>OY998263.1:26231179-31231179 GCA_963922045.1 Persicaria maculosa | reverse complement strand
AGAGACAAGGATTAAGGACATAACCATTGTTGATGAATTGTAGGGGAAACTATCTCATTCATAATTATCACCAATTCACCATTATTACTTTTGGTACATTCAATTGCCTTGATATTCAATCACTCTTTGATATTTTCCTTTTCTGATAGCGATTTGATAGACAGGAAAGGTATTCTCTCTGTGGGATCGACCCCTTACTATGCCACTATACTAGTTACTAGGTTGCTAGTTGAGTTGTTGGTTTGAGTTATTTTTTTTGGTGCTATAGAAAGGTCACGACATTCTGCATCCACACCAAGGCCCTTCTTAGCAACCGTGGATGTCAATATAAGCGTAAGGAAGGGAGTGCTCACATTCACCATCAGCGACGAGATAATTGAGTATTCCTTTAATAAAACTGAAATGCATACAGGTCCTATGGAGGTAAAATCTATTTCAGAGAGGTACATCAATTGCAAAGGTAGGCCCAAGGTAAGAACAATGACCCCCGAAGAGCTAGAGAAGAGGGCTATGGAAGCCCAGGTGGAGGAAATCATGGCGATCTTGAATGAGGAGACAGAAAGTCCACTCGATGTCGACCAGGGTAAGTCGGCGTCGACTAACATTTTGCCACATTATGTACCAGATTCTAAGTATGAGGTCGACATCGAGAACACTCACTCGACGTCAAGTGAGCTACTCGACATCGACCACAACCTCAAGCCTTCATCGACTTCTCCTGCATCGAGTGATCCACCAGAGGCAAAAACGTACTCGACGTCGAGTAACCCTACTCGATGTCGACCAGAACCTCAGAAGCTATACGATGAAAAAATTACAAAGGTGGGCCGATGTAAGGACATCTCTTCCCCTATTTCAATAGAGGATTTATCAATACATGGAAGAGGTTTTCCTTGGTATGTCAGATCATGCAGGGTTTCCAATGACGATCCAAAGGAATACAAAGTAGAAGACAATGTGTATGTCTCCAAATCAAAGAATCATTGGTTTCCCAACAAATTCAACCATAAGAAGATGGGACCTTTCACGGTGCACAAGATCCATTCCGGAGGATTATAGCTGATGGACAAGAATGGAATCTTATTCGAAGCCCAGGCCACATGGGCTCTGCAGATGCCACCTTAAGCGAAAAAGGAAGAAGTCGGCCTAGCGACTATAAAAACTAGCGCTTGTAACAAAGACAAATATTTTTAGGGTTTTAGATACTTTTGGTTTTGTTTTAAACATTATTTTAGGATTGCTCTTGTGGATTTTGTTTTTCTTCATAACAAAAATTGTAGGTACAAGAAGTTGCAGAAGGTACTCGACGTCGAGTAAACTACTCGACGTCGACCACATATCGAGGAGAGGAGCTTGTGGGCGAGGAGAGGCCACCCTGAGGTTCCCACATACTTGATATCGAGTAAGTTTAGTCGACGTCGACCAACTTACTCGAGATCGACTAACCCTGCAGCAAAATTTTCAAAAATTGTTCTGAGCTTCTGCACATCTGTCTAGTGAGCCTCCTTCTTCACCTTTGTTTTTATACAGCGAGGACACTGGAATATTTAAGTATGGGGTGGGGGAAAGGCTTACTTTCATTATATTCATATTATATTTCTCGAATTGCTCATGCATGTTTACTTTGGAATGATTTATTCATCTGTATGCTTACATGTTATTTTCCAAAGTTTATTTTTATCACCCCCATCATTTTTTTTATTAGTGTCATGGAAGCTTTTATTGAACTCGACGATGCAAAATTAGATTCATTAGAGATATAGTATGAAATTGCCTAGTAAAGGGAAGTCACAATGAAATGCATTATTTTCTTGAAAACCATGAAATAAGGTAAAATTTGAAATTGCTTTTGACATATGCATGATAAGAGGACGGAGGACTTTGTTTTTCATAAATTCTTACCTTATTCCTAGTCTTACCTATGCTTATATGCATCTCAAAGTCATATTGTGCCTTATTTCATATTTCGCTCCACATGATCTAAATAATGCATTTTTCTTTACCTTATTACCCATTCGGGGACTATTGTTGAGAAATTGATGTCATATTAAGGAGATTATTATATGGTTGTTGTGTTTATATCACTATTTGAAGTTTGGTAGGAGAATGATTCATATTATGGAAAATTTAATGAGAGAAAGAAAATTCAGTCACCTCAGGAGATAAAGGTAGATTGACCCTGCCTGCGTTGAGATGTTAGTTCCGCAGGATGGGACACCAAGGTGAGTAGTCCGAAGCACTAAGTATTCGAGGTCATTCATGACACCCTTGTTTGCGACTCGCGAGAAGGCAATGTTGAGGTTAAAGAGGTAAAAACATATATGTGAAAAAAGCAAAGAGTGAATTATGAGAGGACGAGTGATGTGGAATATCATATGAAGGGAGAAAGTGCATCAAAGCAAGAAAGCAAGTTTGAAGAATTCTCCCCAGATTTAGCACCACATTGCCCAAAAATAGCCCACCACTTTGCCTTTTACCCTTTCTTCACCATGTGCATAAAAGTCCTCTTGATTACCAAATGCTTTATCACTCATGAATTGTTTTTGCATAACCCTTCTTTTGTGTGTAGATGTTGCTTTTATTCGCATGCATGGATTTGGTGACATTAGTACATTTACGAGGATGGTAATTGATTGCAGTGCCGTATAAGAATGAATCTATGATGTTGAGAGTTTTATTTCTTCCCTTGTATGACCATTAAAAGTATTGTTTGAGGACAAGCAAGTTTAAGTATGGGGTGTTGATGTGCGCTCAAATAACCATGATTTTCGCTTACATCCATATCGATTTCTGTATACATTTCATATTTCTGGGTTTGATTTATATAGAAATTATGTAGTTTATGCTTATTTGCCAATTATGGAGATCTACACAAGTTTTTGTTTAATTTCGCAGAAATTGAGACACTTTACGAGCAATTCGAAGAAGAGAAGAAAACTGTCAAAGAGCTCGAGGTCGACTACAGCAACTCGGGATCGAGAGAAGATAGGAACCAACACATCGAGCAGAAAAGAAGAGAAGTACATCACTCGACACATGTAGTCGACTACCTTACTCGACGTCGAGTAAAAACCTGGTTGACATCACCTTCAGATATCGAGATCGAGTGAAGATTTGACTAGGAGCCAAGATCTGGTCGACGTCGAGTACACTAACTCGATGTCGAGTAGGAGTCCGAGTGAGAGATTACTTACACACCAAGGCACGATATGTTCTATCATGAAGAAAGATTTTATCCACATTAGTAATTCCCACTTTTACCTTAGGGGAAATTTAATTGTTTTATTTTATTTATTTATCAATGTTTTATCTTAGGAAAGAGATATATATAATTAGATAAAAGATATAGTTGTTCCTTTCCTAGATTAGCTAGAGAGGGCACTATAAATAAACCCCTAGGGGTTGAGTTTTAGGGTCATCCAAGCCCAAGCAATTGTGTTTCATAGAGTTAGGTAATTTCAAGTATTTTGGAGAGCATTGGCCGAGTAGAGTGGGAGCGAAGAACGAAACGTTTTGGCTTTGCTCGGTTGTAAGTTTTCTTTTGATTCAATGCAAGTAGTTTCCTTTAAAATATTGGTGTTTGTTACCATGATGAAGAGCGAGTAGTCACCCAACTTCTAGGGTTGGGGTGAGCCCGACGGTAGCCATGTAAGGTTATGCATCAAAGGTACAACTTTTATTGCGATTTCATCTTCTATCCCTATTTACATGATTCTTCTACGATAGTAGCAAGTGATCCTTATTTGTGTTATTGAAGCAAAAGTGATCTTAATGCGAATTTGGATTAATTATGTGAAAAGGGTTAGTAACAATTAGGGTTTATGCGAAAGCCTCTATATTCCTATTTGTTAATGACGGAAGTTATTTAATGAAAAGGCATGAACTTTTATACCTTGGCATGATTCTTATATGGTTATCGTTGTGGCGTTGATACCTCGATCTTGGAAGCTTTTATATTATTGAATTAAATCTTACAAAGTAGTGTTTATTTTTGTCGTTTATTTTATTGAAAAGTTACGGTTTTTACTGCACTGACGAACTCGACATCAACTACTTGTAGTCGACGTCGAGTAAACCCTAGTCGACATTGAGTACTTTCTGCTTGACGTGGAGTCTGTTTTGTCTTCTGTTGTGCAGCTTTACAAGGATCGACAACGACTACTCTGGTTGACGTCGAGTTAACTTCTGGTCGATTTCGAGGGCGATATTGGAACTAATTAGGCGAGCTGATAGGAGGAAATCGAGTTCAAAATATAAAATATAGATCAAACCAGATTATGCCCACGCAAATAATTACAAGACTCCCTCCCTATGCAGTAGTGGGAAGTCAGGATCGATCCACGAGGAAGCGTGTCAGCGGATCCTAGGCAGCGGAGAATCTCACGAACAGAAGTTGACCACAGATTATCGATCTCGACTAGGGTTAGTCGACAGAAGATCGGACAAGTCGAACAGCGCAGCAGCAGCACCTGGCGGTTTTAGTCGATATCGACTAGCCTTTACTCGATATCGAGTAGAGTCGTAGATGTCGATGAAGCTCTTGTCGAACACCTGCACAGGAGAAGCTACTACGATCTGGATCGGGAATCAGTAACTCGATATCGACTAGAAGTTGTCGATATCGAGGAAGGAAAAACTTAAAACGAAATAAAATCAAGACAAAGGCTTTGGGATTCTCGAAATAAACTTTATGTAAGACAACTTCCAAGATCGGGGTTTGCGACAACAATAACCAAGCATGCATAAGGCAGGAATAAAACAGATAATCATGTAAATCGCATCAAAGGACCAAGCTTTCGCCTTTTCCAACAATTAGACAACTCTTTCAAGAAACCCTAATTGTCTCTACTGATTTTATGTTTACAATCCAAGTGGTTAGCATGGACCTCCATTAGATGGGTAATAAACACATAACAAGTAGTAGATGCTTAAAACATGATAAAAGTCGGATCTTTACCTCAAACATGCAGGGCTATCGTCGGGCTCGCCCCAACCCTAGAAGTGGGTGGACTACTCGCGCTTCATCGCAACCTCAGACATTGATTGAAAGGAAATAACTACTTGCATTAAATCAAACAGAGCTTACAACCAAAGGAAGCTAATTCCGCTCTCGCTTCACCAACTCCTCTTGGCCACTCACTCTCTCTCTCTCTACTACTTCTCCTACTGAAATTGAATTGTTGTGTAATGGAATGAATAAAACTCAGCCCCCTAAGGGCTTATTTATAGGCTTCTAATCCTTGCTATTCAAGGATAGAAATCTCTATCTAAATCTCTATATCTAAAAGCTTTAAGATAAATAAACGGAACAACATAAATAAATCTAAAAAGGAAATTATATCTAAAGAGCTAAAATATCTTCAAGTGGATAAATCTTCTCTTCATTCGATGGATCTTGATAGACTTGGATAGAATCGAACAACTTCGGCCCCAAGGAATCCAAAACCGTGTAGGACAGCTCAAACCGCATACGCGGCTTCCGGATAGATCTCCTCGACATCGAGTAAATTACTCGATATTGAGTACGGTGGTCATCGACTTCAGCTTTAGTGGCATGGTCGAGTAGCTCTTCCTCGGACTGGCTCAGGTGCGCGCTTCTGGTGTTGTCGATATCGAGGAGTTTCCTCGATATCGAGTAAGGTGGCTTCATCGACTTGGCTAGCTTGGTGTTGTCGAGTAGCCTCTCTTCGACATTGCTCGGCCAGGTGCTCTGGGTTTGTCGATATCGAGGAGTTTCCTCGATATCGAGTAAAGTGTCACTCAGCGTCCGGTTGTCTGGTCAAGTCGAGTAGCTCTCCGCGGCATCCTCGATCAGGCTCTCCTCGACTCCGGGCTGGTCTTCAAGGCTTTGTCGATATCGAGTAATTAACTCGATATCGAGGAGTGTGCTGGAGTCGGGTTACTTTGTTCCTTGGCTTCTCGACACGGTGCTATTCGATCAGGGTGTGTCCGGACATTGTTTGTCGATATCGACGAAATGAAGTCGATATCGAGTAATCTTCAGCCTCCGTCTTTGCTTCTTGGTTTTCTCCCGAAATGGCTCCATATTCTGCAATATTAAACAGAAACATATGTAGATCTCTATTTCTGGAAAATAAGCATATACTACATAAATTCGACATATTCCCAACCCGAAATATGTAAAGTGTATAGAATATGAAGCTAAACTGTGCATAAAAACATGGCTACTTTAGAGACATCAAATCACCCCATACTTAGACTTGCTTGTCCTCAAGCAATAACCAAACAATAACCAAGACCTACAACACATCCTTCAAGTCTTCGCCTTTGTCAAAAGCAACATCTCAGGCGGTAGCAATGTAAGACAAGTGAATTTAACGTCATCACACATATATGAGCGATCCATGGGCATAGGCAATATAAATCCATCCTCACCAGGGTAAAGTGTTTACTCTCAACTCTCAATGTGTTTAGGCTATGAAGATCAACTCTCAACTCAATTCCATATACAATCTTATAAACATTGCAATTTAAATATAAATCCACTTCGCAACCAATTATGTAAATGCAACAAGAATTATCAAGAGGACTTCGCTCAATAAAATTCTTCAAAGAAGATTCCATTCGGCGGGGTTGTAATGGGGCTTGGTAAGAAATAAAAGGGTATGGAATTATTTGGCCATGTGGTGCTTAATAAAATTCGGGAATCAAGACTCCTAAATCTCCAACATAACTCAACCAAACCATAACTCTCAATCATATGAATCAACCAAACTCTCCAACTTATCTCAATGAAGTATGTAACCTTTCAAACTTAATTAACCCCTCCAAAGTATGAATCTTGCAAAAATGAAAGAAACAAGGTAAATTTGGCTCATGCACTTTATTCATAATCACATTCTTTTTGTTTTTTTCTCTTTTTTTTTGAAACGAAAATAAAATAAAATAAAACTAGTGCATTTATAGGGTGAGCCAAAAATCCTTTTACATAGTATGCATAGCAAGATAAAAATATAAAACCAACCCATATCTCAATAAATTCAAAAACCCTTCTCACTTGAAATGAAACACAAGCTCATTCTTTCCACAACCCATTATTTCAACCAACTCTAAGTCTTAATTCCCAAATGGGGTCAGGCTCAATTTGGCTAAGGATAATTTTGTGGAGTTTATAATAAAAGTCTCAGGCTAATGTTCTGGCTTCAAGCAGGAATAATGCAGGGTAGGTAAAAAGAGGATAAAATTGGCTTAAAAGGTGCCTCCATCATTTAATTCTCATTCACATAAACATATAAATGCATTGACCTTGAATAACTATCACAACATTTAGAGATGCATAGGAAGAGTAAATACACTCAAGAAAGCAGATGATTTTTTAATGTTCTCCCTATAAGGCAAAAATTCTCACTGGGACAATTTTTGTTGGATTTCAACCTTTAGCTTAGGATCATATGTGCTCAATTTCATCACAAGTTCACAATCCACATAAAAACAATTTCGAGGATTTAGGCTAAACCTTACAAACACGCCATAGGATTTACATGATCAAGTCAGTCATTATTTATCATCATAGGACATCTAAGTTAGGGTATAAAAATTAAGACAATGCAAAATTTAAACATGCATTTTTTTTCTTTTTCGACGTTTTCTATTTTTTTTTTCTTTCTATGCAACTAAAAAAAACAAGACTAAAGTATGAAAAAAGACTAAAATGCATGCATAAAACTTTAAACATGAATGCATAACCTAATAATAAAATTTCACCATGTAAAACCAAAAGCAAGACTAAAACATATAATAATGATAATGAGCCCTTCCCCCACCCCATACTTAAAATATATAGTGTCTCCACTGTATAAAATCAAATAAAAATAAGAGTAAAGGAAGGAATTCACCGAACAACGCATCGAGGAAGGCAGATCAGGGCATGTCAAGTACTGGTCTTGTCGATATCAAGTACTGTACTCGATATCGAGTAAGCTTGTTTGCGTCCAATGGAATCTGAAGTCGAGGAGACTCGTCTGGCTTAGTCGATATCGAGTTGGCCTACTCGATATCGAGGAACTTCTGGGCTGCTCCTCTTTGGTCGTTGTCGACTGGCCTAGCCGATTCCGACTGTTTTTCAGGGACTTTTTCTTTCCACCTTTCGCGATCCTTCTATGCTTGCCGACCTTAAAGTGTTAGATTGCACACAAAAACCAGACTTTCCACATGAAGTATTCTAAACTAAAAAACCAAAAACAAAAACCAAAACCAAAATCCAAAGTCCCAAAATTCATAAAGTTTTATATACACGGTCTAGATTTTAGAGTCGCTAGGCGGACTTCTCCGTTTGCGCTCAAGGACCATTAATGTGGGGCCCGCTTGTGCTTGACCCTCTCCTGGATCATCTAGTTCCTGATTGTAGTATGCAAGCTCAACTGATAGATGGTTGCTTGCATAATCTTCCTTTTCTTTCTTCTTTCTCTTCCCAGCTCTCAGTTTCCGCAGATTCTCTCGCCACGGGGCCTTACCTCCCCTTAAACTATTGATAAATTTCTTAATGGACTGAGGAGGAGTAGGATTCATACCTGAACTTACCTTTTCGGGCCCCAAACAGAAATCTTCAGGCTTGGGGTTAGTCGATATCGGGCAGAACTGGTCGATATCGAGTACAGGGACCCCATACTTAGGCTCTTGGCAAGTCTGGTGCTCGGCAGAGGAAGTCGATTTCGATGAAGTTTTGTCGATATCGAGTATAGCTTTGGTCGATATCGAGTTAGGCTTGTCGATATCGAGTACAGTTCTGGTGCCTTCCTCCGTTGTTTGCTTGATCTCGTGGTTGCTGATGCTTTTCACCTCCAGCCATGAAATTTCCTCTTTTGCAGGGCCAAAAGAAAAGTCTAAGACCTCATCGCCTATGGTGAAGGTGAGCAATCGCTGTTTGACACTAATCTTGGCATCTGCAGTAGCTAAGAATGGTCTACCAAGAATAATAGGGCTAGTAGGATCTTCAGTACAGTCTATAATAAGGAAATCTGCTGGAACAAAGAATTTACCAACCTGGACAGGGACATTCTCAACTATACCTGTAGGGATGACCACTGTATTGTTTGCCATGTATAGCTTAGCATCCACAGGCTCTATGCATCCTATCTTTACCTTCCGCCAAATTGATAAGGGCATGATGCTCACACTTGCTCCTAAATCACACAAGGACTCATATTTATATTGTCCAAATCCCACAGTAACAGAAAACTTACCAGGGTCAGGTCTCTTTTCAGGGAAGTGGAGTACTTTGCATTCACCGGCGATCTCTGAGATGGATCGCTTCTTGCTCAGGATTTCCTTAAGGAATTTGACATATTCAGGCATCTCTTGCAGGGCTTCTGTAAAAGGAATAGAGACATTCAGTTCTTGCAACATATTAACAAAACGTTGGAACCTACCTGCAGTGGGATCTTTCAGTGCTTTGGAAGGGAAAGGCAATGTCTTTTTCTGCTTCGGAGCCAGATCAGACGTCGGAGGTGTTGCAAAGTCGTCGACATCGGCCAGGTTTTTATCGATATCGACTTGAGCTTCCTCGATATCGAGTAGGTTTGTCAATCTCAAGTTGTTGGGCTATGCAGTGGAGTCCGAGATTGGCTTCTCCTCTATGTCGAGGAGATTTTTGTCGATATCAACCACTGGCTCCTCGATATTGAGTTGCTTCTGCTCGTTGTCGAGTTGCTGCTCTGCTTTGTCTTGGTGCTTCCCGACCTTTGGCTCGTGTAATTGGTGCCCGCTTCTGAGTTTGATAGCTGCGACGTGTCCGGTCTTCCCCTTAGGATTTGGTTCTGTTTGCCCAGGGAGTTGTCCGGATGGTCGTGGGATCTGTGCAGCGAACTGTCCCATCTGTGTCTCTATGTTCCTCTTCCATACATCCAGCTCTCCAAATCTAGTAGTGATGCTCTGAAGTTGGTTATTGATGGCGCTTGTAGACTGCTGATTTTGTGCTTGATTTTTCCTCATCTCGTCGAGTATAAGCTGCAGATCGTCCTTCTTTTGATCCATTTCTGGATGTCCTGGAGCTCTGTATGGTGGGGGGTTCCTAGGAGGACCTTGGTTCCACTGTGGTTGATAGAACCTTTGATCCCCCATATAGCGATTGGGACCCCCTGCGTAAGCTACCTCTTCATGTGTTTCTGCTATCCTGACTTGCTTTGTGTATGGGCACTCAGTAGTGGTGTGCCGATGTGATCCGCATTTGATCCAAGGCTGGATGACAGAGAGATACTTGACTTGCTTGAGGAGCTTGCGATTCTGGTCTCTGTAGAACTGCTCCCTGACATCTGGGTCAATTTCCTTGGAAGCTTCATAGAGGGGCATAGATGGTGCTGGCCTGGCATAGGAGTTCTCTTCATACTTTGTGATAGACCCATACTTGTTGTCATAATTGGTGAGCTTGTCAAGTACACCCCATGCGTCAATTGGTGGCATTGTCAGGTACTCATATCGAGTATACTGGTTGATCCTGTCCTTAGTGACTTGGTCAAGAGAATTGAAGAAGATCTCTTGAATGACGTAGGGGGGCTGTCCATGAGTAGGGCAAGATCGCAGCAGTTCTTCGTACCGTTCCCATGCTTTTGCTAGCGGTTCCCCAGGCTTCTGTTTGAAAGCTGTAATCTTCTAGCGGAGGAGTGCTTTCTTGGCAGGAGGGAAGAATTTGTTTAGAAACTCTTGCTCTACTTGGGCCCATGTGGTGAGGGATCTTGGTTTCAGTCCTTCTAGCCACTTTAATGCAGGTCCAGCGAGAGACCAGCGAAAAGCCTTCATCTTGACATATTCCAGAGTGGTACCTTCAGCAAGAGTACGACACATGTCAGAAAAATTTGTAATATGTTCAAGAGGGCATTCATTAAATTTTCCATAAAAAGCATTATTTTTAAGCTCTATAAGGAATTGAGTGCGAATTTCAAAAGAGTTTTAAGGGATTAGAATAACCGATTCAGGCACGACAAGAGTCGGGTGCATATAATCCTCTGCAGTGGTTGGGTATTGGGCAAGCTCAGCTTCTACTTGCCTTGCGTGCTCAGCTTCCTGTTCCCTGGCTGCTCTCTCAGCGGCGATAGTAGTATCCTTTGCGGCTAGTTTCCTTGTAAGCCTCTCAATCAGCTGTTCTTGTGTTTCTGCGACCGCCATAGCTCTTTTCAGTTTAGCTTGGATGTGTATAAGGCGCTCCGGTTCGTCTAAGGCGTCAAACTCAGGTGTTTGACCAGAACGACGCATATACCTGTAAAGTAACTCAAAGTAGATGTGAGATTTAACTACCTAAGGCGCGAATGATAGCTTCCCCGGCAACGACGCCAATTAGTTGATAGGAGGAAATCGAGTTCAAAATATAAAATATAGATTAAACAAGATTGTGCCCACGCAAATAATTACAAGACTCCCTCCCTATGCAGTAGTGGGAAGTCAGGATCGATCCACGAGGAAGCGTGTCAGCGGATCCTAGGCAGCGGAGAATATCACGAACAGAAGTTGACCATAGATTGTCGATCTCGACTAGGGTTAGTCGACAGAAGATCGGACAAGTCGAACAGCGCAGCAGCAGCTCCTGGCGGTTTTAGTCGATATCGACTAGCCTTTACTCGATATCGAGTAGAGTCGTCAATGTCGATGAAGCTCTTGTCGAACACCTGCACAGGAGAAGCTACGACGATCTGGATCGGGAATCAGTAACTCGATATCGACTAGAAGTTGTCGACATCGAGGAAGGCAAAACTTAAAAAACGAAATAAAATAAAGACAAAGGCTTTGGGATTCTCAAAATAAACTTTATGTAAGACATCTTCCAAGATCGGGGTTTGCGACAACAATAACCAAGCATGCATAAGGCAGGAATAAAATAGATAATCATGTAAATCGCATCGAAGGACCAAGCTTTCGCCTTTTCCAACAATTAGACAACTCTTTCCAGAAACCCTAATTGTCTCTACTGATTTTATGTTTACAATCCAAGTGGTTAGCATGGACCTCCATTAGATGGGTAATAAACACATAACAAGTAGTAGATGCTTAAAACATGACAAAAGTCGGATCTTTACCTCAAACATGCAGGGCTATCGTCGGGCTCGCCCCAACCCTAGAAGTGGGTGGACTACTCGCGCTTCATCGCAACCTCAGACATTGATTGAAAGGAAATAACTACTTGTATTAAATCAAACAGAGCTTACAACCAAAGGAAGCCAATTCCGCTCTCGCTTCACCAACTCCTCTTGGCCACTCACTCTCTCTCTCTACTACTTCTCCTACTGAAATTGAATTGCTGTGTGATGGAATGAATAAAACTCAGCCCCCTAAGGCCTTATTTATAGGCTTCTAATCCTTGCTATTCAAGGATAGAAATCTCTATCTATATCTAAATCTCTATATCTAAAAGCTTTAAGATAAATAAATGGAACAACATAAATAAATCTAAAAAGGAAATTATATCTAAAGAGCTAAAATATCTTCAAGTGGATAAATCTTCTCTTCATTGGATGGATCTTGATAGACTTGGATAGAATCGGACAACTTCGGCCCCAAGGAATCCAAAACCGTGTAGGACAGCTCAAACCGCGTACGCGGCTTCCGGATAGATCTCCTCGATATCGAGTAAATTACTCGATATCGAGTACGGTGGTCATCGACTTTAGCTTTAGCGGCATGGTCGAGTAGCTCTTCCTCGGACTGGCTTAGGTGCGCGCTTCTGGTGTTGTCGATATCGAGGAGTTTCCTCGATATCGAGTAAGGTGGCTTCATCGACTCGGCTAGCTTGGTGTTGTCGAGTAGCCTCTCTTCGACATTGCTCGGCTAGGTGCTCTGGGTTTGTCGATATCGAGGAGTTTCCTCGATATCGAGTAAAGTGTCGCTCAGCGTCAGGTTGTCTGGTCAAGTCGAGTAGCTCTCCGCGGCATCCTCAATCAGGCTCTCCTTGACTCCGGGCTGGTCTTCAAGGCTTTGTCGATATCGAGTAATTAACTCGATATCGAGGAGTGTGCTGGAGTCGGGTTACTTTGTTCCTTGGCTTCTCGACACGGTGCTATTCGATCGGGGTGTGTCCGGACATTGTTTGTCGATATCGACGAAATGAAGTCGATATCGAGTAATCTTCAGCCTCCGTCTTTGCTTCTTGGTTTTCTTCCGAAATGGCTCCATATTCTGCAATATTAAACAGAAACATATGTAGATCTCTATTTCTGGCAAATAAGCATATACTACATAAATTCGACATATTCTCAACCCGAAATATGCAAACTGTATAGAATATGAAGCTAAACTGTGCATAAAAAACATGGCTACTTTAGAGACATCACGAGCGCTGACATGCTTCCTCGTGGATACGATCCTAAATACCCTACCACTACAGCAGGAGGGATTCTTGTAATTTTATTTGCTTGGACAGGGAGTTGGTTATATTTATTTAGTTATTTATTTGACTAGTTTCCCTCCACAACAGAAACAATGTTTTTTTATTTTGATTAAACTCGTTTTGTTCCTTTGTGAGTCTTGACTAGTTAAAATATGACAGGTTCCGTGTGAAAGCATAAAATCATGTTGGATTATTTGACTATTTTTAGGGTTTGAAATCCCTTTTTCTCTTGAATTATATCATTAAATTTTTAAGACTTAAACAAGGTTATAACTTGAATAAAATAGATAAGCAGCTCGTACTTGGATTGCAAGATCTAGCAGAGGGATAATTCTTCCCTCTAAACGTAACCCGGATTTCATAGTCTGGGCCATTACATATGCAGTTTTCCCCTACCAAAAGTCCCCCAGTTTTTAGATTGCTTAGTATCTCTCCCCATCTCTGAACCCCTCCTTGCCCATTTATCCCAAATTTCTCCCCTGACATGCACTACCCGGCCCCTAACCCATCCAATTGCCCTTCAATTTCTTCTTCGACACCCACTAACCCTTATCGCACCCCCGATTCCCCAAAATCGCAGTGACAATCACAGTGAAAATCGCACCCCTAACTCATCCTATGTCCTTCCTCTACTGCTAGGCAACCACCCTCCATATGCATTTCTTCCACAACCACCCCAAATCACACCCCCAAGTCCCTATTTTGAAGTGAAAATTATACAGAAAGGGTTTTAGAGATAACTTACCACCTTCTTCGACCAGTCTGGGTTCCTCCTTGGACGAGATGAGAGACGCTGGCAACCTTCTTCTCCTTCGCTCCTTCCTTGTCTCCTCTGTATTTCGTCATCTCTCTCATGCTTCAAAGCAACAGTGCACACCCCTTCCCCTCCTCTGATTTTGATTTTATAACCCGCTCCCATCAGCAGCAGTAACCTCCCCGTTGTTCACCTATTTCCGCCGGTCATAACTATCAGGGAAACCGACTCTTTTTGGCAAAAAATTAAGGCCCCTTCTAGTTGTGCAAATTTTTGGTCTAATGGTCTAGTTTTGCAAATGGGCTATTTTTTTTTGGTCTAGTTAGTGCTATTCCTTGTTTTTTTTTTAATTAAAAAAAGACAAAAAAGTGCTAAAGTGGCCAAGTAGGCACTAGGAAAGTAGGACGGGCGAGGCTCAGGCCTGCGAGTTTTGTTTTTAAAATCCTATCCACCGGGTAGGATAAAAAATTCCGATCTAATCACGGTTTTGGACCGGAAACCGAAATATAATATTCCTTAGACTATGTAGTAGATCGTAATAATTTCATCCCGATCGAAGACCGTAATTTCTGGTATGGTCTCGGTCTGATTTCATTGCGATCCAACTTTTGCGTAACTCTATGTGAAGATGTATAAAACAATGAATCAATATGATACTCCAACCATGACGCCAGAATCCCAAGAGAAAACCAAAATCATACCAAAGAGATTGATAGTGGAAAGATTGGGGGCTCCGATTAATGAAATTAAATAATCTATGTGATCGAATTGAGGTCGTGTAAGCAGTTAGGTGTTTTTGCCCCGAGGGGAGTTTCTTCCTCCTTGTGATCATTTCGGTTCCAACCAGGGCCGGTTTTAGGGCGGTGCAAGAGGTCTGATTGCACAGGGCCCGAATTTGATAGGGGCCCAATAGATCAAAGGTTAATATATATATATATATATATATATATATATATATATATATATATATATATATATATATATATATATATAACGTTTGTCCAAAATTTAGTTAAAACAATGTGGCGTAGTGGTTTCAGTTTCACGGGTGGGTGCGGTAAACCAGAGTTCGAATCCTTGATAATTAACATGCCTGACTTTTTTTTAGGCCCCACCCCCTCTCTTCTATTTATTGTACTTCAGGCGGTATTGTTTTTTTTTTTTTGGCCCCACTCTCCCCTCTCTTCCATTCTTCTATTCTTGTATAATTGTAGGCCTACCCGTTGCTCTTATTTTTTTTTGTTTAATTACGTAAATTTAATCACTGTGAGATTACTAGGTATAATATATAACTTATACAATTAAAAAATTAATATAATTAATACTTACATAATTTTTCATTTTTAAAAATAGTAATAAAATAACTTAAATTTTAATATATTAAGAGCACATTATTTCTTTAATTAATTTTTCCCAAAAAAGTCGTCTTGTGACACTAAAAATCAAGAAATATATATATAACATTGTTTTCATATAAATAAATTATAAATATTTTTTTTTCATATCATTTATGCAATATACAATAAATAGATGTAATTCACTACAAAAAATAATATAACTATATAACTATAATAGTAACAATCATGAACAAAATATAAATAGAAGGGCCTAATTTTAATTATTGTACCGGGCCTCCGAAAACATCGGGACGGCCGTGGTTCCAACTATGAAACATAAATAAAGGATAGTTTTTATATAAAAAAGTATAATTGGATGATATATAAATAAAGGATAATATCTCGCAAGTCGCAACTTAACAAGCATACAAAAGACTACAAGTACTCCCCAACCCCAACTGTTGTGTTCTCTACTTCTCTTCTCCCCTCTAAATCCCCTTTGTACTTCCTCTCTGCTGTATCGTCGAATTTCACACCATAACCCCTCGAATCGAAGCCCAACGAAGGAGGCGAGCGATTGGGTCCTTCGGAGAGATAGAGAGAGATGGCTTGGAGACAGCTCCTCCGGCAGGTCAGTTTATTCATCTCCGCATCCATTAACCAACCTGTTCCGACGATTTGCTTTTTCCTTTCCATTTGATCCTCGATTTTCCAACTCTCTTGGTGTTTTCGTTCCTCCGGTAACTCCGTCCCTTCCAATTCCCCCCTTTGAGCTGCTGTTCTTGCAGAAATTGTTACTTCTATGAAATTAGGGTTTGCGGCAAATGGTTTTATGACCGTTTCTCTGATGTTTTGCAAGGCACGATATTTAGGCGCGATTCTTTGTTTATGTAGTCTTTGGATACAGGGGAATGATAGTTGACAGTTTTCGATTGAAAGTTTGCAAAATTATGGATTAAAAGTTTGCATATTTATAAAACGTATTTGCCTGACTTTGCGATCTGATGCCGAGCGCTATTTCCAATTCCCATTTCTCTAGGGAATTAAGAGATTCTGAGCTCATGCGTGGGTTTATTTATCTTTTTATTCTGTTTACTTCTGTACAGGTTTCGAAGCAACATCTGCAGCTTGCTTATCTGAGAAATTCCTCTGGTAGGTCTTTTTCAAATATCCAAAGACAAGGAGATATTGCTGGTATATGATGTTTCTTTGTTTGCTTTTTTCATCTTTCATGCGTGTTCTTACTCCTCTTGGGTTTAGTGGTGAAGGTATACTTATAGGAAAATAAGTGAATTCATAACTGTTGAACAGTAATGCTCAGTCAGTTCGCATGTATTCTATTCAGTCTCCAATGGCAACGGATTTAGATGAGGTGCAATTATATACTCTCGCCGAAGTCTCTGTCTTTAGACATGTGGTTTGTTATAAAATATTGTTCATCTCATCGTCATCCCATTTCTTTGTGAATTTACCCCTTCTGAAAAATATCTAGGAATTCCCTTATTTTCGGTGGATTACGTACAATTTTGAGACTGCTTTCAGCTCTCTTAATTTTGTCACAAGTAGCCTCACTAGATCTACACCTCCTCTAGTGAAAAATAAACATATTATCTGCAAAGATAACATATGAAGTGGATGGTAATGAGACTCGAGTCTATCCCTGATGGCCTGGGTGGAGAGTTCTTGTTCGATGATCCTCTCAAACTGAAAATAGGTAACAAAAGGTGTCTTCTTTCCCATAGAGGGTAATACCCTTTGTGGCATCTGAAGACTTTTTAAGAGCATCACCAAGCCGAAGAGAATTCGAGAGCTCTTCAATATTGTTTGTAGAACAATATTCTTCAACTGAAATATTTAACTTAATAAAGCGGGAAAAAATTATGTGGGATGAATATTTAAATTAATAAAGTACTTGTCGATTTTGCTAACACTGTTGTTTTCCCAATTGATACCTGTTCATTTGATGCTAAAAACAAATGATCTATTTCTTTTGCATCTCACCACCTGATTGTGATTGCAGAGAAATGGCTATTATTCTTGCTTTTGTATGTGTTTGAAATAGTTTTTTCTTTTGAATTTGGTTTCAAGTAATTTTTATTTTGGTTGGAATCTTTACTATGTAAACCTGGCCTTGTTCATCAGAAACACTATTGAAGTTTGTTCACCTAATTATATTTTCGGTTCTGTCATGGATTTCTGCCATTTAGTTAATTTAAGGTAACTATTCACTTCTTATAGTAAGTTTGTTTTCTAAGCATGTTTATTCTACAGGAAGTCAGTTTACACGTATCCATGATTTGTTTCGGTCAAGATATATGAGCAGTTTTGCTCGCAGAGTTCGTGAAACAGATGGTGGGGTGGACGTGTATTATCTTAGGGAGCTGTCACGTAGAAATGATCCTGAAGCGGTGATCAGAATTTTTGAGTCTCATCCTTCACTCCACTCTAGCCCTACAGCTGTTGCCGAGTATGTTAAGGCTTTGGTCAAGGTGGATAGATTGGATGACAGTGAATTGTTTAGGACATTGCAAAGAGGTGGGTGTTGACATATGTTTTCCTTATACAGATCATAATTAGATGATTGCATTTTCTATTTTATGGCTTTGATTTCTATCCTTGGGGAATTTATAATGTTGATAGTCAGTTACTACTTACTACCATGATACTATATATCCTTCATGGTTCAATGAATAAAAACGCTACAAAACAAAACAATGTTTTGATAACCTCCATCTGTAATAATAGCATTTGGTTTACAGATAGTTTATAGTATCATCTATGGAGATTATTTGAATTTCATTCAAGTCTTTCCTCACTTAGGGCTCATTTGGTATAAGATTATATAAGGTAAACGGAATGGAAACAAATTTTGTATGACAAAATATATTGTAGAGAAGTTTTGTGAGTTTAGGTGAGAGAGAAATGTTCATTTTTGCATGAAAATTAAGATAAGAGTGGTAATGATTAGAGGAGTATAGGAGATATGGTTACCCTTCCTCGAATGGATGATTGGGAGGATGGATGAAAAATTGGGAGATGGGGGTAATGATTAACATTTCTAACAATGTATCTTAAATTAAAAATAGACTACATTTATCTTGTTTCCGTTTAACTTTTCAAATTTATACCAAATGGGCTCTTAGTGTTTGAATATGTAATGGACACTGTTTGAAATTTGCACTGTAATTGCTGCTGTGTATAGTAAGATGTCAAACTTGGTTCGTAATTTGTAACTTGTTACACCTGTACTAGTTCTCAAAAGTTGGATAAGCCTACTAAGATTTCAACGTAAAATTATAGTGCCATTTAAAACGCCTTTTCTTAGTCTAATTGGTAGTTTGTTGATAAGTTATCTCAATTTTACGGTCTTTTCTTTCTACTTTTTGTCAAGTTATATATCTATATTCCATAATATGGAGTTTTTTTTGGGCTAAATGCCAGAAAATTTGTATACAACGTTCTTGTGCAATTTCTCCTTTTAATTGGACTCTTTTGTGTTATTTCTTATGTCTATTTAGTGAATTGTCCTATTATATAGAAATCTGACTCTACTTTTATCCTTTGATTTTTCAACTCCGTTGACCTGTCTTCTACCAAATGGATCTTACATTTGTGATTAAAAATAAAATAAAATAAAAAGATACTTCTAACTTCCATGTATTTGGTCACTAATGTGGGAAGTTGTTTTTATGATACATTGCATTTCCGATTAAACTTTTTTTCCTAGATTCACGAAGGAATGACTGTACTGTCATGCAGGAATTTATGGCACTACTCACACAGCTGCTGCCGAGGAAAACTTAGTTGGTCTGTCATCCTTCCAGAATGCGGGGAAGGTCACAAAGGACGGAGTGCTCGGAACTGCTAGTGCTCCTATCCATATGGTAACTGCTGAAGGAGGGCATTTCAAAGAACAACTGTGGCGCACTTTCAGAACCATTGCGCTTGCATTCCTTTTAATTTCCGGAGTTGGAGCACTGATTGAAGACAGGGGAATCAGTAAAGGTATTAATCTCATTCTTTTGTTAACTAAGAATCTTTCTCAATGGAACTGAAGTTAAGAGTGACAGGCCTGGTGGTCCGGTGGAGCCAGTAAAGTATGGCTCTGATTTTATCAGATGATACAGAGGATTCATCCAGGGTTCTCACCTTTTTTCCTATACAGGTTTGGGACTCAATGAAGAGGTTCAGCCTAGTATGGAGTCTAATACTAAATTTAGTGATGTGAAGGGTGTTGATGAAGCAAAAGCTGAGTTGGAAGAGATTGTTCATTATCTTCGAGATCCCAAGGTTTGTCATTTGTGCTTCTGGTTGGAGTGCTCAGTTTAACTAGTGCCACATATGATCTACTTCATGTCAAGTTTATTGACAAGTGTTGGGATCCCACATTGATTATGGAGTGAAAATAAAGACAAAATATATGGGATGTAAAATTCCGATACAATGGCTTAAGTTTTTGTGTTAGAATGGTGAATTTTGACCATATAATCAAAAAATAAAATAAAAACCCGACATCACTCCTATTTCTCATGGCTCGACTAGGAGATTCTTGGAGTTTAACACCGTCTTTGAGTAAGATTGGGAGATTCTTCGAGTTTAACATGGTATCTGAGCTGTTAAGTTTGAGTCCGTTTCTTTGTTAGGCTACCTATTAAGGGATGATGAATCCCAGACACAATGACTTAAGCTTTTGTGTTAGAAGGGTGAATCCCGTTCTTTATCAATAATCCGTTACAGGGATGAGCTGTTATTTGTATAATTCCGTCCTTTATTTCAATTTAATACTTTGGTTTCTAATTAATTCAGAGTGACTCGCAATTTTGTTACATTTAATTGTATGTGTGTGGTGCTTCTCTAGAGCATTCTTAGAACGGTAGTTTGTTTTATGGTTGATTATTGCTCAAGTAGTTGTTTTTGTTTTGTTGTTATTGTAGACATACATCCATATCAACGATCACATGTTTATCCATGCAAAGCTAGTTGATGTTTTTCTTCTTTTACCATCTGGTCATCTCATGCTATCTTTTGATGTTTGCAGAGGTTTACCCGTCTTGGAGGGAAACTCCCCAAAGGTGTGTTACTTGTTGGTCCTCCTGGAACTGGCAAGACTATGCTAGCTAGAGCCATTGCCGGAGAGGCTGGGGTACCCTTTTTCTCATGCAGTGGCAGTGAGTTTGAAGAAATGTTTGTTGGTGTTGGAGCTAGACGAGTGAGGGATCTGTTTTCTGCAGCAAAGAAAAGGTCACCCTGTATCATTTTTATTGATGAGATTGATGCAATTGGAGGAAGTCGTAACCCGAAAGATCAACAGTACATGAAGATGACATTAAATCAGTTGCTTGTTGAGCTGGATGGTTTCAAGCAAAATGAAGGAATTATTGTGATTGCAGCAACTAATTTTCCCGAATCATTAGACAAGGCGCTCGTCCGACCTGGGCGCTTTGACCGTCACATTGTCGTTCCCAATCCTGATGTTGAAGGTCGCAGGCAGATTTTGGAGTCTCACATGTCCAAGGTATGGTGGCAGAAACATAATTGTTTATTCATATTTTATTCAGTACAAAATACTTTCTTTTTCTTTTTTCTTCACTGAAATTCTAGTGTCCTAGTTCTGAAATAACTTTGCTTAAGCAAGGGCATTTTTTTGGGTGAAATTTCTTGTTTGATTTTCACACGCTTCATTTCGCACAGATCTGGCAGGGATATAAGTGTTGACTTCTTTGTTTCTTCCTTTTCATCTGTCCACTTTTGCAAACTTCTGGGGAATGTTTTGTTTCAGATAAACCAAGGACTTGAAATTTCTGAAGTTTTCTTTCAAGAAATGGACTTTCTCTGAAAAGCTTAAGAAAGAAGGTTAGACCAAACTGGTGGGATTCCTTTGCCCATAAATAATGTCCGAATGATACTTTAGGAGTAATTAGATTTCTTTTGTTATCATTGTCCAAGTATTTTATCACAATGGTAAACTGAGGCTTCTCAACTAGTTGTCTTCTTCCGTGATTTATCTATTTTGTAATGGTTTTGATAAGCCTTCTCTTGTATTCCTGTTTATTACTCCCTCCGATCGGAAATATTTGATGTTTTAGGAGGTGAAATTTGATCAACAATATTTGATGTTTTAAAAGTAATAATTACTCTTTTTTACTTTTATACTACTAATAATATAATTTGTACTTTTTTTTTGTTTAACCAATCACATTTGTGTATAATAAATGTGATGGGGAATAAAAGTTATGTGATGGGGTATTTAAATGTGATGGGGGAATAAAAGTTATGTGATGGGGTATTTAAAGATGAAAGTGACTATTGTTAATCTTTGTGCCTTTCTCTAAAACATCGTTTATTTCCGATCGGAGGAAGTACCAAATTGCACTCTTACTGCTACTTTAATATTATGATGAATCCTACGATACATAATCATCCTTTGGTTAAACTATGCAAACCTTTGCCATTTTGGTCCCATCTTTGCTTTTCAGATTATTAAATACTTATAACTGGTTTATTCAACATTTCAATTGCCATTTTTTTTAATTAGGTTTTGAAAGCTGATGATGTTGACCTGATGATCATTGCGAGAGGAACTCCTGGATTTTCTGGTGCTGACCTTGCGAACCTGGTTAATGTTGCTGCTCTGAAAGCTGCAATGGACGGTGCCAAGGCAGTAAGCATGGATGACATGGAATATGCCAAGGACAGGATCATGATGGGAAGTGAGCGTAAGTCAGCTGTCATCTCCGAGGAGTCCAGGAAGCTGACAGCTTACCATGAGGGTGGGCATGCTCTAGTAGCCATGCACACTGATGGAGCACTCCCTGTACACAAAGCGACAATTGTCCCTCGGGGGATGGCCCTAGGGATGGTCTCCCAGCTTCCTGAAAAGGATGAGACGAGCATCTCCCGAAAGCAGATGCTCGCCAGGCTTGATGTTTGCATGGGTGGCCGGGTCGCTGAGGAGCTCATCTTCGGTGAGGATGAAGTCACCTCTGGAGCGTCGTCTGACCTCAGCCAGGCCACCCAACTCGCTCGAGCAATGATCACCAAGTATGGCATGAGCAAGGAGGTTGGTGTCGTCACCCACAACTATGATGACAACGGAAAGAGTATGAGCACCGAGACCAGGCTTCTCATAGAGAAGGAGGTTAAGAACCTTCTCCAGCAAGCTTACAATAATGCAAAGACGATACTAACGACCCACAACAAGGAGCTCCACGCCCTTGCCAATTCATTGCTCGAGAACGAGACTCTCACAGGCAACCAAATCAAGGCCCTCCTCACTCAGGTTGACTCTCAGCAGCCGAAACAACAACAGGCAGTGTGCACGCAGCTGACCTCACAATCCAATCCTGTACCACCATCAGCCCCTGCAGCAGCAGCAGCGGCATCTGCCGCTGCAGCCGCGGCTGCTGCTGCTGCAGCTGCAACTGCTGCAGCAGCCAAGAGCAAGGGCATAGCGCCTGTTGGGTCATCATAACAGCACTCATAAAGAACTTCCTGAGCAAGATTACACTCTTTTTCTTTCTTGGTTCAGATTGTGAATATACATGATCGACAGTTCAACACAGGTCAATGAGTAACAAGGAGAGATTATCATTTGTTTGCTTAAGGACATTAACCCTTGTTTACCCGGTTGCAACCAGTTATGCAGAAGGAACTGCTAGCCGGAACGGGTTTGCTGTTTCGAGTAGGGCTTCTGTTAAAATCTCCTTGCTTATGTACGAATCATAAGAGGCCTGAGTTCAATTGTTCTCAACTTCGGTGAGAGGATTATTCTGCGGAGTCTTCATTGTGCTCAATGTACATTTTAGCATCTCTTGGCTTGTTTTCTTCTATTAAAAGCCATTCTTTAAAAACGTGTTTTTATCTAACTAGATCTTTATGAAGCTTTAATTATCTAATTATACCTTGAACAAAAAACCTCCTCTTTCCTTCACCCTTCCCTCCTCCCATTTCCTTCCTTCCCGGTTGATCATTGATGCTATTTTTTGTATGTTATTATTTTTATCATTGACTACTAATCCACTTTTTCTATGTCATATTTTTTTACCGTAATGCAATGTTTTTCAAAGTTATGTTCTGATGTCATTTTTTTAATGACATTTTTTTCTTTAATGTGATGTTATTTTTTCAAAGTAGTGTTTTAATATCATTTTTCTAATGTAATTATTTGATGCTACTTTTTTAATCAAATTGTTTGATGCCACTTTTTAATCCAATCAATTGTATATCAATATATTTTCATTGATTCTACTTTTATTCACCGATAAGACATTTGTGATTACACTTCATTGATGCAACCATTTGTGATAACATTTTTGTTACATTTTTATAAAATTGATGACAATAGAGCATAAAACGTGATTAAACTTCATTGACAAAATCTTTTATTGATGACTTTTATTCATTGATGACATTCGTGATTATACTTGATTGATCTCAATCATTTGTGATGACATTGTTTGTTGATGACATTTTTATTGATAACATTTTTATACAATTGATAGCAATGAGCATAAAATGTGATTATACTTCATTGATGACATTGTTTGTTAACATTTTTAAAAAGGTCAGCCTGGCAAATTTTCTCTTTTTTTAAAACACTATTTTTACTTTTATGCAACTTTTATAAAGAAATGGTTTTATTAGTTTGATAAAGGGTAACTTTTTGTTACTGTCTCCTACAAATTGAAATTTAAAGCATTTGAAATGAGAAACTTCCCAATAATCAGTTACAATATCACAATGCAAATTGCGCAGAGGCATCTCAAAGATCAAATCTTGAAGATAACAAATACAAGAAATCAAACAAAAACTCCTGTAAGTTTTTTCAAAGATACAACTCAAGTAATACAAATTAAACGTAGATGGCTCTCTAAAACCCACGGGCGATTGCCAGGTGGGGGTCATTATTAGGGACCATCACGGTTCAGTGGTTGATATTCTTCAGTCGGAAACGGCAGCTACATCTGCTATCCTAACAGAAGCTGCGGCCTTTTGTGCAGGTGTAAATTTAGCCATATCCAGAGGTATACGAAGAATCATAGTCGAAGGAGATTGCTTGGAAGTTATCAAGACCATAAATGATAAGAATCATGTCAGATGGGAAATTTTAAGGGAAGTGGAGCTCATCAAGAATCTTAGTGCAAGCTTTGACAGCATCGAATTCAGACACTGCTACAGAGAAGCCAACAAAGCAGCAGATTTCATAGCTAAGTCTAGGGACAATTGTACTCTCTGTAATCTCTGTAACATCATCCATTCGGATGATCATGGTGACACCTTACTTTAGTAAGGTTCACCTAATTCTTGCTTACTGTAAAAAAAAAAAAAACAAACTTTGCTACTTCTAAACAGATCCTGAAGGTGATGTAATCAGGATATCGAATGAAAAGCTCGCTACTAAGACGATTAATCAAGAGCAACTCCAAATTGATTGCAAAGCCAACAAGTTCCAAATATTTATAATTCAACAAACTCAATCTGGAATCCTACAACAAGATCAAATCAAAACACAATAAAATAAAAACTCGCAAGTCAAAATGATTGTATTACACTTCAAGATTACACTTTGAGATTTTTGTGTGAAAAGCAACATGCACAAGCTTCCAAAGCCTTGCATTATAATTCCCGGAGGCTTTGCTTCCCTTGCATTTGGTCCAAGTTGACCGATTCCACAATTGGAACAAAAATCAGTTTTAGCCGTTGCAAATTGCTCCTTCCACCATATACATATGAACTAATACCATGAAATCACATCTAGTATGACATCTTCTTTTTATTTTAGTTGCTCAACGACAGGGTACCAACTTGTCGAAACTAGACAACATTGCATACGAGCACAATTTATTGGAAACTAAAAGACGTGGTTTAAGGGTTTGGAATTGCACACAACTCTGCAAATGTATCTTCAAGCCTTAACGACGCTAACTAGGCAAGTCGCATTGTTGAGCACAAAGTTTGTAACACTGCCTGACCAGTAGTATTCTGCAACCTACCACCGAAACTCAAATCATTTAGCTTCCATAATTGAATCTAATTCATCAATTAGATTCCCCTCCTCTCTCTCTCCTCTCACTAGCCCTCTCCCTCCCCTCCGCTTCAGCCCGCAGCCCCGACCGTCCCTGCTACCCTACACCACTTCCTCGCCCTTTCTCCCTAACCCGACCGTTACCCTCACCCACCTGCCGGCGTCGTGGTCTGTAGCCCTTGCCCCATCTCTCTTAGATCCACCCCCCTTCTCCTCCCAAGTCCCAAGCCTTAACCGACATCAACCCTGAACCTCAACCGGTTTATCCCCTAATCCCCCTTAATCCCAACCCCTCTCTTGCCAACCCAATTCCAGCCTCTAGCAGCCTAAACCCAACTACCATTGGACCAAAACCCAACCCAATCTAACCCTGACCCCTCCCCCTTCCATCGCAGGCCTTAGGGCGTTCCCGACCCCAGCCCCAATCCTAGCCGAACACAGCCCCTTGTCCGTGGTCCAATCCCGACTCGCTGCGGCTTCCAGGTGAACTTGAGCATCGCAGGTGCGGCCCAAGGGATTGGCCCCAGTGCGCGTGAAGGGATAACCTCTTCGGCCCCGTGATCGGGGTGCGGTATCATCTTTCCTTACCCTTCTTGTAGTTCAAGTGGTTTTCTTTTGATCCGCTTCGTGGTCTAAGTATTATTCCATTTTAATAGGCCTGTCCCGGGCTTTTTGGTGGATTTGCTTTTGTTTCCTTTAGCTTGATCTTGAGTTCTTTGGTGATTTTATTTGTTTGGGTTTCTGCTGCTTGGATCTTTTTGTCTATATAATTGGTTTCATGATTTGATTGTCTGGCTCATTTCGTTTCCTTTATTTTAGTGCTTGATTCATTTTTCATTTAGATTCCTTAGTTTTCTCACATCCTTTTATTCGTGATTCTCTTTCCCGTTTTCTATATTTTATCTATACCGTTGAGCGTACAACTTATTGTGCCGTTATGCTTTAGTCTGCATAGTTAGATTTTTTGCCTTTGCTCTCTTGTTTGTGTGCTTATCTTGGTTTTAGTTTTGTGCGGTGGGTTGCTTTTATTAGCTTTCTTTCTGCCCTTACTTTGTATTTGTGTAGCTCCTTTTGTGCCTTGTCCGATTACTGGACTAGTGTGTTGCCTCCTCTCTTTGTCTATTTGCCATACTTGTGTGATTTTCCTTTCCCGGTCTTTTATCTGCTTGCTGGGTACGTATGCCTCGTCCAGTGGTCTCTTTGCCAGTTCAGGGGGTTTTGCAGCCTCGTGGTTCACATCAAGGTCAGGCAGGGTGCTCTCAGCCTAAGGCTTCCTCTATACGGTTTGGGTCCTGGAACATTGGGACCCTCACGGGTAAATCGATTGAGCTAGTGAAGATTCTGAAGGCCAGAAGGATAGATATAGCGTGTATTCAGGAGACTAAGTGGGTGGGGAGTAAGGCTCACCTCATCGACGGGTGGAAGTTGTGGTACTCGGGACTGGATAGGAAGAGAAATGGACTTGGCATTTTGGTCGGAGAGTTTTGGAAGGATCGAGTGCTTAAAGTTGAGAGGGTGAATGACCGTCTGATGGCGCTTAAGCTTGTGTTGGAGGACTCATTTCTTCATGTGATTTGTGCTTATGCTCCTCAAGTAGGGCGCGGTGCTGAGGAGAAGAGGTTATTTTGGGAAGCTTTGGATTCTTTGGTTGGGTCTATCCCAGAGTCGGAACAGTTTTTGATTGGTGGCGACTTCAATGCTCACATTGGCAAGGGCAACGTTGGGTACGAAGAGGTTCATGGAGGTTTTGGATTCGGCGAGAGAAATGAAGGTGGGACAACGTTGTTAGAGTTCTCTGGGGCGTCTGGGAGTGTTATATGCAACTCTTGGTTTCCGAAAAGAGATGCTCACTTGGTTACGTTTGTCAGCACGATGGGGAGTTCGCAGATTGACTTCTTCCTGGTACAAAAGGTTGATCTTCGCCGGTGTAGGGATTGTAAGGTAATCCCCTATGGTGGGCTTTCTTCGCCCCATCACCTCCTTGTTTTGGACTTTGAGTTACGGGGTCATGTTCGTAAAAGGAATCATGGCGCCTGTCGGGATCTACTACTGGGCCTAAGCTAAAAGAGAAGGTTTAGCAAGCGACAGAACAGGAGGGGTTGGAGGAGTTGCATGGGGATGCATAAGCGATGTGGAGCTGCTTAGCGGGTTGTATTCGCAGAGTTGGCAGAGAGGTGTTGGGGGTTTCTAGAGGAGGTCGTGGACCCTTCAGAGGGGCAGCGTGGTGGAGCGAGGAGGTGAAGGAAAAGGTGAAGGCAAAACAATTAGCGTTCCTAAGATGGTTACATAGAGACATTGGTGATGACTGTGTGGAGCTCAGATTCAGGTACAATGTCGCCAACATGGTGGCCAAGAGAGCAGTTGCTAAGGCTAAAGACAAAGCCTTTGAGAGTTTGTACAAGGCTTTGGACGAGAAGGGAGGGGAGCGGGTGCTCTATCGACTTGCTAGGCATAGAGAGAGATCGAACAAAGACATCGACACCGTCAGATGCATCAAAGACGAGAACGATCTAGTGTTGGTTGATGATCAGCCGATCAAGGGTAGATGGAAGAGGTATTTCTCTAAACTGCTCAATGAGGTACCCATCTTCTCGGGTGGGAGCTACGATCCTTCAAACCCTATCGAGCTCAGCTTCCACCGGCGCATTACTATTGAGGAAGTTAAGGGAGCTATCTGTAAAATGAAGAACAACAGAGCAGCTGGTCTAGAAGATATTCCGGGAGACGTGTGGAAATGGTTAGGGGCCAAGGGTCTTGTCTAGTTGCCTTCTCTTTTCAACGTTATCTTTCGGTCAGCTAAGATGCCATCTGAATGGAGACTTAGTAAATTGGTCCCGGTCTACAAGAACAAGGGGGATGTCCAAAGTTGCGGTAACTACAGGGGTATCAAGTTGCTCAGTCACACGATGAAGATGTGGGAGAGAGTTGTTGAGGTAAGACTCCGGAGTCTGGTGCAGATTTTTGAGAACCAGTTTGGTTTCATGTCTGGTAGATCTGCTATGGAAGCTATTCATTTGTTGAGACGTTTGATTGAGTCGCACAAAGAGAGAAAGAAGAATCTGCATATGGCCTTCAATGATTTAGAAAAAGCGTACAACAAGGTTTCGAGAGAGCTGCTTTGGAGATGCTTGTTTGAGAAAGGAGTGTCAGGGTCTTATATTAGAGTTATCAGAGATATGTACGATGGAGCCATGACTAGTGTTAGAACTCCGTGTAGGGATTCAGACTACTTCCAGATTCGTGTGGGGCTCCACCAGGGATCTGCCCTCATCCCATTTCTGTTCACGTTGGTTATGGATACTCTTTCTGCTCCGCTTCAAGAAGAGGTTCCTTGGTGCATGCTGTTTGCTGACGACACCGTACTTGTGGACAACTCTAGTTTGGGATTGACTCGCAGGCTGGAATCCTGGAGAGAGGTGTTGGAGTCAAAGGGTTTTAGATTGAGTAGGTCCAAGACCGAATACGTCCTGTTTCACTTCGGAGAGGTCAGGGATCTTGACTCGTCTTTGGTTCTGGGGGAAGATCTTATTCCCAGGAAGGAGGTTTTCAAGTACCTGGGATCGTACGTTCAAAGTGACGGTGGATTGGATTGGGATATCGATCATTGGGTTCAAGCAGGGTAGTTGAGATGGAGAAGGGCTTCAGGGGTGCTTTGTGACAAGAAAGTCCCAATAAAACTGAAAGGGAAATTCTACAAGGTGGTGGTTAGACCGGCACTGATTTACGACTCAGAGTGCTGGCCAGTCACTAAAGCTCAAGAACAGAAGTTGTCAGTGGCAGAGATGCGAATGTTGCGTTGGATGTGCGGGCTCATGAAACTTGACAGAATCAGGCATGCCGACATTCGAAGGAAAGTTGGAGTGGCAAGTATTGTTGACAAACTGCGAGAAGTCAGATTGCGTTGGTTCGGACTTGTGCAAAGAAGACCTAGATCGGCCCCGGTTCGAAGGTGCGAGATTTTGGATCTTGGAGCTTCTCATAGGGGGAGAGGTAGACTGAAGATGAGCTGGATGGGGGCTATTCGTTAGGACCTCAATTTACTGCAGCTTTCAGAGTATATGACATTGGATAAAGACAACTGGAGGAGACGCATACGGGTAGCAGACGTTTAATGCTGGGGAGTGATGTTGTGTGTGCTTGTCTTGCTTTTGCTCTGATTTTCTTTTGCTTGCTCCGTGACTTTTTTTGTGCTCATGCCTTACTAAGGTTCTTGTTTCATTTCGTTCTGGGTCTTTCGGAAGCACTCTCTCGGGCTCCCCGGGGTAAGAGTGTGATGGACGGTTTTCAGTCGCATAAACCGTATCAAAATAAATTCGAACCTACCTAACAAATGTAGTGTGGTAAGCACGAGTCGATCCCACAGAGAATCAATTTATTCATAAGTTAAGTTTATTTACCAATTAGTATGAAACAGGGGGTTTTGAGTGATTGAAATAAGAAAGAAAACAAAATAAATTATAAATAAATTGATGAAGATAACGATTAATAAAATAGTTTCATCTACATTTATCCACTTTAGTTGGTTAAATTGATATTGTAACTTCCTCTTGTTCTTTTAGTCTTCCTATGAATGTTCTTTTCCCGACCTAATATAGTTACTAGTCCAACCAGTCCTAGAAACCCTTATCAATCGAACAGTCCCTAAAGAAGGATTTAACCCAATTAATAGCTTTAAGTTCAGAGATTAACCAAGGTATTTGCAATCCCTAAAGAGGGATTTAACAACACATCCAACTTCCTACTTATTCAATTAGTTCAACCAGTCCTAAAGGAACAAGTTTGCTACTTAGGTTAAGGTTCACAATCAGGAATCTACAAAACCTTAGCAATTGAATTGATTCTACCAAGTTGATCAGACAATCAAGTATTCAAGCACAAATAAGTCGAAACATTCAATATAGGAAATAAGAAACAAGAATTAGAAACTCACAATCAATCCAAACAAAGTTTCAAATATTGTAGACGAAACGGAAGAGTTTAGATCTTCATAAAAATAAAACAAAACATAATTATGTTAAAAGAAAAGCAAAGTCGGTCTCGGCCGTATACTCACATTCGGCCTCCTCACAATCCGTATGAATGTATCTATATATACTAATACTACGATCTTAATAATATATTATAATCTACCTAATTCTATTCTATCCTAATATATATATTATATAATATATAATTTATCTAATCTAATTTGTAATGAAACTAACGGCTTAACATTGAAGCAGCACTTGCGAGCCGTATGACTCCTTCCGACTTCTATATGTATGAATAAGTCAGTCCAATATCGATCCAAGCCGGCCACCTTGCTTCCAATTTGTGAAATAATCCCATAAATTTCGATCGATCTCCACATTTATAAGATCCAGTCCGAAAATACCTGAAATATATAAAAATATTAGTGTAGACTCCGAAAAGCAAATAATACAAATTAACTATAAATTAGGTAAAATATGCATGAAAATTATCTAATATAATATGCAATTATATGACTAAAATAGGCTCTATCAAACTACCTCATGCTTAGACTTTTGCTTGTCCCCAAGCAAACTAACTCAAAGCAAAGACGAACTCAAAAAAGAAAGACGACTCAAAGAAATTTCTATGAATGATCACTCATCAATATGGTTCTCATGGCTACTAGAGTATTTATTATGTTAAGCTCAAAATATTTATGACACTATGAGACCCACATCAAACATTTCATACTCATTACTTTAAACTTTGATTAGGTTCAGGGGATGCTTGCATTCAGAATGTATTGAGCAATCAAATTCATTCAGCACATAAAAATTGTCATAAACACTCATAGATTACTAAGCCTTTTCTACTTCGGAATTTCAATAAAGCTCATATTTTTTCTCTTTTTTCTAAACACTTCTTCTTCCTCCTTGTGTGAATTTTATCATCCACAAACAGGATCGGTTACTAACCGTATTTTTTTTCAATATTCTTTTATTAGTGTCGAGTGAATTTTATCCTCCTCGAACATTGGTTTATTGATGATTCTTTTCACTCGGGTGAATTTTATCCTCCCCGAGCGGTGTAAGTGAATTTTATTCTCCTTACACTCATCAACCCAACATATATATCAAACCACATTAAACATATATCAAATCACATCAAATAGATAACCGAATTTACTAGTGCTTTTCATCAGGGGTTTAGACATATACAATAGAATCATATAAAAGTTTTTTAAAATTGCTCTAAACTCAACCAATAATCAAGTTATAACTAAAGCTCATAATCCAGATTATCTATGGGAATCCCACAAGTGTCGTTATTCAATTAAAGATCAAGTTTATTAACTCTTAAGCCATGAAAAACCATATATCATCATCGAGGTCATACCAATCATAGAAACAACTCTTTAACACAACTAAAATGAAAAACTAATAAAAAAGTAAGACTCGATAACTTATATGAGACCATGGGATAATTATCAAACACTTATAATTAGGCCTGGAAATTACCCGCGGGTAACCACTTCACCCGCCCCACCCGCATTAATTTTGCGGGCGAAAACCCGCAAAAAAGTGGGTGACGGATGGAGCGGGTGCGGGTGAAGCGGGTGATGGATGGATTATGGGTGAAGATTTTTCACCTATCACCCGCCCCAATAATCCACCCATTAACCCGCCCCATTCACCCGCCCCGCATACCCGTATAAAACCCTAAAAGTTTATCTATATATGTGTGTGTGATTTACTATTTTACCCTTTCAAATAGAAAATGTAAGTTATTTTTCTCTAATTGTAGTTGTCTATCTTTTTTTTTACATGTATAATAGAGAACATATAATTTTATATGTTCATGTGGATGCTAGGATCGATATTGTGGTGGATCCGCTCAATTATTTAAAAGGAAAAACATGCGATTCTGCTACTATCTACTCTTTAAGTTCCATTCTCATCTATTTTATTTTCATTTTGTAATTTTAAGTAACACGTTATTGTGATGTATGAGTGTATAACATGTATTTGAATTCCATGAACTTATATTTGTAGTATTTATAAATTAAATTTTATGTTTTTATTCATCTTTCAAAGTGGCCTTTACGCGGGATTTACTGGGTTGTTGTTGTTGTTGTTGTTGTTGTTGTATTCATCTTTCAAAGTTACTCAAAAAATCATCACTACACCCATTGGGTACCCGCTCCACCCGCATCACCCGCGCGGGGCGGGTGAGGGTGAAGAAGTTTGCGGGTGATGGGTGGAGCGGGTGGGATTATTTACCCGCGGGGCGGGTGATGGAGTGGCTTCATCCACCCATAACCCGCCCCATTTCCACCCCTACTTATAATACAACCTATAATGCAATGCATAACAAAAATTGAAAAAACAAAAAAAAACATATATAAATACGGAGCTACACTTGAATTCCCCACCCCATGCTTAAAATCTTACTTTGTCCTCAAAGTAAAGAAAAAGAATGAAAAAGGTAAAGGAAACTCACCAAACAAATCAGGCATTCCAGAACTAATCTTCAACTCAAGAGGAGGTAGTGGTGTTGCCTCTGAAGTTGAACCGACCATAAAATTCAGCAACTTCTCATAGGTACAGGACTTGTCCAACACCACAGACAGCAACAAAAACGAGCAAAACTTGCATAGAAATCAGTAGTAAATTCAGTTCAATAGCAAAGGAATATCATAGAATAAAATTCGGCAAGAGAGGTAACTATTCCTAAGTACTATAACACCCGTAAAACATCATAAAAGAGCAGAAATTACAGCCCTAGGTGTTCAGTACAAAGTTTCACCAGCAACTTGGATGTAATTGGCACTCGTGGACCTTCTTAGAGTCGAAAAAATATAGGTAATCTCCTTTACAATTTGTCTTGGCCAAAACAAAAGACAAAGAAAAACACACCACAACCAAACACCCAACATCCAAGAAAATTATATTATCCAAGAATGAAGGACAACAAAGACCATCCAAACCAAATAAAAATCAACCAAAAATCAGCCCTGATGCTCAGGCTCATCCATCTTTCGGAAGTAAAATCATGAAACTTTTGATAGATATAGAGAGCATGAGACAAGCAAGTGGATAAGAACTAGTCATAAAATTCTCTTAGGCCAATCCTAAAGCACAACCCAACTAATTTAGAGAGTAGCAAAATAACCCAACTGGTTTTAGACATTACAAGAAGAAACCGATCAGCAACAAAGAGTTCAAGGCATGAGAGTTTTGCAATCAACATTAAAGCACCTTGACAAAATCAATAGTAAAGCGGCTCAAGAGCAAACTGACTCAGTGGAAAAATCTCGCAGTACTCGTACTCTAGTCCAGCAGAATGCTCAAAAGCCAGAGAATCATAGCACTACTCCCCTAATCAAGGTAAACACAAACAACGCTTAAAAGAACATATCTCACCTAACTACCGGAGGTCAATGTTGAATAGCAAAACAACAATTCAGCAATAATCAAAAGCTTTCCAGTCACAATGTCATACAAACTTAGCCAAGAACAAAGCTACAGTACTTCAAGGGCAATTTCAAGCACATACAATTCAATCACTTTTGCAAAGCTGAATCAGAGAATAAGCCAAAAACGAACCAAACAAATAGGTTCCAGCCCCACCAAGCTATTGATTTTCCACCCAAAACTTGGATAAGCAAATCACAAGTCATAAAAACACAACTAGGTAAGGGGATTGAAGCATACCTGCATTTACCTGTTCTAATTTGAGGTCTAGGACAATTCGAATTAGCTTGGAAGAATAGCATCAGAAACAAATCGAGGCTAATCGGAAGCAGCCCCCACTACCCTCTTCGAGCAGAAGCGCAGGGGCACGGAACGACAATAGTTGGAACTCGCGATGATGAAGGCGGCCCTGGAAAGCCGGCGGTGGTCGGCAGGAGGCCCGGCGGAAGGGTTCGCAGTGGTGGCTGGCAGAATCTGAGATGGTAGATGCGGTTCAGGGTTTCGGCGGTGGACTATCGGGATGAAGGGAAGAAGACGGTGGACTGGCGATGGGGGAATTAGTTTCTCCGGTGGCCTTGGTGTGGGAGGCGAGGGTTCTGGTGACAAGCAGCGAAAGGCGAGGGAAGGAGAGGAAGGCGGTGGTGATGAAATCCCGACGAGGGGAACCTGGTGACCAGAGGACGGAGAGGGCTGCTGCGCGGGTTTGCTAGCTACCGGAGATGGTGGCTGACGACGAGGCAGTTGCTAGAGGTCGGTGCGGCGAGGCGATGCAGGCGGTGGAAAACAAGGGCCAAGAGAGAGAGACGGGTGATCGGAAGCGGGGGCGGCGCTGAGCGAGACTCCACGAGATGGGCAGAAGGGAAAGAACGAGGGAGACGGGAAGACGGTTTTTTGTTTTTTTTTTTACTAAAATAAAAAATGGGTGATGATATCTTCACCGCTAATTTTTACTATTTCCACCGCTAATCACCGCATAGGTATGCGGCGGTCTTAATCCACTTTTTCCCAGACCCACCGCATATACATGCGGTGGATCCGTTGACCGTATACCTATGCGGTGGGTTATGGCGACCGTATACATGCGGTCAGTTTTGGGGCAATTGAAAACGGTTTGTAGAAGTGGTCCAAAACCGTCACCATAACCCACCGCATAGGTATGCGGTGGGTTATAGCGACGGTTTTGGACCGTTATGGCGGCGGTTTTGACTGTTATGGCGACGGTTTAAACCCACCGTATACCTATGCGGTGGGTTATAGCGACGATTTTGGACCGTTATGGCGACAGTTTTAGACTTGTATACTTCTCGACCCACCGCAATACTTTGCAGTGGCCCACCGCATAGATATGCGGTGGGATCGTTGACTGTCATTAAACCCACCGCATACCTATGCGGTGATTAGCGGTGGAGATATCGTTTCCGATAATATATATATATATATATATATATATATATATATATATATATATATATATATATATATATATATATATATATATATATATATATTAACACGTTTTCCATTTAGCACAGGGTATTTTTTCCTTTTGGTGCAGGGTCGTAATACCCATGGTCGCAACGACCATGGATGAATTTGGTCGCAACGACCAATCATTAGATGATAATAGGCAAGATGGTCGCAACGACCAAATCCGCAACCGGTCGCAACGACCAAGTTTTTAGCCCGGTTCTAAAAAGAACCGAGCTAAAAGGGTCATAGGGTTACAAAAGAAAAGAGACCTTTTAGCACGATTCTAGAATGAACCGAGCTAAAAAGTCCTTATTGTTGAAAAAAATACAGGCGAACTGCTCCCATCCCAAATCCCTAGAGAGGGGATCACCATTCGCCTCCTTGGCTGCAGGGCTCAAGCCGATCAATTGGGTGAAATTGGATGTGTGGTAGTTCTTAGGGTGGAGGATGGAGGCGTCGGCCTTGAAGATCTCGTCGGCGAGGTTGACGGTGGCGGTTAACGGTGCCTCAAAACGAACCTGCTCCCATCCCAATCCCTAGAGACAAACGATCGCCGTTCACCGTCTTAGCCGAGCAATCGGGTGAAATTGGATGTGTGGTAGTTCTTAGGGCTGAGGATGGAGGCGCCGGCTTCGAAGATCTCTCCGGCGAGGTTGACGGTGGGCAACGGCCTCTCCATTGTTGTTGAAAGGTAAGAGAACATGTTGATGGCAATTTTGTAATTTTTAGATATTTTAGGGGTAAAATTACTTGTTCTAAAAAGAAAATTAAATGTTCTAAAAAGTAGGGGCCTAAATTAATCCTAACTAAAAAGAAAAAGGAAAGAAAAAAAAACCTTCACCTGCAGCTTAATACGGAGGAATATTAAAGATAAAAAAAAAACTTAAACTATTCTACGGAGTATAACGCTAAAAAAAAATAATCTAAAACTAAACTAATTTATCAAATCTAAAACCACTAACCTTCGTTTAATGTCGTTAGTTTGACATTATGGTCCACCTCTAAGATTTACTCAGACATCGTTAATGCCCTCGGCAACTTGTCAAATTCCTGTGCACATATTCCACACAAGTATATATAATATATCGATAAATTGAAACTAAATAATATTGCAGACAAGAACCGTTTCAACTTATCAAATATGCAAGCATGACTCTCTGCAGAGGGTATGTAATACCACCAATTCAGTTCCATTGGTGGCTTCTCAAAATATGCGCTCCTCTTTTGCCTTCTCTTAGCGCTTTGTCCGTTTGCACCCTCATTAAATTCAAAAAATAGAATCCTCTTTGTGAAATTTTCCTCCACTTGCTCATCTATCCAATCTTCTAAGATCTCCTCGTCAAAAGAGATGATAGCGCAGTCGTCACCGACAACCACCTCCGTCTGCATAGGGAAAATCTCTGAAATAATTGGAATTGTAATTTGTTGAGCCACTTGGATCCGCCTCATCTCGTTATTGAAATCAATTTGGATCTTTATAAGTTGAGACTCCATTGCAGCAAAGTGTTCTTCCATAAGAGGCAACATGGACAATTCTTGTGATGTTTGCGGAGCCAAACATGGAGGCTCTAGTTGTCCAATTTGGAGCTCTAATTGTGCAATCTCATGTATGATATCCATCTCACGAGAAAGTTGGGTTTTGCACAAATGATGTACTTCCTTAACCTTTCCGACCGAAACAATAAACACTGGACAATCTTTAAATATATGATTAGAAACTCCGCAAAAATCACAATATAAACCATGAGTCATCTTTAGAGGTACACACCTAGACACACGAACACAAACAGTTAGTAGCACGGGTGTTATGAACCGTAAGATAGGCTCACAACAAAATTAGTTATATACAACAATCGGCAAACACACAGAACAAAGAAATAAACTTTGATTCCCCGGCAACGACACCAATTTGATGGACGGTTTTCAGTAGCGTAAACCGTATCAAAATAAATTCGAACCTACCTAACTAATGTAGTGTGGTAAGCACGAGTCGATCCCACAGAGAATCAAGTTATTCCTAAGTTAAGTTTATTTACCAATTAGTATGAAACAGAGGGTTTTGAGTGATTGAAATAAGAAAGAAAACAAAATAAATTATAAACAAATTGATGGAGATAACGATTAATAAAATAGTTTCATCTACAATTATCCACTTTAGTTGGTTAAATTGATATTGTAACTTCCTCTTGTTCTTTTAGTCTTCCTATGAATGTCATTGTCCCGACCTAATATAGTTACTAGTCCAACCAGTCCTAGAAACCCTTATCAATCGAACAGTCCCTAAAGAAGGATTTAACCCAATTGATAGTTTTAAGTTCGGAGATTAACCAAGGTATTTGCAGTCCCTAAAGAGGGATTTAACAACACATCCAACTTCCTACTTATTCAATTAGTTCAACCAGCCCTAAAGGAACAAGTTTGCTACTTAGGTTAAGGTTCACAACCAGGAATCTACAAAACCTTAGCAATTGAATTGATTCTACCAAGTTGATCAGACAAGATAGAATAAAACAATCAAACATTCAAGCACAAAGAAGTCGAAAATTCAATATAGGAAATAAGAAACAAGAATTAGAAACTCACAATCAATCCAAACAAAGTTTCAAATATTGTTTGAAATAAGAAACAAGAATTAGAAACTACCCATAAATTAGATTTATTTTCAAAAGATCACCCACCCATTAAATCTCCATTTGTTTTGTTTGAAAAGACTAAAATACCCATAGTTCAAAGTTTATTTGTTTTTAATTGAAAGTCATTGTAAGTATTTTTCTAATAAATTTGTCATTTCACTTTGAAAAAAAAATTAAACATTGTAAAACATATATAAATGCCCGAACCAATATATATGCATCAATTTTTTAATGTGAAAAGCAGAGATTTGCAATGACTCTTGTTGGTCTCCTCTTCTTCAAATGTTGAATATGTGAATAGGCTCTAAAATAAACTCAAATTATTACTCCCTCGCTTTGGAAAAACACGTTGTTTAATACTTACACGTGTTTTTAGGATAATAAAACTATAATCCCTCAATTTCTAAGTAAGTGATCTTTTACTATTCAATATTCATGCACGTATTTTAAGGTGATTATAAAATATTAAATTTTTTAATTTTTTTGATAAACTCATACTTATTAATAATAAGTATAATATTATTAAAAAAATTATTAAAATTTTATACAATTTTTACCCTCCTAGACATACATGTTTGACTTGAAAAAATCACTTATTTGAAAACGAGGGAAGTATAAAATATCCATTTTTTTATTAAAAAAAATAACAATTTCGTACTTATTTACTGTAACTATGAAATTATAAAAAAAAATGATAAAAAAGATGAATATTTTATGCAGTTTTTATCTTTCTAAAAAACGTGTATGAATATTTTTTGTCGAACGGAGGGAATAATTACAAAACCCCAAAATATTACTTTTAAAAACCCAAATTATTACTTTTTAAACTAAGATACGGGGCATTTTCCTTTTTACAAATGAACATTTAACAAATGGGCGGTCTTTTGAAAACAAATATAATTTATGGGTGGTTTTATGTAATTTATAATTTTATGGGTGGTTATGTAAAAATCAACCTAATTTACGGGTGATTATGTGTAATTTACCCTAAATCGTAATAATAAAACAACCAAAGCTCGTGTTAAGGTACTATGAGGTACATGAACTTAGAAATCTAGTGAGGTACAACAACATAGAAATCTAATACATCACTTTAAATTCATACAATCATAACATGAGGGCAAAAAGCACCATTCCAACTGGCGAAACCTAATACTTAGAGCTTGTCGATCCCAAATAGGTAATAATTGGTTTATGATCTCAATTGATGTGATAATATTGTGGTGTTTTGCATGCATTTCATTAGTATGGGTGAAAAATGATTTGCTTCTAGCAACACAACACTTCATATTTACCAATTCACCACAAACACCACTACTAATGCAATTGATCTACTAACTTAAATACATCACTGCAAATTCAAAAATTATAACTATTAAATTAAATTTCTGTAAACCCAATTTCTTTAAGCGTCTATTTTCATAATCGACATTTATATTCATTATTATTATATATTTTAAATGAGCCATCTTTTTTTCTTTATAAAAAATATGGAAAGCAAAATCACCTGTTGTTTATCTGAAGGTGATAGCACTCTTAATTGAAAATCTAGCAACTTTCTCCTCCCTCTAAAACAATGATGCTCTAAAACAATGATGCACAAAGAACATCTTAAAGCTTCTTTAGTAGGGCTGAACGGTGGTAATTAAAGGGAACTACTATTTGCACTGTCAAATTTTCGCCTAATACACGGACGCCGATTGCGCATGGCGAGTCCGTGCTTTTTTTTAAAAAAAAATAAAGCATAACTGCAGAAGATGATCGAAGGGTTGCAATTTTTTTAGATCTGAAAGTTTCATGTTAATGGAGTCTCTATGAGGGCTTCCTAGCTTCACCCTACTTTTGTTCTCTTCCAAATCAATCTATAATCTATATGGCTTCTTCCACTTTCTCTGTCCTCGCTTTCTTCTTCAAACAGAGACGCCAAACCTTTGAAGACGATGACTCGGTGCTGATTGAAGCTGGCGAAATCAAGCATGGATCTGTGTGCAACCTTGTGGATCTGAAAGATCCGGCAATGGGTAAGCCAAATGGGATGGTGTCGCCACCAGAGAAGCTCCGGCGAGCCCTGGATCTGAGCAAAGAAACCACCCAGAGCAGATTCGTTGTTGCAAAAAGGAAGAATGAGATGCTCAAAATCAGATGAGCAGCAGTGATGGGAGACGACTAGGATGGTGTTGGGCCTCTGAGCAAGTGAGAAGATGACGGATCCGGCGGAATTGATGAGATAGGCGCCAACGAGGTTTATGGTTTAGCGGTGGTGAATGAACAGAGGACGAGATAGGATGATGGGTAGCAAAAGGGATTCGGCCGGTTGAGAACAGAGGTTAGTCGGTGTAACTCGATCCCATGTGGCCAGAGATGTTGGCTGGCGGAAGGAGGAGATGTTGCAGGAGACGGGAGCAGGAGAGAGAGGGAGAAGTGCGTATCCGGCATACGCATCTGCACAATCACGACTCCGTGATACGCGATTGGAGATATTTTCCGTCCAAATGGCGAAAAATTAATAGTGTAAATAGCAATTCCGATTACTAACCGTACCAACAGAACTTTGGTACCAAGTAGTCGGTAACCGACAGAATCGGTAGCTGAAATCTCGGTACCAACCTCTATTAATACGGTACACGGTAATGAAAACTCAAATACCGTGGTCGGTATTTGAGTTTTTCGGTGAGATATACATTACCATGTAACGAGGGGAGAATTATGAACCACCGGATCAATCAAATGAACGACACAGATGAAGGCATGAAAAAGTACGGTGGCATGGTTGTAATTCAATGCAAAGTGGTTTCAAATTCAGAAAAGTAAAACCGGTTACTTTGCAATATTTTTTGAACGTGATTTTTTTTTTTATTTATTTACAGTAGGCAAACAGTAGGGAGAATTACACAAAGTGTAATTCACTCCCTGGATCATCCTGGCGGATGATTGTTCAAAGGTCCCTATGAAAAGGGATGGTATTCCTATCCGTAATGATACCGATTCTAGCTATGTAGTCAGCAACCTTGTTAGCTTTTCTGTGGCAGTGGTTGAACTCGATATAATCGAAGTGTTCTTTGAGACAATTGATATGCTGAACTTGACGTAGGACTTCCCACCTTGTATTCTTCCCTTCTTTGATGGCTTTTATAATTTCTTGGTTGTCTCCTTCAATGACAATTCTTCTCATACCTAATCTTCTGGCGTGCTCCATACCTATTTGAATAGCATAGGCTTCAGTTTGGAGGATACTTCCTCTTTCCGTTACCTGGTAAAAAATATCCTTAATATGACCCTGAGAGTCTCGGATAACTCCCCCCACCTGACAGGCGCCCGTGGGTTTCACGGAGCCATCTACATTAACTTTATAGATAGTTGCTTGAGGTTTAATCCATTTTGCTCTTAATCTCTTGTTCTTTTTCTTTTTCCCTGGCTTAATATTTTCCTGTTTTGCGTAGTTCCAATCTTTAATGGCAGAGATGGCAGTCTGAGCTAGTATTTTTGACGGGGTTAGATTTTTTGTTTTGAAGATGTGATTGTTTCTAGCCTCCCAGATGGCAAGCCATATGAAGACTATTTCGTTAAAATTGCAGGTTACCATCCCTGTTTGGGAGTTGAAAGTAAGTCTTTGTACTCTGTTCATATTGAGCAATAACTTCTCTTGTATATTGGCATTCTAGGAGAAGATGGTGTAAGTCTTCATTTGTTTGGCTGCATAAACAACATTGACTAGGGAATCTATTAAAGAATCTGTTTAGACGTTCTTTTGTTGGGAGGCCATCTGACATGATCTTCCAAAGAAAATTCTTTTGTCTTGGAGGTAGATTAAGGTTCCATATCCATTTGTGGTCTCTCACTATTTGTTCTTCATTTCCTAAGATGGTCTTAGCCGATTTTGTGGAAAATTTTCCAGATGGGTCAGGTTTCCAAATTAGCTTGTCTTGGACCTGCCAGTCTGGTATGTAGATTTTGAAGATTTCATTTTGAATATTAGTCGGAAAGATGTTACAGATTAGTTGAGTATTCCAGGTTTTATTATTTAAGATGAGGTCACTAACCTTCATGTTTGGATCATGGTTGTTTAAAAAATTGGTTAGTCGTGTGTCTGGGATCCAAGGATCATTCCAAACATTGATAGATTGACCATTTCCTACTAACCATAATAGTCCTTTTTCAAATTTTTCCCGGAGAGAGAGAAGCCTTCCAAATTGCCAGGAGGTGTCATGGTTTGTTCTTTGTTGAATTCCATCATTTATTAGATACTTCTCTTTGATTATTCTTACCCAAATGTTATTCTCATTTGTGTAGATTTTCCAAAGGAGTTTCATTTGGAGACTTTCATTAAGCTCTTCCGCTTTTCTAATACCTAGACCACCTTGATGTTTGCTTTTGCAAATTTTATCCCAGGAGATTAGGGGTGTATATCTTTTAGAGTGAAGCTTATTCCAAAAGAAATTTTTATTTATTTGATCAATCTGGTTTAGAATACCTTTTGGTAGGAGGAAGTTTTGCATCAAATAATTCATTTTGGAACTCAGGTTTGCTTGTATAAGAACCGCTCTTCCTGCTTGGGATAGAGTAGAGGCCTTCCATTTTGATAATTGTTTTTTGAGACTTTGTACTGCTTCTTCAAACATGTTATTTTTTATACGTCCATTTAAAATCGGAATACCAAGGTATTTTTCAAGAGTTTTTGAAATTGGAACGCCCATACTTTGTGCTAGGTCCCTAGCTAAATTTTGGTTGATATTCCTTGAGAATTGGATAGAACTTTTGTTATAATTTATTGTAAGACCTGAAAGATTGGAGAAATTGTTTATCATGTTTTGTATCGTGTTAAGGCTTGTATGAGCTGCTTTTGCAAAGATGATTGTGTCATCTACAAATGTGAGGAAAGGTATAGGTGTGCCATCTTTTGTTAGTTTGATGCCAACTAGGGAATCATCAAGGAGAGCTTCCTTGTGTAATTCTCTAGCAAGGCTTTCCATGACTATTACAAAAATATAAGGAGCTATAGGATCACCTTGTCTTATACCTCTATTTGGGTTGAATTGCTTGCCCGGTCTATTGTTTACCAGGACTGAGAAGGTAGTGGAAGAGATACATTTCATCACCCAGTCTATCCATCTTGGGTGGAACCCAAATTTGTTTAGAACAGCTCTTATGAAGCTCCAGTTGATTTTGTCATACGCTTTCTCCATGTCTAGCTTTAAGGCCATCCATGCCTTCCTGCCTTTTTGTTTGTGGAAACTGTGAAAGATTTCATGGGCAATAAGGGTATTATCTTGGATTGATCTACCTTCCACAAAGGCTCCTTGGAATGGGTTGATAATTTTTGGAAGGATAGGCTTTAACCTATTGGCTAGGATTTTGGAGATGACCTTGTAAACAGTGTTACAGAGACTGATCGGGCGATAATGATTTATGTTTGAGGGGTTATCTATTTTTGGGATAAGGACTATAAAGGTTTGATTGATTTCGGATAGAAGGTGTCATGAGTGGAAGAAAGATTTAATCGTCTTACAGAGAGAGTCTCCTACTATTTGCCAGTATTTTTTGTAAAATTCTGGAGGATAACCATCAGGTCCTAGGGTTTTGTCTTCTGCCATTTCATCTATTATACTTTTGATCTCGGATGAGGTTGGAATGGCTATTAGATTCATATTTTCCACATCCGTGATTTGCGGTTGAATATTCCAAATCTCTTGAGGGTCAATGCAACTTTGTTGATTACCAATAAACCTTTCAGACATCTCCTTGGTAATATGGTCAGCTATATTGTCAGGGTCCGAAATAGTTTGGCCTACTTTTGGTGACAAAGGCTGTCGTGATCTGTTTAAAGTTTTTAACTCTTACCGAAGATTGAAAGAATTTCGTATTTCTATCAGAAAGGTTGAGGTGTTTTGTTTTGGCTCGTTGTTTCCAGAATCTGTAGTTGTATTCTATAAGCCTATGCTTTTTGTGTTCTAACCTTTCTAATTTCAGTTTTTCACTATTCGTAATATCTCCCCATGGTAGTTTGTTTTGGAAATTTAATATTTGGGATTCTACATGCTCTAGTTGTCTTGTTATATTATTCACGTTGGTCTTACACCATTTTTTCGTATTTATTTTTAAGAGCTTTTGCTTGCGCATTAGTTTGTAGGCATGGGAGCCACTGAAATTGTTACTCCAGACTTGTCTTACCATTTGCTCATAAATTTGATTTGCTGTCCATGTCATCTCAAATCTGAAAGGGGAACCTTACGTGGTTGAACGTGGTTTATTGGTTTTGATAACATTTGGTTGAAGGTGGCATAATTTTATTTTATTCATATATAAGATGACAATTATTCGGTTAGTTTTAAGATATTATTCGGTTTAATTATAGAGATTATTTGGTTAAATTATGCATTATTCGGTGAATTGATAATTATTATTTGTAGATGATAGCATACATTTAGAAGGTCATAATAGGTTGCATTTAGCTTAGTTATGATGCATATCATGCATGTTTTAAGTATGATTTGCATATTTGTTCTCTATGTTGTTGGAGTTGGAATCTACACGCTTTTATTGATTATTTTAGGTAATGGTGGATCCGAGAAGGAGACATGAGTTGATAACGCATTGGATAAGAATGTCTAGTTGATCGAAGAAGCTTACATGAAAATCTCAAGAGGTCCTGAGAAGAAGAAGCGAACTTAAACGAAGAACAAGTCTGCAGAAGTTGTCGCCAGACATGCTGAACTTGTTTTGCACTTTCTGGAGGTCTCGGTTGTCCGATCGACTATTATGACCATGCGTTGGAAAGCTCTTTCAGAGATCTACAACTTTCCTGTTGACGTCGAGAGCTGATTCAAAGTAGTTTTTTCGTAAAAGACCATTGCAGCGGGCGCCGCCATATGTTGCGGGCGCAGCATCTGCCGCGGCCACCGCATTTGCCCAGAGCGACGCGTTCAGCGTTCGGCGACAGTTTTATCCATCTAAACCCTATTTATTCTATCTTTGTCTTTTGGAGGCCGACTTGGACACGAAGGGGACGAAATGGAGAGAGGGCTTAACCCTAGGTTTTTATTCATTCATTAGATTAGGATTCAAGACGATTTTAATTGGAGATTGAGAGCGATGTTCGCCATGGGCGGCTAAACTCTCTTCGTTCTACTTTCAATTTGAAGCTTTGTTTGGATTAAGTTGTGAGTTTCTGAATCTTGTTCTTTATCTCCTATATTGAATGCTTCAACTTCTTTGTGCTTATTGATTGATTGTTTTGTTCTTTCTTGTCTGGCCAACTTGTTAGATCAATTCAATTGCTAGGGTTCTGTAGATTCCTGATTGCGAACCTTAACTCAAGTAGCAAACTTGTCCTTTTAGGGCTGATTGAACTAATTGGATAAGTAAGAAGTTGGATGTGTTGTTAAATCCCTCTTTAGGGACTGCAAATACCTTGGCTAATCTCTGAACTTAAAGCTATCAATTGGATTAAATCCTTTTTTAGGGACTGTTCGATTGATAAGGGTTTCTAGGACTGATTGGACTAGTAACTATATTAGGTCGAGACAAGGGCATTCATAGGAAAACTAACAGGACAAGAGGAAATTATAATATCAATTAAACCAAATAAAGTGGATAGTTGTAGGTAGAACAATCTTCTCTAAATTGTCTTGCATCTACTTGTTTATAGTTTATTTTGTTTTCTTTCTTATTTCAATCACCCAAAAACCACCCTTTTCACTAATTGGTAAATACACATTGCTGAGAAATACTTGATTCTCTGTGGGATCGACCTCTTACTTACTTGCTATACTAGTTTGTAGGTTCGAGTTTTATTTTGATACGGTTTACGCGACTAAAAATCGTCTATCAAATTGGCGCCGTTGCCAGGGAGAAAAGGGTGGGGGATCCTATATATCGAAATCATTGTGTTGCATTCATTCCCTCCTAGATGGTTTCAACATCATAAGGATGTTCAAAAGGAGGATGAATTATTTGATGACAATGATAGTTTTTTCGATGATGGAGAAAAGGTTGTAGTGCTTCCTGACTTGGAATCTCATGAGTCAACGCATGAGGTTACATGTGATGTGTCTCCTACTCCATCTGCATCATCCATTCTGCGCTCGTCCATTGATGAACCAGGTCTAGAGCCATCAGCTGAGGCTCAAGAGGTAATAAAGGTAAACTTTTGCAATTTGGAAGGTAATGGTGATTATGTTGATCCTTTTGATTGCTATTTTGATAAGCCACCAGCGGAACTGTGTTGGTGGTATCATATTCCTTCAGGAGAGAGTCATGCTAGACTCTTTGATAGATTGAAAGGGTTTTTGAATTTTATATTTTATACTTTCAATTTATCGTGCTATGATGTCTTTTGTAAGATGTGTGCACAGAAATATGATAGGCTACTGAGGGCATTGACGATGTCCGATAGATAAGATCTTGAGATTGAGAATAAGTCAGGCCAATGACATTAAAGAAAGACGCTTCTCGGGAGGCAACCCGAGGTAAGTTTTCTAATTTAGTTATTTCAATTCCCAGTTAGCTAGTTTTATTTTCAATAAATTACGTTTTCCATTAGGCATTAGATAGTTGCTTTTAGTTTTTGGATAGACTAACTTTTCAGGAAAAGTCGTTGGAATCAGCTGAAGCAGGTAGGCAGCGGCCGCCGCAAGACCCAATCGAACCTTTGAGTGGTATTTGTTCATGAGCCTATTCGTCCACCACATTGTGAGTATTTCATTCATCTCTTCCTCTATGTTTTTATTATTTGTTGTCTTTTATGTTTCATTGAGGACAATGAAAGGTTTAAGTGTGGGGGAAAGATTGCATTGCATATAGATAGAGTTTGCATATCATGTTTACTTATGTTATCATGTTTATTTATGTTGTCATATTTATTTTTATTCATATATTGCATTTGAAAAAAAACAAAATCCAAAAATATCATCCATTGCATTTAGGTGTTATTAAAGATACCCATCTTGGTTTAGTTTGTCCTCTAATTTATTTTTATGATCTTAATGCATACATCTCATGATTTGATTGAATTGCTTGAAAATAATTTTTGGAGCATGATTTGAGAATATAATTGAGCAAGTATGGTTCATAGTTGAGGTTAAATTGAAATCTATAAAAAAAATGACCCATGTTTGTTTGTTTTGGCCTTATAGGGACTTTACATATTATTTTCTTTTGCTTTTATCGTGTGATTATACTCTCCATATGCTTCTTATTATTGCACATGTTTATTGCTTGTGAACTTCAAATGATTGAGGCATGTTTTCTTTAGCCGTATTATACTTTATCTACCCTTTGCATTATCCTTTGCTTGAAGCCCAGCTGAGCCGAAAGCCTTTTTATCTGTGGGATCGACCTCTTACTTACTTGCTATACTAGTTTGTAGGTTCGAGTTTTATTTTGATGCGGTTTAGGCGACTAAAAATCGTCTATCAGTAGATAATTTAATAATCATTAATTGGTTAATTTCGAGAGATTATTCGATTAAATTATAGAGTTTATTCGGTTAATTTTGCGAGATAATTCGATTAAATTATGCATTATTCGGTAAATTGATCGATAATTATTATTTGTAGATAATTTTAAGAGATAATTATTCAGTTAAATTTGATAGATTATTCGGTTAAACTATATAGATTAATATATACATTTAACCGAATAATCTTTCTAATTTAAATGAATAATATAATTTTAAGAACGACCTTTGGACCAAATACTAAATGTCCTAAAAAATTTCCTTTGCTAGTAAATGGCCAAAAAAATTTCATAATACCAACACTACCCCCTATATTTCCCGTCTCCTCCCTCGCGCGATCAGTTGTGCAGTTCCCCTCCAACGTCTCTCTCTCTCAAGCGATTCGGTTTTCGACGGTTCTCCTCTGATCGCTGCCTTGTTTCGACGGTTTTCGACGGTTCTCCTCTGATCGCTGCCTTGTTTCAACTAAAAATTTCGACGGTTTTCGACGGTTCTCTCAAGCGATAGGGTTACAGTTTATGACTTGTTTGGTGATAGGGTTGCATTTTATTACTGTTTTTAATGGTTGGTTACAGTCTTGTGACAGGGTTATACAGTTCATTACTTGTTTTTATGGTTGGTTACAGTCTGGTGGCAGTGTTACAATTGATTCATTGGTACAGTTTATGACAGGGTTACAGTTTGTTGCTTTTTTGGTGATAGGGTTACAGTTTATGACTTGATTGGTGATAGGGTTGCATTTTATTACTGGTTTTAATGGTTGGTTACAGTCTTGTGACTGGGTTACAATATATTAATTGTTTGGTGACAGAGTTATAGTTCATTACCTGTTTTAATTATGGTTACAGTCTGGTGACAGGGTTACAAATGATTTATGATTACAGTTTGTTACTTGTGTTGGTGATAGGGTTCCATATGACATTCTGCTTGTTGTGTGTTTGCAGTTTTTTGTGTGGTGACAGTGTTAGTTTATGTGGTTGTTCAATTTGTTGTTTGCTGGTTTTTGGTGACAGTATCTTATTTGTTGTGAAACCTAATCTTTACACTACATTTATGCTATTTAGGTAAAGAAATTGTTGTCCATACAGAAATTCCTACTGTGGTTCCACCATCTGTTATTCAACCTGCTTCCTTCAAGTTTGTTGTTCCCAAAGAACAACGTTTTCGTGGGCACATTAATGTGTATTCAAAGCCTGAATTGATTCCAATTATTAAGAGTGGTCTGTCTCATGATGACTGGATTTCTCTTATAGATGGTTGTTTAGGTTCAATTGTACGGGCTAGGGATTCTCTATATTTTTATCAGCAACTTGTGCATCAGATGCTCCTACATGAAGTTGAAACTTCTAAAGTTAATGAGATGTGGTTTCAAGTTGGGCAACATTTGTTTAGGTTTTCTCTAGCTGAATTCTGTTGTGTAACTGGTTTGAGTTGGAAAGAACCTGGTGATGACATGCCTCCTTCTCCTCATGTGGATATGGAGGAGATGTTGGGTGTATCTGAATGTACATTATTGGGTCTTCTTCAACTTTTCCTCAAGGAGCCAACTCAGTCTCCAAAGAAGCTTTCCATGGCGTACTTGTTAGTGATTGAGGGTGTGTTGCTCCCTCAGCGTTCTAAAGCTCTTGTTCGTCAATGTTATGTGGACCTTGTCTGTGATTTGGATCGTTTAAACCTTTATCCCTTTGGTCAAGTTGTTTTTCTGGAAACACTTGGTTATTTGAAGAAATGTATGAGGTCTGAGCCACCAAAAAAGGGTTCAAGGTTTGGTTATAATCTCCTTGGATATCCCATAGCATTCTTGGTATTTCCCTTTCCTTTCCTTTTATGTTCCCATGCTTTTTCCTTTTTATTTATAATTCTTTACTTCTATTTCTGTTCTTACTGTTGCTTTCTTCCCAGGTTTGGATTTTAGAGGCAATCCCTAAGATTGATGGCATCTGTAACTGTCTCTTTCTTTGTTGTGATGGATTACCAGCATCTCTTGTCTGGTATACTAGTGACCGTGATTACAGCATTATATATGATAAGTGTGATGATATTTTCTCCAAAGATTTGGTAAGCATACTTTCTTGTCTTATCTTTTATTATTCTGATCTCAGTTTCCCTCTTCCATTTTTTATATTTGTTGTTGTTTAATTTTATTTTTTGTTTTCTTGATAGGGGACTGTCTACTCTTTGTATGCGTCGTTTATGGATTGCCCTGGCCTCTCCTTTTCTGATGAAGTTGCTGATGACAGTGTCGATTCTTACGTTTCTTGTTTTGTTGGTATGGATGCTGATACTAGTGATGAAGTTTCTCCAAGGAATTTACAGATCCAAGCGTATCTGCTCAGGTAATCAGGTGGCTGTCTTCTTGATGGTGGTGTGGAACCTATCATCTCTTCTACTAATATTCCTACTAGGAAGAATGACATAGTTAGAGCCTCACCTTTGAAGAAAAAGGTGGTGGTGACACCACGAGTTATCATAGAGGGTAGTTCTGACTTTGAGAGTCCTGTCCATCCCAGGAAGCGGTTGGTTACAAGGTCAATGGGAAGTGGTGACAGTCCTCTTCCTGTGAAGAAGGGTAAGGTGGTGACACGCACTCCTGCTGTTGTTGAGTCTGTCAAGAAGAAGAGGGTTTTGAGAAGTTCTTCTACTCTAGATCATCCTGTTACGAAGAAGACAAAGGTGGTTCCATCCCGGAAATCATCAAGGACTGAGTCTCCTGCCAAGGGTTAAGTAGAAGCATTGTGTGGTGAAAAAGGTGTAGATCATGGTGACAAGCCCAGGAGGTCCAAGTTTAAGCTCCCTAGATCTATCCCTCCCATAGGTGATGAGCTTCCTACGAGTGATGATCTTCCTGGGTTGGCAAAAGAGTTTGTTACTAAAGCTCATTTTGAAGAAGTTGTTAATTCATTCAAAAAATCCTTTGATTTTTATGAAGCTCAATTGCAAGAGTGTGTTTCTAGGATTCTTTCCCCAGAGGAGAAAGTGCATTACCTTGAAGCACGTGTCTTCCACCCCAGTGATGACAGTGAGGCTGTTCTGAAAAGGGAACGTAAGGCATGGGATGATTCTATGAAGGATATTTTGGATGGGATTATTGAATCCTGCTCTCGGAAGACTGAACATGGGCATGTAATTGAGCGGTCGGTTGAAGGTGATGACAATGAGGGTGATGCCGTTGATTCTTCCAATGATTCCTCAACTCCTCCGGAGTATATTGTTGTTAAGTCAACTAAGGAGTCAACTTCAGGAGATGCTGATGTTGTTTGGACTGATGATGACACTGGTCTTGTGGGTTCAAAGAAAACACTTGATGACAGTGTTGTCCCTTCTCCTGGCATTGTATCTCCTTCTCTCAAGATTGATGACAGTGTTGTCCCTTCTCCTGGCATTGCATCTCCTTCTCTCAAGATTGATGACAGTGTTGTCCCTTCTCCTGGCATTGCATCTCCTTCTCTCAAGATTGATGACAGTGTTGTCCCTTCTCCTGGCATTGCATCTTCTTCTCTCAAGATTGATGACAGTGTTGTTGCTATTACTTAAGTCCTCGTATCACAAGATGTGCATGATAACAGTTCTATCCCTCTTACTGAAGTTATTCCGTCATATGAAGGAATCCTTAATTCTAGTGCAGCCATTACTGAAAAGGTTGTTGATTTTTCTTCTGCTGCTCCTACTGAAATCCTTCCTTCGTTTGATGAAACTGTTGATTTGAGTGTTGCTCCAACTGAAGTAATTGGGTCAGTTGAGACTTTTTCTGCTAGCTTTGTTCCTCCTACTCAAGTTCTTGATTCACATCCAATCAATGAGGACATGGTTGCTTCCAAAGAGGTTCCTGGTGACAGTGTTGTTTCCACTCCTGTTCTCCCTTGCTCTACTGATTGTCGTGATGACATTGGTATTGTTGCAACTCGTGTGCTTCCTTGCTCCACTGATGCAACTAATGACAGTGGTGTTGTTGATCCCAAAGCTGTGGTTACAGCTAATTTGAATGATGCTATTAGTTGCCTTGCTCCTGAAGAAGCTGTTGGTGGAACACCAATCCTTGTAAACCGAAGAAACCTCGCCTTCCTAAAGTACCTAAACATTCTATTCTCAGCTCGGAGGAGCGTGTTGAATTTTATACCACTTTTAGAGATCTTGGGTAATTATCTACTTTTGATATGTATTTTCTTCTTAGTACTGCCACTTATTATAATATGTTTATTTAACTTGTTATCTTACTTTGTAGGCGTGATGGAAAAGTCAGTGGCTGTGAGGTTGATATGAACAAGGTGTTTTTCACTGAATTATCGGGAAGGACAAAATAGCTTCGTGATATTGTAAGTTCATATTTATATGTCTTGTTGTTGTTGCTTATATTTTGGTGCCATCAGTTTGGTGATAGTTAGTGTTTATTCTGTTTTCTTTCATAGCACATAGACGGAGCACTTCATCATTTTAGAAAGCGTCTTCATGATTGTCTTGATCTAAATCCCACCAGTGTTGTTTTAGACACCATTTTTTTCCCTAAGGTTGTGAACTGTGATGTTAATGTTCTTAAAAATGGTGATGCAATTCCGGACGAATTCTTCCATTACTTCCTTGGTCTTTATCCTGGCAATTATGGGAAGTCTTGGGAAGGTGCTGAGAAGGTTTACGCTCCTTTCAATCTTGACAACATGCACTGGGTAGCCGTTGAAATTGTGTTGGACTCCAAGATGATTCTTATTTATGATTCCCAGTGTAGTTTCATTAAAAATGAAGAGCTGCTTTTGAAGTTTGCTAAAACGTGTGAAGTGCTTGATGTTATGTTGAGTAAGACTGGTCTTTTTCCTAAGATGGATGACACTCCCTTTTAAGTGGAGCGAGTAGATGACTTGCCTCAAAATGAAGACGGGTAACTTCTTCTATTTTCCATCTTGTTGTATTTTGTTTTGTGACATTTTATCTGTACACCTTTTATCTCTTATTGTTTATTTTTTGCTTCTTATGTAGAGGTAGCTGTAGTGTCTACGCCATCAAGCACATTGAGTCTCTGGTTTTTGGTGGTGAGATTCAGCTTGTGAATGATGAGTATGTTAATGCATATCGTGAGAAGATTGCATATGATCTCATGAAGAAGCAGTGGACATTTGTTTAGTTATGAAATTTAAGTTTGTGTTAGTTGAACTATGTTGTGACAATGTATTTGCTGACAGTTTAGAATATATTTTGTTGTTGTAGCAGTCGTGGTGATAGCCCATGGTGACACTTGAATTGGTGACAGGTTATTGTGTATTGTGTTGATGTAAAATTCGTGGTGACATCCCATGGTGACACTTAGATTATGTATTTGTAGGCTACTGCTCTAGTAATTTATATGTTTCTTTGAATCTTTTACTGTTTTATCCCTATTATATGTTACAACAGTCTATAATTCCACTTCAAAGTCAAGGTTTTATTATTTTTGTTGTCATCCTCAAAGTTTTCATGTTTGGTTACAGTGTCCATGGGCATGTTTTCATAGTGGTGACAGTGCATATGTCATGATATATGTTCCTGTTTTAATAGTTGTGAAAACATTTATAAGTTTTACATTTGATTACAGTGTCTATTCCCCTTTTTTTATTTTGGTGACAGTGTCTACGTCCCTGTTTTAACTGTGGTTACAGCGTCTATGTCTGTTTTAACCATTCATATGATGAAGGAGAACAGTCCATCACATGTCTTTTGGCTTCTCATTAGCCCCTTTAGGGTTTTTCATGACCTTGTCCTAGGATTTTCCATTTGATTACAGCAATCATCTCTTAACTATGTACTTTACTTAACATTTTAGGGTTTAGGGTTTAGGATTTAGGGTTTAGGGCCAAGGCCCTAAACCCTAAAGACTTAACCCTAAACCATACTGTACATGACATGTTCTTTTGGCTTCTCATTAGCCACTTTGGGGTTTATTCTTCCATAATCATAGGGTCTTCCTTTAGGTTACAGAATCCGTGGGCATGTTTTCATAGTGGTGACAGTGCATATGTCATTGTTTATGTCTCTATTTTAATAGTTTTGAAAACATCTATAAGTTTTACCTATGATTACAGTGTCTATTTCCCTTGTTTCATAGTGGTGACAATGTCTATGTCCCTGTTTAGACTGTGGTTACAGCGTCTATGTCTGTTTTAACCATTCATATGATGAAGGAGAATAGTCCATCAGATGTCTTTTGGCTTCTCATTAGCCCCTTTAGAGTTTTTCATGACCTTGTCCTAGGGTTTTCCATTTGATTACAGCAATCATCTCTTAACGATGTATTGTACTTAACATTTTAGGGTTTAGGGTTTAGGATTTAGGGTGTAGGTCCTTGGCCTTAAACCCTAAAGACTTAACCCTAAACCCTAAACCATACTGTACATGACATGTTCTTTTGGCTTCTGATTAGCCACTTTGGGGTTTATTCTTCCATAATCATAGGGTCTTCCTTTAGGTTACAGTGTCCATGGACATGTTTTCATAGTGGTGACAGTGCATATGTCATTGTTTATGTCTCTATTTTAATAGTTTTGAAAACATCTATAAGTTTTACCTGTGATTACAGTGTCTATTCCCCTTGTTTCATACTGGTGACAGTGTCTATGTCCCTGTTTTAACTGTGCTTACAACGTCTATGTCTATTTTAACCATTCATATGATGAAGGAGAACAGTCCATCACATGTCTTTTGGCTTCTCATTAGCCCCATGGTGACACTTGAATTGGTGACAGGTTATTGTGTATTGTGTTGATGTAAAATTCGTGGTGACATCCCATGGTGACACTTAGATTATGTATTTGTAGGCTACTGCTCTAGTAATTTATATGTTTCTTTGAATCTTTTACTATTTTATCCCTATTATATGTTACAACAGTCTATAATTCCACTTCAAAGTCAAGGTTTTATTATTTTTGTTGTCATCCTCAAAGTTTTCATGTTTGGTTACAGTGTCCATGGGCATGTTTTCATAGTGGTGACAGTGCATATGTCATGATATATGTTCCTGTTTTAATAGTTGTGAAAACATTTATAAGTTTTACATTTGATTACAGTGTCTATTCCCCCTTTTTTATTTTGGTGACAGTGTCTACGTCCCTGTTTTAACTGTGGTTACAACGTCTATGTCTATTTTAACCATTCATATGATGAAGGAGAACAGTCCATCACATGTCTTTTGGCTTCTCATTAGCTCCTTTAGGGTTTTTTCATGACCTTGTCCTAGGGTTTTCCATTTGATTACAGCAATTATCTCTTAACGATGTACTGTACTTTACATTTTAGGGTTTAGGGTTTAGGATCAAGGCCCTAAATCCTAAAGACTTAACCCTAAACCCTAAACCATACTGTACATGACATGTTCTTTTGGCTTCTCATTAACCACTTTAGGGGTTATTCTTCCATAATCATAGGGTCTTCCTTTTGGTTACAGTGTCCATGGGCATGTTTTCATAGTGGTGACAGTGCATATGTCATTGTTTATGTCTCTATTTTAATAGTTTTGAAAACATCTATAAGTTTTACCTGTGATTACAGTGTCTATTCCCCTTGTCATCTCTATATCTAAATCACGAGCCTTCCAAGATTTTCAGTAGCTAAAATTCTCTTTGAAATCATTTCTCATCGTGTTTCTAATTTGTCTTGGAGTTGGACCTTGTTTCTCATCTTCAAAACTGTATATATTATGTACAACAGTGAATAAAATATGAAATGAAGCATGATTACAGTGAATAATAATATAAAATATGTAATGAAGAACTGATTGTAGTCTATGTCACCTGTGTTTTATCCTTTCGGCTATGACTCTGTAATTTAGAGGGTGTTGCTTGCCTATTCGTACTTCCATGTTACAGGTGTATTCCTTAAAGTATTTCTTAATTATAAATACAGTTGAACCACCAATTATGGCGCCATGTATTTTCTAGGTGCAGCTGCTATCCACACACACTGTTCTGTAATAACATGGTGTTGTCTTCTTCACTTTGTAAGCAAACACCTCTTGTGCAGCCAACAGGTCAATAGTCTGTTTGAGATCTTCCTTTGTTCGGAACAGTTGTCCCAAAAATATAAGAATTTCTCCCTTTCTTTCACTTATAGGTTGTGCTGTTTATTTTGTGGACATTGTACTGCTTGCATTGATGCGACTTTCAATCCCTGTGTCATCTCCATTACTATTCATATCACATCCATCATTTATGGATTCTACATTTCCATCCTGCACATCAAAGTCCTCTTCCATAACATTTGTACCCTTGGCAGAGCTGTAAGCATGTAATGCCAATTGATTTTCATCATGTATAGATTCTGTAACCTGTTCTTCAGTAATTTCCTTCACATCTGACATATAAAGGCAATGTCAAATTCACATTCTTCAATTCATTAATTTGCAAAAAACTCCTGAAATCAGTCTCATTCTCTATTGAAAATGGCTCAATAGTTTTCTTGAATGGATGCAAGTGGCTGAATTGAAGAGTAGGAGACAAATTCTCACTCGTTTTGAATCTGTTCAGTATCTCAGACTTCATCTCATACAGAGTTACAACCTGCTTGATGACAATTACCTTTGATGACACATCCCCAGCAAAAACTAAATCACCATCTTCCAACTTCCATTTTCCTCCAAATTTTACTGTTAACAGATTGGCCTCCATTGTACCTGATCATTGGTGACACGTATTAAATTTCATTAATACAGTGATTACAGTTACACAGATGCACTGAAACTCAGATATCCACATATAGGTTACAGTGTAATTTTGGTTACAGCTACACAGATGCACTCAAACTCAGATATCCACCTATAGGTTACAGTGTAATTTTGGTTACAGCTACACAGATGCACTCAAACTCAGATATCCACCTATAGGTTACAGTGTAATTTTGGTTACAGCTACACAGATGCACTCAAACTCAGATATCCACCTATAGATTACAGTGTAATTTTGGTTACATCTACACAGATGCACTCAAACTCAGATATCCACCTATAGGTTACAGTGTAATTTTGGTTATAGCAGGATAATCAAAACACAAGCATCTTAAATCAGCAACTACATCAACAATACAATCTAGATTACAGTTCTATAATCACAACACCAGTCACTTATATCAAAATCGACATCTGATGTCAAAATTGCAATTTGATGTTTATGTAATCAATTGTTCTCCAAATTGTTATCCAAATCCGCAACTCAGACAATAATTGTGATTCAAAATACAGTACTATATTCAAAGTAGATTACAGATAATGCTGTTTTCGAATTTTGGCTTACCTGTTGAAACTCGAATTTTGGCTTACAGTGCTATTTTCGACCAGCTCTCTCTTCAGATCTGATTGAAGAGCTCGAAATCGTCAAAAATTGGGGTTGAAATCAACTGCGTTGCTGGAGAAATTGAAGCCAGATCGAAATCGCCCTTCTTCGTCGCTCGTGTTGTGCTGTGTTTCTCTCTTTCCGTGAATTGAAGAAACAAACGGGATTAGTAAGGCAGGGGTAAAATTGGAAAAAGTGGACACTCACCTAATATTGTAACCCTTTTGTCCTAGGGCTTAAATTTTGGTCACCAAAAGTCCACTTAGCTAAAAACCCCTAATTTTAATTGAATAATATTATTAGTACAATCGTCATCTTACATACGAATAATATTGATAATTTAACCAAATAAACTCTCAAATTTAACCGAATAATAGATCACATTTAACCAAATAATCTTTCTAATTTAACCGAATAATATTATTAGTAAACGTCATCTTATATACGAATAATATTTATAATTTAACCGAATAATCTCTCAAATTTAACCGAATAATATAGGTTAAATTTGGTGAATATCCATTTTTCATGTCAAAATTAAGTAAATGTCCACTTTTTTACATAATTAAGTAAATGTCAATTTTTTTCCAAAAATACCCCTCTTTCTCCATCCCTAACCCTTCCTCCTTCCCCCTTTGATCATTTTTAATTTTAACATTGACTAGTCAACATTGACCATTCCGGTCAACGCCTGCATTTGGTGACAATTTTTTGGTGACAGTTGAGTATATTTTTCTGGTTACAGTTAATTGTGACAATTATTTTGGTGACAATTGATTTTTTGTGACATTTTATTTTTTCCGGTGACAGTTAAGGGAAATATTTTTCTAGTGACAATTGATTTTCTTTTTTTCTTGTGATAAATGTTAGTGACAAAAAAATTTGGGTGACAATTGATTTTCTTCCAGTGACAGTTGCTAGTAACACTTTTCCTCGGTGACAAATGGGGTTTTTCTGCTAATAGATGATTTTTTTGATGACAATTGTTGGTGACAACTATTAATGACGAGGTTGATGACAATATATTGTCACCATGATATTCCAACATTAAAAAAATTGTCACCATAACATTATACATCACCAAGACATTGCCACCAACTACAGAACACTGTTTTCATATTGTTTAATCAACTGTATTGTCACCAACTTATAAAAAATATTGTCACCAACCTCTTTTCAATAATCTATTGACACCAACAATAAAACAGTGTAACCAACCTATTTTTATCAAGCTTTGGTCAATAATCTAGTGTCAGCAATTATAAAACTTTGTCATCAATCTAGTGTCAACCGCCTATTTTTAGAAATTAATTGTCACCAATGATAAAACAGTGTCACTAACCAATTGTCACAAACTACAAAGTACTTTCATCAAACTAAAATGTTTACAATGCTAATGTTATCACATTTGTCATCTAATATTAACACATTTTTATTACAAAACTGAAACCCTAGAACAAGGGGATCATAGACTCAAGAGGGGCTAAACCTAAGCAGACGAAAATTTTAAGTACAGTATAGTTTAGGGTTTAGTGTTTAGTCTTTATGATTTAGGGCCAAGGCCCTAAACCCTAAAATGTGTGTACAGTACCGATGTTATCAGATTTGTCATCTAATATTAACGCATTTTTGTTACGAAACTGAAACCCTAGAACTAGGGGAGCATAGACCCTAGAGGGGCTAAACTTGAGCAAACGAATAATTCGATGTACAATACTATAATGCATGGCATCACATTTGTCATCTAATATTAACGCAATTTTGTTACAATAATAACCCTAAGTAGATGAAATTTGATGTACAGTTTAACTTTGTAATACTTAATTGTCAGACTACATCAACTTGCAAAAATATCAAAACAAAGGAGAACAGTTGAGACATTCATACTTAACATCCAAAATAGCAAGACCCTCTATAGTCATCCTCTCTCTCTCTCTCTCTCTCTCTCTCTCTCTCTCTCTCTCTATACGCATCCATATACTTGTCTAAAATAGATTCAATATATATCACCATGAAATGCAAGACCCTCGATATATTTGATGGTATACATACCACAACTTCCACTAGAATTGACTAGAAGGATAATGAAAATTACATTATAGCTAAATGAGATATAAATTCCATTTGTCACCAAAACAGAATATATAACTCTACCAATTGTCATAAATCTAAAAAAATAACAAAATAACAACATAAATTCCATTTGTCACCAAAACAGAATATATAACTCTACCAATTGTTACCAATATAAAAATAACAACAAAATAACAACATAAATTTCATTTGTCACCAAAATAGAATATATAACTCTACCAATTGTCACCAATCTAAAAATAACAACAAAAATTCCATTTGTCACAAAAACAGAATATATAACTCTACCAATTGTCACCAATATAAAAATAACAACATAAATTCCATTTGTCACCAAAAGAGAATATATAACTCTACCAATTGCCACCAATCTAAAAATAACAACAAAATAATAACATAAATTCCATTTGTCACCAAAACAGAATGTATAACTCTACCAATTGTCACCAATCTAAAAATAACAACAAAATAACAACATAAATTCCATTTGTCACCAAAACAGAATATATAACTCTACCAATTGTCACCAATCTAAAAATAACAACATAAATTCCATTTGTCACCAAAACAGAATATATAACTCTACCAATTGCCACCAATCTAAAAATAACAACAAAATAACAACATAAATTCCATTTGTCACCAAAACAGAATATATAACTCTACCAATTGTCATCAATCTAAAAATAACAACATAAATTCCATTTGTCACAAAAACAGAATATATAACTCTATCAATTGTCACCAATCTAAAAAAAATAACAACATAAATTCCATTTGTCACCAAAACAGAATATATAACTCTACCAATTGTCACCAAATCTAAAAAAAATAACAACATAAATTCCAATTGTCACCAAACAGAATATATAACTCTACCGGTTGTCACCAATCTAAAAATAACAACATAAATTCCATTTGTCACCAAAACATAATATATAACTCTATCAATTGTCACCAATCTAAAAATACCAACATAAATTCCATTTGTCACCAAAACAGAATATATAACTCTACTAATTGTCACCAATCTAAAAAAACAACAAAATAACAACATAAATTTCATTTGTCACCAAACAATGAAGCAAACCCCTAATAGTCTCATTTAAATTGATGATATAGAATCAAGCTAAATACTAATTGTCACCAAACAAGCAATTATCACCAAACAAAGGCACATACTTATACACATTGGAGTCGATGCACCAGAAATCGATGTCAAAATTGATCATTGAATTCGGATTTAAACGAGACAACGCTCGTAAATCACTTCGACATGGAGGATTCAATTCGTTCACAGAAGCCGTTCAGCACAAGCACAATCGTCATTCCCCCCGGCCAGACCACCAATGTTATCCTCTCCGCAAACCGCCCCGCCGGGAAGTACCTCGTCGCAGTTCCCCCTTCCTGGATGCCCCGATCCCATCGGCAACTTCACCGCCACCGCCTTCATCCGCTACTCGCCTACTACTCCCTCTCCTCCGCTAGCGGCACTCACTCGCTGCCCACGGTATTGACCGCGCCTCCCCTGCGCAACACCGCCTGAACTCCGAACTATATCCGGCTAGGGTTCCGACGATCGTCGACCACGATCTTCTCTTCACTGTTAGCCTAGGGGTCTATCTGTGCCCTAGATGCATCAATTAGAGCCGACTCGTCACCGATTTCAACAACATAATGTTCATGATGTCGAAGATCTCTCTCCTCCAAGCGCACTACTTCGGAATCAATGACGTCTTCACCGACGATCGCTCTCCTCCGCCAGCGAATCTGAGGACGATGAAGGGGCTATGGATTCGGTAAATGTCTCATTGAGTATTAAGAAAAAATTAAAAGAGGGGTATTTTGGTATTATCAAATTATTATGGACACTTCATTAATTACAAAATAAAAATGGACATTTACTTAATTATACTTTATAAATGGATATTTCAACAAATTTTTCCAATAGTATATCACATTTAACCGAATAATCTTTCTAATGTGTCGGAATAATATAATTTTAACCGAATATTACTATCGTCATCTTATATATGAATAATATTTATAATTTATCCGAATAATCTCTTAAATTTAATCGAAGAATATATCACATTTAACCGAATAATCTTTCTAATGTAACGAAATAATACTATAATTTTAACATAATTATATTGCCAAACATATATTTAAAAAACCAAAAAAAAAGGGAAAATAAACCAAACCCATAAAAAGATGAAAAGTTCCGTACATGGACATGGTGTAATATGCGCGTGAGACTTGTTTGTTGCGGGGTCCACAGATTAATTTTTTTTTTTCAAATGAAAATTAGTTTTAATCTTAACCATTGATTTTGTTAGAGTTTATGGTCTAGATTTGTTCCTACTTTAAGAGGGGTTCTCACCCGAACCAACCCCTATATATATATATATATATATATATATATATATATATATATATATATAGGGGTTGGTTCGGGTGAGAACCCCTCTTAAAGTAGGAACAAATCTAGACCATAAACTCTAACAAAATCAATGGTTAAGATTAAAACTAATTTTCATTTGATACCGATTAGTTTTCTAGGAAAAAACGTCATTGGTACCATCGGTTACCACATATTATAAAACGTAATAATTATTGAAATTTGTGTTGTTGGTTACCACAGTACCGACGTTCGGTAACCGACCCATTTTGGTACCAACCATTTTGGTTACCGACACTTTCGGTTGGTACGTAGTAGTAAAAATTGTATACCAAATGGTATTGGTATGGTACGTGGTAATCGAAAATTTACCATGGTACCGTACCGTGCCAGCCCTAAAATCTTTAGCTTATGCATGTTCTTTGTGCATTATTATTTTAGAGGGAGGTGAAAGTTGGTAAATTTTCGGTTAAGAGTGCTATCACATTCAGAGAAACAGTGAAATACATTAGTGACATGCATTATAAATGGTGATTTTGCTTTCCATATTTAAAAAAAAAAGATGGCTCATTTAAAAAATATAATAATAATACTAATAAAAATAATAAGTACACTTAAAGCTTCTTTAGCTTATGCATTTTTTTTTTCAATGTGAGAAGTACACTTAGTGTATGAATTTTCAGAATTAATGGTCAGTTAAAGTTAGGGTTGTGCATTGGTCTAAAACTGAATCGAACCGAAATCGAAAATCTCAAAATTTCAAACCGAAAGCCGAACCGAAAGTATTAGGTTCGGTTCGGTTATTTGTCGTTTGGTTTGTGTTCGGTTCGGTTTTAACCTAGTTGAACCGAATCCATAGTTGCATAACAAAACCAGTAACCACAATCCAATCCATGTGGGGGCAAATATTAGGGGTTGACACAAATCTCGCAAATCCTGGCCCCGGTGGGATTTGAGGGAAAAAAAGTAAATCCCGTCCCGCATAATTTTTGCGAGACGGGATGCGGGACAAGACTGTGGGATCCCGTAAATCCCGGTCCCGTCCCGGATATGTTATATATAATATATAAATAATATATACGTAAAATAAGTTTTACAATAATTTTAATAAAAATAATTCTTTATATATATATATATATATATGGAGTGGTTCCCTTGTGCACACCCCTTAGAGTGTACTTTGTGCACAAATCTTGGCCTTTGATTGAAAGAAATGGAAGGTCAGGATTAAATGAGTGTTTCTTTTTTTTTTAAATAGAAAAACTGGTGGGACCCACCTAAAAAGGTCTGACGCGCTTTTTTTTTTCCGGATCTGATTTCGCTGTTTTGAAAAATCTGTCGATTCCACCGAATAATGTTTCATAATCTACCGAATAATGTTATATTTCATTTTCCCATCAATTTCAGATCAAATTTTACCAATTCAAATGAATAATTTGTCATACACTACCGAATAATGTTTAATTTTTTGTCAATCAATTTTCGTTTTGACTCCGAGTTAATTTTTATGCATTCAGTTTTGAAATATTATTCGGTAAAATAGTTATATTTTTGGGAAATTATTCAATAGAATGTATGAGTATTCGGTGGTAAAGGAATGATTATTTGGTCGTATATGAGAGGCTTTATGCTATTTGTCAATCCGAAAACTCCATACGCAGACGAATAATGATCCAAATTTCACCGAATAAATAACAACTCCTTAACACTAACAATCAAAATTTCAACATATTCATCCGAATAATTAACGAATATCGCACCGAATGCATTCGAACCACAATGTCTTCGAACGGACCACTCCCACCACCCACCCCCAACCACCCACCACCCTCACCACCCACACAACCACCCAGCCCAGACCAACCCGCCGCAAAAAAAAAAAAAAAAAAAGACCCCCCTGCATTCGAACGGAGGCGGTTGAATGAGCCCGACCACCGGAACCGCTCGGAACCGCCCGGATCTGAGAAAGAGGGGAGGAGGAGGCCCAGATCTGAGTGAGAGGGGAGGAGGATCCGGTCGCTCTCGGCGCCACCTCCCATCCTCTTTTCCGGCCACCTTCCGACCACCACACCACCGCCGACGCTCCCGCTCACCAGATCCGGGCACCCCGGTGTGAGCAGCCCCCTCCATTCGCACCCGCACACCCATCCCCCTCCATTCGCACCCACACATTCGCACCCCTCGCAGCCCCCTCCATTCGCACCCACACACCACCGCACCCCCTCTCTGGCGCCGACAGCACCCATTCCGGCCACCACCCACCTAGCAGCGCCGGATCCACGCCCCTGAGCCGTCATCAACAGCCCACCGAGCCCCTGCAGCCCCTTTTCGCTTCTCTTTGCATATTCGAAAGAAACCGCCCCTAATTGTCTCCTCCTTCCCCTCGCACCGCCGGATATGAGAAGAGGGAAGGGGCGCCGAGTACCGACGTCGCTACCACTACGCTGCCACCGCGCTACCACCGCCCAGCAACTCGAATCTTCGTACACCGCCTTCAACTCGCCTTTGGGGCTCCAGTGCTCCACGAAGATGAAGAAGCATTTGCTAGGTTTTTATTCGATTCATTTTACACGCGCTACACCCATGTGATTTTGAGTTTGGGCTTCTTTTCCATTTTTTTTTTTAAAAACCACCCAATTGACGTGGCATCATACTAGCCTTCTATTTCATTCAGATCAACGGTCCACAGTCGTGTACTGTCGTGCACAAAGTACACTCTAAGGGGTGTGCACAAGTTACCTACTCTCTCTCTCTCTCTCTCTATATATATATATATTAATGCAACATTAGGTACATTGTATTTAATTTTATTTACATATTTAAGACTTTAGTGCTTTACGACTTACATTTTTTTGATGACGAGGAACCCACCTTTGGTGGCAAACCCTGAACACGTCCAAGGAAATAGGCGGAGGTCGGGATCGATCCCGAGACCTCCTAACATCCCCTACTCCCTACCAGTGAGCCACCCCGACTGGGCTTTACGGCTTACATTTTAGTAGACTTTTAGAGCATCAGCAACGGTGGGGAGCAAGCCTCCCCACTTTACTTTTTCCACCCATTTGGGCAACCCGACTATTGTAGACAACCTCCCGATCTTTGAGGTGCCTCAATATATTGGGAACCTTCCCAAATCCGAAACCAATAAAATAAGGTCACGTGTCCCTATAAAAATTCTTTTTTCTTTCTTTTTTATTTGATGTGAGATGGAAAAAGTGATTTGGGAAACCCGACTATTGTGGGAAGTGAAAATGAATTGGGGAGGGTTGAAAATAAAGTTAGTAAAAAGTGAGGTGGACGAATGATAGAAGGAGAGAGAAGTTTTGGGACACCCCACCATTGGGGATGCTCTTAGTACTGTAATGTAAGTGTAAACTAGAGTAGATGATTTACTGATTTAGGGCTACAGAGGCTGAGAGGCAACCAAAGTCCGAGACGCGAGACATTCTCAAATCCCAAATGTTAGTTGTGTAGTTGTAGGATTTGATCGGCGACAAACGACGCACCTGTGTGTCCTTCTCCTCCGTCGAGTTCTCTCTGTCTCCAGGTTATTCTTCCTTCACCTTCTCCTTCTCTTTGTTTCTTCTTCATTCATCTGCATGACTGCATCTGGTTACCCTTCTCTCCAGGACCGGGGCCGTCTTCATCTCGACAGCATCGTATCGGCGAGACGCTTTCCATTCTCGAGGTTATTTTCTGTTCTTCTTCGCCTTCTCCTCCTTCTGTCTAGTTCTCCTTCGCTCATATATAAGCCTCACCACCCTCTGGTTCTTTAGGCGCTATCCACTCTCGGGTTCTCCAGGCGGGTGCTTGTAGGATTTGTACTCTTGATTGCTTCACCATCTCCTCCAGGTTATTCTTCTCCTCTTTTCTCTGTATGCTTTCTCCAGTAGGCAGCTAAGAGACTGAATTTCATTTTTTAAAACACTACACAGATTCAATGTCAACGACAAAGGAAACGATATTGATGGCTCCAGCTCCAGTACGCAGCTCTGCGTCGGGCCCTATAATTGTGTCAATAGAGCCGTCGGTTACATCACCCAGTCCTCCAACTACATCACTCCCTTCCGTGAGCGATCAGATTCCTGCTGATGCGTCGGTTGGTGAAGCTCCTGTTGCATCTGTGATTGAGGGCGGTAAGAAAGCTTCTCAATCTTCATCATCTTTGAAACGATCTAGTTCTGTTTGGGATCATTTTATATCGTATGACAAGATTGTGAAAGGTAAAGATGAGGAGGGGAACGAAGTGGACATGATTGAGAAAAGGGCTTACTGTAAATATTGTCCTAGGGGAAAGATTGGGGATTTTGGAGCTGCCTATAGGAATGGCACTTCTGGTATGCTTAGACATTACAATCAAATGTTATTGTCATCAACTTAGTTTTCATTGTGTTTTCAGAACGCAGAGCATGAGACCACAACTTCAAGTCAAAGCACACCGACTAAAGCTCCAATTGGGTCAGGGAAAGGGAAATCAATTTCTACAGATTGATCAGTTAACAACCTCTCTGTACTCTATAGTCTTTTCTTGCTGCAAATACTTGCATTATACACTTCTCAACATTTTTGTATTGAAATTTGGATATCGTTGTCTTTAATTTATTGCAGTGAAGTTACAATTGAGAGTAAACCATTGGCTTGGTGCGATTGAAGATTTTAAGTTATTCCAAGATTTCAACCTTGACTCCTCCATCTGGCTACTAGTCTCTTGAACTGGCAGTGTGTTTTTTTAACACTAAAATTGGGTTGTTGGGCCACTGACAGTGTTACTTTTTGACCAAGTTGGCAATGTTAATGTGTTGTTAACAATCCAATCTATAGACCATAGTTGCTAAGATTTACAGTAAACCCGACTTCCTTCTTCTTCCTTCCACAACCCGCAACCGCCATAGTCATCCAACCTCCTCTCCACTCCTTTTCTTGATGACCAAATATATGGGATCCAAATATTGAACGGGTATATATATACACACACATCCCGATGGGTTTACTTTGTTTGTTTGTTGTTAAATCTCTGTAACCAAGCCGATGGATGAGCTTATGAATTTAATTACTACAAGAACGCAATCTTCTCTTTCTCCCGAGATCTTGCAGAATTTCAACGTCTGACACCCCCGTATGATCGCCTTGATTTCATTTGATTTTACTCCTTTTGTTTAGATTACACTTCCGAATCTTATGGAGTGGTTTCCCAAATTGCCCTTTTTAAAATTTAGTCAACGGGTATTTGAATAAAGAAGAACCTTGTCCCCCAGGTTGGCTTTCATTCAGTATAATAGCTGGTTGAGCTCAAATGGCTGAATACCAAAAACCCAATTGGATTGGATAACAAGGCCTGAAAATGGGAGCTAATAGCGAGACAAAAAGCGTTTTCAAGAGGGTCTGTGTGTTCTGTGGGAGCAATTCTGGCCACAGGCAGGTGTTCAGTGACGCCGCCGCCGATTTGGGCAATGAATTGGTGGGTTGGAGTTATGTTTCTATGTGTTTTTTCTAATTGTATGCAAGGTGTTCGATAAAATGTCTGTGTTATGATTTTGTGTGGTTTTGTAGGTTGAGAGGAAAATGGATTTGGTGTATGGAGGAGGAAGTGTTGGACTGATGGGCTTGATTTCCCAGAGGGTGTATGATGGGGGCTGCCATGTTCTTGGGTAAGCCCCGATATACTTGGGATGTGCTAGGATTGCGCCATCAACGATTTGCTAGTGTACATTCCAAACACCCAATTCAAAATGGGCCTTTCTTCATCACCACTTTTAACTCAATTTATTCCCCATTGCTTTGTGTTTGCAGGGTCATCCCGAAAGCTTTGATGCCTATTGAGGTATCACTGCTTCCTCTGAGCAATACATTTGCCTCTTTTTGTTTTCTCTCTTTAAATTCATTTTAGAATGTTCATGTTGTTGACAAAAACATAACCAAACTAATATCTTTTGATATGAATCTTTAACTTTCTCTTAGATGTAAAGAAAGGGCAATTAAGAAATCCTTTTCCTTCCAAGCTGGAAAAGAATCAAATTATTTTGGTCAAAGGGTGTGGAGGTTTCATTAAAGTATATTCCAATTTGTCTCATCTAAGCATCTATCAATTTGCTATACAATTTTGAATGCTGTTTTTCCCCCAACTTGTTCATTTTCCAAATTGGTTGTCTACAAGCATGTGATGTAACATGTATCAAAAAAAATATAAAATCATGACAAAAGGTTTAATTTTGCAAACTGAACTTGGGCAAAATCATTAGATATCAGGGGAACCTGTTGGAGAAGTACGGGTTGTTGCTGATATGCATGTGAGGAAAGCTGTCATGGCTCAAGAGTCAGAGGCGTTCATCGCCCTTCCTGGTATGTTACATTGCAAAGCTGGATCTGCTAGGACAAATACAAATACAAGTAGAGTCTAATTGGTGTGTTCTTTAATTTTTTTAAAAAAAATTGCTTAGGAGGATATGGAACAATGGAAGAGCTGTTAGAGATGATAACATGGTGTCAGCTTGGAATCCACAAGAAGCCGGTAGCTATTTCATCTCGCTCTTGGTAATGTTTCATTAGGTTTATATTTGGCGATGTCTCAAAAAATAAACACCCCTTTTTACGCAGGTTGGCCTTTTGAATGTCGATGGTTACTATAACTCGTTGCTTCAGCTATTTGACACCGGTGTTAAAGAAGGCTTCATAAAACCAAGCGCTCGCCATATTGTTGTATCTGCTCCTACCGTTAAGGAACTTTTGACGAAAATGGAGGTTATTCCCACACTCTACTCTTTGATGCTGTATAAAACTTCCTTCTTGGCGGTCATCTCTTTGGTTCCTAATGACAGTTTGACCTCTAACAATTCTAGGATCAATCAAGATCACATGAATATTGAGTTTAGAAGCTTTGTAAACTGACACACAATTTTTAAATTTTCTTCAGCAATTTACCCCTTTAAAAGAACACGTCTCTCCTCATGAAAGCTGGCAACCGAGAGCGCTTGGTGAACATCCAAAGCAGCAAGTTCAGCTGTAGCACGACACTAGTGTGGAGAGAGCTCATCCAATACAAAAAACTCACATAGCTTATCGAGCAGCTGACTGGCTTAAGCTGGGACGTGGTGCCAGAACTATTTACCAATACCAGCTAGCCCTTACTCATAAGATGAGCATCTTCTTGATTCTTTCTTTCGTTTTTTTGTTCTTTGAACTTAAATTGAATGTACAGCAAGGGTTCCTTGCATTCTTAATGGTAAATAGTTAAGCTTCTACGTTTTTCATCTCCTATCATAATCTACATCCTTCGTATGTTGGAATATGGGGATCAAGATTGCAAAGATTACTGATGAACATTTTAGCTGCATCTAGATGATTGCGTCTATAGTAGCAATCTGCAGCCTTGCTTAATCATGTAGGCGATCAGATGAATGGCCTGTACAAACATAGAATCATTTGCATAACCTTTTACAGAGGGGTTGTAATTAACATCGGGAGCGATTCTACTCTCCCTCATCAGTGAAGCCACCAATTTGTTTTGCATTTGCAAAGCATGAAGCAAATGACAATCCATCTGCTCACTAGGTCAAAAGTAGAGCTGTTATTCAAACTAAATGAGTTGATTATTGATTGTACATATTCGGCTAGTTTAAAACCAAGTTGAGTTCAAGTCGGGCCATAATTTGAAATCAAGCTTTTAAAATGTGCTTATATTCGTTTAAACTGAGCTATATTCTAGCTATACTTGTTTTGACATAATAGTTAATGAGAAATTTTATAAATTACACAAAATTCGAGTTCAAGTTAAACAAATCTCAATTTAATTAAAACTTAAAAATTTACTTTATATAGTAAATGGAGGAGCTCGAGTATTCAACTAGTACTATGATATGTGATAAGGCACAAATTGTATAGGCATTTAGTCATTCTTATGTCATTTAGGTTGCATTTAGACATGGTTTTAGCATAAAGTGCAATCATTATCTCTTAGGAAGAAGTCAAAATCTACGCGTTTGTAAATAATAATTCATTTGTGTCCCTTATTTATGAAAAAGGATAAAAATGTATTTACTCCAAAGAAGTTGAAAAAATGTTCATGATATATAGTTTTACTAATTTATTTTGACTTTGTATTTAACACAAATTAAGAAAGGTCTTAAATATATGAAAATTGCAAAAGTTTTATCCTCTAACATTAGTAACTCATTTTAATTCTTCATTTAAGAGAATTAGCCAAAAAAAGACAAAAATTAGGCTAAATGCAATAAAACCCTCTTTTGTAAATATTAATTCATTTGGGTACTTTAATTCTCATAAAGTAGTTACAAAATATCCTCATTTTAGAAGAAATATTATACTCCGTAATACTCGATACAACATTATATCATATAAATATAATATCTCACCTAATATTAAAGTTAAAATTATAAAATGCCTTAAATGTATAAAATTTTTAAAAAAAAGATCTTTTTAAGGCTTGCTAATTTCAAAAGGATATTCCTATCCTAAACAAATATAATTTACATAAATTGTTTTTATTCTTTATGTAAGAAATATAGGGGAGATGGCTTTTTAGCTCTTATTAATTTAAGAAAAAGGTCAAAATGCATAAAACCACCCTTTATTCACTTTTATTTTCAATTCCTCATCCGCAAGGATGCTTTCGGATAGAGCTTCTGCTCACCCGAATATTTACCTAATCAAAAAAAAAAAAAACTTTTATTTTCAATTAACCACCCCTTATTAAAAAAAATTCACTTAACCACCCCTTATAACAAACTGCTTGCAAACAAACAACCACCCATCCTCCCATTTTCCCTTAAACTTCCACAATTTCACTTGAAAGTGAAAGACTAAAATGCCCCTAAAACAGGTCCCGGGTAGATCCGGGTTGACTTGAACTCGGATTTGGCCCGGTTTCGGGTCAATTTTGGGTTTGTCAATTTCTATTTTTTGAATTAAAAAAATCACGATTTGGTAATATGTGATAATTTTAAATTGCTAAAATTAAACATGTGGTTCTTAAGTTCTAGTGCTTGTAATTATATACTATATCAGATCTAAAATATTTGTTTTTTTATTATTTCTCGTAATTTTTAATAAAATTAAAAAGTATCTAAAATATGAAATTTTTAAAAAATAAATAATTTCATGCAATTAGTATTAAGCATAGAATTGTTTTTAATGTTTTAATGTTTTTTAGAGTTTTTTTTATCTTCTTAAAAAAGTGATGAAAAATAAAAAATCAAATACTATCGGTCGGAGGGAGTATTATACAATACAAATAAATACTCCCTCAGATCCACAAAGGATGTCGTTTGACTTTTTAACACGTATTTTTATGAGCTAAAAACTATATAATATATTAACTTTTTTATTATTATTTTTTTATAATCTAATACTTATTACCAACAAATATTAAGTTGTAAAAAAATAATTTAAGAAAGTTGATATTTTATATAGTTTTTACCTCCTTAAAATACGTGTTAAAAAGTCAAATGACATCCTTTGTTGATCGGAGGTAGTATAAAAGTTGATTTGAAAAATGAAAGATCAAGTGATTGTAATTATAAAATGTAATAAATTGGAATCTCCATTAAAAAAAATCATATATAATTATAAATCAATCGGGTTAATCGGGTCAATCGGGTCACCGGGTCTAAACCCAGTTGACCCGGAGTAGTACCGGGTTTTCGGGTTTGGGGTGGAAAATATTTCCGGGTCAATATTTTCGGCTCTTGACCCAAAATTTTCGGGGTGTTCGGGTCGGGTCGACCGGGCCGGATCGTGTTTTGACAGGTCTACTATCAAGCATTGCCAGAGGAGGATGCAAACAAAGTGTCGATGACCGAAAGAGATATGATCACATCTGACCTACTAGTAGAGGTGGGCACAACTTGCATACATTAATGGTAATTTTGTATAGATAATAATAAATAAAAACTATAAAATATAATTTGGGGGCATTTTACTTTCAAGTTGAATTTAATAGAAGTTTAATTTAAAGAAAAATGGGAGGATGGGTGGTTACTTGCAAACAGTTTATTATAAGGGGTGGTTAAGTGAAAATTTTTGAATAAGGGGTGGTTAATTGAAAACAATGGTGAATAAAGGGTGGTTTTATGCATTTTGGCCTAAGAAAAATTACCAACAAAATCTAATTTCCAGGCCACATATTTAAATAAAAGGAAGCTTCATCTTTTTGTTGATTACACAGAGATTTTAAACTATTTATAATTTGTGCTTCCCTTATTTCTATTTATATATAACTTCTTTAATATTTTTTCATATTAAATTACTTTTTCAAATTAACACATTTCAATAACTGATTTTAACATCAAACTTAAAAACAAATATTCATATTGCTATTTGTTTTTCACTTGCTTCGTGGAATTCAACTAGTATTTTTTTTAAAAAACAGTTCACCAATTGTCATGGGCTGAGATATAGGAATGAGCCTAACGCATAATGTGTAGATCAGCCCATATCATTGTATGTGTATATAGAGCCTAAACTGATGATTGTTTGGGGTTATCGAATATCATAAACACATTCCTTCTTCCTATCTCTCTCTCTCTCAACTCTTACCTTACTCTAAGAGAATCAGTCACCATTGTCGAAGGTCGGGTCCAATTGTGACAATTGGTATCAGAGCCTGAGATCGAGTTATGGCGGACGGGACTAGGCTGAAAATCATGGAGGAAAATTGGCGGAAGACGGAGAACCAGCTTCAACAGTTCATCGCAGTGACGCAGCAAAATTTTCAAGATTCGGCGAAACATCGAGCCGAGATGGATAAACATCGAGCCGAGATGGAACTGAGGTTTGACGCTCTCTCAGAATTGGTTAGGAAATTCATTGCAGGGAGCGAGAGATCTTCGTTTGTGGCCGACCCCGGCGATACTGCAGATGCAAGAAGGGAGAAATCGGCGGGGATCGACGGTTCTGATCTCCAGATTTCACCGACAAAGGGCTCCGATCAGGGACGAAATTCGAGTCTGAGACCAGGCGGCGCGGGCACGGGGCGATTTCCGAAAGTAGATTTCCCTGTCTTCGACGGAAAGAAGCCGCGTAGCTGGGTGAGGAAGTGCGAGAGGTATTTCTCGATCTTTAACATCGCCGAAGGTCAGAAAGTGGAGCTCGCATCCATGTATATGTTCGACAGAGCGGATATTTGGGTTCAGGGATATTTGATGCAGAGGAAAGGCGTAAGATGGAAGGATCTTGGTGAGGCGGTGTGTGCAAGATTCGGGGAGAAACAAGGAGTAGAATTAGTGGAAGAGTTCAATAAGCTCGAGCAAGGAGAGGATCTTGAAGAATACAACGGAAGATTCGAAGAATTGCGATCGGGGATGCTGGCTTATAATTCGAATCTGCCGGAAAATTTCTTTGTGTGTAGCTATATTAGCGGATTGCGACCGGAGATTAAATCATTGGTCAAGTTAGGAAGGCCGGATGATCTAGCTGCGACCATGGAATTAGCCAGGCTCCACCATGAGTCTGTCCAAGCGATACTGAAGATGAGCAAGACTCAGGGACGGTTTCCAGTCATAGGGTCGAGTATGTTTAAGCCATCATCGAGTGCTCAGGGTGTTGGATCCCAATTCAATTAGTCGACGGGGCAATCGTTCTGGAACCGAGTTCAGTTGCCGGTCAAGAATGGGGGAAATCAGTTCACAGAGGTCCGAAGAACACCGGGATTATGCTATAGGTGCGGAGACAGATATTTCGTGGGTCACAAGTGCAAAAAATCAACGGTGAATAGCCTACTGGTTTCGGAAGAGGATCAAGATGCCAGTACAGAGCCCATGGGGGTGACTGAAACCTTAAACGATGAAGAGGTTGTAACAGCGGAGGATTTAGCAGTATATGTGCACGTTGTGACTGGCGACGAGTCAACTAATTCGATTAGGGTCAAAGGCACTATTCGAGGACGAGAGATCACGATCTTAATCGATAGCGGGAGCACTCACAGCTTTTTGGATCCAAAAATTGCACATGAGATGGGTTTTGAGTTACAAAAGGCAAGGCTTATAATTGTCGAAGTGGCAAATGAAAGCAAGGAACTGTGCTAACAAGTTTGTCCAGGTTTTGAGTGGGAAATGCAGGGTGAACGCTACAGTTTCAATATAAGAGCATTAAGATTTGGTGGCTGTGACTTGATATTAGGAGGAGATTGGATGAAAGGATTCAGTCCTGTATCCTTCGATTTTAACAAGTTGCAGATTTTCTTCATGAGAGGTAACAAGAAGGTAGTGTTGGAAGGCATGCCGGAGGATAGCTCAATCAAAACAGTGACTGGAAAACAACTTCAAAAATTGCTGAGACAAGGTTCTTGAGTATGTATGGCACAGGTAGCTCATGTTTCCAAGATCGGGGTGCATGAAGACGCATTGCCAAGAGAAATTGCAGACCTCCTTGAAGAGTTCAAAGACGTCTTTGAAGAACCAAAAGGGTTGCCTCCCATCAGGGGTCACGAGCACAATATTCCCTTAAAACAAGGTTCTGCTCCAGTTTGTTCAAGGCCTTACAGATACCCGTATTTTCAGAAGAACGAGATAGAGAAGCAGGTTCACGAGATGCTACAGAGTGCCATCATACGACCTAGCCAGAGCCCTTTCGCATCACCTACGTTGTTGGTGAAAAAGAAAGACGGATCTTGGCGTTTTTGTGTCGATTACAGGAAGCTCAATGAGATTACGGTCAAGGATAAATTCCCAATTCCTCACATTGAAGAGCTACTGGAGGAACTAAAAGGGGCTAAGGTGTTTTCAAAATTGGACTTGAGAGTTGGATATCACCAAGTAAGAGTGGTGGAGGAGGATATACCCAAGACGGCATTCCGAACTCACCATGGGCACTACGAGTTCAAAGTCATATATAAGTTGATTTGAAAAAGTCAAATGACATCCTTTGTTGATCGGAGGTAGTATAAAAGTTGATTTGAAAAATGAAAGATCAAGTGATTGTAATTATAAAATGTAATAAATTGGAATCTCCATTAAAAAAAATCATATATAATTATAAATCAATCGGGTTAATCGGGTCAATCGGGTCACCGGGTCTAAACCCAGTTGACCCGGAGTAGTACCGGGTTTTCGGGTTTGGGGTGGAAAATATTTCCGGGTCAATATTTTCGGCTCTTGACCCAAAATTTTCGGGGTGTTCGGGTCGGGTCGACCGGGCCGGATCGTGTTTTGACAGGTCTACTATCAAGCATTGCCAGAGGAGGATGCAAACAAAGTGTCGATGACCGAAAGAGATATGATCACATCTGACCTACTAGTAGAGGTGGGCACAACTTGCATACATTAATGGTAATTTTGTATAGATAATAATAAATAAAAACTATAAAATATAATTTGGGGGCATTTTACTTTCAAGTTGAATTTAATAGAAGTTTAATTTAAAGAAAAATGGGAGGATGGGTGGTTACTTGCAAACAGTTTATTATAAGGGGTGGTTAAGTGAAAATTTTTGAATAAGGGGTGGTTAATTGAAAACAATGGTGAATAAAGGGTGGTTTTATGCATTTTGGCCTAAGAAAAATTACCAACAAAATCTAATTTCCAGGCCACATATTTAAATAAAAGGAAGCTTCATCTTTTTGTTGATTACACAGAGATTTTAAACTATTTATAATTTGTGCTTCCCTTATTTCTATTTATATATAACTTCTTTAATATTTTTTCATATTAAATTACTTTTTCAAATTAACACATTTCAATAACTGATTTTAACATCAAACTTAAAAACAAATATTCATATTGCTATTTGTTTTTCACTTGCTTCGTGGAATTCAACTAGTATTTTTTTTAAAAAACAGTTCACCAATTGTCATGGGCTGAGATATAGGAATGAGCCTAACGCATAATGTGTAGATCAGCCCATATCATTGTATGTGTATATAGAGCCTAAACTGATGATTGTTTGGGGTTATCGAATATCATAAACACATTCCTTCTTCCTATCTCTCTCTCTCTCAACTCTTACCTTACTCTAAGAGAATCAGTCACCATTGTCGAAGGTCGGGTCCAATTGTGACAATTGGTATCAGAGCCTGAGATCGAGTTATGGCGGACGGGACTAGGCTGAAAATCATGGAGGAAAATTGGCGGAAGACGGAGAACCAGCTTCAACAGTTCATCGCAGTGACGCAGCAAAATTTTCAAGATTCGGCGAAACATCGAGCCGAGATGGATAAACATCGAGCCGAGATGGAACTGAGGTTTGACGCTCTCTCAGAATTGGTTAGGAAATTCATTGCAGGGAGCGAGAGATCTTCGTTTGTGGCCGACCCCGGCGATACTGCAGATGCAAGAAGGGAGAAATCGGCGGGGATCGACGGTTCTGATCTCCAGATTTCACCGACAGAGGGCTCCGATCAGGGACGAAATTCGAGTCTGAGACCAGGCGGCGCGGGCACGGGGCGATTTCCGAAAGTAGATTTCCCTGTCTTCGACGGAAAGAAGCCGCGTAGCTGGGTGAGGAAGTGCGAGAGGTATTTCTCGATCTTTAACATCGCCGAAGGTCAGAAAGTGGAGCTCGCATCCATGTATATGTTCGACAGAGCGGATATTTGGGTTCAGGGATATTTGATGCAGAGGAAAGGCGTAAGATGGAAGGATCTTGGTGAGGCGGTGTGTGCAAGATTCGGGGAGAAACAAGGAGTAGAATTAGTGGAAGAGTTCAATAAGCTCGAGCAAGGAGAGGATCTTGAAGAATACAACGGAAGATTCGAAGAATTGCGATCGGGGATGCTGGCTTATAATTCGAATCTGCCGGAAAATTTCTTTGTGTGTAGCTATATTAGCGGATTGCGACCGGAGATTAAATAATTGGTCAAGTTAGGAAGGCCGGATGATCTAGCTGCGACCATGGAATTAGCCAGGCTCCACCATGAGTCTGTCCAAGCGATACTGAAGATGAGCAAGACTCAGGGACGGTTTCCAGTCATAGGGTCGAGTATGTTTAAGCCATCATCGAGTGCTCAGGGTGTTGGATCCCAATTCAATTAGTCGACGGGGCAATCGTTCTGGAACCGAGTTCAGTTGCCGGTCAAGAATGGGGGAAATCAGTTCACAGAGGTCCGAAGAACACCGGGATTATGCTATAGGTGCGGAGACAGATATTTCGTGGGTCACAAGTGCAAAAAATCAACGGTGAATAGCCTACTGGTTTCGGAAGAGGATCAAGATGCCAGTACAGAGCCCATGGGGGTGACTGAAACCTTAAACGATGAAGAGGTTGTAACAGCGGAGGATTTAGCAGTATATGTGCACGTTGTGACTGGCGACGAGTCAACTAATTCGATTAGGGTCAAAGGCACTATTCGAGGACGAGAGATCACGATCTTAATCGATAGCGGGAGCACTCACAGCTTTTTGGATCCAAAAATTGCACATGAGATGGGTTTTGAGTTACAAAAGGCAAGGCTTATAATTGTCGAAGTGGCAAATGAAAGCAAGGAACTGTGCTAACAAGTTTGTCCAGGTTTTGAGTGGGAAATGCAGGGTGAACGCTACAGTTTCAATATAAGAGCATTAAGATTTGGTGGCTGTGACTTGATATTAGGAGGAGATTGGATGAAAGGATTCAGTCCTGTATCCTTCGATTTTAACAAGTTGCAGATTTTCTTCATGAGAGGTAACAAGAAGGTAGTGTTGGAAGGCATGCCGGAGGATAGCTCAATCAAAACAGTGACTGGAAAACAACTTCAAAAATTGCTGAGACAAGGTTCTTGAGTATGTATGGCACAGGTAGCTCATGTTTCCAAGATCGGGGTGCATGAAGACGCATTGCCAAGAGAAATTGCAGACCTCCTTGAAGAGTTCAAAGACGTCTTTGAAGAACCAAAAGGGTTGCCTCCCATCAGGGGTCACGAGCACAATATTCCCTTAAAACAAGGTTCTGCTCCAGTTTGTTCAAGGCCTTACAGATACCCGTATTTTCAGAAGAACGAGATAGAGAAGCAGGTTCACGAGATGCTACAGAGTGCCATCATACGACCTAGCCAGAGCCCTTTCGCATCACCTACGTTGTTGGTGAAAAAGAAAGACGGATCTTGGCGTTTTTGTGTCGATTACAGGAAGCTCAATGAGATTACGGTCAAGGATAAATTCCCAATTCCTCACATTGAAGAGCTACTGGAGGAACTAAAAGGGGCTAAGGTGTTTTCAAAATTGGACTTGAGAGTTGGATATCACCAAGTAAGAGTGGTGGAGGAGGATATACCCAAGACGGCATTCCGAACTCACCATGGGCACTACGAGTTCAAAGTCATATATAAGTTGATTTGAAAAAGTCAAATGACATCCTTTGTTGATCGGAGGTAGTATAAAAGTTGATTTGAAAAATGAAAGATCAAGTGATTGTAATTATAAAATGTAATAAATTGGAATCTCCATTAAAAAAAATCATATATAATTATAAATCAATCGGGTTAATCGGGTCAATCGGGTCACCGGGTCTAAACCCAGTTGACCCGGAGTAGTACCGGGTTTTCGGGTTTGGGGTGGAAAATATTTCCGGGTCAATATTTTCGGCTCTTGACCCAAAATTTTCGGGGTGTTCGGGTCGGGTCGACCGGGCCGGATCGTGTTTTGACAGGTCTACTATCAAGCATTGCCAGAGGAGGATGCAAACAAAGTGTCGATGACCGAAAGAGATATGATCACATCTGACCTACTAGTAGAGGTGGGCACAACTTGCATACATTAATGGTAATTTTGTATAGATAATAATAAATAAAAACTATAAAATATAATTTGGGGGCATTTTACTTTCAAGTTGAATTTAATAGAAGTTTAATTTAAAGAAAAATGGGAGGATGGGTGGTTACTTGCAAACAGTTTATTATAAGGGGTGGTTAAGTGAAAATTTTTGAATAAGGGGTGGTTAATTGAAAACAATGGTGAATAAAGGGTGGTTTTATGCATTTTGGCCTAAGAAAAATTACCAACAAAATCTAATTTCCAGGCCACATATTTAAATAAAAGGAAGCTTCATCTTTTTGTTGATTACACAGAGATTTTAAACTATTTATAATTTGTGCTTCCCTTATTTCTATTTATATATAACTTCTTTAATATTTTTTCATATTAAATTACTTTTTCAAATTAACACATTTCAATAACTGATTTTAACATCAAACTTAAAAACAAATATTCATATTGCTATTTGTTTTTCACTTGCTTCGTGGAATTCAACTAGTATTTTTTTAAAAAAACAGTTCACCAATTGTCATGGGCTGAGATATAGGAATGAGCCTAACGCATAATGTGTAGATCAGCCCATATCATTGTATGTGTATATAGAGCCTAAACTGATGATTGTTTGGGGTTATCGAATATCATAAACACATTCCTTCTTCCTATCTCTCTCTCTCTCAACTCTTACCTTACTCTAAGAGAATCAGTCACCATTGTCGAAGGTCGGGTCCAATTGTGACAATTGGTATCAGAGCCTGAGATCGAGTTATGGCGGACGGGACTAGGCTGAAAATCATGGAGGAAAATTGGCGGAAGACGGAGAACCAGCTTCAACAGTTCATCGCAGTGACGCAGCAAAATTTTCAAGATTCGGCGAAACATCGAGCCGAGATGGATAAACATCGAGCCGAGATGGAACTGAGGTTTGACGCTCTCTCAGAATTGGTTAGGAAATTCATTGCAGGGAGCGAGAGATCTTCGTTTGTGGCCGACCCCGGCGATACTGCAGATGCAAGAAGGGAGAAATCGGCGGGGATCGACGGTTCTGATCTCCAGATTTCACCGACAGAGGGCTCCGATCAGGGACGAAATTCGAGTCTGAGACCAGGCGGCGCGGGCACGGGGCGATTTCCGAAAGTAGATTTCCCTGTCTTCGACGGAAAGAAGCCGCGTAGCTGGGTGAGGAAGTGCGAGAGGTATTTCTCGATCTTTAACATCGCCGAAGGTCAGAAAGTGGAGCTCGCATCCATGTATATGTTCGACAGAGCGGATATTTGGGTTCAGGGATATTTGATGCAGAGGAAAGGCGTAAGATGGAAGGATCTTGGTGAGGCGGTGTGTGCAAGATTCGGGGAGAAACAAGGAGTAGAATTAGTGGAAGAGTTCAATAAGCTCGAGCAAGGAGAGGATCTTGAAGAATACAACGGAAGATTCGAAGAATTGCGATCGGGGATGCTGGCTTATAATTCGAATCTGCCGGAAAATTTCTTTGTGTGTAGCTATATTAGCGGATTGCGACCGGAGATTAAATCATTGGTCAAGTTAGGAAGGCCGGATGATCTAGCTGCGACCATGGAATTAGCCAGGCTCCACCATGAGTCTGTCCAAGCGATACTGAAGATGAGCAAGACTCAGGGACGGTTTCCAGTCATAGGGTCGAGTATGTTTAAGCCATCATCGAGTGCTCAGGGTGTTGGATCCCAATTCAATTAGTCGACGGGGCAATCGTTCTGGAACCGAGTTCAGTTGCCGGTCAAGAATGGGGGAAATCAGTTCACAGAGGTCCGAAGAACACCGGGATTATGCTATAGGTGCGGAGACAGATATTTCGTGGGTCACAAGTGCAAAAAATCAACGGTGAATAGCCTACTGGTTTCGGAAGAGGATCAAGATGCCAGTACAGAGCCCATGGGGGTGACTGAAACCTTAAACGATGAAGAGGTTGTAACAGCGGAGGATTTAGCAGTATATGTGCACGTTGTGACTGGCGATGAGTCAACTAATTCGATTAGGGTCAAAGGCACTATTCGAGGACGAGAGATCACGATCTTAATCGATAGCGGGAGCACTCACAGCTTTTTGGATCCAAAAATTGCACATGAGATGGGTTTTGAGTTACAAAAGGCAAGGCTTATAATTGTCGAAGTGGCAAATGAAAGCAAGGAACTGTGCTAACAAGTTTGTCCAGGTTTTGAGTGGGAAATGCAGGGTGAACGCTACAGTTTCAATATAAGAGCATTAAGATTTGGTGGCTGTGACTTGATATTAGGAGGAGATTGGATGAAAGGATTCAGTCCTGTATCCTTCGATTTTAACAAGTTGCAGATTTTCTTCATGAGAGGTAACAAGAAGGTAGTGTTGGAAGGCATGCCGGAGGATAGCTCAATCAAAACAGTGACTGGAAAACAACTTCAAAAATTGCTGAGACAAGGTTCTTGAGTATGTATGGCACAGGTAGCTCATGTTTCCAAGATCGGGGTGCATGAAGACGCATTGCCAAGAGAAATTGCAGACCTCCTTGAAGAGTTCAAAGACGTCTTTGAAGAACCAAAAGGGTTGCCTCCCATCAGGGGTCACGAGCACAATATTCCCTTAAAACAAGGTTCTGCTCCAGTTTGTTCAAGGCCTTACAGATACCCGTATTTTCAGAAGAACGAGATAGAGAAGCAGGTTCACGAGATGCTACAGAGTGCCATCATACGACCTAGCCAGAGCCCTTTCGCATCACCTACGTTGTTGGTGAAAAAGAAAGACGGATCTTGGCGTTTTTGTGTCGATTACAGGAAGCTCAATGAGATTACGGTCAAGGATAAATTCCCAATTCCTCACATTGAAGAGCTACTGGAGGAACTAAAAGGGGCTAAGGTGTTTTCAAAATTGGACTTGAGAGTTGGATATCAACAAGTAAGAGTGGTGGAGGAGGATATACCCAAGACGGCATTCCGAACTCACCATGGGCACTACGAGTTCAAAGTCATATATAAGTTGATTTGAAAAAGTCAAATGACATCCTTTGTTGATCGGAGGTAGTATAAAAGTTGATTTGAAAAATGAAAGATCAAGTGATTGTAATTATAAAATGTAATAAATTGGAATCTCCATTAAAAAAAATCATATATAATTATAAATCAATCGGGTTAATCGGGTCAATCGGGTCACCGGGTCTAAACCCAGTTGACCCGGAGTAGTACCGGGTTTTCGGGTTTGGGGTGGAAAATATTTCCGGGTCAATATTTTCGGCTCTTGACCCAAAATTTTCGGGGTGTTCGGGTCGGGTCGACCGGGCCGGATCGTGTTTTGACAGGTCTACTATCAAGCATTGCCAGAGGAGGATGCAAACAAAGTGTCGATGACCGAAAGAGATATGATCACATCTGACCTACTAGTAGAGGTGGGCACAACTTGCATACATTAATGGTAATTTTGTATAGATAATAATAAATAAAAACTATAAAATATAATTTGGGGGCATTTTACTTTCAAGTTGAATTTAATAGAAGTTTAATTTAAAGAAAAATGGGAGGATGGGTGGTTACTTGCAAACAGTTTATTATAAGGGGTGGTTAAGTGAAAATTTTTGAATAAGGGGTGGTTAATTGAAAACAATGGTGAATAAAGGGTGGTTTTATGCATTTTGGCCTAAGAAAAATTACCAACAAAATCTAATTTCCAGGCCACATATTTAAATAAAAGGAAGCTTCATCTTTTTGTTGATTACACAGAGATTTTAAACTATTTATAATTTGTGCTTCCCTTATTTCTATTTATATATAACTTCTTTAATATTTTTTCATATTAAATTACTTTTTCAAATTAACACATTTCAATAACTGATTTTAACATCAAACTTAAAAACAAATATTCATATTGCTATTTGTTTTTCACTTGCTTCGTGGAATTCAACTAGTATTTTTTTTAAAAAACAGTTCACCAATTGTCATGGGCTGAGATATAGGAATGAGCCTAACGCATAATGTGTAGATCAGCCCATATCATTGTATGTGTATATAGAGCCTAAACTGATGATTGTTTGGGGTTATCGAATATCATAAACACATTCCTTCTTCCTATCTCTCTCTCTCTCAACTCTTACCTTACTCTAAGAGAATCAGTCACCATTGTCGAAGGTCGGGTCCAATTGTGACAATTGGTATCAGAGCCTGAGATCGAGTTATGGCGGACGGGACTAGGCTGAAAATCATGGAGGAAAATTGGCGGAAGACGGAGAACCAGCTTCAACAGTTCATCGCAGTGACGCAGCAAAATTTTCAAGATTCGGCGAAACATCGAGCCGAGATGGATAAACATCGAGCCGAGATGGAACTGAGGTTTGACGCTCTCTCAGAATTGGTTAGGAAATTCATTGCAGGGAGCGAGAGATCTTCGTTTGTGGCCGACCCCGGCGATACTGCAGATGCAAGAAGGGAGAAATCGGCGGGGATCGACGGTTCTGATCTCCAGATTTCACCGACAGAGGGCTCCGATCAGGGACGAAATTCGAGTCTGAGACCAGGCGGCGCGGGCACGGGGCGATTTCCGAAAGTAGATTTCCCTGTCTTCGACGGAAAGAAGCCGCGTAGCTGGGTGAGGAAGTGCGAGAGGTATTTCTCGATCTTTAACATCGCCGAAGGTCAGAAAGTGGAGCTCGCATCCATGTATATGTTCGACAGAGCGGATATTTGGGTTCAGGGATATTTGATGCAGAGGAAAGGCGTAAGATGGAAGGATCTTGGTGAGGCGGTGTGTGCAAGATTCGGGGAGAAACAAGGAGTAGAATTAGTGGAAGAGTTCAATAAGCTCGAGCAAGGAGAGGATCTTGAAGAATACAACGGAAGATTCGAAGAATTGCGATCGGGGATGCTGGCTTATAATTCGAATCTGCCGGAAAATTTCTTTGTGTGTAGCTATATTAGCGGATTGCGACCGGAGATTAAATCATTGGTCAAGTTAGGAAGGCCGGATGATCTAGCTGCGACCATGGAATTAGCCAGGCTCCACCATGAGTCTGTCCAAGCGATACTGAAGATGAGCAAGACTCAGGGACGGTTTCCAGTCATAGGGTCGAGTATGTTTAAGCCATCATCGAGTGCTCAGGGTGTTGGATCCCAATTCAATTAGTCGACGGGGCAATCGTTCTGGAACCGAGTTCAGTTGCCGGTCAAGAATGGGGGAAATCAGTTCACAGAGGTCCGAAGAACACCGGGATTATGCTATAGGTGCGGAGACAGATATTTCGTGGGTCACAAGTGCAAAAAATCAACGGTGAATAGCCTACTGGTTTCGGAAGAGGATCAAGATGCCAGTACAGAGCCCATGGGGGTGACTGAAACCTTAAACGATGAAGAGGTTGTAACAGCGGAGGATTTAGCAGTATATGTGCACGTTGTGACTGGCGACGAGTCAACTAATTCGATTAGGGTCAAAGGCACTATTCGAGGACGAGAGATCACGATCTTAATCGATAGCGGGAGCACTCACAGCTTTTTGGATCCAAAAATTGCACATGAGATGGGTTTTGAGTTACAAAAGGCAAGGCTTATAATTGTCGAAGTGGCAAATGAAAGCAAGGAACTGTGCTAACAAGTTTGTCCAGGTTTTGAGTGGGAAATGCAGGGTGAACGCTACAGTTTCAATATAAGAGCATTAAGATTTGGTGGCTGTGACTTGATATTAGGAGGAGATTGGATGAAAGGATTCAGTCCTGTATCCTTCGATTTTAACAAGTTGCAGATTTTCTTCATGAGAGGTAACAAGAAGGTAGTGTTGGAAGGCATGCCGGAGGATAGCTCAATCAAAACAGTGACTGGAAAACAACTTCAAAAATTGCTGAGACAAGGTTCTTGAGTATGTATGGCACAGGTAGCTCATGTTTCCAAGATCGGGGTGCATGAAGACGCATTGCCAAGAGAAATTGCAGACCTCCTTGAAGAGTTCAAAGACGTCTTTGAAGAACCAAAAGGGTTGCCTCCCATCAGGGGTCACGAGCACAATATTCCCTTAAAACAAGGTTCTGCTCCAGTTTGTTCAAGGCCTTACAGATACCCGTATTTTCAGAAGAACGAGATAGAGAAGCAGGTTCACGAGATGCTACAGAGTGCCATCATACGACCTAGCCAGAGCCCTTTCGCATCACCTACGTTGTTGGTGAAAAAGAAAGACGGATCTTGGCGTTTTTGTGTCGATTACAGGAAGCTCAATGAGATTACGGTCAAGGATAAATTCCCAATTCCTCACATTGAAGAGCTACTGGAGGAACTAAAAGGGGCTAAGGTGTTTTCAAAATTGGACTTGAGAGTTGGATATCACCAAGTAAGAGTGGTGGAGGAGGATATACCCAAGACGGCATTCCGAACTCACCATGGGCACTACGAGTTCAAAGTCATATATAAGTTGATTTGAAAAAGTCAAATGACATCCTTTGTTGATCGGAGGTAGTATAAAAGTTGATTTGAAAAATGAAAGATCAAGTGATTGTAATTATAAAATGTAATAAATTGGAATCTCCATTAAAAAAAATCATATATAATTATAAATCAATCGGGTTAATCGGGTCAATCGGGTCACCGGGTCTAAACCCAGTTGACCCGGAGTAGTACCGGGTTTTCGGGTTTGGGGTGGAAAATATTTCCGGGTCAATATTTTCGGCTCTTGACCCAAAATTTTCGGGGTGTTCGGGTCGGGTCGACCGGGCCGGATCGTGTTTTGACAGGTCTACTATCAAGCATTGCCAGAGGAGGATGCAAACAAAGTGTCGATGACCGAAAGAGATATGATCACATCTGACCTACTAGTAGAGGTGGGCACAACTTGCATACATTAATGGTAATTTTGTATAGATAATAATAAATAAAAACTATAAAATATAATTTGGGGGCATTTTACTTTCAAGTTGAATTTAATAGAAGTTTAATTTAAAGAAAAATGGGAGGATGGGTGGTTACTTGCAAACAGTTTATTATAAGGGGTGGTTAAGTGAAAATTTTTGAATAAGGGGTGGTTAATTGAAAACAATGGTGAATAAAGGGTGGTTTTATGCATTTTGGCCTAAGAAAAATTACCAACAAAATCTAATTTCCAGGCCACATATTTAAATAAAAGGAAGCTTCATCTTTTTGTTGATTACACAGAGATTTTAAACTATTTATAATTTGTGCTTCCCTTATTTCTATTTATATATAACTTCTTTAATATTTTTTCATATTAAATTACTTTTTCAAATTAACACATTTCAATAACTGATTTTAACATCAAACTTAAAAACAAATATTCATATTGCTATTTGTTTTTCACTTGCTTCGTGGAATTCAACTAGTATTTTTTTTAAAAAACAGTTCACCAATTGTCATGGGCTGAGATATAGGAATGAGCCTAACGCATAATGTGTAGATCAGCCCATATCATTGTATGTGTATATAGAGCCTAAACTGATGATTGTTTGGGGTTATCGAATATCATAAACACATTCCTTCTTCCTATCTCTCTCTCTCTCAACTCTTACCTTACTCTAAGAGAATCAGTCACCATTGTCGAAGGTCGGGTCCAATTGTGACAATTGGTATCAGAGCCTGAGATCGAGTTATGGCGGACGGGACTAGGCTGAAAATCATGGAGGAAAATTGGCGGAAGACGGAGAACCAGCTTCAACAGTTCATCGCAGTGACGCAGCAAAATTTTCAAGATTCGGCGAAACATCGAGCCGAGATGGATAAACATCGAGCCGAGATGGAACTGAGGTTTGACGCTCTCTCAGAATTGGTTAGGAAATTCATTGCAGGGAGCGAGAGATCTTCGTTTGTGGCCGACCCCGGCGATACTGCAGATGCAAGAAGGGAGAAATCGGCGGGGATCGACGGTTCTGATCTCCAGATTTCACCGACAGAGGGCTCCGATCAGGGACGAAATTCGAGTCTGAGACCAGGCGGCGCGGGCACGGGGCGATTTCCGAAAGTAGATTTCCCTGTCTTCGACGGAAAGAAGCCGCGTAGCTGGGTGAGGAAGTGCGAGAGGTATTTCTCGATCTTTAACATCGCCGAAGGTCAGAAAGTGGAGCTCGCATCCATGTATATGTTCGACAGAGCGGATATTTGGGTTCAGGGATATTTGATGCAGAGGAAAGGCGTAAGATGGAAGGATCTTGGTGAGGCGGTGTGTGCAAGATTCGGGGAGAAACAAGGAGTAGAATTAGTGGAAGAGTTCAATAAGCTCGAGCAAGGAGAGGATCTTGAAGAATACAACGGAAGATTCGAAGAATTGCGATCGGGGATGCTGGCTTATAATTCGAATCTGCCGGAAAATTTCTTTGTGTGTAGCTATATTAGCGGATTGCGACCGGAGATTAAATCATTGGTCAAGTTAGGAAGGCCGGATGATCTAGCTGCGACCATGGAATTAGCCAGGCTCCACCATGAGTCTGTCCAAGCGATACTGAAGATGAGCAAGACTCAGGGACGGTTTCCAGTCATAGGGTCGAGTATGTTTAAGCCATCATCGAGTGCTCAGGGTGTTGGATCCCAATTCAATTAGTCGACGGGGCAATCGTTCTGGAACCGAGTTCAGTTGCCGGTCAAGAATGGGGGAAATCAGTTCACAGAGGTCCGAAGAACACCGGGATTATGCTATAGGTGCGGAGACAGATATTTCGTGGGTCACAAGTGCAAAAAATCAACGGTGAATAGCCTACTGGTTTCGGAAGAGGATCAAGATGCCAGTACAGAGCCCATGGGGGTGACTGAAACCTTAAACGATGAAGAGGTTGTAACAGCGGAGGATTTAGCAGTATATGTGCACGTTGTGACTGGCGACGAGTCAACTAATTCGATTAGGGTCAAAGGCACTATTCGAGGACGAGAGATCACGATCTTAATCGATAGCGGGAGCACTCACAGCTTTTTGGATCCAAAAATTGCACATGAGATGGGTTTTGAGTTACAAAAGGCAAGGCTTATAATTGTCGAAGTGGCAAATGAAAGCAAGGAACTGTGCTAACAAGTTTGTCCAGGTTTTGAGTGGGAAATGCAGGGTGAATGCTACAGTTTCAATATAAGAGCATTAAGATTTGGTGGCTGTGACTTGATATTAGGAGGAGATTGGATGAAAGGATTCAGTCCTGTATCCTTCGATTTTAACAAGTTGCAGATTTTCTTCATGAGAGGTAACAAGAAGGTAGTGTTGGAAGGCATGCCGGAGGATAGCTCAATCAAAACAGTGACTGGAAAACAACTTCAAAAATTGCTGAGACAAGGTTCTTGAGTATGTATGGCACAGGTAGCTCATGTTTCCAAGATCGGGGTGCATGAAGACGCATTGCCAAGAGAAATTGCAGACCTCCTTGAAGAGTTCAAAGACGTCTTTGAAGAACCAAAAGGGTTGCCTCCCATCAGGGGTCACGAGCACAATATTCCCTTAAAACAAGGTTCTGCTCCAGTTTGTTCAAGGCCTTACAGATACCCGTATTTTCAGAAGAACGAGATAGAGAAGCAGGTTCACGAGATGCTACAGAGTGCCATCATACGACCTAGCCAGAGCCCTTTCGCATCACCTACGTTGTTGGTGAAAAAGAAAGACGGATCTTGGCGTTTTTGTGTCGATTACAGGAAGCTCAATGAGATTACGGTCAAGGATAAATTCCCAATTCCTCACATTGAAGAGCTACTGGAGGAACTAAAAGGGGCTAAGGTGTTTTCAAAATTGGACTTGAGAGTTGGATATCACCAAGTAAGAGTGGTGGAGGAGGATATACCCAAGACGGCATTCCGAACTCACCATGGGCACTACGAGTTCAAAGTCATATATAAGTTGATTTGAAAAAGTCAAATGACATCCTTTGTTGATCGGAGGTAGTATAAAAGTTGATTTGAAAAATGAAAGATCAAGTGATTGTAATTATAAAATGTAATAAATTGGAATCTCCATTAAAAAAAATCATATATAATTATAAATCAATCGGGTTAATCGGGTCAATCGGGTCACCGGGTCTAAACCCAGTTGACCCGGAGTAGTACCGGGTTTTCGGGTTTGGGGTGGAAAATATTTCCGGGTCAATATTTTCGGCTCTTGACCCAAAATTTTCGGGGTGTTCGGGTCGGGTCGACCGGGCCGGATCGTGTTTTGACAGGTCTACTATCAAGCATTGCCAGAGGAGGATGCAAACAAAGTGTCGATGACCGAAAGAGATATGATCACATCTGACCTACTAGTAGAGGTGGGCACAACTTGCATACATTAATGGTAATTTTGTATAGATAATAATAAATAAAAACTATAAAATATAATTTGGGGGCATTTTACTTTCAAGTTGAATTTAATAGAAGTTTAATTTAAAGAAAAATGGGAGGATGGGTGGTTACTTGCAAACAGTTTATTATAAGGGGTGGTTAAGTGAAAATTTTTGAATAAGGGGTGGTTAATTGAAAACAATGGTGAATAAAGGGTGGTTTTATGCATTTTGGCCTAAGAAAAATTACCAACAAAATCTAATTTCCAGGCCACATATTTAAATAAAAGGAAGCTTCATCTTTTTGTTGATTACACAGAGATTTTAAACTATTTATAATTTGTGCTTCCCTTATTTCTATTTATATATAACTTCTTTAATATTTTTTCATATTAAATTACTTTTTCAAATTAACACATTTCAATAACTGATTTTAACATCAAACTTAAAAACAAATATTCATATTGCTATTTGTTTTTCACTTGCTTCGTGGAATTCAACTAGTATTTTTTTTAAAAAACAGTTCACCAATTGTCATGGGCTGAGATATAGGAATGAGCCTAACGCATAATGTGTAGATCAGCCCATATCATTGTATGTGTATATAGAGCCTAAACTGATGATTGTTTGGGGTTATCGAATATCATAAACACATTCCTTCTTCCTATCTCTCTCTCTCTCAACTCTTACCTTACTTTAAGAGAATCAGTCACCATTGTCGAAGGTCGGGTCCAATTGTGACAATTGGTATCAGAGCCTGAGATCGAGTTATGGCGGACGGGACTAGGCTGAAAATCATGGAGGAAAATTGGCGGAAGACGGAGAACCAGCTTCAACAGTTCATCGCAGTGACGCAGCAAAATTTTCAAGATTCGGCGAAACATCGAGCCGAGATGGATAAACATCGAGCCGAGATGGAACTGAGGTTTGACGCTCTCTCAGAATTGGTTAGGAAATTCATTGCAGGGAGCGAGAGATCTTCGTTTGTGGCCGACCCCGGCGATACTGCAGATGCAAGAAGGGAGAAATCGGCGGGGATCGACGGTTCTGATCTCCAGATTTCACCGACAGAGGGCTCCGATCAGGGACGAAATTCGAGTCTGAGACCAGGCGGCGCGGGCACGGGGCGATTTCCGAAAGTAGATTTCCCTGTCTTCGACGGAAAGAAGCCGCGTAGCTGGGTGAGGAAGTGCGAGAGGTATTTCTCGATCTTTAACATCGCCGAAGGTCAGAAAGTGGAGCTCGCATCCATGTATATGTTCGACAGAGCGGATATTTGGGTTCAGGGATATTTGATGCAGAGGAAAGGCGTAAGATGGAAGGATCTTGGTGAGGCGGTGTGTGCAAGATTCGGGGAGAAACAAGGAGTAGAATTAGTGGAAGAGTTCAATAAGCTCGAGCAAGGAGAGGATCTTGAAGAATACAACGGAAGATTCGAAGAATTGCGATCGGGGATGCTGGCTTATAATTCGAATCTGCCGGAAAATTTCTTTGTGTGTAGCTATATTAGCGGATTGCGACCGGAGATTAAATCATTGGTCAAGTTAGGAAGGCCGGATGATCTAGCTGCGACCATGGAATTAGCCAGGCTCCACCATGAGTCTGTCCAAGCGATACTGAAGATGAGCAAGACTCAGGGACGGTTTCCAGTCATAGGGTCGAGTATGTTTAAGCCATCATCGAGTGCTCAGGGTGTTGGATCCCAATTCAATTAGTCGACGGGGCAATCGTTCTGGAACCGAGTTCAGTTGCCGGTCAAGAATGGGGGAAATCAGTTCACAGAGGTCCGAAGAACACCGGGATTATGCTATAGGTGCGGAGACAGATATTTCGTGGGTCACAAGTGCAAAAAATCAACGGTGAATAGCCTACTGGTTTCGGAAGAGGATCAAGATGCCAGTACAGAGCCCATGGGGGTGACTGAAACCTTAAACGATGAAGAGGTTGTAACAGCGGAGGATTTAGCAGTATATGTGCACGTTGTGACTGGCGACGAGTCAACTAATTCGATTAGGGTCAAAGGCACTATTCGAGGACGAGAGATCACGATCTTAATCGATAGCGGGAGCACTCACAGCTTTTTGGATCCAAAAATTGCACATGAGATGGGTTTTGAGTTACAAAAGGCAAGGCTTATAATTGTCGAAGTGGCAAATGAAAGCAAGGAACTGTGCTAACAAGTTTGTCCAGGTTTTGAGTGGGAAATGCAGGGTGAACGCTACAGTTTCAATATAAGAGCATTAAGATTTGGTGGCTGTGACTTGATATTAGGAGGAGATTGGATGAAAGGATTCAGTCCTGTATCCTTCGATTTTAACAAGTTGCAGATTTTCTTCATGAGAGGTAACAAGAAGGTAGTGTTGGAAGGCATGCCGGAGGATAGCTCAATCAAAACAGTGACTGGAAAACAACTTCAAAAATTGCTGAGACAAGGTTCTTGAGTATGTATGGCACAGGTAGCTCATGTTTCCAAGATCGGGGTGCATGAAGACGCATTGCCAAGAGAAATTGCAGACCTCCTTGAAGAGTTCAAAGACGTCTTTGAAGAACCAAAAGGGTTGCCTCCCATCAGGGGTCACGAGCACAATATTCCCTTAAAACAAGGTTCTGCTCCAGTTTGTTCAAGGCCTTACAGATACCCGTATTTTCAGAAGAACGAGATAGAGAAGCAGGTTCACGAGATGCTACAGAGTGCCATCATACGACCTAGCCAGAGCCCTTTCGCATCACCTACGTTGTTGGTGAAAAAGAAAGACGGATCTTGGCGTTTTTGTGTCGATTACAGGAAGCTCAATGAGATTACGGTCAAGGATAAATTCCCAATTCCTCACATTGAAGAGCTACTGGAGGAACTAAAAGGGGCTAAGGTGTTTTCAAAATTGGACTTGAGAGTTGGATATCACCAAGTAAGAGTGGTGGAGGAGGATATACCCAAGACGGCATTCCGAACTCACCATGGGCACTACGAGTTCAAAGTCATATATAAGTTGATTTGAAAAAGTCAAATGACATCCTTTGTTGATCGGAGGTAGTATAAAAGTTGATTTGAAAAATGAAAGATCAAGTGATTGTAATTATAAAATGTAATAAATTGGAATCTCCATTAAAAAAAATCATATATAATTATAAATCAATCGGGTTAATCGGGTCAATCGGGTCACCGGGTCTAAACCCAGTTGACCCGGAGTAGTACCGGGTTTTCGGGTTTGGGGTGGAAAATATTTCCGGGTCAATATTTTCGGCTCTTGACCCAAAATTTTCGGGGTGTTCGGGTCGGGTCGACCGGGCCGGATCGTGTTTTGACAGGTCTACTATCAAGCATTGCCAGAGGAGGATGCAAACAAAGTGTCGATGACCGAAAGAGATATGATCACATCTGACCTACTAGTAGAGGTGGGCACAACTTGCATACATTAATGGTAATTTTGTATAGATAATAATAAATAAAAACTATAAAATATAATTTGGGGGCATTTTACTTTCAAGTTGAATTTAATAGAAGTTTAATTTAAAGAAAAATGGGAGGATGGGTGGTTACTTGCAAACAGTTTATTATAAGGGGTGGTTAAGTGAAAATTTTTGAATAAGGGGTGGTTAATTGAAAACAATGGTGAATAAAGGGTGGTTTTATGCATTTTGGCCTAAGAAAAATTACCAACAAAATCTAATTTCCAGGCCACATATTTAAATAAAAGGAAGCTTCATCTTTTTGTTGATTACACAGAGATTTTAAACTATTTATAATTTGTGCTTCCCTTATTTCTATTTATATATAACTTCTTTAATATTTTTTCATATTAAATTACTTTTTCAAATTAACACATTTCAATAACTGATTTTAACATCAAACTTAAAAACAAATATTCATATTGCTATTTGTTTTTCACTTGCTTCGTGGAATTCAACTAGTATTTTTTTTAAAAAACAGTTCACCAATTGTCATGGGCTGAGATATAGGAATGAGCCTAACGCATAATGTGTAGATCAGCCCATATCATTGTATGTGTATATAGAGCCTAAACTGATGATTGTTTGGGGTTATCGAATATCATAAACACATTCCTTCTTCCTATCTCTCTCTCTCTCAACTCTTACCTTACTCTAAGAGAATCAGTCACCATTGTCGAAGGTCGGGTCCAATTGTGACAATTGGTATCAGAGCCTGAGATCGAGTTATGGCGGACGGGACTAGGCTGAAAATCATGGAGGAAAATTGGCGGAAGACGGAGAACCAGCTTCAACAGTTCATCGCAGTGACGCAGCAAAATTTTCAAGATTCGGCGAAACATCGAGCCGAGATGGATAAACATCGAGCCGAGATGGAACTGAGGTTTGACGCTCTCTCAGAATTGGTTAGGAAATTCATTGCAGGGAGCGAGAGATCTTCGTTTGTGGCCGACCCCGGCGATACTGCAGATGCAAGAAGGGAGAAATCGGCGGGGATCGACGGTTCTGATCTCCAGATTTCACCGACAGAGGGCTCCGATCAGGGACGAAATTCGAGTCTGAGACCAGGCGGCGCGGGCACGGGGCGATTTCCGAAAGTAGATTTCCCTGTCTTCGACGGAAAGAAGCCGCGTAGCTGGGTGAGGAAGTGCGAGAGGTATTTCTCGATCTTTAACATCGCCGAAGGTCAGAAAGTGGAGCTCGCATCCATGTATATGTTCGACAGAGCGGATATTTGGGTTCAGGGATATTTGATGCAGAGGAAAGGCGTAAGATGGAAGGATCTTGGTGAGGCGGTGTGTGCAAGATTCGGGGAGAAACAAGGAGTAGAATTAGTGGAAGAGTTCAATAAGCTCGAGCAAGGAGAGGATCTTGAAGAATACAACGGAAGATTCGAAGAATTGCGATCGGGGATGCTGGCTTATAATTCGAATCTGCCGGAAAATTTCTTTGTGTGTAGCTATATTAGCGGATTGCGACCGGAGATTAAATCATTGGTCAAGTTAGGAAGGCCGGATGATCTAGCTGCGACCATGGAATTAGCCAGGCTCCACCATGAGTCTGTCCAAGCGATACTGAAGATGAGCAAGACTCAGGGACGGTTTCCAGTCATAGGGTCGAGTATGTTTAAGCCATCATCGAGTGCTCAGGGTGTTGGATCCCAATTCAATTAGTCGACGGGGCAATCGTTCTGGAACCGAGTTCAGTTGCCGGTCAAGAATGGGGGAAATCAGTTCACAGAGGTCCGAAGAACACCGGGATTATGCTATAGGTGCGGAGACAGATATTTCGTGGGTCACAAGTGCAAAAAATCAACGGTGAATAGCCTACTGGTTTCGGAAGAGGATCAAGATGCCAGTACAGAGCCCATGGGGGTGACTGAAACCTTAAACGATGAAGAGGTTGTAACAGCGGAGGATTTAGCAGTATATGTGCACGTTGTGACTGGCGACGAGTCAACTAATTCGATTAGGGTCAAAGGCACTATTCGAGGACGAGAGATCACGATCTTAATCGATAGCGGGAGCACTCACAGCTTTTTGGATCCAAAAATTGCACATGAGATGGGTTTTGAGTTACAAAAGGCAAGGCTTATAATTGTCGAAGTGGCAAATGAAAGCAAGGAACTGTGCTAACAAGTTTGTCCAGGTTTTGAGTGGGAAATGCAGGGTGAACGCTACAGTTTCAATATAAGAGCATTAAGATTTGGTGGCTGTGACTTGATATTAGGAGGAGATTGGATGAAAGGATTCAGTCCTGTATCCTTCGATTTTAACAAGTTGCAGATTTTCTTCATGAGAGGTAACAAGAAGGTAGTGTTGGAAGGCATGCCGGAGGATAGCTCAATCAAAACAGTGACTGGAAAACAACTTCAAAAATTGCTGAGACAAGGTTCTTGAGTATGTATGGCACAGGTAGCTCATGTTTCCAAGATCGGGGTGCATGAAGACGCATTGCCAAGAGAAATTGCAGACCTCCTTGAAGAGTTCAAAGACGTCTTTGAAGAACCAAAAGGGTTGCCTCCCATCAGGGGTCACGAGCACAATATTCCCTTAAAACAAGGTTCTGCTCCAGTTTGTTCAAGGCCTTACAGATACCCGTATTTTCAGAAGAACGAGATAGAGAAGCAGGTTCACGAGATGCTACAGAGTGCCATCATACGACCTAGCCAGAGCCCTTTCGCATCACCTACGTTGTTGGTGAAAAAGAAAGACGGATCTTGGCGTTTTTGTGTCGATTACAGGAAGCTCAATGAGATTACGGTCAAGGATAAATTCCCAATTCCTCACATTGAAGAGCTACTGGAGGAACTAAAAGGGGCTAAGGTGTTTTCAAAATTGGACTTGAGAGTTGGATATCACCAAGTAAGAGTGGTGGAGGAGGATATACCCAAGACGGCATTCCGAACTCACCATGGGCACTACGAGTTCAAAGTCATATATAAGTTGATTTGAAAAAGTCAAATGACATCCTTTGTTGATCGGAGGTAGTATAAAAGTTGATTTGAAAAATGAAAGATCAAGTGATTGTAATTATAAAATGTAATAAATTGGAATCTCCATTAAAAAAAATCATATATAATTATAAATCAATCGGGTTAATCGGGTCAATCGGGTCACCGGGTCTAAACCCAGTTGACCCGGAGTAGTACCGGGTTTTCGGGTTTGGGGTGGAAAATATTTCCGGGTCAATATTTTCGGCTCTTGACCCAAAATTTTCGGGGTGTTCGGGTCGGGTCGACCGGGCCGGATCGTGTTTTGACAGGTCTACTATCAAGCATTGCCAGAGGAGGATGCAAACAAAGTGTCGATGACCGAAAGAGATATGATCACATCTGACCTACTAGTAGAGGTGGGCACAACTTGCATACATTAATGGTAATTTTGTATAGATAATAATAAATAAAAACTATAAAATATAATTTGGGGGCATTTTACTTTCAAGTTGAATTTAATAGAAGTTTAATTTAAAGAAAAATGGGAGGATGGGTGGTTACTTGCAAACAGTTTATTATAAGGGGTGGTTAAGTGAAAATTTTTGAATAAGGGGTGGTTAATTGAAAACAATGGTGAATAAAGGGTGGTTTTATGCATTTTGGCCTAAGAAAAATTACCAACAAAATCTAATTTCCAGGCCACATATTTAAATAAAAGGAAGCTTCATCTTTTTGTTGATTACACAGAGATTTTAAACTATTTATAATTTGTGCTTCCCTTATTTCTATTTATATATAACTTCTTTAATATTTTTTCATATTAAATTACTTTTTCAAATTAACACATTTCAATAACTGATTTTAACATCAAACTTAAAAACAAATATTCATATTGCTATTTGTTTTTCACTTGCTTCGTGGAATTCAACTAGTATTTTTTTTAAAAAACAGTTCACCAATTGTCATGGGCTGAGATATAGGAATGAGCCTAACGCATAATGTGTAGATCAGCCCATATCATTGTATGTGTATATAGAGCCTAAACTGATGATTGTTTGGGGTTATCGAATATCATAAACACATTCCTTCTTCCTATCTCTCTCTCTCTCAACTCTTACCTTACTCTAAGAGAATCAGTCACCATTGTCGAAGGTCGGGTCCAATTGTGACAATTGGTATCAGAGCCTGAGATCGAGTTATGGCGGACGGGACTAGGCTGAAAATCATGGAGGAAAATTGGCGGAAGACGGAGAACCAGCTTCAACAGTTCATCGCAGTGACGCAGCAAAATTTTCAAGATTCGGCGAAACATCGAGCCGAGATGGATAAACATCGAGCCGAGATGGAACTGAGGTTTGACGCTCTCTCAGAATTGGTTAGGAAATTCATTGCAGGGAGCGAGAGATCTTCGTTTGTGGCCGACCCCGGCGATACTGCAGATGCAAGAAGGGAGAAATCGGCGGGGATCGACGGTTCTGATCTCCAGATTTCACCGACAGAGGGCTCCGATCAGGGACGAAATTCGAGTCTGAGACCAGGCGGCGCGGGCACGGGGCGATTTCCGAAAGTAGATTTCCCTGTCTTCGACGGAAAGAAGCCGCGTAGCTGGGTGAGGAAGTGCGAGAGGTATTTCTCGATCTTTAACATCGCCGAAGGTCAGAAAGTGGAGCTCGCATCCATGTATATGTTCGACAGAGCGGATATTTGGGTTCAGGGATATTTGATGCAGAGGAAAGGCGTAAGATGGAAGGATCTTGGTGAGGCGGTGTGTGCAAGATTCGGGGAGAAACAAGGAGTAGAATTAGTGGAAGAGTTCAATAAGCTCGAGCAAGGAGAGGATCTTGAAGAATACAACGAAAGATTCGAAGAATTGCGATCGGGGATGCTGGCTTATAATTCGAATCTGCCGGAAAATTTCTTTGTGTGTAGCTATATTAGCGGATTGCGACCGGAGATTAAATCATTGGTCAAGTTAGGAAGGCCGGATGATCTAGCTGCGACCATGGAATTAGCCAGGCTCCACCATGAGTCTGTCCAAGCGATACTGAAGATGAGCAAGACTCAGGGACGGTTTCCAGTCATAGGGTCGAGTATGTTTAAGCCATCATCGAGTGCTCAGGGTGTTGGATCCCAATTCAATTAGTCGACGGGGCAATCGTTCTGGAACCGAGTTCAGTTGCCGGTCAAGAATGGGGGAAATCAGTTCACAGAGGTCTGAAGAACACCGGGATTATGCTATAGGTGCGGAGACAGATATTTCGTGGGTCACAAGTGCAAAAAATCAACGGTGAATAGCCTACTGGTTTCGGAAGAGGATCAAGATGCCAGTACAGAGCCCATGGGGGTGACTGAAACCTTAAACGATGAAGAGGTTGTAACAGCGGAGGATTTAGCAGTATATGTGCACGTTGTGACTGGCGACGAGTCAACTAATTCGATTAGGGTCAAAGGCACTATTCGAGGACGAGAGATCACGATCTTAATCGATAGCGGGAGCACTCACAGCTTTTTGGATCCAAAAATTGCACATGAGATGGGTTTTGAGTTACAAAAGGCAAGGCTTATAATTGTCGAAGTGGCAAATGAAAGCAAGGAACTGTGCTAACAAGTTTGTCCAGGTTTTGAGTGGGAAATGCAGGGTGAACGCTACAGTTTCAATATAAGAGCATTAAGATTTGGTGGCTGTGACTTGATATTAGGAGGAGATTGGATGAAAGGATTCAGTCCTGTATCCTTCGATTTTAACAAGTTGCAGATTTTCTTCATGAGAGGTAACAAGAAGGTAGTGTTGGAAGGCATGCCGGAGGATAGCTCAATCAAAACAGTGACTGGAAAACAACTTCAAAAATTGCTGAGACAAGGTTCTTGAGTATGTATGGCACAGGTAGCTCATGTTTCCAAGATCGGGGTGCATGAAGACGCATTGCCAAGAGAAATTGCAGACCTCCTTGAAGAGTTCAAAGACGTCTTTGAAGAACCAAAAGGGTTGCCTCCCATCAGGGGTCACGAGCACAATATTCCCTTAAAACAAGGTTCTGCTCCAGTTTGTTCAAGGCCTTACAGATACCCGTATTTTCAGAAGAACGAGATAGAGAAGCAGGTTCACGAGATGCTACAGAGTGCCATCATACGACCTAGCCAGAGCCCTTTCGCATCACCTACGTTGTTGGTGAAAAAGAAAGACGGATCTTGGCGTTTTTGTGTCGATTACAGGAAGCTCAATGAGATTACGGTCAAGGATAAATTCCCAATTCCTCACATTGAAGAGCTACTGGAGGAACTAAAAGGGGCTAAGGTGTTTTCAAAATTGGACTTGAGAGTTGGATATCACCAAGTAAGAGTGGTGGAGGAGGATATACCCAAGACGGCATTCCGAACTCACCATGGGCACTACGAGTTCAAAGTCATGCCTTTCGGATTGACGAACGCTCCGACAACCTTCCAAGCATTGATGAACGAGGTATTCGCTGCACAACTTCGCAAATTTGTGCTTGTATTTTTCGACGATATATTGATCTATAGCCCGAATATCACAGACCATGAAGCACACTTGCGCATAGTTTTGGTGCAGCTGAGGAACCATTTATTGTTTGCAAAAAAATCAAAATGTGAATTTGCTAGAGAAAGTATGGAGTATTTGGGTAACTGGATTTCAGCGGAGGGAGTAGCTACAGACCCAAAGAAGGTTGAGGCGATGTTATCTTGGCCAAGCCCAAGAAACATTAAGGAACTTCGGGGGTTCCTTGGGTTGACAGGGTACTACAGAAGGTTCATCAAGAACTATGGTGTCATATGCAGGCCCCTTACAGAGCTGTTAAGAAAAAACGAGTTTCAGTGGAGTGAGGTTACTGAGAAGGCTTTCCAACAACTCAAGCTCTTGTTGTCTTCTCCTCCGATACTTGGGTTGCCGGACTTTACCATGCCTTTTGAATTGGAGACGGATGCTTGTGAAGAAGGCATTGGTGTGGTCTTGATGCAGTTGGAGAGACCAATTGCTTTCCTTAGCAAGGCTCTTCATGGTCGCAATCTCCTACTGTCAACATATGAAAAAGAGCTTCTTGCAATTTTGCTAGCAGTGGAAAAGTGCGCCACTACCTCGAATTGTCTCACTTTATCATCCGAACTGATTAGCAGGCCTTGAAGTACTTACTTGAGCAGCGATTGTCCACTCAGTTGCAGCGGAAAGCTATTCGGAAGTTGTTGGGGCTATCATATTCCATCGAATATAAAAGGGGAACAGAGAATCGCGCCGCGGATGCTCTGTCCAGGAGACCCATATCAGAGACAAGTTGTGTTGGAACAACACAAGCCATTCAGGTGGTGCATCCCACTTGGATGAAGGAAATTGCAGCCAGTTATATTGGGGATTTGGAGATTAAAGACAAAATTGCAGCAACTGCAATGGGTTCTGATTTGAAGTATAAGTGGAAAAATGGAATCTTGAGGTATAAAGGCAGGTTGTATGTAGGTAGTGCCACCAACCTTATGCATCAGCTTGCTACGGCTCTCCATACAAAGGCGCTGGGGGGTCAATCCGGGGTACACGGGACATATCAGCGGGTGAAGAATATCTTCTTTTGGCCAGGTCTCAAGTGTTTTATACAGAAATTTGTGAAAGAGTGTGATGTGTGTCAGAGGAGCAAGTCAGAGCATGTGCCATATCCGGGTTTGTTACAACCATTGCCACTTCCACCAAATGCTTGGTCTTTCATTGGAATGGACTTCATTGAAGGCCTTCCGAGGTCGAAGGAGAAGGATACAATTCTGGTGGTGGTTGATCGGCTTACAAAGTATGCCCACTTTCTGCTATTATCCCATCCATTCTCAGCAGCTCAAGTGGCGTAGGTGTTCCTGGAGAACATCTACAAGCTCCATGGTATGCCTCAGGACATCATCTCAGACCGGGATTGCATATTCACTAGTCATTTTTGGAAGGAGCTCTTCGCCGCCCTAGGTACTAAACTCAAATTTTCAACTGCATACCACCCTCAAACCGACGGTCAAACGGAGAGAGTGAACCAGTGTTTGGAGAGCTACATGCGGTGTATGACGTCGGCATCGCCTAAGCATTAGGATGGATGGGTGGCGATGGAGGAATGGTGGTATAACACCAATTATCATACAACATTAGGAATGTCCCCATTCCAGGCGTTATATGGTTATAAACCACCGCAGTTGGGGTTGTTCACATCATAAGTGACCACAAGAAGTATAGCTGATTGGTTTCTCCAACGAGACCATATGTTGTCTGTTTTGAAGGACAGCTTATCGAAGTCACAAGCTTGGATGAAGCAAGTGGCAGACAGGAGGCGCACTGAGCAAATGTTTGCAGTTGGCGACCTTGTTTACCTTAAGCTGCAACCATACCGACAAACTTCGGTGGCTGTCCGGAAGTGTCTCAAGCTTTGCTCCAGGTTCTACGGGCCGTACAAGGTATTGGAAAGGGTAGGTGAAGTTGCCTATAAGCTAGAATTACCAGAAGGCAGTCGCATTCACCCAGTGTTCCATGTATCTCAGTTGAAGAAGCGACTAGGGAACAGCGTGACTCCGGTTCAGGAGCTTCCCGAGGCTGACGAGGACGGTATCATAATAGCCCAACCGGAGAGGATCATTGACACAAGGGTGCACTACCTAGCAAATGGTGAACCAGTCACCGAGTGGCTCGTGAAATGGTCTAACCTGGGAGAGGAGGAGGCCACTTAGGAAGCTGCTGGGCACATTTTGCACCAGTTTCCATTCTCAGCCCATGACAATACCCCCTTTCTTTACAAAGACTTGTCCACAAGTCTTAAGCTGTGACAGATGGAAACTGGTGCAAAATGACTGAGATATAGGAATGGGCCTAACGCATAATTTGTAGATCAGCCCATATCATTGTATGTGTATATAGAGCCTAAATTGATGATTGTTTGGGGATATCGAATATCATAAACACATTCCTTCTTCCTTATCTCTCTCTCTCTCTCTTAACCCTTACCTTACTCTAACAGAATCAGTCACCATTGTCAAAGGTCGGGTCAAATTGTGACACCAATCTTATTTCACAACGCACTCCAAAATAAAAACAATATCATTTGATGAAAAAAAAACTTAATAAATAAAGATGAGTTGATCAGCTTAAAAGCTACAAATACTATAGCCTTGGCAATCGCGACATCGTCGGTATGATATGATCGATTCACTTCTAACCCATCACATGAAAAGCACCACCATGACCTCTACCATACAAACGTAATGCTCCAATCATTCTCATTAGAAATAGATGCATCACAATTGAACTTTATGAGTCCCAACTCGGTTTCATCCATTTTCTCTCCCTACGTTGATTGATCAACGGTCTTTTGGTGCTCATATGGTTAGTATACCTTCTATTACTATGCAAAGATCATGGTAATTACAAATTAGAAAAAATGATAAAAAATAATACGACGTACAATTCATGAATCAGTATTAATACAAATTTTGAAAATCACTAAAATGGTTTACAAACTATTCCACATTAAACCAATTTTGATATGGAAAAGTTGGTTCACTACTTCAAGTGCATACAAACTAATTACATCTCAATCCTCTCTGATTTTAGATAACAATGTCTAGGTATAGAAATTAGATATTCCGCCTAAGATCAAAATTTTTCTGTGAAAGGTTTGCCAGGATGGTTTCCCAACTGCCTCTAGGATGGCCTATCGTGGGGCCTATGTACCTTCCACCTATAGCTTGTGCAATTGTGCAATCGAAGACGATGTTCACCTCCTGTTGGAATGCCACTATGTGTGCTCTCTATTTCGATTTCCTCCTCGCATAAACTCAACAATATCCAGTATGATAAATCATTCTCGAGATATAAAACCTATCATTTCTTTTCTTGGGAACAATCTTAATTTTGCGGCCAAGGTTGAGCTTGCCTTTGCTTGGTGGTCAGTCTGGTACATTCGGAATCAATATGTGTTTAGACAAGTCTCATCCCGCCTAGAGATACTTCGTTACGTAATATTAAAGAAGAATTGCAGTAAAACATCATAGATAAAGTATAGTTTAGATGAGGACTTCCCCTTACAAATACACAACTCCAACCACCTAAAGAAGAAAACAAAGTATGGTAAGATTAAGTGGCGTAAACCCCCGAGGGGAACTTTCAAGCTAAATTTTGATGGATCCACATTAACAAACAATGATAGCTCAGCGGGTGCCCTAATCCGGGATTGGGAAGGGCGACCAATTTGCATATGTTATAAAAAGCTCGATAAATAAAGTCCCTTGAAAGTGGAAGCTCTTACTCTAAAACTGGGAATCCAACACGCTATTCAACTCCGTATAGACAAAATCCACATTGAAGGTGATTCTGGTATAATCATAAACCACCTTAACCTAAAATCGAAATATCCTTCTTTCATGTTCCCCGTTTAGGCAATAGAGTGGCTGATAAGGTTGCACACTTTTGCCACTCTGCCTGGGGTGTCGATATTCACAACGATTTTAGTCTTTTAGACCTCATCCAAAAGAATGTTGCCGGGTAGAGCTCGCTCGCCCAAATTCTTTCCTAGTAAAAAAAATGATATGGGAAAAATCTACCCAATTTTTCGTTCAATTTTTCAACATGACAATTGATAACTAATTGTTTGAAAATTTGATGACGTGACACCACATCATTAAATGCTCATATGTAATTTTAAAAATAAAAACTAATTTTGAGTACGAATTAGATTCTATTAATTTAATCATCTAATTCGCATTCAAAATTATTTTATTTTTTTACAAAAATTATATTGTTTATTTTGAGTACAAATTAGCTTTTTCCCGCTAGGGTTTCTGGTGCGTTTCGATTCAGGCGTTGCGTTGCCTATGTTTTGGCGTGACTGGACTTTCTTTCCACATGATGGGGTTCTGGCAGTCGAAGTCAGGACAGGCTAGGGTCGTACGTGACAGTGTGTATTGAGACGTCTCCTTTTTCCAGAAGACTGTTTCCTTGGAGGTTCGTCTTCACTGTCAACTGGTGTCTCCTGATGTGCCGTTGGCCTGCGGTGCTGCCTCTGGGGAGTGCTTGACTCTCGTCTTTAGTCTAAGTCCTCATCCCTTTCGGTTTGGTTGTTTTAGTTTCGCTTGTATAGGGTGTGTTTGCTTGTATCTGGCACCATCTTTGTATTGTTTTTTATTTTCTTAGACGGTCTCTGTCTGCCGACTTGTCAGCCATCGAGGTTCAGACCTGTTTGACCTCGAATTCTTTCATAATAAAAAAAAACATAATCAAAATTTTGAACCTTTTGTTGACACATGAAAAAATTAGCCGACATTTTTCCCAATATCAAAATTGGTTTAATGTGACATAGTAATATGTTTTAGTGATTTTGAAAATACGTTCATCAATGATAATTTGTACTAGTGGTTAGATGTAAAATTTTCACATAAATGGTAGATTTTGTGCTTTTTTCTAGGGTTGGTTTGCGCAATTTTCCAAAGTTTAAATCTTTAAAAATGAATAAATTAAAATCTTTCCGTTCCCACGAAGGCGTAGCCAGTGTTCTAAATATCGGATATATCAGGTCAACGCCGATATATCGGGTCAATATCGGCGATATATCGGGTCAACGCCGATATATCGGGCTAATGTCGACGATATATCGAGGATATTTAGAATTGCCAACTTTGATTAGTTAACTTAACTTTATAAAGTTGTTTTTATTTTATCAAGTTTATTTGGTAATTTTGCAATTTAAATATTTTTTTTTCATGTATATTTTTACATTTTGAAGTATAAATATAGTACTTACAGTTAAAAATACAGTGAAACCGATAAATCCGATATATCTCGATATATCCCCGATATATATTTTTACTCCTAATCGATACGACCCCGATACGCGGTATTTAGAACCTTGGGCGTAGCTGATCCAACACCTCATCTCCCTCTCCGAGGGCTTCCCTTCCCTGCAACCCAAGATCGCCGCTTTCACCCACAACGACGGCCGCTCCGCCAACCTCCTCCAATCCGACGGCACTGTCCCCGTTTCCTTCCACGGCACCACCTACAACATCCCCGTCGTCGTCTGGCCCGTCGAAACCTACCCCCGCCTTCCGCCGTGTGTGTACGTTATTTCCACGCGCGACATGTTCATCAAGCGCCCCCACCCCCATGTGGCCCTTCGGGCTTCGTATCGATTCCTTATTTGCAGAATTGGATCTACCCTAGCTCCAATTTGGTCGATTTCGCCCGCAATCTCAGCTCCTATTTCAAACGGAGGTAAGAAGAACACGGGGAGCTTGGCGACTGTCGATGTTGATGCTGTCATTGAACCCTGTGATGTGCTGTCTAAGCAGATGGAGTGTTCCAACTCCGATTTGGTCATAGTGGATGTGATTGACGCGCTGGATAAGGCAGTTCAAGAAGGGGTGATTCCGTTCGATCAGTACATGAGGAAGGTGAGGCTGTTATCGCGGGAGCAGTTCCTTTGCAAGGCGGTCGCTGCAAAGGCTGGAGCGGCTCAGATGCAGGCCCGAGTCGGAAGCATGCCAGCTAGGGCATCTCAGTATGCTAGGTGATCTCACTATCTCAGCAGTTTCATGATGCTGTTTGAGAATGGAGTGCTTCAATTTGACATGTTGGATGATTCATGAAGTTGGTTTTATAGTAATGTACAGTGAATTGATTCAAAATGTAATAATGTATGATATCAAATAACAATATTATCTGTAAATATCTGTTTGAATGTTTCAATGGTTGATGTAAGATTGATTGATATTTTTTATAACCGAGGTTACAGACTTGCGCCTAACTCGTCCTCGAGGTTACAGAGGATTTAAGGTACTATGTAGGGAATGTCTTTATATCAAGAATGTGGAAATGTACAAGTGATGGTTTACAAAAATGTGGTACCTTGGTTAGTTTTCGACTAAGGATTGGCAATAGCTCTTCAATCTTCATGCCCAAAATGGGAATTTATATACTCTACAATAACACATCACTAGCAAGTATGCACATTCCATTTCCATGGTGCACCATCTAACATCTTCGAGCGCACCACAATGGCTCCATGTTCATCTACAGGCAATGTGCAAAACCGTTCTGCAAAAACTAATTGTAATTGCATACAAACTTTCCAATCAAACAGCCTCAGACTTTGAGGTTAGATCACACATATTTTTTAGGGTGCTATGAAGCCTTTCAAGTCAATATAAACATACCACACATCATAAAAGGAATCTAGGTACAAAAGCTGCGTCCTACGTCTATATAACAGCAAACCGGATGCAAGCTCTCACCTCTCCAGCTAGTTGTTGTACTGTCTACTTCCTAAAAGTGGTCCACATGTACAATGTCCATCTTCTTCAATCCGCAAAAGGCTTCATCTACAAAAAGAAATGCCTCTTTCATCAGTAGAGCAGCGTAGTCACTAGTGTTAGGGTACTGCCCTGCAAGTCAAAAGTAGGCTATGGAGCGCCCACTTCACTACAACCACCTTAACGCTCTTCAGTTCTTCTTGGTGCGATTGCCTATATGACAACAATGATGAACATGCAATGATTTATTGTCACATGCGGCTGACCAGAGAATGGATGTGCAAAAAGTCCAGTGCACATTACAAAAATGTCCAACTCGGAAATTGGAAAATACAACTGTCAGGGATAGACGAGACTAAGCATCCAGATTAAAGGTCCATCAAGAATAAATTATGGAACTAGGTTGACGCAGCACAACGTTTGACTTATTTCTTAGTCAAACACCTCTACCTATGGAAGATGGATGTAACCGTTGGGCGAAGCTTCTCAAATCCCAAAGCTAAAAAAGGCTCCTAGGCTAGGTGCGAAAAATGAACTCAACAAGAACAACATTTATATTTTTAGATTTCATGAGATCTAGATAATCTGAAGAACAAAAAAAGTTTAATACTCTCCACATTGCAAACGTGTCTTAGGGTCAAAACCCAAATTTGAAGTCTAAACGCAATGGAAGTATCATGAGACTTCTACACAACAGCAGTTCTGCAAAAGCTCTAAAACAAAGAACTTCTATAATACATATTAGTGAAAAAAGTGAAGATTCGAATGTATTCACAAGATAAGACAGCATGGGCCAAAAACCCAGGGATAAAAAGCAGCAGAAAATTTCAAGGCAGCAATATAGTTGAACCCTCTTTAATTCCACATATTCCATGATCCTGGATCACTAATAAAATCTAGGAAATGCAAATATCAAAACCTTAATATCATAAAACGGGATCACTGATAAAATCTAACCTCTCTTGAGCTTCAATATAGTTGCACCCTCTTTAATTCCACATATTCCATGATCCTGAAAATGTACATTATGGCATGAAGAAGTCAGATACTTTTGATGAAGGGCAACCAATCACGAACAAACACAATGAGTAACTAGATTTAGGAAAGTAAAATGCAAATTTAAGTAAAGAGGAAGTTCCTTCCGGTTAAAAAGAAATGAGACCCAGTATATCTCCATCTACTGCATAACTGGTTCCACGCAGGTCCAATGTCCATTTCAAGATATGTTTCCAATCAGGCAATCTCACATTGGTTTGATAATGAGAGTAACCAATGGACACCAGTCACACCACTGAATGCCCAATGTGTTCTCTTTCTCGGCATTCTAGGGAAATATTTGAATGCTTAGCCTCTCTGCAGGCTAAGCATTTTGGGAGCCTTTCAGTAGGGCTTCTATATATCCACATAATTTACCATGATTTGATGGTTATGTTCCATCTTGTGTTTTTCTTCCACTTGCATCCAATTAGTGATCTAAAGTTAAAATGCAGTGACCGAAAACATACTTGTAAGGTCCAGAATATTAATTATATACTATATAAAATAAAGGAAAAATTAGCTAGCTATTTAAGCAAAACCATTAATCAATTACATGAATTTAAAAACAAATAACACAGGAAACTACAATTACAAAGCATCGTATCACGTTAATGGTTCATGTATAGCTTTCAAAGATGAACAATTATTCATAAAATTTTCAATTGAAATCCCATCAATTGCCGGCTTCTCATATCAAAAGACAAAATGCAGGTAAAAGGAAAAGAAAACAACTAGATTTATAAAGACACATGTATGCACAACTACAATCGGACTTACTCATTACATACATATCACATAAGATAACATTTGACCAAAGGGGCCTAAGGTACTTCACCAAGATAAACATCACAACATCCAAACAAAAAGGAAAATGTAATCATATATGCAACAAAATAAAACGAAAGGATGAATTTCACAAACCGCATCATAAATAGGCAGTTGGTTGCGCCAAAATTCCAGAGTAGGTAAAAGCAATCTCCCTGCAATTGCAATTGTTTGAGGACAAACAAAAGATAAAATGTTCAGAATAGAAGATCTAACCATAGAATTCACAAGCCAACTCACCGATAATATGACATAGAAGCCCAAAAACCGAGACAGCTTTTGAACTCATATATATTAAAAAATCACAACAACATTATAAATATAAAATTAAACATCTGACGACTTCAAAACTCATATACAAGAACATTATGAAACAACTCTTTCAAGCACAAAGGACCTACCTGATCTAGATGTCTTTACCACCGATCTTTGAGAACTAGGGGTTTTGTTTTCCCCCTTGGTTGTACGAGTCTTCTGAACCATCACAACAAACATGTTAGAAGTGCTAAGAAATATCAAAATTCACAACCATGGAAATATGAATGCCAAACATATTTTTTAAAATTTTCCCCATTTCTTTCATCACTAGCATTAAAAAAAGTATTTAAAATAAATAAAAACTCACTTTTTCAGCATAATCCAACTCTCTTCTCGATTGAAAATTTGGCGTGCTCCCTATACTAGTTTTTCCTTCTATTTCAGAAGCAGAAGCTTTTGAGTTAGTTTTATCTTTTGAAGCAGAAGTCCTAGGAGTTGGCCTTGCTGAAACATGGCAGGTCAAAATGCTCATTTGCTTCCCTTCCTTTTTTGATCCATGAGATTTTGAGTTTACCACTTTTTCTGCATCTTGGGTTGAAAAATCAATTAGTTTCCACCAATGTACTAGCCTTGCAGATGCTTCGTTTCTTAGTGTTTACACTTTCTGATCTGATATGGTCAAGTGTTTGCATGCTTTCATCTTCACCCCTAACATTCTGGTTCTCGGTGTTATTGCCTTTGGCTGCTACCCCACCAGACTTTGCAAAATTCCCCTGCGCTGGCAGTTCTGTTACTAGAGTTGTGGCAAATGCATCGGTCCTTTCGCCAGTTTTCTTCAATAAAGATCCGGTAACATCACCTTTGTGACTTTTATGAGGTTTCTTGATCCTGTGCATGATATTACCAACACTTAATGCTTCCCCTGATAATGATCTTCTTGCAGCAATGTTCTCTGCATGATTGGCATCATTAGCCCCTCCAGTTATTGCAAAATCAGGACGCTTGGAATTCTCTTTGGGACTTTCATCACAAAGCGGTGTCATGCCAGGGGTTTGAGAATCCTTGAAAGATGCTACTAATGGTCTAGTAGAAGTATCATCACTTGTTGTTTTCTTTGAACGGGGTTTGATTTTACCAAGATTCTTTACATGTTTGACTTTACAAGCTCTTTTTGCTTCGAAATAAGGTACCTTCCTATTCCTCAAGGAATATCTCACAACTTCTTCCCTGAATCCAACATCTGAATCATGTTTATCATCATTCACACATGCATCTCTATCATGAACACTAACAGTTGCATGTCTGACCTTGTCGTGGTTTTGAGCATTGGATCTAGCATCCCTGAAACTCCGCTCTTTAACTGAATCAATGTTTTGGTCATCCTGCAAGTCATCAGTTTCTTCTTGTGCTTCATCTGTAAAATGCTCAAGCGTGTAATTAGAGTGCAAATCCTTCCAAGGGTTTGCTTTAGATTAAAGGTAGCATTTCCACAAGTAAGACAGATAATACTCCCTCCGATTGAAATTATAGGGCGCTTAAGAAATTGCACAGGATTTAAGAAATTAAATTTACATTCTGTATTATGTACTCCTTTACTGTATATATATACTCCATAAAATCATGAGCATCCACTCATGATCTTTCAGCTTCCAAGCATTTTAAATTGAAGACCGGTAGTAATTTATTGTAAAATGTGGAAAGTGAAAGGTCATGGGGGGAAACCCAAAATTTTGAAAGATGGGAGGGAACCCAAAATTTTCATCAATAAGATTGACAGATGAGTTAAAAAAAGACCCATGTAATTAGTTTTGAATTTTTAAAAGAAAAAGAATGCTCCATGCCTAATAATAGGAATCAAATTACACAACCCACCGCCTAATAATTTCAACCGGAGGGAGTATATGCTATCATGCAAATCATTCCCAACAAATCAACACGACTTATGCAATCCATCCATTGGATTAAATCTAACTCCTAAATGAATGAATTTGGAAAAACCTGAATTTAAGTCAGCATCTGCAGTAGCCTCGGAACCAATGCCTTGCTGGAAACATTTTTCAGCACAGTTTTCCCAATTGGAAGGAAAGCCAATGAAGAAATATTTGCAAACCTGTTTAAAGATGGAGAAAAGAAGGAAAATAGAAGATATATTAAGCACCAAACATTTGAAATGATTCAATAGAACAAGGCTTCCCACAATAACGAATTAACAACTTTCCACTATATCAGGTCAGGGATGCATCTACTTGTTCAAGACACAAGTCCCTCCCATGCAAATCTAATCCTTTCCGAGCAGAACCATAAGATTATACAACCATAGCCTTTTCTACATAAATTCCAATTAAAGTGGTGAAAACTGAAAAGTTGCAGGACAGCTGAAGGATCTAGCATTAGGTCAATCCCCAGCCACGTAGCAAAATTTATCAGGAATGAAACATAAGATGAAAGGGTACATATAAAAATCCACTTGGGTCTTATGCATAAGTGGCAATGGTGAAGAGAATTGAAGAATATGGAACAAACCTGTTCAGAAAAACCATTCTCACAAGTTCGTTCCTTGTTTATAGGACCCTGCAGCGTTACAAATATCCTGTCTGCTGTCTTGAGAGTGCAGAAGTAAAGTCTCTTCGCAATTGGTGCAGAAATAAACACCCGTGCAGCTGGTTGCCTGCAGCACACACGTCGACAAATGCCCATCATGATGATGCAAATGCAAAAGCACATGTGTATCAATGATTGAAAAGATCTTTGAAATGATTAGCGAGTGCTAACTGTAAATTTAGAAACGTATAATGCAGCTCCAAAGAGCATGGCTAGCTCAAAGTCAAACATGAAGCACCTGAAACTACATGAAATAAAGTGGCAGAAAGAATAAGCATGATTCTCATTAATCGGTATATCTGGAAATGTACTAAAAAGGAAGGAACAATACCCTGTGGATTCAATTCCAGCAACAGCCAGAGTATTGTGCTGAGAGTTATAATCAGCTTTGATCAACCACCAATCTTTAAGACAAACCTAGATGAGAGAAACGGAGAGAAAATATCATCAAGGAAAATTCACTTCAAAAGAACTTCCCATTTGATATATTTTGAAAGATATTTCACCTTTCATTGATTGATAGAACATGAGATAGTTCTTCCAAAAAACACAAAATGTTCAAATATTGAATAAAATCTCACTTTTTTATCTAAAAGATTGAAGAACAATGAGCGCACTTGCACACTTACTCGGGGTACTTATGAAATAGAATTTGTGTTTTTAGACCTCCCACAAAGTTCAATCCTTTGTATCTCAGTGGTAAGATTTCACTACTTGACATTTCAATGTTAAATTTACATCAAAATCAGTTACTCATTGCCAAAGAGTAGCATCCTAGTTTCAAAATTAATGACAGAGGAGACAAATGCAATATCTCACATACAGTAATTCAAACATGTAAAAAATGCTCTTTTTTTTTAAATAAACAAAAGATATATTCACTGATAAGCTCAAAAATGGAACAAAAAGGTGAAGAAGCAAATGGAAAACATACAGTTTTGACGTAATGAGAAGTTGAAGTAGCCATTCAAAGGTCCCTCTTCTGCGTATCCACGTGCCAGAGCCTCTTCTTAGGAAAGCACTGAAATTGGAAAGCGAGATGAGATTACTGAAGTCGGATTCGTGGTACGCCGCACAGTTTTCCGGTTACGGGAACATCGAACCGAAAACTTACGGAAAACAATCGGCGGGGCGAGAAGAAAACGGAGACGAAGTGAAGAAATAAGATGTAAAAGGAGAGGGAGAACGACTTCCAGAGAACAACCGAAGAACAGGAGAACGACAAGGGGTCTCCGTCTCTCTCTGGCTTCCGCTTCAGAGGTAAAGATCGGGACAAGGGTTTCAAATTCATACCCTTTTCGTTTTTGTTTTACTTTTAAGGAGATAAAACTATAAAAAATATTAACTTTTTTATTAAATTTTTAAAATAATATTATACTTAGTACTCCGTCTAGTATTGTTTTAAAAAAAATTAATATTTTATAGTAGTTTTTAGCTTCTTAAAAAACGTACCAGAAAGTTAAACGACTTATATTTTAAAATGAAGGGAGTAGGTACTTAGGTCATGCACACCCAGGGCCGTCTCGATGATTTCGGAGGTCCGGTGTGAGATTAGAATTAGGCCCTATAATTTTTTTTCCTATTTTTATATGATCATAAACTTATATTTATATTTATAAACTACCATATACGATAGAGTGAAAAATGAATTGCTTAGTATTTATATGAAAATAATGTATTATATATTTTTTTTTTTTTGTATTACTAGATGCATTTTTTTATTTTGAGTATAAAAATATGAAATTCAAATGATGAAGGCAACAAAAATTAGGATTTTGCAAAATTCAAAATGAGAATAATTTTTAAAAATGATACACAATGATATATTGGTTGAATTTTTTTTATATTCGAAACACATCTTATACTTAAAATTATTAAATGTCCTTATAGTATAAATTAAATTTGCCATATAAAAATAAGGGTAGTAATTCAATATCCAAAATGAAGAGAAAGAAAATAAACTTTGGAAAGAATATGGAAAAAAAAAGAGGGGAAAACCGAGGGGAAAATATGAAAAAGAGAGGGATGACGTTAATGACAGCAAGACAATCGGGTTGTCCTTGGGAGATCGAGATTATCATGGCAGATGCTAGGATGCTGCTTCTGGACTTCAATGTGATCTACTGCACTCATGTCTTCAGGGAGATAAATCGGGTTGCGGATAAAGTGGCGCACCTTCAGCTCAGCCTCAACCATGATCCCCCCGTGTCTCACCCTGAGATTCGGCTCCTTGTCCGAAACCCAAATTATTACCTTGTATCCAAAAAAAAAAAAAGATGAAAAAATAGAGGGAGATAAATCGGGTTGCGGATAAAGTGGCGCACCTTCAGCTCAGCCTCAATCATGATCCCCCCGTGTCTCGCCCTGAGATTCAGCTCCTCGTCCGAAACCCAAATTATTATCTTGTATCAAAAAAAAAAGAGGGATGAAAAAATAGAGAGAAAAAGGGGCTGATAAGAATCGAACCCCGAGCCCCCCCCCCCCCCCCGGGAGTCCACACATTCCATTCACTACTACGAACCACTGTGCCACCAACTACCTAGCGTACACTTACAGAAGCTTTGTATTAATATAATAATAATACTTGTATTGGGCCCCCAAAACATTTGGGCCCTGTGCGGGCGGACCTGATGCACCGCCCTCCAACCGGGCCTGTGCACACCGGTGCTCTTTTGGGGTGTTTTTCACCACAAATGTAATTAAAAAAAAGGATTGTGCTATATACACCCGCAGCAGGTGTTATATGCGCTACTAGGACGGATTTATGATCCGTTTCATCCTTATAACGACACGTGTCCAATAATAATTACAAGTTTTTTAAAAAATACACGGTCGGATCCTAGATCCGTCCGTTTAAAAAAAATTACATAGGACGGATTTATGATCCGTCCTATGTAAAAATTAAACAGCAAAAAAAAAAAAAAAAAAAAGGAACAGACCAAGGGCGGATCAATGATCCGCCCCTTGTAAATTTTAGTCAAAAAAAAAGCTGCAATTTTGCAGCTTTTTATCACCCATCTTTTTTTTTTTTTTTTGTAATTTCTATAGGACGGATCTAGGATCCGTCCTATGTAATTTTTTTTTTTTTATAACGGACGGATCTTAGATCCGTCCGTATATTTTTTTAAAAATTTACATAGGACGGATCTATGATCCGTCCTCGTAGTGCATATAGCACCTGTCCCCGGTGCATATAGCCAAGCCGAAAAAAAAACTTGAAGTACGCTTGAAGAGTGTCCTTCTGTAGGAACACTTCCAAATACACACAGGCACACATTCCAACCCTTGCAAATGTGTTGGGGAATGTGGAAATGAATTATTTTGCTCCAAATTGGCACCAATTCAATCAAACGGGGAGAAGATATTTTATCTTGCAAAATTAGCCACCATTTTAATCCATTTTTAATTGCATTTAATTAAGAATTAAAATTTATAAAAATTATTTTTGAAATGCCCTTATTTTTGTCTACTCGTAGACATCCATTTTGTATATGTTTTAGAGGGAAAAAAACACAAGAAACTCTATGTAACTAATAGTGATTAGTAATAAGCAAATCTTATACTACGTATTAACTTTAATGATTTTTCTACCCCTATAAATATAACATTCTTCCATCAATATTCATCACCCCACAACAATCATAAATCTCTCTATTCCACCCCTAATCCATCTCTTTCATTCAAAATGGATCTGAATCAAGCTATACAAAACTTTCCCAGAAGCTTTTACGATATGCTTTCTTTGTACTCTGAGCAACATTCCACTACAAATACAAATCATACTACCCTGAATCACCATTCTCATGATGCCATGCATTCATATTAATTATCCTGATATGATGCATCACAATCTAAATTCTCAATCTCCAACAGTGCATTTTACACAAGAAAGCATCCCGACTTATAGCACACAAGAAGCCCATAAAGAACAGGCTGAGGAATACACGGAGAGAAGGCAATGGAGTGAGACAGAAGGTAAGTTGCTACGTAGTGCATGGTTGAACACTAGCAAGGATGCTGTGGAAGCAAACAACCAATCCGGTGTCAAGTTTTGGTCCAGAATAGCAACTTATTACAACGAGAGGAGGGGAGAGATGGTTCCACGTTTGGCAGAACGATGTAGAGCCCGCTTTGGTCGAGTTAGCCACGATGTAAGTAAATTTGCTGGTAATTATAGCCAAACGTCAAGGGCAAAGGCGAGTGGCTAGTCGGAAGACGATGTCATGAATAATGCTCGAATCTTATATAGTGCGGACCATGAGAAGCACACATCGTTCAAGAATGAACATGCATGGTGTATTCTCAGGAGTGAGCAAAAGTGGCAAGTTACAAAGCAACATCGTGAAGAAGGTGGGTCGAAGAGGATGAAGATCAATGCATCAGGATCATATACTTCAGGGTCCAACCCTCCCACTCCAGGATCTAATCCCGCTACTCCATCAAGTGGGGGTGGGACAGATGGTTCATGTAGTCGTCCCCCTGGCGTGAAAGCAACCAAGCAAGCCAGAAAGAGACCAATTGGTGTGGGCACTGACCTGACTACGGATGAGTACTCGAAGCGTAACGTTATGTTTGGTGAATTTTTGGAAATCAAGCGAGAGGAAGTGGAGTTGCAGAAAATGCGAAAAGAAGCAAGAGAGAGAAGGGAAACTGAAAGGCGTGAAAGGCAGGATAGAAAGGAGCACGAGCTGAAGGCTGAAAACGCAAGAAAGCACACCATGCTTGAGGACTTGATGTCAAGAGTTGGTTCATTATCGGCGCAAGAGGAATGGCTTAGAGATGTGTTGATTAGGGAGCTCTACTCTGGGTGAATTAGGTGGTCAACTGAGCACCATACGATTATCAGGGTTGATGAAGTTTAATTTCGGTCATTTAATTATGTTGTTTACTTTTAGTCATTTAATTACGGTCTTTAATTTCTTGTGCACATCCCCCGCGTTCTGAAATGAAATATCAATGCATTTGTCTTTTCAACCTGTATAAGCTGACTTTTGTCAGTTGTTATATTTCATAATATTAGGGTTATAATGAGACAACATACTGTAACATTGAAAGATATCATTCAAAGATGCCTTGATGCCTTTGGCATATGCCTGTTGGGCAAAAATGCGCAAATAATTGTACAACACATTTTATTTGATTTTTAAATATTTGAGTTCGACCCCTTTTGGTTATCCTCTTGATTCGAAGTCGTATCGATACCAAGATTTTGATGGTTTTGGTGATTTGGGCTGCACCCGAATTTTAGCGGGTTGCCTACGTATCTCTTGGAAGAGAATCAAGCCATACGTAGTTCAAAGTGTTTTGGATTTTGTGTTTGGTTTGGTTTGAGTTTGATTTCGTTTTCTTGTATGCATCAGAGGATGAAGCTCAAGCCCACCTTCTACGAAGGGTAGCTCGAACGACACTCCACCCGAGTAACTTGAGCCCACCTTCTCGGAAGGGTAACTCAAGTAACTCGCCTATCATTTGCATAGAAAACAATTTGATTTTGATGGTGGAGTTTAATTTGATTTGACTTGTTTTGACTTAAAGGTCAATTTGGGGGTCGTGATTGAACTCGTTTGTGAGTTTCCTATGTACCCTTTTGGAAGGGATCAAATCACACGTAGTTCCTGAAAAAGACATATTTGAATTTGGTATTTGGTTTTTTGAAGTTTTGGCCGTGACCGAACTCGACGAGCAGAAGCTTTGTATCAAGTCGGAGGAGACACTTTGAATTTGATGGAAATTTGATTTTTGAGACGACTTGAGTCGACAGATGAATTTGGAGAATTTGATTGAAGATTTGGGTGTGACTGGACTCGGTGAGAATTTGATTTACACCAAGTTTCTTACGTATCCACTTGTTTGGTGGAATCAAGTCACCGTAGTTCGGCACAAAGATGAATTTTTGTATTTGAGTTTGATCATGAGATCATTTGAGAGTGGCGATGGAACTCGATGAGCAGAAGCTTTGTATCGAGTCAGAATTGACCATTTGAATTTGTTTGATTTTGACCTCATATTCATTTAAAGGGAATTTAGAGGTTGACGACTGTACCCGATATATTTTTAGAATTTAATATCGGGTTACCTACGTAGCCGATAGAAGACGTCAAGTCTTTACGTAGTTCTAAACGAACCGATTTAATTTTTATGTGGCGATTGAAGCCAACGAGCTTTTTGCTTTATGTCGAGCCTCCTACGTACCCGTTTGAACGGGATCAAATCTTATGTAGTTCTCAAAAGAAGGAACCAATTTGATTTTGTGGTTTTGCCCTTTTGGTCGTTTGAGGACCGTGTGATTTTGTGGTTTTGCCCTTTTGTATCGGGTTTCCTATGTATCTCTTATAAGAGAATCAAATCACTCGTAGTTCCTTAAAAAGACACCAAGTTTATATTTAGGTGAAACTTGATTTGAGATTTTGACTCCGTTTTTGTTGAAGCCGGTTTGAGAATGACCCACTAAAATAAACTGGCAACGGAATTTTTACGAGTTTAATTTTATGATTTTATTAAACTCAATTTCCAATATATGCCAATTATAATTCTTATAATTTAGTGGGTTGTTTTTGCAATTAAGCAAATTTTTAAAACAAATTCAAGCCGAAGGCCTGTATCTGTATCCCATTAATAGCCAGCTTGATTTGATTTTTCTTTTACTTAGCCCAATTTGAGACTTTGTCAAACCGGACCAATTGGTCATCAAAGTGAGATAAGCCCATCTCACGTATATTTGTTTTTAGGGCAACAGGTACGCTTACTGCAAGTTTAGCACTTTAGCCCCTCTGTCTCTCTCTTTGGCTTTCTCTTTTTTTTTTTCTTTACTGGGAATCCTCTCAGCCATAGCTGGCGTCAAATCCCTAATGTGATAGAGATGCGAGGATCCGAGACCAGAGCAAAGAGTCGGACACGGTGGGACTCAGGGAGAGGGAGTCGAGCGATTTCAGGAAGTGGTGATCGAGTCCCAAGTCATCGTCCATTGATACACACGTTTGAGGAGTTTTCGCTTGGGCGATTGGAAGAGAGGGCGGAGGTGGTCGATCGGAGCATATCACGACCTGTGAACATCCGGCTCTTCGGCAAGCCGAAGAAGAACTGGGCGTCTGTGCAGCGAGGCGCTCTTTGAAGAAGAAGATGAAGGTCGGCTCTCGTGAATAAGAGTTTCCCTCGGGTCTGAATTTCCCCCCTTTTTTTGTAGGCTCAGATTTGCTCTCTTCCTCTTCCTTGCAGCTTGCCCCTAATTTGGATGATTTGAGTTTTGATAAATCATCTAGGGTTGATTTTTGATACTTTGTAATTTGGGGTTTTCTTTTTTTTCTGGGTTGGGACAGCCAACAAAATAGGCAAATTCAAGGTTCAAAAGAAATCTAAGCAAAGATCAGTGGTCATCCGAATTTGAGCAATCGGAAGGAAGAACGGAGAGCGACAGCCTCATTCCAGCCCTAGGCGTTTTGATGCAACCGTCTCTTCTGAAACAGGTATGATTCTGCTCTCCTTTTATTTCCCTTGAATTGCTTCTTAGTCCTCTTGATTTCTTAGGCTATTGCTTGCCCAATATAATCTGAGAGTGACTTGCTGAACCTACTGATTTGAGTTTCAGTTCATGCTTCATGCCGATTTGAGTGTGTCATAGTTTCTGATTTTCTTTCCTAAGAACACGCAATTAGGTTTGCATATTTTTTTATTGTCTCAAATGGTATGCGGCTTGATGCCACTTTGCCTGTTTATGAGAACAACAATTTTTATTTGGTCCCAAAATCCAGTGCCTTTTGATTGCATAGGTTGGATTTGTGCTGTTGTCCCATATTTACTTTCATTTGTGACAGTCTATAGAATTCAGCATTTCATTATTTGTGAATCCTGGGAAAAATCCGGCAGCACTTCGACCCAATATCCTCGTTTGTCAACACTTTCGACCATATAGGCTAGAGTGAATGACCAATCGAAGCATAGGAGCGATTACCAATACTTTCGACCATATAGACTAGAGTAAATAGCAATCGCTCCTTTGTGGGTTTAGGAAATCTGCAGCATCATCCGTCTTCTTCAATTCATTTTTTTCTTAACCTGCAAACAAAGAAAAGAAGTGAGGATAAGAGTTCTACCCTCTGATTTGGAGTTTAAACAGCGGCACTCGCTTCCTCTCCTTTGCTGATCTTTTTTTTTTGTTTGGTTTGTGTGTTTGCAGGTGTCTCTCCCGGAACTGGAAAAGCCAGGAGGAAGAAGAAAAAGCTTGCAGGTGCTTCTTCTTTTTTTTTAGACAAAGTGCCAGGGGGGAACTACTCTATTTATTTTGCAGTTCAATAGCTCCACCAGGAGGAAAAGCCAGTCGGGAGAGGCAGCCCAAAACTACAGTTGATCCTCCCTTTTATAAGGTGGATGAAGGCAGTTAATCAGAGACCCACTCCTTCACTTTCTCTGCAGCAGTTTTTTCACGTGGTATTTTTTCATTTGTGTAACCTCCAGCAAAGCAACTGCTCATTTGTGGCTCATTTGTAGATTGGGCCTTTTGGCATGTACTGGGCTTTAAGGCCTTTTTTTTAATGACCAAGCTTTATGCTTAAATAAAAGAAATCCATCACATTTTTTTAATGGATGAATGTGATAATATTATCTACGGAAATTTCGCGAGGTACCCTCGTGGTATTGCAATTTTCGCCGGGTGTACAAAAGTTTGACATATTTCACGTGGTACCCCTGTGTTTTGTTTTGATTTTGTCTCGCGCCCTCCTCGGTTAAAACTAACAGAAATTGACATCTCCGTTTGATTTGAATTAAAAAAAAGGAAAAGAAAGAAAAGAAATAAACCCAGAAAAGAAAGAGAGACGCACGCAGGAGGAGACGAAGTATGCTGTTCGAACAGTGAAGGAGACGAAGACAGGAGTTCGAATGCAGGAGAACGAAGGAGAAGGCAGGAGTACGCAGCCTCCGACTGAGCACATGGGGGATGTCGAGCCGAGAGAGGAACCAAGCAGCAATCGGGCAGAAACAATTGACAACGAAGGCAACCACGACTCTAGGCCGCCGACCGGAGCTACAGTTGACGGTGGTAAAATGTTAGTGCTGGAAACTTCTCCCCTTCCCTAAAATTACAGGGGTTAGGTTGAAATTATTTGAACATTGTTAGTTTGTCATGGAAATTGGGGGCTAGGGTTTGTATTTCAACATTGTTAGGTCGAAATTACATGGGAAATTGGGGGCTAGGGGTTGTATTTGAGGGCTAGGGTTTGTATTTGAACAATTTTAGGTTGAAATTACAGTGGTTGTTTCCTAAATTTTGAATTGCATCACAAAATGCGAATTATAGTGTTATTACAGTGTGTGAATTTTTTATTATGTTATGTAGGATGTCAGATAAGATAGTCTTCCAAATGCGTTATATTCATCATGACTACATTGAATATGTGGTGGAAGACCCGGATAAGTGTAGCGTATTGGATATATTTGTTGAATTATTAGAGGGGGCAGAAAAGAAAGGCATGATTATTCCCGAAAATCCAACATTGTGGTATGCTCATGCTTGTCAAAATTTTCAACTCCTGAGTGATATTGATGTTGTGAATATGATCAATGTGTTTGTGAGAAGAGATTGATCAAACTAGCCATAGGATCGGGTGACTCGCCTTCTAAGACTCTAGACTTAGCAAGAGGTTTGATTGAGTCTAAAAGACCGGTAGAAAGGTCAATCTATAATAGTCAATCTGCTTATAGTAGAAAGATCCCTGCTACTACAGCAAGAAGGAGAGGGATTTTTGTGCCAAAAACTCGAACTCACTCTACACCTAGTGAACCCACATCCGGTGAAGTTAGTAGGATGAAGGAAAACGTGATTGATTCTGCAGCCCCTGATTCTGCAACTAACTTTGAATTTTTGAATGTTGATTTGGCTTTAAATGCATCACATGATGTTGATTTGGCTTCTAATGCAGTACACGACGTTGATTTGGCTTCTACTGATGTGAACTTGGTTGACATTAACACCCGTGTGTTGGCTGATAATGTTGAATGTTGTGGTTCTGATGATGTTGGTGGTTACGATAATGACAATGGTGATTACTTCGATAGAATATATGACAACGGAGAGTTGTATGGTGATAATAGGTTTGGAAGTATCAAATTGAAGGTCTGGATGATTTTTGTGGATAAGGAGGCTTTCATGAATGTATTGAGAGATTATTGTGTGCAGGAGGGTTTCTCCATTGTGGTAGTAAAAGCGGATCAGATTAGATACACTGCTGTTTGTGGACAATCAGCATACAGTTGGAGGATTCATTCGTCAAGACTTCCCGATGAGGTTACTTGGGCAATAAAGTCATTGGACGGATCTCATAGTTGCCTCAAGCTTACTAAGTTCAATTCAATGGCAACTCCGGAGTGGGCTGCGAATAAGCTACTTGACCATGTTAGAGCGGATGATGAGATCACTGGAGCAACTATGCAACGTCTATTGATGACTAAATACGGAGTAAACATGAAGACAACCTCCTTGTACAAAGCAAGGACGCTTGCTCTTGCGATCATTAATGGGAAGCATGACATTTCGTATGGGAGTTTACCGGGTTATTGTGAGGTGGTTAAGTCGTCGAATCCCGGGTCTAGAGCTCATGTTGTTTGGGTACAACGTAGAGATGATCCTGAGAGGCCACCACAATTTAAGAGTGTGTTCATATCGATGAAGCCAATGATAGATGGAGCCATTCACGGGTGTAGGGGATTGATTGGAGTAGACGGATGTCATCTAAAGGGAAAATATGGTGGTATTGTATTGTCCGCTATTGTGGTTGATGGAAATAATGAAATTTTTCCTATAGCATACGGTGTGTATGAGAACGAATCCAAGAGCACATGGTCTTTGTTTTTTCATCAAATAAGGGAGGTTTTGAGGAGCAGTGATAGAGCCAACTGGTGTATTATCTCAGACAGGCAAAAGGTATCTTTTTACTTGAATTTAGTCACTGTTTTTTTTTTGTTATAATTGGTTTATGAGTAAGTACTTATTAATTAGTTTATTCACTGTTTTTTTGTTTTTTTGTTAGAATTGGCTTGATTTGATCTTCTCAAGTATCATGTAAGAATTTAGTCACTTTTTTTTTGTTAGATGGAGCCATTCACTGTTTTTTTTTTGTTAGAATGTAGTCACTGTTTTTTCTTGAATTTGGTTTCACCTAATGCTCTTGAATTCAGTCACTGTTTTTTTGCTTCACCTAATGGTTTGCTTCAGTCACTGATTTTTTATTTTTTTTGTTTGTTACAATTTATGGGTAAGTACCAAGGGTGTTGAAGCCATAAAGGACATGTTTTTTTTGTTAGAATTTAGTCACTGTTTTTTTGTTAGATGGCTTTAATGATTCATTTATGTGCAAATACTAATTCATTCTCACCTTTGTAGGGTGTTGAACCAGCCCTCGCAGAAGTGTGGCCATCGGTTGGCCGAAGTTATTGTTGTACACACCTCTATGCTAATTTTAAGAAGGCCTTTCAAGGATTGCCCGTGAAGGACGTGTTTTGGTCTTGTTGCAAAGCATTCTCTGAGCATAAATTTAGGAAAGCAATGGAGAGAGTAGAAACTGTTGCTGGTAAGGGGGTTGTAAAGTGGCTTCAATCAGTGGGTGAATTTGAGTGTTGGGCACGGTATAGATATGATCGCACTTTGCACGCACCTCACACTTCAAGTAATTTTGTGGAGTCATTTAATTCCACATTAGGATCCGACAGATGCCTTTCAGTCTTATCCTTGCTTGAAGGTATAACTGAAACTCTTTCACTTAACATATCGACTTTAAAGGGGTTGCTGCATTATACCAATGACTGATTCCATGTCGACACACGTGTAGGTATTAGACGCACCATGATGGTTAGACATTGTAGTTGACAAGAAGCTGCGGGGAGTTTACCGGCTGATGGCATTACCGACTATGCTATGAAGAAGCTGGAAAAGGCCGTTAAGGATTCGAGGGCGTTGCAAGTATGTCACTTATTGCTGAAAATTCTGAATTCTGAAATTTATGTTTTGTGTCCTAGTTTCTAAGCTCCATAAAATTCTGAATTTTGAATTCTGAAATGTAAATCTGAAATTCTGAAATTGCTACCTCACTCTTAAATTCTGAAATCTGTGTAGCCCTCTTGCAGCTGAGTATAAGATTGCATTTCTAAAATCTGAAATTCTGAAAGTGCTACCTCACTCTTAAATTCTGAAATCTGAAATTGCTACCTCACTCTTAAATTCTGAAATCTGTGTAGCCCTCTTGCAGCTGAGTATAAGATTGCATTTATTAAATCTGAAATTCTGAAAGTGCTACCTCATTCTTAAATTCTAGAATTCTGAAATCTGAAATTGCTACCTCACTCTAACTGAATTAGGGATTGTCACTCTTGCAGCTGTGTAGCCCTCTTGCAATTCGAATTCTGAAATCTCAAAATTCTGAAATCTGAAATATATGTTTTTAAATCTGAAATTGTATTTCTCGAATTTTGAAATTCTGTTCTGGCATGGTAATGTTCAAAGGCTTTCAAAGCGTCACCCACTGAGTACGAAGTGATGGAAGGTAAGTCTGCTTTGGCTGTAAACATCAATGATCAAACTTGTGGGTGTGGAGAGTGGTAAATCCGAGGAATCCCATGTCGACATGCGGTGAGGGCGATAATCGAGAGCAGGGGTCATCCGGAGCATTATGTTTCTCGGTGGTATTCCATCAGCCTATATAAAACAACCTACTCTATTAGTTATAGGTATTCTAATGTCATTACTTGCTCAATCGATGTGGAAAGAATATTGTCTGTCACCATTTGTATGATGTTATTGCAGGGCTGTTCCAGATGAGGAGCAGTGGCCGTCATTTGATCTTCCAAGAGTGGACCCACCAACCATGAAAAGGGGAGTCGGAAGACCATCGAAAACTAGAAGACGACAAGAGGGAGAAGCTCCTGCTGGAAAGAGGTCTCGCCTTGTGCGATGTGGAAGATGTCAGGTCTTGTCCTACTAATGTATTGTTTTAGAAGTTGTCGACGGCGGCCTCCTTTTAATAATTCGTTTGTAACGAATTTGTCATGCATTTGATCATCATAGGCATATGGTCACAATGTCAAGACGTGCAAAGGTGGACCAACTGCAAAAGAGGCGAGAGCCGAACAAGGAATCCGAGTTCAACGACGATCACGGTCAAAGAAAACAAATGAGACAAACAAAGGGGAACAATTGCAGTCAACCGGCAAAGTTATGTCCTCGACCCCTTGGACAACAGAGACTCAGTAGAAGAATGGTCGCTAGCTTTTGATCAAGGATGTCAATTACAAATGTCTGATTAATGTGTACTTGGCTGCTGTACTTGACCTTTTTTTGCTATGTATTTGGCTGCTGTACTTGGCTAACCCGAAACAGGAGGGACCTTTTTTTGCTATGTACTTGGCTGTTGTAATTGGCTAACTCGAAACAGAAGAGCCTCCTGTACTTGGCTCTCTTGACCTTTTTTTGCTATATATATTTGGATGAATGTGTAGCTCCACATTACCATCAGTCAACCATCCCTTCCTTTGCATAACCTTATTTTCTGAACAAAATAAGGCTCCCTAAATTCATATAGGCCAACTATTAGCATTCAAACCACAAGCCTCATTTTTTGCAAATAAGAACATTCAACAAAAGTGTTGGCCAAACAAAGAACATATAGCGTGCTATCATTTCTAATACAAATCGGCGTTCTTAGAACAACATTACAACATCCATGGATCTATCCTTCTGATAAGAATCCCTAAATTCATATAGGCCATGATGGTTAGAGATAATTGGGTTACATCAATGATACAACATAACCTAATGCTAAAATAAAAACAACACCCCAAAGAGGATATAGGACAAGTCTTGTGGTGAAATTCTCCCTTGCAACATTCGAATTTTTGTCCGCCTTCAGCATTGAATTCTCCGTCTTCAAAGAGGAATTCTCAACTTCAAGTGAATTCACCTTAATTTGTAACAACTTTCTCTTCTCTTTTGAATCCGCAAGACTCGACTCAAGCAACTCCACTTTTGTTTTGTAATCTTGGAAAGTATCATTCGTCAATGCTAGATTAGAATTCGGAGTAGGTGCGTCGTTCTCACACCATTGAAAAAATGTGTAGTCATATTTCCCCTATAAACAATAAACAAACAACATCATTGGCAAAATGACAAAGTAGATGCATCTCACAATAGCATTTTAATCAACACAAGTGACTAGAACTTACCTTCCAAAATGGACATCGATGAAAGCGTTTTAGATATGAAGGTTTAGTCGTGTCAGTTACCGTTAAAACCACAGCAGGCACATCGTGTTTGCATAGAACCCGAGTGAATTTTTTTTCAATTCTTCCCCAATCTGTGGACGATTGTGTACTCATCCTGTAGTGATTTTGTGACACTTCAATTAATCGAGACAAAAGCATCAAAGATCCTTCCCCAATCTGTTGACAGTTAAATCAAAAGAGTATACTTCCAAATATGGCACACATGCTTTACTTATTTCATCTGTTGGAATCAATCGATTTTGAGCTTTTATAAAAATCAAGGATCCTTCCCCAATCCGTTGACAGTTAAATCAAGCTAGGCACCTCTTTAAGCCTAAATGAAACTATCCACTTAAAGAAGATCAACAAAACAACTCCTTGTCATACACATTATAATAAACAAAAGAGAGCTTTTATAAAAATCAAGAATCCTTAAGCTATCATGTAAATATGGTATAATGTAAACCTATAAATCAAGTTGTAATTACCCAAACAAAAGCTTTGTGGACGATTCGGCGCCAATTACTAACCCCTAAATCCCCAAGAGTTCAAATCATCTCGTCAATTTCAACAATTCGAATCCTCACCCCTAAATCCCCAAACCCTAGATTGAAGGGAAAGTTATTCACCTGTCTCGCCGCCGTCCTCAATCACCGTCGCCGCCGTTCTCTGGTATTCGCCTTCCTTTCTCTCACCTTTCTCGCCGGCGGCCACACTTCACTGTTTGAGCATCATACTTCGTCTCCTTCAGTGTTGAACGTCCTTTGCTTCGTGTGTCTCTCTCTTTCTTTTCTGGGTTTATTTCTTTTCTTTCTTTTCCTTTTTTTTTTAATTCAAATCAAACGGAGATGTCAATTTCTGTTAGTTTTAACCGAGGAGGGTGCGAGACAAAATCAAAACAAAACACAGGGGTACCACGCAAAATATGTCAAACTTCTGTACACCCGACGAAAATTGCAATACCACGAGGGTGCCTCGCAAAATTTCCCTATTATCTATAAAATCATGAATAAAAAAAATTCATGAAATTTTACCCTCCAACAGTTGCCCCCGCCCCCCCCCCCCCCCCGAACTTTGTGCGTGTGAGATATCGAACGCGTTCAAAGTTCGACATATGTGCTATTTATGCACAATTTATGCTTCAAGCGGACTTTGCTTAAGAAAGCTTTTGTAGTCCGAAGAAAATTTGAACTTAAATTGTACCGATAAAATTGATCAAATATGAGAAGCAATTCTAGTTAGAACTTGCTTATGACCAATATGATACAATCTGGCATGGGTAAGTGAGAGTCGGAAAAATTTTCCTCCTCAAATTTTGATTTTTGCCTTTGTGGCTTTTTCTACCAGTTTGCTTTTGAGCTTTTAAACTGATTGAATTTTTGGCTTTGGGTCAACTTTGGCTTTGACTTTTTGCCGATTTGGTTTTTGGCTTCTAGTTGGAGATTTTCGACTTTAAGCTCGAATTTGGATTTGAAAGTTTTCTTGTGAGGGACAAGAATTTGGATTTGGCGACTTGGTGTCGTAGGTTTGAGCTTTTGTCTTTTGACCGATTTTAGTTTGACTTCCGGTGATAGACTAAATTTGGTTTTGACGACTTGGTGTCATATATTTGGACTTTAGTAACCTTTGTGGTTGCAGATTTGTGATAAAAACATCGTAGGAGATGATTTTGAAATTTATACACATACCATCTATAGCCAAGGCATTTGATGGCTTTTACCTTTGAGTTTGAATTTTGAGTTTTGGGGGCTTTGAATGACAATACATATATAGATGATGTAGGCCAATTTTTGTTTCGGAGGGTTTGAAGGGTTTTGAGAAGTTTGGACCTTTTTGGTTTTGAGAGAGAAGAACACATTGACCATTTGATTAGTCAAGTTTTGAGGCGTTTTGGTTTGTGACTCCTTGGGAGGAAATTTTGATTTGTGAGACTTGAATTGACTACCACATTTGGACGTGATAATCAAGATTAGAAAATTTTAGGCATAAGCCCTTTTGTTTGTTTCTCTTCGTGAGAATGTCTTTGAAAGACAGATTTTTTTTCTTCTCTCTTTTCTTTTGCCTCATTTTCACTACAGGCAAAAAATTACAAGTCTTCAGACTATATTTTTTTTTTTCTCCTTATAGCCGAAACAATGCTCATATGACTACAAAAGGGAGAGGATTTGATCTTCTTTTCTCTTTTTTTTTTTGAGAAAAAAAGATGTTTTGTTTGTTTTTGTGGCTGCACCTAGCACTTTTGATTAGCTAGACTGCCTACGTACCCCCTTTGTGAGGGATCAAGCCGCTCGTAGTTCTTTGTGGACCCATTTTTCTTATGTTTTCGGGTTGTTTGATTTTCGGACTAATTTCAAGTCCTTTTTTTTATGCATCACTCGAATTACTTGAGCACACCTTCTAGGAAGGGTTTCCCAAATATCCCAACTACCATTTGCAAATCGGGATTTTTTTCCTTTTTTTTTCTTTTTACCACATCATTCAAATTACTCGGGCCCACCTTCTAGGAAGGGTTTCCCAAATAACCTGACTATCATATGCGAACCCGGAAGATCTTTTTTTTTTGCGACTGAATTCTGACATATTATTTGTTTCTATGTCAAATTTCCTACGTACCCCTTGTTGGGGATCAAGTCTTAACGTAGTTCTAGGCGGAACTGTTTGTTTTCTCGTCTTGAAGACTACTTGATCATTTTGACACCCGTACTTGGCTTTAGATGTCCTTGATTTGTTTGAGCTTATGAATGAGAACTTTTGACTGTCTCTTCCGGAGCTCTTGCTTTTGGTCCTTTTCATTTGGACCTTCTTGCTTTTAGACTCATCAACTTTTCCGAGCCTTTCAAATATCGGAGCTTTAGATTCTCTACTTGTCGAGGCTGAATTAAGCCTTTGAAACACCGAAGATTTGGATACTTCATTTGTTGAGGCTAGCTCAAGTCTTTCGAATACGGAAGATTTCGGTGTCTCATATGTAAAACAGTTCCAAAGACCAACCACTGGTGTCGTTTTTGGCTTTTAGGTTAATGTAAAACAAGATGGGTAAGCTGGGGGTAGTAGACAGTTTCAAGGTTAAGAAGGGTCCAGGCTGGGGATTTTTTGAGAAGCTCAATGCATGGTAACTTCAAAGCTTCGAAGAACTCAAAATCCAAACAATCAGAACAGCTAATCTTACGAGTTCGAAACTCGTCTACCCACTTACCAGCAGTCTCAGCATCTTGAAACCAAGAGGAGGGCAAGGATTGATTTACCTGGATATAGGCCAGGGGGTCGGCATTCTTTCTGCGAGCAACTGTTGGAGCGGCTCTCTTGACAGGCGCTACAAGACTCTTGACAGTGCCCTTCCTGGTACGCTTGGGGGATGGAGGCTTGACAGTAGCAGAGGCTTTCCGCTTCTTTGGAGACGGGGGAGGAGGAGGAGAAGGAGAGGGAGATTCTTCCTCCTCTTCCTCAAACCCCAAGTCCTCGCCGGACCCCGCTTCATCTCCTTCAACATCCTCTTCATCTCCAGATCCCTCTTGCTCTTCTTCTTCTTCTTCCTCAGGCTCCTCCTCGGACGGAACCTCCTCGGCTTCGGCTTCCTTCCGAATCCGCTCAGCTTCTTCCTCGGCCAGTTTCTTAGCAATCTCGGCCTCCTCATCGGCCTTTTTCTTCCTCAAGGCCTCCTCCTCGGCTTCCTTGACAGCATCTCTTTCCAGGAGAGCGTCTGGGTAATCTTCCTCCTCTTCCTCGTCCACTTCCTCAGCCAAAATCTTTCTCTTTCCTTTCTGTTTAGCACTGATCGGCTTCTTAGCAGAGCGCTTTTGAGAGCCCTTGGGAACAATGGTCGTGCTCTCAGCGATGGTGCTCTGGACGACAGTTGGGACGATAGCTAGAGGAGAGGGTTCAGGTGTGGGTGAGGTAGCAGTGGCCTGACGTCCCTTGGGGGTGGCGCCAAGTCTTTTGGGTGTGACAGCTTTCTTGGTTTTGGGTGCCATGGAGGAAATCGGCTAGGGTTTTCTTAGAACAGATTGAGAGGTTGAAGAAGGAGAAGGTGAAGGGGTTTGGATTAGTTCTGAGTGTGGGTTGTAATCGTGTACAGGATTGGGTTTAAGTAGAGGGAGTGATGGGACGGGTTTAGAGTTCCAAGGAAAGAAATCATCACATTGCCAATTTGAAAGGTTTTCAATTCAAAATTCAAATTTTCCATTAAAAACGGACTGAATAACCAAAATATCTAGTTCCAAAAATAAAATATCTTTAACGGTTAAGAAAATCACTAAAAGGGCAATTTTTGAAATCCGATTAAAACAAATATAATTGATTAAATATCTAAAAAGATATTAACCAAAAATATATGATCCGATATATGTAATCCACCATTTAGTTCACACACCTTGACATAGTTCTCAAGGGTCTTGACACTAAGTAGAATTTATCTTTCGTAAAGGGAAAGCTCCCCCTACGAAAGTGCATCCTTGTTAAGCATCCCAATCTCTCGTCTTATGAAGGTGAACCTGTCCTCTGTAAAAGGCTTAGTAAAAATGTCAGCCCATTGATAATCAGTAGAAATAAAAGATATGGACACATCACCTTTTTCAACATGATCTCTAATGAAATGATGCCTTACATCAATATGTTTGGTCCTTGAATGTTGAACAGGATTCTTAGTGATGGAGATGGCACTTGTATTGTCACACTTAATTGGAACACCTTTGAGGTTGATGCCAAGATCTCGCATTTGTTGAGCTATCCAAAGGATTTGGGAGCAACAGGCTCCAGCTGCAATGTATTCGGCTTCTGCAGTGGATAGAGCAACTGAGTTTTGCTTCTTTGAGTGCCAACTGATCAAAGATGCTCCTAAGAATTGGCAACATCTTGATGTGCTCTTCCTATCCACCTTATAGCCTGCAAAATCTGCATCAGAATATCCAATTAATGTGAAATCCTTTTGCTTTGGGTACCATAGTCCAAGCTCCTTAGTGCCATTGAGATATCGAAAGATCCTCTTCACAGCCACGAGGTGAGATTCTTTAGGATCAGCTTGAAACCTAGCACACATGCAAACACTAAACATGATGTCAGGTCTACTAGCCGTGAGATATAATAACGATCCAATCATTCCTCGATACTCCTTTTGATTGACACTTGTTCCAGTCTTGTCTTGATCTAGAGACAATGTTGAGCTCATGGGAGTCTTGGCTGCCTTGGATTGATCCATCTTGAACTTCTTCAAGAGATCCTTAGTGTACTTGCTTTGGTTGACAAAGATCCCTTTCTTGGATTGATGAACTTGTAATCCCAAAAAGAAGTTGAGTTCACCCATCAAGCTAATCTCAAATTCACTGCACATGATGTCAGAGAATTCCTTGCACAAAGATGTGTTAGTAGCCCCAAATAATATATCATCAACATAGATTTGAATAACTAAAATGTTCTTTCCTTTGGTTTTGATAAAAAGAGTCTTGTCGATCAACCCCCTTTTAAAATCATTTTCTAAAAGATATTTTGACAAGCGCTCGTACCAAACTCTTGGGGCATGTTTCAAACCATAAAGCGCTTTGTCAAGTTTATAAACGTGATTAGGAAATTCTGAACTTTCAAAACCTGGGGGTTGAGCCACACATACTTTTTCCTCTAAGAAACCATTGAGAAAAGCACACTTGACATCCATTTGATATAACTTTATGCTCATAAAAGATGCAAATGCTAATAAAATACGAATAGCTTCAAGCCTGGCTACGGGAGCAAAGGTCTCCTCGTAGTCAATACCTTCCTCTTGATTGTAGCCTTGAGCAACAAGCCTTGCCTTGTTTCTCACAATCTTACCATTCTCATCTAGCTTGTTTCGAAATACCCATCGTGTGTCAATGACTGGTTGATGCTTTGGCCTAGGCTTCAAGGTCCAGACTTTGTTTCTTTCAAATTCGTTAAGCTCACTTTGCATAGCAATGATCCAGTCTGGCTCCTGAAGTGCCTCATCTACCTTCTTTGGTTCAATAAGAGAAACAAACGCGTGAAAAGCACAAAGATCTTTAAGTTTAGAACGAGTTTGAACACTAGAAGTAGGGTCAGAAATGATATCCTTTAAAGAGTGTGATGAGGAGTATTTGAATTTCCTTTTGCTAGTCTCAGCTCCTTGATTCATCACACTAATAGGATTGACTTGTAGTACATCTGACTCCGTGGTCCTGTTAGGTCCAGTTACAGCAGTTTCTGATGTCTCAACACTGTTGGATTGGACACCAAGGGCTTTGGACGAATCTTCAACACCTTGGGCCAATTCTTCAGTGTTAAGAATCGGTTCCTGCATGTTCCTCTTCTCCGTGTTCTTAGTAGCAGTATCATCACCTTCCTCGTTCTCTTCATGGATGTTAAGATCTATATCTGCAACACTTTCACTCAAAGCACCGTCATTGCATTCATCAAAAATAACATGTATACTTTCTTCAACTACCTGGGTCCTTTTATTGAAGATTCTATAAGCTTTGCTACTCGTGGAGTAGCCAAGAAATATACCTTCATCACTACGCGCATCAAATTTCCCAAGGTTATCTTTTCCATTGTTATGAACAAAACAAGTACAGCCAAAGGGTTTAAAATAAGATATAAGTGGTTTGCGGCCTTTGAAAAGTTCATAAGGAGTTTTCTTTAAGATGGAACGGATAAGACAACGATTCAAAATATAGTTAGCTGTGTTAACAGCTTCAACCCAATAGGTTTTAGGTAATGCATTTTCTAAAAGCATAGTCCTGGCCATATCATCTAAGGTGCGGTTCTTGCGTTCCACAACCCCGTTTTGTTGAGGTGTCCTAGGAGCAGAAAAGTTATGGGAGATGCCATATTTAGCACAAAACAAATCAAATTGAAGTTGATCAAACTCCCTACCATGATCACTCCGAATAGACACTATGGGCTCGTTTCTTAAAGTTTGCAACTCCTTACAAAGTTTTGAAAACTCAAATAAGGCCTCTGATTTTTCTTTTAAAAAAGCAACCCAAGTATATCTAGAAAAATCATCAACAACAACTAGCATGTACTTTTTACCATTGGGAGATTTGACTCGCATAGGACCACATAAATCCATATGTAAAAGTTCAAGGGGTGTAGAAGAACTTACAACCTTTTTGGGTTTGAAAGAGCTACGTGTTTGTTTACCTCGTGTGCATGCATTGCACATATCAATACCTTGGAAGTCCATTTCAGGTAGCCCTCTTACAAGCCCTTTAGACACAAGCTTCTGTAATGTATGTGGACTCACATGACCGAGTCTCCTGTGCCAGAGCTTTGGATCGTCCGTCAAAGCCTTTAGACAGGTTAAGCTTCCTTGTGCCACTTGATCAGCATTTATGGCGTATATGTTGTTGTAACGATATGCAGTCAATATAACTTCACCTGTATCATCTCTGCACACTATACATCTTTTCTTGTTAAATCTGACATTGTTACCACTATCGCATAATTGAGAGACACTAAGCAAATTATACTTTAAACCATTAACAAGATAGACATTTTTAATACTATGGCTGGAATCACTTCCAACACTACCAATACCAACGATGTCACATTTTCCTTTGTCACCAAGAGTGATTGTTCCCGTGGATTGCTCCTTTAGATCATGAAAGAGAGAGCTCTTCCCACTCATATGCCTCGAGCATCCACTATCAATAATCCATTTGTGATCTTTCACCTTGGTGATCTTCTGCAAGACAAACATCAACCTTTGTGGCTAGACCAATAAGCAAATTTGGATCCATTGTTGGGGTAAACCATATTTGGTAAAATAGTGCCTTTTGGAACCCAAACTTGTGTTATCCGTTCTTTTCTCAAATGAACAGGAAATGTATTGCGAATAATGTATGGATCCTTTCTTCTATAGGGACAACTCTCTTTTACATGTCCCTTTCTAGCACAATGGTGACATATAGGAGAGGTTCTGCTTCCTTTTGCCTTTACAAAAGTGGTAATATGTTGCTTCTTTAAATACTTTGGATTGTAACCAATACCACTTTTGTTTAGAGAGCTTTGTTGCTCACCCAACATCCTATCGAGAGTACTTTTGGATTTGGTAAAACTTATGAGGGCTGTCTGTTGGTCTTGAATCTTATTATTCAGGGAGATCTTCTCGTTCTCTAAGTCATGATGCTCATTTCTTAGAGAGGAGAGATCTTGCTTGAGTTCAGATTTCTCTGAGTCAAGCGTCTTGACTTTAATGTCAAGACCTGAATAAGAAGCTTCAAGACTTTTGACCCTCATAGACAGATCCTCAATAGTTCTTTCCTGGTCCACAGTTCTCTTAATAAGGATGTTAGTTTGGGCAATAAGCTTCTCTTCATTGGCAATCATATTGGAAAGGAATTCCGATAATACCTCTTTTGGACTTTCCATAAGTTCTCTTACAGTAGCTTCAAGCTTTTCATCGAGGGATCCATCTTCTGAGGCCATAAGACAAATGTTGGCATTCTCATCATCGGAGTCAGAGTCGGAATCACTCCAAGTTGTCACCATGGCTTTCTTCTTCCATTTGTCACCTTTCTTGGGCTGGCTCTTTGTCTTTTGAGGGCAGTCCTTCACAAGATGATCTGTTTCACCACATTCAAAACAAGACAACGGTTTAGTCTTCTTTTCATACTTGTTGTATTGAGGCTTACCTCGAAATTTTAAAGACTCTGATCCATCCTTGTTGTTGAATTGCTTCTTCATTTTGAGAATTCTAGCAAGGCCTCTTGTGATAAGAGCAAAAGGATCATCCTCATCGTCATCCTCATTTTCGGAATCAGATCCATCCTTGGGCTCATCCTTCTTAGACTTGAGTGCTAAGTTCTTAGTGCTAGCTGGAAGTTCTCCATCGTCTTCATTAAGGATCATCTCATGCGTGATCAGCTTCCCAAGAAGGTCATCAAGGGGTAGAGTGGTGAGGTCCTGGGCTTCCTCTATAGCTGTTACTTTTGGACCCCATTTCTCCTTTGGAAGGCACCTCAGTATCTTCCTCACTTTCTCGACGTTGGTAAAGCTCTTGCCGAGAGAGTCAAGGTTGTTGGTGATTTCTGTAAATCGTGTGAACATGGCCTTGATTGACTCATCAGACTTCATCTTGAAGAGCTCATACTTTCGAAGGAAGATGCTGATCTTGGTGTCTTTCACTTGGCTTGTTCCTTCATAGGTGACGACCAATTTGTCCCAAATCTCTTTAGCTGACCTACAAGATGAAATACGGTTAAACTCATCAGTACTAAGACCACAATAGAGTAAGTTAATAGCCCTGTAGTTTTTGGAGATGGTTTCAAGATCTGCTTGGTTGTATTCAGACTCCTTCTTTGCAACTTTGGTATCATTTGGTCCATCTATCTCTGGAATCTTCGGACCATTCTCTATAATGTTCCAAAGCTCTAGATCTTGGTCTATGATGAACATCTTCATCAACGATCTCCAGTGGACAAAGTTGTTTCCTACAAAGAGTGGCGGTCTGCTTGTAGACCTTCCCTGTGCAAATCCTCCGCTTGCTTCACCAGACATGATCGAAACTCACAAGATTGTTAGATCAAAAACAGTGAGTAAAGCTCTGATACCAATTGAAGGTTCGATAATATAAAACAATGTAATATAGAAATACTCTAGAAGGGGGGGTTGAATAGAGTATGCCCGTTTTTCGCAGAAAGTCTCAAGACTTTTGGAGCTCGTCCCAAAACCTTTGAGATTAAACCTGAATCACAAAGTTAGAAAATCGAACCAAGTGCGGAAATAAGGTAAAGCAATAAGTAAAGGACACGAGTAATTGTTTACGAGGTTCAGCACGAACTTGGCCTACGTCCCCGCCTAGGGTTCTTCCACAACCCTAGGATTCAAAAGGCTTTATTGATTCGCTTAACTTAGGATCCTAATAGCTCACTGAGAAGCCTCTCTCCTATACAATTGCAATCTAGTTAACTCACGTTCCCTTGGAGTCCTAGACCAATCTAGAAGAGCCCCACCTCTCTCAGCTATCTAGTACAATCCTCTTACTCTCACAAATCAATAGCCTAGTGCAACTTCCCGAGTTATAAACTCTGGAGTAACACTATAAATGAATATATCCTATAAGCTCACAGTGACTCTCAAAGGCTTTGAAATAAACAACAAACTCTTGAGCGCTTAGCAGAGAGACACTTTGGAAGACAGATCTTGCTTGAATGAATGAAAGCTCGTGTAGCACTTGTTCTCTCTGTCTTCTTCTTCCTTTCCTTTATATAAGAGCATGGAGCGTGAGGGTCTTCAACACCAGATCTTCATCAACGGCTCTTTCGAATCATGGCTTGATCTTGAATCTTCTATTTATGGATACTCCGAAGCCATGATCTATTTTGAATTTGATCTCCTCAATATGTACTAAAGGAAAGATATAATCTCGAAATACTTCCTGAAAAGGTTAGTCAAACATATATATATATAATTTAGAGGAAGTATATAATAAGATCAAATAATATACGGACTTATATAAATAGGTTTTGTATTTCATCCACTGTTACTGCTCCAAGGCCTTTGACACAAACATCCTGTCAAAGCCTTTGAAACATTTATTCCGATTTTCATCAAGGGAGGGAGTTATCAGTGTGCTTTTAAAGCTTCACCGAATTTTAATTTCTTTCCCTTTGATTTCTCTTTTGATTTTGAGGAGGGAATTTGATGCTTGGAGCGAAGAGTAATCTTTTTAACTCCTGCTTCATTTTCGCACATGTCATCGGTCCATGAGACCACACAACATTGAGCGATTTCCTTGTCATTCAAGGACCCTTCTTTTGAAGTGTCATCTTTCACCAAAGCTTTGAGAGGCAATGAAACTGTGGGGCTGCCCCCAGTCTCCATAGCCATAAAAGATGTTTTTTCTATTTGAGAAGACATTTGGAGTAAAGGAGTGCACTTTGCCACCTCTACCGTTGAAATGGTATTTGATGAAGCTGCTTGAATCGAGGATGTTGCCCCCTCGATTTAAATTTCTCCTTTGTTAATCATCTCCTCTACTATGTCTTCGAAGACGTAGCAATGCTTGATTGGATGACTAACGAGTTGATGATACGAGCAGTATTTTGGATCACTCATTTTTCCAACCTCTTTTGGCCTTTTTGGCTTTGGCAGTGTTAGAAGTCTAGCACTCATCAGCTCATCGAATATCCCTTGTACATCATTGTCGTCAAAGGGATATTTCTTTTGCCTTCTTTCATGAAGGGAGAGTCTCTTGGCTGGCTCTTTGGCTTTCTCTTTTCTTTGAGCTTTAGAACCATTTCCGTTATTGGACTCTCGATCATGTTTGGCAAAAGTCGCCATATACTCTTCTTCATCTTGTAGCTCATCGCCATCATTTTTGTTAGTCTCGATATCCTGAGACCGGTTGGATCCTCGTGCGAGTTGCTTTTCAACATTGCACGCTTTAGACACCAACTCATCAAATGAACGAGGTTCGGCACTTCCAGCATGTACCGCTAACTCTGGTACAAGGTTGTTGGTGCACATTTGAACACATGCCTGTTCACTTAACTTTTCATGGCATTGGAGTCTCATACTCCTCCACCTGGCGATGAAGTCGTTGGCAAGCTCATTAGACCTTTGATAGGTGTTTGCGAGATCCAGAATGGAAACTCTTGCTTTCGAGCTCACAAACTGAGCTAGTAACTCTCTTTGTAGATCATCCCATGTTCGAATAGACCCTGGCTGAAGTTGAGTGTACCAGGTGAATGTCGATCCCTTCAAAGATTGGACAAATTGCCTAATTAATAAGGCATCATTCAAGGCAGTTTCACCACAAGCAGAATAAAAATGAGCTAGGTGCTCGTGGGGTGAACCGTGAAGGCCATCGAACTTCTCAAAGCTCGGTCTTTGGTAGCCTTGGGGAAATGGCATCGAATCATAGTGTGCTGGATATGGCTTTCTATATCCAAGCACCGCTGGATTTTGTGATGCATAGGCTTCTTTTATCCCTTGAGAGATCATCTCTTTGATTTCTTGTGGAGAGATCGATGTGCTACTACTTGAACCTTCACCAATCAGCCTTGTTTGCTCTTGTCTATTTGCTTGAGCTTGAATATTGATTTGAGCGAGGAGTGATGCAATTTGAGCATCTTTTTCACTGAGCTTTCTTTGTAACTCTTGAAGCTGCTCCTCGACACTTGGTGTGCTGGTAGTCAATACCTGCATCACATCTGGTCCCTCTTGTGAGATGTTTGCTTGAGATTTAACCATTGAAGCATCTGAACTTGTTAGCTCCAACTGGTCTTTCTCTCTTGCATCCTCTCTGGAGACTTGAGATATTTGTTGAACCTCCTTGCCCTTCTTGGATTTTGAAGGCTTAACCTTTGTGACATTGAGTTCCGTCTCTTCCGAATACGAGGTCATATTGACTTGTGCCACCTCTTTCGGATAGATAGGCATAGACCCTACGAGGATCTATCTTGGAGACACCACTTGAGGAATTTCTTCTGCCCCCTGCGATCTAAGAAGATCTTTTGTAAGGGTTGTACTCGCTCGCTCTAAAGTTGATGAACGAGCTAACACAAGAAGAGATCTTGTCTTGTCGCATTGAGATCCATACTTGCATCTCCTTATCTTCATGGATGTGTTTGCCTTCTTGGCAATAGAGACGGGATGTGTGGAAGTTGCAACTGCCCCCTCATTCTTTTTTAAGACATGAATGATGGGCCTTTGAGTGACTTTAATAATGGGCTTCATGCCATTGTAACCACCCTCCTGCACTTTGATCTTGTTGCAGATAGGTTGGTTGCTAAACTTGTTGTCGTCGAGTCGGGTGATCTTGAGCTTCCTGCCCCCACGGCTTGGAAGGATTGTTGGCTTCATGCCCCATTCCCCTGAAAGCGTTGCGGGAGAACTGGACACCCACTTGGCGACAGTCTGATTCTCCAGAGCTTGAAGAGCACCAAAGATGTTGTTGACCGGGATCATTGTAGACATTGAATTCCGAGTGATGTCAAACTGAGCTTCAAATGATCGTTTCCTGATCCAGTGGCCTCCTTTGATGATGAAGGTTGTTGGAAGCTCATTGAAGGTAACAATTGCTTTTGGTACCATTTGTACCTTTCAAAAAGATATAACCATGTATTAGTATAAATACAACTAAGAGATGAAAAGGCAAAAAGGGTCCCACTGGGCGTGCCAAAAATATGTTGGGAAAAAATGCGCAAATAATTGTACAACACATTTTATTTGATTTTTAAATATTTGAGTTCGACCCCTTTTGGTTATCCTCTTGATTCGAAGTCGTATCGATACAAAGATTTTGATGGTTTTGGTGATTTGGGTTGCACTCGAATTTTAGCGGGTTGCCTACGTATCTCTTGGAAGAGAATTAAGCCATACGTAGTTCAAAGTGTTTTGGATTTTGTGTTTGGTTTGGTTTGAGTTTGATTTCATTTTCTTGTATGCATCAGAGGATGAAGCTCAAGCCCACCTTCTACGAAGGGTAGCTCGAACGACACTCCACCCGAGTAACCTGAGCCAACCTTCTCGGAAGGGTAACTCAAGTAACTCGCCTATCATTTGCATAGAAAACAATTTGATTTTGATGGTGGACTTTAATTTGATTTGACTTGTTTTGACTTAAAGGTCAATTTGGGGGTCGTGATTGAACTCGTTTGTGAGTTTCCTACGTACCCTTTTGGAAGGGATCAAATCACACATAGTTCCTGAAAAAGACATATTTGAATTTGGTATTTGGTTTTTTGAAGTTTTGGTCGTGACCGAACTCGACGAGCAGAAGCTTTGTATCAAGTCGGAGGAGACACTTTGAATTTGATGGAAATTTGATTTTTGAGACGACTTGAGTCGACAGATGAATTTGGAGAATTTGATTGAAGATTTGGGTGTGACTGGACTCGGTGAGAATTTGATTTACACCAAGTTTCTTACGTATCCACTTGTTTGGTGGAATCAAGTCACCGTAGTTCGGCACAAAGATGAATTTTTGTATTTGAGTTTGATCATGAGATCATTTGAGAGTGGCGATGGAACTCGATGAGCAGAAGCTTTGTATCGAGTCAGAATTGACCATTTGAATTTGTTTGATTTTGACCTCATATTCATTTAAAGGGAATTTAGAGGTTGACGACTATACCCGATATATTTTTAGAATTTAATATCGGGTTACCTACGTAGCCGATAGAAGGCGTCAAGTCTTTACGTAGTTCTAAACAAACCGATTTAATTTTTATGTGGCGATTGAAGCCAACGAGCTTTTTGCTTTATGTCGAGCCTCCTACATACCCGTTTGAACGGGATCAAATCTTATGTAGTTCTCAAAAGAAGGAACCAATTTGATTTTGTGGTTTTGCCCTTTTGGTCGTTTGAGGACCGTGTGATTTTGTGGTTTTGCCCTTTTGTATCGGGTTTCCTACGTATCTCTTAGAAGAGAATCAAATCACTCGTAGTTCCTTAAAAAGACACCAAGTTTATATTTAGGTGAAACTTGATTTGAGATTTTGACTCCGTTTTTGTTGAAGCCGGTTTGAGAATGACCCACTAAAATAAACTGGCAACGGAATTTTTACGAGTTTAATTTTATGATTTTATTAAACTCAATTTTCAATATATGCCAATTATAATTCTTATAATTTAGTGGGTTATTTTTGCAATTAAGCAAATTTTTAAAACAAATTCAAGCCGAAGGCCTGTATCTGTATCCCATTAATAGCCAGCTTGATTTGATTTTTCTTTTACTTAGCCCAATTTGAGACTTTGTCAAACCGGACCAATTGGTCATCAAAGTGAGATAAGCCCATCTCACGTATATTTGTTTTTAGGGCAACAGGTACGCTTACTGCAAGTTTAACACTTTAGCCCCTCTGTCTCTCTCTTTGGCTTTCTCTTTTTTTTTTCTTTACTGGGAATCCTCTCACCCATAGTTGGCGTCAAATCCCTAATGTGATAGAGATGCGAGGATCCGAGACCAGAGCAAAGAGTCGGACACGGTGGGACTCAAGGAGAGGGAGTCAAGCGATTTCAGGAAGTGGTGATCGAGTCCCAAGTCATCGTCCATTGATACACACGTTTGAGGAGTTTTCGCTTGGGCGATTGGAAGAGAGGGCGGAGGTGGTCGATCGGAGCATATCACGACCTGTGAACATCCGGCTCTTCGGCAAGCCGAAGAAGAACTGGGCGTCTGTGCAGCGAGGCGCTCTTTGAAGAAGAATATGAAGGTCGGCTCTCGTGAATAAGAGTCTCCCTCGGGTCTGAATTTCCCCCTTTTTTTGTAGGCTCAGGTTTGCTCTCTTCCTCTTCCTTGCAGCTTGCCCTTAATTTGGATGATTTGAGTTTTGATAAATCATCTAGGGTTGATTTTTGATACTTTTTAATTTGGGGTTTTCTTTTTTTTTTCTGGGTTGGGACAACCAGCAAAATAGGCAAATTCAAGGTTCAAAAGAAATCTAAGCAAAGATCAGTGGTCATCCGAATTTGAGCAATCGGAAGGAAGAACGGAGAGCGACAACCTCATTCCAGCCCTAGGCGTTTTGCTGCAACCGTCTCTTCTGAAACAGGTATGATTCTGCTCTCCTTTTATTTCCCTTGAATTGCTTCTTAGTCCTCTTGATTTCTTAGGCTATTGCTTGCCCAATATAATCTGAGAGTGACTTGTTGAACCTACTGATTTGAGTTTCAGTTCATGCTTCATGCCGATTTGAGTGTGTCATAGTTTCTGATTTTCTTTCCTAAGAACACTCAATTAGGTTTGCATATTTTTTTATTGTCTCAAATGGTATGCGGCTTGATGCCACTTTGCCTGTTTATGAGAACAACAATTTTTGTTTGATCCCAAAATCCATTGCCTTTTGATTGCATAGGTTGGATTTGTGCTGTTGTCCCATATTTACTTTCATTTGTGACAGTCTATGGAATTCAGCATTTCATTATTTGTGAATCCTGGGAAAAATCCGACAGCACTTCAACCCAATATCCTCGATTGTCAACACTTTCGACCATATAGGCTAGAGTGAATGACCAATCGAAGCATAGGAGCGATTACCAATACTTTCGACCATATAGGCTAGAGTAAATAGCAATCGCTCCTTTGTGGGTTTAGGAAATCTGCAGCATCATCCATCTTCTTCAATTCATTTTTTTTCTTAACCTGCAAACAAAGAAAAGAAGTGGAGATAAGAGTCTACCCTCTGATTTGGAGTTTAAACAGCAGCACTCGCTTCCTCTCCTTTGCTGATCTTTTTTTTTTGTTTGGTTTGTGTGTTTGCAAGTGTCTCTCCTGGAACTGGAAAAGCCAGGAGGAAGAAGAAAAAGCTTGCAGGTGCTTCTTCTTTTTTTTAGACAAAGTGCCAGGGGAAACTGCTCTATTTGTTTTGCAGTTGAATAGCTCCACCAGGAGGAAAAGCCAGCCGGGAGAGGCAGCCCAAAACTGCAGTTGATCCTCCCTTTTATAAGGTGGATGAAGGCAGTTAATCAGAGACCCACTCCTTCACTTTCTTTGCAGCAGTTTTTTCACGTGGTATTTTTTCATTTGTGTAACCTCCAGCAAAGCAACTGCTCATTTGTGGCTCATTTGTGGATTGGGCCTTTTGGCATGTACTGGGCTTTAAGACCTTTTTTTTAATGGCCAAGCTTTATGCTTAAATAAAAGAAATTCATCACATTTTTTTAATGAATGAATGTGATAATATTATCTATAAAATCATGAATAAAAAAAATTCATGAAATTTTACCCTCCAACAATGCCAAAGGCATATGCCAAGATGATTTTGAAATATGCTTTGATGCCTTTCAAAGATACCATTTTTCTCTATTTAAATCAATGTCAAAACACAAACATAATTATCTCTTACATCTATCATTCTTTCTCCCATCTTGGTACACAACCTTTCATTATGTCAAAGAAGCCAATGTCCTTTACTCGTGTGTTTGAATCCTCGTCTTCCAACTTTTCAAATGAGTTATCTCTTGACGATTTTCCTATCGATCATACATTACATGACTTCGTGGTTTAGCTTTTAGCTGAAGAAAACCCACCCCCCATTTCTTCTTCAACTCGACGGTCGCGTAGAGTAAACATTGATAGAGATCGTGAAGGAGGGCATGCAAGATTAGTCCAAGACTACTTTGCTGATACACCGACGTATCCGAAAGTTATGTTCCGACGACGTTTTTGGATGAGGCGACACGTGTTCATGCGTGTTGTCAATGCACTAACCGATGCATATCCTTACTTTTAGCAACGTCGGGATGCTACCGGGCAGCTAGGGCTATCCCCATTGTAAAAATGCACTGCGACCATCCGTATGCTTGCATACGGAGTTGCAGCTGATATGGTTGATGACTATGTCCGTATCGGTGCAACCACTCCACGAATGTGTTTGTCCAGCTTTGTAGACGGGATCATCTCCTTGTTTGGAGCTGAGTACTTGAGACATCCCAACAACATGGACATGCAACGTCTACTCCATGTGAGGGAGCAACGCGGATGGCCTGGCATGATCGGGAGTATCAATTGCATGCATTGGACTTGGAAGAATTGTCCCACAACATGGAAGGGTCAATATGCACGCGATGACAAGCCACCAACCGTGGTGCTCGAAGCAGTTGCGTCATACGACCTTTGGATTTGGCATGCATTTTTCGGGACTCCAGGTACGTGCAATTATATAAATGTTCTCGATAGATCTCCTGTATTTGATGAAGTATTACATGGGAGAGCCCCAAGTGCGAATTTTGTAATAAATGGACATGAGTATGACATGTCAATCTCGCTGATGGAATTTACCCGCCATGACGAGCATTCATCCCATCGATCCGACAACCATTTGGTGCAAAGGATCAGTTGTTTTCCCAAGTCCAAGAGTCCAGTCGTAAAGATTTGGAGTGTGCATTTGGTGTTTTACAACAACGATTTGCTATTATTCGTAAGCCAGCACTTGTTTGGGATTTGAGTTTGTTAGGAAAAATTATGACAGCATGTATCATATTGCATAACATGATTGTGGAAGACGAACGGGATACTCACCACCTACACATTCATACAATTGAATTTGACCATCTTCAAGAGCCTGGGCCACCCGCTTCAAGAATACCGGCATCCATGAGTGCCCTCTTAACAAATTGGGCTCGAGTTCGAGATTCGGGTTTGCATCATCAACTAAAGTCCGATTTAATTGAGCATATATGTGAAAATTTTGGACCGTCGACATATGGTGTTTGAACCCTTGTGCTTCACTTTTAGTTGTTCGTAGTTATTGCATGTTTCCTTTTGATATGTACTCTTTTTAATCGTATATTTGAATTATCGCTATTTGATAATGCATTTTTCTTTTTTTATGTATGGTGTTTTATTTTAATAGTTTGAAGAATATAAACAAAAATCAGTTACAAAATTTTTAAATTCAACTTTTTACTTTAATATATAATTTCAATAATTATTAAAAAAATAAATTATATTTTTTTTTAAATATTAGTAACGGCATGCCCAAAATAATTAATAATAATAATTTAACAATTATATTAATCTATAATATCGGGTTAGTACATAAAACGCAAATGATTGAAAATTGGGAGATGGTTTCGAAAGTGGAGTACACGGATGTGGGTGTAATTGATAAAAAGGTAAAAAAAAATGTTCTTATGCTGAGTTGGCGAAAATAAAGTAGATGAAGTACACGGGGGAAGTGTACACCACTGTGCATGGCCTTAGGGTCAGATTTATCCAAATTGAATTATTTTATAATAGAAAATTAATTTTTATATAAACATTTACTCGAATTTTTTTATCACTCAAATTCATTGAAATTGAATCCTAATATTGAATGTATAGGAAAAGTCAGATTTGCACAAATATGATAGCAGAACACCCACATTGCACACAATACATGTTTGCATCTTGAACCGCCAGTAACTTCGCCAAAAATTAGGAACCAAACAAGTCATTATAACTAATATTATTTCCCAAATCAAACAAATCATTCAAATCAATTCAAACTCTATCAATATATAACATTCAACTTAAAACTCCCTACTCCCAATCCATAAATTGATTCTCAAATCAACAAATTTACCCCAAATTGATACTCAAATCCACAATTTATTAGCAAAATCACAAACCTTAATAAAAAAATTACCCAAGTTGATTCACAAATCCACAAATTTTAATGATTTTCATCTCAACGAATTAAACTTAAAAACAATCTAATTAAAAGGTAGAGGAATAAAACTAACCAAAGTTGGACAAGATTAGAAGAAGAAGAACAGTTGAAGGCATGCGGTGTTTGCCTACAACGCCGAGGGGTTGGGCCAAACTCAAGGTGGGTGCGGTGCGTTGGTGCGGGGTTTGCCTACGACGCCGAGGGGTTGGACCAAACTCCTAATAGGTATAAGACTCCGTTTCCCTGGCCAAAAAAGGCGTGACTATCCGTATTATGCCAATGTTCCTTACAAGCATTTGACTGTGGAAAAGTTGTTCATGCAACCCTGGGTGGAGTGTCAGAGCGATGTCTTTAAATTTCCTGTTGACAGAACCATGTTTCCTCAAGACGTCGATGTGTATATTGATGAGCTTGCTTATGTGATTCCAATTGCTAATATTTATGTCAAATCTACGCTGGAATACAGTTTGCGGGGTATGTGATTTCCCTGGTATAAGTGTCTTCAGTTTGTTACGCGAGATTGTTATACCTTAGTCGTCTTTGTTTTCGATCTCCTTTTCCTTTTCATCTACCTGAGATTGGCATACCATACCTTAATTTTCTTTGCTTTCTCTTTGTCTTTCAGTTTGTGAGAACTGCACTAATCTTGGTTCGATATATTAGAATCTAATTACAAAGGGTGGATATGTGTTTCTAGAAGATATAGTTGTCACGTGTATATATATGGTATTATTGTTTCCATCTCTATAAGATTTATATCATTTTTTTAAAGGTCCTTGAAGAAAAAGAAGAGAGGATTGCTCATAATAATATGTATGGACTAACAAAAAAAACCATCATCATCGAATTTTCCTGATCAAAATCCACTTGACACACCTTCCGGCCTCCCAAATGACTCGGACACCGACCCGAAATTCGGCTACGACATTGGTGAAAATTTTGGCTTCGTTGCGTTCCGACCGGGAAGATTGAACTTCCGACCCAAAACTTTGTATTTTGCCTACGTTTTTAATAAGCCTTAACTTTTATTACTACCACTACTACCCAATTAGTTTGATAGATGATTATTCTTTGCAAATCTTAAATTTTCGAACATTTTCTTAGATTGTTATTTGTTTCTTCCTTATACGGAGTAATCAATATTTTATAGCCTATTTTTATTTTATTTTTCCCCACAAACGAGCCATGACGCGGGAATACCACTAGTTATATAAATATATAAGATTGGTTATTTAAAACATAAATATAATTTTTTTTTAAATTTTTTTACCATAAACTTTTTACCTTAATTAATTTTGTGTGACAGTGTAGAGGATCCTTGGGGAGGGTTCAAGTGAGAAGAATTTCTTCCGGTGAGAAGGAAAGAAGCATTTTTATTGGTCAAATTTTATTAAGAAGAATAAAATTAAAAAACCCTCTCACGCGCTTTGTTCCAGATCTGAGACCGATCTCTCTCTCCCCCATGGAAGCAAATGGTGGTCCTTCAACTCGCCAACGGCAGCAGTTGGAAACCGATCCGTTTCGCGTTCACCACCGGCGGACGGCGGGGACGGCGAAGACAACGTTTTCTGGAACGAAGAATCAGTGGAATCTTCCGGTCCGCTCTCCAGATCCTCCTCTCTCACCTCGACGACACCACCAGGGACTCTAAGCGACCATTCCGGCCACCTTCCGCTGCCACCATGGGCCGAGATCCGACAACGAAGATCAGATCTGATGAGAGTGTTGACAATTTGGAAGGAGGAAAGCAACGGCGAGCGCCATCACCACCATGGGGAGGTCGATGAGTGGGGTTCCACGAGGTGGATCCGGCGAGGCTTCTCGGTGTTGAAGACAACGGGAGCTTGGAGGAGGGGAACAAAATGGAGTTTGCTGGCGGCGTGCTTGTGGCTTGTGGATGAAATTTCTCTTTGACTCTTTCCTAGTTCCCTGTTTACAAATTGAATTCTTTTAATTTTTTTTGAAAAAAAAATTGTTAGTGGTTCATCTCTTTCCTGATAACAAATTGAAATTTTTTTTACAAATTGAAATCTAAAATCTATGCTTTATTAATACCAAGTGGTTAAGGGTTTAAACCAAGTGATTCAACACACATAAATATAAGTGGTTCACCAAGAAATAGTATTGGTTCATAAATCATTTTATTTTAAAAATAATAATTAAAAATTAAGCATTAAAAGAAAATAAAAGAAGAATGAAAACTTCATGAACTACATCTTTATAGGTTTATGAACCACTTCTTTATAGCTTCATGAACCATTTTCTTATAGGTTAATGAACCACTTCTTTATAACTTCATGAACCACTTATTTATAGTATCATGAACCACTTCTTTATAGATCATGAACCACTTCTTTATAATCTCATGAACCACTTGTGGATACCTTCATGAACCATAGCTTCATGAACCACTTCTTTATAGATTCATGAACTACTTCTTTATAGGTTCATGAACCACTTTTTTATAGCTTCATGAACCACTTCTTTATTGGTTCATGAAATAAAGAGTAGTGGTTCATCAAATAAAGAGTCGTGATTCATGAACCATTTTATTTTAAAAACAAATAAACAAATAATTAAAAAATACATATTAAAAGAAAATAAAAGAAGAATGAAAATTTTACAGTTATTAAATAGTAGTGGTTCATGAAATAAAGAGTAGTGATTAATAAAATAAAAAGTAGTGGTTCATCAAATAAATAGTAATGGTTCATGAACCATTTTATTTTAAAAACAAATAAATAAATAATTAAAAATACATATTAAAAGAAAATAAAAGGAAGAATGAAATTTTTACATTTATTAAATAATAGTGGTTCATGAAATAAAGAGTAGTGGTTCATGAAAAAAATTATAGTGGTTCATGAAATAAAGAGTATGTGATTCATCAAATAAAGAGTAGAGGTTCATCAAATAAATAGTATTGGTTCATGAACCATTTTATTTAAAAAACAAACAAATAAATAATTAAAAAATAATTATTAAAAGAAAATAAAAGAAGAATAAAAATTTTACAATTATTAAATAGTAATGGTTCAAGAAATAAATTCTAGTAGTTCATTAATTAAATAGCATTGGTTCATGAACCATTTTATTTAAAAAACAAAAAAATAATTAATGAATTAAAAAATAAACATTAAAATAAAATAAAAGAAGAATGAAAATTTTACAATTTAATGAACCAATACAATTTATTTCATGAACCACTTCTTTATAGGATCATGAACCACATCTAGATAACTTCACGAACCACTTCTTTATATGTTCATTAACCACTTCTTTATATATTCACGAACTACTTCTTTATAACTTCATGAACCACTTCCTTATAGCTCCATGGACCACTTCCTTATAGGTACATGAACCACTTCTTTATAGGTTCATTAACCACTTTTTTATATGTTCATGAACCACTTCTTTATAGCTTCACGAACTACTTCTTTTTAGCTTCATGAACCACTTCCTTATAGCTCCATGAACCATTTCATGAACCACTTCTTATAGGCCCATGAACCACTTTTTCAAAGCTTCATGAACTACTTCTTGATAACTTGATAAACCACTTCTTATAGGCCCATGAACAACTTGTTTATAGCTTGATGAACAACTTCTTGATAACTTGATGAAGCACTTATTTATAGCTTGATGGACCATTTCTTGATAACTTGATGAACCACTTCTTTATAGCTTGATGAACCACTTCTTCATAACTCTTTTATAGCTTGATGAACCACTTCTTGATAACTTGATGAACCACTTCTTATAGGCCCATGAACCACTTCTTCATAGCTTGATGAACCACTTCTTCATAACTTCTTGTTAATTTTTTTTTCCACAAAATATATACAAAGTGGGCGTCTATGTGTAGATAAAATTAAATTACAATTAAAAATATATTTTTTTAATAAATGAAAATGGAAAAAAAAAATTTAGAAAAAAAATAAAAACAAGTGAACATGATACGGGGTTAGCCGTAGGATGGCCCGATCTTCGACAATCAACACTCAAAAATAAGAACGGAAGCAAACGACTCAAGAACAATAAACAAAGACTCAATATCGACTAAACGGAATAAAAACGCAGCAACTCTAGACTCGATTAAAAACAATAGAAAGACCGATAGATGGGTGATTCGAACTAAAATAGAACGAGGCAAAGACCCCAGACCTCCTAAGAGGGTAGGAACCAAATACCAACGACTATAAAGCCTGCCTCTACAACCTTACACAACCAAGCGGACAACTTGGAGGCACAAGGAGGGGACTTGTGATTACCTGGATCACCAAGCTCTCGCGAGGTTGACGAACTCAAAGCAAACCAAGCAGGATCTATAACCAATTTGCAATCGATAAGCAACGCTTCGAATCGATTGACTTTCTCACAGTTGTGTTTCACACAAAGCACTGTATTTCTGAATAATGGAAGACGTCTAATTGTTCTACATGAGGGAGGCCGACTATTTAACCTAACAAGACTGAATTTCGGCCTAAATTAATTAAAATAATAACTTAAAGAATTAATTAAAATAATCCTAAAAGAAATACTAAAAATAAGATAAATTCGTCTAAAAACAGTGACAGCTCAAAGAATGTGATTTTCGGCCAAATTCTAGGTCGAATCTAGAAAAACCTTCAACAGCAAAGTTGTAGATATCTTCGTCCTCGTTTCAACAAGGTATGACATGATCCAATCCGATTAATATTGAATCCGTACGACTCATTTTACTAAGACGTCGAAAAGTTGTCAAACGGCTGAACGAATCTAAAAACGAACGACCATCAAGCTTGCACATTTGGATCTTTTCCCATGGGGGAGCCTTCTTCTTTCTCTTGAGGATGACATCATTCTCACGAGCTCGAATCATAGGTCCATCCCCAAGTATAGGTGTGTCCGAAGGTGTCTTGGATGGTCCCGCATCAGAACACGTGGGCATTTTAATTGGAAAGGGGGAATATATGATGGTTTAAAATTAATTAACGGAAATTTCGCCTGGTACCCCTGTGGTATGACTTATTTCACGTGGTGTACAAAATATTCGACAAATTCGCATGGTACCCTTGTTTTTTATAAGAATTTTGTGTCGTGCCCCTGACATGTTAAATCTAACAGCACCGTTAGTTTCTTTCTCTCAGAGGTTGTCTTCCAAAAAAACGAAGAAAGTAGCTCGAGGCTGAGACGGGAATTCCGACCATAGACGCCATTGATACAGCGGAAACTCAGAAGTGACAAGTAACCAATAAATCTCGATCTAGAAACTCGTAATTGAGTTCGAAGACGAGCACAACCAACCCTAGAAATCAGCTATAAAGATATAAGAGCCGATTCGAAGGAGGAGGATGCAATGCAAGTGAACTGATTTGAGAGAGTTTGAGATTAGAATTTGATAATTTGTTTTTGGATGATTCTTCCGGTTACAGAACATCAGTTGTTTATGGAAGGAGGAAGAGGAAGTTGCCTAATCTTGGGCCTCACTACCAACCACGGAACTAGTCCTAGTTACAGCCCAACAACTGCCCAATACAAAATAACGAGGGCTAAGCCCTTTACATAACTTGAACTAACTGAATTCAGAAATATAAAGCTAACATCAGGAATGTAAAGCTAACACCAGGAAATCATGTTACAATACTCCCTCCTTCAAAGGATCATTGTCCTCAATGATCATGCTTAATTCAACTTGCTAACACCAGCAGAGTACATGCTGAGTTTCATCAGTAAGCTTGAATGCATTGTATACCGGGATCGAAAACAAATGATGTAGCATTGATAGCCCAAGTTCGGACATTGCAATCAGCACTCATCTTCCTTATTTCCTTAGGTGGACCTAACCTTAGCAGCAACAAAGTGCTCCCCAACTTCAAATCTGTCCTCAGCAACAGTGGAACACTCTTTGCCAGCAGCGAAGTGCTTGTATAAAATGGAAGTACTCCTTGCTTACTCAAAAACATCTTCATCTTGCAAACTGAAGCTCTGTCCACACTTTTCCAAAAGGTACAAGCTAATAGAGGGATATGCATATAACCAAAGCAACAATTGGTTTTAAAATTTCTGAAATCAAAACCATATAGGACCCAAGCTTCCTATAGCTCTACAGAGGGCCTAAACTGAACCAATTGCTGAACACAAGACATCTTTCCCATTAATTGTATCTTACCATCATTTCCTTGCACCCTTGAGTTGATTCCAATCGTAAGAAAATTGAATGTTAGAGCTCTTTCATGTGTATAAGCATAAAAAACCTCCCTGCCCTCATGATCATTAAGCATAAATCCTTTACCTCCTGGGTCAGACACAAGCTGAACAGAACTGCTGGCTTTCATTGATGTTGTAAGTTCCCCCATATTAGCAACATATTTAAGGCTGCCAGAATCGCCAAGATTGCCTAAACTCATTTCCACTCAGTAAATAGCAGATTCAACCCCAACAAGGATTAGCAAATCAACAACATATTCAACAATAGCGATGGGTGAACCAAGGGCTTTACTCACAACTAAACTTCCTCTCGGATAGAAGACTATCATCCAAGCTCTGCACCTATAAACTCCGAGATCAATATCCACCTTCCTCATTCCCGTAGGTAGTTCTAACCTGGGCAGCGAACAACTCTCCGACTTCAAATCTGTTATTGCCAACAACAACTCTCTTCCTCCAGGATCAAAGATAAGTTGAGAATTAAACAAGGCAATCAACTTACTTTTTGAGACAATCGACCCGTTTTTAGTCTCAAACAACAATTCCTCGCTTCTAGGATCAAAACATAACACCTCATCACTGACATTGAAAGAGCCGTGACACCCTAGGTTGTCAACACATGATAATGTTTTTATGAGATCAAGGTCGGACACCGGTAGCTCGATACACTTTTCTATATCCGGAGAGACTCCTAGAAGCCCATCAGGTCTAAGTTGAGACTGATTTATAGAGAGAAAACTAGGATTGAGCATCAACCCTTCATCTATTTGATTCAGATCACCATCACTCATCGAGGCAACTTCCTTTATCTCACATTTGGCTGAAATCGGTGGCCATTTTCCTCCCGGATCAAATGACAGCAGCTCAATACAACCAAATGTCACCACTCGAACATTTTTTAAATCAAGATTAACAAACTTAGCTCGATCAATAAGAGAGTTACCTTTTCGGAATCTCTTCAATCGTATGCTCACTTTCTTGGTGACAAGAATGGACTCATCAACTCTCTTATCAATAATTCCAGGATAAAAAACAGGCTGAGCACCATCTTCTATCGAGTTAACAAATTTGCTCACAACCTTTAGTGCGCCTCCCGGGTCGAAATTCAAGAAACCTTGCTCTTCATTTGGGCACATGACATTCTCCGATAACATAATATCCTTAGAAAACGCAGCTGATAGCTCATTTCCCTTCTCTATCAATTCTGGCATTTTGTCGAACATAGACAGCTGGATGCTCTTTGCAGCAGTCATTGGCTCCTCCTCTACCTCAGTTTGAGGTTCTTCTTCACCCTCACTGAGTTCACCTGATACCCTGGATTCATCAACTTCTTGTTTCTGAGCTATCTCATCAGTTTGCTTCGAGATTTCAACAACCATAGATGAATACTCATGTATAGCGCTATAAGATTCATCTGGATTCGAGAACTCGCCCAGCTCATCTCGCTTCACATCCCTATTCGGCTGAGAAACAGCAAAATTAAGCACTTCATTTAAATGAGCATTAACCTCAATATCATTACTGTTATTTTGTGCAGACATTTCATCGAGCACTTGATGTGCAACCTGGCCTGGAGTTGCCTTTGTAACCATTTGATTATCATCAATCACCATGGGAGTATAAACTACCCCATACTCCTTCAAATCATCAATCATTTGCACATTCCAATCAATTTCATCACTTAGAGTATTCGATCCTACCCATCCATTACAATCGATTATGTCTGCATCCCAATTTCTATCATATTGGGCTGAAATATCGATTATATACTCTGGCCAAGAAGGGTATCAACCATACCTATTTTGAATGTACTCTTGGTGCCATTGGAGTGCCTTGCCCTCAAAATGCAGAGAGGCCTGACGAACCATCAACTCTGGAGGTGTTCTATTAAAAAAGAACAACTGCTCACATTGCCAGATCCAATCACGTATGAGAGTTCTGTTGAATTTCGGGAACTCTTACCTAGGCGCTTGGTTTCCTGGGTAGATCTGACCTTCATGATTGATCGGCTGGAGATGATGTGCACTGATTTGTCTCGTTCTGAACGAATCAGGAGGATCCGGCGTTGGAAGTGGGGATGATCTTCCTTCCTAGAAAGAACGACTGATCTGTGATTTCTTCTCCGCTAGCAACTTGAGGAGCATCTCCTCGATTCTCTGCATACTTTCCTTGGCCTCTGAGATCTCGTTCTGCTCTGATACCATTGAGACGGGAATTCCGACCATAGGCGCCATTGATCCAGCGAAAACTCAGAAGTGACAAGTAACCGATAAATCTCGATCTAGAAACTCGTAATTGAGTTCGAAGACGAGCACAACCAACTCTAGAAATAGGCTATAAAGATAGAAGAGCCGATTCGAAGGAGGAGGATGCAATGCAAGTGAACTGATTTGAGAGAGTTTAATATTGGAATTTGATAATTTGTTTTTGGATGATTCTTCCGGTTACAGAACATCAGTTGTTTATGGAAGGAGGAAGAGGATGTTGCCTAATCTTGGGCCTCACTACCAACCATGGAACTAGTCCTAGTTACAGCCCAACAACTAGCCCAATACAAAATAACGAGGGCTAAGCCCTTTACATAACTTGAACTAACTGAATTCAGAAATATAAAGCTAACATCAGGAATGTAAAGCTAACACCAGGAAATCCTGTTACAGAGGCCATTGGAGAAACGATCGACGAAGGGATAGGCCCTCTGTTTGCTGGGCACGACCGCCAGCGAAGGGAGCTCGAGGCCACCGGGGGAGAACGAGAGCCCGACTGGAGGAGCACTTAGAGGAGAGGGCCAGCCAGGTAAGTTCGAACTGGGGCTTGGAATTGGGGTCTAGTTTGATTTAGGGTTTGTGTTTGCAATTGGAACTTTGATTTGGGGCTTGCAATTGAAACATTGATTAGGGTTTGTCGATTTGGGGTTGGTTCGAATTAGGGTTGAGAATTTTAGATTGAGAAATTATTGAAGTTATAAATTCATACTAAACTTTGATTAGGGATTGTGCTTGTAATTGAAATTCGAGTGTGAGAGAACAACAATTGAAATAACATTGTATCCATTGCTGATTTTGTAAATTTCTGGATGAATGGTTTCAGAAATAAACAATATACAGTAACTCATGAATTTGTCTCTATAATTGTTATTACAATTTGAGTGGTAAGTTCTGATGGTAGTTTATCGAAATGAGCTCTTACTTCCTTCTTATAAGAGACAATCCTAACAACATGTCAAATGAAACCAACAACAGTCAAACAAACTGATGTCGTTGGTTTTTAAGAGAACTTGCTGATGCTGCTGTACTAGAGTTTCTGCACTAGAGTTCCTTGCAAATCCTTGCTGATTTTTAAGTAATTTTAAGTGATTATTACATTACAAACAAACTTATTTCGTTGGTTTCATATGATATTTAGGTATTAGGCGAACAATGATGGTTAAACATGGCAAGAGACAAGAGGATGCGAAGAAGTTGCCTATTGGCGGTATTACGGAGTATGCAAAAACTAAATTGGCAAAGACAGTCACAGCGGCGGTCACAGCAGCGCGATCATTGCAGATAACTCTAAAAAATCAGACCACCTTTTGACATGATATGGCTATGTATATTTTTGTTTGTTTCCCTTGTCAAATTACTACTCCAATTGTCAAAAAAAATTCCACGTGCATAAATTTCATATTTGTTAGTTATATACTTGTTTTTTAGTTTCATTCAGGTTACACTTTGTTGTCCTACTGAGTTTGGTGCATGCTTCTAATATGCCTGAAATATTTGGAAATTTAAGCCTTTTAGCTCAAATGGTAGAGCAATGTGATTAGACACAAAGATGTGGGTTCGAATCCCACACAGGCTATCTAAAAACGTGAATAAAATTGCATGGCTATCTAAAATTGTGAATCCCTGGGTATTTGTTCCCATTCTTTCCTTCACTAATCATTTTTTAAGTCGAATCAATCATTGCAGCCGTTTGAGGAAGTGTTGCTCTACACTCTGAGTCACTAATTAGAGCTTGAAAAATGGCAGCATGGACAGCTTGTGTGTGATAATGTGTTATATCTTTTGAAGATTAATTGAAATTCAAGACTACAATATGATGACCTTGATGCAATTTCTAATGTATTTGTGGCATATGTAGGATTCGAACCCACATCTTGTGCCTAAGCACAATGCTCTACCGGTTGAGCTAATAGGCAAAATCATTCAAAACAAAAGGTTATAAACTAAAGAGCATACTCTTTGTTTATGTTTAATGCATGACCAATTAATATTATAATGGGTAAAGATAATATTCTTAACACCAAAATAATATACGATGGGATTATGGGAATGTCACTCTATTTTAATCCTATTTTTTTTATCCCAAGAAATCCAAACATGCTAATGGCACTTGCTGGAAATAAAGCTTTTTAGAAGATAAAAGGAGTGTGGCAGCTGCTGTAAGTTATTGGCTTCAAAAGAATGAAAGCAAGGTTATACAAAAAATCATTTATGCAGAGTAACCTTGATAACTTCTTACTGTTGTTGCAAACGCCAAATAGGAAAGGGTTGATGGCATGTTGGTTCAACTTAAAGCCTTCTTAAAAAAAATTAAAATGAGCACCTGCATGATATCCAATTGCGCAAATGGAAACTCCTCTAAGATGCTGACACTGTTTTAGTTTGTGATATTCAGATGTTGGGGGGTCATGGGGAAAGACTTACCCTTTAATAAACAGAGGTTTTTATTCAAATATCCCATGTGTTTGTATTAAATCATCTCTCACACACACAATAAAAAAAGAGAAAAAAAAAAGGTTTAATGTAATTGAGATAACCGGATGAAAAATGGGTTTGAAGGTCACAGACATCACTAAGTTAGTAGTTCCCATCATCAATGTATCAATTTGATTCACATAGCTTTCTATATGCCCAATTAGCCCTTTCACAAGCAAGTATCTAACTTCCACCTTACTTAAGAGCAAAGCGCGGAAGTCAGGATTGGAACTTGTAAAATGAACCATTTGGGATGGATGGTTACTTTTTTATACTAGAAATTCAGCCATTTTCTTAATTGAAACTAGGAACGGACTCTGTTGCATCTCCTAAACAGACTCTCTTGAACATGAAGTATAGAATACACCCCTACCTTAATGAAGCAATGAACTACGGTCTGGGTTTATGCAAAAATGGAAAACCAAAGAACAACACAAGATACTAGTCAAGCTAGACCAACTAGTGGAGTAATAAACAGTTCCTATAAACACCCAAGAGTTTGCATTCCTAACTTAAGTGAGAGGCAAAATCTTAATGGCACAAAAGAGGAGTTACCTTCAAGTAATATGTTTCGGGCATCAAGGGGATCAGTAGGAAGAAGAAACCCCTATTTAGAAAAAGGAAATATCACAATAAGTTCATTATGAATTGCTGAAAAAGGCTACTCAATAATAGAGAAAATAGGCTCATGTATTAAGACCTAAGAAAACAAATATGACAGCAACTCCAATTCGATAGCAAACATGACAACAACTCCAATTCGGAACCTTAAGTTTAGAAAACAAGAGATAGAACCCCCAATTCAAAATGAAAACCTAAATTTTTTGAAGCATTAGCTAGAATCCCCAATTCGAAATCGAAACCCTAATTTCCAAAAATATGTGTTGTAATCCCTAATTCAAAACTTAAAATCCTTAGTTCACAAACTCCAATTCACAAATTCGAAACCCCAATCCCAAATTGAGTATTTCACATTAGAAATTGAGCATAGAAACTAAGTTATTCAAACCCAATTACACAACGCTAATTCGAAAAGGGATTCAAATTCGCACATACCTAGCACCACCACCGGCGGAATCCAAACCTCGTCCAGTTGGCTTGGTCCGATGCGGCCGGCCTGCATCATCGACTCCGATCTCCCTTCCTCTCTGTACGTCGACCTTTTGTTGTTTCAACAAGGCTTGTTTTATTTTCCTTTTTTTTAATAACAAAAACTAACGGACTAAAGAGCTACTATCAATATTAACGGTTTAGGGGCACGAGGCGAATTTACTCAAAACCTCAGGGGTATCGGGTGAAATTGGTGAAAGTGTTGTACACCCCGCGAAAAACGCTATACCTCGAGGGTACCCGGTGAAATTTCATATTAATTAAAATGGGGGTGAATGTGAAATACAAGCAGGTAAGATGATAATCCACCTGACGCTGCCGCTTTGCATTTAATTTACCCGAGTTCGAGTCTCTCCGGGTTGCGAATTTTTTAATATAATATAGGCCAGTGTAGTGTAAGCGCGGGGTGTGCGACTGGGCATCCGAATTGAAACGCGATAATGGATTGGGATGAGCGCGCACCCCATTTTCTTTAAAACACGTGGATTTTCTTTAATACACGTGGACCAATCAGGTATATTTTTAATACACGTGGACCAATCAAATCACTCCTCTTTTTTTTTATCCAGGTATCCCAAGCTTACACTTAGACTAGTCCTGGACCCTAAGTCTCCGGCCCCTCATCGACTTGGGGAGGTAAACCGCGGGATGTGCCTCACCAATGGTCCAACCAACCACCTTTATACCCTTTGGCTCTAGGAAGTCTACTCCACGAACAAATAATACTCCTCCAGGGAATCGAACCTCCCACCCGTAGCTTCTAGGCCCAGTGTAGGGTGTCCTTCCTCACACTTGTCCGGGTGGTTGTGGAAGAAGCTTCTCCAAATCTCCTTCCATTTCTCTCTCATTCTAGAATCTTCTTCCCGCCTGTTCTTATATCCCCTTCCTCTCTCTCCACGTTCATCTGAATTCAGTACTACACTACTCACTAGCGAATCTTCAATTCATTGTTGAATTTGAACTCGATCACTCCAATTTCTCTCTCCTTGAAGATAGGGTTTGGTGGAAATGGAGGATTTGAGGCTGAAGGAAGAGGTGGTCGAACTTCTGCAGCCGCCGATGGTTCAGCCGATTGAGGGGCTGCACGAGTTTGGCCCGCCGCCGTTCCTCACGAAGACGTTCGATATGGTGGAAGATCCGGCAACTGATTCGATTGTGTCATGGAGTAGAGCGAGAAACAGCTTCGTTGTGTGGGACTCTCACAGGTTCTCAACGCTTTTGCTGCCCAAGTACTTTAAGCACGGTAACTTCTCCAGCTTCGTTCGGCAGCTCAATACCTATGTAAGTACTCCCCGTTAATCTATTGCCTTCGATTTTGATCTCTTTGATTTTGTTTTTGCAGACGGTTATTACTGTAATTTTGCAATGGAAGGATCAATAGAAGTATGGAAATTCTTGTTGTTTGAGGGGTCTAGGGTTTAGGTCATATGTAGAAAATTCATGTGGTTTCTCTTTCTCGCTTGAGGGTTTCTTTTTTTTTTTTCCCCTTTCTAATGACGTTTCTGAATTTTCGTTGATGATGGCTATATAAATTATAAATTATGTTTCCTGAGTAACTCTGTTGCTATTGTAGGTTGAAGTCCTGCCCTACCTACCACCTGTTTGTTGAATTGCTTCAAAGAAGAACAGATTAATTGAAGATGTTTTCTTGAAGCCCTTTAGCATTTCATTATATATTGTAAGTTTTCGTGATCCTTTGATTACTTTATTGAGGGAGGCCTGAAAGATAGTGAAAAGGAATAGGTGAAATCAACGGAATTGCTGTGATTTTTCATCTATCTTGAACTGCTGAAATGTGCCAGATGTTTGGTTAGCTTTCCTTCGTCTTATTGCCTAGATGACATGCCTTTCTTAAAAATAGTTCAGGAGCCCATTTATCATCCTTTTTGGAGTGTTGTTGGGAGACATCTAGTTGAATGTTCCCTTGACATTCTCTTGTCAGAGGATTTATGATTAATTTTGAGAGAGAGAAAAACGTTGAATGCTTTCAGGGGTTTAACAAGTCTTCAAATTGTTGTGAATTGTTGCAGGGCTTCAGGAAGGTTGATCCTGACAGATGGGAGTTTGCAAATGAGGGGTTTCTGGGTGGACAAAAGAACTTGCTCAAGACCATCAAGAGGCGGAGAAACATCTCACAGCATGTGCAACAAGGCAGCCCGTGCCTTGAACTTGGCCATTATGGATTACATGGTGAGGTTGAGAGGCTGCGACGTGATTGCAGCCTTCTAACAGCTGAGGTTGTTAAGCTGAGGCAACAACAGCAAAGATCAAGGGAGCATGTGATAGCATTGCAAGTCAGATTGCAAGCTGCTGATAGCAAGCAACAACAAATGATGGCCTTTCTTGCAAAGGCTCTTACTAATCCGTTATTTGTGCAAAGAATGCATCAAAGCAAGGCAATGGCTGGGATTGATATAAGAAGAAAGAGAAGGCTGACTGCAAGCTCAAGTGAGGAAATTCTGAAGGAAGGAGTGTTTGAGGCAGCCATTGGTGTCAATCTCACCCACCAGGAGGACCTGAGCACAATTGAACCAGACATTGAGACTTTCTTCTCTGCTGCATTGGATAATGAATCGACCTGTGAGATTAAGAACCCGATAGAAGTGCACATCCCCTCAAGCAATGGGACTGATGTGGGTAATATTGATGACACCATAAACTGGGAACAGCTTTTTGCTGAAGACTTGGTAGCTGAAGATGAGGCATCGGCTTTAGATGCAGATCTTTCAGAGGTTGATGTGGCAGTTGAAGACTTGGTTGAGAAGGATTCAGACTGGACTGAGAACTTCCAGAGCTTGGTGGATCAAATGGATTTTCTGAGATCAAAGCCATGAAGTTGTTGGCCTGTTTGTTGTTTCATATCTCCGATAGAATACGTTGTGGTAATCTTGATGTCTTCTGAAGTTGAGCCAAGCCCCAAGCCCGTGGAGAGGTAATAATAAATGATCCATAGCATATTTACAAGCCTTGTTTTGTGAAAACAGGGATCTGGGTATTTGGGCCAGATATGGTGGAAAATTGCAGTGGTGCTTATTTGTATATGTTCATGTTATATTTTGATTCTAGTATTCGGGCGCCAGACTTTTAGACTTTCGTGTTTCTTGCTTTTATCTCAAATTTTTTTTCAAAATATTCATTAAAAAATAAATAATTACATATTTATTCACTACTTAAAACTATTTACAAAAATATTCATTATTTGCAGGAATGACAGAAAAACGCGGTCTCAAACCGCGTGTTATTCACAAGTTGTAAAATTTAAAACGGGAGAAAAACTGGGAAAAAATAAACGAATAAAACACGGGTTGAACCTGCGTTTTACGCTTTACCCCCCCCCCCCCCCCCCATCCCCCTGTGTTTCCTCTCCGGCCTCCCCAATTGCCTTCACGGGAAAGCGTAAATCGCTGCTGCATCTCCCTCCCTCTGCCAACCTTCTCCGGTGTCCACCATCGGTACCCCGCCTGCCCGGATCCCCGCCACCTTCGACGCAGCCTCTGCCTCCCTCCCTCGTCGCCCTCCCTTGCCCGACTTCAGATCTAGCGCCCGGAGAAGACGCTCGAAATTGAGGGGAGAGAGGCCGCCAATGGAGCCGGCCTCCACCACCGACCCCCCAGCGTCGTCACCATCCTCCCCTGCTGCCTCCCTGCCTCCCTCCCCTGCTGCCTCCCTTCCTCCCCGGAGCCGAGGACTGAGAATCCCGACCCTCAACTTCCAGATCTGGACCTCCGGCCTCGAAATCCATCGATGGCTGCCCCAAATCGGGACTCCGACCTCCTCTCTCCTCCTTCCACCAGCGACCTCCGATCTCCGGCATCCGCCTCGTCCCTGCCCGAAATCGAACTCCGGTCTCCTCCTTCCTTCCCACCAGCGACACCATGCGTCCCTTCATTTTCCCAGAACAAAAAAAAAAAAAAAAAAAAAAAAAAAAAAAAAAACAAGAGACGCGGCTCTTTTGGGTAAAAAGTAATAAAAGCAATTGTATAATTCATTTGAAAATAAATTAACAAAGAAACGCGGTTTCAACCCGCGTTTCTTTCTGTTAATTTTTTTCCTTCTTAATTCAATTTTAGAATTTTTTTTCTTTGTGAATAACACGCGGTTTGAGACCGCGTTTTTCTGTCATTCCTGCCAATAATGAATATTTTTGTAAATAATTTTAAGTAGTGAATAAATATGTAATTATTTATTTTTCAATGAATATTTTGAAAAAAAAATTCTTTTATCTCAGCCTTTTATTTTAGCTGCTCCTATATCTGTATTATTACACACCCTACTTTCATCTTTGTTTGATACCCTGCACTCTATTTACCGTGCTCTTGGCCTCTTGGGTTTTTCGGAATCACTCTCCCGAGTCTCGACTAGTTTGGAGAAATAGTGTGTAGTACATCATGATCCTCCAGATCTTGCTTGATTGCGGGAAATACTGGTTGTTGTAATTCCAGCCTCGAGTTCTTTGCACATTTATATATGATCCAAGAATGCAACAATTAGGGCCAAGTTTGTAGAAGTAGCTGTGGGAGGTGTGACAGAACCGTCGTATAAGAAAAATTAAGTCTGATCAACTACTTGAAAGCAGATAATTATGTGAAATGCAATTATACAATCAGTTGGTTTTGTGCAAATTCCAGGCTTTCAATTCTTTACTTGCTTTTTTCTTTCCCTGTTGGCAATCATTAATCAATGGACGTGAGAGTACGGTGTTGTTGGGGAAAATGATCCCTAAAATTGGAGTGAAGAAGCATCTTTGTTCCAATGAAGACGTGACAGCAATTTGTGGCAAAAAGCTAGGTAAAAAGTAACTAGTCTACAAGTCTAGTTTTTTTTATAAAAAAAAGTGGAAAACTTGTAATTTAATTATTGGTGTAAAGAATCTAGATTTACCAAGTGTAAACATAGACTCTTCCTTATTAGAAAGGGTGAAACGTGAAATGAAATGAGAAGATACATATGAGCATTATATAGTCCTCAACTAAATGCTTTATGATATTACACAACTTGCAACTTAGCCACTTAGGCTCACCAATTTTTTTATGACTTTCATTATTGATGCACAAATTGTGTAATATCATAAAAATTATATAAAATATTATTTTTTTTTTACTTTTTAACTTCCTACTTATTATCAATTTATTGTTGGTGATAATTTTTTCAAGATATTTGTTCCAAAGGCCATTTTCATAAATCCATTTAGTATTTGTCCACCCTAAACTCATTTTAAGTAATTGTCCAATAATCTTTCATAATACCTAAACCACCCTCATTTTAATTTTTCCCACCCCGTTCCCGTGGCTTCCTCTGTCCTTTGTTTCATTCTGATCTGAGCTCAGAGAGAGAAATCCATGGCTACTCCCTCTATTATCGCTCTTCTCTCTCCACGGCCGAAAAACTAGTTCCTCCACCTTCTCCTCGATCTCCTTCGCCACCCACAGCGCCCCACCACCGGTGATGATGACTCAGCTCCAATGTTAATAAGCTCGAGCACCGGCTGGACACGGCCATGGTTGCAGCCTCGTCGCGGTGGAAGCCACGGCAGCGGCGGCCGTTGTTAGTCGGGGTGGTGGAGCAGCTGAATTCGTAGTCGGCGGGGGTGGTGCTACATACAGCTATTGCATTATCCTTTGCAATTTGACTCGTTACATAGTGTTGGCAACAAACATGCCCACCAATCAGCTCAGACTCTATTGCATCAGTCTTCCTCAAGGTGAACAAGGCATGCTTACCGCAGAGCTCGCACCTTGCTGTCAACTCATTCCAAGTAAACACTTGGAATGAGTTAGTTTTAAATTCCAATATCAATTCAAGTCATATCCAGCTGCATTGCGTCAAAAGAGTAAATTCAAATTCAGTTTTTTCAAATGCAATTCTTGTAATGAAGCTTGAGCAAGGGCATGAAAATATCCTTACTTTTTTGGAACATTTCTCGGAACCCGGGGTTTTTCCTTTGATGATAGCATTTATAACCCTGTTTTAATTGTGGTGACACCATTAACGACCTTGTTTTTATTGTGGTGACATTATTTTAAGTTTATGTAATCAAGGTTGGTGACAGTGATAAGGGTGATGACAATGACAAGGGTAGTGACAAGAATAAGCATGATGACAGTGCCCACTGATAAGGGTGGTGACAGTGATAAGGGTGGTGACAAAAATGTTTACATTTTTTTTAATTGTGGTGACACTATTAATAACACTTTCCCTTGTCCTAGGTTTTCGTTTTGGTGATAGCAGTGGTTTTGCTTAGCATTAGGCACTTTAGGGTTTGTGCTTCTCTTGTCTTAGGGTTTTCATTTGGTTACAGTGTCTATAACCCTGTTTTTTTTGTGACAGTGTCTATGACCCTGTTTGTATTTTGGTTACAGTGTCTATGACCCTCTTACCCATTCATATATTAGAGGAGACCTATCACCACATGTATTTTGGCTTCTCATTAGCCTCTATAGGGTTTGTGCTTCCCTTATCCTATGGTCTTCTTTGGTTACAATGTCTATGACCCTGTTTTTATAGTGATGACAGTGTCTATGACCCTGTTTTTATTTTGGTTACAACGTCTATGATCTTTTTACCCATTCATATAGGGTTTAGGTTCAAGCACATGATGGGAGCCGAAATCATGGTCTTCTAATGGCACCAAAATTATAAGGTGCAACTATAAAATTAAAAAATGCAACAAGAATGTTACATCACATTTTTTGTCTTTATTTTAAAAAGGGAAAAATACGAGATTACAAAATATAAAGTGAAAAAATAATACAATAAAAGTTATTATTAATAAATGTGCATTTTCATAATGTAAAGTAAGTTTCCTACAAAAAAATTTCTTTATGAGTTGCTATTTTTATGGCGATTTTGTACTTTAATGCGACATGTGTCATTAAAAGTCTATTAGCTCAAAAATGGTATAACGATGTGCCCATGTATAAAGGTTCGAGTTCAAAATCCCACATAGGTTGTTTATGGTTGTCTTTTTTTCTTCCCATTCATGAAGAAGATTATAAAGTGTAATAATAAAATGATAACGTGCATAAATAAGATAATAAAGTGCATATATAACATTATGGTGTGTAAATATAACATTATGTTGTGCAAATATAACACTATATTTTGCAAATATAACATTATGTTGTGCATATCTAATAATATAATGTTACGTTGTGCACATATAATATTATGTTGTGCGAATATAACTTTCAGTTGTGCAAATATAATATTATGTTGTGCAAATAAAATGATAAAATGCGAGAATAAAATGATGGTGTATGAATAATAATATTAAGTGCATGAATAAGATTATGAACTGCACAATTAAGATTATAAAGTGCATAAATAAAATGGTAAAGTGCAAGAACAAAATGATGAATGGGCATGAATTAGATTATGGAGTGCACAATTAAGATTATAAAGTGTATAAATAAAATGATCAAGTTCAAGAATAGAATGATGATGTGCATGAATAATAATGAAGTGCATTAATAAGATTATGAAGTGCACAATTAAGATTATAAAGTGCATAAATAAAATGATAAAGTGAAAGAATAAAATTATAATAAAGTGCACAATTAAGATTAAGAACTACACTTTTATCAGAAAATAATACAAACTATTAAATTTAAGCAATTTAGTCAATGTAAGAGTCGAACCCACTGCATTATGATGAGTTTTGGGGATTGGTTGTAAAATGGTTGATTGTTTCATTAAATCTACTGCATTATAGGAGAGTGAAGATCCACTCTGGTCAAGAATGGGGTGTTTTTATACTTGCATTATAGGGGTAAAATATCATCAAAGATGTCTAATTTCATATATCAGGAACATTCAGTGCAAGATGGAATAATGAAAAGAATGAGTTGATGTTATACTTGCACATTTTTTCTTCCTCAGCCGTTGCTATTATACTCGTAGCCATGTTTTCATGTTGAGGATTTTATGATGATTTTGTTATCAATTTTTAATTATGAGATTAATGGAAACTGCTTTCCATGTTTAACGAGTTCAAAGGAATGGGGTGTAAAATAGCATTGTATCTATTTATATTTCATATTTTTTAAGCCTATTAACTCAATGGTAGAGCGTTGTGTGCTCACACACAAAGATGTGGGTTCAAATCCCACATAGGCTTTTAAATCTCATAGTCTATATATAGTTATATGTAGTTTTTTTCAAGTAACCAAGTGCACAAAGAAGCTAATAGTATAAGAGCTCCAAGAACTCAAGAAGCCATCATTATAAGAGCTCTTAATCCAGCCTAAGACACATACATAAAAAAAAAATCTAGCCTGTGTGGGATTTGGACCCACATTGATGTGTACAACACAATGCTCTACCATTTGAGCTAATAGGCTAATTCAACATGAAAAGGAGAATTTGACTAATTATGTTTCATCCATATCTACAATTTTGTAACTGAGCATAAAAGAACTTACAATACAAATAAATTATCATTTGTGCATGATGCAATTTATGGTCTCAAGAACAGGGTCCAATCATCTACTAAGATCGCTAAAAAAACAAATAAGGGGCTGAACAGATAGAGGTGAAGAGCAAGGAGAATGATTCTTCCAAAATGTATTCTTTTTGAAAGCTCTCTATTTACTTGCTTTTGTTATTGAATTGCTTTTTCACTAATGTTTCTTAGAGATAATAAATAATTAAGTAATTCCATAAGGCAGGCTTCATGAAAGAAAAGTAACAATGTGGGATGATAAAGTTTCTTCATGATACAGAATGCTTGTGCTCGAATTCTTTGATTGACACATATTCATAATGTGATTTGGGTTTGAACTATGACAGCTGCCAACCCAAATTGTGCTTATGACTCAATGCCTAATGAGACTTTACCTGTTTTGTTGATTTTTTCATGATTTCAGTTTTCTTTTTCCAACTAACTTTGATTTGGATATGTGATCATCCCTGACTAGTAACTAGTCACTGTAAATGAATTAGAATACACTAGTGTAATCAAGGCACAGGAGTTTGATCCATTTTAATTTGAACATCATTTTATATATCTATATATATAATACTATATTAATATATACCTGTTTATAACAAAAAAATCTGTATAAAGTGTTTTTTATAGTTTATAAATTAGTTGGAAAGAGATACAATACAAAATTTTAAAATGATTTAATAAGATAAAGTAGTAACAATATTCAAACACACCAACTAATATAATTGAAATAAATATATAATTATTGTCATAAGGATAAATCTAAAAAGGAAAATATAAGCTCCCATACAAAGATTAAAAAAATCATAAGCGCATGATTGTGCGAATACTTTTGAAGTTATGTAGATATGCATAACTTATTCATTATTTTCATTAGAAAGATGGCTAGAAAGAGGGGGAAATAAATAGTGAAAATAAAGGTAAGATGGTAAAAATAAAAAGATCCTAAAAGGTAGAAAAGTGATCTAAGAAGCCTCATCCAAGATGTAAAATAAATATTAGTAATGCTTGTAAGTCTTAAAATATTATTTATGTTTTGATAGTCATTTAAGATGCCTAAAATAAGTAAATTGTAAGAAAACAAAACTTTTTTTTGGCTCTAACTGATTTTTATAATTAATTTTTGAAATCGAGTATTCACAAATAGATTATTTTTCCTAACTTTATTAAAAAAAACGTTTGCAAGCCTTAAAATATTGAAATTATAATAAGGGCCTTCTAGGTTGTATAAAATAAATATAGCTGTAAAATATCATTTTGATTTTTTTTCTTCAATATTTGAAGCCAAACACCCAAAAATTAATCTTAAAAGAGTGTTTATTTATTTATTCAAATTTCACATTTGCTTTTCTAAAAATTCTTCAATTTTTGTACGTAGATCTTAAAATGTTCTTTTTTTTACTAATCCTAATAATCATTTAAGATGTTTAGAATAAATATAATTTCTATATGAAAAAATCCTAGGTTAAAAATTTAAATAGATGTTATATAGAATGTGTAGAGTTAGTATAGATTTATTCATTTTCGATAATTATATTTTTTCTACAATTTTTGAAGGATAACATCTACAAAAATAATCTCTTCTTAAGATTAATGACGTTTCGCTTCCATCTCCAAAAATATTTAAACGATTTCAAGAAAAAAGATGTCTATACCATATAATATGTAAATTTTGAAAAGAAATATGATTTTCAGAATCATTGATTTTTATAATTACTTTTTATTTCGACATTTGAATTAAATATCTATCCATTTTTATTATGACCAATAAATATACTATTGGAAACAAATATTTAAACTTCCATTAATAATATCGATTTATAAGAAAAGAAACTAATTAGAATGAAAATAGGAAACAAATATGTTTAAAATAGAAAACGTGTATTTTAAAATTTACGCAATAATATTGACCAATAAGAAAATACCATTTGAATAAAAAATTAACTTTAATTGTGGGCGTGACACGTCAGTAAAATGCTAGCAGAATTAGTATTATTAATAGATGTTAGCTATATATTGAAGCTAATAGGGTTCTAGCAAAAATTATATGCTTAACGCAAAATCCCCAAATCTCAATTCAATACCTTAAATCCATTCACAAAAATCTCAAATCCAAATTGTACATGATTCTAGTTAAATCCCATATCCAACCATAATATCCACAAAACGACAAACTCCCAAATTCAAACTATCAAGGATGCTTTCATGGAGAGAAAATCCCCAAATTCAAATCCTAAATCTCAAATCGACAAACTCCCAAATTCAAACCACCAATTAGCCCCAAATTTGAACCCTAAGTTTCCCTAAATAGATTGACATCAATAATTTCGAATGACTCTGGTAGATTACATACCTGCGGCAACCCCAAATTCAACAACTCAACAGTGAGCACAACCTATCTTCATCATCGCCGCTCATGGTTCGCCCTCACCACCTGACTTCGTCGTCACCTTAGATCTGCTTTGAAGATGGATTAGCTACGTGTACTGAGATGGCCTTCACCTTCTCCATGAGTGTGGGATTGTGTTCTAATCCCTGCTCTTCTCAAATGCTCATGAGTGTGGTAGACCATGTGAAAAAGCCCTTACCTCAGGGCCCCAGATGAAATTTTCGTTCTTTTTTTAATTTATAATTCACCTTTTTAGTGCGGTTCCAGTTAGAAACGGGTTAAAAAGCTATTTCCAGAAAATAAACTTTTGGTTTTTAGCTCAGTTCTTTACAAACCCGTGCTAAAAACCCTGGTCGTTGCGACCCCAGCAGCACATGCCCAACATTCCTTATTCTTTGCCACCCATTTCAACCATGGCGGTTGCGACCACCTTCACCTGTGGTCATTGCGACCATAGTCATTGCAACCATGAGCTAAAGAGAAAAAATAACCTCCGCATTTTTGACACAGAAAGGTGCCGAGAAGGGTCAAATAAAACCTGAGACAACAAAAGCAGTCGAAAATTACCGAAGTTAATGAAAAACGTCGAGCATAAACGGTCGATATTTAGCTGCTTTTCTAGTTGTGTATGTTAGGTTGCGAGAATCGATATTTGAAAAAAAAAAAAAAGAAGAAGAGTTGGTTGCAATGGATATTTGAAAAACTAGGCTACCGAGTAACTAGTGTTTTTCGGCAAGTGAATTACTTTTTAATGAATGACTACTGATTATGTTGTATCTGGGTGGGTGGATCTTAGTATGTGTACTCTTATGAGGTCTTTCATGGATCCCCTTTGGAGATGCTGTAAAAAAAATATTGTTTCCTTTATTGCAACTAGTGTTCTAAAAATTGCATTTAGGCGCCGCCTAGGTGCGATCCCCACTGTCTAGTATCCACATACAATGTTTGCTTTTTAGAAATCTGATTGCAACAATGTTTGCTTCCTCTCAACATTTTTTCTCTATCCATTGTTGGCAATTGGCATAAGTTGTTTTGGCTTTTGCCTTTTCAAGTTATTTCAAAGCTAAAGGTATTTTACAACGTAAAATACAAACCGTTGAATAATTGATGAATGTGGTTTCATACTTTTATCCGATCATAAGAATTTATGTAGGAGGGATATTGTACATTTGTCCACCCGACTGATTCTAGCCTCGTATGCTTGCCGTTGTAAGCAAACCCAACAACTTTGCTAGAAAGTCATTTTTTCTCCCCAACAGTATCCAAACTCATCTCTAATATAGAGAAATAGATGGAGAGAGGGAAAAATCTATAAATTTGTAGGAAGAGAAGTTGATCTCTATAATCTAATGTTCACTTGTCCCTATATAGAATTAATGACACAACCCCACATTTTCACCCATAATATCTAAAAAAAATTCATACTTACTAGCAATAAAAATATAATTATTTTTATAAAATAATAATAAAATTGATATGTTTTGATATAATATATAAATTAATTATGTTAAATCAATATAGATAGATAAACAAAACATAATAATTCTATGTTAACTTTTATAAATAAAATAGCATAACTAATTTCATTTAATTTAATGCTATAAAATTCACATTAAAAAATTAGTCTATAAAATTTTCACTTCAAAAAATATACTAGTTCATCAACAAATGTGAGGCTAAATTCTTAGTTTATAATATTTATTTTGTTTTTTTTTTCCTGACATTCATTGTCTTGAATGGTTGATCCTCCTTGCACATTTTATTGTTCATTAGTTGTTTCTATCTTGCTAGAGTAGTAGAGTGGTTTAACCCTGCATTTTGAGTTATAATACAGTTTTTTTTTTTTCTTGGAAGATGCATATACTAAGAGGGCCACCTATTCATTTCAGCCTGATCAAGTAGATGCTTTTTTTTTTTTGAAATTGTACATATCTCGACGTTGTAGATCAATCAAGATTCACTGGTGGATTTGGTATCCAAAATCAAGATTCATTGCCAGTGTTTAAAATTTCTCCAGCAATTTACCCCTTTCAGAGAGCACGTAGCTCCTCATGAAAGCTGCCCTTAGTATCAGCAAAGATCAGTTGTAGTGCAGTGTTGGTGTCAAGAACTCATCCGATACAGAACTATTTACCGAGCTCATCCAATACAGAAACTGTGTTTGTTTTATGAAGTCAATGTACAACAAAGGCTCAATAAGCCATGGACAATATCACCATGGCATTGAAACATGAGAACGTATCGACAAAGTGAACAAAGGGAAGGCAACGAATGCTATGAAATTTATTGCCCGATTGGCAATGAGACATGGACTTCATACCGTATTGTGGGATGGATGGATAGCTATCGAGGACCTCAACAAAGCAAAAGAGTGCTAAGAGTCGATGGCTGCAGTTCTTAGACTACCAAAGAGTGATAAAAAAAAAAGATTGTAACAAATTGTAACCAACTCTAAGCAACCGAGAATTGCACAAGAGAATGGACAGAATGTGACCATGTGAGAATATAACCATTAAATTTTCACTATTTTCTTAATCCAAAAACGAAGACCAATATAAAACTCGAATTTTGGAAATAACTTGGAGAATACCATCCAAATTTCAGGAAAAATTCCTAAAAAATTATCACTTTCTCATCCTTGTGACTTTCCGACATCCAGAAAGGACTCCGCTTTTATTATACATTCTTGGGGCATAGGAGGGCACAAAACCATGACTCTCTACCAATGAATAATGACAACAAACAGCAAACCCTAAAACCCTACAAAATCATACAATCGACACAATATGATTCAACAGTGTTTTTTACCAGTTCTTCCCGTGCAACTTTTGATACCGGAGAGCAGCAGGTAGGATAGGCATTCACACGTCTTCCACGGCCCATCGGAACGAGCTGGCTCAGTTGCCAAGTATCCAGAAACAATAAAAAAAAAAGCGACAGCTGAGATCACTTTTTCCTGTTTCTGTTTTTATTAACTTTCACAATCCTGCGGTTCGATTTATCATTGCCCCCGGCTCCCAGTGAAAAGCTTCCACCATCAAAGCTACCAGAAGCTTGAAATGGGCTGGGGGCAGCTGCTACTTGACTCTGCTGGCCGCCGAACTGGAAAGGACTTGCTCCTAATGGAGCTGCAACAGGAGCTGGAGCCTGAGCCATGCCAAATGAGAAGTTGTTTGCCGGACTCTGCCCGAAAATTGGGGTTGGGGTGGCAGCTGCGTGAGACTGCATGGAATCCTCAACCATGCTATCCTCCATGGTCATCTGATCACTACTGCCCAAGGGTGATGTCGAGGGAGCAGATCCAAAGCCAAACACGGAATTAGCACCACCAAATGCAGGCTGCGAGGGCTGCAGGCTGGTTGGAGCAGGTGTCTGAGCAGCTGCACCAAATGAGAAAGCCGGTGCAGGAGTAGCCGTGACAGGAGATGATGCTCCAAACGAGAATGGGGCACTGGAAGAAGCAGATGACACTCCAAACGAGAATGCTGAGGATGGAGCACTGGACGAAGCAGATGTAGATGACGCTCCAAATGAGAATGTTGAGGATGGGGCACTGGAAGAAGCGGATGTAGATGATGCTCCAAATGAGAATGCTGAGGATGGGGCACTGGAAGCAGATGAAGACGACGCGCCAAACGAAAATGTTGAGGGTAGGGCACTGGAAGCAGCAGGAGCAGATGACAATCCAAATGAGAATGTCGAGGATGGAGAACTTGAAGGAGCAGAAGTAGAAGAAGCCCCAAAAGAGAATGGGGAGGATGGGGCACTGGAAGCAGCCGAAGTAGATGATGCCCCAAATGAGAAGGGTGAAGACGAGGCACTGGAAGAAGCAGCAGAGGATGCTCCAAAACCAAACACAGAGGGTGTGCTACCAGAAGCAGCAGAAATGGAGGATGCTCTGAAAGGAACTCCATTTGGAGAGCCATTTGCAGGCGCTGTAACAGAAGATGTCCCAAAAGTAAACCCTGATGATACACTGCTGGATGGAGTAGGAGCAGATGCTCCAAACATAAGACCTGGTGTCGCACTGCTGCTACCAGCAGCAGCAGAAGCGGAGAATGATCCAAAAGGACCCGCAGCTGAAGAACCATTTGCAGGTGCTGAAATGGAAGATGTCCCAAAAGCAAGTCCAAATGATGCACTGGTGGAAGCAGCAGGAGCAGAAGATGCTCCAAAACCAAGTCCGGATGATGCATTGTTCAACACAGAACCAAATACTGATGAACTGGTTGATTGCCAATTGGCATCAAACATGTTTGTCGAAGTACTGCTTGTGCTCCTAGAGGCAGGCACTGAAGAGGACGCTGAAGAACTTGAGCTGAAAGGAACAGATACTGAGGTCAAGGAACTGGAGTTTACAAGACTACTTGTCCCAGACAACGCAGGCAAAGCTGATACAGAGGGCTGACTAGGAACACTGCTGATCGCTGATACAGAGGGCTGACTAGGAACACTGCTGATCGCTGATACAGATGCAGTGGTCGAAGGTAAAATTTGATCACCAAATACAGATCTGCTGGAAAAATTCTGAGAACCCTGCAACTGGCTGTTAGTACTTGAAGGTGTGGCCCCAAACTGGAAACTGGCAATGGCAGGGCCTTGAGTGGTAACAGATGCTGCACCAGAAAGTTTTCCATTGGGTAAATTGCCTCCAGCAATCACCTTAGACTTCTCTGTAGCATCTGTGCCAGAGCTTGCCAATGTTGATGAATCTGAAACTGCAGAGGAGCCTCCGAAAGTAGCTTGAAAAGACGGAAAAGCACTAGAGCCTGCCAGACTGTTGCTGCTAACACTAATGGCAGCAGTGGCAGTGGCATTATCAGCTGCATCAGAACCAGCTTTCGCTGCAGAAACACCTATTGCTGTGGTGAAAGTGGAATGAGCAGAACTGCCAATGGATGAGCTCTGAAACGAAAACAAAACTGGCGACGGTGCAGAAGATGGTAACGAAAGAGAACCCAGAGAGCTCATAGCACCAGAAGATGACCCAGGTTCATCTGATTGTTTGGACAAATTCACAGCATCTGTGCTCTTCTTATTAGATCCGGGTGACTGAATTGCAGCATCAGTAGAAGCAGCAGCAAACACACTGTGACATGTGAAAACGAGAATCACTAGTATTAGTTACCAAGACATCTAATACCCACCCACTTAAAATAATTAACACAAACCACCATCAATACGAAAACGGGAAAAGGACAAGAAGTCAAGAACCCATAATTTTTATCACAAAACCAAACATTCAATATATTTGGCAAATGATTGTCAAATGCATGCCTCTTCAACCAGCGTTAGTTAACTTAGCTCAGGACAGACCATCAAACCAGAGAGAGAGCACATGGTTCAAGCCAATCTGGTTCTAGGTCCCATTACACCCTTTAGAATTATGCAACATGACAAATATACCCATTTATTTCACCTGAACAAGTAAATTTCTCTCTCACTCGGAAAACTTGCATGATTACTTCACTAAAAGAGGATGTGATTCAACGTAGGTTACGGGCTTCTATTTCTTTGATAAACGGCAAAAGAAACATGGTTCTTCACATGGATAGACTATTATGCTAGTAAATAAGAGACTCAGAAACGCATGAACTTTTCTCAGTTATAGAACTATTTTCAAAACCAGCAAATTCTGAACAGAAAGAAAGATGGTTCTTCACATGGAAAGGCTATTAATCAACTTCTTTAATCTTGAAGTGTAAATTAAAAGGAACCACAATTTATATCACCATTAATTAAAGAGGAACTTGTTCCTTTTAGTGTAAATTAAAAGGAACCACAATTTATATCACCATTAATTAAAGAGGAACTTGTTCCTTTTACCTTACATTTTAAAAACTAAAGATAAAATACAAGTTGCACTCTAATAACACAGATAAGCAATTAATCATCGTTATCTCCTTCCATCAACAGTTCCACTCGCAATTTACTTTTACATGATACCAGATTAAAACTTGTTTCCTGCATCTATATGAGTCAACTATTAAACATATGAGTCAACTCGTTTCCTGCAAAAATCTATTTAAAATACATACATTGGAGGATCACTACAACCAACAGGATATACAAGAATGTTAATTAGATTAACTATTAAAAATCATAATAAAGTTATAAAAGTCATTTTTTAACATCTTCACTAGATTGTTAACCGATAAATTTAGGAGGGAATTTTTAATTTGCTAAATTTGAGTGGTTTAAGAAATGCGGCTCTAGTATCTTCAGTTGTAGTGTACGAGTGTGTGTGTGTGTCTAAAATCTTTATATCACAAAGAAGGGATAAGGGATATATAACACCAGGTGATTGTGAACCTAATATTAAATATCTGCAAATGCTCCACCTGAAACCTCATCGAGGAAGTCGCACAATTGATATCTTCATCTTGTTTCAGACATAAAGTTTTCAGGGCTAGTTAGGGGCAAACTAGCAGTAGCAGTATTTTACACACTTCACTCGTGTAGAGACAAGTACAAAAAGGCACTAGAAAAAAGGGGGGAGGGGTGGATTAGGAAGTAAAAAAAAAAAGGAATGTATAACTTCAAGAAACTAAAACTTGAACAGTGGGGTAGGGGAAACAAGCTAACCTGCTAGTCACATCCTTCGTGATTGATGATTCCATAACAGGAGATGTTATGAATAAAGATGGATAAACCTTGTCAGAACGATTGATGCCAAAGCTGGTAGTAGAAGCAGGAATATCTGCTTTATCAGACACTGGCTGAAGAGATGGTATAGAAGTCCCAATCGTTCTATTTAAAGCAGAATCCATGGAAAAGCTATGACCGATGCCCTTCTCAGCAAAATTCGAAGAGTCAACAGTAGTAATCTTCTTCGATACCAAATCTGAAGGTGGTTCCATTCCAGGAAAAGCAGGATGCTCTGAAAGCTTGCCATTTGAATGCACAGAAGATATACCCAAATTTCTGTTGGTCTCAGTTGTTGGTGATGCAGCCCCATTCAAATGCACATCATCATCCAAGTCCAAATAATCCTTTAGAGAAAAGAAAACATGTGTGACACAAGTGATGGGAATCGCATACAATTATATTAAATGTAGAATGCAGTAGTTAAAAAGTGAACGGGTAAAAACAGGGAGCAAAGATAAGGGTAAAAGATAAGAAGAAACAAGCAACGATCATATCTGCGGGTTTCTATTGGCATTTGCAACAGCTAATACACAAGTGCCTCGCGATAACTGTCTCGACATTTTTCATCTTTTATTGTACAATATGTACTGCACAGGCTTGTAAATAAGTTCCCAATTATTTTCATGTCTCTACATGATGTAAGTGTATATACATAGCATATACATTAATGAGTATCTGTATCACTAATAGTACAGGTCAAGCCCCATGAACATATGATTCACTTCAATGATATGGGTTCTTTAAAAAAGGTTATTATCTTCATGAAGTCTTGAACAACCTAACCCTAATAGAACTACTTGATCACATCCAACTGATTCATACTGACTCTATTTAAAAAATTACAATAGTTCTTATGATCACTTTTCCCTTGGAATTAAAGCAATAACGGTACTCACTCTTCAGCAAATGCAATACAAAGGAAAACTAAATAGCATCTCAATGCCCCCCAAAATGTAAACAAGCAGCTTGTTAAATGTAAATAGATACCTCATATGCACTCATCTGAAACGCAGGGCTCTTTCTGGGAATATCAACAGCTGTCTTTAAAACCACGGGAGCTGTACTCTTACTGATAATCATGACATCATTGTCTGCAATCCTTGTTTCATCATTTTCAGGATAAACTTTACTTGAAGAGTTCAGCACTTTGCTGCTACAATCATAAAACTTATCCTGCTCCTTTACAGAAAAATCTTGCACTTCACGTGAAGCATTTAATGAATCCACCATATTCCCACCTGCTTCGCCATGCTGTACATACTTCAGTGAATCGACAGTTTCCAGGCTTTTGCGGGCCTGTCCACGCAGCATGGCAGGTGTCAACTCCATGGCTGGTATGCCTCCTGACAATCCTGGTTTCTTCTCATTAGATTTATCCTTTGGAGGGGTCAACTTCTCCAGTTGATGCAGTATTCTTTGACCCATCTCTATAGACTTTGAAGAAATATGTGGGCTTGAAAAAGGTATGCCTTTCTCACCCCTATTTTCCTGGGATTTTGAGGAAGAAGCTTTAGCTACCCCTGATGGAGTTGCATAAGGGAAAGCAGTAGAAGAAGAAGGGCCCGAAGTTTTCGAATAGAGAAGATTTGGTTTTTGCCGAGTCCTTCGCACAGGACCAACAGTACCAATATCATTTTCCAGAACTGAAGACCTTCTTTTGAGAACCTACCAACCAAGAAAGGAGACTATTATAAAAAGAACAAGATGAACTTCAACATTCCAAACTGGATATCCCCTACTACCTTCTGTGACGACAACAAAGATTGTCCATCAAAAGCATCACTGCTAGTTCCTGGACCCTGCAATATCAGTAATTGTAAGTACCTATAATTTTTGTTAAATAAGAAGTGATAAACACAAAAGCTAGAGAAGGGTAAATGAATAGAATGCATAAACCTTTGACACAGTTGACTGAACCCTGGAATATGGAGTACGAGCCATACTATATATTGCTGATCTGCCTTGAGACCTTCGGAGAACAATATCTTTTTGATAAGTTCCAGCAGAACTTGAGGGTATCTGCACAGTAGATACACTGGATCTATGTAACTTGAGTGCTGTAAAAGCAGGGGTTTCTTCCCTAACTGCATGGCTAATTGGGCCCAACACAGATGGGGAGACTCTTGAGGACCTGCTACCCATGTATGCTTTTGCAATATTAGTAGGTGAAGCAACATCGTTGACATTGACCTAACACAAATATGCACAGTAGCCCTATTAAACTACCAGCAGGATAAAAATGCATCCAAAATTGTTAGATTAATAAGCAAAGATATACTAGATGGTACAGGTTTCCCTACTTTCGATCTAACAGCAGGGATCAATTCAGTTCCTGGAAACTGAGAATGATTAACCCCATTCTCAAAAGCAGTACCAAAGAGTTCTTTTTGCCGAGAATGGCCAGCTGGGGGTTCAGAAGGTGTCAACTCAAACCTCCTCTGTCCTTCAGTAGCACTTTTGTCCACTGTTCTAGAATGCAATAATTCAGTTAGACGATCTATCTCTGACCTGTAAAAAGATGGTAGCAAAACAAAAGGCATGTTTAGTAAATACACTGTAGAACTTATGTGATCACCAAAACGTGTTCCCCTAAACAATAAATCTGACAATAAAGCACCAGACAAATAATTGTACATAATAGTAGTGGTAGTGGTAGTGGTAGTGGTAGTAGTAGTAGTAGTAGTAGAGTAATAATAATAACAACAACAACAATAAAACAAAGTATGTGTGTATAATGTATGTGTGTGTATCAATCTGAACATTAGGAAGCAACTAATTCTATGTATCCAACAATAAGACATCGGGTAATTTACAGGAATTCAGTAAAACGATGACTTACCTTGTAAATGTATTCTGCTTTAATATGTGCTCAAGTTCTTCAACTCCATCGGCTGTAGAATCATTATTTTGCATGTTCCCTTGAATCACATCTCTCTCTTGGATTCTAGAGGGAGCCTCCTACATATAGTTGAATAAACATACCAAAAACAAAATAAAAAAAGTCATCAAATCAAATAGGAAGCAAAGGAAGGCATTGGATTTCTAAGCTTACAGTTGTTGTATTTCCGAGATGATTCTCCAATGTTTCCACTTCATCTGATAAAATAGCCCAGAGTTAGAAAACTTTTTCCAAACAACATAATCACTAATGTATTGTCATCCATTGGAAAGAATAATACAATTTGACAGGCAATGCTTGACGAGAGTAGAAGCTTGTTTTAGCAAGGAATCGTGGAAAATAATCTGATAGCTTCCCCAAACTTTCTCCAAAATAGGGAATCAAAATACATATCCTCCAAATTATTTTTGTTCAAACCCCACCAGATTCCCCATTCCAAAACTTATCTATTTTGTTTGATCCTTCCCCGTTTTGGAGAATAAGATTTAGAATCTATTGGACATAAAAAATGGTTAAAATTTTCCAAAAACTCTTAACATCCCCAAAATGCGGAAACTGTTGCGGATGCTCTAACATACTCCAGGCATTTGAAAGAACAGATGCATATAAGATGATCAACTAGAATTTGCAAATTGTGAAGCAAGAAGAGTCGCAAGACCAAATAACAAAGGTTCCCATGACATTATACATCCATGGACAGTCAGCAATATCCTAAGTAAGTTGATGTACATGCTAAAATTGCCAAAGCTTCAGGTTAGCTTATACCAAGCATGACATGAATAACACAAAATCCTTCAGAAATGGCTAAACGAGCAAAGGGCATTTATAAGATAAGTTGTCATTCCAGACCAGGGTATTAAATGAAATAAGAAGTCTATAATATGTGATAAGCTGATGATAGATACGAAGGGAATTGAACCGAGAGAAACAAAATAGCGGCAAAGTGCAATCAAGCTTCAAGAACAGTTCTTAAGAGTTTCTTGATAATAGTGCCAACTGCCAAAACTATTTTGATTGTTTGGTGTAACAAGATACTGAATCGAAGGGAACTGCATTAACTACAAACATTGACACCACATCCAGAGAGATGAAATAGCAACGCACCACATGTCAAGAATCAAGATATCAACAAGCCTCAAGTTCAAGTCCTAGAGCTTGTCCAGGGAAAATCTAGATATTCTCAAATGAACAACACACATGTAAATAATCATTAAAGCCTTTCAGGCAATCATCAGTAAATGTTTCCAATTAATGAATACCACTCTATGCCTAGTCTTTTAAGGAAAAATATAAATACATGACACAAGATTGAGCTATCCATATCAATTATGCAAGCCTAAAAACCTTCTCTCTGCTTCAATTCCTTTCCTAATACGAGTTCTGCATTGATATAAACTCTAGGTAGCAATTATCATACGGGCATGCCAAGAATATATGCAACAAATCCCTCTTAATATTCACTAGCGGGGATAGTAGACAAGTAAATGGAAGAAAATAATTCTGATTTCTGGGCTAAAAATACCTTAAGAATAATCTCCTCAAAACATAGTCTGTAACATTGCAGCAAGCCATTCATTCAAAATCCAACTTGTAAAAAACTGTCCAAACTACTGTGAATTGATATAAAATTCCTATTCATTTAGGACCAAGAAGCATCCACTCTATTGAATCCAACTTAACCAAATCCATCCGAGTCAGAGTAATCCAACCAAAATTCCAAACAATAATGTCTTACGAAGAATCATGCAAAGTCAGCCATCACTTTGGTAATTGCGCTCCAAATTAACAACATACCCGCTACATTTACCCTCAAATCCAGCTAAAACAGAAAAATGTATTGTATACCAAAGCAATATAGGTTACAAAATCCTATTAGCAATTCTACAGATAAAAAAAAACATTGAAACAAAGATTTAGGACCCAAAAAAAAGCAAAAAATACAAACCTAAACCAGACGGACCTTGAGAGGGCTGAGGAGGAGGAGGTGGGAGAAGGCGCTTACGGAAGACAGAAGAGAAGAGCTTGTGGGCACTGGAGGTGATGAGCTCCGAAGCTGGATTAACAATTCTAGAAAGCCAGCCACCGGTGCTGCTGTTGTCGTCGTTCCTACGAGCGACTCGCAGCGCTGTCGGCGGTCGATCATACGGCGTCGTTTGAGGCCTCCGGAAAGGCCTCATACGGAACTTGCCACCAGCTCCTCCGCCGTAAGCAGTTGAACCGTCCGCCGTCGCCATCAATCGTCGGTGGTTCCCAGGATACGAGAAAGAGAGGGAGAAAGCGTAGCCACCGAAATTAGGGTTTTTAATTTGAGGAGAGAGAAAGGGGCGGAGGGAGGGAGAAATGGTTTTAAAGGAGATGGGAAAGAAAATAAAAAGAAAAATACGATCCGGGGAACGATATGGCATGATGACTCATTAGAGAATTAATTTGGGCGGTGGGAACAAACGTCTAGCAAAAAACCTCTCTCCTCTCCTAGCTCTTTTTTTTTTTTTTTTTTTTTTTAGAGAGAGAGAGGGAGTTCTAATCCCGGCTTCGGCTATCTGATTTCGTATCCAACCGGCTCTAGCCACCATTTGACCCCGTCTCCGACTACTCCCAATCCGTTGTAACGCCACCAACCCGCGGTGAACATGGTAAAACTTATTTCGAATATCGTCGAAACTAGTTCAAAGCCAAAATCAAGATGGGACTTTCATTGATTTTTGGCTATTGTTCCCAATCGTCATCCACCATGACCAATTCACGATCGGTGGCGTCGTTCATGTCGTCATTTTGGACTTTGATTGGGGAGTTTGTGTCGCCTCGTTCCCAATTGAACTCTGGTGGTCCGTTTCCTCGGGCTCTCGGCTCCCTAGGGACTCTCCGGTCGTTCCTCATCTGAGTCCTGGCTTAAGGTGCAGTGGGGACTCGCTTCCACTACATCTAACCACCCAACTATTATGCTTCCTCTACAAGTCCCTCTCGCGGCGTTGCAAGTGAGTAAATCGCGGTGCCGGTTACCCCTTCCGACACTGATGCCTAACCTCGGCCTCTTGCCAGTCATCAAGCTCCATGGTTGTGGCCAATCGCTCCAAGGTCATCCTCATTTCGGTGGTTAGGCTGGGGCTTGGGCATCACGGCGATCTGGATTTTCTGCGTTCCTTGGTTATGCTTGCAAGGCAAGCTTGGATCTCACACACACTAACTATATATTTTTTATATATACACATTTTTATAGACAATTAATTTCGATAAACTCACTCGAAAGGGTTTTAACCAAATCTTGTAAGGGTTTCTTAGTGTGTCAGGGTGGAGTGGATTTCGGCTAGTTCGGGATGGTCGTGGTGATTTTATTCTTAGGTGGGTGCTCTAGCGTTCGGAGTTGGTGTCTATCTGGATTCGATCGGCGGTGTGTATCGAGGTGGCTCCATGATCTGGATATTTCTTTGGAGGATCGTCTTCACTGTCTACAGGAACTCCTGATGTATGATAAAGGCTAAACCTACACCCACAAGTGTATGAGGTTTAGTTGTAGTATATCGAGTGTCAAATCAGATGGACGATGTGGTATCGATTGTAATTTCAAACTGATTAAACTATCAAAGCCAAACAAATAAACGAGAAATATTTGTATGGATGAAAAGTAACCAACTAATTATAAAATAACTATACAAAAAGGTGGTATTAAAACACAATAGAAACGAGGCAAATCGAGGATAAAGGATCACCACAATAACTCTTTGATAGATTAATATCGATATCCGTGTCACACTGTCTGAGTTTGTTGAAGGTAGCTATCTAATGGACTTACTAATCTCCTTTCGGTATCGTAGTAAATGTATCTAAATTGGTTATCAATCTCCTTTCGATCTCAAGCAACCAATTTAAACCATTTACGCTCTAAGAACCTAGACTTCAATTGCATCAATATCCGCTTTCGCGCTCAATCAAATACAACATCAACCTAGAGTTTCTACAATAGCTATTAATCCACAAGGAGTTCTATAAAGCTTTCACAATGATAAAATATAAAATAAATTATACTGAAATAAAATAATTTAATTTTATATAAAACTTTCTACGATAGCTATTACTCCATCGGTTAGTATGAATTCGTTTTATTTTCATTTTACTTAATAATTTAATTTTATATAGAATAAGTTTATTTGTATCGGAAATAATAGTTAGTTTATTTTATTTTATATAGAGTAGTATTTGTATCGGTCGGTATGAAATATAAAATAAATTATACTGAAATAAATTATAAAATTTTTAGATAGAGTAGTTTTACCCAAATTTTACATATTAATTTAATTTCAAGTAGACTAGTCATATATGATGATATTGAATTAAATACAAAATGTGAAAAGGAAACTTAAGTTGAGTATATATATATATAAATAAATTGTTACAAAATAAAATGTTTCAAAAGAAGAATGTAAGCGGATCAAAAGTTCAATTTTTAAATGAAATAGGTAATTTAAATAGAGAGTTGAATACAATATACTGAAAGTACATTCAACTAAAATAAAATAATATATTTAAAAACTACTTCGAAATTTAATAGGATTCTCAGATGAGGAGGGATGACAGGACTGTTCGCATCGTTCTCAGTCGAGACCGCAATGCGCCTTTACCTGTCGTAGGGAGCGTCGATCCGGTCGAGGTCATCATCACTGATTTGTCTTTGCAGGCAGTGTCAGATCTCATGGCTCTTGCGGAGGAAGAGATTATGATCGTGAGAGATACGAAGGTTGAGGCTGCTATGACCCTGACGCAACTAATGGAGAGGACGCAGGGACATATGGACGTCGATTCTACGTTCTTCGACCTTACTACTGGACTTGAGGATCGCATGGGTGGTGCCAGTACCTCCGGACACGCGTAGAGCGATGCTGACGCTTGGGCTGAGGTCATCACAGCAGCTCATGGCTGCCTTACACATGCTACGCTCTCTCTAGCGAATGGTGAGGTGCCCCCGGAAGGGGATGACACACTGGAGGAGGATGTGGGGGATCTTGATTTCGACATGGAGGATCTCGATGATGAGAGTGATCATGATGGGGAGGATTACGATGAGGGGGGACATGATGCAGGACAGGAAGGCGGCGGGGCAGGTGGATGGGGCGGGGCAGGTGAGGAGCCGCAGGGGGTGGTTCAAGAGGAGGGGGAGGATGAGGGGCAGATCAAGCGACGGAGCAGACCGGTCATGGGGAAGATGAGCTCCATGATGGCGAGTTGCCTCCAGGAGATCTTTTGGTCTCATACAGGCTTCATAGGTCTCACTAGCCGTGGACGGACCCTACCTTTTAGCATAAATTGCTGAAGGTTCATAATCGGGCTACACACCTTGATCCGTTCCTCCCCTACATATACGAGGGTCCGATGACATGGGTGTAGGATGTAACTCAGTCTGGTCTACTGAGGATGCTTTATTTGAACTGGGACGGAGTGGATGCCTAGTTGTTGACTGTGTTCAGTGAGCAATGGAAGCCAGAGACGAGCTCTTTCCACTTTTCATGGGCGCGAGATGACCATCACACTCCACGACGTCGCTTGTCTGATGGGGTTGCCAATTGACGGACTGCCTTGCGGCCCTTCCCCTACCTATCGGCCACTAAGCTGGAGTCTCTACTGCAGCAGAGGTATGGTTGGACCCCGGCCTAGCTGAAGAAGCACAAGACCTCTTGCGGAGCGCCCATCCCGGAGATGAGTCATGACAACTGCATGGCGGGAGAGGCACGGCAGCCGTCGGGATCATTTCACCGGCCGCACCGTCGATGTTAGAGAGCACACCACTATCTTGCTGTTGGTTTCTTGGATACGCTGCTGGGTGTGACGCTCTTCATTGACAAGTCCCAGAGCCGCGTACACTTCTCGTTGTTCAGGCTAGTTTGGAACTTAGCGCGCGCTGGGACACTAGCTTGGGGAGCAAGAGTGCTTGCCTTCCTCTACCGGGGATTAGGGGAGACCACGAGGGACGAGGCTAAAGGTCTACGTGGATGTGCTGCGCTGCTGCAGGTAAGTGTGGGTTTAATACGGTAAATATGTTGCTCTACTTGCGAGTTACATATAATTAGTGCTCTAATGGTTTATACTGTTTAGGCATGGATCTGGTCGTACTTTCCTTGTTTTGCGGGTCCGCTTCGCCCGGATAAGGATTCACCGGCTGATCCTCGATCCATGGCACGATTTGACCCGTCGAAAGGCCGCGAAGAGGGGGAACGGTGAGGAGAGGCGCAAGCGTAAGAAGAAGCTTTGGGCACAGCTTGAGCGCGTGACCATCGATCAGGTAACGTGTTTCTCACTTTATTTGTTTTTAACTACATATGTCGAGTAAGATTGTTTCTCTATATCATTTTTACAACATAGGTCGCGTGGATGCCTTTTGGCAGAGACTTGGATTTTGCAGGTCAGTTTCGGTCCTCCACCTATCGAGGCACCATCAGATTCGGTAGCGTCTTTGAGCCGTACATGCCAGATAGGATGCTCCAACCGTTCGGCCGCGTGCAGTAGATCCCATTGGTCGTCATCCCTCCCACCTTGGCGCATCGACCGTTTCGCCTGCAGAAGCGTTACATCGTGAACTTCGGCCTACAACACCATCGTTGGACATCACAGGACCCTGACAGATTCTACCCTGTCACTGGTCACCGGATGACGGACAGAGCTGTCAGGGAGACGTCTCAGTTGACTACCTCGCTTGGTTCCAATCCCAGAGTCGAGGTCATGTATTGCCCACGACAGTGGTACGAGATGATGATCCACCGACTGTGCCTACGCACTCAAACGACGTCATCGGACGAGCTGAGACTTTTGCGCGCCAGGCTCGGGTCGACGAGATGACCCATGGTATTCAGGCATTGGTGGGACATCTCTAGCTAGACCAGATGTACGAGCATATCATGAGCTACATTAGATCTTTTCAGTAGATACATTATATTTTGTTTGTTTATGACATACAATTAGTATTTGGTGGGTATACTTTATTTGTGTACGTAGTTCGTGTTGCTTGCATTATTGTTTTTGATGGTTTCTACTTATTGACAACAATAAACAATCACATGCAAACCCTTCACTTCATAGATAACAATTAGATAACACATCAAGATTACTAAAACAAACAAATACACTACGGATAACAACATATTTTGTTTTTACAATTGACCAGGCTCTACTTAATTCGTCTTTAGAATGAGTTCAATCTTTAACTCGTTGAATGCGAAGCTTCAGACCTTCATATTTGTTTCCCTCACAAGTACGTATCCCTGCCTGTTGAGCTACGTAAACATGGTCATGTCTGCTTAAATCGGGGAGGAATGACCGAATACGTTGAAGGAGAAGGTCTCCAACCCTCCACTCTTACGCTCTAGGAATGCCCTGATGAAAACGATTACAGTACACACACCCGAACTGCAAGGGTGCGGCAATGTGATTATCATTTTCACAATGATCCGAAAGAGCTTGTAAGGATGAATACCGCTTTATTATAGACTGCAGCAAGCACAGTCGGACTCCTCCGGGGGCATTAGGTACCGAACTCATTTGATTACAAAACCAATGCGGGGGGGGGGGTGATATGTTATGTTCAGTTATAACCGGCTCCATTGAAGGAATAAAAATGTGGAATTGTTGTGTTGCATTTACAAATGCGGTACTCATCGCCTTTTATAGGGGTTGCTGACTTACTGGGCATACAACGTCCAAATGGACGTTGCTAAGCCCGACGGAGCCCGTTGGGGTGCCAAGCTACGACGTCGAATCCGACGTTGTTACAACGTCAAATTCCTTTTTCCTTGGGCAAATACACCACCACATACAACGTTGGATCCGATGAAGTATTTGCGGTGTATATAGGGAACACGATTATAATTAGAGTGGTGGCTTTAAGTCAAAGAGTACTGGTTTTAATTGAGACATTTAATAGTCAAGAAGAGTTGTGTGGTACAATGGTTGAAGGACTGTGGGTTGTGCATTAAAGTCGGGTTTGAATACCATGTTCACCACGGGGGAGCCTTTTATGCTAATGTAGCAGGTGCGTCCACCACACGCGCGGAGAGTCGGTATTCCGCGAGTGGGTCTCGCATTTCCGAGTTGGGCAGGTGCGGGCATCAATTTTTTTGCCCGAAATTTTTAATTGACATGGACCAATCAAAATATTTCTTGGACCAATCAAATTGCTTCTTTCATTCTCACCGGTAGAGGTGTTCTCACCCGAACCCTACCCCTTACCTTTAGATCATTATAATAATAATGTAAAGGCCTTGGGTTTTATAATAATAATTTAAGAATAAATAAAATAAAATGGATTTAAGTCGAAAAATTCGGATATTTGAAAATCCTCATCTTCACCTTAAAAATCGTATTTTAAAATCCTTAAAGTGGATTCCGGCCAAATTTTAAAATTTATACAAAATAGATTTTCTTCCCGCTTTCATATGTCGAGAATTGGAAAATGATGTTCGGATTTCATTATTAAAGTTCGGATTGGAAAATTTTAAAGTTTATTTTAATCGAGTCGAGATAAGATCGAGAGAGCGGGTTTTGGGATTTATTTCCGGGTATTTTGAATTTGTGATTCTGGGACCACTTCTACCCCTCATCTCGGCAGTGTACTCTGTTGTAGGAGGAAATCGAGTATGCAAAATTAAATATAAATAGTCACAGCAAACCAGATTCCGTCCCTTGCAAATGATTACAAGACTTCCTCCCGATGCAGGAGTGGGAAGTCAGGATCGATCCACGAGGAAGCGTGTCAGCGGATCCTAGGCAACGGTGAAATCTCACGGACAGAAGTCGACCACAGGTTGTCGATCTCGACTATGGTTAGTCGACAGAAGATCGGACAAGTCGAGCACAGCGTAGCAGCAGCTCCCGACGGTTTTGGTCGAGATCGAGTAAGGATTACTCGAGATCGAGTAGACACGTCGTCGTCGGGTTGGCTTTGTCGATCACCTACACACAGAAACTACATCGATCTGGATCGAGAATCAGTACTCGATATCGAGGAGTGCAAGTCGATATCGAGGAAAGCAAAAAACTAAAACGAAAGAAAGTAAAAACAAAGGCTTTGGGACTTCGAAAATAAAATTAATGTAAAAGACTTCCAAGATTGGGGTTTGCGACAACGATAACCAAGCATGTATAAGGCAAGGATAAAACAGATAATCATGTAACTTGCATCAAAGGACTAAGCTTTCGCCTTTTCCAACAATTAGACAACTCTTTCAAGAAACCCTAATTGTCTCTACTGATTTTATGTTTACAATCCAAGTTGTTAACATGGACCTCCATTAGATGGGTAATAAACACATAACAAGTAGTAGATGCTCAAAACATGATAAAAGTCGGATTTTTACCTCAAACGCGCATGGCTATCGTCGGGCTCGCCCCAACCCTAGAAGTGGGTGGACTACTCGCGCTTCATCGCAACCTCAGACATCATTGATTGAAAGGAAATAACTTGCATTAAACTAAATTCAAAGCCTTTACAATCTCGGCAATCCAACTCTCGTTGAACGCCAAAACCCTAAAACCTTCGAACTCCTAAAACTTCTCTGTGAACTACTTCTCTAGCTTGTGAATTGAATGATCCTAAAATCAGCCCCATGGGCTTTATTTATAGGCTTCTAAACCTTGCTATTCAAGGATAGAATATCTCTTCTATATCTAAATCTATATCTAAAAGCTTAATGATAAATAAATGCAATAAAGGAATTAAATCCATAAAGGGAAATTATATCTAAAAGTCTTCAAGTGGATAAATCTTCTCTTCCATGATGGATCTTGATAGAATCGGATAGACTCGACAATCTTCAGCTCCAAGGAATCCCAATCCGAGTAGGACAGCTCAAAACGCATTACGCGTCTTCTGGAAAGATTTCCTCGATCTCGAGTAAATCTACTCGATCTCGGGTAAAGTGGTCATCGACTTCAGCTTCAGCTCGGTGTCTCGGGTAACTGGTGCTCGACATGGCTCGGGTGCTGGCTTTAGATGTTGTCGATCTCGAAGAGCTTCCTCGATCTCGAGTAATGGCGTCGACTTGGCTCGGCCTGGTGATGTCAAGCAGCCCTTCCTCGGACTAGCTCGGATTGGTGATCTGGTGTTTGTCGATATCGAGTACATAACTCGATATCTAGTAGAGTGTTGCTCCGCATCGGCTTGTCTGGTCAGGTCGGGTAGTGCTCCTCGTCTCCTCGATCAAGCTTTCCTTCTCGACTCCGGGCTGACTCTCAACTCTTGTCGATCTCGAAGACCTTACTCGATCTCGAGTAAAGCTTTGGAGTCGGGTTGCTTCGTTCCCCAGCTTCTCGACATGGTGCTCCTCGATCAGTGATGTGCCCGGACATCACTGATCTCGAGTAAAGCCTCTGGTGGAGCTCTCGGTTTTCCGAGAAAAGACAAAGCCTGAGATTGAAGAAGAAAGAAGAAGACCGAGCTTGTCGGGATTACTTAGATAAAATTAAAAGTAGGATTTTTGGGAAAGACCTTAACCTTGTCGGGATTACTTTGATAAAACGAGTAACGAGTCGATTTGCAAAGGTGATGCTTTGTGATTGGATTTTGGGTCAAGTATGGTTTGAGAAAAATATCTTGAAGGGTGATTCGATTTAACTTGAGGTTTTAAGAGAGTTTTGAGAAATCTTGGGAAATTGTCTTACTTGTCTAACTTGTATGTGTGTATGAATTATGATACGTTCTTAAATATAAAGGTAGGAATATGATATGTTCTTAAATATAAAGGTAGGAATTGATGTGTTATATGTTGATTATGAGGCGTGTTATGGGGTGTTGTGATATATGAATTATGATATGTTCTTAAATATAAAGGTAGGAATATGATCAATATATAAGGTGATGATACATGTTACTATATGTTGTTATATGATATGACGATAAGTGAAAGCATGATGAGATGTTGAGATGATGAGTTGAGATGGTATTTGATGAGTTATATTGAGACCTTGAGATGAAATATGGGATGAGTTGGCAACATGATGATGGAATATTCATTGCGTGAACTTATATGGAAATGTTTGTGCTTGTATGTTTGAATAGATAGACTTATATTCTCATTGTGATTACTAGGTGATCCTAAATTGTATGATTGCTACCCTGTTGTTCTGCACCGCCAGGTAAGTTCCTAGAGCTTAATCAGATTGATTCCCATGTGCACGTAATCATACGATATACTAGGTGTTGCATATGCATAAGAGCATGCCATGTAGTATCATGTTTAGGATTTGCACTTATGAATGAGCATCCGTCTTCTTTATGCGTTTGAAAAGAGAACGATCATTATCTGTGAAGTATTTAGAGTCTTTGCTAGGGTCATATGATGACCTAGTCTCATTGGGTCTCGTCCGGAGTCATTCGAGTCATATGGCACCACCTTTATTTATATTATGAGCATGATTACGAGATTTGCATGCGGGCTTTATATGTGATTACCGGTTGGGCCTGCGGGCCGATTCGATTATAATGGAATGGAATGCATTCATGAGCTGGCTAGTCTCTGTCCTATTGGGGAAAGGGGGTGGATGTAGGAGAGGGATATACGCTTTGATATTCTGTGTTAAGGCCTTATTGTTATTATGCACTTGATCTTAGGGACATGTTAGTGTGTTTATATTCCCCCTTGCATATAGAAGCATCTTTATTAGGAATAACGTATATGGTATGATTACAGTAGGACCTAGTCCTGTGGGTGGGCCTGATTCCACACCCTGTAATTTTTTTTAGATATGTCCTATATGTGTAATGATGCTGATTTGGCTCCATGACCGTGGGGTCTAACATGGCGGAAAGAGAGAGTTGAGACTCTGACTACACTAAATTAATAATGGTTTGGACTTACATATTTGGATCATGTTTTGACCCGGCTCCGCCGTGGTTACCTTTATGTATGATTTTGGAAACTTTACTATTTGTATGATAAATGGATTTTACGACTTGGCCATAGGACAGGTACAAGGGACTTATTTCGGAGATTCCAACGGTCTCTCTCGGTTTTTGGGTATGAAATCCCACCTTTAAAGCGCAATGATTGATTTCAAACATTCAATCTGTACTCGGGGCGCAAGATCCCAACGAGGGGTTTCATCCCTCGAAACGTAATCCGAGAATTATAATCTCGGGCCGTTATAAATAAAAAAAGAAAAAAGGATATCTCCGACTCGTGACTTGGTGATAATGTTATCCTTACCTAAGTTTGACTACCATAACTTTTTAAAACACACCTCTCCATCTGAGCTTGACAAAGGATTGAGCCAGGGAGAATCATGCCTTTAAGTTGAATGGGCCTTAACCGGCCCAACCGAAGGCCCAAAATATGGATAGCAGTGACTACAGATTAGGGTTTCCGTTTTTTATAACCTGCTGGAAACTACATCATCTCCTTCCTCTCACTCAATTTACGGCTACCAGCACCAGTTTCCTCTGAGGTTGCGCTTTTACTTTCTCCGACTCCCTCCTCTCCTCCCGATTTCCTCTCTTCTTATCGTTTAACAATTTCATTCGTTTTTTGTCTCCCAGATTGATCGGTGCCGTATCTCGGACACACCTGAGCCGCCGCCATGAGGTAATTAACTCCTTGCTATTTCTCCTTCCGTTTTTTTCTCCGTGTCTACATTTTTGTTAGGTTAACCTTTCTGTTAGGAATTGCATACGGATGTTGCTGGTGTAGTGTATGATTTGTGCTGCAAGGTTTTTCTGTGGTACTACGATATCGATTCCTGTGGTTTCCCCCTAATTTTGATTAATCAGCACATTGTGTTTATGGAGTAATTAATCAGTCTGTTGTTATTTTTAGGATAATGGTCGAATTGAAAACAAAATGATTTGTCCATGAGTAGATCAGGATGTTGATGCTGATGCAGTGTTGGGTTTTTCCGTGCGATTGTTTTCTATAATGTTTGCTAATAGATTAAATTTTGTTTATGATCGATGGGATTCGTTGCAATTGTTTAGCTCGAGCTGATGATAAGCATATTGAGCATTTGGTATTGTGAATAGTAATGCGAATGAAAAAACAAAATACTGATTTGTTATGGCATAGTGAGTTTCTGAAAATTGGATATTCTGAAACAGTAAGCTTCAGAGTGAGGTTTTGAGAGAGACCATTGCCACCATCACGAAGGCTGCCGCAGAGAAGCCCAGGAAGTTTACCGAGACCATTGAACTTCAGATTGGTCTGAAGAATTATGACCCACAAAAGGACAAGCGTTTCAGTGGATCGGTCAAGCTCCCCCATGTTCCTCGCCCCAAGATGAAGGTGTGCATGCTTGGAGATGCCCAGCATGTTGAGGAGGTATACAATCATTTTCTTTTTATCAAATTATATTTTTGGATACTGTGTTAGCCCTTCTAAAGTGTGGTTTTGAATTTTTGATATTTCAACATCTTAATGTCTGTTAATGTGAGTATGAGGTTCTGAAAAGGGGAAACAAATTGCTGTTCAAATCTTGTTTAATGCATTACTCAATCTGTGTTAGGAATATTGTTGTGCCTGTTTTAAATTATGAAATCACATCTAGTTGTTTTAATGATGCTTTCATTTTTGGTACCACATCTAGTAGTTGATTTGATGTGATTGTTTTTAGAATCATTATCTAATCCTAGCTTGTTTTGTGCCGGTAGTCTGAGAAAATTGGCTTGGACTATATGGATGTTGAAGCTCTCAAGAAGCTGAACAAGAACAAGAAATTGGTGAAGAAGCTTGCCAAGAAATACCACGCCTTCTTGGCTTCAGAAGCTGTCATCAAGCAGATCCCGCGTCTGCTTGGTCCTGGTCTTAACAAGGCAGGCATGTACTCTTACTATTGATCAAATACTATGGACTCTTACTATTGAACAAATACTATGGACCAGTATATCTTGCTGGAAAGTTGCATCTCGGTCGAGTTTTTATATTCTTGGTTGTGAAGTGTTGTTAATGGATTGCAAAATTGTACTTAAAATGCAGGTAAGTTCCCCACCCTGGTTTCACACCAGGAATCATTGGAAAACAAAGTCAATGAAACCAAGGCCACAGTGAAGTTCCAGCTGAAGAAGGTGCTGTGCATGGGAGTCGCTGTTGGCAACTGCGGCATGGAAGAGAAGCAGATCTTCCAGAATGTTCAAATGAGTGTCAACTTCCTTGTGTCTTTGTTGAAGAAGAATTGGCAAAACGTAAGTGTGATTTATTCCTTCCTATATATATAAATCTTTACATAAATTAAATGCGATTCTGGACATTACTACATAATACGGATATGAGAAATTCATCTTTTTTTTTTCTTTTTCCAGGTTCGTTGCTTGTACCTCAAGAGCACCATGGGAAGACCAAACCGTATCTTCTAAGATATGGTCTTCTTATTCATATTGCTATGTTTTCTGATGTTGCCTGTCAGACAATTTGACAATTTTTGTTTGGATGGATTACTGTTTTTCCTGGCATTTTTTCTGTACCTTAAAACTTCAATTGGAGTCTTATATTTTTCTTAGCATGAAACTAAATGAGTCATAAGATTAGATAAAGACAGTGAATGATTCATATGATGGGGGGAGTAGTTGAGATGGCAGCCTTGTTATATGAAGCGCTTTGTTTAATGATTGGGGCCTCACAAGAGTGAAGTATATTAAGAAATGCAGGTAAAATTTCCAAAGTAGTACAAACTCTTGGCCTTACCTAGTCGGAGCCCTTCTTGGCCTTGCCTACTCTGCAAAGTCTACAATTTGTACAAACTCAACTAAACAGCCCATCAGTGTTGTCAAGCCTAACCACTAAACTGATACAATGTGTTCAGTCAATATAACAGAATTTGGAGTTACGGAAACTTGTACAGTATTAAACGTAACATGCACTTGAGAAAAAGCTTGAGCCATCCGATTTAGTGTTGGTGAATGATCTATGTTTACTTGGACCTACGTCAATGGGAGAGTTATAAACTCACTTCACTTGCTTGAACACGTAAATATATAGATGAGGTTGTTAAACCAAAATACAAAAGGTAAGACCAAACGACGGGTTTTACGTAGGAGGAGGTAACATATACCAAAAAGAGATCCCCTATACCCTCCACGACTCAACCTCTCTCCAAAAAACAAGGATCCTAATACCTCTAACTATCGCCTATTCCACCACCTCCATCATCCCCCCATTTCTCATATATGGCTATATCATTACTATTCCCAGCTAAGTTTTCGTTCTAAGCTTTTCACAAGTGGTTTGCACTTCCACTTTGCAGAAAAGCGTGAACGACAACTAGCTAGAATGTGTAAAGAACACACTTTCGGTTGGAATGGTTCATTACAAAAAACTAGTTTGTTCCTATACATCCAACTAAAATAGATAGTAGCTTGATATACCAGCAACTTTGCTTGATACAACTGCGTCTTCTGCACCTTCAATGGCTCCCTGGCAAACCATTCAAGTCATTCTCTGATCGAGTCAAACCGGATCGAGATGCCAATCCATTGGAAAACAAGATTCTGAACCTCCACTATGACCGGACATCGAAACCACAGATGCTCCTCACTTTCTTTCTCTAATCTGCACATCATGCAAACGACAGCTTCGTGTCCCTTCCAATGTTTAATCCGTCTTCCTGTACTTAGCCAATGAATGGACGCTAACCAAACTATGAATGTCCATCGTCTGCATTGTAGTCGTCCCTAGATCAACTCAACCCAGCTGCATATTTCATTCCTTTGCCTCACGAGATTGTACAGCTTCATGCTGGAGACACAACCCTGGGGTAGGGGTGGCCACGGGTTACGGGTCGACCCGTGACCCGACGGGTCATTGACCCGGCGGGTCCGGGTCAACGGGTGGGGGCGGGTTGCGGGTTAGGGTTAGGGTCAGGGGTTGCAGCGCAGCTGATGAGCCATCAGATGACAGCAGCACAAGCATTTCGTCACGGGTTGCCAGAAGGCTTTTCCATAACCAACAATCATTCACCTTTCTCTGTACCACCCACATAGTCTCCCCTCGCAGGTGGTTCTGTACACACCAGCTTGTCCAGATACATGGCTTAGTCAATGCTAAGTCCCCAATGAGTTTGGCTTGAATGCTTTTATTCCATGAGAGAAGCTCTCGAATTTCTAAGCCTCCCTCACTGAATGGTTTGTTGACATCAGTCCACCTTACCAAGTTCTTTCGGCCCTCAGTTTGTTCATTCCATAAGAAAGTTCTGCACATACCTTCTATTCGGTCCATGACCCCTTTTGGGAGAGCAATGACTTGACTCCAAAAAGAAGTGATCCCTTCACACACAGATTTGAGTAATTGCAAGCGACCGGCGTACGAAAGCTTTCTACAAGCCCATGACCTCAACAGCGAGCCTATTCTATCTAATAATGCCCCATATTCCGCAACTGCAATAGTCTTTGAATGAAGAGGTATTCCCAAGTATCACACAGGAAAGCTCCCTTGTGTAAATTCCAGCTCGTCAATAATCAAATCAGACAATTGTGGGGATATACCAGACAGAAAAACCATGCTCTTGTCCTTATCTGCACGAAGTCCCGAAGTTGCAAAAAAGGAGTCCAAACACTCCTTGATAATCCTGATTGATCCCAAATCAGCATGGCAAAAAATTAGCAAGTCATCCGCAAACGCAAGATGTGTAAGCTTGAGGCTTTTGCACTTCGGGTGGAACTTGAAGTGAGGATTATCAATGGCTTTCATTAGAATTCTGCTCAATACTTCCATACAAAGAACGAATAAGTAGGGGGAAAGGGGATCCCCCCTGTCTGATGCCCAGTTTTCCAGGGGAAAATCCTTAGGTGCTCCCGTTGATGAGGATTGAGAAGCTTGTAGAAGTAACACACTCCATGTGGAGCTCCACAAATCTGTCCGGGAATTTAAAATACAGCAGAGTACTCTTTATAAAGTCCCAACTCTAAAAATCGTACGCCTTCTTTAAATCAACCTTGATAGTGCATCGCGGGGACATCCTTTTAGTTCCATAGCCATTCACTATCTCGAGGGCAATGACACAATTATGTGCAATGGATCGTCCCGGGACAAATGTGCCTTGACTTTTTGAGATCAGTCCATTCAGGTCCTCTTTGATTCTACTCGCCAAAAGTTTCGTGACCACTTTCATGACCGTGTTACAACAAGAAATTGGCCTCAAGTCCCTCACATAAGATAGATTTGGAACTTTTGGAATTAAGGAGATAAAGGTGCTATTTAGTTGCTTTAGCACCTTACCATTCCTAAAAATCTCTCTGATTGCTTCACAAGTGTCCTTCCCCACAATGCTCCAAGCGTCTCTAAAGAACTTGCTTCCGAACCCATCGGGTTCTGGAGATTTGTTAACTCCTATACTCCACATACATTTTCGGACTGCATCATAGCTTGGAATGATCATTAGATTAGTGCCCCTGTCCTCACTCAGAGTTGTGCCTTGAATAGCTGATGGGAATTCCTCGACATTCACCTCAGTAGATAATAACTCAGTGAAGAAGTGCAGAACATGTTCTCGAATTACTTCCTTGCTGTCCATCAACTGATCAGCAGAATCTTTCATCACCACTATGGCGTTTCTAGCTTGTCTCTCCTTAACATTCCCATAGAAGAGAGAAGAAGTTTCCTCCCCCATGGTGAGCCAGTGGAGCTTAGCTCTTTGGGAGGTTAAACTAATCTACCAAGCTACATTACTTCTAAGCTCCCTCCCTGCATCAGCTATCTGTTCATCAAGCCGCTCATTGGCTTTCTCAACTCTACTTCTGATATGCAGCTCGTGGAGGATTCCCTTGTTCAATTTAATTTGCGTCTGTAATTCAGGGAACCGGGTCTTATCCCAGGGCTTTAACGCTTCTTTTACGCTCTTCAATTTCTTTACCAGTTTAAACTGTCTAGAGCCCAATTCAGAGTTACACCATGCAGCATTGACAATTGACTCAAATTTATCGGGCATCAAAATCGTATGTTCATCGCCTTTGACAAGTACATCAGACTGGGCATGGTTTTCGACGCAGCTTCTAGTACATGTGTGCACTCATGTCCACCCGACTTCATAAATTGTTATAACTTGGGGGCTGTTTCCCCCACCTTATCAAACAAAAGTTCATAGTTTTTGTGTTTCTTTTCTAATCCAAATGATTCTGTTTTTTAACGTGTTGTTTAGCCTTTTCAGTTGACATCCTTTGATACTGATTTCAGTTCTGATACCGAAAGTGACGACTTAAAAGCCTGGTAAATTTACTTAACTCTACATGATTCGCTTACCCTCCATTAAACTTAATTTGCCAGGTCATATGTTTTCATGTGATCGATAATTGTGCAGATATATATATCCCACCTGTCCTTGCAGGAGGAGGGAAGTTGTCGTAGATCGAAGATGGTGTCGAGTTGGATAGACTGAGAGCTCAAAAGTCTACGTGTTTCGTTACTTGATGGCTGTTTCCATCCTCATAACTTGAAAACTGATGAAAAAAGAACAGGTCCCAACCGAAAATAGGACGAATTTGGCATAAAAAACTGATGCTTAGTGAATTCAAGAGAATTGTGGTTCACCGAGTTGCATCAAACTATATATAGATTGTTGGACAAAATGCCACAAATAATTGTACAACACATTTTATTTGATTTTGAATATTTGAGTTCGACTCCCTTTTCGTTACCCTATTTATTCGAAGTGATATCGATCCTAAGATTTGAGTGATTTGACATGCACTCGAATTTTAGCGGGTTGCCTACGTATCTCTCGAATTTTAGCGGGTTGCCTACGTATCTCTCGGAAGAGAATCAAGCCTTAAATAGTTCATAGTGTTTTGGATTTTGTGTTTGGTTTGCTTTCATTTTCTTGTATGCATCATAGGAAGAAGTTCTAGTTCTAAGAAGCGTAGCTCGAATAGAACTCCACCCGAGTAACCTGAGCCCACCTTCTCGGAAGGGTAACTCAAGTAACGCGTCTATTATTTGCATAGAAAATGATTTGATTTGGAGTTGGAGTTTGATATCTTTTGATTTGACTCAGAGGTCAATTTGAGGATGGTGGAATTTGATTTTGAGTTTGGTGACCAAACTCGACGAGCGGAAGATTTGTATCGAGTTAAAATGGACACTTTGGCTTTGATGAAAAATTTGATTTTCGGGACGATTAGAGTCGACAAATGAATTCGAAGAAATCTGATTGAATGTTTGGGTGTGACTGCACTCGGTGAGAATTTGATTTACACCGAGTTTCCTCTGTATCCACTTTTTTGGTGGAATCAAATCATCGTAGTTCGGGACAAAAATAAATTTTGTATTTGGGTTTTGATCGTGAGCTCATTTGGGGGTGGTGATTGAACTCGACGAGCTTGTAGCTTTACATCAAGTGGGCTACGTATTTGACAAGTCGGAGTCAAATCGGGCGTAGTTCCGAAAAGAACCGATTTACTTTGTTTTTTGCGATTGAACTTGACGAGCCTTGGCTTTGTGATACGTTTGGGATACCTGATCCTTCGCCCGTGGGCTCAGAATCAAGAAACGCCGTATATTTGCCCGATCTTGCATTGCTCTTCCAATATCTCATGATTGAACAATTAATTAAGCTAATTAAGAAACTAATTAAAGCGACAGTTTTTAACTTAGAAAATTTAAATAGAACAATAGCAACGGAAGAGAAGAGGGTAACGAGAGCCAGCGCGCGCGAGTCCGCAAGCGCGAGGTGCCGAAGCCACTGGGAGCGAAGCGCCGAGGTTGCCGAGGATGCCACGAGGACACTCGGGAGTCCGGGTGGTGTTCGCCGGAAGCGAGCGAAGCTGAGCGCGAGCGAGAGCGAGAACGAGAGAGCGCGCGCAAGCGCGGGGGCGCTCGGGCGCCTGGCGCCGAAGACCCCGGAGCTGATGCCCAGACGTTGATCCTCCTTGCTGCGACGGTTTTGATGATCTAGGGTTTGGGTTTATTTGTGTTTGGTCGATTGGATCAAGGTGAGACTTTGGGTTTGTGATTGCCGAGTAACCACGAACATGTAAGGCTTGAGAGCTTTTGAGATTGAAATGGAAGAACCCTTTAATCCATAAATAGGTTCCTCAATTCTATTCAATCTAAGTAATTCAATGGAAAGTACAATGTTTAAATAGAAAAGCTAACAACTAATTCTAACATGAAAGATAGAATTTAGGTTGATAAAAGATATAATTAAAACCCTAAAGATAAAGTTAGCCTAAATAAGATAAAAGTTGCATAACTTAGTGGACAAGAATTTATCTAGAGGAGATATAATTCTTCCACTTTATTAAATCTAATTACATAAAATAATAGAATTAATTAAATTAAAACCAGCCCAAGCACAAGAGGTGTACTCGACATGGGCCTCCATCCACTCGACGTCTTCCTTGGCCCACTCGACATGAGATGATCTCGAGTGACCCATGTTGGTGTCGAGTATGGTTGTGTCATGGAGGGTACTAACGAGTCTTCATGAGCTCCGTTCGTGGACGTAAGCTCACTTCCTATGCCGGTGGTGTAGTCCTGAGCAAAGTGATCCAGAGTGGCCTGAACCCTTGCTCCATTGTTCCTTGGTAACGGACAAAAAGGGCTTTGGTTGCATCTTGAATTCTCTTGGCCCTTGCACGAGTAATAGGACCATCGAATGGAACCTTCATGTTGTTTTCAATGTCACCAGGAGTCATTGACAATTGCATTGCATCATTCTCCTCCACTTGATTTCGATTTGTCCTCAAATCGTTGTCAGGGTCATCGTCAGGCACGAACAAAGAGAGGTCGGCGACGTTGAAGGTAGAATGAACACTGTACTTGTCGGCAAGGAGATCCATCTTGTATGCATTAGGACCCATCTTTTGAACCACTCGAAATGGTCCATCTCCCCTGGGGTCCAGCTTAGATTTCCGTTGTTGCGGAAACCTTTCCTTCCTGAGATGCAGCCATACGAGATCACCAACGTTGAACTGCTTATCCTTGCGATGCTTGTCCTTCGCTGCCTTGTATTGCGCAATCTTCCTTTCCAGATGCGCCTTGGTACGCTCATGCAAGCGCTTGATGAAGTCCACTTGCTTAGCTGCATCCATGCTCTCTTTCTCCTTGAGAGGCCGTGGCATCATGTCCACTGCGGTGAGTGGATTTCGGCCATAGACAACCTTAAATGGAGTCTGCTTGGTTGCTGAGTGCCTAGACCTGTTATAAGCAAACTCAACAAATGGTAGGCATTCTTCCCACCTCCGGAGGTTAGTTCGCAGCATAACTCTAAGGAGAGCCTCAAGAGTTCTATTTGTAACCTCAGTTTGGCCATCAGTTTGGGGGTGACAAGAAGTAGAAAATAATAGTTTTTTACCCAATTTAGACCATAAAGTTTTCCAAAAACAGCTTAAAAATTTAGAATCACGATCAGACACAATAGACAATGGCAATCTATGTAAGCGAACAACATCTTTAAAGAATAAATGAGCAACATAAATAGCATCATCAGTTTTGTGACATGGTATGAAATGAGCCATTTTTGAGAATCTGTCTACAACAACAAAAATAGAATCATGACCAGGCAAGCCAACAATGAAATCCAACAAAAATAGAATCATGCCTGGTCATGTGCATCCATATGGTTTGCCTGGTCATGTGCATCCATATGCTTCTGATGGTTTCTTTAAAACTATATGGTTTCTTTAAAGAAACCATCAAAAGCATACAATTCCTTTATTAAAGCAAAACCCAAAACATGTGCATCCATATTGTTTAGGAGGGCATACCTGCGTTATAGCGCGTCAGCCACCACATTATCCTTTCCCTTCTTGTGGTGAACCACATAGGAAAAGGTATCCAGAAACTCTACCCATCGAGCAAGTCGCCTGTTGATTACTGCCTGACCTTTGAGGCACTTCAGAGCTTCATGATCCGTATGAATCACAAACTCTTTAGGCCAAAAGTAGTGCTGCCATGTCTGTAAGCATTGAACTAGGGCGAACAGCTCCTTGTCGTAGGTAGAATAGTTGAGCTCACCGGGGCCCAACTTCTCACTGAAATAGGCTATAGGGCGCCTATTCTGTAGCAGAACCCAACCAATGCCAGTGCCAGAAGCATCACACTCGAGCTCGAACGGTTGTGCGAAGTCAGGTAGTTGCAGCACTAGGGCATGGGTGAGAAGATCTTTGAGGGCGTCGAATGCCCTCTGATGTGCGTCTGACCAGCAAAACGTCACATCCTTCTTGGTCAGCTCGTGTAGGGGGGCGGCAATAGTGCTGAAGTCCTTGACGAAGCGTCGATAGAAGCCAGCAAGGCCCAGAAAGGACCGAACATGTATAGGAGTCTGCAGCTGGGAGCCTGGGACCACTCCTGTATAGTGCGAACCTTTTCCTCATCTACCTTCAGTCCAGATGTAGAAACTATAAAACCAAGAAAAATGGTAGACTCGGATGCAAAAGAATATTTCTTTAAATTGGCATATAAATTTCTCTTTTCTAGGACAATCAAGTACCAATTTTAAATGACTAAGGTGATCATGCAGGTTCTTACTATAGATTAAGATATCGTCAAAATATACAACGACAAATTTTCCTAAGTATCTCCTAAGCACATGGTTCATAAGCCGCATAAAAGTAGAAAGAGCATTTGTTAACCCAAAAGGCATAACTAACTATTCATATAATCCATACTTAGCTTAAAAGTCGTTTTCCATTCATCTCCCTGTTTCATCCTAATTTGATGATAGTCACTTCTAAGATCAATTTTAGAGAAAATGCATGCACCATATAATTCATCAAGGATATCATCTAAACGAGGAATAGGGTGACGATACTTAATTGTTATTTGGTTGATTGCACGGCAATCAACACAAATGCGCCAAAAGCCATCCTTCTTTGGAACCAAGATGACAGGCACGACATAGGGGGAGAGGCTTTCTCGCACAAAGCCCTTATCAGCTCCGTGACCTAGCGTTGTAGCTCCTTTGTCTCCTCAGGACTAGCTCTATAGGCGGCGCGATTAGGCAAGGCTGCACCAAGGACGAAGTCAATCTGATGCTCAATCCCTCGAATAGGCGACAATCCTTGTGGTAGATCAGCTGGAAGGACATCTAAATAATCTTGTAAAAGAGCAGCAATAGGTGCAGGAATATGACTCAAATCCACAACATTTAGCAATACCTCTTTCATTACCAATACGATGTGAGGTCGATGAGCATTCCAGGTGACAGTCTCTTTCTGAGGTTGAGAGACCAAAGAACGTCGTTCAACAGAGCCCTTAAGCGAAGTATGAGAGGGCCGTGTCGATGCAGAAGGAGATTGGTTACGCACCGAGGTGGCCGCGGGTGCGGGTGTGTAGGTCGTGGGCACGGATGGTCTTTCCGCGGGCGCGGTGTGTCCTGGCGAGCTCCCATGTTGCTTCTCCTTCCGTTGGGCCTGCTTTTGAGCGTTCTGTTGTTGTTTCTTGCGAACCTGTTCCTTCAAAACAGCTTGAGGCGAAAGGGGTAGGAGAGTAACTCTCCTTTCATAAAAAGTGAAGTAATATGTATTCGCACGACCATCATGTATAACAGAACGATCATATAACCAAGGACGACCAAACAAAATATGACTACAGTCCATTCTAGCAACATCACATAAAACCTTATCATGATATGATCCAATAAAAAATGAAACTAAGCACTGTCTAGTAACCATAATATCAGATCCACCATGATTAATGCTATTTAATCCAATACTGAGTAGCTCTAGGAGTAGTAATCAAATGTAAGAAATCCACTACTTTTTCATTGATGAGGTTGCAGCAACTCCCACTGTCGACGATGACGCTCAAGGTAGCCTCGCAAACCGCACACTTGGTGTGGAAGATGTTTTCCCTTTGATTAGCCATGGGAGATTCCTGAATGTGTAGGACCCGACGATTGACAAGAGAGAGAGTATCCTGGAAGTCGCTAGTGTCTATTTCGTTGTTAGGCTCAATCGGCTGGTCCTCCTCCACTTCACTTGAAATTACATGGTCCTCGACAGTCTCCTCCTGATAGTAATGGTCTCCCAAATCATTGAGAAGGACCTTCCTTTTCCGAGGGCATTCGCGAGAGACATGCCCAGAACCACCACAAAGTGAAGCAGCAGATGTCTTTAGTGCGGTCCTTAGATGGTGCAGCAACTCTCCTAGTCTCAACTTGATAAACCTGTATAGGTGAGTTGGAAACTCCCTTTTGCTGCATAGAAGGGTAAGTAGAAGGTCTGGATTGACTAGAACAAGCAAAGGGAACAAACCTGCGACCTTGGGAGGCTTGATCGAACCTGGTCCTCTGCTGTTGCTACTGCTGCTGCTCATACAGAAGCTGTGCTTTATGAGATAAAGTGTTAATATCCCTAATAGAATGAATAGCCAATGGATTTTTAATAGAGATATTAAGACCAACAAGAAATTGAGTACATAAAACACGTTCAGTAAGATAAACATTAGCCCGATGAGCGAGTCGTTCAAGCCCGTCTCTGTATTCCATGGGTGAGTGAGCTCCTTGGCGGCAAGAATCTAGGCGCATCCTCATCGTTTTTGTATATTCCTCAGGCACGTGTCTCTTTTTCAAGAGATAGCGAAGTTGGGGCCAAGTTTCAACAGGCTGCTTACCTTGACGACGACGGATCTCACGAGTGCTGAACCATCAAGTGCGAACCATAACTGTTAATGCAATATAACAACCTCCAACTTTTCTGTTTCCTCATAGCGCAGATGTTCCAGAACATAATTAGTATAATCTTCCCAAACAAGATAAGATTCAAGATTATTAGTACCATCAAAAGTTTCCAATTTAATTTTAACATTGCGCCTTTGGGTAGCTTGTGCATTATCAAATCTAGGACGATCAAAATTAGGATTAGGTAAATTATCAAAGTTAGGATCTACCTCTTGGTATGCGTCCTCTAAGTGGGGCATGTCGTTCAGGTCAGCATTGCTATGACTGTCGTCCCAGTTGGATATGACGAACAAAGGATTGGCGTGAGTCTGGTGAGGTGGTTGGTGCTGCTGCTTCCGTCCATGTTGCTGATGCCGAGGGGGGCATGGTCTCGGCGTGCATCATTACCGTTAAAGCCAGATAACGGATCATTGTCATTCTCTCCTGCAAAAGGGTTAGGCGTAGCAGATCGCAATTTAAAGTGTAATTGACCAGATGGGGGTGGATTACCTGAAGGGTGGGTATAACCTGAGGGAGGGGTATTACCTGTAGGGGGTGTATTACCTGAAGGAGGCGGCTTACCACCTGAGGGAGGTGTAGATCCAGAAGCCTCATTCTGCCTCTCCTCGAATTGTCGAGCAATTTCCTGGTTGATCTGGCAGAGAAATCAGCACGATCCTTAGCTCTATCAATAGCCAAGCGATTGGTCGACTGGGTGATTGCATTTGCAACAATGGCCTCTACATTGGCTGTAGTAAGGGGGGCCGGAGGGGTAGGGGAAGAGTTGGGGTGATGTTCGTTAGACATGTTCCTACAATATCAGAAGAGCAACAAGTAAACGAAGCAAAGACCAGAAACCAAGTAATGCAAGCCCTTTTGATCCTAGGAGTGATTCAGTTTTTAGAAATCAAAGAGGCGAGAAAACAAGGCACAATATTCAATAATCTTCCATGGACACAGAATTTTGCAATATTGAAGACAGCAAGTAAAGATCAAATTGCAAAAGAAATCAGCCACAAGTCGGATAGCAAGGATAGCAAGTATAAACAAGCGGCTAATGTGTCTAGAATAAAAATTTACAATGTGATGCTAAAAAATAGTAATATGTAGCAATAGACACGATGCAATCACAAGGGTAAGCAAGTGCACACACTCCGTCAACTATTATCTAACGATTGCAACACGGTTCAGAAAAAGAGGGGTGTGACCAAGTCTCCTATGTCGACACAGCACAAAATCACACAAAGGGGGTTCTTTTGTAATGCTTAAAACCAATCAGATCATCTAACAAGTAGCAAATAAAAGAAAGAATAAGAAGCAATGAGTTACTAATTCAAACAAAGGTAGGATGAATATGTTTTTTTTAAGCTCTCGGTTTTTTTTTATTAAAACGCTTCTGTAATGCTTAAGTAATGGCAGAAGAAAATAAAAAGAAAAAGGGGCTTACTATTTGCACGGTGATTATCTCGCACTTTACACGGTTGGATCAGCGAAGTCAAAATGCGCGGTTGCGCTTTAAAAAAAAAAATTGCGATCTCGTAATGTGAATACGCGAATTGCTTTTAAAAAAATTGGAGTGTGTGAAACGATTGCATTAATTATAGGACTTAATTATACATTGCAATTAATTTGACATTCAAACAATATGTGGAAATGATTTGGTGTGGGACGGCGACACCATTGCTGCCGGGACTATTGGGTGAATTCACAGGCGGGACCGGTGTGGGAGGGCGGCGACGTTGCCGCCAGGCCTTACTGCTCCTCCTGGGCATGGCGAGGAAGAAAGGAAAGAGTAACGGGGGACCGCTTGTGGTGAGGCCGAGGAGCTTAATTACTTCGACCTGTGGTGCGGGGTCCCCGTCTATCCCGTCGGCCATGGTGGAGCCGCTTCTGGTAGTGTGACTTTGATGAGGTGGTGGAGAGAAATGTTGGGGATGACGACAATGGAGAGGTTGCGCACCCGTAGTGCGCAGTTGTAATTCTGGTGAATCTGTGATGCGCGCTTGCACACCTCCGTTGCTGAGTTGGCGGGCCCCACCCTATTCGCGAACTCGAGCTACGCAATCGCGGTCCTCTATCGTGTAACAGGCAAAAATTTGACCGTGTATACATCAATTCCGAAAGAAAAAATAACTAAGCTACGATGATCTAAAAGTAAGCAAAAATAAAGAAAATAAGGGAAATAGGATAGAGAGTTGGAAAATTAGGGTTCTTTAGTGGTGCAAGTTCATATAATGCTTTTATCCAAGAATCACATTCATAGGCATGATATGTAGCAAAAAGGAATAAAAGATCAAAACTTGCAATCAAGAACTCAATATTTTCCAAATTAAAGATCCAAACAAGAAAATAACTAAAATAAAGTGCCAATTTTTAGGGTGAATAATAAAGATCTAAAATTTATGCAGCGGGAATGGTGAAAAACATGGCACGAAAATAAATCACTCAACAAGAATCAAGAGAGTAAAGAACTTGCATAAACCTGAGAATCCGATACCACTTGATACGTTTGGGATACCCGATCCTTTGCCTGTGGGCTCAGAATCAAGAACCACGCCGTATATTTGCCCGATCTTGCAATCCTCTTACAATATCTCCTGATTGAACAATTAATTAAACAAATTAAGAAACTAATTAAAGCGACAGTTTTGAACTAAGACAATTTAAATAAAACAATAGCGACGGAAGAGAAGAGGGTAGCGCGAGGTGCCGAAGTCGCTGGGAGCGAAGCGCCGAGGATGCCGTGAGGACACTAGGGAGTCCGAGTGGTGTTCGCTGGAAGCGAGCGAAGCTGAGCGCGAGAGAGAGAGGGAGCGCGCGCAAGCACAGGAGCGCTCGGGCGCCTGGCGCCGAAGACCCCGGAGCTGATGCCCAGACGTTGATCCTCCTTGCTGCGACGGTTTTGATGATCTAGGGTTTGGGTTTATTTGTGTTTGGTCGATTGGATCAAGGTGAGACTTTGGGTTTGTGATTGCCGAGTAACCACGAACATGTAAGGCTTGAGAGCTTTTGAGATTGAAATGGAAGAACCCTTTAATCCATAAATAGGTTCCTCAATTCTATTCAATCTAAGTAATTCAATGGAAAGTACAATGTTTAAATAGAAAAGCTAACAACTAATTCTAACATGAAAGATAGAATTTAGGTTGATAAAAGATATAATTAAAACCCTAAAGATAAAGTTAGCCTAAATAAGATAAAAGTTGCATAACTTAGTGGACAAGAATTTATCTAGAGGAGATATAATTCTTCCACTTTATTAAATCTAATTACATAAAATAATAGAATTAATTAAATCAAAACCAGCCCAAGCACAAGAGGTGTACTCGACATGGGCCTCCATCCACTCGACGTCTTCCTTGGCCCACTCGACATGAGATGATCTCGAGTGGCCCATGTTGGTGTCGAGTATGGTTGTGTCATGGAGGGTACTGACGAGTCTTCATGAGCTCCGTTCGTGGACGTAAGCTCACTTCCTATGCCGGTGGTGTAGTCCTGAGCAAAGTGATCCAGAGTGGCCTGAACCCTTGCTCCATTGTTCCTTGGTAACGGACAAGAAGGGCTTTGGTTGCATCTTGAATTCTCTTGGCCCTTGCACGAGTGATAGGACCATCGAATGGAACCTTCATGTTGTCCTCAATGTCACCAGGAGTCATCGACAATTGCACTGTGAAGGTTCGATAAAGTAAAACAAGTTAATATAGAAATACTCTAGAAGGGGGGTTGAATAGAGTATGCCGGTTTTTCGCAGATAATCTCAAGACTTTTGAAGCTTTTGAAAAACCCTTTGAGATTAATCGTGATACTTTCTTCTAGCAAACCTGAATCACAATAGTTAAACAATTCGAACCAAGTGCGGAAATATGGTAAAGCAATAAGTAAAGGACGCAATGAATTGTTTACGAGGTTCGGCACGAACTTGGCCTACGTCCCCGCCTTGGGTTCTTCCACAACCCTAGGATTCAACCGGCTTTTATTGATTCACAAGACTTAGGATCCTAATAGCTCACCGAGAAGCCTCTCTCCTATACAATTGCAATCTAGTCAACTCACATTCCCTTGGAGTCCTAGACCAATCTAGAAGAGCTCCACCTCTCTCAGCTATCTAGTACAATCCTCTTACACTTAGTGAATCAATCGCCTAGTGTCCACTTCCTGAGTTACAAACTCTTGAGTATAACACTCACTCAAAATATATCCTATAAGCTCACTATGTAACTCTCAAATACTTTGAAACAAAATAACAGACTCTTAAGAACTAGCAGAGAGCACATGAAGAAGACAGATTTCACTTGTAGGCTTGAGCGTAAATGAGAGCTCTTGTTCAATGAATATGTCTCTGTCTTCTCTTCTTCCTTTCCTTTATAAAGAACAAATCGGCGCCACCAACAAAGAAGAATCTTCTCTTCAACGGCTAGGCTGATCATGGCTATCTTTGTGATCTTCTATACTTGGAAACTTTGAAGCCATGATCTCCGATTGTGTCCTTCTCAAATTCAAGCTTTAAGGAAGGAGATAATATTTGAAAAGCTTCCTGAAATGTTAGTATATATAAAATAATATCTGGAAGCATATAATAACATATAATAATATTCGGACATAATATAATAAAGTACAGGTTTTGTTTTTCATCAACACAACTGTAGCTTCAAGACCTTTGACACAAACTGTGTATCAAAGCCTTTGATACTTATTCCGATTTTCATAAAGGGAGTGGAGTTATCAATCTCCCCTTGATGAAAGACAAAACCTGTGCATCCCTGTAACTTAGTCAAGTAATAATATCATAAGCAAAATCGGACTAAGTACCTGCATGGGTTAGACAAATGTTGGATCATAATGTTATCATGAAAAACATCCAACCAAAAACAAAACAAGGTCTTCCAGGACCTTTGGTTCACAGCAGTTTTAAAGTTTTAAAGTTTTAAAGTCTAAACCACAGCAGATCATCTCCCCCTTTTTGTCTTTCAACAAAGGGATGAGGTAAAACAGTCACCAAGAGTTTTAAAATAGTATCAAAAAACCAACAGTGTTCAAACAGGGGTTAGGGTAGGGTAGGGTAGGGTTTAAGATTCATCGTCCGGAGCATCATCCGTGAGCAGAGACCTCAGACCGTGTAGCAGCTTGGACACCCCGCCCATCTCCGTCATAAACTCCTTGTGCAACTCCTTGATATCCAGGCGAACTTCCTCCAAGCCCAACTCCAGGTTGTCCATGCGCTCATCAATGGCAGAGGCAGTGGGAAGAGTCTTTGAGGGAGAGGCAAGACTCCAAGTCCCTTGTGGGGACTGAGTGATGCCAATCTTCTCAAAGCTCTTGGAGTCGAACTTACCCATATGACGCTGTTGTTCTTCATTTTTGAAATCGATTTCAGAAGCTTTGAAGATGTGGGTCAAAAGGTTGGCAAAGGGGAGGGGAGTTCCTTTTCTGGCTTTTCGAGTGTGAGCCATGGATCCTAGAATGGTATTGGCCAGATCAAGATCAAGGCCATTCAAGATGCGGTATAAAAGGACCATAGCATTGTCGGTTAAGAGGGAGCCAGAGTTTAAATGGGGTAAGAGGCAACGCACAATGATGTTGAAGATGATTTTTGCCTTGAGGGTAAGGGATGAGTGGGTAAGCTATTTTGAGGTGTTGTTGGATGCTTCAGGAAGCAGGTATTTGGATCGGGCAAGGGCAATGCACTGTTCTCTTGTGGGGTTTTTAGGAGAGGGTGGACAAGGTCTAGGTAGGCCAAGGAAATCAGTGAAGTCAATGGAGTTGAAAGAGATTCTAACTCCCTTGACGACAGATTCCAAAGACCAACCACCAACATTGTGTTTGGCTTTTAGGTTTATGTAGAACAGGCGGGTGAGTTGGGGGTAATACACAGCTTCAAGGTTCAGAAGGGTCCAGGCAGGGGTTTGTTTGAGGAGAGAGATGCAAGGTAGGTTCAAAGCTTCCAAAAACTCAAGATCTAAAAAATCAGAACAACATATCTTACGAGTTCGAAACTCATCTACCCACTTTCCAGCCATCTCAGCATTTTCAAACCCAGAAGAGGGCAGGGATTGGTTTACCTGGATAAGTGCAGTCGTATCGGCGTTCTTTCTGCGAGCCTTTGTGGGAGCAGTCCTCTTGACAGGCGCCTCAAGGCTTCTGAGAGTGCCTTTCCTGTTGCGCTTGGGAGATGGAGGCTTTGCTGCAGGGGCTTTGCGCTTCTTCGGAGATGGGGAGGAGGAGGAGGAGAAGGAGAGGGAACAAGTTCTGGCTCCTCATCCTCTTCATCCTCAGACCCCGAGTCCTCAGCGGACCCTTTAGTGTCGTCTCCCTCAGCTTCCTCGCCGTCTGCAGTCTCGTCGTCGTCCTCTTCTTCTTCCTCTGGTTCCTCCTCAGTGGGAACCTCCTTCTCAGCAACTCTTAGGGCCTCCTCTTCGGCCTCCTTTCTGGCTTTCTCAGCCTCCTCCTCGACTAATTTCCTTGCCTGCTCGGCCTCTTCCTCGGCCTTTTTCTTTCTCTTGGCCTCTTCCTCGGCCTCCTTAGCAGCATCTCGTTCCAAAATCGCATCAAGATCCTCCTCTTCCTCCTCATCCTCCTCTTCCTCAGCAATGACTTTCCTTTTCCCTTTTTGCTTGGCACTGAGTGACTTCTTAGTCGGGCGCTGTAGAGAACGCTTGATTTCAGCAATGGTGCTCTCAGGGACGGTGCTCTGGACAGTAGCTGGGACAAGGGCTTGAGGAGTAGGTTCGGGTGGAAGGGAAGCAACAATGGCCTGGCGTCCCTTGGGGGTGGCGCCAAGACGTTTGGGTGTGGAGGTCTTCTTGGATTTGGGTGCCATGGAGAGATTTGGCTAGGGTTTCAGAAAAAGTCGAGAGGTAGGAGAAGAAGTATTAGATTGGGTTTAGGTAAATCTGAAGTGGTGAGAAAATTGGGTACGGTTTGGGGTTTAAATAGGGTGAGATGATTAAGTTGATGTGACGGGTTTATGGTTCCAATGAGGGTAATCATAACACTGCCAATTTGAAAAAAATCTGATTTCCAAAACAATTCAAATTTCAAACCATCTTGTCACAATTAAATTCAAGAGGGAAAGTCCGAAAATATCTTTTCCAAAAATAAAAACACTCGAATATAATATCTTTTGGAAAATAAAATGTGTACTATAAAGAAGGTTAAAAATCATAAAAACTATACTTGATCAAATATCTAATAAGATATTAACCAAATATATGATCCGTTAATTGTGCTCTACCATTCAGCTCATAATCTTTGACATAATTCTCAAAGGTCTTGACACTGAGTAGAATTTATCTTTCGTAAAGGGAAAGCTCCCCCTACGAAAGTGCATCCTTGTTAAGCATTCCAATCTCACATCTAATGAAGGTGAACCTGTCCTCTGCCAAAGGCTTAGTAAAAATGTCAGCCCATTGATAATCAGTTGAAATAAAAGATATGGACACATCACCTTTTTCGACATGGTCTCTAATGAAATGATGTCTTACATCAATATGCTTGGTCCTTGAATGCTGAACATGATTCTTTGTGATTGATATGGCACTTGTGTTGTCACACTTAATGGGAATACCTTTGAGGTTGATGCCAAGATCTCTCATTTGTTGAGCTATCCAAAGGATCTGTGAGCAACATGCTCCAGCTGCTATGTATTCGGCTTCGGCAGTGGATAGAGCAACCTAGTTTTGTTTCTTTGAATGCCAACTGATCAAGGATGCTCCTAAGAATTGGCAACATCCTGACATGCTCTTCCTATCCACCTTATAGCCTGCAAAATCTGCATCAGAATACCCGATTAATGTAAAATCTTTTTGCTTTGGGTACCACAAGCCAAGCTCCTTAGTGCCATTGAGATATTGAAAGATCATCTTCACAGCCACGAGGTGAGATTCTTTAGGATCCGCTTGAAACCTAACACACATGCTAACACTAAACATGATGTCAGGTCTACTAGCTGTAAGATATAGTAAAGATCCAATCATCCCTCGATACTCCTTTTGATTGACACTCTTCCCAGTCTTGTCTTGATCTAGAGATAAGGTTGAGCTCATGGGTGTCTTGGCTGCTTTGGATTGATCCATCTTGAACTTCTTCAAGAGATCCTTAGTGTACTTGCTTTGGTTGACAAAGATCCCTTTCTTAGATTGATGAACTTGTAATCCCAAGAAGAAGTTGAGTTCTCCCATCAAGCTCATCTCAAATTCACTGCACATAATGTCAGAAAATTCCTTGCACAAAGATGTGTTAGTAGCTCCAAACAATATATCATCAACATATATTTGAATAACCAAAATGTCCTTTCTTTTGGTCTTGATGAAAAGAATCTTGTCGATCAACCCCCTTTTAAAATCATCAAGGGAGTGTTAGTTCTTTCCTGGTCCACAGTTTTCTTAATAAGAATGTTAGTTTGGGCAATAAGTTTCTCTTCATTGGCAATCATATTAGAAAGGAATTCCGATAATACCTCTTTTGGACTTGCCATAAGTTCTCTTACAGTTACCTCAAGCTTCTCATCATGGGATTCATCTCCTGAGGCCATAAGACGGACATTGGCCTTCTCATCATCGGAGTCTGAGTCAGAATCGCTCCAAGTTGCCACCATGGCTTTCTTTTTCCATCTATCACCTTTCTTGGACTGGCTCTTCGTCTTTTGAGGGCAATCTTTCACAAGATGATCTGTTTCACCACATTCAAAACAAGACAAAGGTTTAGTCTTCTTGTCATATTTGTTGTATTGAGACTTACCTCGAAATTTAGAAGACTCTGATCCATCTTTGTTGTTGAATTGTTTCTTCATTTTGAGGATTCGAGAAAGGCCTCTTGTGATAAGAGCAAAAGGATCATCCTCATCGTCATCCTCATCTTCAGAATCAGATGCATCTTTAGGCTCATCCTTCTTAGACTTGAGCGCCACGTTTTTGGTGTTTGTTGGAAGTTCTCCATCGTCTTCATTGAGAATCATCTCATGTGTGATCAGCTTCCCAAGCAAGTCATCAAGGGGCAGAGTGGTGAGATCTTGGGCTTCCTCTATGGCTGTTACTTTAGGACCCCATTTTTCTTTTGGGAGGCACCTCAATATCTTCCTCACTTTCTCAACGTTCTTAAAGCTCTTGCCGAGAGAGTCAAAGTTGTTGGTGATTTCCGTGAACCGTGTGAACATGGCCTTGATGGACTCATCAGGCTTCATTTTGAAAAGTTCATACTTTCGAAGGAAGATACTGATCTTGGTGTCCTTCACTTGGCTAGTTCCTTCGTAGGTGACAACCAGTTTGTCCCAAATCTCTTTAGCTGACCTACAAGAGGAAATACGATTAAACTCATCAGTGCTAAGGCCACAATAATGTAAGTTAATAGACCTGTAGTTTTTGGAGACAAGTTCAAGATCCGCTTGGATGTATTCAGCCTCAGTCTTCGCAACTTTGGTTCCATTTGGTCCGTCTTTCTCTGGAACCTTCGTACCATTCTCTATAATGTTCCAAAGTTCCAGATCTTGATCTATAATGAACATCTTCATCAATGATCTCCAGTGGGTGAAGTTGTTTCCTACAAAGAGTGGTGGTCTACTGGTAGACCTCCCTTGTGCAAATCATCCGCTTGCTTCACCAGACATGATCAAAACTCACAAGATTGTTAGATCGAAAGCAGTGAGTAAAGCTCTGATACCAATTGAAGGTTCGATAAAGTAAAACAAGTTAATATAGAAATACTCTAGAAGGGGGATTGAATAGAGTATGCCGGTTTTTCACAGATAATCTCAAGACTTTTGAAGCTTTTGCAAAACCCTTTGAGATTAATCGTGATACTTCCTTCTGGTAAACCCGAATCACAATAGTTAAACAATTCGAACCAAGTGCGGAAATATGGTAAAGCAATAAGTAAAGGACGCAATGAATTATTTACGAGGTTCGGCACGAACTTGGCCTACGTCTCTGCATAGGGTTCTTCCACAACTCTAGGATTCAACCGGCTTTTATTGATTCACAAGACTTAGGATCCTAATAGCTCACCGAGAAGCCTCTCTCCTATACAATTGCAATCTAGTCAACTCACGTTCCCTTGGAGTCCTAGACCAATCTAGAAGAGCCCCACCTCTCTCAGCTATCTAGTACAATCCTCTTACAATTAGTGAATCAATCGCCTAGTGTCCACTTCCTGAGTTACAAACTCTTGAGTATAACACTCACTCAAAATATATCCTATAAGCTCACTGTGTAACTCTCAAATGCTTTGAAACAAAATAACAGACTCTTAAGAACTAGCAGAGAGCACATGAAAAAGACATATTTCACTTGTAGGCTTGAGTGTAAATGAGAGCTCATGCTCAATGAATGTGTCTCTATCTTCTCTTCTTCCTTTCATTTATAAAGAACAAATCGGCGCCACCAACAAAGAAGAATCTTATCTTCAACGGGTAGGCTGATCATGGCTATCTTCGTGATCTTCTATACTTGAAAACTTTGAAGCCATGATCTCCGATTGTGTCCTTCTCAACTTCAAGCTTTAAGGAAGGAGATAACATTTGAAAAGCTTCCTGAAATGTTAGTATATATAAAATAATATCTGGAAGCATATAATAACATATAATAATATTCAGACATAATATAATAAAGTACAGGTTTTGTGTTTCATCAACACAGCTGTAGGTTCAAGACCTTTGACACAAACTGTGTATCAAAGCCTTTGAAACTTATTCCGATTTTCATCAAGGGAGTGGAGTTATCACACTGCATCACTTTGTATTGACTGTCCTACATATCTCTTGGAAGAAAATCAAATCACTCGTAGTTCCAACATAAACATGAATTAATTTGTTTGATTTTGACCTCATATTCATTTAAGAGTGAATTTTGAGGTTGACGATTGTACCCGATATATTTTTAGGATTTAATATCGGGTTACTTACGTAGGCGATATGAGGCGTCAAGTCTTTACGTAGTTCTATTGAAACCAAGTTTATATTTGGTGAAACTTGATTTGAGGTTTTTGTTGAAGTTGATTTTGAGGTTGACCCACTAGAATTAATTGACAACGAATATTTGACGAGTTTAATTTTATACTTTGATCAAACTCGAATTCTTAATTTGTTCCAATTATAATTTTGATATTTTAGTGGGTAACTTTGCAATTAATCATATTTTGAGAAAATGTGTTAAGCATATACACGTGTGTACTTGTGTTCACTGCCCACTATTTGTTCTATACAGTGAGCAAAGCCAAGCCCATCTATACAAACCTAAAAGCAGAAACAATCTTCTCCTACGTGGCTTCACCAGAGAGCAACTTTCTAGATGTCAGTATTCCTCAATTATCTCTCCATCTCATACCTATGTGACACCTATGTGGCGAAGATGTGGCAAAGAGAACCGTCTCCCACGTTCTCCACTTCTTCCTCCATAGTCTCAATCACCTAGGGCTGGAAATCACCCGTGGGTGACCGACTCACCCGACCCACCCGACCCGATAATACGGGTGAAAACCCGAAATAAACCGGGTGATGGATGGGTGATGGGTGGGTGAAACGGGTGATGGGTCGGGTGATGGGTGATATGTTTTTCACCCATTACCCGACCCATTACCCGACCCGCTTAACCACCCGCTAACCCACCCGATTATTTTTGAAAAAATCATAGTTTAAAAAAAAATATAGCCTAACATAACTACATATTTTTCCTTTTTCTAATTCTAGTTTCTCTATTCTATAATTGTTTATGTGCAAATAAATCTAAAAGAATATAAGCTTATTTTATTTAACTCCTCATCACATTTTTTTTTTTAAAATATTTTATTTGCTTTTCTTACACTACTAGAATGTTAGCAATTTCGCTCATTTCAACGATTTAGCATTTAGTGTGTTAAGACATGATTTAGCCAAAATGTTTTTTCCTTTTTTTTTAGCTACGAATTTAGCAACAGACTAAAATTCATCTCATTTGATTTGATATTAAACTTTTAATGCTAACTTTGTAAGATGAGGATAATGATATAATGTATAAATAAACCTTTTATATAATCAATAAGGTTTCCACGTTGACGTCATTTGTGAAATTATCAAATATGATCGATTTCTAAGTAGGTATGATGACTCTTTTTCTTTTAATTTACTTCACTCGATTACCCACCCGACCCACCCGATTCACCCGACGGATCGGGTGATGGGTGAAATATTAGATGGACTGGTGATGGGTCGGGTGAATTTTTTTTGTGACGGGTCGGGTGGAAAAATGGCTCCACCCATCCATCACCCGACCCATTTCCACCCCTACAATCACCCAACTCCTTCGGGTTTATCTTACGTCTGTATTGTTTTCGGATCTGTAGTCTTTTGTACCGGAGGAGATGCCGAAGGGGACAACATCGTCTTTAAGTTCGTTGTTGCCCAGGCCCCTTCTCTCAATCTTGGCTTGGATTGTAGCTCCGATGTATGTTTCGGCCCCTGCGTTCTCTCTCTCTCTCTCTCTCTCTCTCTCTCTCTCTCTCTCTCTCTCAAGCACCGCCTCTTCTCTGCAAACGGTTCCCTAGACGACGCAAACGGAGGAGCGGTTGCGAAGCTGCAATGGCGGAGGATGGTGGGCGATCTCGCAAAGAATCTCGCAGAGAAGGGGAAGTTGAAGAAGTGTGTCGTTGTCTTCGGCGTCTCCTCCGCCATGAACGATGAATCGTAGGGTAAATGCTCCCCCACTTTCTCAGTCCAAGGCAACCGCTCTCGCTCTCTTTCTCTCAGTTACAGATTTTCATTTTGGGTTAGGCGCTGGATAAGATTCGGTTGGAGGCCTTGCCGGACAAGAGCAAGCTCGATGCACAGGAGGATGACAATTCGGTTCGAGGGCTTGGCAGCGGTATTGGTATGACCAAATCAGGTAATTCAAGCGCATATATTGTCGATTTCAATTTCAAAATCACGGTTCTAGGGTTTGGGATTTTAATTTTGGGTTTAGGCGCTGGATTAGATTCTGTTCGAGGGCTTGACGGACAAGAGCAAGCTCAATCTAAGGAAATATACCAGTCAGGGCGAAATCTTTGGGTAAAGTTGTTGCAATTTATGGGGCATCTGTGAAACCAGTTAGTACGATATGAAACTTCTTTCTACTTAACAGTAAGGTTTGGGCGCTGAACTTGATAGAAAAATTCTTTGCTAGAACAATTCTTTGCTGGTTGGCAGTTAAGAAGTAAGAATATTGAGGGCGTGCTTGGCATAGGCGTTTAGGGGCCTTGGGGGGCAGTTGAACCGCCAGCAACTTGGATTTTAATTTGTTCTTCCATTTTCTTGGATTTTGATTTGTTCTACCATTTGCTTGGATTTTAATTATTTAATTATTTTTATCTTCCAAGTGTTTGTTTAACTTTAAATGTCACCGAGAGCTAATTTTTCAAATTGGTTTGCCTTTCAAGTGTTTGTTTTAATGCCTTCCAAGTTTCAAGTGTTTGCCTTCCAGCACATTGGTTTGATAGAGTAATTTCAATAGATGAAGAACTGATTTTCCATGGAACTGATTTTCCAACAGATTCAGTTTGAATTTTTTGTCCTATCTAATGATCTCTTATCATATTAAGGGTTGCCTTTCAAATTGTTTTGCCCTCATCTCTGGTAGATGAAATTGGCCAAAAAAGCAATACAAAAAGGATCAAAATAAAGGGTGTCTCACTGAATTTTTATTAAGTTGTGAACGAATGACATCATCATCTTATATTATAGAGATTGTGAGCCATGAAAGCAATTATCATGATTCCTTTTAGCTGATCATTTTGTTCATACCTTGGGTTCTTTGTAATGAATGTCTATTTTGGATGAAACAATTTGCAGGCTGAGTTAGAACAATCTTGCCATCAGAGTGGTCTCAATATTCTTAAAAACCGACCCTTGAAGAGGTTTGTATCAAACTCTCTCTTTGCTTCTCATGCCAAAGGAAGAATCTAGAGAAGACCAAACAGTAAACACTAATGTTTTGGACCCTTTTTATATACCTTTAGTATGAAATCTATAATAGTGATGTACGTTTCTTAAGTTATTGCAATTTTTGTTGGGACGAACAGTTGTCTGATGTCAGTAGATGATATTTAGAGTTATTACTACGGTTCTCAAGTAGATACATATCATGATTCATTTGGGTATCGTGATCGGGTGTAGATGATGAATCTCATTCATGCTTTGTAGTAAGAGTAAGTTTTGTTGAAACTCAAACTACAGAGTATCTTCATTTGAACTATTTTTGCTCAACTGTCACACTATGAACAAAGAACCCAGGGCCTCCTATCGACGGTATGCCATTTGAACAGATTCGTTTCTTACTAATACCCAATTTTAAACAAATAGGCAATAGAGAAAATGCTTTCTGCCTTTACATTTGCAGGTGCATGTCATAAGTCTGCGTACGATGGATGTCTCTAAGACACTAATGCAGCTACTGCAAACAAAACCTACTAGCTCATGGCCTTGCTGGATTTGTAAATCCTTTTCTGTGAGTTACTTTCTTGTCATTTGGATTCACCTATGGGTGGTCGACCTCTTTGTTGTCATGCAGAGGTATTTAGATAGTTATTTGCTTGGTGCAACTGCTGAATTTGTGGATATTACTCACCAATGTATGCAGAGGTATTCGACCTCTTTTTCCTTTTTTATTGAAATGAAATGTGATATGCTTAATTCCCTGACATGTAATGTAAATATAGATTTTATGCAGTTTGATTATGAATAGCATTTTTGGTGTCTTTATATATCATTACGAAGATAAAGTAGCTCTTATGCTTCTTTGTCTATGAAATTTATTGAAAGAAATCAGCATTCTCAGTTCAATTATATAGGTTGCATCCCTTTCCTTTTTAAAGACTTTGAAGCCTATCTCCAGTTATTGATCTGAAATTCCCTTACAGGAAATAATATGGTTAGGTGATTTAAATTACCGTATCAACTTGCCATATCAGGAAACTAGAGAGCAAATTACTAAACAGGATCGGACCAAGTTGGCTGAAAGGGACCAGGTATGATCCTACTGTATATCTTTGTCTGTACATGTGGTAATTATTTTAGTGGTTTGATTACTCTTAATTATGTGAAAACTGCGCACCACTTCAGGGAGTGTGAATTTCTTCAACTGAATGTCTCTTATGTCAAAAATTCTCTTGATAGTTAGGTTGTTGTTGCAATGAGCCAAAGTTCATTAAATTATTACTCTTGATACTAAGGAGGATGCCCCTACTTTGGTTCTGGTCCATGGTTATGATGCACCTCAAGGCTTTTTTCTTCTGGAATTTTGATGCTCTTGCTATCTGTTTTAGGGTGGTCGTTTTAGGGTGATTGTAATAGATTAACTGTTCTGGTCGTGGAATTTCTTTTGTGAACTTCTCAAATCTTGCCTTGAGACACAAATTCGTGGTCATTATGCCACCGATGCTTATGTTACATTTTTCATTCTTATTTTTCTAATAATCCTTCTTCTATTGTCATGCTACTTTTAGCTAATTCTAACCTTCTTGCCTTAATGGACATCTGCTCTTATGACCTCACCTTTCTTGAATATCAGGGTTTCTGAAACATACCTCTCTATGATACTCTGAATGAATTTCAGAAAGGTCACAGTCACATTGCTGTGGTTTGCAAGGACTTGAATGAATCTAGAGCAAGGCTTAAAGAACTTAGAGATGGTGAGCTCTTTTCAAGTTTTGCCGGAAGCTTGAGTGTGAAAGTCATAAAAGACACTTCCACAATCTTAAACAAATGAACATGTCTACATCTATGCTTTCTCATAATTTTAAGCTGTTCGCCCTAAATTTTGCACATAACATTTACTTTGTTCAAGCTGAAACAACAATTCTTTGCCTTTGCTTGCTACTATTGCTGCTCGATTGTATTGGTTTATCTTCCATATGAAGAGTTTATGTCCAAGGTTGACCTTACCCGTTAACCTACTATGTTTCAGTACAACGTGGGGTAAACAGGACTGCCGCATCTGTATTAGATGATCATAAAGCTTCAACAAAGACGGATGAAAGTCAATAGGCATCTAAAGGTCATGCGACTGTAGTTCCTCCTTTCAAGAAACAACATAGGGGCTGTTTTTTCTGTAACTTGGACATTTAGAACTCTCCAATTCCTGAATATCCACCTCATCAAGTGGTAGTTGGCGTGATCAGCATGGAGGATGTTATTGAAGAACTTTTAAAGGTAAATGAGTCGAGTCCAATCGTAAGTCTCTGCTGATATCAACCTCATTATTTGTCTAATGACAATTCCATGTTTCCAATATTTAATGTTTGTAGGAGGAAATTCTGGATGAAACTGATGAATATGTGAACATCCACAACAGGTAAAACGCCTATTGCTATTGTTTCCAATTATATGTCTCTTCTGATATCAGCCTCATTATTTGTCTAATGATGCTTCTGGTTTTCCAATCAGAATCAAGGTCAACATGAGCGCAGAAAAGCTTCCTACAATGAACTCTTTGCAGCAGGCATTTGACGCTTCATCAGCCTCCCGCTCAGCCGCAAAGGGAACAGCCACTGATGAGCAAGATGGAACCAATGAGAGCCATGCTCCTCATTATGGTGTCCTTGTGTTCACTTTCTTTCCTCAATTCCTCATTGATCATACATGATAGTTTTTCTTGGAATTTCAGGGGAAACTTTAAAAAAATCAGTCAATGCACAACATTGCAATTGTACCGAAGAGATAGCAAGGTGGAAAGGTTTATTTGTAGACAAGGTTCTAGAATGTTGGGACCGTGAAAAGAGGGAGATGGTAGCCACAAAAATTGCGCGGGGCATCAGGCAATACCGTGAGGCTGCTATGATTGAAATTGATGTTCTGCAACAGCTAGGCAAACATGATAAAGGAGGCAATCGGTAAGTTTCGCCACTTGCCATGATTTTATGCTTGCCCGTGCCATACTTCTAGAATTTTGAGGTTTTTCAGTCATCTGAAGATTATGTCAATGTTTATGGGTTTATTCATTGCAGTTGTGTACACTTATGTGAAGTTTGAGAATAGTGAGGGATGTTCATGAATTTCTTTAGGTCTAAGCTTGATTTGAATTTATTAAGAGTTGGCGATGAGCTTGTGTTGTCATGATTTTAGGAAGGCCACGAGGAAGCTGAGGAAGAGCTACCCAAGAAAACAAAGTTCTTTTTTAGCACTGCAGTTCAGATTTGGGATGCAGAATTCTATGTGAAAGTTGATGACAACATTGATCTTGATCTTGGTATGTAGCTTAAAAAAGTTAATATATATATTAAGCATCTTCTTCAATGTATGGGCATCTACATACTCAATAATAAATGCAAAATTTATCTTTTGATGTAACAGATGGGCTAATTGCACCCCTTGAGAAACAACGTGGTCAAGACAACGCATATATTAGATGTATACAACTGTATTTTGTCTGGCTTGATTAAGTTGTGTAAACTGCACAGTGAATTGTGTTATATAGGGATAGTTCTGCCTAAGATGACCGTCTTTGTGTGGATCACTATGCATGTGTTGTTATTACCCTCTTTATCCATGAAGTTCATTTCATTGTATTTTGTTTTTTGTAGATGGATGTTGAGAAGGAGGATCACCCTGACATAGATTTGGAGGAAATATTTTTCGAACAGTTTGTTCATGCTGATTCTCCTTATTCAAGTGATATATTTGTTGAACCAGAGTTGTTTCCTCGAGTTGGCAATGAGTATCAAGCTGCAATCCCTACCTTGCTGGCACCTTCTGAATGGGTCAAGTACTTCAGTAACCCGTGTGAGTATCAACCATTAACCAATCCTTCCTATGATTTTCTGATATGACTACCTGTCCCAATCAAATTAGCCAAAACTATCAAAGATGAAGAAATCGAAGATCATGATAATTTAGGTTGTTTAAAGATTGGGCCTGACCAGTGTGGAACAGGACCCTCATCTGCTGCAGATAAAACAGAGCCAAGGATCAAGGGAGATTGTGTGGAAGCTTCGAGGGCTTGCAGGGGTTTTGGTTTATGGTTTAATGGCAAGGGATTTATGGTTTCAATTGATGCTTCCTTCTATGTAAGCTTCAACCTCCCCACATTTGCTTGAATTTTTAGATTTATTCTAGATTATTCTTCATTTAAAAATGTTTGATATGGAATAAATTGTGGCAAGTCCTATTCCTTTTTTTAGCTTTAACTCAATCTCCTCGCATCCACCTCCATAAAGTAATGTTTTCTTTTTTTATTTCTGTAAATGGTGTTGCCCTTAATTTTTCTAAAGCAACTGAAGTGTGCATATAATATCTAACTATAAATGCTATTATTTCTGATGGGAGGCAGTTTGACATTGCGTTTCAAGCACAAATATTCACTTGTAGTTCTGCCCGATAGCACGAGTTGGCTTCTTTGAGCCTTTGACATCCCGGTTCGCCTCTCTAACCTTAATCTAATTTATTTATGGCGATGTATCAGTGTTGATTCAATATGATATGGACCCCGGTTTGTTTTTGTTTTGTTGATTTTTCCTTGTCTATTTATTGATTAGTGGTTATATGAATGTTTTTGAATTTGGGAGGTTGAACTAAATTGATTTGAGAATGTTGTAGAATATATCCTTATGGCGTCTCTATTGATGGACTTGGTCGAACTGAATGTTGTTGGCAACACTTTCCTCTATTAAATCATTCTCCCCATGTAACTTTCTAGCTAAAAGCTTTTATTACACAAGCTTATAGCTACTTCTGCATGTATCGATTGCTGTTATATAACTTATGTAAGTTATGTTGCTATTTTTTTAGCTAGAAAGTTTAAAATAAGCATTCAAGGTGTGACTGTCATGTAACCACTAATCAATAAAAGCTTGTGATTGTAACTTTCTAGCTAAAAGCTTGTGGACATGCTCATAACAAATTAAATACCCAGACTGTCATAGACTTGCTCTTAAATCAATAAGCTCAGTTTGGTCGAACTGAATGTGATTATAACTTTCTACCTAAATTCTTGTGGATTGCCTCTTACAAGGTTACACCAAAAGCACTGGCTGCACTTCCCCCTTTAAGCTCAATTACCTTTAATTCAAATGGACGTACAAACTGTAAGCCTGAGGTTGCGAAAACTGGGTTAGGTTCATCATATCTGTTGCAATGGTAAGTGTTGTAGAAGTTGCATTTCTTCAGTAGCTTAGGGTTGTGGATCATGCTTCAACTATTAACTCCTTGGAATGAAAATCCTGGAATCAAATACCTGATTCAAGCACTTAGAAGGCATTTTTGCCCTCAACATAGCTGCATCTTCCCACATTTGGGCATGTGCATACATATTTGCCAGCATCACATAGTCGCCATCTGATTCTAACTTCATCAAGTTTCTACCTGAATTAGAAGAATTACTATGGCATTTCAGTGAATGTTTGAGCCAAGGTATTAGGAAGCTTTTGTTCGAAAGTGACTATCTTACGTTGATATCCAAGCTCGAGAGGAGCGAGGCTCCAATTGGCTTCTTCAAAAACTTGATTCGAGAGATCAACACGTTGTTGAGGGGTTTGACGAATGCATTTGGAGGTACTTTCAAAGGAAAAGCAACAAGGCTACTCATTGCCTTGCGCAATGGCGTCCTCCGGATTCATTCTTTCAAGTTCTTCTTTGTCTCTATTCCTTCATGTTATAAGGAATATTGTAATGGATGATATTAATTTTCACGCTCAAACAAAAAATTGCTATATTTTTTCCCCATATCTACCATGATACATATGTGTTACACTGTAGAGATCACTACTCCATTCGCCATTACATTAATATTAAATTCTTTTGTGTATTCTTTTAAATATATCTCTATCATTACACTCCCAAAATTACTTGTACTATTATTAGATTGTAACATAAAAAATTTAATAAAATATGCAAATACCCGTGTCTTAGACACGCGTATTTATACATTCAAAAAATTTCATACGGCACGGGCCTTACACTAGTTTTCTTATAAAATCCAACCAATTTTGTTTCCTTTCCAATTAAGCCTAATTTGGCTTTTTACTGATTGCATCCAGGAACACCAAAATTCTGCATTTTTTTCTTTCCTCTTTCTATTCTTATCATCAGACGAGGCTCTACCGCGCGCCATAGCTGCTTGGACTCTCCAAGGACATCAAGATCAAGAGGAAAAAGGGGATCAGAATCGAATTGCTACCAACAGCTGATTCCCATAACTTCTATAAAGTAAAGACGAAACACGTTTATTCTCCTTTTTTCCTCTTCAATTTGGCCTTGATTTCATTTAATTTCGATAATTTGTGTTTCGAAAATCAAATACAATAGTTGAGGCCTTTCGATTTGGGGGTTTTGAACAACCGTACATATGCAGATAATGTAGGTTTTTTTGTTCGAGAGGAATTTGAGAGGTTTAGGCGTTTTTGGCTTTGAGAGAGAAGAAAACATTGACTATTTGATTATCGAGTTTTGAAGCAACATTTAGTTTAGGGTTCCTTGGAAGCAAATTTTGATTCATGGGACTTGAATTAACTACCACATTTGGACGTGATAACCAAAGTCGAAAAATTTAGGCATAAGCCTTTTTCTTATTTCTCTTTGTGAGAACGTCTTTCAAAGACAATTTCTTCTTTTTTTTTTTTTGCCTCATTTTCAATACAGACACACAATGTTCAAGTATTCAGACCATATTTGATTTTCTCCTTGTAGTCGAGGCAATGCTAATTTGACTAAAAAAACAGAGGATTTGTTTTTTTTTTCTTCTTTGTTGGGAAAAAGATGTTCTGTTTGTTTTTGTGGTTGCACTTAGCATTTTGACTAGCTACAGTACATATGTACCCCCTTTATGAGGGATCAAGTCGCTCGTAGTTCTTTGTGAACCCATTTTTCACATGTGTTTTCGAGTTGTTTGAATGTTCAGACTAACTTCAAGTCCTTTTTTTTCATATGCATCACTTGAATTATTCGAGCACATCTTCTAGGAAGGGTTTTCCAAAGAACTCGACTATTGAAAACCGATATTTTTTACTTTTCCTTTTTTCTTATTTTTTTCTTTTTTCTTTTCACCGCATCATTCAAATCACTCGGGCCCACATTCTAGGAAGGGTTTCCTGAATAACCCGACTATCATTTGTGAACTCGGAAACTGCTTTTTTTTTTGTGGCTGAATCTGACATATATTTTTTTGATGCCAAACTTCCTACGTACCACTTGTTGGGGATCAAGTCTGTACGTAGTTCTAGGGATCGAGAACTATTTCTTTTTTATCTACCTTTAACGATACAAAATCATTTTCACACCCTTACTTGATTTTAGGTTTTTATGATATGGTTGAGCTTGTGGACGAGAATTTTTTGTTGTCTCTTCTGAAGCTCCCGCTTTTAGTCCTTTTCATTTGGACTTACTTGCTTTTAGGCTCATCAACTTTTCTGAGCCTTTCAAATATGGAAGCTTAAAATTATCCACTTGTTGAGGCTAGATTAAGCCTACGAAACACCGAAGACCCTTGTCAAGGTGATACTAAGCCTTTGAAACACTATAGATTTGGATGCTTCATTTGTTGAGGCTAGCTCGAGTCTTTTGAATATTGAAGATTTTGGTGCTTCACATGTAGAGGCTATATCAAGCCTTTTAAACACCGAAGTTTTGGGAGTTCCACATGAAGCCATTTCAAGCCTTTCAAATGCAGGCACTCTCGACTCTATTACACTTGCGGTTAGAACACCCTAGCCTCTTCGTATGAGATTTGATTTTTTTTTGACGAAAGTCTCATCAATAAGTTTTTGTGGAGCTTTACCCTTGAAAGAGGGTTTTAGCTTTTGCACTTGAACTCTATGCTTCTTGTGCATTTTTGAAGTTTTTGCTAAGCTTGAATTCTTTTCCTTTGATTCCTCTCTTGATTTTAAGGAGGGAATTTGATCCTTAGAGCGAAGCGTAATCTTTTTAATTCTTGCTTCTTTTTCGCACATGTCGTCGGACCATGAGACTATACGACATTGAACAATTTCTTTGATTCCAATGGCTCATCTTTTGAAGAATCATCTTTCACGAACGCCTTAGAAGCAAAATCCTTGAAGGTAATCGCTGCCCGTTTTGATTGGACATACTCTTCGCCGGAATGAGTCTTGGAGTTCCTTTCTTTCTTACTTTATTCTTTTTGTTGGGCTTTCTTGACCCCAAAGCACCTGAAACATTGGTAATCATTTATTGAGACTTCTTGTGACTTTTACAAGTTTTCCACTTAGAGTCACTATTTTCCTTGACGATGTCATCAATACCAGAGCACAACATCAACTCATATAACGTCGGTTGCCCCGGTTTATCTTGTGGCATGTCAAGGTATGCCCATATAATTTGGATTTCACCTTCCATAATGATCTGTGGGTATTGCCATAGGAGGCAATAAAATCGTGGGACTACCCCCATTTTCAATAGCGATGAAAGGTGCCTTTTGTATTTGAGAAGACACTTGGAGTGAGGGAGTGGACTCTGCAACATCTACCGTTGAAATGGTGTTGGATGTACCTGCTTGAGCTCTTGATGGTGCCCCCTCGATTTCAATTTCTCCTTTGTTAATCATCTCTTCTACAATGTCTTTAAAGAGAAAGCAATGCTTGATTGGATGACTAACGAGTTGGTGATACGACCAATATTTTGGATCACTCGTCTTGCCAACCCTTTTTGGCCTTTTTGGCTCTAGGAGTGTTAAAAATTTAACCCTCACCAAGTTATCAAATATCCATGGTACATCATCATCATTAAAAGAATATTTCTTTTGCCTTCTTTCATGAAGAGTGAATTTCTTGGCTAGCTCTTTGGCTTTCTCTTTTCTTTGAGCTTTGGAACCATTCCCGTGAATGTGCTCTTGATCATGTTTGACAAAAGTCGCTATAGACTCTTCTTCATCTTGTAGCTCATCGCCACCATTTTCGTTAGTCTCGCTATCTTGAGACCAGTTGGATCCTCGTGCGAGTTGTTTTTCAACGTTGCAGGCTTTTGACACCAACTCATCAAATGAACAAGGTTCGACACTTCCAACATGTACCGCTAATTTCAGTATGAGGTTGTTTATGCACATTTGAACACAAGCTTGTTCACTTAATTTTTCATGGCATTGGAGCGTTATGCTCCTCCACCTGGTGATGAAGTCGTTGGTAAGCTCATTAGGCATTTGATGGGTATTTGCAAGATCCAGAATGGAAACCCTTGCCTTTGAGCTCACAAATTAAGCTAAGAACTCTCTTTGTAGATCATTCCATGTTTGAATCGACCTTGGTTGAAGTTGGGTGTACCAAGTGAATGTCGATCCCTTCAAACATTGAATGAATCGCCTAATTAATAAGGCATCGTTTAAGGCAGTTTCACCACAAGCAGAATAGAAATGAGCTAGGTGTTCGTGGGGTGAACCGTGATGGCCATCGAACTTGTCAAAGGTCAGCCCTTGGTAGCATGGGGGAAATGGCATCAAATCACAGTGAGCCGGATAAGGCTTTTTATACCAAAAAATTGTCAGATTTTGTCATGCATAGACTTCTTTTATCCCTTGAGAGATAATCTCTTTGATTTCTTTTGCAGAGATCAACGTGCTACCACTTGAACCATCACCATTTGGCCTTGTTTGCTCTTGTTTGTTTTCTTGAGCTTGCATATTTAATTGAGTGAGAATGCTGCTATTTGAGCATCTTTCTCATCCAGTTTTCTTTGCAACTCTGGAAGTTGCTCTTCGATACTTGATGTGCTGGTAGTCAACACCTTGTGAGATGCTTGCTTGAGATATAACCATTAAAGCATTATAACTTGTTAACTTCAACCAGTCTTTCTCTCTGACATCGTCTTTGGAGAAATGGCATATTTTTTTAACCTCCTTACTCTTCTTGGATCTTGAAGGTTTAGCCTTTGTAGTCTGGGGTTTCCTCTCTCCCGAGTATGAGGTCATATTAACTTGTACAACCTCACTCGGATAAATGGACATGACCTAATGAGGATTTGTTTTGGAGAAGACACTTGAGGAATTTCTTTTGCCCCATATGAGCCAAGAAGATCTTTTGCAAGGGTTGCAATAGCTCGCTCTAAAGTTAACGAATGAGCTAGCACAAGCATAGGCGTGGTCTTGCCGCGTTGAGATTCATATTTGCGTCCCCTTCTCTTCATGGAGTTATTTACCTTCTTGGCAATAGAGACAGGTTGTGTGGAAGTTGCGATTGACCCCTCATTCCTTTTGATGACACGAATGATGAGTCTTTGAGCGACTTCATTAAAGTGCTTTGTGCCGCTGTAATCACCCTCCTGCATTTTGAGCTTGTTGCAGATGGGTTCGTTGTTGAAATTGTTGTCGCTGAGCCGACACTACTAGAATACTGCAATTAGACATAATTAGACCTGTCAAAACATAACCCGATCCGACCGTCCGTAATTTTTTGGGTCAAGACCCGAAAATTTTGACCCGAATTTTTTTTCCGACCCGAACCCGAAAAACCGGAAATTTTCCGGGTAATCTGGGTTTCAACCCGGTGACCTGATTGACCCGATAATTTTGACCCGATTTACCCGGTGACCCGATTTACCCGGTTGATTTATAATTAAATATTATTAAATTTTTTTATATATAATTAAAATTTATCGCAAAATTACCAAATCATGATTTTTTTAATTTAAAAAAGAAAAATTTGACAAACCCAAAATCGACCCGAAATGACCCAAAACCCGGTCAAACTCGGGTTCTAGTCAACCCGGAAATACCCGAAACCCGTTTTAACCGAGACCCGAAGTGACCCGACTCGAACCCGACCTGAATGACCCGTTTGACAGGTCTAGACATAATGTAATTTCAGTCTGTCAAACAATTAACATATGTTAAATTATTCTATTAGATTAAAAAAATATTTTGTGATGTGTAAAACAATTTACACAATTGTCAAATATACGGACATATGTGAAATTCTATGTTATGGAAAAAGCAAGACACCCGCGATTAGGGAAAAATGCACGCGAGATGAAAAAAGTTCAAAAAAAAAAAATTGAAGCGGGCTTTGGAGACAACGTCAACACTTGAAAAAAAAATTGAACTTTTCTTTTTCAAAGCGAGCTCAATACTTAAAAAAATTTCAACCTACTTTAATTTCTCTGTCCCCTCACATTCATCCTCATTCTCTCTTCTCTCCAGACCCGAGCCCCCAAATCCCCAACTGAATCTTCACCCCTCTCCAGATCCGACCTTCCTCTAGCTACCTCCGACGACCCTCCTCCTTGGGTCAGTGCTTTCTTCTTCCATCGGCCTTCAGCTCTCTGAAGTCCATTGATAATGCATATTTTGGATAAGGATTATAGCTAGTTTTATTTGCATTGGAGTGTTCATATTGCATGCTTTTTTTTTGGTCTAATTTACATTATTTTGCATTTGAGTATTCGAGTTTGGAATCTACACTATTTTATATTTATTCTGAAGTTTTACAATGCGAGTTTGAAGGGAGGCTTAAGAGACCTGAAAGAGCTGGTTCTGGAGAATAAAAAAGGCTAAAGAAAGATCATCAAGGGGGCTAAGGAGTTCAAAGTTGATGAAAAAGAAGAATCACAGAGCCAGAGTAGCGGCGCCTGCCGCTATTAATTAGTTTACGAGTCTCCGGCGAACCCGATTTGTCCGGATCTATTTTAATTAGTTTATTATTATTTTATTCTCTAGGGTTTTGAGTCATCACTTTTAGTTTATAAGACTATTGTTTTCAGCCATTTTGAGTGTGGAAGAACATATATAGAGAGAAAGGGAGAGATACTTGTTGACTATGAGTTGCTAAACTCATAGTTTCGCATGTGATTCGAAGAAATGGTTGGTTGAATTGTGAGGATTTGATTTCATATTGTTATTCATGAGTTCTGGCTCCTCTGGAACAGGTTCTGGCTAAGAATGAACTACCAAGGAGGATAGGACATGTAGGATCTTTCGCTATATCAAGCACAATGAAGTCCGTAGGCACAAAGAACTTGCCCACCTTGACGGGGACATCATCTATAACTCTTGTGGGCATAACGAAGTTGTTGTCGGCCATGTAAAGCTTCATATCCATAGGCTCCAAAGCTCCGACATTCACCTTTGACCACATGGATAAAGGCATGAGGCTCACACTAGCCCCTAAGTCGCAGAGAGCCTTGTAGCGATGTTGGCCTAGTCCAATGGTGATGGTAAATCTCCCTGGATCCGCTCTCTTCACTGGAAATTCTATCTTGCTGCACTCCTCCGCGATCTCAGCCATTGATCGCTTCTTGCTCAACATGTCTTTCAAGAACCTCACATAAGATGTCATCTCATGAAGAGCTTTGGTGAAGGGTATGGTGACATTAAGCCCTTGAAGCATCTTCATGAAACGCTGAAATTTCTTGTCGATGGGGTCCTTCAAAGATTTGGATGGGTAGGGCAGCGTCTTCTTCTTCTTTGCAGCAGCTGGAGTCGAGTTAGGTGACTCGACATCGATTGTATGTAGGTCGACGTCGAGTGCAGAGGCTGGCTTTTATGATGGTTGTACAAATGGCTCGACGTTGATAGTAGGTGACTGGACATCGAGTGAGGGTGAGTCGACGTCGACTGGGGATGACTCGACGTCGACTGGAATTCTAGTAGCTTTGTCTTCCGGCTTTTGTTTGGGCGTTTGTAGTTGTCGCCCACTTCGTAGATGTACATCAGCTACGTGTCCAGATGATTTGCCCTTAGGGTTGGGCTCAGATTGCCCAGGGAGCGATCCGGACGGTCATGGAGTCTGTGCAGCCAATTGACCCACTTGGGTTTCTATGTTTTTCATCCAAACGTCGATCTCTCCAAGTCTAGAATTGATTCAATGCAGTTGAGTATGAATGGAATTGTTGGATTATTTATATTCAGCGCGATTCCTCCTCAATTTATCAAGAATGAGGTACGTGCAGGTCATCCTTTATCTCTGGGTGTCTAGGTGCTCTATAAGGTGGGGGGTCCCTTTGGTATTGGGGTTATTTGTATCCCTAATTTTACTGATATCCTCCGTGGTTGGGACCCCGCGTGTAGTGCACCTCCTCATATCTTTCCTCCAGCTTGACTTGCTCGGAATGTGGGCAGATGGTGGTGTTGTGCCTGACTGACCCACTCTCCAAACAAGGTTGGTTGTTGGTGAGGAACTTAACTTGCTTTTGTAGGCGCCATACTTGATCTTTTGTGAATTGGTCCCTCACGTTAGGATCGATCTTCTTAGAAGGCTCATATAGTGGCATAGATGGGACATACCTTGCGTCGGAAGCCACAAGAGTTCCATATGTGTTGTCGAATTCCACCAACCTCTCTATGGTGGCCCAAGCCTCCATCAGTGCAAGCTTAATGTATCGGGAAGAGTATAAGAGTTGATCCTCTCTTTATTCGGTACATCAAGAGAATTATAGAAGATCTCCTGAATCACGTAGGTGGCTTCCCATGAGTAGGGCAAGATCGCAGTAGCTCATTGAACCGCTTCGATGCATGCGTTAGCGTCTCTCCAGGCTTTTTCTTGAAAGCCGTGATTTTCTGCCGCATCATCGCCGTTTTGGAAGGAGGAAAGAACTTGTTATGGAACACATCCTTAACCTCTGTCCATGTAGTGAGCGAGCGTGGAGTCAAACCCCTCAAGCCGTTGCAATGCTTTCCCTCCAAGAGACCAGTGAAAAGATTTTAGCTTGACATATTCTAAAATTTTCCCATCGGCAATAGACTCAGACAAGTCAACAAATGTGGTAACATGCGTAAGAGGACACTCATTAGTTCTTCCTTCAGAAGTATTTCTTCTTATCTCAGAAAGGAAAGAAGTTTTAATTTCAAAGTTGGAGGTAGGGATAAGAATAGCCGATTCAGGCACGGTCAATGTCGGGTGCATGTATTGTTTGGCCGTCTAAGGATATTGGTTAACTTGCGCCTCAAACTGCCTTCGTGCTTGTTCCTCTCGGTCGCCCCATGCATTTGCAGCCTCAAATTGCTGCCTAAGTTTCTCAACCTTCTGAGCTAGAGTCTTGTTGTCCCCCATGATCCCTTGCAACCTAGAATGTACGTGGAGAAAACGTTCTGGCTCTTCTAGTCATTCAAACTCTGGTGTACGATCAGCGTGTCGCATACACCTATAAAGAAGCACTAAAAGAGAACGTAAATAAGACTAAAAAGGGCGCGATTGATAGCTTCCCTGGCAACAACGCCAAAATTTGTTAGGGGAGGAAATCGAGTGAATAAATATAAAAAGAATATATATAAACTCAAACCAATCCCCAGTCCACACAAATTAATTACAAGACTTCCTCCCGATGTATTGGTAGGGAGTCAGGATCGATCCACGAGAAAGCGTGTCAGCGCTCGCCTACTTAGTCTCAAAAACAGCTCTCCGCGTCGACTAGAAGTCACTCGACGTCGATTGAAATCCAGTCGATGTCGGCTGTGGCAGTCGATCTCTAGTGCTAACCTGCAAGAACAAAAACACACACTCGACGTTGAGCAAAGGCACTCGATATCAGGTCAGTTCACTCGATATCGACTGAAGTGGTCGATGTCGAGTCAAAATACAGAAAACGTAATCGTCGGCAAAAAACGGCTGAAGAATGTAAGAATGGATGCGAATGGTGAACAAAAATAGAAAAAGGGTTTTGATATCAATATACTAAAAGCTTCCTCGTGGAACATATAAAATATAAACAGAAATCGAAATAAAAGTAAGTACAAAACATGGTAAAAATGGGATTTACAATTTGGTTTTTGGGGTGAGGTTGGAATATTTCATTTCCACCTTTCGAATCATCATTTTTTAGAGGAATGCTCTTCCATTGGAGATTCTTTTTGGGGAGAAGGGATTTGCAATCTGGTTTTTGGGATCAGTTTGGAAGATTTCGATTCCGCCTTTTGATTCTTCGTTTTTGAGAGGGATGCTCTTCCATCTGAGATCTTATTTAATTTGGATGCCATGGATCTATCTTTAGTCTGGTTGAGGCCGCAGTATTTAGCCGGTGGCGATGGCATGTGCAGTTGTTGAAAGGGCTAGGGTTTCCTGGCTTTTTTCTCACCTTCTCTTTCTCTTGATCTCTCATCTCTCAATTTCTTGTTATTGTATTGGAGGAGCTCAGTCAAGCTGGTCAAGTGTGTCACAACAGGGACTACTTGACTAATCAGCAAAGGCACAAACAAGACACATAACCGGGCAATCGTACACATAGCAGTGCAATCAAGTAGCTTTGGCTTTTCCCTTGTATTAGGTTGTTTTTGTTAGCTGTATAAATAAGAGGCTTCAGCCTTTCAGTTGGAACCAACTCACACATTTTCATTCTTCAATTCAGAAAAGAAGAAAACCCCTTTTGGGGCTCCGACATTTGTTCAATCTCATTATACACACACAGATTACATTTTCATCTTTACAAATTCAAAATTCAGTCAAGTTTTTATGGTATCAGATCCGGGTTCGGCTTGTTGCAGTCTAGGCTTTGGATTAGTGGGGTTGTTGGCCTTGTTGACATGTCACGGGCATTGGTTCCCATTTAAGCGCATGTGGCAAGTGCAACTTGTTGGTTAAAGTCGTTGCACTTGGGGGGTGTGTTGGAATGTGGTTGTCCCACATCGGTAGTATAGAGAATGCTTGAATAACATATAAGGTTGAAGAGTTACTCCTCTCATTGCCAATTGGTTTTGAGATGGAACCCCATTCGGGTTTATGTGTCGTTCGAGTCTCCCGCTTGTGGGCCTGCACACACGACCTCCCTCCAGCGTCTTGACCCCACCGGGCCTAGCCGACTTTAACATGGTATCAGAGCTACTATAGCAGAGCTACTTGGACACACTTTATGACGAAAAAATCATGTGCTTTTGCCTTGGCCCTTGATTAAGTCATTTGTTGTGATGGCATAGAGACAATTTTCAGTTGTTGTCAAAATCATCAGATCAGACAATGCATTCGAACTCGGTTCAAGCAATGAAGGGCAGGCTTGGTTCAAGCAAGCTGGAATTGTACATCAGAATTCTTGCTCTCACACTCCACAACAGAATGGAATTATGGAACGTAAGCATAAGCATCTCTTAGAGACTTGCAGGGCACTACTCTTTCATTCTCATCTTCCAGTTGAGTTTTGGGGTGACTACTTGCTAATTGCTACATACTTGATCAATCGGTTTCCTACGAAGGTGAATGAGGGGAAGTCTCCTTTTGAGCTTTTATTTGGTCATGCTCCTTTTTATTCTCATTTGAGAGTCTTTGGCTGCTTGTGTTATAAATCTGTGATTGGTCATGCTCGTGATAAACTCAAACCAAGAGGGGTTCCTTGTGCTTTCTTGGGTTATCCTTTTGGTAAAAAGGCTTACAAACTCTATGAGATTGAATCAAAGTCTTTTTCTATCTCTCGTGATGTAGTGTTTTATGAGCATATTATTCCTTTCTCATCTAAGAAATGGGATATGGTTGATCAATTCTCCTTGCCGATTGTTGATCATATAAATGATGTTGAGTTAACTGGTGTCACTGAGTTGCCAGTTGCTCCTCCTTCTCCTACTGCTGATGGTCCTCCCATTCATGTTCCACCTGTTGTTGAGGCTCCCTTAAGACGTTCGTCTCGTCGAGTTCAACCACCTCACCATCTACAGGATTATGTTTGTTCATATGCACATTCAGATTTTCATGATTGTTCTCTCTTGGATGGCTTAGCTCCTTCTTATTGTGCTTCCATTGGAGCTTTTTCTTGTCATAATCAACAACTGATATTATATGTCTCACCTCAACAAGAACCTGTCTCTTTCTATGAAGCTATAAAATTTTCTGAATGGAGGGATGCTATGGACCTTGAGTTTGCAGCATTGGAGGCTAATCACACCTGGGATGTTGTCTCTCTCCCTGCTGGTAAAAAGCCTATTGCTAGCAAGTGGGTTTACAAAATTAAGTACAAAGCTGATGGAAGAATTGAACGTTTCAAAGCAAGGCTTGTCATCAAAGGCAGCACTCAAAAGGCAGGTATTGACTATACTGAGACTTTTTCTCCTATTGTTAAAATGACAACCATCAGAAGTTTGATTACTGTTGATGCTAAAAAGGGCCGGCTTACGAGTCAATTGGATGTTAACAATGCATTTTTACATGGTGATTTGGTTGAAGGTGTTTATATGAAGTTGCCTCTTGGTTATTCTCCTTCTCATGATTGTCAAGGTGTTGCAGTTTGCAAGTTGAATAAGTCACTATATGGTTTAAAGAAAGCTTCAAGACAATGGTATTCTAATTTGTCTTCCTTCCTTCAAGACAATGGTTACATTGTCTCAAAGAATGACTATTCTTTATTTGTGAAACATACATCAGTCAGTGGCATTGTCTTGCTTGCAGTTTATGTTGATGATGTATTGCTGACTAGAAATGATAATACAGAGATTGAAAGCATTAATAATCGTCTTCATTCCCAATTTAAGATCAAGGATTTGGGTAAGCTCAGCTATTTTCTAGTGATGGAGGTTCTTTATACTTCATCTGCAGTGGTACTTTCTCAAATAAAGTTTGCTTTGGATTTGTTAAAAGATGCCAAGATTTCTTTCACTAGGGAGGTTCTTGCTCCTCTTGAATTGAACATGAAGCTCCTCCCTGATCAAGGTGAATTGTTCAATGATCCTTTATGGTATATACAGATGGTAGGAAAACTGGATTTTCTTACCAACACAAGACCAGACTTGGCCTTCTCAGTTCAGTTTTTAAGTCAGTTCATGAATACTCATCGCTTGCCTCATTATAATGCTTTGATGCATACATTGAAGTACCTTGCTTCTAATCCAGCTCATTGTTTATTATTCTCAAAATCATCTGATTTTTCTTTAAAGGTCTACTGTGACAGTGATTGGGGTGCTTGTTTTTCAATAAGAAGATCTGTGAGGGGCTACTTTGTTCTTCTTGGTGGCAGTCCCATAAGCTGGAAATCAAAGAAGCAGCACACTGTCTCTCTTTCACCTGCTGAGGCTGAGTACCGTTCCATGAGAAGGGTGGTCACTGAGCCTACATTGCTATCTCGTCTCCTTCATGAGTTGTCTGTGCCTTCTGTCACTCCCATTCCACTTCAATGCGACAACCAGGCTGCTATATACATTGCCAAGAACCCGGTGTATCATGAACGAACGAAGAATATTGAGCTTGATTGTCACCTTGTCCGAGAGAAGCTCAATGATGGGTTGATTTCTCTCCAGTTTACTCCAACTGCTTCCCAATAAGCTGATGTTTTCACCTAACCTCTCACTGGTATCCATCATCATCAAACACTCTCCAAGTTGAAATCAAGTAGCTTTGGCTTTTCCCTAGTATTAGGTTGTTTTTGTTAGCTGTATAAATAAGAGGCTTGAGCCTTTCAATTGGAACTAACTCACACATTTTCATTCTTCAATTCAGAAAAGGAGAAAACCCCTTTCGGGACGCTGCATTTGTTCAATCTCGTTCTACATACACAGATTACATTTTCATCTTTACAAATTAAAAATTCAATCAAGTTTTCATATTGGTGGTCAAATTTTGAACTCACGGTTCGACGTACGCCTGAGCTAGGTTGATTAATGAACGTACGTACTAAGGTGGTCAAACATACATAATCGTAACCAAAAATAAAAAAGAAATTTGATCAGTTGGATCTATCAAGCTCCATCTAGCTAGCTAGCACTGTGTTAGGTTGTCTATAGAAATAGATGGATATACAATTGAAAAAAACGGAGTAAGTGAATTTACACGTTTTGGAGATGTAACATAGGGGAGGGGTGGGGGTTGGAACGGAAATCCATAAAGAAAAAACGACGTCGATGCATGACACACTTGCCGATGTACGTAATCCCACCACCACTTTTACTGCTTTGCATGCACAGACGACGACCCTCCTTTTATCAACTTGCAACCCTAAAGGCTAAAAGCCTAATTGCATTTTCATCTTTTTATTAAAATGTTCCCTTTTATTTTTGCTCTACTTTTCTTGACAATTTTTTTTTAAAACAGTCAAAAGAGGAGAAATATTGTACTGCACTAGGACCAAATTAGAATCTGAAAAGCAAACAACAGAGGAAGAAGATCGATATGATATGGGTGTCGAAACCCAAGATATGCAAACAGCCAAACACGGCCCAAGGTTAAATTAAATTTCGGAAAGAAAAAAGAAAGAAAGGGTTTAAAAAAGGGATTTCTTTTGAGAGTTTGGGAAAGCATAAAGCTAGTTAGGCCATGACAATCACGCAAATCTATGAGTATTCTTGAATTAATACTCAAATTGAAGGGTGCTTCTTACTATGCAAATCTTTGTATCCCACTTTTACTTTTCAGGATAGTTGAGTATTTACATTTCCTTCTTTTTACGTGTGCGTCCGTGTGTACGCGTGCGTGCGTACGTAATAGTTGCTGAAAGGTGGAGTGAAATTTTAAACTTGTAAATTTACGGTTCTGAATTTGAAAATAGTCATATCGATAATTCACCAAAAAAATGTATAGAATTGATTTTTTATTTAAAAATCACATATTTAATTAGAATTGACCCATCAACCTCTTGATTCACAGAGAATTTTTTTTTAGTATATATTATTGATGAGCTGTTTTTAGTCGCGTAAACCGTATCAAAATATATTCGAACCTACCTAACTAATGTAGTGTGGTAAGCACGAGTCGATCCCACAGAGAATCAAGTTATTCCTAAGTTAAGTTTATTTACCAATTAGTCTGAAACGGGGTTTTTAAGTGGTGAAAATAAGAAATAAAATAAAATAAACTATAAACAAATTAATGCAAAACAGATTAGAGAAGATCGCTCTACCTACAACTATCCACTTTATTTGTTTGAATTGATATTGTAACTTCCTCTTGTCCTTTTAGTCTTCCTATGAATGCCCTTGTCCCGACCTAATATAGTTACTAGTCCAATCAGTCCTAGAAACCCTTATCAATCGAACAGTCCCTAAAGAAGGATTTAACCCAATTGATAGCTTTAAGTTCAGAGATTAACCAAGGTATTTGCAGTCCCTAAAGAGGGATTTAACAACACATTCAACTTCCTACCCATCCAATTAGTTCAATCAGCCCTAAAGGGATAAGTTTGCCACTTGGGTTAAGGTTCACAATCAGGAATCTACAAAACCCTAGCAATTGAATTGATTCTACCAAGTTGATCAGTCGAGATAGAATAAAACAATCAAACATTCAAGCACAAAGAAGTCGAAACATTCAATATAGGAAATAAGGAACAAGATTTAGAAACTCACAACTCAATCAAACAAAGCTTCAAATTGTAGATAAAACGGGAGAGTTTAGGTCTCCATAAAAACAAAACAAAACGCAATTAGGTTAATGGAAAGCAAATCACGGCAGTCGGCCGTATCACCCTATCACATTCGGCCTCCCCCGTTTTTGCCGTATAAATCACTATATATATAAACTATGAAAAACCTAATCTATCTAAATTTATATAAATATAATACGGAGTATATGATTCTATCTAAACTAATTCTAAATATATAATAATAATAATACTAGCATAGCAGCAGCTTCATCACTTGGAAACGTGGGCTCTTTTCCTCCTTGGACCGTCTGGATTCCAATTGCATTAAGTAACTTCAGCGCACCAATGATCAACCCATCCTTCAACTTGTAAAATAATTCCGATCGATCTCCGAATTCATACGATCCAACCCGAAAATACCTGAAATATATAAATATGCTAGCGTAGACTCCGAAAATCAAATAATACAAATTAACTATAAAATATATAAAATATGCTCTAAATTAATATGCAAATCTATATTTAAAACATGACTAAAATATACACTATCAATTATATAGAAAGTTTTTCAAAAACATTATTGAAAAAAACATAAATTATGTTTTTTGTAATCACAAATTGTGTTCCAAATATAACTTGCTAAAAAAGTTGATATGAATAAAAAAATAAATAGAAAGAATAGAAATGAAAATTATTTGAAAAAAAGAAATTATTGAGAATTAAACTTGTAAATTATGGATTGAGAAAATGGTATTCAATATAGCAAAAAATTTAGCTCTTTGCAAAAATGTCATCCCCCCCATATAAAATGTGGTAAATGTCAAAAAGAATTTTTTTTTGCAAAACTAACAGGTTACCTTGACCTTGTATTGTCGGTTTGGGCGGGCTTTTAAAAATTTGGAGATTTTGGGAGGGATTCAAGGGATTAGGAAAGGAGAGAGAGAGGGTTCATATCTTCACAAAATCAAAACTCCAATCTGGCGACTGCGAGAGAAGAGCGGCGAAGGAGGAGGAGAGAAGTGGAGGAGGCGGCGGATTCCATTGAGCAATCTGGCGACTGAACCCGTTGTCGGTTTTGGTTCTCGATTTTGCTTCCCTCGTTGTATCACCAAGAACTCCGCACCGAAGCCATATGTACGCCGGCGTGCACTCCCCGTGAGCACGCAACAGTCGCATTTCGCCGATTCTATCTCGATCTGATCGAGTCCCTGAAGTCGCGTTCTTCTTGTTGTTCCATTTTCTTCCCGTTGATTTCTTTCCCAATTCTGCAATCGAATCGTCGGTTGCGGGCTTCTTGTTCATATCAGGTTCCTCTCTTGCTCTCGCTCTCTCTGGTTCAGATTCAAGTTGAAATTTTATTTCCTTACTCATTGAATCTTCTGCCTAGGGTTTTTCATGTATCCCTTTCCTTATTATTCTACAAGGTTGTTCAGTTAAACTCATTTAAGATTGATGGGAGCATTTTCTTTCTTCTTTCATTGTAGCACAAAAAGTATTCATCTTGATGGATAATAAAAAGTTGAACTTTAACCAGCCCCTTCATTTGGTTAGACGTGGCGGCTCATCAACTGCTCATCTAGAGGTTGACAAGAGGAAAACTGCTTTTATCTTACAAGAAGAAAGAAGGGGCATCGAGAGAGGAGGAATCCGACGAAGTTCCTGAGGTAGACGAGATCCGGCAGAGGTTACTCCTACATTGGCTAAGACATCATTGTCACTGGCTAGATAATAGTATTTACTGGCTAGTAAGCATACATCGCAAATATTCGGGTTTTGCATCCGGCAGGACTGTATTGGTTAGGAACTTTAGTACTTCGTACGTAGTGTTTGGTTTAAGTCTTAATTGTTTAATCGTTTTCACCTTTTGGATGGCTTGTGTTTGATGACTGATAAGGTATGTTGTGGACACTTGTTTATATGTGTTATGGATGGTTGTTGTGAATTCTGCGTTATAACGCATTTCGTGTAGGTTTAATGGTTGATATATACATAGGATGAGAAGTTTCTAAGATAGATAAGATATGTCAGGGGTTATTATCTTATTGGCATAGACTTTGATTTTATTGGCAAGGAAAAAACATATACTGGCTAGTAAAGAAAAAGTTCGCAAACATTTGTCCTTTGCATCGTTGGCAAACTAAAGGGCCAGTTATGTGAATTCAAAACCACCCAAACCCCAAAGTATCAGTGAGTTACAAGCAAACTAATAAAATACTACATTCGACTATTCCGTCTGGTGATTTGGTGCGTTGTGACAAATTCACAACCATCAAGCGACTTCCATTTTGGCTTCCACTTTCTTTGATCGAAGCGTACAAAGGAAAATGTCATGCCCCATCTCCACCCATTGAGTTCTAGTACTTGAAAGCATCCCAATCACTTTCATCATCCACATGAATTGGATAACATCCTTCCTTCTTCGCATCGAGTAGGTATTTCAACTCCAACTCGTACGAACTCGGGTTTATCGCGAGCTTCTCCATTATCTTGCTCCTAACAGACCCAAACGGCATGCTCTCCTCTATGAGCATTGCCTTGTCAGAATTTCGACCTTCATACACCCATCCCCCTCCTCCATGTTCCCACCGACCACTGCAAATGGGCCTATTGGCTAAACTAGACATGTACCTAAAAAATTGGCTAGTGGTAGAAAGTGGTGTATTTTTGCAAATGCAAAAATCCAACCGGCAGTGGAGGTAGCAGGTGAAGGGGAGAGGTGCACTGTAGCTCCATCATTTCCTCAAACAGAAATCAGAAGGGGGAGGTGGTGGACATGGTGTGTGGCTCAAATAAAAGAGGAAAATGGGGGGGGGGCATTTATGAGGGGAAATTTCAATGATTGAATTAAGGGTGTCAATCAACCCTTATAAAATATTGATTGATGGGTGTCATTCCATATTAAATGCTCTACAAAAAAGGGAGCCAACATAGGAGACGAGTGGAAAGTTGAGGGCAAAGCATCACCGTCATTTTTGGGAACTGGAAACGGTTGTCTTACCAATAGAAGACAAATATCTTACCAATAGTATACATGTGTCTTACCGATAAGACAAACTTATCCTACCATACATTGAAATTTTGGAGATAATATGGAGGGGGATGTCCATAGCGATTTTGGCGGGATGTCCGTGTAATTTTGGTGCCAAAACAGGGTTCTTCATTGGGGGGAGAGGGAGAGCATCTGTCTGACCAATATGGTACAGTTATCTAGCCAATAGCATATAGTTATCCTACCAATAGGCTTAAAATGTCTTACCATACCTGAAAATTTGGAGAAATTTGGAACGGATTGACCGAACCTGTTTTGGCGGGTTGTCAGTGTAATTTTGGCGCCAAAACGGGGTTCTTCATTTGGGGGAAGGGGGGAGCATTTATGAGGGGAAAATGCAATCATTGCATTGATGGGTGTTCCCCAAGCACATATATAAGCTTGAGAGGAGGATCTCAAACACCCCAACATGCCCTGCAAAAACTGAAGAAGAGGAGAAGAGAGGCGGAAAGGACGGGGGAAAAGGCACACGTGGATCCGAGGAAACGATACAGTTGTCATCCTACCAAAAGTAAATGTCTGGACTACCAACAGTGTTCAACTGTCTTTCCATTCCAAGAAAAGTGCAAAAATCTTGTGAGTGGCAGTGGCAGCGATGGGTAAGTCATCTTGTACCTTTCCTTTGTAGTTGTTCCTCTTTCCTATATCAGAACTACCCCCTAGGCTGATCCTCTATTCCCGTGGCGTACCCCAGGTGATAGGGTATGTATGAATGTCGTGTGCGGCGGTTGGTGGGCTCCCGAGAGTGGGAGCTTGGTGTTCAAGGGAGAGGCACGTACTGCAGCAATGGTGGTGGCACAGAATATTGGTTACTCCCAATTGAAGGAGAAAATTGTTTCCAAATTCGACGTGGACATGGTATTGTACGACATTGAGTTCACCTACCTCCCTCCTTCGATGGGGCGGGCCACTCCGATTCGGGTCAAGGACGACGATGACCTAGAAGCCTACAAGTTCTACAACACTGAATCCGGTGCACAAGCCTGGCCAATCGCACTGCACGCCACCTTAAGGATGAAAACGACAACCCCTTCCACAACATCCAAAGAACATGAGTCGGAGAACTCCGACTCATGGGCTCAGGACCTCTCGTCTCCCACCCCAGGGGAAATACTCCTAACCGGGCCTCCCACCACGCAGGAAGACTTCGAGGATGGTCTTGATGGAGGCGGAGGGGCGGATGAGAAGGTTCGAGGCTCCATCGAGGAGAAAGGGAAGTTGGACGACCTTAGCAGCGAAACTGGAGGGACCTGCCTGTGTGATGAGTGTGTAGCGGGGGAGGGAGAGTGTTGTCCCACTGCAAAGGACAGCGTTAGTGGGATGCAGGATGAGCTTGCTGGGAGCGGTATACATTTAGACGGAGTTGGTAGGATGGATGACAGCAACATGGTTGGACAGGCGGACGGAGTTGGTATGATGGATGACAACATAATGGTAGGACAGGGCGATGATGTGGGACAGCTTCACGAAATGGATGAACTCGAGAAGGGTGGTGACGTGAGCAGGTCTGATGCCATTCGACGCGGAAAGCAAGTGGTGATCGTGGACACCGGCGATGATGTGGACGACCTACCCCCCCCCACGGAATGGAGGACATAATAGATGTAAGAAGCTCCGACGATGAAATGATCGGTTGTGGTTTCCCCGTGAAAGTGGAGGGTGGAAGGTCGAACGAGAAATCTGAATCATGGGATGAGGAGGCTGAGGTAGTGGTGAGAGAGATAGAGCGAGCGTACAAAGGACACAAACAACCTTTGCCGACGTTGGAGAAAGTGGAAGAGGACGTGGCTCGGTTCATTCCTCTAGTCGGAGACCCTCGGGAGAGTGTGAAGGAGTTACGTGAGGGGGAGATGTTCCATACGAAGGCTGCCATTCAGTCTATAGTGAAGTGGGAAGCTTTGCGCGGGTGCTTCGCGGTCCAAGTGAAGCGATCGACAACATAGGCGTACGTGGTTGTTTCTCCCGAACCGAACTGCTCATGGTACTGTCGGGCGTCAACGTATTGGGAAACTAAGAAGTGGGTGGTTCGTAAGTTCGTTGACACACACAGTTGCAAGGTTAGTGTCGCCAGCAACTACCAGCGCAACGCCAATTACAAGCTGATGGGGCAGAGTTTGGTGTCCGAGTAAGTTTCTAAACCGGCATCTTGTTCCCCGTCTATGTACTGTCGATGGTGGAATTTTTTTGGTTTAACTCTTATCTTCACGTCTTTGTAGTTTTGCTGGGTCAGGGAAGGAGCTGGTTCCCCGTCAGATCAGTACGCTAATAAAGTCTCGGTTGGGCGTGGACTGCAGCTATTGGAAGGCACGCAGGGCGCAGGGAGCCGCAAGGGAGGGCTTGCACGGGACCTACGAAGCGAGCTACGATCGGATGGCCTCATACCTTTACATGCTTGAGCGAGCAAACCCCGGGACCATAACCACATTAGTCCGTGATGATAACCAACAATTCAAGTATGCGTTCGTAAGCTTGGGTGTTTGGCGGACAGCCATCCCACACCTCAGACAGGTACGCCCGCGCAACTTTCTAATCCTACCAAATGGCAGATATAATCTTACCATCTGTGTATATTTGTCATTCCAATTCATGTCTTACCAATAGTTACAATCCATCCCACCCTTTAAGATCATACCAACTGTCTCCATGTATCCTACCAACTGTCCCCCTCTGTCATACCAATAGTGTTATGTTAGCCGACTGTTGAAACTGTGACATTGACAGGTATTCTCGGTGGATGGAAGTTTCTTGAAGGGGAAGTATCGGGGTTGCTTGATGTTTGCGACTACCCAAGACCCAAACCACAACATATACCCCATTGCATTTGCCATTGTCGACGGGGAGAATGACGCATCATGGGGTTTCTTTTTCCGTCAAATGAAACGCGTGGTCCCGGATGAGCCCAATGTGGTGTGGGTAAGCGACAGGCACATGAGCATCGCCAACGGGATTCGAGCGAGTTACGACTTCGCAAAGCATGGCCGCTGCACTTACCATCTATTTCAGAATGTGAAGGCATATCACAAGGCGTGTGGGCTACAAAAACTGTTCTTCCTAATGGCAAACGCGCACACCGTTGCGGAGTTCAATGGACACTTCGCAGCTTTCAGAGAGAAGTCTCCCACTGGTGCTGAGTACATTAAGATGGTCGGGTTCTCCAATTGGGCTCGGGCTTTCTATCCCACCAATCGGTTCAACGTCACCACCACAAACCATGCCGAGTGCTTGAACTCGGTATTTCTTGAACCTCGTGACCTGCCCGTCACCTCCCTGATGGACAGCATACTCGACAAAGTGGGTGAGTGGTTCGTGAAGCGCCGGGAGCTAAGTTCTAATCCCGACAAGGTTGTCACCGACCATGTGGACACCGTTTTGAGGAAAAACGCCATGCAGGCTATATGTCTTCAGGTGAGGACTTTGAGCGAACACGAGTATGACGTACGTAAGGGGCTGTCCGCCTGGCTGGTCAACCTTTCCGCTCGGAGTTGCACATGTAAGCAGGTTCAAATTGATCAGATTCCATGTCCACATGCCCTCGCCGCGGCCAAGGTACGTAGGATCGACCCATACTCCCTCGTCCATCCTCTATACAGGGCTGAGGCTTGGCGCGCCTGCTACGTCAATGTCGTGTACCTAGTGCCACCTCGTGAGACATGGGTGGTGCCTGCTGAAATAGAAGCCAGGATTTGCTTGCCCCCGGTGGTGAAGCGTGCGCCGGGAAGGCCGAAGACGAAACGCTATCCGTCCAAGGGCGAATACAGGGGTCCAAAGCGCCGTCGACAGTAGTGTACTTAGAACAGAACATGTCTTGGATTCTGCCAGTATGTTTGGTGGACGCTCAAGTCAGCTGACGGGTTTATTTTGGGCAGTGATCGCCGTCGACTAGAGTGTGGATTCTGCTAGTATGTTTTTTGCACGTGTCTCGTATTTTCGTGTTCCTAGGGGGCTAATTGTCATGCAATCTGTGGGATTTCGCATGTTTTGGGCACAGTCACATGAATTATCGGATCTGTTAAGTATTTATCATGTCGTCCTACCACTATCCTCTATTTATCTACCCAATAGTTAAAACCTATCCGACCAACACATTTTCTTTATCTTACCAATTCATTCTCAACTTAACTGCAATTGACATCCTCAACAATGTTTAGTTATATCATGCCAAAAGTGTCATATTATCTTGCCAATAGTTTCGTATAATCTTACCACTTATAACAGTCATGCAAATGTAAACTTACCCGCAATATAATACAAGAATGAACCTTGGGTGTAAGCAGGAACTAATTAACGTGAACCATAAATACCAGTTTTAACCATTACAATCACAAAACATCCTACCAACCGGGAACAACATAAGTTTTGAAACTACAAACAACATAAGTTTTGAAACTAACACAAGTGTCCAAACAACCAAAAGTGTACTTAGAACAGAACAGAAGTTTCCAAACCATGAGAGAATGTCTTTACAAACAGGAGAGCATGTCTTAACAAACAGGAGAGACCTACAAATCGTGGCGCTGGATGGAGAGCCCCAAGTAATGGCGGTAGGGGGCAATATAATTGTCGTTGACGGTCTCGAATGTCTCCACGCCCTCTGCCACCAGCTGGATAGTCCTGATAATGTATGCCCCACAGTCACCTCTGCACGTGAAGGAATTAACAACCAGCATAAGTTTTTTACGTCTTACCACTTATGTCATTTTATCCTACCAATGGATGTAATATATCCTACCAATAGGCCTATTATATCCTACCAATATTAGTAGACGTACATAACCCAATAGTAAAGAGAAACTTATGAGGTTTCGTTCCTAGGGATCTTGGCGGTTCGAGTTATGGTGAATGGGTTGGGGACATCCACTGTGTGCCTGACCCGGAGCTCGACAGAAAATTGCATCACCACCGGTATCAGCTTTGCAACAGGCTCGAGGTGGGCTTGAAGATCCTTCTCCTTTATCTGGTACCAATCACAGTCGAGCACTTCTATGTTCCACTTTACGAGGTCGATGACGAGCCCAATCCAGTGCTTCGCCTTGTACAACCAAGGAGCTAATATCTTCGCGTTGGCCACCGACCATGTCCTCCCGTGGGGGTTCGGCAGTGTCCCCGAGAAGTACCTCAGAAGCACCTTCGACACATTGCGCTGGTTAATGCGGCTGACATCGCCGAAAACAGTGTCCAACTGCTTCACCACGGCTTCCTGCCAGTATGGGTCCACCACGACGACACCGGACTTGTTGTCACCCTCCCGGGCGTCCAATGCTTTCCGGACTAAGAACAGTGACTGCTGGAGATGCTGCGTTAAGAGGTACGTTCCAAATTCCCGTGAGGGCTTGTCCCATGACGTAAGTGAATAAGGAAACATGCGTTACAGGACAGAAGTTTGCGTACCTCGGTGGAAAGCCATACGCCGGGTGATATTAGGTTGTTGAAGAACTCCTTGTTCAATTGGGACCCGTCTGGGCCCTTAACTTGCGCGGGGAACTTCAGGAGCCAGGCCAAGAAGTCGTCTCTCTGTTTATCAGTGACCATCCCCTCCGCAGCTGCGTCGGTGGTTGGACACGATGCCTTTGCCCCCTTCTTAGCTCGCTTAGCGGGTTGCGTAACCACGCAGTCCCCTAGCTTTGATGTGATCTTCCTGTCACGCTTGCCTCTCCTAGGCTCCAGCTTTGTCTCCTAACAGTCAAACACACCCGAGTTATGTTCAAACAGCTTTCATTATCCTACCAAAACAGACTCAATATTATACCAAAAGGGTAAATATATCCTACCAACTGGGTTATAATATCTGACCAAAATACAACTGCCTTTGTTATCATACCAAAAGTCATCTTTTGTCTTACCAACAGGGTCAGACTATCCTACCAATAAGAAAGGTTTACCTTTTCCTCCGCATCGTCCGCATCAGACTCACCCTTGGAACCCTCCCCTGCAGCTTCTTTTACAGGCTCCTTGCCCTTCTTAATCTGTTGCTCAGCCTGCACCACCTTCTCTCCTGCGTCCTTGCCCTCGTCACCCTCCTTTGCCTCCTCCTCAACCTTTGCCTCAACGTCCTCACTAGTGCACATGCCCTGCCCCTTCAAATCAGAGTTCAGCTCGTCTTTCTCCGCCGTGTTATGCTCAACGTTCTGTCCCTGCTTCACCGACTCCTGGTCATCAACAATCATCTCTTCCTTCTCCTCCGCCCTTTCCTCAACCTTCTCAGCTTTCTCAACCACGTCGGCCACAACCTTGTCCAAATCTTTCTCAACAACCTTATCAGCAACATCGTCATCAAATACATCAACAGGATCCTACCAATTATACATGTATGTCATACCATAAGACTTAGAATGGTTTACCAACACAAAAACACTATCCTACCAATTGCACATATGATGAACAATGAAGCACATACCTTTCCCTTGCCGGTCCTCTCTGATAACACCTGCTTGCATTCTCTCGAAACTTCAGTGACCTTCTCCTCAAGCTCCCTGAACCTGGTCCCCATCTCTACCATCATGCCCTTCAATAGAGCCTCAACCTTAGCCACAATCCGGGACTCCAAACCGACGCTCGACGCGTCTGACCCGGACTGGCTGGTGCACTGACTGGGTCCAGCAGTGGCATCCTCACCTCTCCGCTTATCTCTGCGGGCCCTCGTGTGGTCGCCCACAATCTGATCAAAGAAGACGTCTGGAGCGTCTTTCTTGTACGATGAGTGGGGGTACGCATCTTTTTCCTTATGGGTGGGGTGCAAGATGGGCTCTGGCGTCGCCAGCAGAACGTGTTCATCAATTGGGTCGTTGGCGGGGGCGTCCAGGTTTAGGAAGGACTTCACATTCTCGTATCGTATGTGCGAGTTTGGCGTTTCCCATCGCAGACACCTGGGGATGATGGTGTCGTCGATGTTGCGGCCAAAATGATTACCAATCTCAGGGAAGGTCTCGTACACCCACAACTGCAAATACAATATGATAAATTTGGGTAAGCTATTATTGCACAGTTTGCATGACAACTTCATAGATTTGGTAAGATATAAATACACAGCTTCCATGTCAACTTCATATCTCTGGTAAGATAGACATATATTATTGGCATGATATAATTGCCTTATTGGCATTCCACACAGTCACACATAATCTGAAATGGCAAGGGGTTGAGCTTTTTTTCAGAACTTGACTAACCTGGAATGCCATGGGGAACCCGTAGAGCGCGTACGTTGGCCTATCTTTCAGGTGAGCTTTTGCAGCCACCAAGTCCTTCAACGTCCCGGCCAGGCTCTCGTGTAGCCTCTCGTACACAAGGCGTCCCCAAGGAAATTCCAGAAATCGCGTCGTGTCCTCCAACAGCAGCTTAACCACCCACCCTCTAATTTGTGTCTTCTTCTCCAATCCGAAAAGAATGCCCTCCACAATGACTAGGAGGGCAAGCTTGTACGTCTTCATTAGGGAGCCCGAGTCCGTCTGTTTTTCGTGCTCCCAAGCTCTCTCCAAATCCTTCAGACTTACCTTCTCTTTCTTGAACAGCTGGTATATGGCATCTTTGTGATCCCCCTCCATCACATCCCTAGGGGGTGGTGCGCAGTTTAGCCCCGTTATCAACGCGAACTCCTGAAGCGAGAATCGCACGTGATGCCCCTGGATGGAGTACCACGTCTCGTGTTGCTTCCGGGTCTTCAGCTGCCACAGGAGGCAAAAGTGCACCAGCTGTGCGGCGAACTTGTTCCTCGACCCCATCCTCACTATGCCTCCGAATTGGCTCTTCGTCAGGCCCTTCACATCATCACGGTCGATGGCTAAGTCAAGACCGTCCAGGAGGTCTAAACTGCCATGTGAAACCGCCCTGCCACTGAAGTGGTCCTTCTCCGCCACAGCTAAGACAGCCTGCAACACATGTAACACTCTTAGGTTCGAAATTTTTTCCCAAGCATAACTACCAAAACAAGGGAACTTTCTCAGTGTCCTTACCCCCTGACTGCTTGATCCTGCCTTTACTTTCCTCTTCCCGGCCTTTGTCATTTTTTATGGTTGTTGCACAAAGGTTACCTGCAACACAATCACCACACACATGCAGTCAGACATTAAAACTACAATGTTTTATCTTAGCAACAATGTATTTGTTTCCTACCAATAGATTATTATTTTCCTACCAACTCTGCTATATTTTTCTGTCCTACCATTTTCGAATTTCATACAAGTTTGGTTAATTTTACCTTTTTCCCAACCCAAGAGATAGCCAAAGTAATTCACCAACACCAACAGCAAATGACCAACAATTCATCATACATCTAGGCATTTAACCAACAAGTAATTCACACATTAAGTTTCAAACATATAGGCAAACACCTACTCTGTCATACCAACATGTCTTACTTGTTTTCTTCATTTTACGTCTTTAACAACACAGCATATAGGCAATGAGATTAACCAAAACCAAATCACCATTTATTCATCTTATTTGTAGGCATTTCATCAAACACTTGGTGGGCGCTTACGGTTTCAACATTAAAAACCAATCAACCAAAAATTCCTTCATCCCACTCGGCATACCAGATGTTCAATTTTATCGTGCCAATTTCGTTACCCGGTCCTACGAAATCTGCTACCCCAATCCTTTTCCCGACACGCTCAAACCCTAATCGAACCCGCCTCCCCAAAATCGACTCACAATGGCACCCCTAACCCCTCCTACTTCATTCCTCCTCTACTGCTATGCATCTACCCCAAATTCGTCTCAAATCCTTCAGAAAACCGCACCCCATTTACCCCAATTTCGCAACTTCAAGAAAAAACTCCACAGTTGCTTACCTTTGTCAAGGTCTTCAACCTTCTCCTCCCTGGCTGTGACTGGTGGCCTTCTTCTTCAACCGGTTCTCCGTCTCTCTTTCTGTCGCCTCCTCTCTCTCTGTCGCCTCCTCCGTTCGCCTCCTCTCTATCTGTCTTCGTCGCCTCCTTTCGATTTTCAGGAAATGTAACCGTCTCTCTCCCTCCCTCCTCCTTTTAATTTCCCAATTACTCACCCACTACAACCGGTTATGAACAGTTAAAAAAACCGGCAATTTAATTGGCATGGGGGTAGAAAGTGTATTTTGGGCCAATTTTTGGGCTACTAGTCTAGTTTAGCAAATAGGCCCGTTTTTTGGTCTAGTTTAGCAAATTGGCCTAGAAAGAATAGAAATGAAAATTATTTGAAAAAAAAAGACATTATTGAGAATTGAACTTGTAAATTATGGATTGAGAAAATGGTATTCAATATACCAAAACATTTAGCTCTTTGCAAAAATGTCACCCCCCCCCCCCCCATATAAAATGTGGTAAATGTCAAAAAGAAATTTTTTTTTGCAAAACTAACAGGTTACCTTGACCTTGTATGTGGGTTTGGGCGGGCTTTTAAAAATTTGGAGATTTTGGGAGGGATTTAAGGGATTAGGAAAGGAGAGAGAGAGGGTTCATATCTTCACAAAATCAAAACTCCAATCTGGCGACTGCGAGAGAAGAGCGGCGAAGGAGGAGGAGAGAAGTGGAGGAGGCGGCAGATTCCGTTGAGCAATCTGGCGACTGAACCCATTGTCGGTTTTGGTTCTCGATTTTGCTTCCCTCGTTGTATCACCAAGAACTCCGCACCGAAGCCATATGTACGCCGGCGTGCACTCCCCGTGAGCACGCAACAGTCGCATTTCGCCGATTCTATCTCGATCTGATCGAGTCCCTGAAGTCGCGTTCTTCTTGTTGTTCCATTTTCTTCCCGTTGATTTCTTTCCCAATTCTGCAATCGAATCGTCGGTTGCGGGCTTCTTGTTCATATCAGGTTCCTCTCTTGCTCTCGCTCTCTCTGGTTCAGATTCAAGTTGAAATTTCATTTCCTTACTCATCGAATCTTCTGCCTAGGGTTTTTCATGTATCCCTTTCCCTATTATTCTACAAGGTTGTTCAGTTAAACTCATTTGAGATTGATGGGAGCATTTTCTTTCTTCTTTCATTGTAGCACAAAAAGTATTCATCTTGATGGATAATAAAAAGTTGAACTTTAACCAGCCCCTTCATTTGGTTAGACGTGGCGGCTCATCAACTGCTCATCTAGAGGTTGACAAGAGGAAAACTGCTTTTATCTTACAAGAAGAAAGAAGGGGCATCGAGAGAGGAGGAATCCGACGAAGTTCCTGAGGTAGACGAGATCCGGCAGAGGTTACTCCTACATTGGCTAAGATATCATTGTCACTGGCTAGATAATAATATTTACTGGCTAGTAAGCATACATCGCAAATATTCGGGTTTTGCATCCGGCAGGACTGTATTGGTTAGGAACTTTAGTACTTCGTACGTAGTGTTTGGTTTAGGTCTTAATTGTTTAATCGTTTTCACCTTTTGGATGGCTTGTGTTTGATGACTGATAAGGTATGTTGTGGACACTTGTTTATATGTGTTATGGATGGTTGTTGTGAATTCTGCGTTATAACGCATTTCGTGTAGGTTTAATGGTTGATATATACATAGGATGAGAAGTTTCTGAGATAGATAAGATATGTCAGGGTTTATTATCTTATTGGCATAGACTTTGATTTTATTGGCAAGGAAAAAACATATACTGGCTAGTAAAGAAAAAGTTCGCAAACATTTGTCCTTTGCATCGTCGGCAAACTAAAGGGCCAGTTATGTGAATTCAAAACCACCCAAACCCCAAAGTATCAGTGAGTTACAAGCAAACTAATAAAATACTACATTCGACTACTCCGTCTGGTGATTTGGTGCGTTGTGACAAATTCACAACCATCAAGCGACTTCCATTTTGGCTTCCACTTTCTTTGATCGAAGCGTACAAAGGAAAATGTCATGCCCCATCTCCACCCATTGAGTTCCAGTACTTGAAAGCATCCCAATCACTTTCATCATCCACATGAATTGGATAACATCCTTCCTTCTTCGCATCGAGTAGGTATTTCAACTCCAACTCGTACCAACTCGGGTCTATCGCGAGCTTCTCCATTATCTTGCTCCTAACAGACCCAAATGGCATGCTCTCCTCTATGAGCATTGCCTTGTCAGAATTTCGACCTTCATACACCCATCCCCCTCCTCCATGTTCCCACCGTCCACTGCAAATGTCTATATATATTCTGTTGATGACTAGGATTTCCCTTTGGCTGGCTAGTAACTAAATTGCTGGGGTTTCTTCTTCGAACTTCACTTGTTTTCCCTCCATTTTGCCACGTGTATCCCCACTTGTTTTCCCTCCATTTCGTCTGGGCGGGAATTTTAATTGATTTGAGCTCTCTTTGCATTTAATGCATGTGATGTCACATGTTCAATTGGCATTAAATGCGTCAGATCAGCCCTCTCTCTCCACTGCAATTTCTTTTTTCTTTTTATTTTTTGCCAAGTAAAAACCCTTCCCTCCTCTCCAAATTTGACACATGTCCCTCCTTTTTCAAATTTCTATCAGCTCAACCCTCTCTCCCACAAATCGTTGCATCTTTTAAAAAAAAAAATTGGCCAAGTGACCTGCTACCGGGTGGGCATAATTGGCAAAAATGATCTTTTGCTACCCCTTGCAATTTCTTTACCCCATGGTTATTTTTGCAAAGTTGAATTTTTTTTGGTATATCCACGCAAATCATCCTTATGGATTTTAATTAAAATTTTAAATATAACTAAGAAGTTGATATGTGTAAAAAATTGGATTATATATTTTTATTAAAAACTTATAAAAAATAATATTACAAAAATTGATTTGAATATATCATTTTTAACTCAAGGGAAAAAGTAGAAAGGATAGAATTCCACCAAAAAAATAGAAAGAATAGAATTGCACATATTAAGAATTGAACCCCAACCTCTTGATTCGTTCACCCATCTCGTACCAGCTGAGATATAAAAAATTGAATTTTTTTTATTAGGTAAAAATTCGTAGGTCAGACAGGTCTGACTCCTCGAGAGGTCGACCAAGTTGACAGACGACAAACTGTCAAACGTACAACCTAACAACAGGTATACAGATCATAACAAGCGAAATGAAACAAGCAGAAATAAACTCTACAGCAAAATATCCCAAGAAGACCAAACACCCAAAAAGCTGAGGAAGTCGCCAAAGAACGAAGCCAAGCACCACCGAAAAGTAGCACCGCGGGCCAGCAGTACAGGACCCTAACTCTTGTGGGTAGTGCAGACAAACTGCAAGGAAACTCTATCCCATATACGAAGTCGCCCTGAGCGCACCACCACGACCCCAGCCGGAGCCGACTCCAAACTCCACGCCCCCCAACCAAGCAAAAGATCTCCTAGAAACATCGGAAGCAGAGCCGCAAGCTACTCGAACAAAACACTAACAAGCTTTCACCTACAAGAATATCGACCAACCCTTGTGGGATTTTGTCAAATCCTTTCGGGTGATTTTACTCAAACCCTTTCGGAAATTTATCAAGAACCCTTTCGGGTGGGTTTAAAGAGTAATAGCAAGTCCCCTTTTTTTTAAAAAAAAAATTATGCTTCGAATTTTTAAATCGACAAACCTCATCCTTGGGCCTAAAGAACCCGAAGAACTCGAATCTTGGGCCCAAAGGACCCGAAGCTTGGGCTCGAAGGACCAAGGGAGAGAGGAAGGTGCGCATCTTCACGCCAAGGAAAACCACAGGACAATCGATAATTGATGTTACTATTTATTTTCTAGAGGATTTATACATTTTTAAAAAAAATTAAAAATTAATTTTTTTATATAGATAGGGGAGGCCGGAGCGACGAAAGGTGGGGCGGCCGCCTACGGTCGTTATCCCTTATGGCCTCCCCAGTGTGTGTGTGTGCGCGCGCATTTACATACATACATACATACATACATACTTATATATATATATATATATATATATATATATATATATATATATATATATATATATATATATATATATATATATATATATATATATATATATATATATATATATATATAGAGTATGGATCATATGTACTCACCTCTTATTGAGTATCAAGTACACAAATCTAGACCGTTGATCGGTAGAAAATGGAAGGATAAGATAGTGCCACGTGTATTGATAGCTTTTTAAAAAAAGGTGGAAAATTTCACCCAATTTCACCCTAACAAAATGTGGAGCGCGTGTGAATAATCAACAAATTAAACCTAAATCTCTAACTGGATCCCAAAATAGAGCCGCCTCCTTGCTCCCATGGAGGATAGCGGATGGCGGATGGCAGATGGCAGATGGCGATGGCTGATGGTTGATGGTGGATGGCGATGGCGATGGCGATTAGCCCCGGCCTTCTCCGGTAAGCCCGACCTGTCTCCGGTAAGCGCCGCCCAAGCTTCGAAGGAGACGGCCGCCGAAGTCGCCGAGGAAGAGTACGAGGACCTGCGATGGTGATGGCGGATGACGATGGCGATGGCGGATGGCGATGGAGGATGGCGATGGCGATGGCGATGGCGATCGCCGCCCATTGTCTTCTTCACGCCCCTCCCTCTAAAGCTTCGACGATTGCTACAGGGGAAATCAGATTCAAGGGAAAGGTGGCGAGCCTTGCTACAATCGAAGGCGGCCCCGACAACAGATTCAAGGGAAAGGCGGCGAGCCCCGACAATCGAAGGCGGAGTGCGGCAAAATCAGTCCTCGACACCCCCGAACTCACCTCGTCGGCGATTTGAATCTGTCCACCTGAATGGTGGCGACCAGCCCCGGTCATCTCCGGTAAGCCTCGGCCTTTCCCGACTTTCTACCTTCATCTAGGGTTTTGTCTTGGTCTGTACCCAAAATCGAACCAAATCGACATTTCTGGGTTGTTTTGAATCGACATGGGTCGATTTCTGGGTTATTCATATGTATGATCGATGTTTGTGATACCATTGAGTGAATCGGTTGAAGTTTTGTTATTTAATCAATTGGGTGAGATGAGAGGTATTATGGGGAAAAACAGTTTATGCATAAGTATGTGTGGATCGATTTGAGAGGTATTATGGTGAAAAGTCGAATTATTCATATGTATGGACCGATTTTGAGCTCAATGAGATGATTTTTTTGGCGGTCTAATAAATGAAAAATGCATCGATATCATCGAATAATCATGTGATACCGTCGAATAATCTAGCGATACCATCGAATAATTTTTAGTTACGTGTTAAAATGATATAACTAACCGAATAATATTCTAACATCATCGAATAATTAAGGTATACCATCGAATAATTAAGGTATAATCCAAATCTTGAAAAAAACCCAAATCTTGTCGATATATTATTCGATATTATCGAATAATTATGTGATACCATCGAATAATCCAACGGAACCATCGAATAATCTATCGACACGATCGAATAATCTATCGATACGATCGAATAATCCTGTGATACCATTGCATAATCTATCGATACGATCGAATAATCCAGCGATACGATCAAATAATCATGTGAAATCATGGAATAATCTATCGATACGATCGAATAATCCTGTGATACCATTGAATAATCTATCGATACCATCGCATAATCTATCGATACAATCGAATAATGAAACAACCCCAAATCACAAATAATGAAAAAAAAATCCATTGCACGCGCCTCTTATAAAGCAGTGGGGCTGAGAAATTGTTGGGACCCACCATTTTTTCAATTAAAAAAAGTGTAAAATTACCTTTTCATCTCAACCACCCATTTCCTTTAATCAAGGGCCTAGATTTGTGTACTTGATACACAATAAGGGGTGAGTACTCCGGAACCATCCCCTATATATATATATATATATATATACACACACACACACTTTATAGTTTGGTTTATTTGAAACTTGTGCTAAAAAAACATCAATCACACAGTGACTTTACAACTTGGTTCAACCTAAAAACTGTGCTAAAAACTCCAGTTTTAAAATAACACATGACTTTATAGTTTGGTCAAAGCCAAAAAATCGTGCTAAAAACTCATGTTTTAAAATTGCACAGTGACTTTATAGCTCATTTTTATTCATAACCGGGCTAAAATCTGTGACATTATAGATCGATTCTATGCAGAACCGGGCTAAAAAGCTAGTGAACCGGGCTAAAAAACCGATACTCACAGGTTTTTACCGTAATTTTGGTTTTCACCGGAGCGCACCCCTATATATATATTCTATCATATATCACATAGGAAAATACTCTAAATTAGTAAAGATTCTCTACAAAAAAAAAGCCAGCGAACCTAATAATCTAATTAAAAAAAGGCTAAACTAATTAATTTGTTTTTTTAAATCTAAATTTAAGGTCTTATCCTATCCTTTTAGAGCATAGGATAGAAAAATCGATATACGTATATCAGGTAATTAGGACATCTTAAAATTACCCACGCCGTCACCTTGTAAGTCTTCAATAGGGGTGTTATGTGAACACGAGTAGCTCGAGATCGGCTCGTACTCGGCTCGAAAAAACTCGAATCGAGCTCGTTCGAATTTAAAAACGAGCCGAGTTCAAGCTTGAAGTCGAGCTCGTCACGAGCCCGAGTCGAGCTCGAGTCGAGCTCGAGCTTGCTCGTTTTGCTCGTTTAGTGTAATGACATTTTTACCCTAGGTTTTATTTTTACCCCCTCTATTCTTCTTCCGCTTGCCTAGCCCTTTGTTCAAGTCCAGCCGCCAGAATCCTTTCACAATGTCCTCTCTCTCGCTCGCTCAATCCGCTCGTCTTGCTCTCTCTCTCTCGCTCGCTCAGTCTCGCTATCTCCCTCCCTCTACTGTTCAATCTCGCTCAATCTCGGCATCTCGCTCAGTCTCGCTCTTGCTCTCGGAGTGTCGCTCTTGCTCTCTCGGCGTCTCTCTCACTCTGCTACTCAATCTCGCTATCTCTTGCTCTACTGCTCAGTCTCGCTCTCGATTTGGCTCAGTCTTGCTCTCAGATCTGGTCTCAGATCTCGCTCTCGCTCAGTCTCTCGCTCTCAGATCTAGTTTCAGATCTCACTCTCGCTCTCGCTCGAAGATCTAGTCTCAGAAATCAGATCTCGCTCTTGCAGTCTTGCTCTTTCAATCCCACTATTGCTTTCTATCTTGCTCATCCTTTTTTTCTATCGATTCTCCTTTAGATTTGGTTACAATCAAACGAGCCAAACGAGCTCGAACGAGCTCACGAGCTCGAGCTCGGCTCGAGAAAAACGAGCAAAACGAGCTTGAGTTCGAGCTTTCTCTACAGCTCGCGAGCCGAGTTCGAGCTCACTTCTAAGCTTGAGTAAAATTCGAGCCGAGCTCGAGCTCGAGCTTAAACAGTAACGAGCTGAGTATGAGCAACCCACTACTCGGCTCGTTCGACTCGAATAACGCCCCTAGTCTTCAAGTACCGTACCGTACATGTAAGAGGAGGCTTATTGTTTTGGTGGGAGTGGGATATAGCTACTCCACTAAGCCGTATAAAGAAGGGGGGCTGGGAGTCAGAGAACTCGGAGCTTGGAATAGAAGTATGTTCTCCAAACTTGTCGGAGATCTCATACAACAGCGCCCATCTATCTCGACGAGGTGGTGCAACCAGAATCATCTCCGGGGAGGTAGTATGTGGATTCGAGGCCAAAGTATGATGACACCTGGCTTTGGAAATGTGTATTGGCAGTTAGGGACCAGCTGGAGAGTCTGGGTAGAGACGGGCAGTTGGCTTTCCGGGATGTTCAACCTCTACTCAAGGATGATGGCACTCTCTCATGCTCTAAAATCTACCATCAGATTCGGAGAAGGGGTCCAGAAGTAGACTGGGGAGCCTTTATTTGGGGCCGGTCTCAATGCAGATAGTGGGCGTTCATCACTTGGTTAGCAATCCACAAGAGGTTACAAACGGGGAACAAAGTGAAGCATTGGAAGGGTGATTCTTTTGCAGAATGTGTCTTGTGCCACAATGGAATTGAAACTGAAGAGCATCTTTGGTTTTCCTGTACGACAGTGGCGGAAGTTCAAAACATTGTGTTGAAATGGATTGGTATCACACGCAGATTTGGGACCATTGCCGAGTGGATGACATGGTTTGCCAGGGAATCCAAGGCCACTCAGAAGAAGCCGATGTTCCAAGCTAAGTTGCAGGTTATACAAGCAATCATCTACCCCTTGGCTTGCCAGGAACAAGTATATTTTTTGTAATGAACCATTTAATACTTCTGTGTATGCAACAATTATTATTAACAGTTGTCGGTCCCGGTTTGCCACGAAGTTGAAGTGCAATGCGCTCGTGGGACTCCGGGACCGAAGGGGTAGCTAGAGATGGGACACACAACGAGAGGTTGGGGGTAGGAAGTGAGTGTGAAGTATGCGAGTGAGAGGAGTTTTTTGGGACTTGGAGGATACAGTTGGGGCTTTATGATATAGTTGTCCATATTTTGGTTTTACGTAAGACTCGGGGTATGGTCTTACCTTTTGTAATTGGGGTTACTTTTCATCTATATATTTACCATTTCAGGGGGATATAGCTACTCATATTCATATATCACGGTTGTGCCAATTATTTTAAGGGATCTGTGCAAAATCGAAATTGATTATATAGATAAATAATTATGTATTTTTAATTTTCTAAATTTATAATTATATTTCTTAAATTAAAATACTACTATATTTATCCAATTTTGGATTAATTTTATCAAAATATTTAAGAAGAAGATAGTAATTATATGTTCTTAAACACTTTTTTTGCTTGTAAAGAATTTGGGTAATTCTTAAAAATAAATACATATATTTTTGGTTGTTCTGTTCTGCTTTTACATTTTAATTATTTTCATTAAGTATAACAAGTATATAATATAAAATACCGCACAAGTGCTCTAAAAAAAGTCCGTAGATAGAAAAAGAAAGAAAGTTGCGATACGTTGGAAGATAAAATGAAAAGGTTCCACCCCACTAATAGTAAAATATACTACGTAGTAAATTATGGTGTAGAATAAAGAAAAAAGATTGTACCACAGAGTAAAATAGGAATGAGAAAAAAAGGCCTATCTTGCTAATCGAACGTGAGGCGCTTGGAGTATTGCATAAACCAAAGCAAGCATTTAAACTACTGAGCCACTGTTGATTCCATGATCATTTTAAGAAATAAATTTTTTATAATTAAATACAGTGGTGTGTATGTATGTGTATGTGTGTGTGTCAGTGTGTGTGACTCAAGAATAAGTTCAATTATAACTCGTTCAATAATCGCGTAGTTATGTGGATCAGAGAATGTATCCAACTACGCAATTTGTTCTGTAATCAGGGGCCGAGGCGGGGTATGCGGTGGCTCGAGCCCCCGGAAAAATACAAAAAAAAAAAAAATATATATATATATATATATATGTATATACTCTATATATTAAAAGAGGTTTTAATAAGACAAAAGTTCAATGTAGCACAATGGTAAAAGGTTGAGACGGAGACAGTGAATACCAAGGTTCAATTCCCCCCTTCTCTTCTTTTTATTCAATTTTTGGATAAGTGAATACCAAAGAATTTTGGATCTGGATGGTATGAGCCTCTTACTATAGTGGACGAAAACACCGTGACTTCTGTTTCCATTGGTAAGAATTTCATAGTTAAAATTCTTTGAACTTTATTTGTTATTTTCCATGTACGGCTAATCTAAATCCGATCATCGTTCAACTTCATTTCACTTATTTTGTTTGCAGGTTTATAAATCCAAACGTGCACTGTGAGTAGCTGAAATTTTAGTCTTCACCTTCCACAAATGAATGCTTTGCTGAGATTTAATACAAGTTGTAGATTACTCTCTTCAAATGACCATCGTTTATGTTTCATTCTAGGACAAATCTCAGTTTTTTTCCAACTCTCAAGTTACCTCTGCTGGCCGGTGCAGCAGCAAGGTTCAATTTTTTTTTAAACTCCCAAGTTACCTCTGTTGGCTTCTCCTCCAGTAGTATGTGCTGGCCGGCGCAGCTCGCTACTCGCTCCTTCAGTTGGGTCCCCAGCCTCGGGAAATTTTTTTTGAGCCCCCCTGGCTAGATTCCTGGCTCCGCCCCTGTCTGTAATCTTATGAATATGTAATAATATAATAAATCAGCAAAATACGGAACAATTAGAACAAAAAATTGTAATTTTTCTTATTTATACCTTTCTCCATCGATAAAGTTGAAGTAAATATGTGTTTTGGTTTTGGATTCGAGCAGTTGGAGCAAAGTTTTTGTATTTCAGTTATCAGATCTGTTGATTTGTTGCTTCGATTATTGCGATAATGCAATTCGAAGAGATTTCGAAAAAATTCGAAGAGAGAGATTTCGAAGAGGATCGCGAGATTCTGTGGTTCAAAGCTTGAAGAGAAAGAAAGGACAGAAACAGAAAAGGAGAGTAAAGATATATTTATAGCAGGCTGATAATGCATATTTTATATAGGCATTATAAGTAGGTCTTATTGCATTTAAGTAGTCATATTGCATATGTTTTGTTCTATTTCCATTATCTTTCATGTGAAGTATTCGAGTTTGGAATCTACGCATTTTTAGTGTTTATTATGCAGTTTTACAATCTTAGCTTGGAGGGAGACTTGAGAGATCTTAGAGACTGATTTTGGAGCAAAAGGAAGGCCAAGGAAGAAGCATCGGTTCCCTGTATTCAGCTATTTCCGATTTTTTCCTAACATTCTATTATTATTATTATTATTATTATTATTATTATTATTATTATTATTATTATTATTATTTCCCTAAGGTTTGCATGATTCTATTTAGGTTATTTTCAGTCTATATATTCTAGGGTGTGTGTCATGAGTTAGAGAGAGAGAGAGAGAGAGAGAGAGAGAGAGAGAGAGAGAGAGATGGCATATCATTGAGAGATGAGCGTTGATTTGGCTATGAGTTGCTAAACTTGTAGTTTTACCTGTGTTTCGAAGACATGGTTGAATGAATTGTGATGATTTGATTTCAATTAGTTATTGATAAGTTTATATATCATCTTGTTCTTATTGATACATTTGTGTTCCTTTCTATGTTTGATCACCATGTTAGGAATTGCATCTATGCTATGAATCTGTTGTTGGTTTCTGGATAGCAAACAAAGTCATTGATCCAGTGATGTTTCGATTGCCTTTGTAGTGGAAGATAACAGTTGATCTATGTCGATAGATGAAATTAAGGTTAATTGAGTTGTTTTTTTTAACTCCTAATTGCATTGAATTGATGTGCCAATTGTTTTTAAGCACTCGATTCGTTAATGCTATTCTTTAGTGATGTCCCATTGAATTAGTGATTGTATCTTTGCGGAACAATCTAGTCTAGGTAAGTTGACATTTATTATTTTATCAAGTCTACATTTATTATTTTATCATAACTTTTATTAATATTTTATATTATTAAAATGTTATTTATACAAAAAAAAAAATTACTAGTTTATTACAGTATATTCTTAATGCACATTAGATCGTAATTATAGTCATAAAAGGAAAGATAGGTGAATAGTAAAATAATAATTAATAAATGAAGCTATCTAGAAAAGTGAAGCAAGGTGGGACATTTTATATGTAGATCGAGATGAATGCAAATCTCTAGGATTATGTGCAATATTTGTATGATGGGGACATAGCTTTATGAATCATCCACATCAAAAAATTAAACGATTTTCATATATATATACACACACAGCACTGTAGTCTGTAGAGGACCAACACTTGCTAGCTAGCTAGTCATATTGTGGGATATCCCACCTATATAAGAAAATTGACAACTTCCCTTTGTCACATTCACCCAACGATGTGAGGGTGAGGGTGAGGGTGAGGGTTGAACCTCCTCAATACAAAGTATCCAATCACATCGATTTGAACCATCCCAATAAGTATAACTCGATCCGATTGCTTTACGACGAGAATACCAACTAACGAAGATCCGATGAACGAATGGAATAAAGCAATTACAAGAATAATCTTCTTCGATCTTCTCCATTTTATATCAAGAATGTATCATTTACATTTCCCCCAAGCGTCCGTAAGGCTAAATTGATTGGGAATTAATTGCACCATGAGTAGTGCAATAGGTAAGTAGGATTTGGGGCCAAAAATTAAAGAAAAAATGGAACCTTTGTAGTAAAAATAAAATGGGCACCACAGCACTACTAAGGGAAGATTTTCTGGCCCGGGGCAAGCAAGTTGTTTGGGTCGAATCGCTCCTTCCTGTCGACGAATCTGGACCAGTTCACCCCAAAGTGTTGCTTCCACTCCTCCTGCGTCTGGTAGTGCGGGAGGTATAGCTTGAAGCTGTAACCCTTGTTGTTGCACAGCTGTATGATCTCCTTGTTCTGCGCAACCATCTCTTCCACTGCCGGACCCTTTGGGTACGCCTCCCCGAATCTCAACAGCGCCACTATGTAGAACATCTCCCCTTCCGGTACAGCCACCGAGCTCCGGCTATCCCACCTGCACGTTTTTTGTATCTCAATTATTACTTGTTTGTCACGACTGTATAGAATAAAGAAAAAGAATAAATTAGTACGTGATGTAAAGAAAGAGATTTTGTCGTTTACATAATTGGCCAAAAGGGTGATGTGTAGGCTGTGTCATGGATCATACCATACCTCAAACCCCCAAATTTAAATACCCTTTGCTCAGATGTTTGTCCTTTGAGAGAAGGATCTACCCTCAATTTGAAACTAGTTCAATTATTTTATACGGACTATATATAGTATTATATTAATTTCCACTTTATTAAACTAACCCAATTTAGAATACACTAAAACACCACACCATGGGATTGGTCTCTTTACTTGCATATATCAATATTTGATTTGTCTATTTGTCTAACTGAAAAGACACACCAAAACAGCCCATCCTGCCAAAGGTCAGTCCATTGTGTTTTAATTAGTCAAATAGTTATAAATTGGGGTATTTTTGTACACCAATCTGTATAAGTCAAATACCACTGATTATCTGTTTATTTATTTATTTTAAATTCCAAGTTTTTAATCGTGCAACTAAAATTTGAGTTTAATATTTAGGTCAAAACCTACCTAACCTACTGTATATTCTGTATCGTTCAGTTAAAACAGCCAAAAAATTAAACTAAAACTATCCACCTGGGAGGAATAATAATAATACATCTACATGACCAAATCCTACACACTCCGTATTATATAATATATATTATATTATATTATGCACATTTCCGTTAATGATAAGAGAAATTGAATAGTCCTATCTATGTATTGCACGGTCTAATTATAGTGTAGAATTTATGTTATATCACAGACACAAAAATTCAATGACCAATAGATCTTCACATATTAGCTAAATGATTAATGGTTATAAATCTTGCTTTATACATGGAAATACTCTTGTACTATAATAATAATAGGTGTGATTCACTCTCCCGGTTAAAGGCAGATTTATTTTATTTTTATAACATAAAGTGTTGGAATATGGGTCCCATACTGTATGGGTCCCACTTGGCAACTTGTTGATTTGGTTGGTGATATGGCCTCAGTGGCACAGTGTATGATCCACCACCTGATCTGCAGCCTCTTGTTTTGGCTCCATTTTCACATACTTAGGTGGGAATAATAATAATAATTTACTAATCATAGTTTCTATTTTCTAAGCTTATCCTAAGTGGGCCCATGTGTTGTATGTATGTATACTTTCCAATTGACCTAAGTCAACCAAATTAAGACTTGATCGAACACTATTATTAGAATCTAGATTTATAAGATGGAGACACATCTATCTAAAGTAAATAAAGTTACATTATAGAGTGAGTTATGGTAGCCAAAATTTGGTACCCATATGCTAGTGATTGGTTCTAAAAATGCACCTCTAACATCACAAAATTGAAATTTCAGTACATGGAATTCATTTATTTATTGCAACTGAAAAGAGAACCATTTCCGAATTGATCGAATTGAAATTTGTCCTCATTCCAAAATGTGATGGAGATGTTAACTTATACTAATAACCAAGACTATTTTTGTCATGATGTGTTTGTGTGACTAATTGTCATGATGTGTTTGTGTGGTCCATGTATGTTAAACATTATCGGGCTTATTTAAGTCCCTAATTAGACGCCGAAATTCGCAAATGGTGCCAACATATTACATATCACACGGAGTATTAAATTAAAAAGAGGAAGTAAAGAAAATATAGGAAATTAATTAGAGGGGGAGGGGGAGGGGGAGGGGGAGTACTCACCTGCTTCGCAAGAGAGGGTAGACGAGCATGGGCCCACCGATTCCATGATTGAGCATCCGCTTGAACACCGTCCGATCAAAATCTGCGATGTCTCGCTTGGAAACGAACAAGTTGAGCCACGGGTGGGGCGCCTCCCATATCCCACTGGCTTTCGCCTGTTGCTCCACCTTCTTCACCCGGAGCAGGAATTCCATGTAGCTCACGTCTACCTGGAACCTCAGCCCCTCCACGAATCTCAGCCGCTCCATCATCCCATCTACCACCTGCGATGCAATGCAAAAAACGTCAGTTTCTCCGTTGCCAGCCAGGGACAAAAACGTCTTATCATCTAAGGCTTAGAGATTCGCTGGGAAAGCAAACCGCAGTTGGGTCCCTCGACCCCTGCTCGGGGGGACCGATACATCAGACCCAATAGCTCAATGATCGGCAAAACGACACCGCTTCGGTCAGCCTGATATTACGGAAACGCCCCCCACGAGACGTGACGCCAACATACAAACTGGGCTCCACGGCGCTAAGGGCAAAACCGAGATTTCACCGAGCGTCTCATCATCTGGGGGCTTCATCCCTTAAATGTTTGGTTGCTTGGCCGTTTTTGTAGGTGTCAGAAAATCCAATGCAAGATACATTTAGGCAAATACCGTATGGCCAGCTTTCAAGTACACGCATACGTATTATGGTATGGGTCCTCGTCACCGTCCGACCTAGGGGTATTTTTGTAATTCCAACGCCCGACTATCCTTTATTAGAGTTTCCTACTTTACTCCTACTTAATTGTGACACGTGTACAGTAATTTTCTATAAATGTCATGAAATGTAACGAGTTACGAGATAAGAAAGCGATTAGGAAGTCAGTGACACGTCATCCCAGCCCTTGTACACGTGGAATGCTGTCTCGGCTAAATCAGGTCCCACTTTAGAGTTTCTAGTTCACGATCAACCAGCTCATTGTGGAACCCACCATCTACTAGTTCTCAGAGTAAGTACCAACTGTTAGGTCTCAATATTCTCCCTTTTTTCATTTTGGAAAAAAAAACAAACCACTAGTGATTTTTGCTGGCCACTAAAAATCTCCTAAGAGAGAACACGCAACAGAACCCGATGCATCCAACGGCTGAGAATTTACCACGGTAAAAACACAGTCGAAAACCAACCAGACAAAGAGGGATGAAGGTCAAACAGGGCAAAAAGGATTTACCAATTCAACGGCTGAAGGGGAGTCCTGGTGTTTGTAGTGGAGAGCGAGTTCGATGCAGTAGAGAACCGAACCGGAGTCCGCCGGTAACCGGGTACGATCGAACCACTGTTCAGGGAGGAGCGGCACCGAGTCAAAGCCGTTGATCGGGTCGTTGCTGTTGACGAAGGCGAAACCCTCCACGTAATCGAAAGCCACGCCCCCTTTTTCCGGCTGAGTCACCAGCCACTCCATGTCCTGAGTGAACTCGTCGAACTCGGTGTAAACCACCCTTATCCACCTCACCTGCGTAATCATCAATCATCAATTCAATTTTATTTTCGGACAATTTCAGATAAAATTAAAATTAAATTAATGAAATTCTTATTGAATTGATGAAATACTGACCATGTCCGGCGCCGGCTGAAGCAAAATCCTCGCCCTGGTAATAATTCCGAACTGGCCAAGGCCACCAAGAACGGCGAAGAAAAGGTCGGAGTTGCGGTGAGGGGAGCAAATCTCGATTTCACCGTACCCGGTCACCACTTCAAGCTCAGCCACGTTGGACGTCTGAGGGCCGTAACGGAACGCCTGGCCGCTCACCCCGGCGTTAGACAACGTCCCACCCACTGTCAATCCAAGATAGTCCGTCCAAGAGCGGGGCGCCAGCCCGTACGAAACGCAGCGTTTCAGTACATCCTCCCACAATGCCCCGCCGCTGACGTCAGCGCAGGGCAGCCCCTCCCCGTCGACGATCTTGAAGTACAGGTCCCCGATCGACCTCATGTCGAGCACTATCCCGCCGTCGCCGCCTGCCATCGCCTGGCCGTTGATCGAGTGGCCGTTTCCCCGGGCGGCGATCTTGATGTTCGCCGGCGAGTTTTCTACAGCAGCGCGTACCACCGCCGCGATATCGTCCCGGTTCCCCGGCCTGACGAACGCCGCCGGAGGCCTAATTGCCATCCCGCCGAAATCTTTAGCGGCCTCCGCCGTGGACCGGAAACCGAATGAGGCACGGTCCCCAAGGCGCTCGAGGATCGGCTTGACGATCCCGTTGGGCGCGTCGAAACAATCTCCGTCGGAGAGGTGGTCGACAGCGTCGTTAGAGATCGATTCGGGATCAGTTTCCGGCAGGAATCGCTCGGCGTAGGCTATCATCTTTCGTTCGGTTTTCCTGTTTGGGGCTTCGGTTTCGTGTGGGTTTTTTCCGGTCTGTTGGATGGTATAACTGTAAATAAGTAGACTTGTGAAACTCTCTGTGTGTATCTCTCAATGGACACAGCTCGTGCAAGGGTGGGGGTTTAAATAGCGGCTGAGCGTGGGAGAGACGGATTTTTATTTTCCTTTTTTTTCCTCTACGGGGGCTTAATATTGGGAATATAAAATTTGCTAATTTTCTGTTAATTTTTGACGGCTTGTTTGTTTATTTTCTGTTATCATTTGGGGCATTTTTTTTTTTTTTTGGTAAAATGCTAACCCTGAAGCCAGTGAAAACTCTTGTCCAACCGGTTGTACTTATTAATGAGGAGAGAGAGGGGATTTGAGATAGGGAGAGAGAAAGAGTCAGATTGCAGTTAGGAAAAAAAAATACAGTATACAAATTAATATTGACGTGGGATATGAGAAAGATGACCATTTTAAAAAAAAGGTCCAATTTATCAACTGTCATCTCATACGAGGGTTATTTAAAGACGAGAAAGAAAGAAAAAAGCCATACCAGAGGAAGAAGAAGACGACAACAAAGAAAAAAAAGAAGGAAGAAGAGGAACACAACAAAAGGATGGAAAAGGAAGAAGCCACAGAAAGGGACAGGAAGGAAGAAGAACATACAGACATCGGCACTCGGTTTTTAAGTAAGTAACCCTTATATGTAATGCCCAATTAAAGATGTTAATGGATTCGAATGAGATGAACTGATTCTAGAAATTGATTTATGTTTGTCATTGTGTGAAATGCGGGAATGTGGTGATGTGCAAGGTAGAACTAGGCAGATGGTGTTCAATTTAGGGTGAAAATTGGCGAAATTGGGGCGAAATAAAGATAGGAGAAATGTTAGAAAGGGTGAGTTTTCATATATGTAGATTGAAATTGGGCAGGGGAACTGAATATTTATGTGAATACGTTGAAATTTAAGATGAATATGTTCAAAATTCGTGTGCAATTGGAGATGTATAGATTGAATAAGTCAATTGTGATGTATGAATATATAGGTGACATGTTTAAATGTGTTGGTGTCATGTAGAAAGGGAAACTGTTGGGTTGGATATGTGGAAGCATTAAGTGTATTCAATATTGAGATGAATAGATTGACATTTGATATGTATAGGTTCAAAATCGCGTGAAATTTGAAATGAATTGATTCAAATTTGGTTTCTATCATGTATGAATATACATGTGACATGTAAAAATAACTGTCATGTAAAAATTGACTGCTGGCATTATTTGGGACTGATATGAAGAAGGGCATTCTGGGTTGGGGTAGAAGAATTTTTATGCAGATTACTGATGTATGGTCTCCCAACATGCAGGATATCTAGCGAAGAATAAAATATCCAAGCGGAGTGGAAAGCAGGTTGTCCACACTCAGACTCAATCCTCCGGCGAGGTATGATGGGCTTTCGTTATTACAATGTAAGTTGTTATTGTCGTGCAGCATGGCTGACATGTTGAAGTCTGTGCAGGTTGTGTACGATGTGGAGACAGATAGACACTTCAAAGGGCGATGCAACCAATACTCACGGTCGCAGCTCCTACTTAACATGGATGAGTGCTTGAGCTAGGGTGACTGGAATCGTCTGATGGACAACCCATTTGGGAGGGGGGGGGGGGGGGGGGGGCATTGTGAGGCAGGGCACAAGGGTCCAGTTCTCTGCACAACTTGTACACTACGTCCTACAACGTCAACTAAAGAAGAAGAAGCAGCACGAGACCTGGTACAAGATCTAAGATGCGATCGTCGGGTTCTTAATTGCGGAGTTCACGCTTGTGACTAGCCTAAACTGCAGCTTCGCCCAACAACCTGAAGAAGACAAAGTGGACAAGACTATAATTCTTATTTGCACATGTTCTCTCTTGATTGATCACCTTGACAGAATTTGCATCTTTTCTAGTGATTAATGATTTCTTGTGAATAGTTAATCCATGGTAGCAATCAATAGGTAATTGATCCCATGAAAGCATCAGTTGCCCATCTTTAAGGTTCTGAGAAGTTGGAATTAGCTTCTTAGGTCTTCATGAGAATTGTATTTCTTGGAAAGAGCTTTCCAACGCATATTCATATGCGTCAATCGGACAAAGGATGACTCTAGAAAGTGCGTTACAAGTTCAGTCTGCCGAAGTTGTCAGCACTGCATAAGCGGCGCCCGCGGCCAAATCCACGGCGCCCGCCGTCCTCTCAGATCCGGATTTGCGATAGGCGGCCCAAGTCTATCTTTATGGGAACTTTTTATCTATCTTTCCAAGGGTTTTTTGGCCAATACTTTTGGCCTATATTAGACATATTTCTCAATAGCTTTTGATTATCTAATTCATTCACAACTTAGATTAAGAACGTTTTAGAGGATTTGAGGTTGAGAGATCCAAGGTACGTCATGAATACCTAGGTTTCTCGTGATTTTGTCTTCAATTCAAGACTTGGTTGGTTCGTGAGACTTGATTTCTATATTATTCCTATGTTTATTTCATTTTCCTTGCATTGATTTATGTTGTTAGCTAGTTTTACTTTGATTCGCATCTTTGTAGAATTGTATCATGCTAGGGTTTCAATTGATTCGCGAGAATAATTAGAACTTTTCATAGCACGCATAATTGAGTGATTTCGCGATGATGTTCTTGACTGTGTAAGGTAATGATAGTTTGGGCGACCTTTCTGTCGATAAGGATTGTCATCTCCGTGAGGAATGTCAATCCATATTCGGAATAATAAATTGAGATTGAATAATTGGGAATTGAGTCAAGGATCGAATAAAGCCAATCATTGTTAAGTTGCGAATTGTAAATGAAACCACACTCTTCTTCTATCTTTTATTCGCTCTTACTAACATTCATCATACTTCATCTATTTCTCTGGTTGCCTATTTACGTTCAAATCTTCTCTTTACTTGCAAATTGATAAATACACATTGCATTGGAATACTTAGTTCTATGTGGGTTCGACCACTTACTTATTCGCTATACTAGTTTACTAATTGGTTTATTAGTTTGGGAATCATTATCTTTGGCGAGGTGAAACAAACGACATTTCATCCCACCAAATTTTGGCGCCATTGCCGGAGAAGCAAGTTTATTTCTTTGTTTTGTGTATTTGTTGATTTTTGTTCATATATCTAACCCTGTTGTGAACCTATCTTACGGTTCACAACACCCGCTACTAATTTTCTTCACGATGTTGAGATTATATCAGGACCATGGAGAATATTTTCACCATTACCTCACAAGAGTGAAGGATCTAGTGGATGAACGTGCTTCACGGGGTATCCATGATAGTGAGCGAGATATGGTTCTTTGCGTTTATGAAGGGGTAAGTCCTGAAATGCGAGAACTTATCGTCGATATGGGTGACGATGGTTTGTGTAACCCAGGACTGTCAGGACTATGAGATCTTTTCCACGACCTGGCTGACGAAACATTGGAGGAAGAAAACAAGGAAGTGGCCGAGCAAAACAAGAAGGATGGTTGTTCTGCAGAAGTGGCGCCCGCCGCCCCAAAATTGGCGCTCGTCGTCCCTGCAAACATCTTAGACACATGTGAAGAAGACGTGGAAGAGCCTATCAAATATGATGATATCCTTTTGGATGATGAAGTAGAAGATCTAGTATTTCATGACATGAAATCGCACGGGTCAACGCATGAGGTTTCATATGTTATGCCTTCTTCTCCATTATCTATTATGCCTTCTTCTCCATCATATGTTATGTCATCTTCCCTATCATCGGATATGCCTACTTCTACATCATATGTTATAGGGGTGGGCGCAGAATGGGACAAGACGGGACGGAGGTCGTCCCGCGTAATTTTTACGGGACAGGACCGGGACCGAGATGGGACGGGCCTTGTCCCTCAAATAAAAAAAATTATAAAAAAACTCAAAATTTCCATGTATATATTGCGATTCTCAAAGGGGTAATAAATATATATGTATAGTTTTTTATATCGAACGGGACGGGCCATGTCCCGTTGTTGCGGGACAAGGCCCGTTCGATTTTATACATGTAAGCTATATATATTACAAATCATATAGTTACTGTTTTTACACAATTCAAAATGGCTACTGTTTTTATTTTATTTTAAAAATGGCTACTGTTTTTATATATGTAAGTTGTATATATATAGTTACTGTTTTTATTTTATTTTAAAAATGAATAATTAATATTATTTATTACACATATCTATGTCTATATATATAGTATTTCATTATTATTATTATTATTATTATTATTATTATTATTATTATTATTATTATTATTATTATTATTATTATTATTATTATTATTATTATTATTATTTATATGTGTGTGCGGGACGGGACGGGATTTGCGGGATCCCGACGGGTCGTCCCGCGTCTCGTCCCGCATAAGTTTTGCGGGACGGGATCGAGATTTGTGCCCACCCCTAATATGTTATGCCTCCTACTTCATCTGACGCACCAATATGTTTTGAGAATCCATGTGTTTTAGTGCCTAATTCATTTGAGGCCAGCATCTCAATCGCGCCTATCAAAGCACTAAGTCCAAAGCCGATTTCTGTGGCTCCTGAGCAAGGTAATGAATTCTCTAACACTTTTGTGGATTATGGTGAATATTTGGATCCCTGGGAGCATTACTTCTACAAGACGCCAGCGGAACTGTGTTGGTGGTCTTACATTCCCTCTGGAAATGATCGAACCAAGGTAAATAGGGAAGTGTCAAAGGTATCCTTAATTGCAAAGTTTGTCATGTTTAGTGTTCTTTCAAATTTTGGTTGGGCACCAGAATTTGATTTGCTTTTAAGGGCTTTAACAATATAATGTCTGAATGATTCTTAAGGTAAGGATACAATAAACCGTCGAGTCTATGACATTAACCAAGGACGCTTCTTGGGAGGCAACCCGTGATTTATTTTCTAGTTTGCAAGTTTTTCAATTCCTAGTTAGGTATTTAGTTTTTTTCAAATTCAATAAAATGATAGAGTTCCATTTAGATATGTGTTTTTGGAGGAGTCTTGAGTTAACCATAAAAATTGCTTGATTGAATGACGAAATGACGTTCTGCACAACCAACGCCCGCCGTCCCATCCACGACGTCCACCGCCACAGTTCACAGACACGTTTCAGGATGACGTTCTGCACAACCAACGCCCGCCGTCCCATCCACGAGAGTATTTTCTATCCTTTTATTATTTTTGATTTTTAGGTTAATTTATATTTTCTATATTATTTAGGATTAGATATATTTCTATATTTTATTTTAGGAGTAGATTTTATTCTATCTATCTTTAGGATTAGATTTCTTTTTATTTTAGGTTAGTTTTATTCATCTTCTATCTATTATATCTATCTTAGGTTACATTGTCCTATCCTAGGATTAGTTTTTATCTTTCTTAGGATTAGATTTTATCTTTTTATTTATTTTATTTTATTTTATCATTTCTATCTACTTTTAATATTTCTTTTTCTTTTTGATAAATGATCCTTTCTCTTTCCAATTAACCATATATCTCAATTCCCAAATTTGATCATTCAAAGCCTTTATCTCCAAGCCACACAAGAACCCTAATTTCTCCACTTGAATCTAAATTCCAAAACTTAAGCTTTGTGTTTCAATCAAAAGCCTTTCTTTTTCCCATCCATCATCCACATCCATCAATACCCTTCATTCATCAAATTCGATTCTTTTCATACCATCACCATCCCTACCACAAAAGAAAGACTTTGAAACCAAGTCCTGATCTTCAAAGAGCAATTTGGAAGGAGTTTGAATGTCAGAACATCGACGTTGCAACTTGGATTCACATTTCTGCACAGACAGTGCCCGCCGCTCTCTGACCGGCGCCCGCCGCCGCCCCAGTGCTCCAATGTTTGTTGACGATTATAGTTACCACTACCATGATCAAGTAGGTTTCCTTTTCCCCCATGTGTGGTTTTATTTTAAATTTTGTTGTCTTTATTTGATTTTCAATTAAGGATGATGAATAATTTAAGTGTGGGGGGAAAATATGTGTTATTCAACTACCTATCTTGCAATGTTTGTCCTCTATTATATATTTTGGCATTATCATATAAATTCCATAGCGTGTTTGGATTGTTTAGCCTTGTCCTATAAAATTTGGTTTTCATATGAAGCATGATTTGGCGATGTAATTGAGCATGTATGATTGAGCTTGAGTATGATTAAAATCCTTCAAAACATGACCCTTGTGAGATTGTTTTTTTAGCCTTATTGGAATCATATAATGCCTTTTGCTTTTATTTGTGATTTACTCTCCTTATGTTTCTACCTCTTGATTTTGACTTCATTATCTATTGTCAAGACCGACTCACATGTTTGTTGCTTGCGGAATTTTTTGCTTTTATGTTTATATTTGGGTTTAGTTGGTTATTGAGTGTTTAGTGTGAAAAAAAGTGGCAATAGCCGAGACACTTAGTAACCGGATCTACGCATGACACCCATGGGTATGATTCATGTAAAACGGTGTTGAAAGCTATCCACTAAGGAAGGAAGCTTGATCATTGTGTAACCGGGTTCATTCATGACACCCAAGTTTGCAACTCGCGTCAAAAGATGTTCAAGTGGACTTTATTCAAGTAAGTTGAGGTGTTGATAGACCGGGGCCATTCATGACACCCATGTTTGCGACTCGCGTAAGGAATACACCAAGGCCGAAAGATAGTAAAGCACGAAAATGAAAAAGAAGAAGAAAAAAAAAGCCAAAAAAAAGAAGAAAAGAGAAAAGAAAAAAAAAGAGTGAAATCCTAGAGTCAAATTGTTTATTTTTATTGTTTTTCGCAAGTAATGCTATTTTGGTGGAGATTTGATGATATCGTTGTCAATATTTATGAGCTCAGTGCATTTTGGATTGAGTTGATGGTTGAACTTAATTGCCTAAACACATGAGAGCATGAGTGAGACACATATTCCTTGTGAGGTTGGAAGATTTCTACTTCTATGCTTTTATAACTAAATACATGCTAGGATGTTTATTCACTTGATCTTGTGCTCCATTTCGCTTGATGTTGGTTTTTTTATTAAGGTTATTGCATGGATGATGAACTCGTAGGTATAGGTTGCTTCTTATTATTCGCTCGAGGACTAGCGAAGCTTAAGTGCGGGGGAGTTTGATAATGCATATTTTAGATAGGCATTATAGATGGGTTTAGAGGCATTTAAAGTATGTTTCTTGTGTGGTTTATAGCTAATTCGCATTCTTGATCATTTGGCATTCAAATTTCAGAATCTACGATTTCTAGTGTTTATTTGTAGGTTATAAGGTCCGGCCTCGAACGGTGGAGAAAGAATAGAGCAAAATGGACTAAGAAGAGCTAAGAAACAAGATCGGAGATGGAGAACGTTGAGAAATCTCATCTTTAAGGTTCTGAGAAGTTGGAATTAGCTTCCGAGGTCTTCATGAGAATCGTAGTACTTGGAAAGAGCTTTCCAACACATATTCCTATGCGTCAATCGGAAAAAGGATAACTCCAGAAAGTGCGTTTCAAGTTCAGTCTGCCGAAGTTGTCACCACTGCATAAGCAGCGCTCGCCGCCAAATCCACGACACCCGTCGTCCTCTCAAATCCGGATTTGTGATACGCGGTCCAAGTCTATCTTTATAGGAGCTTTTTATCTATATTTCTTAGGGTTTTTTGGCCGAGACCTTTGACCTATATTAGACATATTTCTCAGTAGGTTTTGATTATCTAATTCATTCACAACTTAGATTAAGAACGCTTTAGAGGATTTGAGGTTGAGAGATCCAAGGTATGTCATGAATACCTATGTTTCTCGTGGTTTTGTCTTCAATTCAAGACTTGGTTGGTTCGTGAGACTTGATTTCTATATTATTCCCATGTTTATTTCATTGTCCTTGCGTTGATTTATGTTGTTAGCTTTACTTTGATTCGCATCTTTGTAAAATTGCATCATGCTAGGGTTTCAATTGATTCGCGAGAATAATTAAAACTTTTCATAGCACGCATAATTGAGTGATTTCACGAGGATGATCTTGATTGTGTAGGGTAATGACAGTTTGGGCGACCTTTCTGCCGATAAGGATTGTCATCTCCGCGAGGAATGTCGATCCATAGTCGGAATAATAAATTGAGATTGAATAATTGGGAATTGAGTCAAGGATCGAATAAAGCCAGTCATTGTTGCGAATTGTAGATGAAACCACACTCTTCTTCTATCTTTTATTCGCTCTTACTAACATTCATCATACTTCATCTATTTCTTTAATTGCCTATTTACGTTCAAATATTCTCGATCTTCACTTGCAAATTGATAAACACACATTGCATTGGAATACTTGGTTCCCTGTGGGTTTGACCCCTTACTTATCCTCTATACTACTTTATTAGTTGGTTTATTAGTTTGGGAATCATTATCTTTGGCAAGGTGAAACACATGACATTTCATCCCACCACCAAGCGTCGGGACAATAGGAAGGGCAATGACAGTGAGTCGGCTACACCTACTCAGGAAACCGACGAGGTATGTATAGGCCCTCTGACTGTCATGTCAAATTCAGTAGGTGTCATATAAGTATTTTATATCTGTCATGCTATATGAACAGGGCCTTATGATGTGTTGGTTGTAGGATGAGGTGGAAGTACCCGAGGGCTTCTAGGTTGAGGTGCCCCTCGAACGTAGGGGTACGAGGACCCGTCGACCTCCTGCATCTTTCTCTCCACCTGAGGTGACTCACCCCTATCAAAGAGGCCCCGTTTCCCCAAGGGCAAGAAGCGATCACAGAGAGTGGATGTCATGGATCTAGGCTTGGCGATGAGGGCATATGTTAATGAGTTCTATGCCTGGATGAACGACAGAAGTGGCCCTGTTCGGTCGATCGAAGGCACCCTACTGCAGAAGAAGTTCTTCGGGGCACTCCAATCGCCGACCAATTGGGTCACATCCAAGATAAGGTTCCCCCATCATTGGATTATACACCACCTTTGCCTTCAACCTTTCTTCAATCTAAACGGTTATCCGTACGTGCAACAGATGAAAGTACGCAAGGGTCGCCGTTCTTGACCACTTCTAGGGGGCAGAAGCAAGTAGGGGACGCCAAGGGGAAGGTCAAGGTGAAGCATGTCAATGATGAGCTCACCTACTACTTTGACAACAAGTTGCCCGAGAGGTTTCAAAAGCATTGGGCCAATTTCAATCATTTGTTGGCACCCTAGAATCTCAAGAAAAAACACTGGGTGGTGCTAGAGATCAACCTTCAAGAGTGGACATTGAACATATATGATCCTGACAACCACTTAGTCCTGGAGCGCCAGATGGCTACCCTTCTCAAGCCGGTGACCCCAGGTCCTCCCCATAATATTAAGCATCCATGCATAACTTCGGCTGAAATTTCTCGGGAAAGTACCACAACCTTTCGCGTACAAAAGGATCAAGGGGATTCCCCAAAACAAACAATTGTAAGTCGCTACATGGACATTTTATGATTTTTTAAATATGTCTAATCGATCGGTTTCACACATTTGTTTGTCCTCATGCAGGGGCGATTGTGTTCCATACGTCATCCGCTATATGCAGCTTCTCACGACCAGCGAGACAAACTTCTATGTCCTTGACAATGATCGAGTTCATTGTGGCATATCGTATTACCGCCAACTTCTATGTGTTGCCATCTTCCATGTACATCTTACACCTTTCTTCGCTCCTCAAAAGTAATTAATTCCCTTGTTGCCTCATCATGGAACATTGGTGGTTGAATGTTGGTGCTTGGTCTTTAGACTTTCTTGCTTGGTAGAACATTATTGTTTGGTTGAACACATATATTGGTCGCATTGTATTTTGGGTTGCGATGGATTTGGTTGTTGGTTCTTAATTAGACTTTCTGGTCTATGAACGCTTTGTGTTGCACTTGTACTTGGTTTATGTACTTTGTTGGTTTGTCCTGAATGGTTAGTCATAATCACATGTAAATGAATTAGGTGTCATGTAAACCTGTGTTGTATGGTTTATAACAATGCTTATGATAATAATGGTGCTAACAAAAATGCGATAACCGCAATGTTTAGTCCAAGTGATATACACCTAAATACGAAATTGGAAACTATCACCTGTCATAACAAAAGGATCAGTTGTCATGTCAAAAGTATTAGCTGCCATGTGAAAAGTATCGGCTTCCATGTCAGAAGTTTCAGCTGCCATGGCAAGTACGGTTCTAATAGTTAATAGGAACGCACTCCGACCTTCATTTGGATTCAAGTGCCGCTAGGTCCGGCGTCGCTTTGGGAACTTCCTTTCTCATTGGGAAGGGTAATGTGACGTCTTGGGCCACCTCTGAAATACCCCAAATTATTTTTGGGCTATTTCTTATTTTTATTTAATTCAATCAATCTATATTATATAAAACTATAGTATATCTTGTGAATTTGGTCATTTAATCAATTCACCTAAGATATATGGTATGAATTAGAATAATTAAATTATTCTAAAGAGAAATAATATACGAGTTGATTTAATTACATAAATCCTCAAAATACTCTTATTATTTAATTTATAAAGTTAAATTAAATAATATTCATCCCGCTAAATTAGAAAAACCTATCTTCTATCTCCGTCTTTATCCGTTTCTTTTATTTCTTTTTTTTTGAAAATTCTATCATCTACCCTTAATCCATATTTTAATTTTAAAGAAGAATAATAAAAAAAAATCCATCTTTTATCTAACCTAGTTCAGCGTGATAGATACAAGTCAGATGTTAGGGTTTCCCACAAACCACACCCGCCTCATCGTTCTCGTCCTCCTCCTTTCTCAATTCGGCCGAGACCCGCGACCGTCCCCGACCTCCCCTGAGCCATCGTCGGCGACGTGAGTCACAAACCAATCACCACCTGACCATCGCACTCGCCTTCAACCGCGGCCTAGCCACCGCAGTGCAGCACAACCCTTGCTCGGAGACGAGAGCCGCAACCTCCGCCCCTGTTCAAAACCGCACCCACGGGCGACAGTTCGAGCGCCGCCTTCGACTGATGCCGAGCCTTCGTCTTCGATCGTGGCCGCTAGCCTTGCCGCCACCAAAGACCTTCGCCGCCGCACCCACTGCAGGGCAGCCTTGCCGGAGAACGCCCAGGGCCGAGGCCTCGCGGCCTTCATCCCCGACTGCCGTCGCCTATCGCCGCCGAAGCCTCGCTGCCTTCGTCTCCGATAGCTTCCGCCTCCGACCACTGCTTGAACGCCGAGGACCTTCGCTGCCCATCGCCTCCGGTCGCTGCCAAGCATCGCCGCCTCACCATTTCCGCTGCCCTGTTCCTTCTCCTCTGTACGTACCCGATTGGAACAAAACAGAGATTTCAATCCCTTTTGGTATAAATTGCAGAAACTCTCCCTTGTTTTTATACTATTCTCGTTTCTTCCCTAACTTAATTATCTATTAAGTTAGTTGGCCAATATTTCTAAACTATTCAATTCTTGCCCGTTTCAGCGACACCAAGCAATCTCGAAGCACCCACGCCGGATCCCGCTCCTCGAGGAATTAATATTGGTATATAATATTTAACTTTATAGAATTAATTCAATTCCAAATTGAGTTAAGTAAAGCTAATTTTATAAAATCTCGCCTGGTTGGATTTAATAGGTGCTAAAATCTCGCCTGGTTGTCATCAGCTGATCATCGAAAGTTAAGGTAGGTGATTTCGTTCAATGCCTTTTGCATGTTTCGTGATTTTTTTTGACGTGCCTTTTAAATTTTTCCGTGTCGAATGCGGCCCTGTGGCCAATTTCATTGCCAATTTCGATAAATTGCATACTCGTCTGCTTGATGTAATTTATCTCCTTATTCATAAATTGACATGAGTATAAATTAATGGGCAATTATTAAATTAATTATAGTGAGATGTGTATTAAATATGTTATTTGTTTATAACTCGAGATAAGTGAAAGTTGCCCATTTTCTTCTTCCTAAAGTGCATGATATTCTGCTTGTTCTTTCATGCAAACTAGTGGCATGTGATAGTAAGACCCTTTGAATTATCCATGCTTGTCCCTGTTTGATTTAATGTCGTTATTATGATCACCTAGTATAAACTGTTTATGTATGATAAGATAGGCACCATGTGATGCTTAGTTATGATATGTTAAAATGCGCACCACGTGATGCGAGTGGCTTTATGCCTTTGGCAAGTTATGCAGTAGACTGACTTGCAGGTTGTGGTTCGTTAAGCCACTGCCTTACAAGGTTTCATGAAACACCATCCCGGAATGCATTCTCTGCGGGGTGATAAAACAACGATCTGATGTAGGTCGTGGTCCTTGTTAAAAGGCCCGACCGGTACCACGTATTATTATTATTATCCTTATCTCTATTATCGACTGTTAAATAGGTGATCATTTCAGTTATTATACTTATCTGCCTCGAGTATAATTTTTTTTCTTATCTTATAATCGATCGTTATGATCATCCGAGTCATGTGTGAATTTTTATCCTTTTTATTCAGTTTCTACTATAAATATTCGTGTCATTCCCTTAACCTGAGACATACCGTTTTATGGTCACTGTAAGGTTAAAGTCTGAACATTTTCCCTATCATTTGCTAGTCTTAATTGTACTAACCATCCTATTTATTGGATGACCGGTGTCCTTCGTTCTCACGAAACACCAGACCATATTCCACAGGTCTAGTGCAAGCAGCGGAGTAGGAGAGAGTTGAAGAGCGGACTATCATTTATTGAATCTTTTACTACAAGTTTTGAACCTCTAAAGTTTCCGCATCTCTATTTTAATTTCAGTTATTTTGAAAGTTATTCATACTTTATGGTTTTGGTATTTTTATGTTATTGTGATCGGATATTTTAAACTAGGATATTTAATTGACTTCCGCCTATTTTATTTTATTTAAGTTATCATCTTGTTTATGGGAGCATGGTTGCATGTCCCTATAAGCCTCAGGTGAATTCAAAGACATTAAAGTCTGCGGATTCACTGGCGCTGCAACACTCCTTTGGGATAAAAAAGGGGGTGTTACAGAAGGTGGTATCAGAGCTGTAGGTTTTAAAATGTTTTCATTCGGATTTCAAAATGATTTCTAAAATGAATTTCTAAAAGATTTTTAGCAAAACTATGTTCTACTTACAAAAGTATGCAGTTTTGGAAATAATTTCAAAATAATTGTCCGATAGTCCTGCTCAACTCCTACACCTGCCATAGACTAATATTAGATTCTTTATTCTTGTTTCCTCTAAATCTCGCTTATGTGATTATCTCGCTCGAGTACTGATTACTCCTCGCCCTCCTCGATAGACGTCTAATGTTCGTAAGACCCCAGAACTGCAGCCACGGAAAATGGCAAGGAGCTAATCTGCAAGTGGTACAAGGAAAATAATTTGGGAACTCTTTGATTTTACAGCAAGGAAAAGACAGCAAGGGAAAAGAGAGCCATGCCAGCTCCTTTGGATGACAAGAGGAGAAAGTACCTCTAGAATCTCGTCCGACTGTACGGCATGGAACCATCTCAAAGTCCTTGTGAGGAGGAGCCAAAGAAGATATCCTTTTTGGAAACCCTAGCAGATGAGAAAGCATTTCAGGTTTTGCAAGCAAGAAGAGCGAGGCAGAGGCTCCGCGTGAGGGAGACCTGGGAAATATAAAGGAATAAGGAACGGGTTGTAAATGAGCTGGAAAAACGTTGTGATCAGGCTAGAGATGAGATAAAAAAGAGATGTGTGAGCATGCTGAGTCAGAGAGAGATGCAGCATCACAGAAGCATAGCTCTTAATTAGACAAACTCGTCGAGCTGTATGTCTTTTCAGAAGATGACGAGGATTAAGATCTCATCAGCATCCACAATTAAGAGATCCAAATTTATTATATAGCCGAGAAAACTGTTGAAATTCCCTTATGAGGGATAGAGTTCGAGGTAGAAAAATGTTATTCCGCTTCCCCATTGCGATAAGTGGCAATGAGCACCTTGTCGATCTTGTTCTATTTCCGATCTTTTCTTAGGATGTCATTCTCGGTATGGATTGGCTTACTCGCCATGTTGCAATCATTGATTGTGGACGGAGAATTTTGACCATTCTGTCGGACGGTAAGATTGTGTGCAGATTTCGTGGGCGCATCCCCGATGAGGATGGCCGTGTTATTAGTGTAATGTAGGCAACCTGATTGCTACGTCACGGCTGTGCCGGATTCTTATGCTATTTGCAGGATCAACAGTCTGACCCGGTCCCTATCTCCGATATTGCTATAGTTTGGGAATTCCCTGATGTTTTCTCCGACGAGATTCCTAGTTTACCTCTAAAGCGGTTCAGTGAGTTCATCATTGACTTAGAGCCAGGAACCACTCTCATTTCCAAATCCCCATATCGCATGGCTCCAGTGGAGATGCAAGAATTAAGGAGTAAGCGGGAAGAGTTGTTAGAGAAGAGTTATATTTGACCCAGTGCTTCACCTTGGGGTGCTCCCATGCTGTTTGCGAAGAAGAAAGACAAGTATTTCCATTTGTGTATCGATTATCGGGAGCTAAACAAGGTGACGATCAAGAGCAAGTATCCACTGCCACGCATCGATGATTTATTGGATCAGCTTCAGGGAGCAAAGATATTCTCCAAAATTGACCTTCGATCGGGTTACCATCAGCTCCGAGTTCGTGACGAGGATATTCCAAAGACTGCTTTTAGGACACGTTATGGGCACTATGCGATCGTGGTGATGCCTTTTGGCTTAACAAATGCCCCAGCAGTCTTCATGGATTCGATGAACCGTTGTTTTCACCAGTATTTGGACAAGTTCGTCGTAGTCTTCATCGACGACATCCTGATCTACTCGCTGAGTGAGGAGGCTCACTTCGAACACTTGAGAATTATTTTGATGACACTACGAGAGCATCAGCTGTACGCAAAGCTGTCTAAGTGTGACTTTTGGATGAAGTAGGTGGCATTCCTAGGCCACATCAGCTCAGAGAAAGGGGTGATGGTCGACCCCTAAAAGATAGCAGCTTTAGAGAAGTGGAATTTGCCGAAGAACGTCAAGGAGATCTAGAGTTTTCTGGGACTAGCATGTTACTACAGGAGGTTCATGGAAGGGTTTTCCAAAAGGGTCCAACCACTAGCCTTACTTCTGCGTAAATCCCAGAAATTTGTTTGGAATGACAAGTGCAAAGCGAGCTTCTATGAGCTCAAGAAGCGGTTGACCACAAAACCTATTCTGACACTTCCTAAGGAGTTAGAGGATTATATGATTTACAGTTATGCTTCCAAGCAAGGTCTGGGTTATGAATTGTTGCAAGATGGGAGGCGATAGCCTATGCACCATGACAGTTGAAGCCGTATGAGGAGAACTACCTAGTGCATGATCTGTAACTTGCTATTGTGGTATTTGCTCTAAAAATCTGACGCCATTATCTGTATGGAGTTCGTTGTTAGATATACACCGACCACAAACGCCTCAAGTATGTGTTCACCTAAAAGGAGTTGAACATGAGACAGATACGCTGGCTAGAGCTGATCAAGGACTATGACATTAAGCTCCTCCATCATCCTGGTAAGGCTAATGTCGTAGCCGATGCTTTGAGCCGCAAATATCAGCACGAGGCTATGATTAGTTGTTGGACAGCAAGTCTTGTTCTATAGAGGGATCTGCTGAAGTTAGAGGTTGAAGTTTGGTTTAAAAGGGACCGAGGACAGTTGTGTATGATGAAGGTTTAATCAGATTTGATAGCAGAGATAAAGGTGAAGGAGAAAGAGGAAGTTGTGTTACTGCAGATCACCGTTGACTTCTTCGACGGTAAAGCCCAGGCTTTGTCCTAAGGGATGATGGATCCTTATGGTTTGGGAATTGCATTTGCGTTTCCAATGTCCATGATCCGACAGACCACCCTTCAGGGAGCTCATGCATCCGGCTATTTGGTGCATCCTGGAGCTAGTACGATGTACAAGGATTTGAGAAAGAACTACTAGTGGTCTGGTATGAAGAATGAAGTAACTGACCACGTGGACAGATGCTTGGTATTTCAGCAGGTCAAGGTTGAGCACCAGAGACCTGGTGGGAAGCTCCAACCACTCCTAGTACCCACGTGGGAGTGGGAACAGATCCCGATGGATTTCGTTATGGGGCTCCCTAAGGGTCAAGGGAAGAAGGATGCCATTTGGGTGATTATTGATCGACTCAAAAAAATGTGCACACTTCATTGTTATTCGATCTAACTGGAAACCGACAAAGCTAGCATAGTTGTATCTTCAGTACATAGTCCGTCTTCACGGTGTTCCCTTGTCCATTGTCTTTGATCGTGATGGACGATTCATCTCAGAGTTTTGGAAGAAGTTACATGAGAGACTTGTAACTCAGCTGAATTTTAGTATTGCTTTTCACCCTCAGACAGATGGTCAGTCAGAGAGGACCATCCAGACACTTGAGGATATGCTAAGAGCTTGTGTCCTGGATAGGCCGACAGATTGGGAAAGCAGTTTGAGTCTGATCGAGTTCACCTACAACAACAACTGGCATACATCCATAAAGATGGCTCCTTTTGAAGCCCTCTATAGATGGAAGTGTCGATCGGCAGTGTGTTGGGATGATGCGACTGATGCTATCCATATAGGTCCGGAGCTGTTAAAGAAGACAGCTAAAGAAGTCGCTATGATTAGGCAACTAAAGTTGACCGCTCAGAGTCGTCAAAAGTCTTATGCTGACCCTAGGTGTAAAAAGGTCAACTTTGAGGTGGGCGACAAGGTGTTCGTGAAAGTGTCACCCATGAAAGGAGTCTTCTGGTTCAGAAAGCGAGGGAAGCTGAACCCTCGATATGTCGGGTCATTTGAGATTCTACAGCGTGTAGGCAATGTTGCCTACCGCCTTGCCCTGCCTTCGTTAGCTCATCCAATACATGCCGTCTTCCATGTATCACTGCTACTGAAGTACGTGCCCGACCCGATCCATGTCTTGAGCTATGAGGACATTGAGGTCCGCCCCACCGGAACCTACAAGGAAGAACCGGTGCGGATTCTAGAGTGACGAGAGACGCAACTTCGCACCAAGGTAGTTCCGCTCGTCAAGGTGCTTTGGTCAAAGTACGGGATTGAGGATATGACTTGGGAAACTAAAGGAGAAATGAGTAAATGCTTTCCTCAGTTGTTTTCTACCTAGCGCGAGTCGCATAGTGATTCCATTACCTCGTTTATTCGGATATTAATAAATAAGAGAAGCTTATTAGAGACCTTTTGTCATACTTCCTTGGGTTAATATTTTGGTTTCATCTTTACAACCTTACATGTTCGAGTCAAAGTGGGGAATTGGTGTGCAAATTGGTGATATTCTAACGTTGAATACCACATAAGCTTTGCACACTTTCTTACTCATATTCCTTTCATGTTATACAATCAGCTCCAGTATGTTGATGCTTCTGATTCCATATCACGCTGGCCAACCCGTGTTTTTATAGATATTGAAAAAGAGTCGGGAAGTGCTCCCTATAGCCTCTAGAAGGGCTCCTCTGTTTCACTTCTGTATAAACAGGAATGATGCCTGCATGTAAAATCAGTGATTGATGATCAATATGTCATACGTAAGGTTCTTCAAGAGGATAATTAGTAACTTTTTATGTAGGTAGTTTTACCTTTCCTAAATCTTGATAGTATTAAACAATCATGGGTTATATATTTCATCTCTCCTTTCTGTGATCGAGCAACCGAACTCTCATTGGTAAAAAGCTTGAGAATAGTACTTTTAAATATAGATATACACGATTTATGTTTATGAAGACAAGGACACAAGGACACATGAGCTGAAGAATCGGACAACGTTCATGTCAATAAACCAGGAGACAAAGACCCACAACTCATCTCATATGAATAAGGCTGGCTAGTTTTGTCACAATGGTTGCCTTCAAAGCCACCCGGGCCATTTGGCAACCTGGAAAAGGAAGCCAGATGGGGTTGAGACGAAAGCCAATGATAAGCTAGTTAACCCCGTTTCTTATGTGATGCGAGTTCACTTATCTCGAGCAACGAGAGTGAATATCAAAAGACATCTTTCAAAATTTTATTATCTTTTGTTTTAGATACTCATAACTATAGAGATAAACTGTTTTCATAGGATTAAAAATCTTAAGCTTTGCCATTGAGGAGTTCGGAAAACAATGAGTTACCTTAGATGTATTTCTCATCGCTCAAGTATTCGATAAGCACATTAAGCGAATCATGCTTAAATTCTACCTATTTATGAACCATTGTTAGATACACCTAGCTCTGTTTTAATCAATCTATACCCTTTCATCTATTTTGAGGTTACTATCCTATCTTCAATATACATGTCTCGTTTGTTTTCTAAGTTTCGGGACGAAACTTATTTTTAGTGGAGAGATATGAAATACCCCAAATTATTTTTGGGCTATTTCTTATTTTTTATTTAATTAAATCAATCTATATTATATAAAACTGTAGTATATCTTGTGAATTTGGTCATTTAATCAATTCACCTAAGATATATGGTATGAATTAGAATAATTAAATTATTCTAAAGAGAAATAATATACGAGTTGATTTAATTACATAAATCCTCAAAATACTCTTATTATTTAATTTATAAAGTTAAATTAAATAATATTCATCCCGCTAAATTAGAAAAACCTATCTTCTATCTCCGTCTTTATCCGTTTCTTTTATTTCTTTTTTTTTTAAATTCTATCATCTACCCTTAATCCATATTTTAATTTTAAAGAAGAATAATAAAAAAAAATCCATCTTTTATCTAACCTAGTTCAGCGTGATAGATACAAGTCAAATGTTAGGGTTTTCCACAAACCAAACCCGCCTCATCGTTCTCGTCCTCCTCCTTTCTCAATTCGGCCGAGACCCGCGACCGTCCCCGACCTCCCCTGAGCCATCGCCAGCGACGTGAGCCACAAACCAATCACCGCCTTACCATCGCACTCGTCTCCAACCGCGGCCTAGCCACCGCAGTGCAGCGCAGCCCTTCCCCGGAGACGAGAGCCGCAACCTCCGCCCCTGTTCGAAACCGCACCCACGGGCGACAGTTCGAGCGCCGCCTTCGACTGCTGCCGAGCCTTCGTCTTCGATCGTGGCCGCTAGCCTTGCCGCCACCAAAGACCTTCGCCGCTGCACCCACTGCATGGCAGCCTTGCCGGAGAACGCCCAGGGCCGAGGCCTCGCGGCCTTCATCCCCGACTGCCGTCGCCTATCGCCGCCGATGCCTCGCTGCCTTCGTCTCCGATAGCTTCCGCCTCCGACCACTGCTTGAACGCCGAGGACCTTCGCTGCCCATCGCCTCCGGTCGCTGCCAAGCATCGCCGCCTCACCATTGCCACTGCCCTGTTCCTTCTCCTCTGTATGTACCCGATTGGAACAAAACAGAGATTTCAATCCCTTTTGGTATAAGTTGCAGAAACTCTCCCTTGTTTTTATACTATTCTCGTTTCTTCCCTAACTTAATTATCTATTAAGTTAGATGACCAATATTTCTAAACTATTCAATTCTTGCCCGTTTCAGTGACACCAAGCAATCTCGAAGCACCCAAGCCGGATCCCGCTCCTCGAGGAATTAATATTGGTATATAATACTTAACTTTATAGAATTAATTCAATTCCAAATTGAGTTAAGTAAAGTTAATTTTATAAAATATCAATATTAATATTCCTTTTTCCGTTGGATTCAATAGGTGCTAAAATCTTGCCTGGTTAGGCAGGTGATTTCGTTCAATGCCTTTTGCATGTTTCGTGATTTTCTTTGACGTGCCTTTTAAATTCTTCCGTGTCGAATGCGGCCCTGTGACCAATTTCCTTGTCAATTTCGATAAATTGCATACTCGTCTGCTTGATGTAATTTATCTCCTTATTCATAAATTGACATGAGTATAAATTAATAGGCAATTATTAAATTAATTATAGTGAGATGTGTATTAAATATGTTATTTGTTTATAACTCTAGATAAGTGAAAGTTGCTCATTTTCTTCTTCTTAAAGTGCATGATATTCTGCTTGTTCTTTCATGCAAACTAGTGGCATGTGATAGTAAGACCATTTGAATTATCCATGCTTGTCCCTGTTTGATTTAATGTCGTTATTAAGATCACCTAGTATAAACTGTTTATGTATGATAAGATAGGCACCATGTGATGCTTAGTTATGATATGCTAAAATGCGCACCACGTGATGCGAGTGGCTTTATGCCTTTGGCAAGTTATGCAGTAGACTGACTTGCAGGTTGTGGTTCGTTAAGCCACCGCCTTACAAGGTTTCATGAAACACCATCCCGGAATGCATTCTCCGCGGGGTGATAAAACAACGATCTGATGTAGGTCGTGGTCCTTGTTAAAGGCCCGACCGGTACCACGTAGTATTATTATTATCCTTATCTTTATTATCGACTGTTAAATAGGTGATCATTTCAGTTATTATACTTATCTGCCTCGAATATAATTCCTTTTCTTATCTTATAATCGATCGTTATGATCATCCGAGTCATGTGTGAATTTTTATCCTTTTTATTCAGTTTCTACTATAAATATTCGTGTCATTCCCTTAACCTGAGACATACCGTTTTATGGTCACTGTAAGGTTAAAGTCTGAACATTTTCCCTATCATTTGCTAGTCTTAATTGTACTAACCATCCTATTTATTGGATGGCTGGTGTCCTTCGTTCTCACGAAACACCAGACCATATTCCACAGGTCTAGTGCAAGCAGCGGAGTAGGAGAGAGTTGAAGAGCGGACTATCATTTATTGAATCTTTTACTATAAGTTTTGAACCTCTAAAGTTTCCGCATCTCTATTTTAATTTCAGCTATTTTGAAAGTTATTCATACTTTATGGTTTTGGTATTTTTATGTTATTGTGATCGGATATTTTAAACTAGGATATTTAATTGACTTCCGCCTATTTTATTTTATTTAGGTTATCATATTGTTTATGGGAGCATGGTTGCATGTCCCTATAAGCCTCAGGTGAATTCAAAGACATTAAAGTTTGCGGATTCACTGGCGCTGCAACACTCCTTTGGGATCAAAAAGGGGGTGTTACAACCTCGGGCGGGGATTCACAAGTGGGAGGAGGCAACGCATCTCCACGACAAGAGGGGGGACTCACCCATGTTTCCTGCCAGGGGACTGGGTAGATGACGTCTTGGTAGCATGCACGCCACTCATCATGATAATGCATATTTAGATAGGCATTATAGAGTAGTTTTAGGGTCATTTAGATGTATATATTGCATTTTAATGGGTTAGTTTACTTGTTTGCTCATTTGGTGTTTAAGTGCAGAATCTACACAAGGTTTGGTGCGTAATTGCAAATTTTGGATTCGAAGTAGTGAGGAGGTCAATCATGAGAGTTATATGGATCATATGAAGGTGAGTTCGAGTTAGAGAAGCCGATCTGGAATGCACAAGGAAGAGCAAAGGACATACTAGAGGAAAACAACGACCCACGGCTAGAAGAACAAAAAAACACAAAAGGGCCGCGCCCACGGCTGTAACGGCCCAGAATTATGATTTCCGGGTTACGTTTCAAGGGATAAAACCCCTTGTTCGGATCTTGCAATCCAGGTACGGGTCGAGGTTTCAAACTCATTTAAGATTAGTAGAAGGGGGGATTTCAAACCCTAAAAACCTCGAAGGGCCATTGGGTACCCTTTACCTGTCCTAAGACTATGTCGCAAAATCCAATTCAATCGAAAGTAAAGCGGAAGCAAAACTAGGATACAAATACCATGACAAAGCCGGGTCAAACCAAATCATAAGCAAGTGATTACCATTTTACCAAGTTAGAAATATTAGCTAGGTTCTTCGATTCGCCAAAGGGTTTCCCGTCACAGAAGCAAGGAGCAAACAAGATCTGCAGAAAATACCTTAAAAAAAAGAACGGGGAAACGAGTCAGATCGAGCCACTCATGCGGGACCGGCAGTCCTCGCTGAGGCCACATAGTATGTGCTATACCCAGTGTTCTAAATATCGGATATATCGGCCGATATATCGGCGATATATCGGGGATATTTAGAATCCGCTATGACATCGGCATATCGGTTGAAAAATATCGGTCAACGCCATATATTGGGTCAACGGCGATATATCGGGTAAATATCGGCGATATATCGGGTCAACGCCGATATATCGGGCCAATATCGGCGATATATCGGGGATATTTAGAACTGACAACTTTGATAACTTAACTTTAGCCTTTATGAATGAAGTTGTTTTTATTTTATCAAGTTTATTTGATAATTTTGCAATTTAAATATTATTTTTTCATGTATATTTTTACATTTTGAAGTATAAATATAGTACTTATAGTTAAAAATTAGTGAAACCGATAAATCCGATATATCTCGATATATCCCCGATATATCATTTTTACTCCTAACCGATACGACCCCGATACCCGATATTTAGAACCTTGGCTATACCTAATAAAGATGCTCTAATGCAGTACGAAAGTCAAACACACTAGCATGCTCCTGGTTATAATAATGTGTAAAAATACTGTAAAGGGCCCAAGACAATGCCAAGTGGCATATCCCTCTCCTACCTCCACCCCCTTCCGATAGGGCGGAGACTGGCCAGCTCGTGAATGCATTCCATCATAATCGGGCGGTACGCATGCCTAACCCGCTCCACAATAAAGCCCGCAGGCATAATATAAGGAAGTCCATGACTCGATTGACTCAGGGTACCCGATGAGGCTAGGCTACCCTATGACCCTAGCAAAGACTCTAGGACTATCACAGATAACGGCCGTTCTGTTTCAAACGCATAAAGTAAGCAGATGCTCATTCAATCGGTGCAACCTAAACAGGATACTACATGACATGCTTTTATGCATATGCAACGCCTAACATAAAATGCAACAACAGGCATGAATGTCCAACCTGAGTAAGCCCCCTAGGGAACTTACCTGAAGATGCAGAACAGCAAGATAACATAAGTAAGGGCCCAAATGCAATTCCAAAGCGATCCAAAAGCAAATACACACCTATCATCAAGCCATTGCCATAAGCTACCGGGCCAACATTCATAAACACGAGACCCAGTTCTCAACATACTCAAAACCAATCGATAGAAAAACCATTTTTCAAAACCTTTCCGATATGATCAACATCAACCAAAATCATTTACTTCCAATCAAACCCATTGATAAGATCGTGCCAACCATAATTCCAAACTTTTAAATCTCAAGTTAATTCAACTCATTTCCAAACAATTCTTTTGAAATCGTACTTAGTCACATCCCGACATTAAACATTTAAACCTTAAAGCTAATCTCTCGAAATCATATTATGGAATAATTCCGGCATTTTGGTTTTCAAACAATAAATCATTTAAGGTATATTTCCGGAACTCAAAAACTTTATCAACAATAAATATAATTATCATAAGCATAAATTATTTTATTAGTGATTCTTTTCCAAAATTCTCAAAATCGCCTATTTAAATCATCACAAAATGCATCATATATAAATAATATTATCTTAATATCCTTTTAAACGGATAATCATAATTTCAGAAATTTTTTTTTTCCCAAAGCAGAATAATATAATAAGGATAATAAACTAACACTAATTAAGTAAAATCATAACATATATAACTATAAGTAACCACTCATTTAAACATAACAAATAACAACAACAGCCCAAATCATCAGCCCAACCCACATCTCTCTTAAGAACAGATCCGACCCGCCCAGCCCAAGGAGAAAGAAAGAATTAGGCCCAACCTTAAATCTGGATTCAAAACAAACCCAACCCAATCTCCCATTACATGAACCGGTTTACTGAAAAAAATGGCTGAACCGAACCCGGTCAAATAAAGAAAAGAAGGAAAGAACCAAACCGGCCCCATTCATCCCCTTCCTAATTCAATCTGCAGAGCTTTCAGCATTCAAGAATGGGAACGACGAGCAAAGGAATCCAGATTCCGGCGGCTGTTTTAATCCCAACCCACACTCCTCCTCGCCATCCCCTTTTTCCCGACCTCAATTAACCCGGAAGGACCGACACAAGAGCAAAGAGGAAGGAGGAAGAGAAAGCTCACCGAGTGGCCGTCGAAAATGTCACCGGAAAGAGCTCGCCGGAGTTCGATTCGGCTCCAACGAAAGTAAACCAACATCGAATCGCTCTAGGAAGAAGGGAATCGTTATAAAAGAGTGCCTTTATGAAGGAATCGAGTCGGAATCGAAGGATGGAAACTTACCGACCCTATAAACGAGAACCGAGGAGACGAGGAGGAACGCAGGCTCCGGGCTCGGCTTCGAGAGAGGGGTTCTTGGGTGCTCCTGTGGATGTCAGAAACGGGAAGGGAGGCCGGGGTTGAAGACGCCGCTGCTCGCTCGACTCAGAATGAGGAGGGCTTGGCCTTCACGGTGAACAGAGGAACCTTCCCGAGCTGTGGCTGTTCGGCGCCGGCGACCACGAGGAACGACGAGAAGAGAGGCTAAGGTGGTGATGGGTTGCTGAACTTGCCAACAGAGGGAACACGGAGGTTTGGTGTAATGGGTGAAGGTGGTTTTTGTGGGTTCCTTGGAACGAAGAGGGGAAGGAAGAAATTGTGGGTTTTGTTTGACTGAAATTGAAGAAATGGAAGAGGGAGACCTGCTATGAAATAGAGGCGTGGGTTGGCAATTGCAAAATAGGGGAAGAAGACAAAGAACATCGTTGTTTCTGCTGGGCAATCCGGTCATTCGGTCAAGAGGAGAAATTGACAAGTGGTCCCAAAACTCCAAACGTCAAATACCCGGAATATATATCTCAAGTACCCGATAATTAAACCTTATCCCGACGCGTTTAAAATACTCCTCAATTTTCCAAATCCGAATTTAATAAATGAAATCCGAACATTATTTTTCAATTTTTAGTATATAAAAGCAGAGTATAACATATTTTAAATTTCTAATTAAATAATGCCGGAACTCGTTTAGAAATATTTAGAATAAAACAATAGCTTAAGGACGGAAATTCCAAACCTCCCAAATCTTAGAAATCGAAATAGTTATAAATCACTATTTTAATAATTTAATATTCTAAAATTTCCCGGTCTTTACAACGGCCATCAGAGCAGCGCTCGCTGCAAGGATTGAAGGCTCACTGCAGTAGCCACACCCGTAGCCTGGTCGTGGCCTTACTGAGTCGATTCAACGCTGAATCTTTATCTTTCCTAAGTTGGGCCTATCTTTGGAAAATACTTTCTAGGGTTGTTTTAATAGTGTTCTTAGGTTTTAAAAGACTGAATTTAGTTGTTTTAGGTTATCCTTTACCTTTGAAGAACCGAGAAGCGACGTTTGGAAGCATGAGCAGCTAAACTCATCTTGTTTTTCCTACGACCAAGACTTGGTTTTGTTGAATTGTGAGTTTGAAATTCTAGTTGATTTCTATTATCTACTTCAACTTCTTTGTGCTTTTATTGCTTGTTGGTGTTGATTCTATCTTGATTCACGACCTCGTTAGAATTGCATCATTGATAGAGTTTTGATTCATACGTTTGTGAAGCCTAATCTAAAGTAGCAAATACAAATGAGTGGAACTTATAGAAAAGCTAGATTGTATAGGAAGTTGAATATAGGTTAAATGTTAGTTCTTTAGGGAATTAATTTTGGTTATAAGCTTCATATATCTTGAGACTTAGTGCTATTCCTAGGATTAAACCTTAATCTGTGTTAAGATTTCCTAGAAATAAGGGATTATTAGAACTCATAGGACTAATAATCTATTTAAATCAAGAAAAAAGTGGATGATAGAAAAGACACAACTAGAAGGAAGAACTATGATCAAGTAGACGAATCAAAGTTGAGAATCGTAGGTGAAACATCTCATTCATCATTGTTTACAACCATCACCATTATTTACTTCTTCAATTCTTTTCATCTTTACATCTCTAGAACCCCATTGATTACTCTTGTCGGTAATTATAACGCATAAAGTCAAAGTAGTTCCCTGTCGATCGATTCCGTACTTACTAGCTATACTGGTTGGTTAGTTTGAATATTCTTTTGATAGGAATACAACGATTTTGTCCTGTCATATCGACCTTGTAAAATTTGTTGACAAGCGATTAGACATCGACCCCCCGTTTTTCGACTGCGGCAAGGGCGTGTGCACATGGGTACTTGTCAAGGTTGAAGTGTCTGCAAGTGCACAACCGACCTATAAGGTTGATAGGCCAAGATGACATACCCTTGTAGACCTCGAACTCATGTGCACTCAAAGGCTTAGCGACCATGGATAGCGACTGCGCTGCGTTCACCAATCTAATCACTTACGAGCTTCCCTAGGGAGGAGCTACTCTCTCCGAGGGACGAACCATTTCCCCACAGTCTTGATGATGGCATCGACGAGGCCAGTAAGAGGCAAGTCCCGCAGGTCAATGACGATCAGTCCAACACCCCTAGTGGCGGCCACTACATCTTCCATGTCACTACTAACCGAAATGACCTCCTTTTTCCATGTTTAATTGCTTCAGCTTTCTTTTCTCTTTCATCGAAGTCCAACTCCAACTCCTCGGTTATCCCTAATGTGTCGCTATTTCGGTTTAACTGGTCTCCTTGATCAGTTAACTGGAAATGTGTTCCGTTTGTCCGACCCACTAAGGCTCTCTACACTTCGTCTTCTTTATAACCTCTCCGGGGGGGGGGGGGTTGATCTGTCACTGGGTGATCTTCCTGGGTGACGGGGGCCCGTTAATGGAAAAACGACTTCATCACACCTTGAATTGGTAATACCAATCCAAGTGAGTCTCCCGTGGTCGATCCTTATGTGCTTGGCACTTGATTTGCGCTCAAATTGCCATGGTTTGCATTTACTTTCATATCGTTTTTTTATCTAGATTTTATATTTCGGGGTTAGAATAATGCAGGAAATGTGTAGTGTCTGCTTATTTGCCAATTATGGAGATCTACACTAGTTCTTGTTTAACTTCGCAGAAATCGAGATATTTTACGAGCAATTCAGAGAAGAGGAAGAAAGATGTCAAGACACTCGAAATCGACCCATACAACTCGGTATCGAGTGGAGATGAACACCAGAAATCGAGTAGAGAAAAGGAATCGATTTTGGCTCGACGCATGGAATCGATATCAAGTCCACATACTCGATATCGAGTGACACAACACCAGGAATCGGCCAAGCACTCAGAAGCCACACAAAGGAGTTGATATCGACCCTATCTTAGTCGATATCGAGTGACATGCACTCAGAATTCACCTCCAGAGCCGATTTCGAGTGAAGAAGGACGGGAGCCGAAAAAGAGTCGATATCAACCCATCTCGGTCGATATCAAGTGGATCAACACAACAATCCGAGTTCGACTTCGAGTATGCTTTACTTGCACATGAAGGAAAGAGAATTTTATCAACTTTGAAGGACATTTATCCCTTATGATGAATTCCTAATTTATCTAAGGAATTTTTATTTATTTCCATTATTTTTAAACAATGTTTTATCTTAAGTAAGTAGGATCTTTTATCTTAAGAATTAGATAGAGTTGTTCTATCCTAGATTAGCTAGAGTTGAACACTATAAATAAACCCCAATGGGCTGAGTTTTTTAGGCATTCCATCACACAACTAGTTAGGCAATAGAGACAGATTGGAGCCAAGTTTGAAGAGAGATTGAAGAGTTCGGTTGTAATCTTTCGGAGTTTATTTCAATTCAAGCAAGTTCCTTTTCATATCAAAGATGCTGTCAATTGTGATGAGGCGCGAGTAGTTCCCCTACTTCTAGGGTTGGGGTGAGCCCAACGATAATTATGTAAGTTGTCAAAGGTATGATCTTTTCAAGCGATATCATCTTCTATCCCTATTTGCATGATTCTTCTACAAGAGTAAATCTTGATTTGTATTATTGAAGCAAAAGAGATCTTAATATGAATTTGGATTAATCATCAAAAAAGGGTAATAACAATTAGGGTTTATGCGAGAACCTCTATCCACCTATTTGTTAATAACGAAAGTTATTTGATGAAAAAGTTTATTCCTTTCATGAATTTGGCGTTATACTTGCATGGTTATCGTTGAGGTAAATTCTCCGGCTTTGGAAGTTTTTAAGTTTATTGATTCATACAACAACCTGTGATTATTTCTGTTCATCCCTCTTATTCATCCTAATATTCTTCGGACGTTCTTTTCCGATAAAAACTGTTACTTTGTCATTTCTGCAGAAGGAGTTGATTTTGACCATTACAATCGATATCGACCGAACACTGACTCGATATCGTGTCTAGACTCGACATTGATCTTGCCTTGTCTGTTTTATAGGAATTGTCCAGATTTCGATTGACTTGACTCGATTTCGACTGACCTAGTCGATATCGAGTGGAGCCCCTGAGTCGATTTCGACCGAACGTGATTGTTATGAGCTGCTTAGGATCCACTGGCACGCTTCCTTTTAGATTCGATCTTGATTCCCTTCCACTACAACGGGAGGAAGTCTTGTAATTTATTTGCGAAGGCTGGAGGCTGGTTTGATTTATATTTTAGACTTGATTTCCTCCGTTAAAGAATTTTAGCGCCGTTGTCGGGGAAGCGATCATTTGCGCCCTAGCTAGCTACTTTCACGTTCTTTCTAGTGCTTATTCTGCAAGTGTATGCAAAGAGGCGATCGCACATCTGAATTCAACGCTTTAGACGAGCCGGAATGCTTTCTACACGTCCAATCCCGGCTACGAAGAATCATGGGGGGCAACGAAACCCTAGCTCAACAAGTCGAGAGGCTATGACAACTCGAGTATGCCAATGCACGAGGCGACAGGGAGGAGCAACAAAAGATGTAGTTTGAGGAACAAATCAACCAGTTGCCTTAAACGACCAAGCAATACATGCACCTGACGCTTACAGTGCCTGAATCGGCCATCATTATCCCTTCTTCTAACTTTGAAATTAAAACTAGTTTCCTTACTGAAATTAAAAGGAATGCTTTTGAAGGGAAACCTAATAAATGCCCCTTTTCTCACATTACTACTTTTGTTGATCTATGTGAGTCCCTCGCCGTTGATGCTACTTTAGAATATGTAAAACTAAAATCGTTTCGATGGTCTCTTGCAGGGAAAGCATTGTAGTGGCTCAAAGGCTTGACTCCCTACTCGCTCAGAACATGGATGGAGGTTAAGGATGCGTTCCTCAACAAGTTCTTTCCTCCAGCTAAGACGGCAATGCAGCGGCAAAAGACCATCGCCTTTAAGAAAAATCTTGGTGAGTCGCTGGCACATGCATGAAAGTGATTCAAAGAGACACTACGATCTTGCCCTATGCAAGGGCAACCACTCTACGTCATACATGAAATCTTCTACAACTCCCTTGATGCACCGAGTAGGGAGAGAATCAACTCTTACACTTCCTGTCGGTACATTGAGCTTACACCTATAGAGGCTTGGGCTACTATTGATAGACTGACCAACTTCGACAACACCTATCGGACTCCTATGGCCTACGGCAACACATACGCAAGGCCTGCCCCATCCATGCCGCTATATGAGCCTCCAAAAGAGATTGACCCTAACGTAAGGGAACAATTCAACAATGACCAGGTACGCCGCCTAACCACACAAGTTAAGTTTCTTACTAATAACAAACCTTGTTTGAAGTGTGGGTCTGTGAGGCACAACACCATAGCCTGCCCACACGCCGATCAAGTTTATCTTGTAGAAACCCATGAGAAGGCGTGCTATGCGGGGTGTAACTACTCAGGACAACACCAGCAACAAAATTGGGGTTATCGCCAACCCCAATACCAAAGAGACCCCCCGCCATACAGAGCTCCTGGTAATCAAGAAAGGAAGCAAAAGAGAGATGATTTGCAGCTTTTTCTCGACGAGTTAAGGAGGAATCACAATGAATATAAGCAATCCAACAATTCCATCCACACTCAGCTGCACGGCATCAACTCCAGACTTGGGGAGATCGACATCTGGCGGAAAACTATGGAGACCCAAATGGGTCAATTGGCTTCATCAATCCCTAAACCGTCAGGGCCACTCCCTAGGTCATCCGAACCAAACCCTAAAGGTAAGTCTGCTGGACATGTGGCGACAATGAACCTAAAGAGTGAGCGTTAGCTGCAAATGCCTAAGCAAACGACGGAGGAAGAGGCTGCTGGAGACCAGTTGATACTGACCAACCCAGTCGATATCGACCCAAATCCAGTCGATATCGACCCCCTATGGTCGAAATCGACCCACCATGTTAGCAACAATAGCCAGCGACTTCGATTGATATCGACTCAGCACCAGTCAATATCGACCCATCCCACTCGACATTAGCTTCGAGGAAGAAAAATTCGCTGCCATTCCCGAAAAATTCTTTGAAGGACCCTATAGAGAAGAAGTTCCAGTGCTTTGTGAAGTTGTGTCAAGGGCTCAACGTCACCATTCCCTTCATCGAAGCTCTTCATGAAGTGCCATCCTATATCAAGTTCCTCAAAGACATCTTGAGCAAAAAGCGGCCGATGGCTGAGATCGCAGAGGAATGCAGCAAGATGGAGTCCCGGAAAAAAGGCCAAATCCAGGTAAGTTTGCTATAACTATTGGTTTGGTCAACATAAATTCAATGCATTTGGGACTTAGGCTCAAGCATGAGCATCATGTCTGATAACTCCCTCCCTTGATGAAAATCGGAATTAGTTTCAAAGGCTTTGACAGACAGTTTGTGTCAAAGGTCTTGAAGCTGCAGCTGTGTTGATGTAACACAAAACCTGTTCTCTGCTAGTCCTTAAGAGTCTGTTATTTCATTTCAAAGCATTTGAGAGTTACACAGTGAGCTTATAGGATATATTTCGAGAGAGTGTTATACTCAAGAGTTTGTAACTCAGGAAGTAGACACTAGGCGACTGATTCACTAAGTGTAAGAGGATTGTACTAGATAGCTGAGAGAGGTGGGGCTCTTCTAGATTGGTCTAGGACTCCAAGGGAACGTGAGTTGACTAGATTGCAATTGTATAGGAGAGAGGCTTCTCGGTGAGCTATTAGGATCCTAAGTCTTGTGAATCAATAAAAGCCGGTTGAATCCTAGGGTTGTGGAAGAACCCTAGGCGGGGACGTAGGCCAAGTTCGTGCCGAACCTCGTAAACAATTCATTGCGTCCTTTACTTACTGCTTTACCTTATTTCCGCACTTGGTTCGAATTGTTTAACTTTGTGATTCAGGTTTGCCAGGAGAAGTATTACGTCTAATCTCAAAGGGGTTTGCATTAGCTTCAAAAGTCTTGAGATTATCTGCGAAAAACCGGCATACTCTATTCAACCCCCCTTCTAGAGTATTTCTATATTACTTTGTCGAACCTTCAATTGGTATCAGAGCTTTACTCACTGCTTTCGATCTAACAATCTTGTGAGTTTTTTATCATGTCTGGTGAAGCAAGCGGAGGATTTGAACAGGGAAGGTCTACCAGTAGACCACCACTCTTTGTTGGAAACAACTTTGTCCACTGGAGATCGTTGATGAAGATGTTCATTATAGATCAAGATCTGGAACTTTGGAACATTATAGAGAACGGTCCGAAGGTTCCAGAAAAAGACGGACCAAATGGAACCTAAATTACGAAGAAGGAGTCTGAATACATCCAAGCGGATCTTGAACTCGTCTCTAAAAACTACAGGGCTATCAACTTACTTTATTGTAGTCTTAGCACTGATGAGTTTAACCGTATTTCATCTTGTAGGTCAACTAAAGAGATTTGGGACAAGCTGGTCGTCACCTATGAAGGAACCAGCCAAGTAAAGGATACCAAGATCAGTATCTTCCTTCGAAAGTATGAGCTTTTCAAAATGAAGTATGATGAGTCCATCAAGGCCATGTTCACACGATGCACAGAAATCACCAATAACCTTGACTCTCTTGGCAAGAGCTTTACGAACGTTGAGAAAGATATTGAGGTGCCTCCCAAAAGAAAAGTGGGGTCCTAAAGTAATAGCCATAGAGGAAGCCCAAGACCTCACCACTCTGCCCCTTGATGACCTGCTTGGGAAACTGATCACGCATGAGATGATCCTTAATGAAGACGATGGAGAACTTCCAGCAAGCACTAAGAACTTGGTGCTCAAGTCTAAGAAGGATGAGCCCAAAGATGGATCTGATTACGAAGATGAGGATGACGATGAGGATGATCCTTTTGCTCTTATCACAAGAGGCCTTTCTCGAATCCTCAAAATGAAGAAACAATTCAACAACAAGGATGGATCAGAGTCTTCTAAATTTCGAGGTAAGTCTCAATACAACAAATATGATAAGAAGACTAAACCTTTGTCGTGTTTTGAATGTGGTGAAACATATCATCTTGTAAAAGACTGCCCTCAAAAGACGAAGAGCCATTCCAAGAAAGGTAATAGATGGAAAAAGAAAGCCATGGTGGAAACTTGGAGCGATTCTGACTCTGACTCCGATGATGAGAAGACCAATGTCTGTCTTATGGCCTCAGGAGATGAATCCCACGACGAGAAGCTTGAGGTAACTGTAAGAGAACTTATGGCAAGTCCAAAAGAGGTATTATCGAAATTCCTTTCTAATATGATTGCCAATGAAGAGAAACTTATTGCTCAGACTAACTGATGCGGATCAAGATGGCCTTTCGTGAGGCAAACAACGATCTTGATCCAGACGAGCTCTCAAGACCGATTCGAGGGCCATTGATAGCAAAGAGTGTCGTCCTCAAGAGGAAGAAGAAGGTGCCACCATGGATTGAAGAAAAGAAAAGTTTATCTCTTCTAGATATTTTCCTATTATTAGTTTTTATATTCTTTCCATATTTAGTAACTCCTATGTTAGTTTGAGCTATTTATGGAATGTCTTATTTTTAGTAATACTTAGTTAGGTGAATAATAGGGAAAAGGAAAGTTTATCTCTTCTAGATATTTTCCTTATCCACTAAGTAGGAATATTTATCTAGGATTTATTTATTAGTATTATTAGGATTTAATATTTATTTATCTAAGCCAAAACTCTATCTTTTACAAAGATAGAATTGACATGCTTTGTTATTTAAACACTTTCCTACATTCAATAAAATTAGATTGGAAATTAGAATTGAGGAACTCTTTTAAGGATTAAAAGGTTCCCTCGATTCCCAATCCAAAAGCCTTCACTATCCTTTATGTTCTTGTTACTCAACATCACAAAGATCCAAGCACAATCCCTCACAAAACACACGCCAAATCTCAAGGAAACACAAGCTGCAGAAAACCGTCGCTAAATCGTACACAGGAACCTTCGCTGGCAGCGGCCGCAGCAGGCTTGCTGCGCCCGCAGCATCCGTCGCCACCACAGTGCCGTCGCTGCTGTTGTTTCCTTTGTTGTCTTTTACTTAGTTTTTGTTTGTTTGTTTTCGTTTCTTTCGCAATAGTTCGAACCCTTTTATTGTAACTACTTGTAAACATCAAGGATAGCAAGAATATTGCAAGATCGGGCCATCAACAGTTTGGGGTTCTTGATCTCGAGCCCACATGCGAAGGATCGGGGGTTCCAAACGTATCAAGTGGTACCAGAGCCGTAGGTTTCGCAAGTTCTTGTTTTTTTTCTTGATGATATTTATGATTTGATTCAATGGTTGACGTTATCTGGGGAGATTGGGATGACGATCCCGATCCATGGGCTGCACAACAACAACGCCACCGAGAGTTGCAGAGACGAGCTTTGCAACAACAACAAGCTTTAGAGCGACAACGAGAGGCACAAAGGCGCCGCCTTTGGCTTCAACGGCAAGCGGAAATCGAAGAGGAGAGGTGTCGACAACAACGTCGCCGTCAGATTTGGCTTCTCCAACAACGAGAGGCTGAGGAGGCACGACGACGAGAGGAAGAGGCACGACGACGAGAGGAAGAGGCACAATTCTAGGCCGACCTTTCCGCCATATGGGCCGAATTCTGGAAGGGTTTGAAGGAGGACTTATCAGATTGCCGTCATCAAGCTTTTGTTTCAGCCTTCACCCCTGCTCTAGCGGTTATAGTTTCCTCAACCGACGATGAGGTTATTGAGCCTAAGGAGTCTAAAGTTGAATTCGTTGCCCCGGATTCAGCACAGCGCGACAATTTTGTTTCGCAGATTTCCGTTGACTCCGACCTCGGAATTGAGTCAACTCAGTCTTGTTGCAAAGCTGACTCGACGAGATTTCCAACGGTGGGTCATACGCTGCAAGACTCTTCCAGGAAGACCTCCGAATCTGTGTTGCAAGTGGACTGTAGTGCTGCGCATGATGTGTTGGTTGCTTCTGACGACAACGATGAGGACGTTGGGGACACTTCTCTTGAGTTAGCTATTGTAACTCTTGAGAATGTTCCTAATGTTGAGACTTATGATGTTTATAGGGTTCTTGAGCCTAATGATATTGTTCCTCTTGATTGCTCAATGTTCCCTATGACAGGTGTTGTTTTTGAGGTTCCTTTGCCTCAAATTCTGCTGGCGCCATCTCAAGTTAATTGTCACGGAAGTTACTTTTTGGTGGTTGCTCCTTCCCCTTTGATCATCAACGACTCGATTCGAGGACAAATCGAAGCTAAGAAGAGGAGAATGATGCGGATCAAGATGGCCTTTTGTGGGTCAAACAATGATCTTGATCCAGGCGAGCTCTCAAGACCGATTCGAGGGCCATTGATAGCAAAGAGTGTCGTCCTCAAGACTTGATACATTTGGAACCCCCGATCCTTCGCCTGTGGGCTCGAGATCAAGAACCCCAAACTGTTGATGGCCCGATCTTGCAATATTCTTGCTATCCTTGATGTTTACAAGTAGTTACAATAAAAGGGTTCGAACTATTGCGAAAGAAACGAAAACAAACAAACAAAAACTAAGTAAAAGACAACAAAGGAAACAGCAGCAGCGACGACACTGTGGTGGCGACGGGGCTTGCTGCGCCCGCTGCCAGCGACGGTTCCTGTGTACGATTTAGCGACGGTTTTCTGCAGCTTGTGTTTCCTTGAGATTTTGCGTGTGTTTTGTGAGGGATTGTGCTTGGATCTTTGTGATGTTGAGTAACAAGAACATAAAGGATAGTGAAGGCTTTTGGATTGGGAATCGAGGGAACCTTTTAATCCTTAAAAGGGTTCCTCAACTATAATTTCCAATCTAATTTTATTGAATGTAGGAAAGTGTTTAAATAACAAAGCATGTCAATTCTATCTTTGTAAAAGATAGAGTTTTGGCTTAGATAAATAAATATTAAATCCTAATAATACTAATAAATAAATCCTAGATAAATATTCCTACTTAGTGGATAAGGAAAATATCTAGAAGAGATAAACTTTCCTTTTCCCTTTTATTCACCTAACTAAGTATTACTAAAAATAAGACATTCCATAAATAGCTCCAACTAACATAGGAGTTACTAAATATGGAAAGAATAAAAAAACTAATAATAGTAATAATAATTAAATAAATAAAATATCTTTTCTTCAATCCATGGTGGCGCCTTCTTCTTCCTCTTGAGGACGACACTCTTTGCTATCAATGGCCCTCGAATCGGTCTTGAGAGCTCGCCTGGATCAAGATCATTGTTTGACCCACAAAAGGCCATCTTGATCCGTATCACTAACACTCTTATTAAGAAAATTGTGGACCAGGAAAGAACTATTGAGGATCTGTCTATGAGGGTCAAAAGTCTTGAAGCTTCTTATTCAGGTCTTGACATTAAAGTCAAGACTCTTGACTCAAAGAAATCTGAACTCAAGCAAGATCTCTCGTCTCTGAGAAGTGAACATCATGACTTAGAGAACGAGAAGATCTCCCTGAATAATAAGATTCAAGACCAACAGACAGCCCTCATAAGTTTTACCAAATCCAAAGGCACTCTTGATAGGATGTTGGGTGAGCAACAAAGTTCCCTAAACAGAAGTGGTATTGGTTACAACCCGAGGTTTTTAAAGAAGCAGCACATTACCACTTTTGTAAAGGCAAAAGGAAGCAGAACCTCTCCTATATGTCACCATTGTGCGAGAAAGGGACATGTAAAAGAGACCTGCCCCTATAGAAGAAAGGATCCACACATCATTCGCAATACATTTCCTGTTCATTTGAGAAAAGAACGGATAACACAAGTTTGGGTCCCGAAAGGCACTATTTTACCAAATATGGTTTATCCCAATAATGGATCCAAATTTGCTTATTGGTCTAGCCACAAAGGTTGATGTTTGTTTTGCAGGAGATCACCAAGGTGAAGGAGCAAAAATGGATTATTGATAGTGGATGCTCGAGGCATATGAGTGGGAAGAGTTCTCTCTTTCATGATCTAAAGAAGCAATCCACTAGAACAATCACTCTTGGTGACAAAGAAAAATATGACATCGATGGTATTGGTAGTGTTGGAAGTGATTCCAACCATTGTATTAAAAATGTTTATCTTGTTAACGGTTTGAAGTATAATTTGCTTAGTGTTTCTCAACTATGTGATAGTGGCAATAATGTCAGATTTAACAAGAAAAGATGTCTAGTGTGCAGAGAAGATACAAGTGAAGTTGTTATGACTGCATATCGTTACAACAATATATATGATGTAAATGCTGAGCAAGTGGCACAAGGAAGCTTAACCTGTCTAAAGGCTTTGACGGACGATCCAAAGCTCTGGCACAGGAGACTCGGTCATGTGAGTCCACATACACTACAGAAGCTGGTGTCCAAAGGGCTTGTAAGAGGACTACCTAAAATGGACTTCAAAGGTATTGATATGTGCAAAGCATGCACACGAGGTAAACAAACACGTAGCTCTTTCAAACCCAAAAAGGTTGTAAGTTCTTCTAGACCCCTTGAACTTTTACGTATGGATTTATGTGGTCCTATGCGAGTCAAATCTCCCAATGGTAAAAAGTACATGGTTGTCGTCGTTGATGATTTTTCTAGATACATTTGGGTTGCATTTTTAAAAGAAAAATCAGAGGCCTTATTTGAGTTTTCAAAACTTTGTAAGGAGTTGCAAACTTTAAGAAACGAGCCCATAGTGTCAATTCGAAGTGATCATGGTAGGGAGTTTGATCAACTTCAGTTTGATTTGTTTTGTGCTAAATATGGCATCTCCCATAATTTTTCTGCTCCTAGGACACCTCAACAAAATGGGGTTGTGGAACGAAAGAACTGCACCCTAGAGGACATGGCCAGGACTATGCTTTTAGAAAATGCATTACCTAAAACCTATTGGGCTGTAGCTGTTAACACAGCTAACTATATTTTGAATCGTTTTCTTATTCGTCCCATCTTAAAGAAAACTCCTTATGAACTTTTCAAAGGCCGCAAACCTCTTATATCTTACTTTAAACCTTTTGGTTGTACTTGTTTTGTTCATAACAATGGAAAAGATAATCATGGGAAATTTGATGCGCGTAGTGATGAAGGTATATTTCTTGGCTACTCGACAAGTAGCAAAGCTTATAGAATCTTCAATAAAAGGACCTAATTAGTTGAAGAAAGTATACATGTTATATTTGATGAATGCAATGACGGTTCTTTGAGTGAAAGTGTTGCAGATATAGATCTTAACATCCATGCGGAGAATGAGGAAGGTGATGATGCTGCCACCAAGAACACAGAGAAGAGGAACATGCAGGAACAGATTCTCAACACCGAAGAATTGGCCCAAGGTGTTGAAGATTTGTCCAAAGCCCTTGGTGTCCAATCCAACAATGTTGAAACGTCAGAAACTGCTGTAACGGAACCTAATAGATCCATGGAGTCAGACGTGCCACAAGTCAATCCCACTGGTGTGACGAATCAAGGAGCTGAGACTAGCAAAAGAAAATTCAAATACTCCTCGTCACACTCATTAAAAGATATCATTTATGACCCTACATCTAGTGTTCAAACTCGTTCTAAACTTAAAGATCTTTGTGCTTTTCATGCGTTTGTTTCTCTTATAGAACCAAAGAAGGTAGATGAGGCTCTTCAAGAGCCAGACTGGATCATTGCTATGCAAAGTGAGCTTAACGAATTTGAAAGGAACAAAGTCTGGACCTTGAAGCCAAGGCCAAAGCATCAATCAGTCATTGGCACACGTTGGGTATTTCGAAACAGGCTAGATGAGAATGGTAAGATCGTGGGGAACAAAGCAAGGCTTGTTTCTCAAGGCTACAATCAAGAGGAAGGTATTGACTACGAGGAGACCTTTGCTCCCGTAGCCAGGCTTGAAGCCATTCAGATATTATTAGCATTTGCATCTTTCATGGGCATAAAGTTATATCAAATGGATGTCAAGTGTGCTTTTCTTAATGGTTTCTTAGAGGAAGAAGTATATGTGGCTCAACCCCCAGGTTTTGAAAGTACGGAATTTCCTAATCATGTTTATAAACTAGACAAAGCGCTTTATGGTTTGAAACAAGCCCCAAGAGCTTGGTATGAGCGCTTGTCAAAATATCTTTTAGAAAATGATTTTAAAAGGGGGTTGATCGACAAGACTCTTTTTATCAAGACCAAAGGAAAGGACATTTTGGTTATTCAAATATATGTTGATGATATATTGTTTGGTGCTACTAACACATCTTTGTGCAAGGAATTTTCTGACATCATGTGTAGTGAATTTGAGATGAGCTTGATGGGTGAACTCAACTTCTTTTTGGGATTACAAGTTCATCAATCCAAGAAAGGGATCTTTGTCAACCAAAGCAAGTACACTAAGGATCTCTTGAAGAAGTTCAAGATGGATCAATCCAAAGCAGCGAAGACACCCATGAGCTCAACATTATCTCTAGATCAAGACGAGACTGGGAAGAGTGTCAATCAAAAGGAGTATCGGGGAATGATTGGATCTTTACTATATCTTACAGCTAGTAGACCTGACATCATGTTTAGTGTTTGCATGTGTGCTAGGTTTCAAGCTGATCCTAAAGAATCTCACCTCGTAGTTGTGAAGAGGATCTTTCGATATCTCAATGGCACTAAGGAGCTTGGCTTGTGGTACCCAAAGCAAAAAGATTTTACATTAATCGGGTATTCTGATGCAGATTTTGCAGGCTATAAGGTGGATAGGAAGAGCACATCAGGATGTTGCCAATTCTTAGGAGCATCCTTGATCAGTTGGCATTCAAAGAAACAAAACTCAGTTGCTCTATCCACTGCAGAAGCCGAATACATAGCAGCTGGAGCATGTTGCTACCAAATCCTTGTGATAGCTCAACAAATGAGAGATCTTGGCATCAACCTCAAAGGCATTCCCATTAAGTGTGACAATACAAGTACCATCTCCATTACAAAGAATCATGTTCAGCATTTAAGGACCAATCATATTGATGTAAGACATCATTTCATTATAGACCATGTCGAAAAAGGTGATGTGTCCATATCTTTCATTTCAACTGATTATCAATGGGCTGACATTTTTACTAAGCCTTTGGCAGAGGACAGGTTTACCTTCATTAGACGTGAGATTAGAATGCTTAACAAGGATGCACTTTCGTAGGGGGAGCTTTCCCTTTACGAAAGATATATTCTACTCAGTGTCAAGACCTTTGAGAATTATGTCAAGGTTTGTGAACTGAACGGTAGAGAACAGATATCGGATCATATATTTGGTTAATATCTTTTTAGATATTTGATCAAATATAGTTTTCAATGGATTTTAAACTTCTTTATATATGTCGCATATGTTATTTCTCTATCCGAGCATGTGTTTTATTTTTGGAAAAGATATTTTCGAATTTATTCCCTCTTTTTTTAAATTGTGAGAAGAAGGTTTGAATTTTGAATTGAAATATTTTCAAAATGGCAATGTTATGATTACCCACATTGGAACCATAAACCCGTCCCATCAACTTCATTATCTCACTCTACTTAAACCCCAAACCGTACCCGATTATCTCACCACTTCAGAATTACCAAACCCTTTCCAATTCTTCGTCTTCTTCAACCTCTCAACTTGTTCTGAAACCCTAGCCGAATATCTCCATGGCTCCCAAATCAAAGAAAACCTCCACTCCCAAACGTCTTGGCGCCACCCCTAAGGGACGCCAGGCCACTGCTACTTCCCCTCAACCAGAACCCACTCCACAAGCAATCCTCCCAGCTACTGTCCAGAGCACCATCGTTGAGAGCACGACTACAGTAACCAAGAGTTCTCTGAAGCGTTCTGCAAAGAAACCTCTCAGTGCTAAGCAAAAAGGGAAAAAGAAAATCATTGCTGAGGAGGTTGACGAAGAGGAGGAAGAGGAGGATCTAGATGCGATTTTGGAACGAGATGCAGCCAAGGAAGCCGAGGAAGAAGCTCTGAGAAAGAGAAAGGTCGAGGATGAGGCCGAGCTGGCAAGGAAATTGGCCGAGGAGGAGGCCGAGAGAGTTCAAAAAGAGGCTGAGAAGGAGGTTCCCACTGAGGAGGAACCAGAGGAGGAAGAAGAGGAGGACGACGAGACCGGAGATGACGAGGATGCTGAAGGAGACAACGCTGAAGGGTCCGCTGAGAACTCGGGGTCTGAGGATGAGGAGCCAGAAGCTGTTCCCTCTCCTTCTCCTTCTCCTCCTCCCCCGTCTCCAAAGAAGCGGAAAGCCCCAGCAGCCAAGCCTCCATCTCCCAAGCGTACCGGGAAGGGTACCCTCAGAAGCCTTGAGGCGCCTGCCAAGAGGACTGCTCCCACACAGGCTCGCAGGAAGAACGCTGATCCACCTGCCGTAATCCAGATAAACCAATTTTTGCCCTCTTCTTGGTTTGAAAATGCTGAAATGGCTGGAAAGTGGGTAGATGAGCTTCGAACTCGTAAGATATGTTGTTCTGATTTTTTAGATCTTGAGTTCTTTGAAGCTTTGAAGCTGCCATGTATCTCTTTACTCAAACAATCCCCTGCATGGACCCTTCTCAACCTTGAAGCTGTCTATTATCCCCAACTTACCCGCCTGTTCTACATAAACCTAAAAGCCAAACACAGTGTCGATGGTTGGTCTTTGGAATCCGTCGTCAAGGGAGTTAGAATCTCTTTCAACTCCATTGATTTCGCTGATTTCCTTGGCCTACCTAGACCTTGTCCACCCTCTCCTGAAAACCTCACTAAAGAACAGTGCATTGCCCTTGCCCGATCCAAATATCTCCTACCCGAAGCATCCAACAGCACCTCAAAACAGCTTACCCACTCATCCCTTACCCTCGAGGCAAAAATTATTTTCAACATCATTGTGCGTTGCCTCCTACCCCGTTTAAACTCTGGCTCCCTCCTAACCAATAATGCCATGATCCTTTTATACCGCATCCTGAACGGCCTTGATCTTGATCTGGCCAATACTATTCTAGGATCCATGGCTCACACTCGAAAAGCCAGAAAAGGAACTCCCCTCCCCTTTGCCACCCTCTTGACCCATATCTTCAAAGCTTCTGGAATCGATTTCAAAAATGAAGAACAACAGCGTCATATGGGTAAGTTCGACTCCAAGAGCTTTGAGAAGATAGGCATTCCTCGGTCTCCCCAAGGGACTTGAAGTCTTGCCTCTCCCTCAAAAGCTCTTCCCACTGCCTCAGCCATTGATGAACGCATGGACAACCTAGAGTTGGGCTTGGAGGAAGTTCGCCTAGATATCAAGGAGCTACAAAATGAGTTTTTGACGGAGATGAGCGAGGTGTCCAAGCTGTTGCAAGGTCTAAGGTCGCTGCTCACGGATGATGCTCCGGACGATGAAGCTTAACTATCCTACCCTACCCTAACCCTAAATCTAAAACATTGCTGGTTTTTGGAAACTGTTTCAAAACTTTTGGTGACTGTTTTACCTCCTCCCTTTGTTGAAAGACAAAAAGGGGGAGATGATCTGTGGTGTTAGACGTTTTAAACTGCTGCGATTCAAAGGTCTTGGAAGACCTTGTTTTGTTTTTGGTTAGATATTTTCATGCTTTAAAATTATGATCCAACATTCGTCTAACCCATGCAGGTACTTAGTCCGATTTTGCTTATATTATATATGTTTGACTAAGTTGCAGGGATGCACAGGCTTTGTCTTTCATCAAGGGGGAGATTGATAACTCCCTCCCTTGATAAAAATCGGAATTAGTTTCAAAGGCTTTGACAGACAGTTTGTGTCAAAGGTCTTGAAGCTACATCTGTGTTGATGAAACACAAAACCTGTTCTCTATGCTATTATGCTCGAATATTATTTTATATTATTATATGCTTCAAGATATTATATTCTAACATTTCAGGAAGCTTTTCGAATATTATCTCCTTCCTTTAAAGCTCGAAGATGAGAAGGACACAATTGGAGATCATGGTTCCAAAGTTTCCAAGTATAGAAGATCTCGAAGATAGCCATGATCAGCCTAGCCGTTGAAGAGAACATTCTTCTTTGTTGGAGGCGCCGATTTGTTCTCTATAAAAGAAAGAAAGAAGAGAAGACAGCAAAACAATTCGTGGAACACAAGCTCTCATTCGCACTCAAGCCTTCAAGTGAAATCTGTCTTCTTCGTGTGCTCTCTGCTAGTCCTTAAGAGTATGTTGTTTCATTTCAAAGCATTTGAGAGTTGCACAATGAACTTATAGGATATATTTCGAGAGAGTGTTATACTCAAGAGTTTGTAACTCAGGAAGTAGACATTAGGCAATAGATTCACTAAGTGTAAGAGGATTGTACTAGATAGCTGAGAGAGGTGGGGCTCTTCTAGATTGGTCTAGGACCCCAAGGGAACGTGAGTTGACTAGATTGCAATTGTATAGGAGAGAGGCTTCTCGGTGAGCTATTAGGATCCTAAGTCTTGTGAATCAATAAAAGTCGGTTGAATCCTAGGGTTGTGGAAGAACCCTAGGCGGGGACGTAGGCCAAGTTCGTGCCGAACCTCGTAAATAATTCATTGCGTCCTTTACTTACTGCTTTACCTTATTTCTGCACTTGGTTCGAATTGTTTAACTTTGTGATTCAGGTTTGCCAGGAGAAGTATTACGTCTAATCTCAAAGGGTTTTGCATTAGCTTCAAAAGTCTTGAGATTATCTGCGAAAAACAGGCATACTCTATTGAACCCCCCCTTCTAGAGTATTTCTATATTACTTTGTCGAACCTTCAATGTCATTATCCATCTACTCCTTTTCCGTTTATGCAGAAGGGGTCGATTTCGACCACTACAGTCGATATCGACCGGACACTGACTCGATATCGAGTCTAGACTCGACGTCGACCTTGCGTTGTCTGCTTTGTAGGAATTTGCCCCTGAGTCGATATTGAGTGGAGCCCCTGAGTCGATTTCGACTGAATGTGATCGTTACGAGCTGCTTAGAATCCGCTAACACGCTTCCTCGTGGATTCGATCCTTATTCCCTTCCACTACAATGGGAGAAAGTATTGTAATTTATTTGCGAAGGCTAGAGACTGGTTTGATTTATATTTTAGACTTGATTTCCTCCGTTAACAGCACCCCCCCCCCCAAACAGATGATTTCTCCCCTATTCCATTACACAGAGGGGGAGAAAGTCAATTTTACAGGAAGATGTGCACATTTTAGGGACACACCTATTGGATAACCTAAATCGAATGAAAACTTACTCATCGTCTATCGGAAGTCGTTGATGAGTTTATTTCTCTGATGACACTTGTCCAGTAAATTCCTATAGGTAACATGTAATTTTGTTTTGGGTATCTAGTCAAAACTAACTTCTTACACGTCAACCTGAAAAGAAACCCCCCATCCCTTCTTCTTTAATGATATTTCTCTAAAACTGAAGAGTTAATGCCCCTGCTCCCTATTAAATGCTACTTGTATCTTTCCCTCTAAGCTCCTTATAGAGATTTCCCTGATATCCCTATTATTGAGACACATTCTCCCCCCCCCCCCCCCCCCGCTCTCTCTCTCTCTCTCTCCGCATCATTTGGACAACAACCCTCCTTCTTCAAGCGGAGGCGAGTCTTCTCCTTCCTCTATTTATTGCTCTCCTATAGTGCATTAATGTGGAGTAATCATTTGATGAGTAAGCATTTAAATGCTTATATACCATCCTCCTCTGTCCATCTTTTCGTCACTGTCAAGTCCCTTCTCCCTCATCTTCTTATTCTTCAGTTTTGGCGCCATCGGTTAGGTGGAAAACGGGGTGCCCTATATGCTATTACCTTTTCACTATACAAACACTTCGCATGTTATAATTTTCCTCCTTCAACTGTGCGTCAGCTCCCTCCCTCCCTCCCTTCCTCCCTCTGTACTTTCTCCTGCCGATCTCTCTCTCCTCTGAACTTTTCTTTCGCTTTTCTCAGTCTTCTCTCTCTCTCTTTCACTTTTTTTTGTTTTCGTTCCTTTCTCTCAACTCTCTCTGCTGCTGTCAAAGTGTGCAGAATAGTAAACCCCCTCTGCAACCGAGAGCCGACCCATCCAGTCTCCCCCTAATCTAGTTGTTTGTAATTTTTTTTCGGATCATGTTTGCTCAACAAAGATTTCGGAAAATTTGCTCATTTTCTTTTATTTTTTGACGGCTTTTTTTGTTTATTTTATGTTATCATTTGGAGTATTTTTATTTTAGGAAAAAATCTATATATGTATATAGACTTACTATGCTTAATTTTCGGGAAAAAAAAATCGATGCTTAACATGTTATAGAAGTATCATGTTTGATTTTAGAAAAAAAAATATGAAAATCATATACCGTCATAATTTGTATAAATTTATCATAAACCACCATATATTTATCTATATATTTTAATTAATTAATAAAAATATAAACAAAACTATTTCATAGTCATACTTACTAATTAGCAAAAATATTAATAGATAAATATTTAATAGGTTTTTATTTATTCATATCTAGATTATTTTTTGGATAAAGAATCGTTTATATCAAAATTAATGATTTAATACTTGTTCTTTTATTTATATCTATCGTGTTTTTTTAGAATGAATTATTCATATCTAAATTAATTTATTTTATATTTCATGAACACTTTAAATTAATTGTTACTTACTCCATTAGTTTGATTATCACATTATAATTTATATTTATTGTTTTTGTTTGAAATTTGGTTTTAAATTATTGATTAATGTTTTGATTTTTTTTTCCCTCAAAATATATCTTTACATGAAACGCAGTGTTGGAATGAAATCAAATCTTTCAAATGACGAGTAAATCAAATCGTACAAATTTTGAGTCATTTAATTGGGTAATTGAATGAAAAGGAATAATAGTAGTAGAAGGAAGATCTACAAAATAGGGTAAAATATATATTATTCCCGGTTTGGATAGTAGATATTGGCTTGAAATGGATAATGGCTTGGCTATGTAGTTGATATTTGATATTTTGATTGATTCTGTAACCCAAGCTTAAAAGTGACATCTAAATGTATAGAGTTAAAAGGCAAATCTATGGAATCTAAACCCAAATCATGCATATTGTGAGCGGATTTGATTCCCGTTTTGAAGATTAATCTTTTTTTTTTATCAAAAGTTTTGAAGATTAATCTAAACCCAAATAATGTAATATTTTAAGTTTTTAACATAGTTTTTTTTTTATTTTTCATTGTAAGTTAAACTAAGACCGAATCTGATCCCTTGGATGTTCTTGTTTATTACCATTTCATAAAGAATAAAAAGTTAAATACACTATTAATTTTTACTGGATACACCACAAAGATTTACAACTTGTTTCTATTTCGGATCTTACTCCGTAACCATGTTGCAGAGTTCCATGCCTATTTAAAAAAAAAGTTACTTGAAGCAAGTCCGCAACAGGTTGCTTTTTCTTTAGTTTTTTTTTTAAAATATAGATGAGCCGGGAAGTGACTCATTCTGCGCACATTGATAATCCATGTAGTAGAAAAAAAATCCCACATCTCCAAGAGTTCCATATCTAATAAACCTCTATCACTCATCTGCTCAGCAAGGCTCCGTGTCTTAGCAGTCATGCCATCAAAGATGCATAGAAGCACTTCCCTTGTACTAGTTTGATAACCCCATGAACAAAGATCGTTAATGTACTCCTGTAATCTGGTAAAGTATTGATGAATACTCTCTCCATGTAACTGCAATAACCTCACCTTCAACATTGGTCAGTAGCACGAGTGTGGACCATATGGATGATCCACACAAGAAATAGCACACAAATTGTCAAGCAAGTCCCCGGCAACGACGCCAAATTTGATAGAGATATTTTTGCAGTTGTTAAATCCTATCAAATAATTCTGAACTAACATAACTAGTGTAGCTTGGCAAGTACAGGTCGAACACACAGACACTTGTGTAATTCGTATGTTCATTTCGTATGCTAAAGTGAAAATGGTGCGAAAAAGGGGGGTTCTGGAAGTATGTAGAGTAACACAAAAGTAAGTAAATGATGCAATGATGATGATGATGATGATGATTGATGACATTATGGGAGAAACACGCTTGATTAATGAGTATCCACTCTCAATTCGGATTCCGATCCTTGAAATTCCCTAAACCTATTATTCTTGAGCAACCTATTGTGAAAATCAATTGTACCTTGACAATAACTTTCAATTCCTTCCCTACAATTAGTGAATATGTCAACTAGACTCTAAACACCCTTATTGATGAATAACCTTGAAACTATCCAGAATCAATTCAACAATAGCAAGGCACACCAAGGAAATTAAATAGGAACAATTGAAATAAAGCAACTAGCAATAAACCAATTGTATCTTTATCCTCTTGCAATCAACCAAGTCAACTAGCCCTAGATAATTACAAGTTGCTACAATGATCCAAGTTCTTCAACTAGTGTCCATATAGATCTAGCGATAGATTGAATTCAAGTAATATTAGGTGGCCAATCCAATAGAACACAAACTCAATCATAAGCAATGACAAATAAAGATAAAGATTACTCAAAAGTAAATAGAGTAGAGAATATCTCATGGAATATCAAATCTATAGCTTCAAACTAATCAAACAAACGAAAGAGGAGTTTAGTCGCCATAGCAAACAAGCTCTCCTCTAGGGTTTCTTCAATTGCTAAACGGTAAATAATAAGTCTCCTAAAAACCCCTTTAATAGACGTCCAAAAAGGGTTACATAATCAAATAACTAAAAATGATAAATCCAGCAAATTAGGTTTACAGCTCCGGCGGAGGCCGCGTGCACTGTTTCTTGGCCACGGGCGTGGCTTTATGGCTCAGTCAACTTTTGCTCTTGGCATTGACCGTGAGCGCGGCTCCTGCTCCAGCTCCCACGTTGTTTGCCTCCTTTATTGACTCATGTAATCCTATCTTCGCTTCATGCATCTCCCATCCAAGTTTCTCATACTTGAAATTCATGACAAATGTGTAGATTCCGCCTCCATAACCATAATAATCTAATTCACAAATTAATACGAATGAGGATATTATTTACAACTAAACATGATATGGTATTACACAAAACGACAAAAATATCACAAAACCGTTCAATGCAAAGTCGAAACCCGTTCAACCCGGACCTGACTCGGTGGGTCGACCCGGCGGGTAACCCGATTTCCACTGATTTATGGCACGTATCCCAACCCGGCGGCGACCCGGTGGGTAACCCGAACCCCAGGACCCATGGAATTCCCGGGTTAGTGTTCGGGTCACCTTCCCCCAACCCTTGACTCGGCGGGTCGGACCCGTGGCCATGTCTACATTAAAGTATCTTTATCGCAATTTTGAAGCCTTTTACATGTCCGCATGTAGGGAGAGTGTGACAATGGCGAATGATACTCTCTACTTCTTCTTCCGGGATACAACGCATGAAGATATGGTCCTTCCCCTACTTGAACAAGTAGGGTTCATCCCAATAGTATTGCTTGACGTCGGGTAGGAACTTCTTCTTTCCCTACGAAGTTGGGTCTGACGGAATCTCGTTTCCTACAAAATAGTTAGTGAAATCCCATAACAAAGAACCTTCACTCCCTTTACAACAAATTGGTCATGAATAGGACTAGAGGGAGGGTTAAAGAAGAGATCCTCATCGGAATTCTCGTCCAAACACTTACCGTCACATCTACTGGAAATTGGTCAACGTCGAGTGGAATCAGTCGACGTCGACTGCTAGACCTCAGTTCTTCCATCTGTACTCAATATTGGGTAGGTGGTCGATGTGCTCTGGTCGACATCGACTGAAGCAGTTGATGTCGACCAGAGCAAATTGATCCAACTGAAGTCGAGTGGGTATAGTCGAGTGTAAAGTACCTACAATTACATGTGATCCAATTGATGTTAAATGGGTACAGTCGACATCAAGTGACTTTTCAGCCCATTTTGCTTCTGGCCTCATTAGGTGCTCGTCGGGGCGGGAGTCATCGATAGGCGTGGCATCCTTGGACTCCTCTAGCACGAAGCTCAACATCAAACTCTTGGAGTAGGAGCAGCCATTGTAGGAGCCTAGGTTTGGCATCCTTCTTCGCCATCAGGAATCTAAGAGTTGCATGGTCAGTATGCACAATAACTTTAGATCCCATTAAGTAAGAGTTGAATTTCTCAAAAGCAAAGACCACGGCCAATAATTCTTTCTCCGTTGTGGTGTACAAGCTTCTTGTCTTTCTGTTGTCCTAGAACAGCTCCTACGACATAATCGCTAGTGTTGCACATGATCTCAAAGGGTAGTGTTAACGGAGGAAATCAAGTCTAAATAAATATAAAAAATAAAAATCCAAACCGAATCCCTAGTCCAAGCAAATAAATACAAGAATCCCTCTCGATGTAGTGGTAGGGAATCAGGATTGATCCACGAGGAAGCATGTCAGCGAAATCCCAAACAATGAGCAAATTCACGTTCTGAATCGACCAGGAGCTTACTCAATGTTGACTGGAATAGCCGTTGTCGAGTCCAAAGCAATCGATCTCGAGCAAAACCTGCAAAGACCCAACAGAACACTCGACGGCGAGTGAAGAGACTCGATGTCGGGTTAGTGCCACTCGATATCGACTGAATGAGTCAATGTCGAGTCAAATTGCAGAAAACGAGCAGAAAATAAATTATGTCAGAAAAAGAACGTCCGAAGAGTGTGCGGATGGTAAAGAAAAGTGAACAGAAGTAAGAAAAGGGTTATTGTTGATATCAATAAACTAAAGAACTTCCAAAGCCGGGGAATTCAACACAACGATAACCATGTAAGCAATATGCCAAATTCATAATAAATATATGCTTTTCATCAAATAACTTTCGTTATTAACAATTAGAAATATAGAGGCTCTCGCATAAACTCTAAGTGTTACTATCCTTTCATTCATAATTAATCCAAATTCATAATAAGATTGACGGAAGGGAAACGTCGTTCGATTTCACCTCGCCAAAGAAATAACCCAAACTAATAACTTAACTAGTAAACTAGTATAGCGGATAAGTAAGGGGTCGAACCCACAAAGAAACAAGTATTTCAATGCAATATGTGTTTATCAATTATGACACTATCAAAGGACTAGGAACACGAATGAAGAAATACAACACAAATAAACTAAGATAGAGATATGGTTGGAAACAAAGAGAAGACAAAATATAAGAGTGTGGTTTGCCTGCAATTCACAACATTGGTTGATTTATTGATCCTGGATATGATTGCAATATTTCTCCTAACCCTATGTCGACTTGACTAAGGTTGACAGATTCGCATAGATTCACTCATCTTATTCATATCACTAAAGAATAGCATTAAAAACTCAAGTACTTAGACCAATTGGCACATTGATTCAATGCAATTAAGACAGATAGGCGCAAACCGAACTCAACCCTAATCGAATCTACACAACATTGATCAATTGTTATCATCCACTACAAAGGCATAGAAATATCACTAAATCAATGGCTTCGTTTCCTATCGAGAAACCAACAACGGATTCATAGCATAGATGCGAACTCTAACTAGATGCGCGGTCATAGAAAGAATCATAAATATAAACAATGAAGAACAAGATGATAAATAAACTCATGAATAATATAGAAATCAAGTCTCACAATCAACCAACCAAGTCTTCAATCATGGCAAAACCACAAGAATTCTAGGCAAGCATAACAAACTTTGAATCCCTAAACTTAAATCCTCTCATTGTAATGAGTTTTTTGGGGAATAGAACTTAATAAATAGAACTGAAAACGACCTAATATATGCCTCCTTTCGTTGGCCAAACCCTAGAAGAAGTGAAGATAAAAGTTCCCATAAAGATGGACTGGGCCGTGTATCACAAATCCGGGATCTGACGAGGCGGCGGGCGCCGTGGAAATGGCAGCGGGCGTCGTTCCTACAGTGGTGACAGTTTCGGCAGGCTGAACTTGTAACGCACTTTCTGGAGTCATCCTTTGTCCGATTGACGCATATGAATATGTGTTGGAAAGCTCTTTTCAAGTACTATGATTCTCATGAAGATCTAAGAAGCTAATTCCAACTTCTCATAACCTTAAAGATGGAATTTCTCCATGTTCTCCATTTTCGCTCTTGTTCTTTAGCTCTTCTTTGTCCATTTTGCTCCATTCTTTCTCCACCTTTTGAGGCCGGATCTTATAACCTACAAATAAACACTAGAAACCGTAGATTCTGCACTTCGAATACCAAATGACCAAAAATATGAATAAGCTTATATAAAATATGATTCGCGCAAAACGGTGTCAAAAGCTACCCCCACACTTAAGCTTTGCTACCTATACGACTCTCTAATGTACCTAAGACCTACCTATAATGCCTATATAAAATATGCATTATCAAACTCCCCCACACTTAAGCTTTGCTAGTCCTCTAGCGAACTAGATTATAACATAGAGATGGAGACTTCTTCATGTAAATAGCGCTTAAAGCATAGAAGTAGAAATCATCCAACCTTACTAGGAATATGTAATTTACTCCTGCTCTCATGTGTTTAGGCTTTAAAGAACAACTTTCAACTCAATCCAAGATGCAACTAAGCTCATAAAAATTGACAACAATATCACCAAATCTCCACCGAAATGCCATTACTTGCGGAAAAACAATAAAAATAAACAATTTGGCTCTAGAATTTCACTTTTTTTTTTCTTTTCTCCCATTTTTTTCGGCTTTTAATTTTTTTCTTTTTCTTTTTTTCTTTTTCTTTTTTCTCTCTCTCTTTCTTTCGGCCTTGGTGTATTCCTTACGCGAGTCGCAAACATGGGTGTCATGAATGACCCCGGTTTATCAGCACCTCAACTTACTTGAATAAAGTCCACTTGAACATCTTTTGACGCGAGTTGCAAACATGGGTGTCATAAATGAACCCGATTACTCAATGATCAAGCTTCCTTCTTTAGTGGGTAGCTTTTGACACCGTTTTGCGTGAATCATACCCATTGGTGTCATGCGTAGATCTGGTTACTAAGTGTCTCAACCATTGCCACCTTATTTCACTCAAAACACTCAATAAGCAACAAAAGCCAAATATAAACATAAATGGAAAACTAATTAAAATACCCCCACCTTTAGGGGTATGGTAAAAATATATCCTCAACTTTCAAATGTAATAAAAATATCCCGACCTTTGAGGGTAGTGGTAATATATTACCTCGAGTTTTCTCACGGGTAAAAAATGTTGACAAATGCAACATACAAGGATTTTTTTTTTGACAAGGGAGCTTACGTGGAAGCCTTTTTACAAATTAGCACTAAAATTGGGTTTTCTTGAACGGATTCCTTTGGAAAAAAAACTAAATCGACAACAAAATTAAACCCGAAAAACGAAAATGATTCAACCAAGCGACTAATTTGATCAAAATTGTCTCAATATGACACAACACGACTATTTCTAACACCAAGCCAACAATAAAACTAAACCGACAACAACTGCAACAATGAAGAGGGGGAAAAAAAACTTACTCAGCTATGTCCATAAACGAATCAAAGAGGAAGAAGATACGAGAGAGACAACTCAAGATAGAAGACCACGAGGGAGGAAGACGACCATTGAAGAGGAACCTTGAGCTGCCTGGAAGACAGTTTAATAGGCGACCATGAAAGAAAATAGGATGGAGGAAAATGTGTTGGGTATGAAACCGGTCCAACTCTTTATTTTTTTTTCCTAAGGAAATCGTTCAAGAAAACCCTTTGTCAAAAAAAATCCATGTAGGCCGCCTTGTCAGCATTTTTGACCCGTGAGAAAACTCGTGGTAATATATTATCACTACCCTCAAAGGTCAGGATATTTTATTACATTTGAAAGTTGAGGATATGTTTTTACCATACCCCTAAAGGTGAGGGTATTTTAATTAGTTTTACCAAACATAAAAGCATAAAATTCCGCAAACAACAAACATGTGAGTCGGTCTTGACAATAGATAATGAAGTCAATCTCAAGAGGTAGAAATTACATATGGAGAGCAAATCACACATATACAAGCAAAAGGAAATATATGATTCCAATAAGGCTAAAAAACAATCTCACAAGGGTCATATTGTGTAGGATTTAAATCATACTCAAACTCAATCATACATGCTCAATTACATCACCAATCATGCTTCATTAGAAAAATATTTTAAGGCGACAAGGCTAAACAATCCAAACATGATATGAAATTTATATGATCATGCCAAAAATATATAATAGAGGACAAACATTGCAAGATGGGTAGTTGAATAACACATATTTATGCAATGCATGATATTTTTGGGTTTTTGACATTTTTCAATTTTTTTTTCTTTTTCTAATGCAATAAAATAACGGAAAAGTAAACATGAAACTGAATTTAAACATGACCTAACATAACTAATTCACTTCACTTTTCCCCCACACTTAAACTATTCATCATCCTTATATGAAAATCAAATAAATACAACAAAATGTAAACTAGAATCACAACTGAGGGAAAAGGTAACCTACTTGATCATGGTAGTGGTGGCTATCATCATCAGACAAACAAGATTTGGAACACTTAGGCGGAGGCGGGCGCCGTGTGAAAGACGGCTGGCACCGTCTGTGCAGAACCATGAATCCGAGTTGCAACGTCGATGTTCCGACGTCCAAACTCTTTCCATATTGCTCTTTGAAGATCATGACTTGGTTTCAAAGTCTTTCTTTGGGTGATAGGAATGGTAATGGTATAAAAAGAATCGAATTTGATCGATGAAGGGTATTGATGGATGTGGATGATGGGTGGAAAAAAGAAAGGCTTTTGATTAAAACACAAGGCTTAGGTTTTGGAATTTAGATTCAAGTGGAGAAATTTGGGTTCTTGCATTTTTTTGGACAGAAAGACTTGAATAATCAAATTTGGGAATAGGGATATATGGTTAATTCGAAAGGGAAAGGATCATCTATAAAAAAAGAAAAAGAAATATTAGAAATAAAAAAGATAAAATCTAGTCCAAAGAAAAATGGAAACTAATCCTAGATAGAACAATCTAACCCTAAGATAGAAAATAAATCTAACCTAAAAATGGATAAAAATAATCTAATCCTAAAGATAGATAGAATAAAATCTACTCCTAAAATGGAAAATAGAAAACATCTAATCCTAAATAAGATGGAAAATATAAACTAACCTACAAATCGAAAATAATAAAAGGATAGAAAATACTCCCTTCCAATGCTACCAAAATCCTGAAAGGTGTCACTGGCAACCACGGCGGGCGCCGTGTGAAGGGCGGCGGGCGTCGTGTCTGCAGAATGCCAACTCCGTCATTCAATCAAGCAAATTTCATGATTAACTCAAGACTTCTCCAAAAACACATATCTAAATGAAACTCTGTCATTTTATTGAATTTGAAAGACTAACTACCTACCTAGGAATTGAAAAACTTGCAAACTAGAAAACAAATAATGGGTTGCCTCTCAAGAAGCGCCTTTGGTTAACGTCATAGGCCTAACGGTTTATTATGTCCTTACCTTAAGACCCATTTAGACATTGTTAAAGCCCTTAAAAGCAAATCAAATTCTTGTGCCCAACCAAAATTTGAATGGACACCAAACATGAAAACCTTTGCAATTAAGGATACCTTGTAAAGAAGCTTTGACACTTTCCTACTTACCTGAGATCGATCATCTCCAGAGGGAATGTAAGACCACCAACACAATTCCGATGGCGCCTGTTAGGAGGAAAATCAAGTATGAAATATAAATCTCAAATTCGACTCCCTGTTCTCAGCAAATTAATTACAAGACTTCCTCCCGCTGTAGTAGAAGGTAGTTAGGATCGATCCACGAGGAAACATGTTAGCGCCCGCCTTTTTAGTTCAGAAACTCACTGATTTCGACCAGAAGAATGTGCGATATCGACTACTTACCTCGATATCGACAAAACTGTCAACAACCTGTAGAACGCCGAAAACAGAAACGAAAACAGAAAAACATAGACTAGTCGATTTCGACCCAACACACTCAATATCGACCTATAAAATCGACCAATAGTGACTCAATATCGACCAAAAACAGAAACCAAAACTCGAAATTTATGAAATAAATCAGTAAAATAAAATACTTCCAAGATCAGGGTTTCAACACCACAACGATAACCATGTAAAATAACACATAAAGGCATAAAAGATCATGCTTTTCATCAAATAACTTTCGTTATTAACAAATAGGAAGATGGAGGCTTTCGCATAAACCCTAATTGTTCCTAACCCTTTTTCACATGATTAATCCAAGTTGCATTAAGATCACTTTCGCTTCAATAACACAAACAAGGATTACCTTCAACTTTCGCAAAAGAATCATGCTCATAGGGATAGAAGATGAATTGCATCCAAAGATTGTACCTTTACCGCATCACCTTACATGGCTACCGTCGGGCTCACCCCGACCCTAGAAGTTGGGTGACTACTCGCTCTTCATCATCAAGAAAGACATCAATAATAAAAAGGAACTAAATTGCATTAAATAAAATAAAAGAAAGCTTACAACCAATCGAAGCCAAATCGTCTCTCAACTCTCTTGCTCCACTCGCCACAAGCTCTCTCTCTCTCTCACTCTCTCTCTCTGTGTGTCTCTCTATGTAACTAATTGTAACAAGAATTGAATGAATAAAACTCAACCCCTAAGGCTCTATTTATAGGCTTCATTCCCTAGATAATTAGGAAAGAATCACCTATCTATATCTATATCTATCTATCTAATACTTAAAGATAAAAATATGGAAATAAAAGAAATAAATCAACAAGAAAACTATATCTAAAGTAGATAAATCCCTTCCATCTTGATAGAAGTTGATAAATCTCCTCTTGAGTTGATAGAATATCTCTTGCTTAATGTGGAAGAAATCCCGCTCAGCAACTCGGACTCGGACTGGCTCGATTTCGGCTACTGTATACTGGTCGATATCGACTCATTCTAGTCGATATTGACCTTGTCTTCTCAGCTTCACTTCAGATACTCGACATTGGGCTCCAGGAGAAATTTTGACCAAAGTTGACTCGATATCGACCAGTATAGGTCGATATCGACCTGTGCCTTCCTCTTCCAGCTTCCTGGGTCAATTTCTGGCCTCCAGGAGAATTTTCGACCAAAATCAGGTCGATTTCGACCAAGTCTGGTCGAAATCGACATCTTCTGTATTTTCCAGTATTCTGCTCTGTTCTTGAAACGCACTTTCCTGAGTCCTCGTTCGTCGGATTGACGCATATGAGCATGCGTTGGAAAGCTCTTTTCTAGGGATACAACTCTCATGAAGATATCAAAGCTTGATTCAAAATGATGAATGGTGAAAAATGGCGTTTTCTCCAGCTACACAATCCTTAGCTTCTTCATGACTTTCCTTTAAGCTCCAAAGTGCGTTCGATTTCTGCGAAATATAACAAAAACTTGTGTAGACCTCCATAATTTGCAAATAAACACAAACTACACAAATTATGTACTATTCTAACCCAAATGTATGAAATGCATGCAAAAATCGATATAAAAGTAAGTGTAAAATATGGCAAATTAGGCTCACAACAAACACCACATACTTAAGCTTGCTTGTCCTCAAGCAATACTTTTAATTGTCATACAGGGGAAGAAATCAAACTCTCAACATCTTAGATTCATTCTCATGCATGTGCAAATAAAAGCAACATCTACTCACAAAAGAAGGGTTATGCAAAACCATTCATAAGTGACAAAGCATTAATAATCAAGAGGACTTTAATTTAAGCTCAATAAGGTGTAAATTGGTAAAAGGCTAAAGGTGGGAAATTTTTGGCAATGTGGTGCTAATGATCCGGGGAAATGGAGTACTTTCCAAACTTTCATACCACATTCCTTCTTCTTTTGATTTCTCACCTTTCGCTCATCGCTCATTGCTTTTTCAATATAATGCTTTTACCTCTCTTACCTCAGCACTGCCTTCTCGCGAGTTGCAAACATGGGTGTCATGAATGGCCCCGGATACTTAGTGCTTTGCACTCCTCACAGGGTCGATCTACCTTTATCTCCTGAGGTGACCGGATTTTCTTTCACTCATTAAATTTTCCATATATTTGAAACTTTCCTACCAAACTCCAATAATGATATATAACAACACAAACACCATATAACAATCTCTATAATGTACTTTCATTCTCAACATAATCCCCGGATGGAAATAAAAGAATGGGCAATATTTAGATCATGTGGAGCAATATATAAAATAAGGCTTAATATTTCTTTTTGTGATGCATAAGCATAGGTAAAGCTAATAATATAAACATATGAGCATTATATGGAAATATAAAGTCCTCCCTCCTCTTATCATGCAACATGTCAAAAGTAACTTCAATTTTACCTCATTTCACGGTTTTCATAAAAATATGCACTTCATTGTGACTTCCCTTTACTAGGCAAGTTTCATGCTATATCTCTAATGAATCCAATTTTCATCGTCGAGTTCAATTAAAGCTTCCATGACATTTATCAAAAATTTCAATGGGGGCATCATTTTTTTTATAAACTTTGGAAAACATGCATATAAGCACATAAATCAATAATGAATTCCAAAATAGCCATGTATAAGCGATTGAAGAAATAAACTTTAAACATGCACGCAAATTGTCAAATATAATCAAATATGCACAAAGTAAGCCCTTCCCCCACCCCATACTTAAACATTGCAGTGTCCTCACTGTATAAAAAAAATAAGGGTAAAGAAAGAAACTCACTAGACAGGCGTGCCAATCGTCAGAAATCGAGTGCTTTGCTGCTGTAGGGGTGGTCGATTTCGAGTGCTCTGGTCGATATCGACCTAGCTGTACTCGATTTCGATTGACTTCTTTCTTCCTGTAGAAAGTGTTAGAAGAGAAATACCTACAATAGAAAAACTTAAAAATAAAGTCCAAAACCAAAAACAAAAGCAACAATGTCCAAAAATCTCAAAAACTAAATGTCTATTTACAAGCTCTAGATTTTATAGTCGCTAGGCCGACTTCTCCATTAAGCTCAAGGTGGCATTTGCAGGGCCCATGCAACTTGGGCTTCAAATAGGACTCATTCTTGTCCATTAGATGTAGTCCTCCGGAATGGATCTTGTTCACCGTGAAGGGGCCCATCTTCTTCTTCTTGAACTTGTTGGGGAACCAATGATCATTTGATTTGGAAACATATATAGATCTTGTCTCCAACTTCGTATTCCTTGGGCTCATCATTGGAAACCCTGCATAAGCGCACATACCAAGGCAAACATCTCCCATGTATAGATAGATTTTTAATTGAAATAGGAGAAGAAAGATCCATACCTTGGTTTACCTCTGCAGATTCAGACTCGGGGGCCTTCTGAGGATCTGGTCGATATCGAGTGGTAGTAGTCGATATCGACTGCTGCTGTTCTGGTGGAGACTCAGTCGATTCTAACGAAGACAGGTCGATTTGGACTGGTCGACATCGACCAGGACTGGTCGACATCGACCAGTGTTGGTCGATATCAAGTCATCCTGCTCGAAATCGGGTTGCTTTGGCTCGATAGGTGGAATTGAGTCGATAGGGGGTGGTCGATATCGACCAAGAGTGGTCGAAATCGACCTGTTCTGCTCGATATGTCCTGCTTTCGTCTCTGGGGAGAAATTGAGTCGATATAATTTGGTCGCTATCGACCTGTTGTGGTCGATATCGAGTGCTGTTGCAGCTCAGTCGATTTTCCCGGGTCGATTTCGACCCCATACTTAAGACCTGGCAAAGCATCCGAAAAATAATTATTCCATATCGACTTACCTTGGTCTACGTCGAGTGGATTCTCTGCTTCTTCGTTCAGGATGGACATGATCTCCTCCACCTAGGCCTCCATGTCCCTCTTTTCTAGCTCTTCGGGGGTCATGTTTCTAGCCTTAGGCTCCCCACAAGTAATGTACCCGGCTGATATTGACTTGACCTCTTCCATGGGACATGTATGCCTTTCAGTTTTATTAAAGGAATACTCAATTACCTCATCGCTGATGTTGAAAGTGAGGATTCCCTTCCTTACGCTTATGTTGGCATCCACCGTCACCAAGAAGGGCCTTCCTAGAATAATTGGACAAGCAAGGTCCTCCTCCATATCAATAACTAAGAAATAATCAGGGACGAAGAACTTACCTACTTGTACTGGCACATTGTCCACCATGCCTGTTGGGATGACCACCGTGTTGTTTGCCATATAAAGTTTTGCATCCACAGGCTCTAGAGCACCTATCTTAATTTTTAACCAGATTGATAAGGGCATTATACTCACACTGGCTCCCAAATTACATAAAGCGTTAAATTTGTATTGACCAAATCCAATGGTTATAGCAAACTTACCTGGATCTGGCCTTTTCTCAAGTACGTCCATCTGGGTGCACTCCTCTGCGATCTCAGCCATTGACCGCTTTTTGCTCAGAATCTCCTTGAGGAACTTGACTTAGGATGGTATCTCATTAAGAGCTTCTGTGAAGAATATCGTGACATTGAGCCTTTGAAGCATCTTGATGAAACGCTGGAACTTCTTCTCTGCGGGGTCCTTTGGAGATTTTGTCGGGAAAGGCAGCTTTTTCTTCGCCGGAGGTGCTGATGTCAAGCGGAGGGGGTCGATATCGAGTGACATTGGGTCGATATAGACCTGTGTCTGGTCGATATTGACCGGATTGGCTAGCCTCGGGATTTGTGGAAGAATTGGGTCGATTTCGACCAGTGGGGGGTTGATATCGACTGGGGACTGGTCGATATCGACTGGTCTCCAGGGCCCTTTTCCTCCGTCGTTTGCTCGAGCGTTTGCATCTGTCGCCCACTCCTTAGGTTCATAGCAGCTACCTGTCCAGTAGATTTACCCTTAGGGTTAGGTCTAGAGGTTTCAGGGAGCGTACCTGATTGTTTGGGGACGGATGTTGCCAGTTGGCCAATCTGTGTGTCAATCGATTTCCTCAAGATATCGATTTCCCCAAGCCTAGAGTTTGCACCATGCATCTGAGTGTAGATGGAATCGATAGACTGCTTGGTGTTTGAATAATTCCTACGCATCTCCTCAAGAATGGTCTGCAGGTCATCCTTATTACCTTCTCTGTTAGGGTGACCAGGAGCTCTGTAGGGAGGGGGATTCTGATGTTGGGGCTGGCGATAGTAGCTCCAGTTCTGGTTCTGATGTGGCCCTGAGTAGTGTCCCCCCGCATACCTTACCTCCTCGTGGGTCTCTCCTTGCTGTACTTGATCGACGTGTGGGCACGCAGTAGTGTTGTGCCTCACAGACCCACATTCCAAACAAGGTTTTTCTTTAGAGAGGAATTTTACCTGTTTGGTGAGACGGCGTGCCTGATCGTTGTGGAACTGGTCCCTGATGTCTGGATCAACTTCCTTGGATGGCACATACAACGGCATAGATGGGGCAGGCCTTTCATACCTTTCGTCAGAAGCGGCCGCCGAAGTCCCATATGTGTTGTCGTAGTTGGCCAGTGTCTCAAATACCTCCCATGCTCGGCGTGGAGTGTATCCAAGATACCCATAGGCTGTGTAGTTGTTGATCCGGTCTTTAGTAGGTGCATCCAGGCAGTTGAAGATGATCTCCTGGATGACGTAGGGTGGTTGTCCATGCGTAGGACAGGATTTTAGAAGCCTCTTGTAGCGCTCCCAGACTTGTGCTAATGGTTCTCCTGGCTTCTGTCTAAAGGTCGTTATTTGTTTTCTGAGAGCTATTGTATTTGAAGGAGGAAAGAACTTGTTGAGGAACAGGTCCTGCAGGTCGTTCCACGTGTGAATTGATCATGCAGGCAACCCTTCCAGCCACTGTTGTGCTATTCCTGCAAAACCTTTAGTTTTAAGTATTCAAGATTAGCACCATCAGCTATAGCTTCACATAAGTCTATAAAAGTGGTGATATGCTCTAAAGGACATTCATTGATTTTTCCCCTAAATTGACTCCTCCTAATTTCAATAATAAAAGAAGGACGAATTTCAAAATTAATATCGGGAAGAACGATCGGGGATTCTAGAACTTCCAGAGTAGGATGCAGATACTCCTTTGCGTTGGCTGGGACATGCCCAATCTGCTCCTAAAGTTCCCTCCTTGCGTTGACCTCGCGATCTACCCATGCCTCCCACTGTTGTTGGTTATGTGCATATTCCGCCTCTCGTCGGGCGTGTTCTGCTTCTCTGGTGGTGAATTCCTCTATCAGTAGGCGGAGTTGCTCAAGCTCCTGTGCTGGTGTGAGCGGGACCGCGTTCTCGTTGTTGGATGTCGACATGAGTCTTCCCCTAAGCCTTTGCTGAAGATGGAAAAATCTCTCAGGCTCGAGAATTGGGTCTATGGGTGTGCGATCAATTCTTCACATACACCTGAAAAACAAAAACAAAAAGAAACAAGTAAAAAGGAACTAAAAAGCAAAAAGAAGAGTAAAAAGAACTAAAAAGAGCGCGATTGATTGCTTCCCCGGCAACGACAACAATTTTGTTGTTGCAGGAGGATGGTCGAGTATGAAATATAAATCTCAAATTCGACTCCCTGTTCTCCGCAAATTATTTACAAGACTTCCTCCCGCTGTAGTAGAAGGTAGTCAGGATCGATCCACGAGGAAGCGTGTCAGCGCCCGCTTTTTCAGTTCAGAAACTCACTGATTTCGACCAGAAGAATGCCCGATATCGACTACTTACCTCGATATTGACCAAACTGTCAACAACCTGTAGAACGCAGAAAACAGAAACGAAAACAAAAAAACACAGACTGGTCGATTTCGACCCAACCCACTCAATATCGACCTATAAAATCGACCAACAGTGACTCAATATCGACCAAAAATAGAAACCAAAACTCGAAATTTATGAAATAAATCAGTAAAATAAAATACTTCCAAGATCAGGGCTTTAACACCACAACGATAACCATGTAAAATAACACATAAAGCCATAAAAGATCATGCTTTTCATCAAATAACTTTCGTTATTAACAAATAGGAAGATAGAGGTTTTCGCATAAACCCTAATTATTACTAACCCTTTTTCACATAATTAATCCAAGTTGCATTAAGATCACTTTCGCATCAATAACACAAACTAGGATCACCTTCAAATTTCGCAAAAGAATCATGCTCACAGGGATAGAAGATGAATTGCATCCAAAGATTGTACCTTTACCGCATCACCTTACATGGCTACCGTCGGGCTCACCCCGACCCTATAAGTTGGGTGACTACTCGCTCTTCATCATCAAGAAAGACATCAATAATAAAAAGGAACTAAATTGCATTAAATAAAATAAAAGAAAGCTTACAACCAATCGAAGCCAAATCGTCTCTCAACTCTCTTGCTCCACTCGCCACAAGCTCTCTCTCTCTCTCACTCTCTCTCTCTCTGTGTGTCTCTCTATGTAACTAATTGTAACAAGAATTGAATGAATAAAACTCAACCCCTAAGGCTCTATTTATAGGCTTCATTCCCTAGATAATTAGGAAAGAATCACCTATCTATATCTATATCTATCTATCTAATACTTAAAGATAAAAATATGGAAATAAAAGAAATAAATCAACAAGGAAACTATATCTAAAGTAGATAAATCCCTTCCATCTTGATAGAACTTGATAAATCTCCTCTTGAGTTGATAGAATATCTCTTGCTTAATGTGGAAGAAATCCCGCTCAGCAACTCGGACTCGGATTGGCTCGATTTCGGCTACTGTATACCGGTCGATATCGACTCATTCTGGTCGATATTGACCTTGTCTTCTTAGCTTCACTTCAGATACTCGATATTGGGCTCCAAGAGAAATTTCAACCAAAGTTGACTCGATATCAACCAGTATAGGTCGATATCGACCTGTGCCTTCCTCTTCCAGCTTCCTGGGTCGATTTCTGGCCTCCAGGAGAATTTTCGACCAAAATCAGGTCAATATCGACCAAGTCTGGTCGAAATCGACCACTTCTGTATTTCCCAGCATTCTGCTCTGTTCTTTAAACGCACTTTACCGAGTTCTCGTTCGTCGGATTGACACATATGAGCGTGCGTTGGAAAGCTCTTTTCGAGGGCTACAACTCTCATGAAAACATCAAAGCTTGAATCGAAGTGATGAATGGTGAAAAATGGCGTTTTCTCCAGTTGCACCATCCTTAGCTTCTTCATGACTTTCCTTTAAGCTCCAAAGTGCGTCCGATTTCTGCGAAGTTTAACAAAAACTTGTGTAGACCTCCATAATTTGCAAATAAACACAAACTACACAAATTATGTGCTATTCTTATCCAAATGTATGAAATGCATGTAGAAATCGATATAAAAAGTAAGTGTAAAATATGGCAAATTAGGCTCACAACAACGTTTTGTAGAAGTAATGCTCACAGGGATCCAAATATTACCTTGTGTAGGAGCCACAAAAATCGGCTTTGGAATTGGTTCGTCAATAGGTGCGATTGAGATGGGTTCTTTAGATGAATCAGCAGCCGAAACATATAGATCCTCATGCGTGCACTCATGAGATTCCATTTCAATAAGTATTGGGCTTTCCTCTTCACCCGTGAATAATTCCTCGTCACTCAAAAGGGGGTTGTCAATCAATGATAGGACCTTGGTTCTTGGACCAAATTCTTCTTCATAGATGTCTTCCTTAGTCATCGCATCATTGGCCATATCGCCTATAAGGTCCCAAAATCCTAATGCTCCTGGTTTACACAATCCTTTCTCATATGCACATATCAAATACTTCACTATCCTCAAATGTGCACCCCCTGGGACGCAATGTATCATCTCAATAGTGGCGTCTTCGATGCTTTTTGATGTCTTGCTTTCCATACAGGCTAATACCTTTGAAACATATCAGAAGAAACTCTCATCAGGTAGCTGGGATAACTTCATCGGCACAAAGATAGATGGATCCTGAAAACACAATGGTGCATCAGATGTAGCAGGAGGCAAAGCGGCGTCACCGCCGATAGGCGCTTCTACTTCTTCTTCACATGCGTCTGAGATATCTGCAGTGACGACGGGCGCCGGTGGTGAGGCGGCGGACGTCGCTTCTGCAGAACCATCATCTTTCTTGTTCTGCTCGGCCACTTGCTTGTGTTCTTCCTTCAATGCTTCGTCAGCCAAGTCGCACAATCCCGACAGCTCGGGGTTGCACAAACCATTGTCACCCATGTCATCGATAAGTTCTCGCATTTCAGGACTTACGCCTCCATAAACACAAAGAACAATATCTCGCTCATCATCATAGATATCCCGTGTTTGATGCTCACTCACTAATTCTATCACTCTTTTGAAGTAATGGTGAAAAGATTCTCCCTGATTTTGATATAACCTCAACATTTTTATTTTTCGAAAGAAACAAAACAAAACAAAAGACACAAAAATCTATAAACACACAAAAAAAGAAAGAAATAAACTTGTATCCCCGACAACGGCGCCACTTTTTGACGGAAGGGAAACGTCGTTTGATTTCACCTCGCCAAAGAAATAACCCAAACTAACAACTTAACTAGTAAACTAGTATAGCAGATAAGTAAGGTGTCGAACCCACAAAGAAACAAGTATTTCAATGCAATATATGTGTTAATCAATTATGACACTAACAAAGGACTAGGAACACGAATGAAGAAAGAAAACACAAATAAGCTAAGATAGAGATATGGATGGAAACAAAGAGAAGACAAAAGATAAGAGTGTGGTTTGCCTACAATTCGCAATATTGGTTGATTTATTGATCCCGGAGATGATTGCAATATTATTCCTAAGCCTATGTCGACTTGACTAAGGTTGAGAGATCCGTAGATATTCACTCATCTTATTCAATATCACTAAAGAATAGCATTAAAAACTCAAGTACTTAGACCAATTGGCACATTGATTCAATGCAATTAAGACAGATAGGCGCAAACAGAACTCAACCCTAATTGAATCTACACAACATAGATCAATTGTTATCATCCACTACAAAGGCATAGAAATATAACTAAATCAATGACTTCGTTTGCTATCGAGAAACCAACAACGGATTCATAGCATAGATGCGAACTCTAACTAGATGCGCGGTCATAGAAAGAATCACAAATATAAACAATGAAGAACAAGATGACAAATAAACTCATGAATAATATAGAAATCAAGTCTCATAATCAACCAACCAAGTCTTGAATCATAGCAAAATCACAAGAATTCTCGGCAAGCATAACAAACCTCGAATCCCTAAACTTAAATCCTCTCATTGTAATGAGTTTTTTGGGTAATAGAACTTAATGAATAGAACTGAAGAGGACATAATATATGCCTCCTTTCATCCGCCAAACCCTAAAATAAGCGAAGATAAAAAGTTCTCATAAAGATGGACTGGGCCGCGTATCGCAAATCCGGGATCTGACGAGGCGGCCGGCGCCGTTCCTACAGTGCTGACAACTTCGGCAGACTGAACTTGTAACACACTTTCTGGAGTCATCCTTTTTCCGATTGATGCATATTGTTAGAGATGTGAATGAGACCAAAGTGTCCCACATCGGAAAGTTGAACATATCAAGCCTTAGTATATGAGTCGGTGGGATACTCCTTCTATTGCCAATTGGTTTTAGGATAGAACCCCACTCGGCTTGTGTACTAGGCTATTAGCACAAGGGCGCACGTGTGCACACGACCCCCGATCCCGAGTCCAAATGGATTTCAGTATGGTATCTGAGCGGTTAGCCTAACGGCCCGTGCCGATCCTGGTCTCGGTTACCTAGTTGTCCAAGTGTCAACTAGATGGTCATTCCTAGTTAGACTTGCGGGGGCATGTTAGAGATGTGAATGAGACCAAAGTGTCCCACATCGGACAGTTGAACATATCAAGTCTTAGTATATGAGTCGGTGGGCTACTCCTTCTATTGCCAATTGGTTTTAGAAGGAGTTGCCCACCGACTCATATACTAAGGCTTGATATGTTAAACTTTCCGATGTAGGACACTTTAGAATGAAACCTCACTCGGCTTGTGTGCTAGGCTACTAGCGCATGTACGCCCGTGCACACGACCCCCAATCATCGGTCCGAGTCGGACTTTGATACATATGAATATGCGTTGTAAAGCTCTTTTCAAACACTACGATTCTCATCAAGACCTTAGAAGCTAATTCCAACTTATCAGAACCTTAAAGATGGGATTTCTCCATGTTCTCCATTTCCGCTCTTGTTCTTTAGCTCTTCTTTGTCCATTTTTCTCCATTCTTTTTCCACCTTTCGAGGCCGGATCTTATAACCTACAAATAAACACTTGAAACCGTAGATTCCGCACTTTGAATACCGAATGACCAAGAATATGAATAAGCTTAGTAAACACGCAATACGACTCTCTAATGTACCTAAGACATACCTATAATGCCTATATAAAATATGCATTATCAAAGATCACTTTTGTTTCAATATCATAAATAAGGATCACTCCCACTACTTTCGTAGAAGAATTAAGCATATAGGATAGAAGATGAAAATCACATAAAGATCATACCTTTAGCGTACTCACATGGCTATCGTCGGGCTCACCCCGACCCTAGAAGTAAGGTGACTACTTGCGCTTCATCATCATAGACATCGTCATTGACATGGAAATAAATAAACTTGAATTGAAAATGATGTCGGGAGATTACAACCGAATGCTCTCACTCTCACAATCACATCCGGCCTCTTCTCGCTCTCTTTATTGCTTAACTACTCTAAACTTAATTGCTCAAGTGCTTGGATGAATGGAATGAGTAAAAACCAGCCCCCTAGGGCTTTATTTATAGGCTTCAATCCTTGCTAGCCAAGCAAAGAGCAATTCTATCTACTATCTGAAGATAAAAGATTCCTCAAATAAATAAAACAAATAGAAAATCCCTAGGGTAAAATAAAGTTTAACCCATGAGGATAGAAACCTAAAAAGGAGATAAAAGATCTTATTCTTCATAATTAAGCAATCTCCTTCGGATCCGGACTGATCAACGCGTCAAAACGCTCTGCAAGTTCACTCGACATCGAGTGATAGACTCGATATCGAGTCATGTGTTCTGTCTCGAGTGGAACTTCACTCGACATCGAGTGGGATGTGTGATGTCGAGTAGTCTTCTTGCTTCCTGGCTCCAAGTGTTGCATATGTAGACTCGACGTCGATGTCGAGTCAGTTTAATAGACATCGAGTGAAAGTCCAGCTTCATTCCTTTTTCTCCGAATTGCTCGAAAATGCTTCCAATTTCTGCGAAATTAAACAGAAACTTCTTGTAGATCTACTTATATTGCAAATAATCAACAACTACACAAATCTCATGCTTTCCTAACCCGAAAGTATAAAATATAGACAGAAAACGAAATGAAAGTTAGTGTAAAACATGGCAAAATAGGCGCACATCAACACCCCATACTTAAGCTTGCTTGTCCTCAAGCAGTACTTTTAATGGTCATATAGGGGAATAAATTAAATTCTAAACATTACAGATTTATTCTCATAAAACCCTGCAATCAATTATCATCCTTGCAAAGGTACTAATGTCACTGAATCCATGCCTATGAATAAAAGCAACATCGTACACAAAAGGAGGGTTATGCAAAAAATAATTTGTACGATAAAGCATTAATAATCAAGAGAACTTTTATGCACATGGTGAAGAAAAGGTAAAAGGTATAGTGGTGGGCTATGTTTGGGCAATGTGGTGGTGCTAAATCCGAGGAGAATTTCTCAAACTTTGCTTCTTGGTTTGATGCACTTTCTCCCTACATATGATATTTTCACATCCCTCATCCTCTCATAATTCACTCTTTGTTTTTTACACTATTATGCTTTTACCTCTCTAACCTCAACACTACCTTCTCACGAGTCGCAAACATGGGTGTCACGAATGGCCCCAGATACTTAATGCTTTGGACTCATCACCTTGGTGTCCCATCTCGCCGAACTAATATCTCAATGAGCTGGGTCGATCTACCTTTATCTCCTGAGGTGGCCGGGTTTTCTTTCTCTCATTAAATTTTCCATAACATGATCATTCTCTTGCCAAACTCCAAATATGATAACAACACTACAACCATATAATCATCTCCATAATGTGTCATCAATTTCTCAACATACTCATCGGATGGGTAATAAGGTAAAGAAATAGGCAATATTTAGAACACGTGGAGCAAAATATGAAATATGGCACAATATGGCTTGTGATGCATAATAGCATAGGTAAGGCTAGAAATAAGGAAAGAATATATGGAAAACAAAGTCCTTCATCCTCTTATCATGTATATGTCAAAAGAAACTTCAATTTTTACCTCCTTTCATGGTTTTCAAGAAAATATGCACTTCATTGTGACTTCCCTTTACTAGGCAATTTCATGCTATATCTCTAATTAATCTAATTTTGCATCGTCGAGTTCAATTAAATCTTCCATGACAATAATAAAAAAAATTAATGGGGGTGATAAAAATAAACTTTGGATGAAAATATGAAGCATATAGATAAATAGACATATCCAAAAGTACCATGTAAAGATCAATTGGAGAAATAATCATGAATAGCACAGAAGAGTAAGCCTTTCCCCAACCCATACTTAAACATTACAATGTCCTCATCATATAAAAACAAGGGTAAAGAAAGAAACTTATTACAGATGTTCGTAGAATCTCAAAAATAGGTATTGTAAGTGGCTGCCAGCAGTCGACGTCGAGTCAACATGGGTCGGTGTCGATTGTAGCTCTGAGTTCCAAGGTTGGTCGAGTGAAGAGATGTGGATGACTCGATTTAGTCACTCGACATCGACTGAGTCAGTTGATATCGAGTGAACCTTCAGTGTTCTTGGTTTCTCCATTGTTGCTCTTGCACCTATACTTCATTAGAAATAAACCAAAACAAAATAAAAGACAAACTAAAACAAACAATCCAAAACAAGTTTTAAATCAAAACAAAATACCCAAAAACCCTAGCAACTAAGTGTCTAGTACAAGCTCTAGATTTTATAGTCGCTAGGCTAACTTCTTGTTATGATCAAGGGGGCATCTGCAGGGCCCACGTGGCTCAGGCCTCAAATAGGACTCTGTTCTTGTCCTTCAGCTGCATCCCGCCAGAGTGGATCTTATGCACCTCGAACAACCCCACCTTCTTTTCTTTGAACTTGTTAGGGAACCAATGACTCTTAGACTTGGAGACATACATCTTATCTCCGACTTCATATTCCTTTGGATTATCATTGGAAGCCCTACATAATCTCATGTACCAAGGCAAACCTCTTCTATTCGTAAGAGATAAATCATGTATGGAAATAGAGGAGGAGATGTCCGTACGTTGGCTTACCGTTGCTGCATCTTTCTCCTTTTTTAAGTTCAATCGATCTCGAGTGGTATCACTCGATATTGACTGTGTTGTTGCCTCTGAGGTGTCAGTCGATGAAGAAGGTGATGGATCCACAGAAGTGACTCGATGTCGAGTCAAGTGACTCAATATCGAATGAGTCTTGCTAACATGTGGCTCCTTCGATAGAGATGCTGGTGTTGGGTCGACGTTGAGTGATCCACTCGATATCGAGTGAAATGGCTCGATATCGACCCCATACTTAGGCTCTAGCACCTATTCTAGCTCTTGACGTTCAGCCGAGTTCGAGTGAAGTGGGTCGACGTCAACTGAGTCATCAGTGTGTTGGTTCCAAATTGCTACGATCTTCTCGAATTGGGCCTCCATAGCCCTCTCCTCGAGCTCCTCAGCAGTCATAGTCCTCATCCTGGGCTCCGTACAAGGGATATAGTTTCCCTTGATATGTAGTGACTTGACCTCCTGTTATGGAGGGAATCAAGTCCAAACAAATATAGAATATAAATTCAAACCGATTTCCGAGTCCATGCAAATAAAATTACAAGAAACCCTCTTGTTGTAGTGGTTGGGAATTAGGATCGAATCCTCGAGGAAGCATGTCAGCGCTCGCCAATCTAGTTTCCAAATCAGCCCTTGTATCGACTCAGAAGATCACTCGATATCGACTCAGATGGGTCGATATCGACTGGTCAGTCGATTTCCAATGAACAATCTGCAAAACAAAAACAAGTAACTCGACATTGAGTGGTGTACTCGATGTCGACTCTGTAGTGACTCGATGTCGAGTATGTTGGACTCGATGTCGAGTGGTTTGCAGAAATATAACATGCAAAAATTTAAAGTCAGAAAAAAAGTCCGAAGAATATAAGGATGGGTGAGAAGATATATGAACTAAAATAAACGCTTATTGATGTTGTTGAATTCGATAAACTAAGAAACTTCCAAAGTCGGGGATTCATGCCACACCGATAACCATATAAGACTTATGCCAAATTCATGAAAGGTTATGCCTTTTCATCAAATAACTTTCGTTATTAACAATTATGAATATAGAGGCTCTCGCATAAACCCTAATTGTTACTACGCTTTCAGATCATTAATCCAAATTCGCAATAAGATCACTTTCGCTTCAATATTAGAAATAAGGATTTACCTACTACTCTCGTAGAAGAATCAGGCAAATAGGGATAGAAGATGAATTCACAATAAAAATCATACCTTTGACAAACTTATATGGCTATCGTCGGGCTCACCCTGACCCTATAAGTAGGGTGACTACTCGCGCCTCATCGCAATAGACATCGTCATCATTGGAAAGAAATAAACTTGAATTGAAATAAACATCGACGGATTAGAACCGAACAAGGCCACAACGCTTTCGCTCTCCAACTTCACTCGGCCTTTCCCCTCGCTCTACTCTCTATTGCCTAGACTAATTGTGTGATGTAATGAATAAAAACTCAGCCCCTAGGGCTTTATTTATAGGGCTCAATCCTTACTACCCAATGAGAGCATTCTATCTATCTTTATCTAAATCTATCTAAAAGATAAAAGTTACAAATAAATAAATAGGAAATAGATAAAATTCCCCTTGGTAAATATGGAATTAACCATAGAGGATAAAAAGTCTTCCAACTTGATAAAAGATCTCTTTCTTAATGTGGAAGCAATTGGACTCGGATTAGGACCCGGTTCAGCGTCAGATCGGTCTTTGTAATGCACTCGACATTGAGTCATGGACTCGACGTCGACTCCCTATGTCTGTCTCGAGTGATGTCTCACTCGATCTCTGGTCCGGCTTCACTCGACATCGAGTCAATGTGGGGGGGTCGAGTGTGGCTCCACTCGATGTCGAGTGAGGTGCTCGGTGTCGAGTCTCTTCTTCACTTGGCTCGATGTGTGGCTCTAACTTTCACTCGACGTCGAGTCAGGGGGTGGATGTCGAGTGACTCTTCAGTAGACGTCGAGTGGTTTGACAGCTTCTTTTCCTCTTCTCTGAATTGCTCCGAAAATGTCTCGATTTCTATGAAATTAAATAAAAACTTGTGTAGATCTCCATATATGACAAATAAACATAAACTACAAAAATCTCATGCTTTCCCAACCTATAAAAATTAAATACGGACAGAAATCGAACTAGATGTAAGCGAAAAACATGGCAAATTGAGCGCACATCACCTCCACCCGGTCGAGCTTCTCCATTGTTTTGTTGAAGGAGAACTCAATCACATCATCACTAATAGTAGAAGTAAGAAGTCCCTTCTTCGCGCTGATGTTGGCGTCGGCAATTGCTAAGCACGGCCTACCAACAATGATTAGGCATGCAGGATCATCCGCCATGTCGAGCACAATAAAATCTGTGGGCACAAAGAACTTACCTACCTTGATAGGCACATCATCAATAACTCTAGTGGGTATGACATAGTTGTTGTCGGCCATATATAATCTCATATCCACAGGTTCCAAAGCTCTGATGTTCAACTTCTTCCGGATGGACAAAGGCATGAGGCTTACGCTAGCCCCTAGGTCGTAGAGAGCCTTATAGCGATGTTGTCTATCCCCACGGTGAGGGCGAATCTCCCTGGATCTGCTTTCTTTTCGGGAAAATTTATCTTGCTGCACCCCTCTGCGATCTCAACCATTAACCGCTTCTTGCTGAGGATATCTGTGAGGAACTTTACATATGATGGCATCTCATGAGAGCTTCAGTGAAGGGTATGGTGACGTTGAATCCTTGAAGCATCTTCATGAAACACTGGAACTTCTTGTCGGCGGAGTCCTTCAATGATTTTGTGGGGAACGACAACATTTTCTTCTTCTTTGCAGCTGGTGTCGAGTGAGTTGACTTGACATCGACTGGTGTAGAGTCGATGTCGAGTGAAAGATGAGGCTTTTGTTGCTGTTGCTGAGATGACTCGACATTGAGTAAATGGGACTTGATATCGAGTGAACTTGGGTCGACGTCGATTGGATGTGAGTCGATATCGATTGGATTTCCAATAGCTTCGTCCTCCGATGTGTGTTTGGGCGTTTGTAGTTGACGACCACTCTTTAGATTCATAGAAGCCACGTGTCCTGTAGATTTGCCCTTAGGATTGGGCTCAGGTTGTCCAAGAAGTGATCCGGATGGTATGGGGGTCTGTGCAGCCAATTGACCCATTTGGGTCTCTATGTTTTTCCTCCAGACATCGATTTCCCCAAGTCTAGAGTTGATGTCTTGCAGCTGAGTGTGGATGGAATTGTTAGGTTGTTTGTATTCGGCGTGATTTCTCCTCAACTCATCAAGAACAAGTTGCAGGTCATTCTTCCTTTGCTCCCTCTCAGGATGTCCACGAGCTCTGCAGGGTGGGGTCTCTTTGGTATTGGGGTTGACGATAACCCCAATTCTGTTGTTGATGTTGTCCTCCATAGTTAGGACCCCCCATGTAGCGCGCCTCCTCGTGTGTCTCTGCCATCATAACTTGATCGGAATATGGGTAGGCGATGGTGTTGTGCCTAACGGACCCACACTCCAAACAAGGTTGGTTGTTGGTGATGAACTTTACTTGCTTTTGAAGGCGGCACACTTGGTCATTTGTGATTTGTGCCCTTACGTCAAGATCAATCTCATTTGAAGGCTCTTATAGTGGCATAGATGGGGTAGTGTTGTGAGCCTAATTTACCATGTTTTAATTTATACTTACTTTTATATCGATTTCTGCATGCATTTCATACATTTGGGCTAGAATAGTACAGAATCTATGTAGTTTATGCTTATTTACCAAATTATGGAGTCTACACTAGTTTCTGTTTAATTTCCCAGAAATCGAGGCATTTTACAGCAATTCAGAGAAAGGAGGAAAAGCTCGATGTCAACTACAGAAAGTCCAAGGTCAAGGAGCAGCGGAACCAGGACAAATCGAGCAAAGAACGAGAAAGAAGCAACTCGACAAGTCTGGTCGATATTGACTAAACTTGGTCGATATCGAGTAACTCAGTCGAAATCCAGAAGTCGAGCAGAAGCCACTCGAGGAGCCCGGTTCTACTCGATGTCGAGTAGACTTACTCGATGTCGAGTACACGTCGACTAGCCTAGAATCTTGCCCGAGCTCGAGTGCAACCCCGGAGGAAAAATCCTATTAGACGTCGAGGAGTTTGCTCGACGTCGAGGACATTCTAATCGAGTCCGAGTCGAGTACGAGGACGAATCCGAGCATGAGGAGTTACTTGCAAGCCAAGGCATGGCAAATCTATCAACATGGAGTCAAGATCTATCAAGATGGAAGGAATCTATCCACATTAGCTTTATTTCCTTTTAGATATAATTATTTTACTTCCAAATTTTATCCTAATGTTTTTAGATAGGAAAGTTTTAGATATAGATATAGTTGTTCTTTCCTAGATTAGCGGGGAATGAACACTATAAATAAAGTCTTAGGGGCTGAGTTTTAGGATATCTTTCAACACACAATTTACACATATCGCAAGTAGGAGAGAGCTTAGGCCGATTGGAGTGGAGTTTTGCGAGAGCGGATTTGGCTTCGATTGGTTGTAAGTTTTATTTTAGTTTATTTAATGCAATTTATTTTCCTGAAATCTTTGATGAGTTTATTCATGATGAAGAGCGAGTAGTTACCCAACTTCTAGGGTTTGGGTGAGCCCGACGGTAGCCATGTAAGGTGATGCGAAAAGATACAATCTTTTGATGTAATTTCGTCTTCTATCCCTATGAGCATGATTCTTTTGCGAAAGTTGAAGGTGATCCTTGTTTGTATTATTAAAGCGAAAGTGGTCTTAATACAACTTGGGTTAATTATGTGAAAAAGGGTTAGTAATAATTACGGTTTATGCGAAAGCCTCTATTTTCCTATTTGTTAATAACGAGAGTTATTTGATGAAAAGCATGATCTTTTATGCCTTTATGTGTTACTTTGCATGGTTATCGTTGTGGTGTTGAAACTCTGATCTTGGAAGTCTTTAGTTTATTGATTTTATTTCATTAATTTCGTGTTCTGTCTTGTGAAAGTTTCAAATTTAGTTACGCTGTGTACTCGACATCGCCAACAGTTGGTCGACATCGAGTAAGTTTTCATCGACGTCGAGGAGTTTTGGTCGACATCGACTAGTTTCACTTGGTTTTCGTTTCTATTGCTTTCTGCTTTCTGTTTTACTCGACAGTGTGGTCGGAGTCGAGTACCTTACTCGAAGTCGAGGACTCTTCTGGTCGAATTCGTGCCGACTTCTGGAACTAAAAAGACGGGCGCTGACACGCTTCCTCGTAGATCGATCCTGACTGCCTTCTACTACAACGGGAGGAAGTCTTGTATTTATTTGCTGAGACAGGGAGTCAGTTTGCTTTATATTTTATTTATATTTCATACTTGACACATCCTCCTGCAACAACAAATTGGCGCCGTTGTTGGGGAAGCAATCAATCGCGCCCTTTTTAATTCCTTTTTCTCATTCTTTATATTTGTTTTTGCTTTTAGTTCCTTTTTACTTTTTTCTTTTTGTTCTTGTTTTTCAGGTGCATGCGAAGAACTGGTCGCACGCCTATTGACCCTATTCTCGAACCAGAACGTTTCTTACATCTTCAGCAAAGGCTTAGGAGGAGACTTATGGCGACTATACCCAACAACGAGAATGCGGTCCCGCTCACAGGAGCTTGAGCAACTCCACCTACGGATAGAGGAACTCACCGCTAGAGAAGCAGAACACGCCCAACGTGAGGCGGAATATACACAGAACCAGCAGCGGTGGGAGGCAAGGGTAGATCGCGAGGTCAACACGAGAAGGAAACTTGAGGAGCAGATTGGGCATGTCCCAGCCAACGCAAAGGAGTATCTGCATCCCACTCTGGAAGTTCTAGAATCGTTGATCGTTCTGTTGAACAAAAATGCGCGAATAATCGTACAACACATTTTATTTGATTTTTAATATTCGAGTTTGACCCCTTTTGGTTATCCTCTTGATTCGAAGTCTTATTGATACCAAGATTTGAGTGGTTTTGGTGATTTGGGCTGCACCCGTATTTTAGCGGGTTGCCTACGTATCTCTTGGAAGAGAATCAAGCCTTACGTAGTTCAGAGTGTTTTGGATTTTGTGTTTGGTTTGGTTTGGATTTGGTTCCGTTTTCTTATATGCATCATAGGATGAAGTTCAAGCCCACCTTCTCGGAAGGGTAGCTCGAACAACACTCCACCCGAGTAACCTGAGCCCACCTTCTCGGAAGGGTAACTCAAGTAGCCCGCCTATCATTTGCATATAAAACGATTTTAGGTGGAGTTTGATTTGATTTGACTTGTTTTGACTTAAATGTCAATTTGGGGGTTGTGATTGAACTCGTTTGTGAGTTTTCTACGTACCCTTTTGGAAGGGATCAAATCATACGTAGTTCTCAAACGAACCGATTTAATTTGTTTGGTTTTGACCTCATATTCTTTTAAGGGGATTTTTTGAGGTGGACGACTGTACCCGATATATTTTTAGAATTTAACATCGGGTTACCTACGTAGCCGTTTTTTACGGCGTCAAGTCTTTACGTAGTTCTACCTGAACCGATTTGATATTTTTGGATTGACGATTGTACTCGACGAGCATAAGCTTTATATGTCGAGCTACCTACGTACCCGTTTAGACGGGATCAAATCACCCGTAGTTCTTTTTAGAAGGAACCAATTTGATTTTATGGTTTTGCCCTTTTTGTCGTTTGAGGACCGTGTGATTGAACCTGATGAGCTATAGCTTTGTATCGGGTTTCCTACGTATCTCTTGGAAGAGAATCAAATCACTCGTAGTTCGTTTTGAGAACAAATTTGATTTAATTTGTAAACGGTGACTGAATTCAGCATATTTAAAATTTTATACCGAATTTCCTACGTAACTCGTAAAAGAGTATCAAGTCCATACGTAGTTCTGCATGGAAAACCGATTTGACTGGCGATTGTATCCGACGAGCTTAAGCTTTATGTCGAGCTACCTACGTACCCATTTGGATGGGATCAAATCACCCGTAGTTCTTCTCAAAGGGAAAATTTGAATTTAATTTGAGATGGACGACTGAATCCGATATATATTGAATTTTAATATCGAATTTCCTACGTAACTCATAAAAGAGTATCAAGTCTTTACGTAGTTCTTTACGAACTGATTTGATTTTTATTTTGGTTTCGCGATTGAGCTCGACGAGCTTTTAGCTTTATAGTCGAGCTTCCTACGTACACGGTTGAACGAGATCAAATCACCCGTAGTTCATTTTTAGAACCATTTGAATTTGTTTGATTTTAACCTCATATTCATTTAAAGGGAATTTAGAGGTCGACGACTGTACCCGCTATATTTTTAGAATTTAATATCGGGGTACCTACGTAGCCGATAGGAGGCATCAAGTCTTTACGTAGTTCTATCTCTACCGATTTTAATTTGGGAAAATTCGGTTTAAGATTTTGACTCCGTTTTTATTGAAGCCGGTTTGAGATTGACCCACTGGAATTAATTGGCAAAAAAAAATATTTGACGAGTTTGATTTTATATTTTGATCAAACTCGAATTATTAATTTGCGCCAATTATAATTCTTATATTTTAGTGGGTAGGTTTTGTAATTATATATATATATATTTGAGGAGCTTCAAACCGTATACACATATATGTATATTGGTCAATTGCATGCCCTCTCTCTTTTTTTTTTAACAAAACCGGAGCTCGGATTTTCTTGACCCGGCCGACGCTCATTTCATTTCAAAGCAATTGGAGTCCAGCCCAGCTCCTCACTCAATTTATTTTTGACGTCAATTGAAACCACCCTAGCCCTAATTCTTCGTTGAGTCTTCCCTCTGAGCTTTGCAATGTGAATCAGAGAGAAAACGCCGCAGGACGAACGTCGATCTGTTGGGAGCTTTGTGAGCTCCGATTTGGGTGTCTGAAAGAGAGAGCGAGGTTGCGGGGGCATTGGAAACTTGAAAGGGGTTCACGGAGTTCCGACCTTGAGCAATTAGCGACAAGGGCAGAGCGGCGATGATTGAGGACTCGCTTAGGCCCTAAGACGCGTCACTACAACTCCGGAAGCGGCCATTACTTTGGCTTTGGTATGTTAGGTTTAATTCTTTCCCTCTGCCCTTTGTTTCTCCTGGAATCTCAATTATAGGTTGAGTTGGATTTGGGCCTATGAATTTTGGGAATCATCAGTTGGTATTTATCCCTTTCTTTTTAGCAAAATTCTTCATGGGTGTAATCTGACACCAATTTAGAATAATTTTGGTCGTGGGTTCTTTTGATTACCCGAAATTCAATTTTGGATTGATTTGTCTGTGAACGATCCAGTTTCAACAAACACCCAATTTTAACTGGATTTTGATCGGCTCATAGACAGCACTATAGGCGCTGGACATCAGCTCAAGGATTCAATTAATTTTGATTTGTTTAACTAATTAAATCCATTGAATTTTGTTGAAAATGTTGAACCGAGGAGGCTTTGGGCTCTTGATAAATTTTGGCAGAGTCTCTCCATGATTTGGGGCAATTTTGAGACTCCGAAACCCATACCAAATGCTTAAAACTATATAGTTGTACAAAACTATATAATTTGCACCGGGGGGTCTCGAGAATCCATTTCGGCAGCATTTTGGCATGATTGAGAGGTAATTTCGTGGTTCCTAAATCCATACCATATGCTTAAAACAATATAACTGTACAAAGCTATATCACTTTGCATAGGGGGATCTTGGAATCCATTGAAACTACCTTGATTCCTTCTTCTCTGCAGTAGGAGCAAAGGCTTGCTAATGTGTTTTTTTCCTTGTTTGTGTTTGATGTTGCAGATTTCTCCAGGAGGCAGATGAAAACCAACCAGAGGGGGAACTTGTTTGTTTTGTTTATTGCTTTCTTTGGTTTTAGCAGGTAGAAGTGCCTAGAGTCTGGCGGGAGAGAAAAGCCCCAAAATAAACATAACAGTGGCCTTTTATAGCAGCTGGGATTGGGAGCAGTTAATGTAGAGTGGAGGTAGACAGTTTTTTTTTCTTTGTGTAACTGGCTAACTGCATTCCACGTTTTATATATTTTGTAACCTCCAACAACTGCTCATGTGGGAATTGGGCTTCTTCTGTTTGGCTTGTATTTGGGCCTCACCTTCCTTTCAACTTGAAAGTTCCAATTTATCTTAATATTAAGCTTTATGCTTAAATGAAGAATTTTTTTTTATCACGTTCTTAGCATATAAGAAAAATGTGATGATATTTTTATCAAATCATGAATTCAACTTATTCACGAAAATTTACCCCCCAACACGTTCCTCCTGCTATTAATTTTGAAATTCATCCTTCTTTTATTACTGAAATTAGGAGGAGTCAATTTAGGGGAAGAATCAATGAATGTCCTTTAGAGCATGTCACCACTTTTTTAGATTTATGTGAAGCTATTGCAGATTGTGCTAATTTGGAATATCTAAAACTATAGGCTTTTCGTTGGTCCCTTACAGGAATAGCGTAACAGTGGCTGGAAGGATTGCCTGCACGATCAATTCGCACATGGAACGAACTGCAGGACTTGTTCCCCAACAAGTTCTTGCCTCATGCAAAGACGGCTGCTCTCAGACAACAGATCACGGCTTTCAGACAGAAGCCAGGGGAAACACTTGCACAGGTCTGGGAGCGCTACAAGAGGCTTCTGAAATCCTGTCCTACGCATGGACAGCCACCCTACGTCATCCAGGAGATCATCTTCAACTGTCTGGATGCAGATACTAAGGATCGGATCAACAACTACATCGTCTATGGGTATCTCAAGTACACTCCACGCCAAGCTTGGGAGGTGTTAGAGACGCTGGCCAACTACGAAAACACAGATGGGACTTCTGCGACATCTTCTGACGAAAGGTATGAAAGGTCTGCCCCATCTATGTCATTGTATGTGCCACCAAATGAGGTTGATCCGGACGTCAAGGAGCAATTCCAAAATTACCAGGTACGCCGTCTTACCAAACAAGTCAAATTCCTATCTAAAAATCAGCCTTGTTTGGAATGTGGGTCTGTGAGGCACAACACCACTGCGTGCCCACACGTCGATCAAGTACATCAAGCGAAAACCCACGAAGCTGCCTTTCCCATCAAAATCTCCAAAGGATCCAGCAGAAAAGAAGTTCCAGCGTTTCATAAAGATGCTTCAAAGGCTCAACGTCACAATACCCTTCACAGAAGCTCTTAATGAGATGTCATCATATGTAAAGTTCCTCAAGGAGACCTTAAGCAAAAAGCGATCAATGGCTGAGATCGCAGAGGAGTATAGCCAAATGGACGTTCTTGAGAAAAGACTAGATCCAGGTAAGTTTGTTATAACCATTGGATTTGGTCAATATAAATTTAATGCTTTATGTGACTTGGGAGCCAGTGTGAGTATAATGCCTTTATCAATCTGGTCCAAGATTAAGATAGGTGCTCTAGAGCCTGTGGATGCAAAACTATACATGGCGAACAATACGGTGGTCATCCCAACAGGCATGGTGGATAATGTACCAGTACAAGTAGGTAAGTTCTTTGTCCCTGCTGATTTCGTAGTTATTGATATGGCAGAGGACCCTGCTTGTCCAATCATTCTAGGAAGGCCCTTCTTGGCAACGGTGGATGCCAACACAAGTGTGAGAAAGGGAGTGCTCACTTTCAACGTCAGCGATGAGTTAATTAAGTATTCTTTTAATAAAACTGAAAGGCACATAGGTCCCATGGAAGAGGTCAAGTCTATATCAGCTAGGTACAGCACCTGCGGGGAGCCTAAGGTAAGAAATATGACTCCCGAGGAGCTGGAAAAGAGGGATATGGAAGCCCGGGTGGAGGAGATCATGGCCATCCTGAACGACGACACAGAGGACCTACTCAACATCGACCAAGGTAAGTCGACGTCGACTAACTTTTTTTCGGATGCTTTGCCAGGATTCAAGTGTGGGGTCGAAGTCGACCAAAGTTACTCGACATCGAGTACTCTGGTCGACGTCGACCAGAACCCGAGCCCTCCACTGACTGATCCTTCATCGAGAAAGCCACCCGAGGCCGAGCAGTACTCGACGTCGACCAACCTACTCGATGTCGACCAAAATCTGTCTTCCTCGGCTTCTCCTTCCTCGACCAACAGTCCACCAGACGAAGGTAAGTCCTCGACGTTGACTACCTATACTCGATGTCGACCAGACCCCGAGGTCCCGAAATTCGAATCTGCGAAGGTAAGCCAAGGTACGGACATCTCTTCTCCTATTTCAATTAATGATTTATCTATACATGGGAGAGGTTTGCCTTGGTATGTGCGATTATGCAGGGTTTCCAATGATGATCCCAAGGAGTATGAAGTAGGTGACAAAGTCTATATCGTCAAATCAAAGGACCATTGGTTTCCCAACAAATTCAATAAACAGAAGATGGGACCCTTCACGGTGAACAAGATCCATTCAGGAGGAATACAACTGATGCACAAAAATGGAGTCTTGTTTGAAGCCCAAGCTACATGGGCCCTGCAGATGACACCTTGAGCTTAACGGAGAAAGTCGGCCTAGCGACTATAAAGTCTAGAGCTTGTAAATAGACAATTAGTTTTTGGGATTTTTGGACATTGTTGCTTTTGGTTTTTGGACATTATTTTTAAGTTTTTCTATTGTGGATATTTTCCGTCTAACGAATCCTGCAGGAAAAAAGAAGTTGTAGACTTACTCGACGTCGAGTAAGGTACTCGACATCGACCATCCATCTCGAGGAGAAGAACCAGTGGCCGAGGAGAAAGCCACCCTAGGGTTCCACTTTATTCGATCTCGAGTAGTACTGGTCGACGTCGACCAAACTCCTCGATGTCGACCAACTTCCTCGATGTCGACCACTTCTGCAGTAATATTGCACTCGATTTCCGACGATCAGCACACCTGTCCAGTGAGTTTCTTTCTTTACCCCATGTTTTTTATACAGTGAGGACACTGTAATGTTTAATTAAGGGGTGGGGGAAGGGCTTACTTTGTTCATATTTGACCATATTTGACATTATTTGTACATTATTTCTTGAATTGCTTATACATGGCTACTTTGGATTTCATATTCTATTTATGTGATTATATGCATGATTTCCAAAGTCTATTTTTAATCACCCCCATTAAAAAAATTTGAATAAGGCCTTGCGTCGTAGGCCACAAGAGTCTCATAGGTGTTGTCGAAGTTCACGAGCCTTTCGATGGTGTCCCAAGCCTCCGTAGGTGTGAGATCAATGTACCGATATGAGGTGTAAGAGTTGATTCTCTCCTTATATTCTTCACATCGAGGGAGTTGTAGAAGATTTCCTGGATGACGTAGGGTGGTTGCCCATGCGTAGGGCAAGATCGCATAAGGTCCTTGAACTACTCTCATGCCAGCACCAGCATCTCACCAAACTTTTGCTTAAAAGACGTGATCTTCTTCCACAACATTGTCATCTTAGAAGGAGGAAAGAACTTGTTAAGGAACGCATCCTTAATCTCCGTCCATGTAGTGAGCGAGCGTGGAGTCAATCCCTCGAGCCACTGCAATGCTTTCCCTGTAAGAGACCATTGAAAAGATTTTAGCTTTACATATGATAAATTTTAGCCATCGGTAAGGGTCCCACTAAGTAAGAGCAGAATTTCTCAAAAGCAAAGACCACGGGCACGAACTCTTTCTCCGTTGTGGTGTACAAGCTTCTTGTCTTTCCGTTGTCCTAGGACAGCTCCTACGGCATAATCGCTAGCATCGCACATGATCTCAAAGGGTAGTGTTAACGGAGGAAATTAAGTCTAAATAAATATAAATATAAATCCAAATCGAATCCTTAGTCCAAGAAAATAAATACAAGAATCCCTCCCAGTGCAGTGGTAGGGAATCAAGATCGATCCACAAGGAAACGTGTCAACGGAATCCTAAGCAACGAGCAAATTCATGTCCTGAATCGACCAAGAGCTCACTCGATGTCGACTGGAACAGTTGATGTCGAGTCCAAAGCAGTCGATCTTGAGCAAAACCGGCAAAGACACAACAGAACACTAGACGTCGAGTGAAGAGACTCGATGTCGGGTTAGTGCCACTCGATATCGACTGAATGAGTCAATGTCGAGTCAAATTGTAGAAAACGAACAGAAAATAAATTATGTCAGAAAAGAACGCCCGAAGGCTGTGAGGATGGTAAAGTAAAGTGAACAGAAATAAGCAAGGGGTTGTTGTTGATATCAATAAATTAAATAACTTCCAAAGCCGAGAAATTCACCACAACGATAACCATATAAGAAATATGTAAAATTCATAAAAGATATATGCTTTTCATCAAATAACTTCCGTTGTTAATGATGTGCGCTCAATTTTCCATGTTTTGCATCTACTTTTACTTCGATTTCTGTCTATATGTAATACTTTTATATTGGGAATGCATGAGATTTTTTTAGTTTATGTTTATTTGCAATATATTAAGGTCTACATAAGTTTTTGTTTAGTTTCGCAAAAATCGGACACACTTTGGAGCTTAAAGGAAAGTCATGAAGACATTGGAGAAGCTAAGGAAGAGCACAAGATGGTGCAGCTGGAGAAAACGCCATTTTTCATCATTCATCATTTTGAATCAAGTTCTGATGTCTTCATGAGAGTTATATCCCTCGAAAAGTGCTTTCCAACCCATATTCATATGCGTCAATCGGACGAACAAGGACTCATAAAAGTGTATTTTAAGATGGAGCAGAATGTTGAAAGCTGGCAGAAGACTCGATGTCGAGTGGAGCTTGACTCGACGTCGACCCAACCACTCGATGTCGAGTGAACCAGAGGGCCAAGATCGAGTGGAGCACAACTCGAGACATACGGAGGAGTTGATGTCGAGTCATAGACTCGATGTCGAGTGCATCGTCGGAGCCGAGATCGAGTGAAGAAGACGAGGTCGAGTGCGAGCCAGATCGAGACCCTAAAGCAGAGTCGACGTCGAGTCGACTGACTCGATGTCGAGTGCCCGACAATAACCGATCCGATGCTTTGTCGAGTCTGAGTCCAAGTTTACTTCTACAATAAGGAAGGGATATTCTATCAAGAGTTGGACATCTATCCTACTTGGTTAATTTTCTAAGTTACCAAGGGGGAATTTAATTGTTTTAATTATCAATATTTTATCTTTAGGTTTAGATAGACAAAAAGTAGATATAAATAGAGTTGTTCTATCCTAGAATAGCTAGGGTTGAGAACTATAAATAAAGTCTTAGGGGCTGGTTTTTTCATTCATTCAAGCCAAGTGATCTTCGGACGCAATAAGGAAGGAAGGAGAGTGGAGAGAGAGAGAGAGAGAGAGAGAGAGAGAGAGAGAGAGAGAGAGAGAGGAGCCGAGTGGGAGAGGAGGAGGAACGTTTGGAATGTTTCGTAAGTTTCAGTTTGAGTTGAATGTTAAAGTTAGTTTCTTTCATTATGTTTTATTTGTAATTTCCCTCTTATAGGGTTGAGGTGATCCCAACATAGATATGTGTGTTTTATTTATGAATTTATGAATTTGTATCTCTTTATCATCATCTACCTATGTCCTTAATCCCTTGCGAGAGTCAAGGAAATACTTATTTGCAATTATGAAGCGAAAGTGAATTAATTATGAATTTGGATAGTAATTAGGGTTTATTTGCGAAAGCCGACTAATCCTAATTAAGAAAAGGTAGAAACAATTAGGTTTTTATGCGAGAGCCTATACCACCTAAATTTTTGGAATTTGCGAAAGTCGATTCTTAATTTGATATAAAGCAGGCATCTTTATGGAATTATAATCTACACATATGTTTATTGTTGTGGCGATCCCTAACCTTGGAAGTTTGCACTTTTATTATCTTTGTTTTCGTTATTTTCCGCTTAAATTCTATATAGGTTACCCGACATCAAACCACCATTCCCTCTCCATCCCTCGACATCGACCAAGTATTAGTCGACGCCGACAACAACCCACATCACTTTTTCCCACTATCCCTGAACCCCGAAACCAACTAAACCTAGAACTGTTGACTTCTCTCTTGAGGACGAACCTGACTCCAATATCATATAGTGGGGTCTTGACTATAAATTTATTTGGTCGAGAAACCCTCTCGTCAAATTGGTGTCGTTGCCGGGGAGATATCAATTGCGCCTAGTTTAGTTGTTTGGAGTTTAGGAATAACCCGTCCCTTTTTCTTATCCTACCTATCACATACCCTACCATCACCTACCTCATTGGTACCAACTGGGTGTCGCAGCCCCTTTCTATTTAATTTGTGTGTTCTTGTTGTTATCTATAGGTATAATGCAAGGCACATATGATATGGAGGTCGAGATAGCGAATCTTCGCCAACGGCTAGCGGAGGTGCAACAAGAGAAGGCAGAAATAACCCATCACGCAGATGTTGATGTCGCCAGCTCAAGGAACAATTAGACGTCTGGCATAGATGGAAACATCTGACCGAATCGCCTGAACCAACGATGACAAGTTGGTTCGACAACATCCTCTTCTATGAGCCAATCGATGTCAACTACCTGGACTCGACATATGCACATTTTGGAGGAACTGATCTAGACACGCCAACCAAAATCGACTGCACCATAGAAACCCAGGTATGTCCTTCCTTTATTTCGATTTCTACTTCGCTATCTATCTTTGAAGAATCCTTTGAATGATCCCAAGAAAAAGAAGAGCTGCCAATGAAGAAACTGGATGTCGTTGCCCATGGTGCTTCAAGGTTGCTTTTACCCCACAAGGTGAAGGCCATCCTCGACGATTTTGAGCAACCGATGTTCGTGTTCAAGTATGGGGTCCTCGCGAAGTGACACAAAGCTCTGCAAGATAAGGTGGAAGTCTCTCTTCCAACTCTACCGTTCTGCTGTGGTGGAGATACACAACTAAGTCAACCTATGAAACGGAAGAGGTATGATGACTAGGTATGTATCTTTTCTTTATGTTTCCTTTATGCAGGCCAACTAGGGCTCGGGAAGATGAATGGGTGAAACCATGGAGCGTTCACTCGGGGAGGTTTAAGCTTCTTCATACGATGCCCCTGGATGACATCCCACGCTTCCCACCACCGGAGGAACCACCAGATCCACTTATACCTTCGGACAAAGATGAGCCAGCTGGCTAATGCTTAAAGGGAAGTAGGTCGAGCTAGCGACTTAAACCCTAGCGCTTACAGGAGGCAACCCGCTATTATTATTATTATTTTTCCTTTAATTTTGTTTTTTTCTTTTATTTTCTTTACTTCGTGCAAGGTTTTCCTTTTCCTTGATGACTTTAAGCAACTCAAAGAACTGGAAGTCCACTCGACGTCGACTAGTCCATTCGACGTCTACTGGATTTTCAAGCAGACAGTGGTACAAAGGAGCTGCGAAGAGGGACTCGATATCGAGGCATATGACTCGATATCGACTGAGCCCATCGAGTGAAGCTAACTTGTGGTGGACCGGGGACCACCCTAAAGCTTGGAACACCAGACATCGAGTGACCCTACAGCCATCTACAACATCTATTTTCGAGCATCTACACGTCTGACTAGTAAGTTTCTTCCTTTACCCTTGTTTTTATACAGTGAGGACATTGTAATCTTTAAGTATGTGGTGGGGGAAAGGCTTCCTTTATAATTATTTATGATTATTTCTCATGTTGCTCTTTACATGGTTACTTTGGATTTTATTATTCATTTATATGCTTCATGTTTTCGTCCAAAGCTTATTTTTATCACCCCCGTTAATTTTTTTTTATTAGTGTCATGGAAGCTTTAATTAAAATCGACGATGCAAAATTGGATCCATTAGAGATATAGCATGAAATTTCCTAGTGAAGGGAAGTCACAATGAAGTGCATTATTTATTGAAAACCATGAAAGGAGGTAAATTTGATGTTGCTTTGGACATGTTGCGCAATAAGATGATGGATGACTTTATATTTTCCATATAATGCTCATTGTTATATTCCTAGCTCTACCTATGCTTATTTGCATCACAAAAGCCATATTATGAGCCTTATATTATTTTTGCTCCACATACTATCCATATTGCCCATTTTCTACCCTATTTCCTATCCGAGGATTATTTTGAGAATCAAATTCATTTTTGGAGATATTGTATGGTGAATTGTGTTGTTATTGTTACCATTATTGGAGTTTGGCGGGATGAATGAAAGATATAGAAATTTTAATGACTGAAAGAAAATCCGGTCACCTCAGGAGATAAAGGTAGATCGACCCTGCCTGCGTTGAGATGTAACCGCAGGATGGGATACCAAGGTGAGGAGTCCGAAGCACTAAGTATCCGAGGCCATTCATGACGCCCATGTTTACGACTCGCGAGAAGGCGGTGCTGAGGTTAGAGAGGTAAAATCATATATTATAGTGAAAAAAGCATTGAGCAATGAGAGAAAGGTTGGAAATCAAAGGAAGAAGGAATGTGGTATGAAAAGTTTGGAAACCACTCCATTTCCCCGGATCATTAACACCACATGGCCAAAAATATCCCACCTTAAGCCTTTTACCAATCTACTCCTTATTGAGCTTAATTAAAGTCCTCTTGATTATTGTTGTTTTGTCGCCTATGAAATTGTTTTTTGCATAACCCTCCTTTTATGTGTAGATGTTGCTTTTATTCACATGCATGGAATTGGTGACACTAGTACCTTTTCGAGGATGGTAATTGATTGTAGAGACATGTAAGAATGGATCCAAGATGTTGAGAGTTTTATTTTTCCCCTGTATGACATTGAAAATTATTACGTGAGGACAAGCAAGCTTAAGTATGGGGTGTTGATGTGCACTCAATTTGCCATGTTTTGCAACTACTTTTACTTCGATTTCTGTCTATATTTTATACTTTTTTATTGGGAAAGCATGAGATTTGAGTAGTTTATGTTTATTTGCAATATATGAAGGTCTACACAAGTTTCTGTTTAATTTCGCAGACATCGGACGCACTTTGGAGCTTAAAGGAAAGTCATGAAGACATTGGAGAAGTTAAGGAAGAGCACAAGATGGCACAGCTGGAGAAAACGCTACTTTTAACCATTTATCATTTTGAATCAAGTTCTGATGTCTTCATGTGTAAGACCCAAGGTCTTAAGAGGCGCCAGCCCATGCCACCTAGCCCTTTTAGGTCCGTTGTCCTCACTTGGAGCCTGAAAAGGAAGAGCTCTTGTGACATGGGTAGGGCTTGAATCACTTATAAATCACGCCCAACATCCTTATGATATCCGATGTGGGACGGGGGTGTTACAATCTCCCCCACTTAAAGCATTGACGACCCCGTCAGGCCCAAGGGACTGCCCTCCGGGAGGAGCGTACCTGAGCATACTGTTGGCGCACCTCCGAGCCCGGAGTCGGCTCTGATACCATCTGTAAGACCCGGGGTCTTAAGAGGCGCCAGCCCATGCCACCTAGCCCTTTCAGGTCCGTTGTCCTCACTTGGAGCCTGAAAAGGAAGAGCTCTTGTGACACGGGTAGGGCTTGAATCACTTATAAATCACTCCCAACATCCTTATGATATCCGATGTGGGACGGGGGTGTTACATCATGAGAGTTGTAGCTCTCAAAAAGATCTTTCCAATGCATATTAATATGCATCAACCGGACGAACGAGGACTCAGGAAAGTGCATTTCAAGATGGTGCAGAATGCTGAAAGCTGGCAGAAGACTCAATGTCGAGTGGAGCTTGACTCGACGTCAACCCAACCACTCGTTGTCGAGTGAATCAGAGGGCCAAGATTGAGTGGAGCACAACTTGAGACATACAAAGGAGTCGACGTCGAGTCATCAACTCGATGTCGAGTGCATCCCCGGAGCCAAGATCGAGTGAAGAAGACGAGCAGATCGAGACCCTGAAGCAGAGTCGACGTCGAGTCGACTGACTCGATGTCGAGTGCCTGGCAGTACCCGATCCGACGCTTTGACGTGTCCTAGTCCGAGTCCAAGTTTACTTCTGCACTAAGGAAGGGATATTCTATCAAGAGTTGGACATCTATCCTACTTGGTTAATTTCCTAAGTTACCAAGGGGGAATTTAATTGTTTTATTTATTTTATTTATCAATGTTTTATCTTTAGGTTTAGATAGATAGAAAATAGATATAAATAGAGTTGTTCTATCGTAGAATAGCTAGGGTTGGGCACTATAAATAAAGCCCTAGGGGCTGGTTTTTTCATTCATTCAACCAATTCGTCTTCAGACGTAATAAGGTAGGAAGGAGAGCGGAGAGAGAGAGAGAGAGAGAGAGAGAGAGAGAGAGAGAGAGAGAGAGAGAGAGAGAGAGAGAGAGAGGAGCCGAGTGGGAGAGGAGGAGGAACGTTTGGAAGGTTTTGTAAGTTTCAGTTTGAGTTGAATGTTAAAGTTAGTTTCTTTCATTATGTTTTGTTTGTAATTTCCCTCTTATAGGGTTGAGGTGATCCCAACATAGATATGTGTGTTTTATTTATGAATTTGTATCTCTTTATCATCATCTACCTATGTCCTTAATCCTTAGCGAGAGTCAAGGAAATGCTTATTTGCAATTATGAAGCGAAAGTGAATTAATTATGAATTTGGATAGTAATTAGGGTTTATTTGCAAAAGCCGACTAATCCTAATTAAGAAAAGGTAGAAACAATTAGGTTTTTATACAAGAGCCTCTATCACCTAAATTGTTGGAACACTACAACAATTAAGGTCTATTGTGGCGGCTCAAAACCGCCACAATAGGCATGAAAACCGCTACCTAAAGCCTATTGTGGCGGATTTTTACCGTGCTATTAGATCGCGTTGCATTATCCCTAATGTGGCGGTTTTTAGACCTTATGTGGCGGTTTTGTAAGGAAACCAATAACCGCCACAATAGGTAAAACAAACCGCCGCAAATTTAATCTAATGCAGCGGTTATTAATATTCTATTGTGGTGGTTTATATAGCTATTGTGGCGCTTTATTGGGCTATAGTAGCGGTTTAGATATCTATTGTGGCAGTTTTTTTTACCAAATGTGGCGGTTTTTTTATTTTCCAAAATAAAAAAAAATTACAAACAAAATTAGTGTTTTTTTAGCCCGAATTCCTTATACCCGGGCTAAAAAAGTACAACATTATTTTAAAAAAATAATAAAATGCACCCAATTCATGGGTGCATTGTAATGAAAATTGAAGCCCTTATTATCTCCTTGCTCACTTCAGCCATGAGCCATTACCCAATTTACCCCAACCTAAAAACTCTCAAATACATCAAATATATAATGATAATTAGATAACTTGAATCTAAAAGATACCACAAGCACCAATTTTTTTTTATCAATGTATGACTGCACTAAATGAAAAACCTAAACAAAAAAACATGTACAGCATCAGACATGCTCAATTGCATCCCTTCTCAGAAGAACTGTTGCTTCTTAACTATAGAAGATATGCAAGAGAACATGAGATATACCTACAAGGCTACACAGTTCTACAAAATGTCAATAATTCCTATACATATATACCCTGTCCAGTTACTGTTTGGCATTGCATTAAGAGACTTCCGCAAGTGTGCCTAGAAATATGCAAAAAGGCATACTTTTAGCATAGTTACACATGTAACATGACATATTAGGATAAAATTGATTCGAGTGTGTGTGCCATCGGGCATTTATGTTTTCTTTTTTGGCAACAAACCTGGATGTAGTTGCTTTCGATGCAAGGGATCCTGTCTCTGAGTTGGCAGCATTCCACCTATCTTTTCGCACATTAATCTATATCAAATAAAACCTTTGACTTAGCCAATGCCCAACAAAGAAAAAAAGGAAAGATCTAAAGCCTGACAACTGCAGAGGCTAAGGACAGTCAAACATTGCTAGTCAAGACAATTCCAACTACAATATTAGATACATTTGACGAGCATTTCCAACAAATTCTTAACCTGAAAGATAATTTACCAAAAAAAGTTACTGAAAAGCTTGTTCTCCCAACCACAAGAAAAAATGATAAATTATACTCAAATCTATGGAAGGCAATATCTCCCACTTAAATGTTTCAAGGAGTACTAAAGGTTAAAATTCTCAGTGAGTAAAATATTTATCTTCCACTCTGATAGCATACCAATTGCTGCTAATACTTACATTTGACTAACTGAATTAATATTGACAGGGATGACTTAGGGAAAATAAAATGGAAGAAATGAATTACACATGACACAAGGATCCATATATCCATTACATGGTTGTAAAGTACATTAAAGTATCTTCTTGTTTTCCATGATTGGTGAAAACAAGGAAAACTCATTCCATTCAAAACTTTTAAGTTAAGAATTATGGTGGTACCAACAAGATTTTCATAGCTTAATTATATGCATCCTTTTTTACATATCATTACTCTTTCCTTGATAACAAACACTAACCTTTGCTTTGAAATGGTTTTTGGTCTCATCTGGCCACCTCAACAGGCCCTCCAACAAACTCTTCAAGTGAGTTTGCAACATCTCAGGACGTGACTTTGCAGCCAGCACTTTCAGCAAACCTAAACTAGCCTATAAAAAGGAAAACAGGAAACACTGATCAATTTGAATTAAAAAAAAAATGTGGTTGTATTTTATATGCAATTATAAAAAATTACTTCTAGTGTTTTATCTAAGGAGCACAAAGTAACACAAAGAGATGCTCACTTTAGATATCTCTCTATTCTTCCTCTGAAGAAGAAGAAGAAGAGTCGAAGGAAGAAGATTATAAGTGATGGAGATGAGATCAGAGAACTCGTAAGCCAAGCAAGCAAGGCCTTTAACTGCCACACTAATCACATGAGGGTTTATACCGGCTAAGCCTCCAACTACCTGAACATTTACAAAGTTAACTCTATAACCGTCTACAAGGATGACAACTACAAGCACAATGCAGAAGTATACAAACTTTCTATAACTTCTAACTATTAGTCATACATAAACCAAAGAAATGAACCAACCAAAAAGTAAGAACTGTATTTATCTGGCATTGACACATAATCCACTTCAAATGTTCAAGGTAATCTTAGTGAGGTAAACAAGCATGCTATAATCATCACAGTTAAAAGTTATCATAAATTCACCATGAACGTATAAATGCGAATGATAGTCCAAAGTGAATATGAAGAGGAAAAAACAAGCACCATGTTGAAATACTGTAGTAATTTTCTTTTGTTCCACCCTGCTCTTCATCAGCAAAAGCATGGCCAATTTGAACCAAAATATCAAAAGCCCGGTTTCTTATTTTCATATTAGCCTGCAAGAAAGGGGTTACGATCAGGATATAATAAGCTCATGACTTGACTAAAGTGGACAATAAATTTTGGTAAATAGGAACTGTATTAAGAATGCCATTTAGGCATAGCTTCTATCATCAATTTAAGCAGTTCCTCCGGCTTCCTCGATATAAGATAATCAGAGTTCTGATAGCCAATACAAAATAACGGATAAGTTAGCAAGAAGATAGTTAGAAAACTAAATGACAATTTTTGCCTGAACCGGTCAGAAAACTAAATGACAATTTTTGCCTTTACAAAGATCAACCTATAAATTGATCACATTCAAATGGTGTCACATTTTCACTGCTAGATTCCTTACTAGCTTTTGCAGCACTTTTAGAACCGAAGGAAAAAAACCTTTCAAGTGGATTAACTAAGAATATGAAGGAATTATTACTGAAAAGCATTACAATATATTGTTCATGTTAAAGGTGAGGGAGAAAATGGGTGGAAGTATAGAAAAGGCGTCAGAAGGTAATATTAGAAGAAAATTGATTCGAGTGTGTGTGCCATCAGGCATTGCATTAAGAGACTTCCGCAAGTGTGCCTCAAAAGCACATACATGGTGTTCAACTCTTATGATCTTTTAGAACTATTTTACCGAAAAATATTGGAATACCTATGTTTTTATAGTCAAGCTTATCAACTTGTGTACATTGCATTTAACTAACTTATCAATAGAACACATATGCCAATGAGTGATCCAAATAGCTGTAATCGTCAAATAATCTTGAACAAATCCTAATTTTTCATTTTACTTAAAAGGAATTATAAGCTTCAAATCATAAACACAAAATGAAAATATTCTCAAAATCACCATCCAAATTAAAGCAACTGATTGACTGATAAAAGAATCAAATCACATAATTCCACGATGAGCTAAAGCTAGTAAACATACAGAAAAAGTAGAAGTATACAAATAAGAACTATCTAGGAGAGAATTAAACAAACATGTTAGATCAAAATCAAAAGGTCATGCCACATCTTCTACTCAATTGGTAAATTAGGGATATAATTTTGTTCCAAGAAATGAGTGAAATAGGACCTGAAATCCCATTCACATCATAATTTAGAAGTTCGATAGAGTAAAAGAGAGAAAAATTGATGATGAAATAGGATTTCCAAAGAGTCGCTGTTGAAACCACAAAAATTAACATCCCAGTGACCTTTGAAACACGAAGGGGAGAAATCTCGCCTTTTTCTTTGCCTCAACAAGTCTAATAATAATATAGGATGATGATGAATAACCCTAGACACTACAAAGTGAGAATGAGAGAGATGTATCGATTCAAAACACTGAGCGCGCATATGCTGAACTACGTGCCATAGGATTGAAATTCACGGTTGGCATCTTCGATTTCAAAAAGGAAATAGCACAGGAGGAATTATAATCTACACATATGTTTATTGTTGTGGTGATCCCTAACCTTGGAAGTTTGCACTTTTATTATCTTTGTTTTCGTTATTTTCCGCTTAAATTCTATATAGGTTACCCGACATCAAACCAGCATTCCCTCTCCATCCCTCGACATCGACCAAGTCTTAGTCGATGTTGGCAACAACCCACATCACCTTTTCTCGCTATCCCTGAACCCTGAAACCAACTAAACCTAGAACCGCTGACTTCTCTCCTGAGGACGAACCTGACTCCACTGTCCTATAGCGGGGTCTTGACTATAAATTTATTTGGTCAAGAAACCCTCTCGTCAATTAACAATTATGAATATAGAAGCTCTCGCATAAACTCTAAGTGTTACTATCATTTCATTTTAATTAATCCAAATTCATAATAAGATCACTTTCGTTTCAATATCATAAATAAGGATCACCTACTACTTTCGTAGAAGAATTAAGCATATAGGATAAAAGATGAAAATGACATAAAGACTGATATGCTTATATGATAAAAATGATGTATGTTTTTATTTCCCGGAGAATATCTTATCTCAGAGGATCAAGTATGAAGTTTCATGATTTAACAAGATTAACTGATTTAAAGAACTTGTGAGTTCTTTCGAACTTGTGATTAATTAAAAGAAGTCCATAGGGAAATACTAGCAAATAATTATTATTAGTATGCTCTCCTCATCAAGTCATGCTTTTTTGTTGAATTCAGGGTACTGCGGAATTGCTTGATTACTGATATAATACCTGGATACATAGGAAAGTTGGAGAACCTAACGATTTTGTGAATTCTCTTTTTATGACTTTCCTCTTTCTTTTTACTTTAAGGTTCATATTTTTTACAAGTGAATCTACCACAATAGGTTCTAGTATCTCACTTTTGAATTTTCCTTGCAGAGATCTAAGCTTCCAAAACCTGAATGAGAACAAGATTGTTGCATCTTGGCCTCGATATGCAACCGAAGAGTGACAAAGCTTTGCAACCGAATGTCGACGTCAACAATGGACATTGACTCGGCTACAACCCAATGAGTCCATAGAGACGGCGGAATGAAGGAGTTCAATCCCCTTTCTATTCATTCCTGCATTATTCGTTGTTTGTCATATTAGCTTTCGGCTCTTGGTTGTGTCATTCTTGTATAGATGGACCTCTTAGGAACTTGTATGCTTTTGATGACTTTAACGTTCTAATTGTCCTCTGTAGGTTGTTAATTGTATGTATGTAGATTATTAATTGTACGTATATTGTATATTGTATGTTTATAAGTTAATCAAAGTACGATCCTTTTATTTCCATAAGTAACATTATGTTTTATATCGAGCAAATGGTGTTGCGTATCAAACTTAAAAACATCAGATTATAAATGAAAAACTGAGTGATTTCATATCATTGAAATCAACCTATTATAAAATAACGGATGTTGATATCATTACAGACATCGTCTCATTAACCTAAATCAATGTGTAACACACGTTTTTACATTAAAATGCTAACATAAACTGATATATATTAATAAAAGTAACATCCTTATAAAAATAAAAAAAACGATGTATATATCATATTAATACATCAATTATGTGCATATTTCATGCGATATATTGTTTTAAGACAATTAAAAAATCACAAATTATATATATGAAATTACTATACACCTAATCAATATAATAAAAAAGATGTCTATTTGGTTTTAATACATTGATTATTTTAAAAATAGTGATGTAAATGTAAAATTTAGGCTTAGGGTTGACATCTTCAAAAGCTTATGGATATTTATCAACAAGTGAATATGTTATAGACAAAATTGAGGGGTTGAATTTGGGCGGCCTTCCACGGACTAAGAATGGCGAGAGAACTTGGCTTTATAAAGGTGATACTGGAATCGGACTCTACGGAGGTATGCTCCGTCTTGGGGAATAAAGAACTTGCAGCGGGGCCGGATTTCTTTCTCGCCGATCAGTGCAGACAATGGATCGCAAAGGAGGGGTGGGAAATTCGGATCAATCATGTGAGGAGGACTCCAAACGGAGTTGCTGATGCTTTGGCAAATCACTCATTTACAATTACTTGTCCTTTTAAGGAATTTTTTACTTTACCCGATTTCTTATGTAATCTGATTACAATAGAACCCAGTACTAGGGTCTTTGCTGCCATTAATAATACATAAGGGGCACTAGCCCTCTTTCTGACAAAAAAAAAACGGCTATTTTAACCAAGAAAAAACATCGGCTTAAAACATATGTGGAAAAGTTAATCTTTTACTACACGCACGTAGAGATCAGAAATTTGTTTCAAAGATATTAGTTCACAATAGATATCTAATTGTATTTTTCTGGTAGTTTTCTAGTAGTGCATCCTCTGTTCAACCATCTATAAAATCATTTTCAAGATAATTAATGAAAGACTAAAAGGAGTAATGAGTAAATTAATTCACCCCTACAAAGGGTTTTTACCTCTGACAAAGCTATTCAGGACAATGTTCTAATAACCCATGAGATTTTCCACTCACTTAAAAGTCGAAAAGGTAAAGAAGGACGGATGACAATAAAACTCGACATGGAGATCAAAAGCTTATGATAGGGTTGATTGACAATTTACGAAGGCTACCTTGAACAAATTTGGTTTCCATCATAGGTTTGTCAATTGGATCATGGAATGTGTTACAATTGTATCGTTCTCAGTTCTTGCTAACAATGGTCCTATAGACGTATTCCGACCTTCAAGAGGTCTGCAATAAGGACACTCACTCTATCCTTTGTTATCCATCTTGGGCGCATAGATTTTGGCAAGAAAACTCTCTCAAAAGAACCATTGAGTAAATGGCAAGCAAATGCATTATCACACAATGGTTGTGCAGTTTTAATTGGAACTAATCTCGCTGCCAAACCTCTTTACACGATGCAAAACTTCATGTTACCATTTGTGATACACAAAGAACTTGACCAGATTAACAATACTTTTTCTAGAACAAATATCTCCAACACTACCCTTTCATAAGCTGGGATAAAATCTATAGACCAAAAGCGAATGGAGTACTTGGTATTAGGAAAACATGGGATATGAATGAAGCACTTCAAATGAAACTTTTATGGAAGATTTTAGCATAATGAGATAATGTTTGGGCCAAACTAATACAATATAAATATCTAAAAACCTCTCACATCCTAAATTACAAAAGAAATGGTGGCAATGGTCAAAATTGTGCCCCCTTATTGAAAAAATCAAAGCCGGTTTAATATGGTATGTGGGTAATGGCTAATCAATAAATTTCAGGAGGGATAACCAGTTAACAACGACACCAATTAGTAGCAGGGAAGACTGTTCTGCTATTATAAAAACTAAGGAAATACTTAGTGAATATATTATATGAGGGAAATGGTGAGTGGAAAAGCTAAGTTCAACCCTGCCACAAAGCATTGATATCATGGACACTCCATTACCAGCAACTCACTTGGAGGATAGATTGTACTGGTTTCTGAAAAGAGAATAGTAGATCACAATGGATAGAGCATACAAACTAGTTATGTCTCACAGCAAGACGGAAAATGACAAGAACTCGTGGATTTAGAAAGTCAATACCCCCCCCCCCTAAGGTAAAAAATTTCATCTGGAAACTAAACCAACAAGGACTTCTAACAGCAACCCGACTCACCCAAAAAGGGGTCTGGGTCCCTTCAACTTGCATTCTGTGTAACCAGACAATTGAGGACGATGTGCATCTCTTCATAGTATATACCAATACAGTAACATCCAACCATCATTAACAATGGATATCCACCAAACAATTAACAATATGATCATAATCTGAAGAGAAATTAAGCCTATCTTAGTGCTACTAGGCAACAAATTGTCGAAAATAGAAAAGGAAAGACTATCTTTTACTTGATGGACAATATGGTATGTGGTAGACGATTAATGTTGTGGTTTAATTATCCCCAAATAGTATCCAAGCCCACTTAATTAACTAATAGGTAATATAGAGTAAAGCAAGGGGTCCATCTCACGAAGAACACATATGCAAAGCAATGTAATAAAGCAATACGTAGAAAACAATATGAATCTAGACTAGAAATGATTGAGATACGAGAATATGATATTGGGTTGTTGTACAATTATAATTATGCTATTAACCTATGGTCTGTTTAAGCATAGAAATAGATAGGTCGACGTCTCCGATACACTATCTAAATCTCTAAACTCTTGCATATTAATTGGGCGAGTAACATTGAATCCCTAACTCCTAGAAAATAAACATTATTTCTTCCATATATTCGACTTGTCACCTAGTTCTCATCTCTAACTATTGCTTCCACTAAAAGTAATAACATTTACTTGTCAAATCTCTTACATTATCATGAATCCATATCCTTCGCTATATGACATGCTTGCTACTAATAGATTAAGGCATGTAATAGCGGAATGAAGCTATAATCCTAGCATGATGCAAATATATGCTAATGGCCAGTTAATATAAACTAACAACACTTATTGCAATATCAACACGAAGCGAAACAAGATAATCATAATGTATAACTTATATATTTAAATCAATGAAACATAATAAAACACATAAAACAGCTCTCACATGTCCTAACAATTGTATTGAAACGTAAGCAAAACTATAAAGCAAAGTAGCCGAGCATGGCTCACCTTGGAAAACTGATAAAAGATAAACTAAATTGTGGAACTATTTCTTCTTAATGTGTGTTGAAAACCCTAGATCTAATGAGGTATTTATAGACCTTGAAATCATCCAAAAAAAACCCTAGAATCGACGTGCTTATGGGCCAAGCAATATCTCCAAAGGATAGGAAAGAATCTGGTTCGGATAAGGCTCTAAATCAGCGTCTTTATCCAATCGCGGCAGGCGCTGCTCCTTACGAGTGCTTGGATTTCTCTTGCGGATGCTGGGATCGGCGGGTGCCTAAATATCTTGGGCGGGCGCCGCTCCTGCATCCTTAGAATATTTCTTCTCTTCTTCTCTTGGAGTTTTTCTAGCTTCTTCTTTGATCTTCCTTCTTCATCTTTAAGCCATCCTAGCTTTAGGCTTCATCACCATGCATATCTTTGAGCCCGGATTCGTAAATTTGCATAATTAACATAGAGAAGCGTTGATTCCAAAATTCGAATATAAAATGTATAAAGATGCAACTTGACTCTAAACTCCTATCTAATGCAACCTAAAATACCCTAAAACTAACTAGAATTTCTATACAAAATATGCATTATTAGTCTATTATAAATCAAACAATATTTTGGCATGAACCACCACCATCGGAAGATGTCATCAAACAAATAACTAGGATGCACATCGAAAACTAGTTGAAAACCAAATGCGGATCTAAATTATGCCAAAGTAACTAACCAGAGCATTAAGAAAAATGGGGGTTTACTAGAATGTCCATATTTTCTACCTTTATTAGCATTTTGTCCACCAACCTATCCATATTAGCTAAATGTCAACCCACTCTATCGTGTTTGCTGAAACCGGATGTGCTGAATCTGGTGTTGCTGAAATCAGAGTTGCTGATACCAATAATGCGGATAACAATAGAACAACTCAAAAATGATGCGGACAACAATTATGCAGACACAAATTCACCAAGTAGAATAACCCGAAAATACACTAAACAGATGCGGACAACAATATAAAATTTCAGCATTTAAGCATTTCAGCAATATACATACAAGTCGACTTCACGCTATGTTTGCATCAACAACAAATATAATTCAATAGGAATCTCAAAACTGACATCAAGCAAATATAATTCAATAAGAATCTCCGAGTGACTAATTGAATTTGCGACCTAAATTCCACAGACCAATGAACTCCTTAAACATTAGTGCTGAAAGAAGGAAATGACCAGTGATCAAATCGAACACTCAACTCTTCAACCTTCACATCCTTGAAGAGCAACTGAGCACTAAGGTTGAAAGTGGAACACTCGAAGCGAAGATTCCTCGCAACCACGAGCGATCGCATGAACGCTAATTTGACCTCCCATTAAGGATCCTCCACCCGTCATGGCTGAAGTAGAGCAGCTATCTTCCTCTGAATCATACCGTCCATAAACATCTCCGAAGGTGCGAAAACCTTTCAAGAAATGGATGATTGTTCGGACAATCGCACATCCGCCATTGGAGAAGAGATGGTACATAAGTAGGCGATTGGAGATCGGAATCGGAATTTGCAACCGAAAGCAGCAACCATAACTCAGGCAATTACGCCACCACGCCTCTCTAATCAATGCCACCGGATTCGTCGTTTCCACACTTTTCGGCTCACGGAGTCGAAAACGGATCTGGATCTGGATCTGAATTGAAAACGAATCTGGATCCGTCGTCCAGGTCGCAGCAGCCGCTGAAATCGGAAGCAGAGGTCGCTGCTGGTGATGACGATCGTGGATCTAGAGTTCCACCATTGAATCCGAGTCGCACCTCCTCGGCGAACTCTCTCCCATGAGCATGGGATTCCCTAATTAAAGGCAAGAAGGATGCCTCAGAGTTCCACCATTGAATCGGAGTTCGCTCCTTCGCCGCGACGATGGTGCAACAGGGCGGAGGCTTACCGCCAGAGAGGAGGAATGAGAGCGAAAGAAGGAGAAGGTTCCACCATTGATGGTGTAGCAGGCCGAAAGAGAGGAGGAACGAGCCCAAGGAAGGAAGGGAGAGGAAGAGAGCGATCGAAGGAGGAGGTGCCGCCGGCCAGGTCTTACTGAAACTCGAGGAAGAGAGCGAGAGATATGTGAGATTAGGTTTAGATCTAAGGGATAATTTTGTCCAGAAAAATAGAGATGGATAAAACGCTAATTAAACAAGTATGGTGGACACTCCCCCAATAAAGGCAAAAAAAAAGCATCCTCTTGGCACGTTTGCACTCAATTTTGATGGATCAACTCTTGAAAAGAAGAAACACTCTCCCCTTTAAGTTAACCCCACACCTAAGGGAAAAAGCTCTCCTTTCTCTCTAGTTTCTAGAGAGAGGAAGCCTCTTCCCCCAATTTAACCCCCACCACCACTGCACCACCACCACCACCACCACCACCAATCTACCACCATCTTTACCTCCACCACAATCTTAACAAGAACACAAGGGGACAAATCGAGATTAATAATCTCAACCCCACAAGAACAATCGGGGACAAACCGAGATTAACAATCTCAACCCCAAATCAACCCAACAAGAACAATCGGGGACAAACCGAGATTAACAATCTCAACCCCAAATCCAAGTATAACAACAACTAAATTTTGGGCAACCCCCATCTTCATAAACTACAAAGAGATTTCCAACTAAACAACAATGTTGGAAACAACTGAAATCAAAATCTCAATCCCAAATAAATAACAATATCAACTGCACCTCTATTTGGTGTATTCCAAACAACCATCGCCACTACAAATTTTATAGTTCATCCTATGAACATCAACCGTACCTCTATACCCCAACTAGAACCCAAGCCCCAAATAATAGAAATACCAATAGATTTATCTATCACCACTACTCATTTTCCACCAAAACATTAATGAGTCGTCTGAAAGCAATTAACCAATAATCCAAACCAAAATATTGAATCTCGATCACTTATTTGGATCTCTGATTTCGAGTTCAGTTCGGAATCATATTCGAGATCCCTGCACCATAAACCGCACCTTGATCCATACACCATAGCTACAGGTTTGGTGGTTGTCGGTTGGTTCTGAGGTCCGTTCTGATCTCGCCGCCGCCTCTCCTCCACCCGTTCACCACTATCCATTCGATCTTGATGTCTGTCCCCGCTGTCGGCATCGGATTCCACCAGATCTGCCCATTTTGGGCCTTGATTCGGGTCAATCTGGGTGAAGACCCCCCACCGGCTTTGTTCCCTATCCCGGAATCTCCGACCTCCTCTCGACCTTCACATGTTGGAGTTTCTTGCGGGCGATTGGTGTTGGATTGTGCTTTCTCTCCCTCTCAAGCTTCTGTTTGAAGCCTCCTAACCACACCCACAAAGAAAATTTTAAAATATATATATATTCAGAAAGATGAAGAAGAAGGCATTTTTGCTGCCCAACCTCTTCTCCGCCGTCTCCGGTTGTGGGTGGACTTCTGTTTGTCTTGTTCACTCGCTTCCGGTTGTCGCCGGCTATCACCGATACCCCTCCTCTCCCTCCTCCGTCCAAATCCGGCATGGCTTGTCGCTGCTCATTGTTCTCTGTTGGTCGGCGTGCTCCTTATGCGTCGTTTCCAGCGGCCTGCCTAACCCTACCCTCCCTCCCACCACTGGTTCTTGGGCCGAGTATTTGTTCCTTTGGGCTCAAGTACGTGCTCCTTTGGGTCCAAGGAAGTTGGTTTGGGTGAATAATCTACCATTTTTAAAATTCCAAATTCCTAATATATATTCTAGCACCTAGATTAATCATCGACCGGTTTTTTCACATAAAATTATTTATAAACTCTCGCTTAAGATTTTCCCGAGAGGGTTTGACCTTTCTTCCCGAGAGGGATAACTCATCGGCGCAACCCGCCACTCTTCATATCGACTTTAGAAACTTATGTTTAGTGCCTTCATTGCGATGATTTTTATTGATCAACTTCCAGTTTGTGGTCATTTGTTGCGCTCGTGGTTCGTCTCCTTCAATTACGGTTTGGTCGTGGATTTGTGATCGAGGCGTGATGGCTCGCTGCGGTTCGAATCCATATCTGAGGTCTCCACTGTTGTTCCCCAGGACTTTGTCTGTGTCACCTCCCCTCTCTGTGACTTCCGCAGCTGAGCTCATGCGATCTTCGCTTCCACACTCTGCGTCTGATCTCTGCGCCGTCCTTTGTCCACTTTTATTTGTTTCTATTTTGTTTGGTCGGTTTGTTGTTGTTTGTGTGTTGTTCCTTCCGGTTCTTCCGGTTACCGTTGTTTCGGTCCCTCGAGGTACCAAGTCTGTTTGGTACTCGAATTATTTCCGATTAAAAAAAAAAACTCTCGAGAAGAAGAATAGCTCAACTAATTTTATTATAAGAGTCTGGGAGGGTCGACCCATTCTTATTGGATGCGACGAGATAGGTAATCAAAACCCCTAAAGGCGAAAGCCATTGCGCTAAGACAAGACATTACCCAATCTTTGCAAATGAGTATAAACAAATTACAGATTGAAAGAGATTCCTTAATAATTATAAATCAACTTAAAAAACAAACATTAAAACCTTGGGAAATCGAATTATCGACATGCCATTGGGAAATCGAATTATCGAAATGACTATGTCAAACATTAAAACCCTTCTATTGAGAGTGAGAGATGTATCATTCTCGATCTCATATACCCGACAATAGAGTTACTGATAAGGTTGCACACATTTCCGCTTTGTCAGGGATCTCGACATCTATAACGACATAGGTCTTCATGCCCTCGTCCGTAAAAATGGTCGGGTACGTTTTCCTCACGAATTCTTACCTAATTAAAAAAAAAAACAGCCCTCATAAGTTATGTTGACATCATAATTCCATTTTCTGGACTGAGGTTGACATCATAATTGCAGTGTCTGTAATTAGAATTATCATTTTTCGCAATTTGTTTTCCTGACAAAAAAAGAAAAAATAATAAAATGGAAATGGAGAAAATGAATTAGTACAATTTCGAGAGCTTTCACCCGCAATCTCCGGTTGCTTTGAAAGAACTCCTCCTTGACGCCGATCCTCTCTCCTCGATTCAGAAGATCCACAGCCCCAAAGATCTGAATCCCGATCGGATTCCTTTTGATTTCATCAATTCATCCTCGAGTCTCTGTCTGTCGCTATCAATCGCTCAGTCCACCACCTTCGCACTTTTCTAGGGTTTCCTGAATTGCTCCCAATTTCAGCCTAAAACCTCACAGACACCGCCTCAGCTGTCGGAATTTCCATGTCTGGGTTTGGGATCGGGAGCTAGGGCTTGCGAGGGAAGGCCGCATTTCGCTGTGTGTATGAGGATTTGGTGCTTCTTGTGTTTCGGCGACGAAGAGAGCAAGGAATCGGGCGCGCGGAAGGCTAGGGCGGCCATGGAAGGCGAAAATGATATTCATGCCTGCGGAGCCTTGGAAGCGGGGGTTGATGACCGCGAAGGAGGAGGAGGTGGTGGCGATGGTTTCATCAATTTTGAGGGTTTGGACTCGGACTTGGAGTTGGACTTCTTCTTAGGGTTGCCTGGTATGGCGGAAAATGCTGCGGAGCCGTTCGCTGGTGTTGGCTCAAAGAGGGATCTTGTACGAGAGTCCGAAGACGGTTTTAACCCCTCGGAGCTGTCCATTGGGGCTGCTAGTCGGAGTAGTTCGCTTGATTCTGAGTCCTTTCACGCTGTCTGTGGAAGAGGACTGCGAGAGAAATTGATGGGTGGATTTGAGATTGGGGAGTCATCTGGTTCTTGTGCCATGGAGGATCGCAAATGTGATCGCGATTCACAGAATAAACGTGCCAAAATTGATTCCGGTCTTGTGTAAGGAATCTCTTTTATTTCTCCTTTATGTGCCAAATTGCCAATCCTCCATTCCTAGAGTCTGAAGTCACGATTTTTAAGGTTTTTCTTATATGGATTATTTGTTAAAGCATCGGTCTTTGACTATTTTGTTTAATTAGTGCTGCATTGTGTGTAAATATTATTTCAAGTAGGAATTTTTCCCCTTCCTAGCTGACTGCATAGTGGTAGGTGGAGCTCTTAATAGGAATTCATAATCAGAATACTTGATCGAAAGGTTATCAGTGCTACCCTTAATTAGTTGATTGATAGGCATTGCATTGCTGATTTAGCAAGGCCTTGAACCCTTCAGCTCCAGTATCCACTACAGGATAGTTTAATAGTGGTCATCCCTTGTTTAAAATTCTCTGTCTTCAGAAACTTAAAGCCAGATTTTGCTTCCTCTATTATTAAATATTATTATTGTTATGATTTGGAATTGGAAGTACTGTGCATTCTTGCTGTATAGTGCCATTAAAAATTTGTGTAGTATGTATTGTAATGCATTAAAATCGTATTTTCCCTTATCTTTTCTCAGAGGATGCCATAATGGCAGTGCAGCACCTTCCACTGCAGACAGTGACAGCCAACAAGCTGCTGAAATCTACAATAGCTTTCCAAATTCTCTTATATTGCCCAAAGATAAGGTTCTTAGTCTTTCTCCAAATTTCTTCCCACCTACCTGTGGTGTAGAAGACCATGAAGGGGGGATAGATGACTCAAATCTAATTCAGCTGGATCTTTCAGATGACTTGCTCCATATGGTAGCCAGCCTTTTAATCGTATCTGTTTACTGTTATTAAACTTATTGTGAGATTAGCAGATTTGTTGTTTATCACTGTTAATCTTGTTTTGGTGTCAGGTTTTCTCTTTCTTAGGTCATTTAGACCTTTGTAGAGCTGCTATGGTCTGCAAGCAGTGGCGTTGTGCAAGTGCTCATGAAGATTTTTGGAAATCCTTGAATTTTGATAACCGCCAGATAAGTGCTGCACAATGTAAGTCTCTATATGAGGTCAAACGTTTAATTTACCTGTATCAAGGAGTGACTTTGCTTGAAACAATATTAACTCTGACAAGTATGTAGTAAGTTCTCATTGGTCATGTACATGGTAGCCTCGATAGGTACTTGCTATCATCTTCTTTTTTTTCTTTTATAACTTGTGGAATGACACTTTTTGTGACATTTTATTTGACTAATTTCCTCTTTAATACTATGAGATTTTAGCAAATGCATAACCTTGGAGGAAATAAAAACTAATTAGAGAAACATACAAATAATAGAATTACAAAACCTCTGAAACTTGTAGCCTGAAACTACTTGACAGAAGATTAACTTGAACATGGAATAATTAGATTGTGCAATAACTTGAAAGATAGTATCCAAACTGGATATGACTAGCGTAGCATGTATAAAATTTTTAAACTCAACTGTCCTAAAAAAATTAGGGTAGTTGAGCAAGCAACCAAGCGCCTTTTAGAATCTAAATTATTTACCCATGCCAAGTGCCAAGGCTTCCTGGCCGAACCCAATCTATCCATACTAATGGATGTGTTTCAATTGGTATAGAGTGTAGAGTCATGTTTATTTTTGGGGAATAAAGGAGTTTGGTTATTTTTAAGCAAATAGTGTACGTACAAATAATTGTTCAATGAATTTGAGCAAATCATTATGTCATTAGTATATTGGAAGCACACTTTTTAATTTGAGGATTTAAACTTCATGACTAGTAGCTACACCCACATGCTTTTTTTTCCCCCAAAAAAATCAGCAAGGTAAGGTGGAAAGACTTGGTATTAAGATTGGTTAAGCGGAGAAATATTTGGTACACCCACATGCTTTTTTTTTCCCCAAAAAAATCATCAAGGTAAGATTGAAAAAGACTTGGTATTAAGGTTGGTTAAGCGGAGAAATACTTGGTGTGTGTTAGAAAATATGTACCTTTTGATGTACAATTTTCCACACACTCAATTGTGATATTGAAACTATATGATCTTGTGCTTCATAAAAGATATGGTTAGGTGTATGATAATTTATGCAAATATATTTGTAAAATGAAAACCCCATTTCCCTCTATAACTTTTAAATGTATATAAAGGGATATATCTCATCATCTAGAATCTTAATGGGTTCTAGGAAGCATGAGCTTGGGAGGATAGATGGGTTAGGAGGATTGCACCTTAATTCTCACAAGTGTCTTAATTTTAATGCAACAACAACCGTCATCCTACTATCCTAGTATATCCTGCACCTAGCAGCGTCTCGTGGGTCTAGTAGTACGCACTCTTTTTCCAACAGAGTTGAGAGGGTGTTTCCGTGTGATTCGAAAATGTTTTAAAAATATACTATATAAGGATATATAAAGGGTAGAAGAAAGTAAAGAAACGTTGCAGAAGAACGGATACGCCTCATGACACCTATTACTATCCTTCTTTGATAGTGATTGCTCTCCTCCACTTTGGTCCTATCTCGTGCCAACTCTTCGATAGTCTTTAAGACGGCAAGGTTCGGTCTAATCACCTTCCTTCCAACTCTTTCAGCGCCCTATCGAATGTCGAACACTCTTGATAGCGAGGTTATCACACCTACGCACTATTGCGTTAGGGTCTCTCCTTTGTACCTCGTCAAACCACCGAAGTCCCGACTCATGCATCTTGTCCTTAATACATATCACACCTACCTTTTCACGGACAACCTTTTTCTTGATTCGGTATTATGTGCCCACACATCCATCTAAGAATTTGCATCTCTAGTACAATGAGTGTTTGTTCTTGCGTCTTTATAAATGCCGCTCCGTAAACTAGAGCTGGCCTATGGTTTTGTAAAATTTGCCTTTTAAGTTTTTTAGGGATATTGGAGTTACCCGCAGGGGAAGAGGTAGACCTTTCGGAGGATATGACCTTGGATAGGGACTCAAGGAGAGGCATTCGGGTTGCTGATGTTTAGTGCTATGGGCTTTGGTGGTTGTGTCCCGTTGTTTGGGCTTATTTTCTGACTATTTCGTTGCTTCTCTTCTATTATTTTACCTTTTACCTTCTGTTTAGCTTGTTATCTTGTGTTACTTTTGTCCTACGGTTCTAGCTCTATCGGAAACACTCTCTCGACTTATTCGGGGTAAGAGTGCGTACATCCTAACCCCCAGATCCCGCGATTACGCGGGATTTACTGAATTGGTGTTCTTGTTATGACACACAAGACTCATGATGCAACCCTATATTTCTACCGCCCCATTTGAATCCTATGCTTGATATCTTTGTCTACGCCTCCATCGTTCTGCATACTTGATCCAAAATATCTGAAATTGTTTTTCTTTGATACAACAGCTTCACCTATCATATGTTTTCTTCAACCCACCCCATTTGAATCCCGTGCTTGATATCTTTGGCTCTCTATCAGATGTTTCTACCAATCTCCTCATCAAATGAATAGTTTCAGTAGTCGACCTCTCGGGCAAGAAACCAAACTTGTTCTCGATCACACTAACAAGACTTCTCATTTGCTATTCGACAACTCTCTCCCACAACTTCATTGTGTGGCTTAGAAGTTTAATACCTTTGTAGTTGTTGTACTATTGCATGTGACCTTTGTTCTTGTACAAAAAAAATTAACTTGCTAAGTCTCCACTCTTTTGGCATTTTTGCTGATTGTAAAATAGCATTGAAGAGTTTTGTGAGTCACTCCATCCTCTTATTCCAATACACTTCCAGATTTCAACCGGGATCTCATTTGTACCCATTGCTCTCCTACTCTTCATTCTACTAAAAACCCTCTTAACTTCCTCGAATGAAATGCATCTGCAGAAATTGAGATCTCCTCGACCATTGCTGTCCGAAGTATCATTCGATGCTCTATAACCCTCATTGCGCAACTCAGCTAAGCAATTCTTCCATCTCTGACAATCACTTTACCCGACTCGTTTTTACTACACCTAATTCTGTCAAAATCCCTACCACTTCATTCCCTACCTCGGACAAGGGAAAGGAGCGCCCTTTCCCACCCTTCCAACCAAACCCTTATACAATCCCTCAAAGGCCTCTTCCTTTGCTTTTGCCACATAGACCTTAGCTTCCTTCCTCGCTCGCTTGTACTGATTACGTCGACTCCCTCTTTCCTCACTTGTGCTACTCCCCACCCTTCTATACGCCATTTGCTTTGCCAAAAACACTCTTTAACTTCTTCATTCCACCGAACCTCTCTAGCTTTGTCCCCACTACTACCTCTAGATAAACCCAAAACATCCACCACTTTTCGGATGCACTCGGTCATATCTTCTCACATCGAATCTAAATTGTCCCTAACTTGCCATGCACCTGCGCCTTTCGCCGCCTCTAAGATCTTCTCCCTTAAGAGTGTCCCATTGGCCTCATATAGTCGTCCCGAAACTCAGCTTACTTCTCATCCTCCTTCTACCATTAAACTTGAAATCTAACACCAACAAATGATGTGGGGTCGTCAAACCTCCAAACGGGATAACCTTGTAATCCCGACACCTGTGTTTACCTTCCTCCTTAACTAAGAAGTAGTCAATTTGAGAACGATCGATTCTAATCTCTAAGGTGACCAGATGTCTATCTCTCTTGGCAGAACAAGAGTTCACAATTACACATCCAAAGGCCACTAGGAACTCGAACAAGGCAAGACCGTTGTTATTACGAGTGCCGAAACCGAAACCTCCATGCGCTATTCTATACCCATCACTACTCTCTTCTATCTGACCATTGAAGTCACCCCTCACAATAATCCTCTTAGTCCTTGGTATACTTCTAACAAGTTGTCGAACTCCTCCCAAAATTTCAAGTAGAAATCCTTCTAACAAGTCTTCTTCCTCACTTTGGTTCACTTGCGGGGCAGAAGCACTAATAATGTTTAGTAGAAATCCTTCAACAACTAACTTGATCACCATCATTCTGTCATTTATTCAATCAAACTTAACTACAAGATCTTTCCATTTCTCGCTTACAAGGATCCTAACTTCCCTCCATCAATCACTCTAGCCTTGTCACCTACCTACCTACCTCGTCTGTTGGACAGATGCAATCTTTGTTTTTGCATTCCTTAGGATAACTCAATAGATTTACACGTTAGCGTACCCACGTTCCAAGAACCCAATATCAAATTGAAAGCCCCCTTCTTGCTCCTCACACTGTACCCAACTCTTCCGACATTCATCCCAACACATACAAACTCACATCCAAACACACAAACCAAAATTGCTAGCACACACAAGGTAGGAGGAAAAGCACATAAAACAATCAACATATAATATGTAGTTAAAGTAAGTAAATAAATCAGGTATACCTATGAATAGAACTATTAAATACAATATTAGCTAGAACTATTATGAATAGAACCCGATATGGAAACAAGGACAACTATACCAATGATATATGCGGACAACAGCAAACATTAGCAAACGTTTCAGGATTGTAATGCAATGCGGGATAAATGTGAAGTCAACTCAGGATTGTAATGGCAAGAACAAGACAATAGTGGACAAATCAGTCAACCAAAAGTCAAACACACCACCAAGAAAACAATAGCAAACCAAACAACGAGGCATGGATTTAGGATGCAGTGATTAGGGGAGAACGATATTACCACGCCCCTTTATGGAGCTACCGTGTTGTTCGGTGTTTCGGCTTCCGCCTAAATACCCGCAGAATTTGATTTAGATGGGCAAGGGTTATGGGAGGTCAACGAGGTTTGGGGTTTAGGGTTGGGTTTGGGTAATGCTGGTCCGGGGGGTTGGGGAGTGGGTCGCTGCTTCTAGAGCACTAGTGAGAGGGTTCCCGGGGGAGGTCGGGTGTGTTCGGAGTCACCCCGGTGTGAGATGATGAGGCAAGGGGAGGGGGAATCGAGAGAGTGGGGCACGGGGGTGCTAGGGGAGATGGGTCGCAGGTGTTCGAAGGGGGAGGTGCTCAGATCCGGCTTGCTGGTGACACGGGCGGCGAGGTTTGGGGACTTGGTGGAGGTGGGGGCGGAGGTTTGGGAATGGCGACGAAGGGTCGGCGATGATGGTGGTGGTTGGGTGGGGTCTAGAGACATGTCGGAAATTGGGGGCAATGGATGCGGAGGGTGGCGTTAGTTAGGGGTGGGAGGGCGTCGGGCGACAAGGTGTCACCGGAGGTTGTGTCGGGGGTTGGAGCCGGGGCTGGGTGGGTGGGTGTAGGGGAGACATTTGGACATCTATATGATACTTGTATTTCACAAGTGTTATTCGTAGATACAACTTTTTATTTTGATAACTAAGTGGTAATGAGGATAAGTTGAATTTTGCATCTTTTATTATGTGTATCATTATTTTATTTGTCGAGCTGAAGTTGAACCAACAATCCTCATTTCTTATGTGATATGCAGTTGAAAATATTTGCTTGCGTTACCCCAGGATTACAGAAGTAAATTTTGATGGAGTTACGGGGATTCCTGGCCTTGTTATTAAAGCAGTTTCTCTTCTGAGGTGGATTAGCTTATCCTCATTGTGAAATATACTTCCTAACCTTTACGTACTAGTCTTGTTATATTGTACTATTCTCCGCTAACTTATATATACCATGATTTCTTGTGAAATTATTGCTGTAGCAATCTTGAGGTTCTATCCCTGGGAAAAGGTGTAGTTGGGGACACATTTTTCTCTGTAATATCGGATTGTAGAATGTTGAAGAGTTTGACAATCAACAAATGCACTCTGACTAATATCCAAGAAATAAGTATTAGTCATGATCGGCTCCGGCGCCTTCGAATTACAAAATGCCGCATTCTCCGGATATCAATAAGGTAACAATGTGTTTTATTTGACTGCTTTATTGCTTTATCTTTTTGTTTTTTAGACTAAATTATTGTGTTTTCCAGGTGCCCACAACTTGAGTTCTTATCTTTGAAACGTAGTAATATGGGTCATGCTGTGCTTAACTGTCCTGTCCTGCGTGAGCTGGATATGGGTACCTGTCAGAAACTACCAGATGCTGCAATTCGTTCTGCTGTTACTGCATGCCCTCAGTTAGAGTCTCTGGATATGTCACAATGTCCGTGTCTTACTGATGAAACCCTTCGTGAAATAGCACTAGTTTGTGAAAATCTTCGAATCCTCAATGTATCATATTGCCCTAACATTTCACTTGAGGTCAGTTTGTGTTTTGTTGCTAAATTTAAATTAAGTACTTTATGTCATTTAAATTTCTTCTGTGAATTTGATTTTATAAATTTTTCTTTCTTCATAGTCTGTAAGGCTGCCGCTGCTGACTGAGCTAAAACTTGGGAACTGTGAGGGGATAACTTCAGCTTCAATGGTTGCAATAGCTCATAGTTACATGCTAGAGGTTGGTGCTTTTGATTCCATTACCTGCATTTTCTGTGTTTTTCCTCATGTCTCTGACAGTTTAGCGAAGACCAGTAGGTTGACTGAATTACTTGAATTTCATTTAGGTCCTGCAACTTGATAATTGCAGCCTGTTGACATCAGTTTCGCTGGAACTTTCTCACCTGAAAAGCATAAGTCTAAATTACTGTCGCAAGTACAACCAACAACCCTGTTCAATAATCTTTTGCCATTTTCCATTTATTTCTTGTAATAAAGATGAAAATCACATTTAATTCTTGGTTTTGCAGATTTGTTGACTTGAGTCTTGGCTGTCCTATGCTATCATCTTTAACTGTATGCAGATCTGCTGCACTACATCGTATCAATATCACTTCAAGTGCATTGAGGGTATTTCTTGCTTCAATAATTGAAGTTATATCTTATTTTTTTAATTGAATCTGACAGAGGTCAACTAATTGTTTAATTCGGGATTAATTAATTTTGTTGCAGAAACTAGTATTGCAAAAACAAGAAAGTTTGACTTCATTGTCACTGCACTGCCAACATCTACAAGAAGTTGACCTATCAGATTGTGAATCCTTGACAAACTCTATATGTGAGGTTTTTAGCGATGGTGGTGGATGCCCGATGCTGAAATCACTGGTACTTGACAACTGTGAGGTTTGTGAAACATTATTGGCATTATTAATTCAATTGGATACTTTCTCTCTTTGGCTCTTCCTTGACTGTCATAATAATTTTTTTACAATTCGATCTTTATGTTTTTCTTATCGTCAATTCACATTTTTGAATTGTCCTTTCATCATGAACTACATCTATTTGAACTATATTGGACTATGAAGTGGGCATGCCTAAAGGGTGAAGTTTACCGTGTCACAAACTTGGAAGTGGGTGGAAACGCCTAGAACAGGACTAGAGGGATGGTCTTGGAAATGAGATAGACATGGCAGGATGGGTTTATGCTCGTACCCTCTTCTAAACAAATCCTAGCTCACCCATACACCTCTTTCTCACGCTTAGCAAGTCTGAGCAGTCATGAATGGCCGGAGAAATTTGTCATTGTTCGTATCACAACAAAACTCAAACAAACAAACTTGTATAGCATTTAAGTAAAAGGTCGATCCCACTTATAATTAAGTAATCTATGTAAGTATATTTACCAATTAAGAGAGAATGTGGGGTTTTGTGATTGAAAATAATAAATCACAACAAAACTCAAACAAACAAACTTGTATAGCATTTAAGTAAAAGGTCGATCCCACTTATAATTAAGTAATCTATGTAAGTATATTTACCAATTAAGAGAGAATGTGGGGTTTTGTGATTGAAAATAATAAAATAAAATAAACTATAAAGAAGTTAGTTGAGATAACAATTCATAAAATAGTTTCATCTATAAATATGCGCTTTAGTCCGGACAATTGATAATTGATTCTTCTTGAAGTTCTCTTTTCATGCTATAATTGTTTCTATCTTGATCTTTTGTAAATTATTAGTCCTAATAACTCTTACTAATTAGGCAACCCTAACACAGTCAACGCGTTATCAACCCAAGTCTCTTTGGATCCATAGTTACTCGAAATCATTAATAAAAACGTGTAAATTTCGACTCCACCACCATACAAGTAAATATGTGAATGCTACCTAATTTATGCATGTTATGCTCCTAAACTAAGCTAAATGCGAGCTAATACTATCATCTAAATGTGTGCTATCACTAAATGCCACCATGGCAATGGAGAAAGTGACTAGCAGACGGTCTTGTGTTAGTGCGTAGTGGTGCACGAGACGGTTTGTACTCCGGGCAAGAAAATCAAACTCCCATCAACATGAATCTGATAATTGAAGTTATGTTCAAGGATTTCCAACTCAGTTCCCATCCTAGGAATACTCCTAGGATATGGTTGGGTTGGAGAGAACTATGGTCAGGTTGAAAAGAGCCGGTTCAATCGCATAGTTGAGTTTCAAACTATCTGATTTTGTGAATGATGTTGAAAGTTCAACTCTCTACTACTTTATTCAATTTCAGCACTCAATACAATGGTGGAAGAAAGCCCTAAACAAAAAATAAAAATATAATATTTCTAAAAATGTTACGATGTGCAAAAAATAAAATGTTAAAAGGAAAACAGCACGTGTGAAGCATGTGGTGCACACAGACCTACATGGAGAGTTATATTAGGAAGCTATGGTAGGAACCATGCTAGAGGCTTATGGTATGATGCACACTAGTCATGTGGTATTGCACACTTGTGCCATGCATGACTTCCTACATTATTTGCATTATATACATGTGGCACTTCTTGTTGCACTGAATCCTCACCAAACCTCGTAGTATGAGTATTATATGCATGAGTGGAGCGAGTGTGTGTTTGGTTCACCCTGTGCTGATCTTTGATTTCCATATCCGCATGAACAACACAACAAGGAGTCATTCTATGATTTTGGAGGATAGTTGCCAAAGTCTTGTAGAACAATAACCATCCACTATGCCCTTGGTTTAGTGGAATCATCGCTTATATGCTATTATCTCCTCCTGTGGCTAGTTTGCTTGTGGTTCTTATATTAGGGTTGACTTTGACCTCAAGAATTCATTCTGTAGTTGTGGATGATAGTTCCCGTACTCTTGCAGACCAATAACTAGGGGTCGTGTGTCTTGTTGCCACGTGCATTGAGCCAAACATAAAAGCCTATTGAATTTTTATCTCAAAACCAACTGACGATGAGAGACGAGGCTCATATGGTTAGGGCACATGTAAAGGAATGCTTGTTGCGCAGATGTGATGGTTGGCCATCAGGGGTAATTTTTGGGGTAGATATCCGAAGAGTTGGAAGATAAGTACTTAGACGATACCAAGGATATGTTATGGGAGACGAGGCTTATTTGGTTAGGGCACATGTAAAGGAATGCTTGTTGTGCAGATGTGATGGTTGGCCATCAAGGATAATTTTTGGGGTAGAGATCCGAAGAGTTGGAAGATAAGTACTTAGACGATACCTTACCCACTTGGACCTAGTAGAGAACGTGGTTGAGGATCTAGCCCTATGAAAGGATAGGTTGTCCTTTTCTTTTCATTTCCTTAGTTTTTTAGTAGTTGGTCTAGCTTGTCCGAAGGTAGGTTTATGTTCTTAGGGTTTAGGGTTTTACCATTGTCATTGTTTCACTTCCGTATGCTTGCACTGGGGCCTCACGAATATATTCTCCCAACATAGTCAATGAATGGGTGGATACATCTCGCGGCCCAACAATTCCTCATGTAGGATTTACCGAGTAGCTTGCACATTAACCCTTGGGCCTCAAGTAGTCATTGTTATCATTAACCCTTGGGCCTCAAGGGTTCTTTCTTCTTGCTCAACGTGTAATGCTCGTGGCGGGGTCGTTGCTAGGCTACAGTTTTTAGACAACATATAATTCCCCCAACATTTTATAGTAGGGAGAAGGTGGTGTGCGTAAGGGGTGCTTAATTTATGCATTTTGTGCATGGGCTGTTCTGGTTGCTAATGAAGGCTTTCCATATTCACACATCCATGTGGGTGGTAGTATGGGTCATGTGGCATGCGGTAGCTCAGCTTGAGTTGTGTATAGCCTCTCCTAATTCCTGGAATTCCAAACTTGATATTTTATCGTTGAACACAATTAATGCTAAACACTTTACCCCATAGGCTCAAAAGATTCTTTGAGTATTCCACGAGATTTAGATTTGTGGGAGCTATTTATTCGCTCAAGCTCGGGTTACGAGTCCTTGCAGCTTGACTAACCCATTGATGTCCTTTGCTAGGTGCTTGGTGTGATGCACATTAAGGCGGTGGCAAAAGTGGCTAAGTGACTAATTGCCCAAAAATTCAGCCTTTTGGCTCGATAGTAGCAGCTTCCACAACCCATATCTCTCTCTATCTTATACTCCCTTTGATCAACAATAAGTTTTGTTTTAGGTTTGAGCACAAGTTTTGAGAAAAGTAACAATAAATGAGCATTCCTCCTTTAAGCCAATCAATAAACAATTCGAGGAAAAAGTAGTCAACAAAGATAACTTTCAATGAAAATTTCATAACCCATTGCTAATTATTAGCCTTAAAAACCTAAAACGACATTTAAAGTTGATTAAATTTTCTAACCTAAAATGACATTTAAAGTTGATTGGAGGGAGTACTTGTTTCTCTTCTATGTATTAGTAGACCTCTTATTCCATTTTCCCGTAGAGCGGGCAACTTGTCTGATCGGGTCGGGTCACTTACGTATCGGGTTAACTCGGGTAAAAATTTGTGCTCGGTTAGTGGTCGGATCGGGTTCGGTCAAAATGAATTTCAGATTGGTCGGGTTTCAGTTTGAATCGGGTCATGCTCATTTGGATTTCGGATCAAAGCGGGTCGGGCTCGTTCAGGTTTCGAGTCGAGGCGGGTCTATGTTTGTTTGGGTTGAAATGATCAATCATGTTTGTTTCGGGTAATTGGTTTGATTGAGTTGAATATATGATTTACATTATTTGTGTCTTTCAAAAAGTATTTTTCAAGTAAAACTAAATATGATAAACGTGTTCAATACTATAAAACAATAACTCAATATATCCCGCAATAAAGCAGGTCTTGGGGGTGAGGATGTACGCACTCTTACCCGGACGAAGTCAGGAGAGTGTTTCCGATAGACCCAGAAAATTAAGACATAGAAACCACGTGGTAGCTGGCCACACAGAGGAAAAAGAGACAAGAAAGAAGCCAAAACATAAGCTGAAGAAGACAGACAAAAAACATAGACAGAAGGGCTAAAAACCCTAGCCAACAAGTTTTCAGAGAGGCACAAACACAACTGCGTATAAGCGATGTCATTTTTGAATAACACATCGCTTTGTTAGGTTAACTTAATATTATAACTCTATAATATATAAAACAACAAATGGTATCGTTTTAGCATAAAAAATCATTGTCATTTTGGGATAAAAATTATTGTCTTTTTAGAATAAAATGTCGTCATTTTTTTTTCATTTAAAAATAAGAAAAATAAATAAGTATATGAAATAGCATAAGAAAAAAGAACTAACCACCATCTTGTAGAATTTCCCTTTCAGTTTTGACGGAACTTTTCTGTCACATAACACTCCCGACGCTCTTCTCCAACTAAGCCATCCCGCCTGGACCCTATGATCAATATCCCTGTCTATACCCCCATTGCTTTGAACGTACGAGCCAAGGTACTTGAAAAACTCTTTTCTAGGGACAATATCTTCCCCCCAATAGAACAAAATCCTCAGCATCTCTGCCCTCTCCGAAACTGAACCGAACATATTCATGTTATTTGTCTTTCAAAAAGAAGTTTTTTTTTAAGTAAAATTAAATATAATTCAAGCTATAATTTAATCATACTATTCATCTTTGATTATTGAGACTTTGGGATTTGGAATTCAAGTCGAATATTCATATTTCGTTACATCATTTACATCGATCGATATGAATAAATAATGACTTTTGGAGTTTCAACTCTCGAGTAGGCGAGTGAATTTGGCTCTTTTATGATTTAATCTTGAATACTAACAAAGTAAGCAAACTATTACTTATATGAAAACAACTAAACAAGATAATCTTAATCATTCTATTCATCTCCGATTATTAGTTAGATCTTTCATGAGTGTTTGTACAATTAGTATGAGGTGGCCATATAGGAATTATTCAAGTCGGGTTAGGAGTTGGGTTGGGTCTGGGTAGGATTGGGTTTGTCTGTGTTCGAGTCAATTTGGGCATCGGGTCAAAACGGATCGGGCTCGGATTCGGGTTCAAATCATGCATGACACTAGATTTTCGGGTTTCGGTCGGATTTGGGTTAAGGTCGAGTCAGATGTTGTAGTTTTCCCCATCAATCTTTCCAAATTATGTGGTCAAATTCTTGACATTGTGCTGTACTATTATTTTCTGTCCTCCCTACGCATTTTTTCTTGGAAAATTGGCACAACAGCTATGATGATTGGACCTTTTAGTCTGGTGTATAGATTTTTTAAAATTCTGATTCATACTTTATGTTGCTTTGATGAGTTGAACTTAGAATTCTCATACTTCACGTTTGGAAGGTTCTAAACATTATGTATCAATCTAACACCGATGATGCCTCCGCTCTTCAATACATTGGTTTTGTTTTATTCAGAGTCGCAAACTTTAGTTTTTGTTGCTGAGTACATGCTAATCACCATATTTCTCCCTATGTGTTGTTATTTTTATGTTGACCAGAGCCTCACTGATGTGAGATTATGCAACGCTTCTCTGGTCTCGCTATCACTGGCAGGGTGTCGAGCAGTTGCGTCTCTAGATGTAAAATGCCCTAATCTCGAGCAAATCCGTTTGGATGGTTGTGATCATCTTGAAAGAGCTTCATTTTTCCCGGTATGTTATCTTTCCTTTGATATAATGGGGCATGAGCATGAAATGTTGAGTGGAGTGTTTTTTTTAATACATGATTGCTTTTTTTTTTTGGTCTGTTGGCTTAACTACTATTAGTACCATTGGGCTGATATAGCAATTGTATAATCCCATACTGATATAAAGAGACATCTGGTTTGGATCAGTACTGAGAGTGAGTAGTGTGGCTTTATGCAATGGTGTAATGCAATGTTCGTTAGGTACAAAGTAATTTTTTTGTATTTTGTGTTATGGGTGTTGGGTGTTCGCTCAAATTCAAATCTACCACGTAAAAATACGAATATAAAAAGGAATGCATCTATTTTTGTGTTGTGTATGCGATTATATGTATATATATACATAAATTATGTTTGTGTTTATGTGTATTTGCATGTATGAGAGGATTCAAATATTAATTCCATATTCTTTTACTTGATGCCATAAACTTGTTCAGCATTCATATTGAAAGAAAACCTTGTTCTTTTTGCATTTGTGTTATGGGGTTGAATTCGTCTTCATGATATATATATATATATCATGAAGAAATGTTTAAAAAAATATTGAAGAAAAACCATAAAATTGTAGTTTAAATAAGACATTATATTTGTTTTTAAAAAATGACAGGAGCAAAAATTATTGCATCATTGGGACATTGAGACTTGAGCCCGTAACCTATTGGTTAACTCTTTCCACCCTGTTAAACAATTATTATTTTTTTACCATGGAGGGGGGAATCAGGCAGCAAGCAGCCACTATTGTATGTGCTCCTGTGGTCACATGGCAGGCTAATTTGTTTGTTGTTTTTTTATATAAAGAAAAGTTGAAAGAAAAATATATTGAACTCATGATCTCAAATTTGAATATTATTATTTGGTTTACTAAGATTTATAATTGAAATTTCAGATCAGATTTGAATTCAATGATTCTTGTAGAACACTAAGCCTGTATGTATATGTTGCATTTTCCCCTACATTAGTAACACCAATGCCATTTTCGTTTTATGACTGTACTCGTTAACTTAAAATCATTTGACAAACCATAAGATAAGGCTTAGAGTTGGTATTCATGGTAATCTAATTTTATGGCATAACTTTATAAAACCAATAAGTGTTTGCTCCTAGGTATACATAAGAACATGGAAGTTTGAAATTTTAAACCCATCTCTATACCATGCGACAGGGTTTAGATTCTCAGGCCCAATGCCTGTTTTATTAGATAGACTAAGCACTACGCTAAAGCCTTGAATCCTAAAACTCATCCTATTTTTGTTTATTATATATATCTTCCTATATTTAATTTTTAAAAACTGTTGTTTCAGCTAATTTGGTCATTTTAATTTCTTATTTTTTCCATTTATTTGCGGAAGGTTAAAAGGTTGACAGAAACTATTTGGAAGTGGCAAGAGAAAACATTGACTCCTGTCTCCTTGTGCATTAGGATCTGTTGTTGACCTGGTTGACACTAATGGTGCACACCATGCCATTTCCCTCTTGGGAGGTTTTTGTAGGATCTAGTTATGTATGAACTTCTTCTAGGTGTAAAATTTAATTGCTTTATACGAGCTTTCAGCTATGTGAACCATGCCATTTCTGATTGAAGGGCTCTATGGTGTTGGTAGTATAGTTCTTTCCTCATTTTTGTTCTATTTTGTTCTCTAGAGGTAGAGGAAATCATTTGTACACCAATAGTGATTTAACTTATTTATGCTATTGGCTTAAATTTTATTTGAATTGCAGGTTGGGCTTCAATCACTTAATCTGGGAATTTGCCCCAAATTGAACACTTTGATTATTGAAGCTCCGTCAATGGTGTTGCTTGAGTTGAAAGGGTGTGGAGTATTGGCTGAAGCATCCATTAATTGTCCTTTGTTGGCATCTCTAGATGCCTCCTTTTGCAGGTCAACCACCAATTCCTTTTTTTATTTATAGAAAATTTTGCCGGTAAAATTTGTTGTTTGACATTTGTATATCAAGGACATTAAATATATGAGATTACTGAAATATCCTCTTTTTTGGTACTGCTGCATGGTTCCCTTATATTCCTGCTAATTGCCATTTTCTGTTCATGAAGGTTCTGTTTTTTAATTCAAATAATGATCATAAAAGTATAAAACAGATTTGTTGTTATAAATTATAATAGCACTTCATTATGAATGTATTTTGCAAAGATGATTGAAAGTAGTCAAGCATTGCCACAGTTAGTATAAGTCGAATCTGTGTACAGTATACACCAGTTTGGAAATATTTATGACTTTATGTAGAAATGAGAATGAAAAGCATTAAGTTCTACAAATTAGATACATGATTTATAAATTTGAATATGTTTCAAATATAAATGTTATTAAACAAAGGAGTATCCTGGAGAAGATATCTGAAGTCTTGAGTAAACATATCTGAAGTCTATATTATTTACAATTTCAGTCAACTCAAGGATGACTGTTTGTCAGCTACAACTGTCTCATGCTCTCTGATTGAATCATTGATATTGATGTCCTGTCCATCTATTGGTCCTGATGGACTCATCTCCTTGAAGCGATTGAAAAATCTCATCTACCTTGATTTGTCCTACACATTCTTGGTGGATTTGCAACCGGTTTTTGAGTCCTGCATGCAGCTCAAGGTATGTTTGGTTCAATATTATTATTTTCTTTTGAATAAGTTATGAGAATCAATCTAGTAAAATTCTCTAAGTTTGTTGCTGGTATTTGTTTAATTATTTTGAAAAGGATCAGTTCTTGAAAAAGATTTAAAGGACAGTACCTTGGCTTGAATGCTTGATGGAATGATTTTTATGATGTCACCTGATGTTAGGTTGAAAACCTGCATTGTTGTTGCACTTGTATTTACTTGTTTCATATTTTCAAGGTACTCAAGCTACAAGCATGTAAGTATCTTGATGATACAGCTCTAGAGGCTCTATACATGGATGGCGCTCTTCCTGCTTTATGTGAGTTGGATCTATCGTATGGGACTCTTTGCCAATCTGCTATAGAGGAACTGCTTGCCAGCTGTATTCATCTGACACATGTGAGCCTGAATGGATGCATTAACATGCATGACCTTGACTGGAGCTCTGACAAGGTTCGATATAGGGGGCAATTGGATACTCTCCTATCCTCTAATGGGCGCATAGACCAGCAAAATAAGCTCCCTCACCGTTTTCTGCAGAATCTAAATTGTGTTGGTTGTCCCAATATTAAGAAGGTTCATATTCCAGTTAGTGCACATTGCGAAAATATGACATCTTTAAACCTCTCCTTGTCAGCCAATCTTAGAGAAGTATATCTTTCATGCCCCAATTTGTGCGTGCTTAATCTGAGGTATTGAGCTTTGTTTCTATTTCTTGCTTTCCTTTCTATTTCCATTGTCCAGTTCATCCCCTAAAAGATATTTTACTTCTGTGCTTTCTTCAGCAATTGCTACTCACTGGAAGTGTTGAAGCTTCAGTGTCCAAGACTCGTGCTTCTATTTCTACAGGTATGCACCATTTATCTGAGTGAAGTAAAAATTCCATCTTTGTTGTTTTCTTTGCTTTTTGTGTGGGTTGAGGCAGTGTTTGTCTAACTGGACTGGTTTGTCCATTCAGACATGGAAGTGATATTGAGTCTATTGACCAACCTATTGATCTTTTCAACCACCAAGAATTAGCCGAGCCATATTGTCTATTAACTTAACAATGTAGTTCAACTGCTAGTTTTTTGTTTAATTAAAATTTCAGTATTAACATAGGTGAAATTTCCATGCTGTTCAGAGTTAATGTTGTATCGAGTTGCTCTCAACCTTCCCATATATGTAAGACAAAGACATTATTTAGATTTAGTTGAAAGACAATCTAGATTGTAAATGTCCATGCCCGCAGATCATTTTGTTGCAGATCCTAGATCTTATGTTTGGCTGAGTATAAAGGTGAGTGGAGTGAGAATCGCAAGGTTGGATAAGTGTTGTAGAACTGGGCTGAGACTGAGGGAATAGAGTTGAATTAAATGGAATTTTGGAGTGAAAAGGAGTTGAGGGACACTGGCGGTCTAACCAGCTGTACTGATGGTATACTTGTAAGGAGACCAGATGTCTCATAACCTGATCCGTTGTGTTGGGTAGTTTGGGCTGAAAAAAAGGGCAGTATTTTATTCTTTTTGTTATACCGATTTTCTTCTCTTTATCATTAATGCTTTTAACCATTATCATATCGCTTCTGCAGTCATGCAACATCGATGAGGAAGCACTGTTATCAGCAATATCAAGTTGCAACATGCTTGAGACTCTTGACATCCGCTTCTGCCCTAAAGTGAGAGCTGTCATTTTCTTTTAAGTTCTTTTTTCTACTATTTCAGTTTATAAGATCCAGTCTTTTGCACTTTTGTTCTTAGATAACTAGCATGTGCTTTTCTAGATTTCCCTTAAAAACCTCCTCATTTTTTTCACTTGTGTGATAGATTGGCTCTGTATCCATGGCAAAGTTCCGCGTTGCCTGCCTTAGTCTGAAGCGTGTCTACAGGGGCATATCGACCAACTGATGTGGTTTGGGAACCCATGGCCTCGGCCCATAATCATGTACGCGTTTTTCTCCTTATTAGCGTTTTTTCCTCCCCCTTGCGTTTGTTGTAGTTACCATAATAGCCAATGCATTATAAGTTTGCGTAGTTCTGGCTAGAGTATTTTGCTCATACCTTATGGTCAGTGTCGACCACTAGCTTATCTTATGTAAGATGGGTGTAATATATGTCCTTGTATTTAGATTGGCCATCATCTCTGTTGTGTGAAATGAGCCACTTGTGAATCGGAACCCCTGTATTCCTAAATGCAAACATTGCAATAATACATTCTTTGCTTTCGACATTTTGTTGGGTATGTGGTAGAAGTCATCTTGTTGTTTCGCTACTTATGTTCAATAATCATGGTCTTCTCTTACCGGGGTTGTGGATGATCTTTACTTTGAGGAACACATCATAACAGAAGATTTTCTTACAAATGAAATCAATGCCCTTGCTTTGGTAGTCACTCCATTTTCATTATCAGATCCTTGTAAGAAATCAGCGCATCATGAGATCAGTTAACCTTCGATTCGGCGGTGTATGGTACATGTTGAAGGTAAAGAGGCATTGCTCATAGAGCCATATTATATTACTCCCCAGGTAAAGTTTTGATTCGCCTTTAAGTTGAGGAAACCTCTTCATAAAATCGATTCCAGCTGTTTAAGGTCGGAGTCTAGCACGAGAGGTTCATCGTCGGCGACTGGAGCTCGATAGGAATCTGCTATGGCCTTCCCTTTCTCCAATACATCAGAGGGAACTGTTTGTAGCAAGCTGCAAAGCAAAGAGTGTTTTACTCGACTGGCTATGCGTAAACAAGCAAGTTGAATCCGAAAACCCAATCTAAATCAAGCCGCACGCCTTGGGCATTCCCGGGATTGTTGAACACTTGCCTGTCCAATGCAGTCAGAGCAACACCGATCTGTCCCTTCATCAACTTGACTGAGGCTTCAGGATCATTTCTGGAAGCATGTAAAAGCAGCGAATCGAGTTCTTCCAGTGCCCTTCAATGCAGAGAAATAGAAACCACAGTAAGCAACAAAAGTTGTTTTGACACCTCATTTGCTGCATGGGCAGACTTGAACACGAGTGAAAGCTACCTGAGACATTGATCAACGCTGTCGAATGCGACTTTGCCCATCCCACCATCTGATGCATATTGAGCCACCTATACTCACAAAGTTCACACACTCTCAGTCTTGTTGATATTGCCAACTAAGGTCATATTATCAGCATATTGAAAGTGCAGAGAGAAATCGTTTTAATGCCTGATTATCAGAAAACGTCATCTACCCCTATTGATAGCATATGCAAAGATAACCAATCAGGTGGGAAAATGAGGTATCTTACAGCTCGGACATTAGCACGAAAAGATGATGCAGGGCCTGATCGAAGTAGTGACCGACAGTCTGCATATTGAGGTTGGTCTACTTCAAGAATTTTCTCTGCATTACACAGTGGATTGGTGGAATGTAAGGGCAGTACGAAGAGTAATTCCTCTTTTTTTTTGACAGAGCTAGACAGCACATGAAGCCATATATGATGATTAAAGAAGGAACCAGTTTGAATTTACCCAAGTCCTGAAATTGTAGCTGGGTCAATATAACAGCTGGTACATAATCCTCCAGAGGATCGAGTTTTTTCCTGAGCGGAAAACACAATCGGAAATGACAATGCAGTTCATGTTTTTGGGCAGTTAATGTACAAAAGAGGCAGTACTCACACACCTTTTAATATATTTGTCAAAGATGCTTCCAGCAATTGCATCTGTAAGGCCAAATCAAGAGCTCAAAGCCAAGACAGGATGAAGGGACGTCAATTCAGTTAATCAATCAATCTTGTTTCAGCTGAAAATAAATAAAAATAGAGAAAAGTGAGGAAGAAGTGGAGATTACGTTGGGGAGGAGACACAAGTGGGAGGAGGAGGGAGATGGAGACCAATCGTCTTCCCTCCGGCTTCGGCTTCGGCTTCTTCAGAAACGACGAGCACCTCACTTGTATCTCCTGTCGTTTTGGCCTTCCTGTTGCTGTACGGGTTGTGGAGGAGGTACTAACGTGCGCGGGGTTGTAACTGTAGCTCATCGCCATTACCAACCCACCACAGCACAAGACTGGATATCTTATCCGTTTTCCTTCCTTTTTGAGACTTTTTTTTTTTTTTTATTTTAAAAATGCAATATTTTGGATGAGGTCAGACCCTGTTAGACCACCACCCAAGAGCGTCATTTCGGACAAGAACATGAAGTTCTGGATGAGACACTAATCTAATTGCGTCCACTGAATGCCGAAGATGGACCACCTTATCAGCAACCCGGTTGACTTCTTGGATCTGCTCACAAGAGGTTAAAGCAAAATCCCGAAGCAACATAAGAATGTCATAAATGACAATCTCCACCTCCCAGGGACACTTCCATACACATCTAACAGAGTGGATAATAACAAGACTATCACCTTCAATTTCAATGTGATGCAGGCAAAGGGATTTTGCAGCCATAAGACAATCATGAAGGTCGAGAGCTTCAGCCACGAGCGGAGATACATACCCATAAAGTGTCGCATCGCAAGCCACCACCTCCCCAACCTGATCCCTAATGACAAAAGCAGACAAAGCTTCACCGAAAGGGAGTCTGGAGCCATCAAAGTTGATTTTGACTGATACTCTGCAATCATTACTCTATTTACTTTACTTTGTTATTTCATTAGTTGTCATAATCTACTTGTTATTATCATAAGAAATCATCGATAGAATCATAAAAGTGAAACCTTTTTCTCCTTGTGGGTTCGACTCCGGACTTTATTGCTATACTAATCTTTTGGTTTGAGCATTGAGTTAGGATATTATTACTATTTCAAAAAGGGCAAAAAGTCAACGATGTTCGTCCCGCACCAATACTCTTTGTGAATACTAGGTGATTTGAAACTGTCTTATAGTGCTATAATGTTGTTCTGCACCTCTAGGTAAGTTCCCTATGGAGCTTACTCAGATTGATTCTCATATGCATGTAATCATAGGATATACTAGGTGTTGCATATTGATAATGCATATTTTAGATAGGCATTACAGATAGTTTTTATTGCATTTAAGTATTCATATTGCATATGTTTTGTCTTATTTACATTGTCTTGTATTTGGAGTATTCGAGTTCGAAATCTACACTATTTAGTGTTTATTCTGCAGTTTTATAATCCGAGCTTGAAGGGAGGCTTGAGAGATCTAGAAGTGATGGTTTTGGAGCATAAAAGAGGCTAAGGAAGGAGCATCAATGGAGCTAAGGAGGATAATGTCGAAGACAATGAAGAATTGCAGAGCCAGAGTAGCGGTGCCCCCTGCTTTTCTATTGGCGCCCACCGGTCCTGCGCGTTCAGCGATTGCGATTTCGCACGAAAATATTCTTATTAGTTTATTATTATTTTATTCTCTAGGGTTTTGCTCGACTCTTTAGGTTACCTCTATTTATTTTTACAACTGTTGGAGTGTGTGTGTGTGTTCTTGGTGTTATTGACAGAGAACAACAGAGAGGGTGTTTGGAGCTGCCCGTGGGAGATTGAGATGACGATTTCGGACACGCTCGCCATCGGTCGATTCTTTGCTAGTGTGTCGTTCTCCCATACATACATAGAGGGAAACCGTGTTGCAGATCGACTCGTTCACCTTGGTTTGTTGTCGACTCCTTTTGATTGGGAATCTAATGTCGTTGTCGACGAGCTCGTCCGTATGGACGCTCTTGGGTGGTGGCTCAACCGCGGTTGATCACCCCCAAATCTTCTCCTTGTATCAAAAAAAAAAAAATAGAGAGAGAACAATAGAGAGAGAGAGAGAGGGATACATTTATTATGAATTGCTAAACTCATAGTCTCGCTTGTGATTCGAAGATATGATTGGATGGATTGTGAGGATTTGATTTCATATTGTTATTCATAACTTATTTTATTATCTTTTTTCTTCATTGATTAAGTATTTGCACATGTTCTCTCTGTGACTGGTCATCTAGACAGAAATTGCATCTTTGCTAGGGACTTCTTTCGTAAGATTGGTTTCTTTGTGGCAAGCAATGGAAATTGATCATGTGAAAGCATCAATTGTCTCTACAGGATGATGATTGGATGGATTGTGAGGATTTGATTTCATATTGTTATTCATAACTTATTTTATTATCTTTTTTCTTCATTGATTAAGTATTTGCACATGTTCTCTCTGTGACTGGTCATCTAGACAGAAATTGCATCTTTGCTAGGGACTTCTTTCGTAAGATTGGTTTCTTTGTGGCAAGCAATGGAAATTGATCATGTGAAAGCATCAATTGTCTCTACAGGATGATGACTATTGATTTATATTGAGTTCTATGAGATTAGGGTTAGAAGCTCTACAACTGACATTGTTTTGATTCCTAATTGCATTGAATTGATATTGCTAATTGGTCAAGCACTTGGGTCTTTATGCTATTCTTTGTTGTATTACAAATCTCGTGCGTCACGCACGGGTTTTGACAAGTCGACATAATTTGATAATAACAATGAAATCATTCTAAGGATAATGAACTTCAACCATTGTCAAGAATTGCAGGTGAAGCGTTGTCCTCATATTATTATTACTTTGCAATCATTATTCCTTTTACTTATTTGCTTGTTTCAATTGTTTGCTACAACTTTTATTGCTATTCGTTGAGAATCATCATAAGAATTACGAATCAGTCTTCTATGTGGGATTGACTTCTTACTTTTCTGCTATACTAATATTTTGTTTAGCATTGAGTTAGGATATTAATTGCATTTGATGGACCAGAACCAATGTAATGTTATGTGTTAATTTCCTATGTCTTGTTTGCTTTATATGTTACATCTAATATTGTGTGTATGCTTGTAACATGTATGTATATGATGATTGTACATATTACATATAGGTAACACATATATATATATATATATATATATATATATATATATATATATATATATATATATATATATATATATATATATATATATATATATATATATATGTATGGATGCATACTTTAATATATATTCGACTGAGTCGTATTGAGCTTTATAGCTTGATCCTCTAACGAATATATATGTATAAAGTATGGTGTGATAATACATATGTATAATATATGATATAGCTATATGTATAATATGTATGTACCAAGAGAAAGGAGCTCACCTCGTTATTGGGCTTAAGCCCATTAGCTGAGACAAGCCCATGATTGCCGGACTTGGATTGAGGAGCCCATGAGCTTGAAGCCCGCGTGCCAGCTGCAACCCTAAGTCAGACGCTGCATTTTAGCTTTGGCTGGCGCTCTGCTTTGGTGACCTAGCTATATAAGCTCGCGTTGGAGCTTTTCTGCCGTCGTACTGTTTGAGCTCTCTCTCTCTCTCTTCATCTTCCACAAACGCTCTCTTCTAGGGTTTTCTAGGGTTTGGTGTTCCTCTCCCTTTGCCTGAAGATCTACCGAGCCAGGAAGCGAAGGAGGTGGCCGACAGCATCCCTGGTGGTTCTCTGGTGGCCGGCGCTCCAAGCTCTGGGCAGCAGCTCTCCTTGTCCAGGCGATCTAGGGTTTGAGATCGAAGACTTCTTCGATCTCTGGTTCCCACACAGGGGGATTTCTTTCTCTCTTGGTTTCTGATCTCATGCATGTCTAGATCTAGGTTATTTGTATCTCTTTACTTGATCTGTCCCTGTACGAACTTCTTATAGTGGATTTGGCCAACTCTTGAGGCCCCGTGGATGTAGGCTTAGCCGAACCACGTAAAATCGCTTGTGTTCGTTCTTCGACTTGCATGTTTAGATCCGATCTGTTATCTCTTGCTCGATTTCATACGCTTCCGCATATTTGCCTATCTCGTTTAGCGATCTATAGGTTTTACAACGTGGTATTAGAGCTTGAGTGTCGCGTTCTTGATTTCCTGGCTCATTATTGAGTTCTAGGGATAGAGAACGGGTGTAGGGCCTCGGGCGGACCTAAAAGGCGACATCGCTGGTGCTGCACCCCCCCTGCATGACATACCACACCCTTGTTTGCTAGATCTAGGTCTCAGTGCTTTATTTCTGGCTTCTGGTGTGTAGATCTGTGTGTTTATTGCTTGTTCTTGCAATATTGTGTTAGATCTACTTTGTTACTGTCTAGATTCAAGGTTTTCTTGAATCTGAAAGTGTGTTGATTCACTTACTAACTTGGTTTCTTTGTTTTTGCAAGGTACTGGTTACTATGGGTGACAAAGGCACCTATCTAAAGCCCTTCAATGGCCACACAGATTTTGCTATGTGGCAAATAAAAATGAAGGCAATTTTGACAAAAGAAAAATGCTGGGTTGCTGTGACAAATAAGTTTCCTGATAACACTGCTAAGGAAAAAATCTTGGAAACTGATGAACAAACCCACAGTGAGATTATGCTACGCTTGGGAGATGAAGTTGCTAGACAGGTTTATAATCTTGAGACAGCTGAGAAGCTGTGGGAGGGGCTGGAAGCCCTCTATTTGGTAAAATCTCTCCCTTCTCGAGTTAATCTGTTTAATAAGTTGTTTACTTTTAAAATGGATGTGTCCTGTCCTTTATCTGAGAATCTGGATAAGTTTTTGACTATTATTCAAGATTTGCAACGCTGTGGTGATAAAGTTGAGGAAACTCAACAATGTGTGTTGTTGTTGAATGCTTTGCCTGCTCAGTTTGACACTTTTAAAGATGTTGTTCAATATAGCGCTGATAAATTAGATAAAAAGGTTATCCTTGAGTCTATTATTCAGAAAAATGATGCATTGAAAGTGTTTAAAAACAAATATGAGTCTAAATCTGACACCAAAACTGAAAATAAGAATGAAGTTCTTGTTTCTAAAGGTAGGTTCAGAGGCAATAAGCCTAACAACAACCAAAATCAAAACAGGAATAAACCTCAGAAGGACAATGGTAAATCTGAGTCTAGTCAACATGGAAAATCTGACAAGCCTGATAAATCTCACTTGATGTGTTCTTACTGCTCTAAGTCTGGTCATATTGAAAAACATTGTTTCAAAAGAAAAAGAGATGAAAAGGCTGCTGGAAAGCAACCTAATGTGTCTAATGTGTTTGAATCTCATCCTTATTATACTCATGAAGTGCTTGCATTATTAAACACTGCTGATTCTAATACCTGGATTTTGGATTCTGGATGTACTATGCATGCTACCTATCATAAGTCTTGGTTTCATGATCTTAAATGCTTTGATGGTGGCACTGTTATGCTTGGTGATCATTCTGTGCTTAAAATTAAAGGTGTTGGATCTATTGCTTTAAAGATGTTTGATAATGTGGTTAGAGTCATTAAGGATGTTAAATGGGTTCCTGCTTTAAGAAGAAATTTGATGTCTGAAAGTACCCTTGAAGATTTGAATTATGATGTGTTTAGCTCTGCAGGTGTGAGAGTTGTCACTAAGGATGGTAAGCCTGTTATAAAGTGTCTGAAAAAGGGTGGTTTATATGAACTGATTGCTACTCCTATGATGAATTTCTCTTCTGCTACTACTCTCACTGTTGCTAACTCTGTGAAAACCATGTCTTTAAATGATACTCTTATGTGGCATAACAGGTTAGGTCATATAGGAAATAAAGGTTTAGAACACTTGCATAAATCTGGCATTCTTAACTCTAGACCTTGCACTATTGAGTTATGTGAAAACTGTGTGCTTGGTAAACATACTAGAAAAAGTTTCAAGTCATCTGTTCATGTCTCTACTACTCCTCTTGATTATATACATTCTGATCTTTGGGGCCCTGCCCAAGTTTCCACTGTTGGTCATAAAAGATACTTCATGTCTCTGGTTGATCATTACAGTAGATATGTTTGGGTGTATTTGTTGAAGACTAAAGATGAAGCTTTTGAAATTTTTAAGATATGGAAAACTAGAGTTGAAAAAGAAACTGGATTATCTGTTAAGTGTTTGAAAACTGACAATGGTTTGGAGTTTTGCAATTCTGTGTTTAATTCTTTCTGTCATGAGCATGGTATAAAAAGACATTTGACTATTCCTGGTACCCCTCAGCAAAATGGTACAGCTGAGAGGTTAAATAGGACTCTTCTTGAAAAGGCTAGATGCATGTTAATCTCTTCTGGTTTGAAACATAGCTTATGGGGTGAAGCTGTGGTTACTTCTGCTTATTTGATTAATAGAACTCCTTCATCTGTGATTGCTTTTAAAACACCTTATGAGTTATGGACTAAAAGAATACCTAAACTTGATCACTTAAAACCTTTTGGTTGTACTGTCTATTCTTATGTCAATCAAGGTAAGTTGGAACCCAGATCACAGAAATGTGTTCTCTTGGGATATCCTGAAGGTGTCAAAGGGTATAAACTTTTAATTGTTCAACCTGGTGTTTACAAAACAATTGTGAGTAGGAATGTTATCTTTAATGAGCATGAATTCCATTTTAAAAGAGCTTCTGCTTCTGTGCTTAAAGAGACTAACTTGCAGGAACAAGATGATCAGTTTTATGTTCCAAAGAACATAGATTCTGATTCTGATGATGAGTTTGGCAGTGGTTATTCTTCTCCCTCCCCTCTCCCTATTTCTTCTTCTGCCCCTCCTTCTTCTGTGATTATGCAACCTCACCAATTGGGTGGGGAAGCAACTAATGAATCTGTTTTGCCTTCTTCCTCTTCTGTTACTCCTGTTTCTGTGGATGAGGAAACTGTTGTTGAATCTGTGTCTGCTTCTGGTCCTGGCAATTCTAGTTCTTCAGATGCTTTACGACATGATTTAACTGATTGGCAATTGACTAGAGATAGAAGTCCTAGGACTGTTATCCCTAATAAGAGATTCATTAATAACATTGTTGAGTTTGCTTGTCTTGTTTCTTCTGTGGTTCAAAACTATACTCCTGAAACTTATGAACAAGCTGTTAGATGTGCTCACTTTAAATTCTGGAAGCATGCTATGAATGAAGAAATAGATTCCATGAGAGTTAATAAAACCTGGACTTTGGTTCCCAAACCTGTTGATGCTAGATTGATTGATTGTAAATGGATCTTTAAACTCAAAGAGGGAATTTCTAAGTCTGACCCCCCTAGATACAAAGCTAGGTTGGTTGCTAAAGGTTTTACTCAAAGGGAAGGAGAGGATTACAATGAGATCTTTGCTCCTGTTGTGAAGTATAAGACTCTTAGATTGTTGCTTGCTATGACTGCTGTCTATGACTTTGAACTTGAGCAAATGGATGTTAAAACTGCTTTTCTTCATGGTGACTTGGATGAAACTATTTACATGAGACAGCCTAAAGGCTTTATTGATTCTGTTCATCCTGACTATGCCTACTTGCTTAATAAATCTATATATGGCTTGAAACAATCTCCACGACAGTGGAATATCAAGTTTGATAGATGTATGAGATTTAGCTTGGGTTTTAAGAGAAGTAAGTTTGATACATGTTTGTACTTTAAAGGTTTAAAGCATGCTGGTCCTGTGTTATATGTTCTTCTATATGTGGATGATATTCTGCTTATTTCTAAGTCTACTGATTGCATCCTTGATATTAAGAAGAATTTGCAAAAACATTTTGACATGAAGGACTTAGGCATGGCTAAGAAAATTCTGGGCATGTCCATTGTTAGGGATAGAAAGCATAAGAAACTTTGGTTACATCAATGTGATTATGTTCAGAAAGTGCTAGATAGATTTCATATGACTGGAGATAAAGTGAATAACATTCCTCTTGGTCCTCATCTTGACTTAACTAAGCTTAAAGAGAAAATGTCTATGGTTGAGTCTAAAAGAATGAAATCTATTCCTTATGATGCTGCTGTTGGATCTGTTATGTACTCCATGATTTGTACTAGACCTGACTTGGCATTTGCAATTAGCACTCTTAGTAGGTTTATGTCTGAACCTGCTGAGAAGCATTGGTTATCAATGAAATATCTGCTTAAATATTTGCTTGGATCTGTGAACTTATCCCTGTTATATGCTGAACATTCTTCATCTTATGATTTACATGGATTTGTTGATGCTGACTATGCTAGCAACAAGGATACCAGGAAATCTATTACTTCCTATGTTTATACATGGGCAGGTAATTGTGTTTCCTGGAAATCCCAGCAGCAACCTATAGTTGCATTATCCTCTACTGAGGCAGAGTACATTGCAGCCACTGAGGCCTGTAAAGAGGCCATATGGTTGCAGGGTATTCTGAAAGAGATTGAGAAGAAGCACTATACTACTGTATTGCATATAGATAGCCAAAGTGCTCTTTACTTGTGTCGTGACCCCATGTATCATGAAAGAACTAAGCATATAGATGTGAGATATCATTTTATAAGGGAAAAAGTTGAAGATAATGTGATTCATGTTAAGAAAATTGATGGTAGATATAATCCTGCAGATTTTGGTACAAAGATAGTTCCTTATGAGAAGTTTTTGTATTGCAGGAACTTCCTCCATTTGGAGGAGCTCACTTGATTTGTTGTGTGAGCATGGGCTGAGGACGGACCTGGCATAAGAATCCACTAGAGTGAAGCTGAGTCTGCCCAGTGCAAGACTTAGAAAATTACAGGGGCATTTGTAATGTTATGTGTTAATTTCCTATGTCTTGTTTGCTTTATATGTTACATGTAATATTGTGTGTATGCTTGTAACATGTATGTATATGATGATTGTACATATTACATATAGGTAACATATATATATATGTATGGATGCATACTTTAATATATATTCGACTGAGTCGTATTGAGCTTTATAGCTTGATCCTCTAACGAATATATATGTATAAAGTATGGTGTGATAATACATATGTATAATATATGATATAGCTATATGTATAATATGTATGTACCAAGAGAAAGGAGCTCACCTCGTTATTGGGCTTAAGCCCATTAGCTGAGACAAGCCCATGATTGCCGGACTTGGATTGAGGAGCCCATGAGCTTGAAGCCCGCGTGCCAGCTGCAACCCTAAGTCAGACGCTGCATTTTAGCTTTGGCTGGCGCTCTCCTTTGGTGACCTAGCTATATAAGCTCGTGTTGGAGCTTTTCTGCCGTCGTACTGTTTGAGCTCTCTCTCTCTCTTCATCTTCCACAAACGCTCTCTTCTAGGGTTTTCTAGGGTTTGGTGTTCCTCTCCCTTTGCCTGAAGATCTACCGAGCCAGGAAGCGAAGGAGGTGGCCGACAGCATCCCTGGTGGTTCTCTGGTGGCCGGCGCTCCAAGCTCTGGGCAGCAGCTCTCCTTGTCCAGGCGATCTAGGGTTTGAGATCGAAGACTTCTTCGATCTCTGGTTCCCACACAGGGGGATTTCTTTCTCTCTTGGTTTCTGATCTCATGCATGTCTAGATCTAGGTTATTTGTATCTCTTTACTTGATCTGTCCCTGTACGAACTTCTTATAGTGGATTTGGCCAACTCTTGAGGCCCCGTGGATGTAGGCTTAGCCGAACCACGTAAAATCGCTTGTGTTCGTTCTTCGACTTCCATGTTTAGATCCGATCTGTTATCTCTTGCTCGATTTCATACGCTTCCGCATATTTGCCTATCTCGTTTAGTGATCTATAGGTTTTACAACCAACGACAAAATTACACCTGGTTAAGAAGCCGCACCACATATGCATAAGAGCATGATCATATAGTATCTTGCTTAGGAATTGCACTACTTGAATGAGAATTTGTTTACTCTATGCGTTTGATACAGAATGATCGTAATCTGTGAGTCAATAGAGTCTTTGCTAGGGTCATAGGGCAGCCCAACTCCATTGGGTTGTTCCTCTCGAGTCATCTGTGATAATGCTATATATACATATTGAGGAAATGAAATGAAGCACTATGTGAAATGGGCATGAACTATGAACAGCTATGGACATGAACTCGATTGGCTTCCTTTGTGTGGGCCTTAGTTTGATCACATTCAGTGTATTATTTTTAGGTATACATGCATAGCCTCAACTCTTGTGTGTGCTGTTTGGCGAGGGATACTCATGGTGTATAAACGGATATTGACTTGCCACATGACCATATGAAATGCTAGTGAATAAACCGCCTAATGATTTCTGTTTATACTTGGCTCTATCGTGGCACCCTTGTTGTAGTAGGTTTTATAACTATAGTGTTTGAATGTCAAAAGGTTTTCCTCGTTCAACTTAGGATATAGGACATGTACATGTGTGTTGATATTGGGCTTCCAACGAGCCTCACGAGAATTTGGGTACGAAATCCCCCTTTCAAATCTGACATTTGGATTTCAAACTTTCAACCCGTACTTGGTGCGCAAGATCCGAACGAGAGATTTTATCCTTCGAAACGTCACTTAGGTTTCTAAATCCGGGCCATTACAGACAGTATCCAGACTCACAGCTCAGGAGCGATTGCATACAGATTTGAGATCGTGCGACATTGAGGTTTGGATTCAGTGAGAGAGCAAACAGCTGACTTTCGTAGAGGTACAGTGAGATCTGAAAAAGGAGATTCCCATATGTTAGGCAGATTGTCTAGAGATTGTAGTTCTGAGAGAGTGGATGGCTCAGGGGCGAGTTGGAGAGTTGTTAGAGAGGACAAACGGGGTGCTGACCTTTCAGGGCAGAGTCGTGTTACTGATGTGCGCTCAAATAACCATGATTTTTGTTTACATTCATATCGATTTCTGTATGCATTTCATGTCATGAGTTTGATTTATACAAAATTTTTGTAGTTTATGCTTATTTGCCAATTATGGAGGTCTACACTAGTTTCTGTTTAATTTCGCAGGAATCGAGACACTTTACAAGCAATTTGGAGAAGGAAGAAAACTGTCAGAATGCTCGAGGTCGACTACAGAAAGCCCAAGGTCGAGCAGAAGCTGAACCAGAACACATCGAGCAAAAGAAGAGAAGAAAGTCCACTCGACAGGACTAGTCGACATTGACCAAACTGGTCGATGTCGAGTACACATCTGGTCGAATTCCACTCCTGGAGCCGAGATCGAGCACAGAACCAGATGTCGAGCACAATCCTAGTTGACGTCGAGTACTTTACTCGATGTCGAGTACATCTTGGCGACCAATCCGAGTCGAAATCGAGTGGAGATTCGGATGAGAAGTTACTTGCAAGTGAAGACACGGAGATCGATCATGAAGAGAAGATATTTATCCACATTAGTAAATTCCCATATTTATCTTAGGTGAATTTCAGTTGATTTAATTATTTGGAATAATTTATCTTAAGCAATTTATCTTTTATGTTAGGACATAGATAGAGTTGTTCTTTTCTAGATTAGTTAGGATTGAGCACTATAAATAAAGCCATAGGGGCTGAGTTTTAGGATTATCCAAGCCACAAGCAACTGTGTTTCCACCTAGTTTTAGAGGAGCTTTTGGCCGAGTAAGGTGAAGGAGGCGAGCGTGGAATTGGCGTTATTCGGTTGTAAGCTTTTGTTTGATTCAATGCAATATAGTTCCTTTACATTATTTATGTGTGTTTCAATGATGAAGAGCGAGTAGTCACACAACTTCTAGGGTCAGGGTGAGCCCGATGGTGGCCATGTAAGATAATGCATCAAAGGTACAATCTTTATTGCGATTTCATATTCTATCTCTGATTTACATGATTCTTCTACGACAGTCGAAGATGATCCTTATTTGTGTTATTGAAGAGAAAGTGATCTTAATACAAACTTTGATTAATTATGTGAAAAGAGTAGTAACAATTAGGGTTTATGCAAAAGCCTCTATCTTCTTAATTGTTAATGACGAAAGTTATTTGATGAAAAGACATGATCTTTTATACCTTTGGCATGAATCTTATATGGTTATCGTTGTGGCATTGAAACCCCGATTCTATGAGCTTTTAGTTTATTGAATTTAATCCATTAATTTTATGTCTATTTCTGTCTTTTATTTTATTGCAAAGTTACGAATTTCACTGCACTGACACTCGACATCGACCATATCTAGTCGACATCGAGTAAAATTGGTCGATATCGAGTACCTTTCTACTCGACATTGGCTTGAATGTCTTCTGTTGTGCAGCTGCAGGTGAGATCGACAGTGTTGGTCGATATCGAGTACTCTACTCGACATCGAGTAACTCTTCTGGTCGATTTCGAGGAGAATTTGGAACTTAAAAGGCGAGCGCTGACATGCTTCCTCGTGGATACGATCCTGATTCCATTCCACTACAACGGGAGTAAGTCTTGTAATTTATTTGCGTGGTTCAGGGATTGGTTTGCATTTATTTTATAATTGTTTAATCAAGTCCTCATCCTAACCGTTACCTTCTACTCAGGATTGAGGCAGAGGATCGAGGTGAACACTACTCCTTATTCTATCCATCCGGGGATGAATAAGATGTACCAGGATTTGAGGAGATCATGTTGGTGGCAGAGGATGAGAGCAGACTTTCCTGATTTTGTAGCCAGATGTCAAGTTTGTCAACAGGTTCATATCAAGCACCAGTGGCCAGGAGGATATTTCTATGGACTTCGTCACCGGACTGAGGTGAGATGTTAGAGGTTTTGATGCTATCTGGGTTGTGGTCGACAGATTAACCAACTTAGCTCATTTCATCGCCATGCAGAAAACTTGGCCTGTTTCGAGACTGGCAGAGGAGTTTATCCGACAGATTGTGAGACTTCACGGAGTTCCTGAGATGATAGTTTCTGACAGAGACGGATAATTCACTTTGAGATTCTGGCAGCATGTGCATGAGGCTCTGGCATTAGACTACAGTTCAGTACAACATTCCATCCGCAGACATATGGGCAGAGCAAGAGGATGATTCAGGCATCAGAAGACATTCTGAGATCCTGTGTGCTAGAGTGGGGAGATAGATGGGTCAGATATCTGCCTTTGGTTGAGTTCTCATACAACAACAACTACCATTTGTCGATAAAGATGGCTCCATATGAGGCATTGTATGGGAGGTGCTGCAAGTCGCCAGCCTGTTGGGATGAGCTCGCTGACACTGCAACATCATCACCAGAGTTGGTCAGAGAGATAGTTGATCAGGTCGGACGCATCAAAGGTCATATGAGGATTGCTCAGGATCGTCAAAAGAAGTAAGTAGATCGGAGGAGGACCGAGATTGTCTTCGATGTGGGAGCACATGTGTGGCTGAGAGTATCGCCTACCCGAGGAGTTCGACGCTTTGGCATCAAGGGCAAGCTGAGTCCTAGGTATATTGGGTCTTTTGAGATTCTAGAGAGAGTGGGTGAGGTGGCCTACCGTTTAGCCCTACCCCCGTCCCTAGTTTGAGTTCACGACATCTTTTATGTGTCTCAACTTCGTCGCTATGTTCCCGACCCTAGCCACATCCTTGACCATTCTAACCTCCATATTGAGCCCGATCATATCTTTAGAGAGCGTCCTGTTAGGATCCTTGACCGCCGTGTCAAGAAGTTGAGGAACAGGGAGGTTCCTCTCCTTTTGGTTCATTGGGCCAAGAGAGGTCCTAAGGAGGCTACCTAGGAGACTGAGTAAAGTATCCGGTTCAGTTATGGGGGAGCTTTAGATGAGTTACTTGCGTCTTACGTGGAGCCTAGCGTGGACCTTACCTTGACCTCTTGACCTTTGACATATCATCCCATCTCAGGAAGATATGTCAACCATGTGGGCTGCAACTCACATGGCTGAAAGAGGGTGGTGTGAAATAAAGGCACGGGTTCGATTCCCACCTTTTTAAATATTCTGTAATAGGTGCATCCAACACACGCGCGGCGAGCCGAGGTTCTGCGAGTGGGCTACGCATATACAAGATGGCCAGGTGCGGAATACCATTTTTTTCCCTGGATATTTTAAATGACGTGGACCAATCAAATTGTTTATTTCGTTCTCACCGGTAGAGGTGTTCTCACCCGAACCCTACCCTATATGTATAATTAGCATGCTTATGTGTTTAATGAGGCATAGTTCCCCGCCATTGAATATTTCATTTAATTGGGCCATTCTTTTTCTCCTTTAAATAAATTAGGCTGATAAGATGTGATGAGACAGGGGAAATAAAGACATGGGTGAGAAATTGTTGTCTTCGTTAGGGTTACAAAGGACTGATTATATAAGAATTCACAAAAAGAATTAGGGTTTTGGTATTTATCTAACCAATAAAAATAATCTTATAACATAAGTTTTTTTTATTTGATCTTTCTAACTTATTTCCTAAAAAATTTATTTAGAAAAGATTCCCTATAAAAAATGAGTGGACCTAGGAAAGCAATTTTTGTCAAGTCTTACTAGCTTAGCTAGTAAGGATGACATGTAGCATACCTCCCTTGGTCACGGACACATACACATTCCCATATTTGTTGTTATTGCATCCATCGAACACTCAACCCCATAAGCGTTCTCATATATGTTGTTATTGCATCGACAACGGAAAAGAAAAGATGAGAACAATAATACTATCGGGATCGGTGATGGATTTGAAGTCAATGAATTTCCCATATATTCATTTAAAGAGTCCTTCTTCATCAATGTTGCCACAAGACAATTTTGAGGATCCCCTCCTGAAGATTGGCAATAGAAATCTATGTGAAAAAACTGGAGAGAAGAATAAGCACGATGCGGCCATGTTGGATTTGTAGAAGGCAGTTGCGTTTGGCAACACTCAACCCCATAGCACTTGTTTCCAGAGATAGCAGTGTTGTTGTTGTTGTGGCAAATGGGGCTACATCCTTCCATAGTTGCATTGGTCTGGTTAACCAACACCGCGCTTCCAGCATATCTCACCAGTAAGAAAACATTGCCATCCGTAGAGAAGTAGTAGGGGCCTCCCCTCAAGTCAATGCTACTTAGCCTTATCTGTTGCGTATCTACGACGCACACCTTCAAGGGAGGTATGCTTAGCGGTAAAGTTTAGAAATGAAACTGATACGACTGGTCGGCGCCGTCCCACCTAACATCGAACACTATCTCCTACCCCTCAACTCCTCCAAGTTTGGGTAAAAAGGGTCGGAGGGGGCTATTAGGATCAAAATTATTCACCCATTGAAATACCCCAAATTATTTTTGGGTTATTTCTTATTTTTGTTTAATTAAATAAGTCTATATTATATCAAACTATAGTATATATCTTGTGAATTTGGTCATTTAATAAATTCACCTAAGATATATGGCATGAATTAGAATAATTAAATTATTCTAAAGAAAAATAATATATGATTGGATTTAATTGTATAAATCCTCTAAATACTCTTATTATTTAATTTATAGAGTTAAATTAAATAATATTCATCCCGCTATCTCCATCTTTATCCGTTTCTTTTATTTATTTTTCTTAAAATTCTATCATCTACCCTTAATCCCCATTTTATTTTAATTGATTCTTAATTGCAAAGAATAAAAAATCTATCTTTTTATCTAACCTAATTCAGTAGTATAGATACCCGTCAAATATTAGGTTTTCCCACAACCCAAAACGCCGAAACCAATTCAACTTCACAAACATCACCGTCTCCTCGACCCCTTGCTCCCGTGAACCGCCAAGCCAACTACTGCCGGCGGCCCGAGCCACGAGCCACCACTGCCGGACCACCGCAGCGCAGCCTTGCCCGGAGACGCGCCACGAACCAAGCCGTAGCCTCTGCCTTGTTCGACGCCGCCTCTGATTATCGCCGCCCCGTCCTCCCCCTCTCTCCGATCGCTGTCCAATCTACCGCCGGATAACCGCACTCGCCTCGACCGCTGCCTGGCCACTGTCCGAGCCGCCGAGCCACTGCAGAACGCCCGCCGAGCCGCCGAGCCGCTGCCTTGCCTGTCGCAATTGCCGCTCGAGTTCTGGAATTGCCTGCGTCTCGGATTTCCGCCACCATCACCGCTGCTGCCCATCAACCACCACCGCGCCGATTGCCGCCGCCAATCCTTGCCCGAGCCACCGCCGATTGGAGCCTCGCCTTCGCCGCTTCCAATCGCTGCCTGCCGTGAGCCATCGCCGCCGAGGGAAGATCGTCTTCCTCTTCGTCTGTACGTGAATGTCCAATTGAAGGAATTGGAATTTGATTTCTTTTACAAAAATCACAAGAACTCACCCTTGTTTTATACTATTTCTGTTTTGGCCCTAAGTTAATTATTTATTAAGTTATGCAGTTTCTAAGCTATTCAATTCTTGCCCGTTTCAGCGACACCAAGAAATATCAAAGTACCCATGCCGGATCCCGCTTCCCAAGGAATTCATATTGGTATAGATATTTAACTTTATAGAATTAATTCAATTTTAAATTGAGTTAAGTAAAGTTAATTTTATAAAATATCAGTATTAATATTCCTTTTTTCCGTTGGATTCGATAGGTGTTAAAAGCTCGTCTTGTTGTCGTCAACCAATCAACGAAGGTTAAGGCAAGTGATTTCGTTCAAACGCCCTTTGCGTGTTTCGTGATTCTTTTGTTGTGCCTTTTAAATTCTTCCGTGTCGAATGCGGCCCTGTGGCCAATTTCCTTGCCAATTTCGATAAATTGCATACCCGTCTGCTTGATGTAATTTATCTTTTTAATCATAAATTGGCATGAGTTAAATAAATGGGCAATTATTATTAAAGTAATTATAGTGTTATAGTATTAAATGTGAATTGTTTGTTTATAACTCGGGATAAGTAAAGGTTGTCCATTTTCTTCTTTTTAAAGTGCATGATATTCTGCTTGTTCTTTCATGCAAACTAGTGGCATGTGATAGTAAGACCCTTTGAATTATCCATGCTTGTCCCTGTTGATTTAATGTCGTTATTATGATCACCTAGTGTAAATTGTTTATATATGATAAGATAGGCACCATGTGATGTTTAGTTGTGATATGTTAAAATGCGCACCACGTGATGCGAGTGGCTTTATGCCTTTGGCAAGTTATGCAGTAGACTGACTTGCAGGTTGTGGTTCGTTAAGCCACCGCCTTACAAGGTTTCATGAAACACCATCCCGGAATGCATTCTCTGCGGGGTGATAAAACAACGATCTGATGTAGGTCGTGGTCCTTATTAAAGGCCCGACCGGTACCACGTAGTATTATTATTATTATCGTTATCTTTATTATCGACTGTTAAATAGGTGATCATTTCAACTATTATACTTATCTGCCTCAAGTATAATTCCTGTTCTTATCTTATAATCGATCGTTATGATCATCCGAGTCATGTCGTGAATTTTTATCTTTTTGTTCAGTTTCCACTATTAAATATTCGTGTCATTCCCTTAACCTGAGACATACCGTTTTATGGTCACTGTAAGGTTAAAGTCTGAACATTTTCCCTATCATTTGCTAGTCTTAATTGTACTAACCATCCTATTTATTGGATGGCTGGTGTCCTTCGTTCTCACGAAACACCAGACCATATTCCACAGGTCTAGTGCAAGCAGCGGAGCAGGAGAGAGTTGAAGAGCGGACTATCATTTATTGAATCTATTTACTACAAGTTTTGAACCTCTAAAGTTTCCGCATCGCTACTTTAATTTCAGTTATTCATACTTTATGATTTTGGTATCCTTATTATTACTATGATCAGATATTTTGAACTAATAAATTATATTTACTTCCGTTTATTTTATTTAAATTATCATCTTGTTTATGGGAGCATGGTTGCATGTCCCTATAAGCCTCAGGTGAATTCAAAGACATTAAAGTCTGCGGATTCACTGGCGCTGCAACACTCCTTGGGGATCTAAAAGGGGGTGTTACAGAACGTGGTATCAGAGCTGTAGGTTTTAAAACGTTTTCATTCGGATTTTTAAATAATTTCTAAAGTGAATTTCAAAAAGGCTTTGATTAAAACTATGTTCTACTTATAAAAAAAATAAGCAGTTTTGGAAATGGTCTCAAAGTATTTGTCCGATAGTCCTGCTCAAGCTCCTGCACCTGCAATAGACTAATCTTAGATTCTTATTCCTGTTTCCTCTGAATCTCGTTTCCTGGATTATCTCGTTAAAGTATTGATGACTCCTCGCCCTCCTCGATGGATGTCTGATGTTTGCAAAGACCTCAGGACTGCGTGCCACGGGTTACCCCCATTGCATTGACTTCACCAACAACTCTAACATTGAGTCTGACTCAAGCACAAAGGTGGAGGTCGTGGAAAAAGCTACAGTGGAGCTATCCAAGGGGAAGAATGTCCTGGTCGACCCTTCCGAAGGAGCTGCAGCCACAGAATATGGCAAGAAGCTTATCCGCGAGTGGTACAAGGAACATAATTTGGGAACTCCTCGATTCTGCAGCGAGGAAAAGGCATCAAGGGAAAGGAGATCCATGCTAGCTACCTTGGATGACAAGAGGAGAAAGTACCTCCAGAATCTCGTCCGACTGTACGGCATGGAACCATCTCAAAGTCCCAGTGAGGAGGAGTCAAAGAAGATATCCTTTTTGGAAACCCTAGCAGATGAGAAAGCATTTTAGGCTTTGCAAGCTAGAAGAGCGAGGCAGAGGCTCGGTGTCAGGGAGATCGGGGAAATATACAGGAATAAGGAACGAATTCTGAATGAGCTGGAGAAACGCTGTGATCAGGCTAGAGATGAGATCAAAAAGAGATGTGTGAGCATGCTAAGTCAGAGAGAGAAGCAGCATCACAAAAGCATAGCTCTAGAGGGGACAAACTCGTCGAGTTGTATGTCTTTTTAGAAGATGACAAGGATTAAGATCTCATCAGAAATACCAGCCAAAAAACCAGATTCCTGCAGGTTCACAACCGACTGTGAACAAAGGAAAGAATGTCGTCGGGCCATCTCAGCAGGGTCCGCGACTATATGAAATACGTAGTCTGGAGGACACTACTTCTCCTATGGCTCAAGGTATTATCTATCTCCGGGCCGAGCCAATTAATATTCTTTTTATCCAGGTGCTTATCATTCTTTTCTAGCCGAGCAAACTGCTGAAAGACTCGGATTAGAATCTGTGACTCTAGATGATTCCTTTATTGTGAAATTCCCTAGTGGGGATAGAGTTCGAGGTAGGAAAATGTTATTCCACTTCCCCATCGCGATAGGTGGCGATGGATACCTTGCCGATCTTGTTCTGCTTCCGATCCTTCCTCAGAACATCATTCTTGGTATGGATTGACTTACTCGCCATAGTGCAATCATTGATTGTGGACGGAGAATCGTGACCATTTCGTCGGACGGTAGGGTTGTGAGCAGATTTCGTGAGCGCATTCCTGAAAAGGATGGCCGTGTTATTATTGTAATGTAGGCAGCCAAATTATTACGTCAAGGTGGTGCCGGATTCTTATGTTATCTGCAGGATCAGCCATCCGACTCGGTCCATATCTCCGATATTCCTGTAGTTCGGGAATTACCTCATGTTTTCCCCGATGAGATTCATGGTTTACCTCCAAAGTGGTTCATTGAGTTCACCATCGACTTAGAGCCAAGGACCTCTCCCATTTCCAAAGCCCCGTATCGCATGGCTTCCATGGAGATGCAAGAATTGAAGAGTCAGCTTGAAGAGTTGTTAGAGAAGGGTGATATTCGACCCAGTGCGTCGCCTTGGGGTGCTCCCGTGCTGTTGTGAAGAAGAAAGACGGCTCTTTCCATCTGTGTATTGATTATCGGGAGCTGAACAAGGTGACTATCAAGAACAAGTATCCGTTGCCACACATCGATGATTTATTGGATCAGCTTCAGGGAGCAAAGATATTCTCCAAGATTGACCTTCGATCTGGTTACCATTAGCTCCGAGTTCGTAATGAGGAGACTATCATTTATTGAATCTATTTACTACAAGTTTTGAACCTCTAAGGTTTCCGCATCGCTACTTTAATTTCAGTTATTCATACTTTATGATTTTGGTATCCTTATTATTACTATGATCAGATATTTTGAACTAATAAATTATATTTACTTCCGCTTATTTTATTTAAATTATCATCTTGTTTATGGGAGCATGGTTGCATGTCCCTATAAGCCTCAGGTGAATTCAAAGACATTAAAGTCTGCGGATTCACTGGCGCTGCAACACTCCTTGGGGATCTAAAAGGGGATGTTACACCCATAAGCATTTGGACAAAGCTACAAACCACTTCAATGAAAATCGGATACTTGGTAAAGGTGGCCAGTGGATTTTTTTACAAATGCATGCTAGATGATGGAAGGACCGTTGCAGTCAAGAAGCTAAAAATGAGGCATGAAAGTGAGATGGAGCAGTTCATAAACGAAGTAGTTATTTTATACCAAATCAACCATAGAAATGTGGTTAAGCTGTTGGGATGTTGCTTGGAGAAAGAAGTTCCCCTTCTCGTGTATGAGTTCATTTCCAATGGAACACTTTCCCAACATATCACTGATCCTGATGAAGATTTCATTCTTAGTTGGCCGATGCGTTTGAAAATTGTAGCTGATGTAGCTGGAGCCATTTCTTATCCACATTCATATTCCTCCATTCCTATATATCCCTGTGATATATAGGAATGGAGGAATATGAATGTAGAGCAAAAGTTTTGAAAATTGTAGCTGATGTAGCTGGAGCCAAGTATTCGAACATACTCTTGGATGAAAAATACAGAGCAAAAGTTTCTGACTTTGGATCTTCGAAGGCCACTAGCATTGATCAGACACACTTGACCACCCTTGTTCGTGGTACATGGGGATATCTTGATCCAGAATACTTCCATTTGAATCAGTTTACAGATAAAAGTGATTTGTACAGTTTTTGGGTTGTCCTCGTAGAACTTTTGACGAGTAAGAAGCCAATCTACAGGGATATTGAATCTATGGAGCAAAAGAGTTTAGCGATGGAATTCATACTTAAAGTACAAAACTCTCAAGTGTTTGGCATCTTGGATCCTCAAGTTGTGAACGAGGTTGAGGAGGAGCTGACGGGTGTTGTTAACCTAGCAAAACGGTGCTTAAATGACATCGGAAGAATGAGAGCTATAATGAGAGAAGTCACAATGACATTGGACATGATCATCAAGTCTCCAACTGAAATGCCTACGCAGCAGGACCAACCAAGATTCAGGGATGAAGAATTCAACGAGAGTGTCATGGCTGAGATGAGTGATGTTGGTTTCATGTCAATCCCACTTCCCGCTGGTGATGAAAGTGGGGTGTATGGCATCGATTTTTTGGATTTGGAAACTATGGTTCTTCGTTCATCAATGCACTCTAAGCATATATAACATGTTATACAATACATATATACATATACACAAAATAACATGTTACAGAAGACTCAAGATTAGGGTTTCGATTTTAGAGAGTAACAGAGTAAAGACACACACATACATATAAAACTATAGGGTTTTTTCTTTATAATAAATTAACTATATATTTTTCCAAGCAACATCCCAACAGCTTAACCACATTTCTATGGTTGATTTGGGATAAAATAACTACTTCGTTTATGAACTGCTCCATCTCACTTTCATGCCTCATTTTTAGCTTATTGACTGCAACGGTCCTTCCATCATCTAGCATGCCTTTGTAAACAATCCCCTGACCACCTTTACCAAGTATCCGATTTTCATTGAAGTGGTTTGTAGCTTTATCCTAATGCTTATGGGTGAATTATTTTGATCCTAATAGCCCCCTCCGACCCTTTTTTACCCAAACTTGGAGGAGTTTAGGTGTTGGAGATAGTCTTCGATGTTAGGTGGGAAGGCGCCGACCAGTCGGATCAGTTTCATATCCAAACTTTGACGGTAAGCATACCTTCCTTGGTCACGGACACATAAGCATTCCCATATATGTTGTTATTGCATACATCGAACACTCAACTCCATAAGCGTTCTCATATCTGTTGCTATTGCATCGGCAACGGAAAAGAAAAGATGAGAACAATAATACTATCGGGATCGGTGATGGATTTGAAGTCAATGAATTTCACATATATTCATTTAATGAGTCCTTCTTCATCAATGTTGCCACAAGACAATTTTGCGGATCCCCTCCTGAAGATTGGCAATAGAAATCTATGTGAAAAAAGTGGAGTGAAGAATAAGCACGATGCGGCCATGTTGGATTTGTGGAAGGCAGTTGCGTTTGGCAACACTCAACCCCGTAGCACTTGTTTCCATAGATAACAGTGTTGTTGTTGTTGTTGTTGTGACAAATAGTGCTACATCTTTCCATAGTTGCATCAGTCTGGTTAACCAACACCGCGCTTCCAGCACATCCCACCAGTAAGAAAACATTGCCATCTGTAGAGAATTTGTAGGGGCCTCCCCTCAAGTCAATGCTACTTAGCCTTATCTGTTGGGTATCTACGGTGCACACCTTCAAGGGAGGTATGCTTACCGTCAAAGTTTGGATATGAAACTGATACGATTGGTCAGCGCTGTCCCACCTAACATCGAACACTATCTCCAACACCTCAACTCCTCCAAGTTTGGGTAAAAAAGGGTCGGAGGGGGCTATTAGGATCAAAATTATTCACCCATAAGCATTTGGACAAAGCTACAAACCACTTCAATGAAAATCGGATACTTGGTAAAGGTGGCTAGGGGATTGTTTACAAAGGCATGCTAGATGATGGAAGGACCGTTGCAGTCAAAAAGCTAAAAATGAGGCATGAAAGTGAGATGGAGCTGTTCATAAACGAAGTAGTTATTTTATCCCAAATCAACCTTAGAAATGTGGTTAAGCTGTTGGGATGTTGCTTGGAGAAAGAAGTTCCCCTTCTCGTGTATGATTTCATTTCCAATGGAACACTTTCCCAACATATCAATGATCCTGATGAAGATTTCATTCTTAGTTGGCCGATGCGTTTGAAAATTGTAGCTGATGTAGCTGGAGCCATTTCTTATCTACATTCATATTCCTCCATTCCTATATATCCCTGTGATATATAGGAATGGAGGAATATGAATGTAGAGCAAAAGTTTTGAAAATTGTAGTTGATGTAGCTGGAGCCAAGTCTTCGAACATACTCTTGGATGAAAAATACAGAGCAAAAGTTTCCGACTTTGGATCTTCGAAGGCCACTAGCATTGATCAGAAACACTTGACCACCCTTGTTCGTGGTACATGGGGATATCTGGATCCGGAATACTTCCATTTGAATCAGTTTACAGATAAAAGTGATGTGTACAGTTTTTGGGTTGTCCTCGTAGAACTTTTGACGAGTAAGAAGCCAATCTACAGGGATATTGAATCTATGGAGAAAAAGAGTTTAGCGATGGAATTGATACTTAAAGTACAAAACTCTCAAGTGTTTGGCATCTTGGATCCTCAAGTTGCGAACGAGGCTGAGGAGGAGATGACGAGTGTTGTTAACCGAGCAAAACGGTGCTTAAATGACATCGAAAGAATGAGACCTACAATGAGAGAAGTCGCAATGACATTGGAAATGATCATCAAGTCTCCAACTGAAATGCCTACGCAGCAGGACCAACCAAGTTTCCGGGATGAAGAATTCAACGAGAGTGTCATGGCTGAGATGAGTGATGTGGGATTCATGTCAAGCCCACTTCCCGCTGGAGATGAAAGTGGGGTGTATGGCATCAATTTTTTGGATTTGGAAACTATGGTTCTTCGTTCATCAATGTACTCTAAGCATATATAACATGTTATACAATACATATATATATATACATATACACAAAATAACATGTTACACAAGACTCAAGATCAGGGTTTCGATTTTAGAGAGTAACAAAGTAAAGACACACACATACATATAAACCTATAGGGTTTTTTCTTTATAATAAATTAACTATATATTTTTCCAAGCAACGTCCCAACAGCTTAACCACATTTCTATGGTTGATTTGGGATAAAATAACTACTTCATTTATGAATTGGTCCATCTCACTTTCATGCCTCATTTTTAGCTTCTTGACTGCAACGGTCCTTCCATCATCTAGCATGCCTTTGTAAACAATCCCTTGACCAACTTTACCAAGTATCAGATTTTCCTTGAAGTGGTTTGTAGCTTTGTCCAATTGCTTATGGGTGAATAATTTTGATCCTAATAGCCCCCTCCGGCCCTTTTTTACCTAAACTTGGTGGATTTGAGGTGTTGGAGATAGTCTTCGATGTTAGGTGGGAAGGCGCCGACCTGTCGGATCAGTTTCATTTCCAAACTTTGACGGTAAGCATACCTCCCTTGGTCATGGACACATAAGCATTCCCATATCTATTGTTATTGCATCCATCGAACACTCAACCCCATAAGCGTTCTCATATCTGTTGTTATTGCATCGGCAACGGAAAAGAAAAGATGAGAACAATAATACTATCGGGATCGGTGATGGATTTGAAGTCAATGAATTTCCCATATATTCATTTAAAGAGTCCTTCTTCATCAATGTTGCCACAAGACAATTTTGCGGATTCCCTCCTGAAGATTGGCAATAGAAATCTATGTGAAAAAACTGGAGAGAAGAATAAGCACGATGCGGCCATGTTGGATTTGTGGAAGGCAGTTGCGTTTGGAAACACTCAACCCCGTAGCACTTGTTTCCAGAGATAGCAGTGTTGTTGTTGTTGTTGTGGCAAATGGTTCTACATCCTTCCATAGTTGCATCGGTCTGGTTAACCAACACCGCGCTTCTAGCACATCCCACCAGTAAGAAAACATTGTCATCCGTAGAGAAGTTGTAGGGGCCTCCCCTCAAGTCAATGCTACTTAGCCTTATCTGTTGCGTATCTACGGTGCACACCTTCAAGGGAGGTATGCTTACCGTCAAAGTTTGGATATGAAACTGATACGCCTGGTCGGCACCTTCCCACCTAACATCGAAGACTATCTCCAACACCTCAACTCCTCCAATTTTGGGTAAAAAGGGTCGGAGGGGCCTATTAGGATCAAAATTATTCACACATAAGCATTTGGACAAAGCTAGAAACCACTTCAATGAAAATCGGATACTTGGTAAAGGTGGCCAGGGGATTGTTTACAAAGGCATGCTAGATGATGGAAGGACCATTGCAGTCAAGAAGCTAAAAATGAGGCATAAAAGTGAGATGGAGCAGTTCATAAACGAAGTAGTTATTTTATCCCAATTCAACCATAGAAATGTGGTTAAGCTGTTGGGATGTTGCTTGGAGAAAGAAGTTCCCCTTCTCGTGTATGAGTTCATTTCCAATGGAACACTTTCCCAACATATCAGTGATCTTCATGAAGATTTCATTCTTAGTTGGCCGATGCGTTTGAAAATTGTAGTTGAGGTAGCTGGAGCCATTTCTTATCTACATTCATATTCCTCCATTCCTGCATATCACAGGGATATCAAGTCTTCGAACATACTCTTGGATGAAAAACACATAGCAAAAGTTTCCGACTTTGGATCTTCGAAGGCCACTAGCATTGATCAGACACACTTGACCACCTTTGTTCGTGGTAGATGGGAATATCTGGATCCAGAATACTTCCATTTGAATCAGTTTACAGATAAAAGTGATGTGTACAGTTTTGGGGTTGTCCTCGTAGAACTTTTGACGGGTAAGATGCCAATCTACAGGGATATTGAATCTATGGAGCAAAAGATTTTAGCGATGGAATTCATACTTGAAGTACAAAACTCTCAAGTGTTTGACATCTTGGATCCTCAAGTTGTGAACGAGGCCGAGGAGGAGCTGACGATTGTTGTTAACCTAGCAAAACGGTGCTTAAATGACATCGGAAGAATGAGACCTACAATGAGAGAAGTCGCAATGACATTGGACATGATCATCATGTCTCCAACTGAAATGCCTACGCAGCAGGACCAACCAAGTTTCCGGGATGAAGAATTCAACGAGAGTGTCATGTCTTAGATGAGTGATGTTGGTTTCATGTCAAGCTCACTTCCCGCTGGTGTTGCCAATTCTCTATACGTTGATGTGCAGCCGCGATTGCATGACACCATATGAATTAGTTGTACAAACGTCGCTGGTATGGTAATGTTGGATTACTCCATTGATTATATTTGTGTGAGATTGGAAGCATATTTACTAAATGTTTGTGGTTTTATTGTGATTTAAATAGTTATTGCCATTTGACCATATATGTTTTGTAATGATTTTGTGTGGCTTGTTTGGCTAATTACTGAAAGTGAAATGAAGAATTTGATGGAAAAGTAGCTAGTCCTCCTCCATTTGATGGTAACTGGACATTGCCTTTTAATTTGTTATGCTTGGTTTGTCTTCAAACTTTTTATATCCCTCGTTACTTATCTCAGCAACCAACAAATGAGAAATTGGTGCAATCTAGTGATTTTTTTTTTGTTATAAATTTTTTTCCATTGTCCCTGAGATGTTAGATTAGACGAGGCTCGAGCCACTCCATGCCCCACTGTGGCTTCCCCAGTTATGTACCAACTTGTTTTTTTGTTATAAATTCATTTGTAATTTACTGGTTGATTTCGATTGAATATTTGCTATTTTCGATCTAATCTTTTGTAGTTTTCAATCGGTTTTTAGGCTGAATGGTGTTCTTGGAAGATTGGTAGGAGTTGAAATGAATGCTGCTTTTGGAGTGCTGAATTGGGAGTATTTGAAAGTGGTGAAATTGGCAAATGGGAAGTCTCTGAAATTGAGCTGTTTGAAGGGTGTTTTCTTGTTCAGTAGTAGGGGTTGTTTTTTGGCTCGAAAAATGGCTGAATTCACATATTCTAGGGCTGTTTTAGCTGCTGGTTATTGTCTCATTGGTTTGGGTTATATGGATTTGCTGTTTTGGAAGCTTTTGTTGTTAGAAAAGGGTTTGATCTGCAGGATGATGGCGCTTTGTAAGGTTAATGCTTAGGGATGTTTTCTAAGGCCAGTTTATTTATGGTAATGTGGGCTCTTGGTTGCGCAGTTTGAGGGATGTTTTGCAGCCTTCCAGATGCTCGTAAAGGGGGTCGGTTAGGGTCTGTTTCAGAGTCAGTTGGGCTGCTCGATTGGCTGTTGTTTGAAGCTGCAATTGGGGGATGTTTTCGTTGTTTGCGTCTGCTATTTGAGCTCGGTCTCCTGCAGGAAGGGGCTGCTCGTCTAGGTTGTTTTTTGGGGCTGCAATTGGTGGGTGAAGCTACTGTTTGGGGCTGCAGAAGGGCTTGTAGGTTGTCGAGTTCCTTAGTTGCTAGCTAGCACTTTGTTTACATTTATTGGGGCTGTTCACGTAGGTTATTTCTATGGGAAGAGGCTTTTCTGTTCAGCTTTTTAAGGCGTGTTTGAAAATACAACCGGCTCCGCGCACTATTTGGCACCAGGTTGTGGGGGACGCCGGTGGAGGTTGTGGGCGGTTCTGGTGCAGTTGAAACCGCCGGTTCTACAACCTTGGGGATGGAAGGTTGTCGAGTCTTCAACCAGAGGATTTCCCATGGTGCCCATCCTCTCCTTATTCCCCTCGTGCCCTTCCTCCCTCACGCAACTGATTCCACTGTCTCCTTCTTCACGCGATTTCGAGCGATTTCAAGGATAATCTCCACAAATTGGCTTCGATTAAGGTACACTTCTTCACCCTTCTTCTCTACTCTATCTTCCAAGCCTGTAATCAACTTGTTGGTGTTCCAATGGCCGCTGGAGCCGAGATTTCGGACTTTATCCGGTTAGGGTTTTGATAGAGATATTTTCGCAGTCGTTAAATCCTATCAAATAGTTCTGAACTAACCTAACTAGTATAGCTTGGCAAGTACAGGTCGAACCCAAAGAGACTTGTGCAATTCGTATGCTCAATTTGTATGCTAAAGTGAGAAGATATGAAAAGGGGGTTTTGGAAGTATGTAAAGTAACACAAAAAATAAGGAAAGGATGCAATGATGGTGATTGATAACAATATGTGAGAAACACGCTTGATTAATTAGTATCCACTCTCAATTTGGATTCCGATCCTTGAAATTCCCTAAACCTATTATTCTTGAGCAGCCTATTGTGAAAATCAATTGTACCTTGACAATAACTTTCAATTCCTTCCCTGCAATTAGTGAATATGTCAACCAGACTCTAAACACCCTTATTGACGAATAACCTAGAAACTATCCAGATTCAATTCAACAATAGCAATGCGCACCAAGGAAACTCAATAGGAACAATTGAAATAAAGCAACTAGCAATAAACCAATTGTATCTTTATCTTCATGCAATCAAGCAAGTCAACTAGCCCTAGATGATCACAAGTTGCTACTACGATCTAAGTTCTTCAACTAGCGTCCCTATAGATCTAGTGATAGATTAAATTCAATTAGGTGGCCAATCCAATAGAACACAAACTTAATCATAAGCAATGGCAATGGAAGATAAAGGTTACTCAAAAGTAAATAGAGTAGAGAATATCTCACGGAATATCAAATCAAAAGCTTCAAACTAATCAATGAAACGAAAGAGAAGTTTAGTTCGCCATAGCCCAAAAGTTCTCCTCTAGGGTTCTTCAATTGCTAAAACAGTTAATAATAAGTCTCCTAAAAACCCCTTTAATAGACGTCCCAAAAGGGTTACAAAATAACCTAAACAAAACACCCACTGCTGCTTGGGAGGTGTTTTCAGAGCTTGCTGAGGGCTCTAGACAATTCAGCAAGGGACTACACGCTCGAGGGGTGCTTGCAGTTGACTCCTCAACTTCCGCCTTACATAGCGATGTTGCGGAGTTGAAGGAGATGATGAAAAGGTGTGTGCTACATGGAACTCCACGGCAACTTAAGGCATGTGGAATTTGCGCGGATCCATATCATCCTACGAACACATGCCCAATTCTGCAAGAGCCAAGTGTTGAGTTGAATGCCATGGGAGGTTTTGTGCCACAAAGACCCAGGTTTGGTAATTATGCTAATTCTAATAATTTCAATGCTAATAATTATAATGCAGGCTACCAACAGGGCTATGGTTTTGTGAACCAACAACCCCCGCTCAACCAACAACGAGGGCCCCATTTTAGACCCCAACAACAATATGACAGCATTGACAGGCAAAGGGACCCCCCACAAGGCAACACAACACCGGATGATCCATTAAAGGTGCTAGTTGAGCAAAATAAGCAACTCATGCAAACGGTTATGTTGCAGGCTGAGCATAGCAAGACCTTGGAGAAACAAGTGAGCCAATTGGCTCAAACGATGAGCAAACTCCAGGCACGTGATTCGGGCAAACTACCATCTCAAACGGTGGTTAATCCAAAGGAGAACGTGAGCACAATGACATTGAGGAGCGGTAAGGAGCTTATTGGCACAACACAAGATAATGAAGAAGGCCACATGGGTACGCAGGAAGAAGAAGATGAAGGTCTGCAGGCAAATGACCGCGCCCGCGGCCCCTTAGCCGCGCCCGCGGCCATGATAGAGAGGCAGAAGTTGACAACTCCGTTGAGCCATGCCCGTGGTCCCCCAACCGCGCCCGCGGCCCATTTGTTGGCACACAGGACGATTATGTTTGTCCAGATTTTCCACCACTCAGCTCGAGCAAGCCCATTCCTCCCTTCTCCGAGGCATTAAGTGAGACAAGGAAACCTGAGAATGACAAAGAACTCTTCGACACTTTCAGTAAGTGTGAGGTAAACATCCCTTTTCTCAAATTGATTAAGTCTATTCCTCGTTATGCTAATTTTCTAAAAGGAATTTGTACGATAAAGAGGAAACAGAAAGAAAAGGCAAAGAAGAAGGTGAAGGTAAGTGCAAACGTGTCTGCTATTTTGCAACGAAGAATTCCTTAGAATTGTGGTGATCCAGGCATATTTAGTATTCCATGTGAGATAGGTGCATTAAAATTTGATAGAGCTATGCTTGATTTAGGTGCATCTATTAATGTTTTGCCTTATGACTTGTACAATTCTTTGGGATTAGGATCATTGCAGGACACTATGACACTTATTCAATTGGCTGACCGTTCCACTGTGAGCCCAAGAGGGGTAGTTAAAGATGTTTTGGTTAAAGTCAGCGAGCTTATATTTCCTTCTGATTTCTTTGTTCTAGATATGAAATGTGACAATGTTGTGGTCCCTATTTTGTTAGGTAGACCATTTCTTAAAACTTCTAGGACTAAGATTGATGTTTATGATGGCTCTCTAACAATGGAGTTTGATGGGGAGAAAGTGAAATACAATATTGATGATGTTATTAAGCAAACTTCTGATGTTCATTCGTTATGTTTGTCAGATGTTATTGAGTCATTGTTTCAGGATGTTCCTAAAGATTATAGCTTGTACGCTAACACACAAGGAAATGCAGGGAAGCGAGACGGTTGTTTTGGAAGTCCACCCAATCACCTGATCCTAAGCTTTTAATGCTAACCTCGCATAGCGACAAATGTCTATTTGGTATACAGGATTCATTTATGAAAGGGAATGTAGGCCACCTTGGAGGGGATAACAAGGATGTAGTTAAAAAGTTGGTTCTCAAGGAACCAGACCCTGAGATTTGAGCTTTGAATAAGTCGAGCCAACGACATAAAACAAAGGCACTGCTCGGGAGGCAACCCGAGGTAAGTAGGTTTATTCATAATTTGCTTTTATTGCAATATTTATTTATTAGTAGGTAGTTTGGGTGTTTTCGGCAAGACACTAACATTTCAAAATAAGTAAGAGAAGAACGCAAGGACAATGAGCCGCGCCCGCGGCCTTCAGAATATCAGAAATGGTTGGCATACATACGGAGCTGCGCCCGCTGCCTACCTACCGCGCCCGCGGCCCTTCCCCTGCAACAGCTGCCGAATGTGCCTTAGTTGTGTTGTAGTTTCTGCTTTCCCGCCACCGCCATGAGTTTCATTGTGAGTTTTTCTTTTCTTTTCCTCTTCCATGCTAATTCTTGTATTTGTCTTTATCTTCATTGAGGACAATGAAAGACTTAAGTGTGGGGGAGATTATTAGCTAGGATTTAGGTTATAAATTGCATTAGATAACATGTTTATTTCCGTTGCATGTTTATTTCATATTATTTCATTGCATGTTTATTTCATAGTATAAAAAAAATCATGCATTAGTTAAGTTTAGGTCTTATTTTCCCACATGAAAGATCGCTTGTCCTCTATATTTTATTTGTGATTTATGATGCCCCATGACTCACTTGGATTGTTGAAGCTTTGATTTAGTACTTTCATATTTTAGTGAGCATGGTTTATTGATGATTGAGCATGTATGACTCTTGGATTTGGGCGATATTGAGATTCTGTACAAATTACCTGGTGAGACTATTTTGGCCTATTTCAGGACAATCTATATTATGTCCTCTTGCTTGTTGAGTGTACTCTCTTTGATTGCTTCCTCTTTGACTTGCATTTAGATATCTTTTTCAAGGCTGCATTTTATGATTTATGCGCATGGCTTAAACATGATTGATGCACCTTTATTAGCCCTATTTGACTCATTCCCACCTTACATATTATCCGTTGCTTGAAGCCCATTTGAGCTTGATTGCCTATTCTGTTGTAGCTCCACAAAATTTATCCATGTCCAATTATAGCCTGACCCAATCCGGGAATTTAGGAATAGTTGGTGAATATCTATATTGTGGATGATTGTTTCAGTGATGGATGATGTGATTTGAGGTATCTTTATGATACGTTTAGTTGTTTCTTACTAGTGCTTATTACTTGGACCTAAGGAGGATAAAATTCACTTAGGGGTAAAAGTCAAGGAAAATCAATTAATATAGCAAGAAAAAAAAGAAAAAAAAATATAATAAAGGAAAGAGTTGAGTATTCTTGTAGAGTTGTATGCTTGAGATTGGGATTGTATGACATGGTAGAGATATGGTATGAGTTGATGAGTAGTGGTGTGTAATTTGGTGATTTCCTTAGTTCCCGGATTATGAGCACCACATGGCCTAAAAATGTCCATACCTTATGTTTTCTACCTTGGCCCCATTACAACCTGATTGAAAGACCTCATGATTTTTGTTGTGTGGAGTCACCAGCGGTGGAGAATTAGAACACTGGTGCAAGTCTCTTGTAGCTAAGCTTTCAAAGATTGAGTTTTGAGCGTAAAATTGTTAACCCTAAACATGAGTGAGAGTGAAACACATACCTAGTGAGGTGCAGAATTGACATGTTTGCTTGAGTTTATTGGTTACAAAATATGTGCAATGATGTTGTCAATTTATGATGTTTACTTCCCTTTCATTTCTAAAGGAACAGTTGGGGTGGATGCATGAAGGGTTTGTCTATGGGGTGATATGATGTTGTTTTCATTGCTTGAGGACAATCAAAGGTTTAAGTGTGGGGGAATTTGATAGCATGCATTCATATAGGTGTTATAGGACTTATCTAGCATAGTTTAGGTGTAAATAATGTCCTCATTAGTATTAATTTGTGAGTTTGATTATTGTGGTTATGGAAGCGGAATCTACACATATTTGTGGTTAATTTCAGGTATGAGAAACTTGGATGGGAGAGGCATGAAGTGTAAAAGTGGGATCACAAGAGTCGAGGAAAGAGCTAAGGAGAAGATTGGAAGAATGTTGTTAACAAGTGATCCGCGCCTGCGGCCTAGAAGCCGCGCCCAAGGTCAACACTGAGATGTGAAAGGTTGACTATGTCCTGAGCCGCGGCCGACCAAAAGGTCACGAGTTCGAATCCCCCCTCCCCCAATATTGTAATGGTCTAAGTGTCTACCTTTGAACCAAAAAAATGAAAGCAATTTTTTAAAATTAAAATAGTTAAAATTTGTGATTTAAAAAAAAATTAAAGCTCTTAACTACCGCAAGGCCATAAATCAAGAGCCTTAGGGCAACTCCCATAGTAAGCCAAAAAATGGGTTTTGGCCAAATTTTACTCCCACCTTAGGCCAAAATCCGTTTTAGCCTTTTTGTATTTGGCCTAATTCCAAAACAAATGCCAAATTTGGCTTCCACTTTTGGAAGGCCAAAGCCTATATATTTATTTATTTATTTATTTTTAAGTGTTTAATATTTATGTAAATTTACAAAAATACAATTATAAATCTATATATTATATAGTTATGATTTTCAATTAAAAATAAAATTTGTAGTATTGTTAAGATATACAAGAGTTCTTTGATATGACTATAATATTTGACATATTTGAATTATTATTGCACAAATAATATTTTTAGAAAATGACATTAATCTTTGTTATTATAGATTCATCAAAATTATAATAAAAAATAAATATTAAGTCGCTTAAAGTACTAAAGAAGAAAAAACAAATATAAAATGCAACAACCAACTATTGAATCATGGTCACATTTAATATTCTGGTAGATCCACATTACTCTCTTCAAATCGAAATGATAACAATAGAATCGAGTGACGGAAATGAGATGTGAAAGTTCTAAATTGTATGAATATTTATAGAAAATTAGCCTACCAAAATTGGCCTACGGTGGGAACAACCAAACTGCACAATAGGCCAAAAGATAATATTTCATAAAATATTCTCTTTTGGTAGGCTATTTCTCCTAGCCATTATGGCCTACTGGGAAAGATGCTTTTAATTTGAAGTATTTTTCATTTTAGCTTTTGAAAAAAAAAATTCCTAAGATTCACACTTTTTTCCCATTTTGATAAAAACTCTTTCCAAATTTAGTTTTTTTTTTTAACCTAGGTTTAAGGACATATGTTATAAAGACTATTATTTGGTGTTTCTAACCTATATCCTTAGGATATAAATTAGGTTACAAAAAATCGACGAGGAGATTGTAGGATCATCATAGCTCGTAGATATTTTGGGTATCCGGGGATCGGTATTTTACAACTTTGTGGATGCTAGACCTTGAGCCACCGTAAAGGGCCCATTTGTTTGATAATAACAACAATAACATCCTGGTATATTCCACAATGATGCAGGGTTGGGATCAAGATACACGCATCTTTTATCTCGAATAAGTCGAGAGGGTGTTTGTTTGATCATACGCTGCGAAATTAAGATGAGTGTGATAACTGCCGTACAAAAATTACAGGTTGCAATTGGAGTTTTTCATCCCTAGAAAATAAGTACAGGGAAGGGAAAAGGCAAGAATCACTTGGGATCACTGGAGTCCTTTGGCCTGATACTATTATGCAGTCTTGTCATCCATTTCTTCTGTGAAGAGGTGAGATCAAAGATCCTTGCTTTCGATGAAGATTGTCGAGATGCTCCTGCTGGTGGAAGTTCAGCAGGAAGAGCTGCAGCAGCGCTTGTAAACGCGTTCAAAATAAGGAATGCTAAAATGGGAGACAGATCCAAGGTCCCTCCTAGTGGTGGTATGATTCCACGAAATATGTTCAAGTAGGGGTCACACAAGGTGCTGAAATACACAGTGATCAAAATATAAATATTGGAGACCCATGAAATTAAATTAGATGAATATATGTAAATAAAGCTTCGCAAAGAACACAAGAAATAAGGCATTGAAAGATTAGCACGGACTGAGCAGAAATATAAACAACTCTATGGACATTAGGGTATGTTTGGCATGTCAAGATTTAATCGAGCTTAAATTTAAAATCTAGATGAAATTGTTGATGAAAAACTTGGATTTATTGAATTGTTAATCTTTTCGGATAGTAAATAGGTAAAATCTTCTTTGGCAAGACAAACTGAACTCAGTTTTTTTCAAAGTTGTTCCCTTGAAAGCCGCGAAAAGCTCTCCCACACTACTTTGAAAAGCTTTCCTGAAAGCATTACTCGACACTCATTGATTACATCTTACTCAGCTTACAGCAAATTTGCAGCTTCAGCTTATTGGATTCAGGCCAGCCAACAAGCATTCCCACAACTAACTTGTAGCTAACATTTCAAATAAAACATTGAGGATGTTTATTTCAGCTAGACTGGAAAGCATTTCCAAGGATACAGCAGCAATTTGTTAAGAAAAGGCCTATTGAAGGATTTTGATTTCCTGATACAGATAAGCTCGAAAATTGATAAACAAGCAGAAGCACACACATTCACACTCGTTCCAAAAGAGAGTGTTTTCATTTACATACCTGAGGGGGCTTACGACAGCTGGTGGAGCATTGGGAAACCAGGTCAAAACAAGCCTGACAACCAACAGAGTATTGTATATATTCAGGAAATTGAGTATTCCATTTGTAACCACAATTCCGGCAACTGAATCGCCAGGAAGAACAGCAGCAAAGTTGTGAGTAGAAAGAGAATTCAAGTTCTTGCAGTTTCTGTGTTGCATCTGTCAGTAATGATCATTTCACAAACACAATTAAGATGCAAAAGTGAAGGTAATGTCTCATTAACAGAAAATACAAGACACATTCGAAAAAGAATATCCTACAGAAGAAAAAGGAGAAGAAATTTAACATTTGAAATTTTTTATATGATCAACTATGTCCTAATTGGCTAATCTACTTCTCTAACAACTATGTAATATTTGAAATTCTTGGAAAATAGGCTCATGGATCCAGCATCACCTTCTTAGGCAAGCATTATCCTTCCCATTGAAAAACTTTCATCTAGAACAGAACAAACACATGGAATTAATTTTGTTGATACTTTTATAAATGACATGTACGGGCATTGTGTTCTAAAGATATTATTATTGTTATTATTTTCTAATTTACCCAACTGCTTGAAGGAAAATTGAACAAATTTTCCATATTGATCTTCTATAGGGTTGTCATGTTTCCTCTTCTTTCCTTCCTCCCTCCATTCCACCCCATCATTCCCCCATTTTATTGTAGGCTCATTAGTAATGATAGTAATTAGAGAGTTTCCATAGTACATAACACCATAGAACTGGTGAAATAACATGTTATGATATTTTCATTGATGATTTATGGCCGGTTCATTATGAGTGTCTGATTTTGTTTCTTGGTCATTATCTATATAAAAAGAAGATTAAAAAAATGCTATAATGCAATAAGCTAAACTTAAATATCTAATGAAGTATGATCACTTCAGGCCAATGCAGAAGCAGTTAAATGTAGCAGACCCAGAGCACCTCTACAGAACTGTTAGGTACTGTCCATTTTTTAAAGATACCTGTTTTCTCAACCAAATCTTCTCGAAAACAGTATTAGTTGTAATTAATCCAAACCCATATAGCCCCCGCTTGGTTGAACACTATGGAAAAGGAAGGAAACAAATCTAGTCCACTTACGAATTTGTATTATTCATTAATTATATTTATAATCTCGTCCTCTTCTTCTCTTATTCGATGAAAAACCAGTTTCATGCCCCTCATTTCATTCCCCGTGTCAGATATGGGGTTCAAAATAAGGAAATCTTTCCCGGACACCCTCCTCTGTAGTCATAAAAATTAAGCACATGTACATAATACATAGAAATCCTGACACAAAATGGCTCCATGTTGCCTTAATTATGTTTGTTTCTATCAGAAGTGACCTCAATCACAATTATAATTCATAGCAACCATAAAACTAAAATTTCTCAAGTTCTGGGTACTATTTCACAACAGAACATTACCTACGGCTGCACTGGAAACCAATAGCCAATCGGGATTCCAAAAGTCACAATTCCGACATAAATTTAGTATTTGCAAAGCTTTCAAAATGTATGTGATAAGATATCACATTTCTCTCAATGAGCCTAAGTACAGAAATCCTCTCTCCCAATCACAGCCTCTTAGAGACTGAAACCGCTATGCCGTAGCTCCAATGCAAGCACTTACTTATCACTAAACCTAAGCTAGTAAGCCGATTGCAATTGGGGGGAAAAAAAAAGACACTGACTCTTAAAGAGGACAAAAAATCGCGATTGAAGCAACAATAGACCGAGAGAACGCAGTACCTACCTGACAGAAAGCATTGAATTCCGAAGTGATAGAAGAGAATTTCTGAAAGAGTGGGTTCTGAGAAGCGAGCAGGTGAGCCAATCGGAGGCATTTCTCCACATTCACAGTGAATGAAGTGTCAATCTTACGAACAAGGGTGGAGGCGGCGTCCGCAATCTTGTGGGGCTTGAAGAATTGGTGGATGAACAAAGGTGAATGAATAAATGGCGGGGCGACAAAGACGCCACCGGAGCTTCCAGTCGAAATCTTGGACTTCTCGGCCGAGGACGGAGAGACCATTTCGTTGTCTTCTCCACAAGGACGGGCGAGGAGAGAGGTGGGACAGTGAGGGCGTAACTGATGCCCGATGGGGTTCGACGAGGATAACGGATAAGAGTTTACTCGCTCCAATCAGATCTTTTTCGTTTGGATGCAGCGACTCAACTCTTTGTGTTTTAAGATCGAACCGCTGCGTTTAACGCCGTCAATACTCAATAACTCATTTCTTTTGGTATTTGAAATGAGTAAGGCTATTGGTAACACGACGAACGACTATTGATAAGACAATTTCCTCTAAATTGCAGATTAGTCCCTTAGGCAAATTTATAGAAAATTTACCGGATGCCGGAATTCTTCCTATCGGGTGAATGAAGCTCTCTCACTGGACTTCGTTACCGAATTGCGATCTAAGTGATTGAAGATCCAACAATTCGCTTTTCACTCAATTTGTCCAGCGACACAACGTAGAATTGCAATGCAGAAATCATGTCACATAATCCAACTCTTTAATCTTTGGCTAAATTAAGAAAAAAGTAAAAAGAAATCAAGTCTTTAATCGCGTGTTAGTCCTGAGTGGTTTATTGTAATCCAAGTCTTAATCTTTGGGAAAAGGATAACAACGCAACGAATTTACCCAAATTTACAGAAAATCTACTAGACACCATGGCAACAGATTGAGTGATTGAAGCTCTAACGTCTCTTTATTGAATTTGACAATTTAATTAAGGCCAATTTGCAAAACTAGACCAAAAAAAAAACTTTGCAAAACTAGACTAGTACATAGGAAATTGGCTAAGGGTAGGATGTGGTCTAGTTTTGCAAATTTTTGGGGTAACTGGATGGAAGGGTTCTAGGTAAAAGGAAGAAAGAGAGAGGGGGAAAGGAAAGGCTGATCACGCTCTCTCTCGATGTCTCTCGCTCGCTCCTCCCCTGCGCTCCTCCCCTAAGACTCCTCCGCCGATTCCACACTTGGAATTCCCAGAGGTCGAGCCGAAGCAGCTCTCTCTGTCAATCCAGAGGCAGTGGAGGAAGACACAGCAGTGATGCAAGGTCTAAATGCTGGACTTTTCGGAGGAAGAAGGAAGAAGCGCTTTCGGTCCCGTCTCCAATTTCAATCGAAAACCCTAATTCAGACGGAATGGAGAGGGTGGATTACGCAGCAGCATGCTGTCTTGTCAATTTGAGCTTGTACTTTTATGTTGAAATACTGCAGAGTTTGATGTTTCAACTGTGCAAAGGTATTGCCTATTGCCATGGCCGTGGAGTCATCCATAGGTAATTTGCTCTCCTCTTGTTCTACTTGTCATCAACTAATCTTGTGTGGCAGCCTTCTGACACAACTTTTGATCTTTTCCAGAGACCTTAAGCCACAAAATCTTCTGATGGACCGCGAGACTAAGGCACTTAAAATCGCAGATCTTGGGCTTGCTCGCGCATTCAAAATTCTGTTGTTGCAGGAGGATGTGTCAAGTATGAAATAAATATAAAATATAAAATCAAACCGACTCCCTGTCTGAGCAAATAAATACAAGACTTCCTCCTGTTGTAGTAGAAGGTAGTCAGGATCGGTCCACGAGGAAGTGTGTCAGCGCCCGCCTTTTAAATCCAGAAACTCTCGAAATTGACTCAGGAAGTACTCGACGTCGACTAAGGTCCTCAATGTCGACCAATCAGTCGAACAGAAACTGCAAAAATAGAGAAAACAGAATGCAAAACGAAGCAAAAAAAAACAGGCCATGTCGAGTAAAAGCTACTCGACGTCGACTAAAACCTACTCGACGTCGTATAGATGTGGTCGAAATCGAGTACACAGTAGAACAAAAACGTAACTTTCTCGCAACCAACGAAGGACAGAAACACGAAATTGGTGGGAAATAAATCAATAAACTAAAGACTTCCAAGATCAGGGTTTCAACACCACAACGATAATCATATAAAATAATGCATAAGGTATAAAAGATCATGCCTTTTCATCAAATAATTGTCATTATTAACAAATAGGAATACAGAGGCTTTCGCATAAACCCTAATTGTTACTAACCCTTTTCACATAATTAATCCAAGTTGTATTAAGATCACTTTCAATTCAATAACACAAAAAAGGATCACCTTCAACTTTCACAAAAGAATCGTGCTCGTAGGGATAGAAGACGAAATCGCATCAAAAAATTGTACCTTTAGCGCATTACCATACATGGCTACTGTCGGGCTCACCCCGACCCTAGAAGTTGGGTGACTACTCGCTTCTCATCATAACAAACATCGATATAATAAAAGAAATAACTAATTGCATTAGTGAAATAAAATAAAGCTTACAACCGATCGAAGCCAAAACGTCTCTCGACAAATTCCAACTCCACTCGGCCTTGCTCTCTCTCTCTCTCTAACTCTCTCAACAAACTCCTATGTCTTGTAGTATGGATTGTTGGATGATTGAATGATTCTGAAACACCACAACGATAACCATATAAAATAATGCATAAGGTATAAAAGATCATACCTTTTCATCAAATAATTGCCGTTATTAACAAATAGGAATACAGAGGCTTTCGCATAAACCCTAATTGTTACTAACCCTTTTCACATAATTAATCCAAGTTGTATTAAGATCACTTTTGATTCAATAACACAAAAAAGGATCACCTTCAACTTTCGCAAAAGAATCATGCTTGTAGGGATAGAAGACGAAATCACATCAAAATATTGTACCTTTAGCGCATTACCATACATGGCTACTGTCGGGCTCACCCCGACCCTAGAAGTTGGGTGACTACTCGCTTCTCATCATAACAAACATCAATATAATAAAAGAAATAACTAATTGCATTAATGAAATAAAATAAAGCTTACAACCGATCGAAGCCAAAACGTCTCTCGACAAACTCCAACTCCACTCGGCCTTGCTCTCTCTCTCTCTCTCTCTCTCTCTCTCTCTCTCTCTCTCTCTCTCTCTCTCTCTCTAACTCTCTCGACAAACTCGTATGTCTTGTAGTATGGATTGTTGGATGATTGAATGATTCCAAAACCCAGCCCCTAAAACCTTATTTATAGTGTTCAACCTTAGCTAATTTAGGGAAGAACAATCTATCTATATCTAAAACTTTCTATCTAAAAACATAAGATAAAACTTAATTGATAAAGGAAATAAATCTATAAGGAAACTAGAACTAATGTGGATAGATCCCTCTTGGGCTTGATAGATCTTCATGTGGATGGATAGAATTCCACAAATCTTCTCTTGCAAGCATTCTATCTTCTCGGACACCACTCGATCTCGGACTGGGACTGGGGTACTCGACTTCGAGTAGACTTACTCGACATCGACTGGAACTTTTCTTCTCTCGGATTGTACTCGAGCTCGGGAAACTGGTGGTCTCAACGTGTGTACTCGACGTCGACTAGGGTTACTCGACGTCGAGTAGCTCTGGGCTCCTCGAGTGGTCTGCTCGACTTCGTGTGAATTTCTGGCTCCGGTGTACTCGATATCGACCAGCTGTGTCGAGTTGATCCTTTCTTATTTCTTGCTCGATTTGTGTTGTGAGCTGAATCTGCCATGTTTTACAATAACTTTTATATCGTTTTCTGCATACATTGCATGCATTTGGGTTAGAATAATACAGAATCTATGTAGTTTACACTTATTTGCCAAATTATGGAGTCTACACAAGTTTTTGTTATATTTCGCAGAAATCGGAGGCACTTTGACGCTTAAAGGAAAGTCATGAAGAAGCTAAGGATGATGCAGCTAGAGAAAAGGGCATTTTTCACCAAGTCAATATCGACTGGACCCACGGCGGCGGATTCCGAGCTTAACCGACTTCTTGTTAAGTTTCTATCCCGAATCCATTGGAGATATTTTCGAGACCAAATTCTATCCACATCTATCCACACCTATCAAGTTCTATCTATGGAGAGAAGATCTACCCACACAAGAAGATATTTTGCTATTTTAGATAGATTTCTTTTTTGGATTTAATTCCTTTATTCAATTTATTTATCTTTAAGCCTTTAGATATTTAGATATAGATATAGATATAGATATAGATAAGATGTTCTTTCCTTGATTAGCGGGGTTTGAGCACTATAAATGAAGCCTTAGGGGCTGGTTTTATTCATTCAATTTCAGAGATAATTAGTTACATAGAGAGAGTAGAGGAGAGAGCTTGTGGCGAGAAAAGTTGGAAAGGCGAAAGCGGATTTGGCTTCGATTGGTTGTAAGCTTTCTATAGTTTATTTAATGCAAGTTATTTCCTTTTGTTTATTGATGTCTTTCTTGATGATGAAGAGCGAGTAGTCCACCCACTTCTAGGGTCGGGGTGAGCCCGACGATAGCCATGTAAGATGATGCAGTAAAGGTTTGAGCTTTTTATGCAATTCGTCTTCTATCCCTATGAGCATGATTCTTTTACGAGAGTTGAAGGTGATCCTTGTTTGTGTTATTGAAGCGAACGTGATCGTAATGCAACTTGGGTTAATTATGTGAAAAGGGTTAGTAACAATTAGGGTTTATGCGAAAGCCTCTATATGCATATTTGTTAATAACGAAAGTTATTTGATGGAAAGCATGATCTTTTATGCCTTTATGTGTTATTTTGCATGGTTATCGTTGTGGTGTTGATACCCTGGCCTTGAAAGTCTTTTAATTTATTGAATTAATTCATCAAAATCTGCGTTTTATGTTCGAAAGTTTGCATCTTTAAGTTTCTGTTCTTTGTTGATTCCGAGGAAGTGTTGTCGATATCGAGTACTGGTTAGTTGATATCGAGGAGACTTTTGCCGAGATCGAGTTTCTGTGTTTGGGCCTTGTTTCTGTTTGTCGATTTCTGTTTCTGTTGTCGCTGAGTTTAGTCGATATCGAGGACTTTTTAGTCGATATCGAGTAGTCTCTGTCTTTGCTTTTGCTTCTGTCTTTCTGCTTTTCTGTCTGTGAGATTTACAGCTACCTGAGATCCGCTGACACGCTTCCTCGTGGTTCGTCCTCACTTCCCACTACTGCATAGGGAGGGAGTCTTGTAATCATTTGCAAGGGACGGAATCTGGTTTGCTTTGATTTATTTATATTTTATTTGCATACTCGCTTTCCTCCTACAACAAATTGGCGCCGTTGCCGGGGAAGCAATCATTCGCGCCTTAGGTAGTCAGATCTCACTTTTCTCTTGAGTTACTTTGCAGGTATATGCGCCGTTCTGGTCGAACTCCTGAGTTTGACACCTTAGACGAACCGGAGCGCCTTATACACATTCAAGCTAAACTAAAAAGAGCCATGGCGGCTGCAGAGACACAGGAACAGCTGATTGAGAGGCTTACGAGGGAACTAGCTGCTAAAGATACTGCTCGCACCGCTGAGAGAGCACGCACTACAAGGGAAGCTGAGCGTGCGAGGCTATTGGAAGATGAGCTTGCCCAATACTCAACAAATGTAGAGGATTACATGCACCCGACGCTCATAGTGCCTGAATCGGCCATTCTAATCCCTGAAAATAACTATGAAATTCGCACTCCTTTCCTTATTGAAATCAAGAATAATGCTTTCTTTGGTAGATTTAATTAATTCCCTCTTCAGCATATTACAAACTTTACTGACATGTGTCGTACTCTTGCTGAAGGTACCACCTTGGAGTACATCTTGATGAAGGCCTTTCGTTGGTCCCTATCTGGTCCAGCACTGAAGTGGCTTGAAGGGCTGAAACCGCGATCCCTCACAACATGGGCTCAAGTGAAGCAAGAATTTCTCAATAAATTCTTTCCTCCTGCCAAGACAGCGCTCCTTCGCCAAAAGATTACATCTTTCAAACAGCAGCCTGGAGAGCCGCTAGCAAAGGCATGGGAACGCTATAAGGATCTACTGCGATCCTGCCCTACACATGGACAACAGCCTTGCATCGTTCAGGAGATCTTCTTCAATTCTCTTGATCTGGCTGCTAAAGATAGGATCAACACATATACTCACTATGAGTATCTGACAATGCCGCCAGCTGACGTATGGGCTGCCCACGACAAGCTGACCAACTATGACAACAAATATGGGACTCCAGTCAACTATGAAGAGAATCCCTATGCCAGGCCAGCACCATCCATGCCTCTCTATGAGCCCCCTAAGGAGATTGACCCAGATGTCAAGGAGCAATATTACAGAGATCAGAATCGCAAGCTCCTCAAGCAAGTCAAATACCTTTCTGTCAACCAACCTTGCATCGAATGCGGATCACAGCGGCACACCACTACTGAGTGACCACACACAAAGCAAGTCAGGCTGGCAGAATACCATGAAGAGGCAGCTTACGCAGGGGGTCTCAATCGCTACATGGGGGACCAAAGATTCCAACAACCACAATGGAACCAAGGTGCCCCTAGGAACCCCCCACCCTACAGAGCTCCAGGACATCCAAAAAGGGACCAGAAGAGGGATGATCTACAGACTGTCCTAGCGGAGATACGGAGAAATCATTGTTGTAGGAGGAAATCGAGTATGCAAAATAGAATGTAAATAAACAAAGGCAAACCAGATTCCGTCCCTTGCAAATAATTACAAGACTTCCTCCCGATGCAGCAGTGGGAAGTCAGGATCGATCCACGAGGAAGCGTGTCAGCGGATCCTAGGCAGCGGAGAAATCTCACAGACAGAAGTCGACAACAGGGGTCCTAGATCTCGAGTATAGCAACTCGACAGAAGATCGGACAGTCGAGCACAGCGCAGCAGTCACAGGCACAGGGCTAGTCGATCTCGACAAGGCCTTACTCGAGATCGAGTAGAGTCTTGGTCGACGTCGATTTGTTTTGTCGAGCACCTGCACACAGAAGCTACAGCGATGCTAGATCGAATATCAGTGAACTCGATATCGAGTAGTGCAATTCGAGATCGAGTAAAGGCAGAGAAAATAAAAACGAAATAAAATAAATGCAAAGGCTTTGGGATCTCGAAATAAACTGTATAAAAAGGACTTCCAAGATTGGGGTTTGCAACAACGATAACCAAGCATGCATAAGGCAGAGATAAACAGATAATCATGTGAATCGCATCAAAGGACAAGCTTTCGCCTTTTCCAACAATTAGACAACTCTTTCAAGAAACCCTAATTGTCTCTACCGATTTTATGTTTACAATCCAAGTTGTTATCATGGACCTCCATTAGATGGGTAATAAACTTATAACAATAGTAGATGCTCAAAACACGATAAAAGTCGGATCTTTTACCTCAAACACGCATGGCTATCGTCGGGCTCACCCCAACCCTAGAAGTGGGTGGACTACTCGCGCTTCATCATAATTAAAGACATTAATAATAAAAGCAAATAAACTTGCATTAATGAAATAAAATAGAGCTTACAACCAAAGAAAGCCAATTCCGCTCTCGCTTCACCAACTCCTCTTGGCCACTCACTCTCTCTCTCTCTACTACTTCTAATTGTTGTGTGATGGAATGAATAAAACTCAGCCCCCTAAGGCTTTATTTATAGGCTTCTAATCCTTGCTATTCAAGGATAGAATATCTATATCTATATCTAAAACTATAAAGATAAATAAATGGAAATAAAGGAATTAAATCTAAAATGTCTTCAAGTGGATAGATCTCTCTCTTCATGATGTATCTTGATAAAATCGGATAGAATCGGAAATCTTCGGGCCCAAGTAATCCCAATCCGAGTAGGATAGAGCAAAACGCATTACGCGGCTTCTGGAGGCTTCCTCGACCTCGAGTAAGGCTACTCGATCTCGAGTAGGATTGTTGGTCGACTGGCTGGCTCAGCGTCTCGGCTAGCTGGTGCTCGATGTGGCTCGGACATGGCTCACAGGCTTGGTCGATCTCGAGTGCCCTTGTCGACATCGAGTTGAGATGGTTCGTCGACTGGTGTGGCTTGGCTAGTCGGGCAATCTCTTGTCGACATGCTCGGGCACAGGCTCTTAGGGTTCCTCGATCTCGACAACAGTCTTGTCGATCTCGAGTAGAAATGTTGATCATGGCTTGCCTGGTGTTGTCGAGCAGCATCTCTTCGACATGACTCGGATGTGGGCTCTCGGCTTTGTCGACATCGAGTGGGCAACTCGATCTCGAGGACTGTGTGGGAGTCGGGTTACTCTGCTCCTTGGCTTCTCGACATGGTGTTCTCCGATCAGTGGGTGTCCGGGCATGATTTGTCGATATCCAGTAGACTTGCTGCTTCTGTCTTTGCTTCTTGGTTTTCTCCCGAAATGATTCCATATTCTGCAATATTAAACAGAAACTCATGTAGATCTCTATTTCTGGCAAATAAGCATATACTACATAAATTCGACATATTCCCAACCCGAAATATGCAAAATGTAAAGAATATGGAACTAAAATATGCGTAAAGACATGGCTAATTTGGAGACATCAAATCACCCCATACTTAGACTTGCTTGTCCTCAAGCAATAACCAAACAATAACCAAGACCTACAACACATCCTTCAAGTCTTCGCCTTTGTCAAAAGCAACATCTCAATTAGTAGCAATGTAAGACAAGTGAATTTAACGTCATCACACATATATGAGCGATCCATAGGCATAGGCAATATAAATCCAACCTCACAGGAATAATGTGTTTACACTCAACTCTCAATGTGTTTAGGCTATGAAGATCAACTCTCAACTCAATTCCATACACAATCTCATAAACATTGCAATTTAAATATGAATCCACTTCGCAACCAATTATGAAAGTGCAACAAGAATTATCAGGAGGACTTCGCTCAATAGAAGTCTTCAAAGAAGATTCTATTCGGCGGGGTTGTAATGGGGCTTGGTAAGAAATATAAAGGTATGGAATTATTTGGCCATGTGGAGCTTAATAAAATTCGGGAATCAAGACTCCTAAATCTCCGACACAACCAAACCATAACTCTCAATCATATGGATCAACCAAACTCTCCAATTTATCTCAATGAAGTATGTAACCTTTCAAACTTCCTCAACCTCTCCAAAGTATATATCTTGCGAAATAATGAAAGAAATAAGGTAAATTTGGCTCATGCACTTTATTGCCAAACATATGTACTTTTTCTCTTCTTTTTTCGATTTTTTTTTGAACGAAAATAAAATAAAACTAATGCTAGTGCATTTATATGGTGAGCCAAAAATCCTTTTACATAATATGTATAGCAAGATAAAAATATAAAACCAACTCATACTCAATAAATTCCAAAAATCCTTCTTACTTGAAATCCAACATAAGCTCATTCCTTCCACAAATCATCATTCCAACCAACTCTAAGTCTTAATTCCCAAATGGGGGTCAGACTCAATTTGGCTAAGGATAATTTTGTGGAGTTTATAATAAAAGTCTCAGGCTAATGTTTTGGCTTCAAGCAGGAATAATGCAGGGTAGGTAAAGAGAGGATAAAATTGGCTTAAAAGGTGCCTCCATCATTTAATTCTCATCAACATAAACATATAAATGCATTGGCTTTGAATAACTATCACAACATTTAGAGATGCATAGGAAGAGTAAATACACTCAAGAAAGCAGAGGGATTTTTAATGTTCTCCCTATAAGGCCAAAATTCTCACTAGGGCAATTTTTGTTGGATTTTAACCTTTAGTTTAGGATCATATGTGCTCAATTTCATCACAAGTTCACAATCGACATAAAACAATTTTCGAGGACTTAGGCTAAACCTTCCAAACACGCCATAGGATTTATATGATCAAGTCAGTCATTATTTATCATCATAGGACATCTAAGTTAAGGTATAAAAACCAAAACAATGCAAAAATTTAAACATGCATTTTTTTTCTTTTTTTCGATATTTTCTATTTTTTTATATTTTTTTTTGTAACTAAAAAACAAGACTAAAGTATGGAAAAGACTAAAATGCATAGAATTTAAACATGAATGCATAACATAAAAATTAAAATTTCACCATGTAAAACCAAAAAGCAAGACTAAAACATAGAATAATGATAATGAGCCCTTCCCCCACCCCATACTTAAAATATACAGTGTCCCCACTGTATAAAAATTAAATCAACATAAGAGTAAAGGAAGGAACTCACAGGATAGCACATCGAGGATGGCGGATCAGTGCATGTCGAGGAAGTATGCTTGTCGATCTCGAGTACAGTGTACTCGATCTCGAGGAGCTTTTCTGCGTCCAGTGGATTCTGAAGTCGGGGAGCTTCTGGGCTTGTCGATATCGAGTTGGCCTACTCGATATCGAGGAGTGTCTGGGCTGCTCCTCCTTGTCGTCGTCGACTTGGCCTTCGTCGATTCTGACTGTTTCTCAAGGACTTCTTATTCCACTTTTCGCGATCCTTATATGCTTGCCGACCTAAAAAAATTAGATTGCATACAAAAGCAAGACTATCCACATGAAGTATTCTAAAAGACATAAAACCAAAACCAAAAACAAAAAAGTTCCAAAGTCCCAAAATTCATAAAGTTTATATACATGCTCTAGATTTTAGAGTCGCTAGGCCGACTTCTCCGTTTGTGCTCAAGGACCATTTGTGTGGGGCCCGTTCATGCTTGGCTCTTCTCCTGGATCATCTAGGTCCTGATGGTAGTATGCAAGCTCAGCTGATAGGGGGTTGCTTGCATCATCTCCCTTCTCTTTCTTTTTCTTCCTTCCAGCCCTTAGCTTTCGCAGATTTTATCGCCACGGGGCCTTACCTCCCCTTAAATTATTGAAAATTTTCTTTATGGACTGAGGAGGAGTAGGATTTATACCTGAACTTACCTTTTTGGACCCAAAACAGAAATCTTTGGGCTTGAGGCTAGTCGATGTCGAGTACAGCTGATCGACCTCGAGTACAGGGACCCCATACTTAGGCTCTGGGCAAGTCAGTGGCTCAACAGAGGCAGTCGACATCGACAAAGTCTTGTCGAGATCGAGTAGGTGGCTTGTCGAGATCGAGGAGCTCTTGTCGACCTCGACTACAGTGCTGGCGCTTTCCTTCGCTGTTTGTTTGGTCCCGTGGTTGCTGATTCTTTTCACCTCCAGCCATGAAATTTCCTCTTTTGCAGGGCCAAAAGAGAAATCCAAAACCTCATCGCCTATGGTGAAGGTGAGCGATCGATTCTTGACACTAATTTTGGCATCTACAGTTGCTAAGAATGGTCTACCAAGAATAATAGGGCTAGTAGGATCTTCAGCACAGTCTATAATAAGGAAATCTGCTGGAACAAAGAATTTACCAACCTGGATGGGGACATTCTCAACTATACCTGTAGGGATGACCACAGTATTGTTTGCCATGTATAGTTTGGCATCCACAGGCTCTATGCATCCTATCTTTACCTTCCGCCAGATTGATAAAGGCATGATGCTCACACTTGCTCCTAAATCACACAGAGAATCATATTTATATTGCCCAAAACCCATAGTAACAGAAAACTTACCAGGGTCAGGTCTCTTTTCAGGGAAGTGGAGTACTTTGCATTCGCCTGCGATCTCTGAGATGGATCGCTTCTTGCTCAGGATTTCCTTCAGAAATTTGACATATCTAGGCATCTCTTGCAGGGCTTCTGTAAAAGGAATAGAAATATTCAGTTCTTGCAGCATGTTAACAAATCTGGTAAACCTACCTGCAGTGGGATCTTTCTGTGCTTTGGAAGGGAAAGGCAGTGGCTTTTTCTGCTTCGGAGCCAGATCAGACATCGGAGGTGTTGCAGAGTCGTCGACGTCGGCTTGCTGCTCCTCGATCTCGACCAGGGCCTCTTCGACATCGAGTTGGGTTGTCGACCTTGATTTGCCGGGCTGCGCAGTGGAGTCCGAGCTAGGTTTCTGGGCTTGGTCGAGGAGCTTCTTGTCGAGATCGAGTAGGGGCTCCTCGAGATCGAGTTGAGTCTGCTCTATGTCGAGTTGCTGCTCTGTCTTGTTTTGTTGTTTCCCGACCTCTGGCTCGTGTAATTGATGCCCACTTCTGAGTTTGATAGCTGCGACTTGTCCAGTTTTCCCCTTTGGATTTGGTTCTGTTTGCCCAGGGAGCTGTCCGGATGGTCGTGGGATCTGTGCAGCGATTTGACCCATCTGGGCCTCTATTCCTCTTTTCCAGATATCCAGTTCTCCAAATTTTGTAGTGATGTTCTGGAACTGGTTGTTGATGGTGCCCTGATTTCGACGCATCTCCTCAAGGATCAGCTGCAGATCATCTTTCTTTTGATCCCTTTCTGGATGCCCTGGAGCTCTGTAGGGTGGGGGGTTCCTAGGAGGACCTTGGTTCCACTGTGGCTGATAGAACCTTTGATCTCTCATGTAGCGATTTGGACCCCAGCGTAGGCTGCCTCCTCATGTGTTTCTGCCATCCTAACTTGCTCTGTGTGTGGGCACTCAGTTGTGGTGTGCCTCTGTGATCCGCATTCTATGCAAGGCTGGTTGATAGATAAGTATTTGACTTGCTTGAGGAGCTTGCGATTCTGGTCTCTGTAGAACTGCTCCCTGACATCTGGGTCAATCTCCTTTGCTGGCTCATAGAGTGGCATAGATGGTGCTGGCCTGGCATAGGAGTTCTCCACATAGTTTGCAGTAGACCCATAGTTGTTGTCATAATTGGTGAGCTTGTCTAGCACACCCCATGCGTCAACTGGTGGCATCGTTAGATACTCATAGCGAGTATACTGGTTAATTCTGTCCTTGGTGACTTGATCAAGAGAGTTGAAGAAGATCTCTTGAATGACGTAGGGTGGCTCTCCATGAGTAGGGCAAGATCGCAACAGTTCTTTGTGGCGTTCCCATGCCTTTGCTAGCGGCTCCCCAGGCTTCTGTTTGAAGGCTGTGATTTTCTGGCGGAGGAGTGCTGTCTTGGCGGGTGGGAAGAATTTATTCAGAAACTCTTGCTCTACTTGGGCCCATGTTGTGAGTGATTTTGGTTTCAACCCTTCAAGCCACTTAAGTGCAGGCCCAGAGAGAGACCAGCGGAAAGCCTTCATCTTGATATATTCCAAAGTTGTACCTTCGGCAAGAGTACGGCACATGTCAGAAAAATTGGTAATATGCTCAAGAGGAGACTCATTGAATTTGCCATAAAAAGCATTATTTTTAAGCTCTATAAGAAATTGAGTGCGAATTTCATAAGAGTTTTCAGGGATTAGAATTGCCGATTCAGGCACGACGAGCGTTGGATGCATATAATCCTCTGCAGTAGTTGGATATTGGGCAAGCTCAGCTTCTGCTTGCCTTGCGCGCTCAGCTTCTTGTTCCCTCGCTGCCCTTTTTGCGGCGATAGTAGTATCCTTTGCGGCTAGCTCCCTTGTAAGCCTCTATATCAGCTGCTCCTGTGTTTCTGCGGCTGCCATGGCTCTTTTCAGTCAAGCGTGGGCTTGTATAAGACGTTCTGGGTTGTCTAAGCCGTCAAACTCAGGTGGTTGACCAGAAAGGCGCATACACCTGAAAAGTAACTCAAAGTAGATGTGAGATTCAACTACCTAAGGCGCGAATGATAGCCTCCCCGGCAACGGCGCCAATTTGTTGTAGGAGGAAATCGAGTATGCAAAATAGAATGTAAATAAACTAAGGCAAACCAGATTCCGTCCCATGTAAATAATTACAAGACTTCCTCCCAATGCAGCAGTGGGAAGTCAGGATCGATCCACGAGGAAGCGTGTCAGCGGATCCTAGGCAGCGGAGAAATCTCACAGACAGAAGTCGACAACAAGGGTCCTAGATCTCGAGTACATCAACTCGACAGAAGATCGGACAGTCGAGCACAGCGCAGCAGTCACAGGCACAGGGCTAGTCGATCTCGACAAGGCCTTACTCGAGATCGAGTAGAGTCTTGGTCGACGTCGGTTTGTTTTGTCGAGCACCTGCACACAGAAGCTACAGCGATGCTAGATCGAATATCAGTGAACTCGATATCGAGCAGTGCAATTCGAGATCGAGTAAAGGCAGAGAAAATAAAAACGAAATAAAATAAATGCAAAGGCTTTGGGATCTCGAAATAAACTGTATAAAAAGGACTTCCAAGATTGGGGTTTGCAACAACGATAACCAAGCATGCATAAGGCAGAGATAAACAGATAATCATGTGAATCGCATCAAAGGACAAGCTTTCGCCTTTTCCAACAATTAGACAACTCTTTCAAGAAACCCTAATTGTCTCTACCGATTTTATGTTTACAATCCAAGTTGTTATCATGGACCTCCATTAGATGGGTAATAAACACATAACAATAGTAGATGCTCAAAACACGATAAAAGTCGAATCTTTTACCTCAAAACCGCATGGCTATCGTCGGGCTCGCCCCAACCCTAGAAGTGGGTAGACTACTCGCGCTTCATCATAATTAAAGACATTAATAATAAAAGGAAATAAACTTGCATTAATGAAATAAAATAGAGCTTACAACCAAAGAAAGCCAATTTCGCTCTCGCTTCACCAACTCCTCTTGGCCACTCACTCTCTCTCTCTCTCTCTCTCTCTCTACTACTTCTAATTGCTATGTGATGGAATGAATAAAACTCAGCCCCCTAAGGCTTTATTTATAGGCTTCTAATCCTTGCTATTCAAGGATAGAATATCTATATCTATATCTAAAACTATAAAGATAAATAAATGGAAATGAAGGAATTAAATCGAAAATGTCTTCAAGTGGATAGATCTCTCTCTTCATGATGTATCTTGATAAAATCGGATAGAATCGGCAATCTTTGGGCCCAAGTAATCCCAATCCGAGTAGGATAGAGCAAAACGCATTACGCGGCCTATGGAGGCTTCCTCGACCTCGAGTAAGGCTACACGATCTCGAGTAGGATTGTTGGTCGACTGGCTAGCTCGGCGTCTCGGCTAGCTGGTGCTCGATGTGGCTCGGACATGGCTCACAGGCTTGGTCGATCTCGAGTGCCCTTGTCGACATCGAGTTGAGATGGTTCGTCGACTGGTGTGGCTTGGCTAGTCGGGCAATCTCTTGTCGACATGCTCGGGCACAGGCTCCTAGGGTTCCTCGATCTCGACAACAGTCTTGTCGATCTCGAGTAGAATGTTGATCATGGCTTGCCTGGTGTTGTCGAGCAGCATCTCTTCGACATGACTCGGATGTGGGCTCTCGGCTTTGTCGACATCGAGTGGGCAACTCGATCTCGAGGACGGTGTGGGAGTCGGGTTACTCTGCTCCTTGGCTTCTCGACATGGTGTTCTCCGATCAGTGGGTGTCCGGGCATGATTTGTCGATATCCAGTAGACTTGCTGCTTCTGTCTTTGCTTCTTGGTTTTCTCCCAAAATGATTCCATATTCTGCAATATTAAACAGAAACTCATGTAGATCTCTATTTCTGGCAAATAAGCATATACTACATAAATTCGACATATTCCCAACCCGAAATATGCAAAATGTAAAGAATATGGAACTAAAATATGCGTAAAGACATGGCTACTTTGGAGACATCAATCATTCAGACACCAAGCAATCCTTCAACTCAGTCTACACTCAGATTCAAGGTGTCAACTCTAGGCTTGGGGAGATTGATATATGGCGGAAATCAATTGATACACAGATTGGCCAGCTAGCAGCGTGAGTCCCCAGACAGTCAGGTTCGCTCCCTGGATCTTCTGAGCCCAATCCCAATGGAAAGACCGGACACATCGCAGCCGTAAAGCTCAGGAGCGGACGCAAACTGCACGAAACAGAGACCGGAGAAGCAAAAGACGGCACTGCAGAGGAGGTTGATATCGACCAACACCTAGTCGATATTGACCAACACCTAGTCGATATTGACCACCCCCAGGTCAATATCGACCCATCTGCACCAATGAACCCGAAACCGACTCCAGTAGTCGATTTTGACCAACCACCGGTCAATATCGACCATACTGCAGTCGATATCGAGTCCCCTCCAGTCAATATTGACTCATCTGCAACACCTCCGACATCTGTTCCGGCTCAGAATCAGAAAAAGAAGCTGCCTTTCCCAACAGAATCTCCAAAGGATCCAGCAGAGAAGAAATTTCAGCGTTTCATCAAGATGCTTCAGAAGCTCAATGTCACCATACCCTTCACAGAAGCTCTCAATGAAATGCCATCATATGTGAAATTCCTCAAGGAGATCCTAAGCAAGAAGAGATCAATGGCTGAGATTATAGAGGAGTGCAGCCACATGGACATACTTGAGAAGAGGCCAGATCCAGGTAAGTTTGCTATAACCATTGGATTTGGTCAATACAAATTTAATGCTTTATGTGATCTTGGAGCCAGTGTGAGTATAATGCCTTTAACAATTTGGTCCAAGATTAAGATAGGTGCCCTAGAGCCTGTGGATGCTAAGCTGTATATGGCCAACAACACGGTGGTCATTCCAACAGGCATGGTGGACAATGTGCCAGTATAAGTAGGTAAATTCTTTGTCCCTGCTGATTTCTTAGTTATTGATATGGCGGAGGACCCTACTTGTCCAATTATTCTAGGAAGGCCCTTATTGGCGACAGTGGATGCCAACATAAGCGTAAGGAAGGGAGTGCTCACTTTCAACATCAGCGATGAGGTAATTGAGTATTCCTTTAATAAAACTGAGAGGCATACAGGTCCCATGGAAGAGGTAAAATCTATCTCAGCTGGTTACATCACTTGCGGGGAGCCTAAGGTAAGAAATATGACTCCTGAAGAGCTGGAAAAGAGGGATATGGAAGCCCAGGTGGAAAAATCATGGCCATCCTAAACAAGAGGCAGAGAATCCAATCGAAATAGACCCAGGTAAGTCGATTTGGACTAACTATTTTTCGAATGCCTTGCCAGGTCTTAAGTATGGGGTCAATATCGACCCGGAGAAGTCGACAGAGCCACAAAGGCACTCAATATCGACTACCACAGGTCAATATCGACCTCCCTATGCCGAGACAGCCCCACCAGATATCGAGCAAAACGACTCAATATCGACCCCCTTTGGTCAATATCGACCTGCATCTCCTGAGTCGATTCCTCCTGTTGAGCAGAAGCTAGTCAATATTGAGCAAGTCCAGTCAATATCGAGTGACCTTACTCAATATCGACTTGAAAAAATCGACCCATCTCCCTCCATATCGACTGAGAGTCCACCTAAAGAGCAGCACAACTCGATATCGAGTGACCTAACTCGATATCGACCAGACCCTCAGGAGCTTCCAACATCCGATTCTGCGAAGGTAAGCCAAGGTATGGATCTTTCCTCTCCTATTTCAATTAAAGATCTATCTATACATGGGAGAGGTTTGCCTTGGTATGTGCGCTTATGTAGGATTTCCAATGATGAGCCCAAAGAGTATGAAGTTGGAGACAAGCTCTATGTTTCCAAATCAAAAGATCATTGGTTTCCTAACAAATTCAACAAGAAGAAGATGGGGCCATTCGTGGTAAACAAGATCCATTCTGGAGGATTACAGCTGATGGAGAAGAATGGAGTCCTATTTGAAGCCCAAGCTACATGGACCCTGCAGATGCCACCTTGAGCCTAATGGAGAAAGTCGGCCTAGCGACTATAAAATCTAGAGCTTGTAAATAGATATTTATTTTTTAGGACTTTTGGACATTGCTGCTTTTTGTTTGTTTTTGGTTTTGAACATTTTTAGTTTTTCTATTGTGGGTATATGTCTTCTATATTTTTCATGTCTCTGGGGATAGAAGCAAGCTAAATTGGACTCGGCCCAGGCATGTTCAATCGAGTTTTTGAAGCCATGCACACCTGTCTAGTGAGTTTCTTTCTCTACCCTTGTTTTTATACAGTGAGGACACTGTAATGTTTAAGTATGGGGTGGGGGAAGGGCTTACTTTGTGCATATTTGATCATTATTTGTGTGCATTTTTAAAGTTTAGTTCTTGAATTGCTTATACATGGCTATTTTGGAATTCATTATTGATTTATGTGCTTATATGCATGTTTTCCAAAAGTTTGAAAAAATGACTCCCAATGAAATTTTTTGATTAATGTCATGGAAGTTTTATTGAACTCGACGATGCAAAATTGGATTCATTAGAGATATAACATGAAATTGCCTAGTAAAGGGAAGTCACAATGAAGTGCATATTTTCTTGAAAACCATGAAAGGAGGTAAAATTTGAAGTTGCTTTTGACATGTTGCATGATAAGATGATGGAGGACTTTATAATTCCATATAATGCTCATTGTTTATAATCCTAGCCAAACCTATGCTTATGCATCACAAAGGCCATAATATGCCTTATTTCATATATTGCTCCACATGATCTAAATATTTGCCATTCTTTACCTTATTTCCTATCCGGGGATTATGTTGAGAATGATGTTACATTATGGAAATGTTATATGGTTGTTGTGTTGTTATTATCATTATTGGAGTTTGGTAGGAGAATGTTCGAAATATATGGAAAATTTAATGAGTGAGAAAAAAATCCGATCACCTCAGGAGATAAAGGTAGATCGACCCTGCTCGCTGAGAAAATAGTTTGGCGAGATGGGACACACAGGTGAGGAGTCCAAAGCACTAAGTATCCGGGGGCGCCATTCATGACACCCATGTTTGCAACTCGCGAGAAGGCAGTGCTGAGGTTAGAGAGGTAAAAGCATAATATTGAAAAAAGAAATAAGCGATTGGGAGAAAGGTGATGAATCTTATGAAGAAGGGATGTGGTTAAGAAAGTTTGGAAATAATGCATTTCCCCGGATTTAACACCACATGGCCAAAAATCGCCCACCTTTGGCCGTTTACCAATCTACTCCTTACATGAGCTTAAATTAAAGTCCTCTTGATTATTAATGCTTTGTCACTTATGAATGTTTTGCATAACCCTCCTTTTGTGAGTAGATGTTGCTTTTTAATTGCACATGCATGGATTTGTGACATTAGTACCTTTTCGAGGATGGTAATTGATTGCAGGGACATATAAGAATGAATCTAATATGTTGAGAGTTTTGATTCCTTCCCCTGAATGACAAATAAAAGTATTGCTTGAGGACATGCAAGCTTAAGTATGGGGTGTTTGTTGTGAGCTGAATCTGCCATGTTTTACAGTAACTTTTATATTGTTTTCTGCATACATTGCATGCATTTGGATTAGAATAATACAGAATCTATGTAGTTTACACTTATTTGCCAAATTATGGAGTCTACACAAGTTTTTGTTATATTTCGCAGAAATCGGAGGCACTTTGGCGCTTAAAGAAAAGTCATGAAGAAGCTAAGGATGGTGCAGCTGGAGAAAAGGGCATTTTTCACCATTCATCATTCTGACTCAAGCTTTGATGTCTTCATGAGAGTCGTAGCCCTCAAAAAGAGCTTTCCAACGCATGGTCATATGCGTCAATCCGACGAACGAGGACTCGGAAAAGTGCGTTTCAAGAACAGAGCAGGATGCTGAGAAGACTGGTCGATATCGACCAAGCACACTCAATATCGACCAGATTTAGGTCGAAATTCTCCAAATCGACTCAGAGTTGGCCAGAATCGACAAAGCTGAAGAACAGTGGTTGATATCGACTTAACCAAGTCAATATCGAGTGCCCCATATCGAGTCAATGTCCTGGAATCGAGTCAAGAAAGCTGGAGCTGAGACATGCTAGTCAATATCGAGTAACTCAACTCGATATCGAGTACAAATCAACTCGATTTTCATCCCTGGAGTCAATATCGACCAGCTGAAGAGAAACCGAGGCAGCACAGGTCAATATCGACTTAACCAAGTCAATATCGACTGGACCCACGGCGGCGGATTCCGAGCTTAACCGACTTCTTGTTAAGTTTCTATCCCGAATCCAATGGAGATATTTTCGAGACCAAATTATATCCACATCTATCCACACCTATCAAGTTCTATCTATGGAGAGAAGATCTACCCACACAAGAAGATATTTTGCTATTTTAGATAGATTTCTTTTTTGGATTTAATTCCTTTATTCAATTTATTTATCTTTAAGCCTTTAGATATTTAGATATAGATATAGATAAGATGTTCTTTCCTTGATTAGCGGGGTTTGAGCACTATAAATAAAGCCTTAGGGGCTGGTTTTTATTCATTCAATTTCAGAGACAATTATTTACATAGAGAGAGTAGAGGAGAGAGCTTGTGGCGAGAAAAGTTGGAAAGGCGAAAGCGGATTTGGCTTCGATTGGTTGTAAGCTTTCTTTAGTTTATTTAATTCAAGTTATTTCCTTTTGTTTGTTGATGTCTTTCTTGATGATGAAGAGCGAGTAGTCCACCCACTTCTTCTAGGGTCGGGGTGAGCCCGACGATAGCCATGTAAGATGATGCGGTAAAGGTTTGAGCTTTTTATGCAATTCGTTTTCTATCCCTATGAGCATGATTCTTTTGCGAGAGTTGAAGGTGATTCTTGTTTGTGTTATTGAAGCGAAAGTGATCTTAACGCAACTTGGGTTAATTATGTGAAAAGGGTTAGTAACAATTAGGGTTTATGCGAAAGCCTCTATATGCCTATTTGTTAATAACAAAAGTTATTTGATGGAAAGCATGATCTTTTATGCCTTTATGTGTTATTTTGCATAGTTATCGTTGTGGTGTTGATACCCTGGCCTTGGAAGTCTTTTAATTTATTGAATTAATTCATCAAAATCTGCGTTCTGTGTTCAAAAGTTTGCATCTTTAAGTTTCTGTTTTTTGTCGATTCCGAGGAAGTGTTGTCGATATCGAGTACTGTTTAGTCGATATCGAGGAGACTTTTGCCGAGATCGAGTTTCTGTGTTTGGGCCTTGTTTCTGTTTGTCGATTTCTGTTTCTGTTGTCGCTGAGTTTAGTCGATATCGAGGACTTTTTAGTCGATATCGAGTGTCTCTGTCTTTGCTTTTGCTTCTGTCTTTTTGCTTTTCTGTCTGTGAGATTTATAGCTACCTGAGATCCGCTGACACGCTTCCTCGTAGTTCGATCCTCACTTCCCACTACTGCATAGGGAGAGAGTCTTGTAATCATTTACAAGGGACGGAATCTGGTTTGCTTTGATTTATTTATATTTTATTTGCATACTCGCTTTCCTCCTACAACAATTTGTCCTGGTTCAGCTGCTCCTTGACCTTGGACTTTTGTAGTTGACTTCGAGCTTTTCATCCTTTCTCCGAATCGCTGTCAAATGCCTCAATTTCTACGAATTTAAACAGAAACTAGTGTAGACTCCATAATTTGGCAAATAAGTATAAACTACATAGAATCTGTATTATTCTGACCCAAATGTATGAAATGCATGCAGAAACCATTATAAATGTTAATGCAAAACATGGCAAATCAAGCTTACAAGAAACACCCCATACTTAAGCTTGCTTGTCCTCAAGCAATACTTTTAATGGTCATTCAGGGGAAGAATAAAAACTCTCAACATATTAGATCCATTGGCATATATCCCTGCAATCAATTACCATCCTCGAAAAGGTACTAATGTCACAAATACATGCATGTGCAATAAAAGCAACATCTACTCACAAGAGGAAGTTTATGCAAAATAATTCATAAGTGACAAAGCAAGAATAATCAAGAGGACTTTAATTTAAGCTCAATAAGAAGTAGATTGGTATAAGGCTAAATGTGGGCAATTTTTGGTCATGTGGTGCTAATGATCCGGGGAGATGGAGTACTTTCCCAATTTTCATACCACATTTCTTCTTCCTTTGATTTCTCACATTTCGCTCATTTGCTCATTGTTTTTTTTTTCAATATTATGCTTTTATCTCTCTAACCTCAGCACTGCCTTCTTGTGAGTCGCAAACATGGGTGTCATGAATGACCCCGGATACTTAGTGCTTCGGACTGCTCACTTTGGTGTCCCATCCTGCAGAACTAACATCTCAACGCAGGCAAGGTCGATCTACCTTTATCTTCTGAGGTGACCGAATTTTCTTTCACTCATTAAATTTTCCATAAACTTTTCAATTTTCCTGCCAAACTCCAATAATGATAGTAACAACAACAAAAACACCATATAATAATCTCCATAAGTAACTTACATTCTCAACATAATCCCCGGATAGGAAATAAGGTAAAAATGGGCAATATTTAGATCATGTGGAGCAATATATGTAATAAGGCACAATATGGCCTTTGTGATGCATAAGCATAGGTATGGCTGTGATATAAACATATGAGCATTATATGGAAAATATAAAGTCATCCATCCTCTTATCATGCGATATGTCAAAAGCAACTTCAATTCTACCTCCTTTCATGGTTTTCAAGAAAATATGCATTTCATTGTGACTTTCCTTTACTAGGTAATTTCATGTTATATCTCTAATGAATCCAATTTTGCATCGTCGAGTTCCATATAACTTCCATGACACTATTCAAAATTTTAACGGGGGTGATTTTTTCAAACTTTGGAAAACAAACGTGATACGGGGTTAGCCGTGAGTTGGCCCGATCTTCGACAAATAAGCAAGAAACTAAATAACGGAAGCAAGAACTAAACAAGACTCAACAAGAAAGTAAAGAAACGCAAGATCTCGACCAAGAAAGGCAAGATCGACCAAGAATTCAACAAGAACGCAGCAAGAAACACCAAGAACAGCAGTACTCGATGTCGACAATAACAAGAACAAAGAAAGACTCGATAAAGATAAATAAAGACTCGAAATTGAATGCAAGAATTGAAAGACACGACCGATAATGACTGAGTCGATCTATATAGAACAAGATAAAGACCCCAGGCCTCCTAAGAGGGTAGGAACCAATACCAATGACTATATAACCCGCCTCTACAACCCTACACAACCAAGCAGACAACTTGGAGGCACAAGGAGTGGGCTCGTGGATACTAGGATCATCAAGTCTTGCGAAGTTGATGAACACAAAGCAAACCAAGCTGAGATAGATACCAATTCGTGAATGATGAGCACAGCTCTAATCATCCAACAATCACTCAATGTGTTTCACACAATTTGAGAAGACTGGTTCTATTCATTATGTTCCAATTGAATTACAATGTAGGAATTGAAATATATAGGCCTTAGATAAGCTGATGAACCGAGTTTAATGATAAAAAGATAAATCTAACATCTAATTAAAACACCTAAAAACATAAGTAAATAAGGTCTCTAGAAATAACACTTAAAATAACCCAATTCGGCCCAATAGGTTCCATTCCCGCCAAAACAGTGACAGACTTGCAAAAATGTTGATTTTCGGCCAAGCTCCACATCGAATCTGGAAAAACCTTCAACAGAAAAGTTGTAGATCTCTTCGTCCTCGTTCCAACAAGGTATGGCATGCCTCAATCCGATTAATATTGAATTCGTACAACTCATTTTACAGAGATGTCAAAAAGCTGTCAAAATTCTGAACGAGAGTCTAAAACGTCATTTCTTCTCCCAAGGTGGAGCCTTCTTCTTCCTCTTGAGAAGGACATTATCCGAAGGTGTCTTGGATGGTCCCGCATCAAAATATATAAGCACATAAATCAAATATGAAATCCAAAGTAGCCATGTATAAACAATTCAAGAAAATAAACTTCAAATATGCACACATAATGTCAAATAAAGTCAAATTTGCATGAATTAAGCCCTTCCCCCACCCCATACTTAAACATTACAGTGTCCTCACTGTATAAAAACAAGGGTAAAAAAAGGAACTCACTAGACAGGTGTGCAGATTACCGGAATCGAGTACAAATGTTGCTACATAGTGGTCGATCTCGAAGAGAAGTAGTCAACTTCGAGGAGAGGTAGTTGACTTCGACTACAATTACTCGAATTCGAGTACAGTTGAACCTCGGGATGGCCTTTCTCCTCGACCACAGGTCCTTTCCTCGCCATGGATAGTCGACGTCGAGTAGGTTACTCGACGTCAAGTACTTCTGTAGCTTCTCTTACCTGCAAAAATCATCAGAAAGAAAATATCCACATTAGAAAAACTAAAAAAACAATGTTTCAAAAAAAAAAAAAACAAATGTCCAAAAAATCAAAAACTAATTGTCTTTTTACAAGCTCTAGACTTTATAGTCGTTAGGCCGACTTTCTCCGTTTGAGCTCAAGGTGGCATCTGCGGGGCCCATGTAGCTTGGGCTTCAAACAAGACTCCATTTTTATCCATTAACTGTAGTCCTCTTGAATTGATCTTGTTCACCGTGAAAGGTCCCATCTTCTTCTTGTTGAATTTGTTGGGAAACCAATGATCCTTTGATTTGGAGACATAGACTTTGTTTCATACTTCATACTCTTTGGGATCGTCATTGGAAATCCTGCATAATCGCACATACCAAGGCAAACCTCTCCCATGTATAGATAAATCTTTAATTAAAATAGGAGAAGAGATTCCATTACCTTGGCTTACGGTCACGAAATCAGCGTTCGGGACCTCCTGATCTACTCGACTTCGAGTAGTGGTACTCGACGTCGAGTACGTTGTTGCTCCTAGTGGACTACTCGTCGAGGGTGGAGAAGTCGATGTGGAAGTCTGGTCGATGTCGAGTAGACTACTCGACGTCGAGTACTCCTCGGCTTTGGGTGGTTTACTCGACGCTAGTGTAGTCGATGTCGACCAGAAGTACTCGACGTCGAGTACTTCTGGTCGACATCGACCCCATACTTAAGACCTGGCAACGATTCTGAATAAAAATTAGTCGATATCGACTTACCTTGGTCGATGTTGAGTAGATCTTCTGTATCGTCGTTCAGAATCGCCATGATTTCCTCCACCTGGGCTTCCATGTCTCGCTTTTGCAATTCCTTAGGAGTCATATTTCTTACCTTAGGCTCCCCGCAAGTGATGTACCTGGTTGATATGGATTTGACCTCTTCCATGGGACCTGTGTGCCTTTTAGTTTTATTGAAAGAGTACTCAATTACCTCATCGCTGATGTTGAAAGTGAGCACTCTCTTCCTTATGCTTATGTTGGCATCCACCTTCGCTAAGAATGGCCTTCCTAATATAATTGGACAAGCAAGGTCCTCTGCCATATCAATAACTAAGAAATCAGCAGAGACAAAGAACTTACCTACTTGCACTAGTACATTGTCCACCATGCCTGTTGGGATGACCACAGTGCCGTTCGTCATGTATAATTTTGCATCCATAGGCTCTAAAGCACCTATCTTGACTTTGGCCCAGATCTGGTCCATCTGGCTGCATTCCTCTGTGATCTCAGCCATCGATCGCTTCTTGCTTAAGATCTCCTTGAGGACCTTTACATATGATGACATCTCATGAAGAGCTTCCGTGAAAGGGATTGTGACATTGAGCCTTTGAAGCATCTTCACGAAACGATGAAATTTCTTTTCCGTTGGGTCCTTTGGAGATTTCGTTGGGAATGGCAAGGTTTTCTTCCTTGGAGGTGCAGGAGTGTTGTCGACATGGGCAGAAGGCTGGCCAACGTTGATTGGAGGCTCCTCGATGTCGACTACAGTAGTCAATTTCTTGGCAGGTGTAGAGGGATGGTCGACTTCGACTAAGGGGTCCTCGACATCGAGTAGATTCTGGTCGACGTCGACTAGTTTACTCGACGTTGAGTACTCCTCTGCAGCTTCCGTGTTCTGTTCGGGCGTCTGTGTCTGTCGCCCACTCCTTAGATTCATGGCAGCTACTTGTCCTGCGGATTTAGTTTTAGGATTAGGTTCAGAGGATCCAGGGAGCGCACCTGATTGCTTGGGGACAGATGTTGCCAATTGACCAATGATGTGAGCCTATTTTGCCATGTTTTATATTGACTTTTATAACGATTTCTGCATGCATTTCATACATTTGGGTTAGAATAGTACATAATCTATGTAGTTTATGCATATTTTCCAGATTATGGAATCTACACTAGTTTCTGTTTAATTTCGCAGAAATCGAGGCGTTTTACAGCAATTCGGAGAAAGGAAGAAAATCACCAAAGAGGTCGATATCGACTGGACTAGGTCGATATCGAGTGGATCACATCGAACGGAAATGTCAGAAATCGACCAGAAAATTGGAGCAATACAGGAGAGGTCGTTATCGACCACTTCTAGTCGATATTGAGTCAACACTTGTCGATATAACCTCCAGAGGCCGAGATCGAGTGAAGCAGCGAAGACAGGTCGATATCGACCAATGTTGGTCGATATCGAGTGACCACCAGAGGCCGATTCCGAGTCGATTTCGAGTCCAGATTCCGAGTGGGCTTTCTTCCACATGAAGCAAGAGATATTCTATCAATTCAATAGAAGATTTATCAAGATGGAAGAAATCTATCCACATTAGTTCTAGTTTTCTTCTAAATTTAATTGTTTTATTTCCAAATTTTATCTTAATGATTTAGATAGGAAAGTTTTAGATATAGATATAGTTGTTCTCTTCTAGATTAGCTAGGGTTGAACACTATAAATAAAGCCTCAGGGGCTAGTTTTTATTCATTCAATTTCACACACAATTAGTTACATAGGGGTAGGAGAGAGAGCTTGTGGCCAAGTGGATTTGTGAAGCGTCATCGGAATTGGCTTTGTTCGGTTGTAAGTCTTATTTAGTTTATTTAATGCAATTTATTTTCCAGAAATTATTGATGAGTTTATTTATGATGAAGAGCGAGTAGTTACTCAACTTCTAGGGTCGGGGTGAGCCCGACGGTAGCCATGTGAGGTAATGCGCTAAAAGTGCAATCTTTTGATGCGACTTCATCTTCTATCCCTACGAGCATGATTATTTTGCGAAAGTTGAAGGTGGTCCTTATTTGTATTATTGAAGCGAAAGTGATCTTAATGCAAACTTGGATTAATTATGTGAAAAGGGTTAGTAACAATTAGGGTTTATGCGAAAGCCTCTATATTCCTATTTGTTAATAACGAAAGTTATTTGATGAAAAGGCATGATCTTTTATACCCTTATGCATTATTTTACATGGTTATCGTTGTGGCGTTGTAACCATGATTCTAGGAGCTTTTAGTTTATTGAATTAATTCCCACACATTCTGTGCTATTTCTGTTTTCTGTCATTGCAAAGGTTGCGATTTTACACTGCAGAGCACTCGACTTCGATCAGGTAAGCAGTCGATTTCGGGTAAGTTAGTCGATATCGAGTACTATTCACTCGATATCGACCGGTCTGTTTTCGTTTCCGTTTCTGTTTGTTTCTATTTTGCAGTTTCTGACGACAGTGTGGTCGATATCGATTAGATAGGTCGATATCGAGCACTCTTCTGGTCGATTTTGTGCTGAGTTTTGGAACTGAAAAGGCGGGCGCTGACACGCTTTCTCGTGGATCGATCCTGACTACCTTCTACTACAACGGGAGGAAGTCTTGTATTTATTTGGTGAGACAGGGAGTCGGTTTGCTTTATATTTTATTTATATTTCATACTTGACACATCCTCCTGCAACAACAAATTGGCGCCGTTGCCGGGGAAGCAATCAATCGCGCCCTTTTTAGTTCTTTTTACTCTTCTTTTTGCTTTTTAGTTTCTTTTTACTTGTTTTATTTTGTTTTTGTTTTTCAGGTGTATGTGAAGAACTGATAGCACACCTATCGACCCTCTTCTCGAGCCAGAACGCTTCTTCTAGTTACAACAAAGGCTTAGGAGAAGACTCATGGCGACTCCGCCCAACAATGAGAATGCAGTCCCGCTCACACCAGCACAGGAGCTTGAGGAACTCCGCCTACGGATAGAGGAACTCACTACCAGAGAAGCAGAACACGCCCGATGAGAGGCGGAATATACACAGAACCAGCAACGGTAGGAGGCAAGGATAGATCGCGAGGTCAACGCGAGAAGGGAACTTGAGGAACAGATGGGGCATGTCCCAGCCAACGCAAAGGAATATCTGCATCCTACTCTGGAAGTTCCAGAATCGCCAATCGTTCTTCCCCCTGTTAATTTTGAAATTCGTCCTTCTTTTATTACAGAAATTAGGAGATGTCAATTTAGGGGAAGAATCAATGAATGTCCTTTAGAGCATGTCACCACTTTTATAGATTTATGTGAAGCTATTGCAGATGGTGCTAATTTGGAATATCTAAAACTAAAGGCTTTCCGTTTGTCCCTTGTAGAAATAGGATCACATTGGCTGGAAGAATTGCCTGCAAGATCAATTCGCACTTGAAACAAACTACAGGACCTCTTCCTCAGCAAGTTCTTTCCTTCTGCAAAGACAGCAGCGCTCAGACAACAAATAACGGCTTTCAGACAGAAGCCAGGGGAAACACTTGCACATGTCTGGGAGCGCTACAAGAGGCTTCTGAAATCCTATCCTACGCATGGACAACCACCTTACGTCATCCAGGAGATCATCTTTAACTGCTTGGATGCGCCTACTAAGGATCGGATCAACAACTACACCGCCTATGGGTATCTCGAGTACACTCTGCTCTGTGCTTGTGAACTCTTTGAAACGCTGGCCAACTACGACAACACATATTGGACTTCTGCGGCTTCAGCCGAAAGGTATGAAAGGTCTGCCCCATCTATGCCATTGTATGAGCCACCAAAGGAGATTGATCCGGACGTTAGGGACCAATTCCACAATGACCAGGTACATCGTCTTACCAAACAAGTCAAATTCTTGTCTAAAAATCAGCCTTGTTTGGAATGTGGGTTTGTGAGGCACAACACTACTGCGTGCCCCCATGTCGATCAAGTACATCAAGCGGAAACCCACGAAGAGGTAAGGTACGCAGGGGGACACTAATCAGGGCCACATCAGAACTAGAACTGGAGCTATTATCGCCAGCCCCAGCATCAAAACCCCCCGTCCTACAGAGCTCCTGGTCACCCTGACAAAGAAGGTAAGAAAGATGACCTGCAGACCATTCTTGAGGAGATGCGGAGGAATCACTCAGACACCAAGCAATCTATCAATTCCATCCACACTCAGCTGCATGGCGTAAACTCTAGACTTGGGGAAATCGATATATGGTGGAAATCTATTGAGACCCATATTGGTCAGCTAGCAACATCCGTCCCCAAGCAATCAGGTACGCTCCCTGGATCCTCTGAACCTAATCCTAAAACTAAATCTACAGAACAGGTAGCTGCCATGAACCTAAGGAGTGGGCGTCAGATGCAAAACGCCCGTGCAAACGATGGAGGAAGAGGGAGCTGGAGACGAGTCGATATCGACAAACCCAGTCGATATCGACCAATCCCCACTTGATATCGACCCAACTCCACAACAGAACCCGACGCCAGCAACTCTAGTCGATATCGACAAGACGCCAGTCGATTCCGACCATCTTCACTCGACATCAGCACCTCCGATGAAGAAAAAGTTGTCATTCCCGGCGAAATCTTTAAAGGATCCAACAGAGAAGAAGTTTCAGCGATTCATGAAGATGTTTCAAAGGCTCAACGTCATCATTCCTTTCACAGAAGCACTTCATAAGATGCCATCGTATGTCAAGTTCCTGAAAGAGATTTTAAGCAAGAAGCGATCAATGGCTGAGATCGCAGAGGAGTGCAACAAGATGGATGTTACGGAGAAAAGGCCAGATCCAGGTAAGTTTTCTATAACCATTGGATTTGGTCAATATAAGTTTAATGCATTATGTGACTTGGGAGCCAGTGTGAGTATAATGCCTTTATCTATCTGGTCTAGTGTTAAGATAGATGCTCTAGAGCATGTGGATGGGAAATTATACATGGCAAACAACACGGTTGTCATCCCTACAAGCATGGTGGACGATGTACCAGTACATGTAGGTAAGTTCTTTGTCCCTGCTGATTTATTAGTTATTGATATGGCGGAGGATCCTGCTTGCCCAATCATTCTAGGAAGTCCCTTCTTGGCGACGGTGGATGCCAACATAAGCATAAGGAAGGGAGTACTCACTTTCAACATCAGCGATGAGGTAATTGAGTATTCTTTTAATAAAATTGAAAGACATACAGGTCCCATGGAAGAGGTCAAGTCTATATCAGCTAGGTACATCACTTGTGAGGAACCTAAGGTAAGAAATATGACCCCTGAGGAGATGGAAAAAAGGGATATGGAAGCCCAGGTGGATGAGATCATGGCCATCCTAAACGACGATACAGAGGAACTACTCGACATCGACCAAGGTAAGTCGATATCGACTGATAGCATACATTTAGGTAGGTATATTGGGATGCATTTATCATGATTTAGATGTATATAATGCATGGTTTAGGCTAGAATTGCATTTATACTTGTTTTGTTGGTAGAGCCGGAATCTACACGCTTTTATGGATTATTTCAGGTATATGTGGATCCGACGAGGAATGAGGAAGCTCATGGATGAAGGAAGAGTGAAGAGGATGGGGAAAAGTGAAGAGCCCGGGAGCGGAATCGAAGTTAGAGAGCCTAAGTGAAGAACAAGTCCGTAGAAGTTGTTGCCAGACATGCTGAACTTGTTTCGCACTTTCAAGAGGCCTCGGTGGTCCGATTGACTATTATAAGCATGCGTTGGAAAGCTCTTTCCGAGATCTACAGCTTTCGTGTTGACATTGAGACCAAATTCGAAGATGAAAAATCGTTGTGAACAGTAAAAGTCGCCCCGCGGACCGAAGCTCTGACGAAGGATTTCGCTGATCGTCTGGCCGCCCCGCGGCCTGGGTCGGCTACCCCGCGGCCTCTGCAGAAACGCCGAATCTGCTGAATGGAATTTTTATCTCTTTAATTAGGTTTTTAGAATTATTATTTGGTCGACTCTTTTGAGGCTTTTTAAGAAAGTTTTAGGGTTTTATTTGAAGGATCTAATTCATTAATTTATGCACTTGGAGATTATCAATTGAGAGAACCCTATAGGAGAGCCTCCATGGTCATGGAGTGCTAAACTCTTCCGTTTCGTCTATGGATTGAAGCTTTGGTTTGATAAAGTTGTGAGATTTCTACTCTTGTTCTATTCCTATTAATTTGTATTGATTATTTTGCGAATATTGTTGATTTCTTCTAGTACGTACAACTAGTTGAGATTATTGCTAGGATTTTGTAGATTCCTCGTAGCGAACCTTAATCCATAATAGCAATCATGACTTTTTAGGACTCATAGGACTAAACTGGTGTGTAGAGGATCAATTACATGTTGAATGCTGACTCGTAGCTTGGTGTTGCATGTATCCTGGTTAATCCTTAATCTTAATGCTACTATTAGGTTGAATCTTGACCGTGTTAGGGTTATCTAATTAGTAAGTGCTACTAGGACTCGTAGGACTAGTAATTTACACAAGATCAGGACAAAAACAATAATAGAATGAAAAGAGAACTTGAAGAATAATCGATGATCAATCAACCAAACTAAAGTGGATATTTATAGATGGAACTATTTTCTAAATTGTTATCTCTACTAACTTGTTTATAATTTCTTTTCTTATCTTCAATCACCAAAACCCCTCTTTTCTACTAATTGGTAAATATACATTGCTTAGGAATACTTGATTCTCTATGGGATCAACCTCTTACTTGCTTACTATACTAGTTTGTAGGTTTGAGCTATACTTTGATAGGAACAACGACAGTTTCCTCCTGTCAAATTTTGGCGTTGTTGCCGGGGAATCAAGTTTATTTCTTTATTTTGTGTATTTATTGATTTTTGTTTATATATCTAACTTTGTTGTGAACCTATCTTACGGTTCATAACACCCTTGCTACTAACTTTTAAGATGTTGAGGTTATTGCAGTTTGAAGGTGAGAACTTTCACCAATATCTTACCAGATTGCAGAGATATGTTGACATTCGTAATTCACGGGGTTATCAAGACAGCATTCGAGATATGATTATTTGCATAATTGACGGGATGACTGCTGAGACACGAGCGCTTGCTGAGTACATGAGTAACGGAGGCCTATCACGATTAGGTTTGTCGAGGTTGTGGGATTTTTTCTGTTATATGGATTACCATATTGCGCAGGAAGAATCCTTCACTTCGGTATCGCCACTAATGGGGGACTCTGTCACACACTTGGATGATGAAATCCAAGCCCTTACTCAAGCAATACATGAGAATGCTGAGAGGATAAAAAACTTGGGGGAACAATTGAGCCAACTTATTCAAACATCGAGCGAGATAATAGCAGATCGGATGGCCGCCTCTCAAGTTGATAAAGAAAGCAAACCCATTCCACCATCCACTGAGACATTGAAGGATGCAAGAATGAAAGATCATGTCGAAGTCATTGTTCTTAATTCATTCCATCCTAGTTGGTTTCATAACGAGGAGGAATTGTTCACAGACAACGATAGTTTCTTTGACGATGGAGAAGAGAGTCTAGTGCTTCCTGACATGGAATTTCATGAGTAGACGCATGAGGTTTCATGTGTTGTGTCTCCTACTCCATCTGATGCATTCCTTCTCAGCTCCCCCGTTGATGAACCATGTCTAGAGCCACCTGCTAAAGCTCAAGAGGTAATAAAGGTAAACTTTTTCAATTTGGAAGGTAATAGTGATTATGTTGATCCTTTTAATTGCTATTTTTAAAAACCACCAGTGGAACTGAACTGGTGGTATTATTCCTCCATCAAAGAGTCATGCTCAACTCTTTGATAAATTGAAAAGGTATTTAAGTGTTATATTATATAGTTTCAATTTATTATTGGGGTATGATGTCCTGTTTAAGATGTGTGCACAAGATTATGATAGGTTGTTGAGGGCCTTAACGATGTCTGATAGGTAAGAAATTAAGATTGAGTATAAGTCATGCCAATGACATAAAAGAAAGGCGCTGCTTGGGAGGCAACCCAAGGTAAGTAGTTTTAGATTTTATTTTTCTTAAATTTCATTAAATTAGTATAGTTTTGGAATTTTTCGTGGGGCACTAACACTGCAGGGCTGAAAGTTGAAAAGAGCAGAGGCCGCCCCGCGGCTTGTAAGGGCCGCCCTGCGGCCAGTCTCCAGCCGCCCCGCGGCCTCTGACGGGACTGTCAGGTTTCCCTTCCCCCTCTCTCACCTGACCTACCAACACTGCAATTAGCATGTCAGTTTTCTTTCTTTCCTTCATATTTTGATCTTTTGTTGTTTTTAATTTATTTTCATTGAGGACAATGAAAAATTTAAGTGTGGGGGAGGGATTGCAATGCATATAGATAGATTTTGCATATCATGGTTATTTATGTTTTCATATTTATTTTTACTCATATATTGCATTTGCTAAAAAAAATCCAAAAATATCATGCATTTCATACACTTTAGGTCTTATTTTCCCATCTATGCTACTTGTCCTCTATATTTAACTTATCATGTGCCCCATGACTTGCTTGAAGTGTTTGAAGCTTTGAATTGTTTTTATAGACTTTTTGGGAACGTGATTGATGAGATAATTGAACATGTATAGTCCTAGCTTTGGAATTTAAGTGGTATTGTAGTTCTAACAATTTGACCATTTGAGTTATTTTGGCCTTATTAGGACTACACATATATGTCCTCTAGTTTCTTTGTGTGTGAATATCTAAATTGCATTTAGATATCTTTATTGAGGCTGCGTTTATATGATTTTTGCATGTAACCTTAAAGTGATTGAGGCATGACTTTCTTTTACCCATATTATACTCTATCCACCCATACACATTATCCTTTGCTTGAAGACAATTTTAGCCTTATAAGCCTATTTTGTTAGCTCCACAAAATCTTCTTAACCAATTATTAGCCTGACCCATCCGGGAATTAGGAAAAGAGTTGGTGAATATTTTGATGTATTGATGGAGTTGCTTTGAGTTGAGAAATTATGTTGGGTGATTCATTTGTACTCCATAGAGATGGTTTATATGTTCTTATTACTTGAGACCTAAGGAGGATAAAATCCACTTAGGGGTAAAAGTCAAGAAAATAAAAAGAAGAAAAGAAAAAAAAATCATTATCAAAAGAAAAAAGAAATGAATGAGTTTGTGTGGATATTGGAAAATTGTGTGCGAATTTATATTGTGAAGGAGTACATGTTATTGGAATGATATACGAAGTGTTTTGGTGTTGGTGTTTTTCTGGTTGTTTACTAACCCTTTTTCCCGGATTTTTAGCACCACATAACCTAAATAATTTCCATACCCTATGTTCCTACCATGACCTCATTACAACTCATACAAAGACCTCATGATTTTGGTTGCATGTGAAATCACTAGCGGTGGAGATTTAGACCACTGACGCAATTTTGTTGTAGCTAAGTTTTCAAGGGTTGAGTTTGAGCGCGAATGTTTAACCCTAAACACATGAGCGAGAGTGAAAACACATTTTCTTGGTGAGGTTGAATGAATATGCTTGCTTTATTCCTTGGATTGCACCTACACATGTTATGACGTTAATTGTCAATCTTCGTTTCCCTACATTGAGCTTTAAGTATTTTATCAAAGTTATTACATGGATTGCTTGTCTGTGGGGTGTTGATTTGATTTTGGTTTTAATTGCTTGAGGACAAGCAAAGGTTTAAGTATGGGGGAATTTGATAGCATACATTTAGGTAGGCATATTAGGATGCATTTATCATGATTTAGATGTATATAATGCATGGTTTAGGCTTAAATTGCATTTGTACGGTAGAGTCGGAATCTGCACACTTTTATGGATTATTTCAGGTATATGTGGATCCGACGAGGAATGTGGAAGCTCATGGATGAAGGAAGAGTGAAGAGGATGGGGAAAAGTGAAGAGCACGGGAGCGGAATCGAAGTTAGAGAGCCTAAGTGAAGAACAAGTCCGTAGAAGTTGTCGCCAGACATGCTAAACTTGTTTCGCACTTTCTGGAGGCCTCAGTGGTCCGATTGACTATTATAAGCATGTGTTGGAAATCTCTTTCCGAGATCTACAGCTTTCGTGTTGACATCGAGACCAAATTCGAAGAGGAAAAATCGATGTGAACAGTAAACGCCGCCCCGCGGCCAAGCAAACCGCCCCGTGGCCCGAAGCTCTGACGAAGGATTTCACTGATCGCCTGGCTGCCCCGCGGCCTCTACAGAAACGCCGAATCTGCTGAATGGACTTTTTATCTCTTTAATTAGGTTTTTAGAATTATTATTTGGCCGACTCTTTTGAGGCTTTTTAAGAAAGTTTTAGGGTTTTATTTGAAGGATCTAATTCATTAGTTTATGCACTTGGAGATTATCAATTGAGAGAACCCTAGAGGAGAGCCTCCATGGTCATGGAGTGCTAAACTCTTCCGTTTCGTCTATGGATTGAAGTTTTGGTTTGATAAAGTTGTGAGATTTCTACTCTTGTTCTATTCCTATTAATTCGTATTGATTCTTTTGTGAATATTGTTGATTCATATATGTGCTTACAAGTTGTTTTCCAAAGTTTATTTTCATCACCCCCATCAAATTTTTTGAATAAGTGTTATGAAAGCTTTAATTGAACTCGACGATGCAAAATTGGATTCATTAGAGATATAGCATTAAATTGCCTATTAAGGGAAGTCACAATAAAGTGCATATTTTTATTGAAAACCATGAAATGAGGTAAAATTTGATATTGTTTTTGACATGTTGCGTGATAAAAGGACGGAGGACTTTATATTTTCCATACAATGCTCATATTGTAATATCCTAGCCATACCTATGCTTATGCATCACAAAAGTCATATTGAGCCTATCTCATATTATTGGTCCACATGATCTAAATATTGCCCATTTTCTACCTTGTTTCTTTATCCGGGGATTATGTTGAGAATGAAAGTTACATTATGGAGATTATTATATGGTTGTTGTGTTGTTATATATCATATATGGAGTTTGACAAGAATGTTTCAAAAATATGGAAAATTTAATGAGTGAAAGAAAATCCGGTCACCTCATGAGATAAAGGTAGATCGACCCTGTCTGCGTCGAGATAATAGTTCCGCATGATGGGACACCAAGGTGAGGAGTCTGAGGCACTAAGTATCCGGAGCCATTCATGACACCCATGTTTGCGACTCGCGAGAAGGCACTACAAAAAAAAATGAAATTCGCTTCGGCAAAAAGCCGTGGAAAAAGGCACTTAAGGGGTGGCAAAAGGCATTTAGCTTCGTCTTAGCTACGGCAAATGGAGAGGTGGCGAATTGTGGGGTGGCAAAATTTTATAGCTTCGGCAAATAGCAGTGGCAAAAAATTTAGCTACGGCTCAGCTACGGCAAGCAACCCCTCATAAAGAACACACCACATTTGCTACGGCAAACTGCCGTAGCTAAAGTGGGGTAGAAAATATAAAAAAAAAACCCTGCTTTTTAGCCCGGATTCTTCATACCCGGGCTAAAAAGTCCAATATTTTTAAAAAAAAAATAAAATAATACACACAATTTACATATATATATATATATATAATTTCATTAATTATACAAAATTTACATATATAATAAAATGTCAAAAACTACATAATTTATATACAATAAATATACACATAATTATAAAATTTACATGTACAATAAAATGTCCAAAGCTACATTTTAACCAAAAATAAAATGTGTATGAAAAAACACCAAAATATTTGTTGAACCTGATCAACAGTAAGCCTTGCAAAGAAAATATAGAGCAGTCTCCACCAATAGCTCTTCTTTCTGTTAATATATCTGTAGAAATAAAAAAATAATTTAGAGCCGGAAAAGTAAACTAGAAACAGAAACCTAATAACTCACACAGTCACTCAAGGTCGAGATGAAAATGCTACACAGAACTAGTGATTAAAAAGACTCAAGGTAAGATGAAAATTATTAGATTGTTTATATATGCAAACATCAAACATTTCCCAACATTAATATTATGGATGCAAGGTGATTTTTCCATTTAGGTTTTATACATGGTTATCAATTCAAATCAAGACTAGTAAATCGAAGACAAAATTTATCCAAAACATTAGCAAGCCACAACAACCAGTATCTAATGCTCAAGTATTTGACATATAGAACTGCCAGCATAATGTACACAAGGCAACACATTTATAATCAATAAGATATTACCATCATCAACTGTAAACAAAACATATCAATTACATTTTCTGGGGATCTCAACTAAAAAGCAAGACATACATTCTTGTTGCTGCAACAGCTTACAGCTGCTGACAAATTGAACATAGGGACAAAACCTATAATGAAACGCAGCTCCTATGAACACCCAAGTCACAATAACTAAAACAAATCTTCATTCAAAACCAACTCAAAGATATTAACAATGTGCATACCTTGTGTGACAGGTTGGAATATAGAATCACAAAAGTTAACACATGAAGGAAGTATGGCCAAATCCTCCTATCGAGTAGTAGCCCAACCTGTGAAGGGGTAACATGTCATGGCCAATGACTAGAAGAAAAATCTAAACCATAAATGAGGATATCCAACAATCTCAAGTAGATGCAGGGTTCAGTTATTAATCTTCTATCTTTAATAGGTAAATCATAGTCTGATTTTTTCAGGTAGCAATATCCTTTAATTTAGTAAAATTGCAAAGAATTTGATGTCCTTCTCAACCAAGAGATAAAACTAGTTCCCGAGAAAGTCAAAAGCGTGAAAAATGTGGCTGTTAAAAAAATTGATGTGAAAGCTGAAAAAAGAAACTCCAAAGAGAAATCAACGTCATTCAAATATTGGCTCAGATCGAACTTCCTAGAGATTTAACAGCATAGATATGAATCAAAGTTCTTCCAATTCCAAGTGAATATTATATGAAGAATTTAGCAGAAAATAAATAAAAATTGATATGGATACAAGAATAGAAATATCATAAAGTTCAAAGCACCATATAGGTGGAATTACCAGCCTATGGAAATATAGCAGTAGGTAAGCTGTATTTGATGGCTTTCATCAATGAAACAGATCTAGTCTGCAGATCAACATATAAAAAGAGAAGTTAGAACAATGAGGGATTTATGCTAATGAATCCAAGAACTGCTAAAGGTCAAAGAATGAAACACAATAACTCGTGAAAGAATGAACGTAAAAAGGAACATTGACCGTAAGATGAAATTATCAGCTAACACTTCAGTTCCAACTATAGAACTTAAGCTCGGAAAGGAGCATCTAGATATAGGGATCTATGCATCTAAATATAAGGATCTAATGCATATTTAAATTGTAAATTTCTGTCATGTAGACTCGTAAGAAGTCAAGAAAACAAGAAGTTTATAAATTTATACACAAAAAGCTATCAACATTTTCAAATTCTTTTACGTTCAAAAGGTAGCAACATTTTCAACTTACTAGCAAAAGCTCAAGGCCAATAGGTTTTGCCGTTTTGGTTATCAGTTTCTTCTTATAAATGGTAACACTCAGGCCATTCTACAACATTGACCAAGTATTAAGATAGTACAAAAATACACAAGCAGGCAACAAAAGATCAATTAAAGTGCAATTAAAGAACAAGATGACTTATTTAAATTGTAATTAATTTAAATCCTTAGAGGAACCACAGGGAAGATTTAGATCCTTCAATCTATATATTAGCTTCATTTAAGTACACTCCAATTCATTGCACAAGCGATTCTGCATGTTATAAATTAATAAGCTAAAGAAAACAACAGACTCATTTGAGTCATTTCAACCATGATCAAACTAAAAAAGCATGAGACAGCCTTGTTTAAGCTCTAGTAAAAACTCAAACACGACAACTGAAGCATGTATATATTAGCTTAATTCTCACTCTCTTAGAGAGAGAAGAAAGAGAAGATAGACTGAGAGAAGATAGACTGAGAGAAGATAGACTGAGAGTACAGACAGCCATTTGAGATCAAAAACCATTTAGTCGTAAAAAGATATGTATTAAACATCTATACTTAAGGTAAATCCAACACGTTGGAATAGAGCATCTAGCAAAGAAAGGAGCAATCTAAACAAACACCCGCAAATAATTACACAATATACTGATAAAGGTTGCCACAAACTACTCGTAAATACACCTTTGCAAGGGATAAAACCTGAAACGTCAATAACATTGAAATTTTGCTGCAATAGTTCGAGAAGGCAATAACATTGAACAAGCAAGTCTGATTCCTAATGTCTATCAAAGATGGGAGAAGCACCAAGTGAAAACCCTAGCCAAAAAACCCTGATATTGAACAATTAAAGGTCGGGCTGAAGTCGGCGGCAAGAATCACTGGTTCGGATAAACAAGGAGGTGCGACACCAATCTATTGACTGGATCTGAAAGAGGAAAGAAGGAGAGAGACTCACCAAAACCAAGAAAGGAAGAGAGAGTTGTGATTTCGGGTTCATGGCAGTAGATCTGGAGTGGAATCGTGTCGCCCCCTATATGTGGTAGTTTGTCATCGAAAGAGAGAAGCACAAAAATGTCAGTCTCATCACAGATCCGAGACTGGGAGAAGAGGAACGAGAGAAAGAAGCTTACCAGTGGCGAAGGTAGAAGACGACGGTCGAGCATCACCATGAGTTGAGAGATAGGGTTGGGAACTTGGGAAGGCGAAGAACGAATGAGAGATAGGGTTGGGTTGGGAACGGCGTAGCTGAGAGCCTGAGAGGCGAAGAATGAATGAGAGATAATGTATGGCTAATTTTTTTTATTTCTTTTAGCGACACAAGCCGTAGAGTGAAAGTTGAGTCAATAGCCATGGCAAATTTATACCGTTGCTATCAGGGGTGGCAAAATCGACACAATAGCTACGGAAATCCTTGCCGAAGCTACCATCGGTGGCAAAAGGTATCAATTGCTACGGCAATCCCCTGCCGAAGCTAGACAGCGTAGCAAATTTCTTTATTTTTTGTAGTGAGGCAGTGCTGAGGTTAGAGAGGTAAAAGCATAATATTGAAAAAAAGCATTGAGCGAATGAGCAAAAGGTGGGAAAGGTGGGAAATCAAAGGAAGAAGAAATGTGGTATGAAAGTTTGGGAAATACTCCATTTCCCCAAATCATTAGCACCACATGGCCAAAAATTGCCCACCTTTAGCTTTTTACCAATCTACTCCTTATTGAGCTTAAATTAAAGTCCTCTTGATTATTGTTGCTTTGTCACGAATGAATATTTTTGCATAACCCTCCTTTTGTGAGTAGATGTTGTTTTTTCACTGCACATGTATGGATTTGTGACATAAGTACCTTTTCGAGGATGGTAATTGATTGCAGGGATATATGGCAATGAATCTAAGATGTTGAGAGTTTGATTTCTTCCCCCGAATGACATTAAAAGTATTGCTTGAGGACAAGCAAGCTTAAGTATGGGGTGTTTGATGTGAGCCTATTTTTCCATGTTTTATATTGACTTTTATAACGATTTCTGCATGCATTTCATACATTTGGGTTGGAATAGTACAGAATCTATGTAGTTTATGCTTATTTGCCAAATTATTGAATCTACACTAGTTTCTGTTTAATTTCGCATAAATCGAGGCGTTTTACAACAATTCGGAGAAAGGAAGAAAATCACCAAAGAGGTCGATATCGACTGGACTAGGTCGATATCGAGTGGATCACATCGAACGGAAATGTCAGAAATCGACCAGAAAATTGGAGCAATAAAAGAGAGGTCACTTCTGGTCGATATCGAGTCAACACTGGTCGATATAACCTCTAGAGGCCGAGATCGAGTGAAGCAGCGAAGACAGGTCGATATCGACCAATGTTGGTCGATATCGAGTGACCACGAGGGGCGGATTTCGAGTCCAGATTCCGAGTGGGCTTTCTTCCACATGAAGCAAGAGATATTCTATCAATTCAATAGAAGATTTATCAAGATGGAAGAAATCTATCCACATTAGTTCTAGTTTCCTTCTAGATTTAATTGTTTTATTTCCAAATTTTATCTTAATGTTTTAGATAGGAAAGTTTTAGATATAGATATAGTTGTTCTCTTCTAGATTAGCTAGGGTTGAACACTATAAATAAAGCCTTAGGAGCTAGTTTTTATTCATTCAATTTCACACACAATTAGTTACATAGAGGTAGGAGAGAGAGCTTGTGGCCAAGTGGATTTGTGAAGCGACATCGGAATTGGCTTTGTTCGGTTGTAATTCTTATTTAGTTTATTTAATGCAATTTATTTTCCAGAAATTATTGATGAGTTTATTTATGATGAAGAGCGAGTAGTTACCCAACTTCTAGGGTCGGGGTGAGCCCGACGGTGGCCATGTAAGGTAATGCGCTAAAAGTGCAATCTTTTGATGCGACTTCATCTTCTATCCCTACGAGCATGATTATTTTGCGAAAGTTGAAGGTGGTCCTTATTTGTATTATTGAAGCGAAAGTGATCTTAATGCAAACTTGGATTAATTATGTGAAAAGGGTTAGTAACAATTAGGGTTTATGCGAAAGCCTCTATATTCCTATTTGTTAATAACGAAAGTTATTTGATGAAAAGGCATGATCTTTTATACCCTTATGCATTATTGTACATGGTTATCGTTGTGGCGTTGTAACCCTGATTCTAGGAGCTTTTAGTTTATTGAATTAATTCCCACACATTCTGTGCTATTTCTGTTTTCTGTCATTGCAAAGGTTGCGATTTTACACTGCAGAGCACTCGACTTCGATCAGGTAAGCAGTCGATTTCAGGTAAGTTAGTCGATATCGAGTACTGTTCACTCGATATCGACCGGTCTGTTTTCGTTTCCGTTTCTGTTTATTTCTATTTTGCAGTTTCTGACGACAGTGTGGTCGATATCGATTAAATAGGTCGATATCGAGTACTCTTCTAGTCGATTTCGTGCTGAGTTTTGGAACTGGAAAGGCGGGTGCTGACACGCTTCCTCGTGGATCGATCCTGACTACCTTCTATTACAACGGGAGGAAGTCTTGTATTTATTTGCTGAGACAGGGATTCGGTTTGCTTTATATTTTATTTATATTTCATACTTGACACATCCTCCTGCAATAACAACCAATCTGGGTATTTATTGATTTTCGCTAGATATCAATCTCCCCAAGCCTTGAGTTGACGCTGTGCACCTATGTGTGGATGGAATTGATGGAATGTTTGCTTTCTGCATGGTTCCTCCGCATCTCCTCAAGTATCAGCTGCAAGTCATCTTTCTTACCTTCTCTGTAAGGTGACCAGGAGCTCTGTAGGGCAGGGGCTGGCGATAGTGGCTCCAGTTTTGTTGTTGCTGATGCTGCCCTGAGTAGTTTCCCCCCACATACCTCGCCTCTTCGTGGGTTTCAGCCATGAGTATTTGATCTCCATGTGGGCACGTAGTAGTGTTGTGCCTCACATAACCACATTCCAAACAAGGTTTATCTTTAGAAAGAAATTTAACTTGTTTGGTAAGGCAGCGTACCTGATCGTTGTGGAACTGGTCCCTGACGTCCGGATCAATCTCTTTAGGTGGCACATATAGAGGCATAGATGGGGCAAGGCTTTCATACCTTTCATCGCTAGAGGCCGCAGAAGTCCCATATGTGTTATCATAGTTTGCCAGCGTCTCAAAGGTCTCCAAAGCACGTCGTGGGGTGTACTCGAGATACCTATAAGTGGTGTAGTTATTGATCCGATCCTTAGTAGGCGCATCTAGGCAGTTGAAGATGATCTTCTGGATGACGTAGGGTGGCTATCCGTGCGTAGGACAGGATTTCAGAAGCCTTTTGTAGCGCTCCCAGACTTGTGCTAATGTTTCCCTGGCTTCTGTCTGAAAGCCGTGATTTGTTGTCTGAGAGCAGCTATCTTTGCAGGAGGAATGAATTTGTTAAGGAACAAGTCCTGCAGTTCGTTCCAAGTGCAAATTGATCGTGTAGGCAATCCTTCAAGCCACTGTGAGGCTATTCCTGCAAGGGACCAACGAAAAGCCTTTAGTTTTATAGTATTCTAGATTAGCATCATCTGCAATTGCTTCGCATAAATCTAGAAAAGTTGTAACGTGCTCTAAAGGACATTCATTGGCCTCCTAATTTCAGTAATAAAATAATGACGAATTTCATAATTAATAGGGGGAAGAACGATCGGTGATTGTGGAACTTCCAGAGTAGGATGCAGATACTCCTTTGCGTTGGCTGGGACTTTCCCAATCTGCTCCTCAAGTTTCCTTCTCGCGTTGACCTCGCGATCTACCCTTGCCTCCCACCTTTGTTGATTATGTGTATATTCCGCCTCTCGTTGGGCGTGTTCTGCTTCTCTGGTGCTTAATTCCTCAATGCGTAGGCGGAGTTGCTCAAGCTCCTGTGCTGGTGTGAGCTGGTCCTCATTCTTATTGTTGACTTGCGACATCCTCCTTAGTCTTTGTCGAAGATGGAAGTATCGCTCAGGTTCGAGAATAGGGTCTATAGGTGTGTGATCAGTTCTTCGCATGCACCGGCAAAACAAAACGAAAAAAGAAAAAGAGAGTAAATAGGAACTAAAAAGGGCGCGATTGATTGCTTCCCAAGCAATGGCGCCAATCTGTTGTTGCAGGAGGATGTGTCAAGTATGAAATAAATATAAAATATAAAATCAAACCGACTCCCTGTCTCAGCAAATAAATACAAGACTTCCTCCCATTGTAGTAGAAGGTAGTCATGATCGATCCACGAGGAAGCGTGTCAGCGCCCGCCTTTTCAGTCCAGAAACTCTCGAAATTGACTCAGGAAGTACTCGACATTGACTGAAGTCCTCGATGTCGACCACTCAGTCGAACAGAAACTACAAAACAGAGAAAACCTACTCAAGAAAACAGAATGCAAACCGAAGCAAAAAAACGGCGCCAATTTCTGGTTAGAGTTTGAACATCATTCACTTATGACAAAGTGTAGTACCTCTGCATTTTATTGGCTGACAAGTTATCATTACGATGCAGATGGAGTGCTTACTATCGTAACTACCTGTAAGTTCCCACATACACTGGTTTATAGTGATCCATCTGAAAAATATGTGAAAGGATGAAAGCTAAAGAGGAGGACTTGTAGGATTTAATTTGATGTCTTCAAGGCATTATGTGGAGATACACCCTAATGGTAGGATAGTTTCACAAGAATAATAGGATAAATATACGCTATTGGTAGGATGATAATAGCATATTAGCTCAATTGGTAGAGCGTTGTGTTTGCACACAGAGATGTGAGTTCGACTTTTACATAGGCTAATATGGAGTGTGTGTTCATAAGTCTCCGATATATTGTGTTTTGAAAAAGCCAATTATGCATTTACATATTTCCAATAGTATAAATATATCTTACCATTAGTGTGCATCTATCCTACCGTTAGTGTCAAGTTATACATGAATTACTAGGTTTCCATTCTGATTCTACCAATATCGTTGTTTTCTCCTACCATTAGTTTCCATCTATCCTACCATTCTGAGTTCTGAAACCAAAAGAGAAGGGGGGATACATTCATAAAATCTGAGTGAATAAACTTGGAATAAATAAATAAATAATAGGCACGAGATATTTTCCAACACTTTAGGACAGAAATAAATCCCCATAGTAAGCATGATCAAGCACTGCCCTCATGATGTTATTGCTACAAGAAACGCAACTTACATTTGTCAAATTTATTAAGATCTTGTTTTATAACTTTCTGCTGCCACAACTAAGTTCAAAGATATTCATAATTTTATCCCTACCAGATTCACCAATTTATCCTACCACTAGTGTATATATTTCCTACCAGTTCATAATTTTATAAGTTCAGAGATATTCATAAATTTGTCCTACCAGATTAACAAATTTATCCTACCACTAGTGTATATATTTCCTACCAATTCATAATTTTATAAGTTAAGAGATATTCATAAATTTATCCTACCAGATTCACAAATTTGTCCTGCCACAAGTGTATATATTTCCTACCAGTTCATAATTTTATAAGTTCAGAGATATTCATAAATTTATCCTATCAGATTCACAAATTTGGCTTACCACTAGTGTATATATTTCCTACCATGTTCATAATCGTATAAATCCAGAGAGATTTAGTTATACTTAATTACCAAAAACGTTAATAGATAAATATTTGATAGGTATTATTTTATTTATATGTAGATTATTTTTTTGGTGAAAAGAATTATTTATATCAAAATTAATTATTTGATATATGTTATTTTATTTTTTGGTAGAATAAACTATTTATATCTGGATTAGTTTTTACTTTATAATTCTCACACACTTTGATCGTTATGAGTTTAATTCTCACAATGTAATTCAAATTTATTGTTTTTACCATATTTTTAATTTGTTTTGTTTTATAGAGAATAGATGTAACTTTATAATATTTTGTTAACATATTCCCATGCACGCGGGGGACGAGACATGAAAACAACAACATTTCTAGTTTATATATATATATATATATACTTTCCAGTGAAACGACTCTTACGGTGTAACGGGGGGAATTGTAAGCCATTGGATTTCTTTATATCAAAGGGTCACAATTAAACAATGCAAATAGGGGGGAAACCGTTATTTGTTTAGAACAAAAGAAACTGCCTCGTTAATACTCTGTACAATATTTATCATACAGTAACTTTTGTTTTTAATTTTTCCGTTGTTAATTCGTTGCCATTTTTTTTATAGGGTGATACTATGACTTTTTTGGATTTGCATCAACTATATAGAGTAGGCAATTGGATTTTAATAGAATTAATTAAAAGTCGGTTTGGGCATTTCGTTTCATATTGATCATATGAAAAAATATATATGAATATTTTTTTTATTAGAAATGAATATTTAGAATGCAAAATATGAATATTTAACCTATTAAAATTGAACACTTGTTTATTAGAAATGAATATATTTAATAGAATTAATTAAAAGTCGGTTTGGGCATTTCGTTTCATATTTATCATATGAAAAAAAAAATGAATATTTTGTTTATTAGAAATGAATATTTAGAATGCAAAATATGAATATTTAACCTATTAAAATTGAACATTTGTTTTTTTTAAAAGATATAACAAAAAAAAATATCGTTTTATATTGAATGGAAAACATATGAATATTTTATTTATTGAAGTAAATATTAAGAATACAAAATGTGAATATTTAATTCATTAAACTTGAACACTTATTTCTTTCAAGAAAAATAATGATAAAATAATTTATTACATAATTATGAATATATTTAGTTGGATAGATGTGAAGAATTATTATTTAAATTTGAATAGTTTGGCTTGTTCCAAAAATGAAATATTACATCCGATTGAAGTTTTTAAACAAACCAAAAATTTTGGGTAGTTATTGAATTTGTAGAGGAATCCCTGTATAACAAGAACTATCAATTAGGGCATACTTCCACCGGTTATTAAAAAACTGGGTGGAGAGGAATGGGGATGCAGTTGGCCGGTTATTTTTTAAGATAATTTTTTTAAGTTTTTTTTATCAACAATCCATTGTTTTTCATCTAATGGTTCACAATTCTCCCCCCGTTACACGGTAAGAATCGTTTCACTGGAAAGAGCCCCTATATATATATCGCTTAGAGCAGGGTATGAGGGGTCGGATGTATACACCCTTCCCTCGACATAGGGGTCGAGGGGGTGTTTCCAAAGTAATCCAGTAGCGGCGTAAAGGGAGAACTCACATTATCACCCGCACACAACCATGCAAAAGACAATAAAACTAACAACAAAGCAAGAAGATAAATAAAGGACTCGAGAACACAAACATAGAGACAAAACATGAATGATAAATTATATGCCTCCGATCGAGCTCTTTTCTCCCACCCTAACTAACTCTCCTTAACCTAGATAGCCCTCCTTCAAAGCGTCTTTTCTCAAACCATACTCTCTTATAGGTTTAACACGATCAAGTCTTGGTTAATCACATCCTTCCACCTCTTCTTAGATTGATCTCTACTACGTTGAACATTTTTTTATAGCAAAATTGTCACATCTTGCTATAGAGAATGTCCGATGTATCAAAGGTCGACCTAAAAAACAGTGAAAGGCGATGATTAAACAAGACTTGTGTGTGTATAGGGTCTAATCGGCTTCTGCATAAACACCTCGTAGGATGTATACCAGGAACATATCTTAGCCATAGAATTCAAATAAATCCAAGGTTTAGATTAATTACAATTTTTAGTTTGAAAAAAACAAATGGGTGGGCCCATTTGATTGAAGAGCCCCTTCGCTTTTTTTTACAGTGGGCAAAACTCATGAAGGTTTTACGCTGAGCGTATAACCCCTCCTTGATCATCCTTAAGGATGATGGAATATAGTTCCCTATTAAAAGGGATAGTCAATCTATTACATATGATCCATGTCTAACTATATAATCAGCTACTATATTTGCTTCTCTAAAGCATTGTTGAAATTCTATATAGTCGAAATGCTTAGCCATCTCTTTAATCTTCTCCACTTGATACATGATTTCTCACTTAATGCTGACTTCTTCCTTTATTGTCTTGATTAGAACTTGATTGTTTCCTTCAATGATGATTTTCCGAAGCCCTTTCAGAGTCGCCTGCTGCAGACCCAGACAGAATGCGGCATCCTTTCTCTGTAACACCGAACCTTTCCTAGTTTGCATATAGAAAATATCAATAACATTGCTTTTGGAGTCTTTGATGACTTCCCTCGCTTGGCAGATGCCCGTGGATTTAACCGAGAAATCTACATTTATTTTGTAGATAGCTCCATTCGATTTAATCCATTTGGTCTTCCTGCCTTTTCTATAGACGTATTTTGTGGAGATTCTCTTTTTACATTTTTCCAATTGTTTATATTGTGGATGATTTGATATACTAAAATTTGCGGGTTAAAGTAGTTTTTTATTTTTGAAAATGAGGTCATTTCTTGTATTCCAACTAGCTTGCCAAATAAATCCTAGGTTTTCAATGTCTGTATTCCTTGTTCTAGATGATAGAAGGTTTGTTTTATATCCCAGCGGTTTCCTCTTGTGTTTATACAACTTAAACTAGAAAGTCTTTCAGAATGAGCAATTACGTCTTTCGTGTATTTTCTTTGTAAAAGAAGGTGAGAAGTGTCTTCTAACGCAAACTAGTGGTACATATGAATGAAAATATCAACCAAATATCTAACTTTAATACTTCTTGGTATGGTATGGTAACCACCAAAGAAGTATTAAAGTATTAAAGTTGGCATGGTACGGTAACCACCAAAAAATGGTGATTACCACCTACCAACCACAAACTGGTGGTATACAAATTTTTATATGACGTACCAACCAAAAGTCGTGGTTACCGCATATGTGGTAACCACGACTTGTGGTTACCATCGGTACATTACCATGGTTACCAAGCTGTAATTCCATTTGTATTTTTTTGAAACCCTTTGGCTATCTTCCGGTAGTCATCAAATTTATCGAACGAAAAAATATGGTTACCAAAAATAATATGGTTACCACCTCTTAAAACATCAAATAAATCAAGACGACAACCTAAAGTACAAACCAATTCAAACCAACCAAGTTCAAAGTCTTGAAACAAACCAAGTTCAATTGTTCAAACATTCAAAATGTTCCTGCAAGTTCAAACAAAACAAGTTCAAAGTTTTTAAACATTTAAAATGTTTCTACTGTTTCTAATAGAAAATGTAGAAATGACCAATTTAGGTCAAAATCAAAATACAAAATATAAATTTAAAACTTAAAACTTAAAGGTAATAACAACAAAACATTCCATAAAAAAAAAAAAATATATATACTTGGTAACCATGGTATTCAGATTTCATTACTATTTCCGTACCATCTTTACGTAGTTATCACCAAGATAGTTACCATCATGTTGGTTACCACAAGTGTGGTTACCAACATAGTCGGTTTGTGGTTAGTACGTGGTTGGTATGGTAATTTCCGTACCATTTGCCAACCCTATTATTATTTTTATCCGTGTGGATTTTGCATAGGAGTTTCATTTGCAAGCTCTCATTTAGTTCTTCAGACTTTCCGATTTCTAGCCCCCATTGTTGTCTTGGTTTGCAAATTTTGTATCAGTTGATAAAAGGAGTGTATCTTTCGGATTGAAGTTTGTTCCAAAAGAAGACCCCGTTAGCTTTGATACTCTTAGTTGGCGCATGAATGCAGACACATACTTAAGCGAATAAACATTGGTTTTCATTTTCTAATTGTTTTCTTATTTACTTATTTTATAAATGAATATTTAACACATGCATATAAATAAACATATTTACAAACGAATAATGTAATTTTAAATTATTCGATTAAATTAGGAAGATTATTAAGTTAAATGTGATATATTATTCAGTTAAATTTGAGAGATTATTTAGTTAAATTATAAATATTATTCATATGTAAGATGACGATTGTACTAGTAATATTATTCAGCTAAAATTATATTATTTGGTTATATTAGAAAGATTATTAGGTTAAATGTGATATATTATTCGGTTAAATTTGATAAATTAGTTAGTTAAATTATAAATATTATTCATATGTAAGATGAACGATTGTTTATACATTTATTAGCTTTGGGTGAAAACCTTAAGATTACATAGTAACAAAAAAAAAAGTACTATTTAAAAAAAAAACTTAATATTTTATGTTTGATACCAAGATAAAGTAGTTGTGTTGAAATTAAATTATTTAACTAAATTAGAAAATTATTCGTATTTAACAGAATAATTTTTCTATTAAACTTGATAGATTATTTGGTTAAATTATAAATATTTTTTTTGTAACAATGATAGTTCAAACCAATGTTCTAAAAGGCGCTAGGCGGCCTCTAGGCGGTGGGTGGCCGCCTAGCGCCTAGGCGGCCAGGCGGTTGCCTAGACGGACTTAGAACAAACTTGATTATTTCCTTATATTTTAACATATATTATATGTCAATAATTCATATAATGTAATAATAATCCATAATATCACTCATAAACTCAAATTTGTGGTGCTTAACTAACACTAATGTAAATAAACAAAAAAGTATGTGTTTGACTGGCAACACAAATACATCCCGACTCGGGGATTAAAAAAACCCTAAGTTGATGAATCATCTGCCTAAACGCTAAAATTGAATAATCATCGGGCTAGAGGGACCTAGGCGGCGCCTAGGCGAGACTAGGCGGTGTCTAGGCGGGACTAGGTGGCGACTAGGCGGATTTTCGCCTAGAGACCCACCTAGGCGGAAAAATTCCCCGGTGCCCTCTCGCCTAGCGCCCAGGCGGTGCCTAGGCGCAATTTTTAGAATGCTGGTTCAAACGTATGCATACAAATACTTAATTACACTGATCTCTATTCTCATTTTGTAATTTTTTTTATTTACTTATTCTATAAATTAATATTTAACATATGCATACAAATAAACATATTTATAAACGAATAATGTAATTTTAAATTATTCGATCAATTTACAAAGATTATTTGGTTTTTTTTTTTTTGATTTTTTTTTTTACAGTAGGCAAGAAGTAGATCGACTAAGCGATTTTGAAGCCATCAACAGATGGCTTGGATGACCCTACGATTATTTGGTTAAATGTGATATATTATAAGGTTAAATTTGAGAGATTATTCAATTAAATTATAAATATTATTCGTATGTAACATGACGATTGTTCATTTGAGAGATTATTCATTTAAATTATAAATATTATTCACATATAAGATGACAATTGTTTACACATTTATTCATATGAAGAAAAGTGTGATTTTAAAAAAGACAAGATTATTCATAGGTAAAATAATATTGTTTGGGTAAAACTTGTTGAATAAATAATTAAAATAGTTACCGTGCATTGCACGATGTGCTTTTAAAAATTAAATTATGATATAATTGTTATATTATATTATTATTCGATAGATTGAGAATCATTATTCGTATATAAAAGCCTAGATTTTTTAAAATATGCTTTGTAATTATTTAGTAAATATAGAATTATTATTCGTATATATAGAATTATTATTTGTATAATATAATAATTATCATGTAAAAAATTAAACAAAACTTTTTTGGATGACAGTAATTAGTAGGGTTGACATGGTATGGTAACCACCAAAAAATGATGATTACCATGCACGTACCTGACGAAACTCCAATTTTAAGTTTCCACTTTCGGTGGGACCCAGGGGTGAACCCCGTGAGGGTGCTTCCAACGGGCTTACCTGACCCGCATCGAGAAATTCGGCACGGCCCAACCTGTGCCGCGGGAGGTTCTGAACCCTACAGGGCTTCCTCTATTAGGAGGCTTCATCGACGAAATGTGGACCGGTCGTTTACCTGTCGTTCACCGTTCAATAGGAGGAGATGGTCACGATTTTCTCGATCCTCACCTCAGACTAATGGCTTGTGATGCTAACCCTTTTGATTACACGCGGATGTGGTTTAATTTCATCCGCGGAGCGGTCTTTCTCCTTTTCTGTCGTCTCTCTATTTTATGGTCTCGTTGTGGAGAAAATACACTTTCTTATCCGCTCTACTCTCTCTCTCTCTCTCTTTCGGCAAAAAGTCCCCTTCAATGGTTAGATTTCCCCCCTTTTATAGTTGACAGGGAGTCTTCTGTCCTCCGCCACGTGTTCATCTTTTATTGACACGTGTCTCCTTCGTGGGGTGTGGGCATGTAGGGCACGTGGCCCTTTTTCTTGTCCGCGGATGGCGTGATCTAAGAGGTGGGTGGTTATTTTAGACCGCGGACGATATGTTTAGTTGCTTTATCCATTTATTATTATTATTTTCTTATTTTATCTTAGTTATTTTTCGACCGGTTTCGTTACAACTCCTCGGGTCGGGTTGTGTTGTGAGCTGAATCTGTCATTTTTTACAGTAATTTTTATATCGTTTGCTGCATACATTTCATGCATTTGGGCTAAGATAGTACAGAATCTATGTAGTTTATGTTTATTTGCAATATATGGAGGTCTACACAAGTTTTGGTTATATTTCGCAGAAATCGGACGCACATTGGAGCTTAAAGGAAACTCATGGAGAAGTTAAGAATGGTGCAGCTGGAGAAAATGCCATTTTTCAGTATTCATCATTCTGAATCAAGCTTTGATGTCTTCATGAGAGTTGTAGCCCTCGGAAAGAGCTTTCCAACGCATGGTCATATGCGTCAATCCGACGAACGAGGACTCGGGAAAGTGCGTTTCAAGAACAGAGCAGAAAGCTGAGAGAACTCTACTCGATCTCGAGTACATCTACTCGATCTCGACAAAGGCTGTCCGAGCACACCTGGTCGAGCAGAGTTGATCGAGGACACTGAGTCAGAGACAACCCGACTCCGGAAGCCAACTCGATCTCGAGTAACTCTTGTCGAGATCGACCACACTTCGACGCCATGTCCGGAGTCGACGAGCTGTGCCAAGTCGAGAAGCCGAAAACGGAGAAGCCGAGCACCACCTCTACTCGATCTCGAGGAGGCTTAGTCGAGATCGAGGAGACAGGAGCCAAGATCCGAGCCTGTCGAGCAGAGCCACCCGAGAAGCCCAGTCAGCCCAAGTCGATGACCATCTCTACTCGAGATCGACGAGCCCTAGTCGAGATCGACGAGCCGTGTCCGAAACCGCGTTACGCGCTTTGGCCGTCCGTATCGAGCTGGGAGTCCTTGGAGCCGAAGGAGATCGATTTGGCCGAGATCTATCCATTTCTATCTATGGAGAAGATTTACAACACATGGAAGATATCTTACCTATTTAGATTTATTATTTCCCTTTTAGATTTAATTCCTAAATTGCTTTTATTTATCTTTTAAGCTTTTAGATATAGATTTAGATAAAGATAGATATTTCTATCCTTGAATAGCAAGGAATAGAAGGCTATAAATAAAGCCCTAGGGGCTGGTTTTTCATTCATTCAATTTCAGTCAGAGACAAGTAGTTCCACAGAAAAGTTTTAGGAGTTCAAAGGTTTTAGGGTTTTGGCATTCTGCGAAAGTGGATTGCCGGGATTGTAAAGACTTTGAATTTAGTTTAATGCATGTTTCTTTTTATACATCAATGTCTGCGATTGCGATGAGGCGTGAGTAGTCCACCCACTTCTGGGGCTGGGGTGAGCCCGACGGCGGCCATGTAAGGCAATGCGGTAAAGGTCAGATCTTGTTATGCAATTCGTCTTCTATCCCTATGAGCATGATTCTTTTGCGAGAGTTGAAGGTGATCCTTGTTTGTGTTATTGAAGCGAAAGTGATCTTAATACAACTTGGATTAATTATGTGAAAAGGGTTAGTAACAATTAGGGTTTATGCGAAAGCCTCTATATGCCTATTTGTTAGTAACGAAAGTTATTTTGATAGAAAGCATGATCTTGTATGCCTTTATGTGTTACTTTGCATGGTTATCGTTGTGGCGTTGATACCTTGGCTTTGGAAGTTCTTTATTATATTGGTTTATTTCTGTCGAAATTCTGAAATCTGTGTTCGAATCTGGAATTTATATTTTCTGTGTTTTAGTCGAGACAGAGGAGGGGCTTGTCGAGATCGAGTAGACCTTAGTCGACCTCGAGTTGGCTCTTGTCTACGTCGAGTTGAGTTTTCGTTTCTGTTTTCGATTCTGCAATTTCTGTTTTTACTATTTCTAGTCGATCTCGAGTAGCATCTTGTCGAGATCGAGTACTGTACGTGTTGTCTGAGTCGAGTTTCTGTCGTCGATTTTCAGTTTCTGTCTCTGCTGTTGTTAGTCAATCTCGAGTACTGTGCTTGTCGAGATCGAGTAGCTTCTGTCTTTGCTTTTATTTCTTGCTTTCGTTTGTTATTTCTGTCTTTCTTTCTTTGTTCCTTTGTTTCTGTCTTCTGTTTGCTTTTCTGTGAGATTTACAGCTGCCTAGGATCCGCTGACACGCTTCCTCGTGGATTCGATCCTGACTTTCTCTTACTGCATTGGAGGAGTCTTGTAATTATTTGCGTGGGCCTAAATCTGGTTTGATCTATTTTGTTATATTTCATACTTGATTTCCTCCTCAACAACAAATTGGCGCCGTTGCCGGGGAAGCTATCATTCGCGCCTTAGGTAGTCAGATCTCACTTTTTTCTTTGAGTTACTTTACAGGTGTATCCGCCGTTCTGGTCAACCACCTGAGTTTGACGGCTTAGACGAACCAGAGCGCCTTCTACACATCAGAGCTAAACTACAAAGAGCCATGGCAGCTGCGGAGACACAGGAACAGCTGATCGATAGGCTCACAAGGGATCTAGCTGTCAGAGATGCTGCTCTCGCCGCTGAGAGAGGAGGAAGGGAACAAAAAGCTGAACGTGCGAGGCAGCGGGCAGATGAGCTTGCCCTCTACCCAACCACTGCAGAGGATTATATGCACCCGACTCTCGTCGTGCCTGAATCGGCGATTCTAATCCCTGAAAACAACTATGAAATTCGCACTCAATTTCTTATTGAAATTAAAAATCATGCATTTCATGGTAGATTTAATGAATGCCCTCTGCGCCATATTACCAACTTTACTGACATGTGTCGTACTATTTTTGAAGGTACCACCTTGGAGTACATCCTGATGAAAGCTTTCCGTTGGTCTCTGGCTGGGCCTGCACTGAAATGGTTGGAAGGGCTGAAACCACGATCTCTCACGACATGGGCTCAGGTGAAGCAGGAATTTCTGAATAAGTTCTTTCCTCCTGCCAAGACAGCACTCCTGCGCCAAAAGATCACATCTTTCAAACAGTAGCCTGGGGAGACGCTAGCAAAGGCATGAGAACGCTATAAGGATCTGCTGCGATCATGCCCTACACATGGACAGCAACCTTGCATAGTTCAAGAGATCTTCTTCAATTCTCTGGACTTGGCTGCAAAGGACAGAATCAACACATATACTCACTATGAGTATCTGACAATGCCGCCTCCTGGCGCATGGGCTGCTCTAGACAAGCTGACCAACTATGACAACAAGTATGGGACTCCAGTCAACTATGAGGAGAACCCCTACGCCAGGCCAGCACCATCCATGCCCCTATATGAGCCCCCTAAGGAGATTGATCCAGATGTTAGGGAGCAGTACTATAGAGATCAGAATAAGAAGCTCCTCAAGCAAGTAAAGTACCTTTCTGTCAACCAGCCTTGTATTGAATGCGGATCACAGAGGCACACCACTACTGAGTGCCCACACACTGAGCAAGTCAGGCTGGCAGAATACCATGAGAAGGCAGCTTACGCAGGGGGTCCCAATCGCTACATGGGGACCAAAGGTTTCAGCAACCACAATGGAACCAAGGTGCCCCTAGGAACCCCCCGCCCTACAGAGCTCCAGGACATCTAGAAAGGGATCACAAAAAGGATGATCTACAGACTGTCTTGGAGGAAATAAGGAGGAATCATACAGAAACCAGGCAATCCTTCAACTCAGTCTACACTCAGATTTAGGGCGTCAACTCTAGGCTTGGGGAGATTGATATATGGCGGAAATCAGTTGATACACAGATTGGCCAGCTAGCGGCAGGAATCCCCAGACAGACAGGATCGCTCCCTGGATCTTCAGAACCAAATCCAAAGGGGAAAACTGGACACATCGCTGCTGTAAAAATCAGAAGTGGCCATCAACTGCAAGAGCCAGAGGTCGGAAAGCAGCAGAACAACGAAGAACAGCAAGTCGACGTCGACAACACTCTAGTCGATCTCGAGGAGGGCCTACTCGATCTCGAGGAGAAACTTCAGAAACCATCGTCTGCACTGCACAGCAACTCGACATCACCCAATCTGGTCGAGATCGACAAGGATGTACTCGACATCGAGGACGGTCAGCCCGAGAAAGAGAAAACTGCAGCATCTCCGACATTTGTTCTGGCCCCAAATCAGAAAAAGAAGTTGCCCTTCCCCACAAAATCTCCAAAGGACCCGGCAGAAAAGAAATTTCAGCGCTTCATCAAGATGCTTCAGAAACTCAATGTCACCATCCCCTTCACAGAAGCTCTCAATGAAATGCCATCCTATGTCAAGTTCCTGAAGGAGATTCTGAGCAAAAAGTGATCAATGGCTGAGATTACAGAGGAATGCAGCCATTTGGACATACTGGAGAAGAGGCCAGATCCAGGTAAGTTTGCTATAACCATTGGATTTGGTCCATATAAAATTAATGCCTTATGTGATCTTGGAGCTAGTGTGAGTATAATGCCTTTAACAATTTGGTCCAAGATTAAGATAGGTGCCCTAGAGCCTATGGATGCTAGACTTTTTATGGCCAACAACACAGTGGTCATTCCAACAGGCATGGTGGACAATTTGCCAGTACAAGTAGGTAAATTCTTTGTCCCTGCTGATTTCTTAGTTGTTGATATGCAAGAAGACCCTGCTTGTCCAATTATTCTAGGAAGACCCTTCTTGGCAACGGTGGATGCCAACATAAGCGTAAGAAAAGGAGTGCTCACTTTCAACATCAGCGATGAGGTAATTGAGTATTCCTTTAATAAAACTGAAAGGCATACAGGTCCAATGGAAGAGGTAAAATCTATCTCAGCTGGCTACATCACCTGCGGGGAACCCAAGGTAAGAAATATGACCCCTGAGGAGCTAGAAAAGAGGGATATACTGATTCACACGGGATTCCACGTGCCCCATGCTACTCGGGTCAGAGCGCCCCCCTCACCTCTCCCCTTCCCCTTATCATGGAATCAAGGCAGTTCTTCCTCCAAGACCTTCTTCGCTTTGCTACTCAATCGACACAAACCAAGGTACGTCGTTATGGACTAATTATTTTTCGGATGCCTTGACAGGAACTAAGTATGGGGTCAAGGTCGACCAAGACTCCTCGACATCGAGGACCCTAGTCGATCTCGACCAAAACCAGGAGCCTCCACCAGCACCATCATCGTCGAGCAGACAGACAGAAGCCGAGCCTTCCTTGAGATCGAGTACAGTACTCGAGATCGACCACCATAGCCCTGCCTCGACTTCGCCTTCCTCGACGCTGACTCCACCAGACGGCCAGGACTACTCGATCTCGACCACTGACTACTCGAGATCGACCAGGCTAGTCGATGTCGACTACCACCTTGCTGGCCCAGCTCCTTCTTCCTCGACGCTGAAGCCACCAGAAGGAGAATCCTACTCGAGATCCAGTAGCCCACTCGAGATCGACCAGCCCTCACCTCCACCAGCTCCTGCATCTTCGAGCAGTTCACCACCAAAATCTGAAAACTCGTCGAGATCGAGTACCCCTACTCGAGATCGACCAAACACTGTGGTCCCCGATTCCGTTTCTGCGAAGGTAAGCCAAGGTATGGATCTTTCTTCTCCCATTTCCATTAAAGATCTATCTATACATGGGAGAGGTTTGCCTTGGTATGTGCGCTTATGTAGGATATCCAATGATGAGCCCAAAGAATATGAAGTTGGAGACAAGCTCTATGTCTCCAAATCAAAGGATCATTGGTTCCCTAACAAATTCAACAAGAAGAGGATGGGACCTTTCGTGGTGAACAAGATCCATTCCGGAGGATTGCAGCTGATGGACAAGAATGGAGTCCTATTTGAAGCCCAAGCTACATGGGCCCTGCAGATGCCACCTTGAGCTTAATGGAGAAGTCGGTCTAGCGACTATAAAATCTAGAGCTTGTACATAGACATTTATTTTTGGACATTGTTTTGTTTATCTTGGTTTTGAACACTTTTAGTTTTTCTATTATGGGTATATGTCTTCTGCACTTTTCAGGTTCATGGATAAGCTTTATTCAGACTCGGCCCAGGCGGTTCCTTTTATTCAATGTTGAGAGGCCCTGCACACCTGTCTTGTGAGTTTCTTTCTTTACCCTTATTTTTATACAATGAGGACACTGTAATGTTTAAGTATGGGGTTGGGGAAGGGCTTACTTTATGCATATTTGCCATATTTGACATTATGTGTGCATATTTAGAATTTATTTCTATGAATTGTTACATGGCTATTTTGGAATGCATTATTGATTTATGTGCGTATATGCATGTTTCTAAAAGTTTGAGAAAAATGACCCCCATTGAAATATTTTAATTAATGTCATGGAAGTTATATTGAAATCGACGATGCAAAATTGGATTCATTAGAGATATAGCATGAAATTGCCTAGTAAAGGGAAGTCACAATGAAGTGCATATTTTGATGAAAACCATGAAAGGAGGTAAAATTTGAAGTTGCTTTTGACATGTTGCATGATAAAAGGATGGAGGACTTTATATTTCCATATAATGCTCACATTGTTTAAATTCCTAGCCTTACCTATGCTTATGCATCACAAAAAGCCATATTATGCCTTATTTCATATATTGCTCCACATGTTCTAAATATTGCCCACATGATCTAAATATTTGCCATTCTTTACCCTATACGGGGATTATGTTGAGAATGATGTTACATTATGGAGATGTTATATGGTGATTGTGTTGTTGTTGTCATTATTGGAGTTTGGAAGGAAATTGTTTGAAATATATGGAAAATTTAATGAGTGAAAGAAAATCCGATCAAAGATCGACCCTGCTCTCTAAGATAATAGTTTTGGAGAGATGGGACACATTGTGAAGAGTCCAAAGCACTAAGTATCCGGGGCCATTCATGACACCCATGTTTGCGACTCGCGAGAAGGCAGTGCTGAGATTAGAGAGGTAAAAGCATTATTATGAATAAAAGCAATATGAAAGGTGATGAATCTTATGGAGAAGGAATGTCGAAATTCAATTTGGAAATACTCCATTTCCCCGGATCATTAGCACCACATTGCCAAAAATTGCCCACCTTTAGCCGTTTACCAATCTACTCCTTATTTGAGCTTAAATTAAAGTCCTCTTGATTATTAATGCTTTGTCACGAATGAATGTTTTGCATAACCCTCCTTTTGTGAGTAGATGTTGCTTTTATATATTTGCACATGCATGAATTTGTGACACTAGTACCTTTTCGAGGATGGTAATTGACTGCAGGGATATATGAGAATGAAGCTGATATGTTGAGAGTTTTGATTTCTTCCCCTGTATGACAATTAAAAGTATTGCTTGAGGACAAGCAAGCTTAAGTATGGGGTGTTTGTTGTGAGCCTAATTTGCCATGTTTTACACTTAATTTTATATCGATTTCTGCATACATTTCATGCATTTTGGGTTAGAATAATACAGAACCTGTGTAATATATGTTTATTTGCAATATATGGAGTTCTACACAAGTTTTGGTTATATTTCGCAGAAATCGGACGCACTTTGGAGCTTAAAGGAAACTCATGGAGAAGCTAAAAATGGTGCAGCTGGAGAAAAGGCCATTTTTCACCATTCTTCGTTCTGAATCAAGCTTTGATGTCTTCATGAGAGTTGTAGCCCTCGGAAAGAGCTTTCCAACGCATGGTCATATGCGTCAATCCGACGAACGAGGACTCGGGAAAGTGCGTTTCAAGAACAGAGCAGAAAGCTGAGAAAACTTTACTCGAGATCGAGTACACTCTACTCGAGATCGACTAAAAGTGCCTGGTCGAGGACGGAGCTGATCGAGAAGCCGAAGACGAGGACAGACCGGGTTACACCCTACTCGAGATCGAGTAGACCTACTCGAGATCGACGAGCCTGGAAGCCGTGTCCGAGCATGTCGAGCAGAGCCACCCGAGAGGACCTAGTCGATGACCCATTCCTACTCGAAGTCGACTAGGGGTCCTCGAGATCGACGAGCGCCAGGAGCCAATTCCGAGTCTGTCGAGGACCAGATAGCCGAGACGACGAGCCGAGCCAGTCGACCATAATCCTACTCGAGATCGACTAGACTTTTGTCGAGATCGAGTAGACCTCTAGAGCCGCGTTACTCGGTTTGATCAATTCTACTCGACTTGGGGTTGCTTGGGCGCGAAGATTGCCGATTCTATCCGAATTCATCAAGATCCATCATGAAGAGGAGAGTTCTATCCATTGAAGACTTTAGATATATTTTCCTCATTTAGATTTAATTTCCTTGTTGCTTTTATTTATCTTTAAAGTTTTAGATAAAGTTTTAGATTTAGATATAGATATTCTATCCTTGAGTAGCAAGGTTTAGAAGCCTATAAATAAAGCCCTTGGGGCTGATTTCCATTCATTCAATTTCAGTCAGAGACAAGTAGTTCACAGAGACGGTTTAGGAGTTCAGAGGTTTTAGGGTTTTGGCGTTCAACGAGAGTTGGATCGCCGGGATTGTAAAGTCTTTGAATTTAGTTTAATGCAAGTTATTTCCTTTCAATCAATGTCTGAGTTTGCGATGAAGCGCGAGTAGTCCACCCACTTCTAGGGTTGGGGCGAGCCCGGCGATAGCCCTGCATAATTGAGGTAAAGATCCGACCTTTATCATGTTTTGAGCATCTCCTACTTGTTTATGTGTTTATTGCCCATCTAATGGAGATCCATGTTAACAACTTGGATTGTAAACATAAAATCAGTAGAGACAATTAGGGTTTCTTGAAAGAGTTGTCTAATTGTTGGAAAAGGCGAAAGCTTGTCCTTGATGCAATTCACATGATTATCTGTTTATCTCTGCCTTATGCATGTTTGGTTATCGTTGTTGCAAACCCCAATCTTGGAAGTCCTTTTACATTAAGTTCAGTCGAAACCCCAAAGCATTTGTTCTTTATTTTGTTACGTTTTTTTACTTTCTGCCTTCGTCGAGATCGAATAGCACTACTCGATCTCGACTACTGATCCTCGACCCAAAGTCGTTGTAGCTTCTCCTATGCAGGTACTCGACAAGACAAACCGAAGTCGACCAAGACCTTACTCGATATCGAGTAGGCCTTGTCGAGATCGACTAGCCCTCTGCCTGTGTCTGCTACTCTGCTCGACTGTCCGATCTTCTGTCGACTACCCTAGTCGAGATCGAGGACCCTGTTGTCGACTTCTGACCGTGAGATTACTCCGCTGCCTAGGATCCGCTGACACGCTTCCTCGTGGATCGATCCTGACTTCCCGCTGCTACATCAGGAGGAGGTCTTATAATTATTTGCAAGGGACGGAATCTGATTTGCTGTGATTTATTTATATTTAATTTTGCATACTCGATTTCCTCCTATCAACAAGGAGGGGTGGAGAGATGACGTCGCATCAACTTCTCATCCACGTCAGACCCTTGAGGTTTCTTCCTCTTCTTCCGAGAGTTCTTCTTCTGGCTCTAGTGGGTCATCGTCAAAGTCGTCTTCTTCTCGATCCGCGCCTACTCCTGATCGGGCCGGTCCTACTGGTAGCTTCTTCTTCTTCGAAGAGGAGCGCGAGAGATGATGCTTCTATAGACGCGGGTGAATCGGGACTCCATTCTTCTGATGATGCAGACCCCTCCTCCACTTCTCATCCTGAGGCAGCCGTTCAAGATCCTGAATTGTCCTGGGTTCTATATGCAGCCTCTCCTATTGGTGTGGCGGAAGTTCCCTTAAAGATTAGTTCTAAAGAAAATATAAGCGATCTGGACACTCCCTTATACAAGCTTGAAGACTTGAATACTTGTCTTTTTCATGGGAATCTCATCATTCGGCCTCCTCCTCCTACTCGTCCTTTGATAGTGGCCGAGAGAGTCCGTCTTCGACGATCTCCTGTTGAGAAGATTAGGGGATGCACCACTTTGCTTGAGTTAGTTGACCTTGAGGCTATCTCTCAAATCTTTCCTTGGCCTGCTGAGTTGGAATTTTGTCTTCCTGATAAAGGAGAAGGTTGCCTAGACGCGTACGATGATTGTCTGGTTGTCTACGCAGCAAGTTTATCTCAGGGATTTCGACTTCCACTACATCCCATTTTTGTGGAGTTTTTGAAAGGGTACAACTTAAGTCCTGTGCAGATAGTTCCGAATGGTTGGATGTTCTTTACCAGTTTCATCATGAGGTGCATGGATATTGGGGTTCCTCCATCCCCGAAGCTGATGTTTAGTATCTTTTCCCTGAAAAAGGGATCCCAGGACTCAAGGTTTTATTAGTGTAACTCTAGCTGTAGCTATGTGGAAAGGCTTTTTAGTAAACCCAACTAGAAGCACAAGTGGTTCCTTGTTCACGACAAATCAGGGAAAGGTATGACATGACGGACCATCCCGGGATGGTTTAGCACCGTGAAGAAGCTAGTGATTCCCAGTCTTTCTAAATTCAAGGAATCATTTGCTCATAAGCCTAGGTTTCCTCATCCGCGTCTAGGTGTCTTCTTTGTTTTCTCTAACCTCTCTAGGGTATTTCTTTAAGAATTACCTTTTTGCGTTTTGTTTATATTGGTTGGTGACTTATTCTTTGGTTATTTGCGTCCTGAAGCGTCACAAAGCGAAGGCTAGGGGTCGGAAGAAGAGCTCAGGCGTTCGTGGGCCACTCCCGACTTCTGGGGCATCCCCGACTATTGATCTTGTCACGGGCAGCAAACCCGGCGCCCTTGTGGACGGTACTTCAGCAGTTCCTGAATCTCGTGAGAAACGTGCTCGTTCTTCTATCCCCGCTATTTCTAAGAAAAAGAGAAAAGTTAGTGAAAATGTTGAGGCGTTTGCCGCAGTTGGGAAAAGCCTTTATGTTAAGGGTGTTGCTAATCTCCCCGAGTTTCCTATCACTGGATTCGGGATGGTTGATCTTGCCAGTCTCAGGTTCCCTATGCAAAAGCTTTCGTTCAACGAGCAGGGTTATATTAAGCTGTTGGATGCTCCCGGTCTTTCGATGCAATTTGACCGGATTAACCAATGGGTAAATTATTTTTGAACTTTGTTTATCCTTCCTTATTCTTTCAAGTCAAAGGATCGTCCCTCATTATGTTTATGGTTTGCTTCTTAGTTTAGTTGAGGGTGATATTAGGGGTGTGCATTACCGGGTATCCGACACGAACCGGATAATCGTGTCGGATACCCGAAACCGTTTAACACATTTTAGCCGAACCGTGCACGAACCGTTATGAACCGGGTATCCGACACGGTTAGCTAATCGGTTTCGTGTCGGATACCCGTGTTATCCGAACCGAAACCGTTAGTGGTTTTTTTTTTTTCTTTTCTCCTTCCTGGGCGCGCTGCCACAGATCTGAGAGTTAGGGTTTAGGGTCGTCTTTGGTTTTGTCAATTGTTGTTGTCACAGATCTGAAAGTTGGAATGTCAGAGAAGGGCGAGAATCTAATACTCAGAGGAAGGGTGAAACACTATCACATATCCGATTTGGAATGTGGGAGAAGGAAGCCTGAGATTGAAGAAGGAAGCCAAAGATGAGATCTGGCCGCCTGATTTCATATTGGGATTTTAGAGAGACGAGAGTTAGGGTTAGGGTCGTCTACATCCGAGGAGTACTTGGAGAGTCCGACACAGAGCTTCCATGGCGGAGAGTGAGGGAGAAGATGAAAGAGACATCGCCAAAGGTAGAGACATCCTCGGATCTACTGATCTATAGAGAGAGGAGTACGGGATTCTGATGCATATCGCCACTTCCTCACTTAAATCGGATCTAGAGAAGAATTATTGATGGAGAAAGATGTCAGATCTAGAGAGTTCGACAAGATTGAGAGAGAGGAGGCAACATTACCGCCTTCACTCCTTCGCCGAGTCGGCCTTTTCGTCGGATCTGGAGATTTCGAAGCCGGATTTGAATAGAATTTGGGATTTGAGGTTAGATCTGAAGAGGATTGAGAGAGAGAGGGGAGAATGGAGAATCATCTATCGGTTGTTTAGACTTTGGAGAAGGAGGCGTTTGTAGACTTTGGAGAATGAGGCGTTTCTCTAGGGTTTTATTTGTGGGGGCCGTGTCAATCCAGTAAGGGAAACTGGAAAAGGAGGAAAAAAAAAAGGAGCAACTAGATTGACGGGAGTCGAACTCTCGACCTCAATATCATTCTCATTAAATCCGAACCACCAGTTGAGCCAGTGCATCATCATGTCTTGCACCCTTTCTAATTATACTAATGCTATTATATACAGATTTAAATTTAAAAAAAAATTAAACGGTTCGTGTCGGGTATCCGATAAGGGGATTTGCCCGAACCGTGTCCGAACCGTTTAATGTCGTGTTTTAGCGGTTCGTGTCATTTTCGCGTCGTATTTTTTCGGTTTCGTGTTTTTTCGTGTCGTGTCGTTGTGTTTTCGTGTCGTATCAGTCGTGTCGGGTTTTTCTGCACACCCCTAGGTGATATAAATCAATGTCGAGAGGCGTCTGGTTTGTGATGAGGTAGATATTGCGAAGAAAGACGCGGAGATCAAAAGGTTGGCTCACCAGGTGCGGATCATTGGGAATACAGTCAGGGATCCTGCTTCGGTTAAGAAGTTTAAGAAGAGGTCCGCGGACCTTCATGGGGAACTTCAGGTGACCAAGGGGAACGTAGAGATTTTGACCAAAGAACGGGATGAATGGAGGTCTGCACTGGAGGTCGTTCGTCTGCAAGCTGATGAGCTCAAGGCTACGGAGGAGCGTTTGCAGAACCAACTTCAAACAAACCAGGTGACCATCAACAGATTGAAAGAGGACTATTCGATCATTCGTGAGGAGCAATCCATCACGAAACAGGATCTTGAAGAGGTTCGATCTCGCTCGGACTAGGATGTGGCTCTTTAATGGCTTCAAACCTCCGCGAGTCTAAAATATTTATCTTCTGAGTGGATCAAAACAGAGGTTGGCACATCTTTCTTGTCATCTGTGGCAAAGGCTTGTCTTCGGACACCAAAGGGTGATGATATTTTGAAGAACAAATGCTTTAGTTATTTTCGAAGGGGGATGACCGCGTGTATCAATCAAAGTGTGTTGCATTCCGAATCTAATCCTGGGGTCCCTTTGAAGAAGTTCGAACCAAGCATGAGAATCGAGGATTGGGGGCTTTCAAAAGAAGAAATGGTTGCAGAGGAGTCTGATACTGAGAATGAAGATGATGAAGAACCCATTGGTGAAGAAGAAGCTTTGACCACGACTAACTGATCTTTTAAGTTTTATTTTTGCTTGGTTTATAGAACAAACCCCTTATCCAGGTCGCTTGTTAAGGCCCTTTTGCGCCTCAGGGAACGTTTACGTTTGTAAGGTTTTGCTAAACGCTTAATCCTACTTCTCCATCTGTGTATATTTTTGTTTATCAACGTCCTGGTACTTATTCCAAGTGTGGAGAATCTTGGTCCAGGTGTATGAAATTCTCCTTCCACTTGTGCTCTATCCGCGAGACGTAATTTTTCTTTTTAAGGATCATCTCCTTTCTGGTGATCAGCGTTTTGAAATCCCTTGATTAATTGTATCACTTTGGGATCCATGGACTCGAGGAGTTTTAATCCTTAGGCTTTTTTTCAGAAAATAGAGACCGCGGATCAGCTTTCCTGACTAGTAAGCTTTTGCTTTTGGTTTCTCAGAAAAGACTAAAATGGGTCCTTAATTTATGTTTTGTCATCCTCCTTGACCGCGTACAGGTTTTACCACCTCAGTTTGAAGCAGAATACGGGCCGCTACCGCCAGAATGGGCTTTCTTATCCTCGTATTTAGTTCGTAACTTTCCAGTGGTGGTGTCTTGGAGTGAAAATGGTCTTTTTGAACTTGACCGCAGATGGGGAGATTTTCTCGCTCTTCATGACCTTGGGATGGGTAGCGCCATGATGTTTTTTCATATGGGCAATGTTTCTTTTAAAGTTTGTCTGCGTCGTGACGTTAGAATTGACGCGGTTGTTGACCACTCTGCGTCTTCTTCTAGTGGGTCTTGTTGATTTTCAACAGAAGGTGAAGCGCGCTTGTAACTTTTCCTGCATGTGTTTTATTTTGTGTAACTTGGATTGGAATCATGATTTCTTTCACTTATCTATTTTATTTCGAAGGCTTCTTTTTTCTTAAAAATCATACTCCTTGGCTGAACTCAAGAAGGATTTTTATTCATGATTATAAACGAAAAAGGCTTGGTGTGCGGAATATAGATCCGTTCCAACCTAATACATCAAACTAGGGTCGGCTTCATGGCTACATGATTTAAAAGATTAAGGATGTCCTACCTCTCCGTTCTCGTCGCTGTCAGGGCATACGACGTCAACTTCGAAGATTGAGTCCCCCACGTAGGTGAAAATTAGGGTCGACCCCACATGAACTCGGTTTTCCTGGGTGAACTCGAACCATCGTTGTGTTAACCAAAAAAGGCCATCCTCGTCCCTTTCCACCTTGACCTCGTGTTCCTGGTCGGAGCGAGACCAGATTCTGGCTAGAGTATCGTACACCAAGGGGAGTCAAAGTGTCCGAAGTTGCTCTTCTCTCATGATGACTCGATAGAAAGCTCTGGGAGGGGCTCCGGGTTCCATCTTTCGAGGGATATTTTTTTTTACTCTTGCCTTCTTGGGCTTTTATATCCACCAAGCATGGTTTTTTGCTTAGTTTTTATCGCCCTTAGTTGTGATCTGATCCCTCCTATACTCCTATTTCTGGTGTGGTACCTTGAACTGTCTCGGTTACTTTAGGGATTCCTCCCGAGGCCCTTGCAGAGTCTAGACATGACTTCTTGTTGTTTTCGATAGGACAACTCTCTGCTCGAGGTGAACGTGTTTCTCTATTTTCTCAGAGTAGTAGCACGCGTCGGGCATGCACTCTCTTTTTGAAGGATTTACTATTTACATATGAATAATACGACAAGAATGTGAACTGTTGGTCTATTTCACCCCCTCAAGATGCGAGGTTATATGATTGTTCCTCCTCTAACATTTAGGGCCGATATGACCCCTGCTCGCGGAGTCCGATGGGCCTTCTTTCAAGCGATCGATTATTTAAAGCAACTTGAGCGGATGGTAAAGATTGTCCTTTCTTTTCTTTTTATTTCTTTTTATTCATTCTTTTCTAATCATGTGCTTTTCCTTCTTTATAGCTTTTTCCACTTAGATTTGAAGAGGAATATGAGGAAGCCCTTCCCGAGCAAGTGCTTCTTTCTTCCCACCTGTTGAGAGACTTTCCAGTTTTTATAGAGCGACGAGCTTTTGGGCTTCTTTATCTGGGCCGCGGATGGAATGATTTTGCCGAGTCCCATGGTATTGAAATAGGTGCGCCCATCGTTTTTATCCATAATGGTCGTGCGCGGTTTGAAGTTCAGATTATGGATTTGGATGAGGGGACGGAGTTATTAATCGTGCGGGATCATCCTCACAAGACCATTCCACAAATGGTTTTCATCTTAGTGGAATTATGGCTTTTCTGTCACTTCTGTATTTGCTGTAAAGTTGAATAAGGCCAGAGATTTTGTTGAAGACTACTGGCCCTTGTTACTTTATATCCTTAAGCTTTCTTGTGGCAACTTTTTTCCTAATTTTTCCACGGATATTAAGATGACCCGTTCGTTTCTTGTTTTTTATGGTTTTTCTAATGACTTTCTTCCTGGGTTCATCCACGAAAGTAACCAAGATTAACTCGGTTTCATTTTAAACCGAGCTAGGACATAAATGGAAAAGCTTGTCCTCCTATCAAATTCCTCTAGATTCCTTTGTTCACGGGTCTCATCCTTTGATAGGATTTATGGGCGTCCCTAGGCACTGTGTCTTTTTGCATAGTGAGTCACGTGTTTGCTTGTCTCGGTCTTTGCCCCTCGTCTTTCTGGTCTTTATTGAGGATTTGTCTAATCATGCGTGGTGCGTTTTTTCAATTACCCGTGATCTTGGGCAGCTCATCCAGATGGCCTTTATAAGGAGAGGATGTTGGCGAATATTTCATTCACTTGATTTCTCTCCTTAATATTTTTGCTTCAGACCAGACGAGTTGGACGTTTTTTTATCCCATCCGCTTCCCGGAGCAACTACATCGCTTGGTTAGTTTTTAATGTCGAATCTACTTTCTCCTTACTTTTCTAAGAACTTTTCAATGTTCTGAAACTTTGTTTTTTCTAGGTCTTCCCAGTCTCTCCCGTTGCGTTTTAAAGATGAATTCCATCCGGACCTCCTTAGGAACATTCTTCTGTCATCCCGAATTTTGCAGGATTTTTCTGTAGAGGTTATTCGCGGAGATTACAGGGTTCCTTACTTAGGTGGCGGGTGGAATGATTTTGCCTGCTCGCATAGTATTGACATTGGCTCCTCCGTAACCTTCATTCACAGAGGAGGGATTCATTTTGAGGTTCGTATTCTGGATGCGGTAGGTGACGAGGTTAATGCGGAGTGGGCTCCTCCTCACTCAAAGGGACCGCTTTCAAATAGATCCCGCCTGAGCCAGGGTAGGACTCGTCTTATTCCGGCTAGGCCCCGATGGAGGTGAATTGAGGACGCTTGTGGGGCGCTCTAGATTTTCTTCCTGTTGGATGTAACCTTTTATCTTTTGTTGTTTGATTCCTGGCGCATCTTCGAGTTTGGATTTAATTGCTCGTGATGATCATATGAATTTTTCGTATGAGAAGTTGTTACTTTTATGATCAGCATGAGGTCATGTTTCTTTTTTCTGAACTATAAATTCTTTTCTGGGAATCATGGGTTATGGCAGTAGTCTTCGCGCTAATACAAACTCTTATGTCTTATAAATTTCACAATTCAACTTTCGTTAGACAAATGTTATAATTGGAGGCCCGACGCGGAGCCTAGCTCCAGCGTCATAAGGATTTATGAAAACTCTTCTCCGAGAGAAGGATTGCTTCGATCGGAGGCCCGACGCGGAGCCAAGCTCCCGCGTCTAAAGGACGTATGAAAACTCTTCTCCGAGAGACGGATTGCTTCGATCGGAGGCCCGACGCGGAGCCAAGCTCCAACGTCACAGGGACTTTATGAAAACTCTTCTCCGAGAGACGGATTGCTTCGATCAGAGGCCCGACGCGGAGCCAAGCTCCAACATCTCAGGGACTTATGAAAACTCTTCTTTGAGAGACCGATTGCTTCGATCGGAGGCCCGATGCGGAGCCAAGCTCCGGCGTCACAGGGACTTATGAAAACTCTTCTCCGAGAGACCGATTGCTTCGATCGGAGGCCCGACGCGGAGCCAAGCTCCAGCGTCACAGAGACTTATGAAATGATAGGTCAATGTTTTAAGAAAGCGCCCAATAACCGCTTATTTATAACTATTGTGGGGGCGACTAAGATTGCTTACATTCTTACAACTCTAGACTATTACACATAATATTTCTTCAAGTTTTCCACATTCCAGGTTTTATTTATGGTCGCGCCTTCTGGGGTGACAAGTTTGTAGGCTCCCTCCTGGATCATCTCCACAACGATATATGGCCCTTCCCAGTCGGCATCAAGTTTTCCTCCAGTTGATTTTTGTCGGAGCACCAGGTCACCTTTTTGGAACCGTTGCGAATGAACTCACCTGTCACGGTATTTGGATAACCGTCTCTTGTACTCTTGTTCTTTTAATGCTGCCACCATCTGGCGTTCTTCCTTGAGATGCATTTCAATTTCCAGAGCTTCGTCATTTGTCTCCTGGTTGTATGCAAGGATTCGTGCTGACGGGACCAATCTCTCAACCGGTATGACCGCGTTCGTCCCATAGATAAAAGTGAAAGGGGTCTCTTCGGTTGGAGTTTTTGTTAAGGTTCTATAAGACATGAGAACTAATGGTAAAAGCTCGGCCCATCGTCCCTTCATTGTGTCCCCTAGCTTTTTCTGTATTCCGTGTAGTAACTGCCGGTTGATTGTCTCCGCTTGTCCATTTGTCTGGGGATGGGCCACGGATGAGAACTTGAGGTTAATGCCAAGGCCCACGCAAAAGTCCGTGATGGATTCGCGATCAAGTTGTGGGCCGTGATCCGTGATTATTGAGTCCGGTACTCCAAATCGGCACACTATATTCTTCCATAAAAACCTCCTCACTTTTTCCGCGATGATGAGCCCCATGTCTTCAGCTTCCACCCACTTAGTGAAGTAGTCTACTAAGACAAGCACATACTTCAACTGTCCTGGGGCGGTTGGAAAAGATCCCAGAATGTCCATTCCCCAAACAGAAAAGGAGTACGCTCCAAATATGCCTTTCATTGGTTCCGCGGGCTGATGTTTCAGATTCCCACACCTTTGGCACGCGTCGCATTTTTGAATGAAAGTTTGGACGTCCTGCTTCATGGTTGGCCAGTAGTAACCAAGCCTCGTGATTTTTTCCACCAACGCTCTCCACCCTTGATGATGAGCACGGACGCCGACGTGCAGTTCTTTCACGACAATCCCACCTTCTCCTATTGAGATACATAGCAGGTCTGGGAGGCACTAGCCTCTCTTATAGAGTTTTCCCTCTTTGATGATGAAACGGGTTGCCTTTGTGATAATCTTTTTGGCTGCGTGCTTTTCTGATGGAAGAGTGCCTTTTCGCAATTAGTCTGCAAGCGAAGTCCTCCAGTCTCCTTCCTCATCTGTTTAGACATGGTAAACTTCTTGAATAAGCATGCGACTGTTCTTTCTCTCGAAGAAAACTTCTTCTCCTACTTCCACAGGCATGACTGCCCCCATTCGAGCTAGTGCGCCCGCCTATTGGTTGTCATCTCTTGGAATCACTGTCAAATCAAAACTCATGAAAGCTTTTGATAGTGCTTGTACCTTCCTTTGGTAATCTGGCATCAATCCGGTTCTAGCCTCATACTCTTCTGTTACTTGTCGCGCCATGACTTCTGAGTCAGTGTAGATGGACACTTGCCTTGCGCCTTTGATCAAGGCTATTTCTAAACCCGCGAGCAGAGCCTCATACTCAGCCTCATTGTTTGTAGCCTGAAAGTTCAATTTGTAAGCATAGTTGAATTGTTGTTCATCAGGTGCAGTGAGAGTAACCCCGGCTCCACATCCGTCCTTGTTGGCCGCCCCATCAACTTTGAGTACCCACTCGCTCTTCTCTGTTTGATCTCCTGCTTCAAAACTTGTCTCACAGATAAAGTCAGCTAAGGTTTGTGCCAACGCCGCGCGTCGTGGGACATACTCAATCTCGAATTCTGTTAATTCTACCGCCCATCTCGTCATTCTTCCCGATAGGCATGGTGAGTGAAGGATTTGCCTTAAAGGTAAATCTGTCATCACCTTGATGATATGATCCTGAAAGTATGGTCGTAACCTTCGTGCCGCAAACACCAAACATAGTATCATTTTTTCCACTGGTTCATATTTATGTCTCGGCGTCTTGCAAAACTCGACTGATGTAGTACACAGGGTACTTTTCTTCGCGTATTAGGACCGCGTTGATAGTGACACTTTTTACGGCTAAGTACAGATATAAAGCCTCCTGTCTTTCTGGTTGCTGCAGAGTGGGCAATGTTAACAAGAAACCTTTCAAACCTTCGAATGCGTTGTGCAATTCCGGGTTCCATTGAATCGGCCCTCTTTTCTAGAGTAGGGAGAAAAAGGGCAGGGATTTATCTGTAAGGCACGAACAAAATTGGCTCGGATAATTTACTGCTGCATTTAGAGATTGTACCTCCTTAATGATCCGCGGCGGTTGAAGATTCTGAACTGATGTGATCTTTTCAGGGTTTACATCAATTCCCCGATGGCTGACCATAAAACCTAGGAATTTCCCAGAGTCTACCCCAAAGACACACTTTTCTGCGTTGAGGTTCAAATCTCCTCGACGAAGTGAGTCAAATGTTTCTTGTAGATCTCCCGCGTGGTCTTCCATTCTTTTTCTCTTAAAAACAATATCATCCACATATATAGACACATTTCTCCCAATCTGTCCGTGAAAGATTCGATCCATTGGTCTTTGAAACGTTGCTCCAGCATTCCTGAGTCTGAAGGGCATGACTCGATAGCAAAATATTTCCTGGTTGGTGATGAAAGTCGTTGCTTTTTTATCCTGTGGATCAAGGCGTATTTGATTGTACCCAGAGTATGCATCTAGAAAGCTGAGGACCTTGTTGCCCGCGGTCCCATCGATGAGTTCATCTATGGAGGTTAGTGGGTAACTATCCTTGGTGCAGGATTTGTTGAGGTCGAAGAAGTCAACGCACATCCTTCACTTTCCGTTAGACTTTTTCACCAGGATCACATTTGAGAGCCAGTCGGAATCCTCTACTTCTTCTATGAAGCCTGCATCTAAAAGCTTATTAGTTTCTTCTTTCGCAGTTGTTGCTCTTTCGGGGGCCATTTTTCTCTTCTTTTGTGCGATGGCCTCGTGTTTGGGCGGATCCTTAATGTGTGCATTGCAATCGCGGGTGGGACTCCTAAGAGGTCTCGTGGAGTCCATGCGAAAAGATCTCTTGATTTTGTTACGATCTCCAAGACTCGTTCTTTCTCTTTTGGCCTCGGCGCTTGCCCTATTTATATCTTTTCCTCTAGATTAAGGAAGGATGTGCAGACAGACCTTTCATCTGCGGTTGGTATTTGTTGTAAGAGGAAATCGAGTTCAAAATATTATAAAATAAATCAAACCAGATTATGCCCACGCAAATGATTACAAGACCTCCTCCTAATGCAGTAGTGGGAAGTCAGGATCGATCCACGAGGAAGCGTGTCAGCGGATCCTAGGCAGCGGATAAATCTCACGGCAAAAGTCGACCACAATGCTCGATCTCGACTAGGGTTAGTCGACAGAAGATCAGGCAAGTCGAACAAAGCAGCAGCAGCTCTCGGTGGTTACTCGATATCGAGTAAAATTCCTCGATATCGAGGAAGCCTCTTGTCGATCTCGGGTACCTGCACAGGAGAAGCTACAGCAATCATCGTCGATCGAATATCAGTACTCGATATCGACCAGATTTAGTCGATATCGAGGAGACACAGAAAGTAAACGAAACAAAATAAATAAAGAACAAAGCTTGTGGGATTTCGAAATAAACTATGTATGAAAGACAACTTCCAAGATCGGGGTTTGCAACAACGATAACCAAACATGCATAAGGCAGGAATAAAACAGATAATCATGTAAATCGCATCGAAGGACCAAGCTTTCGCCTTTTCCAACAATTAGACAACTCTTTCAAGAAACCCTAATTGTATCTACCGATTTTATGTTTACAATCCAAGTTGTTAGCATGGACCTCCATTAGATGGGTAATAAACACATAATAAGTAGTAGATGCTCAAAACATGATAAAAGTCGGATCTTTACCTCAACACGCATGGCTATCGTTGGGCTCACCCCAATCCTAGAAGTAGGTGGACTACTCGCGCATCATTGCAATCGCAGACATCATTGATGGAAAAGAAACTACTTGCATTAATAAACCAAACAGAGCTTTACAACCGATCGAAGCCAATTTGCTCTAGCTCCTTAACTCTTCTCGGCCACTCACTCTCTCTCTCTCTACCTCTATGTAACTAATTGTGTCTTGAATTGAATGAGTAGAAATCAGCCCCTAAGGCCTTATTTACAGGCTTCCAATCCTTGCTAATCAAGGAAGGAAATCTCTATCTAATATCTAAGGATAAAAATTTAATAAAAGGAATATTTATCATAAAAGGAAAATATATCTAAAAAGCTAAATATCTTCATGTGTGGATAAACCTTCTCTCCATGGATAGATCTTGATAGACTTGATAGATCTCGGACTCCTTCGCTCCCAAGAAAGCCCAAACCGCGTCGGACAGCCAAACCGCGTAACGCGGCCCAGGATCCTTCTGCTCGATATCGAGTATTTTCCTCGATATCGAGGAAATGTGTGTCGTCGACTTGGCTTCACTGGCTTGCTCGAGTAACTGGTCCTCGATCTGCTCAGACATGTGCTCTAGTCTTTGTCGATATCGAGCACTTTACTCGATATCGAGGAAATGCTGCTCGGTGTGTCCTTGTCTTCGGCTTCTCGGTCAGGTGGTCTTCCTCGACTCCGGGCATGACTTTGGGTCTTGTCGAGATCGAGTAAAAGTACTCGATATCGAGTAAGTTTCTGGAGTCGGGTAGGCTTCGTCTTCAGTTCCTCGATCTGGCTTGTCCTCGATCATGCTGTGCCCGGACTCTTTGGTCGATATCGAGGAAAAGAAGTCGATATCGAGTAAGGCTCGGCTTCCGTCTTTGCTTCTTGGTTTTGTCCCGGAATGACTCCAAATTCTGTAATATTTAAACCAAAACTTATGTAGACCTCTATTTCTTGTAAATAAGCATATATTACATAAATTCAACATATTCCCATCCCGAAATATGCAAAGTGTATAGAATATGGAGCTAAAATGTGCATTTCAACATGGCTATTTTAGTAGACATCAAATCACCCCATACTTAAGCTTGCTTGTCCCCAATCAATAACTTGGACGGTCATTCAGGGGAAGAATTTACAACTCTCAACATATTAGATTCATTGCCATATGTCCCTGCAATCAATTACCATCCTCGAAAAGGTACTAGTGTCACTAATCCATGCATGTGCAATTAAAAGCAACATCTACTCACAAAAGGAAGGTTATGCAAAAACAATTTATGTGACAAAGCATTAATAACCAAGAGGACCTCAATGAAGCTCAATAAGGAGTAGATTGATAAAAGGCTTAAGGTGGGCAATTTTTGGCAATGTGGTGCTAATGATCCGGGGAAATGGATTATTTCCAAACTTTCATACCACGTTCCTTCTTCCTTTGATTCATCACCTTTCATAATGCTTTTTTTTTTCTCAATAATAATGCTTTTACCTCTCTAACCTCAGCACTGCCTTCTCGCGAGTCGGAAACATGGGTGTCATGAATGGCCCCGGGTACTTAGTGCTTTGGACTCCTCACCTTGTGTCCCATCCTGCGGAACTATTATCTCAACGCAGGCAGGGTCGATCTACCTTTATCTCCTGAGGTGACCGGATTTTCTTTCACTCATTAAATTTTCCATATTTTCAAACAATTTCCTACCAAACTCCATATAATGACATAATAACACAACCACCATATAACATTTCCATAATGTAACATCATTCTCAACATAATCCCCGGATAGGGTATAAGGTAAAAATGAGCAATATTTAGATCATGTGGAGCAATAATATGAAATAAGACTCAATATGGCTTTTGTGATGCATAAGCATAGGTAAGGCTAGGATTATAAACAATGAGCATTATATGGAAATATAAAGTCCTCCATCCTCTTATCATGCAACATGTCAAAAGCAACTTCAAATTTTACCTCCTTTCATGGTTTTCAAGAAAATATGCATTTCATTGTGACTTCCCTTTACTAGGCAATTTCATGTTATATCTCTAATGAATCTAATTTTGCATCGACGAGTTCAATATAAGCTTCCATGACACTATTTCTTTGAACAATTTACAAGCAATGGGAGATGTCTCATAGAACTTTGAGTTTAGCAATTATGCACAAAAATTTAAAATTTTACTCAAAATTCACCATGTAAAACCAAAAACAAGAATAAAACATATAATAATGATAATGAGCTCTTCCCCCACCCCATACTTAAAATATATAGTGTCCCCACTATACAAAATCAAATAAAAACAAGAGTAAAGGAAGGAACTCACCGAATAATGCGTCGAGGAAGGCAATACAGAGCATGTCGAGGAGCTGGACTGGTCGATATCGAGTACTGTACTCGATATCGAGTAAGCTGTCAGCGTCGAGTGGAATGCTGAAGTCAAGGAGCCTTCTGACTTGGTCGATATCAAGTTGGCCTACTCGATATCGAGTAAAACTAGGCTGCTCCTCTTGGTCGTTCTCGACTGGCCTAGTCGATTTCGACTATTTTTCAGGGACTTCTTATTCCACCTTTCGCGATCCTTTCATGCTTGCCGACCTAAAAGTGTTAGATTTCACACAAAGACAAGACTTTCCACATGAAGTATTCTAAACTAAAGAACAAAAAAAAAAACCAAAATCAAAAAGTTCCAAAGTCCCAAAAATTCAAAAAGTTTTATACACATGCTCTAGATTTTAGAGTCGCTAGGTCGACTTCTCCGTTTGTGCTCAAGGACCATCAATGTGGGGCCCGCTTGTGCTTGGCCCTTCTCCTGGATCATCTAGGTCCTGATTGTAGTATGCAAGCTCAGCTGATAGGTGGTTGCTTGCAGAGTCTTCCTTTTCTCCCTTCTTTTTCTTTCCAGCTCTCATTTTCCGCAGATTCTCTCACCACGGGGCCTTACCTCCCCTTAAATTGTTTATAAATTTCTTAATGGACTGAGGAGGAGTAGAACTCATACCTGAACTTACCTTTTCGGGCCCAAAACAGAAATCTTCGGGCTTAGGGTTAGTCGACATCGAGCAAGACTGGTCAATATCGAGTACAGGGACCCCATACTTAGGCTCTTGGCAAGTCTGGTGCTCAGCAGGGGAAGTCGATGTCGAAGAAGACTGGTCGACATCGAGTAAAGGTTTGGTCGACATCGAGGAGGGCTTGTTGATATCGAGTAGAATTCTGGTGCCTTCCTTCGTTGTTTGCTTGATCCCGTGGTTGCTGATGCTTTTTACCTCCAGCCATGAAATTTCCTCTTTTTTAGGACCAAAAGAGAAATCTAAGACCTCATCCCCTATTGTGAAGGTGAGCAATCGCTGTTTGACACTAATCTTGGCATCTGCAGTAGCTAGAAATGGTCTACCAAGAATAATATGGCTAGTAGGATCTTCAGCACAATCTATAATAAGGAAATCAGCTGGAATAAAGAATTTACCAACCTGGACAGGGACATTCTCAACCATACCTGTAGGGATGACCACTGTATTGTTTTCCATGTATAGCTTGGCATCCACATGTTCTATACATCTTATCTTCACCTTTCGCCAGATTGATAAGGGCATGATGGTCACACTTGCTCCTAAATCACACAAGGACTCATATTTATATTGTCCAAATCCCACAGTAACAGAAAACTTACCAGGGCCAGGTCTCTTCTCAGGAAAGTGGAGCACTTTGCATTCGTTGGCGATCTCTGAAATGGATCGCTTGTTGCTCAGGATTTCCTTCAGGAATTTGACATATGCAGGCATCTCTTGCCGAGCTTCTGTAAAAGGAATAGAGACATTCAGTTCTTGAAGCATATTAACAAAATGTTTGAACCTACCTGCAGTGGGATCCTTTAGCGCTTTGGAAGGGAAAGGCGGTGTCTTTTTCTGCTTCGGAGCCAGAACAGTCGTCGGAGGTGTTGTAGAGTCGTCGACATCTGCCAACTTCTCCTCGACATCGAACAGGGGTTCCTCGATATCGACAACAGTCGTCGATGTCGAGTTGCTGGGTTGTGCAGATGAGTCCGAGTCTGGCTTCTCCTCTGTGTCGAGTAGATTCTTGTCGATATCGACCAAGCTTTGGTCGACATCGAGTTGCTGCTGCTCGTTGTCGAGTTGCTTCTCTGCTTTGTCTTGGTGCTTTCCGACCTCTGGCTCGTGTAATTGGTGCCCGCTCCTGAGTTTTATAGCTGCGACGTGTCCGGTCTTCCCCTTAGGATTTGGTTTCGTTTGGCCAGGGAGTTGCCCGGTCGGTCGTGGAATCTGCGCCGCGAATTGACCCATCTGGGTCTCTACGCTCTTCTTCCAGATACCCAGCTCTCCAAATTTTGTATTGATGTTCTGGAACTAATTGTTGATGGTGCCTTGATTCTGGCGCATCTCATCAAGGATGAGCTGTAGATCATCCCTCCGTTGATCCCTCTCTGGATGTCCTGGAGCTCTGTATGGTGGGGGATTCCTAGGGGCACCTTGGTTCCATTGTGGTTGCTGAAACCTTTGGTCCCCTATATAGCGATTGGGACCCCCTGCGTAAGCTACCTCTTCGTGCGTTTCTGCCGTCCTGACTTGCTCTGTGTGTGGGCACTCAGTAGTGGTGTGCCGCTGTGATCCGCATTCGATGCAAGGTTGGTTAACAGAGAGATACTTGACTTGCTTGAGGAGCTTGCGATTCTGGTCTCTGTAGTACTGCTCCCTGACATCTGGGTCAATCTCCTTAGAAGGCTCATAGAGGGGCATGGATGGGGCTAGCCTGGCATAGGCATCTTCATCATAGTTTGTTGAAGCCCCATACTTGTTGTCGTAGTTGGGGAGGTTGTCTAGTACACCCCATGCGTCCGCTGGTGGCATCGTCAGATACTCATATCGAGTATACTGATTGATCCTGTCCTTAGTGACTTGGTCAAGAGAATTGAAGAAGATCTCTTGAATGACGTAGGGTGGCTGTCCATGAGTAAGGCAAGATCGCAGCAGTTTTTTATATCGTTCCTATGCTTTTGCTAGCGGCTCCCGAGACTTCTGTTTGAAAGCTGTGATCTTCTGGCGGAGGAATGCTGTCTTGGCAGAAGGAAAGAATTTGTTGAGAAACTCCTGCTCTACTTGAGCCCATGTTGTGAGGGATCGTGGTTTCAGTTCTTCTAGCCACTTCAATGCAGGACCAGCGAGAGACCAACGAAAGGCCTTCATCTTGACATATTCCAGAGTAGTACCTTCAGCAAGAATACGGCACATGTCAGAAAAATTGGTAATATGTTCAAGAGGGCATTCATTAAACCTTCCATGAAAAGCATTATTTTTTAGTTCTATAAGGAATTGAGTGCAAATTTCAAAAGTATTTTGAGGGATTAGAATAGCCGATTCAGGCACGACGAGAGTCGGGTGCATATAATCCTCTGCAGTGGTTGGGTATTGGGCAAGCTCAGCTTCTGCTTGCCTCGCACGCTCAGCTTCCTGTTCCCTTCTGCTCTCTCAGTGGCGAGAGCAGTATCTTTGGTGGCTAGTTCCCTCCGAAGCCTCTTAATCAGCTGTTCTTGTGTTTCTGCGGCCGCCATGGCTCTTTTTAGTTTAGCGTGGACGTGTAAGAGGCGTTCCGGTTCGTCTAAGTCGTCAAACTCAGGTGGTTGACCAGAACGGCGCATACACCTGCGAAGTAACTCAAAGCAAACGTGAGATTTTAACTACCTAAGGCGCGAATGATTGCTTCCCCGGCAACGGCGCCAATTTGTTGTAAGAGGAAATCGAGTTCAAAATATTATAAAATAAATCAAACCAGATTATGCCCACGCAAATGATTACAAGACCTCCTCCTGATGCAGTAGTGGGAAGTCAGGATCGATCCACGAGGAAGCGTGTCAGCGGATCCTAGGCAGCGGATAAATCTCACAACAAAAGTCGACCACAGTGCTCGATCTCGACTAGGTTTAGTCGACAGAAGATCAGGCAAGTCGAACAAAGCAACCGCGGCTCTCGGTGGTTACTCGATATCGAGTAAAACTCCTCGATATCGAGGAAGCCTCTTGTCGATCTCGGGTACCTGCACAGGAGAAGCTACAGCGATCTTCGTCGATCGAATATCAGTACTCGATATCGACCAGATTTAGTTGATATCGAGGAGACACATAAAGTAAACGAAACAAAATAAATAAAGAACAAAGCTTGTGGGATTTCGAAATAAACTATGTATGAAAGACAACTTCCAAGATCGGGGTTTGCAACAACGATAAACAAACATGCATAAGGCAGGAATAAAATAGATAATCATGTAAATCGCATCGAAGGACCAAGCTTTCGCCTTTTCCAACAATTAGACAACTCTTTCAAGAAACCCTAATTGTATCTACCGATTTTATGTTTACAATCCAAGTTGTTAGCATGGACCTCCATTAGATAAGTAATAAACACATAATAAGTAGTAGATGCTCAAAACATGATAAAAGTCGGATCTTTACCTCAACACGCAGGGCTATCGTTGGGCTCACCCCAATCCTAGAAGTAGGTGGACTACTCGCACATCATTGCAATCGTAGACATCATTGATGGAAAAGAAACTACTTGCATTAATAAACCAAACAGAGCTTTACAACCGATCGAAGCCAATTTGCTCTCGCTCCTTAACTCTTCTCGGCCACTCACTCTCTGTCTCTCTCTCTCTACCTCTATGTAACTAATTGTGTCTTGAATTGAATGAATAGAAATCAGCCCCTAAGGCCTTATTTATAGGCTTCCAATCCTTGCTAATCAAGGAAGGAAATCTCTATCTAATATCTAAGGATAAAACTTTAATAAAAGGAATATTTATCATAAAAGGAAAATATATCTAAAAAGCTAAATATCTTCATGTGTGGATAAACCTTCTCTCCATGGATAGATCTTGATAGACTTGATAGATCTCGGACTCCTTCGCTCCCAAGAAAGCCCAAACCGCGTCGGACAGCCAAACCGCGTAACGCGGCCCAGGATCCTTCTGCTCGATATCGAGTATTTTCCTCGATATCGAGGAAATGTGTGTCGTCGACTTGGCTTCACTGGCTTGCTCGAGTAACTGGTCCTCGATCTGCTCAGACATGTGCTCTAGTCTTTGTCGATATCGAGCACTTTACTCGATATCGAGGAAATGCTGCTCGGTGTGTCCTTGTCTTCGGCTTCTCGGTCAGGTGGTCTTCCTCGACTCCGGGCATGACTTTGGGTCTTGTCGAGATCGAGTAAAAGTACTCGATATCGAGTAAGTTTCTGGAGTCGGGTAGGCTTCGTCTTCAGTTCCTCGATCTGGCTTGTCCTCGATCATGTTGTGCCCGGACTCTTTGGTCGATATCGAGGAAAAGAAGTCGATATCGAGTAAGGCTCGACTTCCGTCTTTGCTTCTTGGTTTTGTCCCGGAATGACTCCAAATTCTGTAATATTTAAACCAAAACTTATGTAGACCTCTATTTCTTGTAAATAAGCATATATTACATAAATTCAACATATTCCCATCCCGAAATATGCAAAGTGTATAGAATATGGAGCTAAAATGTGCATTTCAACATGGCTATTTTAGTAGACATCAGTATTCTTGCATCTGTTGGTCTGACTTCGAGCTCTGCTTCCGATGCTTTGATCGGGTTGTTGTCTCCTACTACGGACTCACACTTCTCGCTGATGCACATCACTTCCTTCTTCTTTTTAATGGAGGTTAAATAACAACTCCGACTCTCAGGTTGTTGTCTGCGGACTTCACCCACTCCACCCCCAGTAATGGGAATTTACTAATGAAGTGGTAAATAGACACTATCATCTGGAATTTATAGAGTGAGATGCGTCCTAGTAATGCGTTTTAGACAATCGGGATCCTTACCACAGTGAAAACGATATCCTCCAGGATCCTTACCACAGTGAAAACGATATCCTCCATTCGCCTCCTAGGGACAGTTCCCAACACTACTGTCAACTCGATGGTCCTGACTACCTGTACTTCTCCTCTAGAGAAAGTAACCAGAGTACCTGCGTAAGGTTTTAATGATGTCGCGGAGATTCCCATTTGAGTGAAAGCATCCCAGGACAGAATATCCACAAAGGATCCGGTATCAATGAAAACTCTTTTCATAGTTTTGGTAGCTATCTGGGCGTGGATGACCAAAGGGTCTAAGTGCGGCATTCTTACTTCTTCTGCATCATTTGCGGAAAACATGATTTCCACGTGCGGTGCCAAAGATATCCTTCTGCTTGAAGCAGATGGTGGTTGCTTTCCTTCCCGTTCATAGTTCTTCTTTTCTTGTCTACTCACTCCTGGTATTGAAAACCCTCCGGCAAGGGTATTTATGAAACCTTCAGGCTCTGGTATCCGATCTTCTCCTGGCCTTCTGACTTTTTCCTGGTTTCTTGGTGCTTGGTTGACGGATCCTTGCATGGTGGGGAATCGATTGTGTCTACCCCAGCGCCATCTTCGCCCCCTGCCCCTTCCTCGATTGTAAGGAGGGGCCTCCCTTTGTTGATCTTGTGGGCCTCGGTTCCGGTCCCATCGGTGGGGAGGGTCATCCGCTCGTGAATTGTAATTCTCCTAAACTGGTCCCCAATCAATCCGATCTTCTCGCCGCGGTGGATACCTCTGTTCTGGATTTCGGTAATCATTTTCCCGTGGATGATAAGACCGCGGGTGGTCCATCTCTTGTCTTCGTGCACCCTCTCTTTGATGTGATCCCTGACCTCTTTCGGAATTCATATGTATTTTGTCGCGGTGAGAATGAAAAGCTCCTTCAGCTGACTGATGCTTGGGAGGTTTAGCTTTTTCCTTTTTGAACTTACCAGCAAGTTTTCCAAAGAAACTTTGATTGCCTATGTTTACTCTTGAACTAGGCGCGACCGCTTCCTCTGCTTCAATCTGTCTTGATACGCGATCTCTTAGGTCATCATAGCTGGAGGGTTTCTTTCAAAACAAGTAAGTTTTGGAGTCCCCCTCCGCTAGGTTCCCCGTGAGGATGATAGTTGTTGATTCATGATTGAAGTTGGGGATTTGTACCACCACGCTAGTGAATCGCGCAAAGAAATATCCCAGAGTCTCTCCAGTTCCTTGCTTGATCGAGTTTAAGTCAAGCATTGTTTTTTTCCGTGAGCGTGCGCTTCCAAAATGAGATTTGAAGATGTGAGTCAATTGGGTGAAACTAGCCACGGAGTTTTTAGCCAAGTTAGTAAACCAGGTGAGAGCTATCTTAGTCAGTGTTGAGAGGGAGGTTCGGCACATCATGGCATCATTGTATTCATTTATACCCATTGCTGTTATAAAGTGACACAGATGGTCTTCTAGATCGATTGTTTCGTCATACTTCATTAGGCCCACGTCCCTCCATCTCTTTGGGACTAACGCGGAACAAACTTCTCTAGTGAAAATAGAGGGTAAGGACTCTAGACCTTCTGTTTTCATGTTGGCCGAATCAGATTTGGTGGAAGTTGAAACGTCCGTGGATTGTTCTCATCGTCGGTGTTTGCTCGTGTGTTGCCCTTCATCATTCGGCCATGGTCGGTGCGGCATCGCTTAGCCTTGGCCTTGAAAGCCGTAATTCATGTTGCCGAAGGCGTTGGCTGTGTTATTGTACGTGGTGTATCATCGACCATAGGTATCATGCTGACCACCTTGGTAAGCCGTTCCTTGTTGGTGCAGATGCGGTCCTACATAATCATAATAGTAGTAGTGTGCCTACTCATGCTGCTGGGGATTAGGTTGTTCATGAGGGATTTCGTAGTGCCAGAAGTTTTGAGGTATGTATGCCCCTCCCCCGTACTTATCGTAATAATGATGGAGGGGGGTGTCCTGAGGCTGCTCCCCTGCTTCACCTTGTAGGTCAGGTTGAGAAGACAACTGAAAGTACATACTCAAGGCCTCCTGGTCCTCATGGACGTCTTGGCTCATTTCATTGGTCGCGTCATCCTGATTAGCACTCATCTTTCTCCTCTGCACAATTGTTTTGATAAGTCAGTGATTCATTGGCTTATATTTCTGTTAGAAAATTCTTTTTCTTTTACAGACGCGGACTCACTTCCACCTCTTGGAGTTGGGAGTCTATTCTTCTCTTTGTTTCTAATTCGTTAGGGAACTCTTTAGCGTGAGGGGGTTCCCACAGACGGCGCCAGTGACGAAACTCCAATTTTAAGTTTCGTCTTTCGGTGGGACCCGGGAGTGCACCCTGTGGGACCCAGGGTGCTCCCAACGGGCTTACTTGACCCGCACCGAGAAATTCGGCGCAGCCCAACCTGTGCCGCGGGAGGTTCTGAACCCTACATGGCTTCCTCTATTAGGAGGCTTCATCAACGAAATGTGGACTGGTCGTTTACCTGTCGTTCACCGTTCAATAGGAGGAGACAGTCACAATTTTCTCGATCCTCAGCTCAGACTAATGGCTTGTGATGCTGACCCTTTTGATTACACACGGATGTGGCCTAATTTCATCCGCGGAGCGGTCTTTCTCCTTTTCTGTCGTCTCTCTATTTTATGGTCTCGTTGTGGAGAAAATACACTCTCTCTCTCTCTCTCGGCCAAAAGTCCCCTTCAATGGTTACGTTTTTCCCCTTTTATAGTTAACAGGGAGTCTTCTGTCCTCCGCCATGTGTTGATCTTTGATTGACACGTGTCTCCTTCGTGGGGTGTAGGCATGTAGGGCACGTGGCTCCTTTTCTTGTCCGCGGATGGCGTGATCTAAGAGCTGGGTGGTTATTTTAGACTGTGGACGATATGTTTAGTTGCTTTATCCCTTTATTATTATTATTTTCTTAATTTATCTTAGATATTTTTCGAACGATTTCGTCAGTACCAACCACAAGTCGTGGTTACCGCATATGTGGTAACCACGACTTGTAGTTACCATTGGTACATTACCATGGTTACCAAGCTGTAATTTTATTTGTATTTTTTTTAAAACTCCTTGGCTACCTTCCGGTAGTCATCAAAGTTATCGAACCAAAAAATATGATTACAAAAAATAATATGGTTATCACCTATTAAAAGTTCAAATAAATCAAGTTCACAACCTAAATTACAAACCAATTCAAACCAACCAAGTTTAATGGCTTGAAATAAACCAAGTTCAATTTTTCAAAATTCTAAATGTTTCTGCAAGTTCAAACAAAACAAGTTCAAAGTCTTCAAACATTCACAATGTTCCTAGTTCCAATTGTTTCTAGTAGAAAACATAGAAAGGACTAATTTAGGTCAAAATCAAAACACAAAATATAAATTAAAAACTTAAAACTTAAAGGTAATAACAATAAAACATTAAATAAAAAAAATTAATATATATACTTGGTAACTATGGTATTCAGATTTCATTATCATTACCGTACCACCTTCATGTGGTTACCACCAAGATGGTTACCACCATGTTGGTAACCACAAGTGTGGTTACCAATATAGTCGGTTTGTGGTTGGTACGTGGTTGGTATGGTGATTACCGTACCATTTGCTAGCCCTAGTAATTAGGTAAGTTTATCATATATCCTATATCCTATACAATACCCCTATCGTCCTCCCTATGAGTCTCATTTTAGTTGATTTTCATATGCGCCACATAGTGCTTGATGAGGATTTGATGAGATCTGCTAATTGATGACTAACTCTGAGAGTGAGCCTGAGGAGATGTAAACAGAGTTGTCACCAGCCTTCAGCACTGAAACTGCACGCATTACAGACCTGGAGCACTGATTGACAGATTTGGAGAGACAACAGGCGACTCGATTTCAGGATTTGGCCCAGTTTCAGAGTGCTCTCACAAAGAATATTGACGATCTCCAGGGCATACTTACTAACCTTCTGAGTCAATTGCGCCATCAGTCTAGGTTCAACCCTCCGTCTGCCCAGTAATTGGTTAGTTATCCCTTCCTTCACTTAAGTTTTATTCATTGTTCTTTAATTTTTTGCATTGAGGACAATGCGATGTTTAAGTGTGGGGGAGGAGGTTAGAGTAGATTTAGAGTTTAGTTTAGTTCATGTATATGATTTCAATTTCATGTTTATGTTTATGGTTGATGATAATGCATATTTTAGATAGACATTATAAGTAGATCTTATTACATTTAAGTAGTCATATTGCATATGTTTTGTTCTATTTCCATTATCTTGCATGTGAAGTATTCGAGTTTGAAATCTACGCCTTTTTAGTGTTTATTCTGCAGTTTTACAATCCGAGCTTGAAGGGAGACTTGAGAGATCTTAGAGACTGATTTTGAAGCATAGGAAAGGCCAAGGAAGAAGCATCAAGGGAGCAAGAGATCACAATGTCGAAGCAAAGGAAGAATCGCAGAGCCTGAGGAGCGGCGCTTGCCGCTTTTCCACCAGCACCCGCCGGTGTCCCTTATTCAGCGATTGTCGATTTAATTCCAAAGACCATTACTATTATTATTATTATTATTTCTCTAGGGTTTTGCACGACTCTATTTAAGTATTTCTTCTATCTTATAAGAGAGAGGAGAGATGGCATAAACAATAGAGATGAGAGAGCCGTTTGATACTATGAGAGCGGATTTGACTATGAGTTGCTAAACTCATAGTTTTGCATGTGATTCAAAGACATGGTTGGATGAATTGTGAGGACTTGATTTCAATCAGTTATTTATAAGTTTATTTATCATCTTGTTCTTATTGATATATATGTTTATGTTCTTTTCGATGCTTGATCACCGTGTTAGGAATTGCATCTATGCTATGAACCCGTTGCTGGTTTCTCGATAGCAAACAAAGTCATTGATCTAGTGATGTTTTGATTGTCTTTGTAGTGGATGATAACAATTGATCTATGTCGAGTAGATGAAATTAGGGTTAATTGAGTTGTTCCTTTTCATTTCTATTTGCATTGTGCCAACTGGCCTAAGTACTCGGTCTATGCTATTCTTTAGTGATGCCCCATTGAATAAGTGATTGTATCTTTGCGGAACAATCTAGCCTAAGTAAGTCGGCATAACCTTATAAATAATACTGAAACCAACCCAAGGATCATAGACCCCAACCATTGTGAAGAATTATAGGTGAAGCGCTTCTCTATCATACTATCACTACTTTTCAACCATTATTCTATTTAGTTTATTTTTCTATTTCATTAGTTGCTATTGTCTTAAGCAATCATCATAGAAATCTACGAATTAGTCTTCTTCTTTGGGATTGACTCCTTACTTGTCTGTTGTACTAATATTTTGGTTAAGCATTGAGTTAGGATATTTACTTTCGGTGGAACTGAGCGCCAACGACACAATTATAACATCATCAGTTTGAACGCCACCAAATTGTGGCACCGTTTCCGGGGAAATATTTATTCGTATTTCTTTTGTTGATTTCTCTTCATCTTTATTTTTACTTTAGTTTTTATTTTTCTTTAGGTCTAACATACTATGTTCATACCGGCATGTTCTACTAATTCATTTCATTTGTCTTTTGATCATGAGATTGAGAGATCTCTATCTAGGTTGAAAAGGAGACTTGATTTTAATCAAGAAAAAGGAGGTGGATGACAACAACAATAATAATAATAGCAACATCATAAATCCGCCAAAAAGAACCCTGAGAAGCTTAAATAAGCTTGACCTGACTGCACAACTTGCAATCAAACTTCTTGCTCTCCCTGAGGTTCAAGGTTTGAATATAAATCCAATTGGTCTAATATTTTACCTAATTTTCATGGAAGGCCTGGGGAAGAACCGAATAAACACCTAGCAGAGTTTGCTAGTGTATGCGATAGACTTAGACCTCAAGGGCTAACTGATGACCAAGTGATGCTTAGAGTGTTTCCCTTTACCCTAAAAGATTCAACTAGTGATTGGTTATATTACCTTCCCCCTAAAAGCATTACTACTTGAGTAGAATTAAAGAAAGCTTTCCTTCAAAAGTATTTTCTTGCTACTCGCCCTAGCAAACTCAAGAAGGAGTTGTCTAGTATTGAGCAATCACCTACAGAGAACATGTATGAGTATGTTGAGAGATTTAAGAGGCTTAAGGGTAGTTGTCCACAACATGGTATACCCGAGGATAATGTAGTGTTATATCTATATGAAGGTCTACTTGATAGAGAGCGAAGTGTCATCAATTCTACTAGTGGAGGACATGTTTTGGATAAGACGCCTAAGGAACCGATGCAAAATTTTGAAGGTTTAGCCAATGCTTCACAGCAATATGGGAGACACCAAGGAGTTAGAGGAGTTCATAGATTGGATAATTCCGGAGACAGTCGCAGAGATGATTTAGATAGGCTTACTGAGATAGTCAATAAGATAGTTATGCAATTGAATCAAGCACAATAGCTTATACCCTACGGAGTTTGCGGAGATCCAAGTCATCCTAATGACAAGTGCTCGATGATTCAAGAAGAAGTTGTTGATCTTAATGCAATGGATTATGGACCTCGCCGAAACTTTGGTAACAACTTCTACAATTCAAGCTACAACTCAAACTATCAAAGTGGTTTCAACGGTATGGGTCAGCAATAACAAGTACCATATCAAGGAAAGGGCCAATATGAGAACCGTTCAAGAAATCCTCAATAGGAGGGCAAAGAAGAGACTTTAAGGCTATTGTTGGACAAGATGAGTGTCCAGGAGAAATTATCGAGTCAAATAGCTAAGGAAATTGGAGAATTAAAAGCTAAGGATTCAGGCAAGCTACCGTCGCAAGTGGTAGTTAATCCAGAGGAGAATGTAAGTGTCATGATCCTTAGAGGAGGCAAAGAAGTTAAATTACCCAAAAAAAAAGTTTAGAAGAGAAGCCTAATGAGGTGATTGAAATGGAAGAACTTCGCACCCCGAATGGGAAAAAAGGCCTAGGCCCTCGAGAGACCAATAGAGTCGGCAGACGACGAACCGTCAAACATATAATGAAATAAAAAGAAAACGGTGCAATACAAGAACTGACAAACAAACAGCCGAAAACGGTGCAATACAAGAACAAACAAACAAACGCCGAAGTCGACCAAACGATCCTAATCCCACATCCCAAAAAGTTGAGGACAACGTAGACTAATCCCGGAGCCAGACGCCACCAAGACTGATGACACCGCTGGGCGCTGGCTAGCGGTCATCAGGAGTCCTTGTGGGTGATGATGACGAACCTCCAAGGAAATTTGCGGAACACGGAGTCACCATGATGCACATCGCGACGACCCTAGCCAGGCCCGACACCGGACACTAGAGCCCCAACTCAGACTAGGACAGTCAAGAAGAACCAAAAACGCTGTTGAAAACCAACCTCGTAGAAAACGCACCAAACAACCCAATTGAGATTTTATCAAAAACCATATGGAATTTTCTGACCCTTTCAGTAGAGTACTCCAAGTAATTTATTTAATTATATATTATCTAATTTTATTATTTATTATATATATATATATAAACCTGGGTTTTTAAATATCTAAAACCCCGAGTTTATATATATTTTTGTATTTATATTACTTTTGTTCCACTATCGGGCTGCTTTGGGTCCAAGGATACCTTGAGCCCAAAGGACAGGATCGGACCTGAGGAGCCCCGACACCACCAGGCACCGGTGAGGACCCGAGGAGCCCCAGACACCGTCGACCGGTGAGGACCCGAGGAGCCCCGACAGCCACGTCGTGGTTACAGATCGGCCACGACGGCCGATATTAGGCATCGACGGACGAAGAGCACTGAGAACTTCGCACCCCGAATGGGAAAAAAGGGGGGTTTCACAAGAAATTGAGCGAGGCAATGAAGATCTAGGGAGAATAGCCAAATCCCAAAAGCCCCAACTGAAAACGATTAGAGCAAAAACACCACCCCAGATAATAGATCAAAATAAATCGAATGATTCAGACCCAAATCGAAACCGGATTTGGGGATTTTACTTGGATGGGCACAAACACAATCACACAAAGGAGAGAAGAAGCAACAAAGATGAAGCCGCTGAGATTTTCAGGCCTCCGAAGAGGTGGTTACGGCATCCGAAGAGGTGGTTACGGGCCTCCAAAGATTGGTTTTGCGGTAGAGTATACACCAACCCCAAAGGGTTTTTTTTTCCCAGAAGAGAGCGTTTGCTCCAAATGAAGCGCGGACATGAATAGCTACACAAATGCAAGGAATATGTATAAGAGATGTGTTTCCTCCCACTAATTCTCGACTTTGGTTAGCATTATTGCCTTTATTGGTTATCGAATCCAATTAAATCTGTTTCCTAATAATTCATCACATTTTAGTTTGAATAGATTAAAATACAACTAGTGCAATTAATTCATTACACATTTCTGCAACAAAAACATGACTGAAATTTAACATAAAAATAGTACAAAGTCCTAAAAATCTAATTATATGAATAACACCTATTTCAATGTTTAAGATACATATCACTTCCTACTTAGTCTATGTTTAAAATACATATCACTTCCTACTTAGTCTTGATTCAAACTTGGAATTCATAATCCTAAGCAAACTACTAGTACCAATTTTGTCTAGAAAGACACACTTGAACAATGATTTAGTATGATTTAGCACCAATCAATTTTTTCAGTTAGAAATTGTTATCTAACATATCATGGGTAATCTAATAAATTTCGAGATTTTATCCAAACAAGACTAACAAGTCTGTCCAAAACAGGAAAAAAGTAAAATAAAATAAGAGAGAGAGAGGGAGGGAGGGTGGGGGCAGGGGTCTGAGCAGCGCTGCAGTGCCTGCCGCACTCTGCAGCCAAAAAAATACAGCGCAAGGGAAAGCAAGATAGCGACCTCTTATTACTACTCCCCCCCTATTATCTATCTACTCAATTGAAATCAAACGGGTCTCTCATTGAAACAGGGGCCCCTCCCTCTCTCTCCGTCTCACACATTAAACAATAAAAATAAATGCTTTTGAAGCCTTGGAGAGAGATAGGAGAGACCCATCTCATAAAGGAAGAGGGGTAAAAAAGAGAGTGAGAGAGAGCTCTGTACGCTGTACCGTCTGCAGAGGTCTCTTTGATATACACAGAAGCTGGCAGTGTAGCCTTTCGACTTTATCCTCTTACCCTTCCTACCCCTTCTCTCTCTCTGTCTTAATTGAATCAAATCAATGCAAATGCAAAGTGCCCATTTTGTGCATTTTCATGGGGGAGAGTGAGAGAGGGGGTGTGGTGGGTGTGGGTCATTTTTCTGTGGGTTGTGTGGCAGTGCGGAGATGTGATTGAACGGGCAAGCTCAACGTGATTTCTCTCTCAAACTCCTTACCCCAATTTACTCTTTCTTGATATCACCCTCCATTTCCATTTCTCACACATTAAACCTGAAAAAGAAAGGGAACTCACCATTTCCATTCCTCTTGACTCAGAACCTCTTTCCTCACCATCCAACTGGCAATGGAGTATCAGTAGTAGTGGGTTAGAAGAACAAGGGTTTCTCAGATTTTCGCTAAAAGATTGCATCTTTGTGGGTTTTGAAGAGAGAGATGGGGAGGGTACCTCTTGGGTTTGCTCCTGTAGCTGTTCTTGTTTTCTCTCTCTTGCTCTCATGCTTGTTTGGGTCGGTTGATTCTGATGATGGTGAGCTCTCCGTAATTAAAAAACACTTAATGTGCTCTATTTATTTAATAGTTTGTCCTTTTTTGTCCCTAATGAGGGAGTTATGCAAACCCAAAGTTTCCTAATCCTCCAACATTTAGTCAGTACCTACCTTAAATCTTGTTCTTTCAAATGGAGGTTTTATTTTATTAATTTTTAATTTCATTTGTTTATTTTATTTAGGCCTTTGATGAACCTTCTTTTTCTTTTCTTTATTTTTTGAAGTCCTTGTCCCCTTTTAACTACGTATAATGTAAAAATTTTGCGGCTGCTTTTTTTCTTTAAGATTTGTTGATATGGGTTTTAGAATGATTGACATGTCTTTTTTTTTTCACCTTTTCCCCTTCATGATGTGTTGAGTTTTCTCTTTTCCTCTCTTTTGTGGGATTGTTGTTTTGAAGGATCTACACTGCTGGAGGTAAAGAAGTCATTTAGAGACGTGGACAATGTTCTGTATGACTGGACAGATTCACCCTCTTCAGATTACTGTGTTTGGAGGGGTGTTACGTGTGACAATAACACCTTCAATGTCATTGCACTGTGAGTTTTCCCCATCTTATGTTTCCTTAAACCACATTACATAGGAATTTACTTCATGTGTTTCTTGAGGCATTATTTAGTTTCTAGGGTTACCCCTTCGTTGGATTTTAATGTAGCATTTTGCTTTGCTGTGTTTGTTGTGTACTGTAGTAATCTATCTGGATTGAATCTAGATGGGGAAATTTCACCTGCAATTGGGAATCTTAAGGGCCTCAGTTCACTGTAATGTGCTTTCCCCCCTCCAGGGTCTTTTACTCTTTTGTTTGCTTTAAATTTAGGCTTTATATCTAACATGAGGCAGATTTAACCTTTCTTTTGAACAGTGATCTTAGGGGAAATCGGCTGACGGGTCAAATTCCAGATGAGATTGGAGACTGTTCATCACTGGAAAGCTTGTGAGTTGGTTTTTAGGCGTCTAATGCGCATTTGGATCATGCTGCGTGCATTTTGCGTTGTTGCTGGGGTTATCTATCCACGTGTAATCTTGCTTTTCTAGATTTGCATGTAACGACCTTAATTTGTCTTGTGATAGGGATTTGTCATTCAATGAGCTATATGGTGACATACCATTTTCAATATCAAAGCTCAAACAACTCGACACGCTGTAAGGATTTTCGCGATCCCTTGAAGATCAAGTTCTTTTCCTTTCACCGTAGTTTACAACTGATGCAAAATTACCATTGATAACGTGTTCAGGATTTTGAAGAACAATCAATTGATTGGTCCTATTCCCTCCACACTGTCCCAGATCCCAAATCTGAAATTCCTGTAAGGGCTGTTTCCTAGAGTTTGAGTTTGAGATGTATGCTGAAGTAATTATCCTACAGCTAAATGTGGAAACTCGTAATTGTAGAGATTTGGCACAGAACAATCTGACTGGAGAAATACCAAGGCTTATATACTGGAATGAAGTTCTGCAATATCTGTGAGTAAATATGTTCTCTTGGAGATCCTTTCATTGTTTGGGTATTTGAATGGTACTTAATTACTCGTGTGAATTTAGGGGACTTCGTGGAAACAATTTGGCCGGAACACTATCGCCTGATATGTGCCAGCTGACTGGTTTGTGGTACTTGTAAGTTCATGAACCCCTTAATAATGCAATTCTTGTTTGGTTAATTGGCGTTCTGATTTCCAAGGGCTTACGGTAGCTACTTCTTTGCAGCGATGTGAAAAACAATAGTTTGACGGGAAGCATTCCTGAGAACATTGGCAACTGCACTGCCTTCCAAGTTCTGTATGTGAATTTTTTATTCTATCTCGGTCTTTAATTTGATGAATGGAATGCATTTGCAATTCAGTTCTTCCCACTTCTTGAAAAGGACTTTTGTTTATATCACTAGGGATTTGTCCTACAATCAACTCACTGGAGAGATTCCCTTCAATATAGGGTTCTTGCAAGTGGCAACATTGTAAGGACACAACTGTTTCTTTTCTGTTATCATTAAAACTCTACATAAATGGTGTTTACACAGTTGACCACAATCCACCTTTGATCACAGATCTTTGCAGGGAAATCAGCTTTCTGGTCCTATCCCTTCTGTTATTGGTCTGATGCAGGCTCTTGCGGTGTTGTAAGTATTGCAATAGCTGCGTCCATAAGTTCAATAGTCTGCCACTTGCTCCCTTGGTTTGATATTCATTTCAATATCATGTTTTTGTTCATGCAGAGATCTAAGCTGCAACAAGTTGAGTGGACCTATCCCTGCCATCCTGGGAAATCTAAGTTATACAGAGAAACTGTAAGTGTGGTATTAGGTTTACAAATTTTCGTTTTAAATTCTGGTTCATGATTTTGGAATTCGAACTACATTATGGTTTCTTTCAATATGTGTGATTTACTAACCATGCGTGCATTTTATATAGGTATTTGCATGGTAACAATCTGACTGGTCCAGTTCCTCCGGAGCTGGGGAATATGACGAAACTTCATTACTTGTATGTGCATTGTCCTGTACTTGCAATCTTGTGTATATTACTCACTTTTTTGTAGCTGATATCCTTGTCAATCTCAATCATTCAGGGAGTTGAATGATAATGAACTGAATGGACGTATTCCACGAGAACTAGGGAAGCTCACTGAGTTATTTGATTTGTAAGTTTGCATCCATATACCAGTGTAAACTTGCATCTCTATATATATTCATCAAGGAATTTATCAAACACTGTTTTGGTTTTGTAGGAATATTGCTAATAACAATCTTGAAGGGCCCATACCGGACCATCTTAGCTCATGTACAAACCTCAACAGCTTGTAAGAAGATATTCCTCCACTTTTTTCTCCTTATTTTTAACGAGTACTCCACTGACTTTATGCCATATTATGCCTTTGTTATAGAAATCTGCACGGGAACAAGCTGAATGGAACTATCCCGGCTGCATTTCAGAAGTTGGAGAGCATGACTTACCTGTGAGTCATTAATGCAGTGATAGTTATAATGTTATATTATTCAGTCCAAAATGGCCTTTTCCCTTGATCTTACCTTTGTTTCAATTCTAGAAATCTTTCCTCCAATGGTCTTCGGGGTCCCATTCCGCTCGAGTTATCTCGAATTGGCAACCTAGATACACTGTAAGTTTCTTATCATCCCATACACATAATATCGAATTGCAAATCATATTTCCTTTTTGGTGCATGCTAGACTAACAATGAATTATTCCTTTTACAGGGATCTCTCTGACAATAAAATTAGTGGTCCAGTCCCACCATCCCTTGGTGATTTGGAGCATCTTCTGAAGCTGTATGTTTCTGTCAACTTGTTATGCCTGTAGGCTGTAGCTGCTTACGTTCATTGATATCTTCGTGAGGTGTATTTATGCCCTTCTCATTTCCGTTCTTTGTAGGAATCTGAGCAACAATTACATAAGTGGTTCGATTCCTGCTGAGTTCAACAACCTGAGAAGCATAGTTGACATGTAAAAGATTTTCAATCCAGGATTTTTTGGTTAAGAATGACTTGTGCCTTATATTCCATATTTTTAGTCAAGTTGTTTGAACCGTCCTTTTCTTTTTTGTTTTGTAGAGATTTGTCGGAAAACCATCTATCTGGTTCAATTCCACAAGAACTCGGGCAGCTGCAGAACTTATATTCGCTGTGAGTTTTCAGCGATAATTTAAGTGCCTTACCAAAATGCTTTTGTGTTGAACACCATATAAAAAGGAACTTACAGTATAATAGTGCATGTTGGCTTGTTCTTTAGTTTTTGAATGCTATGAAACCTGACATCATAAGCAAAAACAAATGGCAGGAGAGTGGCCAAAAACAATTTGTCCGGGGACATCACTGCACTAATGAGCTGCCTAAGCCTCACTGTCTTGTAAGTATATCTTGTTCAAGTAACTTCATGTATGTTCTTTATAGAACTTGCTTCTCTAACACTTGCAGCTGTGCTGTACGTGCAGGAATGTATCTTACAACAAGCTGTCTGGTGATATACCGACGAGCAACAACTTTTCAAGGTTCTCACCTGATAGGTATGGCATCTTTTCTCTGACAGCCTTGTAATGAATGGCAATCCTTTTCTGCTACTGTCATGCTTACTCAACATTGCCTTTCTTTGCAGCTTTACTGGAAATCCTGATCTATGTGGGTACTGGCAGGTTTCGTGTCATGCATCTCCTCCTACTGAACGAGGTGAGCTTTTATACCAATGTAGTAACAATGTAACATATTTGAAAAACTCCACTTCTATACTAATCTTATGAGTCCAATCCTCAAATTGCACCTTCCTGCCTGATTTTTGGTTGATTACAATTGCACCCTACATGCTTTACAAAATTCATTATAATTGAAAATTTATGGATGTGGGTCAATTATTTGACTCATGGTTTTCCGTATATGCAGTCTCTATATCTAAAGCAACCATCTTGGGGATTGCATTGGGAGCTCTTGTGATTCTCCTCATGATATTGGTGGCAGCCTGTCGTCCACACCATCCTACTCTATTTTTTGACGGTTCACTTGAAAAGCCAGGTTACTTTGCTCATCCCATAATGAACTCATTCATTAATGCCCCATATTTGCGTCATAATCTCAATGAAAATTTTGGTTACTTTATTATTAGCTAAATACGGCACCATTATCACTGATAAGTCTTCATATGTTTAGAGTAATGGTTGATCTCGATTCTGACCTAGTTGCAAAATACTGTTGACTGTTTTGGAATCCTATGCTAACTGCGAGGTCTGGTTGGAAGTTGCCGCTCCCACTATGCTTGTATGAATATGTAGTTGATAGTAACTCGTGAGATAGTAAGAATGGCGCATCTGTTGCATCTGAAACATCAACATACTTTCTTGTCGCCTGTGTCACTAACCACTTGGTGAATGATGCAACAGTTGTAAGCTACTCGGCGCCAAAGTTGGTGATACTCCACATGAATATGGCCCTTCACGTGTATGATGATATCATGAGGATGACCGAGAACTTGAGTGAGAAGTACATTATTGGTTATGGAGCATCAAGCACAGTGTACAAGTGTGTGCTGAAGAACTGTAAACCAGTGGCTATTAAGAAACTTTACGCTCACTACCCACATTCGCTGAAGGAGTTTGAGACGGAGCTTGGGACAGTCGGCAGCATCAAGCATCGGAATCTTGTCAGCCTTCAAGGGTACTCGCTCTCTCCTACTGGCAACCTCCTCTTCTACGACTACATGGAGAATGGTAGTCTCTGGGATCTACTTCATGGTAAGTGTAGAATTCGCCAGTTAATGATTTGAAGTGTATGTTATCACCAACTTTGTTGCGAAACTCTCTAGATTCAGTTGCCGCATTATTTGATTCGTTTCTTGCATATACCATGCTTTTTTAGGCCCAATGAAGAAGAAAAAGCTCGACTGGGAAACTCGTCTTAAAATAGCACTTGGAGCAGCGAATGGGCTTGCATATCTCCACCACGATTGCAACCCCCATATTATCCACCGAGATGTGAAGTCATCCAACATTTTACTGGACAGGGATTTCGAGGCACACCTGACCGACTTTGGTATTGCCAAGAGTTTGTGCACGTCAAAATCTCATACCTCAACCTATGTGATGGGAACCATTGGCTACATTGACCCAGAATATGCTCGCACTTCGCGTCTCTCGGAGAAATCTGATGTCTACAGCTACGGGATTGTGCTGCTGGAGCTGCTTACTGGAAGAAAAGCGGTTGACAATGAATGCAATCTCCATCATCTGGTGAGCTGTCCTTTATATGGTTGTTCCTTTTTAAATCCCTGGATATGAGTATATCATGTATCCTTTGATTTATCCTTTATGCTCATCCCAGATCTTAGCCAAGGCAACCAACAACGCGGTGATGGAAACGGTGGACCCAGAGATCACGGCCACCTGCAAGGATCTCGGGGCAGTGAAGAAGGTGTTTCAGCTGGCCCTCCTCTGCACAAAGAGGCAGCCATCGGACAGACCCACGATGCATGAGGTGACCCGTGTCCTCGACAGCCTAGTCCCACCAGAGCCAGCCCCGGCCCCAAAACAGCTCGGAGTGGGCCTGCAGCCTGCGGCTTTAGGGTCCACTCAGGTGCCCTCTTACATGGATGAGTATGCCAATCTGAAGACACCCCACCTGGTGCACTGCCCTTCCATGAGCACCTCTGATGCCCAGTTGTTTGTCAAGTTTGGTGAAGTCATTTCCCAGAACAGTGAGTAGTCCAATTATCATTATCATTATTATTATTAATATTATAATATGTATATTTAGATTTAGTATCATCTTTTTATTAATGTTTGGATGCCACTCTTTAAGTCTTAAAACTCCTACACCAGTAGTACCACGTTTTTTTTATTTTATTTTATTTTTGGGTAGGAAAAAGAAAAGGTAAAAATCTGATGCATCAAACTCTGTCATTGATATGATCAAATGCTAGAAATGTATTTTGGTAGTGAGTTTTGTTACTTACTGTAGTTAATTTGGGTCCCTAATCTAAGGGTCTGTTTGGCTGATATCAACACAAATAACCCCGTTAAAGTTATCAGCAATTAACACATTAACTGAAACTAAACAAGTGAGAGGTGGTGGTACTTGGGGAATGGTTAGTGAACCCAACTACTACTGGTGGCAGGAGCTGAGTAATAATTGAGTGTGGCGCCCCTCACACAGCAATAATGCACTGCCCTTTATGGATGTACTGTACTGCTACAACTGGGGATGTTGCTACTGCTACCTGTTAGGTAACTTCAGAATAATGCCTGCACTGTAAATAATGTAATGACAGCGTTTACAGTAAAGGGCTTTTGGACTTTGTGGGTAAAATAATTCTAGGGTTTATTGAATTCAGCCCAATAATTACAAAGATGGTTTGATGAAACACGCTTTTAATAGGAGGTAGGATGAAACACCGTTAAATTTTGTAACATATTTATTTGACAGTTTAGATAAAGTTTTAAATCCTTAGTGCTTTACTCCAATTATTTTGTCCTTGTAAAAATATTGTAGGGATCAATCATCCAATTATAAATTGTGCTAAACTTAAGTAAGGATGTTAAATTTTGCTTTTGAGGGGAGCTGAAAAATATGGCAATTATTTGCGTCCATTTTGATAAGTTAAAAGGCATTTTCCATCATTATCATTATCAATCTTTTTTATTGGGCTAGTTAAACAAAAGCAAAATGTCAGGACTCAGATACAACTTTTCTGGAATCGAGTAATTTATAAATGCTTTTTGAGTTGTAGTTTTAATTTTTTTTAGAAGAAATTGTCAGAAGATAATCCTCAAGGGATTTTTTTTTAAACAAGAAAGAATTTGACTGAATGCTAAAGTACACTAGTCAAGAGTATCATTTAGAATGACACTACAAAGAATAGCATCAGAAGGGAAGGAAGAGCCTGAGAAATCGATCCCAAGGTGGGATAGACGGTCAGTAGCTTGGTTGTTATCCCTATAGATGTGTGAGATATCAAATTCAGAAAATCGTCTCAGGGCGCACAGAGTGGCAGAAATGAGCATCTCTATCTCGCCATAGCAAGAAGCATCCGCATTAAGACACTTAATAATGGTGAGATTATCGTCTTCAATGCAGATACACATAATATTGAGTTCAACTGCTTTCAGAACACCCTTCCATAGACCGAAACATTCAGAGCCGATGACAGAAGGGAAAGGAGAAATACCATATTCTGCTAAAGAACACTGCCCTTGTTGTCACGAATAAGAAATATCTGTAAGAGCTAGAGTTTGTAGTGGAGAGGGCCCCGTCGAAGTTTAGTTTGCACCACTGAGTTCTGGGCTTGGTCCACTTAGGCGTATTCTGGGCTTCCGTGGCGTAGTAGTTTTCTTCTGTATGTCTTGTTCTATGCTTATGTCGTCATTTTTTGCCTTCTCCTAGTTAGATGTAATGGCCCGGATTATGATTCCCGGGTAATGTTTCGAGGGATGAAATCTCTCGTTAGGATCTTGCGTTCCGAGTACAGGTTGAAGATGTGAAACCTAAGATTAGTAGTTTAAAGTGAGATTTCGCACTCAAATCTGTAATGATCGTTGGAATCCCCGGGGTAAAACACCTGTACCTGTTCTAAGTCTATGTCGCGAAAAATCCATTTATCATGCAAAACCAGCAAAAGTCTAAAAACGGTACATAGCGTGCCACGACAGAGCCGGGTCAAAACATAATCCAACCAAGTATCAAAACTCAAAGTCATGAAAGTCTGGTGAAGTCAGAGTCTGAGACGCTTACTCTCCGCCATACAGAGGAACCCCGCTGGTGTGGGACGAACGTCGTTGACACTTTCGCCCTTTGTCAAATAGTAATAAAATCCAAACTCAAACACAAAACCAAAGATTAGCAAATCAATCACATGATAAACCAAATAACTACTAGTATAACAATTAAGTCCGGAGTCGAGCCCACAGGGAGAAGCGATTCACTATTAAATAACTCTTAACAAGAACTCTTATGACCAAACAATGATTTATGATAAATAACCAAGATGTAAAGTAACCAACTTTACGATTTCAAAGTAAATTGATAATACGATAGAGAAGATATTTCACCTGTAATTCTCTAACAATGGTTGAGATTTATGGTCCTAGGATTGATCTATCAATTACTCATAAACATATGTCTACTTGACTAAAATTGAGAGATCCGCATGGATACAATCACTTTATTCAATATCACTACAGAATAACATTAAGAGCTCAAGTAATTAGACCAATTGACATATTGATACAATACAATTAAGACAAACCGGAATAACCCTAAATTAGACATGGACACGAGTCACGGGTCGGGCAGGTCGACCCGTGACCTGCCGGGTCCGGGTCCAAGGGTCGAAGGGTTGGATCGGGTTGAGGGTCAGGGTCGGGGAAAAGATAACCCGTGACCCAGCGGATCGACCCGTCATTTCAAAATATTTTTTTTTTAAAAATTTATTTTTAAAAATTTATAATTATTATGTAAATTATTCTTAGAATAATTCATAATATTACATAAACTAATATGCAATGGTAATGTGGGACAAATGAACCCCCATTCTTTTCCTTTTATAGATTTGGAAGTCTTCCTTCCATTCTCTCATTTCTAATGTTGGGACAAAGACTTCCTCCCACATTGAAAATATGGAGTTAGAATGAGAAGCCATGAGGTTATATATATATATATATATATATATATATATATATATATGTATCCCACTATCCTATTTCTCCCACTTCACTTATTTCCTACATTTCTTATATTGGAAATAAAGTTTGAGAAAAAATATATTCTCATATTTTTTTCCTCTTACATCCCGCTTTGAAATTATTGTGGATGAAAGAATTGGTATGGAGATATAAAATATTCCCACATTTTTACCACTTCATATCAAAATGATAAAATGTGTTGTGAAGATTTTATCTTCACATATCATTTATTTATTTATTTTTAATAGTTATTTTTTTATTTTTTTAAATAATGTGATCTGACGGGTTAACGGGTCAACCTGTGACATTTTCGAGTTAGGGTTCGGGTCATGTCCCCCAGGTTCTCGACCCAGCGGGTCGGACCCGTGGCCATGTCTACCCTAAATCAGCCCTAATCGACACATCCTCACCATATATCAATTGAAATCATCCACTACAAATATAGAGAAATATCACTGCTTCAATACATTCGTTTGCTATCAAGAATACAACAACAGATTCATAGCTAAGATGCAATTCTTAACATGGTGATCAATCATAGAAAGGAACACAAATATAATCAATAAGCACAAGATGATAAATATAAATAAGAATAACTAAATAGAATCAAATCCTTACAATCTAAAAAACCATGTATTTGAATCACAGGCGAAACTATGAGTTTAGCAACTCATAGGCCAAATCTCTCGCTCTCTCTCTTTCTCTCTAATTGTATTCATAGTTTCACAATTCTTCTTCTTCATTTCTCTGAAAATAATGGAAATAACCTAACAAAGACTCATAAGGAGTCGGCAAAACCCTAGAAATATAATAGTATAATAATAAGAAATAGAATCTTCGGATTCGAAATCGCAATCGTTTGAAATCGGCCCACGGCGGGCGCCGCCTGAGGCACGACGGGTGCCGCTATCTCAGTGACAGAATTCCCTCTTTTTCCTTGATTGTCTTCAATGTTGTGCTTCCTTGCTTCTCTCTAGTCTCTTCCTCAGCCTCCAAATGCTCCAAAACATGTCTCTTAAGCTCTTCCAAAATCCCTCCAAGGTTGGAATGTAACTCTGCAGAATAAACACTAAAAAGGCATAGATTCCGAACTCGAGTACTTCACAAGCAATATATGAAACTAGACTCAAACATATGCAAAACTCCTATCTAAATGCACTAAGAAATACCTATAATGCCTATATGAAATATGCATTATCAAATCCCCCCACACTTAACTCTTGCTTGTCTTCAAGCAACCATAAGACAAAAACATCATCTATGCATCCCACATGAGATTCTTTCACAATTTTACTCATCAAAAGCAACATTATCAATAGTGCAAATATAATCAAGGCATATAAACGTCATAGCACGTATATATGAGATCAAGTTGCTTGCATACTCAAAAATCCAACCTTACCAAGGATAATGTGTATCTCTCACTCTCATGTGTTTAGGCTTTAAGCATACACTCGCCTCAATTTCATATACAAGCATCAACTCAAATATTGACATATTTATCACAAAATCTCCACCGGATACGTCAGGTTGAGGGTCAGGGTTAGGGTCGGGGAAAAGATAACCCGTGACCCGGCGGGTCGAACCGCTATTTCAAAACATAATGAAAGAAACCATCTTTAACATTATAAACAAAACATAATGAAAGAAACTATCTTTAACATATCTATGTTGGGATCACCCAAGCCCTAGAAGAGGAAAATTAAAAACAAAACATAATGAAAGAAGCTATCTTTAACATTCAACTCAAACTAAAACTTACAAAACCTTCAAATCTTTCCTCCTCTTCTCCCACTAGGCTCCTCTCTCTCTCTCTCTCTCTCTCTCTCTCTCTCCTCTCTGCTTGCGCGCGAAGACGACTTGACTTGAATCAATGAAAAAAACCAGTCCCTAAGGCTTTATTTATAGGCTCAAATCCTAGCTATTCTAGGAAGGAACATCTTTGTCTATATCTAACTTCTATCTATTTGTATCTAAAGATAAATGTTTGATAAATAAAACAATTAAAATCCCCCATTGGTAAATTAGGGAATTACTAAAGTAGATAAATATCTTCCAAGTTGGATAAAAGATCTTTCTTTCCAATGCAAGCAATTCAGCTCCGAATTCAGACTCGGATTGGCTCAAAATCGGCCTCTGGTGGTCACCCGATATCGACCACGTTCAATCGATATCGACTTGGTATTCTCAACTCACTCGATCTCGGCCTCTGGAGTAGATTTCGAGTCGACTTCACTCGATATCGACCATGTAAGGTCGAAATCGACTTCTTCGTTTCTTCAGCTCGATGTCCTGGCATTCCTAGTCGACGTGCGATATCAACCAGATGGATCGATATCGACCTCCTTGTGCTTGGTCAAAATGCCTTTTGACTTCTGCTCGATTTCTGGTCCTCAACATTCACTCGATATCGACTAGGTGTGGTCGATTTCGAGACCCTTGACAGTTTTCAGCATTCTGCTCCGTCTTGAAACGCACTTTCCTGAGTCCTCATTCGTCCAATTGACGCATATGAATATGCGTTGGAAAGATCTTTTCGAGGGATACAACTCTAATGAAGATATCAAAACTTGATTCAGAATGATGAATGGATAAATGTGGCGTTTTCTCCAGCTGCATCATCCTATGCTCTTCCTTAGCTTCTCCAATGTCTTCATGACTTTCCTTTAAGCTCCAAAGTGCGTCCGATATCTGCGAAATTAAACAGAAACTTGTGTAGACCTCCATATATTGCAAATAAACATAAACTACACAAATCTCATGCTTTCCCAATATAAAAGTATAAAATATAGACAGAAATCGATGTATAGGTAGATGCAAAACATGGAAAATTGAGCGCACATCACCCACTCACAGAGACAATCAACATCAGTAGTCATAAGCATAATATATACCTAAAACAATTGAGGCGGGCATAGGATCAGATCGAGGCCCGCAATTGGCCATTTCCCCACAGATAAGCACACACATACGCTAAGCCTAATATCATGCTTCTAGTCCAGGACATGAATATTAACACACAAGCATGCTCACAGTTTATATGAGTGCAGAATAATAAATAGGCCCCTATCACAGAATGCTAAGTGGCATATCCCTCTTCTACCTCCACTCCCCTTCCCGATAGGGCAGAGACTGGCCAGTTCACGAATGCATTCCATTCCATTATAATCGAATCAAGCTCGCAAGCCCAACCCGTAACCATATATATATGAATAAAGCCCGCATGCAATTCTCATAATCATGCTCGTAATATATATAAAGGTGATGTCATCTGACTCAAATGACTCAGGACGAGACCCGATATGACTAGGTCGTCCTCTGACCCTAGCAAGTTATTTCACAGATAACGACCGTTCTGTTTACATACGCATACAGAATAAGAATGCTCATTCGTCAATGCAACCTAGCTAGCATGATACTACATGGCATGCTGATATGATATGCAAACACCTAGTACATCATCCACATATAAGTGACGAGAGGGTTTCCCGACCAAATAAATTTGTAGTCAAAACCACGCTATAGGATAGTGGAGTCAGGTTCGTCCTCAGGAGAGAAGTCAGCAGTTCTAGTTTAGTGTTTCGGGGTTAGGGAATAGTGGGAAGAGGTGTAAGGTTGCTGTCAATGTCGGCTAAGAGTTGGTCGTTGTCAAGGGGTGGAGAGGGAATGGTGGTTGGTGTCGAGTAGAATCTGTGCGGAATAAAAGTAACGAAATAAAACAAATAAAGATGCAAACTTCTTAGGTTAGGGATCACCGCAGCAATAAACATATGTGTGGATTATAATTCACATAAAAATGCATGCTTTATATCAAATAACTTTTGTTATTAACAAATAAGAATATAGAGGCTTTCGCATAAACCCTAAGTGTTACTATCCCTTTTTCATAATTAATCCAAATTCATAATAAGATCACTTTCGCTTCAATATCATAAATAAGGATCACCTACTACTCTCATAGAAGAATTACGCATATAGGATAGAAGATGATAAAGACATACAAAATCATAAATTCATAAATCAAACACACATGTCTATGTTGGGATCACCCCAACCCTAGAAGAAGGAAATTACAAACAAGACATAATAGAATAAACTAACTTTATCATTAAAAATAAAACTTAACTTACAACCAAATCGTCTCCAATCTCTTCCTCCTCCACTCGGCCTCTCTCTCTCTCTCTCTCTCTCTCTCTCTCTCTCTCTCTCCGCTCCCTTTCCTAACCACTTGCGCCCGAAGACGACTTGGCTTGAATCAATGAAAAACCAGCCCCTATTGCTTTATTTATAGGCTTCAATCCTTGCTACCCAAGGAAAGAGCAATATCTATCATCTATCTATATCTATCTAAAAATAAATATTTCCTAATAAATAAATATGAAACAAATAAAAATCCCATAGGTAAAATAGGATTAACCAAAGAGGATAGAAGTCATCCAAGGTGATAAAAGATCCTTTTCTTCGAAATTAAGCAACTCCCCTCGGATTAGGACTTGTATTATAACACGTCGGACAGCTTCTGCATGTCACTCGATATCGAGTCAAGTGACTCGATATCGACTCATCTGCTTTGTCTCGAGTGATGCCAGACTCGACGTCGAGTCTCCAGTGTATGGTGTCGAGTGGTATTCACTTGATATCGAGTCATAGGACTCGATATCGAGTCATCTTAGTTGATTTCTGGTGAGGCTGCACTCGATATCGAGTGGTAGACTTGATATCGAGTTATCTTGGTCGATATCTGGTCATGTTCCTTAAGCTGTGCTCAGGTTCATTCGATATCCGGGGCTCTTCAGTCGATATCTAGTGCTTCAATCGATATTTGGTGCTTCAGTAGAAATCAACACTTCTTGGTTTTTCCCCGAATTTGCTTCAAATTCTGCAATATTAAACCGAAACTTGAGTAGGCCTCTATATATGACAAATAAACATAAACTACACAAATCTCATGGTTTTGTATCCCAGAAGTATAAAATATGGACATAAATCGAAATAGATGTAAGCGAATTAAAAACATGGTAAATTGAGCGCACATCAACAAGCAAGGAAGACCTGATCAATCTGAGTAAGCTCCGAAGAGACTTACCTAGCTAGCAACCGCAAAATAGGAACCCGGCACACAACAAGCACAATCACAGAGTATCACCTAAATACATAACGAGAATACACTGAGTATACTTCTATAGCCACTCTGAACACATATATCACACACTCATACAAGCAAATAAATAAACAAGTTCGATCTCGAATGGGGTGGTGGAGCTTCGGTGGCTCGGTGGTGGTGACGAGAAGTCTTTGGGGCTGCTGCAGGACACTCGTTGACGTCGGAGGAGATGCGGGTGTTGTTGCAGGAGGACGTGTCAAGTATTAAAGTAAATAAAACTAAATATAAGCAACCGACTCCTGTCCAAGCAAATAAATACAAGACTTCCTCCCGTTGTAGTAGAAGGTAGTCAGGATCGATCCACGAGGAAGCGTGTCAGCGCCCACCTTTCCAGTTCCAGAAACTCTCGAAATTGACTCAGGAAGTACTCGACGTCGACCACTCAGTCGAACAGAAACTGCAAAACAGAAGCGCAAACGAAGCAAAAATAGGCAATGTCAAGTAAAAGCTACTCGACGTCGATGAAAACCTACTCGACGTCGACTAGATGTGGTCGAAATCGAGTACACAATAGAACAAAAACGTAACTTCCTTGCAACAAACGAAGGACAAAAACACGAAATTAGTGGGAAATAAATCAATAACTAAAGACTTCCAAGATCAGGGTTTCAACACCACAACGATAACCATATAAAATAATGCATAAAGGTATAAAATATCATGCTTTTTCATCAAATAACTGTCGTTATTAACGAATAGGAAGATAGAGGTTTTCGCATAAACCATAATTGTTGCTAACCCTTTTTCACGTAATTAATCCAAGTTGTATTAAGATCACTTTCGCTTCAATAACACAAACAAGGACCACCTTTAACTTTCGCAAAAGAATCATGCTCATAGGGATAGAAGACAAAATCGCATCAAAAGATTGTACCTTTATCGCATTACCTTACATGGCTACCGTCGGGCTCACCCAACTTTTGCGAGTAGTCACCCAACTTCTAGGGTCAGGGTGAGCCCGACGGTAGCCATGTAAGGTAATGCGCTAAAGGTACAATCTTTTGATGCAATGTCGTCTTCTACCCATGCGAGCATGATTCTTTTGCGAAAGTTGAAGGTGATCCTTGTTTGTGTTATTGAAGCGAAAGTGATCTTAATACAACTTGGATTAATTATGTGAAAAGGGTTAGTAACAATTAGGGTTTATGCGAAAGCCTCTATCTTCCTATTTGTTAATAACGAAAGTTATATGATGAAAAGGCATGATCTTTTATACCTTATACCTTATACATTATTTCATATGGTTATCGTTGTGGCGTTGAAACCCTGATCTTGGAAGTGTTTTAGTTTATTGAGTTTATTTTCACTCTAGATTGAAAAGGATCATGGTGACCGCAAAAACACAAGCTGAGATGATTGAGAGGCTTCAGAGGGAACTAGCAGCCAACAATGCTACTCTTGCCGCTGAGAGAGCACACACTGAGCGGGAAGCAGAACTGAGGAGGTAGACGGAAGCTGAGCTTGCCCTATATCCAACAACTGCTAAGGACTACATGCACCTGACTCTTGTTGTGCCTGAATCGGCTATTCTAGTCCATCCTAATAATTTTGAAATTCGCACTTCCTTTCTTACTGAAACTAAAAATAATGCTTTTGAAGGGAGATTTAATGAATGCCCTCTCGCTCATATTACTACTTTTGCTGATATGTGCCAAACTATTTATGAAGGTGCTACTCTTGAATATGTAAGAATGAAAGCTTTTCGTTGGTCTCTTGCAGGTCCAGCATTTAAGTGGCTGGAAGGACTACCTGCGCGATCCCTCACAACATGAGCAGAGGTTAGGAATGCGTTCCTCAACAAGTTCTTTCCTCCCGCCAAGACAGCGCTCCTCCGCCAAAAGATTACAACTTTCAAACAAAAGCCAGGGGAGCCGCTAGCAAGAGCATGGGATCGATACAAGGACCTGCTACGATCATGTCCTACTCATGGGCCACCACCATATGTCATTCAAGAGATTTTCTACGACTCTCTTGATCTAGCCAGCAAGGAAATGATCAGTCAATATACTCAATATGAGTATCTGACACAAACACTCGCAGAGGCATGGGCATCTATCGAACGGCTCACCAACTTCGACAACACCTATGGGGCTCCTGCAAATTACGACGATAACAACTATGCAAGGCCAGCCCCATCCATGCCCCTCTATGAGCCTCATAAGAAGATTGATTCAGACGTCACAGAGCAATTCTACAAGGATCAGAATCTCAAGCAAGTCAAGTTTCTTTCTGTCAACCAACCTTGCATCGAATGTGGCTCACAGCGGCATACCACTCCAGAGTGCCCACATACGGAGCAAGTCAGGCTAGTAGAAACTCGCGATGAGGTAGCTTATGTAGGGGTCCCAATCGCTATATGGGGGACCAAAGGTTCTATCAGCCACAATGGAACCAAGGTGCCCCTAGAAACCCCCCATCATACAGAGCTCTAGGATCCAGAAAAGGACCAGCGGAAAGATGATCTACAGATGATCCTCGACAAGATGAGGAGGAATCAGGCGCAACAGCAGCAATCCACCAGCAACATCCAGACTCAACTCCACAACCTCAATACACGATTTGGGGAGATGGACATCTGGAAAAAGAGCATAGAAACCCAAGTGGGTCAACTTGCGGCACAGATCCCAAGACCATCCGGAAAGCTCCCTGGGCATACAGATCCAAATCCTAAGGGGCAATCCGGACACGTCGCCTTTGTAAAACTACGGAGCAGACACCAATTACACGAGCCAGAGGTCGGAAAGGAGGAGGACGAAGCGAAAAATCCACTCGACGTCGAGCAGAGCCCAGTTGACGTTGACCAGTCTACTCGACATCGACCAGAGCTACTCGACATCGACCAACAACACAACATCGAAGAGTCTTCTGCACGACAACAACACTCGACGTTGACTATTGTAGTCGATGCCGAGGACCCTCCAGTCGACGTCGACCACCCTTCTGCTCCTCTCCACTCGACATCAGCACCTCCGACAAAGAAAAAGCTGTCATTCCCAACGAAATCTCCAAAGGATCCAACAGAGAAGAAGTTTCAGTGTTTCGTAAAGATGCTTCAAAGGCTCAACGTCACCATCCCCTTCACAGAATCTCTTAATGAGATGCCATCATATGTAAAGTTCCTCAAGGAGATCTTAAGCAAGAAGCGATCAATGGCTGAGATCGCAGAGGAGTGTTGCCAGATGGACGTTCTAGAAAAAAGGCCAGATCTAGGTAAGTTTGCTATAACCATTGGATTTGGTCAATATAAATTTAATGCTTTATGTGACTTGGGAGCCAGTGTGAGTATAATGCTTTTATCAATCTGGTCCAAGATTAAGATAGGTGCTTTAGAGCATGTGGATGCAAAACTATACATGGCGAACAACACGGTGGTCATCCCAACATGCATGGTGGACAATGTACCAATGCAAGTAGGTAAGTTCTTTGTCCCTGCTGATTTCTCAGTTATTGGTATGGCAGAGGACCCTGCTTGTCCAATCATTCTAGGAAGGCCCTTCTTAGCAACGGTGGATGCCACTATAAGTGTACGGAAGGGAGTGCTCACTTTCAACATCAGCGATGAGGTAATTGAGTATTCCTTTAATAAAACTGAAAGACACACATGTCCCATGGAAGAGGTCAAATCCATATCAGCTAGGTACATCACTTGCGGGGAGCCTAAGGTAAGAAATATGACTCCCGATGAGCTGGAGAAGCGGGACATGGAAGCCCAGGTGGAGGAGATCACGGCCATCCTGAACGAAGAGACAAAAAATCTACTCGACATCGACCAAGGTAAGTATGGGGTCGATGTCGACCAGAAGTACTCGACGTCGAGTACTCTGGTCGACGTCGACCAGATCCAGGAGCCTCCATCGACTGCACCTTCATTGAGAAAACTACCCGGAGCCAAGGAGTACTCGACGTTGAGTACCTTACTCGACGTCGACCATTCCCCCACATCGACCTCTCCATCCTCGACGAGCAACCCTCTTGAGCCAAAAGAGTACTCGACGTCAAGTAACTTACTCGACGTCGACCAAACCGGGCACTCGAATCCTTCTCCTTCGACGAGCAATTCATGAGACGAACAAACACAGTCGACGTCGAGTACTTGTACTCGAAGTCGAGTAGATCCCGAGGTCCAAGGTATGGACATCTCTTCTCCTATTTCAATTAAAGATTTATCTATACATGGGAGAGGTTTGCCTTGGTATGTGCGATTGTGCAAGGTTTCCAATGATGATCCCAAGGAGTATGAAGTATGAGACAAAGTCTATGTCGCCAAATCAAAGGATCATTGGTTTCCCAACAAATTCAACAAGAAAAAGATGAGACCTTTCACGGTGAACAAGATCCATTCAAGAGGACTACAACTAATGGACAAGAATGGATTCCTGTTCAAAGCCCAAGCTACATGGGCCCTGTAGATGCCACCTTGAGCGTAAACAGAGAAAGCCGGCCTAGCGACTATAAAGTCTAGATCTTGTAAATAAAACACTTAGTTTTTGAATTTTTGGACATTATGTTTTTGGTTTTTCGTTTTGAGACATTGTTTGTAAGTTTTTCTATTGTGGATATTGCCTTCTAACGATTTTTGCTGGTACGAAGAAGCAGCAGAAGTACTCGACGTCGAGTAACCTACTCGACGTCGACCACCATCACGAGAAAGGGACTCGTGGTCAAGAAGAAAAGCCACCCTGGGGTTCAACGTTACTCGATGTCGAGTAGACCTAGTCGACGTCGACTAGTCTACTCGAGATCGACCACTTCTGTGCACATTCAGCACTCGATTTTCGACGTTCCGCACACCTGTCTAGTGAGTTTGTTTCTTTACCCTTGTTTTTATACAGTGAGGACAATGTAATGTTTAAGTATGGGGTGGGGGAAGGGCTTACTTCATGAATATTTGACTATATTTGACATTATGTGTGCATTTTATTTTTTTTTCGAATTGCTTATACATGGCTATTTTGGATTTCATGTTTGATCTATGTGCTTGTATGCATGTTTTCCAAAGTCTATAAAAATCACCCCCATTGAAATTTTTTGATTAGTGTCATGGACTCGACGATGCAAATTGAATTCATTAGAGATATAGTATGAAATTGCCTAGTAAAGGGAAGTCACAATGAAGTGCATATTTTCTATAAAAACCATGAAAGGAGGTAAAAAGACATTATTCGGTGGAATTGCCAAATTTTTAAAATTGATTTACTTTTTTTTGAGAGAAAATAAGAATTTCATCAATTCTGCATACCTCGTAAAAATCTGGACCATTAATTGCACAAGAATGATCATTCTGTTAAATACGAATAATCATTCTATTGAATACGATTAATTAAGTTTTCTAGAATAATCGAGTAATATAATTTCAACACAATTGCGTTAGTAATAAATATAATCTATTTAATTTAAGTGAATAATCTCTTATATTTAACCGAATAAAAAAACATAATCTATTTGATTTTGTGGGTCCCTCCATTTATACTTTAAAAAAATATCTAAAAAAAAATCATTTTATATAGTTTTAACCTCCTTAAAACATGTGTTATAAAGTCAATGAGCTTATAGGGTTCGTATGGGACGGGGTTAATAAACTGACTAAAATTATAAACAAGGTAAAATTTATAAACAGATGGTAAAAGTAGTTAAAATTTTAAACAGCAGTATAATCTGCGTATGGGGCACAAGTGTGTTAATTTTGATATATGAATTTAGTAGTTGTGAAAATGGTGTTTTGTTTTTTTAGCTTAATAATTTGGGATAACCATTGATAAATTTTACAACAATGGGCAATCCTACAATTACACGTACAAATGTCTGCGATGACTACATCATAATAAGGGTGGTTAATCATCGAACAGTCGACAATTTTTACAACAATAGGCACTCTTACAATAACACGTACATTGTCTGCAATTGCTACATCCTAATAAGGGTGGCTATTCATCCATTTCGAGCTGCCCAAACAATGTCTGCGATCTCATCTCGCAACCTCTCCATATCATCGCTTTGAGCACCACTTGGGCCATCGACCCCAGCGCTATCAGCGTCTGTAGGGGCTTTGTTGCGCATGGGTTGTTGTCTTCGTCGTCTGAAAAATGTTTCGCGTGCAGGCGAATAAAGTTGTGAAGTGCCATGGTAGCTAGGATGATATCAATCTGTGTTTCTTCATCATAATTGGGCATTGTAGACAACACCTTGAATTTCTTCTTCCACACGCCAAATGTACGTTCCACAACACAACGTAATTGCGAGTGTCTGTAGTTGAATAGCTCTCGCCTGTTCCCTGGTGCCACACGCTGGAAGTGGGTCAAGTGGTAGTACGACTTTGAGTAAGGTACCATGTATCCGTCACGACAAGCATATCCCTTGTCGCATAGATAATACTTGCCTGAACCAAACTCAATCAAAATCAAACGGTAGATGACATGTAAAAGCTATGTAGTTCACAAACATACCGCGTGTGGGTGTGGAAAATTCATATTCGCATCGTTGGTAGCACTGTCAAGTACCTTCGCATCATGTGCAGATCCTTCCCATCCAACCAGTGCGTACGTGAAAAGCATGTCGAAGTCCACCACAACTAGGACATTAAATGTTACGGTCTGCTTGCGTCCTCTGTAGCGATCTTGGGTGTCCTCCGCGATGGTTGCTTCTATATGGGTACCATCTATTGCTCCGATTGCATTCTACAAAAGGAAGTACATGGATGAAACCTTCATGTCCCAAATAGGTTGTTAAGTGGTTTAACGGCAATACGATACATGTACCTTGAACGGCATAAACCGTTGATTGGATGAAATACGCGATGGTATTCCGCTGAACGTCGGGTCACGAGGCTTCAACATGTCTCTTGTTAAGCCGATTAAGTTCTGCTTCCGACCTGTTATTGTATCCAACACCTGGTGGATTGTTCGATTGACTTTCTCAGGCGAATGTTGAAAGTGCTCGCAAATCACTCTAGTCGAAGCCCCTTGTGAAACCATATACAGAAACATTCCAATAACCCAATTATGCACAACTATAAATCCAATAACCCAAATCCATCTATAAAGATAAAAGGCAAAGACAAAATCTTGATTTTCTTATCCCACCACTGCTTGTCAGCCATTATTCTTCGATTCACCGGATCCCAACCTAATCCAGTTTCATGGTTTCTTAGCATCTTCCAAGCCGAGTACTCGCGTTTCAAACCTTGGTACCTATTCTTCATTACCACAACAGTCACTATACGACCTATCTTTTTGGAAAATGCAAGTGCCAATGCCTCCCATTTGAAATTGCTTGTCGGATTTGTGTTCTTGCGGTAATCCAGCAACAGTAGAACCATTTGTTTCAGTACGTCGTCGTTCCAACTGAAGGAACAATTGCTCGTGTTATCGATATCTTGTGAGACATCCATTTGCTGTCATTAACAACCAATACATTCTCATCGAAGGCAAATGTTTTCAAAACATGCATCAAGTGTGCACTTACTCCCTACATTCAATGACTCAAAAACCTAATATCCATAATGGTTCCATAGCAAAGTCCAAGAGCAGCAATAACAACAAGTTCCACAAGCTTTTGAAGCCACATATTGCAATAGATGGAACAAATAAAATGCAGCAGTAACAACAACAAAAACAACCAATATGTGCAGTAACAACAACAACAAAAATGAAGTGATTTTGATTCAGAAGCCAAACTGAAATCACCAATTTTCACACAAATTCAACCACACACATCAAAAGAAGCCAAACTGAAATCAACAATTTCTAATTCAATCCAATTTCAAGAAGTATGAAATCAACAATTTTGCAATAGATGGAACAAATCAAAAGAAGCCAAACTGAAATGCCGAAGTCATCAATTTCTAATTCAATCCAACCACACACATTTTCGCACAAATAAACACCCAATTTCGCACACATTCGAAATTAATGGATGAAGGTGAGTGACATACGTACCTTAGTGATCTTCGTTCTTCGTAGCCCTCACAGGCGCCTCGGAAGAACGCCGGAGCAACCCTTAATTTGTCTCTTGGCGCCGGTCGTCGTTTCCTGGCGCAGATGGAAGATAGATGGAAGATGGGAGATTGATGGAAGATAGATGGAAGATGAGGGGGAGTTACATACCTAAAGGAGGTCCGGTTGAATCCGAGTCTTCAGCGCCACAGATCGGAGATGCCGCCGCTCCTCTGCTCCATTTCTCGCACTGGATGTAAACTGAAAACCCTAAGCGCGTTGTGAATTTGGTAAAAGCTAGGCGGGTTGTGAATTTGGTAAAATAATAGGGGTAAAATAGTAATTATGGAATATAAACCCCAAAATAAGCTTCAATCTGCAGCTTTTTGTTAAACCCTTTTTTTAACTGATTACAACATTATTTTGGTTCTCATACACCCTTTAAACCCATTTATCTTTTTAACAGCTAAAAAAGTAATAATTTTAACTGTTAAAAAAGTTTTCCATACACACCCATATTTCCAAACGAAGTTAGTATCAAATTACCTTATAAAAAAATATTAATCTCTATTCTTCCGGAGGTGATAGATTAAATTTTTGTGATAAAAATAATTCTACATCAACAAAAAAAAAACTAGGTGATTTTCACTGGAATAAAAAAAAACAAAAAAAAACAAATTGATATGCGGGTCCCACAGTTCCAAATGTTTGTTACATTCCCTTCTTGTGAAGTCACGCGCCACACCATGAGTGTAAGCTCCTTTCTCCCACGGGGCCCACTGTTTTAATTTAAGAAAAAGGAAAAAATAACTTTTAATCTAGGCCATCCATCCCTCTACGATCAATGGTCCTCAATTGTGCACAAGGTACACCCTAAACCTTGTGCACAATTGATCCATACTCTCTCTATATATATAAACAATCAAGTTTGGGAACAATTTCAGTTGATGTTGCAGTTTAATGTGATTGGTATTTTGCCTTATTAAGTATAAGTTGAAATTATGTTTTGAAATTAGTTGATTATGGATTTCAGCTAGGGCTATAAATTTTCCTGCCGGGGCGGTCAATCAGGAAAGAATCTCAGGGTAGTACCCGAACGTCCTCAGTTCAACTTTCTGATGACCGCTCTCTATTTACCAAAATTAAGAAGTGAAAAATGCCTCCGATTATTGATCCCAATTTTCACCTAAAAACATAACCCCCCAAATTTTGAAACACTGAACCCTGAATTATCATGTTCAAAACATTCAACTACAATTTAGCCCCAATTTCGTACCCAATGTGATATTGTGATTCATATTTGGCCCCAAATTCAAAACATTCAAGAAAAATCTGTCTTATTTCACAAAAAAATAAAATAAAAAAATACAAGCTCGATTTCTAAAACTCATGAAATTGGACTCTACCGAATTCGCATATCCTACCGTTGCTACCTCCACTGAAGTCGCCGCCGCCGTCTGCCACCGTTGTCGCCCCTCTCCACCACCGAACAAATTTGTCTTCTCTTCGCTCGCTCTCTGTTGCCTTTTTGAATCTATCTTAAAAGGAAAAGTATCGATGACTGCCCAACTTGAGAAGAATTCGGTTTAATTGTTTTTTTTTAGTGAGCAACTGGGGCAAGCCCCACTACCGAAGATCACATTAATTGAAAGGAAACAGAGTTACAGAGAGTCCAAGGGAGCCAAAACAACTCCTTGGGCATCCGATTGCAGAACAGAAAGCCCCACAGGGGGAACAGAATTTAAAATCACACAGCCAAGCGGGAGAGAAAAGGAGGATTTAGCAACGAGGTCCGCCAGGCGATTGCAGTTGCGACGAACATGCCGGAACTGGACTGACCAGCTCCTACAGATGAAGCCGTGGCAGAAGGCTACCAGGCTCGCACAGGGGTGCGTGGAGGAGGCACCAACCTCTAGAAGCTTCAGCGCAGTTTCAGAGTCCGACTCAAATAGCACCTTGCGAAGACCACAGGACCAAGCAACTTCGAGTCCCTTAGCTACCGCCCACAGTTCCGGACTCACCACCGGGCAAGCCCCGATGTTGAACGAGAAACCCACAATCCATTCCCCGTTCACGTCCCGGGCCACGCCGCTAGCAGCTGCTTCCCCAGAGCACTTCACATCTCCATCCACATTAAATTTAACCCAGTCGGCCTCCGGGGGACTCCAGCCGACAGCTCCGCTCGGTTTCCCATTGCTCGGCGCTAACACAGTGAGCTTCCTCTTGGCATTTCTATGCTCGGCCGCCAATTTCCAGCAAATCTCCGGCATCAGGATGAAATCGCGCTCCCCGTTGAAGGCTTTGTCATTCCTTCTATTCCATATCCTCCAAAGAGCTAAAGCGAAGAAAGCTTTCCACTTCTTGGCAGGGGTTTTAGCCATGTCCGTCGCTAGGTTGAGCCGCATCCAGGCAGCGAAGGGCAGGGTGAAGAAATCCGCCCTACCCTTTGCCTCCGCCGCGGGCATCCAGAAGGTCTTGGCAGCACCGCAGTCCCTAAAAAGATGAATAAGAGTTTCCGGAGACACATTACAGCAAAGGCACAAATCAGAATTACCAAGGTGTCGGCGCAGGCGTTCATGGTTTGTCATAATTCCTCCTTTCGCCATCGACCACACGAAGGTCTTGACCTTCTCGCACACATCCAAGCTCCAAATGGATTTGAAGAAGGGTATGTTGCATAAATTGACATTACCCCTGTCCCCAATGGAGAGATATCCGGAGTTAGTAGAATAGGACCCATCTTCGGTTATCGGCCAGCATAGGGTATCATCCCTATCGGCTATCGTAGCGGCTGCAATGGAGAGAAACGATGACGAGGGTAGGAGGTTAGCAAACTCCTGCCACATCCACCCCTGACCCTGTTCCCAAAGATCAGAGATCCTTGCTTCCAGCTCTATAGGAGTTCCAGTCGCCAGCAGCTCCAGGGGTGAATCCCCCACCCACACGTCTTTCCAGAATCTAACGCTGCGGCCATCCCCAACATTCCAGCAGAGCCTTGGTTTGAGGATGGTCTCGGCGTATTTGCTAACCATAATATCAGCCCACACTCCTTTTTCATCGTTGATCAGCCTCCAACCTAGCTTGGCCACCGGCGCAAGGTTGAGGTCTGCCATCCGTCTAATTCCAAGCCCCCCCAGCGTCTTCGACTGCGTGATTTCAGCCCAGGCGATCTTGTGCACACGCCTCCTTTCCGGACTGGATCCCCAAAGAAAACTCCTGCACACCTTTTCTATACTCTTGCATGTACTAGTAGGGAGGATGATGGTGGACATCGTATACACCAGGATCGTCGATAGGACAACCCGGGTTAACGTCGCCCGTCCTGCGAGATTCAACAGGGCCGCCTTCCAACCAGCCAATTTGGTATTAAACTTATCAAAGATATGAGCACACATACCTTTATTTAGGGGTGTGCAGAAAAACCCAAAACCGAAAACACGACACGAAAACCCGACAACATGACACGAAAAAACCCGAAACCGAAAAAACACGACACGAAAATGACACGAACCGAGAAAACACGGCTGTAAACGGTTCGTGTTCGGGTCGGGCAAATCGCCTAGTCGGATACCCGACACGAACCGTTTAGTTTTTTTTTTTTAATTTTAGGTTTGGTAGTATAATACTAGTATAAATAGAAACCTCTATGTATTAATAAGCTCCGCTAGGCCAACTGGTTCCGTGTAAGCGCATTCTCTTAGCAATTGCAAACATGCCCGGGTTCGAATCCTCACGGCTCCAGTTTTATTTTCTTTCCAAACAGAGGCAGCTTGATTCTATTTTAATTTTTTCTGTCTTTGCAGGCCCAAACAAACAAACCCTAAAATCCGGCCCAAACAAAAACCCTAGGATTAAAACTATCGCTTCTCTTTCTCATGCTTGGATCTCTGTTCATCACTTCATCCTCTGCTCTCGCCTCTCTCAGTCTCTCATGCTCAAATCCGGATGCGACCTACAGGCGGCTACAACGAGGCTTCACAAACGGCTCTTGCTACCTTCGACTATTGGTCTTCTTCTCCAGTTCTCAACTACTTTCTCAGTCTCTCTATTTGCCTCTCGACGCTCTCAAAATCAAGTTTTCTTCTCCAGTTCTTCTCCGGCGATTATTATCTAGATCCGGAATGATGGTCGACATCAATGGCCGATCGGTTGGAAAGCGACAAGGTTCCTGAGCAGCGGTTTGAGACTGTCAACTTTGCTTCAATGTCCATTCGGCTATTCTTCATTTCTTTCTTCCCTCTTCTCTCGTAGGTTTTTGTAAAATTTCTGAGAAATTGATTACCTATTTGGCTATTTAGGATTTTTTGAACATAAATTGGTTAATTTGTTTCTTCTTTGGCTTGATTACAAGGAGGCCTTCGTTAGAGTTTGTAATTGCTATTGATGATTGTTTGCATCAGTGTATGGAATTGAATCAAATATGCATCTGCAATCGTTTACTGGGTTGTGTGAAGTAAAGGCTAAACGGATCGTGTCGGGTATCCGACTCGGATACCCGAAACCGTTTCGCTTATCCGTGTCGGATACCCGACTGTTATCGAATCGTGTTCGTGTCAAGTTTTTTAGGCTTATCGGTTCCGGGTACCCGACATGGATATCCGTGTCATGTCGGGTACCCGGATATGCACACCCCTACCTTTATTAACTCTGTTGTGCAGGATGGGAATGCCCAAGTAGTTACCCAAGTTGTCGGTGACTTCAATACCCCCTTCCGATTGAATCCTCAATAGAAGATCCTCGCTAACATTCTTGGAGACGAAGACCTTGGATTTCTGCAGACTGACTCTTTCCCCAGAGGACTCGTAGAAGGCTTCCAAGCACTTTCGGATAACCTTGATTTGGGATACTGAGGCTTCCGCAAAGAGCAGTATGTCATCAACGAAGAACAAGTGGGACAGGGCAGGACCGCCTCTCGCTATGCGGATCGGCTTCCAGCTCCCCTCGTCAACCAGGGTCGAGACCAGGTGGCTGAATCTCTCCATACATAGGATGAAGATGTACGGGGAGATTGGGTCGCCCTGCCGGACTCCCCTAGTAGGCGTAAACTGCTCGGTCGCTTCTCCGTTCCAAAGAATCTACATCCTAGGAGTACGGACACACTCCATAATCCACCCAATCCACGCGCTCGGGAACCCTGCTAGAACAAGGGTTTCTTCAATGAAGTCCCAGTTAAGGCGGTCGTAGGCTTTCTCAAGGTCGAGCTTCAGACACATCCAACCCTTCCTCCCTTTCTTCCGACGCATAGAGTGGACCACCTCCTGAGCAACAATAATATTATCATAGATAAAACGGCCCGGGATGAAGCTGCCCTGATGGGGTCCAACCAAACGCTCCATATACGGTTTAATACGGGAAGTCAGAAGCTTCGTAACAGCCTTGTATATAACATTACAGAGGCTGATGGGTCGAAACTCCTGTATCCGCTCAGGCTTCCCAACCTTCGGGAGCAACGCTATCAGTGTATCATTCACCCCTTTCGGGAGCTTGGAGGAGTGGAAGAAATGTTGGACAAAATCAATAACCGAGGCCCCGACAGTATTCCAACATTTGTGAAAAAACACGGGTTGGAATCCGTCAATGCCCGGTGCTTTGTACGCACCCATGTCCCTGAAAGCCCTTCTGACCTCCTCGGCGCCAGCAGTGTTCGATAACCTGGACCAGATATCTTTTTCAAGACTAGGGAACAAACTCGACAGAACCTTCTTGGTCGAGCTAGTCAACGTTGGTGCATAGAGCTCCCCGTAGTAGTTGCAAGTGATGGCTTCCACCTCTTTTCCTTCCTCGATCCAACAGTCCTCCGCCCCTCTAAGCCCTTCAATGCGATTCCTCTTACGTCGAATGATAGTAGAAGTGCGAAAGTAGCTAGTATTCCGATCGCCGAAGACCAGCCACTTGTCCTTCGATTTTTGGAACCACAGGATTTCTTCTTGCTCGAGAGTAAGGTCGAGATCCTGTCGCAGCTTCGCTTCCCGCTCCCTATCGCCAGTATCCGGATTCCTCGCCAACTTCCTCTAGATCGCATCAACCTCACGCATCAGTTGATCTTTACGGCATTGGATTCTGCCGAAGACCTCCTTGTTCCACTTAGAGAGATCCCCGCTAAGGGCACCGAGAGCAGCAGGAGCCGGACATTCCTGTCTCCACTAGGACTTCACAAAAGCCGAAAACTGATCATGAGTGAGCCACGCTGCTTCAAACCGGAAGGGCCGTCTTTTCCTGTCCAAGGCGATCTTGGGGTGGACCTCAAGAAGGATGGGGCAGTGATCTGACGAGTAACGTGGAAGGTGGCGAACTCTAGCCTCCGGCCAGCGGGTCCGCCCGGCCACATTAGTAAGGACCCGATCAATCCGCTTCGAGACGGTCCTACCACCCACGGAAACCTTACTCCACGTGAAATCCTGACCCGAAAAACCCAAGTCCACGAGTCTGTGATTGTTTATAAGATTCCTGAAGGTGGGCGCGTCCCTGTGAAGAGCCCTTGTTCCCCCGGCAGTTTCCTCAGACCCTATGATACAGTTAAAATCCCCTCCTAGTAGGAGAGGCCCGTCGATGGATTCAAGACACTTGGAGAGCCTCTCCTAAAAGGGGATTCTCCTGGCAAAAGACGGGGGTTGCATAGACTGCAATAAGGTGGGCTCTCGCACTGCCGTGTCTCCAGGATGCGTGGATGAAATCAGCGGTGCTGTCATGAATCGTAATATCGGCGTGATCTTTGTTCCAGAGCAACCAAACACCACCGGCAAAGCCATTAGCTTCAATACGAATCCAGTTCGAGAACCCCAGCTTAGAGCAAATCTTCTCGGCTCTCTCCCCGGATACCCTGGTTTCCATGAGCGCAAGTACATCAATCCCACACTTCTTCCTGATGAAGTTGAGCGCTCTTCCAAAGCTCTTCTTACCTGCGCCAAAACAATTCCAGAATAAGGTATTAGATTTATTATCCATCCTAGGAAAGGCAGAAAATAGCATAATAGATAGCAAGAAAAGGAATGAAGGACTAAAACAAAGGTAGCATGAAATTCGGCAGTGATTATGCGACGCTCGTGGATCCCCCTGTTCAATCCTTAACACCATGATTTTCCTTCTCCAAGACGTCGACCCGCAGATCCCCCGATGCCGGTTTAGTAGGGAACCAAAATCTGCCTTCCAGGCGTGTCGAGGAGGGGGGTGAAGCAACACTTGGCCAGCTAACCTCAGGCTCTTCCTTGTCCTGATCCATAGCATTCTCCTCACTAGGCGCGACCATCCCGGAGGAGTTGAGGTCCAGTACCCGAGAGGAGGAACTACCGTCACCACCTTTGTTCATCTCGCCGGTGCCCTGGACTCCTTTCCTCGACAGATGCTTCCCACTCTTTCTCTTGAACTAGGATGATTGGTTAATTCTGATCCTCTTGGATTTGGAGTTATCAGACAAGGGATTGAGGGCAACCTGTTGGACACCTACAGGCCCAGGCCCATCATCCATCGGGCTAAGCCCAGAATTTATCGGGTCCCCAACAACTCCATCCTCCCCACGCTTTCCTTTCCCACGCGTGTTAGGGTTGGGATTACCCCCATTATTCCCCACGCCGTCATTCTTTCCAAGATTATTGGTGGACTGGATCCCAAGATCCCTCGTGCCTTTAGGGACCTCGAGCCTCCCCTCCTTTTGAAGCCGGCCATTAATGCCCTTCCCGTTAGGAACGGTCACATTCCTATTGGGACCTCTGGTCCTCCCTGTCGTCGATTGCCACGCCTTCCCGCCGGCGGTCGGATTGCCCATCTGTTGCAGCCTCGGTTTAGGAGCGGGGGGACGGCCACGCCTCGTCACAACCATCTAGGGCCCGTATTGGCTATCTCCGACATCCCCGGCTGCCGATCCACTACTTTGTTCAGATTGAGCGTTAGCATTCTCCATCGCTGTCTTCTCCAAGGCATTCGCCTTCTCCACATTCTCAGGATATTGGGCTTTCAGATGGCCGACTCTGTCATAGCCGAAACAAACCTTCGGGATTCCTTCGTACTCAAGCAGAAACCGCTCTCCGTTGATGGTAATCGAGCCCTTCAGAGGTTGCTCAAGATCAACCTCGACACAAACCCTAGGGAAGTTTCCTCTGTTCGTATAAACCGTATTGTGATCGACACTAACGGGTTTGCCTAGCCCCTCTGCTATTTTCATCAGCACTTCCTTCTGGTATAACACCATCAGGAGGTCAAGAATCCGTATCCATGTTGGCGCCCACATAGTTGTCAATATTGTAAAATTTATCCATACAAAAAACTTACACGGTTTAACCAAAATACAATTTTCAGACGCGATGTAAAATATTTTGAAACTCTAATATTACCCGACGAAAAACTTAAAACTCTTTTTTTGAACAAAAACTTAAAACACTTGTTCTCCTCGAAATAAGCTAAACCACAAGGTTATCTCACAAAAAAATCCGAAAAATATACGAAGAAAAAAAATAAAAATAAAAGGGAATCTTGTCTTTTCTCTCTCTTGCCCGCCATTTTCATCGTGCGTTATCTTCTCCTCCAACCCCATCTCTGTCCTGAGTAAGCTTTGATGGGTTCTTATGGGTAGTGGCGAACTCTCACCTGAAGATGATGGTTGTTCTCTCTCTCCACAAAACCCTCCATTTCGCCCCAAATTTCATCATTTCTCTCTCCTCTCACGGTTCTTCTTCTTCCTCTACCTCCTCCTCCTCCCCTGCCGGTTTGCTCAAACGCCGTTCTTCCTACATACCCAATCTCAAACGCCTCACTTCTCGTGTCGTACTACTCACGCGTCGCAAACAGCTCCCCCAGGTCCCTCTCTTTCTTTCCTTGCTTAAATTTCATTTTGTTCGAATTGCAGAAGTTTGTAGGTGGCTTTTCAGTTATAGGTTAATTGGGGGGTTTTTGCGTGCAGATATTTGAAGAAATTGAGAGAGCTAAAAGGAGGTACGGGAAGCTGAATATAATCGTGATGAACGCGGCGTTGGAGGCATGCGTTCATTGTGGTGATATTGAATCTGCACTCAAGCTGTTTGATGAAATGTCCCAACCGTGGAGCTCAGGTGTCGACAATGTCACCTACGGTATTCTGTTGAAGGTACTTTGCTCAGTCTCTAGTTGGTGGTTGAGTAATTGATTTGTATGCTTTTGTGGTGCTCAATTGTTGTTTTGTTTCATATCATTCATCTGAGAAATTGATAGCTACATTGAGTGATCCTGTAATAGGCAACAATTATATCTAATGATGAAGCGGTATTTATCGGATTTAAAATAGACATTGACAAGAAATAATCTGAATTCCAACTTTTGACCAAAAATAATGTCCGTTCAAGAAATTTTCACTATTAATACAAGTTGTTCTTTTTGTATGGGATTTACTGAAATTGGAATTGAGCCGTTGAAGATAACATGACACTATGGCAGATTTGGAAAGGCCATGCGCCCATGCATCAATCCCTAATTTTGAAATTATTTTACAGTTGCTCAATTTTGATATGGGACTATTTGTAGAGAGAACCAAGTGGATATGAGCTGATATCACTTAATTTAGATACCTTGATATTAACCCAACAACAACAACAAATCTGGTTTATCCCACTCATACCTGGATAGTGATATTAACCCAAATATAAAATATTCAAGATACTGTTGATATGTGATTCAGCATTAGCCCTATATGTTGTCACATACACCTTTGTCTAGGCCAAGTTTTCTTGTCTTGTTCAGTTTCAACATCCGACAATACTTTAGCCTTTAGGTGTCAATTTTTTTAAAAAAAAAAACAATTTGCTGTATGTATTATTCTTCTGCCAAAACCAATTCAAGTACTCGTTTGTTTTTCTCTTCTCATTTCATCCTTTTCTCTTTTCTTCCCACATAGTTCTACTTTGTTATTGTGAACGATGCTAATTGTTATGGTATTGCTTAGATTAACTCCTATGTTTTGAATTAATTGAGGAATTGTGCAATTGAGGTCTTTTCATGGTAACTGATGGAGTGTAAGATCGAGATTCTCACAGAAAACACAGGAACACTAATATTGTGGGATTCAACACATGAGCACACGCAAAGACACACATCTCAGGGAACTGAAACGGTTACCACTGAGCCACCAGATGGTATGAATCCCAAACTGGCCACTAAAAAGCCTTGCTCAACTAGCGCAAAAGCCTTTTACAATGATCTCTCTCGATAATTTCTACGGTGGGGGTAATCCCCTTATTTATACTAGACCTGGCTCACTGGCTGTGATCTAACAAACCTCATAGCCATGTGACTGTGACTATTCCTCTCAGCTCTCTCTAACTGCCTAACTTTAATAACCCTTTTCCCCTTGCATTGTATATCCCCTTCTCATAATTCTTTCAAAATATATTTGAAGAGGCTAGATATTGCATTCCTAACAGTAACACTTCTAAAGGAATTAATTTCATCTTAATCCTATCCTTGACACATTCTCGCTTAAAAAGGGGGAATAAAATATCTTTGAAGCCTTAGGACTATGAAAAGTGGAGCTTAAAACTACAATATCGATATAGCTCTTTCTTCATTTGTTTCCTTTTTATACTCGTTGTGGTTGTATTAATTGTTAAATATAGATCATGGTATTATAAGTGATCAATGTTCTGCTTTCTATCTCGTGTTGCACTTGAAGGGTTTGGGCATAGCTGGAAGAATTGATGAAGCATTCCAACTGCTTGAATCCGTTGAACAAGGCAATGCTGTAGGAAAACCAAAATTGTCTGCCCCCCTTCTTCATGGTCTGCTTAATGCCCTCATTGATTTAGGTAAGTGTGTTACTGTTGGGACTTGGAAGAAAGCAAAGCTTCAGAGCTGAACTCTGTAGGTGATGTGTTATTTATGATTATTGCAGTGCCTTCGACAAACCTGATTTATCAGGTTTAATCTTACTTGGTGTTTTGGTGTCGGATTTTCATCTTAGGCCGCAATCATCGTATCTGAAGTTTTTCAAATAAAACAAATTAGAACACTAACCTCACCATTGACCACTGAAACCTTACTGAATATATAACATCTTATCAAACTCAAGCCTAAGAGTTAGTTTATGCAATAAAACTATAAAAAAGGATCTGGCTATTCAGCAAACTATTCTCTTTCTTGCTTTGAGTGCTTTCTGTATATTTAATGTCTTATTGAAATATTTAGTGCAGGAGATTTGCGACGTGCTAATGGTCTTCTTGCACGGTATGGATCTGTGTTCCATGAGGACGGGAGTTCATTGGTCTCGGTGCACAACTTGTTAATGAAGGTTGACAAACTGACTTGATTGTGATAGCTTATCTTCCTACAAAAGTAACATTTTCTACATTCTCTCTTTTCTTATTCTGGAATGCTTCATAAGAATCTAGCTTAAAAGTTTGTCCATCCCACATTGGAAAGAGAGAAAAAACAATGCCTGTTCCAGTTTATAAGGAGTTCAGCTGGATTGTTGTATATGGGTGTGGTGTGGAACTTGTATCATGCGAGTGTGTGTGCACTTAGGGAATGAGGCTGAGGCAAGGGGTAGAGGTTTGGGTTTCGCAAGGTCTGATGTAAGATTCTATTTGGGTACCAAGGGTTCATTTGGCGCTAGGAGCTTATACATGACGGGCTTCCTATCAGCACAAATAAGCTCTTTATACCCTCCTTATAAGCAGTGAGCACACTGCACCAGACAAACCCTAATGTGTGGTTGGGTTGGGTCACAAACATGTAGTGTTTGCTTATCCTAGCTGAGCCTGAGTTGAGGGATGGCTGAGGGTCCCACTCAGCATCACAGTATGGCACATTTAAAAGATTCTTTTTTAGCCCAAGCTCAATATTTTACACCGTTTTCCTAAAAACCTAATACTTTTAAAATTTTAAACAGTTGCTACAAGTGTCCTAGAATGAGCCTTTCTATATTTTCATCCATTCTTTTGGAGGTGAACATTTCTGTCCTCCACTATCATGTTCATATGACTTTTGTCGAATCTCCATCAGTAAAACGTTGCATATCTCACTCTTTCCTCCATCGACCTTTCTTGTCCTGTATCTCTATATGAAATTATCATCTGCTTTCTCCATAACAAATTACTATGCTCTTCCTTTCATCCTCCACATCTGTGAGGGTACACTTGTGCACAACATTGGGGAGATGAGTGGAGAAATTATAGGAGCTGCTATTTGCATCGAGATTGTGGCAAATTATGCATTTAGGGGATGTGGATTCATTTCCATTCTACATAATTTCCATTGGTATGTACTGTTGTTTGATTGATGGCTATATGAAATTTCAATTTCTTCATTATGTTAGTGTTTGCTCAAATTCACTTTCTCCACTTTTTTGTATTTTGTGCAACGAAAAAGAAATTTATATGGTATATTACTTTATTCAGGGATACATAAACACGGGGTCTCCTGAAGCAGTATTTAATGTTCATGATGCGATGTTACACCGGGGGTTAAAGCCTGACAAGCTAACCTATAACACTCTTATCCTAGCATATGTGAAGTTGAATAAATTGGAAGCTGCAATGCGGTTATTGGAGGAAATGAAGGTCTCATGGGTGTACATAAAAGGCCAGTTTGGAGCCTGAATATTATTCTTAACTGTGTAGCAGAGATTGGTTTACTTACATGATTTTGTTGTGCTTGTTTTGACAGGATAAAGCAGGAGAACCAAATTCTGGTAATCTTCTTCCAGATATTATCACTTATACTACTTTACTAAAGGTTTGCAAATTACACGATCACTCTTCTTCGGCTGCATCTTAATGAGTTTGCTATATTTATTCCATTGAAAAAGGAATATTCAATTTACCAAAAACCGGCGGTTCATTCCTAGAGCTTTATGCTAGACATTCTTATCTTGTAGGGTTGTGGACAAGCTAAAGACCTTCAATCAGTGGAGAAAATTATGCTGGAAATAAAATCATTACACTATGTAACCATTGATCGAGTTGCATACGCTGCTGCAGTTGATGCATTACTAAGTTGCGGCTCACTTGCTGGTAAAGTCTAATTTCAGCAGCCAGTGACCCAGTGTTTTAATTTACAGCTGTTTATAATTTCCAAAAAAAAAAGTTACAATTGTTTCTTAGTGTATCAAAGGATCGGATTAATTGCCCTTCTGCATCATGTTTTAGTTCCATGTTTTTTTATTTGACTTTAAGGTAACTATACATGGCTGCAGACTTTTCTCTGTTTATATCTCAGGTGCTCTCTGTGTTTTTGGGGAAATAATAAAGAAGGCTGGGCGAAAATCATATTTACGACCCAAGCCCCACCTTTATCTCTCCTTCATGCGTGCTTTTGCTTCTTCTGGAGACTACAAAATGGTTAAGAATTTGCACAAAAGAATGTGGTCAGACTCTGCAGGAACCATCACTATGGAGGCTCAGGAAGAAGCTGATCACCTTCTGATGGAAGCAGCTTTGAATGCTGGCCAGGTGTCTTATCTCATGACTGAATCAAGTATCATAGTAATTTATTAGTGTTGGCATGAAAGTTCATTTGATATCGAGTTTCTTATGAAATCATCTTTTATGTCAGGTTGAAGGCGCAGTACTGATTCTCTCCAACATTAATACAAGGTGGAAAAGAATTTCTTGGACAAGTCGTGGAGGAATGGTATTTTTCTTTTCAATATATTTTTTATTCAGATTTTTTAGGGAATAGCCAAATAGGCCTTATTTCCTTGCTGCTCATGAAAGTAGTGAAAATTGGCCTAGGCGTTGGACGGCCCCTTACCGCCTAGGACCCACCTAGCATTTTTTAGTACATCCGCCTGGTTTCATGACCAATATGGCATTCCAATATTGCTTTCTTTTTTATGCTGTTTAGAGCATTAAAGAACCTTTAGTTTAAAATGTAGTTTAAAATAGCATCTACCCCCACTTTAAAAATCTACCTCCGTGCATTTCTCCTGATTTAGGTTGCTATACGCTTGGAGGCGTTGTTGGGCTCAGGCTACTCTCTTTTTTCTCCTTACCTTCTTCCCCAGGTATGGATGTTAGTCCACTTAATTCTACCACTTTACTCTGAACATTGATTCTGAAACAATTAGTTGATGTGTGGATTGTACTTCTTTCCACCTTTGCATAAACTGATTATTAATATTTTTGATACTATTGTTGGTTCTTATCTAGATGTAAACGATGGTGGATAAAATTTATGATCATCTGATTCAATTTTTTTTTTCTTTTTTAACTCTGATCTCTATTGAAGGGTTATCCTCCTTGGATCTCTACTTGCTGTTTCTGCAGTGAAAGCCCTATTGGCCATTCACAACTTCCTAATATTTACTTTGAATTTCCAGATGACATAAGTTTTGAAATTGATCATGTAGTTTTAAGCTCCAAATACCCTTTTGACCTATGCCGTTGTACTTTAGGTATCAGTGGATGATCCTGTGGAGAGAATTATGATTCCATTTGAAGAGGCCCAGCCAATACAAGATACCACAGAACTAAAGAAAGTGGTAACACGTGTTCTTGAGGATAAAGTCGTGCCTGTTGTAGATGACTGGGGAAACTGCGTGGGAATCCTCCACCAAGAGGACTGCACTGAGGTAAAGCCTCATTTTGGAAATCATCTGTTGAATCGTATTTGGCTATTTCCACTCAAAACGTCTCTCAAAGCATTTTTATGATCTGTTGAGCAGTTAAATTCACCACTTTCCTCGTTGATGAGGAGTCCTCCACCATATGTTACAGCCTCGACTTCAGCTGGCCATGTGATCGATCTCCTTCTCGAGAAGAGGTACCTAATGGTAGTCATTGTAAACTATGATGATATGTATAGTTCTTATGGTTCTAGCTCTAGGGCAGTAGGAGTTCTCACATTCAAACAATTATCTAGTCTCATTACCCCTCATCCAAATACTCTCCCTGGGCAATACCCGTCCTTGCTCACTATGTCTACTTAGTGCTCTCCTTTTTCCTCTCGACCTGCCCTTCGGTCTTTCCCTTTCTCCAAATCATGATTAAAATGAAGTTGCCTTTGAATTGATTTTCTTCTTCATATGCCTTAGCACTATAATTGTCTCCCCTTCACTTTGATGTTTGATCCATCATCATGCCGTGTTTGTTCTTTTTCTTTTCTTTTTTTGGCACGAGCAAGGGGAATTCAAAGATAACAGCAACGACTCCTCGCCAAATACATTTGAAATAGTTGAAACTAGATCCATACACGATACAAGAGATGAACAAACTAATAAACAGTAGACAACATTTAAAAATCCACTCCCTTGACAGCTCAAAGATCGTAACCAAACCAAATCAATCTTTACTTGGTTTTGTTTGCTTGATTCTGGATGATGATACATACTGGTGGGTTTTCCCAGCTCACTTGGCGGTGTCCTGCAAGGAAATGACCTTGTCAAAGGCCCCAGCCAGTGCTCTCACTTTGCTCCTGTTGTTTTCCTTGATCAGCCTGCTAGCAGTTTCCTCGATCACGTCATTGTAAGCTTGAGTCCCCTTCTTCCCTGGTTGAGTTTGCTTCGCAGGGCGCTCAGCCTTCACTGGAGGAGGGCTCTCGATCTTCACTTGCACACTTGCTGCACTTGTTTCTTCACCACCCTCTTTGCTCCCCTCAGTGGATGCTTCTGCCTCGACCACTACATGCTTCTCATCAACCTTCGTTGAATCCTCTTTTGTAGCATTCTCCTCTGCTCCTTCCCCTTGATTGACATGCTCCGCTGTTTCGACAATCTCTTTAGTGCTCTTGTCCCTGCTCTCCTCCTCTGCCACAGTAGGTTCAGTTGCTTGATCGTCCTCATTCCCTTCTGTTTCTTGCTCTTGCTCCACTTCCGCAACAGCTTTGCTCGGCCCTCGTGCCTCAATCGCTTCATCGTCCTCATTCCCTTCTGTTTCTTGCTCTTGCTCCACTTCTTCAGCAACAGCTTTGCTCGGCCCATGTGGAGGAACATCATCTTTGTTCTTAGCCTCAACCGCCTCCTGCACGACCATCTCAGGGTCGCCCAATTTCTCCTCTTGATCAGGCATCTCCGACATGTCGGGGAGCGATTGCGCCTCATGCTGATCACAATCACTCCGCATGTCATCCTCGCTACCAATCACATTATCCAAAGGAGCCTTGTCGCGCGCCTCAAACTCCACACTTGACTCAGACGTGACGCTCCTGGGACCTGGTTTCCTTGCAAACTTGTTGAGACCGTTACTACTGTTGCTGGGTGATGCCTTGGCTGAATAACTTCTCATGTAAGAGCCAGCAGGTGCCTTGGTGGACCTCGACGAGAGTGTCGATGACACCCTCTGCGGGGGCGGTTTGACGGAAGGGGGAGTTCTGGTGGCCATAGTAGACGCAGGACGGAGGTTTTTGGTAGCAGGAGCAGTGGATGGGGGCTTGTTAATGGAGCGTCTGCGGTCAAGGGAGGGCTTGGTGGCAGTGGAGGAGGAGGTGTCGAAGCTGGATCTCCGGGAAGCTCTGGAAGAGGAAAATTCAAGGCTCGCGCTGGAGCTTATGGTAGGTCTGAGATATCCTGGGAGTGGCTTCTGAGAGGAGGGCGAAGATGGTTGAGATGGAGATGGTCTGGTGGGGGCTGCTTTCTTGGGTGGTTGTGGTGGTGGGTTTGAAGACGAGTTTCCTTTCCTCCCCCTCCCACTGCCGTCGCCGCCTCCACCACCACCACCACCTCCACCTGCTCCCTCTCTTGCTGGAGTTGTCATTCTTTCTAGGGGCTACAATTTCAAAGCAATCAACTAATTAACTTACTGTTTCATCAACAACAACAACAACAAAATAAACATAAGCATGGTCGACGAGACGAGAATGGAAATGAAGCTAGAAAAGAAACAACAAAAGTTTGAACCAATTTGTTTGGTTCGATCGTTAAACAAGAGGCACGACCTTGATTGCTGGATGAAAGTCGGGATTATACGAAGAAGGTGATCGATTGATCGATCGGCTGACGGAACGCCTGGAGAGCTTTTGAACCAAAATTCAACGCAGGCAGAGGCAGAGGTGAGGGATACCAGTTTTGAAGGAGCGAGATGGAATCAAGGCGCGGGATTGGAGTGGCAACCACGACGGGAGTTTGCACGTCATCAAATTCGCTTTCATGTTATAAGTTTGGGCTAAATTATGTTAGTTACCAGTACATTATAAAATTTTGCAAAATTACCCAAATTTGGATTTTTTTTCTTTTAAAAAAATAAAATAAAATAAAAACATAAAATCGCCTGCACATGCAAGTGCAACCCTTTTAGAATTTAAAAATAGCCAAATTTCCATAAGAGACCGAGTAAATTTTATAAAACCACTCATAAATTAGGAATGTAATAAAACTACCTAGTTTTGGTGTTTTGTATTTTCAAGCACAACAATTCATTAACCTTTTAATGTTTTAAAAGTGTTCGTTTATCGGCAAAAAAAAGTGTAAAAATCATGGTCCATAGAGCAAATTTTGTTGAACTTCCATGGTCAGTCGATTAAATTTTCAAATATTTGTGTATCAAAGAAAATGTGAAAAAATAATGGATGCTGAAATGTCTTTAATTTAATTTAATTCAGCGCTTTTTTTTCGGTTTATATTATATGTTTGACGGTTTATCTGTCTATTGATTTATCGACCCCTCGAGTTTTATGTATATCTGAGCTCGAATCATTACTTAATAAAAAAGAATTTTTAATGCAGCATAATATTTGCAAATGTAGTTGGAAGAATGAGTAAACTATGCGACAATTAAATTGGGATTTCTTAACTATTTAGTTGGCGTAACAAAGAGAAGAGTGGACTTTTTCAGGTCTCCATGAAGATGGAGTTGATCTCCTCTCTCCGACTAAGGTAGTTAGTCGTCGCCACTCCCGGCCTTCCAAATAAAATACTCCGTAGTCAATTTCTAAATGTATATGGCAACTACTGTTTAGGGGATTGTTTTAGACATTATTATAGTGAAATCGCCTTTCCACCAAAAAAAAAAAAAATTATAGTGAAATCGCTAATCATAAATTGAATTTTGCAAAATTATAAACACATCCATTTTACTTCCAAAAATAAGCGAAGTATGGGTTTGAAGCTTGGAGTTCGAAATGTCATCGTGGAGACTGATGCTATGGAGGTAATCAACATCCCCAACACAAGAAACCGCCCGCCAAATCACACCCGCTTTCTAACATGTCTAGTTTATGTCATGACTTCATTCGTAGAGATTGAGATCGCCAAGGAAGATTTTTAAAATAATATTCTTAGCGAATGAAGATGTGTAGGTGTGCGTGGCCTTGGCATTGGCAAGATAGTTTGATAGTTTTAAGTAAATTATACATAAGTCTTTTTTATTTTCAAAATATTCACATGAGTTATAGATGAGACTTGAGAGAGTACCGTGTTAAATTCGAATAAATTGAAGTTTGATTTGTTTGCATTGATGCTTTTAATGTACGTGGTGGTTCAATTACACTAAAAATTGATTTGAGACTTGCATTTATGGAAGCATTGGATTAGGGGTCCCTCGTCCTCAAGAACCGAAACCTTAGATCCGTAAAATCGACTTTTATTCTAATTTGGCATGCATAAAGTCAATTGGATTTGGAACTTATAAAGGATACTGAGCCAAGGGTAGTTTTGTAATTCTGGTGTTAATAATAGGGACATTTCGGTTAGTACAAACCCAAGTATATTGGGTTATAAATGTAACACTTCGTTGAATACAGAAATCCAAGAATTTCAATTACAAATCTGTTACTCTCTCTCTCTCTCTCTCTTCTCATTTTCACCTTCTTCTTCCTCTGAGCGAAGCTTCCATGGAGTCAAGCAAGAGATCCTTGATATAATCAAGGTTCTTTGCATAGTATCAGAGTGCACGGTGATTGATCGATGCTTGGAAGCCACTTACATGAAGAAATTGGAGTCATGGGAGCGAATTTCATTGCGAGGAACGCAATGACATGAGAAATTGGATCTGGAAGCGGAAACATGAATGATCCGCTTGGTCTTTACAACTCCGATCCAGGAGCGCAATTGGTGGCCAACACGTTCAATGGTCTCAATTTCCTGAGTTGGAGTCGAGGGATAAAAATGACGCTTGGAGCGAAGTATAAAATTGAATTGATTGATGGAAGCTCATATCTGGAATCAGTCCCGCGCCGGCAGATGTTCCGAGATGGAAGCGGTGAGACTACATGATGAGATGTTGGATACTGAACTCCATGAATGCAGAGATTGCCGAAGGATTCATTTACGCGGATTCCGCGAGAGAACTCCAGTAAGAAATCGTTGAGCGTTATGCATAGACTAATGTACCTCTTCTTTATCAATTGAAGAAGAGTATGTGCAATCAGATTCAAGCGAATTTAAGTGTTGCCAATTATTTCAACAAGATTAAGAAGCTCTGGCACGAGATTCTTACTCTTGAAGGAGTTTCTAAGTGCACTTGTGAGGAAAGACACAGGTGTACTTGTGGTCTTTCCAAGAAAATAGAGGAAACTGATAATCACAATAAACTCCTTCAATTCTTGATGGGACTAGGAGACACATATGATAGTGTAAGGAATCAGATCTTGTCAACTGATCCACTATTGACTGTGAACAGAGCCTACTACTTAGTTAAGCAAGTGGAGGTTGCTGGAGGTAGTGGCAACAGTGAATCGCCTCAGGATGGGAGTGCTTTTGTTGCTGGGAAATCAAATGGAAACAAGAAATCTTTCAAGAAGGATAAAGCGGATAAATTGTGCAGTCATTGTGGGATGAATGGCCACACAGTGGATGGTTGTTTCAAATATATTGGCTATCCGGATTGTTTCAAGGACCCGAAAGGTAAGAAATCCCCTAAAGCTGCTACGAATGTAGCAAGAATGTTTGAGTCTCCACTTGATGATACTGATGAAGAGATAGTAAAGGAAGGCACAAAGTTTGACATAGAACTGGTTAATGCGGATTATCAAGAAGTCCTGAAAGTTATGAGGGAAAAGGATAAACTCAGGGGTCATCAGCAAGTTATGCAGGTACTTCTCTTGCTATATGTTTTCTTCTAAGAATCAGATTAAGAATGCATTGACTTGGATCATTGATTCCAGGGCCACTGATCATATGATTTATGATGAAAACTTGATGCAACATAGATGTGCTTTAGCACGACCGATTAGTGTATGTTTATCACAAGTTAAGGATATTGGAGATATTAAATTGTCTTCAATCTTCATGGATTTTGTTGAAAGATGTTTTTCATGTGCATGATTTCAAAATGAATTTGATGTCAGTAGGGAAAATTGTTGATGATTTGATCTTGATGTGAATTTTAAGAGAACAAAGTGTGTCTTTCAGGACCCTAAGAATGGTTGAGAGATATTGAGTGCAGCAAGGATGATTGGGAGATTATTCAAGGCCACATTACACAGAAGTTGATTCTCACAGTTCTTGTAGTGTTGCTCTGCTCGTGTAGCTCCCAAGCTGAATAAATCTAGTTTTTATTTCAAATAAAGGTGTTTCTAGCAAAATGTGGCATGCTAGGCTAGGACACATTTCGTTTTCTAAACTTGGGCGTGTTCAGAGGTGCTTTTCCACAGATAGTGATAGATTTTTTTGTGAGGCTTGTATTATGGCCAAGCATTACTCTATTCCCTTTACTATAAGCAAGACAATAGCTAATGAAAAGTTTGATTTGATTCACATTGATTTGTGGGGGACTTACAAGATTCAGAGTTGATCTGGTACTCGTTATTTTGTGACCATTTTAGATTGTCATACCCGGGCAGTTTGGACTTTTCTTCTTCTTTTTTTTTATGACGAGGAACCCACCTTCGGTGGCAAACCCCGAGCACGTGACCCAGCCGGCAAGAGCCACGTACCAGGTAAACCGGCTTGCGCCGACCGGCTCGACCCAATGGTAGGGAACAAGGTAAACCTTGGATTTTCACCCAAGGAAAGAGGCGGAGGCAGTTTGGACTTATTTGGTTGCTACTAAAAGTCAGGTGGTTCAGATCATTTGTATCTTTGCTGCTTTTGTTGAAAATCGGTTTGGCACCATAATTAAAGCAATAAGAACTGATCAAGGTTTAGAATTCTTCAACTTCAAAGATTTCTTATCAGCATGCAGTGTCATATATACCTCAACAGAATAGACATGTTGAGCGCAAACATAGACATTTGATAAAGATTGCTCATGCAATCAGGTTATTTGCTAATCTTCCTTTGCAATTTTTTTTTTGGGGGGGGGGGGGGGGGGGAGGGGTTGTGTTTTTGCAGCTAATCACTTAATCAACTTGATGCCTTCGTCTATTTTAAAGTGGGTTACACCTTTTGAGAAATTGATGGGTACTTCACTTGATTATAGAAGGCTCGGAATATTTGGATGTATGTGTTTTGCACTTGTTAAAGGCAATGTGAAAGACAAGTTTGCATCTAAGACACGGAAATGCATCATACTGGGTTACCCTCAAGACCACAAAGCCTATAGGTTGTATGACCTTGCCACCAACACAACCTTCATCCGTAGAGATGTATTGTTCTTTGAGAATATGTTTTCTTATAAGGATTCTGCACCAGCTAAAACCCCTAAACCAAAGCAACTAACTATTTTGACTTAGAAACTCCTTCATCCCCTATTACCCCATCTGATGATTCATCTCCTGGGATGAATAAAAAGTATATTGTTGAATATAGAAATCCAAGAATTTCAATTATAAATCTGTTACTCTCTCTCTCTCTTCTCATTTTCACTTTCTTCTTCCTCTGAGCGAAGCTTCCATGGAGTCAAGCTAGAGATCCTTGATATAATCAAGTTCCAACCAGAAGATACTCCTTTCCAAGATCAATTTGATAGATTTAGGGAACCAGGATCATTTTTCCGCGGTGAGTTTGATATGTGTTACTCTTGCTTGAATTGTATTTCATCCATAAATTACAAAAATTAACATTCTACTATACTTATTACAAACATGGTTACATCCCGACGCTCCTTTACCTCCGCCAACGCATGAATGGACGACATACCATCACCCGAGCATCAACGGATGAGAAACTCCTTTCTAAGATCAATTTGATAATTTTAAGCATTGCGCGTTTAGGAAGATCGTCCCATACACCATGTTTAGCAGTCATGACATAATGTTTAGCTACTGTTGCCCTATTATGTTAGACGTTGTAAAGCAAAGTTCTACCATCTATTATAAAAACATTTGTATTATCTAATTCCACATATTATGTTGTATAAGTTCAATTATACAAGTTTGTTTGTCTTTAGCTTTTCTTCTTTCACACATCTATATGTTCATAGATTCAATTATACGATTTTCTTTACAAGAAAAACATTTCATGGTTGATGGAAATGGTACTTAAATACAACGTCTGATCAGATGTTATACAACATCAAATTAGGCGTTATAATCCATCTTTTCATATTAGGACGTGCAATTCGGTGTTGTGAATTGACTTGCCCAAACCCACCTTACAACGTCCAATCGGACGTTGTTCTACTTTCACACAACGTTGCCTATGCCAAGTTATAACGTCCAATTGGACGTTGTAGTGTAATTAATCATACAATGTCCAATCCGACATTGATTAACAGGTTTAAAGCACGGATTTACAGTGGATATAGGGACACCCTAAATGAATGTATTTTAAAGGATGGTTTTTTGCAAACTACCCTATTTAAAGGGTGGTTTATTGCAATTTTGCCTTTTAAAAATGATGAAACCCACAATCGAAGAAGTTTAATACGTAGTAATTTATAACTAATATAATCCTTGCGTCATACCAGGTTTTTTTTAAAAATTTAATAATATATATTTTTATTTTTCTATAAATATTTTACTATTAATATAATTTTTCTTAAGATAATAAAAATTCTATAAAATATTTAATTTTTTATTTATATAGATAAATGATTTTTCATATTATTTTTTTAATAGAATTTTTTAGAGAATTAATCACAAGTAGTCATATAACTTTTCAGTATATCTATAGGATATTAATCACAAGCAAAAATAATCACAAGCAGTCATATAATTAATCACAAGCAAAAATAGGTAGAATAGATATATCAAATTAGTATGATATCCCATTTTTGTTTGCATTAAGGATAATAGGATATTATCTTCTCGTATACTACATTTTTCTCATTTTTATTTTTATTTTAATCCACATATTATTAAAATTATTTAATTCAATTTGATTTAATTTGTGGTGAATATAGAAGTCGGAAGAACGAGGGTTAGGACTTAATGAGATTAAAGGTTAACCACTTTGCTTTGTGTTGTGGGTGGGTTGTAGGGCCCACCCTTTGTCTTTCAAGCAATCAAGTCTTCCATCACTTTTCTTTAGTTCTTTTCCTACGGCCTCTACTTTTTAGAGCATGGTAAAAATCCCGTTTAGAACATACCAAAAATACCCTTATATTCACAACAAATTACACCCCACTACCCTACCCACCCCATTCTCTCTCTCCAAGCCTCCTCACGCTCAAACAGAAGAATTAGGCGGTGATTTGGAGCAAGACAACACAAATTGCAAAGTTCTTCCATTCTATTCAATCAAACGCATTCTATTCGAAGATCTATCACAAATAAGATACAATTTCAAGCTTTGCAATATAATTTAGAGTTGTTGAAGTAATTTTTAGGGATTTTGGTGTTTTGATGTTTAGATTTGAGATTTAGGGCAGAATATAGTGTGATTGTGTTGATTTGTGTTACAAACAACAATATTTAGGTATCTAATAGTCAAATCTACGACTTGGAAGTTCGAAATTCTGGGTTTCGTTTGGTGTTACGAGTTAGGTTTTGCAGGTTCGAAAGGGAGACGAAGACATGCATTTGGTCGCAATGACCACCCCTGGGTCTGGTCGCAATGACCACTCCTGGGTCTGGTCGCAATGACCACTACTGGGATGGGTCATTGCGACCACCTCTGAGTTTGGTCGTTGCGACCACGTGAAAGTTTAAAAAAAAAAAATTGGTCGCAACGACCATTTGACATATGGTCGTTGCGACCAGGTGGGTATGTGCTAAACGGCAAAACAACATGCGCTAAACAGAAATCGTGTTTCCTAATCCTTGTTTTTCCTATTTTTGCTTTCGTCTATTAACAACAAACACTTTTATTTATTGACAAGATAAAACTTAATTAATTACACTCAAGTCCTTTTCCTTTTTAACAAAATAATTACGTTTTACTTTGAGAGCTAAAAAAACCCTAACCCACACCAATCAATCGAGCAACGGACATAAGAAGAAGAGGATGTCGAGAAACAAGATATATACCGCTGATGCCGCACATAGAGATGACAATTTCACCCGCACCCGACCCGAACCCGAATCACCCGATCTAAAAAAGTTGGTGAAAACCCGAAAAAAAAAGGGTGAAAAGTGGATATGGGTGGTGGGTCGGGTGGGGTGATATTTTTTCCACCCGCACCCGATCCACCACCGGACCCATCATTCACTACCCAACTCAATCCACCATCCATCTACATTATAAAGTATTATTTTTATATTTTATATAAAAAGAATATATGAACTTTTTAATTTTCTAAACCTTACCTTCCTAATCGACACTTCGTTCTGCAAACCTCTTCCCCTCTTCCTCCTCTACCACTCTTGCCTTGTTGTTGTTGAACGACTTATTTTCCTTAAAACAATGCTATTTAAACTCTCGTTTGTGTTTAAAACTTATGATCATGTGTTTAAGACAATGTTGTTTAAACTTATGGTGACTTATTTAAGACTTAATGTGTAAGATGATGTTATTTTAGTCACTTTTTTGTCTACATGTTTTATTGGAATTCAATGATGTGTATTTAGCAAAAATCACCCATATGTCATCCATATTTCACCCATTTCACCCGCTCCTCCGATGGATATGGGCGAAAGTGGATATGAGTGAAGTGTGGTGGGCCGGGTGCGGTGATTGGTCATCCATAATGGGTCGGGTGAAATGGGGGTCCATCCACCCACCACACGACCCATTGCCATTTCTACGCACAACTTCACCAATTTCCTTGATTAGTTTCGAGAATTGTTAATATGCTGAAATAAAAAATTAATCAAAGAATTAATAGTTACATGTAATCAATTTGAAGCCAAATCGACATGAAAGAGGAGGCAAGCACATTTGGAGATTGACCTAAAACAGAACAAGAAGAGGATGCAAGCGCATTTGGTTGACTTAGTTTGTAAAGGATCTTCCACATGCATCCATGACGGCAGGGGAGAGAGCACAAGTGTGTGAGAGGATTGGGAGGAAAATATCAGCACCGACCTGGTCGACCATGGCGACAGGAAGGAAGCTTGGTGACTTCAATCTTCCCCGATTCGAGGGAGAGAAGGAAGAGGTAGGCGTCGATGCCGTGGTGATTGGTGAAAGGAGGCGGAGAACAGTGACGACACCAATTTGTTTGTCTTGATTATGGATGTGAATAATAATGTATGATTAATTGGTTGTTTAGTTTAAATTCCTTTCCGATTTGGTTATTTGCTAGATACTTTTCTTCATAATTTTGTCAAGTATGTGTTTGTGTTGATTCATTGATCTAATGTACGTAAATTATATCTCTTTTTCTTTGAATTTCTTTTCAAGTGGCCATATATTATCCAAGTACACATGAATCTATTATCTATTATATATTAAAGGAGAAGTCGTCGTAATTTTAACCAATAGAAAAAAATCTCACTCTAGATAATCAATATTATAATTTCATATGAGATATGTAATTATAAATTCATATTGGATATGTAATTATATTTTTTATGTTTGGAAATAATATATAGCTGTATACTCTAAATATATCTTTTTATGGAAAATTAATCCAACTCTATTTAATCAATAGCATAATATAGCAATATATGTCGAAGATAAGATGTTACCCTATTTTTATCCAACTCTATCTAATCAATATAACAATATATACTTAAGATAAGATTTTACCCAATTTCATTAGATATTGATATATTTTTTACACATAGAATTTTTAAACAATTTTACCAAATTTTGTTCCATATGAATATACTATATTGTATCTCTTTTATTTGTAGGCAATATAATAATATACTTACGAAGTACTAATAAATTAAAATAAATCTACATTATAGCCTAAAACAAAATTTTTACGTTTACACATTAATTTGTTAAAAAATACCTACATATATTTTTATATATCAAGATTGTTTGTTATACTATAATAATATTCATATCATGATTATGTATAATATATAAATTAATTTCTTTTCCTTTGATTCTCATATTTAAATTGATATAATAAGTAAAAAATATTAGATGAAATTAATTAGTTGAATGAGTGTTAATATATAATTTTTTTGAAATTTAAAAAATTGAAAGTATATATGTACTTTTTTTTTGTTAGAACATTCACTACCCTTACAAATTATTATTATTTAAGTATTTTCATACATGTAAAATAATATGTGAATTTTTTCCTTACTGACCAACAATCTCCTCAAAATGAGCACCATAAAACTATCTATCCTATCCGTCGTCATTTCATTGGAAATATATTATAATTAGTTCAGCACTTGGTTCCATCATAAAGATTATAATATATATTTTTTTTCTCTAAGTAATTATAGATATATTCTACGCGTGGTAGTTATAATTTAAGGTTTAATTACATATATTTTTACACATTTTTTAATGTCAAATATATTATTATTAAAAAAGATCGCACAAAAATACAGGTACTAAACTATTTATGAATATAATCCCTTTTTTTTTTGCAATTATTGAAACAAAGATCACACCTATTTTTATATTTTCTGTCCACAATAATATTTCTAATAAAAAATTATAATAAATTGGAAATTTGTAGGTGAATTTCTAAGATTTGTAGATTTGAAATACTGAACATTTCTAATGTTAATTTATTGAAATTACTGCGTTAAATAAATTGAACCACGATATTTTGGACAAAAAATTGTGTGTTTTTTTGGATGAAGGGGTATATTTTTACCAAACCATGTCAAGGTTGTTGAGCCAGAAAGGATCTTAGGTAGTACCCAAAATCCCCGATTCGACTCTCAGATATGGTCGCTCTTTATTTACCAAAATAAAGGTGTATTTTTACTAAAAAATTATAAATTATAAGCATTAAAAATAAATTAACAATGTAATTATTGAATTAAAAATTTTCTATTTAATTTTCTTAACCAATCATAAAGATTCACCAAAAAATTCCAATTTAGTCTAAATTATTTTTAAAATAAAATATCTTATTTTATTTTTAAATTTTAAAAATAACATAGACTTTAGTGAAACAAATTCAATAGATTAGAGACTTGAATGGAAAGAATAGAAGGTTAGGGACCAATGCGAAATAGGTATAAAAGGTTAGGGATTTGATAAAATGAACAAAAGTTAGGAATCAATAAGAAAAAAAAGTATGAAACGTTAGAGACTAATGAATCAATTTACCCATAATAAAAAGAGAGAAATGAAGACGGGAAGAGCGTTCGGCAACTGACGTGGTTTTAGAAGGTGACGTGGAAGTGATCTACAGCCGTTGATCTTCAGCCTCCTCAATCCAACGGCTAGCCTCCTCCTTCCACAGTTCCACTTCCCAACTCGTTTTTCTCATTTCAAAGCCTCGGATCTTGCACCATCAAGATCAACAAATGGACTCAGACCTCTTTCCTCTACACGATTGCCTCCAAAATCAGCGAAACATAAGGTGGTTTCAATTTCATCTATCCTATTGCTTTTCATCTTCACCCTTCTGCAGTACATCTGTTGATTCTTTCCTCATATGGACATACGAGGGTTTACACTTGTTTTTACTTTGTTCCCCCCAACTGATCCATAATCGGGTCAATCAATGTGATTGTTTTTAGGGTTCTGGGTTTTTTTAATTTGTGGAAAGGGCTTATTTTTAGTAATGTGGGGACTGGGGAATGGGAGATTGGGAGGTGGTGGGCTCTCACTTGTTGGGTCCGTCATTCCCTAATTTTGATTAAATTAAGTAAATACCCAATTGTGTTTTCTTTAATTTTGTGTGGCCCTCAACTTCTGTTGAAGAATTTTAGGCAATGGGGGCTCTTTATCTGGCCTTAAATTGCGGATGAAGTGTTTTGTTTCTTTGATGGAATGTACAAATTAATTGAAATTAAAGGCAACGAAGAGGAGATTGTGGGAGAATCATTCAAAATTAAAGGGCTTCTTTATTGTGCCATTAATAAAGGCTGGTCAGAGAGAGAAAAGATGGAGACGAAGAAAGGTACCTTGTATTTGTAGGAGGCGTACACGAGTCTCTCACCCATCAAAGGGTTCCTCTTTTTCTTCTTCTTGAGTTTAGCCCTTCTGATCAATATTTTGATTTTATTACCTGGGTATTGATTCACTTGATTGTTCATTAAGGTTCTCTGCCAAACCCCTCATCTGTTTTCTTGGATTAGCTGTTTGCTTTTATCATGGGGTTGAATTTATATTTTGTTTCTTCGAATTGAATTGTCTGGCTGTGGAAAAATAAAGTTTTCCAGGAGTTTTTTCCTCATCCATATTTGTCATGGCTAGGTAGGGTGTTTGATATCTTAGGAATTGTTTGTTTTTGCTACTTTGATGTTTATTGAATCATCTGATGAAACTTCATGGGCTTTTTGGCTCTCATCCCGTCTTCTTCTTGTCGTGATATAATAGGTTTCTTATTTGTACGAACTCCTTTTGTGTTATTATATCCTGCTTTGATCCTGGGAAGAAGAATATGTGTTGTGGAGCCGTGTACTTTTGCCTTGTTTTAGCTGTTTTTGATCTGATGGAAATCGATAAACCAGTGTTTAAGTTTCTACTGTTGGATGATGTTGTCTATAAAACTATGGTGAAATAGAGTGAAGCTTCACCTTCGGGTTGTAGGTATTTTGATCTTTTTTTTTTTCGAATATTTGAGATGCAGGATGAGGATGAAATGAAAGATTCTTACCTTTTATGCTCATAAGTTGGAAAAAGATTAAATAGATGATTCCTGCTAAGTTTCAGAAATCTGGGTCACTAGAGATTTGTGCCATTTTATGACAATAAGTTAAAGTAAGGTTCGTTAAACAGTTCCAGCAAAGTGATCAGGTGTCCTGGTTCTGCCAAACTTGTGTAAATATTTATCTTTCTTTCCTGCAAGAGCAAATTTTTCAATCATTGATTTATGTGCAGAACTGATTGATCAATAACTTGCTCAAATGAAAAATAAAAGCCTTGATTTAGGAATTGGATACTAGTGGGAGGGATGTCATGTTGTCGAATCTTGGATGTAAAATTCGTGTCCATTCTGGTTTGATACTTGGGACTTGTGAGTCGTAAGGTTTTTGGGTAGCTTAGGAATTTGTTGAAGAATTGTTAACTGGGTTCACTTGTGTTATGGATTTGTCATCTCCAGTGACATTTGATGGCTTAAATCATGAGAATAAATGAATAATATTCTCCTTTTTTCTGATCACAATTTTGTTTTGCATATTGCTAATTCCTTTTGTTCTTATTCTCTTTTGATCTGTAAATAGTCATGTAGGTGTATGATTCATGAGTGGCCAGATGTCAGTAATTTGACCTTTTGTTTTATATATCAATTTTTCTCTTCCAAAGTTGAAGCATTTTCCCTTTTTTGCGACATTAAATAATTCAATAACATGTTGTTGGATTTCTGGGTAGTGTTTTGAAGGTCTTCGGTTATTGAAGATGGATGAATTCTCAAGTAGAAAAGCTGCAGGTGGACTTCCCTTCTCTAGAAAGGCATCCTCCCGTTCTGGTTTGAGGGAGTCAGTTGTCAACAGAGACCAAAACACTCAACCATGCAGTCGAGTTGGGTGCAGTAGCAGAATGAATTTTACTAAAGGTAACCAAATTGGGAGTTCAAGTAAAGCTAAAATTACGAGACACCCTTTTTGTTTGTCTACCAGTGGTAAAGAAGTTATTGGAAGTTCATCTAGGACGCCTCTTCCTCTGAGTGGCCCAAGAAAATCAAGTTCAGATCCAAGGAAAAAAATCCCTTGTCATCAAGTTGAAGGTACAGAAAGTAGCAGTTTTCCCAAGGAATCAGAAGCATCTGAACTTGTCATTAAACCGGATAGTGCACAGATTCGGCTTAATACACCAGTGAAAAATAGTATGCTTGGAGAAGCCAGTAGCTCAAGTTCAATTCCTCGTAGCAGAAATGGGAAGAAAACTATGAGATGGTCTGAGCTAGGCATGGATGATAGCTCAATAGGCACCTTTGCCTCTCAAGCCTTTAAACAAAGTAACCATGGAGTAAGACATGGAGCTAGTACCAGCAAGTATGATTTCAAGAACTTAAAATGTAATTCTGTAAATGATGTTGCCCCATCTGGCTGTTCATCTTCATCAACAACTTTAGCAACAGCGTCATCATCAGAGTTGAATCTTGGCGAGAAGAGAGTGATGGGTAGGAAGAGAATTGGTGAGGCAGAAGGTAGTTTGCATACAAGAGGTAAGAAGATGAGTGGAACCCGGGTAGATGGCAGGAGAAACGATAATTCACATCGCGGTATCTCTATCTCTAATTCAAGAAGGACAAGGGATTCAAACTTTACAAGGGAGAACACTGAGATGTCCGTTGGCACACAGAGGTCAACAGCTAGAGTTAGGCTGAGTGAGCAGGAAGATAGGAACAGATTACGACCAGAATCATCGAGTTCAATGCCCCTGTTTCCCCATCCAGGCATGCGCGTTGACACAAATGCTTTGAGTTCAGAATATCAATTCCCTTCCCAAGGCTCATCCAGTCGGAGAAATGCTTCCGGAAGGCCTGGTAGTACTCGTGCAAACATCTCTAGTAATAGGTCATTTGCTCCTTTTGATGTTGGCTTTGGCTCTTCTTTCACAAACAGAGATAATGTCAGCCATTATAGCTTGGATGGGATTGCCGAGGTATCACTTCCAACGCCTGTAAACAGAACTTGTTGGGGGACACAAGGGAATGGGGTTTGTTTACGTAGTTTCTTTATTTGTCCTGCTGCAAGTTCAGGTTTCTAAAATGATTGTGATGTGTTTTTCAGATGCTGCTAGCTCTAGACAGAATTGAACAGGATGAAGAGCTGACCTATGAGGTAGTTGCAACTTCCAACCCGTGTTTAATTTGGACTAATTGACAGTTTTCACTTATGTCGTTTTTTTGATTCGGAGTTTCAGCGATTGCTTGTGCTGGAGACAAATCTCTTCCTAAGCGGTCTTTCCTTTCATGACCAACATAGGGACTTGAGATTGGACATCGATAACATGTCCTATGAGGTTCAAATATTATGTTTTCACTTCTAGTTCTATATTTTTTCCCCGTTTCACATTTCATAGAACACTATCAGCCCTTCTTATACAACATAAGGACCTCTATGGCTCTATATAGTTGACCTTCTAATCGTTTGTTTTTTAATTCGTTTTTCGTTACAGGAACTTTTAGCTTTGGAGGAGAGGATGGGCGCGGTGAGCACGGCATTGCCTGAAGAAGCACTGTCAAAGTGCCTTAACAAGAGCATCTACCGGGCCAAAACCACTGAAGAACGGTCCGAGGGTGGAGAAGGCGATGAGATCAAATGCAGCATTTGCCAGGTTTGGTTTGATGAACCCTTAATTGTTTCTCCTTTTCGGTTCATTTTTCCCAGGCTCTTCCATTTTTCCTTGTGGCCAAAAGCGTTCCGCTGCTGTATTTTCTCGTCTTGAGCTATTGGCAACGATCACACACACTTGGAATAGTTTATCGATCTCGAAACATTGTCCTAATGATTAAGATCTGAATTTTGTATTGTGCAGGAAGAGTACAAGGAGGGGAATGAGGTTGGTAGGCTCGGATGTGAACACCTGTACCACGTCGACTGCATACAGCAGTGGTTGCGGCTGAAGAAGTGGTGCCCGATCTGCAAAGCCTCTGCAGCTCCTTCTCCTTCGGCTTCTCCTACTCGTTCACTATTGGTCTCATGAAAGTTGTTTGTTTGGTGCCCTCACTTGTACAGATTTGGATGGGGCTGTTCCTTGTCTATGTACATTACACAACTTCACCTCTTTTTCTTCCCCATTTTGGACATAAGATACCTCCATATTTTGATGTTGGTCAGGCAAATAACCCTCAACTGTGGGGACTCCATTCCATCATATGGCTAAAAAACGCAACTGAAAAAAAAAAAAAAACCTCTGTTTCATATTTGGAGCAATGTCCAAGTGAATATATACCTCAGCTGTTTCTCCTGTTATGAGCTTATTCCTATCACAATCTCATGGATTGTGATGGAATTATCATTTGTTTTTTGTTTGGGAAAGTGTTTTTTTGTTTGGATGGGTACTCCATTTGTTCAAATGTTTTTAACTTTGCTTTTTGACACCATCTCGAATTCGATTCTGTTAGCCACTCTATAGACATCATTTATTTTAAAGAATAACCGCAAAAAAAAATAATACTAACTATTTATGAATCAATATTAATACGAACTTTTAAAAGGTATAAAACTATTTCATATTAAACAAATTTTGACATACGACAAATTTCTGTCGATTTTTCGGCCAATTTATTTTTTTTCTATGGCAATGACAACCGGAGGTTCTTAAACTTTAATGGCATAACACCACATCATTAAGTATCCAAATATAGTTTTTACATAAAAAAAACTATATGTGAGTCCAAATTGGATTTTAAAGTTAATATACTCATCCAATTTGTATTAAATATTAGTTTTTTTAACAAAAATTACATTTGGAAAGTAATTGATGTAGTGTCATATATATCATTAAAATTTTGACAGAGGAGGATGTGGTGCACCTCTCTACTGAGTGTAGCTTTAGTACATGATCTTCTCTTCATATGCTGACAACTTCAACAATAATCCACGCACAACGGCAGCAATGTAGAGACATCAAGTGAATCTTGGCTGACTTGGGACATCAACTTAACCCAAAGGAGAAAGCGATATCAACATTGAAATGGTGGACCATTTGGTTTTTTCGGAACAAGATAATTTTCAACAACCACAACATAACAATTAAAGAGGAAATATGACTGTTCATAGGCACGCAACAATAGAACTGGAAGGCAGCTTCATCATTCATGTTCGAACTAGGAAACAACAAGGGAATAAATGAGTTGTCATGACATTGAACCTGCAAATGGTTGGAAGGATGGAAACGGCCAGCCAGGGAAAACTTAAATTGAATTTTGATGGGTCTACTTTGCCACACGGAGTGAGCACTATAGGTTTCGTCATATGGGATTGGAGAGGACAACCTATCCACATTGGATATGCAAAAGTGGCTAACCAAAGGCCTCTTAAAGCGAAAGCTCTTGCTCTTCTATATAGGGTTGTCAAAGCAAAAGAGCTCTGAATAGAAACCATTGACACCGAGGGGGACTCTCTCGCGATTATTAACTACCTCAAAGGTTTATGGAAATGCCCATGGGAGATCAAAATGATTATTGTTGATATTCTGGTTCATCTTCTCTCATTCCACGAGGGTTTTTTTTTCTTGAAATGGTAAATATATAGATAGTGGCGAAAGCCAAGGAGTAACAAAATATAAGACCATACCAGAGTCTTATGTAAAAGTGCGATACATCCCCACAATTCCCACCCTCAAAAGAAAACTACCACTATTAGCCTCTCCACCCACCCCAATCTGTTTAGTGAATCCGAAAATTAAGTCTTGGTAGCCCTGATTTTATTTTAACATATATTCCTATACTTCAACAACAATATATGTTAAAATAAAAGGAGACAAAGCCAAGACCAACATAAAAAAATGTTGAACAGATTGGGAAAAAATACATACCCACACAAAAGACCCACTATGCTATTCATTCAGACCGACAACCTATATGATCAACCACATTGAGTTCAGCAGATAAAAAATTACATAAATACGTTCGACCACAAAGAACCTCACAACCTTGATCATCCCATTCGATCAACAAGGATGATACGATTCATCATCCGTCGACCTCTCCTCTTCCTCCCCATTGTCCGAGAACTGAGCAAAATATTTTGCAATCTTGTCACTCGATAATGGATCTTTAATTGCGGATAGCGCATTGTATAGCTCACCCATATTCAGGGAGACTCGGATATCCCCAGGAATGCGATTCGATGTACCTCGGAGCAAATAGCTTCCTTTCTTGATGCCTCCAACTTCCTGCCAACGCTTCGGAGAAGGCGTTTTATAACCGTTTAGCCTAATTAGGCCATTCCTCGTAGTCAATAAACCCGAATCCTCCGCCCAAGCAGTTGCCACCAGCATAGCACATACCTTGGAAGAGACAGGATCCACCTTTATTTCTTCATCACCCTTCTCCTCCATCGGCCTAGTTTGCACATCATGGAATGAAGAAGATAAAGGCAAGCCATCCTTGGCGCCACTTCCAGCCTTAGCACTCCCAGCAACAGCCTCTCTATACCCTTGTACTCTTCTCGCTTCATCATCCTCCGGCTCCGTTGTACCCAGATCCTTGGTTTGGACCCCAATCGAAACATCAACCGCCTTGATCTCCCCATAATCACCTCCTGTCTCAATAGTGCCGACCACCTCTGTTTGGATCCCTCTTGAGGAAGTAGTAACCGGAACCTTAGGCAAGCAAGAATCACTAGTAGCAGCAGGTTCCTTAGGCAAAGCGTCTGCACAAAGAGAGGCAGAGCCCCCAGGAGCAGGCTCACCAATGCCCTTCATACACCCTTCATTACCCTCCTGCTTGTTGCCAACATATTCCTTGGTGGAACTTCCAGCTTTAACCTCACCGAGAAGTGAATTCTCAACCTCGGACAACGATTTCACAGCAAAGAGAGCATTTAGGCACGAGGTTTCCGTGTGCCCAAAACACCTGCAGTGGCAACAGTTTCACAGGAGCCACTCGAAGATGACTTTCAATTGACATTCCGCACCCTTCTCATTCCTTAGCACAACATGTTTTCGTCTTGCCTGGTCTGCGTTGATTTCGATCAACAATCTCGCAAACGACAACATCTCTTGACGAGTTTTTTTTTTCACCCATGTTGCTCATGCGGGTAATGTTGTGGTTGTCAAGGTTGCACACCTTTGCCACACTGTTAAGGGCATTCTTTGAAAAATAATGAAGGTCTTTTAGACCCCATTCATTCGGATGCATTCGAAATACGCAAGTCTTTGCCCTAACGTTATCCAAATTCTTTTCTTGTGAATAAAAATATATCATTACATTTGGGTGTTAAGTTGCGCACCCAGAACGCATCCAGGATGCATGCTGACATGACGCACCCACATCGCGTGTATCCTGGATGCGTGTGAAGAATTTATATTACAAAAAAGTGAGCTATAAAGTGGGTGGAACTGGGTAGATAATATTGCACACATATGGGATGCATGGAAGATTATTATTTTTAGTCTACACACATCCAAGATGCGTGTAGCTTCTTTTTTTTTTTTAAAAAAAAAAACAACTAGCCGTTGTAATGACTAGTTTAAAACTAACCGTTACAATCGCTAGTTCCACATATTTTGCTATATAGTGACCTTACATTGTGGTATGGGCTTATTACGTCTATTTTACTCTAAAAAACCATTAAATATGTCTAGAGAGGAGGAAGATAAATACGACAACGAAGGTGAGAATGCATGAGTATGTTTATTTGATCAATCTATTCGTTGTTGAAATTCAAGTTTATACCAAATTATTTATCTGATATGGAATCCTAGATTAGATAAAATCATGATTTATCTGATATTGAATCTTAGTTTAGATGAAATTGTGATTTGTATGATATGGAATCCTAAAGTAGATGAAATCATGATTTATCGGATATTGAATCTTAGTTTAGAAGAAATCGTTATTTGTTTTTTTTTTTTTTTTGAACTGGAAAAAATTTGGTGTTGAGGGGAAACCTCAACAACCAAGGGCATCCTGAAGGATGAGAGGTCGTACAGAAGAATCATCAATGATATCAGTGCCAGAAAAGTCAAAGTCGAGATGTGAGAGGTGGTCCACAACTCTATTTGCTTCTTTGTAAACATGACGAATCTGAGTGTTTTGAAAGGAATGCAAGGAGAGCAGAGTGTCTGAGACAATCATTTCGGCATCTCCAGGGGGCAAGCATGATCCTTTCATGCTGTTTATTACGGTGAGGTTGTCACCTTCTATTATGAGGTTCGGAATACGGAGCTCGATAGCTGAGTTGATTCCTTTCCAGAGAGCAAACCCCTCAGATCCCGTGACAGAAGAGATCGGGGAGAGGCCTGAGCTCAAGAAAACAGGGGTCCCATGGTGGTTCCGGATTATGAATCCGAAGGAGCCGCGACCATCACGGGAGAGGGCTCCATCAAAATTTAGTTTATGGTATCCTACAAGCGGCAGCTCCCATTTTGTTCTCTTTTCCTAGCGCGTGGTTGTGATGGCTCGTTAGGTGTTATATTTTTATTGTTGGCAGTGACTGAGGTTTCCCATAACAAGTTCTGTTCTTTTGCAAACGATAATATACTGTTTGGTATAGGTTTGAGGTTTTAAAAAAGCGCCTTGTTGCGGAAGAACCAAATGCTCCACCAAACAGAGGCCAACTTACTGAACCTAGGGAGTCCAATCCTATGTTTTAATTCTTGCAGGATTGTGTTTAAGTCGTGTCCCTGGTTTACCCAAATGTCCAGTATTGGTGTCAGGGTTGGGTATAGTTTGTGTAATGTCTCACTGGAAGTGCGACAACCCCAAAGAAGATGGACTGAATCTTCAAAAGCGCAGTCACACATCGGGCAGTTTGTTGGTATTCCTAGTCTTCTAGATGCTAGGTTGACTGAGGTCGGAATGCCGTTCTTGGTGATTTTCCATATAAAAGTTTTGATTTTTGGTTGTGTGTCAAGTTTCCATATCCATCTGAAGTCTAATTTTTCTTGATTTTTCATTGTGTTTATCATGTCAATTGCCGATGCTGTAGTGAACCACCCGTTCTTGCTCCATTTCCAGTATAGCCTATCTTGGTGTATATTCTTTGGTATTGGTGTTGCTAGGATCTTGTTTAGTATTTGAGTAGTTAAATTTCGATTGATTTCATTTTGCAGTTTGTCATTGTTCCATTTTTTATCGTTGATGAAGTCTATAACTTTGAGGTTATGGTTGATTTGGTGTGGGTTTGCAGTGAGAAATCGTTATTTGTTTGACATGGAATCCTAGATGTTGTTTATATTGAATAGATGTTTTTTAATCGGATTGGGCTCTACTTTTTAGAGCAGGGTAAAAAAGTTTTTTAGAACATGACCAAAATAACCTTATACTTGTCAAAATTTACCCCTTACCCCACATCCCTCCCCCACCCAAAACTCCCTCATGAGTCATGACGCGACCATCCTCTCTCTCACGCAGCCCATCTCCAAAAATTGAGATTTTTTCAACTTTTGTTGAATTAAACATATCAAATGCAGAAACCCAACAATCACACCACCAAGAAGCTCCCCAATTCACCTGATATCAATCCAATATTTTGAGACAAGTGAATAAATTAATATATCATAAATCAGTTGAGGTTGAAAGAACCGACAGGAAGAGAAATCAAACCCAATTTTTTATTGGAAAAAAACAATCATCTCATCTCCAGATGAATCAGAAACCCCAAAGCAGCTCATACGTAAATGAAAAGCAAAGAGTGAGTAATCGGAAAAGCAGGTGCTAGTAGAGATTGGAAGAAATTGGTATGAACCCAACCTTGCCGGTGCAACCATCTAAGGGTCTGGTCGGTGCGACCATCTCGGGGCATGGTCGTTGTGACCATGTGCATTTTATAAAAAAAAATAAATTAAATTTGGTCGTTGCGACCACTTGGTTATGCGCTAAATGGAAATTTAAGCATACGCTAAACGGAAATCGTGTTTTTAAATTGTGTAGATGCGTGATGGCATAAATGAAGGAAATGATAACACCATAGGTTTTTCAACTGAAAGAGTGTGGCCCAATATGAATTCCTTGAGAAATTGGGCGCATAAGAGAACTAGTAGAAGAAATTTCGTAACTACGACTTATAAGTCGTGGAGTAGATATGATGCAAGATTTTGGAGAATTATTTTAACATGTGAACATTACGGAGTCTACCGAAATGGGCACAAATTTGTGGACGGTGATAGTGATGAAGAAAGTGTCAAGCTCGATACGCGAACCAAAAAACATCAATGTCCATTCGGGTTGAGTGGTCGAGAGTCTCCAAAAGGTTGTTGGAAGGCCGAGGTGATTGACGAGCGGGAGAACTGGTCATTGGATCTCGCCAAAGAAATCCCTAAACTTAAATACTAATATAGCAAGTAAGTCAGTGTATTGTCCCACATAGGGTTGTGCATCGGTCTAAAAGCTAACTGAACCGGGCCAAACCGAAACCGAAAATCTCAAAATTTCAAACCGAAAGCTTTAGGTTCAGTGCGGTTTTAACATAATTGAATCGAATTTCTATAATTCTCTAAAATCGATCTATGTAATTCTCCCAAAATCGATCTCTGTAATTCTCAAATGCAAAATATAGAATAACAAACCACAAATTATCATGTCAAGAAGCATTCTAGATAGACATGGTCGACTGCAGAGAATCCGAGAATCGAGATGGAGAATTGGAGGAGTTGAAGACTAGAGAGGTCCGAGCCACCACAGCCACGTCGGACTGCTGGAGGGGAAGCAAGTAAGGTCGCCGGACTGTCGCAACCCGCAGAATAGCAAATCTCACTTCGTTACAAATTGCAATCGCCTAGGGTTTTTTCCTTTTCGGTTTGGGATTTTTGAAAAGTGATGGCTCTGTGAAGCTGTAGAGTAAATTTTTTAACATAAAAGAATTTTAAAAAACAATAAATAAACTAATAATATGCATACAATATACGGATTATAAGCTTATAGTGGAATACTAAAAAAAATCAGTTTAACACAAACCGAAACTGAAAAATGGAAATTCTCATACCGAAAAACTTCGGTTAGGTTCGATTTGTGTTGGTACGACCCAAAAAATCGGTTTGGACTGAATCATGCACAACCCTAGTCCCATAAAGAGCGTGTGATTACTAGTTCTCTTGCTAACAATTCAGACAGAAAAGCAGGAAATAGAGCAAAGTAACAAGTGAGATCAAGTAGATGCAAAGTAGTTGAAATAGCGAAAAGAGATATGAATGTGTAAATAGTTTCACTCTACTCATCTCAACATGGTTGGTTTCTCGATTCTTGGGCTTCTTCACATTTATTACTCCCTTCGTATCAGTATAATTGCCTTTTGACAACTTTTTCATGTAACAAAATATTTGTCTTTTTGAACAACAATAATAATAAAAATTTCTAATTTTGTCAATTCATCTCATTAATTGTATTTGATTTCCAATATACTCTATTAATTAGGGGTGGGCACAAATCCCGCAAATCCCGATCCCGTCCCGATCCCGGTGGGATTTAGGACAAAATAGTGAATCCCGTCCCGATCCCGTCCCGTAAAAATTATGCGGGACGAAACGCGGGACGATCCCGGTGGGATCCCGCAAATCCCGTCCCGTCCCGCATATAATAATAATAATAATTTTTATAATAATAATAATAATAATATATTATTATAGAATAATAATAATATATTATTAGTATTATTATTTTGAGCAAATATTATAATTATAATTATAATCATAATCTTCCATTTATAATAATAATAATAATATTTGTTTATAATAATAATATTGTTATTTTTTGAGAAAATATTATTTATAATTATAAAAATATTTTTCAATTTATAATAATAATTGATAATAATAATAATATTATTATTATATAATATTATAATTTAATTTAATAATAATATTACTTTATAATAAAATTATTATTATTATTATATTACATTATTATATTATTATTATATCATATTATATTTTTTCTTGTAAAGTATAATTATTTTATAATAATAACAATAAAAATAAGTAATAATATTAATATTATTTTTCTTTTGAATATAACGTGGCATTATTATTATTATTATTATTATTATTATTTAGAGTTACAAGAGGCAAATAGCTAAATACGGTATTTTTTCCAACTATCAATCAATAATGAGACAATATCTGGTGAATCTCGTCTCAATCCCTTTCCGTCCCGATCTATTAAGATAATGTAGCCAAATATGTTAAACATTATAATTAATTATATAATCATTGTATGAATTAATAATAGTATTATAATAATAATAATAATAATAATAATAATAATAATAATAATATAGTTGAGAAGAATACCGTATTCAACATATTATACAAATTAATGAATTATGAAAGCATTTTTCACTTTGTAAATTTATATAATATTTTATTATTTTTATTTGCGGGACAAGGCCCGTCCCGTCCCGATCCCGTCCCGTCCAGACACCATCCCGTCCCGATCCCGTCCCGAAAAAAAAGTGTCAATCCCGTCCCGATCCCGTCCCGTAAAAATTTCGCGGGACGAGTCCCGTCCCGGCTCAATCCCATCCCGTGCCCACCCCTACTATTAATACTCCAACTTCTCATACTATTTTTTTTTCACTGATCCATTTTTTTCACATTATTTATTTGCTAAAATTTTAGCTATTCTTCTTTCTATTTTGAGCTTCTTAAAAAGTGTGAAATTGATCAAAAGGCCAATTATATCGATACGGAGGGAGTATTCTAGTTATTGGTTTATGTATGAATGGTAGGTGATATCACTTCTTACTCTAGCATGGGGGTCGAGCAATATTAAGTCTTAATATCCTAGCACCTAAACAATACTACTCTCGTATGAGCAACTCTGTCACCTAGTTGTCAACCTAGTTATTGCATCTACTAAAGGTAATACTCCTTAGATGTCGATTTCCCTACACTATCCAGATTCCCGAACCGTTCCTACAAGATGTGTTTGCTACTGCGGATTCGACCCGCTAATACGGATGTAGTCTAAACTCTAGCTTGATGCAATCATATATAGTTCATGACTCTAAATATAATCACAACATAAAACTATACAACACAAAGGATATGGAAATAATATAAACAGATAAAACCTGGAATTAGCCCTCACGATATGGCAAACTCATGTCTTGAATCACGAGAAAAACAAGGGGATCAGCCTAGCATGGCTATCCCTAAACTAAACATAAAAACAAAAGAGTACTCAGAGTTCCTCTGTCCCAGGAGGGATGCGGAACCTCTCAAAGAAGTGATGAATGAATTGTGAATTGAATGCTTGAAAAGCCTAAGATATAGGTCTTTATATAGTGCTCATGGGCTACCTAAAACCCTAGATATGTCATGCTTAATGGGTAAGAAAAGATATTCAAAGGATAGAAACAAATCTCTATCAGATAAGAATTCGAAAATCTGCGTTTATCGTTCAGCGGCGGGCGCGCTCCTACATTGCCGACTCTACATTTGTGGCGCCTTTATCAGTGGGTGCTTCTATTTTCTGACTTTATGGTGATGTGGAACTCGTCGAGAGGTTTCCAACACATGGTCATAATAGGCGATCGGATATCTGAGGCCCTAGAAAATTGCATTTTAAGTTCAGCTCACTACACGGACAACTTCTGCAGCTCGTTCTCGTTTCAGCTCTTAGACCTTGATTCTTTGATCCCTTACTCCTCGGCTTGTCTTTGCTCTTTCTTGACTTGTCCTAGCTCTCCTTAGCTCCATGATCTCTCTACCATTCGAGCTTAGATCCAGTGTTTGCAAATAAACACTAAAGCAGTTTAGATTTCGACTTCTTCCATAAAGAGTGTAATGCTATGAATTAACTAGAATGATGACTATCTTACAATGCGAATGCACCTAAAACTATCCTATTATGCATGTAAAACTATGCATTATCAGTGATCGATTGTGTTCACAACCACTAACATCCGACTAAGTTGATTGGTCATTCATTCGGTAGACGGTTGAAGGCGAAAGAATTGGTTAATGTCAAAAGCAGCACTAAAGCAAGATCGAGGTCTAAAGATATAATCACTAAATTGTGCCAAGATGTGACAACAAACGTGATGTCGAGGGAACAAATATACGGGGCACATGTTCGGATGAGGAAGAATTTGTTGGGTGATCGAACACTGACTTCGTATCTTTTATCAAAGCCGGTTAAGTTGCTAAAGTTGTTTCAATATAAATTAGACTCCAAGGGTTGTGATTGCGAAGTGGCTCGTGGTGGGTTGCTGTGTGATGGCTCGACTGGAGTGCGCTGCTCCCGTGGTGTCCGACTACTGATGGCTCGGTGTCCTCCTTTTGTGTCGTTGTGGTCTCCCCAATTTCTTGAACAAAGCTGAACGCGTGGCTGTCATGGTGGCTCGGGAGGTTGTTGGCGCGTGTGCTGTTCGTGGTTGGGCAGGCGCGTGAGGTTGATGAAGCTTGGGGTGTCCTCCTTGCTTCATTTGCATATGCTTTTGTTGAATTTCAGCTTTATTAAAGCTGCTTATTCACGTGAGATTTCAGCGTGGGTCTTGTTGCTATTGCGTGTGCTGTGCAGCGTGGGGCCCTCCATTGGCGTATTTGTCTCCCTTTCCCAGCAATTTGTTGGATGATGCAGATCCATTTTGCATTATTTTATTTGTTGTTTGGGTTGGTTGACTTAGTGGTGTGGTCAAAGATTATTGGGGTTGTTTATTGTGTGATTTTAGGAATTTGTGGGTGGTAGCTTCTGAGTGGTATTGTGGGATTTTGATGTTGTCGTGCCCTGCATTTGTTGCAGTGCTAGCCTCTTCTGCATAGATTCCACATCCCCATATCGGCAAGCGACATTAGATTATGGGCTTAACAACTAAGCTTGTCCTGGTGTGGATTGGGATGTGGGATCGGGGTGGAGTTGGTCTAGTGCTTCTTACATCTTTTGCGGGTCGAGTGGGGTTAAGTGCGAATGTAATTTGCGGGTTAGACTTTTGTGCGTAGTCTCATCTTTTGTCGTAAGACTCTTGGTTTGGTCTTACTTTATGTTGCTCCTTGGCTTTGCCACTATCTATATATTTACCTATTCAGAACATATGACAAATAAGTATGCTTCTTCTTAGTTTTTATATTATCTTTTAATATTTAAATTCCTTTATTTATTCATATTAATGTTGATGAAAATTATTGTGTCACGTGCCTGAAAAGGCATTGTTGGTGATGGCTGGTGTTACGAACAAACTAAGTTCATTTCATTTGGGTTGTGCATTAATGACAAGGGAAGATATAGACCCATTCGGATCAGGATCCTCTCCTAATAAACTAGTGCCTAATATTTACCTAATAAAAACATCTCAGCCATTCAATTTAATTAAGGGCTAAGATTAATTCTCCTAAATTAATTAATATTGTACTCCATAGTTATCTCTTAAACCTCTCAGGAAACTCTCACCCTCTCTCCCATCAGCGATAGACCTATGTTATGCCTTCTATCTATCTTATGTGCAACATATATACATTTGATTCCTTTAACTACATCTTGAAAGTCGCACATCAACCTTCGGTTTCCTCAAACACCAAATTAATTAGTGCCTAATATCTCTATCTCCCTCGTGATAAATATTACGCACATCGAATTACACATAATGACACAAATTAATTAGTGCCTAAAACCCCCCATTGAATTCAGTATTTCTCAAAGATACCAAACAAATGTTCAACTTCATACTCTACTGAATCGCTGCTATATTTCAATTTGAGAGAGATGCAAACAAATTCAGTAGTCAACACCTTGAAATCCATTAATCCATTGTTAATTTGAACCTGCCGAAAATCATTCGAAGAGGAAATCAGCGAAAGAAGGGAAGGAGGAAAAGGAGATTTTGAAGGCGCCATGGCAGCAATTTCGGAAGCCTCTTTGTAGAGAAGATCGGGTTGAAAGCGTAGATGTGGTTCATCCGTTGGAATGAAAGGAGAAGAGATTGAAGATGAAGATTAATTAATTAATTAATTAATTAATTAATTTAAATGGATTTAATAACATAGGATGTAATCTTGGCCATCGATTTAGATTAATGGTTGAGATTAAACCATTAGGTAAATATTAGGAAGATTTGATTAGGAGAGGATCCTCTTCCGACACGTACACTTGGGTGTTGCGACAAGTGAACCTATTCTATTTAAAATCTAAAAAAAACTAATCTAATTTCGATAAAATCCTAATCTAATTCCTAAAAATTTCATAAAAATAGGAATTTAATTCCAATAATTCATAAAATAATTAAAAAATTCTAACACATTAAATCCAAAATACATATATAGATTCCGAAAATCCTATTCTAATTCTGATAAATCCCAATCTAAAAATCTCATAATAATCGTACTTTAATTCCAATACATCCTAAATTAATTCTAAATTTTTTAATAAACTAATTTAAAAAAATAAATAAATTTTGAAAATCCTAATTTCATTGAAATAAATTAAATTATTAAAAACAAATAATTATGTACATACCTTTGACAATTCCCGACCTCGTCTTGAGGCGCCCGGACTCGAAACCTCACCACCACTACCGAATTCTTCCCCATAACTCCTTTCACAAACCCTTTTTTGGGTAGCGGAGAACGTCCAGCGACGCGCCCCAATTCTTCCCCATAACTCCTTTCACAAATCCTATTTTCATATTTAATTTTCCCAATCTTTTTCGGCTAGTACCTCGCTGATTGAATCAAATCTCCTCCCTTGCTTCTTGATAATGCATGATTTGTATAGGCATTTTGAGTCATTCTTAAGTTATTTAGGTTGCTTTTAGATATGTTTTTAGTATAAAGTGCATTTATTGTCTTTAAAGTTGCAAAGTTCAAAACTTCGCGTTTTATGCCTATTTATGGAGATTCTCAAAAGTCAAGATAAAGGAGAAGAGGAAATCTAGTATCTACATTGTGGAACCTTAGAAGCTTAGAGAAGAGTCAATGAAGAAGATAAAAGAAGAAGCAGACAAGACAAGACGAGAAGAAAGAAGAAATATGAAGACTGCAGAGACGGCGGCCGCGGCCATAGGACCGGCGCTCGCCGACTCACAGCACCCACTAAAGATACTGCGGCACTCACCGATCATATTTCTAGAAGATTTTCTCTTGGCCGAATCTGATCCATTGAGCTTCGCTTCTAACTTAAGAATGCCGACTCCTAGGGTTTTGTTGTAGGAGATAATTAATTATCCTAGGTAAATAGATAAATTGGATTGAGGCCCAAATCAATTTATCTATAACAAGTTTTATCTATATATGGTTTTATATATAGGTGGTTTATTATAGATGATTTTATCTATAATAGGTTCTAGATGAGGTAGGTTTTATCTATATCTAGGTTTATCTATAGGGTTATCTATAGGAGGTTCTCTATTTTAAATAGAGGATGTAGGGTTGAATTATGGAGTGCTTGTGTATCCATCAAAGCATCACAATAATAAGAAACTCTAGCTGTAGAGAGGTTTTTCTCTGCAGGGTGTTCTGCGCGGTTCTTGCCAGAACACGGAAATCCTTTGTGTCCTACTGTTCATTCTCCTTCTCTTTAACGGTATTTACTCGGGAAAATTCACAACAATTGGTATCAGAGCCGGGTTAGACAATGACATCTGGTGCGAAATTCGAGGTTCCGCGATTCGATGGCACTGGAAATTTCGGTCTTAGGCAACGACGAGTGAAGGATCTGCTGACTCAACAGGGAATGTTAAAGAAGATGAAAGAGACAAAACTTGTTTCGTTGAAAGATGATGAATGGGAGAAGATACAAGAGAAGGCATCGTCGGGTATTCGACTTTGTCAGGTGGATAAAGTGATATATCATGTGATTGACATGGAGTCTTTGAAGAAGATTCGGGTTCAATCAGAGAAGAGGTATATGTCAAAGTCTTTGTCCAACAAGTTGTATCTGCTGCAAAGGTTGTCAAGATGGAAGATGGTGGAGGGTACCGGACTGGTGAAGCATGCCACCGGTAGGAAGTTCAAGAAGCGCCACTTGGACTTGATCAACATCACTTGATGAGATTCAAGTGAGGAGCCCCAGGGAGCGGAGCACGGGAGGACCTGGAGCAGACAAGGTGGAGATTGTTGTAGGAGACAATTAATTATCCTAGGTAAATAGATAAATTGGATTGAGTCCCAAATCAATTTATCTATAACAAGTTTTATCTATATATGGTTTTATATATAGATGGTTTATTATAGATGGTTTTATCTATAATAGGTTCTAGATGAGGTAGGTTTTATCTATATCTAGGTTTATTTATAGGAGGTTCTCTATTATAAATAGAGGATGTAGGGTTGAATTATGGAGTGCTTGTGTATCCATCAAAGCATCACAATAATAAGAAACTCTAGCTGTAGAGAGGTTTTTCTCTGCAGGGTGTTCTGCGCGGTTTTTGCCAAAACACGAAAATCCTTTGTGTCCTACTGTTCATTCTCCTTCTCTTTAACGGTATTTACTCGGGAAAATTCACAACAGGTTTCCTATGCATATAAATACAACTCTCCTCAGCCATTCCACACATCACACAACACACCACACATCATCTCTCACACAACTTTTCTCACTTTTCCCTTTTTCTCTATTTTCGGTAAGCCATGTTTGGCTAAACCTTTTATATAATTTTGCTTATATTTTATGCATAGGTTAAGGACATGTGAGAGTTGTTTGAATACTATTTTATAGTTTATATTTGGTGTATGTATATTTGGTTATTCATTACTCCTTTTGTTTACATGTTTATGCTGTTTATTTGTCTTAACTGGCCACTAAGATAGGCAAACAACGTGCTAAGTGATTATAGCTAAATCCGCTATTGTGAGCCTTAGTCCGATATAGTAGCAATCATATCTTGATGAACAGGTTGGAATTCATGAATATGAAAGAGTAATGACAGATAGTTTAATGTTATTCTTAGCGGATGCGATAGCTGGGTTGACAACCGGGTGACACGTCAAATAGGCGAGAACTACATGAATTATATGCTTATGTGATTATGGACTTATTGCTTCCCGAACCCCATACAAGAGTTTAGGGAGTTGATAGTGATCGAATCAGGAAGCTATACAATTATGTGCACAAACCAACACTGAGATAGTCAAACATAACCAAACAACCCGATGATCATGGAATTACCTATGTTGCGAATATAAGTAGAACTATATTCTCATCTCACTATTATCTTTGTTTCAAACATTGCTTTATTTACTGCCTTTCTCTTGTCATTGTTACTAGTACTCTTGTTACGAACTGCTTGCTTACTTACTACGTCTAGCCAAAGTCGCACGCACTCTCTATGGGATCGACCTGTACTTGCTGTTGAAACTCGTTATTAGTTGGAGGTATAGACTTACTATTTGGGGTGTTAGAACATACGATATTCTAATATATGCGTACCAATTCCCATGTTGTGCTTCAGTGTGGCCAATTCGGTGTTGTGAGGCCAATCCAACCAAATCACCTTTCAGTTTTGGCTCCCTTTGTCGAAATTAATCTAAATTTCCCACAAGGAGGGTTGATGTGAAGGAAACCCCATGCTTATAGTGGTCTGGTGGACAAAGGCGGGTCCTGTAGTTTATCCTTCCTTATTTTTTATGGATCTGAGTGATTTCGATGCTGGTTTTTGCTTCTCCAGTGTCCTTTGGGGGTTGGTGTTATGGCGGCGTCTCTACCATTTCTTTTCCTCTAAAGTCTTTGTTCTCTCATATCCATTTCTAAGTGATGGATGTCAGGCTTCATCTACTTTCAGAGTCCCGACCCACCCCCTCGGGATTTGGACAAACTAAGCTTGTGTTTGGCAAGTTGTTGGTTTGGGTCGACATTGCTAGCTTGGTCGACTCGTCCGTCCCTTGCTTGACAAGTTTTAAACAAATCTCGTCTTGGACACACTACCCACCCCTTTGGGGGTTTCGATACACTTTAGGCCTTCGGCTTTGTGAACAAGGATGATTTTTTGATGTGGCTTGTACCGTTGGTTTGATGGTTTAGTAGTCGAAAATTGGTTTGCTAAACAACTGGTTTTGCACGTGGTTAGTCCGTTGATGTCATCTCCTCCGCTCGCTGCCCCTGTGTGATGGTTTTGGGCTTGATCGGCGTTCGTTTGTTGTGTCGCCCTTGGTGCTTCTTGGGCTCGAAGGTTGCCCACCGGTTGGGCCCGAACTCGTTCTTTGGGTCCAAGACTTTAGCCTTGGGCCCAAAGCAGCCCGAATAATAATAAGAAAATCACAAAAATGAGTGGGCCCAAGGCTTGCACAACAAGGACTTGATTAAACAACTCCAAAAGTTCCGTACAAATTTTAGCCGCAATTCTTCGCGAGATTAAACCCAATCGTTTTTTATGAGTTTTAAAATCCATGTCCGGTTGGTCGAATCTTTTGACGTTTTTTGCACGAGCGTTGTGTGGCTCTCCTTTCGACGTGTCTAGGAGATCTTCTTCTTGGTTGGGGTCATGGAGTCCGGAGTCGAAACTAGCTGGGGGTTGAGGTGATGCTTTTATGGCGACTATGTATCCAGGAAGGAGCTTCCTTGGAGTTTCATCTGCACTACCCACACGAGATATATTCTTGTTGTACTGCTAACCCGCGATACTACTGTTTGGTGAACGGTGGTGCTTGGCTTCGTTCTTCGTCGGCGTCCTTGGCTTGTTGGGAGTAGATTTGCTTACTTTATCTTGGCACAAAGTTTTGTTTATGCTTGTTTGATGCGCCTTTTGTTGTTGTTTTCGTTCTATTGTATGTTTAGGCGGATTTCCGCCTGTCGATTCGTTGGCTTCTCCAGAATCAGACATGTCTGGTCTCGAATCTTTACTTTATAAAATAATATTTTTGGTCATTTTACTATTTTTCAATTGAAAAAATGGTACTTGAGAATGGGTTTCGATCTCTCTTACGATGTTGAGTTTGAGAAGGTTATTGGTTAGATTGCAAAACAAGTCTGTTAAGGGTGTCATACCATACCGATACTTATTATAGATTAAGCCGGGAGATCAATCCTTGTCACGAAGTATGCGAGCTAAAAGACATACTCTCCCGCACAACCCTTGTTAGCTTCTTGCTACCATCTCGGTTGTCGGTTGAGTTATATAATGGTAGTTGTTACTTGTACATGGCCTACTGAAGCAACATATACATATGATGAAAGAGATTGGAAGCTTTAGAGACAAACCCTTGTTATCCAGGGGTGAAGGGAAAGAAATTTCTTAGGCAAGTCGAAGACATACTCCCTCGCACTTAATTAGCATCTTCCACAAGCTTGCACCTCCAACTTTGCTAAGGCTAAGATTCTAGTAGCCATCTTCTATAGTCCTTTTTAAAACAGCTTGGAAGTTGTGGACACATGTGGTTCCATCAGGAATGGCGAACAAGGGTTGCCTGCATGTTGCATAAGCCATAAAAAGTAAGAGATATGATTCCTCGGGCATGCGTCTCTTAAGACAAGAAATCAAGAGACACGAGAAAGTATTTTGATTTTTTCAATTTTAATTCCAGGGATATCAATGAACCCTCTTGTTGCAATCGCTCGTGACATTTCACGTTTGTGGTCTGTATGACGATTTTTTCAAGTTCGGAACAAAATTTCAACCAAAAATGAAAAGCCACAAAGGAAAGAGCCGAACCTGCACAAGGAAAACTTCATGCTGCCACCTAAATGCATCATCGAAATTATGCACTTTCAGTGTTGCTAGCAAACGAACTGCAGATCCTGGAGTACTTGAATGCGATTTGGACATGGCAGTACATTTACAGTATCCTCAACTGCAGCCTGATTTATGTTGAGTTTACTCATAGATAATGATGGTTAGGCTGAAGTATCTCATAGATGACGTGTGGGTCAGGTCGAACCTAGCAATGAGTGCGGGTGAAGGTCCAAGTGTCCACCACTTGTCAACCAAGCCACACCTCTTTTTTCACTTTGCTCCTAATATCAATCATTTATACACAACCTTGAATGATCAGAATGCATCCCATATCAGGAAATAGAAACATGGCCATAGAACAAGAAATGAAGTTAACAATGCTAATTGTGTTCACTATCCATGATATCAGCTTTGTACCTTCAACGGTGCAAGTGAGAAGAGAAAACTCCATGACGTTGGGCCATGCTTGTCGTGACCTTAATCAGCTCACCCTGGCAACTATATTTGACAGCTACAAAGTAAAAAAAGAGCAATGATAACAGGCCAAGGGGCAGGTATATGTACATTTTCTATGGCTAGATCATGATGTCTGGCGGCGGCAGGGGTATATGAATATGAGTTCTAATTTTTACAGACTTCTGTTTTAATTTCCGATTTCCCTCGTCCTCCTTTTTCCAATTTTTTTGTTCCTTTTCAAAATAAAACAGGAACCAACAAACAATTCATCACTCAATGGGCATTTGTAAGGAACATTGAGGTTCGGTTATGGTTGGCCTAGTTCAGTGAACGCATCTGCTAACTGAACTAGGCAAACCAAGAGACAGACTCCCCTAGATTCTTTCCCTTCCTTTCTTTGAACAATCTCAGATTAAAGAACTTATTTTGTGCTCAACCATCTATTTTACCCAACTTAACAGATTTTAGTACTTCTCAGTGGCACAAATCTAAAATGTTACTTCCTCCGTAATATAGTAATTGGCCCTTTTAAGAAAGCTAAAAATAGAAAGAAGAATACTACAGTTAAAATTTTAGCAAATAAGTAATGTGAAAAAAAATTGGACCAATGAAAAAAAAGAATAGTATGGGAAGTTGACGCATTAATAGAGTATCTTGGAAATCAAATATAATTAATGAGATAAATTGATAAAATTAGAAAATGTTGTCATTAATGTTGTTCAAATGGACAAATATTTTGTTACATGAAAAAGTGACCAAAAGGCCAATTATTCTGTTACGGAGGGAGTATAAATGAAAAGGAAAATTTAATTCTAAACCAACTAAAATACATATTTGGAAATCATAGGGAAAAAGGGAGAAGCTTAGTAGTATTTACATGATAGAATTCATTTATTGCTGCTGCTACTACTTACCATGATATATGTGTCATAATCTTTGATTCATATCTGACCACAAAAGAAATCTTTTATTCACACACTGAAACTATACTTAACAGATGATAGCAAGCAATGTTCAGGAGATTCGGAAATTAAACTGCATCTAGAAAAAGGTGACAATATAAGTACATCATTACCTTCCATATTTCCATGGAAAACTGAATCAAGAAAAAGGCATGCAACCAATCGTATTCTCTTAGTTTATTGCCTTTCTCATAAAAACGAAAATGAAAAAGAAGTGAAAGGTAAGACTGAGGGAATCAAAAGTTACATGAGCATTTGGTATGGAATTCCAAAATAAGAATCTATTTGTGCAAAAAATACAATAATCAAAATCCAGTGAAATGCAATAATACTAATATACCATATTTTACCAATGGGCTTTATCCTTTCAGCTCACTCCACCAAGCTATTTTCTCACAGTCAGACAATTTATCTCAGAAACAAAATGTAAGTTGACCAAACTGTAAGGATCGAAACATCAACAAACCCAAAGGAAAATATTGTCGCAGTTCACATATAATAAGTTTTAAAGCTATCTATATCATTTCCACACGCAAATAATGAAGTTAACCAAAGAACAAAAACTGACAATGCATGACACGTTTCAAATGTATGTCTAACAAGCAGCAAAAGCATAAAATGAAATAGACAACTTCTATCAAGGATGGAAAGTCTCTACATGGAAATTCCTAAATTGATGCAAATAAGATCAATAACTCCTTTCTCATTTAATTTGAAAAGAAAATAAAATGAAAGGTAATCCATACTATTCCCAGTAGGTTGAAGTTCAGCACATGAGCACATCCCTGCACATTCTATGACTAAAGGTAATAAGTCGGGGTGGCCTAGTGGTGAGGAGCAAGGGGGGTGGGAAGGAGGTCCCGGGTTCGATCCCTGCCTCCACCCCTTTCCTTGGAATTTCCTTCCAAGGTTTGCCTTGCTCTCCATCAGTGGGTCGAGCCGGTCGGCGCAAGCCAGAGGGGTGGGAAGGAGGTCCCGGGTTCGATCCCTGCCTCCACCCCTTTCCTTGGAATTTCCTTCCAAGGTTTGCCTTGCTCTCCATCAGTGGGTCGAGCCGGTCGGCGCAAGCCGGTTTACCTAGTACGTGGCTCTTGCCGGCTGGGTCACGTGCTCGGGGTTTCCCGCCAAAGGTGGGTTCCTCGTCATCAAAAGGTAATAATAAAATAAATATAAAAAGATAAGAAAGAAGAATGGAAAAAGAGAGAGTAGTCTGCTAGTTTTAAGACCTTTAAACTCAATTCAGTTCAGCTATCCAAGTAATGCTCCTTGCAGAAACAGAATTCAAACAACAAACTTCTTAAAGAACAGGACAGAACTTTCATGATGTTAATATGAGATAACACATGGTAGTACACTACAGTCAGCCAATAAAAAAAATTATCTTTCAGCAAGAATAATGGTCATGGCAACTACAATGCATAGCATATTCATGAACTTTTTTCATACAAGCTGGAAAATTTTTAGATCGTAGGAGAAAAGAACATTTCATCACACATACATGTTTCTCCATCAGCCTTTATTTAAAAAAAAATCAATCTAAAAGCAACTTATTATACAAAACATGAAAAGATTGAAGAGACAACAGAAAAGATTGAAGAGATAAAAGCATCTTCCAAGGGTGTATGGAGAAGAAGGCAAAGATATAAGAATATGAAATTAGTAATTGACTATAATGATCAGATTAGGGAACTACCTAATTGGGTTAGTTTACAAAAGTTCAGACACTGCCATGTATGCCATTGCTACTTGCCCTAAAGCTTTCAGACCTTTATTTATTGAAGGTTTAGACATGATGTCCATTGCATTATGTATCTGAAGACCATCAAAGGTCCTTTTCTACTAGAAGATAAATACAATGCACTGTCTTTGGTAGTAAAAATTTAGAAGTTTGAAGCTCTTTGAATACAACAATTTCATAACCGAAGAAAAGAGAACAAAATGAATTTCTGGAAGTCAAAATGTCATTCATATTGAGAACAAGTTAATATAATATTCTACATTTAAAATTTGAGTTTTTGTATAGAATTGTAATGTATCAAGGTCTTTGGTTGCCTAGTGATATAATTCCGTAAGTAATTGAGATTTCCATAGTACACCTAACCCACTTGCTCTGCCAATAGCCGGAGACCATACCGCATTGTCAAAACCTACGTTTTTCCTTTTTTTTTTTTTTATTATCAGCTGGGGGCTTATCAGTTTTAATCTCTGATAGTGATAAAATCTGAATCTTCTCGATTTTGCACAATGCATTTATTTTCGTCCAAAAAGTTGGTCTACCAATAACTCTCTGCTATTCTAAGTGCAGAGTTTTCATTTCGACAACCTATTTGACTTTCCCCATAGATGAATTCATTAATTAAGATTGGGTTTTGTTTTGAAATGTCTAATCTCAGCATCATTGCTCTTAACGTTTAAATAAATGTGAATTAAGTGTAGGTAATACAGGATCATTAATTAACATGCAAAACCCAAACACCATAGAGAGCTAGAACACAAAAAGTCATAGCCGATATCAGGACAAACAAAAACACCATAGAACACAAAGTCAAGATAACAAATGTAATTGAGAAGCTTCATCAACTGACACTGAAAACTCAGTTCGACCTCTAAAAAAGGGAAGAGGACTGGTGACTCGCCAAGGGGCAGGTATCTGTACAGTTTCTACGGCTAGACCCTGATGTCAGGGCGAGGTTGGGTCGACCTCTCGACTACTATTTACTTGTTTTCTTGATGTACCAAAAGTCCAAAACTGAGAGGAAAAAGATTGAAATGGAATGTTCGAAGGTAAAATAAAGAAGAGGCAGACAAAGCTGGCGAATGAGATCATCCAGAAAGAGGGACTCCGGCACTCTCTTAGTACCGTTCGGTTATTATCTAAATTACTAGGAGAGGTCTTCTATTTCTAGGGATTCAGGTTGAATGAATGTGCGTTTTTTATTTTTACCAAATATTGGAGTTGGGTCACGGGGTGGACTGTGTTAAGGGGCATACTGACATTCTGGAATCATATCTTCCTTATCCTAAAGGTGCTCTTGACAAGTTGGATGGACTTTGTATGAGATTTCTTTGGAATGGAAATGATACTGGCAATCTGGTAGAAGATTTCTTGTGAAATGGAATGAAGTTACAAAACCATACGAGGAAGGTGGGTTGGTTATAAGAGAGATCCTGGCCTGAACGAGAGTGTATTTTCCAAGTTGATTGGAGATATTGCTTTGCATAGAGTTATTATAACTCATGGTAAAAGACTGCCTACATCCAGGCTCCATAAACCTGGCCCTCCCCTCAGGGTTGAGCTGACAATCCCTATGGTAGGTTGTTGTTGTTAATGGAAGAGTTTGGTACTGGTCAGAAATGAACCGAAAAAGCGGACACATTATGCAGCAGAGCCAGATTGACCTCAATCCTTTGGTGCAAGAGAATGGGAGTATTTCCTGCAAAAACGTGTATGATTTGTTTAGACAGAGGAGACAGGTGCTAGTGTGGGGAGGAATGCTATGGCGTGGTGCTCAGAGCAAGAAATGGTCAGTCTTTGTACCAGGAGCAGATTATATCAGTAGCACACCAGTGTCAGCGTGTGAGTTTTGTGAGGTTGAGGAAGAAACAGTTCACTAGTTCAGCGCTTGTGGTTTCAATGCCCTATTGCTAGAGAAATCATTGACCATGTTGTGGCATGGATTGGAATTGCGCAGAGGTGGCATACTATTAACTATTGAGGAATGGATTGGGTGGGTTGCTCGGCTTTGGCATTTTTCGAGGCAAGCTCTTGGTGTTCTCGGCTTGTCCACTTTATTTGGTTGGACAGAAATTCAGCGATTTTAGGTGTAATGAAGCTTGTAACCCTAGAGAATGTGCTAGGAGAATCACTGAAATTTCAAAGTCACAGATCTTTGTCAAGTGTAAATTCAAAACACTTTAAGAGATATGATGGGGAAGAAAGTTGATTGAGCTTAGGTGCCGAATCTAAGAGAGGCAGAGAGTTGAGAGAAATATGTACAGATATTCTTTTGGGAATCTTTTTGGGGTATTCAGCCTTGCACAGCTACGTTTTACACAGGAATGGACCCTTGGTATTGTCTTCATCACTTTTGTAGCTTGGTTACATGATCTATATATCTACCACCTTAAGGGGGGGGGGGGGGGGGGGGGGGGGGGGAGCTCTAAGCACACAACCATTATGTATGTCATAATATACATTTCCTAGTAGACAAAAAGGGCTACAAACACCTGCTAATAGATTTATCAGAATCTAATGAATAAGAATGACTCTTCAAATAAAAGCAAATAAACTAGTATAAGAAAAAGGTGGTGCTGGAACCATGAATAATCAATCAGCAATAGCTTAGTGTGACAACATTTCGCATGATAGGATGAACACTAAAATTAATCAATACGAAATCAGTTACCTTCCAGCAAAAGCAATGGTGCAGACAAGAGCAAGGAAACAAAACACTAACCTGTGAATCCTTCCAGTCACCGCAGCCATGATCTAGTAATAGCAAGAAACAAACCAACAAACCAACAAACCATTATTCCAATATGTTGCAATATCCTAAACAGTCATTTAAGGTGAAGCATACACCGCATCTTGTGATTGAGCAAGGTCCACCAAGAGCCAGACTCACCTAGATTCTTTCCTTCATTCCTTTGAGCAATCTCAAATTAAAGGTCCTATTTGTGCTCAACTATTTAATGTACCCAACTTTACAGGTTTTTGCAGTGGTGGCCGCAGGAATTGCTGGAGGTGGGGGGCGGAATTTTTCGTAGGGAATTTTTTTTCTTGGTATATATAATAAATAATTTTTTTAAAAATATATTGAAAAAAAACCATAAATTATGGTATATTGAAAGAAAACCATATATTATGGTATATAAATATGATATTTTATTACAAAAATTTAATAATTTATATATGTGTACTTGATTAAGATTTTTTTTTACATTGAAAGAAAATTATAAATTTTGTAAAGAATTTGTCATTGGTAAATGAAAAATAAAAATTGATAGGATTTGAAAAGTATGACAAAAAACCACATAAATTTTTGTTTAAATATGACATTAATAGTAAAAAAAATTCATATGAATAAAAATTTGAAGATTTTTTTAAAAATATATGTGTAACATAATAAATTATCTTATGAAAATATTAAAAGAAAAATATAAAATTTGATTTAAATATGACATTTATAGGAGAAGGAATGAGATTTGACCCCATGACCTCTTGGTAACTTAAATTTCCTTCTCTCCTTTTACCAAATAAGCTAGACAAGTTTTGTGTTCTCTTTTACATTTTTTTTTTTTACCTTTTTTTTTAAATACTACGAAGTTCCGTCGCCGGAGGGTGGAGCGGCCGCCACTGGGTTTTAGTACTTCTCAGTAGAACAGATCTAAGATGTACTAAATAATAGGGAAAAGGAAAGAGCTTAGTAAGTCTTGTCCTGGTAAGAATTGGCAATGGAAAGCAGATTTCATTCTTCCTAAATTTGACCAAAAACAAAATCATTAATTCACACACTTCAAATATGTTACTGAAAATAATGGAAATTTGGAAATTAAAATGCATCTAAAAAAAGACGAAAGTCTAAGTACATTACCTTCCATATTTCCTTGGATAACTGAATCAAGAAAAAGGCACACAACTGATTTATTTTCTCATTTTCTTGCCGTTCTAATAAAAACAACTTACTAGAAAATTCGGAACTTAAAATGCATCTAAAAAAAGATGACAGTCTAAGTACTTTACCTTCCATATTTCCTTGGATAAAGGCACACAACTGATTGTATTCTCTTAGTTTCTTGCCGTTCAAATAAAAACACGTTCTGGAAATTCAGAAATTAAAATGCATCTAAAAAAAGATGACAGTCTACGTACATTACCTTCCATATTTCCCTGGATAAAGGCAAACAATTTGTGCAAAAAAGACAACTTGGTATCGGATTCCAAAAATAAGACAATTTGTGCAAAAAAGACAATAGTCCAAATCCAGTGAAAAACAATTCCCCACAAAATTTTACCCATGGGCACAACCACACAATCCATTAAGCTCACTCCACCAAGCTGTTTTCTCCCAGTCAAAACGATTTTATAAGCAAAATATAAGTTGATGCAACTGCAAGAATAGGAACATGAACAAAGAATTTCACATATAGCTAGTTTTTCAAGATGGCTATATGATTTCCAGAGCAAAGGCAAAGCAAATAATGAAGTTAACCAAAGAACAAAAAAAATTATTCCCTTGCTAAATATATTACCACTTGACAAAGTCCTTGAAGTTCTAATATAGTTAGTTGCAAAGAGTCCAAAGGCCATTGCTGACAAATTGACAAACATGACTAAAGTTTTAAACTGTTTGTCTACTAATAAGAAACAAAAGCATGCGCGGAAATAGACAACTTCTATCAAGGATGGAAAGTTTCTACATGGAAATTCCTAAAGTGTTGCAAATGAAAGATATGATCAATAGCTCCTTGCTCACAACAACAACAACAATGATCACAGGATATCCTGCTCCTAGCAGGTCTAGGGGTATAGTAGTACGCACCCTTTCCCCAAACAAGTTGAGAGGGTGTTTCCGTTGACCCAAGAACGTTATAAAAACAAATAAGGTAGACATAAACAACCAAATGGAGAAAGGCAAACACAATAACACAAAAAACCCTCAATAATGCAAAGAGAAAGGGGGGGGGGGAGGAATTAAGGCTAGCAAAAACCGAAGGAACGCTGAAGGAAGAAGGATATGCCTCCTCCACTCGGTTCTATCTCGTGTCAATTCTTCACTGTAGGTTCAAGTGCAGCACATCCCAGCACATTCTATGATATTTAAAAAATTAAAAAAAAAAACATTTCAAGTGTTCCTTTTTCAAATACCATAATCAAAGAGGGAAACCCATATTAAATTATATATAAAAAAAAGGAACGGAAAACCCTGAACTGGTGCAAACAATATGAGACGAATAATTCCTTGAAGATGAAATATGAACATCATAGGAAAATAAAAGAAGGTCAGTGCTATAACTGTCTTTTTTTTTTATATAGTGAAGAACATCAGACATTCAAGTGTTTCTTTCAAGTAAAACAATCCCCCAGCCCTCATATACAGTGAACAGATGGATCATCTTGGGGAAAGAGAGCAGTCTACTAGTTTAGGAATTAGAACCTTTCAGATCAATTCAGTTCAACTATCCAACTAATGCTCCTTGCAGAAACACAATTCAACCAACAAACTTCTTAAAAATGGTCAGGGCAAGTAAAAAAGCATGGCATATTTATGAACTTTTCATGCAAGCAGGAATAATTTTAGATCACACAAGGAGAAAAGAACATTTCATTACACATACATGTTACTCTATCAACTTTTCTTTTCAATCTAAAAGCAACTTATTGTGCAAAAGAAGAAAAGATTGAAGAGAGAGAGAGGGAAAAGAATTTTTTGTTGGACAGTATAGTATTGATTATTGAATTAATCCCACAGTTTAATTAGATTAATACTTTAGTATTGAATTAATCTTACATTTTGATTAGATTAATACTCCTCTATATACAACATAAATTACCCTGAGATTGATAAAGACAAATTTAGAGAGGATAGTATTGATCATTGAATTAATCCTACATTTTAATTAGATTAATACTTTAGTATTGAATTAATCTTACAGTTTACTTAAGAGTAATACTCCTCTATACAAAAGAAAAATGACCTGGAAATTGATAAATTCTTAGCTACATTCGAGAATTATTTTGAGTTACGATCTATAAAAGGCATTTTCTAAATTTTCCTTGATTTTGTAGCAATGCTCATTTACAAAATGAATCAAAAGCATGAATAAGAATTACATGAGTACGCAAATGCCCTCCTCCCTTCATTTCATGGCCTTTATACACACGAAAGTATGAAATTCAAAACAGATCACATCGTTTGGAATGACTTAAGAAGAGTGCATCAACGTCAAAGATCAGCCAACAGGCTCCACACTCATCTCCTCTTATGGACAAGAAGGCAACAATACAGGAACATCAAATAAGTAATTCACCATAATGATTAATGATCAGATTAGGGAACTACCCATTTATCGAATAAATGTAATACTACAAAAACAGAAACCTAATTATGGGCACTATATTTAGATTGCAAAAGTTCAGAAATTGCTGTGTGCCTGGGTATGCCAATGGTACTTGCAATAAAGCTATCGACCCAATATTTGAATGAAGGTTTAGACATGATGTCAACTGCAATATGTATCCGAAGACCATCAAAAGTCTTTTGTACTAGAAGATAAGTACAATGCGATATCTTCAGTAGTAAAATTTTGAAAGTTTGTACTTTGTAGGACTTTGAATGCAGTAATTTTATAATCACAGAAAAGAGCAAAATAACTTCTCTAGAAGTCAAAATGTTATTCATATTGAGAACTAGTTAATATAAAACATGTATAGAGCAATATTGAAGCTCTTAACATTATATGAATTTACCTTTTACCACGCTACATAAGATATCCCTGCAAAACTTTTCCTCTTGGGATTAAATTACACAAATCTGTGCCGGGGAGAAAAGAATGCCAAACGTACAACAGAGCAACCAGCGATGTGCACTCCATTTTATAAGTATCCTGTCGCAGATTGCTGCTAAATCACTCCCCAGTCAAATACAACTGCAGCAACAGGGAAATACAGCAGTATTATGCCTCAAGACCAGAATGTCGAAAGAGTGGTGTTGCTGGACTTTTACAAATCCCATCACATCCATCTGGCTCGTCCCCATTGAAGGTAAAGTGAGAAGTTATAGCATTGTGGTAGTTTTGAGGCAGCATGTTTATCAGTCCAAAATGACGAAAGAGTGATCTTCCAAGTAAAGCCCAATCTTTTATAAGAGCTTCACTCCTCGAATATCTGCATAGAGATTTTCTCCATCATCAATGGCCAGTCTTCCCCAAGTTGCTGAGGTTTTAGATCCATCGCAAGTTTAAAGTCGTGCAATGATATTGAATTTCTAGTTCTCTGTTCCTCCATAATCCCAGGAACACTTTGCATGTGTAAATGGTTGCTTGGCCAAGGACCATTCATAAGCTTGCCACGCAACTGGCCCTGATTCTTTAGTGGCCCACTAGTAGGGCCCTCCCCAACCAACTGGACACAAGACTTGATCAAACGCCTCAAATGCACGTCTAACATATTATTCAGTGAATTAGCGCACTCCATGGTCACACCACCAGCAAGGCCGCATGCCACTGCAATCTGCTCCATACGTTGCCTGAGCATCTCTGAATCAGACAACACTCCACTATCAAATGAGCTGACAAAGTTACCACTTCTGATCAATGGTAATGATTTACGGGCCCCACCTACACTAGCAGAACAAAAAGGTATACCTAAAGGAGCAAGCAGAGGGCTTTTGGAGCAATTCAAGTCGCCAGACTGCTCTACCTCTTCCCCACCGTCCATAGCTGTTAAATTATTCTTATCCTGGCTAAATATAGAACCAGTAACGTCATAAGAATTCGTCAACCTCGGTTTCTCAGCAATTTCAGGTTGCTCTGCAAGCCCTTGCAAGTGCTGAATAGGCCTGCGATAATCACAAGGCATTCTCTCCCCGTCATTTACAGCCCTTGCTCCACTATCTTCCGTAGCAGTTGATTGATGTGAAGTAGAATCTATCTTTCCATTTGGCCCAAGAGGACTGGCTCTGTCCCTCAACTTTCTGTCACGGACACCTGGCTTGACCTTTCTCGGGGACATTGGCAAAACAGTCCCATTTGTCCAAACCATTGCACTTGAAGTCTGATTGTGAACCCCAAACCCGCTATGAACATGTCCATTTTCCATAGTTGTTGAGCTCTTTCCTGCTAATATAGCAGCATTTCCGGGGCCCACTTGATTGACTTGCGGAGGGGCTTTTCCATTACAAGCATTCTTCAGTATGGCCTTTATCATCTGATTATGCAGAGGTAAATTCTCTTTACCCAATACTCGTAAACACGACCTATCAAACTCAACCTTACTCATCTTCTCATTTATGAACCTATCCAAACAATAGAAGTAGCGTTTCAACCTCTCCGGCCCAATCTTCTTCAGAATCAGAGCTTTCAAGTCCACAACATTGACTCTAAAGCTCTTGTCAGGTAGCATTATCACAAACAGAACTTGCACCACAATCCAATAGCAAAAACAACCAGAGACGCCTGACAATCTTCACGATTTTCTAACAGAACATACCATCAGCAGCAACACAAGATCCTGGTCAAACAAACGCAATAAAAACTTGTAACTCAAATACAAAAGCCGAAACCCTAAATTCAAAACAGGATAAAAATTGCACCATTTGAGTAAAAGATCTAGGGCGCTACACAACCCAAACCCTAAAAGTCCACTCCTTTAAACCAAATCTTAAATGAAATTATAACACAGAATTTCCAGTTACCAAAGCAGGCAACTAGAAGACTTATGCTTCGTGAGCTTCAAACGGTAAAAATTGAACAGCGCATAAGTGCACGCCATCAAAAATCCCTCATTTATCTTCAAAATTGGGGTAATTGGGGCATTGCTGAATGTAGCAGGTGCATTGCGGGATCGAAAGGACAAGTGCAACGGATTGTGTTTCTCGATTTTCTTATGTTCGACAAGGTCTGAGCTTACTAAAAAAAAAAGAATGGAAAAAAGCAAATTCAGAAGCGGCGAAGAGAATAAGAGTGATTACTGACCTTTTCGAGAGCAGACTCCAGGGGATGAAGAAGATCAAAACTGGAGGAAGTTGGAATTTATAAGTCCCCTTCCACGCGAGGAAGAAGCTTCTATGAATGCATTTAAGCTTCAGAAGTGCGCGAGCTGACGTTGTCGGGGCTAATTCGATCGACGAATTCAGAATTTTTGCAACCCTCAATCGCTGCTGTCTAAATGCTCGCTTTCTCACTCTCTTCTTCTTCTTCTTCTTCTTCCTCTCTTCTTTCTCTCTCCTGATTTAGCTCTCTCTCTGTGTAATTTCTTTGTTGTATTATTTATTTTTTTTAACAATGGGCGGGCGAACTACAAGGTAAGACACCACCCTGATCATCCTGGCGGATGTTGTTGCTTGGTTCAATTCTCTAATGTTACTAATAATTTTCTGAGTAATGAAAGTCATAAAGTCATTGGCTCTATTTTTTTCTTATTAAATATTAGAATATTTATGGTTCCCCAAATAGTTTGCTAGATGAAATACAACTCTTCAAATTGGGAGGTTTTATGTCTTACCTGGATGATGTCTTGTTTTGTGGTGTGGGTGCCGGTCAGTCATAAAAAAGTTTTACCCATTGTTTGTTCATAGTTTGTGATAATCAATTTTGTGAAGGGACAATTTAGAAATAGATAATTACTATCCTCATCACCACCATTACAAAGACAACATTGAGAAGGCACTCTATTAATGTATTTGTTCAATCTTGCTTTTGTCGGAAGTCCATCAATAACTAATTTCCATAGAAAATTCTTCATTCTTGATGGGATTTTGGTCTTCCAAATCCAGTTTAATTCAGTCTCTGTAGTCGGAGTATTATTCGTTATCTCTCTGGTTGATTTTGTAGAAAACTTTCCATATGGATTTAGTTTCCAAATTAATTTGTCTGGTGCAGACAAGTTTGGAATCGGAATGTTAATAATTTTTTGGATGATATCACGGGGGAACAATTGTTTAATTAGGTCTAAATTCCAATGTTTTTGAGCTGTGAAGTGTTGACTAACTTTTAGGTTGGGGTCATGTTGTGCTTGAAGATGACTTAATGATTGATTCATAATCCAAGAGTCATTCCAAACGTTAATCATATCTCTATTTCCAATAATCCAATGAAGGCATTGGTAAAATTTCTCCCGTAGTTGAAGGAGCTTTCCAAATTGTCAAAAAGTATTATGAGTAGTTCTTTCCTTCATGGATTCATTTCTTAAGTATTTTTCTTTTATTACTTTTACCCAAATGTTATTTGGATCCATGTGAATTTTTCAAAGTAATTTCATTTGGAGACTGATATTCATATCTTCAGTCGTTCTGAATCCAAGCCCCCCTTGGTCTTTCGGCTTGCAAATTTGATCCCAGCTAATCAAAGGTATGTACCTTTCAGATTGCAATTTGTTCTAGAAGAAGTTCTTGTTAATTTGATCAGTTTGTTGTAGAATACATTGGGGAAGGAGAAAGTTTTGCATTAGATAGTTTGTTTTAGAACTAAGATTTGCTTGGATGAGGATAGATCTACCAGCCGGAGAGAGTGTAGATGCCCTCCATTTGGATAGCTGCTTCTTAAGAGATTGTATAGCTTCTTCAAAGATCAAGTTTTTAACTCTTCCACTTATCATCGGGATGCCTAGGTACTTTTCCATGGTATTGGATATGGGAATATTCATTTTTTGTGCCAATGATCTTGCCAAAGTTGCGCTAACGTTCCCCGAGACTTGTAGCGAACTTTTGTTGTAGTTTATCACCAATCTGGATAGGTTGGAGAAATTGTTTAGCATATTCATGATGGTGTGCAGGCATTTGTGAGAAGCTTTTGCAAAGATTAATGTGTCGTCGGTAAAAGTTAGAAAAAGAATTGGGGCTCCATTTTTTGTCAGCTTGATGCCTACAAGAGCATCCTCTAGCATTGCCTCCTTATGCAGTTCTCTGGCCAGGTTTTCCATGACTATTACAAATATGTAGGGGGCTAAGGGGTCTCCCTGACGAATACCCCTGCCCGGTTTGAACTGTTTTCCAGGACAATTATTGACTAGTACTGGAAAGGTTGTAGTAGTTATGCATGTCATAACCCATTTGATCCATCTCGGATGAAAGCCAAATTTATTGAGAACAGTCTCGATATAACTCCAATTGATTTTATCATAAGCCTTTTCTATGTCTAACTTTAGCGTCATCCAACCTTGTTTACCTTTTTGTTTATGAAAGGTGTGAAAGATTTCGTGAGCAATTAGCGTATTGTCTTGAATTGATCGTCCCTCCACAAAGGCCCCCTGGAATGGGCTAATGATTTTTGGAAGAATTGGTTTGAGCCTATTAGCTAGTATTTTAGTGATTATTGTGTAGGCGGTATTGCACAAACTGATCGGCCTGAAGTGGTTTATAATATTAGATGGGTTATCTACTTTGGGGATAAGAGCTATGAATGTTTGGTTCACCTCTGAGAGTAAGTTTCCAGAGTGGAAGAATGTCTTGATCGCCTTACAAATGGATTTTCCTACAATATGCCATTACTTACAATAGAATTCTGGTGGATAGCTATCTGGACCCAGGGTTTTGTCCTGGGCCATTGAATTTACAGTGTCCTTGATTTCAGAATCAGTTGGGGGTTTGATAAGAAAGCAATTCTCGGCATTAAATATTTGGGTGGTAATGTGCCTGATTTGATCTTTAGTGATTGTATTCTGCTGTTGTACTATAAATCTGTCCTTCATTTCTGAAGTGATTTGTTCTGTCATACGTTTATGTTCTGTTATTACCTCTCCTGTTTTCGATACAAAGGAAGAAGTTGTGTTCTTGAAGTTCCTAATTTTAGCCGTAGTTTGATAATAAGTTGTGTTCCTATCTGCTAATTGCAAAAGGTTAGTCCTTGCTCGTTGCTTTCAGAATTTATGATTGTATTCTAAGAACATTTTTCCTCTTTCTTTCAAACCTGACTAATTTTTCAATTTCTCTTTGTGAGATTAATCCCCAAGGGAGACCATCCTAAAGCTCCTGAATGTCCTTATCTGTTTTTTTAGTTGTTTTAAAACATTGTTCTTATGATTTTTACACCATTCTTTCATATTCTTTTTTAGAAGTTTTTGCTTTTGAACCAGCTGAAACCCAAAAGAGCCAGCAAGTTTATTTTTCCAGACACTTTTAACAATATTTTCATATAGAGGGTTTGTAGTCCATGCCATTTCGAATCGAAAAGGGGTGCCTTTCTTGTCATCTAGGATTCCAATCTGCATAGTTATCGGACAATGGTCTGAGGTAGAGAATGGATGATGTTGTACCTTAATGTTTTTAAATTTGAGAATAAAATCCTGATGTGCTAGTGCACGATCCAGCCTTTCATATGTATTATTGTTTTCGCTATTATTTTTCCTCCAGGTAAAAGGATGTCCCTTGAACGGAATGGTGTGTAAGTTTAGTTCTTCTTTGACTAGTTAAAGTCTTCTGAATCTAGCTAAGTTTGGTATGTTACCACCAATTTTTTCTGTATCATTCTCGATATCATTGAGGTCACCAATTAAAATGATGGGGAGCATATGTTTATTAACAATAGAGAATATTTCATCCCAAATTTGGTTTTTTCCTGCTCAACTGAAGGTGCATAGACAAAGAGAAGAGCTATGACATAATCATTGATCTTTGGTTTAATCATGAAGTATCTATCTTTTTGTTCTAAAACTGTGGCGTTATCAAGCGATATATGATGTTTTACTAGAATCCACAATCCTCCCTTGTGACCATGAGACTTTATGCAAAAAACTTTGTGAAAGCCCGCACTTCTAACTTAAGGATCAGAAGGAGGATCAACGGATTTAGTCTCGGCTAAAACAATAATGTCAAGTTTATTTGTTTGTCTAATGAGGTTTATTTCTTACCAAAATAGTGGGCGTTTAAAGCCCCTAATATTCCAATAACGAGCACTAATCATAAGGGATCTTTTGCATTTGGCTAGGCAGCGTGGGAGTTCTGAAAATGTGGTCTTTTGGATCGCTCATTTGCTTACAAGAATTTAGAATAAGATGTTCTCGATTAGTCCTTATTCTCTGCTTATTTGATATGTCAATCTTTGATTTTATTGCTTTCAAATTAACTATCATATCCTTTATCTTGCTTTTGCCATTTTGGCCTTTGCTTTGTAATACTTCGAGCTTGATTTTAGATATTCTGATTTCTAATGTTCACGTGATTTAGCTTGAGGAGGCTTATCGAGTGAACACCTCCAAATGGTGAATTTTGTATTGTTGCTTTCACCTGTTTATTTGAATGCTTATCCGTCCTTATTTTCTTGCAAATTCAGACTCTCCTTTCTGTCATTTGAGAGCTAGAGTCTCCTTTCTGAGGTTGCAGCCATTCTAGGAAGGTGTTGTCAATTTGCTTCATGTCAAATGGTTTGTGAAAAGAGTTGTTTTGTACTTGTTGATGGAGAGTTTTGTTGTAGCTTTCCACCACCCAAACCACAAAGTGTTTGATGGGGATTAGCTCAAAGGTTTGAGAAAAAAGGTTGGGGTGGGTCTTGAGCACAAAGTTTGAGTGAAATTTTTGTTTGATGTTTTGTTGTATTATTTTGTTTTTAATTAAATGTTACTCCCTCCATTCACCAAAATTAATAGTTTATATAATATGTAGTTGTTAGTTCCTAAAAAACGCGTTATAAAGTCAAATGAAAAATTTTTAGTTCCTAAAAAAATGTGGCAAAAAATCAAACGAAAAAAGTTTCGGTGAACGGAGGGATTATTAAGTTGGGACTAATTGGTTGCCCCTTGGACTTATGAAGTAATTTTGGTGCTTACCATTTTGCACACCAAGTAACACAACTAACCTTGGTTCCTTTCCATAATTGAAACTTGGAATTGGTTCCTTTAAATAAGGGCTCATTTCGGTAAACACAATAAATATAAATTTTAAAAATTATTTTTCTAAGAACTTAATTCTCTTCAATTTAAATTATAAAAATTAAGAAAATGTGTTGGGTTATATTTTAGAGCATCTCTAACGGAGACACTAAGAGTATCTTAGCATAATGTTTTGATTAAAAATAAGTCAGGTGTATGGCAGATAAAGTTGTCTTGAATTGGGGGAAAGTTAACTGAATAAGAAACTCATTTTGCCTAGCTAGGTTCTAACAAAATCTTTGATCTATCCAGACACGGAACTAGAAAATAAAATTTGGATGGGCTAGATAGACTAAATTTTTCATATATTTATAATTTTCATTAACAAAACACTTATTCTAATAAATACATATTTTTTTTAATTTTTTTAAAAAATGGGGCGGACTGGAGCGGACCTCAGCCCACCCTTAGTTCTATGCATGGGTCCATTTGGAAGATGTTATACACTTTGTTTTTTTTAACATTGATATATACTTCAAACCTATAAATTATAGGCTTAATTTAGTGATTGTAAAAAAAATGAATATAATTAAGTAAATGTCCACTTTTTAAACAAATTAAGTAATTGTCCATAATTAACAATTTTACCCTTTCTTTCTTTTATCCCCCTTTTCTCCTTCCCCCTTCTTCCTCTTTGACTATTTCCATTTTGATCTTGACCGGTCAACATTTACTATTCTGGTCAACGTCTAGTTTTGATGACGGTTATTGGTGTCATTTTTTCTGGTGACAGTTGATGGTGATATTTTTTCTGGTGACAGATGTAAATGACAAGGTTGATAACAATATGTTGTCACCACATTTTTTTTTCAAAATATTCACTAAAAATAATTATTTAATAAACTATTAAACTTTCAAAATATTTACAAAAGTGTTCATTTTTTTTTGCAGGTTTGGCATAAAAACGCAGTCTTAGACCACGTTTTATTCACAAGGTAAAAATTTTGAAACTGAAGGAAAAAGTGACAAAAATAAACAAAAGAAACGCAGTTCCAAATCGCGTTTTATAATTTTACCTTGACCGATCAACATTAACCATTCTGACCAACGTTCAATTTTGATGACAATTGTTGGTGACAATTTTTTTTGGTGACAATTGATGGTGATACTTTTTTCTGATGACAATTTTTTCGATAATTTAATTTTTATTTTGGTGACATTTTTTTTTATATTATTTTTTTCTCGATATACTTATCACCAATTGTTATCACCAATAACATAACTCTATCACCAAATATTATCATGAACTAGTGAAAAATGCCACCAACTTATAGTCAATATCAGTTGTTACTACCTCCCTTCTTTATATTTTATAGTTAATTAAATGTTACTACCTCCATTGTTTATATTTTATACAGTTGTTAGCTTCTAAAAGGGTTTTAAAAAGCCAAACGAAACTTTTTCGGTAAACAGAGCGATTATTAAGTTGGGACTAATTGATTGCCCCGTTGACCCTATGAAGTAGTTTTGGTGCGTACCATTTTGCACACTAAGTAACACAACTAACCTTGGTTCTTTTCCATATTTAAAACTTGGAATTGGTTCCTTTAAATAAGGGTTCATTTCGGTAAATACAATAAATATATTTTTCAAAAATTATTTTTCTAAGAACTTAATTCTCATCAATTTAAATTATAAAAATTGAGAAAATATGTTGGGTTATATTTTAGAGCATCTCTAACGGAGACACTAAGAGTATCTTAGCATAATATTTTGATTAAAAAAAGTCAGGTGTATGGCAGAGAAACTTATCTTGAATTGGAGGAAAGTTAATTGTAGAAGAAATGCATCCATTTTGCCTAGCTAGGCTCTAACAAAATCTTGGGTCCATTCAGATACCGAACCAGAAAATAAAATTTGGATAGGCTAGAGCTAGATAGACTAAAATTTTCATATATTTATAATTTTCATTAATAAAACACTTATTCTAATAAATAAATACATATTTTTTTTTTGTTATAATCTGTGAAAGAATGTGATAGTAGAGAGGAGGAAGAGAAAGAGAGAGCATATCTCTATTGCTTGTGTCTTCTCAAGTAAGGTTACAAGGCCTTATATAGGCAAGGAATTCATGGTTTCATAATACTCCCCCTTGGATGGACACCTCTAACATTACAAACTGTCTCGTTAAAAAAACCTCGCCTAGAAAAACCCAATGGGAAAAAAACTAGGACGAAGGAAAAAGGAGTACATATGTCGTTTGGTACGCTTTAGTGATACTGCCTGATTAAAAACCTTGTCAAGAAAACCCAGCGGGACAAAACCTGATCGAAGGGAAAAAGAGTGCAGTGCGTATATTCTCCCCCTGAATTAAACCTTCTTCTTGCAGCTTTCTCATTCCGATATGCTCATCGAATTTCTTGATAATTCTAACTTCATGAGCTTCATGGTCGAGTCTGAACATTGTCTTTGATGTGTACAAGCCGAAATGTCTTCATATATTGCAATTGACATCGACACGCTTGACTTATATGTCTTGTTGTTAAGCTGCATTCAATGCACAATCATAAGGTACTTCAAGAACCAGTGTGCCATTTGATCATGGGGGGGGGGGGTCTAGTGTATTAAATGGTGTCCAAGTTGCCTCGTTAAAAACCTCAACTTGGAAAAACCCAATGGGATAAAAACCAAGATCAAGGAAAAGATTACAACATTGTATGGTACTTCGGGACCTAGTGCAATATCACCACTTACACAATTATATGTATTTCTGGTACTCTTATAAGGATATTTAATCAATTGCATGTAACAGAGCTTTGACATTAATGCTTCAGGCATTTTCAATTGATCTTTTCATTTATAGGTATACACCTACCACATCCATCATTTCCATTTGGAGCCAAAAATATATTCACTTCTGATGAATAGATTCTACATATAATCTTCTACCGGTCGGCTTTTGTGCAATCAAGTTGGTTTTATATCTTGTATGAACACCCACTTAAAACCAATTGATGTTGCACTTTTCGGCGTTGGAACTACATGTCCAATGCCATCATGCTAAAAGAATCCATATTTGCATGAATTGCTTATTTCTAGCTCTTTTACTATGATTTCGATGTCGACATCCCTTTGTTTAATGATCATCATATTCTCATAGGCTCTTTCCACTTCAGAGGAATCATATACAAAGAGCCTAGAGATCTCTAACACTTCTGGTGTACTTGAGAATCACTTAATATTCATTCCATTGGAATTACTTCTGGAACTTCCAAATGAGCTAGTATTAGTGACTTTGTCACTTTCTTGGCCTATAGTAAATGCTTTCAATGACATATTTGCTAAACCTTATAATCATTTCATTTATTGAACTTCTGGTTCACTTGTTTTTATCCGCGGATATGAAATGATAGAGAAGTTGCTTCCGTGCAATCTCTTTCTTAATATTTAGCATCATTTCCTCTCCCCCTAAATACCGAGCATTTTATCACCATTATAAAGCTCTAGGTATTTGATATCAATATGGACTCAAACCCCAAGTATCATCCAACTTCTTTGTGGTCTCATTGCAGTTCATTTGGAGGAGGTACATCTCGAAACATATGCTGTTTATTCAAAACCTTTGAATAACATGCTCTCTTCTGGAGAGATAATTAGGGAGATGTTATTGTGTCAAATTCGGAATGCAAACTAGCTTGCATGAGCCCATTTGACTAACGACTCTTCTGGGTCATCGTGATAACATTCTCTACCTGTTTGTTTCATATGACCAAGTGTCGAGGCATCTATAATATTGGAATTACACTGGTCTGTATGGTAGTGTTCCGTAGGTGTCTCATTGTATCCAATCAAGAGACATTAGATACTTTGCATTTACTCTTAATATAGATGGTCTTATTGTTGATTTTGCCAAGATGATAGACCATATATGTTCGGTCGCCCTTATTGAGGATCTTCAAGTCCTAGGATCTTTTGGTCCCTCTTAGTGGGTGTCTATGTGAATTTCAATGATCACGCTCATCATCGATTCACATGAGTGACCGGATGCCACAAAGAAAAAATATTTTATCATTAACTAACTTCTGGTTAGTGATAAGTTTCAATGGGATAAATGTACATTCTCATTTCTCTAACACTTGCTTCTGCATGCTGGTCATATGAGATATTGATGTTCAATACCATGTCAATTCATACATATGTTTCATTGTTACTTCAGGTAACAAGATCAATGCTCTTCTAGAGCTATATGGTATTCATCTTAGTTTTTTCATTTAAGATTGTTTGAGAAAACTCCATGTTTTCAAAATTATTTGACACTTATAAAACCATAATATTCAACCATTGAACTTTGTATATGGTGATCAATTTATTTAATTTAGATGTCATTGAATGGGTATTGTCAGAACTTTCGTTGGTGTCATACTTCAGGTATGAGTCATTTATAATGTTCTTCAAGACATTTAAAATTAACCGTATAACAGCTACCTAGTTATAAGCCACAACAATAACATCGGTTGCGCGCTTAACCTTAACCTCTTTCATACCCTCTACTGGCGAGGGGCATGCTTCAGGCTATACTTAGAGGAATGTCACTTCAGGGACAAATATGTATTGATGAGATAGTGAGACATTTTATGAATTTCCTTTCATATACAACTCTTCAGGAGATGATTGTCGTTACTATAGGAATGATTTAGAAGGATTATGTGTTCATCCTCTTCAAGGGATGAGTTTAGCTATTTCGAGAGATGATCATAAATAAATAAATAAATAGTTGATATAGGTAATAAAACTATAAAAACATAAATAAATGAAATAAAATTAGCATATTGTCAACTTCTGGTGACAAACAATTAAACATCCCTACAAATACATGTTCGTCTACTTCCGGAGAATGTTGGAGATCGAAACCATCTACTAGAGGAGATAAATTTCATCATGATATATAACCTAAAATATTTTATCTTCTTCAGGAGATAAATAAGAATTTAAATATTATATCTTCTTCAGGAGATAAATAAGATTTTCATCTTCTTCAAGAGATGTAATATATAAGTTGTGTTTGCTTTATCTACTTCAGGAGATAAACTATCACTTTTGGGATGATACACAAATTTAACAATTTATATCTACTTCGGGAGATAATGTTTGTCTACTTCGAGAGACAAAGAATGGTAAAAAGTGTATATAATATATAAATATATGAATAGAAACACATAAAATAAAACAAATTAAAAAAAGTTAATCATTGTTCATCACTACGAGGATGAGATCTATCGTCCATCACTACAGGGATGAGATTGATACATTCATCTACTTCTGGAGATGAGATGAGTCCATATTCATCTACTTCGGGAGATGAGATGATTAGTCCGTTCGAGAATGGTACATTCATCTACTTCTGGAGATGAGATGAGTCCATATTCATCTACTTCGGGAAATGAGATGATTAGTCCGTTAATCTACTTTGGGGGATAAGGTTTTATCGATTGCTCATCACTTGGGGGATGAGATTTAATTTATCGGTTCATCGCTTCGGGGATGAGATTAATTTGGTCATCACTTTTATCATATCATCACTACTGGGATGAAATTTAATGAATATAAAGTAATCTATGCATACAAATCCATATAGGGGGATGGGACTAATTTATCATACACATTTATTATCCACTTCGGGGGATATGATCATCATAAATATTTGTGTACAAATTAGTAAGGATCATCTAAAGAAAATTTGTCACTTATCCACTTCAAGGGATAAAATTCTAAAATTCACCCCTTCAGGGGTTCATAATTCACCACGGGTTCATATAACTTTTGTCTACACATCATCTTCGGGGATGTGTTTGTACTTCACAGGGACAAAATATGCAGTCCTGAAAATTTTAGGCCGTTTTTATAGTTATATAAAACATTCGGGCCAATATGTGATTTTTAAAAAATTTCGGGCCGATTTCGTAATTAAAAAAAACCAAACCTTTCTTCCTTGTTGAATTCACAGTGGCGGCGGCAACGTAGGTTTTGGGCTCGACGACGCCATAGGTTCTGGGCCCTTCCTTGCGTCAGGGATCCAAGCTACCGGATTTCCGACTCCAAGAGGTGGTTCTATTCCTGGATGTCGTTCAAGTACCAACTAGGTCGAGGTTCGACCTCGGAGCTCGCGTGCAGGTCGGCGGGATCGAGGTTCGACCTCCGAGCCTCCTCTCTATAACAGGGATTTTATATCTCATATTATGTTGTGTTAATTTCCATCTGGACTCTTTGTTTGGGGCACCTAGGGCTTCTGTTAGTGGGCTCTAGCTCATTACGTTTTATGTTTGGCTTTGTTTTACTGTTGCACCACCTCCTCCCATCAGAAGAACACCATATATGTAATCACGCAGCTTCATTCAAGGGCAATCAATCAAATACAAAACTAATTTCCAAACCCCTAAACTCTCTCAAATCAAATCTTCGTTCCAGTGTTCTTCGGATTGATTCTTCTTCCTCAATCTCTAGGCCTAGTTCACTCACCTTCGAACTCATCAAATTGAGTTTCTAGACTGAGATTTATCCTTGGTTCGTTTGTTAGTCAATTGCACTGCTTCAATGGCGTCGAAAGACGGAATTCCCGTCTCAATGGTATCAGAGCAGTACGAGACCTCAGATATCGAAACACTGCAGCAGCAGCAGCCGTCCGAGGATCTGGCCGAGCAGCGTATGCAGAGAATCGAGGAGATGCTCATCAAGTTGCGGGCAGAGAAGAGATCACATGGGATCAGCCGATCTGTCCAGGAAGGAAGATCATCGCCACCGCCGACCCCAGATCCACCCAATCCGATGAAAGCAAGACAAATCAGTGCTCCATCGCCCGGATGGAAAGCAAGACAAATCACAGGGGTTTCGATGATTGAGCTCCCGAAATTCGACGGAACTCGTATGCGTGAGTGGGTTTCACGATGCGAGCAATTCTTCTTCTTGAACAGAACACTTTTGGAGTTGAAGGTTCGTCAAGCTTCTCTGCACTTTGAGGGAAAGGCACTCCAATGGCACCACGAGTACATTCGAAACAGGTATGGTCGATACCCTTCTTGGCCAGAGTATATTATCGATATCTCAACCCATTTTGGTAGAAATTGGGTTGCAGACATAGTCGATTGTAATGGATGGTTAGGATCGACTGTTCTGAGTGATGAAACCGATTGGAATGTGCAAAGGATTGATGATTTAAAGGAGTATGGGGTAGTATATACTCCTAGGGTGATTGATGATAATCAAACGGTTACAAAGGCATGTGCAGGATGGGTCGCACACCAAGTGATCGACGAATTGTCTACACCAACAGCTCCCAAGCCGGACCCCCTAGATTTGCCTAAAACTGAGGAGACGAGCATGATGCAGCTTCAGATCGGATCCAATCAAGCGCTCGATGGAAGGCCCTTGCTAGTGGATTGCAAGCGAATTGGGATCTCGGATGATCTTCCTAAAGAAACTGACGTGAGCACCCAACCGAACGAGCTGTCGGGAGGTAACTCCCCTATTGATCTAGTTACTGATTTAGAAAATGATTGTGTTACAACAAAGGGGGATGATGAGTCGCTGTCTTTCAATCCGGGAGGAGTATGTTTGATAGTTGACAACCATGGTTTGCGGGGGGAATCGCCTAAGCTTAGAGGTGATGGTCCTAACCTTGCAAAGGATCTTACCAATTCAGGCGCTCACAAAGTGTTCGACAAAATGCTCGAGTTCCTGAAGAAGGGGATTGAGGTGCCAGCTGTGTTTCCCAGAGGAATTTTGATGGCTGAGAGTGCACTAAATTTGAGAATCTCCACGATAAGCCAAAATGAAGGACAAGGGGTCCTGAGTTTTGCTCCGGGAGGCACAATGGATATTTTTATGAGGGGAATCTCCTGTGTTCACCAAGTTGTCGAGCTCAAACTCTTCCATGTTCATCAAATTGTCTGGATCAGCCCTTATGTAGAGCCACCAGCAACTTGGTCCCTCAAAGAGCCTCAACTTGTGATAACTTATGATCCCGGAGGAAGTGGATCAGTGTATGCTACAAGTTTTTATCCGGGAGAAGCAATGTCACTCGGTGAGAGTTCTACTGAATTAGAGTTGGTTCTCACACGGATTAGGGATTGGCAATATACTCATGTCAAGTTGAGTACTATGAAAGACATGTTTCAAGCTTATTGGTGTTGCACTAACGAATTTCAATTTGATTCTTGCACTCACAAGTTCAAGGTAAGTCTCGAATTAGACCCATTAGCACTGCACACTCTTGTCATTGATAATGTGAGGCAATATGGAGATACCCTTGCTCTTCTGAAATGGACTGCGTACTCTTCACATGAGCAAATAGAGGTGCTGGTTTTTGACCCTGGAGGTAAAGGGTTTGGGCTTGGTGATAATGAGATTTTCCTGTCAATTGAGAACAAAAAGATTCTTTATGTGTATTTGAGTAGGAGAGCTCCACCATTTTGCTTACTCGTAGTTGTATCTAGTGCCGATATATGGGTGCAAGGAAATGCTTGTAAGCAAGCTACTCAATTCAGTCCCTTTGCAGAGATGCAATCAGCATGGCTCCTATGCGGTTTCGATTTCAGAAAATTTGTTATCAGTTGGGGTGAATGGCATTGGCAAACTACAGCTGAGAGAAGCTTCTTTGTTGATATGTTGGTGACATATCATATTATATTAGCTTTCACTTCTCAACAAGGTAAGGGGTATATACTTGGTTATCTAATTTTTTATCTTGGAGGTGAGCGAGGAGGAGCTAAGGTTTTGAAGAGCAGTCTTACTCTGCCCACTGAAATTGTAAATTTGAAGAGTGATAGGCACTATACTACTGCCCAGTTCAGCTCCTCTGAAGAGCCACCAGAAGCTTGGGTCCGCAGTGATCCCGGTTTTGATAGGATATCAAGGTCTCCAACTCAGTTAGTGATGATTTATGAGATCAAAGGACAGCTTACAAGGTCTGATAAGTGTCCTTACCCTGGTTTTGATGTGCTGATTTTTGATCCCGGAGGTGCAAGCATGGTATTTGATATGAAGGAGAAGCTTATGGGGCTTGATAAACATTCATATCCTTATCTAGGTGGGTTGATATTTGAAGATGGGAGTATGAAGCCAGTCATACATGTTGTGATTGATGCTAATAGTTGCATCCATCCTGAAGCAACCGAAGCCAGGATACATCCCACATTCCAGTTGTTGTTTGTGATGCTAATAGACACTACTACTACTACTACTACTACTGATTTCTGGCTTCCTTGGGCTCTTGATACTTCTTGGACCCGAGCTATGAATATCACCTCCTTCGTCTTTGATCCTGGTGGACAATTCTTCGCGTTTACAGGAGATGACCATCACACAGGTCCCTTGTGCTGGACAACTAGACTACAATCGAACGATCCTTGGGGACAAGGATCATTTGAAGATGGGAGTATTGTAACAGGGATTTTATATCTCATATTATGTTGTTTTAATTTCCATCTGGACTCTTTGTTTGGGCCACCTAGGGCTTCTGTTAGTGGGCTCCAGCCCTTTACGTTTTATGTTTGGCTTTGTTTTACTGTTGCACCACCTCCTCCCATCAGAAGAACGCCATATATGTAATCACGCAGCTTCATTCAAGGGCAATCAATCAAATACAAACTCAATTTCCAAACCCCTAAACTCTCTCAAATCAAATCTCCGTTCCAATGTTCTTCGGATTGATTCTTCTTCCTCAATCTCTAGGCCTGGTTCACTCACCTTCGAACTCATCAAATTGAGTTTCTAGGCTGAGATTTATCCTTGGTTTGTTTGTTAGTCAATTGCACTGCTTCAATGGCGTTGAAAGACGGAATTCCCGTCTCACTCTCACCATTGGCAGATCCCGTCATCGAAGACCTGCAGAGGAGAAACCCGGTGCACAAGGAGGCTTCGATAAACCTTGGCCTTCGGTTTACATTCTAATCAAAAAAGTTTCAAGCCCTGTTGACCGCTGTTCATGAAAACAACACATAAGACGTGATCTATTGGAAACATATGAGATTCAATTGATGATGATATAGGCGAGAATCACAGATTGGATGGAGGATTGCAGAGGTAGCGATTGCAAAAGTGAATGGATTGATGCAAACAATGTAAGAAGAAGACGAATCGGGGGCTAGGATTTATCGAAGGCGGGATGAGTGAGGGACGATGTCGGCGATAGATACATGAAATTAAACAAATTATAATAGACCGAAACTTATCTTTCAAATTGAAAAAAACTTAAGAACAAGCTACGATCTTAAAACCCTCCTAAGAACAAACTCGTGCTGATAACGTGTTATAATCTCTGAAAGAATGTGATAGTAGAGAGGAGGAAGAGAAAGAGAGAACATATCTCTATTGCTTGTGTCTTCTCAAGTAAGGTCACAAGGCCTTATATAGGCAAGGAATTACAATAGATAAATAAGACATAAATGTGGCTCTTTGGTTTTCCACCATGTGGGAATAAGGGAGGTGAAAGGGTGGAGAGGTGAAACATCTATCATTAATGGTTTCATAATACTCTAATTTTCTTTTTTTTTTACCTATTTTTTAAAAAGGGGCGGACTGGAGCGGACCTCAGCCCGCCCCTAGTTCCATGTCTGGGTCCATTAGAAGTACACTTTGTTTGTTTTTTTTAACATTGATATATACTTCAAACCTCTACACACACATACACGTACATAATCATATATTCAAATGAGTATGAATATTAGTTGTTTGGATATATCTATATTTAGATGAATATTGACTTATATTCAGATAAATATTCATTTTTTAGCGTTTAAATTTTCAACTGTGTTTAACAAATTGGTGAGAGAGACTGAGAGATATGGAGAGAGAATCTAATTAATTTTTTAAAAAGGTTTTTTTTATTATTTATTTTTAGTTTAAAATTTATCTATTCAATAAAACTCATCCAATGGCTCACAAATGTTCTCATGTGTGCATTGTAAGGAGTGAATGCATGTGAAAGCTCTCCTATATATATATATACAAAATATAATAAAAAATTCTTTTATCAAGTCACCCTTATGTCGGATCATCTATCTAGCATTCTAGCTATATGTAGACCATGTTTTACAAAAAAAAAAATGATCTTGCCTCTAAGACGATGGTGCTCTATTAATAATTAATGCAATCAAGGATGACCTTTTATGGGTCAAATAATGATCTTGACCCGAATAAAGAATCAAATGTGGTTCGAGAACTACTTGAAAAGGAGGATCTGCTTCTCAAGCCTAACAAGAAAACTCTATCTGGGAAGTCCGTGAAGAAGAGCATTTCAGCTAGACTTTATTTAGTTATTTTTATTAGTTTATGTTTTTAGTAGTTTCTATTTTTTTATAACTCTTATGTTGGTTGGAGTATAGTTATGGAATTACTTATTTAATAATTTCTTAGGGAATTTTCATTCATATTTGAGAGAGTTAATGACGGTAATGTTGTCTTCCTTGATTTTTATCTAAGTAGGTCCTAGTTCTTTTGTAGTATAGATGTCTTTTAAGAGAGCAAGCATGACCCATACTTCAGTTTTCAAGGCTAGTTGATTACCACACTTTTCTTATACTATAAGGATACTTTCTCCCAAATTAATTTCTAATGATGAAACTGATGGCGGTTTCTCTTGAATAAAAGATGCGTCCGTCAAAATTTAGCTTACCAAACCCTTTTCTTGGCTTTTGTCATTTTATTCCTTCTCTATTTCTTCTTTTCTAGCAAATGACACGACTAGTCGGGTATTCTTCTTCCTCACCCCAAAACCATTTTGCTTTATCCCAATTTTGGAATGTTATCTATATGTATTGTTTAACGGCTTGAGGCGGAAGTTAAAGGTGGAAATGGGTCGGTGATGAATGGATGGAACCATTTTTTCACTCCACCCGTGACAAAAAAAATCAATCGACCCATCACCCACTGGCCTAATGTTTCACCCATCACCTTAGCTGAATCGGGTGGGTCGGGTGGCTAATCGGGTGAAGTAAATTTTAAAAAATGAGTAACAAGACATATTTAAAAAATCATTCATGTTCGATAATTTTATAAACCACGTCAACATATGAATTTTACAAAATGAATAAAAGACATCTTCATACATTATATAACTATCCTTAACTTATAAAATTAGTATTAGGAGTTTAATATCATACTAGATAAGATGAATTCAACTCGGCTGCTAGACTCATAGTGTATATACTAGTTTAGTACCCGCACTATTGTGCGGTCTATTTTTTTAAATTAATACATTTAATATTAAAAAATGTATAAAAAATTTATGTAAGTAAACTTTAAACTCTAAATATCCATCACATCTAAATATTGTTAATTATTATATAGTTAACGATAAAAATGAAATCTATGGGAGCCGAGTCTTAACTTTATATCTTTCAATTTGCAATTAATTACTATCGACATATATGAAAATCAAATCATAACCACCTGATCGGCAAATCCTATCGGTATATATGATTAGTTGTATTTATTCTATCGGTATAAATAATTATTTTCATTTATTAACTATTAATTACTCTATCGTTTATAAGGATATTAATTTGATTTGAAATTAATTAATTAACAAATTCTATCGGCATATATGAAATCATAACCACCTGATCGGCAAATCCTATTGGCATATATTAATTATCGCCTTAGGCTCCCATAGATTTGTTATCGGCATATATTAATTAGAGTACTTAATTAAATTAATTACAGTAACTAATTAACAAATTAATAAAAATCCTACTTTAACAATCAATTAATCTACATATCCTAAAACTAATCTAATAAGTGGGATAACAATCCTAACCACCGGATAAGTGGGATAACAATCAATTAATATTTTGATTTTTAAATATAATTCTTTTTTATTATTAATGTAATTAATCTAATCAAGCAAAAAATCCTAAATAAAAAAAGCTACTTTAAAGGATAGTTCGCCACATGGTGTAAGTTACTTCTCCTTTAGTATTATACTATTGATATTGATATTGATGTCAATTTGTTTGAATTTGAATTTAATAATTTATAAAAATAATTATTTAATTATTTAAAACGTGGGAAAAGTAAGTTCATCTAATGTAGAAAAAATAAATTTACAAAACTAAAATTAATACAGATATGAAGTTGTTTGGATTTCTATTGTTAGTTGATTAAGTAAACCAAATTTCTAAAAATTAAAAAAATTAGAAGGAAATTGGATAAGAGCAAAAGAAATTTCACTGACATGTTTTGTGCTTAAATCATTAATTAGATTATTGAGTTAATTAAATGAAAAAATCCATAAAAATTACGAAGTTAAAGATTGCATGTTAAAATTTAATTTATATATTCCGGTGATTAACCCAACTTATACGAAGAAATAAAAAGGTAATTGAACATTTTATGATCAAGCTTGTTGAACTCCTAGATCTTATAGTATGGTAATTAATCACAAAAAAAAAGTTTGTTGTGAAAATTATGTTTAATAATAAAGAAAATAGATTTATTTATTTTTAAAATAATTTAGAAAATAATAATGTCAACTCAATAAGAAAATTAACTTTATTAAGTAAATTGTTTAAAAGTCATTAATTAAATGATTAAAATTTTGGATGAATATCGATCATATTAAATCTTTAATGCACATCCAAATCTTAACCACATTTCCTAATTGATTTAAGTATTTATGATTTTTTTTAATAAATAAAAATGCCGTTCCTGTGATCTCGGAGAATCAACCATGGAAGCTTTTCGTCAATTCGCCCATCTAGCGTGGGTTCAAAACACCACATAGTGAATATCAATCTTATCCGATGCAAATTCAACTTTTAACATTTTGGCACAATTATTTGGGGATTTAAAAACCAAATTAAACCATAAAATCGTTCAAATTCGAAAAATCTTTAAATTGATTTTCCTTGAATTGGCATGGGAGGTGTTGTCCTCGTCCAGAATTCAACATGAAAAACAATTTAGACATTCAATTCAATGGGAAGATAACGATATGATACATACAATTAGGGGAATCGTCTAATCATCTCGGCCTTGTAAAAATCTTAACTTCTATTTCACGTATAGGTTCTTGTTATTCAATGCACAAAATAACAACTCAGCTCGATTTCACATCTTGAATTGTAATTGTAATAGATTTACATGAGCAATCTCCCTAAAAAAAATTAGAAACTATGTGGGCTATATACACAATTACCCAAATAATAACATGAATTGACCTCGTTTTTTTGGTTTCTTCCTTTTTCGTTGTTGGTGTTGATAGAATCGAAATCAAATTTGATGAGACACTAGAGAGTTGACGATGACGATGTGCCAGCAAATCCAGCACATCTCTCAGATTTGCTTGTGAGATAGAGCATACGCAAGTGGCCTTGCGATAGATGTCTTAGGTGAGGGATACAGAAGAAAGCAACAATGCAAAGACTCTGGTGAAGCTACATCTGACTTGTACACTTTCATTGCCACTATCATGCTAAGGTACTCTGAAACCACCATCGCTCCACCTCCGAACAGAGAAATAGGAATTATCTAGACAAAGAGGCAGGCATCTGAGGCAAAAACCACCAAAACCAAATCATCAATATCAATAGGTTTGTGAGGACGGAAACGTACTAAATTGATGAATTGGAAAGAAAGAGAGAGGGTGAAGATACGTTGATGTTTGTCGTCATCGGCGACCTCGAAGTTGGTTCTGAGCACGTTAGGGAGGAGATGACCCCCCCGAGCTCCGATGAACATGGTACTGATCTTTGATCGACGACATCTATTGTTCACCAACAGAGAAGTGGGGGTGAATTATCCTACGCCATAAGATTTTTTATTATAAAAGGCAGAGAACGGGGAGGATGTTAAATATTCACTGTTTAATGGAGAACGGGGAGGGTAAAAGATAACGGGGAGAGATGATCGACAAAACACATTAGGGTTTAAGTAAACTAACATTTTCATTTTTTTTGTTGTGCGATGACTAACCTTTTCATCTAGCATAACAATATTGATAATTACCTTCGAAGTCATTCTTTGAACTTGTACTTTTCCAAATGTGAATAACATGGAGCTGAATTTTGTAGTTTCCTCTTGCCTTTAGATCATCTAATAAAGTAAAAATGTTATTCATTGTCAACCTGAGAAAAAAATCATTTTTAGAATCGATTATAAAGCAATAACAACAACTGCAAAAGTTTAAAATAATTTTTAGAATCGATTATAAAGCAATAACAACAACTGCAAAAGTATAAAATATAATTGTGATCGAGTAACATTTTATCAATGAATTCGAGTACCTGCAAAAATTAAAAATTACAAAAACATAGTTAGAATTTGATAGAAAGGTAATGGAATGAATAGAGTAGAGTTTTTTAAGAAATGGAAAGACGACTCACCAATTATCATCAAACGTATAATGATTGTCATGGGTATGAAATGGTTTAAATAGAAGTGAAAAATGTTTAAAGATAAATAAGATAATTAAAATAATTAGTAAAGATAATTATTAAGGATAAGATTCCGTTAATATCTAAATCAATCAACAACAAAATCGAGATTATATCAACCTATTTCGTATTTATAGGGTTAAAAGAAACGATAAAAAATTCGAGAAAACGACATATAATTTTTTTTAGCAAAGTATATCCAAACAAATTTGTTTTTTTTTAAACCTAAGTCATATCCTTTTTTTTAACAAAGCATATCCAAACAAACTTTTTTTTTTAATCTACGCCATATCCTCTTTTTTTTTTAGCAAATATGCATATCCTAACAAACTATTTTAATAGATAAAAAAATTAATGAATTAATAGATTAAAAATCCAAACAACTAAGATACTTTAGTTATATGTATATATTTTAATTGAATTTATATATTGTTATAATTAATTGATTATTAATTTTAAATTTAAAATTAAAATTCCTACATTAAAGGAGAAGCCGCCACATGTCGTAGGCGACTTCTCCTTTAGTATTATAATATTGATATATATAGGGACTGACTCCGGTGAAAACCTCAAATTGTGGTAAAAACCGTGAGGACTACTTTATAACTTGGTTTATTTGAAACCTATGCTAAAAACCTCAATCACACGGTGACTTTACAACTCGGTTCAACCTAAAAATCGTGCTAAAAACTCCAATTTTAAAATAACACATGACTTTATAATTCGGTCAATCCTAAAAATCGTGCTAAAAAACTCTTATTTTAAAATTACATAGTGACTTTATAGCTCGGTTTTATTCAAGACCGGGCTAAATTTTGTGACTTTATAGATCGGTTCTATTCATAACTGGGCTATAAAGCAAGTGAACCGGGCTAAAAAGTCGGTCCTCACGGGTTTTTACCGCAATTTTGGTTTTCACCGGAGCGCACCCCTATATGCATGTATATATAAATATATATATATATATATATATATATATATATATATATATATATATATATATATATATATAAATTAGACAAATGCGATTTGGTTAATCATGAATTAATAAACTAAATGTTAACAAACTCGTTGGAAAGAACCAAATTGCTTGCACTGTAATATTATATGCAAAACTAATAAAAGAAATTTTAAAAAGACGTAGAGTTAAATAATGCAAGTATATATTCATTTATATCTTTTTGAACAAGAAAAAATGGAAAATGGAGAAAATGGAGGTAGAAGAGGAGAAATATGCTAGTTATGATAAATTATATTATTTATATACTAGCTTTTTTTTAAATATAAAGGTGGGTTAACGGATGGTTATGCGGGTCGGGTGATGGGAAGTGGCGGACCGAAGATTTTTGGCTGGGGGGCTGAAGTATCATTTTGAATTCTCGGACTAGTAAGCTGATGATTTGCTTGGGCATTACTCAACACGATATTTGTAATATCTTCATTTAGAGACCCAATAAGGTGAAGCAATTCCAAAAATTTTGCTATATTATTGGAGGTAATTTTCTCATCATGTCTCTGAAAAGGCGTCCCCTGCACAAGTAGAAATCTAGTTGCATTCAAGCTCATAGTCAAACGCATACGGTAAGCAGCACTTTGTGCTTTTGCTGAAGTAGATAAACATCTTGAAATACTTTGAGCTTGATTTCTAAAACATACAAACAATGTTTTTGCATCATTGTGCTGGCTACTTGCATGCCCCACATGTTCTTCAAATTTCTCAAGAGTCTTCTTCTAATTAGAGCACCCCTCCTTGACAAACACTCCAATAAGCAAACTCTTTAGAAATATTGTATTTCAACCGTTCTCTATCTTTGAACCACTTCCTCTGAAAACTTTTCTTTTGTTTTCTACGGAAACATTGTCGGAAATCATGTGACATAGGTTGACAAGGACCAATAAGAACATAATCTCTCAAGACATCAACTTTAATCAAATGATCATATTCCTGGATAGGTATTCGTGGTCCCAGATCACTAATAACCACCCACTTTTTCTCCAACCGAGCACTTTTTTTCACTCCTTACATTATCTCAACGAATACTAGTAACATCATCTCCACTTATAAAGCTTCAACATTCTAAGATAGATTAGGAATATGATTGTTTAAAGAAGTTGAAGATCCAACAGTAGGAATAGATGACTTAGAGCAAATAACAAACTTGTCCATGTTATATATTCCTACAAAAAAAAAAGACAATTTCTAAATCACAAATTCAATTAAGAAACCCCAAATTCAATTTACAAATTCAAAAAATTGATTCTCAAAATCACAAGTCCTAGTTTCACAAAATTGGTTTTCAAAATCAAAATCCTAAACGAATTCTCATATCTTAGGTATAAATTTAATCTCAAATCAAAATTTAGAGCATAAATTGATAAAATATAAACTATAAGCTAGGTACTAAACTCTAACCTTTTCACTTCAACCTTCAACAAATTTCGATTTGGGTCTACTCACTAGTGGGAGGGGAAGAAGTGAAGAACAATGCATGATGAGGCTGCAACCGAGGGGGGGGGGGGTGACTGATTGAGGAGCCAGCACTCAACAACAATATAGAAGGAGTTGTGTGAGGTCGCCACCACACCAGAGATGAGCCAACAACATCACAAAAGGGTGTGGGCGGGGAGGACTAAAAGAGCCTTTTCTTCGACTTCGCCTGCTGCGTTTGTGACTTGTGAGATTATTGTTGTCTGCTTGTGGGTTTGTTAAAAAAAAAGCCTTATGTGTGTAAATCAACAAAAAAGGAAAGGGGGGGGGGGGGGTCTGATGGAGCTCAAACCCAGACCTTGTCTTTGAATTGCTTTCTTTTCTTCCCTTCCCAATTACCAAGTGAGCTAAGCAGATACATCGAGTTCCCCTGGGTCCGCCACTGGTGATGGGTCGAGTAACGGATGGAAAACATATCACCCATCACTTGTTTCACTCGACTCATCACCCATTCGTAAACTGTTTTTTTTTTTTGTTTTCGCTCATATAATCGGGTAGGGTGAGTCAATCACCCACATGTGATTTCCAGCCCTAGCGGAAGTTGATGTTGTTGGTCAAAAAAATTTATTCCTAAACTGCCAAATGTTTCACCAAACCATGGCTAGAGTTTCCTTTTGGGTTTTTCATAGTCTAGTATCATGTTCTCTTATACGATCTTCTATACTTCTACTTTGAGTATCCAAACTTCTCAAAGTTTGAGTTATGTTTGTTATAAACTTATTCTTAATTTGGATTAAGTTGGGATATTAAAAAAAAGGAGATGTATCATTGGTGGATGATTAAATGTCGTGGTTTAATTATCCTCAAATAGTACTGAAGCCCACTTAATTAACTAACAGGCAACATAGAGTAAAGCAAGGGGTCGATCCCACGAAGAAGACATACAACTCTTAAATGCATATGCAATGCAAAGTAATGAAGCAATAGTATAAATAGAAAGCAATATGAATCTAGACTAGCAATGATTGAGATATAAGATAAGAATATGATGGGTAATATAACTTCACTTACATTCACAACAATGATAATTCTATGATCATTAGGCCGTTGTGCAATTATAGTTATAGCTAGGATCTGATACACCATCTAAATCCCTAAACTCTTGTATATTGGGTGAGTAGCATTAAGTCTCTAACTTCAGCAAATAAACATTACTTCTTCCGTATATTCGATCAACTTGTCACCCAATTCTCATCTCCAACTATCTCTTCCACAAAAAGAAAAATCTTTACCTGTCGATTCTCCTACATTGTCATGATTCTGTACCCGTCGCTACATGACATGCTTGCTACTAACCGATTAAGGCCCATAATAGCATAATGAAGCTATAATCATAGTCTGATGCAAATCTATCCTATGACCAGTTAAGATAAACTAACAACACTTATGCAATATCAGCATGCACGAAGAGAATCAAGATAATCATAATGCATATAACTTATAAATATGAATCAAATAAACATAATAAAATACATAAAACAGTCTCACATGTCCTAACCATTGTATTGAAACGTAAGCAAAACTATAAAGCAAAGTTAGTCGAGCATGGCTCACCTCAGAACTAAAACTGAATTGAGAACTGTCTGTGATCTGTGTCTAACTATTGTATAAAACCCTAAGTTTAATGGGGTATTTATAGGCCTTGAATTGGCTGGAAAAAACTCTAATGCATCGTCCTTGGAGGCTAAGTAATATTTCCAAAGGATAGGAAATAATCTTCTAGCTTCGGATAAGGATCTGACTTCGCGTACAAATCCCTTCGTGGCGGGCACCTAAACATGGCTGGTGGGCACCGGACCCTGGTGCATGCCTAAGTTCCTTTTGCAGGTGCCGGGTTCGGCGGGCGTCTAGAGATTCTGGCCGAGCGTCGCTCCTGCGTACTTAGTCTTTTTTCCTCTTCTCTTCACTTTGTTTCTTCCTAGCTTCTTCTTTGATCTTTCTTCTCGTTCTTCAAGCCATCCTAGATAGCTTTAGGCTCCATCACCAACTCTTCGAGCTCGGATTCATAAATCTACATAGTTAACCTAGAAAAGCGTAAATTCCAAACTTCGAATAGAAAATGTACAAAGATGCGACTTAACTCTAAACTCCTATCCAATGCAACCTAAACTACCCTAAAACTACCTAGAATACCTATACAAAATATGCATTATCAAACTCTCCCACACTTACCCTTTATTAGTCCTCAAGCAAAATAAAACATTTATATAAACCATTCATCCCACAAAACATGATCTTCATGCATTAGTCTTATCAAAAGCAAAATCATAAATATGTGCAAACATGAATAAGGTACACAAACATCCTAGCATCTATATGAGTGATCAAGTAGCCCACATGCTTATCCATCCAACCTCACAGGAGAATATGTATTTCTTTCGCTCTTATGTGTTTAGGCGTATAAGAACAACTCTTAACTCGTTCATTATACAAAAAGCTACATAAGCATTGCTATCTATATCACAAATTCTCCACAAGATACGTCAAAGCATATAAGAAACATCAAGAGGTCTTTCGCTCAATGGAAAACTTTAAAGAAGACTCCATTCGGCAGGTCGTAATGGGGCTTGGTATGAACATAAAGACAGGGAGTATATTTGGCTATTTGGTGCTTTCAAATCTGAGAACTAAGATTCCTAAAATTTTGACATAAACCAAAAAACTCAAAACATTACATATTTACATCAAGCTTCCATAAACTTTAAGATAAACTCTTAACCAAACATTTCATCCAACTCTCACATATAAAAATGAAACTAAATCTCTTTACTGCAATGCATAATATTTTTCTTTCTTTTTTCCCTTTAGTCTTTTCTTTTCTCGATGTTTTTTCTTTCTTTATCATTTCCTATTTTTTTCTTTTAGAGCCACCTAATAAATAGATTGTAAATAAAATAATCACATAACATTACATCTCTTTGCAAAGCTTTTGACATTTTTTCATAAATTATAGCTTTTCTTCTTCAAATGATCAATCTATAACCAACTCTAAATCCTAATTCCTGGATGGGTCAGCCTTATTGCCAGCTAGGGATAAATATATTTTTGTGGAGCTTCAATATGAAAAGGCCAAAGGCTCAAAATTTGGCTTCAAGCAAATGTATAATGTAGGGTAGATATGGATAAAATATGGGCTAAGAAAATAGTTGCATCTATCATATGAAATTTATAAGCAATGAACATGTATATATTGGCCTCGAAAATAGATAACCATGTCAATACCAAGAGATAATTGCATTAGAAAAGTAAATCACACACAAATTTTTTCTTGGATTTTAAAATAATTCCGACATCGTTTTAGAATTTTGATTTTTACGGAATTTGATTCCGCTTTCAAGTTCTGAGTTTGATAAAAATTAAGTTAATTCCGATCATCTTGAAATTGATTCGAATATTCGATTTAAATTCCTAGTGTCGGGTTTCGTTTTAGTGGTCGGGATTGAGATAGAGCGTCGGGATTTCAAATTGGTAGTGGGGACCATTCTCAATTGGGTAAAATCCATCTATGGTCCCTGAACTTTGACCAAATGTTCAAACGGGTCCCTGAACTTTATTTTTGTTCATTGAAGTCCCTGAACTTTGATACTTTGTACACATTTGGTCCCTCTGTTAGTAAATTTGTTAAATATGTGTTAAGTAATGATATGGAATCAATGTATTTTTGTATTAATTACATGAGTTAGGTTATACAATAGTATTTGCCTGGTATTTATTTTACTAAAGTAAAAAATTAAGCTTTTTTCTTCTCAAAAGTCATCATATATAATAGAGTTTTCTTAAAACAAAGCATATTTTAAAATATATTTTTATCAAAAACACTTTCTATTTTTTTTTTTACCAAATGTTATAATTTTCCAATAATAGTTTATTTTAAAGTATTTTAATGACTAAAATTTCCTTATTTAATTAAAAATAGAGTTTATTTTGTTAACACAAATAGAATTTATTTTTTATAGCAAAAGTAGAGGTTATTTTTTTAACAAAACGCATTTTAATTTTGTTAATTAAATAAGAAATTTTCGGTCAATAAAATACTTTAAAATACAATATCAACGGAAAATTATACCATTTAGTTGGAAAATAGAAAGTTTTTTTATTATAAAAGATATTTTTTAAAAACATATATTTTTAATATAATATATTTTTTTACTTTACTAATACAAATACCAAGCAATTACATGTGTATAACCTAACTTATTCTATTAATATACCAAAATACATTGATTCTATATCATTATTTAACACATATTTAACAAATTTACTAATAGAGAGACCAAATGTGTACAAAGTATCAAAGTTTAGGGACTTTAATGAACAAAAATAAAGTTCAAGTACCCATTTAAACATTTGATCAAAGTTCAGGAACTATAAGTGAATTTTACCCGTTCTCAATTTGTAATCTCTCTCTTCTCTCTCTCATTCTCCGGTTGCAGTTGAGGAGTAGACTCCCTTGTCCTTGCATATTGGCAATTTAGAGCTAGCCATTTGTTGTTTTGTGCCAATCTCACCACAAAATCCCCCTCTACCTCACCCTCACTCTCACTCTCACACTGCGCACATTCCACCAAAAAGAAACCCACAAATCCACTCCTCACTTTCCCCTCTTCCCCTTTGCCCTGCAATTGCCAGGAAATCACCAGAGGAATCCATCCACCGCACCCCGTCTCCTCCAATTTCAGGCTAAATTTCAGCACCAAACCTCCCTCTATTCCTTCTGTCGACCGATTTCAGAAGCCCATCACCACCCCAGCCTCACCTTCTCGTCATTCCAGGCGCCACCAGCATCATTGTTCCTTTCTCCCGTCCTGTTCGGCCGCACAAGGAAGCCGGAGAAGAGGAAGCCGCTCCACCATCACTCCCTCCCAGATGACGAAGAAGAAGGAGAGCGAAGCCCAGGTGACCCAGAAGCTCTCTTGCACCCGTCGGAGTCCGGACGCACCATCTCCCTCCCACTGTTTCATTCCAAGGCTGTTAATCTCGATCTCAGGTCTTCGATTTGAAATCCTGCTAAAAATGTACCTTTATTCACCCATCCCCTCTTATGTCCAAAGAAACGCGAATCCATAATCATTGGAGCGGAATCGGCCACCTCGACCCTCCTTCCGGCGAGAACTTGGGCCTTGGTGAGAACTCAGATCTCCTCCTTTTTATTGTTCGTTTTCGCCTATTGATTGGGTTTTCTGGGGAGTGAACCTGAGAGAGAGCGGGGTGGGAGCAAGGAAACCGTCGAGCTCTGCCTCTCCCTCTCCCTTCCTTCTTCCGTTTTCCTTTTCCGTTGAGCGATGTTCAGTGTTTGGGGAAGAAGAAGGGTTCATCTGACCGGGTTTCTTCTTTTTCTTTTACGAAAACCGGCCGGTTCACTTAAACCTCTCGGGTGTGGGCCTATTTTCCGGGTCTGGGCCGGAACCTCCCTTCAGCTCAAGCTTCAGTCTCTCGGGCCTCCTTTCAGATTTTGGGTTTAGGGTATTGGGCTCGGTTTGGCAGAGTAAGAGAGTTGGGCTTTGTTGTTTTATTTAAAAGAGCTTGTTGATTTATGTTGTTATGTTATTATTTATTTGTTATTTGAATTAGAGTATTATTATTAATAGATGTTGAAATTTGTGTTAAATATAAATTATGGGAAATATATTCTTTTGGGGAATTTTAGATCTTATAAACATTATTTTGGAAAGTGATATTATTTGTATATGTGTTGTGTGATGTTTTAATACGTGAGTTTAGGAAAGTGATATTATTTTGTTGATTTTGACTTATAAATAAGGTTGTGAAGATGGATTTATTTTGAAAATGTTTATCGTTGTCTTAAATTACTTGAACCGTTAAAGTCAAGGTTTTGAAATAAAATGTCGGAATTAATTCTATAATATGATTTCTGGAAATTGGTTAAGGATTTAAATGATTAAAGTCGGAATTTGGCCGGGTATGATTTGAGAAATTGGTTTTAAGGTTTAAATGTTTAATGTCGGGATTCTTTGTCTTGGTTTGATGATGTTGGTTTCAAAAAGGAAATTGAGAGAATGATTTTGGTTGGTGTTGACAGTATCAGAAAGGTTTTGGAAAATGGTTTTACCATCGATTGGTTTTGAGTATGTTGAGAACTTGCGTTTCGTATGAATGAATGTTGGTCCGATGGCTTATGGAAATGGTTTGATGATAGATGTGTATTGCTTTTGGATTGATTTGGACTTGCATTTGGGTCCTTGCTGGTGTTATCTTGCTGTTCTTCATCTTCAGGTAAGTATCTTACGAGACTTACTCAGTAACCTGGACCTCCTGCCTGATGTGTCATGTGATGTGTAGTTGTTGCATATTAAGCATGTCATGTAATATCATGCTAGGATTGCATTGAACTGAGCATGTGGTTACTATGTGTGTTTGAATACAAAACGGTCGTTATCTGTGATAGTCCTAGAGTCTTTGCTAGGGTCATAGGGTAGCCAAGCCTCATCGGGTGCCCTGAGTGAATCGAGTCGTTATGAGCATGTTACGATAGCCCAGCACCATCGGGCGAGCTTGATTTACTTTACGTTATTCTTGATGTTGATGTTGATGATGATGTCGTGGTGCGTGCACCACCACGATGAAATGGGTACCATGCTGGCCAGGTCCACTCATGAAAAAGGGGGTGGAGTAGGAGAGGGATATGCCACTTGACATTGTCTTGGGCCCTTTACAGTACTTATACATATTATTATAACTGTCAAAGCGTGCTTATGTGATTTAAATCTTGTATTGTATTAGTCATCCTTTATTTAGGTATAGGCATGTTATATGGCCTCAGCGCGGTCAGAGGATCCGCATGCGATTACCGGGCCTGACTTCGTGGATAGTGTTAGGTACCTATCCTTGCTTGCTCCTTGCTTCTGTGGCGGTAAAATGGTAATCACTCGCTTATGATTTGGTTTTGACCCGGCTCTACCGTGACATTTTTATCTTAACTTTGCTTCCGCTTTACTTTCGTTTGAATTGGATTTCGCCATATAGTCTTAGGACAGGTTAAGGGTACCTAACGGCCCTTCGAGGTTTTAGGGTTTGAAATCCCTCATTTTTACTAATGTTAAAATGAGTTTGAAATCTCAATCCGTACCTAGATTGCAAGATCCGAACAAGGGCTTTCATCCATTGAAACGTAATCCGGAAATTATAATTCTAGGCCGTTTCAATGATGAAATCATTAAGTAAGAATATTTTTTTGTGTGTAAGTCGGGCTTATCTATTTCAAAAATTCTATAAGCATGTATACCTTGAAAGTCCCTCTTCCATGAGTAATTCTAATATATATAACCAACCATCTTTCACAAATAAATTCATTCCCAAGCGGTGGACCTTACTTATTTCAATTCATTATAGGCCAAAAGCATGTGTAGTTGTCACTAGATCGATTTGTTTGGTTAAACTCCCTGTCTTGCGATCATAAAGCTAGGAGGATTAGTGCTTGGCTAGATTTAAATAGCCTTTTTTATTGGAGTTATATATATATATATATATATATATATATATATATATATATATATATATAGGGAAGCTTTAAAATGTAAAATATCCTTAACGTGTAAAATTTGCTTAACGTGTAAAATTTTCAAATCAAACACAAACATACGCGCGCAACCCCCGAGCCCTCGGACTCCCGCACCCGCACCCACCTCGAGCCACCTCCGGCCACCAGCGACCAGCCGCCCTCGAGCCCACCCCGGTGCGCAACCCCCGAGCCCTGGACTGGCCTGGTTCGAGCCCAGACGCGCCCACCTCTCGCAGCACCGTCGAGCCACCAGTGGCTTCGGTTGTCGGCCTCCCACGCCACCCACGAGCCACCTCCGGCCACCAGCCCCGGCCAGCTCGAACCCCCTCCCTCAGGCGCACCCCCCGAGCCCGGAACCCCCTTGGTTCGTGCCCAGCCGAGCCCACACCGAGCCATCTTCCCCAACAGCGCTAATCGGTTCTTTTTGGCTCGGAAAACCTTCGAAATCCCGATTTTTCTCCTTGTTTCCACTCGAATTTGGTATGATTTCTAACTCTAAACTTGTTTATTACAGTTATTTGGATTGTTTGAATGATTTAGGTTGAAATTTAAAACCTAGGGTTTGATTTAGGAGCGGAATTTGGGGCTTTTTGATAAAAGCCAAATTGATTGAAATTGATGATATGGTTGTGTTGTTGGGTTGATTTTGAGCTAATTTCATGTTCTTATCATTGTCAAATTGTTTATGGATCATGAGCTAATTGGATTTTAGAATTTTAGGTTGCGATATGTTTTAGAATTTGGGGCTTTTTTCCAAAAGCCAAATTGATTGAAATTGATGATATGGTTGTGTTGTTGGGTTGATTTTGAGCTAATTTCATGTTCATATCATTGTCAAATTGTTTATGGATCACGAGCTAATTGAATTTTAGAATTTTATATTGCGATATGTTCTACCATTTGGGGCTTTTTGCCAAAAGCAAAATTGACTTAAATTGGTGATATGTTTGTGTTGTTGGGTTGATTTGGAGCTAATTTCATGTTCATAGCATTGTCAAATTGTTTATGGATCATGATCTAATTGAAGTTTGGAATTTTATATTGGGATTTGCTTTAGAATTTGGGGTTTTTTGCCAACGGCCAAATTGACTGAAATTGATGCTATGGTTGTGTTGTTGGGTTGATTTGGAGCTAATTTCATGTGTATAGCATTGTCAAATTGTTTGTGAATCATGAGCTAATTGAATTTTAAAATTTTATTCCAATATGCTTTAGGTCGATTAGGTTCTTCTATTTTAGCATAAAAATCATAATTTAGCCTATTAGCTCAATTGGTAGAGCAATGTGCGTTTGCACAAAAGATGTGGGTTCAAATCCCACATAGGTTACATAATAGACAAGAGTGCAACAATCGCAAATTGTTAATCATGCACATTATAATCTAAGTTATGCACTTTTTAACCTTAATTATGCACATTTTAATCTTATTTATGCACTTTAATTTTAAAAGCTTATACGTAAAAAAATCGATTTCAAACTTACATCTATCAACCTAAATTAGCCGAGAGGTGAACCCAAACTCTCAAAAGTAAAAAAAAAAAACAAAATTAAAACATCGATTTCAATAGCACATCTTTTGTCTTATTAATGCACATTATGATCTTACATTTGCACAATTGTATTCTTAATCTGCACAATTGTATCTTAATTTTGCACAATTGTAGTTTAAATTTGCACAATTGTATCCTACTTTAAATTTGCACAATTGCACAATTAAAGCTGCACAAATGCACTTCACAGTTGCACAAATGCACTCCACAGTTCCACAATTGCACTTCACAGTTGCACAAAAGGTATCGAAAACGGGAAAAAGTGCATATACCCATAAAATTAGACATATTTACCAAATTACCCATAAATTAAACATATTTCAATTATAAATTTTTATAATTGAAATAGACACATTTACCTATTTACCCCATAATGAATTATTTGTCTGCACAAAATAAACTTATATTTGCACAATAAGATGTTATATGTGCACAAAAGCAAGTTATACTTGCACAGCAGAAAGTGTTACCACGAAAAAAAAAAAAAAAAAAAAAAAAAAATCGGGTCCGAGAAGGGGGGGCAAGGGGGGCGCACGCATGGGCAAGGGGGGGCAGATATTCTACTAATAAAATTAGGCCCATTAGTAATTAAATTAGGCCCAATAGTAATTAAATTAGGCACATTAGCAAATTTTACACAATAAGCATATTTTACACTTTAAGGACTTTTTACATTTGAAGTAAACCCTATATATATATATATAGGGATTGACTCCAGTGAGAACCTCAAATTGTGGTAAAAACCGTGAGGACTACTTTATAGTTTAGTTTATTTGAAACCCGTGCTAAAAAACTCAATCATACGGTGACTTTACAACTCGGTTTAACCTAAAACCCGTGCTAAAAACTCCAATTTTAAAATAACACATGACTTTATAGTTCGGTCAAGCCTAAAAATCGTGCTAAAAAACTCATGTTTTAAAATTACATAGGGACTTTATAACTCGGTTTTATTCAAAACCGGGCTAAAATTTATGACTTTATAGATCGGTTCTATTCATAACCGGGCTATAGACTTTATAGATCGGTTCTATTCATAACCAGACTATAAAGCAAATGAACCGGGCTAAAAAGCCGATCCTCACGGGGTTTTACCGCAATTTTGATTTTCACCGAAGCGCACCTATATATATATATATGGTGGTTCTTGTGTAAGCAAGGCTTACTATTTATTTTGTGAGCATGTCCTAGCCATTAATTATGGTAAGATGGATGGTCAGGATTTTATTATTATTTTAAAATGAAAAAAAAATTGAAAAGGCCGGGATATACGGTGCGGAAAAACGGTACGCGCGTGTGACTACTATCTCCCATTTTACTTGTACGTCGTAACGTAACTCCCTATTCCCTAACTTCATGAAATTGGGTGAAAATCAGGGATTTGTAGTCACCCAATATATTGTGGCCAAATCTTCTTTTGCAACTCAAGATACGGAGTATATATATTCATTCATTATCTCTGCATTGGGGTAATTTTTTTTAGGGATGCATTGTGGTAAATCGAAACAGGTAATTAAGAAGCATTTCATTCATTATGACATTATTTGATATAGAGAACAAAATCTTGATTATGTACGAATAATTATAGCATATATATGAACATTCGTGATTTATATACGAATAATTTTAGTGAATAAATTCTTAAGTATATAATAACAATTATAGCGTATATATGAACATTCCTTGATTATGTATGAATAATTATAGCTTATATAGTGAATAAAAACTCGAGTACGTACGAATAATTAGAGCGTATACATGAACATTCCTTGAGTACGTATGAATATTTAATTATAGCATAACATTTCTTAATTATGTACGAATAATTAATTATTGCGTATATATGAACATTATTAGATTACGTACGAATAATTATAGGGTATATAGTAAACAAAACCTTGAGTATGTACAAATAATTATAATCACTAGTGTGTCAAGTACTAACAAAAATAAGTAGATTGAATGTTGATTATAATTTGATATAGTCGTCCTTTTCCATTGTAAGGATATTTGAAAGAGTTAATAATTATTAATTCTAATAAGTTAACTAGTTGGATTTGAAAGAAAAAAATTCGCTGGATTGAATTTAATTAGATCAATGATTACTAATATGGTGGCATTATTCCCACATATTTTTCGAAATAAAACTTCGGTTTAATTATCAATTAATAATAATTAAAAATGAACTTTTTGATTCGTAATTAAAAATGAACAGTTGAATGTTAAAAATTACTAGCATACATAAATCATCACATTAGGCTTTATTAAAATAAGGTAAAATTGCAGGAAATATCCCCAACTTTGGGGGTAGTTGCGCTAAACACCCTAAACTTTTCAAATTTCGTGTAATATCCTATACTTTAGGCTAAGTTGCTTTCGGTATCCCACATTTTAAATTTTAAATTTTGGATTTAAATAAATGTTAAGGTATAATATAAATATATTCTTATATATTTCTATTAATTTTAATTAAAATATATAAATATATATAATTTTTATATATATGCGGGACGAGACGAGATTTGCGGTATTCAAACTCTCCGTCCCGCGTAATTTTTGCGGGACGGGATTGGATTTTTTTTCTCTAAATCCCACCGGGATCGGGACGGGATGCGGGACAGAACGGGATTTGCGGGTTTTGTGCCCACCCCTATTTTCATATTTAATGAAGAATCAATTTTTTTTTGCTGGATTAATTTTAGTTTTTTTTTTACTTTTGTTTAATATCTTGATTGGAAAAATGACAGTAAATGCATAATTGCTTGGAAAAATGATATATTGATTGGAATACGTACGTACAAGATATTGATTGGAACATTTTAGTTTTTTTTTTGCTGGTTTAATTTTAGTCTAATGTCATTACTTTTTGTCATAATTTGAAAAAAAAAACCTAGAGATATGGATTGGAATATATAAGATACTAATATTCCTACCCAAATTCAATAAGTGGTAAAGAAAAAATATGTATTGGATATCGAAAGCAACTTACCCTAAAGTATAGGATATTATACGAAATTTGAAAAGTTCAGGATATTTAGAGCAACTACCCCCAAAGTTTGGGATATTTCCTGCAATTTTACCTTAAAATAATGAAATCCAAGTACTAATACGATTAATGTTCGGGCAAATCCATTAGCTAAATACTGAGTATAGTTGAAGGTCTGAACATGTGCTAAATCCCATGGGGCATTTAAAATTTTTTAACAGCAAAAGCGTGAAATACACTCTCTACAATTGGTGAGATGGTGAGTTGGTTTATAATGTGGTGGGTCCCAGTCGATGTTTAGTATTTATCTGATTTTTTTAAAATTAAATCTCATCCTTTGGTTTACCCTCATCCAATGGTTAATACTTGCTCACAAATTACACTCTAACCCTTGTTTACAAAGGATCTATCCTCTCTCTTTCTATATATATATATCTATATCTATATATAAAAAGCGAGAAACGGCAAGTTGAACAGTAAAATGACGACTTTGTGCTCACCCGAGCCTTTCAATTACAGGATTGCCATTATTCACACTTGCCTAATTAAATTTGACGGGAAAAGAATAGAAAAATCCCATCTCCCTCTTCTCTTCTTCGTCATCTCCGTCGGCAACCGCCGAAGCCATTCCCTTTTCTTCCGCCGCATCCGCCGCCACAACAGAGGTGCATCCTCCTCCCACGATCGCGACTTTCCCGCATCTGTCGCCGCCGCCGCCAGCAAGTCCCGTGGTTTTGCTAAGGTAATCGGTAAATTAACTAATTGCATCTCTGTGAAGGATCCCGCCATGGCCATCTGCTCCAGTCGTGGTTGGCCTTCTTTGGAGTACTAATTCAAAGGTTTCCTCTTTTTTCACTTATCTGAATTTGGTCTTCATTTCCAACTTATCGATTAGGTTTTCAGAATTGTAATTTGGATGAGCAATTTGATGATGATGGGTCCTATGAACTGGTTGGTTCAAAATTAAATTGATTATGAATTAGGGATTTTCGGATGACCTTGTTTTTTTAACTAAGAAATCAGCGTCTACTGGGATCGCTAGACTAAATTATGAATCTTGCCTATGAATCTTGCTTTCGTTGATTGTGGCTATTAGTTGCATAGTACCTTTTTACATAAGTTTCGTTGTGGCCAATAATCCTTCCCTTTATTTCTAACCATCTTCAAGGATCTTTTTTTTTTAATTTTCTTTTTGGTGATTTCCTATATTCCTATCAGAGAAACTGACCGTCTGATAGCACCTCAATCCAAGCAGCAACATCAACTTCGAATATTTTACGGAATTTCCTTCTGGTTATCAAACCACAGAAGAGTACAATGCCTGTCCAAAGAAAAATGTAGATGCACATTCGCGTCTAAAACAGACGCTAATTCATGATAGAAGTGAGCTATGCATGAATACGTTCTTATGTAATGTATATTGTTTTCAAAATTTGATACCGGTTTGCTGATTTTGGCTGTAAGATTATTGTACAGATTTGTTTATTAACAGATTTGTAATTGGGGAAAATATTGTAGATTATGCTGTTAAAGGATTGGTTTGGAGAAAGCAATTTTTTCAAGCCACAGGTCTGAACTCCCCCTATCCCCCTTTCAGATTCTATTTATTAATTCAAGTTTGTGTATAGTGTATTGTTGTAATCATAAGGAGGCTATGTATTTTGCAGGTGCTTGCTATTCAAGCCAGCAAGATTACTATGAAATGCTCAGAGTTCATGCCAGTCGTGATGAGATAGAAGGCATATCACGAGGTAAAGGCCTAATGTCTGTGTTTTAATCTGATACAATGGAAGTTACTCATGTATTCATCCTTCAAAATCGGAGAACATTAAGGAATATATTTGATTCAAACATATAAATTTACTCTGGACTCTTAAGAAGAACATAAGCTTAGATGAGAATAAGGTTTATTATGAATATTTCAACCGCAAAGAGGAAATTTCTGGAAATAAGAGATGCCTATGAGGTTTGTGGTTATATTGATGCAAAAGATTTGGCTTAGTGTTGTATTGCTGTAGAATTTTGATTTTTTTCTCTCTATGTGGTTTGACGTCTAAATCTCATGAATTTTTGATGTTTTCTAGACTCTACGAGATACAGAAAAGAGAGAACAATATAACATGGTAAGAATGTGCATAAAATTGTGAAAAGGCATTGCTTATTTGCTAATTTTGATCAATACAAGCCACTGTCTGAAAATGTCAGCTGCTTGGCTCTATTATGTGAATTATTGTTCTCTTTGTCAAATGAAGAGGCTCAAGAGTGGATCAGAAAACACTGAGAGTAATTTTGGACAAGAAGAAGCTTTTAGGCAGGCTTACAAAACTCATTTCTCAAGCTCATTCTACAAATTTTTTTCTGAGGTACTAATTATTTTGCTATCCTCTCAGATTGCTCTGTTTCATTGTTAATCATTCAAAAAATAAATCAATCGTCATTCTATTGAAATTGCACCTGTGATCTCGGGTATTCTACTTTGACCGTAAGGAACTAAGATTCACCGTATAATAGATATCTTCTTTATTAACTGCATTTCTTTCACCATTTTGGCATTTGAAATTCATTGTTGTGACAATCTCTTTTGTTGTCCTGGATTTTTGAAGATGAAACCGAAAACTTTGCAGCTGATGTTCAGGTTAAAATTAGTTTCACTTTACTGCATAGTTATATATCTGTGAGGTTGTTCTAAAGGTTATTTTCCTGGATTAATGACTGTTCTAAAGGTCATTTTCTGAAGCGGCAAAGGATGTACAAAGCATTTGTCTTTTGACACATACATACCTTGTGATTCCTGCCGTGAGTAATAACCATTCTATCCTATTGTTGATTTGGATTTAATTTAGCTTTGTAAGAGTTTGATTTTGATGAATGACATAAATCAATGCTTGTGAGAGGGGAGCAATCAAATATGTTATAGCTAACAAAAAATATATCCATGTTAATATTCTCTTCTTCTTCTTTCCTTTTTTTTTGTGTGTGGACCCATCTTTCTTTTCTCTATCACCTATACATTTTTGTCTTGTATATAATGCACAGGGATCTTTCTTGTCAAACTGGACGATTATTCAATAAATTATGGAAGAAAGTTATGATTAATAAAGATCTGAAATTCTATTTGAAGTCTTCCATGTTGTTGCTGTCTACTTAGTTCTGCCCAATAGGCCTTTTACTCTTCTGATAATGCTTAATCGACGATAAGGAGCAGTTACGGAATATTTAGCTAGATCAAAGCCAATCAAGTGATGATAAAGGGTTTTTGCTCTGGAGCAGTTAGGAGCTTAGGAAATACAATTTATTATTCTTGCTGCTACATCATAAGAGCAATTTTCTCCCTATGATCCATACATTTTTCATCCTCTTTCTTGATTTAGATGGGCGTGGCCATCCACTTAATGCTAACAGCAAGACGTGTCCAATTTGTAGAGGCATTGGAAAGGTTAAGCACATCATTGTTCATTTCCTTACAATTATATTGAAAAGAACAAAAAATTTATTCTATTGACATTTTTTTTATGTCCAATTTAAATTTAAATTTACAGGTAACTATTCCACCTTTCACTTCAACATAGTACTTGTAAGGGAATGGAGAGTATTATCAGTGCAAGCAACACATGCTTCTTATGGGTAATAAATATTGTAAAATTCTTAGTATGCATTTAGCTTTGACACAAAATTTAGCTTTGACACAAATTTTTTCTTATCTACAGGAAAGTTGTAGGATGTGCAAAGGGATAGGGGTGGTTGAAGGCGTCAAGGAAGTTGAATTACAATACCAGGAGGTTAGTGGCGAATGCCAAACAGGCGACTAATTATAATCTTTTTGCTTATCATACTACTCCGTATTTTAGGATTTCATTTATTTTTCAACTGTTTCTTCTATGCAAGATTATGTATGATATTTTAATGTGGATACTTATTTATTCGAATGAATGAAATTTATGAAATGAATTGGAAACTATAAATTCAAATCAATCTAGATAGACCTTCTTCGCTTTGTGTTTACATCTTTTTCCTTTCATCCAAGAATTCAATTGGGCAGGATATTCTTGAGAGTGCTATTGCATCATCGAAAACTTGTATTGTCGTTTGATTATCCAAATCGAATTAACATTTTAGCATCTTGAATTTCCCAATATATAGAGATAGAAGTATATGAAATTGTCCATTTTCCCATAATGTCATCATTGTTAGCTGTAAAGAAAAATGATCATCTTTTTATTTCCAAATTGTTTTAGTTTCCAATTAGCTTTATTTATTTATTCATGTGACTTCTGATTATTACACTTACATTAATGCCTATATGACAGGTCACTGGCATACCATTTAAGATGCAAGAGCGTTATTTTGCTGGCACTGCATATTGGATACCAATCAAGAAACACGATGAGCTAGCCGAGATGAGATTTTGGAGGTAGCATAGCCAAAGTGACTTTCTGGGTTCAAAATTTTGAGATTCAGTTTGCTGTTGAAATTTTATTCCTTTATATTTATGTTATTAGGAAGCAGGCAACATTTATTAGATTATGATTTATGAGTGTACATCACTAGCGGATACTCGCAGGCCTGATTTGGGCTTGGGTTTTCAAAATAATGTGGACCAATTGACCTTTTTCTTCTTTCTTCCGATTCGATGTTGAGTACTCGTGTGCACACGAGAAAACAACTAGTATATATATATAACAGTTTAATTCTTCATGATTACACTCTATAAAACACACTATGGCAAGCAAAATGATCCTTTTTTTTAGTACCCACTAATTTCAGTCGGTTACAAAGACCTAAGTAATATCATGGCATGTACGACCAATCTATAACCATTGGGGTTTAATATTAACTACCTAAGTGATATCCTCTATAAAGCTAATGTCTACTACTCTAGTTGTAGCTGGTTAAATGTCTCACTTTTCAGAACTATCTTTGTCCAAAAATGCCTCTTCTGCTATAAGAAATTTGAGCACATTCTAATTTACAACACTAGGCCCTTGTAAAGACCGGGATTTTAAATAATTATTTAATTTTTTAAATTGGAAAGTTTTCGGAAAACCCATCCTTGAGCGAGTTTCTATTTTCGAAAAATCCCTTGAAAAACATTCCGACACTCTTTAAAATTCTAACTTGTCGGGTCCTAAACCCATTGTCAATTGGATTTCAAACTTAGATTCTCGAGAATCATTTGAAATGAATTTAAACTTCTAGTCGGATTTCCAAAAATCGGATTTTGGGATAGAATGTCAGGACTCAGGGTCGGATGAGCGGATACACACACTCTCTCTCCTCTCACGCCTCATCTCTCTCTCTCTCTCTCTCTCACACACACACACACACAATTATTGTGTCTCTTTCCTGATGTGTGTTGAGAGAGGAAATAGAGACTTGCAATTAAAATATAAATAAATCAAAGCAAACCAGATTCCGTCCCGTGCAAATAATTACAAGACTCCCTCCCGATGTAGAAAGAGAAAGTCAGGTTCGATTCTTGAGAAAGCTGGTCAGCGGATCCTAGGCAGCTGAAAAATCTCACGAACAGAAATCGACAACAGATTACCTCGATCTCGACTATGGTTAGTCGACAGAAGATCGGACAAGTCGAAGCAAGCAGCAGAAGCTCCCCGGTTTTACTCGATATCGAGTAAATCTCCTCGATGTCGAGGAAGACTTTTGTCGACGTCGTGTTCCTGCAAACCAGAAGCTACAGCGATCTCGTCGATCGAATATCAGTACTCGATGTCGACCAGTTTTGGTCGATATCGAGGAAGACAGAAACTTTAAAACGAAAGAAAATAAAGAACAAGACTTTTGCGAAACTCGAAATAAACTATGTGAATGAAAACTTCCAAGATTGGGGTTTGCAACAACGATAACCAAACATGCCTAAGGAAAGATAAAGAAATAATCATGCAAATCGCATCGAAGGATCAAGCTTTCGCCTTTTCCAACAATTAGACAACTCTTTCAAGAAACCCTAATTGTATCTACCGCTTTTATGTTTACAATCCAAGTTGTTAACATGGATCTCCATTTAATGGGTAATAAACACATAACAAGTAGTAGATGCTCAAAACACGACAAAGATCGAATCTTTTACCTCAAACTTGCATGACTATCGTCGGGCTCACCCCAACCCTATAAGTAGGTTGACTACTCGCGCCTCATCGCAATTGCAAACATTGATTTAAAACAAATAACTTGCAATAAACTATATTCAAAGTCTTTACAATCCCGGCGCTCCAACTTTCGTTGAACGCCAAAACCCTAAAACCTTTGAACTCCTAAACTTCTCTGTGGAACTACTTCTCTAGCTTCTGAATTGAATTTATAGAAAATCAGCCCCATGGACTTTATTTATAGGGCTTAATCCTTGCTAATCAAGGAAAGCAATCTATATCTATTTCCTAAAGATAGAATTAAATAAAGATAAACCATTAATTCTAAAGGGAAATAATTAAAATATCTAAAATATCTTCATGTGGTAGATATATCTCTCTCCTTGGATAAATCCTTGATAGACTTGATAGATCTTTGATAGACTCAGATTTCTCGTAATCCAAACAAGCCCAACTCGTAATCGAACAGGCCCAACAGCGTCACGCAGCCCAGGAACTTTTTGGTCGACATCGAGGAATTTCCTCGATATCGAGGAGAAATGTCTCGTCGACTTTGGCTTCTGGCTTCCTCGAGTAGCTTCTTCTCGGAACTGGCTCGGACATGTGCTGCTAGTTTACTCGACATCGAGTAATTTTGTCGATATCGAGTAAAAACTCCTCGAGTTGTCTTGCTCTTTGGCTTCTCGATCAGGTGTTGCTTCCTCGAGTCCAGATGTGGCTTCAAGTTTTGGTCGACATCGAGTAATTTACTCGATATCGACTAATTCCCTGAACTCGAGTTGGCTTTGTTTCTCAGTTTCTCGATATGGCTTCTCCTCGACCAGGCTTTGCTCGGACTTCTTTAGTCGACATCGAGAAAAGGTATTCGATATCGAGTAAAGCTCAGCTTCCGTCTTTGCTTCTTTGTTTTGTCCCGGAATGGCTCCAAATTCTGTAATATTAAACCAAAACTTATGTAGACCTCTATTTCTTGCAAATAAGCATATATTATATAAATTCAACATATTCCCAGCCCGAAATATGCAAAGTATATAGAACCTGGAGCTAAAATGTGCATTTCAATATGGCTATTTTAGTGGACATCAATGTGCGCTCATTTCATCATATTTTATGTTATCTTTTACTTTGATTTTTGTCTATATTTTATACTTTTATATTGGGAAAGCATGAGATTTGTGTAGTTTATGTTTATTTGCAATATATGGAGGTCTACACAAGTTTCTGTTTAATTTCGTAGAAATCGGACGCACTTTGGAGCTTAAGGAAAGTCATGAAAACATTGGAGAAGCTAAAGAAGAGCACATGATGGTGCAGCTAGAGAAAACGCCACTTTTCACCATTCATCATTCTGAATCAAGTTTTGATGTCTTCATGAGAGTTGTAGCCCTCAAAAATAACTTTCCAACACATATTCACATGTGTCAATCGGACGAACTAGAACTCGGGAAAGTGCGTTTCAAGACGGAGCAAAATGCTGAAAGCTGACAGGAGTACTCGACGTCGACTACACTTGGTCGATGTCGAGTACAAATCAGGTCGACATCACCTTCAGAGATCGAGATCGAGTGAAGATTTGACCAGGAGCCAAGATCTGATCGACGTCGAGTACACTTACTCGATGTCGAGTAGAGCCCAGAGACGAATCCGAGTCGAGATCGAGTAGAAGTCCGGATGTGAGAATGCTTGGGCATGAAGGAACGAAAGATTTATCAACTTGGAAGACTTTATCCTATCTAGTAATTCCCTAATTCACATAGGGGAATTTTATTTATTTATCAATGTTTTATCTTGGACAAGTTCTTGCCTTCATGGGATAGACATTATCTAACAACGACAAAAGCAAAATGACATTTAGTTGGTGGACTGCGTGAAATGCCCGGAACAACTAGGTTTTCATAATTTCATGCATGGAAAACTACCGTCTATTGAAGGATTTGACAAAACTATTGAGTCTCATATGACTAACTGGGGTAGGGCTGATTCTAACACCATGACATACCTTACAATCAGCCCTTAAAACCAAGAATAACCTGCGATACGTTAATGGTTCCCAAAATCGGAAATGCTCTAGGTGGAAAACGCCCCCATCCGGGAGATATAAATTGAATTTTGATGGCTCATATTTTACCAACCACGATAGTTCTGTCGGATACATTATTCGCGATTGGAAGGGTAATCCTATTTATATTGGAGGTCGGCAAGTGGGCAAACAAACTCCTATTCTAGCTCTTAGAGAAGGTATTTTGAAAGTAATCGACTTACAAATTCATAACATCATTATTGAAGGGGACTCACTCATTATCATTAACCACCTAAAGCGTGGCACTAAATGCCCATGGGAGGTGGAGCTTCTTATGACAGATATTAAAATGCACATCTTAAAGATTAATGTGGTTTCGTTCTCACACGTTCTAAGAAGCGGCAATTGCGTGGCACAGGGTTGCACACCTTGGTCACCAGTTTAGTGATCGATCATTGATTCCTGACTAGGGTCTTCAAGACTTCATCTGCAAGGATGCTATCGATTAGCTATCCTTCTGGACTGCATCCGAATTCTTACCTAATAAAAAAAAAAACTTAATTTCTTCCCAAAATGAGTCATTTTCCCTTTCATCGGGATGATGAAGGAGCATACACAAATAAGATTCTACATTTAAAATTTGAGTTTGTGTATAGAATTGTAATGTATCAAGGTCTTTGGTTGCCTAGTGACAGCCCTAGGGGTAGGCCCAAGAGGCGATCACCTAGGGTCCCATACCGAGTAGGGCCCCAGAAAAAAAATTATGTTATATATATAACTAAGGTATTGTGTATTATTATATTTACATGTAATAAAAGATTTACTAAAATTTATATGTAAAAAAAACTCATTTGTGATGTGACTTTCAATATTTCAAGTCAACGATAAAGAGTCTAAGAAGGTCTTCGTCTTTCAATTTTTGTTATAAATGCAAAAACGGGTAGTTTTTTAAGTAACAACTTATGCTACTTTAATAAATTTATTTAACTGATTATAATATTTTATTTGGATAAATTTGCAAAGTAATAATATATTTTAAAGTGTTTAACCCACCTGTTTTACATTCATGGAAAAGAATATAATATTAAAAAAATATTTTTACTTTTATTTCTCACTAAAAAATTCATATTTTTTTAATAGCACTTGTAAGGAAACATAATAAAAAAGTAAACAAGTATATTGATAAATCTATAAATTGTAGTATTTTGTTGTGTTATACCGAGAAATTGTATACTGCTGAATGTCCGTAAATTTTCCTTTTAGTGATAAAAATAAAATCTGAAATTTTCCCTTTTTTCTTTTACATCGCCTCCAACCCCAAAAATCTCAGGCTCATTTCGGGGTTCGAACCGGGGACCTATAAATACTAATCACAAGTCCTTTCCGGTGAGCCATTCCAGAACGTAGACCATACCGCATTGTCAAAACATGCGTTTTTCCTTTTTTTTTTTTATTTTAAAATCATCTGGGGGCTTATCAGTTTTAATCTCTGATAGTGATAAAATCTGAATCTTCTCGATTTTGCACAATGCATTTATTTTCGTCCAAAAAGTTGGTCTACCAATAACTCTCTGCTATTCTAAGTGCAGAGTTTTCATTTCGACAACCTATTTGACTTTCCCCATAGATGAATTTATTACTCCGTAATTAAGATCGGGTTTTGTTTTGAAATGTCTACTCTCAGCATCATTGCTCTTAATAAATGTGAATTAAGTGTAGGTAATACAGGATCATTAATTAATACAGTATGCAAAACCATAGAGAGCTAGAACATAAAAAGTCATAGCCGATATCAGGACAAACAAAAACACCATAGAACACAAAGTCAAGATAACAAATGTAATTGAGAAGCTTCATCAACTGACACTGAAAACTCAGTTCGACCTCTAAAAAAGGGAAGAGCACTGGTGACTCGCCAAGGGGCAGGTATCTGTACAGTTTCTACGGCTAGCCCCTGATGTCCGCTTTGTATGAGCTTTCTTTGGAATGGAAATGATACTGGCAATCTGGTAGAAGATTTCTTGTGAAATGGAATGAAGTTACAAAACCATACGAGGAAGGTGGGTTGGTTATAAGAGAGATCCTGGCCTGAACGAGAGTGTATTTTCCAAGTTGATTGGAGATATTGCTTTGCATAGAGTTATTATAACTCATGGTAAAAGACTGCCTACATCCAGGCTCCATAAACCTGGCCCTCCCCTCAGGGTTGAGCTGACAATCCCTATGGTAGGTTGTTGTTGTTAATGGAAGAGTTTGGTACTGGTCAGAAATGAACCGAAAAAGCGGACACATTATGCAGCAGAGCCAGATTGACCTCAATCCTTTGGTGCAAGAGAATGGGAGTATTTCCTGCAAAAACGTGTATGATTTGTTTAGACAGAGGAGACAGGTGCTAGTGTGGGGAGGAATGCTATGGCGTGGTGCTCAGAGTAAGAAATGGTCAGTCTATGGCTTGCCATAAAGAAAGAGGCGGGCACCAGGAGCAGATTATCTCAGTAGCACACCAGTGTCAGCGTGTGAGTTTTGTGAGGTTGAGGAAGAAACAGTTCACTAGTTCAGCGCTTGTGGTTTCAATGCCCTATTGCTAGAGAAATCATTGACCATGTTGTGGCATGGATTGGAATTGTGCAGAGGTGGCATACTATTCGACTCTTGAGGAATGGATTGGGTGGGTTGCTTGGCAACTGGCTGGAGTGCAAAGATTTGGCATTTTTCGAGGCAAGCTCTTGGTGTTCTCGGCTTGTCCACTTTATTTGGTTAGACCGAAATTCAGGGATTTTTGGTGTAACGAAGCTTGTAACACTAGAGAATGTGCTAGGAGAATCACTGAAATTTCCAAGTCACATATCTTGTCAAGTGTAAATTCAAAACCCTTTAAGAGATATGATGGGGAAGAAAGTTGATTGAGCTTAGGTGCCGAATCTAAGAGAGGCAGAGAGTTGAGAGAAATATGTACAGGGATATTCTTTTGGGAATCTTTTTGGGGTATTCAGCCGTGCACGGCTACATTTTACACAGGAGTGGACCCTTGGTATTGTCTTCATCACTTTTTTAGCTTGGTTACATGATCTATATATCTAACACCATAAGAGGGAGGGTGGCAATAAGGCGTTCAGCAGAGCTCTAAGCACACACAACCATTATGTATGTCGTAATATTCATTTCCTAATTGATAAAAAGGGCTACAGACACCTGCTAATAGATTTATCAGAAATAAGAATGACTCTTCAAATAAAAGCAAATAAACTATAAGAAAAAGGTGGTGCTGGAACCATGAATAATCAATCAGCAATAGTTTAGCGTGACAACATTTCGCATGATGGGATGAACACTAAAATTAATCAATACGAAATCAGTTACCTTCCAGCAAAAGCGATGGTGCAGACCAGAGCAAGGAAACAAAACACTAACCTGTGAATCCTTCCAGTCACCGCAGCCTGCATGATCTAGTAATAGCAAGAAACAAACCATTATTCCAATATGTTGCAATATCCTAAACAGTCATTTAAGTTGAAGCACACACCGCATCTTGTGATTGAGCAAGGTCAACCAAGAGCCAGACTCACCTAGATTCTTTCCTTCATTCCTTTGAGCAATCTCAAAGTAAAGGCCCTATTTGTGCTCGACTATTTAATGTACCCAACTTAACAGGTTTTAGTACTTCTCAGTAGAACAGATCTAAGATGTACTAAATGAAAAGAAAAACTATTCCTAAAAACATTAAAGTGCATATTTGAAAATAATAGGGAAAAGGAAAGAGCTTAGTAAGTAATGGAAAGCAGAATGTTACTGAAAATGTGTTACTGAAAACATGCTACATTTGACCAAAAATATTCTAAGTACATTACCTTCCATATTTCCTTGGATAACTGAATCAAGAACAAAATCTTTAATTCTTCCTACATTTGACCAAAAACATTCTTCCTACATTTGACCTTCCAAAAACAACTTCCTTGGATAAGTACATTACCTTCCAAAAATCTTCCTTGGATAACTGAATCAAGAACAAAATCTTTAATTCTAAGTACATTACCTTCCAAAAACATTCTAAGTACATTACCTAAAAATATTCTTCCTACATTTGACCAAAAACAAAATCTTTAATTCACACACTTCAAATATGTTACTGAAAATAATGGAAATTTGGAAATTAAAATGCATCTAAAAATAGACGAAAGTCTAAGTATATTACCTTCCATATTTCCTTGGATAACTGAATCAAGAAAAAGGCACACAACTGATTTATTTTCTCAGTTTCTTGCCGTTCTAATAAAAACAACTTTCTGGAAAATTCAGAACTTAAAATGCGTCTAAAAAAAGATGACAGTCTAAGTACATTACCTTCCATATTTCCTTGGATAAAGGCACACAACCGATTGTATTCTCTTAGTTTCTTGCCGTTCAAATAAAAACACGTTCTGGACATTCGGAAATTAAAATGCATCTAATAAAAGATGACAGTCTACGTACATTACCTTCCATATTTCCCTGGATAAAGGCACACAATTTGTGCAAAAAAGACAATTTGGTATCGGATTCCAAAAATAAGACAATTTGTGCAAAAAAGACAATAGTCAAAATCCAGTGAAAAGCAATTCTCCACAAAATTTTACCCATGGGCACAACCACACATTCCATTAAGCTCACTCCGCCAAGCTGTTTTCTCCCAGTCAAAACGATTTTACAAGCTAAATATAAGTTGATGCAACTGCAAGAATAGGAACATGAAAAAAGAACTTCACATATATCTAGTTTTTCAAGATGGCTACATGATTTCCAGAGCAAGGGCAAAGCAAATAATGAAGTTAACCAAAGAACAAAAAAACTTATTCCCTTGCTAAATATATTACCACTTGACAAATTCCTTGAAGTTCTAATATAGTTAGTTGCAAAGAGTTCAAAGGCCATTGCTGACAAATTGACAATACATGGCTAAAGTTTTAAACTTCTATCAAGGATGGAAAGTTTCTACATGAAAATTTCTAAAGTGTTGCAAATGAAAGATAAGATCAATAGCTCCTTGCTCACAACAACAACAACAATGATCACAGGATATCCCGCTCCTAGCAAGGTCTAGGGGTATAGTAGTACGCACCCTTTCCCCAAACAAGTTGAGAGGGTGTTTCCGTTGACCCAAGAACGTTATAAAAATAAATAAGGTAGACATAAACAACCAAATGGAGAAAGGCAACCACAATAACACAAAAAACCCTGAATAATGCAAAGAGAAAGGGGGAGCGAGGAATTAAGGCTAGCAAAAACCGAAGGAACGCTGAAGGAAGAAAGATATGCCTCCTCCACTCGGTTCTATCTCGTGCCAACTCTTCACTGTAGGTTCAAGTGCAGCACATTCTATGATATTTAAAAAAAAAACATTGCAAGTGTTCCTTTTTCAAATACCATAATCAACGAGGGAAACCCATATTAAAATATATAAAAAAAGGAACGGAAAACCCTGAACTGGTGCAAACAAGATGAGACGAATAATTCCTTGAAGATGAAATATGAACATCAAAGGAAAATAAAAGAAGGTCCGTGCTATAACTGTCTTTTTTTATTAGTGAAGAACATCAGACATTCAAGTGTTTCTTTCAAATAAAACAATCCCCCAGCCCTCATATACAGTGAACAGATGGATCATCTTGGGGAAAAAGAGAGCAGTCTACTAGTTTAGGGATTAGAACCTTTCAAATCAATTCAGTTCAACTATCCAATTAATGCTACTTGCAGAAACACAATTCAACCAACAAACTTCTTAAAAATGGTCAGGGCAAGTAAAAAAAGCATAGCATATTCATGAACTTTTCATGCAAGCTGGAATAATTTTAGATCACACAAGGAGAAAAGAACATGTCATTACACATACATGTTACTCTACCAGCTTTTCTTTTCAATCTAAAAGCAACTTATTGTGCAAAAGATGAAAAGATTGAAGAGAGAGAGAGGGAAAAGAAATTTTTGTTGGAGGACAGTATAGTATTGATTATTGAATTAATCCTACAGTTTAATTAGATTAATACTTTAGTATTGAATTAATCTTACATTTTGATTAGATTAATACTCCTCCATATACAAGATAAATTACCCTGAGATTGATAAAGACAAATTTAGAGAGGATAGTATTGATTATTGAATTAATCCTACATCTTAATTAGATTAATACTTTAGTATTGAATTAATCTTACATTTTAATTAGATTAATACACCTCTATACAAAAGAAAAATGACCTGGAGATTGATAAATTCTTAGCTACATTTGAGAATTATTTTGAGTCTCGATCTATAAAAGGCATTTTCTTAAATTTTCCTTGATTTTGTAGCAATGCTCATTTACAAAATGAATCAAAAGCATGAATAAGAATTACATGAGTACACAAATGCCCTCCTCCCTTCATTTCATGGCCTTTTTACACATGAAAGTATGAAACTCAAAACAGATCACATTGTTTGGAATGACTTAAGAAGAGTGCATCAACGTCAAAGATCAGCCAACAGGCTCCACACTCATCTCCTCTTATGGACAAGAAGGCAACAATACAGGAACATCGAATAAGTAATTCACCATAATGATTAATGATCAGATTAGGGAACTACCCATTTATCGAATAAATGTAATACTACAAAAACAGAAACCTAATTATGGGCACTATATTTAGATTGCAAAAGTTCAGAAATTGCTGTGTGCCTGGGAATGCCAATGTTACCTGCAATAAAGCTATCGACCCAATATTTGAATGAAGGTTTAGACATGATGTCAACTGCAATATGTATCTGAAGACCATCAAAAGTCTTTTGTACTAGAAGATAACTACAATGCGATATCTTCAGTAGTAAAATTTTGAAAGTTTGTACTTTGTAGGTCTTTGAATGCAGTAATTTCATAATCACAGAAAAGAGCAAAATAACTTCTCTAGAAGTCAAAATGTTATTCATATTGAGAACTAGTTAATATAAAACATGTATAGAGCAATACTGAAGCTCTTAACATTATATGAATTTACCTTTTACCACGCTACATAAGATATCCCTGCAAAACTTTTCCTCTTGGGATTAAATTACACAAATCTGTGCCGGGGAGATAAGAATGCTAAACGTACAACAGAGCAACCAGCGATGTGCACTCCATTTTATAAGTATCCTATCGCAGATTGCTGCTAAATCACTCCCCAGTCAAATACAACTGCAGCAACAGGGAAATACAGCAGTATTATGCCTCAAGACCAGAATGTCGAAAGAGTGGTGTTGCTGGACTTTTACAAATCCCATCACATCCATCTGGCTCGTCCCCATTGAAGGTAAAGTGAGAAGTTATAGCATTGTGGTAGTTTTGAGGCAGGTGTTTATCAGTCCAAAATGACGAAAGAGTGATCTTCCAAGTAAAGCCCAATCTTTTATAAGAGCTTCACTCCTCGAATATCTGCATAGAGATTTTCTCCATCATCAATGGCCAGTCTTCCCCAAGTTGCTGAGGTTTTAGATCCATTGCAAGTTTAAAGTCGTGCAATGATATTGAATTTCTAGTTCTCTGTTCCTCCATAATCCCAGGAACACTTTGCATGTGTAAATGGTTGCTTGGCCAAGGACCATTCATAAGCTTGCCACGCAACTGGCCCTGATTCTTTAGTGGCCCACTAGTAGGGCCCTCCCCAACCAACTGGACACAAGACTTGATCAAACGCCTCAAATGCACGTCTAACATATTATTCAGTGAATTAGCGCACTCCATGGTCACACCACCAGCAAGGCCGCATGCCACTGCAATCTGCTCCATACGTTGCCTGAGCATCACTGAATCAGACAACACTCCACTATCAAATGAGCTGACAAAGTTACCACTTCTGATCAATGGTAATGATTTACGGGCCCCACCTACACTAGCAGAACAAAAAGGTATACCTAAAGGAGCAAGCAGAGGGCTTTTGGAGCAATTCAAGTCGCCAGACTGCTCTACCTCTTCCCCACCGTCCATAGCTGTTAAATTATTCTTATCCTGGCTAAATATAGAACCAGTAACGTCATAAGAATTCGTCAACCTCGGTTTCTCAGCAATTTCAGGTTGCTCTGCAAGCCCTTGCAAGTGCTGAATAGGCCTGCGATAATCACAAGGCATTCTCTCCCCGTCATTTACAGCCCTTGCTCCACTATCTTCCGTAGCAGTTGATTGATGTGAAGTAGAATCTATCTTTCCATTTGGCCCAAGAGGACTGGCTCTGTCCCTCAACTTTCTGTCACGGACACCTGGCTTGACCTTTCTCGGGGACATTGGCAAAACAGTCCCATTTGTCCAAACCATTGCACTTGAAGTCTGATTGTGAACCCCAAACCCGCTATGAACATGTCCATTTTCCATAGTTGTTGAGCTCTTTCCTGCTAATATAGCAGCATTTCCGGGGCCCACTTGATTGACTTGCGGAGGGGCTTTTCCATTACAAGCATTCTTCAGTATGGCCTTTATCATCTGATTATGCAGAGGTAAATTCTCTTTACCCAATACTCGTAAACACGACCTATCAAACTCAACCTTACTCATCTTCTCATTTATGAACCTATCCAAACAATAGAAGTAGCGTTTCAACCTCTCCGGCCCAATCTTCTTCAGAATCAGAGCTTTCAAGTCCACAACATTGACTCTAAAGCTCTTGTCAGGTAGCATTATCACAAACAGAACTTGCACCACAATCCAATAGCAAAAACAACCAGAGACGCCTGACAATCTTCACGATTTTCTAACAGAACATACCATCAGCAGCAACACAAGATCCTGGTCAAACAAACGCAATAAAAACTTGTAACTCAAATACAAAAGCCGAAACCCTAAATTCAAAACAGGATAAAAATTGCACCATTTGAGTAAAAGATCTAGGGCGCTACACAACCCAAACCCTAAAAGTCCACTCCTTTAAACCAAATCTTAAATGAAATTATAACACAGAATTTCCAGTTACCAAAGCAGGCAACTAGAAGACTTATGCTTCGTGAGCTTCAAACGGTAAAAATTGAACAGCGCATAAGTGCACGCCATCAAAAATCCCTCATTTATCTTCAAAATTGGGGTAATTGGGGCATTGCTGAATGTAGCAGGTGCATTGCGGGATCGAAAGGACAAGTGCAACGGATTGTGTTTCTCGATTTTCTTATGTTCGACAAGGTCTGAGCTTACTAAAAAAAAAAGAATGGAAAAAAGCAAATTCAGAAGCGGCGAAGAGAATAAGAGTGATTACTGACCTTTTCGAGAGCAGACTCCAGGGGATGAAGAAGATCAAAACTGGAGGAAGTTGGAATTTATAAGTCCCCTTCCACGCGAGGAAGAAGCTTCTATGAATGCATTTAAGCTTCAGAAGTGCGTGAGCTGACGTTGTCGGGGCTAATTCGATCGACGAATTCAGAATTTTTGCAACCCTCAATCGCTGCTGTCTAAATGCTCGCTTTCTCACTCTCTTCTTCTTCTTCTTCCTCTCTTCTTTCTCTCTCCTGATTTAGCTCTCTATGTAATTTCTTTGTTGTATTATTTTGTTTTTAATTAAATGTTACTCCCTCCATTCACCAAAATTAATATTTTATATAATTCTTAGTTTTTACTCCGTAATTTCTAAAAAAAGCGTTATAAAGTAAAACGAAAAGGTTTTAGTTCCTAAAAAAACGTGTAAAAAATCAAACAGAAAAGTTTAGTGAACGGAGGGATTATTAAGTTGCGACTAATTGGTTGCCCCTCCGACCTGTGAAGTAGTTTTGGTTTTTACCATTTTACACATCAAGTAACACAACTAACTTTGGTTCCTTTCTATATTTGAAACATGGAATTGGTTCCTTTAAATAAAGGCTCATTTCGGTTATATTTTATAGCATCTCTAACAGAGACACTAAGAGTATCTTAGCATAATATTTTGATTTTAAAAAAAAGTCTTAATTGGAGGAAAGTTAACTGAAGAAGAAATTCATTTTACCTAGCTAGGTTCTAACAAAATATTGGGTTTATTCAGGTACCGAACCAGAAAATAAAATTTGGATAGGCTGGATAGACTAAAATTTTCATATATTTATAATTTTCATTAACAAAACACTTATTCTAATAAATAAATACATATTTTTTAAATTTTTTTAAAAAATGGAGCAGACCTTAGCTCGCCTCTAGTTCTATGCATGGGTCCATTGGAAAATGTTGTACACTTTGTTTTTTTTTCCACATTGATATATACTTCAAACCTATAAATTATGGGCTTAATTTAGTGATTGTCCAAAAATATGAACATAATTAAATAAATATCAACTTTTTAAACAAATTAAGTAATTGTCCATAATTGATAATTTTAATCTTCCTTCCCCTTATCCCCCTTTTCTCCTCCCCCCTTCTTCCTCTTTGGCTAATTTCATTTTGACCTTGACAGGTCAACATTGACCATTCTGATCAACGTTCAGTTTTGATGACATTTAATTGTGACAATTTTTTTCGGTGACAGCTGATGGTGACATTTATTCTGGTGACAATTGTTGATTATTTTCTGGCGACAATTGCCAGTATCACTTTTTCTCGGTGACAAATGATTTTTTTCCTACTAACCCATGATTTTCCTAGTGGCAGTTATTAGTGACAGTTGTAAGTGACGAGATTGATAACAATATGTTGTCACCACGATTTTTTTTAAATATTCACTAGAAATAATCATTTAACAAAATATTAAAACTTTCAAAATATTTACAAAAATATTCATTTTTGCAGGTTTGGCATAAAAACGCAGTGTCAATCCGCGTTTTATTCACAAGGTAAAAAATTAAAGAAACGTTGTTGAGACCTTGTTGTTACTTTGGCATGTTTGAGATGTTAGTATGACTCATGTTCTGTTTTAGACATGTTATGCGGTTGAGATGTTTTGACATGTGAGACTACCTTATTATCGTTTTGAGACTTGCCACGTGTTATGTGGTTGGAGATATGCTGGTTATCTATATATGAGTTGATGGCTTATGATTCTTATTGAGCTGAGAATGTTAGATTGATTGATTCTAGAAACTTGGAAGAGAATGTAAGAGTAGCCTTTAGAGGTGCATGTCTCCACCTCTCGAGTTTTGGCAATGATTGACTGATTCGGATTTGGGAGAATTTTAAATGGTTTTAAAAACGACTGACTTGGATTTAAAGAGGCTTGAACGATTTGAAAAAGGGTTGTTGGATTTTGAAGTTTTTAGTCTCGGGGACGAGACTTGTTTTTAGAGTTGGATGAATGTAAAGACCGGATTTTTAATAAATATCGGATTGCCAGAAATGGAAAGTTTTGGAAACCCGTCCTCAAGCGATTTTCTATTTTTGGAAAGTTTTAGAAAAAATCTCGACACTCATTCAAAAATTCCAATTTGACAGGTTCTAAGCCCTTATCAATCGGATTTCAAAGTTAGAATTCTCGGAAGTCGTTTGAAATGGATTTAAACCTCGAGTTAGAATTTCGAAGATTCGATTTTAAAACCTTTCGTGCATCGGGATTCGGGATTTATAGCCGTGAGACCTTCTCTCTCTCTCTCTCTCTCTCCACCTCTTTTGTCCTTTTCAGTTTTCCCCATTAACCCTATTAAGGGCACCTTGCCTCCCTTATAAATACCCATAAATCCCAAAAATCCTAGAAGATCAACCTAGAAACCTGAGAATTCAGCCCTCAATCTCTCTCTCTCTTTCCATTTTAAATCCCAAAGAAAAACCCTAAAACCCTCTCCTCTTTCCCTCAACCTTCAACCTCAAAACTCTTGCAACTTGCCTTGTGTTTTTCATAGCTCAAACATCTAAAACATTGTCCCCAAGCTCCCCCCCCCTTGAAGATCTAGCATCTAGGAAGAAGACCGACGTCGATTTCATGAGAAACAACTGATCCAGCAACTCGCCGCCGCAAGTTCATGTTCGCGGCCGCGAAGATGAACCCATAACGTACCCTGTTTTGCTGAACGCGCGGTAATCAATTCATTCTTCCCTCTCCTCGCTTCTTCTTCCTTCCAATCATCAGAAAAATGGATCTTTACTTATGGTCCTATCTTCCAAGGTCAAGAAGGATCAAATCTAGCCACGTTCAAGCCAAGATCGAAGGAGCTTCAAAGACCCCCCCAGTATAACTCTCCTCCGCTCACTCTTATGCAAAATGTTGTTCCTCATGGTTGATTTTGTGTTGGCTTTGCTATGAAATTGGTTTGGTTGAAAATGGAACAGATTCAAGGTAAACCCGAGACAAATTGTTCGAATCTCGCTGCGATAAAACCATGGTCTCCACGACGAGTTAGAACACGAGCCCAGGGGTGGAAGGAGGCTTTCGCGGCCACGAGTGTGGTTTTCACCGAGACGAAAAAAACCTTTCGCGATCGGTGTATGCCCTTCTCGCGGGAACCTTGGAAGCTAGTCTCGCGGCAGCGAATGGCCCTCTAGCCGCCGAGAAACTAGCCCCGAGAGCCTCGGCCAAGGCCGGCTCCCTCGTCCTTTGGACACTTGGCTCGGTTTTGATGCGAGTCGTTTTGCGTTAAGGTTTCTCCTCGATTTTCAACTTGGATTCTCGGAATTGTATTTTGAGATTTGAAATATTATTTCAATGATTATTTTAATATTTAAAATAGGATTTTGATGGAATTCGAATTATCAGATTTAATACTTAGAGGATGTTTCGAAGGATTTAATTTCAAGTGTCGGGATTCTCGGACTTGGTTAAATGATCAATGCTGGTTTCGGAAATAAGGTTAGCCTTGAGTATTGAAGGATTGAAAATTATCAGATGACTTTGCTAATGTTTTCTCGTATCGAAAAGGTTTGGAAATGGTTTAACTTCTTCTTGGCTTTGGAGACGATTTGAATGCGGTTTCTATGTGTATGAGTGGTAGCTTATGGTATTTCATGTGATCGTTATAGGTGCTTGCTGATTGATTGGATTACGCCTTCGATATCTCTTGCTGTTCGGCTTTTCAGGTAAGTTCCTTTATAGACTTACTAAGACTGACCAGATAAAAAACCTCCTGCTTGTGGTCATATGACATACTAGGTGTTGCATAAGCATTGAAGCATGCCATGTAGTACCATGCTAGGGCTGCACACTTGAATGAACATTCGGTTACTGATACTGCATATTTTATATGGTCATTTATAGGTGGTCTTAGGTGCATTAAGTATTCTTATTCATTGTTTAATAAGCTTATTCATATTCTTGATCATTTGGTGTTTGAAGTTCGGAATCTAGGGTTTTTAATGTTTATTTGTAGGTGGAGAAAAACCTCCTGCTTAGTGTTTATGATTCAGACTCGAAAGGTGGAGAAAACTGGAAGCAAATAGAGAAAGAAGAGTTAAGGAACAAGAGCGAAAATTGAGAACATGGAGAAATCCCATCTTTAAGGTTCTGAGAAGTTGAAATTAGGTTCCGAAGTCTTCATGTGAATCGTAGTGCTTGGAAAGATCTTTCCAACGCATATTCATATCTGTCAATCGAACGAAGCATGACTTCAGAAAGTGCATTACAAGTTCAGTATGTCGAAGCTGTCAGCACTGTACGGACGGCGCCCGCCGCCCTTTCCACGGCCACCCGCCGTCTCGTCAGATCCGGATTTGCGATATGCGACCCAATCTATCTTTATGAGAACTTTTATCTAAATATATGCTAGGTTTTGGCCGACGAAAGAAGGCCTATATTATGTCATTTTCAGTAGTTTTCATTGATTAACAATTCACCACTTTAGATTAAGAACGCTTTAGTCCTTTGGAGTTGAGAGATTCAAGGTAAGTCATGAATACCTAGGATTCTCGTGGTTTTGTCTTCAATTCAAGACTTGGTTGGTGAATCGTTAGACTTGATTTCTATATTATTCCCATGTTTATTTCATTGTCCTTGCGCTGATTTATGTTGTTAATTTTACTTTGATTCACATCTTTGTAGAATTGTATCGTATTAGGGTTTCAATTGATTCGTGAGAACAATTAGAACATTTCGTAGCAAGCATAATTGAGTGATTTCGCGAGGATGATCTTGATTGTATAGGGTAATGATGGTTTGGGCGACCTTTCTGTCGATGAGGATTGTCATCTCCGCGAGGAATGTCAATCCATATAAACCAAAATCGGAATAAAGATTGAATAATTGGGAATTGAGTCAAAGATCGAGTAGAATCAATCATTGTTGTGAATTGTAGATGAAACCACGTACACTCTTCTTCAAAAGTGTTCGACCCCTTACTTATCCGCTATACTAGGTTGCTAGTTAGTTTATTTGTTTGGGTTAATTTATTCGGTGAGGTGAAACCTAACGACGTTTCCCCTTCGTCAAACATGGTGCCGTTGCCGGGGACTCAAGTTTATTTCTTTGTTTTGTGTATTTGTTGATATTTGTTTATATAATTAACCCTGTTGTGAACCTATGTTACGGTTCACAACACCCCGCTACTATTTTTTTTTTCAAGATGTTGAGATTATATCAGGACCAAGGAGAATATTTTCACCATTACCTCACAAGAGTGAAAGACTTAGTGGATGAACGTGCTTCACGGGGTATCCATGATAGTGAGCGAGATATGGTTCTTTGCGTTTAATTATGAAGGCGTAAGTCCTGAAATGCGAGAACTTATCGATGACATGGGTGACGATGGTTTGTGCAACCCAGGACTGTCAAGACTGTGGGATCTTTTCCATGACCTGGTTGATGAAGCATTGCAGGAAGAACGCAAGGAAGTGGCCGAGCAAAACAAGAAGGATGGTTTTTCTACAGAAGCGGCGCCCGCCGCCCCAAAACTGGCGCCCGCCGTCTCTGCAGACTTCTCAGACACACGTGAAGAAGATGTGGAAGAGCCTATCAAAGGTGATGATATCCTTTTGGACGATGAAGTAGAAGATCTAGTGTTTCCTGACATGGAATTGCATGAGTTGACGCATGAGGTTTCATATGTTTTGCCTTCTTCTCCATTATCTATTATACCTTCTTCTCCATCATATGTTATATCATCTTCCCTATCATCGGATATGCCTATTTCTACATCATATGTTATACCTCCTACTTCATCTGACGCACTAATATGTTTTGAGGATCCATGTGTTTTAGTGCCTAATTCATCTGAGGCAAGCATCTCAATCACACCTATCAAAGCACCAAGTCAAGAGCCGATTTCTGTGGCTCTTGAGCAAGGTAATGAAATCTCTAACACTTTTATGGATTATGGTGAATATTTGAATCCATGGGAGCATTACTTCTATAAGACACCAGTAGAACTGTGTTGGTGGTCTTGCATTCCCTCAAGAGATGATCGAACCAAGGTAAATAGAGAAGTGTCAAAGGTATCCTTAATTGCAAAGTTTTTCATGTTTAATGTTCTTTCAAATTTTGGTTGGGCACAAGAATTTGATTTGCTTTTAAGGGCTTTAACAATGTCTGATTGAGTCTTAAGGGAAGGACATAATAAACTGTCGAGTCTATGACGTTAACCAAAGTTGCTTCTTGGGAGGCAACCCAAGATTTGTTTTCTAGTTTGCAAGTTTGTCAATTCTAGTTAGGTCTTTAGTCTTTAAAATTCAATAAAATGATAGAATTCTATTTAGATATTTTTTTTGGAGGAGTCTTGAGTTAACCATGAAATCTGCTTGATTGAATGACGAAATAACGTTTTGAGCACACGGCGCCCGTCGTCCCATCCACGGCGCCCGCCGCCCATGTGTTGTTCTCGATGCGTCCGGATCTCTGGTAAACTTGGAAGGGAAATAATTTTATCTTTTATTTTTGGTTAATTCCGGTTGTTTTATGATAGTTTCTTTATTTTCCATCTTATTAGGATTATATTTGTTTCTTTTTATTTTATTTAGGATTAGATTATTTTTTATCCATTTTTAGGTTAGATTTATTTTGTATCTTAGGTTAGTTTTATCTATCTTAGTGTTAGGTTGATTTATCTTAGGATTAATTTTTATTTATCTTAGGACTAGATTTTATCTTTTTATTTATTTTATTTTATTTTATTATTTCTATCTATTTCTATTTTTTTTTTGTTTTTGATAGATGATCCTTCCCCTTTTCAATTTATCACATATCCCAATTCCCAAATTTGATCATTCAAAGCCTTTGTCTCCCAACCACACAAGAACCTTAATTTCTCCACTTGAATCTAAATTCCAAAACTTAAGCCTTGTGTTTCAATCAAAAGCCTTTCTTTTTCCCATCCATCATCCACATCCATCAATACCCTTCATCCATCAAATTCAATTCTTTTTCACACCATCACCATTCTTATCACCAAAAGAAGGCTTTGAAACCAAGTCCTGATATTCAAAGAGCAATTTGGAAGGAGTTTGGACGTCGGAACTTCGACGTTTAAACTCGGATTCATGGTTCTGCACAGACAGCGCCCGCTGCCCCATGATCGGCGCCCGCCACCGCCCTCAGTGCTCCAAAGCTTGTTATCTGACGATGTTAACCACCATTACCATGATCAAGTAGGTTCCCTTTTCCCTCACTGGTGATTTTATTTTAAATTTTGTTGTCTTTATTTGATTTTCATTTAAGGATGATGAAAAGTTTAAGTATGGGGGAGAGGATAGCGAGTTAGGTCATATAGTGCATTAGGTCATGTTTAAATTCAGTTTCATGTTTACTTTTCTATTATTTTATTGCATTAGAAAAAGAAAAAAAAATAGAAAAATGTCAAAAACCCAAAAATATCATATATTGCATAAATATGTGTTATTCAACTACCCTTGCAATATTTTTCCTCTATTATATATTTTGGCATGATCATATAAATTTCATAGCATGTTTGGATTGTTTAGCCTTATCGCCCTAAAATGTTTTTCTTATGAAGCATGATTTGGTGATGTAATTGAGCATGTATGATTAAGCTTGAGTATGATTTAAATCCTACACAATATGACCCTTGTGAGATTATTTTTAGCCTTGTTGGAATCATTTATAATTCCTTTTGCTTTGATGTGTGATTTACTCTCCATATGTTTCTACCTCTTGATATTGACTTCATTAGCTATTGTCAAAGCCGACTCACATGTTTGTTGCTTGTGGAATTTATGCTTTTATGTTATACATTTGGCTCTAGTTGCTTGTGAGTTTTAAGTGGGATAATGTGGCAATGGTTTGAGACACTTAGTAACCGGATCTATGAATGCCACCCATGGGTAATATTCGCGCAAAACGGTGTCAAAAGCCACCCACTAGTGAAGGAAGCTTGATCATTGAGTAACCGAGTTCATTCATGACACCCATTTTTGCAACTCGCGTCAAAAGATGTTCAAGTGGACTTTATTCAAGTAAGTTGAGGTGTTGATAGATCGGGACCATTCATGACACCCATGTTTGCGACTCGCGTAAGAAATACACCAAGACCGAAAGAAAGCAAAGAAAGAAAAAAAATGGAAAAAAAGCCAAAAATGAAAAAAAAAAAGAAAAAAAGAAAAAAGAAGCATAAGAGAGATCTAGAGCCAACTTGCATATTTTTATTGTTTTTCTGCAAGCAATGACATTTCGGTGGAGATTTGGTGAAATTGTTGTCAATTTCTATGAGCTTAGTTGCATTCTGGATTGAGTTGAGAGTTGAACTTAAAAGCCTAAACACATGAGAGCATGAGTGAAACACATATTTCTAATGAGGTTGGAGGATTTCTACTCTATGCTTTAATCGTTAAATACATGCTAAGATGTTTATTCACTTGATCTCGTGTTCATTTAAATTTGATGTTGCTTTTGATGAGGCGAATGCATGATGAATATGTTTGTATTGCGTGAGGACAAGCAAATGCTTAAGTGTGGGGGAGTTTGAGTTATGACAATTTATTTATGACAATTTGTTTGCTTATTTCATGTTTAAATTGCACTTTTTATGCTAAATAAAAAAATTTGTTTAGACATGAAGAAGTCTCTATCTCTATGCTCTAATCTATGTTTGCTAGAGGACTAGCGAAGCTATAGTGTGGGGAAGTTTGATAATGCATATTTTATATGGTTATTTATAGGTGGTCTTAGGTGCATTAAGTATTCTTATTGTATGTTTAATAAGCTTATTCATATTCTTGATCATTTGGTATTCGAACTTCGAAATCTAGGGTTTTTAGTATTTATTTGTAGGTCTTATGATTCAAACTCGAAAGGTGGAGAAAACTGGGAGCAAATAGAGAAAGAAGAGCTAAGGAACAAGAGCGGAAATAGAGAACATGGAGAAATCCCATCTTTAAGATTCTGATAAGTTGGAATTAGCTTTTGAGGTTTTCATGAGAATCGTAGTTCTTGGAAAGAGCTTTCCAACGCATATTCATATGCGTCAATCGAACGAAGGATGACTCCAGAAAGTGCATTACAAGTTCAGTCTTTCGAAGCTATCAGCACTGTACGGACGGCGCCCACTGCCCTTTCCACGGCCGCCCGCCATCTTGTCAGATTCGGATTTGTGATACGAGGCCCAATCTATCTTTATGGAAACTTTTATCTAAACTTATGCTGGGGTTTGGCCGACGAAAGAAGGCCTATATTAGGTCATTTTCAGTAGTTTTCATTGATTAACAATTCACCACTTTAGATTAAGAACGCTTTCTTAGAGGATTGTGAGTTGAGAGATCCAAGGTAAGTCATGAATACCTAGGATTCTCGTGGTTTTGTCTTCAATTCAAGACTTGGTTGGTGAATCGCGAGACTTTATTTCTATATTATTCCCATGTTTATTTCATTGTCCTTGCGCTGATTTATGTTGTTAATTTTACTTTGATTCACATCTTTGTAGAATTGCATCTTGTTAGGGTTTCAATTGATTCGCGAGAACAATTAGAACGTTTCGTAGCAAGCATAATTGAGTGATTTCGCGATGATGATCTTGATTGTGTAGGGTAATGACGGTTTGGGCGACCTTTCTGCCGATGAGGATTGTCATCTCCGCGAGGAATGTCAATCCATCTAAACCAAAATCAGAATAAAGATTGAATAATTGGGAGCTGAGTCAAGGATCGAGTAGAATCAACCATTGTTGCGAATTGTAGATAAAACCACACTCTTCTTCTATCTTTTATTCGCTCTTAGTAATTCATCATACTTCACCTATATTCCTTTATTATCGATTTCCTTTGACATCTTATCTTTATTTGTAAATAGATAAATACACATTGCATTGGAATACTTGTTTCTCTGTGGGTTCGACCCCTTAGTTATCCGATGTACTAGGTTGCTAGTTAGTTTATTTGTTTGGGTTATTTTCTTTGGCGAGGTAAAAGCTAACGACGTTTCCCCTCCATCAGTTACTTTGTGCATTTGCGAAACAGAACGACCGTTATTTGTGAGTCCTAGAGTCTTTACTAGGGTCATAGGATAGCCCAACACCATCGGGTTGTCCTGAGTCATTATTGTCGATACATGATACGAGCCTGATTATTTATGAGCATGATGATGATTTGATGATTGATGTGCACACTTACCACTTGTGGGTGGAATTGCTATGCTATAGCACTGAGCTGGCCAACGTTCTCCCTAACGGAAAGGAGGGTGGGGGTGGAGGTAGGAGAGGGATATGTCACTTGGCATTCTTTGGGCCATTTAAGTTATTTCCGCATATTATATCATGATAAGCATGACTTGCGTGTTTAAATTATGTTATGCATTAGAAGAACCTTTATTATAAGAATAGCGTATGTGTATATGGTGTGTCGAGATAGAGTGTCGTATGCTTTACCTCGCCCCAAAAGTAATAATAATAACCTGACCCTATTATTCCGTAGAAGTGGTAAGTCCAGATGTCGATCCACAGAGAGAATACCTTTCCTATCTACTCAAATTGCTAACAAAGGGAATGAGATCGAAGTATAATTGAATAAGAAGGCAATTGAATAAGGTGAAAGTAGTCATGGTGAATTGTGATAATTAATAGTGATGAGATAGTTTCCCCTACAATTCATCAACAATGGTTAGGTCATTGATCCTCGACTCTATTCTATTTATCCTTATTTGATTCATCCAACCTTGGATCACTCCAAATCTTTGGATATTAAACAATACCAATAACATAATCAATTAAAGATAGAGGCGCAACTCCCTAAACCTAATCGATACAATTGATAAAGCACAGTTGTCAATATCCCACACATAACCAATCGATGCTTTCACGGGAGCGATTGATTGTATTTGCTACTTAGATTCAATCAAATCGCATGAAGTAATCAAACCTTAGCAAGAGAGCAAATTCCATCAAGGTAGCTAATCAGAAGTGAATATATGCAATCAATCAATTAAAGAATAAAGGTATTGAATCAATCAAGCATAGAATAGATAGAAATCAAGTCTCACAAATAATCTAACCATGTCTCCGAATCGCAGACGAATCAAAAGAGGTTTAGTTCCTCATAGGAGTTCATCCTCTCATTATCTCCATTGTTTTATCAAAACTAGGTCTATGTGCCATGCCAAAATCAGCCGAAATAATTAACCTATAATGGAAATTTGCAACGAACTATAAACATAAAGATTATCCAAGTACATACCATAATGCAAGATGTCCAAACATAAAGATTATCTGAGTACATACCAAAGCATAAAATGGAAATTTAAACATGTCTTGAACAAAATTCGAAATCCATAAACCAAAAATCCATCATTCCCCTCCCCCACACTTAAAGATAGCATTGTCCTCAATGTCTAACACACAAGGACAAAAGCAGAAATAATAAATAAAAAAGTGTAAGGAAGGGTACGATATGACTCAATGGGGCGGCGGCGGTGGGAATGGATAATAATGTTGGAACTGCTGGACGAATGAGTCAAAGCTGCTCTGAAGTCCAGAGAGTGCACGTGCATAATCCTCCTGCCTCTGGTATAGCTCATCCTGACGTTGATGGAGATCATGGTGGTATTGTCTGAACTCCGTGTCCTAGTCAATCTGCAACTGATGAATCTCGTCGAGTCGGTAATCATACCGACCAGAGCGACCAGAAGAAGAGTAGGAGACATAACTCATGTCAGTATCAGAATCCTCAGCCCTAGCCTGGTTGGACTCTCCCCTCACTCACGAAAGTAGAAAGTGGCACGTGCCACTCAGCAGCATCAGCATCGGCATCGTCTTCATCATCGGGCTCATCAGAAAGATCCTCAACCTCCAACGGAAGGTTGAAATTAGCAATTGTCGGTCCCATAGGAAGTTATGCAGGAAGACAGATGATATGGTCGTTCCTACGACCAGAGCGTCGGATAAATGAAGCCATACTGCCCTCCAGATGCCTCATCCTCACCAGCATCTCCATCGAGATGCGCGAATCCCCGGCAATCGCGCGAATCCCCGACCATCGGAACTAAATCCTCAATATGAAATTTGCAACGAACAATTATCAGCGTAATGAGGTCACCAAAGCCTATGGTACATGTATCCCTCTGAGGTCCTCCAACAAGCATATCAGCACAAGTGTCTAAGAACAGCTGGACCCAATCAGGAATGACCTCTACATCTGGATTAAGACAATACATCGCAGCCCAGCTCCTCTGTGAGACTCTGTGAGACCTTGTTGAGCTCATTCTGCCCAAAGAAGGTGTTGTTCTGCACCTTGTGGAAGAGACGCAATGCAGGATGAGTGATGGAGTAGTTGTAGTTCCCCCTCCAAAAATCCAAGGGGTGCATGTAGTTATGGCCCAGGTGTCAACATGTCTGAGTCTCAATAAGTTCCTCCTCCAGTCAGCAGTGTGAGGCCAAGTGACACCGAGATAACTCTTCAGTCGTGCCCTAGATAGCTCATACACCCTTCCCATCATAAAAACTCAATAGAACCATCCTCAGCAACCTCTAAAGTGGCCAGAAACTCTCTAATCAAATCCGGATAGGTCAATCCATGCATAATAATAATGTTTCCAAGACCACCCTTGTCCAAAAGGGAGGCACAGGCTTCCGTAAGACCTAATTGATCTAGCGCCGGATGATCGAAAATTCGTCGTCGAATATTTCCTAAGGTGTAAGCTATTCTATCGTTCTAATTCCTCATCACTAAGGCTCATGGGTGCAATCATGTCTGGAAATGAAGTCATGATGAAAGGAAATGACGAAACCGAATGAAACTTACAGAAAAATGGCCAAAAAGGGAGTTCTGCACAAGCGGCGGGCGCCGGGTTGCAGGCAACGGGCGCCGGTTCTGTTTGGGCAGTGGAGTCGTGGTTGCTTTATCAAGAAAAGACCACCTCTAATGTTGGAATCAACCCGTTTTTCTTCCTCCCTTCACGAAAAGTGCTTCTTAAGCTTGTGGGGATCCGGTTCCAAGCGGAAAGTGGTCGGAGGTGGTGATATATGATTTTGGTGATTTTTGAAAGTGATGGAAATTGAGAAAAAAAAGTATGAAATCTAGTAGATCGAGACGTGTAGATTCCGAATATGTGGTCGGAATTTCAAACGGAGTGACGGTTTGGAAGGATTGTGGAGATTTGAGGTGAAGGAGGTGGTTTGGAGGTTATGGAGGAAGTGTTTGGAGGTTAGAGAAGGAAGGAGAGGGAGTGAATAAAAATAGGGTTTTAAAATAAGGTGGCCCCGTCTCCCAAACGAAATGGTGGGTTGGTTACTTGCTGAGTAACCCAGGCGACGGATGCCGGTCTTTCCTGTTATGCTTTCTTTGTTTTATTTTCCCTAACCTACTTCCTTCTTACTAGTTCTTTTCTAAAATATCTAAAGTGCAATAATTTAAATAAATCTACTAACTAAATAATGTAAATGAAAGAAAAAATAAAATGAAAGTGCAATAATTTACGGCCTTGGCTAGACGTAATGAATCAACCTTTGTTTTACGTCCTTGGCTAGACGTAACGAATCAAATACTACTCCTCAGGAATGTTTTCGCATTGCCAAGAATCCATAACTTGTCCGACGATGTCCTAGTGATATTTCTTGATCCTTTGGCCGCTCACCTTGAAGTTATGACCATCGACCGGGTTCTGTAAGTCAACTGCACCATAGGGATAGACATGGACTACGATGTAAGGGTCTGTCCATCTAGATTTGAGCTTCCCTAGGTGGAGTTTTAGGTGCAAAACGTACAACAGAACCTTATCTCCTTGATGAAATTCTCTTCTCAAGATGTGTATATCATGCCAAGCTTTGGTTTTGTTCTTGTAAATCATGGAATTTTCATAAGCATCCGAATGAATCTCTTACAATTCCTGGAGTTGAAGCTTCCTAAATTCTCCTGCTTCAAATGCATGCATATTAGCTTGTTTAACTGCCCAGTAGGCTTTGTGCTCGAGCTCAGTTGGTAGATGACAAGGTTTTAAATAAACCAAGCGAAATGGTGACATCCCAATTAGTGTCTTATAAGAAGTACGATATGCCCATATGTTAGGGGGAAGTCTTGTTGGACCCGACCAGAAAGCCCAACATATAAGCCGGAACGGGGTACCATCCCAAAACCAATTGGCATTAGGTGGAGTAGCCCATCCACTTATATGTTAGGTTCAGAATCCTCCCACTTCCGATGTGGGATTCACAAGTGTCCCAACAAATCCCCCTCTCACTTGTGAATCCATCACAAGTCTAGCCCGGTTGGAATTGAGACCTCCACGCAACGGGTTCGACTAACCCGTCATCGATACAGATGTGGAGTCCATCTCAATCATCGGTGCAACCGGTCCACCCGCCGAACCCGGCTCTGATACCAGTTTGTTGGGGGAAGGTTTTTGTTGGGCCCGACCAGAAACCCCAACATATAAGCCGGACCGGGGCACCATCCCAAAACCAATTGGCATTAGGTGGAGTAGCCCATCCACTTATATATTGGGTTCAGAATCATCCCACTTCCGATGTGGAAGGTTTTTGTTGGGCCCGACCAGAAAGCCCAACATATAAGCCGGACCGGGGCACCATCCCAAAACCAATTGGCATTAGGTGGAGTAGCCCATCCACTTTTATATTGGGTTCAGAATCATCCCACTTCCGATGTGGGATTCACAATTGTCCCAACAAATCCCCCTCTCACTTGTGAATCCATCACAAGTCTAGCCCGGTTGGAATTGAGACCTCCACGCAACGGGTTTGACTAACCCGTCATCGATTCAGATGTGGAGTCCATCTCAATCATTAGTGCAACCGGCCCACCCGCCGAACCCGGCTTTGATACCAGTTTGTTAGGGGGAAGTCTTGTTGGGCTCGACCAGAAAGCCCAACATATAAGTCAGACTGGGGCACCATCCCAAAACCAATTGGCATTAGGTGGAGTAGCCCATCCACTTATATGTTGGGTTTAGAATCATCCCGCTTCCGATGTGGGATTCACAAGTGTCCCAACAAATCCCCCTCTACCAGTTTGTTTGTTGGGGAAAAGTCTTGTTGGGCTCGACCAGAAAGCCCAACATATAAGTCAGACTGGGGCACCATCCCAAAACCAATTGAAATTAGGTGGAGTAGCCCATCCACTTATATGTTGGGTTCAGAATCATCCCACTTTCGATGTGGGATTCACAATTGTCCCAACAAATCCCCCTCTCACTTGTGAATCCATCACAAGTCTAGCCCGGTTGGAATTGAGACCTCCACGCAACGGGTTCGACTAACCCGTCATCGATTCAGATGTGGAGTCCATCTCAATCATTGGTGCAACCGGCCCACCCGCCGAACCCGGCTCTGATACCAGTTTGTTAGGGGGAAGTCTTGTTGGGCCCGACCAGAAAGCCCAACATATAAGCCGGACCGGGGCACCATCCGAAAACCAATTGGCGTTAGGTGGAGTAGCCCATCCACTTATATGTTAGGTTCAGAATCCTCCCACTTCCGATGTGGGATTCACAAGTGTCCCAACAAATCCCCTCTCACTTGTGAATCCATCACAAGTCTAGCCCGGTTGGAATTGTGACCTCCACGCAGCGGGTTCGACTAACCCGTCATCGATACAGATGTGGAGTCCATCTCAATCATTGGTAGAACCGGCCCACCCGCCGAACCCGGCTCTGACACCAGTTTGTTGGGGGAAGGTTTTTGTTGGGCCCGACAAGAAAGCCCAACATATAAGCCGGACCGGGGCACCATCCCAAAACCAATTGGCATTAGGTGGAGTAGCCCATCCACTTATATATTGGGTTCAGAATCATCCCACTTCCGATGTGGGATTCACAATTGTCCCAACAAATCTCCCTCTCACTTGTGAATCCATCACAAGTCTAGCCCGGTTGGAATTGAGACCTCCACGCAACGGGTTCGACTAACCCGTCATCGATTCAGATGTGGAGTCCATCTCAATCATTGGTGCAACCGGACCACCCGCCGAACCCGGCTCTGATACCAGTTTGTTGGGGGAAGGTTTTTGTTGGGCCCAACTAGAAAGTCCAACATATAAGCCGGACCGAGGCACCATCCCAAAACCAATTGGCATTAGGTGGAGTAGCCCATCCACTTATATATTGGGTTCAGAATCATCCCACTTCCGATTTGGGATTCACAATTGTCCCAACACCATAGAGCATCCTTAATTCAATCGGAGACTCCAATCCTTGCGGTTAGGTGCAACAATTTGCTCCAGAATCCTCTTCTCTTTTCTGTTGGAGAGTTCAGCTTTTCCATTGGTTTGCGGATGATAAGCAGTTGAAACCTTCTGAGTCACATTATACTTCCTCAGTAGAGTGCTAACAATCTTGTTTTAGAAATGAGTTCCTCTATCACTGATAACGGCTCTAGGCATCCCAAATCTAGCAAATAAGCTCTTCAAGAAACTAGAGACTACGCGAGCATCATCAGTTTTAATGGCCTTTGCTTCAACCCACTCAGAAATGTAATCAACTGCAAGCAATATGTAGACATTACCGAATGAACTAGGAAAGGGTCTCATGAAATTAATACCCCAAACGTCAAAGATCTCACACACCATAATCGAAGATAATTGCATCTCATTTCTGCCTAGAATGTTTCATGTGCGCTAACAATGACATCTTTCACAAGTTCTGCAAAAAGCGTGAGCATCGCGAGAGATGTGATGCCACCAAAATCCTGCTTCAAGGACTTTCCTAGCAGTTCGATGTGGTCCAAAATTTCCTCCGCTAGGATGTGAATGACAGAATATCAAAACAGAAGTTACCTCATTGTTTGGAGGACATGGATGAACGATTCGATCAGCTTAGTGTTTCCATAGAAAAGGATCATCCCAAACATATATCGAGCATCGTGCCGAATCTTATCCTTTTTGGCTTTTGGGCAATTTGAAGGGAAAATTCCAACTACCAAATAATTAACAATATATGCGAACCATGGCTGCTTAGTACGAACACTCATAAGCCAAGTCGGCGGCTTCTCATCAACATCATTCCAAATCGACAATTCACCAGGGCGGCGGGTGTCGGTTGTGGCGATGGGCATCGGTCCCTCATTGTCAGCATGTGCCAAAATTCTCATCATCATTCGTCAGGGAATTTTCCTAACCTCTGTGGTTGCTCTCCCCTACCATCAGTTCTGTATATCATACTTAGATGGTCTGCTACCGGGATTTCTGCTCCCTTCTTATCTCTGATTTCCAAATTGAATTTTGTCAGGAGTAGAATCCATCGAATTAACCTGGGCTTTGCATCCTTCTTTGTCATCAGTTCCTTCTCTGTAGTATTGTAGTTTTGATGGGTCGTATTTAACATCATAGAGGCGTAATATATCACATGAGATGCTTTATCTACTTTTTGTCCTAAAACAGCTCCAATGGCATAATCACTAGCATCGCACATCAATTCAAAGGGTAAGGTCCAAATTGGGGCTTGGATAATAGGTGCTAAAGTCAATTGGTTTCTCAACTCATGAAAAGCTTTCTTACAACTCTCGTCAAATACAAAGGAAACATCCTTTTTAAGGAGCTCACATAGGGACGAGGTTATTTAGAAAAGTCTTTGATAAACCTATGATAGAATCCTACATGTCCTATGAACGAACGGATTTCACGCACATTAGTAGAGTAAGGTAAAGATTGAATGAGATCAATCTTTGCTTTATCTACCTCAAGGCCCTTCTTCGACACAATGTGGACAAGGACAATTCCTTGTTCAACCATAAAATTGCATTTCTCAGAGTGTAGAACCAAATTAGTCTTGACACATCTTTTTAGTACTAAGGACAAATGATGTAAGAAAGAATCAAAATCATTCCCATGCACAGTAAAATCATCCATAAAGACTTCAATGGAATGCTCTACATACTCAGAAAATATACTCATCATGCATCTTTGAAAAGTACCAGGTGCATTGTATAATCCAAAAGACATCCTACTATAAGCAAAATTACCAAAAGGACATGTCAAAGTAGTTTTTTCCTGGTCTTCAGGTGTAATAAGAATTTCAAAGTATCCTGAATAACCATCTAAAAAGCAATAAAAAGAACGGTCGGCTAGGCGTTCAAGCATTTGATCAATAAAAGGTAAGGGAAAGTGGTCCTTACATGTTGCGACATTGAGTTTGCCATAATCAATGCAAACTCTCCAACATGTTTGTACCCTCACAGGCAACATTTCTCCTTCCTGGTTTTTAGAGACTGTGATACCTCCCTTTTTAGGGACTAATTGTGTAGGAATAACCCATTGACTATCAAAAATAGGATAGATCATACCTACTTGTAGGAGCTTTAGGACTTTCTTTTTGACGACTTCCATCATCAGAGGATTCAATCGTCGCTGAGGTTGTCTTGTCGGCTTCGCATCGTTCTCCATGAGTATGCAATGCATACAAAGTGTAGGATTGATCCCTTTGATGTAAGTAATGGTCAATCCCAGCGTAGTGTGATGTTCCTAAAGACATCCACTGGCCTTTGTTCATGTTCATGAGTAAGTTTATTAGATATGATCACAGGAAGTGTATTACCCTCTCCCAAAAATGCATACTTTAAATGATCAGGGAGGGGTTTTAATTCAGCTTCACGTGCCTGAATTACGGATGGAAGAAGTTTCTCACAAGAAAGATTTAGCAGTTCTAGTTTATAGAAAGGGGACCAATTCCCTGAATTGGCATCCATAGCCACAGATAATTCCTGCAGGTTGTTAGGTAAAGCATAATCAAGAGATAATTCACCCAAAAGGGCTTCTAAAATAACTTGTAAGTTGTCAGAACGATCAATATGCATAATATCCTTAGTGAAAACCTCAACTGCATCAACTAAATTCAAAGAATATTCAGCAGATTTCCTGTCAGGAATTAAATATTCAACCTTTTTTCCATCAAATTCCATAGATAAGGATCCAGCATATCAACCAATTTTTACTTTTGCGGTTCGCAAGAAAGGTCTACCTAGTATGATAGGTGTTTCGGGTATATCATATCCCATATCAATAACATAAAAATCAGTAGGAAAAATCAACTCATCTACCATGATCAACACATCCCTCAACTATCCCCTTAGAATGAAGTTGAGAGCGATCTGCAAGCTGTATAACAACCCTGGTTTCAATTAGGGGTCCCAAGCCTAAATCATTATATAATTTGTATGATATGAAATTTATATATGCACCAAGATCAAGCATAGCGGTTTTAAAATTAACTTCACCAATTGTACAAGGAACAGTAAACATATCTGGACCTCCGCATTTTTTAGGCAATCGCTTTTGAAATACCAATGATAGTTTTTCTTGTTGTTCCGTACTTTCTTTTCCTTCTTCCTGTTGTTTTCGTTTGAATGTGCATACTTCCTTAAAAAAAATTAGCGTAATGAGGAATGGATTTAACTAGATTTAGGAGAGGGATGTTTACCTAACAATTAGCAAAAGTATTGAATAGTTCTTTTTCATCCTCCCATTTCTTATATCCTTTCAATGCATTGGGGAATGGTGGTTCAGATGTGTAACTATTAGGAATCCATTCTTCAGACGATCTCCTCCTAATTTGCTTAGAATTAACACACGGTTCAGATTCTGGTGACAGCGGCGGGCGCCGGTCCTAGCGACGGGCGTCGGTTAAGGGTGATCCGAAATCCGAAATCAATTGCTCTTGTTCCTCCCCTCGTGTATCTTTCCTATGCTCTTCTTCAATGGTTTCACTAGGGATTTTTACCTCTTTGCCTCCTCCAAGAATCATGGCTATAGAACCTTCTTCAGAGGATTTTTGATAATGCATATTTTAGATAGGCATTATAGGCATTTTTAGTTTAGTTAGGTTGCATTTATTTCATACTTTGTTGCTAAATTGCATCTTGTGATTATTTTAGAAGAGTTCGGATTCTGCGCAATTTTATGTTTATCTCGCAGATTGAATCAGAACCCATTTGGGAGATGCAATATCTCGAAGAGGAACACGAGAAACATGGGAAGGAACAAGGGAGGAAAGATGCAAGACAAGAGGAGAAACCCGCAAAGGAATACAAGAAGTCCCGGCAAAACATTGTGCCGCGGGCGCCGCAACCTTGCGGCGGGCGCAGCACAGGCCGCTGCAGCGGGGATCTCGGACTTTCAGGGTGCGGCGGGCGCAGCAACCTTGCGGCGCCCGCAACACTGGCCGACAGCGAGAAACGCTACGTTTTGTTTAATTAAAAACCCTGGAACTTGTTTGTCCATTGGGTGGCCGACTTGGGGGATGTTTGAGAAGGCCACTTTTATGTTATTTTCATTACTTCCATTCTATTCTTTTTCCCATTAGACACTTTAGAGATTTTGAGCAATGTCTTCCATGAGGAACTAAACTCATCTATTCTGCCTGCAATTTGAAGCTTTATTCGGATTGATTGTGAGTTTCTAATTCTCGCTCCTTGTTTCCTATTTGTGAATGCTTCAACTTCTTTGTGCTTGATTGTCTATTGTTTTATTCTATCTAGCCCGCGCAACTAGTTAGAATCAATTCAATTGCTAAGGTTTTGTAGATTCCTGATTGTGAACCTTAACCTAAGTGGCAAACTTATTCCTTTAGGGCTGATTGAACTAATTGAATGAGTAGGGAGTTGAATGTGTTGTTAAATCCTTCTTTAGGGACTGCAAATACCTTGGCTAATCTCTGAACTTAAAGCTATCAATTGGGTTAAATCCTTCTTTAGGGACTGTTCGATTGATAATGGTTTCTAGGACTGATTGGACTAGTAACTATATTAGGTCGGGACAAGGGCATTCATAGGAAACTGAATAGGACGAGAAGAAGTTACAAGGATCGCTTCAATCCAATAAAGTGGAAAATTGTAGGTAGAATTGCTTCTCTCACTTGTCTAAAACAAATTCACTTACTCTGCTTTCGTTACTTTGCTTTGATAAAAGGCAAAACTTTCACACTAAAAACCCCTTTGGTTACTCACTTGGCATTAAAATCATACTCGAGTTATAATTTTCCCTGTGGATCGACCTCTTGCTTATTGCTATACTTGCTATAGGTTTGAGTTTTCTTTGGCGGAATCAACGACAGGTTTTCCCTCCGTCAATTTTTCTAACGAATTTTTCCTCAAATCCCTCGATTTGAGTTCTTGTAACTCTTGAGCCATTTGTTGTATTAGCTCTCCTTGATTCTTCACCATCATCATCAAATCTCTCAAGGTGTCCTCCTTGGGGGTTTCAGAGCTTACACGATTTGATTCTTTGATTCCTTCTCTTTCATCTCTAGCTTGAGCGTTCAATGTAGCCATTTAAGTGGCCATTTTCATTACAATCTCCGTTAGTTGTGCTACTTTCTCCTCGCAGCCCTTCACAGAATCATTCGATCCATGAGAATCTCCTACCCCATGGAATTTCTTGTACTACTGAGTTGAGTTTTCTAACCCATCAAAGATTTGCATAGCTTCCTCCAGTGTCTTATCCAAAATATCTCATCCACTGGTCACGTTGATGACAATGCGCTCATGATCAAGTAACCCTTTATAAAGATAGAGAATCAAATCCTCTTCAGGTATAACATGTTGCGAGCAACTTGCTTTGAGTCTGCTGAATCTCTCATTGTAGTCATAGAGGCTCTCCCCATGGAGTTGCTCTATGCTTTTCAATTGTTTTTTCAGTTTACTCAAATGTGTGTCAGGAAAGTATTTTTGTAGAAAAGCTTTCTTCAATCCCAACCAAGTGGTGATGCTTCCTGTACGCAGACAGTGTAGCCAATCAATTGTCGCGTCTTTCAGGGTGAACGGAAACAGTCTCAACATAAGTTGATCATCAGTCAATCCTTTGTCACAAACACTAACAAATTTTGTAAGATGCTTATTAGGCTCATCTTCAATCGTTCCATGGAAAACTAGAAGAACCAACAACCAATCAGATTTATATCCTAGTTTGGAGCCTTCAGGGAGTTCAGGTAATATGATCGCAAGGCTTTGCGAATTCAGATAAGGTTCCCTTAAGTCTCGCAATGTCTTCTTGAGAGGGGGATTAACTGATTCAAACATCCTTGCCTAGCCTATTAAGAACTCCAACAAAGATTTATTAGTAACCAAAGAGCGATTCACCAAAGTGAATCACACTGTAGATATATGGAAATAAAAGTAAACAAAGAAAATAAACTAATTATCCCCGGCAACGGCGCCAAATTTTGGTGTGCCGACTTTGAGTGTCGTATGCTATACCTCGCCCCAAAAGTAATATTAATAACCTGAACCTCTTATTCCGAAGAAGTGGTAAGTCTAGATGCCAATCCACATGGAGAATACCTTTCCTATCTACTCAAATTGCTAAAAAAAAAAGGGAATGACATCTTTCCAAGTCACCGAATTCCATCCGAGGTGCAAAAGGCTAAAGCTCACTCACCTGGCATTTGCGGATGACCTCCTTGTTTTTTGCCATGGAGATGTCGATTTTGTCAGAATTGTGAAGGAATGTTTGGATTCTTTTTTTGCTGTATCGGGACTATGTGCTAACAAGAACAAGAGCACGGTTTACCCGTCGGGTGTGAGTACAGAACTGGGGGATCAGATCACGCAGCAGCTGGACTTCACTTCTGGTTGCTTCCCCGCGAGGTATCTCGGCATGCCCTTACACTCTAAAACCATTGCAATTGCTGAGTATGGAGATTTGTATGATAGAATTGGCTCCCTATTGCACTCCTGGCCATCTAGGAGACTCTCATATGATGGGCGACTCCAACTTTTGAAGGCCGTTTGTGGGGGGATCACCTCGTTTTAGAGCCAAGTAGTGGTGCTGCCTAAGGGGGTAATGCATCGTATTGAGAGCATGTGCAAAAGGTTTCTATGGAATGGAAACACATAGGGGAGGAAATGTTTGGTGACTTGGAAAGATGTCTCGAAACCGTTCAATGAGGGAGGGTTAGAGATCCGAGAACTCCTCTCGTGGAACAAAAGCACCCAAGCGAAATAGATAGGGGATCTGGCCTTGAACAAACCGTGTATATGGACTAGTTGGTGCAACCACAATCACTTACGTGGTGCTGTTGTCTGGGAGGTACAGAAAAAAGTTAACTGATATCATCATATTCTACGTGTTATAAGAAATAGTTTATATTCGTTTTCAGGTCATTTTTATATGGTTTGCATGTCTTTTATATAAGTTTTGGTTTAGTTTTTAGAATAGATGTCTACACTTGTGTTTCATATGTTTTCAGGTGATTTGGAGCTTGTTCGATGTCAATTTGAAATCACTATTAAAGAAGATTCATTGAGGACAAGTTTGAGATGTTCATGGACGCCGAAAGAGCCTTGCATAGCAGTCTCAAGTGCTAGAAATCAAGCTAAGAAGAGCCCATTGTCGAACTGACATATTTCGGACAAATCCTGTTTGGCGACATCTCAGTAAAATGAGTCGTTTGAGCTCCACAAAGTTCAAATCGACACGTTCTATATCTTGTTAGAAAGCTAATTCAGAGACCTACAACTTTCATGTTGAGCACTTTTGCAAATTCGTCCTAAAATAGGGAGAAATCGAGCCAAGAAGCTGATGCTGAGTCAAAGTATCGACCCGGAACCATAAAGTATCGAGTCGGTATCAAAGCCTTCCGAGTCGATATAACGAGCAGAGAGGAAAACACGACATATCGACTCGATACCCACATGTATCGACTCGATACCTGCACATTCCGAGCCAGATTTCTTTACAGTAGCTACATATCGACTCGATACTTTGAAGTATCGACTCGATACTTGCCTTTCCGCGTTACTACTTCGGGATTTTTATCCGCTTTTATCTATTTTTGGACAACTTTTTGGTATATTTTATTATTATTTTAGGATTATTTTCAGACTTTAGTTGGGACTATAAATAGAGAATTAGGGTTTGATCATAAGACATCCAATTTTTCACGTCATAAACAAGTTGCAGACATTGAGAGTTTTAGACTCTTTCAGAGATTTCCTCTTGAAGGTTTGTTCTGCTGGATTCAGGAATGCGTTTCGTTAATCTAGTCTTATATTCTTTCATCATGAGTTCTTTGATTGTGTCTGAATCCATGTCTGGCTAGTTTTCTTGTTCTGGGGTTGGGGTGATCCCAACAATGCTGAGATAGACATGTGCGTGAAGATTGCCTGAATGAATTTTATTGTTTGTTTGATTTGATCCATGAGTGCTTAATCCGATTAATTCTATGATTGATTGGAATCCTTTTGATGTTCAACATGTGCCAGCTGCGAATTGAGATTGGATATATAGATAAAGTTGTTAATTTTATTGGAAAATATTGACTGAACTTGAGAATTGTTTATGAGCAATCTATTTAATTCTCTTGAAGATAATAAACTATCGTAGAAAACCTAGGTTTGAGTTGGTTATGCAGATCGCGCCTGCGATTGTTTGATCAATTTACTCGCTAGGGTCTAAGTGCTTAATGAGTCCAATTTGATTGATTCTACAACAAGCGTAAGCTGAGTGGTAATTAATTGAAATGGACATAGTTATTGCAACATGCGTATGCTGAGCGATAACAAATTTAGATAGTTTACCTTCAAATATCTCTTTTCAATTTGTTCAGGCATGAAAATTATATAGTCTATCGAAGATGCATTGTTGTGGTGAACCCTGACTCTGGAATGTTTTCCATCATATATTCAAAAACTTGCAATTTGTTATTTTTCTTCTTCTTATTTCCTCATTACGTCAAAAATCACTTCTCTTATTTGGCTTAGTAAACTAGTTGAGGTTCTGCAATTGATATTCACATGGTCCCTGAGATTCGACACTCGATTACTACAATTGACCCCGTACGCTTGCGGGGTGTTGGTTTTAGATCGATCAAGTTTTTGGCGCCGTTGTCGGGGACTGTCGATAATATCAGTTGTGTAACACCAATTAGTTTTCTAAGTCTTTTTTTGTTATTTTTGATGTTTTTGCTTTTTGTTATTTTTTCCAGGTGCTCTATAAAACATGAATCATTAACCCTTTTGTGAATATTGTCAAAGATGGGGTCATCTGACTTGCGTTCCCTATTGCTATTATTGTGGTTTGTGGGGTCACCCAATCTGCCAATCTAAAACTAATGGGGAGCAGACGTTAAGGCAACATTTGGCCAACCAAAATACTTATCAGACAGCATGTGAGCCATTTTGTGAGTTTTGCAAGATTTATGGGCATTTTCAACATGATTATCAGTCAAAGAACAATGTAGAGCAAATGTGCAAGCAAATCCTCGCGCTCCAAAGTGCAACAGATGCAAGGTCTGATATGCTTGAGTCTCAAATAGCTCAACTATCTACGGGTTTTTAGGCATTACCAGAGGCTCCCAGTAGCCAGGAAGAGGTCAGTGGTTCTTACGATTACATTGACACATCGGTTGAGATGGAAAATCATGTAGATGAGCTGCAAGAACCTGAGTATGAAAGGTCGGAGGAGAATGAGGAACTCGTCGACTCTGAAGTGTGGGAATCAATAGAGCGATTTCTGTTAAATGTAGTCGCGCTGACAACAAAGGAGTCCACAAAAGAAAAGCCCAATGAAGAGCCCGAATTAGTTGTTCATGAAGATTACTCATTCGCGGAACATCACGACTACCCATCTGCGGTTCATACAGATTATCCATCACCTCCGCCCATCTCTCCAGTGGTGATGCAAGAACACAAGGGACAACAATTTGGGGCATTTACATGGATGCTTGCAAAGTACGTGGCACATGGATGACCCACAGACAGAAATCTTCACCGATGCACAACATTGTTCCAAGTTGCAAGATGTACATGTAATTGTGCGTCCATCTGACGTACCATCGCACGCAAAACCACAGGAGGGAATCCAATTGTTTGAAGATATTGGTACTGATGGAAGTAAAAAGGGAACAAGAGTCGAGAAAAGGAAGAGAAACACATACTTTGAGAGCAAGTGCATCAAACGATCTATGTTTTGTTGCTCGAAAAGGACTCTACTAGATGGATGGAGAGAACCATAGACCATTCACTCTGGGAGGTTCAAACGTTTTCTAAAGTGCTGAAAGGACCAACTAATGACCTATAAAAAAGCGCTGCTTGGGAGGCAACCCAAGGCTAGTTTTCTATATTTTTCTTTTTTATTTTCTTTTGTTTTATTTGTTTTAATTCATTTGCATATAGTTAGGGGAGTACCTCTTGGTTGAGTTCTACATTGGGGACAATGTAGGATTTAAGTATGGGGTATAGTCATATTCATTCCTTTTATTTTTATGTTTTGCATATGAAAAATTAGAAAAAAAAAGAGAAAATGTCATGAAAAAAAATTGCATCTTTGTCTCATGTCTGTTTTAGTTTGAGTCTTTTATTTGGAGTCTATGAAAGTGTTTTATTGATTGATAATATCCTAAAATTTCATAATAGCCACAATGATGGGATGTTTGCCTACGATGCTAACATTCGCCTTATATTTATATGTCATTATCTCTTTGATGAATTGTCTAGCATGGAGTTATTTGTTAAGATAAGCATGATTTAGTCCCTAAAAAAAAGCCTTATGAGATTTGAACCTAAATGACTAATGTTTATATGGCTCCTCTTATTCTTTTTCATGTGTGACATTCACTTTTTTTGCTATCTTCAAAACTTGCTTTAGACTCTTATTTGAGGCTGCATTATATGATTTGTGTACATGACATTAAAATGATTGAGACATTGATTTCATTAGCCATTTTCCCTCTCTTTACCTACCTTTTACATGATCCCTATGCTTGAAACCCCTTTGAGCCTATAGCCTATTTTTTGGAAGCTCCACAAAATTATCCAAGCCATATTATTTAAGCCTTTTTACCTGTTCGGGAAATTGGTCTGATTTTATTGAATGGTTGTGATGATGAAGTGGCAAAAAGCCAAGTATGGGGTGAAGATCATTGGTGTCACGTATTTGATATATTCTGCTTTGAATGATTTATGCGATGTTGCAGAAACTCCTTGGGACAGGAGGAGGATAAAATTCACTCCTGGGCAAAAGTCAAGAAGAAAAAAAATACAGTTAGTAACCGATCCTGCTTGTGGAGGATAAAATTCACACAAGGAGGAAAATATGCAGCTGAGGCAGCTGAGACAGTTAGTAACCGGGTGCATTCATCACAAATGTTTGTATTCGCGTAAAACGGTGTTGAAGCTAGAGAGGTAAGAAAAGAGTGACAAACAAGAAAAAGAATGAAAATGGTTGATTGAATTCCAAGTGCTCATTTGAGATTGCATTATTTGTAATGGAGTTGGGTGTGATTTGGTGTGGTTTGTGAAGTTTTTGGTATTGTTGTTATGTCGGTTGTTGGCTAACCATTTTGCCCGGATTTTTGCACCACATTGCCTAAATATTTTCATACCTTATTTCCCTTACCTTAGCCCCATTACAACCCTTATAAAAGTCCTAATGATTTTTGTTGTGTGCATGATCTCAAGCGGTGAAGATGTAGAACGCTGGGCAAGCCTATGGTATAGATAAGCGCAATTGTTGAGATCGAGCGTAAATTTCATTCCTTAAACACGTATGAGTGAGAGTGATTCACATAAAATATCCTTGTGAGGTTTGGGGACTTTTGATTGTTTTGTCTTCGGTAATGAGGAAACATGCTATGATGACACTTGTCTTGAGATTTTGATTGCATTATTATTATCGAAAGGGCTTTAATAAGTTGAGGCAAACATTCTTTCTTGCACTTGTGGTTGCAATTGACTAGTCTTGCTTGGGGACAAGCAAGGTCTAAGTATGGGGTATTTTGATATCATCATATTCTACGTGTTATAGGAAATAGTTTATAGTCGTTTTTAGGTCATTTTTATATGGTTTGCATGTCTTTTATATAAGTTTTGGTTTAGTTTTTAGAATAGATGTCTACATTTATGTTTCATATGTTTTCAGGTGATTTGGAGCTTGTTCGATGTCAATTTGAAATCACTATTAAAGAAGATTCATTGAAGACAAGTTTGAGATGTTCATGGACGCCGAAAGAGCCTTGCATAGCAGTCTCAAGTGCTAGAAATCAAGCTAAGAAGAGCCCATTGTCGAACCGACATATTTCGGACAAATCCTGTTTGGCGACATCTCAGTAAAATGAGTCGTTTGAGCTCCACAAAATTCGGATCGAACGTTCTATAGCTTGTTAGAAAGCTAATTCAGAGACCTACAACTTTCATGTTGAGCACTTTTGCAAATTCGGCCTACAATAGGGAGAAATCGAGCCAAGAAGCTGATGCTGAGTCAAAGTATCGACCCAGAACCATTAAGTATCGAGTCGGTATCAAAGCCTTCCGAGTCGGTATAACGAGCAGAGAGGAAAACACGACATATCGACTCGATACCCACATGTATTGACTTGATACCCACATGTATCGACTCGATACCTGCACATTCCGAGCCAGATTGCTTTACAGTAGCTACATATCGACTCGATACTCTGAAGTATCGACTCGATACTTGCCTTTCCGCGTTACTACTTCGGGATTTTTATCCGCTTTTATCTATTTTTGGACGACTTTTTGGTATATTTTATTATTATTTTAGGATTATTTTCAGACTTTAGTTGGGACTATAAATAGAAAATTAGGGTTTGATCATAAGACATCCAATTTTTCACGTCATAAACAAGTTGCAGACATTGAGAGTTTTAGACTCTTTCAGAGATTTCCTCTTGAAGGTTTGTTCTGCTGGATTCAAGAATACGTTTCGTTAATCTAGTCTTATATTCTTTCATCATGAGTTCTTTGATTGTGTCTGAATCCATGTCTGGCTAGTTTTCTTGTTCTGGGGTTGGGGTGATCCCAACAATGCTGAGATAGCCATGTGCGTGAAGATTGCCTGAATGAATTTTATTGTTTGTTTGATTTGATCCATGAGTGCTTAATCTGATTAATTCTATGATTGATTGGAATCCTTTTGATGTTCAACATGTGCCAGCTGCGAATTGAGATTGGGTATATAGATAAAGTTGTTAATTTTATTGGAAAACATGGACTGAACTTGAGAATTGTTTATGAGCAATCTATTTAATTCTCTTGAGGATAATAAACTATCGTAGAAAACCTAGGTTGAGTTGGTTATGCAGATCGCGCCTGCGATTGTTTGATCGATTTACTCGCTAGGGTGTAAGTGCTTAATGAGTCCAATTTGATTGATTCTACAACAAGCGTGAGCTGAGTGGTAATTAATTGAAATGGACATAGTTATTGCAACATGTGTAGGCTGAGCGATAACGAATTTAGATAGTTTACCTTCAAATATCTCTTTTCAATTTGTTCAGGCATGAAAATTATATAGTCTATCGAAGATGCATTGTTGTGGTGAACCCTGACTCTGGAATGTTTTCCATCATATATTCAAAAACTTGCAATTTGTTATTTTTCTTCTTCTTATTTCCTCATTCCGTCAAAAATCACTTCTCTTATTTGGCTTAGTAAACTAGTTGAGGTTCTGCAATTGATATTCACACGGTCCCTGAGATTCGACACTCGATTACTACAATTGACACCGTACGCTTGCGGGGTGTTGGTTTTAGACCGATCATTAACGACTGCTGGCTTTGGAAATGTTTGCTTGAGACCAGGGATACGGTTAAGGAGGTATTGCAAGCTGAGATTCAGGCAACACCACCTCTTCACTCTATTCTAGGGTCGAATGGGGGAGTGTCCAGCTCTAAGCTGTACTACTTGATTCGAGAAAGAAATGAGGAAATCTGCCGGGGGAGGATGATTTGGGGAAGACTACAAAGCCGTAAGTGGTCTTTCATCATTTAGCTTGCTTCAAACAAGCGACTCAGTACTGGAAGGAAGGTAAAGCATTAGAAGGAGTTAGAGGTTGCTAAATGTGTGTTTTGCAGAGCAGCGGAAGAGGATGAAGACCATTTATGGTTCGGTTGTTCCGGAACTCAAGAGGTACTGACCTTAGTCCTTGGCTGGATTGGGATATCATGTCGACATATGAATATAGAAGATTGGCTCAAGTGGTTTGCTAATGAGCCATTGAAAGTCCAAAAATCACCGCTCTTTCAGGCTAAATTGTTAGTGTTTCAGGCGGTAATTTACTTCACATGGTGGTATAGAAACAAAGTTGTATTTAGTGGGGAACAATTTAACCCAAAAATGTGTGCTACGCAAATCATCAATAGTTGTCGATCCCGCTTTTTAGCAAAGTGGAAGTGCAAGTCACTTGTTAAGAAGTTGGATCGGAAGCTTAGTTGGGAAACTTAGTTGGGTAACACATATCCCTTTTGATTGGATTAGTCGATGTATGTAGATATGGTAGGATTGCTATATGGGGTCGTTAGGGATGTTTTGGAGGGTTAAGAGGAATCCTTTTGTTTTATGATTCCTTTACTTTACACGAGACCCGTTGCTTGGTCTTATATCTTTTGTAATTTGGTAACTCACCACATCTATATATTTACCTATTCAGGAATTGGGATGATTAATAGTGATGAGATAGTTTCCCCTGCAATTCATCAACAATGGTTAGGTCATTGATCCTCGACTCTATTCTATTTATCCTTATTTGATTCATCCGACCCTGGATCACTCCAAGGCTTTGGCAATTAAACAATACCAATAACATTATACAATTAAAGATAGAGGTGTAACTCCCTAACCCTAATTGATACAATTGATAAAGCACAATTATCAATATTCCACACACACCAAATCGATGCTTTCATGGGATATATTGATTGTGTTTGCTACTTAGATTCAATCAAATCGCAAGAAGTAATCAAACCTTAGCAAGAGAGCAAATTCTGTCAAGGTAGCTAATCAAGAGGGAATATATGCAATCAATCAATTGAAAAACAAAGATATTGAATCAATCAATCATAGAACATATAGAAATCAAGTCTTACAAATCATCTAGCCATGTCCCCGAGTCGCAGACGAAACAAAAGAGGTTTAGTTCCTCATATGAGTTCTTCCTCTCATTCTCTCCATTGTTTTCTCAAAACTAGGTCTACGTGCCATGCCAAAATCGGTCGAAATAATTAACCTAAAAACATAACAAATTGTTCCAAAGATAGAATTCGGAAGATCTGCATCAACGCTGACCAGCGGGCGCCGCCTCTGTTAGTAGCCTCGTTCTTCAGCTCCTTACTTCTATTTCTGTGCTTAGCTCCTCCTCACGTGTCTTCTTGCCTTTATAATACTTTTCTCCAGTTCCTAGCTCCTCGTTCTAATCCCTAGCAAAGGCATAAATGCATCCTCACAAGTGCCGGAATACAAATCTACGAATAAGCATGAAAAGTACATAGATTCCACACTTGAAAGATAAAACACTAATAATGTGAATTACTCAACAATCATGCCATACGCTCACCTAAATTCAATAATCCCTACCTATAATGTCTATCTAAAATATGCATTATCTAAAATATGTATTATTAAATGCAATAATACCTTGCCCCGCATATTATTTTTAGGTCTATTTTACAGATATGTGTGCTCTATGGTTCTATGGCGTGGGAAACCTTCTAGGTGATTGCAAAGAAAAGGTCTAACTCTGCTAATTTGGCTTAAGGATTTTTGATAACATGTTTTGTGGTTTTGGTTTTGACCCGGCCTCGCCGTGGCAAGTTGTACTTTAATTTCGGCCCTCGTATTTCCTTCCAAAAATGAATTTCCGTGACTTAGTTGTTAGAACGGGTAAAGGGTACCCAACATCCCTTTGATTGTTTGGGGTTCGAAATCCCCGCCTTAAACACTGATCCTTTGAGGTTTAAAACCTCGACTCGTCTCTGAATTGCAAGATCCGAACAAAGGTATCTAATCTTCGAAACGTAACCCGGATATTTATATTCGGGTCGTTATAGCTGTTGCCAGGACTGAGACTGCACGCATTGAGGATTTGGAGCGATGGATGACAAATTTGGAGAAGCAGTATGCGACTCAATTCCAGGAGCTGACCCAGTTTCAGAGTGCTCTCACTAAGAAGATTGATGAGCTTCAGGGCATACTCACTAGTCTCATCAGTCATTTTCATCACATTCTGGATTCCACCCTCCGCCCGCCCAATGATTGGTTAGTTTATCACTTCCTTCACATGAGTTTTATTCATTGTTCTTTATGTTTTGTGCATTGAGGACAATGCAACATTTAAGTGTGGTGGAGGAGATTTTGAGTTTAGTTTAGTTCATGTTTATTTTTTCATGTTTAGTTTATTTTTCAAAAATTTTAGGATGTTTATCATGGATCATGTTTATGATTTCTGTTGTTTAAATTCAAAAGAAAAAAAGAAGAAAAATGTCAAAAATCCAAAAATATCATGGATTTGCATGTGTGTGTGTGTGTGTGTGTGTGTTATTATTCAAATACTCATCTAGCTTATTTTGTCCTCTATTCTATTTTTAGCATGATCGTATAAATCTCATGGAATTTTGGATGAATTATCCCTATCGTATCTATTTGATTTTTTTATGTGAAGCATGATTTGGCAAATATAATTGAGCATGTATGTTCTAAGTTCCTAGGCATGATTCAAATCCAACAAATTGTTGCCCTACTGAGATATCTTGGCCTTATGGGGATTACATCTATATTCCCTTTTGCTTTGTTATGTGATTTACTCCTCTTATGCATTTATCTCAATCTGAGTATGACATGATTATTATTATTATAGAGACCGATTTATATACATGATCATTGCTTTTGAGTTGGATATGATAGATGCACCTTTTAGCCTATAGTTATCCATATCTACCTTACATCATGTATTTGCTTGAAGCCAATTTGAGCTTTTAGCCTTTTCTTTTCAAGCTCCACAAAATTCATGTATTCCTAGCCTATGCTTAGCCTAGACCCATCTGGGAATTAAGATTTAGAGTTGGTTATATGGATGATCATTTTGAGTTGAGAAAGAAAATCTATGGTTTGTGCTTAATATTGAGAGGTTTTGAGAGAGATGTAGTGTTATGTGCTTTATTTCCCTCATATTATATTTCATTTATTTGGCTCTAGAAAAAAACAAGAAAAAAAGGGAAATCGAAAAAAAAGAATAAAAAAAAAAAGAAAAAAAATCGAAAAAGAAAGAAGCGGAAAAGAAAGAAAAAGGAAAGGGAAAAGAAATAAAGTGCCTTGTTTATTCATTTTTGCATATGAGAGTTGGATAAAGTATTTGGTTAATTGTTTATTTCGAGAATTTATGTTGAGATTTTTGTTTTGAGAGTTATTATATTTTGAGAGTTTATGGTTAGAGTTATTTTTGAGAGATTATGTTCTTATGAGAGCTTGACTGATTTTAATTTGAGTTGTTCTTGTGTTTTGTTGGAAGTTTTAGAAATCTTAGTTCCCGGAATTGAAAGCACCACATGACCAAAATAATTCCTTGTCCTTCTATATTTCAACAAGCCCTATTACAACCCCGCCGAATAGAGTCTTCTTTGAAGATTTTCATTGAGCGAAAGTCCTCTTGATGTTGCTTGTTTGCTTTGATGTATCCGGTGGAGATTTTTCTATATAAATGTCAATGCTTAAGATTGATGTTTGCATATAGAATTGAGTTGAGAGTTAAGCTTAAAGCCTAAACACATGAGAGCGAGAGAAACACATATTCTTCCCTGTGAGGTTGGATGGATAGGCATGCAGACTACTTAATCGTTCATATACATGTTAGGATTTTTGTTTGCCTTATTCATGTTTGCACTTGCTTTGATGTTGCTTTTGATAGGGTTAAATTATGAAGGAATCTTCTGTGAGATGCATTTATGTTTATTCTTCATTTGTTTAAGGACAAGGAAAGAGCTTAAGTGTGAGGGAGTTTGATAATGCATATTTTAGATAGGCGTTTGACGGAGGGAAAGTCGTTGATTTCCCTTATCAAAATAATTCCCAAACAAACAAACTAGTATAGGATGCAAGTAAGGGGTCGATCCCATAGAGAAACAAGTATTTCCAAGAATTGTACAATTTATTGATTGAAAGCAAAATATAGGGAAAAAGTAAATAAAAGACTAATCTAAACGAATGCAAAGGATAGATAAAAGAGATGTTTCCATCCACAAATTCTCGACATTGGTTGGATTTATTGATCGTTGAATCCAATTAAAGTGTTCTCTACGAATTCATCCCATCTTAGTTTGAATAGATTAAAGCATAAAGAGCACAATTAAACCCTTACACCTTTATGTAACCTAAGCACAGACAAAGATTTAACATAAAGATAGCACAAGTTCCTAAGAATCTAGGCATATGTATAACACCAAGTATGCAAGGTAACCGATGTTTAAGACATATGTCGAAATCCCTACTTAGCCATGATCAAACAAAGGTTCTCACAATCCTAAGCATGCTACTACAGAATTCATTCAAAGACGAAAGAACAAATACCTAGCAAGATACTATCATGGGGATCAATCATAATAATATCAACAATAATCGCAAGGGAAATCGAAAGATATTAAAGAGAGAAATACTACTTCATTAGAAACTCACAAACAACCTGAAGAATTGAGTACTTAAAGTAATTAACAGTAATAGACAAATACTCTAGAATGGAGGGTTGAACAGAGTATGGAAGATTTTCGCAAAGTCCTTTAGAACGAGCAACTCCAAGAGCTGGATATTGAATCTCAAGACCTTGAACTCGAACTCAAGACCTTGAACAAAACTTTTGGTGCCTTGTTACTTCTGCAATGAAATCAGACGTCAGAAATTTAACAGAGAAATAAATAACACAGGACTTGTTAACGAGGTTCGGCTCTAAACCAGCCTACGTCCCCGCCTAGGGTTATCCAACCCGTAGGATTCAACAACTTTTATTCCTCTTTCCTTATGGATCCTAATAGCTCACTGAGAAGCCTCTCTCATATACAATTGCAATCTAGTCAACTCACGTTCCCTTGGAGTCCTAGACCAATCTAGAAGAGCCCCACCTCTCTCAGCTATCTAGTACACCCAAAATACAGAGAAATAAAAGTTCCCTTTGCCACACCTAAGTGTGATACGTTTGATTATATGATACTCTTAGTATAACAGGGATTGAATTTAAACTATGAATCTCAAGACTTCCTAACTCTCAAAGATAATAAATCGAATATAGAATAGAGAGAAAGAAAGCAAATAAAATCAGCAATGGCGTCTGTAGACTTGAGAGCTCTTTGATGCGCAGAGAGAACTTGGCAGAAGGTGTATTTCTATCGATCTCTTCCTTCTGTCTTTATAACCGAGAGCTCCAAAGGGTTTGCTGATTTTTTATCTCCCCAAATCTTGATTAGTTGTAACAATAATTTGAATGTTGAATTTCTGGAGATATGCTACTACCGAATCTTCCTGGCTCTTTGAATTTAAATTGCTGCGTTAAAACCTTCTGGCCGAGATTTACTGTTGGAGAAAACTACTGGCCGATCCACGCTCTCTTCAATTTAAATTACGCTCTTCTCCAATTTAAGTTTCAAATTAATCCTGCAATGTAAATTCTATCCCGACACAAAATCTTTATCCAAATAATATCCTTAACCAATATTCTATATAATAAAAGATATTGTACGTGTTAGGAATATATATAAAAAGGATAACCTGCATAACAAATCAAATCCAACTAGTTAAGCACTTTCAAATATCTAAACACAATTTACGTAACCACCTTGAAACAAATCTAAGTCATATATATCAAGTAACCACTTTGACCAAATCTAAAAGCAATTAAAATCAAATCTTCCATATAATGCACGTAAAAAGCAAATAGTTAAAATCAATTCTTCTAGAATATTGGCCTAAATAAAATATATAGCATATATAATTTTGTGAGCCAAATAAATATATTCCGAGAATAATAAATCAAATAAAACACCCATAAAATATAATTGATATTTGCATAAAATACTTCCTTATTTGTCTTCCATCATCCTACAAAAATATATCACATATTATCATCAAGGTGGAGTCAACACAACCAACCAAGTCTCAAAAGTGTAGATGAAAACAACGGAGAATTATCCAAGCATGGCTTACCTAAATCCCCTCTCTTGAATGGAAAACAAAACATAAACTAATGAATCGAATAGAGAAAAATGGTTGAATTTTGGAGTGTTAGATTATTAGATGACGAATGAATAATGATAATAGGTCTAATATAGGGCTCAAAACCATCGTCCAAAAACCCTAGAATAGATAGAAAGAGTTTCCACAAAGATAGAAGTTGGGCCGCTTGTGCAGATCCGGATCCGGATAGAAAGAGTTTCCATAAGCGGCGGGCGCCGCTTATGCAGTGCTGACAGCTTCGGCAGACTGAACTTGTATCGCACTTTTTGGAGTCATCGTTCGTCCGATTGACGCATATGAATATGAGTTAGAAATCTATTTTCAAGGACTACAACTCTCATGAAGAATTCAGAAGCTAATTACAACTTGTCAGAACCTTAAAGAGACGATTTCTCCATGTGCTTCGTTTCTGCTCTTGTTCTTGTGCTCCTTTGCTTCCCAAATCGCTTTCTAATCCTTCTTTAGCTTGTTCCATACTCTTTTAACATCCTCTTTAGTCTCTTCCCAAGCTCCTCACCATGTCGAGACTACGAATCTGCATAAATCCAATAAAATAGCATAGTTTTCGATCTTTACCACTAAAAGAGCATAATATGCAATTAACTCTAAAACATAACCAAACACCTATGAAATGCAACTAAAACTACTCTATAATGCCTATAAAAATATGGCTTATCAGCGTTATAAATAGGTTTAAATGCATTTAGGATATGTTTCTTGCATGTTTTATAGTTAATTTGCATTATTATCTATTTGGAAATTCGAGTTCGAAATCTACGCTATTTTGTGTTTATTATGTAGTTTTATGATCCGAGATTGATGAGGGGCTAAGGATGGCTAGAAGAGTCTGTTTGTGTGCTTAAGAGAGGCAAGGAAAGATCACCAAGGGAGCTAAGGAGAAAAAGATGGAAGATAAGAGAACAAATCGGGAAGCCAGAGTAGCGCCGCCCACCGATTTCACAGATTCAACAAATCGACGATTCCATTCGGATTCATCCTATTAGTTTATCATTATTTTGCTTATAGGGTTTAGAGGGGTTGACTCTTATGTTATTTAGGCCGCCTTTTGATAGCTTAGAGATCATCTTACATCTTTCAATTCACAAATCTACAAACACTTTCAATTAATTGTCCGTTAAAGTATGAGGTGTTAAACTCATTGTTTCGCCTGTGATTCGAAGCCATATTTGGTTTAATTGTGATGTTTTGATTTCTATTGTTATTTCATTACCTTTGTGCTCATAATTCTTGTTTGCATATATTTTCTCTTGACTGGTCACCTATATATGATTTGCATTCATGCTAGTGATTAATGATTTTGTAAGAATAGTTAATCCATGGTGTGGCAAGCAATAGGTAATTGATCATGTGAAAGCATCAATTGGCTATTTAGGATAATGACACTTGGTTAAATATTAGTTCCTTTGAGATTAGGGTTAAAGGGGTTAAAGCCTTTGACAATCTAATTGCTTAGGATGGTTGCTACTACCAAACTGCCAAGTACTTTGGGAATTTGTGCTATTCTATGTTGATATCTATCCTTCAAAAGAATATTGCATAGGGTGTAAGGGATTGTCATGCTATGAAGGATGTAAATCTATTTAAACGAAAGTCAGAATAACTTTATTATCAATTTCATTGCATTAAATTAGAATAACAATGAAATCAGACTAAGAATCATGAACCCCAACAATTGTTGAGAATTGCAGGTGAAGCGCCTTCATCGCATTGATAACAGCTTCACAATCATTACTTCCTTTTATTTTATTTGGTTTACTCTATTCATCTCAATCTTATTCTTATTTACTTGCTTTAAATCAACTTTAGAAAATGTTTGCATCTAGATCTCTATGTGGGTTCGACTCCTTACTTGCTCACTATACTAGTTTGCTAGTTAGGGTTATAAATATTATATTTTTGATAGGGATCAACGACATATCACATATCCTGGTCGTCATTAACCAACTCCTAACCGTATAAAACAATACATGTCAATTATCAAATCATTAAGAAAATAAAAATATTTTTTACTCTCTCCGATCTAAAATATAAGATATTTAATTTTTTTGTACATATTTTGGGAAACTAAAAACTATATAAAATATCAGAAATTTCAAACTATTTTTTTATAAAGCTAAATACTTATATGTTAAATTTTTTTAAGAAATTTTAAAAATATTTATATAGTGTTTACCTACTTAAACTATATGTCAAAATTTAAAAAAGAAAATACACTTTAGATAAATTGGGAAAAGAAAGAGAGGGAGGGAAATTGAAATAATTGATTAGTTACATATGCACCTCATGTGATAGTTATGGGGCAAACCTTGTTTTATTCTTCATTTCTTCTCCTTTTTGAATATCCCACTTCGGATTAATTAACAAATATATCCATATTACACTGACTTGATCTTTAGTCTTTTCTTGATTCCATATACATCAATACATTCACCCTCCGTTAGAGGTGGCAATCAGACGGGTCTGGTCGGGTTTGGGTTCGGTTAGTCAGGTTTCAAGTCATTCGGATTTTGGGTAATGTCTAATAATTTGGTCAATCGGTTGGGTCGGGTTCGGGTTTCGGTTATTCGGGTTTCGGTTGTCTCGGGTTTTCATTATTTCAATATTCATTTTAAAAAATTTACTAGATTGTAGCTTAAAGTTCGGGTTATTTCGGATTTCAGTTATAATGGGTTCGGGTCTTAATGGGTTTTGGGTTAATCGAGTTCGGTTCATTCGGATTTCGGGTCCAAAATGGACGGGTTGTATCGGTGTTCAGAATAATCGATTTCGAGTCGACCGGGTCGGATTTACGGATTCGGGTCGGGTTTTGCCAGCTCTACCCTATGTGATATATGCTTGGGTGATCTAACTAGTACTATTAGAGAAAGGCACCTGCATTAATTGCATATATATTACCTGTTTTTTTGTTTGCCAAATTTTGCTATAAGAAGCAACCAATTTTTTGAAAAACAAAAAGGAATGCCTGGGCATATTTTGCAGATAAAGAAAGGTGCGAGGATAGGAAAAAAATCCCTTTTGAGGGCATGAAGAACGCGCTCGTGCACGCGCCCCCGTTTCCCTTTGCCAAACTCGTTTCCCAAACCCTTGCTCTAGCAAGTTCTTCCCCTAAACCGCCTCAATTTGGCCGTTTCTGGCTGATTCACCTCCAAATCCATATTATAATCTCTCTTATCCCTAGGTTAGTGCTCATCTTTGGGGTGAATCAAGGCTTTCCATGCCTTCTGCGGTATCCTCGTCATGGTGTAGGCTTCGCCCCTTTTGTTTCCATGCAGTCCAATATGCAATTTTCGGCCTCAAATCTTGCCGATTCTTGCCTCAAAGCTTTCTTTTGGGTGGAATCGACTCTGATTTTCCCGCGGGTCAGTAGATCTACTAGCGGTTTCTCAAGCGGGATGAAGATGGGAAGGAAGGTGGAAATCCTTGAATGGTGGGATTTCAGAAAGAGAAAGAAGTATCCCCATGTTCGGTGGCGATGGTGTTGCTGGTCGCGGTCATGGAGGAGGGTTGCTGGTTGTGGTCCCTGTTGTGGGGGTCGGTGGGGGCGCTCGGGTTTTGCCAGGCTGGCGTGTTGCCAACTCCTGGGGTCTGGCGGATGCTGTATGTGTCATGGATGGGTGGCAATGTTGAAGCTCCTTCACAGGTATCCCCTTAATCCAAATATTGAATCTAATTTCTCTCCTACATATGGCGTCTGTTGTATGTGGAGGGAGTTCCGTCTCTGCTACTATGTTCAAAGCGATTTCGGTAAGAATGCAATTCAACTACCTGATTCATCCAAAACAGTGACTTTTAGTCACACCCACATCCCTTTAAAGGGCCCAAAAAATGGTGTCAAGCAAATTATTAGAGATCCTCTCTACTGGTTTGTTTGCTTGCCTTTGTGTAACAGTTGGCGGGTTTCTTGGACGCCCCTCTTTCCCAGGTATCTTGAGAAGCTCCTTTGTGAATCAATATCCTTTCAAAAAATCAGTGTTTTAATTAACTGTCTTGCAATTTTCATGAAATCCACTGAACTGATGTGTGTTTTGGCTCACTTTTTACCTAATGCTCTTTTATTCACCATGTATTGGTGCCTAAAAATCCCGGTGCTAGAGGTCTCCTCTTCACCACGTACCCCCGATTTTCGAGCCTTGAACAAACTGGGGATCTTGGGGCTGATATTGCTCCTATCTCCAGTTCTGATGAAGAATTGTTTTTTATTAAATCATGTTATTGAAAATATGTATCTTGCTTCGGTTGTCCTAATGTTTGGCTCTAATTGCTGTTGTCCCTTAGCTAGAACACATCCCTACAAGGAATATATCCCTAATGATGCTTATCAGGGGTCTACTAAGTGCAGATTCATGTTCTTCTTCTTTGGTAATTCCAGAGGATAAGGAGTTTGGTCTGTTTATGATAGTGGGTAGATTATCAGTATTTTTGTTAAGCTATTTGGTAAAATCTGTTATGGAGTATTAAGTGATTTTGTTCAAATTAGTCTTGTTGGATCGCTCTTTGCACCTACCATTGTTCCTCGTGTCCCCTTTGCTCTGTTTCATGGGTTTGAGCAGCTACGTGTATATGGCCCTGTTCCTTCCGATCCCGGGCTTTGCAACCTTGTCTCTTGTGATTGGTTTACAGTGCCCCTATTGAAGGGAGTGGGAAAAAATATTAAAACAATTGACTTTGCTTATATTTTTATCAAGATCATTTGGTCTTATTTGTTTACCATATCATGTAAGTGTATCATTATTCAGATAACTTGTATCTCTGAGAAAACATTGTGGTGGAAACTCTGCTGGAAGGGAGGCATGTTCATGATGAAGGTAACCTATGAAATCAAGTCGGCTGTCTATGCTTATACTCTTCGGAGCGGTTGGTGTAATTGTGATTGTGCGAGCTTTGTATATCTCACTTCGGCTTATCAGTTCCCGTTTGTAGCTAGGTTGATGAACCGTTGTTGTTCAAGTCAACGTATTCATTGTATCCACAATTTCAAATCATTATTTGTGAGATCCCATTGTATTAAGGACACACATTTAGACTATAAGTTTCATACTGCTAAAAAATTTCAAATTCAAAAAGTGTTGTCAAAGTTCATTAAAACTATTATTGTGAAAAGTAGAAGGTTTAAAGGTTTTCATGTTGCATACATATATGACCTTTGTGCATATAAAAAAAATATAAACACTAATTCTCTTGTGAACCTCTTCAACTCAAACACTTACCTGTTCGGACCATTTGGTTTTGAATTGCATCAGGAAATATTGGTTACTAATGCTAAGTGGAATTGGGATATTATTCAAAAAAATTTGGACTCCTATGGTCCTTTATTTTGGCAAATTCATCAACTACATCATCATCTACATCAATATCTTAGTAAGCTGGTTTTTGGTATGAGGATCTCTACACTTTGTCCTCATATCTCAGAAAGCTATATATGAAGATCGCCTTTTGGAACTGTAGGGGTATAAAGAAAAGAACATTCTGGACGGAAATAGATAGTCTCTGTAAAGACAACCACATCCAATTAATAGCTCTCGCTGAGACAAAATGTGAATCCATTCCTAATGATAAAACATGGAAAAATGTCGGCTTCGATGAGGCTATCTGGTCACCTACCTCTGGTTGCTCGGGTGGTCTTGGTATTCTTTGGAAATCATACCAACTATCAAACGAAATTATCACAATTGACATCCGTTTGCCACGTATTATTGGTCTTCGGTACGAGAATATCAACGACATGTTTAGGTGTCTTCTTCTGTTTGTTTATGCACCGTCGACTCCTCGGGATAAAGATTCTTTCTGGGAGTCATTGACTTTGATTGTGAGAGATTCTCCTATTCCTTGTGTTGTGATGGGAGATTTAAACGAAATCTTATGTATTGATGACAAGTGCGGCGGAGTTCATCCTTGCCCCTCTCGATTCACTAGGCTTCTAGATTTTAAAAATGATTGTTCGCTCTCGGATCTTCCTACATTCGGTAACCCTTTCACCTGGAGAAAGAGCCCTGACAAGGAGAACAATATCCATGAAAAGCTAGATCGTGTTCTAGCCCATCACCAGATTATTCAGAAATTCCCTAATCTAATTACGTATAATGGGGCCTTTTCGTCATCCGATCATTGTCCGATATCGATAACTCTTGACAATGGTTCGGTCTTTAAAGCTCCTCCGTTCAAGTTTGAGAACGCCTGGCTTTAGCGGAAGGACTTTTGAAACATAGTTAAACAATCTTGGCGCGCCTCCTGTTCGGGCTCGCTTATGTATCAACTGATGTTTAAACAGAAAATTCTAAAGAAAAAAGCTAAGGACTGGAATAAACGTACCTTCGGAAATATTTTCCGCCAACTACATGATGTGGAAAATGAACTGATTCAAATTCAATCTGCTCAAATCAGGGAAAATAGCCGATTAAATAATAATAGAGAAAAGATTCTTATTACTAAAAAGGAAAAACTCCTCTTGTTCCAAAAAACTTTTTGGCGACAAAGAGCTAAAACAAAGCATCTTAAGCTTTCGGATTCTAACACAGCGTATTTCCACTAGGTTGCGTCTGGCCGCAGTCATAGGAAACAAATAAGAAATATTACAACAACAGAAGGCACACTGATTATAGGCGAGGAGAATGTGAGAAATGAGATTAAGAGTGACTTTCAAAAGAGGTTTACAAAAAATCGACAGATGATAGTCTGTTACATGAAATGCTACAATTAATCAACCCTTCTTTAACTTCGGAGGAAAATGAATTTCTTATTCGGATTCCGGTCAATGAGGAAATTAAAAAGGCAGTGTTCAACCTCGGAACTAATAAATCTCCCTGCCCTGATGGTTTTACGGCTGAATTCTACAAGAGCTATTGGGATATTGTAGGTACTTCCGTTATTAAAGCAATGAAGGGTTTCTTCCACTCTGGGAGACTTTTAAAACAAATTAACCATACTTTTATCTCCCTCCTTCCCAAGCGCGAGAACCCTTCCAACATCAGCCATTATCGACCAATTAGTTTATGTTCTACGTTGTACAAGATAATATCAAAAATTTTAACAGAACGACTCAAGTCTGTTATTGGTAGGATTATCCACCCCCTACAAGGGGCACTTGTGTCCGACAGGGCTATTCAAGACAATGTGCTGGTGGCTCATGAAATTTTCCATTCTTTCAGATCCCGAAGGGGACGCGAGGGTTGGGTGGCGATAAAATTAGACATGGAAAAAGCTTATGACAGAGTCGATTGGAATTTCACAAAAAGGGTATTAGAAAATTTTGGATTTCACGACACCTTTATCTCTTGTGTTATGGAATGTGTTACAACGGTGTTTTTCTCAGTTCTTGTTAACAATGGACCCACTGACATGTTCTTTCCAACCCGTGGTCTTAGGCAAGGGGATCCTCTCTCCCCTTTTCTGTTCATCCTTGGTGCCGAAATTCTCGCCATGAGACTTTCTGCAGAAGCTTCTTTAGTTAGCAACCCGCTTGGCTTTGCCTTTGGTAGAAATGGCCCCCGTATTCCTTTCCTTTCTTTCGCGGATGGCATTATCATGTTTGCTAAAGAAAGCGTGGAGGCAGGACAGAAAGTGAAAACAATAATTGATGCTTACTGTAAAGTCTCTGGATAAAAAGTTAACTACCATAAGTCGAGTTTCCAAACCACTAAAGGTATATCCAACACTAGAATCGCTGAACTACGAAATTGTCTGAATATTACGAACGAAAATTCGCTAGAAAATATCTCGAATGTCCTATTATCAGTGGTAGAGTAAATAAAAATACGTTCGAAGATATTGTCTGTAAGTCTAAAGAACAGCTTTGCAAGTGGCGTGCGAGCGCCTTATCTCAGCAAGGTCGCGCGGTCCTAATCAACTCAAACCTGTCAGCTAAACCACAGTACATTATGCAGAACTTTATGCTACTGAATTCAATACATAAAGAGCTAGACCAAATAAATATGAAATTTTTCTGGAATAAAGATCTTCAGTATCGGCCCCTTCTTAGTTGGGATATGGTATGTCGTCCAAACAAATGTGGCGGCTTAGGCATCAGAAAAGCAAAAGAAATGAATGAGGCCCTCCAAATGAAGTTACTATGGAAAATTCTGGCAGAGCCCGATAATATTTGGGTAACGTTGATTAAACACAAGTACCTACGATCTACTTCCATCTTTGAGTATAAGAAACGTGGGGATATGTCCTGGCAATGGGCGAAACTAATCTCTCTTACTGGCAAATTTAAGTCCAGGCTTATTTGGTCAGTTGGAAATGGAAAAACTATCAAATTTTGGACAGATAATTGGATTACAACTTCCGACCTGCAGTCTTGGGAAGACTTTCCCCAAAACATTAACTTAGATGAAAAGATTAACGACTATATTCTGGGTGGTAGATGGTGGTCGGAGAAACTTCATAATGTGTTACCCACAAACATCGTCAAACAAATAATGGACGTCTCGCTGCCCATATCCTCCTTTGAGGATCGCTTATACTGGTGGCCCAATAGAGATGGATGGTTCACAACGTCGAGTGCTTACAAGCTTATCACTTCGCAATCATCCTATGCAGCTGACAACAACGCCTGGATTTGGAACATTGACGTTCCGCCAAAGATAAAAAACTTTCTGTGGAAAATTTGCCAAGATGGTCTCCTGATTGCTTCAAGGCTTGCTTCACGGGGTGCTTCTGTACCCTCCACTTGCAGCCTCTGTAATGGTGCGGCGGAGGACGAGGCTCACATCCTAATCGATTGTCCGTTCGTCCGTTCTCTGCACCAATTCACTCAACGAATTAACTCAATTCTTGATAACATGATCTATCAAAGTCGGGATATAAAACATATTATTTCTTTCTTAGGGAGCAACCTCAGTGTCGAGGCTAAAATGGAGCTTGCCTTTGTATGGTGGAATAGTTGGTTCAATCGAACCAACTCATTTTTAGGAATATTCCTACCCCTCAGAGGGCTACCACACTACAGTTCATTAAAACTCAAATTCACAATTGGAGAAAAACTTACCCACTAGAATCTGGTCTAGAATCTGATCATACATCACCTAACCAAGAAAACATGAACCAAGGTAAAAGGAAAAAGTGTAAGTATACTAAATGGCGTAAGCCTCCAATTTTGATGGCTCTTTGCTATCTAATAACGACAGCTCGGCAGGTGCAGTCATCCGGGACTGGGAAGGGCGACCTATAAACATAAGCTTTCAAAAACTTGGCTTTCAAAGTCCTCTCAAGGCGGATGCGCTAGCATTAAAACTAGGAATCCAACAGGCCACCCATCTTCGTATTGAAAAAATCCACATCGAGGGTGACTCCTCCATAATCATAAATCATTTAAATAAACAAACCACATGCCCGTGGGAAATTGAGCTTTTACTGTCAGATGTGAAATTGTTACTATCGACTATGAAAGAAGTTTCCTTCTTTCATGTTCCCCGGTTGGGCAATAGAGTGGCGGATAAGGTTGCACACCTTTGCCACTCTCCCTGGGGTGTCGATATTCACAACAACTCAGATCTTCTTGACCTCATCCGCAAGGTTGCTGCCGGGTAGAGCATGCTCACCCGATTTTTTTCCTAATCAAAAAAAAAAAAAAGGTGTGAGGATAGGGCCAAAGTTGAAACAAATAAAAACACAGTATTAATTGAAAAATGCAGGAGACAAAAAAGCAAACCACCGATTCCCAATAAACTGCTTTCTACTAGAGTAGTCGAGTAGAGGTGATAATAGGATTGCACTATATGCATCTATGGCAGGTGCTATATGCACTCCATATGACGGATTATAGATCCGTTCGTTGTAATTTTTTTTTAAAATATACGGTGATCCATCCTTTATATATATAAAAAATAAAAAGAAATGCAAAAAAGAAATAAAAAGCGGTAAAACATCTTTAAAAATAAATAAAAAAACAAGGGCGGATCATAGATCCGTCCGTGTATTTTCAAAAAAATTTATAACGAACGGATTATAGATCCGTCCAATGAAGTGCATATAGCACCTGCCAATGTCATGAGTGCATATAGCCACCATGTGATAATATTACACACTATAAGTGATTTATTAGTGCACTCAGTGACCATTGGCCCTCAACACATCGCCCATAGATGGACATTATGGGTGTGTATGGGACAAAAAAAAACAAAAAACAAAAATTGTTAAAATGTGAGTGTTTAAAAAAAACTATAGTATATGGAAGCTTTAAAAAATCGTTTGTAGTTTAAAAACATTGTTAAAAAAATCAAGCTACTTTTTGGGTTTTTTTTTTAGTTTTTTAGTTTATTTTGTTTGAAATTACTATAATACTCCTAATAATAGCTAAATAAACTCCATCTTTTTACAAATAAACTCTTTTACGTACCATCTGGAGTTTATATTATTTAATAATCTTTCAACCTTTATTTTACATAATTTTACAATTTCACCTATTTTTAAATTTTAGCCATTTTTTTTAACTCCGTCTCATAGTCCGCGAAATCATAATATATCTTGCACTAGCGTAGGGCTTATGCTATCTATATTGTTTTCAAGTTATAATTATTATTTATAGAACTAATATAATTATTTAAAAATAATCCTTTTTTTAATCTACATTTATCATATCTTTTCCTTTTCAAATTAGTTTTCACTTATTATTATTTAACATATTTTTATCATATTTCTATATTTACCATAAATAATTACATACTACAGTATCTTTTATTTCTTTAAAAAAACTTTTTTTACCTTTTATTTTTAAACTATATTTATTATAAATAATTAATATATACCGATATGTATATATAATATATATATTTTTATTTTATGATAATCTTCAAAATTGCATTATAAGGGATAAATTTTATGAGTGCCTTAAACTAGTACAACACCCACACCATTTTCACGTTGAATTGAATGCTGAATTGTTGAAAAAACTATTCATCGATATTTTGAATGGTTTAACACTTCAACATATAATATAGAAAAGATAATTAAACCTCAACCATAAGAGGAAAACCACCGAAGAGCACTGTTAAAAGTAACTTTACCAAACTAAATGAGATTTACCAATACAGATTTTGTGCTTCCATTGAGCATTGTTAAGAGTAAAAAGGACTATCAATCAAAACAGGCAAGGCCGCAAGGGGAAGGATTCACAGGTATTAAGAGTAAAGGAGTTTCTCTCTTCTGAAAGAGAAACTCTCAATGTGAAACCCCAATTTTGAGAACCTCCTCAAATGTGAAACCCCAATTTGAGAACCTCCTCAAATCGATCCGATCTTGGATAATCTATCACCCAAATCCTTGTTTGTCGATCCTTTTCTATCCTTCTACTGGTGTTTGGTAGTCGGATTTTTGTGGTCTCTTTGGCCGATGGTCTTCCTGTCGAGTTCCGGTGTGCTGGTCTGTGGTGGATCTCCGGTTGCCGCCTTCCCCCTCCTCCCTCCTCCTCATCGTTCTGAGAGCCGAGATCCCTTTCTGTGTACCTTCCGTCTTATTTACGGCTTGTTCCGCTTCCGGCGTGTCCTCTGTTGGGTGGGTTCCTGTCGGCGTCCTCCTTGGTCTATCTCTCTCTGCTGCCGGCGTGGGCTGGGTTTGTGGTGTCGCCGGCGAAGGTGCTGCTTCGCCTCCGTTCGCTGCTTGGCCGGCGCCGTCTGTGGTTGTGTGGTCGACCGATTGCCATCTTTCTTGCTTGCCAAGGCGTGTGTTGGCCCGATGGGAAGACCTTTGGGCCCAAGTTTCTTTGCTTGGGCCCAAAGCCAAGAAACAATAAAAAAAAGGGAAAAAAATCCGGATTGGATCCTTACTACCTGGCATAAGACCGAGTTGCTTATTGGTGAAAGATTGATAGCGTTTTGTTCGAGCAGTTTGCGGCTCTGCTTCCGATGTTTCTAGGAGATCTTCAGCTTGGTTGGGGGGCGTGGAGTCTGTAGTCGGGTCTGTGTAAAGGCCGGAATTTTAAAATCTTAAATATCAGAAAAGAGAATTTAAAATTAAAATTTAATCGTATTTAATTTGGATATTTCAAGTAAAACTCGTTCCAAATTTTAATAAATCAAACTTGAAATTCTTAAAGCGAATTTCGACCCAATTTTAACTTTAAAAATCGATTTCATCCTCTCTCTTCCATCCTTATCAAGTCCCAACTCATCTCTCTACTATTTTGAGTAAAATTCTATCCTATACCCCATCCCTCCCTTCTTGATCCCATTTTATTTGACAAACAAACAACCCAACATTACCTTCTCCCCTCTGAAATTGCCAAAGGACGTCTGCAGACTCACTTTTCCTCTTACAAAAATCAGAAGGGAATCCTATTCCCCCACGTTTCCCATTTTCTATTTCAAAAAGAAAAGGAATTACCTTTATCCCCTTTGGTTGACCGAGAGCAAGAGCTCTTTTCATCTCCCATTTCGGCAACCACCAGTTGCTCACCTCCACCTCTCCTTTCTCTCCTTGGAACGTCGGCCACCACCACACACACACTTCCTTGTTCTTCCCTTGGCCGTGAGCCACCATCGCCAACCACCTCCTCCTCCTCCCGCCTGAGCAGCGCCGCCACTCAACCTCTTCACCATCTCCACCCCAACAACGCACCAGCGGCCTCGACACCTCTAGAAGCCGCCAGGCGCCAGCAGCCGTGGGAACTCCTTTGTTTCCGGCTTGAACGCCATCCGAGGCTCCCGGCGACCACCGACGAGCCTCCGCTTCGTTCGAGAATGCCCGGGCCAAGAGTCGCATCCCCAAGCCTCCGACAAAGCCCATCAGAACTTCGACGAACCGCCAGGACCACCGTGGCCGCCGACGCCAACCCCCGAGCTCCTCGTCTTCCCTGTTTTCCGGTTCAAGTGCGGTAAGGTCCTTCCTCCTTCCTTTCATTTTGAAACTGCATAAAGCTTCATCCTTTGACCTCCTGCCTCCGTCCTAGGCCGATAACGCACCGATTCCGTCCCGAATCGTTCCTCCGGCGAGCATTCCGGCAAGTTGAGAACCCCCCCTCTCGGTGAGCCTCTTCCTTCCTCCTTCGTTCTTCCCCTTCCTTGGTTGCGTTTTGAGTGTTCTTCATGTCAATGGGGACGGGTCGGGTGGCCGGAGTCCAGCTCCACCGCCGCCGCCGGCCTCCCCTTCCCTCTTCCTCCTTCGTCCGAGCACAGTGCTCCCTCCGTTCTGCTTCTTTTCAAACAAAAGAAAGAGGAGGAAGAAAGTGGTTGTGGGACCCTTCCTTTTTGCCACATCAGTGCCAACTCATCCCTGGCCCCACTTTTCTTTTATTCTTCTGTATCCAGAATTGCAGATTGAAAGAGAGAATGAATGGGATGGCCTCTTGGGCCTATTTTCTTTGGGCCGGAGTGTTTGGTTTTAAAGGAAAATAATATTGGGCTTATTTTAAAATTATGCTCGGTTTTGGTGGATTTGGAACAAGAGGGGTCGGTTTTGACTCTTGTAAAATGAGGGGATCGGTTTTTGGAAATTGCAAATAAAAAGGGCTGATTTTCTGGAATTATAAAATAAGGGCGTGCTTGGTAATTTGAAAAGGATAATTTGATTAAATGAAATGGTTTGGGTTTTAAAGGATTTAGAAATATTTCGTGAAAGTGTTAATAAATGGTATTTAAAATATTATATAATATTACGTGAGATTTAAAATATAAAATATTATTATTGAGATTTAAGAGATTGAAAAACTTGAAAAATGAGTTTTGAAATATTATTTTAATATTCAATATTAAATAAGGGATTTGACGGAACTTGAACTATTTGATCTTGAGCTTGAAGTTATGTTAAAAGTGTCATTTCAAATGTCGGGATTTTTGTCTTGGTTTGATGACGTTGGTTTTGAAAAGGAAGTTGGGAAAATGATTTTGGTTGATGTTTAATGTATCGGAAAGGTTTTGGAAAATGGTTTTATCGTCGATTGGTTTTGATGATATGGAGAACTTGGGCTCAGGTGTGTAAGAATGTTAGTTCAGTAGCTTATGGAAATGTCTTGATGATAGGTGTGTATTGCTTTTGGATTGCTTGGACTTGCATTTGGGCCCTTTGCTTGTATTATCCTGCTGTTCTGCATCTTCAGGTAAGTTCCCTAGGGGGCTTACTCAGGTTGGACATTCATGCCTGTTGCATTTTATGTTAGGTGTTGCATATGCATAAAAGCATGCCATGTAGTATCCTGTTTAGGTTGCACTAATTGAATGAGCATTTGCTTACTTATTGCGTTTGAAACAGAATGGCCGTTATCTGTGATAGTCCTAGAGTCTTTGCTAGGGTCATAGGGTAGCCCAGCCTCATCGGGTACCCTGAGTCAATCGAGTCATGAACTTTCTTATATTATGAGATGCATGCGGGCTTTATTGTGGAGCGGGTTAGGCATGCGTGCCGCCCGATTATGATGGAGTGCATTCACGAGCTGGCCAGTCTCCGCCCTATCGAAAGGGGGTGGAGGTAGGAGAGGGATATGCCACTTGGCATTGTCTTGGGCCCTTTACCGTATTTTTACACATTATTATAACTAGGAGCATGCTAGTGTGTTTGACTTTCGTACTGCATTAGAGCATCTTTAGTAGGTATAGCACATACTATGTGGCCTCAGCGAGGACTGCTGGTCCCGCATGAGTGGCTTGATCTGACTCCTTTCCCCGTTCTTCTTTTAAAGGTATTTTCTGCAGATTTGAGTGATCGATGTCTATATGACGGGGTTCCCTTTTTGCGAATCGAAGAACCTGGCTAATTCTATAACTCGTTATAAATGGTAATCACCCACTTATGATTTGGTTTTGACCCGGCTCTGCCGTGACGCTTGTATCTTTACCTTGCTTCCGCTTTACTTCCGTTTGAAATGGATTCCACGACATAGTCTTAGGACAGGTTAAGGGTACCCAATGGCCCTTCGAGGTTTTTAGGGTTTGAAATCCCTGTTTCTACTAATCTTAAATGAGTTTGAAACCTCGACCCGTACCTGGATTGCAAGATCCGAACAAGGGGTTTTATCCCTTGAAACGTAACCCGGAAATCATAATTCTGGGCCGTTACAAAGATGGTATCAGAGCTTAGGCTGTACTACTGGCCCGCGGTACTACTGTTCGGTGGTGCTTGGCTGCGTTCTTCGGTGGCTTCCTCAGCTTTTCGGGTGTTTGGTCTTCTTGGAACGTTTATTGTAGAGTTTATTTCTGTTTGGTTCATTACACCTGTTATTTGTACTTCTGTTTTTAGGTTGCTTTGTTAGACGGTTCGCCGTCTGCCGACTTAGGTCGGCCTCTCGATGAGTCAGGCCTATCTGACCTTCGAATTTTTACCTAATCAAAAAAAAAACTAAGCTTAGAAAAATTAGTCACATTATCACACTAGGAATATCGAATTAATTCTCCATAAAAATACATAGAAATTCACTGCAAATATTTCATCACAAATACATGTCCTTTTCAGTGTGCAACTCTTTCCCACTAATTAACACTTTAAAAAAATTAATTAACCAATGGGTTTGGGCTTTGGGGTGTAGAGGCTGGTTCCGGTGTACTCAAGTCTTATCGTGTATCATGTGAACACATCTGGGCCGTTGATTGAATGAAATGGAAGGCTGAGATTAATAGGCAATTTTGGCTTTTTTTTTAAATTAAAAAACAGTGGGACCCACGTCTTTTTTTGCCCACTTGCTGAATAGGGGCGTGTGTGGTGCACTCTCTTCAAATTATTCGACAGTATATCTAGATTATTCGATCGTATCGTCTGATTATGCAATGGTATCGACAGATTATGCGATGGTATATGATTTTTTTTTGTTAATCTTTATAAATGGTTGATTATTCGGTCGTCTATGAATGATTATTCAGTGATATATAGATGATTATTCACTCATATATGAGTGATTATCGCTTGATTATTCGATGGTATCGGTCGATTATTTGATGGTATCGATGGATTATTCGATGATATCGCTTTATTATTCGATAGTATCACTTGATTATTCGATAGTATCACTTGATCATTGACATCTTTAAATTCACCCATAAACAAATCCCACCAAATTATCCTATATACATATGAATAAAGTTATACATACAAACGAATAAACCTAAATCACAATATCATTGAAATCTTTATATTCACCACCACCACAATCAAAATAATCGATGCATAAAGGACACAAATTCGATCAACTCAAGCCAAGCAAAACTCCATTTGAATAATCCAAAATCAATTTAAGAACAATGAATTGAAAATAGGCGTTACGTTTTTGGGAGAGAGACTTGGATGAACAAGCAGTAGGTATTTGATTCAGTGATCGCCGCTGAGCCGCACCTCCCGGATCCACCTTCGTCACATCCTCCTCCGCCTTCGCCAGCCACCATAGCCATCTCCTTCAACTTCCGCCTCCTTCGACTTCTATTGTGGCAAAGCAGGCCAAATCCAAAAGCGAAACAGGCGGCGGCGGTTACTGCATTCCGCCTCCTTCGACTTCCGCCTCTTGGACAGGCTTCGCAATCGCGCGTCCATCGTCTTCGATCTGCCAATCGCACGTCTAGGTGCCCTTCGCAATCGCCGCCTTTCGCCCAGATCTACACCTCATGGCTCCGGCTTCGCAACCGCCGCCGCCTTTCGCCCAAATCTTCACCTTCGCAACCGCCGCCAGCCACCTTTGCAACCGCCGCCTTTTGTCCGGGCGCCCTTCGCTGCACCTCTCATAATCGCGCGTCTAGGCGCCCTTCGCAATCGCCGGTCACCTTCGCAACCGCCGCCTTTCGCCCAGATCTACACCTCATGGCTCCCACTTCTCTTTCTCTCTCCTTTTGGTTCAAATTGAAAACGTTGTGTGGGATTAGGGTTGAGCAGATTTGTAATCACGCGCCTATATGTAAGGGTGAGATTGTGTTTACGTAATTTTAATTTACAATTAATTTAAAATTCCAAATAATCTCAGTCTTCCATTTGTACTAAATCAACGACTCAGATGTGTTCACATGATACACTATAAGCCATGAGTACATATGATCTATCCTCTTGGGTGTATATAGTTTTTGAGCTTGTACTTTTCTGTCAATAGAAACTAGTGATCATTCACATCCCCATAATTCAAATGAATAAAAGAGTAAAAACACTCTCACTCTCGTCTCTCACCATGTTGGTCCCAACTAGAAGAAATTTTGATGGTGGGGGCCCATTAGTCCAACAAAAAAGCCTACAGCACATCACATGACATATGGAATGGAGAGTATATAAAAAAGCAGGCCTTGCAGTGCTAAAAAGCAGAGCTAGAGAGAAATCAAGGCACTGAAATAGTGAATGAGGTGACCTGAGCTGAGCTGAGCTGAGCAATGCAGAGAATGAGTTTTAACAACAAGTACTCCTCCCTCCTGTTTTCCCTCCCATTCCTGGTCTTCCTCCTGCACCCTCCTTGCATCAGGGCGCACCCCCAAACCCTACTCCTCCGACTGGATCACTACCGCAAAACCTGCCCCAACGTCGAATCCATTGTCCGCTCCGCCGTCAGGGAGAAGCTCCAGGAGACCTTCGTCACCGCCCCCGGCACTCTCAGGCTCTTCTTCCATGATTGCTTCGTCCAGGTAACTTTTATCAGCATATATATATTTATATTTAGCATTTCTAATATATATATACAACTGTATGTGTAATGTGTTTGTATATATTGTAAAAAACAATACATATATAGGGGTGTGATGCATCGGTGCTGTTGGCTTCACCAAGCAACAACGCCGAGAAGGACTCCCCCGACGACATCTCCCTGGCCGGGGACGGCTTCGACACCGTCATCCGGGCCAAGGCGGCGGTAGACCGAGTGCCCGCCTGCCGACACAAGGTGTCCTGTGCTGATATATTGGCCATGGCTGCAAGGGACGTTGTAGCCCTAGTAAGTAAAAATTAACCACTCATTTCCATTTTTAATGTTCGACCCAGATCTGCAAATTTGTTCCTCTAAAATGGGTCTCCATTAGTTTTTTTAATTATTGGGTTGCTAATGTGAATGTGCAGACAGGAGGGCCACACTACCAAGTGGAGTTGGGGAGGAGAGATGGGAGGATATCTAAAAAAGCAAGTGTTAAAAATCAGCTCCCTCATCCTGCCTTTAATTTGAAGCAGATGACCTCCTTGTTTGCCTCCCATGGTCTCTCTCAGCTTGATTTGATTGCCTTGTCAGGTTTTCTTTTTTCCCCCCTTTTTTTTATTAGCTCCTCTATCCTTTCATTTTTGTTACCACTTTTTCAAAATTAATACAATACATAAAAATAGTTTGTAGATAAGGTCTTGATAATAATAATAATAATAATGGAGTAATAAGAATCCGAGAAACAAAGCAGTAAAAATGTAATTATGGATGGTTTGCTTTTGCTGTTATTCTTTAATGCAGCAAATGCTTTCTATGCAGTACATGCTTTTGTAAAGTTGTGTCTGCAATAATATTTTAGATACTAGTATTTGAGATTTGGGAGTCATTTGTATGGCTTGTTCTGTTTGGGAATAGGATATATTAATTTTTAATTAAGTCACCGTTGATCGATTCACATGTTAAATTAGAGAGCTAAAGTTTTTGTATAAACATTAAGCATCTCATATTCTCATCTACGTAGTATCATTTTCTAGTTAGCTTACTATGCACACGTTTCGATTTCGCCAATTGTATGTAATTGTCACAAACTTCCGGCGTTAGCAAAAATTCTTACCTGAAAAAAGCTTCCTAACACCGGCTTTTCGTTTCAATACTGTTAATTTTGCCAACGCGAAACGTGTGATGGATAGGTGATGTGTCAGGTGAAACGGGTGATGAGTGATATATTTTCCACCCATTACTCGACCCATCACTCGGTCTGCTTAACCACCCGTTAGCGCACTGGTTATTAAAAAGAAAAGTTAGTATATAAATAATATAATTTAATATAACTAACATATTTCTCCTTTTCTACCTTTAGTTTCTCCATTCTCCAAGATATTGTTCCTTATCAAAAAGATCTAAAAAAATATATATATAAACTTCTACTCCCTCCGTTCCTTTATATTTGACACTTTCAAAATCGGCACATTTTTTTAGAAAGGTAAAAACTATATAAATATTATTTTTTTCTTCAATTTTTTTAATGATATTAAACTTATTACTAATAATTATGAGATTATTAAAAAAAATTATTAAAAAAATAAATATTTCATATAGTTTTTATCACCTTAAAAAACATACCTAAATAGTAAAAAGTCAAATAAAAAAGAACGGAGGGAGTATTATTTAACTACATGTCTTTTTAAAATTTCTTTTGTTTGTTTTGCATGTACCGATAATCCTATTTTATTAGCAATATGGCTCTTTTTTGTTAGCATTTAGTGTATTAATCCATGATTAACCAAATAGTATTTTCCCAATTTGTCAAGAGATTTGTAACAATAATCCTCTTCATGCAAAGAGATCAAAGAAATGACACTGGAGTCTGTTTTCTAAGCACATAGTCTATATATACTCTAGTGTAATTTCTTTATCTTTGAGTCTAGTTCATCTAATCTAGCTTGATATTAAACTTCTAATACTAATTTTGTAAGCTAAAGATAATGATATAATGTGTGAATAAGTCTTTTATTTGTTTAGTAAGATTCATACGTTGACATAGTTTATAAAATTATCGAATATGAATGGTTTTTAAGTATGTCTTGTGAATCATTTGTTTTTAACTTCTTTCACCCGATTAACCACCCAATTCACCAAATGGATCGGATAATGAGTGAAACATTAGACGGGTGGGTGATGTGTCGGGTGATTTTTTTTAATTTTTTTTTTGTGATGGGTCGAATGAAAAAATAGATCCACTCACCCATCACCCGACCCATTTCCACCCATAAAAACCATATGTGAATGTTCATAAAGAGTATGAAAATAACCCAAACTTTGGGTAGCTAAAATCTCATGTGACTAATCACTGACTATGTACTTTGAATCTTTGAGGTTTTTGTTAATAGCCACGATTCGATCCATCTTTCCTTGTAGTATAGTTTTTTTTATAGTTGTATGTCATTTTTAGTTAACGTCCAAAATTTGTGTTATTTGGTGTTATTTCCCTCTATATATTATTTAAAAAAAACGGGTTTCGGTTAGATCTTAAGCTAAACTTTGTTTTAGTAATTTCAACTTTCAATTCATCAAAGGTCAGTAAATTAAGGTGTAGTTAGAATTGGTTCTTTTCATGTATGTCATCAGCTGACAGTGATTCTACTTGGCCTTGCATAGGAGCGCACACAATAGGCTTCTCCCACTGCAGCTTCTTCAAGAACAGAATATACGCCTCCAATGCCAGCAACCGGACGGATCCAACACTGAACAAAGCATACGCAAGGCAGCTCCGGAAGATGTGCCCCACAAACGTGGATCCGAGAACCGCAGTCCCGATGGACCCGACATCGCCGAGGAGGTTCGACAACGCCTACTACAGCAACATCCTGCAAGGCAAGGGACTGTTCACCTCCGATCAGACCCTGCTGGCAACCAGGAAGTCTAGGAGACTAGTGAACCATTTTGCGAGGAATGGGACGTTGTTTGAGCATGTGTTTGTAGCTGCCATGACGAGGCTGGGAAGAGTCGGGGTCAAGACTGGGGACCAGGGCGAGATTCGACGCAATTGCGCTTTTGTTAATCAGTGAGTGACTGAAAGCATGCCGTTTGAAAGTTGGTTCAGGCATGTCAATTGGTGTCAGATTTGTTTGCCCACTTTGTTTCAACTAATGAACGTTTAGCTTACATACCAATTCAACTCTTTTATGATATGGACACGAAAAGGAATACTATCTTTTAATCTAGCGACAACCAAACCACCATTGAAAGGTCAGATCATTTTGAGTTCAGGTTGATATGAACCTATCTGTAACAGAAGATATAGAATTTCATTTCAGGTTCAGGGAATTTTGGATTCGGGTCAAGAGTTTTGATAAAAAAACTGCAGATTGAGTTTAGTTCAGTTAGGATGGGTCATGTTGTGCTAACTCTACACCTATAACTATACCTCCATTTAATGAGGGATGATGCACCAATGGTCCACCATCTCAAAAGGGAAACAAAAATGTGAGCCATAACTTATCATAGTGGAAGGGATGATGATATAGTCTCCAACTATGTGAGGTTAGCTGCAGCCTCATGGTACCCTCAAGCTCTTACTAAGGTTAACCTAGAACATGAGCAAGTTGCCTTTGTTCGCTTTTTATTTTAATCCTTTTATCTTTAAATGAATTTCTACATTTTCTACCTTCTTTAGAGGTTTCTTTCATGAGATTACCTTGTTTCCACTTTTCTATCTCATTATTTTTATTTATAAACAAATTTTACAAGTGTTTGATATTAGTATTGTTTTATTTCATGTAAATGAAAAATAACAAAAATAATTACATTAGATTATAGGTAAATAACATCTTCAATATCTTCTACTTGATAGGCTTGCCTTGCATCTTCGGTTAGACTTTTATTAACACTCCCTCCCTTGAACGCTCGAAGAATGCTCAATGTAGTATATTGTTCTTGATTTCGGAAAAAAGATGATTATTCATATTTAGAGGATTGAACTTGAAACTTGAAAGGGCTCAATGGGATAAAACACCATCTTAGCTTCTGGCACATCCAGCAATCAGGAAGAAAAACATAGGCCATAAATAAGAGTAACTCCTAGAAAGATATCACTTGATTTCCTAACTAAATAGTACTAACTGACATAGGAAAATAGATAGATATATTGCTCTCAGTTTCTAGAAAGGACTGGACACCTAATGCAACAGCCGATGAATCCATAAATGGATACCCCATATCCAGTTTGCCGATCACAACCAAAAAAGGATTACATGCTCCAGACCCATTACCCACATCTGAAAAATATCATAGAAGAACACTACTTACGACATCAAGCAGCAGTTATGAATTCAAAGCCTTTCCATCCTAGGACTCAATCATGGGATCAAGGCCAGAAGACTCAGCATTGGATCCGTTGGGCCGAAGTGAATTGAACAATATGTCCTTGATCACCTAGCACAAAATAGGAAAGGGCAATTCAAGCACACAGACAAAGAAGAATGGGGTGTACAAGCATAAAAGTTCATAGAGCTGTACCTGTGACATTAAACCATGAACTTGCTCAACTGTTATCTTTGTACTATCACGTGTAATCTTGGCAAGTGCAGGTTCTTCCTGTAAACATGTATACAAACAATAATAAGTGTCTTGCCATCACCTCCATCCGACAACAACCAGTAAAACAGCCATATATTAGTATATAGTGTATCACCTAGTAGTAGGCCTAATACAGGGTGTAGAGCAGATATGACGCAGTTGTGTAACTTTTACATAATTAGGTAAATCCTTTATTAAGCACTTCAAGAAGGAACAAGTAGGTAAACTCTTTATTTCAGATTTCAGGAAGGATCACCAAGGTATATGCTCTATTACACACTTCAAGAAGGATCACATAGGTAAATTATTTGTTATACACATGCCACGCAAAGAAGAATCACATATCAAGTACATTCCATATACATTCTTGAAAGATCAAACAAATCTAACACTGAATCACAGTAGATCAACTCACCTCTTTCCTTTTTTGTTGCGGAGCAACAAGGGACCCAAAACGTGAATGAACCAGTTGGCTCTCTGCTTGCTCGAGCTTTTCAGCTGCATGATTAAAAAAAAATGCAATTTCTGTAAGTAGAGGAGAGGCGAGCCACGATTGGTTGAAGTCATACACCATAAAACTATAGACACAATTCAAAGCAGACAAACAATATTATCAAGTGTGCTAGTAACATTATCAGAAATTAAGGAAGCTCTTATGCCTCATTTCATCGTACTATATGAAAGACTCAAGTTCAAACAGGGAATGCAGACAGAGACATACCAAGATCTGAAATTTGTCCTGCTACATAATCCCCATTTCCAAGCAAAGGAGATGATGAAAGGGTATTAACCCAGTATTTGTTCCATAGAAGATCCAGCAGGTGAGAATCAAGAGAAGACTTGAAGTATGTGATGTCGAGGGCATAATACTGCAAAGAAAGAAATATCAAGAAACAGTGCTATGAAGAGTCTTAATAGATAAACAATGGTCAGATGAGCAACCTGTTTACAATGCACGCCAAAATCTTCAATCTTATTCAAGGGGATGGTTTGGTATTCCGAGACAGGTTCATCTGAGGGTTTGTACCCCTCTGGATATGTCCTGAAGGCCCCAATCTCAACTTTACCAGCAGAAACAGTCCTTGTTGGGTCAATGACAACAGCCAAGAAAGGCTCTTGAAACTGTTGGTTCATCATTTGGGTTGTAACATCAATGCCCGAAAGCCAGCATCCATAACCAGGATGAGAGTGATACCACCCAACCACATTTTCTAACCGCCCAGCCTACATCAGGAGAACTCAAACAAGTAAGCATGACAAGAAAATACGAACAATGACAAGCAGCCAGGAAATAATCAAATATTGGAACGAAATATAATAGTGCTTTGAAGAATTACATCTCTTTAGGGGATAATAAATCACAATAAAAGCTCATTCTCATTGTTGAAACTTCATGAATTGAAGCACAAATTATCAGAATCCAATTTGCACAACAATCTGCTTCTTAGTAGAAATTAGCATTGTAGAAGATAGTTAAAGGTTTGTTGTGATTTCGAATATTTCAGCCAAGACTTATAGCCATTCCCCACAGCCACAGATCAAACTGCCAAAAACTGAGGGTAAGAACAAGCCTTAAGTTTGGAACCTCGAGAACATTAGCAGTATAACAAAAATTAACCTTCCTACCAGGGTTGCTTCTTTGATCAACCAATATTGCAACTATAAACTGCAACAAAGAAACATAAAAACATGACTACAGTATCCCAGAATTAGGGTTTCCCTCTCCGTTCCAGGCCCCAACTAAAATTCGAACTTTTTAATCCAACTAGCCACCACAAAGAAAACTCCCAAAACACAAAGCCGTAACACAATTTGGGTGTGGGGGGACAGAAGCATAGATGCAAACCCTAAATAGTACACGCAATAAACAACCACCTGCTTGTTGGTCTGAGAATAATCAACCATATACTCATAAGCATCAGCCTGAGCGTTAACCCTAGTCTCGGTGCCTTCAACGGGCAAAGCGAAAGCATCCATAACAATAATCGCATCGCCGTCGGTCTTCCCCTGCATCAAGCCCATGATCTCGATGGTTCCACCAGAGCGGGCGTGAACGACCATCTTCAAAAGAGCGAGGGCGGAGATCTTGACGCGCTTGAAGTAGTGAGGATCATTGGCCCATGGCTTCTCCTGCTGGAACTTGGCCTGTGCGGACTCGTCGTAGTAGAAGATTGAGTCGGCGGTGGGGTCTGCGGCCGCAGCGGCGGCGGAGGAGGAGGAGGAAGGGGGAGGATCGATAGTGGAGATGTTGTTCTCGAGCTCCCAGGTTTTCCTGGCTATGGAGGATGAGGAGAAGGAGTTGAGATCCATTGGAGTGGGGCGAGGAGAGGAGGGAAGCTCTGAGAGAGAGAGGGTTAGGGCGGAGCTTTTATGTTGGCTCTTGCAGATCAAAAGGCCATACAGTGTAGATCCCGTTCCGTCTACGGAGAATACGTTAATCTAAATATAAATTATTTTTTTCTCCAAAAAATAATATAAATATAAATAAAATTAGTTCGACAGGTTATATATAATCTAAATATCTTTTAATTAGATTCTTTCAAAATATAAATAAAATTCACATTTATAAGGTACTACTTAAAAGTTTTTTTTTCTAATACATGGTTAATTAAATCTCATGTAATTTAATTAGATAGTTGATTTTTATAAATATTTTAATATTCTTTTTTATTAAATATGTAGTATATATTTATTACATTTGTTTACTAAAATATCTATGTACGGATGGATTGTGACTACATATATGGCTATATAATATTTTAATTATTTATTTTGGCCTCAAAAAATAATATACATAGATATAAAATAACAATTATTAAATGATTGATTTTGATATAAATAATTCTTTCCACAAAAAAATAATCTAAATATAAATAAAATAGCACATATCAAATATTACATATTTATCTATTAATATTTTTGGTAAGTGCGTGATATTCTATCTATCCAATTATATGTGTTAGTGGTAAAATAAAATAATTATTTTTATTAGATTTCCTTTTTGACGGGAGAGAGTTCTGCAAGACGCGCTCACGCGCCGCCATGTATGCAAATGCACTCACAAGCCGCCACGCAAGCACCAATGAATCGGTTTTAGTATATGTATGCATGTATGTAGATAAAACTTCAATAATATAATAAATTATTATTACTCCTTCCGTTCCAAAACATATGGTCTTTTACTTTTTAGCAAGTTTTTGAATGAGCGCAAAACTCTATGAAATATTAATTTTTAATTAATTTTTATATATAATAAGATATTTATTAATAAGTATCTAATTATATATAAAAAAATTAATTAAAAAAATATTTCATAGAGTTTTTCGCTCATTAAAAAGCGTGCCAAAAAAGTAAAAGTCCATCTATTTTGGAACGGATAGAGTATAAAATTAAATAAAATATTAACATAGTTATAATAATCTATATCTATACTTCTATACTACTATAAAGATGAGGGAGAGTTTGAGCAATCCTAGTCCTTGATTCACTATATATGTTTTTATCTACGACCTGTATCCGTTCTCCTTCTCACCTGCTTCCGTTTCTATTTTCCTGTACATGAATCATAACCCTTCAACTAGGAGTTCCGAAAAGTTTTAGTTGTTTTTAAAGGTCTAGATCAAATGCAAATGTAATGTCTAATCTAACCTCAAAAGTTTTAATTTAAAATGGTTTATTTTTTTTCTTTAGATGGGCGTCTTTTCACTGATTACAACCGCTTTTTTCTCACCATTTCTTCTTCATTCTCTCTCCACTCTTCATCGCCTAACCTTCCCTATCAGTTCTTCCTCTCGCTAGCTCTCTGTCGGTGTTGTGCTTTGAATCGATGGCCAAACTACAACCTGACACCGAATATGACACCCAAGGTAACAAATTTTGTTGTCGTCATTTTCGTTAGTTAAGATTTTAAGGTTTTATCTAATTTTGTACATGCTTCTGGTAGCCTCCCGCTTCCGCTTCGCCATGTACGTTCTGCTTCGTCGCCTATTGACTTTCATTTGTCTTCCTTTCTTGGTGGCCATCTCCTTTCTTCTCCATCATGGTCGCTCGTCCTCTCCAACCACCTACTCAGATACTAAGTTTGGTGTCTCGCAACCGGTAGCCAACTTTGTTTCAATCTACATCAATCTTTCAATTTTGGACCTAGGTAATCCACACTCAATTCATTTTCGGATTCATTTAATTTTTGTTGTTGGTTTCCTATTGTCATCTTCGTGTCATCTTCAGTATGATCTGCACCGATCTTTCAATTTTGGATCTAAGTCATTTACACTCAATTCATTTTTACTTCATTTAATTTATTTTGTTGGTTTACCTATTGTCATCCTCGTGTGGTCTTTCTGTGTATATTTCAGGTTTCAACTCTAGAGTTTCAGTTATGATTCTAGGTTTTGTTTTGTTTTAATTTTAATTTTTAGGTTGTCGATTTCTGTCTTTGATTGAGAGTTAGCCTTCATGATTTTTCGTTAAGCTCCAAAGTGCGTGGTGGGATGAGATATCATGTGTTTCACCTCGCCAAAAGTAATAACCCAAACTAACAACTTAACTAGTAAACTAGTATAGCGGATAAGTAATGGGTCGAACCCACAGAGAGAATATCTTTCCTGTCTACTCAAATTGCTATCAAAGTAATAAAATTGAAGGTAATTGAGATGATCAAAGTAACCAAATAAAGTAAAAGTAGGAATGGTGATTGATTGATAACAATAGGGATGAAGTAGTTTCACCTACAAATTCTCAACAATGGTTGGTTTATTGATCCTTGACCATCTTTCTAGTTATTCTAATTATTTGGATTAATCCGACTTTGGTTTATATGGATTGATACTCTTCGCAGAGATGACAATCCCTTACATCTATAGGCAAAATCCTAACCTTGCAGGATTCGACATACAAATAGCACAAATTCCCAAAGTTTTAGGCAGAATGGTCGCCCAAACTGTCATTACCCTACACAATCAAAATCATCCTCGCAGAATCACTTGCTTGTGGTTGCTACAAAAGGCACAATTACTGTCGCGAAACAATTGAAATCCTAGCACGATGCAATTCTATCAAGGACGCGAATCAAAGTAGAATCAACAACACAAATTTAGCGCAAAGGTAATGAATTGATAATTGGAATAACATAGAATTAAAGTCTCACAAATCAACCAACCATGTCTCCGAATTGTAGACGAAACTAAAGAGATTTAGTGAGTCATACCAAAGTAAAAAACCTTCATTCTCCTCTCCACAGTTGTCTAATGAATGAATACTAAAGAGAATAGTCTATTTAGGCTCAAAATCGGCCCTTGAAAACCCTAGGAAAAGATAGATAAAAGTTCCCATAAAAATAAACTCGGGTCGCGTATCGCAAAATCTGGATCTAAGAGGACGGTGGGCGCCGTCCGTACAGCTTGACAACATCGACAGACTGAAATTGTAACGCACTTTTCGGAGTCATCGTTAATCTGATTGACGCATATGAATATGCGTTGGAAATCTCTTTCCAAACACTACGATTCTCATGAAGACCTCAAAAGCCAAATCCAACTTCTCAGAACCTCAAAAATGGGATTTCTCCATGTTCTTCATTTCCGCTCTTGTTCCTTAGCTTTTCTTTTGTCCATTCACTCCAAGTTTTCTCCACCTTTCGAGTCCGAATCATAAGACCTACAAATAAACACTAAAAACCGTAGATTCCGAACTTCGAATACCAAATGATCAAGAATATGAATAAGCTTATTAAACACGCAATATGAATACTTAATACACCTAAGACCTACCTATAATGCCTATCTAAAATATGCATTATCAGTGCGTCAAAGCTTTTCCAAATTAGCTCTAAATCCCTGAAAATCACACCAAACTTTGTGTAGACTCCATATTTTTGCAAATAATCAACAACTACACAATTTTCATACTTTCCCGACATAAATATACAAATATATACAAAACTTGGGCTAAAAACCCGACACATAACATGCCTAAAACGAGGACATCAGTCAACAAAACAACTAGTGTAACCAAAGAGAAAGAAGAACATCATACGGAATATTGTCACCAAACAAGTAAGAAAATGTAACCATGAAATAGGTAACCGACTGTAACCATGTAACATGAAACAATTGTCACAAGAAAACATAAAGCATATAAAAGAAAAAAAAAACTATAAACACAACAACCAATATCATCAAAGAACAAGAACAACATCATATATCTAGGGGTGTGCAGAAAAACCCGACACGACACGACACAAAAAAACACGAAACCGAAAAGACACGACAAGAAAATGACACAAACCGCTAAAACGCGACATTAAATGGTTCAGATACGGTTCGGTCAAATTCCCTTATCTGGTACCTGACACGAACCGTTTAATTTTTTTTTTTGTAGGTATGGTACAAATGATAGTACTAGTATATATGAACTCCATAAAGTTTTAAGATAATCTTCTAGTTCAAATGGTAGAAGTTCATCACCTTAGCCCACTGATCCCGTGTTCGAGTCCTGTCGGGGGCTATTTTTTTTATCCTCCTGTCTCACCCTTTTTTTATATATATATATATATATATATTTTTATGTTTAAGGTAAAACAAACCCTAAAGCCTTTTTGTACAGATATGGCCGCCCCACGCCCCCACCCTTCTCAATCGCTTCTTCTTCTTCTACAGTTCCGACTTCCGAGCCTCTCAAACGCCCTTTTGTACAGATCTGGCCGCCCCGCCCTTCTCAATCGCTTCTTTTTCCTTCTGAATCGATTCTTCTTCTTCTTCTTCTCCGGTTCCAAGCCTCTCAATCACTTCTTCTTCTTCTTCTTCTTCTTCTCCAGCCCTTCTCGAGTTCTGAGCCGAGCCGACGACCTGTCTTCTCCAGTTCCGAGTCAGTGAGCCATTCAATCACTTCTTCTCTTCTCCGACCCTTCTTCTCCAGTACGCGTGAGCCTATCAATCTCTTCTTCTCTTCTCCAATTTGTGCGAATTTGTTCAAAGTAAACAACCCTAAATCTCGAAATTGTGCCAATTTGTTCGAATCTGTAGCGTTGTTGGTGTTGTTTCCCTCCTCCTTTAGGGCCTATGCGAATTTCTGAGTTGTTGTAGTGCGAATTTGTGATTTGTGCAAAGTATTTGTGTTCCCTTTCAATTGTTTCTGCCATGGCCATCTCTGAAATTTTGTTTGTTGTACAAAAAAAAAACAGAAGGGAAGAACATCCGGTTCGTGTCGGATAACCCGGTATCCGACACGGAACCGAATAACTTTACCGTGTCGGGAACCCGGGTTAAGATGGTTCGTATACGGTTCGGGCATTTTGGGCTAAACGGTTTCGGGTACCCGACACGATTAACCGGTTTGTGCCGGGTACCCGGATATGCACACCCCTACATATATCATATTGTCACCAAACAGGTAACCGACTATAACGTACCAATCATCAGAAAGATAAACAACAAATGCCCCAAATGGAGAAATGGAAAACGAAATCAGTTCAAAAGACATATGCATCATAGCACAAACTGATAAACGTCATACAAAATATGAATTCAAAAAGACAAACCCTCAATTGGGTTGAAAGAGCTAAAATAACAAACCCTAAACCAAAATAAACAATGAAATGAAGACAAAAATATAAGAATATGCAGGAAATGAAAGGAGAATTCCAAAATGCAAACACAAATCAAAAAAAAAGAAACAAAATCCACGTTCGTTTGCAAGAACATTGAAAGGGTACATGATGAAGAAGCCATGGGAAGAAGAAAAATCGAGCACGAAATCGAAGTGGAGAAAAATGCACATGAACAATGGAGTGAACGATGAGAGAAAGGGGAAGAGCAATCGCCATCGAGAAGGAGCGAACGGAGAGAGAAGACATGTGATGTAACCGTTGCAACTAAACCTTCAAATGATGAGAAAGAGAATGAAGAAACGGGAAGTTACAAAAGGTAAGGGTAAAGGGAGAATTAGCAAAAGCTTTTAGACAAATGCTAAAAAATGGGATGAGGGTGGACATTTAGCAAATGAGTTTATGGACAATGGACCCAATATTTTCTTGAGTGAGGCTAGTGGCAAGATGTCGAAATGACTATTGACAAGATAATTTCAGCAAAATTGCACAAATCCATAGAAAATATTTAAAAGTTGGACCGAGAGCAAAAAAAAAAAAAAACCTACGCGTATTCATCCCAATACTCAATTGATTCAACCTTAATCCTGGAAAAAACGATTAGATTACACACGTTGCACGATATTCAATTAGTGCTAACAATATACTCGTATGAACTTGGCTTTGCAGTCAATCATCAATCGATTTTAGGGATTCGTGATTTTAGGGAGAACGTGGAGTCGTGCAATTGCACCCTAGACGTTAATTTGATTCATGATTTTAGGGTTAAAAATAAAATTAACCGGAGCCAATCGAAGTCGCCGTCTCTGCAGCCTCCTCCCAACGCGCTCAGTGGCTCTGAGCCGCGGTGATGGGGCCAACAACGGCCTCCTCTCCACTGCGTTTCTTATGATCGGCGTCAACGCCGTGAAGAAAGACTCGCAGACAATAATCCTCGCTGGGATCGTTGGCCTACTCATGGACGTTAATTGCACCCTTTCTGAATTCATTGTGATTGTGGGATAGTGGAGAGCAATTGCAGGAATCTTCATTTCATTTGTCTCATCTATAACCGATTACAGTAGGGAGTATTTATACACATAGAGGGTGCTATTCACGAATGTTCTAAACAGACATTGGATAGTAACATGTGCTTCTTTTCTTCATTACACTTGGGCTTGTGTGTTGGGCTGAGCTCTGTTCTGTAAGCCTTCTTCAACATTGTGTGTTGAGTTGGTGATGTGTTGTATGCTTCCATCAGTACCCCCCGGCGATCCCAACTGGTGGAGGCAAAGGTGGGAGCGATTGCGATGGAACAGACCTGAAGACTGAGCCTTGGTAAGCAGGTCTGCAACCTGATCTCTAGAAGCGATGAATGCTACTTTGAGGGACTTCTGGGCCACCCTTTCACGAACAAAGTGATAATCGAGAGATAGATGTTTTATGCGGTGATAAAGCACAGGATTGACGGCCAGGCCCGTGCCACGGGCATGTGCAAGTGGGCCTACCGAACAGGGCCCCAAATTTTTTAAGGGCCCAATATTGTAATGATATGTATATATACTTTTTGTTTCACTAATTATCAATGTTGTTCTCCTAGCCCAGTGGCATGTCCGCTTTGCTGCATTTTCTGTTTACTCTCCACGCGGTTTCGATTCCTCCTTTGAGCTCAATCACTCCCTTTCTATATCTATTTTTGTAATCAGTCTGATTTTTTTTTAATATTCTACGGCTTTTTTTTTTGTTCTTTTTTTAAGAAGCATAGTCTGACACTTTGATAAATATAGTACTCCTAGTATTTAAATATTTTCAACATTTTACAAGTATAAAAAGTATTTTGGTCAATTTTTGGAAGAAAAAATATATTTATGTGTTGCTATTTTTTGTTCCAAAAAATAATTTAATTTCACTGGGATTAGCAAATAATTTTGAATTTATTTAAAATTATTATAAACTAGGGTAAGAAAAGCGAGGTGAATATGAGATTGTATTCAATTGATATCTTTTGGTATTACACCGGTACAATATATAGAGATAAACTCCTTAGGCTCCAAGCAATAGTAAATCTATCTATAGACAATACTCTATATAAGTAAAGTGTATATTTACATCCACATAACAATAATAATATTATAACACTCCCCCTTGAATGTACATTCTTTGTTCCTCCAGCTGCCTCGTTAAAAACCTAGCTAGGAAAACCCAATGGGACAAAACCATAGCTTAGGGAAAAAGAGTGCAGCCTTCTACGTACGCCCTTGTTGACTTGTTGTACTGCCTCATTAAAAACCTTGTCAGGAAAACCCAGTGGGATAAAACCTGATCGAAGGGAAAAAGAGTGCAGTGCGTGTATACTCCCCCTGAATTCAACATCTTTCTCGAAGTCTTATCATTCTTCTTGATGTTGTCGTCTTCATGAGCTTATGGTCGAATCTCAACATTGTCTTTGATGTGTATAAGCTGGAATGTCTTCATGATTAACTTTGGCGTGCCTGACTTGCATGTATTGGTGTTGAGCTGCTTTGGATGCACAAGTATAAGGTACTTCATCACCTAGTGTGCCTTTAATTGTTGATCTGGGGATCTGATGTATTAAATGGTGCTTAAGTTGCCTCGTTAAAAACCTTACCTTGAAAAAACCCAGTGGGATAAAAAACCAAGATTAAGGAAAAGAGTACAACTTTGTATGGTACTTCGGGACCTAATTATATGTCACCACTTTCACAAATATAGGTAATTCATGTACTCTAATAAAGGTCTTTAACCAACTGCATGTGACAGGACTTTGATAATAATGCTTCATGCATTTTTAATCAATCATTTCCATTTATATGGGTATGCACTTACAACGTTCGTCATTTACATTTGGAGCCAAAATTATATTCATTCCTGGTGAATACATTCTAATGTAGCCTTTAATAAGCTTTTGTCTAATCAATTTGGCTTTAAATTTTCCTTTGTACGAACACCCACTTAAAACCAATTGATACTACACTTTTCAATGTTGGAGCTACAGGTCCAAAAACTTCATGCTTAAATAATCCATCTTTGCATGAATTATTTCTTTCTAGAATTTAGGATATACCATATATCCTTGTGAGGGGAGTTGCCTCGTTAAAAACCTTGCTTTGGAAAAACCCAAATGGGACAAAAACCAAAGTTAAGGAAAAGAGTACAACTTTTCTCCCCCTCAATTTAGTATATAAATCATCAATTTTATAAAGGCATGATACTTCTGGACCCTTAATATCCTTTCACAATCTAATCAAAGATGAAAAGATCATTTGTCTTCATATCGTAATATATCTCTCTTTGTACACTCGAACTACAGGTCGAGATATTTTTTTAGAAGCTATAATTATTCTTATCAAGCACTTCAAGTGCAAATTTAGATATGTGCCATCAACGATAATCAAGGATCTTGTCAATTCAAGACAACTCATAATCAATTCTAACACTGTCAACGTTCATGAAATCTCTTCAGGAGTTTTATACCAGTGGACATATCACCATTGTTTGAAGTTACTACTAGAACCTCGATCTAAATCATGCTAGTGCATTATTTGTTGTAAATGTGACTTTTGTCACCATCTTTTGCATTTACTAATGCCTTTACTAGCCTTTTTTACTATATAGTTTATTGAACTTCTGGTTCGCTTCTAGTTCATGCAACATATTACTTCTTGATATCCTTTTCCTCTCCCCCTAAATACCGAGTATTTTATCATTCATGATAAACTGTAGGTATTTGATCATTTATGGGGACCCAATCCTCCATATACATCATCTTTCTTGGTTTACAACAATTTAGTGTAATCTGGGGAGATTTCGGTACCTATACCATACATTTAAAACCTTATAAATATAAAACTCTCTTCTGGAGATAAATTACAAAGGGGAATTTATTCTATTGTTGACCGAAATCGAATCAATCTCTTGATGTTCATGCTTGCTTGTTAGCTATATTGACGACTCTACTGGGTCATTCTATGCATTAGCATTATCCTGAATGATAATCTCATAAGTAACGACTTCATTTGGTTGATTTAATCGTCAACTTCTCAATGCTTATTTATCCAACATATCAATTTTATTGATAACATTTCCATATTACATCCATATTGCCAACATGGGTATTATATTTATTATGTGTTGGATCTTCTTTTGACATCCTCAACTAGAGGAAAACCACCACTTTTGGCAATTATCAGCTTTGACGATCCCAATTTATCTATCACCACTCCTTCCCTTTAGAGTGTTTTGATGCTCTTCTAGAGCCATGTTCTCATATAATTTAACTACTTGATTATATCAATAGGCCTTCGAGGACTAGGTTTGATGCTCTTCTGGAGCTATGTATAAGGTTTGATTATGCCATGTATAGGATTTATACAAATACTCATTAGTTATTTCATCCAGAAAACTTCTGGTTTTTCATATCATCATATATCAAGCTCTAAACCATTCTAACATTTTTATACAATGATCCATTCGCGGTTTAGGAGATTACAAATCCAAATTAGGTAAATCATCATCCTTGACTTGTTCTTCCACATTCTTCTTGATGTGAGAGTCAACTCATACATGATTATCTATAATCATTTTCAAAATTATGACCAGTATCTTAACAACGGCCGCGCGCACCGTATCCTCTTTATGTCCTCTGCTAGAGGTAACAATATATATTGCATCTGGCAATAAGCTAGAGAGGTTGTTATGAACCATAGGTCATTAAGCTAGCTATTTATTTGAGTTCTACCATACCCAAGTAGATTAAGAACAAGATTCCAAAATAAAGAGTCTTCGGGCTCCCAAGAATAAATTTATCGATTTCACAAAATTTAACAAGGATTTGCTTCAAACTCTTCTCCCAAATCATCATTGGTTGAATAAAATTGGCATCATCTACCCATAATGGTTTCTTCAAGAAACATTTCCAATGCATATACATATACATAAAATGCAAATCAAATCAAATAGATAAATAAAACATAGATTCCATGTAGCTTCAAATAGCCAAATTATACTAATAACAGACCAAATACGACCAAGTTTGCAGAATCAAATGTGCTGGATCATCTAGGCTCTTTCGTTAATAATCTTTCATATGTAAAGATAAGTTTATCTACTTCAAGAGATAACTTTTATTAACACAAACAATATATATAATATAAAACCACATATGTTTACGACATACCAACTCTTAACAAGTTGTTTCTTCTGGAAACACTTTTCTTCTGGAAACACTTTGAGTTTTGTGCAAAAGTAAATTCAAATATATATACACCTCACAAGCAAATAATAAAAGCGATCTCAGTAAATTAAAATAAATGCACTACACATAATTAAAATTTATTCGGCCACTTCAGGTGGATATCCAGATATTGATCACTTGTTTCAATAAATACTATCATTCACAAATACTGTAGGTTCAATAACTATCTCAAATTTTAATTTCAATAATTTCATCATCATCTATGGGAGAAAATGTCTTTTCTTATTTGCATGCAATTACTTTGGGGGATATAATACAAATCAACTTCATGATACATAAATAATGTCAACTTCTGGTGACCATGAATCAAACATGTTTAACCACTTCAGAAGTTTATATTTCACCTTCTTTGAAATAAATCATATATGAAACAAATAGTTACAAGTATATGATGAAATCAACAATATCATCTTATCTCATCAATACATAGATGAGACTAATATTTTAATCAATGCAAGATGACGTTATTTATTCATCAACTTATCAAAGTATCAATTCATATAGATATCATTTATCATGTATCCGTCCAATATATGGTCAATTTATCCAATAATCATATCTATATCATCATCAATCCCCAATCGTACATGATTTATCAATGCTCTAAATACTTATATATCAAAGTATATTAGCACTATGGCATGATTTATGATATAAAATCTACATTTGCAATCAATAACGTCATTTTGCAATTAGCAAGAGACATAAAAATCATAACTCAAATATATGATGTTTAGGCTTACCTGACCGCAAGCTCGACCGTATACACCACCATTGAGAATTCAGTCCAACTCCATCACGAGTCTTAAAGTCGAGCGTAACACAGATAGGCTCACTACCAAGTAGAGTTCAATCTTCTAATGTTTGGCTCTTTTTACCAGGATATCCTAGTGTGGATCCGTGGACAAACCACTCGCATGACACCACATATCACCAAAACAAAATATTAATAAACTATAATCATGGTTTATTTAAAACACATATCATATAACATAATTCCATCCATCCTTATGTATATAAGGCTTAAACTTTTTGAAATTCTAATTAATCAAGTAGGGAAAGTCAACGTACCTCTTATGTAATCAACACGTACATAATCACATTCCGAAATAGATTTACAATATTATCAGAATGCCTTATTTTGATTAACTTTCCAATTGGCGATAATCTATCTTTATATATTTACTATCTACTGCGAGAGATATGATTTTTCATCTACTTCAAGAGATGATGATAAAAATATATAATATACAAATAAAGAAAAACAAAGTAATAATCATTACTCATCATTACATAGATGATACTTATTGTTTCATCACTACGGGGATGAAATTTATCAATCACATCAAGTGATTCATAATATCAATTTCTTTACTTTCATCCACTTCGAGGGATTTAATATTTTCTACTTCGGGAGACCAATTAAATTATTTATAAACAAAATAATAAATTAGAAAAATCAAATTGCACTTACCTCCACTTACCTCTACGACGGCTCTACGACGGCGCACTTCGTGTATTGATATAATTTATGTATACATCCTCTTCGGGGGATGTATTTATCTACTTCACTTGCTAAATCTCATCGCTTCTGGGAAGAGATTTTCCACCCATCGGAACCTTCACTAGGGACAAAACTTGTAACCCTAAAAGTTTGGATCTTTTTTGTTATTTATCAGAAAAGTACATGCCAATCCAAAATCACTGCATTCGTCTTCTTGTTTTGGATTCGCATCGTCGTCTTTGTTCTGAAATTTTTGTGCGGAGGCCCTCGTTTCTCCCGGAGACCTTCCCGGATCAAGACGCGCGCTAGGGCTTAGCGGTGGTCGGGATCAAGACGCGGATCGATGTGGCAATTCATTGACGCCTCGTGAAACACGCGCGCTAGGGCTCAGCGGCTCCACCTCCTCCGCCGCCGGAAGTTCTAATTGGTTCCAGCGCCTCGGGATATGATTGTCGTCCCCCTCTCATCGTGAGACCGTTCAATTCAGATGCCGTGGTCAGATCGGAGGGAGATTGGCATGCGCCCGCGCGGAGGGATTGAAGGCGCGAATTTAGCAGATTTTGGGAGGCGATTTAGAAGGGTGATGGGGGGGTCGTAGTGGAGCCATGGCTCGGCAGGAGTTGCAGGCTTGCAGCCCTAGTCGGCGATTCAATCAGAGTCGGGGACGGACGAGTGGACGACGATCGACGATCGACAGGAGATGGGGCTCGATGGGACAAACGGACTCCGCGGCCTCCGCAGCCTCCGCCTCTGTGTGGCGCTCCCCGGGTTCGACTGCTCGAGAATGGAGATCGATGCCGGCAATGGGCCGCGGTTCCGGTAGGCAACGACGAGGCGGGATGCTGCCGTTCTACTCGTTCACGGGACAACGGGAGGCGGACGGTTCGTATGCTCTACCAGGAAGAAAGAAATTAGGGTTCTTTTTAGAAACTATCGTACTGATAACGTATTATAAACTAGGGTAAGAAAAGCGAGGTGAATATGAGATTATATTCAATTGATATCTTTTGGTATTACACCGGTACAATATATAGAGATAAACTCCTTAGGCTCCAAGCAATAGTAAATCTATCTATAGACAATACTCTATATAAGTAAAGTGTATATTTACATCCACATAACAATAATAATATTATAACAAAAATAATTTAATTTCATTATTATTTGTAAAAAAAATTGTACAGGGCCTCCAAAATTATCGACACGGCCCTGTTGACGGCAATGTATGTGGCTCCAAGGTTGTCACACCAAAGGGTAGGAGCTTGTCGAAGACCAATGCCAATTGAACCCAGAAGATTTTGAAGCCAGATTAGCTCACAAGTAGCTGTAGCTAGGGCCCTATATTCTGCTTCTGTAGACGATCTGAAAATTGTTGGTTGTTTCTTTGATGAACATGAAACAAGGTTTGAACTGTGGTAGATACAATAAGCTCCAACAGAGAGCGCCTGTCTGAACGATCTGCCGCCCAATCAGCATCAGAGAAGGCTGAAATTTCATGACAGAATACGGATGAGATGTGAAATCGAAGATCTTTGGTGTAGTTAAGATATCTCAGAAAGCGCTTGACAGCCTGCCAATGGACATCCTTGGGCTTATGCATGAACTGCGAAACTTTGTTCAAGGCAAAGGCAATATCCGGGCGAGTGAAGTTAAGATATTGCAAGCTTCCAACCATGCTGCGAAATAACTGCGGATTGTGAAACAGAGGTGAATCACTGGTTGTGTCGACTGTTGTAGAAATTGGAGTTGCATTAGGCCGACAGTTGCTCATTCCCGCTTTCGACAATACCTCTGCAATGTGCTTGGATTGAGAGAGTGAAAAGCCTAAAGCGTCCCGACTGATTTGAATGCCAAGAAAATAATTAGCTTCTCCCAAATCTCGTAGAGGAAAGTCCCTGGAAATGGTAGACACACAGCTAACAGATAATGCCGGATTAGATATCAAGACCAATAGATCATCAATGTAGACCAATACAAAGGCGAATTGGCAACCTTGGCGATAGGCAAAGAGAGAGGCATCCGAAGGACAGTGAGAGAAACCAATAGATATGAGGAAATCGCTGAGTGAGGAAAACCAAGAGCGAGGCGCTTGTTTAAGACCATACAAGGATCGATTGAGTTTACAAATATGATTAGGGTGAGAGGAGATAATGAAACCTGGAGGTTGTGAGACGTAGACGTCCTCCTCAAGAGCGCCATGAAGAAAAGCGTTCTGAATGTCAAGCTGTCGAGTGCACTAACCATTCATCGCCGCAAGGGACAAGAGAAGTCGAATTGTGGAAGGTTTGACTACAGGGCTAAAAGTTTCTGAGTAATCGATGCTCGGTAGTTGATGGTAACCCTTTGCAACAAGTCGCGCTTTTCTTCGTTCAATAGAACCATCTGATCGATGCTTGGTTTTAAACACCCATTTCACACCCAGAACATTCAAAGAAGGATCGGGAGTAACCAAGGTCCATGTTTTAGTTTCAAGGAGGGCTTTGAATTCTTGGGCCATGGCATTGCGCCATTCAGGGTATCGGGACGCTTTTGTGAAGCAGGAAGGTTCTTCGGGGATAACCTGTGTGTTTGAGCAGTGAGGCCATGGGATGGTTCCATCCATACGAGTGAGGGGTTTAAAAATATTTTCTCGGGCTCTCGTAATCATTGGGTGCGTGCTTGTGTTTGGCGGTGGAGAAGGCGCAAAGGAGGAAGACGATGAATGGGATGGAGAGGAGTTAGCAGGTAATGGGTCACCCGTCTGCACATTATTAGGTAATGGAACTTCTGGATTTGGTGTGGAAGTGTGGGCTGGAAAGTTTGTTGGGCCAAATAAAAGGAGTTGGGCAAGAGGAGGATCAATAGGTAACATAGGGAAGGTGGGAGCCTTTTGTGAAAATGGAAATACATTTTCATGAAATAAAACATCCCTTGAGATGTATAATTTATTTGTGACCCAATCATAACATATGTAACCCTTGTGATTTGGAGAGTATCCCAAGAAAACCATGGGTTTGGACCGAAGTGAAAATTTATGCCTATTATAGGGACGGAGGTTTGGGAAGCATAAGCAACCAAACACTCGAAGAAATTTGTAGTCGGGATTAGATCCAAAGATAGTGAAATAAGGCGACTTTTTGTGGAGGATGTGGGAAGGTAACCGATTTATTAGGTATGAAGCGGTTTGAAAGGCATAATCCCAATAAGAAAGTGGTAAAGAAGCATGAGTAAGAAGGGTAAGAACAACATCAACAATGCGACGATGTCGGGATTCAACGGTTCCGTTTTGTGGATGAGAATAAGGGCATGTAAGACGATGTTGAATTCCCAATTGAGCAAACAAGGGCTTTAATTTGGAGAATTCGGTCCCATTATCCGTTTGGATAGATTTTATGGATCGACCAAAGTGATTGGTAACAAGAGGAATAAAAATCCGAACAAGAGAATTAACCTCATCTTTGGATTGAAAAGGAAAGACCCATATAAACTTGGAGAAATCATCGACAATAGATAAGAAATATTTATTTCCATTACGAGAAATAACATGGGACGGACCCCAAACGTCCATAAACAAAAGCTCCAAAGCCATAGTCGATTTGGAAGAACTTGGCTTATGAGGCAGGGAATGGGCCTTTGCCTGTGAGCATGAAACACAAGGGAATGATTGGGCTGATCCAGAAGGCCCATTTAGGTTAAAAAACTTGCAGACGAGATTGGTTGTCTCTTTAGACGGGTGACCTAGCCCACTGTGCCAAAGGTGAGTTGGAGATATGGTGACGGCAATGGTGGTGGATTGCAGCGATGGTGACGGTGGTTCACTTGTAGGCCAGACGTACAGATCACCATCACCGGCTCCCTTGGAAGAAGCGCCCCCGTCGCGGAATCCTTCACACAAAACGAATTAGTGTCAAAGATAAAATATACCCTGTTTTCTTTGCAAAAGCGATTGACATAGATCAGATTCCGCTTTAAATCAGGAGCATGAATAATTTGAGATAGATGAAAAGTGCGAGAGGGATGAGAGATTATGGTGGAACCGTAGTTTTGGATTGGGAGGGAGGAGCCATCGCCTAAGGTCACCGTTTTAGTCTCTTCATAAGGAAGACGATCAAATCTTAAATTGGTCACATCTAGGGTGTAGTGGTGGGTCGTCGCCGTGTCCGGGAACCAAGCGTTAGTTCTGGTGTTGTTGGCCTGAAATGATCTCGGAGAATGAGGAAGAAAGGTGTGGTCAAAGCGGCTCCAACAGCGAGCCGCCACATGACCTTTCTTGTCACATAACTGGCAAGTTGGCCGAGTGTCCGGGGCCCTAGAAAAGGTCTGATAAGAGCGGCCTCCTCCTCCTCATGAATAACTCCGACCGCCCCAATTATCTCTTCCTCCACGGTTTCCAGAAAAATCACCCTGACCGCACCCGCGGCCCCTATTCGAAGTAAAATTTGCTTCAGGAGATGAGTCAGTTGAGGTATTATTGAGGGATACCTGGGTAGTGGCGCGGAGAAGCTCCTGTTGGCGAGCAGTTCTTGCCTCTTGCCGGAGAATGTGTGTGAGAACATCATGAGGGGGAGGAAGAACGGGGTTAGAAGTAACAGCTGTTACCATGGCATCATACTCTGTTCCAAGTCCAGCGAGGAGGTAGGCTATGAATTCGTCATCGGAGACGATCTGACCGGCCGCCTGAATCTGATGAATTAGACCTTGGACTTTGTTGAAGTACTCTGTGCCTATTTCATCACCTTTCTTTATGGTCGAAAGTTGGAGGCGCGTCTGCACAACCTGTGCACTTGTCCGCGCAGAATAGAGGCTATGAAGTCTCTCCCAAATGAGTTTAGCCGAGTCGCAATCCAACACTTGAACCATCACCTGTTCCGTGAGCGACACCGTTAGGATGGCTACGACGAGTTGATCGCGAGCATACCAATCATCAATAGCCGCTGTGTTGGCATCGTTCGGTTCTGGGCGAGAGATGGTGCCATCAACGAAGCCAATGAGACGCTGGGACCTCAAGTAAGGCGTGATTTGCCTAATCCAGGTAGGGAAATTTGTGGGGGAAAGTTTGATTGTGTTTAGGGAATTAAAATTTGGTAAGGGAGGGTGAGATTGAAGCGAAACTTGAGCCATGGAGGCCTGAATTTGTGATAGGGCTATTGCTAATGGATTATCATCCATGGAGAAAGGTTGGATTTTTAGGGTTTTGAAAAAAAAAAAGAGGGGACGGCGTTAGTCGTTAGCTGGCTACTGATACCATTCTGAATTCATTGTGATTGTGGGATAGTGGAGAGCAATTGCAGGAATCTTCATTTCATTTGTCTCATCTATAACCTATTACAGTAGGGAGTATTTATACACATAGAGGGTGCTATTCACGAATGTTCTAAACAGACATTGGATAGTAACATGGCCTTCTTTTCTTCATTACACTTGGGCTTGTGTGTTGGGCTGAGCTCTGTTCTGTAAGCCTTCTTCAACATTGTGTGTTGAGTTAGTGATGTGTTGTATGCTTCCATCAGTATTACAAGCAAAGTTAATGCTTCGGGCCCGACTTTAGTTGATCCATGATTTAATTCAACCCTATAAGCAAAGTTAATCCTCATCAATTGATTTCAATTTATCCCCAAAATCATGAATCAATTTCAAAGTTCCAATTCAATCCTAAAAGATCACCCAGTTTTAATTTAACCCTAAATGTATAAACCAATTTGAATTTGACCCTAACATTTCCTTGTTGATTATAAATAAAGCAATTAGAAAAGAATGGAGGAAGGGTAGAAGATGGAGTCATAAACACTTGCAGAGGTGGTCGATGTTTTCAATGTGTCCATGAAGTTTCTCTCGCATTGCCCGCTTTCAACATACCCACTTTCTAAAGGATTTGAAGTTGCAATTTTACTAAAATTATCTTGTCAATAGTCGTTTCAGTGTCTTGTGTTGATCCGTTTCATATTAGGTAATTTCCTCATAGAATTAATTGGATGAATCACTTTTTCAATTTTTGGGGGTGGAGTCGATACCAGAATAAGAGACGGTACTACAAATCCAAGACTGTCATTCCCCGTGCATTTCTCTATTTCACGCTTGACTATGACGCCGACCTCTTGACATCTGTAAACTCATTGTCCAATTAAAGTTAATTGGTCAATCGGCGAGCGGGTGCAACGTCTGGTGTTGCTTATCTACCACCTTCTCCTTGTTCGATGTCGGCGGTCAATTGACAATCTTCTTTGCAGTGACAATCGACCATCGAATGGCATGTTAGCTAAACATTTAAAATAAGGTGTAAGACCGGTGGCTTTAAAATCCAATAAAATGGAGAATAACTAGATCTCCATGAATTGAACCACAAATCGATCACATGAAGAACCTTAAAATCGATCACATTATCAAATTTATCTTTTATGAATTGAACCACTTACAAATTTCCAATTTTGTATTTAGGTCTCCATGAAGAACCCTAAATTCTTATTTGGGAAAAAATAACTACAACATATGTCATAATCGGATGCAACGTAACTAGCAATTACAACACCTCAAATATAAGTTGCATTAAAACGAGCAAACACAAACTTTAATCTATTCGAATCCATCCAAAAATTTGTTCATCTAATCAAAAGATCCCTGCGAAATCATTACAACACCTCAAATATAAGTTGCATTAAAACGAGCAAACACAAACTTTAATCTATTCGAATCCATCCAAAAATTTGTTCATCTAATCAAAAGATCCCTGCGAAATCAAAAGCGGGCAAAACCTTAAAGGTGATGATACATCAAACACTACCCAATTTTTGTGAAGGACTTATGTGCAATTATGCGAAAATGATCTTGTCAATAGTCATTTTGACATCTTGTCACTAGTCCTTATGTTTTCTTTTTACCATTCTTAAAAGGGAAATTTACATAAAACCACACCTTAAATATGGGTGTTTTCACTAACCAAACCTTAAATTCAAAATTACAGAAAACCACCATTTAAATGGTTTTTACTTACAACTCACCACGTACCCCTTTATCTATTTTCATTAATTTATCATTAAATATATTATATTTCAATATTTTTAAACTTACATTCGATTATAAATATAGAGTGTCGATATGTACACCGCAAATCCGGATTAAGGATTTGCACGTCCTTAAGGACGTGCAAGTCTGGGACTGTGCACGTCCACTAGCAAACACTTGCACGTCCTTAACAACGTTCTTAAGGACGTGCAATACTTGCACGTTGTTAAGGACGTGCAATACTTGCACGTTGTTAAGGACGTGCAAACCCTAGTTAGGGTTTTGCGTTTAGGGTTTAGGTTTTCCGAGGGTTTTGTAATGTTAATTGAAAAAATTGAAGTGTTTAGCTAGTGGAGTTGAAGGATTTAGGGTCAAATTAAATAGAAAACAATAATTTTTAAGGTTTTCATTTGGATAATATGCGAATAACGTTACAAGGAACGGAAAAAAGGTTTACATTCATAATTTTAATAAACTAGTGGAATAAAATCTAGGAAAATAGTAAAGGGCGGTCGGACTCGATACGCAAGGCTCGAAATCTCTCAAATTGAGCTTGAAACGGAGCATCCCATCCTTCAACGCTCGGATGATGATGTGCGACCCATTCTGGCAGAGGCGGCGAAATAGGAGCATTAGGACGCAACCAGATCTATGAGAACGGAAAATTAGAGTTAGAGTATTGACATATATATGAAAAGCAAGAATAGGTAATAAAAAAAAGACGTTTGAAGTCGTACCGCGGTAAAATGGTCTTGGTTTCCGATGCAGGCTACACCAAGGGTTGCTGATTGAGGGTTGTTAGCAGGTGTCGGCAAGGTCATGGGGAGACATGTGAACGGATGATGCCAAGCAAGGATGACGAGAGGAATCTGATATACTGTTGCAAATACTAAACCCATAATGGGTAGCTCTATCCATCGTCTCCTATCACCATGCATAGCTCCCGCCCATCTCTGGTAGTCGACGAACTGCTGGAATTGGTACCCTCCCGTATAACAACCGGCGTACAGATCGGCGTGATCCTCCAAGTGATTGCATAGTAACGTTTTGAGTTCCGGGAAAGCAGTCTCGCCGATCGGTGATGTCAAAGCCGCCAAAGCACGGTAGCCACAATGACCATCTCCAACAGTGTCCCTCACCGTCTCAATATGACCGAGCATGAAGGGATCAACGTTGTTTCGACCCTAGTTGAACCCTCCGAACACATCATCACGTCCACGTCGAGCTGAGGTCGCTTGTGGACGTTGTCGAGCAGCATTTCGAGCAGCACGCGCTTCTTCTCTCTCAAATCTTTCCCTTACCTCCTCGTATGGCAACGGGTTGGTTTTGCAAGCATTCCTCGACCCCGAGGCCTCCCCTACCTTCGGACGCTTGCTGATGAGGGTGGGTGCAGCTCATCCTCGCATACATCGTTGGAAGCCGTGTATGAAGATGACAGCTCATACGGCAGTGGGGTGTCGTCGATGTCAGTCCATGACAAATCCATCCAGAACGGGTGGATGTCCTCGGCGGGTATCGGAGTACCGGAGTTGACGTATGCCTGAATCTCATGGACACAAGGGATCCCGTAACAAACCCTCCAATGTCGGTCCGTGCATACTGGAGGAACCTTTTGGTTCACGACGTCCTGCCACATCTTGTACAGATAATCGAAGCACTTTTTGGAGATTAAAGTCTTTACCTCATCGAAAAGGTTGACTTTATACGCCGCTGTTGGCCATTTGAAGCGGTCGATCTCCAAAGCAGTTTGCAGCTCATGCAGTTGACAATCGTTGACTCTAGGGATTGCATCGATCACGATGCGAAAGTCACTAGTCGATGAGTGAAGTGCCTCCTTCAGAACCTTGTGTTGACCCTCAACTCTGTACACATTGAAGTGCATACTATAAATATTCAATGTTATATCATATTGTAATGGGAGATATGAAGTAAGGTTGTTTGTCGTACGGGTGCCGAGATGGAAGACATTATCTACGTAGCATCGTACGATGTTCCTGCTGTGTGGAAGCCACACCGCCTCTAAATACGCCACCACACCTGGGAATGGGTGCCATGCAGCGTGTAGCACCCGACGACGTCGGTTGAACGATTCCTCCGACCTCGATTCGAACAACCCCCAACAGTTGCTCTTAAAGATGCCAGCGTGGTTTAAACTCTTCGTGATCTTCAGAGCAGCTTCCTCGCATCTTCTCGTCACGTGTAACCAGCAAAGGAGATGCTGGACGTCGGGGAAGACAACATTCAGCACTGCCAAGAGACCTAGCTCCCGATTAGTCATGATAGCTTGAGGCTAAACCGTCCCAAGCAAGATCTGAAGCTGACGCAACACCCAGGCGCATGTGTCTTCGTTCTCTTTCGACATGAAGGCATAGGCGATGCAGTAAGTATTGCCTGAGGGTGTGAACCCGACCACCTCGCACAATGGAATCCCATATCTGCAAGTGTAAATATGTTACATGTAAAATACTTTATAATTGGCTATATGTGCAATAATGTAATCGTAATTAAGTAACTTACGCATTTGTTTTGTATGTGTTGTCCATTACAATGACGTAATGGAACCTTCGGAGAAGCCGTATCCCGTCGGGATGCGCCAGGAAGAGGTCGCTCAAGACGCTGTCGTCTGAAGTCCTAGTAGTACCCTCTTTCCCGTAGATGGTGCAAGGTATCCTGGGTCATCGTCCGACTACCTCTTTCTTCGGCGACCATCATGTTGAGCGTGTTGGTAAGGCTCTTCCTTGACGTGACGCTTGTCTAATCCAACTGCCTCAATCCGTACCCAATGGATTTTGGAGGAGTGCCAATTTCCTTCATCCACCTAGCCATCTTCTTTTCCCCCTCTGTCATCTGTCCGGCGATGGCGTGACCCTTCAAGCTCGTGGAAAGCCCGTGGTTATGAACACCGTGGGTTACCGTCATAACCAGTGACCCGGCGGAGCTTCGTGCCCGTGTAGAGAGAATGGACAACCGTTTTTCTATGTATTTGAATATATACTATCTATTATATTCTATCAAATTAAAACTATATTCTTTTCTATCAAACTATATACTATAAAAAAACATTATAATATATAAATAAATCAAACAAAATATTATCAGTTATATTCTATCAAACAGTATATATTATCAATCATATTCTATGAACTTATATTATAAAACTATATTATAATCTATCAAATTATATTTTAAAACTATAAAAATAAATCAAACAAAATAAGTAATTCAAATAACATACCGGTGGGGTCGGGACCGGAGACACCTCAGTCGTTCGACGCTTCCGCGGCGGTAATAACGTATCCTCCGCCTCCGCCACTGCTCCACCACCACCACCACCAGACGCCGCCCCACCACCACCACCCTCGGCCAACGCCGCCAGCAGCACCGTCCGACCACCTCCCTCCTCAGCCACCGGCTCCACCGTCACTACCTCCCCCGATGCTCCACCCCCACCACCACCCTCCGCTTCCATCGCCGTCGCACCACCACCACCCTCCCTGGCCGCCAGCAGATCCGCCTCCATGGCCGCCACCGCCGCCTCGATCTCTCTCTCTCTTTCTGTCTCCATCTCTCTCACTGCGTTTCTCTCTCTCTCTCTCTCTCTCTCTCTCTCTCTCTCTCTCTCGGTCTCTCTCTCCGGCAGCCCCTCTCTCTCTCTCTCTCACTCCGGCGATCTCTCTCTCTCTCTGGCTCAAGCGAAGACGAAGACGAAGAGGAATGAAGCGAAGAGGCACGTCCTCTTCGGATTTAGTAGACGGGCTTGCACGTCCTTAAGGACGTGCATCACGTTCTTAAGCACGTGCACTTTTGCACGTCCCTGAGGACGTGCAAGCACGTTTAAAAAAAAAAAACGTGGTTGCACGTCCGGGCTTGGGTGGCTGTCACCCCACTTGCACGTCCTTAGGGACGTGCAAGCACGTCTTCAAGGACGTGCTTGCATGTCTTTAAGGACGTGTGGATTTTCAAAATTTTAATTTACGGGCTCGATTATATTTTAGGGATAGTTTTATTTATTTTTTTGAAAAATAATAAATATAGCCTACAATTATTACCTTAATAATTATATTTAAGTTATATGATTAATTGATAACCTAATTTTTTAAAATTTAGGTAAATTTAAAGAAAAAAATTACATATAACAAATAAAATGGATCAAACTCATATTTTATGTTGAAAATTATTAACTATTTTTTATTATTTTTTAAAAATAAATAAAGTGATCACTATAATATAATCAAGCCCTTAAATTCAAAATTTGAATATATTTATAATCAAATTTAAGTTTAAATATATTAAAATATAATATATTTAATGATAAATTAATGAAAATATATGAAGGACAGGGTGGTCAGTTGTAAGTAAAAACCATTTAAAGGGTGGTTTTTTGTAATTTTGAATGTAAGGGGTGGTTTTGATACGGGGTTAGCCGCAGGATGGCCCGATCTTCGACAATCAAACAAGAAACTCAAGAAACAAGAACAACGCAGCAAGACTCGAAGTTGAACAATAAAGACACGACCGATAAGGACTGATTCGAACTAGGTAGAACGAGATGAAGACCCCAGGTCTCCTTAGAGGGTAGGAACCAAACACCAACGACTACAAAGCCCGCCTCTACAACCTTACACAACCAAGCGGACAACTTGGAGGCACAAGGAGGGGGCTCGTGGATGCTTGATAGCACCAATCCTATGACGACAATCGACACACACCATGCATGATGGATAGCAGTATAGCACCAATCCTATGACGAGAATCGACACACAGAAAACATGTGGTAGCACCAACCCACCAAAGAGGATCGACACACAAGACAAACCAAGCTAAGAACAAGACATCAAAACCTATCCCACGCAGGGGAACTCGGTTCCTCCCTAGGAGAACTCTCCAAATCTGACTTTTGTCAAAAATTCAATTCAAATATCTGATTTTTATTGAATGAATAAAAGCATCTTAAATAGAAAATATAATCCTAGATAAAACCAAACTACTTGGTGGCCAAGGAAATATCTTAACTACTTGGTGGCCAATGAAATATCTTAAAGATAGATTTTCCCTTTTCCACTTTATTTATCCGAGAAAATAAATATAAAAACTAAATTAGATATAGTATCAATTAATTGAAAAGTCAACTAATAGATATTATTCTAATTTACATTATTCCTTAATAAATATAAGGATAAAATAATAAATTAAATAGGGAAAGATAATTATTTTCGTCTAAAAAATGAACAGCTGTAAAGATGTTGATTTTCGGCCATGTTCCCGGTGGATTCTGGAAAAGTCTTCAACAACAAAGTTGTAGATCTCTTCGTTCTCGTTTAAACAAGGTATGACACGAACCAATCCGATCAATATTGACTCCGAACGACCCGTTTTACAGAAACGTCGCAAAACTGTCAAATATACTGAACGATTTAAACTTATTGATAAACACCACTCGTTTTCCCTTCATCAGGTTTTCTTTAAATTTCCCTTCTTAAAAATGTGTAGTCTTGCAAAGTGAATATTGATTGGGTTCTAAAAAAAGAATATTGATTAGGTGTATTTTATATAAATTGGCCTATATTATAAGCCCCAACCAACGGTTAACACGTACTATAGCTAAGTAGCTAGTGAAATCCAATACGTCAAAGAGTAAATGCAATGCATGCATGGGTTCCTCGGGCGGATCGAGTTTGTTACGTTCTGTCATATACATTAAGCAAAAGCAAAAACACACTTGACACTTGTACATTATACTCTGATCTGATTGATCCATATACATAAGACAAGGCTAGCTAGCCCTAGAGATCGATCAAGCAACTGCCTGCTGCAACATGCCATTGGCAGCACTTGAATCAGAAGCCGGCGGAGGGAATGGGGCTGACCGGCCACCGGCGGGGAGCATGAGGGAGGCGGTGGCATTGTTCCTGGAGGAGACCGGGAAGCAGTGGAAGGTGGCAGCACCTGTAGCCTTGACGGTGCTTTGCAATAACATGGTGTACTCGGTCACCTACATCTTCGTCGCCCACCTTGGGGAGGTTGAGCTCTCCTCTGTCGCCGTTTCTTTCTCCGTCATCGGAGTCTTCACCTTCGGCGTCCTAGTATATCTCTCCCTATTCAAATCTCTCTTTCTTCACACTTTCCTACACACTGCACCTGCACATTATTTACTACTCCACTAATTTTATTTATTTATTTATTTTAAATTTAGAAAATCCTCCTAGCTTTCAAAACAAATGTCTAATCTATCTCGTTAGCCTTGGGCTATTTGTCATTTTTGCTTCTTTGCTGTTTGATCTGTGGTTTGTGTTAATTTTCGGAAGGGGTGCACTCATCGATTTTATTGATTATAAAAGTTCTAGTATGATTTGCACTTTTTCAAAAGTCGTCTCATTTTTTTTTATCGTGGCTCTAGATACCATTGTTTTGACCCGAGGGTCAATGAGGGTGAATCGGGCAAGAGTAGGGCGAGAGAGAGATGAGGGTTAGGAAGAAGAAGATAGATTAGACAGGGAGAGATTAGGAGAGACAGATAAGGTAAAATGTTTGGGTTATTTTTTCATATATCTTGGGTAGTACAATCTCTAAGGGCACTACAAGGGTACTCCATATGACATATAGAATCATTACAAAAATATAAAAGGACACTTATTTTAGATCAAATTCAAAAGTCTAAAACGAAACTTATTTTGGATCGGAACCAAGGGTGGAACTTTAAGGTTGCTAGTGAAATTCAGACCCATGAGTCATATAACTACTAACAAGCGGTTATTAAGTGGGTGCAGATAGGGATGGGAAGCGCACTAGAGACACTGTGCGGGCAAGCTTACGGCGCCGGGGAGATGGAATTGCTGAGCGTCTACACTCAGCGTGGGTGGATCACACTGTGGCTCGCCTGCATCCTCCTCCTCCCGCTCTATCTCTTCGCCGGCCCTCTCTTCAGGCTCCTTGGCCACAGCCCCGACACCGCCGACCTTGCCGGCAAGTTCAATCTCCTCGTCATCCCCCGCATGTTCTCCCAGGCCACCAGCTTCCCCGCCCAAAAGTTCCTCCAGTCCCAGAGCAAGGCCCTCCCTGTCGCCTTCTCCGGAATCCTCGGTCTTGCCTCCCACGTCTCCCTCATGTGGCTCTTCGTCTCCAGGCTCCGTTGGGGCCTCTCCGGTGTTGCTGCTGCCTATAACGCCTCCTATTGGATTGTCGCCATTGCTCAGGTACCTTGTTTTCACTTTTCATTCAATTAATTAAATCCTCAAATTGATTTGTAATTAATCTGGCTTGCTTCAACTTTGACAATAGTAATGCAAAAATGCATGATGATGAATCCTTGTTTTGTGAAACATGTGTGCTGCCAAAAATGCATTCTTTTCCTTTTGACAAAAGTAATGCAATTGCCTCAAGAAATTTGAGTTGATTCATGTGGATCTCTGGGGACCATATAGGATGTCTAGCTACAGTGGGGCTAAATATTTTGTCACACTGGTTGATGATTTCAGTAGGGGAGTTTGGGCATTTCTGTTGCCTGATAAGCTGCAGGTTAGTATAGTGGTGTGTGATTTTATCACCATGGTTGATAGACCGTTTGAGACCATTGTCAAAGTCATTAATTAGAAGTGACAATGGAACTGAGTTCTTTCGGTGCAAAGAGTTTTTTTTTACCAAGAAAGGTATTGTGCATCAACTTGTTGTAAACACAGGCACCTGCTTGATATAGCTAGAGCTATTAGGCTGCGAGCTCACATGCCAATTGGTTTTTGGGGTGATTGTTTGTTAGCAGCTGCACACCTAATCAACCTTATGCCCACTACAGTTCTCAAATGGTCTACTCCTTATGAGAGGCAACATGGCACTCCTCCCAACTATGATGCCTTAAGGGTGGTTGGATGTTTATGTTTTTCTCTCATTAAGGGTCACAATAGGGATAAGCTAGCTCCAAAAGAAAGAAGGTATGTCTTCTTGGGCTATCCTAGGGGTAAAAAAGCCTATAAGGTATATGATTTGAAAGAGAAGAAGGTTGTGATACTTTATGAGTCCATTTTCCCTTTTGATACTTCTGTCTCACCACAATCATCACCTTCCCCTTCTCCTGATCCTCTCCCTCTAGTCAATCCTGCCCATTGCCCTGAACATTTTCCACAAATAGCCACCACCAATATGTCATTATCACCCAACCCAGAGTCTTCCCAATCTCCAAAAATTGCCCCTGACTCTGTGTCATCTCCAAATAGTTCAGAGTCTTCAAATACTGCCAATTCCAATCCCGTTTCAAATGACAATTCACCATCCATGTCATCATCTTCATCATTTCCCATTGATCTCCCCCAATTCGAAGATCATATAGAAATATTCAACCCCCAAATACCTACAAGACTTTGTTTGGCCCACAACCACCTCTATTTCAGATTCATTCATGGTCACCAGTGTTGATGATCACAACTACTACCCAAATGATTATGTTCTTTCTCTGTATCAAGTTCTATCCCTCAAAGAGCTCCTCACATACAAGCAAGAAAAGTCAGACCCAATGTGGGTAGAAGCTATGTAGAAGGAGATTCAGGCTCTTGAGGACAACGAAACTTGGTCTCTCTCTAAACTTCTTCCACGAAAGACTGCAATTGGGTGCCGATGGGTTTATAAAATCAAATTCAGATCTAATGGCAGTGTTGAAAGGTTCAAAGCTTGCCTAGTTGCAAAGGGGTATAATCAGATCAAGAGCAAGGGCTTCAAGTATACATTCTCCCCGGTGGCTAAATTCACTAGTGTACGTGTGTTGATTGCTCTTGCCACTTTCAAATGTTGGCCAATTCACCAACTTGACATAAACAACGCTTTCTTCCATGGCTTCATTGACGAGGAGGTGTTTATGAAGGTCCCTAAAGGATTTGATAAGGCTGCTCCTGATCAGGTTTGCAAGCTAAAACGATCCGTGTAAGGCCTTAAGCAGGCATCAAGGCAGTGGAACAATGAACTTTCTAAGTTCTTGTTAAGAAGGGGTTTTGTGAAATCTTGCTATGATTACTACCTCTTCATCAAACTGACTCCTGAAGGCATTATTGCAGTGCTCGTTTATGTCGATGATCTTCTCATCACGGGAGATAATCAAGCTGAAATTACCTCCCTCAAAGATGCTCTGCACACCCAGTTTACAATCAAAGATTTGGGTGAAGTCCGATATTTTTTGGGATTGGAGGTGTCTCATACTGATCATGGCACTTTGCTCAATCAGAGGAAGTATGCGTTGGACATTTTACAGGACACGCAGATGGAGGAATGCAAGTCCGCTTCTTTTTCCCTTCCTCGTGGCCTCAAACTCACCATTGACGAGGGTCCATTTTTGGATGAGCCTAAGAAGTACATATGTCTTGTTGGTCGTCTTTTGAACTTGAATGACTCACTCGGACATCTCTTATATCGTCCAACATCTGAGTCAGTTTATGGGTGATCCTAGGCTTCCACATTGGCAAGCGGCGCTGCACGTCGATAGATACTTGAAATGCACCTTTAATTTGGGTTTTCTTTATCCAACCGCAAATATTTTGCGTCTTTATGCCTTCTGTGATTCAGATTGGGGTAACTGCCTCTTTACTAGGAGATCGTTGATAAGATTTTGCATTTTTCCGGGCAAGGCACTGGTGTCATGGAAAACGAAGAACCAGAGTACTGTTTCTAAATCCTCAACAGAGGTTGAGTATTGTAGCATGTCTAAGGCTGCTAGCGAGTCAGTTTGGTTGGATTCAATTTTGGAAGACTTCAGGATCATTGTCCCTAAGCCAATTGATCTTCACTACGACAACAAGGCCGCTATCCATATCGCAGAGAACCCGGTCTTTCCTGAAAGGACCAACCACCTTCGATTGGATTGCCGTTACGTTCGCGAGAAGCTTCATGAAGGGTTATTGCTTCCTTCACACATTCGCACTGGCCTACAACTTGCTGATCTCTTGACTAAGCCATTAGGAGCTAATCAACACTCTTTGTTAGCATCCAAACTGGGCTTGCTTTATTCAACAAGCTTCGCTTGAGGGGGGATATAGAGTGTATAAGGGTATTTCAGTAATTTGCACTCAAAGTGCTTCTTGTATGAATACCCAATCGAGCAAGTTGTTACATAAGTAACATAAGTTGATCAATCAAGAAAAATCTGTTACAGTTTTGTGGTCTCTCTTCTTCCATGTTCTATCAATGGAGGCTACCTCCTAAACACCTTGATCGTTTGATCAAGTGTTTTTCAGTGAACCCACCAATGGGTTGTCAGAGTGAATGATCCCCGTTGGGGTTGCCTTCGCTATCATTAGAATATATATAGAAGTACAAGATAGTTAACCCTAATTATAAATGGGTAATTGGGCTTATACATATATATTCTATCTAACATACCCCCTCAGTCGAAACAAGAGGGCAGCGAATAGTGAAACTGGATCTAAAATCAAGAAATAAATGGCGAGGCAATCCCTTGGTGAATATGTCTGCATACTGGTACAGGGAGGGGATATGTAGGACACGCACATGTCCCATAGCGACCTTCTCACGAACAAAGTGGATGTTAATCTCCACATGCTTGGTTCGCTGATGGTGAACCAGGTTGTGAGCAAGGTAAGTAGCGCTGACATTGTATGTATACACAACGAACGCTTGACTGAGCGGGCAGTGGAGCTCAAGCAATAGGTTGTGAAGCCAGGCACACTTAGCGACAACATTGGCAACACCGCGATATTCCGCTTCAGCACTAGAGCGAGAAACCACATGTTGGCGCTTAGAAGACCAAGAGACGAGGGAGTCATTGAGGAACACACAATATCCTGACGTAGACCGTCTGGTGTCCGGACAACCAGCCCAATCAGCATCCGTGTAAGCAACCATGGAGAGAGGTTGATACGTTGTAATCTCCAACGACTCGAATTGCTCGGATCTTGCGACGTCTTAAGTGAATCTTGACCCGTTCTTGAATTGATCGTGACCCGCCGATCGGCCGACTGAGAGCTTCGTAGTTGGCCTTCACCAATTCACGTCAAATATGGCGGCTTGACCATATTTTCAATCGAATTTGGCTAATACAATGTGGGAAAGGAGTGATGTTTCACAATTACGGCTTAATTGCAATTATGGTCTCCAAATTTGCAATTGGAATGATTTGATCGGCAGAATAGAAAACGGTGTGGATGAAAGAGCGTAGAAGTAATTAGGGTTGAACAAAGAAGAGAACGCTTAGCCAAGCGCTCTTCTATTCAATTCAACGTGTTTTTTCTTAATGGTAAATGATAACTTAAATAGGATGAGATTGGCCTCCTATGCAAAGGAGAAACCCTAAGCCAACTCATCTTTATCTATCCAGGAATAATTAAAAATAAAACCTAAGATAATACTCCCTCCGTCCAACAATACATGGACTTTTAGATGTAAATTTTTGTCCAACAATAGATGGTCTTTTAGGTTTTCTAGGTAAAAAGTTGTAATGATTTGTATTGGTTTGTGTGTTGTTGACTTTTTAAAATAATTTGATTGGTTAAAATGTGTAGTGGGTGTTAAAAAATAATAAAATTTATGAAAAAGTTAGTGCAATGATGATGTTTTTTTAAAAGTAAGGTGTTTTATTAAAACTTGTGCAAAATGCTAAAAGGCAATGTATTTTTGGACGGAGGGAGTATCAACTAAGAATATTCTAGAAATTTTTTTCTTAAGAAGGTTGACAATTCCTCCTTTTTATTTACCTAATTAAATAATAAAATAGCTAAAAATAAGTAAATTAATTCTCTTCAAGTCAAACCAGCCAGACCCACGGAACCCTCGGCGCCGACCCCAGGACACTTGACGTCGCCCCTTCAACGTCGACCCTTCAACAAGCTTGAATCCATGGTGGCGCCTTCTTCTTTCTTGGGATGATCGGGTCCAAAGGCGATGTCTTTGAGCCTCCCTTTGTCGCTGCCAATACCTCAAGAGTTCGGGATCATCATCCCCATCTCCCCATATCTCCCAAGTCATCAAATTAGCAAATCAGTAGAACAACCATAATCAAAGAGAATACGCACAAACCTTCGCTCTGAATACCAATTGATACGTTGTAATCTCCAACGACTCGAATTGCTCGGATCTTGCGACGTCTTAAGTGAATCTTGACCCGTTCTTGAATTGATCGTGACCCGCCGATCGGCCGACTGAGAGCTTCGTAGTTGGCCTTCACCAATTCACGTCAAATATGGCGGCTTGACCATATTTTCAATCGAATTTGGCTAATACAACGTGGGAAAGGAGTGATGTTTCACAATTACGGCTTAATTGCAATTATGGTCTCCAAATTTGCAATTGGAATGATTTGATCGGCAGAATAGAAAACGGTGTGGATGAAAGAGCGTAGAAGTAATTAGGGTTGAACAAAGAAGAGAACGCTTAGCCAAGCGCTCTTCTATTCAATTCAACGTGTTTTTTCTTAATGGTAAATGATAACTTAAATAGGATGAGATTGGCCTCCTATGCAAAGGAGAAACCCTAAGCCAACTCATCTTTATCTATCCAGGAATAATTAAAAATAAAACCTAAGATAATATCAACTAAGAATGTTCTAGAAATTTTTTTTCTTAAGAAGGTTGACAATTCCTCCTTTTTATTTACCTAATTAAATAATAAAATAGCTAAAAATAAGTAAATTAATTCTCTTCAAGTCAAACCAGCCAGACCCACGGAACCCTCGGCGCCGACCCTAGGACACTTGACGTCGCCCCTTCAACGTCGACCCTTCAACAAGCTTGAATCCATGGTGGCGCCTTCTTCTTTCTTGGGATGATCGGGTCCTCGAACCGCCTGGGCCCACGGAGGGTCAATCTTGATGGCATCATTGGTGATGTTGATGGGGTAATAATAGTGATGCCAAGAGAAGTAGTACCCTGAACATACCTAATAATGCGCTTAAGAGCAGCAAAATGAGACTCTATGGGGTTATGCATAAATAGACAGACTTGCTGAATGGCATAGCTAATATCAGGACGAGTAAATGTCAAGTACTGTAAAGCACCAGCAAGACTACGGTACAAAGTCGGATCAGACACAGGCGGACCCGCAGCTTGGGCCAGTTTGGCAGTGGTCTCAACAAGCGTTGCAGTAGGCTTACAGTTAGCCATGTTAGCCTTGGCAATAATCTCCTTGGCATATTTCTCTTGTGAGAGAAACAAACCAGATGTAGATCGAGATGTAGAGACTCCCAAAAAGAAGTTGAGAGGCCCGAGATCAGACATAGCAAACTCCTTGCTGAGTTGAGTGATAATGGCAGCCCGAAGAGTCTCTGAAGATGCAGTAAGGATGATATCATTGACATATAACAACAAATACGCAATCTGATTACCTCGGCAAAAGACAAACAAGGAGGAGTCGCTCTTGCTACTGACAAAGCCAAGCATGTGCAGGTAAGTAGCAAAGCGAAGATACCACGCCCGAGGTGCCTGTTTAAGGCCATACAAAGACTTCTGCAAGAGACAAACATGGCCTGGTTTGGTCATGTCAGTAAAACCAGGCAACTGGAACATGTACACTGTCTCATTCAGATGACCATGAAGAAATGCGTTCTTGACATCAAGTTGATGAATAGGCCAATGGTGTTTCTTTCACCACATCTCTATATTTACCTTTTCAAGATGAATAGGCCAATCCCTGAAGACAGCGAGATACAAGACGGTACGGATGGTAGCTGGTTTGAAAACCGGACTAAAAGTGTTATCACAATCGACCCCCACCTGCTGAGAGTTCCCATTGGCGACTACTCACGCCTTATAGCGCTCAAGAGATCCGTCAGAGCGAAACTTGTGCCAAAAGAGCCACATGCACCGCACAATGTTGGCCCTAGGAGGCCGAGGAACCAAGACCCAAGTGTTGTTGCTAATAAGAGCCTTGTACTCATCGAGTATGGCAGCATTCCAATTTGGGTCTAAGGCGGTTGTTTTGTGGGAGGTAGGGATGGGTGATAGGTGAGAAGTAGAGAGGTCAAAAATCTGTTTGGGGCGAGAGATGCCGCTCATGCTCCGAGTTTGGATCTGGGTGACCGGCTGTGTGGGGTTAGGTGGCAGGGTAGGGGCTGCAGCTGACGGGACAAAGGCTTGAGGTGATGGGACGGGGGCCACAGGGGGCTGGACGGAGGGAGGAGGTGGCAAGATAGGTTGCGGTGGGGGAGGGTTGGGTGCCCGGGCCGGAGATGTAATAAAATTCGGAGAGGAAGATGGATATAGTTGATGAAGGAGGTGGGGTGTAGGGTAGTCATCAGAAGGGGGCGGGGTGTTCGGGGATGTAGGGGGACTAGAAAATGGGAATGTGGTCTCATCAAATGTGACATGGCGAGAGAAGATGACACATTTGGTAATGGGATCAAAACACCTATACCCTCTATGATTTGAGGGGTAGCCGAGGAAAACACAAAGTGTGGATCGAGGAGCAAGTTTATGAGGGGAAACAGACGCTTGGTTGGGGTAACACCAGCAGCCAAACACACGGAGGTGGTCGTATTTAGAAGTGACTCGGAATAATATCTCAACAGGGCACCAATTCTGGATGGTTATGGAAGGAGTGATGTTGATAAGATAGCTTGCCGATTCAATAGCATATGGCCAATACTGCAGGGGGACATGCCCATGGATAAGGAGAGTCCTCATATAAGTGGTAAGGGCGAATGCTCCGTTCGGCTTTCCCATTACGGGAGGAGGTGTGGGGACAAGAAAAGCGGAATTGAATGTCATGAGTAGCAAAGAAGGATGTAAGGGCGTTGTTGTTAAACTCACCGCCCATGTCACATTGAAAGGATTTAATGGGGAGGTTGAATTGGGTGCGGACGAAGCTATGGAAGATCATAAGGTGTGTAACAACTTCAGATTTGTACTTTAGGGGAAAAACACCCAAAAATAATGAGAGAATGCATCAACCAGAACAAGTGCATAGCGGAAACCATCATGACTGATAATAGGAGATGTCCATAGATCACCATGAATAATGCATTATTCATGGTGATCTATGGACATCTGAGTATAAGACGTGACAAAGGGCAATCTAGTGTGTTTGCCAAGCTGGCACGTCGGGCAACTAGTGAGGCAAGGAGAGGGATGACTGGTGGTGGGGAAGTGCCGGCGGCGGTAGAGGGGAAGGGACAGCGAGGGGATGGAGAGGCGAGAGAGGCGGCTCTGGGACGAGGGCCGGTTGCTGCGCGAGGGAGCGAGAGAGAGACAGAGGAAGGGGATGACCAACGGTAGGAGAGGACGGGGCTGCGGTGACCGGTGCTGTGGTCACTGGCGATGGTGAGCGGCTGGTGGTGGCGGCGGGATCTGGACAGAGGGAAGTAGGAAGACGGCGTGAGGCGGCGGAAAGTCTAGAGAAAAAATTAGGGTTGATTTTGATGAAACCCTAAGACTCGGATACCATGTCAGAGTGAATAATCCCCGTTGGGGCTGCCTTCACTATCATTAGAACATATATAGGAGTACAAGAAAGTTAACCCTAATTACAAATGGGTAATTGGGCTTATACATATATTTTATCTAACATGGACGGCAGAAGGCACAATGAAACTTTTATGATGAATAATAATCATAATATATATAGGACTACAAAAATACTAAGATAGGAAATAATAACTATATCCTAACATAAATATTACCTAAAATATATCAATAACATAAAATTCTACCGTAACATATATAATAATATTTATTATCTAATAGCTTGAATGATTTGAATTGGCCTCGGTATTAGTTTGTTAGACTATCCACAATGGTTTTGGCTATAATATATACATTATTTGTACAAGATGCGTAAAAATATATTTTATTTTTTGATATTTTGCTCCAAATGGTCAAATGTGTATTTTTACTTACACACCTTTCAAATACAATTAATTTAAAACAAAAAAGAAAACAAAACTAATAAAAAAATACACCAATAAAATTGTCTTACTTTTTGAAAAAGTTTTTGCACATGGGGAGATGATGTGCTCAAATTTGCACATTATATGTTCAAATGTGCACATTTGCATGCCCCAAAAGCAACCAATGAAGCTAAAAAATGTGTGAAAAATGCACATTTACACACAACCATTGGAGTTCGTCTTAGAGCATAGTTTATGCTAGCTTTTCCGATTTTCTTCTTTTTTTAAAAATAATTTACCTAGAGTTTATAGATTGAAATGTATGAAACATTTTCAAATTCGGTTTATTAATTTATATAGCTAGGAGATAGGTTGGAAACGAAAAAACTCATAACTAATTAAGCTCCTTGATGGAGGCTTGAGAAGGACAGAATTAAGCAGGAGGAAGAAGAAGATATTTGAGCCAAAACAATTTGGCATAAACGTGTTGTTGAGGATATACTACTCTAATTTGCAGAAGAAAGGGGGACGCTTTGTTGTTTTTTCGACTTGTAGGACATTAGTCATGAACCGATAAATACAACAAATCCACTAATCGATTTCCTAAATGTGAAAATCTAGAGAATTAGTTAATAACAAACCTTTAGAATTAGCAGATCGATCACTTAAGATAATGAAGAACATGGTGGGCTGCTTCCATATGAGGGAGACGAGGTGCTTGTAGAAATTGACTTAGAATTTGAACGGTAAAGACTTAGTCGGGTAGAGTATGAACAAAAAAGTTCAGTCTATCGAGGAGTAGACGATAAGGTGTGGGATCATCTACAAACTGGGCAACATATATAAGGTGAAAGCTTAAGGTGATGCATCCAAAAGACTCACAATATGATATTCTTGACAAGCAAAAAATCTTTAAAAATTTCATTGATGAACGTACAATTGTTGGCTGAGAAGCATGTTGTCTACAACAGAGATAAACTGATCTATTATCCCTGTGAAAGAAAATGCAAAGAACTCTCAAGTCCTTGATTTTGAATTCAACATCCAAAATTTGCTTCAAGGCTATCATTTCATTCAAATCACCACAATTAAGAAGAATGTCGTCGATGTAAACAACTAGACAAGTGATTGAACTCTGATGCTTAATCAAGAACAATGAATAATCATTGTGATCGAAATTGAGTGTAACCTCGGCGTATTCTTGAATTGAGAGCATTAGAAAGTCATGAGTACCATTGAATTGATGCTTGTTTTAGCCTACACAAGGACTTCTTGAGCCGACATGCTTGATTGGAACCATGCATCTTAAAGCCTTGTGGAAATCTCATATGGACATCTTCATCCAAGTGATCATGTAAGAACGCATTATTAACATCCAATTGAAAAAATTTCCAATGATTCTTCAAGGCCATTGTGACAGAAGTGAAAATGTTTCATTGTAATTAACCCATTCTTTTTGTGTGAATCCTTTGTCCACCAAACATGTTTTTTTTAATCTCTTCACACTACCATCTACCTTGTGTTTGACTACTTTATACACACATCGACAACCAATTAATTGTTTTCTTGCCTTTGGGTAACTAGAACCACATCCCATATCTTGCTAGATCAGGCTCAATTCCTTCTAGATCGAAACCAATTGCGTCGCTTCCAGCTTATTGTAACTCCACTCCAATTCTCTCCATATGCCTTGAATTGTATGTAAATGACACTGTCATGAATTTCAGCACTCAAGGTATTAAAATCAGCCAGGATATGACCATATTGTTACACATTTCCAAATTTTGGATATTTGGTGACACCAAAAGTGGTTTTTTTATAGCAGCGGTCAGAAATCCTATATTATTCTTTGTAGAGAGAGCAATCTAAATCGAGCAACACCATTCATCAAAGTTCTTCCGGTCAAAGGCTGGCATAACAAGTACCATCCCAGGATGATCACGCGGGTGAATGTAATAAGGATTGCATCTACTCATAAATAATCTTCAACCATTTTTGGAAAAATGAAAACAAATTAACTTACATTCTGATACAAAGAAAATTGACCTTAATTCATTAACTTACATTCTGATACCGTGTTGGAAATGAAAGATCTGCAACTTATCTCAAGTGACATACTTTAACAAGATAAGTTAGAGTTAATGTCTAGATTAGGTAAATAAACTATTTGAAAATTTTTGTTGTTAGATGGAATGTGAATCAATATAAAAAATAATAAAAAAAGACACAACATTGTAATATTTTCATTTTCTATTCCTTATATCCAAATGAACCAGTACAGGTGGTATATGTGATGTTTGGGTGCAAGGACGTGTGGAGAGGCTGGTGTTTGGGGGAGGCGTTGAATGGGATAGGGGGGTTTGTGAGGTTGTCGGCGGCGTCAGGGCTGATGCTATGCTTCGAGCTGTGGAACTCCATGACCATGGTCTTGCTTGCTGGTCACCTTCCTAATGCAGCTATTGCTGCTGCCTCTCTTTCTATTTGGTGAAATTTTACATTCTCCAGTAACTAATTTCTTATTGTTATAAAAATTATGTATTTATTACTTGAATTAATTTCATGATGTAATTTCTGGGTGCAGCTTGAACATAAACGGCTATGAAGTGATGTTGTTTGTCGGCATGAGTGCAGCTGTAAGGTATGATCCAAACAATTGGATTCCTCCAATTCGCCAATTTGTATCTCATGGGATATAATTAATCTTCATTTGATGTGATTTTCTTGCAAAAATATTAAAGTAAATATTGGGGGGCAGTAAAATACTCAAATCAATATCTATACCAATTAATTAGTATGTAAAAAATGGTTGATGGATTGATCCCTATATATAGCGTTAGGGTTTCGAACGAGCTCGGAAAGGGGCATCCAAGGGCAGCCAAGTACTCGAGTTACATTGCAACATTTCAATCCATCATCATCGGAATCGTGTTCATGGTGTTCATCCAACTAACGAGAACTTACATTGCATCCATTTTCACCCCTAACAAAGACGTGCAGGATGCAGTGATTAGCCAAGCTTGGCTTCTAGGCTTTACCATGATTCTCAATCTGCACATTGTTTTATCAGGTAACATACACACTATCCAATCATATGCATATATAGTAGTATTATATATCTTAGAAAGATGAAGAAGCTCGATCGACTTCACCATCCCATTCCCATATATATATATAGGCATTGCAGCCGGAGCCGGGTGGCAAGAATGGTTAGCCTACATAAACTTTGGTTGCTATTTCGCCTTTGGGCTCCCATTGGGAATCATCCTTGGTTACAAAGCACACTTGGGAGTTGCGGTAACGTACCTCGTCTACTCGATATTAGTACATTATATTGTGTCAAATTTCTTTTAAAGATGAAGCTCATCTGCATCATAATACATGTGTGTAGGGTATTTGGGGAGGAATGTTAGCTGGACTTGCCTTACAAATATCCATTGTCTTACTTATGCTTTATAGGACAAACTGGAACCAAGAGGTACTTAATATATATAAAGCTTGGTTGCAAATGCAAATGTTTCTGATTGATATCTCGATTCCATTTTTTCTATCAATCTGAATATCATTTTTCGCAGTTCTTACTTTTTTTTGATCCTTTCCCGTTCAAGTGGGCTTTGCCCACTCTACATCTGGATCGGGTTACTGTAGGCCCATTTAAAGGGTTGACCCTCCCACTCACAAGCGTCTCCATGTTTCCACGGGGATTCGAACTTCGAACCTCGAGGCATGGGATGTAGCCCCATAACCACTACACCAACTTGTGATTGGTTTTCGCAGTTCTTACTTATGAACTCTGGATATGTTCTTGTGTGAAAATTTTCAGGTGGAGGAAACGGCTAAGCGCTTGCGAAAGTGGGGAGGAGAAGAAATCAATTTACACAATATTGCATCTTAATAAGAGGCCCAAGTACGTCCAATAATTCCTTCGAAGCCCAGCCCACCTCAAACCTAAAATTTTATCTTCCAAGCCCAACCATTGTTAAGTACTGTGTATATTGATTATGTGGGGTAGAGTTCGGGTGAGAACAACTCTACCGGTCAGAACGAAAGAAGTGATTTGATTGGTTCACATTTTCAAAAAGTGAATGTCGAATCAGCTCGCGTGAGCGGCTATATCCGGGGTTCGAACTGGGACATTTGGGTACTACCCACAAGTCCTTTCCAGTGAGCCATTCCGGAATGGTTAATTAGTAACACACCACTTGCACAATCACACGCGTCAATCACAAAACAAACTAATTAATTTCACGCGCTCATACTACTTAATTAGAAAAGCTACATACACATGTAGAAAAGTTTACATAAACTTTTAAAAATTATTTTTTTGGCATTTTCAGTTGTTAAAAAAATATAAAAAAAATATATTTTTGAGTGTAATTTAATTTTATCTACACATATGCACCCACTTTGTATATGTTTTCTGGGGAAAAAAATAGTTGACAAGAAGTGGTTCATAGACAACCACTTTGTATATGGTTCAGACAATTTATACCATATGGTTCAGACCAATTCGCCCAAACTGATTAGGACCCGAAAATCCGTTTATATCCGATAAAATAATATCCGAATAACCTGATACAAGCCCGACCAGGCCCGAATTATTATCACACCTGATGCCTACCTGAGTTTGATATGAACCGAAACCAAATAACCCGACAAGGCCCGCATTTTTATCACACCCGATATCAATCCGAGTTTGATATGAACTAAAACCAAATAACCCAACTTGAACCCGACCCGATTGCCCTGATTGCCGCCTCCAATTAATTACATGTATTGAATAATATAAATAAATTTCAACATGTATTGATCTTGCACTCTCTATATCTCCACATTTATCCGTATACTATTTTTATCTTTAAAAAAACAAATATTTGTCTTATTTAAAATTTGGATATTAAATTTACATTTTTATTCTTGTTATTATTGTAAAATGGCTATAATGATTTACTATATGGCTATATTGTAGGGGTGGGCGCGGGACTGGACGGGACGGGACGGGATGAGGGTCGTCCCGCGTCCCGTCCCGCGTAATTTTTGCGGGACGGGATTCACTATTTTTTTTCCAATCCCGCGCGGGCCTTGTCCCTCACGGGACGGGACGGGACGGGCCCTATCCCTCAAATAAAAAACATTATAAAAAAATTCTAAAATTCCAATAATTATATATATATATAGAGGATAGATCATATGTATTCAACCCTTAACATGTATCATGAGAACAAATCTGGGCTCTTGATTGAAGCTAAATGAAGGGCTGAGATTATTGGAAGATATTTAATTAATTATATTTTTTTTTGCCAAAATGAACACCCCACCACAAATGATATGTGCGTGCATCACAATCACCAACCCACCAAGGAGAGAGAAAAGATTTGGACGAGAGCGACCTGCGAGGAAGATTGCAATAGGCCGAACGTCGATTGCAGTAGGCGGCGATGGCTGTCGGAGAAGGCGGACGACTCACAGTGGGCGTTGAAGGCGGTGATGGTTGACATCGATTGCAATGGGCGTTGAAGGCGGCGACGCAAGGTGTGCGATGGTTGTCGGAGAAGGCGGACGACTCACGGAGGCGGGCGACGATGATTGGAAGGGCTTGTCGAAGGGCGAAAGTCGAAGGAGATGGCGATGGCGGCTAGTGAAGGTGAGACAGATGTGATGGCAGCCGGTGAAGGTGGATCGGATAGGTGCGGCGCAGTGGCAATGGCTCCAGCCTCCCATGGCGTGAATGATGAATCCACCGTACTGCTTGGTCATTCCATTTATTTCTCCAAAAAAAGTAAACTCCCCTTTTCAAGTTATTTTCAATGGATTGATCTTCAGTTCAATTGATTTTGGATTGTTCGATCAATTGGAGTTTTGTAAGTCCTGATTTTGATCGAATTTATGTCCTCTCTATACCGATTATGTTGATTTTGGTGGTGGCGAGGAGGCGACTCCGGCATTGGGAAGTCGAGTTGAAGACCGGCAATTCGGAGGGATGAATGATTGATTGTGCTGGTTTGAAGATGGTAGCGACGACGAAGGGATGGAGGGACGGTCCGGACGGAGGCACGATGGCGCCGACGAGGAAGACGGTGGAGGCGCGAGATGGTGTCGACGTCGGCAGATCTGGGCGTTGGAGAACTTTCAGAAGGAAGCAACGATTTCGAAGCCATGGGCAACTCCCTGGTGGTGGCAGTCGGGAGGTTTTCTGGTGGGCGGAGGATGGCTGAGGGTTCATTTCCGAAGGCGGCGGCGTTTTTGAAGCCATGGGCGACTCCCTGTGGTGGTTTTGCAGTTGGCGATTTGTGCTGGTAAGGGTTTCATTCCTAATGCTTTCAATTCGGGTTGTCAGGCATAGTTTTCAGTGGATTTGGGTTCAAAATGTACCTCGGACGGCTTCAATTGCAGCCATATGTGTGAGATTTGTTAATTGGATCTGATTTCGTTCCTGATGCTTTCAATTGAGTTACATTTTCGTTCATGATGCTTTCAATTGGTTTTGTTAATTGGTTTAGTGAGTGGTTGCACTATCGAATAATATCGTTATACCATCGAATAATCCAGCTTTATCATCGAATAATCAAACTATATCATCGAATAATCAAGCGATACCGTCAAATAAAAGTTCAGGGCGTTTTCAAGGTGCTAACCATTAGAAAAATTCATCGATATCATCGCATAATCAATTGATACGATCGAATAATTTGGCGATACAACTGAATAATTTAAAGATACGATCGAATAATTTGACGATACAACTGAATAATTCAAAGGAAAAAAACCCAGCCCCACAAAACCCAAAACAAACCCACGCACGCTAGAAAGGAGAGTGAAGTAGAATTATTGGTGGGTCCCACCATTTTCTCAATTTTAAAAAAACAAAATTGCATATTAATCTCAGCCATTCATTTCACCAAATTAATGGCCTAGATGTATTCACATGATACACAATAAGCCATGAGTACCCCTTAACCATCATATATATATATATATATATATATATATATATATATATATATATATATATATATATTGACATACTAATACACATATACAAGTGTAAAAGTGGTGTATATATACACTGCATAGTATATTATATATGTACAGTAATACACGGTACACACTTTTTTTGTTGAAAAAACTGGGGAAGCCCTTAATTAAAGGGTGTTGATAGATACACCGCAAATCCAAAGGTAAAAAATGCACCCCTTCTGACTAATTAGCGTTTTAAAAAAATTAATTAACCCCTTTTAACCATGCACGTCCTTAAGAACGTGCATGATTTGGGGTGTATATAGCCAACACGTAATTAAAACCACAAACAGCAAAAATATACACGGTACACACTGTGAAAGTATATGAACAAACAATATACAGTTTATGAGCAAACAATATATACAATGATTATATAAATACACTGTATAATATATAAATATAAATATAAATATAAATATAAATATAAATATAAATGCGGAACGGGACGGGATTTGCGGGATACGGAATCTTCGTCCCGCGTCCCGTCCCGCATATTTTTTACGGGACGGGACCGGGACGGGATTCACTAATTTTTTTCCAAATCCCACCGGGATCGGGACGGACTCATGACGGGACCGGGACGGGCCCGGGATTTGCGGGATTTGTGCCCACCCTTACTATAATGTCTGCATCCGCTATCTTTGTTTGTATTGTTTTGGATCTTTTGAAAACACCCTCTTGATTAATCGAAGAAATGATGTGTATATCTTGACCCTTTCGATCCCGTTTTTGTGGGACATATTAGGTTTCTATTGTTTTTTTTTTGTTTTTTTTACGGTAGGCAAATATTATGAGGGTTCTACGGAAATCGTGAAACACCTCCTTGATCATCCTGCAGGATGATGGAATACAAGTCTCTATTAAAAGGGAGTCTCAAGCTATAACTAATACTGCCATGTCTAGCTATGTAGTCGGCTACTCTAATGGCTTCTCTGTAGCCAGTGTTCTAAATATCGAATATATCGGCCGATATATCGGGGATATTTAGAATCCGCTACGATATCGGCATATCAGTTGGGAAATATCGGTAAACGGGTGATATCGGGTCAGCGGCCGATATATCGGTCAATATCGGGTTGACCGATATATCATTTTCTTGAAACGACGTCGTTATAATTTTTAAAAAATTTTTTTTTTTGGGAAAAAAAAATCAGAAAAAGGGCTAATTGCCCGAGTACACACTACAGGAGTCGGAGATTTCTTGGTCTAGGCTAGGGTTGCGATTTACGACTTGCTGCGACCCTACGAGAGGCGATTCTTCTTCTCCGACCACCCTTTCTTCTTCTTCGGCACGACGTTTAGCAAATAAGTGATTCAGTGGTGAGCGCCTGAGCGGTGCCGACACCTCTGCCTACTTCTTCTCCGATAGCCTGACTCGTCTCCTGCTTCTTCTCCGGTCGCTGCCTTTATCTGCTTCGTTTCCGATCCGATGGTGAGCGCCCGAGCAGTGCCTCTGTCTGCTTCAACCTCCATTCTTGCCCTCTGATGCTCCGCACCTTTACTGAGTTTAATTTCAATTTTCAATTTGTAATTAACTTTTGTATGGCAGGCTTCCTCTTGAAAAAAACCTCTCTTCCTCTTTGGTTCTATCTCTTCTGGGTTTCACTGGGCGTCCTCTTGATCAAACTGGCTATATCCCTCTTTGGAGGAACGTTGTTTGTTTTGATCTCCTTTTCCTAACCAAACTGGAATCCATGAGTTGAATAAAACTCCCACAAAAATCCTACAACCAAACTTACATTAAAACCCACCCTTACCTACACAAAAACCAAATGTTTGGAACCAGCAAGTTTCTTTGGAAGCTGGACTGGTGCACGAGCAGTGGCAATAACAGCAGATGGTATCCATGGGTTGTTCATTTACTACCCATCCTTAATGCTGTCTCGGAGTCCCAAGAAAGATTGATTCGTTTCCCTCTTCTCCCTCAAAACACCCAAAGCGTCTCACAAGACAAACTCAACAAATCTCTACCAACAAATATCCTCAAAACCTTTTGCATTAACAATTATCAAACCTCTAACAATAATTTTTGTAGATATTTAGGTACTAATTATACACATGCAGCAAACCGGATTGGCCAAGATAGGACGGCTAAGCTGATCTTGGGAGGATTAGTTACCCTCCAAACCTCGAACAATGAAATGCAGCAATCACAGTTAAGGGGGAGCCTACACTCAGATCAATACTATAAGCAAAGGATTGGAGGAAGTTTGGTTTGGTATATTTCCAAGGTTTCTTCTCAAATGCCATGCACCACTTTCAATGGAAAAGGTATAATTATCTCTAGTAGAACCTTCTTCCCTATGATTGATACTAGATCCATCAGTTTTTATGGTTGTATGCATGTATCTCAAACTGGTTTATTGCCTATAAATACTACCCTTAATCTGGCTACTCAATCCCACTTCTTTTCTTACACTCTCTCTAATATTCCTGAATCCTCTGTTTGGCCTGTCATGGATCAACACCTTTCCTTTGTTGAAGCCTTGATCAATAATTCTCGACAAGGTGTCAACTTTGAAACCGTTCCCATGCCTGCTCCTACCACTGAACCTACTCTCTCTTTGGCCTTAGATAACTCCACTTTGCACTCTCAAGCTGTTGATGATCAGGCTATCCATGCTATTCCTCTAAGCTCTGCCCCTCCGGTTGAAGCCAACCAGAATCCTAACCTGATTGCTGATCCCTACTCTGTTCCTGGAGTCAAGGATCTTCACTTCAAACTTTCTGAATTCAGCTTGGTTGGAAGATTTGTCCAAAATCCCATTGATCTCAAACAAGTCACTGGGAAGATGAAAGCTGAATGGATGAACCTCCGGGGGAGTTGGGGTGCTGATACTATAGGCAATGACTGGTTCATCTTTCGTTTTTCTAACAAAGAGGACCGTGCCATTGTCTGGACTAACCGTCCTTATCACGTCCAAGGCTCCGTCCTAGCTCTCTATCCATGGACTGACACCTTCAACCCGATGGAAGAAGATACCACCACAGCTGATGTTTGGATCCGCATACCAGGTCTACCTCACCAGTTCTACTCGACAGAAGCCATTTCTCACATCCTCCTGGCTGGTGGAGTGGGTGCACTCATCAAGATCGATCAGGTTTCGAACCTCAGGAACAAGATGAGGTTCGCCAGAGCCTGTGTTAAGGTGTCCCTTCTCTCTAAACTCACCTCCTTTATTTTCATCAAGAAAAATGAGCATGAATCCCTTAGACTTAGAATCTGGAAGAAAATCCTCAAATTGATCCTAGACCCCGCAAATTGTCCCTTAAATGCTCCTAGACCCCGCAAACTCCAGCAACACCAATCCCCCTCCTCCCCTGAATGCAAATGGAAATTACTCTACTGAGCTGATCAACCACCTCATTAGCTTGAATAATGCCCATGTTGCCAAGCTGTCTGCTGATACTTCTACTTCGCCCTTTACCATAGCTCCCTCCATTTTATACACTATCCTAACCTCTAGTAACCAGCTCCCCCAACTGCTAACTGTCTAATTGATGGTACTCTTGAGGACTTGATTAAGTACCAACAGAAAGGCAAAATGGTGGATATGGGAAATGATACCGATGAATCTCACCTGTCTATGAGATCTGACCACTCTGTGGTTAGAAAGCTTGGAGGTATTGTTATCAGACAACCTCAAGAGGACAACCACAACAGTGAAGGCGAAGTTACCAAGCGTAAGGATGAAGATGACACCAGTGAAGCCTCATCTCCAGCTACAAAGAAGTCCCGCAAGAAGAAGAACTGATGATGGCTAATCCTTGGCTGATCCGGAGCGGGACTGAGCACCTTGCTGCTCACACTGGCTTAAATAATACCTCCCAGCTCTTCTGTTTTCAGAACTCTATTTATGATTTCCTTCTTATCCAGAACAATGGTTCCCCTTGTAATGGTTGTTTAATGCTGCATGTTATCTCTAGTCCCTCCCAATCATTTTCAAAAGCTTTTGGGAGCTACCTGATTATCTACAATATCATTAAGGATGTTTACTCTTTGTCTACCACCCTTTATCTTGATGTTTATGTCTCTCTTGATTGTTCCTAGCCTTGGTGGATCTTGGCCATTGTTGTTTGGGATTTTGCTACTGGAATGCTTCCTGTTGGCGTCTGTACTGTCTGTGTTCTTGTGCAGGTTTATGCTCCTAGTTACCTTCCAGGTAAGTTACATTCCCTTTCCTATTTTTTCAACTCTCAGCTTAGCTCCACGCCTCTCTACTATAGGCTGTGGGTGGCAAGCAACCCAACCTTCAACAACAAATTTTAGCAAAACTATATGGCCACCAGCCGAACTATCCAAACATCTACAAGTAACTCTGAGCAACATAGTTGCATACAAAATACTAAGTTCAGAAGGGATGATCGACAAAAGACAGAAAGCTATGAAGAGATGGAGAACTCTCACCCTCAGCATTCTCTCAATTATCTGAAAAAATGTAAATGGTATGGTATGCCTAAATGGACCAGAATCCAGCTAAGTATATGCACTGGAGCATAGAATCTTTACCTTCAATCTCACTTTGTACAAGCTGGTTCAGCATCATCAAAATAATATCAATGATTAGTGTTGGCTATTGGAATATCAGGGGCTCCAAACGACCTCTCATGTGGTATGAACTCAATCACCTCAGATTTGTCAACAACTTGGATATCATGGTTTTATCGGAAACAAAAACATCTGAACCCCCATCTGAAGAGCAAATCCGCACAGCAGGTTTTCATAAGGCTCATTGTATTAGTGCACTTGGCTACAGTGGTGGTCTCTGGCTGTTACACAAATCCAAGGTCTTAGATACCTATAAAATCATTGATCAAAGCAGTAGATTCATCTTGTTACAACTGAGAATTGATAACCTCGATCTAGCCATAGTTTATGTTTATGCCCCTTCGATTGAATCCGAAAAAGATCTTTTCTGGCATGACATATATGAGATTTCAGCGAAGTATAATCTTCCTCTCATGATCATTGGTGATCTAAATGATATTGAGAATACCTCTGAAAAACAGGGTGGCACTAACCCATGTTCTGCTAAGTTCAGAAGATTAAACAGAGTCAAGAATGATCTTAACCTCCTCACAATCCCCTATAGTGGCTCTAACTTTACTTGGAGGAAAAATCGAAGAACCACAAATAATATTTATGAAAGGTTAGATCGAGTCTTGGCTCACCACAAAATAACCTCTCATTTCCCGAACTTGATCACAAAACACCACTCCTTTTCCTTCTCGGACCACTGTCCGATAACAATTGACATTGGGAAAACTAAGAAAAAATTAGGCACTCCTTTTAAATTCGAAATGTCCTGGACTACTAACAAGATTTATGAAGACATAGTTAGGAAAGTTTGGAACAACAAATTCACTGGCTCTTTTGCCTTTAAACTTGTTCAGAAACAAAAACTTCTTAAGAGAAATACTAAGAACTAGTGCAAAAAACAATCTAATAACCTCACAAAACAACTGACGGAGGTGGAGCAAAAGATTAAAAATTTCCAGTCTAGACTACCTTGGGGTAGGATCTCGGTGACGGATGAAGCCAAATTAGCAAGGTTAGAACACAAAAGAATACGAATCCTTGAGTTTAGTCATAAATATTGGAAGCAAAGAGCTAAGATCAAACACTTGCATCTCTCAGACCGTAATACTAAATACTTTGAAACAACCGCAAAAGTTCAAAATTTTAAGAAAAATTTACTCTCATTCGAATCTTCGCAAGGTTATATCTTAACTGACCATGATGAAAAATCTGATCGTATCACCTTAGAAATGTCTGAAAGGTTTATCACAAATAACCCAAGGGTAGTTCATTCAAATGAAGTTTGGAATATCCAACCCCAAATCTCTGCAACTGAAAACATAAGTCTGATAGCCCAACCAACTGATTCTGAAATAAAGTCTACCTTCTGGGAACTGGCGGAAGATAAAACCCCGGGTCCAGATGGTTATCCCCCAGAATTTTATAAGAAATACTGGCATATTGTTGGAAGATCTTGCTGTAAAGCTATAAAATCCTTTTTTCATTCGGGTCATATTCTCTTAGAAATCAATCACACCTTCATAGCCCTAATTCCAAAAACTGACAATCCGACAAATATCAATCATTATCGACCAAACAGCCTCTGTAACACAATATACAAAATTACCTCAAAAATTATGGCTAATAGGCTAAAACCGATTCTTCTAAAACTCATTAACCCATACCAAGGTGCCTTCGTAGAAGGAAGATCCATCCAAGATAATACTCTTATAGCTCATAAAATTTTTCATAGTTTCAAAAGAAAGAAAGGTAGAAACGGATGGATGGCACTAAAATTAGATATGGAAAAAGCGTATGATAAAATAAATTGGAGCTATATTGAAGCTGTTCTCACTAACTTTGGATTCCACGACACTTGGATCAAGTGGATTATGCAATGTATAACCACGACCTCTTGCTCTGTTTTGGTGAACAATATTCCAGGAACACAATTCAAACCCAATAGAGGAATTAGACAAGGTGATCCGTTGGCTCCCTACATTTTTATCTTGGTTATGGAAGGCCTCTCTCGTGAACTCCATAAAGAAGCTTTACGTGACGATGCCTTGGTTGGGATAAAATTGACTAAAAATGGTACTTCCATCCCCTTCCTAACCTTTGCTGATGACACCTTGATTTTTGCTAATGCAGCTCACACTAGTCTCAATACTATCCAAAATATATTAAATAAATTTTCAAATCTATCAGGTTTAACCATTAACTATTCGAAAAGCTCTTTACAGTGCTCCAATAATGTCTCTCAAAACTTATCTAGAGATCTGGCCCATCATATGGGTGTACCCATTACCAAGACTCTTGAAAAATATCTAGGTATCCCCCTCCTAAACGGTCGAATCAAGAACTGTCTTTGAAGATGCCATTCAAAATCTGAAGAAACAAATTTCCAAGTGGAAGGCCTCTACACTCTCACAAGCTGGACGCGCGGTGCTCATCCAGTCTAATCTTAGCTCTAAAACAAACTACTTAATGCAAAATTTCCTACTACCAAAGGGAATACTCCAGCAGATAGATCAAGTTAATAAAAATTTCTTCTGGAATAAACTTAACTCTGAAAGATACAATCCTCTGATTAGCTGGGATAAAATTTGTACTAGTAAAGCGTCTGGGGGTTTGGACATCAAAAAAGCTGAAGATCTTAACATAAGCCTACAAATGAAATTACTTTGGAAAATTTACACAAATGAAAATAATATATGGGTCCAGATAGTGAAGGAAAAATATCTTTAAAAAGAAGACATTCGTACTGTCTCGAATCATCTTACCTCATGGCAATTTGGACGACTTCTCTCTCTAAGAAAAAATTCTGAATCTGGTCTCCACTGGATCATAGGAAATGGTGATAATATAAATATTTGGACTGAACCCTGGGTCCCTACTGTATGCTTAGTAAATCTTCAAGGAAATCATAGTAAGGACATGAAAGTTAACCAACTTTTTACTGCGGATAAACGTTGGAATATCCCTTTAATTAAGCAAATTTTCCCTCCTAATATCGTCTCTAAGATATTAGAAATACACATCCCAAATTGAGATACCCCGGATAAACTTATTTGGCGTCTCGACCCAAGTGGTATCTTCTCGACCAAATCAAGCAAACTTCTAACTGCCAACACGACTCATTCTCCTTCAAATTATAAATGGATTTGGCAAATGGATCTTCCCCCAACAATGAAGACTTTTCTTTGGAAAATAATAGTTGATGGGCTTCCGACAACCAAAAGGCTCAATAAATATTTTAATCGAGTTCCAAGCCAATGCTACCTCTGCTCACAAGCGGAAGAAACCTCTGAACACCTTCTGAGATCCTGCCCTTTCATTAGAAATATTATTTGTCAATATGAAACCTACACTGGGAAAGTACTACAAAATCCATATGGAGTAGAAACTTTCGATATTGAACATATCAAAATAGAAAATAAAAATTTTGTGGATCTTGTGTTCATTTGGAACATGGTCTGGGAAATTAGAAATGATTTCATCTTCAGGAAAAAACCTCCTGATACAAAGGAAAATATAATTCGAAGAATTAATGCTAAAATTTATGAGTGGTCTCAAACTAAAAATGAAAATCCCCCAAACAAACATAAGAATAGGAGGGGTAAAGCTAGATGGAGCAGACCACCTAGAGCTATCTACAAAATTAATGTGGATGGTTATGTCAAACCCACGGGTATGTGCTCGGTGGGTGGGATTACTCGGGACTCCCGAGGCCATGTCATTGATATGTTTTACCAGGTTACTTGCAAGTCTTCTGTCATACAAACTGAAGCCTTAGCTATACAGACAGGTTTGGAGCAAGCACAAAGGAAAGGACTCCGAAGAGTAATTATAGAGGGTGAGAATTTACAGCTCATCAACGCCCTCAACTGCAGCAGTAAATCTAGATGGGAAGTTATACGTCACATTGAGAGAATCAAGCAATTGGAAGCTGGTTTTGTAAAAGAAATTCAGAAAACCTTTTCTCTTTTATTATTATTATTATTATTATTATTATTATTATTATTATTATTATTATTATTATTATATATATATATATATATATTTTTTTTTTAAAATATTGTACGGTAAAGGAAAATTCAGTAAACATTTTCTCTCTTTCATTTTTTTTCTTCGTAGTATTTTAGAGTACCTAAAAAAATAAATTGTTTACACGTAGAAACATATAATTTATATAAATAAAAAAAATAATCATTTTATAAACTAAGATATAATAATATAATTGTGTTTAGAAAACCTTTAGCTCTGATACCACCTTCTGTAACACCCCCTTTTATATCCAAGGAAATGCTACAGCGCCAGTAAATACGCAGACTTTAATGTCTTTGTATTCACCTTAGGCTTATAGGGACATGTACTCATACTCCCATAGGCAAGATGATAATAAAATAAATACAAAATAATATTTAGCGGAAGACTTGAAAATGTTATAAGTGAAAATAAACCGTTAAAAGTATATCATAAACCACTAAAAAAATCCCTAAATTCCAACTTAGAAATATAAGAGTAAACAAAGTTTTAAAATGCAACCAAGTTTTTTTATTAGCGATAGTCCGTCTCCTTATCCACCTCCAGCTCCTCTGCTCTTACTAGACCTGTGGAATATGGTCTGGTGTTTCGTGATTACGAAGGACATCAGTCATCCAATAAATAGGATGGTTAGCACATTAAATACTAGCAAGCGATAAGAAAAATGTTCAACTTTAACTACAACCAGTGACCCTGAAACGGTATGATAATAGTTAAGGGAAAATTAAGAGTATTTAATGTGGAAATCTGATAATAGAATAAAAATGACACATGACTCGGATGATCACGGAGATAGATTAAGAATACGATATAAGAATTATACTCGAATAGAATGAAGTATAATATGCGCAGAGTTGATCACCTTACATAACACAATATACTATAACGATAATAGCGATAATAATATAACACGTGGTACCGATCGGGCCTCTAAAAGAGAGGACTGCGACCTACAACACTATGGAAGTTTACCATCCCGCGATGAATGCATTCCGGAATGGGTCGTTTCATGAAACCTTTATAGGGTAAGGCTTAACGAACCTCAACCTGCAAGTTAGTCTTACTAAAGAAAACTCGCATTGACTATAAGTCAACTCGCACTATAGAGTACGCATATTCAATTATATCATAATTTAATCGCTTTAATTTACACTAGCTAGGTGATCATGTACACGGTATTAACAACAAAAGACAAGCATGGATATTTCAAAGGTCTTAATATCACATGTTAAGAATTTGCATGAAAGAACCGAACAGAAATCCATGCACTTAGGAATATGGGCTTATTACTCTAACTCATAAATTATACACATACACGTTATATCTATAATTGCCCATTTATGTACTCATGCCAATTTAGAATGAAAATGATAAATCACATCAAGCAGGCAGATATGTAATCTATCAAACCGGCATGGAAATTGGCCACAGGGCCGCATTCGACACGATAGAAATGAAAGGCACCACAAAAGTCACGAAACATTGCAAAGGGCAATATGAACGAAATCACTTGCCTCCGAATTGGGTGCGCTAGTGTTGATAACAATGAAATCCGATTACGGCTGAGCAGCTAAATAAACCGATCACCAGTTAAAATCAATAAATTAATTAATAGATAATTAATTTATTAAACTTTTTCCTCATTCGACACTTACCTTTGACAGTAAGCACCGATCAGTCCGAATACGATACCGGTCGCCTTCTACTCCTCGCACAACCTTTGAACGCCGAACACACACACAAACGAGGTAAGTTCGGTATTCATTATATGCGGTTTCGGACCTCTGAAATAAGTTGCTTTCAACTTACCAAGTGTAGTCGGTAGTGCACAGATCGGCTCGGTCAAGATCGCAACTGGAATCGACCTTTAACAGCTGTAGAAACCATACACATAAGTTACTTGACAGTACGCACACCATGCTCAAGTATGTATGTTTGACCTTAATTCGATGTAAGTTCGACTGACCAAAACAAGTCAGAGTTAACTTACCAATCGGACTCAGCAGTGCCACACTCGATTCGTTTCAAACAGAGGCTTGAAACAAAGTCTGATCGCTGCAGAATTTAATCACAAAGGAGACTCCCTGGTCAGTGTGACAACAAGACTTCCAGTTTGATTAACTCCAGAAAGGGTTGCAAGTTGTGCCTTACCGCAACACAGGGACGTCGAGGGGTGTGAGGGGGACGTGATGTGGCTAGAATCGGTGATTGATGAGGTCTGAACAGAGATCGAGAGAGGTCGGAACCTGAGTGCAAAGCATACATCAAAACATAAGTTTTTCCGCAAACTTAAACGGCCAGCAGTATGTATGTATGTTCGATCATGATTCGATCTGATTTAGAGTTAACGAAACTAGTTCGTGTAACATACCAATCGAATTCGGAGTGAGTGCGTACTGATTGGTCCCGACGTCTGACCCAAAAGGCCCCTTGAATCTGCGGGAGAGCAACCGAAACATGGCTCATTAAAGGGCTCGATTTGAATAAAGATGGAAAGAACAACTTGAATTGACGGGAGAATGTGAACATCTTACTACTCTGCAGGGCTGCTGGAGGACTTCCTACGGCTTCTTCCTGGTGTAGGTGGTGGTCCTCGGCGTCGGCCGTACTGGAGCGCTGGCAACACGCAGGAGGAGGGAGGCGAGACTGAATGTGTGAGTAGATTGGAAAACCTAACCTCTACTTAAGAGGGGGATTAGCGCGTGTGAGGAACTGATACGGTGGAGATATGATCAATCCATTATGAAGATTCGTTGACCGAAAGAAACCGCGTGACACAGATACGAGGTTATCTGAACTCCTTCTTCATTAAGTTAATTACTAACTTAATTCTTTTCTTCAATTCTTCTTAGCTGGGCCGAGAAGGGTGGCACCACCTGGAATGGCATGGCTCCATTTCCCGTTACGGCAGCCCACGATGTATGAAAATATATGTACTTATAATATATATTGCATATATATATATATATATATATTATTTATTTATTTAATCACTCCAAACTAAAAGACAAGGGTACTTACTGATAGATTACATAGGTCTCATATTGTATAGTGGGCTAAAAGCCCGTTAAGGCCCAATACCTTTGTAACCTATATATATGTTATATCAATGAATGGAAACCCTCAAGGAGGACATTACAATCAATCTCATGATCTCACATGGTATCACAGCCTAAGATCCAAAGACCCTAAATTTCTTTTTCTCTAACCCTAGCCTTAGCCGCCTCCTCTTTCTCTCTCCTCCCCGCCACCTCTCTCTCTCCTCGCCCCCACTCAACCCGCCACCTCCTTCTCTCTCCTCGCCGCTCCTTGCCGCCGCCCTCCCGCCGTCGGCCTCCCCGTCCCCTTGCCGCCGCACCATCCCTCCCCTCTTTCTCTATCCTTCCCGCCACCATGTCTGTCGAAACCACCGCCACTAAATCACCCTTTCATTCCGCCCTAACCATCTCCAACATCAAAAATTGCATCCCTATCATTCTTAATCATGAATCCAGTACCTACACCATGTGGTCGCACCTCTTCACGATCCATGTTAAGGCTCATAAAGTCCTCCACCACATTGACTCCTCCGCCAAACGCCCTGAAAGCGAAGACGACGATCTCTTCGCTCAACTTGACACCATTGTCCTTCAATGGATCTTCAACACCATCTCAAAAGATCTATTGACCACCATCCTCGACCCCAAAGACTCCGCCTTGAATGCTTGGAAGAAACTTCAGGATATCTTTCAAGACAACAAGTCCACCCGTGCTGTCTATCTTGAGCACGAATTCTCAAGTTGCAAACTTTCTTCTTTCCCGTCGATATCTGCCTACTGTCAGCACATCAAGACCTTGGCTGATCAGCTCGACGCCGTTTACTCCAAACCCAGCGCCACACGTCTCGTCCTCCAGGTACTCTCGGGCCTCCCTTCTGAATACAATGCTGCTGCTACTCATATACAGCAGACGGAACCTCTCCCTACGTTCGAAAAGACCCGGTCCCAACTGATCCTGGAGGAGACTCGCCTTCACCGTCAGACAACCGACGCCGCCAAAGACAAGACGGCGTTGGTCTCATCCAGTGACATCATCGAGCAACTTGCCCTCCAGCCTGGCCGCAGCACCGATCAGCAGGGACCAAGAGGCGGCGGCCGCAGCAATGGCCGCCCGCAGCACTACGATCCCCGCCACCCCTCTTGGTACCCCAACCCTGGCTACCCTCCTTGGATGCCCTATGGCTACCCCGGTGCGTCGTTTCGTGGACCTGCCCCATATCCCAACCGTCAGCAGGGCTTGTTGGGTCCTGCTCCCCGTCCATCGTCTGATCAGGCATACCCGACTGATGTGCACAACGCCTTCTCTTCCATGCAGCTGACACCCCCTGACGGCGCTTGGTACATGGACACTGGTGCTACCTCTCATATGACGAACTCCTCAGGTACTCTCTCATCTCTTTCTTTTAAGGGTCCTGCTCATTCTATTATCGTCGGCAACGGTGGTCGCCTTGCTACTTCGGGCATTGGCCACACCACACTACCAACCCCTACCAACCCTTTGCACCTCAACAATGTCCTTGTTGCCCCCAAACTTGTCAAAAACCTTATCTCCGTCCGTCGGTTCACCACTGACAATAATGTTTCTCTTGTGTTTGATCCGTTTGGTTTCTCTGTGAAGGATCTTACTACGGGGGTTACTCGCCTGAGATGTAATAGCACCGGGGAGCTCTATCCTGTGTCGTCGCTCACACCATCCAGCCCGTCAAGTCCAGTCGCCCTCTCGGCATCATCATCCAGTCTTTGGCATGCTCGCCTTGGTCATCCCAGTCCTGCAGTTTTAGATTTACTTCGTTCTAAGAGTCTTGTCCAATGTAATAAAGAGCATCGCTCTAGTTTATGTTCGTCTTGTCAGTTAGGCAAGCATGTCAGACTTCCTTTTCAGCGATCTTTAAACACTACATTCGCACCTTTTGATATTATTCATAGTGATATTTGGACATCTCCTGTGCCTAGCAAGGAGAGTCATAAGTATTACCTTTTGTTTCTGGATGATTATACACACTTCTTATGGGTTTTCCCTTTGCACTTTAAATCTCAAGTGTTCCCTATCTTTGCCAAATTCCACGCTTACATCAAAACAAAATTTCACACCTCTGTCAAGTGTTTCCAATGCGACAATGGCCGCGAATTTGACAACAAAGATTTTCACACTTTCTTTAATACCAATGGGATCTCCTATCGCTTGTCCTGCCCCTACACCTCTCAACAAAATGGCAAAGCCGAACGAATCATCCGAACCATTACCAATATGATGCGCACTCTTCTTTTCCACGCATCCATTCCCCTCCTTTATTGGCCTTATGCCTTGGCCACCACATGCTACCTCCTCAACATACTCCCTTCCACCACCCTCAACCATCGCTCACCGTTTCAGGCACTGTATTGCACTATGCCTATATATGATCACCTTCGTACCTTTGGTTGCTTGTGCTTCCCTAATCAGTCATCCACTGCCCCCCACAAGCTTCACCCACGCTCCACCCCTTGTGTCTTTCTTGGCTACCCATCTGATCATCGCGGTTACATTTGCCTCGATATCAAGACTCACAGGATCATTCTCTCTCGTCATGTCACCTTTGATGAGTCGCGATTTCCCTTCGCGTCTCCCATACCCCCTGTGTCGTCCACAGAGTCTGAGTCACCATTTCCTCACTTCATTCTTCCCCAGAGCCCTCCCGGTGCTCCTGCGTCTCCCCCTCCCCCACCTTCCCCTCCACCATCTACCACCAGACCACACACCCGCAGCGTATCCGGTGTCTTCAGACCCCGACAGATCATCTCCATGACCACCGACCATCACCCCGCTATCCACCTCCCATCCCCTCAACAAACACCAGCGCCTCCCCTACGCGCGGCGGCCGCAGCATGGCATGCTGCGCCCGCCGCAACCCAATTTGCATCGCCCGCAGCAACAAACCCGTCCCCGGCGGCGGCCGCCGCAGGCTATGCTGCGCCCGCCGCAACCCATGCTGCGCCCGCCGCCATTCAACATGCAGCGCCCACCGCCTCTCACCCCCCCTGGCGGCGCCCGCCGCAGCCCATGCTGCGCCCGCCGCAAGCAATGCTGCGCCCGCCGCATCTGCACCCGCAGCCCCCGTCCTTCCCGACTCCCATTCACCCTCTGCCTCCACCCAGACCTCCCTCTCCCCCGTTCCCACCTCCCACAAAACAGCCCTCCTCGACCCGAATTGGCAGGCGGCTATGCTCGACGAATACAGGGCCCTTACGAAGAATGGTACTTGGGTTCTTGTTCCTCGCCCTCCTGAGGCGAACGTCATTCGCTGTAAGTGGCTCTTCCATCACAAGTTCCACTCTGATGGGACATTGGAGCGCTACAAGGCCCGTATGGTGGTGAACGGTAGATCTCAGCAGGCAGGTATTGATTGTGATGAGACCTTCAGCCCTGTGGTCAAGCGTGCCACTATCCGAGTGGTCCTGAGTCTGGCTCTGTCGCGCAACTGGGCCATCCATCAGCTGGATGTCAAGAACGCCTTTCTGCATGGTCATCTGAATGAGACGGTTTACATGTTTCAGCCGCCGGGGTTTGCTGATGCTGAGCGTCCAAAGCATGTCTGTCTCCTCAAGCGCTCTCTGTATGGTCTGAAACAGGCTCCACGGGCATGGTTCCAGCGCTTTGCCTCTCATCTGCTCCGTTTGGGTTTCACTGGCAGCCGATCGGATACGTCTCTGTTTATCTATCGCAGAGGCTCGGACTTGGCTTTCCTGCTGCTCTATGTCGACGACATCATTCTCACCGCCTCTTCTGATGCTCTTCGAACGTCCATAATCTCGTGGTTGAGTGCGGAATTCGCCATGTCTGATCTGGGTCCGCTGTCTTACTTCTTGGGAGTTGCTGTTCAGCGACATGCGTCTGGTCTCTTTCTCTCACAGAGTAAGTATGCTGCTGAGATTGTTGCTCGGGCTAAAATGGTCAACTGTAATCCCGTCGCCACCCCAGTCGATACATCCAACAAGCTCAGTGCTCATTCTGGTCCTTTGGTTGACGATCCGACGTTGTATAGGAGCCTCGCTGGTGCTCTTCAGTATCTCACTTTCACCAGGCCTGATATCAGTTACGCCGTTCAGCAGATCTGCTTGTTCATGCATGCCCCTAGGGAACCTCACTTTCAGGCTTTGAAGCGGATCATTCGGTACATCAGCGGCACCCTCGAGCTCGGCACCACCATCACTCCTTCCTCTAAGCTTGATCTTGTGGCTTACACTGATGCGGATTGGGGTGGTTGTCCGGACACACGTCGCTCCACGTCTGGTTACTGTGTCTTCCTCAATGACACTCTTGTGTCCTGGTCAGCAAAGCGTCAGTCCGTCGTGTCTCGCTCCAGCGCTGAAGCCGAATACAGGGGTGTTGCCAACGTTGTCTCCGAGTGCTCTTGGCTCCGCAATCTCCTGCTTGAGCTACGTTGCCCCTTGCAGAAGGCCACTCTGGTCTACACTGACAACATCTATATAAATAATGTATCACGTGTAAACTTGTCAATCGGGTCATTTTAATTGGGTTCATGTTCGGGTTATACAAATCTCGAGTAAATCGGGTTTTGAATCAATTGGAACACAAGTCACTTTGGACCAAGCCAAGTAGGGTTTGTTCCAATTTTGAATCGACCCAATGGTTGAAAAACTCGAACTTTTTAAATACTTTTTAAAAATATTAAAATATTATTAAAATTAAATTATAATATCAATATGCCAAATTAAATTAGATAATAATAATATTATTAAATTTATAAAGATAAAAAAGATAATAATATATAAATATTTAAGCATAAAAAATATTATATTCATAAAAATAAGTGCTCCAAATATACTTAATAATATATATATATATATATATATATATATATATATATTAATTGTGCACACCCCTTAGGGTGTACTTTGTGCCCAGATTTGGGCCCTTGATCGTTTTGTGCTTGATGACTCAGATTGAAAATCATTTTTCTCTTTTTTTTAATAAATTGGAAGTGGGACCCGCTGTGTAATTAGCCATACCCTCCTTTCACTCGGATCCGGATCCTCTCCTAATGAGATGCTCCTAATATTTACCTAATAAAACAATCTCAACCGTTTAATAAAATGAGTGGCTAAGATTGCATCTTTTTAATTAACCCTAAATTCCAGTCTCTTGCTCTTGCCCCTCATTATCCTCTTGCTCTCTCGAGTCTCTATGGATATCTCTATGAGATCTCAATTATATAGCTTTTCTAATGGTTGTCTGCACTTTCTCTCGAATTCATGAGTGTCATCGTCCCTTTGCTTCTAGCCGATAGTTTGGTAGCAATCATCCCCGATCGACGCCAGGCGACAACTGCTAGAGGGAGCAATTGACTACTGGGTTGGTAGCAATCGTCATTTTCTTCCCGTAGCCTTGTTTAATTGGATATAGCCTTGATTGATCTTCTGTAATTGAAACTATTCTTCATTAAATTAAGTAAATATATACCCTAAATTGATTAATTAAGGATCAACGGTGCATTGACCAATTCAATCGCCACTCGCAACTATCCATCCCTTTGTTCCTCCGTCTGGGTTGTTCAATCGCCACTCGCAACTATCCATCCCTTCTTGCAAACCCTCGATCGCCACTCGCAACTAGTTTTGTTCGGATCCGTGATTCCATCTCTCTATACTGTACTACTGTAACATTAATCGAATCAAAATTTAAATTATTTTATCAAGTTAAACCCTAAATTAATTAAGCTGTATGGAATCCATGGAATTACAAAAGAACATAATTTCAACCATGATTCTTAGAAACATTGCCTATGAAAAAAAATTGAAGATGCAGTATATTGATATTGATAAACCGGTAGACCAGATTAACTAGGGTAAATTAATTTTATTACTAATTAATTAATATTAGAGATTTAATATAAACCATTGATTTAATCCAATGGCTTAGATTGTTTTATTAGGTAAATATAAGGAGCTCTCCATTCGGAGAGGATCCGGATCCCACCTTTCAGTGGGCGCGTGGTGTTTTAGGCAATAAAACCTAATTCTCAAAGTGCAACCGTCTTCATCGTTTGGATCCAGGAGAAGATGAGCACCCAATTATCACGCCTCTGCCCTCTAGTGTTGATGATCGGCGATGATCGGCGGCCAATTTCGGAGATCGGCGGTGAGGCGAGGCGGAGGCAGCGGAGGCCACTGCTTCTGCACCACCCACTTCGTGTCCTTATCAGCACCGCCGGAGGATCTCGCCACTGTGGGAAAGGCCGAGCATCAACACAATCGGAGGCGGCGAGAGGCGAGGCAGTGAAGGCCGGCGATGATCCTTATCAGCACCGGCAAATCGTAAGGGGAAGCGGAGGCGACTGTAGAAGATGAAGATCGGCCTTCTCAGCACCAACGAAGCGGAGGCCACTGATTCTACACCACCCTTCATGTCCCTTCTCAGCACCGGCGGAGGATAATATTTCACTCAATTCAATAAGGTATGGATAAGCGATGATGGTGTGGTCGAGCAACGCAGTGGTGGCGATGTCGATCGGCACTTAGCGCAGTGGTGCGAGTAGGATCATCGTAGGCGAGTAGAAGCAACAATCGTCTTTGGTGGGGGATGGGGGATGGGGGAGGGGGGGTGGGGGGTGGTGGTAAGATCATCGTAGGCGATGGCCGATGGGTAGGGGTGGGGTGGGTGGGTGGGTGACTGGGTGGGGGTGGTGGTAACGTTGATCATCGTAGGCGTAGGCGATGGGTAGGGGCGGGGGTGGGTGGGTGGGTGGGTGGGGGGTGGGGTGTGTGTTTAGGTTAGGGTTTTCGAGATGCATAATTTTGATTAATTATTCGTCAATTATTCAGTCTTATGTGTTGAATTTTGGTTACTAGTGGTAATGAGGTGGTAAATTATTCGGTGAAATCTGATTCATTATTCGCCAGAATACAGAGTCTTCGGTTTGGTAAACAATATAAAATAAAGCAATATTATGTGAAATGTGAGACATTATTCAGTGAAATGTGAGACATTATTCGGTGAAATATGAAGCATTATTCGTATTAATTGTAAGTATTGTCTAGGGATTTGAGGTTTCTTTTATCTGAAATTGAATTACAAAAAAAAACATTATTCGGTAGCATGTGACAAATTATTCAATGGAATTGGTAATTTTTTATATGAACTAAATGAAAAAGATAAAAGAACATTATTCGGTAGCAACTGAAATATTATTCGGTGAAATTGTCAATCTTTAAAACGAAATAAAATCAGGTGGATTTAAAAAAAAACATTTATTTTCCACAAAAAAAAAAGCATTTTGTTCACAAATATTTTATATATTTAAAAAAAATGAAAACAAAAAAAGCAAAGGTGGAGGGTTGAATCACACGCACCAAGTCATGGGAGTGGGGTTTTTTTGGCATGTAGGCCCCACTATATTAAAAAGAAAAAAGTAAAAATCTCTTTAAATCATAACCGTCCATCTTCTTTATATGAAGGGACAAGATTTGTGCACAAAGTACACTATAAGGGGTGTGCACAAGGGAACCACTCCATATATATATATAATGATTGACATTAACGGAAAAAAACTGTATGACACAATCTGTATAGGGTCTATCTGGTGCATGTATATATCATTTATATGGCGATGACTTACCGAGTCTGATTTGATATAACGTGTCATCAGTGTCAAGACCTGATGACACGTTATATCCCACCGGGATCGGGACGGACCCCAAGGCAATACTATCTAAGGTTGGTTCATCAAGTACTAGCTAGGATGTTGCTAAAGAAGTTTGATATTGATTATCCGGACATGATAATTTTGGCAGTAGGTGCTTATGAAAGGGCAGAAGAAAAAAACCGCATCCGATTCATCAAAAATCAAAGAAAAATTTGTGTCGAAGGCGCAAATTTTCTGTGATTCCAATGTAATGATTATTGTATTCGGATGCAATGACTACTGGAATGCTGTAATTACCAGATTCGATTGGAGAAACGGTAAAATCTGCGGTTTTGGTGTGATCGGAGGGATGATCGACGATGGAAGCAGTAAGATCAGCGAGCAGGTGAGCAGGAGAGGGAGCGCGTAAGAGAAGACAAGGAGGAGCGTGTGAGCTTGTGGACAATTCCCAAATTTGTCCAAAGATGTGGATAAATTACCAACTAAGACAATTTTTTTGGACATTTTGCAAACTCCCCCCATTTTTTCCATTTTTTTAAACCAAATTACCCTTTACGTGGCTTAATCTCGGCCTTTTATTTTCTTTAGATCAACGGTCCCCGATTTGTGTACAAGGTACACCTTAAGGCTTATATATATATATATATATATATATATATATATATATATATATATATATATAGGGAGTGGTTCCAGAGTGCACACCCCTTAGGGTGTGCATTGTGCACAAATATTATTCGGTGAAATGTGAAACATTCTACCGAACACTGTTATGTTTTTTTTTCCGTTCAGTTCGGATGAAAACGTCCCAATTCCACTGAATAATTTATAACATTCTACCGAATAATGTTTAGTTTTTTTATTTATCCATTTCAAATAAAAGAAACCTCAATTCCCTAAACAATAGTTACAATTTATATGGAATGCCTCAAATTTCACCAAATAATGTTTCACATTCCCCTAAACAATACTCACATTTCACCGAATAATATTTTGTGCACAATGCACATCCTAAGCCTTATGCACAAGTTACCCATTCTCTCTCTCTCTCTCTCTCTCTCTCTCTCTCTCTCTGTATATATATATATATATATATATATATATATATATATATATATATATATATATATATATATATGTGTGTGTGTGTGGGGGGGGGGGACTTTCCGGTGAGTACACCCCTTACTATGAAACGGGAGGACAAATCTAGGCCCTTGGATGAAAGAAAACCAATGGTGTGGATTAGTTTTAAAAATTCTTGTTTAAGCGTGTAACTACCTAGTATTCATATTTAACGTTAAATATGAATACTAGGATGTTAACCGCTTAAAGCAGGTAACCAAAAACTATTATTCCCAGATTGTGCTAATATTCACATTTTATTATCTAATTATTCATATATAAATTATTAAATATTCATATTTAGTGTTTAGTGGTTCCAAGTAAAATATCAGGGATTTCATCTCTACGCTTAAACGTGTAACCAACTAGTATTCATATTTAACATTAAATATGAATACTAGGTAGTTTTACGGTTAAACAGTTTGTTTTTCAAAGTTAATCCTAGCCCTTTTTTTTGATCCAAGAGTTGAGATTTGTCCCTCCGTTTCATGGTAAGGGGTGTCCTCACTGGAAAGCTATTATTTATATATATATATATATATATATATATATATATATATATATATATATATATATATATATATATATATATATAACAAGAGGCATGTCCAAAATAAAGTAACCCTACTTGACCAATAAAGAGCCTTAGTATCATTTCATGTGAGAGTTGGGTAAAATTAAATGGTTGAGATCTTGTGCTGAATTTCTAAGTGAGCTTGATGTATATTTTGAGAGAGTTTGGTTGATGATGTTTGAAGTTAGCATCTTAGTTCCCAGTTTTTTAGCACCAGTTGGCCAAATAAACTTTTTGCCCTTATTTTCATACCAAGCCTCATTACAACCATACAAAACGACCTCTTGATAATTCTTGTTTGCTTTGACACTTTTGATGGAGATTTCGTGATATAAATGTCAATATTTATTTAACTTTTTGCATATAGGATTAAGTTGAGATATGTACTTTAAAGCCTAAATACTTTGAGTGCAAGAGAGAAACACATTATCCTGGTGAGTTTGGACTAAATTTGCTTTAACTTTTGGATCGCTCATATACTTGATAAGATGTTTGTTCTCTTACTCATGGCTCCTACCACTTGATGTTGCTTGAAGATCTTATTTGTGGGATGATTTATTCTATATTTGATTTTCATTGCTTGAGGACAAGCAAAATGTGAAGTGTGTGGGTATTTGATGATGCATAGTTTGACATACATAATAGGATAGTTTTAGGTGTATTTGCATTGTAATATATCCCTCATTCTAGTTATTTTAGCGCATTACACTCTTTGTTGAAGAAGTCGGAATCTACACTATTTTAGTGATTTTATGCAGATTTGTGGACCCGACATGTTGGAGAAGCAAGGCGACGAAGCCAGAAGAGCAATTGAAGAAGGAAACATCAAGGAAGAAGTGGGGAAAGAAGAAGCATAGAAGAAGAGAAGACAAGATGGAAAAAAGAAAGGGACGAGCAACATCCTCTAGGAGCCGTGAGGACAAGCGTCGAGCACTCACCCAACAGACACAACAAGACAGGGACACCCTGGAGCAGGTAGTGTCCGCTGCCAGTGGAAGCCAGCGGTTACCGAGCGGATCCTAGGGTTTTGCTGACGGCGGATTTGCTTAATCCCCAAGCATGAAATTTTATCCGATGATGATTCTTTCCTATCCAAATTCGGCCGATCTAGGGTTTTTGGCAACCATTTGAGCCCTATAAATACCTAGGTTTTATATGAGTTTTTCATCACTTAAAACCTATTCCGCCTCCCGCTTAGGGCGAACCACTTTGCATCGTTCAACTTTCGTTTCATATTTCATTCTAAAATAATCATGCTAGGCTAATCTCTTATTGTTTTACTCGCGCTTCAAGACATTGGTTTAGTGTATCGTGAGAGCTGAATTCTAGGTTTTATCTATCTATAGTATTTCATCTCCTTTATACTTTATTGTTAATATTGTGATTGTATCTTGACTCACGACCTAGATAGAATTGCATCATGCTAGGGTTTCGACTACCTTCGCTTTGAAGGTCGAAATCCAATAGTGGCAAACACATCCTGTAGGAACGGTTCGGGAAACTGGATTGTGCAAGGATATTGATGTGTTGATTGTAGGTACTTTTAATGGAAGCGGTGGGTGGGTTGACAACCAGTTGAGAAGTCGAAGAGATGGGAGTATCCAATCAAGATGTCGTTATATTCTGGGACATATTGCTATATATTGGCCCCATGTAGAGTAAGGGAGCTAGGCGGTGATCAACAAGGACAACCTACCTAATTATGTACATAAACCGAAACCGGAGTAATAAGAAGAAGCCCAAGGATCGAGAAACCAACCATGTTGCGATGAGCAGGTGAAACCATCCACATATCTATCTTGCTCTCTTTACAATTGCTTTGTTACTTTGATTGCGCTACTAGGTACTTCTCTTCTGCCGATTCTCTCTCTCTAAAATCTACTTTTACTTGCTCTGTTCTCTCATCTCTATTCTTATTGTTGGAAAGAGAACCACTAATCTCACGCTCTTTGTGGGATCGACACATGTGCTTAACTGCTATACTAGTACTTGAGTGTAGGTATTTCCTTGATGAGATTCAACGACCGATTTATCGCTCGTCGACACCCAACTGTTGGAATACAAAAGGAATGGGGGAGCATCATGTCAATGGTCATCGACGTCAATGGGCAACAGTAAATCTAATAAATTGTGGATAGATAACTGGTTATCGATAGAACCCATTATCCAAAATGTTGTTTGTCGTATTGATGAATACAAAGAAACAATAGTGAGCGACTACATTCTTGGAGGAAAGTGTGAAAGAAAAGTTGGGAACACACCTTACCAATAGTGGAGGACATTACAAATATCCCGCTACCGACCAATCAATTTGAAGATACACTATACTGATGGTCGGATAGAAACGGATGGTTTATAATAGTCATGGGATAAAGACTCATAACCAATGAAGATAAGATGGTACTTGACGATAACTCATGGACTTGGACAGTTAACACCCCACCTAATATAAAAAATTTCATGTGGAAATTAGGCCACCAGGGCCTCCCTACTATTACTAGACTAGCTCAAAGAGGAACGCATGTACCAACTACGTGTGTCTTCTGCAACAACATGGTCGAGGATGATGTGCATATCTTCCTTGAATGCAACTGTAATAACGGAAATAAGGCCCCGTTTGGTATGAATGATGGAATCGGAATGAGAATCGTAATCGGAATGGAATTAGAAAATCGTAATGATCCATTACTAGAGCTAGTTGTTTGGTATGCTGTCGGAATGCACATTTCCTAAATAATAATAATAATGATGATGATGATGATGATGATGATGATGATGATGATGATGATGATGATGATGATGATGATGATAATAAAAAAAATAAAATAGTGATAAACATTATTATTGTTATTAAAAATTGAAATAAAATATATATTAGATAACAAAATATCGACAAAATAATACTAGTAATAGTAGACTAATAATAATAATAATAATAATAATAATAATAATAATAATAATAATAATAATAATAATAATAATAATAATAATAATAATAATAATAATAATAGAAAACTAATATATATATGGAATAATAAAATAATAATAAAAATAATAATATTAACAGAAATATATTATTATTATTAAAAATAATAATATAATATAATATAATATGATGATGATGATGATGATGATGATGATGATGACGACGATGATGACGATGATGACGATGATTCCCGAGAATCATTACGATTCCAAGTTTTTATCATACCAAATATTTAAATCGGGAATCATCCATTACGATTCCCAGTTTTTATTCCCGGGAATGGATACCAAAAAAGCCTTAAGTGTATGAAGACGAAAGATTGCAACGACATACAAACTCTTATTAATCAATCCAGAGACATAAGATCAATCTTGAGACTACTAGGAAAGCGACTGAACAATGAGGACAAAGAATCAAATCACATTTAGAAATGAAGCACCGGCATCCACCACAACAATGGAGCAGATGATAAGAACACATAGAGAGAATGGGGGAGGGGGGGGGGGGAAGCATATCAGTTTAAAGAAGATGTGTCAAACGACAGAGACAAATAGACAATATAAGAAAATCAAGAAATCGGGAAAAGAAGAGAGCTAACACAAAATGGAGAAGACCTCGTATCGGAACTTTCAAGATGAACTTTGATGGGCCTATAGTATTGAATAAGGAAATTTTAATTAAAATACCTCCACCTTTGGGGGTATGGTAAAAATATATCATAAACTTTCAAATGTAATAAAAATATCCCGACCTTTGAGAGTAGTGGTAATATATTGCCATGAGTTTTCTCACGGGTAAAAAAAATCTGACAAGGCAGCCTATGTGGAATTTCTTTTTTTTTTGACAGGGCATCCTAAGTGGAAGCATTTTTACAAATTAGCACTAAAATTGGGTTCTATTGAACGGTTTCTTTAAGAAAAAAAATAAAGAGTTGGATCGGGTTCATACCCAACAACTGATTTTCATTTTTAATGATGAAAAAATCAACCTTAAACCTAGTCAAGCAACTGCTTCTCCTCAAATCTCGATCAATCTCCTTGAATCCACACCAGTTTAAGAGGCGACCATGGAAGAAGATAAGAGGGAGAAAAGGCATTGGGTATAAACCCGATCCAACTCTTTATTTTTATTTTTTTACCTAAGGAAACCATCCAAGAAAACCCTTGTCAAAAAAATTCACGTAGGCTGCCCTGTCAGTATGTTTTACCCGTGAGAAAAGTTGTGGTAATATATTACCACTACCCTCAAAGGTCGGGATATTTTTATTACATTTAAAAGTTTAGGATATATTTTTACCATACCTTCAAAGGTAGGGGTATTTTAATTAATTTTCCTTATTGAATAATGATAGTACAGTTGGCTTCATCATTCGCAACTGAAAAGGGCAACCAATCACGATTGGATAAACAAGTGGGCAAACATATACCACTCTTGTCCAAAGCTCTGACGCTAAAATAAGACCTTGTAAAAGTAACGAAACTTTGAATCTCGAAGTTCATCATTGAAGGATACTCTCTTATAATCATAAATCACCTTAACAAAAACAACAAATGTCCATGGAAAATAGAACTGCTCATCTTCAATGATAAAATTTTAATGTCAAACATGAGAGATCTATTTCTCTCATGTTCCCTATGACTACAATAGAGTGACTGATAAGGTTGCACATCTTTACCGCTTTGCCGGGGTCTTGATACATACAATGACACAGTTTTCGCGACCTCATCCGCAAAGATGTTCTTAGGTAGAATTTCTCTATCTGAAAACTATTTTCTAGCTATAACTTATTAAAAATATTTTAGACCCACGTTTATTAAAAATATTAATAAAAAATATTTTCTAACTATAATTTTATTTATATATGGATTTTTTTTGTTGCTTTGTTTGTTTAGTATTCAAATTATCACCTTTCCCTAAAAAAACACCATATAAGATCGATAGATGCTAACACGAAATATTTCCACCGAATTGCAACTGGGAGAAGAAACAGAAACATAATAAAAACAATACAGACAACCGCAGGAGTTGCGGTTACAACCGACAAAGAAATACGAGAATCCATTAAGCATGACTTCATGAAACGATTCCAAACTACCCAAAGGAAAATAATCTCGAGTAATTTACTCAATAACATAAACACAGAAATCACCTCCGAGGACAATGAGTGGCTTACTAAACAAATATCGAATGCTAAAATTAAAAATGCGGTCTTCAGTTTAGCAAACGACAAGTCACCCGGACCTGACGGTTTTCCAGCCAGTTTTTTTAAGAAATATTGGCCCATTGTTGGCCCTTCTGTGACTAAAGTTGTCAAAAGCTTCTTCATTAGTGGCAGAATGCTAAAGCAGGTAAATCACACCTTAATTGCACTTATCCCAAAGTGTGACAACCCAACAACCACATCACATTACAAACCCATCAGCTTATGCTCCACAACGTATAAGATAATTTCTAAAATACTAGCAACAAGACTAAAGAAAATTATCCCTAAAATTATCAACCCCTTGCAGAGCGCATTCACTGCAGGAAGGTCCATACAAGACAATATCCTAATAGCAAATGAGCTCTTTCACTCATTCTCAAAAAAGAAAGGAAAAACTGGCTGGAGTTAAACTAGACATGAAAAAAGCCTTTGACCTTGTGGATTGGAATTTCTTGCTCTCAGTTTTAACTAATTTTGGATTCTCGGAACGCTTCACAGGATGGATTCGGGAATGCATAACGACAGTAACCTACTCTGTCCTAGTAAACAACGAACCCACTGATCTATTTGCTCCTCAGCAAGGGCTTAGACAAGGCGACCCTCTATCCCCATATCTATTCCTCATACTATCAGAAGTCTTAGTACGCGGGCTACACAAGGAATCTATAGCTCCCCGTAGCCACCTAGGCATCACGATCAAGCGAAATGGAACAAGAATCCCATTCTTAGCTTTTGCGGACGACATAGTCATTTTTGCGTCGGCAACAAAAACTGCTTGTGATCAAATAAACAAAGTCCTACGGGAATTCTCTTCCCTTTCTGGTCAAAGGTTAAAGACACAAAATCACATTTCCAAACGACTCCTAACATGGGAACTTATCTAGGTTGCCCCATCATTTGTGGTCGAGCTAACAAGGATACTTTTAATGACCTACTAATCACAACTAAATCACAAATGCATAAATGGAAAGCCAACTGCTTGTCTCATAAAGGACGATGTACCCTAATAAAAACCACTTTATCAGCAAAACCCCTACATCTTATGTAGTGCTTCTTATTACCAAAATCTATACGCACTGAACTGGACAGAATCAATCGGAATTTCCTTTGGAACAAGGGGCCAAAACATAAGCCTCTTATTAGTTGGTATGAAGTCTGCAAGGAAAAATCCAACGGAGGACTTGGACTACGTAACTCTGAAGATATGAATAAGGCACTACAACTAAAACTATTATGGAAAATATTGGCTGAACCAAGAAATCCATGGGTAACACTAGTCACTGAAAAATACTTACGACAAAAACACATACTGAATTACCGCAAAAAGGGAGGCTCCTCCTGGCAATGGGCATAGCTCACTAAATTTATACCCCTTTTTAAGGATGGCCTTCGTTGGTCGATTGATAATGGCAGAAGCATAAACTTTTGGCTTGATCATTGGTTCGGAAACTCACCACTAATAACATTAATACCGGATGACAGGCAGGTTGACACACAACTCACTATTCAACACTTCTTGACAAACGACAAGAAGTGGAACTTGGATAAACTTAACTCTACCCTTCAACATATCTTACCAGCAGAATCAATAGACCTAATATCCACATACCCGATACCCAAAAATATACACAACGATAGGTTATACTAGAAATGGAGCAAGAATGGATGGTTTAGCACAAGCTCAGCGATTCAAATGATTAACCACTATAAATAGCACCAAAAATCGGACTTAAGATGGATTTGGAGTTTAGACTTACCATCAAAAGTGAAAACACTACTTTGGAAAATTACGAAGAATGGGGTGCCCACCTCGGTAAAACTTGCCTCTCATGGGGTTGGGGTGCCTACATCCTGCCCTCACTGTGATTCGAACTATGAGGATCTAGCCCATCTTCTTTGGGACTGCCCGATAACAAGAGCAACAATAGCACAAGTGGATCCTACCTTAATGAATATTCTACATACCTGCTTCACGCAAGGAATAGACATAAATAGTTGCCTTTGCTACATTAAAGAGAAAGCTGGGAGTCAAAAATTCAATGTTCTCGCTTTCTCCTGGTGGAGCATTTGGTACTTTAGGAACATGACGCTCTTTGGCAACACCAAGCCAGATGCTAGGAGCATACTTTCTTATGCAAAAGACCAAAAACTAAGCTGGAACACCTCAAATCAATCCGACGACAACACAGACGCCCAATGCATACAACAGAAAAACAACATGACACGAACACGGTCTACAATACCAAGGAAAAACTGTAAATGGAAGGCACTAAGAATGGGTTACCACAAACTAAACTTCGATGGAGCTCTATCTACTTCCTCTTTGGGCTCCTATGGATTCGTCATCAGAAACCATACTAGCACACCCGTTTTCTGCGGCCCAGGCCCTTCGTGCATTTTCTCTGTATCTGGTGCGGAGGGCTTGGGGCTCTGGAATGGCCTTAATGCTACTAGAGAACTCAACATAACCAACTTGACAATAAAAGGGGACAACCTGACTATTATTAACAGCCTTAAGGGATGCGGAAAACCCTCTGGGGACTCTGAAATGATTGTCTCAGACAGTCTAGTCTCCCTAGGTTTCTTTCACTCAGTTGAGATTTGTCATGTATTTAGAGAGGCAAATCGAGTTGCTGGCCGGCTTTCGCACCTCAATTTCACCTTCTCTGGCAATTCTTTACCTGACGACTCGATGCTTCGTAATTTCGTTCGTCTGGACGCCCTTGGCATTTAAGGTCTTCTTAATGCTAAACTATTTCCGGTTCAAAAATAAAACAAAATGTTTGGGCGTCAAATTGAAATTAATCTTATCATATATGACTGTTTTTCTTCTCTTGGTTTTCTTGGTGCAAACTAGAAAGCATGAGAGTTATGTACAATATATTGCAATCAACAAAGAAGCAGACCGATGAATCTGTAGCTTTTGAGCTCCAACTAAACTGGCTCCCCTGATCTTAAAAATATGCAAAATTGTTGCCGCAACGTCAAAAACGTCGCCCCCTGGTATTGAAGTTACCCTGTAACTTGTTCATAACTGACAACTCCATCTTCTGCAGTTCACTCGATGCAAAACAAATGGGGGATTGATAAGATGCCCCTTCAATCAAGAATTTGGGTTACGACACCGAGTGCAACAGTTCTCCCTGAGGTCCGCAAGAATACTCTCCCGAGAGGCTTGCAATTTGAGAACTCATCCACACAAACTGCTCCTTGTAGGCCCACCTGAAAATCATACATATCAGCTGAAATTGGTACTCCGAATATGGTACATGAGATTTTATTTTAGGGACAACATAAAATGTTCAGCATCTGCCTCACTTCTATGACTGCATTCTGCTTCGACAGCAGGCAGCGCGGTGACTTTTTCGTCACTTTTCCGGTCTTGGGATCAAGCAACGAGTTTATCTTCACAATATGTGCAGCCTCCTTTGCGTGGTGTATATGAAACTCCAACTGCATAATGTGAATACATTTTTAACTGAACAAGGCTTGAGAAAGGAGCTGGGATTTTGATGGGGTTAAAAATGCAATCTTGGCTTAAATTAGGTTAAATGAATGCCTTGATGAGTATAATTATGTGATTATGGAAGTTGTCTTACTTGAGATCCGACAAGAATAGGAGTAACCAAATCCAACACGAGAACCTTCAACTCCAAACGTGCTGCTACTCTAATGGGAAAATATGGGTGACAAAGCACTCCCCCGGCCATCACTTGGCCGACATCTACACCTTGTATACTGACAGCTATGTTGTCTCCTGCTCTTGCAACAGAACAAGGCTTCGCATTGCATTCTATAGACCGCACCGTTCCTATTTCTCCCAATGGCATGACAAGAACCTGGATGCATTCAACAGCATTCAATTAAGAAACTAATGTATTCCTTTGCCCGATTCTCCTTGTGACCGCTTATGAGAAGCTGACAGATGGCAAAATCATTGGGTGCTTTACAGTACTATCAATGACATGCTATGCTAGGAGAGGATGAAATTCTAACCTTACAACCACTTCTTAGGGCTCCTGCCTCCAGTTTACCACATACAGAAACTTGACCTGTTGAATGTGGTCGAACAAGATCACATATGGGCATCAGTAGGGGCTTCATGTACTCTCTTGTGGGAGGATGCAGTGAATCTATTGCTTCCAAGAGATGAGGTCCATCATACCTGCAGCATAAAATTATCATTCAATTCATTTTGGAATGATCCAGAAAATCAGCTTATTAGATTTTAGCACTTTTAAGGACTTCCAAATCACCTAATGTCAGTTTTACCGAGATATAAGAAATAGAAATTTCTATAAATCCATAATTCAGATTCTACACTGAACTAGGAATAGAGATAAACTTGAGCATAATTTCCCTTGATTGAAAAAGCTACTTGCCTACTTCCACATTCAGTAAGACGATACAACGAATCAACTCATATTGTTGGAAAGATTGTTCTCCTTTACGATACTGTTGCACACACAATAAAATCACCAAATTGGCCGAGTTCAATATTCCTCCAGTTATGTTATTTCCTCTAAAAGAGCCAAAGAGACTGATTCCCAAAAATTATCAAATCCTTGACGCAAGAAAACTGACCAGGATTTCAAGCGTGTATCAGTAGCTGCTGCTACCATGTTCTGGTTTTCCATTGCACTCAATGGAACCCATGATACAAGAGAATCCTTGAAATTACACAAATGTAGAAACGATCCTAGTTGCCTCTTGATCAATTCAAACCGTTCATTTGAGTACTGCACTGCATCCATTTTGTTAACTGCAACTATAATCTGATCAACACCAAAACTCCGGATGAGCTGCGCATGTTCCCTTGTTTGACCTCCAGTAGCATCCAAACCAACTTCAAAAGAACCAAGTGACGCATCTACCACAAGAATGGCAGCATCTGCTTGTGTTGCACCAGATATCATATTCGGGACAAAATCCTTATGGCCAGGGGAATCAAGTATAACGACATGATACTTTTTGGTACTAAAATATGCAACAGCAACTGTCATTGTAATTCCTCTTTCTCTTTCTTCAGTGCTCTCATCAAGTGCCCATGCATAGGCAAAAGATCCCTTTCCCTGAGATCATGAAGCAGAAGCATGTAACTAATAAAAGATGAAAGCAAAATCGAAAAGCAGGCAACAAAATACAGATGGACATATGAACAAGTATCCAACCACTAACCTGCATCTTGGCTTCTTTCTCATACTTGTGCATATCTTTCCGGGATATCTCACCCAAAAGTTGTAAGAATCTTCCAGAGAGAGTTGATTTTCCGGAATCAACATGGCCAACCTGTCATCAACGTTGTACATTTACAGTTAATTTTGCTTGAACTAGAGAGCAGGAATACAACAGACAAAATGAAAGTAACATGACAGAAAATTGGGTCATCATGGGAGACTTTAATTCCATATTGAGATCATGTGAAAGAAGGAATGGAAGACATGTCTACAAAGATTGATAGTCATGGTTAATAAAGAATGAAATGACAGAAAATACTATTGCAGAGCACAGTTTCACACACCCAAGCCATGCTCAGATCACTCTCAAATCATAGTGCAAGTTTTAGAAAAGCAAGCAACTACTCAAAGATCTTTCAAATTCTACAACATGTGGGTAGATCACTCAGCATTTCAAACCACATGGGAAAGTGCATGGAGCTTCAATGGTTGGGGAACAACACAATATCAACAATGCAAAAGAATGCATCAGGCTATCAGCTAATGCATCCCCTGAGAAAACTGAATAAAAATCACTTCTCACACATTAGTGAACGCGCCTCAAAAGATCAAGAATAGTACCAAACAGTATTTGAGGCCTTCAGAGCTGATACAGATTCACAGGAGTTGTTAGAACAAATGGAGAGAAGTAAAGCACAGGCTACTAAGCTCAGAGACGCTGAGATGAAATTTAATGCACAGCTAGCTAAGACCAAGTATATTATGGAGGGATACAAGTGCACAGCTTACTTTCATGGACTCATGAAGAGAAACATGAAAAGAAATCACATCAGCTCAGTACAGAAAAGAAATGGAAATATGATTGTTTCTGAAATTGAAGTAGCACTTGAATTTGAGGAATAATAGGAGGAACTACTTGGATATGCTACAATCTGCAAGAAAGTTGAAAGAAATATAGTATAGAACGGGGTTACCGTACTCAGCTCTCTAGCCCATGTGGAATTGGTTCAGGAAGTCTCAAATGAGGAAATAAAGAGGAATCTATGGGGCATATGAAATGACAAGCCCCCTGGACCCGATGGCTTCACCTTTAAGTCCTTTAAGAAAACCTGGGAGTTAACTGGGCCTTATGTGTGCAGTGCAATTAAAGAATTTTTCAGAACAGGAGAGCTCCTAAAACAGTTGAATCACACAGCTATATCACTAATTGCAAAGAAAACAGATGCAAGCAGAGTTGAGAACTACAGACCTATGTCTTGCTGCAATGTAATATACAAGATCATCTCAAAAGTGTTAGCTAGCAGACTCAAACCTCACCTCAGTACCCTAGTGTCACCATCTCAAGCAGGGTTTATCAGTGGTAGACTCATGGGGGAGAATGTAATGATGCTGCAGGAAATGCTGAGAAAATATGCTAGAAAGAGAATCAGCCCTAGATGCCTGATAAAAATTGATTATGATACACTATCTTGGCCCTTACTATTAGATATGCTCACTGAACTCCAATTCCCTGAACTTTTCATCAAATGGATAACTCAGTGTGTTTGCTCCACTACTTTCTCCTTGAACATCAATGGAAACTTGCAAGGCTATTCTCAAGGCAAAAGGGGTTAAGGCAAGGAGACCCCCTCTCCCATATGCTCTTTGTGCTATGTACAAACTACTATCAAGGCTCCTAAAGTGCAAACATCAATGGAAACTTGCAAGGCCATTCTGAAGGCAAAAGGGGTTAAGGCAAGGAGACCACCTCTCCCATATGCTCTTTGTGCCATGTACAAACTACCTATCAAGGCTTCTAAAGTGCAAAACAAGACACCCCAGCTTCAGATTTCATCCAAAATGTAATACGCTGCAAGGGGAGATACACATTCTATGAGAATATTGGTAAACTGCTTCCAGAACTTTAAGGAATGTTCAGGTTTAGACATCAACGCTTCCAAGTCCTCGTATTGCACAGTAGAAGTTACAGAGGAGGATGAACAGAAACTTATTCAATGGACTGATTTCACAAAGGGTTCCTTCCCCTTCACCTATCTTGGCATACCGATCTCTTCAGGGAAGCTCCTTCTCTATCAATTCTCTCCGTTACTTGATAAATTTGCTAGTAAAATAAAAGCATGGAATACTAAAACTTTATCCTATGCAGGAAAAATTGAGCTCATAATATCTGTTTTACAAGGGATATAAGCTTTTTGGTTTGCCATAATCCCTGATCCTACCACTGTTATCCAAATAATCAATAGATTTTGTGGAAATTTTATGTGGAAATCCCCTAGAGTAAAATGGAAAGAAATTTGTTTACCAAAGAATGAGGGTGGACTGGGTATAAGAAATCTCAAGGAATGGAACCTAGCTTTCTTTTGTAAAATCCTGTGGGACATTATAAGAAAGGACACCCTATGGATTAGATGGATACACCATGAATATTTAGCTAGGATTTCTGTATGGGAATGGGAAATTCATAAAGTGAATGACTCACCTCTCATCAAAAGAAACATTGATGCTCGGAGCATCCTTCTTCAACTTGCAGGTACACCTAACCAAGCACAGGAAATGCTACTGAAGTGGAGTCCAAATGGAAAGCTGAGCATGACACATATATATAATGCCATAAGAACTAGAGGATACAGGCAACCTTGGAGTTCACTAATATGGGACAACAAAATAACCCCAAAACACTTCTTCATAGCCTAGGTAGCAGAAAAAAAGAAGCTAGCAACAAAGGATAAAATCACATACAGGGAGATTGACAATACTTGCTCTCTTAGTAATGTTGCATCAGAAACTAGCTCCCACCTATTCTTCACTTGTCGTTATACCTCTACTGTTTGGTTGCAGATTAGACTATGGCTGGGAATTAGAAGAAACATGAGCACACTTGACAGTGCAATCAAATGGATAAAGAAGGACAATAAAGGAACTGGATGGACACGCAAAGAAAGGAAAATTGCCCTGGGAGCCACTATTTACTACATATGGACAAACAGAAACATGAAGTGTTTTGAGAACAAAATGAAGACAACAGATGAGCTCGTGAACCAAATCAAAACAAATGTGTACAAAGTACTCCATACCTCAAATCCAGTAGTATTCACTCAATCAAGGAGGCTGCTAGAGACTAGTGAGAGGAATAGCGCAATCCAAGGGCAAATCTAAGAAGGAAACAAGTGAAGACCACAAGTGGCAAACACGATCCTGAGGATAACTTTTGCTTAAGGTCTAGTTAGCTTTGTAGATCAGAGTTCAGGTTTCTCCCTTTTGTAATGCTGAGATCTAGTTAATGGATGTGCATGTTCTTATTTTACAAGGAATTTAGGGGGCACTAATGTACTGTTCTGCAGCATCCTTGATGGCATAGCCGAAGGGGATGCTTCAATTCACTACATTAGGGTGTGTCCGAGTTATGATATCTTTGGCTTGATGAGAATGGATCCACACATGGACTTTGTCTACAAAACCCTATTATAGCATAGCCTCGTGGAATGGTTTCCATGGGACGAAGGTTAGCACACGAGGTGTAAACCTCATTTTGGCACAAAAGAACAATATGGTACCCTCTACCTTCTTGTAAATATTTCCTTCAAGTTTTCAATATATTTTAAACCTTAAAATTAAATAAATTAAAAAATAAAATAAAAAACATGACAGAAACTTTGCAAACAAGTAGAGAAAATACTAAATCATCTAAAAGAAAAGACAAACAACCCATAGGAAAACATTAGGAAAGTTCATCCAACAGAATAAAGGGGAATTAATGTGCAGCGAAACTCTTCCCGACTTTTTGTTAATTAAATCTGACCATTGCTAGGTAATAAAGCATATGGTTCACTTCAAAATTACAAGAAAATATTTCATATCTTTTTTTTCCCCAATCAATCAGGCTTCTAAAGCATAGAATATGGAATGATGCTTAAATGCAATTATTGAACCTTTCAGTAGTAACCAAAATTTTACTTTAGTCATAATAGTTTAAATTTAGAAGTGAAAACTGAATTTAATAATGCAGTTGTTCTCTATTGGTCTTACATCAATGTAGAAGTGGACCATGAAATGACATCCAGGAGTCAACAAGAGAAAATAACAAGGAATGAGGCCACATATAAATTGTTCTTTTCATATCAGGGGACACTGCATGAATTTGAAAAGGTTGTTTTCCACCATGTAAAAAAGTCCAAAATCTCAAGAGAACCATGTAGAATTTCCTTAAATTCTTTTAAAAGAAAAGTAAAAATAGCTGAAGTTGTTCACTTACAATAGCTAGATTTAGTTGAGCCATACGATCTACTCGTTCATCAGGAAGCATCCATTTCTCGGTTTTGTATTGTGAAGTGCTAGATTTCGCACTAATGCTATGCTTTGATAACTCAGATTTCACGTTCAAAGTCATGTTTTCCATACTGTTGGTGAGACTCTTGGGCTTGTGTCCAGTTCCTTGGGAACTGGTTCCCTTTGTGATGTTGGGTTCCACTTTTGCAGTGAGAACAGGGAAGCCATCTTGAATTGTCGAACTTGATGGAGCCTCAGCATCATAATTGCTATCTCTGATGTTTGACCTCCCTTTCTTCAATGAAGGGGCATTACTCTTTTTTTGCATGCTATCATGTTCTTTGACTTTACTCAAATGGTCACTCTTTTTAGCATTAGGCTGAGCTCTTATGGATGTGTTCTTCTCTACTGGAAGAGACCCTGCACAATACAAGATCACTATCTTAATAAGTAAATATGACTGCAAAAGAATGACTGAAAAGTTATACAATACTTTTTACGACTATCTTGTGTTTATATATGCCTTCATTCAAAGGTAATATCTTTGTGAATATTAATATGATTTCAAAATAGCTAAAAATTCATGAACTATTCATGTTCTTTTTAGCATTAGGCTGAGCTCTCATTAATATGATTTCAAAATAACTTTTCAGTCATTCTTTTGCAGTCATATTTACTTATTAAGATAGTGATCTTGTATTGTGCAGGGTCTCTTCCAGTAGAGAAGAACACATCCATAAGAGCTCAGCCTAATGCTAAAAAGAGTGACCATTTGAGTAAAGTCAAAGAACATGATAGCTATTTTGAAATCATATTAATATGATTTCAAAATAGCTAAAAATTCATGAACTATTCAACAAAGAAATTTGTGCACATGCTAAGGTCCTCCTTAGCATGTGTGAAATTTTGGCCCTTAATTCTATAGTTTATTACACTTGTAGGGCAACAAAAAGGTCATGCATGGAAATGTCATAAAGACACCTGATTATTGCGTTGTTGTGATTATTAAGGACCGCAGGGAGTGTTTACTTGCCAAGTGAAAATTTGTCACTAGGTTGGATTTGGCTTGCAGGGAGTTTTGTCCTTGTAAATAGGACGATAGTTTTGGTTCCGATTCAATAGTATATATTTAAGAAACTGCTAAGCATGATGTCATGAAGGCTGTCTAATTAAAGCAACAGACATGGACCATCCTTTCAACTCAGTGAACTCACTCCCTATCCAAAACCCAAACAACAAGCAAAGAAGATGAAAGGAACTACGAAGACAAAATCCATCATTACACCGAAGTTAATCTCAAACAAAATAGAAAAAACTACAAATATAGCACAAGATTCTTCTTTTCAAAGCTAAAAATAGAGTCAAGGATGAAATAGAATAGAGAGGTCCCAATTCATTATTCGTGCAGTTGTAAAGAATGAGAAGTTTTGTAAAATATGAACTCGTTATTCCAGAAAATGATTTTTTCACACTAACATCAAAAGTATTACCTCGTGGATTTTTTAACGAACTCAATCGACTAGAGACAAGGTCATCAGGTGACGGAATATCAAACTTGAAAGGAACTGAAATGAAGACCATCAAAACCAAGGTGAATAGAGTGATAGAACTGGATATTAATTATTAACTAATGGTAATCTTGGAGAAATGAGAATTGTATACAAGATATTACATCATCTAAATCAATGGAATATAGCTCTGAAACATATCACACACCTATATCCGCACGGTGACTGTTATAAGACCCCAAAACATTATGACATTCATGAGAATATCCAGGAATTTTCCCAAACTCGCTGCACATATAGCCTCCTGTCACAAAATTATCATTCTGATGTCGAAATATTACAGCCTTTTTTGGCGTCTGATGTGGCAATGATGTAAAGAGAGACTTGGCCAGGCGTGAAACTCCAGAATCTGGGAACATGCCATCAACTGCATAAAAGATATCTAAGCTATAAGAGGCCGCTTACTGTGAAACCTCCAGAAAGAAAAAAAAAAAGCACAATAGATTTCATGATTGAAATCACTGCCCATATCTCCACCTCTAAAAGATTGATTGAGGGAGATAGCCAGATAGGGAGGTTCATTCATTCACCTGACTTAAATGCCAAATAATAGCTCAAACCAGTGTACCAAAATAACCTTCATCGTTAGAATGGCCAGCCTTACACAGGAAGTTGTTTTTAGTGATTAACGATCAGTCGATAACATACATCATCACAAGGAGAGTGGAATGAACAGAAAAGTATTGAGGAAGATGGGGGTCTTGAGGTAGTGTGTAGGGAATACTAAGATATGAGAAAGAGGAGGCATAGGGCCAAAATGAGGAAACTTTCAGATAAAGCAAGGCCGTCTAATCCATTTTCAGCCAAACTGCTGAAAAAGAAAAATTCATAAATTAAATTTTTGTTTATCAGCATGCAATAAAAAGTTTGGTTTATCCTCAACAAACATATAACATTAATAACAAATATAGCTTCCTGTTTTCTTTTATGTACCCAATTTTGTCAGTCAAGTCTAGAAGTACACAGAGATTGCTTTTACAACAGAAAATGGTGCACACTAGGGCATTGATGTACCAATAGACATCATTTGTAGTAACTCCTTTAGATTATTATTTCTCAATAACTTGCATTACCTGTTTTCTTATCCAGTTTGTCACCAATGTTGAATGTAGGGGCTCTAAGAACTCCACATATGTCACAACAGGGCATACTCTCATCATTGTCATATGTGCATACGGTACAGCTCCAAACCCCAGGCCCAATTTCATGCTTAGATCCCACCAATTCATGGTCTGCATGGAAAAGCATTAGTCAAAATGATAATTTTAGCAGAAACGACTAGAGGGAGAATCAAACATCAAGTTAGAGGCAGCATAAAAATAGGCAGAAGGTTTAATAACAACACTAAAAATATCAATATCCATCAGATAAGCCAAATGAGTCTTTGATCCTTCAACGATTCATTTACATTTTTTTCCATACAGATTGACAGCACAAATAGGAATCAGATGACTGTTAAGTGTTAACACTTGCATATTTAAAGGAATTAAAGCTTAAAAATAAAAACAACATTGATGGAAAACAAAGAGGAAGACCAACTAACACCAGGCTGGGAACATTACGAATTTAGAGCATAAAATACATAATTCAAACCCGTGTTGGACAGAGTCAAATATTCACTTGCATAAGAAAATTTATGGGCATATTCTACTTCACCCTGAAAGAATGGTTTAAACTTTAAAATGAAGAAAGGGAAATTATTTGGTAATAATCTATAATACTCCCTCCGATTCTAAAATATTTGATGTTTTAGGTGAAATTTTTTTTTATCAATAATGTTTGATTTTTTTAAAAGTAATAATTACACTTTATTTACTTTTTCACTCTTTTCAACCTAAATTGTACTCTTTGTTTTTATATTAACCAATAAAATTTGTGCATAATAAATGTGATTGGAGAGAGAAATTTATTTTAGAGGGTATATAAATGTAAATGAAATGTTTTTTTATCAATAATGTTTAATGTTTTATAAGTAATAATTACACTTTATTTACTTTTTCACTCTTTTCAACCTATATTGTACTCTTTGTTTTTATATTAACCAATAAAATTTGTGCATAATAAATGTGATTGGGGAGAGAAAATTATTTTAGATGGTATATAAATGTAAATGAAATGTTTCTTAATTTTTGTGCCCGAGTCTAAAACATCAACCATTTTAGATCGGAGGGAGTATATATTTACTATACTAAAGCAATTGCTTAATATGCCACATGGCAATCTCTCAATAATGCATCCTAGGTGTAATTTTCCTATTAATTCCAAGCTCACATTTAATCAATTCTAATAAAAATAATTATTGCATATTAATTATGTTAAATACCAAAAATAATTTAACTAAGATACTTTCATCAACAACTAACATACGTTTTAATCTTGAAATTTTAACCTTTTATGCCATTGTTTCTTCAAATTGTTGTTCGTTTATAAATTAAATCTTGAAATTTTAACCGGGCCTAGGCGGGTGACTAGACGTGCCTAGGCGCTTGGCTAGCTCTAGGCGGAAGGGGGCCACCTAGCACCTACGCAGACCCTAGGCGGGATTTTTAGAAGAGTGGTATCAATATAATATAATCTAATAACTTGTTAATGTCATTTTTAAAATTCTTTCAATTAATAACTTATTATTTCAATTAATCTATATATCCCATATTGTTTAAAAAAATGAGAAAGTGAGAGTTGATATATAAAATAAAGAGTTAAAATATAAACATATCGCACACATCTCAACATTTTTGTTAAGATCAAGTATAATATTTGTTTCGATTAGTTTTAATACTCCATCCGTTAATTGAAAACTTGTCATTTTACAAATCTACACACTTTTTAATAAAACAAACAAAAATACACTTATACCCCTAATTATTACAAGGGCAATTTTGTTAAGTGGATGGCAAAATACCTAAAATGACATGTTTTTCTTAACAAGATTTACATCCTAAAATAACATGTTTGTCTTAATGGAGGGAGTATATTGCTAGCAGTTCATTGTTCTACATGTTCATTAATATTTAAGATATTTGATCAAATATACAAAACATAATCTTAAAACTAATTAATTATTAATTTTATCATTATATAATTTAATATGCAATTTTAATTTAATTTTAAAATTAAAATTAAAATTAAAATATATCGTGCATTCAAGGCACGTGAGCTATACTAGCATTTCTTCATTTTACATTCAACTGTTGAGTTTCCCTATCAAACAAACTAGGTAGATAAGGGGGCCATGTGGAGAGAAAGAAAGTCTGTTAGGCATGTGAGGGGGTTATGCTATAATCAAAGTATGAGGGGTTTATGCAATCATCACAGGGTGATGAGTACATCTTCATATCATAATTGGATGAACCGTTTCATTAGGTATGCCTGGATGTTTTGTAAAGAGGGCAATAGTCTTAGGCCAGGGAGTGTCTTCTTCTCCCGTTAACGGTCTCTTCTAGCCTCAGGTTGTGTTAAACTCTAAGTTATGTGATTGTGTGTGTGTGTGTGTGCACGTGCGTGTGCTTGCCCTTTCATCCGTCAGCATGTAAAGTGGAAGACTCTTTCACAAAACAGTTAAAAATAACCCGTGATGACTGGTGACAACGAGTGATGGCTGATGATAGTCAGACAATTATCAGTGATGACTGATAACAGTCAGACATTTGATCTAGCTCAATAACAAATTCAATTTAATAATAGAAGTACCGAACAAATCTCCAAAATAGCTAATTTAATCCATGACTACATGCAGTATTCTCTGCCTTTTCGTTTTCTTTTATGGAGCTAAACATTCTTTAATCAATCAATCCTATGAGTTGCAAACTAATCCAACCCCCACATACAGATGGAGATGGGCTGACCAATCAGCCTAAGAAAGAAAATGAGTTCCACCCACTTAGATAAAGTTTGACTTTGACCTAGGCATAAATATTTTAGGAATACATGGGACCAATTATTGGCATTCACAAGCAATCAAGCATCAGAATTTGGATACATCAGCTCGTTACATTGCAGTCATATGGTGGGCTATAAATGGAGGCGCAATTATATGACCCCTAAAAGTACGTTTGGCGGCCCTAGTGCATCAAAAGGAAAGTATATTTGGCAGTTAGCAGAATATTAAGTAAGACAAGCACGACATAGAAGGCACATAGATTGTAGAACACAGAATGAGAATGAATGAGAACAAAGGTAGAAGTAGTTAGAATTGCATAAAGATATATGCTAAATATATATTAAAAAGCTTTTTCAAATGCTAATAATGTTCAGATTCATGCACTTTTACCAATAAAGATAACACAAAAACAAGCTCAAAGTAACACTGACCCTTTCCTTCATAGACACAATCATCGTCATAATCTTCATATTCATCATAACCATCATATTCTTTGTCATAGTCTAGCTGGTAGCCTGTTTTACGAGGCATGTTCCTAATAAAGAATAAAGGGTAAAGACACTGACAACAAGAGGAAATAATAATCTTCAGTCACAAATCACAACACCAGAGTGACCGAAATAGTCCAGAAAAAGTAACAAACCTTAAATATTAACCTGCTAAATTGACCTCTTCTGTCAGAACACCTATAAATTATTTAAAGTGCATATAACCATTTTCTGGTACTGCGGATAGCTTGTCATTTACTCTCTATCATAGGCCTGCATAAAGGGTGAAAAATCCGAATCAATTCTTGAAAATTAACTGCAGATTTTGAACATTTAATAATAATAATAAAATACTAGTTCAATATGTACTGACCTCTGATAAATACTAATTTACCTCACCCCACACGAGAAATGCAAATAAGGTTCTTGAATCTTTATCACCATTTAGTTTTAATATAAAGATAAAGAGTTCGTTTTGATCACTTTTTTTGCATCATAATGCATGTGTTACGTTTTATAAGCACAAATATTTCTAAGCTGTGTTTTGATGAGAAGCCATAATACATTAAGAGTGTTTTTGGTAGGAAACAGTGTGCTCCACGTATAAAGTAAACAGATATTTACCAAACAATGGGTAAGATTAACATGGACGGCCTATTACATATAAATATGTAAACTTATCGTTGCCACACCATCAAGCACTAGTAGAACTATTACCTTTTTATAAGTCAAACGGCAGCCAAAAAAAGGTGCATAGAATTTTGCAAACAAATACTGCCAGAATAGTTCTTGCAATGCAATTTAGGTTTCTTTCCAATGTCAAAAGGCAGCCAAAAAAGACATGTAAAAACTAGAGCATCTTCTAGAGACTTGCTATAAGCTGTAAAATATAATAACCCTGTTCTGATGGGAATGAAACGTCTGAATAAACTTATATATATGAGTGTGCTGTAGTAGGAAACTTCTTAATACCTCGGCAAATGAGAGGTAGGGTGATATTGCTTGTCCATAAAGAATTCAACAATATGCAGCATCTCTCTAGCTACATCTAATTCAAGTTAAGAAAACAAAGTTGCATAAGATTTTGCAAACAAACACTGCCAGAACATACTTATTAAATCGTGAGAAGAAAGCATAGATCATGCATTCACCTCTACCAAACACCGTGAAAATCTAATTAATGCAATATTTTAACTCAGTTTAATTACCAACACTTGCACTATATAGAAAAAAGTGATCATGTAGTTCTGAGTTCTTTGGCATAAACAACTAAGGTTAGGAAGAGTGAATGATGCAAGATAAGGATATTAACAACTAAAAAAGAACTCTTGAAGAAATTAGCAACCAAATTAAATGTAAATTTGCAGTGCTAAGCTCTCAACCACTACTAACAAAAAACTAAGTCTTATTTAAGAAGGTAAAAATATTATAAGTGAGTAAGAGCCTATATAAATTTTTTTCAAGGTGAAGTAGCACATATACATTCATATTTAAGAAGGCCAAAGAAGGAAACACAAACACCAATCACTAATAACACAGATGGAAAAGAATATTGAACCATACTAGCAAATACTTCTCTCAATAGCAAGAATAAACCATAAATGACTTCAATAACTAAGCATAATTAACCAGGAACAAAAGATTTTCAAGAGTCAAGACTAAGTTTAACCCATAAAAATAACCAAGATGAAATTCAATTCTAATCCAAGCTCTAAATGTTATTAGATTGGCCAACATGCCATACCTTAACTCCTTTTGTGCATGATTCCATATAGTTGCAAGCATCCCTATATGAAATGACTTTTACTACTAGCTGTGTTCATCTCTATTCAATAGGTATCTATATATCTATATACATATACTAAAACCAATGTGTAGCGTTCTATGTGGCGCGTTGTGGTTGATCCTAGGGGGAAAATTAATAAAATAATATGTTGTTATAGTTTATAAAAAGTTATATAATTAAGCCACAATCTATCAATATATATTTAGTTAATTGATAAAAAAATATAAGTGAAAAATATTGCATAGTCATACTTGCCAAAAATATTAATAGATAAACTTTAGAATTACTTTTGTCTTAAAATATGCAATCAACTTTAGAATTACTTTTATCTTGAAATGAGTATTGACTAAGAACCACTTATATATATTAATCTTGAAATTATCAAATTAAAATAGAGGTTTAGTCGCAAGGTTTTTCTAGCTAAGACAATTTACGATCTAGGTAAATTTGGGATCTTTAATCAAGATTTGCTGAGTTGGGTATCATAGGGTGGACAATTAGTTACATTATATTGTTATTAAGTGTGACACATGTTTAGACTTTAGACAACTTTGGTATTTGGTTTTTGCTAGGTTTATAGTTGTTGTCTCTTCGAATGTTGAACCACGAGTTATAATGAGTTAAGTTATAGAGTCAATAGTCCAAATGGGATCATACGCCATGCATTTTCGTTCAATGTCGGAGAAAAAAATGTTGTCAAGTGGCACAAACCCGTGAAAAGATTCATAAAATTCAATTGCGATGCCTCAATTGTAAATACAAAAGGGAGTGGTATTGAAATTATTGCTCTAGATGAGGAGGGTCAAGAGCGCATTAGTGATGACAATTGCGAGGGCTATTCAAATAAGCTTAATCGTAACTCGGAAGTGGTAGAGGCGGAGACAATTCTTTATATTTTTTCTATTGGCATGAGATAATGGTTTGGCACGTATCTTTGTGAATTATGTTTGTCATATTGTTAAATTCACTACCTATAGAATAAGAATCTTTTTGAGGAATGTGTTGGGTTTATTTTGAAGAAGGTGATGTCCAAGACTAGAGATTTTTTGAGCTTGCGTGACTGCTCTTTTTTTCAAGAGGCCGGGCAATTCAATTAGATTTGTTCATATTTTCTACTCATTTATATTTTCATAGTTCTTCTTTACTTAGCAAAAAAAAAAAAAAATTTGTTTAAAATTTATAACAATTAATTGACGAAGGAGTTTTAATTTCATTTGAAAAACAATCTTATGGTGTTATTCAAATTTTTTTTTAAATAAACTATTTAAAAATTATCATAAGATTTAGATTATCTATTTTTGTTTGTGGTTGATTAGCTATAAGAGAGTGCACATGTGATTGCAAACAGATAGAAATATGAGTCAATAGCATCAACAACTTGATTGATCAGTTTAAGTGGTTCTAGATCAAGACTGTCCCAGCAAGAAGCGATTTTACAACTCCTCTTAGCAGCCCTTTCTGTTAATAATTTATGATAGATGGATTGAAACTCTATTATCTAAAGTACAGCAACATTCATACAAATCTAAACATCTAGAAGACAATACTGGGTGAAGGAGAGACATGGAGAGAGTGAATTAGGTTAAACTTCAGATCCAAAACATGTAGAATTGGACAAGGATTTAATAGAAGATTACTATTATGTTAAATCAAAACTCACCACGGAGAGGGAAAGACAAGTGACGAGCGTGGAAAGTCGACAGCAGCAACAAGATTCAGCACCAACTCAACAGCAACAGGGAGAGTGGGGGAAGGAGGCGTGGGGCAGCAACTCACTCCTCCTTTTCGACATTCGTTCAAAGCGGAGGCAAAGACGGCGAGAAGTAGCGAGATGGCGCGTCGACAACGCGGAGGCAAGGTGACCGAGACGGCGAGACGTCCCTCCTCCGTTTCTACTTCCTCTGACTCCGAGACGACGAGACGGAGTGACGAGAGGTGGCGAGACAGTGAGACCTATCTCCTCTGTTTCTACTTCATATGAACCCTCGATTAGGGAACGAAGCTCTGATTTCGATTTGGGAATGAAGTTTTTTCATTTTGATCTGGGAACCCTCGATTTGGAACGAAGCTTTGAGTCTGGTGATTTACAATTTTTTTTTAATTTAATTAAAAAAAATACGGAGTGTCTAAGATCACGGGCGTTGGACATATGGGCTATTTGGAGTACATGATAACCCGGATTTTCAGTCCCCGGGTATTTTTTATTTTTATTTTTTTTTTTTTTTTTTTGAACCGGAAAGAATTTGGCTGATGGCAGGGCCAACTAGCCAAGAGCATCCTTTCGGATGATACTACTCAAGACTGCATCTGCGGGGAAGGTCGAGCCAGAGAACCCAATGTCTAGATGAGATAGACGGTCAGCGGCTTGATTGCCCTCCCTAAAAACATGAGAGACCTCAAATTCAGAAAGCATATTCAGGGCGCATAGAGTGTCGGATAGGAGCATCTCTATCTCGCCACAACAAGACACACCTGCCTTGAGGCTTTGATAATACTAAGATTATCGCCTTCAATACAGATACGCGGAATTTTTAGTTCAACTGCTTTAAGTGCCCCTCTCCACATGCCATAGCATTCTGATCCAATAATAGAAGCGAGTGGGGATGAGCCAGATTCTACATACCGAGTCCCGCCTAGACTATCCCTGATAATGAATCCGTAAGATCCTAATTTGTTGGAGGAGAATGCACCATCAAAATTTAGTTTGTACCAGTTATTTCTAGGTTTTATCCATTTTGTAGTTCGTCTTCTGGTCTTTGTGGGCTTTGGCTCTTTGTTATATGTATCCCTGTCTGTGCTTAAGTCATCAATTTTTGCCTTTTCTCAGTTGGTTAGTTGTTCTTTTGTGAATGATGCTATTGTTTTTGAGTTGGATTTGACTTTATCAAAGAGAGCTTTGTTCCTGAAATACCAAGAACACCACCATGTTGTAGCTAGTAATGAAAGTTCTGACTTACTCAAAGAGGCGTGAAGAGTGCATAGTAATCCGTTTAAGTTGGTTGTGGTATCATATACTCCTTGGAGTGTGTTGTAGATTTTAGGAGAGAGATGTTGTAGTGTAAGCATTAGTGTTGGACAATGGAATAATAAATGATCAGTATCCTCAAAGTTCATTCCGCATGAAGGGCAGTCAGTGGGAATGCCCACACCCCGGGAGGCTAGCTTGGCAGATGTGGGTAGGCCATTTTTGGAGACACGCCACAAGAAATCTTTGATTTTGGGGGAGACGTCAAGCTTCCATATCCAATTGAGTTCCGTTACAGAGTGATTTTTTGTTTTGTTAATAAGTTCCATAGCCGAAGCAGTTGAGAACCAACCGTTTTTACTAGGGGCCCAGTATAACCTGTCTTGATGGATATGTTTTGGGATTGGCGTTTGTGTAATATTTACCAGAGTTTCTCTACTGACCAGGTTGTTTAAGGTGTTCTGTAATTTATTAGTATCCCAGGTATGATCCTCCGAGATAAAGCTACCAACCAAAAGGTTAGTATCTATTGAGTCTGAATTTATAGCTTGTGTTAGTAAGGGGGAATCCCCAATCCAAAGATCATTCCAGAAATTTATGGATTTACCATTAGCGATACCCCATCGTAGTCCGCTCTTAAAGAGGGGAATTAGGGAGGTCAGTTTTGACCATTGCCATGATACATTCCCTTTTTTCTCGTAATTGAGAATTTGCCTGTCTTTCAAATATTTTTGGGATACTAGTTTTACCCAAGGGTTTTCTGGTTCTGCTAGTATTTTCCAGAGGAGTTTTAGTTGAAGTGCTTTGTTCATGTCTTCAGAGAGGCGAAGGCCCAAGCCCCCATTGGATCGAGATTTGCACACCTCAAACCAGTTAATAAGGGGTTTGTGTTTAGGGCCTTTGTTCCACATAAAGTTTCTATTTATCTTGTCTAACTCCTTATGTATGTGTGATGGAAGTAGGAAGCACTGCATAATGTGTAAGGGTTTTGCTGCGAGGTTGGATTTGATAAGTGTGCATCTTCCTGCTTGTGATAGATTGTTAGCTGTCCATTTTGTTAGTTGAGATCTGCTAGATTTTGTGATGTCCTCAAAGGTGGAGTTGGAGACTTTGCCGGTAATGACTGGGCATCCCAGATAAATTCCCAGGTTGGTTGTATATGGTATCTGAAGTTCATTCTTAATTGTGTTTTTTATGTTATGTCCTACATTTGGAGTAGTGTAGAATGCTGATTTGTGGTAGTTTATACGTTGTCCGGAGTGGTGGCAGAAATTTTGAGTAATTGCCTTGATTTGATCGCAGGCTGTTTTGGTGGCAGAAGCAAAAATGATTATGTCATCAGCAAAGGCCAAGAAAGGAATCTTATAGTAGAATCGTTTGATTGAGATACCAAGATGACTACGGTGCTGGTTCGTTTCAGTTTATAGTCCCCGGGCTAGAACTTCAGATACGAGGAGGAATAGGTACGGAGATAGCGGGTCTCCTTGACGGAGGCCCTTTGATGGAGTAAATAAGTCAGTTGGTTCATTGTTAACAAGGACCGAGTAGGATACAGTTGTTATGCATTCCTCGATCCAACAACAGAATTTGTTGCAGAACCCGGGTATTTGACGTTTTAGACCATCCAAATCCCCGAGAGTCTATAATCCAATTTATTAGGGTGGGCACGGGACGGGACGTGATGTAGCCGGAACGGGACTCGTCCCGCGAAATTTTTACGGGACGGGATTAACACTTTTTTTTCGGAACGGGATGATGTCTGGACGGGACGGGATCGGGACGGGCCTTGTCCCGCAAATAAAAATAATAAAATATTATATAAATTTGTAAAGTGAAAAATGCTTTCATAATTCATTAATTTGTATAATATGTTGAATACGGTATTCTTCTAAACTATATTATTCAATAATAATAATAATATTAATATTAATATTAATATTATAATACTATTATTAATTATACAATGATTGTATAATTAATTATAATGTTCAACATATTTGGCTACATTATCTTACTAGATCGGGACGGAAAAGGATTGAGACGAGATTCACCGGATACTGTCTCATTATCGATTGATAGTTGGGAAGAATACTGTATTTAGCTATTTGCCTCTTCTAGCTCTAAATGGTTATAATAATAATAATAATAATAATAATAATAATAATAATAATAATAATAATAATAATAATAATAATAATAATAAGAGGGATTTAAAGGAAGTAACCCCCGCCCCGGTTTGGTTTGCTAGCCTAACCCACTAACCGGTTCTAATTGCAAGGGTTAGACCCCCCTCAAAAAAATGGGAAGGTAGCCGGTTGGGAAAGGGGTGTGGAAACCGGTTGTTGGGAGTCATTAAAGAAGGGAGGGAGGAGGAGAGAGAGGGCAGTTTTAAAAACCTGTCACATCTTGGCTGTGGAAAACAGAGAGAGAGAGGAGGGAGTGGAGAAGGCACGAAACCGCCATTTTTGAAACGAAAATGAGAGAGGAGAAGAAGGCAAAGGAAGAAGACGAACCTGGGAGTGCGGAGGAGAAGACGGCGCCGGATTGCAAGCCAGTAAAGGAAGCGTGTAGAAGACGACCCTGTGGGTGTTTAGAAGAGAGAGACCGACCGATTTGAAGTAAGTAAACCCTAACCCTACCGATTTTGTACTGATTGCAGAAATTGAAAGGATGAGGGACCATTTGAAGACCCTAATTTGTTTCCCATGGTTTGCAATTGGATGAAATAACGGGTGGAGTATCCGCCCCTGTCATGTGGGATGTAACAGGCGTCTAGTATGAAAACAATAGGTGGAAATGTGGGAACAGGGGTGTTCGAGTTGGGGAGAGAATGGAAGTACCATTGTGGTGATGATATGGTAAAGGACTTGAAGGAGGAAGCAAATTAGGGGAAATCGATACATGTATTGTGTGAATATTTGGGAAATTGGTGAAATTGGGGAAAATGTGGGAATTGGGGAAATTGGTGAGATTGGGGAAATAGGACAGATAGAGGGAAATCGGGGAACCTAAATATGGTTTAAAAAATTTCAGGAACAAGTTATTGAATGTAAATGTTGTTACATTGTAAACTGTCATGTTTTTAATATTTAGTTGCCATGTGTAATAGGTTTGCTGTCATGTTTAATTGCAAAATTGCGCGGCTTCTATTTTGTGGAAGCTATAAAATGGTTATAATGCTCAGGTGATAAGTATAAGCTAAGATATGGTGAGGCTAGAAAGTTACTGGCATTTGTGATAAGTGCAGGAAAGATATGGTGTCTGTCATGTGAAAATGGTCACTTGACATGTTAAAATTGTCACTTGACATGTTAAAATTGTCACTTGACATGTCAAAATTGTCACATGACATGTTATATGGTGTCTGTCATGTGGGAATTGGGGAAATTGGTGAGATTGGGGAAATAGGATAGATAGAGGGAAATCGGGGAACCTAAATGTGGTTTAAAAAAAACCAGGAACAAGTTATTGAATGTAAATGCTGTTACATTGTAAACTGTCATGTTTTTAATATTTAGTTGCCATGTGTAATAGGTTTGCTGTCATGTTTAATTGCAAAATTGCGCGGCTTCTATTTTGTGGAAGCTATAAAATGGTTATAATGCTCAGGTGATAAGTATAAGCTAAGATATGGTGAGGCTGGAAAGTTACTGGCATTTGTGATAAGTGCAGGAAAGATATGGTGTCTGTCATGTGAAAATGGTCACTTGACATGTTAAAATTGTCACTTGACATGTTATATGAATTTAACGTCATGTGCATTGTGACTTGTGTGATGAAAATCTGCAAATGTTTGAAGAATGATAAAGTATTGCTCCCCAACCTGCAGGGTATCAAACTACAACATGAGTGATTCAGGAGAAAGAAGGGTAACGGAGACACCGACAACAGGCGAGGTATGGTTTGGCTAGTGTCGATCAAGGGTAGAGTGTTTTACAGATGAGTCGGTCTAACATTCCACCCCACTGTGCAGGCGATATATGCTGTCCCCGAGGACAAGCATTTCAAATGTAGGTGCAATCAATATGCCAGGCCCAATGTCCTTGCAAAGCTAGACCAGTACCTGAGCCCGTCAGACTGGAAGCGTCTTTGTGAAAGCTAGTTTGGCGGCATTGCGAGGCTCGGGGCCAAAGTTGAGTTCTCCGCCCAGCTAGTCCACTACGTCCTGCAGCGGCAGCTGCGGTCGGAAAAGGAAAAAGAAACGTGGTACATGATCCAGGGGTCTATAGTCCGGTTCTCCATTGCGGAGTTCGCGCTAGTGACCGGACTGAATTACTCGGCAAACGTGGCGAGGACCGTGGACACTGCGGCGGACAAGGCTGCCTGCTTCGAGTTCTTAGGCAAGGAAAAGATGAGGATGAAGGCCTTCGAGACAGAGTACACAGTGGCGATGAAGTCAGATCGTTCGGCTGCAAGGCGCTTTAAGTTCGCGCTCATATTGTTGGTGGAGGCGTTGCTGTTTGCGAAGGAACCCCGTAACTTTATTCACGGGTGGGTTGTAAACATGGTGTCTGACACCGAGGCGTTCTTGCGTTACCCGTGGGGGCGACTGTGCTACGAACGAACCCACGATTTCCTCTACCGGTGTGTTGAGCGCAAACTCCAGCACGGGGTCAGCAGCTCTCGGCCGTCGTACTTGTTAGGCGGCTTCCCCCTTGCATTCCAGGTATGGACATAAATCTCACATGACAAATACTGATTTAAACTGGACACTGCCTCCTGGTAACAGGACACGATTAAATGCAAAGTGTTGACATGTCATCACCTGGTTTGTTTTGTTTGTTTGTAGTTGTGGGTGTACGAGGCTCTGCGGCCAGTTGCAAGACAATTTGCTGACACCAGCACAAGCACAAGCACAACCTACCCTCGGTGCCTGAGATATAAGTCGAAAGAGCACAACATGATGTACGATTCTCTTGCCTCCCTCATCCAGCAGTCGAAGGAAGAGTTGGGCATGTTCGACGAGGTGGACGCTGTTCGGACAGTCCTTCTCCCGGATGCCGAGGAGGCCAGGAAGGGGGTTATTGCTGGCGCCATGTACGCGACAGAGAAGCCGGATAAGTTCTTCGACGACCTCGTGGTGGAGTATAAAGCCAAACATGCGCCGAGCACGACGGAAGCATCTGGGTCAGGCACGAAGGGTGAGGGAAGTACGACGGCTTCCGAAGTGGATGTGTCAAGGATTTTGTCAGAGATGGATGATCTGGGGACGATCTTATTGGCAACGTTTAACGAGAGGATGGAAAGGATTGAGGCAGCGATGCAGGAGCTGAGAAGGGAGGTGAGGGGGAAGAAGCGAGGTGAGGACGAGGTGACACACTCGCAGGACAGGCATGGAACTTACAGTGAGGAAACCGAAGATGTTGAGTTGCAACCAAAGGAGGTAAGATGTTCAATTTGTAATGTCAGTATCCCTAACCGTCATGTATAACAATATATGCGTCATGTATAACAATATAGGCGTCATGGTAACATACCTTTCCCATAATTGCGTAGGCTGAGGATACTGTTAAGGAAATGGGTCAGAAATCGGGTACTGATGCAGGTGAAGATGAAACCACCAAGACAACTTCTGAGGTAAGTACCCCAACTGAAACCGTGATGTAAATTTTGTGAATGACGGTCACACTAACTCATAATCTGTAGGAGATGGGTAAGAGTAAGGGACCAGTTGATGGGGAGACCCAAATGGAGAAGGATGCTGATCCACAAGAACCCCCTAAAGAAACACCCATCACACAGGTTAGTTATCCCTGTCGTACTGCGATGTGACTGTTGATAATGGTGTCGAGTCTAAGTTCTTTTGCATATTTGCGCAGGGTGAGACTGATAGCACAGGGCCAACTGAAATGGTAGGGGCTGCCGGGCTTGAGGCAGTAGCAGCCACTACCAATGTCACAACCGCTGAGGTAAGCCATATGCCGCCTAGTGTCATGTAAAGATTGTTAGTCGTCATGTCAAAAATCTGTTGTTGTCATTTAGGAGGACCCGGCTACTGAGGATGAGGTCTTAGCTGAGGGGTCTAAGACTGTGGCCAAAGGGCCTGGGGACAAGTCAACCATCTCCGAGCCAGAAGCACCAACGACAAAGGCAACCCCTGAGGTAGGACGTGTTAATGAAACTGTCATGTCAAAAATAGTTATGTGTCATGTTATTTTACCCTTGTGTCATGTAATCAATCATAGGAGGCACAGGCACAGGAGGAGGCCGTACTTCCCCTTCAGCGTAAGGGCGGAAGGGTGAGGCGAGCGCCTGCTACGTTAGAGGGCCACGAAGTTACTCAGCCGGTGAAGAAGCCGCGTGTCGACAAGGGGAAGAAGGATAAGGAGGTGGTTGAGGATGTGACGAAGGGGCAGAAGAAGCCGCGGGCCGCCAAGGGGAAGAAGGTGATTGTGGGGGTTGACGCCGTGGCCTTGGGCCTGATGACCAGGGCTGACGTGGACGCATTCACCAAGTGGATGACCACCGACGACGCCCAAGGGACTGAACCCGCACGTACAATGCTGGGCACCCGCCTTGAGAGGGATTTCTTCGGGGACCTAAAAACGCCAATGAAAGTGGTGGGCTCAAAGGTAAATTTCGGCCACCCGTTCTCCGATAACTTGACATTTTTTTGGTTGACTGGACACGTGTTCCTTGTTTGCAGCATATCGACGAAGCATGCGGCATCCTCCGAAAGGAGGTAGCCAGCGAGTCGAAGTACGCAGGCGTCGCAGTCGTCGACCCCTACTTCGGGGTCCTGCTGCAGAGACAAACCGGTATGCCCGTCGACGAGGAGTTGGAGTACTACTTCAGCGGTATGTTGCCGGAGAGGTGTCCGAAGCCTTGGGCGAGCGTCGACCGTGTGTTGGCCCCATGGAATCTGAAGGACAACCATTGGGTAGCGGTTGAGATCGACCTGGCCGAGTGGACTGTCCGTGTGTATGATCCGGACACTCGTCTCACTCCTGAGCGACATTTGCCAGGCCTTCTGAAGCCCATCACGCACACCCTTCCCCCGCTGATGGATGGCCACCAAGAGCTGCACGCCAAGCATGCAAGGAAACTGCCCTAGCCGTTCAAGTACAACCGTGTGAAGGGGATCCCTCAGAACAAGCAATCGTAAGTCGTCGTAGTCCATCTTCTGATTTATATTGTAATTAGTGCGCATTAGGTTTGACACATACTTTTTGCGACACAGAGGAGACTCCGGCCCCTACGCTCTCCGTTTCTTGCAGATGCTCGCATCAGGCGACCGCGCATTCAAAGGGGTGGACGACGCCTTTATCGATGCTTACCGCCTAGTCCTATGTGTCGCCATCTACCACCGTGGCTTCTGTCCCAGGCCCGATCCTCAGTAGTCATTGGCTCCGTCCTTTTTTTACAAGAACATTGTTGTTTGTACTGTTGTCTGCAAATGTTGTTGGTGGCTTGAACAGTTATGCTTTCGTAGGATTTCATTTGGTTGACTTTGGCATCGACGGTATGTCGTTTTGGGAAACCTAGGGCTCAGGTTTTAAAACTATGATGTCTTGTTGTTTTTGAAACTATGTAGGTCGTACGATGGTTGACAGTTATATATTTACGTCGTCCACATTTCCACTGAAAATGCACAATTAAAACATGTCATGTCCAAAATATCTCCTGCCAAGTTTATATCACTGCATGTCAAGTACAAAATGACATAGCTGCACCCAGGCCCAACAAGCCTTAATAACAAAACACGGGCGACGTCCATACTTCAATGTAAAAGGGGGAGCGATAAAGTTTCCGAATAAGTTAGCCCTGCCTACAAACCGCGTGAAATACCTACTGGCTTGAAAATGCACAAAATATGTCATGTCAAAATAGCTATCCGTTATGTCTATCCCATTATCTGTCATGCCAAAATATGTACCCGTCATGCCAACATACCACCTTTTTCTTCACTATGTGCGACGCCTTTTCGGGAACATCCTTTCCCACTGAGACGGGTACCTAGATGTCTTCGGCCTGCCAGGGCGTACCTTGATAAGTGGGGGGAGGCAAGTCTCCTTGGCGATTGCCTCGGGCACCCTCCAATTCTCTCGCGACGGGACTGGGTAGATCACGTCCTTGTAGCACGCACGCCACGCGTCTACCTTGTACAAGTCGTTGACGAGCGAGTACACATCCATCCCGTGCATTTGGGATGCTGCCAATGCGTGCGCGCATGGGTACTGGTCGACGTTGAAGCGTCTACAGCTGCATAAACGTCCTACTAGGTTTACAAACCATGTGGAGGTTCCCTTGCGTACCTCGTACTCATGTGCACTCAGCTGTCTGACGCCCATGGAAAGGGACTGCACGAAGTTTGCTCTGATGGCGTTACCAACCCAGTCGCTCACGACTTTCCCCTGCTCGCCGCTTGTCTTCCTATGTTTGACGAACCACGTGTCGACGGTCTCAAGGATGGCATCTACAAGGGCTGTTAGCGCCAAATCTCTAGGATATTTGAACACCGAGTTGAAGCACTCGGAGTTATTAGTGGTTGTGATGTTGTACCTGTTCCCAGTGTAGAAAGCCCTTGCCCAGTTGCTGAACCCGGCCTCCTTCAGATATGGGCCCGCTCCGGGAACCCGTGCACAGAACTCCGCGTACAACACCTGGAACTCATCGTACGTGTAAGCTTTACACATCGTCATGAACTCGTCTTGCAAGCCCCCGCACTTGAACCGAAAACGGACGTTTTGAAATAAGTGATATGTGCATATGCCATGCTTCGCGAAGATGTAGCTATCCCGTATGCCCTTCAGGATGCTCATGTGGCGGTCAGATACCCACACCAGATCAGTCGTGTCTTCAAGGACACACAACATCTGCCTGAAGAAGAACCCCCAAGACCCATCATTCTCGCCGTCAACCATGGCGAAGCCTACGGGGTAAATGTGGTGGTCAGCGTCTTGTGCAGTAGCAAATAGCAAGCACCCTCGAAATTTCCCCTTCAAGAAGCTCCCGTCCACCGATATAACCTAGAGAATAAACATCTTGATGAGCTAGAGCTGTCATGTCTAGGCAAACAGACGTCATGTGATATTCATATAGGCGTCATGTTTCTAGTAAATGAGCGTCATGTTCAATGTAAGGAAGGACTTACCTTCCGTAGGTGGGGGATAGCCCTCCGCCACGCTCCAAGACTCACAAACGCATACTTGAATCGCCCCTCCGCGCCGCGTTCTATCCTCGTGTACGTCCCAGGGTTGGCCTGCTCCAGCATGTACATGTACGAGTACATGCTCCGATAGCTTTCCTCGTCCGTTCCGTACACTATGTCCCTCGCACTCAACTTGGCTCGGCGCGCCTTCCAGTAGCTGCATGTGACCCCCAGCTGTGACTTCATCATCCTCTGCACTTGATCGGGATCGAGGGGCTTCTTCAACCGTCCGAAACTGAACATCCCCATTCACACACATGTGTCCAGTTAAGTTAGTTGTGTGTCCAGTTAAGACAGTTGTGTGTCCAGTGACTATATTTGTGTGTCCAGTTACAATAGTTGTGTGTCCAGTTAAGAAAGTTGTGTGTCCAGTGACTAAAGTTGTGTGTCCAGTGAATGCAGTTGTGTGTCCAGTTACTAGTGTTGTGTGTCCAGTGTGTATATCTATATGTCCAGTGGAATTTAGGCAAGAGTCCAGTTAAGTTTTGCGTATTGGGGCACATACCTTTCGACAATGCGCCGGCCCAGCTGCGTGTATGACGCACTGCATTTTTGGCTGACCGCCTCGTCCAGCGAGCACGTGTGCTCGTCCACAAGCTTTCGGATCTTCCATAACCCCGTTCCCCTGTAAGTCGAAGCCCGACATGACCACTTGCAGTTGCAAGCAGCGCACCCTACAACATACAAGGTCTTCGTTGACTTCTTCACCTTCGTCGTGAAGCAGCGAGTCAGACCCGCCCACGCTACGAGTTCCTGCACATCCTCCTTCCTCCAAAACGTTTGTCCCTCCCGAAGCTTAATACCACACTGGCTGGTATCCAATGGGTTCCCCGCCACCATTGGTTCACTTTCAGCAGGCTTCGGAGAAGTGGTCGACTTCCATTTTCGTCTTTCGTATGCTTCCTCGACTTCCCTCACCGCTCGCTCCGCCTCATAATCCCATGACCAAGACTTCGTCGGACCAGAACTACCGTGTTCAACTTTAACCACTTTTGGGATTGCATCATCCTCGTCGGAGGAGCTACCAAGGTCAATGGCTCCATCTTCCATGTCACTGCTGACATATATGATCTGCTTCCCTTTATTCACTGCGTCGGCATTCTTTTCCCTCTTCGCAAACTCCAACTCTAACTCCTCACTTATCCCTAACTGGTCAGAAGTCTCCTTTAACTGGACAGCTGTTTGTGTTAACTGGACATCCGATGATTCCACTTGGACAGCTGTTTGTGTTAACTGGACATCCGATGATTCCACCTGGACATACGTTTGGTTTACCTCGACAATTTTTTCTCCCAAATCTTCGTCTTCTCCGTCAAGCCCCACGGGGAGATCTGTATTTGGGTGATCTTCTTGGGTCACGGGCGGACCAGTTAACGGCACAACAACATCCTCCAAGCCTGCAGGAGACAAACCACCACCGTCTGAGTCATCCGTTGTCGATCCTTGTGCTTCGGGCACGTCTCCACCAACCTTGCGTCGCAGGGAGACATTGAGGTCGATAGGCCAATTTCGTTCTCCAGACAGCCCGTTTACAAACTTGTAGGCCTCCAAGTCTTCGTCATCCCCGATAGCAAACGGCCTGGACCCTTCCTTCTTTGGCTTTACATATGTGAGCTCCACATCATTCCTCCCATCGACATTAAACTTGTCCATCACCTGTTTCTTCAGCTTTACGTAGTCAATCCTTTCGTCCACCACCATGGCTTTCTGGCTCCTTGTTCCCGTGAAGACCCAAGTGCCGCCTTCACACGCCCACCATCCTCCAAACAATACAGTGATACAAACTGATGATTTTTCCCCTGTTGCATTTCATAGGTAGGCACAAATTAATTTGTATCGACGGTATTTACATATGAACAACACTTACCAAACATAGAGAGAACACTTACCCATTTATGTCCGATCAGAGGACAGTCCAGTTAATTCCAACACGTGTCCAGTGGGTACGATATAACCGTCCAGTGAAAAGTGGCTTCGTACAAGTAAACCGTTACCTGAACCCAGGCCCACTTGCTTCTTCTTCAATGGATTCTCTCTCTTTCTACAGATTTTGTGAATAAAAGTGACGCCCAGAATTTCTCTCATCTCTTTATATAAACCACACATCATTTGACACGTACCCTCTTTCTTCTAATCAAACGCCGGCCATTCCCCTTCTTCAAGTTCCATTTCCCCTGCAATTCATTAATGGGAGCTAATGATTTCCCTCAGACATTCTTCAAAGCTTATATACCCTCCCCCTCCTCCCTCCCTTTTACCTTTTTTTTTTGGCGCCATCCCTGGGCGGGAACAGTTGCCTCATCTCTCTCCCTCTTTTACTGTACACAGCTGCTTCATCTCTCTCCCTCTCTCTACCTGTCTTTTCAATATTGATCAGGATTTTCACTCTCTCTCTCTCTCTCTCTCTCTCACACAGACACTCTCTCTCTGTCTTTTCCTCGCTTTTCCGTCTCTCTCTCTCTCTCCCTCTCTCAGTTGTCCAGCTGTCATACTCACACTGTCCAGTCCCCCCCCCCACTTACCTGCTACCGGTTGAGGCAAAAATCCGGATATCCGGATTTTAGCAAATTTTTTCCGGATGGGGTTATGTATGCAAGGGTTTCACCGAAATGGGCTATTTTAGCAAATTTGCCTAATAATAATGCCACGTTATAATAAAAAAAATTATTATTATTACTTATTTTTATTGTTATTATTATAAAATAATTATACTTTACAAGAAAAAATATAATATGATATAATAATAATATAATATAACAATAATAATAATTTTATTATAAAGTAATATTATTATTAAATTAAATTATAATATTATATAATAATAATAATAATATTATAACCAATTATTATTATAAATTGAAAATTATTATTATAATTACAAATAATATTTGCTCAAATAATAATATTATTATTATAATAAACAAATATTATTATTATTATAAATGGAAGATAATGATTATAATTATAATTATAATATTTGCTCAAAATAATAATACTAATAATATATTATTATTATTATTCTATAATATTATAATATTATTATTATTATCAAAATTATTATTATTATATGCGGGACGGGACGGGATTTGCGGGATCCCACCGGGATCGTCCCGCGTTTCGTCCCGCATAATTTTTGCGGGACGGGATCGGGATTTGCATGATTTGTGTCCACCCCTACTATTTATACACCACCATTATAAGTGTATACACTCCGTCTATATGTATTTTTGGCACATCTCATACTCCGTCCATAATATAATCCATCTAATTTATTTTTGTTACAAATAATTAAAATCTTAATTTTTCTTATATGATTTGTTTATAAAATCACAATTTTATTATAGATGGTTATATTTTTTTTTATTGCGCACATTTTGATATTTAAAAAAAAAACAAATCGGATACAATAGTAATAGTTCACATCAAAATAATACTCAAAATCGAATCTTCACTGCTATGCCAAGAAATCTATTGATATTTCACATCAAAATCGAATCTTATCTTATTTATATGGCAACAAGTGCAGTGACAATTCATATCAATCAAATCTTATATCTTGACCACTTTTGTAAATGTTAAATATAATTTTCACATATTAAATTTCATCTTTCTCTGTATAAATGCAATTCCTTACTCCATCTCCAAATCACAAATCTGAAATACACTTTAAACACATTAAAATTCATCCCTCTACACTTTTCTTTCCTCTTCACTGCCAAAATTAACCATGGGTTCATCTCGAAGTCGGGAAGATGAGATTGATGCTCATTTTAAACATATGAGAACTATCATGGTGGGTGCAATGGGCATGACGATGGAGCAAGATTCATCTATGGATGATGATTCAAGTTCTTCACAAGGTGGTCGCATTCTTCCACGACGAAAATACATAAATCGCGAGAGAGAAGAAGAACATCTTAGGTTGATGAAGGATTATTTTGATCCCAACGCAACCTATGATGCTCGGATATTTCGAAGGCGATATCGTATGCAACCTGCATTATTCAATCACATCATGAATGATGTGGTGTCTCGAGATCCTTACTTTCAACGCACGAGAGATGCATGTAGAATTCTAGAATTGATGTAAAGTCCTCCTTGAGGGTTTCATTCATTAATCAATCACATATATAGGTTACAATAGATTGGGCCTTTTGGCCTACTATACAATATGAAGACTATGTAATCTATCAAACCCCCGCAGTTGAAAGTGGAGGGTCCCGTACAGTGAGACTGGACCGAAAATCAAGGAACAACTGACGAGGTAAACCCTTGGTGAATTAGCGTACTGATAGGAGGACGGGACATGCAGAACACGAACATGTCCAAGAGCAACCTTGTCCCAAACGAAGTGGAGATCGAGCTCAATGTGCTTCGTGCGCTGATGCTGGACTGGGTTGCTAGCCAGATAGACGGCGGAGACGTTGTCAGTATAGACCAGGGTGGCCTTCTAAAGAGGGCAGCGGAGCTCAAGGAGGAGACTGTGCAGCCATGAGCACTCGGAGACAACATTGGCGACACCCCTATACTCAGCTTCGGCACTAGAACGAGACACCACAGACTAACGCTTCGCTGACCACGACACAAGAGTGTCATTGAGGAAGACACAGTAGCCAGACGTGGAGCGACGTGTGTCAGGACAACCACCCTAATCTGCATCAGTGTAAGCGACGAGGTCATGCCGAGAGGAAGGGGTGATCGTGATGCCCAGCTCGAGGGTACCGCTGATGTACCGGATGATCCGCTTCAAGGCCTGAAAGTGCGGTTCCCTGGGCCCATGCATGAACAGGCAGATCTGCTAAACGGCATAACTGATGTCTGGCCGAGTAAACGTATGATACTGCAACGCACCGGCGAGGCTCCGATACAATGTCAGATCATCAAACAGAGGATCAGAGTGAGCACTGAGCTTGTTGGAGGTATCCACAGGGGTGACGACGGGCTTGCAGTTGCTCATCGTGGCCCGAGCAACAATTTCAGTAGCATACTTACTCTGAGAGAGAAACAACCCAGATGCATGACGCTGCAGAGCGACGCCCAAGAAGTAAGACAACGGACCCAGATCTGACATGGCGAACTCGGCGCTCAACTGTGCAACAATAGACGTCCGAAGAGCATCAGAAGAGGCGGTGAGGATGATGTCATTGACATATAGTAACAGAAAGGCCATGTTTGTGCCTCTGCGATGGATAAACAGAGACGTATTCGAGCGGCTGCCAACGAAGCCCAAGCGTAGCATATGAGATGCAAAGCGCTGGAATCATGCCCGCGAAGCCTACTTCAGACCATACAGAGAGCGCTTCAGGAGACAAACGTGCTTGGGACGATCAGTATCAACGAACCCCGGCGGCTGAAACATGTAAACTGTCTCAATCAGATGGCCATGTAGAAAGGCGTTCTTGACATCCAGCTGATGAATAGCTCAATGTCGCGATAACGCTAAGCTCAGCACCACGCGGATAGTGGCAGGCTTGACCTCGGGGCTGAATGTCTCATCACAATCAATACCTGCCTGCTGAGATCGACCATTAACCACAAGACGAGCTTTGTAGCATTCCAACGACCCATTAGAGCGGAACTTGTGGCGGAAGAGCCACATGCAGCGAATGACGTTCGCCTCAGGAGGGCGAGGAGCAAGAACCCAGGTACCATTCCTTGTAAGGGCCTTGTATTCATCGAGCATAGCCGTCTGCTACTTCGGGTCAAGGAGGGCTGTTTTGTGGGAGGTGGGGATGGGGGAAAGGGAGGTCGGAGGGGAGGTAAGAGGAGCCATGGGGACGGTGGGGGCGGGAGTTGTCTGTGCGGCGGGCGCGGCATGGGGCGACGCCCGCGGCAAGTTAGTGGAGGCAGGGGTCGTGGCAGGTAGATGTGTCGCGAGCGCAGCATCTACGGCCGCGGCAACTGGCAATTTGTGGGCCGCGGGATATGGGGGGTGAGGCTGAGGGTGAGTGGTGTTGGGGTGATCGAAGGCGGACATAGAGACAATTTGTCTCGGTCTGAACACACCGGAGATGCTACGGGTGTGGGGTCTGGTGGTGGGGGAGGGGGCGGTGTAGGGGGAGAAGCAGGAGCACCGGTAGAGCTCTGAGGAAGGAGAAAGTGTGGGAAAGGAGACTCTGACTCGGACTGGGAGACAGTGGGTGTGGGAGAGGAGGGAAAGGGGAAGAGAAGGGAAAGCGAGACTCATCAAAAGTGACATGACGTGACAGAATAAGCTTATGGCTCCGAACATCGAGGCAAAGGTAACCGCGATGATCAGACGGATAGCCAAAGAAGACACATGGAGTGGAGCGCGGGTGAAGCTTGTGAGGGGCGGTGGAGGACTGGTTTGGGAAGCACAAGCACCCGAAGGTACGAATGTGATCATACCTAGGCAACGTGCAATAGAGTGCCTGAGTTGGCGAGCGATGGTGTAGGGTAGTAGATGGGAGAATGTTGAGGAGATAGCATGTGGTTGGTAAGGCGTGAGACCAATAGGTAAAGGGAATAGATGCGTGAAAGAGGAGAGAGCGCATCATGTTGGTTATGGTTCTAATGATTCGTTCAGCCTTGCCATTCTACTGGGAAGTATAGGGGCAAGACAACCGATAGGAGATCCCATTTGTGGTGAAGAAAGTGTGAAACTCTTTGCTATCAAATTCACGACCATTGTCACATTGGAAACATTTGATAGATGTTTGAAATTGTGTTTTGATATAAGCATGAAATTTGACAAAGATAGGAAACACTTGAGACTTGAAATGTAACGGGAAAACCCATAAGAAATGACTATAATCATCCAGAAACAAGAGGTAGTACTTGTGACCCTCCTTGCTAGGCACATAAGAGGTCCAAATGTCACTATGAATTATATCAAATGGTGCAAAAGTAGTGTTAAAAGACCGCTGAAATGGTAGTCTGGCCTGCTTGCCTAACTGACAGGAAGAACATAAACTAGAGCGAGGCTCTTTATTACATTTGACTAGACTCTTAGAATGAAGCAAATCTAAAAGGGCAGCACTGGGATGGCCAAGGCGTGCATGCCACAGACTAGACGACGATGCCGAGAGGGCGACTAGACACGACGGACGGGACGGTGAGGGCAACGACACAGGATAGAGCTCCTTGGTGCTGTTACATCTCAGACGAGTAACCCCCGTAGTAAGATCCTTCACAGAGAAACCAAACGGATCAAACATAAGAGAAATATTATTGTCAGTGGTGAACCGACGGATAGAGATAAGGTTTTTGACAAGTTTGGGGGCAATGAGGACATTGTTGAGGTGTAAAGGGTTGGTTGGGGTCTGTAATGTGGCGTGGCCAATACCCGAAGTAGCAAGGCAACCACCGTTGCCGACGATAATAGAGTGTGCAGGACCCTTAAAAGAGAGAGAAGAAAGAGTACCTGATGAGTTCGTCATATGGGAGGTCGCGCCAGTGTCCATGTACCAAGCGAAGTCAGGAGGTGTCAGCTGCATAGACGAGAAGGCGTGCTGCACATCAGTCGGAGTGTAGCCCTGATCAGACGAAGACGGGTAGGTCTGGTGACCGGCGGATCGAGGAGCTGGACCCAACAAGCCTGCTCCTTGCTGACTGTTGGGATATGGGCTCGGTGGGCGATATGACGGAGGCGGGTAGCCATAGGGCATCCAGGGAGGGTTGAAGCCGGGGACGGGAGACCAGGAGGGGCGAGAGGCATCCGACCATTGCTGCGGTCGCGGCCGCCGCCTCGCTGGGCGGACTGGTCGTTGTTGCGGCTTCGCTGCGGGGCATAGGTTTCGTCCAGGTCGCTTGACGAGACCAGGGCGGTTTTGTCCTTGGCGGCGTCGGTGGTCTGACGGTGAAGGCGAGTCTCCTCCAGGATCAACTGAGACCGGGTCTTCTCGAAGGTCGGGAGAGGTTCCGTCTGCTGGATATGAGTAGCAGCAGCATTGTATTCAGAGGGAAGACTCGAAAGTACCTGGAGGACAAGGCGAGTAGCGCTAGGTTTGGAGTCGACGACGGCCAATTGATCAGACAGGGTTTTGAGATGCTGACAGTAGGCGGATATCAACGGGAAAGACGCAAGCTTGCAACTTGAGAATTCGTGCTCTAGGTATATGGCACGGGTGGACTTGCTGTGCTGAAAAATTAGGGTTTTGATTGTGATACCATGTAGAATTCTAGAATTGATGTAAAGTCCTCCTTGAAGGTTTCATTCATTAATCAATCATATATATAGGTTACAATAGATTAGGCCTTTTTGCCCACTATACAATATGAAGACTATGTAATCTATCAATGCACTCAACCAGTTGTCTCTTTCCCCTCAACAAAAACTCACAAGTGTCTTACGGTTGTTGGCGAATGGTTGTTCGGCAGATTCATCTGATGATTATTGTCGAATGGGGGAAAGCACATAACTACAGTGTTTGAGGAGATTTTGCACAGCCATAATCAACACATACGGTGATGTGTACCTACGATCACCAAACCCCAGTGATCTTCATCGCTTGCTCACTAAGGCTTCTCGTAGAGGCTTTCCGGGAATGATTGGATCCATCTATTGTATGCACTGAGAGTGGAAAAATTGTCCAACCGCTTGGGCTAGCCAATACACTGGTTACAAACGGAAGCCAACAATTGTGCTTGAAGCTGTTGCATCCTATGATACTTGGATTTGGCATGCTTTTTTTGGCATTGTCGGATCCAACAACGACCTCAATACACTAGGGAGCTCCCCCTTATTCGATGAAGTTGTTACAGGAAAAGCGTCTACTGTTCGATTCCAGGTAAATGGCAAAGTCTATAATCAATCATACTATTTAGCTGATGGAATTTCCCTTCATGGGCGACATTTGTCAAGACGATTAGCCATCCAAACACCCCACAAAAAAATTGTTTGCAACTATGCAAGAGGCGTACCCTAAAGACATCGAAAGGGCTTTCGGGATACTACAAGCAAGATGGGCTATCGTTCGTGGCCCTGCTCAAATGTGGGATACACAAACTCTTGGTGAAGTAATGCTCACATGCATTATTCTCTATAATATGATTGTAGAATATGAATATGTTGACGATGAAGATCATGAAGTAGTTCTTTCGGGTGAGTATGAAATAGATTTAAGTGTTTCTTTTGATGTTTATCGTGATATGCCTACTATTACATAGTATACGCAAAGTCATAATAGGATCCGAGATGTCCCAACGCATCATTCCATTAGGAACGATCTAATTAGTCATCTATGGTCTCTTTATGGAAATAGCATGTAGTTTCCTTGATTGATTAGTATCTCTAAGCTAGTGTACTTTGGAATTTATGTAGTTTGTGGCTGCATTTTATTATAATTGTTTCTCATCAAATAATAATCATGAATTATGCATAAGACAAATTATAACAATACTACACCACATTGCATTAAATAAAATAAAGTCCATATTCTTTTACATTAATAGTTATCATCACTCGCAAGGTTGGGATAATAGCAATTGGGGTCGGTTGGCGAGGGCGTCGATACATCTACATTGTCTTCTTCCAGCAAACGATTTTGTTGGTGTCGTAACCAATTTTTCTTCCTTGGAGAAAACCTTGAGAGGTCCATCGTGATTAAGTCGACATTTCTTTGCATGATTTCCGACTCAACCTTCTTCTTCTCCACCTCAACCTTATCCTTTTTCACTTGGATCCTCATTCTCTCAAGTTCATTTTTCTCACTTGTCTCTACATTGTAGTCATCAGAAGTGCTCACCATTTTAGCCATAAAACTTTCGAAAGCCTCCGGATCAATCCGAGTAGAGTTGGCCCTTTTCTTACTTAGCTTTTGTTTATTACGACCCTCGGGCCTATTGATACGACTGCTCCCGGCTTGTGAGTTAGGACTACCGGTTCCGATGGGGGAACCACTTTCGTTTAAGTCTTCAATATGACACATAGGTATAGAAATAGGCGGTGTGAATTGATTGTTCCACTTTGCGCAACCTTCTAGTATAGACCAAGCATGATCAAACTTGAACGGCTTCCCCTTGTTATTGTTGGTGAATATCGCACGTGCCAAATTAGACTACATATTTGTTTACAAAAATAAGTATGCAAACACTATATATATAAGTATGATTCCATAATTTATACTTTGGGGGGAATATGAATATGCGTACATAATGTAATAGTAGGAGTGAAATAAATACTAACCACATCGAGTTGGTTAACACTCCTTGGCGGATTGGCGTTTGCCTTCAGCATTGATGATTAATAACCTTGAAACGAGATTCAATTGAATCTCTACTACGAGACACCCCACTTGTCGAGTGTTGAGTAAATAAAGTTAAAACTCTTTCCAAAAAGAGTCGGAGGCTTGATAATTCCCGACGGCACCATCTTCGGAAATAGAAACCCATGCTTCACATAAAGTTGTATCCTCGGAGATACTCCAATTCATACCTCTCTTTGATGAACTCATGATAATATTTGATTTAATAAAAAAGATGAAGAAAATAGAGAAATTTGAGAGCTGACTGGTAGTATTAAAATGAAGCATATAACTACTGCTTCCATGCTCCGTATAAATATTGTTTTTGTTGGTGCCCATCCAAAATGTTATCGTTGGACATTTGTTTGAAATTTTATTACCGTTGCAAATTAATTTGCTTGGATGGCCCATCCTTTTTGGTGAAAGTAATTGAAAAGCAAGTTTTTTGATAAAATACAAATGGAAAAGGAAAATAAGTGATGCGGAGAATAGTTGCATAGGAGGGGCCCACCTATTTTGCACTCTCCCAACAATCCATGGGAATATGAACGGGGTTAAAATTTTTTAGCTTTTTGGACAGCCAAAATATATGGAATGTGAACACATATTTGGGATGAGAGTTCATATTTTAACATTTTAGCTTGGGGATGTGGATGGTCTTAGGGTCCAAATCCTCGCCGGATTTCTCCCATTACCATATCCCTCCTCCCATCTTTCTCATTTTCTTTTTCTTTTAATATTTAGTTTAATTTTTATTTAATTTAATTTTTATTTTAATTGGGAGTTTGTGAGGAGGGGACAAGGAGGGGAGAAAGAGGATTTGGCTCCCATGTATTGGCCTCTAAACATATAAAAGCCTAGCGTGTTCATAAATCCGGGTTATATAATTATTTTCAGTTTAGTAAAAAAGAAAAATACGGAGTACAATCCATATATCCATTTTTTTTCTTTTTTTTTCTTTACAGTAGGTAAAAGATTGGATGTACTACCGACATCCATGATCATCTCGCAAGGTTATGTTCTGGAACTCACAACAACAAGCACTCAAAATAAAATTACAATTGAACTGAGATTTAGCAATAAAATCAGCTGCACCATTGTCCTCTCTATAGCAATGCTGAAAATCGATGCTAAAAAAATCTCTTCTTAATTAATGGATCTCTTGGACCATTTGAGTGACCTCCCATGGTATATTGTTCGCATGATTGATGGCGTCGATGATAATAACACAATCACTCTCAACTATCAATCTTTGGATCCCCATCTCCGCGGCTAGTCTTATACCTGTATATACAGCAAAAGCTTCTTCCAAAATGACAGAACCCATCCTAACGTTACATTTATGTATCCGAATAACTTGACCATTATTATTCCTCACAACACATCCAGCCAACCTGTGGTTGAGTATCACTTTTCACCGAAGCATCTATATTAATCTTAACTACATCTATTGGAGGACATTTCCACATCATTTTATCAGGAGGCCTAACATGTTTAGGTAAAATCGTTCTAACCTGATCTTTATTCCAACAAGAGATATTATCAATAGCTCAAGTTAACACATAGATCATACTTGTATCAGAAGTATTGCGAAAAATAATTCTATTTCTAAGTTCCCAAATTGAATGCCATAAATGACATAAATCTGTAAAATCCAGATTAAGAGACCTAGTATTTAGAATATTCTCTTGAACATCACTTGTTAAATTTGGTATAATAAAACATTTTTTCAACTTAACACCCAGATTTTGAATAAGGGATTTTGTAATTTGACAATTAAACAATAAATGATTTGTATCATCTATATCGAAATTACAAAGAGAACAAGTACTAGCAACTCTATTTACATATATATTTAACCGGACAGTTGTGGGCAAGATATCCAAATAAAATTCCAAATAAAAATTTTAATATTCGGAGGGATATTAAGTTTCCAAATCCAATTTGCTGGAATTTTCTTCGTACTCCTAGTTTTATAAAGCGAGGATGTGGATTTAATAGAAAATTTTCCATTATTACTGTAAATCCAAATTAACTTGTCTCGAATATCAGTTACAGGAATATGGATATTAGTAATTGCTTGAACAATATGAGAAGGAAAGATAGAATTTCACTTATCAGTATTCCAAGTGTTGGTATTTGTAAAAAAATCGCATACTTTTAAATTAGGATCACGATCATTCCGAAACCGCTGTAGATATTGCGCATCTACCCAAATGTAATACCATACATTTATGGTTTTCCCATTACCAACTAACCAGAGCAGTCCTTTAGAGAAAAGATCCCTAATATTAAGAAGTCTACCAAATTGCCAAAAAGTTTTGAATCTAACTCTTTCCATAAGAGATTCTGTCGAAAGATATTTATCCGTGATTGCCTTTGATCAAATATTATCAGGATCAGCCATAATTCTCCACAGAAGTTTCATTTGCATGCCAATATTAATTTGCTCATCTGATTTAAAACCTAAACCACCAGCTTTTTTAGGAGTGCACATATGTTCCCAGCTAATTAAAGGATGATAGTTATCAGATTGAATTTTGTTCCAAAAGAAATTTTTGTTGATCTGATCAATTTTTGAAGAACTCCTTTTGAAAGAAGAAATGATTGCATTAAATAATTTGTTTTAGAATTTAAATTTGCCTGAATTAGTACCGATCTACCAGCTTGAGAGAGAACGTTAGATTTCCACTTGGACAGCTGCTTTTTAAGGCTATTAATCGCATCATCAAACAAGACATTACAAACCCTACCACTAATAAGAGGAATACCAAGGTATTTTTCCATTGACTTCGTTACTGGAATATTTAGCTGTTGAGTAAGGGACTGGGCTTTACTAAAAGGAATATTTTTAGAAACTTGTAAAAAACTTTTATTATAATATATAGTTAATCCAGACACATTGGAAAAAATATTCAAAAGATTTCTAATCGTATGAAGACTTAAGTCATCAGCTCGTCCAAAAATTAGAGTGTCATCTACAAAAGAAAGGAATGGAATAGGATAACTATTATTTGTAAGTTTGATTCCAACCAAAGAGTCACATTCCAATGATTCCTGTTGCAACATTCTCCCTAATAGTTCCATAACCAATATAAAAATATATGGTGCAAGAAGATCTCCTTGTCGAATTCCCCTATAAGTATGAAATGTACGTCCCGACAAATTATTAACTAAAACTGAAAAGCTAGTTTTAGTTAGGCATGTCATAACCCAATCAATCTATCTAGAATCAAACCCAAATTTATTTAGAATAATGCGAATAAAACTCCAACTTATTTTGTCATAAGCTTTCTCCATATCTAGCTTTAACGCCATCCACCCAGCTTTACCTTTTTTGTTATGAAAAGAGTGGAAAACATCATGAGCTATTAGTATGTTATCTTGCATATTTCTACCTTGTATAAAAGCTCCTTGAAAATGATTAATAATACGTGGTAATATAGGCTTCAAACGGTTAGCCAAAAGTTTCGAAATAACCTTATAAATAGTATTGCACGGACTAATCGGACCGTAATGGTTAATGTTACTAGGCATATCAATTTTAGGAATAAGTGCAATGAAAGTTGAATTTACTTCATTGAGTAGCACACTAGAATGAACGAAAGATTTAACATCTTTGCAAACTAATTTACCAACAATATCCCAATATTTTTATAGAACTCTGGTGGAAAACCATTAGGACCTGGAGACTTGTCATCTGTCATTGAAAATAGGGTATTCTTAATTTCTTTACCTGAAATAGGTTGTGTCAACATTTTGTTTTCAGATTCAGTAATGGTCTGATCAATTAAATTTATGAAATATGGATTACTACTAATCGGTGTGTTATTTGAAATAAATCTTTCAGCCAATTCAGTCGTAATTTCACCTCTAATTTGATCCTCATCTTCAATCAATAAATTAACCATGTTTATTTGTAAAATTACTAGTGACATTTTTAGAATTTCTTATTTTAGATATTGACATAGACATTAAAGAATGATCAGAAGTCGTAAAAGGATGATTGTGTACTGATACATTAGGGAACTGAGTTAAGATATATGTATGAACCATTACTCTATATAATCGTTCATAGATATTATCAATAGGATTTTAACTCCTCCTCCACGTTATAAGACTACCTGTACAAGGGATCGTATGCACATCTAATTATTCCACAATCTGTCGAATTCGCATAAATCTATTAGCCTGCGGAATTAGGCCTCCAATTTTGCCAGAAACTGATTCAATTTCATTTGAAATCACATTATAGTTCGGTAATTGTCCATCCAAGGTATTATGTTAATTAGTGTAATTCCATCCCGTGTACGAAAAATACATTAATACAATATTGTAAATAATTGAGATGGATTCCAATAAATATAAAAATAATAATTTAGATATAAATCATTTTTTCACCAAAAAGTAATATAGATATAAATAAAATTAGTTCGACAGATTATATATAATCGAAATATCTTTTATTTAGATTATCTCAATATAACTAAAATTCACTTTTATAAGGTAAAAGTTTTCTTCTAGTTTATAAAAAAAATATAGCCTAACATAATTTCGTATTTCTCCTTACCCGAGGCTTAACAACCCGTAACCCACCCGACTCTTTTAAAAAAATCCTTGTTTATAAAAAAATATGGTCTAACATAACTTCGTATTTCTCCTTTTTTCTAATTCTAGCTTCTCTATTCTCTAATTGTTTTTGTGCAAAAAAATCTAAAAGAATATAAATTTATTTTATTTAACTCCACATCACATCTTTTAAAAAAAAATTGCATACACTACAGGCGTGTTAGCAATTTTGCTCATTTCAGTGATTTAGCATTTAATGTGTTAAGACGTGATTTAGTCAAATCGTTTTTTCTTTTTTTTTTTAACTATGAGTCTAGCAACGGACTAACGATTCGGAGAGCACTGAATTCGAATGAGAGGTTCCCCACCACATCACTGCATGCAAGGGTAGCTCCCTAAAATTCATCTATTTTGATTTGATATTAAATTTTTAATGCTAACTTTGTAAGATGAGGATAGTGATATAATGTATGAATAATTGTATAAATCGTTTATACATTTAATAAGATTTCCACGTTGACGTGGTTTGCAAAATTATCAAATATGATCTATTTCTAAGGAGTGATGATATCTTCACTGCTAATTTTTACTATTTTCACCGCTAATCTCCGCATATGTTAGCGGTGGCTTTAATGATGGTCAACGAGGTCACCGCACCAAGTGACGGTGGATCCAAATGGCCACCGCTATGTATAACGGTGGAATTGGTAAGTATACAAGTCCACCGATGTATTGGCTGGTGGGCAACCCCATTCCGTTTGAACCCCACCGCCAACGTATGCGGTGGTCCTTGGACCGCTAATATTCGGCAGTTGGAGTGTGGACCGAACCGGACCGGCCACGTCACCTACCGCCAACATATGCGGTGAGTCGAAAACATTTATTTCCAACAAATTAGATTTTAAAAAGTGATGTTTTATATAATATTTATTATCTTAAAAAACGCACGTAAATTTCAGAAATTGTAAATGATATGTTTTGCTTAGAACAAAGAGTATACAATAAGCAACTAAAGTACTTATCGAGGTAGTACCCGACGGTCCCCGAAATCGATTCCCGAATATGGATGCTCTATATTTACCAAAATAAATGAAGACAATAAACCGAATCAATAGTAACAATAAACCGAAGTATGGAAAATGTCAAGCATCATAAAAAACGTGGTTTGAAAAATGTTATACATCATATAATGCAGTTCGGAAAATGACACGGACAACATATCTAGTAACCGAAGAAGTCAACATGGAGTTCGCAAAATGACACAGGAAAATGAAAAGTTCTAATAGCGCAGCGGACGGCCACCATCCTCACCGCAAACTGCTCGTCCCACCCGTTGACTGTGGGAACGCGATGTTGTGTCCATGTAGTGTATATCGGTGGTAGAGGCGATCCAGGCAACAACCAAATTTGCGGATAACATGTGAATGTTGACATTACAAGTGAACAACGAAATTTTAAGAAACAAATGACTATGAAATACGAAACGTACCGTTGCGAAGTGGTTGCTGTTGCCGACTATAGCTATCCCATCTAACTCTTCGTAGGACGGTACTGACGGGCCCCCAGTGGCATACAAAGGCAGGCACAACATAGGCATCATCTGCGACAATATCACCAAAGGACGCTGGTGCCGCGTGGCAAACACCTTGCCCATGATCGGAATCTTTGTCCAATAAGTAGCATCTTGACACGTGCCGAAGTAGTCGACCCTTCTGATGAGCTCATCTAACGCAGGATAGTAATGATACCGATCTGCATGCAACTGCAACTCAACGCCAACTCCCGTCGAACTCGTGGCCATGCGTCTTGTCCCATGTTCAGAAGATATATAGGCAAAATATCTATACCCACAATGACCATTACCTGCAACATTCGTGACGGCTCGTATGAAAGTAATCATGAATTCGTCGATGTTGCCAGTACCCCAATTGAAATCTACGTGATGGAGATTCTGAGGAGGAAGCGTCATAGGTGTTGTAGGTGGAATGACACCTATAGGCTCCGACGCAGATCGACCTCGGCCACGACCTGTCCCCGACCTCTTACTCTTCCCTCTTCCTCGACCACTAGAAGGGTCGTCGGGGGCAATTGCGCTGGATCCAGTGGCCTCTTCATTGCCTTTCGCAGCATCTGCTTCGTTTAATGAAGATTGACCCTGACCTCCACCTGGGACTAATCCCCTGCTCCTCTCTCTATCGGCTCGACGTTGGGTCCAAACACGTTCACGTTCCCAAGGCAAAGGGTTCGCTTGACAAGGGTGGCGGGTCCTCGGTCTCCCGGTCGGTCTACGGTCCTCAAGGTCAGGTGGAGTCAACGATGTATGAGAGGGACGATCCCCATCTTTGAATGCCGAAGGCGATCCTCCAACGAGTATCCTCGTCTATAACTCCACTTTGGAACAACGTGATCATGCGCGATATGTCGACATCATCCCTTGTGAGTGGAGTGTTATCATGGACGTTGTCAACATATGGATGTTCCCAATCCAATTGCTTCCAAAAAAATGTTAATCTGGGATGGTCTGATCGGTATTTGCACGTCCTGACAAGCTTGCATCTCATGTGTGCAGGGCAGACCGTAGACGTCTCTCCAGTATCTATCTCTGCATGGCTGCGATGACAGATCGGTTTCCATCTTCGTGTATATCTCGAACAATAATCGAAGACCTACAATCGAAGACCTTTATCAGCCACATAGTCATTGTAAATTGTTTTCAAAACAGAACAAAGTCAAAGCATCAGAGAAGGAGTCAATTACCTGCAACAGTTGCATCCAACCATCCATATCTACGGCCAACTCTCTAGTCACCTCGCCCAAACCGCGGTACAAGCAGGCCAAGACCCCTGCGGAATCTGCGCGGCGTCCATAGAGCGCAGAATTACCTCAGGGCGCACTCTGCTATTCGACTTGTCAATGAACAGTGTCGTAGAGGCAATGATCCCCATCGCAATAGCCACGATGCACTCCATATCATGCTCAAGGGGGACTCCATCCCTTACCCTCTGTCGCATCGGTGCTATCTTCGCAAGGAGGGTCACAACACTCGGACCTCCATGGCCGTCAGCACTCCTCCACGGTGCGGTTGCACAATGCCGCAACCCGAGCCTTCCCGGCCATCGAATCCTCTACCCACGTACACTCCTCCCCGTCCATCCCATACCCAAGTATGAAAAAGACATCGTGCAGGGTGACTGTGATCTCTCCCCATACGAAGTGGAAGTTGTTCGTCTCCGGATGCCAGTGCTCAATGAATGCACTGATGATACTATGATCCACAAACTTCCATTGGAAGTCGCGTAGCTCCCAAAGGCCGATGTCCCACATTGTAGGAAACCACGTCTCCCGTCCGTCTACCTCCAACAAAGCCTCAACACACCCCAGTCACTGCCCTCGTCTCTGCACACACAATACCCTCCTTGAGGCTGCCTCTTCCCGTCTCCATACGGCCTGTGCAATGTGTGTCGGGTAATCTCTCAGCAGCGACAACGTAGAAGGCCCCTTAGCCATTCGGGGCCAGTTGCCGCCCCTGAGCCGCTCGCCTGATCATCCTGTCCAGCATGCCCTGAACTGCTAGCCTCGTCCTGCTGGGGCCGCCTCCTCTCCACACCATGCTTCGGGGCAAGTGTTGTCTGGTCTTCTCCCATCTTCTGAGGATGGGCACCGCCAGGCTCCACCATACGATTGTGAAAGTCACACATTGGCACATCATCTCCTACCTCAGATCCCCGTACATCAACTTGCGACGCCGAACCAACCGCCGACTGACTCCCCCCAACACCATGATCAACTAGCGGTGTGAACAACGAAAAATCAATGTTTATGAGAAATGCGTCATGGTCAGTCATGGCCCCATGACTGGTCCCTTGATCTCCCTCCACAGCATGGATGATCCCAACACTATGGCTGGTCCCAACACCCCATCTCCGGCAAGCGGTGTCGTGTCGTCGTATGAGTTCAGCTACTCGCTCTCAAACCCAGTCCCAAAGTATGCCTCGGACCCCTGGGCTGTGTTTGCGGCTGATCATCCACACGCTCCGCTCCCGGCTGCAGTGCTGGGTCACCCCCTATCAACTTCTGCATCATCTGCTCAGTCTCCTCTCGGGAAGACTCATCCGCCGACTACACCAATGCGTCATCAGTGTGGTCCGTCATCATCTCCATCTCTATCTGCGTCAAACTCTGGTATATATGTCTCTATAGACGGCTGCGATGTCTAGCCACATACGTCACTCGGGTCGACAACTCCGACACCTGGGTCGACAACTAACTGACTAGATGAGCCAACCCCGCTATCTACACCTATCGGCTGACTATCCCTATCCATAGGATCCTCTACAACCTGCACATGTAAAGGAATAGACTCAATCTCTGCAGGTGACTCACGCAACGTCTGTCTCTCCCTTTCGGCAGCCCTCCAAGCGGATTGCAAAACCACCCTATCTGCTAATCTCCGCGATAATGTGGTATGTATACCATAAATATTTTTTTCCTAAATCCTATCGATTATAGATGTTACTCTCTAATTTCCACACACTTCTATATCGTATTCATTCTCAAATTCTATACGATTTCCCTAAAACTAATTACTGATTCCATATTAATACTTTCGCTTCATATGAAATAAATAACTCTATTTAATTGATTTCAACATACTTGTGGCGAGTTGGATGTCCCCCTCCTGTATGTCGCCATACGACCACTACCACGTCTCTGAATCGTCGGAGCTGGGTACAATTTATATAACAATAATATGTTAATGCTATCTCATTGTGATTACAAATAACTTGATTGGAATTTAATATAGTTTAATTTTTACCTGCAAATGATATCTCTGATCACGTTTACCACCACGAGCCTCTTCTCTCTCACGATGACTATCTCTCACCATATCAACACTCAGGTAGAAAGTGGGAGTAGAAAAAAAAACTTGGGAAAACAAGGGGAAAGAAGAACAGAAACGAGGGAAAATGGGTAAGGAGGTTCAAAAGACGAGGGATTGGAAGGGTGAGGAGAGTCGAGGAGAGAAACGACGGAAAAAAGGTGAGGATCGAAAGGTGTGGGAGGGATTGGAATCGGAGAAGAGTCGGAAAGCGTGCGTGAAATGGGGCCCACACCCCTTATTTAAGGGCCCCAAAATCCACCATAACAACATGCGGTGGGGTTTTTTAAATACCCATGCGGTGAGTTTTAGATAATTTCTAAAAACCGTTTTATGGAGCTCAAAACCCACCATTTATACATGCAGTGGATGCCACCGTGTGCCCATGCGGTGGGTTTGAACATAACGGACTCCGTTCTGCTCAAGCCCACTACAGTACGTGACGGTGGGTTCGTATACGGTCAACAACCCCAACGTTGTATCATGCGGTGGCCCTAGAAAAAGGGCATTAAATTTGGTTATCCATTTAATTTCCCCCATTAGAAGCTCTCTGGAAATATTTGGTTATCCATTTAATGTCCCCCATTAGAAGTTCTATTTCCCAAGGACAGTGACCCAGTTGCTTTAAATTTCGGATAATTGTAAGGGAGTCTCCTTCAATGACCAGATTGTGGATGTTTAGTTTGATTGCTTGTAGTAGACCTTCCCTCAAAGTCATAGCCTCTGTCATGGTAGGGGTTAATTTTTCAAATCTTTTGTATCCAAGTTTTATTGGGTTGTCACACCAGTCCCGAATGATGTAACCTCCGCTACTTACTCCTTCCTCAGAGACAGCTCCATCGAAGTTCAATTTCATGAATCCTTGGTCCGGTTTCCTCCATTTAATATTCTTTCTACTAATTTTCCGTAATTTTGTCTTATGTAAACATTCATGGCCATTATCATCTTCACTTTGGATTGCTTTGAAACAGTTTTCCCGTGTTGCTTTGCTCTTCTTTCAATTTCATGAATTGAAGGTATTTTACCATCCTTGAATATTATTTGATTTCTGAAGAACCATGTTAGCCAACAGTTTACCGCCAAATGTTCCTTCTCATTTTTGTTAAGTTTTTCCCCCAAGATACTAATGATTTCCTTAATATCTCTTGTTGTCTCTATAATGGGATTTGCAAAATCCTCCACTTTCTGAGAATGAAGACAAGAGTTTTTTATGAATGCATACTTGATTAAAAGATGTGCTTCGTCTTCAACTGGTATATCACAAAAGAGACAACCATTCGGAATAGAAACACCTCTGTTAATCAATCTCTCCTTTGTAGGAAGTCCTTTTTGGCTAACTTTCCAAAGAAAGTTTTTTATTTTTGGGAGAGTGTTGAATTTCCAAATCCAATCATGTTGATGTGACGAACCAGGGAGCTGAGACTAGCAAGAGAAAGTTCAAATACTCCTCATCACACTCATTAAAGGATATCATCTCTAACCCTACATCTAGTGTTCAAACTCGTTCTAAACTTAAAGATCTCTGTGCTTTTCACGCTTTTGTTTCACTTGTAGAACCAAAGAAAGTAGATGAGGCCCTTCAAGAGCCAGACTGGATCATTGCTATGCAAAGTGAGCTTAACGAATTTGAAAGGAACAAAGTCTGGACATTGAAGCCTAGGCCAAAGCATCAATCAGTCATTGGCACACGTTGGGTATTTCGAAACAAGCTAGATGAGAATGGTAAGATCGTGAGGAACAAAGCAAGGCTTGTTGCTCAAGGCTACAATCAAGAGGAAGGTATCGACTACGAGGAGACTTTTGTTCCCGTAGCTAGGCTTGAAGCCATTCGCATTTTATTAGCATTTGCATAATTTATGGGCATTAAATTATATCAAATGGATGTCAAGTGTGCATTTCTTAATGGTTTCTTAGAAGAAGAAGTTTATGTGGCTCAACCCCCAGGCTTTGAAAGTTCGGAATTTCCTAATCATGTTTACAAACTAGACAAAGCGCTATATGGTTTGAAACAAGCCCCAAGAGCTTGGTATGAGCGCTTGTCAAAATATTTTTTAGAAAATGATTTTAAAAGGGGGTTGATCGACAAGACTCTTTTTATCAAGACCAAAGGAAAGGACATTTTGATTATCCAAATATATGTTGATGATATATTGTTTGGGGCTACTAACACATCTTTGTGCAAGGAATTTTCTGATATTATGTACAGTGAATTTAAGATGAGCTTAATGGGAGAACTCAACTTCTTTTTGGGGTTGCAAGTTCATCAATCTAAGAAAGGGATCTTTGTCAACCAAAGCAAGTATACTAAGGATCTCTTGAAGAAGCTTAAGATGGATCAATCCAAAGCAGCCAAGACACCCATGAGCTCAACCTTGTCCCTAGATCAAGACAAGACTGGGAAGAGTGTCAATCAAAAGGAGTATCGAGGGATGATTGGATATTTATTATATCTTACTGCTAGTAGACTTGACATCATGTTTAGTGTTTGCATGTGTGCTAGGTTTCAAGCTGACCCTAAAGAATCTCACCTCGTGGTTGTGAAGAGGATCTTTCGATATCTCAATGGCAATAAGAAGCTTGGCTTGTGGTACCCAAAGCAAAGAGATTTTACACGAATTGGGTATTCTAATGTAGACTTTGCAGGCTATAAGGTGGATAGGAAGAGCACGTCGGGATGTTGCCAATTCTTAGGAGCATCCTTGATTAGTTGGCACTCAAAGAAACAAAACTCAGTTGCTCTTTCCACTGCCGAAGCCGAATACATAGCCGCTGGAGCATGTTGTTCCCAAATCCTTTGGATAGCTCAACAAATAAGAGATCTTGGCATCGACCTCAAAGACATTCCCATTAAGTGTGACAACACAAGTGACATCTCTATTACAAAGAATCCCGTTCAGCATTCAAGGACCAAACATATTGATATAAGGCATCATTTCATTAGAGACCATGTCGAAAAAGGTGATGTGTTCATATCTTTATTTCAACTAATTATCAATGGGCTGACATTTTTACTAAGCCATTGGCAGAGGACAGGTTCACCTTCATTAGACGTGAGATCGGAATGCTTAACAGGGATGCACTTTCGTAGGGGGAGCTTTCCCTTTAAGAAAAAAAACTTCTACTCAGTTTCAAGACCTTTGAGATTCATGTCAAAGTGTGTGAACTGAATAGTATAGCACATATAACGGATCATATATTTGGTTGATATCTTATTAGATATTTGAGCAAATATTGTTTTAATGGATTTTAACCTTCTTTATATGTTACCTATTTTATTTTCCGAAAAATCTTTTTATCCGAGTACATTCTATTTATGGAAATTATTTTAATATCGGATAAATCTTCTCTTGCCTTTAAGATTTGAAAGGATGTTTTGAATTTTGAATTTTTGGCAAATCGGATCTTTTAAAATTGGCAGTAGTGTTATGATTATTACCATTGGAACCACAAACTTGTCCCATCAACTTACCTCACTCGCCCCTTTTTAAACCACACATTCTTACCCCAACTATTCACCTCTCCAGAACCTACCAAACCCCTCCGACCTTTAACCTTCTGCTTCAACCTTTCTCTGGAATTTTCACCGAATCCCATCCATGGAACCCAAATCTAAGAAAATCTCCACACCCAAACGTCTTGGCGCTACCCCCAAAGGTCGTCAGACTCCCCTTGTGATTTCCCCTCAACCCGAACCTTCTCCTCAAACCACTGTCCCGAGCACCATCCCTGAGAGCACCATTGCCGAAATCAAACGATCCTTGAAGCGCCCCACAAAGAAGCCACTCAGTGCAAAGCTTAAAGGAAAGAGAAAGATCATTTCTGAGGAAGAGGAGGAAGAGGAAGATCTTGATGAGATTCTAAAGAGAGATGCTGCAAAAGAGGTCGAGGAAGAGGCCCAGAAAAGGAAAAAGGCTGAGGAAGAGACTGAGAAAGCAAGGAAAAAGGTTGAGGAAGAGGTTGAGAAAGCAAGGAAAAAGGTTGAGGAAGAGGCTGAGAAAGCAAGGAAAGAGGCCGAGGAAGAGGCCAAGAGGGAAGCAGAGAAGGAGGTTCCCGATGTAGAGCAACCAGAGGAAGAGGAGGACGACGAGACTGATGATGACGAAGAGGTCGAGGGAGATGAGGTTGAAGTGTCTGTTGAGGACTTGGGGTCTGAGGAAGAAGAGGAAGAGGAGCCGGAACTGGTTCCATCTCCTACTCCTCCTCCTCCTCCCCCGTCTCCGAAGAAGCGCAAAGCCACCAAAGCCAAGAAGTCTCCACCTCCCAAGCGCTCGAGGAAAGCCACTCTCAGAAGCTTTGACGCGCCTGTGAAGTCGACCGCTCCTACAAAAGCCCGAAGGAAGAACGCCGATCCCCCTGCACTTATCCAGGTAAACCAATCCTTACCTTCCCTGGTTTGAGAATGCCGAGATGGCTGGCAAATGGGTAGACGAGTTTAGAACTCGTAAGATTTGTTGTTCTGATTTTATTGATCTTGATTTTTTAGAGGCTTTGAACCTACCCTGCATCTCTCTTCTCAAACAAACCCCTGCCTGGACCCTACTGAACCTTGAATCTGAGTACTACCCCCAACTCACCCGTCTCTTCTACATAAATCTCAAAGAAAAACACACTCCTGAAGGCTGGACTCTAGAGTCAGTCGTCAAAGGAGTTAGAATCATGTTCAACTCCCTTGACTTTGCTGAACTCCTTGGTCTTCCTAAACCATATCCACCCTCCCCTGAAACCCCCACAAAAGACCAGTGTGTTACTCTTGCCCGATCCAAATACCTGCTCCCCGAAGCAACAAGCAGCACCACCAAACAACTCACCCACTCGTCCCTCACACTTGAAGCCAAAATCATCTTTAACATCATTGTGAGATGTCTTTTACCCCGAATCAACCCTGGCTCCCTCCTCACTGACAATGCTATGGTCCTCCTATACCAAATATTGAATGGCCATGATCTTGATCTGGCCAATACCATTCTAGGATCCATTGCTCACACCCGTAAAGCCAGAAAAGGAACTCCCCTCCCATTCGCAAACCTTTTGACCCATGTCTTCAAAGCTTCTAAAATTGATTTTGAAAATGAAGAACAACAACATCATGCGGGTAAGTTTGACTCCAAGAGCTTTGAGAAGATTGGCATAACTCAGTCCCCTCAAGGGACTTGGAGTCTTGCCTCTCCCTCAAAAGCTCTTCTCACTACCTTTGCCATTGATGAGCGCATGGAGAACCTGGAGTTGGGTCTGGAGGAAGTTCGCCTGGACGTCAAGGAGCTGCACCACGAGTTGATGATCGAGATGGGCGTGATGGCCAAGCTGTTGAATGAGTTGAGTTTGCTGATCACGGATGGTGCTCAAGACGATGAACCTTAAACCCCTATCATAGCCCTTGATCTAAACACTGCTGGCCTTGTTTTTCAAAACTTTTGGTGACTGTTTTTATACTCCTCCCTTTGTTGAAAGACAAAAAGGGGGAGATGGTTTGATGGTTTAGACGTTATACTTTAAAACTACTTTGAACTAGGGTCTTGGAAGACCTAATTTTGCCGTATTTTGTTGGATGCCTCTATCATTGGATTTAAAACTTATATGATCCAACATTTGTCTAACCAATGCAGGTACTTAGTCCGATTTTGCCTTATGATATATTTGCATGACTAAGTTACAGGGATGCACAGGTTTTGCCTTTCATCAAAGGGGAGATTGATAGCTCCACTCTCTTGATGAAAATCGGAAATGGTTTCAAAGGCTTTGACACAAAGCTTGTGTCAAAGGTCTTGAAGCTAATGTTGTGTTGATGAAATTCAAAACATGTATTGTATGCATTTTATTATCTTATATTATCTAAGTATGGTGTCCGAATATTATTCTATATATATTATACTAACCATACAGTGTAGATTTCGAGAAGATCTCCTTCCTTGAGCTGAAATACGTGAAGAATCAAATCGAAGATCATGCACTCACGAGTTTCCTAGAATAGAAGATTATGAAGATTACATCTAAGTCATGATCTGAATTAACTGTTGGGAAAAGATCCTTCTTTCAAAATAGGCGCCGATTTGATCAAGTATAAAAAGGAGATGAAGAAGAGAGGACAGACACAAGTGTTGAACACAAACATCATTGAACTACATCGCACACAAGCCCTCAAGTCAATCTGTCTTCTTCGTGTACTCTCTACTAAGTGTTAAGAGTCGTATCTTTTGTTTCAAAGCATTTGAGAGGTACACAGTGAACTTATATGATATATTCTGAGAGAGTGTTATACTCGAGAGTTTATAACTCAGGAAGTGAGCACTAGGCGATTGATTCACGAAGTGTAAGAGGATTGTACTAGATAGCTGAGAGAGGTGGGGCTCTTCTAGATTGGTCTAGGACTCCAAGGGAACGTGAGTGGACTAGATTGCAATTGTATAGGAGAGAGGCTTCTCAGTGAGCTATTAGGATCCTAAGTCTTGTGAATCAATAAAGCCGGTTGAATCCTAGGGTTGTGGAAGAACCCTAGGCGGGGACTAAGCCTTTAAGGAGCCGAACCTCGTTAACAATTCGTTGTGTTCTTTACTTATTGCTTTACCTATATTTCCGCACTTGTTTCGAATTGTATAACTTTATTGTGATTCAGGGTTCCCAATCGAAAGAATTGAGTTTACTCTCAAAGGGTTTTGCAAGCGTTTCAAAAGTCTTGAGATTGACAGCGAAAAGTTGGCATACTCTATTTAACCCCCCTTCTAGAGTATCTTTATTCTACTTTGTTGTACATTATCGAGCCTTCAATTGGTATCAGAGACTTACTCACTGCTTTTGATCTAACAATCTTGTGAGTTTTTTATCATGTCTGGTGAAGCAAGCGGAGGATTTGCACAAGGGAGGTCTACCAGTAGACCACCGTTCTTTGTAGGAAACAACTTCGTCCACTGGAGGTCCTTGATGAAAATGTTCATTATAGATCAAGATCTGGAACTTTGGAACATTATAGAGAATGGTCCGAAGATTCCTGTGAAAGAGGGACCAAATGGAAGCAAAGTCGCGAAGACTGAGGCTGAATTCATCCAAGCGGATCTTGAACTCGTCTCCACGAACTATAAGACCATTAACTTACTATATTGTGGTCTTAGTACTGATGAGTTTAACCGTATTTCATCTTGTAGGTCGGCTAAAGAGATTTGGGACAAGCTGGTTGTCACCTACAAAGGAACCAGTCAAGTGAAGGACACCAAGATCAGTATTTTCCTTCGAAACTATGAATTTTTTAAAATGAAGCCTGATGAGTCTATTAAGGCCATGTTCACACGGTTCACGGAAATCACGAACAACATTGACTTTCTCGGCAAGACCTTTGAGAATGTTGAGAAAGTGAGGAAGATATTGAGGTGCCTCCCAAAGGACAAATGGGGCCCTAAAGTAACAGCCATAGAAGAAGCCCAAAATCTCACCACTCTACCCCTTGATGACTTGCTTGGGAAGCTGATCACACATGAGATGATTCTCAATGAAGATGATAGAACTTCCAATAAGCACTAAGAACTTTGCACTCAAGTCTAAGAAGGATGAGCCCAAAGATGTGTCTGATTCTGAAGATGAGGATGATGATGAGGATGATCCCTTTACTCTCATTACAAGGGGTCTTTCTTGAATCCTCAAGATGAAGAAGCAATTCAACAACAAAGATGGATCAGAGTCTTCTAAATTTTGAGGTAAGTCTCAATACAACAAATATGACAAGAAGACTAAACCTTTGTCTTGTTTTGAATGTGGTGAAACATACCATCTAGTGAAAGACTGCCCTCAAAAGAAGAAGAGTCATTTCAAGAAAGGTGATAGATGGAAAAAGAAGGCCATGGTGGCAGTTTGGAGTGATTCTGACTCAGGTGACTCAGACTCCGATGATGAAAAGGCCAAACTTTGCCTCATGGCCTCAGGAGATTAATCCGACGATGAGCAACTTGAGGTAACTGTGAGATAACTCATGACAAGTCCAAAAGAGGTACTATCAGAATTCCTTTCTAATATGATTGTCAATAAAGAGAAACTTATTGCCCAAACCAACACTCTTATTAAGAAAACTGTGGACCAGGAAAGAACTATTGAGGAACTGTCAACAAGGGTCAAAAGTCTTGAAACCTCTTATTCAGGTCTTGACATTAAAGTCAATACTCTTGGCTCGGAGAAATCTGAACTCAAGCAAGATCTCTCGTCTCTAAGAAGTGAATATCATGACTTAGAGAACGCGAAGATCTCCCTGAATAAGAAGATTCAAGACCAACAGACAACCCTCATAAGTTTTACCAAGTCCAAAGACACTCTTGATCGGATGTTGGGTGAGCAACGAATTTCTCTAAACAAAAGTGGTATTGGCTACAATCCGAGGTTTTTAAAGAAGCAACACATTACCACTTTTGTGAAGGCAAAAGGAAGCCGAACCTCTCCTATATGTCACCATTGTGCAAGAAAAGAACATGTAAGAGAGACCTGCCCCTATAGAAGAAAGGATCCACATATTATTCGCAATACATTTCCTGTTCACTTGAGAAAAAAACGGATAACGCAAGTTTGGGTCCTCAAAGGCACTATTTTATCAAATATGGTTTATCCCAATAATGGATCTAAATTTGCTTATTGGTCTAGCCACAAAGGTTGATTTTTGTCTTGCAGGAGATCACCAAGGTAAAAGAGCAAAAACGGATTATTGATAGTGGATGCTCTAGACATATGAGTGAGAAGAGGTCTCTCTTCCATGAACTGAAGAAGCAATCCACTGGAACAATCACTCTTGATGACAAAGGAAAGTGTGACATCGTTGGTATCGGTAGTGTTAGGATAGCAGATAATACTGAAAACATAAGCTAATGAACACGAAATGCAATGATACTGAAATCTGATTTAGCTTGGATATATAGTTCTAAAAGCTGTGTATAAGACAATTTCATATAAGAATTCAGAGGCGACTAATCAATCCTATTCTGATAAACTATATTGTAAGGTAACTGAAAATTGCCACTACCAACAACACAAAATAGTGCGATATGAAATCCTCTGGCCAAAATATTTGCTGGAAAGAGAGGCCTGCAAAAGAAGAGGAAGATGAACAACAACAATTGTCTATGAAATTTGAGGTTTTTTTTATGCTCTCTTCATTCTAGAGATCTACATTGGAATGCTAAGCTGATAACATTAATAATGTAACAACCTTCACAACAGAGGTAGTAGGAGCACCCAGGTCCATATTTACATTTTACAGCTATGATTTTGCGGACAGAAGTGAAGTATTGTACCACAAGATCCCGCCCAGCACATTCCTAGATTGCAGCACGCACCATCTGCTCGTCGTTTCAGCAGAAAAAAAAAACAAATAAAAGATCAGAACACAGAATATTATCTGCAACCGTATCACAGTTAACATCTTTTTAAAACTCATGCAGCAATGGAGTCATCATCACTACTAAAGAACATTACTGAACGCTTCAATTGTTTACTCTCTTTCATTTTAAGGTGGCTAGAGCAACTATGAACTCTTAAGAGAAATCGGGTGAGATGTCAGAAGAGTATTATTACGAAATACCAAAAAGGGTACTTAATTGTTTTTTTAACAAGAATAATGAATAGAATCTGAGAGAAATACTTAAATGAGTACAATATGTTGAAAAGTTTGCCATACCATCTTTGGGGTGCTTCGTCCTCTTAGCGTCCTCATTGCCGCTTCAGCAAAAGCCTGTGCCTCATCTGCATCAGCTTCTGCTGCCTCTGCTTCTCTTGCAGCCTCTTCAGCTTCTGCTATTGCAGCCTCTGCCTCAGCAACTGCTCGAGCAGCAACAGCTGCTGCCTCTTCTGCCGTCATATTCCTCATCTTAGCTAGCTCTATATCAATCAGAGATTTGGTAAGAGTATTAACTCCATCCCTGTCAAAGTGAGGGGCAAACTGCCTGCCTTCTTGAGGCGTCATTGCTAGATTTCTCTTTTGGTCTGAAGTCGCAGGAGAGGGTGCAATTCGGTAATTGTGTTTAACCTGTAAGAGAGGCGCTAATGTTAAATAGAAGCATGTCTAAAAGCCACTTGATTATGCAACAGAGGTTGCATAAGTGAAAGATTGGCTGCGCAACCTGAGAAAAAGCCTTACATTCTTAGCACCATAACCATTCAATTTACATACGAATATGCAGATCAAGATGAACTGGTCTTTCCTCAAAAAGAAGGTTCTTGTAATCAAATAGAAGTGAGGCCTAGGTTACATTTTTCAAAATGTACTATCCAATCAGAAGAATTAGATGAACCACATAATCCAACAATTTTGAAGTCTTTTCACGAGGTGGGCACACTATAGAGGGTCATTATCAAGTGAGATTTGAGGTCCCTTGAAGGCTTCTGATAAAAAAAGAATGACCAATATTCACTTCTGATATTTTCTGCATGTTGGGTATAAATATGATTAAGTCACATGATTATACCCCAGTGACACATAATGGTTTCAGATGCTCTGGCTTGTGATCACATCCAGCAGAAAGTTTATACTTGAATTTACAATGTGTTCAATGAGCCTGGACTCTCTAGATACTTTTGAATCTCTAGGTTTGACCCTGCCTTGCCTAGAATTATATTGGGCAGTTTGTGTTTGTGTTCTTGTAGGACAAATTGGTCTTTTACTTCACTCGGAAAATATTGATCAGAAGTTCCCATGGAACTCACTCTAGGTATGGAGGGTGAAGAAGGGCCTTTTTTTCCTTCTTTTTTATGGGATAGAACTTATTAGTCATTGCTAGTAGACGTGCATGCCTGTAAGGTAAATAAAGTTATATTCGAAACTGTTTTTTGCTGGTTTAGCAGAAACGAAAAGGCATTTTATATAGCGAAACGTGAATGACTATTTTGAAATTAACTGACATGATAGATAAGATGTCTATGAACAAGTTGCCTTGCATCCATGTACAACTTTGCATGAGTTTGATGTGTTTGGCATTAGATCCAAGAAATGCTCACCTTGATCAGCTTTCCACTTGATATCAAGAACTTCAATTTTGCTGATAGAACTCGTTTGAAATCAGGAGGTGCCCAGTATTGATCCTACAAAACAGTATTAAGCAAGAACCTAAAATGACTAGAGGATTTTTCGAACACTGGGGGTGGGAGTAGGGGAATAAATTAAAATTTAAAATTAAGTAAATAACTGGTAAAAGTTTGCGAGGGGCCATTTCATAGAATGAGTGAAATGTTAAATTTCATATAAGAGAATTAATAGGCTATGAGTTAAGCAAGTAAAATTTCACATAATCAAAATATTGATTCCCCCGTTATCTCCGTGAAATAGGATGGGTTCAAACGAATGAAATACAAAAATAGTGGAGAAAATACGATAGTGTATTGTTTTGTACATCAATACAAACAAAACATTTGATAAAATGCAAATCCTGCATGCTGTAAAGGTATGGTATAACATCTAGTGGCAAGAAAAAAAGCTTTGAAGGTTCGGACACAGAAAAGTTAAAATGAAATATTACCTCTATGTATGAAGCAATAGCCGTTTTATTAGAACCACCAGGCTCCTTCAAGTTGCTTATGGCTTCCAGTATAAGATTGTCCAACCTACAGCAATGAAAAACGACACTTTTAGCCTAGTATCCTTCCCAATGTACATATTTTTATTTCAGACAATCTGTATATACCACACCAAATATTCATGCGCATATGAAGGAATTTCCCGCAGATTTTTAGTCCTAGTGTGGCTTTGGAACACAATGTGAGGGCCACAAAATTACAAGTTAACGAAATCTCTCCCTCCTTCCCCTCTCATGAATACCTACTCTTTCACAAAACTAGCATTTAAAAGTTGGACATTTTGTTTTTGTTCCAACTTTATCTTACGCATCAATTTTTTTCAATAATGTACTTTCCTGTACGAGATTTTTCAAAGGAGAGAAAGAGAACTTTAATAAAATTTGAACTTAATTGGAATAATCAAACCTCATAATGGATCTCTTGGGAGAAGCATGCAGCACGGGATCACTAGACACACTGGACAAAGCTGCAGGCTTAACATCAACCATCTCTTGATCACTTTGAGGCACATCACTGGAACTTGAAGGGTTCTCTTCTAGTTTAATTGGATTTTGCAGCTTTTTAATTGCTGACCTATTCTTGTCCCTGGATCCCCATCCATTTGCCATGACACTCATATTCCTCCACTTATCCTAGTTGTGGGGAAAAGAAAAGAAAAAATAGATAAATGCACACTGCAAGGGGCATGAGGATATTGAGGCTAAAACACAATGAAAAAAAGATAACGAACAAGCGCATTGTTTAACCACCAACATCATACCTTTAAATCCACATTTGACCGCATATACAAGACACTGGCAAATTCAGGGTCTTTAAGTATAGTGCGCCATTTCCCTGCGCCATGTTTTACAATACCAGCTTTAAGTGCAGATTCTTCTTCTGATGTCCACTTTTGCTTGGGAGCACCCATCTCAACTGGAAAAGAGAAAATTACAACAACTTTTCATTTATGACCAAACATTGCTGAAGACAAAAATAGAAGTATATTTGCAAATAAAGAAACCAAAATAACGACAAAAGTTTGTGAGAGCATAAATATATGGTAACGCGAAAGAAACGTGTAATTTATGAATAATAGCAAAAATGACAATTCAAAAAGAAGATAGACAGAAAGTAAAATTTAAAAATTAAGTCTTAAAACTCATTAAGAATCTGGTTTATTGCAGTTGAAGAGATGTAAACTTGCTTTTGTCGATCCATGGAAAAACTGTAAAATATATACCAGGGAGGGGTGTACTATTCAATTCTACACCAGTCTCTACTCTTGTTGTTGGTGATTTACATATTCCTATTACAAAAAATCCTCCTAAATGGAATGGATTTACTAAATAACGATCATAAAATGAAAGTGGGGATCATGCTTACACGTTGAAAATAGATATTCAATAAAGCGTGAGTTAGTAGGTAGCAACCAAGATGCTACTCTAAAGTAAGATAATGAAGTATCTTATCAATGCCCTCTCCACCATTTCCTACAAAGAAAAAAGCTAGAATCTAGACCATTATGACCGGTGTCGTAAGCCATTGAGGTTCCTATAATCATCCAAATTACAACTAATTCCTATGATCAAAATGCTGAAACTGTTCATAATGGTGCACCGTAAACAGAATGAACAATTCTAAAGCTCAGGCGTCTTCGATTTGGCAGATGATTCCTATTTCTCCAACAAAAGTTTGCAAATCAAAAACCTAAAGGACCTTAACTGAGAAGACAAAAACATCAATAGCACAAATCATAAAGCAGAAGAGAAAACCCTGCCAAACAGAATCAAAAGGAGACAACAACTCAACAAGACAAAAGAGCCAGATCAATTCCCTGCTGTAAAAAACCTCTTTAGCCTTACAAAAAATAACCTGCAAATGAAACCTCCGCCATACTTGATGCATTAAAAATCAACAATTTGCCAAGCAATAAACATCAGAAGCTCACAATTCGATTGTCAATTCCAATTGTGATCGCCATTTGATAAACCTAAGATATACTAATCATTGGATGCTTAGGGTTCACCCTCTCAACACCCCAAGTCCGGAAGTCCCCAACCCAACCCAACCCCCGGTTTTGATCTACTGGAAGGGCAATGTTAAAGACGTCTCCGAAGAGAGTGAATGCATCGATGGAAGAAGGAGAACAAGGAAGAGAGAGTTGGGGAAGAGAAGCCCTAACCTGGAAACCAAATCGTCTTCAAAGATGAACACAACGGTCGAGCCGCGGAGAGAGCTGACCTCTTTGGCTAGGGCTTTTCCTTCTCTTACCTCTCCTTTATCAATGATTTCTGTTCAGGTCTTTCGTAAATTCGTATGTCTTTTCTGTTTTCCTCAATAACACTGTTTTTTTTTTTTTCGAAAAAAAAAGGGATTTTTTTTTTTTGAGGTGAAAAAAAAGGGGGGTTTGATGGCATCTCCAACTCCAATAACTTTGGGAAAATTTTGGTTGAGTATCTTATCGTTTTAAAAAAGAGGAAATTGGCCCCAATTAATCCATTGTTTACACGGCAGTTCAAATTAGTTGATTGTGCTACTGGGCAGATTTCCAGTATGTCTTCTCTCTTTTTCTCTCTTCTACTTCTGTTTATCTTTTCTCTTTCGCTCTTTTTATCTGGTTCAAACTTATTATCATTTCCCCTCTTAATTGTTGTTTGATTCTTGCAATGGCCGAATCGAGTAATGTATTTCTTAGTGGTGTGGTTTCGTTGATAGGAGTTGTTTTGTTTTTTGATAAAGACGAGGGGCGAGACCCTCGCTCAAAGAGCTTTATTAAAGACGAACATAAAGTTACACCATACTAGATGAGGCATGAGAGGCCCCTAGAGCATCCAAAACAAGGGAGTCCCGAGCTCCATCAGGAATGTCTTCAAGCAAAGTACAACCCAAAAGAAAATCAAAAGCAAAATAAGTGTGGCGATTGCCATCGCTGCGAGTGTGACGGAGCTGGACGGACCAACTCCTACTTAGGAAGTCTTGGCAACTAATGACCAGGCTAGCACAGTGGTGTGACGGAGGGGCTCCACTCCGCACCAGATTGATAGCAACTTCGGAGTCGGTTTCGCAAACGACTTTCTTGAAGCCACACGCCCAAGCCAACCCGAGACCCTTAACCAACGCCCAAAGCTCGGCGTTGATGACGGAACAGGCTCCTATGTTGTAAGCAAACCCCGCCAACCATTCTCCCTTGTTGTTACGAACAGCACCTCCAGCAACAGCCGCGCCTGACTTCCTGACAGCCCCGTCCATATTCAGCTTAACCCAGTCCGACTCCGGCGGGTACTCGTTGTTAGGGTTTCTTCGTTTTTCATGAACTTGTTCATTAACCTAGGGGTAATCCTTATATTGTCTTCTATCATGTGTAGGATCTTCCTTTTCTGATTTAGAATTAATCTTATAAAATTCAGTTCAATGTGAGTATTTTGTTTTTGATTTTTCCAGTTTTTGTGTTTGTCCACTTTTACTTTTTCGGTCGTTGATGGGTATCTATATGTCCATGTGTTCATGTTTATGGTTTGTAGTAATAAATGTGATATTGACAAACTCCTGTCTGTACTCCCAACTAACACGGTGGAGCACATCTCAAAGATACAGCTGACGATAAACCCAATCGAAGATCGTCTGTATTGGAGTCCAGCAAAGAAATGATGGTTTACCACATCAAGTGCATATAACCTTGCCTCTCACTATAACGAGGAGCGGATGAAAATGTATGGATATGGAGACTAGATGTACCTCCCAAAATAAAATAAAAAATTTATGGAAAATGTGCCATAATGCCTTACCAACTAAATCCTGGCTTACCAAAAGAGGTGTTGCGATTCCATCCTACTGCTCAATCTGTAATCACCATGAAGAAGATGTTGTACACCGCCGCAACCATATCATATCATAAAGTGCATAATCATGCTCATTGACTCAACTGGGGACCTAAACGATTTGGAACACGAATGCTCCCAATTCAATTACCCTAGCAACGACTCTAGGACCCACAATTAATGGTCGTATCAAGCGGAGATCAAAGATAAGAGGTGTTTCGCCGATTCCCGTTGACTCCGACCTTGGAATTGAGTCAACTCAGTCTTGTTGCGAAGCTGACTCGACGAGCTTTCCAACGGTGGGTCACACGGTACCAGGCTCCTCCGGTAAGACCTCCGAATCTATGCTGCAAGTGGACTGCAGTGTTGCGCCAGATGTGGTAGTTGCTTCTGACGACAACAATGAGGATGTTGGGGATACTTCTCTTGAGTTAGCTATTGTACCTCTTGAGAATGTTCCTAATGTTGAGACTTCTGAAGTTCATATGGTTATTGAGCCTAATGATGTTGTTCCTCTTGATTGCTCAATGCTTCCTATGACAGGTGTTGTTTTTGAGGTTCCTTTGCCTCAAATTCTGCTGGCGCCATCTCAAGTTGATTGTCAAGGAAGTTACTTTTTGATTGCCGATCCTTCCCCTTTGCTCTTCAATGACTCGATTCGAGGACGAATCGAAGCTAAGAGGGGGAGAATGATGCAGATCAAGATGACCTTTTGTGGGTCAAATAATGATCTTGATCCATGCGAGCTCTCAAGACCGATTCGAGGGCTATTGATGGAGAAGAGTGTCATCCTCAAAAGGAAGAAGAAGGCTCCACCATGGAATAAGGTGCAAAGGAGCAAGGTGAGCTAATGTTCAAGTTTGGGTTTGTTCTTAATGGGTTGACAGCATTTCGACGTCTCAGTAAAACGGGTCGTTCGGAGTCCATATTTATCGGATGGGGTTATGACATACCTTGTTGGAACGAGGACGAAAAGATCTACAACTTTTCTGTTGAAGATTTCTCCAGAATCGACCTTGAGAATGGCCGAAATTCATCATCTTTACAGCTATCACTGTTTGGACGAATTTTCACATATTTATTTAGTTAACTTCGAATTTTAATTAGTTAGATATATTTATTTTATGCAATTAGGAAATAATAAGGTGGAAGGAAAATATCTCATCTAGGTAATTCATTTTCCACCAAGTTGTTAATTTTCTATCCTTAGTTTTACTTATCTTATGAAAGATTTACATATTTCTTTAGATTATTTGATTTATCTTTAGTTACCAAAACTCTATCTTTTGCGCAAGATAGAATTGGTCTATTGTCTATTTAAACTCATGTTTTACATTCAATAAAAATTAGATTGGAAAATATAATTGAGGAACCTTTTTAGGATTAAAAGGTTTCCCCAATTCCCCAATCCAAAAGCCTTAGCAATCTTCTATGTTCTTATTGTTCATTCATACAATCGAAATCCAAACACAACTCACCCAAGCACAGTCCCAAACAAAACACAAAGGAGAAACCCATCTTGAGAAACCGTCGCTGGATCAGATGAGTTGTCGCCGAGTCTGCCCAGAACTGTCGCCACTGTCTAGGCCGCCCCGCGGCAATTCCAGCACCGCCGCTGCTGCTTGTCTTTTCCGTGGTTGTTTGCCTTAGTTTTTAGTTGTTTGTTTTCGTTTCTTTCGCAATAGTTCGAACCCTTTTATTGTAAGTACTTGTAAACATCAAGGATATCAAGAATATTGCAAGATCGGGCCATCAACAAGTTTGTGTTCTTGATTCCGAGCCCACAGACGAAGGATCGGAAATTCTAAACGCATCATGCAACTGTTGTGAGCTAAATCTGCCATGTTTTACAGTAACTTTTATATCGATTTCTGTATACATTGCATTCATTTGGGTTTAGATAGTACAGAATCTATGTAGTTTATGTTTATTTGCCAAAATTATGGAATCTACACCAGTTTCTGTTTAATTCGCAGAAATCGAGGCATTTTACAGCAGAAGGTCGGAAAAGCTCGGAAAACCGTTACAGAAGTCCAAGGTCCAAGCAGCGGAACCAAGCTGAAAGTCAAGGCTACTCGATCTCGAGTGGGCCCTACTCGACATAGACGAGCATGTCCGAGCACAGCCTTGTCGACAAAGCCTGATCGAGAGCCAGACCAACCCGAGCTCCGGAAGTCTACTCGATCTCGACAAGCCCTAGTCGAGATCGACGAAGCCCAGACGCCACACCCGGAGTCGACAAGAGCCGAGGACGACCAGGCAATAATCGCCGCCAGCAACTCGACTCGCTGCAGCGGACCACTCGCTGCCGCGGAAGAAAACCCGCTGCCAACGGGATGCACCAAGCCGACGAAGAACTCTACTCGATCTCGATGAGACTACTCGAGGTCGACGACGCCCAGGAGCCTTGTCCGAGCCTTGTCGAGTAGAAGCCACCCGAGGAGACCTAGTCGATGATCAGTCTTACTCGACATCGACAAGCGCTACTCGAGGTCGACAAGCGCCAGTGAGCCAAGTCCGAGCACATCGAGTAGATCTAGCCGAGGAAGTCCAGTCGACGAACCACCCTACTCGAGGTCGACGAGCCGTGGTCGAGGTCGAGTAGAGCCGTTTCCAGAAACTTCTCGACGAAACCTGTCCGAGTAGAATTAAGATTCTTTGGGCGCGAAGGAGTCGATTTGGCCGAAATTCTATCCGATTCCATCAAGTTCTATCATCCAAGGAGACAAGATCTATCAAGACATGAAGACTTACCTATTTAGTTTTATCTTTTCCTTTTAGATTTATTTCCATAAAACATTTTATTTATCCTTTCAAGTTTTAGATATAATTTTAGATAGAGATAGATATCTTCTTTCCTAGATTAGCTAGGGAATGAAGGCTATAAATAAAGCCCTAGGGGCTGAGCATTAGGCATCTTATTCAATCTCAGAGACAATTAGTTAGTTACACATAGAGTTTAGGAGTTCTAAGGTTTTTAAGGTTTTGGCTTTCTGCGAAAGTTGATTGCCAGGATTGTAAAGGCTTTTGAATTTAGTTTTAATGCAATTTAGTTCTTTTCATCAATCAATGTCTGTTATTGCGATGAGGCGTGAGTAGTCCACCCACTTCTGGGGCTGGGGTGAGCCCGACGGTGGCCATGTGAGATAACACGATAAAGGTCAGATTTTGTTATGCAATTCATCTTCTATCCCTATAAGCATGATTCTTTTGCGAGAGTTGAAGGTGATCCTTGTTTGTGTTATTGAAGCGAAAAGTGATCTTAATGCAACTTGGATTAATTATGTGAAAAAGGGTTAGTAACAATTAGGGTTTATGCGAAAGCCTCTATTTGCCTATTTGTTAATAACGAAAGTTATTTGATGGAAAGCATGATCTTTTATGCCTTTATGTGTTACTTTGCATGGTTATCGTTGTGGTGTTGAAACCCTGGCCTTGGAAGTCTTTTAATATATTGAGTTTATTTCTGTCGAAATTCTGAGTTCTGTCGAATCTGCAATTTTATATTTTCTGTTTCTTGTCGATCTAGAGTAGTGCTTGGTCGATCTCGAGGAAGCTGTGGTCGAGATCGAGTAGGACTTGGTCTAGGTCGAGTTGGTTTTCTTCTGTTTTCGTCGATTTTCACTTTCTGTTGTTCACTGTCTTGTCGATCTCGAGGAGCTGTTGTCGAGATCGAGTACGCCTTTGCTTTGCTTTTTGTTTTTGCTTCGTCTTTGCTTTATTTCTTTGCTTTTGTTTTAGTTGCCCTTGCCGGGTTTATTTGTTTCTGTTTCTTTCTGTGTTTCTGTCTTTCTGCTGCTTTGCCTGTGAGAATCTACAGCTACCTGAGAACTGCTGACGTGCTTCCTCGAGGATTCGATCCTGACTATTCTCTTACTACAACGGGAGGAAGTCTTGTATTCATTTGCTGAGACAGGGAAGTCAGTCTGATCTATACTTTATATTTATTTCATACTTGACCATCCTCCTGCAACAACAAATTGGCGCCGTTGCCGGGGAAGCTATCAATCGCGCCTTAGGTAGTCAGTTCTCACTGTTTCTTTAAGTTACTGATGAAGGGTTTATTTTCAAACAAATAAATTTATAAGATCGAAACCCCGCTATAGTATAGTAGGGTCAAGTTCGTCCGCAGGGAGAAAGTCAGTGACTCAATTCTAGTTACCAAAGAGCAAGAAATAGCAAGAAGATGTGACAAATATAGAGATTTTTTTTTGGGTTTTAAAGTTGCTGAATTTTTTGGAATAAAATCAATATTATGAAATATCTAGGGCATATGGATCACCACAACGATAATCATACAAGCATTGCAATGAATCAAGTAAAAATCATGTTTTTATCTATTAAATAGGTCAACTTGCATCAACCCTAGCAAAGCAATCAATTTATTTTCACAAATTAATAAACTTTACTAACAATCTTAATCAGGTTATCAAACTTTCGTTTCAAAATCCTAATTACTATCCAATTCACAATTCAATCTTTCAATTCAATTGCAAAAGGGAATTTCCCCAATTTTCATTGAGTACTTAAGCACATTAAATAGATAAAACCAATCAATTCATCAATTCATAGCAAAATTGCAAGCATAACCATCGTTGGGATCACCCCAACCCTAGAAAAGGCGACTATTCACGCATAAACATGGTAGACATTGCAAAATTAATGAAATAAATAAAAATCAGAAAATTAAATTGCATAAAAACCTGAGAATAATGTCAACAAAGCGTCCCAAAAGCCTCACAAAACGTTCTCCAACTTTCGCCGAAGAAATCGCTTCAAAAAGCTCTCAAATCCGCTCACAAACGCTCTCTAAAGGTGTGTTCCAAATTCTCAAAGTGCTGAAAAAGTGATGGAAAGAAGAAGCCCATCCTCCAAACTCTAAAAATCCTATTTATACTTAATAGCCCATAAACTAAATTAGGAAATAACAAATAAATGAATTTTATCTAAAGTCTATCTAAGGAAAAGGGGTAAAAATAATTAAATCCGGGTAAATAAGCTTCGCTGGAGCCCATACCGAGGCGGGTGACCTCGGTACCGACCCCCCTTAGGGTCGGTATGAGCACTGTTGCCTTTTCTTGCTTCGCACTTCCAGATTGAGCCTCGGTACCGACCCCCCTGAGGGTCGTTATGGGGTCGGTATGACGGTAGTCCATCTCGGACTTAGAGAAACGCCCGTATCTCCTTCGTTATAACTCCGATTGCTTCCGTTCTTTTTCCTATGCGCTCTAAATTCTCTTCCGCATCTTTTCCCTCTTGAAAATTTCTTCAAAAACAGCTTCCAAAATTCTGTAAAACACACAAAAGCTAGTGAAGACATCTATTTCTCATGAAATATGAAAACTTATGCAAAAGACAATACACCCAATGCAAAACCTATGAAAATGACTCAAATTGACATCAAAACATATGGGAAAATATAACTAAAAACATGCACATCAGTTACTTTGCAGGTGTATGCGTCGTTCTGGTCAAACACCTGAGTTTGACGCCTTAGACGAACCGGAACGCCTTTTTCACATCAGAGCTAAACTACAAAGAGCCATGGCGGCCGCTGAAACACAGGAACAACTAATCGCCAGGCTTACCAAGGAATTAGCCGCTAAGGATGCTGCTATCGCCGCTGAGAAAGAAGCAAGGGAACAAGCACAGGCTGAGCTTGCCCAATATCCAACCACGGCAGAGGACTATATGCACCCAACTCTCGTCGTGCCTGAATCGGCGATTCTTATCCCTGATAACTCTTTTGAAATTCGCACTCAGTTTCTCATAGAACTTAAAAATAATGCCTTTTATGGTAGATTTAATGAGTGTCCTCTTGAACATATTACAAACTTTGCTGACATGTGCCGTACTCTTGCTGAAGGTACAACTTTGGAATATGTCAAGATGAAATCTTTTCGCTGGTCTCTCGCTGGGCCTGCACTGAAATGGCTGGAAGGGCTGCAACCAAGATCACTCACAACCTGGGCCCAAGTAGAGCAAGAGTTCCTGAACAAATTCTTCCCACCTGCCAAAACAGCACATCTCCGCCAGAAAATCACCGCCTTCAGACAGAAGCAAGGGGAACCGCTGGCAAAGGCATGGGAGCGCTACAAGGAACTTCTGCGATCTTGCCCTACTCATGGACAGCCACCCTACGTCATTCAGGAGATCTTCTTCAACTCTCTTGATCAAGGCACTAAGGACAGAATCAACCATTATACTCGCTATGAGTATCTGACAATGCCTCCACGTGACGCATGGGGTGTGCTAGAGAAGCTCACTACCTACGACAACAAGTATGGGTCTACTACAACCTATGAAGAGAACCCATACGCCAGGCCAGCACCATCTATGCCCCTATATGACCCCCCTAAGGAGATCGATCCAGACGTTAGGGAGCAATACTACAGAGACCAGAATAAGAAGCTCCTCAAGCAAGTAAAGTATCTCTCTGTCAACCAGCCTTGCATTGAATGCGGATCGCAGCGGCACACCACTCCTGAGTGCCCACACACAGAGCAAGTCAGGCTGGCAGAGCATCATGAGGAGGCAGCTTACGCAGGGGGTCCCAATCGCTACATGGGGGACCAAAGGTTTCAGCAACCACAATGGAACCAAGGTGTCCCTAGGAACCCCCCGCCCTACAGAGCTCCAGGACATCCGGAAAGGGAGCAGAAAAAAGATGATATACAGATAATCCTGGAGGAAATACGGAGGAACCACTCAGAAACTAGGCAATCTTTCAACTCCGTCTATACTCAGATGCAAGGTGTCAACTCTAGGCTTGGGGAAATTGATATCTGGCGGAAAACAGTTGATACACAGATTGGTCAGCTAGCAGCAGGAATCCCCAGACAGTCGGGTGCGCTCCCTGGATCTTCAGAACCAAATCCTAAAGGAAAGACTGGACACATCGCTGCTATAAAACTCAGAAGCGGCCATCAACTGCAAGAGCCAGAGGTCGGAAAACAGCAGAATGACAAGGAACAGCAAGTCGATCTTGACAAAGCCGTGGTCGATCTCGACAAGACCTTCGTCGACCTCGAGGAGACACTTCCAGAATCTTCGTCTGCACCACACAGCAACTCGACTGGGCCCAATCAGGTCAATGTCGACAAAGGCCTTGTCGATGTCGAGGAGCCCCTGGTCGACGTAGAGCAGCCTGCAGCACCTCCGACGTCTGTTCTGGCTCCGAATCAGAAAAAGAAGCTGCCTTTCCCCACAAAATCTCTAAAGGACCCGGCAGAAAAGAAATTCCAGCGCTTCATCAAGATGCTTCAGAAGCTCAACGTTACCATCCCCTTCACAGAAGCTCTCAATGAAATGCCATCCTATGTCAAGTTCTTGAAGGAGATTCTGAGCAAAAAGCGATCGATGGCTGAAATCACAGAGGAGTGCAGCCATCTGGACATATTGGAGAAGAGGCCGGATCCAAGTAAGTTTGCTATAACTATTGGATTTGGTCCATACAAAATTAATGCCCTATGTGATCTTGGAGCTAGTGTGAGTATAATGCCTTTAACAATTTGGTCCAAGAATAAGATAGGTGCCTTGGAGCCTGTGGATGCTAGACTTTACATGGCCAACAACACGGTGGTCATTCCCACAGGCATGGTGGAAAATGTCCCAGTACAAGTAGGTAAATTCTTCGTCCCTGCTGATTTCTTAATAGTTGATATGCAAGAAGATCCTGCTTGTCCAATTATCTTAGGAAGACCATTCTTGGCGACGGTGGATGCCAACATAAGCGTAAGGAAAGGAGTGCTCACCTTCAACATCAGCGATGAGGTAATTGAGTATTCCTTTAATAAAACTGAAAGGCATACAGGTCCAATGGAAGAGGTCAAGTCTATCTCAGCTGGCTACATCACCTGCGGGGAACCCAAGGTCAGAAATATGACCCCTGAGGAGATAGAAAAGAGGGACATGGAGGCTCAGGTGGAGGAGATCATGGCAATCCTCAAGGAGAACACAGAAAATCCAATCGACACAGAACAAGGTACGTCGTTGTGGATTAATTATTTTTCGGATGCCTTGACAGGAGCTAAGTATGGGGTCAAGATCGACCAGGGCTCCTCGACTTCGAGTAGAACCCTAGTCGATCTCGACCAGACCAAAGAGACCCCACCAGAGCCAGCCTCGTCGAGCAGCAAACCGGAGGAGCCACCCTACTCGACCTCGAGTAGACTTGTCGAGGTCGACCACCACCCGGCGCCACCAGGGCCTGCTTCATCGACGCTGCAGCAACCAGGAGGAGAGCCCTCGTCGATCTCGACTAGTCTTGTCGAGGTCGACCACCACTCGACTCCACCAGATCCGCCTTCGTCGATGAGCAAACCACCAGGAGCGGAGTCCTTGTCGAGGTCGACCAGGCTTGTCGAGATCGACAAGCCTTGCTCTTCGTCGATTTCTGCCAGATCACAACCAGCAGACTCATCGAGATCGACTAGCCCTAGTCGAGATCGACCAAACACAGTGGTCCCCGATTCCGTCTCTGCAAAGGTAAGCCAAGGTATGGATCTTTCTTCTCCTATTTCCATTAAAGATCTATCTATACATGGGAGAGGTTTGCCTTGGTATGTGCGCTTATGTAGGATATCCAATGATGAGCCCAAGGAGTATGAAGTGGGAGACAAGCTCTATGTCTCTAAATCAAAGGATCATTTGTTTCCCAACAAATTCAACAAGAAGCGGATGGGACCTTTCGTGGTGAACAAGATCCATTCTGGAGGATTGCAGCTGATGGACAAGAATGGAGTCTTATTTGAGGCCTAGGCTACATGGGCCCTGCAGATGCCACCTTGAGCATTAATGAAAAGTCGGCCTAGCGACTATAAAATCTAGAGCATGTACATAGACTTTTTAGGACTTTTGAGACTTTGTTGTTTTTGTTTTGGTTTTGAACACTTTTAGTTTTGCTATTATGGGTATATGTCTTCTACTTTTCAGGTCCATGGATAGAACCAAGAAATACTCGGTCCAGGAGGTGCTCCAATCGAAAATATAAGGCTCTGCACACATGTCTTGTGAGTTTCTTTCTTTACCCTTACCTTGTTTTTTTTATACAGTGAGGACACTGTAATGTTTAAGTATGGGGTGGGGGAAGGGCTTACTTTGTGCATATTTTATCATATTTGACTTTACTTTGTGCATTACTTTGTAGAATTGCTACATGGCTATTTTGGAATGCATTATTGATTTATGTGCTTATATGCATGATTTCCAAAATTTGAGAAAAATGACCCCCATTGAAAATTTTAAATAATGTCATGGAAGCTTAAATTGAACTCGACGATGCAAAATTAGATTCATTAGAGATATAGCATGAAATTGCCTAGTAAAGGGAAGTCACAATGAAGTGCATTATTTTCTTGAAAACCATGAAAGGAGGTAAAATTTGAAATTGCTTTTGACATGTTGCATGATAAGATGATGGAGGACTTTATATTTCCATATAATGCTCATATTGTTATAATCCTAGCCTTACCCATGCTTATGCATTACACAAAAGCCATATTATGCCTTATTTCAATTATTGCTCCACATGATCTAAACATTTGCCATTCTTTACCTTATCCGGGGATTATGTTGAGAATGATGTTACATTATGGAGATTGTCATATGGTGTTTGTGTGATTGTTGTCATTATTGAAATTTGGCGGAAAGTGTTTGAAATATATGGAAAATTTAATGAGTGAAAGAAAATCCGATCAAAGATCGACCCTGCTCTCTGAGATAATAGTTTGGAGAGATGGGACACCAGGTGAGGAGTCCGACGCACTAAGTATCCGGGGCCATTCATGACACCCATGTTTGCGACTCGCGAGAAGGCAGTGCTGAGGTTAGAGAGGTAAAAGCATTATTATTGAGAAAAAGCATTATGAAAGGTGATGAATCTCAAAGAGAAGGAATGTGGAAATTCAGTTTGGAAATACTCCATTTCCCCGGATCAAAAGCACCACATTGCCAAAAATTGCCCACCTTTTAGCCTTTTACCGATCTACTCCTTCATGAGCTTAAATTAAAGTCCTCTTGATTATTGTTGCTTTGTCACATAAAAATTATTTTTGCATAACCCTCCTTTTGTGAGTAGATGTTGCTTTTACATATTTGCACATGCATGGATCTGTGACACTAGTACCTTTTCGAGGATGGTAATTGATTGCAGGGACATATAAAGAATGAATCTAAGATGTTGAGAGTTTTAATTTCTTCCCCTGAATGACAACTAAAAGTATTGCTTGAGGACAAGCAAGCTTAAGTATGGGGTGTTTGTTGTGAGCTAAATCTGCCATGTTTTACAGTAACTTTTATATCGATTTCTGTATACATTGCATTCATTTGGGTTTAGATAGTACAGAATCTATGTAGTTTATGTTTATTTGCCAAAATTATGGAATCTATACCAGTTTCTGTTTAATTCGCAGAAATCGAGGCATTTTACAGCAATTCTACAGAAGGTCGGAAAAGCTCGGAAAACCGTTACAGAAGTCCAAGGTCCAAGCAGCGGAACCAAGCTGAAAGTCAAGGCTACTCGATCTCGAGTGGGCCCTACTCGACATAGACGAGCATGTCCGAGCACAGCCTTGTCGACAAAGCCTGATCGAGAGCCAGACCAACCCGAGCTCCGGAAGTCTACTCGATCTCGACAAGCCCTAGTCGAGATCGACGAAGCCCAGACGCCACACCCGGAGTCGACAAGAGCCGAGGACGACCAGGCAATAATCGCCGCCAGCAACTCGACTCGCTGCAGCGGACCACTCGCTGCCGCGGAAGAAAACCCGCTGCCAGCGGGATGCACCAAGCCGACGAAGAACTCTACTCGATCTCGATGAGACTACTCGAGGTCGACGACGCCCAGGAGCCTTGTCCGAGCCTTGTCGAGTAGAAGCCACCCGAGGAGACCTAGTCGATGATCAGTCTTACTCGACATCGACAAGCGCTACTCGAGGTCGACAAGCGCCAGTGAGCCAAGTCCGAGCACATCGAGTAGATCTAGCCGAGGAAGTCCAGTCGACGAACCACCCTACTCGAGGTCGACGAGCCGTGGTCGAGGTCGAGTAGAGCCGTTTCCAGAAACTTCTCGACGAAACCTGTCCGAGTAGAATTAAGATTCTTTGGGCGCGAAGGAGTCGATTTGGCCGAAATTCTATCCGATTCCATCAAGTTCTATCATCCAAGGAGACAAGATCTATCAAGACATGAAGACTTACCTATTTAGTTTTATCTTTTCCTTTTAGATTTATTTCCATAAAACATTTTATTTATCCTTTCAAGTTTTAGATATAATTTTAGATAGAGATAGATATCTTCTTTCCTAGATTAGCTAGGGAATGAAGGCTATAAATAAAGCCCTAGGGGCTGAGCATTAGGCATCTTATTCAATCTCAGAGACAATTAGTTAGTTACACATAGAGTTTAGGAGTTCTAAGGTTTTTAAGGTTTTGGCTTTCTGCGAAAGTTGATTGCCAGGATTGTAAAGGCTTTTGAATTTAGTTTTAATGCAATTTAGTTCTTTTCATCAATCAATGTCTGTTATTGCGATGAGGCGTGAGTAGTCCACCCACTTCTGGGGCTGGGGTGAGCCCGACGGTGGCCATGTGAGATAACACGATAAAGGTCAGATTTTGTTATGCAATTCATCTTCTATCCCTATAAGCATGATTCTTTTGCGAGAGTTGAAGGTGATCCTTGTTTGTGTTATTGAAGCGAAAAGTGATCTTAATGCAACTTGGATTAATTATGTGAAAAAGGGTTAGTAACAATTAGGGTTTATGCGAAAGCCTCTATTTGCCTATTTGTTAATAACGAAAGTTATTTGATGGAAAGCATGATCTTTTATGCCTTTATGTGTTACTTTGCATGGTTATCGTTGTGGTGTTGAAACCCTGGCCTTGGAAGTCTTTTAATATATTGAGTTTATTTCTGTCGAAATTCTGAGTTCTATCGAATCTGCAATTTTATATTTTCTGTTTCTTGTCGATCTAGAGTAGTGCTTGGTCGATCTCGAGGAAGCTGTGGTCGAGATCGAGTAGGACTTGGTCTAGGTCGAGTTGGTTTTCTTCTGTTTTCGTCGATTTTCACTTTCTGTTGTTCACTGTCTTGTCGATCTCGAGGAGCTGTTGTCGAGATCGAGTACGCCTTTGCTTTGCTTTTTGTTTTTGCTTCGTCTTTGCTTTATTTCTTTGCTTTTGTTTTAGTTGCCCTTGCCGGGTTTATTTGTTTCTGTTTCTTTCTGTGTTTCTGTCTTTCTGCTGCTTTGCCTGTGAGAATCTACAGCTACCTGAGAACTGCTGACGTGCTTCCTCGAGGATTCGATCCTGACTATTCTCTTACTACAACGGGAGGAAGTCTTGTATTCATTTGCTGAGACAGGGAAGTCAGTCTGATCTATACTTTATATTTATTTCATACTTGACCATCCTCCTGCAACAACAGCAACACCTAACATATTATATGACACATCAGGCATGAGGTCCGGATCTTGAGTAAGTTCCCGTAAGAACTTACCTGGAGATGCGCAGAATTCAAGCAATACAACAAGCAAGCAAATCCAAACAGGTCAGAGATCACCTAGAATTCAATAAATAACATAAATAAGTCTAAGTCTAACTTACACAAAGCATATCAATAACACACAAAAGTTTCATATAATTCATATAAGGTAAAACATCTCATCTTCACAATCTGACATATTTTCCACATCAACATTATCTCAATCCAATATCTCATCCCAATTCTGGCATGCCAACATTCAGAATTTCCATAATACCAATCAAGTTCTCAGTCTAAGCCATATTCACAAGTCAAGTTATAATCAAAGTCTAATTCAAGGTCCAAACAATCCAGTTAATAGGTCCAAATCTTCATCGGGTCCAATAGGTCAGTCCATCAAATACTTCCCGTTAAAATATTTTTGTCCAAAGCCTTTATCAAACATTTAAACCCCTTTTAAACCCATTTTTTAAACGAGTCAAGTTATTAAAATGATTCTAGCCATTAGAAATATTTTAAACAACCAAAATAATTCAAAACTAACCATTTAAATTACAAACTACATTGTTCACACAATCAATTCTCATCAAATCAAATTAAATAAATAATTAAATAATTCAGAAAAATATACTTAAATAACTTAATAGATAAATAAGAATCAACAAGTCAATGAATTGTTTAAATAACAAGAACAACCTTAAAACAATATGTAAACAATCAAATAAATACGATAAATCAGATTTTAAATAACTTATAAAGGAATAGTTCAACAGAGAAATAATTAGCCAATTAAATAAATCAGAATAAATTTAATAATAAATGAATAAATAAACAATTATATAACATGTAAAAAAATAGATATAAACTAAGTAAATAAAATTAATAAAACACTCTCACCCAAGCCTAAATAAAGGAAAGAGAGAAGAAATACAAAGTAGTAAAAACTATACAGTACTCTCTTTTTGAGAGCGTTTGCCTTTGCCGTCGCCGCGGTCCTTGGTGCCACAGCACCGTTGCCCACAAACCACCGCATCAGTCACCGCCACCTACTTGGCCCTTCATCACCCTTCCTTGTTAGAATATTTAGTGATTCAAAATTAATTAATTAATTGTTTAGAGATATCTAGTTAGGTTGTTAAGATTTGTAGGTGAGTGGAAAGTAACTCACGTTTAGTTTTAGGTTTTTTGGGTTATTTAATTAGAAATAGTAGTGGGGTTAATTAGTGATGAGTGTGGGGATGAACGTGCCTCAAATGCATCAAGTTTCAGTTTTTAGGATTTCTTTAAATATGTAAGTTTGTTTATCAGATCAATTGAATTGAGGAGATTTGAGAAAACGCTTCTCTTCCAACATGGTATCAGAGCTAGGGTTCGAGATCCTATTCCGGGTTCGATCCTATTGATGAATAGAGAGAAAGTACTCCACGGAAGTGGTCTTTCCAAGAGGAGGAAGACAATGAAGAAAAAAAAAGGGATTCCCACGCAAGGATGGAGGGGCTTCAAAGTGCTCCGTTGTTGAGACGATTCCGAGCCAAGGAATTGTGAAGAAGGAGGCCTAAAAGATGGTTCTCCATGTTTGATTGTTGATCTAGAGATGAAGATCCCGGAGGTTGAAGTGCCCGAGAAGAAGAGTCCGGGCAATGGCACCGTCGACGAGAAGGAGGCGGAAGATGCGGCCGATTGAAGAAGGCGGCTGAAGAACGAGGGATGTGATAAAGAGTCCATCCGTGTGTAGTTTGTGTCCGGAAAAGGAAAGCCCGGAGGGAAAGAACGTCGAAGAAGAAGAAGGCGGTTGTCGAAGAGCTACAATGTGAGTCCAGTCGTAGGCGACGGAATAGAGTCCAGTCGTCGACTCTGATGAGAGTCCGACCAAAGAAGGTCGAAGTTTGAAGAAGTGGGCTCTGATGGGGAGAGTTCGGCCGAAGAAGGCAGTCATGAAGGCGGTTGAAGGGCTTGGGTGATGAGAGTCTGACAGAGGTATGGAGATCGGAAAAGGGATCCATGAATCGAAGACGATGAGAGGTACATCGAAGAATTTGAAGGCGACGACGAGAAGTGCGTCCAGCGCCGGGACGATTGAAGACGCGTTGGTTGAAAATTTTGAAGATGCTGATGAGGAGGTGCATCAAGATTGAAGATTGTGAGAAGTGCATCAATCGATCGAGAATTGAAGGCGGTGCTTCTAGATCAATTCGAAGAAAAGAAGATGATGTTGCGTACATAAGAGTTTAAAGAAGACGATGATGTGTGTGGCGTCTGAAGGAAATTAAAAAAAAAAATTGTGTAATTTTGAATCAAGAGGCAGTGTTAGAATATTTAGTGATTCAAAATTAATTAATTAATTGTTTAGAGATATCTAGTTAGGTTGTTAAGATTTGTAGGTGAGTGGAAAGTAACTCACGTTTAGTTTTAGGTTTTTTGGGTTAATTAATTAGAAATAGTAGTGGGGTTAATTAGTGATGAGTGTGGGGATGAACGTGCCTCAACTACATCAAGTTTCAGTTTTTATGATTTCTGTAAATATGTAAGTTTGTTCATCAGATCAGTTGAATTGAGGAGGACTCAGAGAAAACGTTCTAGCTCCTCTCTTCCAACATTCCTAACCTAGGTTTGCACCGCCGCACTCGGTTGTCGCCACCTCCACCTCCCTCCTTGCATATCCCTCGGCTCACCACATCCGCTCACAGATCTCCCCCCCTCCACAACGTCCTACTCTGTTTCTATAGGGGTTTCGCTTCTCTTAACCCAGCACTTTCTCGGGCCTTCCGTCTGCCTTAACACCCTCCTCTGTTCTCTCCGACTTCACCATCTTCATCTCCGGATGATGGTTCTTTGGCCCGAGAGCCCATCGCTTCCCGCAACATCGTCGGCTCCACCGCCATCCCCTGATTCCATCGCCTCTGGATCCCACAACCTCGGAGTTGCCCTCGGGTGTTTGTTGGATGTAGGTTTGGTCTTCTTCGACCTCGTCTGTTTCCACCGCCTCTGCTCCACCCTCCCTCCGTCCTCCTGTCTATGGTTGCTGCGACCTGGTGGTGTGCTTCGCCGTCCCTCCGCAGTCCACCATTTGTCACTCCCCGTGGTTGCTAGCCTCACCGTGGCCCATGGGTGAAGCGTTGATTCATACTTGGAAAAAAAGAAAATTAAATTACAAATTTCAGTCCTTGCTTGCCTTGTCCTTTTCCTTTTGATTGTTGTTTATTTTTCTCCTCATGCTCATCTTGTTCGTCTCCTATTTGGCTCGCTCTTGTGAAGCCTATTACAATCTTGTTATCGTCCTCGAGAGGTTAAGATGGGTTTTTTTAGGGGGTTTTATGAACAATGGTTTAGTTAGGATTTGGGCTTGCGGATTGATGTGTAGTGTTGTTCTTGTTGTCCTGCAGGCTTCATGTGAATGGTGGTCGATTTGCTATGTTCGTAGACGTCGTGGAAGTGTAATCGATATCTGAAGGCTTTGTTGGAGTCCATAATCTGAGATGTCCGCTAGGTTCTCCAGAATTCTCTGTGTGCGTTTTCCCTTTGGCCGATCGGTTTGGTTGTTCTGCTAGCTTGTAGTTTCAGTGTAGGATGACTTGTACAATTATTTCTGCTTTTTATTTTTGTCATTTGCTTCATGTCATTTGCTTCTGTAAGTTTTTTGTTCGGTTGTACATGATGTTTAGTCCATCTACCGGCTTGTCCGGTCACTCGGTTTCTCTAGGCTTGTCTGAAGAACTGAATTCTTATCTTGCTTCGAAAAAATAAAAATAAAAAGAAAGAGAGAAGAAGCAAGACCTTAACCCAGATCCGGATCCGACATGGCCAAACCCAATCTCCAATCCCAACTCACTGAACTGGCCACCTTCAAATGAAAAGGGAGAACCGGTCCAAAATAAGGAAAAACAAGAAGGAGAATCGGGTCTGGCGAACTCGTCTCCTTCCTCTCGCTTGTGTTCGAGAACGGACGAAAAAAAAGAGAAGGAGGGGAGCTCTCGCCAGCGGCTTCTTAACTCGACCACCCTCACAGGTTTTTCCCGACATCAATCGACACAAAACGACTCAAATGAACCAAAGTAGAGGGAGAAGAAAGGCTCATCAAGGCTCGAAAACTTCGCCAGAAAAAAGAGTCTGATTGGCTCGATTCGGCTCCAGTGATGGTGGATTTGAGTTGTTCTTGGCCTGGGACGAGAAAGGAGTGAGTGAGTAAAGGTCCACCTTTACATGGATCTAAGTCGGAAATGAAAACGAAAACCGGTCTTGTGGGACGAAAACAGGGGGGAGGGTGGTCTTCGTGGCTCCGATGGGGCTCCTGGGTGCGCCTGGGCTTCGAAAAGGCAGTGCTCAGGATCCTGGCTATTTTTGTTACTGCTTGTTGAGAAGCAAGGGAAGTGGAGACTCAGATGGAGGTGCTCGTCTCACTCGGTGGAACAGGGTAGCTCGGACTCGACTGTTCGGCGACGACCAGGACGAAGAGGAGATGCTAGTGGTGGCTTGTGATAGACGAGGATAGGGGAACTGATGGTGGTGGACATTTGGAAAAAGAAGGAGAGGCTGGTGGTGGAGGGCTCAACAACGATGGTGGTTGTGTTTGGTGGCTTGTGGTTCGACAAATAGGGGCCAAAAGGGGTGTTTTTGTGAGCTCTTTGTGAAGCTGAAGGAGAGAAGAGAGGAGAGGGTTTGGAGGTTGTCTTGGGGATAAGGGTTTAGGGCTGCTTGGAGAGATTTATAGGAGGGAGGGCAATCGGATGAAAGGGAAACAATGTGTGTTTGTGTACGCGCGCATGAGAGTAAGGAAGAAGTAGCCATTCCGGAATGGTTCAACTGAAAAGTACTTATGGGTAGTACCCAAAGGTCTCCGGTTCGAACCCCGGATGACCGCTCTTTATTCGCTCTTTATTTACCAAATTCAAGGGAGAGAAGGCAAAAGACAACGGAGGGAAAGAAGAAAGGAAAAAGGAAAAGAAAAGAAGAAAAAAAGTGGTCCACATGTCTCAATTCAAATACCCGGAATAAATTCCGAAACCCGCTTACTCGATCCAATCCCGACTCATTCAGAATTTAAATCAAATTTTCGAAAACCGAAATAAAATGATGAAATCGAAATCCAAATAATATTTCTGAATCTCAGAACATAAAAGTGGAATCAAAAGCAGTTTGAAAATCCTGTTTTAAAATGATGCCGAAACTTGCTTCGAAAGATTCAAAATAAAATAAATTGCTCAAGGGAAAATTTTAAAATCTTCCGAAGCTTCAGAAATCAAATTGATCATTGATGTGCGCTCAATTGCCATGTTTTGCATCTACTTTTACTTTGATTTCTATCTATATTTTATACTTTTATATTGGAAAAGCATGAGATTTGTCTAGTTTATGTTTATTTACAATATATGGAGCTCTACACAAGTTTCTATTTAATTTCGCAGAAATCGGACACACTTTGGAGGTTTAAAGGAAAGTCATGAAAACATTGGAGAAGCTAAGGAAGAACACATGATGGTGCAGCCGGAGAAAACGCCACTTTTCATCATTCATCATTTTGAATCAAGTTCTGATGTCTTTATGAGAGTTGTATCCCTCAAAAAGATCTTTCCAATGCACATTCATATGCGTCAATCGGACAAACGAGGACTCAGGAAAGTACGTTTCAAAATGGAACAGAATGTTGAAAGCTGACAGTGCACTCGAAATCGACCAAGGTGACTCGATATTGATTTCTATCCCTCGACATCGAGTGGGGTCCCACCAGGAACCGAGTCCTCAGATGAACGCAAGGCATTTCGATGGAAGGAGTCGATATCGAGTCATACCACTCGATATCGAGTGAACTCACCAGGAATCGACCCAATCACTCAGAGGCCACAAAGAGGAGTCAATATCGAGTCAACTGACTCGATATCGAGTGAACATATCGACCAAAAGACCCGATGTCGAGTGAAGATCGAGCAGGAATGAAGAGGACTCGATATCGACCCATTTTGGTCGATATCGAGTGGATCAACAGAGCCAATCTGAGTCCGATTTCGAGTGGCCTTTGCTTGCACATGAAGGAAAGAGATTTTTATCTATTTGGAAGGACATCTATCATACTTGATGAATTTCATAGTATTTACCTAGGATATTTTTATTTGTTTCCATTTAATTTATTAAACAAAGTTTTATCTTTAATTTTAGATAGATAGAAAGTAGATATAGATAGAGTTTCTCCTTCCTAGAATAGCTAGGGTTGAACACTATAAATAAAGTCCTAGGGGTTGCGTTTTCGTTCATTCAAGCCAACTCGTTTTCAAACGCAATAAGGTAGGTAGAGAGAGGAGCCGAGAGGAGAGAGAGGTGCGGATTGAGGAAGAGCTTTTGGAATGGTTGTAAGTAGACCTGGGCAAACGCGGGACAGCCCGCTCGGCCCATCTCGCCCGCCCGCATTAGCGGGACAGGCTTGGACACGAGGAAAAGCCCATGCGGGCTGCTAGGCCCGGCCCGCGCCCGCTGCGGGTACGGGATTGGATATATCATTCAACCCGTTACGGGCCGCTAGGCCCGTAACGGGTACCCGCTTTTTAATTTTTTAAATTATAATATATATATATATATATATATATATGTGAGATAAATAATATATTGATTATCAGTTTTAATAAGGGTAAAAAAAAAGTCATCATGTGTTTGGCATGATGTGAATACATGTAGCTTAATTCTTACTGTATTAAGCTTTCTTCATTCACAGTAGCTTAATATTAAGTAATTTGTTTGGCAAACATTTGCTTGTTAATTTTACCCCGCTTTGTTTTATTGACCAAATTCAAGCAGTAGCTTAATAACATATTAATTATTAGTTATAATATATATTCAGCAGCTTTTTTTTTTTGTTGTTGAATTGGTCGATTACAAATTTACAATAGACTTATTAGATTTACGGGTACCCGCGGGCTACCCGCACCCGCATTTGCGGACGGGCTTGGACATAGCTTTCAACCCGTTAAGCGGGCTTAGTCCGGCCCGCGCCCGCAAGAGCGGGACAAAATCTCGGGTAAAGCCCGTCCCAAGCCCGGCTCGCGCCCGCATTTGCCCAGGTCTAGTTGTAAGTTTAGGATTTTATTTCATGACAAAGGTATTTTCTTTTATTATATCTTGTTTCTAATTTCCATCTTTTAGGGTTGGGGTGATCCCAACAGTAGATACGTGGTTTGATTTATGAATTTATGAATGTGTATGACTTTATCATCTTCTATCCTATATGCATGATTCTTCTACGAAAGTAGTAGGTGATCCTTATTTATGATATTGAAACGAAAGTGATCTTATTATGAATTTGGATTAATTATGAAAAAGGGGTAGTAACACTTAGGGTTTATGCAAGAGCCTCTATATTCCTATTTGTTAATAACGAAAGTTATTTGATATAAAGCATGCTCTTTCATGTGATTCGCGATCTACACATATGTTTATTGTTGCGGTGTTCCCTAACCTTGGAAGTTTGCTCTTTTATTATTCTATTTTTGTTATTTTAAAGTTTTTGCGCAGCCACTCGACATCAAACCACCATTCCCTCTCCATCCCTCGACATCGACCAACTCTTAGCCGATGTTGACAGCAACCTCGTCACCTTTTCCCGCTATCCCCGAACCTCGAAACCAACTAAACCTAGAACCATTGACTTCTCTCCTGAGGACGAACCTGACTCCACTATCCTATATAGGGGTCTTGACTATAAATTTATTTGGTCGAGAAACCCTCTCGTCAATCATAAATCAATATTTTAAGAAAATTAATATTATTTTTGAAATTTTCCGGTATAGTGAGCTTGTTATTTATACCTTTGATTGTTTGTCAATATTATTTTGTGTAGTGATCATTTGTCAGCATTTTGTTCTTTTCATTTTATTATCAAGATTCTTTGTATTTTTTTAATAGGCCCCTGTTTATCCAAAGTATGGAGAATTTTCAAGGACGGTTGGAATGGATTTTGTAGAAGAAGTTGCTGATGAAGTTTTTGAATGTGCAACATTCCCAAATGGGTGCAAAGGAATGTCCTCGCCCCGGTGGGGGAAATTTTCTTCCCTAGGAGAATCATTGAGATTTAGGCCATTGTTCCATCATTCGCCGTGATACGGATTCCCGAACTCTTCGCCAAATAGAGTGAAATTCATGTCTCTGTATATATAGAGATTAGCATGAATAGTAAAAAGTATGTTTATAGAAAAAGACTTGCAATCCTGCGAAGGAGAATTTAATTGCGAGATAAACATAAAGTACGTATTTCTACAAGGAACCTCTCTTCGTGGAAGGTTCCCACAGACTGCGACAATGAAGTGTTTTTGAAAAATCATCTTAATTAATTACCTCATGTTGACGACATACGTAGTATATCCTATATTTACCTATAATATGGAGAAAATTGATCAATATTTAAACTTGTTGTAATATAAATAGCATGATCGATATGTTTGGCGATGAAAATGCTCGCGATCTAATAATATTGTTCAATCGTCATCTTTGAGGGAACTTGTAAGATGATGGTATTATTCCAGAAGCGTTCTTCTCCGATCAATGGACTTAAGAACTCGACTCTGAGGGTTTTACTTCAAGAAGGTAATTTGAAAAGCTCTATTCACTTCTCCAAAATCAGATCCTTCGTTTTTGGGAGGATGTGGGTGGGGAGGGGTATATATATAACGTTTAAGCGAGAAGCTAGTGGTGATCTCGTGGGTGGCTGGCGACACGTGTAATCCAAGCCCTCTGGACATAGTGGTTTGCATGTGGTGAGAGGCTGCCAGCGAGGTGCCACCTTGCTAGCGAGTTGGTTGCTTCTGTCGTAGTAAATGTGACGAGGGGTTACCGCGGCGGATGCCGCATAAGTTGAGTTAACAGAAACTAGGTTGACGAGTAAGCGAATAACACACGTAGATCTTGATGTTTCTTGGATTGTTAAGGGATCTTTATTTTGTAGTAAGTTATGAGAAATCCAATCGTGATACAAGTTAATAAACTATGCTTTGGTGGAAAAAAGGCTTTCTTGATTTGTTCGCGATCATGTATGATCTTGGTCTCCGTTGTAAGTGAGTTGCTTTCATAATTTTGCGTTGGGTGACCTATTATGACGCTTTAATCTATGATTTCTAAAAGGGCTATTTTTCGAGGCATTGTCACTAAGCTTCGAAGGGAACTGCAAAGAATTAGTGAAGAAGGGTGAGAAGGGCGAGAAAGACCCCAAAATCAAAATGGAGAAGAGCTAGAAATCAGAGCAAACCCGGGCTAGAGACAATGAGATTGGAGGAAGATACGCCAGTGAGACAAGTTCTGATAGGCAAGGCTTGAGGACGAGATCCCAACGAGGGGTGGAGGCCTAGAGGTTGGAGTACCCTGGAAGGGTCTGAAAGTGATGGATCCGGCGACATCATGCAAAGAGAAAACCTAAAATTGGGTGAAATAAGCTAAGAGCAATTACGTAATTACACATTTAATACGAGCTATACGACTAGGCTCGTATAAAGCTCAAACTCAGCTCGAGCTCGTGATGAGCTCGAAATTCTGCTCATACTCGCTCGTTTTTAAATATGAACGAGTCCGTCCGAGTCGAGGTCGAGCCGATCACGAGTAGTTTGTCTCACATAACACCCCTACTCGCTCGTTCTTTGCTTCCGTGCATTCAGCTTGCTCCTCCTCTTGGCTCCCTTTCAAGCTCTTCTTTGAACACATTTGCTCTTCTCCTCATCTATCCTTAGTACGTAGCTCCAACCGCTCCAGGGCTCAAGCATCGCCCTCTCGATCCACACTTCGAGTCCGGATACGCGAATTTGCACATTTAACAATAAAAAATGATAAAGATAAAGATAGATTTCGAACTTCAACCACCAAATGATAAAGATGTTGATTAAGTAGAAAACATGTAATATGCAACCTAAACGACCCTAAAACGACCTAGTCACCTAGAATGCCTATACAAAATATGTTATCAATTATCCAATAGAGGTGTGGTGTTTAATGTTTATATTTAAGCGTCAAATGTGTATATTTTGAATATCCAAAAATAACCATTAACACATAATTTATATACGCATTTAAATATTCACATCAACCCCGAGTATGTTTGGATTTGAATGCATTATGTATTATAATTACAAACACTTTAATACGGAGTACTCCGTAAACGTAGTGCTTTTTTAGTAGACGTAATGTTTATGAATCCAAACACTAGTCAAGATAGTGTCTTCGTCCGTCATTTTCGTCCTTTTCTTGTTTGGTTTTAATGAGTTTGTTTCGTTTATGTAGAGCTCTCTTGCCTGTGTTGTGTCCCGCTTTGAATTTTCTTTGTTTTGACAGTTCACCGTCTGCCGATTTTATCGGCCATCAAGGTTCAGACCTGTCTGACCTTGAAATATTACCTAATAATAATATAAAAAAAAGAAAATGGTAGTGAATACCATAAAAAAAAAAGTTTGCAAAAATACCACATGTGTGGGAAAATTTGCACAACTACCAACTTTTCCCCAAATTTGCACAAAAGTGTAGGTCACAAGCCCCTCTTTACCGGATTTTGCCCTTATTTACATATAAAAAAAAGGAAAATAAAAGGATGAGAGAGGAGGCTGAGGACGAGAAGAAGGAGGAGAGAAGAAGAAAACCAGTCCGGCGAATTGGAAAACGCAGGAGGTTGGAGACGAAGTTGTCGCCTGAGAGGAGAGAGGAAGACCACGCCGGCGTCTAAGGGAAGAGGTAAGCCCCCCTTTCCATCTCCTTGAAACCCTCGTTCCTTTTCTCCCTTTTCTGCGATGAACGACCAGGGTGAAATCACCGGTTAGGGTTTGGGATGAACGACGAGGGTGGCAATGGTTGGACTGGAAATTGGGATGAACGACGAGGGTGACAATGGTTGGACTGTAAATTGGGATATGGGAGAGGTAGAAGATGATTGATTGAGGTTTGGGTCGTGTTTGATTTGGTATTTGATTGTTTGAAAGAGAAATTGGGTGACAGGGGTTTCAAATTAAGTGATAGTGATTTCGAATTGGGTGACAAGTGAAATTAGGTGACAGGGGTTTCGAATTGAGTGACAGTGGTTTCGAATTGGGTGACAAGGGTGTCGATTTATGTTTTTATGCTATTGGCCTTGTGATGATGGTTTATGGCAATGGCGATGGTGGTTTTGGGGATTGGGGTTGTGTGGCTGATCGATTGAAAGATAAAGAGGCTGGGGACATGGGTGTGAGTGAGGCAAGGCCGGGCCGAGTTCGGGAAAACGTGATGAGACCAGAGAAGCCTGGGAAGATAAAGTGTGGAAGACACTTGAACTGATGTTGGAGAGGCTGAGAACTATGTCAACATGGATGCGGAGCATGGATGACAAGGTAAGTGTTTTGCCTAAATTTTTTTGTCCCAATTATGAACATCAGTGATGACAGGAGGAAATAAACTAGCGACACGGGTAAATTTTCCCCAAACTACGAATAATATTGGCAAACCACCCCTCATTTATGTACTGTGTGGTTCAGATGAAGATCATGGAAGGTGTTGTGAATGGGATGTGAGATGCTCATTGGAATGCAGGAGGTGTGCAGACACCAATGAGAGATGTTCGTCGAGAGGATGAGGGGAAACTTGGGGAGGCTGAGAAGAACCACCAAAAGGTCGGGGGGACGGAGGGACCAACTAAGGTGGATGACCAGCCACCAGAAGAACAGGAAGAGGAGGTAAATCGGTTGTTAGTTCACATGGTATTTTCTCTCAAGGGTCAAGGGTTAATAAAAACTAGGATTGTCATATTTGAATATATTGTAGTCAAGTGACAATGTTAGTTATGTTAAGCGACATAGATTACTTAGTTGGGTGACACGGGATTAAAAAAATTATGGGAATGACAGTCCAAACATCCTAACCATTTTCTATATCTCAAAGGTTGCAAAAGCCGAGGTCGTTCAAGGTAAAAAGAGCAAGAGAGGTCCAGGAGGTATGCAACCATAAATGAGAGATGTCCGTGGAGAGGATGAAGGGGAAACATTGGGAGGTTGAGGAGAACCACATTAAGGTCGAGGAGACGAAGGGACCACCTAAAGTGGATGACCAGCCACCACCAAAAGGACAGAAAGGGGAGGTAAATTGGTTGTTAGTTCACATGGTATTTTCACTTAAGGGTCACGGGTTAATACAAACTGAGATTGTCATATTTGAATATGTAGTATTCAACTGACAAAGTTATTTACGTCAAGCGACACGATTTATTTAGTTGGGTGACACGGGATTACAAAATTTATCAGAATGACAGTTGAAATATCCTAACCAATTGTCAGATCTCAGAGGTTGCAAAAGCGGACCCCGTTCGAGGCAAGAAGAGTAAGAGAGGTCCAGGAGGTGATGGAGAAGTAAAGTCCCCCCCTCCCTCCGAAGAAACCGCGGAACCGAAAAGGGAAGGACGTTGTCGAAGGCGCGGACGCGATTGAGCTGAGACTTGTATCCGTGTCCGACAATGATGGCTTCCTCCGCTGGATGGCCATTGTTATGAACTGAATTTGTTGTTATTGTAGTAGGTTGTTATGAACTTTGTTGTTATTGTCGTAGGTTGTTATGAACGTTGTTGCTCCAAACATATAGTTGTCGACGGTAGTTGACTAGGTTGTTATTGTAGTACGTTGCTATGAACTTTGTTGCTTTCTATATAATGTTCGTTGGTCATAAGTTGTAGAATGTTATGATATTTGTTGGTCGGTAGTTGACTATGTTGTTATGCTCGAAACTTTGGTTATCGACGTACCATCAGATTCAAATAAGTGACACGATAAATAATTCAGGTGACACAAGATTCCAAACAGGTGACAATGGTGATTTCCTTATCGAAGTAGGAGAAACGCTCATAAATGTAATCATCAAATTCACACAAGTGCTAAGGGTGATTTCCTTATGCGACTAGCACAAACACTCAGACGAGTCTGCACATCAGTCTTCGATGCAAATAATTGTCCCTCCGAAAGTTCTGTCAAGTTGTGTCGTGGATCCTGGGTGCGAGGCGTTGCTCTCTCCACCATAGCTTGAACGTTCTCCATCGTAGTTGGGGATATGCTGAACCTCGGAATCCAATCTTCAAGTTCCCTCATCAAATCATCCTCAACTTCGTCCCTCTCCATCGACACCCTCATACCCGGGTCATCCTCGACACCCTGCCACTCAAAATTATCCCAGACTTCCCGCTTCACTCCGATGTCTTCGTCCTCATCATCCTCCTGGCTGATTGTGGATATGACCTCCAACCCCTGATACATGTCACGTTGGCAGTTTACCGTGTCATCTCAGGAGTAGTCTGTGTCACCCAATTGGATCACATCCAGACCCTTACCCTTGTCCCCTTTATACATATGCTTGTCACCAATTTCAAAACCTCTGTTAGTAATGTCTACGGCACCCAACTCCTTACTCTTCCCTATGGCCTCCATCACCTCACCCAAGTGGATTACCTCTGAACCCTTACCCTTGTCACCTACATACATATGCATGTCACCAGTTCCAACGACCGTTGAAGACGAGAGTGACGCATACTTTGGCGTTTTCCCCTGAAAATGAAAAGTGTGATCAACACTATGGTTCATAGGTATCTACTTTTCACAAAACATGAGGAGAAACAAGAGAGACGCTTACACATTGCAACTGAGAATTAGGGTTTCTCATTAACCAAAGTGACACGGAAGTTTCTGAACACTGATACGAACAAGGAATGAGGCCGACAAGTGCTCTACAACTGGACCTTGAGGCCGACGGATTTTCTTCAATGGCGGTCTTCTTCTCCAGCACTTTTGTCCATGGGAGGAAGAAACTGAGTGTCCTCTCTCCTCCTCTTTTTTTATACTTTGCAAATGGAGGGAAAACCTCTTTCCCATTACCTTTTCCCATAGGCTATCATTACACTCCTCTGTCTCCAATTTTTGGCGCCAATTTTCCCACCAAAACATCCCCTCTCTCTCCTGGTCACTCATCTCTCTCCCTTGTGATGATCTGCAACCGGCTTTCCCCTTCCCCATTTTTATTTGCACAAATAGCATACATGCTAGTTTTGCAAATTCCACAAAAAAAGTGGCATTTTTGCAAAGTCAAAAAAAATGTATAGTCATGCAAATTGCCCTAAAAAAACGGGGTGGCTATATGCACCTATCGCAGGTTCTATATGCACTACATAGGACGGATTATGGATCCGTTAGTTGTAAATATTTTAAAAAATATACGGACGGATCTATGATCCGTCCGTTATAAAAAAATAAAAATTGCAAAGGACGGATCAAGGATCCGTCCTGTGTAAATTATTAAAAAAAAAAACTGAAAAGCAAAAGATGCAGGTGCAGAGCAGCTTTTTTGAATTGAAAACTCTCAAGGGCGGATCCAACCTCCGCCCTTGTTATCCCCCTTTTTTTTTTTTTTAAATTTGTTTGTTTATAACGCACGGATCCAACCTCCGTCCTATGTAATTTTTTTTTAATTTTTTACAACGCACGGATCCTAGATCCGTCTGTTGTAGCGCATATAGCACCTGTCTCCGGTAAATATAGTAGTATCCTTAAAAAAACTAGTCAAGATAGTGTTAAAAAATAAAATAAATGATTGATTGAAGGATTTTCCGTGACAGCAACAGCGGCCAAAACCGAGCAGGACTGAACTCGGCAGGGTAAACTCTCTATTTAAAAATCCACTCATCTCTCTCTCTCTCTCTCTCCATAGAAAAGAAAACTCGTTGAATTTCCCTATCACGCAATTCGGAATCTCATTCGCCTGTCTCCCGCCCACCCCAAACCGAATCTCCATTCTCGATTCATCTCCCTCCCAACATCACAGATTTCGACCGATTGGGAGCTCTGCAGGAAAGATCTGAATCGAATTTGGGTTTCGACGTCAGATATGAAGGTTAAGGATCCCCAGGAACAGCTCCCAGCAGATGGGGGAGTTGTTTTGGGCGTCGATGGCGGAGCTACTTCCACTACCTGCGTCTGCATTCCTTTCCTCCCTTCCGCCGATCCCAATGATCTCCCCGTCCTCGGCCGCGCAGCTGATGGTTGCTCCAATCACAACAGCATCGGAGGTACGAAGTGTTGATGACCATAATTTCGCTTCATGACTTTTCAATTTCGCTGTTTTTCTTGTATCGTTGAGGATCAGGTTTGTGCTGAATTACCAAATCTGAAGACTTTTTCGGTTCCTGATTATCCGTTTTGGCTTGAGGTCGAATTACGATTCCCTGATTTGGCCTTATCTTTTTCCCGATTCTTAGGGTAACCGATCATTTGGTTCCATTTTGATTGATACTTATTCACCTACTTATCAACTACTTGAAACTTAAAAGTAGGGTATGGGGTCAAGAAAGCAAGGTTATTACATACCTCAGGAAAGCCCTGTACACACCTTTGACAACTAAGCATTGCGTTTAACCCGATAGATTCTATACACAATGCAAATAATAGCAAACACCTCGAACTCAAGGATTAAAGGATAATGGAGAAACTGAGTTTGTAGGTTGGCTTAATTTCATATCTTTTGGTAAAAACTAAAAAGAAAAAGAGTCCACTCATTTGTAATAGCATTATGTGATATAGCAATTTCAGTACATTAATGGAAAAAGCTAAGGTGGTTGTTGGCATTTATTACATAATTGTATGGATTTTATGCAGAAGCTGCAGCCAAGAATACATTAGAGAAGGTCATGAAAGAAGCCTTGTCGAACTCAGGTGCAACATTAGATAATGTTCGAGCTGTTTCTCTGGGTATTTCAGGTGTTAATCATCCAAAGGATCAAGATAGGATATTGGATTGGTTGAGGTATCTTCGTAAAATTCAGCATGTGTTAACTCTTTTATGTTCTTCATTATAAGTGTGTTTTCATCTTAACTGTTAACTTCTTTTCTACTGTGTGGACACGTTTACAAGTTTCACTGATGCAATATTTTCTGGAAATGAGTTCTTTTCTGCCTTTGAGTTCTCAATAGCATGTTGATTTTCTTGTTAAAATAAATACAGTAGGAGATTTATACATCGGAAAACTGTGTTTTATTGCTGAATTTTGGCCTATGATACCCTACATTTGACTGCTTGTTGCAGAAAGATTCATTCCTTTAGCATTTGGAGTTGCTTGAAAATTTTCCATGGTACCAATGTGCTGTTTAGAATTATTCCGAATCTTGTCATAGGTTTTCTAAGACATTTCAAAAAAAATTCCATGTTGGCCGTACTCCAAAATCAAACAAGGTCTCTCTCAATTATGATCATATCAGTGGCTATTATAGGATACCGCCTTATTGAAATCAGGAATATGAAATGCATGGTGCCATGATGTTACATGGTGCATCGGCATTATGATATATTTCCCTTGAGGGTGTCTTGCCATCACTCATCAGCTTAAGTGAGACAAGCTGCTGTATGTTGATGCTTTCTTTGTACTGTTGTTGTTGGTATCTCTCATTCACATTGGTGTTGTTGCTGTAGTGATCTCTCTCGTTCTGAATTTGCTACCTCCTGAAATGCTCATAATATTGCTTTGCAGGAACATATTCCCGAGCAATGTAAAACTTTATGTACATAATGATGCTGTGGCTGCTTTGGCTAGTGGAACCATGGGAAAGCTTCATGGATGTGTTTTGATTGCTGGTACAGGAAGCATTTCTTATGGATTCACAGAAGATGGCAAGGAAGCCCGTGCAGGTGGTGGTGGGCCAATCCTTGGTGATTGGGGAAGGTTGGTGTCAGATTCTCGAGTCATCATATACTTTGTTTGTACATTTTATTTTATTGTATGTAATCTGGGCCTTTTTATTAAATCAAATTAATAAAGGTCAGTAATTGATTGGAATATCAGTTGATGCATTTGAATGATGGGATACTAAACAAAACCCATGCCTCCGATAAGGAATGACTTTGTAGTCTTACATTGTACTCTCAATGAGGTCCTCTGCTTGGGATTTTCAACCATGTGAAAGATACGAGTCCAAATGTGTAACCTGGCCTATTTGGTAGATTTGAAGATTAACCAGAGACTGCAATTTATTTCTGACCAGCATCTGACAAGGTTTTGAATTTACCTTTTGAAGTTCACACATTTGGAAATAATGCCCCTTGCATATACGCAGTGTTGAGTCTAGAATGGGAATGTGTACACTTGTGGTATATAAATATGAACTACTTGGCTGCTGTTTCCTAAGTAATTATATCAATCTTATTTAACTTTTAGAAATGCACTGGCATTATGGTATAAGTTGTGTTTTCACGTTGACATCACCAAACCATATTCTTTTCTGAGCAGTGGCTATGGGATTGCTGCTCAAGCTTTAACAGCTGTTTTGAGGGCGCATGATGGTCGTGGTCAATCAACGCTGCTTACCACTAGAATCTTGGAAACTCTTGGCCTATCTTCTCCTGATGAAGTTATTGGGTACTTGTCTAATTGAAACTTTGCGGTCTTTTTCCTTGACAAAATGTTAACTGCTTCCTTTCCTTTTCTAGTTTGATTTTTGGTGGTTTCTGTTTCTGAGATGGTTTTTACTTTTTTTTTTAATGCTATATTTGCTTTTTGATACATTTCTTACTTTTTCTATTTAAAAGAGAGATTTTGCATGAATGTCTAACTGATGAATCCAACCCAGTAGTCTATTCCTTTTGAGTTCCTGCTTTTTGGGCTTTAGGTGGACATATGAAGATACATCATGGGCTCGCATCGCATCACTTGCTCCAGTGGTTGTATCTTGTGCAGAAGCTAATGATGAAATTGCAACTAAAATCTTAGTTGAAGCAGTAAAGGACTTAATGGGATCTGTTAAAGCAGTTGTTCGGAAACTTCATTTGTGTGGGGAAGGTATGATCTTCTTCAAGTAAATGTGAGATTCTACACTTGAAAACTATCGGAACCAACGTTTGATCGTGGTTTTCTTTCTGTCATTGTCATTCTTTTCGTATCAGAAAATATTGAGTAACCATGCTGTGATGTTACATTCAAAACACCTTCACTGGTTAGCAGTCTATAACCTTTGAGATCTTGATATACAAATACCTCAAATTCTTTGATGCAGATGGAGCTGCTTCCTTCCCAGTTGTCATGGTTGGTGGCATCCTAGAATGTAACAAAAAGTGGGATATAGGAACAGAAGTGATGAACCGCATTCGTCAAGATTATCCTGGTGCTTATCCCATCAGTCCAAAGGTTTGTTTACTGAACTTTTTCTTTTTGTTTTACTTCAAATTTTTATGATCCGTTTTTCTAATATTCCCTGCAATGACATTTTATTCTTGAAAAAAATAATGTTGGGGCTCCTTGATCTGTGATTGCTTGAACTGACGTACAATGTTCTAAAAAATACTAAGCAGAAGCATAGGCAAGAATTGGATCTTGAGATGGTAACTGGGAAAGGTGAATCACCTACAAAAATTGAACAGGAAAAAAACAAACAGAAATTTGAAGATTTGAAGCAAAGAATTGGAAGAAATTGAAAACAAAAAACAGAAACCCACCTAGGCTGTCTTTGAGAACCGTTTTGCTCTGGACATTGGACGAGGGGTAATGAAACTGTTTTCATTGATTAACTTTGAAACTACTGAGAGCTCATCTTGTAGTCACACCTAGCTGTTGTTTAATGTGCTTCTAGTTTCTTGTTTTAACGTCACTTTGGGATACATTGCGTCCGGCCTAAGTTAGGCTTCCAAGTTCCAAGTATCAGAGCTTTGCTTGCCTTCAAGATGATCTCCTATCTACAAAACGCTACTTCAGTTTACCCGTTATGCAGCACTTATAGTTTACTCTTTATCTTTCCCTTAACGCACCACAGGTGGAGCCTGCGGTTGGAGCAGCTTTGCTGGCTTGGCAGCTTCTGAGGAAAGGGTCGGAAAGATTTTGCCCCCGTGAAACACTTTAGCTACCATGCCGGGAGCCAGCATCAGCAACATTTTCTGTGACTTTAAATTTCTTTTGGTGGTAATTAGTGTGTACAAATGCATTACCCTCTCTACATTAACACGCAATTCTAGTGAACATTCATATACTTTGGCCTTTAAATTCCTTGCTTGTAACAGGAAGGCCGTTATTCACATGGTTAAGACCGCAGATAGTTTTGCAAATTAATAGCAAATGTTTCGTGATCAGAATTCCATGCTATATATCTGTTCACATGGTTAAGAGGCTATAAACCTCACTATAAATCAACAGAATATCATAACCTGATAAATAAATTCTCCATAGTCCATAAGTAAAATTTTGTAGATGAATAGCACGGGAGAACAAAAAAGGTGAATTAATATTATAGTATATGTCCAGAAGTAATGTACAAAACAAGGCAAACTTGCAAGGAGAAGTTAACAATTTAACACTTGAACCTGAGACTAGTAGTCCTATCATATCTAGCTGTCGGAACATTGAAGTTCTTCAAAACAGTCCTCACTGTCAAGTTCACTTTCATCATTGTTTTCTGCAGCAATATGAAACAAGGTAGATTTTTATTAACATGAAATTCAAAAGGCTAGCGGAAATAAAATCCAAACTTGTAATGAATACCTGAGTGATGCATGAGGGAACGACTTTGAGCACTCTGCATTTAGGAGTTTTCTCTGGATTAGTTTCAGAATCTCCACTATCTGCAGATATTGAAAAGAATGTGGTTAGGTCTTCTAAAGGGCAAGGTTCGATCCGGAGGATATGTTTATCATCAAACAAACAAAAAGAAATCCCCTATAAAATGTTGACTTACTCCAGGATAATGCTGCAAAATTGGTGAATAATGATCAAGAGCTATGTATATCTTCTCAAGGAGGCTTCGAAGTGTATCTACTTCATCACCCAATAGATCAACCTGAATCCAATTTGAGGACAAGATAATGAAAATATGAGACAACTCAAATGATTTTCTAATCAACATAATTAGTCCAAGATCAGCTACATTACTTAGAATCAAGAAAATTTTTTAACCATACAGGCAAGTAATTACAAACTTGCAATTGAAGTTTCAAAGTTAGATAAGAACTTATTGTATTAGGCAATCCATGTTATATGGATAGTTAAATGATAAATTACCTCAGCTTCAGCCTTCTGCAGGTCGTTAGACCTTCTCTCTAACCTTTGCTTGTAAAGATATCCAGCCCTTCGCACTATGCCAACCTTTTTGGTGAGAGAGTCAAGTTGAAATGTCGAGTTCTCAAGCCTATGCAAAAGCACAGGTCCTCAATGAGGTCACAATAACCAATAAAAAGAACAGATTTAAAGCTGATAGATTAACTAATAAAGAAAGAGAAGAGGTGGCGAATCAGCAAGAAAACGTGGGGAAAATTGCAAATAATATGATATATAAAGATAATTTGTCTCTTTCTAAAGGTCCTTACGAATCATCATGCAGATACATAAACCAAGTTACATGATATATACACTGCTTGATTCTTCTTAACTTTTAGAAAGTTCAGGATAAAAATCTTTCACGATAGAATCGACACATGAAAATTCACATTGTGGAATGCCTAGTTCCTATACTAACATAAAACCATAAAATGAATGACCTCGCATTTCACTTTGACTAACAAACAAGAACAATTAATTCACATCATAAAAAGAACAAAAAGATTACATATACGGTTTTGAGTTCAACATCATAAAAACATGATTACCTCAAATTATTGTGTATGACATTCTCCATAGTTTTGAGTTCAAAAATCTCAAATGTCTCAATCATTCCTTGTATAGCATGGAACACTGATTCGATTTTTTCCCTGTACTCTCTGTCCTTTGCATTAAGAAATAGACTAGTGTTATTTCTCTCCTGCAAAATAGTTCTCTCTGACTCCAGCTGCGCCAATTCAAGTTCTTTAGTCAACTTAGCCATCTGACCCTTGTATTGATCAATTTGCTGGAAAGATTCCTCCAAATTAACCTTCAGTTCTCTCATCTCACCATTAATCTGAGATATTAACGCCTCTTGGTGCTCTGTGTTATCTGTCATTTTCTTAAGCTCCTTTTTTAATAGCTCCCTTTCTGTAATAAGTGAGTCCTCCTTTATTTTAACCAGTTCTTCAAGTTCCAGTGTCTTCTGCTTAATCATATGCTTCTCTTCCGCCTCCAATGCCAAAGTTTTCTCCATCTTAGATCCTTCAGATTCAAGAGAAATAACAAGTTCATCTTGTTGCAAACATTTCTTCTCTAAGGTTTTAATTTGCATCTCCATATCTTTCAACGCTTCCTGATAAATATTTCCCGAGATTTCCTGTGCAACCAAGGTCTGCACATTTGAGAATTCTTCATATTCGAAGCCCATTTTAGCTTCAATTTCACAAATAGCTTCCTTGTGAACAGTTGCAAGAATTTCTTGCATGACAATAGATTTCATGCTGTTTTCTTCACCATCGTGCTCGATCTGACGAGCCAACTCCTTAATAATGCATTTATAAACCTCTTCCCTTACTGATGCTTCCAAGCTTGCTTCTTCTAGAGGCATTTTGAGAACCCCATCCATACCAGAGTGGCCTGCTTCGTCTAAAATACATTGCATCACTTTCTTTTTGGCTTCAGAGACCTGCAAAGACAGGCACTCGACCTCTCTTTTCTTATCACTGACCAAGCCCTTTAGATATTGATTTTCTGCTTGGAGGCTGTCCAATCTGTCCAATGAGAAGTTTGACGATACTGAGAAATCTTCATTCTCCAAAAGAATATGATTCAGCTTTGAAATAACATCCAGAATCTTCTTTCTCATAACATCAAAATCCTTGCTTTTAAGAGGTAAAAAGGATTCCCTTTCCTTTAATAGCTCCCTCTCTTTGAGGAACTCTCGCTTTAGGCTATAGAATTCATCAGTCATTGCTTGAAGCGTCCTCTCATGATCTCTCTTTAACTCTGTAATTACATCCTTCAAATGAGAGTACAGACCCTCTTTTGGCATGTGTTTGAAATAAGAATATTCAAAATTCTCAGGAAGGCTAACACTAGACTCCTCACAGCTAATATTTCTCTCAAATAATGGACTAATAGCATGATTTGTCAAAACCCTGTGAGGGTAATGATCTGTTTCTACAGAGCCATTCGAACTCAATTTCTCCAGATTGATCAATGAGTTCTGAACTGAACCTAACTCTTCGTATATACTTGAAACCACCTTCAAACTATCTCTCATGCGTGTCACTTTACTGGCATAAAATTGAGAATCCAATAGTTTTGGATCATATTCCTCTCTAACATGTTGGATAACATTCTGCATCACAATCACTTGAACCTCTGCTTGAAGCTGCTGCAACAACTGTCCCTCCAAGAGCTGTTCCTTCAATCCAGTTACCTCTGCTTGTTTAGCCGAGACCATTTCAGCATAATCTTGTGATACTGCATTCACCATTCCCTTAATTACTGAATCACTCACCACCCTTGAGATAATAAGACGGTCATTAATATCTTGCCAATATGATTCAAAATCATTCAGAAAATCGCCCAAGTTCTCATTGTCTTGGCCATTACTTCTACAAAACTGCTCCTGCGCATCAGAGGATGAGCATTCTACACTGCTAGGCTCTAAACAAATCTCCGTTATCTCAACACTTTCAATAGCCATTTCTTAAACCAACAACAACAACAACAACAACAACCACTACCGCATGAAGCACGTCAAATGGGAACCTGGCAAGATAAAGGCTTTGGTTAGCAATCCTCATACTGTCCAGGGAAAATCTACAGCAAAATCAGCGAAATAGCTGCACAACCAAATTGAAGGTAAAAAGTGGTCCACAATCAGAAAATACAGAGACGAACAAATAGCATATTTGGCGTATTCAGAGTCTTTTTTTCCTTGAAAATTTAACCAAAAACATCAATAAAATCCAAAAATCTAAGGCCGATGCAACATTTCAGCGAGAATAATCCAGGACACCAAAAACACAAAAAGGAACAAATCTTACTCTTACCTGAGAGCGACGGAGAGACGGAGAGATTAACTCCAACAGCGATTATTCAGGCTGCAATGGTGAAAAAGTCGGATAAATCGCTTGACGGATACGGCGATTGAGAGTAAACTAGATTCGATCACAGCTAGGTACTGGAGTACTGGCCAAGATGTTGGAAGATGAAGAAATGGTTTAGGGTTTAATTCTGGCGCTGGTTGAAGAGAAGGGGGAGATAAAAAAATAAGGGAAATTTACAGAAAACCACCCCTTAAATATGGGTGTTTTCATTTAACCACCCCTTAAATTCAAAATTACAGAAAACCACCCTTTAAATAGTTTTTACTTACAACTCACCACCCCTTAATCTATTTTCACTAATTTATCATTAAATATATTATATTTTAATATCTTTAAACTCAAATTTGATTATAAATATATTCAAAATTTGAATTTAAATGCTCGATTATATTTTAGTGGTCACTTTATTTTTTTTAAATAATGATAATTAGTTAATAATTTTCAACTTAAAATATGAGTTTGATCCATTTTATTTGTTATATGTAAATTTTTTCTTTAAATTTACCTATATTTTAAAAAATTAGGTTATCAATTAATCATATAACTTAAATATAATTATTAAGATAATAATTGTAGGCTATATTTATTATTGTTTTTTAAAAATAAGTAAAATTATCCTTAAAATATAATCGAGCATTTAAATTCAATGAATATATTTATAATCAAATTTGAGTTTAAAGATATTAAAATATAATATATTTAATGATAAATTATGAAAATAGATGAAGGGGTGGTGAGTTGTAAGTAAAAACCATTTAAAGGGTGGTTTTCTGTAATTTTGAATTTAAGGGGTGGTTAAGTGAAAACACCCATATTTAAGGGGTGGTTTTCTGTAAATTTCCCAAAAAATAAAGTGGACGAGTGAAACGCACCGTTTTAACCTTTTACGATTTAGGAATTTTGCCTTTTAGCTTGAGTTCGGCTCGGTCTCGTTTATTTATTAAACGAGTTATGTATGAGCACATTTTAAAACTCGATTTAAAATTCTGCTTGGTTTGACTTGATTTTAGCTTTTGTGAAAATTATAAAAAAAATTACACTGGGTTCGTATGGGACGGAGTTAATAAACTGACTAAAATTATAAAAAGGGTAAAATTTATAAACTGTTGGTAAAAGTAGTTAAAAATTTATGAAAAAATATAAACTCCGTATGGGGTGAAAAACAGTTTATTTGTAAAAAGTGTAGTTTATTTTGTTATTATTAGGGGTATTATGATATTTGCAAATCAAATAAACCACATAAACTCCAAATAAGCTTCCTCCAACAACTTTTTTTTAACACATAATTTTAACTATTTATATGAGTTTTTGGGTGTCCATACACCTTTTTAACAGGTTAAAAAAATAAACAGCTGATTCGACTTATTTTTTTAACTGTTTTATTTGTAGCCATATACATACCCACTAAGTTACTATGTTATAAATTAATAGAATTGCAATAATTTAATTTTTTTTTTTAAAAGCAATATATTTTGATGAAATCTCATATGGGTTGTTTGGTGTGTTTTTCTACGAGGGTGGTTTTCGACGGCGTTTCTAATTCTTCTTGGCGGTCCTAGTCTATGTTGAGGCTCTTGCATCTGGTGTCGGGACTGTCTGGGGTCGTGGCGGTGTGCATCGAGGCGACTCCGTGTTCCGGAAATTTCCTTGGAGGTTCGTCTTCATCGCCCACAGGGACTCCTAATGTACCGCTGGCCAGCGGTGTCATCTCTGGGTGGCGCTTGGCTCTAGATTTAGTCTACATTGTCCTCGGCTTTTTGGGTTAGGATCGTTTGGTTGGCTTGGGCTATTTGTTTGCCAGTTCTTGTATTGCACCGTTTTCTTTTTGTTTCGTTGTATTCTTGACGGTTCGCCGTCTACCGACTTTGTCGGCCTCTCGAGAGTCCAGGTCTGTCTGGTCCTCGAATTATTACCTTATAAAAAAAAATAGAATTGCAATAATTCGAATGCAAATTTAAGTGCTTGTTTGGATAGGGTTAAAAATCCCAGGAATTGCAATGTCTCAGGAAGTTAGCGTTAATATATGTGTTTGGATGAAAAAAACAAAAATTGAAAAACCCTGGAGGTTATCTTCCTGGGATTTCTACTTCCTCCAAAATACAGGAAGTGGAATCACAAGGAGGAGTAGGTAAGATTTCTTCCACCCTTTTGATTTTAATAAAATCCCTTTTTTTTTGCCAAAAAAATAAAATCCCTATTTTTACCCTCGATGTATATCTCATCCTTCATAGATAAAGATTAAAATAGTAATTACACATAAATTCCTATAAAATTCTCTTGTACAACCAAACAAAATGTTGTAATTTAATTCATGGAAATTAAAAGTTAACCAAACATATTTTTTAAAATCCCAGTAATTTCAATTCCAGAGAATTAGACTTCCCATATATTAAATTCCCAAGAATTGTATTTACACATTTTATCCAAACAAGCACTAAGGTCATCTCTAGCTATACTCATTTAAAAACAAGCTTAATATCCACTAGAATTTTAGAGTAGAATGAATCTCATATGGCAATTTCAGCATTTATTCTCTCCACCAAACTATTTTGATTCAAACTTAATTTGTATCGGTTTTTCTATCCTATGCCCTTAGGGCGTATGATACGAACCTAAAAATGGGAAAGATTTCCTAAAAAAAACATAGTTGACCCTAGAAATCTAATTAAAAGAAAAGCTAAATTAATTTAAATTTGAAAAATAATTTCAATTTGGGATTATTATTCTTTAGAGTATAGGATAGAAATCCGAATTTGTATTTGGTTTTGGACTTTAATTATATATTTAGTTGAATTTATTATACTTGGTAAGTGTTGTTATTAGTTTGACAAATTATGCATATTTGGTATGAAATGTTAGAGACTTGAATGAAATGTCCGAAATGTAATAACGTAAAAAAAGATATTAAAGATTAATGATTAAGAGCGTAGTTTTTTAATCCTCGCCGATGACCTTCCTTTTTTTTTTTTTGGCCAACACATAAAGAAGAATCATTCTTCGTCAAAAAGAAATATATGAAGTAGGGGAGTTGAAAAAGGGCAACTCTGTCTCTATATTTCATGAAAAGCTAAGTGAATGATTTATTTTTTTTTATATAAGGAAAAAATTCGGGTGGTGGTTAGCCAACCCGAGAGGATCCCGAAGGATGAGATCACGATGATCTGAAAGAAATACAATTACAGAATACAACAAAAAGAAACACAAAAAGCAAATCCGGAAAAACCCCAAACCCTAAGCAAGCTAGCGGATACAACAACGAGATGAAGGAAACCCGGCGTGGTAAAGTGGATAGCGAGCGCATGAGACAACACCTGCTGACACGATGTCTCGCCGCCGGAAAGACGGAAAACAGAACTCCTCGTAAGGCAAAGACGACTCCTGGGGAAGTGTGGATCACACGACGTTCCCCCCACCTAGATGAGGGATCTTCGGAGACCACAAACACCACCAATACGATCACTTCGATCAACCAGGGCCGCAGAATTGCTCCTCAACCGAAACTAACCACGAACCAACAAACGGATACCCAAACAACACGAGGAAATGAAGTACGACCGCGAGTAGAGCGAAGAGCGAGATAAGATTCCAGAATTTATTTACAACTAATTATTGCAACTTTCGAATATATAAAGTTTTCTTTTATATATATAATTATGATTTATTTATTTATTTTCCCGGGCTTGCTTTGGGCCCAAGGGTTTGCCTTGGGCCCGAAGCACCAGATAAGGCCCATCAACCAAGCTAAATGGGCCCAAGGAAGCACTGCATAGCAGCACCTCTACAACACGCAGCCGCCGCCGTCGGCCAAACGAGGAAGATCCCGGAGGAGATTTGAACCGGAGCACCGACGACAGAGGAGAGACCCTCGGTGGAGGAGGAGAGACCCTCAACACAATCGAAAACCAGGAGCAACCGAAGTCCGGTTCGAGGAGGCACCGGAGGACCCAATTGCAAGTTGAACCTGGAAGGAAAACCCCAAATTACATGGGATTTGTTTGAAACGATCAGAGAGAGATCGAATCAGAGGGGATGGTTAGCCCAAAATGAAATCGGGACGAGAGAGCAACCAAACATTCCATCTCCAATGGTGAAACAGGGGGGCGACGAATCCCCAAAATCAAAGCCACAGGAGGCTCCCGGAGACAAGAGGCAAGCAAGAGGGTAAACAGTACACCCGAGGGAGGCAATGGGGTGGCCGGTGTGGTACGGTGGTGGTGGCCAACCGGTGGTTTCAGGGGCTGGACGCAGGTGGCCGGAACTGAGGAAATGGTTACCGGAACCAAAGAGTTTCACGCCGATGAAGCGGGATGGTGGCTCCCGGAGGAGATTTAGGGCTTCCGGAGGAGATTTAGGGCTCCCGGAGGAGGAGTTTGGGTCTCCCGGAGGAGGGGTTCGGAGCTCCCATGGAAGCCATGGTGATGGTGGCTGTGGAAAACCTAACTCTCAAAAAGAGAGTGTTTTCTTATGCTCGGCCATACATTTACTCTTATGACTCCACATAAAGCTAAGTGAATGATATACACACAATTTTAATGATAAAGACCGATGATGTAATTTTTTAAGAAGTAGTTTTATTATCCGCGTCTAAGTGATTTCTTAATAAAATTTTATTTTTTTTACACTATCAATATATTAATAATTCCGGTTTATTAGATTAAATAAATATAACAATTTAAATTGAAAAAAATAATATCTACTAATCAATTATATTGAATAACTTTTTTTTGATATAAAAAAAATTACATTGAGAAGAAAATGTGTGGATTATTTTATATTACCTACATAATAATATATATTTAATTTTTTTTATTGACTAAAAAATATTATAAATAAAATGTTAAATATAAACTCTGATAAAGTAAAATAAATATTCAATATTGAATCACTGCGTATGAATAGGCGTGGATTTGTGTAGAGTTTAGATCAATTTTGTTCGAATGATTTGAGATAAATAGTAGAATAAGCTTGTATAAAGATTGGTCGAAACTAGACCTGGGCAAACGCGGGCTAGCCCATCCAATCCTCCCCAAAATGAGCTCTGGTTCTGGATCATACACCATCCCAACTTAGCGCGTGTTTGGCAAATTGGGGTTTTTTTAGGGGTTGGGTATTTTTTAGGAGTTGGAGTTTATTTTGTGTATTATAGAGGTGTGTGAGTTGGAGGTTTTATTTTAAAAATAACCTTGTAAAAAAGTTGATTGGTGTTTGATGGTTATAGGGGTTGGGAGATGTTTTTATGGTTAAAATTACTTAAATACCCTTATAAATATTCAACTACCCCCAACACATCCCCTTCTTCCCCAAATCCTCCTCCTCCTTCCGAGCTTCCGGTTCCCAATCCCTTCCAATTGCAACAAGATTTGATGAATCAAATCTCCAATTGATTTGATGAATTTATGGCGTTCCGATGAAAACTTGGCTTTCGCCGACGCCTTCTTGCCCTTCGACGCTTCCTCCGCCGCTTCCTGGCCTCCAGCAGCGGCTGCAGGCGCTGATCGACGACGCTAGGGAGGGAAGCATACCTGTGAGCATAAGGGCGAGCGAAGGCTTGGAGGAGAGGAGACAACTGGACATTCGAAGAAGATGAGGGCAAAAGTGTACAAAATTTTGACAACCCTTCAAATAAACTCCCAAAGCTCCTCCCTCCCATCTTTCATTTTCACCCAAAATAACCTCCAACTCAAACTGTCACACCTCTTGACAAAGGTGATGCCAAACAAAGTGGAATCAATTGGGGAAAAAAATTAACCTAACATAACCTCCCCAAACCCGCTTCCAAACACAGCCTTGGCTAAGGGTGTTTCATTTGTAGCTTTCATCAGTTGGACCCCAAGCCCCCCCTGTGAAAGTCAGCTGGGCCCGGTGGGGTCAAAGACAACACATAAACCCAAACGGGGTTCCATCTCAAAACCAATTGGCAATGAGAGGAGTAGCCCTTCAACCTTATATGTTGTCCAAGCATTCTCTAAATTACCGATGTGGGACAACCACATTCCAACACCAGCCTTATGAGTAGTAACGGTTTCCCATTTCAGCAAATGGATTCTTCGGGACTTCGGAGTTGATCCCCAAATAAAGTTGTAAACCACTTTGTCAATTTCATCATTAATAGTAACAAGAAGGTATGGGGATTGCATTACATAAATCGACAGACTCATCAGTACCGAGCTGGTTAAAGTGGCACGCCCAGCCAAAGAGAGCATTTTGGCTTGCCACCCCATGAGTCTCGCTGAAAACTTGCTCAGGATACCACTGTATCTGTCCTGAGTAAGTCGGCCAGATACAATTGGTACTCCTAGGTAAGAATAAAAACCATACGCTATCGACATCTGAATTTTTCCTGCAATAGACAAGCGGACATCTTCGATAACCCATGGTCCAAATAAAGCATTACTCTTTCCATAGTTTACTCTCTCACCTGAGGCGGAATATAAATGATCAAAGCAGTCCATGATTACTCCGGCTTGCTCTATAGAAGCCTCGGCAAACAGAATGAGATCATCGCCAAAGAATAGATCCGATAGAGTAACATCACCCACCATAATCGATCGGCTTCCACCTGTGCAACTGAACATCCGATTGTATAATATGTGAAAGGTATTCCATACATGCAACGAATAAGTAGGGTGAGAGCGGATCATCTTTGCCTGACTCCTTTTGTCGGTTGAAAGCTACGTACCGGCCTTACTCCCGTTTCATATGACCTCTATTCGACCACTCAATTGACATTGCATGATGATATCCCAAAGACGTGGTGGTAGATGGGCTCGTTCTAAGATACGTTGAAGGAAATTCCAACTGATCATCTTATCATAGGCTTTCTCAAGGTCTATTTTCAAAATCATCCAACATTTCCTTCTACTATCTTGAAACATCGAGTGCAAAACCTCCTCTACGATAACTACGTCGTCTATGATTTGCCTTCTTGGGATGAAACTTGCTTGTGCTGGTGAAAGGGTCTATTTTAGTCGTATAATTGCATATTAGATTAGGTCATTTTCATGCATATTTTACACATTTTATAGTTATTTTACATTATTTCGTTTTCGGAGTCTACACTAGGGTTTTTATATATTTCAGGTATTTTCGGGTTCGATCGAATGAAATTGGAGGTTGAGATCAAATATTGGGCCAAGCTCTCGTGATGAACTGGGCTGATGGAATCCGGATGGTGCCAAGGCAGAAGAAATCCATACGGAGTACGGAGTATTATTTTGGCTTACATAATTAGATAGATATAGTATATATATTTATATTATATATTATATAGATTAGGTTTAGTTTCTATACACTATATATATATATTCATACGGCAAGGGGTGTGGACCGATATACCGTGGCCGACCACCGTAACATTCCACCATAAACCCTAATTGTTTTTGTCTTATTTTTATGGAGATCTAAATTCTTCCGTTTCGCCTATGGATTGAAGCTTTGGTTTGATAAAGTTGTGAGATTTCTATTCTTGTTCTATTCCTATTGATTCGTATTGATTCTTTTGCGAATATTGTTGATTTCTTCTAGTCCGTACAACTAGTTGAGATTATTGCTAGGATTTTGTAGATTCCTCGTAGCGAACCTTAATCCATAGTAGCAATCATGCCTTTTTACGACTCATAGGACTAAACTGGTGTGTAGAGAGTCAATTATATGTTAAATGCTAACTCGTAGCTTAGTGTTGCATATATCCCGGTTAATCCTTAATCTTAATGCTACTGTTGGGTTAAATCTTGACCGTGTTAAGGTTATCTAATTAGTAAGGGTTACTAGGACTCGTAGGACTAGTAATTTACACAAGATCAGGACAGGAACAATAATAGGATGAAAAGAGAACTTGAAGAAGAATCGAGGATCAACTAACAAACCTAAGGTGGATATTTGTAGATGAAACTATTCCTTTAATTGTTATCTCCGTTAACTTGTTCATATATTTAGTTATTTTCTTTCTTAATCTCATCACATAAAACCCCCTATTTTCTCTTAATTGGTAAATAGACTTAACTTAGGAATAACTTGATTCTCTGTGGGATCGACTCGTGCTTACCACACTACATTAGTTAGGTAGGTTCGAATTTATTTTGATACGGTTAACGCGACTAAAAACCGCTCATCAGCTGGAGAAATGATCGTAGGCTAAAATCGGTTTTGCTTTTGGTAGAGAACAATTGGGAAGCCATATGGGCCTAGAGCTTTATATGATTCCATCATCTGTGGTGCTTGCCATATCTCACTTTGAGTGTAAGCACCCTCCAGGCTTTGCAATAATTCTTGCGCTAGCTTCGTGTAGGATTCTAGAATTGATGTAAAGTCCTCCTCGAGGGTTTCCATTCATTGATAAACATATATATATATATATGTTACAAAGATATTGGGCCTTATTGGGCCTTTGGGCTATGTAATCTATCAAACCCCCGCAGTCGAAACGGGAGGGGGGCGTACACAGTCTCGGTGGGAGGGAGCTGCACAAGGGGTTGCGCACCACTTTGGTCGACTCCACGGTCTCTGCTAGGCTTTGTGTTTAGGCTATGCAACCACAAACAATCACAAACTCAAGATTAGTGCAATAATCAATAAAGAATGCAAGAAGTAAAAGACCAAAACAAGAAAAGGACTCTTTTTGTGGGTTTTTGTGTTTATGAAAAGAAAAGACTCAATCTTGATGTCGGAAACCAAAGCTCTGATACCAATTTGATACGGGGTTAGCCGTGAGATGTTCCGATCTTCGACAACAAGCAAGAAACTCAAGAAAGACTCAAGAACTCAAACTGACGCAACAAAGAAACTTAAAGAATCGATCAAGAAACAAGCAAGATCGATCAAGACTCAACAAGAACGCAGCAAGACTTCAAGAACTCGACCAAGAATTGATCAAGAACTCCAAGACTCAATGTCGACTACAAGAAAGAATGCAAGACTTGAACAAATAGAAATAAAGACTCGAAATTTAGTAAGACCAAAGACCGATAAGGACTGAGTCGATCTATATTGAACAAGATAACGACCTCAGGCCTCCTAAGAGGGTAGGAACCAATACCAATGACTATATAACCCGCCTCTAGAACCCTACACAACCAAGCGGACAACTTGGAGGCACAAGGAGGGGGCTTGTGGATACTAGGATCACCAAGTCTTGCAAAGTTGATGAACACAAAGCAAACCAAGCTAAAACAAACCAATTCGATGATCAACGAGCACAACTCTAGTTGGATCAACAGCACTCACGTGTAACACACACATTATGAGAGATTTCTATTCATTAATGTTCCAACGTTTACAATAGGGGATGCGGCAATATATAGGCCTCAAGAGGCTGTTTTGGCCTATTTATCTAAAGGAATTAATAAAACTAATAACTTGAGAAATTAATAAAATAACATCTAAAGTTTTCTAAAATAACTTAGGTAAAATTAATACTAAAAATAGTAATGTAAGGAGCTGATTTTCGTTCCAAACAGTACAACTTGCAAAGATGTTGCTTTTCGGCCAAGCTCCATGTCGAATCTGGAAACACCTTCAACATCAAAGTTGTATATCTCTTCGTCCTCGTTCCGACAAGGTATGGTAAGCCTCAATCCGATAAATATAGAATCCGTACGACCCATTTTACCGAGACGTCGAAAAGCTGTCAAAAGTCTGAACGAGTGTAAAACGCCAAGCTCCCACCTTTGGACCTTCTCCCATGGTGGAGCCTTCTTCTTCCTTTTTAGAAAGACATCATCCGAAGGTGTCTTGGATGGTCCCGCATCAGTGTCGTTGAGGAAGACACAGTAACCAGACGTGGAGCGACGTGTGTCAGGACAACCACCCTAATCCGCATCAGTGTAAGCAACAAGACCAAGCTTAGAGGAAGGAGTGATTGTGGTGCCGAGCTCGAGGGTGTCGCTGATGTACCGAATGATCCGCTTCAAGGCCTGAAAGTGGGGTTCCCTGGGTGCATGTATGAACAAGCAGACTTGCTAAACGGCGTAACTGATATCAGGCCTGGTGAAAGTGAGATACTGAAGCGCACCAGCGAGGCTCCTGTACAATGTCGGATCATCAACCAAAGGACCAGAATGAGCACTGAGCTTGTTGGAAGTATCGACAGTGGTGGCGACTGGATTACAGTTGACCATCTTAGCCCGAGCAACAATCTCAGCAGCATACTTACTCCGAGAGAGAAACAGACCAGACGCATGACGCTGAATAGCAACTCTCAAGAAGTAGGACAACGGACCCAGATCAGACATGGTGAACTCCGCACTCAACTGTGAAATAATAGACATCCGAAGAGCATCAGAAGAAGCGGTGAGAATGATGTCATCGAGATATAGTAACAGGAAGGCCAAGTATGAGCCTCTGCGATAGATAAACAGAGACGTATCCGAACGGCTGCCAATGAAACCCAAACGTAGCAGATGAGAAGCAAAGCGCTAGAACCAAGCCCGCGGAGCCTGTTTCAGACCATACAGAGAGCGCTTGAGGAGACAGACGTGCTTTGGACGATCAGTATCAGCAAACCCCGGCGGCTGAAACATGTAGATTGTCTCATTCAGATGGCCATGCAAAAAGGTGTTCTTGACATCTAACTGATGGATGGCCCAGTTGCGCGACAAAGCTAGACTCAATACCACTCGGATAGTGGCAGGCTTGACCACAGGGCTGAACGTCTCATCACAATCAATACCGGCCTGCTGAGATCGACCGTTGACCACAAGGCGGACTTTGTAGAGCTCCAACGTCCCATCAAAGCGGAACTTGTGATGGAAGAGCCACATACAGCGGATGACGTTGGCCCCAGGAGGGCGAGGGACAAGAACCCAAGTACCATTCTTCGTAAGGGCCCTATATTCGTCGAGCATAACCGCCTGCCAATTCGGGTCGAGGAGGGCTGTTTTGTGTGAGGTGGGAATGGGGGAAAGGGAGATCGGGGTGGAGGTAGGGGTGATTGGGAGTCGGGAAGGACGGAGGCAGGGGGCAGAGGCGGCGGGGAATGCTGCGGGTGCAGCAAGCCCGCAGCTCGTGGGGGAGAGGCCGGTGAGGCAAGGAAAGAGAGATAGAGAGCGGCGGCGAGGAGACGACACCGGCGACGGGAAGAGGAGTGGTGGGGCGGGAGGATCAAACTAGGGTTTCGTGAGGAAGAAAAGGCTCTGATACCATGTAGGATTCTAGAATTGATGTAAAGTTCTCCTCGAGAGTTTCCATTCATTGATAAACATATATATATATATATATATATATATATATATATATGTTACAAAGGTATTGGGCCTTTGGGCTATGTAATCTATCACTTCGGAAAAGAAACAAGGGCTCCGGTACTCAACCCATCCGAAGACATCAATCGATTCTCAATGGCTGGATCTGCCGTATATAAGTTCTGAAAGAACTCAACAATCAAACCTGAAATCACTATCGGATCATCAATAACTATTCTCATTGGTTGTTGAAGACAAAGTACCCTATTCGGCCTCCTTCTGACAATTATTGATGGATAATAGCGGGTGTTAAGATCACCCTCAAGCAAGAAGCTTGGGTGAAATTTCTGAAACTAATGAAGTTGTTTCTAGTGCAAGACTTAATCAAGCTCGCAACAAAGCTCGAACTCCAAGTTGATATAGAATCTCGAAAGGTTAGCGGCAAGTTTGCATATTGATATTGATGATGATATTGATATTAAAAACCTGGATGAAAATATTGAAAGGTTAATGACTAATTTAAACTATAAAAATCTATTTAAAAAATTAGGGGAAATGGGTAATTAATAATCTATCCTTTTATAAAAAAACGACCGGGAAGAAAACATGAGTGGAGAACGCGCCCGACACGCCCCTCTTTTTCTGTTCTTGGGCAAAAACACTGCCTCCCCAAATCACCCCAGCAGAAACCCTAATCGCCATAGACTGCCACCCCTAAATCCACCTCTGAAACAAATCTCCTCCCAAATCCATGATGCTATCAGAAAGAATGATGATTATCTCTTCCCCAAGGAACTGATTGTGTGGAAAGATGAATGTCGATGCCTTGTTCTTCTGGTTCCCTTGGCCAAAAAGCAAAGCGAGTCGGAGGAGTAGTCGGGAGTAAAGCTATACGGCCTGGGATCTACTAATCGATCCTTTGCCGTGCTCGGGTGGTACTGTAGGGCTAGGGATGGTAGGGCTTGGAGTAGTCGTCCGCCTCCTTGGCCTCACATCTCGTTGTATGGTGTACGACTTCCCTTGCGACCCAAGTTTTTCTGTAAACTCCGTACGATCGACGATGTGAGCGATCGGGAGCACCTCTGCTGCAAGTTTCCGTCGGGGCTGTACGGGTCTCGGAAGGTCAGCGTCTCTGATCGCTTTCTCTCTCTCCCTCAAATCTATATACAACAAATCGGGTGTGTGGGATCTCCTCACACCCTTGCTTACCCTCTAATCTCCCAACTTCTAATTCTGTATCTCTGTTCTAACCTTTGGTTTGTTTCTTCTGTCTCCATGGCTACGCATGGCGCGGACAAAGGAAAAAAGCCCATGGATGCCGATTCCTTCGGCAATCCATCAACAAATACCCGAAAGGGCCAACAAAACCAGATCTTTGGTTCTGATTCAGAAGGAACTCCGGTGCCTCCTGAATTGGTACCAAAGATTTCACAAAAATCCCTGGAAAAACAGTTGAGGAAGGCAAAGATAGATGTTCATATGCTGCGAGAAATTCAGTCAGATGTTCAGGCTAACATCTCGACTCTCAACAACACATCTTTGTTTGCTACGTTGATTGGGAAGCCAATCGAAGCGAAGGAGATAAGAAGGAAGATAAAGATTGACTGGAAGTTCCTGAGATCGGGCTTCCAGTTATTTCCTCTTGCCAACAGCTAGTTTGAGCTCCGGTTTGATCTCAAGGAAGATAGAGACAAGGTGTGGGAGGGGAAGCCTTTCCATGTGCTTGGACAGCTCTTGCTTTTCAGGCCATGAAGGCAGGACTTCAATCCCTTCACCGAGTCGGTGGCCAAGCTTGACATGTGGATTCGATTTCCTGGCTTACCTACCAAGTATGTGAGCGATTCTCTGCTTAAAGCAATTGTTGAAAGGAACAAGCGGGGTGATGTGATTAGAGTTGCTGCCTTCAACCCCAACGGCGCAAGACTTCGATACCCAAGGGTGTGCATCTGTGCTGACGTATCAAAGATCCCCAATAAAAGGGTGCTAGTACCCAATGAAGCTGGGGAGCTCGAGTCTTACCCTGTGTGGTTTGAAGACTTTCTTGAGGGTTGTGGGAGTTGCGGGGATCCTGAGCATTCCTTTGAGTTTTGCCCTGGTAGACGAGTATGCAGCTACGATGGGATTGGACTCATGGGTCATGGTCCTGAGGATTCTCCAATGGCAGATAACCCTGGGGAGCAATCCAATGATGGAGGTGTATGGGTTAATGTGGCAAGGAAACCGAGAGCTCTCCCCCTCCTTCCTTTGGACATTCAAAGGAGGAGCTGTGGAAAAGCTTCGGCAAAAATGTAGAGCTGCTGTCGGATTCTTCCTCGGAGGATTCCTCCACTGCAACTGGTGAGGTCTCAATCACTTCAGTCACTGAATCTGTAATTGTGGAACCTCTTCCTCCAGTCCCGGAGATAGAGGAATACGTGGTGGTTGATGAGATCCAAGAAATCGAAGATGAAGCCCCCGATGCTGAGCACCCAAATGATGCAAATCCACTTGCAATTGAGGCTGATTTCCACGATCCCGAGTACTACGAAGCCGACGATGATAAAATGCTTGATGTAGATGGAGACTATGATGGTGAGATCAACAATGGCGGTATTCTTGCAGATTTCACACAGGCTGATTTCGATCGCATGTTGGGTAATATTTCTGCTTCTACTGAATTTTTATTACCCAACCTCTATAATCCTGATTGTCATCCATCTGTTGCCTTCAATCCCCTTGTTGCTCCCTCGGCCTCTCCTTCGGCATTGAGGTTTGAGCAGCAGGTGATTGAGGGGGCGGTCAAGTCGGAGTCGGGCAAGCGTAAATATGGGATCGAGAAAGGTGAGACTGCCTGCTCTAAGCTGATGGGTAGAGGCAGTCAAAGGGGCAAGAATGATGAGTAAACTTCATTGGAGACAGCTTCTCGGTGTCCTCGGGAGGTGGGATACTGAGAGATTTGTTTGGTTGGTCACCTCCTTGTCTGTGCAATTTGTGAAGAGCTTCAGTGATAATCATATACTGCATAGGGGCAGTGCAACTCTGAATGGAATAAAACTTTTTGCTAGGTATGTAAATAGTAGTTTGAATCTTTGGCATGTCTCAAACGTTGGTAGTAAGTTGTTTAAGTCTAAGAACTTATGGTTATTGTGTCTTGATGGCTGTAATGTATTTTATTTCCAGCAAACTTCTGTCATTAGTCTTTTGAATCTAAAAGCGCGTTGCATGAAGCACTGTAATGGGAAGACATTGAAAGTAAAGCTCAGTAGCAGATATTTCCCTCTTGATCACATGTATAAGAGAAGAAGCAAACTGGACAATAGTAATACGAGGAGGAGTAAAATAGTAGTCCCAAGTCAAAATCCTATGAAGCAAAATGGAATGCTAGATAGTTGGCTATTGCTAATCAATGCACCATCTTCCTCGCAAAAACCTTCTCACCAGAATTTATACGAAAAGAATAGACTTAATATCACTAGCTCAAGCAAAAATCACCTTACCAAGCCCTCTAAAGCATTCATAGTTAATCATAGTATCCAATCTGCATGGAAGAGGACTACGATTAGCACTCGAGGAAAAGGTGTAAGCCTACATTGGTCCCAGTCCAAAGTTCCCGGGGAAATAAGAGGAAAAACAAACTTAACTCGAGCATTGGATAGAAGGGTAACATATGGTATTATTATGACATTCTCATCTAGGAGGCCTGGATGGCGAAAAAGAATTAGGGGAAGGATTATACGGGGTGGATCATGAAGATCGGATCATGGAATGTTCGTGGGTTTGGCCGACCCAATTTTTGGGCTGAAATTAATACTTTCTGTAATATCCATAACATCAAACTCATGGCGATAATGGAAACAAAATCTGAAAGTATACCTGAAGAGAAAACCTGGAAGCAGGCAGGGTTTGATTCTACCTGCTGGATCCCAGCCCGAGGAAAATCTGGGGGGATAGGAGTATTATGGAAAGCGTATCAAATGACACAAGAATCTCTGTCCGTAGTGACATCACGGGAAAGATACATATGTCTGGACTATGATAATTTTGAAGCTAATTTCAAATGTAGGATATTCTTGGTCTATGCCCCTGCACAAGAAAGGGAGAAACCTCGGTTCTGGGATGAGATAAGCGGGATGATAGGGGAATCACCTTGGCCGTGTATAGTGATGGGGGATCTTAATGAGATTGCAGAAAGCAGCGACAAACAAGGAGGAGTAGAATCGTCTATATCTAAATATCGGCGACTATCCGAATTCAAGGAACGAGGAGAATTTCATGACATTCCTTTCATTGGTAACAGATTTACATGGCGAAAAAAGAAATACGGTGAAGACAACATTCTAGAGAGATTGGACAGGGCCCTAGTACAGAATGGAATTATCGAAAAATGTCCGTCCATTCGGACTATGCATTACGCATTCTCTACGTTCGATCATTGCCCAATCTCTATAGATTTGCAGCTAGGATCACAACCGAGACCTGCTGCTTTTAAATTTGAAAACATGTGGAACGTAAGGATTTGAGGAATATTGTAAAAGAAGGATGGCGAGCAAGTTGTGGTGGTTCTGCCATGTTTCAACTAACCTTTAAGACAAAATTCTTAAAGCAAAAATCAAGGAGTGGAATTTAAAAACATTTGGGAATATATTCAAGAAACTAAAGGAGGTGGATGAGCAGTTAATCATAGTCCAAAAATCACTGAGTGAACATGAGGATAACAACACGATCAGTAAACAAATTAGACTACTAAAAAAGAAAGAGGCCCTAATTAACTTCCACAAAACCTACTGGAATCAACGAGCCAAAACGAAATACATTAAGCTTGCGGATACGAATTCATCCTATTTCCATAGAATTGCCTCAGGAAGGAGAAATCGGAAAATTATAAGATCAATTAACTCCGTGGAAGGAACTCATGTATTAGGAGAAGATAATATTAAGGCAGAAATACAAAAAGATTTTGAAAAACGTTTTCGAAAAGAAAGGGAAGACCGGACAAGGTGGAGTGAAGTTTTGGACCTCATATCTCCTAGCATCTCTTAGAACGAAAACACTGAACTTGTAAAGCCTATCTCGAACAATGAGGTTAAAAATGCGGTTTTTAGTCTCGGGAGGAAGAAATCGCCAGGACCAGACGGGTTCACAGCAGAATTCTATAAACAATATTGGGACATAGTGGGTCCCTCGGTAACAAGGGTTGTAAAGAATTTCTTTATCTCGGGGAAAATGCTTCGACAAATAAACCACACCTTCATCACGCTTCTACCAAAAACAGATAACCCAACCTCGACTAACCACTATAGACCGATAAGTCTATGCTCCACAATATAAAAAGTTATTTCTAAAATTCTAACAGAACGACTGAAGAAAGTAATGGGCAAACTAATCAACCCTCTTCAGGGTGCGTTTGTTGCTGACAGGGCAATTCAGGATAACATACTTATAGCACATGAAATCTTTCATTCCTTCAAAACGCGTAGAGGTGTGGAGGGGTGGATGGCCATCAAACTGGATATGGAAAAAGTGTATGATAGGGTAAACTGGGACTTCTCATGGGAAATAATGAAGAGATTCGGCTTCCACCCGACATTTATAAACTGGACGAAAGAATGTATTTCTACTGCGTCTTTCTCTGTATTGGTAAACAATTCACCGACTCGAGTTTTTCAGCCAACTAGGGGAGTCAGGCAGGGAGACCCTATTTCCCCCTACCTGTTTATACTTGGGGCAGAACTTTTAGGACGAAGATTACAACTAGAGTCAATAAAACCTGCGAGCAAGGTGGGTTTTAAATTTGGCAGTGGGGGGCTGACTGTGCCCTTTCTGGCATTCGCGGATGACATAATCATTTTCTCCAAAGCCTCCCTAGAAGCTAGCCAGAAAGTGAAGGAGATTATTGACGAGTATTGCCAGCTGTCAGGTCAAAAAGTTAATTACCACAAATCTTCTTTCCAAACTACAAAGGGCGTTCCGGGAAGTAGAATACAACTGTTACAGAATTCTCTCCTTGCTCCCCACACAAGGGCAATAGAAAAGTATCTTGGTTTCCCAATTATCAGCGGAAAAGTAAATAAACAAACGTTCGAGGATATAGTTCTCAAAACAAAAAACCAACTAACCAAATGGAAAGCAAATTCCATCTCGCAGCAGGGGCGGTCCATATTAATTAATGCAAACCTATCAACGAAACCGCTGTTTACAATGCAAAGTTTCATGCTACCTCCTTCGATTCACATAAGCCTTGATCAGATCAGTCGCACCTTCTTTTGGAACAAAGACCTTCAACATAAACCGCTAATAAGTTGGGACAGAATATGTAAACCGAAAAGTAAAGGGGGACTTGGGATCAAAAAATCGGAAACGATGAACGAAGCATTGCAAATGAAACTACTGTGGAAAACATTAGCGGAGCCGGATAATATGTGGGTACAAATTATAAAACACAAGTATCTACAACAGTCGGACATTCTTACTTATGAGAATGCTAAAAACTCTTCTTGGCAGTGGAGACACGCAGCAGCATTAATACCAAAATTTAAATCGGGCCTTGTATGGACGATTGGGGATGGGAAAACTGTTAGATTTTGGACGGATAGATGGATCAATAAATCTGCACTAAGCAATAGTTCAGGGAGCATACCAACTCAAGATAAAAGTACAACAGTTAGTGAATTTATATCTAATGGTCAATGGGATAAAAACAAACTCCTAAGTATCCTAGACACAAATATGGCCCAAACTATTATGGATATCCCATTAGCTTCGAAACCTATGCCGGATAGGCTTTACTGGTGGCCAGATAAACACGGGTGGTTTACAACATCGAGTGCAATCAATTTAATAGCTAACGTTGACATGTTTACAGACGATCCTAATGGGTGGATATGGAAGGTGGACACTATGGCAAAAATAAAAAAAAAATTGTGGAAAATTGCACAGAATGGTTTACCAACCAAAGACAGACTAAGCAAGAGAGGAACCCCAGTCCCGACACAATGTGTCCTATGTGAAAAATATGTAGAGGATGAACAACACCTCTTGCTAGAATGTCCATTTGCCAAAAAGTACTGCTTAACAGAAACAAAATTAGGAAATGTTGCTAGCCAAGGAACCAATCTTAGATGGAATGGGCGAAGTATAATGAACCTAGTTGGAACCCACATGAATAAGGAGGAGAAAAAGGAGATAGCGGTTAAATGGTGGACACTATGGTACTACATAAACCAGGTGGCATTTCAGGGGAAGAGCAAACCATCTCATGTGGAAATGCAACAGTTTATGCGAAATACTAAAGAACAATGGAAACGTGCATGTATGGACGACGGGAATCCAGTCCACCCGAATTTAAGTCAGCAAAAAACACAGAAAAAGGCAATTAGCAGGAAAAATGTAAAATGGCGAAAACCAGAGAGGGGGTTCCTCAGATGAACTTTGATGGCGCCATTGATGGATCGGGGTTGTCCACAGCTGGGTACGTAATTAGGAACCATGAGAGAACGGTAATGAAGTTAGGAGCAAGCAGATTAGGCCGAATTTCCCCCCTTCAAGCAGGAACGATGGCTCTTCAACTAGGGCTTTATGCGATTAGGCAAATTCATTGTTCATAGATTGTTATTGAAGGAGACTCCAAAACGATTATTGACAACCTCAAATATAATAGCCCCTGTCCGTGGGAAATAGAACTTATTATGAGAGACATCAAACGGCAGATTATTGAGGTCCAAAATGTGGTTTTCTCGCATGTGCCACGAGAGGGTAACAAGACGGCTGACAAGGTTGCACACCTTGGCCGCCTTGTTAATGGGGCGGCCTTGGAAGCTAATTCTGATCTTATTGATCTCATCCATTAGGATGCTATCGGTTAGGTTTTATCCAACCGAATTCTTACCTATTAAAAAAAAAATCTATCCTTTTTAAAATAACATAATTGAATGAGGGTTTGACCAAATCCCACAAGGGTTTGACTAAATTCTCGTAGGTGAAATCTTGTTGCGTTTTGTTTGAGCAGTGTGTGACTCTACTTCCGACGTTTGTAAGAGGTTTTCTGCTTGGTTGGGGGGCGTGAAATCTGGAGTCGGGACTGACTGCGGTCGTGGTGGTGCTCTCAGTGCGACGCCGTATCCGAGATTGAGTTTCCTTGGAGTTCGTCTATACTACCCACAAGAGTTAGAGTCCTGATGTACCACTGACCCACGGTGCCACTGTTTGGTGATGCTTTGCTTCGTTCTTCGCCGACATCTTCAACTTTCTTGGGTCGTGTTGTATTGTTTATTTTTGTTTGTTGAATTTCGCTTATTGTCTGTATTTATGTCTTTTTAGATTGTTTGACGGTGCGTCGGCCTCTCGATGAGTCAAGTATGTTTGACAATCGAATTTTAACCTTATAAAAAAAAAACAAAAAAAAAACCCTTAATTGAACGAGGAAAATTCCGGTGGGAAAGAAGATTACGTGACGCGTACAAAAAATCATATCGATATATTCATTTTTTATGTTCCTTTGCTATTAAGCTTCTAGAAATAATTCAATAAATAGGAATCAGTTATGAAAGCGATCGCCACCACCGCGTTTTGGGTTTTCTTGATCGGAATTTCAATGATGGGTCTCCCGACGAGCTCGACGGTAATGGCGGAAAAATCTTCTCCTTCGGATTCTTCCGGCGTCTACATCGTCTACACGGAGAAGCCTGAAGGTGAAGCCGAACCCCATCATCTCAACACCCTCTCCACCGTCCTCCCCAGGTTTCCCCCTTCAAACTCTCCTCTTCTGTTCGAATTTTCACTTTCTAGGGTTTCTCACATCGAATTTCACTCCTATGGTCTTGTTTATCAGTAGGTTGATTGAATTATTGTCCGAATTTTTAATTGGAAGAGGTACATCTATATCTATGGGAGATGGATTCCTGATAGATTATCTAGACAGTTACCTGTTAGAATTTAGGGTTTGGAGGTCTGATTAGCATCGAAATCTACATAATTTTGGTACCGATCCTACGCCTTTGGCCGATTCCTGTCAAATTCTGTTAGCGAAGATCATCCAATTTGCCAATTTCACACCATCAAATCTCTGATCTGTGTAAAAACTAAAAACTGAATCTTATTTGGGTCAAAGAGAATCTTATTAGTTTGCAGCTTGGATAGTATTTACCAATACAGTCTCTACCGAGCTTGACCTAATTATGAAAATTTTGGGTTGAATTGCAAAGAGCATCTGATTGGTGTTTGCTATGTATTGAACAGCCAGCAAGCTGCCAAGGAAGCACTGATATACACTTACACAAATGCAGCAACTGGTTTCTCTGCTAAGCTTACTCCCCAGCAGGCTGAGGATTTGTCAAGTATGAATTCTCTTCTTTCTTGTGGGTTTTTTATGGGCATGGTTAATGCCTTAATGTTATCATTATCGTAAACATTATTCTGAATGCATGCTAATGATCGCGGATGTGAATGGTGTGAATTGGAATTAGTTAACCATTTCAAAGGTATGAGCTTGAATTGAGTGTGGAAGAACTTTGAAAGTTTGATTATTTCTTTCTAGGATTTGTCTTACTCGATCTAATGAGTTTTATCGCCGAATAGACCATGTATTCTTGATTGATTGGGTAAACCTCTAGTACCAAGTTTTATTGATTATTTTAGGAGCATTTGAAAATACTGATATGGTGTTTCGGTTTCGTGTATATGAGCCACAGAACGACCGGGAGTTCTCCAGGTGGTGCCAAGCAGAAGCCTTCAATTGCACTCAGGAGGAGCTAGAATGTCGACTATGCAGAGGTTCTGAGACATGCGCGACGCTTGATTCGCTGGCTGTTCAATATGACTTGTGTTCTTGAACTTGAATATATGATTTTCATCAACAAAGTAATGTGACTACAGTAACTTCTGCCTTGGCAGTAATAATGTATAGGTTCATCACCTCTCGCGGTTTTGTCATTTGTGCTCATTGGTTTTGTGTTCCCTTATTTATTTATTTATTAAAAAACTATCTATATATTGACATTGGCAAGAAAGTACAGGGAATAACACAAACCGACTTTTTAAGGGGAGCTGGTTGTCAAAAGACAGTAGAGTTAATTTTGAGCACCGTTTCCTACTCTTTCATCCTCCGACACTAAATCACGGGCTTCATTTTTACTTTCCCCGTAAATTCTGCCATGTATTTGCAAATTTGGACCATCCCCTTTTTTTCTTTTTTGCCCTTCTTTTTCATTTGGTAAAACAAGACCACCCAATGTCATATGTTTCAGAACAAACAAATTATGAAGTACAGTACCTTGTAAATTGTAACTCAATTGGTTATCAAGATAAAACTATCAAAGAGTCAAAGACCGATAAGCAAAGTCACTAGTTCAACATCATAAGAGATTGCTACATTGTCTAACCAATGGTCCCAACCGACTGATATTGAAGAAAAAACAAATGTACCTGTGTGACTCTAGTTCGATCGTTTTTTTTTTTTTTTTGAGGTTGTAACCATCTTAATCTCGAGGGCTATAAGTATAACTAGTAGAGATATCATGAACTTAATTTGAACCACCTAACAAAACTTACAAACGATTAGGGAGACTTTTTTTTAGCAAATACAATGTATTATGTAAGCTAGAAATTATATAAAGCTGCATATAATCATCTTTAAAAATCACTCATAATATTTTTTTATACAATGTACTCCGTATTATGTAAGATCATGAACATCCATGTAATTACTTGGGTTATAACTTATATGCCAGGTACAATGGTACAACCTATGTGGCAATTAAAAAAATTCACAACGCTTTCTATATCCCTCTCTACACCACTGAATTATTATTATATTTATTTAATTTTACAAAAATTATATTTATATTTCTAACATCTATTTTACTAAAGTTCGTTGGTGACGATGCCCTGGAAAATAGCCCTCTTAATAAATAGAGGTAAGACGTCATAAATAGGTCACCCAACATGAAAGTCATACAAAAGCATGATATCACCATTGCGATTAAGTCAGAAACCCAATGACTCATCACACTCCTATCACTCCATACATGTCATAACCCTCCGATAGAGGAACATTTTGAACGCGATCAGAGCATCGGTCAACTACCTCCACTTCATACCCACTAAACAAAGACTACACGTCATTTTTTTGCCTACACCAAAAACAAGCAACTCGCTGACCAAGCACCACCTCGCTGGCATCACCTCACGTAATGACAAAAACCCTCTAGCATGAGAGCATGAGTCACACTTGTCCTCTGCCAAACCACGAGGTCATGAACGAGCTGCTCGCTTAACAGCACTATAAATTGTTGTGATGTGTGGATGATTGTCCCACATCGAAAAACATGGAACCCCGGGCCTTGCATATAAGTCAGTGGGTCACTCCTCCTATTGCCAATTGGTTTTAGGATGGAACCCCGCTGGTCTTGTGTGCTCGGCTTGGCTGCGCATGATGCACTCTAACGTGTGGACCTCCCACGGTTATATGGCCCACCGGGATTTATCATAAATACCTCCCTTGAGCTCACAAGGGGGGATCCGATTTCGGAAGAAAAAACAAGAGCTCTGCTATCCTCTTTGAGATAAAGCCATCGGAGTTGAGTTCTTGAGATCTTCAATCGGAGAAGAACGCTTCTGGAAACGAACATCATCTTTCAGGAACCTATAAAGACGACAATTGAACCGTGAACGTCAGACGCGAGTAAGCTCATCGCGAAGTGTATAATGCCACGCAACCCGACTCATAATAAAGATCATAATTGTACACAAATACACTTCCTGGTTGGCTTTATAGGTAATTATGGGACATTTGTCGTCACCTTGAGGTAATAAGTATAGGTGAAATTCCAGAAACGCTTCAGTTGGGACTCGTGACCAAGGGTCGTGTGCACGGGCACCTATGCGCTAGTAGCCTAGCACATAAGCCAAGTGGGGTTCCATCCTAAAACCAATTGGTTATAGGAGGAGTAACCTACTAGCTTATATACTAAGACTTCTTTGTTCATATTATCAATGTGGGACTCTTTGGTTCTTTTCACAATCTTTCATTCTCTCAACACGCCCCCGCAAGTGCAATTAGGGTTGTTTTTTTGTCTCTAGTTAACAAATGGACAACGGGTCTAGCCTCTAATTCTCTGTTTAGCTAGCCCAAGATCGAGAGTCGGACGGTTTGACTTTACCGCTCTGATACCATACTGAAGTTAGTTGGGACTCGTGCCCAATTTTTACCTCTTTCACGTGGTACCACTGAAGTTTGGAATTCTTTCACCTCGTGCCCTTTTCTCTTAATTTTAACAGACCTCCGTTACTTAAAAAAAAAACAATTTCCTTCAATTGAAACTATCGGGAGAAAGAAAGAACATAACGTTGCACAGGGGAGGAAACGCGAACAGTGCGCAGGGCGAACAACTCGAGGAAGGGCGACACATTGAAGGCGGAGGGCGTCTCCGGCGTCGGTGGTGGTGGCGGACTCCGACGTCGGTGGTGGTGGCTGTTGCACAGTCATAGCGAACAACTGCTGGCCTAGTGAAGAAGACGAGATTCTGAAACCCCAAAAACCCGACCTCGATGGTGGTGGTGACTGCTGCACAGTCAGATCTACTTAGGCTCCTTCATCGTCCTCAATAACCCGACTAGCCTCCTCCTCCTTCCATGGTGGAATCCACCTTCCATGGCCGCTCGAACACCAAAATCACAGCACCAAGAAATCAATCAATCGACCAATTGGCCATGGCAGAGCACAGATCGGCGCCGGAGTTGTTTGAGTACTTCTACCCCCGGTGATGGCGGCTCGGCTGGGCGGCAAAGCCCTAATTGGAGAGCTATGCAAGGGCGTTCGAACCGACCTCCGTCAAAGCAGATGAAGCAAACATTGGCCATCGTCCTTTTCTTTGTTCAGAGCCATGAAAGTTTCAAAATTGAGACTTTTGGGATAAAGATGAAGTTAACCTTCCAACATTAATAGTTTACTTATTTGGTTGATTAATTAATGGCCAAAGTGGGGATGAGATTAATAATGATGGTTGTGGTGTTTATGAGAATGAGGAATCTCGCCCTCTTCACTAGGCCAGCAGCTGTTCGCCGAGGTATGACTGTGCAACAACCACCACCATCGACGCCGGAGTCCGCCACCACTACTGACGCCGGAGACGCTCTCCGCCTTCGTTGTGCCGTCCTCGTCCGCCCTTCCTCGAGTTGTTCGCCCTGCGCGCTGTTCGCGTTTCCTCCCCTGTGCAACGTTCTGCTCTTTCTTTCTCCCGATAGTTTCAATTGAAGGAAATTGTTTTTTTTTTAAGTAACGGAGGTCTGTTAAAATTAAGAGAAAAGGGCATGAGGTAAAAGAATTTCAAACCTCGAAGGTACCACGTGAAGGAGGTAAAAGAATTGATCATCGTGTAAATTTCGCGATACCCTAGGAGTACCTCGTGAAATTTCCGGAAAAAAAAAAAATCAGTAACAATTCTTTACTTGCATAATTGCATTCCCACCTAAATAAGTACTCTTCCGAAAGCACTTGGCATTTCTCACAAGAAACCACCGCCTCTGTTACTATAACTACAACCCAAATTCCACAGAAAACAATTTCGATGGAGAGTTCCAGACCTACATCCCCAAACGGCGTCGTATTACACCACCTCTTCAACTTCATCCTCTTACCTCTGATCGCCATCTCCACGCTCCCAATCTCCGGGGAATCGAGAGACATCCGGCCGTCGGATCACGGCCTGGCGCATCAGACATCGCCTTCGACGGCGACCGTGAACTCTTCGGCGGCGATGACGACCTTCTTCGGACAATCAACGGTCTCGCTGCGGCCGCCTCCGACTAACAGGAACTCCACCGCCGCGGCGCCGGAGGCTTGGTGGCCGCCGGCGAAGGAGGATAAGAGTAAGCTGGCTGCGCTGACGGTGGCGGCGATTGCTTGCGGCGGTGCAGGCGTCGTTTTGCTGGCTGCGGCGGGCTTGCTGTTCGCGTACCATTACCGCGGGAGAAGATCTGGTGAAGCGTCGCTTTCCGGAGAAAATCGGAGAGATGGAGTTATTGTTAGTGACGCTGTAGGTACAGTCAATACAGCTAAGTAAGTCCTGTTTTTGGGATTGTGAGTTTGTTACTCCGACGAATCCAACATCTATAGATCGGCCCCTAGGTGAGTTTTTTTTTTTACTCGAATAGTGAAATTACATGTAATTGCATTAAGATTTGTTTTTTTTTTAAATCAATTGAATTTCAGTTTCAATGCCGTTTTAAATTTTACTGCTTAGGAAAGTCTTTATTACCAGTCAAATTAGAAGAGTTATTAAGTACGGAGTAATATCTCTTTTTAATCTATTATTTGTGATGATGTTAACATTTCAGGATAGTTGTCAAAAGTGTCACTTATGTGACATAACCATAACTATCGAATTTACATTACCTATCCAATTTACTTTTACTTTATTCTAATATCTTTACTTTATTCTCTCCAAATATTTTCAATTTATACCAAATTATAATCCTCTCTCTATATCTCTCTCTCTCTCTCTCTCTGATATTTCATAAGTATTAACTCTTATTCATACCGATTTACATAAATATCTTGATTATAGAAATTTTGAGAATAACTTGATAGTGTTTGCATGTTATCCTTGAAAGTCATTGCCAGTAGAAGATTAATTAGAAACATTTTGATTTTGTTTAAGCCTTAATCACTTAGTTGATAAGAATAATATATGTTAAATTCTTTCTCCGTTTACAAGTGAGTGTAATAGTTTAGCGCTCGTTTGGTTTGATGTGGGAATTGAAATTTCAGGTAACTTACTTCGTAAGAATTGAATTCCCATAAAATTCAATTCATGAGAATTGTGAAAATATGTTTGGTTGATTTTTTTATTAAAGAGGATTAAATGTAGGAATTGAAAATTTACAAGTTAAAAATGGTGGAAGTTGAACTTACCTAGAGGGGACTAGGTATGTGAACTTCATCCAAATTGAAGGAATTTAACTTCCCAGGACGTTGAATTCCTGGGTTTTGAGATTTTAATAATACCAACCAAACACGGATTTTTTTCCCTACTTCCTGGGATTTTCTACTTTATGTGTTTTTTAATTGCTAACCAAACAAGGCCTTAATAGTTGTACTTTATAAATGGAAAATTTGTTAAAATAAATTCTTTAATTTTTGGACACATTTGGATTTTAATAATTTTTAAATCAATTTTCTATAGGAAAATTACAGAAAAATAATGGTAACTTCGAAAATTTAATGACATGGTGATTTTTTGAATTTTTTTTCCAAACATGTTATAGTGACCCTTTATAGATTAAATTTATATTTTAAATATTAATTGAGGGGTTGTGGTATAGGATTTGGGCAGAGGATTTGAAACACTTAATGAGGAAGGATTGACAAGACAATGTAACAATATGAATCCATGCAAGGCTAAACCGAGTGAGGTGGTCTACCATCTCATTCTCTTTTTAGAGAGTCCAAGATCGACACTTGGATGGATCTAGCATCTCATTCTCTTTTTAGCTAGTCCAAGATCGAGAGTCGGGCCGTTTGGCTTTCCGCTTTGATATATATCATACTGAAGTCCATTAGGACTCGGAATCGGGGGTCGTGTGCACACATGCGCCCTTGCGCTAATAGCCTAGCACATAAGTCGAGTGAGGTTCTATTCTAAAACCAATTGGCAATAGGAAGAGTAATCCACTAGCTTATATATTAAGGCTTCTTTGTTTATATTATCAATGTGGGACCTTTGTCTCTTCACATTGTCTCAACAATAACAAAATACAAAAGAATTTATTTTTACATATGGTAATAAGTTCCTTTAACTTTCCCGAGTTCAGAATCACACAAGGGTATTTCAGAATTGAGAATTAAGCTTAGAATCAACAAACTAGAACAATCTGGAAGCCATTAAAACCAAACGCAAGCTTTCGATTTCTGTTGAGTGAATCAATTCGGTTACAAAGGAAGAAGAAGATAATGGCTTATATAGCTGAAGACGATCACGTGACTAGCACGTGGTTACACTAACAACCTTATAAAGAAACCCGGTTTGCCAAATATAAAAATGTTGAACCCGATTTATATAATAACATCCCTCCTCAAATTGGTGGTGGATCTTGAAGATGCATCCCCAGTTTGCTCAAGAGCGATTTGTGATGTGCAGCAGGCAAAATCTTAGTCAAGACGTCGGCCAATTGATTCTGAGTAGGAAGGTAAGTGAGTTGTAGCAGTCCCTCCATCACTTTCTCCCTGGTAAAGTGGCAATCGATCTCTATATGCTTCGTACACTCGTGGAAAACTGGGTTCCGAGCTATCTGAATGGCTGATTTATTGCCACAATTTAGAGTGACATGCTTCAAATATGTCTCTCCAAGCTCTTGTAAAATGTTTACCAACCATGTAACTTCAGCTGCAGCCTGACTCATCTCTCTATATTCTGCTTCTGAAGAGCTTCTGGAGACAGTGGCTTGCTTCTTTGATTTCAAAGTGATGGGATTGTCACCATAAGAATTACATAGCCAGTGACTGACTTCCTTGAAATGGGACATGATGCCCAGTCCGAATCAGAGAATGCTTGTAGCTTGATTGATGATCCTTTCTGTAGCTTGATTCCATAATGTGGAGTGCCTTTGACATATCTCAATAGATGACACAGTGCATCTTGATGTGTGGCATCAGGAGATTGAAGAAATTGGCTTAGGACCTGTACAGAAAAGAAGATATCTGGACGTGTATTGGTTAAGTAACTCAATTTACCAACCAAGCTTCTGTAATGAGTGAGATCAGATATTAAATTGTTTAAATCAAGAGGAAGAAGTTTGAAATTAAGAGGTAAAGGCGTGACACAATGTTTCTGATCATCAATGTTTGCCTCCTTGAGTATCTCTTGACAAAATTTCCTTTGACTGAGTACCAGTGAACCTTGTGATTGAATTACTTCAATGCCTAAGAAGTAATTCAATTTGCCCAAGTCCTTGAAACTGAACAATTCATGAAGATGTTGCTTGAGTCTTGTGACTTGAGATAAATCTGACCCTGTGACAATTATATCATCTACATACACTGCAACAATGGTTAGATGTCCATTTTTATGAGAAATAAACAATGATGGATCATGTTTGGACTGAATAAATTGAAACTCAATCAGAGTTGAATATAGTTTATTAAACCATTGCCTCGAAGCTTGTTTTAAGCCATATAGTGACTTTTTCAGTAAACGAACTTTATTAGTAGTATTAGGAACCCCTTGAGGCATCGTCATGTAAACTTCTTCATGTAAATCACCATGCAGAACTGCATTATTTACATCTAACTGAAAAATATCCCAACCTTTGTTCAAAGCAAGAGATAGAATGACCCTTACTGTTGACATTCTTACCACTGGTGAGAAAGTGTCATCATAGTCAATTCCATATTGTTGAGTGTAGCCTTTTGCCACCAACCGGGTCTTGTATCTTTCAATAGATCCATCAGCTTTAAGCTTGATTTTGTATACCCACTTGCATCATATAGGTTTCTTTCATGCAGGAAGATCAACTAAAATCCAGGTTTTATTAGACTGTAATGCATCAATTTCTTTATCCATTGCTTTAATCCATTTTGGATTCTTAGAAGCTTTGGTAAAAGTCTTAGGTTCAACCAAGTCAGTTGAATTATGCACAGATACTGAATTACACATGAATTGAAAATTGTCAGTGGGTAAGAAAGAATCCTGAAATCCAGACATTAATGGAAACAACTCAAAATTTGAACCAAAATTACATATATAATCTTGCAAATGAAATGGTTGCCTTGGAATTCTTGATGACCTTCTCACACCATGTGAAATCTGTACTTGAGAAGAATTTGTTAATAGACTGTAATTTGAGGAAGAATTGCTTGAAGAACTATCAACTGAGCCTCCATTATCTGTGTTGTCACTGAAATCACCAACAATTTCTACATTCTCATTGACAATCTCACTATCAGGCATGAAGATAGAATCAGGACTATCAAGCATTATATTAGGTAAAGGAATACTCTTATCAAAGCCAATCTTATGTAATGGAAATTGCAACTCAAGAAATTGAACATCTCTAGATATGAAAATCTTATGAGATTTTAAATCCATGACTTTATAACCTTTAGTACCATGAGGATACCCCATGAAAATGCAAGGAATGCTTCTGGAATCAAACTTTGACATGTTGCACTTGTTAGTACTAACAAAACACAAGCATCCAAAAGACCTTAACAATGCATAATCTAGATCCTTATTGAATAACATCTGATATGGAGTTCTGAACTGAATAGGAAATAAAGGAAACTTGTTGATCAAATAATTAGCAGTTAACACACACTCTCCCCAATATTGTATAGGAAGATTGGACTGAAATAGGAGTGCCCTTGCTGTTTCTAACAAGTGCTTGTGCTTTCTATCCACCACTCCATTCTGTTGTGGAGTGTGAGCACAAGTTGTCTGGTGTACCATACCTTGCTGTGAATAAAACTCTTGTACATCACTACTACAAAACTCCATACCATTGTCAGATCTAATAACTTTCACTTTAGCATCAAACTGTTTTGATACAAAAATAACAAATGACTTCAGTAGAGCAAAATCATTACTCTTAGCTGCAATTAGATGTGTTCATGTAGCTCTAGAAAAACCATCCACAATAGTTAAGAAATATCTAAAACCATTGTGAGTAGGAACCTTAAAAGGACCACAAATATCAACATGAATCAACTCAAAACAAGCCAAAGACTTTATTGAACTATCAGGAAAAGAACATCTTTGCTGCCTAGCCTTGGGACAGACTTTGCAACCATGATGTTTTTCAGTTTTTACAAGACTTTGCAAGAAAGGAAAATGAAACAACTGATCAAAAGGTACATGCCCAAGTCTACAATGCCACAATTCTAAAGAAACAGCTCGAGCATTGTTACAATGAACATATTTATCCAAATTTAGCACAGAAGACAGAAAATCAGGAGCATCTTTGTCATGAATATGAACATTGTCCTTCAGATATGTAAGATACAATCCCTTTGACACTTCACCAAGCACCAGTGGCTTGTTCATTGAAGGGTCTTGTATCAAACATTGAGAGGGAGTAAACAACATGCATGCCTTTAAGTCATGAACAAACTTTCTCACATATAGTAAATTATAAGCAAATTCAGGCACATGTAAACATCATGTAAAACAATCTTATTTTGTAAAACAATAGAACCAATATGACAAATCTTAGACTGTTGGCCATTTGGTACAGTGATATAGCTAGGCATATTAAAAGTCTTGTAAGACTGAAACATAGATAGTGTGGGACAGATATGATGAGTGGCACCACTATCTATTACCCAACTATAATCATTTCCAAACACACTAAAACATAATTTAGTACCTGCAACCATATATTGGTATCTTCTCCATTACTTTGCTTGCTCAAAAATGCCAAGATTTGTTCATACTGCCCTTTAGTCAGAGAATGAGCAGCATCAGGATTATCTCCCTCCACAGTCACATTAGAAGCAAATTTCTTTGACCGATCCCCCTTGAAATTAGGATGATATCCATGAACTTTAAAACACCTACCAATTGAATGTCCAGCAACCTTACGTACAATGGTCACAAAAATAATTGCCTTTCCCCTTCTGATTTCCATTCTGATTCCCAAATTGCCTATTGCCTTGATTTCCATTTGGATTGCTGTTCTTCTGATTATTGAAACAACCATACTGAGAATTAGCCTGTGAACCATTTCCAGACTGATTACCTTGCCTTTGAAAAGCATTGAATGCAGTAGTAGCATCAGTAATTGAACTGGAATTGTTGAGACTCCTCTGACCTTCTTCATCAATAAGCATCCGGTAGACATCAGCAATATTCGGTGTAGGCTTCATCAAAAGAATGTTTGTCCTAACTCCATTGTAAGTGTCAGGCAATCCAACAAGAAATTTAATCACCTGCTGATTTGCAAACGATCTAGAAACTAGATTCACAGATCCACAAGTAACACACACAGGTGCTTCCACCAAATCCATATACTCATCCCATAATTTCTTGAATCTTAAGAAGTAAGAAGTGATAGATGAGTCATTCAAAGAAATATTAAACATCTCCTTTTGTACATGATATAAGCGTGTACTGTTCGGAGATCCAAACCTCATCTTTAATTCCCCCCAGATCTCTCTAGCAGTTCGAAATTACAGCAACGTCTCAACAATTTCTTTTTCAACCGAATGAAGAAGCCACACAACGACCATCCCATTTCATCTACGCCACTGAGCATAGCGAGGCGTCGTTTCGGCCGGAATCTGGAAAGAACCATCAACAAGACTAATCTTGTTCTTAGCAACCAAGGACACTTCAACAACGCGTCTCCAATGGTTGTAGTTAGTTTTGTTTAGAAGATGAGTTGACAGATTGTAACTAGGATGGTCCGAATGATGCAAATACAAGACATCACTCGCATCCACCTGATTCGCATCTTGAGGATCCATAATCAATCAAGAAATTCAGACAATACGCGGAAAAACAACGAAAACCAGAAATCAGAATTAAAACCTGATTGCAGATATCTAGACGAGCTTCGGTAGCTCTGATACCATTTCAGAATTGAGAATTGAGCTTAGAATCAACAAACTAGAACAATCTGGAAGCCATTAAAAGCAAACGCAAGCTTTCGATTTCTGTTGAGTGAATCAATTCGATTACAAAGGAAGAAGAAGAGAATGACTTATATAGCCGAAGACGATCACGTGACTAGCACGTGGTTACACTAACAACCTTATAAAGAAACCCGGTTTGCCAAATATAAAAATGTTGAACCCGGTTTATATAATAATAGGGTACATATATGATGTAGCCACTACTTGATAACGCTAGGGTGTCGACCCGTTCGCTTCGTCGCCTGCCACACCCAATGCATTACCGTGCGAAAGGTCGTCCCTCAATGTCCATTTTTGTCGAGGTTGCCCTTTGCTATTGCTCGAGGAGGAAGGGAGAGGGTCGTCCCTCTGCCGGATTCTCCTCCCTCATCGCGCATCGTCTGTTAGCCCTCCCGTTGCCGCTCCATTGTCCCCCATCGCCCTCTCCCTTCATCGACGATTCCCCGACCACTAGTTCTCCCTCCACAAATTGCGTGTGTTGCCCCGATGTCCTCCTCGATTTTGGCCACAAGTGAATCAATTGATTCAATCAATTTACAAGATTAATTAACTAGGTTTTTTCCTAATCCGAAATGAAATCCCAGAGCAATTAGCCAGCAACAAAGGTTTTGGCATCGGAACGACGCCTCTCAATCTCTATCAGTCGAGAGATTTGTTGTGCAATTTATTAAAACTAGTTCTTTTCCCGAACCTTGTTCGGATTTTTTTCATAATATTTTTGGTCGAGTTTGACGTATAAATAAAATATTCAACACGTCAATTTACTACTAACATATTGCTCATACTTCTTGTCATGTTGACCTGTTGTTATTTGAAATTTTCTTATCACCTAATATTCCTATTGTATTTAGGCAACGCGTATTTGATGTTTGTGAATTAAGAGTGGGTAAAGATCAGTCCTTTTTAGGGTTGTAAGTGCAAAATGAATACTGGAAACTTTAGAGTTCCGAGCACCCTTAAGTTAAACATCACATATTAGGGGCAATGGTAAAACTGCAACTTTTAAGAGAAAGAAAGCACATATCTGATCTCTCTAAAAAAGGAGTCACAACCTCAATAATACAAATTTGCAATTTATGAAGAGATAGATTAATGAGCACCAAAATTCAATAGATCGACTTAGAGAAAAAATAGAAAGCAAATTAAAAATCAAGACAAACCTTTACTAAACACAAAATATTCAAGATTCTAATATTTTGAGCTTGGAACCCTCATCAAAACTCTATCCCTTGAATTGGTAAATAAAGAGCAGTCAATTCCAGGGTTCGAACCGGGGACCTATGGGTACTACCTACAAATCCTTTCCGGTGAGCCATTCCAGAATGGTTGTCAAAACTCTATCACAAGCTTAGATATATGACGGGTTGAGCATCAAGTATTTGTGATTTTTTTTATCCCTATTGTATTTAATATTGAAAACTTATTTTCTTAACCATAATATATTTCACACCGTGCATGTGAAACAAACTGTATAAAATAAATGATTTATGTTTTTACTCATTTGAAGATCATGTGTGATTTTAATCGGAGTCCAATTATTACATTTTAACCTATAATAGACTATTAGACATTAAATATTTTTAATTTTTGGTATTTCATATTCCTATTGTATTTAATATTGAAATCTGATTTTCCTCGCCATAATATAATTCACACCATGCATGTGAATCAAGATGAATAAAATGAATGATTTATGTTTTTATTCGTTTTAAGGTTGTGTGTGTTTTGATGTGAATCCAATTATTTCAAATTGATCTATAATAGACGATTTATTTTAAGATGTTTTAAATTGTTTGATTTTGTATTATTATTATTATTGTATTTAATATTGAAACATGATGTTTATCACCATAATATATTTCACATTATACATGTAAACTAAAGAGATGAATTCATTAAAATGGAAACAGACAAACAAACCTGAGCAATAGACACATTGCCTTTCACACCCTTTACCAGTTTGTTGAATATATCTGAGCAAACAAAGAGGAATCAATGTACCAATCAAAACCCAACTCAAATCCAAGTAACATCTAAGATTAATGGAATCAAATCACAATCCAAAATAGCAAAATTCAGAAATGAAGTAAAAATTAAAAGGGTAACTGAACTATGATTTGTGATTCAATATTATTGTCATTATAAACCCCATAAAAAAAGTATCTCCTCACTGCATGAAACATAAGGACTTGACAATTAATTTTCATTATCCCCAAATATTTTAACAATTCAGCCACCATTACTGCTCTCATGGTTGTTGTATTAAAAAACAGAGTATTAAACAGACAAAGCTAAATCATTGGGAAAAAATAAAATAATGTCTGCATTTTAGGACATGAAAATTTAATTAAAGTTTCATTCTATAATAGAAAATTGTTTATAGGTTCCTTTTAAACTCCAATTAAATGCACCATTCACCGAATTCGTACCCGATCAAGTGGTATTCCAATTCAAGTGGTGTTGTTGAACTGAGACTACAAATTTTATAAATCACATATAACAATTGTGAAGATTCACATTAATTCCTCAAAACCTAAATTGAAATCAACACTAAGCAACTACAAGCACTTGAAAAAGGGAAAACTTACAAATCTCAAGCAACTATAAACAATCAAAGTTACTGCTTTACATAGGAAGGGTGCCCTGAAGGAGAGGATAGGAGCTTTTCTGGATAGGAAAGCAACCTAGATCTCGAGCAAGGACGACCGCCTACATAGATATCCAACATCTAACCCCACCGGCATCACCCTTCTTGATGAGATTCTTCCCTTTGGTGCGAATCCTTTTTGTCTCGGCGGCCTCGATCTCTTTTCAGTAGAGGTTGCAGCCATAGATTCTCGATATAGTTCACCAAACTGATTGAATTCCCTCAACGAATTTTACCAAGCAACCTCGCTTTCACACTTCTTTTCACATTGTAGTTCTTCGCCTAAGAAAGAGCCTTCAAACCCTCTTGAGGGTTTCTGTTATTTGAGCCCAGAATCACAACCTGTAGTGAGACATAATGCCAAATTCAAGATAAGAAGAATGTAGATGAAAAGTTGATCAAAGTAACAATGATTGAAGCACCCAAATTAATTAAAGCAAATAAAAGATCTCCTGTAGTTATTACAAAACCCCACCGCAATAAATTTGTAGGTTTTTATAATCTTAAAGTATTAGATATTAAAAAATGTGTTTCATGCCCATTAACTATTTCACACCATGGCTGTGAAACGTGCTGAGATAAAACTATGGATTCATCATTGTGATGGTTTTAAGGTGCGGCATGTTACCATGGGAGTCCATATATTCCAAATGTAACCAAACGGCAACAAATTGCGTTCATAGTAAACATCAATCATAGTAAACAACTCCAGTGCATCAGGTTCAACATCCAAGTTCTCTTGGCCAGCAACATAAGTTACAAAACAACAACAAAAAACAGGGAGGAAATAAGGGGATGGCAAAAAAATCAGCAACATATGAGAACATACCTGATAGTGAGACACTAAGGGAAAAATCATCTTCAATCAATCTACAGAATGAAAGAAAAAGACAATGAATGCAAATTATGTATACAACAACATGATTTACTAAATTTCCAACCTTTTTTTTGCCTTCCAAAACAATAAGATTAGGTTATTTTTTTTGTTTCTCAGCAATCAAAATCAGTAGCAAGTACGTTCTACTTCGATTAATCTGGGTAATATTCAACAGTTATAAATGGAAGGATAAAGAAAGCTTATAGGAACCACAACTCACAAGTTCATTCACAAGAGTAGCAGTGATCCCTTTCCCCAACAAACTCAACTGCTCTAGCATAGTTTCTGCATCTCGAAGTGAACCATTAGCATTCATAGTAAACAACATTCATAGTAAACAACTCCAGTGCATCAGGTTCAACATCCAAGTTCTCTTGGCCAACAACATAAGTTACAAAACAGCAACAAAAAAACAGGGAGGAAATAAGGAGATGGCAAAAAAATCAGCAACATATGAGAACATACCTGATAGTGAGACACTAAGGGAAAAATCATCTTCAATCAATCTACAGAATGAAAGAAAAAGATAATGAATGCAAATTATGTATACAACAACATGATTTACTAAATTTCCAACCTTTTTTTGCCTTCCAAAACAATAAGATTAGGTTATTTTTTTTTGTTTCTCAACAATCAAAATCAGTAGCAAGTACGTTCTACTTCGATTAATCTGGGTAATATTCAACAGTTATAAATGGAAGGATAAAGAAAGCTTATAGGAACCACAACTCACAAGTTCATTCACAAGAGTAGCAGTGATCCCTTTCCCCAACAAACTCAACTGCTCTAGCATAGTAAGCAACTCCAGTGCATCAGGTTCAACATCCAAGTTCTCTTGGGCTGCTATCCGATGCAATCTACTTAAAATTTCAACATCTTTAGTGCTCAGAAGAACATCTTAAAAAATTAATACCATGAAGAGGAAGCGTTGCCCATGTCTTAAAAAATTAGGCCATATATACTTGAGAACATCAAAGACATAATCTATGGTTGAATTTCGCAAGGATTCTCCTCTTAAGTGGGAGAGAGAAAATCACAAAAAACAAGTATCTCTACAAGACCGCATCGATGACCAAGTAAGTAAAGTAAACGAACAACATCAACATCAAGTCAGTAAAGTAAACGAACAACATCAAAGACAGAATCTAGGATTTTTTTCATCACACCAACCCCTCTTTGTTATCTAAGAAGCCAACAATATTTGACAAACAATTAGATTGAATCAATATAGCAGCAGTTCCTAAAAACCCCTAAAAATTGTGTTCCACAAAACAATATCCCTTTCAGGCATATTGTCGAACACCTTGTGGGCAAACCCAACTTTGGAGAAATTTAGATGCATATCAATAGCCACAAACCCAACAAATACATTGACATCAAATCCATCAACAATCACATGTGAATGAAGCATCATACTAATCTTCTCGCACTAATCTGCCCCAAAAGCCGAGACCGCAAAAGTGTAGGTGAAATAAACTTGTTAAGAAAATTCTAAATGAAAACTCAAATGGAACCAAATCAAACCCTAAATGTCCCAAAAATGCTTTAGCTTGAATTCGAAATCCTTAATTTCAACCAAATCAAACCCTAATTTTCGCAAAATACTTGATTGAAATCAAAATCCCCAATAACAACCAACAAAACCCTAATTAAAAACATCAAAACAAATTCAATTACATACTTAGCGATGTAGTTCCATCAGTGCCGCCTCTGAGTCATGAATAGGTGCAGATGTTACTTTGAATCCTCTAGCCATCGTCTAGGGCATCTCTCGCAACCTTGGTCGGCTCTCACCCTGCGCCGACATCAGGCTACAACAAATAAAGAAGGGGATAAGAAAATGCAAAATCCATTAAATCAAAACTTTGCCTACAGAGGAGATTAACGACGGTAGAAGAGATCGATATTACCCGGTGGTGAAGATTTCCGGTGAGGCTCCAACTGGGCGAGAGATGGCGGCGCATGACATGGGAGATTTGTTGGAATCATTGATGGTGGAGCAATGCTCTTTGGTCGGTTCTTCATCCTCTCTGAAAAAGGTAGAATGGAGAACGTGAGTAATGGATAGGAAACTGATTGGTATTAGGAGCAATCCATAAACTGAGTGCCGACGCTCAAAGAGGAGAGAGGGCAAACGGTTAAAGAGAGAACGTGGGGTGGGTGAGATACTGAAAACTGATTTTTATTTTTGCTTAGAGAAGGAGGACACGTGACTCATTCTTTTACAAAGAGCATGCTTCTAAAATAATAAGTATAAGGGGTGGATTTGTCTTGTTAGTAGACATTTCGACATCTTGCTAATAACCCTTATGAAATTTAATTACAAATCTTGTTTCAAATTAATGTGATACATTAATAGACAATACACAATAAAACAGTACAACACGAAAGGGAATTGAAACTTTCTCCAAACCAAACAAACTCTCAAAAGTCACAACTCCACAATCTTACAAATTTGGATAACGGAATATGAGTTTTTTCATAAAATAGCCGCTAACCACAAAATTGCATGAAAACAGCCCATTGACGGTTCAGGGCCTTAGGCAGAGCCTTAGCTGGTGGTTTTCCATAATTTCTTGGATAACGGCGATTCCCCCCAAGTATTGTTTGTTGGGAACAAACTACAAAGGTGGGTTATTGCTCAAGAGCAATCAACTGTAATAGCAGGTCTATCTCTCCAGATTCAACATTCTGAAGCTTGAGTGACATCTGCTGTTTCACCTCCCCATCTGCAATGTTTATGGTACTGTCTTCAACCAGAGCGTTATCGCCTGATTTGAGCCACTTGCCGATTTGCATGTCTGCGAACATTTCCGGGGTTTTGAAGGCAGTTGCTGATGTGATCAGTGGCTGGAGATCAACCTCAGCTTCACCCATTGAGTCATTTGCCGAGAGCATGTCGTGATCAAACACTTGCTGCATATTAGATCCGAGAACATCAAATGCGCGGATAATGAATGCAACCGCACATGAACAATTACGACGAAAACACATTTAAGCTTAAAATACTTTACCACTTTTAAGCTTCCGAAGTGCTTTGGAACAGGAATGACTAGGTCCTCATTCCAAACAGGATTCAAGTTACTCTTCATTACAGTTGTTTGAACGGTCTGCGAAAAAAAGTAATCCACACTTGTGTTACCCGGGCGAACTTTATGAACAGAAATCTTCGTAAGGTGTTTATACTGTTGAGTTATCGAAAATCTGAGATCAACTGACCTGCTGACCAAGAGTTAGAACAACATAAGGATCACTTGACCGCACATCTCTGACCGCTAAATTAGTGCCCTTTAACACTCTAACCTTCAATGTTCCAATGGATTCCGCCATTCCATCCTGCTATGTTCAACACCAGATGAGCTTAACAAATGAACAAAATCATGGAACAAGATTGCTTGATCCATCATCGGAGTTTCTTAGTCTTAGAGCGGATTGCTTGTTGGTCCCAAGCGCTCGTCCATTCAACACCACCAGATAAAAGCAAAGAAAAAAAGTCAAAAGTGTAACAAGAGGAGCGAAACTTAACCGAGTTCATTGCCTTGGATGAGTTAGCGCGAAAACTATTCATGAATTTCTGTGAAAAGCTGGATTTGGCATCACTCAGCTTGTGAGAAGACAATGATCCAATTCGCAAACTCGGTTTTAGAAATTCTTGATACTCATACTTTGCCCTAGATCATCATCAAGACGAAATCTATTAGAGAAGAATCATGAAGCATCGATTATGGTTTTGTTAGCTGAATTTGAGTGTTGGGGATTGAGTTAGAAAGAGCTGAATAATTAAACCTGATGAACTTTGTACGAGCCTCATGGCTTGCATCGGGGCCAGGCTTTGTGTACCCTTGGGCTATGCATGCTTCATAAATTGAATTCGCTGAAGCATTTCCTCCAACTTCAATCATGGCCTCAATGTCCTCATCAGACCATTCATCTAAAGTCACAGACAATACCTAAACAAACAAAAACAGTACACATGAAATTAGTTATATTGAATGCAAAAACACGGCGTTTCTTTAGCCAACTAGATTCGATACCTGTGAGATATATGCACCCAGATTTCTATGCACATCGCTGCACTTTAAACATATAAAAACTCCAGTGTTGGTCGATCTGCGAAAGAAAGCATGAACAAAACTTCATGTCAGGTGAGAACAAATTGGAATCGGCAGTGGCTTTCGTAAGTTGATAACCAACAAAATTGGCATGGAAAATCACAAGCTTGAACTAGGTAGAACTTACGCCCATTTAGGATCTGGAGCACCACAATCTGCGCACTTGCGGTTGTCTTTCTGAAGCAGTAAATCCCTCAATCTACTGTTACCTGCAAAATAGGGAAAATATAGCAGAAGTGTTTCAGTAACAAGTTCCTTCATCAAATGTCATTCAATTTTCCATTTGACTTCCTGATCATCATATCTCTCTACATAAGCACCCGAAGAAGGTGTACCATGCTCCGAACGGATGCTCATGGCTCCACTATGGTCCTATAACCATTCAAAGTGAAACCCTATCTTCCACGAACAGCCTGAAAATCCTCTGCAAGGAATCATACTCAAAAGTAAGAACCGAAGAACTGCTTGCATAACACAACCCCAAAGTTGTAAACATCTCCACAAGCAACATATGTTAATTGCCCTAACACCAACAATTTAGATAAATCATTGCTGATCATCAACATTTCAGCAGCGTCAAGATTCCACAAGTGTTCAGCAACAAGATGCAGAGTTTGCACAGTCAATAAGCCAATTCGGGGTTTCGAGTATTAAATGTCAGCGCGCACCAAATTGCATAACCCAAGGGTAATTCAATCTGATGGTTCCATATATCATCAAATTTCCCCCCTTTCTTGGTTCAAAAAGGGGGCAACTGGAATTCAGCACATATGGATGAATGAAGACAACGGAATAAACACATAATTTAGGGTAAATTGAGTTTCATTTGTCAGATTATTGGTTTAATCACAACACTCACAAACTCTCGATTCGGCGAAAAGGTCAGAAACACGCATTTTTAGTCCAAAATGATAAACATAGAGCGAAAATCAACCTGATCCGAATAATCAAATAAAAGCGGGATGAAATAATGAGCGGAACTAAAACAGATAGAAGAAAAACTGCACAAGTCTATAACGCAAAAAAAAAGGGAGAAAGAAGTGAGATTTAAAGCAAAAGATTCGCGGAAAATGAAAGAAGCAGCAAAGATGGTGTGGAATTACCGGTGGGGAGGGAGAAAAAACAGCGGGACTTGGAATTGGATTATGGGAGAGTGATCGAAATGAATCAATAAACCGCTGGAGAGCAGCAGATCAATCCAGAGTGCGGTTTTTGCAATTGCAAAGGAGGAAGAGGAACAAGAGTTGACCGTTGATATTTTCAACATTATTTGCATTGTAGTATTTCTTTTCTTCTTCTTTTATTCGAGGGAAATTTACGAAATTCACCATTTAAATATGAGTGTTTTCACTTAACCACTCATTAAATTCAAAATTACAGAAAACCACCATTTAAATAGTCTTTATTTACAACTCACCATCCATTCATCAATTTTCGTTAATTTATCATTAATTAATCATATTATATTTTAATATTTTTAAACTTAAATTTGATTGTAAATATATTTAAAATTTGAATTTAAAGGCTCAATTATATTTTATGGATCATTTTATTTATTTTTAAAAAATAATAATAAATAAATTCTAGAATTATTATCTTAATTTATGTTTGAAAATATTTATAAATTTTTAAAGCATCATATAAATTAATATTTTATTTATATATGATTAGGAATCATAATTTCTATTTATAAAGTTAAAAATAACCTTAAAATATTTATAAGTTAAATATTTTTGTTTAATAGTTAAACTTTGTTAAATATTAAAAAGGTATATAATTATATTTAAGTTATACGATTAATCGATAATCTATTTTTAAAAAGAATAATAAAAATTTTCAAACATAAATTAAGATAACAATTCTAGGCTATATTTATTATTATTTTTTAAAATAAATAAAATAATCCCTAAAATATAACCGAGCTCTTAAATTCAAATTTTGAATATATTTATAATCAAATTTGAGTTTAAAAATATTAAAATATAATATATTTAATGATTAATTAACGAAAATGAATGAAGGGTGATGAGTTGTAAACAAAGACCATTTAAAGGGTGGTTTTATGAAAATTTTCCTTTATTTAATTTGCCATTTTTAAGGTTTTTTTTATAGGCTTAAAAGCAACACCCACAAGTGTATGGGGTTCAGTTGTAGTAATAAAGTGTCGTATCCACAAGGACCTGATGAGTATTGATTGTAATTTCGAGCTAGTTCAACCAAGTTCAGAATAAACAAGCAAATTTTAGAGTGTTTGTATAAGTAACCAGGAAAACCGACTTAATGTTGAGAAATATATATAGGAAAGGCGTTCTAGGGTCAAGGATTTACCGACAATGCATCATCAATAGGCATAAAATATTTTCTTGCTCGAGTGATTCCGAAATCAGATTGTGGAGGTAGGTTATCTAAGGTAATCGCGCATCCCCTTTCGGGTTTAGCGCGAATGTGCCTAAATCGGTTAGCAATTCTCCTTTCGGGCTCAAGCAACCGACTCAGAACCTTTAAGTTCGTAGATTTTTAGGCAATAATCACACTAACATCGCCTTTCGGCTCTGAATAATATCAAAATTGCCCAAAATGTCTATGACAACCTATGAATCCTCAAGAAGTTTAGTTTCACTTTCGATCAATAAACTTTGGGTTTAATCGTGTAGTTCCAATGGATCCTAATTGCCTTTCGGTCTCAAATCACCGTCTAAATTCCAATTTAGGTTTCTTGTCTTTCGATTTCAAACCCTAAATTGGATCTAATCGATTCGCATCAATTAGAATAAGCACAACATTATTAAATCACAATCTAATTCAGAAATCATTCGAGAGATACTAAGAACAAGCATATTTCCGCATTGTCGGGACAATCCCAACCCTAGAATAGGAAATCTAGCAATTCATGGAAAAGTACATGCTTGATTCAATCAAATTCGGCAAGATAAACACTGGACAGCAGAAACAACAACGGAAAATTACTAGAATTTGATGAATCGAACAAAACTATCTTCAAGAATCTCTAATCTCCAAAGCTTCCAAATAGGTCTCACCCTATGTCAGATTTTCGCCCCCCCAAACTAAATAAAAAACTCTAACCTTTCGAACCCCCCCTAGTGTTTAGAAAAGAAAACGAATTTAATTTGGAACACAGAAAACACTCGGTCGAGTGGTTTCTGCACTCGGTCGAGTGGACTCTGAAAAGCAATGTCTAGAACGCACTCGATCAGAGTGAGTCTCAAGTGATCTCTGCACTCGGTCGAGTGGTTTCTGGCTTGTTCATCCTGACTTCACTCTGGCACCACTCGGTCGAGTGGTTTCTGGGGGTTAAGTTTAGTCGAGCACTCGAGCCTACTTCGCTTCTTTTGGTACGTCTCCTCGATTCCATCCATGTAGCTCATCTTTGACAACTTCTATGCTTACCATAGAGCCCTGAATCATCTCTTCCTCCTTAAGCTCTTGAATCAGCATCAAAACCGCTCTGAAACACCTGAAATCGTAACAAACGAGCGGTAGACACCGATTCCACCAAACTAAACCAAACAGGGCCAAAAAATATATAATACTTAACTCAAAGGCCCTAAATGCGATGCAAACATGCCCTATAATCATCGCTAAATAGATGCTATCAAAATACCACATACTTAACCTTGCTTGTCCCCAAGCAAGACTAAGACAATAATCACAAAATAGCATCTACTATTTCAAAATATTTGGCGAATGCCATCCTAGCATATCATAGCCAACAACCAAGCTTGACTAGCTCTTCAAATCTCAACCTCAAAACTCATCATCCACAAAGCTTGAACAATCTCAATAATCTCCGTCGCTTGGAATTATTCACACAACAAAATCATGAGGACTTTAAGGTTATGATGGGGCTAAGATAAAAACAATTACGTATGGAAAATTTCAGGCCATGTGGTGCTAAAATCTGGGAAAAATGATCATGCAAGAACAACCGGAAAAACACCCACTTCAAAGAATCAACTCATACCAATTCACCAAACAAACTCCATCACAACAACTCTTTCATCTTCACTTTTGTCAACCACTTCAAAAAATTCTGTTTTTTTTTCCTTTCTTGACTTTCAAATTTTTTTCTTCACTCTCTATAGTCTTTACAACGTTTTACGCGAATACAAACATTTGTGATGAATGCAACCGGTTACTAAATGTCTTGACAATCTCACTTTACACTTCTTCCTACTTGTGTGAATTTTATTCTCCACAAGCAGGATCGGTTACTAACTGTATTTTTTCTTTCTTGACTTTTGCACAAGAGTGAATTTTATCCTCCTCTTATCCCAAGACTCTCTCTCTCTTCTTTTTCTTCTTTCAATCACAATGAAGAGAAATCATCTCATACTTGAAGCACATCCACACAACAAAATACACTACCATGACCCAAAATCCCGGATTGGAGAAAGGCAAATAGCGGGCTATTAAAATCTTGTGGAGCTACCAAAGAAACAAGCTTCTAAGGCTCAGAAGGCTTCAAGCAGATGGTCAAATGCAAGGGTAGGTAAGGATAAATGGGCTGACAAACTGCCTCAATCATATTTCAATTTGTGCACATAAACCAAATAATGCGGTAACAAGCTCGAGTATCCAAGTATGAGGCGAGATATACACATAATCGAGCAAGAGGGTATACATGCTATCTAGTCAAACAAGGCAACAACTCAATGCTCAAGCAATCATCAAATACTCCAACCACCAAATCATTCCTGAATCAGAGTTAGGTCCAAATGTTCAAAAGGAGAAAGATCCATAACCCATGATAAAAATATATACATGACAGTATTGATAATATCAAAAGTGCATACTCGAAATAGAAACGAAAAACAAAAGGAAAAAGACACAAATAGTACACCAAATGTGAAGTTCACCCTACTCTATACTTGAATGAAACATTGTCCTCAATGAAATCAGAAAAAAAAAGGAAAAAAAGAAGAGAGACAGGGAACGGAGGGCAAGTGTCTAGAAAGTATCTGACTCGCCCACGACCGAATCATCAGCAACCTCATCATCTGAGTCATTATGCTCTTTCTCCTCTCCCTCTTCAGAGTCCTCTTAATTCTTCTCTTCTTGTCGATGTTGGAGAGTAAAATTTCATAAATTTTATTATTCATGGAATAAATAAATTTATCACATTCATTTTATAAAAAAAATGTGGTAAACTTTTCCCAAATTAAAACACAGGCCTACAAATCCAAAATTGGCCTGAAAAATTCCATTTGAAGCCCGATTCATCAGGCCCAAATACATGCCAAACAAAAAGGGTCCAAAATTTGAACAGAGGTTACAAAGGGTAACTGCTCTTCCAGCTTGTGATTGCAGTTAATGGAAAAATACATAAAAAAGGCAGTAAAAGAAAATGCATAAAAAAAGAAGTGGGTTATAACTGCAGTACGTGGAAATGGTGGTTTCTCTCAAGTAACTCCCACCTCTTTCACCCTATAAAAAGCTACTACTACAAAAGTAGACCCCTTCCCTTCCGGTTCCTGATCTGTCCATCGGCAAAAGGAAGAAGAGTAACAAATCAGTTTCCATCTTCCTTCCCCCTTTCGTTGGTTTTCTTATGGCTTCTGCCTCCTCACTTCAATTGCAAAAAGGAAGCAGTTGTCCTTTCCATCACACTTTCTTCTCTGCAAAACAGAAGGAAGCAACAAACACAGGTGTTCTCCTCCTCCCAGGTGCACCTGCAACCACAAAACCAAAACAAAAAAAAAAAAAGAAAATCAGCAGGAGGAAGACAACCAAGGTAGCAGTTTTAGTCGATCCATATTCGGTTCTCGGAACCCCGCCCTTGAAAACCTCGAGAGCTTTTCTCGTGGCCTGGGTTCCGGAATCATCAAATCGCCTAAACCATGCCAAAGTGCTGTCAAAATTATGTCATTTGTCCTTTTGATTCTCATAACCCCGCCCTTGAAAACCTCGAGAGCTTTTCTCGTAGTATGGGTTCTGGAATCACGAAATCACCCTAAATCAAGGCGAATTGCTGCCGAAATTTTACCAGAAGCATATTGAACTCACCCGGGATGAACTGTTGCATGGTCAATTGCACTAAAAAAGAAGTGAAACCCAAAACACAAACCGATCAGCCAAATCAACCCTGGTCAATTGCACTATAAAAAAGGTGGGGCGAACGACCCCAAAAATCTAGACAAATCCAGAATAGAAAATCCAAAGAAATGGGCTTACAAAGAAAGTAGAGAAGAAGGAAGCGATTCCTAAATGTTAAAACATACGAGGGTCTGAGTTGGTCTAAACTTCCTCGGATCTTTGTTCTTCAAGAGACTCTTTCGCCTTTTATTTTTTGGAGGCTGTAAAACCTCGGCTTCTATGGCTTTGATCTCCTTGGACGGTTGATTCCGCCAGCTTCGATCGACTTTGGCATCTCAGTATTGTCCTCCGTCCAAATCTAAATCGGAGTCTGTGGCAGTGGATTTCATGACTAAAAAAAAGAGAAAGAAACGCCGTCGAGATGTACGAATTTAGAGGCGGAGTGTTGAAGCCTAAACTGTGTAAATGAAAGCATCTCCCATATGATGAAATTTAAACTGGGCTTAGCGAATTTGGGCTTAAGCCCATTAAATAGCCCATGCTAAGATTGCCAAAACAAGTAATGTGATTACAAATTAATCACTTCGGCATTTGGGATGAAAGGCAAAATAAAGTAGAAATCAAGTAGAAGTTCGTATATGCCTTTGGCATATTTAAACAAAACTAGTACTTTTCCCGTACCTTGTACGGGTGAGTATTTTTATTGAAATTTACCGCGCTTTAGTTCTCCCTCGTACCATGAATATATTTCATTTCATTTGGGTTGTTGTCATGTTATCAATTACAATCCCTGTTATAATACAATAACACTTACAATCACAAACAAAAGTCTCATAATTTCGGTCAAGTTTGATATCTTAAACAAAATATTCAACACATTAATTTTCTACTAACATATTGCTCTTGCTTCTTATCATTTTGTTCTTTGAAATCTTTGATTATCATGAGGAAATACTTTTTTTTTCTTGAGACAATCGATACTTCAAATTTGACAAAAAATAGTAAATCACATGTTTCTACGTTTCTCCTAGTATCCATCCTAATTGAAGGCAAAGAAAAGAAACCTTATAGTTTTTAGCTTGAGAAAACCGAATTCGGATCCTTTATGATATTTTATCTATTACACATCATTCTACACCTTTTAAATTGATCTAAATTATAAACCAATTTGATAAAGATACATTAAGTTTAAATGTACAAACCCTATATAGCTAAAGAATTTAAAAAATGATATTTAGTGTTTTTTTTTCCTAATACTTAGAGCAAGCCCAACAACTTCTCTAAAATAGAGAAAATGAGATATTTTAGAGAAAAAAACCATTTTTTTCTTCCCAACAACTTCTCTAAACTCATCTCTAAAATAGAAAAATTGATGGAGAGAGGGAAAAAATCTCTAAATTTAGAGGAATTGTTAGAATCTGTAAAATTTAATATGTTCACCCCTTTCAATGCCTACCTATTTGTTCATTGGTTGTTGCATATTGATTTAATGAAGTTATTGGAATTTTATTTATTAAATTATGAATTTATGCATCTATTATAGTGTATAATAAATATAGCAATTTGTATAATAGAGAATCAGTTGGAGTTGTGGTGTAAATTTTTTAGAGATTTTGTTATTTTGTTCTCTATTTTAGAGATTTTTTAGAGAAGCTGTTGGGGATGCTCTTAGACCTTTAATTAGAAAAAGGAACTCTATTTTTAATTCTATAAACCTTAAGAGGCCAAAACATTAAAAAAAATGGTATACCTCTCAAATAGATGGATTGCGAAAATTAGTTGGGCATGACTTGTGTATTTAGAAATTTTTTTATGAGTACTCAGTTAGGTTTTAGATGCAAAAAAATTGATAGATCGTAAATGATAACTAATCAAAATAACATTCTTATAGTTGGTGTTTTGTATGAAAGATTTGACAAAAGACTCGCACATATAATGAATTTCTTTTTCATCCTTTTCAAAATCATATTTTATCCACCCATAATACTTATAAAATTAGAAGCAAAGTCTTTACAAAAAAAAACCGTCGAAGCAATTTATGAGATCCATTCAAAGAAGACTACAATCACAAGGAAGAAGTGTGGTAGAGATGGAGATTGCCTCAAAATCACGAGGTCCGTAACGGTGGTAGCGGATGGTTAATTGGGGCAGCGTTTGTGATGGAGATTCAGCTTGGCTAGATCTCGTTCTCTCTCAATGACGCAGGTACTCAATGGAGAATTTACTATTTAATCAAGCCTAAAAATAAGGAGAAAAAAATTAGCTTCAATCCAAAATAGAAAGTAATACCAGTCTCACTACTTACTAAATTAAAATCCAATGACAAAAAGAAAAATAGAGATCTCACATTAGGGGATATTAGCTCTAAACCAAAATGTAATGAATCAACTTGAAAAAATGGTATTTGATTGAAAACAGTGAAATAAATGAAGAAACAACCAAAGTAAAGCTCGCAACATGAGGAAAATGAAGAGTGGTAGTGTACTGGTCGGTGTGACAATTTTTTGGGGTAATTATATATTTATATGTATTCTCTCTGTATTTTAGATAGTAAGCTTCTTTTATCATTTATGACAATTTCAATTCGTCGGTTTTTATTTTATAATTTAATGTGATAGAATTTTATAATTTATAGAATTTTGGACAAATTTCCGCAACTTAACCTATACCAACGCTAAGTAAACTACTAAACTCACCTATAGACATGTTATTACATCTGGAATAATGATAGTCACTCACTCACTCATCCATCTGAGAGAGGGATCGCCTTCCCCTTTCATGGCTTACATTTCCACATTTCTCCTCTTTTTGTCTCTCTCCCTCGACCTTGAGTCCTTGACGATCTCATAAATTTTTTTTTCGAGGGGAAGCAGGGATTCAAGGTCTCTTATTGCTCAACTTAGCGACATATTAAGTTTCAACCCTTTGGTGATCTCCAAATTTGTGTAATAAATTGGTCCATATTTTTTATTAAAAACATTCCAATCAAAATTAAACGATAAACTATGATTTTTGTTAACAATTTACATTTCAACAACTTATTTGAACCTCAAGATAATTTTTCATTAGTCATCAACTAATTCGAATTATATTTAACCCTAATATCCTAAATCAAATTCAAATTTCATCCTAATAACCCTACAATAGAAGCCTCCACCGGTTTCAATTCAACCTAAGAATATAAACTAATTTTAAAAAATTTAATTCAATTTCAACTCCATAAAACCAAAAATTTCTTCAAAATTACATGAGATCATAAGGGTATTCAAAACTTTTTGACCAAATCGCATCGGGGTATATACCAAAATGAAATTACTTTTTTAAAAAAAGAGCTTGAGGTGGCAACTTATACATTTGCTCTCAACTCCTCCTGTACCTTGCTTTCTATTTTCAACAGCCCCGCATTGCCCTTGTCAAGAAGAAGCTTAATCTGGATTTCTCTCAGACAGTCCTTGCTTGGATTGATTCGAGATTGCAAGTCGGGGAACACAACTCGATCCCACGAACGGAGTGCATCCTTCACATTCTTTAGCTTCTGGGCATAAATTAATTGTTTTGAGCCGGTGATTTGCATACTCTAGGGTCCAGGCACCTTGTACAACCGCCCCAAACGCCTCCTTTCTCGCACCAGAGATTCTTGAACTTAAAGGGATACTTTCGAACCTCAGAACTGCTCTACAAAGTAATGACAACAGGGGAATGGTCATAACAGCTAGGAACATCAAATGGCGCTTTTACATTCATGAAAATATCCTTCCAACTGTCATTAATCACCACTCTATCTAATTTTCTTTCAATCTTCGATTCACCTTGTTGTCTATTATTCCACATATGCCTTCCTTCTTTGTATTCCATATCTAACAGCTTACAATCAGCTAATAGCATTTCCATCTCCTCAAAGTTCCTTAAAGTTGTCATGCTAGTCTGGTACTGCAGGGCATTTGTCCTGAACCTCTAGTATACAGCTGGAGTCCCCGAGGACAACCCAAGGGGAATCAATACTCTGTGCAATTCGTTTTAAATTCAGTCATAAATCCACTCTGTCCTTGTAGTTTTCTGCATAAACAAATGTTGGTTTGAAGGTGAACTTGCCATCACATGTAGCCACACAATGCATAAACTGCTTGCGACATTCCTCAACACTGACAGTAAACACCACCGGTTCCAAGTAGTCCAAATTCGTCCCGTCTCAGTCGCGCTGCTATTCTCCTTCACCTCCCAACCACACATCAGTTTTCTCCTTACTCTATCTACATTCTTCTTATACACTTTCGTTTCTAAGAATACCATTAGTGCTATATAATTATCCCTGCAATATCTATTTAGTATATAATTTTTATGCGGTCATTAAGTACACATATATTCCAGACACTCATTTTTACTCTATTCATCTCCACCTTGAAAGTGAGTGCTACTCTCACTAGAAATTTCCAACCCCACAAAATGTTGTGTCAAGCACTCCCTTGCCTCATCATAATCTTCCCCAGCTAAGATCTCAAAACAGTTCCCATCTGCTATAGCCTTCTCTTTGATCTTCACACCCGGGCTGCCTAACTTCATGTTATTCCCATTCTCCCTGTTTCGTCCTCTCTGGGCAGAACCCCCTATTGCATTTTCCTTTTTCTAATCAGTTCTTTCACCTTTTCTGCCCTCCTTATCAGCTTTCGGTTTGTTAGGTGATTTGTTTCCTCCTCTCTTCTTCGCAGTAGGGGTCCACCCTCCATCATTCATCTAATTAACAGCTACATCTGTAGCCTCCTTGTCTGAAGCTGTTACACCCATCGTAGGAGAACCAGAGGCAGACATAACACTCGGATTCACCCTTTCATCATCATGGGAAACATTTTCCTCGTTTGCATCTGTCTTTTCCACCACATACTCTTTCGGAACCTATACCTTTTTTGCACTTACTCTTTTTGTGGCTCCCTTATGCATCTATCATAATTGCGCCCAAAAACATTGCAAAAGTTATAGATTTGTGGCTTCCACTCGAACACAATTTTTTGCTCATACGCTTTCCCCTCGATATCTTCTATTTCAATTTTCTACATTTGTGCTTCCTCAGCATTGACATCAATCAAAAATAGAGGGCATTCCATGGGACCAATCTTTCAACAACAGAGGGCGAGAGCCTTCAATATACCACGGACCATGACTCAATACCCAATTTCGATCATCAACTGACAGAAATCGGAACACAAACACCCCATTCTCCTTCAGAAACATGGACGGTGTCTGCACTTGCCATTCCCTTTCTACAAAAGTCTTCATCTTCTGATATAGGATCGAATTCCTAGGACAAAAACCAACCAGAGTTGCTCTCCATTCCTCAACCTTCTCTTGTATATCTTCTTCCCGAATTTTCAGTTTTCCTTTGGTGATATTAGGATACACAGTGAGCTTCTCAGCATTGTAAATGTTTCGATTTTCTTTGAAGAGGCTCGAGAATGGTTTCAAGCTCATTGATTTTGCCTCCTTCGCTTTAAAACTCCTCTTCAAAGCTTCATATATCCGAAGAGGATCCTCCTTCTCCTTTTTTACTGCCTTCACCATTATTGGGACATTTTCCTTTCAAGCATTGACAGCTGACATAGTATACTCTTGTTTGGACCCTGTATGTGGAATAAATGAGCATAATGGTTCTCAATGTTCATGTTGGGTGAGATGAAGAAACCAAAGTGGTTTGAGAATTCGTACTCTTGACTATTCCAGAAGAAAAGTAGGGGCAGACTCTTTAGTATCAAAGTAACCATGTTAATGAACTCTGACTCGTTGCTTACAGATCTAAACCACGTGACATTTGAACCTAGAGGCCCAGCATCTATGCGAACTGTCTCTTGGACATAAGAAGGCCTGATATTCAACCAAAAATGTCAATCATTAACTCCTAAAGCACAATGTTTTAGACACCATATTATCACAAAAGAAGCATCCAATAACAAAATACAAAACATAATAGAACAATATCATGACGGTCATTGACAACCACTGAATTTAACACAACTAATGTGAAAGTACATACCTTTGTTTACATGAAGGTAATTCACGAAATCAAGGAACTTCAGGTCAAGAACTTCATGTCTGCAAGAAAGAGACAGGTCAGTGTGTAGGAGACTGAGAAAAAGATAAAAGACCAATGTACCAAATCCAAGAAAGAGACAGGTCAGCGCCAAACAAACCTGTAAACTAAGAATCTATGACCATGGTGATTCACAAATCACAAACTGAACTGATAAATTTCTTTTCTATAATGGTTAAAAGGGTATAAAGCTTTGATGATCACAAAAAGTGCAACTTCAAGAGCCACAAAACTGTGAATGATAAACAAAAACAGAAATAACCCCACAAATTTCACCAGGTAGTTCCACACACAAAGTGGCTGAGGACAGTAATCCCACACAGATTGTCATCCACTGAACAATTTCCATCAATATTATCTCAAACAAAGCCAGATGATTAAAAAAAAAAGAAAAAAAAAAGGTGTGAATCTCCTCCCATCTACTACCCTGAAACCTAATGCTGCTGAAATGCTACACTGCAAGTATGGATCTAGTCATCCCTATACTTTTCCTAATTTCAATCATCCAAAAAGGAATCATTCAAGGTTGCCTGGTATATCAACCAGAAAACAATAGTCAATATAAAAGCTCATGTATGGATTACAAGTGGTTTAATAAACATTTAAAGACACTGCTATTTGCTTATCTAAATAAGTATTGATTTAAGAAAAAATAGATTTAAGAAATTAGTAGTTGTGTACTTCATCTCATGCTAGAGCACGGTATGCAAGAAGAAAGGTTTGTCACATAATGGAATCAAATGTTTCACCACCTAAAATTCAGCAAACACATTGCTATGCTAAAAGCATAATCTTGCTCTCAGTTGTTGCAGAGTGTAGTATCACAAGCAACTTAGTACGATCTCTTAAATAATGTCCAAATATACCGAAACAGTAAGTAATATCACACAAAATACAAAATTTGTGTGTATGAATCATCAAATAAGTATGTCCTTACATAAGTTGTGATTATGTCAAATGTGTTTGCAGCTTCAAAGTCTCAGTAGTACACCATGCTCGCCAACTGCATTGTAAACCGATTTAAGTTAGCATAATCCCATACAGTAAACTAATGATACCGACATTTGACATTTCAATCACCTCCTCATTAGGGATGGAAGTTTTGATGAATCTGGAAAGGAACATATAAGGTGTAGGGACACTGGGACAATGATGTTCGATTAAATCTTCCCCAAAATTGTCTTCACCATTCTCAAGATCTGCTATACTCTATCTGAGATGGAAACAAAGGAGGTGGTAAATCCTTGTAATCAGTAGGCCTGATCTCATGACAGCATTGTCGCCGTGAACGCCATCGGAAGTCCGAATTTGATGTTGTCGCTGGCGTCGCAGTAGCGTCGGACCAAATCAACCTGCAAAATTGGATAAAGGTGAGACCTTTTTCTTTCAGTTTGAAAGATGAATTGAAAACAGAGGGAGTTTGGGGGGTTTACGTGGGTGGAGGCGCGGTAGGGGAGGCCGGAATCTCGGTGCCAGGTGAGGAGTTGGTTGCAGGGAGCTTGCCGGAGCGCTGGCTTTTGAAGTAGATGGTGGATTTAGAGAGGGCATTGCGGTAGTTGTGGGAGGAGTAGTGGGGGGCGGCGGTGTTATTGGTAGAGTTGGGAGTCGGAGGAGGAGGAAGGGAAGCCATCGGGGAGGGAGAGGACGGAGGTGGTGGTGAGATTAAGGAGGAGGAGAACAGGGGAAACCATTCTGAAACGGGGAGGGAGAGGACGGAGGTGGTGAGGGTGAAGGGTGTTACGTGGGCAGAGGCGCCATCGGAGATGCCATTAGGTAGTTAAGGAGGAAGTAAAACTGCAAAGGGAAAGGAGAACGTGGATGAGAGTACTCGCTAGTTTCTCCTGGAAAAGGCATCTCATAGCTGCAAAGGGAAGGAGAACGTGGTACGGAGAAACCGCTAACAAAGGGAAAGAGGCGGTTTCTTAACTTTACTCAGAGAAGACACGTGGCGCAATCTTTTACAAAGAGATTGCTTCTGAAATAATAAGTATAAGGGGCGGATATGTCTAATTACGAAACCGACCCACTAAAATATAAGAATTATAATTGACATAAATTAAGAATTCGAGTTTGATCAAGATATAAAATTAAACTTGTCAAATATTCTTTGTCAATTAATTCTAGTGGGTCAATCTCAAAACCGGCTCCTAAATAAAAACAGAGTCAAAACCTCAAATCAAGTTTCACAAAATATAAACTTGGTTTTGAAAAGGAACTACGCCTGATTTGATTCCGAGTTATCGGATACGTAGACCACCGGACATAAAGCTAAACCTCGTCTGGTTCAATCGTCAAACCAAAAAATCAAATTTGTTCTAAAAAAGAACTACGGATTATTTGACCCCGTCCTAACAGGTACGTAGGTAGCTCGACATAAAGCTTATGCTCGTCGAGTACAATCGTCAATCCAAAAATATCAAATCGGTTTATTTAGAACTACGTAAAGACTTGATGCCTCCTATCGGCTACGTAGGTAACCCGGTAATAAATTCTAAAAATATATCGAGTACAGTCGTCAACCTCTAAATTCCCTTTAAATAAATATGAGGTCAAAATCAAACAAATTCAAATGATCCACTCCGACTCGATACAAAGCTTCAGCTCGTTGAGTTCAATCACCACCCTCAGATGATCTCATGATCAAATCCAAATACAAAATTTCATTTTGTCCCGAACCACGGTGACTTGATTCCACCAAACAAGTGGATACGTAGGAAACTCGGTGTAAATCAAATTCTCATCGAGTCCAGTCACACCCAAACTTTCAAACAAATATACTCAAATTCACTTTTCGACTCTAAGTCGTCCTAAATATCAAATTTCTATCAAATCCAAAGTGTCTCCTCCGACTCGATACAAAGCTTCCGCTCGTCGAGTTTGGTCCCGACCAAAACTTCAAAACCCCAAATACCAAATTCAAATATGTCTTTTTCAAAAACTACGTTTGATTTGATCCCTTCCAAAAGGGTACGTAGGAAACTCACAAACGAGTTCAATCACAACCCCCAAATTGATGTTTCAGTCAAAACAAGTCAAATTCCAAATTAAACTCCACATCAAAATCAAAATCGTTTTCTATGCAAATGATAGGCGGGTTACTTGAGTTACCCTTCCGAGAAGGTGGGCTCAGGTTACTCGGGTGGAGTGTTATTCGAGCTACCCTTCCTAGAAGGTGGGCTTGAGCTTCATCCTATGATGCATATAAGAAAACAAAACAAAATTCAAACCAAATCAAACCAAACACAAAAATCCAAAACACTCTGAACTATGTAAGGCTTGATTCTCTTCCAAGAGATACGTAGGCAACCCGCTAAATTTCGGGTGCAGCCCAAATCACCAAAACCACTCAAATCTTGGTATCGATACGACTTCGAATCAAGAGGATAACCAAAAGGAGTCGAACTCAAATATTAAAAATCAAATAAAATGTGTTGTACGATTATTGCGCATTTTTGTCCAACAGTCGAGACTGCAAGTTGCGTATTTGAGACTCTAAAGAATAAAACCGCCCATCAATGTAGCTCCGTAGCTGACCGAACTAATGGTCGAAGTAAGCTCTGTCGCTGGCAAACTAGGTAGGCTCACTAGGCTCAGCGTCCATGTAATCACCAGCATTGGGGGCACGCGAGGCCCTGGAGGGCCCAACAACATCAGAAGGCTGCGCAGCTGCAACACCGTAGAGAGTATCCAAGTGGGCTAAAATCCCTTCATACCAATTGTGTGCATTATGGACCGTCAGGTGCGGTGGAATGGGGAGTGGTAAATGACGCTTTGTTGGAGACCTATATGTGAAAGAGACAGATGACCCTCGAATAGTAAGTAGCTGGCAACGCTCGAGCTCCTGAAGGGACCACTCAGATATAGTGTCGAGCTGCTCATATGCGGAAATGTCTATACCTAAGCAATAGCTAACATGGAAACTAGCCCCCCCTAGAGCGATAGCGGCCGTGTGCTCGACCTCTTTCAACCACCGATACAACATTGTATACGGTATACCTCAAATTTACGGGTTGGTCATGTAATGCGCTATACAAAGCTCGCAACTCGAGTGCTCCCAAGCACCCTTGACTCTCTTCTCTAGCAAAAACAGTACTCGCGAGGAAGCGGTGGAACAATCGGATAGAAGGATGTAAACAAGATGAACTCTTTACTCTATCCGCCTGGTAAATAGGTTCATGAGTCAGCTTGAACCAAAATCTATTCCGATCAACCTTCCCTAAGGGTAGCTTTAGGCCAGCATTAGTGAGGCCGAACGCAGCACAAAACCTATCCATAGTAAGTGAATAATTCGCATTCCCAATCGGAATGTTACCGGGCCTCCCTCATATTTGATTGTGCAAACGAGCTCCCTAATTAGCTGAGGGCAAGAGGGTAGCCGATAGTTCCATATAGCCCGAAGGGAGAGCATGTCGACGAGAAAGTTCATATCCCCCAAAAGTCCCAATCTTTCAAGGACTCTAGGGTTCATGAATTGGGTCAGACGAACGGCCTGATCCTTCACCTTTTAGTAGAACTTCCTTTGCTCAGCAGTGGCAAGACAGAGAGGTGGTAGATCTCCCATGGAAAAACCTGCAGCAAAACGAGTGAGCAAATCGATACAAGCAAGCAAACATCATCAAGGACTACACATCCTGAACCCCATACTTGAACTTTTGCACTTCAACATATATGATCAAATAAAAATCCATGCACAAAGCTCCAACAAGCCATATATCTACTCAAGAACACCATCAAGCAACTTCAAACAAGGGAGTACAAAGAAGTACTCCCATGGAAAATCGAACTCCCACAATTCATACAAGACCAACAAAAGTATAACAATTGATGCACACATACCCCATAACAAGAATCTCAAGTAAACCATGGAGTACAAAATCACCCAAGAACATCATCAAGCTCAATAAATTTTCAACACTATCATGAAACCACAACAAACCAAAGTGATGAGCTATTTCAAAAATCCAAACAAGCCACAAGATTATTGGAATTCACACATGACTTACAAAAATTCAAGAGTATATCCCTCACCACCACAATCAAGTTCAACCACATTTCTACATTTACCACCAACATTCAAATTCATGAGATGCATGAGCACAAATTCACCCATAAACTCATCCAATCCTCAAAGTCCCAATTTTCCCCCAATTCAATCACCACAAACCCTAACAATTTCAATTCCTCAAAATAACCACTCAAACCTCAATTTAATTGCAGAAGTAACCGAATCTGAGCAAAAGAGATTAGAAGAGGAGGAAACTTACCAAGTCCTTGAAGAAAAAGAGGAGAAAAAAAAGACTAGAAATGGAAGAAATATGAGAAGAGAAGAGTTGTTGGGTTGGCGCTAGCGGCTGCAGGGCGGCACCGGAGGCAATTGGTGGGGTTTGCGACGCTGGCGGGGCTGCTGGGGTGGCCGGACAGGTGGCGGCGAAAGGTGTGCCGGTGGTGGCGCATGCGAGAGTGAGGGGCAAGTGATTTCTACACTCGGTCGAGTGGCTTCTGGCTTGTTCATCCCGACTTCACTCTTAGCACCACTCGGCCAAGTGGTTTCTGGGGGTTAAGTTTGGTCGAGCACTCGAGCCTGCTTCGCTTCTTTTGTTACGTCTCCTCGATTCAATCCATGTAGCTCGTCTTTGACAACTTCTAGGCTTACCATAGAGCCCTGAATCATCTCTTCCTCCTTAAGCTCTTGAATCGGCATCAAAACCGCTCCGAAACACCTGAAATCATAACAAACAAGCGGTAGACACCGATTCCACCAAACTAAACCAAAAAGGGCCAAAAATATATATAATACTTAATTCAAAGACCCTAAATGCGATGCAAACATGCCCTATAATCAACGCTAAATAGAGGCTATCATTTTTTTCCCGACTCAAAATCACCTTATATAATAGCGTTTTTTTTTGGGGGGGGGGGGGGGGATTTGTTATATGCCCATTTGAGAGACAACATTTTAGCTTCTTATCCATTTTCATAGGTAATTTAGGTGAATGTTCTAAAAGGATAATTTTGCCCCTGCTTCTATATTCCTTCCTTTCAGACGCGTTTCATCCCCAACTCCAGGTTTCAACATAAATCAACCATGGCGGCCTACCTACAGGAGCTCTTTCCTCCGCCGCAGCCTCCCTACAGTCGAGCAACCGTGGCGATCCTCTCGTCCCTGTTAAGACCTCGATTTTTCCCCTGCTCCTAGAACAAGAGGAGGAGATTGAAGGCTTCGTTCTCCTTGGCATCCTCGACCTCGGCCATGTAGAGCTTCGCCTCCCCGGCGTCGAAGACGGCGCATTCTCCGACCTGATCAGGTCCAAGTGCGTCCCTGAATCGGTGAAACCCTTATTTTCCATACTCTAGGTTGCAGAGAATTTGAAAATGGAGATGGATTGCTTAGTCGCTATTCCCAGGGATCGAGATTGAGAGCTCCAACGACTTAAAAGTGCGATCGACAAAGAGAATCAACGGAGGAGGAACCATCATGAATTAAATTGAGAAGTTTAATAAAGAATTAATTCCCTTTCAAATATCCATTTAGCTAAATAAAGAGTACACATTCAGGTAAACACCAGAAGATGCAGTATGAAATGCAAATTGGTATTCTAAAAGAATGCTTAATTCTGGTGGAACGCCTTCATCACATTCTTCCACCGTAACTGCCTTAACAACTGCTATTGGTTTACAAGAAGGAATTGGTGCACCAACTTTTTTATTATTTCATTGGTTTTGTCATGTGTTGTATGTTCTTTCACATCTCGCAATTTTTTTTTTTGAAAGCAAGATAAGAATTCGGTTCGCTAGACAGGCCTAGTGAAACTGAGAAACCGGACCAACCGGTAGATGGACTAAAAATCATGTACAACTGGAAGCAAATTACAGAAGCAAATAACTGAAGCAAATGACAGAAAGGAAATTACAGAAGAAAATGAAAAAAATAAAAAAACACAAAGAATGTACAAGCCATCCTACATTGAAACAAACCAAAAGACGAACGAATTGATTGAACAAAGGGGCAACGCACATAGAGAACTCTGGAGACACAAGCGAACATCTCAGATTGTGGACTCAAACGAGCCATTAGATGTCGATAGCATATCCACGACGTCACCGAACATGCCAAATCAACCACCGCACATCCACGACGTCACCGAAATGGTGAAGCGAATGAAAGAGCAGACATAAAACCATTTTTTTTTTAAAAATTGTTTTCCCTTTTAAAAATTTCTCTAAAAAGGAAAGAAGCTTGAGATCATCCCATGGTGGCAAACGACTGTGGACCACGGAGAGGTGGCGACCACCATCCCGACCACCACCAAGCAGCACAACACTAGGAGCAAAAGGGTGGTGGGACGACGGAGCCGAGGGTGACCCATCGGTGACCAAAACCCAAAGATGGAGCAGCGGAAAGAACACCATAGAACCGACAAGGCAGGGAAGGTGGCAAACGACGCTAGGGACTGGAGGGCTAAGGAGAAATGATTCGGCAGAAGGATCTGGTGGGAGTCTGCAAAGGTGATATCCAAGGCGGCGTCAGAGGGAGTGGGAACATGACGCCCCACACACAGCCGGAGAAACCGAAAGCCGCCAACGATAGGAGACAGAACGGAGGGCAGAGGTGTTCGGTGGTGGTTGTTGTCACCGGATAACGGTGACAGAAGGTATTGTTGGGCAAAGGACCAAGGTTGCCAGTGGTTGGTGATTGGATGTTGGTGAGGCAAGGAGAAGGGGGAGGGGGCGGCACAAGACAAATGCCTCTCAAAAGAGAGAGAGCGTTTTAGGTCAAGCTCTACATCTCATCTCGTAATTCTAGCCCTTTATTTACAATTTCTTAAAAAACTTTTTTTTTATTTTGAATATTTGCTTAATTTTTTGTTGCTATCCTCACGTTATCAGTTTCCTTTTTATTTTCTAATTTTATAACGCAAAATACAATGAACTATAAGTGTACAAAGTGTTGTCACCACCAGTGTAGCAAGGGAAAGAAAGTGTTATTATGTAACGGCCCAGACTATGAAATCCAGGTTACGTTTAGAGGGAAGAATTATCCCTCTGCTAGATCTTGCAATTCAAGTACGAGCTGCTTATCTATTTTATTCAAGTTATAACCCTGTTTAAGTCTTAAAAAATTAATGATATAATTCAAGAGAAAAGGGGATTTCAAACCCTCAAAATAGTCAAATAATCCAACATGATTTTGTGCTTTTGCATGGAACCTATCATATATCAACTAGTCAAAACTCACCAAGGAACAAAATAAGTTTAATCAAAATAAAATAAATTTTTTCTAAATGTCTGACCAAAACAAAACCTTTATAAATTCAAGTTGTAAGATGTACGAAGTCTTCTTAACACACTGGTCCCTTGAGAAAACCTCGCCATAGAAGCAATCAACAAGCAAAAGGGAGCGGGTACCTAAATCTATCCACGATGTCAAGGTCGAGCCACTCATGTGGGACCGGAAGTCCTCGCTGAGGCCATATAATACGCCTATACCTAGAATAAAGAATGCTATAATGCAGTACTGAAATTTAAATCACACAAACATGCTGACAGTTTATATAATGCAAAAAGCGATAAATTGGATCCACACAGAATGCCAAGTGGCATATCCCCTCCTACTCCGCCCCCTTTTTCATGAGCGGATCTGGCCAGTACGATACCCATTCCTCATGTTTGTGCACGTAAACATGGTATCATCATCATATCATCTCATCATGCTTATGCCCGATGGTGTTGGGCTATCATCTCATGTAACGACACGACTAACTCAGGACAACCCGATGGGACTGGGCTATCATATGACCCTAACAAAGACTCTGAGTCTCACAGATTGTAATGGCCCCGGATTATGATTCCCGGGTTACGTTTCGAGGGATGAAACCCTTCGTTAGGATCTTGTTCCTCGAGTACAGGTTGAAGGTTTGAAATTCTACTCTAACATTTTCAAGTGGGATTTCATACCCAAAATTCGAAGGGATCGTTGGAATCCCCGAGGAAGTCCCCTGTACCTGTCGTAAGTCTAAGCGTGGAAAACCAGTAGTCATGCAAATAGCGGAATCAAGGTGTAATACAAGAGGGTGTCGCGCCAAAGTCGAGTCAAAACCAAATCAATAAGCGTATTTATCGAAATATAATAGGCAATGTCAGTGGGGTTAGACCATTTCTTCGCAATCGCCCAAGAGAGTTCCCATGTCACGGAAGCAAGGAACAATTATGCTGCAAAACAAACCTAAAAAAATATGTACGCGGGGCGGTGTCAAATCGAAGCCCTACGCAATATAATCCCAAACAAGGAGGCACATACACACGCTAGTCCTAATAAAGATACTTCTAGATGCAAGGCGGAATATTAACACACTAACATGCTCCTAAGATCAAGTGCGTAATAATAATAAGGCTTTAGCACAGAATATCAAGTGGTATATCCCTCTCCTACCTCCACCCCCTTCCGATAGGGCGGAGACTGGCCAGCTCGTGAATGCATTCCATTATAATTGGATGACCCACAACCCAACCCGTAACCACAATAAAAAAAAAATAAAGCTTGCATGCAGCTTTTGCAATCATTCTTATAATATATGTAAAAGAAGTTCCATATGACTTGATGACTCAGGACGAGACCCAATGACACTGGGTCGACGTATGACCCCAGCAAAGACTCTAGTTACTTCAAAGATAACAAATGCTCAATCATGAGTGCAATCCAAGCAGGATACTACATGGCATGCTTTATATGCATATGAACACCTAGTATGCACATGTTTATTCAGATGATGGATCAGGGAGTTCTTTTCGTCTATGATTTTCTCCGCTTCTTACAATTGTTTATTCAGATGATGGATTAGATTCTGCTTCAGTAGGAACTCTGGATAATGAAGATGACGTAGAGGCCCTTGATCATCATCAGTTTCTTACAATTGTGTATCTGATCGATCCAATTCGATTCGTTTTGTTTTCGTGAATTGTGATTTGCTACATTTGTTGCCTTCATTGTGTATACTTTGGTGACTTCTTTTTATGGTTTTCAGATGGATGCGTGATGACTTATTTTGCTCAACTCTATACATCTATCGAGTTCGTTTATCTAGCTTGTTCGTTTATTCTGTTTGGCATGAGTTCGGTCATCGAAGTTCCAAGGGAGCATGAGAAGTTTGTATAATGCATTGACAACTTTGAAATAGAAATTTGTTTAACACAACCTTTATAGTTTATACAATTAAATCCACTTAGGTTGTCTTTATAGTTTATACAAAATAAAGTGTTAGACCGGGTCCAACTCTTTATTTGAATCCACGTAGGCTCTCTCACGGATTTGGAATTGGATTGGTGTGGGTGAAGGAGGAAGGAAGATCAATTAAAACAAAGGGAGCAAACGAGTGCAAGATATTGGTTTTGAATGAAATATAATACGTCGTATTGAATATCCATATTTTACTGCTGTTAGAGGGTAAATTTTTGTGAATCAATTGAATTCATGATTTAATAAAAAAAATCATCACATCTTTCTTAAATATATAAGTATGTGATACATTTTCTCCATTTAGGCATAAAAGCTTAATACAATGATATTAAGAGAATTGAACCTTTTATTTAAGTTAAGAAGTGAGGCCCAAATCCATGTGAAGCAAAAAGGCCCAACAAAATCTGAGCAGAAGTTAAGTTAAAAGCAGTTAAGAAAACCCACGTCAAAAGCAGTTAAGAAAAAAAACAATTGCTAAACGTGGGAGGAGGATAACTGTGCTATTTTCACCCTATATAAACATTACAAACAGTTACTTCGGGGTGGCTTTTTTGGATTGATTTTCTTCTGGCCGGCTTCTTCCTACTTCTGGTTCTTTCTCCCCCTAGAAAAACCTGCAGCAACAAATACAAAACAAACAAAAATTTAGCAGCAACAAGGAGAAGAGAAATCAAGGTAGTTTCAATGGTTTCCAAGATCCCCCTATGCAAAATGATATAGCTTTGTAGAGTTATATTATTTTAAGTATATGGTATGGATTTTGGAACCACAAAACTATCTCCCTAAACGGGTCGAAGTGCTGCCAAATTTTCACCAGGCAAATTCACTTGCCCTTTACCAGTGATTCAAGTCAGGACCAAAACAGATGCTTTACAAAAAAAATAGCCCGGAGTTCACAAGCAACAAATTTCCGAATTCCACATAGCATCGATCAAAAATAAAATGAGTTAAACAAAATTGTGTTTGCTTGTCTGCAGTCATCAGCAAACACAGTACCAAACCGAACTCACGGGAAAGCATTAAAAAAAATGCAAACACTCAGAGTTCATGGAAGAAGGTCTAGAGATTGGAGCAAATCAAAATCAGATTATGATTGAGAGCTCAATTCGGAAGGACAAAAGGAAAAAAAATTAAACCAAACTTACCTGGCCCGAGAAATCCAAAGTTCTGATCGCTCCAAGGCTGCGGTGACGCGTATGTGGACTCAAATAGGTCCTTGCTGCTCCGCCTTGCTCAAAATCGAGACTCTTCGAGCCCCTTCCCAATTTCCTTGATACCCTGATCATTTTCCCTCAGAATTTGTGACTGTCTGCCCAAAACCCAAAGGGGATTCCAATTAAAATCAAAATTGGTGGTGGATGTTGGGGAAAATCCGAAAATTCAGCCTTCAAATATCAAAGTATGAACCCAAAGGAATCGATTTAGGGGTAAAATTCATCAAAAAGAAAAACCCTAGAACGTACCTCTTTGGAAGCACTTGTGGTCGGAATCCCTAATTCGTGTCCCGTCGCTGTAGCCGGAACACTCTGCCCATCCATTTCAACTGAAAAATCCAGACCCTTAACTCGTGTGTGAGGAGGTCTCTGTTAATGGAGGCGGGCGTTGTATTTGTTCTTCCCTTTGAGGAGGAGACGAACTGAGCTTGTGAGAGAGGGCAAATACCTGAAGCTTAAAAGAAGCTATTCACATTTCACCTAGTTTGTTTTACTGGACCTAATTAATCAGAATGGGCTATTAACCTCCATTGTAAAATTGGGCTCGGTTTTGTTTTTTTTTAAAAAAAAAACAAACGAAACAAACTAGGAAACAATTTCAATCATGTACATTGCTTGGCATATTTGGGAGAATTTTTGTTTAATTACAAAACCAACCCACAAAAATATACGAATTATAATTGACATAAATTAAGAATTCGAGTTTGATCAAAATATAAAATTAAACTCGTCAAATATTCTTTGCCAATTATTTCGAGTGGGTCAATCTCAAGTCGGCTCCTAAACAAAAACGGAGTCAAAATCTCAAATCAAGTTTCACCAAATATGAGTTACGTAGGAAATTCGGTATAAAATTTTAAATACGCCGAATTCAGTCACCGGTTACAAATTAAATCAAGTTTGTTCCAAAAAAGAACTACAGATGATTTGATCCCGTTCAAACAGGTACGTAGGTAGCTCGACATAAAGCTTATGCTCGTCGAGTACAATCGTCAATTAAAAAAAAATCAAATCGGTTCATTTAGAACTACGTAAAGACTTGACGTCTCCTATCGGCTATGTAGGTAACCCGATATTAAATTCTAAAATTATATCGGGTACAGTCGTCGACCTCTAAATTCCCTTTAAATGTATATGAGGTAAAAATCAAACAAATTCAATCTGTCCATGCCGACTCGATACAACGCTTCTGCTAGTCGAGTTCAATCATCACCCTCAAATGATCTCAAGGTCAACCCAAATACAAAATTTCTTTTTATCCCGAACTATGGTGACTTGATTCCACCAAACAAGTGCATACGTAGGAAACTCGGTGTAAATCAAATCCTTACCCAGTCCAGTCGCACCCAAACTTTCAAATTCACTGTTCGACTCTAAGTCGTCTCAAATATCAATTTTCCATCAAATCCAAAGTGTCTCATCCGACTCGATACAAAGCTTCCGCTCGTCGAGTTCGGTCACGACCAAAACTTCAAAATCCCTAATATCAAATTCAAAATTTTCATTTTCAAGAACTACGTGCGATTTGATCCCTTCCAAAAGGGTACGTAGGAAACTCACAAACAAGTTCAATCAAAACCCTCAAAATTGACCTTTAAGTCAAAACAAGTCAAATCAAATTAAACTCCACATTAAAATCGTTTTCTATGCAAATGATAGGCGGGTTACTTGAGTTACCCTTCCGAGAAGGTGGGCTTAGGTTATTCGGGTGGAGTGTTGTTCAAGCTACCCTTCCGAGAAGGTGGGTTTGAACATCGTCCTATGATGCATACAAGAAAACAAAATCAAATTCAAACCAAACACAAAATCCAAAACACTCGGAACTACGTGAGGCTTGATTCTCTTCCAAGAGATACGTAGGCAACCCGCTAAATTTTGGGTGCAGCCCAAATCACCAAAACCACCAAAATCTTGGTATCGATATGACTTCGAATCAAGAGGATAACCAAAAGGGGTCGAACTCAAATATTAAAAATTAAATAAAATGTGTTGTACAATTATATCGCGCATTTTTGTCCAACATATTTTTGGCACGCCCAGTGGGACCCTTTTTGCCTTTTCATCTCTTAGTTGTATTTATACTGATCCATGGTTATCTCCTTTTGAAAGGTACAAATGGCACCTCAAGTGATTGTTAACTTCAACGAGCTTCCAACAGTCTTCATTATCAAAGGAGGCCGCTGGATCAAGAAAAGATCATATGAAGCTCACTGTGACATCACTCGGGACTCGATGTCTTCAACGATCCCGGTCAACAACATCTTTGGGGCTCTTCAAGCTTTAGAGAACAAGACTGTCATCAAGTGGGTGTCGAAGTCTCCTGCAACGCTCTCAAGGGATGGGGGCATGAAGCTTGAAGCCCTTCCAAGGCATGGGGGCAGGAAGCTCAAGATCACCCGACTCGACGACAACAAGTTCAACAACCAACCTATCTGCAACAAGCCCAAAGTGCAGGAGGGTGGTAACAATGGCATGAAGCTCACTATTGAAGTCACTCAAAGGCCTATCGTTCATGTCATGAAAAAGAATGAGGGGGCAGCCACGACTTCCGCACCACTCGTCTCTATCGCCAAGAAGGCAAACAAATCCACGAAGAGAAGGGGACACAAGTGTGGATCTCAACGCGGCAAGCAAAGACCTCTGCTTGGGCTAGCTCGTTCATCAACTTTAGAGCAAGCCCGTGCAACCCTTGCAAAAGATCTTCTTAGATCGCAGGGGGCAGAAGAAATTCCTCAAGTGGCTCCTCCAAGAGTGATCCTCGTCGGGTCTTTGCCTATCTTTCCGAAAGAGGTTGTACAAGTCAATATGACCTCGTATTCAGAGGAGACAGAACCCAATGCCACAAAGGTAGAGCCTTCGAGATCCAAGAATGACAAGGAGGTTCAACAAATATGTCAAGTCTCCAAAGAGGATGCAAGAGATGAAGACCGGTTGAAGTTAACAAGTTCAGATGCTTCAATGGTTAGATCTCAAGCAAACATCTCACAAGAGGGACCAGATGTGATGCAGGTATTGACTACCAGCACATCAAGTGTCGAGGAGCAGCTTCAAGAATTACAAAGAAAGCTCAATGAAAAAGATGCTCAAATTGCATCACTCCTCGCTCAAATCAATATTCAAGCTCAAGCAAATAGACAAGAGCAATCAAGGTCAAATGGTGAAGGTTCAAGCGGTAGCACATTGATCTCTCCACAAGAAATCAAAGAGATGATCGCTCAAGGGATAAAAGAAGCATATGCATCACAAAATCCAAAAGTGCTCGGGTATAAAAAGCCATATCCGATACACTATGATTCGGTGCCATTTCCCCCAAGCTACCAAAGACCGAGCTTTGAAAAGTTTGATGGTCTTCACGGTTCACCCCACGAGCACCTAGCTCATTTTTACTCTGCTTGTGGTGAAACCGCCTTAAACGATGCCTTATTGATTAGGCAATTCGTCCAATCTTTGAAGGGATCGGCATTCACTTGGTACACTCAACTTCAACCAGGGTCGATTCAAACATGGGACGATCTACAAAAAGAGTTCCTAGCTCAACTTGTGAACTCGAAAGCAAGAGTTTCCATTATGGATCTTGCAAACACCTATCAAAGGTCTAATGAGCTCGCCAATGACTTCATCGCCAGGTGGAGGAGTATAAGACTCAAATGCCATGAGAAATTAAATGAACAAGCGTGCGTTCAAATGTGCACCAACAACTTAATACCGGAATTAGCGGTACATGTTGGAAGTGCCGAACCTCGTTCATTTAATGAGTTGGTATCTAAAGCGTGTAATGTTGAAAAACAACTAGCACGAGGATCCAACAGGCCTCAAGATAGTGAGGCTAACACAACTGATGGCGATGAGGTACAAGATGAAGATGAGTCCATGGCGACTTTCGTCAAACATGATAGAGAACTCGTTAACAAGAATGGTTCCAAAGCTCAAATAAAAGAGAAAACCAAGGAGCCATCCAATAAACTCACCTCCCATGAAAGAAGGCAAAAGAAATATCCTTTTGACGATGATGATGTACAAGGGATATTTGATGAATTGATGAGTGCTAGACTTTTAACACTCCCGGAGCCGAAAAGGCCAAAAGAGGATGGCAAAACGAGTGATCCAAAATACTGCTCGTATCATCAACTCGTTAGTCATCCAATCAAAGATTGCTACGTCTTCAAAGACATCATAGAGGAGATGATTAACAAAGGAGAAATTGAAATCGAGGGGGCAACATCCTCAACTCAAGCAACTTCAGCAAACACCATTTCAGTGGTAGACGTTGCAGAGTCCACTCCCTCACTCCAAGTGTCTTCTCAAACAGAAAAAACATCTGCTATGGTTATTGAAGCTGGGGGCAGCCCCACAGTTTCATTGCCTTTTAAAGCATTGGTGAAAGATGACAATTCAAAAGAAGAGTCATTGAATGGAAAAGACATCGCTCAATGTTGTATGGTCTCATGGACCAATGACATGGACCAAAATGAAGCAGGAGTTAAAACGATACTCTTCACTCCAAGAAGAAAATTCTCTCCTCAAAATCAGGAGAGAAATCAAAGGGAAAGAAATCATACTTCGCAAAAGCTTCAAAAATGCACCAGAATCATAAAGTTCAAGTGCAAAAGCTAAAACCCTCTTTCAAGGGTAAAGCTCCACAAAAACTTGTCGATGAGGCTTGTGTCAAAAATTTCCAAATCTCATACGAAGACGGTGTTCTAACTGCAAGTGTGATAGAGCCTAGGATGTCCGCATTTGAAAGGCTCGAGACGGCTTCAAGTGAAACTCCTAAATCTTCAGTGTTTAAAAGGCTTGATCTAGCCTCTACAAGCGACGCACCGAAATCTTCAGTATTTGAAAGACTCAATCTAGCCTCAACAAATGAAGCATCCAAATTGTCAGTGTTTCAATGGCTTGATATGGCCTTGGCAAGTGAAGAATCCAAACCTTCGGTGTTTCAAAGGCTTAATATAGCCTCGACAGGTGGAGAATCTAAAGCTCCGATATTTGAAAGGCTTGGAAAAGTTGATGAGTCTAAAAGCAAGAAGGTCCAAATGAAAAGGACCAAAAGCAAGAGCTCCGGAAGAGGCAGTCAAAAGTTCTCGTCCACAAGCTCAACCAAATCAAGGACACCTAAAGCCAAGTAAGGGTGTAAAAATGATCAAGTAGTCTCCAAGGCAGAAAAACAAATAGCTCTACCTAGAACTACTTGAAGACTTGATCCCCAACAAGGGGTACGTAGGAAATTTGGCATCAAAAGCAAATATGTGTCAAATTCAGTCGCACAAAAAAAAAAGTTTTCGGGTTCGCATATGATAGTCAGATTATTCGGGAAACCCTTCCCAGAAGGTGGGCCCGAGTGATTTGAATGATGCGGTAAAATAAAAAAAAAAGAAAAAGAAAAGAAAACAAAATCCCGGTATGCAAATGACAGTCGAGTTTTGGGAAACCCTTCCTAGAAGGTGTGCTCAAGTAACTCGAGTGATGCATATGAAAAAAAAAATGACTTGAAATTAGTCCGAAAATCAAACAACCCAGAAGCTTACGTGAAAAAGGGTTCAGAAAGAACTACGAGCGGCTTGATCCCTCACAAAGAGGGTACGTAGGCAGTCTAGCTAATCAAAGTGCTAGGTGCAGCCACAAAAACAAACAAAACATCTTCTTTCCTCAACAAAGAAGAAAAAGGAGTCAAATCCTCTACTTATGTAGTCATATGAGCATTATCTCGACTACGAGGAGAAAAATCAAGTATAGTCTGAAGACTTGCACATTTCGTGCCTGTATTAAAAATGAGGCAAGGGAAAAGAGAGGAGAAAGAAAGAAAGTGTCTTTCAAAGACGTTCTCACAAAAAGAAACAAACAAAAGGCTCCCGCCTAAATTTTCGACTTCGATCATCACGTCCAAATGTGGTGGTCAATTCAAGTCTCTCAAATCAAATCTTCCTTCCAAGGAACCCTAAACCAAAGGTTGCTTCAAAACTTGACTAATCAAATGGTCAAAATTTTCCGCTCTCTCAAAAGCCAAAATGCCTAAGCCTCCCAAAAGCCTCTCAAAACCCTCTCAAACAGAAATTGGCCTACAATATTTGCATATTTATGGTCATTCAAAGCCTCCAAAACTCAAAACCAAATCTCAAAGAAAAAGTCACCAAATGTCTTGGCTCTAAATGGTATGGGTATCATATTTCAAAATCATTTCATATGAGATTTTGATCACAAAGCTTCAACCACAAAGGTTACAAAAGCACAAGCCTTCGACACCAAGTCGTCAAAACCAAATTCTTGTCCCTCACAAGAAAATATTCAAATCCAAATTCAGCTTAAAGTCGAAAATCTCCGACAAAAAGCCAAAAATCCAAATCGGCAAAAAAAAATCAAAACAAAATTGACTCAAAGCTGAAAATCCAATCAGTTTGAAAGCTCAAAAGCAAACTGGTTGAAAGGCCAAAAAGGCAGAAATCAAATTTAGAGGCGGAGAATTTTTTCCGACTCTCACTTACCCATACCAGATTGTATCGTATTGGTCATAAGCAACTTCTAAGTAGAATTGCTTTTCTTATTTGATCAATTTTAATCGGTACAATTTAAGCTCAAATTTTCTTCGGATTACAAATCAAACAAAATGCTTTGTCAAGCAAGGTCCGCGAGAAACAAGCATGGTGCATAAATAGCGCAATAACGAACTTTGAACGCGTTCGATATCTCACGCGCACAAAGTTCGGGGGGCAACTGTTGGAGGGTAAATTTTTGTGAATCAATTGAATTCATGATTTGATAAAAAAAAATCATCACATCTTTCTTAAATATATAAGTATGTGATACATTTTCTCCATTTAGGCATAAAAGCTTAATACAATGATATTAAGAGAATTGGACCTTTTATTTAAGTTAAGAAGTGAGGCCCAAATCCATGTGAAGCAAAAAGGCCCAACAAAATCTGAGCAGAAGTTAAGTTAATAACTTCTCTTTGATTACAGTTACAAAAAAACCCACGTCAAAAGCAGTTAAGAAAAAAAACAATTGCTAAACGTGGGAGGAGGATAACTGTGCTATTTTCACCCTATATAAACATTACAAACAGTTACTTCGGGGTGGCTTTTTTGGATTGATTTTCTTCTGGCCGGCTTCTTCCTACTTCTGGTTCTTTCTCCCCCTAGAAAAACCTGCAGCAACAAATACAAAACAAACAAAAATTTAGCAGCAACAAGGAGAAGAGAAATCAAGGTAGTTTCAATGGTTTCCAAGATCCCCCTATGCAAAATGATATAGCTTTGTAGAGTTATATTATTTTAAGTATATGGTATGGATTTTGGAACCACAAAACTATCTCCCTAAACGGGTCGAAGTGCTGCCAAATTTTCACCAGGCAAATTCACTTGCCCTTTACCAGTGATTCAAGTCAGGACCAAAACAGATGCTTTACAAAAAAAATAGCCCGGAGTTCACAAGCAACAAATTTCCGAATTCCACATAGCATAGATCAAAAATAAAATGAGTTAAACAAAATTGTGTTTGCTTGTCTGCAGTCATCAGCAAACACAGTACCAAACCGAACTCACGGGAAAGCATTAAAAAAAATGCAAACACTCAGAGTTCATGGAAGAAGGTCTAGAGATTGGAGCAAATCAAAATCAGATTATGATTGAGAGCTCAATTCGGAAGGACAAAAGGAAAAAAAATTAAACCAAACTTACCTGGCCCGAGAAATCCAAAGTTCTGATCGCTCCAAGGCTGCGGTGACGCGTATGTGGACTCAAATAGGTCCTTGCTGCTCCGCCTTGCTCAAAATCGAGACTCTTCGAGCCCCTTCCCAATTTCCTTGATACCCTGATCATTTTCCCTCAGAATTTGTGACTGTCTGCCCAAAACCCAAAGGGGATTCCAATTAAAATCAAAATTGGTGGTGGATGTTGGGGAAAATCCGAAAATTCAGCCTTCAAATATCAAAGTATGAACCCAAAGGAATCGATTTAGGGGTAAAATTCATCAAAAAGAAAAACTCTAGAACGTACCTCTTTGGAAGCACTTGTGGTCGGAATCCCTAATTCGTGTCCCGTCGCTGTAGCCGGAACACTCTGCCCTTCCATTTCAACTGAAAAATCCAGACCCTCGAACTCGTGTGTGAGGAGGTCTCTGTTAATGGAGGCGGGCGTTGTATTTGTTCTGCCCTTTGAGGAGGAGACGAACTGAGCTTGTGAGAGAGGGCAAATACCCGAAGCTTAAAAGAAGCTATTCACAGTTCACCTAGTTTGTTTTACTGGACCTAATTAATCAGAATCGGCTATTAACCTCCATTGTAAAATTGGGCTCGGTTTTGTTTTTTTTTAAAAAAAAAAACAAACGAAACAAACTAGGAAACAATTTCAATCACGTACATTGCTTGGCATATTTGGGAGAATTTTTGTTTAATTACAAAACCAACACACAAAAATATACGAATTATAATTGACATAAATTAAGAATTCGAGTTTGATCAAAATATAAAATTAAACTCGTCAAATATTCTTTGCCAATTATTTCGAGTGGGTCAATCTCAAGTCGGCTCCTAAACAAAAACGGAGTCAAAATCTCAAATCAAGTTTCACCAAATATGAACTTGGTTTTATTTAGAACTACGTATAGACTTGATACTCTTTTACGAGTTACGTAGGAAATTCGGTATAAAATTTTAAATACGCCGAATTCAGTCACCGGTTACAAATTAAATCAAGTTTGTTCCAAAAAAGAACTACGAATGATTTGATCCCGTTCAAACAGGTACGTAGGTAGCTCGACATAAAGCTTATGCTCGTCGAGTACAATCGTCAATTAAAAAAAAATCAAATCGGTTCGTTTAGAACTACGTAAAGACTTGACGTCTCCTATCGGCTATGTAGGTAACCCGATATTAAATTCTAAAATTATATCGGGTACAGTCGTCGACCTCTAAATTCCCTTTAAATGAATATGAGGTAAAAATCAAACAAATTCAATCTGTCCATGCCGACTCGATACAACGCTTCTGCTAGTCGAGTTCAATCATCACCCTCAAATGATCTCAGGGTCAACCCAAATACAAAATTTTTTTTTATCCCGAACTACGGTGACTTGATTCCACCAAACAAGTGGATACGTAGGAAACTCGGTGTAAATCAAATCCTTACCGAGTCCAGTCGCACCCAAACTTTCAAATTCATTGTTCGACTCTAAGTCGTCTCAAATATCAAATTTCCATCAAATCCAAAGTGTCTCATCCGAATCGATACAAAGCTTCCGCTCGTCGACTTCGGTCACGACCAAAACTTCAAAAACCCAAATATCAAATTCAAATTTGTCATTTTCAAGAACTACGTGCGATTTGATCCCTTCCAAAAGGGTACGTAGGAAACTCACAAACGAGTTCAATCACAACCCTCAAAATTGACCTTTATGTCAAAACAAGTCAAATCAAATTAAACTCCACATTAAAATCGTTTTCTATGCAAATGATTGGCGGGTTACTTGAGTTACCCTTCCGAGAAGGTGGGCTTAGGTTATTCGGGTGGAGTGTTGTTCAAGCTACCCTTCTGAGAAGGTGGGTTTGAACATCGTCCGATGATGCATACAAGAAAACAAAATCAAATTCAAACCAAACACAAAATCCAAAACACTCGGAACTACGTGAGGCTTGATTCTCTTCCAAGAGATACGTAGGCAACCCGCTAAATTTCGGGTGCAGCCCAAATCACCAAAACCACCAAAATCTTGGTATCGATATGACTTCGAATCAAGAGGATAACCAAAAGGGGTCGAACTCAAATATTAAAAATTAAATAAAATGTGTTGTACAATTATATCGCGCATTTTTGTCCAACAACGACCATGGGTAAAATCTTATAAAAAAACATCGATATCTAATGGGAGTTAGTAAATACTATGTTAAACATATATTGTTATACTCCATCGGGATCATATGCTCTAATCTTGGCCTTGTAAGATTCTCTATCTGTCATGTAATTTGTTTTGTCCGTCATGTAACATATTCCAGGTGTCATGTTAATTAGTGATGTTTGTGGATAAGTTCATGACACTAGGAAGGACAAGGAGGTCACAACGGCGACCGAGTTTGGAGACACTAGGATGGACAAGAGGGTGTGTCGGATGCACCTACTAAGAAAACCGAAGAGGTAATTAGGGTCCCTCTGACTGTCATGTCTGTAAAGACCGGGAAATTTTATAATATTAAATTATTAAAATAGTGATTTATAATCATTCTGATTCTAAGATTTGGGAGGTTTGGAAATTCCGTCCTCGAGCGATTATTTTATTCAAATCCAAAAAAAAAAAAAGGAAGAAGAATCCGGCATATAATTATTTTAAATGGACTTTCATTCAGATTTATTTTCGCTTTCGCTTGCTAAAATTTGAAAGTATAATATAATTTTATTATTTGATTCAGTTCGAGAATTCGATTTAAATTTGAAATTTTAAGCTTTATATCTTTTGAGTCGGGTTAAAGTCGAGTGAGCGGGTTTCAGGATTTATTTTATTATATTCTATTTCTTCTCCGGGTATTTTCCTTGGGATCATATTCCTTATGTCTTCCATCTCAAATGTCTCGGTCTTTTATCCCTATTTCAATTTTAAAGTTATTATCAATTGTGGTATGATTTGGATAAGGACCATTTTGGTGTTTGGGCAATTAGAGAAAATTTGACCACTTTTCATCCTCTCCCTATGCCTCACTCTATTACACAGTTGGTTCACCCAATGAACCCAATTTCCCCTTTCTCTCTGTAATTTCCAGGAATCCACCAAGTAATCCAAACCCCTCATCGTTTCCTCTCCTCCTTTCCTCCATCTCAAAAATTTACAAGACAACCCCATTTACCCCTGAAATTTCTGAGCTCCAATCACCATCACTTCGGCTCCATTCTGGCCACCACAACACCATCAGTCACCTCCTGTGCCTCGGTCAGTCACACCCACCGCCGCCTCTGTTTTCGAAGTGGCCGAGCGACCTTCAACCAGCGCCACCACCATCCCCGTTCATCTCAACCACCAGGAGTCGCCCTCCCACTGCCTTCCGGCGTCGCCGAGAAAGCGACCCTGCTCTGTCGTCGGGAGAAGAAATCCGAGGAGGATCCCTGTCCATCGAGCTCGGAGCCACCCGGGAGTGAAGCCGACGTCGTTCTCGTCCCGTCCCGCCTGTTTCGCAAGAAAAAGGTCGATGTTCCTTTTCGTTTTCGATTTCGACCAATACTCCTTAAACGTTCACCTATGCTCACCTCTCTCTCGTCCCAGGCCCAGATCTGCGCATTCCGACCTCCGGCGAACCCAAATCGTGCCTCCGACGAACACCCTCAGGCGAGAGCTCGAGCCCCTCGGTGAGCACCCGAAACCCCCTCCTTTCCTTGATTCTATTTCCGTTTGTTCCGTCCTATTAGTGTGTGTGTGCGAGCAGGGAGCACGGGCGCGAGAGCGAGCGAGAAGGTGAATGAGCGGGTGCGAGAGAGTGGCCGGGTTGGAGACGAGAGAGCTCCGGCGAGGACCTCGTTCTTCTTCCTCTTCCGTCTTCGCGCAGCGTTGGCCAAGGAAGGAGACGACTCTCTCTTTCTTTTCTTCATCTAGGGTTGGGCTTGGATCTGAGATCGGGTCGGGTTGCGAATCCGGGTCTCCTTCCCTTCTTTCTTTTACTGGGCTCGGTTTGGGGTTTGGTCCGGGTCAAGCTTCAGCTTCAGGGATGTGAGAGTGGACTGTTGGGCTGAGACCCATTGTCTCCTTTTCAGAATTTAAGAATTAGGCTTTTGTGAGTTATTGCTATTATATATTATTGGATTTATGTTATATTATATACTATGGTGATGTTATATGATTTGTAATTATTGTCATATTTATTACCATTATTACTATAATATTCTGTTTTGAGGAAATATATTCCTAAAATTATTATTATATATTTTAAAATGGTATAAAGGAGGCATTACTTGTGATATATATTTAGTGTTGTTTTAAATTGTGATTTTAGGAATTTGAAATGAATTATGAGTTGTGATTTATAAATATGGTTGTGAAAATAGAATTATTTTGTGACTAAATGCCGGAATTATTTCTATAATATGATTTTGAGAGATTGGCTTCAAGGTTTGAATGTTTAATGGCGGGATTTGGCTAAGTACGATTTTAAAAGAATTGCTGATTTTCTGAGTTGAATGAATTTGAGATTTAAGAATTTGGAAGTTTTGGGAAGAATGATTTTGGTTGATGTTGATCAAATAAGAAAGATTTTGGAAAATGGTTTTATCGTCGATTGGTTCTGAGGATATTGAGAACTTGGGTTCGTGTGTTTGAGAATGTTGGTCAGTAGCTTATGGAAATGGTTTGATGATAGGTGTGTATTGCTTTTGGACTGCTTTGGACTTGCATTTGGGCCCTTGCTTGTATTATCTTGCTGATCTGCATCTTCAGGTAAGTTTCCTAGGGGGCTTACTCAGGTTGGACATTCATGCCTGTTGTTGCATTTTATGTTAGGTGTTGCATATGCATAAAAGCATGTCATGCAGTATCCTGTTTAGGTTGCACTAATTGAATGAGCATCTGCTTACTTTATGCGTTTGAAACAGAACGGCCGTTATCGGTGAAGTAACTAGAGTCATTGCTAGGGTTATAGGACGACCTAGTCTCATCGGGTCCCGTCCTGAGTCAATCGAGTCATGAACTTCCTTATATTATTAGATGCCTGCGGGCTTTATTGTGGAGCGGGTTGGGCATGCGTGCCGCCCGATTATGATGGAATGCATTCACGAGCTGGCCAGTCTCCGCCCTATCGGAAGGGGGTGGAGGTAGGAGAGGGATATACCACTTGGTATTCGGTGCTAAGGCCTTATTATATTTATGCACTTGATCTTAGGAGCATGTTAGTGTGTTAATATTCCGCCTTGCACCTAGAAGCATCTTTATTAGGTATAGCACATACTATGTGGCCTCAGCGAGGACTGCCGGTCCCGCATGAGTGGCTCGATCTGACTCCTTTCCCCGTTCTTTTTTTAAAGGTATTTTCTGCATATTTTGAGTGCTCGATGTCTGTATGACGGGGTTTCCTTTTGGCAAATTGAAGAACCTGGCTAATTCTCTAACTTGGTATAAATGGTAATCATTCGCTTACGTTTTGGTTTTGACCCGGCTCTACCGTGACACTTTGTACCTTAACTTTGCTTCCGCTTTACTTTCATTTGAATTGAATTTCGTGACATAGTCTTAAGACAGGTTAAGGGTGCCCAACGACCCTTCGTGGCTTTTAGGGTTTGAAATCCCCCTTTCTACAAATCTTAAAATGAGTTTGAAACCTCGATCCGTACCTGGATTGCAAGATCCGAACAAGGGGTTTCATCCCTTGAAACGTAACCCGAAAATCATAATTCTGGGCCGTTACAAAGATGGTATCAGAGCTGAGGTTGTGCAATTCGGGTACGTAAGGGTCGAGTGTATGTTTTGGAAAACCGCCCATGGATTTCAAAAGATTTGAAGATGTTTTGAAGGGGCAAAATGAACTTAAGACGCCTAACCCCAAATTGGACTAAGTAATGAACTCGACTTGTAATAAATGAGAAAAACCGACCAAACGGGGACACGAGTGGGTAGTAAAGGCGCTAGACCACCCCTATTGGGTGTAGTTGGGAACGGTAGGCAAAATACTAGCTTGCTCTTTACAGATGGTCCGGAAGACTCCAAGGAGATTGCACCAAGGTGGTTGGAGTGGCGAGTTAGGTAGGATCGCGAGGTTTTTGCCCCTCCGATCAGTCGCTCCCCGAAGAGCGACATTACATAGCTTGATGTGCTTTATATGTTGAGCCCGAGAACGAGCTTCCTTGAATGAGGTGATTATAATTGTCATTGACTGATTCTATGTTGAGTGCTTGATATGCTAAGGTCTGATTTGGATGCCTTAACTATGAAATGTGTATTGACTGATCTGTGCAAACGGGATAGTGGGAGTACCCTTGTTTCTGTGTGGTCAAACCCAGCTCGTGTGGAACAGCCCCTTCCACTATGTTAACCCTTGACGGTTCTATCTAGCCTTTTCCTGGATGTCAGTGTCTTCCACGGGGAATTGGGTTGGTAAACACATTGTGTCGGGAATCATGGGTGGATATTAAGGTTGTCTGAGTAAGTATTGGAAGTTTTTGATGTCACTTTGAGTCAGAAGTAAGGGGTCCTGGGGCTTTCTTTCTTGATTCTTATGATGATCAACTAGTGTTTTCTTACCACAAAGAGTCGTACCAAAGTCCCACGGGAAAGAGGGGTGATGAGTCAGTTGGGGAAGGTCAATGGTTGCCCTTAGGAATCTCTGTCCGGTTGTAATGGTGACTCTCTCTGAATTGTACGACATAATTTTGTAATTTCCTGCATGTACCTTGCAAATGATCATTAGTAAGAAGCTGCTCATGTTATCCCTTGCTTTCTGTCGTGATTTTATTGTTTAAGCTCATGTCATGTTTAGTTGCATTGCTCAAGTCTCGTGTTGCGTCTTGCCTCGTATAATGACTATATGTCGTTATAGCATGTTCACCTGGCCTATTGACTGTATGATCGATTGGAAGCATGAACCACATGATATGAACCTACTTGATCGTTACCTCCTCCTGAATTAGGTTCATGATAGTGTGATTAACTCCTCTTTGTATTAGTGCTTGTAGATGATCGTCTTAGCATGTTGGATGATGACGTGTCAATTCCTATTATCCTTTTGTGCCAAGAATCTATAGTATGCCCATCTGTTCTGCATTCGTCAGATTAATTAATGTTGATTGTTTTGCAAATGGTGTTGTGGTGTGATTACTTGCGCTGGATGGAGAATAGGTGGTACAATTGGGTCTTGAGAAATGCATGTTTTATCCTAGTATGTGTTGATCTGCACTCATGCCCTGTATTCTAATCGTATTTCCCATTACTTGGACTCGTATTATGCATTGTTGAACTTTTCTCATGCTTCTATATCAGTGTAATGTAATGTAATTGATTTCTTACATATCGTTATGATTAAATGCATGCATGCATCGCATGTTGTGATGAGCCATTGGTGTCATATAGGACCATTGATTGTAACTAGTGCGTGCTATACATTGCCTACATTATTGTTGAACCTCTCTTGAGCTAGGGTCTTGATAGTGTGGTCTCTCCCCTTTTCTATCACCTTAACATGTCTCACTCATGCAAATTAGATTGATGTTGAACTCGATGATCAATTTGCTTTCTGTGATGGTTTATCCTAGCATGCTTACATGTTATCGCTTGGTAGTGTTTCTCCATTACTCTATGATATCCTCTTGTACATGCATGGATGTATGACTTGGCACCTCACATGATCACACACCACACTATATCATGATTTCGCATACGCATGATTTATGAATGCTAGAATGAAGTTAGTCGAGTTACCTTGATTGTGTTCATGTCCGATACGTGCTAGTAGTGTCTTGTAGGGCTTATGATTTCCAATGTAACTCGCTAAATGATTACATGTCGTACTTGTTCTACAATGTGATAGCCCTTGGAACATTTATGTGCTCTATGACGATTCATTCCTAGCATTATTACAATATATCGCTCATGATGTCCTCCTTGTTACTTTTGATGATGCCTCATATTTCGTGAATATTATGTTGAACTCTTTTAAATGACTCTTGATTATGCCCATGCCTTATCATGTATCGCTAGCATCATGTAGGACCCATGCTTTCTAAATGTATCTCGTCATATGATTAAATGCCGTTCTTAACCTATTATATTATCCTTGTTGTTAAATGTGATGATTACTATGCTGCCCTTATGCATTCTCGTATGATGATTAGTTGATTATTATTATGTACCTTGCCATCCTATGTTTGGTCTCATTTTTGATATGTATACCATGCTCGCTCATTTTTCATATACATGATACTTGCCATCCTCGTTAAACCCCGCATGACCATTACTGGCTCCGCATAATTTGCTTGGAATTAGTAGGCATCTCTGCTTTCATGGAATAATAAGTTGTTAGCTCGTCTCACATGCATCAGTGTAGGACTTGACTGTGTCATTTTGGAATGAATGCGTATGTCGTGCTCCTTGAGATAGGTACATGTTAGTGTGGATTAATATGATTGATATGCCCCATGATGAATTTGTGTCTGCCTGTCACAATTGCAACCTAATAGACCTCCATAAGGGCGTTGTTGCTATCCTCGGGTTAGAGTCTAGTCTCCGGTATTGTCATCTTTAGTTGTGGTCCGTGGTTGTCCCCGAAATGAATTTGGGTTGTCTTCTCTTGTCACTCCCCTATCTCCGCTAACTTGAACTCCTACGCGATACGTTGGACGAGCGGCCACATGAAAAAGGAAACAAGAAGTTAGGTAGCGATAGAGCAGCGCAGAGGAAGCGTGGGCCCATAACCCACATGCCTCAGGATCAACAATGTCGGCGGAACGGGCACGCATCGAGAATTACGGTTACTGTGTACAATATGACTTGCAAACGTGATTGTTCTCCGTTCGAATTGCTAACCCTTTTGAATTTGTTGACGACGATATTGCACTGACCTAGCGATGAGACTTATGTGTTGATGTGCTGACTTGATAATGATCGTTGCCTGATTGCCGGTTGCCTATGATGATATGATTTGATGACTTATAGATCTCATGTACCATGATGTCTTGACGTGTTGCTACTCTAAGTTGCTAAGAATGATTTGAATTCATTTGCTTGTACAATGTGAACTACATATGCTAAGAGACCTGAATTGTATCTGATAAGGTTATAATGCAATATGCTAGCTTAACTTCATTACGTTCATATATGATGTTTGCAGTGATTATTGAGCATGATGGTAAACTGAGACTTGCTGAACACATGATATTATGTTTATAAATGCTAGTTGATATGATGTAGATCTTATGTTTGCTGATTTTCATGGTTGCTTCTTCCTTAAACCTGTGGGTGAGGTCATTTGGTAGCGTGGTTGGAGAGTGGTGAAAGGATTTTAGGCAGTTGGGATGATCGATGGTATTAGGAGGTGAGTCACGAGAAAGGGATGTGGGCTTAGGTAAGACTGAGTGAGCTTTGGGATTTATGAGAGACAATGGTGGTTCTGATGAGCTTCTAGGTGATGCTGGTGATACTTCGGGTATTACGAGGAGTGTAAGGAAGGGCTCGTGAATATAGAGGATATGGTATTATAGGGTACTTGGGTGTGAAGTTAGAGATAGGAGTTGGATCCTTAGAGGTGGATGGTGTGGTAGTGCTTGGCGGAAGGAGGGGGAGAGATTTCAGCATCGAGGTGAATTGGGATTCCTTGGGGAAATTTTGTCTGAGATGACGTTGGCGGGTCTAGAAGAGGATTAGTCTTGGATTGAGAGTGGAGATGGGCGAGTGGAGATTGTGTTTTATTTTGACTGGTATGATGTGAGGATTTTCTTGATTATGTGATTTATTTATATCTGCTGGCGTGATGTTAGATAGTGACCATGATAAAACCTGATATGGATAACATTACCTATTGAAACGCAATGTTAAAATCTAATTGGTAGTGACTAGTGTTATCATGATATATTGATGTTTTGCTATCCTGTTATGTTGTTTTAGAAGCATGTTAGGATGTGTTGTGATATGATATACGAGGTAATGATGTGTTATTATGTGAAAGTGTGATGTTATGTTATGGGGTGAAAGCATGATGTTATATTATGTGGTAGTAAACATGATGTTGTATTATATGTTTAGCAAGCATGCTTATGGATATGTTACATCACGAATATGGCTTTCAAAATGAATATGATTTATATAGATGAGATAATGATGTCTGATTGCTAAATGATCGCTACATGGCGTTGTGATGAGTTAAGATGATGTCTGGTGAGTATGCTGACATTCGATGATTGATATGCTGCTTGACCTACCCTTTTGCTGAATCTTAATGGCATGTTTTTGTTGTGCCGATGTGTTGACAATGAGCTTTGGTTCGTTGACTCTATGATGAGGTGATACTTCTATGACTTTTGATGTGATGTCGAGACGTTTATTATGATTTTGTTATGTGGTTGAGATACGTATTATGACCCATAGTAGGATGTAGAGATGTTGATGTGACCTTGTGGCACTGTGTTGGCATATGTTTGAGACTTGTCATATGATGTACTGATTGGGGATTGGTTGGCTATTTAGCATATGTTTGAGACTTGTCATATGAGACTTGTGAAGCTTGCTTGAATTGAGACTGATAGTTTGTTTTGATTCTGGAAACTAGGAAGAGAATATGGAATTAGCCCTTAGAGGTGGATGATTCCATCTCCGAGCTTTTGAATTTGATTGATGGTTATGCGAGAAACGGATTTGATTGTTGAAAGATTTTGACGAAATCTTTAGTTGAAAGGACTTGACTTGTTTGGTGTAAAGTTGATTGATTAAACATCGAATTTGAAGATTTTGAGCTGTTTTGGGAATGACCAACTTGGATTCTAAAAGAATAAACGATACCAAAAATTTCAATGATTTTATGGCCAATCTTTTTCAATTGCAGAATCCCTTTTGAAAATTTTCAAACCCGGTATTATATTATAACGCCTCACGAAGTGGATACTAGCATTTTATAGGGGCGCATATAGAATGCTTGCTAAGATCTAGTGGCGGCGCTATAGTTACTTTCGAGTTATGATATAACCGAAAGGTCATGGTAAGGGTGCGGTAGGGGCCCATATTGCATACTTGCTACGACCAATTGGGAATATTATGATCACGTCATAGGTACTGTGAGAACCTCATACGGGCCCTTATGAGGTGCTTATGGGGCCAATGACATGATCCTTGGACTCACCAATTTCAAACTCCATCCCCTTGTTTTAGAATGATTTTAGTCTCGGGGACGAGACTTGTTTTTAGAGGTGGATGATGTAAAGACCGGGAAATTTTATAATATTAAATTATTAAAATAGTGATTTATAATCATTCTGATTCTAAGATTTGGGAGGTTTGGAAATTCCGTCCTCGAGCGATTATTTTATTCTAATCCAAAAAAAAAAGGAAGAAGAATCCGGCATATAATTATTTTAAATGGACTTTCATTCAGATTTATTTTCGCTTTCACTTGCTAAAATTTGAAAGTATAATATAATTTTATTATTTGATTCAGTTCGAGAATTCGATTTAAATTTGAAGTTTTAAGCTTTATATCTTTTGAGTCGGGTTAAAGTCGAGTGAGCGGGTTTCAGGATTTATTTTATTATCTTCTATTTCTTCTCCGGGTATTTTCCTTGGGATCATATTCCTAATGTCTTCCATCTCAAATGTCTCGGTCTTTTATCCCTATTTCAATTTTAAAGTTATTATCAATTGTGGTATGATTTGGATAAGGACCATTTTGGTGTTTGGGCAATTAGAGAAAATTTGACCACTTTTCATCCTCTCCCTATGCCTCACTCTATTACACAGTTGGTTCACCCAATGAACCCAATTTCCCCTTTCTCTCTGTAATTGCCAGGAATCCACTAAGTAATCCAAACCCCTCATCGTTTCCTCTCCTCCTTTCCTCCATCTCAAAAATTTACAAGGCAACCCCATTTACCCCTGAAATTTCTGAGCTCCAATCACCATCACTTCGGCGCCATTCTGGCCACCACAACACCATCAGTCACCTCCTGTGCCTCGGTCAGTCACACCCACCGCCGCCTCTGTTTTCGAAGTGGCCGAGCGACCTTCAACCAGCGCAACCACCATCCCCGTTCATCTCATCCACCAGGAGTCGCCCTCCCACTGCCTTCCGGCGTCGCCGAGAAAGTGACCCTGCTCTGTCGTCGGGAGAAGAAATCCGAGGAGGAGCCCTGTCCATCGAGCTCGGAGCCACCCGGGAGTGAAGCCGACGCCGTCTCGCCCCGTCTCGCCTGTTTCGCAAGAAAAAGGTCGATGTTCCTTTTCGTTCTCGATTTCGACCAATACTCCTTAAACGTTCACCTATGCTCACCTCTCTCTCGTCCCAGGCCCAGATCTGCGCATTCCGACCTCCGGCGAACCCAAATCATGCCTCCGACGAACACCCTCCGACGAGAGCTCGAGCCCCTCGGTGAGCACCCGAAACCCCCTCCTTTCCTTGATTCTATTTCCGTTTGTTCCGTCCTATTAGTGTGTGTGTGTGTGTGTGTGTGCAAGCAGGGAGCACGGGCGCGAGAGCGAGCAAGAAGGTGAATGAGCGGGTCCGAGAGAGTGGCCGGGTTGGAGACGAGAGAGCTCCGGCGAGGACCTCGTTCTTCTTCCTCTTCTGTCTTCGCGCAGCGTTGGCCAAGGAAGGAGACGACTCTCTCTTTCTTTTCTTCATCTGGGGTTGGGCTTGGATCTGAGATCGGGTCGGGTTGCGAATTCGGGTCTCCTTCCCTTCTTTCTTTTACTGGGCTCGGTTTGGGGTTTGGTCCGGGTTAAGCTTCAGCTTCAGGGATGGGAGAGTGGACTGTTGGGCTGAGACCCATTGTCTCCTTTTCAGAATTTAAGAATTAGGCTTTTGTGAGTTATTGATGTTATATTATATACTATGGTGATGTTATATGATTTGTATTTATTGTCATATTTATTACTATAATATTCTGTTTTGAGGAAATATATTCCTGAAATTGTTATTATATATTTTAAAATGGTTTAAAGGAGGCATTACTTGTGATATATATTTAGTGTTGTTTTAAATTGTGATTTTAGGAATTTGAAATGAATTATGAGTTGTGATTTATAAATATGGTTGTGAAAATAGAATTATTTTGTGACTAAATGCCGGAATTATTTCTATAATATTATTTTGAGAGATTGGCTTCAAGGTTTGAATGTTTAATGGCGGGATTTGGCTAAGTACGATTTTAAAAGAATTGCTGATTTTCTGAGTTGAATGAATTTGAGATTTAAGAATTCGGAAGTTTTGGGAAGAATGATTTTGGTTGATGTTGATCAAATAAGAAAGATTTTGGAAAATGGTTTTATCCTCGATTGGTTCTGAGGATATTGAGAACTTGGGTTCGTGTGTGTGAGAATGTTGGTCAGTAGCTTATGGAAATGGTTTGATGATAGGTGTGTATTGCTTTTGGACTGCTTTGGACTTGTATTTGGGCCCTTGCTTGTATTATCTTGCTGATCTGCATCTTCAGGTAAGTTCCCTAGGGGGCTTACTCAGGTTGGACATTCATGCCTGTTGTTGCATTTTATGTTAGGTGTTGCATATGCATAAAAGCATGCCATGTAGTATCCTGTTTAGGTTGCACTAATTGAATGAGCATCTGCTTACTTTATGCGTTTGAAACAGAACGGTCGTTATCTGTGAAGTAACTAGAGTCATTGTTAGGGTTATAGGACGACCTAGTCTCATCGGGTCCCGTCCTGAGTCAATCGAGTCATGAACTTCCTTATATTATGAGATGCCTGCGGGCTTTATCGTGGAGCGGGTTGGGCATGCGTGCCGCCCGATTATGATGGAATGCATTCACGAGCTGGCCAGTCTCCGCCCTATCGGAAGGGGGTGGAGGTAGGAGAGGGATATACCACTTGGTATTCGGTGCTAAGGCCTTATTATATTTATGCACTTGATCTTAGGAGCATGTTAGTGTGTTAATATTCCGCCTTGCACCTAGAAGCATCTTTATTAGGTATAGCACATACTATGTGGCCTCAGCGAGGACTGCCGGTCCCGCATGAGTGGCTCGATCTGACTCCTTTCCCCGTTCTTTTTTTTAAGGTATTTTCTGCATATTTTGAGTGCTCGATGTTTGTATGACGGGGTTTCCTTTTGGCAAATTGAAGAACCTGGCTAATTCTCTAACTTGGTATAAATGGTAATCATTCGCTTATGTTTTGGTTTTGACCCGGCTCTGCCGTGACACTTTGTACCTTAACTTTGCTTCCGCTTTACTTTCATTTGAATTGAATTTCGCGACATAGTCTTAAGACAGGTTAAGGGTGCCCAACGACCCTTCGTGGCTTTTAGGGTTTGAAATCCCCCTTTCTACAAATCTTAAAATGAGTTTGAAACCTCGATCCGTACATGGATTGCAAGATCCGAACAAGGGGTTTCGTCCCTTGAAACGTTACCCGGAAATCATAATTCTGGGCCGTTACAATGTCGAATGCAATATGTAACATGTAATTAATTGATAACTGTCATGTAAGATTAAATGTTCATTGTGGTGTACTGATTACAAGACAAGGCGGGTTGTCGAGCCATTGAAGGTGATGGTGGAGGAAGGCGTTTGCTGCACCCTATTTCATCCCACTGCACCCAATTCCCACATCATATAATCACAACCAGCTTGAATAGAATTTTGGGGTTGGATTGCGGGTGCCTCGTCTTTCTTTGAAAGCTTGGAACCTACTTGCCCAAATTGCTTTGTTTTTAGCAGGGATTGTCTATGCAGGTTTTCGCTACATTGGAGAGATGTGAATCTCAAATTTGAAGGCTTTGGCTCGGAAGAAGATGAGGAAGACAAGAAGAAGAATGACACTACTGCTTCTAATGGGGTTGCCCACAGTAAAGGTAGCAGTTCAGAATCTGAAGGCTCTGGCTCGGAGGAAGATTAAAATCTGCTTCATTTTTCTTGCCTCTTCCTTTGGGTTTTACAAGGACATGGATGAAAACGAGTATGAACAGTTTTATTTCAAATCACTAACAATAGGCCTTTTTAGTCAACTTCAGTTGCTAATAAGCGTTTCCAAGTGCATCATAAGTGACACAAAAACGCACCGATTAGTAGTACCCATTGGTAAAATCTTGTAAAAAAATATATTGATATGTAATGGAAGTGGGTAAATCTCATACATGTCATGTAAAAAATTCATGTGTCCCGTAAAACAATTCACCTGTCAAGTAAACGATTCACGTGTTAAATAAACAATTCACATGTTGAGTAAAATAAATTATGTGTCATGTAAATCCGGTATGGCTGTAAAATATGGATATATGATATTATATTTCTTTTATTTCTAGTATGTTCTTTTTTGATATATTATGTTTCTAATTTTCAGGGTTCCACCATGGTTTCCGACGAGGTTCAATTCTCCTTCTCCGGTAACCCTGTGAGATCAAACTAAGTGGTTCAGAGATTAATCTAATTGGTGACCTGCGAGATCTCTTAAATGTTGCTTGACGTCCAGACCCTTGTCATGGATTTGTGTTTACATTTGAATGTCATTCAAGATGCAACTATGGATCAACTCATGACAGTTCAGACCCCTATCATGGATTTGTGTAGATATGTATTATAAGGTATCGTGCGTTTGCACTACATATCTAGTCATATATGAGTTTCCGTAAACAAAGCTCTTTGTAGTCATTGAATGAAAATTAAGTAAATTCAATTTTTTTTGTCTCGTCCTGTGTAAGAATATATTAACACAAGTGACAAGTAAAACAATTCACGAGTCAAGTAAAACAATTCACGTGTCATGTAAAACAATTCACGTGTCAAGTAAAACAATTCACGTGTCATGAAAGCATTCCAGCCTCAGCGTTTGTACATATATGCAGTACGGATTGTTCACTTGGCACGATCATATTCGGCTCGCGAGTAATTAGAAAAGCTCGATCTCGAGCTCGAATTCCACACTAGTGCAAACATACCCTTTAACGACATTCAGAAAACGTCATAGAAGACATAACATGATGTTTTCAAACGCCATACCTAGATGTCGTCGAAGGTGACTATGGTGTTTTGCATTGTTTAATATTGTGCTTGCCAAAACAATGTCACAATATAGATTAGTAGGTTTATTTCATGAAGCACATCGAACTTGAGAGCGAAAAGCGATGTCTACGTTTGTAAATACGTCGACCATTAAGATACAGATCGCTTTAAGTATGTGCTTTTCTCGTGTCATGTACATCGTATTTGAATGACATGTTAATAGCAGTTCATGTCATGTACATCTTCTTTGATTGACAAGTTCGAATTTTCCATAATTACAAAATGCGTAAACCACATCAAAGCAAGTGATCAAACCAATGTTTTTCCCTTGTTTATCGATCACCCTTTAATAACTTTTATTTTCTATTTGAGGAGATTATCGAGAGGTGAAGGATGAACACTTGAGGTGGCATGACTAGAAAATGAGAGGTGCTCAATGCGTCAGGTAAAACAATTCACATGTCCTCTATATTGTACATGTCACATGTTGACAAGCCACCAAATAACCCTGCCAGAAGTATATCTTTGACATGATAGCCATATCAGATGTACTTGTCACCCAATAGGATATACATGACGCCTATTCGATTGTACATGACAATCGTAATGAAAATTAATGATAGGCAACAAGCACCAAATCATGTGATCTACTTGTATACATATGCAGAATAAGGATGGTATAAAAAGCCTTTTACATAATTAAGAGAGGCTTCATGAGTTTAATCTATATAGATATATACAATAATGACGAAAAATTGAGATAAGAATAAAACACTCCCTCCTCTCTCTAGTTTTCTATAGAGAGAGAGAGAGAGAGAGGGGGACCCTAAGCCACAGCTTCAGCTGTTGATAACCCGGCTTCGGCCATTGTTAACCCGGCTTCGGCCGTTGCTGTTTTGGATCACCTCGTGGTGACCTCCTACTTCCGTTTTCCGATTGGGTTTCCAGTGGCTTCCGTTCATTTCGAACACCAGCCTCGATCATCTTCTTCGCTACATCCTCGAATCCTCCTGCGATTTGGGGCCTTGGATACCCTTTATTCACCCACTCTCCGTTACCTTGCTGTTTGTTGGCTTGAGGTGGTGGTTCCGCTTCATCCGAACACCGGAGCTTGCCCTCCATCCTACGCCGGGCATCGGTTTTCACCGATCTGCCTTGAACGCCGGAGCCAGTCCTCCGCCATGAAATCAGAGCATCCTTGCTTTTGCAACCAATCTATGTGGTCAAAGCTCTAATTTTTTGGGGCTTTTTGTTGATTCAAGGTCTGGAATCTCCATTCCTTTACCGATCTACTCCTATTCGAACTATCGGCCTCCGATTCTCAGATCTTTGCATTCGGCGACCCGGTTCTCCCGGCGTTTTCTCAAATCTGGGTTGTGATTGTGGATGTCCGGTCGGGGTTCTTGCCCGCCTCGGTCGTCCTTCTCCGGGTGCCTTCGTCGATGCATGCGTTGGCCTATGGCGGCCCCTTCACCGCCGGCGGCCTGACCATCTATTGTTGTTATGGGTTTCTCGGTGTTGTAACCCTTGGCGTGCAAGTACACTGTGTGCTTGCACGCCACGCACAATTAATTAAAAAAGGGGGTTAAAAACATGTGTTCACATCACATGGAAGATGGGGAAGAAAAAAAATTTCAAGCCCGCGTGCAAGTCAAGCTTTGACACTGTTCTCACGCAAGCTTTGGAAAATTAATCTTTTTTCTTAAAAATTATACTATGTATCCCTCAGTTGTGCATTGTGCTCCCTCTTGGCCGGAGATGGTGGTTCTTCTGTTCGACGGGATGGGCCTGGATTTTGTTGTCTTTATCCAGGCATTGTGGCGCTCTGCGTTGGTGTGACTTGGCGTTTCTTCTCCATGGATCTGGTTTTGGTGTTTGGAGTCGGGATAAGTTGGGGTCGTGGTGGTATGTATCATGGTGTCTGCTCTTTTAGGGTCGACTGGTTCCTTGGAGTTACGTCCTCATTGCCCACAGGATGATTGGGTCCTGATGTACCGCCGATCTACGGTTCTGCTTCCGAGTAGGGCTTGGCTTCGTCCTTCATCTTCGGCCACTTCTTGTTTGGTTTAGGCATGCTTGGTTTCACTTGTTGTAGAGTGTTTTTGTTTGGGTTGCACCGTTTAGTTATGTTGTTTATTTTGGTTTTTATACGGTCCATCTGTCTGCCGGCTTGCTGGCCCTCGAGTTTCAGATATGTCTGAACTCGAATTCTTATCTGATCAAAACACACACACACACACACACACACACACACACACACACACACACACACACACACACACACACACACACACACACACACACACACACACACACACACACACACACACACACATATATATATATATATATTTATAAAGCCCTTTGATATGAACAATGTATTACCTAATGCTTTGTTTTTTTATTGATGAATGAATAATATATTACCTATTTCTTTGTTGGAATATGGAAAACAGTTGGAGTCATGTTTCTTGAAGAGTTTATTAATTATTTTGTTTAATTAAGTGAAAAATAGTCATTTATATTTTTTAAGAAATATATAAGATTAATTGTGAGAGATATGATTGGAAAAAAAAAAAGAAGTAAATGAGAGAAGGGATTGAAAAAAAATGTTGAAAAAATACCTAAGAAGAATTAATGAAGGGAGAGAGGAAAACAAGGGGAGAGAGAGAAAGGAGGAAAGAGAGTGAAAAAAAATGAAAAATTTAAGAAGAGATTTAATGAGAAGAGAGAGAAATGATGAGAGAGAAAATTAATTATCCCTTTGACTTTTTCACCCTTTTCATCTCTCTTATCCTCTCGGAAGCATACACACTCTCTCTCAAGTATTTAGAGTATTTTATCAATATTTTTTTACTTGAAGTCGATGGTGAATCTGTTTATCCAATAACTCTTGTACAGTCGATTCCAATAGGTGACATGTCATTTTGCTTTAGATGTCCAGTTAAAATTAACTGTTACTCCCTCCGTTCCATATTAGATGGGCGTTTAGAATTGTGCACACTAATTAAGAAAGCTATTAGTGGAAAGAAATCACATGTTTAATTACTCAATATTGTACTGCTCCGTACTTCGGAAGATGGGATGTCATCATCATTCATTAATTACTAGTGTTTGTGAAAGGGTTTTACAACAAAAACCTTTGGTTTACCAAATTACTAGTGGCCAGGTTTAAATTTACTCCTCCTTAACTCCAACTCAGTAAGTACAAGTAATTAATGCTGTCAATGTAGAAAAACATGAAGTAGTACTTTTCTGCAATAGGTAAGGCTATAAGTCCATCTATTGTGGAACAAAGGTTAAAGCCTAAATGCTCATCTAATATGGAACGGAGGGAGTACATGTCAACCTGCAAATAGACCCCCGCCCACTTGCCTCTTCTTTGAAGATTTTTTTTCTTAAACTTAAGATTTAATTCAAATTATATTAATTCTCTCTTACTGTCACTCTGCCCTCTTTCTCTCTCTCCCTTATCCCCTCTCACTGATTTCTCTCTCCTATGTGACTTTACTATTGCTTTGTCACTCCTCTCCCTCTCTCTCTCCTCTGCAACTTTACTCTTGTTTTTCCATTCTCTCTCTCTTTTCCAAACTCCTCTCTCTCTCTCTCACACACACATGTCCAGCTGTTGATCACAAAATATCCAGTCTCCCCCCTCATGACCTGTTACCGGTTACAACTTTCACCCAGATATCCGATTTTGTGCAATTTTTTTTCGGATTGGGTTAACCTTGTAAAGATTTCCTAAAAATGGGTTATTTTTGCAAATCACCCAATTATCATTGTATAATTAGTTGCGTCCGCTTATGAGTTTCCAACACTATTCACATCAAATAACATATGGATATATGATGTTTTATTATTCAAAAAAAATTATCCACCTCATTTAAGTTGACCATGCCTTTAATAATAATTAAAATTAATTTAAGTAATAAATCTTATCATATTTGGGTTAGTGAAATTCTGATAATTGTTTTGTGTTCTTTTAAACATTATATAATCCACTTTATTTTTTACATCATTACCGATTATAATATTATTGGCTAAGAAAATATGTAAAAAAAATACACCTTAACAAAATATTTATAATATATTAATTAAATTTATTAATTTCGTCTTTTGAAAGGATCTTATAATTTATTTATATTGTTACTTAAATCGGTAATAGATTTAAATATGAGGGAAATGCACAAACTAACCCAAATATCCGGTTTTATTGTGGGGTTAACTCAACTCGGTTTTAAATTGAGTGAAACCAGATATTGGGGGAAATCTTGCAACCGGTAGCAAGTAAGGGAGGGGGTGCAACCTTCCACTGTGCGACACCCGGCGGAATCAGACTATAGAGAGAGAGAGAGAGAGAGAGAGAGAGAGAGAGAGAGAGAGAGAGAGGACGTACATGAGAGAGAGAGACAGAGAGAGAGGAGTGAAAATGAAAAGTTGCAGAGAGAGAGAGATGAGTGAGGATAGGATAGAGAGAGATGGAAGAGTCCTCTCTCCTCTGCGACTTTACTATTGTTTTTTCACTTCGAAGAAGCAATTGGGCGGGGGTTTATTTGCAGGTTGATGTGTAAGCAGTTAGTTTTAACTGGACACCCAAAGCAAAACGACATGACACACATTGGAATTGACTGGACACGAATTATCGGAGAAACAGATTCACCATCGACTTCGGATAGAAAATGGGCAAGCTTGCTTTTGATAAAGGTTATGCGAGGGGTGTCTCCCTCAAATCTGAAGCAAGTTTACCCATTTTCTATCTGAAGTCGATAGTGAATCTGTTTCTCCGATAACTCTTGTCCAGTCGATTCCAATATGTGTCATGTCGTTTTGCTTTGGGTGTCTAGTTAAAACTAATTGCTTACATGTCAAACTGCAAATAAACCCCCGCCCAATTGCTTCTTCCATCTCTCTTTGTCCTATCCTCACTAATCTCTCTCTCTCTCCTCTCTACAACGTTACTTTTCTTTTTTTCACTCCTATCTCTCTCTCTCTCCTCTGCAGGCTTTCTCTCTCCTCTGCAGACTTTTTCTTACTTTCCCCCCTCTCTCTCTCTCTGATTTTTTTATCGAAAGCAAACTTACCCATTTTCTATCCAAAGTCGTTGGTGAATCTGTTTCTCCGATAACTCTTGTCCAGTCAGTTCCAATAGGTGGCACGTCATTTTGCTCTTGGTGTCCAGTTAAAAATAATTGCTTAAACGTCAAACAGCAAATAAACCCCAACCCACTTGCTTCTTCTTCGATGACTTTTCTCTGAAACTTAAGATTTCATTCAAATTATATTAATGCTCCCTTACCGTCATTCTTCCCCCCTCTATCTCTAGCTCTGTCTTATCCCCTCTTTCCTCTCTCTTTTTACCGTCTGGGCTTAGGGGGGAGGTTGTTATATTGTTCATTCATCAATTAAAAAAAAACAAAGTAGTTCACCAAGCCTTTGCGAGGGCTACTCCACTTCGATTCCACCTTCTCTACTCGAAATCCGGTCTCCACTCACCTCGAATTGACCTGGAAAAGCCATCAGAACGAAGGTGAAGGACGAAGGCACCCAAGCGGACGATTGCTTCATGTGGACGATTGGTTGTAACTCAAAGTCCAATCGTCAATTATAGTTACAAGAATTCGCTCATTACAATAATTGTAGGTATACGTAATTATTTACAAGAGTCAAATATATTACCTACAACAAATTAGTAACAATAATGAGATTGTGTTGATTACAATTTTAATTACAATAATTAAGAACGATGACAAGAAATTAACTACAATACAAATTATTAAGGTTACACTCATCTAGAGTTATATTTAAAAATTGTAATTAAGGTTTTACCATATGGTAATTAAGGTTTCAATAAATTACACTATGATAACTCCACTCCCTTGATGAAAATCGGAATAAGTTTCAAAGGCTTTGACAGCCTGTTTCTGTCAAAGGTCTTGAAGCTTTAGCAGTGTTGATGAAACACAAAACCTGTACTTTATTATATTATGCTCGAATATTATTTTATATTATTATATGCTTCTAGATATTCATACTAACATTTCAGGAAGTTTTTTAAATATTATCTCCTTCCAAAGTCGAAAAGTGAAGAAGGACACAATCGGAGATCATGGCTTCAAAAGTTTCCAAGTATAGAAGATCTCGAAGATAGCCATGATCAGCCAAGCCGTTGGAGAAGATTCCTTCCTTAAGTGGCGCCGATGATCTTCACTATATAAAGGAGATGAAGAAGAGAGAAAGGAGGGATGTACATTCACGAATATCATTGCACAATCAGCCCTCAATTTTACGATCTCTCTTCAGCGTGTTCTCTCTGCTTGTTCTTAAGAGTCTTATATATTGTTTCAAAGCATTTTAGAGTTACACAGTGAGCTTATAGGATATATTCATTTATAGTGTTATACTCGAGAGTTTGTAACTCAGGAAGTGAACACTAGGCTATTGATTCTCGAGAGTAAGAGGATTGTACTAGATAGCTGAGAGAGGTGGGGCTCTTCTAGATTGGTCTGGGACTCCAAGGGAACATGAGTTGACTAGATTGCAATTGTATAGGAGAGATGCTTCTCGGTGAGCTATTAGGATCCTAAGCTTTGTGAATCAATAAAGCCGGTTGAATCCTAGGGTTGTGGAAGAACCCTAGGCGGGGACGTAGGCCAAGTTCGTGCCGAACCTTGTTAATAATTCGTTGCGTCCTTTACTTATTGCTTTACCATATTTCCGCACTTGTTTCGAATTGTATAACTTGTTTGTAATTCAGGTTTCCAGGGAAAAGATTAAGTCTAATCTCAAAGGGTTTTGCACGAGCTTCAAAAGTCTTGATATTATCTGCAAAAAACCGGCATACTCTATTCAACTCCCCCCTTCTAGAGTATCTTTATATTACTTTGTTATACATTATCGAACCTTCAATTGGTATTAGAGCTTTACTCACTGCTGTTGATCTAACAATCTTGTGAGTTTTTGATCATGTCTGGTGAAGCAAGCGAAGGATTTGCACAAGGCAGGTCTACCATTAGACCACCACTCTTTGTAGGAAACAACTTCGTCCACTGGAGGTCCCTGATGAAAATGTTCATTATAGATCAAGATCTGGAACTTTGGAACATTATAGAGAATGGTCCGAAGGTTCCAGTGAAAGAAGGACCAAATGGAACCAAAGTCGTGAAGACAGAGGCTGAATACATCCAAGCGGATCTTGAACTCGTCTCCAAGAACTACAGGGCCATTAACTTACTATATTGCGGTCTTAGTGTTGATGAGTTTAATCGTATTTCATCTTGTAGGTCAGCTAAAGAGATTTGGGACAAGCTGGTTGTCACCTACGAAGGAACCAGTCAAGTGAAGGACACCAAGATCAGTATCTTCCTTCGAAAGTATGAACTCTTCAAAATAAAGCCAGATGAGTCTATTAAGGCTATGTTCACACGGTTCACAGAAATCACAAACAATCGTGACTCTCTTGGCAAGACCTTTGAGAATGTTGAGAAAGTGAGGAAGATATTGAGGTGCCTCCCAAAAGACAAATGGGGTCCGAAAGTAACAGCCATAGAAGAAGCCCAAAATCTCACCACTCTACCCCTTGATGACTTGCTTGGGAAGCTGATCACACATGAGATGATTCTCAATGAAGACGATGGAGAACTTCCAGCAAGCACTAAGAACTTGACGCTCAAGTCTAAGAATGATGACCCCAAAGATGTGTCTGATTCTGAAGATGAGGATGATGATGAGGATGATCCCTTTGATCTCATTACAAGGGGTCTTTCTCGAATCCTCAAGATGAAGAAGCAATTCAACAACAAGGATGGATCAGAGTCTTCTAAATTTCGAGGTAAGCCTCAATACAACAAGTATGATAAGAAGACTAAACCTTTGTCTTGTTTTGAATGTGGTGAAACAGACCATCTAGTGAAAGATTGCCCTCAAAAGACGAAGAGACAGCCCAAGAAGAGTGATAGATGGAAAACGAAAGCCATGGTGGCAACTTGGAGTGATTCTGACTCGGACTCCGATAATGAAAAGGCAAACCTTTGTCTCATGGCCACAGGAGATGAATCCCATGATGAGCAACTCGAGGTAACTGTAAGAGAGCTCATGGCAAGTCCAAAAGAGGTACTATCGGAATTCATTTCTAATATGATTGCCAATGAAGAGAAACTTATTGCCCATACTAACACTCTTATTAAGAGAACTGTGGACCAGGAAAGAACTATTGAGGATCTGTCTATGAGGGTCAAAAGTCTTGAAGCTTCTTATTCTGGTCTTGACATTAAAGTCGAGACTCTTGACTCAGAGAAATCTGAACTCGAGTAAGATCTCTCATCTCTGAGAAGTGAACATCATGACTTAGAGAACGAGAAGATCTCCCTGAATAATAAGATTCAAGACCAACAGACAGCCCTCATAAGTTTTACCAAATCCAAAGGCACTCTTGATAGGATGTTGGGTGAGCAACAAAGTTCTCTAAACAAAAGTGGTATTGGTTACAATCCAAGGTTTTTAAAGAAGCAGCACATTACCACCTTTGTAAAGGCAAAAGGAAGCAGAACCTCTCCTATATGTCACCACTGTGCTAGAAAGGGACATGTAAAAGAGACCTGCCCCTATAGAAGAAAGGATCCTCACATTATTCGCAATACATTTCCTATTCACTTGAGAAAAGAACGGATAACGCAAGTTTGGGTCCCCAAAGGCACTATTTTACCAAATATGGTTTATCCCAATAAAGGATCTAAATTTGCTCACTGGTCTGGCCACAAAGGTTGATTTTTGTCTTGCAGGAGATCACCAAGATGAAAGAGCTAAAATGGATTATTGATAGTGGTTGCTCGAGGCATATGAGTGGAAGGAGTTCTCTCTTTCATGATCTAAAGAAGCAATCCACTGGAACAATCACTCTTGGTGACAAAGGAAAGTGTGACATCGTTGGTATTGGTAGTGTTGGGAGTGATCCTAACCATAGCATTTAAAATGTTTATCTTATTAATGGTTTAAAGTATAATTTGCTTAGCGTTTCTCAATTATGTGATAGTGGCAACAATGTCAGATTTAACAAGAAAAGATGTCTAGTGTGCAGAGAAGATACAGGTGAAGTTATATTAACTGCATATCTTTACAACAATATATACGCTGTAAATGCTGATCAAGTGGCACAAGGAAGCTTAACCTGTCTAAAGGCTTTGACGGACGATCCAAAGCTCTGGCACAGGAGACTCGGTCATGTGAGTCCACATACACTACAGAAGCTTGTGTCCAAAGGGCTTGTAAGAGGGCTACCTGAGATGGACTTCAAAGGTATTGATATGTGCAATGCATGCACACGAGGTAAACAATCACGTAGCTCTTTCAAACCCAAAAGGTTGTAAGTTCTTCTAGACCCCTTGAACTTCTACATATGGATTTATGTGGTCTTATGTGAGTCAAATCTCCCAATGGTAAAAAGTACATGCTTGTTGTTATATTTGATGAATGCAATGACGGTTCTTTGAGTGAAAGTGTTGCAGATATAGATCTTAACATCTATGCAGAGAACGAGGAAGGTGGTGATGCTGCCACCAAGAACACAGAGACAAGGAACATGCAGGAACAGATTCTCAACACTGAAGAATTGGCCCAAGGTGTTGAAGATTCGTCCAAAGCCCTTGGTTTCCAATCAAACAGTGTTGAAACGTCAGAAACTGCTGAAACTGAACCGAACAGGACCACGGAGTCAGATGTACCACAAATCAATCCTGCTGGTGTGACGAATCAAGGAGCTAAGACTAGCAAAAGGAAATTCAAATACTCCTCATCACACTCATTAAAGGATATCATTTCTGACCCTACATCTAGTATTCAAACTCGTTCTAAACTTAAAGATCTTTGTGCTTTTCACGCGTTTGTTTCTCTTATTGAACCAAAGAAGGTAGATGAGGCCCTTCAAGAGCCAGATTGGATCATTGCTATGCAAAGTGAGCTTAACGAATTTGAAAGGAACAAAGTCTGGACCTTGAAGCCTAGGCCAAAGCATCAATCAGTCATTGGAACACGATGGGTATTTCGAAACAAGCTAGATGAGAATGGTAAGATCGTGAGGAACAAGGCAAGGCTTGTTGCTCAAGGCTACAATCAAGAGGAAGGTATTGACTACGTGGAGACCTTTGCTCCCGTAGCTAGGCTTAAAGTTATTCACGCTTTATTAGCATTTGCATCTTTAATGGGCATAAAGTTATATCAAATGGATGTCAAGTGTGCTTTTCTTAATGGTTTCCTAGAAGAAGAAGTATATGTGGCTCAACCCCCAGGATTTGAAAGTTTGGAATTTCCTAATCATGTTTATAAACTTGACAAAGCGCTTTATGGTTTGAAATAAGCCCCAAGAGCTTGGTACGAGCGCTTGTCAAAATATCTTTTAGAAAATGATTTTAAAAGGGGGTTGATCGACAAGACTCTTTTTATCAAGACCAAAGGAAAGGACATTTTGGTTATTCAAATCTATGTTGATGATATATTATTTGGTGCTACTAACACATCTTTGTGCAAGGAATTTTCTGACATCATGTGCAGTGAATTTGAGATGAGCTTGATGGGTGAACTCAACTTCTTTTTGGGATTACAAGTTCATCAATCCAAGAAAGGGATCTTTGTCAATCAAAGCAAGTATACTAAGGATCTCTTGAACAAATTCAAGATGGATCAATCCAAAGCAGCCAAAACTCCCATGAGCTCAACATTATCTTTAAATCAAGACAAGACTGGGAAAAGTGTCAATCAGAAGGAGTATCGAGGAATGATTGGATCTTTACTATATCTCACAGCTAGTAGACCTGACATCATGTTTAGTGTTTGCATGTGTGCTAGGTTTCAAGCTGATCCTAAAGAATCTCACCTCGTGGCTGTGAAGAGGATCTTTCGATATCTCAATGGCACTAAGGAGCTCAGACTATGGTACCCAAAGCAAAAGGATTTCACATTAATTGGGTATTCTGATGCAGATTTTGCAGGCTATAAGGTGGATAGGAAGAGCACATCAGGATGTTGCCAATTCTTAGGAGCATCCTTGATCAGTTGGCACTCAAAGAAATAAAACTCAGTTGCTCTATCCACTGCAGAAGCCGAATACATAGCAGCTGGAGCTTGTTGCTTCCAAATCCTTTGGATAGCTCAACAAATGCGAGATCTTGGCATCAACCTCAAAGGCATTCGCATTAAGTGTGACAATACAAGTGCCATCTCCATTACAAAGAATCCTATTCAGCATTCAAGGACCAAACATATTGATGTAAGGCATCATTTCATTAGAGACCATGTCGAAAAAGGTGATGTGTCCATATCCTTTATTTCAACTGATTATCAATGGGCTGACATTTTTACTAAGCCTTTGGCAGAGGACAGGTTCACCTTCATTAGACGTGTAATCGGAATGCTTAACAGGGATGCACTTTCGTAGGGGGAGCTTTCCCTTTACGAAAGATAAATTCTACTCGGTGTCAAGATCCTTGAACCTCATTTCAAAGGTTGTGAACTGAACAGTATAGTACATATAACGGATCAGATATTTGGTTGATATCTTATTAGATATTTGATCAAATATCATTTTAATGGATTTTAACCTTCTTTATCTGTTACCTATCTTTTTTGAAAAATCCTTTTATTTTATCCGAGTATATTTTATTTATGGAAATTACTTTAAATCGGATAAATATCTTCTTTTCTTGCCTTTAAGTATTGAAATGATCTTTTTAAAATTTGAACTTTTGGTTATTGGTTTACCCTCCTCCCTTTGTTGAAAGACAAAAATGGGGAGATGATTTGATGATGGTTTAGACTTTAAAACTGTTGTGAACCAAGGGTCTTGGAAGACCTTCTTTTGTTTTACCTTGTTGGATGTTTCTCGTTGACTTTGAAAACTTATGATCCAACATTTGTCTAACCCATGCAGGTACTTAGTCCGATTTTGCTTATGATATTATTACTTGACTAAGTTGCAGGGATGCACAGGTTTTGTCTTTCATCAAGGAGGAGATTGATAACTCCACTCCCTTGATGAAAATCGGAATAAGTTTCAAAGGCTTTGACAGCCTGTTTCTGTCAAAGGTCTTGAAGCTTTAGCAGTGTTGATGAAACACAAAACCTGTACTTTATTATATTATGCTCGAATATTATTTTATATTATTATATGCTTCTAGATATTTATACTAACATTTCAGGAAGTTTTTCAAATATTATCTCCTTCCAAAGTCGAAAAGTGAAGAAGGACACAATCGGAGATTATGGCTTCAAAAGTTTCCAAGTACAGAAGATCTCGAAGATAGCCATGATCAGCCAAGCCGTTGGAGAAGATTCCTTCCTTAAGTGGCGCCGATGATCTTCACTATATAAAGGAGATGAAGAAGAGAGAGAGGAGGGACGTACATTCACGAATATCATTGCACAATCAGCCCTCAAGTTTACGATCTCTCTTCAGCATGTTCTCTCTGCTTGTTCTTAAGAGTCTTATATATTGTTTCAAAGCATTTTAGAGTTACACAGTGAGCTTATAGGATATATTCATTTATAGTGTTATACTCGAGAGTTTGTAACTCAGGAAGTGAACACTAGGCTATTGATTCTCGAGAGTAAGAGGATTGTACTAGATAGCTGAGAGAGGTGGGGCTCTTCTAGATTGGTCTAGGACTCCAAGGGAACGTGAGTTGACTAGATTGCAATTGTATAGGAGAGAGGCTTCTCGGTGAGCTATTAGGATCCTAAGCTTTGTGAATCAATAAAGCCGGTTGAATCCTAGGGTTGTGGAAGAACCCTAGGCGGGGACGTAGGCCAAGTTCGTGCCGAACCTCGTTAACAATTCGTTGCGTCCTTTACTTATTGCTTTACCATATTTCCGCACTTGTTTCGAATTGTATAACTTGTTTGTGATTTAGGTTTCCAGAGAAAAGATTAAGTCTAATCTCAAAGGGTTTTGCACGAGCTTCAAAAGTCTTGAGATTATCTGCGAAAAATCGGCATACTCTATTCAACCCCCCCTTCTAGAGTATCTTTATATTACTTTGTTATACATTATCGAACCTTCACACTAGATTACAATAGTTTTCAACATATGTCGTTTAAACTACTGTAATCTAGATTACACTAATGTAGGATTACAATAGGTCTCATTCTCCTTTCTCGTTCGCATCTGCCGTTGAAGGACGTAGTGGACCAGCTGAGCTGAGAACTGGACACGCAAACCAAGCCTCGCGATTGTAGCCAACGGGCTTGCCATCAAACGTTTTTCAGCCCCCCTCGCTGTTGAGAGGAGGAAATTCGAGTATGCAAAATAAAATATAAATAAATCATAGCAAACCAGATTCCGTCCCTTGCAAATGATTACAAGACTTCCTCCCGATGCAACAGTGGGAAGTCAGGATCGATCCACGAGGAAGCGTGTCAGCGGTTCCTAAGCAGCGGAGAAATCTCACAGAAGTCGACCACAGGTGCTAGATCTCGACTAGGGTAAGTCGACAGGAGATCAGGCAAGTCGAACAGCGCAGCAGTCACAGGCACTGCGTGTAGTCGATCTCGACCAGAGGCTACTCGAGATCGAGTAGGGCCCTTGCCGACGTCGGCTTGGCTTGTCGAGCACCTGCACACAGAAGCTACAGCGACTTGGGTCGAAGATCAGTGCTCAAGATCGAGTAGTGCTAGTCGATCTCGAGGAAGACAGAGAATAAAAACGAAATAAAGTAAATGCAAAGGCTTTGGGGTCTCGAAATAAACTGTATAAAAAGGACTTCCAAGATTGGGGTTTGCAACAACGATAACCAAGCATGCATAAGGCAGAGATAAAACAGATAATCATGTGAATCGCATCAAAGGACTAAGCTTTCGCCTTTTCCAACAATTAGACAACTCTTTCAAGAAACCCTAATTGTCTCTACTGATTCATGTTTACAATCCAAGTTGTTATCATGGACCTCCATTAGATGGGTAATAAACACATAAAAAGTAGTAGATGCTCAAAACATGATAAAGGTCGGATCTTTACCTCAAACACCCATGGCTAACGTCTGTGTTGCCCCAACCCTAGAAGTGGGTTGACTACTCGCGCTTCATTGCAACTTCAGACATTGATTGATGAAAAGAAACTTGCATTAAACCAAACTGTAGAAAGTACAACCGAACAAAGCCAACTTGCTCTCGCTCCTTTGCTCCACTCGGCCTCACTTTCTCTCTCTACTACTACTTCTCCTACTGAAATTGAATGCTTAGAAATCAGCCCCATGGGCTTTATTTATAGGCTTCTAATCCTCGCAATTCAAGGATAGAATATCTATATCTATATCTAAAACTATATCTAAAACTTTAAAGATAAATAAAAGCTATAAAGAAATTAAAGCTAAAATAGGGAAATATATCTAAAGTGTCTTCAAGTGGATAGATCTCTCTCTTCATGATGTATCTTGATAAATTCGAATAGAATCGGCAATCTTCGGGCCCAAGTAATCCCACACCGAGTAGAATTGATCAAACCGCGTAACGCGTCTTCTGGAGGCGTCCTCGATCTCGAGTAAGGCTACTCGATCTCGAGTAGAATTGTCGGTCGACTGGGCTTGACTCGGCCTCTCGGCTAGCTGGTGCTCGATGCTGCTCGGACATGGCTTCTGGGGTGTACTCGATCTCGAGTACCCTTGTCGACATCGAGTAAGGCTGATCGTCGACTAGTTTTGCTTGGGCTGGTCGAGCTGTCCTTGTCGACATGCTCGGACACAGGCTTCCCGGCTTCGTCGATCTCGAGTATGGTCCTCGACATCGAGTAATGTGTCTGGGCACCAGGTCGGGTACTCTCTTCCTCAGTCTCCTCAGGCAGGCTTTCCTCGACTCCGGGTTGTTCTCCGAGGTCTTGTCGATCTCGAGTTGTGGTACTCGATCTCGAGTAGGGTGTGGAGTCGGGTTCTTCGTCTTCAGCTTCTCGACATAGGCTCCTCGATCCTGGCAGGTGTCTAGGCACGGCTTGTCGAGATCGACTAAGGCTTGTCGATGTCGAGTAGCTTTGTGCTCCGGTTCTTGCTTCTTGATTTTCTCCCAAAGTGGTTCCATATTCTGCGATATTAAACAGAAACTTATGTAGATCTCCATTTCTGACAAATAAGCATATACTACATAAATCTGACATATTCCCAACCCGAAATATGCAAAATGTAAAGAATATGGAACTAAAATATGCATAAAGACATGGCTACTTTGGAGACATCAAATCACCCCATACTTAGACTTGCTTGTCCTCAAGCAATAACCAAACAATAACCAAGACCTACAACACATCCTTTCAGTCTTCACCTTTGTCAAAAGCAACATCTCAATTAGTAGCAATGTAAGACAAGTGAATTTATTGTCATCACACATATATGAGCGATCCATAGGCATAGGTAATATAAATCCAACCTCACAGGGATAATGTGTTTACACTCAACTCTCAATGTGTTTAGGCTATGAAGATCAACTCTCAACTCAATTCCATATACAATCTCATAAATATTGTAATTTAAATATAAATCCACTTCGCAACCAATTATGAAAATGCAACAAGAATTATCAGGAGGACTTCGCTCAATAGAAGTCTTCAAAGAAGATTCTATTGGGCGGGGTTGTAATGGGGCTTGGTAAGAAATAATAGGGTATGGAATTATTTGGCCATGTGGTGCTTAATAAAATTCGGGAATCAAGACTCCTAAATCTCCAACACAACTCAACCAAACCATAACTCTCAATCATATGCATCAACCGAACTCTCCAATTTATCTCAATGAAATATGTAACCTTTCAAACTTTCTCAACCTCTACAAAGTATGTATCTTGTAAAATAATGAAAGAAATAAGGTAAATTTGGCTCATGCACTTTATATATAAACATATGTACTCTTCTCTTCTTTTTTTTTCGATTTTTTTTTTTTTGAAAATGAAAATAAAATAACACTTAGTGGTGCATTTATGAAGTTAGCCAAAAGTCCTTTTACATAATATGCATAGCAAGACCAACTATAAAACCCACCCATATCTCTATAAACTCGAAAATCCTTCTTGCTTGGAATGCGACATAAGCTCATTCTCTCCACAAATCATCATTTCAACCACTCTAAGTCTTAATTCCTAAATGGGGGTCAGGCTCAATTTGGCTAAGGATAATTTTTTGGAGTTCATAATAAAAGTCTCAGGCTAATGTTCTGGCTTCAAGCAGGGATAATGCATGGTAGGTAAAGAGAGGATAAAATTGGCTTAAAAGGTGCCTCCATCATTTAATTCTCATTCACATAAACATATAAATGCATTGGCTTTGAATAACTATCACAACATTTAGAGATGCATAGGAAGAGTAAATACACTCAAGAAAGCAGAGGGATTTTTAATGTTCTCCCTATAAGGCCAAAATTCTCACTGGGACAATTTTTGTTGGATTTTAACCTTTAGCTTAGGATCATATGTGCTCAATTTCATCGCAAGTTCACAATCCACATAAAAACCATTTTGAGGACTTAGGCTAAACCTTCCACACATGCCATAGGATTTATATGATCAAGTCAGTCATTATTTATCATCATAGGACATCTAAGTGAGGGTATAAAAACTAAGACAATGCAAAAATTTAAACATGCATTTTTTTTTCTTTTTTTGACATTTTCTATTTTTTTATTTTTATTTTTTTTATGCAAAAACAAGACTAAAGTATGACAAAAGATTAAAATGCATAAAATTTAAACATGAATGCATAACATAAAAATTAAAATTTCACCATGTAAAACCAAAAGGCAAGACTAAAACATATGATAATGATAATGAGCCCTTCCCCCACCCCATACTTAAAATATAAAGTGTCCCCACTGTATAAAATCAAGTAAAAACAAGAGTAAAGGAAGGAACTCACAGGATAACACATCGAGGATGGCTGATCAGTGCATGTCGAGTAGATGTGCTTGTCGATCTCGAGTACAGTGTACTCGATCTCGAGGAGCTTTTCTGCGTCCAGTGGTTTCTGAAGTCGAGGGGCATTCTGGGCTTTGTCGATCTCGAGTTGGCCTACTCGATATAGACGAGTGTCTGGGCTGCTCCTCCTTGTCGTCGTCGACTTGGCCTTCGTCGATTTTGACTGTTTTTCAGGGACTTCTTTATTCCACTTTTCGCGATCCTTATTTGCTTGCTGACCTAAAAGTGTTAGATTGCACGCAAAAACAAGACTATCCACATGAAGTATTCTAAAAGACATAAAACCAAAAACCAAAAACCAAAAAGTTCAAAAAAGTTTCAAAATTCTTAAAGTTTATATACATGTTCTAGATTTTAGAGTCGCTAGGCCGACTTCTCCGTTTGCGCTCAAGGACCATTTGTGTGGGGCCTGCTTATGGTTGGCCCTTCTCCTGGATCATCTAGGTCCTGATGGTAGTATGCAAGCTCAGCTGACAGGGGGTTGCTTGCATCATCTCCCTTCTCTTTCTTCTTCTTCTTTCCAGCCCTTAGCTTTCGCAGATTTTCTCGCCACGGGGCCTTACCTCCCCTTAAATTATTGAAAAATTTCTTTATGGACTGAGGGGGAGTAGGATTCATACCTGAACTTACCTTTTCGGATCTAAAACAGAAATCTTTGGGCTTGGGGCTAGTCGATGTCGAGTACTGCTGGTCGACCTCGAGTACAGGGACCCCATATTTAGGTTCTTGGCAAGTCAGTGGCTCAGCAGAGGTTGTCGATATTGACAAGGGCTTGTCGAGATCGAGTAGACCCCTTGTCGAGATCAAGTTGGTCTTGTCGATCTCGAGGATGGTGCTGGTGCTTTCCTCTGCTGATTGTTTGGTCCCGTGGTTGCTGATGCTTTTCACCTCCAGCCATGAAATTTCCTCCTTGGTAGGGCCAAAAGAGAAATCTAAAACCTTATCGCCTATGGTGAAGGTGAGTGATCGATTCTTAACACTAATTCTGGCATCTGCAGTTGCTAAGAATGGTCTACCAAGAATAATAGGGCTAGTAGGATCTTCAGCACAGTCTATGATAAGGACATCTGCTGGAACAAAGAATTTACCAACCTGGACGGGGACATTCTCAACTATACCTGTAGGGATGATCACTGTATTGTTTGCCATGTATAGTTTGGCATTCACAGGCTCTATGCATCCTATCTTTACCTTCCGCCAGATTGATAAAGGCATGATGCTCACACTTGCTCCAGGGTCAGGTCTCTTTTCAGGGAAGTGGAGTACTTTGCATTCGCCTGCGATCTCTAAGATGGATCGCTTCTTGCTCAGGATTTCTTTTAGAAATTTGACATATCCAGGCATCTCTTGCAGGGCTTCTGTAAAAGAAATAGAAACATTCAGTTCTTGCAGTATATTAACAAATCTGGTAAACCTACCTTCAGTGGGATCTTTCTGTGCCTTGGAAGGGAAAGGCAGTGGCTTTTTCTGCTTCGGAGCCAGATCAGTTGTCGGAGGTGCTGCAGAGTCGTCGACCTCGGCCAGATTTTTCTCCTCGATCTCGACCAGTGGCTCCTCGAGATCGAGTTGGGTGGTCGACCTGGAGTTGCTGGGCTGCGCAGTGGAGTCCGAGCTAGGTTTCTGGGCTTGGTCGAGTAGTTCCTTGTCGAGGTCGACCAGAGTCTCCTCGAGATCGAGTAGGTTCTGCTCTGTCTCGAGTTGCTGCTCTGCCTTGCCTTGCTGTTTCCCGACCTCTGGCTCGTGTAATTGCCCACTTCTGAGTTTGATAGCTGCAACGTGTCCGGTTTTCCCTTTAGGATTTGGTTCTGTTTGCCCAGGGAGCTGTCCGGATGGTCGTGGGATCTGTGCAGCGATTTGACCCATCTGCGTCTCTATTCCTCTTTTCCAGATGTGCAGTTCTCCAAATTTTGTAGTGATGTTCTAGAACTGGTTGTTGATAGTGCCCTGATTCCGACGCATCTCCTCAAGGATCAGCTGCAGATCATCCTTCTTTTGATCCCTATCTGGATGTCCTGGAGCTTTGTAAGGTGGGGGATTCCTAGGGGGACCTTGGTTCCACTGTGGCTGATAGAACCTTTGATCTCCCATGTAGCGATTTGGACCCCCAGCGTAGGCTGCTTCCTCATGTGTCTCTGCCATTCTGAGTTGCTCAGTGTGTGGGCACTCAGTAGTGGTGTGCCTCTGTGATCCGCATTCGATGCAAGGCTGATTGACAGATAGATATTTGACTTGCTTGAGGAGCTTGCGATTCTGGTCTCTGTAGAACTGCTCCCTCACATCTGGGTCAATCTCCTTTGCTGGCTCATAGAGTGGCATAGATGGTGCTGGCCTGGCATAGGAGCTCTCCTCATAGTTTGCAGTAGACCCATATTTGTTGTCATAATTGGTGAGCTTGTCTAGCACACCCCATGCGTCAACTGGTGGCATCGTCAGATACTCATAGCGAGTATACTGGTTGATTCTGTCCTTGGTGACTTGATCAAGAGAGTTGAAGAAGATCTCTTGAATGACGTAGGGTGGTTGTCCATGAGTAGGGCAAGATCGCAACAGTTCTTTGTAGCGTTCTCATGCCTTTGCCAGCGGTTCCCCAGGCTTCTATTTGAAAGCGGTGATTTTCTGGCGGAGGAGTGCTGTCTTGGCAGGTGGGAAGAATTTATTCAGAAACTCTTGCTCTACTTGGGCCCATGTCGTGAGTGATCTTGGTTTCAGCCCTTCAAGCCACTTCAGTGCAAGCCCAGCGAGAGACCAGCGGAAAGCTTTCATCTTGACATATTCCAGCGTTGTACCTTCAGCAAGAGTACGGCACATGTCAGAAAAATTGGTAATATGTTCAAGAGGACACTCATTAAATTTGCCATAAAAAGCATTATTTTTAAGCTCTATCAGAAATTGAGTGCGAATTTCAAAGGAGTTTTCAGGGATAAGAATCGCCAATTCAGGCACGACGAGAGTTGGATGCATATAATCCTCAGCCGTGGTTGGGTACTGGGCAAGCTCAGCCTCCGCTTGTTCCCTTGCTGCTTTCTCAGTGGCGATAGCAGCTTCTTTAGCGGCTAGTTCCCTTGTAAGCCTCGCAATTAGCTGTTCTTGTGTCTCTGCGGCTGCCATGGCTCTTTTCAGTCTAGCGTGGGCTTGTATAAGACGTTCTGGGTTGTCTAAGCCGTCAAACTCAGGTGGTTGACCAGAACGGTGCATATACCTGAAAAGTAACTCAAAGTAGATGTGAGATTAAACTACCTAAGGCGCAAATGATAGCTTCCCCGGCAACGGCGCCAATTTGTTGAGAGGAGGAAATTCGAGTATGCAAAATAAAATATAAATAAATCACAGCAAACCAGATTCTGTCCCTTGCAAATGATTACAAGACTTCCTCCCGATGCAGCAGTGGGAAGTCAGGATCGATCCACGAGGAAGCGTGTCAGCGGATCCTAGGCAGCGGAGAAATCTCACAGAAGTCGACCACAGGTGCTAGATCTCGACTAGGGTAAGTCGACAGGAGATCAGGCAAGTCGAACAGCGCAGCAGTCACAGGCACTGCGTGTAGTCGATCTCGACCAGAGCCTACTCGAGATCGAGTAGGGCCCTTGTCGACGTCGGCTTGGCTTGTCGAGCACCTGCACACAGAAGCTACAGCGACTTGGGTCGAAGATCAGTGCTCGAGATCGAGTAGTGCTAGTCGATCTCGAGGAAGACAGAGAATAAAAACGAAATAAAGTAAATGCAAAGGCTTTGGGGTCTCGAAATAAACTGTATAAAAAGGACTTCCAGGATTGGGGTTTGCAACAACGATAACCAAGCATGCATAAGGCAGAGATAAAACAGATAATCATGTGAATCGCATCAAAGGACTAAGCTTTCGCCTTTTCCAACAATTAGACAACTCTTTCAAGAAACCCTAATTGTCTCTACTAATTTCATGTTTACAATCCAAGTTGTTATCATGGACCTCCATTAGATGGGTAATAAACACATAAAAAGTAGTAGATGCTTAAAACATGATAAAGGTCGGATCTTTACCTCAAACACGCATGGCTAACGTCGGGCTCGCCCCAACCCTAGAAGTGGGTTGACTACTCGCACTTCATTGCAACTTCAGACATTGATTGATGGAAAGAAACTTGCATTAAACCAAACTGTAGAAAGTACAACCGAACAAAGCCAACTTGCTCTCGCTCCTTTGCTCCACTCGGCCTCACTTTCTCTCTCTACTACTACTTCTCCTACTGAAATTGAATGCTTAGAAATCAGCCCCATGGGCTTTATTTATAGGCTTCTAATCCTCTCAATTCAAGGATAGAATATCTATATCTATATCTAAAACTTTAAAGATAAATAAAAACTATAAAGAAATTAAAGCTAAAATAGGGAAATATATCTAAAGTGTCTTCAAGTGGATAGATCTCTCTCTTCATGATGTATCTTGATAAATTCGGATAGAATCGGCAATCTTCGGGCCCAAGTAATCCCACACCGAGTAGAATTGATCAAACCACGTAACGCGTCTTCTGGAGGCGTCCTCGATCTCGAGTAAGGCTACTCGATCTCGAGTAGAATTGTCGGTCGACTGGGCTTGACTCGGCCTCTCGGCTAGCTGGTGCTCGATGCTGCTCGGACATGGCTTCCGGGGTGTACTCGATCTCGAGTACCCTTGTCGACATCGAGTAAGGCTGATCGTCGACTAGTTTTGCTTGGGCTGGTCGGGCTGTCCTTGTCGACATGCTCGAACACAGGCTCCCCGGCTTCGTCGATCTCGAGTATGGTCCTCGACATCGAGTAATGTGTCTGGGCACCAGGTCGGGTACTCTCTTCCTCAGTCTCCTCGGGCAGGCTTTCCTCGACTCCGGGTTGTTCTCCGAGGTCTTGTCGATCTCGAGTTGTGGTACTCGGTCTCGAGTAGGGTGTGGAGTCGGGTTCTTCGTCTTCAGCTTCTCGACATAGGCTCCTCGATCCTGGCAGGTGTCTAGGCACGGCTTGTCGAGATCGACTAAGGCTTGTCGATGTCGAGTAGCTTTGTGCTCCGGTTCTTGCTTCTTGATTTTCTCCCGAAGTGGTTCCATATTCTGCGATATTAAACAGAAACTTATGTAGATCTCCATTTCTGACAAATAAGCATATACTACATAAATCTGACATATTCCCAACCCGAAATATGCAAAATGTAAAGAATATGGAACTAAAATATGCATAAAGACATGGCTACTTTGGAGACATCACTCGCTCAGGTAATTGTCGAGGTTGGTAAGTAACTGAGGTCGCTCGTACTGGTTGACTCGACCCTTGTAATGGTGGTCCTCGGGGACAACATAAATGGCCTGCACAAAGGGGTGAAAATGTCAGTCACGCATCGACAATACGAAATTCCGTTGATCAACACTACGCAAACCATATCTCGTCTGTTGTCTATGAATGGGGAATCCTTTTTACAAAGCGGCTAGTCGATATGTTCTCATTTGCTAGATATCCTGCAGAATTAGGAAGCAAAACCTTATGACACTCCACACAAAGCCTGTACATAATGACACCAGTCACAATGCACATGACAATAAGGTTATCTAACACGACACCAGTTTCAATGCACATGGCAATAACGACGTTGCAAACCATTTCCCACCCTACACATACCAACTGCTGCATGCATGTCACCCCTAAACATATCAAACGTCTCTGCATTTAGAGCAAACTTTGTAAGCTTTTATAAGGTTCAACCGAACATACGTCGAGGTAGTTTCGACTTCCACATGACATGAAGAGTTATAAGCATGACATCTGACTATTACACACATGACAGAAATCAAAGTGTCGACAAATCCATTAAATGTTCAAAGGTATCTCAAGATTAAACATATCCAAGTCACCCTACTCCTGGTATTTCATATTCCACATTGTTGTTCCCCAATTCCCCCAAAATCCCCAATTTCTCCAATTTCGCCAATTCCCCATATTCCCCCAATTTCCCCATCTAACTACAACCAATATATCCATTTTCCTCAATTTCACCCCATCCATCCCCAATTTTACCCAATGTTCAAGAACAACTGTTAATTTCCCCCAATTTCCCTTCTACCCCGCTCGTCAAAACCCCCGTTCCGAAACTTTACATCCCTTGATTTTTACATGTCGATGGTTACTTCTTACATGACAGAAGGAACCTGGAATAAAAATTTCGTTCTTCATCCCATTTCAAACAATGGCAAACACATTAATTTGGTTCTTCCAATCGACTCCTCGCCCTATCAATTTGTGGAATCGGTAAATAATCGGTGGCGTTAGGGTTTACTTACTTGATAACCAAAGGTCTGTCACTTGTATTCGGTGTTTGTGGCCTGTTTGATGTCCACTTATTCTTCTCCTCTGCAGACTTTCTCTTGTTCTTCTTTGAACTCCTTCCTCTTCTTCCTTCCGTTTTCGATTTTCAGAGAGAGAGAGAGAGAGAGCAACTCTAGGCATATCCCTTTCCCCTTTATTAAGCATCTCTCATCGACAATTGAATTGACAGGTTTTTTAAAAACCTGTCAATTCTCTCCCTATCCACACGTCTCACTCTCTCTTCTCCATAACTGCAGCTGGTTTCTCTCTCTATTGTAACCGGTTGAGATTTTTTAAGGGGTTAGGGTTAAGTTTTTGCAATTAATATGAATAGGGGATAGGGGGTGCAAACCCAACCGGATTTTTGAGTTAGTTTTGCAAATACCCCAGCCCTTTAAATGTTACATAGATTTTTAGTTCATGAAATATTACAAGAACTGTTACATAGGTTTTTAGTTCATGATTTAAATATACAATTCAAAGATATATTTTTATTATAGTAACTAAACGTAGTAATTTCATGTTTTGAAAGGATTTCTCAATAATATAGTTAAATCAATAGATAATTTTTTTTTAAATCTAGATAAATCTTAAATGATACTCCGAAGGTTTTAGTTTATGATTTAAAAATATTCTTTTTTTTTTTATTTTCAAACGTTTTGATATAATAATTTATATTATTTAAAAAATCTATTATCAATAGTATAGTTAGTTACAAGGATTGAAATTATAGAATTTTCAACTCAAAACTTAAAAGTTTAATAGAAATAAATTCAAAGAGTCCACACATATTAAAAAAGATGATAAGAATGCAATTTTTCCATTATTTTAAACATTATTGTTAATTTTATTGATTTTATCTGATAACTTTTACATTTTATATAATGTAAGCTTTTATCTCATGAATTTAAATTTTTGTATTAAAAAATAACTAACATATATGTACAAGGAAAAAAATTATTCATCTATTTTTGTATAATCTATGTAATTGGAAAAAATATAATAAATGTGAAGGAAAGAGAGGTAAAACTATAATTTTTTTATATATATAAAATTCGAAATTAAAGTTAGTCATTATCCATTCTCTCTCTCTCTCTCTCTCTCTCTCTCTATATATATATATATATATATATATCTATATATATATATATATATATATATATATATATATATATATAGGTTGGTTCCTGTGTAAGCAACCCTTACTATGTATTTTATGAGCAAATCCTAGCCATTTACTACAATAGAAAGGATGGTCAAGATTTGGTGAATATTTAAAAGTAAAAAGGAGAGAAAAGCGGCATTGAGTGAAATATGGAAAGGTTAGGCGCGTGTATTGTATATGTACGTAGCTAAGAAATCAATACCACTTTCACCTTTTAGTTTTCACAAAGATTTGGTTGCTTATTTTCAATGAAAGAGGAAATAAAAAAAAGCCGTATAAATAATATGAAATGCACAAGGGTTTGTGGTTAAATAGTGATTATTCATATAAATAAATACACGAGTACTCGTTGTTAAGTAGTGATTATACATGGTTAAGTATAGATTTTTCGTTGGTAAGTAGTGATTATTTGTATAAATAAATACAAAATACGTGAGTATTTGTTTTTAAGTAGGGATTCTTCATTCGTAAGTAGTGATTATTCGTATACATAAATACGAAATACATGAGTATTCGTTGTTAAGTAGTGATTATTCGTAGTTAAGCAAGGATTCTTGGTTGGTAAGTAGTGATTATTCGTATAAATAAATACAAAATACATGAGTATTCGTTGTTAAGTAGTGATTATTCCTAGTTAAGTAAGGATTTTTCGTTGGTAAGTAGTGATTATTCGTATAAATAAATACAAAATACATGAGTATTCGTTGTTAAGTAGTGATTATTCGTAGTTAAGTAAGGATTCTTCGTTGGTAAGTAGTGATTATTCGTATAAATAAATACAAAATACATGAGTATTTGTTGTCAAGTAGTGATTATTCATAGTTAAACAGGGATTCTTCGTTAGTAAGTAGTGATTATTTGTGTAAATAAATACGAAATACACTAGTATTCATTTTTAAGTAGTGATTAGTCATGGTTAAGTGGTTAAGTGGTTAAATGGGCGATTAGTTGTTAAATACTCCGTAGTGATTATACGGATGAAATGAAAGAACCAATATTTTCTAACCTTTTTAATATTCAACAAAATCCCAAATTAACTCCCACTATAAAAAATTCCCTAAATATCACCATATATTAATTCCTCCCACATGGCGGTTACAATTTTGAACAATGTGTATAATACACGCTCTTTCATGGGAGAGTGGAGTGTATATGATGGTGGGTCCCAGTCGATTTTTTGCATTTATTTGATTAACTTTGGCTCCATCTCAGCCTTTAGTTTAACTCCATCCAATGGCTAATACTTGCTCATAAATTACATAATAACCATTGCTCACATATGATCTATCCTATATATATATATATATATATATATATATATATATATATATATATATATATATATATATATATATATATATATAGGGATTGACTCCGGTGAAAACTTCAAATTGTGGTAAAAAACCCGTGAGGACTACTTTATATCTCGGTTTTTTTGAAATCCATGCTAAAAACATCAATCACACGGTGATTTTACAACTCGGTTCAACCTAAAAACCATGCTAAAAACTCCAATTTTAAAATAACACATGACTTTATAGCTTGGTCAAACCGAAAAATCGTGCTAAAAAGCTAATGTTTTAAAATTACATAGTGACTTTATAGCTCGATTTTATTCCGAACCGGGCTAAACTTTATGCCTTTATAGATCGGTTCTATTCATAACCGGGCTATAAAGCAAGTAAACTTTATGCCTTTATATATATAGGGTTGCGCTCCGGTAAAAACCAAAATTGCGGTAGAAACCCGTGAGGACCGGGTTTCTACCGCAATTTTGGTTTTCACCGGAGCGCAACCCTATATATATATATTTATATAATAAATTGTCATCAATAATAAATTTATAATAATTTAAATCAGAAAATAAATTATAAAACTAAGTAAAATGAATAAGACAAATAAACAATTATAAAAATAAATTCTTTTATTAAAGATTTATTGGAGTTTTATATAGTTAAAAAAAATGGCTAAATTGCATAGATATACAAAAAAAAAGAACTTTGCAAAAATGACCATGACATTGATAAATTGCAAACAGTGGGCCCAATATCAGTTTTGAAAAAAAAAATACCCACTTGCTCAGCCGGTTGCAAGTCGGACAGGAGGAGGAAGGGTCGAACAAGAGAGAGGTCAGAGAGAGAGAGAGAGAGTGAGAGAGAAAGCGGCGAAGGAGGACGCTGTCGATGGAGGAGGAGGCGGAAGAGGCTATCGACGGAGGCGGATCAAATCGGCGGGAGGAAGATGTAACTGGTGAAGGATGGAGGAGGAATCCGGTGCAGAGAAACCGAATCTGGCGAAACAAATTTGAAAACAGGTAAACAAATTCGTTCTTGAATCAGTGAAACCCTAACTAAATCCGAACAAATTGTTCTGCATTGTGTGATTTTTTAATGGGGATTTCGGTTTGAAACCCTAACAAAATGAGAAATTTGGGTCGGAATTTCAGTGTCAAACCGTAACTCCATTGAAGAGAGGGGCGACAGATGATGGGACTCAAACCACCATTGAAGAGAGGTTAGCTCCCATTCTCTATCTCTATTCTACCTCCTTTTATGGCTTTTTGGGGGTTTCAATTTATGGAATGTCGAGTTGGGGTCCTTGGGGAGAATGGGGTTGAAATTGTTTGAATGTATAAACCCTAACCTTATGTGTGGTGGACAATTTGGGGATAGGGTGGGGAATCACCTTTAATGCTTAGTTGAGAATGAAATTGAATGTTGTTCTCTTCGTTCTCCCTTTTCAATTTGTCTAGCCCACCTCTCTCTCTCTCTCTCTCTCTCTCTCTCTCTCTCTCTCTCTCTCTCTCTCTCTCTCTCTCTCGTGGTTTCAAGGGCACCCTCGCTACTCCTTCAACGACGTTTACCCGGCTTCAATGAAGGTGCTTCAATGGCGGTTTTCACTTCGCTTTCTCTCTCTGGTGTTCTCTTCGTTACCCGGATTTGTAGGTCTTTGCCACCGGTTATTTTTGCAAGATTTTGGGCCCTTTTGCCACTTTTCAAATTTGGGCCGGGGGAGTTAGTTTTGCAAAGACCCGTCTTTTTTGGTATATTCCATACCATTTCCTATAAAAAAAAGGATTTTTTTGATAACTGTCCAAAAAATGGGGGCTGCTTTGCAAAATGTCCATTTTTATAATGCATTTTGCAAAATGTCCCAATTTGACATTTTTACCCCTATTATACCCTCTCACGTTCTCCCTCTCCCTGTTGAAAATCCTCTTTCTCTTGTACTTCTCCCCGATCTGCTGCTTCCTCGCCTCCCTCGCCCTTTTCTCCTCCGTCGTCCTCCCCGTAGGCTTCAGTTGCTCTCTCTCTCTCTTGCTAAAAGGATCTGAAACTCATACTAATCTCATACTAATCTACACCTCCTTCTATTTGCATTGATTAATTACACTAGGCTAGCAAATTCCCCAATTTCCAGCCATCTCTTCCCGATTTCGATTTTGCAGTGTGAAATCAATTAGAAATCCAGAGCAACAGATCTGATCTCAGCCATGGCGGACGGTTGGTGCGCCAACCTCATCGTTGAGAAGTGGCAACAGGGAGGAGCGACTGTCACCAGCATCAGCCTTGCCGTCGCCAACCCTCTGTTGACCTCATTCTTCCTCTCGTCCTTGCGTGCTGCCATGGAGAAGAAGGGTCGAACGAATTGAAGCATCGCCTCCTCCTATCTCAACCTCACTTTTCCTCTCTTTTTGAAGATTTGTGGTATTCTAATTTTTTCTGAAACAATACTGTAATGCTCTATTTTTGTTTAGGTGTACACAGATTTGTGAATTAGGCCATCTATTTTTGTTTGCAAGGGGGCGGCAAGAATGCAGAGGCGGACGAGGTCAATGGAGAGATCCAAAAGCATGAGCAGGGAGAAGCGGAGCTTGGATGCCACTTCCGCCGTCGCCGGAGGCGATGATCAGCCAGAGCGCAAGCAACCTGCTTTAGTGAGGTGGCTATTTCGTTGTTCTGAATTTGTTATTTGTTTAGTTCGTAGTCACTAGTCAATACGGAGTATGCAAGTGTTTCTTACCTTTGATGTGTCATCAACAGTTGTGAAACACGCAGAAATCAAGCAACTGGGCTTAGTTGGATTAATGAGATGGGATGGCATTATTTATTGGCCCATCAAGAATATTAAGTGGGCTTGTTTATATATGTGTGACACGCAAGAATGAAGCACTGTTGTCACCAAGAATTGAAGATGTGTGACACGCAAGAATCGAAGATGAAGCACAAGTGTTTTTTATGACATTTTTTTACTTTTTTTTATGACATTAATGTAATCATTGTCGCCCCTAAAAGAAAAACTATAGGACAAATGAAAAGAATGATTAAGTGTTAATAGTGGTGTCACCAATATAAAAATAGTGTCACCGCAAGTGTACCGAGTAGTGTCACCACCGGTGTACCAAGTAAAAGAATTGTCAAGTGTTATTAGTGGTGTCATCAAAACAGTGTAATCACTATTGTCACCAAAAGATAATCCTAGGACAAGGAAAGTACAAACCCTAAAAGAGATATTGCTAAGCAAAACCATTGGTGTCATCAAAGGAAAACCTTAGGATATATAAGAGAAGTGTTATTAGTAGTGTCACCACAATATAAAAATGTAACAACAACGCGTTGTCACCATAGGAAAACCCTAGGACAAGTTAAAATGTTATTAGTGGTGTCACCAAAATAAACAAAAATATAACCAAATCAAAACTTGGAGCTGTCACCAGAGATATTCACACCAGTAGTGTCCCGTTTATACCCCTTTAAATAATGGTGTCACCGCCCTATCGCTGTCTCCGACTCATCGCCCTATCGCTGTCACCACAACCCATATCGCTGTCACCACAACCCATATCGTTGTCATCACCACCCATATCGTTGTCACCACCCATATCGATGTCACCACCTCTATCACTGTCACCGCTATATCGCTGTCAACACTCCTATCGCTGTCACCACCACCCCTATCACTGTCACCACCACCCATATCGCTGTCACCACCTCTATCAATGTCACCGCCCTATCGTTGTCACCACCAATCCTATCGTTGTCACCACCACCCATATCACTGTCACCACCACCCATATCACTGTCACCACCACCCATATCGCTGTCACCACCACCCATATCGCTGTCACCACCTCTATCCCTGTCACCGCTCTATCGCCGTCAACACTCCTATCGTTGTCACCACCACCCCTATCATTGTCATCACCACACCTATCACTGTCACCACACCTATATATCGTTGTCACCACCCCACCCTTATCACTACCACCATTATCATTGTCACCACTGAATGTCACCACCCTTAATTAGAGGTGACACTCTTGGTGGCACATGTAATTTCATGAAAAAATTAAAAAAAAATAGTGTGGTCAAATACAATATGACCAAAATAAATAAAAAAGAACATATAATTTCATGAAAAATATAGTGTAATCAAACACAATCTCTACGAAAAATAGTATAATCAAGCATTTAATCGAAGAACTTGATACAAAAATATCAAATGCGATAATTTATTAAGCAATATAACAAACCGCAATGTCCAAATATTCAATTTGTTACCCTTTGACCTTTTCCACCACAATTCAAAATCACCCCCTCGCCCTTCATTCCAACTAAAGACAAAAATCCCTAATTCATTCTTCCCCATTTCTTCCTACTGGCAGCAAGACCACTAAGAATAAAACATTAATTTGCCACCTTGAACACAGCAATTGAAGTATAAAACACAACAAATAACACATTTTGCCACTTTGAACAAATCTAGATATGCAACAAAAGAGTAAATAACAAGATAAACAACCATCTTGAAGTAAAATAAAAGCAAAAATACACAGTAAGCTCCCAAAAGAAGGAATCCTCATTCATCACCCAATAAAACGCAGTAAGCTCCCAAATACAAAAAGGGACAGTAAATGCAATTACAATGATTACGCAGTAAGCTTCGGCCGCTTGGGAGCACTGAGTAGGAGAAGGTGATGTGGTAGTAGTAGTAGAAGAAGATCGAAGATGAAGAATAGCAATGGATAACAATGACAGCAGGACGAAGTGCAAGTAGCCATCGATGACAGCAGCAGCAAAACTCGAACAGCAAAACTCGAACGGTAGCAGCACCATGACAGCAGCAAAACTCGATTTCATCACCTTCACCCTTCCAGGAGCGATCTCGCCGGCGGAGGCATCAGATTCGAGGAGGAGGAAACTAAAATTTCGCCCCAAATTTAAAACCCTAACCCTAGAGTAGCCATTGGAGGACCAATAGAAGGTAGGGCGAAGAGGAAGAAGGGATAGGATGAACCTGGAGTCAGCAGAGGATTGAAGGCGACACTGCTGCCTTCGCGAAATCGCGAGGGAAGGAAGGATTGGAAGCGAACTTCAGCCTATAGCTCTGTAATTTCTTCTCAGAGGTTCGGCAATGAAGCCTAGGTGTATTATCGGCCGATTGCGTCGGGGCCACGGAGGAGGTGCGACACCTGAGCATCGGGGTGGTAGTTGTCGGAGGCTGTGAAATCAAACGCGGTCTCCGCTCTTGATCGCCCTCTCCGACATCGACGACGAGCCTCCGCTTTCTCGCCTCTCTCCCTCAGATCTGTGGGAACGTCATGGATAAGGTGAAGTGGCTATCTAAACGAGGTTAAGTAATGAAAGGGTAAAACGGGGTTTTCAAAATGTTTTTGGACATTTAGCAAAAACTGATTTTAAATGGACATTTTGCAAAAAGGGGTTGGCAAAATGGACATTTAGCCAAATATCTTCTAAAAAAAATTGACCCAAAAAAAAGAAATCTACTCTATTTTGTGAAATAAACTAACCACTCAATTTAGTTTATAGTTAGATGAAATCTTGTATTGAAATATTTTAACCTTCACATTTTAATAAAAAAAAAATATAATTAATATGAAAAAATACGTAGTATAATTATAAAAAAAAATCGCACAAGAGTGTGGACAATAAGACTAGTTAGGATAATTTGTCCAACTTAAACAAAGTTCATTTAGGAAGTAATGAGTCTTTTTTGGCTCGAACTACCATACACCATTACACCATACCAAATTACCAATCCATATTACGAAGTAATAAATTCATTATAAATAATTAAATATAAATTTATTACACTGTCAAGTTGTTAAAAATACGGAGTAAATAAAACTAAAGGAGATCATTTATTATATACGGAGTATATCACTTTCAATATACTATAGTAAGATGTAATGATGTATAATGAATACACAGTATTGTAAATGAATATATGGAGGGAGAGGGAGAGGGAGATGATGAAAGCTGTATCAAAAAGTCTTTAAAACAAGCGAAGGGAGGAACATAGAGGAGGGAGAGGGACAACAAACAGCTACTCCCTTTCCTCCGCTTCTGACAGTGAAATTAAAGGGCAGCTCTCTCTCTCTCTCTCTCTGCATCCATTTATTCCCCCTTCCTTTTATTGTTTCTTTCTTTCCCAATTGGTATTTACATATACCAAAAAAATTTGGGTTTTGCAAAACTAACATCCCCTTGAGAAATTTACAAAACTAACAATTAAGGTTAAAAATTTACAAAAATAGCAGGTCATCTAATCCATTGTTGCAAGTGGAGAGGGGGAATATTAATCGGAGAGAGAGAGGGCTGCCAAATTGAGAGAGAGTACGTGTGTAGAGATTTGTAGAGGAGAGAGAAGAAAAAGTGTCAAATTAAGAGAGAGTGTACAGCGATTTGCAAATGAGAGAGAAGAAAAAAATAAAGGGAACCGTACCACCATCATACAATATATAATAATGAATATGTGTCTCGGTCGGATTCATGAGAGTTGACACATGAAATTCATATATTGGCACGTAAATAAGCGTTAGTGGCACAACGACCGTATTGAGTGGCATGTAGTTGATTGTCATGATAGACGTTAAGATAATTGTAATATTCGGACTTGGGTTTATCGTTTAGACTCAAAAGAGTCGGCACGAGATTTACCTATACTGGCACATAAATAGACGTTAGTGCCAGTCAATTTGACTGGCATGTAAGTCCTATATTTATTTCTCTGTCCATAAAATAATCTCACTTTGAAATTTTTTTTCCCCATAAACATATATAAAGTGGGTGTCTATAGATAAATAAAATTAAATTAAGTTCAAAAGTAAATTTATTTTTTAATTTTAACTAATGAAAATGACCAAAAATTAGTTTAAACAATTAAAATTCAAGACTTCCACTTACCTGCAACCTGCTACACCCTTTGCCCAAAAAATTGCAAAAATAACCAATCCCTCCCCCCTTGCAATTTTGACAGTAATAGTGCTACTTTTGCCAAAAGGTGAGGTTTTTGGTATATTGGTGCAATTTTGTCTATTCCTTTCAACTTCAAGGGATAATTTTTATTAAAAAATACAGTATACAGTAGTATTTTTTAAAAAAATGAAGAAGAAGAAATCTTTATAGCCTCAGAAATCTTGTGTTTTTTTTTACAGTGGGCAAAAAGCAGATCGACAAAGCGATCTTGAAGCCATCAACAGATGACTTGGATGACCCTACGCAGAGGGTCGACGGTCAAAAAAAGAAAAAATATATAAGAATACAATTACAAGGATTTAAAATTAAAAATAACTAGAAAATTAAAATCCATATTTCTTCTTATCATTAATTTGAGCCTGGCTTGGAAAGCTGTGATGGTTGAGGTGATGATTCCGGGTCTGGATCAGGTACAACAACGAGCAAACTCGTTCATTAAAATTGTTGCATGTGATGACTGGTACTCGAAAACTTGAGATCTGAAGTTGCACAATCAAAGTCATAGTGTTAAGGTGGTGGAGATGCCAGATCTAGACCCAGGGTCGTAGATCAGAGCACCCATCAATTGGATATATTGGGTATTTAAATTTTGTGGGTTTTGATTTTTAATGGGTTTATCAAATTTGGAAGAAGAGGGGAGGTAGAGGATAAGAACAGATTTGGGTTCGATTTTATGGATAGAGGGAATAAAATCAGATTTGTTGGGAGAGATTTGGATTTGCATGTTGACACTGCCGGTTGAATCAGGTGTTTGATTTTGTGATTTGGGGTTTCTAGGTGGGAGAGGTGAAGGCTGGGCGTGTTTGCTGTGGAGTCGAGGAGGAAGGGATGGAACCAGCGAGGCCGGAAGCCCGCCACGAGGAGAGGAGGCAACACCGACAACGTGGTGGCGGAGGAGGCGCTGCCGGGAGCCGCCCAACCGCAGGACGTCGGCAAGGGCTTACGGGCGGCCAGGAGGGAGAGGGAAGATGGCTCTCCAGTGCCGCAAGAACCCGTCGTCGCCATGACCCGAGAGGGGGAGGCTAGACCAGGACTGGCCGAGGGTTGTTGGACAGGGCCGCCAGGGACCATCGGGGAAGGCCACCGGAGACCTGTAGGAAGGCGGCTACAGTTTGGGTTTTGTGGGTTGGGATTTTTAGCGGAGATTTTCAGAGATATTTGGTTGTGGGTTGAGGCCGGCCGGACGCCAGCCGGGGTGGAAGTGGAGCTGCTCACATGGAGGTAGCGGCGGCGGCTATGCTAGGGTTTTTTTAGGGAAGAAGGTTTTCAGGTCAATAGTGTTTGTGTTGTTCATACCCTCAGAAAGTGGGGTGTGGGACTCAAATGCTGAATCAACCCTAAACTCAGAAATCTTGTGTTGTACTTGTATAAAAGCTACTAGTATAATACGTATTTCTCACCCAAAACGCCCAATTCAAATCCCATTGTTATTCGAATCCAAAATTCCAATCCCATTGCACAAAACCCCCAATTCAACTTCAACATTCCAATCCAAATAAATCAACCCTAGATCATTGTTATTTGTTAAACCAAACTGGTGAAAATTGAAATGAGATTATGGATAATCGATTGGGATTGTGGAGTTGGGAGTGGTACCTGACAGAGGCGATGAGCCGGCGACGAAGATGGTCTGCTTCTGCTCGGCAACAAACTCGACGACGACACTTCGACAGTCGCCTGGGCTACTTGAGCAGAGAGTGGCGCCTGGGCTCGCTGCAGTCACCGGTGACGACGGGAGGGAGCAAGCGGAGCAGCCGAGGTTCGGGCTAGACTGGAGGTCGACAGTGAGGTGATTGAGCAAATGGAGGCCGAAGGAGCGGGCGATGGTGCTGAGAAGGAGTTAGGACTTAGGAGCAGTAAACGGGTGTTTGATTTTTAGGGTTTTTCTCAAAACGATGCTGTTTTGATTTTTTTTACTAGCTAATTATTGCTGAGAGGGTAAATCCTTTTTTATTGCGAAAAAATATTTTTAATCCATTATTTTACAATGTTTCATTATAAATAATTGATCTAAATGATATTTATTCCATTTACATACTTTATATTATAATAGTCTATATACTATTAATTTTTTTTAAGATGTCATTCTTAACTTTGTTAAGAAAGAAAACAGCATTGAGTGCGGAGTCATATGACGATAAACTTCACAAAATACTTGAAATTCATATCCAAAACACTAGATAATATATTCATATAGTTTGACAATAAACTTCACATAATATGAATTATTTCAAATAATTACATTATAGTTTGATTATTTCAAATAGTTACATTATATTTAATGAAAATTTCCTATATTCTTATGCCTTACAATACACTATTTTTATATTTTGTTATTAATATTATTAATTAAATATTGTATAGGAAATATCTACAAATTCTGCTCATATTCTCGCATCTTTAAATTTACTTATCACAAAAAAAACTAATAAGAATATATTAACAAGGTAGATAACAACAAAATAATAAATAGCTATGTCGTTTTCATATTATTATAATAGTATAATACATCTAATAAATAATGTAGATAAGTTATGGTAATATCTTCTATAAAATATAATATATTTTACAAATCTCGTGCGTCACGCACGGGTACTACGCTAGTAAACTCTTAATTTAGAAGAGTTTATGATGATGTGTCAAGCTTAGAGGAATTTTAGGAGTCTTGACCAATAATTTTTTTTCCATTTTTTTATTTTCTTTAATTCTAATTTTTTTTCTTCTTTTTTCCTTTAATTCTCTTTTTGATTTAATTTTACTAACTATTGGGCTTAATTCAAAACATTGATCTTAGACTAAATTATAATTTTAGTAGTTTTTTTTCTAAAAAAACAATCTATTCTATATAAACTCTTAACTTAGAAGAGTTTAGGATGATGTGTCAAGCTTAGAGGAATTTTAGGAGTCTTGACCAATCATTTTTTTCCATTTTTTTTATTTTCTTTAATTCTAATTTTTTTTTTCTTCTTTTTTCCTTTAATTCTCTTTTTGATTTAATTTTACTAACTATTGGGCTTAATTCAAAACATTGATCTTAGACTAAATTATAATTTTAGTAGTTTTTTTTTCTAAAAAAACAATGGGATTAATTCAAAACATAAAATTAAGGGCAAATTGCATAAAATAGCACGAACTTTAGGGGTGGTTGCACTAAGTGGCACAAACTTAGAAAAATACAGAAATAATCACCAACTTTGGGGTTTAGTTGCGGTCAATGACATATACCCCATATCTCGCTAATGTGGACTCGTGGGGTGCTTACATTGAATTTTTTTTTTAATTAAAAAGGCATATATCGAGATATGAATTAGTGGGAATTACATGAAATTTTTTTAAAAAAATTTTAAGATATAAAAGATGTGCCCAAATTATGAAACTAGCTAGGTTCCATTTTTATTTTTATTTCATATAATTCCAAATCGAAGATAATTGTGACAAATATAACATTTGCAAATTAAAATAACTAGTACCAAATTTTAATTTCCAAATGTTATATTTGTTACAATTATCTTTGATTTGGAATTACATGAAATAAAAAATAAAATTGGAACCTAGCTAGTTTCATAATTTGGACACATCTTTTATGTCTTTTAATTTTAAAAAAATCATGTAACCATTCTCACTGATCCATATCTCGCTATATGTCTTTTTAATTAAAAAAATTCCATGTAAGCACCCCCACTAGTCCACATTAGCGAGAGCGAGATAGGAGGTGCGTGCCACCGACCACAATTAAACCCCAAAGTTAGTGATTATTTTTGTATTTTTTAAGTTCGTGCCACTGAGTGCAACTATGCCTAAAGTTCGTGCTATGTTATGCAATTTGCCCTAAAATTAATAATAAGATAACATAAAATTAATATTAGTAATATATATATACTACTTTAATCGTTTTCTCAATCCATGAGTTTAATTTAAAATATTTAATTATCCGAACTTTTACAATTATGTTATAATATTAATTTAATATATTAGTAAGATTTTGCTTATAAAAAATCGCGCCATTGTGCGAGAATCATACAAATTTACCCAATTTTTTTTAAAAAGTGAACATTTACTTAATTATGTTCATTTTTTATTTGGACATCCACTAAATTATGTCTAAATAAAAGTTCTCCATTTTCAAAATTAGAGTTCATAATTTTACCGTATTTATTTACTTGTTGAGTCATCTCATTATCTACCGGTAAACCTTGTTGCCATTTGATGATTTCTTCTTCCCTTTTCTCCCTGTTTCCCCCCTCTTCAATTCAATTTCCTTTTTCTTTATTGAACCAGAAAAATTGTAACCTCGAGACCGGTGCCCAATACAGACAGTAGACCACAGTCCACATTGCAGACCATCTCTCTCTCTACCTGTTTCAAAACTGGGAAGGGAGGTGAATGGGAGAGTAACAGAAGCAAGAAAATGGTTTGGAAGAGAGAAGCAGATGAGAGAGAAAGGTTTCTCTCTTAGGAGGAGAGAGCCTCCCTGAGAGACCAAACACCCCCCAAAACCAGCAATTTCCTCAACCACACAGAAAATTTCCATCTTTAACTTGTTTTGTGTTCCTCTTTTGATTTGAGATTTAAAGTTCCCATCTTTCTGGATTTTGATCCTTTGTTCCCCCTGGATCTGCTGCATCTTCTCTGGGTTGTGGCTATAAAGAAGAAAAAATGGCCCTTTCCATGAATAGAGACTCCAGCAGCAAGCAGATTGATAACAGCAAGTATGTGAGGTATACACCAGAGCAGGTGGAGGCTCTTGAGAGGGTTTATATGGAGTGCCCAAAGCCCAGTTCTTTGAAAAGGCAACAGCTCATTAGGGAGTGCCCTATTCTCTCTAATATTGAACCCAAGCAGATCAAGGTCTGGTTTCAGAACCGAAGGTAAGGTGGTTTGAAGTGGGGTTTTCTGGTGGTATTTTTAGGGTTTTCTTTAAGGAATGAAATCAAATGCTTATTTGTGGTCCTTTTTTGGGCAATTATCATGGTATAATAGATTTTGAGAAATGGGTATGTGATGGAATCTGTTAGGAATACACAGAAATAGTTATTTTCATTCATGCAGAACCATTAAACTTATGGGTTTTACTCTTTTAGGGTTTTCTTGTATTGAAGTTTCAAATATGCACTGGGCCTGTGGGTTTTTAGGGTAGTTTCTATATATTCTTGGATTCATTAACTGTGCTTGCTTGTGTATTAGCATGTGAGATTTAGGTGAATTTGCCAATTCATTTTCTGCTATATGTCATTGGACTTTTAGAGTCTTTAGGCTACTGATTTTTGGTTGCCTTGGGTTAGGTGAAAAACATGATGATGTAGAAGAACTTTGCTTTACCAAATGATGTGTTTTTGGAATTCTTTTTCACAATATGGTGTTTATCAGGTGCCGCGAGAAGCAACGAAAGGAAGCATCTCGGCTCCAGTCTGTGAACCGGAAGCTGAATGCCATGAACAAGCTGTTGACGGAGGAAAATGATAGGTTGCAGAAGCAGGTCTCACACTTGGTGTATGAGAATGGATACATGAAGCAACAGCTGCACACTGTAAAGTCTTTCATCTTTTTCCCTCATTTCTGCTTGTTTTGAGCACTTTCCAGATCAAAAGTAGTGTGGTTGAGAAACATGTTATACTTCATCATTTGTTTGTTTTGTAACCGTTACATACCTTTCTTGTTGGTTGGGAACTTGGGATATTGACGTGTGATTGGTATATTTCAAAGCCTTTCCCTAGGAAGTCCAAATTACTTTTATATGTTCCTTTCCCACCTTATTTCCTGCTACTCAAGTAAGTTTTGAGTTTTATTTCTATGTTAACAAGTTTATCAGTTCTGCAAGCTTCATGAAACAACTTGTTCTTGACTGCTTTCTTTGCCTATCCATAGCCATTGACTCCTACATTATGGAATTTGGCAAACGGTCATGTATGTGCTTAATTGTGAGGTGGAAAGTGTTCTATTTTCTTGGCAAATGGTGAACATTGTTCGATAGAGGTAGAAGAATATACAATTGTTATGGCGAAATTTAACACATTTTCAACAGGCATCAGCTGCAACTACAGACACAAGTTGCGAGTCTGTCTCAGTGAGCGGTCATAACCAACAAAAAAACCCAACACCTCGGCACCCAACACGGGATGCCAACAGCCCAGCAGGGTAATAAGCAGTCACTTAATCTCTTCTTTAATCTGCGATTTCTTTGTTGGTTTCTTGTTTATGCAAGACTGAACCTATGTTTCTATTACACAGTCTCCTTGCAATAGCTGATGAGACCTTGGCAGAGTTCCTTTCCAAGGCTACAGGAACTGCTGTCGACTGGGTGCAGATGATTGGGATGAAGGTCAGCATCATTTTTCATCAAGTCAAATTTAATTAGTGTGCTATTTAAAGTAGTTGTATTCATCAATTTGGCATGGTTAGAATTTTTAAGACTTATTACACGCTGCAGCTGAATTTGCAGTCCAAGACTTACCTTATATTTAACCCACAAGTTCGTCCAAGCATATTAATGCATTTGATGGCTTCAAAATTTCACACTCATCTGACAGAAAACTATTGTTTTCATGATAATAGCCTGGTCCGGAATCCATTGGCATTGTTACTGTCTCCCATAGTGTCATTGGGGTTGCAGCACGTGCTTGCGGTCTTGTGAGTTTAGAGCCCACAAAGGTACGTCTCTAGCTAATTACAGTTTCTTCAAAAGACAATTATCATAATCCTGATGTGGTAAGTGATAAATCTTAATTCATTTCAGGTCGCAGAAATCCTCAAAGATCGTAACTCATGGTATCGTGATTGCCGATGCCTTGAGATTGCAAGTGTAGTCCCCACTGCAAATGGGGGCACTATAGAGCTTATATACATGCAGGTTTCACCTCTTCCCCTCATATCAATCTTTAGAGTGCATTTCTTTCCCGGCTTCCTTTATCATGTGAATTACTAACTTTCGTAATTCAGACTTATGCACCGACGATTCTGGCATCTGCCCGTGACTTTTGGACTTTGAGGTACACCACCAGCTTGGAAGATGGAAGTATTGTGGTAATTGATATCACATTATCTATTTGGTTCTCAAATTCAGTTGCATTGAGGTAGATAATTTACTGTAATTTCCTGATTGGTTAAATGCAGATCTGTGAGCGATCACTGACGTCCGCTATTGGAGGTCCACCTGGACCTCATGCTGCAGCTTTTGTCCGAGCTGAAATTCTTCCTAGTGGCTATTTAATCAGGCCTTGTGAAGGTGGCGGTTCAAGGATTTACATCGTTGATCACGTTGACTTGGAGGTATGGACAATGTCCACCTTTTCTAACAAAGTATTCTTTTGTGGCGGTCTAATATTACACCTTCGATGTATGTAACTCGTCCCTCTCTTTAGTGCAGGCATGTAGTGTTCCTGAAGTTCTACGCCCACTATACGAGTCACCCAAAATTCTGGCGCAGAAGCTGACTGTTTCTGTAATTCTTAAATCCAAAATCTGTTGCTTTTTACATCACTTTACGCCTTTATGGTATATGAGTTTTTAAACGGGAATGCAGGCCTTGAGGCACGTCAGACAAATAGCACAAGAAGCAAATGGTGAAGTCCTGTATGGTGGTGGCCGCCAACCAGCGGTCCTTAGAACGTTCAGTCAGAGACTATGTCGGTAATGCTATTGTTGCTCATTTTTTTCAATCCATTCGTTCACTAAATTTTTCCTTTTATCCGATCTCGTGACTTTGCGATCCATTGACATTAATTTGTGGGTTTCCATGCAGCGGTTTTAATGATGCAATAAATGGTTTCATGGACGATGGCTGGGTAGTTATGGCTAACGATGGCATGGAGGATGTTACTATTGCTATAAACTCATCCCCGAGCAAGTTTCTCGAGTCACATTACAATACGTCGAATTCACTCCCATCCTGTGGTGGAGTTTTGTGTGCAAAGGCATCTATGCTGCTGCAGGTGAATTTTCTAAGCTTTTTAACTGCACTGGAAACATAAAGTTCCCGGCTTTAATCTGAAACAACCCGCAGAATGTTTCACCTGCTATCCTTGTTCGGTTCTTGAGGGAGCACCGTTCCGAATGGGCCGACCATGCCGTTGATTCTTACTCTGCTGCATGTCTGAAGAGTAGCCCTTATGCTTTCCCTTGTTCGAGGCCTGGAGGCTTTTCTAGCAGTCAGGTCATCTTGCCTCTAGCACATACTGTTGAGCATGAAGAGGTAATTTATTTCATGATCGCCTTTTTTGTTAGTTTTTGGTTACAGCTGTTTCAGTACCTCATCCAACCTGTTATCCAGTTTTTGGAGGTGGTCCGACTTGAAGCGCACGCATATACTCCTGAGGATCTTGCATTTGCACGAGACATGTTCCTGTTACAGGTTCGTCTGTGCGAATACTCTTGATAAAATTTGCCATTTGATGTTTAGTTAGATGTTGTGGGCTACTTCAATTATTATTTTTCCCAATGTGACAGCTTTGTAGCGGAATTGACGAAAATGCAATTGGTGGCTCCGCTCAAATAGTCTTTGCTCCAATCGATGAATCCTTTACTGATGATGCTCCTCTGCTTCCATCAGGTTTCCGTGTCATTCCACTGGACCCTAAACAGGTGAGTAATTCTGTCTATACGCTGTTTATTTGATTTTGCAAGTGCTTGTGCTTCGAACCCCTTTGGCCCCTGCAAGTGTTTATTGGTTAGTAACTCGTCTGATGGGAATCATAGGACGGGTCCGGCACAGCCCGGACCCTGGACCTTGCCTCGACACTCGAAGTGGGACATGGAGGCACACGATCAGCCGGTGAACCTGACTCAAGCAGTTACAACCTGAGGTCCGTGTTGACAATCGCATTTCAGTTCACCTTTGAGAGCAACCTGCGCGACACTGTTGCTGTCATGGCCCGTCAGTACGTTCGTAGCATTGTGGGATCTGTTCAAAGGGTTGCGATGGCTATAGCCCCCTCTGGAATAAGCCCCCATGTCGGATTAGGTGGGCCCAACTCATTTCCCGGCTCCCCCGAGGCTCTTAATCTATCACGTTGGATCTATTGTAGCTACAGGTATGTAATGCGTCATCATCTGAACTTCCGCTCTTGCTATTATAACTTCGACTAACTCACATTTTACTGTCTTATATCCCTAGGATGCATATCAAGACTGACCTATTCCCAGCAGATTCCGAAGCAGGCGATGCCTTGCTGAAAGGCCTGTGGCAGCACTCAGATCCAATACTCTGCTGCTCGTTGAAAAATAGCGTAACGGCTTCTCTATGTTTCATTTATATTCCCGTCTCTGCCTTGTTGGATAAGCATGTCGATTGAATCGCCATTGGATGTTTTCTCCTCGTACAGGCCTCTCCGTTCTTCACGTTTGCAAATCAAGCAGGCCTTGATATGCTCGAAACGACATTCGTGGCGCTCCAGGACATCATGCTGGACAAGATCCTGGATGATGCCGGTAGGAAGATACTTTGCTCCCAATTCGGCGCTATAATGCAGCAGGTACGAGCTGTGTTGGGCATCTAGCTTGTGCTTCCACAAGGGAACATTTGTATTGTTTTAGAGATGATGTTATGTTCGTTCGGTTTTGCAGGGTTTCGGGTACCTTCCAGCAGGGATATGTACGTCGAGCATGAACAGGCCAGTGTCGTACGAGCAGGCTGTCGTGTGGAGGGTGGTGGACGACAGTGATTCCAACCACTGCCTCGCGTTCATGTTCGTGAACTGGTCCTTTGTCTAAGGTCCCGACAACGGTCGCACGAACTACGTCATCCTAGATCATCATCGTTAAGGTTATCGATATCTCGATTAGCGGAATTAAGTTCCTGTATTGGCTTAATATATGAAGTTTTATGTTTGATTAAGCACCGTATGTATCCTTGTGTTTCAGATTCGTTAAGCGTCCAACTTCAATGAATTTAGTTTATGACATCTTTTCTTTATAGTGTGATTGCTAATTGCGAGTTTCTACCTTTTTTTTTGTTAGAAATACGTCTATTTTTTTTAAAAAAAGAGTAAGGCAAACCTTTTCGTTTTCACCCGAAGAAAAGAGAGGGGTAGGAATCGAACTGAGATCTTCTTACAACCCCTTTGTTCCACATCACTAGGTCGGAGCTTGCCATCAAATGTAGGTTTTCTTGTCATTAAGAAAACTAACACGTTTGAATTAAATCCAACTCGACCATCTTTTTGATAATGTATTAATACCACTTGTAATATGGGAACACTCCCTTAAGTGGCGACCGGGGACTCGAGAGTTTTGTAAACATCATTCTTAGGGATGGACACTCCTCTCTGTTGCGGAGTCATATACTTCTCATTTTATTACTATAACTTACTACTCCTTTCTAGGCTCACTCTAGTCTACGCGACTACGCCCTCCCTATCTTATTTCAATGCTGTTAAACAATGAGTTGTGAACGGGTAAGGAAGAAAGCTATTGCTATCTGTTTTGTTCTCATGCTTAAGAATGCCAAGTCCAGTTCTAAGCAAGTCGAGAGAACGCAGTAATGAGTGTTACCAGGCAAATCGAGAAGACCATAGTCTGTTATTGATCTAGGTAGATCTTTGTCAGGCAAAGCCAACCATTTTTGACCTACTATAAAAAAAATCACAATATTTTCTTTTATTGTTATTTTTCTTTTTATCTCTTTAAGCCAATCATATTTTTTTTCTTTTATTTGTAATCCATTTGCTAACCAATCTATCTATATATTGTCTTAATCCAAAATCCACCTTAATTTTATATTTTTTGTACATTGTTTTTATTTTATAATATTTTTTATATTATTGATATTTTATTTATAAAAACACGGGGATTGTACTAGTATTATTTTTAACATATAATTTTTTTCCTTTGATTATATTTGTTTGTATCACAACAAATTCTATTAGAGCATCCATATTCTACAAGAAAGTCTATTGGCAAGATGTTCTTCATTTATTGACAAGATGGATGGCGAAATATTGCACTTTAACTCTTTTCGTTATTCAAAAGTAATTACAGTTTGGCTCGAGAGAAGATAAAGATCAAATTTTATACCGAAAATGCATAGGCTAACCTCATCGAATTTTCAATTGGCAAACCAAAGACCGAATTGTGTGCGCGAGCAGATGCATAATTTGATACACACATCCGTTTTTCAATTAGCAAACCGAAGTTTATGCAATTCGATCCCAAAATCCAAAAAAAAAAGGTTATACAAAAGTTTCTTCCCCATAATACACAACACGAGCTACAAACTCCTATCCGTACAATCCTTAATGCCCTGTCAACTCAACCTCAACCATTGTCGTCCCCTCCTCATCCCCCTCCTACTCGCCGCCACTGTGGCTATAGCGTCAGATCAACTGCGGTTGAGCCACCATCCAAATGCGTCCTTTCGGATGAGCTCGTCGACTATAGCATCAGATCCCAAAGTGAGAAGCCGATCAGAGTACGACACACTAACAAAGGAGCGACTAATGACAAGCGTGCCAAACACTGTCATCTTAATTTCCTAAGGGCAGCTCTACACCCCCTTGACGACGTTAATAGTCATCACGCAGTCCCCCTCCACCTCAAGATGAGTGATCCCTAGCCGATGAGCTTCCTGCAATCCATGAAGCAGACCCAAAGTCTCCGCTTGTAAACCCGAGGACTTACCGCAACTCTGCATCCCACACTTTAGAATTCTGCCATGGTCGTCGCGAATAACGAACCCCCAAGCAACATTTCCATTGGCGGTCCTCATACCGTCGAAGTTCAGTTTCATGAATCCTTCATGTGGTTTTTTTCCATTTTATAATTTTTGGTTGGCGTGGTTTTTTCCAGTTGTTGCTCGGTTCTTTGTTTATGTCTTCCTCATTTAGATCTTTAGTTTGTGCCTTCTTCTAACTTTTCCTTTATTGCCTAATGTAGTTTATCCATTCTTCCGACCCAAGATATATGTGGTCATTGAAGAGAATTTTATTCCTCAAATAACAGATGCCCCAAAGGGAGAAAGTAAGGATTGATCTTTGTTCTTGACTTAATTTTGCAAATACGTCTACAATAATGTCTTAATAGGTTTTGCTATTTTTGTTTATATCCTGAGCTATGTTTTCAATCTGTTGATCCATTTTTCGTATGATTGTGACTATAGTCTAGCATTCTCTGAATAAGTGTACTGCATCTTCCTAGGAGTGGTTCATAGAGAACATTCCATTGGTACATTAATTCTTTTGTCTCGAAGTATCTCTTTGGTAGGAGTGGCATTTGGAATGTTTTTCAGTAAAAAAAAATTCACCTTTGGCGGACAATCTATTTTCCATATCCATTCGAAAGATTGAGTTGTATTTCTTCGCGATCTAGTGGTATAGTCTAGGACACTATCCAACCAACCATTTTTACATGCTTTCCAGTAGAGTATATCCTCAAATTCATTTAGTGGCATATTGATGCTTAAGATTTGTTCAATTATGTTTTCTCATTCCCAATCAGCCAAATCAACCCTGAGCAGAATTCAGGTTTTATGTCAATGAGTTTTGCCCCATTGCCAAGAGATATTTTTTGTTCTTTTATAGTCCCAAATGGTTTTTTCGTTTAGGTATTTTTTCGAGATTATTTTTACCCATTCGTTTTGTGGTTTGGCTAGAATTTTCCAAAGCAGTTTCATCTGTAGAGCCTTGTTTATATCTTTTGTCTTGTTTAGTCCTATTCCTCCTTCCCTTTTTGGTCTACATATTTTGCCCCACTCGATTAGGGGTTTATAGTTTTGATCCTTGTTCCAAAAGAACACCTATTTAGTCGGTCAAGTTCTATATGGATACTCGTCGGGAGCATAAAGTTAATTTTACATTACATAATTTGGTTCGGCTACCGTTTTAATTAGTATCATCCTCCCTTGTCACGTCAATGCATTTGCTTTCCATTTTGTTAGTCGGGTTCTTGTTTTTCCAAGCATCTCTTCAAAGGTGTCTAGTTGATCGAAGAAGCTTACATGAAGATCTCAAGAAGTCCTGAGAAGAAGAAGAGAACCTAAACGAAGAACAAGTATGCAGAAGTTGTCGCCAGACATGCTGAACTTGTTTTGCACTTTCTAGAGGTCTCGGTTGTCCGATTGACTATTATGACCATGCGTTGGAAAGCTCTTTCAGAAAGCTACAACTTTCATGTTGACAAGAAGAGCAAATTCGATACAGATTTTCCGTGAAAGACCGATGCAGCGGCCGCCGCTTTCCCTGCTGCCAGAGACTTCTAAGTAGCAGTCTGGCAGCTGCCGCCGCATCTATGCCGCGGCCGCCGCATTGTTCGTCAGCGATCAGACGCGTCGTTTCATTTAAGTTAACCTAGTTTTCTATGAGGCTTTTTGGCCGACTTTGGTTTGGAGGGACCGAATATTTACTAGTTTTTGGAGGACTTATATTCTATTCCACGTTCTATCAGACAATTAGAGATTGAGCAATGTTTTTCATGAGGAATTAAACTCATCTGTTCTGCCTACAGTTTGAAGCTTTATTTGGATTGATTGTGAGTTTCTAATTCTCGTTCCTTATTTCCTATATTTGAATGTTTCAACTTATTTGTGCTTGATTGTTTATTGTTTTGTTCTATCTTCTCTGGCCAACTCGTTAGATCAATTCAATTCCAAGGGTTTTGTAGATTCCTGATTGTGAACCTTAACCCAAGTAGCAAATTTGTCCCTTTAGGGCTGATTGAACTAATTGGATAGGTAGGAAGTTGGATGTGTTGTTAAATCCCTCTTTAGGGACTGCAAATACCTTGACTAATCTCTGAACTTAAAGCTATCAATTGGGTTAAATACTTCTTTAGGGACTGTTCGATTGATAAGGGTTTCTATGACTGGTTGGACTAGTAACTATATTAGGTCGGGACAAGGGCATTCACAGGAAATTTAATAGAACGAGAAGAAGTTACAAGGATCGCTTCAACCAAATAAAGCGGAAAATTGTAGGTAGAACTGCTTCTCACAATTGTTTGAAACAAATTCATTTACTTTGCTTTCATCAATCCGCTTTGAGAAAAGGCGGATATTTTACACTCTTAAAACCCCCCATTTGGTTACTTAAATCATACTTGAGCAACAAATCTCCCTGTGGATCGACCTCTTACTTATTGTTGTACTAGTTATAGGTTTGAGTTTTACTTTGACGAATCAACGACAGGTTTTCCTCCCGTCAGAGACTAAAGAGCTTGGTGTTGTTTCATAATGAATCTTTTGTTTACTAGCTACGAGATTTCAATATAGCATGTGCCATGTGGAGTTGCAAATATTGTATGTTGTTGTATTTTTTTTTATTAATTACTTTAAGTGAGACATTATAGATTTATAGTACAAATTTGCCCGTTAAACTTATGAAGTAATTTTAGATGATTTGAAAGTGTATCCGAATTATACAATATGACAACACCAAACACATTTGTGCGCGGTTAATGACCTAGTAATCGTAAATAAGTGTAAGTATACATATTGTATTTATTTAGTCGTGATAAACTAGGTTGTTTTTTCAATAAATGATTTCCACCAAAAAAAAATTCCAACAAATGAAATATGTTAACAAGGAAAAAAGAAGCTGTAAATACTTACTACGGAGTATAATTTTTTACAAAGGAAAAAAGAAGTCGTAAATCACTTAATATAATATATTTACACGATTTCTGTTTAACACAGGGTTAGATTTCTGCTTAGCGCATGACCAAGAGGTCGCAACGACCGAATACAATATGGTCGCAACGACCATGGGTAAAGGCGGTCGCACCGACCAACAACATATATGTTCACAACGACCATGTTCTATTTTGGTCACAATGACCATGTTTTTAGCCCGGTTCTAAGTAGAACCGAGCTAAAAACTCAATTCCATTATAAAGAAAAGACGCATTTTTTAGTATGGTTCACCCAAGAACTGAGCTAAAATGTGAAAAAAAAAGAAATTGTCCTTCGTCCCCCTCCTTTGCGCAACACAGAACATGGCTCTACAATGGAAGATTTTTTTTTTACTATTTCGCTCTATATCAACAAGATTGAATATATTTCAACATTTTCAATTCAATAGCAAAATCAATTGGTGATTCTATGACCGAACTTAATTAGATTCATGAAACCCTAAAAAAATTCAAACTCAACTGCTGGGAACGAATTGGGCAAATTAAAGCGGTGGAGATATTCATACACCGATTATGAATTCAAAGACACTCATAATTCATGTTTTTACTTGAATAAACTTAAAGAAAGGAAGCAAATTGGAGTGGGATTTGGGTTGTGCTGCTAAGGCTTCGGAACGAGAGTGAAAGAGAGAATAGCGTGAGATGTTGGTGGGTTAGGGGTGTAATTTAATTTAATTAGAGGGGTATTTCTGTCTTGCTCTAAAATAGAATTTTACCCTATTCTAAAAAGTAGACCCCTATATTTAATGAAAGCTGGAAAGGAAAAAAAAAAAGAATATCGGCTAATCCGGTTTTACTTGAGTTCAGTCCGATTTAGTTTAAAACCGGAATTATTCTGGACCGGTTATTGATTGTCATTATTTAATATTACGGTTTCGGTTTTATCCTGTTCCAGTTCGGTTTAAATCGGTGAACACCCCTATCTCTCTGATTGATTTTCCGACCGTGCGTTGTTATATGTCATGAGATGGTGGGTTTGGATTTTTTTTAGCTTTCAGGCTAAAACGTAATTTATTTTGTTAAAAATGAAAAGGATTCGAGTGCAATTGTTTAAAATTCATGTTGCTAATAGGCGAAAGGATATGTTGCCAATAGACTTCACGTTTTATAAAATATATAAAAATGTCTGAATAATGTATAAAGACGAGATGCTAACCAAACTTGTCACTAATAGCGAGACCAAGCAAGCCATGTTCTCAATTGGGAAAAACAAGTCACCCGGTCATAATGGAATGATAGCCGAGTTCTACCAAAATGCTGGGACATTGGAGGCCATGTCGTAATCAAATTAGCAGTTAAAGGTTTCTTTGCATCGGATAAAATACTGAAACAGATCAACCATACAGATCAATTAGCTTATGCTCAACCATCTATAAGACAATAACTAAGATCATTGTTGATAGATTGAAAGGAGTTCTAGGAAAAATTATCCACCTACTCCAAGGGATATTTGTGACTGACAAAGTCATTCAAGATAACATGCTAATTGCATATGAGATCTTTCACTCATTTAGAGGAAGAAAAGGAAAAGAAGGAAGGTTGAGAATTAAACTTGATATGGAGAAAATGCATGATTGAGTGGATTGGGATTTCTTGTTCCATGTCTTAGCTAGCTAAATTTGACTTTTGTACAAAATTTATTACTTGGATTGAAGAATAGGTACGTGGTCAAGGGATTTTATAAAATTATTCTTGAAAAAGATAACCTCACGGGTATTAAGTCCCTTAAATGAGCCCGAACATGATCGTGAAAAATTGAGATTGTCATTTCAAATGCACTTATCCATCTCAACAATTTACAAAATGTTTCAATGATCCACATTCCACACAACGATAATATGATGATTGATAAGGCCGCAAATCTTAGCCACTAGGCCAATGCTTTTCCAATCCAGAATCATTTAGGCATGTTTGCCTCATTTGTAGAGATGCTCTCAGTAGCTAAGAGACTTCTCCACAATCATGTACCCAAATCTTTTGTCTTAACGGAAAAAAAAAAGAAAAAAGAAAAAAATTGCATTCATTTTGTCATCATCCCTAGCTCTAGTTAGAGTGTTTTTTTTTTAATTATGATGTTTCTTCTTTTTGGTGTTTTCATGACGGTTTGTCCATTGCTGATATTTTTGTCTCTCGACCTATCAGACTTATATGATACCTCATTCTTCCCCTTTTTTTTTTTGGTGAGCAATCATTCTTCCCTTTTCTAGTTTGTCCTTATGAACTTATGGTGGTCTTTCACGGTCTTCTTTAATATGCGGTAAAGATTTCGGGTTAACCATTCCGGAATGGCTCACCGGAAAGGACTTGTGGGCAGTACCCATAGGTCCTCGGTTCGAACCCCGGATATGACCGCTCTTTATTTACCAATTCAAGGTAAAGATTTCGGGTGAGAATTGGATTTTTGGTTGGTTGATAGGTTTTTCAGGGGCGGGGTTTGCATGTTAGGATGGTGTTTGTTGTGCTCTGTTTGGCAGAGTCTGTCAAAACACCATTATCACCATTCTTATTTTAGGTTTTGATGTGACGATGTAAAGTTGGTTAAATCTTAACCACTCAATTCTAAACAAGTGGTTTAGATTTAAATTAGTTTAGCCATTTTTTAATTTATTATTTAGGGTCGATAAATTTCTGTAGGGTAATTCTTTCAAGTTCACGGAGTTCAACTCCACGGGATCCTTACCGGTTGTTGTTACATGGTTTCTATTATGGTTGTTGTGCATTTATCGGTTTGAGTGATGTCATGGATTTGTGATCAGTATCTTCATTTGAAGTGGCTATATGATTGTTCCTAAGGAAGATTTTAAAGCAAGTTTCTTTTTTTTTTGGCTGGGAAAGCCCGAAGGGTCCGGGGGTGATAGCATAAATAAACAACAAGAAAAGGCGGGTTACACAGCAACGGATCGGGGGGTAGCCCTCCCCTTAATGTCATCCTTGATCAAATCAATACAACTATCGGGCGGATCGTCAAGAAAATGCACACCCTAAGGAAAAGCAAAAGCAAACAAAGCAAGGGAGTCGGCGACACGATTCGCTTCCCTGAAGACATGGTGAAACTGGATCGACCAGTTCCTGTTGAGAAAGCCTTGACACTTACGAACCAGGCTAGATAGCGGATGGTGATCGGCAATCGAGCTTCTGATAAGGTTCCACGCCATCAGAGAATTAGTCTAGACCACCACCGACCCGAACCCTCTATCCCAAGTGACTTGGAGACCATCCACAATGCCCGACAGCTCTGCCATCGGCAACGAACAACTCCCTACATTGCGAGTAAATCCCGCAATCCATCTGCCCTCATGGTCCTATGAGGGCAGATGGATTGCGGGTCGTGTTCAGCACCCCACATGCGGAAGTAACTTTAAAGCAAGTTTCTTGTCTGCTGGTTTGCTATCCTTTCTGTTGAGATGTGAATGAGACCAAACATGTCCCACATCGGAAAGTTGAACATATCAAGCCCTAGCTATTATATGAGTCGGTGGGCTACTCCTTCTACTGTCAATTGGTTTTAGAATGGAACCTCACTCGGCTTGTGGCTAGGCTACTAGTGCATGTGCGCCTGTGCACACGACCCCCAATCATCGGTCCGAGTCGAACTTTGATACTTTCCAAGCTTTTACTTCTATTATGTCATGCATGGCATGAGATTTAATTTCCTCTTTGTTTTTTATTACTTTTTATTTTATGTTTATTTGTTTGTTTGTCTAAGATGGTCTAACTATAATGTTTACATTATTAATAATGAGTATTAGTATTGTTTTTAAAGTTGTCTAATTTATGTTCTTACGATATAGGCTAAAAATCTCAATTTGACCGCTGTTTTTCTAAATAACAATGCTTGAACCCTAAAAAATTATTTTAAAAAATGGCTAAATTAAAATATGTGAATCTAAGAGAATCATTCTTAAATTGGAATACTTAATCTATGCCCCAAGAGCATAGGTTAAAAAACTCGTGTTTGTTTTTACATAAATTTGGCAAATAGTTGATGATTATGTGCTGAATTTCAGCAAATAATGAATGCTTTTATGTAGACCTGTCAAAACATAACCCGATCCGATGATCTGATTCGAACGCTCGGAAAATTTCCGATCCGAACCCTGAAATTTTGACCCGGAATTTTTTCCCGACCCGAACCCGAAAAACCGGAAATTTTTCGGGTAATCTGGGTTTTGACCCGATTGAGCCGGTTGATTTATAATTATATATAGTTAAATTTTTTATATATAATTAAAATCTATCCCAAAATTATCAAATCATGATTTTTTTAATTTAAAAAAGAAAAAATTGACAAACCCTAAAACGACCCGAAACCCGGTCAAACCCGGGTTCGAATCAACCCGAAATTACCTGAAACCCGTTTTACCCAGCACCCGTTTTACCCGAGATCCGAAGTGACCCAATCCGAACCCGATCCGAATGACCCGTTTGACAGGTCTAGTTTTATGTATAATTTGAAAGATATGTAAAGGATAGTTTTGTACAACAGGACAAATAAGGGTTCTTTTTTTTGTTGTTGTAAAGTTTCCCTTTTAATACTCCACAGTGGATAAAGACGGATAACAAAATTAACTAATTTAGGCGAAATGCAGTTTCTCCATTAAATGCAACCCGCCAACTTACTTCATCAATTACTTTCGTCCGTCTCACTCCCTTTTTTTTACTCCTTTTTTTTTTTTTTTTAAATGTCATTCTTTTTTTCCGATTGGAACCGTCATTTTAGTTGGCCTCAATTTCGTTAGTATGAAAGCCCTCGCCTCCAAAGTCATGTTTATTTTCTTAATAACATAATAAATGAAGTAAGCAAGACTAATGAAATGATTTGTTAATGGAATTGATCAAAAGTCTTGGGCGAGGTACACAAACGACCTCGGTTGAGTCGGCCGACTACATGAACTTCCCTCGGATAAACACACCTAGCATTTGAATTTCCCACGACCCAGAATTTCAAACCTCTATTCGATAGTTCGTGAAATCAAAATCCAATGGTTTTATCAAAAATTCATCAAAAACCATCAAAATCGAAAGAAAAAGTGTAACAAAAAAATATGAATTTGATTCTCAACGTGTTTTAATGAGTTGTTTGGATAAGAATGGGAGGATTTCGGATTAAGGATTTAAACTAACTCGTTTTTAGGTTTTTTGGGTCCCCGCCACCTTTATAAATATTTTCTTAACTATAAAAGGAGCAATTTATTCAAACTTATCTTGTTAACAATCTTTAGTCCTATATTTAGTAATATTTTTTTAAAAATACTTTAGGTTCTTCCTTTTAATGTTTGAACTCTTTGAGTTTATACATGAGTGTTTTTTTTATACAAGGTTTTCCTTCATTTTTAGTTTCTAAAGAAAACCCGGTAACTATTAGGCACATTGCCTTACTCTTGGCCCACTCTTGTTTCAATTGAGATCACTTGTAAGTTGTAACATACGGAGTATATGACAATGGAATGATCATGGGATAGATTTCCAAATTAAATGCGGATCAAAAAAAAGATTTCCAAATTAAATAACAAATAATATTATTAATAAATAAAATTATATAAAATTCAATCTATTCAATTAAAACAATGATCAAATAAATGTAACACGATTGTGTTACAAGGATTTGCTTCGCTATTGTTTATATAAGTTATGTAAATATGTCAGGGGAATAGATCAATTGTGCATACCTCTTAGGATGTACTTTGTGTATAATTATGGGTCATTGATCGGTTGTGGAAGGATGGATAAGATTAAAATAATTTTTTCAATTTTTTTTTAAATAAATTATGGTGAGTCCCGCGTACAAAAGGAGGAAATTTGGATCTACTCTTCTCGGGATTGCGCGTGTGAACTGTGAAGGGTGGGAATTGATTTGAAGAGTGGTGAGAATTAATTGCCGCAACTGCCATGTTGATTTTTGAATTAATTGGATATAGTCTTATAGAATCAATTGTCATAGATTTTTGAAGATCTTTTTGTTTGACTTTTTTTTATAAAGTAAACGATAGGTGATGCTTGTGTTGTGTTTTTGTTAGAATTTTATTTTTCATTAATGGTAGTTTAAGAATATGGATGAACATAAAATCAAGATAGTCCGTATCCAATTTTTTTTTTTCTGTAAAGATTTATATTGAGATGAATACAAATCATTAATTTCATTCACAAAATCGACAGTGATGCATCCAAATTTTTTTTCTTTAAAGATTTATATTGATATGAATCCAAACAATGTTATAAAGATTTGACAATTTTTTTATATATAAAAATCAAGAATTGTTCCTATATAAATCATCTAAATCAATTTTAAAAATTTGACAATTTCATATAATAATGTTTTGCATTCCACCAAATAATATTTTATCAACCTTGTCTAATACGATTAAGTTATTAATATGCTTAGGGGATTTTATATAGTTGACCGAGATAATGTACTGATTTTATTGTCCTTCTTCGTTTTTTTTCGCACACCTACCCAAAAACAAAAGAAAAATTGTGCTGAGACAGGATTTGAACCCGTGACCTCAAGATTATGAGCCTTGCGAGCTATTAAGCTGCTCTACTCCGCGTCGAAGAGAAGAATTGAAAACTATTGTAATGGACAAACAAGAATGTACCCCTGACCGTCTCTGTACAAATAGTGTAACCTTTTGTACAGAATCGTCAATACCTATAGAGAAAAATCATTGACATATAACCATATATAGATACAAAAATAAATAAATAAAAATCTATGTATATAATTTTCAGCTCGATCCCCTTTTTACTTCATTCTTGAACAATATCTATCCACCAAAAAAAAAAAAGTGCTATCCTCTCCAACATCTGGGCATTATTATGGCTTCAACATTGTTAAGCCTCCAGTTTTGCAAAACCCCAAATTTCAATCTAAAGATGCATTCAACCAACAGAATCCCACAAAAATTCAGTATAACCAAGATGCATTCAACCCGCCCCGTTTACATCCCTAACAGAATTCCACACCCGTCCTACGTCAGGATTCTAGACACAACCCTGCGGGACGGGGAGCAGACGCTGGGCGTCAATTTCACCCTTGATCAGAAAATCAAGATCGCCCATCAGCTCGCGAGGATGGGCGTCGATGTGGTCGAGGTAGGGTTTCCGGCTACATCGACTGAGGCGGTTGAGGTGGCGAAGACCATAGCCCTCTCCATCGGAACGTCGGGGGCCCATACTAATACTCCCGTGATTAACGTGATCTCGAGGTGCGTCCGCAGGGATATCGACGCCTCGTGGGAGGCGGTGAGGCGGGCGGATCACCCGCGGGTGACGCTGTTCATCCCGACGAGCGAGATTCATATGAAGCACAAGCTGAGGATGAACAAAGCCCAAGTACTGGCGCAGGTTAAGGATGCTATGGTGTACGCTAGAGGCCTTGGGTTTGAAGACATTGCCTTTGGATGTGAGGATGCTTCAAGGTAATTACTACGATTCACACCTCTAATTTTCGGGAAATTGTGTTTTGTAGCCCGAATTTTAAAGTTGTTAAATAATATGCACAAGTTAAACAACTCGTAACACTCGAGATTCACTTAAAAAAGACAAGTGATCGAGCACGTCATAAATGCTAGCGAACTATCAATCCCAACAAAAATTATTCATCAAATTTAATTGGGAAGCTTACTAAAAAATATAACCCTTAAATATCATATTTTTTAATTAATCACCCCTACATCAGTGGCGGGCTGAGATCTCGGCCTCCAAGGTCTCGAGATGGCCACCGATGGTGGCAATTCTTACCTTAGGGAGGGGTATATATGTCTTTTCGGGTCAAAATATAACTCATTTTACTTTTTTAGTACGTTTTTAGTGTGTTAAAACTTTATAAAATATTTTTTTTATGAAATTATTTTTAAAATTTTTGAAAAAATGTTTTTTTTTATGGGCTGAAAAAATGTTAATATTGTATAGAGTTTGAACACATTAAAAAGCAGGTAAAAATTAAAAAGTAAAATGATACTACCTCCAGTCCACAAAGGATGTCGTTTGACTTTTTAACACGTATTTTAAGGATTTTAAGGAGGTACAAACTATATAAAATATCAACTTTTTTAAAATTATTTTTTTACAACTTAATATTTGTTAGTAATAAGTATTAGATTATAAAAAAATAATAATAAAAAGTTAATATATTATATAGTTTTTAGCTCTTTACAATACGTGTTAAAAAGTCAAACGACGTCCTTTGTGGACTGGAGGTAGTATCATTTTACCTTTTAATTTTTAAGACGGATGGAGTATAATTTATCCAATAATTTAATTAAGGAAAATTTTGGTGAAATATCCATTTAGGATTGTTAATTAAGTAATTGTCCACATTGAGATGGATATTAAGTAAATGTCCATAAATTTTACTTAATTCCAACCCTACCCCTATTATAAAGTTCAACCCCTTTCCTATTAGCCCCGGTGAAGATTTTGAGTTCTGGCCTGTTATCAAATAAAAGAAAAAGAAACGGCAATCGATTCGTCCTCTCAGTTTGATTCCGATCGACGAAGTTCAGTTCAATTGGGGATCTGAGTGATTATCTGCCATGGCGATGCTGTTGAGCTCCGTAGGGGCACTGTTGGAGATGCTCAACGAAGAAGTAAGATCCCTAAACGCTTGTACACGGCAATCGATTCGTCCTCTCAATTCAATTCCAATCGGCGAAGTTCAGTTCGATTAGGAATTTGAGCAATTCGTCCTCTCAATTTGATTCCAATCGGCGAAGTTCAATTCGATTAGGAATCTGAGCGATTCATCCTCTCAATTCAATTCCAATCGGGCGAAGTTCAGTTCGATTAGGAATTTGAGCGATTCGTCCTCTCAATTCGATTCCAATCGGCGAAGTTCAGCTCGATTAGGAATCTGAGCAAATATCTGTCATGGTGACAATGGTGAGCTTCGCAGGGGGCGTTGTTGGCGATGCTGAACGAAAATCATCCAGATCTCAAGCTTCACACTCTCCCTAACCTCAACGCCTTTGTTCACTTTTAAGACTTCTGAGTTTTGAATAGCACCCTTGAAGGTGGAGAAGATGGAAACTATTTCATTAATTTCATTGCATCGATTACAAACATGTTTGTATATTTATGTACACATTTTAGAGTTCATGAACCTTCATTACTTTGTCTGTTTGTGAGGCATTAGTTGTGCTCTTAGAGGATAAAGTGTGGGTTGTGTCTTTGGGATTTGCTTTGTATCTTTCCTTGGGTTTGTCATTTGGATCGTGAATGGATGTAACTCTAGGGGTGATAATATTTTGGTGATATATAATATGGTGATGACATTTCTTATGGAGATGGTACTTTGGTGACAATTTTTATAAAGTGTCAATTTATGTAAAATTTTGGAAATATGGGTTGGTGACAATATTTTGATGATACGGGTTGTGACAATATCTTGGTGATAATCAGTTTTTGGGTGATGAAATGGTGTGGAATTATGTATATTAAATTTTTGTTTGCCTTTAGCCCCTCTAGGGTCTATGCTCCTCTAGTTCTTGGGTTTTAGTTTGGTGACAAAAAGTGAGTTAATATTAGGTGACAACAATGATGACATTAGTAGTGTACACCCATTTTAATTTGGTGACAGTGTTTTGTAGTTGGTGAAAATAGGTTGGTGACACTATTTTGGTTACAATTTTAGGTGAGAGAAACTCGTAAAACTTTTAAAATTTTATTGGTTGACAATATTTGATGATATATAATGTAGTGGTGACATTTATTATTGTTTGCTTAGTTTTAGTTACTCTATGGTATAATGTTTTGTCATTGGTGACAATAAATTACTATCTTGGTGATATTTAGTATGGTGATGACAATTTGTTTGTAATTACATAGACTTTGTGACAAATATTTGTCGAAATAATATTTTGATGACACTATTTTATTGTTGGTGACAACAGATTACTAAAGTAGGTTGGTGTCAATAGGGGGTGGTGATAATCTTCTCTGTTTAGGGATAATAGATTAGTGATAATATTTTTTAGTTGATGACAATTGGTTGGTGACAATGTTTGGTGACAATGTTCACTTGTTGGTGAAAATAATTTAATGACAGTGTTTCGTAGTTGTTGACAATTGGTTGGTGACAATATTTTGTAGTCTGACAATTAAGTATTACAAAGTTAAACTTTACATCAAATTTCACCTACTTAGGGTTATTATTGTAACAAAAATGCATTAATATTAGATGACAAATGTAATGCCATTATAGTATTGTACATCGAATTATTCCTTTGCTCAAGTTTAGCCCCTCTACTCCTCTAGGGTCTATGCTCCCCTAGTTCTAAGGTTTCAGTTTCGTAACAAAAATGCGTTAATATTAGATGAAAAATCTGATAACATTGGTACTGTACACACATTTTAGGGTTTAGGGTTTAGAATTTAGGGTTTAGGGCCAAGCATCAAGTTTTCGTCTGCTCAGGTTTAGCCCCTCTTGGGTCTATGATCCCCTTGTTCTAGGTTTTCAGTTTTGTAACAAAAATGTGTTAATATTAGATGACAAATGTGATAACATTAGCATTGTCAACATTTTAGTCTTATGAAAGTGCTTTGTAGTTTGTGACAATTGGTTGGTGACAAACAGATAATTAATTTCTAAAAATAGGTGGTTGACACTAGATTGATGACAAAGTTTTGTAATTGGTGACAGTAGATTATTGACCAAAGCTTGATGAAAATAGCTTGGTTAGATTGTTTTATTGTTGGTGTCAATAGATTACTGAAAAGAGGTTGGTGACAATGTTTTTTATAAGTAGGTGATAATACGGTTCATTAAACAATATGAAAACAGTGTTCTGTAGTTGGTGACAATGTCTTAGTGATGTATAGTGTTATGGTGACAATTTTTTTAAGGTTACAATATCATGGTGACAATATATTGTCATCAACCATGTCATTAATAGTTGTCACCGACAATTGTCATCAGAAAAATCATTTATTAGCAGAAAAACCTCATTTGTCACCGAGGAAAAGTGTTATTGGCAACTGTCACTGGAAGAAAACTAGCTGTCGCCCAAATTTTTTTTGTCACCAACAATTATCACAAGAAAAAAAGAAAATCAATTGTCACTAGAAAAGATTTTCCCTTAACTGTCACCGGAAAAAAATAAAATGTCACAAAAAATCAATTGTCACCAAAATAATTGTCACAATTAACTGTCACCAGAAAAATATACTCAACTGTCACAAAAAAATTGTCACCAAAAGCAGATGACTAGTCAATGTTAAAAATTAAAAATGGTCAAATGGGAAGGAGGAAGGGTTAGAGATGGGGAAGGAGGGGTATTTTTGAAAAAAATGGACATTTACTTAATTATGTAAAAAAGTGGACATTTACTTAATTTTGACATGAAAAATGGATATTTATCAAATTTAACCTTTAGTTAACGAGAGTTTGAAATGAATTATTGAGGTGGAATATGAATCTAAAATAAGATGGGCGCAGGTCGGAAAAAGAGTTTATGTACGTGGTAGTTGAAGAGGCGATCAAAGAAGGAGCAACGACGGTAATTTTGGCGGATACAGTAGGATACATGCTCCCCCACGAATGGGCCCTCTTGATACACGGCGTCAGGAACAACGTTAAGGGCATCCAAAACGTTATTATTTCGACGCATTGTCACGACGATCTTGGCCTCGCCACCGCCAACACTCTATCCGTAAGTCGTATCGTATTTGAATTCATCCATCGGTTTCCATCTTAATCCAAACAACTCAAGGCCTAGGCCGGGATTGCGCCCGGGTTTCACAGGCCGTTGCTGCAGGCGCCAGGCAAGTCGAAGTAACGGTCAACGGTATAGGAGAAAGGGCTGGCAACGCTCCTTTGGAAGAGGTTCAATTTTTTCTTTTTACAAAATTACCGACTCGATTAATTTAAATTTAAATTTAATTAACTGATGTACCGTACGTATATAGTTCGTAATGGCGCTCAAATGCCGCGGCGATGATTTACTCGGGGGACTTCATACGGGGATTAATGCCGAATTAATCGCCTCCACAAGTCATATGGTACATATATACATTATTTCTCAAATAATCACTCGTATTTTTAAAGGGAAAAAAAAATGAAAATGGCTCCTGAAATTGATGATAATTGAAGGTGGAGATGTACAGTGGATTGGCCGTACACCCAAATAAAGCCATTGTTGGAGCAAACGCATTTAGCCACGCCGCTGGAATTCATCAGGTTTAATTACGGAGTAATTTGCTTTGCAGCCAAACCAATTTTTATTTATTTTTTCCTCTCAATTTCAAAATCAATTAAAACCAATATATATATATGTCGCGTTATTAATTGTATAAAATATAGGACGGAGTACTGAAGCATAGAGGCACATACGAGATATTCTCACCACAAGATATAGGCAGATTGAGATCTAATGACCTTGGTGTTGCTCTTGGCAAGCACAGGTTAGTTTTTTTTTTTTTTATAATGTTTTTTAAAATATTGTTTTTATTTTTATCATCGTTACGTTCAAATAAATAAAATTTTAACTGGATAGTCTAAAAATTATATATATATATATATATATATATATATATATATATATATATATATATATATATATATATATATATATATATATATATATATATATTTGATGTTGATCTTGTGCAGTGGGCGTCATGGATTACAATTTCGCCTTGATCAGGTTAGTTCATAATCATCGCTATTTTTCGTTATTAAATAAATAAAATAAAGTGGGATATTTTTGTTTGTTGGGAATAAGAGCAATTAAAATGAGGATAGGAGAAAGAAACTCGAAATTTCTTCACCCATTTCTGAGGTGCTACCAAGTCAGGGTATTTTACTATGTATTTGAAAATACCTATAAATATTTATAGTTATAGGAAGAACTAAGGAGCCTCCTATTCGATATGGAACAAGCACCATAACCCAACAATCTCTCACATGGAGATTGATCCAAATCATCTTCACTTTCTCCAACCCTCCAATATAGGTAACACCATACCTTTTTCTTCAATTAACAAGGCCAAGTTGAAGAGCCGCAAAAAATAAAACCAACAACTCAGAGCGGGAGTTTGCTGCTCGCCGCCCTCCTGCAAGGTTTCCGGTGGTCTTCCTCGATGAGTTCCTTGACGGCTTTAACCCACAAACCCATCGGCGGGTTTTGGTCCGACCATCCCTCTCGGGGCTTAGCTGTGGTGGGCTCTAGCGGTGCCGGAGTGCTAATCACCTTCGCTCTCCGGCCCGTTGTTAACCTCCGGCGGCTTCCTGCAGGTGGTCGACTCCTGACAGCTCCTCCCCTTCGCCGAAAACCAAAAAACCCAACCCTAAAACCTTCTCTCCTTCAGCAGCCGCCGCCGCCTCCAGCCATAACCCTAGCTGCTGCCGCCACTATGTGAGGCACTGCTCATCTCCGGCTGGCTTCCCGGCTGGCCCAGACCTACACCCCCCAACTCCTCCACCACCACCTCTCAACACAACCCAAATTATTCCAAACCCTTTATTTTTGCAGATGGACGCCTCCGTCATCGACCTCACGCCGCTGCTGCCGAGCATCCTCCGTCGATCTTCCTTGGCGGGCTCTATGGTGATCTAGACCCCCACCATCTATGGTGGCTCCTGATCTAGCCACCTGGGTTCGCGAAATCCTCGGGGTGGTCCTCCCTCGGCCTCTTGGTAGTCGGCTCCCCTTGTGTCTTAGCTATCCTCCTCTCCAACCACACCGTCTGTCGTCGTCTCCACTCCTCAAACCCCTCTTCGGTGCGCTTCTAGCCGTCGGCCGTCGGATCTGGTAAATGCAGATGCAGTAACATCCCTTGGAATCCCTCCCTCCTGGCGATCTCGAAGAGTTGTAAAAATCTCTTACCCCTCCGGCCTCCCCTCCCGCATGCAACCCTAGATCTGCTCAGATTTACAACCAAACCCAACCCAATTAAAAAACAAAGCCAACCCCTACCAAATGTCTAACAAATCTCTAGAAAAATTTTCTACCAAACTAAACAGTAAATCATAAATTGCATGAAAATCCCTAGGTTTTCTTTGTCCTTGACGTCGGCGACGATTATGTCAAGGCGTTCCCGCTCAACCAACCAGGTGTTTTATTGGGAAATGTACCCGAAATCAGATCGACAACCATTACCACTTCCAACTATATGCCAACGTTAACTTTTCCTCGACCGGGATGCAAACAGTGATCAATAATTTTGATGTTTTTTTTAAAATTAAATTTATCTTATTGTAATTTTAGGTTTAAGAATTTTTTTTTACTGGCGACCCTCTGCGTAGGGTTCATCAATCCGTCTTTTGATGGCTTCAAGATCGCTTAGTCGATCTACTTCTTGTCTACTGTAAAAAAAAAAAAAAAAAAACAAGGCCAAGTTGAAGTCATGCAAAGCTTCAACTTATTTAAGGTCGTAACCTTAGTCAATATATCTGAAGGATTTTCAGTTTCTCGTATCTTCATCAATTGGAAAATCTTTCTCTCTAAGAGATAGTATATGTAATGGTACTTTAGGTCCATATGCTTGGTCCTTGAGTAAAAAAACGGATTCTTGACCAAATGGATAGCACTTTGGCTTTCGCTATAGAGAATGCAATCCCTTTGCTCCTCACTTAATTCCCTTAAGAAATTTTGCAACCACACCATCTTCTTACTAGTCTCAGTCACTACAACATACTCAGCTTCTGTTGTAGATAACGCCACAACCTTCTACAACTTGGAAGCCCAAGACATAGCGATACCACCCAATGTGAAAACATACCCTGTAGCACTCCTCCTGTCAAGATTACTTGATGCTAGATTTGCATCAACATATTATAACTCGACCTTCTTGCCTTCAAAACATATGGCCTGATCAGCAATACCTTTCAAGTATGTGAGGCACTTCACCGCTTCCTAGTGCTCCTTGTCTGGATCTCCCATGAATCAACTAAAAACTCCCACTACATGTACAATATTAGGCCTTGTACACATCATATCATACATCAACCTGCCAATTGCTGAAGAGTATGAAGTCTTATGCATTTGAGCTCGCTTTGTCTAATTCTTATGCAAGTTCTTATTAGATAGCTTGAAGTGGCTACCCATTGGGACCTTTATTGGCTTTCCATCTTGCATACAAAATCTCTGTAACACCTTCTTGATGTACTTAGTATGCGAAAGATACAACTTCCTAGGGGTGTGTAGAAAAACCCGACACGACTAATACGACATGAAAACATGAAAAAAAAAAGAAACTGAAAAGGCACAATACGAAAATGACACGAATTGATAAAACACGACATTAAACGGTTTGTGTTCGGATCAGGCATATCCCCTTGTCAGATACCCGACACGAACCATTTAATTTTTTTTAATTTATAGGCACGGTAATATAGTACAATTATATATACAATCCTTAAACTATCAATGAAGTGCGCTAGCTCAGTTGTTTTTTCTTTGATGATAGGTTAGGCGTATCTCCACACTTGCCCAAGTTCGATTCCTAGTGCTGTCAATTTTTTCCCCTTTTCAGAGTCAGTCTCACCCATTTTTTCTATCCAAAAAATTAACCCTAAACTCCCATCCCAATATCTCATTCAACCGACACTCGCCTATACAATACCCGAAGTCCCAAACACCCCAACTGTTCATTGAAACAAACTGTAAACTTTGCATCTTCTTCTCCTGCACGCCCAACCTTCTCAGCCCTTGAAACACATCATTGTTGTTGAAATTTTGTCACTCAAACTTCATTGAAACCATGATAAGTATGAATTTGTTTGAATATATGTTGTAGCTGTGTTGTTTTGCCCCCATCCCATGTTGTTGCTACGTTTATTCGCATCTGTTCGAAGTTCGAACATACAAGTTGTTGTTGCGTTATTTTTTTGCGTTTGTAGCTGGGGATTTTTAGTTTTCGATGCGTTATTTTTTCACATCTGTTCATCAAATATTCAAATCCCATGTTTGTTGCTTCGAATCTCATGTTGTTGTTACGGCATTTTTTTCACATGTGTTCATGGCTTCGAACAATACCCCTACAAACAGCATTACGACATGTCAAAATAGTAAAAAAAAAAAAAAACCAAACGATTCATTTTGGATAACCGGTATCTAACATGCAACCGATTAGTGTATTTGTGTCAGATGGCCGGATATATATATATATATATATATATATATATATATATATATATATATATATATATGTCCTATTCGGATTGGGCTTTTGAGCCTAAACGATTTCATGTATCTAACACGGGTAACTGGTTCATGTCGGCTACCTGGATGTGCCCATCCCTACAACTTCACAACCACCCTTTATCGATCAATTCTCATGCCTAGAATCTACTTGGCCTCACCAAGATCTTCGGACAACTTCAACTTGTTAACCTCTTGAGCACTATTTCTTGCTATTAACATATCATTAACATATAACAACAATATGATATAGCCGTTGTCACACCTCTTGAAGTAGCAACAATGGTTTTTTTTTTCTCATTTGGGAACTCAACTAGATTCCATGTTTCATTGGTTATCAACTAATCCATCCCATCATCCATCCCGAGTTTCCATTTTCTCATCTACTAAATTCATGATGCCTCTGCATAACTCTTAGGTTCACCACTATAATTTAACAACAAATAGTAATTGGAAGGTGAATACCTATTAGGTGATCCACATTGTTTGGTGGACATTCGCATTCGAACTGGCAGGGTTTGTAGTTCATCTTGAATAGCCTGCTGATCTGGTTGTGCTTATTTGCTCCTTAGAGATATCTAACTCCACTATCTCAGGTACTGAAGCTATAACTTTTTATTCTTCTTGTCTATCTTTGTACATCATTTTCTCTTTGAACACAACATTTCAACTGCAAATAACTTTTCTATTATTATCATCCCAGAATCGATAACCGAAGTCATTATCACCATATCCAATAAAAGTGTATTTGATAGACTTAGCATCTAGCTTGCTTCTCTCAACTGCAGCTATGTGAACATATGAAACACATTTAAATATGCAAAGAAATGACATATTTACCTTCTTACCACTCCAGGCCTCCTCTGGGATCCCATTGTCTAATGGAGTCGATGACCCTATGTTGCAAGAAAGCAGCAGTTTTAATTGCATCAACCCAAAACATCTTCGGAAGCCCGCACTTTAGCCTTATGCTTCTAACACGCTCATTCAATGTCTTGTTCATACGTTATGCTACACCAATTTGTTGAGGTGTTCCTTTCAAGGTTTTATCCATGCGAAAGTCATTCTATGCATAAAAAACCTTGAAATTGTACAGCTTATACTCCCTACCATTTTCAGATCTTAAACATTTCACCTTAAGACCTATCTCAATCTCAACTAGTGCCTTCCATGTCCTAAAAATGCTGAAAGCTTCATATTTCTCATTTAGAAAGTAGACCCATACCTTTTTTGTGTAGTCGTCAATGAGCGTCATGTAGTAGGATGCTCCACCAAGAGATGTTGCTAGCATTGAACCCTAAAGGTCGATGTAAACAAGCTCCAATGTCTTATTCTTCAAAGTTCTGCCACCATTTGAAAAACTCACTCTCTTTTGTTTCCCTAGTATACAGTCTTCACATAGTCAAATCTCAATGGACATAGACTGGGTAACAAATCCTTTTAACACAACACCTTCATTCCCTTCTCGCTCAAGTGGCCAAGACGGTAGTGCCACAACTCTGCATCATTGTTGGCACTTGCAATAACAATAAAAATACAATGTTGTGTTGCTTGTCATGTACAACGTACCTTCCTTCTTCCCTCGAGCTATCACCATGGCTCCTCTGTTTATTTTCCATCTGTCACCACCAAAGTAGATATCATAGCCTTCATCATCCATCTGCCCCACATAAAGAAAATTCCACTTCAAACCAGGAACATGTCACACATCATGCAACTTCAACATAGATCTGTTTGGCGTCTTGATTCACACATCTCGTTTTCCGACGATTTCTAAGGGCTCATCATCAGCTAGATAGGCCTTTCCAAAACTTCTAAAAGGATAATATTTCATTACGTCATTACTGCAATATGGATTAAACGACACTCCAGAATCTAGCACCTAATGCTCTAATGGGATGCTCGCGTTCAGAATCAATGTGTTTGCTATATTATTTGTGGTTGTGTTTGCTGATTTATCTTTCAACGATGATTACAATTGCTTTTGTAATGACCATGTTCATCACAATTCCAACACTTGATCTTGCTCATATCTTTAGGTTTATCCTTCCCTTTCGACTTCGACCTACCATGATTTAATTTCGACCTTGAATCTGTCATGTCCTTGTATCTAGTGTTCAGTGCTTATCCCGAAGTAGAACCTGACTCCTTCCTGTGAACTTCTTTGCTAACAATTAGATCTCTCACTTCATCAAGCTTTAGCTTTACCTTCCCTGCTGAAGCATTAGCAATCGTTATTTTCCCACTCCAACTCTCTAGTAAGGAAGATAGCAAGATCAGGGCTTGTACCTCACTGTCAAAATTAATCTCAACTAAGCTCAGTTGCGCGATTATCATATTGAACTCATTGAGGTGATTGGCCACCAATTTACTCTCTATCATCCGCAAGTTGAACAATCTCCTCATCAGATGAAGCGTGTTCATTGCGGATGGTTTCTCGTACATTGCAGAAAAAGTTTCCAGCATCTCCTTTGTCGTCTTCGACTTGACTGTGTGCTGCGCCACGTTCCTGGATAGTGACAAGCGGATAATGCTAATCGATTTCCTGTCCAGCAACTTTCACTCATTGTACTTCATCTCCGTTGGTTTTTCGCCTAGAGGTTGGTACAATTCTTTACCATATAGGTAATCCTCTATATGTATCTTCCAGAACCCAAAATCCGATCCATTGAATTTTTCAACCGGCGATAATTTTCCATCTCCCATAGTGATTGCTATAACGTCGCTCTGATGCCAGTTGTTGGGAATAAGAGCAATCAAAACAAGAACTGGAGAAAGAGACTCGAGATTTGTTCACCTAGTACGTTCACCCAATAATGGCTGCTTGGGGGGGGGGGGGGGGACGCTACGAAGCTAGGATATGTTACTATGCATTTGAGAAGATGAATATTACAATGATCATGTGTTTATATTTTTATTCATAAGAAGAATTAAGAAGGAGCCTCCAATCCAATGTGAGATAGGCTCCACAATCCAACATTGTTTTGAAGTCTTAATGTATATGTGATGTTGTATTTGAACAGCTTGGTTACAACTTAGAGAGTAAAAAGTTCGACACCGTATTTGCTCATTTCAAAGCTATGAGCCAAAATAAAAAGGTAATATATTTCATGTTGTGGTAAAGTTTTATATACCTTTTTTTTGTTTTTTATAATCTTATACTCCTTTTGTCCCACAAAATATGATGTTTTACTTTAAAACATGTTTTTTAAAAGTTAAAAACTCTATAAAATAATAAAATTTTAAAATAATTTTATACATATTAATAATAAGTATGATATTATAAAAAAATAATAAAAATAGTTGATGTTTTATATGATTTTCATATTTTTTTAAAAAGCATGTTGAAAAAAGCATCATATTTTGTTTTGAGACGAAGAAAACATTATCTAACCCTCGTTTATTTATTTTTTAAACAGTATTTTTCGGATGAAGATATCAGGTTATTGGTGGCTCAATCAATTTAAAATGGCATTTAAGTAAATTTTTAAAGATGAAATGTATTGTGAACAGTATATGTGTAATGAAAAAAGTGTATGGCTTTGGTTTAGTTGTGTTTAGTTTCGCTTGTAGGGTGCTCTTACTTGTATTTTGCACTGTCTATGTATTTTATGTTTGTTTTAACGGTTATCCGTATGTCGACTTGTCGCCCTTCGAGATTCAGTTATGTATGACCTCGAATTTTTATCTAATAAAAAAAAAGGAAAAGAAAAAAGTGTGTGACACCTAATGTAATTTGGCCTGTTTATAGGAGCTAGATGCCTAATATTGTATATCTGAATGTGTTATTATGTTAATACAAGTTTTATTATATCTGAATGTGGTATCATTCCATTCAGCCACATTCATATATTCATGACCATATATCCGCATATCACATATCTCAAGTTCACCATAGTCATCATATCTCAAAAGCATAAGTTAACGATACATAATCTTAACATTTCACCATGCTATTAGTCAATCAATCATGTACTTAGTCCACACCAATCATGATATTAGGCAATCATTCATATCACTCATGCTAGTTAGTTAGCCACCGAGCACATAATTCCCTGAGTTAGTCCCGGAAACCGTTTTGGAATCCGAGTCAAATAGGTAGAAATTCGTACCTTAGAAATACCCGTCAAATTCTTTTTTGAAAAATCCAAGTCTCATAATATTATATTCGTTTTAAATCACCATAATATTATATCTTTAGTCCCAAAATAATATTTTACATTTTAAATCCCAATAATATTATATACTATTTTAAATACAATTTTCTTTTAAACACTTCCAATAAATATTTCGAAATCCCTTAAAAATCCTAACCATTTCATTTAATAAAATCAGCCCTTTCTAATTTACCAAACCGATCTTATATTTATAAAATCCAAAATCGACCCTTCTTATTCTATTAATTACCAAACCGAGCTCTCATTTTCTTAAACCCAAACCGAATCCCCTTTTCCCCAATTTTTCTTAAGACTTCTAGGAACATGTTAGAACAAGGATTGAATATAAAAATCGAGGTTTGAAGGGATTTCTCATCCTAGTTCCTTCTTTTCCTTCAGTTTGCTCGTGAAGCTTCATCCGGGCTCCGATTGGAATCGTTCTTGTGCGAGGGTGCCTAGGATTGTTAGATGGTGTTAAAGGTGTGAAATTTTAGCTAGTATGAGGTGGGAGTAGGGAAAAACGAGCTGTTACCCTCTTGAATCCGAAAATAGAGAGTTTGAGTCTCCTAGGGCTTCTCGGGGCTTCTCCGACTTCTCCGGGCTGTTGGGGCTTCTTCTTCCACTTTTAGGACCTCATGGGGAGGCTAATGGAGCTGTTGTTTCTGGTCATGGAGGGATGAAGAGAAAAGGAGCTTGTTTTAGCTTGCTTTGAGCTCAAGAGGTGGAATGGAGCTCTTTTGGCATGTAATGGAAGAGGGAGTTGAAGGGGATGATGAAGTAGGGATGTTGTGGGGAGGAGTTGAGCACGAAATGGTATGTTAGGGCTGCTGGAATTCTCAGCAACGGAGGAGGAAAATGGAGAAAGAAAGAAGGAGAAAGGATAAGGTTCCTTGGGAGCTTTTTGGATAAGGCTTGTGTTTGATTTTTGTGTGGTGTGTTGGTTGAGCCAAATCTGATTTTTGAAGAGAAAAAGGATGCATGGGAGAGGGCTGAAACGGATGGGGCTAAAAGGAGAGACATGGAGCTTGTGGTGTGTTGGCTGAGACAAATCTGATTTTTGAAGAGAAAAAGATGGCAGGGGAGAAGGCTGAAACGGATGGGGCTAAAAGGAGAGACATGGAGCTTGTCTCCTTAGCTACTTTGGGTATGGTCAAAGATGAGAGACGGAGAAGCAAAATGGGGGCGTTTAGCTTCTTTGGGTAAGGAGGAAGCTTCCTTCGTATTTCAAATTGGCTCCATGGAGACCATTGTAGGGCTGAGATTTCGGATCCCCATGGGTGAATGAGACGAGATATGGTCCCGAAAGCGCTAGCTTGAATTTTCGACGCTAGATCCCGATGTTAGTTTCCCAAATCCCGCTCTCTCCTTTGCGAAATTAGAATTTGAAATCCGAGAATCGAGGTTGCCATGTTAGTTCTCAAAATTTTAATTAGGTCGGAAATCCGTTTTACGAAATCAAAGTCTGAGTTAGAGAGTTTTTCCACCAAATTCCGCTTAATTTTCATTTTGATTTTCTTTTTTCGATAAATTAGGATTTAAAAATTCGAGCCTTTACAACCCCTTGTTGGGATCTTGCGCCCCGAGTACAAGTTGAAAGTTTGAAATTCTAATCTAACGTTCCAAAGTGGGATTTCATACCCAAATTCGAAGGGATCGTTGGAATCCCCAGAGAAGTCCCATGTACCTTTTCGTAATTCTGAGCGTGGAAAATGGTAGTAATGCAAATAGCGTAAGTAAAGTGTAATACGAAGGGTACCACGACAGAAACGGGTCAAAACATGATCAAAACATTCAAATCAAACCCGTCTTTGATTTAGCATAGTCAGAGTCTCAACTCTCTCTTTTCGCCAAGTCAGAACCCCACGGTCATGGAGCCAAACCAGCATCAATAGGATGAACATAATAGATATCTAAAAATGTTAATGGTGAGTGGGATTAGATGATGCCCACCTTCTCTTTCCGCTGCCCAATGCACACACATACGTTATACCTAATAAAGATGCTTCTAGATGCAAGACGGAATATTAACACACTAGCATGCCCCTAAGATCAAGTGCATTAAAAATAATAAGGCCATAACACATAATACCAAGTGGTATATCCCGCTACCTAACCACCGCTCGTGAATGCATTCCTTTCCATTAATGGGGCGAGGTCCGTATTGGTACCCGACCCCATGTTTGCATGCTTTATCTCAAATCATTAATGTAGACTTAAAAGAGAAAATGAATAATATAATGCAAAAGGTAAAAAAAGTAAGAGCGGTAAGTAAAGTGGTAATTATGACTCGAACGACTCAAGATGAAACCCAATGAGACTGGGCCGTCTTATGACCCTAGAAAAGACTCTAGATACTTCACAGATAACGACCGTTTTATTTACATATGCACATAGAAATAGAATGCTCAATGGTTAATGCAACCTAGCATGATACTACATGGCATGCTGATCATGAATGCAAGCACCTAGTACATCATGCACATAAGACAGGGAAGTCTCTCTGTCGATTTGAGTAAGCTCTGAAAAGACTTACCTGACTATGCAGAACAACATAATAGAAGATCCAGCACACATCAATCATAATCACAAAGTATCACCTAGATACATATTAGAACACATATATAAGTCTACGTCTAATCATTCAAGAACTCAAAGCATAAATAGTTCAACGAGAATAACAACCATATCGCAATCGTCATTCCATCAAGTTCAATCATTCACCACATTGCCACATTCCGCAAGACCGCATCATTCCCATCGTTCCATTTAGCCACATTCATATGTTCATAGAATTCGTATATCTGCAATAATAATTCGCATAGTCATATCTCGATATCATCATATTCATCATATTTCAGAAGTCATAAGTCAAACGATACATAACGCTAACATCTTATTTTGCCGTTAGTCATTCATGCATGCCATTAGTCCACACAAGTCATGATATTAGTCACTCAATCATATCAACAAGCTAGTTAGTCATCGATCACATAATTCCCAAGTTAATCCCAAAAACCGTTTCAAAAACCAAGTTACCGATTAGAATATTCGACCTTAAACGCTCATGAAATTCATTTCCCAAAATTCCAAATCAAGTCTTTAAGTCAGTCCTTGAAAATCCCAAAACCGTTGAAAACGAGTCGCGAAAACGATCGTCGAAAACATCGGAAAACGTATTCAAGACCCTTGGACAGAAGGTCTGTCGCGACCGCTAGATAGGCTTTTGTGCCCGCGAGACCTAGGTGTCGGCGAGTCTTTCACGGTCGTGAGTATCGATCTCGCGCCCGCGAGATCCCAAGTCGCGGTCTTGAGTCTGGGGTGTCCCTTAGGGCACCCCAGCTGGGCTCCCTCACCACCACGAGTTCCTTCTCACGGCCGCGAGTAAGAGCCCTAGGTTGGGTGTTCTAACTCGCGGTGGCGATTTCGGTGTTGAATCATGGATTCTTGCTCAGTTTCTGACCTCGTTCGATGTTGTTATGCTCTTCCCTTTTTCCCAATTTTTCCTAAGGCTTCTAGGCACATGTTAGCACAAAAATAGCTCGAAAAACATGAGGGTTTGAAGAGATTTCTCACCCAACACTTCCTTTCTTCACTTCTTCTTCTCCCGAGTGCCTCTTGAGGCGATTTGAGGCCGAATGTCCTAGATCTACTTGTTGGGTGAGTGAGAGGGGTTAGTTAGAGAATAAAGGAGATAAATTGGAGGGTTTGGAAGTGAAAAGAAGAGAAAAAGAGCTAACTTACCCTTCCTAGACTCAAAACCGGGCAAATGGACTCTGTGTAACGGTCCGGGATTATGATTCCCGGGTTACGTTTCGAGGGATGAAGCCCCTCGTTAGGATCTTGCGCCCCAAGTACAAGTTGAAGGTTTGAAATTCTACTCTAAAGTTTTCAAGCGGGATTTCATACCCAAAATTCGAAGGGATCGTTGGAATCCCCGGGGAAGTCCCTTGTACCTGTCGTAAGTCTAAGCGTGGAAAACCAGTAGTCATGCAAAAAGCGGAATCAAGGTGCAATACAAGAGGGTTCCACGGTAGAGCCTGTTGTGAGCCTAAATTGTCATGTTTTACACTTACTTTTATAACGATTTCTGCATGCATTTCATACATTTGGGTTAGAATAGTATAGAATCTGTGTAGTTTACACTTATTTGCCAATTATGGAGGTCTATACAAGTTTTTGTTATATTTCGCAGAAATCGGACGCACTTTGGAGCTTAAAGGAAAGTCATGAACAAGTTAAGAATGGTGCAGCTGGAGAAAAGGCCATTTTTCGGTATTCATCATTCTGAATCAAGCTTTGATGTCTTCATGAAAGTTGTAGCCCTCGAAAAGAGCTTTCCAACGCATGCTCATATGTGTCAATCCGACGAACGAGGACTCGGGAAAGTGCGTTTCAAGAACAGAGCAGAATGCTGAGAGCTCAACGTGTACTCGAAGTCGAGTAGACCCTACTCGACGTCGACCAAGCTTTGTCGAAGTCGACTACAGCTGAAGCAGATTTGATCGAGGACAGAAGAAGAAGACGAGATCGACCATGAGCCGTACTCGACGTTGACCAGAATTGAACTTGACCCGAGCTCGACGAAGAAAACCAGATCGACAAACTGAAGTGTACTCGAAGTAGAGTACGGATCTACTCGACGTCGACCAGGCTTGGTCGAAGTCGACTACCACCTGTTTGGGCCGTGAGACTGTTGGGCCATTACGAGCATGCTTGGACACGAAGCAAGGCTGATTTCATCCAGTTCTATCAAGATTTATCTAAGGAGAAGAGGATTTATCCACAAGAAGAAGATATTTATTTATTTCCTTTTAGATAAATGTTCCCTTTATATCTAAGTTTTATCTTTAGTTTTAGATAGAATTTCCTACCTTGATTAGCAAGGATTTACCATTATAAATAAAGCCCATGGGGCTAGTTTTTCATCAATTCAATTTCAGAGATACAGTTACACATAGAAGTTTAGGAGTTCGAAGGTTTTAGGGTTTTGGCATTCAACGAGAGTTGGATTGCCGGGATTCTAAAGACTTTGAATTTAGCTTATGCAAGTTATTTCTTTTCAATCAATGTCTGCGATTGCAATGAGGCGCGAGTAGTCCACCTACTTATGGGGTTGGGGTGAGCCCAACGAGAGCCATGTTGGTGGATTAGCGATTGTAAAAGGAGGTATTTTATCGTTATTTTATTCTATTCCCTATGTGCTTCATCTTTGATTGAGAAATTAAAGAACTCATGTTGTGAAACTTGGGTAGTAATTAGGATTTCTATTCGAAAGATTATAAATTCTAATTATGAAAAGGAATAGAAACAATTAGGGTTATTTATCGAGAGATCTATATTCCTACTTGTCGGATTAGGTGAAAGCCTTCTCCTTTATCGATAAAGTCACCGCCTTTTATGATTTATATTCTGCTTTCATGGTAATCGTTGTTGCAAACCCCAATCTTGGAAGTTCTCTTTCATCCATTGTTCAGATTCGGATTTTGCATTCTTTTATTTTCTGTTCCTACTCTACGTCGACCACCCCTTGGTCTACGTCGACCACTGATTTCTCGATCGAGCAAGATCGATGTTGCTTCTATGCCTCTGCAGGAACTCGACTACGACCAGACCGTACTCGACGTCGAGTACGCTTAGTCGACGTCGTCCACCACCAGCGTCTTCTGTTGCCCGGATTCGATTGTGCCTGACCTCTATCGACTAACCCTTAGTCGAGGTCGAGGACCACTGTGGTCGATCACCATATGTGAGATTTCTCCGCTGCCTAGGATCCGCTGACTAGCTTCCTCGTGGATCGATCCTGACTTTCTCTTGCTACATCGGGAGGGAGTCTTGAACATTATTTGCTGGGATCCAATCGGTTTGCTTTATTATTCGTATTTTATTTTGCATTCTCGATTTCCTCTCTCAACAAATTGGCGCCGTTGCCGGGGAAACAATCATTCGCGCCTTAGGTAGTTAAGATCTCACATTTGCTTTAAGTTACTTTGCAGGTATATGCGCGTTCTAGCCAACCACCTGAGTTTGACACCTTAGATGATCCGGAACGCGCCCTACACATCCATTCTAAACTGAAAAGAGCCATGGCGGCCGCAGAAACACCTGAACAGCTGATACAGAGGCTAAGGACGGAACTAGCCGCCAAGGATACCGCTCTCGCCGCTGAGAGAGAGCGTGCGAGGCAGGCAGAAGCTAAGCTTGTGTTGCGTAGATGGGAACATTACACTAAATCGCCCAAATCAACAATGATAAGTTGGTTCGACAATGTCCCCTTCTATGAGCCAGTCGACAGCGACTACCTGGACTCGACATATACACATTCTGGAGGAACTGATCCAGAAACACTAGCCGAAATCGTCTATACCACAGAAACCCAGGTATGTCCTTCCTCTATTTCAATATCTACTTCGCTATCTAGCTTTGAAGAATCTTTGGAAGGATCCCAAGAAGAAGAAGAGCCACCAACGCAAAATTCGGACGTCGTTGCCCATGGTGCTTCAAGGTCGCTTTTACCCTATAAGGTGAAGGCCATTCCTGATGATTTTGAGCAACCGATGTTCGTATTCAAGTATGGGGTCCTTGCAAAGTGGCATGAAGCTCCACAAGATGGGGTGGAAATATCTCTTCCCACTCCACCGTTTTGCTGTGGTGGAGATGTGCAAACAAATCAACCAATAAAGCGGAAGAGGTATGATGATGAGGCATGTATATTTTCTTTATATCTTCCTTTATACATGCCAGCTGGAGCCAAGGAAGATGAATGGGCGAAGCCATGGAGCGTTCACTTGGGGAGGTTTAAGCTTCTTCACATGATGCCCCCGGATGTCATCCCACGCTTCCCACCACTGGAGGAACCACCAGATCCACCTATACCTCCTGACAAAGATGAGCCCGGCTAAAGATAAATGGAGAAAGTCGGCCTAGAGACTATAAAATCTAGAGCTTGTAAATAGACATTTATTTTTAGGACTTTTGGACATTGTTGCTTTTGTTTGTTTTTGGTTTTGAACTTTTAGTTTTTCTATTGTGGGTATTTCTCTTCTACATTTTTTCAGGTCCATGGGGATAGAAGTAAACTAAATCAGACTCGGTCCAGAGCATAACACTCGATTCCCGACAATCTGCACATCTGTCTAGTGAGTTTCTTTCTTTACCCTTGTTTTTATACAGTGAGGACACTGTAATGTTTAAGTATGGGGTGGGGAAAGGGCTTACTTTGTGCATATTTGATATATTTGACATTATGTGTGCATATTTAGAGTTTATTTCTTATACATGGCCATTTTGGAATTCATTATTGATTTATGTGCTTACATGCATGTTTTCCAAAGTTTGAAAAATGATCCCCATTGAAAATTTGAAAATTTTGATAAATGTCATGGAAGCTTTATTGAACTCGACGATGCAAAAATTGGATTCATTAGAGATATAGCATGAAATTGCCTAGTAAAGGGAAGTCACAATAAAGTGCATATTTTCTCGAAAACCATGAAAGGAGGTAAAATTTGATGTTGCTTTTGACATGTTGCATGATAAAAGGATGGAGGACTTTATATTTCCATATAATGCTCATATTGTTTATAATCCTAGCCTTACCTACGCTTATGCATCACAAAAAGCCATAATATGCCTTATTTCATATATTGCTCCACATAATCTAAAAATTGCCATTCTTTACCTTATTTCCTATCCGGGGATTATGTTGAGAATGATTTTACATTATGGAGATTGATTTATGGTTGATGTGTTGTTATCATTATTTGGAGTATGGAAGGAATGTTTGAAAAATATGGAAAATTTAATGAGTGAGAAAAAATCCGGTCACCTCAGGAGATAAAGGTAGATCGACCCTGCTCGCTGAGATAATAGTTTGGCGAGATGGGACACATTGTGAGGAGTCCAAAGCACTAAGTATCCGGGGCCATTCATGACACCCATGTTTGCGACTCGCGAGAAGGCAGTGCTGAGGTTAGAGAGGTAAAAGCATTATTATTGAAAAAAAACATTATGGAAGGTGATGAATCAAAGGAAGAAGGGATGTGGTTAAGAAAGTTTGGAAATACTCCATTTCCCCGGATCGTTAGCACCACATGGCCAAAAACTGCCCACCTTTAGCCCTTTACCAATCTACTCCTTATTGAGCTTAAATTAAAGTCCTCTTGATTATTAATGCTTTGTCACTTATGAATGTTTTTTCATAACCCTCCTTTTGTGAGTAGATGTTGCTTTTTATTGCACATGCATGAATTTGTGACACTAGTACCTTTTCGAGGATGGTAATAGATTGTAGGGTTATATGGCAATGAATCTAAGATGTTGAGAGTTTGAATTCTTCCCCTGAATGACAAATAAAAGTATTGCTTGAGGACAAGCAAGCTTAAGTATGGGGTGTTTGTTGTGAGCCTAAATTGTCATGTTTTACACTTACTTTTATAACGATTTCTGCATGCATTTCATACATTTGGGTTAGAATAGTATAGAATCTGTGTAGTTTACACTTATTTGCCAATTATGGAGGTCTATACAAGTTTTTGTTATATTTCGCAGAAATCGGACGCACTTTGGAGCTTAAAGGAAAGTCATGAACAAGTTAAGAATGGTGCATCTGGAGAAAAGGCCATTTTTCGGTATTCATCATTCTGAATCAAGCTTTGATGTCTTCATGAAAGTTGTAGCCCTCGAAAAGAGCTTTCCAACGCATGCTCATATGCGTCAATCCGACGAACGAGGACTCGGGAAAGTGCGTTTCAAGAACAGAGCAGAATGCTGAGAGCTCAACGTATACTCGAAGTCGAGTGGACCCTACTCGACGTCGACCAAGCTTTGTCGAAGTCGCAGCTGAAGCAGATTTGATCGAGGACAGAAGAAGAAGACGAGATCGACCATGAGCCGTACTCGACGTCGAAACACTCTACTCGACGTCGACCAGAATTGAACCTGACCCGAGCTCGACGAAGAAAACCAGATCGACAAACTGAAGTGTACTCGAAGTAGAGTACGGATCTACTCGACGTCGACCAGGCTTGGTCGAAGTCGACTACCACCTGTTTGGGCCGTGAGACTATTGGGCCATTATGAGCATGCTTGGACATGAAGCAAGGCTGATTTCATCCAGTTCTATCAAGATTTATCTAAGGAGAAGAGGATTTATCCACAAGAAGAAGATATTTATTTATTTCCTTTTAGATAAATGTTCCCTTTATATCTAAGTTTTATCTTTAGTTTTAGATAGAATTTCTTACCTTGATTAGAAAGGATTTACCATTATAAATAAAGCCCATGGGGCTAGTTTTTCATCAATTCAATTTCAGAGATACAGTTACACATAGAAGTTTAGGAGTTCGAAGGTTTTAGGGTTTTGGCATTCAACGAGAGTTGGATTGCCGGGATTGTAAAGGCTTTGAATTTAGTTTATGCAAGTTATTTCTTTTCAATCAATGTCTGCGATTGCAATGAGGCGCGAGTAGTCCACCTACTTATGGGGTTGGGGTGAGCCCAACGAGAGCCATGTTGGTGGATTAGCGATTGTAAAAGGAGGTATTTTATCGTTATTTTATTCTATTCCCTATGTGCTTCATCTTTGATTGAGAAATTAAAGAACTCATGTTGTGAAACTTGGGTAGTAATTAGGATTTCTATTCGAAAGATTATAAATTCTAATTATGGAAAGGAATAGAAACAATTAGGGTTATTTATCGAGAGATCTATATTCCTACTTGTCGGATTAGGTGAAAGCCTTCTCCTTTATCGATAAAGTCACCGCCTTTTATGATTTATATTCCGCTTTCATGGTAATCGTTGTTGCAAACCCCAATCTTGGAAGTTCTCTTTCATCCATTGTTCAGATTCGGATTTTGCATTCTTTTATTTTTTGTTCCTACTCTACGTCGACCACCCCTTGGTCTACGTCGACCACTGATTTCTCGATCAAGCAAGATCGCTGTTACTTCTATGCCTCTGCAGGAACTCGACTACGACCAGACCGTACTCGACGTCGAGTACGCTTAGTCGACGTCGACCACCACCAGTGTCTTCTGTTGCCCGGATTCGACTGTGCCTGACCTCTGTCGACTAACCCTTAGTCGAAGTCGAGTACCACTTTGGTCGATCACCATCCGTGAGATTTCTCCGCTGCCTAGGATCCGCTGACCAGCTTCCTCGTGGATCGATCCTGACTTTCTCTTGCTACATCGGGAGGGAGTCTTGAACATTATTTGCTGGGATCCAATCGGTTTGCTTTATTATTCGTATTTTATTTTGCATTCTCGATTTCCTCTAACAACAGAGCCGAGTCAAAACCAATTCAATAAGCGTATTTATCGAAATCTAATAGGTAATGTTAGTGGAGTTAGACCATTTCTTCGCAATCACCTAAGAGAGTCCCCACGTCACGGAAGCAAGGAACAATCATGCTGCAAAATAAACCTAAAAAATATGTATGCGGGGCGGTGTCAGATCGAAGCCCTACACAATATAATCTCAAACAAGCAGGCACATACACACGCTAGTCCTAATAAAGATGCTTCTAGATGCAAGGCGTAATATTAATACACTAACATGCTCCTAAGATCAAATGCATAAATATAATAAGGCATTAACACCGAATACCAAGTGGTATATCCCTCTCCTACCTTCTCCCCCTTCCGATAGGGCGAAGACTGGCCAGCTCGTGAATACATTCCATTATAATTGGGCGGCCCGCAAGCCCAACCCGTAACCACAAGAAAAATAAAGCCCTGATAGAGCATATTTAGTGTTGCATAATAGATTGCATTTAGCATAGTTTAGTTGTGAATATTGCATTTATTTAGTTGAATTTACATAATTACTTGTTGACTTAGAAGAGGCGGAATCTACATGATTTTATGGTTTATTTTAGGTATAGTAGATTGAAGGTGGAATGAATCGGAAAAGACGAAAATAATCTAAGGAAAATGCATAGGAGTTGCTGGAGTAACAGAAGGAGAGTTCGGAAGAATCGCAGGCCGCCCCGCGGCTCAAAGACAGAAACGGAAGACTTCGCTGATCGCCAGCCGCCCCAGGGCCCGTGCAGAGACTGAACTTTAGTTCCGGACTTTATTTAGGGTTTTTGTCTAAGTTATTTGGCCGACTTGCAAAAGACTATTTAAGGTTTTTCTAGTTATTATTTTCATTCACCTTATGCACATTATTCCATTGTTGAGAGCGCCGTTGAGCATGAGCAACTAAACTCTCGAGGTTTCGCCTACAGTTTGGATCTTTGATTGTTGAATTGTGAGTTTCTTAATCTAGTTCTTATTCCTATTCCAATGTTTTGACTTCTTTGTGCTTAATTGCTTGAATGTGTTTTATTCTCTCTGGCCCGATCAACTAGTTAGAGTAGTTTCATTCAATTGCTAGGGTTTTGCAGATTCCTCATAGCGAACCTTAACCCAAGTGGCAATCATATCCCTTTAGGACTCGTAGGACTAATTGGATGTGTAGGAAGTTGAATATATGTTAAATATCGACTCGTAGCTTGATATTGCATGTACCTTGGTTAATTCATATTCTTAATGCTATCTCTAGGTTAAATCTTAACCGTGTTAGGGTTATTTAGAGATAAGGGTTGCCAGGACTCGTAGGACTAGTAATTTACATAAGATCTGGACAAGGACATTGATAGGAAAAGACAAGAACTAGAGGCTGAAATAAGGATCGAATTCATCAATCGAAGTGATAAATTGTAGGTGAACCTATTTCTCTCCACTGCATTCTAAAACCAGTTTCCTTTGTTTGCTTACTTCCGCTTTGATAAAAGGCGGACCTTTTTCACACCCAAAAACCCCCCATATTCTCACTAGCGATTAGAATTGATACTTGAATTGAACAGATTTCCCTGTGGATCGATCTCTTGCTTACACACTATACTAGTTGTGAGTTTGAGTATTCTTTGGCAAGAACAACGACAGGTTTTCCTCTTGTCAAATTTGGCGCCGTTACCGGGGACTTCTTATTGAATTCTTGTGTTGTTTTAATTGCTAATTTTGGTATGGACCACCTATATGGTCCACACTCGTGCTACTAACTCATCTTTATTGTCTTTAGATTCAGAGATTAAGGGAGGACTCTCTCTAGATTGAGGCGAGAAGCTCGTGATCACTTTCGCGAGTTACCTTTCGATCAAGGAGAAGAAGAGAGTATAGAGATGGTTGCTAACGATGAGAATCGAACGCTGAAGGAGCTCACTACACCAAACTTAGCCCAACAACCATTGGCTATCGTGTTCCCTGAACTTGATGAAGGTGTCAATTTTGAGCTAAAGTCTGGGGTGGTTCATCTCTTACCCAAATTCCATGGGTTGAGTGGTGAGGACCCCCACAAGCACTTATCTGAGTTCCATACTGTCGTTGTGGGGATGAAACCAGGCAACGTCACGTAGGAGCAAATCAAGTTAAGGGCATTCCCCTTTTCGCTGAAGAACACTGCTAATGAGTGGTTCTACTACTTGCCACCAGGTAGTGCAACAACATGGATACAGTTGAAGCGTCTCTTTCTGGAAAAGTACTTTCCTGCAACCAAGCTGAACAGTCTGAAAAAGGAGATCAGCAGCATTGACCAGCAGGCTACAGAGACACTCTATGAGTACTTTGAGCGCTTCAAGAAGCTTTGCTCTAGTTTCCCTCACCATGGTTTTTCAAAGAAGGATTTAGTGCTCTTTCTATTCAATGGATTGCTTGACGAGGAGCGCAAGATGGTGAACTCTGCTTGTGGAGGCAACATCTTGAACAAAACACCCAATGCTGCTTGGGAGGTGTTTTCAGAGCTTGCTGATGGCTCTAGACAATTCAGCAGGGGACTTCATGCTAGAGGGGTACTCGCCGTTGACTCCTCAACTTCCGCATTACATAGCGATGTGGCTGAATTGAAGGATATGATGAAAAGGTTCATGCTACAAGGAACCCCACAACAACTTAAGGCATGTGGCATTTGCGCTGATCTTTATCACCCGACGGACACTTGCAATGCTGCAGGAGCAAAATGTAGAGTTGAATGCCATGGGGAACTTTGTTCCTCAGCGACCCAGTATGGTAACTATCCTAATCCCAATCAATATAATAACAACTATAATGCAGGTTACCAGGGGTATGGCTATGGTAATAACCAAGCCCATTTCAATCCACAAGGAGGACCCCATTTCAGACCTCAGCAACAATTTGATCAAAGACAGAGAGGACCTCCACCAAGTGATGATCAATCCAATGAGGATCCTATCAAAGCTCTCACAAAGATCGTCCTGGGTCAAGCTGAGCACCAAAAGAGACAAGCTGAGCACTAAAAGAATTTGGAGAAGCAAATTAGCCAATTGGCTCAATCGCTGAGCAAAATGAAGGCGAAGGACTCAGGAAAGCTACCATCTCAAACGGTGGTGAACCCCAAGGAGAACGTTAGCGCTGTGACGCTAAGAAGTGGTAAGGAACTGATTACCACTCCCCATAATGATGCTAACATAGAGGATTTTGAAACAGGTACGAACGAGGAAGAAGAAGAGGTTCGCAATCGCCGGCCGCCCCGCGACACCCCTGAGCCGCCCCGCGGCCAAGGCGATTCTGACGATGCGCAAATCGCCGGGCCGCCCCGCGGCCCCTCCAGTGACTCAACTGACGGGTATGTTCGTCCTGATTTTCCTCCTCTAAATTCTTTCAAACCTATTCCTCCCTTTCCTGAAGCACTCAGAGACACAAAAAGACCAGACAATGACAAAGAGATCTTTGAGACATTCAGTAAGTGCGAGGTAAACATCCCCTTACTCAATCTGATTAAAAGTATTCCTCGTTATGCCAAATTTCTCAAGGAACTTTGCACAATAAGGAGGAATCAAAAGTTGAAGGGGAAGCAGAAAATTAAGGTAAGCGAACATGTGTCTGCTGTGTTTCAAAAGCGTATGCCTAAGAAATGTAGCGACCCTAGCATGTTCACAATCCCATGTGTAATAGGTGAAACTAAGTTTGATAAAGCTTTGTTAGACTTGGGTGCATCTATTAATGTTCTACCTTATTCTCTGTATGAATCATTGGGTTTAGGACCTTTGCATGAGACTAGAGTGGTGATTCAATTAGCGGACCGATCAAATGCTTTTCCTAGAGGAATAGTTGAGGATGTTTTAGTCATGGTTGACAATTTGATCTTTTCTGCTGATTTCTTTGTCTTAGACAAGGAGCATGGTAACCAAGAGGCTCCTATTCTGCTAGGAAGGCCCTTTTTAAAGACTGCTAGAACAAAAATTGACGTGTATTCTGGTTCTTTGACTATGGAATTCGATGGTGAGAAGGTTGAATACAATATATATGATGCAATGAAATTCCCTTCTGATGATCATTCCTTATGATTTATGGATGCCATTGATACTTGTATGCAGGATACCTTTGATATGAGTTGTGTAGATGACCTGCATGTAGCTTTAGAAACTCCTATTGAGGAGTTCTCATTGAATTATGCTTTATCTACTAGCCTACAGGAGACCATGAGAGACTTGTCTTCCCTACCTATATACTCACAGGCAGATACCTTTATGGCATTGACCGTTCCCAATGAAAAGCTCTTACCTTCTATCGTCTAGGCACCTGAAGTTGAGCTCAAGCCTCTTCCTGAGCATCTGAAATATGCATTTGTGGGAGAGGGTGCTCAAAGAGCACAAGACAACTTTGGGATGGACCATAGCAGATATCAAGGGAATCATCCCAGCTACTTGCATGCACAGGATCTTGTTGAAAGAGGGAGCCAAACCTTCCAGGCAACCTCAACGGAGACTCAACCCGCCTATGATGGATGTAGTGAAGAAGGAGGTGCTCAAACTCCTTCAGGCAGGTATGATCTATCCCATATCTGATAGTCAATGGGTTAGTCCAACGCAGGTAGTACCAAAGAAGGGAGGCATTACAGTGGTTGAGAATCAGGAAGGTGAGTTGGTCCCTACCAGAGTCCAATCAGGCTAGAGAGTTTGCATCAATTATCGTAAGCTGAATGCGGTAACTCGAAAAGATCACTTTCCCTTACCTTTCATTGATCAAATGCTTGAAAGACTTGCTAGTCGTCCATATTATTGCTTTCTAGATGGATATTCAGGGTACTTTTAGATAGCCATCGCACCAGAGGATCAAGAAAAGACAACATTCACTTGTCCGTTTGGCACTTTTGCATATCGCAGAATGCCTTTTGGCTTGTGCAACGCTCCTGGGACATTCCAACGGTGTATGGTAAGTATCTTTTCTGAATATATAGAGCAATTCATTGAGGTTTTTATGGATGACTTTACAGTCCATGGTGATAGTTTTGATGCTTGCCTCAACCATTTGGCGCTAGTGCTTAGAAGATGTGTTGACACTAACTTAGTGCTCAATTTAGAAAAGTGTCACTTTATGGTTGAGGAAGGCATTGTTTTGGGTCACATTGTCTCCCATAAAGGGATTGAGGTTGATAAGGCAAAGATTGACATCATTCAATCATTGCCTTATCCTACTAATGTGCGTGAAGTGCGTTCCTTTTTAGGCCATGCAGGATTCTACCGCAGGTTCATTAAGGACTTTTCAAAGATCACCTCACCCTTGTGCGAGCTGCTGAAGAAGGAGGTCACATTTGCTTTTGATGAGAAGTGCAGAACGGCGTTTGATGAGTTAAAGACTTGTCTTACTAATGCACCAATCATACAAGCACCAAATTGGTCTCCTTCGTTTGAATTGATGTGTGACGCCAGTGACTACACTGTGGGAGCCGTGCTTGGACAAAAAGAAGGGAGAAGCTCTCATGTCATATACTATGCATCTATGACCCTGAATGGAGCTCAAAGGAATTACTCAACCACAGAAAAGGAACTTCTTGCTATAGTTTTTGCACTTGAGAAGTTTAGATCATATTTGCTTGGTACAAAAGTTATTGTTTATACTGACCATGCAGCACTTCATTACCTTTTGACGAAGAAAGAGGCCAAGCCAAGACTGATTAGATAGATCTTGCTTTTAAGCGAGTTTGACATTGAAATCAGGGACAAAAAGGGTGCTGAGAACCTGGTTGCTGACCATCTAAGTCGTATTGTGCAGGGGGAGAATGGACAAGAAGGCGTATTGAGGAGCTTCCCTGACGAAGAGCTGTTACAACTCTTCGCAATCGCCAGCCGCCCTGCGGTCACCCTAGGCCGCCCCGCGGCCGAATCCTCGGAGAAGACTTCTTTCGCAATCGTCGGCCGCCCCGCGGCCAGCCCTGGCCACCCCGCGGCCTCTGCAGAATCTGAACTCGAATCTCTCCTCAAGGCGAGTTCTCTTCCACGCCCTTGGTTTGCTAACTTGGTCAACTTTTTAGTGTCGGAAGAGTTTCCACCCAACTTTTCGAAGGCTCAGAAGGACAAGATACGCCACGATGCTCGCTTCTACGTCTGGGATGACCCCTACCTATGGAAGCATTGCGCAGATCAAGTGATACATCGATGTCTTCCTGACGATGAGGTACAATCTGTCCTTAATTTTTGTCATTCCCATGAATGTGGTGGACACTTTGGACCACAAAAGACAGCTAGGAAGGTACTTGATGCAGGATTCTTTTGGCCACATATATTTCGTGATTCTTATGCTTTTTGCAAATCCTGTGATCGCTGTCAGAGAGTTGGGAATCTTTCTAAGAGGAATGAGATGCCACAAACTCGCATGATATTTTGTGAAATTTTTTATGTTTGGGGCATTGACTTCATGGGACCATTCCCTAACTCCTTTGGAAACTTATATATTTTGCTTGCGGTGGACTACGTCTCCAAGTGGGTGGAGGCGAAGGCCACAAGAACTGATGATTCAAAAGTAGTTGCAGGTTTCCTCAAGGAGTTATTCTCTAGATTTGGAGTTCCAAAAGCACTAATCAGTGATAAAGGGACTCATTTCTGCAACAAGACTGTGAGTGCGCTCTTAAAGAAATATCATGTGACTCAGAGGGTGTCTACTGCATACCACCCTCAAACCAATGGGCAAGCTGAGGTGTCTAATCGCGAGATAAAGACTATCTTGGAGAAGATTGTTGCCCCAAACAGGAAGGATTGGAGTGTCAGACTTGATGATGCTCTATGGGCTTATCGAACGACTTACAAGACTCCCATTGGGATGTCTCCGTTTAGATTAGTCGATGGAAAGGCTTGCCATCTTCCTGTCGAGCTTGAACATAAAGCATATTGGGCGGTGAAGCAGTGCAGCATGCAGATTGATGAAGTTGGGGAGTTCAGGAAGCTACAGCTGCAGGAGTTGGAAGAGTTGAGATTGGATGCCTATGATAACTCCGTCACCTATAAGGAGAAGACAAAGGCATGGCACGATAAACATATCTTGCGAAAAGACCTCAAAGTTGGGGAAAAGGTCCTTCTATTTCAATCGCGCCTACAACTCTTCCCAGGTAAGCTTCGTTCTAGATGGACATGACCATATGTGATTACTAATGTCTTTTCTCATGGTGCAGTAGAACTACTAAATGAGAGGAATGGAGACATTTTCAAGGTAAATGGTCATAGAGTTAAACCCTATTATGAGAGCTTTGTCAAACAGGACAGTGATGAGTTGGTTCTCACTGAACCAAATGCTGAGGATCATTAGGGGGTCATAACGTCGAGCCAACGACGATAACCAAAGGCGCTGCTTGGGAGGCAACCTAAGATAATAGTTTAGGTATTATTTTCTTTTTGCATTACGTTCTTTTTAGTTTAGTTTTGGTTTTTGTTTGGGATACTAACGCTGCAGGGACGAAAAAGAAGAAGGAAAAGGGCGAAAAAGGACGGGTCGCCCCGTCGCCAGCCTGGGCCGCCCCGCGGCTAAGGCGACCAGCGAAATCCTTCGCGGAATCGTCGGCCGCCCCGTCGCCCACCCTGGCCGCCCCGCGGCCCTGTCCGGATAGAAAATTTTAAAGGGGCCCACACGGCCCCCACATGCTACCCTAATTTAACCATATCTTCCCCTTTTCTTTTCTTTCCTATCACTATCAGCCGCCCCGAAGCCTTCCTCTTTACCTCTATCTTCTTCCTCCTTCCTCAAGCTCCCTTTACAAAACCTCCATTGAAGCACCCTCTTCTAAGCTTTTAAACCCTCACAAAATCTCCCATTCCCATCTTCCTTCTATATAAAAACCACACCATATTTCCTCACTCTCCTAGATCTACACACAAATCGCCCATCCCAAAGGTTCTCAAGGGATTTCTTTCGGATCCACGCCGGAGTGAGAAATTTGGGACGTCGGAGAGCAGATCCGACGTTGGAGTGCATAGATCCAGAGAATCGCCGGCCGCCCCGTCACCAGTCGAGCCGCCCCGCGGCCACCCCTGTCAGCGGCCGCCCCATCGCCACCTTAGGATTGGGCTCAGGAGATCCAGGGAGCATACCTGACTGTCTGGGGACGTCTACTGCTAGCTGGCCAATCTGTGTATCAATCGATTTCCTCCAGATATCGATTTCTCCAAGCCTAGCGTTGACACCATGTATCTGAGTGTAAACGGAATTGAAGGATTGCTTGGTGTCTGAATGGTTCCTCCGCATTTCCTCAAGGATGGTATGTAGGTCATCCTTCTTCTGGTCCCTTTCCGGATGTCCTGGAGCTCGGTATGGCGGGGGGTTCCTAGGGATACCTTGGTTCCATTGTGGTTGATAGAATCTTTGGTCCCCCATATAGCGATTGGGACCCCCTGCGTAAGCTACCTCTTCGAGGGTTTCTGCCATCCTGACTTGCTTTGTGTGTGGGCACTCAGTCGTGGTGTGCCGCTGTGAGCCACATTCGATGCAGGGCTGGTTGATAGAAAGATAATTGACTTGCTTGAGGGGCTTGCGATTCTGATCTCTGTAGTACTACTCCTTGACATCTGGGTCAATCTCCTTAGAAGGCTCATAGAGGGGCATGGATGGGGCTGGCCTGGCATAGGCATTCTCATCATAGTTTGTCGGAGTCCCATACTTATTGTCGTAGTTGGTAAGCTTGTCGAGGGTAGCCCATGCGTCAGCTGGTGGCATCGTCAGATACTCATAATGAGTATACTGGTTGATCCTATCCTTAGCGGCCTCTGTATCAGCTGTTCTTGTGTTTCTACGGCTGCCATGATCCTTTTCAGTCTAGAATGGATGTGTATAAGACGTTCCGGATCGTCTAAGGCGTCAAACTTAGGTGGTTGACCAGAACGGCGCATACACCTACAAAATCAAAACTTCAAGAAAAACGTGAGATCTGACTACCTAAGGCGCGAATGATTGCTTCCCCGGCAACGACGCCAATTTGTTGTAGGAGGAAATCGAGTTCAAAATATAATAAAATAAATCAAACCGGATTATGCCCACGCAAATGATTACAAGACCTCCTCCTGATGTAGCAGCGGGAAGTCAGGATCGATCCTCGAGGAAGCGTGTCAGCGGATCTCAGGTAGCAGCAAATCTCACAAACAGACAGAAATAACAGAGAAAAGCAGAAAAGAAAGCAAAGCATAGAAAACTGGTCGATATCGACCACCAGTACTCGATATCGAGTACGAAAATCGACCAACAGCAAGTCAATATCGAGTAAAGCAGAGACAAATCACGAAGGCAAAACTTGGTCGATTTCGACCAATTAACTCGATGTCGACCAAAAAATATCGACTGGCAGAAACTCGATTTCGACTTGCAGAAACTCAAAACTCGAAACTTTATGAAATAAATCAATGAAATAAAATACTTCCAAGATCAGGGGTTCAACACCACAACGATAACCATGTAAAATAACACGTAAAGGCATAAAATATCATGCTTTTCATCAAATAACTTTCGTTATTAACAAATAGGAATATAGAGGCTTTCGCATAAACCATAATTGTTACTAACCCTTTTCACATAATTAATCCAAGTTGTATTAAGATCACTTTCACTTCAATAATACAAACAAGGATCACCTTCAACTTTCGCAAAAGAATCATGCTTGCAGGGATAGAAGACAAATTGAATAAAGTGATCAAACCTTTACTGCATCACCTCACATGGCTACCTCCGGGCTCACCCCGACCCTAGAAGTGGGTGGACTACTCGCTCTTCATCATCAAGAAACTCATCAAAGGTTTCAGAAAAATAAATTGCTTTAAAAATAACCAAAACTTACAACCGATCGAAGCCAAAACCGCTTTCGCCAACTCCAACTCCTCTCGGCTACAAGCTCTCTCTTTCTCTACTTACTACCTCTTTTCCTTCTCTAGAATTGAATTAATGAAAATCAGCCCCTAAGGCTTTATTTATAGCCTTCATTCCCTCTCTAATTAGAAAAGAAAACTATATCTAAATCTATATCTATCTATCTTTTATCTAAAGATTAAAACATGGAAATAAATAAATAAATCTCTAAAGGAATTATATCTAATTGTGGATAAATCCTTCTCCAACTTGATAGATCTTGATAGAATTTGCTCTTGCGGATATCTCCATTGGATCCGGGATAGAAACTTAACAAGATCCGGATAGCTCGATGTCGGCTACTGTGGTCCAACTCGATATCGAGTAGTTTCCTCGATATCGACCAATTTTTCTCCGTCTTCAGCTTCTTGACTCGATCTCGGCTCCAGGAAGTGAAAATCGACTTGATGTTTACTCAATATCGAGTAGTTTCCTCGATATCGAATTGAATTCTTCTTGGCTCAGCATCCTTGTCGATTTCTGGGACTCCATCTCGATTTGGGCTTGGTCGACTTCGACCAATTTGGTCGATGTCGAGCAAATGTGACAGCTCTCAGCTTTCTGCTCTGTTCTTGAAACGCACTTTCACGAGTCCTCGTTCGTCGGATTGATGCATATGACCATGCGTTGGAAAGATCTTTTTGAGGGCTACAGCTCTCATGAAGACACGAGAACTTGACTCAGAATGATGAATGGCAAAAAAATGGCCTTTTCTCCAGATGCACCATCCTTAGCTTCTTCATGACTTTCCTTTAAGCTCCAAAGTGCGTCCGATTTCTGCGAAATATAACAAAAACTTGTGTAGACCTCCATAATTGGCAAATAAACATATACTACACCTATTTTGTATTATTTTAACCCAAATGGATGAAATGCATGCAGAAATCGATATAAAAGTGAGTGTAAAACATGGCAAATTAGGCTCATAACATCCAGCAACCCATCTCTCTTTCAATTGCTGAACTCGGAAAGAAGGGAAGGATGGGTCCAGATGCTGACACGGCGCCAAGGCGGGTCCCACTCGGACAACTTGTCTTTTTCTCCGCACCAGCTCCATTGGGTTCGTTCCTCATCGAGTCATCGAGTCTATGATACCATATGAGAAAGAAATAAGAAATAAAAATGAGATGAGCATGATATATGAAATATGAGCTATGATATTATATGATGAGAAATGCTATATAGCTACGAGCTTGGTCGGTGTCTGCACTAACGAGAATGAGTGCAGAGGTAGGAGAGAGACATGTCACTTGACATTCTGTGCGGGTAATCTTTTACAACACACACACACACATAAACTGCCAACATGCTTGTTTGTTAAGATTCCAATACTGCATTAGAAGCATCTTTATTAGAATTAGCGCATATTATGTGGCCTCAGCGCGATCTCCAGGACTCGCATGCGTGGCTCGACTTGACTCATTTTCCCATTCTTCATATTAGGTATATATGCATGCTTTGAATTAATTAATGTTCTGTGCTGATGTGACGAGGGTCTTGCTATGGGCGCACATAGAGAGACTGACCGTACACTATTACCCCTTTTTGGTATTTGACTACCTATGTATTTCTGTTTTGACCCGGCTCTACCGCAACACCTTGTATCGAAATTATATTGATTGCTTGGTTTGAAACTAAAATGTTTTCACGACTTAGAACATAGGGCAGTTACAGTTGTGTTAACACCGGGTCTTCAACAAACCTTGCGAAATTTTGGGTTCGAAATCCCTCTTTGCACTCTAACATTTGATTTGAAAATATTCGACTCGTACTTGGATTTCAAGATCCGAATGAAGGTATCCAATCCTTCAAAATGTAACCTAGGTTGTATAAATCGGGTCGTTACATTGTGGCATTTGGTCACTCAAGTAAAACGATGATTTGCAAGATCATTGAAATTCACATGGGTATCCACCAAAAGAACTAGAAGTTCCTCAGACCGGAAGATCCTTAATAAGGGTGTCCATACATGTAAGGTTTGTTCTCTTGACAAAATCATAATAAGACCAATAAAGAGTAAATAGGAAGTCTCTTATATCTCTTGACCGAGTTCAGTGAGACAACTACTAACATAAAACATTACCATATGGATCAGTGTTATTCCAATATAGATGCCTTAATAGATTGGTAATATGCAAAGGTAGAGAATGCTATCAATCACATTATGGAGCATATAGTAGCCCACAACGATCTAGAAGAGTCATTTGTTAAATGGGCCCATGTAATTTTGCATTTCAAATTTAACATGACAACTTCTCCAGAAGAGAGCATATATTCTGAAACCTCCACCACAAAGAAGTTGAAATGATAGATGGAGTTTGAGTCCCTAATGATATCAAATATCTTGAGCTTCATAAAGGTGATCAAATGCTCAGTATTTAGGGGGAGAGGAAAGGAGACTATATTAAGAAAGAGATTGCATGAAAGCAACTTCTCTATCATTTGAGATCCACTGATGAATGAAAGTGAACCAGAAGTTCAACACCTATGTACACTAAATGATCATTATGTGGTTTAGCAAAAAGTCATCAAATGCATTTACTAAGGCCAAGAAAGGGACAAAGTCACGCATATTGCAATAGCTAGCTCATTTGGAGGTTCCAGAAGTAACTTCGAAACCAACAAAAATCAAGTGAGTCTTAAATATATTAGAAGCATATGAAATCACTATGCTTTAAGTATATTATTCTCTGGATTTGGGAAGAGCCTATAAAAATATGATGGTCATCATGATAATTTTTTACGTTGAAATGATTGTAAAGAGCTAGAAAGAAGCAACTCATACAAAGATGAATTCTTTAACAATGATTTTAATGGACTCGTAGTTCCAAAATTGGAAGGTTTATCATCATTGGTTTTAAGTAGGTGTTCATATGAAATTGCAATAAGCGAAATGAAGCTGCAAGATATAAAGCTAGATGGCTTGCACAAAATCCCAGATTGGATGATATGAAAATATATTCACCAGTAGTGGATATAATATTTGGTTGTCAATGAACCGACTCCAACCGTAATTGACGGGCATAGTAGTTATATACTCAAATTGATAATTAATAAAAGAATATAAGTGAAAATGATCGATTAATTTGAAATGTTCGTAGCATCAGTATAAAAGCATCGTCATATGTACACGATTAAGCCAAAGAGTGCTTATAGTACTTGAAGTATTGTGTAAATGGTGACTGTTTATTGAGTCCTGAAGTATTATACACAACGGTGTACTCTTTTCCTTAATCTTGGTTTTTATCCTACCAGGGTTTTCCAAGGTAAGGTTTTTAATGAGGCAACTTATACACTATCTATATAACAGATACCTCGCAGCAAACAATGAAAAGCACACTAGTTCTAGAAGTATATTATATTTGTGCATTGAAAGCAACTCATCACGAAAAATGAGGAAGTCTATTGCATCGAAGTCAAGTGTGATACATGAAGGCATTTTAACTTTCACACATCGAAGACAATATTCAGAATCGACCATACAACTCATCAAGTCGGCATTATCAAGAAGTTTGAAGAGATTATCAGAATGAGAAAGTGGCAAGAAGAATATTGAATTCATGGGGGAGAACATACACACCGCATTCTTTTTCCCTTCGATCGGGTTTTGTCCCACTAACTTTTCCTGACAAGGTTTTTAACGAAGTAGTATCATTAAAACGTGTCAAAGGACATCTGTACTCTTTTTCTCTTAGTCCTAGATTTTATCCCATTGGGTTTTTTTAGGCAAGGTTTTTAACGAGATAGTTTATAATGTTAGAGGTAGATATCCAATGGGGAGTGTTGTAATACTAATGGGTGGATTGTTCACCTCTCAAACCCTTCACCTTCTAAACTCCCACCATGATGACACCAAATTATGATCTCTTTCATATTTTCTATATATATGGCTATGTACTCCCAAGATGAAGACACAAGAATAAGAGTTCTCATCCTCTGTCTCTATTTCCTTTCTTCTTTATTATAACATAGTGCAAATTTTATCTTAATTATAAGGATTTTTTAAATTTACCTAAGTAAAATCGATCGGAAGATGACACATGTAATTAAGTCTCTTTTCTAGTATATGTAAAATTTATTTTATTTTATATATTTGAATTTAACATAAAAAATATAACTTATTTTGTTCTTTTTTTAATGTATAATTTTAATTAAATTATTTGATAATATCCTAAAAACTACAAGAGATTTGCAATTTATATTTTAGTTATTTAACCTAATTTGTATACCAAATCAAATTATATCCTCCGTCATTTTTATCTCTAAAAAATCAGTTAAAGTATTAAAAAAAACTTTAGATTTCGTTAAAAAGGATAAGATTTCTCAACATATGCATACATTTTTTTAGCTGGGATCGTGGCAGTGTGTACAGGGCGACTCCATGTACGGAAAGATTCCATAGTGACAACAACATGTTCCCTAGAACGTCAATATACATAAGACAAACAATCCATGTTGAAAGACTAGACGCCATTACTTAGAAATGTTAAAAAAAGACCCCAAAAGATACATAGAGGACAACATTAGACTTGTTTAGGTCGAAGTCACAATGCACCACAACATCTTTTTTCCTTATTCAGTACCGAGTTCAGACCGAAATTGTGCTTGACATTCAACTCAACATCTACTTTCAATGGCATTGGTGATGTCTCAAGAGTCAAGACTATCTTCATTGTCGGACAATGATGAGTTCAAATGAAGATTATTGTCACCTCCGTCGGTGGATAGAGCCATGTCCAAATAAGGAATCAGCTGAAGTACATTAAAAAATACCAATACAAGAGGGGAAAAATCAATCAAAACCAAGTTCATAAAAAAAACTCCGACTCTCAAAAAATGTTAAAAATAAGTTCGAGAAAACATGCTCATGTGAATGATTTACCTTAATTGATTGCATAAGCTATTTCTCCTCAATAGTCCTCCCTTGATAGTGTTCTCCACCATTGGAGTGTATGAATGGGTGTAAGTAACAAATGGAGGGTTCCACCAAAAAAAATATCCTCCAGGTTAGCAGATGGATGAGAGTGGGTAAATAAAAAGTCTAACCCTTTTCAAAATTCAAAGGGTTCCTAGATATTTTGGCAATTTCTTGAAAATATAAAAAGTGCTACTCAAAATCTTATATTTCTGATCAAAATAATAACCCTTAAAAATCAAACAAATTTGACCGGATGGAGTATAAATTAAAAATCTAAATATGTAGCTTCTTAAAAATATTTATAATATCAAAATATAAATTCATAAATATATTAGATATATTTGTATAAAATATTTTACAGATTTCGTACATTATGTTTAGATACCGCACTAGTTTTTTTTAAAAAATATTTACATAACACTACCATGTGAGTAGAGGCGGACCCACATGGGGGCATGTAAATATCAAGTAAGTGTGAAATTAAAATTGGATGTGGCTTTGTGAGATTGTGAAATTGAAATTTCGAAATTGAATGTGAGGTTATTTGGTTATGTGACTGTGATTTGTTGAAGATTTGTGAAATTTCGTGGGTGTGGCATGTGTGGGGGTTAGATGTTCATCAACAGTGTGTGTGGCCTTGTGGGTTTCCAAATTCCAATGGTGGGTTAGTGTGAATGTGTGATAGATTTCATTTTAGATTTGACTTTGTTGAAGATTTGCAATTTCGTTTTATGTCCAATTGACATTAAATGAATGTGTGATAGATTTTGGTTGTTCTTTGAATTTGACATTGATATTGAATAATGTATTTGTGCAATTGTTTGATCTTTAAATAGGAAGATGGATAAATATGTTATCCGACTTAGCAATCCATCTATCCCGAATATTGGCTCATCTAGTACTCCTAATCAATCTCAAGAAGCTGACAGTGTCGCTAATGTGGGTATAGATGTTGTGAATATAGCTAATGTAGTTGTGGAAGATGTTAGGAGAGAAAAAAGAGCCCGGTCAGAAAATCCATGTGAAGATGAGCTTGATTTTAATAGTTATCCAGGGTTGCACAAACCTATTGATGGCTATGATCTTTCTGTCAGGGATGAGGTTAGGAGAATGTATGTGGTTAAAGGTCCTTGTCAACCTGTAACACATGATTTTCCACGAACTGAATTCGGGGAGAAGATGAGGTCTTTCGTGAAAGAGTGGTTTAAGAAGTGGGAATGGTTGGAGTACAGTGTTGCTAAAGATGCTGCATTTTGTTTCTATTGTTATTTGTTCAAGCCTCATTTGGGAAATATAGGACGAGGGGGTGATGTGTTTATAGAAACGGGGTTTCGAAATTGGAAGAAGTGTTCTGAAAGATTCAGAGAACATGTGGGAGGTGCTGGAAGCAATCACAATCAGGCTCGAACAATGTACTTCGAATTTCAAGATCAACGACAAAGTATTGAAAGACATATATCATCTAGAAAGCAAGCTTTGGGTGTTGCATACCACACTCGTTTGACTATAGTATTAGATGTTGTGCGATTGCCACTTTTTCAAGCTTAAGCTTTTCGTGGGCATGATGAGTCAACAAGCTCGCTAAATAGGGGGAATTTTGGAAATTGTTGATTGGTATTGTTCTCGTAATGAAGATGTTGCAAAAGTGATGAAGGAGAATGCACCATTAAATCACCAACTTATTAGTCCTAAAATCCAAAAGGACCTTGTTTTCGCGTGTGCTGGAGAGACCATAAAAGCCATACTTAGTGATGTTGGAGACAAAGTGTTTTCTTTGTTGATTAATGAGGCTCGTGACATTTCTGTAAAAGAGCAAATGGCCATTGTTGTGAGATATGTAAGCACTCGTGGAGAAGTGATTGAGCGGTTTCTTAGAGTTGTTCATGTGGTAGACACCAGTGCAGTTTCTTTGAAGCAGGGCATTGAAGAATTCTTCGCTAGGTATAGTTTATCTATCTCTAAATTGAGAGGTCAAGGATACGATGGAGCTTCGAATATGCGGGGTGAGCTTGGTGGACTAGAGACTCTTCTATTAGAAGAAAATCCATATGCGAGGTATGTACATTGTTTTGCTCATCAACTGCAATTAGTGATTGTGGCTGTTTTAGAAGCAAACCCTTTTGTGAAGTGATTTCCTTGAGTATTTGACAATGATTACGAACATGGTTGAAGCATCTTGTGAGAGAAAATATCAGTTTCGGCAAGCACAACATGAAAACCTTGTCCAAAGGTTAGAGAAAGGAGAAGTTACAACTGGGAGGGGATTGAATAAGGAAACGTCATTAGCTCGACCAGGAGCTACGCGTTGGGGTTCCCACTTTACAACCATTGTCCGTCTTCTGTCTTTATGGGACTCAACTGTCGATGTGCTTGAGAATATTCAGGAAGATGGATCCATTGTTAGGAAGAGGGGGACAGCTGGTAGCTTAATTGAGAAGATGTAGAGTTATCGTTTTTTTTTTGTTGCTCACTTGATGAAGACGACATTGGGGATGACAAATGCCTTGTCCCAACTTTTGCAACAAAAAGATCAAAATATTGTCCAAGCAATGGGTATGGTTCAAAGTATTAAAAAACGATTTCAGGTTTTGAGGAACGAGGGATGGGATGATCTCCTACAAGAAGTCAACCATTTTTGTGACAACCATGATATTCTCATTCTAAGAATGGAAGATGATATCCCAAATCGTCATCGTGCTCGGCGTGCAGGACATGCTATAACAAACTACCATCAATTTCGATTTGGAAAAGTCGTTTTAGCAAGTCAAGTACATAAGTACTCATGTGTATGACATGCCTTGATCCAAGAGATTCATTCTCCAATTTCGATTTGGAAAAGCTACATCGACTTGCACAACTATATCCACTGGACTTTTTAATTTCTGATCAATTGGATATTAGAGAAGAATTGAAAGCATGGATTTGTGAAATGGAAGAAATGTCAAATTTTCCGTATTACAAGATATTGGTGATATCTCTAAGAAGATGGTTGAGGTAGGACTTCACAAAGCTTTTGATTTGGTGTATCGTCTCATCGAGTTGGTTTTAGTGTTACCGGTTGCAACAACAACAGTTGAACGAGCTTTCTCTGCTATGGGGATTATCAAGACATACTTGCGAAACAAGATGGGGGATGACTTTCTTTGTGAGAGTTTGATTTGCTATGTCGAAAAAGATGTCTTCAAGCGCATTGACAATGAGGTTATCCTGCAACATTTTCAGGGTATGAAAATCCAAAAAATGGATTTAACTCTTTTATCGCCGAGTTAGGAATGAAGAAATACTTTATTATATAATTCTAATTAGAAATTAATAACTCTTTGTACTAGTGAAATCTTTTGGTTTTTATCGCTATTTTGTAGCATTGAACACTTTTTGTATTGTCTGAGACCTTGCTATTCTTTGCCATCTGATTTCAGTGTGCCCCCGCCCTCAAAGAGTTCTGGGTCCGCCACTTCATGTGAGTAGGATGCAAATATGAGTGTGAGATACGTTTGATTAAATAATATCTACTTTCAAATCAATTTCGATCCTTGAAATTCCCTAACTTTGTTATTCATGTGCGACCTGTCGTGCACTAGTTTTTTTAAAATTATTTATATAACAATAACAAAACCATGTGAGTAGGATGCAAATATGAGTGTAAGATATGTTTGATTAAATAATATCTACTTTCAACTCAATTTCGATCCTTGGAATTCCCTAACTTTGTTATCCATGTGCAACCTGTCGTGGTAATCGATGTCACTGATGCGGTTCTCGATTCCTTCCCTGTAAGTAATGGCTGGATAAAAAAAACACTAACAACCCGTATTGTTGGATAACATGGAAAATATCTAAATTCAACCCAAACAATAACAATGCATCAAGGAAATTTGATATAAACGATCAAATTAACGCAAATAGTGAATAATCCAATCATATTTTATTCCCCTTCCAATCAATTATGACAAACAGACATAAAATATCATAACTTGTTACTAAGATCTAAGTTGTTCAAACAGAACCCCTATAGATCTAGCAAATATAGATAAAATTCAAACAATATTAGTTAGCTACTATAATGAAATCCAAAAACAATCACAAACAATAAGCACAAAGGAATAAAATTGCATCAAGAATATATAAAAGAAGATCAAATCTCACGATATTATAAAGTCGAAAGCTTTAATTATTTATCAACAAACTAAACGAAAGGAGTTTACCTCGTCATAGTCGTGGATGTTCTTCCCCTTGGGGTCTTTCAATTCAAACTAATGTATGAATTGTTCTAAAAATGTAATGGCCCGGGATTATGACCCCCGGGTTATGTTTCGAGGGATGAAACCCCTCGTTAGGATCTGGCGCCCCGAGTACATGTTGAAGGTTTGAAAGCATAGTCTAACATTTCAAAGTGGGATTTCATACCCAAAATTCGAAGGGATCGTTGGAATCCCCGGGGAAGTCCCCTGTACCTGTCGTAAGTCTAAGCGTGGAAAATTCATAGTCATACAAAAGCGGAAGTAAAGTAGTATACAAAAGGGGTGCCGCAGCAGAGCCGGGTCAAAACGGAGTCTAAAAGCATAGTCAAAGTCGGGTGAAGTCAAGACCTCCGACACTCACTCTCCGCCGAACAAAAGAACCCGCGCGATAGTCAAGAAACACCAATAGAACGAACACGTACAATAATAATACCTAAAAACATTAATGGTGAGCGGGATCAGAATGATGCCCACCCGCTACATCCCGGTCCTAAGCACAAATATACGCTATACCTAATAAAGATGCTTCTAGATGCAAGGCGGAATATTAACACACTAACATGCCCCTAAGATCAAGTGCACAATAATAATAAGGCCTTAACACAAAATACCAAGTGGCATATCCCGCCAGCTAACCACCGCCCCCTTTTCCGACAGGGCATAGACTGGCCGACTCACGAATGCATTCCAATTCATAAATGGGGCGAGGTCTGATGTGGTACCCGACCCCATGTTTGCATGCTTTTCATCAAATCATGAACGTGAACTTAAAAGAGAAAATGAATAATATAATGCGAAAGGTAAAATAAATTAGCGTGGTAAGTAAAGTGGTAATTATGACTCGAACGACTCAGGACGAACTCGATTAGACTGGGTCATCCTACCACCCTAGCAAAGACTCTAGATACTTCATAGATAACGGTCGTTCTGATGACATACGCATAGAGAAATAGAATGCTCAACGGTCAATGCAACCTAGCATGGTACTCAATGGCATGCTGATCATGAATGCAAGCACCTAGTATATCATGCACATAAAGCATGGAATATCTCTCTATCAATCTGAGTAAGCTCCAAAGAGACTTACTTGGCTATGCAGAACAACATAATAGAAGATCCGGCACACATCAATCATAATCACAAAGTATCACCTAGATACATATCAGAACACATATATAAGTCTATGTATAACCATCTAGTCATACAAAGCATACATCATTCAATAGCATCATAACACATCGAATCATCCCATCAAGTTCAGCCATTCATCATATTGCCACATTCCGTAAGATCACATCATTCTCGTCGTTCCATTCAACCACATTCATATGCTCACAATAATCATATATTTGCATGATCAAATATCTCAAAAGTTTATCATTTCCATCATATATCATGGGGTATAAATCAAATGATATATAATTCTAACACCTCATCATGTCGTTAGTCATTCATACATACCATTAGTTCAGACAAGTCATGCTATTAGTCAATAAATCATGTCATCATGCTAATTAGTCATCGATCACATAATTCTCAAATTAGTCCCGAAAACCGTTTCAAAATTGGAATCAACTAGTTCAAAATTCCGACCTTTTGAAAAATCTTGTCAATTTCCTTTTTTTTCTTTCTAAAAGCCAAGTCTCATAACGTCATATTTTTAAATCACCATAATATTTTATCTTTAAATCTCAATAATATTATTTAATATTTTAAATACCATTTTCTTTTAACCGCTCTCATAAAATACCTCCAAATCCCTTAAAAATTCCAACAATTTTTATTTAATAAAATCGGCCCTTCATGAAATTAACAAACTACCCTTATTTTATAAAAATTGTAAACCAATCCCCTTTTTGTTAAATACAAAAACCAACCCCACCTTTTCATTTAACCCAATACCGAAATTCATTTCAAATAGAATTGGTCAAAATCATTTTGTTTGTTGGAAATATGAGGCCCAAATTCTTTTTATTTTTAAAAACACCAATCCCGACCCAAAGAATAAGGCCCATAGGCCATGCCTTTCTTCCTTCGTATGAAACCCGAAATTGGAGAAAATAAAGGGCCCCATGGTGCTGATGTGGCCGGCTGATGTGGACGGGGCCCGCAGAGCCTTCTTCTTCTTCCTCTGTTCGTCAATCCGATCCCGCATCCGATGGTGTTGCTCGCCTCTGCTTGCCCCGGATCAACTGGCGTCGGCTCCCTCCTCCTCAACTTCCTCTCCCTCGACCATACCTCTCTCGCTTTCGCCGCACTCTCCTCTCTCCCGCCCTCGCGTCCGCTCGCCACACTCGCGCTTGCTCTCTCGTCCTCGCCGCCTCGCTCTCCCTATCTCGTCCTTGCCGCCTCGCTCTCGCTCTCCCGGAACAGTTAGTCAACGAATAGACACACATGGATTCAGAAATAACAAAAACTAGGGCTGGAGAGGGGTTTAAGGATGCTCACCGAAGTCCTCGAGGTCGTCGCCGGAAATTGTCGGAGGAGGGGCGATTTGGCTTCACCGGAGATGGATTCCCGTCGGAGATGGCCTAGGGAGGACCAAGGAGGGTTAAAGTTTGATCCTTACTTGGTTTAAGGACAAAAGGAAGTAGAAACGAGGCCCTTACCGCGCTCGGAACAAAAACGGAGAAGAAGAATGCAGTGGGGCTGCGCTCGGCGATTCCGGCTTCCCTGGACTGCTCCCTTGGCTCGCTGAGTTGCTGCTCGTCGAGGGAGGAGGAGGTGGAGCGGCAAGGGCGCCCTTGGTGGCCAGCTCGAAGTTAGGGGAGCTCGACTGCGGCTTGCCTTGGAAGGAGGTGGGGAACAACGGTAATAAGGAGGATGGGGAGGCGGAGAGATGAAGGTGCGGTGGTGGAGATGTGGTGACTGATGATGGTTGGTTGCCGGCGGCAAAGGAGGGAGCTTTGGATGCTCAGGACTCTTGCAAAGGAGGGAGCTTTGAAATTAAAATGAAAGATGAGGGGGTGAGAGTCTTGCGATTCCTGTCAAACGGGTCATTCGGATCGGATTCGGGTCGGGTCTCGGGTAATACGGGTTTCGGGTATTTTCGGATCTCGGGTAATACAGGTTTGACCGGGTTTTCGGGTCATTTCGGGTTGGTCAATTTTTTCTTTTTTAAATTAAAAAAAATCATGATTTGATAATTTTGCGATAAATTTAAAATTCTAAAGTTAAAGAAGTCGTTCATAAGTTCTGGTGCTTGTAATTACTAATTATATACTATATTTGATCTAAAATATTTGATTTTTATTATTTATCGTGACTTTTAATAAAATGTAATAATATATAAAATTTCAAAATTTCAAATAATTTTTTAAAAATAATTTCATGCAATTAGTAATAAGCATATAATTGTTTTAATATTTTTTAGAATTTTTATCTTCTTAAAAAAGTCCGTTGAAAAATAAAAAATCAAATACTATCGATCGGGCGGAGTATTACACAATACAAATAAATATAAAAGTTGATTTGAAAATGAAAGATCAAGTGATTGTAATTATAAAATGTAATAAATTGGAATCTATAGAAAAAAATCAATCATATATAATTATAAATCAATTGGGTCAATTGGGTCACCGGGTCAAATGGGTAAATCGGGTCAAAATTACCGGGTCAATCGGGTCACCGGGTCAACACCCAGTGATGCCGTGCAATTATCGATGACTCCTGGTGACATTGAGGACAAGATGAAGGTTCCATTTGATGGTCCTGTCACGCGTGCAAGGGCCAAGAAGATTCAAACTGCAACTAAAGCCTTTCTTGTTCGTCACCATGGAACTTTAGAGCAAGGGTTCAGGCCACCCTGGATCACTTGGCTCAAGGTTACACCTCCAGCACAAGAAGTGAGCCTGCGTCCACACACGGAGCTCATGAAGACTCGTCTGCACCCACCATGAGGCAACCATACTCGACATGTCCTTGGCCACTCGACATGACCATGGGCCGAGTTGTCTTGTGCATGGGCCGAGTTTGTCTTGTGCATGGGCCGAGTTTCTTAATTAATAAACTATGTTATTATTTTATGCAATTAGATAAATAAGGTGGAATTAATTATATCTCTTCTAGATATAATCATTGGCCACCAAGTTATGAAACATTTATCTTATTAGGAAATATTTATCTTTAGGTAGAATTAATCTATCCAAACACCTTTCCTTTGCAAGGAAGGATTGGTTAGATCTTTCATAAGTTTTCTATATATTCATGTTATGCACCTTTGAATTAATTAGATTGAATTAGAATTGAGAAACCCTTTTATGGATTAAGGGTTCTCGATTATCAATCCCAAAAAGCTATTGTGTTCTATGTTCCATTCGACAATCACAATCGTCACCCCCATCCTTGATCCTACTCGGAAACCCTAAACCAAACACAACCCAATACAACAGATTCTGTCGCTAGAAGGAGAAGGCCGAGCTTGGTGACACTCGCGACCAGACTCGCTCCCAGCGAGCGCGGAAGACCCAGGCGTCTGCTCCCGCGCCCTCGCTCCGCGTCCCAGCGCCAGAGACTCCAGCGCGCCCTCGCTTGCGCGCGCGCTCGCCATCACCTTCGCTCCCAGCGAAGCGTCTTCGCGCAACCGCACCCGCACACCCTGAGGCCGAGTGCCTGTGTGCCCAGCAACCTCGCGCACCCAGTCCCTCGCTTCTCTCTTTCTGTCGCTAAATCTGAAGTCTTTATTTTGCTGAATTTCGCTAAGTGTTAAAACTGTCGCTACTGCAGAAATTTAATTACTTGTTTAATTTGTTTCAGTCAGGAGATATCAAAGAGCATTGCAATATCTAAGCAAATATACGGTGTGGTTCTTGATCTTGATCCCACAGGCGAAGGATCGGGTATCCCAAACGTATCAAGTGGTATCGGATTTCAGGTTAATGCAAGTTCTTTACTCTCTTGATTTCTTATTTGAGTGATTTATTTTTCGTGCCTTATTTTTCACCATAGCCGCTGCATAAAAGTTGAATCTTTATTATTCACCCATCAAAATTGGCACTTTATTTTTGTTATTCTTTGTTTGGATCTTTAATTTCGAAGATATTGAGTTCTTGACTGCAAGTTGTGATCTTTTATTCCTAGTTGCTACATATCATGCCTATGACTGTGATTCTTGGATTAAAAGTATTATATGAACTTGCACCACTAAAGAACCCTAATTTCTCCAGTTTCTAGCCTATTTTCCCTATTTTCTTTATTTTTGCTTACTTTTAGATCATCGTAGCTTGTTATTTTTATATTTTTATTTTTTTCTCTTATTTTCGGTTACTGCATTTTATTTACAGCAGCTATTTCATAGCCAAAAAAAAAAAACAGAAAAAGCCGAGAGCATTCAAAAAAAAAAGAAAAAAAAAGAAAAGAGAGAAAAGAGAAAGAAAGAAAAGTTTAGCATACATTACATTGTTGAGTTAGTAACTCTTCCTTTGTTCATTCTTTTCTTGCTACATGTTAGATGATCTAATCGGTTTTAAGCATTACAAAAGAACCCTACTTGTGTGATTTTGTGATATGCCGACACAGGAGCCTTGGTCACACCCCTCTTTTTCTGAACCGTGTTGCAACCGTCAGATAATAGTTGACGGAGTGTGTGCACTTGATTGCCCTTGTGATTGCTATTGTCGATTGCTACATATTCATACTTTTCTAGCATCACATTGTATATCTTATTCTAGACACATTAGCCGCTTGTTTATACTTGCTATCCTTGATATCCGACTTGTGGCTGATTTAATTTGCAATTTTGATTCCTACTTGCTGTCTTCAATATTGCAAAATTCTGTGTCCAGGGGAATTGCTTGAATTTAGTGCCTTGTTTTTCTCGCCTCTTTGATTTCTAAAACTGAATCACTCTTAGGAATCACTAGAGCTTGCATTACTTGGTTTCTGGTCTTTGCTTCGTTTACTTGTTGCTCTTCTGATATTGTAGGAACATGTCGAACGATAGCGACCCCAACCCTTCCCCTACCCCACATGCTGGCATTTCTGCTTCTGATATGCAGTTCATTATAAACTCTGCTGTCCAAGAATCTACTCTAGTTATGCGTAAGGAACTGGTAGAGGCTGCAAATCGTCGCACTATCGAACGTCAAGAGGACCGCGTATTTTTCTCTGACCTCATCAAACATGCAGTCGCGCGGCAATTGGAGGAGGCAAAACAGGCGGAGGCTTCTGGATCTACACCTCCCTCTGGAGGTAAGCCGCCTCCACCACCCCCAGATACTACACCTCCTTCAGGTAATGTCCCACCTACAGGTAACCCCTCTTATTCGGTTAAACCTCCCCCTTTTGGTCAATTACATTATCAGCTTAAGTCTGCTACTCCTAACCCTTTCACTGGAGAGAATGACAACGATCATCTAGCGGGCTTCAATGGCCACCAGGATCGCCGTGAGCACACCCCACCACGGCATCAGCAAGGGAGGCCAAATCAGCGTCATCAGCAGCCGTTTCATACCCGTGCTAACTGGGATGACAGCCGCAGCAATAATGATCTGTATGAGACGCCACATTTAGAGGATGCTTACCATGAGGTAAATCCTAACTTTGATGATTTACCCCCTCCTAATTTTGGTCATCCTAGATTTGATAATGCTCAAGCTATACAGAGACGAGATGTTAAGCTTAAGTTAGAAACCTTTGATGGTAACACTGATCCTGAAGCTTATCTTGTGTGGGAAAATCATACTGACTATCTGCTTGAACATTTACGCTATGAGGAAACGGAGAAGTTGGAAGTTATTATATTGCATTTAGTAGGTAAAGCTCGCACCTGGTGGTTCCACACTCGTGAGATGCGCCGTCGTCAGGACAAGCAACCTGTTGAGACCTGGCCACAACTTCGCTATCTCCTGAAGAAGAGACATGTGCCTGAGGAATACACGGAGTCTATGAGGATGCAGCTCGCGTCCAGCCGCCAAGGAACTCGCTCTCCTAATGACTACATGGATGAGCTTGAACGACTCTCCCATCAGGCTAATGTTTATCTTACTGAACGTGCTTTGTGTACTCAATTTCTTGCTGGTCTTAATATTTCCATTAAAAATCCTTTATCTATCCATTCCATTAGAGATATTAACACTTTGACTCATAAAGCACAACTTATGTATGAACAACAGCAGCAGCAGCTTCGGCAACAGAGGACTAGATTCGACCAGACCTCTCAAGGTCGCAGGTTTGTTCCCTTTAACCCTTCTAGTCAATCTAAGTCTTCTACTTCTAACCCTTCTATGCAGCAAAAGGGAGTTTCCAACTCACCTCAACAGGGTTATCAGGTTGAAACTAGAAGAGTTGCTGCACCTTCTACAGATCGCAACAAAGATATCCGCTGCTTCACTTGTGGTGGTTCTGGGCATTTCTCTCGCAATTGCCCTCAGAAAAGGAAGGTTCTTCTCAATGATTTGGGAGACCATTACTATGATGAGGAGACTGTTGAGGACCATGTAATTTCGAGTGAAGTGGAGGAGGACCAGCCGTCTGAACCTATTGAGGAGATCGACACATCAGAATATGACAACGTGCTCTGCCTTGTCAACCGGCGGGTCCTACACATTCAGGAATCTCCCATGGCTGATCAAAGGGAGAACATCTTCCACACTAGATGTGTGGTTCGCGAAGCTACCTTAAACCTCATCATCGATGGTGGGAGTTGCTGCAATCTCATCAATGAAAAGGTAGTGGATTTCCTCCATTTAACTACTACCCCTCGTGCTACTCACTATGGATTAAATGGTATCAGTGATGATGGATCTGATATAATGGTCACCAAACAGTGTTTAGTTTCTCTTTCTATTGGATCATATCATGATAAAATATTATGTGATGTTGCTCGCATGGATTGTAGCCATATCTTGTTAGGACGTCCTTGGTTATATGATCGTTCTGTTCTTCATGATGGTCATGCAAATACATATGCTTTCACCTATGACGGGAGGAGAGTTACTCTCCTACCCCTTTCGCCACACACTATTCTGAAGGACCAGGTTCGCAAGAAGCAACAACAGGATGCCCAGAAGGAAGCTCAAAGGAAGGAGAAGCTCAAGGAGATTTCGGCCCAACAAGCCGCACCCGCGGCCCAGCCTGCCGCGCCTGCGGCCACTCCAACCGCACCTGCAGCCCCCTTGGCGCCTCTTCCTTCCCACTCGACGTCCCATCAGCCCTCTTCTGCTTCACTTAAGGGCTCTGTAGAACGTCGATCTTTGGTCTCTCAACCTCAACAAGGGACCATCACATGGAATGCTCATCGACCTCATATTCTTCTAGTAATGAAACAGGTATTACTTAATGTTGAATTGAGTCATATTCCTGCACCTATTGCTGCTCTTCTGCAGGATTATTTAGATGTGCTTCCAGCTGAACTACCCCAAGGCTTGCCTCCTATTAGAGGTATTGAGCACCAGATTGACTTTGTGTCTGGAGCAGCCTTGCCTAATCGCGCCGCTTATAGAGCTAGTCCTGAGGAAACAAAGGAGCTGCAACGCCAAGTCACAGAATTGATGGATAAACGCTTCGTGCGAGAAAGCCTGTCTCCCTGTGCCGTGCCTTTCATTTTGGTTCCAAAGAAGGATGGCTCTTGGCGCATGTGTGTTGATTGTCGCACAATCAACCAAATAACGGTTAAGTATCGCCACCCTATTTCTCGTTTAGATGATATGCTTGATGAACTTCATGGTGCTTGTATTTTTTCCAAAATTGACCTTAGAAGTGGATATCATCAAATTAGGATGAAACAGGGTGATGAATGGAAAACGGCTTTTAAGACTAAGTATGGCTTATATGAATGGTTAGTAATGCCTTTTGGATTAACAAATGCACCTTCTACTTTTATGAGGCTTATGAACCATGTGCTTAGAAGACACTTAGGAAAATTTATCGTTGTCTATTTTGACGATATCTTAATCTATAGTAAGAATATGCATGATCACTTAAGTCATTTAAAATTGGTTTTTGATTGTCTTAGAAAAGAAAAATTATATGCCAATTTAAAGAAATGTTCTTTCGCATCCGAGTCTACCATTTTTCTTGGTTTTGTAGTGACTACATCTGGATTGAAGGTGGATGAGGAGAAGATTCGTGCTATTCAGGAGTGGGCCAGGCCGAATACACCCACTCATGTTCGCTCATTTTTGGGCCTTGCTGGCTTCTATCGACGTTTTGCCAAGGACTTCAGCCTGATTGCCGCCCCCCTACATGAGCTGACAAAGAAAGATGTGACATTTCGCTGGACTGACTCACATCAAAAGGCTTTCGACGCCCTCAAGGATCGCCTGACACACACCCCAGTGCTGCAGTTACCTGACTTTGCTCAACCTTTTGAGCTCGAGTGTGACGCTTCTGGCACTGGCATTGGAGGGGTCCTGCTGCAGAACAAGCGTCCCATCGCCTACTTCAGCGAAAAGTTGGGCTCCGCTGAGCTCAACTATTCTACCTACGACAAGGAGCTATTTGCACTGGTTCGCTGCTTACAGACTTGGCAACATTATCTCTGGCCTAAGGAGTTTGTGATTCATTCGGATCATGAAGCTCTGAAGTACCTCAAAGGACAAGCAGTGCTCAACAGGCGACTTACTCGATGGGTGGAGTTTATAGAGACCTTTTCCTATGTGGTTCACCACAAAAGGGGAAAGGATAATGTGGTAGCTGACGCGCTATCACGCAGGTATGTCCTCCTAAACCATATGGATGCACATGTTTTGGGTTTTGCTATGATAAAGGAACTGTATGCTTCGGATGGTTTCTTTAAAACTATATATGCTCAATGTGTGTCTAAAGGTGAAGTTGATTCATATTTTCTTGATAATGGTTATTTGTTTAAGATGGGCAAACTTTGTATCCCATCTTCTTCTATTCGCCGATTGTTAACTCAAGAAATTCATGAATCTAGAGGACATGGTGGTTTCAAAAAAACCTTAGCTGGACTTAAGGAATGTACGTTTGGCCTAAAATGTCTAATTATGTGCTGAGATTTGTCAAAAGTTGTGTTACATGTGCTAAAGCCAAATCGAAATCTAATGCTAATGATCTATACCAACCTTTGCCTATTGCTAATGCACCCTGGGAAGATGTTTCTATGGATTTTATTGTAGGATTGCCTAGAACTTCTAAGGGTCATGATTCCATATTTGTTGTTGTAGACAGATTTTCTAAAATGGCTCATTTTATTCCATGTCACAAAACTGATGATGCTATTCATGTTGCTAATTTGTTCTTTAGAGATGTTGTTCGCTTACATGGATTGCCATTATCTATAGTTTCTGACCGTGATCCTAAATTTTTAAGCTCTTTTTGGAAAACTCTATGGTCTAAATTGGGTACAAAATTGCTATTTTCTACTTCTTGTCACCCACAAACTGATGGCCAAACTGAGGTCACAAATAGAACTCTTGGGGCTCTCCTTAGAGTCATGCTGCGAACTAACCTCCGGAGGTGGGAAGACTGCCTACCATTTGTAGAATTTGCATATAACAGGTCTAGGCACTCTGCAACAAAGCTGACCCCCTTCGAAGTGGTATATGGCCGAAATCCACTCACTCCTGTGGACATGCTACCTCGGCCATACAAGGAAAAGGAGAGCGTGGATGCAGCTAAGCAAGTGGACTTCATCAAGCGCTTGCATGAGCGTACCAAGGCGCAGCTGGAGAGGAAGACTGCGCAATACAAGGCCGCGAAGGACAAGCATCACAAGGATGTGCAGTTCAACGTTGGTGATCTGGTCTGGCTGCATCTCAGGAAGGAAAGGTTTCCGCAACAACGGAAATCTAAGCTGGACCCCAGGGGAGATGGACAATTCAGAGTGGTTCAGAAGATGGGTCCTAATGCATACAAGCTGGATCTCCCTGCCGATAAGTACAGCGTCCATTCTACATTCAACGTCGCCGATCTATCCTTGTTCGTGCCTGACGATGACTCTGACGACGATTTGAGGACAAATCGAAGTCCAGTGGAGGAGAATGATGCCGTGCAATTATCGATGACTCCTGGTGACATTGAGGACAACATGAAGGTTCCATTTGATGGTCCTGTCACGCATGCAAGGGCCAAGAAGATTCAAACTGCAACTAAAGCCTTTCTTGTTCGTCACCATGGAACTTTAGAGCAAGGGTTCAGGCCACCCTGGATCACTTGGCTCAAGGTTACACCTCTAGCACAAGAAGTGAGCCTGCGTCCACACACGGAGCTCATGAAGACTCGTCTGCACCCACCATGAGGCAACCATACTCGACATGTCCTTGGCCACTCGACATGACCATGGGCCGAGTTGTCTTGTGCATGGGCCGAGTTTGTCTTGTGCATGGGCCGAGTTTCTTAATTAATAAATTATGTTATTATTTTATGCAATTAGATAAATAAGGTGGATTTAATTATATCTCTTCTAGATATAATCCTTGGCCACCAAGTTATGAAACATTTATCTTATTAGGAAATATTTATCTTTAGGTAGAATTAATCTATCCAAACCCCTTTCCTTTGCAAGGAAGGAATGGTTAGATCTTTCATAAGTTTTCTATATATTCATGTTATGCACCTTTGAATTAATTAGATTGAATTAGAATTGAGAAACCCTTTTATGGATTAAGGGTTCTCGATTATCAATCCCAAAAAGCTATTGTGTTCTATGTTCCATTCGACAATCACAATCGTCACCCCCATCCTTGATCCTACTCGGAAACCCTAAACCAAACACAACCCAACACAACAGATTCTGTCGCTAGAAGGAGAAGGCCGAGCTTGGTGACACTCGCGACCAGACTCGCTCCCAGCGAGCGCGGAAGACCCAGGCGTCTGCTCCCACGCCCTCGCTGTCGCGCCCTCGCTCCGCGTCCCAGCGCCAGAGACTCCAGCGCGCCTTCGCTTGCGCGCGCACTCGCCATCACCTTCGCTCCCAGCGAAGCGTCTTCGTGCAACCGCACCCGCACACCCTGAGGTCGAGTGCCTGTGTGCCCAGCAACCTCTCGCGCCCAGTCCCTCGCTTCTCTCTTTCTGTCGCTAAATCTGAAGTCTTTATTTTGCTGAATTTTGCCAAGTGTTAAAACTGTCGCTATTCCAGAAATTTAATTACTTGTTTAATTTGTTTCAGTCAGGAGATATCAAAGAGCATTGCAAGATCTAAGCAAATATACGGCGTGGTTCTTGATCTTGAGCCCACAGGCGAAGGATCGGGTATCCCAAACGTATCACCCAGATTACCCAGAAAATTTCCGGGTATTTCGGGTCCGGGTCGAAAAAAAATTCCGGATCAAAATTCCCGGGTTCGGGTCGAAATTTTTCGGGCGTTCGGGTCGGGTCGATCGAATCAGGTTGTGTTTTGACAGGTCTAGAAGGGAGGCATCTTTGCCGAAAATTGGGGAACCAGTATTGTTGTCGAAACAAAAGGGGGAAGAGGAGCTGGCTGCTGGCCTTTTAATAAGAAGAAGGGAAGATGACAAAAGAGGTGAGCTACAACTTTGCTGGATCTGATTTCGGATGGAAGAAAGGGGAAGAAAGAATTGGTCCCAATTATGTATTTCAAAACACCGGGAAATTAAATCTCAAAACCCGTTCTCTCGATCTTATCCTGACTTGATCAAATAATGTTTCAAATCAAGAGGATATCGGCATCCGGAAATAAATTTTGAATCCCGAGGTGGAAAGACGGAATCGATTTTTAAAAGTTCAAAATTGAGTCAGAATTCGCTTAAAGAGTTTCGAGTTCGATTTATTAAATTAAAGACGAGTTTTCCTTGAAATATCCGAATTAAATCCGTTTTAAATTCATTTTTAAATTTCCTTTTTCAAAAATTAAGATTTGAAAATTCGAGCATTTTCAAAATAAAAGTTGATTCTTCATAATGCCTTCCAAATCCTCCTTAAATAGGCAAAACTCTTCCTAAAATAAATCATAAAAAGATAAAAGAAGATAAAAATATATGTTCTTCCTAAAATATAAAACAAGATAAAAGACAGAAAATATCCTATGTACATCTAAAGCTCTTTCCTAAAATATCCCTAACAAGATAGAATCGGATAGAGATGAACACGACCCAAATGCGTCTTTGTCAACATAGTCACCACGATCGCAGCATCTTTCACCATGATGGTATCGTTCCCATCCCGAGATGGCAGCACTCCTTCACCTCGCAACATGCTCCAACACTTAATATTTTTCAGCTTCTTCATGCCCAACCATGACAATAGGTAAGCGTTGCGATCACAATTATTATTCGTGGGAAAAGGCTTGATCGAATTAGTGTCGATGTCAACATGAAAGTTGTGGCTCTCGAAAAGAGCTTTCCAATGCATACTCATTATAATCGATTGGAAATAACATATCGATGTAGTCGAGGAAATGTGCGTAGAATTCGACCCCCTAGATCCTGCTTGTAGTGGGATATAATGATATTGTTGTTGTTGTTCTACTCATAATAGTCGATCGGACCACCAAGGTCTACAGAACGTGTGTTGTAAGTCCGTCTTTTCTAGGCAACAACCCCGATAGATCGTCACTTGTTCTCTTCCTTTCGACTCTTCTTTCATTCCATACATGCCTCGAGCCACGTCAGATCTACATGTCCTGCAAATAACCATAAAATTGCGCAGATTTCGACTATACAATATAATGGAAATGCATGCAATTCTACACTACGACATGCTATATTCACATTGAATCTACGTTAAATAATATATTTCATATGCATACCTAAATACACTCTGTTATATGTATCAACCTTATCATAATCTTGCAATTTAATTGGTGGTTTAAAGTATTTAGTTTTACCCTTGAGTAGGTGACGCAGTAGGAAGTCGTGAAAGGCACGCAAACACGAGCTTTTTATAATAAAGAGTTCGCAAGCGTCGAAACCCTATGGAATATGTCTGTAATCCACCGGAAAAGGGCTTGGAATCCATCAGGAGATACAAAGAAAATCTCTCTTAAGTTTCAGTTGAAATATGAATAATGATTATGGCTCAAGCCTACATGTGATTATATAGGAAACAAACCCTAGAAAGATAGAAAAGAATCTTAGAAGATGAAAATCCTAAAATATAAAATATGGAAAGTCATAATTATCCTATAAATATTCTAAAAATACCTAAAACATTGAAATCCTAATTTGACAGCCAAAACAACCTTAAACAACCAAAATCGCCCAAAGGGCTTGGAATCCACCAGAGGATATGAACAGCCCCGTTCGAGAGCGAAGAAGACCCGATGAAAATGTTCCACCAGTGGCCTGTTGTTGCAGGAGGATGGTCAAGTATGAAATATAGAATAAAGATCAGACTGACTTCCCTGTCTCAGCAAATGATTACAAGACTTCCTCCCATTGTAGTAGAAGGTTGTCAGGATCGAATCCACGAGGAAGCACGTCAGCAGATCTCAGGTAGCAACAGATCTCACAGGCAAAATAGCAGAAAGACAGAAACAAAGAAAGATAGAAATAAAACAAAGCAAAGCAGAAACAAAAGCAAAAAACAGAAAATAGCAAACGAAACAGACAACTCGATCTCGGCAAGTTCTACTCGATATCGAGTACAACTCCTCTGTATCGACCAAAAAGACAGTAATTTAAATTGCAAATTCTCGAACCCAAAACTCAAAATTCCGACGAAATAAATCAATATAATAAAAGACTCCCAAGGCCAGGGTATCAACACCACAATGATAACCATGCAAAGTAACACATAAAGGCATAAAAGATCATGCTTTCCATCAAAATAACTTTCGTTACTAACAAATAGGCATATAGAGGCTTTCGCATAAACCCTAATTGTTACTAACCCTTTTCACATAATTAATCCAAGTTGCATTAAGATCACTTTCACTTCAATAATACAAACAAGGATCACCTTCAACTCTCGCAAAAGAATCATGCTCATAGGGATAGAAGACGAATTGCATAAAAAGATCTAACCTTTACCGCATCACCTCACATGGCCACCGTCGGGCTCGCCCCAGCCCCAGAAGTGGGTGGACTACTCACTCTTCATCATCAAGAAAGACATCAAATAACAAAAGAAACTAACTTGCATTGAATTTAAATAAAGAAAGCTTACAACCCACAAGACAAATCCGCTTTCACCTTTCCACCTTGCTTGCCACAAACTCTCTCTCTCTACTCCTACCTACTTGAATGGAATTGATTGTGTTTCTGAATGAATGAAAAACCAGCCCCTAGGGCTTTATTTATAGCCTTCTATTCCTTGCTAATCAAGGATAGAATATATCTATCTATATCTAAAAAGCTTAAAAGATAAATAAATTGCTTTAAGGGAAATAAATCTTTAAAGGAAACTATATCTAAATAGGCAAGATGTCTTCATGTTGATAGGTCTTCCCTCCATAGATAGACTTGATCAAATTTGGATAGAATCTCGGCCAACTCGACTTCCTTCGTGCCCAAGGATTCCCAACTCGACTCGGACTGCTCACGTCGACGCGTTTCCAGAAACTGGGCTACTCGATATCGACTACGGCTACTCGACATCGAGTAGGTTTGTCGTCGACTGGTGTGGCTTGGCTCCTCGGATGACTGGTGCTCGACAAGGCTCGGATCTGGGCTCCTTGGCTCCTCGATCTCGACCAAGGGTACTCGAGATCGAGTAGAGTGTGGTCGAGGATGACTCGGGCTGATGTCGTCGAGGACTCCTCCTCGGCATGGACTCGGAAAAGGGCATGGTGGCTCCTCGATCTCGACAAGACCTCCTCGAGATCGAGTAGGGTTGCTCGGCGCCTTCGTCCTCGACTTCTCGGCTTGTCTCAACTCATCGACTCCGGGTGTGGCGTCTAGGCTTTGTCGATCTCGACAAGCTGTACTTGAGATCGAGTAGGGTTCTGGAGTCGGGTTGATCTGGCTCTCGGCACAGCTCTTGGTCGACAAGGCCTTTGCTCGGACACTGGTGGTCGATATCGAGTAAGCCTACTCGATATCGAGTAACTCTGGCTTCAGCTTGGTTTGTCCTGGTTCTGTACTCTGGACTTCTGTAGTTGTTTTCCGGGCTTTTTCTGACCTTCCTTAGAATTGCTGTAAAATGCCTCGAATTCTGCGAAATTAAACAGAGACTGGTGTAGATTCCATAATTTGGCAAATAAACATAAACTACATAGATTCTGTACTATCTTAGCCCAAATGAATGAAATGTATGCAGAAATCGATATAAATGTTACTGTAAAACATGGCAGATTCAGCTCACAATATGGCCGTCGTTGTTGGAGCCGACGAACAGCAAGAGGCGCGACCGGAGCTGTTGAGGATAGACACTCATCACCCTTTTTGTTTAGATTAGGAAAAATTTAGGGTTTTATTTGCCCCTTTTGAAAACAAATTAGGGATTTGTGTGAATACCATCTTCTCTACTAGGGCAACCGGAGCTGTTGAGGATTAAGTAGAGATTTGTATCTATATTGGTGGATTTGGTAATTTTTCTGGGGATAAAGTTGGGTATTAAAGTATTCATGGTGGTGGGAACTTTATTGAAAACAAATTAGGGATTTGCAGGAAATTGGTTGTCCGATTGAGTTGGTAATTCTAGACCTATTATTTTAAAGAAGATTGCCCCCTCAAATTTTGTTTTGTGTTTTCATGGTCCCCTCCAATTTCTTTTTGGGTTTTCATAGTGGTGGGAACTATGTTGAAAACTAAATTGGGACTTGCAGGAACTTTATTTTCCAATTGTGTGGGTATTATTTAAAGAAGATGGTCCCCTCTAATTTTGTTTTGTATTTTGTCATTTTTCATTGCTTTTCAACAGGTATAAGAAGATGAAACGTGTTATTATGGAGACCAAATTCAACCCATCAGAAACTCAAGCATCTCATACTCAATCAGAGGGTTCAGATTCATCTTCTTCGGATAGTGATTTCAGTTTCAAAGACAGTGGAGATGAAGATGATGATATTTTCATGAAGTTTGTAGATAATGATGTAGATGATGACCTTATGCATATTATGGGAGAAGAGATGAAAGATGATATTGGCATGGATGTGGTTCTTTCTGATGACCTTGAATGGTCACAAAGTGGAAGTGACTCTGATTCAAGGAGAAAGCCACAGTAATCATCTTTACTTACAATTTGAATGATCTGAATGCTAATTTTTTTATATTGACTGCGAAATGTTTTGTTTATTGACAGGTATCCTGTGTTTAACCCACAAGTGGATTCCAAGAAGCCTATTGTTCTAAAAAGTGGTATGGTTTTTGGTTCAAATGACATATTTAGAAAGGCTTTGTCTCAATATAATATTGAAAATGGCGGTGACTATTATTATCTCCACAATGACAAGTCGAAGGTGTCAGTGTATTGCAAGTATAAATGTGAATGTGGCATCCAACATTCAAGAAAGAAGTGCGTGTGTAAGCGGACATTATGTGATTTCAAGGCTTGTGGAAGAAAAATGGGACCAGATGGAAGCTTTCAGCTAAAGAGCTTCAATCCAGAGCATACTTGCGGTTGGCAACACAAAAATCATAAGGTGACTTCAGCTTGGTTGGCTAGAATATATTTAGAGAATTATAGAGATGATCCGCATTGGCGATTGAGAGCATTCAAGAAGGCAGTGCTTAGAGACTACAAAGTGGAAATTAGTACTTCTCAAGCATGTAGAGCTAGATTACGTGCCTACCTAATGTGCCAAGGTGATGCCAAGTCACAATATGGGAAGGTGTGGAATTATGCTGCAACCATTATGAAATGGAATCCCGGTAGCTCAGCGTATGTGAAGGTGAGTTCTCCACAAAAGCCAATATTTCAAAGATTGTATGTTTGCTTGGATGCGTGTAAGAAAGGTTTCTTGGATGGATGTAGGCCAATTCTTGGCCTAGATGGTTGTCATCTTAAGGGGGCATACACCGGTCAGATTCTCACTGCGGTTGGAAAGGATGGGAATGAAAATATCTTTCCTGTGGCATATGTTGTGGTTGAGGTTGAGAGAAAAGAAACATGGGTTTGGTTTCTAGAAAATCTTGTAAAAGATTTAGGCTATGCAAGCATCACATTCATGTCTGATAGACAGAAGGTAACTTTTCTTGAATTAACATTTTATATCAATTGATTTATGAATTTTAATGAACCAATATTTTTTATATTTATGGGCAGGGCTTGATTGAAGCATTAAATCTTGTAGTTCCTATGGCTGAGACTAGAGTATGTGTTAGACATTTATATAACAATTTCAGAGTCAAGTGGCCTGGAAAAGCATATAAGGATGCATTGTGGGCAGCTGCAAGAGCAACTACAAGGGTTGATTTCGATGAGGCAATGAATTTCATCAAGGAGGCCGATGAGGGAGCTTTCTTGTATTTGATGAGAGCTGATCCAGGTACATGGTCCATTCATGCATTTAAGCATTCCAGCAAGTCAGACATGTTGTTGAACAATGTATGTGAGACATTCAATAGCTACATATTGGAAGCTAGAGAGTTCCCTATACTCACTATGTGTGAGTGGATAAGAAGAAAATTGATGAACAGATTTGTATCGAAGAATGAAATGAAGAATTCTGTTTCCTTGCTAACTCCAAAGGCTTGGAAAAGACTTGAGTCCGCAAAACGTGATAGCCTATACAGCTGTATAGCTCATTGGGCTGGAGGTGACAAATTTGAGGTTGAGCAAATGGATCGGAGGTATGTGGTTGATTTGACTTCAAGGAGTTGTGGATGTTTCAAGTGGCAACTAACAGGTATCCCATGCCCTCATGCCATTGCTTGTATTATGATGAGAAGATTGCAAATAGATGCATTTGTTGACAACTATTACAGAAAGGAAACTTACTTGAAAGCATATGGACAAATTATTGAACCACTTCCTGGTCCTAAGGAATGGGAGAAAAGTGGCATGATTCCGCCTGGGCCACCTGAGTTTATTGTTCAGCCTGGAAGGCCAAGAAAGGCCAGGAGGCGACAAGCTGGAGAAGAGGCATCTAAGAAGAAACAAAGGCATAGAGTTGGGAAGAACAAGTGCTCTCGTTGTGGAGTCGAAGGGCATAGAAAGCCAAACTGCACGCCTTCCAAGGCACCAGAATCACTCAAGCCAAAAATTGTGGGAGGGAGACCCAAAGATCCAAACACCTTGCATGTGACTTCACAATTTAGGAAGATAAAGCGGAAAGAGGTAACCCTACTCTTGTGATGTTTATTTTGCTAATATGCGGACTGATTCTCTAACTTTGCTAATATCATACATGCCCATGTTTTTGTAGGCTTGTCAAGCACATGTTCCTACTAATTTTCCTCATCTCAGACTAAGTGATTCACCATCCCAATCCACTGTTGGAGAGCATGTGTTAACAACCCAATCTCAAGCATCCAATGTCGGGTCATGAAAAGCTCTCAAATTCAGGGGTCTGCTAACATGAAGGACAAAGCTACAAGTCCATGAAAAGATTGACACATTTGGCCTATTTTTTGTCTTCCAGCTGCAAACGTTTAGGCCTGATTTTTTGATGGAGAAAAACATGTCTTATGTGTCAATTATTTGCCTATGTGGCCTAATTTTTGGTGTAGAAAGCAAACCTCTTTGACTTTCTTTACCTGTTGGTGTAGACAGCTTGACTTTTGAGGCATAATTTACCTTCTTTTTATTACTGTGTGATGATAATATTTCATAGTTTAATTTTTAAAAAAAGGATAAGGGTATAATGGTCTTTTCATATTAAATTAGGTGGGATTTAACAAGAAAATGGATATGGGTGGTTACTTGCAACAATGTAGGTTTAATGGGTGGTTATTTGACAACTTTTGAATAAGGGGTGGTTATTTGCAAACCAACCTGAATAAAGGGTGGTTTTATGCATTTTCGCCTAATGATTATTACTACAACCTACATGTGATTATATAGGAAACAAACCCTAAAATAATCCTAGAAGATAAAAAATTCTAAAACATAAAATATGGAAAATCATAATTTTCCTAAAAATACCTAAAACATTGAAACCCTAATTTCACTGCCTAAACAACCCAAAAGGGGCGAAATCGCCCATAAATCACTAAAAATTAATGTGTCTTATTCATGGCACGATTCCCTGTTTGAAAAGGTATCATAATAGACAATCAGACATCAGACACCCGATTTGAGAATTTTGTTGCATCATCTAGAAATACCCTTGCATGAGTAGTAGGGATGTTACCTCTCCAAAACCCCAGTAGCTTTCTCCATCTCTGGTGAATGAACAACCACCCCGACTAATCGCCGTCCGCCGGTCAAATCTCTCTTCGGAGAGCCTAAACCTCTCTTCGGAGAGCCTAAACCTCTCTTCGGAGAGCCGAAATCTCTCTTCGGAGAGCCCCAACTCCTCTCCTCGAAGAGCGTTCTCAAACCTTTGGTGGGACGATTCGTCTCTTTCTCTCCGCCCCTCTCTGAAATCGACCTCTAATGGTGGTCCTCCGCTCCGCCCTCAACCTGCTTCGCCGCTCCGCCCTGCCTTCTGTCCGGGCGCCTCCATTCCATGTCCGTATAGCGATTGACGGATCCTAAGCGTGCGCCCCCTCCTTCGGATCTGTTACGTGTTTCAGCAAATTAGGGCTTTGCTAATTTTCGCTCCTCTTCATCAATCTAACCCCATTCCATGTCCGATTCGGTTCTGTTGAACCCAATTTCTTCAATCCTTTGGCTTGGGTGTGTTTGAGGTTCTCGGGCTTCGTTGCACTCGAGTCATCGGTTGCCAAATCCGGGTTGTGGAATGAACCCTTTCTTTCCTCCCTTCCATCGCCGGTTGTTCTAGTGGGTGGCGCTTCGGCCTAGTGTTGGGTTTTGCGGCCTCTGACAGGACAAAATCGTTGTGTTTCCTATCAAAATAAAACTCAAACCTACAAACTAGTATAGTGAGCAAGTAAGAGGTCGATCCCACAGAGAATCAAGTATTCCTATGTATTGTGTATTTACCAATTTGTAGAAAAGAGGGGTTTTGAGTGGTTGAGAATGAGAAATATTAATAAGTTAGGAGAATCAATAATTAAGAGATAGTTTCACCTACAATTCTCAACCCTATTTGGTGAATTCGATCCTTATTTCCTACTCAAGTCCTCTTCCTTTTCCAATCAAATGTTCTTATCTTGATTTAAATAGATTATTACCCCTATGAGTTCTAATAATCCCTTACTCCTAAGCAATCTTAACACGGATTAAGGTTTAATCCTAGGAATAGCAATAAGTCTCAAGATGTATAAAGCTTATAAGCAATATCAATCCCCTAAAGAACTAATATTTAACCTATAGTCAACTTCCTACACATTCAAGCTTTCTAACGAAGTCAACTAGAACATGTTTGCTACGAAAGATTAAGAATCATAACGAACAATTCAAAACCCTAGCGATGATGAGATCCTAGCAAGGTGATCAATCAAGATAGCATCAAACACCATAAAGCATTCAAGCATAAAGAAGATGAAACATGTGATGGAAATTAGAACAAGAATAGAAAACTCACAATTCAACCAAACGGAGTCTCAAATCGTAGGCAAACCAAAATAGTTTAGCACTCCATTGTCAAACGATTGTCAAAGATTAGATGATGATCCCTAAAACAACCTAAAACAAGCCTTTAAATAGGCCTAAGTACCGTCATAAAACCCTAGAAAGTATTTCCCAAAGATAGGCCCAACTTAAGAAGAGTAGAAATTCGGCGCTGTGTCGGCCCAGAAAAACCGCGGGTGCTGCTTTTTAGGCCGCGGGTGCTGCCACTGCAGTGAAGCTTGGAATTCTGGCGGCACGTGCTGCCTGGAAAGCCGCGGGTGCGGTTTTCTGTGTTTCTCTTGTTCCTCTTGCCGCGGGTGCGGTTTCTCCTCTTGTGCGCACTTTGCTTCTTCCTTGTGCATTCCAACTTTCTTGTCTAGCTTGTTCCTTGCCTCCATATGGTCCATATGACTCCCATGAATGACCTCCTCGCTACTTCGACTCCGAAACTCTGCAATTACACCCTAAACTTGTGTAGATACCGCACTTATGTACCAAAGGAGAAAACAAGTAAACTAATCCCTTAAAATGCATTATATACATCTAAATGACCCTAAAACTACTCTATAATGCCTATCTATATATGCATTAACAAACTCCCCCCCACTTAGCCGTTTGCTTGTCCCTGAGCAAAACAAAACATTTATGAGTCATTCATCCCACAAACACAATCCTTCATGCAATAGCCTCATCAAAAGCAACATCTCATCAAAGCGCAAACATAGATAAAGCAAACAAATGTCCTAGCAAGTATTTATGTGATCAAGTAACCCGTATGCTTACACATCCAACCTCACCGGGAATAAAGTGTTTTCGCTTGCACTCAAGTGTTTAGGTTTATCAATTAACACTCAAACTCTATCCAAAATGCAACTAAGCTACATAAGTATTGAAATTGAATCATAATCTCCACCGTGGATGTCAGTACCGGCAAAAATCATCATGAGGTCTTTTATGGGTTGTAATGGGGCCAAGGTAGAAAACATAAGGTATGAAACAATTTAGGCCATGTGGTGCTCATAATCCGGGAACTAAGGAAGCAACCAAATCATAATACCACTCATAAACTCATACCATATTCTACAATTTAATACAACTCCAATCTCAAGCATATTACTTTACAAACCATACTCAACTCATTCCTTTATTCTTTTTTTTCTTTTCTTTTCTTTTTCCCCTTTTTTTTTCCATGCTATATCAAATTATTCTCCTTGACTTTTACCCCTAAGTGAATTTTATCCTCCTTAGGTCCCAAGTAATGAATGTACTAGCGATAATCACACATCTCATAAGGGTACATCAAACATACAATCCACCACTATAAACCAACATCCACAATATAAATATTCACCAACCATTCCTAATTCCCGGATGGGGTCAGGCTATAATTGGCTATGGAAAATCTTGTGGAGCTACAAAAGAATAGGCAATTAGGCTCAAATTGGCTTAAAGCAGAGGATCATATGTAAGGTGGAATAGAGTCAAATAGGGCTAATAAAGGTGCCTCAATCATGTGAAATTTACCAATAACAAACATATAAGTACAACCTTGACATAGATAACAAAATCAATTCCAAGAGGTAGAAGCATTGGAGAGTATTCACACACATGAAACAAGAGCAAAAGGACTCGATGAAGTGCAGTCCCAATAAGGCCAAAAATCAAACTCACAAGGTTAAATTTTTGTTGGATTTCAGTCATGCTAGGAACTTAGATCATACAAGCTCAATTATGTTCACCTAGCTATGTTTCACATAAAAACAATAAGTGGGATAAGGCTAAAATAATTCAAACATGTCATGGGACTTATATGATCATAATTTCAATAAAATTTTGAGGACTCACCTGGCTAGGTGGTTGTTTAGATAACGACATATTTTATGCAAATGCATGATATTTTTTTTCTTTTTTCAATTTTTTTTTCTTTTTGTTTTTCTTAAAATAAAACTAAGATGCAAAGCATTAAAACATGAATGTTATGCAAAATAATTTAAACATGCTCGGTATGCAATGCAACTCTAATATGTACACTAATCCCCTCCCCCACACTTGAAGTTTTCATTGTCTCAATGAAATCAAAACAAAAAAAATTAGAACGAACAAGGGAGGAGAAAAGTAAAACTCACAAGCTCACTGGTATGGCGGAGGTGGAGGTGAAGCACGAAAGAAAAAGCGTCGAAAAAGAATGAAAAAGAGGCTACATGCTGAGGCCGCGGGTGCTGCCCCATGGCCGCGGGTGCTGCCATTCCAGAACCCTCCCCAATTTTGGCCGCGGGTGCGGTTTCAGTAATGTTGCCCAGATTTGCCGCAACCGATGCCTTTCCAAAGCGTTGCCTTTCTTACCTTCTTCTTTCTTCCCCCTGAAAGGTTAGTCTAATATGGCGGAAAACAACTTCCTAAAATCTACGACGGTTCTAATTATGCTAAGAAAAAGAATTAATGAACTAAACGCAAAGAAAATTTTAGCCTACTTACCTCGGGTTGCCTCCCGAGACGCGTCCATGGTTAACGTCGTAGACTCGACGGTTTATTCGTCCGCGCATTCAAGACTTACTCAGACATTGTTAGCGCCCTCAAAAGTAAATCAAACTCTCGCGCCCATCCAAAAGATAAATGGATACAAAATATGAAAAAGTTGATAGAAAATTGTATGATGTTCAAAAATATTACCAACTCATCATACTCTTGAGCCTGACTTTCAGTGGAGGGTATATAAGACCACCAACTCAGTTCCGTTGGTAGCTTTTCAAAATAACAATTAAAAGGATCAACATAATCACCGTTACCTTCCAAATTGCAAAAGTTTACCGTTTTTACCTCTCGAGCCTCAACAAGTGGCTCTAGACATGGTTCATCAACGGGGGAGTTGAGAATGGATGATGCAGATGGAGTAGGAGACACATCACATGTAACCTCATGCGTTGACTCATGAGATTCCAAGTCAGAAAGCACTAGATCCTTTCCTCCATCGCCGAAGAAACTATCGTTGTTTTCAAACGTGGCGAGCCATTCTTCCTGAGCAACATGGCAATCCATATAACAGAAAAATTCCCAAATCTCAGAGAGTCCCATATCCAATAGGCCTCCATTACTCATATGCTCAACAAAGCTTCGTGTTTCAGCAGTGATCCCATCAAATATGCACACACACATTTCCCGCAATTCATATTGATAACCCAATGAACCAAGGTCGTAAACATACTTCTGCAACCTAGTGAAATATTGGTGAAAGTTCTCACCTTCAAACTGCGCTAATCTCAACATCATAAAAAATTAGTAGCAAGGGTGTCGTGAACCGTAAGATAGGTTCACAACAAAGTTAGAGATATAAACAAAAAATCAATAAATACACAAAACAAAGAAATAAACTTTGATTCCCCGGCAACGGCGCCAAAATTTGACAGGACAGAATCGTTGTGTTTCCTATCAAAATAAAACTCAAACCTACAAACTAGTATAGTGAGCAAGTAAGAGGTCGATCCCACAAAGAATCAAGTATTCCTATGTATTGTGTATTTACCAATTTGTAGAAAAGAGGGGTTTTGAGTGGTTGAGAATGAGAAATATTAATAAGTTAGGAGAATCAATAATTAAGAGATAGTTTCACCTACAATTCTCAACCCTATTTGGTGAATTCGATCCTTGTTTCCTACTCAAGTCCTCTTCCTTTTCCAATCAAATGTTCTTATCTTGATTTAAATAGATTATTACCCCTATGAGTTCTAATAATCCCTTACTCCTAAGCAATCTTAACACGGATTAAGGTTTAATCCTAGGAATAGCAATAAGTCTCAAGATGTATAAAGCTTATAAGCAATATCAATCCCCTAAAGAACTAATATTTAACCTATAGTCAACTTCCTACACATTTAAGCTTTCTAACGAAGTCAACTAGAACATGTTTGCTACGAAAGATTAAGAATCATAACGAACAATTCAAAACCCTAGCGATGATGAGATCCTAGCAAGGTGATCAATCAAGATAGCATCAAACACCATAAAGCATTCAAGCATAAAGAAGATGAAACATATGATGGAAATTAGAACAAGAATAGAAAACTCACAATTCAACCAAACGGAGTCTCAAATCGTAGGCAAACCAAAATAGTTTAGCACTCCATTGTCAAACGATTGTCAAAGATTAGATGATGATCCCTAAAACAACCTAAAACAAGCCTTTAAACAGGCCTAAGTACCGTCATAAAACCCTAGAAAGTATTTCCCAAAGATAGGCCCAACTTAAGAAGAGTAGAAATTCGGCGCTGTGTCGGCCCAGAAAAACCGCGGGTGCTGCCACTGCAGTGAAGCTTGGAATTCTGGCGGCACGTGCTGCCTGGAAAGCCGCGGGTGCGGTTTTCTGTGTTTCTCTTGTTCCTCTTGCCACGGGTGCGGTTTCTCCTCTTGTGCGCACTTTGCTTCTTCCTTGTGCATTCCAACTTTCTTGTCTAGCTTGTTCCTTGCCTCCATATGGTCCATATGACTCCCATGAATGACCTCCTCGCTACTTCGACTCCGAAACTCTGCAATTACACCCTAAACTTGTGTAGATACCGCACTTATGTACTAAAGGAGAAAACAAGTAAACTAATCCCTTAAAATGCATTATATACATCTAAATGACCCTAAAACTACTCTATAATGCCTATCTATATATGCATTATCAGCCTCCTACAGCCTCACCTTCACCAATAGTATGCTCGACGTTTTGCCCTCGACCTGAACCCGTGGCACCTCCCGCTTCCTGAACCCTTGCCGCTGCCTCGGCGCGCCCACCCAGTGCCTCCCTGTCGCTGCGTTTTTGTTCAGGCCGGAGGTGCTGGTGTGCTGCTCCTGCCGGTTGCCTCCCCATGCTCGGCTTGGCTTTCCGTTGCGTTCTCCATGCCGGTTGCGCCTCCCTGCTTCTGTCAGCTGTGTTGTGTAGGTTGCACCGCAGGTCGCGTACGACGTACTCCCGTCTTCTCCCCGGGCCCTTGTTTTGTTCTTTGGGCCCAAGGCTTTGCCTTGGGCCCAAAGCTGGCCCGTTGGACTTTGGATATTATTTAATCAAAATTAAAAATAGTAAATTATAATATTTAACTTCAATAATTGATTTCTCGTGGAAAAAATGCAAAATAAAACTATATATATATTCGAATCTATATATATTCAAAAATTAATCCCGGATTCTTCCCGCACTCTTCGTTCTTCTTGCGGTTGTGCTTCATTTGCTCGTGTGGTTTCGTGTCCGTCTGTTGGTTCGTGGTTAGTTTCGGTTGAGGAGCAGTTCTGCGGACCTGGTTGATCGACGTGATCGTGTTGGTGGTGTTTGTGGTCTCCGAAGATCCCTCATCTAGGTGGGGGGAACGTCGTGTGATCCACACTTCCCCAGGTGTCGCCTTTGCCTTACGAGGATTTCTGTTTTCCGTCTTTCCGGCGGCGAGACATCGTGTCAGCTAGAGTTGTCCCATGCGCTCGCTATCCACTTCTCCACAACGACTTCCTTCCTCTCAATGTTGTGTCCGCTAGTTTACTTAGGTCTTGGGTTTTTTCCGGGTTTACTTTGGGTGCTCTTTTGATGTATTTTATGTTATATTTTCTATTTCGTTGTTGTATGTTTAGACAGCTTGCCGTCTGCCGACTTTGTCGGCCTCTCGAGGTCCGGGCCTGTCCCGCCTCGAATTATTTCCTTATCAAAAAAAAAGTAGGCCTGTTACCTAAGTCGAGTAACTCGAGTCCGGCTCGTGCTCGACTCGATAAAAGTTCGACTCAAACTCATTCATTTTCTAAACATGTCGAGTATGAGCACCTTTCTTAAGCTCGGTTAACTCGATTTAAGCTCGAATTTTGTGAAATTTCTAAAATCTATATAAACTCTTAATTTAGAAGAGTTTAGGATGATGTGTCAATCTTAGTCTCTTAGAGGCATTTTAGGAATCTTCACCAATCATATTTTTTTTTGGGTTATTTGCACAAATATACACTTTTTTTGGCGGGTTTGCAAAAATACCACTTTTTTAGAAAATTTGCAAAAATACTATATGTGGTATTAGTGCAAATATGATGGTGAAATTGCTTAGCCGGTTGCAGGTTGTCCCAAGAGGGGGGGGGGAGAGAGAGAGAGAGAGAGAGAGAGAGAGAGAGAGAGAGAGAGAGATGGGACATCAGATTGGGTGGGGGATTTTGGCGCCAAAATTGGAGAGAGAGGAGGTGAGGTGATGGGAAAGGCTTTCCCTCCATTTTTAAAGTCTAATAGGAGAGGAGGAGAGAGGCCATCATTTTCGGTCTTCCCGTGGAAAAGAGAGCTGGAGAAGAAGGCCACGATTGGAGAAGAACCCATCCGCATTAAGGTCCAGTTGGTGAGCACGTGTCGGGCTCTTTATTCGTTCGTGTCAGTGTTTGTAAACTTCCGTGTCACAGAGATATCTGAGAAACCCTAATTCTCAGTTGCAATGGGTAGGCTTCTCTTCTATTTCTCCTCATGTTTCGTGAAGAGTAGATACCCATTAACAATGGTGCTGATCCGAGTTTTCAATTGCAGGGCAAAACGTCAAAGTTTGTGTCACTCTCAACTTCAACGGGCGTTGGTTGTTCGATGGTGCGGGATGGGTGTATTATGGTGAAACAGAGCGGAAGAATGTGATAATTGAAGAGGGCATCGACTTCGCCTCTCTGACTCAACTGTTGACGGTCAAGGTCGGCCATGATTGTTCATGTGAAGATTGGCGGTTGTCTTACATGCCAAAGGGGGAAGAAGCGGGTCATTGATGTGAGCCTAATTCGCCATGTTTTACATTTAAGTTTATATCGATTTCTGCATATATTGCATTCATTTGGGTTAAGATAATACAGAAGCTGTGTAATTTATGTTTATTTGTCAAATTATGGAATCTACACCAGTTTCTGTTTAAATCGCAGAATTCGAGGCGTTTTACAGCAATTCTAAGGAAGGTCGGAAAAGCTCGGAAATCCACTACAGAAGTCCAAGGTCAAAGCAGCAGCGGAACCAGTCGAATCAAGCTAAGAACCCAAGCTACTCGATCTCGAGTAGCCCTTACTCGATCTCGACGAGTACGTCCGAGCACAGCCTTGTCGACCAGGAGAAACATCGAGAGCCAGATCAACCAAGCTCCGGAACCCAACTCGATCTCGACAAGACCTGGTCGAGATCGACGAAGCCTAGTGCCACACCCGGAGTCGACAAGGAGAAGAGCTGATCGAGAAGCCGAGGACAAGAAGCCGAGCACATCTCTACTCGATCTCGACAAGAGTTAGTCGAGATCGACGAAGCCCGGAGCCCAGATCCGAGCTTGTCGAGCACACCTACCCGAGAAGACCTAGTCGACAGAACATCTCTACTCGACATCGACTAGGGTTACTCGAGATCGACGAGCACCAGGATCCATGTTCGAGTCTGTCGAGCACCAGCTAGCCGAGACGACGAGCCGAGCCAGTCGACCAAGATTTCTACTCGAGATCGACAAGAGCCTTGTCGAAGTCGACGACGCTTCCAGAAACCATGTTACTCGATATGACGAATTCTACTCGGTTTGGCTTTGCTTGGGCTCGGAGACTGCCGATTCTATCCTAATCTATCAAGACACATCATGAAGAGAAGAAGATCTATCCATGGAAGACTTTAGATATATTTTCCTATTTTGGATTTAATTATGTTATGTCTTTTATTTATCTTCAAAGTTTTAGATATAGTTTTAGATTTAGATATAGATATTCTATCCTTGGGTAGCAAGGATTAGAAAGCTATAAATAAAGCCCATGGGCTGAGTTTTATTCATTCAATTTCAGTCAGAGAGAAGTAGTTCACATAGAGTTTTAGGAGTTCAGAGGTTTTAGGGTTTTGGCGTTCAACGAGAGTTGGATCGCCGGGATTGTAAAGTCTTTGAATTTAGTTTAATGCAAGTTGTTTTCTTTCAGTCAATGATGTCTGAGTTTGCGATGAAGCGCGAGTAGTCAACCCACTTCTAGGGTTGGGGCGAGCCCGACGATAGCCATGCATAATTGAGGTAAAGATCCGACTTTTATCACGTTTTGAGCATCTCCTACTTGTTTATGTGTTTATTACCCATCTAATGGAGATCCATGATAACAACTTGGATTGTAAACATAAAATTAGTAGAGACAATTAGGGTTTCTTGAAAGAGTTGTCTAATTGTTGGAAAAGGCGAAAGCTTGTCCTTGGTGCGATTCACGTGATTATCTGTTTTATCTCTGCCTTATGCATGCTTGGTTATCATTGTTGCAAACCCCAATCTTGGAAGTCCTTTTACATTAAGTTTAGTCGAAACCCCAAAGCATTTGTTTTTACTTTCTTTCGTTTTCGTTTTAAGTTCCTGCCCTCGTCGACCTCGACCAAACCCTGGTCGATCTCGACTACTGATTCTCGACCCAGAATCGTCGTAGCTTAATTGTGCAGGAGATCGACAAAGACAAGCCGAAGTCGACAAGACCTTACTCGACATCGAGTAAGCCTCGTCGAGATCGACCACCATCTGCCGAGTTGCTGCTGCGCGTTGTTCGACTGTCCGATCTTCTGTCGACTACCCTAGTCGAGATCGAGGACCCTGTTGTCGACTTCTGTTCGTGAGATTTCTCCGCTGGCTAAGATCCGCTGACACGCTTCCTCGTGGATCGATCCTGACTTCCCGCTGCTACATCAGGAGGAGGTCTTGTAATTATTTGCAAGGGACGGAATCTGGTTTGCTGTGATTTATCTATATTTTAATTTTGCATACTCGATTTCCTCCTACAACAAATTGGCGCCGTTGCCGGGGAAGCTATCATTCGCGCCTTAGGTAGTTAAATCTCACGTCTGCTTTGAGTTACTTTACAGGTGTATGCGCCGTTCTAGTCAACCACCTGAGTTTGACGGTTTAGACGAACCAGAGCGCCTACTACACATCAGAACTAAACTACAAAGAGCCATGGCGGCCGCTGAAACACAAGAACAGCTGATTGCCAGGCTTACAAGGGAACTAGCCACTAAAGATGCTGCTATCGCCGCTGAGAAAGCAGCAAGGGAACAAGCGAAAGCTGAGCTTGCCCAATATCCAACTATTGCAGAGGATTATATGCATCCAACTCTCGTCGTGCCTGAATCGGCGATTCTAATCCCTGAAAACTCTTTTGAAATTCGCACTCAGTTTCTTATAGAACTTAAAAACAATGCTTTTCATGGAAGATTTAATGAGTGTCCTCTTGAACATATTACCAATTTTCATGACATGTGCCGTACTCTTGCTGAAGGTACAACTCTGGAATATGTCAAGATGAAAGCTTTCCGCTGGTCGCTCGCTGGACCTGCACTGAAGTGGCTAGAAGGACTGAAACCAAGATCCCTTACAACATGGGCACAAGTAGAGCAAGAGTTTCTCAACAAATTCTTCCCTCCTGCCAAGACAGCATTCCTCCGCCAAAAGATCACAGCTTTCAAACAAAAGCCTGGGGAGCCGCTAGCAAAGGCATGGGAAAGGTACAAGGAATTACTGCGATCTTGCCCTACTCATGGACAGCCACGCTACGTCATTCAGGAGATCTTCTTCAACTCTCTTGACCAAGTCACTAAGGACAGGATCAATCAGTACACTCGATATGAGTACCTGACGATGCCACCAATTGACGCATGGGGTGTGCTGGACAAGCTCACGGCATATGACAACAAGTATGGGACTTCTACAAACTATGATGAGAACGCCTATGCCAGACCAGCACCATCTATGCCACTCTATGAGCCAGCAAAGGAGATTGACCCAGATGTCAGGGAGCAGTTCTACAGGGACCAGAATCGCAAGCTCCTCAAGCAAGTCAAATATCTATCTGTCAACCAGCCTTGCATCGAATGCGGATCACAGAGGCACACCACTACTGAGTGCCCACACACCGAGCAAGTCAGAATGGCAAAGACACATGAGGAAGCAGCCTACGTTGGGGGTCCAAATCGCTATATGGGAGATCAAAGGTTCTATCAGCCTCAGTGGAACCAAGGTCCTCCTAGGAACCCCCCACCCTACAGAGCTCCAGGACATCCAGAAAGGGATCAAAAGAAGGATGATCTGCAGCTGATCCTTGAGGAGATGCGTCGAAATCAGGGCACCATCAACAACCAGTTCCAGAACATCACCACCAAATTTGGGGAGCTGGACATCTGGAAAAGGGGAATAGAGACCCAGATGGGTCAAATCGCTGCACAAATCCCACGACCATCCGGACAGCTCCCTGGGCAAACAGAACCAAATCCTAAAGGGAAAACCGGACATGTCGCAGCCATCAAACTCAGGAGTGGGCATCAACTACACGAGCCAGAGGTCGGAAAACAGCAAAGCAACGCAGAGCAGCAACTCGAGTCAGAGCAGAGCCAACTCGATCTCGAGGAGGCTGTACTCGACATCGACAAGACACTACTCGACCAAGACCAGAAGCTGAGCTCGGACACTGCTGCGCAGACCAGCAACCCGAGGTCGACAACTCAAGTCGAGATCGACAAGCCCCTAGTCGAGATCGACAAGCCCGTGGTCGAGATCGAGGAGCAGCAAGCCGAGGTCGACGACTCTGCAGCATCTCCGACAGCTGATCTGGCTCCGAAGCAGAAAAAGCCACTGCCTTTCCCTTCAAAAGCACAGAAAGATCCCACTGCAGGTAGGTTTACCAGATTTGTTAATATGCTGCAAGAACTGAATGTTTCTATTCCTTTTACAGAAGCCCTGCAAGAGATGCCTGGATATGTCAAATTTCTAAAGGAAATCCTGAGCAAGAAGCGATCTATCTCGGAGATCGCAGGCGAATGCAAAGTACTCCACTTCCCTGAAAAGAGACCTGAACCTGGTAAGTTTTCTGTTACTGTGGGTTTTGGACAATATAAATATGATTCTCTATGCAATTTAGGAGCAAGTGTGAGCATCATGCCTCTGTCAATCTGGCGGAAGGTCAAGATAGGATGTATAGAACCTGTGGATGCCAAATTATACATGGCGAACAATACAGTGGTCATCCCTACAGGTATAGTTGAGAATGTCCCCGTCCAGGTTGGTAAGTTCTTTGTTCCAGCAGATTTCCTTATCATCGACTGTGCTGAAGATCCTACTAGCCCTATTATTCTTGGTAGACCATTCTTAGCTACTGCAGATGCCAAAATAAGTGTCAAGAATAGATCGCTCACCTTCACCATAGGCGATGAGGTTTTAGATTTCTCTTTTGGACCTGCAAAGGAGGAAATTTCATGGCTGGAGGTGAAAAGCATCAGCAACCACGGGACCAAGAAAACAGCGGAGGAGGGTGCCAACACTGTACTCGAGATCAACAAAGTCAACTCGATCTCGACAAAGCCTCTACTCGATCTCGACAAACCCTTGTCGATGTCGACTACCACTGCTGAGCCAGAGACTTGCCAAGAACCTAAGTATGGGGTCCCTGTACTCGAGGTCGACCAGTTGTACTCGATCTCGACTAGCCCCAAGCCCAAAGTTTCCTGTTTAGGGTCCGAAAAGGTAAGTTCAGGTATGAATTATACTCCCCCTCAGTCCATAAAGAAATTTTTTAATAAATTAAGGGGAGGTAAGACCCAATGGCAAGAAAATCTGCGAAAGCTAAAGGCTGGAAGGAAGAGAAAGAAAGAGAAGAGAGATGATGCAAGCAATCACCTATCAACTGAGCTCACATACTACCATCAGGACCTAGATGATCCAGGAGATGGGCCAAGCATGAGCAGGCCCCACAATAATGATCCTTGAGCGCAAACGGAGAAGTCGGCCTAGCGAATCTAAAATCTAGAGCATGTATATAAACTTTATGAATTTTTGGGACTTTTTGAACTTTTTGTTTTTGGTTTTTGTTTTTGGTTTTGGTTTTATGTCTTTTAGAATATTTCATGTGGATAGTCTTGTTCTTTTGGGAAATCTAACACTTTTAGGTCGGCAAGAATATAAGGATCGCGAAAGGTGGAAAGAAGAAGTCCCTGAAAAACAGTCAGAATCGACGAAGGCCAAGTCGACGACGACGAGGAGGAGCAGCCCAGACACTACTCGATCTCGAGTAGGCCAACTCGATGTCGACCACGCCACCAGAAGCTCCTCGACTTCAGAAACCACTAGACGCAGATGAGCCTACTCGAGATCGAGTAGACCGTACTCGATATCGACTAGCTACCTACTCGACATACACTGATTCAGTCTCCTCGATGCATTATCCCGTGAGTTCCTTCCTTTACTCTTGTTTTTATTTGATTTTATACAGTGGGGACACTGTAATGTTTAAGTATGGGGTGGGGGAAGGGCTTACTTTGTGCATATTGGATTTATTTAATCATATTTTGACATATATGTGAATTTATTTCTTTGAATTGCTACATGGCTATTTTGGAATGCATTATTAATTTATGTGCTTACATGCATGTTTTCCAAAGTTTGAAAAAATGACCCCCATTGAAAATTTTGAATAATGTCATGGAAGTTATATTGAACTCGACGATGCAAAATTGGATTCATTAGAGATATAGCATGAAATTGCCTAGTAAAGGGAAGTCACAATGAAGTGCATTATTTCTTGAAAACCATGAAAGGAGGTAAAAATTGAAATTGCTTTTGACATGTTGCATGATAAGATGATGGAGGACTTTATATTTCCATATAATGCTCATATGTTATATCCTAGCCTTACCTATGCTTATGCATCACAAAAGCCATAATATGCCTTATTTCAAATATTTGCTCCACATGATCTAAATATTTGCCATTCTTTACCCTATCCGGGGATTATGTTGAGAATGATGTTACATTATGGAGATTATCATATGGTGTTTGTGATTATTATCATTATTGGAGTTTGGAAGGAAATTGTTTGAAATATATGGAAAATTTAATGAGTGAAAGAAAATCCAATCACCTCAGGAGATAAAGGTAGATTGACCCTGCTCTCTGAGATAATAGTTTGGAGAGATGGGACACATTGTGAGGAGTCCAAAGCACTAAGTATCCGGGGCCATTCATGACACCCATGTTTGCGACTCGCGAGAAGGCAGTGCTGAGGTTAGAGAGGTAAAAGCATTATTATTGAGAAAAGCAATATGAAAGGTGATGAATCTTATGAAAAGGAATGTGAAAACTCAAGCTTGGAAATACTCCATTTCCCCGGATCATTAGCACCACATTGCCAGAAATTGTCCACCTTTAGCCTTTTACCAATCTACTCCTTATTTGAGCTTAATTTAAAATCCTCTTGATTATCAATGCTTTGTCACTTAAAAATTGTTTTTGCATAACCCTTCTTTTGTGAGTAGATGTTGCTTTTGTATAATTGCACATGCATGGATCTGTGACATAAGTAACTTTTCGAGGATGGTAATTGATTGCAGGGTTATATGGCAATGAATCTAATATGTTGAGAGTTTTGATTTCTTCCCCTGAATGACAGTTAAAAGTATTGCTTGAGGACAAGCAAGCTTAAGTATGGGGTGTTTGATGTGAGCCTAATTCGCCATGTTTTACATTTAAGTTTATATCGATTTCTGCATATATTGCATTCATTTGGGTTAAGATAATACAGAAGCTGTGTAATTTATGTTTATTTGTCAAATTATGGAATCTACACCAGTTTCTGTTTAAATCGCAGAATTCGAGGCGTTTTACAGCAATTCTAAGGAAGGTCGGAAAAGCTCGGAAATCCACTACAGAAGTCCAAGGTTAAAGCAGCAACGGAACCAGTCGAATCAAGCTATGAACCCAAGCTACTCGATCTCGAGTAGCCCTTACTCGATCTCGACGAGTACGTCCGAGCACAACCTTGTCGACCAGGAGCAACATCGAGAGCCAGATCAACCAAGATCCGGAACCCAACTCGATCTCGACAAGACCTGGTCGAGATCGACGAAGCCTAGTGCCACACCCGGAGTCGACAAGGAGAAGAGCTGATCGAGAAGCCGAGGACAAGAAGCCGAGCACATCTCTACTCGATCTCGACAAGAGTTAGTCGAAATCGACGAAGCCCGGAGCCCAGATCCGAGCTTGTCGAGCACACCTACCCGAGAAGACCTAGTCGACAGAACATCTCTACTCGACATCGACTAGGGTTACTCGAGATCGGCGAGCACCAGGATCCATGTCCGAGTCTGTCGAGCACCAGCTAGCCGAGACGACGAGCCGAGCCAGTCGACCAAGATTTCTACTCGAGATCGACAAGAGCCTTGTCGAGGTCGACGACGCTTCCAGAAACCATGTTACTCGATATGACGAATTCTACTCGGTTTGGCTTTGCTTGGGCTCGGAGACTGCCGATTCTATCCTAATCTATCAAGACACATCATGAAGAGAAGAAGATCTATCCATGGAAGACTTTAGATATATTTTCCTATTTTGGATTTAATTATGTTATGTCTTTTATTTATCTTCAAAGTTTTAGATATAGTTTTAGATTTAGATATAGATATTCTATCCTTGGGTAGCAAGGATTAGAAAGCTATAAATAAAGCCCATGGGGCTGAGTTTTATTCATTCAATTTCAGTCAGAGAGAAGTAGTTCACATAGAGTTTTAGGAGTTCAGAGGTTTTAGGGTTTTGGCGTTCAACGAGAGTTGGATCGCCGGGATTGTAAAGTCTTTGAATTTAGTTTAATGCAAGTTGTTTTCTTTCAGTCAATGATGTCTGAGTTTGCGATGAAGCGCGAGTAGTCAACCCACTTCTAGGGTTGGGGCGAGCCCGACGATAGCCATGCATAATTGAGGTAAAGATCCGACTTTTATCACGTTTTGAGCATCTCCTACTTGTTTATGTGTTTATTACCCATCTAATGGAGATCCATGATAACAACTTGGATTGTAAACATAAAATTAGTAGAGACAATTAGGGTTTCTTGAAAGAGTTGTCTAATTGTTGGAAAAGGCGAAAGCTTGTCCTTGGTGCGATTCACGTGATTATCTGTTTTATCTCTGCCTTATGCATGCTTGGTTATCATTGTTGCAAACCCCAATCTTGGAAGTCCTTTTACATTAAGTTTAGTCGAAACCCCAAAGCATTTGTTTTTACTTTCTTTCGTTTTCGTTTTAAGTTCCTGCCCTCGTCGACCTCGACCAAACCCTGGTCGATCTCGACTACTGATTCTCGACCCAGAATCGTCGTAGCTTAATTGTGCAGGAGATCGACAAAGACAAGCCGAAGTCGACAAGACCTTACTCGACATCGAGTAAGCCTCGTCGAGATCGACCACCATCTGCCGAGTTGCTGCTGCGCGTTGTTCGACTGTCCGATCTTCTGTCGACTACCCTAGTCGAGATCGAGGACCCTGTTGTCGACTTCTCTTCGTGAGATTTCTCCGCTGGCTAAGATCCGCTGACACGCTTCCTCGTGGATCGATCCTGACTTCCCGCTGCTACATCAGGAGGAGGTCTTGTAATTATTTGCAAGGGACGGAATCTGGTTTGCTGTGATTTATCTATATTTTAATTTTGCATACTCGATTTCCTCCTACAACAGTCATCCGATAACGATAGGTGATGATGACGACCTTGAGGCTTTTAAGTTTCTCAACTCGAAGTCTGGGGAACATCCATGGCCCATGGCGATATATGTTGGTCCAGTGGTGAAAGAGAGCCTTCAAGTACCACAACCCGGCGTCGGGGAAGAATGCTTGAGTGGGCCTCGTAACTCTCAAAAGGTGGACGAGCTGGAGGCAGAAGGTAAGCCACAACCAAACCCTATGGTTGTAGATGTGGGGTTATATGGTGGAGGAGGGGTTAGCCAGTCAATAGGGATGAGCAACGATATAAGGGTGAAAAACAATGTGGAAACGGGGTTTGGAAGGGGTGACAAAGATATATGTGAGGGTGACAAAGGTAAGGGTCCGGAGGTGATCCTCTTGGCTGAGGTCATAGGGAAGAGGCAGGATCACGTTACTGAAATGGGTTTTGGAACTGGTGATAGACGTATTTTTGAAGGTGACAAGGGTAAATGTCCAAAGTCGAACCACATGGATGAGGTGATAGGGAAGAGACACGAGGACGCTACTGAGAGCGGGTTTGGAACTGGTGAAAAGCTTAAGAGTGTAGGTGACAAGGGTAAAGGTCCGGAAATGATCTAGTTGGGTGGGGTGATAGGGAAGAGCCAAGAGCACGCAGGTGACATAGGGTCTGGAACTGGTGACATGGATATTCTTGAGGGTGACAGGTGTGATGGTCTAGATGTTATCCACTTGGGTGACACGGACTCCTCTCCAGATGACACGGAAAAATGTGAAGGTGACAAGTATAAGGGGGTGGATCTCATAGCCATTAGCAGTGAGGAGGAGGAGGAGGAAGAGGACTTCGATTCCGGAGTGAAGAGGGAAGAAGATTGTTCATATTATTATGACTGGGAGGATTATGAGGAAGACCCGGGTATGAGGGTGTCGACGGAGGGGGACGAAGTTGAGGAGGAGGTGATTAGGGAACTTGAAGATCAGGTTCCTAGGTCCAGCACATCCCCACCGTCGATGGAGAACGTAGAAGCTATGTTGGACAAAGCAACGTCTCGGACCCAGGAACCACGACGGAAGCTGACAGAAATTTCGGAGGGACAAATGTTCGCCTCGAAGGTAGAATTGCAGACTTGCCTAAAGTGGATTGCAGTGCAGAAGTGCTTCGAGTTTGTAGTGAAGAGGTCGTGTAACAAAACCTATTTAGTTGGTTGTTTGGACAGCAAGTGCACGTGGATGTTAAGGGCGTCGACTTACCGGCGCACGACTATGTGGTCCATCCGACAGTATGTCCAGGAGCATACATGTGACCTGAGCATGATGCACAACCATAGCCGACATGCTACGTCGAACATGATTGGACGCAACCTCGTGACCACGTAAGTGTTAATTTAGTTGCGAACAGCTATTTCTGTCACACAACATTATTCCCCATGTCACATCACGTAACTCACCATGACACCATTATATGCAGGTTCACTGGGACTCGAAAGGACCTCGTTCCCGAGCAAGTTCAGAAAATGACGAAGTCCAAGTATGGAGTATCATGTAGCTACTGAAAGGCACGAAGGGCACGACTGACGGCGAGGGAGGTGAAGCATGGGACCGACGAAGACAGCTACCGAAATATTATTCCATACTTGCACATGTTGGAGTAGACTAACCCCGGGACATATACTAAGTTAGAGCTGGACGCATCCCAAAGATTCAAGTACGCCTTTATTAGCTTCGGGGTATGGTGCAAGGCGATTCCCTACCTTCGAAAGGTAATACCCCATGTCGGTACTATAATATTGCATGTCACCTAACATACATAACCATGTCACCTAACCAGCTGGTGTCGATATCCATGTCCAGGTGATTTCAGTTGATGGGAGTTTCCTGAAAGGGAAGTTCAGGGGCACGCTTCTATTTGCCACAGCCCAAGACGCAGACCACAGTGTATACCCGATCGCTTTTGCGATTGTCGATGGTGAGAATCACGGGTCATGGGGCTTCTTCTTCAAGAACATGCTACATGTCGTCGAGGATACACCGGACTTAATGTTTGTCTCTGATCGGCATCTTAGTATCGTCAAAGGTTTGAGGGACAACTATGTGTTTGCCAAGCAAGGGGCCTGCCAATGGCATCTATTTCAGAATGCCAGGGTTAAGTACAAGGGGGTGACGGGCCTGCACACATTGTACTTAAAGGTGGCGAAGGCGTACACGAGGGCAGAGTTCGAGAAGCACTTTGGTGATTTTTGCGCTCAGGCACCCGCTGCGGGCCAATACCTGAAAGAGGCTGGATTCCAGAACTGGGCCCGGGCATACTTCTTGGGGATGCGCTACAACATATTGACGACGAACAACTCCGAGTGTCTGAATTCGGTGTTCAAGGAGCCCCGCGACCTACCCATCACAGCCCTGATTGATGCTGTCATCGAAACAATATCCAAGTGGTTTTACGAGCGACGGGAAAAAAGCACCAAATCGGCGTCGACGGTCAGCGATTACGTTCAAGGTGAGCTGCAAACGAGCTATTCGTTGGCAACATTCATGGATGTCAGAGCCCTCAGCGCACACGAGTACACTGTCCGCAGAGGGTCCGCCACCTGGGTTGTGAACCTGTGTGCCCGGACCTGCACATGCAAGCGGTTCCACATTGACCAGTTTCCGTGCCAGCACGCCATAGCGGCTGCAAGGTATCGAGGTAGCAATTTCTTCTCTCTCGTGAATGACTTCTACAAAGTCGCAGCATGGAAGGCGTGTTACGAGAATGTGCTATATCCGGTTCCTCCAAGAGCAGATTGACGAATCCCCCCAGCCATGTCCAGCGCGGTGTGTCTCCCCCCGGACGTGAAGCGACGCCCTGGTCGCCCTAAGACTTGTCGATACCCATCTCGGGGAGAATTTAGTTGTTCCAAGCGTCGTCGTTCTTAGATGTGTTCCTCCATTGGTGGTCCAACGCCTTACCTCAGCAGCTGGGTAGTCTTTTGCATTTGCCGTATCGGGTCAGTGGTTGGACCATTCTCCGTCTATGTTATTTTTTGAACGGGCTACGTATTTGGTAGTGTAATTAGGCTGTTTGTACATATGACAAACTGTAAGCAGGCTGCTGTACTTTTGGGAAGGGTTTCCATACTACAGTTAAGTGGTGAAGAACTTTGTAGTACTTTTGGGGATGGTTTCAGAAAAAAACCCCTGTCACCCTATTTGTATTCCCGTGTCAAGTAGAAGGGGTTATCATGTCACAGCTTTCAATTTCATGGTAGACATTTCGGTGGTTGAAGCTATGATAATGAATTCACCAATGCATTGGCACTTATTTGACAACATGTTTACATTCCTGAGTGGTTGTGGTAGTGGTGTTAGGAATTCACCCTTGTGAACATATTGAAATCACCTTTATGACAATGTCGAAGGGGTTATTATGTAAGGTGACACGGGATTGTAAGTTGGGTGACACGGGTGATTTCCTAACAACTTATAACCAAAGTTTCGACAATAATAACTTAGTCAACCCGTGGTAAAAGATAGACCAACTTTTGGCCAAACTTGCATAAATAGCACAATGGGGGATAATTTGGAAAAATTGACCCTTTCCCATTTATGTCGAAAAAGTTGCCCATAACTCAAAACAAAAAGAAAACAAAAAAGAATTTTTTCGGGTGAGTTGACACGCGTCCGGGATATCACCCCACACTCTCTTTCTATATTCATCGGGACTCCATCTCTAAATTTCCATAACTCAAAACCGTTCGAAAGGGGGAGGAAGAAGAGACGCCGGCGACGAGGAACAACGGGTCGAAGAAGAGACTGCCGGGAACTGTCGGATAAGAGAACAACGCCGGGAGGAAACTCAGAAGGTACGCCCCCTCTCTCTGTTGTCCGTTATCTTCGAATCTGGGGTTCGGGGTGGGTGGATGGAACAACCTACTATGATGGTAAGGGATTGAACGTTAAGGAGCGCGGTTTTGGGGATTGTGGAGGTGGTTGCGAATGAAGGACAAGGAGCCGGGTTTTGGGGATTGGATAGGGAAAACCCGCGCTTAGGGTTTAGTACGCCGAAAGAGGATGGCTACGGTGGGTGTCGAAATAGGGAATGGGGTAGATTAGGGGTTTGATTGGGAATGGGCAAGATTTGGGGTTCCATTAATTTGAAATTCAGATTTGGGGAGTTAATGTGGAATGTATGTCGTCAGTGGTTTAGGAACGTTCTGATATTTATGACATGGGTTTACAAATTGAGTGACATGGGTTTACAAAGGTAGTGACATTGAATATAAAATTTCTCGATAACGTACTGTTGCTCTTAAACTGCAGGAAACAAATGGTTCGGACAAAATTTACACAGCCACACAACGAGCGCTTCCGCGCACGGATAAACGAAGGGTCGAGGGTGGCGATGCTCGCCAACATCGCGAACTACGTCGAGGAGACGGACGCCGCTAGGGATATCGTGGTGAAGAGACTGGAGAAGATTATGGATACCTTGGAGAAGATGGATGATAGGGTACTTCAGTCTTTCACATTATTCACTCTCATATTCTTATTAAGTTCAGTGACTAGGGTAAATAGAGTAATGACATGGGACATACAGTATGTCACACGGGATATAAAACTGTTGGAGGAGATGGTGGATTTATTGTAACAACTTCTTGTGTGCAGATAAAAGTGTTAGAGGAGGAGGTCCATGAAATGCGGGATGGAAACTTGATTGGAAGAGGCAAGGAACAAAGAGTAAGGGATAGTGAAAACGAGTTTGTACATGTTGGAATCCATGTAAGTTGTAGATCGGTTTTGTAGGTTGTTGATGTTGATGTCCCAAAGGGGACTCGTACTGAAGCTGTGGAGAAGCCCCGACAAGTTGCTAAGGTACGCTCCTTATGGCCCATGCCATTCATCCTTTATGTTTTCAATAGTGGCATGGGGATGTAAGCAAGGCGACAGGGGTCGTTGTGTTATGTGACATGGAAAATGTTTTTTTGAATTCAGAGGTTGTTCGTCGACCAGGAATGTGAGAGCAAGGCGTGGAAAATTACGAACCACGGGCGTCTAAAGGGAAGGACGCCGTAGTTCACGGTGAAGCTGTTGCCATGGGACTAGTTTCTGCGTCCGACTATGAGGCCCTACAGGGGTGGCTCGCAAGGTAACCTATCGTCTCATTTCAGTCTTCATTATACGGCACAGTCACTTTCATTGAGTCCACTCCATTGTACGGTCCAGTGCCGACGGTGAGAACCGATCAACGGCTTGCGGCAAGGACCTGTCGAAGGAGTTTTTTACCACCCTCTAGACGCCCCGCTATTGGATCCACTCAGAGGTATATTGTATTTCTCACATTTTATTATGATTGGCCTTGTATACGCATTTGGGTTGGTGTTGGACTATGTTGTGGGTTGTCATGGGGGTTAACTTGTCGCAGCACTTCGAGCAGTCATGCTTCCTGCTACGGAAACAAAGCACGGAGAGGGGTTACGACAATGGGCGTCGAGTCATTATACGTGTTGGACTCCTACTTCTCCCGCTATCTGGAGAGGGAGTGGAAGTAGTACAACTCAGACGTCGGGGGGTATGAGGCGAGTGGCATACTCCTCTCATACTTCGACGGGCGGGCCCCGGCGCCCATGGCCCGTCCGTGGGCAGGCGGGGACCTCGTCCTCCTACCCCTCAACCTGAGGGGAAGACATTGGGTTGCCGTTGCTCTTGATCTGAATGAGTGGCAGTTGAAGCTGTATGACTGCGATGTGCACTGCGTGATAGACGCCGAACTCTCACCCCTGCTGATGCACATTACCCACCTCCTCCCCATCATCATGGATGCACACGCTGAGTTGAAGGTGAAGTATGCATCGAAGCTGCCAGGCCCGTTTCGCATAATCCGCGATAAGCGCGTTCCGCAAAACAAGCTCGGGTATGATTGGTGGGACCCCTGTATTTCATTTCACTTGATGATATCTCTGCCTCTTTTTTGACAACATCTCCGTCATTGCAGTGGTGACAGTGGCCCTTACACGATCAGATTCATGGAGCTCCTCATGGAGACCGATCCCACCTTCGATGGGCTGGACGACACGTTTATTGGGCCGTACAGACAGATGCTAGTGGCTACCATCTTCCATGGTCGGCTCGGTGGACGCATAATATGATAGTTGTTTGGGTGTAGTTATGGAAGTGCTTTGTTGTCTTTTGTTGTGAACAACGTTGGTTTTAATCTTGTCCTTTGGTTGTTTGGATACATTTACTTTTGGCAACGGGTTACACTCTAGTGGTAAGTGGTAAAGAACTTCGCAGTACTTTTGGGGATGGATTCTGTAAATAACCTCTGTCACCCTCTTTGTATTACCATGTCAGGTTGAAGGGGTTATCATGTCACTGGTTTTAATTTCATGTTTATCAATCCGGGGGTGACACTTTCATAATGAAATCACCCATGCACTGCCACTAGTTTCAGGTCATGTTTAAATTCCTGAGTGTTTGTGCTACTCGTGTACATTTTGTCACCGTATTCTCCTCAGTGACACCATAATTATGTAAGGTGACACGGGATTCCAACTTTGTTGACACGGGTTATTACCAAACAACTTATAACCAACGTTGCCAAAAGTAACCAACGTTGCCAACTTATAACCCCTGTCACCCCCTTTGTATTACCGTGTCAGGTTGAAGGGGTTATCATGTCACTGGTTTTAATTTCATGTTTATCAATCCGGAGGTGACACTTTCATAATGAAATCACCCATGCACTGCCACTAGTTTCAGGTCATGTTTAAATTCCTGAGTGTTTGTGCTACTCGTGTACATTGTCACCGTATTCTCCTCAGTGACACCATAATTATGTAAGGTGACACGGGATTCCAACTTTGCTGACACGGGTTATTACCAAACAACTTATAACCAAAGTTTCCACCATGCCAACATCGTCAATGACTGCCTAAAAAATATCACAAAAATAACAAGACATGAGTACATGACGGTGGACACCTCCTCTCTATACTTTGATAAATTTGTAGACTCAGCATTGTTTATTTGTATATATTTTGATTTAAAATGTTATATAATTTTTTATTTTCATGTCATTGGTCTTAACATCTACGTGGCTCTTATTAGTATAAATGTATACATCTTTGCAAGACCTTTAAAATGATATATATATCATATCTCTTTGGCGTGTCCGTGTCATATGTTTTGTTGAAAATGTCGTTTACGCGTGTCTTCCCGTGTCCGTGTCATGTGTCCGTTTCCGTTTCCGTGCTACAAAGTCTACAACACATAACCACCAAATGAAGATAAAGAAATCGAAACACTTAGTTGTCGTTCGGCAAAAATTGTCGTTGACTATTCACGCACGCTTTTTTATAATTAAAAAAACTATATAAAATATACTTTTTCATAAAAATTTTGTAACAAGTTTGTATTTGCTAATAATAGCTACGAAATTGTTTTTAAAAATAATTATGAAACTAGATATTTTATATAGTTTTATCTCTTAAAATAAGCGTGCGTGAATAGTCAACTGACAAGTTTTTCGGAACGGAGGTAGTATTTCATAGCAACGTACAAAAATATCAACCTTGTGACCATATTGAAATGTATATTTTGTGCAAATTGACCTATATTTAATGTTGAAGGGGTTATTATGTTAGTTGACACGGGATTCCAAATTTGGTGACCCTCACCCCACCCCCCCCCCCCCACCCCCCACCCCCCGATTGAGCCCATCTCTCTTCATAATTACCACTCCATCGGTCCTTTCACTTCCACTCTTCTCTTGCAAGCCACAAAAAAATTCGGCAAGAAGAAGCGACGCGATCGTGTTTGGTTCACCAGTGGTGCTCATCCTCATCGAAGAGCTTTCAATTCCAAGTAAGTACAACCCCGATTGGCATATGTGTTGAAAAAAACTGTTTGTATTTTAGGGTTTTTGTCGATTAGAAGTTTGTTTTGAATGAAATCTGAGTTGTTACTAGGGTTTTCGATATAGATTACTAATTGACGACATCGAAAGCTTTCCGATTAGGGGCTACGGTTTATGCCTGTGTATGCTGCAGATTTTGGGTGAATATGTCCATGGCTCACTGTTTTATGATTTGTGCCTTGTGTAGTGAATATGTCCATTTGTCTCTTATCTTGCATGTGTTTATTACATACTTATGTTGAGTAGTTGTTTGGAGTTCCTATATGTGTTTATTGGTTTAGGCTTCATATATGCAATTAGTTGGTGGAATTTGCTGAATTGGGGGTGAGAATGCAGCCAGTCAAGTATATATACTCGGTGACACGAGATTACAACTTTGGTGACACGGGTGATTTCTAACCACCTTTTTGTAATTGGTCTTTGCTTGCACATAATTCTCTCCTTATCAAAATTATAAGGTGCTTACAGTAATTTAGCTTATATATTACATTGTCCTTTAGTTGTTTGGTGACATATCATCTCCCTCTCCCATTCATCTTCTTCATATATATGTACTTGTTAGGGTTGAAAAAGAAATAGAACATTTTGGATCCTTTCTGTGTGAATCTAAAACATAAATATGATTAAGCCTATGAAAGTTGCAACCTTTCTCTTTGTCTGTGAAGGTTCTTAGTAGGAAGTCTGTAAAGTATATATAGTTGGTGACACAGGATTCCAAATTTGGTGACACGGGATTCCAAATTTGGTTACACGGGTGATTTCTTCCCATTTGTTATATAACTTTGTCAAAACTTTAATTCATTGATATGAGTTTGTTATCAGAATTGTGGACTACTTGGCCACATGCATCTTACAAATGGCATCTTCCAGAAATGTCATTGATATGAGTTTCATATTCACACTTGTATTTACCATTTCCAACTTTGCTTGCACATAAATCTCTCCTTCTCAACATTCTAAGGTCCGGACATTATTTTAGCTTATATATTACATTCTCCTTTACTTGTTTGGTGACATATCATCTCACTCTCACATTCATCTTTTTCACATATATGTACTTGTCTCCATTATAAAACATGCTAAGATATTTTTCATATGTACGTATGTTCTTGTGTTTGGTTTTCTTCTGCCATCTCACGTTTATTTTCCCTTGTACTGGTAGGAATCATGTGGCCGTACTCAGACAGCGACATTGACACAGACTCCGACAGCGATCGGAGCTACCAGAGCTGTGACGACCGGAGGTACTACTGGCTGCGTACAGACTACAACTACGGGCGGAGCCATCGGGACCGTCGTGATGAGGACGAGGATGATGATCAGTCAGACAGAAGAGACCCCGAGCAGGTGGCTGAGGACAACGCGCTATGGGACTTGGCCGCCGAAGAGCTTACCGACCTTCGCCAGTGAGTTCAGTCGTTGCTGAACCGGGATGCTGCCCGGGAGGGAGTAATGGCCGCACAGCGCACTCAGCTGGAGTCCGCCAACACGCAGGTCCAGACAACCAATCTTCAGCTGCAGGCTACCCAGTCCACCCTGGAGGCCACAACTACTGAGTTGGAGGTTACCCAGAGCTCGCTGCAGGCTACAATGGAAGAGAACATGGTCCTCGCCAACAAGTTGGTGAGGAGCGAGGCTAGCAACAAGCACCTGGCGCAGCGGGTGGCCGAGGTGGGCTCCTTCCTCTGTGGGCAGTGGGTCGGGCACGTTAGCGAGCAGCTCCGCACCCGACAACTCACCCGCTAGAACAGGCTCATGGGGTGGATTCTCGTGCTGATGATGGGAGTTATGGTGCGTCTCGTCACTAGGGCTTAGGAGCTCCGAAGCTAGTTCTCTTTGTTTTTTGCCAAAACTTGTGATGTTGTTGTAGTAGTTGCCAAATACTGATGTGATCCCAAACAGATGTGGTTTTTTGGACTTGGAACAATTCCGTATGTGGCGGATGGCCCCCATTTCTTGCAGTTAGGGGCCTATGTAAGGGTAGTTAGAAACAATGTCTCACCCACGCTCGGTTAGTTGTCGTTTTTTGGAAAGCCGAGTGTGGTTGCACCGTTATGAATGGTGCCTGTATGATCGGATATGGTATGTATAGGGCAATGTCCCTCCTATATTATGCATGTCTATTACATTTCCACTTGTTGGTGTTATGCATGTGTATTACATTCAATTATACATGAAAAAATGTAAACTTTTGTGGTTCCTATGATAGGGACTTGTAACAATTTGTATATGAACCTATGAACACATAAACAAGGTTAGAAAATCACCCTACTCACCATATCGACATCAGTGACACGGATAATCACGTCAGTTGACACGGGATTCCAAGTTTGGTGACACGGGAGATTTCCTTACAACTTATAATATGCCTTTCAACCGAGTAAGTTTCTTGCCACATGACATTCAATCATCCATGACAAAATGTAAAATTATGTGGTTCCTATGATAGGGACTTGTAACAATTCGTATATCAACCTATCAACACATAAACAAGGTTAGAAAATCACCCTACTCACCATATCGACATCAGTGACACAGATAATCATGTAAGTTGACACGGGATTCCAAGTTTGGTGACACGGGTGATTTCCTTACAACTTATAATATGTCTTTCAACCGAGTAAGTTTCTTGCCACATGACATTCAATTATACATGAAAAAATGTAAACTTATGTGGTTCCTATGATAGGGCCTTGTAACAATTCGTATATGAACCTATCAACACATAAACAAGGTTAGAAAATCACCCTACTCACCATCAGTGACACGGATAATCACGTCAGGTGACACGGGATTCCAAGTTTGGTGACACGGGTGAATTCTGAACTAATTATAACCAATGTTTGCACCATGCCAACATGGTCACTCACTGCCTAAAAATTATCATACAAATAAAGTAACAGTCCACAACACATAACCACTCACCGAAGATAAAGAATGCGAAATAGTTCATACCAACGTACTAAAATACCAACCTAGTGAACTACCGTCCAAAACTAAATGTGAGAACCAGCAACCATGTTCATAAATATCCAACACAATAAAAACGATGTTCATAAGAAGCTTATACCATAACATAAAATTTCATAACACTGAGGAATGGTGATCACAACTGAGATCATAACCGTGTACCATTGAAGATGCGAACAGCGAGCATGTGCCTGTACGCCCCGATGAATACGTCGTCAAGACCGTCGTAGGTGGGGGCGTCCTTCGTGAGGAGTTGCATGAACCTGATCGTGTAAGGACCGCAGTCTCCACTGCAATAGAGAATCGCCGGAGTCATATTCATTACAGCCGGATGCAACTATGAGACGAAGAGATATTTAAGTGTTGGACAAAAATTACCTCTGCTTGTTTTGCGGAATCCTTTTCTCGCGACTAAGGGCGAACGGCTTTGGCAACTTGTCGACGTAGGTGGCCATCAACGCGGGGTGGGCATTCATCAGTACCGGGATAAGGTGGGTGATGCAGCTTAAGTGTACCGGCAGATGGCGGTCCCTCACGATGTAGACGTCCGAATCATAAACCCTTACCTGCCACCCGACCAGATCTATCACTACGGCGATCCAGTGAACATTGTCCACGTTCAACGGTAGGAGGATGAGTTCCGCCCCTTCCCACGCCCGGCCTATCGTCGCCAGGGACCGCCCGTCGAAGTAGCCAAGCAGCTTCTCGTCGGCTTGGTAGCTATCCGCATCGCTCTTGTATTTGCCCCACTCGGTCTGCAGATAGTGACCGAAATATGTGTCCACAACGACAACTCGACCGCCAATGTCGCCGGCCCTCTCCGTTACCCCTTTCCGAAGAAGATAGCATGCTTGTTCCATGTGCTGCATCGATTACAACTCTAGTCAAAATCCAAAACTATTCCACTACCTATTACAGTACATACCGTGTCATTCACTAGACAAAGGTAGTCACTTAGGCGGGTTTCGTACCTCATAGTTTAGCCAAACTGTGGGTGTTTTTAGTGCGGTGAAGAACTCCTTACTCAGCGTCGTGCCGTATGCAGTCTTCCAGCCTCATCCCCGCTGCACAACCACAACCACAATGTTAGGGGATTGGAGTCATCTATGCAATAACTTGGGTACGTCTGCTGATGAGTGTCACCTATCCATCCAGCAGAGGAACCCATCGTTGTCTGACACGGAAACAAGACACAGCTTAATCGCGGCCGCGCCTTCGACAACGTTCTTCCCTTTTCGGCCCCGCGTTTTTTTCTGAGGCGGGGACTTCACTTCTCCTTCACCTCCTGGACCTCTCTTACTCTTCCTGCCTCGAACGGGCTCCGCTCTTGCAGCCTCTGGGATCTGCCAATTGGTTATACAGTTTCAACGGTCAGGGCAAAAATGTTTTGACCCCCGTGTCACCCCAATCTGTACTCGTGTCGGCTAACGCTAATACACTTGTCAGTTACGTACTACTATAGATTCAATTGACAATGTGAAGTAACAGGCATTTTACCTTCTCATCCTGTCCTTCCGGCGTTGCTTGGTCGTTCACTGTAGGTGGTACCTCCGTTGAACCGGCTTTACCGCTTTTGTCCTCAGCATCCCTATGTTTCCCGACTTTCTCCCCACTGACATCTCCCCCAGTTCCTCCAACGGTCTCGTCTTTGACCGCCTCTGGGATCTGGCAATTGGTTACGGTTATTTCAACTGTGATTGAGATAATATATTTGTTCCCTTGTCACTTTACATATTAATACGTGTCGCTTCACTTTAACAACCGTGTGAGTTGTCTACAAAATATTGACATATTGTAAATTGTTGATTCTATTACCCCTTCACCGTGGATTCAGAAAATATCATGTCAAGTAACAACCAATTTACCTCCTTGATGGACGGTTTTTAGTCGCCTAAACCGTATCAAAATAAAACTCAAACCTACAAACTAGTATAGCAAGTAAGTAAGAGGTCGATCCCACAGAGAATCAAGTATTTCTCAGCAAAGTGTATTTACCAATTAGTAGAAAGGGGGGGTTTGGTTGATTGAAATAAGAAAGAAAACAAAATAAACTATAAACAGATTGATGCAAAACAATTTAGAGAAGATCGCTCTACCTACAACTATCCACTTTATTTGGTTAAATTGATATTGTAACTTCCTCTTGTCCTTTTAGTCTTCCTATGAATGCCCTTGTCCCAACCTAATATAGTTACTAGTCCAACCAGTCCTAGAAACCCTTATCAATCAAACAGTCCCTAAAGAAGGATTTAACCCAATTGATAGCTTTAAGTTAAGAGATTAACCAAGGTATTTGCAGTCCCTAAAGAGGGATTTAACAACACATCCAACTTCCTACTCATTCAATTAGTTCAACCAGCCCTAAAGGAACAAGTTTGCCACTTAGGTTAAGGTTCACAACCAGGAATCTACAAAACCTTAGCAATTGAATTGATTCTAACTAGTTGCGCGGGCTAGATAGAATAAAACAATAGACAATCAAGCACAAGGAAGTCGAAGCATTCAAATATAGGAAACAAGGAACAAGATTTAGAAACTCACAATTAATCCAAACAAAGCTTCAAATTGCAAGTAGAACGAAGAGAGTTTAGCCGCCCATGGCGAACATCGCTCTCTCTCTCATTGTCTGATAGAACGTAAAATAGAATAAAGTGTTGGAAAAATAACTAAAAGTCGGCCTTATAACACCCAAGTCGGCCATCAAACAAAATAAGAACATCTAGGGTTTTAATTAAATGAAACGATGCGAATTAACGCTGATGACCAATGCTGCGGGCGCACTATGCTGCGCCCGCCGCACACTGTTTCTTTGTACCCTGTTGCAAATTGATTGGCGGCGGCCGCGGCATGCTTGCTGCGGCCGCAGCCAGAGGCCTTTCACGGAAAATCTGTTTCCAATTTGCTCTTTTTGTCAACATGAAAGTTGTAGCTCTTTGAAAGAGCTTTCCAACGCATGGTCATAATAGTCAATCGGACAACCGAGGTCTCCAGAAAGTACAAAACAAGTTCAGCATGTCTGGCGACAACTTCTTCAGACTTGTTCTTCGTTTAGATTCGCTTCTTCTTCTCAGGACCTCTTGAGATCTTCATGTAAGCTTCTCCGATCAACTAGACATTCTCATCTAATGCGTTATCAACCCATGTCTCCTCCTCGGATCCACAGTTATCTGAAATAATCAATAAAAGCATGTAGATTCCGACTCCACCAACATAGAGAGCAAATATGCAAATTCTACTTAAATCATGCATGATATGCATCTTAACTAAGCTAAATGCAACCTATTATGCCTACCTAAATGCACGCTATCAAACTCCCCCACACTTAAGCTTTTGCTTGTCCTCAAGCAATGAAAAACAAATATAGAATTGATCATCCCACAAATAAGATCTTCATGCTATAGTTTTAGAAAAGCAACATCAAGCAATAGGAGCCATGAATGATAGAACAAATATCCTAGCAATTATATGAGCGATCCAATAGTAAAGGCAAATTTAATCCAACCTCACCGGGATAATGTGTTTCACTCAAGCTCTCATGTGCTTAGTCTTTAAAGTCCAACTCTCAACTCAATCCAAAATGCTCTATACACCGTGAAAGTTATCACTTGCAAACAACATCATGAGGACTTTTATAGGGTTGTAAGGGGGCTTTGGTAGGAACATAAGGCATGATAAATATTTAGGCTTGTGGTGCTAAAAATCCGGGAAAAATGAACAACAACCAACCAGAACAACACCAAAAACTTCCATACTTCACAAATCATTCCAATAACATAAACTCCATTACATAACAATAAACTCTTCTCGATTTCAATAGTCATACAACTTATGCATTTTTTTTTATTTGGATGATGACTCTTTTTTTCTTTTATGCTTACTTTTGCCCCTAAGTGAATTTTATCCTCCTTAGGTCCAAGCTTACTAGACTTTTACTCCTAAGTGAATTTTATCCTCCTTAGGCCCATAGTAACAAGTCATCTCTATTATGCAAGAAGGGTTACCTTATTTTGGCTATGCCTCTCGCAATGCACAACCATACATACATCATCTCCACTCAAAGCAACTCCAACATAAAGATTTTTCACCATTTCTCCTCCTAATTCCCGGATAGGGTCAGGCTAATCATTGGCTATGATATATTTTTGTGGAGCTATCAAAAAGAATAGGCTTTAAGGCTCAGATTGGCTTCAAGCAAAGGATCATATGTAAGGTAGATAGGGTATAATATGGCTAAAGAAAACATGCCTCAATCATTTGAAATTCACAAGCAACAAACATGTGCAATACGGTATTGAAATAAGCATATGGAGAGTATAATCACACCATAAAAGCAAAAGGGAAATAATTATGAATAGTCCCTATAAGGCCAAAATAAACTCACAAAGGGTTAATATTTTTTTAGATTTCAATTAAACCTTAACTATGAACCATACTTGCTCAATTATATTCTCAAATCATGCTCCAAAAATCATTTTCAAGCAATTCAATCAAATCATGGGATTTGGGCATTAAGATCATAAAAATAAATTAGAGGACAAACTAAACCAAGATGGGTATCTTTAATAACACCTAAATGCAATGCATGCTATTTTTGTGATTTTTTTTTCAAATGTGATATATGAGTAAAAATAAATATGAAAACATAAATAAACATGATAACATAAGTAAACATGATATGCAAATTCCTTGTTTCCTATCTATATGCAATGCAATCCCTCCCCCACACTTAAACCTTTCATTGTCCTCAATGAAACATAAAAGACAACAAAAAATAAAAACATAGAGGAGGAGATGAATGAAATACTCACAATGTGGTGGAAGAGTAGGATCATGACATCGCTGACAAATAAGTTAGATCTGAGCATTGCGGCGGCCTTTCCTGAAAGCTTAGTCTATCCCAAACCAAAAACAACTATCTAATGCCTAATGAGAAACCTAATTTATTGAAAAGAAAACTAGCTAGCTAGGAATTGAAATAACTAAATTAGAAAACTTACCTCGGGTTGCCTCCCGAGAAGCGCCTTTCTTTAATGTCATTGACTTGACTAATTTTCAATCTCAAGATCATAGCTATCAGACATCGTCAAGGCCCTCAGTAGCTTATCATATTCCTGTGCACACATCTTACAAAAGACATCATAGCACAATAAATTGAAAGCATAAAATGTGGAACTCAAGAACCCTTTCAATCTATCAAAGAGTCTAGCATGACTCTCTCCTGTAGGAATATGATACCACCAACACAGTTCCGCTGGTGGCTTATCAAAATAGCAATAAAAAGGATCAACATAATCACCATTACCTTCCAAATTGCAAAAGTTTACCTCTATTACCTCTTGAGCCTCAACTGATGGCTCTGGACCTGGTTCATCAATGGACGAGCGCAGAATGGATGATGCAGATGGAGTAGGAGATACATCACATGTAACCTCATGCGTCGACTCATGAGATTCCAAGTCAGGAAGCACTAGAACCTTTTCTCTATCATCGAAGAAGCTATCGTTGTCATCAAATAATTCATCCTCTTCTTCTTCGAGGCTCCTTTCTTTCTCACCTTTTGCACTTAAAATTTGAATGAGTTGGCTCATCTGATTCTCCAAGTTTTCACAGCGGCTCATTTGTTCCTCCAATTTTTCAAGCCGACTCATTTTTTCTTCTTCCAACTGCTGCAATACTTGTGTGAGAGTTCGGATTGATACTTCCCGCTCAACCTGTCGACTCATGTTGCAGAAAAAATCCCAAATCTCAAAGAGTCCCATATCCAATAAGCCTCCATTACTCATGGACTCAACAAGATTCCGTGTTTCAGCATTCATCCCATCAAATATGCAAACACACATCTCCCGCACACCATATTGATAACCCCATGAACCAAGGTCGTTAACATACTCATGCAATCTAGTGAAATATTGGTGAAAGTTCTCACCTTCAAACTGCGCTAATCTCAACATCTTGAAAAAGTTAGTGACAAGGGTGTTGTGAACCGTAAGATAGGTTCACAACAAAGTTAGATATATAAACAAAAATTAATAAATACACACAACAAAGAAATAAACTTGATTCCCCGGCAACGGCGCCAATTTGATGGACGGTTTTTAGTCGCCTAAACCGTATCAAAATAAAACTCAAACCTACAAACTAGTATAGCAAGTAAGTAAGAGGTCGATCCCACAGAGAATCAAGTATTTCTCAGCAAAGTGTATTTACCAATTAGTAGAAAGGGGGGGGTTTGGTTGATTGAAATAAGAAAGAAAACAAAATAAACTATAAACAGATTGATGCAAAACAATTTAGAGAAGATCGCTCTACCTACAACTATCCACTTTATTTGGTTAAATTGATATTGTAACTTCCTCTTGTCCTTTTAGTCTTCCTATGAATGCCCTTGTCCCAACCTAATATAGTTACTAGTCCAACCAGTCCTAGAAACCCTTATCAATCAAACAGTCCCTAAAGAAGGATTTAACCCAATTGATAGCTTTAAGTTCAGAGATTAACCAAGGTATTTGCAGTCCCTAAAGAGGGATTTAACAACACATCCAACTTCCTACTCATTCAATTAGTTCAACCAGCCCTAAAGGAACAAGTTTGCCACTTAGGTTAAGGTTCACAACCAGGAATCTACAAAACCTTAGCAATTGAATTGATTCTAACTAGTTGCGCGGGCTAGATAGAATAAAACAATAGACAATCAAGCACAAGGAAGTCGAAGCATTCAAATAGAGGAAACAAGGAACAAGATTTAGAAACTCACAATTAATCCAAACAAAGCTTCAAATTGCAGGCAGAATAGACGAGTTTAGTTCCTCATGGAAGACATCGCTCAAAATCTCTAAAGCGTCTGATTGTCCTCAATGAAACATAAATAACTAGTTCAGACAACACAAAATAAGAACATCTAGGGTTTTAATTAAATGAAACGATGCGAATTAACGCTGATGACCAATGCTGCGGGCGCAGCATAGATGATGCGCCCGCCGCACACTGTTTCTTTGTACCCTGTTGCAAATTGATTGGCGGCGGCCGCGGCATGCTTGCTGCGGCCGCAGCCAGAGGCCTTTCCCGGAAAATCTGTTTCCAATTTGCTCTTTTTGTCAACATGAAAGTTGTAGCTCTTTGAAAGAGCTTTCCAACGCATGGTCATAATAGTCAATCGGACAACCGAGGTCTCCAGAAAGTACAAAATAAGTTCAGCATGTCTGGCGACAACTTCTGCAGACTTGTTCTTCGTTTAGATTCGCTTCTTCTTCTCAGGACCTCTTGAGATCTTCTTGTAAGCTTCTCCGATCAACTAGACATTTTCATCTAATGCGTTATCAACCCATGTCTCCTCCTCGGATCCACAGTTATCTGAAATAATCAATAAAAGCATGTAGATTCCGACTCCACCAACATAGAGAGCAAATATGCAAATTCTACTTAAATCATGCATGATATGCATCTTAACTAAGCTAAATGCAACCTATTATGCCTACCTAAATGCACGCTATCACTCCTCTTGTCCTTCTGGTGGCTGGTCTTCCACCTTAGTTTGTCCCTCTGTCCCCCCGTTCTTTTGGTCGTTATCCTCTCCACGGACATCGCTCATTGGTTTCTGCTCACCTCGTGCATTCGACTGGCCATCTCGCATCCCATTCACAACACCTTCCAACACCTTCATCTAATACACAAAGTACATAAATGAGGGGTGGTTAGCGAATGTTATTCGGCATTGGGAGATATGTAACCCGTGTCACCTTTGAAAATTACCCGTGTCACATATAAACTATACCCGTGTCACAAATGCCAGAAACGTTACACGTACCTTGTCATCCATGCTCCGCATCCATGTTGACATGGTTCCCAGCCTCTCCAAGATCAGTTCTACTAACTTCCCCAACTTATCCTCCCAAGAATCCCTTGTCCCATCTCGTTGCTCCGAACTCGGGCCGGACTTGCCAGAGCCTTCACCGTAATAACTCGGTGCCAACACAGCCTCAATGTCATCAAAGTAAAGGTCAGGCTCCTCATGCTGGTAGAAGCACCCGAGCATCAATTCATACTCGCCGGCCTTCGGTACTAGTATCGGGTTGTCTTCGACCTTGATTCTCTCCGATTTTTCAGGGTCCATGCGGGACTGGATCGTCTCATACATTAGATTGTCGTCATCGGCTGTCCACCTCAGCATGCGAGGCAACGCCGTGTTCGACACCTGGTTCGCAAACGCCTCGCCAATCCCCGGGACAGCTTCGTACAGCCAAATCTAAAACAACCACACATGTCACTCGAGTGCATCAATTGCGCGTAATAGTTCAAGCATAACTTCGGTCAAGTATCTTACCTGGAACGCATACGGAAAACCCATAAGCCCATATCCATATCGATCGTCCTTGTCGTTCGCCTTCGGCTTCAAGTCAGCGACACGTCGTTCTATGACGCCCGACAGGGACTCGTGGGTGGCCTCGTACACAATCCTGCCCCAGGGGTAATCCAGAAATCGATCAACGTTCTCCACAAGCTTCACAATCCACCCTCGTATGGCTTTCCTGGGTTCTCCCCCCAGCAGAACTCCTTCGACGATGAGGAGGAGAGCGATCTTAAATAGCCTTCTCGCACTCGGCTCCTTCAAGATGGAGTTCTTGAAGGCGTTCTCCAGCTCACCCACCTTTATGTTGTCTGTTCCGAATAAGTCCTTGAGAGCCTTCTTTGTCTTCTTGTCATCCTCCGTCTCTGTGTCTTCCCCCCGAACTCGACCACACCGCAGCCCTGTCACGAGCGCAAACTCCTTGATAGAGAATCGCCGCAGCTTGTCTTGAAGCATGTACCAAGTCTCCCACTTCTTTTCTGTCACAAGCTGCCTTTGTAACACGTAATGCAGTAGTTGCGACGAGAATTGAACCCGGTTTGCCATTTGCACAATACCCCCAAATTGGCTTCGCAGCAGCTTCTCCCAATCGACGGGGTCGACCCAGTCGTCCATGTTGACGAGCAGAGACACTTTGGAAGACTAGTTGACCCGCCCTCGGAAATGCTTCTCCTCCGGCACTGCGAGTCGGGGCTCCACCTTCTTCGGTGGCCGGACACCTTTCCTCCTCAAATTCTGGGACCGAACCATGTTCTTCCTGCAATTACGTGGACATGAACATAATTAATATCCACACAAAGCCACCCCCCTACTTAATAAATCTGTCTGCGACTGTTTCACGAGAAAAGGCCCATGTCACCTACTGAAGTAACCCTTGTCACCCAATAGAATAGCTCATGGCATGAATGTCAATTGTCTTCTCCCAATTGTCCTACAGTACCCGTTTATGACAGGGGTTATTCTCCACTCTCACAATCTGGGTTAAAGGACCCGCAAGCCTCCCACGCTTATCTTCAACCTCCCTCGCTCTTGTCTGTCAATTCCTCAGTTCCTCATACCCCTTTTACCCCAGATCTGTATTTCCCCGTATCCCCAAATCCCCACATGACCGTTATTCCAATTCCCCAATTTCCGATTTTTGTCCAATCCCAAATTGCATGCCTTTGAACGAAACAATGGAAGAATGCAAATGAAGTGGGGAAGATTGCAAATTAAGTGAAGATTCAGACTAGTAGAGATGGGTGATGACAGATTTCAATAATCAATTGAGTTGTAACTGTATTCCTGCGCCTTCCTCTCCAGTACTGCCTTATCCGGCGTCTTGCTCCCTTATCCGGCGACTTCCTCCCTCTCCGGTACGAAACAATGGGAGAATGCAAATTAAGTGGGGAAGATTGCAAATTAAGTGAAGATTCAGAGTAGTAGAGATGGGTGAGGACGGATTTCAATGACCAATTGAGTTGTACCTGTTTTCCTGCGCCTTCCTCTCCAGTACGGGCTTCTCCGGCGTCTTCCTCCCTTCTCCGGCGTCTTCCTCCCTCTCCGGTACGGGCTCTCCTCTTTCCTTTCACTTCACAACCGCCTCCCTTCACTCCTATTAATATTCGGTCTCTCTCTCTCTCTCTCTCTCTCCTTCCCTTGTGTAGGTGGTGGTTTTTTTCCCCAACTGCAATGAATGCAAGTTACTTTTACTTTTCTTTTGTTTACCTTTTAATTTGAGGAACACAGCATTTTTTTTTATTTTTTTTATTTTTTTGTAAGTAGGTCAAAGGAACTGTGCAACCAACTGCCACCCTGATAGATTCCTTTTCCTTTGTCGTTTTGTTCTTTTGTCCCAGTATCGGCTCCCGTCTTTCCATGCACGTGTCACCTGACAGGTTTTTTCGTGTCACTATTGATTGTCTCATATTCCTACGTATAGTCTAAATGACCCATGTCACCCCTTTTAATCCTCGTGTCATCTAACGACATATACCTTGTCACCAAATTAGATAGATACATGTAGCTACACTGGCAAGTTTAACATGTCCGCATACCTACTAACATATACAAATGTTCACATTCGACAACTACCAAGTTTCGCAAACTATCCAAATGTTTTACTTCAACTATTACAGGAGGGTGTTATGATTGAAAGCAAGTGTTCAACTCCAAAGTCTAGCATCCGAGTTGACCATGGAATACCCCAACAGCTAGCATCTGGCAGTATGCCTCAATGTAGGTGTCGTCCAATCCATCGAAGTTCGGGGCGGTCTCCAGCAGGAGGTGCATGAATCTAATGGTGTACGGGCCACAATCACCGCTGCAATGGGGAACAATCGGTCAGAACGCGGACACCGATTCCATATCCAATCAAACGAAATTGAACCATGTCATCCAACTTACCTTTGCTTGTTCTGTGGAAGGCTCTTGTCCCGACGAATGGCAAACGGCGTTGGGACTTTATTGGCATACTTGACCCTCAGATCGGGGTGTGCACGTATGACGACAGGGATCAGGCTTGTCACAGGCATTAACAGGGGCTGGAGCTGGCGTTCCGTCACCATGTGGACGTCGCAGTCACACACCCTTACCTCCCACTCCTTAAGATCGATGGCAAGGGCAACCCAGTGTTTGTTCCCGACGTTGAAGGGGAGGAGGATGAGGTCCGCACCTGACCACGCTCGTCCCAATGGCTTCGGCGACCCCCCATTTATGTACGCCATCAATGCATCACTAGGCTCGTACGCTTCGGGGGTGGCGCTGTACTCCTTCCATTCCCGAGGTAGATAAATTCTCGCAAAGCACGTATCGACTACGATGGCTCCACTGGCCATGTCACCCGCTCTCTCTGCGACCGCTTTGCGCATAAGGTAGCAGCACTTCTCCATCTCCTGCATGAAGTGAACCGCAATTACAATCCAAAATCCTGACACGGGAAATTTTAGAGGTGACAAGTGTTCATACCACAGTTCCAAACCAATCTTGGGGTTTCTTCTGGCGGTTGAGTAACTCCTTCGTCATATCCACACCGCAGGGTGACGTGCGCACCTCCGCGTCCCCACTGCACGGTAAGTTTCTGTCAGGTATTGTGGACGTTCAACTATCTACCTTCGTCGTCTATTCGAGAGTAAGACACATAAGCTACGTACCTTGCCACCCAACTTGTCATGGCGTCGTTGTCCGTCGCTGACACCATTCCTAGCTTAACAGCATCGGCGGGAACAGTGGCTGCCTTCTGGGCTCGCGATTTCTTGGCCGGGGGAGCCAGCTCCTCTCCAACAGCCTTCCTCGTCTTCTTCGCCCCCTTAGATGCATAAACCTGAGCTACCCGGGGCTTCGGCCTCTCATCACCTTCAATTTTCTTTCCCCCTTCCTCAGGACCAGACCCCTTTAAACCAACATCTCCCAACTGCAAACATATCAAACTTCAGCTAAGATTGACACTATCCCTTGTCACATAACAGATATACTCATGTCGTGCAACTACAATGTCCCTGTCACCAATAACTGATAGAAAATACTTACATCCTTGCTCTCTCTTGCCGTCCCATCCCCTGCCTTGACGGATTCACCTTCAGCTACATCCCCTGCCTTGTCCCCTGCCTTGGTCTGAAAAAATTTCATGTCACTTGCCATAAACTTTCATGTCACATATATAATCACCTTTTTTTCATAAATAAACCTGACCTCGTTGGTCTTTCCTTTCCCCCCATCCCCTGCCTTGACAGATTCAGCTTCATCATGCTTTTCCCCGACATCATCACCAACTAGCTTGCTCTCTCCTGATATCTCATCCCTTGCCTTCACAGTTTCAACTTCTGTGTGCTTATCCCCGCCATCATCCACTTCACTTCCCTTCTCAACAGCACCTCCTAACTGCAAATGAAATCAACATTCAATTATGCCTCAAACTTTCCAGTGTCACTTAACAGAACAAATCATGTCACACAGCTACAATCTTCCTGTCACATTCTTCCAGTGTCGCTGAACATAACAAATCTTGTGATGTTTACTAACAACTTACCTTACCACTTTGTCCACCCTCACCGGCTTCAGCCGCAATTGACTCTATCAACTCATCAAGTTCGACCTGTAAAATACATATTAACATTTGATATTGAATCCCCGATTTCAAGCAGGACTAAACATCGAAACGCATGTCACGCAAAAACAAACTTACAAACTCATCCCGTTTTTTCTCATCTCCAGCTTGTTCTTTATCGGTTGCTTCTTGCCAGGCCGTCCCCTTACATTGACCATCCCGCAGCTCAGTCACGGCCATCTCCAATAATTTCAGCTGCAGGTGATAAAATTATTACTTCATATCACCATAAGGTGACAAAATTCAACACAATTCACCCTTCATATCACCATGAGTAATGAACACCAAACAATTCCTGATTCACACTTCATATCAGACTAAGGTCACCTAATTCAGTTCTAAACAAACACTTATCAGACTAGGCCCCCCTCAATTTCATACCACATTCATTCATTATCTACACTACGTGTCACTTGTCTAATTTCACGTGTCAGGAGTCCATTTACCCTAGTTCACCGTTATCCAGAGTCTCCACAAAATGAATAATTGGGAAGTTATTGCGTACCTTTTTATCCATCTTCTCCATCCCTGTTGACATTGTCTGAAGCTTGTCCATAACTTGTTCCAAAGTCTTGGCCACGTCCCCCACCCAGCCATCCTTCTCATTGCCTCCTCTTCCCGTCCTTGGGGACCTCCCACCAGGGGCTTCGAAATGTGTCAGGAAGGGTGCAACTAGGTCGTCGAAGAAGGGGTCGGACTTCTCATCATCGTAGACACAGCCATCCATCAACTCCAGCTCAGCCTCCTCTGGTATGAGTATTGGGTTATCATCAATCTCTATGGCCTCCTCTCCCTCAGCTTCGGTGCGGCTGGCTATATCCTTATAAGCGAGGTTCTCGTCCTTGAGGGCCCATCTCATGCAACGAGGGAATGTCGTCGTCGACACCTTCGTCGCAAACCGGACCCCCTATTTCGGCATGGATTCCAACAACCAAATCTGCACCGCATCCCCACTAAAATTAATACATTTTCAGCATATGAATTACAAAATGATCATGGGTGTGGTCGAGAAGGTTACCTGAAAGGATAACGGATAACCCATCAGGTCATAACCATTGCGCTTCTTTCGATCTTCTACCTTTATCTCAGCCTCCCGGCGCTTTACGGCGCCGTTCAGCGCCACGTGTGTTGCAGCATAGATGACCCTCCCCCATGGGAATGCCAAAAACCGATCGACATTCTCCACCAACCGGACGATCTAGCTCCGCAGCCCCTTCCTCTGCTCCTCCCCTAACAAAACGCCCTCCACAATGTACAGAAGCACTAGCTTGAATCGTCTTCGCGGGCTCCGCACCACCATTATTGAGTTCTTCAGCTCGGTCTCCAGGTCACCGACCGTCATCTTCTCGTTTCCAAAAAACTCCTTGATAGCTTTCTCGTCGTCCTCCATGTCACTAGCTGTTGGTTGACTGCACCGCAGCCCGGTTACTAAGGCAAACTCCTTGAGGGAGAACTTCCGGAGCTTCCCCTTAATCCGGTACCACGTCTCCCACTCCTTATCGCTCGCAAGCTGTCGCTGGAGTGCATAATGCACCATTTGTGAAGAAAATTTCACACTGTGCGCCAGCTGCACAACCCCACCAAGCTGGGAGTCAAGCAGCTTCTGCCAGTCGCTAGCGTCAACATAATCATCGATGTTGTTCAGCATTGACAGTCTTGAGCCCTGGTTCACCCGGCCCCGGAAGTGCCTAGCTTCGGGGACTACGTATTCAGGCTCTTTGTTCTTCGAGCTCACATTCTTCGTCCTCACCATTTCTCTCCTGTAATTTCCATCACACGAACAAAGTCAGCTTCTACCAATTATATTCGTCTCCCTCTGTCACCTAACAGACTAACCCATGTCACTCTACCCTTGTCACTCAGTGTGAAACCCATGTCACCCATTATGAATCGGAAGCCTATAACCAATACCTCAAACCTCCTTCAATAGGACACCTACGACATCCACATATCCCAATTTCCACACCTCGTCAATTTCCCTATTCCGCCTACCACAACAAATTCAGAAACCCTTCTCTCCAAATTGGAAACCCCTGTCACCCAATGTCAAACCCCTGTCACCCAATTCGAACCTCAAACCACCAATTTCCCCTATCCATAGTTCCCCGACCATTGCCCTAACCCATTCCGAAAACCACTGTCACCCAATTGGAAACCCTAACCACCGATTTCCCTTTTCCATACCCGAAAACCACCCATGCCACCACCACCCACCATTATCCAAACAAGAAAACCACCACCCCGACCCACCATTCAGGCCGCCATTGCCCTAACCCCTTCACCCACTGCTTCCCCGACCCACACACGCGCACCCTACCACCAAAGGGAGAAGAGTAAAAGGGCGTACCTGTTTTGTATGTCGTCGGGTCGTGGCTGCTGTGTCCTTTCCGGCGACGCTGGACTTGCCCGCTCTCTCTCCTTTGGTGTATGCAACTGTCGAGGAAGAAACCGCAACCGCCCTCTCTCTCTCTCTATCTTCTGGCGTCTCTGCAACTGCCTCTCTCTCTTTGCTATTGTATCGGTTTGGAAGGAGAAGAGAGATGGTGATTGGATTGCCTTTACTCCTTCCCGCCTTGCCTCTCTCCTACTAGGTAGGTAATGATGCCTCTATTTTCTTTTTCTATTTTTTTTGGCAATAATTACAACCGATAGCCGGTTTCGGGGGGGGGGGGGGGGTGACAACCTGCACAGTTTTGCAAATTTTGGGAGAAAATGGCATTTTTGCCAATTTTTCGAAAACGGTGGCATTTTTGCAAACTTTTTTCAAATTGTGGTATTTAGTACCATTTCCTCTTTTTTTTTTTGCCATTTTTTCTTCTTTAATTCTCCTTTTTTTTCTTCTTCTTTTTCCTTTAGTTATATTTTTTCTTTAATTTTACTAACTATTAGGTTTAATTCAAAACATTGAATTCAATCTAATATAACCATTGAGCTTAATTCAAAACATTGACTATAAATATTGTTTATGACACATCACATTTATAATGATATTGATATTATTATTACTGAGTAATTTAAAATATTTATATTTATGTATTATACTCTACATAAGATTTTTAAAATATAATTTTCTGAGATCATTATAAGATACATTTGTTGTAAAGTTTTTTTATAATTTTTATCTTAACATTTATTAATATTTATATAATAATTTAGTTTTTAAAAAATGAGTCATGACGCGGGAATGGTACTAGTTTATTTTTAAATTACTACGTATATTATAAGCAAGTAGTTGGTTAATACTCGAAACGTTTTTTTTCATACGGACAACTGGACAATGACCATGGTTGTATTATGAAAAGACGTAAATACCCTTACAGTTTCCAGCTTCGCATCAACACACCAAAAATCTCGAAGGAAAAGAGGGAAAGAGCTCAGAAAAGACTAAAACAAGGGCAGCTCACACTTGACTTCGCCGCCGGAAAAACCGTCGCCGGCTACACCTCTTCCGACCTCCGTTCGCCTCTCACCGCACCGAAGCCCACCGGAAACCTCTTTCTCTCTCTACCTTACCTCCTCTCTAAACCGCGCATCGTTTGATATGCTATTCGATGTCGAGCTAGGGCTTTTCTAAACCCTTCAATGGCCATGGCCATGGCTACCACCGGTCTTTCTTCCTTCCGATTCGCTTCTTCTGGGGGCGGGGGATGCGGCAACGTCGACGCTCTCAATCGCATTCTCTCCGATCTCTGCACCAGAGGAAACCCTAAGGTTCGTATCAAATTCTGTTTTTCGTGCTGTATGTGAAGAATTAGGTGATCGGCGGCGTTCTGCCGTCCTTTTTACGGTCTACGAAGCCTCATGCTTATCTAGGTAGAAAATAATGCTCGAATTGACTATCTCAGATCCTCTCTTTTAGTCTTTTGCCGAGGAGTGCTGTTTGTTTGCTTTTGTGAAGCTTGGTACTGTACAATGTGCTCTTAGATTAGGTGCAATTTGCAGAATAGCGGGTAGAGGAACCTAAATACATCTTATGTTCACTTTGTTTGCGAGCTGAATCACGTGATAGCAGCAAGGGTTTTGATACTAGTTGCTTATGCTAAAGGGACAAAGGAAGGTGAGGGGGAGGACAGAATGGTTAAATATTGAAGAAGATTAATATATCTAGAATGAAATATGGCTTATTATAGGGGTTTCATGTGTTGTGACATGCGTATTGGTTACAACTTACAAGGATGTCCGTATTTGTTATGTTAAGGTTTTTAGTTCTAAATGAACCCATTTTTTTTTGTTGATGAAGCAATTTTTTTTTTTGTTTAGAATCAAATTACCAAAGAATTCTCGAGTAATAATAAGCAAAATAAACCAATGTTGGTGGTTTTGCTTGTGTATTTTGGTACTAGCTTTTGTATCTAGGACTTATCATGATCTCATTGCTGATTCATGCTCTTTTGGAATCTCGTGGTGGCTAAATTAGATATGATGCTCAAACTGTTGAGTTGGATTTGGCATCTATTGAGGGCATATATTTTGACTTTTTTGTTTGTTTTCAAAGTGTCTGTTTATATGAACTTCCTTTGCTCTACTTTGCCGAGTTTGCTCTAGTTTGTAGAGTATGTGTCTGCAAAGGTGGAGAGCCTGTGGTTGGATTTTCTTGGATGAATTTTTGGAGAGCCAAACTGGTGTTTCATAAAAATTCTGCATTGCTGGTATATTACTGGGTTGGAAAATGTGTGCACTGAAGCGAAAATCTTAGTAACGTTAGTGAAATTTGATGCCCAATATTAATGACAATAATAGTACTCTTTGTGGGCTGTGGCATTTTTTTCATCCCTCAGTGTGGAGATTACCACTCTTTGCTAACTAGAGTATCCTTGTGTTCCTTGGAAAGTAAGATGAGTTGATAATTGTTGATAACTCATTTCATGGTTGCAAGGATGTTTGGTAGTTCCTCTAATATATCTGACAAGTTTTAATTTCCTCAATCTTTGTTGCTGTCCTTTGACATGTTATTTGTATTTAGGATGGTTCTACAACCGCTTTGAGGAGACATGTTGAGGAAGCAGCTCGTGATCTTACTGGTGAAGCCTTTTCACGATTTATGGATATGCTCTATGATCGTCTCTCTAGTCTTTTGGAAAGCAATGAGATTGCTGAAAATTTGGGAGCTTTAAGAGCTATCAATGAGCTAATAGATGTGCCTGTTGGAGAGAGTGCCTCTAAAGTTTCCAAGTTTTCTAATTATATTCGGACAGTCTTTGAGTCAAAACGCCATTGGGACATACTTGTACTTGCCAGTCAAGTTTTGGGACATCTAGCCAGGGCAGGCGGGGCAATGACTGCAGATGAAGTTGAGTACCAGGTATTTATCTTCTCTTCCTTATTCTGCCTGCCCCTCTCTTAGTCACTTTTCTTTGCTTTTGATCTAGTTTGACATTAATGTTTGGTGTGCTCATGCTTTAAATAAATTATTTCCATAGATAAAAACTGCTCTGGATTGGCTTCGAGGGGATAGAGTGGAATATCGACGGTTTGCTGCTGTGTTGATTCTGAAAGTAAGTGCAGTGCTTTTTGATAGGTGGTTACTTTTTTGTAGTGTTTCTGTTAGTTTTACATATATTTCTGATGCCGAATTGTACCATCCTTAAATGCCTGAAGTTTTCTATTTGTGTGGCGATGTCAATTTTGTTGGCATGATCTGTGTGATGTTTTTGTTAGCTGGTGCACTGTAACCAATCGTCTTCTCGTTGCTTGTCTTAGGAAATGGCTGAAAATGCTCCTACAGTTTTCAATGTTCATGTACCTGCATTTGTGGATTCCATTTGGGTTGCCTTGAGAGATCTAAGATTAGATGTCCGTGAGCGGGCTGTTGAGGCATTGCGTGCTTGTCTTCGCGTGATTGAAAAACGTGAGACACGGTGGCGTGTGCAATGGTGAGTTTAATTTTTGAAAAGATACTTATCCAAATCTCTTGTTACTTGGCACTCTCAAAATGTTTGATTGCCATTACATGTAGAGTGAGATGTTAAAGAGGCTGATACTTTGTGGATTGATTTGTTGGTGAAGCTTATGAATGGGCATAACTTGTGTGAATGTGGAGCTTGTTGTTGACATTTTTTATCTTAAAATTGATAACCAACTTCTATGCTAGACATATGTCTTTTTTTATATGTTTTATTGCTGAAGATGGTAAATATTTGGATAGTCCCCCTTGTGTGGAAAATCACAGTTGCTTTAATGGTTTTGAACTTTATTGTCTCTTTCTGTCTACATTTTATATGGAATCTCACTGTGCTGAGTTAATGAAAGGCCAATTCTTAATGCTCTGGGATAACTTACTAATATTTGTATAGCATAACAGCTTGTCCAAACTCTAAGTGCTTCAAAATGATGTAGTTGTTGATAACTGTTGACAGCTTTGACCATTGATGATTTTCATTTTGTTTTAATTTATTGCTCACTCTTATCTTTCTTCTGATCAAGTTTTATGTGCCTAATTACTTTCCTTATTGTATACGTTGTTTAAAAGGTACTATCGCATGTTTGAGGCTACACAAGAAGGATTGGGCAGGAATGCTCCCGTTCACAGTATTCATGGCTCATTACTGGCAGTTGGCGAGCTTCTGAGGTTTGTTTAGGTTTTAGTAGTCCTTAAGAATTAGCTCTCTGCTTTTGTATGGTTGTAATCTTGATTCCTGATGTTTTGGAGCAATTTATTGCTGACAGTAGTTGATTACAACCATATAGATGATTCTTTAACATATCTTGAGTGACCTTGTACTCTAGTCTTGAGTGAATGGGAGAACTCATAATTTGTGGTCATGATAAAGAAATTTGAATCACTTAAATACTGTGTATGGTAGGTTGATTTTGTTGGCATACGAGGATTTAACCTAGACTGTAATTATGGAAAATTGTGACTTTGAAATCTAGTTATTAATTTACATAAAATTGTCAAATTACTGGTAAATATGTTTATTGGATCAATCAACTCCATCTGAAGTCTCCTACTCATTTCAAATATGGGTACCTCAAACTCGACACTCCTTTATTTTTCTTGAATTAAGTTATATTGGGACCATTGGGTGCAGTTGGATCGCTTATCTTAGCATAAAATTGTTGGCAATAATCTGGATGATAATTTGAGGATCTTATAAATTGAATGGATTTTTCTCCGTGTTAATAAAAAGATGTCATTATTCCCTGTCAATAAATATGTTATTTTAGATTTTCTAGGCAAGTAATTATGAGTTTTTTATTTTATTTATCGTAACTTGCACGTATTGAGACTTTCTTTTTATGTAAACTCGCTCCTTTCATTCACTCCCCATGAAATTTGCAATTTATTTAAGAATATTTGATACTTATTTTATTTGAACTAACAACTTTCTAAAATGACATCTTTTATTAACGAGGGAGTAAAAATTTGCATTATAATTTTCCCTATACGTGTTTGCAAACTAATTATTCATTTGTCTCGAGGTTATGATTTTTCAAAATCTTATATCCACAGGAACACTGGGGAGTTTATGATGTCAAGGTACAGAGAAGTTGCTGACATTGTTCTCAGGTACCTTGAGCACCGTAATCAGCTCGTGCGACTCAGCATAACGTCATTGCTACCACGTATTGCACACTTCCTTCGAGATCGTTTTGTGACAAACTACTTAACGGTTTGTGTTGATACATTCACTTTCTGCATTTTATGTAATTTCTTGGGGTTTGTTTTCTGGATCCAGTGCTTACTAAAAGTTTCTTTGTGCTCAGATATGCATGAATCACATTCTTGCGGTTCTAAAAATTCCTACGGAAAGGCCAAGTGGTTTCATCGCTCTAGGAGAGATGGCTGGTGCTTTGGATGGGGAACTTGCAGAATACTTGCCGACAATTATGTCTCATCTTCGTGATGCTGTAGTTCACTTGACTCCATTTCCCTTGGTGTTTGTGTAGTTACTCTTAATTTTTTTTTGTAGGTTTGGTCCAAAATTTTGTCATTATTAATCAAAATTAAAATTTTCAGATTGCTCCCCGTAAGGGAAAACCATTGCCTGAGGCATTGGCTTGTGTCGGAAGCATTGCAAAAGCTATGGGACCAACTATGGAGCCGCACATTCGTGGTCTCTTGGATGCCATGTTTGCTGGAGGTCTTTCTTCCCACCTTGTGAAAGCTCTTGAGCAGATTAGTGCTAGGTATATATGGAGGGGTTATGAATATCTTTTTGGTTTGGAAATATCCTTACTGAGTAGCAGTTTAGTTTATTTTGAACCATAACTAATGATCTTCTTCTTGATTACTCAGTATTCCACCATTGCTTCCAACTATTCAAGATCGACTACTTGACTGCATTGCTCTTTCTCTATCAAGATCACATTATGCTCAAACAAGGGCTGTTTCAGCTAGTCGACCTCATGCTACACCTCTTGTTGTATCTGATGTTACTGGGGCTGCTGTAGTGCAACTTGCATTGCAGACCCTTGCTCATTTTAATTTCAAGGTTTGTATGCTTTTTATTTATTTTTCTTTCTGCTTTAAACTTTTCTTATGTCATTGTTTGACTTTTTTACTTTTCAAATTGTTTAGGGCCATGATCTCCTTGATTTTGCCAAAGAATCAGTTCTTTTATATCTGGAGGATGAGGATCCTGCAACAAGAAAAGACGCAGCATTATGTTGTTGCAGCCTAGTAGCACAGTCTTTCTCCAATTCATCATGCACTCAGTTCACCTCTAGTAGGTCTAGTAGAACTGGGGGAAAAAGAAGGCGGCTTGTTGAAGAGGTGTTTCTTCTATGCTTTCTGTTGCTGCTTCCTAGTATTTGACCTTATGCTAGGTAGAATGTAGGCAATCTAATATACTAAAATATCCCAAGTACATGGAAGTTTCATTCATTTGTTTTTTTACTTGTGAAATTGTTAAACACATAGGATGTAGGGAAACTGATAAAGGACTTGACTATTGCAGGCATTTTGAATTCCTGTAAACTTGATGATGATGGCCCAATGATATTAAAGAATGTTGGCAATATGTTAACGAGTATTTGTCCTTGTTGCAGGTTGTGGAGAAGCTTCTCGTTGTTGCTGTAGCAGATGCTGACGTTAGCGTTCGTAATTCCATCTTTCACTCTTTGCATGAGAATGGCGGTTTTGACGATTTCTTAGCTCAAGCTGATAGCTTAAGTGCCATCTTTGCTGCTTTAAATGATGAGGTATTTGTTTATTTAGCGCTGGCATGTTTCTTTGTGTTTCTGTATAGTGTAGAAACCCATCATTACGCTCCAAGCAGGGTTTGGGGGGTCGAAATGGGGCAAGCCGGCAAGGGTGCATACATCTCAAACCCATGGACCCTGTTTGGAGTTGTATAGACTAGGATTATTGTTGTTGTAGTAGAAACCCATCATTCCAATGGTTTCATTATCCTTGGTTGTATATTGTGGGACACTCTTGATAAATACTGTTGAACTGTTAAGGTATGTTGTATTGGTGAACTCACGAATTTGATGGAGATCTACAGCTTTTGGAAATGAAAGGATCTCAAGATAGTTAAAAACATAGAGCAACTAAAGGAAACATGGGAGTTGCAGTATGGCTTTGTATTTCAAATTTCTTTTTCCCATGAATTGATCAAGGATTCAGTTTGAATGTCCTTGTCCTCTACCAAAAAATATAATAAAATTTCAATGTGCTCATTTTGGCAGGATATATGCTGCAAATGAATTGTGCATTTAGGGATTTAATCGTTTACTGTGTTCTAAAATCGGCCTAGGCGCTGGGTGGCCCCCCACCTCCTACGGCTAGACGGGCTTGTCATGCTTTATGGTTTATCATGCTTTCTTATTTTCTTAAAGATGATGTGAGTTACTTCTTAGCTTGAAGCAGTATGGTGTAACCTGCAATTAGGATGACATTACGGATTAGTCTCGCTCTGTTAGACTGAGTGCCTCTGTTTGTAAACACTAAATATTGATGGAGAAGAAAAAGACTGTTCACAATAATGCTTCTGAGTTGATTATCAAAATATCAGTCCTTTTCTGTCAACTAAATTATATGCTCTTATTGATCTTGATGCTCTTAATTCATATATCTAATTTAGTAGTTTGGTAATTTGGTAGTTTGTATGTGAAATTGTCCAATTTCAACTGATCTTTCCCTTAGGATATTGATGTTCGAGAATATACCATCTCTGTGGCTGGGAGGTTATCTGAGAAGAATCCAGCATATGTTCTTCCTGCCCTTCGACGCCATCTCATACAATTGTTAACCTATCTGGACCAGAGGTAGTGTTAGTCATTTTATGCTACTACTATGTTTCGGGATAGCTTTGACACCTTAAAATTTACTTGTACAGTAAGGATGCAAAGTGCAAAGAAGAAAGTGCCAAATCTTTGGGTTGCCTGATTCGTAGCTGTGAGCGTTTAATACTTCCATATATTGCTCCCATAAACAAGGTCTGACTTTTCTATTACTTTTTACCTTGAACATATTAGATCAATATTGATATTCTGCTGTTCATCTATACAGTTTCACATTTGTGTGTGACAATGAGCTTTCTATTTCAGGCTTTGGTGGCAAAATTACGCGAGGGATCTGGGACGAACGCTAATAGTGGTACTATTGCTGGAGTTCTGGTGACTGTTGGGGATCTTGCCCGAGTGGTGCGTACATATTTCTTTAGTGCGGTATACACAAGGATAGCTTTTTTGCAACAAACCAGGAAGAAGAGTTGGGGTCTTTCTGTCTCTATGTAGAATGAAAAGAAAAATAAAAAGAAAGAAGAATGAAAAACAATGCAATTATGTTTAGCTGTAAGGTCATGACTATCTTGGAAATAATGGTCATTGCTCCACAGCAACTATTGTTGACTCTAAACAGTTGATTCTAGAAATTGCTTGTTTTGCTCTGCATCTTGATTGGCTTGGATTGCTCTACGATTTGTGGACTTCTGTTAATTTTCAAAACCTATCATCTCTAAGAATTTTTAAACAGAACTTCTTGCAATAATTGACTTTGCTCCATACTTTTTTTTTGAATGTCCATAGGGTGGTTTTGCAATGAGACAGTACATTCCGGAGCTCATGCCCCTGATCGTGGATGCTTTGCTAGATGGAGCATCCCTCACGAAAAGAGAAGTGGCTGTGATAACACTTGGCCAAGTTGTACAGAGCACAGGGTTAGTTCTATGTTCAAATGTTTGGGTTGTTGTCATGACCACGATTGGACAAATTGGTCTCTACATGTTTTTTTTTTTTTTTTTTTGCTGCATGCCTTGGTCCTTTCTATAGCTCTAGGGTTCAAGGAGGTTTTGCTCCAGGTTCTTGAAAGGTTTTGGGAAGGATTCTCTTCTGTACAAGGTTTAAAATCTTCTGTTATCTATGTTGATTGGCTGTATTCTGGAAGGCTTGATTCCTGAACTTAAACTTGCTAGAGGTATATGGATAACTCATGGATTATATGAGCATTATTTGGCTGTAAAGGGAGACTATAAATGACTGTTCAAGTTCATGGGATGTTTGATTTATAGTAGTCATCTACTGTCTGCCTTAACTCAATTCGTGTTTATTTTCATTAATAAACTTCTACAACTAGAAGTTCTGTGGTAGGAGTAGTTTGAAAGTTCAAGAACTGAGGAATTCTTGCTAACGTAGAAGGGAACTATTATAAATCTGTATGTTGAGAGAAGTGGGCATGGAAAACACTCAAAACTATAAAATTAATTTTACAGAGCAACCTGTCTTAAATATCCTTCTCTTACATGAACAGTGCCAAATAATACCACTTTGTACCACAAAAGTTTCAACTAGATGACGTTGTCTTTCATTTTGACAAGCACACCAGAGAATAGCTAGAACTACACCGATCACATCTCTTGCTCTTTGACTCCCCATTCTGCTATTTTCTACCTTTAAATAAATTTTTGCTAAACCTTCATCTCTACCATGTAATCAATGAGTGTCTACCATCAAATTTGCACCTAAACCAAATTAAAAAGAAAAAGAAGGAAAGAGAAAGGGAGAGAAGTGTCTACCATAAGTACTATATAATTGGCGCGGAAAAATATCTGTCACTATTTTGTGCCTTTTCCTGTAAGGTGAGCAGGAGTGAGAGCTATGCTTATATGTTTTTAGTTTCAAGGTGTGTAGCTATTGATGCTGCTGTGCGCAGTTCTTCTATTTGTGTTGTCTCTGATAATGATAGGGTCTCATGTACCCCCACTAAATGTTGTTTGGTTGTTCAAATGCTTGTTCAATAAAAGCAGAAAAATGAGAAGACCAGCTGTCCTATAAAGTACCCTTTCCTTTTCTCCTCTTTTGTCTGCTTTGATTTTTAATTTGAATTGCAAACTGTTATGGCTAGGTATATGTTTCTAACATATTGTGTCCTTACCTATGCATTCCCGTGCACTTTATTTTTTTAGCATTAAATACAATTTGTATAACATTTGTATACAAATTCAACATGACTTCCCTTTTGTCCTCAATTCTTGGAGAGCCTTTAATTATTTATTTATTACCAACATATTCTGAATTGCAGAGTTCTAATAATCGGATTAATATAAAAAGAAACAATAATATATCTTTGTTATCATTGTATTGCTTATTTGCTTGTCTATTTTTGTAATCTATTATTTCTTTATATCTATGCCTCTTGGTAATGTTGCAGGTATGTCATAAGTCCCTACAATGATTACCCCCAGTTATTAGGTTTACTTCTGAAGTTGCTTAATGGTGACTTGGCATGGTCTACAAGACGAGAAGTGCTAAAGGTTCATTTTTTCCATTCAATAACTATTCTTTATGAAAGTAAAATTGATACCTGTTCCTCTTATTTTGCTGTCCAATCCTCATAGATGTATTTTGCTGCTGACTACTGTTGACAGGTTCTTGGCATTATGGGTGCACTAGATCCCTATGTGCACAAGAGAAACCAGCCTAGCTTGCCTGGTTCACATGGAGAAATTACTCATACAACTGGAGATTCAGGTCAACATATCCGATCCATGGATGAACTTCCTATGGACCTTTGGCCATCATTTGCAACATCTGAGGATTACTATTCAACGGTACAGTCCATTGCTTCTGAATTCTAGTTTTCCCCATCTTAGAGGTAACTTATTTTTACTTTCAATGATTGTAGGTGGCTATAAGCTCCCTTATGCGTGTTCTCAGAGATCCTTCACTTTCCAGTTACCATCAAAATGTGGTGGGATCACTTATGTTCATATTTAAGGTAGTTTATGTGAAAGGCTTGGGCAAATTGTTGTATTAGCTTTCTTTTGACTGGTTTTGGTCTTGCTAATGACTTAATTACACTTATTCTTTTTGTGCATTCAATTGGCGAGATTAGTCTATGGGCCTTGGCTGCGTACCATATCTGCCAAAGGTTAGTATGAATTGATTTATTGTTGCTTTCCTAACAGTTCAGTATTTTCTGTCATTATTGTTGTTGGATGCATAAAGTTCACTCGTGTCAAGAATTAGTGTGGGATACTCTCTCCCAATAATAAATATCTTGGAATGAAAAAATCTTCGGTTAGTTTGGGGGTTGGGGTGGGAGTGGGGGCGCATGCAAGGCAGATTTTACCTGGAACATTCTCTTCAAATAAGTTCTTCATCAGTAAAAAGGAGTTTTCGCAATGACTTCTTTGTTTCTTTATGTTCCTAAAAGGCAAGATTGTGCTATTGTTTGTATCCTGTGGTACTATTGCTTGAGACTTCCTATTAATACCTCTTTGCTGGCCAGCTAGAGGTCCACCTTGTTTAGTCATTTGGTTGTTCTTGCGTTGTGGCCTCAAGATTCTCAAGTCTTCAACAATTTTGGATTGAAGAGCCAATGGTATCCTTTTGATCCCAGGCTGTAAATAGATTCTCAAATCTTCGACAATATGCGGATATTTTAAAAGAAGGAACTAGATAACTGTAGGCAGACTAGCCATGAATATAGAACAACTCTGGAACAAGGAGAAACTCGTGTACGTCCAGTCTGGCTAAGGTTCTGATTTTATACAGAATACATAACCATCTTCTATGCCGAGTTGGTATTTGCGGCTTCTTTGCAGATCAGTAATTTTCATCCATAATCGTTTTTGTTAGATCTTGTATTCTCCTTGTGATTATTGCAATGTGATAAAGCATTACAACAGTTAATAGAAATAGCGCTTTGAAACTGATATTATATAAAGGGCTTCCACAGTTTATCTTTTAAATATCTTGTCCCCGAACAAACTTTAAGAAGGATGATAATGGAAAATTGTGTTTCATTTTGTCTTCGCTGATGTAAGACGTAGTGTTGCATTGGATGCAATTAAGGATTCCTTGGAACATCTATCTTGCAGGTTTTACCTGATCTATTCCACATTTTGCGGTCATGCGATGATAGCTTGAAGGAGTTCATTATGTGGAAACTTGGAACACTTGTTTCTATTGTGCGTCAGGTATTGCATCAGTGTACAAATGCTCTTTTACTTACAGATTAATGCTCTATGATCTTTTTAGTCTACTGGAAATGTTGTGACTTTTGTCCCTTTGCAGCATGTTCGTAAATACCTTGAAGACCTGCTTGATCTTATATTTGAACAGTGGTCATCATTTAGCTATCCTGCACCTGCTCGGTCTGTGCGTGGTTTACCTGTATGTGTGCTTTCTCAACTGCTTTGTGTTCCATGTAAAGGTGTGAATTGTTTGTTTGGTGGCATTATCACTCTTTTTTTGATGTGTTTATTTCTTGCAGGTTCTACATTTAGTGGAGCATTTATGTGTGGCTTTGAATGATGAATTTAGAAAGTATCTTCCAAGAATTCTCCCACACTGTATACAAGTTTTGAGTGATGCTGAGAGAATTAATGACTACACTTATGTTCCCGATATGCTTCACACTCTTGAAGTCTTTGGAGGTTACTGAAAATTTGCTTTCCTGTTAACTATTCTGTTTCAGTTAGTAAAACTCCATGTATCACATACGAAGTGAGTTGTTCACCAGGCTTATTATACAGGGACATTGGATGAACATATGCACCTTCTTCTTCCTGCTCTTATCCGTTTATTCAAGGTTGATGCCTCCGTGGAAATACGACGCGCGGCCATCAAAACTTTGACAAGATTAATTCCTCGTGTGCAGGTTGTGATTGCACATATGCAGATAGTTTTATACGTTCTCCATTGAACAGTTTCTGTTATTTCCTTTCTCAAAGTTTTTTTTATTGGTTTGGTTTTTGTTCATTCCTGTTTCAGGTTTCTGGTCATATTTCATCCCTGGTGCACCATTTGAAGTTAGTCTTGGATGGGTAATTCTTTCTTTCTGGTTATCTGTTTCTACAATCATTGAATCTTATCATGTTGGGAGAGATGCATTTGTACATAAGACTTGTACCTCCTATCTTTTGATTTTTAATGTGGTATTAAATAATCACTGTAACTTTTTAAATATAATATACACACCATATGGTTAGAAGGATTTTATAAAAGAATTAGTTGGATAAAGAACTATACATGAGATGAAAAATGAGCAAATCAAGTAACTATATGAGATACTGTTCTTACTGTCAGTTAATTTGGGTGGCTTTCCTTATCATCTTGTTTTATGATTTCCCCAATCATACCTTTCTGATATTTGATTCTTAATGCTTGTTTCACTGCTCTTCAAAATTTGACTTTTCAAGCTTTCTATTATTCAGAAAGAATGAAGAGCTTCGAAAAGATGCCGTCGATGCACTTTGTTGCCTGGTTCATGCTCTTGGAGAAGATTTTGCCATATTCATTCCATCCATTCACAAACTTTTGTTGAAGCACCGATTGAGGGTATGATCTTTGATTTAATCCTCATCCAATCTGTTGGTCAACTTTTTCTTATGCAACGTCATGAATGTAAGTACATTTTCTCAGCATAAGGAATTTGAAGAAATTGAAGGGCGTTTGCAACGACGCGAACCACTAATATCTGGAAGCACTGCTGCTCAAAGACTGAGCAGACGGCTTCCTGTGGAAGTCATTAGTGATCCTATAAATGATGTTGATTGTGACCCTTCCAATGATGGTACTGATGCACAGAGGGAAATTAGAAGCCATCAGGTTTGCTTTGTATCCTTCCTTTGTTATTTCTTGTTCAGGTTTACTGAAGCCCTTAAATGAATTTGCCATGTTATTTCATTGGTACTGTCCTCAAACCTTTTCCTATTTCAATAGTCAATTGTTGCATCTTCTTTCTGGAAGGGTTGAAATTCATGCAGTGGTCATTCTTTTGAAGGGGAAGAATCATGGATCCCATAGAAGCATACACTCGAATAAGGCTTATCTATTGGTTGGATATTCAATTTAGATAGTGGGTAATGTTGTGTTGTGAATGGGGATTGTCGCAACATTTGTGTTCAGTAAATAAAGTAAAACTTATCACTGACCTGAAAAAACACATACTAGTACAATTCCCATACTATGTACGAGTTTTTTTTCCCCTTTATAAATTTAAACATTATTTTGGTTGATATTATTTTAGATAATGTAATTTGGTACAATTAATTCTAGAGATTGATTTAAATTTAATACCATCAGGGTGTATCATTAAAGTTAAAATTTAAGGAGAACCAATATTTAGTAACATTATGTTTTGAATTTATCTCATTGTTTTATTTTAATCTCATTGTTATGTTTTGCAAAAACATATACTAGTACAATTCCCATACTCTGTACGAGCTTTTTTCTCCCTTACTAAATTTAGACATAAGTTCGGTTAATATTATTCTAGAAACGGTTTGTCTATTGTGTTTCCTAAGGGCACATGATAAAGATACTCTATTGGGAAAGAAAACCCTAGAAGGAAATGGGTGGGTGAACCGCATAATCTAATTTAAAAATGGCTAAACTGGGTGTATCTAGGGAAAATTTTTCCCAATTTGGCTTCTTATCCTATGCCCCAATGACATAGGATAGAAAAACCGTTCTAGAAAATATAAATTGGTACAATTAATTATAGATATTGATTTAGTTTTAATACCATGAGCATATATCATTAAGTTTCAAATTTAAGGGGAACCAATTTTTATTAACATAATTTTTTGAATAAATCTCATTGTTGTGTTTTAAAAAAAATTACTAAAATAAAGATTTTGGTTAAAATGTGAATAAAGATGATTGGTTAAAATCCCTTGGTTTGTTGAGGGGATGACATGTAGATAAAATGATTATGCTTTAATATAGTATATATAGAAGATAGATGTGGATTTTTAGCTCAATCTTAGCCTGAGATTTGTGGTTGGCAGTATTAAATAGGCCTACTGCGCAATATCTTATCCTGCATAAGTTTATGGTTTTTTCTTTTCAAGCATTATGTTGATACTCTTTGCTCTCTGCGTATATGTATGAAGCAGCTTATATATATGACACATGTGAACTAAATGGTATACTCTACATACTTGAAAGAAAGCAGGAGAAATGCTTTATATAAAATCTATAATAATGGTGTTGTCAGGTTAATGACGATCGGTTGCAAACTGCGGGTGAGGCCTCTCAACGTAGCACAAAGGAGGACTGGGCAGAATGGATGAGGCATTTTAGCATTGAATTGCTAAGAGAATCACCTTCTCCAGCTTTACGAACATGTGCAAGGCTTGCACAATTACAGGTGCTGCAAACTTCCGTGAATTACTCCCTTCTGGCGATTTCTTTTTCTAAAAAATGAGATTTGCAGCCTTTTGTGGGGCGGGAGCTGTTTGCTGCTGGTTTTGTGAGTTGCTGGGCAGAGTTAAATGAGGCAAGTCAAAGACAGCTGGTTCGAAGTTTGGAGACAGCTTTTTCATCACCAAATATACCTCCTGAAATCCTTGCAGCACTTCTCAACTTGGTATTTTTTTTTCTTATCTTTCCGGATTCAACTTTGTATTTAGTTATTTTTTTCTGTTTTTTTGGACATGCACTAAGCTATGCTTCACCATATAAAATGTTTATTTATGTCCACTGATTATGGTAGATGCACCTAGGAATGGGTGTGTTATGAATTGGGTGATCCACTGAAATCTTACAAGTTATTGCCACAAAATTCTTTAGATGTCATTCAGTATCATAGGTATCCTTTTCAATTGTTGTTCAATATTCTCATTTTTCAAAATAGTGATTGATGTGAGAATTCATATGAAATATCTGACCTTTCCTAGAATTAGCTACATGAAGGGCTTTTCAAGAGGAATATCGTTGTTTGCATTGAGAAGATTAGGGATATAGCGAGGGGAGTAGGTGTTTTAGCTAGTAATTTTAGCTGAATATTTGCAGGCAGAGTTTATGGAACATGATGAGAAACCTCTTCCAATTGACATTCGTCTTCTTGGGGCTCTCGCAGACAAGGTAATGTTTATGAATTGTCGTATCTGCACGGGAACCTTCATTTTCTTGTAGTTCATATCCCTTGTCCCAATGAACGATTGATGCTCAGCTTCTAAAAGTGATAATTTCAATGTTGGAATCAGTGTCGAGCATTTGCAAAGGCTTTGCACTATAAAGAAATGGAGTTTGAAGGGGCGCGCTCAAGGAACATGGACACTAACGCTGTTGCTGTTGTTGAAGCTCTTATACATATTAATAATCAGTTGCAACAGTATGAGGTATTGCTGTTTCCTTTATTGCCTCTGCTCTTGTTTGTGTTTTGTTTCTTTTGTTCCTTCATTGATGCATATATAATCCTTATGCAGGCTGCTGTAGGAATCTTAACCTATGCTCAACAGAACTTAGATGTTCAGCTGAAAGAATCTTGGTAATGCTTTTGCAAATTTAAAAGAATGAGTGTCCCTTTCATGGACGAGTAGCATAATTTGTTTGCCACTAATGCTCATCAATGTGCACCATGTTTGCACTTGGATAGGTATGAAAAGTTGCAACGTTGGGATGACGCTCTTAGGGCGTACACAGCTAAAGCTGCACAAGCCTCTGATCCCCATTCTATGAGAGAAGCTACTTTAGGTCAGTACTAACTTGAGCGTATACAAGTCCACAAATATTTTGCTGTGCATCCTATTAGCTTGAAAGATTTTCTATCTGATAGACCAGTATGATGGGGAGTGATGATTATACTCTACTCTGATTCAGATGTGTATCGATCTCGTTTTTCGTTCTTTGGTAGAAGAAGAATATTCTTTTTATATATCTGCTATTTATCATCTTCTGCTTCACACTTCGTGTTAGTTTGTTAACTTTAAGACTGAAATTGAAGCTGCAGAGGTTAAGCTCTGCAAGTCAGTGTCCAATCTATTTTTCTCTTCCGCCTTTAAAAACTGTATAGTCTGAAAAAAGTGCATGATTTCTCACACGCGTTAATTGCAACCAGATCTCTCTGCAAAAACATATGTTATTGTGCTACTCATTATCTCATTCGTTTAAATAATGAGTAAGCCATTGTTTGTAGGAAGAATGAGGTGTCTTGCTGCATTAGCTCGTTGGGAAGAACTGAACAATTTATGCAAAGAGTACTGGACACCAGCTGAGCAAGCTGCTAGACAAGAAATGGCATCAATGGTCTCTCTCTCTGTCCCTACATTTAATGGATATCATTTTGATTATTTAGTACACTTATGTGTGTACATCTCATTCTACATACATATGAATTGTTTAGGAGCTACTTTGTGAATCTCACTTGGCTGCTATTTGATTATTAATTTTTTCATTAGGCTGCCAGTGCTGCATGGAACATGGGAGAATGGGATCAGATGGCAGAATATGTCAATCGCCTTGATGATGGAGATGATACAAGGCTTCGTGCTCTGGGAAATATCTCTGCTAGTGGGGATAGTAGCAGCAATGGTACATTCTACAGGGCTGTTCTCTTTGTTCGGCGCTGTCAGGTGGGCTATATAGTTTTCAATTGTCTCTTTATTTATGGTGAAACCGCTTATTCCTTACACTTATGGATGATACTTCTAGTATGATGAAGCACGAGAATATGTTGAGAGGGCAAGGAAATGTTTGGCTACAGAGCTTGCAGCTTTGGTAAGGATTTGTTCTTTGAAAATGCTTTCACTAAAAGTCTTTTATTACTCATGTAATGTAAGCTGCCAGGTCTCCTGATAATAATAGCAATAATAGTTGGAAAAAAAGAGGCCTTTTGGTAGTTATATGTTGGAAATGATAAACTTGTTGAGTATTCATCTAGGTACTAGAGAGCTACGAGCGTGCCTACATCAACATGGTCCGTGTTCAACAGTTGTCTGAACTTGAAGAGGTATTAGGCATGAGCCCAAAATTGTTGACTATTGAATATTGATTTGTTTCTCCCTAGCTCAATCATGTGAGTTTGCATTGTAGGTTATTGATTATTGTACTTTGCCTGTTGGGAACTCTGTTGCTGAAGGACGTCGAGCACTTATTAGAAATATGTGGAATCAACGCATACGAGGAGTTAAGCGAAATGTTGAGGTATGTAGCACACTCCATTGTCTTTCTGCAACAGATGGTACTTCTACCAGCACCCTCCAAATGTAAAGTGATTTATAAGGCAGAGGTTCTTACACTCTTACAGGTTGTTATTGGTTTATATTCCGCATGATGTGAACGCAATGCAGTGGCACATTTTATCAATATGGGAATAGTATAGCAATTTTTTTTTAGCATTATATCCCGTTTCAAACCTTCCACTTTTCCTTTCTTAGGAGGATAAGTTTTAGAGCTTGCATTTAAGAAAGTGACGAATACTTAGCTATAAAGTAGCTGATGAGTTGTTATTTGCAAACTGTTAATCTATTCCACTTCCAAGTTCCACCTTTTTGGCCCATTATTGCCCCTACCGAGACTTGTATTTCTCCCATATTTTGAGAATATTTCCTGTTATATTACCTTCACCAATCAAGGGATTGCGATTACCTGCCAAATCTAGTATAAGATTCTTATGTCTTCTTTTTGACCTACAGGTATGGCAAGCTCTTTTGGCAGTAAGAGCGCTTGTTCTGCCACCTACTGAAGATATTGAAACATGGCTCAAGTTTTCTTGCCTCTGCCGTAAAAGTGGACGAATTAGTCAAGCTAAATCTACTTTAGTTAAGCTTCTACAGGTATTCTTGAAATGGTTGATGAACTCGTTAACCTTGGATTTTCCGGGGTTTTCTTCTTTTCTTTTACTGTAATATGTTTTGCTCTTTTTCAATAAGTGGAATAAGTATGAGCTCCTATTTATTAGAGAATAGCCTGTTCCATAATTCCATTCATCAGAAAACAAACCATTCTTAATCTCATCTCAAACTAGGAATAAAAAAAAAACTCCGTATATGTGAAACTTCATTCTTGTGAGTCCGCTAATTTTTCTGCCATGACACTAGGTGGCTGGTAAATTTATCTTCTGAATAACAGTGATCAAGATTTTCCTTGTCCTTTGGTGTTTCTACTTGACTCTATTTTGATGGAGTAACCATCTTACTTTGGGCACAATAATGTGCTTGTACAGATCAACAAGGTTTGGAACTTTGGACTGATCATTGGTCATTTGTCTTATTTTAACCACTAGAAAAGGTCAAATTTTGCTAATTAGAACTTGCTTTTTTCAGAGCCTTTTCATTTAGGTGTGTTTCTTTACTACCAGAGAGGGCCAAACATGAAATACACTTGTGATATACCGTATACGTGTATTCGAAATGCCTTCTCGTACAAATCCAAGCTTCTGCTTATGATTAAAGCTTCACACAACCCTGCATTACTCAACTGTTCTGACCTTACCTCAGTAGCATTTCTATTTCGTTTTACTGATTTTACAAAATGTACCAACAACTCTTATTGATAGCTTCTTGTTTCAATTGCTTATGTTAATATTTTTCTTGAAGTTCCATGACTTGTTTTTTTAATACATATTGTTCAGTATGATCCAGAGACATCTGCACGGAATGTACAGTACCATGGGCCTCCACAGGTAATGCTAGGATACTTGAAATATCTCTGGTCACTTGGGGAGGACCATAAGAGGAAGGATGCATTTACAAGATTGCAGGTAATGTTCAGCTTTTTAGCGCCTCAAATACCACATATATATGTGGTATGTCAACTTAACATGAACTTATTTGATTGTAGGATTTGGCCTTTGAGCTCTCTAGTGCTCCAAATGCTTCTCCAATATGTCAGAATGGGGTTCAAAATTCTCCAAGTGCTCCACTTCTTGCTCGTGTGTATCTCAAACTAGGAACATGGCAGCGGGAGCTTACTCCTTTGTTAAATGACGAGTCGATACAAGGTAAGTGGATGCCTGAAATTAATAGTTGTATACATTTTTTCATTGAATTTTTTTTTTTGAACTGGTAAATATTTTTTCATTGAATTTTTGTTTACAATATTTTATCAATTTGTAGAAATTCTCAGTGCATTAAGAAATGCTACTCAGTTTGCTCCGGATTGGGGAAAAGCTTGGCACACTTGGGCCCTGTTTAACACTGCAGTGATGTCACACTATACTTTGAGAGGTTTTGGTAATACAGCAGCCCAGTTTGTGGTTGCAGCAGTCACGGGATATTTCCACTCAATAGCTTGTGCAGCGAATTCTAAGGGCATTGATGACAGTTTGCAGGTTAATCCTTGTGTGAAACTGTATTTGTTTCTATATTGTTGATTCTTTGCTTCAATCATTAGCTCCTTATGATAGTCCTGGCCTAAAGGCACAGTGAACTTTTTGGTACCTTAAGAAATAAGTTGAAATTTTCTATTATGAACTCATCCTTGTGCCTTAAGATCCTTGTACATATTGTTCTCTGTTTTCAATATTAATACATTCTCTTTTTCCTGTAAAAGGATCTTGGTGCCATATATTTCATTTACTAAGCCAACCTCCTATTCTTTTAAGTGGCCTTGTTTGATAATTATACTATTCTGGTTTCTGAAACTCGTTTTAAGCTCATAAATTTACTTCATCGTCTGGGAAATTTGTCCTTGTAGAAATAGAGATCCATTGCTTGCATGCAATATAGTGCATTTCGATAGAATTTATGATTTTCAAGAAGGCTTTGGTTTATTTAGGCCACTAGTTGCGCCTTAAAGGTTGCCTTTTCTGTAATTTGTTGATTTAATCATTTATGGAAACTACCTGTTTAACCAGATTTCTTGGCTCCTGTTTTAGGATATACTTCGGCTTCTAACACTATGGTTCAATCATGGGGCAACGGCAGAAGTGCAAATGGCTCTACAAAGGGGTTTTGGGCTTGTCAGTATAGACACTTGGCTGGTTGTTTTGCCACAGATTATTGCTCGAATACACTCTAACAATCAAGCTGTGAGAGAACTTATACAGTCAATTTTGGTGCGGATTGGACAAAGTCATCCTCAGGTATGCTGTTGATAATTTCTGAACCTTAAGATTGCCCTATTAGTTCAGTTATTAGTTTTGACTAATAGGTTTAGGTCCATGTGATTGTGATTGCCTTAAGATTTCCCTATTAGTTTTGATTGTGCTATTCTCAGATTTAGGGACACCCGATTCCCCCTGTGATTCTTCATTCTATCTGTCAATCATCATGCAGGATTTTTTTTTTTTTTTTTTTTGCAAAAAAGAGGCAAAGTTTTAAAATGATTTAAATGTAATCTTTCACAGTAGGACAATGTACAAAATTCTATTTTCTCAATACATGAATTCATTCTTTTGGGTCCTCATATTATTATCTTTGTTATTTCCTTTGTTTTATTGTTTTTTAGGAGGAACTTCATTTCTGATTCCAACTACTTGTGCATCACTTTTCTACTTGAAACCTGCTTGCATTTAGGGTTTCCACCTTATATTCTTATGCACCCTAAGGACAATGGCCTATACATTTCAGAAACAGAGTGATCTATTTCATATCCTTCCCATGTTAGCAAATATATTTGTCTTGATGTGAAGGATACCAGCAGGGTGAAAGTAAATTAGGGATGTTGAGTATATGTTACATGGAAACAAAACGAATAAGAAACAGGAAATGGAAATGGGAAAACGTTAATTTGTTTGGAGTTTCCATAATTTTACATAAGGATGTGTGTTTCCGAGTTTCCCTACGAAATTGAAACAGGAAATGTCATCCGTTTGGAAGGATCCATATGACAGTGCTTGTGATCATACCCATGTGTACATTTCCTGAAAATTTTATTGTCCATCATGATTCGTGTTGATTAACAAGCTTCCTTGCTATTAAGCATGTTACCTGTTATGGCTTCCCACTAACGAAGTTTGTTCATGTAGGCGCTAATGTATCCCCTTCTTGTGGCATGCAAGTCAATAAGTGATTTGCGGAGAGCTGCAGCGATGAAAGTAGTGGACAAGGTGCGGCAACACAGTAGCCAACTTGTAGATCAGGTATATTGCCCTTTGTTTTTATTCAGCTTCATCTTCTTCTCTCTTTTTTGTGCTGTAGAGGTTAACTGTATCTTACTAAAACACATTCTACAGGCCCAGCTTGTTTCCAAGGAGTTGATTAGAGTTGCAATACTTTGGCATGAAATGTGGCATGAAGGATTGGAAGAAGCTAGTCGCCTATATTTCGGGGAACATAATATTGAAGGAATGCTGAAGGTTCTAGAACCATTACATGAAATGCTAGAGGAAGGAGCCATGAGGAGCAACACCACCACCAATGAGAGAGCTTTCATTCAGGTAGTTTATTCAATTTCTGCGGGATCTTCATTAAATAAGTTACCAGATCATTTTGATAAGCCACACATCTATAACCAGCAGTTTTACATATAGTACAATGAATGCAAGTAGACAATAATCAATTTCAGTTGTCAACAATCTAGTTTCGGCATTATTATTCAGTAAGTATTCTGTGTGGGCTTGATTTTGATAAGAATGCAAGAAGCGAAGTTGTAATACTATTTACTAACGTACCTAAAATCATATCTTTCTGGTATTTGGATACAAGTCCAAATCACATTTGCTTTGATACTGCGACATTACTGATTGATTTGTATTATTGTTTGTTCTCATTTTTATTCTTTAATTATTAATTATGTGTATATATATATTAAAAAAAAATTCTTAACATATTTCAGGCATATCGTCAAGACTTACTTCAGGCTTATGAATGCTGTATGAGATACAAGAGAACTGGAAAAGATGCTGAACTTACTCAGGTATATCTTAATCTTAGTTAGCAATGTCAGTTCTCTAATATCTGGACGGGATCCTTTTCTGTTGAATGGATCTTAGCTGCTCACGGGATATCTTATTGTGAACTGATGTAAAAATGGTTCCAATAAGTATGATCTTGTTGTAGAATTATCAGTTGTTTTATCTCATATCATATGCAGTCTGATAACATTCTAGATGGACATTATTGGTTTTAATTTTCACACCACTCTGCTTCCGTGACCAGAAGATCAAGTCTTTCTTTTTTCTTGTCTGCCCATTTCTTGTTGCACTGAAATCACTAGTTTGTCTCTGACTATTGTCTCTGCTGGCAGGCTTGGGATCTATACTATCATGTATTTAGAAGGATTGATAGACAACTTCAGTCACTGAAAACCTTGGATCTGCAGGCAAGGAACACAATCTTTATTCTTTGCTGAAGTTCACTGTGTTGATTAATGTAGAAGTGAAATAACTCACTTTTCCTTATGATTTTGTATTGCCAGTCTGTGTCTCCAGAGTTGTTGAACTGCTGCAACTTGGAGCTTGCTGTGCCTGGAACTTACCGTGCAGGTGAAATTTGTTTAATTAATTTATAGGGTTGATACGATGAAACATCAAACTGACTTATTAAAGACATGTATTTTATCCAGATTCACCAGTGGTGACAATTGCATCATTCGCACCTCAACTTGAAGTAATAACATCTAAACAGCGACCCAGAAAATTGACCATTCATGGGAGCGACGGAGAAGATTATGCCTTCTTGCTCAAGGGACACGAAGACCTACGCCAAGATGAGCGAGTTATGCAGGTAATTATCTTATCTTATATTATTAGGGCAAAACATCTTGAATTAGCACTAATGAATGTTTTGTGATGGTGATTACTGATTACTATGCAATTGCACGCGGATATCACTTGGAAATGAATACGGCTATTACTCTTGGATTTGAAGTCTTAGAGAATCTTGGTTTAAGAAAGATCCCTAGAAAATCTTGAAAAAACCAAAATATTTTTTTTAACTGGTGATGAAAGCACCGATGTTGGTTTGAAAAAAAGGATTAATGAGCAGTCTCTCCCTAAAGATTTGATTTTGTATACAACCCGTCAGGCTTCATCTGTAGCTCCTGAGCGCTGAAAAAGTTGCATAATGTAACTGTCTCCCTTGGTTTCTAATGTGATGTCATGACTGAAATCAAATTCTCATCTCATTTCTTTGCTATCAACTGCTCGCTGAGGGATCCTGGTTTTTTTTACAGCTCTTTGGTCTTGTCAATACCCTACTTGAGAATTCAAGGAAAACTTCTGAAAAGGACTTGTCTATTGAACGATATTCTGTCATCCCACTTTCTCCGAACAGTGGACTGATTGGCTGGGTGCCCAATTGTGACACCTTGCATCATCTTATTCGAGAGTATAGAGATGCTCGAAAGGTAGTTACAGGTTCCTCGGTTATTGTTATATCATTTTTAGCTTGTCCTCTGAAATTCTGTCTTCCACAGATCACACTGAATCAGGAACACAGGTTCATGCTAAGCTTTGCTCCAGATTATGATCATTTGCCACTCATAGCTAAAGTGGAAGCATTTGAGTATGCTCTCCAAAATACTGAAGGAAATGACTTGGCTAAGGTATGTAAGCCGAGTACATTTACACTTTTCTCATGAGGGCTGGGTTCACTATACATTACCTTCTTTCATTGATTCCCTGCTCTGAAGCTGCTTTTTTTTTTTTGTTAAACAGGTTTTATGGTTGAAAAGTCGAACATCAGAGGTCTGGTTATATAGACGAACAAATTACACCAGAAGCTTGGCTGTCATGAGCATGGTACGTATAGCTTCTTCTGTGTAGTTTTTGTTGCCATTTACCATTGCAAACTATATGACAGGCTTAATCCATTAAGATGAAGAATCTGTGTTTATGTCAAGTATCTGCTGCTCTAAGACAATTTCTGAAAGTTTATGTCGAGAAACATATCAGCAAATAAAGCTTCTGATGTCTTCGGAAGGAAAGTCATTGCAAGGCAGTGTAGCAGTTTGATTGCTGCAATGCTGCATGCAACAGCTGTATGGAAGAGAGTGCTTGATTGAGTTATTACAAAATTGCGTTGCAGGCTTGAGGAAAAGGGGCTAGTGCAGTTATTTAGTTCTTTGATGGGTTATGGCCTATGGGTATATAAAAAGCAATACTTCATACTATGAAGTATTACTTCATACTATTAAGATACTGTGAAGTTCATAGTATCTTAATGAATATATTAATATCAGTGAAGTCATTTAGAACATTTGATTACTTTCTTACTAGGGATGTTATAATCTAATGTGCCTGAATAACTTAATCAAATATGAAGCTTGTAACTTGAAGGAAAAGGCTGTCTAGATTGTATCATATCCGAAGCACAATTTGTATCCTTTTTTCCCCCTAATGGAATTTTTTTCACTTGTATCCGATGCACATATCCGACTTTAACAGTATGTGCTTTTCTATGTATGTATCAGGTTGGTTACCTTCTTGGTTTGGGGGATCGACACCCAAGCAATCTTATGTTACAGCGTTTCAGGTATTTGATCTGCAAAGGGTTTTCCCTTCATGAAGCAGTAATAACATTCTAACACTGAATCTTTTGCAGTGGGAAAATCCTACACATTGATTTTGGAGATTGTTTCGAAGCTTCAATGAACCGAGAGAAGTTTCCTGAGAAGGCAAGCTCTATCATGTTCTTTTATTATGATTTCACAAGACTGTTAGGTGGTGACAGCTTCATAGAAATATAATCGTTGGAGACTGCATGCCTTTAAGCTATGTTTATCCTTAATCCTCAGGTTCCTTTCCGTCTGACAAGAATGCTTGTGAAAGCTATGGAGGTCAGTGGAATAGAGGGTACCTTTCGCACAACTTGTGAAAATGTGATGCAAGTTCTTAGAACAAACAAAGATAGTGTCATGGCTATGATGGAGGTAATGATGGGAAAATCATTCTGCATTTTCTGAACTCAAGTTGTTGTATGCATGAATCACACTGCTCATTGCGCTCAATTCATTAACAAATGAATGGCGTTTTTTTCTGCTGACAACTGTGACTAGATTCTGCAGCTACTGGCTGACCGTCTGTTTTACTGTACTGCCAGGCCTTTGTTCATGATCCTCTGATTAATTGGCGTCTGTTCAATTTTAACGAAGTCCCGCAAATGTCTACTCTTGCAAGCACACATGTAGCACCTGTCAACAGTGAAGAATCTGCACAAAATAGAGAGCTCGCTCATCCTCAGCGTGGGGTTCGTGAGAGGGAACTTCTCCAGGTTCTGGCGATAATCAGTATGGTGTTTGCATATTAAAAGTTTATTTTGTTATATTTCATCATCCCTTTTGGCTTTGTGTAGGCTGTTCATCAGCTTGGTGATGCTAATGAGGTTTTGAATGAGCGGGCTGTGGTTGTCATGGCTCGAATGAGTAATAAGCTTACCGGACGTGACTTCTCGACTGGTCCTTCGTCAGCTGGTTCTGTTCCACATGTTGCAGACAGCAGCAACATGAATGCTGCTGATGCCCGGGAAGTTGAACATGGCTTGTCAGTCAAACTTCAAGTTCAGAAATTGATTGCTCAAGCTACTTCACCTGAAAATTTGTGTCAAAATTACGTGGGGTATGCTAATCTTGTCAATTTTCCCTTAAACTTGAATATATCCTTTTTTAGCGTTTGTTTTTTCGATGTTTTAAACTTAAATAAATAGGTCCTGGTGTTCATCAAAATCTTGTGGATTTTGCACTTGAAAATGACATTTTTACTAGAAAGATGTTTGTCTAAAACTCTACTTGAAACAAACACACGAGGTATACAAATAACAGATAAACCAAAGGAAGAATCCAACTTGATATTTGGGTCACTTGCCAGCAGCACTTCTGTATAAAGACGATTTTTATTGGATTGTTCATTTGATTCATCTGTTACCATGCATATTTGAATATGCACGTGTAATCAAAATATCACACATCATGATTTGCACCTGCAGACAAACTGATAGCTTCTTTTGCCTGTTTCAGGTGGTGCCCGTTCTGGTAGCCGGGCTCTTCGAACTCTATGTATGTGCTGTATTTGTATGTATGCCCATTTTCCCTTTATTTTGTAAGTTCGTCAATGTATATATGGGGAGTTCAGCATGTACAGGAATATGTCAATGGACTCTACTTTCTCTTTCTTCCTGATTTGAGCGTATAGAATAATCATTGGCCTTGGCAGTTTTGAATAAAGACTGCCAAGGCTTTTTTCTGGACCTCTTCTTGCCATTTTATGACTAATGGGTTTGGCCATTGATGGTTAAAAGAAATGAAAGGAAATTTGTTGGCTGAATCCTTCGAAATTCCTCGCAAGTTTGCCCGAAACCCTATCGTGTTTGGGCTATGCCTGTGTTTCAATATGTTCCAGGTCAAGGAGAGAGTGAATGAAAATTCAGGAAGCACTCTAGATAAATGTGGAGAATGCGAAAACACGAGGTGTCGAGGTTAATGTCATGGCTGCCTTGGCTGATCCTTGAAGGGATATTTTATAGGCCAAGGGAATGGAACTGAAATAGGGCTACCCCTTCATTTGGGATCGACCACAAAATCATCTTCAACTCTTTTTATGAGCTATACATTGTAACCTACATTTCCCAAATCATCTTCAAGATGATACTATCACAAACATGCCTTGATTCGATCATTCATCAACAGATTGAAGAAGATTGTTTCCTATGGAGCAAAAACTACCAAAAACATAATGAAAGTACTGCCCGAGATGAGCTTGTCACTTTCCCTAGGGAACGACCAGCGTCCCAAGAGGCAACTGATAATCGTAAGATTGTCTCCTTCAATATAAATATGTCGTAGTTGGTGCTCAGGGGCAGCAAGGATGCCCTTCCAGAGTGCGAAGGCCTTAGAACCAATAGCTGAGTTAAGTGGCGAAAGCCCAGATCCACCGGCAATCAGGGAGTCAGTGTGATCACGAATAATGTAACCAAAATGACCATTGTTTGTGGGTGAAAAAGCTCTATCAAAATTTAGTTTGTGCCAGTTGATAGAGGGCTTTTTCCATTTAGTTTTGAGTCTTTGGTTTATGCTTTTGGTGTTGTTAGCGGTTGTAGTAAGGTCATCATCATGTAGTTTTTTCATTTTCCAGTTATAGATTTGTTAAGCCGAGAAAGAATCGATAGTTATGTGGTCAGGCCTGATTTTGTCAAAAAGCACTTTGTTTTAGAAGAACGAGATACTCTATCACGGGGTGACAAGTTTGGTAAAAGTTTGTTTTCCCAAGTTTTCCTTGGTTATATTCAGGAGTTCATTGGTGTAACTTGGAGATTGTTCTTAACTTAGAAGCAATTGAAGGATTAACCAATTGGATGGTTGCAGTTGTGATCAGGCATTTTAGTAGAAGATGCTCAACGTCTTCATATTGTGAGTCACACAAGGGACAATTTGTAGGAATGCTGATGCCCCTGCTTGCCAGTTTGACGGTCGTGGGAATGTCATTCTTTGAAATTCGCCAAAGAAAATCCTTGACTTTGGGGAGCGTGTCGAGTTGACAGATCCAGCTTAGATCAAATTTAGTATGTTGTTTTTCATTGTGTAACATTTCAATAGTAGATTTTGGGGAGCGTGGCGGTTGTCCCTTGTTGGAAGGGACAACTGCCATGAGCCCTGTCCAAATAGGGGCCCAGTCCATATATGTTTCTTTGTATATATGTTTTTGTAAAAAAAATTACTCCATCCATCTCAAAATTTAAGTCATTTTAGCATTGGGCACTAGTTTTAATAAAACACTCACCCATCAATCAACATCATCATTCCACTAACTTTTTTCATTAATTTTATTGTTTTTAAATACCCACTATATTTTTTAACCAATCAAAATCTTTTAAAAAGTCAACAACACAAAAACCAATACAAATCATTACTATCCCCTACCTAGAAAACCCAAAACGACATGTATTTTGATACAACTAAACTAGTCTAAAACGACTTATTTTTCTAGATGGATGGAGTATTAATTAAAAAATTAAAAGGAAATGGTGCCCCACACATGTGACCCATTCCATAATTTCTATCCCTCCTTCTCCGTGTGTTCCCATGTGTTTCCATTAACAAAATAAAAATAATTCCTACTAATTGAGACTTAGCACTCTAGCCCTAGGTTTCTACCGCCTGCCTAGGTCAAGGGAAAAAGAGATATCACATCAAAAGCCTTTCAATTTCGCCGTTTGCTTCTTCATCACATCAAGTAAGGGAAAGATCATGTCACAATTTCAACCTTTATACAAGCAATTTCAAGTCTCTAGTTTAACCATCCACAACACTTTATTGAGTCACCCATGGACGAAATCAAAGCTCAAGCCTTGAAAGAAAAAAACAGAAGCAAAATTGAGCAATTTCAGCCTGCAGTTGATGAAATTGAAACAAGTGAAGGGTTCTGGTAATATTTCAACCTTTCGATTTCATTTTTTTTGAAAAAGCCCCGACACATAAAGACCACCATTTTTAGTGGGGCCCGGGAACCTACCTAATGAGATGACCGACCTTCGCGACGGACTTACCTGACCCGCGTCGAAAAAATCGACGCGGCCCAACCTGTGCCGCGGGAAGTTATGCTAATTGACTTTAATTACGAAGGATGGTTCCCTTATCGAGTTTTTCCTAGACAATTTGGAAACTTGACTCGTTTACCTGTCGTCGTTGAATGTCTTGAGATTTATTAACAACAGTCCTTAATAGAATTTTACACTAAAAACGGACAGGGTTTTCATCCGCGGAGTTTGACATTGTGAACGATATAGACTCTTTTCACTTTATCAGATTTCTTTCTACGCGTATGATTGCTTCTCGATCTTCTTTCTTCTGGGTTCACTATGTCCTGTTCCGCCCTCTCCTTTTTCTCTCTTTTCCCAAAGTCCCTATGAAGTTTTTTCCTATTTATAGATCCTTGATTCTCTTGCATGTTACGCCACGTGGTGCTCAACTTTCAACACGTGTTATACTCGTGGGAAGTGGGCATGGTTGCCACGTATCTGTTCTTTTTCATCCGCGGATGATCGCATTTGAGTGGTTTTTTGGACCTTTGTCCGCGGATTATAATAATATGAGTTTCTTGTTTGTTTTTTATTTAATTGTTTGGTACTCTTTATGTTTCGACAGATGTTTTTAGCACTGGTTTAGTCACAGCTCCTCGGGCCGTGTTGATTCTGTCTAGTAATTGACGCGGATCGACAAAAAATATAAACATCTGTAGTTTTGTTGCCGTTATTGATTCCGATGGGGTTGATGGGCCTTTTTGCTCTGCCTCAAAACCAAAAATTTCCAATCTTTCTCAGTTTAAGCTGTCCTTTTCTCATATTCCTAGGTTTCCATGGGATAAAATGTTATCCGCGTTTCGTCTTGAGATGGCCGGCTTGAGCATGCCTCATCCGCGACTAGGTGGCTTCTTTGTTTAATAATTTGCGTTTTCATACTTTTCCTTTCTTAAAATGGATAACTTATTGGGAAACGTATTTTGTTTTTCAGACAAAATGGATCTAGATGCGCTTTTGAAGCGGCATAAAGCCAAATCGGGAAAGAAGAGGAAATCAAGTTCTGTAGCCAATGATCCTCCTGTTCCTCCTCCTGTTTTAGAAGTGACGTCAAATGTTGATGTAAGTGTCGCGGACGAGACTGGCGCTTTAGTTGAATCTTCATCATTGGTTCCTGCCTCCCGAGAGAAACGCACTTGTCCATCCGCGCCGGAATCTTCGAGATCCAAAAAGAGGAAATTTGCCATAGCTGTCGGGCCATCTGCTTCAGATAAAAAGGGGCTCTTTTTGGAGGGTGTGGCGACTCTTCGTGAATTTCCTATCCCAGGTTTCGATCCAGTTGACCTACAAGGTCTCGCTTTTCCAGCCAAGAAACGTTGCTTCCCAGAGCAAGGATATGTTAAACGCTTGGACCCTGTCACTCTCTCTGCTAACTTCGATCGTTTAATTCAGTGGGTAAGTTTAAATTCTTTTGTTGTTTCCCATTATCTTTCTTGACTTTCTTGACGCGTTTTATTTTTCAGATTTTCTTACTTTTACTCCGATTTTTACAGTTGAGGGTGATTCAACCAGATGTTGAGAGACGCATGGTATGCGGAGAGGAAGATCTTAAGAAGAAGGATGAAGAAATCAAAAAATTGAACCACCAGCTTCGCATAATGGGGAATACAGTAGGGGATCCGGCTTCAGTGGAAAAGTTTAAGAAAAGATCGGTTGACCTTCACGAGGAGGTGCAAACTCTGAAAGAGGCCATGGTAGTTTTACAGAAGAAATACGATGATTTGAAAATTTCTTCAAACTCTGCTGCCTCCCGCGTCAAAGAGCTAGAGGCTTCTGATGGTGTCTCGCAGAAGCTTCTTCAAACTAAACATGCTACCATAGATAAGATGGAGGAAGACTTCTCCATTCTTCGCGAGGAGCTATCCATCACCAGACAGGAGCTTGACATTGTTAAGGCGCGCTCAGATCAAGACGTGGCCCTGCAATGGCTTCAGAGTCCTGAGGGTTTGAAGCATCTATCCTCTGAGTGGATCAAAACTGACGCTGGTCTCTCTTTCCTATCCTCCGCGGCGAAGGCCTGTCTTCAGACTCCAAAAGGCTCCAGTATTCTGAAAGACAAATGCTTTAGTTATTTTCGGAAGGGAATGGTTGCAGGGATCAACCAGAGTGTGACGCGTTCATCAAGCAACCCAGGTGTCCCTTTGGAAAAATTCGAGCCTAGCTTGGAGAGTGCTGACTGGGGTCTTTCGAAAGAGGAGATGGACGCGGAAGACTCTTATTCTGAAGATGATGATGATGATGATGAAGCGGAGGAAGAAGTTGAGAAGGCAACCTCTCCTTGAAAGACTTTGGTATTTTGGGTTTTTTGTGTGGTGATGAAACATTGGGAATCTGTATATGGTTTCCTGGTTTTTGGTGTATTATTGAGATACTTCCTTTGTTTTGAAAATAGGTTGAAGATCTCTCTGGCTAAGACATTTGCGTTGCTTGCATACTTTATTTGTAGTAAATATTTATATATTTATATTCCGGATCCTCCAAGTGTTGAATGGGTTAGTCCTGGTGTTCAAAATTCGTCACCACTTGTCTTTATTCTTTCGGATGAATTTCTCTTCTTAAGGCCCCGATCTCTATCTTTTGTTATCTCTTGAGTTGCATTAACCGGTCGTGCTACTGCAAGTATCATGTCCTCCGGAAATTTTAATCCTTGGGCCTTTTTTCAAAAGATTGAGAATGTGGAACAACTTTCTCGGCTAGTGAGTTTCTTTTGATTTTGTTTTAAATGAGGTTTGAGCTTTCTCAACTTAAGCCTTGATTTGATTCATATGTAGGTTATGCCTCCCCAATTTGAGGCCGAGTATGGACCTCTCCCGCCTCGATGGGCTTTTCTTTCGTCTTATCTCGTCCGCGACTTTCCTGTGGCCGTATCTTGGAGTGAAAACGGTCTTTTTCAAATTGACAATGGTTGGGATGAATTCCTTATGCTTCATCACCTGGGAATAGGAAGCGCGATGATGTTTTTTCATAAGGGCAATGTTTCCTTTCAAGTTTGTCCGCGTCGTGAAGTCGTGGATGTACCTAAGGCTACTTCGGACTCAGTCTCTTCATCATGCAGTTCTAATTGAGTTATTTCCGCGTTGTCCTTTTGTAGTTCTTCAAGCTTGTCTTTTGATATAAGCTTTTTCGTGGAATAAAATAAAGCAAAAAAGGGAATTCATGATTTCCTTACTATTCTCATATGTTTTCTCAAACTGAAATAAAGGGGGGAATCTTTATTATTGATAATAGAAACTGCGTACAGAAACCTTTTACAGAGGTTGGATCCCTCTAAGCTTGTTACATCGTTGACGCGGAGAATTTATTGGGAGATCAAGGGTGGCCTATCTCTCCATTTTCTTCGCTGTCTGGGCTGACAACGTCGACTTCAAAGATAGAATCACCCATGTAGGTGAAGATCAACGCGGACCCGACATTGACTCGATTTGCTTGTGTGAAGTCGTGCCACCCTTGGGTTAGCCAGAAAAGGCCATCTTCATCTTTGTCTACCTTCACCTCGTGTTCCTGGTTGGAGCGGGACCAGAGTCTAGCTTGAGTATGAGCGTCTTCGTCGATTAGGACATACATGAGAGGGAGGCGAAGGGTTTGAAGTTGTTCTTCCCTCATAATGACTCTGTAAAAAGCCCTAGGCTGTGGGTTTGGATCCATTCTGTTTTTAGGATTGCTCATTACTCATGGATGTTTTGGGTGTGTTTTATACTCGCCTTATGAGGTTTTCCTGTCCTCGGTTTCGTCGCTTTTCACCGATAAGTAATTTTAGTTTCCTTTACTGTATTTTTACTTTTACCGATTTTGGGAAAAGGTTCAACATCTGGTTAATTTGTCTCGGAAAAAGTGGGACGCGTGCCCTTGGTGGTTGTGGCACCCGTTGCATGTCACGCATGTGTTTCTTTTTCTTGTTTGACTGTCCCCCTGTGGCTGATAAGTAAAGGGGTTTTTACTGTTTTTTCTCAATCTCATCGAGATGCGGGGATCTATTATTGTTCCTCCCCTGTCATTTAGGGCAGACGGGGTTGTTGGGTCGGAGACCCGTTGGGCTTTCTTTCAAGCGATCGATTATCCAGAACAGTTCTTGCAATTGGTGAGTTAACTATGTTGGGTCAGAGAGCTTACTTTTAACTAATACTTTTTTATTTTTTAGTTACTTCCACTTCGGTTTGAGGAGGAGTATGCCGACGCTATCCCTGGTCAGGTTTTTCTTTCATCTTATCTACTGCACAACTTCCTGGTTTGCATAGAGCGGCGTAACGGTGGTCTTCTTTACCTTGGCCGCGGATGGAAAGACTTTGTAGATTCTCATGGCTTTGATCAGGGGACCTCTATGATTTTCACTCATATGGGTGAGGCTCACTTCGAAGTTCAGGTGGTGGATCCGCGTGGGGGAAATAACGATGATCATGCTCCTCCTGAAACAATTTCGAATGGTTTTTAAAATGCCTAGCCCTAGAGGAATAAGGTTTTAGATTCCTCCGTCTGTTTCGAAAATGTAGATGTTTATCCAGCTTATGGTAATTACTTCTGGGGATCTCCCTATTTATGCATGTTGTTTTTTAGTCTTTCGAGGTCTATTTGTCCTGATGTTTACCTCACAGGATTTCTGAGAAATTCAGTAATAATGTTTACTATTTATCTCATGCATGGTGCCTGTGGTTCTTGTCTCAATGATATGACATTTCAAACTCATTTGTCCAGTATTTCTGCCTTTCGACACATGTCCAGATCTTTGTTATATAAAAAAGAGAGTGTGAGAAAGAAACCATTAAACTCGTGGCCGTGCTCTCATGATGCCTTCTATGGCTGGTTTACCTTGGTCCTTCTTTGAGAGGATTAGTTTTCCTGAGTAGCTTCTCCGTCTGGTTAGTTTGTTTATTGTTGAATTTTTCTTTTTATCAAGTTAGTTTATCTATTAGCATCTCTTGAGATCTGTTGTTTTTGTTAGTCTTTGCCCCTATGCTTCGAAGATACACTTGGGCCAGATCTTCCCAGGAATGTTCTTCTGTCCACTAGGATTCTTCGTGACTTCCCAGTGGAGCTTATGCGCGGAGACTACGGAGTTCCCTTTTTAAGGGGTGGTTGGAATGACTTTGCTGAGTCACACAGTGTCCACATTGGTTCCTCTTTAACCTTTATCTATAAAGGAGGAAATCACTTCGAGGTCCAGATCTTGGATGTTGTAGGGGATGAGGTGGACGCGGAGTGGGCCTCTTTGGAGTCAGATGGCCCTCCTTCAAATGGATTTCGCTTAAGTCAGGGCAGAACTCGTATCATCCCTGGGCGTTTTCCGCGGACATAAGTTGATGGATGTTTGTTTTTTCTTTATGTGAGATTGCCAACCCCTTTTAATCATAGTGTCCTGCTTTTTCCTAGGTTTCTTCTTGCTTTAATCATGTGTCAATCGTTGTGTTTTCTTTCAATAATGATGATACTTTTTTGGGAATCCCAAAAAAGCATCTCTTTTGTAATATTTTTAATGGTGATCCACCGATGAGTTTGGATCTTGGAAAGGTTGGCTATATTTCAAGCTCTAGTGTTCTGATTTTTAATAATGAAGTGTCGTCTTTGAGAACGTAGATACAATCTGAGACCTGACGCGGATACAAGCTCCAGCGTCTTAGGTCTTTATACGTAGTATCATCTCTGAGAATGCAGATTCGATCAGAGGCCTGACGCGGAGCTAAGCTCCAGCGTCTTAGGACTTTATATGAAGTATCATCTCTGAGAATGCAGATTCGATCAGAGGCCCGACGCGGAGCTAAGCTCCAGCGTCTTAGGACTTTATACGAAGTATCGTCTCTGAGAATGTAGATTCGATCAGAGGCCTGACGCGGAGCCAAGCTCCAGCGTCTCAGGTCTTTCTACGAAGTATTTTTAGGTGCGAATCATCATAGAAAGCGCCCTCTAACCGCCTTATTTGATACTTGCGGGGGCGACTCAGTTTTATATTCATTTAGCTATTTAGTGATTACACATAATACTTTTTTAGATTGTCCGCGTTCCAAGTCTTGTTCAGGATGATTCCTTCAGGAGTGCTGAGTTTATATGCGCCTTTTTGAACTTCTTTGATGATTATATATGGTCCTTCCCAGTTGGGGTCTAGCTTCCCCCCTGAGGTAGCTTGTCGTAGCACTAGATCTCCTTCCTTGAGGTGCCGCGGGGAAATTCGTCTATCTTGATACTTGGAAAGCCTCCTCTTGTACTCTAGCTCCTTCAAAGCGGCTGTCATTCTGCGTTCTTCTATAAGATGGAGCTCAAATTCCAGTGCTTCATCATTGATGTCCGGGTCGTAGGCCATTATCCGTGCTGACGGTATCAATCTCTCAACTGGGATAACCGCGTCCATACCAAAGACTAAAGAAAATGGGGTTTCTCCAGTGGGAGTCTTTGCTGATGTGCGGTAGGACCAGAGTACTAATGGTAAAAGTTCTGCCCAACGTCCTTTTGCTGTGTTGCCGAGTTTCTTTTGTATCCCATGTAACAACTGTCGGTTAGTTGTTTTCGCCTGCCCATTCGTCTGTGGGTGAGCCACAGATGAGATCTTAAGATTGATGCCCAGCCCGACACAGAAATCTCTGATTGTTTCGCAATCAAATTGAGGTCCATGGTCTGTAATTATTGTTTCGGGTACTCCGAAGCGGCAAACAACATTCTTCCACAAAAACCTCCTCACCTTTTCCGCGGTTATTAATCCCATCGCTTCGGCTTCCACCCATTTAGTGAAATAATCAACCAGGACCAAAACATATCTCAACTGTCCGGGAGCAGTGGGAAATGGTCCGAGAATGTCCATTCCCCGGACGGAAAAAGGGCAAGCTCCGGTTATGCTCTTCATTGTCTCAGAAGGACGGTGATTCAGATTTCCGAACCTTTGGCACGCGTCACATTTCTGTATATAACTTTGGACATCATGTCTCATAGTAGGCCAATAATATCCTAGCCTGATTGCTTTGGCCACAACAGCTCTCCACCCCTGGTGATGCGAGCAAACTCCATCATGCAGCTCTTCCACTACTTGACTTCCTTCTTCTGACGATATGCACAATAGATCTGGTAAGCAATACCCTCTCTTGTACAGTTTTCCTTCCCTGATAGTGAATCGAGAGGATTTAATGAGTATCTTCTTAGCAGCGGCTCTATCTTCAGGTAGGGTACCCTTGCCTAAATAGTCCGCGATCGGTGCTCTCCAGTCTTCCATCTCCATTTCTTGTACCTGATAGATTTCTTGAATAAGTCTTCGGTTACTCATCCTTTCAAGAATCACCTCTCTTCCTACTTCCTCTGGCATTACAGCTCCCAACCGTGCCAACGCGTCCGCCTGCTGGTTATCATTCCTAGGAACAGCCGTCAAACAAAAAACTTAAGAAAGCTTTGGAGAGTGCTCGCGCCTTTCTCTGGTAATCTGGCATTAATCCAGTTCTTGCCTCATATTCCTCTGTTATTTGCCGCGTCACTACTTCTGAATCGGTGTAAACTGATACCTGTCTAGCACCTTTAATCAAAGCTATCTCCAGTCCAGCTAGTAAGGCTTCATATTCGGCTTCATTATTGGTAGCTTGGAAATCCAACTTATAAGCATAATTGTACTGCCGTTCATCAGGTGCCGTTAACGTAACCCCTGCTCCGCATCCATCTTTGTTAGTTGCACCATCTACCCTGAGTGTCCACTCACTTCTTTCTGTTAGAGAACCCAATTCGAAACTAGTCTCGCTGATGAAATCGGCCAGAGATTGAGTGAGGGTTGCTTTCCGCGGAGTATACTCTATTTCAAATTCTGTGAGTTCGACTGCCCACTTCATCATTCTTCCTGATAAACATGGTGAGTGAAGAATTTGTCGCATCGGCAAATCTGTCATAACTCGGATAGGATGATCTTGAAAATAAGGCCTTAGCCTTCTTGCCGCGAATATTAAGCACAGGATCATTTTCTCCACTGGTTCATATCTTGTCTCAGCGTCCTGAAGAACACGACTGATGTAGTAGACCGGGAATTTTTCTTCTCACGTCAAGACTGCATTGATGGTGACATTTTTTACAGATAAATATAGATGGAGGACCTCTTGTCTCTCAGGTTGGTGAAGGGTAGGAAGCGATGTCAGAAAAAGTTTTAAATTTCCAAAAGCTTCCTGTAATTCGGGAGTCCACCGTATCGGTCCCTTTTTCTTGAGCAGGGCAAAGAAAGGCAATGACTTATCCGCCAAGCAGGAGCAAAAACGGCTCAAATAGTTCACTGCTCCATTTAAAGATTGTAACTCTTTGATCGTTCGCGGCGGTTGAAGATTTTGAATTGCTGTAACTTTTTCAGGATTTACGTCAATTCCTCTATGGCTAACCATAAAACCGAGGAATTTCCCAGAATCAACCCCAAAGACACATTTTTCTGCGTTTAAATTCAAACCTCCTCTTCGAAGAGAATCAAAAGTTTCCTGTAAATCCGCGGCGTGATCCTCTGCTCTTTCACTTTTGACGACAATATCATCAACATAAATTGATACATTCCTGCCAATTTGACTACGGAAGATCCGATCGACTGTTCTCTGAAACGTTGCCCCAGCATTTCTAAGTCCGAAAGGCATGACGCGGTAGCAAAAAATTCCCTGACTGGTGATGAAAGTCGTAGCTTTTTTGTCTGAAGGGTCCAGGTTTATCTGATTGTATCCTGAGTAAGCATCAAGAAAACTAAGGACTTTGTTCCCCGCGGTTCCATCGACAAGCTCATCTATGGATGGTAGTGGATAACTATCTTTTGGGCAGGATTTGTTAAGATCAGTAAAATCGATACACATCCTCCACTTCCCATTAGATTTCTTCACCAGAACTACGTTTGAGAGCCATTCAGAATCTTCTACTTCCTCTATGAAGCCCGCTTCTAAAAGTTTATTAGTTTCCTCTCTTGCCGCGGCAGCTTTTTCTGGAGCCATTTTTCTCCTCTTTTGTACTATGGGTTTCGTTCCTGGACGAATCCTTAAGGTATGTAAAGCTATCGCAGACGGGACACCTAGCAGGTCTCGAGGACTCCACGCAAAAATGTCTCTTGACCTTGCTATGATTTCTAAGACTCTAACTCTTTCTCTTGTTTCCAGTGCTTGTCCCAGATAGACTTTCTCCCCTGGATTAGGAAAGGGTGTAAATGCAATTTTCTCGTCCGCGGTAGGCACCTTGACTTCTGTCGGCCGGACCTCTAGTTCAGCTTCTGAAAGTTCGACTGAGTCATTGTCTCCGACCTCGGATTCACAATTCTCACTTATACACATTATTTCTTTATTTTTCTTGATGGAGGTTAAATAACAGCTTCTACTTTCTGGTTGTTGTCCGCGGACCTCGCCTATTCCTCCTCCGGGCAACGGGAATTTTCCTAAAAAGTGGTAGATTGAAACTACCATTTGGAATTTGTAGAGCGAGACACGGCCCAACAAAGCATTATACACAGTGGGAATCTTTACTACCGTGAACACAATATTTTCCATACGTCTGTTTGGAGACGTCCCCAGAACAACTGTAAGCTCGATTGTGCCAGCCACTTGTACTTCTCCTCCCGAAAATGTGATCAGCGTCCCTGGATACGGTTTCAACGAAGCCGCAGAGATCCCCATTTGAGAAAAAGCTTCCCATGACAGGATGTCCACAGAAGACCCAGTATCAATAAATACTCTTTTTACGGTCTTGGCAGCTATCTGTGCGTGAATGACCAGCGGGTCTGAGTGCGGCATTCTTATTTCCTCCGCGTCTTTTGGGGTGAAGGAAATATTCTCATGTTGCGTGAGAGAAATTCTTCTACTTGACGCGGATGGTGGCTGTCTTCCTTCCCTTTCATAGTTTCTTTTTTCCTGCCTACTGGATCCGGCCATAGACAAACCTCCTGCGAGGGTGTTGATGAAGCCTTCTGGTTCTGGTATTTGACCTGCTTCTGTTTTTTGAACTTCTCTCTGGTTGACAGATCTCTGGGCTGCGGGCGTGTAGTTGTACCTTCCTCCGCGTCCTCTTCTTCCTCTCCCCCTTCCCCGGTTGTGGAATGGGAGATCCCTACGCGGATCCTGTTGCCTATCAAATCGTTCTTGTGGATTCCGAGATTCGTCAAACCTAGGATCTCGGTCCTCCCATCGAGGTCTGTGATCGGTTTGGTTCTCCCTCCTAGGTGGAGATCTCATATCGCGATTTCCGTGTTGATTCTCTCGTGGATGATGAGAACGCGGACGATTTTCCCTACGACGAGATCCTTGACCCCTTTCCAAGTTCATATGCACTTCATCATGGTGGGGACGGAAGTCTATTGCCTCTGAATGATGTCTAGGAGGCTTGGCTTTCTCTTTTCTGAATTTTCCTATCAATTTCCCAAAAGGACCTGAATTTCCAGTATTCGCCTTGGAGCTGGACGCGGCTGCTTCTTCTGCTTCAATCTGTCTAGAGACCCGTTCTCTTAGGTCATCATAACTTGTGGGCTTCTTTCGAAACAAATATGTCTTGAAATCTCCTTCAGCTAAATTGCCCATAAGTATGATAATAGCCGATTCGTGATTGAAGTTAGGGATTTGGACTACCATACTGGTGAATCGAGTGAAAAAATGTCCCAAGGATTCCCCAGCTCCTTGCCTAATGGAATTCAAGTCGAGCATAGTCTTCTTTCTTGACCGCGCACTCCCGAAGTGAGAAGTGAAGATGTGGGACATCTGGGTGAAATTGGTCACAGACCCCTTGGGAAGGTTAGTGAACCAAGTTAGCGCGATCTTCGTTAAGGTTGAAGGGAACGTTCTGCATAACATGGCATCATTATACTCGTTTATCCCCATTGCAGTAGCAAAATGACAGAGATGATCTTCAGGATCAGTTGTTCCATCATACTTCATGAGGTTCACATCTCTCCACCGCTTTGGTACTGTCGCAGAGCAAATCTCTTGAGTAAACACTAATGGGAAACCGGCTGGTGCATTTTCGTTTCTTTTCTCTATAGAGTCAGATTTTGTAGAGGTGGAAACATCTGTCGACATATCCCCGCGTCGATGTTTATTTTCTCTGTAATAGTGATCGTTTTGCCATGTCTGGTGTGGTATTTCTTGGTTCTGAAAACCATAGTTCCAGTTACTGGGATTATCATAAGCAGTGTTACATCGATCAAAATTCCCATACTGTCCTTCTGGTCTATAGTTTCCTTGCTGACGCGGATTCTGCCCCCATTGATCATAGTAAAAGTACTGAGCCTGCTCTTGTTGAAAAGGGTTTGGCTGTTCATGTTGCGCTTCATAATACCAGAAGTTTTGTGGGATGAATCCTCCGTCTAGTCCATACTGATTACCATAGGGTTGAGGAGGAGTTTCAAGGTTCTGTTCCCCCATTTCAGCACCAGGATTAGTTAGTGGTGTCAGCGGGACATACATGCTAGAGGCTTCTTGATCTTGGTGAACCCCTTGACTCATGTTCTGAGTCTGATTGTTCTGGCTATCACTCATCTTCTTGTTATTGTGAATCTGCCTGTCGTAAGAAAGTTCGATGTTAGATATCTGAAAACTTGTATTTATAGATTTTAATCAATTAAAAAGGAAACCCCTTAGTGTGAGGGGGTTCCCACAAACGGCGCCAGTGAAAAAGCCCCGACACATAAAGACCACCATTTTTAGTGGGGCCCGGGAACCTACCTAATGAGATGACCGACCTTCGCGACGGACTTACCTGACCCGCGTCGAAAAAATCGACGCGGCCCAACCTGTGCCGCGGGAAGTTATGCTAATTGACTTTAATTACGAAGGATGGTTCCCTTATCGAGTTTTTCCTAGACAATTTGGAAACTTGACTCGTTTACCTGTCGTCGTTGAATGTCTTGAGATTTATTAACAACAGTCCTTAATAGAATTTTACACTAAAAACGGACAGGGTTTTCATCCGCGGAGTTTGACATTGTGAACGATATAGACTCTTTTCACTTTATCAGATTTCTTTCTACACGTATGATTGCTTCTCGATCTTCTTTCTTCTGGGTTCACTATGTCCTGTTCCGCCCGCTCCTTTTTCTCTCTTTTCCCAAAGTCCCTATGAAGTTTTTTCCTATTTATAGATCCTTGATTCTCTTGCATGTTACGCCACGTGGTGCTCAACTTTCAACACGTGTTATACTCGTGGGAAGTGGGCATGGTTGCCACGTATCTGTTCTTTTTCATCCGCGGATGATCGCATTTGAGTGGTTTTTTGGACCTTTGTCCGCGGATTATAATAATATGAGTTTCTTGTTTGTTTTTTATTTAATTGTTTGGTATTTTTTATGTTTCGACAGATGTTTTTAGCACTGGTTTAGTCATTTTTAAGTATCATTTAGTGAAGATTTCAACCTTTCGGTTTTGTTTTTTATTTCAGCTTTTCTAATCCAGTTTGTATTTTTTTTATTGAACTTGCATAAAATCCGTCACTTTTGTCAATTGTCATTGCATATTTTTTATGATAAATTTTAGGGTCTAGCTTTGAAGAGTGCAATTGGCAGTCTATGCTTCTCATTCTAGTGCCAAGTGTTATTGTTCTCTTTATAGTTCTGTTTTCTTTTGATTGCTTGATAAAATGTCTTCTAAAAACCAATTATCTGGTTGTGCAAAAAGGAAAAGAAGAGAACTTGTCCAAAAGTTTATAGATTCACAAAGAGGAACTATGGACAAAATTATTTTCAAACCAGTAGAACATTCACATGTTGAAGAGAATGTGCCTAATATTGAACATATGGAGCATGAAATTGAGCATACTAGTGAGCATGAGATTGATCATACTAGGAGTAAAGATGACAATGACGTACATAATGGGATTAATATTGAAGTTGTAAGGGCTGATGAACCATGTATTCCTCCTTTGGATATTTATGATCCAAGGAATCGGGATGTTCTTGACAACAAAATAAGGGATATTTTAGTTGAAAAAGGGCTTGTAAAGGAATTGGATCTTGTGTTTCTTTTAGATGAGTTATCTAGACATTTTTCATATGCTTATCATTCTAGAAAATTAAGTAATGGTGAGATTGTCGAAAGAAAATGGTTAGTTTACTCCAAGCATATGGATAAAGTATATTGTTTTGCTTGTAAGTTGTTCAAGTCTCTTGGTAACAAAAGTTTATTAGCAAATGAAGGATTAAAAGATTGGCAGCGTCTTAGTGATAGGCTTCAACACCATGAAAATGGTATTGAGCATATAAATAACATGAATACTTGGAATGAATGAGAATAAGATTAAACAAAAATCAGACAATTGATAAGGAGTTGCAAAATGAGATTACAAAGGAGAAGGAGTGATTAAGGCAAGTTCTAATAAGAATAGTTTCCATTGTAAAATGCCTTGTAAAAAATAATTTAGCTTTTCGAGGATCTAAGGAGAAACTTTACGAGGATAGTAATGGTAACTTCTTGGGATTGGTTGAGATGATTGCTGAATTTGATGTGATAATGCAAGATCATGTTAGGCGCATTCAAAAAGAAGAAATTCTTTGTCATTATTTGAGTCACAAAATTCAAAATGAATTGATTTCTCTTTTGGCCCAAAGTATTAAAAGCTCAATCATTCGAACCATTAAAGGGGAAAAGTATTATTCTATACTTCTCGATTATACTCCAGATGCTAGTCACAAAGAACAAATGACTTTGATAGTAAGATGTGTAAACATGTCCATCAAAAGTGTACAAATAAAGGAATACTTTTTAGGATTTCTGATTGTTGACGACACGACTAGATTAGGACTTTTCACTGTTTTACTTGATGCACTTAAGTCTCTTGGTTTTAATGTTGATGATATAAGAGGTCAAGGTTATGACAATGGTTCTAATATGAAAGGAAAATACCAAGGTGTCCAAAGACGATTACTTGAGATAAATCCGAGAGCTTTATACATGACATGTGCTTGTCATAGTCTTAATCTTACCCTTAGTGATGTGGCTCATTCTTGTGTCAAAGTTGTTTCATTTTTTTGGGTTGTACAACACATATATACATTATTTTCTAGTTCTACTAAAAGATGGAATGTGCTACTTGATAATGTATCGGGCTTAACTGTCAAATCTTTATGCAATACACGCTGGGAGAGTCGAATTAAAAGTGTCAAAGCCATTAGATTTCAAGCTCCTCAAATAATATTGGTTTTATTGGATTTATGTAAATCTTGTGATGATGCCAAGTCAAAAAGTGAAGCGGAAACCTTAAGAAGTGCAATTGAGAGTTTTGAGTTTTTACTTAGTATGGTTATTTGGTATGATATATTGTTTGCTATTGATATGGTGAGTAAAATGTTACAAACTAAATCTATGTGTATTGACACTACCCTGAAGCATGTAGAAGGTGTAATATTATATTTTGAAAATTATAGGGAAGAAGGTTTGTCTCTAGCATGAATGTTTCCAAAAGTCTTGCATTAGATATGAATGTAGAACCTGTCTTTCAAACTAAACGGAGTAGGTTTAGGAAAAAACAATTTGATGAGCATGATCATGATGAAGATTTACAATCACCTGATGAGTCCTTTAGGGTTACTTATTTTCAAATGATTGTAGATATGACAATTGATTCTTTAAAGGAGAGATTTGAGCAATTAAAGACGTTTGAAAGCATATTTGGGTTTCTATTTAATGCAAATAACTTGAAATCTATTGATGATAAAGAACTCAGAGAAAGGTGTATCAAATTCCATGCTACTTTTTCTCTTGCTGATGTGTTTGATGTTGATTCAGATGATTTTTTTTTTCTGAATTGAAAATGCTACAAATGACTTTACCTGATGATGTATGTCTGCAATTCAGATTATTAACTTTATCAAGGGGGTTGCTTGTTATCCTAATGTTTTCATTTCTTATCATATTTTATTAACCATACCTGTCACTGTAGCTTCAGCTGAAAGAAGTTTCTCAAAGTTAAAATTATTGAAAATTTATTTAAGGCCATCAATGTCACAAGAAAGGTTGAATGATTTAGCTATTTTAAGCATTGAGAAAGATATATTGGAAAATGTTGATGTTGATACTATTATAGATGATTTTGCATTCAAACAAGCTTGAAGAAATCATTTTACATGATTTGTTGTGGTTGTTGCTGCTGATTTTAGGTTATGGTTCCTGTTGCTATTGCTGATTTTCGATCGTGGTTGCTGATTTGTTGTGCTCTACTGGGTTGTGTTGCTGGGTCATTTTTGCTACTACAATTGTTATGTTGTAAAATTCCATTTTCTTGGGTTTAAAATGTTGTAAAATTCCCTTTTCTTGGCTAAAGTTTGCTACTCTTGCCATGTTCTTGGTGTAAATGCGATTTTGTGTAATATAATATATGATTTTATATCACAAATTCTCCTTATCGTTTTCTTCATTGTAGTAAATAAGTTTTTATATTTTAGGGTCCCTTGGTTTAACTTCGCCCTAGGGCCTCCAAAGTGATAAGAACGTCCCTGGAACCACTCATTCCTGATCCATTTCGAGTAAAGTCTATCTTGATGAATATTTTTTGGGATTGGGGTCCGCATAATGGAGTTTATGGTGTTATCATCAAATTGATCTTTTGTGTGATTTTGAAGTTTCTTGATATTCCAAGTTTTATCATTGTTTATAAAGTTCTTAATTCTAAGGGAGGTGTCAATGGTTGATGAGTTGTTGGCGATGACTAACATAGGAGAATCTCTGAACCAAAGATCCTCCCACAAGCTAATGGATTCCCCATTTCCAATAAGCAAAAACATAATATGACAAACAACTTCTAGTCATCTTTTTGGTCGGACTTTCTGCCAAAAAAAATGCTGGAGGTTTTTTAAATACCTATATGAAACCAGAATTTTTTTAAATATCCATGCATCCATAGTTGTCCATTTTAAATACTAATTTGATATTTTGACCGTTGTGAATCTTTTCTTTTGCCATCAATTCTTCGCTAAACGCTTCAAAGTCTAATACAAAAAGGATCTTGGACTAGGAAGAGGACATGGTTGTGGAAGAGAGAGCTATCCAAGGGTTATTGTTCGAGCCAAACGAACTAAGGTTTACTTGTTCATATTCAACTCATTTAAAAATGAATCGAGTTTGAACTGAGTCTAAATTTTGATTCGAGCTTAAAATTATGTTTATACTCGGCATGTTTATTAAATGAACGAGCTCAAACTGAAATTTTTGTCTAGAGTTAAACAGCTACACATGGCATAGCAAGGAATTTTTAAATTCCACCTAATTCGGGCTATTCGAACTTAAATTGAGACGACTCAAGTTTTGAACCGAGCTTTAAAATGTGTTTTATCAAACTACTTGGCTCATACAACGGTTCTAGAGTTTTATGAGTTGAGGAGGGATAATTTTTATTGCTTTTTTTTTTAATCTTCATTCAACCGTTATGAGTATAGGATAGTTTTAGAGGAGGGGAGATCTTCTACTCCACTCTCCCTACTCCCTTCCCTACAACCTTAATTTATTTTAATATTTATTTAATCTTAATTTTTTTTTAAAAATTATATTTATATTTCTAACATCTATTTTTAAATGTTTATGAAATTTTAGTTTGAAAAATCATATTTTAAATTTTTTAAAAATTAAAAAGGTAATATTTTACAAAATATAATTATTAAAAATTTTAAAACATGATTTTTCAAAATAAAATTTTATAAATATATAAAAATGGATGTTAAGAATATAAATATATATTTTATTATTTTTTTTAAATTAAATAAATGTTAAATTCATTTAGTGTTGTAGGGAAGGGAGTAGGGGGTGGTGTAGAAAATCCTCACTGGTCTTAGAGTTGTACGATTTTTATTGCTTGTTGCATAGGATCGTATCTTTATTGTTATTTTTTATTTATTTTAAAGGTTAAAATATATTAAAAAAATAATTGAAAATATTTACAATGGGAGCCATTACATCAAAATGAGGACAAGTCCTTTCATTTCTGACTATCTAAGATAGGTCAATGTGGTGTTGAGGGTATGTCTATCCCAGTAGTACTACTCCCTCCGTCTCAAAATACTTATCATTTTACTTTTTGACACGTTTTTTTAAGAATGATAAAAACTAAATAAAATATCAATGATTTTATTAATTTTAAAAAATAATTTTATATTTAATACAATTGTCTATAAAATTATTTAAAAAATTAATATTTTATAGAGATTTTAGCTTTTTAAAAAACATATCAAAAAATAAAACGATAAATATTTTGAGACCGAGGTAGTAGTGTGGATCCTCTCTAATCAGACCATTGTTATTATTTTAATATTTACTGTTAGAGGAAGGCTCCCATTGTTCCGCCATGTCTATTTTCGGTAAAATCATATCAAACATGAGTGTGTAAAATCATAACAAGATCGATCAAATGAGGAAACGTAGTTTGAAACTAGATTAAACCTGTTCGTTAAAAAAAAACTAAATTAATGCCGAAATTCAAAAACACCAATACAAATTGAAGCTAGTGGCCATCTAATATATGTTATTACACTTGATCCATATATTTGTAGACCTCCATGAAACGCAACAACACCAACACAAATGACGTGAATCGGACCGCGACCCGTCTTCGCCTATCAATAGTAAGGGTAATAGCAGCTTCCATAACCTGCCACAACAACAAATTGGACTAGAGTTAGGTGTTTTCATTAGGTATAAACCATCTACTACACACTTACTCAAGGAATTCGGCTTCCTTAAGGCCAATTCGATGTGCTTACTTGGATCGGTAACAACAATGAGACCGGAGTTTGCAAAGTAGCAAGTGAAGTTCTTCCTTCCATGTTGTTGGTAGAAGAGATTCATCACCACTGATGCATAGCTGATCAAAACTGGTGGCTCAAAACAGGGCCCACCTGACTGGATGGCCCCACAATTGATCATCTGGCACGCGTAGTTTATGTTGTTCTGCAGCTCAGTTTCTGTTGATGAAGGCTTTGCCACACACCATGTTCTCTTTTTTATTTTATATTTTAGGGACCAAATAAAATTTGTAAGTTTATAAACACAAAAAATACAGTACATTGGAATAATATATTAAAAACAACAAAAGGCATGGTTCTAGTACCTCATCATTGGCCAAGACTTTGTGTTCTGCAACGTTCAATATGATGAACAAAGAAAAGAAACAAGGCATGACATAAAACCAGATCAGATAAAGTAATTCGATCCGCCGAATAACTTCCAAACACAAAATAGATGCAAGCAACAAATATATAAATGTTGTTGAACAAACAAGGGTTGGTGTATGTGTACATACCAAAGATGTAAGAGGAAACAAGGATGAGAAAGAGGAATAAAGGGAGAGTTGCATTGGCCATTTTGCAAGACAAAAAGTTTCAGGGCTAAAAACCAAAGTCTTTTTGATATTTTATAGAGGAGAAAGAGAAGAAGAAAAGATGGAATTTATTATGGTGGGAAGTGCAACAAACTGTAACGCTCAAATTTATTGCAGATTAGCATTCGTTGCTTCCATTAATCTTTAATCTTTAATCTTTAATACAATATATATATATGATATGATGTAGCAGTGCAATCAAAACGTTTTACATGGCCCCAGTCGGGGTGGCCTGAAGGTCCCGGGTTCGATCCCCGCCTCTTTGCTCCCTACAGTTGAGCCGGTCAGCTATGTGGCTCTTGCCGACCGGGTCACATGCTTGGCTATGTCTATGTAGAGAATTTCCAGTGTTGCAATTTTCGGCTACCCAAGAGAACTCAACCAAAATTGCGATGGGAAAAATAACTCGAGACAGAATCGTTCCAGTTTTCAGTTAACCAAGAGACCTTATCGAAATCATTTCATATAGAGCCTGCTCGAAACAATGACACAGTCGCGACATGGGTATCTACTCTCAAAAATGATAGGACATGTATCGAAATCGCAATGGGGAAAAATCATCCTTGACCAAAAAATCTAGAGGTGAGAATATATTCTTTCAAGGAGGATAAATATTTAACTCGAGGGTACAGAGACTGAGAAGCTATGGGGACAAATAACAAGGAAAATGTCATCCCATGTTCCTTCAGGGTAAGATATCAAAAAGTGAAAAACAACACGAACTCAAAATTGGCGGTAGCGAAACATCAAACGTATTATGAAAGATTCAGTGTCTGCAACGCGACTCCGTTTTTGGCAGTTCGTATGCATCCCCACCTTCCTAGACGTGGTTCCTGCACAGAGTGGTATCAAGAAAATCAATTTCAATAGCAACATTACGAGCCAGCAAGGCAATAGTTTTCCATGATAATATATAGATAGACGAACTTGGGTATTCTATGAAGCAATGTTATCATCATGATAGTATAAAAAAGATAAAACCTAACCTGCCCGACTCCAGCTACAAGAAACCTTCCAGATTTTGCAAAAGCCAAAGAATTTACGTAGCCGGTCTGCATCACAATTACAGAAAGAGGGTAAGGAAGGTGAAGTGCTAAACACATTCCCAGATTCCAAATAAATAAGCATCAACTTACCAGGGGGAAATCAAATAAAGGTTGAATGCCTCTGTTCTCAGTTTCAATTGACCATAGCCGAACAAAGCCATTGCCAGCTCCCGAAGCAGCCAGATCACTGTTTCTACACACAGCAACTGAGCTGACCCAGGACTGTGCAGCGGATTGAGGATTACCTATCTTGCTACTCTCATCCTCTGCACATGTTAAATATGGAGAGGTTAAAGATAGGTCATATTTTTTGGAGTTCTTTGTATTTTCATCAAAACACCTTCAGTGAAACCAATATAAATATTCTGTTTGAATCACATCTTGGATTTGGGTAAAGCTAACCTTTGGGTTTCAATTATGGATTACGGATCTCGGTGGGAAAGTGGGACAAAAAAAATGGGTTGATCTGAACATATAGAAACAGAACAAATATAACTGATAAGACTCACCACCAACATGACCATTGGGTATTCTCCCATTGTCATTCTTTTCTACAGGCTTCTCTGCAGGCACTACAGGGTGAGCATTTTTAACGATGGACACGGGCTTCTTTCGCATTCCACTCCAGAGCTCAATGCTTCCAACATCTGATCCGGATAAGTAAACATCGTTGGCAACAAAACAGCAGCATTCAAGAGCGGAGACAGATGCACGATATACTAGTTGTGACTCCTCTGGAACCTTCAAAGTGACAGGAAGGAGAATGTCAATGGCAAATTAAAAAAAAAAAGGACAAAAGAACTAGAAGCAAGAGAGACTGGTGTAAACGCTCAAGGACATTTTCTCATGTAAACCATCAGTTGAAACCAACGATCAACTTGTATGCATAGAAGCAGTTTGTTCAAGTACACATCAGCACTGAATCCTGGTTCATCTCATCTAAAAGTAATATCTGCTTTAATAATCTTAGACTATGTTCAGCAGAAGAGTCTATATGCACTATATCCAGTTGTTCCAGTTAGTACACATAATTTAGTAACAAAGAAAGTGTTCAAAATGCTAGTCTCGCTGGTAAAGATATAAGAAACACAGCAGTCAAAGAACAGATACAAACCTTCCATAAGCGTATTGTTCGATCACGTCCAACAGTCAAAGCCCGTTCCCTCCGTAGGGTATGAATACTTAGAACCTCACTCTGGTGACCAAATAATGTAGTTATGTAAGCTCGGTCCTCCACGTTCCAGATCTTAACTGTACGGTCAAATGAGCCCGAGAAAAGTTCAGAAGTCCCTTGCCTGAATGATAAGCACGTCACTGGTCCTCTATGACCGGGAAAAGCCTGCCAATTGTACATGGTTGAGTGGCCCGACAGGAGAAAAAAAAATTATAGATGTTCAAGAAGAAAAAACAACTTTCAAGTAACAAAAACTTTGTTTGAACATTTGAACTAGATGCACTTTGACAAAACATATCATGGTTAAAGATACATTGATGTAGATATTTTGGGGGGGCACTGATGGAGAATATTTCTCAATCAGTTAGAAGATAGACACATGCTGATCACCCATCAATACCGACAATGATTTGCATGAATAATCCTATATCTACTTCTAGCAAGGGTTACAGTTTTGATAATGTACATCTCCATAAGATATCAGCAATGCTAATTTTTCATCAACAGCATTCGAGTTTAAAAACCATTACCACTTTATCTTCGCACCATCCTCTTAAAAGTCCAAGTCAGGATAACATAAATTACCTGGATATGCTCTCGTGTCCGTGTATCCCACAAATGAACATGACGATCAAGACCACTAGTGGCTAAATAGCGACTATCAGAGCTCACAGCCAAAGCTAAGACTTGCTTACAATGCTTTTTTGCTCCACCTTGCGGTTCCCTGACACCATGGGACTTCAGTGTTGCCTCACTGGGCCACGGGTAACTTTCAAATTTCCCACTTTCAACATCCCAATGCCTAATAGTGCCATCTTTTGAAGCAGAAAAGCCTCTAACATCATCGTCAGACAAACCCACAGCTGTAACAGACTGCCTATGCTTCACCAGTAACCGCGGTTCTTCTTTCGTCTCCGGAATTTGTACTCTGATAATCAATACAGCAACAAGTATAAGCCTCAAGGAAAGAAAGCATAAGGAAATTGGTGCAGAACACAAATAACAAGAGTATTTAAAAGGCAGGTGCTTTAGCATCATGCACATCTCCAAATCTCATTAAATTGACAATAACATTGAGAATGTCATAAAATTTCTATCAATCACATCACAGTAACAATAAATTGGACGATAATCTCCATAATGCCTACATTAAACAACGTGAAGGAAGATGCAGCAACATTAACAGAAATTGAAGTGTTCTTACTAAAATGCAATCACTTACACTCTCAATCTGCTTACTCTAAGATAAGAAAAGATTGCAGACAATGTAATTGAGCAAATTGGCAAAGCTATTGATGCCAAACGGAGAAAAGATTTGAGCTTACGTGGAAGCAATCAATCTACGAGCACGGCCGCTATCTTCAAGCTGCTCCTTCTGCAAGATCTTGACAAGCGAATCCGTGTCCGCAACCCCATCCTCGTCCTCATCACTCTCGCCTCCCTCCTCTCCTCTCTTCTTCTCCTCCAACGACTTCACCTTGACCAGGTAATCCTTAGCCAACCTCAGCCTCTTCTCATCGGCCGTCTCCCTCAGAAACTCATCCTCGTCCGCGACCGCCGCCCCGCCGTCGTCGCCGAGACCGTCGAGGTCGTCGTCGGATCCTCCACTATCGATCTCACTGTCGTCCTCCTCGTCTCCTTTCCTCCGGCGCCGCTTGGAATCGTTCTTGAAGAATGGATCCTGGCTTATCTCAGTGGCGCCCCGCTTCCCTTGGCCGCTCTTGGGTTGCCTCTTCTGGATTTTGTTCCTCATCGTTTTCGTTTCTCCTCTCAGAGTAGGTGGAAGGAGAAATCGAGAAGGAGATGAGAGAGAGGGAGAGAAATGTGTGCTGAGCGTCTATGGAGGATTTTTAGGGTTTTAGGGGGAGGGAGGAGGAAAAGGAAAATAACAAGACGGAGGGTTTAAGACAAAGGGAGGGTTGAAGGCCGAAAGAGGAGGCGGCAAGGCAATAGGAAGACGATAGAGATTAGAGAGTATTGTGTATTTATATTGGTCTTCCTCTGTAAATATTTACTTTAACAACTCCTCCGCTGCAATTTTCCCTTCTACACTTGCAATTTTATTTTATATAAGGAAATAATTCGAGGGTCGGATAGACCCGGCAACTCGATATGCCGACTACGACGAACCGTCCAAGCATACAAGATAAGAACGGAAAGGGAGGGTGCACTACAAACGGTGTAAAGCACACAAATGCAGTCGAACAAGCAATCCTAACCCGAATATGTTGGGGGCAATATAAACTATGAACTGACGCCAAGCACCACCTAAAAGCGACACCACTGGCCAGCGGTACATCAGGAGACCATGTGCAATGAATAGGGCTGGAAATCACTCGTGGGTGACCGACTCACCCGACCCACCCGACCCGATTATTAGGGTGAAAACCCGAAAAAATCCGGGTGACGGATGGGTGATGGGTCGGGTGAAATGGGTGATGGATGATATAGTTTCCACCCATTACCCGACCCATCACCCGACCCATTACCCGACCCGCTTAACCACCCGTTAGCCCACCCGATTATTATAAAAAAAGAGGCTAGTATATAAATAATACTATGTATAATTTAACATAACTAACATATTTCTACTTTTCTACCTCTACTTTCTCCATTTTTCAAGTGTTTTTGTTAAAAAGGTCTAAAAAAACTTGCATTATTTAACTCCAGTTTTTTTAAAATAATAAAATTTCTTTTATTTGTTATGCATATACCGATAGAGTGTAAGCAATTTGGCTCTTTCCAACGGCTCTGTTAGCATTTACTGTATTAATGCAATTTGGCTCTTTCCAACGGCTTTGTTAGCATTTTTATTGTATTAATACATGATTAACCAAATCATATTTTTCCAATTGGTCACGAGACTCGTAACAATAATCCTCTTAATGCAAATTAAGATATTAAAGAAATTACCAAATCAAGATATTAAATAAATGACACATGAGTCTGTTTTCTAAAGACATAGTTTTTCTATACTTTTTTTATATTGAGTCTAGTAACCGAGTTAAATTCATCTCACTCAGTTTGATACTCCCTCCGTTCCAAAATACATGGGTTTTTAGTTTTCGGCACGCTTTTTAAGGAGTAAAAAACTATATGAAATATTATTTTTTTAATTAAATTTTTTATATAATTTGATACTTATTACTAATAAGTATCAAATGATATAAAAAATTTGATTAAAAAAATAATATTTCATAGAGTTTTTCGCTCCTTAAAAAACGTGTCAAAAAGGAAAAGCCCATGTATTATGGAACGGAGGTAGTATTAAACTTCTAATACTAATTTTGTAAGTTAAGGATAGTGATATAATGTATGAATAAGTCTTTTGTTAATTTAGTAAGATTCATACGTTGACATGGTTTATAAAATTATCGAATATGAATGATTTTTAGGTATGTATTGTGACTCTTGTTTTTTTAATTCCTTCACCCGATTAACCACCCGAATCACCCGACGGGTCGGGTGATGGGTGAAACATTAAACGGGTGGGTGATGGGTCGGGTGAAATTTTTTTGTGACGGGTCGGGTGAAAAAATGGTTCCACCCATCCATCACCCGACCCATTTCCACCCCTAGCAATGAAGACGATCCTCCAAGGAAATATTCGTATCGCGAAGTCGCCGCGATACACATTGTTTCTGTCCCATGGAATGAAAAACCTCTTGGACGACCATAACGTTGTCGGAAATGAAACGACCCTTAGCACCTTGTTTACATTTTTATTGATGACACATTTGTGATTACACTTCAAAATTGTATAACATGCATTCAAACCCCCAATATCTAGACCTTTTGACGTTCTCAAAGTCCAAAATATCATATTTTCCTTCACCTGTCCCTACTACCCATCATAATGATGATATTTTCCTTTCGACTCGGTGAAAGTCTGGTTCCAATCGACATGAATTATAATATTTTATACCTGATAAAGTTGCAATATAAAACTGGGTTAAATTAGTTAACATTATACAAAGGTCAAACTGTTGAGAATAAGTTTATAGGATGAACCAAATTTCCCTTCTCAGTATGCATATCATTATACACTATCAGATTGTGTTGTACACGGTTGACCACAAATATCTTTAATTTTACTAAAATGAAAAAAATGCACCTCATATTAGAAAGTTGTATCTGCAACACAAAACCATGCACTGTAGCGAGGTTCCCTCCTCATATGTTTGAGCTCTCTTAGCTCCTTAAATTCAATGATAACATTCCTACTACAATCCTAGGTAAACAAATGTCGAAACCATGTGTGATGCATAAAATCCGCATCATAATAGTTGAAGGAGATCGATCCTGACCATCAACTCCATCCGAATCGTAAACTGTAAAACAAGAACAAACGAGGTCGGGGCAGGGCTTGTCTCCCCCGGAGGACCCTCCGACGCTCAAGTCAGTCCTTCTCCCCTTATAAAGAATTTGCTTCTCGTATTTATATTAGTTGAGCATAAATGAAACGGTCAAGACATTTAATTTAAGGAATTGAAACGGTTTTGATATTTAATAAAAGAAACCATTACCGTATTTAATTCGGTCAACGCTCATAGTGCACGAAACCGCTATCATAATCAATAGGCGAAACGATAGCATCAGTGCCGTATTGAATACGCGAAGTTATTGGCAAAAGACCAGAATGCCCTTGTGCTATGACGACGGGATTTTCCCTATCTCAATTACCCCTCGGGTTTCTTCTTCATGTCTCGATGATGAAGGAAGCCGAAAAAAGTAAATGGCGAAGTTTGTCGAGTGAACGATGATTTTACCGTAAACGTTAGTCACTTGATCTGTAGTTGGATATTGGCCGTAAGCTGCGATTCTCGATGGTCGTAAGCGGCGATTCGGAGTGGCCGTAAGGGGCGATTTCGTTGGCCTTAAGTGGCGATTTCCGGTGGTCGTAAGTGGCGATTTCCGGTGGCCGTAAGTGGCGAATTCCGGTGGTCGTAAGTGGCGATTTCTGGTGGCCGTAAGTGGCGAATTCCGGTGGCCGTAAGTGGCGAATTCCAGTGGTCGTAAGTGACGATTTCCGGTGGCCTTAAGTGGAGATTTCCGGTGGCCGTAAGTGGAGAATTCCGGTGGCCGTAAGTGGCGATTTCCGGTGGCCGTAAGTGGCGATTTCCGGTGGCCGTAAGTGGCGATTTCCGGTGGCCGTAAGTGGCGATTTCCGGTGGCCGTAAGTGGCAAATTCCGGTGGCCGTAAGTGGCGATTTCCGGTGGCCGTAAGTGGCGAATTCCGATGGCCGTAAGTGGCGAATTTCGGTGGCCGTAAGTGACGATTTCCGGTGATCGTAAGTGACGATTTCCGGTGGCTGTAATTGGTGAATTCCGGTGGCGGTAAGTGGCGATTCCCGGTGACCGTAAGTGGCGATTTCCGGTGGCCGTAAGTGGCAAATTCCGGTGGCCGTAAGTGGCGATTTCCGGTGGCCGTAAGTGGCGAATTCCGGTGGCCGTAAGTGACGATTTCCGGTGATCGTAAGTGACGATTTCCGGTGGCTGTAATTGGTGAATTCCGGTGGCGGTAAGTGGCGATTCCCGGTGACCGTAAGTGGCGATTTTTGCATTGCTTTTGTAGCTCTGATATGATGTCGTTCGTGAACACAGGGCATTTGTATTCCTAAACCTGAAAACAATACATTTCAACGTAATTCATGATCAACCAATTAGTAGGTTTCTCAAATTTCTTGCCCCTTACACAATTAGCTTGCCCCTAGTATCGCGTGATCTTCAATTTATCCTTAAAGATTGAATATTGTCCCAATGCGTGTTGTTCATAACACTAGGTCTTGTGGGCATACTGTTTGTAATGCCTGAATGGATTCTTTTCTCATTAGTGCTCATGCCCCCATCTTCTATCACCTATGAAGAAACATGCAAAGAGCAATAAATCGCAACAACAAAGGAGGAGACATGCATATCTCATTGTCCAAACAATGAGAAGTTTGAGAACTAAAGTAACTAAGATCTCTCAAATTTACTATAGAAATTAAGGAAGCACCCATTCATCACTTGCAGAGAATATAATGCGTATAGAATGTTGGTCTTTTTCATATTAAAATAATTAAACTATCAAAATAAATCAAGAAGAGAGATAGGACACTTAGCATTTTCATATCGATTGGACTCCTATATATGAATCCCCGATAGTCATATCGAGGCACACACTTGGGCAGGCGCTCGCTCCAAACGGACATGCATATGTTCTAGCTCCTTGACCTTGTGATTTGCCCCTCTTCAGCATATATGTTTTTCGCTCTTATTGTTAAGTTCTCTCAAAAAGGCAATACAAGAATAAAGGCCTTTACACCTCTTCTCTACTCCTTTAATTTCCCGATCTCAATTATATGATGTGGGCTGATTTTGCCTTCAAGTTATGGCTTATCACGATCAAGGGATCGCTTCATGACTTCCATGACCACTCTTATCAGCCCCTAAGCGATACCCATTGTCTCAACCACCATAATTTTTCAGTGTTTGATACTGCAAAATAAAAAGGCACAAAAAAAAAGCACAACATGCCGAATCTGCTATCCAGACCATGATAGTGGGAACATCTTAACCATGGAGTCGTTCTTGATCAATAGTCAATATCATGTGACTAATGTGAGTATATAGATTACTCTGCACTTAAAACTTATTAATGTGTTTGTGAAGTAATGTCACAGGAAGTGCATAATCGTGCATGAAATTGGATTGACTTGAATTTAAATAATCATAGATTCGTCAAAATAAGCCTCTTTAGAATGATAAAAGTACCAAATGCACATGGTTTTCGTATTAATTATATGCATCAGGAATAGTGATTCATACCTTTGTTTATCAATTAGGAGTTGGGATTAGGCTCTCGAGGTGGGCGATAAAGTTTTGGCGTCCCCGTCGACATGTGCCCGTCGAAGAGCCTGAACACAGCCATGCTCGCCAGGGAGAAAACGTATCGGGCCGGGACACGAGTCTCACGACAGAGCGGAGATGGTACGAGTGAAGCGCATCAACCATTGCCATAGGAAGTGTATGTCGATCTCAATTCCTTCGGATATGCCCCGTTCGATTCATGAACAAAGGTAGGTTGAAGCCAGCGGCGCAAGTTCTTGACAACCCTCGTCCTCTTGGTTTTCTTCACTAGCGCAGCATCTTCGTCTTTTTTCAATCTGTTTGCTGTTTCGCCGACGTTGCCCGAACGATCGATCTTTCATCTCTTACGGGGAATGAGTAGACAAATTGCTGGCCACTAGGGTACGTGCCATAGTCCCAACATGAAATAGTATCGGACCTCGGTGGTGAGATCTGTAATGCGATCTGAATTGGGGCGGATTGGTTTCCAATTTCCACCATAGAAGACCACGCTCTGGTGGATTTGTCCCTTCTCCATGGTAGGAAAGCATTGGACCTTTCAATCGGTCCCCACGGACGGCGCCACCATGGTATACCTACATCAAGCTAGATGATATTTAAGATAATACTACTCTTGCCTATCTCTCTCCCAAAACACACATTTCATGCATGGTATCTTTCAAAATCATTAACCAGGCAAATATGTAAAATGATACATCCAACACGTCTTTCTGATAATGAATCTCAAGAAAAAATATAAACCAACATTTTCTACATGGCAATATGGAATATCAAACCATCGACAGTCTCCTTACACTAGAAAAGACATGACGACCTATCCAACTATCCGATTATATAACATTAGCTGCAGGTACAACCATCACTTTAGATAGCTACCACTAAATCTATCTACTCGGTATTTAAACTCACTTCATTTGCTAAATATCATAATTAAAATTGGCTTTAATTAAAAAAAAAAGCAGCCCATGCGAGCATCGTATATATTTAGGAGGAAAGACATTTGGCTGGCTACTACTAACACAATCCAAAACCCTGAATATGCAAACATTTCATTCTGTAATCCGAGAAACGGTTTCTCTAAGCATTGACAACTTTGGCAATCAAATACACGAGTCAACAAATTTACCAGCTTAGCATCAAATTTGCAGTAGTGAATAGCTAGTTACCACTAGTCCCAAGAATTAGAGCCTTCTTCGACCCCATAGCTCGAACAACTAAGGAAGATATTAAAGAAAAAATGGTGAATGATACATGCAGGATCCCCAAAGAATTCGTTCCCATGTCTTTCCCTTGATTAAAGAGAAAAAGAGACAAAATCAAAAAGGGGAAGAATGAAAGTCAATTTAGATAGATGAAAATGGAATCCCAAAATTGAACTCATGATGTTGATTGTACTCTGCAGGTTCTGAATGACACCGAATGCCAGAAAAACAAGCAAAAAAGCAGTGCTGAGTGTGGATCGGATATCCCGCACATGGTTTTACTGCGTCATCTTCGAGGTTTGAGCTGATTGAACCAGCGACAACTCTTCGCCGAGGCAGGAACGAGCTTCCATTTGTTTGTTTATTTTTCCTTTCTATGATTGGATTCCTGAAATTTCATAGAAAAGTGATGAAATTGGTCAAATTGAAAACCCAAGAAAGAGAATTGGGGAGTCGAAGTAGAAGATAAGGTGGCGTCGGAGAGCTGGGAGCTGACAGTGAGGAAGGCGGAGATTGAGGCAGGCACGACAAATCGTGGTAAGTGAATTGTTGGTGGTGGTGGTGGAAGGAGGAGAAGTGGTGGTGATGGTGGTGGTGATGGTCGTTATCATCACCGTTGAGAGGGAAACCGTCGGAGGAGGAGGCCATGAAGGTTTAGGCGTTAGGGGTAGGGGATGAATGGACGAGAAAGAGAGACAAGGGGGCAGGGGGTTAATGCGCTTATTTTTTTTTTAGGACGGGGTAGTTATTTTTTTTAAAGATATACTAGAGCTAATTTCCACTTATATTTAATTGATGGATATATAAAGCTGAGAAGAATTGGAAGATCAAGGGTTAGGGTGAAAAATAAAATTTTACATCATTCTTTCTCTTCTTTAGTAAAGTTAGCTTTTTGGATGAGTAAATAGGCTTCTTTAGATTTTTTTGCAGTAGTAAATAGGCTCTTTAGGTTCTTTAGTTCAAGCAACCTCTGCCCGAACTTGAATGAACCAAAAAACAGCAACTCCCACCTCTTTGTATTTTGAGAAGTTAGCTTTTTAGAGGAGTAAATAGGCTTCTTTAGGTTTTTGTAGTAGTAAATATGCTCTTTAGGTTCTTTAGTTCAAGAAACCTCTGCCCAGACATGAATGAGCCAAAAAACAACAACTCCCACCTTTTTGTATTCTGATTATTTAATTGAACATCACAAGCCTTTTAAAGTGTGAAGTCCACCTATGCCTTTCTTTGCATAAATAAGAAACGTAATTGGATCAGGCAAAATAACAACCCTTTTGCATTTTGAGTATTAAATAGGACTCGAACTGAAATGAGCATAAAAAAAAATAGCAACCTCCTAAAATGAGCCAAAAAAAAACCTCTTTCTATCTTGAGTATTCAATGAGACATCGCAAGCCTTTGAAGTCCACCTATATACCCTTCATAAATAAGGAAATCATGCAAGACAACAACCCCTTTGTATTTTGAGTATTAAGTAGGACCCGAACTTAAATGACCCTAAAAAACAGCAACCTCTTTGTATTCGATATGAGTATTCAATGGGACATCACAAGCCTTTGAAGTTCACCTATACCTCTCATTGCATAAATACAGAATGTAACTGAATTAGAATCCATTGTAACCCACAAAAGGTTACTTCTCTTGGCATTTTCCTGTTTTACATGTGATAAAACCAAACACCATAGGTGACGATATGCTATGTGTCCCAATAAATGAATTGATTGAAAGGATTGATGTTGACGATATGCTATGGGAGGTATATGAGCACTGATTTTATCCTCTCGGATGATAAGGTATGTAAAAAAATATCATAAAATACTATTATACTACATAAATATATACTTTCATGGCTTATTTATTATGTCTGTATTTGTTGTTTATCTTCTTAGGGAAATATTATACATTGTTATGTGAAGAGTAAGATTGCTCATTCTATCATTGACAAGTTAGAAGAAGGTTGCGTGTATCGACTGAAGGGTTTTATTATCCTTCCTAGTAGGCTTGAGTTCAAGATTGTTAGAAGCAGTGCTCATATGCTTGAACTTCAATGATCTACAACCGTTAGTCAAGTGAAGATACTAAATGATGGATTTCTTCGCTACCCTTTTAATTTGCTCGAATTTGAGAATCTTGAGCGTACAGGGAAGAAATTTCCGATGCACACTTTTTCAAACATTTGTTTTTTTTTTCACTGAGCCCAATTTAGATGTCATAGGCTGTGTTACTAATGTTGGAAAGGCACCAAACCTGACTGGTAACTCAACGACACTCGATTTCTTTTTAATCAATGAAAGGTAATTGTTTACACAACACAATTTTTAGTTACACATCTTCATTGCTACTTAGTTGAATATGGAAAATTAGTGTTTAATTGTGCAATATAGCCTATATGGGTCAAAAGGTCAAGGTGACTTTATGGGGGAAGCCGGGAGATGAGCTTTTGAGGCAAAAATATGAAGATCGCGTGAAGTACAACATCATATTGGTTGCAATGAATGTTAAAGAATTAAAAGGTATTTGATGTTCATTTGAAACTATACTAGTTATTATCTTCATAATTTATTATTAATCTTGAAACATAACGACATTATGTGTAGATGAGTTATGCCTCTCAAGCTCTACATCAACACAAACCTTTAATGGGAACCATATTCCTAAATTACTTGAATTCAACAATCAAATGAGGTGTGAGTGGGGTTCGCATGCACAATATTACAATATAATAAAAACAGCTCTCCATGTTGAAGGTGGGATTCGAACATGGATTTTAATACACACCACACACACCTACTACCATTGTGTTGTGAGCCTAATTCGCCATGTTTTATAGTTACTTTTATATCGTTTTCTGCATGCATTTCATACATTTGGGCTAGAATAGTACAGAATCAATGTAGTTTATGCTCATTTGCCAAATTATGTAATCTACACCAGTTTCTGTTTAATTTCGCAGAAATCGAAGCAATTTACAGCAGTTTTGAGAAAGAAGGAAAAGCTTGAAGTCAACTAAAGAAGTCCGGGGTCAAGGAGCAGCGGAACTAGGACAAATCAAGATGGAAAGAAGGAAATCTACTCGACAACACATTGGTCGATATCGACTAAGCCTTGTCGATATCGAGTACATCAGTCGATTTCCACCCAGAAAGAGCCAGAATCGACTAAGTCCAGAAAATTGGTTGATATCGAGTTGCTATACTCGATATCGAGTTGCTGTACTCGATATCGAGTTGCTGTACTCGATATCGAGTTGCCCCAGATCGAGCTGAAGACCCCGGAATCGACGAAGAAGCTGGAGCTGAAAGCTGCAAGTGGATATCGAGTTAACTTACTCGATATCGAGTAATCATCAAGTCGACATGCATCTTGGGAGCCGAGATCGAGCTGCTGAAGTGAAGCTGAGGAAATTCTGGTCGATATCGAGGAAGCTACTCAATATCGAGTTGACCAACAGTGGCCGACATCGAGCTATCCGAATCTTGTTAAGTTTCTATCCCGAATCCAATAGAGATATCCGCAAGGGCAAATTCTATCAAGATTTATCAAAGTTGGAGGAGGATTTATCCACAACTAGATATAATTCCTTTTAGATTTATTTATTTATTTTCATGTTTTAATCTTTAGATAAAAGATAGATAGATATAGATTTAGATATAGTTTTCTTTCCTAATTAGAGAGGGAATGAAGCCTATAAATAAAGCCTTAAGGGCTGGATTTTAGGGATTCAATTGAAGTTACAATTAGTTACATAGAGAAAGTAGAGAGAGAGCTTGTGGCGAGAGCAAGGTGGAAAGGCGAGAGCGGATTTGGCTTGTTCAGTTGTAAGCTTTCTTTAGTTTAATTTAATGCAAAGTTATTTCCTTTTATTATTGATGTCTTTATGATGAAGAGCGAGTAGTCACCCAACTTCTAGGGTCGGGGTGAACCCGACGGTAGCCATGTGAGATGATGCGGTAAAGGTACAAGCTTTTTATGCAAATTCGTCTTCTATCCCTATGAGCATGATTCTTTTGCGAAAGTTGAAGGTGATCCTTGTTTGTGTTATTGAAGCGAAAGTGATCTTAATACAACTTGGATTAATTATGTAAAAGGGGTTAGTAACAATTAGGGTTTATGCGAAAGCCTCTATCTTCCTATTTGTTAATAACGAAAGTTATTTGATGAAAAGCATGATCTTTTATCCCTTTATGTGTTATTTTGCATGGTTATCGTTGTGGTGTTGAAACCCTGATCTTGGAAGTCTTTAGTTTATTGAGTTAATTTCATGTTTACATCCGTTTTGGTTAAAAAAGTTGCAAATTTCTGTTTCTGAGTTACTCGAAATCGAGAAGATTTGGTCGACATCGAGGAATCTGGTCGATGTCGAGTTGAGTTTTGTCGAAGTCGAGTTATTTTGCTGAGTTTTGCTTTCTGTCAGTCGATTTCGAGTTTCTGAGGTCGATATTTTTAGTCGATATCGAGTTACAGTAGTCGATATCGACCAAAGCTGCTGTCTTTGCTTTCTTTTTTGCATTTCTCTGTTATTTCTGTCTGTCTGGTTGATTTTCTGCCTGTGAGATTCTTCCGCTACCTGAGATCCGCTGACCAGCTTCCTCGAGGATCGATCCTGACTTCCTGTTGTTACATCGGGAGGAAGTCTTGTAATCATTTGCGTGGGCACGAATCTGATTTGATCTATTTCATTATACTTTAAACTCGATTTTCTCCTACAACACATTGCACCAAATAGTTTGACATACACACACACTAGTTCAATTTTTGCACTATGTGCGATCTTTTTTTAATATTAATACATTTGATATTAAAAATATGTATAAAATATTTATAATTAAACATTCAAACTAAATCAAGTCTTATAACATATGTGGTATAGGGGTGTTTGGGACATTCCCATCATTGTTGTTCTCATCGTCATTCTCCTTGCTTTGTTCTCTATACTCCTTCCCCTAGATGACGTGCTTACTTGTGTTTTGTTTTTTTATTTGATCCTGGGTGTTTATATATTTATGTTACTTTTCTATTGACAATTTTAAATCTTTTACATATATCCTCTCGATGTAGTCGGGGAAAAGATGCATACATCTCAGCCCTCATACCCTGCTCAAAGCGGAAGATTGATTAGGATTATTGTTGTAATAACATGAACATATATGCTCCCAATTTATGTTTAAATGTATGATTTTTAGGCTTAACTAACATGGATAAAGTTTGAACCAACCATGGCCTGATAAGGTGGTAGTTGTTTGGTGATCCTAGGTGCCTATTCAACCATTGCTACATCAACAACAAACATGCATATATATAGATTTTACACCCAATGTGAAACATCCACATTCATGCATACACTTCTTCATGTTTCTCTTCTCCTAGTGTGTTTAGCATGGTGAAAAGGGCCTTGTGAATAAAAAATATATTGTATCGTCATTGACATGTCAAACACACCCGTCATATTTCATTAATTCATATCATTAAGAAAGCATAACAAAGAGAACTATTACAACAAAGTATGAACATATGACAGTGGTCTTGCTATAGTAAGTGATGGTAGTTGAAGTAGGTGTTATTAAAATTGGCATCTTCTCAGATTTGTGATGAAGGCTAGCTACATGCTTGATGCATTCCTAATTTCCCGTGCTACTTTCAGTTGCTTAGATTCCAAGCTAGATGAGCTTAGGCTCGTGCTGCTAGGACTGAGCATGTGAGTTTGTGAAGAGGATCTCATCCATCTTGTGGAATATGTTTCGAACATTGAGAGTTAAGTTGCAATTTGGCTCGTTTGGTGTCCTGGGGCATTCCTCTCTAAAGTGGGGAGTATGATTGGAAGAATGACTTGTCGGTTGTGTCTGATGAGGTTGAGCACTTGATCATCGTTCCATAGAACAAGTTCCCTTTTCGCAACCAACGGAAGAAAGTTGGTATATTCTATCATGTTTCATACACAATCGCAACTATTGATTATATTACATTGGGTGAATCATTCGTCAAAAAACATTAAAATCTCAACAAAACCATGAAATATGTCCTATCTTCCATGACACTAAATCATGGTATCAATATTTGAGACAGAAAAAAGTTCTCTATATTCGCAAACACACCATCCGTCTCTTAATGATATCCAACCAATGGTAGGGACACTACATGCTTTAAAATCTTTCGCGGGTTGCAACTTGCAAGTATTTAAGTGTTGTAGAAAAGGCAAACCATTTAGGTTAAATTTAAGGGTTGCAAGTATTTAAAGCATCGAAGGCAAAGAAGTTCATAGCATATCATTTAGGTTATCTTTACAACTATTTACAAGAAAATGTTCAGGAAAGGTACAGTTTGTAGGTATGACAACTTCACGAATCACGAGTATATCACACTTAGATGTCGTAGTAAAGAAATGAATGAAGCATTTTAATAATTTTCAAGCATATATATAAACCATTATCACAAGAATCCTATTGAACAAGTTAAAAAGAAAAACAAGTGTATAGCAAACAACATTTATCAACAAAGTTTGTATTATATGAACACAAAAAATCAGAACTGATACATGTAAGCAACTATGCGAATATGAGAACAACCAGAAGGCTATGAGTTATTATAGAACACATTTTATGAAAGTGATGGATGTTGCAACACCCGATCCTCAACAACAACCACAACCATTGGCTAAAGATGACATGTTACATGTCATCTTTAGCCAATGGTTGTGGTTGTTGTTGAAAACTCTATCATCCAAGGTTCAAACCACAATAACTTCATTTTTTATTTTATTTTTCAACTCATTTCATGGAGTATATATCTATTTATTTATATACTAGGATTGACTTTTTGATCATTAAATGCTAATTAAAAGTTCATATCTATTAATATATAGTTTAACAATTATGAAATATACTCTTATTTAATAATAATTGTAACGGAAACAAAGGAATACAATTATAAACAAAGGAATACAATTATATTCTATATCTGTATTTCTATATTTATATCTAACTATCTATATAAAGTTAGACTTTCATATATTTATGGTTATTTTTTGTAATTTGTTTATGCAAATTATTTAATTACTTTTTATAGTTCAAAGCCAGTTGTAAGGATTTAATTACTAATAGTAGGCGACTAGGCGTTGCTACTTGGTTCATTGTCCTATGACTCATATTACTAATTAATTGCCAAATCGATACATATTCCATTGACCGTTAGTTTTAAGTAAATAAATTGTAATAATAATGATAAAATCGGTTAAAAATATTTTCATATTCCATCCAACGTTTGCCTTTCAATGCAAGTATATAAATAGGCTTGAGAAGGAAAAAGTAGATAATTGATCCAGCTAAGTTAACCTACCTAGAAAAAATTGAAAAGAGTTCTCCGTAGTTCTTGAATCTTCCTGCCCTAGCACATTCACCTTTTCAATTTTTGTTGTTTGCATGTTGACTATTTACTAATCCATGATCCATCTTTATTTTCATTCAATTTCTCAAAATTTTCTACCTACTGTTTATACTTTACAGTTTAAATATGATCCAATCTCCTACATACTCATCTGATTTTTGCAATGTGAAAAGAAAAGGCGACAAGGAAATCACGAGAGATATAAGTTATCAATAATGAGACACATCGCTTCGAGCATCACTTGCGTTGCCATGATGACCCTAGTAAGTAGCTCGATCCAATTTTACGCTTTTTTAGTGGTGAAAACCTTATTTAAAATGGATATATGGAGTTTGATGAATAAACAAACACTTTTTTCATTGAGTTCTTATTGGTTGTATGTGTGAATTTAGGGTTTTGTAAAGGCTCGGATTTTCAAAATCCTAACTTTTCAGAAAAAGAGAATTAAAAATGAATTTAAATCGGATTTAAAACTCGTTTAGCGGATTCCGACCGGAATATAAATTTTGACGAACGATATCCGTCCTTTTTCCTCGAAAATTCAAAATAATTATCGAATGGCAATATCTTTTTAAATTTCAAAAACCTAATTGATCGAGTAAGCGGGATTCGGGAAAACTAACATTCGAGAGCTAATTGCGGGATCCGAAATTCGCGTATTCAGAATTTATTTCTCGGTATTTAATTTTGACCGATGCCCGTAATTAATACCCGTCACCCCGTCAGATCCTTTCACATCTCCATCCACCCTTCTGCCTAGCCCCTACTATACCCCTACCCCTGTGGCATCTGTTAACCCATTCCTCCCCTTCAACATTAATCGCCATCACCACTCCGCTCTCTTCTTCTACACGCCTTCAGTACCATCACCTCCATCTTCCCTTCACCTCTTCCTCTTTCATTTCATTTCTTACCTCCAGTTTCTCCCTTCCTATCCATCACCATCGTCCCCACTTACATCTTCATCACCGTTGTTCCATCACCGTACACCACTGTTTGACTAACGGCATGATATGTATGACTAATAGCATGATATTGTGGTGATTTTTAGAAGAAATTAAATGATCGATACTTATGATGATAATGATATATATATCCTTATGGAAAGTATGAGTATGAAATAGTAATATGCGAATTTGGCTAAGTATGATAGGGAGGTTATTTTAAGCTGATGACTTGACAAGTTATGATGAATGGTATGAGATAAGAGATGATTGATCGTGATGAAATGAAAGTATGGTGGATGCGAGCTTGTTAATTATCTGCTTGTATGAATGTGTGATATATATGTGTTCAGAGTGGCTAGAGACGTATACTCAGTGTATTATCGTTATGTACTTAGGTGATACTCTGTGATCGTGACTATTGTGTGCTGGATCCTTCTTTTGCTGATCTTCTAGGCAGGTAAGTACCTCCGGGGCTTACTCAGTAACCAGTACCTCCTGCCTGATATGTCATATAGTATGTATGTGTTGCATATGCATAAAAGCATGTCACGTAGTATCATGCTTAGGAATTTCACTTACGAATGAGCATTCTTATTCTGTATGCGTTTGAATACAGAACGGCCGTTATTTGTGAGTCCTAGAATCTTTGCTAGGGTCATAGGGCAGCCCAGCTTCATCGGGTGTTGTCCTCCTTGAGTCATTTATATATATCACGAGATACGAGATGGGCATGAGATATGATATGATGATGAGATTTGATATACTTAGCATCGAACTGGCCAGTCTCCACCCTATCTGGAAGGGGGTGGTGGTAAGAGAGGGATATACCACTTGGTATTCTTTGTTAAGACCTTACTTAATATTCTACATATATGAATTAGGAGCATGATCGTGTGGTTAATATTTCAGTACTGCATGAAGGCATCCTTTATTCTAGGTATAGGCGTATTATATGTCCTCAGCGCGGTAGAGGACCCGCGGGCGGACTTTTGGCCTGACTTTGTGGTGTAGTTTCAGGTACCCGTTTCACTTCTTTATTTCTTGCTGTTATGACGGGGCCATTCATATGGCGGAGAGTGAGTGTTGAACCCTGACTTATACTATGTTTTGACCCGGCTCTGTCGTGGCGTCCATTGTATCGTTTTTAGAACTTATGCCTTTTTCATGATAAAAGATTTTCCACGTTGTAGACTTAGAACAGGTACAGGGGTTTACCCCGGGGTCTCCAACGGACCTTCCGGATTTGGGTGCGAAATCCCACTTTAAACTACACATCTTCGATTTCAAACCTTCAACCTGTACTCGGGGCGCAAGATCCCAACGAGGGGTTTCATCCCTCGAAACGTAACTCGGGAATCATAATCCCGGGCCGTTACATGTTCAACATATATACATGCATTTTAATTTAATGTATTATTAGGATACATTGGTCAAGATGTAAGTAAGTAAAGGTTCTTCATTTTTTCCATCCTATTGTTTTTTCTTCAAATTAAAAAAAAAATGATGTTTTTCCTGGCCAACATCAATCACAATATTTCAGTAGTGAAGATTTTTGACCGGATAAAGTTTCAGTTGCAATATGTCAGGTTGATAGGCTAAGGTTTGTTAAAGATCATGGCTTATTAAAACTACATTAAGCCTATTGTAAATTTGTAATCAATTATATATATATAGGGGTGCGCTCCGGTGAAGATCAAAATTAAGGTAAAAACCCATGAAAACCGACATTTTAGCCCGGTTATGAATAGAATCGATCTATAAAGTCATAAATTTTAGCCCGATTCTGAATAAAACTGAGCTATAAAGTCACTATGTAATTTTAAAATATAAGTTTTTAGCACGATTTTTAGGCTTGACCGAACTATAAAGTCATGTGTTATTTTAAAATTGGAGTTTTTAGCACGGTTTTTAGGTTGAACCGAGTTGTAAAGTCACCGTGTGATTGAGGTTTTTAGCATAGGTTTCAAATAAACCAAGTTATAAAGTAGTCCTCACGGTTTTTACTACAATTTGAGGTTTTCACTGGAGTCAATCCCTATATATATATATATATGAATACATACATATATAACGGCCCTCGGATTCCGTTCCTTTCCTTTGCCGATGATATAATAATTTTCTCAAAAGGTAGTTTGGATGCAGGGCGCATAGTGAGGGCGATTGTTGATTCATACTGCAAAGTGTCGGGCCAAAAAGTCAACTATCATAAATCTAGTTTCCAAGCTACTAAGGTATCCCGAACCACAGGATCCTCGAACTACGCACCTGCCTCGATATCCCTAATGAAAATTCAATAGAAAAGTATTTAGGTTGTCCCATTATCAATGGAAGAGTTACTAAAAGCACGTTCGAAGAGATCATCTGTAAATCGAAACAACAATTGACAAAATGGAGGGCTAATGCCCTCTCCCAACAAGGTCGTGCCACTTTGATCAACTCCAACCTGTCCGCTAAGCCGTTATATGCTATGCAAAATTTTATGCTCCCTGCGGTTGTGCACAAAGAACTCGACCAGATAAACCGCTCTTTCTTTTGGAATAAGGATCTCCAGTACCGGCCGCTGATTAGCTGGGATAGGATTTGTAAACCGAAGCAGTATGGGGGGTTGGGAATTCGAAAATCTAGCGACATGAACGTCGCTCTCCAAATGAAGCTATTGTGGAAAATTTTGGCCGAACCGGGTAATGTATGGGTGTCAGTGATTAGACATAAATACCTGCGTTCTGTCGGTATTTTTGATTACAAAAACAAAGGATCTAGCTCTTGGCAGTGGTCCAAGTTGTCTGCTCTAATCGATAAGTTTAAAGAGGGGCTTATTTGGTCAGTTGGAGATGGGCGAGCTATTAAGTTTTGGACAGGCAACTGGATCTCTACCTCACCTATATCAGACAGGGAAGAATGCCCTCATAGTTACAATCAAGACGAAACTGTTAGTGATTACATTATGGGGGGTAAGTGGTGGATAGAAAAGCTTCAAGAGGCTCTCCCAATTGATATAGTGCATGAGATCCAAGATATCCCCCTACCTACCTCGACTATGCAAGACCGCTTACACTGGTGGTCGGACAGGGAAGGCTGGTTCACTACTGCCAGTGCATACAAATTGATTACAGCTCAGTCGGCTCCACTTCCAGACCGCAATGCCTGGATTTGGAAGATTAACACACCTCCGAAAGTTAAAAACTTTCTTTGGAAGATCGCTCAGGATGGCCTCCCAACCGCTTCCAGGCTGTCCAACAGGGGTGCCTCGGTCCCATCTACCTGCTCTATGTGTAATGCGGCACCTGAGGACTAGGTCCATTTGTTTCTGGAGTGTTCCTTCATCCAAGATATCCACCAGCTTCCGCCTCAAGACCAACAACAAATTGTCTGCCTGATTGCACAGTCCCGGGATATTAAGTCCATCCTATCTACCCTTGGGAAGAGCCTTCCTTCTTCCGCTCTGACCAAACTCGCTTTCTCATGGTGGACAACATGGTGTGTGAGGAACAAACATCTGTTTCAACAGGCTGCAATCCCGCAAAAAGAAATAGTCCTACGACTGATCAAATCTCATATAGATAACTGGAATAAGACATCGGTTGCTGAGGCTGACTTTGAGGAAGACTTTCGGCCGCTTCGACAGTACCTTGTCAAAAAACAAAGTAAGAATCAAAAAGCAATTTCTTGGCGGAAACCTCCCATGGGCACTTTCAAACTAAACTTCGATGGTTCAACGCTTTCTAACGGCGAAAGCTCAGCAGGTGCCATTATTAGGGACTGGGTTGGTCACCCGATTTCAGTACACCACCAACGCCTGGGCAAGCAAAATCCACTCAAAGCAGAAGCTTTAGCTCTCAAACTAAGGATCCAACAGGTGCGGCAACTACATATAGGAAAGATCCAGATTGAAGGTGACAGCAAGATTAGCCACTCTGCCCGAGGAGTCGATATTAAAAACGATCCAGGTCTTCTTGACCTCATCCGCAAGGATGATGCCGGGTAGGGTCAGCCCACCCGAATTCTTTCCTTATCAAAAAAAAAAAAGCTATTGTTTTTAATTTTTTTAAATGAATGTTAATATTTATTACATACATATTGTAGCTACTGTTTTTATTGTAAATTTGTAATCAATTTTAAATAAATGTTAATATTATTTATTAAACACACACACACATATATATATAAAAAATTTAATAATAAAAAAAGGCGGGTACCCATTACGTGCCGTATGTCCAATCCCGCACCCGTTGTCGCGTGGGTTTTTTTTCCCATGTCCAGCCCCTCCCGCTAATGTGGGCGGACAGGGCGGGCCGAGCGGGCCTACCCGCGTTTGTCCATGTCTAACCTCTAATTATTACTTTACTTTTCCACTTTATTGAAAATTATAATTAACAAATCCCTAATTATTACAGGGGTAATTTTAGAAAGTGAACACCAAAATACCTAAAATGACATTTTTTTCTTAATAAGATTTTACTCTTAAAATGACATATTTTTCTTAACGGAGGGAGGGTATCTTATACACTATTTTTTTTAAATGGTGTCAAGATGTGATTACAATAAAAAAAATTGCATTATATAATAGAAACAATCGCGTAATTAGTAATTACATGTCTGATATATATATATATATATATATATATATATATATATATATCATTTTTTACATTATAATTTGATGAAAAGATTTCTATTTATAAACAATTGCAATTGTGAGATCTCACTGATTTTATATTTCTTTCATAGGGTTTAATATTGTTCATATATAATTTATTAATAGTACTATTTTCATTGACAATTATCTTAGGATTTTCTCAAAATAAATATTAATTATTGGATTTAAAGTAACAAATTAATAATAATAATAATAATAATAAATAGAAGTCATATAATGTTATAAAACATACAAATTATATTATAATTTTTAAATTATAATAGGCTACTACACATTGTAGTATACCCAAGAGATAAACTTATTTGTTTTGTCTTGATGATAATAACATCTACAATAAGACAGTGTGTCTTTATTCTTCACTAATTAGTAACTACTTTAATTATCGTCAAGTGGGTTTTTTCGTGGTCTATAATTTCAAACACGTACTTTAAATCTCACATATTATTCCTTCACTTATTTATGAACTCAATCTAGTCCGACTTTACAAATTGCATAGAAACAATGATCCTGTGTGTAGCACGGGTCTGCCACCCTAGTGGAACCATAATGTTTTGGAAATCAGATATGTTAATGGCTTCTAATAACTCTTTTAGCTCACCCAAAAATATCACCTCTTCCGGTTATTTGGAGTTGGCTATTACTTTAACAATCCCTTTATCAAAATGCTAACTAACCTTGGATCCTTTTCTATGAACTACATGACACAGTCCAACGGTACGGGTTGCTGCAAGTAAACACCGAGACATTTTGGCTTATGCAAAGGAATAAAAGCCCTACACAAGATTTTTTTTTTTGATAAGGTAAAGATTCAGAGGCCAGACACACCTGACTCCTCGAGAGGCCGATGAATCGGCAGACGGACTATCCGTCTAAAACAATACAACAAAAAGCGAACCAACAACGGGCGCGGCCTATTTCTTAGCCCTTTGTGTCTCGTTTCGAGGAATCGGTGTCTACCGCATATTTATCATGATTTCAGGTGTTTTGGAGCGGTTTTGGTGCCGATTGAAGAGCTTAAGGAGAAAGAGACGATTCAAGGCTCTTTGGTAAGCCTAGAAGCTGTCAAAGATGAGCTACATGGATGGAATCGAGGAGACATACCAAAAGAAGCGAAGCATGCTCGACCAAACTTAATCCCCAGAAATGACTCGGCCGAGTGGTGCCAGAGTGAAGTCAGGGTAAACAAACCAGAAGCCACTCGATTGAGTGCAGAAACCACTCGAGACTCACTCTGGTCGAGTGCTTTGCATTGCTTCTCAGAGTTCACTCGACCGAGTGCAAAAACCACTCGACCGAGTGTTTCCTGTGTTCCGAATTAAATTCGTTTTCTTTTCTAAACATTAGGGGGGATTCGAAAGGTTGGAGTTTTTCAGATCAGTTTGGGGCCAAAATCTGACATTGTTGGGGAGGACCTGATAGTGTGGAGTGGATTTTGAGAAGGTTTTGAGATCTGTAATGGAAGACGGAATCGGATCTATCGAATTTCTATAACTCTTCCACTTTATCAATGGTTGTTTTGTTGAATTTGATTGATTCAAGCATGGTTCCTGTCAGTGGCGGATCCAGGAATTTTTATAAGGGGGGCTGGAAATTTTTTCCGAAAAATGACGGTTTGAAATGTTCGACTCTGAGATTGTACCTATATACACCCTTGGTCCATCCAGTCCTGCTTATTTGTTGAACAACACTAAATACGTCACTATACTGTTTTGCGGATTCAGGAACCTACATTACCAACTGCATTGTAACACTGAACTTCAAAATTTTACAACTAAATGACAATATCATTTAATTGATTTTTTTTTTGAAATATGTAGAACCATTGTCCACAAGTACAAGTTTCTGACTTATCAACTCTGAAATTATGTGCAAAATTCTAATGGTGGTTATTCATAGTAAATAACATATTCACAAATTCATTCTCACAATCACAATTACAAACCACAATTCCGAATCTAAACAACAAATTCACATATCTATTTCTCACCACAACCACAAACCACAATTTTAATTTTGAAATCACAAATTTCAAAGACACAAATTTATTTTTTACAAATCACAAACCATAATCGAAAATCCCAAATTGATTATCATTCCTCAAATCTAAACTTCACAAATTCTAATCAAAATCCATTCACACTCAATCCATTCAAGTTGAAAACAATCAAATTAAAAGGAAGAGAAGAAAAATAACTTACTTTTGATGTTTAGATTGAAGGATAGACTGATGGTTTGTCTCGCCACCCAGGGGAAGGCAGCGGCGCCGGCGGCTCGGCTGGAAGGGGAGGTGGCAGCGGAGGCCGGCGGCTCGGAGAGGTGGCCACGCTTGCTCGCTCTGTCGCTCTTCTGGCGGATCGGTCGACTGTCGCTCTCTCTTGCTAAGTAAAAAGGTTTGTCTCGCCGCCTAGGGGAAGGCAGCGGCGCCGGCGGCTCGGCTGGAGGGGGAGGTGGTAGCGGAGGCCGGCGGCTCGGAGAGGTGGCCACTCTTGCTCGCTCTACCGGCGGCTCGGACGACTGTCGCTCTCTGTTGCTAAGTAGAAATTAAAAAAAAGGATTGGTGTTTAAAAAAAAACAGATGTAACAAAGGAATAAAAAGAGAGAGAATTGAGATTCGAACCAGGGACGACGCGCTCCCCCCATTAAACTCCGCGCAGTCCTATCCACTGAGCTAATCCGTCATTATGATTTTATTTTACTTCACTTTTATATATTATTAAATTAACAGATATATAAATATACATATACTCTTATTTTGGTCAGCGGGGGGCTTCAGCCACCGCGAGCCCCCCGCAGATCCGCCATTGGATCCTATTATGGGTTGCTAGATTTCATTGTTCTAAGGTCGGGGTGATCCCGACGATGCAAAGATAGGCTTGTGCTTAGTATTGTTTGAATGATATTTGATTCTATTTGGTGATTTAATCCTATCGCGCCAGCCCTAGTTGACGAGAGTTGATTAGAACTGATTTTGGGGTTTGAAATCGAGAGACTAAGACCCCGAATTAGAACTTAGATGGTGAACTTAGGTCGAGAGGCTATTGGAACCATTGAAACTAAAGGATTAAGCATGAAGTTTGGTTGATCGAAAGAGAAATTGAACTTCTTGTGGATCTCTAGGTCGTTATAGATATTTTAGGTGATAATTGTATCGACTGAGACCGAGATGGTTATGTTTGCACCATTATTACCTAGAATTTTAAGCACGCAAAGGGTCTAAATTGGTTGTTTGAAACCGAGAGGCAATCATTAACCAATTTAGACACATTCACTTTGATTCCGAGAGGAGCTTTGCGATTACCTTGGACGATCTACCTTCACATTTGAATTAGATATCATTCAAGCAAGAAAATATTTTTGGTCTATCGATGATGCATTGTTGGTAATCCCTTGTCCTAGAACGCTTTCCATATTGATATTTCTCTACACTTGATCTGTTTTCGTTGTTACTTTAAAGATAAACTCTCAAATTTGCTTGTTACTTTTGAACTTGGTCGAACTAGCTCGAAATTACCGTCGATACTCCTCCGATGCTTGTGGATACGACACTTGATTACTACAGCTGAACCCGTACACTTGCGGCGTAGGTTTTTAGCCTATAAAGTTTTTGTCGCCGTTGCCAGGGACCGATGCTAGTATCGATCGTCTTTTTGGACGACTAGTTCTCTAAGTTCTTTTTGTTGCTTTGATTTGTTTTTCTTTTTGTTTTTGGCCTCAAGTTGTGCTTTGAATGCGAAAAAAGAAAGCTCTAGCAATCTAGTGCCTTTTGATCTTGAACCTGAACGCACATTCCAAAAAAGAAGAGCTGAACAACAAGCTGTTCGAGCTGAAACGATGGCTGACGCTATGGCCAGATTGGTAGAACTGGAGCGGCAGATGGCTCAGAGAGATCAAGAAAATGATGAACTTTGACAACAGCTAGCTAATCAACAATTACAGCTCGGCCAACCACAGGGGCCGACAACCTTAGGAGAGCGGTTGAATCCGGCTCAGTTCCTACCACAACCAGGTGTTGTTCTTCCTACTTTACCACCCGTGAACTTTGAGCCGAAGCCTGGATTGTTGAACATGATAAGGCAAAATATGTTCAATGGGCTTCCTCTTGAGAGCCCCCATCAACACATATCCACCTTCAAAGAACTGATGGATACAATGAGAGTTCAAGGTGTCACTCCTGATGATCTATTATTGCGATCATTCCATTTCTCTCTTGTAGGGAAAGCTAGACACTAGTACATCCATTCTTCCCGCCAGCCAAGACTGCTGAGATGAGGCGGAAGATAAATGCTTTTGTGGTTGGCGATGGGGAGAACATCCATGAATCATGGGAGAGATTCAAGGATCTTTTGTTTGAGTGTCCTCACCATGGGATATCAAAGATGAACCCATTGGAGATTTTCTACAAAGCTGTTAGTGACAACACTAGATTGCTTATTGACTCCTCGTTTGGAGGAGAATTTTTAGAAATGGGAGCTGAGGATGTTTGGGCTTTTGTAGAGAAAACTGCTAAGAGATGTGGAAAGTACTCGCAACCTAGGGCTCTCTCTAACGTTAAAAGAAGTGTGGGGATGTATGAAGTTGATGTTGAAACTTATAAGGATGCTAGATATGACTCATTGGCTGCTGAAATTAAACGTCTAGCCTCGGTTATGGAGAAGTCCTTGCCCACCAAGGAAGTGAGTGCCACGAATTCTAGACAGGTGCCTTGTCAATTTTGTGGATCCCAAGACCACACCATTTCAGCTTGTCAGATTTATGGTTCTCGAGGTATCGGTAGGGGTGGGCATATCGGAGTACCCGACACGAACCGGATAACCGTGTCGGATACCCGGAACCGTTTAGATCCAAAATCCCGAACCGCATAGGAATTGTTTAAAGTCGGGTATCCGACACGGTAAACCTAATCGGATCCGTGTCGGATACCCCGGGTACCCGACACGAACCATCAGGTCCTTCAGCCTTCTTCGCCTCTTCTCCTTTTTTTTCAATTCGGACTCGTTGACTGCCGTTTTCCTGATTTTTATCACACCCAAAGCATTTCTCATCAGCTTTTCTTCTTCATCCTTAATTCACCCTTTCTCCTTCTTGGATTTCGACGCCATCGCTCCTTCCAAGACAAGGTTTTGGCTTGATTTCGTGACTGATTCTAGGAACCCCCCAGCACTCGAATTCATGGATTTGAGGAAGAAGGGCCAGATCTGAGTTGTGATTGCCCATTTCTTCTTCGAATTTCGTTGATCTCAATCTTGTTCTTGGAGGCAGTTTCGGGGGCTTGGGCTAGGGTTTTTGGGGGTCTCTCTTCATTCTCTCTGTTACAATAATGTTTCTCTACAATCTCCTAATGGCGTCTAATAGGAGATTTTAAGAATTTAGGGTTTTTTAAGTTGAACTAAAAAAAAGGGGGTGAGAGGGGAGGAAAAATTACTCTACTATTTCTCTGCTAATGGCTGCTGCTATGCTAAAGGTGCTAAAATGCTATGGGATATTTTTAGAATTTAGGGGGTTTTTTTACGTTGAAAAAAAAGGGGCGAGAAGGAGGAGAAAAAAAAGGTGTCGGCACCAAGATTCGAACTTGGGTTTATTTCTCGGGCGCGCTGGGCTTAACTTGCGATCAGTACCAACTGAGCTAGAAGGTTTTGTTGTTATCTTACGGATTTTATATATACTAGTTCTATATTTTATCGTATCTATAAAATAAAATAAAATTTAAACGGTTTGTGTCGGGTATCCGGTAAGGGGATATGCCCGATCCGAACACAAACCGTTTAATGTCGTGTTTTAGCGGTTCGTGTCATTTTTGTGTCGTGTCTTTTCGGTTTCGTGTTTTTTCGTGTCGTGTTCTCGTGTTTTCGTGTCGTATCAGTCATGTCGGGTTTTTCTGCACACCCCTAGGTATCGGGAGTCAGGAGGAGGAAGTCAATTACATGGGAAATTTGAATAGAAGCCAGGGTTACAATATGAACTTCAACAACTACAATCCCCGAGCGAGGGATCACCCCGGTTTCTCTTATGCTAACAGACAAGCTGCAAAAGGATCACCACCAGGATTTCCTCCGAAACCCCCACAGCAGAAAGATAAGATGGAGTTGATGGTGGAACAACTCATGGGTATTGTTTAGAACTTAGCAAGAGAGGTGCAGAACCTTAGTAGAGGCCAGAAGTTACTTGAAACATAGGTAGCTCAACAAGCTAGCAATGCTCCTAGGCCTGATGGTCAGTTTCCAAGGTGTACTGAAGAGAATCCCAAGGTACAGATTTCTGCTATATCTTGGAGAAGTGGAAAGCAGTTGGAAGATCCGATGCATGTAGCATCGAAAGAGACTAACAACAGAGCTGAAGCTAAAATGGAAAAGGCTCCTGAATCGGTGAAAGAACCACCATATGTGCCGCCTCCTCCTTATAACTCGCCACTTCCGTTTCCACAAAGAATGGCTCAATCTCAATCCGAGGCGCAGTTTAAAAAGTTCTTGGAGGTGTTGAAGAAGCTCTACATCAATATTCCATTCACCGATGTGTTGACCCAAATGTTGTCTTATATGAAGTTTCTAAAGGAGATCCTCTCTAACAAGAGGATGCTCGATGAGTGTCAAACGGTGTTTCTTACCGAGGAATGCAGCGCCTTAATTGAGAACAAGCTACCACCTAAGTTGGAGGACCCAGGTAGCTTCGTTGTCCCTATTTCCTTTGGTCATGGTCCTGATTTTAAAGCTTTATCTGATTTGGGAGCTAGTGCTAGTTTGCTTCCTCTCTCAATTTGCAAGAAACTCAGTCTAGGAGAGCCTAGATTGGTTAGGATGCAGTTGATCATGGCGAACAGGTCCATTGCCCACTCAGTCGGTGTTTTAGAGAATGTTCCTATTAAGGTGGGTAAGTTTTTCGTACCGGTGGACTTTGTTGTATTGGATATGAATGTCAGCACCCCCATTCTTATCATTCTTGGAAGGCCTTTCTTGGCCACTGCAGGGGCTCTGATTGATGTACAAAAAGGGACCCTTTCTTTTGAGATAGGGGATGAGAAGGTTGAATTTAACCTCCCTAAACCTTTAGAACCACCTGTTGTGGAATCTATGTGTTGTAGGATTGATGCTGCAGGTAAAGGGGGCTATGATGCCATGAAAGAAGTGGTCAATCGAGACCCTCCAGAGTTTGCTCTGACAAAAAGTGTGGTCAATGGTGCTGCAAAGGAGTTACTTGCTGATGTAGCTCGAGATTTAACAGTCTTTGTGGAGGATCCCAAATTTGTTTTGCAGGTATATGACGGAGTCTCTATGGGTGAAGCTAAAGGAAGACCTTCCGAAAACGTTCAAGAAGGTGATTTGGTACTACTTTTCCACTCAAGGCTAAAGATTGCTCCAGGGAAGCTGATATCAAGGTGGAGCGGCCCCTTCAAGGTCAAAGGAATGCACCCCCATGGAGTTGTTGAGGTATGAAGCAAGGGGATCGGCGAGTTCAAGGTGAATGGACAAAGACTGAAGGAGTATTCTGTCGTAGATCCGACCAAGGAGGTTGTTTCCATTCAACCACCTTGACCCAAGCAATCGAAGGTAATGGAAGGTCGGCTTCAAACCTTAAACTAGTGCTTCTCGGGAGGCAACTCGAGGTATGTTTTCTTTATTTTTAGTTTTCGGTTTTTTTTCTTTTGTATTTTTGAGCTTTTGCAAATGAGCAAGTATGGGGAGGAAAGTGTGCTATATTGAGAATATTGTTTGTGTTTTGAGCTAAATTGAAGGTGTTTGGCACCTATCTACTAACCCCCCCATCTTGCCGAGTTTTGTTGGTGTTGTTTGCCTTGGTTCAGTTTTTGACACATATGGCTTTGGCTTGGCCACCTTCAAGACACTCGTTCTACACGTTGAAATTATAAATATTCACATCTTTTCCTTTATTGTTTTGCACATTGAGAACAATGCTTTGTCTAAGTATGAGGTGGGGGTGAATACTTCATAATTTTTGCAGTTTTTGTGTCTATTTGGCCCGCGCTTATTGGAATGTTTGATGTTTGTTTGAGCATTGAGCCACTGCCTTATTTGACTAGCTAGATTGTTTACCCTCTTTCTCAATTATGTGTATATCTTGCCTCATACTTGGATACTCGAGCTTGACTTGATACCGCATTATTGGGTTTGTGAGCACAAATTGAAATATGATTGAGGCAGTTTGTCAGCCCATTTATCTGTACCTACCCTTGCATTTGATCGTCTACTTGAAGCCTTCTAAGCCTTAGAAGTCTGTTTATTTGGTAGCTCTACAAGATTTTTTATATCTGCTACTTGCCTTTCCTCAATCCTGGATTTTGGGTCATGGTAGTGTACTGTGTTGTGTGGATGTGCTTCAAGTGTGAGGTGATTTCTCTTGGTTGTGATTGAAAGAAAAAAAAGAAAAAAAAAAGAGAAAGAGAAAAAGTATTGGGATAAGAGGAGGATAAAATTCACTCTTGTGCAAAAGTCAAGAAAGAAAAAATACAGTTAATAACTGATCCTGCTTGTGGAGAATAAAATTCACACAAGGAGGAAGAAGTGCAAAGTGAGGAGGCCAAAACACTTAGTAATCGGGTACATTCATCACAAATGTTTGTATTCGCGCAACACGGCGTCGAGGCTAGAGAAGTAAGAAAAAGAGTGAAAAAAGGAAAAGAAAAAAAAATTGATGTGGTTGACAAAAGTGATCATGAAAAAGTTGTAGTGATGGAGTTTGTTTGGTGGATTGGTATGAGTTTGATTATTTGAAGTGGGTGTTTTTTCGGTTGTTCTCGCGTGATCCTTTTTCCCAGATTTTAGCACCACGTGGCCTGAAATTTTCCATACCTAATTGTTTTCACCTTAGCCCCATCATAAACCTATAAAGCCCTCATGATTTTATTGTGTGCATAAATTCAAGCGGTGATTTTGTTGACGATTTTCAAGCTTTGTGGATGATGAGTTTTGAGGTTGAGATTTGAGCGAAATACATTTTGAGGGTTTGGAAATTGATGAGTTAGTTGAACTTTGGTTTTTGGCAATGATATGTTAAGATGCGCGATTACCTTAGATAACCTACCTCCACAATCTGATTTCGAAATCACTCGAGCAAGAAAATATTTTATGTCTATTGATGATGCATTGTTGGTAAATCCTCCCCATATATATATATATATATATATATATATATATATATATATATATATATATATATATATATATATATATATATATATATATATATATATATATATATATTTCTCAACATTAAATCGATTTCCTTGGTTACTTTATACACACACTCCAAAATCTGTTTGTTTATTCTGAACTTGGTTGAACTAGCTCGAAATTACAATCGATACTCCTCCGGTCCTTGAGGCCGGATACGACACTTGATTAGTACAACTGAACCCATGCACTTGTGGGTGTAGGTTTTTGTAAAGGCTCGGATTTTTAAACCCTAATATTCGGAAAAAAGAAATTAAAAATGAATTTAAAACGGATATAATTCGAATGTTTAAAGGAAAACTCGTTATAAATTAATAAATCGACCTTGAATTCTTAAAGCGAATTCCGACCCAAATTTTAACTTTATGGATCGAATCCGTCCTTCACCTCGAGATTTGAAATAAACTTTTGGATGTCGATATCCTTGTAATTTTGAAGAGTTATTTTGATCGAGTCGGGATAAGGTCGAGAGAGCGGGATTCATGATTTATTTATCGGATATTTTGAATTTCAATTTGGACCACTTGATCTTGTCTTCTTCCCCTTTCTTCACCCACATTGCTGCAAAAATCTGGATTCTCCTTGCACCCGGCAGTAGCATTGAAACAAAACACCATCACCTTCCTCACACTTTCCTCCCACCATTTTTGGCTAGTCAATCCCCTACCATCTCCTTCCTTCACCCTTTGCTTCCCCAAATATAGCAAAGAGCCAAACTGGCCTAGCTTGGCCTGGTCTTTCCACTGCAAACGTCCCATTTCCCCTTCATTAAGTGATTTCAGAAGCAGGCCTCTCCTCCCCTCATTTTTTATTTTCAAACACACCCATTCTCCATCTCCAATCCTATCTTCTCTTTCCAACAAAGCCTAAATGAACCTCTATTTCTTATTGTTCTCGCCCAAGACAACACCGGCAACCAGGTGCCTTCCGAGCTCTTCCCCTGTTTGGTTTTCGGAGGCCCACACGAGCACCTCACCACACCTCGTCTTCCTCCATTGGAGTTCAAGCAACGGCCTGGCCATCTTTAGGCTCCGACGAGTCAGGGCCGAGCCAAGCAGCAACCTAGGAGCGGCAGGAGCCGCCGACGCCGACACCACTTCCCCCAGCATAGCCTTCCTTCCTTTCCACCTCTGTTTTCCGATTTCAGGCAGTAAGGTTCTTGTTTCCCCCTCCTTTCTCTTCCTTTCACCTCCACACGACATAAAGGCGGACCTTTAACATCCTAACACCCTCCCTAGGTCGTCTCCGGCGAGATCCCATTTCGACGAGGCGTCTTCGAACTTTCCCGGCGAGATTCCATTTCAGTGAGCTCCCTCCTCTTCTTCCCTTGTTCAAATTCGTGCTCCATGGTTGTTGGGTTGAAAAGTCGGAACTCAGCTACCACCGGCGAAGCTCTCATCTTCCCTTTCTTTTCCAGTTTCCGAATCAGTGAGATTGGGAATGGAGATGAACAGTGATTTTGGGTTTGGGTTCTAATTTGTTTTGTTTTAATCAGACCGGTCCGACCTTTTTATTTAATCAAACCGGTTCAGCTTTTGTCTCCAAAAGAAAAAGAAATGGGCTGGGCTTGAGATCCAATTTTGAAAGGAAAGAGAAAAAGAAAATATTGGGCCTTTTTGGCTTAGGCCTAATTTTGGGTGAACAAATATGTTATAGTATATATATTGTTTTAAGCCAAATGTATTTTCGAAAATATATTTAATGTTTTAAGAATTACTTATGTTTATATCATTACTATATAAAAGCTAAAGTTCCCCTATACTATTCCTTAATGCTAATTACCTTTTTGCCCTCCATTTCTTTAATTTGTGTGAAATAATTTAAGGCTGTTTTTGGAATTCTTATGTTCCCAGTTGGGTGCCACCAACCCACCGCTTCTTCCTAATTTCTATCTTTCGTCTCCCTTCTATCTTGTTAACGCTGCTCACCACCATATTGGCTCACTGGCATCTCCCAACTCGCTTCTCTCTCTCTCGATCACCTTCATGGCTTTCTCACCCATCTCAACTATCAATCCTTCCGCTCGCTCCCTTCTGGCTTTTGTACAGTTTGGGAGATTAAGCCGCCCACAAGCAAGTGAGTTTTAAGGGTGGCGCCGACGGATGATCTTTCGCGCGAGAGAAGGTATGTCTTCGATTTTTCTTTTCAAATTTCTGTAATTTAAGGTTCAAGTGGTTAAGGGCCCTAATTTGAAATCAACGAGTTATCGTCTTCATCAATTACCGGAGCAAAATCGATAACTTCTTTCAAAAGCCCTAATTTTCGATTTTGTTTGATCCAGAGTTCAATTCAGAGATTTTTTTTGTTCAATCAATGCATCTTCCCATCCGTGTAAGTTTTGATTCTTTTCCAATCCGTTTACAATCTCAATCGTTTCCCAACAGCGAGACTAGGTTAGTGCAAAATCGATGCCTTCATGTATGTTATTTATCAATTTTGTGTTGAAGATAATGACTTTTACCTTGCCTGCATGTTGTTAATCAATTTCTCTCAAAATTTCATCCCTTTTTAAAAAAAATTTAACTGGTTTCTGAAATTTGTGTGCTCAATCCTTAAATAAAATACATTAATCCATGAGGCCCCTTACTGCAACTTATAGTGATTCAAGCAGTCTTCATTCACCTCTTCAACTGCCATCTTCATGGCCACTTCTTGCTCCCTACCCATCCGGGACCCACGGTCATTTTACTGGAATTGTGTGGAAACAGAGTGGGGTGTTGAAGGCTTGAAGCAAAGGGACTGAAAATTTCTAGGAAGACTTTTAAATCAGTTGAAATTCTACAGTCAAACTATTGATGAGAGGAGTAGCTAATTACGAGCCACACAGTATTCTACCATGAATTGTTTTCAGTCTTTGCCTAAAAAAAGGAACTTATTAATTTGAAAAAGAAAGAGGGGTTCTTTTGCTCTTTCCATTAAACTCTTTGAGCTTGGCAAAAATATGTTGCTTGTTAAGTTTCCCTAGACTCCTGTTGATCCAAATAGTTCATGTTGAATGCAATAATATGCTCCCATTACAGCTTGTTAATTTTGTGGAAGTGAGAATAAAAATCAGAAATATTCGTACATTTTGTTTCCTCCTATTTTCAATATTGATGATGCTGGTAGAGTGATAGAAATATTCAAAGAAGATGCATCTTCTGCATTAATACTTGATTAAGTAGGTTCATATTTGGCATTATTCTTTTGGTGGTGACAAGAGTTCAGGCTTCTGACGGGACACTGTTCACAGGGTTCTGTTGAGGCTCTATCGATTGGCGAGATCAGACTGAGTTTACGTCAGTCCCTTGCCAATATTGGGTTCGATTTTCTTTCAAGGGATCCGAAGTTACAATTGCTTATTTATGCTTTAGAAGTTGTACTAAGACCCTCAAGTAAAGAAAAACAAAAGAATAGGTCTCAAAAGCCATGCAAATCAAGTTCAGGCAGGGGAAAATGGATGGCTTTAGCTAATGTGGCAAGATTTTTGTCAGTTTCAGTATCAGATTTGGCGCCGAAGGTAATGAAATCCATAGAATGAGATTAATTGAATTCTGATTTTTAGATATAGATATATGTAGGTGTATGATTGGATAAGGAATTGAGATTATTGTTGGCAAACCTTGACTTTGATGCTATAAGAGTGAAGTAATTTACATTAGCAACTAAAGTAATATAGTAGGAACCCGTTTACCTAAGAGATGATTCGTTAGGGTTAAATATTCACCTATTTTACCTTAATTGAATTTGATAATATATGATTTTGTGTTTAAATAGCTAACTTATTCAAGGTATACTTGAGTTTTGTATCTTAAAAATCGGGATTTTTTTTTTTATTTTCCTTCGGTCTTTTCCTGGAAAAATTCTTTATGGAAATTTTTGTTCTTGTGATCATGATATGATTGATATGTAGGTTTAATTGGTAGCTAATTTGATAGTTTTGCTGAAGATGGAACAAGAAGATTGTAGCTGAAGTTCCTATTTTTTATTATTTTGTTTTTCTGATTTTGGGTTTAATTAGAGCATCCACTGGGGCCTTGGAAGGTGCTCACTTTCTTGCCATGGGAAACATTATGAGCCTGAGTGAGCAACAACTCATCGATTGTGACCATGAGGTTTGCTTCTATCTTGTCTTATACGTTTCATTTATGAAACAATTAGGAGTGCAAACTCTTAGAACAAAGAGGGTAATCCCCTGCAGAAAACCTGACCATTGCAGTTAATACGTGTTAGAGATGGTTGTTGGTTCCATCCTTATTTAAAGATGCACTCAAAGTGTTTGATTAAATGCTTATAACAAATAGATCATCAATCATTTTACTTTTGAGATAAATTTACAAATTAATCAAATTCAAAGTCACTTTGACAAGTACTCCAATCTATATTTAACCTTGTTTCATGGATTTTGCTTTGCTAATTGACTCGCAGTGGGCTTCATGAAAGTTAAGTTCTTTGGCATTTGTTGGGTCTTCTAAAATCAGCCGTAGAGAGTTTATGTTCTAGCATTAATGAATAGAGTGTTTATGCTATAGCATTCATGGGGAATTTGTAGTCCTAATATTACTGTATGAGAGTGAAGAACAAGAAGCATACAGTATTAACTCATATGAGTTTTGTACACTCAACAACGTAAGACTGGATTAACTCATCATCCCTCTTCAATTTTTTATCCAGTTATTCTAAGTACATGTCCCTGATTGCTATATATATATATGCCTTGCTAACTTATCTGCTTGGTTCAGTTGACAGTACCATCAAGCTTCTTGGTGCTGCAGCCTTTGCTTTTCATCCAACATTAGAGTGGATTTTTGTCGGTGATAGGCGGGGCACATATTGGGATGGGATGTATCAACATAGAGACCATATTTGGTTGGAATGTAAGCTGCTTATGAAGGCCTGCTGTTTTGTTATAATCCAAGGTCAGCTTTCCCGACAGATGTGTATCTCTAATTATCTGGATTTCAATGAGGGAAAAATTTAAGATAATAGGAATATTCATGTGTAAGAAAATCAGTTTGTACATTTATTCTCCTAAGGAATTCCTCTTTTTGATTGAAGGTAAATGGTTTCGTTCAACTAAGAATTTCCTATTGCTACCTTTATAAGTGTATTTACATGGTCAAAAGATTTGATGGACTAACAACTGATCTGGCAGTGTTGTACACAAAACGTTGATTGCATTTAAAATGCTTGATAAATAGTTTTTAAGGCAGTTGTATTTTTTTTACTAATTACTTTAAGCGAGATAATATTGTACCTATTTTCCCGTTAAACTTATAAAGTTGTTTTAGATTAGTTGAAAGTGCATCCGGCTTATAACAGATGACAACACCGCGCGCATTTGCCCGCGGTTAACGACCTAGTAGTATTTAAATGTGCAATGAGTTTTAAAGCGGCGACATATGTTGTAAAATATTAATTAGATGGAGTATTGTATTATATAATATTAATTAGTATTGTGATTTAAAATTATAATATTATCGCATTTGGATTTTGAAAGGAGAACTTCGGAAAAGGTCTTAAAGGTTGGAATTGATTTGGTAAATAGAGATTGATTTAATAAATTTAAAAGAGGAATTTTGGAAATACCTTAACTTTGTCGAGATTATTTGATAAAATAAGTAACGAGTTGATTTTAAAAGGTGATGTTTTATAAGTGATTATGGGCAAGTAATTTGAGAGCTATTCTTTAAAGATGATTTGACCTAAATTGAGATTTGAAGGATTATTTTTTATAAATGGATTTGTGGATGATTTGAGAAAGCGTTTTGAATGGTGATTTGATCTACCTTTAGGTTTTAAAAGAGTTCTGGAAAATCTTGGGAAAGTGACTTACCTTGCTTAACTTGGTGAATAAATTTGATGACTTGTGTGTGATATTATATGCTTTATGTAACATTAGGAGTAGACTTATTTATATTACTTATATATGTGTTAGGTGATCATCTGTGACATGTTGGCCTTCTGTATACCTAGTTGTTGCCTTTTGCTGTTCTGCACTTCCAAGTGAGTTCCTATATGAGCTCACTCAGATTCGAAAAGAGATCTCTCTTCTTGTAGCCATGTGCATACTAGGTGCTTGCATTCATAATAAAGCATGCCATGTAGTATCCTACTAGGATTGCACTCATGATTGATCATTCGTTTACTCATTGCTTTTGTAAAAAGAACGGCCGTTATCTGTGAAGTAACTAGAGTCATTGCTAGGGTTATAGGACGACCTAGTCCCATCGGGTCCCGTCATGAGTCAATCGAGTCATGAAACTTCCTTATATTATGAGATGCCTGCGGGCTTTATTGTGGAGCGGGTTGGGAATGCGTGCCGCCCAATTATAATGGAATGCATTCACGAGCTGGCCAGTCTCCGCCCTATCAGAAGGGGGTGGAGGTAGGAGAGGGATATACCACTTGGTATTCGGTGCTAAGGCCTTATTATATTTATGCACTTGATCTTAGGAGCATGTTAGTGTGTAAAATTCCGCCTTGCATCTAGAACATCTTTATTAGGACTAGTGTGTGTATGTGTCTGCTTGTTTGGGATTATATTGTGTAGGGCTTCAATTTGACACCGCCCCGCATACATATTTTTTTAGGTTTGTTTTGCAGCATGATTATTCCTTGCTTCCGTAACGTGGGAACTCTCTTGGGCGATTCCGAAGAAATGGTCTAACCCCAATAACCTTGATTCCGCTATTCGTATGACTATTGGTTCTTCACGCTTAGACTTACGACAGGTACAAGGGATTTCCCCGGGGATTCCAACGATCCTTCGAATTTTGGGTATGAAATCCCACTTCAAAACGTTAGAGTAGAATTTCGAACCTTCAACTTGTACTCGGGGCGCAAGATCCTAACGAGGGGTTTCATCCCTCGAAACGTAACCCGGGAATCATAATTTCGGGCCGTTACAGTTTTTAGCCTATTAAGTTTTTGGCGCCGTTGCCGGGGATTTTGACGTGTACGGAAGAAAATTACAATCGATGCAAGGACAGAATAGCAGCTTGCACGCCAAGGATTTTGACGTGTACGGAAGAGGAACCGTATAGCACGAGGCATGTCAGACCAACCAACACACCCGTGCACAACACGACAAGGATGAACGGAAATGACGAGTGAAGACCAGGATTCAGGCCAACGGAAGAGAAACGCCGAGGCCATAGACACGAGCCCGAGGCGAAGGCAAACAAGGGAGAAGGGAAGGACAAAGCGCCACCCAAACCCAACCCTAGCACCACAGAAAGCCCAGAACCGGCAAGGGAGCAATCGGAGACGACATTCGAGAAGCAGAAGCCACCCAAACAAAAAGCCCCAACACGAATGGCCAAACAAAGGAGACCCGATTCACTCACCCAAGAACGGAGAAGGTAAACAATCCGGACTCGAACATACCCGGATTAAGACGACGAAGGAGTACGAACAAATTTGAAAAAAGTGAGAATAAAAATTAAGGTGACAAAGATCGATCTCAAATTTCTCGAACCGAAGCCAACCTGAAAGAAAAGATCAGATGCAGTTCAGCAAGAAAGAAGGTGAGAGAAAGATCAGATGCAAGGGAGTTGCTCGGACAAAGAAAGGGGAGCCACCATGCGAGCCCAAGAACACACACAACAGGGCCAAATCGGGCAACAAAAGACCACTCCCGGAAGGGAGAGGACAAGAATGACACGGATTGATAGATTTGAGAAGGATGGAGCCCGAAAACATGAGGTTTCAAGGGAATGATAGGAGAATTAGGGTTGAAGATAGGGATTAGAGGGAAGGAGATGGGGGCGCGTGGAGCAAAGCCCCAATGCGTTCTCCACTACCTCGAAAGGATTTTTTTCCTCTTACAAGAATATTTATGCTAGCTCCTCTTTTATAGGCAAGAGAAATCCATTAATAACATTTCCAAAGATCTTCAACAATTTTGATATCCCATTGTGCTGCTTGGTTTCAAACACAAATCTAAAGAATATAATACTCATGGCATTCCAAATAAACAACCTATAGAACAATGTCATTAATTGTGCTGTTTGGGCGTTTGGCTAAGTATTGAAAAACTCTGATTTCAAAAGTTAATTAAAATAAAATCTTTTATTTATTTTATTTAAAACTATATAATATCAAAACCTAAAGTTCCGAAAAGCTATTTGATGGTGCCAAACAGAGCAAGATTATTTAAATGAAAAAAACCACATCGTGCTGGTATTGAATTAGTTAGAATATAAAAACATAGAGGATTTTTTTAGATGAATTATTAAATTTAAAGCTGCTCTAAACCAGTGTAGTTTGATACACCGCAAATCCGAATTACGTTAGTGTAGGTCAGAATCGACATGGTGCCACGTCCGAATCAACGTGGTGCCCTAAACCCTGATTTACTCGACGTGGTGCCTGATTTGCGGTGTATTTAATTTCCATGTTATTAAATTAAAAAAACTAGTATTATCCCCGTGCCATGGCACGGTTTTTTATAAATAAAATCCTAATAATATATTAAATTAATATTATAAAATAATAGTAAAAGTTCAGATAATTAAATATTTTGAATTAAACTCATTGGTTGAAAAAAACAATTAAAGTAGTATATATAAATATATTTACTAATATTAATTTTATGATTTGAATTAATCCATTGTTTTTTTAAATTACTAAAACTATAATTTAGGCTAAGATCATAGATTAATTGAATTTTTTCAAAAATTGATTGAATACCCTACTTTTAAGGAGAGAGTGACATCTCATAAAAAACGCTTCTCATTTAAAGTATTATATAGATATATAGATATATAGAATATAGATATAGATATAGATTAAAGAAAACAAAAAGAATTAAAGGAAAAAGAAGAAAAAAATGAGAATTAAAGAAAAAAGGAAAAAAATGGCCTAAAATCCCTCTAAGGTTGACACGTCAGCTTAAACTCTTTTAATATAGATGCTGGCGTAGAAAAATAAATAACGAAATAAAGAAAAAGGAAAAAAACTCAACAAAACTGAAACCACCGATAAATATAGAAGCCGGTTGATACACGAAGTACAAACCCCCAACACACACATCTCGCATTATCTATCTCGCAGTTTCTAGGGTTTACCTTCTTTCTCTCTCTCGTCTGCAACTTCGACTTGTTCGACTGAAGCTAAGCCGCCTCTCCGGTCAAGTTGTTTGTTTGGCGCTGCTCTGATTTTTTGGTAGGTTTATCTTTGCAATCCTTTCTCATCTCCCGGTCTTTAATTTCGTCCGCCGATTTTCGCCCTTTTTTCCTCGGATCCTTGTGGTAGCTGATTTATTTGCATGTTGTTCCGTTTGTTGTTAGATTCTGGTCTGTTTGGGTACTCAGATGTTTTTCCATTACTCGGTATTGATTTCTATTTTATTTGCTGCTAATCGTGCTGTTGAGCGTATGTTAGGGATTTCAAAAGGCCAATTTTTAAGAGTTAATTGTGTTGTTGAATTGAAATCCGTTCTAAGATTGTTTTTTTTTAATCGATTTTTTAAGCTATCACTGATTCACTGTTGGCTGTCCATATTTTTCCCCTTCCTCACTGGCGACTTGATGGTTTCTAATTTTCTCCCTTTTCTAGGGTTTGGAGTTGTATGGTCTGTCTGTTGAAACCTGTTTAGGTTTTTACGGCTTCTTGATGATTAATGTGATTCAGATTTATGCCATCCCATAATTAACCACTAAACAATCAAAACTGAAACATTTTTCTCTTGGGGAGAAATAATACCTCTTGATTTTGGGCTCTATCCTTTGGAACTGTTGTGTTGCGATTCCATCTGGTCCTTTATACTGGTTTGTGTTAGTATTTCTGATTTCTTTATCCTTTTATTTGATTGATGTAAATGATGATCATTCTTGGCTCTCGTATCCGGTGTTATATTTGAGGCTAAGTTATGATCTTCTTTTCTTGTTTCTCTTTGAGATAGGATTGTCTTGGAAGAAGGTATAGAATGTTCCTATAATGTGACTGAGCACAATCAAGGTGGGATGCATCCAAGGCAGAACACACTGTTGGTGTTTATGATGTGCTGCTAGCATCGCTCTTGTCAGAGCAGTTTGATGTGTACTTCTTTGTTTCTAAACTTGTGACATGCGACCCTGAGTGGTGGTAATACTTGAATTGGTCATGAGCAAAGCTGGTTCTTGGTGATTGAATATCGGATGCTTTTTTTCTTGTTTCGCAATATACTTGGCTCTTTGTTTGTGCTGAATCCTTATATTACAAGTGGCAGATTGGAATACTATCAAGAATCAAATTTATTTTGCAAGGGCAAATCTGCAGTATCTATGCTGAAACAATAGCCAATATATATTTTTTTCACTGTGTTGGATAAATCATATAAAATAGAAAAAAGTATAATCAAGACTCGTAGATAATTTGCGTATGAATCAATCAATCAATCCAGACATGAAAAGTGTTAGGTCACACGTCTGACATAATTTTTTTTTGGCAAAAGTCTGGAACATGATTGAAAACACTGGTAAAAAGATTCGGACATCACTTGCTTTCTGATGATTTCTGGTTAAGTAATACAAATGGAAGGAATAAGGGAACATGATGGCATCCATTTTCCATATATTATGATTGAAGGCCAAAATGACTGGATAGAAACTCTGCATAATTACCTTTTCTTGCTACAAGATAAACAAAATCTTTTCTTTGAACCAAGTGTGTTGCCATATGCGTGAAGTTTGAGTGAAAAGGAAGTAATAATTTGCATTGGTTTGAAAACAACTGAAGGGTTAAGATGGAATTGTATAGTTAGTCAGTGTATGCAAGCTAAGGTCCATTACCAGTCACTCTGGTTCGGCTAGTGATATCAGCTGAAACCAGATATTTTGGGGGGAAAAATAAAATAAAATCACGAAGTAGGGATGTGTTGAGGTTATATTACTTGTGCCATTCATTTGCTTGGGAACGGACGATCTTTGTGTCTTGTTTGTCATCTTCTAATTCTAAATTCTCTCTTTCTTTAATTCATTAATTGAAAGGGTATGCTTCTGTAAGTGCATAATTTTTGTTTTGCATCTAACAACAAAAGTGATTCAGTGTGTCATGCTTGTTACCTTTAGGGATAAAAATAGAATGGTAGATACTTTGTAGAGTTATAGTTCTTGCATTCCTGTCTTGTCTCTATTATGTAACACGAATAAACATTCGTCTAGTTAATGGACTAAGCTTTGAGTACAACCATGTTGTAAGTTTCTGAAGATGCATTATTCTAATGTTACCCTTTTCTTCAGTTCAGGGAATTAAGTTTTCTTGTGAAAGGGTCTTGATATGTCAAATAATCGTCATGTGAAAATCTTCAACTTCCTCGTGAAATTGCTGTATTAGTCTCCCCGTACATTGTGCTATTTTTTTTTAGAAAACATATGCTTTAATGGGTTGTTTGTCTGCTATAAATTTCTGTGTGATAGCCTTATTGATAAGTTATTTTGCTTCAATCCATGGTTTTTTAATCTGCCGGAAAATAGAGAGACAACATGGTCCGTTATTCATTGTTGCTTCTTTGCAATCTTACAGTAATTTGATTTATCCAGTTCCGAGGTTTAATGGTGATTTTTTTTTTTCTATTTGTCCTCCACTGGTTGATGAATTTAGTAGTTTTATGACCAACTGCTGCTTCAATGCTGTGATTAATTAGTTGTGTTGCTAATTGTGTAGATATGCATTACTGCACTTGTTGTCTCTACTGAGTAGTTATGCTGTTATGTTGGACAGATGCTGGGAAGCTTCATGGGCAACCTTGAATTAGAAAGTTAAAGATCTGTGTCATTGCTCTCAGTATACGATGTCAGAGAATATTGTCTCACAACACATGACACTGGAAGACGGTTATGGTAGTCGGATGTATCCTGTCATGAGCAAACCAGATTCATCAATGGAGAACATTTTAATGGAATCGCAAGGGCCCTTGAACTTTAGTTCTACACAGCCACAGTTGACTATGCCAAACATACAAGGTCTACAGAGTAACCAACAACTGAGGGGTGATGTTTCACAAGAGATGTCTGAATCACACTTCGAGGTGAAGCCACTGGATCCTATGGGTAACAACACAGTTCCTCAGCAAATTCTGGTGCCGAACTGGAAAATGCAACAGATGCAAACTCATGAATCTAATTCAGGAGAACAGAAATCATTGTTAGTGAGCAAAAGAAAGGCAGCATTAGAACCTTTATCTAATGGTCCTAATACCAAAAGGGTGGCACAGCCCAGCTCCCTCTTCAGCTCCTCTGGAATGCCAGCTTTGTCTGTACCAAGTAAAAAAGTTATTCCTATGGGATCAATGTCAAATTCGCCTAGGTCACTGCCATCAAGCAAGAAAAAGCTGCCGGATTCTGTAAATAGACCCCAATCAAATGCTCAGAAGAATCGAAATGTTCAGCCTGCTCCACCTACTAAAGCACAATTCGGGTCATCTTATACTGTGAGATCCAAGCTGAGAGAGTCATTAGCTGCTGCACTGGCCCTGGTTTGCCAGGAGCGTGAGAATCCATCAAATGCAGAGAAAAATGATCAGAGTCTAGTGGGATCAAAGGAGTTGGATGATTCTGTAACTCCTAGACCAGCATCTGATACGAGGGATGCATCTGCTCTTGATCCTCGAAAGGTTGGGGAACCAGCGGCTGCTACTTTGTCATGTCCTATTGAGGAATGCAGGAATACCACCAATAGCTCATCTGAAACGATTGATGATAAACATATTGCAGAGGACACTGTTGAGTCATGGAAGTTTGTGGGGCAGGAATTTCAATCTAATCCTGTCCTGACTTATGAGGATGCTTCCTTCAATGATGGCTTCTTCGGAAAAGATGAGCTTCTGCTAGGAAATGGACTCTCCTGGGCAATGGAGCTTAATGGGGACATTGTAGATGTAAAGGAAGAGGAAGTTGGTGATACAGCTAAGTTAGCAACGTATCAAGACACTGGTGATGACAAGAAATCAAGTCTCTCATGTTCAGAACCACTTCCTTGCCCAGAGGCTCTTGCTTCTGAAATTGAAGCAGAACTTTTTAAATTCTTTGGGGGTGTTAATAAGAAGTACAAAGAGAAGGGTAGATCACTGCTGTTCAATTTGAAAGATAAAAGCAATCCTGAACTTAGAGAGAGGGTCATGTCTGGTGAAATAACTCCCGAGAAGCTGTGCTCCATGAGTGCAGAGGAGCTTGCTTCCAAGGAGCTTTCTGAGTGGCGAATAGCAAAGGCAGAAGAACTAGCACTAATGAAGGTTTTACCTGATACAGAAGTAGATCTCAGGCGTTTGGTGAAGAAGACTCATAAGGGGGAGTTTGAGGTGGTTGAAATGGAGAGGGATGTTACTGCTCCAATGGAATTATCAGTAAGTGCAAGCACACGTTCTGTAGATCAGCCACAAGACAACAGGAAGAAAGCTGAGCGGTCTAGGGATATATCCCCTGTTCAGGCTGCTAAAACCGAAGTCAAGGAGGATCCTGCAAATAAGTCTAAAAATGAAGAACTAGATGGTCAATGTCAACTGACTATTCCTAATGATGGTGGTGATGTGTTACATGTGCTAATGGTTGATGATATGAAAGATCTTCCTCCTATTGTGTCTTTGGATGAGTTCATGGATTCCCTTGACAAGGAGCCACCATTTGAGAATTTGCACGGTGATTCTGGAACTATTCCTGGCTCAGGGAAGGAAACTTCTGATGTTGGCGATGATACAAATTCCTCTGATCAGACTTCTAAAGATCCTGGGAAAAAGACACAGCACAGATCTGATGAAGTGGATTCTAAGAACACAGTCTCGAATAATAGTGTGAAGTCTACCCTCCGTAAGAAGGGACCTGTAATCTACCCTGCATCTGGTTCGATTAGGGGCGAACTTACCTGGGAAGGATTATTACAACTTAGTATCTCATCTACAGCGAATTTTGTTGGACTTTATAAAAGGTGAGCACTTACCATTTTAAAGTTAAGCTGTTCATTTTCTATGTGGTTTCTTTTGATTTTGGGCATGCTTGTTTTTGGGTTACTTCATTCATAGAAGCAGAATGCATTGTGTTGTTCTAGCCAAATGCTCTGCCTAATTTAACTAAACCAATCTTTTAATGCTGTCGCCTGTCAGGCGTCTAGCAGTGGCCATATATTTGTGTTAGACTGTAGTGTCAAACTGATTAAAGCCATTTACAAAGTTGCACTATATTGTGTATGAACTTCTAAGCTTTTCAAGTCTTTTCTGCAGTGGTGAAAAGACAAGCACCAAAGAGTGGCCAAGATTTATTGAGATCAAGGGAAGGGTGAGGCTCGATGCTTTCCAGAAGTTCCTTCAGGACCTGCCTATGTCACGAAGCCGTGCAGTCATGGTAGTCCTAGACTTCTTTCTTCCTTTGTTTTTTTTAATATGTTCCATGACAGTACTCGGCTTGTGGTTAGATCTTGCCATCTTGTCTTTCAGAGAAAAGAAATATCTGTCAAAAAAATTTCAATGAATGAAATGCAAATTACCAGCTTCGAAAGAGATCATTAGAATACATGTACACACATTTCAAATTGATTTTTGTGGTGGATGTTTTCATCTTCTGCAAGTCTATATCATGGCTTGAGCATGTGCCTCTTGCTTTGCATGAGAGCTCTTGAAGGACAGTCTTCAGGCATACTTCTTACTCTTGATCCTCTCGCTTCATAGGATCTAGCTGTATGGTGGATAATTTTTTTTTTTGAAAATGAAAATTTCAATTGCCTCACATCTAAGATCTCAAGCTGTATATGATCTTGAAAAGATTGATGAATACAAGGTTTAACTCCATGTAGGCGTCTAAGCAACATGTAATGGACATGGTTTCCAATATTGGTGATACACAGATATGAACATGAAAATCTGCAACATTGTGCTTCAGGAGTTCTTAACAATTTTAGGAATCTATTCAGCGTCCTGTATCTCACCTTTTGTTCATGTGCATTTCCTAGGTGGTTCATTTCGCTTTGACAGAGGGGTGCTCTGACAATGACCGCAAAAATCTTCAAGAGGTAAGCGCATGGCTAACAGTCAATTATGAGGGATTGTTTCGGAACTTTCAAGTGGTCATATATACTAAAGCAATGAATTTGTATCACAGCTAGCTGATTCATATGATGTGGAGCAGAGATTAGGGTTTGCTGAGCCATCCCCAGGATTCGAAGTTTACTTCATTCCACCACAGACCGCAACACTTGACATGATCAGCAAGCATCTCGCGAAGGAGTTTACTGAAATACTAAAAACGATTGACATTGGCCTGATTGGTATTGTTGTATGGCGAAAAGCGCATTTAACGCCTACCACAGACCGCAAGGACAATGCTAAAAGGCAGCAGCAGCAGCCTTACTACTCAGCGACTACTGCCAGCAGTAGACTTCCTGAGAAAGATATGTTCAAATCAAATGTCAATTTGCCATCAAGATCTGTTGCCCCATCTAGTTTTATGTCTAGATCCCAACCCGTTAATAATAATGTTGACGATGACGATGATGTACCCCCTGGATTCGGCCCCCCGACCACCAAGCGCGAGGACGATGATCTCCCAGAGTTTAAATTCTCCGGTGGTGGTCGTGGCGGCCTGAGTCCGCCGTTTAATCCCCCGGCCCCTCAAAGGTTATCCTCTCCAACTCCATCGCGGTCGGTGGATCAAGTGAGACTAATGATTCAGAAATATGGAAAGGGTGAAAATGATAATGTTCCTAGTATGAGAGGTGGAATAGCCTTGCAGCCCTGGGATGATGACGATGACGACATCCCTGAATGGCAGCCAGATGCGCCTCCACCTGCTCAGCCACAGGTTTTGCCACCACCACCGCCCATGCTGCCGGCGCATATGGCAAACTTGGCTCATCTCCAGCAGCAGCCATTGGTGCCATTAGCCAAGCCCATGGGTGGTGGCAGTAGTGGCAACCCCAATGCCGGGTGGTGGCCTGGCAATCAGGTGAATATGCAACCGAGCAACCTCCGAGGGCAGGATCAGGGTAGGCAATGGAGATCAGATGGGCATAGATCTAGGGGAAGAGGATATTGAATTTTTGATCGTTTCCTTTTCGTAAATACGCTTTGTTTTTCCTCCCCCTATACTCATTTTGCCCTTTCTCCATTTACCCCCCTTTTTTTAATTTCTAGAGTAGGTTAATAAGGTAGAACATGTTGTAATGACCATAAGATGATGTATCTTAGAAGCTTGGTATTTGAAGTTGCTTGACCCATTTAGTTCACCGGTTTTTCGCTGTTTCGGTTTGTTTTAAATCAACGTGTTTTATTGGTGTAATGAATACTGTTTGCAGTTTAGCAATAACCTCTTGCTTTTTTGGTTTATTGGTGCATTATTTGTCCCATCTTTTGACTAATTATGATTTGCAAAAAGAAGAAGAGGACAGATATCTTATGTGTTGTGGTCCTTTGACGAGGCAATTAATGAGCAAAGAGGCCAAGTGATTTCCTTTGTTTTATGTCACATGACACTATGATGACAGGGATAAAATAAAGTTCAAAATTGTAATCACAAGACAGGGATTTGTTTGGGTTCATTTGGCGTTGATTGCTTGTTAGTTGTAAGGTGTTACAAGCCTATTTCCGTAGTTAGGATAGGTTGATGGCATCCAAACGAACCCTAAAGTCTTAGTCTTGCTTTCACAAGACGAATTTGCAAGTTTATGAAAGCATTGATAGTCTTCAGTATCATTATATATATGTACTAATCATATTATTTTAACGCTTGCCATTCCAATCTAAGCCATTGCCTGCTCTTCGACTCCTTACAGTGTTTCCATTCTTACATGAATTTAAGACCGCAATGAATCTCTAATGAGATCCTTTATTTGCATGAGAATGGTATACAAAGTCAACAGAACTCAATAAATACAATCGGATTTATGACTACATAAATCGTTGAGAGTAGTTCTAGATCTTGACAATAATTCAGTATTAAATTGTAAACCTCATGTATCATGTCGGCATGTCATTGAAATTTATTTTTTAAAATATTAGACCAAAGTAGGATCTCTTTCTAGCGAAAAACACCCTAAATCATCCGTGGATTATTACAAGAAAATCTCTATGAACAGGGTTACATATAAAAAGTACCGAAGATACAATTATTCTAGCAACACAGTTGGTTGCTTGATTAGCTTATTGTCAAAATGGGCAAGCAAGAGCTCATATTTATCTTATAATCCATCTCAATTTCCCTTTAACTAACATAAGCTTCTCATTGGCTTCTTATAGTGCACATGTTATTGGAAACTTGTAAAAGATCAACTACCAGTAACTGGTAGTGTTAACATTAACGACAATGCTACATGAATTTTTTGACATTTGGAGTTCATACTAGTTTTCCCAACTACCAAAAATTAAGGCTATTTCTCGCAATTTACCTTTGATAAATGAGTTGTTACCAATACCTTCTAACCTAAAAATTGACTTATTACCTCCTTATAAACAAGTACAAGGTGCCAAAGGAACCATTCTGTACGATCAGATCGAGCTTAATCTAAGCAGGCAGCTCAAACCATAAAATTGTGTGGTTCAAAGATCATACATGTAACACTGACGATAAAGAAACTTAATGCTGCATCACATGTGCATATATCATGTACGAGTCAGAACGAATCTTACTTCCTCCACTGATATAAAGCTGATGAAAGCCATACAATAAGATGTTCTTGCAACAAACATATGAAAGCCATGTTTCTCCAATAACAGGCAAACTGGATACTGACGCAGTAATGCTTACACCATATACTATAAATGTTTCATGTATGATTGTATGATTCACTGTAAAAGGATCTAAAGAACAGCATGTCAAAATGACCCTCCAATCAAAAGTTGCATGGAGAACCTGTGACCAAACGAAGAACCCATGACCAATTTTAGGATGTAAGTGCAGAGGAAAACAATCTCAGAATCTACACAGACAGAAGCATGTTTGGCGCCCTAGTTCCATATCGGAGGTATCACACACTTAAAGATTCTCTATTCACAGGTACTGAGCAAGGGTTGTAATCAGAGATGAATGTAGTTATATTCTGTCAAGATATCAAGAGACGATAGCCAAGTGTGAACTGCCAGAAGAGCTGCTAGATTCCCCGGCTAAATTCTTGGCCTTTGCTGCTGAGCATTCGCCTGAAGGGGCCTCTGGGACATCACCAATATCCAAAGCATCCGGGAGGATATCAGGAGTTTCAATAGACTGCAGCCGAAGATAAAGAGAAAATGTACTATCAGAAATTGTCACAAAGAATGACCTATGTACTACTCAAAGTATATAAAAATTGCATTAACTCTGAAAGAGGACGTTGGTCGGTTGGTCCTAAAGTAACAAAATTCTTGTTACAGATCAGGCATACAAGAAATAAGGCAAACAACAACATAAGAAGATGCACACCTCAAGTTGGCTCAGCATTTCAACTGAAGCATCCAGGTCTCCATCATTTACAGTGTAAACATCAAGAAGAGACTGATCAGACATGTCTGGAAACGACATCTGAAGATATGCTAGATCCATTTCAAAGTCATCATCAAATTTCATCTCGGATTCTTGAATAGAATGAGTAGTATTTCCTTGAGGCTTATCGGCCTTCTGGTCCTTCAGCTTTGAGTTGTCAGCAATAGTAAGCTTCTCCCGTCCACGTTCATCAGATGCAACAGTATCTGGGTTCTCACTGCTTGCATCTCTTAAAGCAACTGGTACATATGATTCCGCATAGGGATTCAAAGTTGATGGAGAAGATTTCATTGTCTTGGTTCTTGAGAAAAGTCACTAAAGCAAATAAGCAACTTTTATAGAAAAAGCAGAATCAACACATCATATAACAAATAACAAAAATCATGAATATTAAAAGATCACTCAAAAGAACAGATCTGTCAAAATGGATATGTATATGAAAATCTATTAGGTCAAGCACTCAGCACTCCACTGTTACAAACTAAGATTCATTACATTCTAGTTTTAGAAGGAAGACACAATTTCACACTGGTCCAAAGGTATCTCAGCTTGCAAAAGCTCAAACAATACCCAGATCAAAGCACCTATTCATGATTATCAGGGATTCGAAGCAAGCTCCATAGCATGTCAAGAACCTTCCCAAGGGTGTCACATGACATCCTTCAAAACAACTTACATATGTCCCTCCCTGCTTCTCTTTACCTCAAAAGAGTGCATTAGAATGGTCTCCTAACCAAGGCATAATCAATGTAAAAATTGTATTAATAAAATGAAATCTTTAATCTTTCCAAACCCCAAATCAACGTTTCAAAATCTTGCAAAGACTTATGCCTCACTATCACCAAGAATCATCATCCAAGGTACTGTTTAGCACTATCATTATCAAATGTGCTTCATACTCGTCAAATCGGACAGCTTAGTATATGATGAAACAGTCTAGAAAACGTGAAATAAACAAAGTTCAAAACAAACAGATCTAAGGAACAGAGAGCATGACTCTGAAATATAAGAAGTAGCAATGGCAACCTGATATACAGGAAGGCTGAATCAACAATCTGATACTTTTGATTTGTCTCCCTCTACGGGCATACACAACCAACCACAAGTTGGACAAAGAAAAAACAGGAGGAAAAAAAAAGGACACACGTAATCGCAACAGTAAATTCTACTAAGAAATTTTACAAAATATTAACAAGACCTGCAATCAGAAATAAAAGTCAACTTTTCTCATTAGTCATTGTTATAAACAGATTCGATAGGGGAATAACAGAGAACTAATAAACAGTATCACTCGACGATTGATAATAGGCAATCGCCAAACTTGAATCACCGAACAATCATCAAACTTAAACGCATAAGATCATCCACAAGCAAACAAACAAAATAATCAATTCATCATATTCGGTCAAGGCGGAGATGTAATCCGGTTTCAGTTCCAAGATCAAGGAATCGAAATCGGAACTCCAAGAAACCAGTGCGATCGCGATAGATGCGAGCAACAAGTCGGGAAATTAAGTTCGAAAATTCAAAAGAAATGAACAATACCTCAAGAAATTGGTTTGACGGAGGTCGATCCGAATGAAACTGAGCCGATTCCGCAATCGATTGAAGAGAGGGGGGGAGAGAGAGAGAGAGAGAGAGTGGCACCAGTGAAATGTTTTCTTCGCTGATTGGAAGGGAAAGGGACGGGGGAAGGTATTTATAATGCGCCCCTCTCTCCATTCCGAGTCTGATGCGTGCTTCCAGGGCAATTAACTACTAATTTAATCTTAATTGGTAATAAATACTAATTTAACTAATCCGTTTAGAAATTACTAAATTTAAAGAAAAATAGTTTTGTGTGGGTAAGAGAAAATCTTTTATACTAGATTATTCAAAGAACTATAATCACGAAAACTTAATTTAATAAAAATAATATTAACTAACTATGTATTGAAAATTCAAATTCATTCAACAATATGTATTCAGGGGTCCTTTGTATGTATATGATCATAGTCTAGAAGAGGGAAATATTAGAGGATCATAGGGGAAATAGTTATCTCCCATAAACTTAGGGCAATGGAGGTCGTAGGACTCTCTCAAAGGTGGGGCTGAATTACAAACTTAAGATTTGCAGGGCCGTTCAATCAATTTTGGAGGCCCTATACAATTATTAAAATGAGGCCTATGATATTTGTCATTCTTACAAATGAATATTAATTATTATGTATAAAAGGGTACTTGAATTCTTATACAAATTAATATTATTATGTATGTAAGGGTATTCGAATTCTTACAACACTAAATTAATTCTCATAACTTTAAAATATTTCCGGCTATAAAGTTCATTGTAGAGATTTTTTTACAATAAACAATTTATATTTATGTCATATGATATAGTACAAATATTATAAATCATTATACAATATGAATTTTTTTTTCTACAAATGTTTCAATGAATTATAAGTCTCTTTTCATTATATTTTTTTTAATTCGCCTATTTTATGGGTTCTAATTGATTTTAATTAAATTTAATTTGTTTAATAGGATGTTGAAATTTTGAATGTTTTATTTTTTTAAAAGTATAAAATATTTATGAAATCTTATACATTACTAAAGTTGAGAAAAATAATTTGAAATATCATCATCCTATAATTGAGTCTTTTAGGAAAAACTAAAGAATTTTTTTTCAAAATATTCACTAAAAAAATAAATAATTAACAAAATATTCAAACATTTAAAATATTTACAAAAATATTCATTTTTTGCAGAGTTCTCAGAAAAACGCGGTCTGAGACCGCGTTTTATTCAAAAGGTAAAAATTTTGAAACTGAAGAAAAATGGACAAAAAATTAACAAAAGAAACGCGGTCTGAGACCGCGTTTCTATTGTTAATTTTATTTCGGGGTAAATTGTGTAATTTTTTAATTTTTTGTACAATAGAGACGCGGCTCCACACCGTGTCTCTTGATTTTTATTTTTTTTTAAGGAAAAGGGAAGATAGGGCTAATGGAGGTCGGGTGCCGCCGGAGGAAGGAACGCCGCCGGAGGAGGGAGGAGGAGGCGCGGGAGGAGGAAGGAGGAGGCGCGGGAGGAGAATCCGGATCGACGGCCGCTGGCGCTCGAGAGGGTGATGCGCCGCCTGCTCGCCTCCTCTCTCCCTCTCACCATCTCCCCTGCAAGTATGTGGCCATCTCCGTTGTAATCTCCCTCTGCCGCCCTCTGCCTCACCGACGAGCTCATCCCGCTCCCGCCGACGAGCTCCCTTCGTCTGTGACCACCCGAGCTCGCTCTCGATCGGAATCGCATCCGAGCTCGCTCTCGATTCTCACCGCTTGCATCCGACAACAACCCCCAATTTCTTCGATCGAAAATTCCATTCCAAATCGGCCTCCGACCTTCCTCCGGTGGGCTTCCATTCCAGTGGCCAGCCAGTGGGCTTCGATCTCTCTCCTTCAAGCGGGATCCGGCATCTCCACCTTCCTCCGGCCTCTCCTCCTTCCTCCTCCGGCAGCCCAGCAGTGCCGTCTTCCCTTCTCTTTAAAAAAAAAAAATAAAATCAAGAGACGCGGTGTGGCACCGCGTCTCTATTGTACAAAAAATTAAAAAATTACACAATTTACCCGGAAATAAAATTAACAATAGAAACGCGGTCAGGGACCGCGTTTCTTTTGTTAATTTTTTTGTCCATTTTTCTTCAATTTCAAAATTTTTACCTTTTGAATAAAACGCGGTCTCAGACTGCGTTTTTTCTGAGAACCCTGCAAAAAATGAATATTTTTGTAAATATTTTGAATGTTTGAATATTTTGTTAATTATTTATTTTTAGTGAATATTTAAAAAAAAAATCAAAACTAAAACATCCAAGATATGCTAAATAAAAAGATATAATTAATTTTTTAATATAAATAAATTATTTACCATCGTTATAATTAATAATATAGAAGGGATAATATGTCTAAATTCACTGTAATTATTTACAAAAGGCAAAATGAAGCAAAGAGAAAAAAACACAAATTGAAATAAAGAAAAGGATAACAAAAGCAGCACAAGGAAAAATGAAAGAAAAAAAAAGTGGGAAAAAAAATTCAAACAAGAAATAAAAGGGAAGCAATGGGGAATCAAACCCATGCCTTTTGGTATCATTTAATTTCCTCTCCTTCCCATTTACCGACTAAGCTAATTGGATTAATTGATTCAATATCCATTCTAATTTTACTTATTACAAAATACCATATATATAAATAAACTATTTTTTCTCTAAACTCCGGGGGCTCGTGGGTCGAAGGGTGGGGTGGTCGCCTATGTGCGCCCCACCTTAGGGCCGCCCCTGAATTAGGGTATGAAATGTGGAGAAAAGGTAAAAAAAAATATGTGAAAATGGGGGAAGGAGGATAATAGCTAAAATAATGACTAATGAATCTTAATTTAAATATGGACTAGATTCATTAAGGTAATCACTGCCTTTCTTTACCAAAAAACAAACGGAGATAGTATAATTCAAATTAACTCAAATCCATATGTTATATCAATGAAAACAAACTTAAATTACTCTAAAATCAAAATGGTTCAATCCAACTCATTGACTACCATCTATTATAGTCATGTTATCAATATTTACAACCATGCATGTTATATACTTCTATAGATAGTTAATCCAATATTGTGTTTTATTAAAAAAAAAAACACACACACAACTGAAACAACTACAACTAACATAAGTTTATAAGATGTTATTAATTTAGTCACTTATTACCCCATCCATTTTTACGAGTTATTCGGCAAAAAGGTAGTAGGTAGTAACAAAAACTCCAATGTCAATCTCGATTAGTGATGTTTTACCATATGCATTCCCACTTAGGCATTCGATTAAGAATATATTATAAGAACCAATGATATATGTTCAATTGTGCATCACCTTTCTCGGTGCGACAAAAGTAGTTTCCCTATTCTTTATAATTATTACCTAAATAAGTTGTGAATGCGATTGCCTTCTTTTTAAGGTGGTTCAGATTTTGAACCGACCTGAAAATCGAACTGAAAATTCTGGTTTCAGTTTCATCCAGTAATGGTCGACCTCCTCCCCTCCCCTCTCTGTCTCCCATTCCTCTTCCGAAAGGATCCGCAACCGCCAGCCAGTGCTTGTAGTTGCTAGTTGTAAGCCTGTAATGACATAATTACAACTGAAATCAAATTGAGAGAAATTGATCCAAACCTAATCAAATAGCTACATAAAAAAACGCAGTTGATGATCAAAGAATAATTTTGGGGGTGGTGTTTGAATTGGAAGGATGGAATAGGGAATTCAAAGTATAAGGGCACATTTGGTATTGATATGAGTTATCGGATATCAGCCCCCAATATCTGATATAGTAAAGTGATATCGATATCTAGTGTTTGATATCCCCTATATACCAAGTGATATCGATATATGTGTTTGGTATTGCTAGATATCGATATCTCTTGATATCTAGATATCAAATTTGAGCTTATTTTCTTCAGGTAAGTGTGATAAAAAAAAGGGGCATTTTATTTATGCCTGATATAAAAAACACATGTCCGGCATAAATAATAGGGTGTTTTTTTATACATCCCAAATACATACAGTCATTTATGCCGGATATTTCTAACACAAGTCCGGCATAAATGAAGTTGTTCCTTTTTTTTTATTTAAAAGCTCAAGTTATTTATGCTGGGCCTGGAGAAATTACATCCGGCATAAATACTCATGAGAATTTTTTTTAAAAGCCCGTATAATATTATGACCTTATATAACAGACGATTTTCCGAGATATAATTTAAAGTTATTTTGCAAGAGCGCTTTTGAATATCAATATAAACCCTTGTTAAACGTCATCAAAGACATACATAAATATCATCCAAACAATAGCAACAACCACTACAAATCCACTGTTTAATTTGCCCCACCAACATCACATCCGAGGTACATATCTTGATAGATAGATCAACCTTAGAACTAAAATGCAAACATGCTAAAGCAAAAGTAGTCCCTGCTAAAGTAAAGCAAAAGTAAGTGCATGGCCACATCCGGGTACATATCTTGATAGATGCTCGAGCTCACCAAATGAAAGTCATCTCTCGATGAGCACATGAACTGGACACAACTTGTGCTTACCTAAAATAAAAATCAGAAAGACATTGTTAAGAAAGCTAATAGCTTGAGCTTGTCAAGCATTCATTGTAACGACCCAGAATTATGATTTCCGGGTTACGTTTCAAGGGATAAAACCCCTTGTTCGGATCTTGCAATCCAGGTACGGGTCGAGGTTTCAAACTCATTTAAGATTAGTAGAAAAAGGGATTTCAAACCCTAAAAACCTCGAAGGGCCATTGGGTACCCTTAACCTGTCCTAAGACTATGTCGTGGAATCCATTTCAAACGGAAGTAAAGCGGAAGCAAGGTAAAGATACAAGTGCCACGGCAGAGCCGGGTCAAAATCAAATCATAAGTGGGTGATTACCATTTATAACGAGTTATAGAATTAGCCAGGTTCTTCGATTCGCAAAAAGGGGACCCCGTCATATAGACATCGAGCACTCAAATCTGCAGAAAATACCTTTAAAAGAAGAACGGGGAAAGGAGTCAGATCGAGCCACTCATGCGGGACCGACAGTCCTCGCTGAGGCCACATAGTATGTGCTATACCTAATAAAGATGCTCTAATGCAGTACGAAAGTCAAACACACTAGCATGCTCCTAGTCATAATAATGTGTAAAAATACTGTAAAGGGCCCAAGACAATGCCAAGTGGCATATCCCTCTCCTACCTCTGCACCCCTTCCCGTTAGTGCAGAGACTGGCCAGTTCGGTGCTATAGCATAGCAATTTCCTCGTGGTGGTGCACAAACCACGACATCATCATATCATATCATCTCATCGCTTGCCCGATGGTGCTGGGCTATCATATCATGCTCATATAGACTCGATTGACTCAGGGTACCCGATGAGGCTGGGCTACCCTATGACCCTAGCAAAGACTCTAGGACTATCACACATAACATCCGTTTTGTTTCAAACACACATAATAACCACATGCTCAATTCAATGCAATCCTAGCATGATACTACATGGCATGCTTTTATGCATATGCAACACCTAACATAAAATGCAACAACAGACATGAATGTCCAACCTGAGTAAGCCCCCTAGGGAACTTACCTGAAGATGCAGAACAGCAGGATAATACAAGTAAGGGCCCAAATGCAAGTCCAAAGCGATCCAGAAGAAATACACACCTATCATCAAGCCATTTCCATAAGCTACCGGTCCATCATTCACACACACGAAACCCAAGTTCTCAACATACTCGAAACCAACCGATAGAGAAACCGTTTTCCAAAACCTTTCCGATATGATCACCATCAACCAAAATCATCCGTCCAATTTTCTTCTCAAAACCAACATCATCAAACCAAGACAAAGTCCCGACATTAAACATTTAAACCTTAAAACCAATATCTCGAAATCATATTATAGAAATAGTCCCGACATTTTATTTCAAAACCTTGACTTTAATGTTTCAAGTAATTTAAAACATTGATAAACATTTCCAGAATAAATCCATCTTTATAACCCCATTTATAAATCAAAACCAACAAATCACTTTCAAACCCATTTATAAACAACATTTAATAACATACTCCAAATAATATTTAAAATATAATAATCACCAAAATCAAGCCATTTAATAACCGACATTTATAAAACAACAATACTAGATTGCTTTATCATTTCTAAATTTTCATAGTAAAACATCTTATAATAACACATTTCAAATAACACTATTTTTAGAACAATTTATAATATATAAATATATATACGTTTCGGCTATATACACCGTAAATCCCCACGTCCTTAGAGACGTGCTTGCACGTCCTTAGAGACGTGCTTGCACGTCCTTAAGAACGTGCAAGGAGGGTGACAGCCACCCGAGACGAGACGTGCTGCACGTTCTTAAGGACGTGCAAGCCCGTCTTCTAATAGCGAAGAGGACGTGCCTCTTCGTCTTCATTCGTCTTCGTCTTCGCTTCGCTTCGCTGAGAGAGAGAGAGAGATCGCCAGAGAGAAATCGAGAGAGAGAGAGAGAGAGAGAGAGAGAGATCGCCGGAGTGAGAGAGAGGTCGTCGGAGAGAGAGAAAGAGAAAGAGATCGAGACAGAGAGATGGAGCCGGAGAGAGAGGAGGTGGTGCAGCTGGCGGTGTTGGTGGCGCCGGTGGCTGAGGAGGGTGGGGGTGGGGGTGGAGCACTAGGGGAGGGGGTGGCGGTGTAGCAGGTAGCCGGGGGTGGTGGTGGGGCGGCGCCCATGGACGTTGAGGAGGGTGGTGGTGGTGACGGTGGTGGTGGGGGTGGAGCACTGGGGGAGGGGGTGGCGGTGCAGCAGGTGGCCGGGGGTGACGGTGGTGGTGGTGGTGGTGGTGATGGCGGCGGAGTGGCGGAGGCGGACCTATTACCGCCGCGGAAGCGGCGGACTATGGAGGTTTCGCCGGTCCCGACCCCACCGGTATGTTCTTTGATTTATTTATTTTGTTTGATTTATTTTTATAGTTTTATAATATAGTTTAGATTTTAATATATAATATAATTTGATAGATTAGTTTAGTATATAGTTTGATAGATACTATATAATTTGATAGATTATATAGTTTTAGTATATAGTTTGAAAGATACTATATAGTTATATATTTTGATAGTTTGAATGGAAAAACAATAAAAACGATTAACATATATTACAAGATATTAAAACATATTACAATATATTAAAATACATTAAAAGACATTAAAATAAATTAAAATAAATTAAAATAAAAATATTAAAATATATTAGAATATATTAAACTACATAGAAATAAATTCTAATTGAAAGACAATAAAAACATTAAAATATAATAAAATACATAGGAATAAATTTAAATAGAAAGAAAATAAAAACATTAAAATATAATAAATTATAATAAAATACATAAAAAATAAATTTAAATTTAAAGTAAATAAAAATATTAAAATATATTAAAAGACCTTAACAGATATTAAAATACATTAAAATATATTAAAATGTATTAAAAAATATTATAACATATTAAAATACATAAAAATAGTTAACTGGATAAAATAAAAAACCTTAAAAGTAACAGGTTCTCAACATTTCAAAATAACAGGCAGGGAGGCTCATGAGGGGGGACGGTACCCTCCGGCCTGTTACGTTCGCCGACCGGGCAGCGGTCAGCCAGATTCCAGAGGAGACAACCACATTCGACGATCTGCTTGCGTCTGCAGAGCGGTACCAGCAGTCGATGGGGACGCCCCCGGCCGACGAGCACGACAGCTTCTGGAAGGGTCTGCCAAGTTGGGATCCTTCTGGCGATATGATGATGGGGTTGCAGCCTTCTTTAGAGCCCGCTGATGTTTTGAGTAGCTGCATTACCGACGTAGTCGCTGGGAGACGGACCGACATGGGTAGACCGCCTACTCGTGTTCCACCCACCATCCCGGAGGCATCTACTTCAGCCGTTCCGGAGACTTCTACTTAAGCTGTGCCGGAGGCTTCTACTTCATGCGTCCTAGAGGCTTCTACATCCGGCACCCACGAGGCCGAGCCTTCGATCTCCTTGGCCTCTGCAGATGATGTGATCCCTGACGTCGTTGAGGAGGCTGACGGCGGTCAGGAGGGGCAGGCTGAGGGCCAGGGGGCCCACATGTAGAGCCCAAGCCCATCCCTGCGCAGGCTGCCACACCGGCTGTGCAGGTCGACCCTTTATTGCCGCCGGGAGAGCTGCTTGTGTCTTACAGGCATCACCGCGCGTATCAGGTGTGGAGAGATCCTTAGAGTCAACGATTGTCAACTGCATGAGCTGCAAACTGCTTTGGAGATCGACCGCTTCAAATGGCCAACAACGGCGTATAAAGTCAACCTTTTCGATGAGGTAAAGACTTTAATCTCCAAAAAGTGATTCGATTATCTGTATAAGATGTGGCAGGACGTCGTGAACCAAAAGGTTCCTCCGGTATGCATGGACCGACATTGGAGGGTTTGTTACGGGATTCCTTGTGTCCATGAGATTCAGGCATATGTCAACTCCGGTACTCCGATACCCGCCGATGACATCCACCCGTTCTGGATGGATTTGTCATGGACTGACATCGACGACACCCCACTGTCGTATGAGCTGTCATCTTCATACACGACTTCCAACGATGTATGCGAGGATGAGCTGCACCCACCCTCATCAGCAAGCGTCTGAAGGAAGGGGAAGCCTCGGGGGTCGAGGAATGCCTGCAGAACCAACCCGTTGCCATACGAGGAGGTAAGAGAAAGGTTTGAGAGAGAAGAAGTGCGTGCTGCTCGAAATGCTGCTCGGCATCGTCCACAAGCGACCTCAGCTCGACGTGGACGTGATGATTTGTTCGGAGGGTTCAACTGGGGTCAAAACAACGTTGATCCCTTCATGCTCGGTCATATTGAGACGATGAGGGACACTGTTGGAGATGGTCATTGTGGCTACCGTGCTTTGGCGGCTTTGACATCACCGATCGGCGAGACTGCTTTCCCGAAACTCAAAACGTTACTATGCAATCACTTGGAGGATCACGCCGATCTGTACGCCGGTTGTTATACGGGAGGGTACCCATTCCAGCAGTTCGTCGACTACCAGAGATGGGCGGGAGCTGTGCATGGTGATAGGAGATGGTGGATAGAGCTACCCATTATGGGTTTAGTATTTGCAACGGTATATCAGATTCCTCTCGTCGTCCTAGCTTGGCATCATCCGTTCACATGTCTCCCCATGACCTCGCCGACACCTGCGAACAACCCTCAATTAGCAACCCTTGGTGTAGCCTGCATCGGAAACCAAGACCATTTTGCCGCGGTACGACTTCAAACGTCTTTTTTTATTACCTATTCATGCTTTTCATATATATATATATATATATATATATATATATATATATATATATATATATATATATATATATATATATATATATATATATGTCAATACTCTAACTCTAATTTTCCGTTCTCATAGATCTGGTTGCGTCCTAACGCTCCTCTTCCGCCGCCTCCACCAGAATGGGTCGCACATCATCATCCGAGCGTCGAAGGATGGGATGCTCCGTTTCAAGCTCAGATTGAGAGATTTCGAGCCTTGCGTTTCGAGTCCGGTCGCCCTTTACTATTTTCCTAGATTTTATTCCACAACTTTATTAAAATTATGGATGTAAACCTTTTTTTCCGTTTCTGGTAACGTTATTGCATATTATCCGAATGAAAATCTTAACAATTATTGGTTTCCATTTAATTGGACCTTAAATCCTTCAACTCCACTAGCTAAACACTTCAATTTTATCAATTAACATTACAAAACCGTCGGAAAACCTAAACCCTATACCCTAAACCCTAAACCCTAAACGCAAAACCCTAACTAGGGTTTGCACGTCCTTAACAACGTGCAAATCCTTAATCCGGATTTGCGGTGTATATAGTGACACCCTATATATATTCCAGAAATTATAATTATCATAAAACTCATAATATATGATATAGTAATAATAATAATAATAAGTTAACAACAATTTTATAACAATTATATACTATCATTCATATATCACACATTAATAACATAACAATAACAACAACTCTCCCTTAAACAACCCAAGCCCAACTTCCAGCCCGGAGAAGAAAACCCGGACCCGTCCAGCTCTCAGCCCAATCCGAAACTGAAAGAATAAAGAGGAGGAATGGACCCGGATGGAAAGGAGACCCGGCCCGGAAGAAGAAGAAAAGACCCACAACCAGATCCGGAAAAGAAACCCGGATTCAAGCCCACAGCCCAGAAAATTAGGCCCAATCCTTTCTTCCCCAAATGAACAGAGCTCTCTCTCTTCAACCTAACGGAAAAGGACGGGAGAAGGAAGAAGACTCCTATGCCGGCCGGCGGCTCTTCTCCGACCCAAACTCACTCATCAGAAGCGACACAACATTCCGACCCTAACCCACATGAAAGGATACAAGCGCGGAAAGAAAAGGAGGAGAAAGGAGGGCTCACCGAGATCTCGAGATATTCGCCGGAAGGACGCCCGATTTGGTTCGATTCGGGTCCGTCAGAGGTAGATCTGCGCCGAGGTGGCCTAGGACGTGTGCAGAAGGGTTAAAGGTGGACCTTTATTGGGTTTTTCGGTCGAAATGAGGATGAAGGGACCCTTACCGGACAATTTGAATCGAAACAGGGGAACGGAGAGTTCCGGCGTCGGCACCGGGTTCCCAGGGCTATTTGGCTTCGCTTCGTCGGTCATCGGAGCTCGGATTCGTTGAAATAGAGCTGTTGGGTTTGAGGTTCTCGGGAAAGCGGAGGCGCTCGGCTTGGCGCTCGATGGTGTCTGAGGGGTTGCGAGAACAGGGAGGGAGAGGAGCTTCTCCGACGGCGCTGGCGGTTCCGGTGGCCTTCTGGGCTCCTTCTGGACGCCTGGGAGGGGAGGCTGCAACGCTGGCTATCCAGTGGCGGAGGATCGAAGGAGGTCGAGTGCAATGGAAAGAAGATCTGAGGCTGCGCAATGCAGTGAGGGGGAGGGTGATTTTTCTGGGTTTTGCTGGTGAGTTGCAGAGGGCAAAACGGGAGAGAGGGAGAGGTGCTCTTCTGGGTTTTGAAGGCAAGGAAGAGGAGAGGGGAGGAGAGTGTGATTCTAAAGCACAGATGGTTGCAGCTCTTTTGGAATCAAAAGGCACAGGGGAGGTGCTTCTGAGCAGCGAAAACGAGGGAGGCGTAGGCGTGCTGCAAATCTGAAATCAACTGGGGAGGGAGGTGCACAGTTGACGTGCAGGCAAGGGGACAAAAGGGTGAGCTTTTACTGTTGTAGAAATTGAAGGTAGAAAGGGAAAAAGAATACAACTTAAGATGGTCCCAAAACTCCAAACATCAAATACCCGGAATATAAATCTGAAATCCACTCACTCGACCTTATCCCGACGCATTTAAAATACTCCTCAATTTTCTAAATCCGAATTTAATAAATGAAATCCGAACATTATTTTTCAATTTTCGGTATATAAAAGCAGAGTATAACATATTTTAAATTTCCAATTAAATAATGCCGGAACTCGTTTTGAAATATTTAGAATACAACCAATAGCTCAAGGACGGAAATTCCAAACCTCCCAAATCTTAGAAATCGGAACGATTATAAATCACTATTTTAATAATTTAATATTCTAAAATTTTCCGGTCTTTACATTCATTACTTGAAATCCATGTATTGACACAAATAAACTTTAAAAATAACATAAATCTTAAAGATGATATTTTTTTGATACCTTAAAGACGATACTTGAAATCCAGCTCAATTGTATCAACAATCAGGTTATCTCTGAGAAATAAATTGGTCCGCTGTTTTCTCGGGATTCTCTTCTTTCCCAAGATGCTTCCGTTCGAGGAGGAAAATGGTCCAAAACTCCCACGTTTTTGCTGATTAGCATCTGATTCCGACTTAATGGTCACATCATACACAAACTGCCTATAAGGGTTGGCTGGATGTGGCCAAATTAGGGTTCGAATTGAAGCTTTAAGATGCTATCCATGGAGTAATCGGTATTAGCAGATGAGGGCTGGCCTCCAATGAAGAGCAGACGAGGGCTGGTCGAATTGGGAGAGCAGACGAGGGCTATCCAACAAGAGGAAGAGCAGATGAGGGCTGGTCGCCGACGAGGAGCAGAGAAGAGCGCCGCCTCCGCCGCCAAGAAGAGTGCTGCCGCCGCAAAGAACAACCCCGCCACAGAGAAGGTTGTCGCCAATGAGGATTTTCGCTGGTTTGAGGGTTTTCGCAAGGTTCAGTACTGGATTGGGAGGTATGTGAGGTTTGTGAAATTGGGAGAGAGGAAGAGCTCGTGCCTAGGTTTTTTTAGTGGAAAATTAATCACAATTTTTATGCGAAAAGTCTTATTTATGCTGGATATTTATATTTGGTATAAAAAAAATTTACGCTTATTTGTGCCGGATTCCCACAATATATATGCCAGATAATAAATTTTGACACATCTGACATAAAAAAACTAGTATTTTTAATATTTCATTATCTTTTATGTCGGTCATAAATTGTAATATTCGACATATTTTAATTTTCCTGAATTTAGAAGAAAAAAATAACACGTTTTTTAAGGTTTATATTCCGCAAATTGAACATCCGGCATAAATAATCATGGAATAAAATCTCAGTTTTGTACTAGTGATATCACTCGATATCGATATCAAGTGATACCGAAACCGATATCTTTATACCGATACCGATATCGATATCTTGATATCGATACCAAACAAGCTCTAGATTGGAGTTGGGATTGAGGTTTTGATTCCTTTTAATTCAATCTGATTTCCTGCAACACGAGAGTTACAACTAAGTTCCAACCCGATGAATTGCTTCTTCAGTGAACGAAACAATCTAAAGTATGTAAATTAAAGAAAGATCAATCCAAATTGGAAGGGTTTCGACATTCTCGAAAAATCGGGCCGTCGGTTCTAGCCCAAACTGTTTGACTCGGTTCAGTCTGGGATAGTTCGATCCATTTGAGCCACTCTACTTCTTCTTTTTTTCGATTGACTTTTCGAACTGCTATATTTTGAAATTTAATTTTTTGGCTATATAATAAATATTTGACGAATTAATTAATTGAAATAGTTTGAGATTTTAATAGTGAAATCTTGTGATGATAGTCACTGATAATAAATTCAAGTTCAAAAATCCATGTTATGGTCTAACTAATATTTGACATAATTATGCGTGTATATACATATATACATACATATATATATAGAGAGAGTAGATCATATGTACTCATTGCTTATTGTGTATCATGAGAACACATCTTGACCATTGATTTAGAGGTATTGGATGGTTGAGATTAATCTGAAATAATTATTAATTAAAAATGAAAATGGAAAAAAGTCACCACCAATTCTTATAACTCGCGCGTGTACATACCCACCCAATCTCAACCCTAACCAATCTACACCAACCGTATAAAATCACAAGGCTTCTTCTCCCCGATCCAGAGGTGAAGGCGATTGGAGGTTCGACGATCCGCCTCCGTTCTTCCTCACTTGCGTCTTGCGGTGATTGCGGCTTGAAGAGAGACAATCAGAAGCGCTCAAAGAAGATGGCGTAGGTGATGGCGGCCGACGATGGCGGCTTGACGAAAGACAGTCATTGTCTTCTTCGCTTTGATTCAAATTCAGGTATGCAATTTCGTCGATTTCGTTCCCAATTGATTCGAGGTTCGCTCAATTGAAATTGAAATCAAGAGGGATTTAATTACAATACTTGTCCTCGTTGATTTCGTTCCCAATTAGGGCTTGGTTATTTTCTTGAATGAATCGGGTTTTTTTCTGATGTTGGTGGAATTACTGTTTGTGATTGGGAATGATGAACCGTTGGCGATTCTTTTGAAAACCCTAATCTCACTTGTATTACGTTGGTGGTTCGTTTAAGATCTTACATGCGAAACCTTATTTAGGATTGTAAGATGTTTATATGTTTTCTTGTAGATTGGACAGTGGGCGACGGTGGTGGTGGGAAACACCGATCAAATGCGGCGACAACGAGGAGAGTCGACCACCTAGCAGCTGATCATTGAATAAAATGGGTGAATTTGGACCTAATTAATAGTGATGAAATGTTGATTATTGATTATTCATGAAATTGGTTCATTATTCGGTGAGAAAGGAAAAGTTATTCGTATGTATATGGTAAATTAGATGGAGTTTGTTTAAATACACCTATACCGTCGAATAATCATGTGATACCATCGAAAATCATGTGATACAATCGAATAATCATGCGATACCAACGATTAATTTTTAGGCCATCGAATAATCAAACTATACCATCGAATAATCAAGTGATACGATCGAATAATCAAGCGATACCATTGAATAATCAAGCGATACCATCGAATAGCCGATTAGAAAAATCCATCGATACAATCGCATAATTCGTCTATACCATTGTATATTCCGTTGATACGATCGAATAATCCAGTGATACCATTGATTCATGGTGTTAGCCGATTAGAAAAATCCATCGATACCATCGCATAATCTGTCGATACGATCGAATAATCCAACGATACTGTCGAATAATTTACAGGAAAATAAAAATGGGCTTGTACACGCGCCCCAATGCAGCAGGTGAGAAAGAAAACTGGTGGGACCCACTGATTTTTAATTAAAGAAAAAAGGTTAAATTGCCTATTAATCTCAGCCACCCATTTCAATCAATCAACGCCCAGGATGTGTTCTCATGATACACAATAAGCAATGAGTACACTTGAACCATCCCCTATATATATATATATATATATATATATATATATATATATATATATATATATATATATATATATATATATATATATATATATATATATATATATATATACACAATAAGCAATGAGTACACTTGAACCATCCCCTATATATATATATATATATATGGGAGGGTTCAAGTGAGAAGAATCTGGTCCGGTGAGAAGGAAATAAGTAAGTTGATTGGTCAGATTTATTAAAATAAGAAATAAAAAAAAATATGCTCACGCGCTTGCTTTCTCCTCTTTTTTTTCATCTCTTCATTCGCTTCTTCTTCATTGCTTCTTCTTCATTCTCCGCGGTGTGGGCGCCAGCGACTCCGCCGTGTCGCTCCCGCTGCCGGTCTCCGGCCATCACATGGCTCTACAGAGTGTTCATGTTGTCCTTGGTGACCACAATCGGCGCCTTTGGCTTGTTGTCCGATCCCGGCGGTCTCCCCCTCGGCTCTCGTCAATGTCGATCTGAAAAGCCAAATCAACCGAGGCTTACTCTTCGTCCTCGATTTCTTCCTTTCTGGAGCCGATTCGTTAGTCTCTTCCCTCTTTGGGTGCCGAAAGTATCGATTTCTTCCTTTGGAGTCGATCAGACGCAGTTCGAATTGGTATCGATTTCTTCTTACGATCTCCTTCCGTCGGAGCCCTGATTTTGACTCAGGTTGTGGCCGGTTTAGCCACGAATTGGAACCTCACGAGAGCCGTCATGGTGATCGAATCGAGATGGGGATTGGACGACCTGGCTCACAGTAATAAGCTCCACGAATTGGAACCTCCACAAGCAGTTTCTGAGGGCACCAAGGCTGTGAGCATGTTCACAAGCTCTTAAATTGGGGGCCTTTAGTTGATTGCTTGTGATTCAGCTGGATTTCACCAACATTCAGATACCATTCAGCAACATTCAATTTGGGTTATTTGAAGGAGACGTTGTGTGTGTGACTACTTATCTACCTCTATTTGATGGTTAAACGAACATTTTTGAGTGCTATAAACCTTTAAGTTTCGATTAGTTTAATTGCCATATTATCCAAATCCATATTCGTGTTGTTTTTTATTTGGTTATTCTTTAGTGATCGAGTTTAAGCTAATTGGTCTTTGATTCTTGACAAGTTTAAAGGCTGTTTTTAAGTGTTTATCTTTGAACTTTAAAAAACATTCTTACGTGTATTTGAAATTTTATTTTCCAAGTGGTTCAGGGTTTTTAAACTAAGTGGTTCAGGGGTTTTATAACAAGTAGTTCATGGTTTTATACCAAGTGGTTCAGGGATTTTATATCAAGTGGTTCAGGGTTGTAAACCAAGTGATTCAGAGTTTTTATATCAAGTGGTTCAGGAGTTTAATACCAAGTGGTTCACGAAATAAATAGTATTGGTTCCGTGGTTCAGTGACTAAATAAGGATTGGTTCAGTGACTAAATAGAGGTAAGTTTAGTGACTAAACAGAGGTTGATTCAGTGACTAAATAGAGGTTGGTTAAGTGACTAAATAGAGGTTGGTTCAGTGACTAAATAGAGGTTGGTTCAGCGACTAAATAGAGTTTTGTTTAGTGACTAAATAGAGGTTGGTTCAGTGACTAAATAGAGGTTGGTTCAGCGACTAAATAGAGTTTGGTTTAGTGACTAAATAGAGGTTGGTTCAGTGACTAACTAGATGTTGGTTCAGTGACTAAATCGAGGTTGGTTCAGTGACTAAATAGAGGTTGATTTAGTGACTAAATAGGTTGGTTCAGTGACTAAATAGAGGTTGGTTCAGTGACTAAATAGATGTTGGTTCAGTGACGAAATTGAGGTTGGTTCAGTGACTAAATAGGTTGGTTCAGTGTCTAAAAAGAGGGTGGTTCAGTGACTAAATAGAGATTGGTTCAGTGACTAAATAGAAGTTGGTGCAGTGACTAAATAGAAGTTGGTTCAGTGACTAAATAGAGGTTGGTTTAGTTACTAAATAGGTTGGTTCAGTGACTAAATAGTAGTGGTTCGTCAAATAAATAGTATTGGTTCATGAACCATTTTATTTTAAAATAAAATTAATTAATTAATTAATTAAAAATAAACATTAAAAGAAAATAAAAGAAGAATGAAAATTTCATAATTATTAAATAGTAGTGGTTTATGAAATAAATTATAGTGGCTCATCAAATAAAGAGTAGTGGTTCATGAACCATTTTATTTTAATATATTTATTATCATTTAAAAAAAATGAAAGTATAAAAATGTGAAAATTTTTAGGGCAAAATATATATTAATATATCAATTAATATATTTATTATCATTTTTATTTTAATATTTATCTTTATTTTAACATTTATTATTATTATTATTATTTAGGGCGATATATATAGTATTAATATATCAATTAATGTGTAATTAATAGATTTATGTGAAATCCTATTAATTATAATTAAAGTGGTGCCATTAATAGACAAGATGTATTGAGTGTTGCAATGGTTGAAGTTGCGTGGCATGTGCAATACGCCCGTGTTTGAATCCCATGTGCAACATGGCATGCTGGTTTTTATTTGCAATTCTATCAGGCGCGTCCACCACACGCGCAGAGATGTAAGTTTGTGCGAGTTGGCGTTGCGTTTCCGATCTGGGCAGGTGCGGGCAGCGCTTTCTTTGCCCGGATTTTTTAATTGACGTGGACCAATCAAAACATTTCTTGGACCAATCAAATTGCTTCTTTTCTTCTCACTTTTAGAGTTGTGTGTACCCGAACCCAACCCTATATATATATATACATATACAGTAGGCAATAAATTGGATTATCTCTCAATATCTCACGATTGTCTATTTAATATAGCGATATTCTTTTTTTACTTTTCTAAAAATATATTAAACTTAATACATAATTAAAATATGATAGGATAAATGGTCTAATGATTAAACAATAACCCGTTAATACGTGAGGTTGAAATTTTAATTTAGAATAAGTAAAAAAATTATAGGTTAAAGTTTCATAATTTAAGATAATTAATAAGACATGACTTATCTGAAATAGATTTATTGATAATGCATAAAAATATAATCATGAATTTTATTTTCTATAAAAAAGTAAAGTATAAACTAATATTTTTCTTACTAACAAATGGAAATTTGTATTCACAAAATATTTAAAAAATAATAAATAACCCACTGTTTACTGTATTTAAAATAAGAGATAATGAGCTTTATAGACATTTTTCATTGTTTTTTTTAAGTTTATAAACCCCATAATAAATTCTTTAATTATATAGACCTTTTCCTATATATATTGTTCCATTTATACCCTCAATGTTTTTTTTTAAAGTTAACATCTTTAATAATAAATTTGAAAGATGGGTAAAATTTAAAATCATCAAATTAAATATAATAAATATGATAAGGAAAAAAATAATAATTTATTATATTCAATCCCTAATAAAAATATCTAAGGACATACATTACAATACAATTATTAATTATTGTAACACAATAACTTGTGTGCATCTCATCTTTATTGTAATACAATATTACTACCGTAGAGATTCCATATTGTAATACAATCAGTCATTTAGTGTAATTATTCATGTATTACAATAAATACAATATTTATATTGTAATTGATTATTCTAATCGCATATGTAAATATTACAAACAAAGCTAATATCAATATATATATGTTATGCTATAAATCAGTGCATCCTCGTATTATAATAATGTATAGTTTCAAAAAAAATACAATTATCTTTAACTATATTTAATTTTAAAAATAGTTTTCAATTTTATGATTAAAATATATTAATTTTTTTTATTAAACTAAAACAATTAAGGGTAAACAAGTAATAACACCAACAAAAGGGTCTATATACTTAAAAGATTTATTATGGGGTCTATTAACTAAAGAAATTATGGAAAAGGGTCTAAATCCTCCAATTATCTATAACGAAAAAATGTTTTCATAAAAAATAACAAAAATGAAAACAAAAGTGCCAATATAAACATGTTAACTAAAAAAGAGTAGATAAATATTCAGCACGAATCATGTTTTATTGCCAATAAATGTTTTCATAAAAAATAACAAAAATGAAAAAGAGATACATAATTTTTTTTAAGACGATGATGATGATGACGATGATGATGATGATGATGATGATGACGATGATGACGACGATGACGACGATGACGACGACGATGACGATGTCGATGACGATGACGATGACGATGATGATGTAATAAATTTAAAATGAGTCTCAACACATCCCTTAAAAGAGTTTTTATTCTATATGTAATAAATTTAACAATTTATCAATCAGAATCCACAAAGATATATATCAAACTATCATCTCATACTAATTGGAAAAGATGAAGAATTGCCTCCACCTCTACCACCACCTTTAATTTGATGTAAGATCGGACCCATTTGAATAGCTCTCACAACCGCCATCACTAATGTACCCTTGACATCCTATTCTAAAATAATAATTTCAATACCACACTCATTATATTTGTCAACTGAGTCATAATAATTGAATTTTGTGAATCTTTTCGTTGGTTTGCGTCATTTGACCACACTTTCTCCCATTCAATGACAATGTATGATATGTGGCCCTTATGACTCGTGGTTCACCCATTTGAAGAGACGATAGTTATGAATCCACCAAATAACATATATACCAAGTTGTCCAAACATGTTGCACACTTAGTAAAAATATAATGTAACCAATTATCTACCCTACTATAGCAGACTTAGTAAATCTCGACTCAAAATCTCAAATCGACCTAGATCGCAATTTGTCTTGGCAAGAATTCTCCTTCAACTCAACCTCTATTTTATTATGATACGATTAAAATGTAAAAGTGTTTCTTATGTAAACAATTGTACCACAATGATTCAAATTAATTATTCTCGATTATTTTGTTACTCTCTATATGTATAAAATATTAGAAAACTAAACTTCTAACGTTGATTGTATATTCATTGACAAATGTAGTAAATTGAATCAAATAATGCATCAACATGTTTATAAAATAATTTACAATGAATAAAAAAGATTTAAATTTTGTAAAATAAAAAAATATATTTGAAATATATTTTTATATTGAAAAGTTGATTAAAAAATAAAAATAAAATTGATCAAGAATGTTATAAGACGGACTTGATTTCAAAACTATGTCAAAAAAGTTACCAATTATAAAAGATATGCATCTATATATAAATATTGAAATAAATAAATAAAATTTAAATATGTGGCAAAATCTGATTGGATACATTTTTAGGCGGGAAAACTGTTAACCAGAAGCTGACATGTGGTAAAACAGCTTCTGTTTTAGTATTGTTTAGGATGTATACAAACTTACTAAAGTAAACTAGTTCATAACCCGCATTATGTGCATTTTTTTAATTTAAAATAAATTTGATAATAATACCCATTCAGTCATTTAATTAATTTCTTCCAATACTTTTGATCTGTTACGTAATTAACATACAATTTAAAGAAATTATTATAATATATACATATATATATATTCTTTAAATTTTTTAATTTAAATAAATTTATTTTTGAGGGAACTGCACAAACTAGACCTCCCCCCCTAAAAAAAATAATTTGTTTGAATAACTAAACACATGCGGTTCGGATCACCTATTACCTACAATGTAACTCTCCCTCTTACATGATTTCTATTGGTCCACCTATTAATCATTTATCTAATTGAGTTTAAAAACTTTATTGAGTAATTCTTAATTAAAATATATAACTTATTTCCTAAATTAAAAATAAAAAACTGTCTTTCTACTTCATCCTTTTCTCACGTTAGGTCAAATTCTTTCCTGCAAATTTGTTATGATCCAAACATCGTTCATCAACATGTATCATACCTGGTGTATGCAATTGAAAAAAAAGGTCCCAATATGTATGACTTAAGTTTGCATCTTGATCTTCAGGAGGTAAATGCTATTGCTTCTTTCGTTAGTTGAGAATTTTCAAAATTATGAACTCTTTTGTTCTAATTGCAGCCTACATACAATATTGCACTACAAATGCAACCATGTCATCGACTTGAATTTGAGAAAGATGAGAATATGTCAAATTCTTGTCAAGGTGATGAAATACCATAGCCACTTCCTGAAAAAGGTAAATATATAGATGTTGGCATAAAGCCAGGAAGTAACAAAAGGTGCAAGACCAAACCAGGGTCCTACGTAAAACGGTGAAACTACCTACCCCAATGATACTACCACTATTTTACCACCCACTACCCCCCATTTACTAAATAATTCCGAAGCAAAACAACAAACGGACACCTAATATCCTACATATATTCCTATATAAAAATATGTAAAAATAAAAGGAGGCCGAAGTTCACTTCAGGAATTACAAAGCAAATGGGGGAGGAATATGCCCAGTACGGATAGCCCATTCCAATACAATTTTAATTCTCAAGTAACCCAAACCCAGCTTCCACAAAAGTTGACCCGCCAGCCCACAAAACGAAAAATAATAATAATAATAAGACAGCTCCTCATGACAGTAAACCCCATTGCAACATTACAAAGCACCATGACAACATTTCCTTCCAACATCAGTGTCGACCGCCACCACCCCTCTCAGTCTACACGGATGACCAACACACACGATCAGCCAGGCTTGTATGATTTATCATCCGTCGACCCCTCCTCATCATCCTCGGTTTCCGAGAGCAGGGCAAAATATTGAGCAACCTTATCTCCCGACTTAGGATCTTTGATAGCCGATAGCGCATTATAGAGCTCGTTCATTGTCAAGGAAACTTGGATGTCCCCAGGGATGCAATTCGACGTGCCTTGGAGCAAATAGCTCCCTTTCCTAACCCCTCCAACAGTCTGCCACCGCTTTGGATGAGGAGTTTTATCGCTATTGATCCTTATTCGACCATTCTCCGAAGTTGAAATGTCTGAGTCCTCATCCCAGGCTGTTGCAACCAGTGCGGCACAGACCTTGGAAGAGACCGGGTCTGCCTTGAGTGCATTTTCCTCCACTGAACTGTCATTCATGCGTTGGCCTAAAGGAGGAGGAGCTTGTACACTCACAACGCTCCCATAAACCTGAGTTTCCTCTGTTTGAGTAGCAGCACATTTAATATCCACAACCCCTTTCACTTCTGTTGTACAAATACCCTCTGTTTGGACACCTTGTGAACAAACATCAGCCTTGGTCGGATGTTGGAGGCTCTCACCAGCCGTTTTTGGTATCTCTATGCCACACCCAACAACATTTTCCACCACATCAGTTTGAAGCCTAGTAGAGGCTGTAACAGCAGCACTCTTGTGCACTCGATCAGACCTAACAGACTCGCCATGCCCTCCAACAGCAGCTTGAACAGTTGCAACTACCTCACAATCATCCTCTCCCTTGTTGGACTTTTCTGTCTTCTCTTCTACAAGACCCGAGTCAAGGCCAACATCAAACGGTACCCTAACGCCCAAGGTTTTAGCAGTAAAGGGGAATTACCGATTGCCCAAGGACCATGCTCAAGCACCCACCTCGAATCATCCTCGCATTTGAACTTGAAGATCAAAATCTCAGTGTTTTTAATAAATATCTTGGGGGGTTTTACCTTTCAGTTGCCCCTGATGAAATTGACAATCGCCCATGTCGGGATCTTTGGACCCATGATAGCCCCAACCATGGTAGCATCCCAAGAATCTCCAATATCGGCCACCTCCTCGCTTGTGTAAGTAATGCAATCCCCATCGATGTTAGGCAGGTGTTTAAGTTTCTCGGCGATTGCAGCCCTCCTAGATCCTTTGGTGAGTTGGGCAAAGGTTAGGGGCCGACCAAAGCGAGCAGCCGGCGGAACCAGAGAAGAGCCACCAGTTCGAGGTGGGGGGGGGGGGGGGGGATCTCCATCCCCACCTTCACCTTCATCGTTTCCCTCAGTCTTATGTGGATTCGCATCTGGAGGCAGAATAAACCCCGTCGGAGTCGACGCCACAACAGATCCAGCCCCCGGGGTCGGAGAGGAAGGGGAACCCCCAGAGGACGACCCTCCGGTATTCCCACACCCCAAACCCGAGCCCTCCATAGGCAGATCTTGGACACCCTCTCCCGGATCTGAATCCCTAGCCCTCTTCTCACCCGATTGAAAAAGCGTTTCCTGTATCTCCTTCTCAATCCATCTCTTCTTGTCGAAATCTAATCCCTCCGTAGACCCTTTCTTCTTGTTACCCTTCTTTTTGGCCATCTCCAGGACACGTTCCGGGCAGGAGTGTCCGGCGCCGCCGCCGCCTGCTAGAGGCACGGGACGCACCACACAAATCGCCCAAGAGGATCGCCCGAAAAGAGAGCCTTTTCTCTAATTTCGCTTCGGAATCCATAGCCACTTCATTGTAAGTTATTGAACGAGATTGTTCCAAGAATTAGTGTGGTCGTTGTACCCGATGATGAAATATCAGAGTCACTACATTCTAATGTGTCGGTCGAGAGTATTCCAATAATTGCTATGGAGTATGCATCCGAGGATGCGACTTGTGAATTCTACAATGCTTATGAATTGTGAGTTGGTTTTTCTATTCGAAGAAGTGAATCTTATAAAATGAAGGGGATACTAGTTGATAGGATATTTGTGTGTGCATGTTGAGGTACAAGAGGACCAGATAAGAGAGATGTTTTTCACAAGTCACACTGGTGAGAGACAATATTTAATTGTTTGGCTATGTTAAAGATCAGTTGTCACCAAATCGGAAATTTCCATGTAGTCTGGTTTAATGCTAAGCATAAACACAATTTGGCAAGTTCAAGAAAAGCACATCTATTTAGATTACATCAAAAGGTTTCGAGCTCTCAAGCAACAAAAGTTGACTTGGCTAAAATTTCAAGTATTGCTCCAAAAATGCCTTTGAGTTTATGGTTCGGCAAGCTGGAGGTCGTGAATGTCTTGGATTCGCTCAAGTGGATTATAAAAATTATTTGCACTCTAGTGTAGTTTAGAAATAAAGGCAGGTGAAACAAGTGGAGTTTTAGAATACTTACAAAGTATGAAAGTTGCCAACCCTGGTTTCTTTTATGCTCTTCAAGTGGATGAAGACGATCTGATCACGCATATCTTCTAGGATGATGTGATAATGATGGATGATTATAAGGACTTTGGTGATGTTTGTTGAACAAAAATGCGCGAATAATCGTACAACACATTTTATTTGATTTTTAATATTTGAGTTCGACCCCTTTTGGTTATCCTCTTGATTCGAAGTCGTATCGATACCAAGATTTTGGTGGTTTTGGTGATTTGGGCTGCACCCAAATTTTAGCGGGTTGCCTACGTATCTCTTGGAAGAGAATCAAGCCTTACGTAGTTCATAGTGGTAAACCAATTTGATTTTTTTGATTTTTTTTTTGTTTCGGCGATTGTACCCGACAAGCTTAAGCTTTATGTCGAGCTACCTACGTACCCGTATGAAAGGCATCAAATCACCCGTAGTTCTTTTCAAAACCAAGTTTATATTTTGTGAAACTCGATTTGAAATTTTGACTCCGTTTTTATTGAAGCCGGTTTGATATTGACCCACTAGAATTAATTGACAATGAGTATTTAACGAGTTTAATTTTATATTTTGATCAAACTCGAATTCTTAATTTGTACCAATTATAATTCTTATATTTTAGTGGGTATGTTTTGTAATTAAACAAAATTTCTTCAAAATATGCAAAGTATATTCGGGTGATAAAGGTATACATATACATTCTTTTGTTTCACAAGTGGAGCTCATTAATTTGCATTAGTCGAGCCCAGCCCAATGTCCCTCAATTTTTGTTTTGTGTGTATTGCTACTAAAACCGGGTTCGATTAGCTAACCAGTACAACCCAATTCGGTCAGGCCCCTTTTTTTCAACAAAGACGCTCTTCTCCTTTTTTTTTATTTTTTATTTTATTGCTCATCTTCCTCCAGGCTCTAGTCCAGGCGAAAGAAAAGCGCCGTTGTACTCCTTGGCAGCGGCGAGCCTTTTACCCACCACTTTGGAGCTCCAGTTTTGGTCTATTGAAACGGAGGAGAGCAGGGTAAGAGCAGAACGGCCTGAGCTTGAGCCAAGACAAAGTCCCAACTCAAATCTCTCCAATTAGGTATGCTTTAGGGTTTTTTGTTTGTTTGGGAATTCCTCCCAAATTTCGTGTTCAATCCGATCATTAGGTAATTTGTAGCCTAAATTTCATATTCCTAACTAAACCCCCTTCCAATTGAATGTCCAATTTCGAAACTTGATTGGTTTCGGTTTCAATTTCTAAGGTTTTAGTTTGGGTTGTTTTGAGCATTTTGGTTGGAGCGATCAAAAGAGCAGGAGCAGTGGATACTTGGGGTGGCTGAGAATAGTAAGCTGAATTAATACCAATCAACAAAAACTTGTCAATCAGGTATGTGAATTTCTGGAGATTTTACTCCAAAATTTAATTCTCTGTTTATTTTTTGTTAGTCATCCAGCTTCAATGACTGCAATTTAACTTGGTTAAACTGGCACTTGTTTCCTTGATTGGATGTTGTTGTTTTTTTCTTTGCAAACTTTCATTTCGCCTGGCTTTATAAATTTGCCAATTTTATACCATTTAGGCAAACTTTCAGGAACTTCAAGTTTTGTAATTTACCCACTGATTTTAATTCCATCTTGTGTGAATTAATTGAGTTCATTTATTAAAACTTCATTTAGGGGAATTTTAACAGAACTCAACCCTTGATTAGGACAGTTTTTGTTATTCTGAAGTCACATATGTATGGTTGAATTTTTCCCTGCTTGTATGAGATTGCTAGTTGGCATGTTTAGGAAAATGGGGCAGCATTTCGCCTTGATTTAAGACGATTTATCGGTCCCGAAACCAGGCCCAAGAGATTCCCGCGGGCCTCTCAAGGGTGGGGTTCCGGGAGCGATTTTGTGGGCATTAATTTAATAGCGTTTTGCCCCTGTTTAGGGAGGTTTATCAGTCCCAAAACCGGGCCCAGGAGATTCCCGCAGGCCTCTCAAGGGTGGGGTTTCAAGACTTCATATGTGCTAGACCCTGAGATACCTTCTGCTTTCTCTCTGATTGCTTTGCTTCTTCTTACTTTTGCTTTTTGCTTTTGCTTGTGTATGGTATCTGCGTGTTTGTAGTCTGTCCAAAAAAAATTCAAACCCTATTTCCTTTGGTTTTTATAGGGAGGAACATGTGGAGCAGTTACTTCACAGTTACCATTCTCCCCACTCTCCCTTGTACAGTTTCTTTTAAACTGCTGTGCAGTTTCTTTTCAACTGCATGTATGAGCAGTTTCGTTTTTATTGATTTTCATTTTCCTGCCTCTTTTTTCTCCGAAGCAGTAACTGTTCAATTGTTTTACTTGGGCTAGGCTTGGGCATTTCAGCTCTTAGTTCATTAATTTCTAACTTTAAGCCTCGTACATTAAGGTTCAATCTTATAAACCTTGCATTAATTTTGATTTTAATCATTCTCAACTTGCATTTGCAGCTGAAAATTCTCTGCAAGGGCTTGAACCAGGACATTTGATTTTGAAGGAGAGACTTCCGTCAAGGCCGCTGAACTTGTGATCTTGACGAGTGTTGCTAATAAGAAACTGGTGAGATGCCCATGCGCATACTCGGCTACTGTACCATTTTTTTAACTTATGAGCTTGTAATTATACATTTGAGATGTAACACACCTGGTATGTACTTTACTTATTTGTAATTGCCGCTCAAAATTTTTTATTATATATGAGCTACTGCTTTGATATTTTATGGTGAATAATCTCATAAGTGTATTTAGCCATTCTTGACAACTCATGAAATTTCACCCCCAAACAATGTTGTTTGTTTTGATACTATATATCGACAGCATAAGGATGGTCGGCCGATTGACTTATTTGTTGGATTAAGTCATCATAGACAAACAATTATCTTTGGTGCAGCATTATTGCATGATGAGACCTCATATTCATTTGCGTGTTTGTTTAACACGTTTGCAAAGGCTATGGGTGGAAAACTACCAAAGACTATGTTGACAGCTCAAGATATTGCAATGTGAAAAACACTTAAAATTCATTGGCCATCAACTTGCCATCGACTTTGTATATGGCATATCTTTCAAAATGCGACAACTCACTTGATTAGTGTTTTTTCAATGTACCCATACTTTGCAAGAGATTTTAGCAAATGCATTTATGACTTCACCGCATGAGGATGATTTTCTAGATGGTTGGAGTAGAATGATTGATAAGTATGAATTACAAAACAATGAGTGGCTAAACAGGATGTTCACTATCAAGGAAAAGTGGGCATTGGTTTATGGAAATGATACATTTTGTGTAGACATGATAACTATGCAATGTAGAAAAAGCATGAATAAGGTAATCAAGCACTACGTAAGTTATAAGCATGGAGTTTTTTTTAGCACTTTCAACGGTTACTTAGTGATCGTCGCTATGGTGAGATGGTTGCAGACTTTAAGAGAAGCCACAACAAAGTAGCAATTCCTTTTCATGTAGAGATTTTAAAAGATGTTGCAAATGTATATACACCTATTGTCTTTAAGTTATTTCAGGTAGAAGTAGGTAAATCTTATGATTGTCATATGGAACCTTTTGGAGAGATGGGTAAATTTATGAAATATATGGTCAAACCTCACATTAAGGATTATAGCTTTATTGTTTTGTATGGTGAAGCAAAAGGAATCGTATGTTGCAACTGCAGGAAGTTTGAGTTTGCTGGCCTATTATGTAGTCATATATTGAAGTTATTCTCTTTCAAAGGTATTACTAAAGTGCCTAGCATATGCGTTCTGAAAAGATGGTTAAAAGATGACAAAAAGGGGACCAATAAAGTGACCAGTGAGAGATCAAATATTGATGAGCAACCTATAATAGCAATGGGGAGGCGCCACAAAAATATGTGTCGTTTATCTACTCGCTTGGCAACATGGGCATCAGATTTTGAAGATGAATATGACATTGTGATGGAAGGACTTACTAGTTTTCTAGGGCAACTTAATTTAAAATTTACTGAAAGGTCTTTTGTAGGATTGTCATATAGCAAGAAGTGATCCGAGTCATGATATCCATGAGAATGCCAGTGATGCAATGAAGACAATAAGAGGCATCAAACCGAAGCCAAAATCTAAAGGACAATTAAGTAAAAGGCCCAAAAATGCCCTTGAAACAACTCAAAAGAGAAAAAGCAAGCCGAAAAATGTAGAAAAAGTATGATTCCTTCACATGTGGCACATGTATAAATAAAGTACTCATCATTTTGTGGCATATGTTAAATTTTTTTTATGTGTCTGTGTATTCGATGCAGAGGAACCAAATTATTCAAGAGGATGAAAATGGTCCACAACAATCAGCTTTTGAAGTTATTCATTTGAGGGATCCGTCTCCATTAAGTTATTCTACACCTTTGGAGTATGCACAAAGTGGCATGTATGTTAATCCAATACCAATCCAAGATACTCAACATTCTCAATTCAGTTACATGACATTATTGACAAGCATTGGTGTACTTTAGGTGAAAATGAAAAACAACCTAAATGTTTCGGCTCAAAGCCAATTTCTTGTAGCTGAGTATGATCTTGTTGATTTATGTTAGTTTCATAACAAATGAAAACAAAAATGATTTTTTCAGGGTCAACTAAATGATGTTTTGGAGAATTAGCTGAAAGTAGAGACATGTCGTATTCAGAACAAAAAAGGTTAGAAATCATCAAGTGTTCTTGTTCTAATTATAACTGTTATTCTTTATGTAGCCTTCTAATTATAATTTTTACTGTGTAGGTAATTGTCAATCCCTGCGAGAAAAAAGGACTTTAAGGAGTTCTTGAAGACATTGCCAACCATGTCTATTTTCAATTTTCATTTGTTGAGACTTTATCATTTCTCATTTGTCTATTCAATTTCAACTTACTGTATTTAATTTTTCCGTTTTTGTTATGCAACCATGGGAGGATTTTATACATCAACAACTTGTAATCAACTCGCCGCGGAGAAAAGGCCTCTCACTGCCGCGAGATAACCCAGTGAACACCCCTCGAGAGCAGGGGTGTCTCGTGGTCGTGAGAAATCTCGCGCCCACGAAACACCCTGTCCCGGCCGTAGTTAGAACCCTCAGGGCTTGTTCTAACTCGCGGCCGCGAGTTCTTACTCGTGGCGACGAGTCCGGACCTGAATCGGGGATTCAAGCCTTTTCTCGGCCTTGTTTGTTGTTTTTAGGTCTTCCCCCTTTACCCTGACTTCCAGAAACATGTTAGAACCAAATTTGAATGTAAAAATCGAGGGAAAAAGGGATTTCTCACCCAAACTCTTCTTTTCTTCTCCAGGGTAGCTTGAGGGCGATTCCGAGCTCGTTCCTTCTGGATCTCCTCGTTGGGTGAACTGGGAAGACGTTAGAAGGGTTAAAGATACTAACTTTGGGAGGTTGGAGGAGAAATGAGAGGGAAATGAAGCGCTTACCCTTGTTAGACTAAAAGTGGACAAATAGGACTCCATGGCTTCCTTCTCGATCATCCTGGCTGGTGAATGCCTCCAAAGGGCTTCTTGGACTTCAATGGAAGGTGGAGCAACAACTTGGATGTTTGGCTTCCAAGGAGGAAGAGAGGTGGAGGTGTGGGTGGAGCTTGAAGCTCTCGACACCAAGGGAAAGAGAGGGGGAAGGGTGGCGTTTGATGGTGGTTGGGGTGGTGGGAGATGGTGACAGCAGGAGCTGCTGGTGCCTGGTGGTGGAGTGGTGGCGGCACAAGGGGGAGAGGAAGAGAGAGATGGATTGTGTTTTTAGGGTTTGTCTCTTCAAACTTGGGATAAGACTTGCTTTAGGTTTTCATGTGTTTGGGGTTTTGTGTGAATGAGTGAAATGGGTAAGCTTGTCTCTCTTAAAGATAAGATGGATGGGAGATGTGGATGGATAAGAAGGGTGTTGTCTCCTTCCAAATCAAGGGCAAGCAAGGTAATGAGAAGAGAAAAGGCACTTGTGGGTGTCTCTCTCGTGCAATTAGATTTTGAAAATCCGAGAATCAAGGTTGCCATGTCAAGTTAGTTTTCAAAATTTTATTTAGGTCGGAAATCCGTTCCATGAGTTTTTAAATCCGATTTAATGAGTTTTCTTTTAAATTCCGATTTAAAATTCATTTTAAATTTCCTTTTTCCAAAAATTAGGATTTGAAAATCCGAGCCTTTACACACACAAAAATTGAAACCACACAAAAAGGAATGATAAAAAAAATCAACACTATGTTATGAAAACTCAAAGCAAATTTGTAGCCTAAATTGATTATAAGGTCGAGCTTCTTTTGCCAAAATTTTAGTCTATTCAGGCTGCGCCAAGCAAGGAGAAAGAAGCCTTAAATTTGACCAGTAACAACAACAAAAACAACAACAACCACCCCAGTATATCTCGCCACCAAGCAGGGTCTGGGGTCTAGTAGTACACACCTTTTGCCCAAAAAAAGTGTTATGTCCCAACCATGATTTATGTGAAATTGAATGGAAAAGTAAGAGATTAAGGAAGGAATTAGGGAAGAAGAAGTTTAGGGTTAGAGAAGGAGTTCAGGGAAAGGTAAGGGAAAGGGAGATAGAAGAAGGGTTTAGGGAGAAAAGAGTAATTTGGTTTTCATTATTCAATTCATGAACTTCCATATTACACAACAAATGTATTTATAATACCCATATAACCCATACATGACATTACCCACCCCTTATAAAAGCTTTGTCCTCAAAGCTTTATATACAAATCAAAAGGCATTGCTTCAGCTTGTGCATCATTTGTAGTTGTTGCAAGTCATGGAAAACAATTGAAATTTGCAGCCTCCACTCTCAATTTTAGGCCTTCAAGAATCAATACTAACAGTAGCTCGTCTTCTACACTTACCCTAATTAAACCACTCCAACCACTAAACCAGCTATGCATTGACTTGTGGTTATGGTATCATCAAAATTGTGGTTCTTGGAAGCTTTCCGTGACAGAGAACATATGTACTTGCAGTCAAACATTACACAAGCTCGATCAAATCCCTCACTATGCTGATAGCAATAATGATGTTCTACTATGGTGTCCAGTAACTTGTAGCAGCGTCCATGGAGCTTCATCTTCTTGAAAGTAGTCTCACCACCTCCACATGGATCAAAGATTTGAATGCAATCGAAAGTCCCATATAGACCAGATCGCCATTCAATACCACACCTATTTCTCCTATTCACTATCGTTGGATCAAATCCACCCGGGTCGAAAATAATTCTCACTTTCCTAGCCAGTCCATCATCAGAATCACTCTTGATTATCCAAGGGCAATTAACGATTGTTTCTTTTCCTCTATCATAACTCATAAGGCCTAGTGCGTGTACCGTGCTCTTGTTCACCCACACAAATCGCATCTAGTGGACTGCACCCGGTAAGATTTAAGCCCCTATCATTCACTGCTAACCATGTCACTAACCCAACTTCTCTTGTAGACATTTCTACAAACAGATTGTATGCATTAAGTAAACAATCAATTGAGTTTACCCAAGAATCAGTCTTGCTAACCTTCTTGGAATTTGCTATCCTAATTTCAATCAACTCAATCAAGTGATTCACCAAGTCAGCCAATTCCTTGAATGCATTGTGACCATCCATAGCCTTAGAGGAATGGGCATTTACCTTGAAACAGAGGTGACATTCGTTCTCATTTTCACCAACCACCGCCTGTGGTGATGGCATAACCGACTCCGACATCGTATCCCGACGAAGCTCCTCACCCTCTTCAATTGTTGTCAGATGTGACTTCCTCCAATAGCTGCATTCTTGGGTCGGTTCTTCTATCGAAAGTTCGATCTCTTCCCGGAACCTTTGAACCCCACACAAGCCTTGACTCAGACCAACGACATCCACACCGTTGTCCAACGTCTGCACTTCATTATTGTCATCGATGAACTTGGTTTCTGCACTGTCGAGAACAATCGACTTCGATGGCATCGTGAAAGACTCCGTAAAACCCTCATTTTCGCTGGCCAAATCCTCTTTAATTTGTGGCTTCGATGCTTCAACTTCATCCGGCGTTGCTGCTTCTACTTTCGTCTCCTCCCGTCGGCTTTCTGTTGCGATTGCATCACAAAGGAAATCAACCGGTGGCATCCCGAACTGAACCTTGATTTCATTGACGATCTTATAAAAGTGGTGATCCCATTCTTGATCTGCGATTTGGCTTTCAATTCGGCGTCGTTCATCCGCGATTCACCGTCGTTCATCTCACCCTCGTTGCCGCTCATCCCACTGTCGCTGGTTTTCTTCCATGAATTGCCGACTTTCTTCTTCGAGGCGTTTGTACCATTCCTCGACCGCCACGGGTAGGCGTGGCCACATGTCGGACCCGCCGGGTCAAGGGTTAGGGTTGGCCGACCCGAACCCTAACCCGAGAATCTCACGGGTTGACGGGTTCGGGTCGACCCGTTGACCCGGCGGGTCGACCCGTTGACCCGGCGAGTTACATTACTTAAAAAAAATTTTTTTTTTAAATGACTATTAAAATAAATAAATAAATAAATGATATGTGAAGATTTTATCTTCACAGCACATTTTATCACTTTGATATGAAGTGTTAAAATGTAGGAAGATTATATCTCCATATTAATTCTTTCATCCACAATAATTTCATTGTGTGATGTAAGAGGAAAAAATATGAGAATATATTTCTCAAACTTCATTTCCAACGTCACTTCCAATGTAGGAAATGTAGGAAACAAGTGAAGTGGAAGAAATGGGGTAGTGGGATACATATATATAGCCCCATGTCTTCTCATTCTAACTCCATATTTTCGATGTGGGACGAAGCCTTTGTCCCACATTGGAAATGAGGGGAATGAAGGAAGACTTCCAAGTCTATAAAACGAGAAGGATGGGAGTTCACTTGTCTCACATTGCACATTGCATATTATTTTATGTATTATTGTGAGTTATTATAAGAATAATTTACATAATTTACATAATAATTATAAATTTATTTTATTAAAAATAAATTTTTCAAAAAAAAAAAAATTTAAAAAGCGGGTTGACGCGGTGGGTCGACCCGCTGGGTTACAAAACCCCCGACCCTAACCCTAACCCGCTACTCGTCCCCACCCGCCTACCCGTCAACCCGGACCCGTCGGGTCGTTGACCCGCCGGGTCACGGGTTGACCAGTAACCCGTGGCCACGCCTAGCCACGGGTGATCACCCACCACCAGACAGATCCAATTTTTAGGTCACCGGAACCACAATTTCAACGAAAAATCCAAAAATTGTTACAGAATTTGGCACCGTTGTCGGGGAGTGAAGTTGTTATTTGTGTGTTTGTCTTGTGTGTTAATTTTGCTACTAACTTTTTCTGTGAACCTATCTTAAGGTTCACAACACATATGCTACTAATAGTTTAAGATGTTGAGATTATTGCAGTTCGAAGGTGAAAACTTTCACCTATATCTCACTAGGTTGCATAGGTGTGTGGGCATCCGCAATGAGCAGGGTTTCCATGATAGTTTGCGAGATATGGTTGTCTACGTTATAGAGGGGATGACTGTTGAGACAAAGACACGTGCTATATACATGAGCGGCGGAAGTCTAGCAAGGTTAGGTTTGGTGGGAATTTGGGATCTTATCTGCTACATGGGTCACCAGGCGTTGCAGGAAGTGTTCTTCGCACTAGAACCTCAACCAATGGAGTACTTCGACGCACCTTTAGAGGATCTGTCAAAGGCCTCCTACGAGGAGAATGAGCAATTGTGTCAGCAGGTCATTGAACTAGATGAACGAGTGCACCAAATGGTCCAAGTGGGGAATGATATTCTAGCATGTGAAGCGAGTGAACTACCGTCTAAACCCGTGGTTAACCCACTAGAGAGCCTCACCATGAACACCCACTAGAGAGCCTCACCATGAACCCACTTGTTGTGTGTTATTGTAAGTGGTTTAACACCATCGATCATTATTGTGAGTTGTCATTTCCGGGAAAACAAATATTTCTTTGTTGGTGTTGCCTTGTCTCTTGTTTGTAGAGATTAGGTCGTGGTGTCCCTTTGAGGTCAAGACGAGAAAGAATGTTGGCTCACCTTACTCTTGCGCTTCAATTTCCCATCTCCACCTGATATGTAGATGACTCCGTAAGTGTTTTCTTCCTTTCTCTTTTATCTTTCATGTTGAGGACAATGTGTAAATTAAGTGTTGGGGAGGGAACATTTACATGTTTGCATTTAGGTTGCATTGTATATATTTCTTTCTTGTTTTTGCATTATCATGGTTATTATTCTTAGTCTTGCATATTAGAGAAAAAAAAACAGAAAAATCATATAAAAGGAAAAAAAATCAGCATGCATGACATTCTAGATTTAGGATCTTTCAGATAACCTCATCTGTACCACTTGTCTTCTATTTTCTTCTTAAACTAATTTTAAGTCCCATGATATGCTTGAATTGTTGATCCTTGTCTAATTTGTTTAGTCAATTGGAGCATGAGATAATGGATTGATTAAGCATGTATAACTCTTACATTTTAGGTGGCATTGAAATCCAAAAAAAAAAATTTACCTTGTGAGTTTTTGTTAGCCTTATTGAGACTATGCTTTATGAATGTCCTCTTTGCTTCTTGTGTGTGATACTCTTCAATGTGACTACCTCTGATAATTGAGATTGATATCTATGTCAAGGCCGTATATTTTGATCATTACTTGTGATTTTCGCATTATTGAGGCATGATTGTTTCTTAGCTATGATATTCTCTATCTTCCCTTACATATTATCCATTGTTTGAAGCCAAGCTGAGCCTATTAGCCTATTTTTGTAGCTCCACAAAAAATATCCTTAGCCAATTGTAGCCTAACCCATCCGGGAATTAGGATTAGAATTGGTGAAATGATGGTTTGAGTTGAGTGAGTGCTTTGAGAATGAGATTATGTATTGTGTTGATTCATTTGGCGCTTATTATGAGGATTGGTTCTTTAAATATATGTATATATTTATATATGTATACTCGGGGCCTAAGGAGGATAAAATTCACTTAGGAGTAAAAGTCGAGAGAGAAAAAAAAAGAAAAAGAAGAAGTTGAAATAAAAAGAATCATTCTTCATCACATTTAGAAATGATTTGGGAGTATTATTTGGTCTAAGGAAAGTTCTTGTATTGTGTTGTGCTTGAGTGTTGAGTTTGATGGTTTGTGATAAGTTTTGGTTGAGCTTGTAATTGGTTACTAGGAGCTTAGTTCCTAGATTATGATCGAGCACCACAAGCCAAAAACATTCTCTACCTTAATTTTCTCACCGAGCCTCATTACAACCCTTACAAGACCTCATGATGATTATTTCTTGTAATGTCACTCACGGTGGAGATTGTGATGTGAATTTCAATTTTCATGGAGCTTAGTTGCATTGGATTGAGTTTGAGCGGAATTGAATTAGCCTAAACACAAAAGCGCTAAGTGAAACACTTTATATACCCGGTGAGGTTGGATTGAAATGTGCTTAAGCCTTTGAGTTGCTCAAATACATGTGAGGATGTTGATTATTGTCTTGTGCTTCCTACTTGGTTTGGATTGTGTTTTGACGAGGTGAATGCATGAAGAGTGTATTTGTGGGATGTTTGATTGGATTGGTTTTGTTTTCTTTAGGACCAGAAAGGTTTAAGTGTGGCGGAGTTAGATAAGACACATTTAAGTAGAGTTAACATGTGCATTTAGATAGATTTAGGTATGATAAAGTGCATGAATTAGAGTAGTTTTCGTATTTGTGTTAATTATATAGAGAGTCGGAATCTACATATGTTTGCGCGTATTTTTAGGCATTGGAGGAGCCAATTGATGACATAGGAATGGCCTAACACCCAATAACAGGATAAAAAGCAAGAAGAAATCGGAATATTGAGGAGCTAAATCTACAAAGGATTGGAGTTGTCCAAGATGGCAACGCTGCACTAAAACGAGTCGTACGAAGGATGTATTTATCAGATCGGGGCGTACTTATACTTGTTGGGAAGAGGATTCGAAGACCTACAACTTTCGTGTTTATGACTTTTCCAAATTCGACCTTGAAGACAGTGGAATCTGGACGTCAAGATGGCTGCTGAAAGAAACTCGGCCTGTGCAACAAAACTTGGCCGGTTCTTTGGTGAGCCCGAGCTTTGTCGCGTGTCCAAGGATGTGGGCTGTTACTTTTGTTAATTTGTGAAAGATGTTATTTATATTATTTTATTTGGAATTAAATAGGGGACATGAAACGGGGAAGAGGTGGAACAACTAGGAGGTTCTTGGAGTTTTTGTTTTGTTTTCCAATCGAACAAAATTGGGTACGTAAGCAATTAGGATACCTTTTGTGATTTTCTCAAGTATGAACAACTAACCCTCTTTGCTTGGGAAAATTAATCGAAGCGTCGGGTTTATCATTTCATTGTGAGATTTCTATATCCTAATACTCTGTCAATATTATCAATTCTTTGCATTGAATGTTTAGGGTTTTCGTGAATTTCCATTAGCCTGATCAACTGATGCCTTTTCATGATAATCTATAGCTAGATATAGGTAATTTCTGGTTGAATTATCTATATTATTGAGTAACAAAGTATAAATCTCTGAAACTGGTTGATTTAGGGATTTGTATAAAGAGTTGATTTGCAATTGATGCAATAACTGGTTGTGCACGCCGATTGTCTTTGTTGATTTCCTTTAAGCTTAATCGATTATTGAATTGAATCTTGATAGTTTCAAGATTGTTTGATAATTAGGGTTTTCAGGGTCTGGTTGTCTTGTTAACTAGATTCGATAAGGAATTGGATTCAAAAGACCTAGTCTTTCCACAACAACGTATTCAAGAGGAAGTTATTTTTTCGATTTCAATGATCAATGAACAAACCTGATTGCCAAGATTGATTGACCTAAGCTATTTTCTCTCATATTCATTCACTCAAGCTGTCTAGTTTTCTACTTTTGTTTTCTCTTGCTTACTTTTATTTCTTAATTAATTAGTTCAAACCATCAAAATCCCCCCTCTTTATATTTCTTGTTCTTGTTAACACGCTCTAACTTGCATACGAATCGTTGACTCTATGTGGGATCGACCCGTACTTGTCAAACTACATTAGTTAGGTTAGTCGGATTTATTTGATATGATTTAGGCGACTGAAAATCCCTCATCAAATTTGTTATATCCTTGGTGGATTATAACCAAGCACAAGGGAGATTGATAAGGAAAAGGAAGAGATTAGGGAAGAAGACGATGAATTAGGGAAGAACGTAAAGGAAAAGGTAAAATAAGGGAGAGATTAGGGATAGAGAAAGAGATAGAGTAAAGGTAGGGAGAAAAGGGGTAATTGACATTTCATTATTTTCCATGATGTCTCAATTACAACTAATAAGGGTATTTATACTAATACCCTAGCTAATACCCATATACATGACATTACCTTCCCCTTGGAGAAGCTTTGTCCTCAAAGCTTACAAAACAATCACAAAACTAACAAATCACTAAACTATAACACTAACACGTACTGAATGAAAAGGGTACATAGTGTGATATTTCTGAATTAAGAGATATAAGCACCATTGTTGTTGTAATTGAAATTTAGAAACAAAATCAAGCCATAGCTCTCACAATTGTCCCATTAAAGTCATTGTCTTCAAGTTGAGTTTGGCTACCATGCACCTTAGTCTTCTAATGATGTCTTCACAACTGACTTCATGCTGACCCAATTCACTCTTTCATAGTACACATCCATTTGTAGTTGTTGCAAGTTTATGACATCAGCTTTCCTACATGACAAAACTCATGCTACACAACCGTCCCTGTAGCCCAAAGGAAGCCTTTGTATACAACTAAAACGTGGCCAAGAAGGTAACTTCACTTGTTCTTGAAGTGCTTCCAACATCCCACATTACACAGCTGCACCTGTAGGCATTGATTGGCTACACTTCTTCTGAATTACAACTTGAATGCACTGCTTGAAAACCACCAATCTTCCTCTGTCATATGGAAATGAGGTCTCCCTGCCCACTAACACCCATAGCACATCTAAAACCCTTTGTACATCACCAATAGAGGTAGCAAATGGAACCAAAATGAGACGATCTTTGATGTATTTAAGAATAGACAAAGAGCCTGTGACGATCCCTCCTGGATCAAAAACAAAGGTGACGGTCAAGGCCTGTTTCACCCCATGAACAACACGAGGCCCTGCTTCCTCGAGGCCTACTCGCCCTCTATCAAATGGAATCAAATTCGGACAAACTTGAATGAACTGACCAAACAAAATAACACTATCAATTGAGTTAAGACCAAACTGTTTCGACAAAACCTTGTCGACCGCCTTGCATTCATTAATCTCCCAATCTTTGACCTCAAAACTACCACCAGGGTAAAAAATAATCGAGAATTGGCAACTATGTGTATTCCCTGACTGAATTGGAGATACATTGATCCTAATACCTCTCAGAGGCATTTTCCCAAACACTTGGTATACACGTTTAGTTTCAGTCACACTAATTGGAACCTCATCACATTCAAATACTACACAAATCTGTTTGATAGGTAGTTCAACAAACAATTGATCCACTGAACTCACCTTATAATCAGTCTCCTTAAACTTCACTGACTCATGCATTAGACTAGGCAATTCATCCACTTTCTTTGGTTCAACTTCAATAATCTCATCTAAAGGAATAGAAATTACCTTGGTACACTGGAGATTAGTTTGAAGATCTTTCTGACAATTGATAAGGTGCCGATTCGAGTTTGTGATCGGCTCGTCCCATACAAACTCAGATTCATCCTCAAGAACCCGATATGGCTTTGCCATAGGAGACTCTAGGTGCATCTCGAGCTTTCGATCGATACTCCCTGGTCAATCTCCGATCTGGATTGAAGATTTGATTACTTGAATCGGTTTTTCGAATATCTCGATGACCCTTTCTTGTTCCGTAGAATCTTCCCCAATTTGTGAGAATGAGGTTATTTCTGGAATCGGTTCGTCGGGCCTTCGATCAATATTTCTTTCAAGTTCCTCTAGTTCATCTTGTTTCCAAAATTCCTCACACTGCCTTCGATATTCCATCAGGGATTGCTGGTTTCTTTCGTACAATCGTTGCATCCGCCTCTCCGTTTCCTTCGATGAAGCAATCAACTATTGCAACCGGAATTCCGCCTCTTCCGACGTTTGCTCTTCTTTAAGAAACTCATGTCGTGGTTCCTGGTGATTCCGATCTCCGCTCACCGATCTTTCATTAAGATTTGTCATTTTCGGACTCGATTCCGTTTCCCCTGTTCTCTTGTCGGAGTCCGTCATGGACAACATAGCTATGTTGCGGTTCCTGCTACAAATCAAATCGGTGAGGGCCTCGAATCTGCTCTCAATTTTGTTCTCCCATCTCTGCATATTGGCCTCCATTCTTTCTGCGATCGTATCCTCCTGCGACCTTGCTACCTTCGTGACTTTTGATTTGAGCGCTTCAATTCCGATTTCCGCCATGGCCAACTGAACGGCTGGCTCTGAATACCAATTGTTATGTCCCAACCATGATTTATGTGAAATTGAATGGAAAAGTAAGAGATTAAGGAAAGAATTAGGGAAGAAGAAGTCTAGGGTTAGAGACGGAGTTCAAGGAAAGGTAAGGGAAAGGGAGATAGAGGAAGGTTTTAGGGAGAAAAGAGTAATTTGGTTTTCATTATTCAATTCATGAACTTCCATATTACACAAAAAATGTATTTATAATACCCATATAACCCATACATGACAAAAAGTTGAGAGGGTGTTGCTGGGAACTCTTTGGTGATATTTGAAGCGGCAAGGTCCTGTCTGATCACCTCCATCCAACTCTTCTTCGGTAGCCTTTTAGGATGCCAAACACGCTCTATATCCATGTTATCACACGTACGCACTATTGCGTTCTGGTCTCTCCTTTGCACCTGACCAAACCATCAAAATTTGATCAAATTGCCAAATTTTCAGTCTATTCAATCTATTTAATTTGACATTTGGCGCAACTTTAATAGACTTAAATTTAAGGCTACAAATTTGATAAGGTCATGGAGAAAGCTTGTCAAATTCATAGCTAGAAATAAGCTTGTTGGATTTAGGCTACGAATTTCAGGCTAAAAACTCAAAGCAATTTCGGGATAAGATCAAATCCAAGAAAGCTTTACGTTAATAATCACTTTTTGCCAAGCAGGGTGGAGGAAGAAAAACGCTTCGTTGTTGTCAAGCTTCGTCAAGGTCGAGCCTTCTCCATCGCAGACGCACCATTACAATTAATAAGGTCATGGAGAAAGGTTTGGAATCTACATATGTGTTGAATTTGGATATAAAGGAGATAGCAATCGGGGTTGGGATGGGGTTAAGGTTCGGATGTGATCGCTCATGTGAAATTGGGCAAAAACTAGGCTAATGTCGATGAATTAATAACGAAGGTGGTTGTGTTCACGATGATAGAGATGGTGGAGAAGAGTTCATAGAATTTTTAGGGTTTCTGCAATTTGAAAGAGCAGGAGATTAGAGAAGAAGCGGTGTGGGTGGTGTTTTGAAAGAGCAGGAAAGTAAGGCAATTTTTTATTTTTAATTTAGGAAGTCTATTTGCAAGCGGTTGTGCATTCAAGTTAGGTTCCTGCAAGCTTCTCAGGGTTCTTCTTGGCGGATTCATGATGCCGTTATTGTTGTTTTCGTCTCCCATCTCCTTGTGTTGATCAAAATCGAGCCCCCTTTTCAACCCAGAAAGAGATCTTTCAATCTCGGGATCAAAGGATAAAGGTAATGAATTAGAAGCGCGAGTTTGAACCATACAAGAACAAGAAAGACTTTAAGAAAAACAAATAACTAAAACGAAATAAAAATAAAAAGGAATCAATGATAGGAAAATAGAAAAGCAAACTCTTTCTTTCCCCGACAATGACGCCAAGAATTTGGTACGGGGCGAACATCGTTGACTTTTTCGTCCTTTGCCAAATATATATCAATAATATCCTAACTCAATGCTCAACCCAATAGATTAGTAAACCAATAGATTGATAAACCAATAAACTACTATAGCGATGAAGTCCGGAGTCGAACCCAAAGGGAAAAAATGGTTGTAATGCAATATTCCTAACAACGATTCTAAAGACAATAGCAATAGTTTATGGCGAATTGATGACAAAGTAAAGCAAACAGATCAATTATTGCAAAGTATGAATAATATGATAGAAAAACATTTCACCTGTAATTCTCGACAATGGTTGAGGTTCAAGATCCTAGGATTGATTCAATAGATATTTATAAAGCATATGTCGACTTGACTAAGGTTGATAGATTTGCAAAGATACAATCTTCTTATCCAATATTACTAAAGAATAGCATTAAACACTCAAGTTCTAAGACCAATTGACATATCAATTCAATGCAAATAGAAGACAACAAATGAAGTCATTGATTTAGTGATATTTCTATTTTTCTTTCTATGATTGATCACCATATTAGGTGTTGCATCTATTCTATGAATTTGTTGTTGTTTTCTAGATAACAAATGAAGTCATTGATTTAGTGATATTTCAATGTCTTTGTAGTGGATGATTTCGATTGATCTATGTCAAATAGGTGTTTATAGGGCCGAGAGGGTTGCTCCCTTGTCTTCTATTTGCATTGAATTGATATGTCAATTGGTCTTACTTTGGCTATGAGTTGCTAAACTCATAGTTTCGCTTGTGATTCGAAGACATGGTTGAATGAATTGTGAGGATTTGAATCACAGGCGAAACTATGAGTTTAGAAATCAAATCCTCACAATTCATTCAACCATGTCTTCGAATCACAGGCGAAACTATGCCCGCCACGCCACAAAATAGAAAAAAGTTTAGCAACTCATAGCCAAAGTAAGGCTCATCTCTCTCAAAGTATTTCTCTCATCTCAACAAAACAGCACACGACTGAATATGAATGAAAATAATCTAAATAGAGTCATGGCAAACCCCTAGAGAATAATATAATAATGTAATAATCTAATCTAATCTTCGGACTAAAATCGACAATTGTTGAACATGGGATAGCGGCAGGCGCCGGTGGAAAAGCGAAGGGCGCCGTCCCAACAGTGACCATCTTTCTCCTTAGCTTCGACGTTGTGCTTTCTTGCTCCTTCCTTAGCCTTCTTATGATCCAAAATAAGTCATTTAAGCTCCTACAAGATCCCATCCAAGGTCGGAATGTAAAACTGCAAAATAAACACTAAAAAGGCGTAGACTCCGAACACGTACACTTCACACGAAAGATATGGAAATAAACTAAAACATATGCAAAACTCATATCTAAATCCAACAAGAATTACCTATAATGCCTATATGAAATATGCATTATCAAGCCTCCATCATTATTTTAAGTTGCTTAGTTGATTTTTTTAGATAAATATATCATTTTTATAGATTGTCATAAAATAAATAATTCTCTTATTCATTGATGTTCGTTACCTCTCATTGGTTGAAGAACAAATAACATAATAGTAGTAGCCTAGTGGAAAGTTGTTTAATGTAAAAAAAAGAGTGGGAAGTTGTTTAGGGTGGTGAAAAGTCGTGTAATTTAGTAAAAGGTGGTGAGAAGTAGTGTACAAAGAGGGTTTTCATAATGTGTAACTTATATTAGCTAATGTTGTATTTATTTCTTTTTAGAAAAAGTTTATATAATATATTACTCCCTCCGTCCAAGAATACATGGCCTTTTAGGCTCATGCACGCTAATTAAGGAATCTATTTTACATCTTAAATCTCATCATTATTATTAAAGGTTAAAATAGCAATTGGAAGTTCAAAGGTTTTCTTTAATTTTTCCAAGAGTTTTATTTAATTTTAACAAGTAAAAAAGTAGTAATTTTAGAGGTAATAATTACATATACATCTAAAAGGCCATGTATTTTTGACAAAGTTTCAAGGCCTAAAAGGCCATGTATTCTTGGACGGAGGGAGTATATTTTTGGACTGGTTTGAAGTTTGTCATATATTGTTTGGATCCTGACAGGTGAAAACAAGTTTTTTTTAATCAATTTGTCATTTTTGTACGTGTGTGAATGTAATGTATATGAAGTGTTAGACATTAACGCTTTTAATCAAAAGCAATATGTTAGTTGTTAGCCATCTTTAATGGTGGTACTTCAAATACCATAATAATTAAAAAAAGAAATGTAAGAAAAAGACAGATTTTTTAAAGAACAAAAAAAAAACGAGCCCAAGTATCATGTAGATGGTACTCAATCTGACAGAATATTATAGAATATTACCCAATCAAACATTAATAGTGGATCCCGTTTGATTTTTATTTCCCAAAAAATATATTTTTGATGCAAAAAGTGAAATAAGATACTCATGCCAAGTACCATGATTGCGGAGTATCAAAAATTAAAATGAGGTGGACGAGAGAAAAATGGCAAAAAAATAAGTTATGGAACTCAATATGAATATCATAATTAAAAATGCTCTTAAACTCCGTTATTCTTGATTTTCAAGTAAATCAATCTCCTAAAAACAACCGATCAAATAGAATTTGTTTCTACCTTTTTTTGATTTGAAAATCATACATAGATAACAAATACTCCATCCGTTTAAAAATCTAAGTCATTTTAGAATTGTGCATAAGTTTTAATAAAACACTCATCCCTCCGTGCATCATACAAGATCAATGCACTAGTTTGGTGTTAAATTCACCGTGCAAATGAAAATTCTGTTAAATTTAAGGGAAATTTACATAAAACCATCCACTAAATGTAGTCTTTTACACTTAACCACCCATTAAACAAAAAATTACAGAAAACCACCCATTAAATAAGTTTTGTTTTCAAATCACCACCCATTGTCTATTTTTATTAGGTTTTTGTCAAAAATATATATGATACTACATTATTTTAATTTTTATATTTAACTTAAATCTCAAATACATATAAAAGTATATTTTATTAAATTTGTTCAAAATATTTTTTAAAAACTTGATGAATATATGAACAAATTTGTTCTATTTTATTCCTAAAAATGGTTATAAATTTTATAGACTTCTTTTTAATCAAAATTAAAATAAGTTTATAATTCATTAGCCTTGTTTAAATTTAATAATTATTTTGATACTAATAATTAATTTCTCATTTTCTTTCATATTTGTAAACACATACACTATATACTAAAAATGAAAAAAAAATCTAAATATTGTTTAAATAATATTTTTCCAAGCTTAAAAGTATTTTTTTATTAAATGTATCTTTATTAAATCTGTTTGACTTTTTAAACAAATTAAATCATATTTTCTACATTTAGATTCTCCCCTCTTCAAATAAATTTATAATTTGTACACGCTTTTTCCCCTAATATATTAATATAAGTGTTTATCCCTACAATAAATATAATTTAAATATATTAAAGTTTAAACTTTAAATTTGAAGTATAAAATATTAAAATATACTATATTTAATGAGATTCTAATGGAATTATGTGGTGGGTGGTGATTTGAAAACAAAACCCATTTAATAGGTGGTTTTATATAATTTCGTGTTTAGTGGGTGGTTAACTGTAAATGGCTATATATAATGGGTGGTTTTCTGTAAATTTCCCTAAATTTAATGCTTTGCCACGTGTCACCTGTAGTGTAGTGCCGAATCTGACATGGATTTCATGAACCACCCATTTGCTAACTTGCACCTGCTGGCTGTTGCGTCAATAAGAGTCAAATTTCGCAATTTTAAATTGTTTGTCATAATCCGACTCGCCAGCACCTTTTTCCCGTACCGGTGTAGGTGAATCTGGGGCAAGGGACCTGACCTGAGTGGCAGTTTCGTAGTTTACGTAAACCTTCGGGGGCTCAGTCAAGCCCCAAAGGGGCAATAAATTGTGGGAAAATTAGCCTTTTCACCGAAATTTGGTTGAATTTCTGAAACGTGTCCCTTACAATTTGGCTTCCTCGTCTTGAAATCTCATCCGTCCACTCCACAAACCCCCATATCGTAGCCGTCCATTTTCACCCTGTCACATTTCCGGAATTTCTTAACAAATCAGCCTCCGATCCCAGCCGTCCATTATTTTACATCCAACGGTCTAGAGTTACCCTTTTTATTTTATTTTTTTCGGTATGAAATTTATTTGATTTCCATTTCCATTTTTTTTTTTATAAAAAATTTATTTTCAAATCAAAACTTCATCTCACTCTCTCTCCTCTCTTTCTGAGCGCTCTCTATCAAACGCAAAACGAAACCCTAGCTTCATCGTCTGGCTCGTTGAATCGGCAGAATTTGGTGAAATCATATCGACGCTCCTACTGGAAGGTTCAATTGAATCCGTAATTATGGCCCCGGTGCCATTGATTTCGGTCCTTTTCTGAAGATCTATCTCCGCAGGTGGTTACTCCTCCTCCATGGTATGCCCATTTTACCCATTTCCATCGCCTTTGGATGCTTTCGTTATCAATTTCGTCTAAAAATGTTTTATCTGTATGTTTTCGTTCGATATAGTGTTTTAGATGGTTTTTGATCTTGACAGTGGCGTTTCAACTTGTATGATTGTTGGTTAATTGTGTTAAACGTGATTGTGAGTGGGTTTCTCGAGTAAATATCTGGTTTCAGATCTGAATTTTTCTCAGGGACGTTTTTTTGCGGACGAGGAAGCTTAGGGATCTTGTATAAGGTCAGTTGTTTAGGTGCATGTTAATGGAAAATAGAGTACAGGACTCTCATGATACTGCAAATGCTAAGAAACCAAGATCCTTGGATCTGCAGACCTTGTATGATCAGAATCCAGGTTTGTCTGTGGGTAAGAAGCAGAACCAGATTGGTTCCTTGAAGAGAAAGCGCTGTAATGATGATTCTGGCCTAGCAAAGAAGAAGAGTAAGAAGGAGCTTCTGCTTAGTAGTGTACCATCTGGGAGAAAAATTAAGAAGAGTTTAGGGGAAGTTTATATGGGTGGTTCAAGCTCTGTAACCGGTGATTTGAAGCATATAGAATATGGACTGATTCAGAAATCTGATGATAAAGCTATTTCACTTAAAGTAGGCAACGGCATTCTTCAAATACCCAAGCGCAGGCGTGATCTGGCACGGCATAAGAAGGCTGATGTTAGTTACAAATTGAAACACGAGGGGATTTTGGGCGGTAAAGTTGGTTCCAGTGACGAGGCAGATGCTTTGATTGTCGGTTCAAAAGGAAAGATGGGCCAGGATGGTGAAATAAATAGGAAACCTGACCAAAATGGTAATTCTAAGGGCAGTTCTAGTATAGACTTGGACAAGAAAGTAAAACGGAAAAAGGGTTGTAACGAACAAAAGGAAAGTAGGTCAAGTGAGCTTGATTTACCTGAGCTTTTGAAGAAGGAAAATGGAAATTCTCATGCTCTCGCTGGTGGCCCAAACAAGGTCAGAAGAAATCGTAATAAAAAGAAAACAGGAATCGAAATTGATGATGTTGCGAAGGATGTTAAGCCTATGCTTGAGCAGACTGGTAGGAATTGTGACAAGTCACAAGACGATGACCAGGAGAATCTTGAGGCGAATGCAGCAAGAATGCTTTCATCTAGATTTGATCCAAGTTGCACAGGCTTTTCGTCTGACACCAGATCTTCAAATGCTCTGTCTGCTTTTCCTTTGTGTAGGGATGATGCAGATCATCGGTCTAATCTGCTGGAGTCAGATGTTGTATCTGATGATAAAGATGTTAGAGTTTTGCGGCCACGAGATCAGTGCCTAAAGAAGGGTGTTTTTCGAAAAAGACGTCACTTCTATGAAGTATTCTCCAAGGATGTGGATTCTTACTGGATGGTTAAGAAGAAGATCAAGGTCTATTGGCCTTTGGACCAGATTTGGTATTTCGGGAAAGTCATTGGTTATGATCCCAAGAGAATGCTTCATCATATTAAATATGATGATCGCGAAGAAGAGTGGATTGATCTTCAAAATGAGAGATTCAAACTCTTAATGTTTCCTAGTGAGCTTCCCTTAAAGGCTGGGAGGGGAGCATCTGGGATAAAAAGCAAATATGATTTGAAAGTAATGCCTGATGCAAAGGTGCAAGATGGCTATCCTACTAGCAGCTATATGGATGGTGAGCCTATTATTTCATGGTTGGCAAGGTCTACTTCTCGGATGAAATCTTCTCCCCTTGGCAATTCAAAGAAACAAAAGACATTTGATCAGTCTGGGAAAGCTTGTCCATCATCGTCAGCCACTGTCAGAGGCATTGCATCTGAAAGCTTAGACATTAGATCAGCTCAAAACTCTGCAGATAAACTGATGAGCAATCCTGGTTTATCAGATAGCTCATTTAGTAAGGAAGTGGCTAAAAAATCTCCAATAGAGAGCAGTAGTAGATTTCCGGTTGTTTATTTCAGGAGACGATTGCGGAGGAAAGGGTCTGATGGAAGAATGGGTAGTTTTCCTGAGGAACAGCTTGTATACAGTAGAAGTAAGTGTTCAGTTTCAAGGAACAGGCTGGGTCATTTCCCTCTGGAACATCCTGTTCATAGCATTATATCTGACTCAGTTGATTCCCTTACTGTTCTTCCCCATAGATCCCATCCTTTTGAGTTGTGCAGTGTTGAGCTTCCTCATTTTGATGACGATTTAGTGATCGTGAACTTAAGTGCCCCTGTGATATACACAGAGATCTTTAGGTTTAAGCTGAACTTTTTACCATTTCTGGTCCCCTATTACTCTTTTGGGGTGGAGAATTTGAAGTTGATCCATGCAGCACTAATGCTTCAGCATGGTACTTTGATGTGTCTATGGCCAAGGGTTCATCTGGAGATATTTTTTGTTGATAATTTTGTTGGATTGCGGCTTCTCTTATTTGAAGGGTGCTTGGTGGAGGCTATTGCATTTGTGTTCTCCATCTTAAATGTATTTCATCAGTCAAATCAGCAGAGGACGCGTGTTGATGAAGAGGTTCCTGTAACTTCAATATGGTTTCAGTTTTCCTGCCTAGAAGATGTTACAAAGCAGCTAGTGTTTGCACTTCACAATTTCTGTGGGTTGAAGACCTCAAGATGGGTATTCCTCGACCACATGCTTCAGAAACATTGTTTGTTTGCCAGGCAATTGCCTCCTTCTGAGTGCTCATATGACAATATCCGGACACTTGAAAATGGTTCGAACCATTTGAATCTGCCCTTGGTATCTCTGGAGCCTTCTTCAAGATTGGTAAACCTTCTCTCTTTTGTGTCGTTCTCCTTCATCCCTTTCAATTCTCTTGCAATAGAGTATGCTGATTTATGAGTCCACAAATGCTGGATAAATAGGTCACGTGGTGATGGAATTCAATAAGTATATCGATTGGGGTGGAAAGTGAACATTAATTATTGCACTATAAGGCTCAAGAGCTCACTTCTTTCCACTATTACCATGTATTTGTCTCCTTTATCTCATTAGGGTCAGGACGTGGAATTTTCCTGCTTTTACCAATGGTTTGAAATTAATTTCCATCGGTATGGTCAATGGACATCTTTCTCTTTTTAACGTAAATTTCACAATGAAACCCTTAATTTAGGGCATTTTTCACAAAATCCATAAATTAGTAAATTTCACAAAACCGCCCATAAACTGGGTTTTCTTTCAAATAACTACTGTAACTATTTTTATTCTTAAAAAAATCCTAATTACCACTTTGTTCTTAAATATTATGGTAAATGTATTTATGTGAGGTTAATTTTGATAGTAAAGTAATAATCTAATGTTTGTACACATTTTTAAGCATAAAAAGAGACTACAGAGTAATGGGTGGTTTTTCAAAGAAAACCTATCTGTGTGGTTTTGTTAAAAGTGCTGTAATTTAAGGATAGTGTTGTGAAGTTTACCCTTTTTCTAATTAGTGATTTCATATTTGATTCAGATTCCTAAAATGCTGTTACATAATAAATAAAAGTCTGATTTGCTGTCATATGAATATGAATCCAGATCTGTTGCCATTAGTGTGATGATTGTTTCTCCCTTCAATTTGATTATCCCTTTCCTCATTGTATGATTCAGTTCCCTATACTGCTACTACATGGTGATACGTGCCACTTATTAATTGGATTATTAACATCTGATTATGTGCCTGGAATGATCACATTCAGATAATATATGTTCATCATAGCAAAGATGTTTTTACTTAATTTGGTGTTTTACTTTTCATGGTTTATTATCACTGTACAAGATGGCTCATCACTGTTGGTTTCCATTTTGTTAATTTGAGCAGCCCTTACGTAAGACAACCAGACAACCAATGATAGGTGCCTCTGCTACTGTGAACCACAGTCAATCACGGGTTATTAGTGACGCAATCTCGAAAAGGCTTCCTTCGTTTGCTCTTTCTTTTTCTGCTGCACCAACTTTTACTCTGAGCCTACAGCTTAAGCTACTGATGGAATGCAGTACCCCGTGTGTCAACGTCGAGGACCATAATTCTATTTCAGCGCCTGAGAATGGAGTGGAGCAGGGTAACGTTTGCTCAGGTGAATGTAACTGCAACTAAAATTAAATTTAGTAGGACTAACTTGGGCAATACATTAAGTAATGGATTGAATTTTGAATGACTGTCATGTTCAAATGCAGACATAAGAAACAATGGTGCATCAGCAGGTTCTGAAGATGCTGAGATTATCCCTAGAGCATCTCAGAGATCTCAAGTTCTGGATGATGATATCTTTAATAACAGCAATGGAATGAATTCTGACCAGCGTCATTCATCAGCACAAGCACAACCTTCATGTCCTAAAGATCAATGCTCGGAAGTTGAGGGTAAGCCTTCTAGTGGTGGACTGCACAATGCTGAGTCTTCTGAACCACCAACAAATGTTACCAATGGTGGTATATACAGCCCCATCCCTACCGCTCCAAGGAGTTCTTGGCGTATGAAGAAAGTTGGGAGTTGTTTGCTAGGAAACTTATTGGGTGGCAAATCAGATCTCCTTTGCAGTGGACCTAAGAAGCCACGTACACATGTTTCTTATTCCATTCCTCTTGAAGGTCATGATTTTTCTATGAAATACGGAGCACACCATACAAAAGGGTTTTCTCCTAAACGTATTAGAAGAGCTACTAAGAAGAAACAATCAGATGCCTCTAGAAATTATCTGAGGGATACTGAATCTTTATCATGTGATGTGAATGTGTTGGTCTCTAAGGAGGATAGGGGGTGGAGAGAAGAGGGAGCAAAAGTTGTGCTAGAACTGGTGGATGATAGCCAGTGGCGATTAGCAGTGAAGATTTTAGGCTGTACATGGTATGCGTACAAAGCGCCTCAGTTTTTGCAGTCTGGAACAACGAATCGATACACTCATGCTATGATGTGGAAAGGGGGAAAGCATTGGACTCTGGAGTTCCCTGACAGGTCCCAGTGGACTCTTTTCAAGGAGATGCATGAAGAATGCTATAATCGAAATTTCCGTGCTGCTTCAGTGAAGAATATCCCTATACCCGGGGTCTGCCTTATTGAAGAAAAAGATGTCAATGGAGTGGAGATACCATTTGTTCGGTCTTCTCCCAGATACATCCAGCAGTTGCAAACTGATGTTGATATTGCAATGGATCCATCACGTGTTATTTATGACATGGACAGTGATGACGAGGCATGGATCTCAAAAATAAGGTCTTCTGATGTGGATAATTGTGAAATGGGTAATATCTCAGATCAGATGTTCGAGAAGATCATGGATACACTTGAGAAAGTTGCATATGCCAAACAGCAGGATCATTTTAAGCCTGATGAACTAGAGGAGCTAACTGTTGAAGGCAGACCTGTGGAATCTGTCAAACTTTTTTATGAACATTGGCTAGAGAAAAGGCAGAAAAGGGGAATGCCTTTGCTTCGGCATCTCCAGGTAAATTCCTGTTGGCTGGTTTTCGCCTGTAACCCCTTGAATTTATGCAATCAAAATCCATTCTCCCTTTTGCTTGAACATGATGTATGACATACTTTCAGTCATAGATGATGACCAATATAAACATTGATGTATAAATCCTTGGGAACCTTAGTTAGAGTAGGTGGAGCTGCTCTATTATTTCTTCCATTATATTTACAGCATTACTTCCTTTTTTTTGTGTATACTTCCATTGAGCGCACGCCTTTAACTTTTGTTTGCTTCATGTAGCCTCCACTTTGGGAGAAATATCAGCAGCAAGTAAAAGAGTTGGAATCAGCCATGTATAGGAGTAATGGAACTGTTTCTACTGGATGCCATGGGAAGGCTTTTGAGAAGCCACCATTGCATGCTTTCTGTATGAAACCACGGGGATTGGAATTGGCTAATCACAGAGGGACAAAGCATAGATCACAAAAAAAGCAGCCTGTTACTGGGCATGGCAATGTTTATTTAGGGGATCCGGAGTCTTTCCATTTGTTTGGTACTATTCCAGCCTTGTTTTATTTAGATTGCTTTCCAGTCCAGATAATCTACCTTTGCTTTTTGCTGCTTTTTTTTTCCGTCACATGAAATTCATGGTCTCTGGCATCTGAAGCATTATTTTTATTATGAACAGAAAGAAGGCCCAATGGCTGTGCCACAGGAGAAGAGAAGATTATGTATCACCATGGGTATTCATATTCTCCTCCACGATTCCAATCATCTGCACGGCTATCATCTCCGAGGGATGTAGGAGTCCCAGGATATATGTCATTAAATAATGATGTATATGAAGGGATTCACTACCCAAGACTTCATCGGACAAAGTCGAGGAAGATTGGCACCCTTGTAACGTCAAATGATCGGCACGTAGTTTCACTCCATAGTCAAAGGTTCATCGGACGAAGTCCTAGATATTTTCATCCAGATGTGACACAAAGGTCGAGCTTTAAGAACTTGGATCCCTCTGATCTTGATGAGTTTAGGTTGCGGGATGCTTCTGGTGCAGCCCAACATGCTATTACCATGGCCAAGCTGAAAAGGGAGAATGCCCAAAGGTTGCTATATAAGGCAGATCTGGCAATCCACAAGGCTGTGGTTGCTCTGATGACTGCTGATGCAATGAAAGCGTCTCGTGAGGAGTCAACCAATGATGCCTGTTCAGAAGGGTGATACATGACTAGGGCTGTAGCATGGAAGATATTTTGCCTCCCTTCATCCGTCACCCATATCTGGCAAAGGGAACAGGCACGGGGGGGTATGAACTTGTATCAGAATAGTGGCAATTTTTTCATTCACTTGTAGATATGAAGAAAGGAAGTTGAATTAGCATGGTGGTGTTTGGCATTTGCTGCAAGCATAGTAGGAGAGGTCCCTAAGATATGCTTATTTTACCCCCGCGGCTCTATCAAGTAATTTTCGACTGACCTGCAGGTTTTGTTGCTCTTCAAGGGGTGCTTGGACATTTTCTGCTGTACAGAAGTCTCTCTCTTCCAACCCCCTCCCCCTCCATTTTTTGTTTTTGTTTTTGAAGCTTTTATTCTAGAAGTGAAATAATTAGAAACAATATAGCTCTCTTGGGATGACAGTAAATCATCTCCATTGAAGTTTCTGTTTACCATGGTTGTTGGGATACCTCAGGCACATTTGTAGGCGAGTGCACGTTTACAGCAGTAGAGAACTCTGTAAGTAGTGACCTTTCTTAGAGTTTCAGTGATAGAGGGTGGAACTAAAAATGCTTCCTGATTCTCCGTTTCCCTGGCCCTCTGTTTATCTTTTGCTGCTAAATTTCCTCATCTCCGTAGTTTTGTCATTTGCGGATCTATATATGGATCTATATATCGCTCTATCAGGGCTCATGTTTACACATTTTGCTTGGGATGGATAATCGTAAGCTTGAGTGGGTGTGCTTGACATATCTGATGTTGATTCTGTACTTGGTGGTTTTATGTTTTTATGTGGTGCTACATCCCTCTGTCCCTCTCAGGTTTTGCTACTGTGGGAGCTTGTTTCGGGCCTGGCTCACTCTATCACAGTTGCCATTCCCTGTTTTCATATCATATCGGCATCTTCTTTTTTGTTCCTTGTTTCTTGCAGTTTTGATCGTCGTTGTGTTGGAAAAACATGCCTCGACATTGTTAAGTCTGTTTCACATAAACTGCACCGTGTTCTATGTCGTTTTTGTTTTATTGCAACTCGAATCTAAACTATTTTGTGACCAGTAGGTACTATAGAGAGAGCATAGTATATAGCATCTTTCAATGGCAGAAATACGGACATTTTAACCTGAACTCCTAGTCACTGGTGTGGCCCCACAGATGCTGCGGCTCTGTTTGGATGCAGCAACCTATTTTCCACTGAATTGACAGCTTTTTTCCCGTGGTTAAATTTTCACTCCCACTTTTACTGTTTTTCATACGGAGTAATGTTTTTTTTGCACATTCATTCATTTCTAAGGCTGTTATATGAATTGAGCAGTTCAGGATCGGCTCGAAAAAGCTCAATTCGAGCTCGCTCACTTATTTAAACAAGTTGAGCTTGAACAAAATTTTAAGCTCGGTTGAAAGCTCGGCTCGTTTGAATAAAGCTCGATTAGCTCGAATTCTATGGAATTTCTAAAATTTCATATAAGTTAACATGTTATAACCAAGTAGAACTATTTAAAACTCGAAAAAAGCTCGGTTCGAGCTCGTTCATTTCCTAAACAAGCCAAGCCTGAACAAAATAAAAAACTCGTTTAACAAACGAAACAAACTTGAACATGCTAAGCTCGGCTCGTTCGGCTCGAATAACACACCTATTCATTTCCCTGAATTGCATTCTTCGGGGTTGTGGGTTCACGATGAGAAATGCACTAATTGGGTTGTAGGCTCCCAAGGATCATGCACGTATTGTTGTTCAAAATATTAAGTAAATCTTCTCTACATATATCACCCCTCCTTAGGGAGATATGAACCACCCCGAGGGGTTTTGATGATATCCATGTTCAGGAACCTACTGATGGGATTTGTTTACTCCGGTTACCGGAGTAAACAAATTCCATCAGTAGGTTCCTGAACATGGATATCATCAAAACCCCTCGTACGAGATTTGATCCCCAATCTAAAAAACCATCGGCAGGGTATTTTGAATTCTTAATAATAAAAAAATTATTTCCCTGAATTGGCTTGTTTGGATAGCTATGGATTAACACTTATATATTATAATACAATATTATGCATTATAAGTTATAATACATGGTTATCCAAACTAACTATTTTTTGCATAAATCATTATTTGGGGCCCTAAAAGTTGGAATAGGCACTGTGGTTTATGTACCCTCCAAATCTTCTATCTCCATATTTGTCTATCCCCTCCTATGTTCTAAGGGCATCCACACTCATCAGGTTCATTCACCTTATACCTCTCTCTCATCTAGTAAGGGTGTCTCATGGATGTGGGATGTACCTCATCAAAGGTAAGGGGAAGGGGTTTGGAATGGAAACCCCTGCAGAAAGGGGTAGCCTTATTCATTTTAATATCTTTTCTTCTTTTTTTTTTTCAATTGAAAATGGAGTTTGGTAGGAGGGGAGGAAAGTTTAATATAATTATTAATTATATGTTGGTGGGGTATATGAAAGGAATAAGGTAAACTTATGGATGTGGGATAAAATTGAGAAATTTGTATAGGTAGAGGTAGAGTTAGTGAAAAATGATGTGAAAGAAAGAGAAAATGAGGTGTTGAAATATTACGAAGAGAGAGAGGGACGGGGTTACCCCATGGATGCGGATGCTCTAACCCCCTCTCATTCACAAATCCCAAATCAGAAATAAAACGAAAAAAAAATGATTAAAAGAATTTTTAAAAAATATAAAGTTGCAGAGAGGGGATAGGAAAAGGAATAGAGGATTTGGACCAGGCTTGTGTTGGGTGAATGGTAGGGGTGTTATTCGAGCCGAACGAGACAAGCTTGTCATGTTCAAGCTTGATTCATTTGTTAAACGAGCCTGAGTTGAGCCGAACCCAATTCTTAAACGAGCTTTCGTTTTTGTTCAAGCTTGACTTATTTTAATAAATGAAAGAGTTCAAGTCGAGTTTTTTTTTTTTTTTTTGAGATTTAAGTTGTTTTACTTGGTCATAACATATTAACTTACAAGAAATTTTAGAAATTCCATAAAATGTGAGCTATTCGAGCTTAAATCGAACGAGTCGAGCTTTCAACCGAGTTTAAAATAGTGTTCAAGCTCAGCTTGTTTAGTTGAGTGAACGAGCTCGAATCGAACTTTTTTCGAGCCGTTCTCAAACTGTTTAATTAGCTCATATAATAGCCTAGTGAATGGAGTGGGTAACAAACGATGAGAATGCAGCAGCATGAAATTCTATAGTAAAAATAAATTAACCTACAGTAAAATTGCATTTTGCTGATTCACTTTCAGTGGTGGTTGGGAAAAAAAAAAGGACGAGAGATAAATCTTTGATTGGATTCGTTCCAAAAGCACTCGGAGAACACTTTGTTATATGCACTACAAAATGTTACCCTCTTGTAGAAATCTGTGGCCCTTTTCCTGATACCAACTCAGATGGTGCTTAAATTTTTTTGGATGCTTTTTCACCAAGAAAGTGTGTAGAAAGCACATTCATATTGTGTATATTAGCTGAATCAAGGTAGAAATTTTTATAAAGTAAAATTAACACTATAGTTGTTGTACTAGATGGTTCTGTACAACTTTAGAAAACATCATACAAAGAATCCAAAAAAAAAAAAAAATGATGCAAAATCACTTTATTTTTAGTTGGTTGTGTACTATATAAGGTTCAACGGGTGGGGAACCAGAAATTAAAATTTAAATTGGCTAGATAAATTAGAATTTTCTCATGCGCATAATTTTTATTAGAAAAAATTTTAATTTAATAAATAAATAAAATAATTACGTTGATTCAACAAAAACTCTTATATAAAGGATTTCATAGGGATTTTAATTTGATTGCTCATAACGTTTTACTTGGTAGAACGTGGAAACGTGCCCAAGAATCAAAATTGAAATCAGAAAATATTCATCAAATAAATACAACTAAAAAAGGCCAAAAATAAAATAAAATTGAAACCGTACAATTTCGTTTCTTGGTGGTTGGCATGTCATTCAAATGAATCCATCACAATATCACATAATAAAATGGCATCATCAATGGTTTTCTTTTTTCAACAAATTGGGGAGCCGACCACGCATCCATCCCTTTCTCCTTCTGCATTATATAAATACTCTATTCGTTAATTAAAACATGTCGTTTTAGACATTTACACATTTTTAAGAAAGCAAATAAAAACAAAAAAAAATATACTTATACATCTAATTATTACTTTATTTTTTCACTTTATTAAAAACTACAACTAACAAATCTCTAATCATTACAAGGGTAATTTTGGAAAGTGAACACCAAAATACCTAAAACGACATGTTTTTCTTTACAAGATTTTACTCCTAAAACGACATGGTTTTCTTAACGGAGAGAGTAAATAAATATAACTTCACTCATAATTGTAAAACCAACAATTTAGAAAAACAGAAATCGATTTGAGCGGATGCGATTGCGATCGAAAACTCAAATAATTAAGCAAGATCGAATTGAAAAAGATGCAAGATCTACGAACATAAGCGATTTTATATCGTTCGGCAATGCCTACATCCACATGGGCCTCGAGAGTTGACCAAATCTACTATAGAAACGTACATGGATGAATTAAGTAACGAATACAAAGACAACCCTAGATCTAAACATGCATGTGAATAAGAAGTACAAGAGAGGAAGAAAAAATCCCGCAGTGTGGAAAATCGAAGATCGAAGATGGATTCGATCTTCAACCCTAGATCTCAGAAGAAAAGAAGAGCGGTCACCCAAAGGACGCCGGAGTTCGAACCACCTTCAAATAAACACCAACATCCGTCGTCGACTCCGAGAGCTCTCAAACCACAAACCAAGAGCTGGAAAATCCAAAGCCTAGAAAACTCCAGCAGAGCTTTGAGAGGAGTTGAAAAGGCGAGAAGCTGAAGAAGTGGAGGTTCTGACGGAGAAGAGAGCTTATATAGCTAGGTCAAGACCCAAGCCATCCAAACGTTGTGTTCCACTTAGGGTTACACAACACTCGACAACTTTAGGATACCAAGCTACATCCAGTTTCCGAGATCATGGGCCGAGTTTGGGCTTTAGCCCAAACACAAGCATTAACTCCACTATTATAAGGTAAATCTTGTTAGAGGATCAAGCCATAAAGACTCAATACAACTCAGTTACGATAAATCATAATAGTGCATCACATAGGCACAATATATATCATATGGTTTACATATAATCATCATACACACATACATGTACACACATAAACCAATATTACATGTAACACAAGACTAGGAAAGTAAACACATATCATTACAAACACCCCTCTACTTTTCTAAGTCTTGCACTGGGCAAACCCAGGTCCGTCATCAGCCTACACACACATCACAAAGGTCGAGGGAGTTCCTCTAAATGGAGGAAATTCCTGCAATACAAAAATTTGTCATAAGGCACAATCTTGGTACTAAAATCTGCAGGATTAACTCTACCGTCTACTAGTGTAGGTCTTGTCCCATGCACGGACAATACGTTAATGCAATATTACAAATAATCTAGATAAATTCCAATAAATAAAAATAAAAATAAAAATAATGTTTTCCACCAAAAAATAATATAGATATAATTAAAATTAGTTCAACAAATGATATATAATCTAATTATCTTTTATTTGTATTCTCTCGAAATATAAATACAATTCATATTTATAAGGTAAAAGGTTTTTTTTCCTAATATATCATTAATTAAATCTCATGTAATTAAATAGATAGTTGATTTTTAAAAATATTTTAATATTTTTTTATTAAATACTGAATGTAGTATATATTTATTACGTTAGTTTACTAAAATATTATATTGATATAGTTTGTTACTTATATAATATTTACTCTTTTATAAGATTCTATTCAATTATATGAGTTAATGGTAAAATAAAATCATTATTTAATCATTTTTAATTATATAGATTATAACTATCTAATTATTTTTAATTATATAGATTATAACTATCTAATTATTTTTATTCGATTTCCTTTTTTGATGGGAGAAAGCTTTGCGAGATGTATTCAGGCGCCGCCACGTATGCAGATGCACTCACGCGCCGCCACGTAGGCAACAATGCATCAGTTTTAGTATATGTGTATATATATGCAAAACAGATGTGTAATGCTTTTTCTCAATCTCTTTCAGAATACCCTGCGGCGAGATAACTTCTTTACAAGCTTATGTAGTTACAATGTACTCTGCTTAAGTGGAAGATAATGCAACTCTAGGTTGTTGTTGAGAATTCCAGGAAACACAATTACCAGCCCATGTATACACATAGGAAGTAATTGATTTCATGTTGTCTTTTTATTACCAGCATAGTCAGCATCTACAAAATCATATAATTCATATTAAGATGAATACTCATCATATAATAATGGCTAGTTCACAGAGCCAAGTCAGTATTTCAGACGATATTTCATGGATAACCAATGCTTTTTAAAAGGATCAGACATTAATCTACTTAGAGTGCTAATAGCAAAAGCTAAATCAGGTCTAGTGCAAATCATGGAATACATCACAGACCCAACGGTAGCATCAAATGAGATAGTTTTCATCCTTTTCATCTCAACAACAGACAATTTATCTTTATTTTTAGTCATGTCAAGATGGGGTCCTAAAGGAATATTATTCACTTTATCACCAAAGACATGAAAACGATCAAGAACTTTATGAACATAATCACATTGATGCAACCAAAGCCTTTTATGCTTTCTATCTCTAAGTATAGACATTCCCAATATTTTCTTGGCAACACCCAAGTCTTTCATATCAAAATGTTTATGCAGATTCTTCTTTATGTCTAGAATGCAATCTTTAGACTTAGAAATCAAAAAGATATCATCAACATATAGAAGAACATATAAAGTACGTAGGACCATGCTTCTTCACACCTTTAAAATACAAGCAATTGTCAAATTTACTTCTCTTAAAACCCAAACTAAATCTCACACATCTATCAAACTTAATATTCCACTAACGTGGAGATTGTTTCAGACCATATATAGATTTATTTAACAGGCAAGCATAGTCAGGATGCATAGAATCAAAAAAGCATTTAGGTTGTCTCATGTAAATAGTTTCATCCAAGTCACCATGCAAGAAAACAGTTTTAACATCCATTTGCTCAAGCTCAAAGTTGTAAAGACCGAAAATATTTAAATAATGATAAAAATTGGAATTTTGAAAATTTTGAGAATTTCCGTCTTTGAGCTTTCGGATTACTTGAAAATCTTCTAAATTAAGTTCCGGCATGGTATTGAATGAATTTTCCGACGGATTTCAATCCCACTACCTTGAATTAGGATTTTGAAATATAAGCGACAATTTATTGGACTTAATATTTCATTTTTTGTAAATTCGGTTGAATTTATCGAGTCGGGATTTGGGTTGAGCGATCGAATGTCTGGATTCGAATTTCGGATTTTGACCTTAAGACTTGGGACCTCTCTCCCTCTCTTTGTCTTCTTCCTCTCCTTGCCCAAAGACCAGCAACACACCCACCTACACTCTCCATCTCGCATCCCCTATTTAAGGCATCATTCTATCTCTAAAAACCTCATCCACAAATCTGAGAAATCCTAGAGCAAACACCTCTCCTCTCTCATTTTGAAATCCTAACTGTTAGGAGGAAAATCAAGTATGAAAATATAAATCTCAAATTCGACTCCCTCTTCTTCACAAATTAATTATAAGACTTTCTCCCGCTGTAGTAGAAGGTAGTCAGGATCGATGCACGAGGAAGCGTGTCAGCGCCCGCCTTTTCAGTTCCAGAAACAATGCGAATTCGACCAGAAGAGTCATCGACGTCGACCAGATGTCCTCGACGTCAACCACACTGTCGAGTAAAACAGAAAGCAGAAACGAGCAGAAACCGAAAACCAAAACAAAGTAGTCGATCTCGACCAGGCTTCCTCGACGTCGACCAACAGTCCTCGACGTCGACCAAGTTTAGTCGATTTCGAGTAAAAACAGAAACTAAAGATCGAGACTTTAAATTGCATAAAACGAAAGCAAACACGAAATTTTGTAAATAAAATCAATAAACTAAAATACTTCCAAGATCAAGGTTTCAACACCACAACGATAACCATGCAAAATAACACATAAAGGCATAAAAGATCATGTTTTTCATCAAATAACTTTCGTTATTAACAAATAGGAATATAGAAGCTTTCGCATAAACCCTATTTGTTACTAACCCTTTTTCACATAATTAATCCAAGTTGTATTAAGATCACTTTCGCTGCAATAACACAAACAAGGAGCACCTTCAACTTTCGCAAAAGAATCATGCTCATAGGGATAGAAGATGAAATCGCATCAAAAGATTGTACCTTTACCGCATTACCTTACATGGCTACCGTCGGGCTCACCCCGACCCTCGAAGTTGGGTGACTACTCGCTCTTCATCATCAAGAAAGACATCAATAATAAAAGGGAACTAAATTGCATTAAATAAACTAAATAAGACTTACAAGCGAATAAAGCAAACTCCGCTCTCGCTTCACAAACTCCACTCAGCTCCAAGACTCTCTCTCTACTCGCTATCTCTCTCTCTATGTGACTTATTGTGACTGAAATTGAATGCCTAAAACTCAACCCCTAGGGTTTTATTTATAGTGTTCCATATAGCTATTTTAAGAAGGAACAACTATATCTAAATCTATCTAGTAACATAAAGATAAAACTTTATGGTAAAAGAAATAATATTTAAAAGGAAACTAGGACTAATGTGGATAAATCCTTCTTCTCTTGATAGATCTTGATGTAGATAGATAGAATTCCTCATATCTTCTCTTGCAAGCAATTCTATCTTCTCGGCAAACTTGATCTCGAACTCGGACTCGACTGGAATGTCCTCGACGTCGACCAGGTCTCCTCGTCGTCGAGTAGAATTTTCCCTCCAAGTTGCACTTGAGCTCGGGCAGGATTCGGACTCGTCGGGTGTACTCGACGTCGATCAACTCTCCTCGACGTCGAGTAGGATTGTTCTGCTCGAGTGACTCTGCTCGACTCCGTGTAGAATTTCTGGGCTTGATGTGCTCGACATTGACTAGATGTGGTCGACGTCGAGTAGAACTAGTTCGCTCTCAGCATTCTGCTATGTTCTTGAAATGCACTTTCCCGATTCCTCATTTGTCGGATTGACGCATATGAGCATGAGTTGGAAAGCTCTTTTCGAGGGCTAAAACTTTCATGAAGACATCAAAGCTTGATTCAGAATGATGAATGGCGAAAAATGGCGTTTTCTCCGGCTGCACCATCCTTAGCTTCTTCACGACTTTCCTTTAAGCTCCAAAGTGCGTTTGATTTCTGCAAAATATGAAAAAACTTGTGTAGACCTCCGTAATTGGCAAATAAACATAAACTACACATATTCTGTATTATTTTAACCTAAATGCATGAAATGTATACATAAATGGATATAAAAGTAAGTATAAGACATGGCAAATTAGGCTCACAACACTAACAAACATCCAAAAATCCCACATTTCTTCCTCCATTTTCTTTCAAAGCTCCAAACACCATCTTCCACATCTCATTGTTCTTGTGATTCTTCAAGCCAAAACACTACCAAAACCACCTCTAGGCTCATCCTTCTCCCTTATTGGGTGAAAGAAAGCAAGCGAGCCCACCATCGTCTCCGTTCAACAACTGCAGAAGCTTCCAGCCGTGTTTTGCCGCCACAAAGAAGAACCCCGTTGCCTCCTTTGCTTGTTTCTCACGGTAAAACTTCCGTTTCTTGCTTCCTTTCTCTTCAAAACTCATTAAAACTGTACCTTTACTCACTCCCTTACATTCCTAGGCCAAAAGGAAGCCATATTAGCCTTGAAGAAGCTTGGTCGAGCCCCATTCCCTCTCTTTCCCCTGTTTTTTTCAAAGGTAAGCTTGTATACCTCCTTTTCCTTTTGTTCTATCCTCAAAATATTAGTAAAAGAGAAGATTCCCTCATCCTCCAACCTTCCTAGGATCTGAACAAGCTCCCTTGATGTCTTTGAAGCTCGAGATCCATCATTGAAGCACCTTGAAGACACTCTCGAAGACCTTCGGCAATCCCTCTTTCTCTCTCCCCCTCTGGTCCTCGTTTGATTCTCTCCTTGATGTTTAAGGTCGGGGAACGGTGTCGGTAAGAATGAGAGGGGTTGGGGAAAGAAACGATCGAGTTTGGATAAAAAATGAGCCACATACGCTTGTTTCTCCGCGGCAAGATCTGAGCACCAGGAAGGAGAAGATGGCTTCCGCGGGGGAGAAGGCCATCTCTCGTAGGAAGCCAAAAACTCAGTTTTTCCACGGTGAGCGGACATTTTTCCACAGAAAAACTCTGTTTTGAGGCCTTAGCCGAGGCTGGTTTCCTTCTTTTTTTGGGTTTGACTCGATTTGGTTTAAACCCGGTTTATGGTTGGTTTTATGTATGATTTTGTGATATGCCCTATTTTATGATATGCTTAATGATTTGGTAAAGAGATTTAATTATGAAGTTATTTAAATAAACTCTTGTAACACCCTGTCCCACACCGGATATCATAAGGATGTTGGGAGTGATTTATAAGTGATTCAAGCCCTACCTATGTCACAAGAGCTCTTCCTTTTCAGACTCCAAGTGAGGACAACAGACCTGAGAGGACTAGGTGGCATGGGATGGCGCCTCTAAAGACCCCGGGTCTTACAGATGGTATCAGAGCCGACTTCGGGCTCGGAGGTACTCCGACAGTATGCTCGGGTACGCTCCACCCAGAGGGCAGTCCCTTGGGCCTAACGGGGTCGTCAGTGCTTTAAGTGGGGGAGATTGTAACACCCTGTCCCACATCGGATATCATAAGGATGTTGGGAGTGATTTATAAGTGATTCAAGCCCTACCTATGTCACAAGAGCTCTTTCTTTTCAGGCTCCAAGTGAGGACAACGGACCTGAGAGGGCTAGGTGACATGGGCTGACGCCTCTAAAGACCCTGGGTCTTACAACTCTGGGTTGTTGAAACAGTATTTTGCACTAAAATGATTTGTTGATATTATGCTTGAGTAATTTCTAAGTGCTTGTTCTGTTTTGGAATCAAAATGCTGGAACAACTTTATAACTATGAGAACAATTTAAATGGACTTGACGTTTTGAGACCGACCTTTTGTGTAACGGCTCGGGTTTAGAAAACCCGAGTTACATTTCGAAGGATATAATCCTTCGTTCGGATTTTGCGCACCGAGTACAGGTTGAATTTTGAAAACAAAGGATTAGTGGAGGAAAGTATTTTAATATAGAAAAAAGTATAGATTGGTCAAAATAGAAATCCGAAATTCTGTAATCCAAAAACTATCAAAGTTGATGTGGTGATGAAGTTAGAGTCTCAGAAGCTCTCTCTCACGGGCCATGCAAAAGTCTTGCGCCAATCATATAAGTATACTAGCATAATTCACACATATCAATCACATACCTAAAAAATATAGGCAAGCATATGATCAGATTGAGGCTCGCACTTGGCTGGTCCCCACATATAAGCACACATATATGCTATTCCTAATATAATCCTTCTAATGCATGACAAAATTTAAGACATAAGTACGCTGGCAGTTTATATATATGCGGAAGACAGTAAATTAGGACCCTACACAGAATGCCATGTGATATGCCCCTCTCATACCTCCACCCCCCTTCCCGTTAGGACGGAGACTGGCCACCTCATGAATGCATTCCATTTATTCATATTCATCATTCGATCATCATGCTCAAACACTCATCATGGAAGAATATCGTACATGTGGAAGTAAGAGCTGAGCGGTCATCGACCCTCATCTGAAACATGCGAGGCGGTGGGGGTAATGTAGAACCTCGGCCTCCAGGACTATGACCTCTATCATAACCAGGCCCAGATGGACCTACTAAAGATGATTCTCTGCCATGGCCTGACCCAGACAATCCTCTGCCTCCACGTCCAAAACCTCAGCCTCCTTTACCTCCGCCTTGGCCTCTAGCAGCAACATGTCCTCGCCCTTGCCCTCACCCTGGGGATATGTCAGAAGTGGTGGCTAGGGAGCCACTGGAAGCCTCGGTGTCGGTGCAGTCGGTGGAGCTCTACTACTCTGGGACAACGGACAACTCTGTGTCTCATCACTCCGCCAGTAAAGCAGATAGTAGTACAGTCAGGGCAGGAAGCTATGTTGTGATCCATTGAATCGGTAAATATATAGATGTGGTGTTAACTCAAAACTATAAAAAGTAGGAGACCAAACAGAGGGTCTCTTGCAAAAAGTGAGCTATAGCAAAAAATTTGTCTATGCCCATCAAGTCTCTACTACTACCACCACTCATCAACCCCTAGGTATACTCTAATTCCCAATTAATTCTACTTATCTACCCCCTCGATCTCGGGTTCCCGTGAAAGGCTTGCACTTCCATTTCGCGTTAAACCGGGATCGACAACATGCTATGATTTGCGTTGAACAATTGGAAAAATTAAAGGGTTCATTACAAAATATAGTTTTGTTTCTAGCTAGCCACGTAAAATAAACAAAAGCTTCGAATAGGGTGACCCCTTGTCCCCTTATCTGTTCGTGATCGGTATGGAAATGCGAAGCCGTAAGCTTCATAGGGTTGCTAAGAACCTAGGGTTCAAATTCCACCCTTGTCGCAAGGAAATGAAATTGGTCCATTTAGCGTTTGCTGACCTACTGATTTTCTTTCATGGAGACCAACAATCAATCAAGCTCATCAAGGATTGTTTGGAGGAGTTTTTTTGAGATGTTTGGGCTTCGAGCAGCAAATGTGGATAAAGCACTATTTTCTTCGCTGGTTTCTCGGAGGATGTTTAGAGGGACATCTTAGATGAGCTGGGATTTGTGAGAGGTTCATTTCAAATCAGATATTTGGGGATGCCTTTACATTCAAGGAGGGCCAAGGTCCTTTAATACGGGGCTCTATATGACAGAGTGGGGAATCTCATTCAATGTTGGGCAGCCTGAAAACTGTCTTTTGTTGGTAGATTACAACTGATAAAGTCAGTTTGTGCCGGAGTTCACTCGTTTTGGAGCCATACGATTATTCTGCCTAAGGGAGTAATTGATAACATTGAAGGCATGATGAAACAATTCTTGTGGAATAATAACACGGATGGAAAGAAGCATTTGGTGGCGTGGGAAATGATTACCAAGCCATTTGAGAAAGGTGGCCTAGGCATACGAGAGCTTGGAGCTTGGAATAAAAGCATCTTTGCCAAATTGCTGGGTGACTTATTTCTACAGAAACCTTCGATATGGTTGAGATGGTGCACTATCAACCATATACAGGAGGACGATTTATGGAATATTAGCACCAAATATGATGACACATGGGTATGGCGAAGCATTGTTAGTGTCAAAGAGGAGCTGAAAGCGGTAGTACAGGCTGAGGATGAGCAGGGATACAATCTTCATTAGTTTTTGGATGAATGTGGTAGGCTGTCAAGTGCCAAGGTTTATCAGCAATTCTAAAGAAAAGGGCCTGAAATCGACTAAGAAGGGGTGTTGTGGGGGCGATACAGTGTAAAAGGTGGGCGTTTGTGACCTGGTTAGAAACTCTGAAAAGGTTGTAGACGGGTAACAAGGTGAGGCATTGGCTTGGTGAACAAGCAGGGGAATGTGTGCTGTGCCGAAACGGAGTTGAGACAGGAGACCATCTCTGGTTCCAATGCTCATCGATAAAGTCTCTGTCTCTCAGCAGCAGGTAGAACAACATGATCAAACAATCCATCCATCTCGCGGAACCACCTCTCAACATCATCGCCAGGCTCTGCAAAAAATATCAGCGGGTGGCAGTGTGCTAGCGTCTTGACCCAATCGACTTGCTTGTCGTGGCGGGCATCGGCCACATGCTTAGCTAGTTGCTGAACTAGAATATTTGGCGTCACCACTATAGATCGCGCCCCTCCACGTAACTCGCTCAGAATGTCATGAAGCATCGCTTTTAGCTTCCCAATCGCAGTGTCTGGTGGAACCGAAGCTCGGTCATCAACCGACGGTGGCAAAACTCGCTCCTCAGCGTCGTCAACAACAACTCGGCGAGGGGAATGTCCCCTTCCGCGATGTGCCCGACCCCCATGCCCAATTGAACCGCGTCAATTCTCGACCATGACTGCTGCATAAAAGGGTTAAGTTTAACACTCAGCACAGAACATTCAACGAGCTTAATATGATCCCCTTCGAGGAGGATCGCCCTCGGGCCCAGTTGATATAAGCACATAGACGATCTACGCTGCCCTTCGAGGGTAGCTGGCCGGAGGGGGAAATTACCTCATGGCCTCCTCACCCAGCTACTCCAACCGTGGTGCACTCCTTGGAGTCTTCCAGGCCTATCTGTAAGTAGAAAGTTAGTCTTTTGCCTACCGTTCCCCGATTCTATATCCTTATGGGATGATCTATCGCCTTAGTCTATACCCGCGAGTTTGATCCTATTTTTCAGTATAGAGTTAGGTTCAATTAAATTCATTTTGCCCCTTTGAAATCCTTTTCAAAACCATTTGAAATCGTTGGGCGGTTTTCCGAAAATCATTTTCAACCTATTGTACCTGGATTGTAAAACCTCGCTCTAATACCACCTTTGTAATCGATGCACAACCTCAACGATCCGTCCTTCTTCTTAATGAACAGAACTGGCGCTCCCTATGGTGATGCACTTGGTCTGATGTAGCCTTTCTCGGCTCCCTTCTCTAGCCGAGCCTTCCGCTCCGCTATCTCAATCGGTGCCATATGGTAAGGGACTCGCGATATGGGCCTCGTGACCAGCTCCAACTCGATCGCAAATTCGACATCTCTATGTGGGGGAAGTCCGGGTAGCTCCTCAGGGAATACATTTGCGAACTCTATGATGATGGGCACATCTGACAAGAAGGGGTGTCCGTGATCCACCTCTAAAGCGTAACACCAATATGAGCATGATGAACGGATAACGAATATGAATAAATGGAATGCATTCACTAGCTGGCCAGTCTTCGCCCTAATTTACTGCCTTCCGCATATATATATATATATATATATATATATATATATATATATATATATATATATATATATATATATATATATATATATATATATATATATATATATATATATATATATATATATATATAACACTACCAGCATGCTTGTGTGTTAAATTATGTCCTGCATTAGAAGTATGATATTAGGAATAGCGTATATGTATGCTTATCTGTGGGGACCAGCCAAGTGCGGGCCTCAATCTGATCCTATGTCCGTCTATATTTTTTAGTTATGTGATTGATGTGCGTGTATGATGCTTGTATGCCTCTATGACTTGACTTGAGACTTTTGCATGGCGTGTAAGAGAGAGCTTCCAAGACTCTGACTCCATCACCACATCAACTATGATTGCTTTTGGGATTTCAGTATTCGGATTTCTGTTTTGACCCGGCACTGTCGTGGCACTATGGCTGTATTTGGTTTTAGACTTATAATGGTTTGAATGGTAAATGATTTTCCGCGACTTAGGATCTAGGATAGATACAGGGGTGCTAACCTGTACTCGGTGCGCAAGATCTGAATGAAGGATTTTATCATTTGAAACGTAACTCAGGGTTTCTAAACCCGGGCCGTTACATTTTAGACCTTGATGTTTAACAAACTAACATATTGGACCCTCGGACTTTCGAACTGATAACTGGGATCTTTGGACTTTAATTGGACCTTTTGGACTTTAAATGATAGACTTGAGTTGGACCCTTGAATTATGACTTGGCTATAACTATGACTATAATTGAGACTTAACTAATAGTGTCGATATGACAGAATTGAAAAATATGATAAATTATTCGCCTTGATTAGCTATGTTATGAAATAGCTTAATGTTAATGATGATTTCTTTCTATGATTGCTTAGTTCTGTGTAGCAGTAGATGGGTCCTCCTATGCGTTAGACTTATATTGTTCTATTAACTGTTAGGTGATTTGTGACGTGCTTGGCTTATCTATTCTACTGGATATTACTTTTGTTATTCTACTATTCTAGGTAAGTTCTCTAGGGGGCTTACTCAAGTTGGACTCTCATGCCTATTGTTGCATTTTATGTTAGGTGTTGCATGTGCATAATTGCATGATTCATGTAGTATCCTGCTTAGGTTGCACTATTTGAATGAGCATTTGTATACTATGCGTTTCATAGAACAACCGTTAATTGTGAGTCCTAGAGCCATTGCTAGGGTCATAGGACAGCCTAGCCCCATCGAGTTTGTCCTGATAGAGTCATATGAGAGCATGAGCATGACTTCATCCATTTATTTTGATATGGTTTGGCGGCGACCAAGCTTCCTACCTCGGTGTGGATATGGACATTTAACCCCGTTGTAGGTATGGACATTTAACCCCGGTGTGGGTATAGGCATTTAACCCCGGCAAGGGTATTGATTGAGAGAGATATCTAGCCCCAGCGTGGGTATTGATTGAGAGTGGGATATGCCACTTCTCATTCTGTGTGGGTCCATTTATTGCAATTTCGTTATTATATTTATATATGAAATGTGCCTTGTGTGTTTAAGATTCAGTATTGCATTAGAATCATCTTTCTTAGGTATAGTACACACTATGTGGCCTCATCGAGGACTTCAGGTGTCGCATGCGTGGCTCGACTTGGCTCCTTTCCCCGTTCTTCTTTAAAGGTTTGTTTGTAGACTTCTGAGTTGTTTTGTGCTGATTGGCAGGGGTGACCTTATGGCGATATAGGACCGAGAGACTGACTAGACTCCACCATACTTTGAGACTTAGTACTTTATTACTATCATTTTGGTTTTGACTCGGCTCTGCCGTGGTGACTTTGTATCGTATTTATGTTTGCATGTTTTTGAACTAAATCCGTTTTTCGTGACTTAAGACTCTTAGGACAGGTTGGTCTCAAACTGATCTTTTCGCGAGTTTTAGGGTTCCGAAATCCCTTCTTTCCATCTAACACTTTGGTTTTGAAACCTCAACCCATACTTGGATTGTAAGATCCAAACGAAGATATCTGAACTTCGAAACGTATCCCAGATATTATATTCGGGCCATTCAAAAGTCATGCACAACAATCATAAAAAGTAATAACCTAAGGGTTTTATACTTAGCAACCGGAGCAAAAATCTAATTATAGTCTTCACCCTCTATTTGGGTGAATCCTTTAGCAATAATTCTGACTTTATATCTAGGTGAATCAGATTTAGACACACCTTCTTTAAGCTTAAAAATCCATATGTTGTCAATGAGTCTAGCATTTTCAGGTTTAACAACTAAAGTCCATGTCTTATTGACCCTCATAGATTTTATTTCTTCATCTATAGCCCTTTTCCAATCTTTAAAGTGAGCATATCTTAAAGCCTGTTCATTGGTTTCAGGAGTAAAGTTTTTCACCACATTAGAAACCAAACTAGCAAACTAAAAAATGTTGGCAATGAACCTTTTATTTGGGATGACAGTCCTAGGACTCATATCCCTAGTCAATTGCCAATTAGTTAAGTCATGTCTTTCAGTAGCTGAAGAACTAGAGGAACCAGAACCAAGTGCAGACACAAAGTCAACAATAGTATCCTCATTCATAGAAATAGGAGAAATGGAAGAGGAAGTAATACCAGGTTCAACAATAGGTTCGTGTGCTTCCCCACCCAATTGGTGAAGTTGCTCAATCACAATATCAAAAGAGGGAGGAGAAATAGAATTAAATTGTACAAGAGAGGAGGGGGAATAACCAGTATCAAATTCATCATCTGAGTCAGTTTCATTGTTCTATGGAACATAAAACTGCTCACAGTGTGTACCTGTAGGTTAGAGTCATGTAAAGTAGGAACATAAGTCTTCTTAAAATGAAAATCATGCTCATTAAAAATGACATTCCTACTAACTATCGTTTTATAAACACCAGATTGAACAATTAAGAGCTTATAACCTTTGACACCTTATGGATATCCCAAGAGGACTTTTGTGACTTAGGATCCAACTTGCCTTGGTTTATGTATGAAAACATAGGGCAACCAAATGGCTTGATATGATCAAGGTTAGGCTTCATTACCACAACTCACAAGGTGTTTTAAAATCAATCACAGAAGAGGGGGTTCCATTTATCAAATATGCAACAGTCGTAACAGCTTCACCCCACAAACAATACTTTAAACTAGAAGGAATCAACATGCGTCCAGCCTTTTCAATATAGGAGTATAATCAAATCAATTTAAGAAGATTTTATCAAACTAGAACGATCTCAAAATTTAAAAAATGGAATAAAAGAAGGGCTAACAAATGGTATGAAAATTACTATACAAACCATGTACCAACCACAAACTGACTATGTTGGTAACTACACTTGTGGTAATTGACATGGCGGTAACCATCATGGTGGTAACCACGTGAAGGTGGTACGGTAATGGTAATGGTAATGAAATTACTATACAAACCATGTATATATACATATACATATACATATACATATACATATACATATACATATACATATACATATATATATATACATATACATATATATATATACATATATATATATATATATATATATATATATATATATATATATTGGTGGGATGAAATGTCGTGGGTTTCACCTCGCCAAAGATAATAATTCCCAAACAAACAAACTAACTAGTAAACTAGTATAACGAGTAAGAAAATGGTCGAACCCACAGAGAATCAAGTATTCCTATACAATGTGTATTTATCAATATATAAACAAAGATGAGATGTGAATGGAAATAAACAATAGAGAATGCAAATAAAGTATGAAGAATGTTAATAAGAGTGAATAAAAGATAGAAGAAGAGTGTGATTTCATCTACAATTCGCAACAAGGGTTGATTTTGCTCGATCCTTGACTCAATTCCTCATTATTCAGTCTCAATTAGTTATTCCGACTTTGGTTTATATGGGTTGACATTCCTCGCGGAGATAACAATCCGTATCGGCAGAAAGGTCGCTCAAACTGTCGTTACCTTGCCCAATCAAGATCATCCTCGCTAATCACCTAATCATGTTTGCTACAACAAGGTCTAATTATTCTCTCGAATCAATTGAAACCCTAGCACGATGCAATTCAATCAAGATAATTAATAAAGAGAGAATTAACAAAGAAATAGGCACAATGATAATGAAATAAACATGGGAATAATATAGAAATCAAGTTTCACGATCCAACCAAACAAGTCTTGAATTGAAGACAAAACCACGAGAATCCTAGGTATTCATGACGTACCTTGGATCTCTTAACTTAAATCCTCTAAAGCGTTCAATGTTTCTCAATTAGTGAATTCTTAAATTTATTGTAAACCTACTGAGAATATGTGTAATATAATGCCTCAAATCGGCGGTACAAACCCTAGAATAAGATAGATAGAGTTTCCACAAAGATAGAATTGGGTCGCGTCTCGCAAATCCGGAAACAACGAGAGCGGCGGGCACTGTTAGAAAACCGGTGGGCGCCGCTCATACAACTTTGACAACTTCGACAGACTGAACTTGTAATGCACTTTCTGGAGTCGTCGTTCGTTCGATTGATGCATATGAATATGTGCTGGAAAACTCTTTTCAAGGACTACAATCTCATGAAGATCTCAAAAGCTGATTAAAAGTTCTCAGAAGCTTAAAGAAGAGATTTCTCCATGTTCTTCATTTCCGCTCTTGTTTCGTAGCTCTTCTTAGTCCATTTGCTCCATGATTTCTCTACCTTTCGAGCACGGATCTTGTAATCTACAAATAAACACTAAAAACAGTAGATTTCGAACTTCGCATACCAAATGATCAAGAATGCAAAATTGACTTATTAAACATGCAATATGGACACTTAATGCACCTAAGACCACCTATAATGCCTATACAAAATATGCATTATCATATATATATGTATATATATATATATATATATAAATTATATATATACATATATATTAATTATTATATTATTATTTAGTGTTTTATTGTTTTTACCAGTTTTTACTTTATATTTTGTGTTTTGATTTTGACCTAAATTGATCATTTCTACTATTTCTAATCTCTTCGTTAGTTCGTTCAAACAGACAAACACAAATTGGTTCTTTCTATTATTTTTATTTTGACCTAAATTGGCCCTTTCTACTGTTTTGATTTTTATTCTAATGTTTTTATCTGTTGTGAACTTGGTTTATTTGAACTTTTAACAGGTGATAACCATATTATTTTTTGTAACCATATTTTTTCGTTCGATAACTTTGATGGCTACCGAACGGTAGCTAAGGGGTTTCAGAAAAATACAAACAAAATTTCAGCATGGTAACCATGGTAATGTACCGATGGTAACCACAAACCGTGGTTACCACATATGTGGTAACCACAACTTGTGGTTGGTACGTGGTATGAAAATTCGAGTACCACCAGTTGGTGGTTGATTTGTGATAATCACAATTTTTTGGTGGTTATCGTACCATAGCAACCCTAAAAAGATACAACATACTCAACAATGGTTTAATGGAGTAGCTAAAATATTTTAGTAAAAAAGATAATTTTCATATTTAAATAGTACACTATAAGAATATAACTCAATTCATCAAGACACATAACTATATCGAAGGAATCTAAATCATAAGCAAGACCCAAAAACCACCACAAAGATGAAAGAACACAACCCTTCCTCCTGGGAAAAGGATCAATATCAAGTGGGAAATAGCCAATACAAACTGGTTCAAACTAAATGGCTATGGACAAAGATCACTAGGTAGATGCTTAGCCTTCCTTGTTATTTGGTGCTGACTGTTTATAACTCTTTTTACTTTTCGAACTCTTGCTTTACTTACCTCGACTATGGGTCTCTCGAAAACACTCTCTCGACTAGTGAGTGCGTATATCATGACCCTTCAGACATTACTTGGTTGCGGAAAACATTGGGTTGTTGTTGTTGCTGCTGCTGCTGCTTATTTAGAGTGTGGAGAGATCTCATTTGGCTATATTATTTGTGACCAGAATGTGAATGTGATGTGTTTAACTGTCAAGAAATATCCCTATAATTTTTTCATTAAAATAGAGGCTTTGACCTTTTTATTAACAGTGAGCAAACATTAGAGTGCCTTAACAAAGCAAGGTTCACTCTTGATCATCCCAGATGATGATGTTATAAAGTTCTCCATACAAGGAGACATTGAAAATGTTATAAGCTTTCCTATTCTTCGCGATGTAAATGACTGCATTTGACTCTCTAAAACAATATTAGAATTCAATCGTGTTGAAATTACTCTTCATGAACTTGATCTTCTCAATAACTCCGTAGACTTCCCCAATCAACCCTAGTGTCTTCATTAATGACTTTAGCAACTTTCATGCTATCTCATTCAATATTTGAATGATTATATTTCGGATACTCATATTTAGTGCAAGCTGAACCCCATGCAGAAAGCATCGGCCTTAGAAAAATGGCTTAAGGAAGACTTTAGACATAATATCAACAATCTAATACTTGAAGGTAACAACTTATGCATCATCAATGAATTAAGGGGTGAATGGATTTAGAAAAGTTAATTGTATAACCAACCATTTGCCTCATTTAGATCATCTTACCTCTAAGTTTAGTATTTCATCCGAAAATAACTTTAAATTTTCATATGCAATTATTATTATTATTACTACTACTACTATAATTGTTATCCCGTACTCTGATGCGGATTCTTAATATATTATATTTTACTGTATTATATAAGTCATGCATGTTTAAATATTTTTATTCAATTTTGATTTTTAAATTAAATAGTTTTCTTTAAATATTTATAGGGATATTTCAAATCACCATAAATCAAATCAAGAATAAATTCGATTAAAATGAATATACAACATTACGTATTTCTTAGGCAAATCGATCAAAATAAATAAATAAATAAATAAATTGATAAATTTACAAATAACTTGTTTTAGATTTAGGAATCTTTTGAATCATTATGGAATTTTTATTAATAAATTATGTTTACTCTAAGTTGTTCTAGATTTTAGTTCCCGTGATTCATTAGCCAATTAAGGTTGGGATTAAAGGTTATAAGTTGAAATTTTATCCTATAAAATAAAAATGATTAAATTTGATATGTTAAATTATTATAAAAAAATTATTGATAAATTATGTTTACTCTTTTTCTAGATTTGAGTTGGTGTGATCAATTAGCTAATTAGGATTAGGGTTAAAGGTTATAAAATAAAATTTCATCCTTTAAAATTTTGTAAACGATTAAATTATCCATTATTGATTTAAATTATGAATAATTATATGTAATATGAATAGTTAAATACTCCCTCCGTTTGTAATTAACTGTCTATTTGGAATATTTCACGGCAATTAAGAAAATCCACTTGTGGAATAATTGTACTGAGCACGTTCTAGAAGTGACTCCTTCACTTCTTGTATTCCCACTTTTAAACTTCTAAATAGAGCATATTTTTTAGCCAAAATTTGAACTTAATGGGGATTACAGTACGGAATGTCAATTATTTTCACACAAAGTATAAACCTCAAAACGTCACTTAATGGCAAACGGAGGGAGTATATAGGATGACATGTGGAGAAAACGAGGTGGAACCATTGGTTTGCGTGAATAAAAGATGTGGTAATACTAAATGAGGTGGTTAATTAAAAAATACTGGACCAGGTGCATCAAAATATGACACATAATCGAATTCGATCAAAGCCCAACACATATGAATTCAGATATTTTAGGGTGTCTATATATATACACACACACACACACACACACACTAAATTTGACTGTCAAGATATGTTCACATCTTACATTATAAGGTCCGTTTACATACGATTATATATACGGAAGCGTTACAATGTAAAATTGTCATAGGGTGTAAAATCCTTAAAGTGTAAAATTATGTGGACACGCGCCCCATTTTCAAATCCCATATACGCGCGTCTAACAGTAGCAGCAACGTCACTCTCGGACTCCCGCACCCACACCCACCTCGAGCCACCTTCGGCCACCAGCGCCTAGCCACACTCGAGCCCACCCTTGTGTGCACCCCCGAGCCCTGACTTGGCTTGGTTCGAGGCAACTGCTGCCCAGTCGAGCCCCCACATGGCTTCTTCTCTCCTCGCTCTCCACGCTACCCAGAAGCCACCTCCGGCCACCAGCCCTCACCCACTCGAACCACCTCACTTAGGCGCACCCCACGAGACCGGAACCCCCTTGGTTCGTGCCCAGCCGAGCTCACACCGAGCCCATCTCCCCCAACAGTGTTATTCGACCTTTTTGGCTCGAAACCATTCAAAATCCCAATTTTTATCCTTGTTTCAAGTCGAATTTGGTATGATTTCTAACCCTAAACTTGTATATTACAGTTATTTAGATTGTTTGAATGATTTAGATTGAGATTGAAAACTTAGGGCTTGATTGAGGAGCAGAATTTGTTTTTTTTCTTCTTCAAAAAGTCAAATTGATTGAAATTGATGATGTGGTTAGTTTTTGGGTTGATTTTGAGCTAATTTCATGTTCTTAGCATTGTGAAATTGTTTATGGATCATGAGCTAATTGGATTTTAGAATTTTATTGCGATATGCTTTAGAATTTGGGTTTTTTTTGCCAAAACCCAAATTGATTGAAATTGATGATATAGTTGTGTTGTTGGGTTGATTTGGAGCTAATTTCATGTTCATAGCATTGTCAAATTGTTTGTAGATCATGAGCTAATTGGATTTTAGAATTTTAATGCGATATGCTTTAGAATTTGGGGTTTTTTTTTTTGCTAAAAGCCAAATTGATTGAAATTGATGATATGATTGTGTTGTTGGGTTAATTTGGAGCTAATTTCATGTTCATAGCGTTTTCAAATTGTTTGTAGATCATGAGCTAATTGGATTTTGGAATTTTATTGTTATATGCTTTAGGTTGATTAGGTTCTTTTATTTTAGGATGAAAATCATAATTTAGCCTATTAGCTCAATTGGTAGAGCAATATGCGTTTGCACAAAGATGTGAGTTCAAATCCCACATAGATTACATAATAGACAAGAACACAACAATCCCAAATTGCTAATCATACACATCATAATCTTAGTTATGTACTTTTAATTCTTAATTATGGACATTTTAATCTCATTTATGCACTTTAATTTAAAAGTCTATCATATATGCACACCATAATGTTATATTTGCACAACATAACATTATATTTGCACAATTTAATCTTATTTATGCACTTTAATTTAAAAGCCTTATTATATATGCACACCATAATGTTATATTTGCACGACATAACATTATATTAGCACATTTTAATCTTATTTGTGCACTTTAATTTAAAAGCCTATTATATATGCACACCATAATGTTATATTTGCACAACATAACATTATATTAGCACATTTTAATCTTATTTATGCACTTTAATTTAAAAGCCTATTATATATGCACACCATAATGTTATATTTTGACAACATAACATTATATTAGCACATTTTAATCTTATTTATGCACTTTAATTTAAAAGCCTATTATATATGCACACCATAATGTTATATTTGCACAACATAACATTATATTAGCACATTTTAATCTTATTTATACACTTTAATTTGAAATTGTTATACGTAAAAAATAGATAGACGATAAGTCCGTTTAAAATAAACACTGCATACCGTAAAGGCGGGGTGGGGCACCCCCTTTAAACCCCCCGCCAGGGGTGCGCTGCCCCCTAGACTCCCGACTCGCTGACCGGTCAGCGAGACCACCGCCGGGGAGCTCCGCCCCCCGGACCCCTCGATGCGACGCCAGTGAAAAATGATTCAAGACACATTAACAATAATCTTAATTGTGCACTTCATATTATTATTCATACACATCGTCATTTCATTCTTGCACTTTATCATTTTATTTATACACTTTATATTTGCACAACAAAAAGTGTTGAAAACGGGGGAAAAAGTGCATTTCCCCTTAAAATTAGACATATTTACCTATTTACCCATAAAATTAGGCTCATTTACCCATAAATTAAGCATATTTCAATTATAAATTTTTATAATTGAAATAGACTCATTTACCTATTTACCCATAAGGAACTATTATATCTGCACAAAATAAAGTTATAGTTGCACAACAGGATGTTATATGTGCACAACATCAAGTTATATTTGCACAACAGAAAGTGTTAACACGAAAAAAAAATCTTGGGACGCAAAAAAAAAAAAAAAAAAAAAACTGGCCCGAGAAGGGGGCAAAGTGGGGGGCACGGGGCGGGGGGGCATGCGCATGAGGCAAGTGGCACATGGGATTAACATTTTTGCTAATTAAATTAGACCCATTTACTTATAAATTAGGCCCATTAGCAATTTACTTATTAAAATTAGACCCATTTTACACCTTAAGCATTTTACACCTAAGGCTATTTTACATTTGAATCTTTGTCTATATATATATATATTCTATCTATATATATAGAGAGAGATAGAGAGATATAGAGAGAGAAGGGGGCCAGGGGGTGAAATTGATATGAAACTAAAAGAGTGTTCTTAGAGTGATGTGGCAAGAAAAAAGTTGGCTAAGTGCAGGGAGAAGTGTACACGGGTGCACATGGCCTTAGTTCTGGTATACACATCCCTTATTGTGTATATTTGATTTATTGTCTATATATATTTTAAGTTGGTTAAAATATTTGTGAAAGTTGACGACGATAATGAAAACATTTAGATTTTCCGAGTCTTCCAAGTAATTTCTCTAACGCGTATGGAGAAGAAATAGACTTTAGTGACCAAGACATTCAACACCACCAACTTGTATAATCGTAGCTTGTATGTATTGATACAACTAGATGACCTACCAAGTTATGTAACTTTCAAGTGTATAATGCTCGTTAGAGCTTCAATTTACACATTAAATAAAACATAGAAATTGAGAATTGAAAAGAGACAAACTTGGTTTCCAAAACAAGCTTATTAATAACAATTTTAATATTGAGTTTTATTTCAAATCTATAAACGAAAGTTTAAAGCAACTTCTTCTTTTTTAACTAGTATTAATACCCGCGCGTTTCGCGGTTTCTTAATTAATAAATTATATATTATTTTATTTTATTTTATCATAGTTATTACTAATAAATATGAGATTGTAATTTTTTTGATAGTTTATATTGTTTTTAAAGCACACACTTTGAAATTTTAGGCATGATAACATGAATAAGATAACAAATTTCTCTCATGCATTATTTACATTTTTATTAGATATATGATTTTGTGCAAATATAGTCGAACTTCATCATATTAATAAATTTAAAATTAATTATGACCAAAAAAATAAAAATTAATAAAAATAAAAATAAAAAGTTTGAAATTAGATATGAAAATTTATCAATTTGATATATTAATAATGTTATATGCAAAAAGATTTGATATACATCTTTTAGGTAAATATTAATCAAAATATGACTATATTTTAATTATTTTTTATTAAAATTATTTAATTGTAATTATCAATTAAGGTGGACACATAAGATGATAGGTGGATAAAGAAAATCATTAATTGTCGTGGTTTAAATTTATTGGATGCTTATTAATTGACGTGTCAAAAAAACCCCGGTCAGATTGCACAAAAGAATGACATGCAAGCGAACTGCACCAAGGCTCGGTACGTAGGATTTCGACGTCTCTTTTTTATTTGTTAATTAAAATGTAACTAAACCAACATATGATAAGCATAGATTATCTAAATTAATTATATATTGATTATGTACAGATTTGTACACGTATATCCTTTATATGAAATAAATCCTTACTTGTTGGAGTAATTGTATTATAGATATAGAGAATAATTTTTTATTATTTTATATGAAATTTATATGAAATATGATTTAGTTCAAACTATATATATATATATATATATATATATATATATATATATATATATATATATATATATATATATATATATATATATTTCTTTTTTGAATCAATTTTTCAAAATGCACCGGCTGTTTAAGATTTGATTCAATATATTATATACAGTAATAGAAAATATAGGATTTAATTCAATATAATATATTCCTTACGTATTAGATTATGTTAATTAAATAGTAATAGATTATGTAAATTAATCTAATCATTTAAGATTATGTAGATTTTTCTAGGCAAAATATTTCTAAATTAACTTAAGGTAAAATGATAAGATTTGTAAGATATGAGGTTGAATATTTATAATAAAAATTAATTTAATCATTAAACTGGATACATAGGATGACACGTGTATAAATAGATGGAGTTATCGTCTAACGTATCTTAGTTATTGGTTCATCATTAATTGACATGGCAAAAACCCGGTCCAGATTGTACCAGAAAAAGACACGCATGCGAATCGCACCAGAGCCCGCCACATAGGATTTCCACGCCTCTGTTTTAGTATTATATATTGATCCTTAACTATGAAATTGTATTCTTTTAGAGCATCTTCCACCGTAGGCTAGAATAGCTAAGGGAAATAGCCTACCAAAAGAGAATATTCTATAGAATATTCTTTTTTGGCCTATTAAATGGTTTTGTTGTTCTCACCGTAGGCCAAATTTGACAGGCAAATTTTATATAAATACTCATGTTATTTAGAACTTTCACACTCATTTCCGTCACTCGATTCTATCGTTATACTTTCGATTTGAATCAACAATGAATTCTTCTCAAATATCATCATCATCATCATCTCACTCTTCAAATGAAACTATTGAGATTTCTAATTCCATTCTTTGATTCATTTGAACAGAATATTAAATGTGACCATGATTCAATAGTTGGCTGTTTCATTTTATATTTGATTTTTCTTCTTTAGTACTTTAAGCAACTTAATATTTATTTTTTATTATAATTTTGATGAATCTATAATAAAAAAATATTAATGTCATTTTCTAAAAATATTATTTATGCAATAATAATTCAAATATGTCAAATATTATAGTCATATCGAAGAACTCTTGAATATCTTAACAATACTACAAATTTTATTTTTAATTGGAAATCATAACTATATAATATATAGATTTATAATTGTATTATTTATAAATTTACTTCATATTATGGTTTTGATGTGTTTTGGGATTTTTGATTATTATTTTCAAATATAGTAATTTATGCAACTCGATATTTATTTATGAGATATGATTTTGATGAAGATGTAATAATATAAAATGAATATGTTTTTCTAAAGATATTAATTATTTATGCAAATATAATCCAAATATATTAAATATTATAGTCATATCAAAGAACTCATCAATATCTTTACAAACTATAACTTTTAGTTTTGATAAAAATTATAATTAGATAGTTTATATACAATTAATTGTGTGATTTATAAATTTATATTAATAATGAACAATTAAAAATAAATAAAAAAATGGTGGAATTAACATTTGGCCTTCTAAAATTTCAAGCCAAATTTGGCCTTCATTTTAGAAATAGGCCAAATTTTTTTTTTGTCAAAATGGGTTTTGGCCTATGATGGGAGAAAAAAAAAGGCTAAAACCCATTTTATAGCCTAGGGTGGAAGATGCCCTTATACCCCCGAACTAATGGAATTAGAGGGTAAATCTGTTTTCCTTCACTGACTTGGAAACCAATTTTTCACTATGCCGATATCTAGTTATTTTAAAAAAATCAATTTTTTGTTTGTTTGTTTGGCGAAAGTTAAATTTCTCTATGTTTGGTGGAATTCTGGTTTTATTTATTAATTTTCTCAAAAATCGTAAAGTATGTTATGATATGTTTTACTGTAATTAATTACAATCATGTGTACATTATACTACTTAATGATAGTGCTAGAGATTAACAATAGATTTACAATAACTTTTCTATAGGAGGGGTAATCATAGAAACATTTATTTAGGATTCCAAAACCACAAACTAGAGCAATTGAGCAAACTGTAAAAAAAGGCCCCACTTTTCTAACCATGAAACTGAAAACTATGGCACACAATTTTGCAAAACTAGTACTGTGTAAGTCCTAACAAAATAAATTTGTAGAGTCAGAGAAAAAGCTATTCACTCAATAAGTTTAAGTGGAGCACTGAAACTCAGACAAAAGCCATCCCCTGAAATGGCGCTATAGATTGATAGTACTGTTACTGATCAATTCGGTGCATTCAATCTATTTCCCCATGGCAACCACTACACCACCCAGGACCATTTCATCAACTAATTTCACAGGCACCACCGCCAGATTCTAGACCTTGGCATCAATTTTGTTTCAGCTTGCAGTTTTGATTACAGATTTTAGGGAAACCTCTTCTAGTTTGCAGTTTTGAAAATTACTTTGATTATCAGAACAAGTTTTGCATACAAAGCAAATGCAGTTGCAGCAAATGAAGAAATAGAGAAATCACCATTGAATTATACTCAAGGAATACAAATATGTAAGGATATATTCAGTCAATAATTTGTTCACATGAAAAAACTGCCTTCTTTGTGAGGAGCCATGAAAGATTGGCATCCCAACAAACCCTTTACTGTCATAGCTAAGTAAGAACAAAAACCTAGCCGAGCACTGCGATCCCTCAGCCATTGGAACAATAGGAAGCTAATCAGGTTTTCGGAATTATCACTAGCTATTTTATGAGCCCTACCCAGATGAACATCAGTGGCTGCTAATAAGGTGCACAAAAGGAAAAGAAAAAAAATCAAAGGGAAACAAACAGCTCTTTTTATTAACAGAAGATCATCAAGGGGCTGGGCATGCGGGTCCAAGCTTAGTGATGATGGATTTCATTTATCTTGGCTGCAAAAGGGACCACAAGGCAAATGACTCTACAGTCTACACTGGAACAAACATCTCAAAAATTTGGTCACCGTTTTCGTGTTCACGAGATTCCATGGGAGCCTCACTGGCGGATTTCTCCTTTCCCTCCTCAATCTGAATCTGCTCAAAACGGCAATCCGAACTACAGAATGCTTTCTCACCTCTGCAAGATGAAGAATCACAAACAAGAATCACATCAGGCTTAAAATCAATTTGAAAGATCAGCAGCATGGTTTGTCTGTTTTCAAGTTCAGAACAAACCTGTACATATAGATATCCTCTCCTTCCAGCTTCTTCTTGCAAAAATAGCAGAAGCTGAGGAAATCATTCAAGGGACAAGGGTTTGGAACTTCCAAGCACTTTTCAGCCACTGGAATCCCAGTTGTTAAACTTGCTCTATTGTTTCCAAACTCTTTTCCACTGTGACTTTCTAAAATGCAGTCACCAAAAATATGAGTTGTCTTAGGGTTGGGACCATGTGTGATCACACATGTGTAGTCCTCTGAAAGCTCAATCTCACTAGCTATGAGGGACCCAGTAAACCCATTGCTGGAACCACCATTGGGTATAGCAATTGAACTTGAATTCCCATACAAGAGCTTATCTGATCCAGAACTCACAAGGGCAGTCTCTTTTGCCCAAAAAGATCCCTTAGTTCCAAAACTGGCTTTTGGGTCACCTAAATGGTTCTTGTATGAACCTGTTTGTTTGAAATCAAGGGAGAAAGATTGGATCTTGTAAAATGGGTCAGGCTCTAAAGGGTGTCCTCCAATCTCAAAGAGAACATCTGGCTTCCCCGTTTGAAGATTGGAACCCATGGATTGGGTGGCAGGCAAAACATGGTAGTTTTTAGGCAATGATTTAGGGGACTCACAAAACCTCAAATGGATTGGGGAATTTGGGGCTTTAGTCCTAATCTGTGGGCCAAACAATATGTTCTTGCTGTTGGATGCTTTGACTGATTTCCCACATAATTTCCCATCACAATCTTCATCATCACCACTATCAAGAGAATCAACAATTCTAAGGCCCACCTTGCTGCAATCCCAACACTTGTGATTACCTCCATGGGAGGATTTAGGGAACCTCAGAGAGCTTCCCAGGTTAGAGAACATCTTAAAATCTAGAGGAGAGGTAGGGCTTCTGACTGAATCACAGTCCAAGGCACCCGTAGAAGTCATACCCACAAAAAGACCAGAGACATTGAAGAAGGAGCTGGTCCTTTGCTTTTGGACTAAAACACCAGGCTGTAAATTGGCCTCAGAATCATCATCAGGAGTAAGCTGACCCATCTGCTGTTCCTTTTGACCTAATCTGGTTCTCTTCCTTAGCATAATCTCAGAACCCTCTGAGCCAAACGCACAATCAAACAACAAAGTCAGTCAGATTCTAAATTAGCAATACTAAATTAGGAAAAGTATGTAGAAATAGACAAGATTGCATGTTGTTTTGGGAGGTTGGATTGTAAATGCAAGTTGAAATCAAGAATACACTCCAAGTTTATGAGGGTTTCTTGCCCAGAAAGAGAGGTTTAAAGAATGGAAGAAACCCCAATTTGCACAGAACCTCAAATTTCAAGAAAACACAAACTGATCATTCAATCTAGTGGCCAAGAAGGAGCATCTAAGAATTGATTGGGGGAAAGCAAGAAAGACCCACCAGACATATCAAATCATCCACCAATCTGAATCCAAAGGCCCAACCACCGAACTGAAATCAAAACACCCAGATGAGAAACATCATCAATGCGCAGACGAAAGAAGCAAAGATTCCTGACTGTATCAAAACTAAACGAAAATAAAAAGGAAAACCCCTCAAACAAATTGGGGTTTTTCAGGAAGGACTGAGAAATGGGGTTTTCTTGAATCAGAGAGGAAAGATGAATGAGATGAAGGATAAGCAGGAGCTAACCTTTTTTTTTTGTGTGCTCAACTTGCGTCCCTCCAGAAGCTTCAAGGATGAAAGAAGAAGATGAAAGACCCCTTCGAATCCAATTGAATAAAAAAGGAGGAAATGGCTGAAATTGGGGCAAGAAAAATGTGTTGTACTACACCCTCTCTCCCTCTCTCTCTCTCAGCCCTCTCTGGTTCGCTGATTTTGATGCATTTGAGAGAGCGGGGAGAGTGAGCTTCTGAAATACTCCTCCCTTATTTCCTTTTTCTTTTTTCTTTTTTCTTTTTTCTTTTTTCTTTTTTTATTTGCTTTTTTGATAGAAATGGAAGTAGAAAGAGATGGACGACTGGACGGTTGAGATCATCTCTCACGTCTGAAGGGTGCTCTTTTTTCCTTTGTGAAAATTTCATAAACCACCCCGGTAATTTATCTTTTCATAAAAATCTCCATTTTCCCCCTTTATTATCATAAAATTACGGGAAGCTAAATACATCCGTAATTTATATTGAATACACTGTTAATTTTTGCAATCTATTACAGAGTTGGATCCGCTACAGGTTGCGGACTTCTTTGGTAGTCGACTGGTCGTGCTAAATACACCCTTGTGGCAATTTGAAAATACTCTGCAACGGGTTGCAGAACACACTTTCGCAAATCGTTGCAGAATGCATTGGATATGTAACCAAACAAGGCCTTGCGGAAATTTGAAAAGACTCCGCAACCCGTTGCGGAGTAAAGCCTCTTCTACAAGACGCTTCGCAACCCACCCGTAACGGAGCGTCTGTAACCGTTCCAAATCGAGAGAGAAAGACTTCGATTTCGAAAGGGAGAGCAACGACGACGAGAAAGAAGGTGACATAGTAATTGTTGGCGAAGAAGATCGAGAGAGAGAGAGAGAGAGAGAGAGAGTTTGGGAGGAAAAATGGAGGAGGATCAAAGGACCAGTGGCAAGAGGGTGGTCGGAGGCGAAATTAGTGGTGGGGGACCCGTGGCGCCGACGAGTAAGTCGACAGAGGAGGCGACACAGATGGTGAGGATGGAGGCAGTGTTAGCAGAGTTGGAGAGAGAGTCGCTGACGACGGCGGACGCAGAGAGGGTGGTGGAGCAGGTGAGAGAGAGAGGGCAATGTTTACAGGGAGGGCTGCGGCGATGATGGGTGTCTGAGATGATGGAGAAGGGGTGTTATTCGAGCCGAACGAGCCGAGCTTGACATGTTCAAGCTTGGTTCGTTTGTTAAACGAGCTCGAGCCGAGCCGAGTCTAATTTTTAAACGAGCTTTTTATTTCGTTCAAGCTTGGCTTGTTTAGGAAATGAACCAGCTCGAGCCGAGCTTTTTTCGAGCTTTAACCAGTTCTACTTGGTTATAACATGTTAACTTAAATTTTTTTAAAAAAAATTCCATAGATTTCGAGCTATTTGAGCTTTATTCGAACGAGCCGATCTTTCAACCGAGTTTAAAATTTTGTTCAAGCTCGGCTTGTTTAAACAAGTGAGCGAGCTCGAGTCGAGCTTTTTCGAGCCGATCCCGAACTATTCGGTTGATATAACAACCCTACTGACAATCCTAGAGGTGGCAATGGATGATGCGCTGGCGGTGATGGAGATGACGGTGGAGGAAGATCAAGCGCTGGAGGGAGCAGTGGAGAAAGGAGGTGGTGGCAGAGGTAAATCTTTCTTTTTTGTCAACCCACGCTAATTATGTATTATTTAGGCGTAAAAAGTGTTGTAATATAATTTATGAAATAGTATTTAGGAATACCTTCGTCATAATATAAGTAAGAAATTGTTATAATATATGTTAATTTAGTAATAAAATATATGTTAATGTATAAATTAAGTAGGTGTAAAAAGTTTTATAATATAATTTAAAAAGTGTTATAATATATGTCTGTATTATTTAGGCGTAAAAAGATTGATAATATTATATAGAAAGTGTTAAAATACAATTTCTTTAGATTGTGTATGTTTGCATATTTGTAGAAAGTGTGAAAATATAAATTATAAATTATCTTTTATGTAGAAAGTGTTATACTATAAATTATTTACAGTGTTCATGTTATGGTATAATTTTGAAAGTGTTTATGCTTGCCCAATTGAGAAAGTGATAATATAGGTTTGCATATTTTTAGAAAGTGTGAACATAATTTCGAAAGTGTTGTAATATAATTTTGTTTACATTATTTATGTTATAATATAATGTAGAAATTGTTTATGTTTGCATGCATAGTTTAGAAAGCGATAATATATGTGTGCATATTTTAAAAAAGTGTGAAAATATAAATTAAGTTGATAGGTAGAGTTTCGTTAGTAAAAGGAAAATATGTGGCCTTAAAAATAGAGGTTGATTGTTTAAAAATATTTGTTACTATGTAAAAATGTATGTTGTTAAAAAAATTAATAATGTAAAATATATTTTCTATCAAACTATGGTAATGAAATAAAAGAATTAAGATGACTACAATAAAATATCTGTAAAAAACAAAACCATGAGCGAGAAATAGTTTTTATAAGTAAAAGAATTATAATCTATAAAATTCGTATACTAAATGGAGAAGATGAATAAAACAAGTGAGGGACAAATTTGTGGCGGGACTGCAAATGCGTAAGCGTGGGGTGGAGAGTGGGGATGAAAGAGATCGGCTAGGCGGACGGATCGTTTCGGCCTCTTCACGTTGTAGGTTTGCGAAGAGGCTAAAGAGTGTTGTCGCAGAGGCGAAGTCGGAGAGGTCTGTGGATGAGGATGACCTAGCTGACCATGCTCGTGTGGGCGACCTGGTTGGAGAGTTACATGCTACTCTGGATGGAGTTCCAGAACAGGTGCCATCGGTTGCTCCTACAACGCATGAGCAACCGAGGTTGAGAGTCGAGGATTACGTCGTTGACACTGATGCCGATGACACAAGATAGGCTAACACCGAAGCCATTTCCTCCATGATAGATTGATGAACTTTCTACACCACCCGCTCGCTATGCTGCAGAGGAAAGGATGCCGGGTCGTAGGGTCAGAGAGGATGAGTGTGCGTGGGCCCGGAGAAGCGGGGCCGTAGGGTTTTATAGTGGGGATGGGAGTGGAGGGGCAGGAGTCATCGGCGCATGGAGAGAAGGAGACTAGAGAGCATGAGCAGGATGCTGGGGAGCATCAGTAGGATACTGCTGAGGGCAATTGTGAGGAGGAAGAGGAGAAGGGAGAGGAGTTGGGGTTTAACGGGGGAAGGGGGGTGCGAGTGACTTCGTTACTATTGAGGTATGCAGAGCACGTGGCGCCGAAGATTTGGGCGGCTCCTAATGACCCACCGATGAAGTTGGACGCGCATAGGCAAGATACAGTGGTTGAGTGGTTAATGGAGGTCATGGAGGTCTGAGAGGAGACCTAACTTCCCTTAGCCGAGCAGAGTGGGCTAACGGGTTTGGTTGATTTCTAATGAAGCTGCATAGATCATGTGCTACTGCAAGTGTTTGTGGAGTTGTGGCACCAAGAGACAAGGTCGTTTCACTTCGAATGGGGTGAGATGACTATTACTTTCCATGATGTACAACTGTTGTTAGGACTCCGGATAGATGTTATGGACGTATAGGTAGACACAGACTTGGGAGTGGTCATTGAGCGAGTGGTGGAGAGTTTTGGTTGGACGGCGGGAGAGGTGGAGGACTGGAGGAAAGAGGGTGATCCCGCAGACAAGATTGTTACAATACATCGATGAGGGCCTCCCTGAAGGTGGGGTCGGTCGACATAGGGTCGCGACCTTATAGTTGGTGTACCTTTTCTCTTCGACGTTGATGATGGACAAGTCGAAGGATAGGGTACGTCTGCCTTTGATCTACCTGGTTGGGGACCATGGTAGGATGGGGGAAGATGCGTGGAGGGGCTGGTCAACTGGTGTGTTGGCGCATTTATACCGAGCTCTGGGTATAAGGCATCCCGACGGAAAGCAAAGGGGATGGATAACTCTGTTGTAGGTAATTGACATAAACACCTTAAGGAGCCCAATTTCTTTACAAGAAATTTATACCATTGCGAATAAATGTGAAAATTGGATTTTCAAATGCAAGTGTAGATATATGTGTATTTCCTTGTTCTTCATGGCCCGTTGGCGCCGACATTGGAGAGGAGGGTGGATGCGAGGTTCGCGGCCCGTTACATCACTTCATCAACTCCGAGCAGGGAGGACAACCGGGTTAGAGACCTCTGTCGTGACCTTGACCAGTGTGGACTCGATGTGGTAAGTATAATTATAGTTTTATCATAGATTATTTGACTATAAGATGCAATATTACTAATGCGTACATATACGTTATGGATGTAGGTGTGTTGGACACCATACGGTTATTCGCTAGACTTGGAGGGCGTCCATCGTGTGTCCACCTACCGTGGGATAGGTTGGGCGAACAGGGATGAGCCGTACTTGCCTGATAGGGCGGAGGGCGAGCGAGGGCGAGGTATGAGCTCGTGATGTCGTTAGATGCAATATATTCTTTTGCTACTATGTTATCTTATATTGAACATATACGTTTCCTAGTGAAATTATCCACACAATATTTTCCTAATGTATTACATTTGTTAACATTGGATGTTGCTAATGCGGTGACGGGAACAAAAAGGGTTGTCAAACAAATTTGTGTACTTTCGAGACGCAGTGTAACGCTATTATAGTAGGTGGTCCGCAACCTATTGCGAGCCCGAATCCGTAAGACGTTGTGGACCAGCATTCCACAAGCCATTGCGAACTAATATTCCCTAAAAACATGTTGAATATATGTCTATAAATACCCAGTTTGAGACAAGTTTCAAGTACATTAGTTGAGTGTTGAAACTCACCTTGTACACATGTGTAGGTCAAATAAGTATCAAATCTATAAAACAGTGTAAAGATCATAGAAGCACTTTGGTTGTAATTCGGCGGGATAGGCAAAAGGGGGGTTGGTTATCTGTACACGCACCTAGGTGTTTTCTCAAACGAATCTTGTGGAAATACTACAAGGGGCATGCAATACCGAGATGTTGGCCAATACAACAGCTGTCCGGCTTGGTGTGAGACGTCGTCGGGATTGTCAAGGGAGAAAGATGGATGAACCTTCAAGTCAGTGGTAGCTTTGCGTTGAGAGTCCCTGGTTCTAGATGGAGGACGTGAGCGGGTTTATGCCACCTTGCCACGTTTCTCCATCTCATCTTGACAATGAGGCGGGTGTCTGAGGACTTGGATTAATAATGGCGGTGCCCGAGAAATGGGTCATATTCAGGGAAGAATATTTGAATGGTCTAACATGTTCTAGCCATACGTGTCCGTAAATTATATGTTGGATGAAAGGCAGCATTATGCAAGAGAAAGAATTTTACATAATTTATGTAATCGTAATGGGAACTCAATATTGTGTCCCCCATTTTTAAATTTCTATTAATTGTGTTGTCTATCAAAGTGTGTCTTTGTATTACTAGGATCGTTGAATATTGCCTACTCATGTAAACTTCAAAGTTTAGAGTAATGAAACGTAATATCTGTGAACTATGAGATTTTTTTTTAATCTTTGGACATAATTCTTTTGAAATATGAGATTTTTATATATGGTATTTATTGATTATGGGCTTTTGCATGTGTTGGTGGATGGGACAACGGTCTAGCTTTTTATGCATCAGTAGTCCGCACCTTGTTGAGAAAATATCATTTCATACAATGTAATTTTTTATTTTATTAGTCCTCCCCATTTCACATACGGAGTATATAAAATCTCATAAAGATCGTGGAAGCAATATGATAGTCATTCTCTTAAGAACTTTGGTAGTGGTACTTGTTTGAAGCGAATGAAGGTTCTCATTTTTATGAGGGCGTTGGAGACTGATGTGAAAGACGCTAGAGCGTTACTCAATGGAGCTTTCCAAAAGAGTTGGTCGATTGGCGTGTAATTCCCGAGTTGTATGACCGATGACCCTGGATAGGCCGAGACCGTTTAAGCTACTATGAGGGCCGACAATGGAAAAATGGGACTCACCCTGTCTGTCAGTGCTAGATTTTCATCTAAGCCTATAGGTCTTAGGTTTAGGAGTTGGGGACACCATGGTCTGCGACCACTTATGAGAACGTGGTCCGCTAGTTGATGTGAACTAAAGCCCATGAATGTCCACAAATGGTACGCACTGTGTTGCGGACCATCAGGTCCGTAACTATTTGCGTACCTTTCACTAAATACTCTCCCAACGTTTCCTATAAATACCATACTGTATGCCCTTGTCTTACACATCCACAACCATCTTGTATTGTATGTATTGTTAGTTCATATAATGCATTGATGTTACATTTGCTTGAATGATATATCACATATAAGAAGGTGTTTAAAGATCGGTGAATCACTTTGATGGAAATCGTAGCCAACTCTTAGTATGGATGGTGAGCGATTGAAGGTTGATCCGTAGGCTAGACAGAATGTTAAGGTCACTCCATCAACAATGCGAGATATGAAAGATGATCTTGCAATGTGCCAAGCCTGTAGGCTTCAATACAAAAACGAAGGTTGTTACAATTCTGAGGATTCAATTACATGCAATAAAAAAATGGGGTGGTGGCTATTTTCTCTCCATGTAGAGAAGATAGAGAATGTGACTGCCTATCTACCAACTATGCTCGTTCGATGGGATTGAAAGTCTCTCTCTATGCCTCATCGCCACCGTATTGGTGGCCAACCCGAAGCATCACTAATTCAAACGGCTTGAATTGACAATGGCGGTTGCGGAAGGAATGATCCCCGTCCGATGTTTGAGGTAGATACTTCCCTGAAGGTTGGTTCATTTCGCCTATAAATACCCCAACGACGGGTTCCGTTGTCACCTCACCCATCTTCCACCATTCGTAGTTGCATTCGGACACTCACCTTCTACACAACATGGGTTTGTCGACCAAATATAAAAAGCATTACATGCAGTAGAGATTAAGGAAGCACTTTGAGCACCATTCAACGTACTTGGTAGAAGAGTGGAGAGTTTCACGCCCACGCACGACCATTCTTCCTCCACGAAGCACAATTGGCTTTTTGGCCACCGTGACTCACTCTTTTGTAACCGTAGCTCTTTTTTCAGCAACCGCACGTGTCCTTTCAGCCACACGGATCTTCTCACCTTCCCCCAAGAACTTTGGGTAGTTTGAAGACATTCTGAAACCTTGGCGGTGGAGGGGAAATGGAGCAACTTCAATATGGTTACTTAACGGATGTTACCAAATTGGTCATTATGTTACTGAGTGTTGAAATATGTAATTTGAACCTGTAGTGACGATTACGTTTTGTGATTAAAATGAGTATTGCAATGTAAACTAAGTGTTGCAATGTAAACTAAGTGTTGCATTGTGTAATATCAAGCTACATCATAATGACAACTTGCCCACTCACAAGTTACATGTTAATGACAATGTTACAGTCCCTCAGTTTGTCCCACTTGTTATGCATATCAAATTGTGAATTTGGACAAATATGGAAACATGTCTGTAAATGTTAACTTCCCAACGACAGGGGTATGCAACTCCATGCGGACCCATCAGCCCGCAGCCCCTTGCAGTCGATCCCTTATAAATAGAGCAACATACATACCACGAACCACTCGTCTTTTCAAACGCATTTTTTTGATGCAATGATGTCCTTTTTTTCTTTTGACAGTAGATTGCCGGCGGATTGAAAAGCAGAAGATGGTAGAGGGATGAAGATAGGATGAGGAGAGGAGGCATGCAGGAGGCCGGTTAAAGAGGAAGATGGGAGAGGGATGAAGAAATTAAACCGTTGTGACATCTCGAGCCACTGGATTTTAGGATTGCAGACTTGCCTTGATCGATAGGGAGAAGAAGGTGCAGTCTGATGACTGATGTGATGATATACGTTTGCAGGAAGGAGAAGGCGAGAAGCAGCTGCGGAGTATTTTTCTTTTCCATTTATTTTTATTTACCTATATTATATATATATATATATATATATATATATAGTAACATATATACAAAGACCAAAAAAAATATGGGCCCCCAAAAATTCCGGGCCCTGTGCAAAAGGACCTAATGCACCGCCCAAAAACCGAGCCTGTATTTCAATAAAAACATTTATCCCTTCTAGTCTTTAATTAATTTTATGATGCAAGATTACTTATACTTCTCCTCTTATCCCGCGTTGCCATTTTATTACTCGCTTACATAAAACATGAAAACTATATGTTAAAAATTACAAAACACTTGACACTTGCATATTTAATGAATTAATAATTCAAATATACATTAATATATATACACACACATACACACATTTACATTTATATGTCTGGTAAACTGCAGAAAACCACCCTTTTAATGGGGCATATTGCTCAAAAGTCAAAACCACCCCTTAAATCAATATTGCAGAAAACTACCCTTTATATAGCTTTCGTTTACCAAAGACCACCCCACCTCTATGTGTTGTTAGGGTTCTGTGAAATATATTTGAAAAACCAAAATTACCCCTATACATATCATTTTCTTGTCACCATTCAATTTCTACCTATCTTTCTATACATATGTATAACTCGACACACACTTTGTTAATTGATATTATTCAACAACTCTTACGGTCCTATACTAGGCCCCTTTCAATCCATGCCTAAATATCTCTCCAACTCCTATGCGATATCCCCTTCAATCTCGCCTCTCCATATGATAAGTGTATTTTAGTAATTTATTGATTCTTTCCTCTAAAACTTAACAAAACCAGATATATGGTGGTCTTTGGTAAACAAAAGCTATATAAAGGGTGGTCTTCTGCAATATTAATTTTATATGGTTTTTATCATTTTGTACATGACTCAAAGCTAGCCAGTGGCCACTGACGATGCCATAAAAAATAGGCTATATAATTAATACAGAGTATGACGTCATAAATGGGTCGCCCAACGCAAAAGGATCTTCGGTCCCACCAGTAGTACATCACGAGCAAAGTATCTGATCGAGCCCGAAGGACTAGGCTTAGCGCTCCCGAGAACAATTAACCCTTATTTCCCTCGCGACCTGAACCCCATGTAAGAATCATAGTGAACTCTCCAAATATCTCGTAAGCCTCCGAAATCCTAGCAAGCAGCTCGCTGGCTCAAGCACCTCGCCTCTAATGGCTCCACGTGTATTGCCTATGCCCCTAAGCGTGTGGGCATGCGCTACACGTGTCCTACATAGAACCACGAGGTTTCCAGCCAGCTGCTCGCTTGGTTTCCCTATAAATACCCCCTTCCGATCTCAGAGCAGGGGATCCGATTCTGAAGATAGAAAAGCATAAGAGCTCTTATTATCCCCCGGACTTAAAACCCCCGGAGTTGAATTCTAAAGATCTTCGGCCGGAGAAGAACGTTATTTGGGATACCAACCCCGCCTAGCTTCCTCTATAGACGAAGGTTGAACAGTAACATAATTCATCGCAAGTCAAACTCATACCTCCATCGCTTGGATTAATAAGCGTACAATCTGGTCATCATCGCGCCAGGCTAAGGCTTGCAGGTATTTTAAGACATTATGTCGTCACCAATGAGGTAATAAGTATAGGCGAAATCTCTTAAATGCGTCATTGGCACCGTCTGTGGGAACCTTTCACGACGAGAGGTTCCGCGTAGCAATACGCTTTCTTTACATCACTTTCTTTCCGTTTCTTTTATTTCATCCCCTTTTTTCCACTTTATTCTTTGTTATTTTGCATAAATTCTATTTAAAATAAATTAATAATAGCTTTTAGCTCCCTCTTAAACACCAATATTTTTTAATGCAGGAATCATGAATTTTACCCTATTCGGAGAGGAATTTGGAAACCAACACCATGATACCAAGGAAACAAACGGCCTCAACCTCAATGCTCCCCCCAACGAGGAAGCCCAGCACATCGCCAACGAGGGTGCCCCTCAACAATCGACATGGGACACTGCGCAACCACCTCCGTTCGCTCCCTACGGAATATGGGGCGGTTACCCCCTGTACCAATTCTTCGCAGGGAACTACCCGCAAAGCATGTACTTCAACCAGGAAGCGAACAGGGCACCCTTCAAACAAGCAAACGAGGTGCCACTCCAACACGACCCCCGTACCTGCTATCAACAACAAGGACCAGTGCCCATAACGGTCAACCATTTCCCCAACCTCGTTGGTTGCCCTCTCAACCCCGATCCAGAACTCGACGAAAACATCAACAAGGTCGACGGTTTTGTCAGGGGTCGGGACGTATCTTCACGCTCAAATTCCCCTGGGGCACCTGGACAAACTCGTAAAGGTGAACCAACCTTTCCATCAGCTTTTTGCAGACAAATACGTGAGGCACCTGTTCCCAAGAGGTGGAGGGACATCTCCATTGCCAAATACAAAGAAGATACTGATCCCAACGGTCACCTCAACCAATTCACCACGGCAATGGGAATGAACGAGGACAATGACACTATGTATTGCCGCTCATTTCCATCATGGTGAGTGGGGTAGCTTTAACATGGTTCACAAATTAGGCCCGGTCATCCATCAACAACTTCGCGCAGCTGTCAGGTACATTTGTCGCTCATTTCGGCAGCGCTCGCACAAGAAAAAGAACCATGTTGGACCTCAACTCCATCAAGCAGGGGGCGACCGAGTCTTTGGGAAACTTCTTCAGCAGATTCACTAATATGGTGGTGCAAATCCCGAGATTCAACCAAGAATCCGCAAGCACAATACTGATGGGCAATTTGGCCGAAGGAGATTTCAAAATTTGCTTATTTCGAAAGGAGCCGGCAAACTATGGTGCTCTGAGAGAACTCGTAACCAAGCAGATCCACGCCATGGAAGCTGCAAGCTCTAGCTCTCGACCTGTCGAGTATAAGCCATTGTTCCGTCAGCCAACTTACCACCGGCCCCCCAACAAACGCCAGGGGAGAGAGAACTTCAGGGATCAGCAACCTCGCAATCCTCCCTGTCAATATCCGGCCATCTCCCTCGCGTCCTCAAATCTAAGAAGTACAATACAACCAAAGATCAGTACCAAATCCACTTGGTGCCCCAACCAACGTAATGATGGCTCATCCTGACCATATCTCACCTCCGGTCTGTGGGATTCCGCCAGCTCTTCCTCAAAAAGAGGCACTCCTTCAAATTTGCGCCCCACTAGCGAACCCTGGTAATCCAGCCGCGATACCACAACAACACCGTCCTCATAAGATCCCTCCCCGACAATATAAGCCGCCTAATGCACCACCAAGACCCTACAATCCCCAGTATGCGACTGAGGGAAGAGGTAGGGGTACTTACCCCCAGAATAGGGGAGGAAGGAACGGAGGCAGAGGAGGAGGGTATCAACCTCCGCCCAGGGACATGAGAAATGCCCCCGTAGCAAGATCCTCATCCAACCGACCTGAGCACTCCAACCGAGATCATCGAAAGCCTCATTCTCCGGATGGGTGCATCAACACCATCATGGGAGGACCCACGACATCTGGCACCAACAATCAAGAAAGGAAAAACTATGAAAGAGAAGCCAAACGCACCCCATCTGAGGCCAGCGTTAAACAAGCATCCACTGTGCACGCTATACTGAGTTTCTCTGTTTTCGATACCCGAGACGCTCGCGATCTTAGGATGCCTCACCCAGATCCTATGGTCATTCATGTACAGATAGGAACCAAAACCGTCAAGCAGGTAATGATAGATACGGGTTCATCGGTAGACGTCCTTTATTGGGACGCTTTTAAGCAACTCGGGATTGCCGAAAGTGCCCTACGTCGCTACTCAGGAAAGCTAGTCTCCTTTTTCGGAGACGAGGTTAAAGTAGCTGGAACGATCGAGTTGGCCCTGACACTAGGGACCACGCCAAATAGAAGGACCCATATGATTGAGTTCACGGTGGTCCGAATACCGTCCATCTACAACGCCATCATGGGCCGTGTAAGTCTATTCAAGTTCCAAATAGCATGCTTTATATATCATTTTAGCGTCAAATTTCCATGCGCTGACGAAGAGGTGGGCGAAGCGCGGGGAGAACAGGCCGAAAGTAGAATTTGTTACTTGTCCTCGCTAAAAAAGGGCCATAATCGAATATTCGCGATTAAAGGGGGCGTTCAAGGATCTCTAAAAGAAGAAACAAACGACGAGCGTGAACAAGAGGCCACATCTGAACAACAACAGGCGGATTTGGAAGTTCGACCTGAGAAGGTAGCTGACAAAATCGTTGAGGAAAAAGTCGCTTTCTTTCCCTTCCCAAACAATACTGAAGCCCTATACCACGATCACGGTTTGACTGGTCCTACCTTAGAGCGCCTCAAGAATTTGTTGCAAGGATCACGGGACGTCTTTGCATGGTCGCCACAAGATTTAAAGGGGCTTCCTCGAGAGACCGCGGAACACTCCTTGGGACTTAATCACGAGGCGAAATCCGTGTGCCAAAGAAAGAGAAAGATGGCTGCCGAAAAGTCAGAAGCAGCAAAACAGGAGGTGCACAAGCTTCTGCAAGCCGGATTTATTCGCGAGATTAATGACTCAACCTGGCTATCAAATGTGGTGTTAGTCAGAAAGAGCAGTGGCAAGTGGAGGATGTGCATAGACTTCAAAGATCTGAACAAGGCATGCCTAAAAGATAGTTATCCTTTGCCGTCCATCGACGAGCTGGTGGACACCACACCAGGACATGCCACCCTAAGCTTTCTAGATGCTTATTCCGGCTACAATCAGATTAAGATGAGTCCTCGCAATGAAAAAAGCACCGCCTTCATCACCAATCAGGGAACCTTTTGTTATAAGGTAATGCAATTTGAGCTCAAGAATGCGGGAGCCACTTTTCAGCGAATGATAGAAAAAGTGTTTGTATCCCAGATCGGAAGAAATGCCGCGGTTTACGTCGATGATATCGTAATCAAGAGCCCTACAAGGGAAGACCATTGCAAAGGCTTGCAGGAAACCATCGATACTCTAAGAAGGAATCGCGTTTGCCTAAATCCGGAGAAGTGCGTTTTTGGAGTAGACTCCGGGAATTTCCTAGGTTTCATGATAAGCCACCGGGGAATAGACGTGAACCCTTCCGAAGTACAAACCATCATCGACATGGCCCCTCTAAGAACGTTGAGCGACATCCAAAAGTTGAATGGGTCGGTCAACTACTTGAGCAGATTCTGTTCGTGATTAGCCGACCATTCTCTACAATTCTTCGAGCAGCTAAAGAAGAAAGGTCCGGTCGAATGGACTACCACTTTGGATAAAGCTTTCAAAAGCATGAAGGATTATCTGGCCCCTTTACCCACTCTACACTTTCCACGCGAGCACGAAACTTTACAACTGTACCTCGCTGTCGGCTCCACTACTATTAGCACGGTGCTCTCTAGGGAATCCAAGTTTCCTATTTACTTCGCCAGTCGAGTATTACAACCCGGTGAATCCAAGTATACCCCGATAGAGAAGATGGCTCTATCTGTGATTTTCGCAGCGCGAAGATTGAGACTTTATTTCTAGGCTCACACCATTGAAGTACTCTCCAACCTACCACTCCATCAGATCCTACACTCACCATCCCTTTCAGGAAGAATGGTCAAATGGGCAGCAGAGCTTTCCGAATTCGATATTCACTTCAAACCAAGGAAGTCTCATTTGGCCCAGGCGTTGGCCGACTTCATTGTCGAAGCCGTCTTCACGGACTCTCAGGACCGCAACGGAGAGGGCTGGGTGATTAATGTCGATGGATCGGTATCGGCGGGAGGATGTGGGGCAGGAGTCACCATCACTGACCTGAGCGGAGAGATAACCGACTTATCTTTCCAATTATTAATTGAAGCCACCAACAATGAATCGGAGTATAAAGCCTTGATCACAGGTATTGAAAAGGCCTTGGTTAACGGGGCCCGACAAGTTCGCATTTTTACAGATTCAGAGGTGGTTGCCCTACAAGTTAAGGGGGATTACGAAGCAAAGACTGGAATGCTGCCTAAATACTTGGCCCGTGTAAAAATACTCACTGCCGCCTTCGGGAAATGTTCTATCACGTCCATACTTCGCGAGCAAAATGAGCGCGCTGATGCATTGGCCAGAACGGGGGTCACACTGCCCTTAGGTTTAAGTGATCGCGTGATAATCGAACAGAGGCATGCCCGAGGAATCCATTAGAGAGTATTCAGAATATCTAACCTCGAAGACTAGCGTATACCCCTCTTGGAATACATAACTGAAGGAGCAATAGCAGGAGAGGTACAGGACAACCAAAATACCTGAAGAAGAGCGGCCCGCTTTCGAGTCAGAGACGGTCGACTATAAAGAAGGGGTTTCAACCTTCCAGATCTCCTGTGCGTCTCAAACCAGAAAGGCTTTAATCTCGTGTAAGAACTGCACGCAGGCCTCTGCGGCAACCACCAGGGATGGAGAGCCGTAGCGTCTAAAATAACACGCCTAGGCTACTATTGGCCCTCTCTTAGGGCGGACGCGGAAATGGTCATCCATGTATGCGATCCTTGTCAGCGACACGCATCACTCAATCATCGTCCCCCTCATCCTTTGAAAACCATCTCCACATCGTGTCCATTCGCAATGTGGGGAATGGATATTTTGGGACCCTTTCCAACACCACTAGGCCAGCTGCGCTTCATCATTGTGATAGTAGACTACTTTATGAAGTGGGTAGAAGCTGAAGCCATGGCCACCATCACAGCAGAGAAAGTGCGTAAATTCCTATGGAAAAATATGGTCTGCCGATTCAGGGTCCCTCAAGCTATCATCACAGATCACGGTCCCCAATTTGACTGCGAGGGAATTCGTGACTTCTGCGCCGACCTCCGTATAGACCTCCGATTCTCATCAATGGCTTATCCGCAATCCAACGGACAAGCCAAAACCACGAATCGCCAAATCTTGAATGCCTTAAAGAAGAGGTTGGGGACGGCGAAAGGAGAGTGGGCGGAGATCTTGCCCCTGGTATTATGGTCATATAGAACCTCAGCTAAGAGTCCCACCGGAGAAACACCATTCGCAATGGCTTTTGGGATGCATGCTGTCATACCAATGGAGCTACTAATTCCATCGGCTAGAATTGTCGATTTCAGCAAAGAGTCCAATGACAAGGCCCTTGAGTTAGAACTCCATTTACGCGAATAAAGAAGGAATACCGCTTGTCTCAACGCGAATGAGTATCAACGTTGCCTGACAGAAAGATACAACAAGCGTGTTTTTGTACGACCCCTGCAAAAAAGAAAAAATCATCCTTCGACAAGCAACGACCGGGGGAAAACTTGAACCCAAGTGGGAAGGTCCATACGTCATCCATAAAGAAGTAGGTAGGGGTTCCTTCAAGCTTCAAAATTCGGAAGGCGCGGTCCTCGTAAAATCATGGAACGCCAAGAATCTTAAGGCGTATTTTGCGTAAAAAGCTAGACATATTAGAAACCTGGTGACTTAGATTTTCTATGTATAGGGGTTACCAGGGTTCCGGATTGGGTACACCTCTTCATATATATAAATGAAAGTTTCAAACCCAAGAAACATTGTTGATAAAAATAAATTTAGGAATCACATGTCTTTCGAACATGGGGATGTGCAAGTAAGCCTCCAAGGAGAATAAATTTAGCAATCACATGTCTTTCGAACATGGGGATGTGCAAGTAAGCCTCCAAGGAGAATAAATTTAGCAATCACATGTCTTTCGAACATGGAGATGTGCAAGTAAGCCTCCAAGGAGAATAAATTTAGCAATCACATGTCTTTCGAACATGGGGATGTGCAAGTAAGCCTCCAAAGAGAATAAATTTAGCGATCGCGTGCACTTTAAGCATGGATGCGCATATAGGTAAGCCTCCAAGGAGAATAAATTTAGCAATCACATGTCTTTCGAACATGGGGATGTGCAGGTAAGCCTCCAAGGAGAATAAATTTAGCAATCACATGTCTTTCGAACATGGGGATGTGCAAGTAAGCCTCCAAGGAGAATAAATTTAGCGATCGCGTGCACTTTAAACACGGATACGCATGCAAGCAAGCATCCAAGGAGAATAAATTTAGCGACCGTGTGCACTTTAAGCACGGATACGCATGCAAGAAAGCCTCCAAGAAGAATAAATTTAGCGATCTGATTTTGCCGAAACCCATAACTTCGGAATAGGTTCGTCCATGGTTTTCACCCATAATGGCCGTGCTCGTTTTGAAGTTCAGGTCAAGGATTTGAACGAGGGAGGTGGAGTTATCAATCGCGCGGGATCATCCACACAAGATCATTCCACAAATGGTTTTCACACTTAAGAGAGACATGACTTTTCTGTTAATTCTGAATTTATTGTGAAATTTAAATAAAGCCAGAGATTTTGTTGATGACAACTGATCCTTGTTTCCTTATATCTTTAATCTTTCTCGCGGTAACTTTTTCTAACTCTTTACGCGGATATTAGGACAACCCTCTCGTCCCCCCTCTTTCATGGCTTTTTGTGATGATTTTCTTCTTAGGTTCGTCGGAGAGAGTAATTCAGGATTTAACTGGTTTTATCTCAAACCAGGTTAGCATATACATAAAGAGGTTTGCCCTCCCATTAATTTCCCTTAGATTTCTTTGTTCACGGGCCTCGTTTCTCTCGTAGCGAGAATTTTGATATTTACAAGGTTTATGGGCGTCCCAATGCACTGTGTTCTTCTGCAAAGTAAGTCACATTTTCACTCGTTTCGATCTCTGCATCTCGTGTCTTCGATTTTTATCAACGATCCTGTCTCGGCATGCGGGGTGCCCTATTTGTTATTACCCGTGATCCTGAGCCGCTCACATAGATGTCCCTTTATAAAGAGAAGATTTTTGAGGAGCATTCCATTCACTTACTTTCCTTACTCCTATTTTCTCTCTCTTTATGACTACGTCAAACCAGACGGTTTGGACATTTTCTGAGCCCATCCGCTTCCTGGAGCAACTACATCACTTGTCTCTTCCGTTGCGTTTTGAAGATGAATTTCATCTGGACCTTCCCAGAAACATTCTATTGTCCCGAATCTTGTGGGATTTTTCTGTATAAGTTATTCGCGGAGATTATAGGATTCCTTACTTAGGTGGCGGGTGGAACGATTTTGCCTGTTCACAGAGTATTGGTGTTGGTTCCTCTGTAACCTTTATTCACAGAGGAGGGGTTCGTTTCGAGGTTCGTATCCTAGATGCGGTAGAGGATGAGGTAGATGCGGAATGGGCTCCTCCTCACTCAGAAGGTTCGCTTCCTAATGGATTCCGCTTGAGCCAGGGCAGAACTCGTATTATCTAGGCCAGGCCTCGGTGGAGGTAAATTGAGAACGCTCGTAGAATGTTTCTAGTTTTTCTTCATGTGAAATATAACCTCTAAACACAGATGCACATACGAGTAAGCCTCCAAGGAGAATAAATTTAGCTGCCATCACTCTGTTTGCGATTTACATTAACGAGTTTCCGTATCATTTGGAAAATTAATAAAAACACTATGTTTTGCTCTACTATATTTACGATTCAGGTTTGTTCGACTATGACATCAAACAATCGTTAAAACAGCCCGCTAAAATCAGCTGTGTGAGATATTCTAGTCCAATCTTTAAACAAACTTTGAAAACAAGTTCGACATAACGCGTATAAAATCGAATATACAAACGAAACTTCAAAAGGGATTACACAATACATTTGCACGCCAAGCTCATTCGTTTGCTTCTAGAACAATTATTATAAAACGACTACCCCCTCACACTTAAAGATAATAAAAGACCCCCCGACACGTAAACCGTTGTCCACAACAAAAGCACGCCAACCTTCGGTAAGGATGTAATGGCCCTGGCTATCTCGAAACACCCTTACTCGAAACTCTAGCCCAGTGGGAGAAACCAAACACACATGAGCCAATCCCTCGCGAGCATACTGAGCACCAAATGATTCAGGCAAAAGCTGCAAGCCACAAAACCAAATGTCAAATAAGAAACACAAGAATCACAAAAGACGAGTAAAGAAAGCTACCATATATTCCATCTGTTCTTCAGAATCAATGGAACGAAAAAAGTCATGACGACGAGGATGAGGGGAGGTCATGATTCCTCACTATAAGAATACTAGTAAATAAAACGAAGCCCAAGGACAACTGACCGCAGATTTTATCCGAACATCTGCTATTTATCAGCAAATAAAACAAACAAGGTAGTGTTGTCTCATCACCGAAAAAGTAATTCATATCTGTCCAAAGCGACATTTGCAGAACCAACTGCATGCCAAACATGTGGCAAAATTACAGAACCCAACTCTGCAACCCAGAATGCCATTATCACGTTGGAAAAGGTCACATTCGGGTCGGAAAAAAGACAAAACACAAAAATCCAGGCCAAATCATTCAAAGCATCAAGATATCATTACAGAAATCTTCGCGATTACAGATACCAAAGCGCACAATTAAAGTTAATAAAAGCCCAACATAAAAACAAATATATGCTAACACCACCATTACAGAACACTCAAAAGCTCTACTCATCTTCATCTTCAAGAACAAGGACCTTGAAGCAATCTCCTTCCACATACTGAAAGAGTACCACCGACGCTCCAACCTTAACGCCATTGTTAGTCGCAAATCTATTCCAGCCACCAGATAACCACCAACGATTAGAGCAATCCTTGGAGACTTCGACACGAAAGTTTTCACCATTTGCAGAAGCTAAACAAACGTGGTCAGATACAACATGGCCGTACATCCTCTCAAAAGCGTCAGGAAGAGGCTTCATACGAAAAAACATTGTTACTTAATAACAGTTCAGACCCAAGAAAAAGTATAAAGCACGAAGAACGTGTACAACTTACAAGACGATGCATCCTCTCCTCTACATCAACCCAACGGAAAAAATCTCGCATCCCAGAATTGGGAGACGCCATCCCTTCGCCCAAAACAACAATGCTTAATAAAGCAACCCAATAACTGCAAGATTTCAACAAAACACCACGCCTTCTTATACCTAGAAAAAAGGGGTGCATACTTCGGAAATTGTCTAAAGCATTTATTGTATACGTTGAAACTAGACAAAGAATCTGCAAGAAGGATTTCCCGAGATACTCTGCATGTCGTACACGTGACAAAGAATCCCTTCAGAACCAGACCAAGTACACTGGCGCATTTCAAATCCAAAAATAGTCACTTATCAAAAAAGCATTTTCAAATCAGTCGACACCACTATAAAAGCTCTTCTTCCTTACGACATAAAAGGAACAACCTTCTCATTACCGGTCCTTCCAAAAAAAACACAAATATGGCAACGAACACCAGCAATCAAAACCCAAACAATCCCTTTATTTTCGATATTTATTTAGTAGGGGAAGAGCAATATATATGCATGATGTTGCCTTATGAATTCGGTCAACACTTCCAACCCCATGTTCCCGAACGGATCTTTTTGTCCACTCGCGTCGTTAAACATTTCCCTGTCCAAATCGTAGGGGGCGAATACATATCTCACTGGGTAGAACGTGGATGGAGGGACTTTGTTGAGTCACACGGACTAGAGCTGGAAACATCAATAATATTTACCCACCTGGGAGAAGCAAGGTTTGAAGTCCATTTCTTCGACAAACAAGGCCGCTACATAGAAGACGAACTTTACGATAGCAACTACGACGGTCTGATGACAAATGGTTTCCACTAGATCCCGGGACCAGTTCAATGAGCAAAGTTGTTCCATCTTAAATTTTTTTTTTTAAGAAAAGCTCGACCTATCAATAAAAATTCGCTTATTTAAGATTCGATTTATCATCAATCTTTGTCTAACGATTCGAAGAAAATTCCCAGCATCTAAGGATGCTGGAGATTGAAGTTTCTCCATTCACGAACAACGCGCTAGAGATATCTTGATTTCTTTCTCTCCAGCATCTAAGGACGCTGGAGATCGAAGTTTCTCCGTTCACGAACAACGCGCTGGAGATCACTTGATTTTTTCCTCCTAGCATCTAAGGATGCCGGAGATTGTTATCTCTCAAGCGCGAATCTCACGTTGGAGATTGAGGTCTCTCAATCGCGAACATCACGCTAGAGATTACTTGTTCATCGGATCGTCCTCCGTTTACGATAACCTCAAACATGTAGCACCACGATAGCTTAATAGTTTATTACTTATACACCAAACACAACCATCCGTTGGTAGCAAAACAACATAGCCACAACAAACATAATAAAAACTGAACGTTCAACATCGAACTGAGAAATCTACATCACAATTTTGATCAGGGCCATGGTTCACAGCAACAACATCAAAGCAAGAGTGTCCTTCATACTCAAAAATCAAGCGAGTCCTAATTCGAAGTTCATTCGAAATAACGAACTCAGGCCACCTAGTGGTAAACCAGTAGTTGTTGGGCCCTAAGGCTTCCACCCTCACCATAAATTCCTCGTCCGACCGACGAATCCAAGAGCATCATAACCATAATCCCGATATATGGATGGTAAAGGCTACAACGAAAGAAAACACATCAGAAACACTTTATTTATCAAAAAACCATTCGCATAAATATAGCTTACCAGCCTATATAAATGCCCCTCAACGGCAATATCCCGAGTGAAACCCCTCACGCAAGGAAAAAATACATTGGGAATGTCGACTGGCGTCGTAGGCATCATTGTCACAGGTAAACTACAATAAAACCTTGGGCTTCTTACCTTCTTATACTAACCGTTGCAAAGAAAAACATCAAAGGAAACCGCCTACCACCCAGTTCAACCACGAGGGCAACAAATATCAGATAACACAACAAAACGCATCTGATAAGAACAAGTTTCTACCTCCGATCGTGGTACGTTCAGCCTGTTTCCATGGCATATCGCTATGAGTCCACTGGCGTGGGTTTCGATCAGCCTCCTAACTGTATCTTAGTAGCAAGTTTGCTCCCATTCTCAGTCTCTCTCTCTCTCTCTCTCTCTCTCTCTCTCTCTCTCTCTCTCTTCGCCTGGGGTCTGGCGCCGCTTTGCCCACATCCTTGTGTCGGCATCCCGTTTTGTCTCCCCTCTTGAACTGGACTTTCCTTTCTCGAGCGGTGGTCGACGGTCGCCGGTGTTTCGGCTTGCCGTGCTCCTGACATTTCAGGGCTCAAGCTTGGCATTGCTGCCGCTTTGCTCCATGGGTGACCCTTGGGCCTGGAGGAGGCCTGATGTAGTGAGAATAGGGTCTGAAACTCGTTCTTTCGCTCCAAGAAAAGGGTTGAACAAAATTATCTGTGTAAAGACCCAAAATTTTAAAGTACTACTTTATAAGATTTTGATTTAAATTCCAATTTAATTTATTAATTTCGAAAAATTTTGAAAATCTTCGTCCTCGATCAAAACAAATTGTATTTTAATTCTTCCGAAGCGAATTCCGGCATAAATTTGAGATTGATTTAAAAACAAATTTATTCCACTTTCTTATTCCAAGCCTATTGAAAATATTTTTTCGGTTTCGTTATTATTTCAGATTTGAATATTTATTTTGAATTGATTCAGGATAAGGTCGAGAGAGTGGGTTTGGGGATTTATTTTTCGGGTATTATTTCATATGGGACCACTTCTGTTTTCTTCCCTCCCATCTTGTCATCTTCCTCCTCCTCCCACTTCCGAATACAGCTGCCCACACACATTTCTTCTTCAACTTTACCCTTTCATTTTCGATGCAACACAGCCTCATTTCCCTTTCCCTTCTTCACACATTGCTACCCCAAATTTAGTAAAAGCCAAACAACCCACCCTCCATGGCATTACCTTGTTGGCTGTTGCTCCCTCCAATTTGAAGTTGGTCCTCTCCTTCTCCTGTCGGATTCACCAGCTCTCTCCCCTCTTAATTTGATCTCAACCTCACAACAACCTCCAAATCCACACACCTCCTCTCCATCCTCCACCCCCCCCCCCCCTCTTCCTTTCAAACACATTCCCTATTACATTTATCTTCATTTCTCCACTTCCCTATATCGCTTGTACTACCATCAGCAATCCCACTCAGCCCCTGCAACACCACCTCTACCCCCTATGCTCTGAGTGCTGCCACCCGCCACCACACATCCTCCTCCTCTCCTATTCAATCAAAGTCGAGGGCCTCCCCCCCCCCCCCCCCCCCAACCCAATTTTCGAGAGACCAAGCCAAGACACAAACACCCTCCACCATACTTCCTCCATTCGATCTAAACCCTGAATCCTAAACCCTAAAATGTTAAGTACAGTACGTTGTTAAGAGATGAATGCTATCAACAAAAGGAAAACCCTAGGACAAGAGAAGCACAAACCCTATAGGGGCTAATGAGAAGCAAAAATAAATGTGGTGACAGTTCTCCTCTAATATATGAATGGGTAAGAGGGACATGGAAGATGTAACAAAAAAAATGTCATAGACACTGTCACCACTATAAAAACAGGCACAAATCCTATATGGGCTAATGAGAAGCCAAAATACATGTGGTGACAGTTCTCCTATGATATATGAATGGGTAAGAGGGTCATAGACGCTGTAACCAAAATAAAAACAGGGTCATAGACACTGTCACCACTATAAAAAACAGGGTCATAGACAATGTCACCACTATAAAAACGGGGCCATAGACACTGTAACTAAAGAAAAACCCTAGGAGAAGAGAAACACAAACCCTAAAGAAGCTAATGTGGAACAAATTCACCGTCGAATATAGGGGTAAAGTGTTTAGCTGGTAGCAGGTAAGTGAGAGGGGGTATGGGGTTCCACTGCTCGACACCTGGAAAAAATCATAAAGAGAGATAATGTGGGAGGTGGAAACAGAAGGGGGGAGAGAGAGAGAGAGAGAGAGAGAGAGAGGCAAGGGAAAGTCTGCAGATGAGAGAGAACTAGTGAGAGAGGACGAGAGAGAGAGAGAGAGGGGGGGGGGGCAAAAAAGAAAAGTAATGTTGCAGAGAGAGAGATTAGTGAGGATAAGACAAAGAGAAATGGAAGAGTGACAGTGAAGAGGAATTAATATAATTTGAATTAAATCTGAAGTTTCAGATAAAAATCATCGAAGAAGAAGCAATTAGGCGGGGGTTTATTTGCAGGTTGACGTGTAAGCAGTTAGTTTTAACTGAACACCCAAAGTAAAACGACATGACTCATATTGGAATAGACCGGACAAAAGTTATCGGAGAAACAGATTCACCATCAACTTCAGATAGAAAATGGGTAAGTTTGCTTCAGATTTGAGGGAGACACATCTCTCGCATTTGCCCATTTTCTATCCTATGTATCAACATTACTATCTCTCATAAGCAAAACCAATCTTTTTTTTTGTGTATGCAGACAAAATCGATCGGTAAAATAGGAAATATCTCTCAAAAGCAAAACCGATCTTTTTTTTATGTGTGTAGACAAAATCGATTGGTAGAATAGGAACTTTAATGGGGTTGCTCTTATATTGATGATTTAATGATTTTGGTCCTGATTAAAAAACGATCTTTCTATATTATGTCCTTACCAAAAAAAAAAGGGGTGAACTTTAAGAATTTAATTTAAAATATGGCTAAAGCATTTTAATTAAGAAAATATTTTCCAAAGCAAAAATCTTATCAAAGATATAAGTTAAAAACCTATAAAAAAAATACTCTAGATTTTGTAGCTTGAAATGAAAGTTTGTTAAAATTTAGAAATGAGCATTCCCAACAGCATCTCTATTATAGAGAAAAATAGATTTGTCAAATATGGAGTTTTTTTTCCACCAACAACTCCTCTATTTCTTTCTCTAAAATAGAGAATAGATGAGAGAATGAAAAAATCCCTATATTTGTAGCATTTGGAAAAACCTCTAAAATTAAATGCTTACTAGCTCCCAAAACTCCATCACACATACATCACAAAAAAAATGTTCCCCTAATTCAAATTGAATCAATGAATGATCAAAATAATAAATATAAAATATGTAAAATAGAATAATTGTTGAAATTGTAAGGTAAAACTTATAAAGATTTTGAAATTTTCTTCTCTATTTTAGAGATTTTTCACTAAATCTGCTCTTACAAGTCTTGAAGTGAAAATTTGTTAAAATTGAGAACGATGGGGAGAAGATGTGTATGCTTTGATTTGCGTAGATAGGAGAAATCGAATGGTGTAGATTTCAAGATTGCACGGTGTTCGATCGGAATCATCCAATGGCTAGGGCTTGAAATCACCCGTGGGTGACCGACTCATCCGACCCACCCAGCCCGAATATACGGGTGAAAGCCCGAAAAAATCGGGTGATGGATATGTGATGGGAGGGTGAAACGAGTGATGGGTGATATGTTTTTCACTCATTACCCGACTTATCACCCGACCCATTACCCGACCGGCTTAACCACCCTTTAACCCACCCGATTTTTTAGTTTATAAAAAAATATAGCCTAACATAACTACATATTTCTCCTTTTCTAATTCTAACTTCTATATTCTCTAATTATTTTTGTGGAAAAAAAATCTAAAAGAATATAAACTTATTTTTCATCTATTACCCGACCATCCCCGACCCGCTTAACCACCCTTTAACCCACCCGATTTTTTAGTTTATAAAAAAATATAGCCTGACATAACTACATATTTCTCCTTTTCTAATTCTAACTTCTCTATTCTCTAATTGTTTTTGTGAAGAAAAATAATCTAAAAGAATATAAACTTATTTTATTTAACCCTGCATCACATCTTTAAAAAAAATTATTGTATTTGTTTTGCATACACTACTAGAGTGTTAGAAATTTTATTAGCATAAACCATTGTAAACGTCGTATATAGAACAAAAACCTCCCCAGGGAGCCCGAGAACGCGCCGTCACGTGCCCCTAATCCCTTCCATCTCCAAACTATTTCCAAACAATTGTTCGATTCATCCTTACTCTCTCCAGATCCCCTCTTCTTTGTCTAAATCCGGTCTGATTCTTGCCAGCGTTGATCTGGTTTCTCTCTATCTCTGTATTTTGATCTCTAATTAGAGGCAAAACTGGTCTACTCGGCCTCGTTCGGGTGCTGCTGCTGATGGTGTCTTCGCTCTCCTCTAATCCAGTCAAAAATCGAAATCTGTCGGGCTCCATCTAATTCCTTCTTCAAATCCCCTTCTGTTGATGTCTTGATGCATCGGTGGAATTTTTTGAACCCCAAGAGGTCTCAAAATGAAAAATTTCGCCCTCCGCTTAGGGTTTTTGCGCTGGCCTGGTGGGTTGGTGGCCGATCCCATGTGATTGTGATGGCCTACTTCAAAAAGCAGAAGAAACTGGCTTGCCGGAGGGGGAGGTTTGGCGCCTTGCCGGTGCGTGTTATGCGGTGGTTCTTTGCCAACGGTGTCGGTTGCAGGTTCACTAGTACGAATTTTTTGGTGCGTTTGCAATTTGATTTAGATCCTACTTCTTCAGTTGACTATTTCATTCATAAATTCCTTGGATGGGTCGTTCTACTGGTGTCTCCATTTTCTCACCCCGTGAAGGTTCTCATGGCTTTATCACAAAAAAGCAAAGCTAAGAATCCATTGGTGGCAGGAAACTTGGTTTCCTCCCCAACTAAATCCCGCAAGGGCACAAATCCTCTAAATGAGGCAAATCACTCGGAAGGGAGCTCGCTCCCAGACGAGGGTTGTAGCCACCAAGTCAAGAACAAGAAAAGGGAAAAATCAAAGGAGCAAGTCTTCAATTTTGATCGGCTCAAGTGTGTGCTGAACGGTGTTCAGGTAAACATCTACTTCCTCGGCTTCACCTCCCTGCTTGCAACTTATGTGAGTGAGCCTGTGAGTGTCAAGATCATTCGGTTAAAAATCCAGTTCGTCTGGACGTTCTTGTCGGGTGGTGTCCTACTGATTCCGATGGCGAACCCTTGGATCGAGTTAAGTTTTGATTTAGCGGAGGAAAGTATGTCTGGCTGGCTTGGAAGACCTTTCCTTGTCGACAGCCATCTCATGGGTTTCCATCATTGAAGGATTGAATTTGATAGTCTTTTGTGCAGAATCTCAAACAATGTGAATGGTCAAATCTTGATCGGTTGTGTATATTGCAATCTTTTTTGTTTCCAAAAAAATCCCAAAAAGGCCCCAAACCATGCTACCTTAGGAGGTTGTCTCCTGATTGTGCAAATGAGGTCGTTCAGCTCACTAACAGGTTTGTCTTAGCACAATTGGTTTTGACCTTCCTCTTTGGTGATTTAATTGAATTTATGAAAACTTTAGCTCTAAGATATGGTCTGACTAATCTTCCACGCTTGTTACAAAACTCCTCCTCTTGGTGGTGGAACAAAACTCCTCCTCTTGGTGTTCTCTCACCTTTTACCTCCCGAAAGGGCCCTCAAAAAATACTGGATAAATTGTTTATCTATGTAATTTCCCTTTGTTACCACTTGATACTTACTACCTATCTAGATATTGGGTTTGGGGCTGTTAGGATGGGCAGTCTCATGTTTCTCTCTATGTTGACCTTGCCACCCTTCTTACATTGTTGTCTACAAAATGGGTCTCAAACTAAGCCTGAGAAGCCTGCTGATAGATTCATGATGGTACCCCTGATTTGTTGTTTAGCCTTTGCTGGGTATGTATCTATCAAACAATTGTCTTTGATGATTACTAGATTTGGTTGGTGGCTCATGTGTCATGTTGCTTCCATTGATATATGCATATGGGTGTATAATATGTCTAGGTATAAAATCAGCCTTGGTCAATCTATCTACCATGTATTATTTTGGAACATGTTTGTTGCAGGAGATTTCTCCTGCTATCTTTAGGGCCCTAAACCTCTCAATGAGAGCCAAAAATCAGTGGAGCCTTTCCACCCCTGGGAGGTTATTAACCACCAGAAATTCAAGAAGGAGAAAAAAAATGAAGAATCCTCCGATCATCTTGGATCGACTAAAGTTGATGGCTTGCAATCTTGGTAAGTTATGGCTAAATGCTTTGAATGTATTACTGGTGCCAATTTATACAGTTGATACGAGTCTTCATTCTTCATCAACAAACATAATCCATCTTTGTTTATACTTGGATAATAACCCGGTTGTAACCTTGATTATATACAGTTGTTCTAGCTGTTTGAGTATGCATTGTATCCAGGATTGCAGATTGTTGTATTTGTGTTCTTTGTGTACTAAGAACACTCACTTAGCCTTTAAGCTTCACACACCTAAATCCCCTTTTATCTCTCAAATTCCTGTAATCAAATCTTTCTCTAAATCTGCCTTTGCTTTAATTAAAAACCCTCACAAAAATTATCTCCAAATCAGTATTTCGCAACACTCTCTTGGTGTGAGGTCACTTAAACCTTGGCCTCACACCCCTGACAGTTATATATGAAAATCACTTACTAGAATTGCAGATGTATTAAGAAAACAACTTTTTGGACGGAAATAGATAGCAAGTGCAAAAACGAACATATTCAAATAATGGCATTAGCGGAAACTAAATCGGAAACCATCCCTGAAGACAAAATTTGGAAAACGACTGGTTTTGACGAGGCTATTTGGTCACCTTCTTCCGGTTGATCGGGTGGTCTCGGTATCCTTTGGAAGTCCTTCCAATTAACAAATGAAATCATTACAGTAGAAATTCAACTACCCCGAATTAAAAGGCTTAGATACGAGAATATCAATGATAGATTCATGACTCTACTGTTGTTTGTATACACGCCACTGGGCCCTCAAGAGAAAGACTCATTTTGGGAAACCTTAACATCCATCGTGAGAGATACGTCCATTCCTTGCATTGTTCTGGGTGACTTGAATGAAATTCTTTGTAGTGAAGACAAGCTAGTTGGTGCTAACCTTCATTCCGCTCGATTCACTAGACTTCTACAATTTAAAAATGACTACGCTCTGCTGGATTTACCTTCTTTCGGGAACCCATTCACTTGGAGAAAGAACCCAGATGACGAAAACACCATTCGCGAAAAACTTGACCATGTGCTTGTTCATCACCAGATCATTCAGAAATTCCCTAACCTAATTACTCATAACGAAGCCTTCTCATCATCTGACCACTGGCCCATTTCAATATCTCTTGAGTGTGGCTCGATTTTCAAAGCACCTCCGTTCAAGTTTGAGAATGCTTGGCTTCAGCGGAAGGATTTCAGAAACATAGTTAAACAATCTTGGCGAGCAAATTATTTGGGCTCAACTATGTATCAACTGTTGTTCAAACATAGAATTCTAAAGAAAAAAGCTAAGGAATGGAATAAACGAACCTTCGGAAATATTTTCCGCCAATTAAATGAGGTGGAAACTGAAGTTCTCAAGATTCAAGCTTCGGTTTCGGGAGGTAACAACAGGTTAACTAACAATAGAGAAAAGCTTCTCATTACAAAAAAGGAAAAACTACTTCTTTACCAAAAAACTTTTTGGAACCAAAGAGCCAAGACAAAGCATCTTAAACTTTCTTATTCGAACACAACTTATTTTCATCGGGTTGCTTCGGGTTGGAGACATAGGAAGCAAATCCGCAATATTACTTCTGCTGAAGGAACCTTGATAATAGGAGAAGAAAATATTAGAAATGAAATTAAGAGTGATTTTGAAAAAAGATTCAAAAAGGAGCCGATTGATGATAGATTCCTACAAGAAATGTTAAATCTAATCCATCCTTCAATTACCCTGACGAAAATAATTACCTTATTCGACACCCATCTAATAATGAAATTAAGGCAGCTGTTTTCAGCCTTAGCAATAACAAATAGCTTGGCCCAGATGGTTTCACAACAAAATTCTATAAGAAATATTGGGACATTGTTGGCTTATCTATCATTAGAGCTATAAAAAGTTTTTTCCTCTCTAGAAAAATTCTCAAACAAATAAACCATACATTCATATCTCTACTGCCAAAGCGGGATAACCCTACCAATACCAGTCACTACCGCCCAATCAGCTTATGTTCTATTTTATACAAAATCATTTCAAAAATTTTGACAAAAAGAATCAAAACAATTATTGGTAAATTAATTCACCCACTACAAGGTGCCTTTATGTCGGACAGGGCTATCCAAGACAATGTCCTAATAGCGCACGAAATCTTCCACTCCTTCAGATCGCGCAAGGGTCGGGAGGGATGGTTGGCAATAAAACTTGACATGGAGAAAGTGTACGATAGAGTTGATTGGAACTTCATAAGAAAGGTTTTAGAAAATTTTGGGTTCCACCCTACTTTCATTACGTGGATTATGGAATATGTAACGACTGTGTCCTTCTCTGTACTAGTCAACAACGGTCCTACTGATATGTTCTTCCCCTCTCGTGGCATGCGTCAAGGGGATCCTCTATCTCCTTTCTTGTTTATCTTAGGGGCAGAAATTTTAGCTCGAAAACTCTCAGCAGAAACAAATGTAGAAAATAGTCTAATTGGATTTTTCTTCGCTAGGAGTGGACCTAGGGTCCCCTTCCTATCTTTTGCCGACAACATCATTATTTTTACAAGAGGCAGTGCTGCCGCGGGACAGAAAGTTAGGGATATAATTGATTCATACTGTAAAGTTTCTGGACAAAAAGTCAATTATCATAAATCTAGCTTCCAAGCCACAAAAGGCATTTCGAACTCTAGGATCTCAGAACTTAGCAATTGCTTAAGTATTACACATGAAAACTCATTAGAAAAATACCTTGGATGTCCGATCATTAACGACAGAGTAAACAAACACACTTTTGAAGACATCATATGTAAATATAAAGAGCAACTAAGTAAATGGCGAGCTAATGCTCTATCACAACAGGGACGTGCAATCCTAATTAATACAAACTTATCGGCCAAACCATTGTATACAATGCAAAACTTTTTGTTACCCTCATCAATACATAAAGAGCTTGACCAGATTAACAGAATGTTCTTTTGGAATAAAGATCTACAACATCGCCCGCTTATTAGCTGGGATAAGATTTGCAGATCGACCGAAAAAATATGGGGGAATTGGGCTTAGGAAATCGAAAGAGATGAATGAAGTCCTTCAAATGAAACTACTTTGGAAAATATTGGCTGAACCAGAAAATGTCTGGGTGTCTCTCATTAAACACAAGTATCTTCGTTCAGCTAACATCCTTGAATACGTGAAAAGTGGAGATTCTTCATGACAATGGGCCAAACTGACAACTCTTATAGATAAATTTAAGACGGGCCTTATACGGTCAGTAGGAAATGGTTCATCTATCAAATTTTGGACGGATAATTGGATCACAACAAGCTCTCTGCAAACTAGGGATGATTGCCCCCAAATTAACAATATAGAAGAAACTGTCAGTGAATATATTTTAGGTGGTAGATGGTGGACGAAAAAACTTAGCGATACATTACCAAATGACGTAGTCAAAGAAGTCTTGGACATTCCACTTCCCGTTTCCCCCTTCGAGGATCACTTATGCTGGTGGCCTAATAGGGCTGATTGGTTCACCACGTCAAGTGCATATAAGCTAATCACAGCTCAATCCTCACCGAGCATAGACAATAACGACTGGATATGGAATTTGGATATTCCGCCTAAGATCAAAAATTTTCTATGGAAAGTTTGTCAGAATGGCCTCCCTACTGCCTCTAGGCTGGCTCAACGCGGGACTTCTGTACCTTTCACCTATCAACTGTGCAACTGTGCAGTTGAAGATGACGTTCACTTCTTACTAGAATGCCCATATGTGCGCTCTCTCTTTCGCTTACCTACACACGTAAACTCAACTATATCCAGTATGATAAATCATTCACTGGAGATAAAACCTATCTTTTCATTCATCGGAAACAAGCTTACATCCGTTGCCAAGGTGGAGCTTGTCTTTTCTTGGTGGACGGCTTGGTACATTCGAAACCAATTTGTTTTTAGACAGGTCCCCATACCTCATAGAGAAAGTTCATTACGTATCATTAAAACCCATAAGGAAAATTGGAGTAAAACAGCTCACTTTGAGTATTGCTTGGATGAGGACTTCCCCTTACGCACACGAATCTCCAAGCATTCAAAGATGAAAATAAAGCATGGTAACATTACTTGGCGAAAACCCCCTAGGGGAACTTTCAAGTTAAATTTTGATGGATCCACAATCTCAAACAATGATAGCTCGGCTGGAGCCGTAATCCGGGACTAGGAAGGACATCCGATACACATTTGTTATAAAAAACTTGGCAAACAAAGTCCTTTGAAAGCAGAAGCTCTTGCTCTTAAACTGGGAATCCAAAAGGCTCTACAACTCCGTATTAATAAACTCCACATTGAAGGTGACTCCATGATAATCATAAACCACCTAAATAAAACATCAACGTGTCCTTGGGAAATCAAATTGATTTTATCAGATGTTAAATTTCTACTATCGACTTTGAAAGAAGTTTCCTTCTTTCATATTCCTCGATTAGGCAATAGAGTGGTTGATAAGGTTGCACACCTTTGCCACTCTGCCTGGGGTGTCGATATTAACAACGATCCTGGTCTTCTAGACCTCATCCGTAAGGATGCCATCGGGTAGAGCTCGCTCGCCCGAATTCTTTCCTAATCAAAGAAAAAAAAAATTATTAGCATTTAGTGTGTTAAGGCATGATTTAGCCAAGTTGTTTTTTTTTAACTATGAGTCTAGAAACGGGCAAAAATTCATCTCATTTGATTTGATATTAAACTTTTAATACTAACTTTAATTAGTAAGATGAGGATAGTGATATAATGTATGAATAAATCTTTTATACATTTAATAAGATTTTCACGTTGACGTGGTTTGTGAAATTATCGATTATGATCGATTTCTAAATATGTTTTGTAACTCATTTTTTCTTTTAATTTACTTCACTCAATTACCCACCTGGCCCACCCGATTCACCCAATGGATCAGGTGATGGGAGATGATAGGAGAAACATTAGACAGAGGGATAATGAGTCAATTGAAATTTTTTCATAACGGATCGGGTGGAAATATGGCTCCACCGACCCATCAACCAATCAATTTCCACCCTAATGGCCACCCGAGCTTCCGTACTCCGCAGGGTTTTAAATTCGCTGTGGGGCCTACCACCCGTGTATTGAAAGTCACCGCCTATTAACCCAATTTATTGTACGTCTGTGTCAATGTTTCCCATCCTCCTCATTCATTATTTTTGGCAAGGTGACCCATTTCTGAATTTTAATTTATAAATTGGAAGGACAAAAAATGCCTGATCACAGGAAAATTAAGTTCTACAAATTTATTGATAACGTTAACCTTAAAAAGGTGCACTCTGATATGTAATATACTAGTACAATACTACAATTTCCGTGTCATGTCGCGATTTTTTTAACAAATCCTAATAAAATAAAAATAATTAATCTTATAAAGTATAAATAAAAGTTAGGAAAATTTCGTTTGGTACCCCTGAGTTTTTTGAAAATTCCAGTTGATGTCCCACACTTTTTTTTGTCCGGATGGTACTCTTGAGTTTTGTCAAAAGTCCGGCTCATCCCCAAAACTCATAGTTTCTTCTTTTTAATGAATAAAATCACCCTTTATTTTATTTTTATTTTCATAAATATGGCCATTTACTTTTAACATAGAACAAAACTACCTATTATTTAACTAAATTCAACACAAAATTGACAAAACCACCTTTATTTTTAAAAATTAACAAAATCACACATTATTACCAAAGTTTTAGAAAAAAATACCCATTCCTTCCAAAAAATTTTTTGAAGAAAATCAACCATTGTTTTTAACATTACACATAAGATCCGTTATATATTTTTCATATTTTGTAAAAAATAAATCTCATTATTTGTCAAACATTGCATGCACATAATCATCCATTATTTACAAAATTTTGCACAAATCTATTGTCTTATTATGTGACCAAAAATAGTTTCCTATAAATTATAAAAAAATACTTCATAAAGCCATACTTTGTGTAAAACCACCATTTATGCTTTAAAAAAATGCACAAAACCACTTCTTGTGTAATAAAAGTATGTGTTATTAAAACCTAATAAGATAACAATGATTAATCTTTTATTATATTTTTCTTTTACAAGAGAAGAAAATAAAATAAATAAATTTTACTTCTTTTTCAAAAAATTTATAATCGAGCATTTGGTTAAATTGATCAATCATATTTACAAATGTTTAAAGATAGTGAGATATAAGTTAAATATTGTTTTGAAAAATAATAGGTGTTAAATATTGTTTTTGCAAATAATGAATGTTTTTTGTTTTTGCAAAGTATAAAAAAAATAATAGATCTTTTGTACAATTTTCAAAATCGTTGTGATTTTATTCTATATTTTTTTTAAACACGAGTGATTTTGCAATAAAATTTTTTAAAATAATATTTGATTTTATAAAACTTTAAAAAATAAAGTTGGTTTTGTCACTTTTGTGTTGAATTTAGTCAATTAATATGTAGTTTTGTTCAATGTTAAAAGTAAATGAGCATATTTATGGAAAAAAAAATAAAAATAAAGGGTGGTTTTATTCATTAAAAAGAAGAAACTATGAGTTTTGGGTATGAGCCGAACTTTTGACGAAACTCAGGGGTACCATCCGGACAAAAAAAAGTGTGGACACCAACCGGAATTGTCAAAAACTTAGGGGCACCAAACGGAATTTCCCTAAAAGTTAAGATAAAAACCTTTGCCATATATATATATATATATATATATATATATATATATATATATATATATATATATATATATATATATATATATATATACACACACACACACACGCACATATCTTATAAGTCTTTCAGATTTTTTTAATTCTCGTTTAAAATAGCATACATAAATACAGATATTTTAAAATCACACAATAAAAACAATAATAATATATCATTGATACTTTGTTTAAATGCGATGTGGCATAATCAATATCTAAAATAATATTGATGTCACATCATCATAAAGATTTATATATTAAGTAGTATATATAGATTATATATTAATAATATATAAATATTTAAATGTACATATCGTAAACATTATATTATATTAAATTCAATGTTTTGAATTAAGCCTAATATTTAGTGTGTTAAAAATAAAAGAAAAAATGTGATTGGTTTAAGGATTTTTTTTAGCTAAATGTCTATTTTCTACAAGGCATTTTGCAAAATGTCCACTTTTATTTTCCTTTTTGCAAAATGTCACCACCTTTGGTGACACATGTATGATGATAAACAAATTTTTGGGTGACAAATTTTATTTTTTTTACGAGATTAGTGTCACCACCCTATCGTTGTCACCACAACCCATATCGCTGTCACCACCACCCATATCGTTGTCACCACCCTTATTGCGGTCACCACCTCTATCGATGTCACCGCCCTATCGCTGTCACCGCTACTCCTATCGCTGTCAACACCACCTCTATCACTGTCACCACCACCCATATTGTTGTCACCACCCTTATTGTTGTCACCACCTCTATCGCTGTCACCGCCCTATCGCTGTCACCACTCGTATCGCTATCACCACCACTCCTATCGATGTCACCACCACTCCTATCGTTGTCACCACCCTTATTGCTGTCGCCACCTCTATCGTTGTCACCGCCCTATCGCTGTCACCACTCCTATCGGCCTATCGCTGTCACCACCACTCCTATCGCTGTCACCACCACCCCTATCGTTGTCACCACCACCCCTATCACTGTCACCAGCACCCATATTGTTGTCATCACCCTTATTGCTGTCACCACCTCTATCGATGTCACCGCCTTATCGTTGTCACCACTTCTATCACTGTCAACACCACTCCTATCGCTGTCACAGCCACTTCTATAGCTGTCACCATCACCCCTATCACTGTCACCACCACCCCTATCACTGTCACCACCCTTATTGCTATTACCACCTCTATCGCTGTCACCGCCCTATCGTTGTCACCACCACCCCTATCGCTGTCACCACCACCCCTATCGCTGTCACCACCACCCATATCGATGTCACCACCCTTATAGGTGTCACCACTCCTATCGCGGTCACCACCACTCCTATCGGTGTCAACGCCACCCCTATCACTGTCATCACCCATATCGCTGTCATCACTGTCACCACCCTTATCGCTATCATCACTCTTACCGATGTCACCAATGTCACAACTCTTATCACTGTCACCACTCTTATCGTTGTCACCACCATTATCACCGTGGTGACAGAAAATAATAGGTAAGAAATCAGTCACTAAGCAATAAGCATCACGGCAGGACTAGCTGTCACCAGATTATTGATAGTCACAGACTCACAGTCTGAAAAGGTAAATATATAGATAAGGCGAAATGCCCGAGAGTAACAAAAAAACAAGACCAAAGGAAGGGCCTTGCGAAAAATATGAGAACCCCTCCCCCCCCCCCCCCCCCCCCCCAGATTTTCTACTCACATAATAAATGGAATCCCACTTCATCCTATCCCAAACCGGCTTCCTAAGAATATTAAAATGTATTCAAGAAATTATATATATATATATATAATACAAGGCAAAATTTTGGGAGTGGTCAACCGCGGTTAACCCACCGCCCAATGGCATCCCAACGAACGAGATCGACGATCTCAGCTGGAATACGGTCAACAACGAAGTGTGAGGACAAACCTAGATGCGCCAGCCGATCTGCCACCTCGTTGCCCTCCCTGAAGATGTGCGCGATGGTGATCCTCTCGAAAGATCGACAAATACCCAAAGCATCTGAAATCGTCATCTCAATCTCCCACGGGCACTGCCACAGACCCCGCAAGACGTTGATGACGGTAAGGCAGTCACCTTCAACCTCAATCCGAGCGAAACCCCGCTTCGAAGCTTCCAAGAGGCCTTCAATAAGACCATAGCATTCTGCCTGCAGAGCTGACACCGAACCATGGCTACGAGCACCACATGAAAGGAACCGATCCTCACAATCACGAATAACGAAGCCAAAAGCAGCGCAGTCCAATCCAGTCCGAGCACCATCAAAATTAAGCCTGACAAAATCATTAGCAGGCTTTTTCCATTTAACTATTTTCGGTTTTACCTTTCTCTTTTTTTTTTAGGGGGGGGGCGGGTTGGCCTTAACGTGTCAATGTTGTCTTCTTGTTCATCAGTTTGTGCTCTTCTCCAAGTTCTCCTATATTGTTTTATATTTTTTTATCCAATCTTCCATCGTTCTAATATCGTAGTTGTCAAAAATTATTTTGTTTCTCATCGACCATATACCCCAAAGGGTAAAGGCAAGGATCGATTTTTGTTCCAAAGGTATTCAAGAAATTATATATGAATAATTTGTTGAATAAATGCAATATAAAGACGAAGCCAAGCGACTATACCTACCCACCTCTAGCTCTAGGTATACCAAACCGGACCCCACATTTACAAAAAGGGTCGAAACCCAACCTTTCCAATTAACCCAGTCCATGACAAAATGAAAAGATCAACTTCCAACTATAAATCAATGACAGCAAATCGCCTATCAACGAGCAAACAGGAGAGGCCACACTAACACCAAAGAAAAAGGCAGCAACACCACTAGCTTGACTTACCTGTTCCAACAGCAAGAGCCAACGGCGTCAGCAAGAGCCAACAGCGTCCGCTCTGCAAACAACCAAACAGCACCAGCAGAACACAAGAGCCAGCAGCACCACAGAGATGTTCAAAACATTCAGCTACACACACTCGCACCACAGACTCGCAATCACGCAGAAAAAAGATCAATCAAGATCAGAGAAAGAAACAAATCACCATTGCGATGATCGGTGAGAGAGATATCGTCGAATTTATTGTTGAAACCTTCTGAACATCATTGGCCTCAACAATAAGGAAATCAGCCGCTACTATTCATCTCCCTCCTCTCCTCAATTTCGGATCTGAGCAACAGCTCCATTTCAAATCATCATCTGCAGATCATCATCTGCTATTGAAGGGATCATCATCTGCAATCTTTCAAATCCCCATGGAAATCTCCTTCTTTTTGTTGTGTTTCCCTCCTATATGGGGGAAGAGTCCAATGGACTATTTACCATATGGTTTTTACCATGTGAAGTTTTACCCTCCTCCTTTTATAAAAGGGGATGTCTTTCCATTTGGGAAAGTAAGAGAGAGAAAACAAAGAGTGAGAAAGGGAGAAAAAAGAGGGAGCTTGGAGAATTTTCGTATGCAACTATTCAGCCCAATTTGAAGTGCCCCGATCGACGACCAAACGACCTCCGATTGGGACGATTTTCTGGTATGTTGTTCACCTCATCATAGGCTTCATTTTGTACGGTTGGATCGTCGTTTTGAGCCTCCAATCTCATATCCCCATTGCTAGTGTCCTCTCTTGGGTTTTGTTGATTTCCACCAATTGGGTGATGAAATTTGGAGATTTGGCCAAGCTTGTTGATGCTTGATGATGTTGTATGCCTCTAGCTTTGTCTAGGGAAGATTGTACCCACTTGTTATTGTTGATAGTGGAAGTTTCTAGCTCCCGTGGTTTTTCCCCGTTTTGGGGTTTTCCACGTAAATCTGGTGTTCTTTGTGCTTGGTTATTTATCTTCTGTTTGTGTCTGATTGTTGGTTTGGGTTGCTTGAGTTTGGCTCTCTGGTTTATAGTTCTTGTCCATCCCGATTCGTGTGTGTTAAAAGGGTTTGTCTGACGTCCCTTGCTTCCCGGCTCAACAGACTGGTATCAGAGCTTTTGGTTTAGGATGGAGGAAAAGAACAGTTTTCAGGGAATGATTGTGTTGAATTCAGGCAACTACTCAGATTGGAAGATAAAGATGGAAGATCTTTTGTATGTGAAAGATCTGTATGAGCCGATTGTGCACAAAGAGATTCCAACGGGTGTCGTTGATGTTGAATGGAAGATTCTGAATCGAAAAGCGGTTGCTACGATTAGACAATTTGTTGATGTGAGTGTGCTCCAGCATATTGCCAATGACACGAATGCTTATGAGTTATGGTATAAGCTTGAAGGGATGTATGAGAGGAAGAATGCCCTCAACAAGGCGTCATTGATGAGAAAGCTTGTGAAATTGGAGTACAGAGATGGTGAGAGCATTGTTGTGCATTTGAGCACATTTCAGGGATTTGTGAATCAGTTAGCTTCTGCGAAAATGTCGTTAGATGATGAGTTGCAGGCTCTACTACTTCTCTCCTCATTGCCGGATAGTTGGGGCACACTTGTCGTGTCACTTAGTAATTCCGCTCCAGAAGGCAAGTTGACTATGGAATGTGTGAAAGCTAGTCTTTTGAACGAAGAGACTAGAAGGAAGGAGATGGGTGTCTCCTCGCAGTCAGAGGCTAATGTGACGCAGGGTTCTGGTAACAACAGAGGAAGGAGTAAGCAACGACAGCAGCAGAACAGAGACAAGTCCAAAGGGAGATCGAAGTCTAGAAGCAAGTACATTTGCTATTATTGTGAGAAGCCGGGTCACATTCAAAAGTATTGCCGAAAGTTCAAGAGGGAAAAAGGCAAAGAACCTGAGAAGTCATAGACGTCGAGAAATCAAGAAGATAAAGACACTGCTGCTTTTACAATCAGTGATGAAATTGTGGAGTTGTTTGTGGCGGTTGATGAAGGTTCCTTGAATCTTGCAAGTGATGAGTGCACTTGGATTGTTGATTCAGCTGCTTCATATCACATTACTCCACACAAGGAGTACTTCTCGTCTTACACTTGTGGAGATTTTGGCCGTGTGAGGATGGGAAATGATGGCGTGTCCAATGTTGTTGGCATGGGCACAGTTTGTTTGTTGACATCCACTGGTTGCAGTTTGATTTTGAGAAATGTTCGCCATGTTTCTGATATCAGATTGAATTTGATATCTTCTGGGATACTTGATGATGATGGGTATGCTCAAAATGCACAAGGCGGTGTTTGGAAGTGCTCCAAGGGAAACTTGATTGTAGCCCGGGCAAAGAAGCAGAATACCATGTATGTGATGCAAGCCAAGATTTGCAGAGAAGAAGCAAATGTGATTGATGATGGTGCCGGAGAGCTATGGCACAAGCGGCTTGGACACATGAGCGAGCGGGGTTTGCAAATGCTTGCCAAGAAGGACATTCTCCCGGATATGCAAGGTATTTCTCTCAAACCTTGTGTTGATTGCCTAGCTGGAAAGCAACATCGAGTAGCATTTCATACTCGACCTCCATCTAGAAGAAAGCATGCATTAGATCTTGTTCATACTGATGTGTGCTCTATGGATTGCAAGTCACATGGTGGTGCACAATATTTTGTCACTTTTATTGATGACTATTCTAGAAAATTGTGGGCTTTTGTGTTGAAAAGCAAAGATCAGGTTCTGACAGTTTTCAAGGAGTTCCAAGCCAGAGTTGAACGAGAGACTGGTTTGAAGTTGAAGTGTGTCAGATCAGATAATGGTGGAGAGTACAGGGGTCCGTTTGAGCAGTATTGCAAGAGTCAGGGCATCAGGCTTGAGAAAACAGTTCCGAAGACGCCACAGCTGAATGGGCTTGCAGAGAGGATGAACAGAACCATAGCAGAAAGAGTCAGAAGTATGTTGTCGACTGCAAAGCTGCCAAAGTCCTATTGGGCGGAGGCAATGTTGACTGCTGTGTATCTCATCAACCGCTCGCCTTCAGTTCCTCTTGATGGTGATGTTCCACAGAGGGTTTGGACTGGGAGAGATGTTTCCTTCCAGCATTTGAGAGTCTTTGGATGCCTAGCATATGTTCATGTTGCTAGAGATCAGAGATCCAAGCTTGATAGCAAGACAAAGCCATGCATCTTCCTAGGGTACTCAGAGGATGAATTTGGGTACAGACTGTGGGATCTTACAGACAAGAAAGTGGTCAGAAGCAGAGATGTTGTGTTCATGGAAGACAAGACTATTAATGACTGGAAGCTCCAACGATCGTCGTCTTCCTCTCCTACTCCAGTCACCTTTGATCCCGTTTTTCCTCAAGTTGTGCAGAGAAGTTCAGTTCAGAATCAGCAGGAAGATGAGCATGATGATGGTGATGTTGATCCCCTAGAAGTTCCACAACCTCAACAAGAAGAGCCCCCTATCCAACCTGAAGTTGAGTTGAGAAGATCCACCAGAGAGAGACAGACTTCCTCACGATACTCAACCAGGGATTATGTGTTGTTGACTGATTCAGGAGAGCCTAAATGCTATGAGGAAGCTATGTCAGATGTGCATCAGAAGGAGTGGTACAATGCCATGCAAGATGAGATGAGTTCCTTGCATGAGAACCACACCTATGACTTGGTGAAATTGCCTAAGGGCATGAAAGCTCTCAAGAACAAATGGGTTTTTCGTTTGAAGTCTGGAGAAGATGGTACACCTCCCAGGTTCAAAGCCAGAGTTGTGGTGAAGGGTTTTGAGCAGAAAAAGGGTGTAGATTTCGATGAGATTTTCTCTCCAGTTGTGAAGATGTCATCCATCCGGGTTGTTCTAGGCATGGCTGCTAGCATGGACCTAGAGGTCGAGCAGCTTGATGTGAAAACCGCCTTCCTTCATGGTGATTTGGAAGAAGAAATCTACATGGAGCAACCTGAAGGTTTTGAAGTCAAGGGAAAAGAGAAGTTGGTTTGTCGTCTCAGAAAGAGCTTGTATGGTTTGAAACAAGCGCCTCGGCAATGGTACAAGAAGTTCGAGTCTTTTATGACCGACCACAAATTCCACAAGACACATGCCGACCACTGCGTGTTTGTGAAGAATTACGCCGAAGGTGACTTTCTGATTCTCTTGCTTTATGTGGATGATATGCTTATTGTTGGTCGGGATGCCAACAAGATTGCTAGTTTGAAGACTGCATTGAAAAAGTCCTTTGCTATGAAGGACCTTGGCCCTGCAAGACAGATTTTGGGTATGCAGATTACCCGTGACAGAAAGAATCAGAAGTTGTGGATATCACAAGAAAGATACATTGAGAAGGTGCTGCAAAGATTCAACATGGACAAGGCTAAACCCGTGAGTTCTCCACTTGCAGTGAACATGAAGCTGAGTTCTGATCAGTGTCCTACAAGTGAGAAAGAGAAACAGGAGATGAAGAAGGTGCCTTATGCTTCAGCCGTTGGTAGTCTGATGTATGCCATGGTTTGCACTAGGCCAGACATCGCCTATGGAGTTGGGGTTATCAGCAGGTTCATGAGTAATCCTGGAAAGGAGCATTGGGCTGCAGTGAAATGGATTCTCAAGTATCTCAGAGGCACTTCGAGAGTGTGTTTGTGCTTTGGTCCTGGAAAACCTATGCTTGATGGTTTTACAGATGCAGACATGTCAGGTGATATTGACACGAGCCGATCCACATCTGGATATCTGATTACATTCGCAGGGGGAGCAGTCTCATGGCAATCGAGACTGCAGAAGTGTGTTGCTTTGTCAACGACAGAAGCAGAGTATATGGCTGCAGTTGAAGCTGGCAAGGAGCTGATATGGATGAGAGACTTCCTAGAGGAGTTGGGAGTGGAGCAAGCTAGCTACCCACTCTATTGTGACAATCAGAGTGCCATCCACCTTGCCAAGAATGCCGCCTACCATTCTCGAACCAAGCACATCCGAAGAAGGTATCATTGGCTTCGAGAAAGAGTAGAAGATGAAGATTTTGAGCTCATGAAGATCCATACAAATGACAACGGATCAGATATGCTGACGAAGACTTTGTCAAAGGAGAAGCTCATCAAGTGCCGCTCAAAGGCGGGCTTGCTCGAGCCCCCCATATAGGATTGAGGGGGAGCTATGTTGTGTTTCCCTCCTATATGGGGGAAGAGTCCAATGGACTATTTACCATATGGTTTTTACCATGTGAAGTTTTACCCTCCTCCTTTTATAAAAGGGGATGTCTTTCCATTTGGGAAAGTAAGAGAGAGAAAACAAAGAGTGAGAAAGGGAGAAAAAAGAGGGAGCTTGGAGAATTTTCGTATGCAACTATTCAGCCCAATTTGAAGTGCCCCGATCAACGACCAAACGACCTCCGATTGGGACGATTTTCTGGTATGTTGTTCACCTCATCATAGGCTTCATTTTGTACGGTTGGATCGTCGTTTTGAGCCTCCAATCTCATATCCCCATTGCTAGTGTCCTCTCTTGGGTTTTGTTGATTTCCACCAATTGGGTGATGAAATTTGGAGATTTGGCCAAGCTTGTTGATGCTTGATGATGTTGTATGCCTCTAGCTTTGTCTAGGGAAGATTGTACCCACTTGTTATTGTTGATAGTGGAAGTTTCTAGCTCCCGTGGTTTTTCCCCGTTTTGGGGTTTTCCACGTAAATCTGGTGTTCTTTGTGCTTGGTTATTTATCTTCTGTTTGTGTCTGATTGTTGGTTTGGGTTGCTTGAGTTTGGCTCTCTGGTTTACAGTTCTTGTCCATCCCGATTCGTGTGTGTTAAAAGGGTTTGTCTGACGTCCCTTGCTTCCCGGCTCAACACTTTTCTTTTCTGTCACCCGAAAATTGCCTTCCATATCACTCCCATATACCCCGATCCAGGGAACCTCACCAAATCCCCCAATCGAATCGCACATGGATTCGAATTTCAGTGAGAGCGATGATTCATTGATGAATTGACAGAATTCAGCAAGTGAAATGCCCTATGGATTCGAATTTCAGTGAGAGCGATGATTCACTGATGAATTACCACGATGATTCAGCGCCGCATCAACTCCCTGCATCCTCGCTCTTTCCCCTTCGAGTCTCCATTGATGTCGGAATCCATCCTCGCTCTTCTCATGACTTCGACTCCATGCATCAATTCGAACAACGAGCAGCGATTCAAGGTCTTTTGGGGGCGAAATTGGAGATGCAGGCAGCGGCGACGGGACTTCGCAGATCCGAGGCGGCGGCAGCGAAACAAGAAGCGAGATGACAACGGGGATATGAGACCAACAGGAAGGGGGAAGGAGGAAACCATGGATGCAGACCTTGAGAGAGGAGGACGATGACGGAGATCTGATGGATCCCTTCGTTTCTTTGTTTGACGGGAAAAAGAAAAATTGAGTATAATTTGATAGGTAAGGGTAGAATGGGGTAGGGGCATTATGGGGTTTTAAAAAAAATTAGGACATTTAGAAAAAACTGATTTTAAGCGGACATTTTGCAAAAGAGGTTGACAAAATGGACATTTAGCCAAATTTCTTCTTTTCAAAAAAATTTAGGACATTTAGCAAAAACTGATTTTAAGTGGATATTTTGCAAAAGGGGGTTGGCAAAATGGACATTTAGCCAAATTTCTTCTTGGTTTAAAGGGATAAAGGAAAGAAGAAGAAAAATTAAAGGAAAAAATAGATTGATTTAAACATGTAAAAAAAGATATGAATGTCACGTAGGCTAAAACTGTTATGTTTTAAGAATATAATATAGTTAGTAAAGATGTTATAAGGGAAACAAATTTAATTGATTGATTTAGCCTACTAATATTCATATAAGATTGAATTCAATATTTTGAATTAAGCCCAATAGTTATTTTAGATTGAATTGAATATTTTCAATTAAGCCCAATAGTTAGTAAATATATTAAAAATAAAAGAAAAAATGTGATTGATTTAAAGAGATAAAGGGCAAAATAAAAAAATTAAAGGCAATAAATAATTAAAGAATGGCGACAAAGCTTGATTTGTTGAAATGAGAGAATTAAGGAGAGACTGACACATAGGCAGAAGTCTTTTAAATTAAGAATATACTAGCGTAGTACCCCTGCGTAACGCACGGAATATGTAAAATATATTATATTTTATAGAAGATATTACCATAATTTATTTACATTATATATTAGATATATTATACTATTATAATAATATGAAAACGATATAAAAAATTAAATGAATTTGGATAAAAAAAAATAATGCTTATATTATATCAATATATAATATATGGGGCAAAACGTCAATGTCTCACCTTCCTAACAGGGTCGGGTTTGAGATTTGAAATGCCCGGGACAGGATATAAAAAGGTGGCCCTTTGCTATTATTTTTTGTTGTGTTAATGGATTGGAAGGTAAGACCAAATAATTTGGTAGTTCGACTACATATTACACAAACTTTAGGTGAATGGAATTTTAAGAACTTTTGGATAGAGAGCACATAAAAATGTCGAAGAAGAAATATTCTTGTAATAAACTTAAAAGTAAAAAAAATGCTTCATCCATCTCAAAATATAGGTCGTATTGGAATGAGTCACCATTTAAAAATAAAACGACCGATATTTTGAGACAGAGATAGTATAAAGTTTTGAGTCACCACGTAATGCCGTATGGGAATGAGTTTTTTTTAGCCTTCTAAATTATTTAATAAGCTGATTTATTACTTTGACCATTAAACACACATTTCTTGTGGTAATGGGTTGGAAGGTAGAACCAAATAATTTGGTAGTTGGACTACACATTCCACAAAGACTGGTGAATGGAATTTTCAGAAATTTGGGGTGGAGAGCACATAAAAAATGATATATTATATTAATAAACTTAAAAGTAAAAAAATCATTTTCGTCTCAAAATATAGGCCATTTAATTTTTTAAAATTTTTCAAGAAGCTAAAAACTCTATCAAATATTATCTTTTTATTAGTTTTATTTGAGCATGTTATATGATTTGCAATATCTAAATAGAAGCTTTAGTATTATATATTAGGCCAAAACACGGATATTTAGCTTAGTGTCATAAAACATATAACAGATATAAAAAAGTGAATGAAAATCTTTTGGATATCGAGCTTGTACTTTCAATTTCATTTGTAAAAAAAGAAGAAGAATGAGTGGAGGAAAAACTATTAAACAAAATGGGGATTGAAATCGAGCTCATAACCTATTGATAATGAAAATCTTGAACTTGGATTGAAATTTTATATTGCAAAAGAGTATTTTATTTGCCTAAAATCAACAAAAACCATTTAGTATTTCATTTAAATGTGAAATTTTAAATTTTAAATTTTAAATTATTTTAGTTTAAAGGAAACATACATACTCTAATCATACTAATAATATTCATTTTTCATTTTTGAAGCATACGTACTCTAATCTTATAGAGTATATATGTTAATTTTCTTTTTAGATCATTGCGGTTATGGAAAGTAATCATTCGTTGTCATCGCCATCTTGCATTATAAAAAAATACGAAATCAATTTCATAATATAAATGGTAATATATGAGAAGAAAATATATACACAATTTACAGCAAACATAAAGTAGGTGTTTGGAATTTTATTTAACTATTTATATTGTTCGGGAGTGCTTTGAAAATTAGTTAAATATCTAATCAGTGGAAGATCGATATGGAACTTTGTAAATACGTCAAAAAATTATTGAGTTAAAATTTTTTAAAATGTGATGTAGTATAAAATTAAGGTTTAAAGTAAACTATTATAAGATTAAGTTAAATGTCGACATGTTTGGGGTTATAAAAGAGGTCTAAAGACCAAGTTTATTCAAGTAAAACTTTCACAATTATTGTGCGAAAAATATCATTTTAAAAAAATATTTAAAAACCATTTCTTTGAAAATAAAAATCAAGTATACAATGTATCAAATCATAATCGTTAAATAAGAAGATTCTATCTAACCAAAAAAGAATTCTTTTTATTAACACCAATTTTTATGATATAAATTGATAAGTAATTATTGATTAAATTATTTTTTAGTTTTATTTTTTTATTAATTTATTCTTATCTACTTAAGATTATAACAACGATACAAACTCATCATTTTAAGGGAAAATTGATTTCATATCTACTCATGCAAAAGAACGAAACATAGCCAAAGAGATAAATTAAAAATGACACTATAGTTGTAAATAGAGCTAAATAAAAAACCTAAAATTAGAGTTTATAACTTGGAAAGTATATTATCCGTGAGTTAAAAAAGTGTAAAAGATGTATATATTTAGAAAAGTGTTAAAGATGTATATATTTCATTTTTTTTAGTTTAATCTTGCCTTTTACGTTCAAATTTTATCTTGACATAAATGATTTGATTTTTTTTTTTAATTGGTTAATAAGATTTAATCGAGATTTTTTTTATTTGGAGTATAAAGTTTTGGAAATTAGATAGATATATGATTGATTAAATATCATTGATTAATCATTAATGAGAATTGGTTTATGTTAGATAGATGAAATAATTCATTCTAGATGGTTAGGCCTTAATTTGTATATATAAAAAATTGTTTTATAAAAAAAAATTGATTAGTGAGAAAATCTTAAATCTAAGCAAAATTTACGGTAAGTTCCATCAATTATTATTTTTAATTAAAGATGGATATTGTATTTAATTAAATATGCACATGAGCGTGAATAGAAAATTAAATTAGGAATTAATTGAATTAGATTAGATAGATTAAAATTAAGTAATTGATTAAAACTAAATTATGATTGGTTAGATGATCTATTTTTAAGGTGAGATTTTTAAACATGCAATTGGGGATATCTCTTAAATTTCTAACTTTAAATGTATGGCCGCCACGTGTCCCATTTTATAAGTGTTTTAGTATTATATTAGATATATAGAATATAGATATATAGATAGATAGATAGATAGATAGATAGATAGATAGATAGATAGATAGTTATATTATATTGAATTGAATATTTTCAGTCTAGCCCAATAGTTAGTAAATATATTAAAAAGAAAAGAAAAAATGTGATTGATTTAAAGAGATAAAGGGAAAAATAAAAAATTAAATGCAATAAATAATTAAATAATGGTGAAAGAGCTTAGTTGGTGGAAATGAGATATACATTTATATAAAAATCCCGAAAGGGTTTGACATAAAATCCCGCAAGGGTATCAAATCCCGCTTGTTTGGACATTTTCTAAATCCCGTCAGGGTTGACTAAATCCCGATAGGGTTTCTGGGTGCTCTTACTCTGACGGTGTGCGGCTCTGCGGTGGCGAGACTTGATGATCTTCTCTATGGATTTGGTTCTGACTGTCGGAGTCGGGATAGGTTGGGATCGTGACAGTGTGTATCGTGACGCCTCCTCTATTGGGGTTGACTGCTTCCCTGGAGTTTCGTCCTCACTACCCACAGGATGATCGGGTCCTGATGTATCGCTGGCCTATTGTTCTACTTCGGTGTGGGGCTTGGCTTCGTCTGTCGTCTTCGTCCTTATCCTGTTTGGGTTAGGTTTGCTCAGTTTCGTTTATTTGTAGAGTGCGTTTGACTGAGTCTGCACCATTTTGTTTTGTTGTATGTTTGATCTTTAGACGGTTCTCCCGTCTGCCGGCTTGTCCGACCGTCGAGTTTCAGATATGTCTGAACTCGAATTTTTTAGGGGGCTACATTTTTTTTCTTGCATCTTTGAATGAAAAATAAATTTTTGTTTAAATATATTATAAAAAACCTTAATTTTTTTTCTTTGTTTTTTGTTGCTAAAAGTATCCTAAAATTGTTACAGAAAGAAATTTGTCTCTCTGGCTTATTCTTGCCTATTCTTGTAATTTTAGTGTCTGGGCCATTGTGCCTTTATGAGTCCCTATAAACTCTCAAATTCATTGTGAATTACTTGAGAAGTGTTGTACAAAAGAAAATTGTACGCATCCAATTTCATATGCTCTCTAGTAAAAACAAGAACTGTGCAGTCCATCTCTAGTCGGATTTTGTTTGGTACCATTTATAATGTATCAGTATTGACAAGTTGAAAATTGCTTAGATGAAACCTAGAAAACCTAAACAATTAAAGCCTGCTTTGATTTCAAAAGCAGCTAATACTTACAACATTATGAAACCAATATATATTTGTTGTAAAATTGGTAGATCTTGTGTTGATTTTTAGAGTAGTTGTCCTCTATACAGATAGGATTATATTTGATGAAGATCATTAGAAAACTATGATTAAATAAATAAACATTATTAAGAAATATATCAATTTCAGCCAACCACTGACCAATGTAGGTTGTTTAATGCATTTTATTTAATTGAGTTCAATGAATGTTGTTTTTCTCTTGGGAGTATGAGTGCCTTAATTGCTAATGTCATATTTTGTGCTGGCAGATGTGAACACTCCACAGAGGGTCGTGAGCACATAAATACATTGACTCGGAGAGCAAGGATGAAAGTTTGGTCATCCAACTCTATGATGGAGGAACATTGGACAACCCCGAAGTAATGCAACTATGGACAAAGAGACTGAGGAGTACATCTGACAAGGAGACCGAGGATGATGTCATGGACGATTAATAGATTAGTCTACAATTACTAGTGTTATATTTTACAGTATACATCTTATTTGCTTATTTTATATTATTCATGTTTGTAATTTGTAATGTTTTATTTATATGGATCTCAACTCTTGCTAAATAACAGAAGTAGTAACAAGATTTGAAATTTTATGCAATCACAAAGAGGCTTGTTCAAGCTGGTGGATAAACTAAATGATTGTTATGGATGTTGATTGAGTACAAATTTCAATTAAAAGACAGGAATTGGGATAGGGTATTTACTGCTATTCGAAATGGGCAAATCAACTCTGTTTTGTTGTTAAGTGAGGCTCGGCGAAAATCAATGAGGGTATGAGGGGGTCTCGGCAGGTTTTGACAAGGGTACGCATGAGGCTCGACTTTTGTGGGAGAGGGTACGTGGAAGGCTCAACGACACTGGGCGAGGGTATTAGGGAGGCTCAACAATATTGGATGAGGGTATGAGGGAGGCTCAAGGACTTTGAACAATGTCATCCAATTTAGTGCCCTTGCCATAACTTCAAAAATGTTTTCATCTCAACTTATACCTAGGTTATAAGAACAACTAGTAGATAAGACAAACCTGGCACAAAAGTATGAATTAGACATTGTCTGAACTAAAAAACAAGCAACTTTTTAATATATCATTAAAGAAAATGCATGAAAACACATGTCCATAAATAGTAACATTAAGTTATCGGGTATGGAAATATAAAACTACAAGAACAAAATGTCTATTATCCTTTTGCTTTCTTAATTTTGAACAAATGAGTCTCAAAAATTCATGTCTCTATTTTAATATATTATATTAATCATAATATACATCCGCTCCTTTATAAAATACTTTTAAGGGTGAAATCTAACTAATGAATTTCATGTCCCTTAATTCACAAGTCAAATTCATGTCCTTTATACAATATTTTTAAGGGTCCGACTTATATCATATATTAAGGGACATGAAGTTCATAAGTCAGATTTCACCCTCAAAAATGCAAAACCGAGGTCCCCTCACCAACTCCTCCCATACAACCAAGTTTTATGTGTACACTTGGCAATATTAACCAAGCTTACTATGCACCCTCATCGAGAATAGGCGAGTTGACGTTGTATACTCGTAAGGGGTTCCTACGTATCCTATCCAGGGGTTCATATGTATCCTCGCAAACAGTAGCCAAGGCTCCATCATACCCTCACATTATTCCACCTGAGGTCCCTCATTTAACTCGTCCTCCCCGAGGTTCGACAAATATTTCGAACGATGACCAGTAATAATCATCAAATGTCATTCGATAATCATCTAAAACAATCGATATACCAATTTGAGTATCGATCAATTCATACCTTGATTAATTTCATCGATTTTAGCTTGCTTTCTATCACAATAGTTCGTTTGACAGATTTAGGATTTTTTTCATTCGCTCTGATTCGTAGATGAGAGTGTTTTGGACCTTTTTGCAATATGTTTAGAAAAAATGAAAAGGACATGCGTGCAATTTACTTGAAATTGTCTTGACAATAGTCATTTTGGGATATTGTGTAAAGCAGCTAAGGTTTTTTTTTTATTGGGTAAAAATTCGGATGCGAAAAAACGCTATCCGATAGCATCCTTACGGATGAGGTCAGCAACACCTATATCAGTGTGTAGGGATTGGTTAACGGCAACATGAGCAAGGTGTGCAACCTTATCTGCCACGCAGTTTCCATTACGAAGTATGTGAGAAAAAGAAACTTCGTTAAACCTTATAATTAAAGAACTAATGTCAGACATAATTAGTTCGATTTTCCATGAACACTTAGTACCATTCTTGAGATAGTTAATGATAATAAGGGAGTCTCCTTCGATAATAAGCCTATTAATTTTCATTTCTATTGCTTTTAAGACACCAGCTCTTAGTGTCAAGGCTTCTGCCATTAGGGGCGTTTGTTTCCCTACTAAGCTACACCCTATTGCTTGTGGTAGTCCGTTGTCATTACGAATAATGTAGCCAATAGAACTCGATCGATTTGTGGAGGCCGACCCATCAAAATTTAGTTTCATTTTACCAGTTGTCAGTTTCTTCCATTTATCAGTCTTCCTATGTGCAGACGCTTTACCTTGAGGGCTTTTGTGGTTTGTTGATCCATAGTCATTCCTCAAGCCTTTTTCATGATTAGATTAATAAATTTCTTACCAAAACCAAATTTGATAAGAACCAATTCCGTGAAACACCAATCAACCCAGTCATAAGCCTTTTCCATGTCCAACTTTATAGCCAACCACCCCTACGAACCCTTGCGGGATTTAAAAGAATGAAAGATCTCATGAGCGATAAGAATATTGTCTTGAATAGCTCTATCAGATACAAAAGCTCCATGGAATGGATGAATCAGCTTTCTTATGACCTTTTTAAGATGCTCAGTTAGAATTTTAGATATTATTTTGTAGACAGTCGAGCACAAGCTAATGGGTCTGTAATCTGTAGTTTTTCCTAGGTTGGCACATTTTGGTAGTAAAGTGATGAATGTGTGGTATATTTGTTGAAGTAATTTTCCCGAATGAAAAAATGCTTTGACAACTTTTATAACATCAGATCCAATGATATCCCAGTAAGTTTTATAGAATTCAACTACCATGCCATCAGGGCCTGGAGATTTATTCAGTCCTAATGACCATACTGCCTCTTTTATTTCTCCATTGCTTGGCTGCTGACAAAGGATTCTATTTTCCTCATTGGTAACAGATTAAGTAATTAAATCAAGATGACTACTAAGAAGACTCATGTTGATTGGTTCTTTGGAAAACCGCTTAACGAAGTCATTTTTAATTTCTGTGCGAATATTTTGCTCACCTGTAATTGGTGTTCCAGAGCTAAAGATAATATTTCTTATAATTTTCATATTTCATCTACCGGATGCTACTCTATGAAAATAAGCTGTGTTTGAATCAACCAGTTTTAAATGTTTAGATTTAGCCTTTTGGCACCAAAATTCTCTCTGAAATTGAAGCAACTTTTCCTTCTTAATGATTAATTGTTTTTCTTTCGCTTTTTCCTTACATGAAGAGAAAGAACGCGAAGATTGAATATGGATTAGCTCTTTTTCAACCTCCTGTAACTGTCAGAAAATATTGCCAAATGTGGTCTTATTCCAATCTTTGGCCTTTTCTTTCTGAATTTTGGTCTTAAACAATAGCCTATACGTAGCCGATCCGTTACACTTGATTCTCCATACTTGTTTTATGATATTTCGGAAGTCCTGCCTCTGAAGCCACATGTTTTGTGATTCATTACTCATTTTACATTCCTTTATCCCTAAAATTAATAAAAATTACAAAAAAAATCCATAAAATATTTTTTCTTCGTTTTTCTTTTGGCTAGGGGAAGGGCTGCAACCACCCCGAGCCCTCTAGATCCTCCAATGTTTATGACATATATTATATACGGTGGAAAGATTGAAATTAGGGTAGTGCACTAGACAAGCTTTTTTTTAAACAAGGGAAGGAATTAGGAAGGCCGCACACGACCGACTGCTTGTCTACTTCCTAGAGCATCCTTATAGAGGAGAGCCCGAAGTTCACGATTAAAAAGATTGGGAATATATTTATTATTTATTTGTCAAATTTGGAGAGATTTCGGAAAACCCGTCCCCGAGGAAATTGCTATTTTCAGAAAATCCTTTGAATAAAGTCCGACACCCTTTAAATCTTAACTTGACGGGTCCTAATTTCGTTATTAGTTCGGATTTTAAAACTTAGAGCCTTGAGAGTCGTTTGAAATCATTGGAACTTTGAGTCGGATTTTCGGGAGTCGGATTTCGGGATAGGTTATCGGGATTCGGGGTCAGACGAGCGGAATCTCTCTCTTTTTCTCTCTCGGCGCCTCTCTCCTCCCTTCCTTCCCACACCTTCTGGGCATGTGCAAGGTGGGCGATCGCCCAGGGTCTCCAATTTTTTGGGACCTCATTTCAATGATTTTAATACAGTATATATAAATAAGAGTTTGCAAAAAAAAATTACAAATAGCAAGTGCCATACTGGTTCAAGGAGGCGGATAGGCAGAAGCGTGCCTCCTATTTTTGTAGCTTGCCTAGTGTTCGATACCCAGTAAAAGCAGATTTGTAACTTTTTTCCTCCTTTTTCATTATAATGGTATTTTATGTAATTATATTTTCCCTATTTATTTCGATACGTGTATTTCTATTTTAAAGATTGGTCAAAAAATGTATTAAAGTGATTAAATATTAACAAAAATAATTAAAAAAATTCAATGTAAAAAGATTATTAAATTAACAACTTTATATATACTATCTCCGTTCGGAAAAACATTTTGTTTACTATTCATGCATTTTTTTAGAGTGCAAACCACTATATAAAATATTAACTTTCATATTAATATTTATCATCCTAATAAATGTGATTATAAAAAAATTAATAAAAGAATTGTTGTTTTATATAGTTTTTATCATCCTAATAAATGTGAGTGAATAGTAAATGATATGTTTTGTTGAATGGATGAAATATTATTTATCATTAAAGAATAAAATGTACTAAATCAATTAAATAGTAACAAAAAATCATCTAAAACTTTTAATATAAGATATATCTAATTCTAAAAAAATAACAAATTTATATATAAAATATACTCCCTTAGTTAATTAACGTTTTACTATTCACCCCCGTTTTTGTAGGTGTTAAAAATTCATATATAAAACACTAACTTTTTAATAATTTTTTTAATAGTTTCATATTTATATTATAATTATGTATTAATTTATAAAAACAAATACTAAAAATGTTATTATTTTATATATTTTTTATCATTCTAAAAAACGTGCATAAATAGTAAAGGACAATGTTTAATTAATAGAGGAGTAATCATTAATAAATTTTGAACTAGGCCTCCGAAATTGATTGGACGGCCCTGTGGTTTTGTCCTTTTCCCCTTAAAAACCCTAGAAAGCCACTTGTTCCCCCTATTTAAAGGAAGCATCAATCCCCAAGTGAGACCCAAATCAACTTGAAATTCTGAGCCAAAACTTCTTGAAACCCTAGCCTCCTTTCCTCTCTCTATGTGAGAATCAAAACCCTAATCTCTTCACTCACCCTCTCCTCTTCAGTCCATTTTACCCTCCCTCAAATCCTTCCTTTTGTGTTTCCCAGCTACAAAACTCCCCAAACCCACCTCTAGAAACCTCCCCTCTAAGATCAAGACCCAAAAACAAAGGTCGGATGTTGATTCCACCCAAAAACATAAGCCACTGACCCAGTCGCGGTCGCGAGTTCTTTGTCACTGCCGCAAAGAGGAACCCAGAAGTTGGAAAGGCACTGGTCGCCGCCGCGAGTCCCCGTTCGCCGCCATGAGAAAGAACCTAGTTTCATTGTCGTTGCGGTAAATCGACTCGTTCTCCCTCATCTTAGTTCCTTTTCCTTCCCCACCTCTTCATGCTTGATCCTTACTGCTTTCCCTACCTTCCAAGGCCAAGAAGAAATAGATCTAACGCCTGAAGGAGTCCCGCCGAGTTCATTTCCCCTCCTTCCTCTGTTTCTGCGAAGGTGACCTTAAACCCTTTCGTTTCCGTTCGTTTTTTGTTTCAAACCTTGTAAAGGTGGATTTTTATTCATCCTCTCTAACTCCCATAGATGCAGTCGCACTCTTTCCTAGCCAAATCGGAGCTTGAAGGACCACCATTGAAAGACTTGAAGAAAAGCTTCAAAGAAGCTTAGGTAATCCCTCTTTCGCTCTCCCCCTCTAGTTCTCATTGGAGTCTTATGTGTCTCTTCAGTGTCGGAATGGGATTAGCTTTGATTTGAAAATGGTTTGGATCAAAATAAAATTGATTTGAAGCAAAAATGGACCAAAACTTTCGAATATCGCCGCGGCGAAACCATAGTCGTCGCAACGAGTTAGAACTAAACACGGAGGAAGAAGAAGGTTTTTGGTTTGGATCATTTTGGGTCGGATTTCGGTCAAAGGTCGATTTCGAAAATGAGATTTTATAATATTATTTAAATAAGTAAAAAGGGGGTTTTAACGGAATTTGGAAGTGTCGGTTTATCAAGTTGGATACTTCGGAAATGTTTTGAAGGACTTATATTTCAAACCAAGTGCCGGAATTCTTCAACATTACAACTTGACTAAGGTTAAATGATTTAATGGTGTTACGCTTGGTTTTGAAAATGGGATTTGTCTTGAGTAATGATGAATTATGCAAACTTAATGGGGATTTAGAAATCTCGAAATGGCTTGGTTTTAGGATGTTTCCTCGTATCAGAAAATGGTTTGAAATGGTTTAACTTCTTATGGGTTTTGAAAACAGTTTGGGAATATGGCCTCTGTGTATGATTTGTAGCCTTATAGCTTATCATACTCTTTATAATTATAATAGGCGCTTGTGGATTGTTTGGATCCTGCTTTCCGATATATCCTGTTGTTCGGTTTTTCAAGTAAGTTTTGGACTTACTCAAACTAATCAGATGATCGACCTTCCTACATGTAGTCATATGATGTACTAGGTGTTGCATAAGCATTAAAGCATGCCATGTAGTATCATGCTAGGACTTGCACACTTTAATGAGCATTCGTTTACTCTGTGTGTTTAAAAAGGGAACGATTGTTATCTGTGAGTCCTAGAGTCTTTGCTAGGGTCATAGGACGGTCCAGTCTCATCGGGTTTGTCCTCATCGAGTAAGTATATGAGTTGAGCTTGCGGGCTTGATTCACCATATGAGCATGATTTCGATATGAGCATGATGAGATGCTGATGATTGATTGATTATTGATGCGCATATATATGATGACATTGCTATGCTATAACACGGAACTGGCCAGTGTCTGCCCTGACGGGAAGAGGGGCAGACGTAGGAGAGGGATATGCCACTTGGTATTCTTTAAGACATTTATCGTATTTTTGTATATTATACCCTGATAAGCATGACTTGCGTGTTTAAGTTCTGTTCCGCATTAGAAGCATCTTTATTTTAGGAATAGCTTATGTGTATGCCTGCTTGTGGGACCCAGAATGCATATGGGCCTCAGTCTGATCCCTTTCCCTGCATATTGTTTTTAGGTTTGTTTGCAGATTATATTTGATCCATGCTTCTATGACGGGGAATTGCTTGGGCAATCACAATAGAAAGACTAACTCCGTCAATATTGACTTAAGTATTTCTTAGAATCGTGATTTCGTATTTTGCCCGGCCTCACTGTGGCAAGTTGTAATCTAATTTTTGTTTGCGTGTTTTACTTGAAAACAAATTTAAACAACTTAGTCTTAGGACACGTTAAGGGTACCCAATGACCCTTCGATTGTTTTAGGGTCTGAAATCCCCGCTTTCAAATACTAATCTTTTGAGGTTTGAAACCTCGACCCGTACCTGGATTGCAAGATCCGAACGAATGTATCCAACCTTCGAAATATAACCCAAATATTTATATTTGGGCCGTTACAAGGATCAATCTCCAATATTCCGTTGACATGGATATTGTTTGCAAGACGAGAAATCCTATCTACAACAATATTGCATTCATGAAAATATGACAAATAACAACATTAGAGAAAGCACAAAGGTCCATCTTTGTATCCGAATTTAGAAGCTTTATGTTCCAAGGACACTTCTAGTCTCTAAGGATTGCCTTTACAACCACCAAATTGTCACTCTCAATCAGGAGATTCTCAGTACCTAATTGCTTAGCCCTTAAGACACTCATTCGTAATCCCAAGGGCTCAACATAAGTAAGTAATGGAGACGCAATTACACGAACCCCCGTCCAAGGTAACAATTTGCCCATTAGTTGAAAATTGTTGTTCAGCCAAAAATATACTAAAAAACCTCGAACATGGTTTAGAAAATGGTAAAATCGAGTGTAAGTATCATTTTGATGTGTGAAATCGTTAATTTTGTACTGTAAATTAGGCTACTCAATTATCCTTTAATTGTAGTTCAGGTTCATCACCTGTGTTTCTATCATATTTTGCTTGATCTGTATACAATATACTATAAGAGGTTTGTGTTTAAGCTCATATTGAAAATCCAAGTTACTGTTACATTGCTTAACATCTAATACATTTGATCGACAGAAAATTTCAAGGCTTCACCTCTTGGAGTTCAAGCCTTCCAAGGTAGTCGTTGTAGTTTTCATCTCTGTTGCAAATGAGACACAATCAATAAATTTGACAAAATATGAATAATACGATTGCATACGCAAAATATGAATAATATTATTATATAATATTTTAAAATATGATACAATTAAATATCTTTATTATACTTTCATAAGCTCAAGCTCTCCTCTTTATAAGCATATCGATTATTTGTGCTTTTTTTTGTGTCACATTTTGTTTAAGTTCAATCCATTTTGTTTTAAATTTCTATATCATAAAAAAAAAAAATATTCGTTATTAAGTTTTATAAATACTTATGTCTAAAGCGCAGGTCTTACACTAATTTAAATTATTTTGATTAAAAAATAACCAATTGAATCAAACAAAACCTCGTTTAAAGAGCGAATGGAAATTTTGATCTAGCGACTAAAATCTAAGCCATTTACTTTGATTTTTTTTAGCTGATTTACTTAATTAATTTTGGATATTTTGAACTGAAAGCACAATCTTAAGTAATTTAAGATTTATATAATCCGATTGAAAGCACAATCGAAAGTAATTAATCTTGGAATGATACATTATCAGTCAACTGCCGGCCAATCAAGATCTCCTACATCACAATATGCTCCACTCCCTACAACACAAAAATGTTTTGACATTTATTTAATCTTAAAAAAAAATTATAAAAATTATATTTATATTACTAACATCTATATTTATATATTAATAAAATTATATTTTTAAAAATAATGTTTTACAATTTTTAAAAATTAAAAAGGCAATATTTAACAAATTATAATTATTAAAAAATTTAAAACATGATTTTTCAAAATAAAATTTTAAGAATATATAAAAATAGATGTTAGTAATATAAATATAATTTTTTTTAAGATTAAATAAATTTCAAAATATTTCTGTGTTGTATGGAGTGAAGTATATAGTGATGTAGGGGATCTTAATTGACTGCCGGCAGTCTTATCTTAAAATTTCAAAAAACTTTATTGATAATTTCGAATATTTTAAATCGTAACGGTGTATTATAGACAGTACTCCGAATTACTGCGGTCAGGATCCCGTGGAGTTGAACTCCGTGAAGTTGGTTGGATTATCCAAAAGTGGTATTTATTACTGACTATTAAACTCCGCCATTAACGAAAAATTCCCCATCGGGAGTAAAACAGCATTTGTATGAATTATGTTTCCAATTTAATTAATTATTAAATAATTTGCGGTGTCGTTATTGGTGAAGATTATTGATGTATTTTAGTAGATTTTTGGTAATCGGTGGGCTCGTTGAGAAGATACATTGGTCAGGTTGTTGCTGTTTGGTGGTCTTGAATTATTCGGACATTTATTTTAAATTTATAAAATAATCCGTTGGACTTTGTCATTCCCCTTATTTGTTTATTATTAATTCCCCTTATTTATGTATTTTAATTAAATGGAGGAGCCGGTATATTCATGACTTTCGTGTTTAATGTTTTTGTATTTGGGAATTGATTGAGAATCTTTTACTTGGTCTACCATGACTTTGAGTTGGACCAAACCCATATTCAGGTGCAAAAGAATCAACTTAATATTCTAATTGGCCCGGCCCATAAATAAATTGAATCCCAAGTTCATGATCGAGAAACCACATAATCTCCACATTACTTAATGTTTTATTAAGATAAACTTCCTAAATGATGGCTTTGTCACAATCGAAAGATGGGGTTTACCCAAATGTCCATATTTTCCGTCTTTATTAGTAAACTCTCCATCAACCTATCCATATTAGTAAAAAGTCCATCGAATTGCTGACACAGACGCTGCTGACACTAAAGTTGTTGACGCCGAAGTTGCTGACGCATGTATTGCTAACGAGAAATTTACATTCAAGTTTAAAGTATCATAGATGCCAACACTACCATCTATTGCGTTAACCAAATTAATTAAAATTAAGGGTGAGTTTGTTAAATGTCCAAAAAAAATTGCTCTAATTAGGGGAGTATCAAAAAATTAGAAAAAATTGGTGGAGTGTCCATCCCCCTTGCCCCCCAAGCCCCCCTCGCATGTTTTTTTTTTTTTGCACGTAAGCACTTTCTGTTGTGCAAATATAACCTGATGTTATGCACATATAATATTATGTTGTGCAAATATAACTTTATGTTGTGCAAACTTAAACAACATTATGGAAAGTATATGCGCATGCATTTGTATATTAAAATTGCATTAATATATCTTATTTGCGTATAAGCATATCGCTTTATCATTGACCTAAGAGGCTTTTTCGTGTCAGCACTGACATTGACATTGCTGATACCGACGTCGGGGATGCTTTTTTTCGTGTCAGCACTAATGCTGACGTTGCTGACGCCGACATCGGAGATGCTGACGTTGTTGACGCTGATGTCGAGGATGCGATGTTGTTGATGTCAATGTCGGAGATGCTTTTTTTGTGTCATCACTTTTTTTTTGTCACCACTTTTATTTTTTGTGTCAGCACTGACGTTGACATTGTTGACGCCGACGTCGGGGATGCTTTTTTTCGTGTCAAAACTTTTTTTTCGTGTCAGCACTGATGCTAACGTTGTTGACGCCAACTTTAGAGGTGCCGACGCTGCTGATGCCGACATCGGAGATGCTGACATTGCTGATGCTGACGTCGTGGATGCGATGCTGCTGACGCTTACGTCGAGAATGCTTTTTTTTTTATCGTGTCATCATTTTTTTTCGTGTCAGCACTTTTAATTTTTGTATCAGCACTGACGCCAACATCGGAGATGTCAACTGACGCCGACATCGATGCTGCTGACGCTGATGACGCCGACGTCGAAGATCCTTTTTTTGTGCCAGCACATTCAGCGCACAATTAGAATTGCACAAAAAGAGACCATGTCAGCACACAATTAGAAATAAAAAAGAACCTATACATTCTGACAAAAAAAAAGAACTTATACATCTACTTGAATTGCACAAAAAGAGACCATGTCAGCACACAATTAGAAATAAAAAAGAACTTATACATCTACTTGAATTGCACAAAAAGAGACCATGTCAGCACACAATTAGAAATAAAAAAGAACTTATACATCTACTTGAATTGCACAAAAAGAGATTATGTCACCACACGATTAGAAATAAAAAAAGAACCTATACATCTACTTGAATTGCACAAAAAGACACTATGTCAGCACACAATTAGAGACCATGTCAGCACACAGGATTCTCAAGACAATCCCACTGCTTACAATATCAGAACACTTCCAGATGCATCAAAATCCAAAGGCCAGAAACACATTAAAACATAGCAGTAACAACACATTAAACTTTGTAGAGCTACTAGCTAATATCTTCAGATATGTCAGAAATCACAAGACACTTCAATGTAAAGATACAAACACGTTACTCCATTAAATAAGAAAAGCGGAAAGAAACCCTAGTTGTTAAGCGATAAAAATAAAATAACAAAAATTGCTAATATTGACGAAAAAAACATAAAAACCTAATTTTAAGCCCTGAAATGATCTCCAATGGGCTAAAAAGCCCATAGACCGCAGCATAGCAGTGAGTTTGAACCGTGACACGATTCCCTATCCGGAAAGGTATCATAATAAAGAATTTGACACCGAACGCTTGATATCAGTTCTGCCGAGACCATGTCAGCACAAAACCCATTCATCTAGTGTACAAAACCCTGCTATGTTCTCACATAGCCAAAAAAAAAAAAGTTCAGATTTGTGTGTTCTTCTTATATGCTAAGACAAACACTGCTTTGCACCTCAAATACTATCCACTGGATTGCAACAGAAGATTAAATTTGTGTGTTGACATGGTCTAATTATGCGCTGACATGGTCTAATTTATGTGCTGACATCATCATTTGACTAGGTATTAACTAAGCCATTTTGTTTCCGATTCAAATGCCTCGGTGCTTCAACCAAAGCTTACACAACCAACAACACATTCAAATATACTTAAACACCAATTTCAAAGAAATGCTCACTCCAAAAAAAAAACCAATATTGGACTCGTGGAAGCATCAACAATCACAAAACAATTAGTTGTTGTCATAAAAACTGTCCAAAAGAGACATCAGGCCACAGACATCAAAAACAAAAATACAAAAATCACAACTAGAAATCAAAAAGAAACTATACATCTACTTGAATTGCACAAAAAGAGATCATGTCAACACACAATTAGAAATCAAAAAGAACTTATACATTCTGCCAAAAAAAAAGAACTCCTACATCAACTTGAATTGCACAAAAGAGACCATGTCAGCACACAATTAGAAATCAAAAAGAACATATACATCTACTTGAATTGCACAAAAAGAGATCATGCTAGCACACAATTAGAAATAAAAAAGAACTTATACATCTACTTGAATTGCACAAAAAGAGACCGTGTCAGCATACAATTAGAAATGAAAAAGAACCTATACATTCTGACAAAAAAAAAACCTATACATCTACTTGAATTGCACAAAAAGAGACCATGTCAACACACAATTAGAAATAAAAAAAGAACATATACATCTGCTTGAATTGCACAAAAATAGACCATGTCAGCACACAATTAGAAATAACAAAAGAACATATACATCTACTTGAATTGCACAAAAAGAGACCATGTCAGCACACAATTAGAGACCATGTCAGCATACAAGAGGCCATGTCAGCATACCTTATGACCCAAGGATACGACAGATATGACTATTAAACTATTTGTAATAGAGCAAAAGGGGATATAAAGGAACTAGACATCTATTTACAAAGAAAATAACAGCACAACATCGAATATCTAAGTGAGAAAAGCCAACATTTTCTCGAGTAATTGCTGATATATCAGAAAGTACACAGTCAAAGACAATCACACAAGAAGAAATTTTTTTAGCCAACTTCTAATTACAATGTGCAAAGCTTGTTGTATTTTAGGTCCAACCTATACTAAAAAAACATCTCTTATGCCATAGAAGTGTGAAAGGCAAGTTTAATTCAATGCTTAGCAGTGTAATGCCGATGAAAATAAGAGATTCAAAGATCAATTTTTGAACTGAAACAGATAAATTAACACATTTAAAAAAATCAGATCAATGGAATATAAGTATCTAATTTCCACAAATGATTACAGGTGAATAGTATTAACTTCGCACAAATGCAAAAAGCATCAAACTCAAAACAGGTGAAGCATCCTTAAGCAATAAGCTAATCTGTAATCACAAAAGCGAAAACTGAAGCACAAGAGAGGAAACAAAAACGCTTTACCTGAGTAGCAGCAAATCGGAGCTGTCATGGCCATGGATCCTCTCGAACGCCATCGATTCTCAATCGGAGCTCCTGGAAATCGAGATGGCAAATGGTGATAATTCGCGACCTTGTCAGCAGAGATCTTGTGTCATCGAGAGAGTCGACGCCGAAACAGGGTGCCGCAAGGATCCACCGAAATCTGGGTAGCAGCAAATCTGGTATCATCGGAGCTCCTGGAATCGCCGGATGTAAGATCCTCCTGCTACTCCCTCGTTGAAAGAGGGTTACCATGGATTGTACAAGTGAGAGGACGAACCATGTGGGGAAGAGAGGCTCACTGTTCTTCAGTCATCAATGGTGATTGGTTGCGGAGTTCTTCACCTCTGTGGCCATTAAACACCGCCAGCACTCGATGGATTCAATAAAGCCACGGTGAGGTGGACGGTGTAGGGATCCATCGCCGATCAGCGAAGGTGAGGCTTGGAAGTTCTTCACCTCTGGGATTGGGAATTAGGGATTTGGAAGTTTGTTTTAATTTTATTTTTTATTTTTCTTTCTTATTTTTCTTTCTTTTGGTGGGCTTTCTTATTTTTTACTATTAGGTTAATAAAAATGGACACTTCACTAAACACTCCTCCAATTACAACACAAATTTTCTCTAAAACTAATGTCAGCATATAAATGAATGAAATCATATTATCATCCATCATAAACTACATGAGCAGATATGTCGTTTAGAAAAGTGCGTACATAGAACTCGATCAAGCAACAGAAAAGTGCGAACACGCAACCATCATCAACATCGAGCTCGATCGCATTCTCAATCCTCTCTAATTTAGTTACTCAACTTTCCTCTCATATTGAGTCATCACTATTTTCCTCTCGAATTCAATCAGCATATTACTGTTAGCAAGAGGATTAACTTCTCGATCTGAAGGTCGGAGACTATGTTAGAGTGCTTGAATGACTTGTCATTCAGAAGTTGAGTCATATCATTTTGCAGAATCCGAATTCGAGTTCACCGTCTTCGACTTCACTGTCTTTCTCTTTCGCATAATCCAATTACGCCGTCATCATCATCTTCATCTTCACTGACTTTGACTTCTGCAAAATCTGACTTCGACTTCGATTCCCCCGCCATCATCATCACCGTCATCATCTTCGATGCTAGATCTCGCCGCCGCACTTCAAATTACCACGTCATCATCAAATCGACAGGGAACAGATCGATAGGGAATAAATCGGAAAAGGGTCGTGCCTCTGGATTGCAATCGGAAAAGCACTCCACACTGCACGCCTTCGAGATATGGATTGCAATCGGAATAGATCGACGGAGAACATATCCGTCGTCGAGGTCGTCGACGCCGTTGAAATTGAAATCGGAGTTCCGGCCGTTGAAATCGCTTTCTCGGTGGCTCGTCCTACTCCGCCTGTGCTGCTCGGCCCGATGAAATCGGAATAGGAGTTCCGGTGAACCGGTTGGGTAAATTGTGGAGGAGGAAGGAGAGGGAGAATGAGATCTTGGATCTGGGAGATTGAGCGAGAGAGGCGAGGGAGGGAGAATATAAGATGGATCGATGGATCTGATAATATCGGGCTTTAAAAAATTAAGGTGGACTTTTTGCTAATTTGTATGAGTTGATGGGCAGTTTAGTAATAAGGGTTTGTAATTTGGCATGTAGTTGTAGAGCAAATTTTTGACCATATTTAGAGAGTGTCTCCCAAGTATGGTAAATTGGGGTTTTGTCCACCTAAAATTTTCTGGACAAAATTACCCTTCTTATCTATACCTAATCTATCAATCCCTCGCTCTTTCAGCACCAAAATAAAAAAAACCCCAAATCCTCCCGGCCAGTTGATGAAGACAACGACGATGAAGAGGAAGGGGACGGTGAGGAAGGCTAGGGCTATCGATCTCCGGCTTTGAGATTCCGATCTCGTTCCCTGGATCCACTATCGATCTCGGATCTCGCCTCGCCTCTGAATCGACCTCTCGCAGCCATCGATCTCGCTCGCCTCGCCTTTGAATCGGCGTCGCATCTGAAATCTCCTTTTCCGGCGTCGCATCTGAATTCGCCTTTTCCGGCGTCAATGGAGGTCCTACGCCGACCTAAAGAGAGACAGAAACGGTGGATGGAGGCCACGTTGCCCTCGCTGCTCGCCGACCTAAAGAGAGACAGAAACGGCGGCCTTCGCTGCCCTCGCTGCTCTGAATCTGTGCCTGCGGTTTTAGATTCAGGCCACGTTGCTATCAAATTTCAAGAATCCAGTCTCCACCACCGTCTCAAGCTCAGGGGAAGATCTCCAGTGGTTCTCGGCCACCGCGAGATGCAGATGGTATGTTAGATGCCATGGCTTCTCCATGGACGCCTGAATCCATTCCAAGAAAGACGAATTCGGTGCGCCGCCGACGAGTTGAATTCGATGCCATGGCTTCTCCATGGACGCCTCCTCCTCCGATTCGCGCTCTGATCTGTTGATCCCGGCTCGATCTCACGCTCGATCTCAGATGCTTCAATGGCTGAAATTGCTGAAACAGTGGCTGTCGCCTATCGATCCACTATCAATCTCGTGCTCGCCTCACCTATGATGTCCGATTGGATTGCTTCCTCATTGGCGTTCTCTACACCTTCTCTCTCTGGCTCTCCAACTCCTTCCAGATCTAGAAATTAGGTCGTCCTATTAGCAAGTCCGATTGATTTCAACAACCGTCTTCGCCTTCAGCATCCGATTGATTCACTTAACAGTATCTGGATCGATTCAAGGTGTACTACGTTCTAAGCCAGGTTAGTCAGTAACTATATCATCGTCATCTTTCTCCTTTATTCGAATAATCTATGATGCTTACTACGGACTAATTGATAATATATGCAAAAACAAATCTAGGCTTACAACCATCGGATTTTTAATTTGTTAAATTCTAATCTAGCATTTTTTTATGATCTGAAATGCTGAAATTAATTCACTGTTGGGGTCAAAGTCGGATATCAAATGTTGTTTATGCAATTTCAGCATTTTTTTTGCCTTGCTGAAACTTTTAGATAGCTTATTTTTACTCTTTTGGTGAGAACTCTTGGTTTGGTCCTTCTTTTTGCTGAAATTGTTGTTGCTGAACTTGCTTCAAAACTAGAATTAGCTGAAATTGTTGTTGTTGAACTTGCTTTAAATCTCCTTTAAAAGCCTCTTAGCTCAATGGTAGAGCAATGTGCTATGCGCAAATACGTGGGTTCGAATCCCGCATAGGCTAAATTTTATATCTCGTAATACGGTTTCAACAACAATTTTAGCATCAACAACGTTGCTGAAATCGGGGTTTCAGCATCAACAACGTTGTTGAAACCGTGTTTTTAGCATCAATAACGTTGCTGAAACCAGGGTTTCGGCATCAACAACAGTGCTGAAATCGGGGTTTAAGCAACTCCGGTTTCGGCAACATGAAAAAAAAACTGCTGAAACAGAGGGTGGCATAGGAGTTTCAGCAACTCTGGAAACGCGGAAAAAAAAAACGAAAAAAAAGAAAAAAAAACTGCTGAAACAGAGGGTGGCAGAGTGGTTTCAGCAGTTTCGGCAGTTTCGCGGGAAAAAAAAAACTCAAAAAAAAAACGACAAAAAAAAACGAAAAAAAAAGACTGCTGAAACAGATGGTGACACAAAGGTTTCAGCAATTCCGTTTCAGCAACTCTGGAAACGTGGAAAAAAAAAAACTAAATTTCGCGGATTTTTTTTTTTTTGCTGAAAACAAAAATTTCAGCATGATGAAAAATTCGGTGGACAAATCCCAAATATGGAGAGGGTGGGAGACGGATTCCTAATATAGCCTAATTTCGTGGCCTATATGGAAATTGCGCCCAAATTTATTCATCGAAAGAATAAATTTTTGTTCTGACGATTTGATTTGATGCTCTATTACATTGGTTTTCAAGAATTTCCCTTGAGAAAGTCACATTTGAGACTCAAGAGTTAAAAATATGTTTAAAGAGTGTTTTTTCATTATCACACAAAAATTTGAAATATTAGATAAACATATGAAAAAGTAACAAGATCTTCATTTTTTTATTTTAAGGTTAAAATTTATTAATATAAAAAAGAGAGTACAATGTTTCAAATGCAAAAACATCGGTTCTAAACTCAAGGGAGGCATAACCTCACCGAACTTAGTAACCATATCATGGCAATAAGACAACAATAAGCAAGCTAGGTCCACTAGGTGTAACCTAGCCGCGATACAATAGGTCACAACCACCATAGAAGGAAGGGGGACAATTGGCAAAGTTAATCCCTACACCAAAGAGTAAGTAGATAGTGGTGTTGGGATACAAAAATATCCTACATTGATTGTGAGTGGCAAAAGACCACAAAATATAAGAGGAGATGAAGCTCCACACAATGGCTTAAGCTTTTGTGTTAAAAGGGTGCATCCGTTCTAACAACCAAAAAAAATATAAACCTAACACGACTCTGGTTTTCATACGAACCGACCGAAGTTTCTCGAAATTTCACAATTGGGTTGTCCAAACAAGGATCCCCAACTAAGTCAATACCATGAAGAAGCAACTATATACCAATAAAATCCCCATTCTCTTGAAGAAGCAACTATACCAGTAAAATCTCCATTCGCCTTGCTTGTACTCTGACCTCCAAAGAGCCACAAAGGTACTTGTAAGAGGGAAAATCCCGACATCACGATGCAGGGGCGGTTCCATCTTTTATCAATTACCGCTTCTTCTATTGTGATGACCCACATAAATGCCAAGACCGTTTCCTTTATTTAATGTCTCGACCGACATCAATGCGGTAACTGTTTCTCTTATTAAATATCATAACCATTTCAATTCCTTTAATTAAATGTCTTGATCGTTTCTTTTACGCTCAACTAGTATAAATATGGAAAGGAGATTATTTCTCAAGAGAACTCTGACTTGAGCGTCGGAGGGTACTACAGGAGACACAAGCCCCGCCCCGTCCTCATTGGTTCTTGTTTTACAAGCTACGGTTCGGGTCGAGTTTATCACCGGGATCGATCTCTTTCAACAACTATGATGCAAATTTTATGCATTACATTCGGCGTCATCTATGGGAATCAATCTAAAAGCAATGTGCTTGATCTGATTCTCATTCAATTAGTGGAGAGGTCAATTGTCAAATGAAGGGGCAGATTTGGCTTTTGAGGGACCATCATCATCGTCATTGATCTTGCTCCACCAGTCTTCATCATCGTCCGTCAATGGCCGCGTCTCAGTTCATTGTCACTCAGCCTTCAGCATTAATCCTCAAGAACACTGTCGCCACCGAACGCCAGCTCAAGAAGCATTAGATTTAGAAGACACTCCCGGAGCCTTAGTCGTCCCGCATCCTATTTTCGATCTCATCGGTTGAAGCCGAAATGGAAGAGGTGATTTGATTAATCAATCAAGACTCCTATAGCAAAGCGAGGTTGGATTCCCCTCGAGGTCACAAACACATCAAGATAGCTAATTATATATGAAGGGGCACCAAAGAGGCCCCCTTCGAGATCGCAGGGGCAGCAAGCCACCTTGCAAAGGCTTTGGAGGCCGAACTTGCACTGGATCGTGAGGACTAACCAAGCTCTCTAGAGAGGCACTCGACTTTCCATCGTTAAGTCCTCCCTCTCCGCGACATTACGTCAAAAACGGCAAGTTGGCAGTTCTTCAATCCACAGGGCGCTCAACCCAATCAGCCTCACAAAGCTCCTCTCTACGGCGCTATCGCTTCTTGACAAAAGCGCCTCACTCCACGTCTCGACTCCCCTTTGTTATTTCCGCGTCTCGAAGGACCCAGTATACTGCGCACCTCCGCGTCCCCTCCCATGGGCGGCCACATCCATCGCATCACGCCATTGGAATCGGTTCATCTAGGCGCTGCCGAAGTCTCGCGCCACCGTTCTCTACACACATGAAACGAAGAACATAAGTAAATAAAACGCCCCAAGCCTTTAGGGTTGAAGGTTTACGTACCAAGCATCAAGAATTATTTTCAATGGCTGCCGGAAGGACAAGAGGCAAGATCTCAAAACATTAAAGTCGGGTGTTTCGAAATCAGGAAGTACTCAAAACCCTTTTCTCCCTCTTAATAAATATGATGTTTAATATACAATGTTTTACGCTTCTTATATTTACTTAATTAGTTTCACACGTATTATTCATCGTTAAATGACTAACTTTTGTACAAGATTAGTGCTTTCAAGTGGACACAAACGAGAAAGGAGATTGATAATTACATTGCACTTAAACTGGGGCATTATCGAAGAGAATTACAACTTATATTAGTGGAAGACCGAGGGCATGGCCCTTGCACCGGTGACAAGAGGAAAACCTGTCGTTGTTCTTGCCAAAGAATACTCAAACTCACAACTAATATAGTGTGTAAGCAAGAGGTCGATCCACAGGGAAATCTACTCAATTCAAGTGCAAGTCTAATCGCTAATAGAGAATATGAGGGGTTTTTGGTGTGAAAAGATCCGCCTTTTATCAAAGCGGAAGCAAGCAAACAAAGTAAATTGATTTTAGAATGCAGTGGAGAGAAATAGGTTCACCTACAATTTATCACTTCGATTGATGAATTCGATCCTTGTTTCAGCCTCTAGTTCTTGCCTTTTCCTATCAATGTCCTTGTCCAGATCTTAGGTAAATTACTAGTCCTACGAGTCCTAGCAACCCTTATCTCTAAATAACCCTAACACGGTTAAGATTCAACCTAGAGCTATGAGTCGATATTCAACATGTATTCAACTTCCTACACATCCAATTAGTCCTACGAGTCCTAAAGGGATATGATTGCCACTTGGGTTAAGGTTCGCTACGAGGAATCTGCAAAACCCTAGCAATTGAATGAATCTACTCTAACTAGTTGATCAGGCCAGAGAGAATAAAACGCATTCAAGCAATTAAGCACAAAGAAGTCAAAACATTGGAATAGGAATAAGAACTAGATTAAGAAACTCACAATTCAACAATCAAAGATCCAAACTGTAGGTGAAACCTCGAGAGTTTAGTTGCTCATGCTCAACGGCGCTCTCAACAATTCTCTAAAGTGCACAAGGTCTGTCAAAGAATAACCTAAAAAGTCTCTTAAAAGGCTTTAGAAAGTCGGCCAAGAAAATAACATAAAACCCTAACTTAAAGTCCAATTCTGAACGGTGCGTTTCTGAGAGGGCCGTGGGCAGCCAACCCAGGCTGCGGGACGGCTGGCGATCGGTGAAATCCTTCGTCAGAGCTTCGAGCCGCGGGGCGGCTAGCTTGGCTGCGGGGCGGCCTTACTGTTCACAGCGATTTTTCATCTTTGAATTTGGTTTCAATGTCAACATGAAAGTTGTAGATCTCGAAGAGAGCTTTCCAACGCATGGTTATAATAGTCAATCGGACCACCGAGGCCTCTAGAAAGTGCGAAACAAGTTCAGCATGTCTAGCGACAACTTTTGCTGACTTGTTATTCACTTAGGCTCTCGAAATTCGACTCCGCTCCCGTGCTCTTCACTTTTCTTCCTCAACTTGAATCTTCCTTCATCCAAGAGTCTCCTCATTCCTCGTCGGATCCACATTTACCTGAAATTAACCATAAAATTGCATAGATTTCGACTCTTCCAACACCACCGGTAAACATGTAATTGTAACTAAAATATACACTATTCACAACTAAACTATGCTAAATATAATCTATAATGCAATACTAAACATGCTCTATCAACTGGCCAGAAAGGGAAATCATGAGATAAGATCATTCTTATGAATGATATTGAAGCAAAATCCGATTCTAGCTACAAGACGCGTCAGAATATTAACACTTCCAAAAAGACCGCTTGAAGGCCTCGAGATTTAATGAAGTGCCAAGATTTTTATGAGGTTTGTACATACTACTTTCAATTGGTCAAATTGTTGTGAATTGACAGAGACAAGCTGAAAGAAATGTCATGAATAGCACAAGTTGGACACCCTAACGTCAAGAAGGAAAAAACTATTGGCACTTACGGCCACCGAAAATCGCCAATTACGGCCACCGGAAATCGCCACTTGTGCCCACCAGAAATCGTCACTTACGGCCATCGGAAATCGCCAATTACGGCCACCAAAAATCGCCAATTACGGCCACCGAAAATCGCCATTTACAACCACCGGAAATCGCCACTTACGACCACCGGAAATCGTCACTTACGGCAAGCGATAGCCACTTACGGTCAAAAGCCAATTAAGGCCAAAACAACTGCTCAAGGCCAATAAGTAGCCACTTACGGTTGATGAATCACCAATTTTCCGGGCTTCCTTCATCATTGAGACGTGATGAGGAAACCCGAGGGGCAATTGTAAGAAGGAAAATCCCACCATTACGATGCAGAGGCGATTCCGTCTTTTATCAATTACCGCTTCTTCTATTGTGATGACCCACATAAATGCCTCGACCGTTTTCTATATTTAATGCCTCGACCGACATCAATGCGGTAACAGTTTTTTTTTTATTAAATATCATAACCATTTCAATTCCTTTAATTAAATGTCTTGACCATTTCTTTTACGCTCAACTAATATAAATACGGAAAGGATATTATTTCTCAAGAGAGCTCTGACTTGAGCGTCGAAGGGTCCTACGGGGGACACAAGCCCCGCCCCGACCTTGTTGGTTCTTGTTTTGCAGGCTACGGTTCGGGTCGAGTTTATCATCGGGATTGATCTCTTTCAACAACTATGATGCAGATTTTATGCATTACAGTACCCAAAGGTAGTTTAGCTAGCTTTGCCAAGGCATGATGGAGACTCAATAGAGTGCCAAATAAAGTCACCCACTAATCCACAAGTCCTCAAAGAGAAGCCCATCCAGTAAAGTGGATGGTACTTGCCGTGATAGGTCACCTCTCCAAATCAAATAACATCATCGAGTAAAGTCCAACAAAGCACCTACCATGAGCAATCAATCATAACTCAAAATCAAGTGATCCTCTTCTCTGGCTAGTGTTGTGAGCCTAATTTTCCATGTTTTATACTATCTTTTATATCGATTTCTGCATGCACTTCGTACATTTGGGCTGGAATAGTACAGAATCTATGTAGTTTACACTTATTTGTCAAATTATGGAGTCTACACTAGTTTCTGTTTAATTTCGCAGAAATCGAGACAATTTACAACAGTTCAGAGTAAGGAGGGAAAACTCGAAGTTAACTATAGAAATTCCAAGGTCAAGGAGTAGTGGAACCAGAAATCGAGACAGTTTACAGCAGTTCCTTGTTGATTTATTTATTTTATTTCCATAATTTAATCTTCAAGTATTAGATAGATAGATTTAAATAAACTAAAATAAAACTTACAACCAATCGAAGCCAAATTCCGCTCTCGCCAAACTCCACTCCAACAACATGAGGACACTGTAATGTTTAAGTATGGGGTGGGGGAAGGGCTTACTTTATGCATATTTAACTTTATTTGACATTATGTGTGCATACTTTTAAGTTTATTTCTTGAAATTGCTTATACATGGCTACTTTGGAATTCATATTTTATTTATGTGCTTATATGCATGTTTTCCAAAGTTTATTAAAACCACCCCCATTGAATTTTTTTTATTAGTGTCATGGAAGCTTTAATTGAACTCGACGATGCAAAATTAGATTCATTAGAGATATAGCATGAAATTTCCTAGTAAAGGGAAGTCACAATGAAGTGCATATTTTTATTGAAAACCATAAAAGGAGGTAAAATTAATGTTGCTTTTGACATGTTGCATGATAAGAGGATGGAGGACTTTATATTTCCATATAATGCTCATTGTTATATTCCTAGCCTTACCTATCTTATGCATCACAAAAGTCATGTTGTGCCTTATTTCAATTATTGCTCCACATGATCTAAATATTGCCAATTCTTTACCTTATTTCCTATCCGGGGACTATGTTGAGAATAATGTCACATTATGAAGATTATTATATGGTTGCTGTGTTGTTATTATTATTATTGGATTTTGGAAGGAAATTGAAAAAATATATGGAAAATTTAATGAGTGAAAGAAAATCCGATCACCTCAGGAGATAAAGGTAGATCGACCATGCTCGCTGAGATAATAGTTTGGCGAGATGGGACACACAGGTGAGGAGTCTAAAGCACTAAGTATCCGGGGTCATTCATGACGCCCATGTTTGCGACTCGCGAGAAGAAACAGTGCTGAGGTTAGAGAGGTAAACGCATAATATTGAAAAAAAAAGCATTGAGCGATGAGCGAAAGGTGAGTAATCAAAGGAAGAAGGAATGTGGTATGAAAGTTTGGAAAGTACTCCATTTCCCCGGATCATTAGCACCACATTGCCAAAAATTGCCCACCTTTAGCCTTTTACCAATCCACTCCTTATTGAGCTTAAATTAAAGCCCTCCTGATTATTAATGATTTGTCACTTATGAATTGTTTTGCATAACTCTCCTTCTGTGAGTAGATGTTGCTTTTAAAAAAAATTGCACATGCATGGATTTGTGACATTAGTACCTTTTCAAGAATGGTAATTGATTGCAGGGTTATATGTCAATTGAATCTAAGATGTTGAGAGTTTGATTTCTTCCCTTGTATGACCAGTAAAAGTATTGCTTGAGGACAAGCAAGCTTAAGTATGGGGTGTTTGTTGTGAGCCTAATTTGCCATGTTTTATACTATCTTTTATATCGATTTCTGCATGCACTTCATACATTTGGGATGGAATAGTACAAAATCTATGTAGTTTACACTTATTTGTTAAATTATGGAGTCTACACTAGTTCTGTTTAATTTCGCAGAAATCGAGGCAGTTTACAGCAGTTCAGAGTGAGGAGGGAAAGCTCGAAGTTAACTACAGAAAGTCCAAGGTCAAGGAGTAGCGGAACCAGGATAAATCGAGCTGGAAACAAGGAAAATTGACTCGATATAGATTGGTCGATATCGAGTGAAGCCAGTCGATATTCACCTAGCAGGCCAGAATCGAGTACAGAGTACAGAGATAGGTCGATTTCGACCAATTTGGTCGATATCGACCAAAACTTCGGTCGAAAATTCTCTTGGAGTCGAGATCGAGTGTCAGGAAGCAGATCTGAGAAGACGAGGTCAATATCGACCAGAAAGGGTCGATATCGACCGGTACACAGTAGCCGAAATCGAGCAGAATCTGGACCGAATGTTGAGCTGGATTTCTTCCACATGAAGCAAGGGATATTCTATCTACTCAAGAGGAGATTTATCAAGTTCTATCAAGATGGAAGGGATTTATCTACTTTAGATATAGTTTCCTTGTTGATTTATTTCTTTTATTTCCATAATTTAATCTTCAAGTATTAGATAGATAGATTTAGATATAGATAGAGTTTCTTCCCTAGATTAGCTTGGAATGAAGCCTATAAATAAAGCCCTAGGGGCTGGATTTATTCATTCAATCTTAGACACAATATCGAGTAGGAAAGAAAAATAGAGAGGCCGATTGGAGTGGAGTTTGGCGAGAGCGGAATTTGGCTTCGATTGGTTGTAAGTTTTATTTTAGTTTATTTAATGCAATTTACTTCCCTTTTATTATTGATATCTTTCTTGATGATGAAGAGTGAGTAGTCACCCAACTTCTAGGGTCGGGGTGAGCCCGACGGTAGCCATGTAAGGTGATGCGGTAAATGTACAATCTTTTGATGCGATTTCGTCTTCTACCCCTACGAACATGATTCTTTTGCAAAAGTTGAAGGTGATCCTTGTTTGTATTATTGAAGCGGAAGTGATCTTAATACAACTTGGATTAATTATGTGAAAAGGGTTAGTAACAATTAGGGTTTATGCGAAAGCCTCTATATTCCTATTTATTAATAACAAAAGTTATTTGATGAAAAAGCATGATCTTTTATGCCTTTATGTATTATTTTACATGGTTATCGTTATGGTGTTGAAACCCTGATCTTGGAAGTATTTTATTTTACTGATTTATTTCATAAATTTCGAGTTTTGAGTTGCTGTTTTTTTGGTCAATATTGAGTTACTGTGGCCGAGATTTTAAGTCGATATCGAGGGGGTTAGGTCGATATCGACCGGGTTGCAGTTTTCTGTTTTCGCTTCTGTTGCTTCTGTTTTATAGTTTCTGAACTGAAAAGGCAGGCGCTGACACGCTTCCTCGTGGATCGATCCTAACTACCTTCTACTACAACGGGAGGAAGTCTTGTATTTATTTGCTGAGACAGGGAGTCAGTTTGCTTTATATTTCATACTTCACACATCCTCCTGCAACAACAGCTAGAGAAGGAAACTCCACAAGCAAAGTCATCAAGTGGACCAATCTAACATCTCAACCTGGAATTGATCAAGCATGAATTCTGTCACACGAACTGCTAGCAAGGATCTAGAATTGACCAAGCGCAGCTATTATCCCACGAACTGCTAGCAAGGATCTAGTATGGATCAGGCACAACTTCTATCACACAAACTACTAGTAAGGAAGCTAGGACTGAACATGCGCAATATCGGCTACACGAATTACTAGTCTCAAAAGCTAGAATTGATCAGGGGGAACAAGAGCCATACGAACTGCTAGTCTCTGAAGGTGGAATTTATCAAGCGTGACAAAACCATACGAACTGCCATCTAAGAGATATGGACCAAGCCACCAAAGAACGTCCAAGTGAGGCATTCCAACTCTACCCAAATATAAAGAGACTCCATCTCAAGGCACAACCAAAACCCCAAGGAGGAGGTTCTTTTTATTGACCCAAAAGAAGTCCACTAATAAGAGGAAAGGACAAGTCAAGTAGCCCACACCTATGAAATCCCCAAAATAAAGCCAATAGACCATAAAGAAAACTAAAAAAGAGAAATCATCACCATTGTAAAAAGAAACCAATAGAAGGAACCAACTGACGGCCCCAATCCCAAACAACCAGCTCAAACCCGCAAAAGCAGCCCGAAATCAGCCCTAAGGTCTCAAGAGTGAAGATGGAAGAAAAGCCCGTAAGATGTTCAAAACAACCCCTAAAAAATCACCGCAACCCTTCAAAACAGGAGGAGAATGATGATGGGCTGAATCTAGGAAAGACACCTTCAACCGTGAGTAAATAATTAGCCCCAAACAGCAGCAACAAGCTCGACAACGCAGTCAACATTGTAGCAAATAGAAGCAATAAAGATTTGATGTCATCTCCATCAAAAGCAGCCCTAAACATACAAACATATATCCAGCTAAACCATCTCGAAGTAACCAACACCCAAGGTGTTTAAAATAGCTAGCCCTTAAAATTTAGACGGAGGTCTATGAAGCAAGCTCCAACAACACCACAAATTGAAGTATCAGCTACAACATTGGATTTGCAGCAGCATCTAACACGTCCTCGTAGCCCCTCAAAATAGATGAGATGTGGCCAGGATTCATGGTTAACGTCTTCAAATGAAAGAGGATAGTAGTCCCGAACAATAACCACAAGTATAGGAGCAGAAACATTCAAACATAGCCCCAAATTAGTTGAATCGCAGCTTCAACAAGCATCAAACCATACTCAACAGGTATAAGAAAATGCGTGCAACTGTCCCCAAATCAACACAATATCAAACGCAGTAGCATGAACCCTTGAATAGCATAATACATCTCCTTTTTTTGATTGAAAAATCAGTGGCAAATGCACGTTACATATCTTTTTTTTCAATCCAAAAATCAATAGCAAAGGCGCAACAAAACTCATATTTTTCCATCGAAAAAATCAATGGCACTGGTGTATTGTGTGCAGCAACAATGATTCGTATCTAAGGCGTTTCATTGTATCCCAAGCTAAGTTTTCAAAGAGCAGATCAATCGATATAAAAAGCCTCTTTTTTCGAGAAAAGCCCATCGATACACTTCCAAGCTTATAAGACCATATCTTAGGCGCACTCAGCAAGTAAGGACTCACTTGAACAAGGTCGGATGCCATTTGGTGATGCTCGCTCAACGTTCTCAAGTGCGTTTTAATTAGAAAAAGTGGATGTATCTTTTGTTGAATGTATTATGAATGTCTCAATCGCCTTTCCTCCATTTACAAGAACATTAGACTCGAGAGCCAAAAAAATGAAAAACACATATTTACTTTAAGATATCATTAAGTTCATAGCAATTATATATTGGAATGAAGCTCAGACTCTTAAACAGAAAGTTCTGAAAATTATAAAACTACATATCATTAAAATACATATTGAAGGTGACTCTCTAATAATAATTAACCACTTTACAAACAAGCATAACTGCCCTTGGTAAATTGAAATGATCATGACAAATATCAAAATCCTTCTGTCGACTGTTAAAGAAGTCTCTTTCTTTCACATTCTTCGCATGGGCAATAGAGTGGTTGGCAAGGTTGCACACCTTGATCAATCTGTCCGGGGTATCAACATTTCCAACAATTTCAGTCTTCTTGACCTCATCCGAAAGGATGCTCTCGGGTAGAGTTCTCTCACCCAAAATCTTTCCTAATAAAAATAAAATAAAAATCTTGGAACGAAGCATAATATGATGAGTCATAATATATGCACACTTTCCCTAACATAGTTAATGGGATATTTTCAAAAGATATAGAGGCAACAAAACCTAAAGGAACATAGATAATAATTAGTGAGCAAATAACAAAAATACAAGTAAAAATGTTGAGAGATGTGAAGAGATCAATGATAAGGCATATTTTAGTAGGCATTATATGATGGTTTTAGATGCATTTCATTGTCATATAATCATGTTTTATAGTTAATTGCATAATATGCTCTTTTAGTGGTAATGTTCGGAAACTACGCTATTTTATTGGATTTATGCAGATTCGTAGTGCCGACATGGTGAGGAGCTTAGGAAGAGACCAAAAAGGAGAGCATGGGACAAGCCATGAAGGATCCAAGACAAGCCAAGGAGCAATGGAGCAAGGAATTAAAGCTAAGGAGCACGAGAACAAGAACGGAAACGAAGGAACATGGAAAAATCTTATCTTTAAGCTTTTTATAACTTCGATTCAGCTTCTGAGATATTCATGAGAGTTGTAGTCCTTGAAAATATCTTTCCAACACATATTCATATGCAATCGGATGAACGACGACTCCAAAAAGTGCATTACAAGTTCAGTCTGCCAAAGCTGTCGCCACTGCATAGGACGACGCCCGCCGTTATCGCTGTTTCTGGATCTGCGCAACGCGACCCAATTCTATCTTTATGGAAACTCTATTATAGGGTTTGGCCGACGTCTTTAGGTTTTATAAGAGACTTTTCTCAGCCGTTTGAAGGCATTCTAACATTCATATTCTCAACCTTTTTTTCTCTATCCAATTCAATTAGTTTAGGTTTTGTTTTCTACTCAAGAGAAGGAATTTAGGTAAGTCATGCTTGGCTAATTCTCCATTGTTTTCATCTACACTTTCGAGACTTGATTTGTTGTTTGTGAGTTTCTAATGAAGTATTATTTCTCTCTTTAATGTCTTTCGATTTCCCTTGTGATTATTGATGATATTATTTTGATTGGCCGCCATAATAGTATTTTGCTAGGTATTTGTTCTCTTGTCATTGAATGAATTCCGTAGTACATTCATTCATTTCTTTCTTCTTCGTCGACCACAACGACTGAAACGACGCGCAAAATCCAGACCCGAAAAAGGGAAGGCCCGGTGGTTGCCATTGGGGAAAGTCGGGCCGATCGAGTGTCTTTATTCAAACGATGGTACAAAAGAAAAACGAAACGAAGTGAGAGGCCGGAGGACAGGGAAAAGAGTCGATTCAATCAGGCTCGATGACCGTCAAAACGAAATTAGGTAGCATGTTTAGGATTGTGAGAGCCTTCGTTTGATAATGACTAAGTAGGGATTTTGACATATGTATTAAACATCGATTACCTTGCATAATTGGTGTTATTTATATGCCTAGATTCTTAGGAACTTGTGCTATCTTTATGTTAAATCTTTGTCCATGCTTAAGTTACATAAAAGTGTAAGAGATTAATTGTGCTCGTTGTGCTTTAATCTATTCAAACTAAGATGGGAGGAATTCGTAGAAAACAACTTTAATTGGATTCAAGGACCAATAAAGCTAACCAATGTCGAGAATTTATGGATGGAAACATCTCTTTTATCTATCAATTGCATTTGTTTGGATTAGTTTCTTCCATCTACTTTATTCCCATATTTTGCCTTTCAATCAATAATTGCACAATTCTTGGAAATACTTGTTTCTATGTGAGATCGACTCTTTACTTCCGTCCTATACTAGTTTTTTTGTTTGGGAATTATTTTGATAAGGGAAATCAACGACTTTCCCCCCGTCAAATTGGCGTCGTTGCCGCAGAATTAAGTTTATTTCTTTGTTTTGTGTGTTATTGATTTGTATATATATATCTAACCCCGTCGTGATCCTATCTTACGGATCACGACACCCCATTACTAATAATTTGCAATGAGTTTTCAATTATATCAGCCCCAAGGAGAATACTTTCTCCATTTCCTCGCAAGAGTGTAAGATTTAGTGGACGAACGTGCTTCACAAGGTATCCACGGTGATTTGATTGACCAAGTGCTTTGCGTTCAACTTGGTATGCTTCCTGAAATACTAGAATTCACCCAATCTTTGAGGGAAGAAGGTTTATATGGTTTGGAGTGGCATGAGTTGTGGGAACTTTTCCTTGTCGTGGGTGGCATGGCAAAGGTGGAGGAAGAATACAAGTTGGCTTCCAAACCCTTACCTTTCAAACCTATGGTGGAAACAGATGAAAGCCAATACACAAGAAAGATAAAGCAAGAAGTGGAGGAAGCATGCAGGAGATGGAAGGAATATATGGAGATGTATGATTTCTCTAACGATGAGCCTATTGTACAAGCGGTGCCCGCCGGTTCTCTGGCAGCGCCCGCCGTTGCTTCTGCAGACAGCTTAGACGATAGTAGAGATGGGGAAGGAAGCCCAATGCTCATTGACGTGGAGTCTCATGAGTCTACGCATGAGGAACCATGTGTTTTGGCCCCTACCCCACCCGAAAAACCCATTCCCAACTCACCTATTGATGCATGCCCAACTGAAAATAAAGAAAGAAGCCTTATGGATACAAGCGTGGAAGAGCCTACCAAAGTCATTTGGTTTAATTTATTCCCTCCTTCCTACTTCCCAAATTCCATTATGACAACTGAGGAGGGATATATCAATAAGAATGGCTTCTCTGATGAGGAATGAGATGAAGAAGAAGAACTAGTGTTTCTTGAAGTGGAGTCTCATGAAAGCGCGCATGAGGATCCATTTGTTTTGGCTCCTTATTCATCCGAAGAGCTCAACTCCACCACATCCATTGAGGAAGCAAGTCCAGAGCCGATCTCTGTGGCCCCTGAGCAAGGTAACGATGCTTCTTGCACTTTTGTTGATTTTGGTGAATATGTTGATCCTTGGGAGCAGTATTTCTACAAACCACCAGCGGAACTATGTTGGTGGTACTACATACCCTCAGCGGAAAGTCAAGCTCAAACACATGATAAGTTGAATACATTCTTTAATTTCATATCTTTAGCATTCAATTTTTTCATGTTTAGTGTTCATTCAAATTATGGGTGGGTACAAGAGTTTAATTTGCTTTTACGGGCATTGAAAATGTATGAATGAGTCTTGAAGGCAGGAAAATAATAAACCGTCGAGTCTTAGACGATAAACAAAGACGCTACTTGGGAGGCAACCCAAGGTAAGTCTTCTATTTTTATTGCTTTTCAATTTCCATTAGTTATTTATTATTTCAATAAATTTTAGAGTTCCTATTCGATAGATAATGGGTTTGTGAAAGTGTTGTGGAAGTTGTTGAGCTTATTTAAGAGATAGGTGGAAGTATGTGTTGCTAGGGACGAACAACTGCTCGGACATGGTGCTTTCGCCGCCGTGGAACCTATATCTCGCCGCCGCGAAACGCTCGATTTTCATTACAATAACTCATATCGAGCTCATACTGACTTGTACTGAGCTGAGGAAATTTGCAGTTTTATTGGGCATTTCACCGCCGCAACACCACTGCTCGCGACCGCGGAATCTACATTTTTGCCCCAGCGAGCAAGTCTACCCACCACCGGCGAAATCCATCAACTCGCCGCCACGACTCCACCATTCGCGGTCGCGAAATTCACCTTCTCGCCCGGTGAGTTACACATTCTCAAACCCAGCGAAGTCCCTATCTCGCGGTTGCAACCCTATTTTCGCCATTGCGACTCTTCATCAGCGATACCCACGGCGAGCCCTGATCTCTCGCGGTCGCGACCCAGTTTTCGCCACCGCGATTCCGTTAGTTTCAGAAAATATAATCGCCACCACAAGAGTGATTTAGTAAGTTTCCTTTTCCCTCACCTTGTTTTTATTATTTTATTTTCTTGTCTTTACAATAACTCATATCGAGCTCATACCGACTTGGTACTGACTTGTACTGAGCTGAGAAAATTTGCAGTTTTATTGGGCATTTCGCCGCCGCAACACCACTGCTCGCGACCGCGGAATCTACATTTTTGCCCCAGCGAGCAAGTCTACCCACCACCGGCGAAATCCATCAACTCGCCGCCACGACTCCACCATTCGCGGTCGCGAAATTCACCTTCTCGCCCGGTGAGTTACACATTCTCAAACCCAGCGAAGTCCCTATCTCGCGGTTGCAACCCTATTTTCGCCATTGCGACTCTTCATCAGCGATACCCACGGCGAGCCCTGATCTCTCGCGGTCGCGACCCAGTTTTCGCCACCGCGATTCCGCCAGTTTCAGAAAATATAATCGCCACCACAAGAGTGATTTAGTAAGTTTCCTTTTCCCTCACCTTGTTTTTATTATTTTATTTTCTTGTCTTTTATGTTTCATTGAGGACAATGAAAGATTTAAGTGTGGGGGAGGGATTAAGTGCATGTAGTTAGATCATGTTTCAATTATTGCATGCATTTCATGTTTATTTCAGCACTTTAAAATTTTTGAATTGGTTTTTATTGAACCAAAGAAAAAAATAAAAAATGCAATAAATCAAAAAATATCATGCATTGCATAATACGTTGTTATTCAAACACCCACCTTAGTTAGTGAAACTCTATATTTTCTTATGGCATGAACTTGTAAAGCCTACGATGAGTTTGAAGTGCTTAGCCTTATTGTTCTAAAATGTTTTCTTTTGGAGCATGATTGGTCATGTAATTAAGCATGTATGATTAAGCTTGAGTATGATTGAAATCCTACAAAACATGACCCTTAGGAGAATGTTTTAGCCTTATTAGAATCATTTATAATTCCCTTTTGCTTACATGTGTGATTTACTCTCCTTATGTTTCTACCTCTTGATATTGAGTTCATTATCTATTGTCAAGACCGACTCACATGTTTGTTGCTTGCAGAATTTATGCTTTTATATTTAATATTTGGCTTTAGTTGCTTGTTGAGAGAATTGAGTGAAATAATATGGCAATGATTGATACACTTAGTAACCGGATCTATGCATGACACCCATGGGTATGATTCACGTAAAACGGTGTTGAAAACTACCCACTAAGAAAGGAAGCTTGATTATTGAGTAACCGGGTTCATTCATGATACCCATGTTTGCAACTCGCGTAAAAAGATGTTCAGGTGGACTTTATTCAAGTAAGTTGAGGTTTTGATAGACCGGGGCCATTCATGACACCCATGTTTGCGACTTGCGTAAGGAATACACCAAAGCCGAAAGAAATCAAAGAAAAAATAAGAAAAAGAAAAAAGAAACGAAAATGAAAAGGAAAAGAAAAGAAATAAAAAAAAGTGAAATTCTAGAGCCAAATTGTTTATTTTTATTGTTCTTCCGCAAGTAATGACATTTCGGTGGAGATTTGGTGATATTGTTGTCAATTTCTATGAGCTTAGTGCATCTTGGATTGAGTTGAGAGTTGTACTTAAAGCCTAAACATATGAGAGCATGAGTGAAACACATATTCCCAGTGAATTTGAATGATTTCTACTTCTATGCTTTGATCACTAAATACATGCTATGATGTTTCTTCACTTGATCATGTGTTCATTCAAATTGATGTTGCTTTTGATTAAGGCTATTGCATGAATGATGAACTCGTAGGTACAAGTTGCTTTTTATTATTTGCTCGAGGACTAGCGAAGCTTAAGTATGGGGGAGTTTGATAAGGCGTATTTTAGTAGGCATTATATGATGGTTTTAGAAGCATTTAATTGTCATATAATCATGTTTTCCAGTTAATTGCATAATATGCTCTTTTAGTGGTAAAGTTCGGAAATTATGCTATTTTATTGGATTTATGTAGATTCGTAGTGCCGACGAGCTTGGGAAAAGTCCAAAAAAGAGAGAATGGGACAAGCCATGAAGGATCCAAGACAAGCCAAGGAGCAATAGAGCAAGGAATCAAAGCTAAGGAGCACGAGAAGAAGAGCGGAAACGAAGGACCATGTAGAAATATCATCTTTAAGCTTCTGATAACTTCGATTCAGCTTCTGAGTATTCATGAGAGTTGTATTCCTTGAAAATATCTTTCTAACGCATATCCATATGCATCAATCGGACGAACGACGCCTCCAGAAAGTGCATTACAAGTTCAGTCCGCCGAAGTCGTCGCCACTGCATAGGACGACGCCCACCGCTAAAATAGCGGCGCCCGCCGTTATCGCTGTTTCTGGATCTGCGCAAAGCGTCCCAATTCCATCTTTATGGAAACTCTATTCTAGGGTTTGGCCGACGTCTTTAGGTGATAACTCCACTCCCTTGGTGAAAATCGGAAAAGGTTTCAAAGGCTTTGACACATAGCGTGTGTCAAAGGTCTTGAAGCTACAGCTGTGTTGATGAAACACAAAACCTGTATTATTTGTATATTATGTCTGAATGTTACTATATGCTATTGTTATTATATATTTCCGGATATTATTATATACACTATGTACTAACAATGCAGCAAGTTTTTCGGAAAAAAATCTCCTACCTTAAGCTTAAGACGTGAAGAGTTATACAATTATATAGAAGATTGTGAAGATTGCCATGATCTGTTCTAGCCGTTGAAGAGAAGATCCTTCTTTGAAAGAGGCGCCGATTTGATTTAATATAAAAAGGAGATGAACAGAAGAAGACAAACACAGTTGTGGAACACAAGCATTCATTCACACTCAAGCCTTCAAGTCAATCTGTCTTCTTCGTGTGCTCTCTGCTAGTTGTTAAGAGTCGTATCTTTTGTTTCAAAGCATTTGAGAGTCACACAGTGAGCTTATAGGATATATTTCGAGAGAGTGTTATACTCGAGAGTTTATAACTCAAGAAGTGGACACTGGGCGATTGATTCACGAAGTGTAAGAGGATTGTACTAGATAGCTGAGAGAGGTGGGGCTCTTCTAGATTGGTCTAGGACTCCAAGGGAACGTGAGTTGACTAGATTGCAATTGTATAGGAGAGAGGCTTCTCGGTGAGCTATTAGGATCCTAAGTCTTGTGAATCAATAAAGCCGGTTGAATCCAAGGGTTGTGGAAGAACCCTAGGCGGGGACGTAGGCCAAGTTCGTGCCAAACCTCGTTAACAATTTGTTGCATCCTTTACTTATTGCTTTACCATATTTCTACACTTGTTTCGAATTGTATAACTCTTTGTGATTCAGGTTTTCTAGAGGAAAGAATTAAGTCTAATCTCAAAGGGTTTTGCAAGCGTTTCAAAAGTCTTGAGATTATCAGCGAAAAGTTGGCATACTCTATTCAACACCCCTTCTAGAGTATCTTTATATTACTTTGTTATACATTATCGAACCTTCAATTGGTATCAGAGCCTTACTCACTGCTTTTGATCTAACAATCTTGTGAGTTTTTTATCATGTCTAGTGAAGCAAGCGGAGGATTTGCACAAGTGAGGTCTACCAGTAGACCACCACTTTTTGTAGGAAATAACTTCGTCCACTGGAGGTCCTTGATGAAAATGTTCATTATAGATCAAGATCTGGAACTTTGGAACATTATAGAGACTGGTCCGAAGGTTCCAGTGAAAGATGGACCAAATGGAACCAAAGTCGCGAAGACCGAGGCTGAATTCATCCAAGAGGATCTTGAACTCGTCTCCAAGAACTACAAGGCTATTAACTTACTATACTGTGGTCTTAGTACTGATGAGTTTAACCGTATTTCATCTTGTAGGTCGGCTAAAGATATTTGGGACAAGCTGGTTGTCACCTACGAAGGAACCAGTCAAGTGAAGGACACCAAGATCAGCATCTTCCTTCGAAAGTATGAACTCTTCAAAATGAAGCCTGATGAGTCTATTAAGGCCATGTTCACACGGTTCACGGAAATCACGAACAACCTTGACTCTCTCGGCAAGACCTTTGAGAATGTTGAGAAAGTGAGGAAGATACTGAGGTGCCTCCCAAAAGACAAATGGGGCTCGAAAGTGACAGCCATAGAAGAAGCCCAGAATCTCACCACTCTACTCCTTGATGACTTGCTTGGGAAGCTGATCACACATGAGATGATTCTCAATGAAGACGATGGAGAACTTCCAACAAGCACTAAGAACTTGGCACTCAAGTCTAAGAAGGATGAGCCCAAAGATGTGTCTGATTGTGAAAATGAGGATGATCCCTTTGATCTCATTACAAGGGGTCTTTCTCGAATCCTCAAGATGAAGAAGCAATTCAACAACAAAGATGGATCAGAGTCTTCTAAATTTCGAGGTAAGTCTCAATACAACAAATATGACAAGAAGACTAAACCTTTGTCTTGTTTTGAATATAGTGAAACAGACCATCTAGTGAAAGATTGCCCTCAAAAGAAGAAGAGCCAATTCAAGAAAGGCAATAGATGGAAAAAGAAAGCCATCGTGGCAACTTGGAGTGATTCTGACTCAGGTGACTTAGACTCCGATGATGAGAAGGCCAACATTTGTCTCATGGCCTCAGGAGATGAATCCCACGATGAGCAACTTGAGGTAACTGTAAGAGAACTCATGGCAAGTCCAAAAGAGGTACTATCGGAATTCCTTTCTAATATGATTGTCAATGAAGGAAAACTTATTGCCCAAACCAACACTCTTATTAAGAAAACCGTGGACCAGGAAAGAACTATTGAGGAACTGTCTATGAGGGTCAAAAGTCTTGAAACCTCTTATTCAGGTCTTGACATTAAAGTCAAGACTCTTGACTCAGAGAAATCTGAACTCAAGCAAGATCTCTCGTCTCTAAGAAGTGAACATCATGACTTAGAGAGCGAGAAGATCTCCCTGAATAAGAAGATTCAAGACCAACAGACAGCCCTCATAAGTTTTACCAAGTCCAAGGGCACTCTCGATATGATGTTGGGTGAGCAACAAAGTTCTCTAAACAGAAGTGGTATTGGTTACAACCCGAGGTTTTTAAAGAAGCAACACATTACCACTTTTGTAAAGGCAAAAGGAAGCAGAACCTCTCCTATATGTCACCACTGTGCAAGAAAGGGACATGTAAGAGAGACCTGCCCCTATAGAAGAAAGGATCCTCATATTATTCGCAATACATTTCCTGTTCGCTTGAGAAAAGAACGGATAACGCAAGTTTGGGTCCCCAAAGGCACTATTTTACCAAATATGATTTATCCCAATAAAGGATCTAAATTTGCTCACTGGTTTAGCCACAAAGGTTGATTTTTGTTTTGCAGGAGATCACCAAGGTGAAAGAGCAAAAATGGATTATTGAAAGTGGATGCTCTAGACATATGAGTGGGAAGAGGTCTCTCTTCCATGAACTAAAGAAGCTCCACTGGAACAATCACTCTTGGTGACAAAGGAAAGTGTGACATCGTTGGTATCGGTAGTGTTGGGAGTTATCCTAACCATAGTATTAAAAATGTTTATCTTGTTAATGGTTTGAAGTATAATTTGTTTAGTGTCTCTCAACTATGTGATAGTGGTAATAATGTTGGATTTAACAAGAAAAGATGTCTAGTGTGCATAGAAGATACAGGTGAAGTAGTTCTAACTGCCTATCGCTATAACAACATCTATGCTGTGAATGCTGAGCAAGTGGCACAAGGAAGCTTAACATGTCTAAAGGCTTTGACGGACGATCCAAAGCTTTGGCACAGGAGACTCGGTCATGTAATCCCACATACACTACAAAAGCTTGTGTCCAAAGGGCTTGTAAGAGGACTACCTGAGTTGGACTTCAAAGGTATTGATATGTGCAAAGCATGCACACGAGGTAAACAAATACGTAGCTCTTTCAAACCCAAAAAGGTTGTAAGTACTTCTAGACCCCTTGAAATTTTACATATGGATTTATGTGGTCCTATGCGAGTCAAATCTCCCAATGGTAAAAAGTACATGCTTGTTGTTGTTGATGATTTTTAAAAAGAAAAATCAAAGGCCTTGTTTGAGTTTTCAAAACTTTGTAAGGAGTTGCAAACTTTAAGAAACGAGCCCATAGTGTCAATTCGAAGTGATCAAGGTAGGGAGTTTGATCAACTTCAGTTTGATTTGTTTTGTGCTAAATATGGCATCTCCCATAATTTTTCTGCTCCTAGGACACCTCAACAAAATGGGGTTGTGGAACAAAAGAACCGCACCCTAGAGGACATGGCCAGGACTATGCTTTTAGAAAATGCATTACCTAAAACCTATTAGGCTGAAGCTGTTAACACAGCTAACTATATTTTGAATCATTGTCTTATTCGTTCCATCCTTTAAAGAAAACTCCTTATAAACTTTTCAAAGGCCGCAAACCTCTTATATCGTATTTTAAACCTTTTGGCTGTACTTGTTTTGTTCATAACAATGGAAAAGATAACCTTGAGAAATTTGATGGCGTAGTGATGAAGGTATATTTCTTGGCTACTCCACAAGTAGCAAAGCATATAGAATCTTCAACAAGAGGACCAAGATGGTTGAGGAAAGTATACATGTTATATTTGATGAATGAAATGACAGTTCTTTAAGTGAAAGTGTTGCAGATTTAGATCTTAACAGCCATACAGAGAATGAGGATGGCAATGATATTGCTACCAAGAACACAAAGAAGAGGAACATGCAGGATCGGATTCTTAACACTAAAGAATTGGCCCAAGGTGTTGAAGCTCAGTCCAAAGCCCTTGGCGACCAATCCAAAAGTGTTGAGACTTCAGAAACTGATGTAACTGAGCCTAACATATCCATGAAGTCAGATGTACCACAAATCAAACCTGTTGATGTGACGAACCAGGGAGCTGAGACTAGCGAGAGAAAGTTCAAATACTCCTCATCACACTCATTAAAGGATATCATCTCTGACCCTACATCTAGTGTTCAAACTCGTTCTAAACTTAAAGATCTTTGTGTTTTTCACGCGTTTGTTTCTCTTATAGAACCAAAGAAGGTAAATGAGGCCCTTCAAGAGCCAAACTCGATCATTCCTATGCAAAGTGAGCTTAACGAATTTGAAAGGAACAAAGTCTGGACCTTGAAGCCTAGGCCAAAGCATTAATCAGTCATTGGCACACGTTGGGTATTTCGGAACAAGCTAGATGAGAATGGTAAGATCGTGAGGAACAAAGCAAGACTTGTTGCTCAAGGCTACAATCAAGAGGAAGGTATTGACTACGAGAAGACTTTTGCTCCCATAGCTAGGCTTGAAGCCATTCGCATATTATTAGCATTTGCATCTTTTATGGGCATAAAGTTATATCAAATGGATGTCAAGTGTGCTTTTCTTAATGGTTTCTTAGAAGAAGAAGTCTATGTGGCCCAACCCCCAGGTTTTGAAAGTTCAGAATTTCCTAATCATGTTTACAAACTGGACAAAGCGCTATATGGTTTGAAACAAGCCCCACGAGCTTGGTATGAGCACTTGTCAAAATATCTTTTAGAAAACAATTTTAAAAGGGGATTGATCGACAAGACTCTTTTTATCAAGACCAAAGGAAAGGACATTTTGGTTATTCAAATATATGTTGATGATATATTGTTTGGGGCTACTAACACATCTTTGTGCAAGGAATTTTCTGACATTATGTGCAGTGAATTTGAGATGAGCTTGATGGGTGAACTCAACTTCTTTTTGGGATTACAAGTTCATCAATCTAAGAAAGGAATCTTTGTCAACCAAAGCAAGTACACGAAGGATCTCTTGACTTGAAGAAGTTCAAGATGGATCAATCCAAAGCAGCCAAGACACCCATGAGCTCAACCTTATCTCTAGATCAAGACAAGACCGGGAAGAGTGTCAATCAAAAGGAGTATCGAGGGATGATTGGATCATTATTATATCTTACTGCTAGTAGACCTGACATCATGTTTAGTGTTTGCATGTGTGCTTGGCTTGTGGTACTCGAAGCAAAGAGATTTTACACTCATTGGATATTCTGATGCAGACTTTGCAGGCTATAAGGTGGATAGAAAGAGCACGTCGGGATGTTGTCAATTCTTAAGAGCATCCTTGATTAGTTGGCACTCAAAGAAACAAAACTCAGTTGCTCTATCCACTGTCAAAGCCGAATACATAGCAGCTGGAGCATGTTGCTCCCAAATCCTTTGGATAGCTCAACAAATGAGAGATCTTGGCATTAACCTCAAAGGCATTCCCATTAAGTGTGACAATACAAGTGTCATCTCCATTACAAAGAATCCTGTTCAGCATTCAAGGACCAAACATATTGATGTAAGGCATCATTTCATTAGAGACCATGTCGAAAAAGGTGATGTATCCATATCCTTTATTTCAACTGATTATCAATGGGCTGACATTTTTACTAAGCCTTTGGCAAAGGACAGGTTCACCTTCATTAGACGTGAGATCGGAATGCTTAACAGGGATGCACTTTCGTAGGGGGAGCTTTCCCTTTACGAAAGATAACTTCTACTCAATGTCAAGACCTTTGAGATTCATGTCAAAGTTTGTGAACTGAACAGTAGAGCACATATAACGGATCATATATTTGGTTGATATCTTATTAGATACTTGATCAAATATAGTTTTAATAGATTTTAACCTTTTTATACTTTACCTATTTTATTTTCCGAAAAATCTTTTATCCGAGTGCATTTTATTTATGGGATATTATCCGGTTATATTTTATTTGTGGAAATTATTTTAAATCGGATAAATATCTTCTTGCCTTAGCCTTTAAGAATTGAAATGATCTTTTTAAAATTTGAATTTTTGGTAAGTCAATTTGATTTTCAAATTTGGTGACTATTTTCACACTCCTCCCTTTGTTGAAAGACAAAAAGGGGGAGATGGTTTGATGGTTTAGACTTTGAAACTGCTGTGAACCAAGGGTCTTGGAAGACCTTGTTTTGTTTTGTTTTGTTGGATGTTTCTCTTTGGCTTTGAAAACTTATGATCCAACATTCGTCTAACCCATGCAGGTACTTAGTCCGATTTTTGTTATGATATATCTGCTTGACTAAGTTACAGGGATGCACAGGTTTTGTCTTTCATCAAGGGGGAGATTGATAACTCCACTCCCTTGGTGAAAATCGGAAAAGGTTTCAAAGGCTTTGACACATAGCGTGTGTCAAAGGTCTTGAAGCTACAGCTGTGTTGATGAAACACAAAACCTGTATTATTTGTATATCATGTCCGAATGTTACTATATGCTATTGTTATTATATATTTCTGGATATTATTATATACACTATGTACTAACAATGCAGCAAGTTTTTCAAAATAAAATCTCCTACCTTAAGCTTAAGACGTGAAGAATCATATCGGGGATCATGGCTTCGGAGTTTCCCAAAATAGAAGATTGTGAAGATTGCCATGATCTGTTATAGCCGTTGAAGAGAAGATCCTTCTTTGAAAGAGGCGCCGATTTGATTTAATATAAAAAGGAGATGAAGAGAAGAAGACAAGCACAGTTGTGGAACACAAGCATTCATTCGCACTCAAGCCTTCAAGTCAATCTGTCTTCTTCGTGTGCTCTCTGATAGTTGTTAAGAGTCGTATCTTTTGTTTCAAAGCATTTGAGAGTTACACAGTGAGCTTATAGGATATATTTTGAGAGAGTGTTATACTCGAGAGTTTATAACTCATGAAGTGGACACTAGGCGATTGATTCACGAAGTGTAAGAGGATTGTACTAGATAGCTGAGAGATGTGGGGCTCTTCTAGATTGGTCTAGGACTCCAAGGGAACGTGAGTTGACTAGATTGCAATTGTATAAAAGAGAGGCTTCTCGGTGAGCTATTAGGATCCTAAGTCTTGTGAATCAATAAAGTCGGTTGAATCCTAGGGTTGTGGAAGAACCCTAGGCGGGGACGTATGCCAAGTTCGTGCCGAACCTCGTTAACAATTCGTTGCGTTCTTTACTTATTGCTTTACCATATTTCTGCACTTGTTTCGAATTGTATAACTCCTTTGTGATTCAGGTTTTCCAGAGGAAAGAATTAAGTCTAATCTTAAAGGGTTTTGCAAGCGTTTCAAAAGTCTTGAGATTATCAGCTAAAAGTTGGCTTACTCTATTCAACCCCCCTTCTAGAGTATCTTCATATTACTTGTTATACATTATCGAACCTTCATTAGGTTTTATAAGAGACTTTTCTCAGCCGTTTAAAGGCATTCTAGCATTCATATTCTCAGTCCTTTTTCTCTATTCAATTCAATTAGTTTAGGTTTTGTTTTCTATTAAAGAGAAGGAATTTAGGTAAGCCATGCTTGGCTAATTCTTCATTATTTTCATCTACACTTTCAAGACTTGGTTGTTTGTTTGTGAGTTTTTAATGAAGTATTATTTCTCTCTTTAATGTCTTTCGATTTCCCTTGCGATTATTGATGATATTATTGTGATTGGCCGCCATAATAGTATCTTGCTAGGTATTTGTTCTCTCGTCATTGAATGAATTCCGTAATAGCTTCCTTAGGATTGTGATAACCCTTGTTTGATCATGACTAAGTAGGGATTTCGACATATGTCTTAAAACTCGGTTACCTTGCATACTTGGTGTTATTCATAGCCTAGATTCTTAGGAACTTGTGCTATCTTTATGTTAAATCTTTGTCCGTGCTTAGGTTACATAAAGGTGTAAGGGATTAATTGTGCTCCTTGTGCTTTAGCGCGTGTTTGGCAAATTGGGGGTTTTTTAGGGGTTGGGGTTTTTTTAGGAGTTGGAGTTCATTTGGTGTATTATGGAGGTGTGGGAGGTGGAGTTTTTTTTTAAAATAACCTTGAAAAAAATCTGATTGATGTTTGGTGGGTATAAGGTTTATAAATGGTTATTGGGAATGAAAAGTCAAAATTGCCCCTCTTCCCCCTTCCCCTTTCTTCCTCCTGGTTATATCGCTGTGCATGTACAGCCATTCCTTCCTCCCTTCATAGTTTTTTTTTCTCTTGAACAACAATTTAATACTTCTTCCTCCTTCCTCCCTTTGGTTTTTTGTTGCTCTCGAACGGTAATTTCGGTGGCAGGGTGGTTGTTGCTGGTCGAGGTCGCTGAAATCGAACAAGCAGCAGCCCTCATTGGGCGTGAGAGATCGCCGACAGTGGTGAGGTTGCTGGTCGAGGTCGCAATTTCGGTGGCTGGAGGTGGTTGCTTCTGGACGAGGTTGCCGACAGTGGTGAGGTTGGTGGTGGCGGTGGCTGAATTGAGGGGCAAATGGGGTTTTTTATTTACACCCAAAAAAATTAACCTCCATAATCTCCCCCCCCCCCCCCCCCCCCAGGTTTTGATTTCAAGAAAACTAAACTGCACCTTGAACCCATGGAAGCTGATGCCACAGCTGCTATAAAACACCCGCTCGAGAGGTTAAATTTTTTTTAAACCTTTGAAACCTTATAAAAACTGCTATCAAACACAGCCTTAATCTACTCAAACTAAGATAGGAGGAATTCATAGAGAAAAACTTTAGTTGGATTCAACGACAAATAAAGCTAACCAATGTCGAGAATTTGTGGATGGAAACATCTCTTTTATCTATCAATTGCAATTGTTTAGATTAGTTTCTTCCATTTACTCTATTCCCATATTTTGCCTTTCAATCAATAATTGCACAATTATTGGAAATACTTGTTTCTCTGTGGGATCGACCCCTTACTTGCATCCTATACTAGTTTGTTTGTTTTGGAATTATTTTGATAAGGGAAATCAATGACTTTCCCTCCGTCAATCAAAGAGTCCGACATTGAAAATACGAACAAACAAGTCTTAGTATATGAGTTAGTGAGCAACTCCTCCTAAATCTCGACTCGGGATTGTTCGAATACATAACAAGCCGAGCCCGAACAAGTTGTTAAGCTCGTTTTGAGTCCGAGCCGAGCCTGAGCCTACCGTATCCCAATATTTTTTATAGGAACCAGTAGACATGTCATCAGGACCCGATGCCTTATCAGGTTTTGTATTGAACACCGCATTCTATATCTCGATATTAGAGACAGGTGCAGTGAGCAAGTTATTGTCCTCATAAGTGACCTCCCGACCGATAACATCAAGTTCGGATGAAACATGTTTGGCATGGTCGAAAGCTAAACGAAAACGAGCTTTAAAGTCCTTCTCGAACTCTTCCTGAATCCTGTTGTGAATCGGAAATGATAATTCCATTGTCCAGGCAGATGGATTTGATCAATTTTTTACCACGTTTGGCAGAGGCAATTCTATAAAAGTAGGCCGAGTTTGTATCGTTTAATTTGACGTGTTTAACTTTCACCCGTTGGCTCCAGTATCGACGTTGGTAGTCAAGCATTTTCTCTTTTTGTTGAGTAATTGTTTTTGAATTTTGATATCATGAGCATTACAACTCTGAGTAAGCTTGGTTTGAAGAAGAAGTAAAGCGTTGCCGGTGAGCAAAATCTGATTATTGATCTAACTTGATGCGGGACCATCCTACAGTTAACCCCGTATCAAATTGGCATCAGAGCTTTGGTTTCCGACATCAAAGTTGTGTCTTTTCTTTTCATAAACACAAAAACAAAAACAAAAAGTCTTTTCTTGTTTTGCTCTTTTACTTCTTGTTTCTTGAATTTGATTATTGCACTAACCTTTCTTGTTTGTGATTGTTGTGGTTGCTTAGCCCAAACACAAAGCCTAGCCGAGACCAGTGGAGTCGACCAAGTCAGTGCACACATCCCTTTGTGTACACCCTGACCGACGACACCTAGTGTCCCCATAGTCAAGATTGGCCGACATTCCACATACACCACAACAAAACCTAGTTTGTTCTATCTTTTTCTATCTTTGGCTTATTTGTTTTATCTATTCTATTTGCCTTAATTAAAAATCAGATTTTTGTGGTAGATTAATTCCATATTATATCTATCATATATCTTGAAAGGCTTAGATAGATTCACTTACCAAATTTGACCAAAGGTTGTCTATATCTATTCATTAGGGCTTAAATTTTATTTCATTCACCTCATTCATATTTTTTTCGAGTCCTTTACATTGTTTTTGAGTCTTTCTTGCATTAGGTTAAAAAAAAACAGTCGATTTCATTCAAAAAAAAGAGATTGAAGTTGAACCTAGGAAGATAAAATTCACTATGGGCAAAAGTAAGTCCAAAAAAAAAGTTTGCTGATCTACTAGTGCAAGAAAGCTCCAAAGGACAAAAAGTTGGTGAATTGCCCTAGCCCTAGTCGACATACCTTTCTACCAAACACAATACCTCCACAAAACACAAAATTGAAACCCTACCTTGCAACTACAACATCCTAACTTAAAGGTTTCAAATCAAAAGAGGTAAATTTCCAAACTTTCTTTGTTTTTCTTTTATTTTCTTTATTTCTCCACATTGTCGAGTACTTCTCCCTGATTTCGAGTACTCCTTGTGTGTTTTTGGGTTCTGTCGAGTACTCTTCTCCCACGTCGAGTGCTTTGTGTTGTGTCGAGTGCTCAAACTCCTGTCGAGTGCTTTGTTTGTCTTGTCGAGTGCTTTACAATTTCTGTCGAGTGCTTGTTTTTGGTTTATCGAGTGCTTGAATCCTTTGTCGAGTGCTCTTTGTCTTGTTTCATTCATTCTCTCATATACATATCTTGATTGTTAGGTTTTTTCTTGAGTGTTGATTTGCCCAAGGCGGATTGAAACAACAAGCGTGACATACCAATTAGAGAGGGAGTGTGAGCGAAATACATTGTGAGTTGTTTATACTTTATCTAACCTTTACATAGTTCTTTGTTTCTTTTTTTTGTGATGTCTAATAATCAGGTTAACAACGATGCCAACAATGGCAATAACGACAACAACTCCAACAATACCTCCACCGTGTCACCCGAGATGTTCAACAACATGATGAACACCAACATGGATACCTTCACAGAAACCTTGGTTGCGTTGGGAGCAAAGGTGGCGGCATTGGAGTCTAGGCCGAGTGGTTCTAATACCATGGGTGGCCGAGGTGATCAAAGGCGTGACGATACGCCTCGCAATGAAAGGAAAGTCCGAAATCCTAACCCTAATCCTAATCCTGATTTAAATAACCCTTTATTTGAAGAAAACAACTCTCCACGAGGGGAGAGATATGGTAGAAATAATGGGTTTGCTAATGCGCAGGGACAAGGAAGAGGAACAGGGAGAGATCGAGGCTTCCAAGAGGAGTTCTACCAGACAGAGGACGATGATGGATTCCAAGAAGAGGAGTATTGGGATCAACGTCCTAGGCGGAACGATAGAGGAGGTCGATACCAATACAGAGCACCTAGAGATCCTGATCAGGACGGCATAGGTAAGGTAAAGGTAAAGATTCCTCCTTTTGAAGGTAAAACTGATCCAGATGTTTATATTGATTGGGAAACCAAAATGGATCAAATCTGGAATTGTCACAACTTCTCCGACGCTAAAAAGGTGCAATTAGCTTCATTAGAATTCAATGTCTTTGCTTTAATTTGGTGGGATAACCTAGTTAAAGAAAGAAGAAGAGCCCTTGATGCGTCTATCGCTTCTTGGGATCAACTAAAAGCACTAATGAGGAGAAGATTTTTTCCCTAACACTATGCTAGAGAACTTAGACAATGTCTAGAAAACTTAAAACAAGGTAGCAAAACTGTTGAGGAAACATTTAATGCAATGCAAGAAACCATGGCTAGAGCTAATGTAGTTGAGCCTGATGAAGATACAAATGCTAGGTTTCTTAGAATATTGCACCCGGCCTTAGCTCATGAAATTGATTATTTTCCTTATTCTACGCCTATTGAGCTTTTACATTTAACAATAAAGGTAGAAAGAGGAGCACGATATAGGAGCCAAGGGAGGATGTCGAATGGCCAGCAGCAGGGATGGCGCCAGAGCCGACCCTAGCAGCCCCAAGGGCGCACGGATGGAGGTCCTCGAGATTGAACAAGTCAGCCCCAATGGAAGGGTGAAAATCAAGCACCCCAACAGGCCATCGACAAGGGTAAAGCACCCATGTACGGACGAGATTCGTCTGGGGTATCTACTGGCCCCAAAGGGAGTAATCCTAACTCTTCTACCACTAGATCTAGGGATATTGTTTGCTTTAAATGCCAAGGTAGAGGTCATTATATGAAGGATTGTCCTAATAAGAAAACTCTCATGATTAATCACCTAGGAGAATATGAATCTGAAAATTCTTGTGATGAACATGATGAGCATGCTAATAATGATGATGATCAAAACCTTAACCTTTTATGCTATGATGATGATGATTGTGTTGAATATGAACATGGTGAATCTTTGATTGTTAGAAGAGTTTTAAGTGTTGTTCCTACTCCCTGTGATGACAATCAACGTCAAAACTTGTTTCATACTCGCTGTTTACTTAAAGGAAAGGTTGTCAATGTGATCATTGATGGAGGAAGTTGCTGTAACTTAGCTAGTCAAGAAATGGTTGATAAATTGCAACTTTCTACTGTTCAACACCCTAGACCTTATAAATTGCATTGGATGAATGATTGTGGAAACTTACAAGTGAATAGGCAAGTTAAAGTTCATATCAAATTAGGACATTATGAAGATGATGTTTTATGTGATATTGTTCCTATGCAAGCCTTCATATTTTATTAGGTCGTCCTTGGCAATCTGATCGTAAGGTCTTACATGATGGGTTTACTAACCGTTACTCCCTTACTTTTCAGGGGAAGAACGTCGTTCTCAAGCCTATGACACCTAAACAAGTGGCTGATGAGATTGAGAAGCGAAAGGTAAGTAAAGGTGAGTTAGATAAGGAGGCTCAATCGAGCCAAGTGGGTTCACAATCTCGGCCTAAGGATGTGCTATTGGCTTCCAAAAGTGCATATTTAGACGAGTTTGTGGATGGGGAAACAACTCTCATGCTCCTATGCAAAGGGTTGAATATGTTGAGTGAGGAGCTTATAGCTACTCTCTCTCCTCACATCATATCTCTTCTTGAAGAGTATAAGGATGTGTTCCCCGATGACATACCACCAGGTCTACCCCCTATTTGTGGAATTGAGCATCAAATTGATCTTATTCTAGGGGCTTCTTTGCCTAATAGACCTGCCTATCGTATGAATCCCACTGAGACCCAAGAGGTCCAATACCAAGTCTAGGAACTGTTGGATAAGGGATATATTAGAGAAAGCTTAAGTCCTTGTGATGTGTCTGTGTTATTAGTCCCTAAGAAAGAAGGATCATGGAGAATGTGCGTAGATTATAGGGCTATTAATAACATAAATGTTAAATATCGTCATCCCATTCCACGTTTAGATGATATGCTAGATGAATTACATGGAGCATCTATATTTTCGAAAATAGATCTTAAAAGTGGCTACCATCATATTAGAATTAAGGAAGGCGATGAATGGAAAACAACATTTAAGACTAAGTTTGGTTTATATGAGTGGTTGGTTATGCCTTTTGGTTTAACTAATGCTCCAAGTACTTTTATGCGATTAATGAATCGTGTGCTTAGAAACTTTATAGGGAAATTTGTTGTTGTTTATTTTGATGACATATTAATTTATAGCAAATCTCCTAAAGAACATGAAGCACATCTTAGGGAAGTACTTAAAACTTTAAGAATAGAACACTTGTATGCTAATTTAAAGAAATGTGAATTATGTAATGAACAAGTGTCTTTTCTTGGTTTTGTAGTGAGCTCCAATGGACTGCGTGTTGATGAAGCCAAGATCAAAGCTACTCAAGAGTGGCCGACACCCACCAATATCGGCCATGTGAGGAGCTTTCAGGGACTGGCGAGCTTCTATAGACGGTTTGTGCGCGACTTCAGCACCATCTCAGCCCAGCTCACTGAGCTCACAAAGAAGAGAAGCGAGTTGACATGGGGCACGGCTCAGGAGGATGCTTTTCGCACATTAAAGGAGAAGCTTACGCAAGCTCCATTGCTTTCTTTGCCGGACTTCACTCGGCCCTTTGAGGTTGAATGCGATGCTAGCGGGTTGGTCCCATTACCTATGATAAGGAATTGTATGCATTGTATAGAGTTCTTAAGACTTGGTCCCATTACCTATGGCCTAGTGAGTTTATTCTTAGGACTGATCATGAATCATTGAAACATTTTAAAAGCCAAGATAAACTTGATAGGAGACATGGTAGATGGATGGAGTTCATTGAAACATTTCCTTATGTGATTAAATATAAAAAAGGCAAAGACAATGTGGTAGCTGATGCATTATCTAGAAGACATGTTATTTTAACCACTTTGGATTCTAGAGTCTTAGGCTTTGTTTATATTAAGGAATTGTATGAAAATGATATAGATTTTGGGGAAAACTTTTTAAATGCAAAGATAAAGGCCCAACCGAAAATTTCTACATATTTGATGGTTTCTTATTTCGAAAGGATCAAGTGTGCATTCCTAGATGTTCTCTTCGCTTATTACTTGTTAATGAAGCCCATAGTGGTGGTTTAATGGGACATTTTGGAAGGGATAAAACATATCATATATTGAAAGCACACTTTTATTGGCCACATATGCTTAGGGATGTAGAACATTGCCTTAAAAGATGCATTGATTGTTTAAAGGCCAAATCTAAGCTTATACCCCATGGACTCTACACGCCACTACCCACATCCTCAGCCCCTTGGAAAGACATTTCTATGGATTTTATAGTTAGGTTGCCCAGAACTAAGAAGGCGATGGATTCTATATTTGTAGTGGTTGATAGATTCTCTAAAATAGCTCATTTCATTGCATGCCACAAAACTGATGATGCTACCAATGTTGCTAATTTATTCTTTAAAGAGGTAGTAAGATTACATGGTGTACCGAAAACAATAGTGAGTGATAGGGATGTTAAATTCTTTAAAGAGGTAGTAAGATTACATTGCTATTCTCTACTTCTAGCCACCTCCAAACTGATAGCCAAACTGAGGTGACTAATAGAACCCTTACAACCGTCCTAAGAGCCATTATTAGGAAGAATTTGAAACTTTGGGAAGAAGTCTTACCTCATGTGGAGTTTGCTTATAATAGAACTATGCATTCATCGATGAAAATCACTCCATTTGAATGTGTTTATGGTGTTAATCCACTAACCCCTTTTGATCTTACTCCATATCCTATGAGAGAGAAAGAATCATTTGAAGCAGGCAAGCATGTCGAGTTCGTTAAGGAGCTGCATGAACGGACGCGTCAGAAGATTATGCAAAAGGCTGAATACAACGCCAACAAAGCAAACAAGGGGCGGCGTTTGGTCACATTTCAGCCTAGGGATCTTGTGTGGGTGCACCTAAGGAAGGAGAGGTTTCCAACTGAGAGGAAGAGCAAGCTCGCACCACGAGGAGATGGACCATTCAAGGTTCTTCAACGAGTTGGTGAGAATACCTACAAGCTGGAGCTTCCTAGAACTTATGGCGTGAGCGCAACCTTCAAAGTCGCGGATCTAATCCCTTACTTTGCTGTGGATGAGGACTTGGATTCGTGGTCGAATCCTTTCCAAGAAGGGAAGGTTGATGCGGGACCATCTTCTACACCTCCAGACTCGCCTATCATCTTAGGAGAAGGACTTATGACTCGAGCCCGAGCTAAGAAGCTTCAGAGAGACTCATTCATGTTTGTGAGTCACGCATTGTTCTCGAGCACGGTTCAACTTCCAGAGCCTACATTGAAGACCTATATGTGCATAGGGATTCAAGACATCACCGATCCACCTTAGTCTTAGTTATGCCGATTTTGGCTAAGTGTTGGAACCTATGTTTATTCCCTATTTTAGCAACTTTCTTTACTTAAGTTATTTTAGGAAACTTTAAGGTTATTTTAATTATTTCCATTAGTTGTTGTTTTTATCTAGAATCGGCCCAATAGCTTAGTTAGGTCTATAAATTGCCGATTCCTCCCTTGTACACAACTTGGAACTTATTGAATAGAAAACTCTTAGATTTGTGTGAAACACGTCGAGTGAAAGTCGATCGATTAGAAGCGGAGCTCATCGATTGCAAATTGGTTTATGTCTCAGCTTGGTTTGCTTTGTGTTCATCAACTTCGCAAGACTTGGTGATCCTGGTATCCACGAGCCCTCTCCTAGTGCCTCCAAGTTGTCACTTGGTTGTGTAGGGTTGTAGAGACGGGTTATATAGTCATTGGTACTGGTTCCTACCCTCTACGGAGGCCTGGGGCCTTTATCTTGTTCTATATAGATCGAATCAGTCGTTATCGGTCGTGTCTTTCAATTCTTGCATTCAATTTCGAGTCTTTATAGTTGTTTATCGAGTCTTTGTTTCTTTTCTTTAAGTCGACATCGAGTACATTCGGATCTTGATGTTTCTTGCTTGAGTCTTGATCGATCTTGCATGTTCTTGGTCGATTCTTTGAGTCTTCTTGCTGCGTCCTTTTGTTCTTGTTGAGTCTTTATTGTTTCTTGCTTCTGTTCTTGAGTTTCTTGTTTGATTGTCGAAGATCGGGCCATCCTACGGCTAACCCCGTATCATAACTGATATTTTTTTTATGCCATGTCTTAGTCAGATTCTTGAGAAGCTTTGTTTTTTAACCAGTTTAAACATGTGGCAGCTCGAAGAATCCAGTCTCCAAGCCCGTTTCACAACATTTTTAAATCTGCTCGTACAGTCTTATCCATTTCAAAGCAGAATGGGTGCTTGATAGCATGGTTATTGTTTTTGAAATCGACTGAAATGGGTGCACGGTTTGAGTTTGTGAACGGGTGTATTCTAGTCAGAAGACCCTAAAAAATAGGGAGCACGTTTGTATGAATAAGGAGCCTATCCAGCTTGGCTAAGCTATTGTTCGAACCCCCCTCCTTCTGCCAAGTGAAAAGTCCACCAATAATCGGGACATACTCGGATTAAATTTTTATAGCGCTTTTATCATTATATTTTTATTTTATTCTATAGTTTATACCTTGAATTTGTAAATAAAGAGCGGCCATCTGGGATTCGAACCGGGAACCTTTGGTACTACCCGTAAATCCTTTTCAGTTGAGTCATTTCGAAATGGTTCTATAGTTTATACCAACTAAATTGAAAAAACAGTTAAAAGAATGCCAATTAATTTCATTTGAGAAAAATGAGAGGAAGAACCTCTAGAACAAGATTCATCCTCATTTAGGAATTCAAATCGAATCTAGAAAACCCTAAAATTCATTTCACTCCCCCCTGCAAAAGTTATCAACAAAAAAAAAAAAGGAAATTAGTAGTTCTAAAATCTTCAGTGAAACGCTCGACCCCTTTTGGGCGGGAGATCTTCGTCTCTACAAAAACCTCCTCCTCCATTTTTCGAAACCCTCGCTCGCGCATTCGAAACCTAACCGATCGGGCGACTCCATTGTTGAAATTCCGCACCTCTCTCCTAGGTTAATAGTCATGGCGGAGAACGGCCGCCGGAGTGCATCGACATCGCAGTCGAAGAGCGCCGGCGGAGAGGAAAACGGTGCGACGGCTTCGTCTCCGAACGAGGACGAGTTGGAGGCCGCTAAGATGCGGCTTCGCAAGCGCTGGGAGTTGGCCTCGGTTCTTAATTTCCTGGGCGTAAGATGCGATTTTTGTTTCACCTGGGCATGTATTTGAGCGAGCAATGGCGCTTTGGTTCTCAATCTTGTGTGTTTTTCATTTGCGCAGGTGTTTGAGCCTCTAATTGAAGGCAAATTGAAGTTAACGGCGGAGGAGATTGAGATGGCTCTGATAAAGCCCGACTCTTCGCTTGCCAAATTTCATGTTGCTCTCTTGAAGGTCGTTTATCTTACGCTTTTCACTTGAAATGAAACAATTTGGTTTTATTTGTATTTTTAAGGATGAAAGGTCCCCTTTTTATGGCACAGCCTTAAGGCATTGTTTTGGAAAAGGCTGGTTCGTTGGAGGTCGAGGATTTGATTTTGTGGATATGACTTAATTCATCTATTGTCTAGTGTTTCAAATTTCAATGCTTTCTGCTTTTTGTTTACTGAGAAACTTTGATTTCTGTTAATATGCGAGCGTTGTTAGATTGGAGTCTTAGTGATGAAGATTACTGGAACATGTATTATAGCATTGCTTAACCAGTATTTCACGTTGTTTAGCTGTTTCCCCCCCCCCCCCCCCCTTCTAGCTATAGTTAATGATTAGAAGGTCGGCTTATGGCTGACTAGACAAACTTTTACCTGTTGATGATGCTTCGCTCTCAGCTTAATGGATGATTGCTGTATGTGTTTAACTGCAATTCGTTCTTATGTATGTATAAGACAAACAATTGTGATATCTGGTAGGGGACTGTTGGCTTTTTCTCTTGGAAACCTGGACTGTCACACATTTGAATGGAAGAAAAGAAACTATTCATCTGTTAATTTGGGAGTGTTGAAAACAAAGTTACTGAGGCGGTATACTGGTATGTAGCAGATTTGCTATTTCGAACAACCATCACTTGTGATAGGGTTTCCCATATTCGTCCAGGTTGCTTATCCCACAATGTAGTTTGGGTGATAATCTGTAGCTTCCATTATGAGATGGTTTGGTGTTTTGAATTTATCTTATGTTTCTTCGGTTGAATCATCATCAACAGTTCTTTTGATGTTTATTCATTAAGTTATCCTCTTATGAAGTTAATGAAACTTGTTCACTATTACATGCTGCATGCTTAGTGTTGGCTTTGCCTATTTTTTTTTTTTTTTTTATAAACTGAAGTGTGGGATTGATTACTGAAAGATCACTTTTGATATCTAGTCCTATCCTTCAAGGCAATGCATGTATATTGGGTTGATAGTGTGGTTTGACGGGTTTCTTCAAATTTATAGGTTAACATGTCTATATTGTAGGCAATTATTTTGAATTTTATGCCCCTTATGTATCTCTATGATGTAGCTCTCTATAATACTTGAATGATACAAACTTGATGATATGGTATTTGAAAATTTTTAGTATGAATGTTGCATACAAATTATGATGAAATTAGGAAAGTCCAGGTCAGAACATGTTCTTTGAATTTTAATCGAAGCCACTAGAATTGAAGTATTAAAATTACAAGCTAATTTGCTTGCAAGTTTATGGTAACAAGTTTGTCAAAGGTGAACCTCATGAGTTATATTTCAGGAATGAATCAGTGACAAGGCAACTAGATAACCGTATTTTACACCATTAAGCTAATCTTATGCGACTGCTTTCTGATAAAGAAACTGTGATGATTAACAGGGAATACCACCTGTAAATAAGAACTTGTCCAAGTCAGATGCATGGGTGACAATCCTGTGTAGGAAGCTTGATGAGTGGTGGCCATGGGTAAGCAAATATATTGCACAAGTCTAGTGAGTCTTCCCATCCATCCGTTTTAATGGAGTGACAAAATTTTCTTTTTTGTTACCTCTGTTGTTTGATGCAGGTAGCTGAAGGAGAGATTCCTCTCACTGTTGATAAAGGGTATTAATAATGCCTGAAAACAATGCTTGCTAGGATTCCCACAGGCCTTCTGCTAACATTCTTTTTTTTTTCTTTGATACTGCCCTCTGCAGAGAAGAAATAGCAAGATACAAGGAACTTGATCCTACTGAACGTTTATTGATGCTGAAGGCCCTGTGTGAAGTTCGAACAGAAGTAATAATTGGCACCTTCTCATTCAATTAAATTTCTTTGTAATTTACTTGTATTCATGTTTGAACTGAATATGTTGCATGGAGATTAATCACAATTTACAATTTTCTCTGCAGTGATCTAGTGCTTCCTTTTCTTATTCCCTTTTTTTTTGGTACACAGCAAGATGATTTGATCTCTTATATCAATGACTTGCTAAAGCAAGGAAGCGACCCTTCTTCGTTCAGGTTGGGTAAAGTTGGGGAAGATGGAAACAATACTTCTTACTGGTAAGTTTTGTAATCTGTATGCTGGTTTTGGAGTTGCTAAAATGTTGTAGGTTCTTCTCATTTCTTTTATTTCGTATCTGTAGGTATGATGGTAATGATGTAATTGGTCATAGGCTGTACCGGGAAATTAACAAGTCTGAAAAGTCCAAATATAAGAGCAAAACATGTATTGATCCACCTACCAACAATTTGCAGTGGGATACTCTGGCTACAAATCTTGATGAATTTCGTAAAGTTTTGGTAATATTCAGTCAGATTCTAATGTGGTATGGTAAAGAATACTCCTTTACCCTCTTCATAATGATTGCAGGAGGAATTTTCATCAAGTAAAGTAGGTGCAGAAGTTGCTGTCTGTACAATCATTGAAACTAGTGTGATTCCTGCTCTTGAGAAATTGCAAAAGGTCAATTTTTTGGCCTTCTTATTACACAGTATACATTTCATTAGATTCTTCAGTGCTAGAGTATCATATTTATTCTGCTTGTTTTTGGTTGGCACTTGGCATGGATGCGTACGTCTTCAGAAGAAAGAAAGGGCCTTGAAACGACAACAAAGACAAGATTCTCTCCTAAATGGTTTTCATGCTCGTGCATATGTATCAGGCACAACACGCTCTTGCCGTGTTCGAAAACCTGTCAACTATACGTTTGGTAAGTTTGGAATTTTATCAAAGCTAACTGTGCTATCAGAATTAGCTGCAGCTTGATATTATCCTAGTGATTGCATCATTACTGCCTGCCTATTGATTCCTCTTTTAGCATCCTGCTAGTAAACTTGCATGTTCAATTTGATAGAAACCAAGGATCTCACTCCTAGGAAAACCACTGAATTGCTAGTGTCTTGCATGAGGAAATTGGTGGAGAATCTTCAAATTTATATTCAATTCTATATTCAAGTCTGTTCTTACAAGCTACAGGTTCTCCTCCTTTTATAATAGAAAGCAAATAACCAACTCCTAAAACTAAATAATTAAAATGTAGGAAAAAATGGAAGAAGTGGGTAAGTGGGAGATGTGCTTAAAAACTAGGAACGTGGGAATGTGAAGTCATGGAACTAAATAGAAATCGCAGGAAAATAACATAATAACTAGGCTAATGAAATTAATAACTAAGGTTTGTATCACAATTTGCACTGACAAGCGAGTGTTGGTAATATTCAACTCAATAACATAACTTAAGAGTTTGTGTTAATTTAGACGAGGATAACATGTGAGGGCATGCCTAACCAGAATATCCTGTCAATTTCAGTAATTGATCCACTTGGAGCACCCTTGGAAGTGTCAAATCTTGCAAGTTTGATTTACTTAATCTTGAACAACTGTAGTTTGCTTGACACTCCATAAATATGAACTCAATTGTTGGAAAAGGCTACAAGGGAATGCATAATCCGGTATTGTGTTGAAGTTAACTTCAGCTTGCCATCTAATTGTTGCTGAGTGCTGACCCCAATGCAACTCACCAGTCGTGTTTTTTCCTAGCATGCTGCAAATCGTGAATTCTGAGATGTATCATGTATGGAAATGTCCATAAGCTGGATCCTCTGGTCATAATGTTCTTTTGAACTAGTGTTTTTGGATACTTAGCTTTAAGCATATTTGTTTCTGTGTGTTGCAGATGATTATGACCAGGCAATTAATGAGGCTATACAAATGACAAAGTAAGTTGTTGTAACATGTCAGCATTCTCATCTTCTAACTAATGCTCAGATGTTGCTTGGCCAAATCAAAATCTTGTATAAGCACATTTGACATCTAGGTAGCTGTGTGCAATTTTTTCCCCAGCTCTCTTGACATGTTCTCTGGTTCAGGAAAGGTAATGCTGCTGAAAAGCGAAAACTTAATGACCGTGGAAAAGGGACTAATATGGTCTCCGACACGGATTCTGATGATGGTGATGACAATAGAGATGGATCTGTAGACTCCATGGGCAAGGATCACGAAAGTGATGAGATGGAAGATAAAGAAAATGCAGATAATTCTGAGGAATATTTATCCACAGAAAAGGATGATCATGATAGCAACAGTGAAGTGGACAAGAGCGACCCTGATTTTGAGAATGACAATGTCATTGAGACCAAGCGTTTAAAGCTCAACTCTCAGGAGCAAACAAAAAACAATGCCAACGGTTCAATTGGGAAGTTCACCAGAAGATTGAATAGCCTCAGGAACCATTCCAACTGCAAGAAGTCAGCCATGGAATCAACTGCCTCTGATTCAGACGGCAGCAGCTCATCCAAGGATCCGAGCCAACAGGACAACTCTTTAGTGGCAGCTGACTCTGAAGATGAAACCAACAGCTGAAAAGACTACTCTAACAAAACCATTTTAACAAAAATGTAGATTTAGGTTTGCTTGCATGAGAAGAATTAATCTTTCCCTGAAGCGTTAGTCTCTCATAAGAGAAGAAGATCAGATGGCAGGTTCTTTTTGTAGAAGCCGCAATGGAAGCTTTTGCTTTGCCTTCAGATCCTGTAACTGTTGTTTGTACTCTTTCAGTTCAGGCTCTGACAGTTCAACTATGCACAGCCTTGCTGTCATTTTGGTAAAGACATCATCAGATAGTAAGGTCCAATCTTATACGTAGTAGCATTTTGCCTCTAATAGACTCCCCTCCTTTCACTGTGTTCATTGCATTTTAGTGCTGGCACCAGTTACTGGTAAATGTAATAGTAAAATGTCACTAATTTTGAGGATAAAAATCAACGAGTATAGAAACTCAATCCTCTGGTCAAGAGATCAGAAACAGTTCAACTGAAACCGAGTAGTAGGTTAAAGTTACAAGTCTTGAACATATTTGGTTGTGTTTGAATTTCCTTTTTGAACTGTACTGAGTATTGATCAATGTTTCTCCTGCTACATAAAAGAAATGTCATTCCTGAAACGATTCAGAATAGCTCGACGATTTCCTCTGGCAGCGTTTCAAAACCATGATTCCTCTCTCTAAGATGCAGTTGCAAAATTCCTAGCACCCAGGACATGTCAATAGAGCAACACTTGGAATCGTCACCAGAGATGAACTCTTGAATGACATTATTGACCACAACTGCGCTGCTTCCGGGTATCTTCTTAAGGCTCTTGCTTCTTATGAGCTTCCTCATTCTTCTAACTTCATCCCATTGCCCAAGATCTGCATATATATTCGACAGCATGACAAGGTTCCCAGTATCATCAGGTTCGAACTCTGACAGGTGTTCCATCGCAATCTCAGCAACATAAATGTTGCGATAAGTCCTACATGAACTAAGCAAGGAGCCCCATATCTTGGCATCTGGTCTCATGGGCATCTTCTCTATCACCTCGAGAGCTCGGTTGAGCTGCCCAGAGCGACCAAGGAGATCGACCAAGCAGCTGTAATGATGGATTGAAGGCTCCATCTTGTACTCGTTTTTCATGGACTCGAAGTATTGCAACCCTTGCTCTAGGAACCCTGAATGTGCGCAGGCTGAGAGGATGGCCACGAATGTAATCCCGTTGGGCTTGATCATCGTCCTCTTCATCTCCTGGAACAACTCGATTGCTTCATGGCCTTGTCCATGATTGGCTAACCCTGCAAGAAATGACATCTCTTTCATATCAACATCTTCATTAGCACAACATGAATACATCTTCATATCAACATGAAAGTGAGGTCAAAAAGCTTCCTGGCTATACCTCCAATCATGGTACTCCAAGAAATGACATCTCTTTCAGGCATTTTAACAAACACTTGACGTGCTTCATCGATGCTTCCACATCTGCAATACATCTCAATCAACGCATTACAAACAATAGTTTTCCTCACAACCCCATTTTTCTCACAGTAGAAATGAATCCATTTCCCCATCTCAATGGCTCCAAGCTGCGCACAAGCGGGTAAAACCGACACCACACTGATCTCATCAGGTGCGACGCCCATCATCTGCATCTCCCTAAACACTTCCAATGCGTCCATGTAACATCCAATCTGAGTGTACCCAGAAATCATCGCCGTCCAAGACACAGCACTCCTCTCCGGTATCTGATCAAACAGCGCTCTAGCTCTCTTCATCTGACCGACCCTAATATGCCCGGAGATCAAGCAGTTCCAAGACACCACATTTCTCTCACGCATTTCATCGAACACCTTGTGTGCAGCACCAAGATTGTCGCACTTCCCATACATATCCAACAACGCGTTCCCGGTAGTCAAATTCGACAGCAGCCCAACCTTACAAACGCATCCATGAAACTGCTTGCCCAAATCATGGCCTCCGATCCCCCCGCAACACTTGATCACAAACGGGTAGGTAAACTTATCGGGGCGGGCGATTTCATCCTCAACCATCTCCCTGAACAGAGAAATCCCCAACTCGTGCTTCTTGCAGTAACTGCACAATCTAATCATGGCATTGTACACGAACACATTGGGATCCCTGATGTGGCGGAAGATGGAGGAAGCGTGGTCAGACGCTCGGAAGTTGGAGCAGATGTCGATCAATTTGGTGGACAAGAAGTTGCTCTGCGACAGCGACGATTTGATGATATGGGCGTGGATTTTGCAGAGGTCTTTGGTGTTCTTGCAGTCGTTTAACAAGGGTAGGAAGAGATCTTCGAGTTGCCTGATCGGTAGAACTCCGGTTCGGAGTGCTACTGCAATTGCAGGTGCCTTTTGTTTGGCCACGGTGGATGACATTGACAGGGGTCGCCGCCATTCAAATCGGCAAAGATCGATCAACACATGATGGCTTCTACATAATTCGTAAAAGTAGACTACACAGATGACGTAGGTGGTTATCAATGAATCAATTTGCTACAAACCAAGCCCACAGTTTTGTATCTTTATGTGGAATATAAAAAGCGTGGGGAATACAGACTACACCACACAGTATTTATAGCGCACACCCTCTCTCTCTCTCAAGCCTTATCTCAGCAAGGAGCATTTTTAATCTTTGAAGCAAAATGCAGTCTCTTCAGCAGAAGGCATCCCAGTACAGTGGTGTCGACCAAAACGACGCGTTTGCAATTGACGAAACCAACCTCTTCGAGAAGCTAGGTCTCAAGACCTTCATAGATCTCTCCTCCAATTTCTACACCAGGTTCTGTTTGCTCCCTCCTTGATTTCATATTTTGTTTTTAAATATAATTATTGTTTGGTTTTGATGATCATAGCGATGGTGGTTGCAGGGTTTATGATGACGATGAGGAATGGTTTCGATCCATTTTCGCCGATTCGAAGAAAGAAGATGCTATTCAGAATCAATACGAGTTCTTCGTGCAGAGGATGGGTGGTCCTCCCCTTTATTCTCAGAGACGAGGTAATTGTGAAATTCTTCTAGGGTTTGTTTTGGGGGCGAAATTCTAGGATTTGTCTGCGTTAAGCAACGCCATTAAACCCCTTGCAAAGCCCTCAAATAATCCCACACCTTGTATGTTGATTCTCAAATCACTATTAAAAAAATAGTCTTTTTTCAATTTCTATTTACTCGCTGTATCAAGCACAAATTTTGTTCAAACCCTAGCTTCGTGAATTAGCTCAATTAGCAAACTCACTCGGAAAATCGCTTAAATTGACTTTGCCAATGGAACAGTAAACTAGTGCTAGTGTTTTCTTCTGCTTTAATTTCGAATGAAAGTCCTTTTTAGTCTTCTTAACTTTGAATGGAAGGAGGATCTGTTATTGTTGAATAATGGAACTCGATTCAATTTTGACTTCAGTATGGGTAAGTTAAAGATCGATGGTTTTGACTGTTGATGGGGTTAGCAAATTATATACCCATGATGTGCAGGTTTAGGAAATTTGATGGGGGTTAAAGTAGGCTTTGTTTGTTCATCTGTAGGCTTATCAGGAGAATTTCAGGGCTTGCTTGTTTGAGTAGAAGGGAAAGAAATCAAATTTTAATCACTTAGGGAAATGGTTAGAGCATCTAGGGGATATGGTTACCCTATGTTCAAATTAGATAATCAAATTTGGAAATGAAATAGATTCTGTATGGAAAATCAGGGAAGGAGGGTAATGGTTAGAATATTGATCAATGAATCTTAACTTATACATTGACTAGGATTCGGAAGGTTAACCATTAACGAGGGGTTAGTTCTTATAAGAACTTGTTGCTCAACCATGGAGTTTGATCTGTAGTAGCTTGTACTGGTGGATGTGAGATGTTAATTGCAGATTTATAGAATTAGATGTCTGGAGACAGTCCAATCTATTTACATTTAATCGTTCAGCTGCACCATTCTTGAACTTGCGTTTAGGCGTTCATGTGCTCTTGGAAAACTTTGAAGATAAGAAGATTGAAAACTTGACAGGTTTATGCAGGTTTTTTTTTTTATGTTTAAGCCTAAATTGATAACAGACGGCCAAAATAAAATCCGACAATGCTTAAACATGCATAGTCATAATCGGTGAATGATACTTGCAAATATGTTTGCTGGGTTTTTTTTTTTTTTTTGAGTGTGATTTTTATGATAATTATTGATGAAGCCCATTCACCGTTGCACATCAGCTTCGTGAGAAGTTGGATTTATTTTTCTGTGCATCAACTGCCCGTCCTTTGTATCTGCAGGCCACCCAGCACTGATAGCTCGCCACAAGCCATTCGCTGTTACACATCAGGCTGCAGAGAGGTGGCTGCATCATATGCAACTGGCATTGGATAGTGTTCCAGAGATAGATGCTGAATCACAGGTTAAAATGATGCAGTTCTTTAGGTAAAAACTTTGCGATACCCATCTTTAGCTTCTTTAGACTTTAGGTAAGAACTTTGTCAGTAACACACGCGGATATCTTTCAGGCACACGGCGTTCTTTCTCGTTGCTGGGGATGAGCTCAAGTCCCAGAACCAGAAACCAGAGTGCAAGTGTGGGCACAAACACTGACGCATATTGTAACTGAAGACATCTGATGCGGCCATTTAATAAAAATCAATGATCTGTGGATCTGTTGGGCGTCTTATATATTGTTCAATGGATGCGTGTTGTAACTTAAGTGCATCTGTGGAATGGAGTGAGTGATTCACTAAACTAGATTTATCTTGCAGGGCTTATTATCATGATCTCCTCCATTAATGTACTCCATTACATTTCTCACCATATTCCTCCATTGTGGCATTATCTAAACGCTGTATCATTTTCTTTTCAGTAAGTCCTACATTTCGTTTCCAATTAAACTTGCTGAGTAAGTTTGCATATGATTTAGGAATATCGCCTACTATAGATTACAAATATTGAATGAAATATGAATATGAATTTCAGTTTATATTACTAATAGAGTATATTTTTTGGTCGGTTTCCAACATTTCATATCCATTTTAAATATGTCCTTGACCTATCAAATGGTTTATTTATGTCTTTTTTAACATTTATACTTGAGTTCATGTAGTATCTAAAATTAGTCCAAATTATAATTTCACTTCTTACCAATTAAGCTGATACAACATATTAGTTCGGTATATGTGTCCGATACGATGAGATGAGTGTTTGAAATAATATTTTGAATGTGCGATGGGAAGACCTTAAAATGGCACGAATTGTGAGATTGTATAGTAATACAACAACCATTTAATTTATGAGGAGTCAAATGAATAATAAATTGTTTGTATATAATAAGTTAATAATGTTTCTCTTATGTTCATATTCATGTTGGCTTGAATGATACTACTTTTGTATATTAAAAGTCGTTTGAGCTTCAGTATACGCTTTTAGAGCACCCCCAATGGTGGGGTGTTCCAAAATTTCTCTCCCTTTTCTCTTCCCAAATTTTGGACCTTATGAGAAGCTTGACAGAACATTAGTACAAGATCAAATCTTACAATGATATCTAGAAATAGAAACCAAAACCCATGTCCTTTTCTCATCTGACCATTGCCCAATCTCAGTTAACTTGAATACCAATCAAAACATAAAGGGTAGACCCTTCAAATTTGAAAAAATGTGGCTACAGAGAAAAGAATACATAAACTTAGTAACAAAAGCATGGCGAATGAGATATGAAGGATCTATGTTTCAAGTGGTAAAAACTCCCGTTTCTAAAAAGATTGTCGAAAGAATGGAACAAAACAACTTTTGGTAACATATTTCGACAACTAAAAGAAATCGAAGAAAAACTAATGGAACTACAACAAAATAACAATAACATCAGGGCCGGACCCGAGGCGAGGCCCAACAGGCCCTCGCCTCGGGCCCAATCAGCCTAGGGGCCCATAGTGTGTATATATATCAGGTATTTTTATAATAAATAAACGTGAAATAGAATGTGAATCACAGAGACGGTTTGGTTCAATGGTCAAGGGACGGAAGGTATTTAATTGGGATTACGGAGGCTCAGTTCGAATCCTGGCCTTCACGTTTTTTGTATCTGTTTTTTTTTTCCATTGTCCGACGACTCCAACCCGTCCCACGACTCACAGTCTCCCACCACACCAGGCCACCACCGTATAGGCGCGCGTCCCGGCTGGCGATGGTACGTGTCCGACATCTCAAGTCCCGCCGCTGAGCTCCTCGACTTCTCTTCAGTATGTACCCGACTCCACGCCTCCATCGAACCACCGCTGCTCCTGTTTGGATCCCACTGCCGTGTCGCCGAGCTCCACCGCTGAGTGCCTGAGTGGCCTTGACTGTGACTCTGTGAGTGACTGTTAAGTTGTGACTCTGTATTTGTGCAGTGTGTAAATTGATCATTATCCAACATTTTTAATCAGATGCGGTTATGCTCGATCCCGATATTTTAATTGACTTTACATTTGATTCAGTCTGTTTGCTGCGTGTGAGGGCTAAGTTATCATAAACTTTCATGGATTTTTACTCTTATCAATTACTGAATTGCGATTACAAAGGCATTCACCATGGATTTTTCCATTAACTTTCATATGCTGACAATAGATTTGTGTATTCGTGCACCTAAAATAAGTTGAACTGGTTGGGATTAAAATCAATTTAGAATAAAATCAATTGGTAGGGGCCCTATTTTGAAATCTCGCCTCAGACATTAAAAATATCAGATCCGGCCCTGAATAACATACAGAGAAATGAAACTAGCAAATGGCAACTAATTAAGACTCATGAATAAAAAGAACAAACTACTACGATTACGATACCACAAAACATATTGGAGCTAAAGAGCAAAAACAAAGCATCTAAAATTATCTGACACAAACTCGCGATACCACCACAAAGTGGCAACAAGACGCAAGAACGGAAAAATTATAAGAGAAATCATAACCCAAGAAGGAACAACAATTATTGAGGAAGAAAACATCCGACGAGAAATACGGGAAGACTTTGAAAAAAAAAATATACTCCCTCCGTCCAATACATGGGTTTTTAGAGGTGAGTTTCCATTCGATAATAGATGGCCTTTTATGTTTTCTAGGTGGGAGATTGTAATAATTTGTATTGATTTGTGTGTTGTTAACTTTTTAAAATAATTTGATTGGTTAAAATGTGGGGTGGGGTTTAAAAAATAATAAAATTCATGAAAAAGTTAGTGCAATGATAATGCTTTTTTAAAAGTGAAGTGTTTTATTAAAATTTGTGCAAATTTCTTAAAGCCCGTGTTTTATCGAACTGATGTAGTAATAAAGAGCAGATAAACTATCGACTATTAGATGAATATCTAGACTTCACAGAAATCATACAAGAGGAGAATTATGCCCTTACAAAACCCATTACAAACCAATAAGTAAAAAAGGTCATTTTTCAATAGGAAAGGATAAATCCACGGGACCAGATGGTATGACAACAAAATTTTACCAACAATATTGGGATATAGTGGGCCCTTAGATTATAAAAGGTGTTAAAGGATTTTTTCATTCGGGAAGAATGTTAAAACAAATCAATGAAACCTTCATTACACTGATCCCAAAATGCGAAAACCCGAAAACAACGAACAATTATAAGTCAATTAGTCTCTTCTTGATTATATACAAGTCGATTGTGTAACTATTGGCGGAGAGGATGAAAATGGTACTAGGAAAAACAATACACCCATTACAAGGAGGCTAAGGAGCCTTGATTTCGGATAGAGGAATACAAGACAATGTACTCATAGCACATGAAATCTTTCACTCCTTTTGTAATAGGAAAGGTCGAGGAGAATGGATTGCAGTAAAACTTGATATGGAAAAAGCCTACGACATAATGGACTGGGATCTACTTTTAGCAGTCATGGCAAAATTCGGCTTATGCCAAAAAGTCTTTGACTAGATAAAAGAATGCATACAAACAGTTTCATTTTCCATTTTATTAAACGATGAACCAACTGAAACGTTCCAGCCTCAAAAGGGTATGAGACAAGGTGACCCAATGTTTCCCTACCTATTTATCATAGGTGTTGAGATTCTCAGAAGAAAACTCCAACGATAAAGCGTCCAATCAAGGAACACAATCGGATTTAAGATTTCGAGTAATAGAACCCGTGTCCCTTTTTTGTCCTTTGCAGATGACATAATGATATTTCCAAAGCAACCCCGGAAAGCATGTATAAGAGTTAAAACTATATTAAATGAATATTGCGAGATGTCTGACCAAAAAGTTGAATTTTTAAAAATTTGCATTTCAAGCAACCAGAGGGATCTCAAATGACCAAAAACAAAGAATTCAATCCTGTTTACAAATTACTAGCCAGTTCGCCCTAGAAAATATCTTGGAAGTCCAATCATAAACGACCGAGTGAATAAGAATACATTTGAAGACGTCTTAGTGAAAACAAAGAACCAATTGATGACATGGAGGGTAAATGAATTAAACAAATAAGGAAGAGCTATTTAGTCAAAGCAAATTTAGTGGCCAAACCGAGCTATATCATGTAAAACTTCATGCTCCCTGCGAGTATGCATACTGAACTTGACCGAATCAACAAAGGTTTATTCTAGAATAAGAACCCAAAATACAAACCTCTAATTGGGTGGGACAAAGTTTGCAGACCGAAGAAGGAAGGTGGACTATGATTACATAAGACAAAAGACATGAACAAGGCTCTGCAGTGAAACTTCTATGAAAAATTCTTGTGGAACCACAAAATTAATGGGTGAAAATAATAAGAGGAAAATAGTTAAAGGAAAAAAAAAACCTTAGGGAGTACACCAGAAGAAAAAAAAACACTTCATGATAATGGGCAAAATTGATGGAGGTTAAAGAAGAGTTCTACACATGACTAATATGACAAATTAGAAACGGAAAAACTATAATATTCTGGATAGATAAATGACTAAACATTGATGCTAACCTACAAGAAAAAAGGCTACAAGCTCACATAGTAGAACAAGAAACGACTTACCAATATATAAACCCAAACATAATCTGGAACATAGAAAGATTAAAAGAATCCATCCCAATGGATATTATGGAGAAAATACTTGACATTTACATACCAATGAATGAAATCGAAGACCGATTATACTGGAAACCAAGCATAAACGGAACACCGACGAAGATGAAAAAATTTCTTTGGAAGAGCAAACACATAACCATTTGACTGGATTTGGAATATTGACTGCCCGCCAAAAATAAAAATTCTTTAGAAAAACATAATAAACGGAACACCGACGAAGATGAGACTGTGAAAGAAAGGAGTGCACGTACCTTTGGAATGTTCTCGAGCTTTGTGGCCACAATGAAGAAGATGCAACACATTTATTTACTGAATGCCAGACAACACTAACCTTTGTTAGAAGAATAGACAAACAGATAAAGAGAATAATACAAAACATTTGATAAAAATAGGAAACCTTATAAAAAAATAGTCACTAAAATTTTCACAAAGTTATAAACGGAGCAGAAATCGATTATGGCATTTTCCTTATGGGGAATTTGGTCAATGAGAAATAAAATTATGTTCAACAACAACGATATTAGAAACATGGAAGAATGAGTACAACATATAAAACAATATGGGATAAGTTGGAGAAAAGCGCCAATTGAGGATGCAGAAGAAGAAATAAATGCAACTAGAATGAAGTCCAACCAAAAGAGAAATGTAACGGCCCATATTTTAAAATCCTGGTTACGTTTAGAGGGAATGATTATCCCTCTACTAGATCTTATAATCCAAGTACGAGTTGTTTATCTATTTTATTCAAGTTATAACCCTGTTTAAATCTTAAGAATTTTATGATATAATTCAAGAGAAAAGAGGATTTCAAACCCTCAAAATAGGTAAATAATCCAACATGATTTTGTGCTTTCGCACGGGAACCTGTCTTATTTCAACTAGTCAAATCTTACCAAGGAACAAAACAAGTGTAAATCAAAGTAAATACAAAACATTTCTAAATGACCAACTTAACCAAAACGTTTGTAAAACCCAATTACAATAGGTGCGAAGTCTTCTTAACGCTCTCGTCATATAAGAAACCTCCTCCATAGAAGCAATCATCAAGCGAAAGGGAGCGGGTACCTGAAACTAACCACGAAGTCAGGCCAAGAGACACATGCGGCCCCTAAAGACCTCGCTGATGACATATAATAAGTTTATACCTAGAATAAAGGATGCTTTAATGCGATACTGGAATTTAAATCACACAAGCATGCTGACAGTTTATATATAATGCAAAAGGCGATAAATGGATCCACATAGAATATCAAGCGACATATGCATGCCACTAAAAAACCACGCCCATACCTAGGGTGACAACTCATCCATTCCCATACCTAGGGTGGAGACCACTCTACGCCCATACCTAGGCGCAGAGACCACTCTACGTCCATACCTAGATGTAGAGAGCACTCCACGTTCATACTTAGACGTGGAGAACAAGTCATATCCGAATCATGTCATATCAATCTCATGCTCGGGTGAATATCTTGATAGTATCAATAATCATGCTCGTATCATCAAACTCGTACGACTAGACTCAATTAGGTTATATGAACCCGATGGGGCTGGGCTTTCCTATGACCCTAGCAAAGACTCTAAAGACTCACAAATAACAATCATTCTGCTTCAAACACATAAAGAATACAGATGCTCATAACAACAACAACAACAACAACCACCCAGTATATCCCGCGATAAAGAAGGGTCTGGGGGGTCAGGATGTACGCACTCTTTCCCCGACTGAGTCGAGAGAGTGTTTCGGAAAGACCCAGAACGAAAGGAAGCAAGAACCATAGGGAAACAGGTCACACGGAATGACAAGGAGCCAATCAAATGCATAACGGAGGACAAAACAGAAGCAGAGATAAGCGGACACAACATCACACCCTTAACTCTAACCAACTTTAGCCCAAATGCAACTCCTCTAGTGATCTCTATCCAAAGCCATATCCTCATAAAGGTTCGATAAATTGAGGTCCTGACGGATAACTTCCATCCAGCTCTTCTTCGGTCTACCTCTCCCCCTACGGATAGCTCCAAGATCCAAAATCTCACACCTCCGAACTAGTGTCGAACTAGGTCTCTTGTGGACATGTCCAAACCAACGCAATCTGTACTCCCACAGTTTGTCTACAATACTCGCAACTCCAACTTCCCTTCTTATGTCAACATTTCTAATTCTGTCGAGTCTCGTTTGTCCACTCATCCAACGCAACATTCCCATCTCTGCCACTGACAACTTCTGCTCTTGAGCTTTAGTGATAAGTCAACACTCGGAGCCATACAACAGGGTCGGTCTGACAACCACCTTGTAGAATTTTCCTTTCAGTTTAGCCAGGACTTTCTTGTCATAAAGCACCCCCGAAGCTCTTCTCCACCTTAGCCACCCCGCCTGAACTCGATGATCGATATCCATGTCAACTCCCCCATCGCTTTGAACATAAGATCCTAGGTACCTGAAAAACTCTTTCTTGGGGACAAGATCCTCCCCCAATGCCACTGATGCGTCTGGATCTCTGACCTCAACAAAACGAAACTGAACGTATTCAGTCTTGGACCTATTCAATCTAAAACCCTTAGTCTCCAGCACTTCTCTCCATTTTTCCAGTCTGCGAGCCAAACCTGATCTAGAGTTGTCCACTAACACTATGTCGTCTGCAAACAACATGCTACTATATGGCATGCGATTATGCAACACCTACGCCCTATATGACACATCAGGCATAAGGTCCTGGTTACCGAGTAAGCTCCGGTAGGAAACTTATTTGGAGTCTTCACATCCAATTAGCCAGCAAACAAGCAACTTAGAGAATCATCCATCGGCAAACAAGCCACTCAGAGAACCATCCAATCACTCTAGCAAATAATAAGCAAATGAATAACTCATCAATACGTATTTAATCAGCACACAAGCAGACTTCCAAGTCAATACAAGACTAAATATTATTTTATTTACGTAATCCAGCATTCTCATCATAACCATCATTCTCAATTAACCTTGTTTCCACCAAGATCATTCCTCAAAACATCTTACTTCAAATCATGCTCAGGTTTTCCTTAAAATACTTGCTCGGGTAAGACATAGATTATTCAAAACATCAAATAACTCAACAAGGATCTTATCTATTATCGCTTTGTCGTGGAACTCCTCGGTCTATCATCATTCATTTGTTTCAATTTCTTTTTTTCTTTTTTTTTTAATTTAACGGAAAAGGTTAAAGGAATGGAGTGAGGGACACCCGACGAAAAAAAATAAAAGCTCAGAGTTACCGGACGAAATATTCTAAACTTTGGTACACCCCGCCAAAAAAAGCCCTTACTAAGGTGTGCCATGCGAAATTTTATTGTAATTTTTTAATGACAAGGTATGTGGGCAATTTATGCTTAATCTAAAGTAAAAAGTAAAGATAAAAAAAATCTATTATAATGAAATTCTAATTACAGTATATTTTGGGGTTGATTCATTGGGTTTTGTTCGTGGGATTGGGATTTCTATTTCCAAACCCTTGACCTCATCTTCTCTCTCAAGTGTAAGCCAGATGAAGATCCCTTGTCGTTCTCCTGCTCTTCAGTTGTCCTCTGTTTTTTCCTCGCCCCGCTGATTGTTTTCCGACCGATTTCGGCTCGATGTTCCCGTGACCGGAAACTGTGCGGCGTACCACGAATTCAACTCCAGTAATCTCATCTCGCTTTCCAATTTCAGTGCTTTCCTAAGAAGAGGCTCTGGCACTTGGATACGCAGAAGAGGGACCTTTGAATGGCTACTTCAACTTCTCATTACGTCAGAACTGTATGTTTTCCATTTGCTTCTTCACCTTTTTGTTCCGTTTTTGAGCTTATCAGTGAATATATCTTTTGCTTATATATATATATATATATATATATATATATATAAAGCATTTACATTTTTGAATGACTGTATGTGAGATATTGCATTTGTCTCCTCTCTAATTAATTTTGAAACTAGGATGCTACTCTTTGCCAATGAGACATTTATAAATTTAATATTGAAATGTCAAGTAGTGAAATCTTACCACTGAGATACAAAGGATTGAACTGTGTGGGAGGTCTAAAAACACAAATTCTATTTCATAAGTACCCCGAGTAAGTGTGCAAGTGCGCTCATTTGTTTTGGTTCTTCAATCTTTGAGATAAAAAAAGTGAGATTCTATTCAATCTCCATTTTCACAGATTCTGTTTCTGGATTAAGCTAAAGTAATTTGATTCAATATTTGAACATTGTGTGTTTTTGGAAGAACTGTCTCATGTTCTATCAATCAATGAAAGGTGAAATATCTTGAAAATATATCAAATGCGAAATTCTTTTGAAGTGAATTTTCCTTGCTGATATTCTCTCTCTGTTTCTCTCATCTAGGTTTGTCTTAAAGATTGGTGGTTGATCAAAGCTGATAATAACTCTAAGCACAATACTCTGGCTGTTGCTGGAATTGAATCCACCGGGTATTGTTCCTTCCTTTTTAGTACATTTCCAGATATACCGATTACTGAGAATCGTGCTGTTTCTTGCTGCCACTTTATTTCATGTAGTTTCAGGTGCTTCATGTTTGACTTTGAGCTAGCCATGCTCTTTGGAGCTGCATTATGTGTTTCTAAATTTATAGTTAGCACTAGCTAATCATTTCAAAGATCTTTTCAATCATTGATACACATACACATGTGCTTTTGCATTTGCATCATCATGATGGGCATTTGTCGACGTGTGTGCTGCAGGCAACCAGCTGCACGGGTGTTTATTTCTGCACCAATTGCGAAGAGATTTTACTTCTGCACTCTCAAGACAGCAGATGGGGTATTTGTAACACTGCAGGGTCCTATAAACAAGGAACGCACTCGTGAGAATGGTTTTTCTGAAGAGGTTTGTTCCATATTCTTCAATTCTCTTCACCCTTGCCACTTATGCATAAGACCCAAGTGAAGTTTTATATGTACCCTTTCATCTTATGTTTCATTCATGATAAATTTTGCTATGTGGCTGGGGATTGACCTAATGCTAGATCCTTCAGCTCTCCTGCAACTTTTCAGTTTTCACCACTTTAATTGGAATTTATGTAGAAAAGGCTATGGTTCTATAATCCTATGGTTCTGCTCGGAAAAGATTAGATTTGCATGAGAGGGACTTGTGTCTTGAACAAGTAGATGCATCCCTGACCTGATATAGTGGAAAGTTGTTAATTAGTTATTGTGGGAAGCCTTTTTCTATTGAATCATTTCAAATGTTTGCTGCTTTATATATCTTCTATTTTCCTTCTTTTCTCCATCTCTAAACAGGTTTTCAAATATTTCTTCATTGGCTTTCCTTCCAATTGGGAAAACTGTACTGAAAAATGTTTCCATCAAGGCATTGGTTCCGAAGCTACTGCAGATGCTGACTTAAATTCAGGTTTTTTTTTCCAAATTCATTCATTTTGGAGTTAGATTTAATCCAATGGATGGATTGCACAAGTCGTGTTGATTTGTTGGGAATGATTTGCATGATAGCATATATTGTCTATCTTACTTGTGGAAATGCTACCTTTAAGCTAAAGCAAACCCTTGGAAGGATTTGCACTCTAATAACACGCTTGAGCATTTTACAGATGAAGCACAAGAAGAAACTGCTGACTTGCAGGATGTTCAAAACATTGATTCAGTTGAAGAGTGGAGTTTCAGGGATGCTAGATCCAATGCTGAAAACCATGACAAGGACAGACATGCAACTATTAGTGTTCATGACAGAGATGCATGTGTGAATGATGATAAACATGATTCAAATGTTGGATTCAGGGAAGAAGTTGTGAGATATTCCTTGAGGAATAGGAAGGTACCTTATTTTGAAGCAAAAAGAGCTTGTAAAGTCAAACATGTAACAAATCTTGGTAAAATCAAACCCCGTTCAAAGAAAACAACAAGTGATGATACTTCTACTAGGCCATTAGTAGCATTTTGAAGGATTCTCAAACCCCTGGCATGACACAGCTTTGTGATGAAAGTCCCAAAGAGAATGCCAAGCGTCTTGATTTTGCGTATTCGAATGGAACCATGACAGAGGAGTCGAATGGTGATGGTCTACTTCTGCCTATGCATTGCTTGCAAAGGGATGCTGCTACTGTCGCATCTATTGGAATACAAACCGAAGAGGTGGTCTCTACAATGGATGGGGTAGAGACGCAGGATGGGTGTGCAACTGTAGAGGATGAAGTGGTGGTCTCGAATGGGGATCAAATTGAGACGGCGAGCAAAGTCCTGGCCGACAATAAGGAGTCTAACCATGAGAGGTCGATCGTTTGTGCACGGATGGTAGCCTCATCATGGGCTGCGGAGTCAGGCATCTTGACCAGTGGGGATGGTGAGCTCGAAATCAATGAATGCAAGACCCCAGACGATCTTATGAGGTGGAGAACCAGAAATGGCGTTAGGAAGGGTGCCTATTGCTTTCGGGGCACAAGGTCCTGCATTCGAGGTGATGTTAAATTATCCCTCACTATGGATGAGCTCTTCGATGTGATGTCGGGGATCAAAGACCCCAAGTGCGGTGATGGTGATGCTGCCTTGTTCGAGGATGAGTCGGATGTCGAGGATTTCGGTGATTCGTCCTCGGATGAAGATTACCAGCCAGGATGACCTCTTGTCATGCTGGGCGATCTGGGGGTGCGGTACTGATACTAAAGAAATGGGAGAGTCAAGCCTGTACTGTGTTGTTGCCGTCTTGATGTTGGATTGTAAAAATTATATGGTTGTAGCGAAGTGGGCGCGCCATAGCCTACTTTGACTTGCAATGCAGTACCCTAAAACTAGTGACTACGCTGCTCTACTGATGAAAGAAGCATTTCTTTTTGTAGATGAAGCTTTTTGAGGATCGACGAAGATGGACATTGTACATGTGGAGCACTTTTGGGAAGTAGACAGTACGACAGCTAGCTGGAGAGGTGAGAACTTGCATCCGGTGTGCTCATATATATATAGAGAGAGAGGCGTAGGACTTGGACGCAGTACCTAGATTCCTTTTATGATGTGTGGTCTGTTTATATTGACTTGAAAGGCTTTAGAGCATCCTATAAAAATGTGTGATCTAACCTCAAAGTCTGAGGCTGTTTGATTGGAAAGTTTGTATGCAATTACAATAGTTTTTTGCAGAACGGTTTTGTACATTGCCTGTAGATGATGAACATGGAGCCATTGTGGTGCGCTCGAAGATGTTAGATGGTGCGCCATGGAATTGGAATGTGCATACTTGCTAGTGATGTGTTATTGTAGAGTATATAAATTCTTATTTCGGGCATGAAGACTGTAGAGTTATTGCCAATCCTTAGTCGAAAACTAACCAAGGTGCCACATTTGTGTAAATCACCACTCGTACATTTCCACATTCTTGATATAAAGACATTCCCTACATAGTGCTTTACGTCGTCTGTAACCTCAAGGACGAGTTAGGCGCAAGTCTGTAACCTCGGTTATAAAAAATATCAATCATTGAAACATTCGAACAGATAGTTACAGATCATATTGTTATTTGATATCATACATTGTTACATTTTTTAATCAATTCACTGTACATGACTACAAAACCCACTTCATGAATCATCCAACATATCAAATGGAAGCACTCAAGTCTCAAACAACATCATGAAACTGCTGAGATAGTGAGATCACCTAGCATACTGAGATGCCCTAGGCCCCTAGCTGCCATGCTTCCGACTCGGGCCTGCATCTGAGCCGCTCCAGCCTTTGCAGCGGTCGCCTTGCAAAGGAACGTCTCCCGCGACAACAACCTCACCTTCCTCAAGTACTGATCGAACGGAATCACCCCTTCTTGAACCACCTTGTCCAGCGCGTAAATCACATCCTCTATGGCCAAATCGGAGTTGGAACACTCCATCATCTGCTTAGACAGCACATCACAGGGTTCAATGACGGGATCAACATCGACATTCGTCAAGCTCCCCGTGTTCTTCTTCCCTCCGTTCTCCCTCAACCAGGCCCGTGCCATAAGGGGTTCGGGTGGTTCGACGGAACAGGGCCCCAAAATTTTTGAGGATGCAATATATTTTAAATTGATTATATAATAAATGTATTTCATAATTAATCAACCAGTCACTTTAGTATACTGGTAAAGAAGGAAACATTTAAACTTTCAGAACCCTTCATCTTAGGTTCGATCCCCCCCCCCCCCCCATTTGGCTTCATTTTGCTCCTATTCCAACCTAACTTCTTTATTTTGAAAGCAACATTTTCATTTACAATTTTTTATGTTAAAAAATTGATTAAAAATATAAAATTATCTCCTCATCACTAAATTTTTTAATTGACTTAATTTTAAAAAGATGAATTTGTTAAATACATAATCTTTTAATACAATGACTTTTTTCACGCTAAAAAATTCATTAAAAATAGAAAATAAATTTTAATACAACAACTATTTTATAATTTACAAATTTTGTAAGCAGAAATGGATTTATGATCAAAATTTTAAATTGAAATATAGTTGACGTGTTCTTACGATTATAATGTAGTATATCAACTGACTATAGAAAATGTAAATCCAGATGCCAGCTAGAGCGTAGGCAAGAATCAGAAACTAGAGAACCAAAGAACACAACAAGATGTTTACGCGGTTCGAGTGTTAAAACTCTACATCCGCGGAGTCTCAAGAAGGAGAGACTCAGACCTGGAATCCACTAGTTCTTTTTGGTGATTACATATATGGTTGCAAGTACAGACTCTAGAATACAGACGACTCAAGCATAACATGCAGATACAAGACTCAAACAAGAGAAGAAACGATCTAGAAGAGAAGAAACGAAGAACCCTCCCTCAGATCTGGCAGTTGGAAGCTAGATCTATCGTCGGGAATCGCAAGAAACTCAAGGGACTCGGAGCCTTGGACTTCGTCGTCGTCTTCAACCTCGGATCTAGAGTCATTGATGAAGGATGAGCTCTAGATCGGAGATCTTCGTCGCAGATCTTCATCGGAGAGCCTTTGCGGAGAAACCCTAGCGCGTGGCGCTCAGACCTCTCTCTCTCTCTCTCTCTGGCTTACCTCTTGAGCTCCAATTGGTGGTGTGAAGGCAAACCCTAGAGGGCTTCCCTTATATAGGCGAGCTCCAATTGGGTGACTAATAGCATGATGAGATGTTAAAGTTATATACTGTTGATTTATGCCTTATAAACTATGATGATAATGATGGACTTTTGAGATATATGATTATGCTGGTATATGATTATTATGAACATATGAATGTGGATGAATGGAACGATGAGAATTATGTGGTCTTACGGAATGTGGCCATGTGATGAATGGTTGAACTTGATGGAATGACAATTGCGATATGTTTTTTTATTCTCATTGAATCATGTATGCTTTGAGTGTTCGAATGATTAGACGTAGACTTATATATGTGTGTTCTGACTTGGCGGAAAGAGAGAGTTGAGACTCTGACTACACTAAATCAATAACGGTTTGGATTTGAATGTTTTGAATCTTTTGATCATGTTTTGACTCGACTCCACCGTGGCAACCTTATGTATGAATTTGGAAACTTTACTAGTTTGTATGATCAATTAATTCCACGACTTAGGTCATAGGGCAGGTACAGGGGACTTACCCTAGGGATTCCAACGATCCCTCTCTGCTTTTTGGGTGTGAAATCCCACTTTTGAATCGCAATTGTTGATTTCAAACCTTCAACCAGTACTCGGGGTGCAAGATCCTAACGAGGGGTTTCATCCTTCGAAACGTAACCCGAGAATCATAATCTCGGGCCGTTACATATGTGACTTAGTAGATTAGGTAATTATGTGAAGGAACATGACTGAGTTTTTTACTTTGAAGGTATATTTTGTGGATTGGAATAGTCTACTATTTTATGGTTAAATTGACTACTCTTTTATGGTTGTATAGAATTTGTCTACTTTGAATGATTAAGGGCTTAATTTAAGATTTTCTTTTTATCTGATGAATATTAGGTACAAAGAAAACTGAGAGTAAATATGTGGCTAGATTCGTTGGCAAAACAACTTTGTATTTAGCCTCGGGTTTAACAATTTGGAAAATAAAGATGTATTGTTAATAACATTTTGAGGTTGTTTTCTTATTTTTCGATGTTAAATAAATTCGTAGCAACATTCGATGTTGTTTAACCTCGAAACATTGAACTTCGAATAATGTCTCGCAATTTATTTGATCCTAAATTTGAGGTTAAAGGCTTTGAGATTAGCCTTTAAAAGGCTCCAAAAGGCTCGAGGTTTATGGAAAGTTCCCTCAAAGTAGCATTCGAGGCTATTTAACACCGAATAATAATTTCAAGGTTAATTATTCAAAACTAAATTTAGCCTCGCGTTTATTGGGTCGGATTTGGGCTTAATTTTGTTTTGGCAAAAATGCATAAAACCACCCACTATTCATTGTTGTTAGCAAATAACCACCCCTTATTCAAAAATTATCAAATAACCACCCACTATTCATTGTTGTTTGCAAATAACCACCCCTTATTAAAAAATTATCAAATAACCACCCATTAAATATATGTTGTTTGCAACTAATCACCCATACCCCTTTTCTTGTTAAACCTCACTTAATTTAATATGAAAAGACAATTATACCCCTATTCTTTAATGTTTCATTTTTAGTAAAAAGACATACTTCTCTTTGTTGCTTGATTTTTCAGGTATTACAATTAGACCTGTCAAATGGGTCATTCGGGTCGGGTCACTTCGGGTCCCGAGTAAAACGGTTCCGGGTACATCCAGGTTGTCTCGAACCCGGATTTGACCGAGTTCGGGTCATTTTGGGTCGATTTTGGGTTTGTCAATTTAAGATTTTCTTTTTATATAATGAATATTAGGTACAAAGAAAACTGAGAGTAAATATGTGGCTAGATCCGTGGGCAAAAAAACTTTGTATTTAGCCTCGGGTTTAACAATTTGGAAAATAAAGATGTATTTTTAATAACATTTTGAGGTTGTTTTCTTATTTTTCGATGTTAAATAAATTCGTAGCAACATTCGATGTTGTTTAACCTCGAAACATTGAACTTCGAATAATGTCTCGCAATTTATTTGATCATAAATTTGAGGTTAAAAGCATTGGGATTAGCCTTTAAAAGGCTCCAAAAGGCTCGAGGTTTGGGGTATGGAAAGTTCCCCTCAAAGTAGCATTCGAGGCTATTTAACACCGAATAATAATTTCAAGGTTAATTATTCAAAACTAAATTTAGCCTCGCGTTTATTAGGTCGGATTTGGGCTTAATTTTGTTTTTCTTTTTTCAAGATTGAACTGCCCAGATTTGGGCTTAATTTTGTTTTTCTTTTTTCAACGGCTTAGATTTGGGCTTGATTTTGCTTATTTTCAATGACTTAGATTTTACACGTGACTCAATATTTTGTAAAGACATTACTTCTAGTTTTATAAGGATTAGGGTTTATATATCTTTTTACTCTATTCCAAAAAATATTAATTTTAATTCAACAAAACACTCACGAGATTAGAGCATAAGCGCCCCTGTACACTTGGTGTACTCTACCTATTTTTTGGGATTAAATATATAAAAATAAAAGTAAAATGCTAAGTTCACATGGAAAGTGTACTCCTGCAAGTTCAAAATATAGTACACAACAGTAGGTGGCCAAGTAGTTAATATTTAAATATTTTATTAACTTTAAACCTCATTTGTTATGTTTAAAGTAAAAAAAAAGTATATTTGAATAGACCTTAATTTTATAAATCCAACAACACCCGTCGTTGTTTTTAATCTTTTTTTTTTTTGCCTTCGAACCAATTTCAATCCATTCTTCTGCCTCGATGCCTTTTCATTGTTATTCATTTTCTCTGCTTTAGCCCGTTTCATCCACCTCTATTTTGACTACCTAGTAGTAGTCGCTCACGATATTGTTATCGTCCTTTGAGGGTTTGGGATGAGTTTGGGGTTTTAATGGACAATGGTTTGGCTTTGGGTTGGATATATTTTCAAGTTGGAGTGTTGTGATGTTCTTGCTTTGTTCTCATGAGTGGTGTTTTGATTTGTCATGTTCGATGACGTCGTGGATGTGTGTTGACATCTAACGGCTTGTTTGAGTCCTTAATCTGAGGTGCCCGCTTGTGTCCCCAGAGTTCTCTGTGTGCGTTGTCCTGTTGACCGATCGTTTCGTTTGTCTCTTTAGCTTGTGATTTCAGTGTAGGATGACTTGTACGTTTCTTTTGTAATTTTATTTATGTCATTTGCTTCTGTAATTTCCTTTCTGTCGTTTGCTACAGTTATTTGCTTTCAGTTTGTACATGATGGTTAGTCCATCTACCGGCTTGTCCGATCTCTCGCTTTCTCTTGGCTTGTCTATGGAACCGAATTCTTATCTTGCTTGAAAAAAAAAATCTAACAACACCCATTTTGTATATATTTGGATGAAAAGTAAATAAATATAATTTGCATAATTAATAAAAAATTATTTATAAGCTAAGTTTGATTAAGTTAATAATAAATAAATTTATACTTTCGGATAATGAGATAAAATGAAAATGATGAAAAATCGGTGAAGTACACCAATATGAGCGGAATTTATAATGATGTGGCAAAAGAAAAAGTGAATTAAGTATACTCCGTAAAAAAAATGTACATGAATATGGCCTTGTAGTAGGGATGTGCAGAAAAATACGATACGGTTGACACGACACGAAATTGCAACAAAACGATACGAAAAAACACGAAATGATATATATACGACACGATTATGACACAAAACGGTAAAACACGACAATAATCGTGTCGTGTTCGGATCGGCATATTTCCCTTATCGAGTATCCGACACGACACGATAATTTTTTTAAAATTATTAGTAGTATTATGTAATAAGACATTCGGAGTATAAAATAAATGTCTTCACATATCATGTAACTCGGGTTGCCCAGATGATTTGGGTTTTGCAGCACGCGGGTGTTGGTATGGGGGGTCTTGAGTTCGAATCCCCCGGAACTCTAATTTTTAATTTTATTTTTTTTATTTTTTCCCAGGGTTAGGCTGCGTCTGTCTTGCACTACTCTTGTCGTCTTCTTGTTTCATTCCCCCTCCAATCTCGCAGACACTCGCCGCCTCCTCCAAAATCGCCTCTCCTCCTCTCCTCTCCGATCCTCTCCGACACACCCAGCCCTCTCCTCTCCGGCTCTTTCATTTCCCCCTCTCAATCTCGCAGAGAGTCAGAGACCCAGATCCGCCGCTAGCTCCAACTCGCCTCTCCTCCTCTCCTCTCCGCTAGACCCAACCCTCTCCTCTCCTCTCCTCTCTGGCTCTCCTCAGTCCTCACTCCCTTGTTCAAACATCAGATCCGGTAAGTTGCTGCTCGTTTTTGTTTTCCTTCAATGGTACTTCGACGCTTCTTCTTTCATTCCCCCTCTCAATCTCGCAGAGACGGACTCACCGCCAACTCCAACTAATAACTAATAATTAGTCAATATTGTTACCTAGATTATAGGAGCATATCAACCACTTTCCCTTACTCTCTCCCACTAGTCCTCATATCTAGGATTACCCGTTGAATCATATCTTGTAATACATATACTCTTGTAACTTCATCTTCTGAATATCAAGGAAAGGGATTTGGTTTTATGGTACCAGAGCATTAAAACAAATTTTTTCCCTCTTTCCTGTTTCTACGCCTCACCATGGCCAACCTCCTCACCTTTGTTGATGGGTCTGCCCCTTCTCCCAACCTTCAAATTCCCACCCTTAGCATCAAATTGGACAGAGATAATTACTCTCTCTGGAAAGCAACCATCATTTCCTCTCTCGAGACATTCGAACTCGAATCTTTTGCTCTCTCTCCTACCCCTCCATCGGAAACAATCCCTGACCCAGCAAATGCCGGATCCACTCTACCAAATCCAGAATTTGCCAAATGGAAAAAGAAGGATCGATTTGTCCTCCTTTGGATCAAGTCCACTCTGTCCGAGAAGGCTCTTTCTCATGTTGCTCGGTCTTCTTCTTCCCACCAGGCTTGGACCACTCTCGAAAAGAATTTCCAAGCTCAATCGAAGGGTCGTCGAATCACTCTCAAGCTTCAACTTCAGTCGCTTGCAAAGGGAGCCATGTCCATGGCTGATTACATCGACAAAAAGCGTGCACTTGCCGACTCCCTTACCGAGAATGAGAGTCCTGTTTCTGATGAGGATCTCGTGAGCTATATCATTCAGGGGCTAGACTCCTCCTACAGTTCCTTCATTACCTCTTTCATGATCAATAGCAATGGCCTGACTGTCGACGATCTGATTGGTCTCCTGTACCAAGAGGAGGACAAGCTTGAACGGGACCTCGCTCGCTCTGCTGCTAGCAACTCTCTATCGATCACTGCCCCACCGCTGCAATCAACTCCGGCGCCTTCTTCCAACGTCGCCAATCGCGCCCATGGTAGGACCAACTCTTCTTCTTCCACGCAGTCCTCCGGCACCCGCGGCAATGACTCTCGCTCTCAGGACAATCGACGCCGTCGTCCTCATTGCCAATTGTGCAACAGACCGGGACATGAAGCCATCGACTGTTGGCAACGTGGAAATCAGACTGACTTCCCCTCTCGTCGTCCAGCTCCTCAGCATCGAGACCAGCCCAGACAGGCCAACCTGGCTCAGTTCAACAGTCCATCAACCATAGATCCGGCTTGGTATTTCGACATTGGGGCCACCGACCATGTCTCACCAGACCTCCGCAAGCTTCAACTTGCGGATGACTACGATGGCTCCGACAAGCTTCAAGTCGGGAACGGTAACCAATTGTCAATTTCGCATATTGGTTCTTGTTTTCTTCATAATCTCAAAATGCCAAATGTTCTAATTGTCCCACAGTTAAGAAAACACCTTATTAGTGTCTTCAAATTATGCCGAGACAACAATATAATGATGGAATTCTGGCCTAATTGTTGTCGTATTAAGTCTTTTCAGGGCAAGCTCCTCCTTCAAGGGGTCGTTGAAGACGGCCTTTACAAACTGCCAGCCATCCACACCTCCACAAATAAGCCTATCGCTCTCTCTGCAGTGCGCTCCTCCCTCCATCGTTGGCATTGTCGCCTCGGCCATCCTCATGAAGCTATTTTGCGGCGTTTAGTTTCTCAATTTCATCTCCCTGTTAGTTCAAATTCATTTCCATCTGTTTGTGACTCATGCCAACTGGGCAAAAGTCATCGTTTACCTCTATCTTCGGTTCATGTTGCTTCTTTGAAACCATTTGATTTAATTTATTCTGACGTTTGGGGTCCTTCTCCTGTTCTCTCTTTGAATGGCAGCAGATATTTTGTGTTATTCATCGACGATTACACCAAATTCGTTTGGATTTATTTTCTTTCACACAAATCGCAGGTTCTTCAAACCTTTATTCAGTTTCGTCAAATGATTAAAACTCAATTTGGGTGTGAAATTAAATGTCTCCAATCCGATTGGGGGGGGCGAGTATCGACCGGTCTCCACCTTCCTCTCATCTTGTGGCATCACTCATCGGGTGTCTTGTCCTTACACACAAGAACAAAATGGTGCAGTCGAAAGACGAAACAGAATTATTGTGGAAAAAGGGCTCACACTAATGGCCCAGTCCTCTCTCCCAAAGCAATTTTGGGAACATGCCTTCAAAACAGCCACATATCTCCACAATCGAACCATCTCGCCAGCTCTTAAACACATCTCCCCATACCAACTTCTCTATAAAAAGGACCCGGACTTTGAATTTTTAAAAACATTTGGTTGTCTTTGTTATCCATTTCTTCGTCCTTACAATAGTCACAAAATGGATTTTCGCTCTCTTCCTTGTGTTTTTATTGGTTACAGTCCTACTCATAAGGGTTATCTTTGTCTCCACAAAGACACTTCGAGAATCTATATCGCCCGGCATGTAGTTTTCAATGAGGATATTTTTCCTTTTGCCCTCTCCTCACCCACGTGCTCCTGCCCTCCCATTATTCCACATACCCCTCCCATGTCTACTTCCCTCCTTAAATTTGCCTCTGCAAATTGGCCAGACCCACAACCCACACCACGTCCTACCCCACCAAATCAGCCTTCCCCAAGATATCAAAACCCAACTATCAGCTCTCAAGCCAAACATCCTAATCCACCGTCTACACCATCTTACTTCCGTCCCGCAAGCTCTAGTCAGCACCCCATGACGACTCGTGCTAGCACCAATAGCCTACGACCAAAAGCCCTCCTTACCGCAGTCTCCCCCGCCTCCCAAATTGAACCAAAAACCGTATCTCAAGCTCTAAAACATGAACATTGGTATTTTGCGATGAAAGAAGAATATGGGGCTCTAATGCGGAATAACACTTGGTCTCTCGTTTCCCGTCCTCGACACTCTAATATTGTGGGTTGTAAATGGATTTTCAGGATCAAACGCCACCCGGATGGAACAATTGATAGGTACAAAGCTCGTTTGGTTGCAAAAGGATATAGCCAAGAGGAGGGTGTCGACTTCTTCGACACATTCAGTCCGGTCATTAAGCCCACTACAATCCGTCTAGTGTTGTCCTTGGCTCTATCCAAAGGTTGGACTATTCGGCAACTGGACATCAATAACGCCTTCCTAAACGGCGATCTCTCGGAAGAAGTATACATGGAGCAGCCGAAGGGGTTCGAAGATTCTTCCCATCCCACTCATGTATGTCGCCTCAATAAGGCTCTCTATGGCCTCAAGCAAGCCCCAAGGGCATGGTTCACCAAACTCAAAACTTACCTTGTCTCCAATGGTTTCCGAGCTTGTCAATCCGACACCTCCCTCTTTGTCCATATATCCTCGACTACCACCATTTATCTTTTAGTTTATGTGGATGATATAATTATCACCGGTTCCAATCCTACCCTTCTGCAGTCCTTCATCACCAACCTACATCGCACCTTTTCTTTAAAAGACATGGGGGACTTGCACCAATTTGTTGGCCTTCAAATTTCTCCCACTCCTACTGGTCTTCAACTTTCTCAGTCAAATTATATAAGGGATGTCTTAGCTGCCAACAAAATGACCGACTCTAAACCCATCTCCACACCTGCCGACCCGTCCACTCGCCTGATCAAAATCGGTGAGCCTTTCTCCGACCCTACTTTATATCGACGGACTGTCGACTCTCTCCAATATGTCACCATCACCCGTCCCGACATCGCTTTTGCCGTCAACCGAGTATGCCAATTTATGCACAACCCCACTGTTCTTCATTGGCGTGCCGTGAAACGTATCCTTCGATACCTCAATGGCACTCTCGACCATTGTCTCCAATTTCACAAGACATCCTCCCCTGCCTTGCTAGCCTATTCGGACGCCGGCTGGGTCTCGGATATTGATGATTGTCGTTCTCAATATGGATTCGCCATTTGACATGGTCCGAACCTCATTAGTTGGACATCGAGAAAGCAAAAGGTGGTCGCTAGGTCGAGTACGGAGGCCGAATACAGGGCTCTTGCATATACGGCTGCCGCACTCTTATGGCTCAAACATTTGCTTCGTGATCTGCAGGTGCATTTCCACAAACCTCCTCTCTTGCTATGTGACAATGTTGGTGCTACCTTCTTGTCCAAAAATCCGGTGATAAGCTCTCGATCGAAGCACATTCAACTGGATTTTCACTTTGTTCGTGAGCAAATTGAAGCAGGCTCTTTGCTTATTAGCCATGTATCTTCATTGGATCAGCTGGCCGATATATTCACCAAACCTTTGAGTAGAGATCGACTTGTGTTTTTGCGTTCCAAGCTCCAAGTTCGTCCCGCTCTTGGTCTTGCCGGGGGGTAATAACTAATGTAATTAGACAATATTGTTACCTAGATTATAGGAGCATATCAACCACTTTCCCTTACTCTCTCCCACTAGTCCTCATATCTAGGATTACCCGTTGAATCATATCTTGTAATATATATACTCTTGTAACTTCATCTTCTGAATATCAAGGAAAGGGATTTGGTTTTACCAACTAACCTTTCCTCCTCTCCTCTCCGGCTCTCCCTCCGCCAGACCCAGCCCTCTCCTCTCCGGCTCCTCTCCGCCAGACCCAATCCTCTCTCCGCCGGCTGTTACAGTTTTACTCAACCCACTGTACAGATATTCATAAGAAAAAAAACAAAAACAAAAACCAAAAATCCAGATTTTTATAATATCGGATCGTGTCGTGTTATACGGGTATCCGACACGAAACCGTTTCGTCCCGATACTCGTAAGTACCGGGTAAGTTGGTTACCTGATTGGATTGGATTTCATAGCTTCAATTATTGAGATATGTTTAGGTAGTTGATAGATATCATAAATGTCGGGGCCCTTCTATAAAATCAGTTACACCTTCACAGCTCCTACCGCCTCTCCTAAAATGTTCAACCACCCGTCCCTTCCATTTATAAATTACTCCGTAATTTTTTTATTTTATTTATTTTTATAAATAAAGTCCCTGATCGATCCCCCAAATCGGATCCCCAAAATCACCGAAAACAAGAAACCAAAAATGGATCACCCGGTGGCGGACGCAAACGAGAGCAGCCCTTTCGGGTCCCTCTCCCCGGACGAGTTCTACACCCGCCACTCAGTGAGTCACTCGTCCGAGTACATCACCAACCGCCGCGGACTCAAGCTCTTCACCCAGTGGTGGACCCCACTGATCCCATCCCCAATTGCCACCGTCTGCGTCGTCCACGGCTTCACCGGTGAGTCCAGCTGGTTGGTCCAGCTCACCTCCGTCCTCTTCGCCAAGTCCGGATTCGCCGTCTGCGCCATCGACCACCAGGGCCACGGCTTCTCCGACTCCCTCGACGGCCTCGTCGTCCACATCCCGGACATCGATCCCGTCATCGACGACTGCGTCTCCTTCTTCGACTCCTTCCGCGCCCGATTTAACCCCTCGCTCCCTTCCTTCCTCTACTCGGAGTCCCTCGGCGGCGCCATCGCCCTCCTCATCTCTCTCCGCCCAGGACAGATCCGGCCCTTCGACGGCCTCGTCCTTAATGGGGCTATGTGCGGCATCAGCTCCAAGTTCAAGCCTCCGTGGCCCCTGGAGCACCTCCTCTCCTTAGCCGCCGCTGTTATCCCCACCTGGCGCGTCGTCCCTACGCGCGGCTCCATCCCCGACGTGTCTTTCAAGGTCTGTCCCGTTCTCCCCTTTCTTTCCTCTAATTAACATCTTCCCAATTGCAATTTCTTTATCCCACTCTTTTGCCCATCCATACTTCAAATTGAATTGCCCACACTCTTTGCTACTGAAAAGTTTATCTTACCTACCAGCTCTCAACTTGAGAAAATTCAAAGAAACCCCACCTACATTTATTATGAAAGACAAATCTGGATCATCATTATCATATAAATATCTGAAAATGTATTCAGTTAGAGAGACAAATGTGTAAGGATGGGGGTGGGACGGTATATGATTGGGGTAATTTGAGATTGGAAAAAAAAATAACTGTGTGGACTCTTTTCCTCATGAGATGAGATGGGACAAAAGACGGAACGGACCGAAACCTGTCTCTTAAATAAATAAATATAGAGATGATAAATCTTATATAAACATATCTTATTGTGTATTTTTTAAATATCAAGTGATTATTTGCGTGTACCTATACATATGAATAATCATTTGTTAAATACAAATAATATATATACGGGAAATCCAGTTTATTTTGGAAAATTATTTGTCTTCTAGAGAAAAATACATTCACACAAACTTTTATAATTGAAAGATAAAATCTACTTTATTTCAGTTTTTCATTTTAACTAGATTAGAGCACCAACATAATATTAATTTATTGAATCTAAAAATAAAAATGCTAAGAACCGATGTGACAGTTGTTATGTAAGCAACTTTAAACAACCCATAAAAGTGGGTCAGGTTAGTAGAAAAAAGGAGCGAGGGATAGAAATCAAGAAGAATGAAAGGTGCTGCTCTCACATAAGTGCTAGGAGATTTCATTATTTTTTTTAAGGTGAAATCGGGTATATACCTATGGAAACTTTATTAATTGGGTATATGTCCATCAAAAGTTCAAAATTGTTTATATACCCATTAAATCATTTATAATTTGTTTAATTGTCCATAATATATTTAATTTATACTATTAAATGTAAAAATTATTAAAATTTAATTATTTAAATATCAAAATTAGTTAACTTTCAAATAATTTTTAAAATGAGACATTAATTTCAGTTTCTCTCAAACTAAGTTTTTTTTTTAATTTGATGTGATTTTACATTACAAAAATTTGTATTTTATTTCTTTACTATGGTTTATGGTCATTTTTATAACTTAATTATTTTGAACTTATACATGAAACTTGATATTCAAAATAAAATCATTGGATAAAAATATAATTATAAATACGTTGAAGTTTAACTTTCATATTAAAATTTTAATTATATTTTCTATCCAATAATTGTAAAGTGATAAATTTTCTAATTATTTAAGTTTAGTATATAATTAAATTTTAATCTAATTTTCACTCAATAATATTAGATTCAATATATTATGGACAATCAAACAATATTTAAATGATTTGATGGGTATATAAACAATTTTGAAGTTTTGATGCGTATATACCCAATTAATAAAGTTTCCATGGGTATATACCCGATTTCGCCTTTTTTGAATTGTTCAAGAGAGTAGGGTGTAAAAGTAATTCAATTTTTTTTTAATTATTAGGAAAATATTGGATTGAAGTTGTTGATTTTTTTTATGGTACTTTAATAATTTAGCCCAATTTTAAAATATTGTTATTTGTTTAAAAAATGATTTTTTAATCTATAAAATATATTAGATCATTTAAATTCATATAAAATGTTACAATAAATAATATTTATTATATCATATGATGATTATTATTATTTTATAATCTTGGTAAAAGAATTTTTTTTATAAAAAATAAGGAACTCTTGTGAGTTGTAGGGATGTGAGTGAAAAAGTATAATGGGTCGTTAAGAGTATAAAGAAAAGAGAGAAGGATAAAACTTGAAAATAAGAAACCCGATTGGATTGCTGGGATGTGGATGCTCTTATAAACTTGTTCTTATAGGGAGTAATTTTTGGTGTTTAAATAGGCGTTCTTGAAGCAAATTATTGCAATTCATTAGTTCCCTCCTAAGTTGCATCAACCAGACTCGTAATTTGTGGGGCCGATTGGTGCAAAATTGCAAATAACAGTTGAAAGACTACTAATGATGTTTTGTAATTGGGTAATTAGGTGGAGTGGAAGAGGAAGTTGGCATTGGCGAGCCCGAGGAGGTACACCGGGAGGCCGCGCGCCGCCACAGCGCAGGAGTTGATGAGGATATGCAAGGAGGTGCAGTCGAGGTTCGAGGAGGTGGACATCCCCTTCCTCATAGTCCATGGCGGAGAAGATGTTGTTTGCGACCCAGCCTGCGTGGAGGAGCTTTACCGGTGCGCTTCCAGCAAGGACAAGACGCTGAAGATCTACCCGGGCATGTGGCACCAGCTAGTTGGCGAGCCCGACGACAGCGTTGAGCTGGTCTTCCGGGAAATCGTTGAGTGGCTCAAAACCAGGGCTCAACGACCCTCCGCTGGTGTTGCGTGATCTTTGCTTTTAATTTGCTCAACAGCAGGGCTCAACGAACGTGGAAATAAGGTGTGTTCAATGGTGCAATTGGAGTATGTAATTGATTGATCCATCAAGTAATCTAGAGTTTCACTGGTGGTTCAGCTTTTTATTTGACATGGTACATTGCCTAAACCAAACCCTAAGGCTATGTTTGTTAAATGTTGGAGTAAATGCTTGAATTTGACGGAAGGTGAAAGGTTTTGTCCCACATTGATTTCTAGGGACATGAGGGGCTGCTTTAAAAGGTTTTTTTTTATCCAACCATGTTTTCAGTTATGGAATAGGAGTCTCACACGCGCACACCACCGTCGGTCCGGTCCGTGTGCGGTGGGGTCTGTTTTTGGGTGACGTTTTATTAATTGGGTCAGATGAGTCACGAAATAACAGTTGTAACCGTTCCGAGATTCCCGTCACGTTTTGAATGTGGAGCGTCTTTGTAACCGTTCCGAGATTCTCGCCTGCACTACCGACTGAGGAGCGTCTCTTTTCTCCTTTAAAACCAGACGTCTCCTCTTCAGTTTCTCACTCGCAGAAAACCATCTCTCTCTCTCTCTCACCTTAGTTCTGAGCAAAGTCTTTCGTGATTCCAAACCCTTGTTTCGGGTGCACGAGTACGAGGGTGTGCTGTGTAACCTTGAGGGGCGAAGCCAGTTGCCGACTTGCACCTACGGTAGGGGCAAATTCGCTTTTAAGGCAGTGGGTTCTGCACATACCACGCCACAGCCTTTCTGGTTTTCTAAACACTTTTTCTGACGGTTTTCCAACTTGGTTTTTTCATCGAAGGCCCTACATTTGCACTTACAATTTAGAAGCGAATTTTACTGTTTGTTCGTGCGATGGCTTTCCAGTTCTTCAAGTCGTTGTTGGATCTGTCGAAGCTGGACCCGCTCGATGGGACCAACTACAAACGTTGGTCGCAGAAGATGCTCATCTTCTTTGAGCAATTGGAGGTGGACCACGTCCTTCTTGAAGCCGCTCCTGTTGGCTCCGCCACTACTGTAGAGGAGAAGACGGAGGGCCAGACGGTCTCTGATGCGGTTGTTGATGCCTCTGTTGCTACCGACAAGGGCATGGGCACGAAGGTCGATGAGGAGGCCAAGGAGACTGATACGGCACTGCTGAACAAGTATGAGTAGGACAACAAAACAGTGCGCGGTCATATCCTTAGCCATTTCTCAAACCCTATCTTCGATTTAATTTCCATTCATAAACCTGCAAAACTTATTTGGGATTTATTGGACAAAAAGTATGGTGCTGACGATGCAGGAAAGAAAAAATATGTATGTGGAAAATTTATGCAGTTCAAAATGGTAGATGAAAAGCCAATAATGGAGCAAGTCCACGAGTACGAGAACCTAGTGGCCGATATCCTCTCTGAGGGTATGAAGATGTGTAAGGTGTTGCAGACAAATTTTCTCATCGAAAAGTTGCCTGGATCATGGGCTGGCTACATGAACCATTTGAAGCACAAGAAGAAGGATCTGACTTTGGAAGAGCTTGTCGGACACATGAAGATAGAGGAGGCAAATCGCCTCAAGGACAAGCCTAAGTCTAAATCTGTTGATTCTGTGAAAGCTAATCTGGTTGAGTCCTCTGTGAAAACTGATAAGTCCAAGCCGGGAAACAAAGTTGGTGGCTCTAAGCCAAACATGAAGCCACAGAAGGGTCAGAAGTTCAAGAAGTCTGGTAATCAGCTAGACAAGCAGCAGAAACAGGGAGGGACAGGGATCGGTTGCTATGTTTGTGGCAAGCTAGGTTCGTTTCTCACCCTTTCAGATTTGAATTGGCTTGGACGAAGCGTACTGATTTTGAAAATAATGTCCGACAAGCGTGGCGTCTGGACCTACCATGATCATTCATGTACAGATTGGTCCACAAAACAAAGTTACTTAAAACATTAGCCAAGAAATGGCATAAACAAATGTTTGGTAATGTACGCTCCCAGCTACAAAAAGTGGAGCAACATCTAGTGGCAGTTCAGTCTTCTCTGCTAAGCTCTTTCTCGACATCGAATTTCTCATTGCAGAAGTGTTTGCTAAATAAAAGGGAACGTCTCCTGGATTTTCATAGAACCATTGGCACCAGTGTGCGAAAGCAAAACATGCAAAACTAACAGACACCAACTCGGGGTATTTCCATCGGGTTGCATCTATCAAACGCAACTGCAAGATTGTCAAATCCATCCTCTTCAAAACGGTAACCATACAACAGATCCAGCTCTTATTAGGTTTGAATATGAGCTTGAATATAAGCGTAGATTCAAGTCTACTTTGAATCATTCAATTGATATACTTGATGGTCTCAATGTCCTGAAACCCTCGGCCTCTGACTCGGACAATCGAAAGATCACTGCTCCTGTAACTAATGCTGAAATAAAGACCGCTGCTTTCTCGATCGATGCTGAAAAGGCACCGGGGCCAGATGGAATGCCTGCCGGCTTCTACCAAAAATATTGGAATATCGTTGGACCTTCTGTCATAAAAGTTGTTAAGAGCTTCTTCTCTCCTGGAAAGCTATTAAAACAAATCAAGCATACGTTCATCGGCCTTATTCCGAAAGTGGATGACCCGAGTTGCATTAACCATTACAGATCTATAAGTCTGTGCTCCATCGTGTATAAAATTATTACAAAAGTTCTGACCACAAAGCTGGGCCCCATTCTAATGCAATTAATACACCCTTTGCAAGGGGCGTTTACTAAAGGACGATCGATACATGATAATATCCTAATCGCGCGCTCACGAAGTTTTTCACTCTTTTAAATCTAAGCGTGGAAAGTCTGGTTGGCTAGCATTAAAACTATATATGGAGAAGGCTTATGACCAAATTTAATGGCATTGCTTACAAGCCGTGCTTACAAAGCTGGGATTTCAGAACAAATTTATTTGTTGGATCATGGAATGTGTTTCGACTGTTTCTTATTCTGTTTTGATTAACAATGCTCCTACAAACCAATATTTCCCACAGAGGGGACTACGTTAGGGAGATCCTCTATACCCTTTTATTATTGCTTCTGAGTTCCTAGCTCAATCTCTTCAACAGGAATCGTACACAAACAAGAATTTAGGTTTCCCAATTACCAAAGACGGACCAATTATCCCATTCCTTGCTTTTGCAGACGATATGATGATCTTTTCAAAGGCATCGGCATCTGCCTGCAACACTATTACCTCCATTCTTAGTAACTACTGCCGCCTGTCGGGGCAAAAAATTAATTATCACAAATCATCCTTTCAAGTGTCGGGTAACACTACTGCTACAACCAAAGCGACAATCTCCTCCCACCTGGGTATGGGAATTTCTGCATCCTTAGAAAAATACTTGAGTTGTCCAATTATTAACAGAAAAGTCAATAAAGAAATGTTTGCAGACGTATGCTTGAAAACTAAAAAACAACTGACAAAGTGGAAATCATCCTCAATTTCTGCTGAGGGGCGTAAAGTTCTTATCAAAGCAAATCTAAGTGCACAACCGGTATTCATCATGCAGTCTTTCATGCTGCCAGCTAGTATACTTTCGGAATTGGATAAGATCTATCGCAATTTCTTTTGGAATAAACAAGATAGATACACACCTCTGATTAGTTGGGACAGAATCTGCGCAGACACTCTAAATGGTGGTCTGGGTTTGTACAAAGCAGAAACAATGAACATAGCCTTACAACTAAAGCTACTTTGGAAAATCATTGCTGAGCCGGGTAATATTTGGGTAAAAGTCATATTGGCAAAGTATCTCAAAGGAGCTTCAATTAGAAATTACAAAAAAAAAGGCCAACACGTCGTGGTAGTGGGGAAAGGGACTTCGCTAGTCTATCAGTAACGGTACGGATGTGGATTTCTAGCATGATAACTGGGTGATCGAAACCCCTCTAGATCATTGTCCTGAAAAACCCTTCTCGATAACCAAACCACATGGAAGGTCAGTCGTTTCATCTTAAACAATTGTTGGGATGTTCATCGGCTTCATGCCGATCTTAACGGTTTGCTTAAACAATCACTTATTACACAAATATCTTATATTCCATTGCCAATTTCTACATTCGCTGATCGTCTTTACTGGGCCCGAACCCTACGAGATGGTTCTCAACCAAATTAGCAACCATAATTGTCACTAACAGCAACAACACAAGTACATTCAGTTGTGACTGGATTTGGGATTTAAAAATTCCCCCCTAAATTAAAACACTTCCTTTGGAAAATGGCAACTGGTAGTTTACCGACCAAACAACGCCTGCAGGTATCTCACGTTAGGGTGCCTATGAACTGTGTATTATGCGATTCTCTGACTGAATCAATGCAACACCTGTTTTTGGATTGCCCGTTCACGAAATCAATTCTGAACCTGCTACCACATCCTATTGGAACTATTCAGCATCACAGTTTTGACTGTCAAAAACCAAATGTTATTCTAAACAACATTTACTCAAACATTTGAAGAACTTTCGCTACTGACATTTTCTATTCCTGGTGGGCTATTTGGTTCTTTAGGAATCAATTAACTTTCGACAATATTCAAAGCGTAGATATTAACCAAGTTCGCGTCTACATCAACACTACTAAGCATTGATGGTTCGAAGCCTCTCGCTTTGATTTACAAACTCAATCCTTCCTTGCTCCACAATCTCGTCTCAAGGGTAACAGCAGGAAAAAGGGATTGGCTACGACAGGGGTTCGGTGGAATGTTCATTGGGATACCCCTTCACCTCCTTTCTCTAACCTGAATTTTGATGGCTCGTTATGGTCATCTAGAGAGGCTGCCTACGGCTTTGTGATTAGAAACGCATGGGCGACAGTGGTGGCGATGGCTTGGGCCGCTGCAATAACACTTCTGCTATGTTTTCTGAAGCACTAGGTCTTATAAATGGGATGTTACGGGCTCGTCGGCTGGGGGTTAGACACCTTCTGGTTGAGGGTGACAATCTGCAAGTTGTCAATTCTCTGTTGGGGATTTGGCCCTACCCGTGGAGTATTGAACTTGTTCTTTCGGATGTTCGGTTGATTAGTTATGGTTTTGACTCATTTTCCATTCATTATATTTTCAGGGAATCCAATGTTATAGCTGATAGGGTCACGCACCTAGCTTAAAGCGTCCCTGCCGACGACGTTCTGCTTTATGATCCGGTGCTTTGGGATCTCGTCCGGAAGGACGCTCTAAGATGGCTTCTTTCGTTAGGGGTGTTTCGTCTTAATTACTTTCCTTGTATTAAAAAAAAGGGGTAGGTTATTTATCCATAGGTCCGTCCAGACATTTATGGAGTTTCCATTTCCCACAATCCAGAGAAGACCTTTATTAAAAGTATCTCGAAGATGGAGAAGCCTTCCAAATTGCCAAGATGTAGCTTGTTTGTTGTTAAATTAAAAAATAGTGTCATTATTTAGGTATTTTTCCTTTATAACTCTAATCCAAATATTTTGAGGTTCCAAGATTATCTTCCAAAGTAATTTTAGTTGAAGGCTGATGTTGGTTTCTTCCGCCGTCTTAATTCCTAAACCTCTATTTTTCTTATTTGTGCAAATTTTTTTCCAACTAATAAGAGGATTATATCGTTCGGAGTTAAGTTTATTCCAGAAAAAAATTTGTTAACCTGATCAATTTGTTGAAGAATGCCTTTTGGTAAAAGAAAATTCTGCGTGAGATGGTTGAGTTTGGAGCTAAAATTAGCACGGATGAGCACAACCCTCCCTGCTTGAGATAAAGTTGAGGCCTTCCATTTAGGAAGTTGTTTTTTTTTTTTCAGACTATGGATTACTTCTTCAAAAATACAGTTTTTAACTCTGCCTTTGATAATTGGAATACCTAAATATTTTTCAAACCCAGAGGAAAGAGGGATGTTCATATCTTGGGAGAGCGAACGAGTCATATTAGCATTTACATTTGTAGAGACTTGCATAGAGCTTTTCTGATAGTTGATGATCAGGCCAGACTGATTAGAGAAATTATTTAGCATATTTTGAACTGTGTGAAGGCTTTTGTGCGAATCATTTGCAAATATCAGCGTATCATCTGCAAATGTGAGAAAGGGAATGGGGGTTCCATTGGCGGTTAATTTCATTCCTATGAGTGCATCATCCCTTTTTGCTTCCTCATGGAGTTGTCTAGCAAAGTTTTCCATTATTATGACAAAAATATAAGGGGCTAAGGGGTCTTCCTGACGGATACCCCTCCGAGGTTTGAACTGTTTACCTGGGCTATTGTTCACTAGGACCGAAAAAGTAGTTATGCATTTCATAACCCAGTTAATCGAGGTTTTATGGAATCCAAATTTGGTTAGAATTGCTTCAATATAATTCCAATTGATTTTGTCATAAGCTTTATCTATATCAAGTTTTAACGCCATCCATCCCTTTTTGCCTTTTTGTTTATGAAATGTATGAACGATTTCATGTGCTATCAGAGTACTGTCCTGGATGGACCTTCCTTCCACAAAGGCTCCTTGATAAGGATTGATTATCCTTGGAAGAATAGTCTTAAGGCGATTTGCTAGAATTTTGGCAATTGTTTTGTAGATAGTATTACACAGGCTAATCGGTCTAAAATGATTAATGATAGTCAAATTGTCAATTTTGGGAATGAGGGCTATAACTGTTTGGTTTAAATTAGATAATATGTTGCCCGAATGGAAGATGGCTTTAATGGCCTTACAAACCAAGGGACCAACAACTTGCCAATATCTTTTATAAAATTCCGGGGGATAACCATCCGGTCCTGGCGTCTTATCCTCTGCCATGCTAAAAATTGTATCTTTGATTTCCTTATTTGTTGGTTGTCTTATAAGACTGTTATTCTCAGCATCTGTGATTTCGGAATTTATAATCGCAATCATATTTGGGTGAATCGTCATAGAATGATGAGTAATAAATCTATCGAAAAGTTCCTTGGTAATTTGGTCTCTTATTTCTTGGTCTTCTGTTAGAGTAGTTCCATCCCTCGCTGTAAAGTTTGAAGTGGAGTTTCTAAAATTTCGAATTTTGACTACAGATTGGTAATACTTTGTATTATGGAACTTGATATTAGTAATATTATTAGGTTTCCCATATTAAAAAAAAAAAGTAATATAATTAGGGGCTTACTATTTGCACGGTGATATTATCGCCGTTTACACTGTCAGCAACCATATATTGTGAGTTTGTGAATTTTCGCAAATTCACAATATGTGGTTGCCTTTTTTTATTATAAAATGATTCACAATGCGCGATTGCTTTTTAAAAAAATAAAATATCAATGTGCACTGCCATGCATGCTCAAACCAAAAGTCATGGTTGTGGTCGCCTTTGTAAATAGCGTGTGCGTTCCTCATGACATCACAATCGTTTTCCCCACTATCTTGGCGGGTTTTGGCACTTGTGTAAGCTCCCACGAATTTGGACACAACGGGTGAAATGTTATGTCCTCTTAGTTTAATCGTGGAGAGCATCCTCTCAGGCCAATCTTCCTCCTTATTGATGGTATAATACTTTGTAACTCTCACCCAAAAAGCCCCCACCATTTGTTGCGTATTTCTTATAGAATCAATGGTGGTGTTAATCTACTCCATAATGAGTAACACATTTTCAACTTTATTTCACTTGACTCGTGCTACCCTTTCAGTTGTGGCTCTCCCACGAGTGCCTCTTCCACGAGTACAGCTCTCACGATTGGCTCTCCCTTGAGTAGCACGTTGGGATGGAGCTTGAATCTCATCGAGACTTGGAACTTGTTCGCCTGGGCTCCATGTATTCATCCGGGAAGAGCTCCCATGAGATCCTGGGTAATGGGAGATTGTGATGAAGACATCGAGGGATGGTAAGTTTGAGCAGAAGAGGAATGATGAACATTTAAGTTATCTTAAAAATTTGGGAAGTTTGGATCATGTGTGTGCTTTTGAGGAGAGGAAAAATATTGAGGATATGAGTTTGGAGATTCATTAATGTTTGACAAAAAAATTTGGAAATTGTAAGGATGTCGTGGATCATTTGGATCTATCTCAAAGATGAAGAGTGCTGTAATGAAGGAGATGGAGATGATGGAGATTGAGAAAGATGAAGAGTGTATCAGAGTAAGTGGATGTGAATGAGAATGGTGTGAGAGAATGAAGTGGAGATGTCCAACACTTAAAAGAGGGGGGAAATTATTTTGAAAGTATAATTATCATATTTACATTCAACCTATTTAATGATTCAACAAATTAATTTATTATATTTAACACATATAATATTGGTGTATATGGTTAAATTAAAAAATATTATGTTTTTTTAAAAATATAATTCAATTTTTTTATTTCAATTTTTTTTGTCTTAAAATGGACTACAAAAATTTACAAAATTAAAATGTGAATAGTTTGGTTTATTTGATGCATGCATGTGCCATACCATTTTGGTTTATTTGATGCATGCCCTTTCTTGTGGTCCCACTCAGTGGCAGATCTATGGGGTGGTTGAAGCCCCCCTGGCCAAGAAGAAAAACATAAAAAAAAATTATTTTGGATTATTTTGGTAATTTGTACTAATTTTATGGATAAAAGAGCGTAAAAGGAGCAAGGAATCATAAAGACAGCTTAACTTTGTTGGAAATGAGGTGTATTTATTACCTTGAGGTCATCGGGTCAAACCCCTTTAGCCTCATTTTTTGCTTCTCTTAGTTTTCTTCTATTAAAAATGTCTAATTAAATAACAAATTAAAATTTTTCTCCAATATATTTAAACAAAACATTATGTCCTATATAGATAAATATAAAAAATCTATTTTTTTTTTAATTTTTGTTTTTCCTACAAAAATTGACTATTTAAATCACAAATTTAAGATTTTTCTAATATATGTATAAAAAAATTATTTTTCATATATACATATATGTGACAAAAAATTTCTCTAAAATTTTTTTAACCCCCCTTAGGAAAATTCCTAGATCCGCCCACATTGTGTTGGAAAAATGTGAATAGTGTGGTTTCTTGCATTTTTTATTTGGTTGCTCAATTAGAAATGATCACCATAATTTCTAGAATCTATCACTCCCTCTTCTTAATATAAAATCATTTTTGATATTAAAAACCCTCCTTAGAAATGCCCTGTTCTAAGGCTCAAATTTAACTTTAGATGGCTTCCTTTTTGGCATAGGAAATTGAACTTAAAAGCAAATTTGGGTACGCATTTGCTTTATTTTTTCTTTTAAATTTTGTCCGTTGGATCAGCACTAATCGGTTGAGATTTAAACGTCTCATCTCTCACAGCAAAACACACTTCGTATATGATATTCCCTATATGTGTGTGTGTGTAGAGAGAGAGAGAGAGAGAGAGAGAGAGAGAGAGAGAGAGAGAGATTGACTCGGGTAAGGACCATTTCTTCCGGTGCAAACTGAAAGGAGCATTTCCATTGGTCACTTTTTGATAGGGGACCCCTCCACTTTCCAACTAAAATCCAACCAAAATCCAAATATTACATAGAATGACCACTATTTTAGAACTTTAATTTGTGTATTATTTTAAGTTTTGTTTATAATTCCGCATTTATCTTGTTATAATTTGTGATATTGTAATTTGGTATCAGAATCAAGTTAATTTAAAATAACTTGTATTTATCTATAAGTCAATATGAAGGTATCTACTAATTGTCCCAATAAGAATTATCCGCATGCTCTACATTTAGATATAAATGATAAGTATTTTGGAATAATTTTAAATGCTATTTCAGACCAACTTATAGATCTAAAATTAAAAATTAAAAAATTAGAGTAGTTATATATTGATATTAGTGATAGAAAACGAAATTAACCATCAAATAAGTCTAAAATCAGGAGGTGAAATTAAGAAAGGATATCTTTTTAAATACATAAGGGATACTACTGGCAAGACCTCAAAACGCCTATTGACAAGACAATTTACACTAAATTGCAAACAAGTCCTACATTGCACACAAGCCTGGACACCATCGCCGTTCTTCAATCTCCGCCAACAATGCCAGATTCGATCAAATGAAGTTTGGAAAGGAGTCAATATTTGGGTGAGATATCAGATCTCTCCATCCTCCCGCTCCCTTCCTGCTTTTCTCCTCTTCGTTATCTCCTCGCCGGTGCGCAGTTGGGGTTGTTTTTGATTTGGATGTTTGAACTCAATTAGGGTTCTTTTGTCGAGGTGGGGGTGCTCGAATGGTGGTGCTGAGGGACAAAGGAGGCTCAAAGCGGTTGGTTGAGGAGATTGTGGAGCGTCGATGCGGCTAGACGAGGCAACTCCATAGCCTCCATCCCGACAATAACCGAACCCCACCCTTGACCGCCAGCAACGAGGGAACATGGTGACCTCGACAGCCCTCACTGAGGGTACTCCATCACCTCGGCATCTCTCACACCAAGGGTCCTTCATCACCTCGGCATCTCTAACCGAGGGTCCTCCATGAGAAAATAAGAAAACGAATGCCAAAATATGTAAGAACAATTAATTCCCCAGGGATTAGAAAATATGCACATAGCTAATGTTTCATGGATCATAAAACATGTCAAAAGAAGATCAATTAATTCCCCAGGCAATGTTGGTGTCTCGCAACTCAAGAAAGTAATCATATATGTCAACATTCATTTCTGATCAATTCAAATTATGATTAGAAAATACATCAGAAGAAACATGCCTAAAACATATATGTTTCCAAAATGATAATGCTACACAAATTCTTCGAGAGAATAGACGAATAGTTAAGCATAATAAGGGGAAAAGACATTTTCAAACGATTAGATTAAATGAGGAAATCTTCATTTAGTGAAAATTTTGAAAACGCAGTTTCTATTTTCAGTATGATTAAACATCGCCCTAAGGGCCATTGCCATTGATTTCCTTTAGAAGTGTAGCAGACAATGACAGAACTTACATTTTCGTTCTCTGAGCTGCGAGGTAAGGGAAGCTGATGGTAATTTTCCACTGTGAGGGGTTGTAAAGGAGTGAATGATGATGCCATTTGATACAAGTACAGAACAAGTTCAGCAAAGATTCAAGACTGTCCAAACGCTTATCGTCACAGGCCTTAGTCGGTTGCAAATTGGTCAATAAATTCATGATGAGATCTTGAACAATGATCAAAGAATCATGGCCATAAAAAAGATTGAGGTTCTTCACTAAATAACACACTATCTAATTATGACATTCTGAAGAAATAAACAGCTTAAACATCTACCTGGTGGATGGAAGTCTGCTAAAATAGATTTTGAAGATGAGGCAAAAGAGGTGATGCAGGCAAATTGCCATTGCACAAATCCTTTGACAATGGATCTGCTGGTTGAAAAAGTTTTTATCTGGAATCTTAATATGAACTAATCAATATTTATTTTATAATATACCATCTATTTTAAAAGTGCATACCATCAGCAAAAAAATAATAACAAAAAAAAAGTGCATACCATCTATTTTGAATCACAAATCCAATCCCCATATGTTTAGTTTATAATATAATATACCGATGCTTATATATTTTTTTGATACTTTCAACTCTTATTCATTTATTCTAAAGAGATTTTTTTTATATGATTTGTGTAAGATGCCAATTATTTGTGGAAGAGAACCTAGTGCTACAGTGGAAGAGAAGGCGCTCAGTGATGATCATTCCACTGAATTGAGTTCCATAGTGAATCAGGTTATCTCCTCTCTGTTGCTGGTTTTGTATGGCAGATATCTCTAATTCTTTTGTTAGAATTTTTTACTTGTGCTAACTTTGCTCTTTTACTCAGCAAGTGCCATTAAATGACGTGAACATGAAATCCTTCTAGTTTTACTCCAATTGACAAATCCTTTTTTTTTTCTTTTCAGTTTATATTAAGGAGGACTAATACTCTATTATCTAATCATTTACCACCAAAGGTATGTGCTTCATTCATTAACCATTTAACTTGCACAATCTAATACTTTCCTGAACTCACAGTTTCAGAAAGATCTATTTCATTAAATTGAAATATGGATTTTTTGGATGCATAACTTATTATGCAAGGGGTTTGCCTTGAGTATTGCAAATTGATTTATGCAACCCTTTTAGCATGTTTGGATTACCATGCATTGATCATCAATTACAGACGAGGATATCCCTTACCCTCGACATCGGGAAACGAGTCTAGTCAGTTACCTCGGCTATTGGCGACGAGCTGACTGAACAAGCTCGGCTATTGGAGCCGAGGTTAGTGCATAGGCTCGGCCATATTGTACGACCTTCCACCCCCGACAGTAAACCCAAATCGACCCAAATTTATGTCACAAGATATTAAAGCAGTTGCAGATGAAGATCCCGAAGTCGGAGATCGAAGATGCGATGGCTGATGCGGCGGCATTGGTGGATGCGTAAGTGGAGGCGAGTTTGGAGAAAGGCGTGAAGACCTCTGGAAGGCAGCGAAATCGAAAAAGGACTTGTTATGCAATTACACAAAGATTATCTTGTCAATAGTCGTTTCGGAATCTTGTCTGTAGCCTCACTATTTTAAATATAGTTATTCATTTAAAAAAATCCAAAAAGAAGTGATCTCTACCAGGTTAGATGAAAAATATAAAGAAAAAAGGGAGTATTGTAGAAGAAAATCAGGACGAAAATTAAATCTTCAAAAATGAATCAGCATCCATTTCGACAAACAAGGAGGTTTAGAACTAAGCTAGATGACCCATATAATGGAAGATAAAATTACAAAAACTCAAAATCATTGAAACCAACTTCATGAACCAAAAAGTTATGAGCGATGGTGAGTCTGAAAGGAACTCAGATGAAGAAGTTGTATATCAACGAATGAGATTAATTAATTTAAAATACATGGAAAGTCTTTCTATATCTAAAGTCCAACAAAGATTAGATGAAATATTAAGACAAAGAAGGTTGAGGGGAAATGAACCAGAAGAACATAACGAAGCTAGAAAGAATTATAGAAGATATGAACATGGTTCAACCAGCAATTACAGACCAGATTAAAGCCAAAAGAATTTCTAGAAAAGAAAGAAAGATTTGGAGTTAGCATTATACCAAATCATATGCCAAATCAAAGAGAAATTAATCTAGAACCCATAAGCGAGACAAGTTATAAATTAAACCTAGATGGAGTAAGGAACAGGCAAGAAATCATAGAGTACTAGAAGAAAATTATGATGAGTGTATTAAACATGAATGTAGAATTGAACTCTTCTCAATTTCTTAATTATATAGAACATAGTTTCTATGGGTGTATTGCCGACTGGTATGCAGGTATTGGTGATGAAACAAGTTTATACACACCAAGCAATAGAGTTTACGCACACTAAGCGTGATGAGGAGTATATTCTTCCTACACAAAGAGAGCTTGCACTCTCTATATGTGAGGTAACATTAAAAGAGAAAATTCTTAAGCATCAAGAAAAAATGTGTAAGGAGTTATATTATGAAAAACCTTTAAAATTTTGGGATAAAGATAAGGGTGTGTTTGGATTCCAATTGCATTATGATTATAATGCAAAATGATAAGGCGGGGTTTGGTTAACACAATTTTTAACGTGTTTAAATTATGATATTTTTGGATTCCACGATGTATTAATTATAATGCAATTATTTTATCTCAGTTTATTTGATTATTTGATTAAATTACGGTTTTACCTCGATTTTTACGAGATTTTCAATTTTAAAACCAAACGCGCATATAAAACGAGGTCAAATAATTGCATTATAATTAAAATGCATTGGAATCCAAACACACCCTAAATCATTTGTTACCATAGAATTAATAGACCAAAAAGTCGTCATTCGAGTAAAACAAATGGTTTATACTTATAAAGATCAACAAAAGTTTAAAGAACAAATTGATGAGAGCTATTAAAGAAAGATTTAATTCGAGAAAGTAAAACTCCCCATTCTAGCCCCGCCTTTATGGTTGGGAATCATGCTGAAGAAAAAGAGGAAAAGCTAGAATAGTTATCAACTATAAAAAGTAGGGCTGATCAACCGGTCTGGACCGGACCAGACCGGACATTCCGGTCCCGGTCCGATCCGATGGACCGGAATTTTTGGAAACTTGGACCGCGGATCGGACCGGGACCGATAAATATGGTCCCGGGTTTTCCGGTCCGCGGACCGTAAAGACCGTTTGGACCGTTTGTACCACAACTATTATGAACTATATGAGTGAAGTGGCTAATGATTGATTGATTCAAAACAAGTGCTTTAATCTCATACATTCAAAGCAAATTCTTTAATCTCATTTCTCTAACCCTTACCTTTAAAATCGCATCTAGATCTAAATATTACAAAATAAAAATAAAAATTTCTTAACCCTATATTTAAAATTGAGGGAATATTCTTCAATGTTAGACTAGAATATGTATAATTTCTCAAAATCTATACTAAAATCAACATTAATAGGTCAAAATATACAAAAAAAACCTAGATCTACAATTGAAATTCAATGGGGTCGGGAATTCGGGATGACTTACTGTCAACTGAGACAGGAAATGAGGAGAGTGAGGAGAGTAGGAGGCCCGCCGAGGTCCGAGAGCCGAGGTCTGAGAGCCGAGAGCCGCCTGGAACCGCCGATGAGGTGCTTGGAAGTTGGACCTGGAGTCGGTGTCGGACGGCTGATCCGAGCAAGGTGGAACCGCCGAGAGCCGCCTGGAGCCGAGAGCCACCTGGAACCGCCGACGAGTGAGAGTCTCACTTGCGAACTTCTGAAGTCGATAGAAGAAAGAGAGAAATGAAATGCAGGGTGAGAAGAAAACGGCGCAGCTCCATCTCCGATAGGGTTTACTAGTTTAGGTCTTTGTTTTCTCTCTTTTTTTTTTTTAACATAACACAGGTTCCGGTCCGGACCGGAAATTCCGGTCTAGTCCCGGGTTTGGACCGAAACCCGGATTTGAAAATATAGTGGACCGCAGACCAGATGTTCCAGTCCGATCCAAAGACCGTAAATTCCGGTCCGATCCATATTTTGCCCAGCCCTAATAAAAAGCTTAATGATAATGCTGTTTTTGATAGATATTATATCCCTAATAAAACGGTTTTATTAAACATAATATAGGGAGCCACTTGGTTCTCTAAAATGGATTGCAAAAGTGGTTATTGGCGGTCAAGATGGATGAAGAGAGTATTTCACTTACTGCATTTAGTGCTCCACAAGGACACTATGAATGGATAGTGATGCCATTTGGTTTGAAAAATACACCACAAATATTCCAGAAAAGAATGGATAATGTTTTCAAAGAATTTAAACATTGTTGTCTTATTTATATTAATGATATCTTAATCTTCTCTACAACTATAGAACAACATAAGCATGACTTGAAGAATATAACTCAAGAATGCATTGATCTTGTAATCATTCTAGAACAAAAGAAATGCATTTATGCTGAACCGGAAATTGAGTTCCTAGGATTAAAGATTAAAGTAGGTCAAATTGCATGTGTTGCAAGAACATATCCTAGAGAAAGTGGCAAATTTTCCTACTGAAATTAAGGATAGAAAACAACTATAAAGATTTATCCAAATTAAGAAAATCTTTACAATTACAATTAAAGAAAGATCAAGTTTGGAGTTGAACTCATTTAGATAATAAAATAGTCCAAGAGCTAAAAAGAAGATGTGAAAAACTTCCAATATTGACTTTACCTAATGAAGATAATGAGTTAGCTCTTGAAACATATGCTAGTGATTATCATTGGGGAGATGTTTTGAAACTAATGAAATATAACAAGCTTTGCAGGTACAACAGTAGCAGTTTCAACAAATCCGAACATAATTACACTATCATGGCAAAAGAAATTCTTACAATATATCGTGGAATCCAAAAGTTTATAATCTTCTTAGTCCCTAAACCGTTTATAGTCAGAACAGATTGTAAAGGAATACTTGGTTTTATAAATAATAATCTTGATAATATGAAAGCGCATGGGAAACTCTTGCATTGGCAATTAGCCCTTAACCAATTCACCTTTACTTTCAAACATGTGCATGGATCTAAGAATTCTCTAGCAGATAGTCTCACTAGAGAACTAGTTGATGGACCAAAGCCGACAGATTCGGTGGGAAAATCCCAGATAGGCAACCAACCCATGGGATCGTGATCTCTTATCCGATGTAAGAGAATACCAATGATGAGTTTCCCCTCCAAGTTTTTACATTTTTGTTGATTTTGGAAGATTTACTGAAAACAGATTCCGTCGTGGACTCTTAGAAACGAGACACAGAATGGTTGAAAGATTCTTAACCATTGAAAGAATAATAAAAGTTCTTCAGCTACCTGTTGAACTTTAAGAAGATATCTATAGAAGATGGAGGATGAGAGATTTTCGAGAATTCTATTGGTTAGTAACCTAGAGGGTTCGAAGAATGGCAGTAGTATTAAATGAATGGTTTGCCAACTTTGGTACAACCAACCAAGCCGGACTAGGAGGAATAACATTACCAATCATGCCAGACAAAGACGCATATTACTTAAAATCATGGAAGTATGGAATGTGTAACAGACTCTATAAATTCAAACGAAGGTGGCCAAAGGAAGAGGATCAGAGCATTATGTTCAAATACTTCGATCACCAAGTTCCAAAAAGAGTTCTTTCTCAGAGCAGCAAAGTTTGAGGATATGGAGAAGATAACAGGACGTCGAGTTACCATCGCTTGTATGGATGTTAGCCAGGGAAAATTCGGTTACCACATTATTTGATCTTCATATTATTTTTGAAGGGATACTGGTTTGTAAGGGATCCAATAGAGGAAAGCCAGATTAATACAACAAGACATCCATGGGTACATCTATTATTACATCACTAAGTATCGGCACACCGACTGTGGAATATTCAAGGTTGGGAACATAACTTTCATTATAACCCCACAACTCAAGCTACCGATGCAACAAGCCATAGACATGTCCGAGTCCATTGAGCCATATTTAGCACAAATAGAAGCCGGACACTTCTTAGCAAGAGAAGGCCATGAGAAGTTGATTCATATGTTAATCGCATGGGATCGAGAATACACTCAAGGTTTAATGCTTGATCTCGATTTGAACGATGATCAAGATCTAGATATTGATAATACTAAAGATTTAGAGCTGGATTACGATGATGGTGACTTAGAGGCCAATATGGGAGAAGGAGTCAGGAATCTCAACGAGTGAAGTTGAATTATTAAAGAAATCTCGTCAGCCTTTACATGGTTTGTCTTTTTCTTTTTTACTGTTCAGCATGTAATTTGTATTATTGAGTCAGCACTGTGTGCTTTTATTGCTTTCTGAATGCACAGGGACCCATATGTCGCCCATTTGTAATAGAGACGTTGGAAGGCATCCAATGTTCTCTACTCCGCTTTGTAAATTAATAGAGCCATTCCCAGATTTCTCAGGGCACCGAAATCCAGAGAGAGAAACACCTCATATGAAAAGAGAGAAGTCTTGTAATAAAGAAAGAAAAAGAGAAGCATTGTTGAGTTCTGAGTAGATTGGTTTCCCATCACTAAAAAACTAAAGAAACCTTCGATGGATCTTTCTGGTGTGAGAATCTAGTATGTTTGTGTGTTTGTGAGCTTTAAAATTAGGTGTGCTCGTGTGTTGTAATATTTTTCAGATTCAATAAAAGTCTGTTTTAAGAAAAGGAAAGCTATTTAATTGAACTCTATATTCTGAATGATTAGTTTTTTTGATTCCAATCCTTTCACCCTCTATAAACAAAAAGTGAGAGTTAGAGACTGCGGTATGAGGTAGGAAGCGAAACATATCTGTGTTGTGCCTGAATTAAGGGAGACATGGTTGAAGGTTAGCCACCTCTAGAAAGCCAAAAGCTGAAGGAACGACTGTGGTCGAGTGTGACTACGTTCAGATATTGGTCAAACCTCTCTATCTTTATGTTTTTAATTGCAGAGCGTGATGAGCTTGAAACCATATAAAATTTATTATTCATAATAAAGTTAGTAGATTTTGGTAGTTAGTACCACAAAAAGTCATTTATAAGTCTTCGTTGTTTCATTTTGATAAAATTATAAAAAATAAGAAAAAATTTGTAGTTTCTATAAAGAGCCCCACCTGTGAGACCTACGGTGTTTACCAATCAAAACACTCCTCACGATTTTCACCATATTTTGGTTTTCACCGGAGCTTACGGATATCTACACCGCTATTATTGTATTTAAGCATTTCCGGGTCCGGTTGGTATGCGACTCACCGCATACGTTGGCAGTGGGTGACGCACCCGGTCCGGTCCCCATTTACACACGTTTAATTCAATAACCCAATGCCCACCGTCACCCCATGCGGTGGGGTTGAAACGGAACGGAGGCGCCCACCACTTACTACAACGGTGAGTTCTGTACACCCCACGAGTCCACCGCTGCATACAACGGTGGGTTTATGTACACAACCCGACCCACCGCTTTATACAACGGTGGGGTTGTTGACCGTCATTAAACCCACTGCCACGATCTACAGTGATTAGCGGTGGAAATAGTAAAAATTTGCGGTGTTGATATCAACACCCATATATATGATATATATAATTATATATTTTGACCTCATTGCCTTACAAGGAGGGCCTAGGTGTGCTTCGGGTTCGTTGAAGACGCGATGACCTGAGTCAGGACTGGCTGAGATCGTGGTAACGTATTCGAGATGACTCCATTTCCAGGAGGCACTTGCTTAGGGTTCATCTTCACTACTTACAAAAGTTCAAGTTCTATTGTACCGTTGGCCAACAATGTTATCATGGTGGTGTTTGACTTGATTCTTCATCAACTTCTTCAACTTGATGATCTTCGTTTCGTTCGGATTTCACTTTTTGTATTGACGCTTTCAGCCCGTACCTTCGCCTTTTATTTTCATCACGAAGGTTTTTTCGTTTGATCCGATCCTTTGGCTTCTTGAAGAATCAGGCAGCGAGTTTACTTATTTCCCAAAGTTGAAGCATTTTTTCGCAATTTGTCATTTGTCTTCTGTTATAAAATGAAAAAGAGGTTCAAAAACTGGATATAAAGGGCACTGACGCGCACTGTACAAGAACGCTCCGTACGCTCAGCGGCACAGCCATGGCGGTCTTTGAAAGAATTTGAATTGAATGCCAAAACAAGCAAGCAACCAAGAAAGCTTCCGACTTTAGGGTTCGCCAAAATACTTCCAAGTCAAATCTCCACTCCACTCTTCAATGGCGTCTGGTTCCCCCCGTGCTCGTATCGATCAGGTCCTCCCTCCATCCGCTCTCTGTTGTCTTTTGATTTTGAATAGCTCCTTTCTTTTAATCTGTTTTGTGATTCGACATTTTCTATTTGTCCTCAATTCGGTCCTTCTTTAGCGATTCGACATTTTTTTTTGGTCTGTTACTTGATTCAATAGCGAAGGGGGTTCAAATTTCGCTCCCAGTAACATAATAATCGATTTTGTAGAGAAAAGAAATCCGAATTGATTAATTTCGGCAACATTTTCGTAAATCCAATTTATTGCAATTACTGAATATAGGTGTCTTTCCCTCAATTTTCTGCCAGTTCTTTGCTGCGAAGAAAAAGACGAAGAGAGCTGTTTCGCCGGGGGTGAAATCCGTGTTAAGTGAAAAAGATGCAAAGAGTAGCAAAGACGCCTCTCCAAGCGCGAAGGGTTCATTGGACAGCTATCTCGTTACATCACAGAATGAGAACAGGTTGGTTAATCAAGGGCCTGTTAAGAGAAATTTGACATTGGAGATTGGATTGTCCACAAATATTGAAAACAAGGAATCCCTTTCTATTGCTGGGGGACAGACTCAGAATTCAAGTCAATCCAGGTTGGCTCCAGGAGAAGTCACAGTTTCAGGGGAGGTGAATGATGCTGGTGTTAGAGCCTTTAGAGGGGATGTAAATGAAACTTGTGATCCAGCATTGGCTCTTCGCCACCAAAGCTCTGATCTCAATCAGTTTGCAGCCGATTTTCTGTCATTGTATTGCAGGTTTGCCAATATTGAACCCATTGAAATTCTCAGTCATTGTATTGCTGATATTGCAGTCGTCTTATCCTATGTATATGTTATATGCAGTGAGATCTCTTCTACAAGTCTGCAATTAGATAGTAAATCTAATGAACACAAGAGGCAGGGAAGCCCTACAATGTTAGTTGTAGAGGACAAAGCCTCCAAGAAGAGGCATTGTACATCATACCCGGATCAGTTACAATCTAGTAACGTAGTCCCTGTCTGTGCTGGAAAGGGATCTGTTGTAAATTCACTTGGCATGGCTGTGGCAGCTGAAAAACCTAAAACTGTCCTTCAGTCTCACGTAGAAGTAAGCTGAATCTTGGATGAGATTTGCATCATTTCATTAATTTGTTCAAAGAATTGGTATTTCTTGTTAAGCGGTGTATTCACCTCGTTCCTTTCATGTAGATTGAAGTTGGCGGTGACATCTCTGCAGCAAGCTTAATAAGATGCAGTAAAATACGAAATTCACCTTCATTTAAGAATGAATGCTCTACTCCCGGCATAATGCATATAAAGAGTCATGCACGGGCAACTCCTAAATCGACACATGGAAGTTCCATGTTTTCACCGGGAGATGCATTCTGGGATGAGGCAATCCAAGTTGCTGATGGTTTGCTTGGTGGGGATGCAGATAGGGAAAAGTTTGATTGCAAATGTGAATGTGCTACAGCTGAAGGAAAAAAATGTGTTCAGCATAATAAAGCTGGAATGCATGATTCTTTAGGCTTCCCAGGAAAGCAAGGGCATGCAGATGGTTCTCCACTGCCTATCAAACATTTTGACTTCTCGTTGGAAGAAAAAAATTTGGGTGAAAATACACCAAATCAACTTCGTCTTGACAATAAAGAAGTTTCTGTAAAGAATGGCAGTATACTTTTAGAGTGCAGTTCTGCCAATAATAAAGCTCTGCAGTGTAGGAGCAGCATGCTGGCTGGTAGAATAGAGGGTGGATCTGCAGCAGCAGAAACAATTTCAACTCATATAACACATAGACAAAAGTTTGATCTTCAGACTCCAGAGAGCAACAATTTCTTATCCCATTCACCACATATGGGGAAAGTTATTTCTAATGTTGTTTCCGATGGAGTGAGTACTCCTTCTAGCTTTATTCCTGTGAAAGATCATTTAGACCTGAGCAATTGGGTCCCACCAGAGGTCTGCCATGTATATAGGCAGAAGGGGCTGTCCAAACTCTATCCATGGCAGGTAATTTTCAGAATCAGATGCACAATACTTTGTATTTTTGTTATCGAAAGAGATAAAGTAGAATTAAGATCGAATACAGTGTATCAATATATTCACCACTGCAGAATGACGCGTGCAAAATTAATTTGTTTATTATTTTCTTATGTAGCTTTTCATTTATATTTTCGTCACATCTTGGTTGAATTTGGGATTTAGTTTGTGCTGTCTTTGACAGTCTGTAGATCCCCCGACCCCCCCCGGAACTGAGCAGCAAGATTACAATTTTCATTCATACATCTTCCTTTTTCCTTTTTTCCCCATGATCAACTGGATTTGTATGTCTATTAAAAGTTGACTTCCTTGAACTCTCCTCCTTAATAAAGACTTGTGCAATTCTTATCATCCTTGTCACTGTTCCTCCTTTTGACTGCAAAATGTATACTTCTGACATTCTTTCGACAAATTGCTTGGTGTCTTCTTATTGACACCACTGGTATTTATGATGGGCAAGTCTGTTGTAATTAGGCTGTTACATCATCTTTTAAAGTTATCTATATTGTTGAAATATTTCCCGAGTAAGCCAAAAATTCACACTTCTATGAAAAAACTCATTTTGTTCCATATCTGGGTGGGTTGTTGAACATATGGAATGGTTTTATAGCTCATCAAACTTCAGATTTATTTGTATCCTACTTTTCAAAACTTTGTAGTTTTGTTGCTGGTCTAAATTGAATGTGATTGTTCAAGGGATTGGTATCAATACTACCTTCACATTTTGTAGAATGGTTGTCGGGTTGAGTGAATTCATTTTAAAAATTTACTGCTATCTTGCCCATAATCAGTTCATAAAATTAGGCGAACTTGATCTTCACTTTTTTTTGGTGGGCATAACTTCATCTTCATTTTTATACAATGGTTCTCAACTTGACATATTTCTGCTTTCCTTTTTTAGGTTGACTGTCTTCAGGTGAATGGTGTGTTGGAGAGAAGGAACCTTGTATACTGTGCATCTACCAGGTAATTCCTGGATGATTTTTAATGTGGTTAATTATTCCTCATTAGTAGCCACTTAAAGATTATAGCATTCTACTGATACAGTTCAAGGTGTTTATTATATTCGTATCTCTTGAGTACAACTGGTGGTGGTGTATCCTTTGTCTTGATATCTTATGATCTTTCACTACATAGTAGAATTGATTATTTTTGTTCTGCACAGTGCTGGTAAGAGTTTTGTTGCTGAAATCTTGATGTTGCGGATGGTGATAATTACCGGAAAAATGGCAATACTTGTACTTCCATATGTATCAATTTGTGCTGAAAAGGTACTCCAATTTTTTTTTTTCCTTTTGACATTTTTGTATGTAAATTTCCATTTTGGCTCTTAAGCTTTGTTTGGCTATAACTTTTCACCTTTCTTGTAAAACATTATGCATCTACCTATTATTCATGTAGGCAGAGCATCTTGAAGTCCTCCTGGAACCACTTGGCAAACATGTTCGTAGTTATTATGGAAGCCAAGGAGGTGCAACACTTCCAAAGGATACATCCGTTGCTGTTTGCACCATTGAGAAGGCTAACTCTTTGATTAACAGATTGCTTGAAGAGGATCGTTTATCCGAAGTTGGAATTGTTGTCATTGATGAGCTGCACATGGTACATCCTTGATCATGATTTTTGGTTCATAAGCTATCTTCTCTCCTGGTTTCTTGCTAAAGTTTCTCCTTTATCCATTTCACAGTCCAAGTTTATTGACAATTATTTAAGAGATAACTTCATGATTGTTTTTAGGTGGCAGATCGGCACAGAGGATATCTTCTGGAGCTTTTGTTGACTAAGCTAAGATATGCAGCTGGGGAAGGCAACAGTCAATCATCTAGTGGTGAAAGTTCTGGAACAAGCAGTAGTAAAAGTGACTCTGCTCATGGTATGCAGATAGTTGGGATGAGTGCCACAATGCCAAATGTAGCTGCAGTTGCTGATTGGCTTCATGTAAGCAGTTCTGTCTCATAAAAGACTGTTCTTAGTAACTAATTGATCCAATATGTCATTATGAACTGTCAGGCTTCAATCAGATGGTGGAATATCATCAGTTGTGATACCCTACCAACCTGCTATCTCTGCAAAAGCTGTCCATAGCTTACTTTGTTTTTGGTTGAGTAACTCTAGCTTTATCTTATTCCCTTGAGGCACACTTATACTGGTATTATGCCTGCAGCTATATTTTATTCTATTAAATTAAAAGCAAAGAGAAGCAGGTGTTCAATTCCTCCAATTCGAAACAATACCATTCTTTAAAAATATGCTATATCTTCTGCAGGCAGCATTGTACCAGACAGAGTTCCGGCCAGTTCCCTTAGAGGAATATTTTAAAGTGGGAAATGCTATTTATAATAACAATATGGAAATTGTTAAAACTATGTCCAAAGCTGCTGAGCTTGGTGGCAAGGATCCTGATCATATTGTGGAATTATGCAACGAGGTAAGATATTCATCACAGAGTGCTGTTCCATTAATGTAATATGGGGAACTAAAATCTGCATTTTGATACATTTAGATTGTTCAAGAGGGTAATTCAGTGCTGCTATTTTGCTCAAGTCGAAAAGGATGTGAATCCACTGCAAGACATGTTTCCAAGTATCTCAGGAATTTCTCTGCAAAAGTTCAAGCTGAGCAAAGTGAGTTCGGTAACATTTCTGAAGCTATTGATGCCTTGCGGAGGTGTCCTGTAGGCTTGGATCCTACCCTAGAGGAAACTCTTCCTTCTGGTGTAGCCTATCATCATGCTGGCCTCACGGTATATAATTATGAAAATACTTATGCTTTTTCTTTCCTAGTGGCGATGTACAACATGTTTGTCAGTGATACAACAACTTTCTTGTTTTTTGCGCTAAAACCAAACCCTAAACAATATCCATTGCCATTATTATGGAATAAGGAGGTCAATGGACGTCGGCCTTTTCCTGTAACTATGCGAGTTGCAAAATAACTTGTGGTCTGCTAATTCATTGCAAAAATAACAGAGCACTTTTTTGCTTTGTTTTATGCAGGTACTTAAAACCACATTTTGAATAATTTGCTTACTAGAGTATCTTTTGTCTCTCTTGAGTGTGTTAAGTTTCTTACATTGTTCTGGTTTTGGATTAATTTCTAGTAATCCTATGGAGGTTCTAACTTATAAAATTCCAAAATGGAAATTTATTTTATGATTGGATATGAACTGGAGCTTTGTACCTTAAAATGGCTATCTTGTTTACACAGGTTGAAGAGAGAGAGATTGTCGAAACTTGTTATCGCAAAGGACTCATACGTGTCCTAACTGCTACATCTACCTTAGCTGCTGGCGTTAATTTGCCTGCCAGACGGGTCATATTTCGGCAACCCAAGATTGGTCGTGATTTTATAGATGTGACAAGATATAGACAAATGGCTGGTAGGGCTGGCCGAACTGGAATAGATGAAAAAGGAGAAAGTGTATGTTGAGTTATTGACAAATTTCTTCATTTATCCTTCTCTTTTATTGCGTAGTGTTTATCTGGGATCTGCTCTCTTCCTAACTGTCCTGGTTCTGAAGGGAGAGTGTTACTGCATCTTGAGTTGATCTTTGTACAACGATGAATTTTACTTAAAGTTGGTTGACATGGCATTGAATCATTCTTATCTAGCATTAAGGTATTAACCAATTGACTGAAGAACAGTAACCTAAATGGAAGATGTAGGTAAGTAATTTGGATTATATGTTTTCAAAGAGAAAAAAACTGTCAGAGAACTGCTGTTTGTAAAGGGATTAATTTTAATTGTGGCATATTGACTGTATTGATATTGAAAATTTACAACTTCTTATTTAATCCAGGTACTGATTTGTAGACCAGAGGAGGTCAAACGGGTCAAGAGTCTTCTAAATGATAACTGTCCACCACTGCAATCTTGTCTCTCTGAAGATAAAAATGGAATGACTCATGCAATCATGGAAGTTGTGGCTAGTGGAATTGTGCAAACTGCTAATGATATCAATCGATATGTGAGGTGCACCCTTCTAAATTCTACTAAACCATTCCAAGATGTAGTGAAGTCTGCACAGGAATCTCTGAAGTGGTTATGCCACCGAAAGTTCCTTGAATGGAACGAGGAAACCAAATTATATAATGCTACTCCTCTTGGACGCGCGGCTTTTGGCAGTTCTTTATCACCAGAGGAATCCCTTGTACGTATTTATGGAATACTACCTTAGCATGAGCCTTATTAACCTTGTGTTGATTATCATGCTCCCTTAATGTTGGAGGCTCAATTTATTCATGTTATGTATTTTCCACTGTTATTATGGATGTTTATGCTAAAAAATTTCTCACTCTTCATAGATTGTTCTGGAAGATCTTTCAAGGGCAAGGGAAGGATTTATTCTTGCTTCTGATCTGCATATAGTTTATCTAGTGACCCCCATTAACGTTGAAGTGGAGCCTGATTGGGAATTGTTTTATGAAAGATTCATGGAACTGTCAGCTTTAGATCAGGTCAGTCTTCGTTTGACCTTGTTCATGGTAAAAGATTCAAATGGTTTATGGTTAGTTTTTGAAAGATTGGGAGGGTAGGAAAGGATTCAAAAATACAATTTCATCTCTTCTAATTTCTGTGCTGTTTGATGAGTATGTTTTGCTCAAACATCTGGGAGAATGTCAAGGATGTTTTTATTATGTTGTTTTTGCAATGATTTATTCAGTTATTAGGTAATTGTACTCTTTAGATTCCTTTGTACTTCATAATTAAAATACTATCATTTATGTCGACCGGATTTCCACGAAATGTAGGCAGTTGGAAGTCGTGTTGGAGTTCTAGAACCATTTTTGATGCGGATGGCTCATGGTGCACCTTTACGGCCAGCAAACAGATCAAGAGATAACCTCAAGGGATCGCATGGTCGCATTGATCCACTTATTTCAGCTAATCATAATATCCTATCAGAGGAAAAGTCTCTTCGCGTGTGCAAAAGATTTTATGTTGCACTTATTCTATCACGATTAGTCCAGGTATAAAGATTATTTCTTTTAACATGGCTTGTTTCCTTCTTTCATAGTGTCTTTGGTTTGTGCGAAGATAGTAAATATTAAAATATGTATAAATTATACTGTATTTCTTTTGGTTTATAATTTCGACTAACTTCTTTTTGTTAGTAATAGAAGAATAAAAAGAAAGATCTCTACTAGTGTCTACAGTTCACATACATGTCTATAAATGTATTGATGTTAGATTGACTCTTGATTTTGGGATTTAGGAAGTGGCTGTTGCTGAGGTTTGTGATGCCTTTAAAGTGGCTAGAGGTATGGTTCAGGGCTTACAAGAGAATGCTGGCAGGTTTGCATCTATGGTTTCCGCATTCTGTGAAAGGCTTGGATGGCATGATCTTGAAGGACTGGTTGCCAAATTCCAAAATCGTGTATCATTTGGAGTAAGAGCAGAGATTGTTGAGCTGACGACTATACCATATGTCAAGGTGGGTTGTGGGTATAATATTATCCAAACTTATGCTGTGAGCCTAACATAACTTTAGGTATGAACAGTTTCACCTGATATGTCACTTTGTTGTTTCTTGCTGTCTCTCAACATTAGGGTTCTCGGGCAAGAGCACTATATAAAGCAGGGTTGCGCACACCTCAAGCAGTTGCTGAAGCGTCAGTACAGGAGATTGCTAAAGCCCTTTTTGAGTCTTCTTCATGGACTGCACAAGGTGGCAATTTTAAATACTGTTGATGTCTAGCTGCTTCTTTGCTTTGTGCATATTACCTTTCAATTTTCTGAAATTTAATCTTGCCATTTTAGAAAGTTTTGCGCAAAGGAATAAGCAGTTTGGAGTAGCGAAGAAGATAAAAAATGGTGCTCGAAAAATTGTTCTTGATAAAGCTGAGGAGGCAAGAGTTGCTGCTTTCTCAGCATTTAGATCTCTTGGACTAGATGTTCCCCAGTTTTCTGGGCCTCTCTTATCAAATGGTGCTGCTAAATCTACAAGGAAAGTTGCATCAACATCTTCAGATGAGGGGAATACCAGTAGCTCTGTACAGTCTTTTGGGCTTCAAAATCAAGTAAAGCACAGTCCAGCTGGAAATACTGAAGAAATGAGTAAAATTGCTTCTGAAACTGATGTAGCAAAGTTGAAGAAAATATTAGATGTTGGATTGAATGCTTGTACAGAAACTAACTTGGACACTGACATGCCACATAGCACAGTTGGTGGCAGTTCTGGATTGGATCGAAGATTGGCTCCCAGTTGTTCTGTCAATGACTCCAAACCGACGGAAGACAAAACTATGAACACCAGACTAACCGCTGTCAATGAAGAAAACACAACAAACACCAAAGGGCAGAGACTAGAGATCAGAGAAACTACATGCACTGATCATAATGACAATTCCATTGAAAAAGGTCCTGTTAGTGTGTCCTGTGCACCGGGTGGTCTTGATTCTTTCTTGGATCTGTGGGATTCTGTTGCAGAGTTCTATTTTGATATTCACTTCAACAAGAAGTCTGAAGCAAATTCTGAGGTTTTGTTTGAAGTACATGGTGTAGCCATCTGTTGGGAAAATTCACCTGTCTTTTACATCAATTTTCATAAGGACCTATTGTCTTGTCGGAAAAGTACTGATGCTTTCTTGTCCAGTGAACGGGATGCTCAAAAGAGCACTTTGGATAAAAAATGTTCTTTGGAGGTGGCAAATCTTCGATGGGACAGGATTAGTAGGATAATGCGAAAAAGTAATGTGAGAAAAATAACCTGGAACTTGAAAGCTCAACTTCATGCATTAAAAAATGCAGTTGTTTCTGTTAGTAGATTTAAAAGTGGGAGTCCTCCATATCAAAACAATGGGATTGAACTTTCTGACGGCTTCTATTATAAGTTGTTTCCAATCAGTGCCGTAGATGCAATTGATGTGTGCATTATTGCATGGATTCTTTGGCCTGATGAGGAACGAAGCTCTAACCCAAATCTTGAGAAGGTATGCAGAATTATATTGCCACTTTTTTTTTTTATTATATGCTGCAGCTTGGTGCTGATAGTTATGTTCCAAGGTTGGGTTAATGAACTTTACCTATATCACCCTTTATCACAATGTAGGAAGTCAAGAAGCGGTTATCCAGTGAGGCACTGGCAGCTGCCAGTCGAAGTGGAAGGTGGAAAAATCAGATGAGAAGAGCTGCACATAATGGTTGCTGCCGCCGCATTGCCCTGACTAGAGCCTTGTCTTCTGTTCTCATGAAGTTACTTGTTTCTGAAGAACTTGATCAAGTGCTTATGAATATTGAAATTCCATTGGTATGGCATCTGAACTTTTCGGTGTTATGGGATGTCAGTTTTAACGGATTTGGTAGTAGGATGTGATCCTTGCCCTTTCTTTATTTTGGGTTCTGATGAGTGAGTTACTCCATTGCATCAATTTTCGATTCTTATGACTGAGTGTGTCCATTGCATTAGTTTTGGATTTTATTACCATAATTTATGGTTAGCTTCCTTTTTTTTTGATTTTAAGGGTTAATATATTGCATAAAAGGAAATATTTACATGGTACAAAAGTGAGGAGCAAGTGGAGAGACCACTCGTCCAGGATATCCAAAATCATGGAGCAAACGAAAATGCTCCATTCTCTGGGTGTGTAGAGCACGAGGCTCTGGGTAACTCCTGTCTCTTCAAGCCACTGCTATCGGAAGTCGGACCTACCCCTAAGGATGTGTAAGTATAAGTCTCCCTTCGGCTCGGCCATCAAGAGATTTACACTAACACATCCTTAGCACACCTAGTCTATATGACTACTAATCCATCCAAGTCCATACATACAAAATTTCATCCAAGGCGTGTAGAGCCAAGAGGATGACGAGGCTATAGAGGGTTTTGATGAGCAAAATTACACGTTGTAAGACTGTTTCATTGTAGTTCTCAAAATGCTCGACTTGCACCCTACTAGTTATTTTCCAAAAAATTTCTGGCCATGCTTTCTGTTGTTTACTTCTTTGACGCATTTAGTGTACCTCTGTCTGTAGGTTAATGTTCTTGTAGACATGGAGGCATGTGGAATGGGTGTTGATATGGAGGGTTGCCTTCAGGCACGTCACGTCTTAAGCAAGAAGCTCAGAATTCTTGAAAAGGAGGCTTACAGGATGGCTGGGATGACATTTTCATTATACTCGCCAGCTGATATTGCTAATGTTCTTTATGAAAAATTGAAGCTTCCGATACCTGAGGGGCATAATAAAGGAAAGCAACATGCTAGTACCGACAAAAACTGTTTGGATCTGTTGAAGTATTTTCTTGAATCTATCTTATTCTGGATGAATTATTTTCTTCTTTATAAATTTGTTTGTTACTAATTGTAAATTTGTAAAGTATTCTTGCAACGTGCCTCTTTCAAAATGTTTTGTAGGAAACTGAAATAGGACAATTCTTTTGACTTTTGAAAGCTCTAACCCCTATAACATAATGTTTTAGAATTAGTTTGTTTTTTTTCCTTCTCATGCCTCATGATCGTGAGTATTTCCTTATTTCAGGAATGATCATCCTATTGTTCTAGTTATTAGGGAGCACAGGACTCTATCAAAGCTATTTCACTCCACGTTAGGATCTATCTGTAAGTTGGCAAGATTGTGTATATCGACTCAGAGGTACACACTACATGGCCATTGGCTGCAGACTTCAGCAGCTACTGGTCGCCTTGCTATGGAGGAGCCCAATCTTCAGGTGTATATTTATCTCCTTTGCTACTGATCACTACTATTAAACTCTAATCATGTAAAACTGAAGTTTTTGTGTTATTATTACATTTAGTGTGTTGAGCATATGATTGAATTCAAGATATGTCGGGAAAGTGAAGTCCATAGTGATTCTGATCCTGAAAATTACAAGGTCAATGCTCGAGATTTTTTTGTTCCAACAAAGGTAATCTATCACTCCTTGAACAATCAATGTGTTTTTTTTAATGCTTTATTCTTTTTATACTTTATTCCTCTTAGAGGATTGATGTCAACACAGTCATTGAAAGTAGTGTGAACTGTTGCAGGAGAATTGGTTATTGATAACAGCAGATTATTCTCAGATTGAATTGCGGATGATGGCTCACTTTTCAAAGGACTCCTCTCTAATTGAATTACTGAGTAAGCCAGATGGAGACGTCTTTACCATGATAGCATCTAAATGGGTACGCAAGCCTGAAGCTGCCATTACCTCCCAAGAACGCGACCAAACCAAAAGGCTAGTGTATGGGATTTTGTATGGAATGGGAGCTAATTCCCTTGCCGAACAACTAAATTGTAGTTCTGATGAAGCTAAGGCGAAAATTAAGAGTTTCAAAGCTTCGTTTCCTGGAGTTGCCTCTTGGCTTCAGGAAGCAGTTGCATTTTGCCGCCAGAAAGGGTAGGAACAACTCCCTTGATATGATGGCACGTCTTTTTCCTCAGCTTTCTGACACCTATTGACTCTTTTGTTCATGTATCTTTCTTGGTACAGATATGTGCAGACGTTAAAGGGAAGAAAACGCTTCTTGTCGAAAATAAAATTAGGCAATGATAAGGAGAAATCTAAAGCGGAGAGGCAAGCAGTGAATTCTACATGTCAGGTGGAATCCTTTCTTAAGCACACGTTGCAGTTATTTCCTCAATTCAAGTGCTTTGGACATCAGAAAATCTTTTTAATCTCTCTCCTTCAGTTATATTCATTTGTCCTTGCAGAGTAGAGATGTGCTGATCAACAACTCCTTCTTTCTACAGGGTTCTGCTGCAGATATAATCAAAATTGCAATGTTAAACATCTACTCTGTGATTGCCGGAGGTGAAAGCCCAACTTCAAACAGTCCACTTCTAGAGAAGTTCCATGTGCTCAGAGGCCGTTGCAGGATTCTTTTGCAGGTCTTCCTTGAACCTTAAAACCAGTGCTAGTTTCCCCATCAACAGACTCCGTTGTTTTTTAACTAGTATAGAAGACGAGTTTTGGTAAGTGCATGATTGACAAATCGATTTGAATGATGACTATTTAGGTACACGATGAGTTGGTTCTAGAGGCAGATCCTTCTGTGGTAAAGGAAGCTGGGAATCTGTTGAAAAGATGCATGGAGAGTGCTGCGTCTCTATTAGGTTTGTAGTTTATATAATTTATTGGTAATGAATCATTTTTTTTTTTGTTAAATGCATGTTACATGCTCACTTGAGATTTTTTTACTTTTCAGTCCCCTTGCAAGTAAAACTGAAGGTTGGAAAGACGTGGGGATCACTGGATCCTTTAGATGTTGAATAGTTTAGCCAGAGTCCTGCCTCAATATCTTGATTAGGCTTAAACATTGAGTGCTGCTCTTTCACACAAGTGAGATTGGAAGTCTTGAGTGCCGTGAAACTTTGAAGGAAGGTTGTGCTGAAGCCTCTAGTCATCCTTTTTCAAGAATAAAGTAGTTTGGCTCAAAATATGCCTATCCGGGTTGAACTGCAGTGTCATATACTTCGAGCCTTTGGAGGCTACCTTATTCAAAGCCATCTCAACTTCTGCTGTCAGGACATACTGTGATTATGTTGATCAGTTGGATGTTGAATTCTGATGATGTTGGATGAAGATAAAGGCATTTGAATGGCAAAGCATTTATCTTGATCTTGCAACATATATTGGCTCAAGTCCATTAGTTGAGTTATAGAAAAGGAATCAGAGGTAGGTATTATTGAAGGGTGGGGAAAATGATTGAGAATAAGCATGCGAGAGAGTCCACCGAAACCCTTGATTTGCTGCTCAGCTGATGATTGACAAGGTTCGTCATGGATTCTTTGTACATCAAGAGACTTTATGAGTAATGCAAATGTTGAATCCAACCTGAAGAAAGGGCACCTGTGTCATCTGGTGCACTGGTCTACTATTCTGTTGGATCTCAAACAGAAGATCAAAGCTTTTTAGCTTTCAGCTTCACGTTAAGGTGTCCTCTTCAACAATTGTCGTTGTCGGAGAGAAAGCATCTCAGCTAGGCAGCTATGTTTTGCTAGCAGCAGCCATGGCCAAGGACTTGTAATGTGTACTAGTAAGGAAAAAGTGCAACAAAAATTGGAGGATGAAATATGAATCCTTCAACAATACTTTTTTTTTTTTTAGCCTTTTGCTAATATCGATTGACAAAGCATCACATTAACACAATGGTTCATGTATATGCATCAAAGAATTATTAACAGATCTTGCTTCACGCAAGCAAATTTTATAGACATTTTTTTTCCATAGAGCTTGAGTTAAAGGGGTAAGCTTTTGTCATCCTTGACTAATATTTGCACAATTTTTTAACAGATGTGGATCTGCGAAATTTTGCTTCACAATTTAATCTAAACCAACATGAAAAATAACCTCTCATGGACACTTTCAGCTGAAATTGTGCAATGCATAACATTGAGATCCGATTGGTTGATCAGATCCTGCAGTTACCTTGACAGATTTCATGACGCCCACTATGACGAGATTGCCTTCTTGGTTTAGGTGGTGATGGGTCAGAGCATCCGATGAATCTGATGGTATCATCATCGCTGTGACTGTGGCTAAAACCCTAAACCTGTTGGAAGGAGGGAAAGGAAATGAAGCTGAAACAAAAACACTGAAACCAATCAGATGCTATTCCTAACTGTTTAGTTTGAGTTCAAACCAATCCACCTGCATTTAGTAATAAGTACTCGATGAGCTCTAGATTTCATCTGCAAGATGAGGTTGAGAAATGAATTTCCAACATCAAATCAAGTCAACATGGATGATGCTTACAACTTCGATTGATTATCTATTGGCAATCGTGAATTGATACCTAATTGATCAAAATGGGGAAGACTCGATGTGTGTGTGGTGCTACGTCTCTTGGTGCAGGTGGATCATTTGAAGCATTTGAGTCTATTAGGGAGGATAATGATATGATGACCGAAATATCATCCTTGAAAACACAAATAACACAAGGAATGACAAGCTTGGCTGAAAAAATGGTAACTGTGCAGCAAAGCCAAGATCAAGTAAGAGAAGACAATCGACATGGAGGATTATGTGGATAAATCTGTTGAAGCTGTTCGAACCAAGACGAGGCTCAACCATGATGCATTGGAACATGGTCTTCAATAAATCATTTTAATTTTAAACTCGATTAAGCAATTCTTTGCCAATAAACCAAGATATGTTGAACAAAAAATGCGTCAATAGTTATAAAACATATTTTAATTTAATTTTAGAATCAGATTATCCTCCTGATTCAAAGTTTTATCGATACCTAGATTTTAAGTGGTTTCAGTGCTTTTGGTTGCAACTGACTTTTAACGGACTTCCTACGTATCTCTTGAAAAAGAATCAACCCTTATCTAATTCAAATTGGAGAACCGATTTAATTTATAATTTGGTGATTGGAGAGCTGTTTCGATAGTCCTATGTAGTATGTACCCAATTTGAATGAGATCAAACCACCAGTAGCTCTCTTGAGAATAAATTTAATGAAATGAATATATTGAATTTTGTTGAAAATCAGGCCCAAAGCACCCAAATAACGACGCCTATTAACGAAATTTTGCTTCACCATTTAATCAAACCACCCATTTTACCAACTCAGCTTACACACCCAATGTTTCAAAAAACGCTTGGCGGATGCTCGACGGCTAGATAGGGTTAAGGGTTTAGGCGGATTATGCGGGGTCTAGACGGATTTACTATTTTGCAATGTATTTTTAATCCTAGGTCATATTCAATACGTATATAAAATAATAAAGTTTAATTCATAACATATATAAAAAATAAACTTTAATTAATAGTCTAGGGCCCTAGGCGTTAACAACAGGAGTTAGGTCGCGAGTTAGAGGACTATGTGAGTGAGGGATCAAGAGTGAGAGAGAGCATAGAGGTTGAGAATTAAAAGAGAGATCGATATTTGGGAGTTTTAAGAGTTAAAACCTCAAAATAGTTTTTTTCCACTAACTCGTCAAACTCGGGCCGCTAAGACCTTACGGATGACCTTCAAGGGTCTAGGCGGCTAATCTCAAAGGTGGAGGAGCTTTAAGGGTCTAGGCATAGGCGACCTTTTTTTATTTATTTTATTTTATTTTTGATACAAGCTAAGGATTTGGGTGGCGTTAGGCCATGCTAACCTACCACCCAATAGTGTCCTTTCGGACGAAGACCAAAAACTCCGGATGCGACGACAAGGAATCAAGATCCATCGCATAACGGAGTTGAGCCACCTTGTCCGCAACCTGGTTCACTTCCCGGAACACATGCTTGCCGTGTTAAGAATTGGTGTAGAAGAACACACGTTCTATTGATTTGTGCAAGGAAATATATAAAGCTTACAATCAGGAGAGAGGAGAAGGTAATGGGGAGAGATTATCTCTAACCACTTTGACTAATTCCTAAATAATTAATCTAACTAAATTCTAATAATATAAATATATATTATTTTCTTAATATGCTCCCGCAGTTAAAGCGAGAGATATCGAAACTGAAAACTGGATAAATACGAAATAAACCATAAATAAAAGTTTTTTTTTTAATTGTTGCCCGTAGTCCCTCACTTCAAGGGAAAGCCACGTCGCAGGAAATGTCGTGGCGGACTACTTCTTGAATTGGGCTCAATCATCGCCGGTTTACACGCCCCCGCGCCTCCGGCTGCTTCCACGTCGTCGTCTGCGAACCACGCGCTTGCAGGTGTTGGCCTCGGCGGCGGAATCGAGCATCGCGCCCTCGCCGAACTTCGGATCGCCTAGGTTCACAGCCGACTCAGCGACGATTACGTTCGCTTGGAGCACCACCTTGAACCGCCTCGCGCACTCCCTGAGCGCTATCCTCTTCTCCGGCGGCGGCAACTCCTGCATCATCTGGTTAACGTACGACAGCGAGTCGGAGAATTTCGACCTCACCACATCGATCATGATCCGGATCAGCCCCTTAGTGTCCGCCGAGGCACTCCACGGGTCCGATCTGAGCGAGGATTCGCAAATCCGGCCGTCCGGCGTGCCCCGACAGGTCCTCCCGATTAGAGTGAGGTTGTGCCCCGGCGTGCCCCTGCAGATCTGCTGCATATTTTTAGACTTGTTGGGTTGTAATTTGAGTGAGGTTTATCTTTGGAAGGAGACTGATTCTGTGTGGGTGGGTGCAGGTTGTTGGTGTGCAGCGAGGGTTTTATGAAAGTGGTGGTAGGACTAGGACGCCATGAAAGAGGCATCAAAGAGGTTTCTTGGGTAGTTTGACGGTGGCAAGCGTCGAAATTGGATTAGCCCGAAGGCAATTTTGTGTGGCCGAAATGGGTTTTGGCCAATGAAAAGCAAGAATAAAAGGCCGACATGGTTTTAGCTGAAATTTAGATGGCAAAAGCCAAAATTTTGGTTAGTGTGGAAGGCAAGGGGAAGCGGTTTTCTAATGGCCATAGCCAAGTTTAGATTGCTTGAAGGCGGTTTTGTGGTGGCCTAAGCCGTTGAATATGTTTCTTGGCAACATGCCGGAGCATTGGTTTGTGCCGAAATTTGGATAGCTGCGCGGAGGCAGAAATTGGAGAGGATCAAAGCCATTAGGCGAAAGGCTCAAATACCATGTTAATAATTGGTGTAGAAGAACACATGTTCTATTGATTTGTGCAAGGAAATATATAAAGCATACAATCAGGAGAGAGGAGAAGGTAATGGGGAGAGATTATCTCTAACTACTTTGACTAATTCATAAATAATTAATCTAACTAAATTCTAATAATATAAATATATATTATTTTCTTAATATGCCGGTAGCAGCCTCAAACTGTTGCAGTAAGTGCTGGATGTCGATGACAATCATCTCGATCTCCCGGGGGGATTGCCACACACTAAACACCGAATTAATCATCGTGAGGCTATCACCTTCAAACTCGATCCGTCGGAAGCCCAAGTCCCTAGCCGCTAATAGTCCAGAGTGAAGAGGAAGAGCTTCAGGCTGAAACGGAGCCGCACAAGGAGACGCCAGTGGATATGACACGTCCATAGTGATCCCGGATAACGAAACTAGTAGCTGCCTCACCCGACGCCAACTTGGAGCCATCAAAGTTGATCTTGAACACACCAAAAGCCGGTTTAGACCATCTGAGGTTTTTTCGCCGCCTAGGTGTAGGGTGTGGCTGTGCTCCCTTTGGTTCCATCTCTTCCTAGTATAATATTTTGGATTTCTTTAGCTGATTTAATTGTTGTCGTAGATACCTCTCTTGTTTTTTTGTTTGTTTGTATAGTTGTCATTGTTAAAGACAATTTTGTTTCTTTTGGTCCATAATCCACACCATATGGTGACTAAAGTTAATTGCTGATCTTTTTTGAGTTTCGAGAAGATCTCATTTATAATTTGTCTAATTGGTCGATCTTTTAAAGTTGCATGCATATGCATCCCTCACCAGCAGCAGCCCCTTCACGCACGACTTCGGGCCTTCTGCTCCAGATCGGAAGAATTAGGTGAGTTAGGCTCGACAATCCGGAAAAGCCAGAGTTATCCCGACCCGCAGCTCCTCCAACCGGGTATGTTCCCCCAATCCCAAATTTGCAATTTGATTTTAAGTTTAGATGATTTAGGCTACGAATTTCTTCCCACATTAACTTCTTATGGGGTATCCAGTTTTCGGGTTCGACTGATTTTTAGAATTTGTGATTTTGGGGGGTTTTTTGAATTAGGGCAACTGACGGAGGAAGAGGTCGGATCGAACCCTTGCCAGTTGAAAGCATCGGTTTGGGGAACCTAGCTCGGGGCCGATTAGGTACGTTTATCCTCTCCACCAATTTGAAGTCTTCAATCAACTTTCAATTGAGAAACTTGGTGAATTTTGGGGCTGCACATTCTGTGCTCTTGTTTGAGACAGCCGAGAATGGGATGGCAAATATTCTGGTTGTTTGATTTTTTTTCCCACTGGAATTATGTTTGTTTAGATTTGTGCAATCTGTGGTTTATAAACTTTTCATCAACTTCCTGAATTCTTCTTCTTTTATTTGGAGGTTTGGCTGCTTGTTTGAGTCTTTATGGGAACTCGATGACTGCAATTTTGTAGCAGTTGGGATATATTTTTGCTGCCAATGTGACATAATTCACTCGACTGACTAATTTCGAATGAATTTATTGCAGTCGGGGGTCTGTTGGTTGAAAGCAACCAATTTGGATATGTTGGTTGGAACCTTTTGTTCATCAACTAATTTAGAGAACTTTCAGCAGCATTCCACCCTTGATTAGGGTGATTTGTTAATCCCGAAACCCACCCCTGAGAGGCCTCTTGGGTCTGGTTTCCGGATCGTTAATCGCCCCCCACAGGGCCTGATTGGAAAAATTGTCTTATCTTGGGTTGCAAAATTTATATTTTTTTTATATAAAAAAGGCCTAAATACCCTAATGGCTCTTTAACTTTTATGACTAGGACATTTAGCCCCCTAAACATTAACTCGGTTCAACTCAGCCCTTAAACTTTTAGAATCAGGACACTTAACCCCTAAGTGTAATTTTATTTAATGTAATCCTCAAAATTAATCCTAATATTATTTTATTTATTACTTAAATGAAAATAAATTGATAAAATTTTTGGAAATAGTGAGGACTGTTTTTCTAAACTTTTATTATTTTAAATATATATAATTGATAATTGATGCTTGGATTATATTTAATGTTGTTTTCTCAATGAAAACCTTATTATCCGAAACAAAAATCTTTTCCCCCCTCCCTTGAAATCTTGTGGCCACCACTGTGTCAAGCCTCCAAATCCATTTAAACTCGAATCTTGTAGGACACTTGTTTTAGTTGATCATATTTATCGAGAATTTGGTAGAGAACCATTCATTCGAATTGGAAGCATCATCCATGTTGACTTGATTTGATGTTGGAAATTCATTTCTCAACCTCATCTTGCAAATGAAATCTAGAGCTCATTGTTTATTATACTAAATGCAGGTGGATTGGTTTGAACTCATACTAAACAGTTAGGCATAACACACACGTGATGGCTTGAGTGTTTTTGTTTCAGCTGCATTTCCTTTCCCTCCTTCTAGATACAGGTTTAGGGTTTTAGGCTTTTAGCCAGAGTCACAACAATGATGATACCGTCAGATTCATCAGAGGCTCTGACCCATCACCGCCGAATCCGAGAAGGCGATATCGTCATAGTGTACGAGCGCCAGGGCGTCATGAAATCTGTAAAGGTAACTGCAGGATCTGTTTTCCAGAACCGATTCGGGTCATTCAAGCACTTGGATTGGGTGGGGAAATCGTTTGGAACCAAGGTGTTGAGCAACAAGAAAGGGTTCGTCTACTTGCTAGCTCCCACCCCGGAGCTGTGGACTTTGGTCCTCAGCCACCGGACTCAGATACTCTACCTTGCTGACATCGGTTTTGTGGTTATGTACTTGGAGATTTTGCCCGGTTGCCTTGTGTTGGAGTCGGGTACAGGTAGTGGCTCGTTGTCTACTTCCCTCGCCAGGTCTGTCGCTCCAAATGGCCATGTTTATACCTTCGATTTTCATGACCAGAGGGCAGCTTCTGCTCGGTGAGTAAAATTATACTACTACTTACTATTACTACTTTGATTACCCGTTTTAGTCAAATTGGTTATCCTGCATAGCATGATCATATATCAAAAGGTTAAATTCCCAGTTAGTCCTATGCATTTGCCATAGTGCGACACAACATCCATTGAACATGTTTGTGTGGAATAATCATATATAACATGGAAAACCCTATCCATGTGCTACGTGCATGACATCATCCTATTAACGGCTTCGTGTCTAATAAGTAGTCTAATAAGTAATAATCATCTAATGATGGAAGACCATGCCAGTCACCGATTGATCATGTAGGAAGAGGTGCTAGGTCACTTAAGCAACGCCCATGGTTCAAATTTTGGTGTTGTGAATGGAGCACAGTTTTAACTTCAACATCTTTGACTATTTTCTCTTTTTACAATTACTCAATTAGAGTGCCATTTTCTTCTTTTATTTATATATGTTTATAATATATGCTGAAGTTAGATTTGATTTTACTGGTTTTATGTCATGTACAATATTTACTTGATATTTACCTCTATTTATGCAACAGGGAGGATTTTGAGAAGACAGGATTAAGTAGTTTAATTACAGTAGGAGTTAGAGATATTCAGGGCGAGGGGTTTCCTGACGAGTTTGCAGGCCGGGCAGATGCAATCTTTCTCGACTTGCCCCAGCCGTGGTTGACGATCCCTTCTGCCGGAAGAATGTTGAAGCCTGATGGGGTTTTATGCTCCTTCTCGCCTTGCATTGAACAAGTACAACGCACTTGCGAGACTCTTAGGTTAAAATTCACAGGTAAAATACTTTCCTGCGTGTGAGGATCCTACTCCAGTTGTCTTCAGAGGAAAATCTTACCAAAAGTACTGACTTTCTCATTCTTCTGTGTACGTAGATATAAGGACATTCGAGGTTCTTCTTCGTACTTATGAAGTGGAAGAAATCAGAATGGAAACCTCCCAAAATGGTGACAGCGGTAGCTCCTTTGCTCGTCCGTGCAAGAGGAGACAACGATCTAGCAATCCCTCTGAGTCCTCCGTTTCTACCACAATCATGGCAAAGCCATCCGACGACGAAGCAAGGGGCCACACAGGCTACCTTACTTTTGCAAGATTGAAGTGCCTATCATAATCTCTCCAGGGGCATTTACCATATAGGCCACGATTTTGGACCTTATTAGTAAAAAGGCTCCCACCTTCTCCAAATTTGCAAAATGTCCACCGCCCCCCTTGGCCCCTGTGCCCCCCTCCCGTGCCCCCTGTGCCCCGCCTCCCGCCTCATCAGTTTTTTTTTTTTTGGGGTGATTACTATAATGTCCTAAATTTTGGACCTTATTAGGAAAGAGGCTCCCACCTCCTCCAAATTAGCAAAATGTCCACCGCCCTCTTGGCCCCTGTGCCCCCCCTCCCGCCTCATTAAATTTTTTTTTTTTTTTTTTTTTTTTTTTTTCTTCTTTCCGCGTTTCCAAAGTTGCTGAAACGGAATTGCTGAAACTTCTTTTTCAGCACATACGGTTTTTCAGCAATCCCTATTTCAATTTTTTTTTTCCCAGTTTCTTTGTCCAGTTTTTTTTCCCGTGTTGTTGAAACGGAATTGCTGAAACTCCTGTTTCAGCACATACGGTTTCAGCAACCCCTTTTTCAGTTTTTTTTCTCAGGTTTTTTTTTTTTTTTTTTTGCGTTTCCAGAGTTGTTGAAACGGAATTGCTAAAACTTCTGTTTCAGCACATACGGTTTCAGCAACCCCTATTTCAGTTTTTTTTTTGTTTTTTTTTTTCAGTTTTTTTTTTGCGTTTCCAAAGTTGTTGAAACAGAATTGTTGAAACCCCTGTTTCAGCACATGCGGTTTCATCAATCCCTGTTTCAGTTTTTTATTTTTATTTTACCGCATTGCTGAAAAAGGGGTTTCAGCACATACGATTTTCAGCAACCCCTGTTTCAATGTTTTTTTTACCGCGTTGCTGGCTGAAACGGAGTTGCTGAAACCCCTGTTTCAGTACATTCGGTTTCAGCAACCCCTGTTTTCAATGGGGGGAAATATGCTGAAATTGTATAAACAACATTTGATATCCGACTTTGACCCCAACAGTGAATTAATTTCAGCATTTCAGATCACAAAAAAATGCTGAAATGTTGAAATATATGTTTGTGTGTAATATATTGTAGCTCATACAATTTTATAAGAATTAATTTCAACATTTCAGCATAAGAAAAAGTTTCAGTAAGACAAAAAAATTGCTGAAATTGCCAATATTTAATTTTTCAACAAAGCAAACTCAATCACAGTACCAAACTAACCACAAATTCACAAAAAATAAATTCCGGAAAAAATCCCACTAGCAAAATTTATCATCAAGTGATGTGGCTTCGCCTCCTTGACAAGGTCTGAATCAGTGATTTGGGTGGGAAGTACAAGTACGTGAACAATTAATTAAGAGCATATATGAACTGATTAATGGAAAAGACATACGTTAGTAAAAGCAAGCAACTAACCACACTACCAATGGCTTCCAAGTCTATGGATCTCATATGGGGAGGGAGCTCCTTCACAATAGTTACATCATTCTTCAATGTTTTAAAATGTTAATACTGGTTAAGGAATCAAAGCAGACATTGGCAAATCACACACAGAAAATAACACAACAAGACAGCAACATAGGCAAATCATATAACTGATCACAATGAATCAGCATCACTGCAAAAATCACGAGATCTTCAATAGAAATTAGCAATGCGATTGAGAAATCAACTGAAAAAACATTTGAAAATGAGAACAGAGCCACATCAGAACCAACAAATTTCGGGTTTGATTTCAATTTTGAAATTTTAGGTTTCCAAGTTATGAAATTGAATTACCGAGCGTCTGTATTCCGGAGATGCCCAGCGCGTACGCCGGTGTCCCGTCCGACGCTGTTGAAGAGCGCATCTGCAACGAGGCGTTGTTGAAGAGCGGCGGCCGAGGAGCGCGATAGATGCTCGCCGGATCTGGAATTGGGCGTTGTTGAAAATCCAGCCAGATCTGGAACGCTCGCAAGGTCGGAGGCAGGGGCTTCCATGGCTGTCGACGACGCCGTTGCACTCGCCCAATCAGTCTGGAAACTCTGTCCGCTGCCGGCAATGGAGGTCGTCGGATCTGGAACGCTGTCCGCTGCCGGAAATGGAGGTCGTCGGATCTGCACAGGGGTTCCGAGATCTGGAGCCTCTAATCCAGATTTGGATCTGCACAGTTGCGACGATGGAGGACGAGCATTGCGAGGCGGCAAAACCTCACCAAAACCTAATCAATCTTGTCGCCCGAAATGAATCTGGCCGGCCGACGGAACCGGGAGCGGAGAAAGCTTCCAGAAGGATGTTGAAGGTGCTGAAATGGCTGCTTCGCACCATCCGCCGGCGACGCCAGAAGCAAGAGAGGGAGCAAGGGCGCGGCGCTGGCGAGGCATCGCAATTAGAGGCGAGGCGAGGCGAGGCGAGAGAAGAGCCGAGATCCGAGATCTCTAACAACGAGAACATACGCAGAGGAGAAGATCTGCCGGACGACGGAGAGCAACGAGAGGAATGAGAGCGAGATTTACGACTTTTGATCGAGATATCGAGAGATCTGAGAGATCTAAATGGGAGGGGGGGCACGGAGAGCAACACATACGGTTTCAGCAATCCAGTTTCAATTTTTTTCCCCTGTTTTTTTGTCCAGTTTTTTTTTTCCGCATTTCCAGAGTTGCTGAAACTTCTGTTTCAGCACATACGGTTTCAACAACCCCTTTTCAGTTTTTTACCAAATTTTTTTTTCGCGTTGCTTAAACCGCATGTGCTGAAACTACTGTTTCAGCTTTTTTTTACCGCATTGCTGGCTGAAACGGAGTTGCTGAAACCCCTGTTTCAGCACATTCGGTTTCAACAACCCCTGTTTTCAGTGGTGTTTTTTTTACCGCATTGCTGAAACAGGGGTTTCAGTCTTTCAGCATATTCGGTTTCAGCAACCCTTGTTTCAGTGTTTTTTTTCCGCGTTGTTGGAACAAGGGTTGTTGATGCTGAAAACCCGGTTTCAGCAAAGTTGTTGATGCTGAAACCCCGATTTTAGATGCTGAAATTGTTGCTGAAACTGGAGTTAATTTTTCCCCCTTTTTTTTTTTTTTCCGGATCACCACTTTGATACTGAAGATGTTGAAACCGGAGTTGTTTTTTTTCCGCGTCACCACTTCGACACCGAAATTGCTGAAACTAGAGTTTGTTTTTTTCAAACAAACAAGTCAAACCCCCTAATTAACTTTTTAAAAAAAGCACCCAGCTTTTCTAAAAAGAAGCAAGGAGAGACACTGTAACACGCTACTATCAACTCCTTTGCAGCACAGTGATGATGTCACTACTCCTCTACAACCACCATGTTAGATATGGAAGAACACAGAGCGCGGGAGGAGGAAGAGACCCGACTACAGACTCGCAATCGCACATAACCGCCAAATCAGACGGAGGATCTGCACCCCGGAGGCGGTGGATCTGCACCGGAGGAGGCCGAAACAAACCTTGTTGCTCGCCGGAACTTGCTGAAACGGGGGAGGAGGACCTTGCTACCTCAACATCTCCCTGTCCGATTCATCTCGAAGGTGATCCTCAGTCTTGCTGAAACGGAGAAAACGATGTTCTCTTCTACAGAGGGAAGCGCAGACAAGGAAGGACGAGAATGGGGGATGGAGGTGAGGAAGCCATGGATCTCAGATCTGAATCGACGTTCGACTCCTTTCCGTCGGACTAGGGTCTCAGATCTGTTTCAGCATCTGGAACGCATCTGGATTTAGGCGCTGTTGAAGAGCGCATCTGGAACGAGACGCTGTTAAAGAGCGGCGGTCGAGGAGTGCGATAGATGCTCGTCGGATCTGGAATTGGGCGCTGTTGAAGATCCAGCCAGATCTGGAACGATCGCAAGGTCGGAGGCAGGGACTTCCATGGCCGTCGACGACGCCGGGCTAGGTAACGGAGGAAGAAAGCAAGGTCGGAGGCAGCGGCTCGAGAGCTTCAATCGACGACCGTCTGGATCCGGGGCGGAATCCGAGCTTGAGGGAGACGGCGAGAGAGAGGCGCGAGCGAAGATGCCGATGGTAGGCGATGATCTCCGATGAGGGTCTGGGAAGAAGGAGGCGGAGCAAGTGAGCGAGAACGACGGCAACGATGGAGGACGCTGGTGCAGTGGTATTCTCGTTCATCTTCACCCTCACCAAACAATCTCTTCTTTACAGCGGGTTCGGTTTGACGACGGTGAACAGAGGGAAGGGGGGGCACGAAAAAAAGTGGTGGACTTTTAACAAAAAAAAATAAAAATCCGTGGACAGTTTTTTAATTTGACCCAAAATTTGCGCCGAAGGCGCAAATTTTCTCATCTCTCCAGGTATTGCACTTTTCTTATCGGCTCTATCCTACTCACAGCTAGGAAATTTTGTTCGAGACACATTTCTTACGACCAGCCACCCTTGAATCGACGGAGGAGGTTGGGGTTGTGCTCTTATCTTGCTGACATTTTTATGGCTGCCTTTTGTTGGTTCATTGATTTGTATGGACGCTGGGGTGTGTCATAACTCATAACTCATCTCCTGAAGTAAGATTCCGAGTTCGTCGCCAGTGTATCATCAAATATATGGATAAGTATAATATGCTCAATTGATTATAAAGATGGTTGATTTATAGCAGGGCGAATTGATAGCAACAATTCAAACCGAAAAGCCTATGGATGAGAATTTGAATATACACAATATGATGATTTGGGTGCGGTGTTCGACCGCAAAATATGATCCATTTAATTGTTCACAACTTTTCAAAACCACCCATATAAATGCGGATTCATTAGAAATCTGGTGTACAAGGGATCGGAACTTTTTTTTTTTTCGGAAATTTCACGAGGTACCCCTGAGGTACGGTTTAATTCACGGGGTGTACAATTGTTTGACATATTTCATGTGGTACCCCTGAGGTTCTAATTTTTTTCACATCGTGCCCATTCCGGTTATATTTAACAGACTTCCTCTCTTTTGGTTAAAAAATGATTTTTAATTAAATTGAAAAGCGATGAAATGAAAGTAGAAGCCGATGCTTCTGCGAATGACTATGCGAGATTGCGAGACACCCTGAGGTAGATTGTCGTTCGCCGGCGCCGGTGTTGGGGAAAGAGTCGTGGCGTGCAGTCCAGCTACGATGGGCTCGACGGTTGTGAGAACAGGTAATTCTCAAACTCAATTTCTATATTTTGCAAAAATTAGGGTTTAGGTGCCATGAATTTTTTATTTTTTTTTGCGAAAATTTGTGTCTATGTCAACTATATTGATGATTTCGTAATGTTTAGGGGGATTTTGGCTTTCTTTTGGGGTTAATTTGGGTTCTGTTACCATAAATTGAGTTTATGAGAAATTGATATGAATTTGGGTTATGCTACCACAAATTAGGTTTGTTGTCACCAAACTGAATTTAGGTTTTATGGTGCCTTTAGCCTCTCATTTCTCGGTATATAGTGAGAGGGCTATTCATTTGCTGTCGCGTAATTTCCCGTTTCGTTCGACTGAAGAGTTCTTCTGGTAGGGGTTCAAATGGACAAATTGGTATGAACAAGAATTTTGTAACCCTCTGGATGTTGGCTGCATTTGGCTAGGAATCAAGGATGGTTATTGACAAATTTGCTTGGTTGTATTATTCAATCTTTAACCAACCAAGCCATATTTGTGTACTGCACTACTTTGCATTATGGACTTGTAGAGTTATGGTTATGGTTAACCCTATATAATCAATAATTAGTTTGTGAATTAAGGGTGTTTTAGATGCTGCTATATTTTTTTTTTCCAAATGCAAATCAGCTACTTTGTGAACCTGCAAGTTATTACTACGGAGTATTAGATTGGTGAACTCGCTGTGTTGATTTGTATCGTTTCAAGAAGCTAGCTTTAGGCCTTTTAACAAGTTGTTTTCTAATGTGACTGTTGTAAACCCTAACCATATGACACCAACCAAACTATATGACAACAAAATGGCACTAATGATAGCAAAATGTGTTGTTGTATATAAGGTACTGCAGTAATGACAGAGAAATAAGTTCTCTATATGTTTATGCATCATTGAAGATAGAACATGTTAGCCTCCTGCTATGAAAATTTTGGCTTATTAGCTCAACCGGTAGAGCATTGTGCTTAGCACAAGTTGTGAGTTCGAATCTCACATAAGCCACACATACATTGTATTAGCTTCTTGCTTTGAAAATTTTGGCATAACTTTTGTAGTGTAGATCTTTAACAAGTCTAAATCATTGTACTAGTCTACGTAGGAGTCGAACCCACATCTTATGCATAAGCACATGTTCTACCGTTTGAACTAATAGACTTTTTAATAAGCTTCAAGTCCGTAATAGAATGGATGATATGAACCATATGAATATCATGTTCTATTATGGCATCCAAACAGTCGAAACACCCCAAGAGAGATAACAGTTGCTGTTAGGGTGGCTATTATGGCCACCAACAGCAACAGAAGCGGCCAAACAAGGGGCGACCGACTCCTCAATAGTCACAAGTTTAGTTTTATGATTAGGTTTGGGAGGATTTTCCCCAAGGACAACACCAACAAATGAAAAGGTATTCTCAGCCATCTCACTGAATACAGAACACACACAAGTAAGGAGAACACAGATAAGCAATTTATAGAAGCAATTGCACACACCACACATGTAATAGGATGTGAATCCAAATGACATCCCCAGCTAAATAAGCAACAAAACGACAACATACAGTACGTAGTAATAGGTAAAGTCGGTAGAGGAAGGGTATTACCCGGTGGAAGAAGGTTACAGGTAAAGCGAAAGCACGCCAGAATAAGAAGCGACACGAACGGCGAACACTCACCCACGCCACCGGCAGAAGCGAGCTCCTCCAGAAGCCATTAAACCACCGCCCAGGCACCCCTACGGCGAAAACAGAGACCTTATCCCACTTGAATAAACAGGGTTCCCACTTGAATAGTCATTCTTTTCATCAATCGATAGCAGTGTGGCCGAACAAGGGCCCGACAGTGCGACCTTAGTCGCCCAGATTGAAAGGGGGTGCAAGTTACTTGATCGGCGAATGCAAATACGCGATTTGACCTCCTTGGGCTGGCGAAGGAACACTCGATTGGAGTGGGTATGGTGTACCAGGCGGCGGGTATGGCGGATGAAGCGGGACGGAGCTTGGTGACGACGGCGAGGCGAAAGATTTTTATTTGAAATGTACATAGTAGCAAAGCATCGACTTCTTTCATTTCATTGCTTTTCAATTTAATTAAAAATCAATTTCCTCTTTTTTTAACCAAACTAACGGAAGTCCGTTAAATATAACTGAAGAGGGCACGACGCGAAAAACATTAGAACCTTGAGGGTACCACGTAAAATATGTCAAACAATTGTACACCCCGTGAATAGAAACCTTACCTCGAGGGTACCTAGTGAAATTTCCCTTTTTTTTTTATAACCCGGGATCAGAACTTATTTGTTGGTGATTTTTTTAGGGGTTTTGCAAAATAGCCACGAAAATGGGCTTATTTTGGGAAATACCCGCGTTTTGGAACATTTTTGCAAAATGTCTCCAATATAAGCTTTTTCTCTCTTCTGATCCTCATTCTCTCCCCTCTCTCCCCGGACCTCTCTCGCTCTCTCCATCTCTTCTCCCCCGGACCTCTCTCGCTCTCCCGTCCTAATTCGAATGCCTCCAACGGAAACAAATTCCGACGACGAGGTTGTTGGAAGAGGCCTCGCCATTGGAGGCGCAGTTGGATGACGACGACGATGTTTCTCCAACGCCGGAGGCGGTGGCGAGCGAGCGGTGGAGCGAGGTCAGTGCCCTATTTCAGAAAATTTGCGCCTTCGACGCAAATTTTCTTCGATTTTTGGTGTTGGAGACGATTTTCATGTGGAATATTTTCTGTACATCCATTGGAGAGTGTTTTTTTTTGCTTTTGCACTTCGGCGCTCCCTCGATCTTTCTGCTGTGTTTGAGTTTCCTCTTTCAATTGTAGATGTTTGCATTGTTGGTGTTGCACGCACACCAATTGGTGGTCTGTTTCCTTATCAATCGATCGAAGATCGATTGATAAGGAAGCAAAGATCGTTGTAATTTCAGCTGAAACACTGTTTTTTGACTGATTTCTTGTGATTTCTTGTAGTTGTAGACTTTCAGCTGTATGATTTATTGCTTGACTAAAGGAGTGATGATCAGCTGCTGAGATTGGTTAGAATTGGTTTTGTTTGGATTGTTATATCATCAATTGAATGCATTAGGCAGTTCTTATATGTAAATATTCAACAGAGTTTTTTTTTCTTTGTCTGAAATCAGTAGTTTTGGTCTCTCATGAATACTATTACTACTTATAAGGGCTACATGTTTTCATTAGAGTCTTGCAAATGAGTACTCGTGCTTTTCATTAGAGTCTTGCAAATTGTGATTGTCAATTGCAAATTTATGGTTTCAGGTGTTAATTTTATTCACTTACATTGCAGTTGGAGAACATGGTTTACTTCCTTGCAAAGCTGGCCTTGCTGAACTACACCGCCTTGGTGTATTGCCCCTCAATGGTGGCTGCTTCTGCATTCTATGTAGCTCGCCGCATCCTCCACAAGATCCCTGCTTGGACTGAGACTCTGAAGCTGCACACACAGTTCACAGAAGCTCAACTAATGTCAAGGGACTCTGACTGATATATAAGTTTGTTTTAGGTTAATGAATGCTAAAAATTTAATTTGCTCTCTTTTGCTAATGGTTACAGAGATTATGCAAACCTGCTTATGACACTACACTCAACAGCATCTGAGAGCAAGCTTCAGGAGGTTTTTAGGAAGTACTCGAGGCTGGAGCGTTGTGTAGTAGCCCTGATATGTAGAGATCAGCCCATTTTTTTAGCTACTTTATAGTATTTCCGATCCAGCGTCGTCCGACTTCTTTTAAAGTCAATTTTTTGCATATGTAATTTTTCTGAAAACTTGCTATGAGCTGATTTGGATGGAAGGGGGTGACTCTTTGACTGTACTCTATACATTTTTTTGGTTAATTATGACTGATTGATGGATTCAATATCGGGATTTGTTTGCAGGGGGTGTAGAGATTCTGCCGTATGTTGATACAGATTTGAGAAAGATAGCTGAGAGAGTTACTGAAAAGGCTAAGGAGTTCTGCATCTCAAAATCGGTAAAATTAAATAACCTCTACTTGGTTCTGTGCCTTACAGATGCAAAGATTTAGTGATTCTCTTGATTTCTATGGATTTATTACATGTAATGCATTCATCATTGTTTCCACTGCTCTTCTTGCAGTTTAGTTGATATAACTTTCATTAACAGCTCGTTACTATGTGCTTATATGAATGAAGATTCAATGCTTCATGTTACCCGAAGCTCTCCCTTCGAGTAAAAGGAACTAGCTTTGTTCTGTTTGTGTATCCTGCTGCAGATAGTAATGCTAGCTTGCGTATATATATCTCTTTAGCTCATTTGCAGATATACATGAACTTTCAAGAGGAAAGCGTCAAAATGAATGAATGATGTCAATGATTTATATCAAAGATTTGTCACATTCACAGAACACGCTGGATATTTATCTCGCTGTCATGTTTTTAGCTCTCAGGGCTCCTTTGTTGCTGCATCCAGTCCAGTCTTTTGTTTGCTGAACTGGTTTCCCTTTTTTGTGTGTTCTGGTGGGTAGATAACTGATGCTTCGGTGGAAGTGTGGGAGGGTGATGCTCGGAATGTGATGTGCGAAGCCGTGGAGAAGCACCATGCTACCCTCTTGGTGCTTGGAAATCATGGTTATGGAGCCATCAAAAGGTATACGCTAAAACACCAGCCTCACAACGCATAGTTTCTCTGTTTGTTTTGCATCTTCAATAGTGTTTGCCTGTTTGGACACATCTCATTTCTTCTGCTTTCCTTTCCCTTATAACCAAAACATGTCACATTATACTTCTATGTTGGCTTCTTGTGCTTCTTGCTAATTAAATGCTAATGCCAGGATCCAATCCGATGTTATTTAACAGAGCCATCTTGGGCAGTGTAAGCGACTACTGCGCCCATCATGCTCACTGCTCTGTGATGATTGTCAAGAGGCCGAAGATCAAACACTAATCCCAGTTTATATGTTTGATTATCTTCAGTGAATAAAAAAGGGTTAATCCTTTGAAGCAGCCATCATATGTGGCTATGTCTGTGTGTGGGAGAGTTGCATCTGTTTCTCTTATTTACTGTGATTCCAATGTATTCCCTACCCCCTAGTAGTGCATTTGTACCGTGTATTATAAATGTTGGAGATTTAGACATCTTTCTAAGTTGAATATTTTGATTTCAGTTTCAAGTTCTTTTTCTTTTGTCATTTGTGGTTAAGGCATAAATTGAATTGGTCTTTGGTTGAATTGGCAGTAATATAGACCATGGAAATTCAAACTAGTTCCTTATTTTGTTGTTTGGGTCAAACCATTTTCATCATTTAGTTAATATTAAATGGTTTTTATGTTTAATTTGAAAATGTAACGGCCAACATATTTGTATCATTGTATGATAGGCGATCTCAAATGTTTATTTCAGTGAATCATAAAAGAGTCGTGCAACTCTTAAAACAGAGTCGTGCAACTCTTACAACAGAGTCGTGCAACTCTTAAAACAGAGTCGTGCAACTCTTACAACAGAGTCGTGCAACTCTTAAAACATAGTCGTGCAACTCTTACAACAGACTCGTGCAACTCTTAAAATAATATTGAGAGAAAATAAAATCATGTTGAGCACAATTTTACAAGTCTTGATTGTTGTGCAAAAATAACCTATTGTTGAGCAAAAATAAGATGATGTTGAGCAAAATTTGACTAATCCCCCATGTGCAATTTCACTCTATTGATGAGCAAAAAACAAGACCGTGTTGTGCAATAATCTATTATAAAAGTATAAGATTATATTTACAAAAAATAAGATCATGTTGAGACACAATTTCACAAGTCTCGATTGTTGTGCAAAAATAAAGAATTGTTGAGCAAAAATAAGAGCATGTTGTGCAAATATAATCGTAAGTTGTGCAAATATGAATCAAATCTAATTTTTTTTATTTATTTTTTTAACATTTTTTCGTGCAAATATAAGAGTACGATGTGCAAATATAACCGTAAATTGTGCAAATATGATCCAAGTCTAGTTTAGAGTTGCACTTTTTTCCGTGTCAGCACTTTTTTCTCCCATTTCATCACTTTTTTTAGAGTTGCACAAGTATATACGACCCAAAAACATCTTGCATATACGACTAGAGCAAATGGCCTTCTGCTTGGATACAAACTAGGCAGATAGAGGTTGTAATCACATATGCTAAAAAATCTTGCAAGAAGCCCTCAATGTTAGTGTGAAACATTACTAACACCGCCTAAGAGACTCGGCTACTGTTGAGTGTCCTGTGATCTTGGTTTACATGCTTCGGCATGAGACTTGAACTTTCGAAGCTCTACCAGCACCTCGTCTTGCGGCTTGTACAACAGGTTGGTTATCCTCCAGAGCTGCCATGGATGATCAGGATGAAATAGCAAAATATTAAAGAGAAAAAAAAAAAGCATTAGTCTTGGGTCAGAATGTGAAGTGATCTTAGAAGTACTCGTCTTTATTCATGAGCATGTCGAAGACAAGATAAAAGTTGAGACAAATGGGAAGATACAGATGCATATACATTAGTTTTTGACAAAAGAAATGGAGGAAAAGGATTGAAAAGGCATCTAGAATCACTCTCATGCATAAATATTTACATTAGCTTCATTCAAATCTAGCTGTGTGAATCCTAATTTATTCTTTATTTTTCGAGTTGATTGAATGGTGACATGGTGTGTATGTTAGCAAAGTATATACAATAATAAGAGGTGTGCAACTCTTCAAACAGAGTCGTGCAACTCTTCCAACAGAGGCGTGCAACTCTTACAACAGAGCCGTGCAACTCTTAAAACAGAGTCGTGCAACTCTTACAACAAAGTTGTGCAACTCTTACAAGAGAGTCGTGCAACTGTTACAACAGAGTCGTGCAACTGTTACAACAGAGTCGTGCAACTGTTACAACAGAGTCGCGCAACTCTTACAACAGAGTCGTGCAACTCTTAAAACAGAGTCGTGCAACTCTTACAACAGAGTCGTGCAACTCTTAAAACAGAGTCGTGCAACTCTTACAACAGAGTCGTGCAACTCTTACAATAATATTGAGAGAACATAAAATCATGTTGAGAACAATTTCAGAAATCTCGATTGTTTTGCAAAAAATAACCTATTGTTGAGCAAAAATAAGAGTAAGTTGTGCAAATATAAGAGGACGTTGTGCAAATTTAATCATAAGTTGAGCAAATATAACCCTAGTCTAGTTTTTATTTATTTTATTTTTTTAACCTTTTATCGTGCAAATATAAGAGTACTTTGTGCAAATATAACCATAAATTGTGCAAATATGATCCAAGTAGAGTTTAGAGTTGCACTTTTTTCCGTGTCAGCACTTTTTTCTCCATGTCAGCACTTTTTTTAGAGTTGCACAAGCATGGATAACAATTTCACAAAGAATCGAAGAAGCACATGACAAATGAATCATAAGCCGATCAAATGATGTCGAACAATTCCATCAAGCCTGGATAACAATTTCACAAATATGATCTAAATCTAGTTTTTTTTTTCTACATGGATAACAATTTTTTTTTACTTTATAATATTATTCATGCGCATTTTATTCTAATTTGTGCACTTTTTATTCTATTTGTGTCAGCACTTTTTTCAAATAATTCTTTTCTTTCACGGCAGCACTTTTTTAAAATAAGATCATGTTGAGAATAAATTCACAAGTCTCGATTGTCGTGCAAATCTTAAAATAGAGTCGTGCATTTCTTACAACAGAGTCGTGCAACTCTTCCAACAGAGGCGTGCAACTCTTAAAATAGAGTTGTGCAACTCTTACAACAGAGTCGTGCAACTCTTAGAACAGAGTCGTGCAACTCTTAGAACAGAGTCGTGCAACTCTTATAACAGAGTTGTGCAACTCTTAAAACAGAGTCGTGCAACTCTTAAAGATAATGTTGAGCACATTTCCATCAGTCCCCCATGTTGTGCAATTTTACTCTATTGATGAGCAAAAATAAGACCGTGTTGTGCAATAATCTATTAAATAAGTATAAAATTATATTTATAAAAAATAAGATTATGAGGAGACACAATTTCATAAGTCTCGATTATTGTGCAAAAATAAAGAATTGTTGAGCAAAAATAAGAGTACGTTGTGCAAATTAAACCGTAAGTTGTGCAAATATGACCCAAGTATATTTTATTATTATTATTATTATTTTACATTTTGTCGTGCAAATATAAGACTACGATGTGCAAATATAATCGTATGTTGTGCAAATATAACATTTTGTTGTGCAAAATGTAATATATTTTTTTGTCCGCTTTTTTTTTTGTTTCAACACTTTTTGTTGTGCGAAAATAACTCTATGTTGTGCACATATAACAATTTGTTGTGCAAATATAACTTTTGTGCAAATGTAAAAATAAAAATTTAGTAGATGTGAATCACATAATAAAATATAGATATTTTTTGTAATTCTCATATTTATGGGGTCATTTTTGTAATTTATCAAAAATCACATCTTTAACCTTCGATTCGGCCGATCTGGTCTCGCTCCCCATCTTCAACCTTCGATGAACACAGCCGCCCGGACAGCCGCGCTCGCCACCGTCTCCGGCTCACTCCGTCGCTCGGTCGCCACCGCCCCCGGCGCTTCGCTCGCTCGCCACCGCCTCCGACGCTTCGCTCGCTCCCTCGCTTCGCCGCTCGCTCGCCACCGCCTACGACACTCCCTCGCTCCCTCGCTTCGCCGCTCGCTCGCCACCGCCTACGACGCTCCCTCGCTCCCTCGCTTCGCCGCTCGCTCGCCACCGCCTCCGACGCTCCGGCTGCTCGACATCGCCAGATTCACTTTCTCCCTCGCTCAGATCTGAAACCTCCATTGTTGCCACTGTTCACTTTCTCCCTAAACTATGAGCGCTCAGATCTGAAATTTTGTCGATGCCTCCGAATCGACAAAATTTCGATTGAGCGCGACAATTAACCACCTAAATCATGTAGTTCCAAAGAATTTCGATTCAGAAAATCTCGCAATCAAGCTCAATTGAGCGCGACGATTAACCAAAATTGAAGTGAAACACAGGAATCTCAGATCTGATATTGAAGATGAGGACATTGATGAAGACGACTAGGTTCCACTGCGTCGGCGAAGATGACGATTAGGTTCCACAACATGTTGAAGATGACCGAGATTGAAGACGGTGGAGGAGAGCGATGGAGCGGAGGAGGATTGGAGCGTCGGTGAAGATGATAATTAGGTTCCACTTAATTGGATTAGGGTTATATAGTGGCCATATTTCTAATTTGTCCAAAAACGTGGCATTTTACAAATTTGTCCAAAAAAAGTGCCTATTTTGCAAATTTTTTCTTTTTTTTTTAATGACGAGGAACTAGACCTGTCAAAACGTGACCCGACCCAAAGACTCGACCAGACACGTAAAACGTGGGTTTTAGCGCAAATATTTCAACCCGAAACCCGAAGCAATCCAAACCCGTTCAACCCGCAAATTTCTGGGTCGGGTTAGGTCGACCCGTGGGTCACCCGTTGGGTCAAGCTTTAAGATAATAAAAACATAAATAAATTACAATTTAACCTAATATTGAAATTTATTACTAATAATAATTAAGATTGAATATCATATTTTTCATCATCAACTTTACTTTATAATTTAACATTACAATTTGTTATGTATATAAAATTACATATTACTATTGTAGCAACATTAATTATTATTTTTCAATAATATAACTATTATTAGGATAATATAACAATTTTAGATTTATGAACTATGTAAATAGTCATTAAAAATACTCCATCTTTTTACTTTTAAATGTCGTTTACTATTCATGTATGGTTTTAAGGATGATAATAATTATATAAAATATCAATTTATATATTATATATAATTTCATACTTCAAAAACTAAAAAGAATGAAATTAAATAAAATTTTATTGATATTTTACATAATTTTATGATTTTAAAATAACATTTAAAAAATTATGGATGAGTAGCGTTCTTGACCCGTTGGGTCGACCCGAACCCGTTAAATATGGGTCTGGGTTGAGCATTTCATGACCCGTAACCCGAAATGACCCGACCCGGAATGGACCCGAACCCGAGACGACCCGACCCGAACCCGAGACGACCCGACCTGTTTGACAGGTCTACGAGGAACCCATCTTTGACGGTAAAACCCGAACACGTACCTGGTAAATCGGCTTGTGCCGATCGGTTCAACCTACTGGTAGGGAGCAAGGCAAACAGAATTTGGTAAATAAAGAGCGGCTATATCTGGGATTCGAACCGGGGATCTATGAGTCCTACCCACACGTCTTTTCCGATAATCCCAAAGAAAGGAACAGAGACAGGGATCGAATCCGAGACGTCGTTTCCACTCCCTTACTCCTCACCACTAGGCCACTAGTCGGGCATTTGCCGGTGATTCCTGCCCCCATAAAGTGTGATAATGAATGGAACCGCAACATATTGGCGATCCAATCATGCATATAATCGAAAGATGTTGATGATCCTAACTTTATCACTAAAAACTATTTAAATAATAATAAAATTGACCCCCTTATCCAAAAGCTCACCCTGTCAGTGGCCAATTTCCCTCCCACGGCACCGCCCTCTCTCTCTGATAGCAAGCTAACATGTTCTTCGTTCAGGTCTCTCTTCTCTCCCCCTCTCTCTAGGTTTCCGCCTTTTCATTTATGCTGATGCTTTGTTTGATTAATAAAGATGAAATGGAAACAGGAAAAGACACTACTTATCAGCTGATTTGTGAGCTAAGGAGTAGGAAACTAGGTATGATTACTCGTAGCTTTCTATAAATTGGTCGTCGGATAACGAATTGTGAAAGAACTGTACTCCAATAGGTGCGTGAATGAATTGCACGAGAATTTAACGTGGTGTGTGGGGGTGATGACGAATCTAATAACTAATTGCCATCCGCCAAGGAAATCGGAACAACAAATGTGCTGCTTTTTGTTGATTGTGTGATCATCAGATTAATTGGATTATAGGTATCTTGTGTTTGACTAAGTTCTTAATTTTCAAAATCTGTTAAGGTTTTCAGTTGAACGTGTCAGCAAATCATCTTCTCCCAGTTATTTGAATTGAAATGGATAGCACAGTTAACAAAGCAGAAAGAACAGCTCCAAGCTTGTCAACAATGGTAGTCAGCTTGAATTCATCTGCATCAGGGGTGGTTAGCAGGAAGTAAGTATATGATAAGATTAAACTTCTTATGCTTAATATGATCATGGGATTGGGTAAAGAGTTTTATTGCTTTAATGCCTTTTTAATGTTCTTTTGTGGTTTGATGAGCGTGTGATTCAGAACAATCAACAATGGGAAGAACAAAATGATGAAAGATGAGCAGCATTGGAACGAAGAGGGGAGATCCAAGCAGGTACCTTTCAGGACTTGGGGTGTTTTTATGGGCTGCATTTTGGTTGATATGTAATGAAAAGAAATGAATGTTTTTTAGTTGAAGATTGCGTCAGTTTGAACTTTGAGTTGCATAAATCCTTCAGTTGATATGACAATGGAGTCCAATAGAGCTGATCTGTAGCCTACTAGCTTGTAGATGATAAGTTTTGGTGATCTTCTCCATCACCGGGCATTTTATCATTCATTCCTGAATGGATCTTTTCTAATGACTGCTCACTGTCTCATTTCTTTCATTCTGATTTGCTGGTGTTTATAGTGATATCTTACTGGTTAATCTTTATTCTTCCTAGGTCCTTCAGGGAGAAATTTCAGATGATCAGATCCAGCTATTTCCTGAGACAGTTCATTGTTCAGAGTGTGCAAGCAAATCTTATTGTAATACTGTTGGTTCTAGAACAAAGCTGATGAATGTTTTGGTTTCTAAAGGAAACCCTGAGGAATCTCTGGCCATCTTTGAGAAATTAATTGAAGAAGGACACACGCCATCATTGAGAACCTTTGAATCTCTGTTGACAGTTGCTACTTCCATGAATCGCTATGAGTTAGTACATCCTATCATCTCCCAAGTTGAAGAGGCTGAGGTGGTGCCTGATTTAAAGTTCCTTAATTCTGCCATAAAGGCCCTTGGAGAATCTGGAAATATAGACGAGGCTATGCAAATTCTGCGGAAAATGAAAGAGTCTGGCCCTATGCCCACAAAAGCCACTCTCGGTGCAGTTATAGAAGCATCTGATGCTGCCGGGAAGTTTGAGGAATCAATGAAATTGCTTGAAGAGATGTTTGTAGGGGGGGAAATGAAATCCAAGTTATCATTATGCAACCTATTAGTGAAGACATGGTGTGACAGGATGAACATTGGTCAAGCTTGGAATGTGGTTGATAAAATGATTGCTTCTGGTTTGCAACCGGATGCTGCTATGTATGATACTCTAGCAGCAGCTTATCTAAAAAGTGGAGCCTTTCGTCATAGCAAAAAGAAATTATTGTGTGATGAGATCCAGCTGTTGCCTGAGAAAATCTATTGTCCATCATGTGGAAGAGAGGCAAAATGCAGAGTTGTTTGTTCAAGGACAATGCTAATGAATAAGTTGCTGGAAAGAGAGAAGCATGACGAAGCTTATTCTATCTTTGAGAAACTAATTGAAGGAGGTCACAGGCCATCTTTACCAACTTACACTACCCTTTTGACCATCTTCACAATCCAGAAACAATATGAATTTGTACACGCTATCATCTCCGTAGTTGAAGAAAGTGGAATGAAGCCCGATCTGGTATTCTTCAATTCAGCCATTAATGCTTTTGCAGAATCTGGGGAGTATGAAGAGATTATAAGAACTCTTCAAAAGATTAAAGAGTATGACCTTATACCCAATACATGGACTTTCAACTCCTTGATTAAAGCATGTGATATTGCTGGTAAGCCGGAAGATTCGATGAAATTGCTTGAGGAGATGTCTATGGATGAACATACGAAACCTGATGTAAGGTCATTTAACTTTCTGATCAGAGCATGGTGCAACAAAAACAATATTGCACAGGCTTGGAAAGTAGTTTACAAAATGATGGATTCTGGTTTCAAGCCTGATGTCATGACTTGTAATACTTTGGCAACAGCTTATGTTAAAAACAAAGAGACTAACCGGGCTGAGGAAATGATTTCAGAGATGAAAATCAGTGATCTGCCTTTTGATGTAAGAACATGCACGATTGTAGTTAGCGGATACTGTGCTGAAGGTAGGATGAAGGATGCACTGAGTTTTGTGCATAGGATGAAGGATCTTGGAGTGTCACCTGATGTTCCTCTTTTCAACTTACTAATCAAAGAGCTGCTAAAGGTTTCGTACATGGATGGAGTTAATGAGGTGGGTTTGGAAAACACTTGTCCTCATTCTATGTTATTTTTCTCTTGCTTATATTCAAGATTCTGGTTGGTATGAAAATTATCAGAATATCAAGAGTTACAATGTTGGGATTGCATATGAAATTCCGTTATAACCTGAAAGGGGGCGTTATTTGTCTATCCGGTTATATCTTAGCCTGGCATTGCGATTACCTGAACTATTCTTAGTTTGCTCACAATTCGTAACGCATAGAACTGTTGACCTTTCCAGGTTTGGAAATTGATGGATGAATATGGGTTGAAGCCTGATGTGATAACGTGTTGCACGATGATGAATGGCTGGATTAACATGGGATCAATGGACAAGTGCAAGGAAATCTTCGACAGCATGATCGACGCTGGCATCAAACCAAACATCCACACATACAACATCCTCACCAAGGGCTATGTGCGTGCCGGTGACCTTGAAAAGGCCGAGGAGTTCTTAGACACTGTGATCCAATCCGGTGTCAACCCTGACGCTGTGACATTTAACACTGTCATGAATGGATGGTGTGGCGCTGGTAGAATGGATCGTGCAATCGGGGTCTTCAAAAAGATGCTTGAACTCGGTGTTTCTCCTACCCTTATGACCTTTGAAACCCTGATCTGGGGATATGGAAAGGTAAAACAGCCCGATAAAGCAGAGGAAATGATACACATAATGGAGGAGCTAGGAATACAACCGAAGCCGTCCACCTTCAGGTGTCTTGCGGAGGCTCGTTGTGCAGTCAGGTTGAAGAAACAAGACAGCAAGATTGCACATCACCGCAGGAATGGCCAAATGGCCATAACTAGAGAGAAGAGCAAGAACGAGTTTCCAGCCACAAGGCTGGAAAAACTTCATCAGAAGCATGGGAACGTCTCCGATAGAAAAGGAGGCTCAGCACCAGCCACTCGCGGCAACCAAATGAGGGTATCTGACAGTACATCTGCTTGCCGCTTTGGAGCTAGGCTGCCCATTGTGAGCCAGAGGCAGATAGCTGGACAGCCTGTTTTGTACAGCCACATGGTCAGCTCTTGTAAATTGGTGCTCTTTAACTGACCCAGAGCTTGAGACCCGGCACAACTCCCAAGCTGTCTGTAGATAGTGAAAAGTTAACTCTGTTGAGATGCTGGTATGTTTATGGTTCTAGTAGAAGACCAGCTCAAAGACGAAAAATCAATGAACTCGGACAGACTTGTATAGGCAGGCACAGGTCCTTTGTAAATGAGCTGGTGCATCAAATTCCTGCAAAAAAAAAAAAAAGTGGTGATATATTCTAATCTGAACAGAAGTTTTTGAAGATAACTTCTTCTTGGAGATGAAACTGTTTTTTATTTCTTTTATTAAATTTCTAAATACATTTTTTTGAAGAGACATAGCTACTTAATATAAACAACCATCGCCGTTCTGAATGAAGATTGAAGAAGACACGAAGGCTGGTGGTATCCTTCAGTTCATACCACCGACTGACCGAGGAGAATGATGAAACTGTGAGAGCTTTGATGCTTTCTACGCTGTTATTTCAACACTTGGATACTTTTCTGGAAACTTGCAACTATTATGATTTATGACAGACTAGGCGGGTCCTTGCGGATCATAACTTGTGTGTTGAATCCACAGAAGGGATTGAAACAATATAGAATCAATGACACATAACAAGGTGCATCTTTACAAGTATTTTTAAAGGGAGAAAACAGATAACCTTGTGCAAATTGCGTTGGATTTGCATCTTTGAGCTCTGCTTTGATGATAGCGAACTTGTACATAAGAGGCGGAGCCAGAGGGGCATGGGAGGCAAAATTTATATGATATTGAAAACTTATTGTCATCTATCTCATTGTAAATTGTAATTGTATTGCTGTTTCCTTTGAACAAGAAACAAAACCAAAAGAAACAACAAAAATATATATGAATCTTGTTTCTCAGCAGCCAAAAAAACAGATATATGGATTTGGGTCCTTGTATGGTAACTTGTGTAGTTCATACTTGATAGGATAGGAGTCACATAAACGAGTACAAATCTCAAGTGATGGAGGTATCATCCTTATCGACTAAATGGGTATCTCTGGGTTCATCCAGAACTATAGGGGTAAATTGCGAATTATTTACAATTCCGGGGGGAATCAGAAACGAGTATCTGAAGTCAGGAACTGAAGCCAGTAAGTGAATCCGGGAGTGGTGTGTCGGGTCGGGTCCAACCACGAACAGTGAGATTGCTAGAACCACCAAATTTATCTGCAAATTTAACAATTACTACAATTAGATTTCTCATTTTCAAACACTCCTCTCTAATTTGTACAAAATAAATTACTCTACTTAATTGTCTTTGCATAGACCAAACCAAGCATGTGCTATTAATGGATGTGATGTGTCATACTGTCATGTGTGTGACCAAACTTCAATCAAGCTACCCTGTGATTTCTAAATTACTAAATTATGAAAATAATTACAAATTTGGTTTTTCTAATACAGTGTCAGTATACCCCTGCAAGGTCTTTTTGATGATTTAAAAATGCTTAAACGATATTATTCCATTAATCAAAGTCCGCATTATTATAGAATAAATTCATTAAAATAATTTAAAAGAATAAAGTGGAAATTTAATATTTTTGAAAAAAATAAATCAAATTTATGATTGATTTTGTATAATTTAATTTTCTGATTTATAAACAATTTAATCAAAGATTTCCTTTAAGGATGATTTAATATATGAAATCCAGCCTAGCCATAGATGTGCCAAATCATACAAAATTTTGTATCCACACTAATGGTTTCATTTGTCCATTTTAAATTGCAAACGTTGAGGCGTAGCAAGTGGTAATTTTTTCAAAGAAAGAAAACTTTCTTTTTTTTTTTTAAATTATACAAATATTATGCTCCTCTTGAGTCACATGACTTAGTATTTTTTATTTTAAGATGTAACTTTTCACACACAAAGGTGCAACATTTAAAAAAAATAAAAGTTAGAAACCCTACATCTTAAGAGGTGTATATATATATTTTTTTTAAAAACCTAATTTTTTTAATGGTGTAAATAATAATTTTTGATGGTACAAATAGCATCACCCTTTTTAATTAGTAGGAACAAAATTTTATCAAAAATGGTGGCATAGTTTTTTTTTTTTTGATTGGAAAATAATTCGATAGCCGGATACACCCGACATCTCGATAGCCTTTTCTCTTTAAAAATTCAAATCACATATTTTGATTTTGATTTTATTTTCGGGTAGTAAATAGTATTAGGAAATCGTAGAATTCGATATAGAGAAATAATACCTGTACAATGACGACGATAATTGTAAGAAATCGACAAATGCGGAGATGAAGAATTATGAACTTCCGGAACTTTACATGATCTTCATCTATTACATCTATTATTTTCTGCAAATATATCTATAATTAATCAAAATGTACAAAATTAATGTGTAAAATTTAGGTAATAAAAGGAAGCTATGGGGAAAAAAAGGACATACCGATATTAAATCCATGTTGAAGAAAATGGCAACAATGACAGCTCCTTGAAGCAAAACGACGGAGCAAATTGAAGCTATGTACTAATTCATTCATTTGGTTAAGTAGTCAACACTCTTCGGTTTAAGTAACGTTTATACTAACATGTATGCTTTATCAACCTCTTTTTTATTTCATATATAATTATTAAGGACTTAGATATTCTAATTCTAATTGCTATATTCCCTTTGGTTAACAACTGAAAAATCTATAAATTTTAAAAATTCATTAAATAGGATAAATATAGGTGTTTGATTGTGTTTTTTAATACTGAAAACCTCAAAAAATTGACCTCCTTATAATTTCACATCCTACAAAATGACATAATTTCATTTATCTAGGGGGTGATTAGGTAAGTTCTAATTCTATTATTTTTTAGAAAAAATAATAGAATTAGAACTTTTTTAAATTTATAATAATTGCAAACAATGCCTAAATTAACTGATTTTTTTTCTTTTGAATTTAATGAAAAATAAATGACTTTTTCTATCCACTTATTAAATGATAATCCGTCCCTCAAAAAAATTTAACAATTTTGCTAATATTAGAAATCTAAAAAATAAAGAAAGCATAGTTTCAATGTATTGAAAATAGGGAAAAAAATTTAAGGAATATTTTTAATTTTTGATTTGTCAATTAGAAACATTAACTTACAATTTTATTGGTATTTTACTCTTTTTTTTAATAGTCTTCAATTAGAAGACATTTTGCCTTCATAAATCACTATATTTGCCTTCAGTCCTTCACCTTCGTATTTACAACAGGTAATCTTACCACGGCTCCAAACACGAAACACCCCCTCCTCGAGTCAAGATCTTCTGCACTCCACAATGCACCCTACGGTGCAACTCTAAATTATTTCTGGTATAATTTTACTTTGAATTTTTTAAAAAAAATGTATTTACATTTCAAATACTTATATTTACATATTTATAAACTTTTATTGAAAAAAATCATGTTTTTTTAAATGCTTCAATTCCTCTAGCCTTAATCATAAATAATCAATAATCAAACAACCAATTACTCTTTTCTCTCTTTACCCTTACTCTCTCACTTCCCTTACCTTTCTCTTTCCCATTCTTTCTATAAACTCATCTAAAGTCTAAACCCTAATTTATATCCCTAATTCATCATCTTCTTCCCTAAATCTCTCCTTGTCCTACCAATTGCCCTTGTTCAAAGTTATGATCCATTAAGGAAATAACAATCCCCTCCCTTATCCTCTCTCACAAAATTCTTTATTTTTTTATTCTTTTAATTCATTCTTTTTGTTTTTATTTTTATAAAATTAATACATGTGGGACCAGAGGAGTGAGTTTAGGGGATTGGAGGGACACGTCTTTAAAACATCAGATAATAAATTTGGATTGAATAGAGTACTTATTATTTATGCGGAAAATTGTAAATTAAATAATACTCCGTACTCCACTGTTCGAAAATATGAGTTTTCTTAGTATTTTTTAAGAAAATTATGAATTATATTAAACCTTTCATTATATAATTACAGTGTATTACAAGATTCTTTTTTTGTTATGATTATTATTTATATGACATTAATACAATTGTATAAAAATATTATTTTTAATCTATATTTATTAATTATAAATAGTTATCATATTCCATGTGTTGTTTTTTAATCTTAAATTTGCTTTGCACATAAACATAAATTTCTTAAAATAAAAGTAAATTTTACAAAGACTGATTAAGTAATGAAAGCAAAAAAAGGGGGAGTTTATTAGAAAAAACAAAAAAGGATACTATACATAACACTGAGTTCTTGGTTCGATTCATAGCAGTGTAACCACCAATTGTGCTTAGGCAAGCAACCATTCCAATTCCTAAACATGTCAAAATGAACCTGCAACATTTAATATAATTAATACTTTCCCACTGAAATTAAACCTAAAATATAAACTTTAAGCTGTCATAATCACCTCTTCAAAAAACACATTACTTTAAACTACATTAAATACTCCCTTCAACACGTATTTTAAAAAATTAAAAACTATATTTTTTTTTACATTTAATACTTATTACTTATTAGTAGTAAGTATTAAATTATAAAAAAAAATTAATATTTATATATTTTTTAGCTTGCTAAAAAGTTTTTTTTTTTAATTTTAATTCCAAAAACTTTAATTTTAATATTTTATATAAGACAACACCCAACCACCTCAGATTGATAGGAACTTCAGCAAACGGTCCAATTCAATCAAAGTATACGGAGCATTAGTTATTCTTAGACACACATGATTAATTTGCTTGCATGATTATTCCCTTCTATTATTGCATAAATATTTATAGTTACTTCGGAAGTCGGAACACATGTCATTTTATATTGTTATTTTTGTTTAGAAAAAAATATTATTATAAATATTTTAATCTTAATTATTAATTTAATAGTCATGATTAGTTGTAGTTTTCGAGAAACTGAAAAATAATTTAAAATCATACTATATGTTATATGTTCTAGTATATGAAGAAGGTTATGCTAATTTGATAGTTTTTCCTTGCCTAGATACTTCCCATATCAGAAAATATTCACACTAATTAAATACATCATGTGCATTTAAAAAACACATTATTGGCTTCTAATGTATAAAAATTACATTTTTTAAGACAGCATTGTTTGTTTTTCAACTTTTCATTGACAACTTTCAAATTTCGATTCATTTATGAAATCATAAGATTTAAAGAATAATTATCTGAATAATCATAAAATAAAATAAAAATGTATGAAAATTAAGACCTTGCAATAATATTGAACTAATGCTATTTATTAATCATAATTTCACACTTAATGACAAGCCTAGGAAAGGGGAAATCAATACAACAAAGAATAATCGCTGGAAAAACAACACATTCCTTCATTTCCAAATCCAATAAGGTAGATCGAAAATCGAGAAATCGGAGACAGAGATCAATAACACTACTGTATACAATAGTATCGAGAACGGGAGCCAGTTGCAGCAATCATCAGATATGCACAAAATTCAGAACCCAGATCAACAATTGAAACAAATCCAGGCATCAATCAATCAAGAAATTAGACAAAGGGGGTAAAAAGAAAGAAATTACCAGGGCCTGGGAAGATCAGATCTGATAGATGCAGAGAGCTGAAAAACACCTTCATCCCACTTTTTGACGAGCCAAAGGGAGTAAATGATCATTCCAACACCGAATACAATCAAACCCACATTCAGTAATCTCACTGATTTCCGCAAGCAGCACCTTGCGCATCTCACTCTCATGTTCTTTCTGATCTGTAACAGCCCTGAGAAATGGCTGATTGAATAACAAGTTTGTACTCAACAGGAAGAGTTAAAGAGATGAAGCGGTGTCGTTTTTGCTGCTGCTGTTTTTGGGAATGGAACGTGGTTGAGTGCAGCAATCAGGGGTTTTATAATGTGGGATTTCAGGCTGAGGATAGGCCATGTGAGAGTGAGGTGTCGATGCTGAAGGTGCCAAATGACCTTAATTTACTTTTGAGTTAATTACATGATTTGCCCACTCATTAGGGGTATTTTCTTAAAAACCACCATTATAATAGAAAAAAAAAAGTCAATTATTGGGATTTTGATTTTAACCCCCCCCAAAAAAAGTCATGTATTCGGTTATATTAAAATCGTTTATTGACTGGTGATAACACAATTCATTAGCACTTTTATGTTCAAATGTGTTTGTTGACAATTGAATTACTTAATTTATTGCTACTTATATGGGTTGTTTTGAAAAAATACCCTATTTAGAGGGTGCTTTTTGCAATTTACCATTTGTTTTTAGGGGGTATTTTGTGTCGATAATGACTTGACATTTTTGGTCGAAAAAGTTGGGTATATCTATATCCCAATATGGCAACAGTGAGCCCTTCAAATTTAAATTTGTCTCATTTTAACAACAAGAACAACAACAGATTAAAACTAAAATTTTGGAAATGGGTATCTAAGTTAGGAAATATAAATCATATAATTTAATTTAAATATGACGAAACAATTATAATCACGAAAATCATCTCTAAAACATGAGGTTTAATCTATGACCTTGAAGTATATCCACACATGTTTAAGAAAAACCATTTAAATTTAGAGGATATACACAATAATTTACATCACTCGAAATGAAGTCATCAAACTCTCGAGGAGGTGTGTAATCCCTCAATGTGGCTAACGATTGAGTTGGTGGATATTGTTTTGTCATGTATGTGAGCGGATCCCTCTGCCTAACAGTCAGAAATGAAACGATCACACTGCAAAATAAACAGGAAGGAATCTTTCATTGTTGTTTATTTTTGTGAACCACACGTTGGAATTTTGTAATATCCGGAGATGTGCCATCTCTAATTTAATCTTTAAACAAGTGGAATTTCTCGATTATTGGCAAATGGTCGATGCCCATGTGGGATTAGAGTATTGGACAGACAGATGGAAGATGTATCATAACCGGCCAATCATACAACACACAGTTTTCTGGTGTTCTTATGGGTGCTGATTGACCATTTACAGTGTAAAACCAACCTGCCAATCATACTTCCTTTTGTGTCCCGCTTCATACTTGTTGGTAAGCCTGGGAAATTCCAGGAAAATCCGACTAGTTTTTATGGCGAGGGGTAGCCAGATGCATGCAATATCCAGGCGGCCAGGTTCTCAGCTGTTCAAACCTACCGCTTTCCGTTGGTGAGCTGACCTGAGTTTGGGACTCACGAGTATAGGGAAACGGATGATAAAAATGAAATAAATGATGTAGCAAGATATGGGCAGAAATTAAAATACAATTTTCATGCCAGTAGCTAAAATTAACTCTCGGATGCAGCTCGGTTAACTGCTTACAGATTCTACACTCACATGATCCAAAACAGACTTGAGAAATCAAACTAGGAAAACAGTAAAGGGTAAAAGCCTTCACCAAATAGAGTCAAAATTGGGAGCTCGTCAAACCTCCAGTTTTACCCTGTCCAGCTCGGTCATCATGCCTTCAAGCTGCACCACCACAAATACAATTGCAAAGAGAAGGTGTCATACTGGGCTGTTAAAAAGAAAAAAAGGAGTGGCACAAGGATGCGCTGAGAAGGCAAGAGAAAAGTGACCTTGGCGACTTGGCGCATTAAGTAATCCCCATATCGCTTGGATGGCTTCGTTTTGACCACATGAATCATGTCCTGCATTGATAATGTAATCAATAAGATTGAGGCTAACAAGAAGCAACGTTTCTACAATAAGAACACTCAGCAGAGTAGAACTCCCTGTTTGGATTTGCATTTTCATGAATTTGTTTTTTATTGTGTTGTTTAAGGGTCGCAAAATCAATAATGAAGCTGTGAAATCCAAATTTAGATTAACCAGATCAGAATGGAAAGCATGGAATGCAGGCATACATCATCAATGTAGAAATCAATATCAGCATTGGAGATTGTTTTCCCATCAATGTCAACAGTATGTGTCTTGTGCTTGTACGTCATCAAGATTGTCCTGCCAAGAAAGATAAAGCCACAACCAGCCTATTAGCAATAAATGTCGAAGTTAAGCAACATACACACATATACATACATGCATAAACCCACAGAAGTCCTAACCTTAGGGTGGCTTCATCAACTTCCACATAATTTGAAAGCTTTGCAAGGGAGATTGTGGAGTAAACCTTCAAGAAAGTTCGAACACCAGCTAAAAGTTGTTGCTGTTTAACTTCATAAAGGAACAACTTTAGCTGCAGCCTATAGGCATCCTGCAGGAATCAAACAGCATTTATTACTGAAAATGAAATCATTCCCATGCAATCTAAGAGAAGTGTCAAACACACACACAACCGTAAAGAATCAAGTGCAAATCATAACATTTGACATAAGAAGCATGTCTTCCAATATTATTCAGTTACTATTTGTAAAATTTCAATAGAATAACAATTGATATCTCTATAAAAATTCCAAGCCTAGCAATTTCCAAAATAGTCGAGATATATTGTATCAGTCTTTGATATGTTCCAATGTTTCGAAGTTTCTCATTGATCAGTAAGCGAATTTCTGAATCATAGCTCAAAACCAAAGAAATGAGAGCTTCAGCTGACTGACTTATGGTCAGTGAAACTATGATACCCAACTGTGCTTACACCTAGATCCAACAACAGAGGGGCATTGGAAGGTTTATACTTTAGAAGCAAGAGAATGGATATACAAATTCTAAGAATCCACAAGACATTTTTAATAAAGTCCTGTAATAACTAATATGCCAAGTTGCAAGAATAAGAAATACACAAATGTATTAAGTTCCTTCAATGATTCATCCCTGCACTAGAATTTAGAAGTGTTTACCTGGTTATAATTAATAAGAGGCTCGTCATATTTTGGAGCTGAAGGAGTAATAAACTTGGGACAGGCATACGAGAAAAGCTCATCAAAATGAGCAAGTGCCTCATCATCCCATCTTTGCATTCTACTCATTTTCTCACCATACTTCTCCCGCAACTGGGAGTTCACATTTTCCTCCACAAGCTTTACTTGAGGACAAAGAGAGAGAGAAACTGCAAGTAATGCATACATCTGCTCATTCTTCTTCAGTATTTGCTCATACTGTGGAGATTTCTGGTGATACTGCTTAGTCTTCAGGATGTATAACAGGATTTTATTAAATTCGCGGATTGCATCAACATATCTGTCAAAAGAAATAACATATTGAGGGCACTGTGCAAAGAGAATGGTTAAGTTGTGTGTGGAACAGTAGAAGAGATTGTAGTGCCATAGGAATTCTCCTTGTACATGGCCAACTGATTATGATGCTAGAATGTGCTCATGAAGCCAAAGCTCTTATTTTTTGTTTAAACATCCTTATGGTTTCTGTATGACTAAACAAATAGGTGTGAAGGAACAGAATGCCACATGAGTGCGAACCATATAAAATTCATGTGTTACTTTAGGTGAAGCCAGTGGCATAAATGCATACCTTCGCATCATCAGATTGGCAAAACCATAATGATATATGGTGGTGATGTGGCTTCCTATGACACTAGTGTAAACACCTTGCTGAGTTATGTCAATAGGTTGTAAACACTTCAATCCGGTGTGGTAATCCCCCAAAAGGCAATGAACTCTCAACAAGCCGACCATGCTGAAATATCCCAATACCTTCACAACATTACTTCCCCCACTGTAATCATAACCATCTGTTGCAGTAAACTGCTCGAGACCCTCCTTTTCCTGGCGCAGAATGTCGATGATCATGGACTTGTCAACCAGTGCTTGCAAGAAGTTGAGCACACCATAGACATTCCAAGCCTAAAACAGATATAAAAGAGGCTATGGTAAATATATAAGATTTACAAATCACCACACATTATCCTGAATATATAAGAATTTCTACAGCACAATTCATTCCAGAAATCAACACATCCATAGACTAGCCAATGCAAATTAGGAACAATTAGACACACAAAAAAATCTTTCCATGGACACAAAGTCAGTTTTCTAGCCCAAAACATTGCAATGTCTGGCTTCAATCAACCGGAAAACTACAGCAGTACAAGGCCTGCAAAGATCACTGCACATTGTCCTAAATCGAGTACAAGAAAACTAATTCCCTAAACCAAACAGAATATCAACACATTCATCCAAAAAAAATATGTTTTTGCGCAACCACTTGCAGATGCAAATTAGGAACAACAACAATAGAGGCGAAAAGACCAAACCTGATCAAACTGGCGAAAAAGAGCAATCTCCTGCTCAGTCTTGTTCTTCATCTTCGCCCGGTACTGACAGAAGTTCTGGAACTGGTACACAAACTCATCCACCATATCCCACAGCCACTGATTAGGCAACTGCATATTCACAGTGCCGTGCAAGACCACCTGAAACAGGCCGCAGTAATTATCCCAGCTATCAATCCTCTGTTTAAGCGTTGGCTGGAGCCGCGCATAAAGATGCCTAAACCACATCTCGCGATAGAGGAGGCAAAAGACATGGTCGTTATCGACGAAGGGTGCAATGGCGTCCACTGATGGCCATGGAGTGTCCTTGAACAAGCGATCACTCAGCGTCTGGAAGGAGGTCTCGTACATCTGGTGGATCTCGTACACGTTCTTCTCCCGGATGTAGCGGTAGAGGTGGACGACGAAGGTTTTGACGGAATCGGGGACGAAGTTGGGGTCGTAGTCGACGGCGACGGCGGAGGAGGCTGACATTGCGGGTCTCTGGTGTGAGTGATCATCGTAGTCGAAGGTCGATGAAGCCATTGTTGCTTTCTTCTAGCTCTGTTGCCCGCTGATTTGGGGATTTAGGGTTTTAGCGACAATGGCCCGAAGAAAGATAAATCGGTAGTTCGATTCGTTTTAGAAGGATAAATTGCACAAAGGGACCCAGTATTCATGTATTTGCGAAAACTAGCTAGTAGATATTAGGGGTGGGCATGGGGCCGTCCGGCGTATTTTTTATAGGACGGGATCGAGAAATGAATGATGGATTCAAGTTGGAGATGCGTCTAAATCTAGAAATAAATAAAGGCAACACCTAGGAACTATTGCTAGTTTTGAACTCGGCAAAGAAAGAAGGGTAGCAAAAAATCCAGATAACCCAAAACATATTGATTTACACAATCCAAATAACCAAGTGATGTTGAAATTACCCCTAGTTCAGATTATATTGATATTTCTTTTATGAGCTGATTGATTGCAGATTAGGTTCCTCGCTCTTCTCTACGTGAAACTATCTTTCATTCGCGTTGTTTTATTCAAGATAAGGTTTGTAATCTAGTTATTGATGGTGGTTCTTGTTGCAACATTATTGATACTCAAGTCGTTGAGTGTTTTAAGTTACCTACTATTGATCATCCTTTCCATATCAATTGAGTTGGCTAACTTCCGCAAGTAACCTCACAGTTAAAAAGCAAGCTAAAATCGTCTTTTTTATAGGTGAATACAGTGATGTGATAACCTGGGATGTAGTTCCTCTAGAGGTTTGCCATTTATTATTAAGAAGACCTTGACAATTCGATAGCAATGCCCTTCATGATGGGTTTACTAACACTTATTCCTTTAATCTACAAGGTCATTATGTTACTTTTTTTCCACTAACCCCGCAAAAATGTTTACAAGATCATGTTGAGCGGGAACAATGGTTTCAAGCTCGTCTCCAAGAGTAGTCGACTCCCTTGCAACTAGACCCCACCGCATCCTAAGAAGAAGAAGGTCGGTATCCCTGTCGTAGCCACCGAAACACCTCCTGTTAACCCGTGCTAGTGAGGTCAACAACACTATTAAGGGAAGTAATATTTGCTATCTACTCTTTTTTTAAGAGTCTTGCTTGGTTTTGTAGTCGTTGCACGATTTACCTCTTTTTGTTTCTCCACTATTGCAGCTAGGAATTCAAGGATATCTTTCCAGATGACATCCCACCATGCCTATCGGCTTTGAGAGGCATCAAGCATCAAATCGACTTTGTTTCGGGCGCTAAAATACCCAACAAAGTTGCGTACGGAACCATCCCGAAGGAAACTAAGGAGCTGCAACGCCAAGCCGAGGAGTTGCTCAATAAGGGCTATGTTCGAGAGTCCCTAAACCCTTGTTCCGTTTCGGTGATCCTAGTGCTGAAGAAGGACGGGTTGTGGCAAATGTGCATCGATTGTAGAGTTGGAAACAACATTACAATTAAGTATCGCCACCCTACCCCTCGTTTATATGACCTGCTAGATGAATTGTATGGTTCCACTCTTTTTACTAAAATTCATCTTCTAAGTGGTTACCATCAAATTCGAATGAAAGAGGGAGATGAATGGAAACAATGTTTAAAACTAAATATGGTTTATATGAATGGTCGGTTATGCCTTTTGGACTTACTAATGCACCTTTTACTTTCATGAGGCTAATGAATCATGTTTTGAGACCTTATTTGTGGAAATTCGTTGTTGTTTATTTTGATAACATCTTGATATATATCAAAACTGAAACTGAGCATTTAGACCATCTCCGCCAAGTTTTTACAATTCTTTGGAAGAAACATCTTTATGCTAACCTTAAGAAATGTCATTTTGTGCGGAGTCTACTATTTTTCTCGGTTTTGTTGTAGGGAATGATGGCTTGAGAGTTGATGATAGAAAAGGTCACCGCCATTAGAGATTGGCTACATTATACGTCGATGACCCATGTCCGAAGCTTTCTTGCTCTGGCAGGCTTTTATAGGCGCTTTGTGATGGATTTCAGCAACCTTGCTCACCCCTTGATTGAGCTCACACGCAAGGATTTCAGCTCTTGAAGGACAAGCTAACCAACGCCCCGTTGTTGGCTCAGCTGGATATTAGTCGCACCTTCGAGAGCGAATGCGACGCTTCTGGCATCGGTATAGGAGGTGGCCTAATCCAAGGTAGTCGCCCATTTGCCTACTTCAATGAAAAACTCAGTGACCCGGAGATCAATTATTTGACATACGATAAGGAGCTCTATGCCTTGGTTCGAGTTCTTCGCACTTGGCAGCACTACCTTTAGCCTAAGGAGTTTGTGATTCATTCGGATCACGAGGTTCTTAAGCACCTTAAGGGAGAAGCCAAGCTGAATAGAAGACACGTATGTTGGGTAGAGTTGATTGAGACCTTCCTCTATGTGATCAGGCACAAACAGGGTAAGGACAATATTGTCTCTCATGTCTTGTCTCGCAGGTACACTCTTCTCTCTTCCTTAGATACTCGTTTGCTTGGTTTCTCTTTGATTTGTGATCTTTATGCTTTGTGTGAAGACTTCAAACATGTATATGTTGAATGTGTGTCAAAAGAAAGTGTGAACCATTATTTTATCGAAAAGGACTATTTGTTCAAATATGTGAAACTATTCATTCCTAAGAGTTCTATTCGATTGCTTTTGGTTTAGGAATTTCATTGTGGAGGTCTTATGAGACATTTTGGGATTGATAAGACTTTGGCTATGCTTAAGGAACACTTTTATTGGTCTAAAATGAAAAAGGATGTAGGTAAGTTTTGTGTTGCTTATATCCAATATAGGAAAGCTAAGTCTAGATTGAACCCTTATGGTCTTTACACTCCCTTATCTATTCCTACATCCCCTTGGGAGGACATTAGCATGAATTTCATTGTATTATTGTCAAGAACTAAGAAAGGGAAGGATTTTATCTTTGTTGTTGTCGATAGGTTTAGTAAAATGGCTCATTTTATTGCTTGTCACAAAGCTGATGATGCATCTCATGTCGCTGATTTGTTCTTTGTTCATATTGTGAGATTGCATGGTCTTCCTTGTACAATTGTTTCGGATAGAGATGCTAAGTTTCTAAGTTATTTTTGGAAGACACTTTGGGCTAAATTAGGGACTAAGCTCTTATTCTCTACTAGTTGTCATGCTCAAACTGATGGCCTAACTAAGGTTGTAAATCAGACATTAGGAACACTTCTTCATGCTATTTTGCAAACTAACCTTAAATGTTAGGAAGACTGTTTTCCTATTGTCGAGTTTGCTTACAACAGGTCAATCCATTCGGCGACTAGGATGAGTCCATTCGAGGTTGTTTATGGCCAAAATCCGCACACACTCTTAGACCTTACTTCGCAGCCCTTTAGGGACCGGGAGAGATTTGATGCTCATGATCGAGCTGCGTTCGTGAAGGACCTTCATCAACGGATGTCCGAGCAGCTTCAGCGACGCTACAAGCAATACATCCGGCAGCACAACAAAGGGCGTTATGAACTACTATTCTAGTTGAGTGATCTTGTCTGGGGTCACCTTCGGAAGGAGCGCTTTCCTACCCAACGCAAGTCTAAGCTGGATGTAAAGGCTGAATATATTTTAATATTAATCTATATCTATATTCTATATCTATATTATACTTTAAATGAGAAGCAATTTTGCCACATGTCACCATTTTATGCTAAGTTATTTTAGGTAAATGTATTTCCATAATAATCTAATTAATTAGGGTGAATCAATTAACCTATTTATTATTTATCCATAAATCTCAATCTATCCATAAATATCTATAATTTATTATAGGTTATTCTATTTAATCTATCTATATATTTGTATATCTATATAATATGCTAAACTACTTCTTATGTTTTAAGCATCTATATCTATATCTATATTATACTTTAATTGAGAAGCAATTTTGCCACATGTCACCATTTTATGCTAAGTTATTTTAGGTAAATGTATTTCCATAATAATCTAATTAATTAGGGTAAATCAATTAACCTATTTATTATTGGGGGTTTTGCAAAATAGCCACGAAAATGGGCTAATTTTGCAAAATATCCGCGTTTTGGGACATTTTTGCAAAATGTCCTAAATAAAAGGCTTCACCGTCTCTCGAAACCCGATTTTCTCTCTCCTCCAGCTCTCCATCTCCGAACACTCTGTCTCTCTCTCCCGACCTGCTCGCCGGAGATTTCTAGGATTTGCGAGAGATTACCATTCCGACATCAACGAAGCTATCGATTTTGAAGTGTAATCTAGAGAATCAGGTAAGTCAATTTACTAGAATTTTAAGTCGATTAGAATTTGTGTCAAAGACGCAAATTTGCGCCGAAGGCGCAAATTTTACTAGAATTTTTGGATTACTTCTTTAGTTTTGAGATTGCTCCTTCAATCTGTGTTTATCTATGCTTCGGTTTTGCAAGAACTGCTTCAGTTTTGCGATTACTGCTTAAATTTGCGCCTTTGGCGCAAATTTCTTAGAATTTTTTGGTTTGCGATTACTACTTGAGTTTTGCGATTACTGATTCAGTCTGTGTTTATGTATGCTTCAGTTTTGCAATTACAGCTTCAGTTTTGTGATTATTGCTTCAATTTGCGTCGAAGGCGCAAATAACTGGTTCGGTTTTGTGAATACGGATTGGAATCGTGTGATTACAAGTGTAGATTACGCCAAATTTGTGTTTATCTATGCTTATAAATGCTATAATAGTATGGAAATATAGTTGAACAGAATTATTACTGTTATTGAATGCATCAAAATTTGTGCCTTTTGTGAAAACTTTGATTCATTTTTTATGCTTATATATGTTATAACAGTATGGAAATCTATGCTTATACATACAGTAGCATCAAAATTTGCGCCTTTGGCGCAAATTTTGATTGATTTTTTATACATGAATTAATATTTATGAGCATTTTTTTCTGTATATGTGTAATATTCAAGTTTCAAATCGAATCTGTGTATGTTTATGGTTATTTATGCTTATTCATGTTTTACATTGCTCAAGTCATCTCTATGATTGCTTAGGATGTGATTTCAATATGATTGTTTCAACTAATCAGTAGACCTTAATCATAGAAGTTCACCACAAGAAGTGTATTGTATTTATTTTGTTGTTCATGTCATCATTACACTTGAATCTGCACTCTATATTGAAGTATTGATTCCTTATTAGACTTTGATTGCTAATGTCATCACTAGACTTCCTTATTCAATATTGATTAAGCCATGTCATCAATCCAATGGAGTCATAATAAAATTGCACAGGGGATGCTAGTATAGAATATTTTATGCTTATATATGTTATAACAGTATGGAAATCTATGCTTATACATACAGTAGCAACAAAATTTGCGCCTTTGGCGCAAATTTTGATTGATTTTTTAAACATGAATTAATGTTTATGAGTATTTTTTTCTGTATAAGTGTAATATTCAAGTTTCAAATCGAATCTGTGTATGTTTATGGTTATTTATGCTTATTCATATTTTACATTGCTCAAGTCATCTCTATGATTGCTTAGGATGTGATTTCAATATGATTGTTTCAAATAATCAGTATACCTTCATCATAGAAGTTCCCCACGAAAAGTGCAACTTTTATATAATTCGCCTCACAACAGGTGTATTGTATTCATTTTGTTGTTCATGTCATCACTACACTTGAATCTGCACTCTATATTAAAGTATTGATTCCTTATTAGACTTTGATTGCTAATGTCATCACTAGATTTCCTTATTCAACATTGATTAAGCCATGTCATCACTGCAATGGAGTCATAATAAAATTGCTTATACATACAGTAGCATCAAAATTTGCGCCTTTGGCGCAAATTTTTCAAAACAGGTTTATTCTACTCACTTTGGTTGGTCGTGTCATCGTTATTGAACATTGATTGAGCAATGTCAGCACTACAATTAAGTCATAGAAAAATTGCACAAGGTGTGCAAATCTATTGTTGCTTTTGACAATGCAAATCTATTGTTGCTTTTAAGTAAGATGTGTATTTTACTCACTTTGGTTGATCATGTCATCGTTTTTAATCAGATTGTGTTTGTTATTACTTAAATGTATTTACCCTCTTAAATTCATACTCTGCAGATTACAATGGCAACCCACATTATTACAGTTGTATGTGGTGGGAAATGGTTGTTTAATGATTCATGTCCAACCTTTGTTGGAGACACTACTTCAAAGGTGTTTATGATTGACGAGACAATAACATTACAGGATTTAACTGAAAAAGTTCACAACAGATTCAATATAGATAGTGCATTGGAATTGAAATTCAATCATTTACACCCTTTCAAACTGTTGAGAGCTCCGCTTCTTGTTGAATGTGATGCTGATTTGAAAGAGTTTTTAAGGTTGTCCGACCTAGAGAATGTTAAATTTGTTGTGGAGTTGTGTGTCAGCATTAAATCAAATAGTGAAGAAGTTGAAGATCAACAGGCATCCTCAGCTGAGAGTTTACAGTTGGTGGCATGCAATCCAACTATTACCAATATTGTTACAGGGGAAAATAACATGACATTGATCGGTGACACCAGGATGAAAGGTGTATTGTTGGAAGATGTTGGAGATGACATGAATTCTATAAACAGTGACACTGCAAGTGATGAAGATTCTGCAGATGAAATATGGAGAGCATTCTATTCTATAGCACACAGGAGAGAAACTACACTAGAAGATTGGGATGCTGATAGCTCTACTGTGCCTAGTGTGAATCTCAATTCACAAAACTTGATTTGCATAGGCAAAAGCTTTGCATCAAGGAAAGCAGTTAAGGATGCTTTAGGAATCTTGTCAATAACTGAGATATTTGGTTTTCGCGTGGTAAAAGCAGATACAAAGTATTATAGAGTGCATTGTGTAGATCCTGACTGCAAATGGAAATTGCATGTCAAAACTTTTGGTCCAACTTGGCATGAGGTCATAGTGTATGTGGAAATGCACACCTGCAAATGGGATTTCAGGACAAAACACTGCAAACAGTCTTCATCTTCTGTGATTGCAAGTATCATCGAATCAAGGTGAGAACTTTTTTTAAGAGATAGTATTTATATTTTAACTTGCTTTCTAATATATGATTTATTCTAATTTGAGTATAATTACACAGTGTTGACGCTGGATACAGACCAGCACAGATAAAGGATAAAATGAGAACAGAACAAAAGATGCAAATTAGCTACTGGAGAGCATGGAAGTCATCAAAAATAGCTCATGAAATGGTTAAGGGGACACCAGAATCAAATTATGCAGATTTACCATCATTTTGCCATATGCTCGTGGAGAGAAACAATGGGACTATAGCTTTAATTTCAAAAGACAAAGAAGATAGATTTCAGTACTTCTTTCTGTCATTTGGACAGTGCATCAGAGCATTCCCCCTCTTAAAGAAGGTATGTCTTAAACAGTGTCAGCACAAATTCTGTTGTCATCGATTTCCTTAACTTTGATAACATAAGTAATTTTATTTGTTTATATATCAGGTTGTTGTTGTTGATGGAACATTCCTAACTGGCAAATACAGAGGAACGTTACTTGGAGCAGTTGCACAAGATGAAAATAGATAAATCTTCCCACTTGCTTTTGGTATTGTTGACTCCGAAAACAACAGCTCCTGGGAATGGTTTATGTATCAGCTGCTGCAGGTTGTGCCTCCTTCAAATGACTTAGTGTTTGTCTCTGATAGACATGCTAGCATTTCAAGGGCTCTCTCTTTAGCTTACCCAATAGCTACACACTGCATATGTATGTGGCACTTGAAACAAAACATCAAAGCGACGTTCAAGAAAAAAGAGCTGGGGAAAATGTTCAAAAAAGCCGCAGAGAGTTACACTATCCAAGAGTTCAACAACCACCTTGCACAAATCGAAGCAACTTGTCCAAAACTATCAGAATATCTAGTGTCAGCAGGTTTTGATAAATGGGCCAGAGCACATTCAAAGTGTGATAGATACAACATGATGACATCCAACAATGCTGAGAGTTTGAACTCTGTTTTCAAAGGCAAAAAGGATTATCCCATTGTGGCACTTGTGGAGTTTGCAAGGGAAAAGCTCACATCATGGTTTCTGGACAGGAGAGAAAAAGCACTGGCAAATCAAGACAGAATAACTCCTGAGATCCTTAAGTTGATAAGAGAATCACAAGCGCAAGTTGGAGCATGCAGAGTAGAAAAGATGAATGAATCACAATTTGAGATCAATGGTGAAGGAGCTGTAGCTATAGTTGATTTATCAGCGAGGACATGTATGTGCAGAGTATTTGATGTGGAGAAAATACCTTGTGTACATGGCAGCCATTACACACATAAAAGCAAATGTGTCTGATTTTGTTGCAAAATTTTACAGCAATGACGCTTGGCATATGACATATGCAGAACCAATATATCCAGTGTTGGATGAAGATGAAGGAAACATCCCTGATGTGATCAAATCTATCAACTGTTACCCCCCCAGTAGTAAGAAAAAGAGCAGGAAGACCACCTACAAATAGAAAGCTTTCATTGGGAGAGTACAAGAGGAGGATGAAGCATTCAAGATAAGGATGTCAGCACAAATTCTGTCATCAGTATTATATAAGAATAATGTTAGTAGATAATACAGTTTATAAATTTGTAAATGACATTTCTTTTTGAAAATTAACATTAATTCAATAATATAGAATAAATTTTGAAATTTTACCATGTACTAATACAAATTTGTATACTCTTTTCCATCTATGTCATAAATAGATAAAAATAAGATCTTGTTGCAAACAAAGTCTTGTTTCGTGCAATATATAAACAATAGTTGAGCAAAAATAAGGTGATGCTGAGCAAGTTTTCCCCATTTGTAGTATGTTGTGCAATTTAATTCTATTGATGAGCAAAAATAAGAGCATGTTGAGCAACAACCTATTAAGCAACTACGCAAGTTTTCCCCATTTGTAATATGTTGTGCAGTTTTATTCTATTGATGAGCAAAAATAAGAGCATGTTGAGCAATAATCTATAAAGCAACTTTGAAAACATAATTAGATAAAAATTAGATGTCATTGCAAACAAAGTGTTGTTGTGCAATATATGTACTATCGTTGAGCAAAAATAAAGTGATGTTGAGCAAGTTTTCCCCAGGCATAATATGTTGTGCACTTTTATTCCATTGATGAGCAAAAATAATACAATGTTGAGCAATAATCTATTAAGCAACTATGAAAGCGTAAATAGATAAAAATTAGATGTCGTTGCAAACAAAGTGTTGTTGTGCAATATATGTACTATCGTTGAGCAAAAATAAAGTGATGTTGAGCAAGTTTTCCCCAGTCATAATATGTTGTGCACTTTTATTCCATTGATGAGCAAAAATAATACAATGTTGAGCAATAATCTATTAAGCAACTATGAAAGCGTAAATATATAAAAATAAGATGTTGTTTCTACCAAAGTGTTGTTGTGCAATATATGTACTATCGTTGAGCAAAAATAGAGTGATGTTGAGCAAGTTTTCCCCAGTCATAATATGTTGTGCACTTTTATTCCATTGATGAGCAAAAATAATACAATGTTGAGCAATAATCTATTAAGCAACTATGAAAGTGTAAATATATAAAAATAAGATGTCGTTGCTACCAAAGTGGTGTGCTTGTGCAATACATATACTATCGTTGGGCTAAAATAAGGTGATGTTGAGCGAGTTCACAAAAGTCAAGCATTGTGCAAATCTAAACTATTGTTGAGCAAGAATAATACGATGTTGAGCAAATCTAAGGTATGGAATTATATGTAAAATAATAACAAATAAATAAAGTCTCACAAAATTCCCAATTTGTTGGCAAACAAAAAAAAGAAAAGGAAAACGGTTTTCCTAAAAAAAATATAAAAAGCAAATATGTGTGAATGCCCAAAATGCTTTTCAAGTTCGAGAAGTTTTCCATCACCTTCTTTTAGTTTCTTTCTCGAGCTAAATCTACATTCTCCATTTCTCTGCGAGATTTCCTGAGGCTTGATTGTGGGCTTGTAAGAAGGAGATCTATCATATACATAAAGATGTCTTCAGATCTGAAAGGTTTAATTTCGTGTTTTCTGTGTATTAAAGTTTAAATTAGAACGAGTACGGTTTAGAGCTTAGTTTTCCACGAAAATTAGGAAAAATCGCACTTATTCAAGCGAATTTAATGTTTATAATCAAGCAATTATTCAGCCTTACAAGACCTACCATTGCTATTTCAATTTCTTTCTCATAATAAATTGAAGTTAATGTGATTAATCTGGAGGCCGAATTTGGGAATTTGATAATTTAGGGATGTGGGAATTTGTTCGGCATAAAATACAGTCTCTTACAGTGTCATCTCTTCAATTATATTTGTAGAAATTGATTGTAAGTGTTCATTCTATAGGTAAACGTCCGCAGAGTGTAAGTGATTCACCTGTTCTAGACAGTCAAAATAGAAATTCGAAGAGATCAAAACGATCTGGAGTTAAACCTCCAGTAGTTGATTTATCTAGAGATTCACCTCCCTTCAAGGATGAACTGTCTGTTGATACTGAGACTGGTAAATCCTTGGAAGTAGGGGAGGGTTGTAGATCACTTGAATCCAAAGATTCGCAACCGCTTGTAAGAAAAAACAGTAAGAGAGAAGTGCACCCTGGGATTGATCTTCGTGTTAGCACTGTTGCTGTGGAGACCATTGAAATTGCAAGGCTGGAAAACCATTCACCTAATGAGACAGTTGTTCAACATGTAAACCCAACTGTGCATATCATAACATCTGATGAGCAAACAGATACCACAGACATACAACCTATCGCAGAAAACAGGTAGCTGGTTGTGAGGAATGAGAGAAACACTAGACAAAAAAATCTCCCATCATTGAAATCACGGTCAAGTCCACGCTTGCTGGTGTCGTCCTTGAAAAAAATGAATGCCAAGCAAAGGAAAATGATTGAGGATATTGGCTTTGGATTTTTGTTCAACTTGGAGATTGTTACCCTACCACTACTTCTTTCATATTGGTTAGTGGATCAGTTTGACCCTAACAAGTGTTTCTTGGTGTTGGCTAATGGAGGCGAATTTGAAATTGCAGAAATAGACGTGCATATCACAATGGGATTCCCAATGGGGAAAGTTTTAGTTGGAAGAAAATCAGCTAAAGAGAATTTCAATCTTGTGCAAGAGTGGAAAACCACATTTGATGTCCAGGACAATATAACAACAGCTATGGTTATGGAAAAATTGATAGCTGACACTGACTGTGGTGATCAATTCCTTCTGAACTTTATCGTTATACTGGACTCTATCTTGGTTGATACACTAGGAAACGGACATGCCAACCATAGTTTAATAAGAGTAGTTCCTGAATTGGGTGACCTGAAAGACCTAAATTGGTGTGCTATTGTGTTGGAAAGTTTGGTCGATGCAAAGAGAAGCTGGGAAAAGAACAAGAATGGCCATTTCAGAGGGCCTCTATTATTCTTGGTTGTAAGTATTTTTTTCAAACCTTCGCTCTGATGTTAACTTAATTTCTTTACTATGTCAGTAGTACAAATGTCACCCCCTACTATTATCTACATGTCTACAGTATTCTTTATGTCAGCATTCCCTGATCAATCGTTATACTGATATATGTTTATCCCCTTGGTGTGCCAGTTATTTTACATGGATAGGGTGAAATTATTCACAAGCACAGCACTAAGAAGAATGACTCGTTCTTTCCCGGTTTTCGTTGGCATAAATTACAAAATCTTGCGCCAACGAGAAACTGATGATATAAGTACTGGAGGCTTTGGATGTGGCTTAGTCCAGGCTCGCCAAGTTGTTCCTCACCATCAAGACGTACCATCTACAGCTTGTACACAACCTACTGCACAAAACGATGAAGGCACCAGTCACCCTGGTGATCCAGAAAAAGAGACACCCCCAGTTGAGGTTTGTATGAATTATTTAAACCAATTCAATGTAATATTAGTATAGTATAGCAATGTTCTGATATTTACTGATGACTTTTGATTCTTATTTTTTATGTGATGTTATCTTCTAGAGTTGGATAAAGTTGTTTGCTCAAAAGACTTCTGCACTTGCATCTGCTATTTATGATTTTGCTGAGTGGTCTACGAAAGTCCCGATTGAACTACAACATGATGACAAGGTGAAAAGGCTTCTACATGGAGCAAACCAGCTTTTAGGGGTGGAAAATGTCAATTCTGAGGCACCTACGGCTACGGATGCTGCTGACATGTCAAATATGAATGACCCTGTAAGCCCATATTTTACCGAATCACAAGAGAAATTCTGGGCAGACCCTGTTTTATTAGATTGCATTACTCAGATCGAAATGGCATATCAGAACAAGCAAAAAATGAAATCAAATATCAAAGTGGACGGGGAATTTTCCTTTGATATATTTCTAGATGATCCTGCTTTTAAGAAAGATGAAGGGACATCATTGAACACATCGGTTGAAATGAAGAATGCTAATGAAGCAGCCCAGACTCCCCCAGACAGCCATGGGCAGTCTCCAATACAACAACGTGGTGAAGCTACTCCTAATCCCCTACCCACTCAATTTAAAGCTGATACTCCACCAGTGAACCCTTTGGGAGATACAATAAAATGCATTCCCCCTGCTGCCTTGCCACCAAGAAGGTCGCCACGGATCAACATAGTTGATGGAAATGCTGCAGACCAACTTAATAACATGAAGAGAGAAGAAGCTACAAGGAGAGCACATAAACCTTCTGCATCTTTGAGAAGCCCATATTACTCGCGTGTTGTTGACATTACAGATCCTATCTCTGAAATTGAGCGCACTATTTCAGCCCATTTAGCAATGAAAACACCACACAGCAGGTAAGTTCATTTTAAACTTAATCTTCTTAAAGTATGTTCAGTTACAAGTAAAAGGTTATTTTCATATAATCCATCTTCAAAATGATTGACATTGCAGGGAAATTTTGTTTAAGCACAAGTCTGTTGAAATTGTTAGAACAGACATGGCTACGCTTGATGATGAAACCCACTTGTCTAGTGTCATTATTGATGCATGGACAACTATCCTCAACTACAAGGAACAGTATAAAAGTGCTCAATCACCAGCAAGACTTTTTGTCAATATCAACAAAACTGTAATATTCTTACAATTTTAACTTTCAATTACACTCCATTGTTAGCCGTTATTACAATTCGTCTGTTTTTTTTACTAATTTCTATTCTTCATCCAATTTAATGTAGCGAGTGTATCATTACGAGCTTGTGATGAACAATTCAAGAGGTTTAACCTCCACATGGATACTGTATTGTCATTGTCACCACACATTTCTTTGAAGAATATAGACATGGTACTCCCTTGCAATTAAATAAATAAAGTTCACAAGACCAATCACTAATGTTTATTTGTTTTTTATTATGTTGATTAGATTGTATTTGCGGTTGAACGAACAGTAGACTATGTCATGGTTGTCTTCAACTTTAAAAACAAAATGGTCCAAATTGTTGATGTCACACCATCTTGCGGTGATCCAATTAGCCCCTTCACATCGCCCTTTGAATGTTTGGTAAGTTTTACTACTGATATCTAATATTTCTTTCCTTGTCTTTATTTCATTTAAATATCAACTCATTTTATAATTAAAATTACATGAATTCTAATTCAATCCATGCAGGGGGATATGCTGATTGCTTATCTAACAGATAAGGGACTCCTAGCAAAGGCAGAAATAGTGTCAGATGCAACAACATCAAAAGTCCCCATCACATGGGCTGGAGAGGAGAAAGTTCAATATTCTGGGGTATGCCTCATGCACCACATGGAGACCTTCTTTGGGATAGAGAGAGGGTACAAGTGTGGATTGGAAAAGGGCAATTTCAAGAATATTTCAAAGCTAGGTGTGAAGTATCTGACAAATATAGTATGTTCAGAGTTGAATGAAGTGAACGCAGATGTTGTGAAGGCAGCAAAATCCCATGCAAGAATGACTTCAAAAGGAATTCAGGGGCAGAAACTGAATCTTGGTTGAACAACCACAACACAATTTCGTATTTTATTTTCAAACTTTGGAATGTATTTTGGTGTAGACAGTTATATACGCTACTTCTGAAAAGTTTTCTCGTACCAATTAAGACAGTTGTTGTCCCTGTGGTCAGTTTTCTCGTACCCGTTAAGACGTTTGTTGTCCCTGTGGTTTTTTATGGATAGTATTTTTCAAGATGCATACAACTATAACTGCTTCTAAACAGTTGTGTTTGTTCTTCAATGTGTCAGCACAATTCTCTGCCCTTATAATCAAGTGGTCTATGTTATTCAAACAGTTGATTTAGTGATATCCATTCGTTTGTTGTGCAATTATAAACTATTATTTAGCAAAACTAAGATGATGTTGAGCAAATTACCAGTAACATAAAAACTTAGTTAAACAGTGTCAGCACTACTTTTACCAAAACAATCCACAAACTAATCAAATGTGTCCGCAGTATAACAAGGGATAGACGTAAAACTTCAGTCCCAATTTATAATTTGAAATATGAGGAAGGAAATTACAAAATAATTATATGATTATTATGACATTAATATGTTGCATCATATCATTAGGATGGAACACATATAAACTAAAATAACAAAAAAAAAAAATACATTCAACATATAAATAAGTACCAGGGTTATTACTTATTAATATAGTAGAACTACAGTCCTAAGAAGTCATCAATCTTCTTCCTCCTTTCCATTTCTGCATCTAAAACCTCTTTAACACACCCCATTAGATTGTCCTTTGCGTCTTCAAACAACCGTCTTTGATTGCCCAGTTCTCTTTCCATCTATATAAAAGATAAAAGACAAGACTCAATCACAGTATGGAAAAAAAATTTATGGATAAAACTTCGAATATCACCTTTGATAATGCTTCACCATCTTCATCTTTGGACGCAATCCGAATGTGATGTTCAGTTGCTATTATGGATCTTTGGGATTCCTCATATAATGTGTAATGAACCACGACGGCCTCCAACAACTCGACCCTACGAGCCTCTTTGTTAGTCTCGCATGCTTCATCAACTAGATTCATGTGATAACCACGGTAAACAACACTATCCAACACGTCCATCAATTGATGGAAACTCGTGCAAAACCCGATAGTGTTACCATAGTTCATCTTTTTAGAGAGGGATTTATTTCTGTTAAAACCAGTTTTCAGGCGCCAATGGATAACAAAGAATGATAAATGGATATATATAGGCAACAATTAGACAGTTTTCATCTTGTAACAGTTATTTGTGATAGTTTATTTCAGAGTAACTAAAAAAAACTGTCAAAACTGTAAAACTATAAAGTGAAAACGGATTACAGTTATTTGAGTTACAGTTATCTTTGGTGGACATTAATTATCTCGTGTCAGCACTACTTTTGGTCTTATCCACCTAGTGTCATCACAAAAAGTTCAAAAACATAAACCAGCCAAAATTATAAGAATAGTTTCACCAATAGATCCAACTACTCTAACCAACAATGTAAATAATGTGATAAAAGACTTTGAACACTTGCCAATTCGTGCAACAACATACACTTGAAAATAACAAAAAGAATACTAGCCCATGGTCACAATTAAATGTACCTAATATCAGTGTCAGCGCTACTTTGGGACTTACCCTAATAGTGTCACACACATAAGCTTCAATATCAGAAAATGTCAAGCCATAAACTTCAATGGAAGAAACCACCAATATGATGAACTAGTGTCACACCAAATGTCCTACTTAAATATCAAAGATTACTATAATTTGAATAGAAATCAGAAAGAAATGTGATCAAGGACAATTTTCATTCATAAAATGTATTTTCGGTTACATCAGTACCATACAAAATTACATACTGCACTTATATCATATACAACTAGAATCCTGCTCGGCAAAGAGGACAGTTGTTTTGAACTAAAAGCCAAGATCGTAAACAATTTGGATGAAAGTGATGTTGGCATGGCGTTTGAAGAACAGGATCTGACTCCAACATTGGAAGCAGGCAAATTGTACATTCATCATCATCAAGATCAAGGTGATATATCTCCCTTAATCCGTCAACATCCATAGGCTCTGGAGGTGCTGGAGGATCTGCTTGGTCAACCTCCATATGAATGTCATCGTTTATGTTGGACTCATAGCTTGAATCAGACGAAGAGTCATCATAAAAATGTACATTGATGGTGATATTGGGGCAAAGGCCATACTCAACAAGATCAGCATCGGCATCAAACCAACTTCTAGTGTAATCCATTAGAAGCCGATTGGCTACTTGGGTTCTAACCTCAATAGTTACTCCTGCATCCTGTAGCACTTCGTTGCAGCGGGCTAGACTCAAAGGCAAACCATTCCAAGTAGACGTGTGATAGAATGTTAAGGGAATGCTGTCAGAGTGGATAGACACAACAAGTAGACCCGGTCCATACCAGTATGACTCAGATGCTGATATTTCAACTTCATAAGTACCAACAATGTAGTCGTAGTCTAGTTCAGTATAGGTTGGGAATGCCATTGAAGGAGAGAAAACCTACACAGACAAAATCAAAATATACTCATACATTATACATTGACTTAAAAATAAAACATTACATCGATATTAATAAGAAATAAACATTTGAGAAAGACAAAAGAGAAAAAATGCCTGAAAAACTGGAAAAACCCTAACTGATGACTTTTAATGACAGTAAGAATCACATAACACCCACAGAATATAATGCAATAGGAAATAAGCAAGACAAACACCAATATATGAACATTAATAGACTAAAAAGCAAGGGGAAGTTCAACGAAAATCGGAGAATACAACAATAAAAAATTTGCTGAAGCAGTACATCAAAATAACAGATAACATTTTTTTTTAAGGAAGAAAACAGAAAGGAGTACATACCACAACCAGAATCGCACCTTGAAAGCAAGAAATCTTGATTAGAACGAGAGAGGATGAAGATGAACAAGAAGAAGAAGATGAAACGACTTGCAGACAATCTGAACAACGTTTAAGCACAGTATAAATAAGCGGGGAATGGGCCGGGCATCTCTAAACGAAGCCCAACAGTTATGTTGAAGGCAATATCAACAATTTAAACATTTGTGCAAAATTAATGTGTTGATAAGCAAAAATAAGATCATGTTTAGCAAATTTCCACCAATAGCCAGTGTTGTGAAATTTTAATCTGATGATGAGCAAAAATAATAACATGATGCAAAAAACAAAATTATTGGAAAATTTTAAAATTATATTGATAAAAAATATAATCATTATGATAATATTTCAACTACTGTTGAGCAAAAATAAGTTGATGTTGAGCAAAATTACACCAATCACCCCCACACATTGTGCAACTTTATTCTATCATTGAAAAAATTAAGACCACGTTGTGTAACACTCTATTAAGAAACTATAAAATTAGATTGACAAGTAAAATTGAATCATAATGGACAAAATTTCACAAGTCTCAATTGTGGTGCAAAAATAATCTATTGTTGAGCAAGTTTAACTTACACAACATACACTCGCAAAACCATATAATAGAAGACTGGTATCACCACTAGTTGTAACTAATACAAGTCTGGTGTCAATACTATGTGCATTAAACACCCCTGGCAACCACATACACTGTGAAATAAAATTATACAAGTGTAGTGTTACCACTATTTGTAACTAGTATCAGTGTCAGCACTACTTTGGGTCTAAAACACCTAGTGTCACCACATGAAATTCAAATATCAAAAAACGATCAAACTGGTGACACCACAAATTCAAACTAATATAACCCACAATGTCAACAATAATATGGTCATTAAACACCTCTTTCACCCCGTACACTTAAGAATAAAAAAATACAACACTTGTGTCATCAGTACTTGTAATATAATATGAGTGACACCAATACTTTGCATCTCAAACACATAGTGCCCATCACATACACTATAAAATGAAAAAAATACAAATACATACACTTCAAAAATCATAGAATACAAGACTTGAATATCAGGGGGGGGGATGGGGGGAAACCAGTGTCAGCACTAATTGTAACTGATATCACTGTCAGCACTACTTGGGACACCAAACACCTAGTGTCACCACACACAATGCAAAATCAAAAAATACAACTATGGTGTCGGCATTACTTTAAACTAATCAGACAATAAATGTTAACAATACTTTGGGCATGAAAAACCTCTTTACAAAATATACACTTCAACAACAACAAAAACTAGGCCACCGTCACCACCCATAATACATAAGCATATTTATCAAAGATCAGGTGGGCTTTCTTCCTCAAATAAAACACAGTATCATACACAAACAAATTTAACAGTGCACGAATTTCATTAATATTATACATTTCCAAACACCAGTTAGGACAAATAGTTACAAAATACATTGGTATGATTAGAATGGAAATCATATACAAAAAGGTGCCAGATACCAACTTCCATTCATACCATACATTCCATTAGCTTAACTACCACAAAATAGATGCACCTACAATGTCTTCTCCAAGCAAATATACATTACAAATAAGCCTAAAAGGGTGCTCGACATAGTGGACAAATGGGTTCATACGACAACCACTCTAGAATACACCCTGTGTGGAAGGTATGATCACACAGTGACCGAAGGGTCGGCGTTGATGGCAGCATCGGATCAAGACATATAGAGCACTGGTCCACATCCTCTGGAGAAGACGGGGGATCCACATCCTCTTCAGAATTGATGCTCATCTCAGATTGAGAGCTTGAATCAGAGCTCATGTCATCTTCAGATTCTTCAATGAAACGTACATCGATAATAAGATCAGGGCAGAGACCATATTCAACGAACTCAGCATCGCCTGAAAACCACCTGTGAGTATAATCCATTAACATCAGGTTGGCTACTTGAGTTCGAACCACAACAGTGACCCCTGCTTCATGTAACAACTGATCACACTGTTCATAAGTCATCGGCAACCCATTCCACTCAGTGAAATGGTCCAGGAACAGCTCAAGGATCCTTTCAGAATTGATAGCCACGTGCAAGATGCTAGGTCCATAAACAGGTGTCCGCCTTGGTGTGATTACCACTTCAAAAGACCCAACAGTGTAATGGTAACCAATTTGAACTTCAATTGGAAGTGCCATCTAAGTATACAAAACATACACAACACAAAATAAATATACACTCATATAAATTGGTGAAATCAAAACCCTAACCGACTGAAAGATGATGAAAAAATCATCTAAAAATCAGGAAAAAACAAAATAAAACTTGCTGGAAAAATGTAAAAACCATAACCGATTTTATAAAGTTTACAGGAGATCGAAAGGGAGAGAAATAGATGAGAAAGGGCGCACCTTGGGAAGAAGACTCCGGAAAGAGGAAGAGCTTGTGGAGGACGACGAAAAGACTTGGAGAGAGGGTAAGGATGAAGAGAGTGGAAAGGGTTTGAATGACGTTGGACTCTTGAAGAAACAAGGAAGAACACCGCTTTAAATAAAGTTACCGACTTGGGCCAACTTCTTTCATCAGTTAATGGGCCACGATCTCATGTCTTGAGGTTTAAAATAAACCAACCACCAATTTCGTCCAAATCCTATTGTTGTGCAAAATTTAACCTACTGTTCAGCAAAAATAATTTCATGTTGAGCAAATTTCCACAAATCGACCATGGTGTGCAATTTAATTTTAATTATGGCCAAATAAAGGACAACATGATGAGATAAATATATTTGAAAATTCAAAAATTATTTAAGGAAAAATAATATCATATTGGGCACAAATTCACATAGATCAATTGTTGTGCAAAATTTAACCTATTGTTCAACGAAAATATGATCATATTGAGCAAATTTTCACTAATCGACCATTGTATGCAATTTCATTCTAACGATGACCAAAAGAAAGGCAGCATCGTAAAAAAATATATATTTAAAGATTCAAAAATTATATTAAGCAAAAATAAGATGTTATTGGGCACAAATTCACAAAGATCAATTATTTTGCAAAATTTAACTTGCTGTTCAGCAGAAATATGATCATGTTGAGCAAATTTTCACCAATCGATCATGGTATGAAATTTAATTCGAACGATGACCAAAAACAAGACAGCAGCGTAAGAAAATATATATTTAAAAAGTAGAAAATTATATTAACGAAAAATAGGATCATAATGAGCAAAAATTCACAAAGATCAATTTTTGTGCAAAATTTAACCTAGTGTTCAGCAAAATACAACAACAGTCTCAACGCTGCTTGAAACTAACATCAGTGTCACCACTATTTTCGTACTTAGGCAGCTGGTGTCAGCCCATAATGTTCTCTTATCTATCTTGAGCACTTAATTTGTCAGATTACATCCAAACTTCCCCACTTACACACCAACAACCTATCTAACTACTGGTTCTAAAATTTAAAACTCCAAGTTTCTTTGATCAGATCTGCACACATGAGTTCTCTGAAACGAAAGATCTTTTCGTTGTTAAAATTTTTAACATCTCCCCCAAATACAGAAGCTTCAATCGCTTTTAATGTAAACACACCGCATGAAGCCCTGTAGACAAAGAAAGAAACAATGTAATGTAAGAACATAAATAACAAGTATCTAAACGTAACCAAAGAACAAAACAAGATAACAAATACATACCCAGTAGAATCATGCATTAACCCAGGAACCATGTATAGCTGGAAAGGAGAGGAATCGAAGTTTTCAAATAGCCCAGCCTTTGCTAAATGAATTGGGAGCCAAATAGCAAACGGTTGCAATTGTTCTTCAAGAACACCTTCCTTAACAGCAGGAACATTGCAATCGAACACATTGATTACCCTATCCTAAATTTTAATCTCCAACGCCACCCAGTGCTTGTTTATAACGTTGAAAATTGTGTAGATTTTCTTTACCGATGCCCATGGCTTCCCATAATCAGCAGGGCACGTACCGACAAAATAATCCTCAGTGCTGGATTCAAGATCTATGTCTTCCCCATAACATGAAGCATAGTCGGGAAGGTACTTCAGATAAAATAGCCAATCAAGAACAAGAACATCTCGATACTTGACAGGGTCCTCATGAATGCGCTTCCTAATGTGAATCAAACCTGCTTCTAGATGCTAAACAAATAATAAAAAAGTGAATTCAACAATCAAATAATACAATAAAAAGTAATCCATAAATATATATATATATATATATATATATATATATAATATAGAAATACAACCAGTTATTACCTGACAATCAAACCACATATTCTTCAATAAAATCCGCTGGAAAAACTTTCTATCAACCCTTGAGATTGGACCAGCAACGGAAAAATTCCTGCCAAAGAGTACACAAAGCAAAAAAAAAATATATATATATATATATAGCATAAGATGCTGTAACTAATACAATAACAACAACATTTCATACAAAATACTAAACATTAAAATAAACCATACCTTTGCTTTTTTACAAGTCCATAAATAAATTCATGATCTTCCGAGCTGATCAGTGATTTCTTAGGGGCATGCTTTGGCATCCTCACTTTCTTCACTTCCACAACTGGACCATACAAGAATGTACTGTTTGATGGGATAAGATTGGAAGCCTTTAGTTGGTCAACTTCGATTTGGATTGCAGGATCCTTGGCGAACGAATCCCAATCAACGCCTGCACCCTTGTCATCATCATTGTTAGACAGACAACTGTACTTTTCCAGGGATGGGTCAACCGTAACTCCAGCAACTTTATCACTAGCGCCTTCGCCTTCACACTTTGTAGATTGAGGCACTTTAGCTGAAGTTGTTGGAATACCAACCTCATCTCCAAAAACATTAAAATCAGTGTCAGCAACAACAGGTGGAGACTCCTTACCCACTCCTGGAACCTCAGTACTTAATGAAGGCAAAGACACGGGCACAACTTCACCAGAAGCGGGAGATGATTTGAACATTAACTCCTCGTCAGGGAAAGACTACTGAAGATCAGACACAACATCATTTAAAATTTTGTTCACATCTTCAACAACAGCCTTCACAGGTGTGGCCTGGGGTTCACCACCACTGACACGTTCATCATCGCCTCTCACAAGAGTGCCGTCGGGCTTGCCAGGAACGTGCTTATCATCAGCCTTCACGGGTGTGTCTTGGGGCTTACCACACCTGACATGTTCACCATCAACTATCGCAGGAGAGCTCGCAGACTTACCAGCAATGTGCTTATCATCAGCCTTCACAGGTGTGCCCTGGCACTTACCACCACTGGTGCTTTCATCATGAAATACCGCAGGAGAGCTCGCAGTCTTACCAGCAATGTGCTTATCACGAGCCTTCACAGGTGTGTCCTGACACTTAGCACCACTAACACTTTCGTCATCAACTTTTGCAAAAGTGTCCTTAACATCAGGCTTGACAGGGTTTGACTGCAACCTCTCAAACAAAGCTTCATAATTAGCAACCCTAACCTCAAGCTCATCGTACCTCTTCGCCATCTCACCAAACACTTGAAGGTTCCCATTCAACTCAACAATCTTTGTTTCAATTGCATCTACCTTTGCAAACAAAAGATGCATAATTTTAGGGACCTCTTCAAGCTTCGCAATCCTCCTATAAATCTCCTTCACCCAGTCAGGATGAGATGGGAGAGAAGAAGCAAAAGCATCACCATGCGATTTGGGAGGCAACTCACAAGTTGGATCATCGTTAGCATCCATTTGAGGAGAAACATCTTCAATATCTTCCACTTTCTCTGATGACACTGCTATTTTGTCAGCTTCATCACTTGAAATGCGAACATCTTCATTTCCACAAGCAGCAGATGTTTGCCCCAGCACAGACTGCCCACCAACAAAATCATGTGCTTCAACACTCCGCAGGGGTGACCTCTGAACAGAAGGGGTCGGCACATCACCCTCTCCATCACTGTCAGCAGAAGGTGTCTCAACTCCTTCAACGGTGTCACCACAATCAATGCCATCTGCAAGGTCGGCCAAAACATATAGCCTCGCAGTTTGACAAGCATCCAATTTATCGGATTTAGGGGAATGGGTGTCAGCGTGCAAAACATCAACCTTGTCATCGAAAACAGGAACTTCACCACAAGATTTGGAAGAATGGGTGTCAGCAGTAAAATCTTCACCCTTGTCATCGCCAACACTGACTTCACACCCAGATGTAGAGACTGCAACATGAATATCTACAGGCTTCACTACATGTGCACCCTCAGTATCAACAACAGGAACTGAAGGAATAATAAAAGACTTGTCAACATTACTATCATATAATGGCCTACCACTACTTACACCACTGTTCTTCTTCATCTTATACCTCCGCTGAAAGACAATATTCAGCGGGACATCATCTTCTAAAAGGTCACATGAATCAGTACCCAACCGACATCGCTTGAAAGGTGAAGCAATCACATCAACCTCCTTATGCAATTCTGTGTCAGCAGTAACTCTCTTCATCTCCTTAGAAGGAATAATTCTACCACCTGTCCTCACTGCTGAAGCCTTCTGTCGAGGCTTCTTTACATCACTCTTGACAGATTTTTTACGGTCTAGAGCAATGTATGGATTGAATAGAACACGACTTGCAGAACGACCCCTCCTCAGGAGAACCCGTTCCTCAGAGGTATCGCTGGACTCCACCTTCTGTTTCTTTTTACCACCCATCACTCCAGTGGAAGATTTCCTCTTCTTTGAGGTCCCTACATCTTCTTTATCCCCCTCTGGGAAAACTTCAAAAGCAGTTTCAAAGGACTTACCATCCTGTTTCTTTCTAGCAGCCTTGCCTCTCTTCGCAGGTGTCTTCTTCTTTGAGGTCTCGCCTTCATCGTGTTTCTGCAACACATTAGCTTCTTCCTCATCAACCTGGAGAGCCCTATTTGAAAACTTAGCTTCATATGCCCTTCTACGAACACGACGACTCTCATACAAAGTCACATCAACAGGTCCAGAAACTATTTCTTCAACTGATGCAACAACTACTACATCAACTACAGCATCAGCTTTTTCACCAGCAAACGCCATTCTTTCGGTGCGTGCAAACTCCCCATAAATAGGGACCAACGGAGTCTGGACAAAACGCATGTATCAGAATAAAAACCCAATGATGCATCAAATAAAAATGTTATTTCAGAGAGAAAATATAAAAATATTACCAAATCGCCATGAAAGAACTTCTCAGCTTCAGCGTATACTTGGCTATAATCACATTGCTAGTGCAACGAGTATGGATCTAGTTCAGGCATCTTAAAATTACAGTCAAAATTAACGGATATAGCTGGGAAAGCTTCTAATATCCAAGCCTGTTACAAAAGAAAACTCGTTATGACACTACAAAACAATATTTAAATAATGCTCACAGAAGCATTAAAGTTGTGCTGACACAGACAAAAAAATGATGACATAAGACAAGCAATAACTAAAGCACAATACCTGGAATGCAAGGCAATACCCATACATTTGATAAGAACCCCTAACCCCATTCCGATCTGCAACAGAAGAACTCTTCAATGACTTCAACAAACGGGTGTATGACTCTCTACCCCAATGATATAGTTCAAACTCCTTCTCATTGCACGCAAGAGATAAGAATTGTGCACTTACAACTTCTGACCTCCTATAAACAATTAACCTCTCAATCAGCAACAACTTTGCCATAATCAACTTCTTCTTAGACATCTTTTTCTCAGATATGAAACGATCAAGTAACTCATCATGAGTCATTTTCTTCTGCCCAAAAAATTCAAATATTGACACTTTCTTTGGGATATTACAAACACGGTCTTCACAAGGAAGGCCTGTAATAACATGAAACTCAGCAATTGAAAAACATGCAAGATGTCCACCAACTCTAAACCACAGCTCATTCTCTTTTTGTGTTTGTACTTGACGGAGCACCATTTGATGCATAAGCTGAAAATTCATAACCATTTTGGTGCCTTGCGTCAGCACCCATCCAATGCAACTTTTTTGCAGAGTATTGTAGTGAGAAGGACACAAATGCTCCTTGATCAGATCACAGACAGAAGGATGTGAATATATGTTGGATCTAGAATGAAATCGCTCAGAAACAGGAATGCAATATTCCAAACCCTGATCAATAACAGACAATTAAGCAAAAAAACAGCCATCAGATTAAGAAAAAACTACAACTTGCTCATCAAAATACAAAATAACTTACATCAGACCCACAATAAGAGGTGGATGAATCAGAAGATTGAGTTCTTGCAAGCAACAAAATACAGAAAAATGTAAATAGACAATAACAGAATATGTGATGACACAAACAACAACAAACAATAACAATATAATGTTACACAGACATAGTAAAATAACATAAACATCACAAAACACAACACAAAATACCAAATCCAAACACATACATTGTTGGAACTACAACAAACTAACACAAAAACAGACAGTGTCAGCCCCATACACTTGAACATAGCAGCAGATAAGTACAGTATCATCGACACAAACAATCAAAAGCATGGAAAACAGGTCCACATACACGAAGAACACTAAAAAGGCACTTACAAAGTGCAACACCGCAAATTTGACGAAAAGAAACAGTTCAAAAAACCGAATTTACATATGCAACTTCCAAAAACGACGGAAAGTAGTAAAAACCGCACATAAGAATGCATATAAAGCATCGATTTACCATAGATTGTCAATAGTATAATGAACAAACAATAAAATCAACATAAAAGAACATATTCCAAAACCCTAGCACGACAAATTTCGCAAAAATCCCCCAAATTTATACCTGAGCTACTGGATGACGACATTGAAGTAAACGATGAAAACTCTGAGCTTTACAGAAGCAAGGAAGAACAATCGAGCTGGAAAAAGCACCAAACCTGAGATGGAGAGCTGGAAACGCAAGATGAAAATTTTCGAGCAAAGAGAGAGTTGGAATGAGGAAGAAATCGATTTTCTGGAAACACGAAAAAATGTACGTACAGAAACTAAATTAGGTATATATAGGGGCCATTTTGCAAAATTGTCCAAACACGCGTCTATTTCGCAAAAACGTCCAATTAATGTGCCTATTTCGCAAATTTTTTCTTTATTATTTATCCATAAATCTCAATCTATCCATAAATATCTATAATTTATTATAGGTTATTCTATTTAATCTATCTATATATTTGTATATCTATATAATATGCTAAACTACTTCTTATGTTTTAAGCAATGGGATTAATTCAAAACTATTTTTCAATAAAAATTACATCATATATTAATGAATAACTATTTAAGAAAATCATTTTATTTATTTATTTTTGTAATTGACATATTCTATATTTTTAATAAGTAGGTTTAATTCAAAATATTAAATTAATATATATTAACACATACTATATTTTCCAATTAATAGGTTCAATTCAAAACATTTGAACCAATAAATTTTTAATCATTGAAATAATAATAGATTTTTTTCTTTACTTAACATATGTTACATTATTTAATCAATTGGTTTAATTCAAAATATTAAATTAATATATTTTATATTTTTTTAATCAATTTATTTAATTCAAATCATTAAATTAAACTATAATCTATATCTAAATATTAAATAAGAAACATTTTGATGTTATGATCTCATAAATTGTTAATAATTGAAAATTTATACATTTTTAACCATCTACATGTATTTAATTATTAATGAAATGAGAATATTTTTGGTAATGTGTCATAACCACCTTCATTTTATGGTTTTTACATATTTTTTACTTTATCAACTCCCTACATTTATTAGTCGATACTACCTTTTTTAATCATTTATTTAATTATATAATAATAATTTTTTTAATATTAAGATTTTCTAACAAAATTGCGCCATGGCGTGGGCACTACACTAGTATACTCTTAATTTAGAAGACTTGAAGCTTATGTGTCAACCCCTCCTTAATCCTCTCCTTCCCATCAATCAAGTTTTTTTGCTCTTTTTTAATTATTTATTTCCTTTCATTATTTTTTATTCTCCCCTTTATTTATTTAAACTAATCACATTCTTCCTTTTATTTATTCAATCCATTTTTAAAAAATTCAATTAATCCATAATCTTAGCATAAATTATAATTTTAGTATTTTTTTTTAAAATAATGGGCATAATTCAAAACATAAAATTAATAATAAGAAAATATAAAATTAATATTAGTAATCTACATCTATATATATCTATATATACTGACTTAATTGCTTTTTCAACCAATGGGTTTAATTAAAAACATTTAATATATGAACTTTTACTATTATTTTATAATATTAATTTAACATATTATTAAGATTTTATTTATAAAAAACGCGCATGTGCGCGGGGATCATACTAGTTATTATTATGTTGATTAAATATATTATTATTATTTTATTCGATCTGTAACAATGGGAGAAAACTCATCCTCGAGCACAAGTTTGATTTCAAAGTCATTCCGGCATCATTTGAAATATTGGATTTTGACAGATTTTAATTCCGCCTTTTAGCTGCGAAATTGAGAATTTAATTTGATTTTGATCATTTGTAGATAAGTTGTAAAATTTGATTGGAAAATTTAATTTATTCGTTACAGTCGGGATTAGCGAGTTCGAGTTTCGGACGTCGGGATTTAAATTTGTTGTGTGGAGCCCCTCTCTTCCCTATTTTCTTTTCCTCTCTCTCTCTCTCTCTCTCTCTCTCTCTCTCTCTCTCCCCCTCCCCCCTCCCCCCCGTTGGGGAGGATTCACGGATTTCCCTTTTGCTCCCTCATGTATAGCTTGCAATGGTTTGTGGTTTTGTGCCAACTCTCACCATAAATCCACACCATAGAATCCCCCCCTCCCCCCCCTCTCTCTCTCTCTCTCTCTCTCTCTCTCTCTCTCTCTCTCTCACCAGCCCTCCCCACCGAAAAATAAAAACCCAGAACCTTTACCCTCTTCCTCATTTTTGTCCTCTGCAGATCCCACAACCCTATCTCCATTTCCTTGATTTCTCCTTAGGTTTGGAGCGCCGCCACAGCTACTCTGCGTCTCCGAGCACCACCAGGACCTCTTCCTTCCAAGAAGCACCACCGAGAGCCCTTATCGTGACCACCAGTCGTTTGCACTGTCCTCCGCCAAGAAGAAGAATGAGAGGGAGACAACCCTGATTCGCCGATTGAAGGACCGTCGAGCGCTCACCATCTTCCTCCTCCGACGTCGTAGAAGAAGCAGACCTAGTAGACGGAGCCCAGCCACCCGGAGTCACCACCGAAGCCGCATTCTTCCCCCTATTTCCGATTTCGAGATTGTTCACGATTCCTTTCCGTTTTCGATTCATATCCCCTTCAATCTCGCTCTTACTCCTCCTCCTCCTTCCTATAACCAGAAGAGGACGATCCCGGCTTCGACGGAGCCGAATCAACCCAAACAGACCCCCTTCCGGCGAATAACTCCAAGACTTGGTGAGCTTCGTTCTTCTCTCTCTCTCTCTCTCTCTCTCTCTCTCTCTCTCTCTCTCTCTCTCTCTCTCTCTCTCTCTCTCTCTCTCTTTGCTGCGTTTGAACCTTTCTGGGAGGGCTGTGGTCGGAATATGGTATCGATTGGTTGGGGAGTGGATTGGGTCGAAAATGTCGCTGGAGGTTCCCTGGATTTCCTTCTTCCCCTCGTCGTCTTTCCGTTCGAGATTGCAGGTTCTCTGTCCAATCGATCTGGGAAGGAGACGACCTCTCTTCTTTTTATTTCATTGGGGTGGGCTTTGGGCTTCCGGGTCATCGGACTCAAGTTCCGGGTTGGGCTCAAATGGTCGGGTCCGGGTATCACTTTTCGGGTTGGGCATAAGACAAGGGAGAGACCCGTATTTCCTTATCCGGACCCCCGTCCATCTTCAGACCTGTTTGGGCTTGGGTTCGGGTTTTCTGTTTCCGGGTAAGGGGATCAGGCTTTTTGGGTTGTTTAAGTTTATTGTTAATATGTTATATTGTGTTGTGTTTCAGCAGTATATAATTGTTAATTTATTCTTAGATTATTATTATATATTATTCTGGGTTTTTGTGATAAATATATTTTTTGGAAATATTGAATATATTATAAATTGTTTTAAAGTGGTATTACTATTTGAGAAATATGATATTATTAAAGGTTGTTTTGAAAATGTGAATTTAGGAATTTTAAAGCAGATTGTCGGTTCTAATTTATAAATGGGGTTATAAAGATGAATTTGTTTTGGTGTTTATTTTAGATAAATATTATTTGTCCAATTATCTAAAAGTGGTTTTAGGTTTGAGATAAAAATGCTGGAATATTTTGATAACGCAAGATTTTGAGTAGACTTAGAAAATTTGATACTTCCTCTTGATTTAGACAATTATGATTTGAGAAATTGTTTTGAATACGAGTTGACTTAACTTGAGATTTAAGAGTTGGAAAACTTTGGGAAATGAGTTTGGAAATATTGTTGGTAAGATTTATCGACGGGTGTGATTGGAAAGGAAATGGTTGATGTTTATTGTATCAAAAAGGTTTTGAAAATGGTTTTACCATCGATTGGTTTAAAGGATGTTGAGAACTTGGGTTTCATGTGTATGAATTTTGATTCGGTAGCTTATGCCAATGGCTTGATAATAGGTGTGTATTGCTTTTGGATTGCTTTGGACTTGCATTTGGGCCCTTGCTTGTATTATCTTGTTGTTCTGCATCTTCAGGTAAGTATCCTACGGGACTTACTCAGTAACCTGGACCTCTTTCCTGATGTGCCCTATGATGTGTAGGTGTTGCATATTAAAGCTTGCCATGTAGTATTATGCTAGGATTGCATTGAACTGAGCATGTGGTTACTATGTGTGTTTGAATACAGAACGACCGTTATTTGTGATAGTCCTAGAGTCTTTTCTAGGGTCATAGGGTAGCCCAGCCCCATCGGGTTGCCCTGAGTCAATCGAGTCGATATGAGCATGATATGATAGCCCAGCACCATCGGGCAAGCGATGAGATGATATGATATGATGATGTCGTGGTTTGTGCACCACCACAAGGAAATTGCTATGCTATAGCACCAAACTGGCCAGTCTATGCACTAACGGGAAGGGGTGCAGAGGTAGGAGAGGGATATGCCACTTGACATTGTCTTGGGCCCTTTACAGTTTTTCCGCATATTATAATTGTCAAAGCATGCTTATGTGATTTAATCTTGTACTGCATTAGTCATCCTTTATTTAGGTATAGGCATGTTATGTGGCATCAGCGCGGTCAGAGGACCTGCAAGCGATTACCGGGCCTGACTTCGTGGATAGTGTTAGGTACCGCTCTTGTTTGCTCCTTGCTTCTTTGACGGCGAATCTCTTGGCGAACCGAAGATTCCGGCTAATATTCTAACTTGATAAAATGGTAATCACCCATTATGTTTTGGTTTTGACCCGGCTCTGCCGTGGCACTTGTATCTAAACTTTGCTTCCGCTTTACTTTCGTTTGAAATGAATTTCGCGACATAGTCTTAGGACAGGTTAAGGGTAGCCAACGACCCTTCGAGGTTTTTAGGGTTTGAAATCCCTCTTTATACTAATCTTAAAATGAGTTTGAAACCTCGACCCATACCTGGATTGCAAGATCCGAACAAGGGGTTTCATCCCCTGAAACGTAACCCGGAAATCATAATTTTGGGCCGTTACAAAGTTGGTATCAGAGCGAGTTTTTGCAATTCGGGTACACAAGGGTCGAGTGTATGTTTTTAAAACCGCCCACGAATTTCAAGGACTTTAGGAGATGATTTAAAAGGGGCAAAATGAACATAAGATGCCTAACTCAAATTGGACTAAGTAATGAACTTGACTTGTTATAAAAGAGAAAAACCGACCAAATGGGGAACGAGTAGGTAGAAAGGCGTTAATACCATCCCTATTGGATGTAGTCGGGATTGGTTAGGCAAAGTATTAGCTTGTTCTTTACAGATGGGTCTGGAAGTTTCCAAGGAGATCATTATGAGTGTCATTAACTAATTCTATGCTTAGTGTTTGCTATGCTAGAGATCTGATTCGGATACCCTAACAATGAAATGTGTATTGACTTGTCTGTGCAAATGGGATAGCGGGAGTACCCTTATTTCTATATGGTCAAGCCCAGCTTGTGTGGAACAGCCTCTTCCACTATGTTAAACCTTTTTCAGTTCTATCGAATCTTTCTCATGGATGTCAATGTCTTTCACTGGAAATCAGGTTGGTAAACACATTGTATCGGAAAATCATGTATCGATATAAATGTTGTGTAAGTGAGTATTGGAAGGTGGTTCTTGATGTCATTTTGAGTCAAGAGTAAGGTGTTTCTGAGGCTGTCCTTCTCAATCCTTATGATGATCAACCAGTGTCTCCTTGCCATAAAGAGTCGTACCGGAGTTCCACAGGAAAGAGGGGTGATGAGTCGGTTGGGGAAAAGTCAATGTTTGCCCTTAGGGATCTATGTACGGTTGTAATGGTGACTCTCTCTGAATTGCATGACCTGATTTTGTAACATCCTGCATATACCTTGCGAATGCTCATTAGTGAAATGTTCCTCATGTTATTACACCTATGGTTGGTTGCATTCCTTAGCCTCGTGTTATGCCTTACTTTCTATCATGATTATATGCCGCCATAGCCTGCCTACTTGACCTATTGTATTAATTGTGCTAATGATTGGTTGGAAGCATAAACCACATGATATGAACCTACATGATAGTTGTTTTCTCCTAGGTTAGGTCCATGATAGTGTGATAAACTCTTCTTCGTATGAATGCCTGTAAATGATCTCTTTAGCATACTAGATGATGACGCCTTGATGCTTATTATTCCTTTTGTCACAAGGATCTATAGCATGCCCATCTATTTTGTATTCGTCAAATTGACTATTGCTGATGATTTTGCAAGTCAATATTGTTGTGCGTTACTTGCGTTGAATGAGGAATATCTGGTATAATTGAGCCATGATAAATGCATATTTTATCCTAGTATGTGTTAATTTGAGCTCATGTCCTCGTATCCTAGGCATACTGCCTATCGTTTAGACTTGTGTTATACATCGTTAAACTTTTCTCATGCTTCTATATCGTTGGAATGTGACTGAGTGATTTCTTACGCATCATCATGATTAATTGCATGCATGTGTCGTACGTCATGTTGAACCTTTAGGATTATGTAGGATCCTTGGTTGTGACTTGTGCGTATTTATATCTTGCCTACACTATCGCTGATTTCCTCTTAAGCTAGGTCCCTGATAGTGTGACTCGGTAGTGTTCTCCTATTACACTATGATAACCTATCATGCTTGTATGAATGTATGGCTTGAGACTTCGCATGATCACACACTATACTATATCATTATTTTGCACTTGTATGGCACATGAATGTTAGGATGAGATAGTTGAAGTGCCTTGATTGTACCCATGTTCGATATGTGCTAGTAGCACCTTATAGGACTTGTGATTCCAATATGACTCGTTGAGTAGTAACTTGTTATACTTCCTTCATTACGCGAACATGCTTGTCCCAAAATGTGATAGTTGTACCATTTTGTTGTGAGCCTAAATTGCCATGTTTTACCTTTACTTTTATATCGATTTCTGCATGCATTTCATACATTTGGGTTAGAATAATACATAATTGGTGTAGTTTATGTTTATTTGCAATATATGGAGGTCTACACAAGTTTTTGTTATATTTCGCACAAACCGGACGCACTTTGGAGCTTAAAGGAAAGTCATGAAGAAGCTAAAGATGGTGCAGCTGGAGAAAAAGCCATTTTTCACCATTCATCATTCTGAATCAAGCTTTGATGTATTCATGATAATTGTAGCCCTCGAAAAGAGCTTTCCAACGCATGCTCATATGCATCAATCCGACAAACGAGGACTCGGGAAAGTGCATTTTAAGAACGGAGCAGAATGCTGAAAGCGACAGAGTTACTCGAAGGCGACCAAACTGGTCGAAGTCGACCAAATTTTACTTGACAATTGCTCCAGAAGACGAGATCGAGCACGAGATGAGCACAAGATCACTCGAGACAAAGAATTCTACTCGACTTCGAGGAAGTTGTTCGACGTCGAGGAGATTCCAGAAGCTGTCCGAATCCGAGATCGAGGAGAAGTTCGAGATATGTGAGTTACTTGAAAGCCAAGGCACGTCCATTATATCAAGAGAAAGTGAAGATCTATCAAGATGGAAGGATTTATCCATTTTAGCTTTATTTCCTTTTAAATATAATTGTTTTTTTATTTCCCTTTTTTATCTTAATGTTAATAGATAGATAGATTTAGATATAGATATAGTTTTCTTTCCTAATTAGCTAGGGAATGAACACTATAAATAAGGCATTAGGGGGGTGGATTTTAATTCATTCAATCATCCAAGCTACAAGCCAATAGAGAGAGAAGTCGAGTAGGAGAGAGAGAAGGTGAAGGCCGAGTTGAGTTTGTCTTGCGAGAGCGGAGTTGTCTTTATTCGGTTGTAAGCTTTCTTTTAGTTTATTTAATGCAAAGTTATTTCCTTTTATTATTGATGAGTCTATTTATGATGAAGAGCGAGTAGCCACCCAACTTCTAGGGTCGGGGTGAGCCCGGCGGTAGCCATGTTAGGTGATGCGGTAAAGGTACAATCTTTTGATGCGAATTCGTCTTCTATCCCTACAAGCATGATTCTTTTGCGAAAGTTGAAGGTGATCCTTGTTTGTGTTATTGAAGCGAAAGTGATCTTAATACAACTTGGATTAATTATGTGAAAAAGGGTTAGTAACAATTAGGGTTTATGTGAAAGCCTCTATATTCCAATTTGTTAATAACGAAAGTTATTTGATGAAAAGCATGATCTTTTATGCCTTTATGTGTTATTTTACATGGTTATCGTTATGATGTTGAAACCCTGATCTTGGATGTCTTTAGTTTATTGATTTATTTCATCAATTTCGTGTTTTGTGTTGCGAAAAGTTTCAAATTTTAGTTTCTGTGTTTAGTCGATTTCGAACAGTTTTGGTCGACGTCGAGGAAGTTGGTCGACGTCGAGGAAGGTTTTGTTGAGGTCGAGTTCTTTTGTTTGGTTTTCGTTTCTGCTTGGTTTGCTTTCTGTTTTTGGTCGACAGTGTTGGTCGATTTTGAGTTGTTTGGCCGAAATCGAGGACTCTTCTGGTCGAAATTCTGCGGAGATCTGGAACTGAAAAGGCGGGCGCTGACACGCTTCCTCGTGGATCGTTCCTGACTGCCTTCTACTACAACGGGAGGAAGTCTTGTATTTATTTGCTGAGACAGGGAGTCAGTCTGATTTTATATTTCATATTTATTTTCATACTTGACCATCCTCCTGCAACAACAAATTGGCGCCGTTGCCCGGGAAGCCATCAATCGCGCCCTTTTTAGAGTTATTTCTTTTCTTTATATTTGCTTTATCTTTTTAGTTTACTTGTTTATTTCTGTTTCTGTTTCTCAGGTGCATGCGAAGAACTGATCGCACGCCTATAGACCCAATTCTCGAGCATGAGCGGTTTTTCCATCTTCAGCAAAGGCTTAGGAGGAGACTCATGTCAACATCCGACAACGAGAATACGGGCCCGTTCACACCTGCACAGGAGCTTGAGCAACTCCGTTGACAGATTGAGGCATTCACCACCAGAGAAGCTGAACACGCCCGACGAGAGGCGGAATATGCACAGAACCAACAGCGGTGGGAAGCAAGGGTAGATCGCGAGATCAATGCACGAAGGGAACTTGAGGAGCGGATTGGGGGCATCCCAGCCAACGCAAAGGGTAGAATCAGCGATCATTCTTCCTGCTATAAACTTTGAAATTCGTCATTCTTTTATTACTGGAATTAGGAGGAGCCAATTTAGGGGAAGAATTAATGAATGTCCTTTAGAGCATGTCACCACTTTTATAGACTTATGCGAAGCTATAGCCGATGGTGCTAATTTGGAATATCTAAAACTAAAGGCTTTTCGTTGGTCCCTTGCAGGAATAGCCCAACAATGGCTGGAAGGATTGCCTGCACAATCAATTTGCACTTGGAACGAGTTACAGGACCTGTTCCTCAACAATTTCTTTCCTCCTGCAAAGACAGCTGCCCTCAGACAACAAATCACGGCTTTCAGACAAAAGCCAAGGGAACCACTAGCACAAGTCTGGGAGCGCTACAAGAGGCTTCTGAAATCCTGTCCTACTCATGGCCAGCCGCCCTACGTCATCTAAGAGATCATCTTCAACTGCCTGGATGCGCCTACTAAAGATAGGATCAACAACTATACCAACTATGAGTATCTTGGATACACTCCACGCCGAGCATGGGAGGTATTTGAGACGTTGGCAAACTACGACAACACCTATGGGACTTCTGCGGCCGCTTCCGACGAAAGGTATGAAAGGCCAACCCCATCTATGTCGTTGTATGTGCCACATAAGGAGGTTAATCCAGACGTCAGGGACCAGTTCCATAATGATCAGGTACGTCGTATTACCAAACAAGTTAAATTCCTCTCTAAAGATAAACCTTGTTTGGAATGTAGGTCTGTGAGACACAACACTACTGCGTGCCCACACGTCGATCAAGTACATCAAGGAGAGACCCACGAAGAGGTAAGGTATGCGGGGGGACACTACTCAGGGCCACATCAGAACCAGAATTGGAGCTACTATCGCCAGCCCCAGCATCAGAATCCCCCTCCCTACAGAGCACCTGGTCACCCTGACAGAGAAGGAAAGAAGGATGACCTGCAGACCATCCTTGAGGAGATGCGGAGGAACCATTCAGACACCAAGCAGTCTATCAATTCCATCCACACTCAGATGCATGGTGTCAACTCCAGGATTGAGGAAATCGATATCTGGAGGAAATCAATTGACACACAGATTGGCCAGCTAGCAGCAGGCGTCCCCAGACAGTCAGGAACGCTCCTTGGATCTTCTGAGCCCAACCAAAAGAGCAAATCTGCAGGGCAAGTAGCTGCAATGAATCTAAGGAGTGGGCGACAGATGCAAACGCCCGAGCCCAACACAGAAGGAGAAGCTGCAGGAGACTCCTCGACATCGAGCAAGCCACTCAATATCGACCAGCGACAACTCGACATCGACCAGCAGGAACTCGATGTCGACCAAAACTCTGCGCCCAACCCGAAGTCGACTACTGTAGTCGATATCGACCAGAACCAACTCAATGTCGACCAACCTGTACTCGATGTCGACCAGTCTTCAACACCTCCGCCAAAGAAAAAGCTGTCTTTCCCGACGAAATCTCCAAAGGATCCAGCAGAAAAGAAATTACAGCGCTTCATCAAGATGCTTCAAAGGCTCAATGTCACCATACCCTTCACAGAAGCTCTTAATGAAATTCCATCCTACGTCAAGTTCCTTAAGGAGATTCTAAGCAAGAAGCGATCAATGGCTGAGATCGAAGAGGAGTGCAGCCAGATGGACGTACTTGAGAAAATGCCAGATCCAAGTAAGTTTGATATAACCATTGGATTTGGTCAATATCGATTTAATGCTTTATGTGATCTTGGATCCAGTGTAAGTATAATACCTCTATCAATATGGTCCAAGATTAAGATAGGTGCCCTAGAGCCTGTGGATGCTAAGCTTTACATGGAGAACAACACGGTGGTCATCCCAACAGGCATGGTGGACAATGTGCCAATACAAGTAGGTAAGTTCTTCGTCCCTGCTGATTTCCTAGTTATTGATATGGCGGAGGACCCTGCTTGTCTAATTATTCTAGGAAGGCCCTTCTTGGCGACGGTGGATGCCAACATAAGCGTAAGGAAGGGAGTGCTCACTTTCAACATCACGGATGAGGTAATTGAGTATTCCTTTAATAAAACTGAAAGGCATACAGGTCCCATGGAAGAGGTCAAGTCTATATCAGCTGGCTACATTACTTGCGGAGAGCCTAAGGTAAGAAATATGACTCCCTAAGAGCTGGAAAAGAGGGATATGGAAGCCCAGGTGGAGGAGATCATGGCCATTCTGAACAACGACACAGAGGATCTACTCGACATCGACCAAGGTAAGTCGACGTCGACTAACTTCTTTTCGGATGCCTTGACAGGATTCAAGTTTAGGGTCGAAGTCGACCAGAGTTACTTGATGTCAAGTAACTTGGTCGACGTCGACCAGACTCAGAGCTCTCCACCTACAGCAGCAGTGTCGAGCAAACAACTCGAAGCCGAGGACAACTCGACATCGACCAACTTGGTCGACATCAACCAAAACCCCACTTCCTCGACTTCTCTTTCCTCGACTAGTAGTCCACCAAACGAGCCGAATTCCTCGATGTCGAGTACCCTTACTCGAAATCGACTAGAACAGGAGGTTCCCGAATCCGATTCTACAAAGGTAAGCCAAGGTATGGATCTTTCTTCTTCTATTTCAATCAATGATTTATCTATACATGGGAGAGGTTTGCCTTGGTATGTGCGATTATGTAGGATTTCAAATTATGAGCCTAAGGAATATGAAGTTAGAGACAAAGTATATGTCGCCAAATCTAAGGATCATTGGTTTCCCAACAAATTCAACAAGAAGAAGATGGGGCCCTTCACGGTGAACAAGATCCATTCAGGCGGACTGCAGCTCATGGACAAGAATGGAGTCATGTTTGAGGCCCAGGCTACATGGGCCCTGCAAATGTCACCTTGAGCTTAACAGAGAAAGTCGGCCTAGCGACTATAAAGTCTAGAGCTTGTAAATAGACATTTAGTTTTTAAGATTTTTGGACATTGTTGTTTTTGGTTTTTGGTTTTGGACATTGTTTTTAAGTTTTTCTATTGTGGGTATTTCTTTTCTAACGAATCTTGCAGGTAAGAGAGGCCGCAGACTTACTCGACGTCGAGCAACCTCCTCGACATCGACCGAGAATATCGAGCAGAAGGAGCCTGTGGTCGAGGAAAACCACCTTGGAGGCATCACTTTACTCGATCTCGAGTAGCCTTGGTCGACATTGACCAGCTTCCTCAAAATCGACCAACTTCATCGATGTCGACCAGCTCTGCAGCAGCATTTACACTCGATTCCGACGATCTGCACACCTGCCTAGTGAGTTTCTTTCTTTACCCTTGTGTTTTATACAGTGAGGACACTGTAATGTTTAAGTATGGGGTGGGGGAAGGGCTTACTTTGTGCATATATGATTTCATTTGACATTATTTGTGCATTATTTCGTAAATTTCTTATACATGTACTTTGGGATTCATTATTGATTTATGTGCCTATGTTTTCCAAAAGTTTAGAAAAATGACCCCCATTGAATTTTTTTTATTAATTTCATGGAAGTCATATTGAACTCGACGATGCAAAATTCGATTCATTAGAGATATAGCATGAAATTGCCTAGTAAAGAAAAGTCACAATGAAGTGCATATTTTCTTGAAAACCATGAAAGGAGGTAAAATTTGATGTTGCTTTTGACATGTTGCATGATAAAAGGATGAAGGACTTTATATTTCCATATAATGCTCATATTGTTATAACCTAGCCTATACCTATGCTTATGCATCACAAAAGCCATATTATGCCTTATTTCATATTTTGCTCCACATAATCTAAATATTGCTCATTCTTTACCTTATTTCCTATCCGGGGATTATGTTGAGAATGATGTTACATTATGGAGATTATTATATGGTGTTTGTGTTGTTGTTATATATCATATATGGAGTTTGGCAGGAATGTTTGAAATATATGGAAAATTTAATACGTGAAAGAAAATCAGGTCACCTCAGGAGATAAAGGTAGATCGACCCTACTCGTTGAGATAATAGTTCGGCGAGATGGGACACAATGTGAGGAGTCCGAAGCACTAAGTATCCGGGGCCATTCATGTCACCCATGTTTGCGACTCGTGAGAAGGCAGTGCTGAGGTTAGAGAGGTAAAAGCATACTATTGAAAAAAGCATTGAGTGATGAGCGAAAGGTGAGATATCAAAAGAAGAAGGAATGTGGTATGAAAGTTTGGAAAGTACTTCATTTCCCCGGATCATTAGCACCACATGACCAAAAATTGCTCACCTTTAGTCTTTTACCAATCTACTCCTTATTGAGCTTAATAAAGTCCTCTTGATTATTAATGCTTTGTCACATATGAATGTTTTGCATAACCCTCCTTTTGTGATTAGATGTTGCTTTTGATTGCACGTGCATGGATTTGTGACACTAGTACCTTTTCGAGGATGGTAATTGATTGCAGGTTATATGAGAATGAATCTAATATGTTGAGAGTTTTGAATTCTTCCCCTGAATGACAAATTAAAGTATTGCTTGAGGACAAGCAAGCTTAAGTATGGGGTGTTTGTTGTGAGCCTAAATTGACATGTTTTATCTTTACTTTTATATCGATTTCTGCATGCATTTCATACATTTGGGTTAGAATAATACATATTTGTGTATTTTATGTTTATTTGCAATATATGGCGGTCTACACAAGTTTTTGTTATATTTCGCAGAAATCAAACGCACTTTGGAGCTTAAAGGAAAGTCATGAAGAAGCTAAGGATGGTGCAGCTGGAGAAAGAACCATTTTTCACCATTCATCATTCTGAATCAAGCTTTGATATCTTCATGAGAATTGTAGCCCTCGAAAAGAGCTTTCCAACGCATGCTCATATGCGTCAATCCAACAAACGAGGACTCGGGAAAGTGCATTTTAAAAACGGAGCAGAATGCTGAAAGCGATAGAGTTACTCAAAGTCGACCAAATTTTACTCGACAATTGCTCCAGAAGACGAGATCGAGCACGAGCTGAGCACAAGACCACTCGAGACAAAGAATTCTACTCGACGTCGAGGAAGTTAGTCGACGTCGAGGAGATTCCAGAAGCTGTCCGAATCCAAGATCGAGGAGAAGTCCGAGATATGTGAGTTACTTGCAAGCCAAGGCACGTCAATTCTATCAAGAGAAAGTGAAGATCTGTCAAGATGGAAGGATTTATCCATTTTAGCTTTATTTCCTTTTAGATATAATTGTTTTATTTCCCTTTTTTATCTTAATGTTAATAGATATATAGATTTAGATATAGATATAGTTTTCTTTCCTAATTAGCTAGGGAATGAACACTATAAATAAGGCATTAGGGGGGTGGATTTTAATTCATTCAATCATCCAAGCTACAAGCCAATAGAGAGAGAAGTCGAGTAGGAGAGAGAGAGAAGGTGAAGGCCGAGTGGTGTTTGTCTTGTGAGACCGGAGTTGTCTTTATTCGGTTGTAAGCTTTCTTTTAGTTTCTTTAATGCAAAGTTATTTCCTTTTATTATTGATGAGTCTATTTATGATGAAGAGTGAGTAGTCACCCAACTTCTAGGGTCGGGGTGAGCCCGACGGTAGCCATGTGAGGTGATGCGGTAAAGGTACAATCTTTTGATGCGAATTCGTCTTCTATCCCTACAAGCATGATTCTTTTGCGAAAGTTGGAGGTGATCCTTGTTTGTGTTATTGAAGCGAAAGTGATCTTAATACAACTTGGATTAATTATGTGAAAAAGGGTTAGTAACAATTAGGGTTTATGCGAAAGCCTCTATATTCCAATTTGTTAATAACGAAAGTTATTTGATGAAAAGCATGATCTTTTATGCCTTTATGTGTTATTTTACATGGTTATCATTGTGGTGTTGAAACCCTGATCTTGGAAGTCTTTAGTTTATTGATTTATTTGATCAATTTCGTGTTCTGTGTTGCGAAAAGTTTCAAATTTTAGTTTATGTGTTTAGTCGATTTCGAACAGTTTTGGTCGACGTCGAGGAAGTTGGTCGACGTCGAGGAAGGTTTTGTCGAGGTCGAGTTCTTTTGTTTGGTTTTCATTTCTGCTTGGTTTGCTTTCTGTTTTTGGTCGACAGTGTTGGTCGATTTCGAGTTGTTTGGCCGAAATCGAGGACTTTTCTGGTCGAAATTATGCGGAGATCTGGAATTGAAAAGGTGAGCGCTGACACACTTCCTCGTGGATCGATCCTGACTGTCTTCTACTACAACGGGAGGAAGTCTTGTATTTATTTGCTGAGACAGGGAGCCAGTCTGATTTTATATTTCATATTTATTTTCATACTTGACCATCCTCCTGCAACAACACATTTCATGTACTCCTATGACGGTTCGTTCCTAGCATGCTCATAATCTATTGTCCGTGATGTTCTCCTGACTGCTCCGTGAAGATGCCAAGCCTTATCATGTATCATTAGCATCGTGTAGGAGTTATCCTTCGTAGATTTATCTCGTCGTCTAAATTCATGCTATTCTTGACTCACTACGTGGTCGTTGTTGCCGGATATGAAATTTCCATATTATCCTCATATACGCTCGCATGACACTTAGTCTGGTTGATATGGCTTACCTCGTCATGCTATATTTGACCTCACTTGTGGTGTGTATATCCTGCTTGTGCATTGTCCATATATGTGATACTTGTTTTGTTTGCTAAATCCTCCATATCTCGCTTATGGCTACTAGGCGTTATGGCTTTTGTGGAATAATAGACTGCTAGCTTGCCTCGCATGCATCAGTGTAGGGCTCAATTGTGTCTGTGGAACGTACATGTATGTCGTTGTTCCTTGAGATAGGTACATGTTAGTGTGGATTGATATGGTTGATTTGCTTGTGATGAACTCTTGCCACTTGTCACAAATTGTAACCTCACCGACTTTCATAAGGGCATTGTTGCTATTCTCGGGTTGGAGTCTTGTCTCTAGTCTTGTCGTCTTTAGCTTGGTCCGTATTTTGTTTTCAAAATGAACATTGGGTTGTCCGCCCTTGTCACTCCCCTATCTCCGCCAACTTGGACTCCTACGCGATACATTGGACGAGCGACCGCCTGGAAGAGGGAATGAAAACTTGGATAGCGATAGAGCAGCGCGGTGGAAGCGTGGGCCCATAACCCACGGGCCTCAGGATCAACGATTTCGGCATGACAAGCACATTTCGAGGATTTCGGTTACTGAGTACGATGTGACTTGCAAGAGAGAGTGTCCACCGTTCGAATTGCTAATCCTTCTGCATTTGTCGATGATGATATTGAGCTGACCCGAAGATGAGATTTACGTGTTGATGTGCTGACTTGGTGATGATTGTCTGTAGGGGTGTTATTCGAGCCAAACGAGTCGAGCTTGACATGTTCAAATTCAGCTCGAACGGTAGATGAGCCGAGCTCGAGCCTAAAATTCATACGAGCTTTTTTTTGTGCTCAAGCTCAGCTCGTGAGCCTAACAACGTACTCGAGCTCAGGCTCGATAAGCTCGGTCAAAGTTGAGCAAACGAGCCTAGGCTCGATCAATCCGAGCGAACAAGCCTATGATCGATCAGGCTCGGACAGGCCACCTCTAATCTTTATACATACAATCGATTTCAACAGGAAAAAAAGAACATGTATTATACAAATTTTAACAAAGGTAAGGGGCGGTAAGAAACAAATAAACATCACCAACACTTGATTTTAATTGAAAGTTTGAATCCAGACAAGCAATACACGAATTTTAATTGAAGCAAAAGGAATTCATCCTAAAAAAACGAACATCACTAACACTAACACTTGATTTCTTCCCAAATCTGAAATCTCGGATATCCAGTTGGTGGAATCAATGGTAGAGTTGGGGAAGCTGATGCAACAGAGTCGAAGGTAGATATGAGAAGAAGATGCAAGGGGGTTGCAGTGAAGGTGCCGCCATGGGAGAGGTGAGGAGGACTGCGTTGCGGCTCAGTTGGTAGCAGGAAGAGTGAAGATAATAGCGTGGAGCGGCGGAGGCGTAGAGAGATTTACAGAGAGGCGGTCGATTGAATTAGAAACTAGGGTAGCAGAGAGTAAAGACTTGGGATGGGTTGGGCTGGGCTTTCTTTCCTCAAGTCATCAGCCCAATTAAAAGAGTTTTGATTTAATTGGGTTATATTTTCTCCATGGGCAAATTAAGAAAACTGTGAAAGTTGATAAGTAACGAGCTTTCGGGCTCGGCTTGGGCTCGGCTCGACCTCGACTCGAGCCTAAAATATTGTTCAAGCTTGGCTTGTTTTACCTCTTCGAACGAGCCGAGCTCGAGCTTTTCCGAGCCAAGCCCGAGCCGAGCTCGAGCTGTTCAGCTCACATATCAGCCCTAATTGTCTGTTGTCTGTGGTGATATGATTCAATGCCTTATAGTTCTAATGTGTCATGATACCTTGATGTGTTGATACTCTGAGTTGCTAAGCATCTTCTAAATTATTGTGCCTATAAAAGTATGAACTGCAAATGCTGGGAAACATGGATTGTTATCTGATAAGGTTATGATGAAACTAGCTAGTTTGATTTGATTATGTTCATATATTTAATGTTTCGCAATGATTATTGAGCATGACAGGAGAGAATTATTGATGCATGCAGTTGCAATGTTTAATGATGAACTAATGATGTTATTGATATAAGTGCTAGTTGTTATGATGTAGTCATTATGTGTAATAATTTCCATGATTGCTTCTTCTTCGAATTGGTGGGTGAGATTGTCTTGAGGAATGGTCGGAGGGTGGTGAAAGAATTTTGGGCGGTTAGGATGATCGATTGTATTATGAGGTAAGCCGTGAGAGATGGATGTTGGCGTGTGTAAGACTGGGTGAGTTTTGGGATTTATGAGAGGCAATGCTTGGTGGTTTCCGATGAGCTTCTAGGTGATGCTTGTGATGCTTTGGGTAGTACGAGGAGTGTAAGGAAGGGCTCGTGAATATTGAGGACATGGTATTAGAGGGTACTTGGGTGTGAAGTTAGAGATAGGAGTTGGATTATTAGAGGTGGATGGTGTGGTAGTGCTTGGCGGAAGTAGGTTCGAGATTTGAGAATCGAGATGAATTGGGATTTCTTTAGTGGATTTTGTCTGAGTTGATGTTGGTGAGTCTAGAAGAAGATTGGTCTTGGCTTGGGAATTGGAATCGGGCGAGCGGGAATTGCATTTTTATTTTGATTGATGATGATGTAAGGATTTCCTTGATTATGTGAATTGTGATATATAGTGGCATGATATTAGGTAACGATCATGATGAACCTGATATGGAATGATATTACAAGTTAATATGCAATATTGAAATCTAGTTGAAAGTGACAAGTGTTATCATGATATATTGATGCTTTGCTGTCCCGATATGTTGCTTTAGAAGCATGATAGGATGTGTTGTGATATGATACATGAGATAATAATGTGTTATTATTTGAAAGCATGATGTTGTATTATGTGGTGGTAATCATGATGTTGTATTATATGGTTGGCAAGTATGATTATTGATATTTTAAATGATGAATATGACTTGGAGCATGAATATGATTTGTATATATGAGATAATGATACATGATTGCTAAACGAACGTTATGTGGCATTATAATGAGTTGAAATGATGTTTTGTGAGCATGTTAACAGTTTGACGATTGATATATGATTATATCCTTCCTTTTGTTGAATCTTAAATAGCATGACCTTGTTGTGTTGATGTGTTGACAATTAGTTTTGTTCGTTGACCTTATGATGAAAATTTTGTTATGACTACTTTTGCAATGCTAATATTTGACATTGTAAATCTATTATGGCAATGTGATGTGGGAATTAGATAAGTTGATAAGATGACTATGTGAATTATGTGTTCATGAAAAACCCCTGTTATGACTAGTTCTACTTATATTGCGATGTTGATATGCGATCGTGAGATTTGATGTGTACTGACGTACTAACTCCATGACTCCTAACCCATTGATCTCTTGACATGTGTGCTTGCGTGATAAGTTATGAGAATTCGATTATGCACTTGTGATGCATTAGTATGATATAGATATACTTTATGACTCTTGATGTGATGTTGAGGTTTTGTTGTTGCTTTTGGCGTGTCTTGAAAGGATGGTATGATTTATGTTATGAGAAAACATGTTATGTTATTAAGATGTCGATTGGTTGAGATTATCATGATTGATGTTGAGATTGCCATAGGAGAGGTGGCTGATGATAAAATGATTTTGAAACCTAGGAAGAGAATATGGGATTAGCCTTTAGAGGTGGATAATTCCACCTCCAGTGATCTGAAATTGCTTGATTAAATGTTGGATTTGAAGATTTTGAACGGTTTTGAAAGGCAATAACTGGGGTTTAAAGAATAAATACTATCGAGAATTTCATTGATTTCAAGGTTAATCTTTCCATTTACAAAACTCTTTTGAATTTTTCAAGAATTGGATTTACATTATGACGTCTCACGAAGTGGACACAAGCATTTATAGGGGAACTTATATATTGCTTGCTAAGACCTAGTCAAGACGCTATGATGCTTTTGAGTTATGATATAACCGAGAAATCGGGGTAAGGATGTGATAAGGGCCCATATCACATACTTTCCACGACCAATTGGGGATATCATGATCACGTCAAGGATACCGTGAGAATCTTATATGGGCCCTTATGAGGTGCTTACGGGATCAACGACATGATCATCGGACTCACCAATTTCAAACTTCATCCCCTTGCTTTAGAATGATTTTAGTCTCGGGGATGAGACTTGTTTTTAGAGGTGGATGAATGTAAAGGCCGAATATATTTTAATAGTAATTAGTATTATGTTGGTTAAATAAATTATTATTATTTTATTCGATATGTAAAAATGGGAGAAAACTCGTCCTCGAGCACAAGTTTGATTTTAAATTCATTCCGACATCATTTGAAATATTGGATTTTGAGGGATTTTAATTCCGACTTTGAGTTGCGAAATAGAGAATTTAATTTGATTTTGGTCATTTGTAGATAAGTTGTAAAATTTGATTTGCCGATTGAAGGACCTCCGAGCTCTCACCATCTTCCTCCTTCGACGTCATAGAAGAAGCAGACCCAGTAGACGGAGCCCAGCCACTCGGAGTCACCACCGAAGCCGCATTCGTCCCCCTGTTTCCGATTTCGAGGTTGTTCACGACTCCTTTCCGTTTTCGACTCATATCCCCTTCAATCTTGCTCTTACTCTTCCTCCTTCTTCCTATAACCAGAAGAGGACGATCTCGGCTTCGACGGAGCCGAATCAACCCAACCAGACCCCCTTCCGACGAAGAACTCCAAGACTCGGTGAGCTTCGTTCTTCTCTCTCTCTCTCTCTCTCTCCCTCTCTCTCTCTCTCTCTCTCTCTCTCTTTGCTGCGTTTGAACCTTTCTGGGAGGGCTGTGGTCGGAATATGGTATCAATTGGTTGGGGAGTGGATTGGGTCGAAAATGTCGCCGGAGGTTCCCTGGATTTCCTTCTTCTGGGTTTTTGTGATAAATATATTTTCTGGAAATATTGAATATATTATAAATAATTTTAAAGTGGTATTACTATTTGAGAAATATGATATTATTAAAGGTTGCTTTGAAAATGTGAATTTAGGAATTTGAAAGCAGATTGTCGGTTCTGATTTATAAATGGGGTTATTAAGATGAATTTAATTTGGTGTTTATTTTAGATAAATATTATTTGTTAAATTATCTAAAAAGGGGTTTTAGGTTTGAGATAAAAATGCCGAAATATTTTGATAAAGCAAGATTTTGAGTAGACTTAGAAAATTTGATACTTCCTCTTGATTTAAACAAGTATGATTTTAGAAATTGTTTTGAATATGTGTTGACTTAACTTGAGATTTAAGAGTTGGAAAACTTTGGGGAAATGAGTTTGGAAATAATGTTGGTAAGATTTATCGACGGGTGTGATTGTAAATGAAATGGTTGATGTTTATCGTATCGGAAAGGTTTTGAAAATGTTTTTACCATCGATTGGTTTTAAGGATGTTGAGAACTTGGGTTTCATGTGTATGAATGTTGATTCGGTAGCTCATGGCAATGGCTTGATAATAGGTGTGTATTGCTTTTGGATTGCTTTGGACTTGCATTTGGGCCCTTACTTGTATTATCTTGTCGTTCTGCATCTTCAGGTAAGTATCCTACAGGACTTACTCAGTAACCTGGACCTCTTGCCTGATGTGCCCTATGATGTGTAGGTGTTGCATATTAAAGCTTGCCATGTAGTATTATGCTAGGATTGCATTGAACTGAGCATGTGGTTACTATGTGTGTTTGAATACAGAACGACCGTTATCTGTGATAGTCCTAGAGTCTTTGCTAGGGTCATAGGGTAGCCCAGCCCCATCGGGTTGCCCTGAGTCAATCGAGTCGATATGAGCATGATATGATAGCCCAGCACCATCGGGCAAGCGATGAGATGATATGATATGATGATGTCGTGGTTTGTGCACCACCACAAGGAAATTGCTATGCTATAGCACCGAACTGGTCAGTCTCTGCACTAACGGGAAGGGGTGCAGAGGTAGGAGAGGGATATGCCACTTGGCATTGTCTTGGGCCCTTTACAGTTTTTTCGCATATTATAATTGTCAAAGCATGCTTATGTGATTTAATCTTGTACTGCATTAGTCATCCTTTATTTAGGTATAGGCATGTTATGTAGCCTCAGCGCGATTAGAGGACCCGCAGGCGATTACCGGGCCTGACTTCGTGGATAGTGTTAGGTACCGCTCATGTTTGCTCCTTGCTTCTGTGACGGGGAATCTCTTGGTGAACCGAAGAATCCGGCTAATATTCTAACGTGATAAAATGGTAATCATCCACTATGTTTTGGTTTTGACCCGGCTCTGCCGTGGCACTTGTATCTAAACTTTGCTTCCACTTTACTTTCGTTTGAAATGAATTTCGCGACATAGGCTTAGGACATGTTAAGGGTACCCAACGTCCCTTCGAGGTTTTTAGGGTTTGAAATCCCTCTTTCTACTAATCTTAAAATGAGTTTGAAATCTCGACCCGTACCTGGATTGCAAGATCCGAACAAGGGGTTTCATCCCTTGAAACGTAACCCAGAAATCATAATTCTAGACTGTTACACTGGATCCTTGAGGTGATGGTCCGTTTAGAGTGCTCTAGCGAATCAACAACATTGCTTATGAGATCGATCTTCCCGGTGATTATGTGCACGCTACTTTATGTTGTTGATTTGTATCCCTACGTTGATGATGATTTTGAGTCTCCATTCCATGATTCAAGGATGAATAAAGATGAAGAAGGGAGAAGGATGTGACCCGAAATCAATCTAAGGAGCTTCATTCTGACATCACGCTACATGGAGATGGTCCTATTACGAGGGCTAAGGCTAAGAAGATGTCGAGTGCACATTCCCACCTTTGCTACTTCGCCTTGGATGTCGATACAAAAGCTAGCTACGAAAGACCCCAGATTAATGTCATTGCTAGTCCACAAGGTTTCGAAACAACACGAAATTCCAGCGGATTGACGCACGAGCATGCGAGGGGGCGCGCGGGCGGGTGAAGACGAGCGAGTAGAGGACACATACAAAAGAAAGCCACACGAGCGTGCGACCCTACAAACCCGATCGTGCGGCCTCCTGCATGGGTGTGCACGACGGTCATCTTGGCTCGAATTCCGGATTGAGGTGTTGCGCTTTATGTTATTATTTTTAGGATTTCATTATGTTAAGAATTTTTTTTATTTAGTTTTTAATATTAGCAAACTCTTTGTTTGAAAGACTGGTTCAATCATCAATGAAAGGATACGTTGAATTATTATCGAGGAAATGGTAGTAAATAGCACTTTTTTTTACAAACTTGGCAAAAATAGCACATCCCCTTGAAAAATAGCACAAGTAACCCAAAACCCAAAATTTTGCAAAAAAGTCCCGGTTGATTACCTGGGGTAAAAGGTAAAGGGTGAAAAATAAAAAAGGAAAGAAGGAAAAAGTGGTCCAAAAAAAAGGAAAAGGAAAAAAATCAGAATACTCTCTCTCCCCCCATTTCAGTTCTCTCTCTCCATTTCAAACGAAAGAAAAGGAAAGGGGAATGAACTGACGATTTCGAACGGGAGGAGGCCGGAGAAGATCTACCAATGTCGGAATGTGGAGGAGAAGCAAAGAACGCCGCCACCGGACTATAAAGGTACGCCCCCCTCTCCATCAACCCAAAATCATTTTTTCTCCTCTCCAATTTGTGCGAACGTGGGATGTCGGATGTGTGGGTGAAGGAGTTGCAATGGGGTTTAAGGATTGGAGGGCAATGGTGGGTTGAGTGATGGGTTGTGGAGGGGTGACAATGGTGGGTGCGATTGAAGGACGAGGAGGGTGGTTTTCGGGTATGGTTAGGGGAAACCTGGGGTTAATTAGGGTTTAGGAAGGCCGAAGAGGGTGGTAATGGTGGGAGTTGAAATTGGGATATGGGGATGTTTTGGTGGACGATTGAAGAAGAACGATTGAGGTTTGAGCCGTGTTTGATTTGGAATTTGTTTGTTTGAAAGAGAAATTGGGTGACATGGGTTTAGAATTGGATGGGAATTCGCACATCTTCGTTTTCTGCAGAATCTGCATAACCTAGGTGACAAGGGTAAATGGACTCCTGACATGTGACATTTTCAAGTTGACACGCAAATATTGATATTTAAAAGATACTGTCCTAATCATTTCGATCTTAAATTAAGCGACGATTAGAATCTGATATGAATTTGAATAGTCCAACGAATACCACATATTTCCTTTGATGTCATTCTCTTGTTTTTTATTTCAATTTCATTGGTTGCTGGACAACAATGTCGTTTTCTGTTTTAATTGGGTTTGTTTCTGAATTATAAATGAGTTTTGACATACCAAGGTCAACTGATGTTGTTTTCTGAATGCTTTTGTTCACCTTAGTCCGTATGAGTGATGCTAAAAACCTAATCCCTGCAGATGAAGGTGTTGGAGGAGGTCGTCAATGGACTGTGGGTTGCTAAAGGGATGGGAAGAGCCGGGGAAGAAAGAGAAAGGGATGCTAGCGCTTCTTTTGACATTGATGCAGAGAAGGAGGGTGATGTTGGGAAAGATGGAGCTAAAGACAAACTTTTCGATGAAAAGGAAGGGATAGGGGGCACGAAAGGATGAGGAGGTAAGTTTGTTTTTGGGTGACATGGTGTTTTATGTTGAGTTACACGGGAAATCAGGGATCCACTTTAAAGTTTGAATTTGTTTTTCAGGTCATTCATGTCGATGTGGTTACAGCGATTGAACCTGAAGCTGGGGAGAAGCCCCTATACAAGGAAAATGTGATAAGGTAAGCTCTTGTTTTTTGTTGAAAGGATGGTGTCGAAGATGTTAGCAAGGAAGAGGATGTGGAGGTGCTTGTCAAGGATGGGAGGAAGGGTGAAGAGGACCCAGACCTGGATGTTAAAGCTGCGATTTAGAAAGGAACAAAGATGGATAGGCTGAGGACAACGACCACAAGGGCGGGAAGACGGAGGGTACACCTGAAAGAGATGACCAGCCACCAAAATGACAGGATAAGGAGGTAAGTTTTCTTTTAGGCGACATGGTATTTACGGTTAAGTGACACGGGTTAAAAAATTTGGGAATGTCGTATATGAATCTGTTTGTTATTAGTTCATGTGACACAGTTTTTGCTGTTGGGCGATAGGGTTTATTTAGTTTGGTGACACGTGATAAAAAAAATCTAGGAATGTCGATTATATGAATCTGTATTAGTTGATGTGACAAGGTTATTGCAGTTAAGTGACATGGTTTACTTAGTTGGGTGACATGGGATATCCATATCTCATAATGAGAGTTTAAACTTCTTAAGTATTTTTTATATCTCTGAGGCTGCAAAAGTTGAGGGTGTACGAGGTAAGAAGACTAGGAAGGCTCTAGGAGGTGATGGAGAAGACATGCCCCCCTCGCAAAGAAATCTCAGGGCCAAAAAGGGAAGGACGATGTCGCCAGCGCGGACGCGATTCTGGGACTTGTATTCGTGTTCGACAACGATGGCTTAGCCCGGTGGATGGCAAGGTAGGCCACATCTGTATTTGTCTCCAACTTATTATACAAACGATGTCATTAACCTTTGTCATCGTGGGTGTGTAGCAGGGATGGGGAGAAGTGGATGACAGGCTATGACAGGGAGCTTATGAAGGAGTTATGATCTCCGTTGACACGGAGCTTATGAAGGAGTTATGATCTCCGTTTCCATGGTACGTAGACTGTAATAAACCACTGACAACTTTTTTATCAGGGCGTACTTTTCATACCCCTAGGTTGTTATGAACTTTGTTGGGGTTGTATTTTCTAAACTTTGTTGCTCAAAACTTGTAGTATATTATGATCTCCGTTAGTTAGTAGGTCTAGTATTTTATGACATTGGTTGGTTAGTACATGTTAGTCTTTTATGAACATCTTATGCACTTGGGGGTTTTCTTTACGAACGTACTTGGTTTTGAAATGTTTGGGTGGAAAAACAGACATGTTAAATCCTTCAAGTGACACGGCCATACAAACAGGTGATATGGTTTATTTCGAAAACAAATTTAAAGTGAAATTTCAAACTGTGACACGTTAATTCTTTCAGGTGACACGACCATACAAACTGGTGATATGGGTTATTTTCTTAACAAATTGGAAGACACTAAAAAATGTGAAACGTCAAACCTGCAGGGGGTTGTCCCATCATCCTACTCCTCACTGGTAATGGATATTACCTCCAGCCCCTGACCCATGTCACCCTTGTCACATGAAGAGCTATTCGTGTCACTCAATTAAATCACATTTAGACCATGTACCCTGTCACCTGAACATATACTCGTGCCACCTGATTATTTACTCGTGTTAGTAATGTCTATCACATCCAGCTCCTTGCTCTTTCCTAAGGCAGCGATCACCTCTCCCCTATTATATAACACAACATCTAGAGACACGGAGTTTTGTTGTGCCTTACCGTATGCCTCGTCTATCACAATCTCAGCCAAATCCTCCACTTTTGGGAGGAAGGTGGCTCACTCAGGCGTTCTTCCCCCACAGGTTGCTTTACTTCAAAGTTCTCCTTTTGCAATGGACCAACATATATCGCAAGGGACCACGAATCTTCTCCATACATCGAGTTCCGAGATTTAAACGCCTCGAACACACAAGAGCCAACGAAGATGATAGTGATGCATACCAAGGCATTTCCATTTCGATATGATTTCGATGATGGCATCAATCAGCATAGTGATGGATTTGGTGACATGATATAATATATTAGGTGACACGTATAAAAACACTTCTCTTGTTCATGGTGACAAGAGAAAATAAGTTAAGTGACATGTATAATTCCATAATTTGACATGCATCATTTATATCATAAACAATTGTTCATACATAGAAGCTTCACATATGTGCGTAACCCCGAAGTACCAAAAGTGTCATATATGCGTAACCCCAAAGTGTCAAAAGCTTGACATAAATGTGCTAAGTGCTATCCCCAAAGTACCAAAAGTTTGACATATGTGCTAACTCCAAAATACCAAAAGTGTGACATATGTGCTAACCGCAAAATACCAAAAGTTTGTCATGTGTGCATGGTCCAACCCCTGACCCCAAACTGAAAATGCAAACTCAGCCTTTGTGGTGAGGCGTTGGACTACTAAAATACATACGAACGACGACGCTTGACCCGAGGATTTTCTCCGCGGGATGGGTACCGGGATTTCTTAGGCCGTCCGGACCTTCTCTTCACGGGCGGGGAGAAGCACACCATCTCCGATAGCTTTGTGGGGATTCTCTATTCTGATATTGAAGGGACCGGATATAGCACATCCGCATAACAAGCCTTCCATACGACAACTTTATAGAAGTCATTGACGTGAGCGAAGACATTCGTACCTCGATGTTTGGCAGCGGCTATGGCATGGGTGTACGGGAACTGGTCAATGTCGAAGTGCTTGCATGTACAGGTACGGGCACTCAAGTTCACAACCCACGACGATGGACCCTTGCGGACCATGAACTCGTGCTGGCTGAGCGCCCTCACGTCCAAGGAAATTGCCATGCTATAGTTCGTCTTAAGTGCACCGTCCATAAAATCACTTACTAACTTACCCGGTTTGGTGCTCGTTTCTTTGCGCTCGCAAAGCCACTTTAACACGGTTTCGATGATGCCATCAATCAGCGCAGTCAAGGGTAGGTCGCGGGGCTCATTGAAGACAAAGTTGAGACACTCAGAGTTGTTCGTCGTCATTATGTTGTATCGATTCCCCAAGAAGAATGCACGAGCCCAGTTTTGGAAACCAACCTCGTTCATGTATTGGCCCGTAGCGGCTGACACCGCACAGAAATCAGTGAACGGCTGTTGGAACTCCGCCCTCGTGTACGCATCCGCCATCTTGAAGAACATGCTCTGCAGGCTCGATACCCCCTATACCTACATGCTTAACCTCCCTCGCTGCTAAGCGTGCCCTTCGGGCCTTCCAGTAGCTACACATGACGTCGAACTGAGACTTGGTCAGCGATTGCACTTGATAGGGAACAAGGTTCTTTTGAGTGCCGGTGAACCTACGAGTGATAGGTATGGTTAGTGTGACACGTATAATGAACTAAGGTGACAAGTGGAATATTGAGAGGTGACAAGTAAAACAGTGTTCCTGGGTAAAGTAAAACTTACGTCGACACGAGGTTCCGTCCAATCATACTCGGTGTAGCATGCCGGGTATGGTTGTGCGCCACGTTCAGGTCACAAGTATGCTTCTGGATATACTTTCAGATGGTCCACATAGTGGTGCGATTATAAGGCGTTTTCCTACACATCCACGTGCATTTTTTGTCCACACATCCAACCACATACAACGTTTTTGTCAACTTCTTCACACTAAACTCAAAGTAGTTCTCCACCGCATTCCAGCGAAGCTGAGTCTGAACGTCAGCCTTCGATGCAAATATTTGTCCCTCCGAAAGTTCTATGATGTTGCGTCGTGGGTCCTGGGTGTGTGGCGTTATTTTGTACACCATAGCCTCAACGATCTCCATTATAGGTGGGGGTGCGCTAGACCTCGGCACGCAATCTTCAAGTTCTATCATCACCTCATCCTCAACTTTCTTCCCCTCCACCGACATTCTCATTATTTTATCCTCGACAACGATGTGCCACTCCAAATCCTCCCACTCTTCTTCGAGCTTCACCCAGACACGATCGCCATTGTCGGAGCCCCCAACGTCGAGTTTGGGGGTTGACCTGTCCTCATCCTCGCTGCTAATGTCCATCAGAACCAGGTCTTTGGTCTTCATTATGGCCTCAATCACCTCTCCCTCAGCACATAACACGTCATCTATAGAAACAGGGTTTAGTTGTGACTTACCTTCGACCTCGCATATCACAACCTCATCCACTTCGTCCACTTTTTCGGAGGCAGGTGTCCCGCTCAAACGTTCTTCCCCGATGGCTTGCTTTACTTCAAAACTCTCCTTACGCAGTGGACCAACATATATGTCCATGGGCCATGGATGTTCTCCAGACTTCGAGTTCAGGAAGTTAAACGCCTCAAGGTCGTCATCGTCAGCTATTGTGATTGGATGACCCCCTTCTTTCGACTTTAGCATGTAACACAACCCCCACTCTTCATATAAATCACCATCGCCGACCTTCACCGTGATCAGCTTTTTGAAAAAGGTGAAGTCGATGCTCTCTTGAATCATGACATTCTTGTGCGCCTTCTCCCCCTCAAACACCCATCGGCCTCCCTCCAAAAACCCAAGAACCATCGAAGATGAGAGTAACACATACCAAGGCGTTTCCACCAGGGACGGAACTAGGGGTGGGCTGGTATATGTTGCAGCCCACCCCATTTTACTAGCATTATATATAATATAGGTATGTTTGTAATATATTGTCTGAATGGCCCAAGTGGTTGAGACTAACGAATGCAGTATTGTGGCCGCAGGTTCGAATCCCTGCCCACCATTTTAATTTTTCCCTAGTTAAACGAGGGATGAGGGAAAACGTTCGTCGATATCTAGTTTTTGTCATAGATGAGGAGTTCTTTGTCAAAAACACTTACCCATTGCAGCCAAGAAGATAAGTTTTTGGGAAATCAAGGTGACACGAGAATTCTGATCACTGACAAGAGCACATAATGAAGGCGACAAGTGATTTGCATCTGGAACTGCAAGCTCTCCGCTTCTCTTCCTTGGTGGAACCTTCTCCATCTCTTTCTCCATGTGTTTATGCTTTAGAAAATCTGAGAAAATGAAAAGCTTCTCCCATCCTCCCCTTTTATACCCTCCACATGGTAAGACATCACATCACCCCATCCAATCACCCATTGTGGTGCCAAAACCCAATCTTACAAAATCATTTCCCTCCCTCACGTGTACCCTCCCCCCTTGCAACTTGCAACCTGCTAGGCATGTGACTTTTTTGTTTTGCAAAAGTAACCCATGGCCTATCCTTTCCATTTTTTTAAAAAAAATTGACATTTTTGCAAAGTAAAAAAAATGTCTAGTTATGCAAAGGGCCCATTATTATTTCCCAAAACACGTTTCTTTGAGAAACTCTAACGGACGTGAGAAGCGTTCATCTTCTTCGTGAGATTCGAAGAAACTAAGGACCTTGAGAACCGACGTTGAGTGATTGATTTGCTTGTGAGATTCAAGTAGATTGAGACCTCATTGGTCTAAAGGAGTATTCGTGAGATTCGAGTTCTTCCACATATCTAATTCAATTACATATTCAAAGCAATCGAGTACCCTTAGACGTGAGATTCGCCATCACATTGATTTGAGTCCCTTATATATGAGGCCAAAAAAGTAGGGCTCATAGCTGTTATTTGACAGAACTTATATTTTATTTATTTTAAATGATTTTTTAATTATTTTTAATTATTTAAAAAAATTATTTGTGAATTTAATTTAATTTTATCTACACAGACACCCCTCTTGCATATGCTTGTGAAATTGTTTTTTTTAATAATACCCATATTTTCTTTTTAAAATATGAAAAAATTAATTTTTATGATATGTTATTATAAATTTATTATTATTATTAAAATAATTGAGTAAATAAAAAGAGAAAATAATACAAGGTAATTTAAGGGTCTAAGACTCGAGCTCTAACATTATCCTTAGAGCAAGCCCAACAACTTTGGTAAAATAGAGAAAATGAGAGATTTTAGAGAAAAAAATCATTGTTTCTCCCCAACAGCTTCTCCAAACTCATCTTCAAAATAGAGAAATGGACGGAGAAAGGGAAAAATTCTCTAAATTTGAAGGAAGAGAAATTAATCTCTATAATTTAATGTTCACTCCTCCTTATACAGAATTTAATGATGCATCCTTCAACTTGCCATACTTTCCACCACCAATCCAATTCATTGTTTGCAATTTCCGACTATATGTTAGCATCTTCCAACTATATAAGATACTTCTACTGGAAACTATATTGATGAAACAATGTAGTTTTTGGGTCATTCGACATCATATATACTCCTATTGATTACTTACACGTACAATAAAAAAATCAACTAGATTTTATTTTTGAGAAATTTGTTAGATTTTATTAATCAAGAGAATGGGGGATTATGTTATTTATGTTCATCAATTATTTATAACATTAAATTGGCCATGATAAAACTACTCCTTCAGTGTCATGTAGACCTGAGCATGGGCGGGCTTCGGCCGGGTCTACGACTATTTTTCAGCCCACTACATCGGGTCGGGCTTGGGCTAGGCCCGGTGATTGGGCCAGTTACCTCGTCCAAGCCCGCCCTCATTGGCGGGCCGGGCTACCCACCGGGCCCAATGGGCCAAAACATTTAAAAATTGCACCGGACGGATAGTTCTTGTTCCGCAAATCTCGTCCCGCCCCGCATACATATATATATTTATTTATTTATATTTATATCTATATCTATAATTAAAATTAATAAAAACATTTAAAATATATTTATATTATATATTAATATGTATTTTATCCCAATATTAAATAGTGTAATATATACACGGTAATGGTGTACATGAATGTAGTACTATTCGGCAGTTCACTAAGGAGACTTAAGAAATATGGTTGTAGTTCTATTACGATGATAAGAATAAAACACTTGGATGTGTTGCAAAGGCAGTGGACATGGCTGCTTGATGTGGTCATGCCGTGAGCCTATTAATAAAAAAAAAATGTAGTACTGCATGTGTGTGTGTATACTGTAATGGTATAATATACAAATAGTATGTATATATACACACTCGGTATATTCTATATATATATATATATTAAAAACATTATAAATATATATTTATATATTTATATTTATATATATAATCGGGCGGGCCTGCCGGCTCGCTTGGACTAAACCCCCAGCCCTTTGGGCCTACCGGGCCGGGCCTATTGGTCCGCTTGGGCCACCTACCTACCCAAGTCCGCCCATTTTACCGGGCGGGCTGGGCGGGCCGAGGGGTTGACCCAGGTCTGCTCAGGTCTACTGTCATGTCATGTTAGTTGTAATTTCAAAAAAGTAAAAATTAAAATAATTATGACTAGGGTTATATATAAATTGTATTAATTAATAACATTAAGTTTATAATCATATTATAAATTTCATGTCATAATAAATATTTTATTAACACAATCTACAATGTATTTTACATAGTATTTAATATTTACATTATTTTAAGCCTATGGTATAAAGTGTTAAGTAATGTTATAATTATCGAAATGGGGCCTCTACCCTATCCCAAGCAGGTAGAGCAGTTCTTATACAAGCAAATCTGAGTTCTAAAACAAACTACCTAATGCAAAACTTCCTGATACCAAAAGGTGTTCTAAATCAGATTGATCAAATAAATAAAAACTTCTTCTGGAATAAGCTCAACTCTGAAAGGTATACACCCTTGATCTCCTGGGATAAAATCTGCAAAAGCAAACATCAAGGTGGGCTAGGCATTAGGAAAGCGGAAGAGCTCAATGAGAGCCTCCAAATGAAACTTCTCGGGAAAATCTACACAAATGAAAACAACATCTGGGTACGAGTTATCAAAGAGAAGTACCTAACAAATCAAAGAATCCAACAAAGAACAAACCAGGACACCTCCTGGCAATTTGGAAGACTTCTTTCTATCCGGGAAAATTTTGAAAAAGGACTCTTATGGCTAGTAGGGAATGGTCAATCGATCAATGTTTGGAATGATCCTTGGATCCCAAACATAAGGCTAACAAATTTTCTAAATAACCATGATCCAAATATGAAGGTTAGTGATCTCATCTTAAATGACAAAACATGGAATACCCAACTAATTAGCAACATGTTTCCAATTAACATTCAGAATGAAATTCTCAAAATCTATATCCCAGATTGGCAGGTCCAAGATAAGGTTATATGGAAACCCGACCCCTCTGAAAACTTCTCCACAAAATCGGCCAGGACCATATTAAGAAATGAAGAACAAGTAACAGGAAACCACAAATGGATTTGGAACCTATGTCTACCACCAAGACAAAAAAAATTTCTTTGGAAAGTCATGTCAGATGGCCTCCCAACGAAAGAACGCCTAAATAGATACTTTAATAGAGTTCTGAGTCAATGTTGCCTATGCAATCAAACAAGTGAAGGCTTACATCATCTCTTCTTAGGATGTCAATATACGAGAGAAGTAATCGCCCATTACGAACAAATGACAAATGCTTATTTCCAACTCCCTAACAGGCGATGGTCACCTAATCAACATAGAACAGGTCAAAGAGGACAACTGTAATTTTAATGATATAGTCTTCATATGGCTTGCCATTTCGGAGGCTAGAAACAATCACATCTTCAAAACAAAACATATAACCCCTCCGAACATAGTAGCTCAAACTGCGATCTCTGCCATTAAAGACTGGAATTATGCAAAACAGGAAAACATCAAGCCAGGAAGAAAGAACAAGAGATCAAGAGCAAAGTGGACCAAACCCCAAACATCTATCTATAAAATTAATGTAGATGGCTCCGTGAAACCCACGGGCGCCTGTCAGGTGGGGGGAGTTATCCGAGACTCTCAGGGTCATATTAAGGATATTTTTTACCAGGTAACGGAAAGAGGAAGTATCCTCCAAACTGAAGCCTATGTTATTCAAATAGGAATGGAGCACGCCCGAAGATTAGGTATAAGACGAATTGTCATTGAAGGAGATAACCAAGAGATTATAAAGGCAGTCAAGGAAGGGAAAAGAACACAAAGTGGGAAGTCTTACGTCAAGTACAACACATCAATCGGCTAAGAGAGCTTTTTGATCATGTCGAATTCAACCACTGCTACAGAGGTTGCGGACTATATAGCTAGAACTGGTATCATTACGAATAGGAATACCATCCCTTTTAACATGGAACTTTGTATCATCATCCGTCAGGATGATCCAGAGAGTGAATTACATTTTATGTAATTCTCCCTAATGTTTGCCTACTGTAAAAAAAAGTAATGTTATAATTAGGTAAAAATATTAGAAATGTTAGAAATTAAGTTTAAATGTTAGTAACGTTACAATTAATAAATGTATTTATTTATTGTAGTGTATAGTAAATGTAAAAATATGTAAAATAGAGAAACTATTGGAGTTGGGGTGGATATTTTTTTAGAGATTTTGACATTTTGATATCTATTTTAGAGTTTTTTTAGAGGTGGACACTAATCCCGCAAATCCCGGTCCTGTCCCGTGGGATTTAGAAAAAAAAAATAGTAAATCATGTTCCGGTCCCATCCCGCAAAAATTATGCGGGATGACCCCTATCCCGTCTCGTCCCGTCCCGTCTCGCGGCCACCCCTAGACTTTTTTTTACCAAAAGCTCTTAGGAATGATTATGGATGATTTTTTCTGCTAGTTGTCATACTTTTTGCGTACTTAAAAAAGGAAAAAAAAAAAAACTGGCGTGTAATCAAATGTCATCCCACGTGGGATCACAAAAAACCAAAAGCAACTTGGGTAAAAACTACGGAGTACTCCCTAAAAAGAACTAAAGAACTACAGTATTTAAAGACGAAAAAAAATACTCCATTGCAAAGCTTTTGATATCTTCCCATGGCTTCCATTCAAACAATCCCCAAATCCATCTACCCAAACCCTCATTCTCACCCTCAAATCTCCCCAATTGTTCCCAGAAACGTCTCTTTCTCCGCTCAATGGATTTCCACCTCCCGGCTTCTGATCTTACGAGCTTCTAATCAAACCGATGCATCCGTTGGTAGGTATTCAGTAAATCCCCTTCTGTTCTATTTCCCCCGTGATTTCTAGGTTTTTTTATTTATTTTTGGGGTGGTATTTGGTTTCTTTTGATTGTTGGATCATCCATCTGGCAAATTGGAAATTTGAGTAATCAATTCATCAAATTTCAGTCTCCAATGTACATCAAATTCTTGATACTAGTTTCAATTGCAGATTCGTTATCAACATCTGATGAGGTCCCATTGCTATCTTGCTCTGAGGTCTCCAATCAGTACATCTCTCTAAACATGCTTCAACTCATATCCCTACAATTTTCTCGTTAGGCTGGTTGTAATTGGATACCATGTTAATTTAGGTTTTGGAAAGGTCAAGGGCGAGGATCGAAACCCGGAAGAGCAAGCAACAGTACCTGGCTATGTACTCTAGTGTGTTTGGTGGCATCACAAATGACCCAGCTGTCATGGTCATCCCAATGGATGATCACATGGTGCATAGAGGCCACGGTGTCTTTGACACTGCAGCCATCAAGGACGGGTAGCTTTCATAATCTACTTCATATATTGATCTACATTCTATGCACTATATGAATAGTGATATCGATATTAGGTGATATCTCGATATCAAGTCATACGTCTCTCTAAATTAGTATATGAAATATGAAAAAAAAAAAGTGTAAAATATGAGATATCTTTATATCGGATTATACCAAACACTAAATATCAAGTATCTGCCTGGATATTGATACCAAACAGGGCTAAGTATCGTTTAGCTAAGTAACTGATAGTCCGGTTCATAGTTGGTTCCATTGTTGTTAACTCATTTGAAGTACTCGCTACAGATTGCAGTCTTTGTAGAAATAAGCTTTGATGAATCATCTCTAGTAGTAGCCTCAAGACGCATAGCACAACGTATAATGTTGTAGTTTAGTGGTTGAAGATTTGGTGCTTGTCTTTGCTTGCAGATCCTGCGTTTTATGTTCTACATAGGGCCGAGGGTATGTTTGAGAGATAAAGCATATCATATGGCTTGTTGGGAATTCGATAAGAGGGTCAATGCAAAATCGGAGAAATGATGCTTATGATTGTAGTTGAAACCAATGTGACATAAGATTACTCTTTAGCTAAGTCTATAATTAATCTGTAGTTAAGGTATTGTTGACAGTTTGATATTAATTGTTTTTTTTTTCTTTGATTCCATTACTAATAGGCATCTCTATGAGTTAGATCAGCACCTTGATCGGTTTCTGAGGTCGGCATCCAATGCAAAGATCAAGCTTCCTTTTGACAGGGAGAAGATTAGAACAATACTCATACAAACGGTGAGCGCCTCCAAGTGCAAGAATGGTTCACTGCGGTATTGGCTCTCGGCTGGACCTGGTGATTTTCAGCTCTCTCCTTCGGGTTGCAATCAGTCGGCACTTTATGCCATTGTAATCCAAGATCTTTCACCCCTTAGTTTCAAAGGAATCAAAGTAGTGACCTCGACCATTCCTATAAAGCCTCCTGTTTTTGCCACAATGAAGAGTGTTAATTACCTCCCAAACGTGCTCTGCAAGATGGAAGCCGAAGAACACGATTCGTTCGCTTCAATTTGGCTGGACTCTGATGGATATGTGGCCGAAGGGCCAAACATGAATGTCGCCTTCATAACAAAGGAAAAGGAGTTGTTGATGCCCCATTTTGATAATATTCTGAGCGGCTGCACGGCTAAGAGAGTGTTGACTCTTGCAAAAGAGCTGGTTAGTGAAGGGAAGATTCGTGCTATAAGCGTGAGAAGTGTAACTGTGGAGGAAGGGAAGAAAGCCGATGAAATGATGCTCATTGGCAGCGGTGTCCTAGTCCGTCCTGTGTTGCAATGGGACGACCAAATTATTGGCGATGGTGAGAATCCATCGACTAGAAAGTTTCATATGCTTCATTACAAATGGCCTTCTCTACAATCTTTGAAAATTGATTACAATGCTTCTACTGAAATGTTGTCGTTTTTGCTCGCGGTTTTGTGCAGGCAAAGAAGGACCTATTGTGCAAGCTCTTCTCAACCTTATACTCAACGACATGAAATCGGGTCCTCCAGGAGTTCGTGTACCTGTCCCATACTGAGATGAAAGTTTAACTAAGCACCCTCTTATTGAACTGAAATTGCATTTCAGATGCTTGAAAGCTACCGTGTACAGAATGGAAGTATTTCTATGCCAGAAATTGTAGATTTTTCGAGTCTTATCGAGTTCTTTCCCTCTCTTCCTTTGATGTTCTTCAAAAGTTTCATGTATATTCAATCAAAGTTTAGTATGGATGAATTCGCCCGAGTTTCTACTCGATGTTAAAAAGAGCAAGATGGATCTTTGGGCGAACAAGTATGAGCTCTTTAAGATGGATAAGAGGGAGAGAGAAACGGTTAAGAACATGTTTAATCGGTTCAATCTTATTGTGAACGAGCTCATTAATTTGCTCAGAGAAGATCTATTCCATTGAGGATTAAGTTAGGAACCTCTTTCAAAGCCGGCGGCGTATGTTCCTAAGATACTGGTGATAGAGAAGGCAAAGGATCCAAGTTTTTTAATAACATCTTTAACAGATTCTCCATTTTAGGGATTGTGGAGATTTTGGATGGAGACAATGATGAAGTTGTGGTTTGGTTAACAATTTCCATAAGGGTGTTCAACATCAACGACAACATGCTAGAACGGCAAGTACCGAAAAGATGAAGGTGAAAATGAAGGTAAGACCTTTAAATCTAAACATGATACTGAATGTTATAATTATTATGACAAATGACACATTTCTAGGTACAATTGTTCATAAAAAAAGCCAACGAAGAAGGTGAATCTTCCAAGAAGGAAGGAAACCGGAGTCTCTCTAGATATGACACTTAATAGTCCCAATACGGATCATCTGTTATATTTTTTGTGTTACTCCCTATTACACTTCTTAAATTGATCTAAATTATAAATTAAATTATTATACTACATCTTATGTTTAAATTTAAATATAAATCATAAGTGGTTAACCCATAAAAAAAAAATTATGTGTATATTTTAATGTTTTAGCGTCTTAGGGTTTATACATCTAGTCTTAGGGTATCTTGTATAAGAGATTAAAACACTATAGAAATATACATTATACATCAATTTTTTTAATGCTTTATTGTCTTGGGTTTATAGATTTATATCTAGATTATTTTTTTTTCAATTTTATTTATAATTCATATCAATTTAAGAGATGTAACACGGAAGGTAACACGAAAAGCTTAATAGGGGATCTGAACCGAATAGAATGTGGCCTAATCGAGCTACTTTGCCTCTTTTTGCTACATGCGGTTGGTTTGAAGTCGTACCATCAACCAAGAGCATCCTTACGGACGAGAGCTAACAGCTCAGGATGCGAAGTGAGAGAAAATTGATCCGAGTCGAGCGGAAGACGAGTCACCAAATTAGCGATCTGATTACTTTCTCCGAAGATGTGTGAGCAAGTCACACATTCAAAGGATTGAAGTAAGCTCGGAGAATCCGAGTTCAGTATCTCAATCTCCCATGGAGTTTGCCAGACATTGTTGATAGATTTGATGACCACAAGGCTATCCCCTTCCACTTCGATTTTCTTGACCCCCCCTTCAGCCTATAGTGCCGACAAATCCCCACAAGTTTGGGCATTGTAAGCTAGGAACTCTCCTTCATGATTGCGGATTACAAAACCCGCAGTCGCAACTCCCAACAATGGTTTAGCACCATTGAAGTTAATCTTGAGAACACCTTCTTTCGGCTTGTTCCGTCGCAAGGTTTTTGTCCTTTTATGGGTTATTACTTTAGGTGTTATCGTCTAGGTCCAAGATTTTGGTGGTTTTCCAATGTTTTAGTTGTTGTCTAATATACCCTCCCCATCTATTTAGGTCACTAGCATTATCATTTTCAAATACAATTTTGTTTCTCAATGTCCAATATTCCCAATCACGTGAAAGCCAATTTCTTTTTTTACTCCTTCGTCAATTTCCCAACTATTTCGATAATAGTTTCTTTCATTCCCTTGTTTACTTTGTCAATATTTGATGTGATCCGAGCTCTTTCGACACATGCTCGGTGTTTTGGTCATAACAGGAGATATATATGTCCGATTGAGGTGTGTGAGTACTTGTTGGAAAGATAATTCGAAGGGCTACATCTTTTATGAAGACCAAAGTACTGAAATCATCCAAAAACAGGTCCGAAATTGGCAATAAATCAGCATTCCGAAATCTGGACAGCTTTCCCGATGCATTGAATGACGTCGGAATAGATGAGATGTATTGAAGGGTCTTCATCCAATGGGAATTGATGGTTTTCTACACTTTATGAGGACAACCGACCCTTCATTTTCCGACATGAGGCTGTCCACATTTCTTCATCAATTCCGAGAAACTTTTCATCTTATCCGTCTTTATTTGTTGTTTAATTGTTGCTTGTTTTTTTGCTATAAAATGCCTAAACCTTTGTCATAAGAAATGAAATTAGAGTTGAGAATTTTTGGAAAAAGTGTGTGTGTCTTGTTGATTTGGTGAGATGCCATTTTGACACCTCATTCCGGAGTGAGAGGCCGAGGAATGGTCCCGTTTGTGTAACTCTTTCCGGTGAGATGCTTGTTAGAGTTGTTCAAACAAAGGCTTGATTGCTCGGGAGTGAGATGCCGACGAGTGAGAGAGCGAGTTTGGTAAGTCCATGGGTGAGATGCTCATAGATTTAGCCATCCATATCTTGTTTTTATTTTCCCATAAATCTAGAAAAATCCAAATAAAAGAGTCGTGTGTGTCAAATTTTGTTCTCGTGTGTGTCAAATCTAGAAAATTTTTGTTTGTAACTTTCAACCGAGCACGAGAACAAAATTTGACACACACGACTCTTTTATTTGGATTTTTCTAGATTTATGGGAAAATAAAAACAAGATATGGATGGCTAAATCTATGAGCATCTCACCCATGGACTTACCAAACTCGCTCTCTCACTCGTCGGCATCTCACTCCCGAGCAATCAAGCCTTTGTTTGAACAACTCTAACAAGCATCTCACCGGAAAGAGTTACACAAACGGGACCATTCCTCGGCCTCTCACTCCGGAATGGGGTGTCAAAATGGCATCTCACCAAATCAACAAGACACACACACACACTTTTTCCAAAAATTCTCCACTCTAATCTCATTTCTTATGACAAAGGTTTAGGCATTTTATAGCCAAAAAACAAGCAACAATTAAACAACAAATTAAAGACGGATAAGATGAAAAGTTTCTCGGAATTGATGAAGAAATGTGGACAGCCTCATGTCGGAAAATGAAGGGTCGGTTGTTCTCATAAAGTGTAGAAAACCATCAATTCCCATTGGATGAAGACCCTTCAATACATCTCATCTATTCCGACGTCATTCAATGCATCGGGAAAGCTGTCCAGATTTCGAAATGCTGATTTATTGCCAATTTCGGACCTGTTCTTGGATGATTTCAGTACTTTGGTCTTCATAAAAGATGTAGCCCTTCGAATTATCTTTCCAACAAGTACTCACACACCTCAATCGGTGTAACGGCCCAGAATTATAATTTCCGGATTACGTTTCAAGGGATAAAACCCCTTGTTCGGATCTTGCAATCCAGGTACGGGTCGAGGTTTCAAACTCATTTTAAGATCAGCAGAAAGAGGGATTTCAAACCCTAAAAGACCTCGAAGGGCCGTTGGGTACCCTTAACCTGCCCTAAGACCATGTCGCGGAATCCATTTCAAACGGAAGTAAGGCGAAAGCAAGGTAAAGATACAAGTGTCACGGCAAAGCCGGTCAAAACCAATTCATGAGTGTGTAATTACCATTTTACTAAATTAGGATATTAGCTAGATTCTTCGATTCGCCAAAAGAGAACCCCGTCATATAGACATCGAGCACTCAAATCTGCAGAAAATACCTTTAAAAGAAGAACGGGGAAAGGAGTCAGATCGAGCCACTCATGCGGGACCGGCAGTCCTCGCTGAGGCCACATAGTATGTGCTATAACTAATAAAGATGCTCTAATGCAGTACGAGAGTCAAACACACTAGCATGCTCCTAGTTATAATAATGTGTAAAAATGCTGTAAAGGGCCCAAGACAATGCCAAGTGGCATATCCCTCTCCTACCTCCACCCCCTTCCGATAGGGCGGAGACTGGCCAGCTCGTGAATGCATTCCATCATAATCGGGCGGCACGCATGCCTAACCCGCTCCACAATAAAGCCCGCAGGTATCTCATAATATAAGGAAGTTCATGACTCGATTGACTCAGGGTACCCGATGAGGCTGGGCTACCCTATGACCCTAGCAAAGACTCTAGGACTATCACAGATAACGGCCGTTCTGTTTCAAACGCATAAAGTAAGCAGATGCTCATTCAATTAGTGCAACCTAAACAAGATACTACATGGCATGCTTTTATGCATATGCAACACCTAACATAAAATGCAACAACATGCATGAATGTCCAACCTGAGTAAGCCCCTAGGGAACTTACCTGAAGTCTTCACATCTAATTAACCAGCAAACAAGCCACTCAGATAATCATCCATCGGTCCACAAGCCACTCAAAGAATCATCCAATCACACTAGCAAGTAATAAGCAAGGAACAACTCATCAATACATACTTAATTAACACACAAGTAGGCTTTCCAGTCAACACAGGATTCAACAATATTTCATTCAAATAATCCGGCATTCTCATCATTCTCCATTAACCTTGTTCCAATCAAGTACGAAGCCTAGTCCAAAGCCTTACAAAGGTCGTCATTCAAAACATCTTACTTCACGTAAAACTCAGGTTTTACTTAACCAAGTAAACCATCTCTTATCAAATCCTCAAATACTCAACAAAACCATACATCCTCAAAACATCATAAGAAACCAACCATTATCTTGTATGAATCTTTATGTAATTAGTCATCAGCTATTCATTTTCCCACTAAATATTTATACGTCAAGTGGTCACACAATATCATTCATATTCAAAGAGTAAACAAGGATAAGCCCACTTATAGTAAAACCACTTCAAGAAAGGTCGACTGATAAAGACAAAAGATCACTTACAAGTTACAAGTTCTTAAGATGCCTTTTATATCTCATACACTTGATCACATCTTACTACTCGTATTTTACTAATCAAGAACATTAATCATATGACATTCAATAAGCCACTCCTACTTAAAAGTATGTCTCTATAAGAAGAATCCTATCATATTTTATATACAAGGAATCAAGTGAGTGGATCTTTATCTCAATCACATAAATTATAACATTAAGCAGTTAAGTGGAAACTTATTGGATTTCTATAAAACAATTTACCGTTTGACCATAACCGATGCGAAAATCATTTCTTCCAAAACCAAATTGGGTTAGTTCTCTTTATAAATACAGTATGTGAAAGAACGCATTTTTCCACGCTTACATATGGCCAATGACAGGAACAAGAACAAAACCCAATTCAATAGAAGGTGACAGTTAAAATCAATTAATTAATTCATTACCCAGATTTAAAAGTTAAATTTCAACTAAGGTCCAAGCCCAAGAAATATACCCTTGATTCAATAGAAATGAGGGAGGGAAATGGTGGAATCGGGGCTGTCTCATAGCTCGTAAGTGGTGCAGTGGCATCGACTTCAAGGGCTCAGGGAAGGCTGCTCTGGCCTCGAGATGCTTGGTGGCCCTCGGCTAGTGGGCTTCGGAGTTCAGAGACAGGGCTGTATGAGAAGGAGAAGGAGATTCGTCGTCGTCTGGCCTCGTCGACGTCAGGAGCGAGCGGGGAAAGCTTGAGAGGGCGTCAGGCAAGAGAACAGAGGTAGAGAGAGAAGTGAGCTCGTCGTCGAAGGCTCGCTGTCAGGGCTCGTTTGTGCCGACCTTCGTCTTTGCTGAGTGGACGGAGGCGTGTTGGTGTTCGGTCTGTAGTAGCAGTCAACCGGGGAGGAATGAGAGGGAGGAGCCTCGGTCTTAGTGTCTCCGAAGGAGTGAGAGGAGAGGACTGAAGGCAGCTATCGATTGCGGTCCACCAAAGAGCTTGGCGTGGCGTTCGAAAGGGAGAGCAGAAGCGAGAGGGCGGAAGGGCAGGGACGAGTGTTTGATGAGGCCTACCGATGGCGAACGAGAGGGAGCAATAACGGGAAGGAGACGAGAATGAGGGACAGCCATGGGAGCTGAGGAAGATGAAATGGAGTACAGCTGCTCCCTGTACTCAGATCTGAAACGAAGGAAAAGGAGCAAGAGGGTGGCGGCTGTACATTAGAACGGACAAGGGAAGGAGTGTAAATTGAGTTTATATACCCGCAGAATTAGGGTTAGCTTTATATTAGAAAGAATTACAAAATTAGTCCGCTATTCCTGTTTTATAAAATTTTATCTCAACAATAGTAATATTCAACTCAACAATTTATATTTAAATTAGAAATGTCATAAAATGGTCAAATCTCAATATGTTCAAAACAAGCAAAAGTCATTTTAATTATTTAATATTATAATATTTCCCGGTCTTAACAATCGGACATATATAGCTCCTGTTATGACCAAAACACCGAACATGTGTCGAAAGAGCTCGGATCACATCAATATTCCTTATAGTGCACGTGTGAATGAAATGTTTATTCCTTTATCTGTTAGTCAAATTTTCGTTGGGACCAAATTCATGAGTAGCTTCCACATGAAGTTTTTCACTTTTGATGAACAATCCATTTTCCACACCCAAGATAAGTCATTTTGTTCTTGTAAATTTTGGTTTGTGATGAATTCGAGAGCACTCGCCGTGGAGAACCACCCATTTCTACTTGGTCTCCAATATAATCTATCTTCAAATTCATTAATTAGTTGGTAGCTGGATATTGATAATTTTGTCAACCATGCCAGAAGGTAAACACTGGTACATTTTTTCAAGGTTCCATGTTTTATCTGATTTGATAAAGTCAACGACTTTTTCTTGTTCGTTGATTGGTTCGGGAGGGATAAAGTTAACGAGGATTGGCTCGTGAAAACACCATCGGTCTAACCAAAATCTGATGGTCTTTCGGTTCGCAACTTGCCAAACAAGGCATTTACAAAATTCTTCTTTATTTCCATGAATTTTGTCCATTGTCATGATGAGTTCTTTATTTTTTCATAATCTCAAATATTATCCTCCTTCAAATATTTTTCCTTAATGATTTTAACCTACATATTATGTGGTTCAACAATAATTTTCCAAAGTAGTTTCATTTGTAGTGCTTTGTTCATGTCCTTGATTTTATGCAATCCCAAACCACCCTTATGCTTTGACTTATAGATTTTATCCTAACCAATAAGTGGTTTGAAGTTTTGATCTTTGTTCCAAAAGAAACCTATCTATGTTTACTTGGTCCAATTCATTGTGTATGTTCGTAGGGAGCATAAAGTTTTGCATTAGATAGTCCGGTTTTGCAACTAGATTTGATTTGATAAGCTCAGTTCTTCCTTGTTGGGATAGTGAGTTCGTTTTCCATTTCGTTAGTTGAGTTTTCGTCATTCCCACAGTGTCTTCAAAGGTTTCTCTGGTCACTCTACCATTAATAATAGGACATCCTAGATATTTGTTCGAGTGCTCCTTGGCTAGTAATGTTGAGCACACTTTGGATAATCTGTTTTCGACTCTGTGATACTCCTTTTGTTACTTGAAAGGCAGATTTATAAAAGTTCTCTTTTTGTCCTGAGATTTCAGAGTATTCATCAATTATCTTCTTGATTTGGATATATGAATCCTGGGAGGCCTTTGCGAATATCATAATATCGTCCGCAAAAGACAAGAAATTGATCCTTGTACCATTTTTGCCTAGGGTAAAACCAATATTTTTCCTATTCTCTTGGCTTTTCTTTTGTACGTGTAATAACTTCATCTCCAATAATAAAGAGATAGGGAGAAATTGGGTCACCTTGTCGTAGTCATCTTTCTGGTGCAATACTTATGTAGGCTCATCATTAGACCATCCACAATGATTGTGTGCAAATGTGTATTTTTAGACTTTTTTTTAACTCCATTGGTTGTTTTGGGTGTGTGCAAGTATACGCATATGAGCATGAAATGTGCAAATTTGAGCACACCACCACCCTTGTGTGCAATTTTTTTTACAAAAAGTAAGACATTTTCATTGGTTGATTTTTTTATGATTTTATTTTATTTTTTTTTTGTTTTAAATGAATTGTATTTGAATGGTGCGTAAAAAATGCACATTTTACCAATGTAGCAAATTGTTAAAAAGTGACGTGTATTTGTACACATCTTGTGCAAATGTGTACATTTTACCAAAAATCATTGTGGATCGTCTTAACGAGTACCGAAAATGAAACAGTTTTCATGCATTATTCAATCCATCCAATGAACTTTCTACAAAATCCAAATTATTCTAATATAACTATCAGAAAATCTCATTCTATTATGTCATATGTTTTTTTTCCATATCTAGTTAGTTTAATCGCAATCCATCCTTCTTGTCTTTTTCTACTTCGGAACGAGTGGAAGATTTCACGGGCAATTAGTACATTATCTTGAATTGCTCGCTCAGAGGCAATAATGTTTGCAATTGTTTTGTAAATCGTCTTACATAAACTTATTGGTCTGTAATGATTTGTTAAGCTAGGGTTTTCACATTTCGGAATCAGTGTATAAATATGTGGTTTATTTATTTCAACAGTCTTTCGGAGTTGAAGAACATTTTAATTGCCTTAGTCATTTGTGGTCCTACCACCTCCCAGTACTTTTGACAGAATTCTGCTGTCATTCCGTCTGGTCCCGGAGATTTATCCTTTCCAATTGAGAAGATCGCTCTTTTGATTTCTTGATTGGTCACTGCTTTAGTCAGGTTTTCATTGTCTACATTGCCCTTTTTTTATTAGTTGGAGATACTCTTCCAACATCCGAATGTGAATCCTTCCTTACTTAATTCTTTTTTCAAAATTTAATTTGATTTCCTTTGCAATGTTATCTTCGCTTGTTATCGTTGTACCTTCATTCGTGGTTATTTCTCTTATAATCTTTCTGCTCCTTCATCCTGATGCAATTTTGTGAAAGTATCCAGAATTTGTGTCATTCAACCGAAGATGTTTGGATTTAGCCATTTGGCTCCAGTACATCTTGTGATATTGTAAAATTTTGTCCCTTTTGTTGATTAATCGTTGTTGTCGTTGATTGTTTCCCCTGTCTTGTCTTCTGCAATTTCTAGTTTTTAGTTCTGTTAGCGCATCCTCTATTTCTCTCAATTGTCAGAAAATATTTCCAAATGTTTTCTTATTCCACTCTTTTGTCAGTCTTTTCAGGTTTTGTGTTTTTTTTAATGAGGTTAAACATATGATCAGAGCCCTCATAATTTGTTCGCTAAGCTTGTTGAACAATAATTCTATAGTCCTTTCTAGTCATCCACATTTTCTCAAATTTGACGACACCATATTTTCGGTGGTGAAAGGGGACAAAGTGAGAAAATAATGTAAGGGAGGGCGAAATTATCGACTCAGACACTTACCGACTCCGAATGTCAGTGGCGGCAAAGTAAGCAAAGCAACTTGGATGGTGGTGGCGGGTGTTTTGTTGTCATCGACTCCCGATGTTAGTGAAGACGTCCGTGTGTGTAGCGAACATTTTATCGTGCCAATAACATGACCCAACCAATTGCTAATTTATACAGGTTATCTCCCATGCATTTCTTAATATTGTTGAAAGCAATATTTTGTTTCAATGGTTGGAAATCAAGTGTACATAACTCACAAAAAAGGCCAAGTCTAACAAACCAATAAGTTATTAGGTCATAATGCAACAATAACAATCTTAGTGTATCTCGCTACGAGCAGGGTCTATGGGTCGAGTTATACGCAGCATTTCCTTAACTATATCGAGAGAGGGTTTCTAAGAGATCCAGAAACTAGACATAAGTATAATTAATGGATAATAATAAGAACAACTAAATAGCACTTGACATGACACTACAACGGAGAAAGAAGTAAACTTGGGTACAAGCTTCGCCTCTACGCACTTCGACACCACACGTAGCCAGTTTTTCTTGACGCAAACGACTCTCCTCTATTGTATCATACCACACACTACCTCTTCAATGAGTCTCAAAATAGTAAAATCCCTCCAATTTGATAGGCAACCATTTTTCAACAAAATAAAATGTTTAATGTGGTACATTCATTTTCTAAATCTATTATTATATATAATAAAGGAGAAGTCGTCTAAGACACAGGTCGACTTCTCCTTAGTCGTAGTCGTATAAACCAATAATAAAATTTTAAAATAATCAATATATGCATAAGATAAAATTTTATTTTAACTCTATTTAATCAATATATCTATATATGCATAAAATAAAATTTGACCCAATTTCATTAGATATGGATATTAGTCGTATGAACCAATTACAAAATTTTGAAATAATCAATATATGCATAAGATAAAATTTTACTCTAACTCTATTTAAACAATATATCTATATATGCATAAGATAAAATTTGACCTAATTTGATTAGATATGGATATATTTTTAGAAGATATTAATTAATTTTAAATACTATTATACTACCTCCGTGGCTCCGTACAAAAATATATGTCGTTTGACTTTTTGACACATTTTTTAAGGAGATGAAACTATATAAAATATCAATTTTTTTAGTAATTTTTAATATAATATAAATAAATACTTATTAATAATAAGTGTCATATTATTAAAAAGTTGTATAAAAAGTTAATATTTTAGATATTTTTTAGCTCATTAAAATACATGCCAAAAAGTCAAACAACATCTATTTATGAACGAAGGTAGTATAAGATAAGATTGTACCTATTATTAGATGGATAAAATCATATTCTAACTCTATTTAATCAACATATCTATATATACATAAGATAAAATTTGACTCAATTTGATGGATGTATTTTTAGAAGATACTCCTTCTGATCGGATTTATTTGATGTTTTGGAGAAATGCACAAAGATTAAGAAATGTCACTTCCACTTTTAAATATCCCATAAAATAATTTTTTACTCTATTATCATATTTATTATGCACAAATGTAATTGGTTGAACTAAAAAAAAGTACAAATTATAAATAGTGCTACTAGTGCAAAAGTAAAAAAAAAAGTGCAATTATTACTTCTAAAACATCAAATATTGTTGATCAAACATCAAATAAATCTAATCGGAGGGAGTATTAACTAATTTTAAATACTATTATATAAGATAAGATTTTACCTATTTTCGCTATATATGAACATATTTTTAGAAGATAATAACTTTATCAATATATTACATGGTCATACTAATTAAATAACTTTGATCAATATGAAGAAAATAAAAGCTTACGGGTAAATTGAAATAATACTTAGTTGTGTAAAGCTTTTCATATGCTGTCAATTATTTTTACCAAATTTTGTTAAATATCGATATATTTTTTATAAGTTTTTACCCATGTTTTTAAAACATGGATATATTACATTATATCTCTTTTATTGGTAATCAATTAAATATATTGTCATAAAATAATTAGTTAAACTTATTCAAAATTTAAAACAATAATATAATATATAAAATATAGTGATAGTAAGAGTTAATGCTCGATTACAAGTTTTTTATACGTTTTTTAATATCAAACGGATTAATATTACAAAAATCGCACACAAATGAGTATTAATATCTTATATTTAAATTAAAAAACTCACATACGGTGCGGGTACTGAACTAGTCCACATAAAAAGTGACAATAATGAGATGAAAAAATATAGTGCTTGCCACTCTATTTTTTAGGGGTGGGCACAAATCCCGCAAATCCCGATCCCGTTGGGATTTAGGACAAAATAGCGAATCCCGTCCCGTAAAAATTATGCGGGACGAAACGTGGGACGATCCTGGTGGGATCCCGCAAATCCCGTCCCGTCCCGAATATTATAATAAGAGAAAATTTAATTAGAGGAGTGTCCTAATTTTTGTAAAAATTAGTGAAATTTCCATCCCTTTTAACCTATTTCTTTTCTATTTATTTTTTAATTAAATTAAGCTAACCCTATGTCAGCGTCGTTTCATCTGTTCTCACCTCCGCCACCGGCCGCCTCCCTCACCACCATCACCGGACGCCTCCCTCACCACCGTCACCGGCTGCCTCCCTCACCACCATCACCACTCCCTGTCAAAATCTGCTCCGTCTCCAACTCCACTCTCTGTCGCTCGAGTTATTCGGAGGACTTCGGCTTCTTGCTGTCGAGATCTCCCTTCCGATGACATCAACTGGTTCGTCGATCCAAGGTATTGCAACTCCAATCCAAGGTACTTCGGCTTCTTCAACAAGGAATTGCAACTCCGAAAATCTCTTGTGCAAAAATTGACAAATTGACAGATTGATTAGTTTATGCTTGCTGTGCGAAAATCTAGTTTATGCTTGACAATTTGACAAACTGACTGCAAATTGTGCTTGATGATGAGTCTAATTTTCCTCTTCTCCTCTCTGCTCCTGATTTTAAGCTTTATCTAGAATTGGGGATCCATTATACGTAGTATTGCTCAACCTTCCTTTGAGAAATTCCTCCAGAGCAATTCAGTGTAGTTGTTTGTTTCAATCTTTTGAGAAATTCAATCTCAAAAGGCTTTCATATCTTTTGAGAAATTTATGAGTTTTGGATACTGCTGACATGTTTGCTGTTATGGTTTCTGAGTTTATGTGCTGACATGTTTGCTGTTATGGTTTCTGTTTATACTGCTGACATGGTTGTTGTTATGTACCATCTCCTGATTTTTCATGTTTCTTTTCTATTTTTAAGGAAGTCATTAAGGTGTAAGCTTGATGTTGTACATTGCGTGTATGGAAATTATGCGAACATGTTGTTTTAGTCTGCTAATTTAACTATTAAAGATACAAAACGTCCATGAACTCAGAAATTTTGTGTAGTAAAATTTCTTACTAGCACTCTTATGCTCATATGCTTGGCTTACCTTCATCTCCCAATAAAATCCATGTTCTGATTTTAACATCCTTCTATTGCAAGTGAAAGAATCAAATAATTCTTAAGTGTTTAGGTGCCGGCACTATTCTGATTAGTTCTGCTAGGTGCTGACACCATTATGCTATTTAGTTGTTGATTAGTGCTGACACCAGTGTCATCATTGTCATATTTGTCTCTCTGTTTGCCAATTCTTTTGTCCTTACTCGTATGAATAAAATAGACCTGATCATCATCAAAATGCTTGTGTTGAGTGTAAGCTATCCTTTGACATGAAAATAACAACGATTAGTCGATTGTTATACTCTCCATCACTTAAATATATGTCATTCATTTAACATATTTACCACCTTGATCTACGTCTTTTTTTTCTGGATGTTATCTTATCAACCACCTTGGTTTGTTCTCACTTGTATTTAATCTTTTGGTTTATTGAAATGAAAGCAAAACTTGGATGAACTTATCATGGTTATATTATGGATTTCTTTAAGGTATTTTGACTGGGTTGATCTTTATTTATTTAATAAATATTAGAGGTCGCATTATTTTCATTTTAGCAATAAATTATTTATGGGTGACATTATTATTGTTTTATTATTTAACAAGCTTAGAGTAAGAAAAGTTCGACTACATCACAAGAACTGTTTTACCAGAGCAAGGCATATATCTAGCAGCTGCTGTATACCAGCCTGTTCTTCAGGTTCTAGCACAAAATCGCACTGAACATTTTTGTTCAAAATCTATTTATTGACTTTTTCATTTAGTCTGATTTCTGTGTCACTTCATATTCTCACATTTTGATATCTCTTACTTCATATTCTCCCAGTTTACTGATCAAATTGCTTCAATGTTGCCACAAAAGTTTTCCCAACTTGGGTATGTTTTAACTCTTTGAGTTCACTAATAGACTTAGAGAAGACGGATGTAATGATAAATGACTCTTATTGATGACGTTAGTGTTAGATTACTGATACATCAATAATTTGGTTAGAAATTGAAGTTAGTTGTTAGCATAATCTAATGATAACTGTAATGTGATAAGTTTTTTTTTGGATAAAGGTAAATTCGTATAAATAAGAAGGCACAAAGGCCAAAACAATCATCTAACATCCAAAAGCATATTCAGGCATGTATGCAAACACTCCGAACAAAGCAAATAATCATAAATGAAACAGATCACACTACATGTCCTCCACTACTCGCGTTGGAAATCGATCATACAGAACCCTATAGATGTGTGAGAGTGCAAGACGAATCACAACATCCATAGGCATAAGATCACCAGCAAAGACCGCGACATTCCTGGCTCGCCATATGTAGTAGACCGTCGTGGAGAGCGCAACAACTCTCGCTCTATCCAAGCATCCACTAGTCCTAGCCCACCCCCGAAGCCATCTCAAAGCCCTTGATATAGAGTTCACAGTGCTGGGAATGCGAAAGTGAGCTCTAACCTCCGACCAGATGGCTCCAGAATAACTACACTCAAAGAACAAGTGGCTATGCGTCTCCATCTCCACCACTGTGCACAACGGACAAGCAGGATCAGCCTGAAGGAACCACATACGGTCATAAGTAGAGAGCCTGCCCAGGACGGCCAGCCATAGGATAAAACCATGCTTAGGGGTACCTAAGCCCGACCAGACCTCCTTGTGGCAATGTACTCGGTTATCATGCTCTCTCAAAGCCTCGTAAGCAGCAGACACTCGGAACTTGCCTCCCAAGCACCAACCGTCCAAGACCTCATCAAGCTCAGCATTAGCTCCCTCAAGAGCAACTATATCATCACGAGTCCTAAGGATGGCTTTCACCAACAGGGAGTCAGTTCGGTGAACTAACCAATCCTTTGGCTCCAACACCTGGAGGTACTTGTGTCTAATCCACCTGATCTGAAGGCTATCCCGAGCATCAGAAATATGCCAAAGATGCTTCGCCATAAATGCCTGGTTCCAAGCTCTCAACTCAATCAAGCCAAGACCACCCTCCCTTCTTGGCTTACATACATTCCTCCACCTAACCTTCGGCCAGCGCCACAGAAATGATCTGCATATCTTCTCAAGGTCCTTAAGGACCGTGTCAAGAACCGGAAGGATGCCCAACCAGAAACCAGTAACCCCCTGTAAGACCGAAGCAATCAGCTCCCTTCTCCCTGCGAAGGAAAGGGTACGTCTCGACCAAGCACTCAGGAGCCTACCCATTTTATCCAAAAGTGGTTGGTAATGAACAACCCGCAGCCCATGAAGACTAATAGGAATCCCCAAGTATCTAAAAGGAAAAGACCCAACACCAAAGCCAGTCTCAGCTCTCAAAACCTGGGCCTGGTACTCAGGAACAGAAACCGTGTACACATCGGACTCCTCAACACTCACCGCCAAGCCTGAGATCTCCTCAAATTTCCTCAAGCAACCAATAAGGATCCTGACAGACCCAACATCTCCTCGGCAAAACAAGACCACGTCATCCGCAAACATGAGATGAGTGATCTTCATTTGCTCACACTGCTGATGGTAATGGAACTCCGGCTTATCAGTCTCCGCCCTAATCAATCGAGTGAGGAACTCCATACAGATCACAAATAGGAGGGGTGAGAGAGGATCACCTTGTCGAAGACCCCGCTTGCCATCAAAATGGCCATGCACCGTGTGGTTGACCTTGACCAAGTAGGAGGCCGAGGTAACACACTCCATGACCCACTCAATGAATCTCGGTGGAAGGCCAATAGACCTAAGAGCAAACCTCAAGAACAGCCAAGTGATCGTATCATAAGCCTTCGCAAGATCAATGTTGAGGAAGCATCTCTTCGTATCCTTCTGAAAATTGTATCCCTGAAGTAACTCCTGAACAAGGAAGATGTTATCTGTCATGGCCCTCCCCGCAACAAAAGTGGCTTGGACCGGATCAATCACATACCCAAGACATCCTCCAAGTCGCTTCGTCATAATCTTCGAGATGATCTTATAGACCACATTGCAACAAGAGATGGGTCTATAATGCTCAACCCGACTAGGATTCTCCCTCTTAGGAACGAGAGAGATAGTGGTGTGGTTGAGCTGCCGGAGGAGCTTCCCATTGACAAAGAACTCCTTCACCGCCGCACAAAGCTCCCCTCCAGTTACCTCCCAAGTAGCCTTGAAGAACATCGACGAGAAGCCATCCGGACCCGGAGCTTTCGTGTCATCTATCGAATGCATCGCCTCCTTAATCTCCTTGTTCGACACCCCTAGCATAAGGAGGCGACAATCTTCCTCCGTAACCGAAGGGCCATGAGCAAACAACCCCTCATGAGGCTCCGTGGTGGCTACTTCCGAGCCAAACAACCCCTGGAAGAACTCAATAAACTCACTCGCCACCTCACCCTTCGAAGTGGTAGGAGTGCCACTCTGTCGGGTAATGAAAGCGATGTGATCACGCCGCCCATTCGCCTTCATCAAGGCATGAAAATATCTAGTGCAGCGATCACCTTGAAGCACATACCTCGCCTTCGCATGCTGCCCAAGGAAAGACCTCTCGGCCTTATTAAGCCTCTCCGACTCCTTCTTCGCAATCTCCAAGTGCCTCAAAGCATGCTCTAACTCAGGATTCAATCTCCTACTATCCATGGCCTCGGAAAGAGCCTCATTTGCAGTAGCAGCCCTAGTTGAAATATGGCTAAAAGCAAGCTTATTCAACTCCCGCAAAGGCGCCTTCATCCCACGAATCAAAGCACATAACCGGTATTGGTACATACCTCGGAGAGGAGTCCTCCAATAAGCACTCACAATGTCCATAAACTCCTCATGATCAGCCCACATGTTGTGAAACTTAAAGGCTCTTCCCTTCGCTTCCTATGCCTTCTCAAAGAAACAAGAGCCAACTTGAGGATGAGGGGGTAGGGGGATGGATACTCCACCAATTATTATAAATTTTTGGACATTCCCCTAATTAGAGCAATTTTTTTGGATATTTTACATATTGCCCCCCCCCCCCCAAAAAAAAAGTGTAATTTTAGTTTGAATGTGCAATTTTAGAACTTAAATGTGCAATTTTAGTTTGAAAAAGTGCAAATATAAAACTGAAAACGTGCAATTTTATAACTCAAATACAAAACTGAAAAGTGTAATTTTATAAATTTATATTTGCACAACATAAACTTATATTTGCACAACGCAATATTATATTTGCACAACGTAACCTTATATATGCACACCAATATAAAATTTTAAAAAGTGTCGACACGGAAAAAAGTGTAATTTTAGTTTGAATGTGCAATTTTAGTTTTAAAAAGTGCAAATATAAAATTGAAAAGTGCAATTTTATAACTCAAATACAAAACTGAAAAGTGCAATTTTATAAACTTATATTTGCACAGCACAATATTATATTTGCACAATATAAACTTATATTTGCACATCAATATAAAATTTCAAAATGTGCCGAAAAGAAGAAAAAAAAGGTGTAATTTTAGTTTGAATGTGCAATTAGAACTTAAATGTTCAATTTTAGTTTGAAAAAATGCAAATATGAAACTGAAAATTGCAATTTTATAACTCAAATACAAAACTGAAAAGTATAATTTTATAATTTTATATTTGCACAACTCAATATTATATTTGCACAACATAAACTTATATTTGCATACAAATATAAAATTTCAAAAAGTGTTGATACGGGAAAAAAAAGTGCAATTTTAGTTTGAATGAGCAATTTAGAACTTAAATGTGCATTTTAATATAATTAGAATAGTTCAGAAGCTTCTATTATAAGCATATAAAGCCAGATGCATGTCTCAAATATGAACGACATTGCACTTCCTTAGTCACGTAATTTGCATGTCTCAAATGTGCAAGGGATTGTCATTTGGATATGAAATTCATTAAAGTTGATAAGCCAACGGAGAGATCATTTTTCCCAACACAATGAATTTATTTGTCTAAGTTGGGTTCCATGACTTCCATCCCATCAAATGAAGCTCGTGTGAATTCACCAAGCGTTTAGTTCGTCGATTCGTCATGGCAAACTATGGTGACTTGGTAGCTATTTGGGTCCACAGAAAGCAACTCAAACAAACCAGCATCCCCGTCTCGCAATTCATTGGCATAAACAAACTCCTTCCAGCTTGTTGAATGTCTCGCAGACACACGATTCTTATCTTTGTTGCACTTAATCGACCATGTTCTGTCAGTCTGCCCAGCCATTCGGAGGATCAATTGGTCACCGTCCTTACCCAGAAGGTATCTCATAGCATGAGCCTTCGGTATACTCTGCGAAACCCCGAATCCGATCTCCATCTTAATATATTTATTTCAACTAACTAAACTTTAGCAAACAAACATATTAGCTGACATATTTATATTTATACTTGCAACCAACTTCTATGCAATGAATTTGGTTCAAGTGGCATAGCGGAATCACAACTACCTTTTGAAATCTTCAGACGGATATGCCAGCTGAGGGAGAACACATAAACACACATCAATCTTCCATAATTCAGTTTCAAAACAGTCTCATAAAAGTACAAGTGCAATCCTTTCTTTTTGTATCCTCAACTTGTTTTGAGAATCGAAGAGGTTGTTGGAGAAGGATGTGTGCTGACATATTCAATCTTTAATCCATTTACCTCTAAAAAATAAAAAAGGATGTGTTATTCAAGGGTATGAGTCACATTCATTCAAGTCTCATTTTCACTCCTGGCCCAGTTGGATCAGCAGCAGCTGTTGTTGAAGAAGGAAAAGGGAAAGTAGCAGGTACTGTTCTCCTTTGTGAATAATATAATATTTTTCATACTGCCAACAGAACACCAATTTCATTATAAACACTTGTTTAGCAAAATATATTAATGAAACACTTCTATCAGCAATACTCCCAAACATCAGAGATCTTCCGTCCTATTCGAGTGCTTAAATTCATTAAATTACACAAGCTAGACAGTCCAAATTTCTCAAGAGCTCGAAGTATTTGACGAAAAGGAAATAAGACAACACCTTCTGTCAGCAAGAACCGACAAGATTCTAAATGTGACTTAAAATCCTGCATATATCAGGAAAATCAAGACTCTAAATGTGACTTCAACACCAAGAGAACTTTTATTTTGCAAAACAAATGATAAAACTCCTTATAGATTGAAGGCTCATGTTGGAAGGAAACTCACAGTTAGTTTCTGGTTACGCTAAATAATACTCTGTTCTTGCATATTAGAAGTGATTACGCTACTGCACAAATATGAAACTCTACATTACAACGTTCTACGAGTGGTTAGAAAATCGATCACTACTGCACAAATATGAAATGCAATTTTAGAAATCGATTGTGATTACGCTACTGCACAAATATGAAATGCAATTTTGGAAATCAATTGTGCAATCTAAACTACAAATCTACTCTAGAAGCCAAACAGTATAAACATCAACGTCGTTGATGCTAACGTCATTAATACTGACGCTGGCACCGTTGATATCATAATGAGAACATCGTTCCGATATAGCTCACGTTGATGACACTGCTAATGCTGACACTGATGACACCGCTAATGCTAACACCGCTGACACAATTATTATTGCCCCTAATATTGCTATTCTTAAGGTCCCTACCTGCTACTTGAATTTACCCTCCTGCTGCTTACCTTCTGTTGCTTTACCCTCCTAGAGTAGCAAATTCAAAACTATGATAGCATCTCAAGTTTAAGTTCATCATAAAGCACTCACAAAGAGAAACTTGACAACGGGATTGCTCCGAAGCTCCTCCAAATCCATCCACTGAACAAATGTCCTAAATCCATCCACTACAGATCACTGCAGAAGATAAAAGATTTTCAATTAGCAACTCTCAACAACAAGCTGCAACCATTGAACAGATGTCCTAAATCCATCCACTACAGATCAGAAAAACTGCTTGGTGAAGTCCCAGAATTTAGCATCCGATTGCTCCCTGTTCTTAATCGACATGTTGGACCATATATATGCATATACAAATGAGATGGGTTCAGTTAAGAGTAATTTAAAGAGGGTATCATATATATGGAATATAAGCAAAGGAAAACACCTTTAAAGCTAATATAAAATAGAGTAACAAGGAGCCATTAGACAACAAACAATCAAGAGTATGCATTCTGATCCTACACAACTACACACTTTATCTTGCATTGCAAAGAGTAACAACTACTCAAACTCAAATCTGTAAAAGACTCAAATCAGTAAAAAGAAGAAGAAAGACTCAAATTGAAAAAGAACATGTCAGCACAATAGCTGCTGACACACTTCATTAAATGGGCAATATAGTGTTTATCTTACCACTGTTATACCCGGCCAAATAAGGATCAAGTATGAATACATATTGAATTACAAACTTAGATCAGTTTGGGGCAACAAGATGCTTACCTCTATGTCAGAAAGATACATCAGCAACCAGTTGGAGAATATCATATCCACTGAATCTAGTGTTATGTTCAGTGGGAACACCTTATTGCCCAAAGCAATCGCCTCCTTTAGCATATACATACAAACGCACACAATACATACAAATGCACATTAGAATAAACTCATGTAACATGATCAATTTATGTAAGTAGCATAAGGAACAATATGATATTACAAATGCACAGTTGGGGATTTAGTGGGAACACCTTATTGCCCAAAGCAATCGCCTCCTTTAGCATATAGATACGAACGCACACAATACATACAAATGCATATTAGAATAAACTCATGTAACATGATCAATTTATGTAAGTAGCATAAGGAACCATATGACATGATATTGCAATTCTCAATCCATCTTGAAGACCATGTCAGCACACTATGTAAGTAGAGAACCATATGTAAGTAGAAAAAACAGAACAACTCATGTCACATGATCAATCCAGAGAGTAAACTGCCAGCCTCCACTGCATTTTAGAACGAATGCAGAATCAAATCAAGGACATTTAAGTTTATTGGAGAGTAAGATCAAGCAAACCATCTTGAAGAACACGTCAGCACACTAGGCAAGCTATCGCGTATCCAAAACATCAACTATATCGATCGAAAAAGACTATGTTAGCACAAAAGAAGGGATTACAATCCAGGCATATTATACTAATCAATGAGAATTCTGTAAAAGATTGCAGGATTGGTTAATTACCTTGTAGACTTCGGTTCTGTCGAGCCATATGATTTGATCAAGGAACAAGAACGTTGAGAATAATGTGTTCTCGGACTGGAAAAAGAAATTATCGCTTGTGAGTTATGCAAGAAGAAACTGTTCAACTCGAACAGCTGGTGTACTTGAGTATGATCAAGCAATTCTTCGAACAGATGGTGTGCATCAGTACAACAACAGGAAATTGTTAAAAAGTTATGCTTTTCTGTACGTATTCAACTGATGCTCTAATTTTCAACTCAAGCGCACAAATTCAGAACCAAAATTGAACATCTGAAAAATCTTAAAAGACCTTTATCTTTATTAAGGAGTGGAAATTGATGAACTCCCGTGCAGCCCATCGGATCTGTTGTTTAGTGCCAGTGCTTGATGTGAAAACACTAGCTCACCAAACAATAGATGTTGCTACCCTGAATATGCCTAGACCTAAAATATATGTTCTCAAACAAATAGGACCCAGAACCTAACGAAGAATCTTCAGGAGAATAACTAACTACTGACAGTGTAAAAGGGGGGAATGAAGTGAGATGGGAAGAGAAGGGGAGAAGGAAGACACCTTCGTCCGACGGTGGTCGGAGAGTCTGGCGGCGGCGGCGGCCGAAGAGCCTGGTCGGACGGAAGCGCCGGCAGTGAGTTTCGTAGAGTTAGGGATCTGAAGGAAGGAGAAAGAAGAGGGTGATAACCCTGTCAGCACATTAAGTTTCGTTAGAAGGCAGTGGACAGTTTGCCAATTTTTACAAATTTATGGATACTCCCCTAATTAAGTCAATTTTTTTGGATATCTAACAAATTGGCCCTTATAATAATAATAATAATAATAATAATAATAATAATATAGAATAATAATAATATATTATTAGTATTCTTATTTTGAGAAAATATTATAATTATAATTATAATCATAATCTTCCATTTATAATAATAATAATATTTTTTTATAATAATAATATTATTATTATTTGAGCAAATATTATTTATAATTATAATAATAATTGATTATAATATTATTATTATTTGAGCAATATTATTTATAATTATAATAATACTTTTAAATTTATAATAATAATTGATTATAATAATAATATTATTATTATATAATATTATAATTTAATTTAATAATAATATTACTTTATAATAAAATTATTATTATTATATTATTATTATATCATATTATATTTTTTTCTTGTAAAGTATAATTATTTTATAATAATAACAATAAAAATACGTAATAATATATATATATATTTTTAATTATAACGTGGCATTATTATTATTATTATTATTATTATTATTATTATTATTATTATTATTATTATTATTATTATTATCTTGCTTCTGTTAACCAAATACTATTTACAAGAAATTAGTGGGTAGCCGAGATACTATCTGGGCACCCATTCCCTTAGCGATAATAAAAATGAGTCTAGTGAAAATGTTAGCGGCAGCACGAGCCCCGACATCCTGAGATACGGAGAATTTCTGAATCCGCTTCAGCAAAGCAACCACATCCGTATCTAACTCCCCCAATGAAGAGAAGGAGAAGGGTATGAAACCATAACCAGCCGTCGTGCACAAATCTCGATACTTGACACACTAACGCCGAGCAGCATTAACAACAACACGACCAGGCACAAAGTCAGACATCCCAGACTGAGTCAAAGGGGAGGGTCCCGTCAGATCGACACAAACATCCCGCCCTCTGTCCCATGAATAAAGTAGCAAATCCGCCAGACGAAGAGGATTATCATGCCCATCAATCAAACCAATATCAACCTCCTTAGCGGCAGAAATCCCAGACTTGTAGCAGATATCCAATAAGGTGTCGCGAACAAGGTTATGTCGATGTTTAATGCCCACGGAACCAGCGAAAGACACAGCATGGTCACCGTAGATATCATCATCAAAGACCCGAGAACAAGCAGAACATGGTCTGGACACCGCGAACAATGCAACTCCCAATCGATAGCTAAGCACACTACGATAGGTCCTTCCATTCATAGTCTGCCCCAACCCAGAAATAGGAACTGCACACAACCAATCAGATGAGTGAGCACCCTGCTAAGACTTCCATAATGTCACCTGTCGCGGAGTCAATGAGAAAACAGAGTCCCGTTTAGAGCTAAAAAGGCAAATAGCTAAATATGGTATTCTTCCCAACTATCAATCGATAATGAGATAGTATCTGGTGAATCTCGTCTCAATCCCTTTTCGTCCCGATCTAGTAAGATAATGTAGGCAAATATGTTGAACATTATAATTAATTATACAATCATTGTATGAATTAATAATAGTATAATAATAATAATAATAATAATTATTATTATTATTATTATTATTGAATAATATAGTTGAGAAGAATACCGTATTCAACATATTATACAAATTAATGAATTATGAAAGCATTTTTCACTTGACAAATTTATATAATTTTTTGCTATTTTTATTTGCGGGACAAGGTTCGTCCCGTCCCGTCCAGACACCATCTCGTCCCAAAAAAAAAAAGTGTCAATCCCGTCCTGTAAAAATTTCGCGGGACGAGTCCCGTCCCGGCTCAATCCCCTCCCGTGCCCACCCCTACTATTTTCCATTAGAAAAAGGACTCCAAGGTGCGAAAATGCAAATATCTGAATGTTTAGGGGCACCTATGCCAAAAAAATAGTGTTAGTGGTACCAAACTAAAATACGCTACTTTTAAGCTCCTACTGTTATTCATGATTTATCACCCCTAAAAAAAGAGAAAATAAAAGAAAAGGGAAAGAAAAAGAAAGGAATCGAATCGAGTCCAAAACGAAACCCCCAAGAAAGTCGTTCTTCTTGGTTCCTAAGATCGATCCTTTCAATAGGGGTATCATTATCAACTAGCAATAGAGGTATTTATAGGATTTTGATTTACTATATTTTTTTTTTGGTGTTTTTTTAGTATAGTTTGATCTACTGTGGTTGGAAGTAGTTGGAACAAGGGTGAGCGGAAAAATCGCCGATTCGCTGAGGGGTTTTGTGGATCGCCGGCGAATTATTGGTTATTGATTTCGATTTTTTTTTTGCGGTTTGCTTGCTGACTGCGAGAAAAGGAAGTTTGTGAAGATGGTGAATTCGTTGGTAGAACGAGCTACGAGTGATATGCTGATCGGTCCAGATTGGGCGATGAACATCGAGATATCGGATATGCTTAATCGGGATCCGGGGTATCGTACTCTCACTGTTTTCTTTTATTCTGTTTGGAATCTACTGTTTCATTGTGATTTCGATTTACGTGTGGGGAAACAAGGGTTTCTTTTTCTTCTGCCTGTTGTTGTTTTCTTCTTTCTGAATTCAGTGTTTTGTGGAAACTAGATAGATTGCTTGTGGCGTTTATTTGAGCTGGATGTAAGTTTTAGGATTGGAAAGTGAAATTTTTTGAGCTGATGGTATGTTAATTGTTAGTCCGTAATCCGGTTAAACGTTTGCTGCTCTTGAAAAATTAGGGCATTTTTTGTGTGAATTTTATGGCGCTGCGATGCTTGTTACACTAGTCTCGGTGGCTTGGTGCTGGTCATTGTCTCTTTGGTTTGCGTATTGATACTGCTATGAAAGATTGAAAGGTGATGTCTTGAGTTGGATTTTGGGGTACTGACATACTTTAAGTTGATTCACTGTCCATGCATTATGAAGGCTGTGCCATTTAGTAAGGGCGTTGTACCAAGTATGTTTCATAGCCAGGTTTTTCAAAAGATGAAGTTCTGGGGACATTCACTGGCTCAGGATGGATGTGGAGTTCATGTCAATACATTCTGATTGATTATCATCAGTGAGGGATTTTTCCAGCACTTAAAGCCATTGGTAATCTGGTGTATTAAAAGATGAGGCCTTGAAACATTTAGCTATTAGAACTGTCTTTAGAGGAGATTGAGTTTGATAGGATTGGAGGATCTGTGAAGTTGAACTGCAAGAATCTCACAATCAACGTAATTGTAGGATACTTCGACAAAGAGGGTCTTTTTTTTTTGTTTTTATTGATTGGCAATATATTTTACAAAACGTCCCTCCTAGGTATTTATAGATTACAATGCTTTATCACTAACTAGCTGTAGAATTATAGAACCTGCTAGCAAATCTACAAAAAGCGTACATATGAGAATATTGTAGAAACTACAAAACAAATCCACCAAGGTAGACCTTAGGGGAATTTTCTAGAAACTAGCAGCAACCCTTACAAAAGAGATATATTATAGGACAATATTCTAGAAACTAATACTCCCTCCGTCTCGAAATTCATGTCGTTTTAGCTCTTTAGTTTTGTATCAAAATAGATGTCGTTTTAGGTTTTCTAGGTAGTGGATAGTAATGATTTGTATTGATTTGTGTGTTGTTGACTTTTTTGAAGGTTTTGATTGGTTAAAAAATGTAGTGGGTAATAAAATTAATGAAAAAGTTAGTGGAATGATGATGTTGATTGATGGATGAGTGTTTTTATTAAAATTTGTGCATAAGGCTAAAACGACATGAATTTCGAGACGGAGGGAGTACTAATCTTCAAAAGCGATATTTTAGGGGAATTATCTAGAAACTATGGCAATGGTTCTGCATTAGAGTTTTAGGATGGGTTGTTGGATTTCTTATGCCTTTTTGTTTCAATCTGGAAATGAAAATGTGAATGAGGAGTTCCAAATAGCTTCATATCTAATAGTCATTTGTTTTTTCTGTCTGGGTGAGTTTGTTCCAAATGGTAGGTTTTTGGAGGAGATCTGATTGTTGATTACTACAAAGTCTCTTGGCCAAACCTGGGTGATCCATTGCTTTTATCTTTATTTATTCGGTTTATCTAATGTGTGCCCTTATAGAAACCAAAAAAGCTAAGAAAAACCCTAAGTTTAAATGCATGAACCCTAGGGGTGAAACCATTATAGATAAGCTAAAGCAATTTTTTTTTAAATCTTTATAAATACGGGGCTTCTAATGGGTGCCCATGGGGCAGACATTAGAAAAATCCTTATTTATGTCCTTGTCATTGTTTATCATCTCTCTAGTTCTTTTGAAATAAAATGTTCTGTGAAGCATGCTTTCATGTAAGGATTCTTACTTGGCATTCTTTTTGTAATCCATTGGAAATGATAAAATTAGAAGAAGTTGTGTGCTATATGATTTGTCAGTAGCTTCCGTTCCTATTTATATTTTTTCTTATACATTGTTTGCGTTGTAGTATCAGATTATTCTGGTTTACTTATTTGTTGTTTTGGTTAATCAGGCAAGCCAAGGACATTGTAAAGGGTATAAAAAAACGTATAGGGAGCAGGAACCCCAAAGTCCAACTTCTAGCTTTAACGGTAGGATTGCTTATGAATTGACTGGTTAGCATCTTTTATTTCCTATTTTGGGGATGCTAGACAAGATGTGTGCATAAATAATATGGTCTATTTCATCTTTCATTAGTTTGCTCATTCTTTTGTTCGTATGTTACCATGCCTGATATTTGCAAAAACATTTTTTTCCTGTGTGAACTGCTACAGTGTTCCCTTAATGCAGTAAAAAAGGGACATTATAGTTGAGCAATATGTCAGTTAGCATTAGTTACAGGGGTTTCTTTATCATGTTACTGAATCTCCGAGGCTTATTGATTGAAATTTTCTTACTGCAGGGTGCTATTTGAATCTTCTGTAATGTGGGATCTAATTTATTTAATTATTTTCCATTATACATCTGTGGATCTGGATGAATGAGTCAGTAGATAAGAAGTAGAGAAAGTCAGCCACCTAGATTGAGCCATAATGGTTCTGTTTTTTCCTGACTATCGACATCTAGTTATTTCTTGATGTTGGTAGGTTTAAGACATGTAGGTGACTTGGGTTCTATTGTTTGGGATTCCTTATCTGGGTTCATGCCATGTCCAATCTCTAATATGGGTTCAAAGTCGACAATAATTTTAAATTAGAATGAGATCTTCTAGAAGCTCTCAAGTTACACGAGAACAAAATTGTTTTTAAAGTATTATGAATATTATTAGATCCATTTGATCTTTAGAACTGTGATAACAATTTAGATCTCGGAGGAGCACTTTTTCTTCCTTTTTCCATATTTTGGCTGCTTGATGTTTTGGAAATATCATTTTATTGTTGGGTGCACTTTTAATGTTCTAGCTTTTGGAAACAATCATAAAGAACTGTGGAGACATTGTGCACATGCATGTCGCAGAGAAAAATGTGCTTCAGGAGATGGTGAGAATTGTTAAAAAGAAGGTAATTGTTTTCTTTTATCTACTTTCGGTTATTATTTTGGTAATTGTTCTTGAAAATGGGTTTGAAACACTGGGTGTATTTTGTTTGTATCTAGCCTGATCAACAAGTCAAAGAGAAGGTATTAATTCTTATTGACACCTGGCAAGAGGCATTTGGAGGACCAAGGGCAAGATATCCTCAGTATTATGCTGCATACCAGGAGCTGTTGGTAAGCTTAAGTTTCTATTTAACAGATTTTAGAATTCTGAAAAGTAAAAAATATGAGCAACTACCTCATTTTGACTGGATTGGTGATAGTGTTGATTACACCTTTCTCCTGGTCCTGTCATATACTCATCTTCTATGTGGGAACCATGTAATATGTATGTTTTAGAACTTGTTTTGACCCTAAAATGTTAATGTTGTATCAGCGCGCTGGAGCAGTATTTCCTCAGAGATCTGATAGGGCTGCTGCTCCGATATTTACACCTCCACAATCGCATCCTTTGTCATCTTATTCTGAAAATGTGCATAACCCAGGCCATGATGGTGCTAGAGCTGAGTCTTCTGCTGATGCTGAATATCCTACCCTGAGGTAGTTATAAAGTTTACTTTCAACATTGAATTAATATTACTTGGTCAGGCTAAGCATTAATCTTTTGGTTAGCTAGATAGGCAATTGAAGGATAACTAGTTACTGTATAATGAACTTGGACATCACTTCTCATATGATACTATGTGGATCTTATTTTTCATACCTGCTATATCAATCAAAACCATGTCATGTTTTCACCTTTCTCAAAAGCTACCTGTACTTTTTATCCTATGTTTATTTAGAGAAGAGGGGTTTTATGGTTAAAAGCATATTTCCTTGGTAAAGTTTCCCCTTGTTCTTAGAGATGTTAAAAAGAACACAACCCTCTTAGAGTTTTCTTCAACCAACACCAAGAATTCCCTTCCACCACCCTGCCTAATCTTAGTTAACAACTACAGTAGCATTTAGGCCATTTTCTTTAATTTAGTTTTTAACAAGATACGTGGATCATTTTATTTATTTATTTATTTTAGTTTTATTTTCTTGTAGCTTGTCCTTACTTGTGCTTGATTACATTATCTCCTCCCTACTTCTCTAAAGGATGTAATGCTTCTCATCTAGTAACCAGTTTAAGCAGGACATTTTCTTTTGGTACTAATTTTTCTCCCCTCCCTGGTAGCTTGTCCGAGCTTCAGAATGCACGGGGTAGCATGGATGTTCTTGCTGAGATGTTAAATGCAATAGATCCTGGCAATAAGGAGGTCTTTCTCTCTCCCCCTTTTGTTGAAGAATTGTTTTTCTTGAGCATCAGATCTACTTGGCAAAATGCCCATGATTAATTTTGTGTTTCGTGAATTGGAGTTCTCTAGCCTTGTGCACATGCAGCCGGGTTGTAATCTGCAGAATGGATCTTCTAGGATGACATTATCTTTGTCATTAAGTGCATTGCATATTTGTACTTGTGTTCTTAGTTTTTGGACAAAGTTGGATTTTAGGTTAATCATCCAGAATTTTCTAATTGCAGGGCCTTAGGCAGGAAGCTCTTACTGACTTGGTGGAGCAGTGTCGTACTTACAAACAGAGAGTTGTACACCTTGTTAACTCAACTGCGTAAGCCCTCCTGTTACTGAATATAGTGAATAAGATTTTAGTATTGAGCTACTGATGGATAGCTTTTGATTTCTGGTTAACATAAATTTATTATGATGGTTCTCATGGCTGAGATTACAAGCTCACATACACAACACAAATAATTGTGTGTTAAATTCTCTTTCATCTAATCTAAAAGTATGAACTCCAACTGTAGTAGAGTATGTAAATTTTCCACTTATGGGTAATCATACAACTATAGCTTTTATGCTTTTAATTGACACGACAAGTTAATTATAAATTTATATATAGATTTAAGAGTTCCTATTGGTCTAGACTTCACAGCAGTGTACGAGTTATGTTTGTGTTTTTTTTTTCATCATTTGCTAGCTACTTGATCTAGTGGGTTGTATGTTTTTTCATGCGTTGTTGATTAAGGATTGCATCTTTAATACAAAAACAACAACAACAACAACAACATCCCAGTAAATCCCGCGTAAAGGCAGGGTCTGGGGGGTCAGGATGTACCCACTCTTACCCCGACCAAGTCAGGAGAGTGTTTCCGATAGCATATAAACGTCTATCTTGAAATAAGTCCCACGTGTATATGTTCTACCTAGATTTTTTTTTTATAAGGTAAAGATTACGTTCTACCTAGATTTTTCACATGATTGTGACATGAAGGCTAGTTTTTTCTTTACAATAGGTGCACGTTATATAGTTGATAAAGGCTGTTTGCATAAATGGCAGGGACAGTTTTTTAGATTTGTCATCCATTTTCAACATTCATTGCTCCCTTTGACCTTTTTTTTTCAAAAAAAAGGTTCAAATAATTAACTGAACACCAGAATTAAGAAAACTGCTTCTACATCTACTTTAGTGAATTGTCCATTTTTCTGAAATCGCTTTAGCCAGTTATCATTTAAATGATTTAAGACATATTTGTAAATGTTTTGTCCAACAAGTATTTTTACCACTTCCGATAACTAAGTTGAGGGTAACTCTAGAAGCATTCTACGTTTATTTATCGAAGTAGGCATGTTTTTGTGAAACACCTTGATGTAGAAATATGTGACAATAAAGTGGATATGAGGATGGATAAGCATAGTGCAAAAAAAAAAAAACAATAATATCGTTTAATTGTTTATAGGGATGAATCACTTCTCTGTCAAGGACTTGCTATGAATGATGACTTGCAGCGTGTGCTTGCAAAGTACGAGTCTTTAGTCTCAGGAGCTCCTGTTGAAGCTGAGAAATCTAAACCTGAACCTGTAATTCGTGATCTAGTTGATGTGGACAGTCCTAGACAGCGTGCTGGTGCTGGAGAAAGCAGCAAGCAGACAAATGAAAGGTATTTCATATTTGGATTCTCTTATCATGTTTTTCCTTTGTTCTTGAGCTTGTGGCTTATATTTTTGTGTGTTCTTTTAAACTTTTTCTGGAGGATTCAGATTTATATACTTGTTAAAATATATCATGGGATACAGTTTGATGTATATCTTATTCCTCTGGTATACAAGTTTGCAGTTCGTGAAATAAAAAAAGACTGTTTTAACAATTAAACTCAACTTATCTTTGCCATGATTCCTAACTATGTTGACTAATATTTTTGACAGATCTCCTTTGGGAGCAAATACTTCAACCCTAGTACCAATTTCAGCACCCCCTGCTGTCAATGGATCTACATCTGCTCCTAAGGCTGATCCTAAAATGGACCTTCTCAGTGGCGACCTTCTGGGTGGAGATGATTACACCTCACCAATGCAGAACTCGCTGGCCCTTGTTCCTGTTTCTGCCCCTCAGCCTCCAAGTCCAGTAGCTTCGGAACAAAATGCCCTGGCTTTGGTTGACATGTTTTCTGCTGGTAGCAGTACTCAGACCCCCATAAATGCCCCACCTGCCTTTTCAGCTGGACCAGAATTCCAACAGCAGCAGCCTTTGCATCCACAACATCCCTCATTATACCAAAATGGGATGACCCCGAATATGGGATCACCGTACGAGCAATCAGGGCTTCCACAAGTTCCTGGTCCTTCTTGGGGTGCTCAGAATGTCCAGCTGCAACAACAGCCATCATCTCCAGCCTATGGTGCTGTTCTATTCCTCTCTACTTCTATATTGGGAGTTGGAAGTCAAATCTTAACTATCTACTTATGCATTTATGAATAGCTTGCATCTGCACTTCTTGATTTACTGAGATTTTTTCCCTTATTTACCATTATTACTGCTTTCCATTGGATGACATAAATTTCGTATTTGATTGTTGTGCAGGCATGCAAAATGGGTCTTCATTGCCACCACCTCCTTGGGAATTGCAGACAACTGAAGCCCCGCCTGTTCTGAATGCTCCACACTTGCAGCCAATGCAGCCTCCCGGGATTCCGACAGCGGGAAGTGAGCAGGTTCCGAGTATGTATATGCAGCCAATTAACAGTGGTCAACTCCCTGCAACCAATCAGTCATTCCAGATGCCCATGTATCCGCAACAGATGCAAGGAGCACAGATGCCTGGTATGATTCCACAGCCGATGCAACCAACCCAGATGGCTTCCACGTACCCTCAACAAATGTATGGGAACCAAATGCCAGGCTACGGATACCAAATGCCTGGCTATGGAAACCAAATGGCCGGATACGGCAACCCAATGGCCGGATACGGAAACCAAATGGCCGGATATGGAAACCAAATGGCTGCATATGGCTACGGGAGCTATGGGCAGCAGCAAGATACACAGTACCTTGATCAGAGAATGTATGGACTGTCGGTGAAGGACGATTCTGCTCTCAAGGGTAGCGCATCAAGCCAAACCTCCATGGCTTCCTACTTGCCACCAATGAAGAAGCAATCACAAGGAGATGATAAGCTGTTTGGCGACCTCGTGAATATGGCAAAAGTCAAGCCGACAACAAAAACTACACCTGGTAGGTCTGGAAGCATGTGACAGGTAGTTTTTCCTATTTGCATTTTTGTTTATGATACCCTGCTACTTGTGTGGCTTGCTACCTTTGTTCACTCGTGTTACCTTTTCAACAAGGAACCCCTCTTCATTGTGTTTCATTGTTGCTAGCAACTTGGCATATTTGTAGCCCTTCGGTATATATATATTTTTTGCATTGAGGATCGATCGGTCTTGCATTGGTTTATTGTACATTTACCACGTTTTCATGTACACAGGGATGCCCGTCAAGGTGGATTACTATTTCCTGTATAATTCACTGAATAAATTCCCTAGCATTAGAAAAATTAGGGTTTCAGTGAAAGGAATATGGGTTCGTTTGTATGTATCCTTGCAAACAGTGTATACTGGGGTGTATCAGGTTCTGAATCTTCTGATGGCTTTTCTTCCTTTGCTGGTCTATCTTGGGAGATGTGTGTTCATACGGTTATGCAGTTTATGCGTTAGTAGGATTGATACTTTGATTACTTTCTATGATTCGGTAATATCGAGGAATGAATTGGCAACTTCTGAGAAGATTATAACTGAAATCGATCTTGGAAGCTATGTCCAAATGCAAGGGACCAAAGCGTTCACTTTGGTCGTGTTGAGTTTAGGTCGAGTCACCTAGTTTGGGATCGAGAATGGCCTAGGTTGTTTTTAGGAGGGGTATATTTCGATTGCTATTGGGTACGAAAAGTTGGGTTTGAGTCAGGTCACTTCATATTCAGGCAGGCTACTAGTCGGGCATATCAATTTGGATTCAAGTCACTTAGGTTTTGGCTAAGGAATGGGTGGGTTACTTCGGTTGAATCTGATCAAGTACACATCAGGTATGTATGTATTCGGGTAGAAAATGATTCGGGCTAGTTCCTATGCAATAAAACACCGGGTCAGTAGAAATGGAGCATATGTCGAGGACCTGCTAATAATTCCTATACAGTACCTCCAAGAATTACAATCCTGGATCAAAAAAGATTGGAGAGATGCAGCTGAATGATTGCGAGGACCGACTTTCACATTACACATTGAAGCCATGTACCTTAACTGAAGAACAGTGTCAATGAAAGGCTTCATATAACAAGCACCTTTCTTTCTTCTCTAGAGCAAGAGAACATTTATGCTCATATAATCTTGAGTTGCATGATAAAATTCCATTAAGAAGGAAAAACTATGTTGGGAAACTTCAGATTAAAGGAAGGTCGATGCTCATATAATCCGCAAAGGTTCAGCAGGCTCTGAACTACATTTCAACTAATTAGCGTCTACAAAGGTCCAACAGTTTCATACTGTGGAAGCAAGGGAAAAGAAGTGTGTAGAGGATGATGATGTTGCTGAGCTCCGAGTACATTAACAGGTCAACATACAGCATAGCGATGAATCATCAAGGAAGACTAAAGGGGCCGTCACAAAGGCATTGACATTCCTAAAGACAATAACATGAGAAGACAGTAAGCATTCAAAAATACAGAAATTATGTTTGAACAATCAATAAAAGAAACCTTAATACTTTACTGGCCCTTAAATTTTAACAACTTTCAAGAGCCTTCATCTTCCAAAACTCGAACACACTACCCCTTGGAAGCCTATCTTCATTTATTTTAATATACTAAAAAAATTAACCACTTGAAAGTGAAACGAACATGCACTACAATTTTCACATCCTTTTCAGTTTAGTTCAACTAAAATAAATTATAAATTCAAATATATTTTGTTAAATTGTACTGTTAAATTGGTTAAAATTGACTTTATAGGGGCTAAATGTCCCAATTGTGAAAGCTGAAGTTCAAGGGTCATGTGAATGAATTATTCAAGGGTCAATCTTATATACTTGTAAAACCGTGACATGCATTAACTGTTCACAATTGCAAAGCAGATAAGAAAAGCAAGGCACTGATTCCACATCTAACAATGCAAAGCCCCAATTTAACATATCCTTGGCCTGAGTACCTTGGATAAGAATCACACCCATCATTGCCTAAAACTCGAAACAGTACAAAAACAATATGAAACTGTTTATGAAACATGCAATATCTTTCTCATCGTCTGTATCAACAATGTCTCTTACTACTTGCCACTATGGACCACAAATAGCAAAACATCAAACTCGACAACTTCTCAAGAATGTCTACACCCTAGAGACATCTCAATGTGGTTAAAAGTACAGCCAAAAGTTGTTTCGTTTCAATCAATTCAAAATTGGTACATGCTCCCAAACGATGAATGCAATAACTTTCTCAACATCCCTATTTATGATATCTCTACTCCATATCACCATGAAGGCACAAACAGCTCCTGCTGTTTTGTCTTCATGGTGATATGCTCCCAAAATTAGTGGCAGTATCCAAAGCATAATAACTCATTAAGACTACATAAACCCTAGAGATACCTCAATCAGCTACAACTACAAGCCAAAATTGTTGAACTTCAATCAATCTGAACTGGTAAATTCTACAAGATGGCAACACAAAAACCTTTGTAGCAGCATCCAAAACTTGATAACTCATTCAGAAATTTTGGATTGTGCTACAACCACAATCCAAAATTTCTTCCAATTCAATCAATCCAAGCTGATAAATGCGATCAATCGAAAATAGAGATACCTTGAGGGACTAAGCACCAACTCTGGGAATCAACAGAGAGCACGGACTGCAAGCGAGCAGAGGCTACAGCACTGTGGAGTGGCAACATTGAAAGCAAGAAGCTACTGCATTCAACTGGTAACCTGAACAAACACCAGATTCACATTATGTAATCCAACATTGCAATCCGAATCCACGGAAACAAAAAATAGCAGAGAAACCAGAACAAAAATGAAAACGGCAGAACCTTGAAATGCAGGGAATGCGTTTGGAAGAAGAGCAAATTGGAGTTCGCGAGCTCGATTTCAACAGATTCGTAGCAGGCGCAATCGACTGTAATCTCGATCTGAGAGGTGATAATCTGGAGAGAGCTCTCACGGAAGACATTTTGGTTCTTTTTTTTTTCTCTTGCCTAGGGTTTTAACCTCTGCTGGGTGCACCACGTAAGGGCGCAGTCTGGATCTCCCGAAACACGTTTACTTAACGCAAAAACTATTCCCTATTTTCGCCAAACTATGTACGCGAAAAACTATATAAAATATCTATTTTTTAATAATTTTTTTAATAATTTTATAGTTATTACTAATAAGTATTTGTTAAAAAAATTATATAAAAATGAATATTTTATATAGTTTTTATCATTTCAAAGAAGCGTGTGTGAATAGTAAACGACATGTTTTACCGAACAGGTGGAGTATTACGCTGTAAATCACACGCTTTTGATGTAGAGCAACATCGCATTACACGTGGACAACCTCGGTTTGGACGTGGACTAATTGTATTCCTAAAGGTGATTAGAAATTGTGTCACGTCTAATTAAACGTGGATCACGTTGGATTGAACGTAGATTTACGAGATGTGATTTTTTTTTTGAAACGGAAAGAATTTGGATGTGAGGCATAGCACTACAAGCCAAGAGCATCCTTGCTGATGAGACTGCGAAGCAGAGAGTCGTCAGGAACAAGTGCATCGTGGAAAGCAAGGGACAGATGCGATAAACGGTCCGCTACCTGGTTTGCCTCCCGAAAGACATGACGAATCTCAACTGAAGCGAAGAAGCCCAGCGAGACTAGACTGTCCTAGACAATCATTTCAGAGTCTCCAGTAGACTTCCCAAAACCTTTAAGACTGTTAATTAATGTGAGGTTATCACCTTCTATCACAAGATTAGGGATATTGAGTTCTTTTGCCGCTGTGATTCCTTTCCAAAGCCCTACACCCCCAGAGCAGGTAACGGAGGGGAAAGGGCATGGGCCAGAGCCACAAAATATAGGAACTCCTCTGCAGTCCCGTAGAATAAATCCATAGAAACCCTGGGCAGAAGGAGATAGTGCGACATCAAAGTTCAGTTTATAAGCTTCCGGTTCAGGGGGTTTCCATTTTGCACTTTTTTCTTTTTTTTTTCTCATTTGCTACAATTTTATGGTTTTTGACTGTTGGGTTACCAACTGGGTCATCAATGCTTTTGGACGAATTCCACAAAGAAGTATATATGATCTCTTGTGAAAGACACAATACATCTTATGTCCGGCTTTATGTTGTCCAATAGAGTTTTGTTGCGAAAGTACTAGATTTCCCACCAAGCGAAGGCAATTTTGGCAAATCTATGTAGTCCAATGGCTTCTTTAATATCCTGAAGTGTTTGATTTATGTCATTTCCTTCCAAGAAGCATCCATTGATCTTAAAGAAGGAAGTTGAGTCAATTGATATGAGTGTTTCTCTCGTGATTGGGCAACTCCACAGAAGATGGTGCAGATCCTCATAGTGAGAGTCACAATGTGGGCAGTCTGTGGGTATGCGGTATGCCATTACGCGAGATTTTCCAAAGGAATGTTTTTATTTTTGGTGAGATGTCGAGGTTCCAAATCCATCGCATATCCGATTTTTTATGATGCTTCATATTGTTGATCATATCTATGGCTGACTTGATAGAGAACCAGCCATTCCGGCTCCATTTCCAGTATAATCTATCCATGTGTATGTTCTGTGGTATTGGTGTAGCTTTTATGGATTCTATTACTGCATTGGGTAAGATGTGTTGTAATGAGGTATTTATTTTTTCATGGTCCCATGTTTTGTCTGCTTTAATAAAATGATTAACTTTGATATTTATGTCAGATTGGTGTTGGGTAGACAATATATTAATGAGAGGTTCAGTACCTGTCCAAAGATCAGTCCAGAAGTTGATATTTTTACCATCACCAATGGACCAACGGATACCTGCTTTGAACAAAGGGATTAGCTTTGTTAGTTGAGTCCATTGCCAGGATGAGCCCCCTTTTTTGATATTGCAGAATGTCTTTTTGTTTGAGGTATTTTTCTTTTATTAAGGTTACCCATGGGTTCTGGGGTTCTGCTAGGATTTTCCAAATTAGTTTCAGCTGTAATGCTTTGTTCATGTCTTCCGAGTTTCTAATTCCCAAACCCCCATTGTCTTTAGTCTTACCGATGAACGATTTTTAGTCGCATAAACCGTATCAAAATAAAACTCAAACCTACAAACTAGTATAGCAAGCAAGTAAGAGGTCGATCCCACAGAGAAACAAGTATTTCTTAGCAATGTGTATTTACCAATTAGTAGAAAGGGGGGTTTTGGTGATTGAAACAAGAAAGAAAGCAAAATAAACTATAAACAGATTGTCGCAAAACAATTTAGAGAAGATCGCTCTACCTACAACTATCCACTTTATTTGGTTGAATTGATATTGTAACTTTCTCTTGTCCTTTTAGGGTTCCTATGAATGCCCTTGTCCCGACCTAATATAGTTACTAGTCCAATCAGTCCTAGAAACCCTTATCAATCGAACAGTCCCTAAAGAAAGATTTAACCCAATTGATAGCTTTAAGTTCAGAGATTAGCCAAGGTATTTGCAGTCCCTAAAGAGGGATTTAACAACACATCCAACTTCCTACCTATCCAATTAGTTCAATCAGCCCTAAAGGGATAAGTTTGCCACTTGGGTTAAGGTTCGCAATCACGAATCTACAAAACCCTAGCAATTGAATTGATCTAACTAGTTGGCCAGACAAGATAGAACAAAACAATAAACAATCAAGCACAAATAAGTTGAAGCATTCAATATAAGAAATAAGGAACAACATTCAGAAACTCACAATCAATTCAAATAAAGCTTCAAATTGCAAGTAGAACGAAGAGAGTTTAGCCTCCCATGGAGAACATCGCTCTCTCTCCAATTGTCTGATAGAACGTGGAATAGAATAGAAGTGATCCAAAAATAACTAAAAAGTGGCCTTATTAAAGATCCCAAAGTCGGCCATAAACAAAAACCAAAAAGCATCTAGGGTTTTTTAATCAAAACGATGCGCATCCACACTGGCGGCAGATGCGGCGGCCGCCGCATGGATGCTGCGGCCGCAGCATCAGGATTCCTCTTGCATCGTCCCTGGCGGCGGCCGCTGCATTGGTCTTTCACGGAAAATCCGTCTTGAATCAGCTCTCGACGTCAACATGAAAGTTGTAGCTCTTTGAAAGAACTTTCCAACGCATGGTTATAATAGTCGATCGGACAACCGAGGCCTCCAGAAAGTGCTAAACAAGTTCAGCATGTCTGGCGACAACTTCTGCAGACTTGTTCTTCGTTTAGGTTCGCTTCTTCTTCTCAGGACCTCTTGAGATCTTCATGTAAGCTTCTTCGATCAACTAGACATTCTCATCCAATGTGTTATCAACTCATGTCTCCTCCTCGGATCCACCATTACCTAAAATAATCAATAAAAGCGTGTAGATTCCGACTCCGACAACATAAAGAACTAATATGCAAATCGTGCTTAATCCATCAATGAAATGCATCTTAACTAAGCTAAATGCAACCTATTATGTCTACCTAAATGCATGCTATCACTTACAGATATCGAACCAGCTGATAAGAGGTTTGTGCCTCGATCCTTTGTTCCATAAAAAAATCCTATTTATTTTATCAAGTTCTGTGTGTATTGATTTTGGCAACAGAAATTATTGCATCAAATGTAATGGTTTTGCAGATAGAGTTGACTTGAAGAGAGTACAACGTCCATCTTGCGAAAGGCAGTTAGCCTTCCAACGATGGAGCTGTGATTTTGTGTTTGATAATAAGTCTCCAAAGTCTTCTTTAGTCGCTCGACCACATATGACTGGGCAACCCAAATAGCTACCCAAGTTCGTCGTATACCCAATTTCTAGTTCATTTTGTATAAGAGTCCTTTGTGTTGTTGTCACATTTAAGGAGGTTTGAAAGTTCGATTTATGCCTATTAACTCTTTGTCCAGACAGAGATGTGTATTCCTTTAGTATTTTATTGATTTGATTGCAAGTTGTCTGAGTAGCAGAGGCAAAGATGACAATGTCATTTGTAAAGGCTAAGAATGGGATCCTAGTCCCGTGTCGAGTGATGTTTAATCCTAAGTGACTTCGCGGTTTTGTAGCTTCATTCTGGAGTCCTCTAGCAAGGACCTCGGAGAGTATGAGAAATAGGTATGGTGATAAAGGGTCTCCCTGTCGCAGTCCACATTGTGGGAAAAACATATATGTCGGTTCATTGTTTACTAGGACCGAGTATGAAACTGTAGTTATACATTCCCTGATCCAGCCAGAGAACTGGTTTGAGAACCCAAATTTGTTGAGTGTTGTTAGTAAAAAATTCCAGTCGACCAAATCAAAAGCCATTTCCATGTAAAGTTTAATTGCCATCCATCCTTGGTTTCCTTTTTTCTTGGTGAAGGAGTGAAAGATTTCGTTTGCTATTAAAATATTGTCTTGTATGGATCTGCCTGATGAGAATGCACTTTGTAAAGGGAGAATGATCTTAGGAATGATTTTTTTAAGCCGTGCCGCCAGAATCTTCGAGATTATCTTATAGGTCGTGGAACATAGGCTTATGGGTCTGTAGTGGGATGTTGTGGTCAGATCCTCGCGTTTTGGGATTAGGGTTGTGAAAGTGTGGTTTGTTTTTTTTTTAGAATTCGCCCGCTTAGAAAGAAGCTTTTGACAGCTTTGACCACCGCAGGTTCAATGATAAACCAATACTTTTTGAAGAATCCAGCAGGAAACCCATCGGAACCTGGTGACTTATCATCAGCTAGGCTAAAAACTGCATTTTTAATTTCCGAATTGGAGACTTGCCTTGTTAGCCAGTCATTGTCTTCATTTGTGAGTTCGGTATTGATATTGTTTAGTAAATCGCTTGGTATGTGCTGTCTCGGTTGTAGGGTATATCGTTTAGCAAAATCCACCTTAATGTGTTCCCGTATGTCCTTTTCATTCATTAAAGTTACCCCGTCAGCAGATTGAATTGTCTTAATTATATTTTTATTACGACGACCAGTCGCTATTCTGTGGAAGTACTTTGTGATAGCGTCGTTCAGCTTGATATGTGTTTTTTTGCTCGCTGACCCCAATATTTTTGTTGGTAATTTAGTAGTGAGGCATGTTTGTTAGTCAGCCTACTTATTTTGCTTTCTATATTACGATCATATGTGATGCATAGTCTTGTTTGTAGGTTTTGCATTTTGGCTTCTACTTGGGTAATTTAGCGGAAAATATTGCCACAGGTAACCTTACTCCATAATTTACTCTTCTTTTTTACCTCCTGTAGTTTTTTGGCTAGCTTGTACATTTGAGATCCTGGGGGGTTGATACGCCAAGCATTCTGAATAAGAGCTTCATAGTCTGTTCTAGTGGTCCATGCCATTTCAAACTTAAATGGTTGTAGCTTTGGTTTTTGATTTTCCATTAGTTCTAGTGTGATATGTGCATGATCCGATTTGATAAAAGCATGTGTTTTTGTGTAAAGGTTAGGGAATTGTTGCATAAGATTGTAGCATACCAAGGCTCTATCTAATTTTTCGAATATATTGTCAGGTCCTTTTTTTTATGACGAGGAACCCACCTTTGGTGGCAAACCCCGAGCACGTGACCCAACCGGCAAGAGCCACGGACCAGGTAAACAGGTTTGCGCCGACCGGCTCGACCCACTGGAAAGGAGCAAGGCAAACATTGGATTTTAATCCAAGGAAAGAGGCGGGGGTAGGGATCGAACCCGAGACCTCCTGACATCCCCCCTTGCTCCCCATTAGTGAGCCACCCCGACTGGGGCAAATCGGGACATCTTACATCTATCAAGTTGTCAGGTCCTTTTTCCTTTTTCCTCCAAGTGTATTTGTTTCCACAAGTCGGGACATCTATCAAGTTGTGTGTTGTAATGATATCATTAAGTCGTCTAAATCTATTCATCGTTGGGGGATTTCCTCCTAATTTATCACTTGGTTCTAGAATCTCATTCAAGTCTCCCATTATTATTAAGGGTCCATTAATGTTTCTTATAGTAGAGGAAAAAGAAGACCAGAAAGCATCCTTCTCACCCTCATGTGGTGTAGCATAAACAAAAAGAATCTCAATTATTACATTGAGTGTATTGTTACTATATGTTGCATGTATTGTTCTATTATCCGAGTTCTTAACTATGAAGGTTTCATTTTGGAAATAAGACTCCTTCCAAAGGAGACAGAGACCACCTGATAGACCAGTAGAGGGACAGAAGTGCATTTTATCAAAACCCGGTTTTCTCCAGCAATTGTCCGGTGGTGGATTTTGAAGTTTCGTTTCTACTAACATGAGAATTTTAATATGGTCTGTTCTAGTGGTTGATTCAATGTGGATCCACATATTCTTCCTATTAAGGCCTCTTACATTCCAGAAGCTAAACTTCATTATCACTAATGTTTTGGAAGAAGGTTATTTCTTGAGTCCAAGGCCTTAGGGGCCGAGTTTGCAGTTTTAGGTTTTTAAGCACTTGTGTGTTAGCAAGAGCATGCTTATTGTATAGAGAATATGCATTTTGAAGATAGAACTCAATCTCAATCATGGTATAACAAGATAAATATGGCCTTTCGATAATAAATATACAGGCAATGGAATTCAGTTTGGTAACCCGATTATGGCTGATTGGATTCCTTTCCCTGTGATGCTTATTGTTTTGGGTAATTCTAAGTTGAAAGGCTTTTGAAACCTCAACAAAAACACCAAAACAGATGGGCATAAAGATTGGCACATAGTAGTCCCAAAAAGCCTGAAATGGGTAATGGTGTTTAGTAAGAGTAAGGGGATCAATTTTGTGTTGATAATCATTCGGGAGGCACCACCAATTATGCTCTAAGTCTAGTCTAGATAGCAAAATGTATCCGGTTCTCATTGTAGAATTCAGGTTCATTTTGGGAGGAGGATAACCACCGCAAAGCAAGATACAGTCATGTGCATACAGATAGGTTATGGTATGACAGATGTTAACAAGTTCTATGTTTATAGTTTCTTTCCAATAGACTGTTGATGTAGGCAACATCAAAGACCAGTGTTGGAGATACGAATGCGAATGCTTGAGAGCATAAAGCCAAATTGTTTGATTTAAATTACAGAAAAGACAATTCCTATTAGAGTTTCTCAAGATTTTGATTTTATCATAATGCATATAGAAAGGTCTAATTCAAAGAGTCCATTTTACATTTTGTAATGGGTGATTTTGTTTTTGAGAATGCTTAGGATCATCAGGCATTACAGTTAGGTCTGGATTGCAGTAAAGTGTAATTCCATTAGAGATTTTGCAAGTACTGATTTGAGGAGAGAGGGGAAAGAACCTCATCTAGGCCAAATTGGTCGATTTCCACATGCTTTGCATAACTGTTGAGTTGCTGTGTAGCCAGTGGGATCTAAAGTTCAAGCCTTCGCTAGTGTAGCAGTGGACATAAGGGTTGCAGAGAGTGAGCCAAGTCCAACACTCCAACCACCAGAACTGTGTAGAGAATTGGCCGGTCTCTTGAGTCCAATTGCATTCCTACATCACATGATTCAGATTTTGTTGCTCGAGTGAAAAGATCACTCGAGCATGGTTGATTTCTTTCGCAAATATCCAAGTATCATTTAGGTAGTTTGTATGCAATGATATAGTGCAAGCCATGTGTGTTTCATATCCGGTTTCTGGATTAATTTCATTCAAAACTTTTGTACAAGTTAAAGAGGTTTTTTCCAGATCATAGAAATTTATTGTGAACAAGTGTTGAAGGGTTGATCTGATCTTATTGCAAAACCAGTTTGTGCAGGTAAAAGATGAGTAACCATGTTTCATAAAAGTATATTTATATAAACCATATATCTTATATTGATTTATTACATGATCCAAATAGCACACAGTACAGATCATGTCAAACTTTTGTTTCAATTGGTGCTTTTGGAGTTGGTTGTAGAATGTGTTAAGGTCGATTTTCCCTTTGCCCTTGTCGATATTAGTCGACTTGGAGGGATGGGGTTTAGATTGGGGTTCACCCGAGGGCTTCCCATTAGGTTTTTTTTGGTGTCGATGGATTCTCAGAGAGAATCCCCTTCCCTTTGAGTTTTGATGGGTTATTAGCCATAAAAGCTAATTTAGAAGGGTTGAAGAAGAACCAGACTGCAGATTCAGAAAAGAGGAGAGAGATGAGAGGAGAAGGAGAATAGGAGTGAGTTGTGTGAGCATTAAGTTGGATATCTGTGATTTTATAAGCGAGATTCAGAGGGTGATTAGAGAGTTCAATCTCCCAGCAACACAGCGGAACGGGGAAGCAGTGATGGTGAAGCCAGTTTCGAGCGACGACTTCCCAAATTTGGAAATCCGAGAAGCAGCACTCAACAAATCCTCCGTACCACACAGAGGAGGATGAACATTGAAGACGGAATCCTAGCAAAGAAAGCATGCGCCCCTTCACCCCCTCCGGGATCCCTTTGTTAGGCCAGATCCAGTGCTAGAAGCTCTTTAATTTGAGGGAGAAGAAATCCAAAGGATCCCGAATAAATAGTAGAGCTTTGTTTCTGCCGATTTGGGGCTCGAAGTATAGAAACGTGAGGGAGAAGAGATCCATATCCACAAACGAAAAGCAAAAGCTTTCGGTCTCTAATTGATTTGAGGGATCCATAGATGCAAGTCGGGAAGCTTTGAATTGAAAGGATTGATCGACGAGAGTTTCTCAGATCTAGAGTTTTTTGCTTTTTCGGGTTTGGGGGAGAGAGAAGGTGGCGCGTGTAAGGGCGCGTACTTGTGGGGATTTGGGGTTTTCATTCCGGGGTTAGTTTGTACCCCCACAGTCGAAATTAATTTTTTTACGAGATGTGATTTAATTTGTGGTGTATCTAACAACACCCTACACCTAATTATTTAGGGTAAAAATTTATATTAAAAATTTTATAAAAGTTATAATTATATACTTATATTAACATGTTTATAAACTTTTATCATGAAAAATTATGTTTATAATTATTGATAATTAGAAGATTGATTGTCTTAGAAAATATTTTTTTATTTTTCTAAAACATGTATTTTCATTATAAAAGTTTATAAACATGTTATTACAAGTATATAGACTATTAAAATGATTTTAATTTTTTTAATGTGAATTTATACCCTAAATAATAAGTGTAACACTATGTGAAACACACCAGTTTTATAGTAGGTGTAACATACCAATGTTACAAGGGATCTGAACTGCTTATGACATGTTTGCCATGAGGTTGTGGGGAGTAAAGGGGTTTTTTTTTTTAAAAAAAACACAGGTGCACCTGTTTGGCAACTATATTATGGAGTGGGGAGGTGGAGGAGGTGTTTCGGGGTAAAAAAAGTGTCGATAATCCCACCTTGTTAGACGAAGTTGGAGAAGACTATCTCCCTCGATAACCCCAAATCTAACATCCTTTCCCTTCTTGTCGTCTTTCATAGTGGTGCTCGCAGAGAAGAGGTCGCATGTTCAAGTATGCTCTCTGTTCATTCCTCTCATCTCCAAAAAGCTAATAAACTAGAAAGATTAGAAAACACTCAAAACCATACCATATTCTAGAAATAGAGAGCTAAAATTATACACCTTGCACTTGGTGACACTAATACAAACTATTACTAGTGTGTGGCTGAAACTTCAATTGAAAAAATAGTTTCCTAAACAGAAATGAGCTTATTATAGAAGACATGCACGAAATCTCGAATGAAATCACCAATAAACTTGCAGAACGATTTAGAGAACAGAACAAGCAAAATATAAATTCTGGTTAATTGAGACATATTAGAAATTAAATTACAGAGGAAGAAATAGAAATTTAATAGGGCCGCCCACATATAAGGAATTCAAAGATACTATATTCACCATGGCTGGTGACAAAACTCTGGGGTCGGATGGATTCCCTCCAAAATTTTACAAATATAATACTATTGATATATAGTGGGGAACTCCGTTAGGAAAGCGGTCAAGACTTTCTTCCACTCTGGAAAGATGCTCACAAAGATAATCAACCTTTATTGCACTAATACCCCAAACTGATAGCCCATCAAATATAAACCACTACAAACCTATCGGCTTATGCAACACAATATACAAAACAATTGCAAAGATTCTTGCAAACTAACTAAAACACATGCTACCAAGAATTATTAGCCCCTTTCAAGGACCTTTTGTCGAAGGAAGGGCTAAACAAAACAACATTCTAATTGCTCATGAAATTTTCCACTCTTTTCACAAACAAAAGGTAAAAAGGGTTGGATGTGACACTAAAACTAGACATGGAAAAGGCCTAATATAAAATTAGGTGGAATTTTATCGATACTATACTATTAAAGATGGGATTCCACTCTTGTTGGGCGGAATGGATCATGAAATGTTTCACCACATCCACATTCTCAATACTTGTCAACAATACCTTAGGAAACAATTCAAACCAGGAAGAGGTATACGTCAAGGTGACCCTCTTGCACCTTACATTGTTGTCATGGTCATAGAATTCTTAGCCATAACACTCCAAGATTAATCAAAATCAGACGACCCTTTGATTGGTATTAAATTAACCCAGCGAAGAAGCTCAATTCCCTTCCTTATCTTTGCAGACGAAACCTTAATTTTGGCAAGAGCAACGAAAACGAGTCTCCACATGATTCAGAATATACTCAATAATTTCTCTAACCTATCAGATCTAACAATTCATTATAATAAAAGCTCGTTCAAAATCTCTAGCAATATCAATGCCCTAATTGCAACATCTCTGACTCAACAAATGAATATACACGTAATGAGAGCAATAGAAAAGTATTTGTGTATTTCAATCATTAATGTGAGAGGAACAAATAATGTATTTGAAGATGCGGTAGGTAGCTTGAAAAAATAACTTACAAAGTGGAAAGCTTTCTCACTATCCCAAGCAGGTAGAACGATATTAATACATGCAAATCTAAGCTTAAAAAAATTACCTGATGCAATCTTTCCTTCTCCCAAAAGGAATTCTCCAAAAAATTAACCATACAAATATTTTTTTTTTGGAATAAACTAAATAGTGAATTATATAACTCATTAATAAGCTAGGATAACCTTTGTACACCAAAAGAACAAGTGGGCTCGGGCTTCAAGAAAGATGGAGATATGAATATCAGCTTATAAATGAAACTAATTTGAAAAATATACACAGTCACTAACAATATATGAGTTAAAATAGTCAAAGAAAAGTATTTACCAAATGAAACAATCATGAACAACTCCAAATACAATATCTCGTGGCAATTTGGAAGATTACTTCACGTTAATGTCATTTTGGACATTGGATAAAACTATAGTTGAGTTGACTACCATGTATCCGGTGTACGGTGTACCACTTCAAGAGTTAAGTGTACCCGTTGACATTACTTGTGGATCTTGCTAACTGTAGCGGGTTTTTTTTTTAATGGAGTATCTCCAATAGCTCCTTAGAGGAGATCGGGAGAAACCCTACCCTCTGTTTGGCAAGTGGGTATTTTAGGGAAGGGAAGAGATAGGAAATTGAGGAAGATAAGGGAAGGGAAGAGAAATGATTTCACTTTCTCACCAAATTCCACCAATTTGCTGGGGTATGAAATCCCATCGGATAGGGTAGTTATTCAGGTTTAAAATCCCTTCTCTTCCTTTCAATTGTCCACCCAAACACTCAATTTATTTTCCCTTTTATTCCCTCCCTAAAAATCCCATCAAATCCCAATCATCCAAACGGAGTGTATGGGAAAAGTGGCCTTTTGCAAAAAGTCAGCCCAAGCCTCAGCTGGCTTAGATGGATCCTGTCTCACAACTTACCGCCACTTTTTAATTGCCTCAACTTCTATGGGTAGAGTTTTTTTGGTTATGTATCCAAACACATAACGTTCGGGAATACGACATCACCACTTACACTGAACCCTTGATTACAACCTAAATTTTGATCCACTTTACCACCTTCAGATTGAAACTATCATCCAATACATTTCCTTATATCATATTAGGAACCAAGCTTATTGAACGAGGCAAAAGAACGGGTCAAAATCATTTATTAACGGGCACGAGTACTAGCAAAAAACCAGGCTGCACACACCCTTCACTCCTCCACTCAAGGGTGTAGCTATGCTTCCTTTTCTGTCTTCGGTTTTAGAAGCCCGTTATGGGTAGTCAGGTTGCCAAGATTTTTAGACCAACCATTCCTTGGAAATGGGGAAGCTGAGGCCATTCTGTGAGCCACTTCATTAGCAGCTTGAACAAGTGGGTTTATCGCGCCATTGATCGTGTGCTCCTTCTCACACTTGACTTGTTTGCTGGCCTTCGGAGTAATGCTCCGTCTTACTTTCACAGTTTCCCGAATGGCCATAGGAAAACACATTGTTTCTACATTCCACAAGGTAGAAATTTTCCAGTTAGATCAGTCATGAATGTTACAGGATGTGTATGCTAAACATGCTGGATCACATTCAGAGAATGAAATCCTGATTCCCATGCTCCAAGCTCCAAGAGTTATACATTAGTTCATTAAACATAATAGCCATGTATGCATCTCACTCAAGGTCAAGTGAGTTTGAAGTTAAAATTGTAGTTGGAGATTCAATTGTTCAAGAATTTTTTTTCCTCAAAATAATAAAATAAACTCCTAAACAAAACTCAATCTCCTAAGCAAAGCTAAACCCTGCAGCCCCTTATATGTTACCTTTGTAGGACAGTGATGCTATAAGAGAAGACACTGACCTTTTATGCTCCCACAAGTAATGATCCTGTTCAGGCAATCACGGAACGTTGACAAAACTGATCTTTCCTGCTCCGCATAAAGCTCTGTGCAATCTTGTCGGTTAGTAAAGGGCTTGAGAGCTGTATTACCAACATGACTACCAAGCTCATTTGGCGGTCCAGCTTCTGTTAATTCTGATGTTTCTTCGTCGCACATCAATGCAAGTGTAGCTGGTGAAGTGGGCCTCACATCATGCAAATCACTTCCATCTGATCCAGAACCATCACTACTCGGTCTTTCAGCTTGGACAGCAATTAATCCATCTTCTAGAGCTTGTTTGTGAGAGCCAATTTCACCTTCACAATTCATCTCATCTTCAGATGCAACAATTGCACAGGTATTAGTCTCATCTCTCCCCTGTTGTTTCTCTAAGACCAAGTTGCTTTCCTTGGCTGGAAACACAGCACAGGTTGTCCAATAGAATATTTTACGTTATCAGTTGACAAACTTGACATTTCCAAGCAATTGGTCAAAGAAACATAAGTTTGTAAAATAGCCTGATAGATTGGACGACAGAACATACGTCACACGTCATATTTTATAGGATCCCCCGAAGAAAGAAAACACGAAACAAAGGAGAAATTAGAAACTAAAAGAGAAGTAACCCTGTATCAGATCAAATACATTATTGTGTAGCTTAATATATGAGTTCAAATTTAAAACAAGTAAGGAAGCTTATGTTCATAAATTCCTACAATTTTTGAGATAAGGCAGGCCAACAGTTTTACATATTCAGACCAGTCCAGTCAGACAGGATATGCATGATAACACTAACTACCTGCATATTTCTGTTTTGCTTGGGCTGCAACAATAGCCAAAAGGGAGCAAATCTTCTCTACATCTTCTGTTTTCAGGATGTCAGCTAATGGAGACCTATAATTGCAGGAAATATATTAAAACAAGCCTTGGAAGTGAAAAATATTCATCGGTGGTGTGATAGCATAGTAGAAAGAAAAATGATACCTATACTTGACTTTTGAGGATCGAAACTTTTGTGTATTAGGAGAACTAGAGGCAGGGTGAGGTATGGCAAACTTGTTTTCATTTTCCTACGTAGAAAACAAAAATCAGATATTGAGTAGCTTCATGGAGAAATATAGGCTGTTTTTGAATAATCTATTTCTATTTTGAATAATTTATTTTTGAACTCAATTGATCTATTTTTTTTTTCTTGATATGACAAATATGAAACAAAGATTGATAGGGGATCATTCAAAATGAAAAATGGTTTAATATTGAATAGAAGTAATACTCATAAACTCGGGTAAAAATGTTAGTAACGTGAATGATTCGTTTGATAAGTTAAAGATCTATTTTTACGGATATGAAACATTGGGGGCCAACCAACAAATTCACTTTTTATGATATCATATAAGAGAGTATTTTAGAAAATACCGTGGGTACTGAACTAGTTTATTTTAAAGTATTTACCAAGTAAAATAAATGATCTGCCAGCAAGCTATGAACTAGAGTAAAAGTTACCTGCATATAAACTGGAACACAGTAAACATTTTTGCTATTATTCACTGCTCTGTCACACATGATATCCCGGTGTTTCCTCTTCTTTGATGTAGGCAGACTCCAAAAGCCAGAGGATCCTATTGCCTCACTAATGGCAGCGTTGGTTGCCATATAGATCATTTTATTATATTGGTTCGCATGCATGAGAGCTCTTCTCTCTTCACTCCCTTCAGAGTTTTTACAGTCCAGGCACTTGCAGCTATCAGAACAGAAAATATTGGCTTGGAAACACTCACAATACTTCTTCAGGCAAGTGGATTTCTTACAGTTGCATCCTTTGTTGTGCTTTCCCAACACTGGCATCCGATCTGCTTCTACCTGGATTTAATTTGCAACATACACAAGTGATTTATAGTTTGATAATAGTAACTGCAGTCATGCTCTCTCAAAAATCAATTCATTAGAAGAATACAGAAGTCAATTCTGAAGCAATTCTCTCTCTGTTACAATGCAATATCACAAATTTGCAAATCCAACAACAACCATAATATCTACATATATAAATCAGTAGCAATTTCTGTACTGTGGTAACAACTAGATTAAAGCCCAAGAAAGAAGAAGAAGAAAAAAAAAGAAAGAATAGTTTATCCCAGAGGTATACAGTAAAAGCAAGAGATGCAGAAGTTACACCTTACTTTCCTTGGATCGTTGTAGACTATTTGCAATCTTTGGTCTGAAGGCATTTGGGTTGCGATCTAATGCTACTCCAATAGCTTCTTCCCTAGCAGTCTCATGCTCGACATTATTGTGACAATTAGTACAATTGCAGCCGTCACAATAAATTCCAGATGAAAAGCACTCACAGTACCTAAGCACACGAACACCCTTGAATAAGGAAAGAAGAATACGGATATCATGAGCCAGAGTTCCAGATAATCTGGTGTCAAATCACGTTTAATGCATAGTATACCAGAATCACCCCAGGCTTGTGGTGTTAATGTTTTTCTCTTATTCAAACTCTCCAACAATGATGCATATTTATAAATTCATGTAAAGAAAAACAATCTCGAAGTAGAAGTTTATGAAAAACAAAAGCACATACAGTTTCAAGCACCGAGAGTTTTTGCAGTTACACTGTTTTTGTTTCTCTGTTGTGGTGTTCTTCTGCACAGGACGTGTTTGTGTTTGCTGGCTTGGAGACTCTGCCTTTCTGTTTAAACAGCATACTCATATAAGCAAGTATTTGCAACTGCTCTAAAACAAACAAACAACAATGCTGGAGAGCTTGAGCTGAAAGTATGCAGTACTTGCAAATATAGGCAAGCACGTCAATTTCAAGTAAAAGGACAGATCAGATCAGCACTGTGTTTTAAACCATCTTCGAACATTTAATTTACACAGCCTTCACAACTAGGGAATCAGAACAACATTTGAGCCCACTAGCGAACCTAATACTTGGATGCATACTAGTGTCGAGTAAATTTCCTTTTCGAACAGATTACAATACAACACACGTCAGGCATCATTTTTATAGGAAAGCAATTAGTGTTGAAGACTTGTTTAAAAGCTTTTTTTTCTTACTAATTTTCCTTCCTTTTCAATCCTGCCAAGCTATATGCATCAGCTAATATTAAAGAAGGAAAACCTTAAAAAAAAAAAAAAGAAATCTTCCAATTGAAATTCAGTGTTTTTCTTTCAAAATAATTCATAATTTCATGTGGAAAAGAAAACTTAGATTTATATATTGACATATTGTCCAACTGCAAAGGTCAATTACCATTCTATTCAAGAGTGACATTTCATCGAAGTTGCACAAAATGTCTTAAATACCGTTAGACAAAAATTAACACCCTCACTGCAGGAGTTTGTTTCAACATTAGATTTAGAGCTACGCCCAAGTCTAACAGCTACTGAGCACTCCATGGTATGGAAAAAGTAAGCAACTCGAATTCCAAGCACACAACAACCATTTGATCAGGGAGTTTTCATGCCAGTCATTTTCATGGATTGGGTATAAAATCCAGTATAACACAATTTATTCACCAGGAAAAGTGACTCTTTTACACACTTATATTACCTGTTCGTGTAGTAACTTTCAGTTACTTATAGTTAAAAACAATTTCCAACTAGACGAGATTTGTAGTATCCAATTTGAATGAGTATAATCTCATAGAATCATTGTTCTAGGACACAGCATTTCTTCAATGTTTATCGAAAGCCAATACATCTGATCAGATGTCATGTACTATCATAGTCCCAAAAATCCTATCTCATCGCAGCAATTACATTTCATACAATTCCAAGATGTCCTAGTAAAATCTAGTTTCAAAACTCTCACAACTTAAACTGGGGACATGGATGCTTATTTTGAAAGTTTCTAATGACTTGCCAGTTTTCAGCAAATGAAATTCAAGATAAGAAGATTTGCCAACACCGCAACAATTCAAACGAAATTCTGAGAAACAACTTACACTACTACCACAGGCAACACCGGCTTCGGCGCTGGTAGTGGAGAGTGCTGCACATTATTCACCAGTAGTAGCGGCTTCGATTGCGGCTGCATCAGCGAGGGTGGAAGCTGGAGCTCAGGCCTCACTGGCGCCGCCGCCAACGCCGCGAAATTTGATTGCCTCGGTGCGGCTGAAGGAGGTGGCGGCTGCGGAGTCACCATTTCTCCTCCAAATTCCACCAACAAACTCACAATTTTCTCCAAAAGAAACGCAATAGCTAGAAATCTCGACACGCCACTCCGATCAGCGATCGAATCCTTCGTAACCTCTCCAAAAACATCCAAGCCACTCCGGATTTCGAGAGACCGTATTCGGAGCTGGACGAAGAGACGGCTGGGAGGATATTGTGACAACAATGAACTCCGTCAGAATCGAAGAACAAAGGGAGGAAGTTTCAGGAGCGGCAAAAAATGGCGCGCTAATCCGCCATAGCTGATAAGCTTCCCGGGTGATTCCTGAAATGGGACTAAAGGGAGGAGGAGAACATGAAAAGAGCGCAAGAGGGGAAGAGGAAGTAAAGGAAAGCTGAACTAGGCTTTCACTTCTATCTATCCTTTTCGAGTTTTGAATTTCTATTTCAACATATATTGGACGGTCGGATTCTGGCTTTGTGAGATCCTACGGCTAAGATTGAATTCAACGGATAGACGGTTGAGATTCGGAAGACTTTGAGGGTTAATCTTTAGCCGTCAGATCCTTGTGATGATCGGGTTTACTCGAGTGTGGAAAATTGCGGTAAATATTGCTGGTATTTAAGACCGCATCGGAGATTATCATCTTCACCACCGGGCACGACCGAACCCTTTACGGGCGTTGATAATTGTCAAGTAATCGCTTTCCACCTCAAGACGAGAGGCCCAAACTTCAAATCTTATCTTCTGAGTAGGCCAAAACACCCAGCTTGGACAAAGCTTACAATATATATTATAAATTGTATTATAAGATTCACCATTGATAAAATTGTTGTGAATCATATAGCCGATTAACGAGTTTTATAAAAACTCTCTCTTTGGAGAGGGAGGGAGAATCCATCGGCTTCGGTGTCTAAATTCGCTCTGGCCACCTCACCTCTTTGGTGGCTGTGAATCCCTCTTTGGAGACTCTAAACCACCTCTTCGGAGGTCGGAAATGAAACGGACCGAGTTAGAGAACCTGCGTTACGTTTCGAATGGATGAATACCTTCGTTTAGATCTTGCAATTCAAGGACGGATTGAGTGTAAGACAAATGATTAGTGTTTTAAAAGTACGGATTTCGAACCCTAAATCCACGATAGGTCCATTGGGGACCCCGTGTTTACAACGAACCCGTCCTAATTTCTACTTGGCACAAAACAATTTCAGTTTAAAAGGAGCAAACAAACACAAATCCAAATACAAGGTTGTCACGGCAAGGCCGGTTCAAAACGAGAATACGAATACGAAATCTCAATTCATAAAATATGAGTGCCATATGTACTAGTCAATCAGCAGGCAACAAGTCAAGGCGAGCCACTCATGCGTGTCCGGAAGACATCACTGAGGCCATATAGAATGTATCCTATGCCTAAATAAATATGCTCTAATACAATGCGGGAAATTTAAACACACAAGTATGTTGATCAGGATATAATATATGCAAAAATGCGGTAAATGTCTCAAAGAATGTCAAGCGGCATATCCCACTCAAAATCATGCCCGGGCTAAGGGGCGACTCATCCATGTCACTACCTAGGGTGGATATCACTTCATACTGCTACCCAGCTGGTATGAAAACCACTCCACGCCGCTATTTATGGTGGAGAGTGGAGACCACTCTATACTGCTACCTAGGTATAAAGACCACTCTACACCCATACCTAGGCGTAGAGACCAGACCATATCCGAGATCATATAGTGTTCATATCATGCTCAAGTGAATATCTCGATAACATCTATAATCATGCTCGTATAATTAGACTCGTATGATAATATGACATAACTGTATCGGCCCGAATATAAATATCCGGATTACGTTTCGAAGGTTGGATACCTTCGTTTGGATCTTGCAATTCAGATCCGGGTCGAGGTTTCAAACCTCAAAGGATCAGTATTTTAAAGTGGGGATTTCGAACACCAAATCAATCGAAGGGTCGTTGGGTACCCTTAATCTGTCCTAAAACTAAGTCGCGGAAATTCATTTGAAAGAAACTGCGAGAGCGAGAAGTAAAGTACAACTTGCCACGACGAGGCCAAGTCAAAACCAAACCATAAAACATATCATCGAAAATTATTAAGCCAAATTAGCGGAGTTAGACTTTTTTTTTGCAATCGCCTAGGTTTCCGACGACATAGAAGCATAGAGCAAGCATAACTGCAACACAGACCTAAAAAAATATATGCGGGGCGGGATCAGACTAAGGCCCTATTGCATTATGGGTCCCACAAGCTGGCATACACATACGTTATACCTATAATAAAGATGCTTCTAATGCATAACAGAATTTAAACACGCAAGTCATGCTTATCGGGAAATAATGTGCGAAAATACGATAAATGGCCCAAAGAATGTCACGTGGCGTATCCCTCTTCTACCTTCGCCCCCCTTTCCGTTAGGGTAAACGCTGGCCAACTCAATGTTATAACATAACAATTTTCAACCGGCAAGTGGTATATGTGCACATTATCATCATATCATCATCATATCATATCATCATGCTCATCAAATAATCAAGCTCATGCCCGATGGTGCTGGGCTATCCTATAACCCTAGCAAAGACTTTAGGACTCCCAGATAACGACCGTCCTGTTTCTCAAACACACAGAGTAACTGAATGCTTATTCACAAATGCAATCCTAGCATGATACTACATGGCATGCTTTAATGCTTATGCAACACCTAGTATGTAATATGACTACAAGAAGGAGGTTTTTCTCTCTTCGGCATCAGTAAGTCCATAAAGGAACTTACCTGAAAATGTCGAACAACAAAAGATATCGAAAGCGGAATTCAACAATCAGAAATCACCTATAATTACATAGATTATGATAAGCTACCATACTACCACTCATACACATAGAAATTGAGTTTCGAATCGTTTCCAAAGCCAAGCGGGAGTGAAACCATTTCAAAACTTTTCTGATGTATATGATAAAGCACCAAAACAAGACATCTGATAATTTCAAATCTCATCAATACTCAATCTCAAAACTCATTTCCAAAATCAAAATCGATCATTTAGTCAAGTTAAAGAATCCCGACATTTGAAATGAAGTCCTTTCAAAACATTGTCTAAGTATTAAATTCGGTAGCTCGCATTCCGTTAAAATCCCGTTTTAAATATTAAAAAATTAAATAACACTCCAAAATCTCATTTTCTGAAATCATCCTTAATCCGAAACCCATTCGAAAAGGATCAAAGCAAAACCAACAAAGAAATCCAAGGGGTGCAAGGGACAACTCGGCCAAGCCACTGGGTGGATTTCACAGTGGCGAGAGGGCCGGTCGCGACCGCAAAATCCTCCCCAGTTCTCCCCGCGAGAAGGGGACTCTCGCTAGCCGTGAAGCATGGATTTTGCCGTGGCAAAACCTGCACTCGCGGCCGCGAGGTTTACCTTTTACCTCTGGCTTGTGTTTTAACTCGTCGCGGCGACCATGGTTTTGCCGCGGCGAGATTCGAAACTTTCTTTGCTCATTTTCGTTTGTTTCAAATCCATTTCAACCCAAACTTGTTTGAAAACATTCCTAGCTCCAAAACCGACATTAAAGGAACATAAATGACTCCAAACAAGGACTAGAGGGTAGAACGGAAGAGGGATTACCTAGCCTCTTTGAGGCCTCTTCAAAAATCTTGAGAGAGGACGATCCTTGGGCTCCGATTTGATGAGGTTTTTCTACGACAACGCCTACAAGAGATAGATCTTGGTTAAAAGAAGACTTTTATGGAGTTTTAGATCCTAAACGAGAGGATTGAAGAGTGAGAACTTTACCTTGCTAAAAAACATAGAGGGAGGAAAGAAAGGGCTCGAATTCGCTTCAAAAGATGTTAGATCCGACTCTTATTGACCTTAGAAGATAGAGGAAAGATTAAGGAACAAGCGGAAATAAAAGGGGAAGAAAACGGAGTTAAAACGAGGGAGAACGAAGGATTTTACCAAGCGAACATCGGAACTGGGCTCACACTCGCGGCGGCGAAGATGAACTTGCGGCCACGAGGATGAGTTTCTTTGTTCCGGGTTTGTCTTCGCAGTGGCGAGGATGGGTGTTGCGGCGGCAACTCTTGGCAGAACCTCGTTTTTCGATGGAAATGGAGTTTTGATTTCAATTTTTGGGTTGTTTTTGTGAGGGGAGACCTTTAAGAGGGTATTTTAGGGTTCTTGTGGCTTGAAAAAAAAAGAAATGAGGGATGATGAGTGAGAGAGATGGATCAAAAGAGAGGAAATGTGGAGGTTTTAGCTTTCTAGGGTTTTTGATCTTCTTTGCGTTGGGAGAGTGGTGGTTAGGGTTCCAAGGAGGCTCAGAATTTGAGGTGTGGGGAGCAATTTAGGGATTGAAGCCCATTTATATAGGAGAGAGTAATGACTCTTTAGGATTATAATGAGGAAGAAGACAAAAACATTAAGAAAAAGTGTGAGAAGGGAGAGAGGGAGGGGGAGAGAGTGAGTGATGAGTGATTCCGCTCATCTGACCCCGAATCCCGACATCCTATCCCGAAATACGACATTTCAAAAATTCGACCCAAAGTTCAAATTCATTTCAAACGATTCTCGAGAATTCTAAAATTTGAAATATGATGGATAAGGGCTTAGAGTCTGTCAAATTGGAATTTAAACGAGTGCCGGGATATTTTCAAAATGGCATTCCCAAAAATAGAAAGTCGCTCGAGGACGGATTTTTTCGAAAACTTTCCATCTTTGGAAATTTTACATTCCGGTCTTTACATTCTCGATTAGGTACGATCTCGACGGGGTTGTGTTGTCCCATGACCCTAGCAAAGGCTCTAGACTCACAACTTACGGTCGTTTCTACCAAACGCATAGAGAGTACAGATGCTCAAACACTTATTCAAAACCTAAGCAGGATACTATATGAAATGCGGGATGCATACACTTAACATACTACATGAGTACATGACACCTAGACACGAGGTCCGAATCTTGAGTAAACCTCGGAGGAACTTACCTGGAAAAGAGCATAATCCAAGGCATTAACACCAAGATAAGCAAGTAGATCAAACAGGTCATAAATCACCTACCAAACAGTACATAACATGCATAAGTCTATGTTCTAATGCATACGATGACCATGATTTACATAAAAAATGACTCATACATATCGTCATATATCATCTCATTCTCATATCATATTATCTCAAGTCATCATATCTCTTCTTATAACATCTCATATCATCTCATCTCATTCTCATGTCATCTTAACATATATCATCATATAGCATCTCATATATCATCTCATCATGCTTCATTATCATTTTCATAATCTACTCAGGATTCCAAATATCAACCATGCTTGGAACTCATATTCATATCATATCATAATTCACATAATTCTACAAGTAAGATTCATCAAGAAATTTTTACCAAGTCCAAGTAAGTGAATTCCAAAGTTTCCAAAATCCCTTAAATCTCAAGTTAAGTCAATTCGATATCCAAAACAATCTTTCAAAATCATACTTGGCCGAATCCATTTATAAAACATTTGAACCTTTAAATCAACTTTTCAATATCATATTAAAACGATCCGGCACAAGTTAGAACATTTCACAACATTTCACCAAATGTTTTACATAAAATCCGGCGCCTTTATAAATACCTCAATTAATACATTTTAAATTCTCCTAACCGTTTAAATACCATCAAATAATCACCCAATTAAATAAATAATTAAATCATTAAATAAATTAGAAATATATAATAAATAATGAAATAAAATAATACTTCATCTGTTCGGCAAAACATGTCGTTTACTATTCACACACGGACACACTTCATTACAATGATAAAAGGGCAATTTGCTAAAATAACCCTTTTGGGTGAAACCCTTGCACGCCTAACCCCATCCGGAAAAAATTTGCAGAATTCCGGATATCCGGATTTTGGGTGCAACCGGTAGCCGGTAATTGAGGGGAGCCAGGAAAGAGAAAAAAAAAAAAAAGAAAGAGGGGAAAGGGAAAACAGAGGAAGAAGACGCCAAATCTCCCGTTCGTCTCCAATGGCGAAAGTAGAGGTGGATTCGATTCTGATCGGAGGAGTCAAGGGAGCGGCGGTGGCGGAGGCGTCGGAGAAGGGGCGAGAGCAGTACTGCAGTGGGTGGACGCTTGTTCAACAGATCTAGGGTTTCGCTCGAAGATTCCGTCGGATCATCGTATCCTTCGCCCCGCGACTTCCTCGACTGTGGTTCCTCCGGTGAGTCCCCTCCCATCTTCGTACATTCAATTTAAAAAATTCCCTGGAACTCGTAGTCCTTAACCCATTTCCCCCTTTCGATGTTAAACAACCATACGTGGGTTCCTCGACTCGTCGCCACCGTGAGCAATCCGCTTGAACTGTCAAGCAACCACCGCTAGGACGCTAGGACCACACCTAACCACGAACCCCGATAGTGTGGATGAAAGCCTTAATGGCATTATTTCATGCCTATTTTCAGCTTTGTTGGATGAAAAAATCCGCTTCAAGTATGCTTAGTTCTTGAATGTGTTGTATTAGCTTCTTTGTTTGACACTGGCTAATATGTTTAGGCCCTAATTGTTATATATAAATTTTACATTGGCTAGAGTGGTTCTTCTGATTGACTTCTTTTGGACCATCTATTGTTGTAGGTCATTACTGAAGCAGGTCGTGACTATGGAGGTCATTCAATGGACAGCTCTTTGGAATGCTTACAAGGATGAATTTGAGAATGAGAAGAATCTGCTGGGTGGCCCTCTAGTTGACAAAGCTGCTGAAGATCTTAAATAGAGGATCATTGAACATGTAATTACCTTGCAAAACGTTACCTTGACATTTTTCCCTCAGAACTCCAATTGCTTAAAAATTGTTGTTGTTTCTTTGTCTCCAGAACATACTTCTTGTTTCCAAATACTATTCCAGGATTACTTTGAAGAGACTTGCAGACTTATTATGTCTTAGTACCCAGGTATGTTAAAGATGTTTGTGGAATATTAATTCTCAGCACGGCAACAGTTTTGATTATAATGAGCTTTGTGAGTAAGGAGTAAGAACTGTGAATATCTCATCATGATCACCATTAGTAGTGATAATAATTTTCTCTCTGCATTATCCTGAATGAATAACCCAAGACCCAAGTCCAATGCTTAACTCATACTTGTCTGTTTACTTTCTCTTACCAGAAGACCGAGAAGCATATGTCAGAGATGGTTGTATCAAAGTCTCTCATCGCAAAGATTGATAGACCAATGGGAATAGTGTGTTTCCAGGTTGCCAAGGACAGCAATGACATCCTCAATTCATGGTCCATGAACTTGGAGAAGTTGCTTGATCTTGTGGAGAAGAGTTTCCATCAGATACACAAGGAAACAATGGTTCACAAAGCTGTTCTCAAAGTTTGAAGTCAATTGCATTGCAGGTTTGTAGGTTTGCTCTCCTTCCTTTGCTACTCTCCCACTGTGCTGTTCACTGCTGGGAAAGTGGTAATATTGATAGGAAAACTCTTTCTACTCTCTATTTCTCCCTACATTGGTATCTTCAGGAAGACAGATCCTACATTGTTGTTTTCAGGAAGATAGATTATAATTTCTTATCACCTTGCCTCTTAATTGATGCCACTCAAGTTTTCTTGATGCAAATTTGGTTTATATGTGTGCCTCATATTTAATCCTTGTATATTTCAGAAATCAACCGCTGGCAAGATGGTGCAATCGTAGCTAATAATCCAACTATTTTTGCCATAAGGGAAGCACAACTTCTTTGGCCGGATACCAATATCGATTGTTTGGTTTCTCTAGGATGTGGTTCAGTTCCAACTAAGGTTGCTTTCTCTTTTATTCTATACCTATTACTTTTACACGTTCACTTCTCCCTTCCTAATGATTGGGGAATGTCAATTGTGGTCATTGTTGTCGTGTTCACCTTTTATGTAAGTTTTCTTGCTTTCTCTTTCCCGCTTCATGTCTGACATATCTTTTGCATTCTCTATGTTTCAAATATTCCAGTTTTGTATTCAGAAACCATTTCAGAAATTTACATGTATCTGAAATAGTTATAAAAGGAGTTAAAGAAATAGTTAAAGAAGGATAATTTTTTGTTTGTTTGTTTCAATTAGTTTTCCTTTCTTATTTCTTGGATAGTTCATTCACTTATTCATGTGATTTACTAGAGTGCATACTTTTATTTTTCTCTTTGTTGTCACCCATACTGAATTTACATGACACATAATGTATTTTACTTGACATATGAATTTTTTTACTTGACACATGAATTGCATATCCCTTCTTCAGTTTCTATGGAATGAATTGAAGAGACTTATACTTTGAATGAATTGCTTATATGCTGAATATTGTTTGATGCATAGGATGTGGTTATTGATGTGAGATTCAATGGTAAAGTGTTATGTAGATGTTTGCTTGGTACTGACTTGTGCTTCCAGATTTACCAAAAAAAAAAATTTGAATCATTTAGGCATGTTTTAACATAAATATTCTTCACATATAGCCTATTAGCTCAATGGGAGAGCATTGTGGTCATACACAAAGATGTGGGTTCAATTCCCACGTAGGCTTATTATTCATTAATCGACGCCGACTATCAACTTATGTTTAGAACAAGTCAAGCTTGCTACATCACCAAATTATAGCATAAAGAAATCACAGTTAACAGACTTATGGCTTATAAGACATCTGTATCAGCACATTTTTACCGTACCAAATAGCTAACTAGGCCTTGTAAGTTACTGCATAAACAATAAGTATGTTTAACATCACTTTGCAGTTCAGATGTAAGAGGACATATAGATTGTTTAATCATTTAAAAAATATGCCAATTTTTTAACCAAAACAGGAGGGGCCTCAAGATGGCGGGTTTTCTTAGAAACTCTCTCTGATCATATACTCAGGGTAAACTTGAGCACCAAAAAGCTCTAGAGTTTGACTCCACATACTGACCTGGAACATGGTTGACTGCATGGTAAATAAGCATTGGACATAAACATAAAAGTCTGTGTCCTGAAAAACATCCACTGAAAAGCGTAGCTTCCTTGAAATCAGTAGCCAAGCATGACTTATTTTAAAAAAGGTGTCCACAAAAGGAAACTATGAAATTGGGAATAGAGCGCTCTGAGCTCAGACAAACCAGAAACGGCCTCTGGTAGGCTTCGAAATTCCTTCTACTAAACTCCTTTTTCTTTGTGTGTGATGCTATTAATGAAAGAAAATAACATGACAGGTCATGCTACGAACATGACAGGTTATATACACTTTAACATGACATGTTATAACCTTTAACATGACAAGTAATGCGAATCGATCCTCTTCTCCTTAATGAAAGAAAATAACATGACAGGTAATGCTATTAACATGTCAGGTTATACCCTTTAACATGACAGGTTCCCAGAGAATGACAAATTAGGGAAATTCATTACTGAAGCCAGATTAACTTGGTTTCAAATTCAGCCTTGGATGATTTCTGGGGTAAGTCCGCTCACTCTGACTGTCATGTAAAGTTACGTAGGTGACATGTCAAACCTATTACCTGTCATGTTAAAAACCCATCTTATGATGAATTCAACACACAGAGAAGATGAATATCTTGACTTTTGATTTATTTTGATATGAAACTGCCTATAATTTGGTGATGTAGCAACCTCAGTGTTTGTACATGTCACCCATCTATTTCATCATTCCAACCTGACAACCTCAGTGTTTGTACATGACACAAGTTATTAATTACATGACGTTTTGTTGTAAAGGGTGACCATGCCAATAGAAAAAATTAACTGTCCACCCTGTAGTTTCATACTGGACACCATTCAGTTGTCTGCTGGACACGTTTTATGTTTTTCCTCTCTTCCGGGCTATCGTAATGAAAACTCAAAATTTTCTTTCTCCCTTCTAACTTGATCAAAATCTCCGAGTTCTTATTGGAACAAGCTAAGACAGTGGAAATATGGACAGTTGTTGCTCTCAGTTTTTTGACAAAGGCTTTGTTTTTGCCGACTTTGCAAAATCATTGTTCCGGTTGCTTGTTGCTGATTAGGTGTTTCATATGAAGATGGTTTCGTAAAGAAAGAACTCAACTATGCAATTATGATTCTGACAGTAAAGGAACATTTATAAAGAAAGACAAATACAGAGAGCTCTGTGTTCAGTTTGTTCGTCTCAATGACATTCTTTTCACTCGCACCAGGTAATTGCTAACAAAAAAATCATGAGTGTACAATCGAATAGGCGTCATGACTAATGAGTGTATACATGCTTCCTTTTCCCTTTTTTTATATAATTTGAAGAAAAAAAATCATTCGGGGTTGCAATCACATTACAGATGTCATGTACAATCAAATAGGCGTCATGTATATTCTACTGGGTGACAAGTAAAACAATTCACATGTCATGTAAAATAATTCACCCATACCGGATTTACATGACACGTTATGTATTTTACTTGACACATGAATTTTTTTACTTGGCATGTCAAAACTCACTTGCTTCACTTCCAAGCCAACCATAGGGTGTCCAATGGGGAATTATAGGTGGGCAGTTAATTTTTACAGTTGTCATGTTAGGTCAATTTCATACAAATCAAATTTACCTGTCACCCATCTATTTCATCATTCCAGCCTCAACGTTTGTACATGACACCAGTTAATATTTACATGACGTTGTGTTGTAAAGGGTGACCCAAATTGTGTCCAGTAGACAACCATAGCGTGTCCAGTAGACAACTACATGGTGTCCAGTAGGAAACCATAGAGTGGACAGTTGATTGGTGGGCCAACCCGACGAATCCACTTCTGAAGGTCCCCAGTAGTAGCTCATGCGCCTCCACTTCCTGCCTCCCACACCAAGGCCTTCGGTGGAGCTGGCTCAGCACCCTTGGCCGGTCTTGTGTCCCGATGCCCTATGGCCTCTTTCGAGCATGGACGCCATGCTTTTAGGATATTTTTCACGACGTTTCCCGAAACACTACAAAATAATCCATGATGTTTTTTAAATGCCATAGATGATTTTATTAACTCAGAACCAGTAACACTTCCATTCGGATGAATCAAGTAGAATTCTGTGGTGTTAATTGTAGCTATATTATATGAATGAATATATAACCTTTGATGTCTCAACATCAAAAATAACTTAAATAGTAGTACTTAGTTAATTGCCAAAGTAGAATATAACCTTCAATGTATTGCCACTCACATAACAAATTTCTCATTAGGCAAAAGAAACAATGGAAAAAAAATTATGCAACATTAACAACTCAAGCACTGTGATGCACCCACTGAACATCATTTTCCTTGTAGCTGTCATACCACGCCATACATCAGCTCCACTCGCTGTCTTCGCCCCCATCTCTCTGGTCTCTTCCTTTTACTGAGCACACAACACAGACTTGACTATGTTTGAATTTTGTTCAGCATTATAGTCCAAACTTGCAGTGTTTCCTTGTCACTCTCCTTCGATATGCATTTGGTCCCATTTGACGATTCACCCAAGCACTATGATACACCCACCAGCATTGCTAACAGAGAAATTGTAGGACAATGAGCCTGACCAAAATACAGCTAATAAGATCACATCTCAATCAAGATCCAGACCCACTGTATGAGCTATCACCCATTGAAAATCTATTTGCAAAACAAGTTCAAACATTTATACGTAAGGTTTCTACATGATTTCAAGACTGAGTTTCACCTGTACACAAAAATTCAAGACTGATTTTCTACAAGATTACAGATTACAGTAGCTTAATGCACCTCTCGATCTGATGACAGCGCTCGCCATAGACAATGTACAGAAAATCGCAGCATTGTTATCGTAGCACTGAAATCCCTCTTCGCCCCCTTACTGCACACACAATCAAAAAAGTACAGAAAATCAAAATCCAGACAATCGAATATCTGAATAACAACACTAACAATAAAAGTAGAGAAAGAGGGAAAGTACGAGTCGGAAGCTTCAGGTTTGTTCGCCATAGCCGGTGCACAAGAAATACACAGAAGATTGAAGGGTTGGGTAGGATTTTATAGACGCCTTCTTGCTTGATTGGAAAGATATGTCGGATTCGAGCAGCAACTGCCTTCAATTTTGTCGGAGGTCAATAGAGAGGCGGAGCCATCCCCTTCCTTCAAATCGGAACCCTAGCCGCCGCCCCCGACCCCCTTCCCGGCCTCTAGCTCCGACGGAATCGGAATCGGAATTGAAGAGAGAGGGCAGAAATCGGGATTGACGGATTCCTTCACCTGAATCTTCATCGTCGTCAAAATCGAATGAGGCTTTCTCTTCCGTCGAGCATCTCGAGGAGGAGCGAAGGGGTTTTTCGGTGGAAGCCAACAGACAACCTTCACTGACTCTCTTTGTCTTCTCCGACCTCTCCCTCGACCACAACAACCCCTCCGGCCTCCCTTTCATCTCTGTTCGTTTTGTTTTAACCGGTTAGCAGGTTTTGTTTTAACCGGCTAGCTTGCAATTTTTCGTAGAGGGAGGGTTAACCTCTGCAAATATATTCGGATGGTGGGTTAGGCGTGCAAACCAAACCGGGGCAAGGGTTACTTCCTTTAATTCCCTCATGATAAAAACTATATAAAATATTCATTTTTTTAATAATTTTTAAAAAATAATAACTATGAAATTGTTAAAAAAAATATTAAAAAAACTAGATATTTTACATAGTTTTTATCTCCTAAAAAAACGTGCGTAAATAGTAAAGTGACATATTTTGCCGAACGAAAGGAGTAATAAATAAGACCGAATCAACACCTCAAAGCTAAACCGGGTTCAATTCTATTATAAAATCGGACCCATTTTCCTCAAGTCAAAACCGGCCCAATCCAACTTGAACCTTTCTGAAATTTTAAATTATCCCAAAAAAGAGCCCAATACCTTTAAAACCAATCCGGCTCAACCTTTACAATTCTAGCCCAATCCCTCACCCAACTCGCTTTTCTGATTTCAACATAAAATAAATAAATAAAATGGGACTCGTGTGTGGGTACTTTGCCACCATTCAATCTTTTTCCAAACTCATAACTTACTTTTTTTATTGTCACCTCAGTTTAAAAACTCCACTCCATATTTTTTTTTACCCCTATTCATGAATCCAACCTCGAACTCATAACTTACTTTTTTTTTTTACCTTTTTTATTTATCCCTTTTACCTTTTATTTTTATTTTTTGACCCCACTTTAGATTATTATTTTTTCAACCCCTCAATTATTATTATTATTATTATTATTTTATTATTATTATTATAATTATTATTATAATCAAAATATTTACATGAAATTGGATGGGAGCCGGCTAACAAGCTGAGCTCCGCAACCCTTCTGAATAATAAAAGCAACTCTAATCAAAGTGTGACAACTATCCCTACTATTCCCAGGTATCCCCTTAGCGACCCCACCCACCCGCTTGAGAAGTCCCATGGCATCATCCCCTAAGTCGCCAATAGTTGAAAAGGAAAACGGTATGAAATGATATCCTTTTTCTCTGCAAACCTCCTCATATTTTTTCCTTTTGTTTTCAGCAGCTACCCTAGCCGCCCTACCTGGAATGAAACCTGAAAGACCAGAAGAGCTAAAAATAGAAGTGCCCGTAATGTCAACACACGTGTCCTTGCCCTGAAACCAGTTATAGAACAGAATATCGGCTGGACGTAGCTCACCTCCCTTGCCATCAACCATGCCGGTAGATGCCTCTTTACGAACCGAAATTCCAGCCTTCAGGCACTCATCATATAAAGCATCACGCACCATATTATGTCGGTGCTTAACACCAATATCAGCAGCACAAGCAAGGGCGTGATCTCCCCACGGATCCAAAATGCCTTTCTCACAAGCAGGACATTTGGCTCCCGCCTGGAACAACTCAATCCCAAGACGATACTTAATAATGGACCGAAAGGTAGCGGGGTTCATAACCTGGCCAAGGCCAGGTATAGGTGCAGCTTTTAGCCATTGTTGAGCCATAGGGAGCTTCAGGTTTGCAATTAGAGCTTCTTGCCTACTAGTAAGGGCAAACTCCATCTTGAGATGCTTGTCAACATGATTGTAATAACAGCTAGCCAATTTCTTCATTAGACAGGGGGCCGGCTGTAACGTACTCATGTCCAATTCATCCTTACCAATGACCATTACTCCAACTAGAAGTCGCTGATCCAAAAGCAGCCCCATCACCAACTACTCCAGACCCCCTCAAAATACCATCTTGCAAACCACGAGACTGAAGCCTGGAAGCGAGAAAAGCATAATGAAGAGTGTCGGCCGCGGCGTAAACTCCCAACCCACCACAATCGATAGGCATAGTAGAAAGGCGCCACTGTATAGGACCAAAGCCTGATCCTCCAAGCGTAACTATATGTTCAAGGGAAAGTCTCAAAGAAGCATCAAAAACTCCCTGAGCATCAACAAAACATGAAGGTGGGGTTGTACGCATTGCGAAGTAGAGGCGAGAGACTCCCGAGCAGGCTCGTAGAAGCAATAACTCACACTGGGGATCTTCTAGCCTCTTGATAGCCTCCATCAGATCATTAGTTTTCAAAACCCTTCTCAACATCACCTCATTGCTAAAAGAAGGATCCAAGCTAACAGCCCCACCGAGAAGCTTAACTCCCCCCACGGGGCGTGAAATATGCTCAGGAAAAACCCCAACCTTCCTACAACGCGGGTCCTCACTCGGCCAAAATATTTCTGTTTTATCAATATTCAAATGAAGTCCTACGGCCGGGCCATCCTCTTGGATAATGGAAAGTGCTCTGCTAACCACTAAAGTGTCCCCAATCAGCGTCCCATCCTCAAGATACCAAGCATTAAGCTTCAGCTTACAACTATCCATAACCTTCCGAATCAATGGATGCAACGTAAGGGAGAAAAGTAAAGGGCCAAGAGGGTCACCTTGTTGAACTCAACCCAATGGGCGATGGAAGGACACATACGACGAACCTCCTTGATCAAAGCACTGCGATCAACCAGATTAAAAGCATTCTTAAAGTCAACTAGAAGCATAGTCAGACTATTATCATAGCCCTGAGATTCTACTAATCTGTTAACCGCATGTAACACTGCTTCTCCGCCACCAGAAACACCCACCCCAAACTGAGCATCCTCTAGATAAGGCCTAAGGGTTTTACCAACTGAAGATGCCGCCACTTTAGACACCAAACGTCTCCAAATCGAACCAACAACAATGGGTCGAACCCCCCCCCCCTCCACCTGGCTTAATGAGAGGCGTGAGAGGGGCACTCGCAACAAATTCACTCAAGGCAGCCGGACACCGACCCTTGAGAAATAAATTAACCACACTAGTAATAGAGTCAGACACCTCATCAGCAATGGCTACAGCTGCACCACTAAGAGCATCCAACAAATGTTGAGCACGGAGCCCGTCTTTCCCACACGACGTGCCCTTCGGAAAACTTCTAATCCTGTCTAAAACCAGACTCCTAGAAACCTGCAAGGAGTCACCTACAATAGGCTCAGGAGGTATGTAGGGCGCCGGAGAGAAAGGATGTTTGTCAGTAAGCTCTTTAAGAGTATCCTCCGTCTGCGGAGCGACACCTGAAGACGTGAGAATACGGATGGCCGTAGAAAAATGCCCATCACCAACCTTCCTCTTGCATTGACTGATGGCCTGCTCCTCTTGACACCTCTCCCTTCTACTAGAAGGGACATCAAAATTACCAGACAGAAGATCAGATACCAACCGGTGAATGCCCCCAGGCTCCCTCCACACCTGAATAGCCTCTGAAATACAACCAATCTGCAAACGCCTCTTCAACCCCGAACGATTTTCCGCGCTAGTTTTGGGCTTGTACCTATGAAGGATACAAAGAGGCATGATAAAGAGAGACACCCATGCCGCCACACTAGACGGGTCAGATATGACTCTATCAAGGGCGCCCTTAAGAACTCTAGCAAAACCCAATCTGCACTTCCAAGGGACATTCTTAAATGTATGAACTTCAACATTAAACACCCTCTCCAACAAAGCGACATCAACACCCACAAATGGCTCAAGATGATCACCCTCATCCGTAACAGGAACTAAATCAACCGAAGAACTAACAACATCATTAATAGGACGAGGCAATCCATGAACAAAGAAAGCAACTGATCCGTCATCAGACAAAGGAGCTTCAACCACATCTCCGTCATGGAAGCAATTCTTGGACACAGTGTGGGTAACACAACAATGTCCGCAAAACCAAAGACCAAGCTCCTTAAGAACCGCCTCGAACTGAACAAAAATATCAAGATTGGACCCAAGAATTGTTTTGAAACCCGTCAACGCATCGCCACTCAAATGGATATCCCGCAAGTGCCTGATAAAATAGGCGGGAGTGAGGCCCTTGCCACTACCATCCCTACAACCATCACACCCAACAAAGGGACAATGCACCCTCACCGGCGGAATACCCACCCCACCTCTCATCCAAAACACAAAGCCGACAACACAATACAGCACAACTGAGCAACCACACTACGCAACCAGCAAATAGACAAGCCTCGGAACAGCGGCAAAAATCAAACAACAAGCCTCGGCACCGAACAGCAAACAACAAGAAGACGCCAACAACAAACAATAACCGGAAAACAACCTCGACCCGACGAATACGAGGCGCTGAGATGAAGAGAACAAACCTGATCGCTGATGCCACCCCGAAAAGACTAGTACCAAGCGCTGAGATGAGGGAGAACGGCCCGAAGAAGGAGGCTCCGGGCGCCAGGTTAAGCCGGAGAAGGCGCCATCGCCAATTGCCCTGACCGCCGATCGCCAAACGCCAATTGCCCTGGGAGGATGAGGAGCGACGTGACCCGAATCGCCGATCGCCAAACGCCAAGCGTGCCCCGAATTGATGACCTGTTACACTAGGGATCAAGACCGGAGACGCTGGAAGCCCTCCATGCCTGGACCGTTGAACGCCGGGACGCCGAATTATTATTATTATTATTATTATTATTATTATTATTATTATTATTACTATTATTACTATTATTACTATTATTACTATTATTATATTGTAAAACAAAAAAATATGATCATTATTACTTCGAATTTTATTATTATTAACATTATAATTTATGTATTTATTTAACTATAATATGTGAGTCAATTTTTTTAATGTATAGGACCCCCCAATTAGAAGAATATCTTTCAGAAATCAACCCGGTCATTACAGAAGAGGAAAACAAATCACTTATTCAACAACCAACAAACAGTGAAATAAAAAAAACAGTCTTCTCAATGGGGAACAATAAATCCCCCGACCTTGATGGAATGACGACTGAGTTCTACAAAAAATATTGGGACATCGTTGGCTCCGATATCATCCGGGCTACAAAAGCTTTCTTTCCCTCTGGCAAACTGTTAAAAAAAATTAACCACACTTTTATCTCCCTTATACCAAAAAATGATAACCCCTCCATGACTACACATTATCGCCCGATTAGCCTATGTTCTACCTTATATAAAATCATCTCAAAGATAATAACAAAACGACTGAAAATGGTAATAGGAAAACTTATACACCCACTACAGGGAGCCTTTGTTTCCGACAGAGCAATCCAAGACAACATCCTAATAGCACACGAGATATTCCACTCCTTTCGCACTAGAAAAGGGACCAAGGGATGGGCTGCAATAAAACTTGATATGGAAAAAGCTTACGATAGAGTAGATTGGCAATTCATGAAAGCAGTTCTCTAGAAATTTGGATTCAACCAAAAATTTGTGGATATTATTATGAAATGTGTGACTACATTCTCCTTCTCTGTTTTTGTAAACAACGGTCCTACAAACCTTTTCAAACCTTCAAGGGGTTTGAGGCAAGGGGACCCCCTCTCCCCGTTTCTCTTCCTTCTCGGGGCAGAAATCCTTGCTCGTAAACTCTTGAGGGAGGCATAACCTAATCACAACAGCATCGGATTTAAATTTGGTCATTCGGGCCCGTGCGCTTCGTTCATGGCCTTTGCAGACGACATAATAATATTTTCGAAAGGTAGTAATTCCGCATGTCAAAAATTAAAGAAATAATTGAAGACTACTGTAAATTTTCAGGGCAAAAAGTAATCTACAATAAATCATCCTTTCAAACCACCCCAGGAATTCCTAGATCAAGAGCCCGAGACCTAGAAGGAATACTGAACATACCCCTAGAACGAAATCTGGAAAAATACCTCAGTTGTCCCATCATAAATGGGAGGGTTACCAAGGAAACTTTTGGCGAAATGATATGCAAATCTAAAGATCAATTAAGCAAATGGCGTGCAAATGCCCTTTCAGAACAAGGCTGAGCAACCCTAATAGTGTCCAATCTATCATCAAAACATTTATACTCGATGTAGAGCTTCATGCTCCCGGTAGCGGTCCATAAGCAATTAGATCAAATCAACAGAACCTTTTTTGGAACAAAGACGCTCAACATAGTCTATTAATCAGTTGGGACAAAATATGTAAATCAAAAGCGGATGGAGCATTGGGAATTAGAAAAACCAAAGATATGAATGAAGCTCTTCAACTAAAACTTCTCTGGAAAATTCTGGTTGAAACAGAAAATAACTGGGTTAAAATCATACAACACAAGTATCGAAAAGACAACCACATCCTTACCTATTCTAGAAAAGGCAATGCCTCTTGGCAATGGTCGAAACTGAGCTCTCTAATCCCGAAATTTAAATCGGGACTCACCTGGCAGGTGGGGGATGGGAAATCAATAATGTTTTGGGAAGATAATTGGGTAGCAATGGAACCTATAAAGGACAAAATAGATTCTTAACATAACATTAATCCATATGATTCCGTAAGCGAATTCATTATAGGAGGACAATGGTGGAAGGACAAACTTGTTTCGGGGCTTCCCGAACCCATAGTAGAGGATATTATGAGAATCCCCTTGCCAATCACCCCCTAGCAGACAGACTGTATTGGTGGCCCGCCAAAAAGGGTTGGTACACAACGACAAGTGCCTATAACTTAATCTCATCCTCGCCACAAGGACCATCGGATGAATTCTCATGGATCTGGAAACTTGATGCCCCGCCAAAAGTAAAGAACTTTATATGGAAAATAAAACAAAAAGGCCTAGCCACAGCTACCCGCCTAGCTCAAAAAGGGGCAGCGGTACCGAACACATGTATCCTTTGCAATCAGTTCACGGAAGACGATATTCATCTATTCATAGAATGTCCCATCAACAATTTTCAACAACAATTCCCTGGACAAATATCTCAAAACATTAACACCCTTATTTCAGAAAACAGAGATATGAATCAAATTCTACAAATTTTAGATTCCACTCTTCCTATGGAAAAGAAACAAAAGATAGCAATCTAATGGTGAACCATTTGGTTTATAAGGAATCAAACAATATTTAGAACGGAAAACATCCCCTCCGCAGAGGGTATTAAGAAAATGATCATGAACAATATTGAAAACTGGAGAAAAGCTAGCAGATGGAATGAAATGGAGGATGACGGCTTACATAAACAAAATAAGGGAAAATGGCTAACTAGGAACAATAGGAAAACCTAACGTTGGAGGAAACCTCTTGCGGGCAAATATAAGTTAAACTTTGACGGATCATTTAAATCAACCTCAAACAGTTCCATTGGATACATCATCAGAGATTGGTGTGGAGACCCAATCAACATTGGCGGTAAAGCTATTGGTGGACAATCACCTTTATGGCAGAAGCTCTAGCCCTACGTCTTGGGATAAAAAAAGCTAGAGAACTAAAGATTACCGATCTCATAATAGAAGGATACTCTAAGATTATTACGGACTATCTAAGATCACAAGTTGGATGTCCTTGGGAAATAGAAATGGTTATGTCAGATATCCAAGACCTTCTCCAAGGAATAAATAATGTTGATGTATATCATATTTCCCGTATTGGTAACCGGGTAGCGGATAAGGTTGCACACCTTTGCTACTCAACCAGGGGGCCTGAGCTATACCTAGATACAAGTCTTCTTGGCCTCATCCGACATGATGCTTTCGGATAGGGTGGTCCCATCCGAATTTTTACCTAATCAAAAAAAATAAAAAGCAATATGGGGGTTTATGGATAGATAAAATTAAATTACTTTCAAAAATAATAATAATTATTATTTTTAGTTTAATAAAATGCAGATAAATCAATTTAATTATAAAATGTGAGTCAACCCTTTTTTTTCTTTCTACTAGACAACAATGTACATTTCTTCATCCAACGATACCAAACGACATCGTTTCGTTTGAAAGCTACCAGCCGAGATCACGCTCCTCTCATGTGACCTCGTGAATGATGTCCATGAATCCCTCTTTTCTGGACCTTTATAGATGAATCTTTTCCTCCCGATTCATACTTTTTTTTTTCGACAAGTTTTTTTTCTTCCACCGGACATTTTTTGAGCTCATGGACTCACCAATGATATTGTCTAAGGTTCTAGATCATGGGGTTCATCATGGCTCTAAAAGTTGTGCCGTCCACCATTGTCACCCATGTTCAAGCCTTGAGAAAGAGTTTGACTCGTCGAATAAATGCACTTAGTGCAGGAGAAGGAAGCAGGAGAGTTTTTGTAGCTCCTCCTCTCCAGGATTATCATTTTCAACACAATTTTCTAATTTCAAACTCCTCTTTCTCTCCCAGTTTTATTTTGGAACAACCAACTTCAAATCCCAGATGTTTTTTTTTGGGTGGGAAAACAGAGAGCTAGGCTCTCGAAATTAAAGAAACAAAACAAAAGCGGGTTACACAAGAATAATGCGGGGAGTAACCCTTTCCCTAGCGTCTTCTTCTAACAGTATCAAAGAGTTCGAGGGCAGTTCGGAAATAAAATAACAACCTAAAGGAAAAGTAAACGCGTGAGTAGCAAGGGAGTTCGCGACAAAATTTGCTTCCCTATAGACATGCCGAACCCTAGTTTCCCAAGGCTTGGCGAGTAAGCCGTGGATCTGTCGAACAAGGCTGGACAACGGATGTCGATTGAACTCCAATGTTCCCCTCTATGAGTGACACAGCGAGTTGAGAGTCCGTTTCAATCATGACTTTCCGAAAGCCAAGTCTCCACGCCCACCTCAACCCATCAAGGATGCCCCACAATTCACTCATAATCACCGAACAATTGCCGATTGTGTGAACGAAACCTCTAACCCAATTGCCATGGGTATCCCTAATACTTCCTCCGGCAGCTGCAGATCCGTACCCATCGACTGCACCATCTGAATTCATCTTCAAACCCCAGATGTTAGAATACATAAGGTTTACCCCCATCCAAAGAACAAATGATTATTGGTTCAACCTAAAAAAAAGTACAAATTATATTGATAATAGTTAAAAGGTAAAAATAAAGTGTAATGATTACTTATAAAACATCGAATATACTATTTGTACAGAGACGATCGGAGGTACATTCTTGTTTGTCCATTACAGTAGTTCATAATTCTTCTCTTCGGCGCGGAGTAGAGCAGCTTGGTAGCTCGCAAGGCTCATAACCTTGAGGTTACGGGTTCAAATCCTGTCAGATACAATAAAGATCATTTGCATCTTTGTTTAGACAAGGAAAAGAAATTTGTCAATAACTCGCATGCAAAACACAACCAGTATACTCAAAATAGAAAAACACATAAATCATTATATAAAAACAGAATAGCTAAATACACCGCTAATTTTTACTGGATACACCGCTAATCTATGCATCAAGCTGCGGAACTCCCTACGCACCACGATGCGTAACTCGCCTTGCGTCAGACCAAACACGCCCTAACATCCCCCCACCAAACATTCCGCGATGGGTTGCGAAACATGATACGCGGATGAATGTGGAATATTTGGGAATGAAACCAAACGCGGCATAAGGGAATACGAATGGACTCCGCATCGAGTTGCGTAATACGGTGTATTTGAAAGTCAAAAGCAGTTGTGCATTGGGGTGTGGAGAACGAGGCGTATCAAGTACGATTCAGAACCGCAATCGGTGGTACGACTTTCGAACTCCGATTCCGAGAGCGACGACGGTTTGTGATTCCGACAGGCGGAGAAGAGAATGGAAGCAGAAGGGAGCGGCGGAAAGAGGGGTACAGGAGGCGAGGGCGGCGGTGGAGGGCCGGCTGGTACGCCTGTGGTGGTGGTAGCCGTTGACGAGCCGACGATGGAGGAAATCTTCGCTTCGTTGGACTGGAGAGACGGGGAGAGGGCGGCGATGGAGGCGGAGGAGTTGGGCAGGGCGGCGGAGCAGGTGAGGACGATGTCGGAGGGGCAAGTGCAGGTCGAGACGCCGCCGGGGCAATTAGGTGGCGGGGTTTGGTCGGTGATGGGGGCCGGGGTGGAGAGGGCGGAGAAGGGGGTCGGCCGGGGGTCCGGGAGGTTTCGATTGAGACGGCGTGTGCAGTGATGCAGCGGGAGGAGGAGGAAGATGCGGCTTTGAGCAGGGCAGCAGAGGAGGAAAGGGCGGCGGAGGAAGAAAGGGCTCGGGAGGGGAATAGGGTTACAACGAGGGCGGAGGACGCGGACGCGGCGGCTGTGGCGGCGGCGGAGCCAGATAGGGTGACAGCGACGGCGGAGGAGGCAGCGAGGGAGGCGGCGGCGGCAAAGCCGGACAGGGTTGAGGCGGAGGAGACAGCTAGGGTGGCCGCCCCGGAGGCGGCGAGGGCTTCAGCGGAGGAGGCGGCGAGGACGGCGGCGGCGAGGGTGGCAGCGGTAGAAGGGAATAGAGTGTTGTGCCCGCGACCACGAAAAACATTATTGGCGGAGGTAAGTATTGCGTTGATAATTCGTTTTAGTTTTCATTACTCTTTAATTATGCCTAAGTTTGAGTGTTAAGTAAATCGTAATAGTGAGAAAAAAAATTGTTAGTATGTGTGACCTTAAGGTACCAAATAGAGCAAGAAAAAGCAGAATATGAGAAATATAATGGTCGGAAAATAAAGAATTAAAATACTCGTTATAAATTGGAGACACGTACATTATAAGTATATAAAGTTGAGCTGTAATTACATATGCGTAATAGAAAACAGAGAATTCGATGACAAAATGGAGAGTACAAATATATAAATTACAAATGTGGAAAACGTTATAGTAAACAGAGTGAAATATACATTATAATGTGGAACAGTTCGAAAAATAAAAAATAATTATAAACAATGAGAAAGCTTAAAATGACAGGAGAGGGAGAAGTTCGTGGTGGAGTTGCAGGAAGGCCGAAAGCATAGGCGGGAGGGTGTCGGAGAAGGAGATGGGACTAGTGGACGGATTGTTTCAGCCTCAGCGCGTGGGAAGTTTGAGAAGAAGGTGAAGAGAGTTGTTGCAGTGCCGAAAGCTGTTGCGACGGTGCAGACAGAGACGGAGATGGTGGACGTGGAGTCGCATGCGGTCATCGGGGAGTCGCCTGCGATGGACGTGGAGACGCCTGCGGATGCCGACCAGCCCGACCCTGCACGAGTGGGAGAGTTGGTGGGAGAGTTACAGGCGTGTATGAGGAGTCCTGAAGAGCGGGGGCCAAACCTACAAATGATATTGTCGATGGAGCCTCCTCCATGGGGGGCGCCGTCGACGAGAGCGCGCGGAAGCGGTTGGTTGGATTATGGGGGCCTACAGCGAGGCGGGGACGATCGTGCGGAGAGGTCCTCTGAAGTGGGTTCTGTGTGCGGTTCCGCATCAGAAGCGAGGACGTCTGCATCTGCTGCGAGGGAGGGTGCGGTTCTGGAGGAGTATCATGCTCCCCACGATTTTCTCCCCATGAGGAGGATGCTTACCATGAGCCAGATGGCCCGCAGGATCAGCATGACAGCGATGGTGGTAAGGAGGGTGGTGAGCAGGGTGGAGCCAGTTCGTCTGAGGAGGATGACCCGGATGAGGTGTTTGGCGGGGGGCCAGAAGATAAGTCGTTGTTGTTGAGCTTGGGTGCTCATGTGGCGCGGAGGATTTGGGCGGCTCCGGACGACCCACCGGTAATGCTGGACGTGCATAGGCGGGGTAGGACGATCACTTGGTTGTGGCAAGCCTTGGAGCGCGGAAGGGAGACGTGGGTTCCCTTAGTCGCGCAGAGCGGGCTGGTGGGGTTGTTGGATCTGAGTTGGAGCCACGTCGACCATGGGCTTTGTCAGATTTTCATGGAGCGGTGGCAACCGGAGACGAACTCGTTTCACTTCGAGTTGGGTGAGATGACGATTACTCTGCACGATGTGCAGTTGTTGTTTGGGCTGGATATAGAGGGGGCGCAGGTGATGATGGACGTAGACGTTTCGGTTGTCGTTGCGTGTATGGAGGAGAGCTTTGGGTGGACGCTACATCGGGTGAACAAGTGGAGGACAACGGGTGGGATCCCACAGGCGCAGCTGAAGGCGAAGATAGCAGCGTACATCAACGAAGGCCTCCCGGAGGATGGGGTCGGCCGCCAGAGGGTCGCGACGTTGTGGTTGGCGTACCTTCTTTCGTCGACGTTGATGATCGACAATTAGAAGGATAGGATACGTGTGTCATTGATCTACATATGCAGAGACCCTGCAGCCACGGGCAGATATGCATGGGGGACTGCGGCATTGGCGTACCAGTACAGAGCCATGGGGAAGGGAACGCGAAGGAGGGTGAAAGGGATGTGTGGCTGCCCGCTCCTGATGCAGATAATGGCGATGATCATCGTACGGTTCAAGTGTATTTACAATGAAATTAAAAATGTTAGATAGTGACCGACTTTGATTAAAATGAGTTTCCATCCAGGCCTGGATATACAATTATTTCCCATTTCAGCATGGCACACTTGCGCCGACGGTTGAGCTGAGGGTTGATGCGAGGTACTCGGCCAGATTCGTCCCGATTGCGACCCCGAGGCAGGACCAAGGGCGGATTACATCCCTACGGCGGGACATTGACCAGTGCGGACCCTGATCGTTATGTGATGTTGGACTTATAGTGTGAATTCTATATATTCGTTGACTATCATAGTCATAACAATTTTATTGTGTAACTTGTATCTATATATTATGATCGCAGGTATGTTGGATGCCGCTCGGGGGAGACCTGGATCTTCAGGGAGTCCACAGAGTGTCGGCCTACCGCGGGACGATAACATGGGCGGAGGGGGTAGAGCCGTACATGCCTGATAGGGTGGTACACCAGTTCGGCCGCATGCAGGGCATCCCGATGGACCCTTTCATTCCTGTGCGAGCGGTACGGGATGCGCGACCACACCGCCCGTACGAGCTTGTGATGCCGGGGGAGGCGAACCACTGGGCTGACCGCCATGCGCACTTGGTTGACCTCGAGGCCACATCGATGGCTCCTACAGAGCGTCCATGGGCGTCGTTGGAAGGGTACTTGGAGTGGTTTCGCCCGAGGTCATATGTCTGCATCCTCCCTTCGTCCGTCATCCCTCCAAAACCGAAGCCGATTGTTTCGGATGAGCCGGCGCCCGTTTCGGAGGAGGCGCAGCCCGGTCCGGCGGAGGGCCCTCCTGCGACTGCCATCCTTCCACCCCGTGCGACAGATGTGGCGGATCGATATGACGCGGTGGGGTCTGAGTTGACCCGTCTTCTGTCGGAGCTGGAGGATACATTGAGGGCGGAGATTATGCGCATTGTAGGGCGGTACTACACCGCTGATCCGTCGTTTGTGCAGACGCAGTGACGTATGTGTACGCGTACATTTCTTTTGTTCTGTGGTGACTTTTGTGTTGATCTGTTGCGGAATTATGGTTGTGCAGAACTGTGGTTGGATTTCTGTTTGCATGGCGGGTTTTAACTGTCGTACATATGTGTTATTGGTTTTGAATGGAATTGAAACCGTGGTCATGCTTTGAATGGACGTCAATGCGTTTTTACGGTTGATACTTATATTTCTTGCAATGATTGTTTTCATACTCGTTCGAAATGGGGCAATGTTCGAAGTAACTTCTTCATAATGTGTGTCTCCATTTGATTGTATTCGGAAAGTCGGGGTTAATATCGAAAATGTATTTGCATGTATTCGGAAAGGCCGGGTTATTATCGAAAATGTATTTGCATGTATACAAAACGTTGTTTTGCAAAAAGAGAATGTTGTAAAGCAAATAATCTTGTTGTGTAAAGTGCTTCCATTATGTAAATAGTTTCTGTGGAGAAGAACGTGCGAGTTACGCACATAACCGAGTAATATTATGCGGGGAATGCGGAATATTCCGCAGACGCATGCGAAGATAATACGCAGTAAACTGCGAAACTCTCCGCATTAAACTACACAAATAATATCCCCATGTCACATGTTGAACGCAGAGGTCTATAAAAGGCAGGCAGCGTCAGAAAAAGATGCTGTACCTCAGAAGCAAATAGTGGAATGATGTGATCACCATACAACGATGGTTTACAAACCTTATATCTCCAATTTCAAACAAACACTTTAAAGATCATGGAAGTACTTTGATTTCAGCGTCGCGGGGTTAAGCGGGAAGGTTGCGGTTGGGAGTAGAGAGGTGGGGGTATCTGTAAGGTACAGTGGGCGTTCCCTGAATCAAATAACGTGGGAAATACCACCTGGGCCAATGCAGTATCTTTTTCGGTGATAGCGTGAGGCGTGAAAATGGTGCAGAGCTGATAAGGCGAGTGTTGTAATCTCAAAATCTCCTTACGTGGTGATATTGGTGTACGCAGTTCAATTCAATGTTTGTGTCCTTGCAATATGTTTCCTGGGTGCATGTAGTTGATTACAAAATAAATCCTTTTATACTGCTACATCCAGTACGGACATGGAGCACTGTGATGCAGTGATTATAGAAACAATTACCAAAAAAAGTACAGAATGGGTACTAAATATGTATATACGAGTGTTATATGTGATTATAGAAACAATTATATAACAAATTACAGAATGGACATTTCATATGTGTATGACTTTCTGTTTTGCTTAGGAAAGTTAGGTCGGGGGTTCGCTCATTGTGTTCGAACTTCCATTCTCATTTGATTAGTAAGCCTAGGATGGACACTTCATATGTGTTGAGCAATGCTATATGTTATAATAGAAACAATTAAAAAAAATTACAGAATGGAAAGTTCATATGTGTACATATGTCTGTTTTGCTTAGTAAAGTTAGGTCGGGTGTTCGGTCATTGGGTTTGAACCGGTAGCAGGCGGTGAGCTACGCACGTAGATGCGTATTAATGTAGATAAAGTCCGACACAAGCCTGCACTGCGTGCACAGGCCCGGGTCAGACTCGCCAGATATGTGTCGGGGGATGAGGGAGGAATGATACGCATCAAGCTGCGTATCAATTTGTATCAACTCCGACCAATACGCGTGAAGCTGCGTATCTATTTGCACGGTCAGCCGGTCCAACGCTACACGTATGGATGCGGAACCTATCGGCAGTAATTTGCGTAGCGGTTACACAAAATGGTGCGCACCATTGGGGAGTTGTGTATAAAAACCAGCACGGACATACTTTCACTTCATCAACCACGACATTTCATACGCAGTTCCAATGAACAACATATGTGGTGGGGTAGGTTTTGAATGGGCAATAAGATGAAGTGATGAAAGTCAAATGTTTTCAACTCCAGAAATTCAAAAGGGGAAAAGATCGGTATAACACTTTGATTTGAGCGGCATTTGAGGTGGCTACTTCGTATATTTGAGGTGGCTACTTCGTAACCCGGTAACTGATAGTTTGTTAAAATTGTTTCGTTTCAGCTAATGTTGACCTCTGTTATTTGATTTCCGTAGGTATGGTATGCGGAATAAAATCCATGATCCATACGATGACCTCCTCATTACTGTCACCAACAACCAATGTTCGTGGTATTTCGTGTGGGTACGTAGTTTTTCGATAAAATAATTTCGTTTCAAATATTGTTGAACTAAATTATTTGGTGTTTGTAGATACGTTGTGCAGAACAAGATACACGATCCATATAAAGACCCCCCAAAAATCCTCCAACAACCCACGGTGATGTTGCGGATGCTTCAGCAATGGCAACAACCCACGGTGATATTGCGGATGCTTCAGCAATGGGACTACTACCCCTCGGCAGGGGAACTCCAACGCCGGAGATATACGCAATAAGCTGCGGAGCCGTCCGCAAGTATGTGCGGAGGTAATTTGCAACTAGGTGCGGAAGAATCCGCATACAGGTGCGGAAGCTTCCGAACCCTGGGCCTTACCCTAGGTCGTTCGTAGGTTGGCGGCATTTCACCCTATAAATAGAGTTGGTTGTGCTCGGGAAGTTGCACCCATTTCTCGAAATGGTTGTTTCTTACTCGTCCGAATTGTTTGTTGTGTCATACTCATTCCAAATGGTAATTTCAAAGAGAGAGGTGGTGAAGGATCGGTGAAACACTTTGAGTGGAATAATAGAAAACTCCCGTCGTAGGTGGCGAAGTCATGTAGAGGTCGTTACAACTCAGAGGATCCAATGAGCTGTGATTATGACGTGACTTCGTCCGACAGGGTTGGGAGGTTGAAATATCCCTGGGTAAGCACGGTTTCCCCCCTAACGCCGCCATGTGTAAATGTTGACGTCTACCTGGATTAACAATGGCGGTTCAACAACAACCGGGTGAACCCCGTGTTTGCTCGTTGGTGTGTCTGATGAGTTTCTGATGTAAACACATTTGTTATGTGTGTACTAATATTGTGAAAATCCATTATCTGTTGTTGTAGAATGATTTAGATTTAATAAACTAAATTGGCCGACGATTTGAATTGAATACACACTTGATTAGTTGGAGACGCAGGCTACGTTCGGTGGTGGTCCGCATCACCAACGACTACATACGCATGTGTATAAAATCTATACACTGTCGTTTGTCCGATTCAATCATGCACTCAACGTGTATCAACTGAATAGGTCCGTGGGTTAGGTCCTTTACAGATACGCTTGCTGAAACGAAAACAAAACTGTAGAAATTCCATATTTTCGAGTCTACATCGAACGATTCGAGCTTTCAACCGACCTTAAAATCAGGTTCAGGCTCAGCTTGTCTCGATTGTTTAGTTTCGCATGCAGATGCGTCCCTCATAAAGAGGTTGTGGGCCCAATGCCGATGGAAGGATGCGCATGCCCGCCGGACGTGCAGTTTGACTGGAACACCGCATATGCGCATTGAGTTGCGTACGTATATGCATTGAGTTACGTATCTATACGCAATGAGTTGCGTATGCATACGCATTGGCATGCGCTAATTGTGAGCCCCCTTCTGTTGTTTTTATCTCCCACGCCCCACCTCTGACGTGCTTTATAAACACCCCATTTGATACACAAATGACTTACACAACTCCAAATTGTACTTGTTGCGTATGGAGCCGGTTAGAAGTCAACAATCGACGAATAGGCAACACAAATCTGGTATTTGTTTACCAGACTTCATTGTCGGGACATGTTGGACCGTACCACGACAGACTGGCGGTGTCTTGACGCCCCCCTAACTCCAAAGTGCTTCCATGATCTTTGGTCCTAGTGGAACGACTGTAAAAAGGAGGATGTTGCAGTGACAAACATTCAAAAGAGTTAAATGTAAATATTAGCGGAAGACATGGTGATGTATATATACATTTTTGCAATCAATTAGCTGAGGGTCGTATGTCGTCGCGGTTGGATCCGCATTCCCTCGCGGAAATATACGCGGCTATATGCGAAGTGTTCGCAGTATATCAAACGGATGTACCAGTCCGATCATACCGAATTGTGTCAGCCGTTGAGTTACGCATGAATATGCGTAACTGAACGGCTGACACAATTCTGGGAATGGTAGGTGGGACGCTTACAAGCACGCAACTAACGAGGCCCCTGATTACGCATCTACCTGCGTAACAAGGAACCCCGTTTCGCACCTAACTGCGGAAATCTGCTAGACGCCTATAAATACAGCTCGGACCAACCGTATCCCCATATCATGGCTCATACTACGGTATATTTCTCACCCACCTCCATAATATGTATTCATACATTTACTATCAAAAGATCACGGAATCACTTTGATTTTTATGGATATGAAGCTGCTGGTGATGGAAATGAATCAGCTGGTCAGGGAGCAGTAGTAATCACTCTTGTGATCCATATGAAATTGTGGTTCCCAGTGCGATTGACGCTACCTTACACCTGCTGGTTCTCCATCCGCCTTGTCAAGTGCAGTGCTATTATGGTAGGTTAAAACCACAATTTAAAAATAGTGAAGAGTTTCTTCATAATGTATATTATGTGTTGTTACTTTAATTGCCTTTATGCAATACTTTCTACCCAATTTTATGGGGTCACACATTATCTACAACGGAATGAAGGTTGCAAATGAATTCTCGCAATGTCAATAACATTTGGTAAAGGAGAGATCGGTGAAGCACTTTGCCATACAAATTATGTGTACATACAATTCAACGAAGGTGAAATTTTCTCGTCTCATACGACAACAATGACAGATCGGTGAAGCACTTTGTCTATTACATTTGATCAAGGAGAGATCGGTGAAGACAGATGTTTGCGTATTTGTATGAAATGGTGTTTCAATCATAACGTCGGTTCAAACTTGTAACGTACTTTCAATTATATTGTACGCATACAAAACGACAGGTTTTGCATCATCCGCTACGAAATGGCCCTTGCTCGATGTATCTTCCACGCATCCACTTTCCCACTACGAAACAAGGTAATCAGGTCTGGGTTGGGACAATGATAATTGAAACACCACATACCACAAAATGATGTACATTGCAACGATTGCAATATAAACGACTACAACATAATACACACCAATTGTAAACCATTGTTATTAGAATCTCGATCCGGATCTTTAGAATCCTAAGATCCTACGATCCTACTCAGGAGTCCGATCCAGATGTATACATAGAATCTTTTTTTGTGTAGGATCTACTATAGGATCTTCAAAATCTTAATGAATCGATAGGATCTTACGATCCTAAAGATCCTATTTTTATTAACAACTAGTACATTCCCCGCGCCATTGCGCGGTTTATTTTTAAATCATAATAATATGACAAATTAATATTGTAAAATTTTAATAAAAGTTAGTATAAATTAAAAATGTATAATTTTATTGGTTGAAAAAAAATACAATTAATGTAAACCATTTAGGGTTGGTTAAGCTGGAAATGACCTGTGAGAAGTACCCAAAGGTCCCCGGTTCGAATTCCCTCTTAGGTGGCCACTGGAGGGTTTACCTAGTTTTTAACTTCAGGGCTCATGGGATCATTCGGGTGCAAGTAGCAGAACCCGGATACCCAAGTAAATTCAGAAAACTATAATAAATGTAATGATAACATCTCATTAAAAATGATATAAACCCCTTGGTTAGAAAATATAGAATATATTGAGGAAAAAACTATAATTAATGTGATGATGTCGCATCTTCAAACTTACTTTTCATTAAAATTATATATTAACATTAATATTAATTCAATATTTTACATTGAACCACTGGTAAGAAAATGGAGTTTATAATGAATTGAAAAAAAATGATCAAAAAGTCTTTGTATAAGGAGGCGACATGTGGTAGTAGGATTATAGGTTTAATATTCAATTTGTAGAAATGAAGAAATTTTATTAATTTAAAACAAAAGACAAGTTTTATTATTTTATTTAACATGTTAATTTTTATTTTATTTTCTCAAAACCTAAATAGGTTAGAAGTTGGGTAGATATAGAAAGGAAGGTATTAAAATAAAATTCACGTATTTTCTTAAAATAATATGTTAAATGAAAACTTTAATCTATAATCGTTAAACCATAATCATATTTTGGATAATTTAATAAGATCATTATATTTTGATGTATACAAACAAAAATTTTGAATTTTTTTTATGTGTATATAGATAAATTAATAAAATTTAATGTGTGTGTGTGGGTTATATATATATATATATATATATATATATATATATATATATATATATATATATATATATATATATATATATATATATATATATATATATATCCAATTATGCCTTAAGAATATTGTCTAAAATTAAATAGAATAACCTATAATAAATTAAGATATACATGGAAAGATTGAGATATATGGATAAATAAAATAGGTTAATTGATTTATCCTAACTAATTAAATTATTAAGGAAATACACTTACCTAAAATAACTTGGCATAAAATGGTGACACTTGGCAAAATTGCTTCTCATTTAAAGTATAATATAGATATAGATATAGATGTGTATTTTTTAAACATTTGTTTTGTTTCCTTGGTTGGTTTTAGGGAGTTTAAATGTAATATTCATGTATAAAACGCGAAAAATGGCTAAGAGACAATTGTTTTCGAGTCTTTTAATCAATATGACAATGTCTAAGGTCGTAAATGTAGTTTTTTTATCTCTTGAAACCAAAATATATTGTGTGATTAACATTTTTTTCCTCACTCTAGAACTTTAAATTAAGCCACTTTGTTATATATATTTTTTATTTTTTATATTTTATATTATTTTATTATATTTCAAGGATCTTACGATCCCCTAATGGGATCTTACGATCCGATCCACTTACCATGTTGTGATTCGATCCTAGAATCCCGATCCTAATACCCTTGTTGTAAACGTTACTTGGTTACGTTTCATACTTACAGTAAATCGACCGTTGCGCAACAGTTTCGAACCACCATGTCGGGCTGAGAGTCAATGGTTACACAGGTGATCCGAGACATTCTGAGATGATGGATCCAAGAATGCAAAGCGACGGTTTGTTTTTGTCACCATGAAGTCAAAGTGCTTCCATGATCTTCACACCTAGTTGTTGGAGTTTACAAATGTGGTGAGCATTGTGATTGAAAGAATGATAGTATGAAAATGATTGCGTGTGTAAGTGTCTAGCAAGCAAGTGACCGTATTTATACGCAGCTACACAACAGTGGTGGACAGTCCCCATCCACATTAATAAGGGGAAAAGAGACGCAGGCAACTGCGAAATGATCCGCACTACATCGCGCAATATATATCCGCATTTAGTTGCGGAACTCAGACATCTATAAAAGGCAGCGAATGGGGATGCTGGACCTCATAAGCATATAGTGGAATGGTCTAATTCCCATACAGCGATGCTTTTCAAACCTTATATCTCCCGTATGAAATAAACACTTTAATGATCATGAAAGTACTTTGATTTTAGATATGTGGGGCGGAGTGGCACGCTTGCGGAGGGGGAGTGGAGAGATTGCGGAGGGGAGCGGACAGGTGGGGGTGCTTGTTGACTCTTCAACTAGTTTCGTCCCTTAGGCCACAACATGTCAGCGGCCCGGACGAGCTTCGTCTCTCCGGCTAGTGTGTCTCCTATCCTCCGTGTCCTCCGTGTCCATTTTCGTCTCGTCTCCGTCTCCGTCATCGTCTCGTTTTGGCCCTCCACATAAGATATGACGGTCGCGGTTGCCCTCGCTCGAAGCTTTCCTCTAAAATATTACCTCATCCGCACGACAACTGTAATAAGGCATGTTGTTTGATTAGATCTTGGCATAAAATTTAAGATTAACCATATCTTGTGTATGGAGTTTTTTTTAAGTCGATGTAGTTTGATTTGGTAATAGTACATATTACACAATTGTTCGGACTATGTTCATTTCGAAGAAATTCAAGAAATAGCAATCACAATTGTTCGGACTATGTTTCAATGTTTGTGTTTTTGCAATATGTTTCTTGATTACAAAATATCTCCTTTTACACTGATACATTGGGCACTTCTAGTGCTACATGTGAGAAGGAAAACAATGACAAAAATAATTATATAATAGTCTTGGGTTTGAACATTGGGTTCGAATCTCTACTCTCTTTTGCTTTGTAAACCTAAGTCTTGGGTTCGAACCTTGGCTTTGATAGGGTTAGCGTGACCACCTTCACTTAGGAGTCGGTCCTGACGGGATTGACGCAGAGCAGAAAACTTGACCCTCTCGAAGTGGCCGTGGAATTCCATGAGTCTGCCCTACCAGTCCATGATCGAGTCGATCATGTTGGGATTGATGCAGTGCCTGCGGCTCTCTCGCCGTGGATATGGTGATCCACGAGTCTGCCCTCCACTTCCCCTTATGATATTGCGGATCATTGCGGAGGCAAACGGCGCAGGCTGGAGAGAGTGTTGGGCCCCTCCATGAACGGCTCGTCCCGTCATTTACATCGAGTGTGTTGCACGAAACCCTAACCAAATCCCAAATAAACAAGTGTTATCAAAGTCCTTCCATGACTCTTACATAACTTATAGTTGGGGGAGTACGCTCCCTGTTTAACCCTTGAAAATATCCCATTGGCCCAAACGTGTTCCGAACTTATGATATCGACAATGGCTCAGTGCTTCACTACATAATCGTCGTGTATTTATAATGGGGGAGCAATAGTTCGGTCACCCTGAGTATTTGCGGATACAACCGCACATAGGTGCGGAGCCAGCCGCATACACATGCGTATTGTTCCGTGATATGTTGCGCACCTTCAGCAGCCGGCCCTGTTTACCTCGCACCGCATGCATCTGCGTACATGGCGGTGAGCTACGCATGCATGTGAGTATCAATAGAGATAAAGTCCGACCCAGCCGTGCAGTTTGACTTGGTCAGTCCCGTCAGCTTTATGGCGGGGGTTCAGAGTGGTAGCTACGCAGGCCGCTGCGTAACTACTGAGATACGCCCCGACACACTCGTGCACTGGCATGGGTCAGGCCAGTCAGATTTGTGTCGGGGGTTGAGGTTGGGTAGCTACGCATGCAGTTGCGTATCTAGTCTGCTAAAGTCCGACACAATCGTGCAATGGCCCGGGTTAGGCCACTCAGATATGTGTCGAGGGTTGCAAATATTCACAGTTTGTTGGCCTACGCAAATATTCGCGTATCTATTTAGATAAACTCCGCTACAAGCATCAAGATGCGTAACATTTCCTCATGAGTGGTAGCTACGTAGGCCACTGTGTAACTACTGAGATACGCCCCGACACACTCGTGCACTGGCATGGGTCAGGCCAGTCAGATTTGTGTCGGGGGTTGAGGTTGGGTAGCTACGCATGCAGTTGCGTATCTAGTATGCTAAAATCCGACACAATCGTTCAATGGCCCGGGTCAGGCCACTCAGATATGTGGAGGGGGAGTGGACATGTTGCGGAGCGGAGTAGATAGGTTGCGGGGGGGGGGGGGGGGGGAGTGGACATGTTGCAGAGGGCATCCGACAGGTGGGGTGTGTGCTGGCTGTTAGACTAGCTTCGTCCCTCCAGCCACGACAAGTAAGCGGCCCGGACGAGCTTCCTCCCTCCGACGACGACATGTATGCTGCAAGACGGGTGTCTCCTCTCCTTTGTCTCGTCTCGAGTCCGCTCTCTAAAGAACCGCGGTCGCACTCGCTCGAAGCTCTCCTGTAAAATACTACCCCAATCCCCTCCACAATTGTAACAACCCATTTTATTTGATTTAATCTTAACTTCAATTTGAAGATTAAGCATATGTTGTGGATGGAGTTTTGTTTTCTATTGATGTAGTTTGATTTGATAAAGCAGATATGACATAACTGTTCGGACTTTGCTCATTCCCGTCAGATTTGTGCCGGGGTTCAGGTTGGTTAGCTACGCATGCTGCTGCATTAAGTAGAACACCAACGGGGAGAAATTACACCTACGCAAGCACGACAAAAACTACGCGATTGCATGCGTATATATCCGCGTTTTGTTGCGAATGTCTGCGTAACATGAATTAGAACACCAATAGGGAGAAATTACACCTACGCAAGCACGACAACAACTGCGCGATTGCATGCGTATATACCCGCGTTTTGTCGCGAATGTCTGCATAACTCCTGTGGAGCTCAAAAATCCTTATAAATACGTGTCCATTTGCTGTCAGTCCTCACATCCACACATATGTGTCATTGGAAACGGTATTTCATCATATGTATGGTTTGAAGTCAATTTACGTTTCGACGTGTGTAGAGATCGATGAAACACTTTGGAATTAAATAGACCACGCTGCGCAGAATGTTGTAGTAGACTGGTCGTATTCTGGCTCACACTGCGAGGTTATGCAGATGTAGAGCTCAAATGGTGTGGACGCCGAGTTTGGCTGCACGTATAAAACTTGCAGCAAACACGATACCGGTGGATACCACAAAACAATATACACGTTAAAGTTTTAGTAATGTAACGTGATTGTTTCAATGTAACGTAATTGTTTCAGTGTAATGTAATTGTTTATGTCGCATTGTAACGTAAATGTTTGAAAGTAATGTACACGTTGTTGTCAGATGCTTCGATAAAATTATATGCACTGTACCTCTTTTTATGTTTCAGTCGTAATGTTCCGTAATTGTTGTAATGTAATGTACCCGGATTTTAGTAATGTAACGTGATTGTTTCAATGTAACGTAATTGTTTCAGTGTAATTTAATTTAGATGAAAGTTACATTGTTATATTGTTTGAAGAGAATAGAAAATGAGGGTACATTTGATTACGTTGTTAGACAGCCACTCGAATGTTCCACAACCGGTTGCAAACCTATAGCAGATGCCTAAAGAGGACTAAATGCCCGCCGCTAAGTGTTTGGCATAAAGTCGCGGAAGGCTCCGCATTTCCGTGCGCAGCCTATAACAGAAGTACGCGTTATTTCGCAGATTTACTGTCGCCTGATGACGAGTGCAGTGGAAATGAAAACGAAAATCATCAACACAGGTTGTAGATCTTTAAGAAACGGAACTACATAACGACATGGTAAGATGAAAACACCAAAATATTATATTATGTTTAACATCCCCAGTTTCTTACAACTTCAAAGATGTAAATAACCCAAATTTCCAACACACAAAGGCAACTACAAATAATGACCGCCTATGACTAAGACCTTGTCGGAATGTTTGGTGGTGATATGCCTCTTCAAATGTCCGTATTGTAGATTATTCGTCACTTTGTAGCGGTGGCCACAATGACGGCATGTTGCATGGAAGGCGGTTCCTGCTATCACCTCCTTCTCGTAATGATGGGTGAACAAGTCCTCCTGCGGAATTTCAACTTCGGTAGAAGACATTGTCGAAAAATGTCGGGGTAGCAGATGTGAATTTGTTTCGGCTTGAAATGCCCTGGTAGTGGTGGGAGGCTATGGCGTGGGTTTGGATTGCACTTCTCGGATGTAGGTCTTTATATAGTGAAATGAAGGTGGTAATATAGTTATGCATCCGGTTGCGTAGTGAATGAGAGTATTGAATACAATGCATGCGTATTGAATACAATGCATGATACACTGCGCATTGGCATGCAGAATAATGTTTATCCTGCCACGTATCCATGCATGCACGACAGCTCGCCCGATGCATGCACCCACAAAAGACAGCCTACGATCAATGCATGCACTGTACAAGTCCAGATGGACGTGTTCAACCGCTATGTTACGCATTGAGGTGCGGAATGAAACAATTATACCGGTGGTGATGCGTTAACTACGTAGTGCATTGCGGAATTCGTGGCGGGGACCATGAAATCGCCCTATAAAAGTGCCATTAACGGTCCCCACTTAGAGATCACCAACAAGGTTGTGAGATATGTATCCTGGAAGCTCGCTCACAATTGATAAACCCGGCGAGTTCACCGATGGAACCCATTTCATCGTTACGGTGGACAAACACCGTCGTCAGCCTGAAAATTGCGCATGCAATTGCTAACACAACTAATATGACCATTCTTTCCGGTGCAGCCTACTAACCGTGCGTGGTGTTCGGATGTCTTTATCATCAACGGAATTGATGTTTGGCTGCACGGAGTGTGAGGACGACCCTGCCAATTACTTCCGAACTATCCACAAGAAGATAAAGAATATGCTGGCCGTTTTGTACAACGACGTTTCTGTCTCTCGAATTCGAGACATCACATCTTTTGCAGTTGATTTAGCTGTGCGCCCCGCCCAAGAAGAGATGATGACGTATGCGTTCCAACAAATACAAATTCAGATCTACCCAAAGCCCGCAGAAGAGTCAGCCGGGAGCTGCTCAATTGGATACACCAGCCCATATTGAACTTACATGTCATGCATCGAAAACGACAAAGTTATTTCAATTTTTATGCGCTATCCCGCTTACAAAATGAAATTGTAAGGGATACCTTTACATCAATTAATTTTGAAGTATTTAGTATGTGAAATTTGGTTCCGTCTATCGTTCGCATGATTTCGAACTATTGAGACTCGTCGCTAATTGGAACCTTGTGACATTGTTGTTGGGAGATTTCGAACTATTGAGATCTTTATCGGCAGGGTTGGGAGATTTCGAACTATTGAGGTATGTGTGGTGGTTACGCATATACATGCAAAATAAACTATCCCACCTCAGAACATCTACGCAAGCCGATGCGTATGTCCTTGGCAGAATGTCACTGTCCCGGTTCAATAGGGGCACTCGATAGTGTGTCTTCTGAACCGCTACGCATTCGAGGAGAGGCGGAAGGTTATGCGGAATTCAATGTCTATGTTTTGATGTTTACAATTTGTTGAGAAAAACGAAATAGCAGAACAAACGAACTACATATAGATACCAATTGATATACAAGACTATCGCAAAGTAAATTAGCGCAACGTCAATACGCTGCTTGGAGGTAAATGAAAAATTGACGGAGTATGTGACTAACAATATGATATGGGACACGTTGTCGCTACATGTTCCATATTCTGATGGGGGACAAGCCATTCGTCACCGTTACGCACTCAAATGTGAGTACCAACGAGCTGCCTTCTTTGTTCAAATACCTGAAGAATCGACCACATGGGTAGATCGACCTAATCCCCCACGGGACGAGAGTTGGAGGTTACGCAACCGACGGTGTATTTTCATCGTCCCTACCTCAAAGTGCTTCCATGATCTTTACTTTCGTTGATGTAGTACTGAATTACATTCGCATGCGTATATGAACATATGCTAATGAGGAATGTTGATGTATTTATACTGATAGCTATATGTGACCCCACCATGAAGTGGCAAATGATGTCCATATCCGCAATCGTACGCGGAGCTATGCATTGGAATTAGGTGCTGTGCCGGGGGAGTAGTACGTATGTCGATGCGGAGAAACACGCGTGCGGCCGCGTATATGTCCGCATAATGCTGCGTAGCTCACCTCGTATGTATGCATGTTTATGCATATGTATCCGCTATAAATAGAGTACGTCGGGGTCCGGAAGTTGCACCCATCTTTCAAAATGGGCGTTTGTTGCTCGTTTGCAAAGATTGTTGTTTCATACTCATACGAATTGTTTCATTCATACACGAAGGTGGAGAAGGATCAGTAAAACACTTTGATTGAAATACAAGAAAACTCTCGTCTGACAGGAAATGAATCTACTCGACCGGGAGCTGCAGTAATTATTCTTGTTTTGCAACGAAATTGCTGTTTCCGTCATAATTGACTCTATGTATAAACCTGCTGGTTCTCCATCCGTCATGTCCATTGCATTACTATTACGTTGTATGAAATCTACATTGTAACAATAGTGAAACCAAATGATCATATATAACTTCTATTTGATATTGTACTTTACATTCCATATGATGGTTGTAGAACAACAATGTAAGCGTATACACGAAATTCAGTAACCACCAAAGTGTGTAGTTTAAGAATTATTTACACTCTATCGCACTAACTGCCAACTTCGTCGTAGATACGTACATGAGAGTGACCAAGAACTGCATACCAGTCTTCTCTCGTTAGTTGAACAATCGACAAATAGGCAACTCCAATCTGGTACTTGTTCAACTCACTTCATAATCGATACATGTTCGACCCTACGACGACGGGACGAGAAGTGGAATTTACAAGACTGGCGGTGTTTTGTCGCCTTCTAACTCCAAAGTGCTTCCGTGCTCTTTAGTTCTGTTGTAACTTTACAAAAGAGAATGTGGAAGTGCAATACATTTAAATGATTGTAGCACAAATATTAACAAAATGCATGGGGATGTATATATACTTGTTCGCATTGTATTGCGCAATTTGTTGCGGATCAACTGCCGTTTATGCTGATTTGCCACCGTTACGCATGACGATGCGTAAAGGATTCATAGGACGACCTCACGAGACAACCAGGCCCTGTCCTAGCCTACAATTTCTGTCCGCCCAATAGATCCGCATTACGATGCGTAACTATGATAGCAAGTTCCCAAGCATGCGATGGTCCGGTACGGGGCCTGCAGTGTCTGTTGACCGTACAACTACGCATTCTGATGTGTATCATGTGAAGTTGGGGGGCGCCCGGTTTCGATGCAAGCGGGCCCCCTACCGTGCAGTTTCGGTCACCACGTACTGATACGCATGAGGATGCGTAGCTACTTAAGAAGTGAGCACAAACAATGCACCCGACCCTCACTTGTTATGCAATCATGAACCCATTTGATCACCCGAGGAAAACTAATATAATACGTTAACTGACCATAACTATTGTTCGTACATTATTAATCGGAAAATGGAGGACCTCCGCAGGTGTCGTAAATAATACGTACTGCTCACAAAGGAAGACCATTTTCCTTATATCGCATTATAATCGAAGTGCTTCACTGACCATCGCAAAACTTTGTAAAGACTTCGTAACATCTTTCATGGAGAAACTTAGGGAAATAAAACGCTACATGAAAGAACAATGAATACAACAACACTACCACAACTGTGTATTCGTATGTAAACGGCATGGGAGGCCCCTACAAAGGTTACGCATGTGCATGCGTAACATGTACACGCTTACATGCGTAAATGCTACGCATGTAAGTGCGTAGCTACATATGAGAATGGAAACAATGATAGAAAAAATTACAGAATGACCACTTCATATGTGTAGTAAGGTCGTGGGTTCGAACATTGTGTTCGAACCTCTCGAGGTTACCTAGGTCCTGGGTTCGAGCGTTGGTATGGATAGAGTTCGAGTGAGCACATTCACTCGTGGGTCGGCCGGCCATGACGGGATTGACGCAGAGCAGACAACTTGACCCTCTCGAGGTGACCGTGGAATTCCATGACTCCGCCTGATGTCTCCAAAGTAGCCATGTCTCTATACATATTTTAGTTCCATATTCTTTACATTTTGCATATTTCGGGTTGGGAATATGTCGGATTTATGTAGTATATGCTTATTTGTCAGAAATGGAGATCTACATAAGTTTCTGTTTAATATCGCAGAATGTGGAACCATTTCGGGAGAAAATCAAGAAGCAAGAACCGGGGCACAAAGCTACTCGACATCGACAAGCCTTAGTCGATCTCGACAAGACATGCCTAGACACCTGCCAGGATCGAGGAGCCTATGTCAAGAAGCTGAAGACGAAGAACTCGACTCGCGAACCTTCGTCGAGGTCGAGTAGGGCTACTCGAGATCGACAAGACCTCGGAGACAACCCGGAGTCGAGGAGAACATGTCCGAGGAGATTGAGAGACTACCCGACCATGCCCGGACGCCCAACTCGAGATCGAGGAGTGTTCCTCGAGATCGACAAAGCCGAGGAGCCACATCCGGGCATGTCGAGAAGATCTACCCGACGCTGCCGAGAAGACCTAGTCGATGAGTCACCCAACTCGAGATCAAGTAGGGCTACTCGAGATCGACGAAGCCCTTGAGCCATGACCGAGCCACATCGAGGACCTGTAAGCCGAGACATCGAGCCAAGCCCAGTCGACCGACAATCCTACTCGAGATCGAGTAGACCTTTGTCGAGATCGAGGAGACCTCCAGGAGACGCGTTACGTGGTTTGATCAATTCTACTCGGATTTGGAGTCATTGGGGCTGAAGATTGCCGAGTCTATCCGAGATCTATCCACTTGAAGACTATTTAGATATAATTCCCTATTTTAGATTTAATTTCTTTGTTGCTTTTATTTATCTTTTAAGCTTTTTAGATATAGATAAAGATTTCTATCCTTGAGTAGCAAAGTTTAGAAGCCTATAAATAAAGCCCATGGGGCCGATTTCCATTCATTCAATTTCAGAGACAATTCAAATTTCAGTAGGAGAAGTAGTATAGAGAGAGAGAGAGAGTGAGTGGCCAAGAGGAGTTTTGTGAAGCGAGAGCGGAATTGGCTTCCTTTGGTTGTAAGCTCTATTTTATTTTATTAATGCAAGTTTATTTCCTTTTATTATTGATGTCTTTAATTATGATGAAGCGCGAGTAGTCAACCCACTTCTAGGGTTGGGGCGAGCCCGACGTTAGCCATGCATAATTGAGGTAAAGATCCGACCTTTATCAAGTTTTGAGCATCTACTACTTGTTTATGTGTTTATTACCCATCTAATGGAGATCCATGATAACAACTTGGATTGTAAACATAAAATCAGTAGAGACAATTAGGGTTTCTTGAAGGAGTTGTCTAATTGTTGGAAAAGGCGAAAGCTTGTCCTTTGATGCGATTCACATGATTATCTGTTTTATCTATGCCTTATGCATGCTTAGTTATCGTTGTTGCAAACCCCAATCTTGGAAGTCTTTTACATACAGTTTATTTCGAGATCCCAAAGCATTTGTTTTTATTTCCTTTCGTTTTAGTTTCTGCCCTTACTCGAGATCGAATAGCACTCGTCGATCTCGACTACTGATTTTCGACCAAGGTCGCTGTAGCTTCTGTGTGCAGGTACTCGACAAGACAAGCCGAAGTCGACCAAGACTGTACTCGATCTCGAGTAAGGCCTTGTCGAGATCGACTGGCCTGTGACTGCTGCGCTGTTCGACTTGCCTGATCTCCTGTCGACTTACCCTAGTCGAGATCTAGGACACTGTTGTCGACTTCTGTGAGATTCCACCGCTGCCTAGGATCCGCTGACACGCTTCCTCGTGGATCGATCCTGACATCCCGCTGCTGCATCGGGAGGAAGTCTTGTAATTATTTACAAGGGACGGAATCTGGTTTGCTGTGATTTAGTTATATTTTATATTTGCATTCTCGATTTCCTCCTATCAACTAATTGTCGCCATTGCCGGGGAAGCTATCATTCGCGCCTTAGGTAGTTGAATCTCATATCTACTTTGAGTTACTTTTCAGGTATATGCGCCGTTCTGGTCAACCACCTGAGTTTGACGGCTTAGACAACCCAGAACGTCTTATACAAGCCCACGCTAGACTGAAAAGAGCCATGGCGGCTGCTGAGACACAAGAACAGCTGATTGCAAGGCTTACAAGGGAGCTAGCCGCAAAGGATACTACTATCGCCGCTGAAAGGGCAGCGAGGGAACAAGAAGCTGAGCGCGCAAGGCAAGCAGAAGCTGAGCTTGCCCAATATCCAACTACTGTAGAGGATTATATGCATCCCACTCTCGTCGTGCCTGAATCGGCGATTCTTATCCCTGAAAACTCCTTTGAAATTCGCACTCAATTTCTGATAGAGCTTAAAAATAATGCTTTTTATGGCAAATTTAATGAGTGTCCTCTTGAACATATTACCAATTTTTCTGACATGTGCCGTACTCTTGCTGAAGGTACAACTTTGGAATATGTCAAGATGAAGGCTTTCCGCTGGTCTCTCGCTGGGCCTGCACTGAAGTGGCTTGAAGGGCTGAAACCAAGATCACTCACAACATGGGCCCAAGTAGAGCAAGAATTTCTGAATAAATTCTTCCCACCTGCCAAGAAAGCACTTCTCTGCCAGAAAATCACCGCTTTCAAACAGAAGCATGGGGAACCGCTGGCAAAGGCATGGGAACGCTACAAAGAACTGTTGCGATCTTGCCCTACTCATGGACAATCACCCTACGTTATTCAAGAGATCTTCTTCAACTCTCTTGATCAAGTCACCAAGGACAGAATCAACCAGTATACTCGCTATGAGTATCTGACGATGCCGCCAGTTGACGCATGGGGTGTGCTAGACAAGCTCACCAACTATGACAACAAATATGGGTCTACTGCAAACTATGAGGAGAACTCCTATGCCAGGCCAGCACCATCTATGCCACTCTATGAGCCAGCAAAGAAGATTGACCCAGATGTCAGGGAGCAGTTCTACATAGACCAGAATCGTAAGCTCCTCAAGCAAGTCAAATATCTATCTGTCAATTAGCCTTGCATCGAATGCGGATCACAGAGGGACACCACTACTGAGTGCCCACACACTGAGCAAGTCAGAATGACAGAGACACATGAGGAAGCAGCCTATGCTGGGGGTCCAAATCGCTACATGGGAGATCAAAGGTTCTATCAGCCTCAGTGGAACCAAGGTCCTCCTAGGAACCCCCTACCCTACAGAGCTCCAGGACATCCAGAAAGGGATCAAAAGAAGGACGATCTACAGCTCATCCTTGATGAGATGCGCCGAAATCATGCACAGAACCTGCAGGCTACGAACACCATCAACAATCAGCTCCAGAATTTCAACACAAAATTTGGAGAACTGGACATCTGGAAAAGGGGAATAGAGACGCAGATGGGTCAAATCACTGCACAGATCCCACGACCATCCGGACAGCTCCCTGGGCAAACAGAACCAAATCATAATGGGAAAACCGGACACGTCGCAGCTATCAAACTCAGAAGTGGGCATCAATTACACGAGCCAGAGGTCGGAAAACAGCAAGGCAAGGAGGAGCAGTAACTCGAGACAGAGCAGAACCTACTCGATCTCGAGGAGACTCTAGTCGATCTCGACAAGCCACTGCTCGACACAGACCAGAAGCTGAGCTCGGACTCCACTGCAAAGCCCAGCAAGCCGAAGTCGACCACCCCACTCGATCTCGAGGACCCCCTGGTCGAGATCGAGGAACAGCAAGCCAAGGTCGACGACTCTGCAGCACCTACGACAGCTGATCTGGCTCCGAAGCAGAAAAAGCCACTGCCTTTCCCTTCAAAAGCACACAAAAAGATCCCACCGCAAGTAGGTTTACCAGATTTGTTAATATGCTGCAAGAACTGAATGTTTCTATTCCTTTTACAGAAGCCCTGCAAGAGATGCTTGGATATGTCAAATTTCTAAAGGAAATCCTGAGCAAGAAGCGATCCATCTCAGAGATCGCAGGCGAATGCAAAGTACTCCACTTCCCTGAAAAGAGACCTGACCCTGGTAAGTTTTCTGTTACTGTGGGTTTTGGACAATATAAATATGATTCTCTGTGCGATTTAGGAGCAAGTGTGAGCATCATGCCTCTATTAATCTGGCGGAAGGTAAAAATAGGATGCATAGAGCCTGTGGATGCCAAACTATACATGGCAAACAATACAGTGGTCATCCCTACAGGTATAGTTGAGAATGTCCCCGTCCAGGTTGGTAAATTCTTTGTTCCAGCAGATTTCCTTATCATAGACTGTGCTGAAGATCCTACTAGCCCTATTATTCTTGGTAGACCATTCTTAGCAATTGCAGATGCCAGAATAAGTGTTAAGAATCGATCGCTCACCTTCACCATAGGCTATGAGGTTTTAGATTTCTCTTTTGGCCCTGCAAAAGAGGAAATTTCATGGCTGGAGGTGAAAAGCATCAGCAACCACGGGACCCAGCAAACAGCGGAGGAAAGCGCCAGAACTGTACTCGAGGTCGACAAGCCCTCCTCGATCTCGATAAGCACTCTACTCGATCTCGACAAGCCCTTGTCGAGATCGACAACCTCTGCTGAGCCACTGACTTGCCAAGAACCTAAGTATGGGATCCCTGTACTCGAGGTCGACCAGCAGTACTCGACATCGACTAGCCCCAAGCCCAAAGATTTCTGTTTTGGGTCCGAAAAGGTAAGTTCAGGTATGAATCCTACTCCCCCTCAGTCCATAAAGAAATTTTTCAATAATTTAAGGGGAGGTAAGGCCCCGTGGCGAGAAAATCTGCGAAAGCTAAGGGCTGGAAGGAAGAAGAAGAAAGAGAAGGGAGATGATGCAAGCAACCCCCTATCAGCTGAGCGTGCATACTACCATCAGGACCTAGATGATCCAGGAGAAGGGCCAAGCATAAGCGGGCCCCACACAAATGGTCCTTGAGCGCAAACGGAGAAGTCGGCCTAGCGACTCTAAAATCTAGAGCATGTATATAAACTTTATGAATTTTGAGACTTTTTTTGAACTTTTTGGTTTTTGGTTTTATGTCTTTTAGAATACTTCATGTGGATAGTCTTGTTTTTGCGTGCAATCTAACACTTTTAGGTCGGCAAGCAAATAAGGATCGCGAAAAGTGGAATGAAGAAGTCCCTGAAAAACAGTCAAAATCGACGAAGGCCAAGTCGACGACGACAAGGAGGAGCAGCCCAGACACTCGTCGATATCGAGTAGGCCAACTCGAGATCGACAAAGCCTAGAATGCCCCTCGACTTCAAAAACCACTGGACGCAAAAAAGCTCCTCGAGATCGAGTACACTGTACTCGAGATCGACAAGCACATCTACTCGACATGCACTAATCAGCCATCCTTGATGTGTTATCCTGTGAGTTCCTTCCTTTACTCTTGTTTTTATTTGATTTTATACAGTGGGGACACTGCATATTTTAAGTATGGGGTGGGGGAATGGCTCATTATCATTATCATATGTTTTAGTCTTGCTTTTTGGTTTTACATGGTGAAATTTTAATTTTTATGTTATGCATTCATGTTTAAATTTTATGCATTTTAATCATTTGTCATACTTTAGTCTTGTTTTTGCATAAAATAAAATAAAATAAAATAAAAAGAGAAAAAAAAATGCATGTTTAAGTTTTTGCATTGTTTTTATACCCTCACTTAGATGTCCTATGATGATAAATAATGATTGACTTGATCATATAAATCCTATGGCATGTGTGGAAGGTTTAGCCTAAGTCCTCAAAATGGTTTTTATGTGGATTGAGAACTTGTGATGAAATTGAGCACATATGATCCTAAGCTAAAGGTTAAAATCCAACAAAAATTGTCCCAGTGAGAATTTTGGCCTTATAGGGAGAACATTAAAAATCCCTCTGCTTTCTTGAGTGTATTTACTCTTCCTATGCATCTCTAAATGTTGTGATAGTTATTCAAAGCCAATGCATTTATATGTTTATGTGAATGAGAATTAAATGATGGAGGCACCTTTTAATCCAATTTTATCCTCTCTTTACCTACCCTGCATTATCCCTTCTTAAAGCCATAACATTAGCCTGAGACTTTTATTGCGAACTCCACAAAATTATCCTTAGCCAAATTGAGCCTGACCCCCATGGTTGGAATGATGATTTGTGGAAAGAATAAGCTTATGTTGCATTTCAAGTAGGAAGGATTGGTGAAATTATTGAAACATGGGTTGGTTTTACATTTTTATCTTGCTAGGCACACTATGTAAAAGGATTTTTGGCTCACATTATAAATGCACCATTAAGTTTTATTTTCGTTTAAAAAAAATCGAAAAAAAAAGTACATATGTTTATAAATAAAGTGCATGAGCCAAATTTACCTTATTTCTTTCATTATTTGCAAGATACATACTTTGGAGAGGTTGAGAAAGTTTGAAAGGTTACATACTTCATTGAGATAAATTGGAGAGTTTGGTTGATGCATATGATTGAGAAGTTATGGTTTGGTTGTGTTGGAGATTTAGGAGTCTTGATTCCCGAATTCTATTTAGCACCACATGGCCAAATAATTCCATATCCTATTATTTGTTACCAAGCCCCATTACAACCCCGCCGAATAGAATCTTCTTTGAAGACTTCTATTGAGCGAAGTCCTCCTGATAATTCTTGTTTCATTTACATGATTGGTTGCGAAGTGGATTTATATTTAAATTACAATGTTTATGAGATTGTATATGGAATTGAGTTGAGAGTTGATCTTCATAGCCTAAACACATTGAGAATTGAGTGTAAACACATTATCCCTGTGAGGTTGGATTTATATTGCCTATGCCTATGGATCGCTCATATATGTGTGATGATGTTAAATTCACTTGTCTTACATTGCTACTAATTGAGATGTTACTTTTGACAAAGGCGAAGACTTGAAGGATGTGTTGTAGGTCTTGGTTATTGTTTGGTTATTGCTTGAGGACAAGCAAGTCTAAGTATGGGGTGATTTGATGTCTCCAAAGTAGCCATGTCTCTATACATATTTTAGTTCCATATTCTTTACATTTTGCATATTTCGGGTTGGGAATATGTCGGATTTATGTAGTATATGCTTATTTGTCAGAAATGGAGATCTACATAAGTTTCTGTTTAATATCGGAGAATATGGAACCATTTCGGGAGAAAATCAAGAAGCAAGAACCGGGGCACAAAGCTACTCGACATCGACAAGCCTTAGTCGATCTCGACAAGACATGCCTAGACACCTTCCAGGATCGAGGAGCCTATGTTGAGAAGCTGAAGACGAAGAACTCGACTCGCGAACCTTCGTCGAGGTCGAGTAGGGCTACTCGAGATCGACAAGACCTCGGAGACAACCCGGAGTCGAGGAGAACATGTCCGAGGAGACTGAGAGACTACCCGACCATGCCCGGACGCCCAACTCGAGATCGAGGAGTGTTCCTCGAGATCAACAAAGCTGAGGAGCCACACCCGGGCATGTCGAGAAGATCTACCCGACGCTGCCGAGAAGACCTAGTCGATGAGTCACCCAACTCGAGATCGAGTAGGGCTACTCGAGATCGACGAAGCCCTTGAGCCATGACCGAGCCACATCGAGGACCTATAAGCTGAGACGCCGAGCCAAGCCCAGTCGACCGACAATCCTACTCGAGATCGAGTAGACCTTTGTCGAGATCGAGGAGACCTCCAGGAGACGCGTTACGCGGTTTGAACAATTCTACTCGGATTTGGAGCCCTTGGGGCTGAAGATTGCCGAGTCTATCCGCGATCTATCCACTTGAAGACTATTTAGATATAATTCCCTATTTTAGATTTAATTTCTTTGTTGCTTTTATTTATCTTTTAAGCTTTTTAGATATAGATAAAGATTTCTATCCTTGAGTAGCAAGGTTTAGAAGCCTATAAATAAAGCCCATGGGGTCGATTTCCATTCATTCAATTTCAGAGACAATTCAAATTTCAGTAGGAGAAGTAGTATATATAGAGAGAGAGAGAGAGAGTGAGTGGCCAAGAGGAGTTTTGTGAAGCGAGAGTGGAATTGGCTTCCTTTGGTTGTAAGCTCTATTTTATTTTATTAATGCAAGTTTATTTCCTTTTATTATTGATGTCTTTAATTATGATGAAGCGCGAGTAGTCAACCCACTTCTAGGGTTGGGGCGAGCCCGACGTTAGCCATGCATAATTGAGGTAAAGATCCGACCTTTATCAAGTTTCGAGCATCTACTACTTGTTTATGTGTTTATTACCCATCTAATGGAGATCCATGATAACAACTTGGATTGTAAACATAAAATCAGTAGAGACAATTAGGGTTTCCTGAAGGAGTTGTCTAATTGTTGGAAAAGGCGAAAGCTTGTCCTTTGATGCGATTCACATGATTATCTGTTTTATCTATGCCTTATGCATGCTTAGTTATCGTTGTTGCAAACCCCAATCTTGGAAGTCTTTTACATACAGTTTATTTCGAGATCCCAAAGCATTTGTTTTTATTTCCTTTCGTTTTAGTTTCTGCCCTTACTCGAGATCGAATAGCACTCGTCGATCTCGACTACTGATTTTCGACCAAGGTCGCTGTAGCTTCTGTGTGCAGGTACTCGACGAGACAAGCCGAAGTCGACCAAGACTGTACTCGATCTCGAGTAAGGCCTTGTCGAGATCGACTAGCCTGTGACTGCTGCGCTGTTTGACTTGCCTGATCTCCTGTCGACTTACCCTAGTCGAGATCTAGGACACTGTTGTCGACTTCTGTGAGATTCCACCGCTGCCTAGGATCCGCTGACACGCTTTCTCGTGGATCGATCCTGACTTCCCGCTGCTACATCGGGAGGAAGTCTTGTAATTATTTGCAAGGGACGGAATCTGGTTTGCTGTGATTTAGTTATATTTTATATTTGCATTCTCGATTTCCTCCTACAACACCGCCCTACCAGTCCATGATCGAGTCGATCATGGAACATTGCGGAGGCAAACGCCGCATCATTGCGGAGGCAAACGTCCCATGCTCGAGATAGTGTTGGGCCCCTCCGTCAACGTCTCGTCCCGTCATTTCCATGGAGTGTGTTGCACGAAATCCTAACCAAATGCAAAATAAACAATTGTCTTCAAAGTGCTTCCATGACCCTTACATAACTTATATTTGGGGATTACGCTCCCTGTTGAACCCTTGCAAATAACCCATTGGCCCGAACATGTACCGAACCTATGATACCGACAATGGCTCAGTGCTTAACAACACAATCGTCCGGTATTTATAATGGGGGAGCAATATTTTGTTAACCCGGACTATGTGCGGATACAACCGCAAGTGGGTGCGTAGACAGACACATAAAGATGTGTATCGATCCGCGATATGTTGCGTACATATAGCAACCTTTCCCGTTCATCGGACATTGCCGAGAGGTAGCCGTCCGAATGTTCTTCCACAACCGTTTGCGGACCTATACCGCATTACCCGATTTGATCAAACCGGGAAATCTACGACACCGTAAAGAATGACGTAAATTACTATTTTACGTGAACTGAGCATAACTATTGTGCAACCACATCATACTCAACAATATATCAGTGTTACTATTTTACGTGAACTTTACATCGTCAATGTCACAATTTAGAGAATGACGTGTGTTTTGGGCCCGCTCTCAATCTTCTCTGTCCCAGAAGTGTGCTTGCACGTACATTAACAATCGGAAAATGGACGACCACCGTAGGCGTCGTTAAGAATACGTACTACTCACAAAGCGAGATAATTTTTATGCTTCACCGATCGTTAATCAACTTTGTACAACTTTGTCATATCTTGATAGCGAAACTTGGGGAAATAAAACACTACATGAAAGAACAATGAATATAATAACAATACAACAGTTGTGTATACGCTTACATACGAAAAGTTCGAGGGTGCGGGGTCACACGCCAGAGGAGGCCTCTATAAAGATTACGCACTTTCATGCGTACCAGCTACACGGGGGGATGCGTAACGGCTACGCATGTAATTGTACAGCTATTCCGCAAAATTTAGTCGTCTGGAACACATTGTCTCAACGTGTCCCCTATTGTGAAAGAGGAAGAGCCAGTCGTCGGCGGTACGCACTCACATGTTAGTGCCCCACATGCTATCTCGCTTCTTCCAACACCCGAAGAGTCCACCACATCTACCGGTCGAACCAACCCCGATAGGGCGAGAGTTTGAGGTTACACAACCGAAGGTGTATTTTCATCGTCCCTAACTCAAAGAGCTTCCATGATCTTTACCTTCGTCGGTGTGATTGTAGAAGGTGAGAGAATATAGCAGTGTGGTACATGTGAGTGACTGTTAGAGCATATGCTCAGGATGAATGTCGATGCATTTATATAGAGATAAGGGACCCACGACGAAGCGGAGATATCCGCAGCACAAACTGCACATATGCGCGACTACATGCGTATGATTCCGCAATAGACCGCGTAGACTTCCGCAAGGGTAACCAAAGGCGTCAGCATGCGGATCTATCTGCTTCGAAATGTGGATTCACCCGCACCCCACCACGTGGACATACGTGGTATCTCGAGGAACGCAGGCCATCGCACCGGATCCCCTATAAATACTTCCACTTCACACCCCATTTTGATACACCATCCGCATTCTCTCTCACCACTTTCTTTCTTTTATCGTCGTTTGTGGATGCCCGTAAACTATCAAAGTGCTTCCGTGATCTATATGTAATTTGTATGAAGATTACGCGAAGATCATGAAACACTTTGATAGATTATCCGGTTATCCAAGTGATCAACTTTATCGACGGTTTTCATAGAAGTCAAAATATTCATTCCGAATTGGTGTACGTTGTCGAATATCAATATATTATCAAAGTGTTTCACCGATTATTTGTTACAATTCCTACGAATTTAAGTAAAGATCGGTCAACATTTTGATGACATATCTGATTATTCATTCCCAATATCATCAATTCTATTTATATGGTTGCATTGCGTCCACCACATCGCCTATCTCCGTATCAGATACAAACTTTGTTCGTTTGCACCCTCCGCATTCTCTCTCACCACTTTCTTTCTTCTATCGTCGTTTGTGGATGCCTGTAAACTATCAAAGTGCTTCCGTGATCTTTATGTAATCTGTATGAAGATTACGCGAAGATTATGGAACACTTTGATAGATTATCCGGTTATCCAAGTGACCAACTTTATCGGCGGTTTTTTATAGAACTCAAAATATTCATTCCGAATTGGTGTACGTTGTCAAATATCAATATATTATCAAAGTGTTTCACCGATCTTTTGTTACAGTTCCTACGAATTTAAGTAAAGATCGGTCAACATTTTGATGACATATCCGATTATTTATTCCAAATATCATCAATTCTATTTATATGGTTGCATTGCGTCCACCACATCGCCTATCTCCGTATCAGATACAAACTTTGTTCGTTTGCGACCTATTATGAATACCTGTGAACTATCATACTGATGTTTTATTATCTTGATTTTGTCTCCTCCATTATTAGTGTAAGTTAGTCAATACACGTTGGTTATTCGTGGATTACACTACCATAACAGTGTTTTTCATCTATCCATTACTAACATCTCCATACAGTTGTTAAAGTTCTATGAAAAAATTGATAACATATGTGCTTAGTTGTTTGAACGGTTTGTATTAATGCGTGCTACAGTGCAAATATTTACTTTGCGATGTTTTGCAGTGTTCACTCCCACGCGAGTTGTTACAATATATTATCAAAGTGTTTACCCAATATATGTCTACTATTTTGCACAATATGATGAACCCACTTTAATAACATATATTGACATACAAAGAAAACAACGATTACAAAATACCGATCAATTATGGACATTTTATAAAATCCTTACAGTTATTCAGTATCAATCGCCGGAACGATATTCACCATTGACATTCTGCACCAGCGTTACTAACATGTTGTACCAATGTAACGTATTCAACATTCGTCGTCTAATACAAAGGCAGTACGTTGCGGACCGTTTGAGCTGTTCAAATTTGAAATTGGCCAATTGCCAACGGCTAGATTCATTACGCATGATGATGCGTTACAGCACGCGCTTTCGCAACGGTCGACTTCCACGCATCGTCATGCGGAGAATGGCCAATGTTGCGTACCGCCTCCACGAGGCTCCATTGTTCCGCTCTTTGTTGCGAAATTTTACGCAACCTGCTCCGTAGTGCATTCCCAGAATTACGCGATGGGTTGCATAACTAGACGCGCCTTTCAACGGTCCTGTCGCATCATGTGGGCCCCTTATCACGCGTCGCTACTCTCCGACGTTGCGGAGTAATTAGGCCCACTAACAAATACTATAATTGTCGATTACAGATGACAACAAATAGTAAGCGTCACTTAGTTCCCGAATCCTCGAACCCTTTCCCTCCTCGTCTCTCAAATCCTTTCCCCCCTCATCTCCTCTTGGCTTTGCGTTGCCATGTCGAGTTCTTCTGCCGATCCCGTAGAACGCGTTTCCGTCGATGACGTACCAATAGAACAGTTATCCGTCGACGAGGTATGCTTCGTTTCCTACCATTTTCATCCCATTTACAAAAAAAAATTTGTTATTCTCCCTCTAACTTATGCACGCAACTCACAAAATTGAATAGGACGCAGACGTCAACGCCTCAGAACAAATGCCGGATTTCACATATATTTTTACAACCAACCGGGAGTGGACAAATCGCGACGAGATGGTTCGGACATTCCAAGACGCAACCGCTACCCATCTGAAAATGGTGCTAGTGATCAAGAGATCGTGGCCGTTAACCGAACGGCTCCTCGGTAGCGTACTCCTCGCATGTGAAAAATTCGGCATCTATGAGCCGAGAAAGAAGGTGAGAGAACGTAGGGAGCGCGGCGAGGCAACGAAGAAGGGTAACACGAAACTCACAAACTGTCCATTCTCTTTAATGGGTCGGGAATTCGAACGCGGAAAGTGGCACATGTACGTTTTATCTAGAACGCACAACCACGACCTTCCAGATATTCTACTAGGTCACGCCTACCGTGGGCGTATCCACCCACAGGCATTGGAGGTCGTGAAGATGTTATCGTCGCATGGGACACCCCTAAAGCCGATATACTCGTTGCTGCACTCAGAAGAGGGATGTGTTACATCACGACGTCAGCTGTATAACGCCAAGGCCAAGCTTAAGTCCAAGGCTCGAGGGGAGAGGACCATAACCCAAGATGTTCTACACCAGATGAAGGCCAAGCGGTACTTCTACGTTGTAAGGAGGAAGCCTGACTCCGACGTGATAGGAGGTCTTTTCTTCACCTACCCGGACGCCCTGCATTTGCTGAAACTATTTCCGTATGTCATCGAAATCGACAGTACATACAAAACCAACCAGTACGTCTTCATGTCATTCCCTTTAACTATTGTTCTCTTTGCAAATTGTTCCAAATTTCATCTAATATTTGTCGCCTGGGTTTCACCTCACATTTTTTTTACTGCCACATCTGAAGGTACAAAATACCCTTGGTTGAGTTTATCGGCTTCACATGCACGGGGATGAACTTCAGCATAGCTTTCGCTTTCCTCTGCGATGAGACCACAGAGTCTTACACTTGGGCCCTCAACCATCTCCGCTTCCTCTACGGAGACAAGACACCGGAGGCTATCGTCACTGACAGGGAGCTTGGTCTACTTGGTGCGATTGCCGCTTCCTTCCCCACAGTCAACCATATATTATAATGGGTCCACATTCTGCGGGGGTGCGAGCAAGCGGCCTTCGAACGGACACGCGACTTAGAAACAGCGCGAAAGTTCAAGAACGACTGTAGAGCTGTGTTCGAGTCGAGATCCCCCGAGTCGTACGAGTCGCGGTGACGGTGGATATATGCCAAGTGGAACCACATCCCCGGATTGATGCAGTACCTCTCCTCCATGTGGCTCCTGCATCACCGAAACAAAATTGTCAGAGCTTGGGTGGACACCAGCCTTCACTTAGGAACGAGGACCACAAACAGGTTTTACATTCAATGCCCTCCTCAATCTATACCTTTACGTTTTCACGTATATATTTTATGCTAAGCTGGACAAAATGGAATTTTCATTTAAGGGTCGAGTCCGCACACCCAGCACTGAAAAACACGTTGCAGTCCCCCGTAGGAGACTTCGGTTGCATGTTCGCAACCATCGACTTATTGATGAAGGATCAAATTTTAGAGGTCAGAGGGTCACTAAACAGGGACCGCAACACGTGGTGCACCGACATGCACAACGTTGACATTTTTTGCCGGGTACGAGATAGGATCTCAACGCATTGCTACGACCTCCTCAACGCACTATACCAGAAGGTTAAAGACACTCCACCGACCCAAGAATGCACCGACCAGTTTTGGAGAGTGACGTACGGGATACCATGTACTCACGACATATATCGGTGCATGCAAGATAGTACGCCTATTATGCCGAGCCAGATTCACACGTTTTGGAAGCAGTTGGATTGGAAGGGAATTTAGCAGGACTCGTCGTCGGACTCCGTCCCCATGACCGAGGCTCAGATCGCCATCAATGACTTCTTGCAAAGGTACCAACGCGGTGAAGTGCCCGATGACGAGTTGGCTAGAGTGGCAACTACATTGGCGGACGGCCAGTTCCCTGCTACCACCAACCTAGTTCCACCCAATCCCCCTGAGCTATCGAGGGGCAGACCTCGGGGACGAGGGCGCCGTAACCCCTGTCAAACTAACCCCTTGGCATGGGAGAGAACGCAATCGGCTGAACGACGTCGCCAAGAGCGGGCACAGGCACCGCGTCCACGCGGAAGAGGCCGCGGGCGTGGCCGCGGCCGCGGACGTGCCTAGAACGACTCAACAGATGTGTTGCGCCACGAAGAGGCGGCTTCCAACATAGCCGACGGTGGAGGCCCCACCTACCCTACCGGTCGTGCAGGCCCATTTCCCCTGGGTAGATGATGACATCGACCCATTCATGACAATCTTCATCGACAGAGTGAAGAACGTCGGTTCTGACGCCCATTGCGGATATCGAGCATTTGCTGAGCTCCTTGGTTTGGGCGAGAATGAGTGAAAACAAGTTCGTCTCGCCCTCGCACAGGAGATGACTGAGCATCGACACGTTTATAGCCATGAACCACGACTGGACGACTACATTTTTAAATGTACCTTCACCGGCCCCATTGTCGACCGAGAGTACTGGATGGAGTGTCCTATGATGGGTTTCGTCTTCGCCACAAGATTCCAGACGCCCTTGGTCATCCTCAGCAGGAACTATCCGATGCTTCTACTCCCTCTCGATGCACGGGACCCTCCCCCACAGAAAGCAAACTTGGCAATCTGCATCATCAACAACAGAACCCATTGGGTGCCGGTGAGCTACCAATTGCATGACATATTTTTTTCCACACTTCACAACCACAAATACTGACGTATTCATTTTACTCTTTTCACAGGTATGGTTGCGTGACGACTCATTGCTCCCACCCATATACCCTGAGTGGTATCGGCACCGACAACAGAGCGTTGTTGGATGGGATCAACCGTTTATAGCAAAAATCAACCAATACCGTCCCTTCCGACTTCGAGATGGACCCCCTGTTCTACCTGTGATTTTCCGATGTGTTACTCGTGTCACTGTCTTTTGTTTATTACAACTACAAATCAAAACACTTATTCAGAGGAGTATTTATGACTTTCTATGAATGTGTCACGTTCTCAACGAAGTATTCTTTCAACAACATAACTAAAGCTATTATACCAAGCTTAAGGCAAGGAGTAAAATGTTTGTCATACGGCAAACCACTGCTGCCTTAGGTCCGCAGCGTATTGCGGAGAAAAACCGGTTACCCCAAGACGTTGTTTGGCTGACTTGTAAACAGTAAACCCTAGTTCCGCAACCGTATGCGTAATAACACCGTATATCGAACCACCGCTTACCATAAGACGTTGTTTGGCAGACTTCTGGAACAGTTCCCCTAGTTACGCAACCTTATGCGTAATAATACTGTATCAAACACCCTGTTTGGCCTGACTCCCGCCGAGTTACGCAATTTGTTGCGTACCAAGTTCCGCAGCTTGATGCGAAGATTAGCGGTGTATTCAGTAAAAATTAGCGGTGTATCGAACAACCCCTATAAAAATCAGTACGAGTACATATTTATGTATCGTGTGTAATAATTAGAGTGGTGGGAGTTTGTGGATTACAAGGAAAAACCATGGAAAAAGTCAGTAAAACGAAAACAAGTTTCACTCTTTCTCTTACTTTATGATTGTTCTTAACTGATGCACAATCTCAAAATTTTATATAATCCGCTAAAAAATTGTTCTTGAAGATGGAGTTTCAAAGCTAAGAAGGCGAAAACCATGTCAAGCAGCAACCAATTGAAGGTGAAGCCCAGCAGCAGTACTAGTCTTAGTAGGAAGCCAGATGGATCTTCATCTTCAAAGGGATCACCACCATCTCTTGCACCAAAGAAGATCCAGAGCTCAACCAAGCTGCCCATTATTGATTCCAAGAACAAATTTGTCTCTAAAACTACTAAATCTGAGGTACCCCTTTTCTTTCTAGATCTCCCTTCAAAGGGATTACCTTGATTGTTGAGTATTTGATCAATTGATTGATCTCGTCTGTGTTTCATAGCCCAAAGCACTTACAGGGTTTTGATTTGCTGACTTTAGGTCAATTGGGAGTTCAATTTTGGGTTTTTTTTAGTATTAGCTTGAATCAATTACAATGGGGAAATTATTCAGCCTTATGGATCGTTCTTGCTGGTGAATTACTTGATTTTGTTGAATAATTTATCCCACACCAGAGAGTAATGAACCCTCTATGTGGTATTTAAGCGGTATTGGCTAGCTTTTAGGATGGGTTACAAATGATCACTTCAATTTTGGGGTTTTGCAGTATTAGCTTGAATCATTTACAATGGGGAAACTATTCTCTTGATTGATTGCTTGATATTGTTCAATGTGAAGGTGAAACCGATCTCTTCGTCTAAATCATCTTCGAAAACAAGTACGAAAACCACTGGGAAAGGGAAAGGTACAAGAAGGGCGAAGAAGGTTTACAGTTTGGTTGGGCAAAAGTTTGATCCTCCTGAAGAGGTTGGTGAACTGAATCCCTATGAACTTACTTTTTAGGGTTCATATGCCTGAAATTGCATGTGCTTATTCTGTTGACAGAGGGAACCCTTGAGGATATTTTACGAGTCGCTGTCTAAACAGATTCCGTCTAGTGAAATGGCAGAGTTTTGGTAAGCTTTTCCTTCCATGAGGATGGTTGATTTGATTGTATTCACTGCATGAGTTTTCATGTTGCTGTTTTTTTTCCCCTTGTTACTATTGGAAATCAGAGCTTAAAACAACTGAATTTAGGTATGTTGCATTGGTTCTTTCACCATAATGTTGCTCTGTCCGTCTCGTTAGGTTCAAAATGCTTCATGGATCAAATACTTCGAAAATAATAATGTTATCTATTAAGAGCTTAATTGCAGCCCTTACGCCATATACTTCTTTTAATGAAAACTAGAGGTTCTGGACTCGATCATATATATTCCAAGGGAAGAAACATTTTCTTGTTCATTTTAGGAAGGTCACAAAAACCTTTATAAGAATGTTGAGCTTCTAAAAAAAAATGGGCAGCTGAATCCAGAAAAGAGATCTGAAAAATGCCCCAATTTGGAAGTTGATGGCCGGATCAAATGATCACCAAATGAAGGTCTTTCATCTAGCTCTAGCTGTATCTGTAGTCTTCTTACCAAATAGAGGTCTTGAAAGAAAGGGCAAGTTTTTTTTTAAAAAAAAATTATTTTTAATAATAATAATAATCTAGATGTCAACCAATATCGAAATACTGTTACAGACATGGAAATGATACGGATACAAGGAGAAACAGTTTGTTTGCATAATTCTATGTTTAGGATCATATGATAAGATAGAGGAAAATAAGAAGAAACCGAATATGGATACAGTAATTACTACCCCTGAGGAGTTTATGTGGATCTTTGCGGTTAGAAAGATGACACTAGGTTCCGAGTCAATGTGTATAGTGGTTTGCTAGTATACTGTCAAATTTTCAATACTTGCAAGGATAGGGCCAAGTAGGAGGGGATCCAATCCAAGGTCTTGAGGAACAGTTGGAAAAAGTATGTTTGCACTTGAATAAAAGAGTACTCCATCCATTAACCAAAGGAGGTCATTGTAGCCTCAAATAATTCTTAGATAATGGCAGTGTTATATTTTCTATCCTGTTAGTTGTGTCAAAGTGAAAGAAACTGATCTCTTCCGTACAAGTTTCGCATAATGTTCTTCTTTTGGATCAACGGCTTCAACATGTACATAGCTGCTTTGTGCATGTCCTACGTGTTTCGGTTTGGATTCCTCTTTGATGAAAATTTCCAACACGCTTCATTTTAGAACAGATACACTGTTACAATCCTTTGGCTGCATTGAAAAGCTAATTAAACCACTCAAGTACATTGTCATGCTATAGGCAAACGCCACCAGACGTCAATGGATGATGTTGGGAGAAGGTTGATTTATATATGGTGACACGCATGACATTATCTTGGAGGATATCTAGAATCGTATTTGAAATCTAAGTTTCGTCCACAAATAGAAAAGCATGAAAATCTCTCAATCCCACACCATAAATATAGCAAGCTAGGACTAACTGAAAAGGGCAATAAATGGAAGAATTATATTAACAGGGAAAAAATAGTTGGAAGTCGTCGTCTCCCCCTTAATTCCTGAATAATTGGTTTGAACAGTATGATTTTGTAGTGATACCTAACTACTAACCAGGTTTAAAGCCTCCTTAAAATGGAAAATCAAAGGTTTTAAGACTATATCCTCACTGTATTGATAGAACATTAATTGACTTCTTAAGGAGAGCTGAATTGATCAGCTAGCTAGCTCACAGTCACCGTTCAATCCATAACTATAGTGGCCGGCTTTTGTATATGAACAGTTCAAATCTTAGGCTTAAGCAGGCATTCTAGGAATACTTTTTTCGTCCGATACAAACAGTAGGCTAAGTGTATCATCACAGTGCTAATTTCTTGAAAGCTGCTGGTCGCATGAATGTTGTTTTCTAAAACTCTCAAAATCAGCATTTACACTGACATAAGAGCGGTACCACACGAGAGCTGATACATTGTGCTAAACCACACTCCCAACTGTTAAAACTTTTTCTTGAATGCCATTAATGTACAAGAAAGTGATCAATCGAAGCTTAAACAGCCCCACTTTCCGTTTTCGATTCAATGCTTTAAATAGCGAGAATTCACTAGCTTAGCTTCTCAGTTGTCATCTTTCATAAACCCTACTAGAAATGTCATCTACGTACTAAATGTGACTTTCATGTATTTTGATGTGGTCTTTGTGGTCCTGGATACAATATAAATGATCTTGACTTATATTAGACGGAAAAATAGCTCGTGTGAAGATGCCGGTGTAACTTGGTAATAAAGTGTTAGCAATAATCGCGTGCAATAACCATCCTTAGGATCTTGCACAAGAGTGGTACCGAAGGTCACTAGTTCAAGATCAAGGGATGGCTAATGTGTTACAAAGTGGATTTGGATACTAATGAAAATCCAATAATCGTGTGCACAGGATCTTGCAGAAGAGTACGTGGATGCGTCATAGAGCAGCCAAACATACGGAAATGGATCTGTTTTGTTTCCGAAATCAAACGTCTAAATGGTCTGATAGTACATACTTTGGTGGTGCATTGCAGGTTGATGGAGCATGGCTTGTTATCCTCAGAAAGATCAAGAAGGGCTCATGAGAAGAAGCAAAGGAGGCAAAAACAAATTAAGTTGGGAATTCCCACGAAGCCTCCCCCTCGTCCTAATAAACCAGAGAGTTCCATGAGTCAGCCACAGGGAGCGAAGAATCCTCACCCGCAGGCAGCAAAGAACAGCGAGATAAAGTCCAATAAAAGGATAACCAATGACAGAGATGACGACGACTTCATTCTGAGTATCAAGAGAAGAAAAGGGTAAGACACGTACTCTCACTTGTCTCTTACATACAGTAAGTGTAAAAAACTTGTACACCCTTCAAAATCTTAAACTGCAATAAGGGGAACAAAACATAAAGGTTTGTACTTGTGTATGTAACAATATAATTCCATGTACTGTGTAATTTATAGGAATCAATAATAAAAACAAAGAATAAATCTCACCATTTTAGATGTATCCGCTGGTGTTATATATTTCTGTTGCATTTTGATTATACAATTTCAGGATATTTGGCTTACATATATTAGGAAGCACTTATCGCAGAACGAAGATCGGAAAATACATTCCTGAACAAAATTATGTTGTATTGCCTGATGTTGGTCAGATTATCAGCAAGAATTAGTGTGTGTTTGGTTGAATATTCAAAGAAAAGGCCACATCATGATCATGTATTTTTCCTTGCTTGTAAAAAGACCCCTTAGACAGCAACTGCAACTTGTACATGATGGTTGTTTGGCTGCATTATTACGGGCACTCGTAATAAAACAAGAGACACGCGGAATCCAAAAGTTGTCGCTATACAGCGACAGCTAAGCACTTCCGATGCTGGTTACTATGGATGAACAACACTATTTCTGTAGACTGGTTGTTTCGCCGGGAAAAAGGGATGATCAATGGCCGGCCTAGTGCTATAAACTACTTTCAGATAACATTTGATACGATTCGTAGCTAGGTGAGATCGAGCCCTGGCCATGTCTGTTGATGTAATCAGGGTTAAGACAGGCCGTGATCGAAATGCAGCATATATAAAAGCGTGTTTGTAACTTAACCTTTGAGGAAAATAATGTCCTTTTTTCTGTTGCATCTCATCAGCCCCTTGAAGCTTCTTTCCAACCACATTCTAACACAAAGTAATGTACGTTTAACCCCACGAATTGAAACCATGGCGAAGTGACTCACCCTCGGATTGTGACGAACTAAGCTAGGCGTTCTACGTACGAGCAATGAAGACGCTATTACACGATAAAATTAGTGGAGACGGAGATCGAGAGCATAGTCGATATAGCAATCGTCCTTGTAATTAAGTATATAGATCGATAATAGATTTCATTTTGTAAATCAAGGTTAAGGTATGTATGTAGGTAGATAGTGTACGGAGTATGATATTTGGGCGTGTGTAAATCCTTTTTCCGTCTTGTATTGAAATGACGTCGTTTTCGTTGTGGGAGCCTGTAATTAAACCCAAAGGCTGTGCTGGGGTGAGTGAGTAGTGAGTACTGTAGTCACTAATTATGGGGCCACATCGACTGGTCAGTACCTTCTCTTCAAGACAGCGACCCATTTGCATTATTCAACTACGTAATCATGACATGGTTTACACGTCAACTACACACGTTTGCTATATATGTTAGTAATAGTATGGGACTATGGGTTTACAATTTGGTGCGTCCATATGCACCCATTACACGTGCTAAATGTACTCACTCCAATGGGATTTATGATTCATTTTATCTTTATACTGTTATGTGTTCATAATTATTGCGCAAGTGGAGAAAAAAGTAACGAACGCATCTAAGATCAATTCGTTCAATTTGAAAAAAAAAACATTGAATGGATCTAGAATCCGTTTGTTAAATTCTAAAAAAAAAAAAATCTTACACCTATTTAAGATTTTGGACAATACAAATTTTAAAATACAAAATTCTTTATAAAATACAAAATTTAAAATACAAATTTAGAACGGATCCTAGATCCGCTATTAATATTAAGATTTATGGAAAACAAAAAAAATCGAATTTTAGAAAATACAAAATTCAAACGGATCTTGGATCCGCTATATATAAATTCAAAATTTGGAAAATGTAATAGTATGGGAAGAGAGCAGGCTCTATATCAAGTTGACATTTAATGAATAAAATTAAGGTAATACATAATTAATTAATTAATTAGATCTAATTATATAGACTACTAGTATCATTTCTCTTTAATTATATTTAGTAATGATCGTTAAGCCATGATAAAAACGCTCTGATTTTTTTCCCTCGCCGGAAAAAAAAAATCTCCTTGACTGGGGATCACCTCCGACAACCTCATCGGAGGCCAAAGAACTCCTCTTCAGAAGTCGAATACCCCCTCTTCAAAAGCCTATAACCCCTCTTCCAAGGTTAAAAACCAACCCCCGTCGGTCCAAGGCTTCGGGCCTGCCCCCGCCTTGCGCCGTCGGTCTCTTCCTCGTGCGTCGGCGCTGCTGCTCGGCGTAGCACCCCCTTGTGATGGCGATTCGGGCTGCCTCGACTTGCTTGTTTCTCCCTCACACTGCACCTCGCTTTGTTCGTTTTTTTTTGGGATGGATTTTTCCCTGAAATCCCAATCTATTTGGGGCTTTTCTCCTGGGTTTTCATAACTCTCCTCCCAGGATTCAAGCTCTATTTCTCGCTCAAAACTTCAATTTGATTTGGGGTTTCCACCGGTGTGTATCTCCTTCCCCTAAATCTGTGTTGGGTGGTATGATTTGTGCAAATCTCCGCCCTCCTTACCTTTGGTTTGGTTTTCGGGTGGATTCTCTCCGATTTGCCCTACTCTATTGGCCCTACCCCTTCGACCTTTACTGTTCAAGTTTCCGCGATTTGTCTGGCAGACTTCTACTAGTGGTGACATGAGGCGCTTGTTGTCCTCTCGTCCCCCTCTTCACTGTTTTTTGGCCCCTTCCCGTCTGGTTCACCGTCGTCGTCGGGTTCGGGCCTGGTTCCGATGCCGCTCGGGGCTACGTCTCCCTCCTCGACGGTTGGTTGGTTGCGCGTGCGTTTCAACCCTGGCTCTGGCCCCCGTTGTGAATCACTCCCTCTTCAGTGTTACGTTTCTTTTACCCCCTTCTTGGGTGGTGTATGTTGGCTCCTGATGTGCGTTGTTGCCATTCGCCTGGTTCTGTTCGCGTCCTCCTGCTCTCGTGTGTGCTTTTCAGCCGTCGTTTTGGGTTTCCTAGGTCTCGCCTTTGGTTTACTCTCGTGCCCGGGAGGCCCGTTTTAGATCTGGTTTGGCATGTTTCTTTGAGCCCAAGGCATATCCTTGGGCCAAAAGCAGCCCGATTCAAATTAAGAAAAAAATGGACTAAAATGGAATAAATTAATTAAAATTAAAAGTAGCAAATGATTATAAATAACTAATATAAATAAATACCGTTAGGGCTTGACCGGTTCGTTGTGACCGGTCCTTCGCGGTTTGCTTTGCTCGGGTGGCATGCGTCTCTGCTTTGGTGCAGCTGAGGGTTCTTCTTCTATGTTGGGGTTCTGGCAGTCGGAGTCGGGTTTGGTTGGGATCGAGGTAGTGTGTACGGAGTGACTCCGTGTATGAAAAGGAGCTTTCTGGAGGTTCGTCTTCACTACCCACAGGGATTCCTGATGTATCGCCGGCCAGCGGTGTTGTTTTAGGACGGTGATTCGCTTTCGTCCGTAGTCTACGTCCCCTTCGTGTTAGATTTAGTTTTTCTTGGTTCGTTTTCTTATAGGATACGTTTCCACTTGTTGTTTTTCTCCGCCTTTTGTTTTCGTTTGTATGTATTAATGGGTTTCCGTCTGCCAACTTGTCAGTCTTGTCGGCCATCAAGATTCATATATATCTGATCTTGAATTATTTCCTAATCAAAATAAAAATAAAAATAAAAATAAAAATAATTATATTTAGTACTACTAACGCACCTTCATCTAGATTGAGAATATACCTTGAGGTCCTTGGGCCTTTATGTGTCCTATCAATTTAATTTCATAAATATAATTAGGTGAATACAAGCGAGGTAGGTAGCTAGCTAGCTAGGACCAGCTAGCTACGAGCTCATATATTCATTAATTTCCTGCCTGCATTTTTTAGCTCATATCTCCTTAATTAACATATACGGAGTATATAGATGTGTATATACCATTGCCACCAGTTCTATTTATAGACATGTATAAGTTTCTAACTATGCACTTGTTCGTCTTTTAATTTAAATATATTGAAAACAAAAAACGTGTGCAATTAAATTGATTGATCAATCTCCCAACCTCCTCCCCTAGCCCTGTGCAACCAGTATAAAGTCGATCGATCTACACACATCATCAAAGTAGGGGTGGGCACGGGACGGGATTGAGTCGGGGCGGGACTTGTCCCGCGAAATTTTTACGGGACGGGATCGGGACGGGATTGACACTTTTTTTTCGGGACGCGATGATGTCTGGACGGGACGGGACGGGCCTTGTCCCGCAAATAAAAATAATAAAATATTATATAAATTTGCAAAGTGAAAAATGCTTTCATAATTCATTAATTTGTATAATATGTTGAATACGATATTCTTCTCAACTATATTATTCAATAATAATAATAATATTATTATTATTAATATTAATATTAATATTATAATACTATTATTAATTCATACAATGATTGTATAATTAATTATAATGTTCAACATATTTGGCTACAAGCTACGGGCTACATTATCTTACTAGATCGGGACAGAAAGGGATTGAGACGAGATTCACCAGATACCGTCTCATTATCGATTGATAGTTGGGAAGAATACCTTATTTAGCTATTTGCCTCTTGTAGCTATTTGCCTCTCCGTTTCTGTGCAGTCCGGTGGTGGCGCAGGGGACGTTCGACGATGGTGTATTCTCCGGCTCTTCCAGGCGCCCGGAGCCTCCTTTTTCAGGCCGTTATCCCTCATCGTAGCGCCTGGTACTAGTCTTTCCGGGGTTGCATCCCCTTCAGGTTTGTTCTCTTCATCTCGGTATTCGTCGGGTCGGCGGTGCGTCTGTTTTCTAGTTTTTGTGTGCTGTTCTGGCTGCTGTTCGGACGTCTTGGGGCCGAGGCTGTTTGTTGTTGGCGTCTACTTGCTGTGTGCTTCTATTTGTTCAGTGCCGAGGCCTATATGTTGGTTGATTTTCGCCGCTGTGTCGAGACTTACCTATTTGCTGTTTGTGCTGTTGCTTGCTGTTGAGGAGTGTGGTTTGTTGTGCTGTATTGTGTTGGTGGCTTTGTGTGTTATGGTGGTTGTGTTGGTCGTCTTTATTTTTGCTAGTTGTTGTTCCGTACTTTAGTTTTGCGTTTTGGATGAGAGGTGGGGGGTGTGTTCCGCCTGTGAGGGTGCATTGTCCATTTGTTGGGTGTGATGGATGTAGAGATGGCAGTGGCAAGGGCCTCACTCCCGCCTATTTTATTAGGCACTTGCGGGATATTCATTTGAGTGGCGATGCGTTGACGGGTTTCAAAACCATTCTTGGGTCCAATGTTGATATTTATGATCAGTTTGAGGCGGTTCTTAAGAAGCTTGGTCTTTGGTTTTGCGGACATTGCTGTGCTACCCATACTGTGTCCAAGAATTGCTTCCATGACGGAGGCGTTGTTGAAGCTCCTTTGTCTGATGACGGAACAATTGCTTTCTTTGTCTACGGATTGGCTCGTCCTGTTAATGATGTTGTTAGTTCTTCGGTTGATTTAGGTCCTGTGACTGTTGAGGGTGATCATCTTGAGCCAATTGTGGGTGTTGATGTCGCTTTGTTGGAGAGGGTGTTTAATGGTAATGTTCATACAATTAAGAATGTCCCTTGGAAGTGTAGATTGAGTTTTGCTAGAGTTCTTAAGGGCGCCCTTGATAGAGTCACATCTGACCCGTCTAGTGTGTCGGCTTGGGTGTCCCTCTTTATTATGCCTCTTTGTATCCTTCATAGGTACAAGCCCAAGACTAGCGCGGAAAATCGTTCGGGGTTGAAGAGACGGTTGCAGATTGATAGTATTTCAGAGGCTATTCGGGTGTGGATGGAGCCTGGGGGTTTTCATCGGTTGGTATCTGATCTTTTGACTGGTAATGTTGATGTCCCTACTAGTGGTAGGGACAGGTGTAATGAGGAGCAGGCCATCAGACAATGCAAGAGGAAGGTTGGTGATGGGCATTTTTCTACAGCCATTCGTATTCTCACGTCTTCAGGTGTCGCTCCGCAGACGGGAGATACTCTTAAAGAGCTTACTGACAAACATCCTTTCTCTTCGGCGCCCTACATACCTCCTGAGCCTATTGTAGGTGACTCCTTGCAGGTTTCTAGGAGTTTGGTTTTAAACAGGATTAGGAGCTTTCCGAAGGGCACATCATGTGGGAAAGACGGGCTCCGTGCTCAACATTTGTTGGATGCTCTTAGTGGTGCAGCTGTAGCCATTGCCGAGGAGGTGTCTGACTCTATTACGGGTGTGGTTAATTTATTTCTCAACGGTCGGTGTCCAACTGCCTTGAGTGAATTTGTTGCAAGTGCCCCTCTCACGCCTCTCATTAAGCCAAAATGGGGGGATTCGACCCATTGCTGTTGGTTCGATTTGGAGACGATTGGTGTCTAAAGTGGCTGCATCTTCGGTTGGGAAAACCCTTAGGCCTTATCTAGAGAATGCACAGTTTGGGGTGGGTGTTTCGGGTGGCGGAGAAGCGGTGTTACATGCGGTTAACAGATTAGTAGAATCTCAAGGCTATGATAATAGCCTGACTATGGTTCTGGTGGATTTTAAGAATGCTTTTAATCTAGTTGATCGCAGTGCTTTGATTAAAGAGGTTCGTCGTATGTGCCCTTCCATCGCCCATTGGGTTGAGTTTTGCTACGCGCGCCCTGCTCGTTTATATTACGGTGCTGAGGTCCTCTATTCGTGCCAAGGAGTTCAACAAGGTGACCCTCTTGGTCCTTTACTTTTCTCACTTACGCTGCATCCGTTAATTCGTAAGGTGATGGATAACTGTGAGCTGAAGCTTAATGCTTGGTATCTTGATGATGGGACGCTAATCGGGGACACTTTGATGGTTAGTAGAGCACTTTCCATTATCCAAGAGGATGGTCCGGCCTTAGGACTTCATTTGAATATTGATAAAACGGAAATATTCTGGCCGAGTGAGGACCCACGTTGTAGGAATGTTGGGGTTTTTCCTGAGCATATTTCACGCCCCGTGGGGGGAGTTAAGCTCCTCGGTGGGGCTGTTAGCTTGGATTCTTCTTTTAGTAATGGGGTGATATTGAGAAGGGTTTTGAAAACCAATGATCTGATGGAGGCTATCAGGAGGCTGGAAGATCCCCAGTGTGAGTTATTGCTTCTGCGAGCCTGCTCGGGAGTCTCTCGCCTCTACTTTGCAATGCGAACAACCCCACCTTCATGTTTTATTGATGCTCAGGGAGTTTTTGATGATTCTTTGAGACTTTCAATTGAACATATAATTACGCTTGGAGGATCAGGCTTTGGTCCTATACAGTGGCGCCTTTCTACTATGCCTATCGATTGTGGTGGGTTGGGAGTTTACACCGCGGCCGACACACTTCATTACGCTTTCCTCGCTTCGAGGCTTCAGTCTCGAGGGTTGCAGGATGGTATTTTGAGGGGATCTGGAGTAGTTGGTGATGGAGCTGCTTTTGGATCAGCGACTTCTAGTTGGAGTAATGTCATTGGTAAGGATGAATTAGACATGAGTATGTTACAGCCGGCCCCCTGTCTAATGAAGAAATTGGCTAGCTGTTACTACAATCATGTTGACAAGCATCTCAAGATGCAATTTGCTCTTTCTAGTAGGCAAGAAGCTTTAATCGCAAACCTGAAGCTCCCTATGGCCCAACAATGGTTAAAAGCTGCACCTATACCCGGCCTTGGTCAGGTTATGAACCCCGCTACTTTTCGGTCCATTATTAAGTATCGTCTTGGGATTGAGTTGTTTCAGGCCGGAGCCAAATGCCCTGCTTGTGAGAAAGGCATTTTGGATCAATGGGGGGATCACGCCCTTGCTTGTGCTGCTGATGTTGGTGTAAAGCACCGACATAATATGGTACGTGATGTTTTATATGATGAGTGCTTGAAGGCTGGGATTTCGGTTCGTAAAGAGGCATCTACTGGTATGGTTGATGGCAAGGGAGGTGAGCTATGTCCAGCCGATATTTTGTTCTATAACTGGTTCTCGGGCAAGGACATTTGCGTTGACATTACGGGTACTTCTATCTTTAGCTCTTTTGGTCTCTCAGGTTTCATTCCAGGTAGGGCGGCCAGAATAGCTGCTGAAAACAAAAGGAAAAAATATGAGGATGTTTGCAGATAAAAAGGATATCACTTTCTACTATTGGTGACTTAGGGGATGATGCCATGGGACTTCTCAAGCGAGTGTGTGGGGTCACTAAAGGGATACCTGGATATAGTAGGGATAATTGTCACACTTTGACTAGAGTTGCTTTTGTTATTCAGAAGGGTTGCGGAGCTCAGCTTGTTAGCCGACTCCCGTCCAATTTCATGTAAAAACTTTGGATTTATTATAATAATAATAATAATAATAATAATAATAATAATAATAATAATAATAATAATAATAATAATAATGCCACGTTATAATTAAAAAATATAAAATAATAATAATAATAATAATAATAATAATAATAATAATAATAATATTATTATTATTATTATTTTGATTGTTATTATTATAAAATAATTATACTTTACAAGAAAAAAATATAATATGATATAATAATAATATAATTATAATATAATAATCAATTACTATTATAAATTGAAAATTATTATTATAATTATAAATAATATTTGATCAAATAATAATAATAATAATATTATTACAAATGGAAGATTATGATTATAATTATAATATTTGCTCAAAATAATAATACTAATAATATGTTATTATTATTCTATAATATTATAATATTATTATTATTATAAAAATTATTATAATTATTATTATAATTATAATTATAATTATAATTATTATTATTATTATTATTATTATAATATATATGTGGGACGAGACGGGATTTACGGGATTCCTCGTCTCGCGTTTCGTCCCGCATAATTTTTGCGGGACGAAATTCGCTATTTTGTCCTAAATCCCACCGAGATCGGGACGGAACCGGAACGGGATCGGAATTTGCGGAATTTGTGCCCACCCCTACATCAAAGTGTCCAATAGAGTCCAACGATCAATTTCATATATGCAAGAATAGAGCCACTTCCGTCGTTGTCAAAAATAAAAAAAAAAGGAAAAAAAAAAGAGAGAAAATGTATATAGGTAGATGATCGACACTTATATATCAATTTAGATCCCCTGCAACCCTTATGTGTTACAACGGTAAAAATTTTAAAAAAATTGTATTTATACTCTAGACATTTGTATTAACATGTCTATAAATTAAATTTATACTCTAGACACTTATTGTTAATTACACATGCATGTTTAAAGTTTTCGTTTAAGGCATTGTTTTAGCTAAAAAAACATTGTTTGAAACCTAATGAGTTAATGTGTAATTAACTTATTGTTATCTTAATTAAGCATGTAACAATATGTAACCAAGTATATATAAAAACTTTAAACACGTCCATGTGTAATTAACTTCTTACCGAATTGATCGAGGAAGCTAGCATCTCGTTTTAAAGCTCATAAGCTAAATTATAATATCAAATTATCAAAAGGAAAGTGTCGATCAAAAAATAAAAAACAAAATTAAAGTAGACGTATGTTAGTATATATAGAGTTCCCAAAGTAGATGAATGTCAAGTAAAACCCTGGTTGAATCCGAAGAATATCGACCGTTCCAACAAAGTGATGGGCAGGGGCGGATCCAGAAAGTTTTTAGCGGAGGGTCACCATAATAGTCGACAATAAGATCGAGAAAAAAATCGCAAAACACAACGTGATCGATAGTACAAACTAGTGTCAACCTATGATTTCGAAAATATTACAAATATATAATACGAAAATAAGGATAAAAAAACGAAAAATAAAGATATAAAACACAATAAATAAACATTGCATTATTAACATGTAATAATGTATAACTAGATATAAAAAAATTTAAACATGCGTAACTTCTTACTATATTCTCAAAATAAGTAATATAACATGTGGTTTCGAAGCTCTCGAGATGAATTATAATATGTGAATGCCAATTTAAGTAAACTATTAAAGTATTATAGTATATTGAAATAAAAGTAAAGTGATTAATATTGCTGTAATTTTCAAACATTCATAACTTAATTTTTACTCAGATGTCGGATTAGGGCGTATTATATATCAAAACGAAGCTATCGACAAGGAGAATACACCTAGGTAATTTGTCGGATGAGAAGGGGGTCACGTGACCCCCTCTAGGTCCGCCTCATTGGGCACCCTTGTTTCCTTGGTAGGCCCTGCGGACTCGTGCCATTTGCAGTGCATATATAGGCCGGCCTATGTGTACGCTTACATTAAAACTACAAGTGTCCATCTCTTGATCGACGACTCAATTAATTAATTAAGGTATGATCCAACTAGTACGTTCTTAGCTACTTATGTACCTTATTGACCCCATTTACATGACTGTTTAAGCTGTACAACCCCAACCTATTCCCTGTAATTGAGTACTAATTAATACTCCCTAACATTTACAGTAGTTGATTCATTGGCCGGTTTGCTGCCTGATCCAGAGATCGATGGATCAAACGATATGATATCAATTGCGCCGTACCATATACATGGTCAATGTATGGGGCACCTCCTTAGCTGTAAGTTCCTGCATCGTTATAATTGACCAACGTACGTATATGCCCTCCCCAGCTTTTGTAGTGATATCCGTGTCTATAGTAGTATCCATGGACGAATGAGGAATAAAAATCTGGGTGTGTTATATTCTTCTGAGTGAGTTCACTAGAGCTTACACTCGAGGTCGAGTAGGAGTGTTAGGAGTAGTCGAGATCGAGTGCTGGTGTTCTGGAGGTTAGAAGCTGCAGTTTAGGTGAGACACGTGGATGACTGAGATCATTTCGGTTGTTGAGAGGGAGAGCTATATGTAGTGTTTAGTTCATCATTTGTAAACTGATTTTCTAAGTGGTGAATAACAAACACTCTCAATCTCTCCATGTTCATCTCTTGATTGTGTTCTTAGTTCCAATCTCTGATTGTTCATATGGTATCAGAGACAGAGAGATTCTGCGTTTTCCAGGATTGATCGTCGATCCTCTTGCTTCGCTCAAGGTGATTGTGTTCGATTGAGACATGGGAGATACATACGCATCAGTCTTGAGAAACCAGGGAGGAGATCCTGGATCTCAGATGTCGCCAAATGATCCGCTTGCCTTGGCCAACTCAGATCATCCGGGCGCGCAGCTTGTTGCTAATCGATTTAAAGGAAACAATTTTCTTAGCTGGAGCCATAATGTCAAGATGGCTCTCGGAGCCAAGTTCAAGCTTGGTTTTGTTGATGGATCATCTCCGATTCCACCGACAGAGTCCCCAGTCTACCAGAGGTGGATCCGAGCTGACTACATGGTGCGCTGCTGGCTTCTGAATTCGATGGAAAGCTCGGTCTCAGAGTCGTTCGTTTATGCGACTTCTGCTCGCGAATTATGGAGCGAGATAACCGAGAGGTATAGTCAGTCTACTATGCCTCTTTTGTATCAGTTGAAGAAGTCGCTTAGCAATGCTGAGCAAGGATCTGACTCTGTAGGAGAGTATTTTGGAAGGCTCAAGAAGCTGTGGGATGAAATTCTTAGTGTTCAGGGGGTTCCAGAATGTCAGTGTGGTGCTATGGACAAGTGTACTTGTCTTGTAGTCAAGAAATTCCTGGACATGAACACTACCAATAAGATAATGAAATTCTTGATGGGGTTGAACGATGACTATGATGGGGTGAGAAACCAAATACTAGCCAAGGACAAACTGCCTACCATGAATCGAATTTTCTACATTGTTCAACAAGTTGAGCAGTGTGGAGGGGGCAAGGCAGTGTCTGAGACAAAGAAAGGAGATGAAGGTCTTGCTATGAATGCAAATAAGAAAGGCTCTGTCAATTGGAAGAAAGACACAAACTCAAGGAAATTTAAGGATGAGTTCAAGAAGTACAGCATCGCACATTATCCTTCAAGTTGGGACTAGTTGATGTCACTCCCAGTCCAACTTGAGGGGGGGGGGGGGGGTTATGAGTGAGTTCACAAGAGCTTACACTCGAGGTCGAGTAGGAGTGTTAGTAGTAGTCGAGATCGAGTGTTGGTGTTCTGGAGGTTAGAAGCTGCAGTTTAGGTGAGACACGTGGATGGCTGAGATCATTTCGGTTGTTGAGAGGGAGAGCTATATGTAGTGTTTAGTTCATCATTTGTAAACTGATTTTCTAAGTGGTGAATAACAAACACTCTCAATCTCTCCATGTTCATCTCTTGATTGTGTTCTTAGTTCCAATCTCTGATTGTTCATAATTCTCTTATGTCACGATGAAAAATTATTGTGAAAAAAACACTTTTTTTCACATCAACTTGGACCCAAAAAATCTCAGGGCCGGCCTTGGCTAGACGGGAGGGCACCTACAAATTTTTAAGCCTCGGTGGACCTTTGGGCGGAAATCCACCTAGGCGTCGTCTAAACCTATCTAAATTACATCGCGTAGGCACTGCCTAGTCCTTCCTAGGCCCGTTTAGCCCATTGATTATTCAGTTTTAGTGTATGGGTAGGTGATTAGTTGACTTAGAGGTTTTTTTACCCCTAAGTTGAAATGTATTTGTTTTTGAGTCGACAGTCGGACAGTCAGACGAATACTTTTGGGTTTATTTACTTTAATGTTAGTTAAGTACCACAAATTTGAGTTTATAAGTGATATTATGATCGAGTTATTATTACATTATATAAATTATTGATGGACATGTGCTATATGTTAAATAATCAAGTTTGTTCTATGTCTGAATAGGCACTAGACGATCATCCGTTGCCTAGCGGCCGCCTAACTAGCATCTTTTAGAACATTGATTTAGATATATCGAATATGTGACTGAGCTAAAAAAAAAAAGAGTAAAAGTGGTTATTAAACGTTTATGTTTAATTTAAATAGTAACTTGTAATTTTAAAAACTAAGAGAAATATAAAAATGTAGCTAGCTATATGGGTTTGATCTAACCACACTCTACACTAACTAAGTTAACTATACACTTTATAATTTATTATTTTAAACTATTTTATCTCTAAAATTAACAAAAATTATAAAACAAAAACACATAAATTTTTATTATTATGATTTTTCCCAATGCCCTCTAAGTTTCGCCATTCCATCGAATCCTGTTTGGTATTGATCTTGCAATAATTCAGTACTTTATATCTCTATTGAATATGTTTATACACATTGACTTATGTCGGGTAACAGCCCATAATTTTACTCGTGTGACTTAATTTTAAACGGGTCTGAATCTTATATTCCCAATTATGTCTCCTTTCTCTGTCTTTTCTTAAAAAAAAAATAGTTTTTTTTATGCTTTTAATCGATTTTTTAAATTTTTTTTTTTTTTAATTGAAGTTTGGGAGGAGGGAGAGGGGTTGGAGGATAGGAGGGGCCGGGGGACACTAGAGAATAGGGGATTTGGAGCCATTTTAAAGATGTCAAAAAAATTTATAAATTGTTCAAATTTCAAGTGGTAAAATGTGTTATAATGGATATTTTGGTATGCTTTAAGAAGCAGTTAGAGATCGATCAAATGGTAATTGTATAATTGATTGTTGCATCGTTACTCCAAATCAAGCTTGGTCTTCATTTTCACTACTTGCCATTTTGGAGTTCCGAAAATTTTGACTCGTTTGAATTGGGAACGTCCCCTAAAAAGTAAAAGTCCTAAACCATTGAGATTCGAGGAGATAAGTCGGTACACAAATCAGTTTGGTTTGGTTTGATCCATTTAACGTGGAGTTACCTATATTCGAGGAGTTATGTCTGATATCTGAGTAAAACATTATTAACATTTGAAAGTTAAATACAGATTAATTATTTAAAATGTCTTTTAATAAATCACAATGCCTTTATATTTTATTTAACATGATATTTTAATAGTATAATTCAGCTCAAAAATTTGGAAACAAAGAGTTATATATTACTAAATTCAACAATTAGATAAGAAATTATGCAAAGTTAAAGTTTGTATATCTTATAATACATTATTGAATTGCATGCTAAGAGAACAACAAGTTACATATTGACTTTTTAGATTTCAAACAATGCCTTTTTAGACAAAAACAATGTTATTATAGACTAAAACGATATTATTTTGTTCATTTAAACAGAAAAAAATATATAAAAGCTAATGACATAATTTTGAACTAAAACATCCCCGTTTTAACTAAAACACCACTATTTTAAAGAAAAATGCCACTATTTTGAACAAAAACGCCACTATTTTAAAACAAAATTAAAAAACCGTGTCTTGAACTAAAACGTCGTCGTTTCAACTAAAATATCATATTTTTGACCATCTAAACCAAAGAAAAAGTCCATCGAAGAGTGACAAGGGGTGTGACTTGTTTGAGAAATAAACGAGCTCGAACCAAGCTTTTTTTTTTAGCTTTAAGCAATTCTACTTGGTCATAACATATTAACTTAAATTTTTTTTTCTAGAAATTTCATAAAATTCGAGCTATTCCAGTTTAAATCAAACGAGTCGATCTTTCAATCGAGCTTAAAATCATGTTCAAGCTCGACTTGTTTAGGTAAATGAACGAGTTCAAATCTAGTTTTTTTTGGGCCGATCTTGAACTGAGCTTGAGATATTTAGCCCTACCAGTAAGGGGATTTAGGACCCTCGAACTCAAACTCTTAGAGATCAGATGTTTTATAATAGTAACCTATACATTTTCTTTCCATTAGTCGTCCATTGAGGTATCGAGTATTGTATAATTTGATGAATATTTTTACAAAATACTTGGTTGAGAAAATGCAACTAATTAATTTATAAATATTTATACTGACAAAATATTGAAAATTAATATATTTTCCATCAATAAAAGTATTTTCTAAAAGAGAATTTTGTAAAAAAAACAATTATTATAGCAATGTGCATAACATAAGTCTATGGAATTGATCGATTTGGCTCTTTGTATACATTTATATATATATATATATATATATATATATATATATATATATATATATATATATATATATATATATATATATAAATATATATACTCTTATAACAAGTAACAACGTGACCTTTTCCTTGAAGGCCTTGAGATTCAATATAATATATTTTATGGAGAAATATTGTATTTCCAACATGCACTAATTAATTTTGTATTTATATATGTGCATGTTGTATTTTGTTTTATTATTTTTCTAGAAGTAGCTATACATTAATACATGTGAAAAAAGTATCTAATAATATACGTAGGTAAAGGGCCACTTTCCGGGGCAAAAGTCACCAAAACTTGGCATCACATTTAAATTCCGGGGCCTCTATATGTCATTTTCTATATCATTACTCACATAAATGAGATGAATTTTTTGTTATTATATGTATACGGTTAAAAATTTCATAATCTATTTAAATATAAGCTTAAAGATATATAATTCATTTAAATTTCGTATTACAACAATAACAATCCTAGTCTTTTCAATTCGGAGCAGAATCATAGAGATTAAAATGTACCTCCATATACGAGAAGGAAAAATCTAAAAGACACCAATATATTTTATGATTAAAATGGATATAATGATATATTGAGTTATGTGGATATGCATATGTATATATTATATATGGTGTATGAATATGAGTATAATGTTATTCATTTTACATTACGTGAATATAAATAATATCATATTTATATACCCATATTTACATTATATTCATATTCTCACAACATAATATTATTCATATGAATATAACACAACATTCTTTCATTTCACCATTGCACCATAATTTTCGTGACACACTATATATATATATATATATATATATATATATATATATATATATATATATATATATATATATATATATATATATATATAAAATATATGTGTATATATATACATACATACATACATACATACATACATACATACAACGATCCTTAGCTTTGAGCTCTCCTCTTGAGCCATTTGGCTCATCAATTTCTTCAGGACATTCATCTTGTCCAACAAGAGCCTCAAAGTCATCATTTGCTGAGTCATCCTGAGGAGGATTCCTTTCCTGATTGTCATATTGGACCCTTCCTTGGTAAGGTGTTCGCTGTTGCTGATTCATATCATACCACTGAAACCAATTTGAAAATTCGAATTGTAATTAGAGTTATAGAAATTGTTACCATAGTTTCGACGAGGGCCATAATCTCCCATAGCGTTTACTTCAACAACTTCATATTGGATTAATCACTAGTACAGAAAGTCGGTTTTACCTCGGTTCTCTATGCAAGCTTTACCACGGTTCTGAATCAAGGTAAAAGTGGCGATGGTAAATTTGTTTATCACGTGAACGGAACCCTGGTAAAACTGTCCACCCGTGGTAAATCTGTCCGTAGTTGTAGGTCTTGTGAACCATAGTAAATTGTTGAACCGAAGTAAATATGTATTGTGGTCGGTAATTGTTACCTGATTATTATATATAGTAGTCTATGCGGGATTTAAATCCACATCTTTGTGTATAAACACACCACTCTACTATTTGAGCTAATAAGCTTAAATAAAATAATAGTATAATTTTAAAATGTGTTTTTCGTTTTGATACAAAACTTTGTAAAATAGAAAATGGCATGGATTTAATTACGTGAATCATAAAACCACTCAAGAAAACACTAGAAATTCCACTCAAAGCCTAAGTTTACTAGCTTCGATCAAAAGAAAAAATATAGTTAAGATTGAACCCAATATCTAACTTTAAACTAAAGTAAGGTTCAGAAAGATAAGGTTTAAGTGTTTGTTTCCATGTTCTAAGGATCCAAAATTCACATAAATAACAAAATTTAGGAGAAATAGCCAAACTGATCGTAGTATGTTATTTACTACTCCGTAGTTGATTAAACAAATCTTTTATTTACAGTAATAAATGATGGCACCGCTGCAATTTTAATCCTGTTAACCTAACAATTACTACTCCAAATTAATAATTACCAATGATTTTCTATTAAAAAAACTATCCGGAAATTAGGATTTAGAGTTGGCGATGGATTTATCATTTTGAGTAGAGAAAGAGAAGTTATGGTTTATGCTTATGGTTCGTAAGCTTTGCTATGATGTAATGTTATGTGATTTATTTTCCTCATATTGTATTTCATTTATTTGGCTCTAGAAAATAAAAGAAGAAGAATAAAAGAGAAGAAAAGGAAAAAACAAAAAACAAAAAAAAAAGTTATGAAATTTAACTTCATTATTTTTGCATATGAGAGTTGGATAAATGTTTGGTGGAGAGTTTATTTTGAGAGTTTGTTATTGTTCATGAGAGCTTGAGTACTTTTTGTTGTTTTGAGTTGTGTTGGAAGTTTTAGGAATCTTAATTCCCGGAATTGAAAGCACCACATGACCAAATACAATTCCTTGTCTTTGTGTTTTTACCAAGCCCCATTACAACCTCGCTGAATAGAGTCTTCTTTGAAGATTTCCATTGAGCAAAAGTGCTCTTGATGTTGCTTATATGCTTTGATGTATTCGGTGGAGATTTTGCTATGTAAGTTTCAATGCTTAAGAATGATGTTTTCATATAGAATTGAGTTGAGAGTTATGCTTAAAGCCTAAACAATGAAAGCAAGAGAAACACATTTATCCATGTGAGGTTGGATGGATAGGCATGCGTGCTACTTGATCGTTCATATACATGCTAGGATGTTTTTTTTTTTGCCTTATCTATGTTTGCACTTGCTTTGATGTTGCTTTTGATAGGGTTGAGAGATGGAGGAATCTCATGTGGGATGCATTGATTTATATTTTATTCTTCATTGCTTGAGGACAAGCAAGAGCTTAAGTGTGGTGGGGGGAGGGGGATTGATAATGCATATTTTAGATAGACATTATAGATAGGTTTAGATGCATCTAGAGTATGTTTCTTGCATGTTTTATAGTTAATTAACACTGTTATCCATTTGAGCATTTGAGTTTGTAATCTACGTTATTTTGTGGTTATTCTGTAGTTTTACAATCCGAGCTTGAAGGTGGGCTAAGGATGGCTAGAAGAGGTTGTTTTTGTGCTTAAGAGAGGCAAGGAATAATCATAAGGGGATCTAAGGAGAAGAGAATCAAGAACAAAAGAAAAATCAGAAATACTGAGGAATGGCGCCCACGACTTTTCCACTAGCGCCCACCGGTCTCGCAGTATCAACAAACGCAGATTTTATCCAAAGCAGTCTTATTAGTTTATTATACGGAGTATTACTTTTCTAGGGTTTAGAAGGCCGACTACTACTCTATTTAGGCCGACTATTGTTAGGTTAGAGAGACATCTTTGAGAGAGAGAACATTAGACACTTTTAATTCATCGTTCGTTAGAGTATGAGTAACTAAACTCATTGTTTTGCTTGCGATTCGAAGACATGATTGGTTGAATTGTGAGGTTTTGATTTATATTATTATTCCTTAGTGATTTCATTATCCTTGTGCTCATATTGTTGATTGCAAGAATTTTCTCTTGAATGGTACTCGACAGAATTTGCATTCATGTTAGGTTTTAATGATTTCGTCACAATAGTTAAGCCATAGTAGCAAGCACACAACATCGGTCCCCTGAAAGCATCAATTTGCATTCCGCTACTTTATGTTTGAATCCAAACTGGGTGAGAGTTGCATATTGTGTAAAGGATTGGCATGCCCATAAGGGATGCTAGTCTAATTAAACCAAAGTCGGAATAACTCAATTATCGATTGCATCGAATTGCATTAGAATAACAAATAAATCAAGCCAAGGATCTTGAATAACAACCATTGTTGAGAATTGCAGATGATGCGCTTCCATCACAATATTGGTAACCAATTCATAATCATTCCGTTCTTTGTTTCAATTGCATTACTTTTTTTCTTTCAATCTTGTTATTTAGTTGTCTTAGTTAGCATAAAGAATACATTCAAAGCAAATCTCTTTGTAGGTTCGACCTCTTGTTTGCTCACTATACTATTTTGCTAGTTAGGGTTATAAATATTATATTTGACAGGATCAAACACCGTTCTAGCCTCGTCAGGGTTATAAATATTATATATGTGCCAATATTATGTCGCTAACCTCGTTAACTTCCAAATGAGAGGACTTCCTCGACGCAACTTAGTAATCTTTTTTTTTTATCAAGTGAATGTAATGCTTGTGGTAGATCCCTACTTCCCTCCAACTCATCTCTCTTCATCTTCGCCATGGCAATGTAAACTTGTCGGATGTCGGTAATACATTCATTGTTGTTAATCTTGAGACAACGCAAGACATTGTGAGGTCCTATCCCGATCGTAGCATCATTATAATGAGCCCACCTCTTCATATTTTTCCATGACCGAAAGAACAAGGTTGCAAATCAAGTCTGCTCATTCTTCCATGACCGATGTATCACGAGAACCATGTTTTTAGCACCGCCCACATAATGAGCCCACCCCTTCATATTCTTCTTGTAATACCACACCCCGACAACCTGAAACATCAACAAATGATCGGTGTCTTCTTCCAAAGGTTGGTGTTGACTCTACTTTATAGTGGATTTTAAAATTTATTAATTATTCTTTCACAACTATATCAAATGCTACTTAAAATATTATTTCACAACTGTATCAAATATAATTTCGCAACTACAAACTCTGTTTTTCTAATACTCTATTTTCGAATATTCTGTACACCATATATCAAATATTGCTTCACTACTATAAACTCTAATGATAGACATACGGTATGTAAACCACAATATCAAATGTCATATTCATACAAGAACATATTGGTTTCGAATATTCTATAAACTCTAATGACAATACGATATCTAAATGAAATTATATACATAATCTTTATAACATCGTACTTGAAGGTTTCCGAACAAGTTCTCAGGGTCACTGTAATAGTGGGGGTTGAATGACACCTCATATTGTGATACTTATGGAGAGGACATGATCCCGACAAAAGCAACAACCTTGACATGTTTTCAAGACCCTCGACGTGTGTTTCCAACATACTACACTATCACTCACTTCGTGCTATGTTTTATTGTTTGCCAACACTTCTATTTATAGACGATATGAAGTCAGTTTGGCCTCGGACTTTTTACTGTTTCAAAAACCATAGAAGTGTACATTTTCACGGTTTTGAAAACAACGACTGTTTACTTCGTCACGGTTTCTGCAACCATGACCGCTCCTATTGTTGCTTTTAACAGTTTTCAAAACCGTAGGCACTCAATTTTTTTTATTTTTTTTTACAGTTTTTCAAAGCGTTGTCGTCACCGTGTCATTGGCGATAAATTAGTCGTATATAAAGCAAATCAGTTTAATCAATCTACACCACTGAGGTGATGGCGTAATATTATTGAACAATTTGTGAGTGGCTTCTGATCGCACAAACTTTAACGTCATGCAATTATTTGTTAGAAAATTAACAAATGTACTATTTTACCCTCATTTATTACACTACTTTTTTACTTTATCAAAAATTATAACTAATAATACCAGTTATTATAAGGGCATTTTCATACAATAAAATTCAAAATACTTAAAATAATATTTTTTGAACAAAATGAATACTCTAAAATAACATATTGACTGACAGAGAAAATATAATCCTTAATCCGTCTATATTAATTTTTTTTGATTGAGTAAAGATTCGAGATCAGAGAAGTTTGATTCTCGAGAGGCCGACGAGTCGACAGACGAAAATTGTCTAAACTTAACCACGCCCGTGCCCTAATTTTTCTTAGTGCTTTGTTCCATGCACAAGCAATTTTAATGATTCTACTCTACTGCTATGCTCTGTGAAGCACCAAGCCGTTTTTTTATCTTCATTAGTACTGATACAAGCAATAATCTAGGCCTTTTCTGATGCATGTTGTATGTGTCACATAGTCCTTGCTTCTCTCTTTCTGCTTCTATTACTGCATCTGGGATTCTGTTATACTTATATGCTTATCTATTTCATCTAAAGCACGTTCATGGATCCTTGATTCTTTTTTCTGTTATGTTTCATTCTTTGGAGTTTGAATGATTACTACTATGCACAACCTAAATCACAAAGCACCCTATATGTTTATCAATACTATTAGAACTTAAAAGCAAATGAATCTCATGGCGCATATAGTATTTAATTGCTAATTCTATTTGAGTGGTTTTGGCACATTCACTATTTAATTTCACTTTGTCTATGCTGGTAAGGAAGAGAATGAAACGCCCGGTTGGACCCAACTGAAGCTACCCGGTCAAGCTCCTTCTCCCCGTTCTGGTCATACTATTACCAGGGGGACACCATGTAAGTTTGTTTGAGCCTAAGAATGTCTTCATATATTCATGGAGTACCATGCATTATGTTCATTAGGTATGTTTCTTAAACAAACTTATAAGATAAAGGATCAACAAATTCAAAAAAAAAATTCATATGTGAACTTTTATTCCATCATGTTTGTTTGCTTCTTTTTAGTTTGGTAACTTAGTTGATATTGAAATTTGGAGCTATTTCAATCTTTGAAAGGAAAATAAAATGAAAATTGAGGGGCATTTCGTGATATTGCAACTTTAATGTTTGGAGGGCATGGTACAGGGGGTTGGATATAGCTAGCTCAAGTTTACTAGTAGTATTTTCCTATGGATGTTTTGCACTAATATACCAAAAAAATAACAACTTTGCAAAAATGTCAATGGGGTGTAAAAATTGCAAGGGAGTGTCAAAATGTTACTTTTGCAAATTTTTCTCACCAGGTAGCAGGTCACTTGGCCAAAAAAAAAAACAAAAAGATTTGTGAGAGAGAGGGCAAATGAGATGGTGACAAGTGACAAAGCTTAAGTTTTAATTGTTTTAAACTAATTTTCAGTCATTTTTATTTGTTAAAATAAAAAAATAAATTTATTTTTGAACTTAATTTAATTTTATCTATCTATAAACACCCACTTTATATATGTTTCTGAAAAAAAATATTTCGAACTAAAGTTGGGTCACTTGGGTGTACATCGTATCTTGATCTCAATTTGGAGTATGACATGGATAACCATTTGGATGGAAAAGATAACAATTTAGCTAGCACGGAAATTCACACAACTAGCAAGATAAACCAGAAAAACTGGGCAGAACCGACAATCGTTGCTCCGGAGATGAAATGTAAAGTTGCTGACGTGGGCAAAAAAATTACGATTTACGCTAGGTGCTGAAACACAAAAAAATCCATACAACCCTACACATGGTTTCACTTGGCCTAAAAGAGAAAAGAAAAAGTTACGATTTACGCTTACTAGCCAGTAACTACTGTTGCCTAGCCACTGACTACGATCTCTTAGCCAATATAAGACCAACCCCTACCGGATCTCGTCTACCTGAGGAACTTCCCTCAAGGACAAAATCAGGAGAGCCACCGCCGATCCCAATACCCTTGAATCCCCATGGACTCTCTGTGGGAAAAGAAATTCGGGTGAGCCCTTGAAACATGTCAGGTTACCCCTAACCCAATACCCTTGAATGCCCTAAATCAGATCCCATATCTCGTCATCATATACCGCTCGTCGTACGAACGCCTTTTCTTTTCAGTCGGTGAAGGATGGTTTTTTGTTATTTTGCATGAACTCAAGGTAAAATATGTGGTTGTCTATTTTGTTTGCCTAAGATGCGAAACCTGAATATTTGCGATGTAAATTACTAGCCAGTAAATACTATTATCTAGTCAGTGACAACGATGTCTTAGCCAATGTAGAAGTAGCCCCTGCCGGATCTCATCTTAGACAATATAAGACTAAACGAAATGCATTATAACGCAACATTCACAACAACCATCCATAATAAATATAAAAAATTGTCCACAACATAACTTATCAGTCATCAAATACAAGTCATCCAAAAGGTGGAAACGATTAAATGTTCAAGTGAACCAAACACTACAAAGTACTCAAGTTCCCTTCCAAAGAAGCTTTGAATGGTGTCTTTGTGATTCTCCTCCTCGAAATCCCGATTCCTTCCAGCACATTTGAGGCCGGTGACGAGGCAAAATTCCTTGGTGATTACAGTTAATACCTTGTTGTTCGGCGGCATGGCATCGCGACAATTTTTCCTTTCATTTTTCTCATTGTCTCCTTAATCTGTCATACATGTGTTCAGATAATACCCATTTTAGCAATAATCATTGCCAATATATACATATGCCTAGCCAGTCAAAATAATGTGTCTGCCAAAAAATATAACATTACACAAATGACACAACTATACAAATGCCACGAATACCAATGTTCACATATTCATATGACTCTCTACAATTCAACAGATTAAGGAAAGTTCGGACTGAGGTAACTATTAAAAGAATCACTCTGAAATAATGCAAACTAGTGTTTGAATAAAAGTAGATTTTTGAGTTACCATTCAAAGTTTGATATATCTGGACATTTGACGAAGAGGTACAACCACCCTTTGCGATGTATGCTTACTAGCCAGTAAATACTATTATCTAGCTAGTGACAATGATGTCTTAGCCAATGTAGAAGTAACCTCTGCTGGATCTCTCAAGATGATAAAATCAAACACAAGTCCTCTAAAAGGTGGAAACGATTAAACAATTAAGACCTAAACCAAACACTACGAAGTACTAAAGTTTTTAACTTTTTTGTAAAGAAATTGATAATTTAATTGATTACTGAAAGAAAACAATTCAACCTCCATACTAGGAGAAAGGGAGAGAAAAAGGTACCTTGAACAAAGAAGCCATTGATATTAATGCTAATAGGATAAGTATCTCCAAAACTCCTCTCCTGCAAACAGAAGTTTTCACAACATCAGTGGGGATGCAGAAGTTTGAATTCAACTTGTTAAAAAATCAGGGCTAGTTTGATATGACTGAAAACACCTACTGATTAGCAAAATTCTAGAACTGGAAAAATAATTATTGAATTTCAAATCGAGTTATAAATGCCATCTCCGACCCATTTAAGACAGAACATTTCTAATAGAAAAAAAAAACAGCAAAACTGCAGGGAGAGGGGACGACCAAAACCAATGAAGTTCAACAATAATTAGAATGGCCAATAATACCGACTGATTGGAAAAAAATTAGAGAATTGGGATGTCGAATGAACTAAATTCAAATCATCTTAAACACTCCATCGGCGACCAATTTCAGCGTTAGCTTTAACACAAAATTTATAACAAAATCGCAGGGAGGGTGGAATGGAGGATGACGAAAGCCAGCAAAGTTAAACAGCAAGCATGAACCTATAATAAAAAAAATAGCAGGAAGAGAAATGATCTAAACAATAATGATAATAATACTAGGTTTACAGAACAGAAGCCCTAGGTATCGACAATTTGTAAACTATCACAGGAATTCGAATAGGTTTATAGAAGAACCAAAACAGGAATTGAAACAACAACGAAGCCCTAGATCTGGGAAATTTCATAAGCGAGTTTTAGGCCAGGAAGACGAAGAAAACCACCAAGACAAGATATCTGCTAAGGGGGAAAGGATCGCTAAAAATTGGTAGGACAGGACAGTGGACAACAAAGCACAGGCCAAACTCATAATGCAGAAGAATAGCGAATAGGAGAGATGAGAAAGATCGATCCTTACCGGCAAACCGAAGGAAGATGGCCGGCGGCGAAGTGTAGCTGGAAGCGCTGTCGATTGTAGGGCTGTTGAGATTTAACCGGCCAGAGGAGGTTGAGGCTACCGGTTATTTTTGCAAAAAAATAGGTCATTGTGTTATTTTTGCAAAATTGGGCCGGATGTGTCATTTTTGCAAACAACCCACTCTTTTGGTATATTGAATACCATTTCCTCATTTTCCTATTTGTGCCCCTTACCAATTTTCTAAGAATAAATAGATTTGGAGTTTCACTTCATTTCATACGGAATCTTGTTTTCAAGTGCAGTTGACGAAAATGTTCTTTCACTTCTTCTAATTAGTTTAGCTTTTGTAAGGTAGAAAATTATACTATTATTTTAATTTATTTAAGCCTATTAGCTCAAATGGTAGATCGGTGTGTTTATACACAAAGATGTGGGTTCAAATCCCGTATAGGCTATTATAATAATCAGGTAAAAAAATAATACTACAATACATATTTACTTTGGTTCACAAATTCACCATGGTTCAAAACAATTACCACACGACCTATTTACCACGGTTGACACATTTACCACGGTTAACAAGGCCTACAACAATGGACAGATTTACCACAGGTGGACAATTTTACAACGGTTCTGTTCACGTGGTAAACAAATTTACCATTGCCGCTTTTACCTCGGTTCAGAACCGTGGTAAAGCTTGCAAACAGAACCGAGCTAAAAACCGGCTTTCTGTACTAGTGGCGCGATTGCTAAATTTTATTCTCCTTAGAGGCTTGCTTGCACATCTGTGTTCGAAAGATACGCGATTGCTAAATTTTATTCTCCTTAGAGGCTTGCTTGCACATCCGTGTTCAAAAGACTCGCGATTGCTAAATTTTATTCTCCTTAGAGGCTTGCTTGTGCATCCATGTTGGAAAAACACACGATTGCTAAATTTTATTCTCCTTAGAGGCTTGCTTGCACATCCGTGTTCGAAAGACACGCGATTCCTAAATTTTATTCTCCTTAGAGGCTTACTTGCACATCCGTCTTCGAAAGACACGCAAATCGGTATTTGAAAGACACGCGATTGCTAAATTTTATTCTCCTTAGAGGCTTGCTTGCACATCCATGTTCGAAAGACACGCGATTGCTAAATATTATTCTCCGTAGAGGTTTGCTTGCACATCCGTGCTCGAAAGAGACACGATTGCTAAATTTTATTCTTCTTAGAGGCTTGCTTGCACGTACATCCGTGTTCGAAAGACACGAGATTGCTAAATTTTATTCTCCTTAGAGGTTTGCTTACACATCCGTGTTCGAAAGACATGCGATTGCTAAATTTTTAAACGAATGTATCATAGTGGGGTTGAAACTTTCATTTATATAATTGAAGAGGTACACTGATTCGGGATCCATGTTGACTCTTATTCATGAAAAAATCTAAGTCATCAGGTTTCCAAAGTAAATAGGTATATTACGCAAAATACGCTTTGAGGTTTTTGGTATCCCATGCTTTCGCGAGGATAGCTCCTTCGGAATTCTGATGTTTAAATGAGCCTCTCCCTACCTCTTGGTTGATGATGTGGACCTTCCTATATAGGTTCAAGCTTTTCCCCCCCTCTGTGGCTTGTCGGAGAACTAGACCGCCTTTATGTAATGGTCGCGTGAAAACGCGCTTGTTATACCCCTCGACAAGTCGCCGTTGATATTCATTCGCTTTGAGGCAAGTTGTATCTCTCCTCTCCTCTCGTAAGTGGAGTTCCATTTCAAGTGTCTCATCGTTGTTATCTTTATTGAAGTCGTACACTCCTGTCGAGGGTACTAGCAACTCAACTGGGATGATCGCGTCTACCCCATATGTCATTGTGAACGGTGTTTTCCTTGTGGAGCTTTTGGAAGAAGTTCTATACCGCCATAGAACCAAGGGCACAATTTTCCCCTATTCTCCTTTCGCGGTGTCTAACCTCTTTTTAAGTGCATTAAGAATATGGCGATTTGTGGTTTTGGCTTGATAGTTAGACTGAGGGTAGGCGAAAGATGAGAAACAATGGTCAATATGGAGTCCGGTGCAAAAATCGCGGATTACTTTGCAATCGAACTGCGACCCATGATCAGTAATGATAGCTTGCGGGACTCCAAAATGACACACCATATTTTTCCAAAGGAACTTGCGTACTTTCTCAGCAGTGATTGCGGCCATGGCCTCGACTTCTACCCATTTTGTGAAATAGTCCACGATCACGATGATGAAACGGAGCTGACCCGGTGCTCGAGGGAATGGTCTCAGGATGTCCATTCCCCACATAGCGAATGGACACGGTGCGGATATGCATTTAAGCGGGTGAGGCGGTTGATGCTTGAGGGATGCGTGTCATTGACAGGGGTCGCATATGTGAATGATCATTTGTGTGTCGGCTCTAAGGGTGGGCCAGTAATACCCTAATCGCGTGATTTTTTCCGCGACAGTCCTCCATCCTTGATAATTCCCGCAAACGCCTGCATGTAATTCTCGGATGAGAGTTAGGCCTTCTTGATCGGATACGCAAAGGAGGTCAGGGAGGTGGAAACTTCTTTTGTACAATCGTATGTCCCTAAATCGGAAACGGGATGCACATTTTTTGATGTCTTGTTGACCCGACCAAATCCTCTCCACTATTCCGTTGTTTATATATTTCAAAAAAGGCTCGCGCCAATCCCCGAGGGTTATTTTGAAAACCCATTTATGGATCCCCCTAGTGTGCTTTCGTTCAATCACTACACAATCACTTAAATCGAGGGGCATCATGGCCCCTATTCGAGCAAGGATATCAGCACACTCATTTTGTTCATGGGGGATAGATGAAATGGAACAATTACCGAAGGCTGCTGTTAGTATTTGCACGCGAGCTAAATACTCAGGCAGCATCCATGTCTTTGCTTTGTATTCCCCTTTGATTTGTTGGGCAACAACTTCTGAATCTGTGAAGATCTGAACCTGACGGGCTCCATTGATCAGGGCTTTTTCAATTCCAGCGATCAGTGCTTCGTATTATGCTTCGTTGTTGATGGCTTTGAATAGAAGTTGAAAAGATAAGTCAGTCACCTCGCCACTTGGGCTTGAAATCGTAACACCAGCCCCACAACCACCCATAGATATTGAGCCATCGACATTCATGACCCAGTCTTCCCCTTCGTGCTCTTGTGATTCAGTGAAGGTTGCTTCGACAAAAAAGTCGTCCAGCGCCTGAGCTATAATTGAGATTTTTGAGGTTTGAAGTGGACATCAAATTCTGAGAGTTCCACTGCCTACTTCACCATCCTACCCGAGAAGGATGGTGAATGGATAATCTGATGCAGGGGCAGATCGGAAAGCACTTCAATAGTATGAGCCTGAAAATAAGGCCTTAATCGTCTTGATGCGAAGATAACAAACACAACCATTTTCTTAATGGGAGTGTATCTGGACTCGGCGGGTTGTAGGACACTACTAGCTAAGTAGATGGGGAACTTGGACTCCCTTGTGAGCACATTACTAATGGTGGTTGACCCAAATGCAAGGTAAAGCTAAAGGATCTCATGCTCGTGAGGGTAATGAAGGGTAGGGAGTGCTGCGAGGTATTCTTTCATGCTCTTGAAAGCCTTATCTAAAACGGAGCTCCATTCCACAAGTCCTTTCTTTTTCAATTGCTCGAAAAAGGTAGGGAATGATCCGCTAGTCGCGAGAAAACCTGCTTAAGTAGTTGATGGAGTCGTTTAGCTTTTGGATGTCATTTAGCGTATTCGGGGGGGTTCATGTCGAGTATTGGTTGCACTTTTGAAGGGTTCACATCGATGCCTCGGTGGCTAATTATGAAGCCTGAAAATTTTTCAGAGTCGATTCCGAAGATGCATTTCTCCGGGTTTAAACAGACGTGATTCATCCTAAGAGCATCAATGGTTTCCTAGAGGTCAGTAGGGTGACTTTCTTTTGTTAGGCTCTTTCAATCATTCGCTAGAAAGTAGCGCCGACTTTTTTGAGTCCGAAAGGCATCACTTTGTAGCAAAATGTGCCTTGATTAGTGATGAAAGCGGTGCTTTTTTCGTCGTGAGGACTCATCTTTATTTGGTTAGAGCCCGAATAAGCATCGAGGAAGCTTAATGTGGCGTGCCTTCCAGTGGTATCTACCAATTCATCGATGGAAGGGAGGGGGTAGTTATCATTGGGGCATGCTTTGTTCAAATCTTTCTAATCTACGCACATCCTCCATTTATCACTGCTCTTCTTGACAAGGACTACGTTTGATAGCCAGGTTGAATCAATGACTTCGTGGATGAACCCAACTTGTAGAAGTTTGTCGACCTCTTGTTTGGCTGCCTCGACTTTTTCCGCCACCATCTTTCATTTCTTTTGGCATACAGGTTTCACGTCGTGAGTGAATCTGAGAGAGTGTTCCATGATCTCGCAGGGAAGACCTTTCAGGTCTTGGGGTAACCAGGCAAAGACATCCCGTGAATTCTTCAGAATTTCTTTAACGTGATTCAGGGTGGGAGTTTCCAAGCTGTGGCCGTGGTAAAGGGCCTTCGTGGTGTTCTCGAATGGGAAAAAAGCCACTTTTTCCTCGATGATTTTATCACTGCCTTTTCAAGTCGCACTTCCACTCTGCTTCTAGGTTTTCTGACATGACTTTCTGATCGTCATTCTCCGCTATCTATGATTTTAGAGACCCTTGGCATGGGTTGTTGATCGTAAAGACTCGCCCGTGACCTTTTTTTTTTGTTGAGGCAAGATAGAAAAACTTGCTTTCTAATTGTTCTCCGCGAACCTCTCCTACATTGCTGTCGGCGCATGGGAACTTGATGCTGAAGTGGTAGATAGAGCAATCTACCTAGAATCTGAAGAGACTGACTCCGCCCATGATACCGTTGTAGAGGGATGGTAGGCCCTACCGTGAATTCTATCATGTGAGTTCGTCAGTCGGGAGAGGTTCCCAGGGTCAGGGCTAACTCGATGGTTCCAGCTACTTTGACTTCATCTCCTGAAAAAGAGATGAGCTTCCCTGAGTAACAGCGGATGGTGCTCTCCGCGATACCTAATTGCTCAAAAGCGTTCCAGTATAGGACGTCCACTGAAGACTCGGTGTCTATTATCACACACTTGACCTTCTTGGTCCCTAGCTACACATGAATGATCGAAGGATCCAAATGGGGCATCCTGAGATCACGAGCATCAAAAAAAGAGAAATTCAATACCGCGTGTTTGGTAGACGCCTGCCTGACACTAACTTCGGATGGAGGCCCCTTTCGTAGTTCTTCCTCTCTTGATTGCTGGCTCTGGAGGAGGAAGGTCCACCCGCGATGGTGTTGATGCATTCATGGGAGGGGTGGATTCCGGTTGTCCCTGTTAGAGTGCAAGGCCCGATTTAACAAAGACCTCACCTCAGGGGCGTTCCATGTGTCTCTGGGTGGGGGTCAGTAGCCGCCTCCTATGTTTCCATTTCGTCCCTCGCGGCCTCGCGGATACCAACCTCTTCCTCTTCCTTTTGGTGCGTAAGGAGGGTTGTACTGTCGAGGCGGTGCGACGGGTGGATTCAGAGCTGCAAGAGGTGCACAAATTTATAGAGGCACATCTTTTTGGAGAGGAGAGGTCGGTAGAATTCCATAGGTAGGGGGTGCACCATTTGGGGGTGCGCCATCATCGCGTTTGTCGGGGCAGCGAGAGGGTTTGGACCCGCCTATTGGTTGTATTGTACTTCGTTTCGAGGGGTTTGCCGTAGAGTGATGGGGTGTTACCAGTGAGGATTGTTGTGTGGCCGAGCGTCCGACCGTCCTTTGCCGCGAAACTTGTTAGCTATTTTGTGAAACAAAGAGGGTTTTGTTTCATTGGATCGCGAGCTTGAGCTAGCGGCCTCCATGGCGTGGATTTGCAGAGTTACGAGGTGGTGCAGTTTGTAGTAGGTTGCCCATCAGGATGGTGTCACGGTCTCCTGATTGAACTTTGGGATTTGAACAACCATGGTGGTGAAACTGCTGAAGAAACTCCCCTTTGACTCAGATGGCTCCTATTTGATGGAATTCAAGTCCAGCATATTCCGATTTCATGTGCAGGCGCTACCAAAATGAGCGACGAAGATGCTTAATAGTTGTGCAAAACTTCTAATGGATGACCGAGCTAGATTGGTGAACCACGTCAAGGCCCCCCCACTTAAGGTGGATAGAAACGATCGGTAGAACATAGCATCGTTGTTCTTGTTCATTCCCATTGACGGTGTGAACTGGTTCATATGACAATCGTTGGGATCAGAATTCCATGTATACTTCTCGATTGACACGTCTCTCCATCTTTTGGGAATGGGAGCTTCCTGTATCGCTTTGCAGAAGGCGGAGGGGAATGTGGGTTCATCCTTATGAATTGGGTCGGGTGCCCCAGAAGAATTAGATCACGACAAAATGTCCATGGTGTTGCTGTCGCGGGATTTTTATTGGTGTTGTTGTTATCGCGATTTTGCTCGGGATTTGGCAGACCATCAACTGGGTTGGGGAAATGATTGAAAGTAGTAGGGGCTGGGCCCTGCTGTTGGTAATATCCATAAGGGTCATACTGAGGGGGTACCATGTTTGTGGGCTATCCGTAGAATGGATTATGAGGGTAGTCGCCCGCGAAGCACTGGTATGGGTAGACCTGTCAATCGGGTCATTCGGGTCGAGTTCGGGTCGGGTCACTTCGAGTTTCGGGTATAACGGATCTCGGCTATACCCGGGTTGACTTCAACCCGGGTTTGACCCGGATTCGGGTCATTTCGGATCGATTTCGGGTTAGTCGATTTTAACTTTTTGCAATCAAAATTTGCGATAATCGTGATAAAAAAAAGTGAAAATAAAATATTGACTATCAAAAGGTATAATAAATCACTTATGCAATATATGATTATAGGAATGTTGTATTATCACTAGATTAAGGTTCCGTTCTTTTAGAGGAAGGGAAAATAAAATCCAAGGTTTGCCTTGCTCCTTTCCAGTGGGTCGAGCCGGTAAGCGCAAGCCGGTTTACCTGGTCCGTGACTCTTGTCGGCTTGGTCACGTGCCCGGGGTTTGCTACCAAAGGTGGATTCCTCGTCATCAAAAAAAAAATATAGGTAATCATTTAATTAAAAGTGTTGAATTCGGCTTGTAATGGTGGCAGGCTTGGTGTGGTGTCACCTTTGTGTGTGGTGTCTTGGTGATGTGTTGTCTTTATGTGAGATATTGGGAGTTGTTTATTTTTTGTGGGAATGAGAACGTATGTAGTAGCTTGTGAGTGGAATTTGATGATGTGGTATGTGGTAAGGTAACATGTGGGATGGTAACTTGTGGTAGGTTTTTTGAGGGATCTGCTTTTTACAGTGAGACTCTTTGTATGGTCTTGCGTTATTGTACCTTCCTGGCTTTTATGCCACCATCTATATATTTACCGTTTCAGGAAAGCAAATGTAATCATCATTTGGAGAGAGGGGACAAGAAAAGGAAATTGTTAAGCGTCACTAAGAAGGGCAAATCTAGTTGCTTGGGGATATTAGATCTAAGAATCCATGCAAAATTACTAATCAAATCAAGGAGCATTTTGGCGAGCTCGTCCAGGAAGGGCAAATTCCAACCTGGCTACAACCTATAGAAAAGCTAGAAGTCTAGAATAGTTCCGAGATAAAAGGAGCTACCACTGACATAACAAGTGAAGGAACGAAAAAATGGTAGAAAGATAAGCTAAGTAATATCAATTCAGGCGGCTAGTGATGCTCAGATGTATTTCAAGAGCATAATCAGAAACAATCAGGCAATCAGCTAGAGAGACAGGGATTCAGCATCAACAAAATGACGCTTTAAAATGCAAGATTTAGACCAAGCTTCCTCTGGCTACAATACGAACCAAGTACCTTAAGACGCTCATCGCTTTGCCACAATGATTTAAAAAGAAGTGCAAAATTTTACAGGTCAATTAAAATATCTCCCTTATCATTAAAGCACGTTTAACAAGTATATAAGTATATAATCAACAAATGAATAGATTTACAATGTAATTCTTATCACTTTCAATATAAGTGTATAAATGTTTTTCTTATCTAAATATTTGTAGTTTCATCTTGATGGCAGACAGGTACTGTTATTTGACACTAGCTTCTAGTTGGATGATCTCACTGTACCGTTAATCAGACAACATCTGTTGCGTGCTTTTCTCTCCATCTTTAAAATGAAAGGTGAAATGAAAACTGGATAGAGATGATTTAAAAAAACAAACACATTGAGTCACGATAATAAATCTAACAATAATAGAACAAAGTTGAATTTTCATGCTCTAAACAAACACATTGTGTCACGACAATAAATCTAACAACAATCATAATAGCCTATGTAGGATTCGAACCTACATCCATGTGCATTAAATACGTGCTATACCTTTTAAGCTAATAGGCTATAATTAATATTTAAACAAAAAACAGCAAATAGGATGTGTTTCTCGAGGAGCAAAAATAAGTTGCAAGCAATGATAGTATTTTAGAGTGACATAATTCTTCCAACAGTGACAATGTCAACATATAACACCGAAATCCAATTCTTCGAAAAAGCAAAGTAATGATCACAGGTTCTAGTTCTACAAATATAACACTGAAATTCACTCATTTGTCCAACCAAACTATCCAACCAAATCAACTTCTCTGGTAGAAAACATGCAGTTGCGAAGCTAAGATCAGAAGGTGTGTGTACTGACTCGTTGCTAGAAGAGGCCTCTGGATCCAGCTGAGAAGAACACCAATGCCTTGTATCTAATACCATATTATGAAAATGAATCTCAGATAAATATTGACAGTAAAATCAATTCAAAGTTGAATAAAGGATACATATACCACTCCTGAAGAGCTAGGAAATCATTAGTAGAAGTAACTTACCAGCTGAGGAAGAGCTATGAAATGAAATTAGAAAACTAAAACCGAGTTTAAGACCTTTTGGTTTTACCTATTGTTCCTGCAGGCACATAACATACACAAAAATAGACTTGTGGGCAGGGTTGTCATCAACAAATTCCATGTCAAAACTAGCTATATTCTTCAAATATGATAGACCCTATATTCTCAAGGACTCAAAACCATATGTAAATGTAATCACAAGAGCTAACAAATTCAACAAAAGCAATTTCTCCAAATATCAGTTTAAGGTCTCAATTAGCTAAATCTCCAAATATAAGTAGCCAGATGCAAAAATAAGATCCGAAAATTAAGAAATAGACTCAATAACTCAAGCATTCAACAAAAGATTTGAAATTATCAACTAACAAGAAACCTTAACGATTCAATCAATTAAATTAGGATGAAGAGTGTTGTGAGCCTAATTCGCCAAGTTTTACAATGACTTTTACCTCGATTTCCGTGTGCATTTCATACATTTGGGTTAGAATAGTACAGAATCTATGTAGTTTATGATTATTTGCTAAATTTTAGAGTCTACACTAGTTTCTGTTTAATTTCGTAGAAATCGGATGCACTTTGGAGCTTAAAGGAAAGTCATGAAAACATTGGAGAAGCTAAGGAAGAGCACATGATGGTGTAGCTGGAGAAAATTCCACTTTTCACCATTCATCATTCTGAATCAAGTTCTAATGTCATCATGAGAGTTGTAGCCCTCAAAAAGATCTTTCCAACTCATACTCATATGTGTCAATCCGACAAACGAGGACTCGGGAAAGTGCGTTTCAAGAATGGAGCAGAATGCTGAAAGCTGACAGGACTAATCGACGTCGACCACTTTGGTCAATGTCGAGTACCTTTGGTCGAAAATCACCCAGTCGAGCACACGAGCAACAAAGTCACTCGAGGAGCACAACTCTACTCGACGTCGAGGAGTCTTGTCGATGTTGAGTATCCGTCGAGTCCACAATCCTAGCCGAGCTCGAGCACATCACGAGGAGAAGAGGAAACTTACTCGATGTTGAGTACTTTGGTCGATGTCAAGTACTCCTCTGGGCCAGTCCGAGTCGAAATCGAGTGGAGATACGAGTGTTGGGCTTACTTCTACACCAAGGCACATGGGATTCTATCAAGTCAAGAGAAGATATATCAAGATCAAGAGAGATTTATCCACATGAGATATTTTCCATTGAGATTTATTTCCCTTATTCACAAGTTTTTATCATAAAGCTTATAGATAGATAGTTTAGGATATAGATAGAGTATTCTTTCCTTGGATAGCGGAGATTGAACACTATAAATAATGCCCTTGGGGCTGAGTTTTAGGATCATCCAAGCCATAAGAAATTGTGTTACATAGAGTTAGAGAGAGTTTAGAGGGAGCTTGGAGCCGATTTGGGTTAGAGAAAGCGAGAGAGGATTTGGCTTCGATCGGTTGTAAGCTTTGTTTATTTTTATTAATGCAAGTTAGTTTCCTTTTATTATTGATGAGTTTCTTTATGATGAAGAGCGAGTAGTCACCCAACTTCTAGGGTCGAGGTGAGCCCGACGATAGCCATGTAAGGTAATGCGAAAAGGTACAATCTTATGATGCGATTCCGTCTTCTATCCCTACGAGCATGATTCTTTTGCGACAGCCGAAGGTGATCCTTGTGTGTGTTATTGAAGTGAAAGTGATGTTAATGCAACTTGGAGTAATTATGTAAAAAGGGTTAGTAACAATTAGGGTTTATGCGAAAGCCTCTATCTTCCTTCCTGTTAATAACGACAGTTATTTGATGAAAGGCATGATCTTTTATACCTTTAGCATGATCTTTATATGGTTATCGTTGTGGCGTTGATACCCCGACTCTGGAAATCTTTTAGTTTATAGCATTTTCCAAAAATTTTGTGTTGATTCTATTCTGTTTCCGTTCACAAAGTCACGTTTTTACATTCTGCACAACTCAATTTCGACTGAAATCTACTCGACGTCGAGTACTCTATTTTACTTGATTTGCTTCGTTTTTGTTTCTGTTGCTTCTATTTTGCAGTTTACTCGACAGGTCTTGTCGATATCGAGTACTTTACTCGATATCGAGGAGCTTTCTGGTTGATTTCGAGAGGATTCTGGGACTGAAAAGGCGAGCGCTGACACACTTCCTCGTGGATACGATCCTAATTCCCTTCCACTACAACAGGAGGAAGTCTTGTAATTTTATTTGCGGAGATCAGGGAGTCGAATTTGGAATTTATATTTCATACTTGATTTTCCTCCTAACAAATAGCAAGTACCAGATTTAGGAAGCGTGAAGAGTATGAAGAGGAGGTAGTGGATGCAACAATGGATTTCAAGACTCGATAGGGTCGGATTCAACTAACGTCGAGCATCAAGGCAGCAACAACTCGAGAGGGTCAGATGAAGAGGATGATCATCGGATATACAACAACAACGTGAGAGGGCTAGATAGACAGCAACAGATAGTTGAGACTCGAGTCTTGTATAGTTGATGGATGAATGGTGCCTCCTCGGCTCTTCCTGGCTCCTGCTACTGCGCTAGGGTTGAAACTGAAAACCAAATTTGGGAACGAACGAATACAGTGAAGACAAGAGGTTTGTAACATTTTGTTAAAAAAAAAAGGAAAGCATCTTGACCCGAACGGGTCGACCCAGACCCAGACCCAATTTACATGGGAAATTCCCTGGTAGTTCGGGTTCGGGTCAAAAATTTTTACCAGGTCAAAAAAATTAGGTCTTGATCCAGAGTTTACCAAGCTTATGGGCCGTGTTTTCAGGTCTGGTTATGTTTTGACAGATCTAGGTATAGGGGATACCCTCCCCCCCCCCCCCCCAATGTCCCATATTGACCAAACGGAGGAGGCAGAGTGGCATTCCAGAAAGGTTGTTGGGGAATGTTCTCGTCCTGCTGAGGGTGAGCCTCCTCGTTGGGAGGATCGTTGAGGTTAAGTCCATTGGTCCAGTCTTCATCGTGATGTTGATTTCTGAATTCCTCACTGAATAGTATGAAGTTCATGGTTCCTGTAAAAGGTTTAGTGCAAGGAGTAAAGCTGGTATTCTCGCGAGGAACTTAAAATCGTGAATTTAAAGATTTGAAAAACTAAGAAAAAAAATAAAAATGTATTTCTACAAGGAACGTCTCCTCGTGAAAGGTTCCCACAAACGGCGCTGATAAAGCATTTCTGGAATTTCACCTATACTTATTACCTCAAAGTGACTACGAATATTATTGATTACTTCTAAAATCAACCAATAATTATACTTACGAGGGATTCTTCGTGATGAGCTTTTGGCCACATATTTGGCTTTACTGTTTGATCGTCGTCTTTAGAGGATGTTCAATAAATGATGTTGTTTAAACCAGAAGCATTCTTCTCCGGCTATGGGCTTCAAGAACTCAGTTACGAGGACTTTCACTCAGGGAAGCTAGCAGAGCTCTCTTTCTCTTTTACCAAAAATTGAATCCCTGTGTTGTGGGATTATGGGGGGTATTTATAGAGCAATCAAGCGGGCAACTGGTTGGCGACCTCGTGGATCGCTTGAGGACACGTGTAGCACATGCCGCCTTGTACTAGATTTGGGATTGGGAGAGGATACCAATGAGGCTAATCCTACCTAGCGAGCTGCTTGATGGATTGGTTAGCATAACAATCGCGATGTATGAGTACATTCGTGATTGTTGAATTGCGATGCCTTGAGGATATCCGGAGAAACGTTTGGCTATACTCTATGTCCTCTTTTTAATTGAGGGGTGGTATATTTCTGACATCATAAGTTGTGTTTTCTAAGAGGGCTATTTTTCAGGACATCGTCAATATTCGTATTGATACACTATAATATTTACGTATTCATATCCACATAATTTCATCTTCATATGAATATGTCATAATATTCATTTGTTTCACTGTTACACCGTATTATTTGTTTCACTAGAACTCTTGCCTTGTCCTTATATACTTGCAATATACCTTAAGCTCGAGAAGTCCAATAGACTTTGGATCTAAATAAAAACCGACTCTAATACCATGTTGAAGTCCAAATCAACCTATAAGAACATATAACTATTACACACACACACACACACATATATGATCTTACATCATGAAAATTTGTAATAAGAGATAGACTAGGTGATGCGGTGAATGTCATTGGTTTTCACCTCGCCAACTAAATAATAACCCTAACTAACAAACTAGTATAGTGAGGAAGCAAAGGGTCGAACCCACAAGAACCAAGTACTTCTATTGCAATATGTATTTATCAATATGAAAGTAAAGAGAAGATATGAATGAAAATATACAACGGGGAATGTAAATAAACTATGAAGAATGTTAGAAAGTGCGAATAAAAGATAGAAGAGAAGAATGTGGTTTCACGTACAATTCGCAACATTGGTTAGTTTACTTGATCCTTGACTTAATCCCTAGGTATTCTAGTGTAATGCAATGAATGCAATTAATATCTATAGTTATTCCAACTTTGGTTGGAAAGATTCACATCCCTCACAAACTTCCCATTCTCTTACACCCTATGCAATCCTTTACTTACAGCGGCACAAATTCCCAATGTACTTGGCAGTACCAATCCTCCTTAGCAATTAGATTGTCAAAGGCGTCACTTCCCTTAACCCTAATCTCAAAGGAACCGATATTTAATCAAGTGTCATTACCCTGAATAGACAATTGATGCTTTCATGGGATCAATTACCTATTACTTCCTACTATGGTCTAACTATTCTCACGAATCAATTAAAACCTAGCATAAATGCAAATTCTATTAAAGATGGACAATCAAGAGAGAGTTTATGCAATCAACGATATGAGCAGAATGATAATGAAATAACAATAAGAATAACATATAAATCAAATCTCACAATTCAACCAACCAAGTCTTGAATTGCAACAAAACCACAAGAATTCTAAATATGCATAACGTACCTTGAATCCCTAAACTTCAATCCTCTAAATATCTCTTAGAGTTAATGAATTATTGAATGCTTGAATGGATCGTTTGATGAATAAAAGCTACTAAAAATATGTATAATATAGGGCTGGAAACCAGCGGTACAAACCCTAGAATACTTAGAGTTTCTACAAAGATAGAATTGGGCTGGTTCAGAAAAATGGGAAACCGGCGGGTTCTGCTTTTGGAGACCTGTAGAGATTGTTGAGAGCTTTCCAATACATGGTTATAATAGACAATTGGACATTCGAGGCCCTGAGAAATCGCATTTTAAGTTCAGCTCGCCGCGCGGATTGCTTTTGCAGCTCGTTGTCGTTTATGCTCTTATGCCTTGATTCTTTTCTCCCTTGCTCCTTGGCTTGTCTTATATCTTTCATGGTTTTTCCCTTAGCTCTTCCTTAGCTACATTTGATAATAATTTCTTCACCTTTCGAGCTCGGATCTTATAATCTACAAATAAGCACTAAAAACAGTAGATTTCGAATTAAGAATACCAAATGACCAAGAATGAAAATTAGCTATTTAAACATGAAATATGGAAACTCTAATGCACCTAAGACTACCTATAATGCATATACAAAATATACGTTATCTAACTCCCCCACACTTAAGTTTCACTAGTCCTCTAGCGAACATAGAGTAGAGCATAGAGATAAAGACTTCTTCATGTCTAAAAAAAATTAACATCATAGCAAGTGAAAACATGAAAGAAGCAAACAAATTGGCATAACTCCAACTCCCCCACACTTAAGTGCTTGCTTGTCCTCAAACAAAACAAAACAGAGAAATAACCAAACACCCCACAAACATATTCACCATGCATTCACCTCATGAAAAGCAACATCTCAATTGAGTGCAAACATGAACAAGGTAGACAAACATCCTGGCATGTATATAAATGACCAAGTAGCCCACATGCTTATCCATCCAACCTCACAAGGAAAATGTGTTTCTCTCGCTCTCATGTGTTTAGGCTTGAAGAATAACTCTCAACTCATTCATTATACAAAAAACTACATAAGCATTATCATTTATATCACAAATTCTCTACCAAATACGCCAAAGAAAATAAGCAGCATCAAGAGGACTTTCCCTCAATGGAAATCTTCAAAGAAGACTCCATTCAGCGGGATTGTAATGAGGCTTGGTAGAAACATAAAGGCAAAGAATTGTATTTGGCTATGTGGTGCTTTCAAATTTGGGAACTAAGATTCCTACAACTTCCAACATAACAGAAAATAACTCAAAAAGTACATCAACCTCTCATAAAAAATCAACATAAACTCTCAAATAAACATATCAAAATAAACTTTTAACCAAATATTTATCCAACTATCATATGCAAAAATGAATACTAAGGCTCTTTATTGCATAACTTTTTTTTTCTTTTTCTTTTTGATTTTTTTTCTTTTTTTCTTTAATTTTTTCTTTAGATTTTTTTTCTTTCCTTTCGACTTTTCTTTTGTTCCTCATATTGTTTTTCATGCATTTTCCAAAATGCATGAAAAACAATATGAGGAACAATAATCACACAACATTACATCTTTCTCAAAGCCTCTCAACAATAAGCATAAACCATAACTTCTCTTCTTAACTCAAAATAATCATCCATAACCAACTCTAAATCATAATTCTCGGATGGGGCATGCTTATCATAGGCTATGATACATGAATTTTGGGGAGCTTCAAAAGAAAAAGACTAAAGGCTCAAATTGGCTTCAAAGCAAAGAAATAACATAGGGTAAATATGGATAAATATAGGCTAAAAGGTGTCTCTACCACTTGAACCTTATAAGCAATGAACAATTTATATAATAGGTCTAAAAAATAGATAACCATGTCAATGCTAAGAGGTAATTGCATAAGATGAGTAAATTACATAACAAAAGAAGAGGGAATATAGATGTAATCCCTATAAGGCCAAAAATTCTCACTAGGACAAATATTTGTTAGATTTCAGTCAAGCCTAGGAACTTAAGTCATAAATGCTCAATTATATCCACCTAACATGTTTCACATAAAAATAAAATTTTATATGACAAGGCTAAACAATCCAAACATGTTATGAGATTTATATGGTAATGCTAAAATATGTAATAGATGACAAACATTGCAAGATGGGCATTTGAGTAACACATATATGCAATGCATGATATTTTTGTGTTTTTGACATTTTTCAATTTTTTTCTTCTTTTTTTCTAATGCAATAAGATAACAGAAAAGTAAACATGAATATATGATAATGTAATAAAGTAAACATAAACATGAATGCATGAATCTACGAATGCAACTTTCCCCCACACTTAAACTTTTCATCATCCTTAATGAAAATCGAATAAAGACAACAAAATCTCAAAATAAAATCACAAGCGAGGGAAAGGAAACCTACTTGATCAGAGTGGTTGTGGTTTCTATCGCTGGACAGGTGCATTGAGCAAAATAAGGTTCTGCAGAGCCTGTCACCGCAGCGAAAAGTGGTTTCACGACGGCGAGCGCAAACAAGAGCCGAGGAGGGGCTGGTGCTAAGTCGTGGCGGCGAAAGGTAGGTTTCGCCGTGGTGAGATGGCAAATGCAGCTTCTGGATAGATCTTATGTTCGCGGAGGTGATAGGGAGGTTTCACCGCGGATAAATGACGTAGGTGCCACTCCTTTGACGCGGACGCATCTCCTCTGCTGGACACAACTGCGGCTTTGACGTAGGTACATCTCTCATTTCCTTTTCCTTTCGAATGTCTTTCCCTTCGTGGTTAACTTAAGACTTTTACAAAACACTTATTGATATGGAACCCTATCCTTTATTGAATTTGAAAGACTATACACCTAACTAAGAATTTGGAAAACTTGAAAACTAGGAAAACTTACCTTGGGTTGCCTCCCAATAAGCGTCTTTGGTTAACGTCATAGACTCAAAAGTTTATTCTCCGTTTCTTCAAGACTCATTCAGACATTGTCAGCGCCTTTAAAAACAAATCAATCTTTTGTGCCCACCCATAATTTGAGTAAACACTAAAGATGGAAAAATTGGCCATTTAGGATACATCGTAGAGAAGGTTTGCCACTTCCTTATCTACTTGAGTTCAATCATCCTTAGAGGGGATGTAAGACCACAAATACAGTTCCGCTTGTGTCTTATCGAAATAATCCTCCTAGGGATCTACATATTCACCAAAATCCACAAAAGTGTTAGAAATCTCATTACCTTGCTCAAGAGCCACATAAATCAACTTTGAACTTGGTTCCTTGATAAATTTGATGGGAGTAAGTTTTTTAGATGGATTAGGCACTAAAACATATGGATCCTCAAAACACATTAGTGCATCAGATGGGGTAGGAGGCATAACATATAATGGAGAAGAAGACGTAACATATGATGGAGAAGGAGAGATAACATATGAAACCTCATGAGTCGACTCATGTGATTCCATGTTAGGAAACACTAGATCTTCTTCTTTATCGCCAAAGAAGCTATCCTTATCTCTGAAATATTCCTCCTCAGTTAGCATACTTACGCCTAGGCTGTCTGCAGAAACGGCAGGCGCTGGTGTTGCAATCGAACCTTATACAGGACCATAGATTGACTTCTTTCCCATCATTTGATTAGAAAGTTAAGGATATGGATGCTAGCTTGTAGTCTTCTACCACATCTGCCATGTCACCCATACAAAGGAAAAGATCCCACACTTCTAGCCAATCCAAACCACGAAAGCCTTCATTTCTCAAAGATTGGGCGAAGTCTTTTATCTATGGAAGCATGCCCTCCCAAATGCACCATACTTGTTCTCCCGATTCATATCGGATACCCCGTGAACCACGGTCTATAACGGTCCGAGATTATGATTCCCGGGTTACGTTTCGAGTGATGAAACCCCTCGTTGGGATCTTGCGCCCCGAGTATAGGTTGAAGGTTTGGAATCAAATATTAGTGTTTTCAAAGCGGGATTTCATACCAAAAACCGAAGGAATCGTTGGAATCCCCTGGAAAATCCCCTGTACCTGTTTTAGGTCTAAAGTACGGAAATTCATTTGATTATACAAACAACGGAAAACTAAAGTAATACATAATGTGCCTCAGCAGAGCCGGGTCAAAACGGAGTATAAAAGTTTGAAATCCAAAAGTACGAGTCTGGTGAGTCAAATGTCTCAAGCACTCACTCTCCTACATGCAAAAGGACCCGTGATAATGCATATTTTAGGTAGGCATTATAGGTAGGTCTTAAGTGCATTGAGTATTCATATTGCGTGTTTAATAAGCTTATTCATATTCTTGATCATTTGCTATTAAAAGTTCTGAATCTACGGTTTTTAGTGTTTATTTATAGGTCTTATGATTCGGACTCGAAAGGTGGAGAAAACTTGGAGCAAATAGAGAAAGAAGAGTTAAGGAATAAGAGTAGAAATGGAAAACATGGATAAATACCATCTTTAAGGTTTTGATAAGTTGAGGTTAGCTTCTGAGATCTTCATGAGAATCATAGTGCTTGGAAATAGCTTTCCAACGCATATTCATATGCGTCAATCGGACAAAGGACGACTCCAGAAAGTGCATTACAAGTTCAGTCTATCGAAGCTATCAGGACTGTACGGACGACGCCCGCCGCCTTTTCCACGGCGTCCGTGTTGTGGAGGGAAATCAAGTAATGAAATAAATATCAAATATAAAGAACGAAACCAACTCCATGTCCAAGCAAATAAAATACAAGAAACCCTCTCGTTGTAGTGGTAGGGTATTCAGGATCGTATCCACGAGGAAGCGTGTCAGCGCTCGCCTTTCTCGTTCCAAGATGCTCTCGAAATCAACTAGAAGAGTACTCGATGTCGATTAGAGTACTTGATATCGACCACTTCCATCGACTTCCCTGCAGCTGCACAACAGAAGACAAAAAAAACAAGTTGATGTCGAGTGGAAAGTACTCGACGTCGACTAACAGTACTCGATGTCGACTAGTCTGTAGTCGATCTCGAGTGTGTGTGTGCAGATAATCGTTACTTTTCGCAATAAAAGAAAGACAGAAAAAAATTCAAATTCGAAGGTTTTATTTCAATAAAATAAAAGCTTCCAGAATCGGGGTTTCAATGCCACAACTATAACCATATAAGAATCATGCCAAAGGTATAAAAGATCATGGCTTTTCATAAAATAACTTTCGTTATTAACAATTAAGAACATAGAGGCTTTGGCATAACCCTAATTGTTACTAACCCTTTTCATATAACTAATCCAAGTTTGCATTAAGATCACTTTCTCTTAAATAACACAAATAAGGATCACCTTCTACTGACGCAGAAGAATCATGTAAATCAGGGATAGAAGATGAAATCGCAATAAAAGTTGTACCTTTCGATGCATTACCTTACATGGCTACCGTCGAGCTCACCCCGACCTAGAAGTTGGGTGACTACTTGCTCTTCATCATAGAAATACTCATCAATAACATAAAAGAACTAACTTGCATTAAATCAGAAATAGAGAGCTTACAACCAAATATCGCCAAAAACGTCTCATCTCGCTCTTAACTTCACTAGGCCTCTACTCTCTCTCTCTAACTCTATGTAACATAATTGCTTGTGGCTTGGATGATCCTAAAACTCATCCCCTAGGGCCTTATTTATAGTGTTCAATTCCCGCTATCTAAGGAAAGAGCAATTCTATCTCTATCTATATCTAACTATCTTTTTCCTAAGATATAACTTTGATAAATAAATAAAATATGACAAATTAAATTCCCTAAAGTAAATATGGGAGTTACTAAAGTGGATAGATGTCTTAAACTTTATAGAATATCGTGTCTTGGTAGGTAAGTAATACCACATCCGAATCTTCGCTCGACTTCGACTCGGACTGGCGCTAGGGTATACTCAATGTCGAGTAAAGTACTCGATGTCGAGTAGAATTTGTCTGCTCCTCGGATTGTGCTCGATCTGGGTTCGTATTGCACTCGACAGGTACTCGACATCGAGTAGAGTACTCGACATCGAGTAATTTTGTGCTCTTGAGTGGTCTTGTGTTCGTCTGTTGCTCGAGAAGGTATTGTCGACCAAAAGTACACGACATCGACCAGTTTAGTCGACGTTGACTAGTTATGTGCGCTTTCAGCATTCTGCTTTGTCTTCTGCTCGATGTGTTCTGGCTCAGCTTCTGTTTGACCTTGGATTCTCTGTAGTTGACCTCGACTAGTTTAGACCTCCATAATTGGAAAATAAGCATAAACTAACAAATTCTGTATAATTCTAACTCAATGATATGAAATGCATGTAGAAATCAATATAAAAGTAGATGCAAAACATGGCAAAACAGGCCCACATCAGCCCGCCGTCTCGTCAGATCTGGATTTACGATACGCGGCCCAAGTCTATCTTTATGGGAACTTTTATCTTCACTCTTCATAGGGTTTGGCCGACGAAAGGATGCCTATATTAGGTTATTTTCAGTAGTTTTAATTCATTCAACTATTGACTAATTTAGATTAAGAATGCTTTAGAGGATTTGAGGTTGAGAGATCCAAGATATGTCATGAATACCTAGGTTTCTCGTGGTTTTGTCTTCAATTCACGACTTGGTTGGTGAATCGTGAGACTTGATTTCTATATTATTCCCATGTTTATTTCATTGTCCTTGCGCTGATTTATGTTGTTAGTTTTACTTTGATTCGCATCTTTGTAGAATTGCATCGTGCTAGGGTTTCAATTGATTCACGAGAATAATTAGACTTTTTTGTAGCAAGCATAATTAAGTGATTTCACGAGGATGATCTTGATTGTGTAGGACAATGACAGTTTGGGCGACCTTTCTGCCGATAAGGATTGTCATCTCCGCGAGGAATGTCAATCCCTATAAACCAATATCGGAATAATAAATCGAGATTGAATAATTGAGAATTGAGTCAAGGATCGAGTATAAAAACAATTGTTGTGAATTGTAGATGAAACCAAACTCTTCATCATACTTTATCTATATTCCTTATTGCCTATTTACATTCATATATTCTCTTTACATGCAAATTGATAAATACACATTGCAATAGAAATACTTGTTTCTCTGTGGGTTCGACCCCTTACTTATCCACTATATTAGTTTACTAGTTAGTTTGTCAGTTTGAGTTATTTCTTTGGCGAGGTGAAATTTAACGACGTTTCCCTTCCGTCAACCCGCTAGCTCAAGAAAGCAATCAGCAGCAATAGTAGTAAGCATATAAGATACCTAATAAAATATATAGTAGGCGGGATCAGATCAATGCCCACTTTGGTTCTTTCCCCATATATAAGTACACACATACGCTAAGCCTAACAATATGCTTCTAGATGCAGGACATGAATATTATCACACTAGCATACTCCTAGTTCACATATGCAGAATATTAGATAGGGCCCTAGCAATGAATACCAAACGGTATATCCTTCTTCCTACCACCCCCCCCCTTTCAGATAGGGCGGAAACTAGCCAACTCATGAATGCATCCATTCCATTAATACGATCAAGCCCGTATTGGTGTCCAACCCTATATAGCATGCTTATCAAATAATCATATATAAATGTGGTCTTAAAAAGAGAAAATAAGAGTAACACGAATAATAATAAAGTGTTGTGATAAAGTTGTTGACATGACTCGAACGACTCAAGATGAGACTCGATGGGACTAGGTCGTCCTATGACCCTAGCAAGATTGATAAGGCATATGCAAATAGGCATTATAGATTAGTTTAGGTGCAATTCGTTGTTATATAATCATCTTTTAGTGTTAATTAGATTAACGCTCATTTTTGTGGGAAAGTTCGGAATCTACGCTATTTCGATGGTTTTATGTAGATTCGTAGGTCCGAGGCAAAGAACACGAGAAACGTAGCTAAGGGAGGCTAAGGCGAGACTTCAGAGAGCTTAAGAAAGAATTCCCGAAAAGCATGGAACAACCTAAGGAGCAATGGAGCACGAAATCGAGGTCTAAGAGTGAAAACAAGGGCGAGTCCCGAAAGTTGTCCGCCCGGCGAGCTGAACTTGTAACGCACTTTCCGGAGGCCTCAAATATCCGATCGACGCATATGAGCATGCATTGGAAAGCTCTTTCGAAGATCTATATGATGGTTTTTTCTGGAAATTCACTGACATCGAATGCCATTCCGATGCAGTGAATGAAATCGGAGACATCATGTTTGAGCAAGTGCCTGAGCAGAACTCACTGCCAGCGAATGGGAACTCGCTGCCAGCGAGTGGAGTCAACAAGGAGCATGCCCAGGAGCCAGCACGTCTCACTGGCATCGAATGGAGCTCGATGCCATCGATTCGAGTCAACTTGGGAGCCAACGAGTGGATCCACTCCAGCGAATGACTCGCTGCCAACGAAAGGGAACTCGCTGCCAACGAATAGAGTCGCTTCAGCAGAATGTCAAACTTGCTCCAGCGAGTGGGAGCTCTCACTGCAGCGGATGGACACTCCCGCGGTAGCAGAAGAGTGGACTCACGAAAGCGGAAACAAGGGAACCGAGGAGGCTTGACAAAATTCTAAGGCATGGGCATTCGCTGCTAGCGAGTCTGGTAGCGAGGTGCTAGAGAAAATCCAACAGAAGGTCTACCAAGGCAATTCGCTGCTAGCAAGAAGCTTTTCGCAGCCAGCAAAATCCGACGCTGAACTAAACATGGAAAGTCTATCTTCTATCTAGTTTGTTTAGGAAGTTTCTATCTTATTTGTCTATGTTTTACCTTGTTTATTCAAGACTTTAGGCTTATAAATAGGATGTTTATGGTTATATTTCTCATTTATTCAAGTAGAGCAATCACCTTTGAAGAGAAGAAAGTTTAGGTAAGCCATGTTTGGGTAATTTTCTAGTTTTCACCTACACTTTCGAGACTTGGTTGGTGGTTTGTGAGTTTCTAATTTAAGTTATTTCTCCTCTTTAATTCTTTCAACTTCTTTGTGTGATATTGATTATGTTATTGATGTTATATTGATTAGCTACCTTGATAATATTGATTTCATGCTAGGATTTAATACTTTCGTATTTGTGTTATTTCCGTAGTAGCCCGTGTAAGATTGTAGATTCCGTGTTTAAAGCATGATTATGTAGGAAGTTGACATATATCTTAAACATCGATTTACTGTGTTTAATTGGTATTATTCATATGCTCAAGTTCTTGGGACTATTTGCTATCTCTTTGTTAAATTTTGACCGTGTTTTGGTTGCATTGAGGTGTAAGGGTTTAATTGGACTCGTAGGACTTTTAAACTAATTAAACCAAGACGAGAGGAATTCATAGGAAAATATAATAACTTGAAAAGGATTCGATGATCAATAAAATCAACCAAAGTCGAGAACTTGTAGATGGAAACGCTTTTCTTCTATCCTTTATTTGCTTTTGTCAATATTATTTTCTTTTATTTTCATTCATAAAAATCATTTCTTTTATATTGATAAATATACAATATTTAGAAACCCTTACTAGTTTGTTTGTTTGGGATTTATTTTTGATGAGGTATATCAACGACTTTCCCTCAGTCAAAATTGGCGTAGTTGCCAAGAAATCAAGTTTATTTCTTTATTTTGTGTATTTATTAATTTTTGTATATATATCTAACCCCGTCGTGGACCTATCTTATGGTTCATGACACATTAGTTACTAATATTTCAAGTTGTTGGAGTTATGGGAATACCAAGGGGAATATTTTCACCATTTCCTTGCAAGGGGGCAAGATTTAGTGGAAGACCATGCTTCACGGGGTATCCAAAATGATTTGAAAGAACGAATACTTTGCGTTCAAGATGTCATGCTTCCCGAGATACGAGAATCCGCTCAATCTTTGAAAGAGGAAGGCTTTTTGGTCGGAATTGTGGAATCTTTTCCTTTGCGTGGGTGACACGGAAAAGGTGAAAGAAGACTACAAGTTGGCATCCATACCCTTACCTTTCAAACCAATGGCTGGCGAGATACACGAGGGAAGCCAAGACGCAAGAAACAATGGTTCAATCGAATATGGAGAAGGGAGCCCGATACCCCTTGACATCGAGTCTCATGAGTGCAAGCGTGAGGAACCATGTATTTTGGCACTTACTCCACCTATAGAAATCATCCCCAACGCATTTATTGAGGAACCAAGTCAGGAGCCGATTTCTGTGGCTCCCGAGCAAGGTAATGATATTTCTTACACTTTTGTGGATTTTGGTGAATATGTAGATCCTTGGGAACATTACTTCAACAAACCACCAGTGGAACTATGTTGATGGTACTACATACCGTCGGCGGAAAGTCACGCTTGACCATATGACGAGTTGGAGACCTCCTTCAACATTAAATCATTTGACTTCAGCTTCTTCATATGTGGTGTTCGCCTATGTAGATGGTGTGCACTGGAGTTTGATTTGTTAAAGAGGGCGTTGGAAATGTCCGAGTGAGTCTTGAGCACGCAGATTATTAAATCGTCGAGTCTATAACGATAAACAAAGACACTTCTCGGGAGGCAACCAGAGGTAAGTTTTCTTAAATTAGTTATTTCAATTCCTAGTTCGGTTATTTCAATTCCTAGTTAGGTTATTACTTTTATTGTTAAATAAATTAGAATTCCTTTATATGGTAGATAGATGCTTTCGGATATTTTGAGCTAACCATGCAGGGAAAAGAGAACAAGATTGAAGAATAGAGATTCTGTGCTAAATTCGATGGTAGCGAATCATGCAGGGAAAAGGGAACAAGATCGAAGAATAGAGATTTTGTGCTAAATTCGTTGCCAGCGAGTCCAACAACCCAGATGCCATAGGAGTTGATTTCATCTGTTGATAGAGAACAACACTCGCTGCCAGCGAATCCACTAGTTATGCCCAGTGTTCGAAGCTAGCACTAGCCGCGCCCACGACCTGATCAACCACTCCCTCGGCGCATGCCCAGTCTTCGTCCGTTGTCGTCGGAACCCATCTTATTTATTCTTCATCATCTTCTTTCATCTATGCTAGTGGTTCGTCAGTCTTCATCGATGTCGTTCTTCATCGTTCTTCTTACATTTTGGATTGAGTTGAGAGATTGCATTATTAAGCCTAAACACATGAGAGTGAGAGCAAATACATTATCCTAGTGAGGTTGGACTAGATGTGCCTTTGACTTTGAGTCGCTCATATACTTGCTAGGATGTTGAATTTCATGCTCATGGCTCCTAACTTTGATGTTGCTTTTGACAACGTTAATGCTTGAAGATCGTATTTGTGGCATGATGGTTTTGCTCTTGTTTTTACATTGCTTGAGGACAAGCAAACGGTTAAGTGTGGGGGAGTTTGATAAGGTGTATTCCAATAGGCATTATAGATTAGTTTAGGTCTAAATCATTGTCATATAATCATGTTTTAGTGTTAATTAGATTAACGCTCATTTTGTTGGAAAGTTCGGAATCTACGCAATTTCGATGGTTTTATGTATATTTGTAGGTCTGAGCCAAAGAACACGAGGAACGTAGCTAAAGGAGACTAAGGTGAGACTTGAGAGAGCTTAAGGAAGAAGTCTCAAAAAGCATGTAACAACCTAAGGAGCAATGGAGTACGAAATCGAGGTCTAACATCGAAAACAAGGGGGAGTCGCGAAAACACATGAGAGTGAGAGCAAATACATTATCCTAGTGAGGTTGGACTAGATGTGCCTTTGACTTTGAGTCGCTCATATACTTGCTAGGATGTTGAATTTCATGCTCATGGCTCCTAACTTTGATGTTGCTTTTGACAACGTTAATGCTTGAAGATCGTATTTGTGGCATGATGGTTTTGCTCTTGTTTTTACATTGCTTGAGGACAAGCAAACGGTTAAGTGTGGGGGAGTTTGATAAGGTGTATTCCAATAGGCATTATAGATTAGTTTAGGTCTAAATCATTGTCATATAATCATGTTTTAGTGTTAATTAGATTAACGCTCATTTTGTTGGAAAGTTCGGAATCTACGCAATTTCGATGGTTTTATGTATATTTGTAGGTCTGAGCCAAAGAACACGAGGAACGTAGCTAAAGGAGACTAAGGTGAGACTTGAGAGAGCTTAAGGAAGAAGTCTCAAAAAGCATGTAACAACCTAAGGAGCAATGGAGTACGAAATCGAGGTCTAACATCGAAAACAAGGGGGAGTCGCGAAAACTGTCCGTATGGCGAGCTGAACTTGTAACCCACTTTCTCGAGGCCTCGGATGTCCGATCGATGCATATGAGCATGTGTTGGAAAACTCTTTCAAAGATATACATGATGGTGTTCTTTTGGGAATTTCCTGGAAAAAAATAGATTTTCGCTGCATCGAATCAAGTAAAAGACATCATGTTTGAGCAAGTGCCTGAGCACAACTCGCTGCCAGCGAATGGGAACTCGCTACCCGCGATTGGATTCAACAAGGAGCATGCCCAGGATCTAGGATGTCTTGCTTCTAGCGAATGGTGCTCGCTGCCAGCGAGGCAAGTCCGCTCGGGAGCTAGCGAGTGGATCCACTCTAGCGAATGAATCGTTGCCATCGGAATGAAGTCGCTTCAGCAGAAGAGCGAACTCGCTCCAGCGAGTGGGAGATCTCGCTGCAGCGGATGGACACTCTCGCGGTAGCGGAAGGGTGGACTCGCGGAAGCATGAACAAGGGAACCAAGGAGGCTTGACAAAATTCTAAGGCATGGGCATTCTCTGCTAGCAAGTCTGGTAGCGAGGTGCTAGCGAAAATCCAACAAAAGGTCTACCATGGCGATTCGCTGCTAGCGAGAAGCTTTTCGCTGCCAGTGAAATCTAACGCTGAACTAAACAAGGAAAGTCTATCTTCTATCTAGTTTGTTTAGGAAGTTTCTGTAACACTCTTTTATAGTCCAAGGGAATGTCACAACTACTCTGACTTTAATGTCCTTGTAACCACCTTAGGCTTGGAAAGGCAACCATGCTCCCACAAACAAGATGATGACAGATATATAAATGACATAAATAAAATACAATTCCATAGCGGAAGCCTTGAAATATAAAGTAACTATTTATTAAAATCTCCCCTAAAATTGAAGATTTAATTACAAGTTGAAAAAATACAGCTGAAGACTTTTAAATAAAATCAAACAATGAAACTTCTATACAATATATCTAGGAATTTAAAATTTAAATACAATGTTAAAAGTAACTTAAATGTCTTCTCAACTTCTTTTCTCTTTTGAGACTTGACCTAAACCTGCGAAAATTGGTCTGGCGTCTGGAATAAAGGACACCAGTCATCCAAATAAATGATGGTTAGTTCGCGAGAACTAGCAAATGACGGATCGAAAACTAGGACTTCTCTAAATTCAGAACCTCTCTAAATTCAGAACCAGTGACCATAATACGGTATTAATCCAAACCCAGATGCGATTATTGAGAATATTTCTGTGAAGGCTTAAAATTTTAAGACACGACTTCTGAGACACGGATAACCCCGAAGGATTGAGTAACAAAAGATGCGGTTCGAGTGACAAACACTCTTAGGAACCATACTCCGAGTACGAATGGAATATGATACAAAGTTAATTGTAATCACCGTAAAAAAACTTTTCAAAACATTACTTCACTCACTTCCTCACGTTGAATGGTTTAAACACAATTTTCACACTTAACACGATTAATGCATTTATATTTACACGAATAACTGTTTACTGACTAATACCGGTCTCACCCTAACATAGTGGTTATGACCTACAACGGCTGTGGTTGTGTAACACATCTTATCTGGAAGTGTGTAGTTTCATGAAACCTTTAAATTGAGGAGTAATGACCCCGAGCTTACTCTACAACAGCACTTTCACTTGACTTCACACTTTATGGTTCACATGTTTTACATTGATTGATACATTTTATTTTCATTGATCTTGATTCAATTAAGTTTCAATCGTAACTCACAATCCTCACATTGTTAACTATTCATGGGTGATCACACAACACACAAAATAACACATGCTATTAATAGGTAACATGGATGCCAAATGAAATGAAAGCAATTAAAATAAAGGATGGAAACATCGAAGAAAAGGCATGTTTCATACCTAACTCATTAGCATGAAAGAACAAGAATAAATCATGATTTAGTTATATTATTATCTAATCTTAAGGTCACCCAATTGAACTTGCCATGAAAGAACAGGAATAAATCATGCTTTAGTTAAACGGTGGGTAACTATATTATTATCTTATTATATTATCTTAAGATCACCCAATTAAACTTCCCAAATTCAAACTGAACGGTAAATAAATCACACAAGAAGGTGAATTACAATTTATTTTAATTAATTTGACAAGCATTCCAAGGAAAGAAAACAACTAGACACGAAGGCACCAAAATGAGCGGAAAAGCTCGGAAAGTCACTTGCCTTATTCATCTTGTTGGATTTCGGTACCAACTATGGATTTGAAAGCACTTGTGACGGAGTTGACGAAGTCTACGGTCGAATCTATAGGTGTTAAATATAAGACAATGAAGTACTTAATAATTGAGATTTTAATAAACGGAATTGACTAGCTTATTTAATTTGACTAAACGAATTAATCTAAAACGTCGGAAATAATAGCAAGATGATCTTCTCGGAACCCTTGAATCATTGAGGATGGGTACGGATTTGACGATGACGCTGCGGATTAAGGAGATTGTGCGAGTTAGAACGACATCTAAAACTGGTGGATAGTTTCTGAAATTTTAGAAACTAAAACAGGGGCATATTTTATAGAAACAGAAAGTACGGGAGGTTTGGTGTAGATAATCTTCTTCTACCTTGAGCCCGACAGCAGGTAGACCTCCAACAATACTTCGGCGAGGCGTAGCGGCTTGATTAGTGATCGGAATGTTGGAGAAATGTTCATGTGGGGGGTTTTCATTTATGTCTTTTGAACTTCTTTTTGTCCCACATTGAATACTAAGGAGTTTGGGGGTTGCTTTTAAGGAGGAGTTATTGAAGGGGTTATTGAGAGTTGGGATAGGGATCCCACACGCGTGCACCACCACCACCGCCGCCGGTCCGGTCCGTGTTCGTGACACGTGCGCGGGGGGGTGCTGGTCATATTTTACGCCGAGTTTTAATTTTATCAAAGAAAAGGCCTCGGATAGTGTTGAATTAGGGTTTTGACTAATTCAACATTGTCACACGTTTTTAAAAATTGGTTTAAGATTCTTCCGAGATTTCAGCAAAGGTGGAGCGTCCTCTTTGTGTTTTAAAACCGACGTTCCCTTCAGTTTTCAACACACAGAAAAACCGATCTCCTCCTTTCTTCTCTTCTTCTATAAACCGTTCTGAGTCCTGGATGGTTCCATTGCTTCAACGGCGAGTGCACGCCAGAGAAGCCGTTGTGTATCGTTGGGGGGCGACGCCAGTAGCCGACCTGCACCGTGGTGTCAGGGCGATTTCGCTTCTAAGGCAGTGGTTCTATTTATACCACGCCACAACCTTAAACACATTTAAACACGGGTTTTCTTCGATTTCCAAAAGCGGTTTTACCTTTCAAATTGAGGCTACATTCGCAGATTCAATCCAACAATTTAGAAGCGAAATTTTCTGTTTTTGCGATGGCTTTCCAATTCTTCAAACCGCTCCTGGATCTGTCGAAATTGGAGCCGCTGGATGGGATGAACTACAAGCGGTGGTCGCAGAAGATGCTCATCTTCTTCGAGCAATTGGAGGTCGACTACGTCCTCCTTCAGGAGGCTCCTGCGGCTACGGCATCTGCTTCTTCAACCTCTGTCATCGGCGCTGCAGACAAGGGCAAGGTTGTCGACGTCGACGACGATGCTGATGTTGTCGACAAGGGTAAGGATGTCGACAAGGGTAAGCAGGCTACTGATGATGAACTCGCACGGGCTAAACAGTACGAGTCCGACAATAAGTCAGTGCGAGGCCATCTTCTCAGCCATGTCTCGAACCCTATTTTTGATCTGATCTCTGTGCATAAATTTGCTAAATATATTTGGGATCTGCTGGAGAAGAAATATGGGGCTGACGATGCAGGGAAAAAGAAGTATGCTGTCGGAAAATTTATGCAGTTCAAGATGGTCGATGATAAGCCTATCATGGACCAGGTGCACGAGTATGAGAATCTGGTGGCTGACATACTCTCCGAGGGTATGAAGATGTGCGAGATCCTGCAGGCGAATTTTCTGATCGAGAAGTTGCCTGATTCGTGGGGTGGCTATCGCAACCATCTGAAGCACAAAAAGAAGGATCTGACCCTCGAGGAGCTCGTCGGTCACATGAAGATCGAAGAGGCCAGTCGCCCCAAAGACAAACCTAAGCCTAAATCTGCTGATACTGTGAAGGCTAATCTGGTTGAATCTTCTGTGAAATCTGATAGGTCCAAGCAAGGAAACAAGTCTGGAGGTTCTAAGCCCAACATGAAACCAAAGAAAGACCAGAAGTTCAAGAAGTCTGGCAATCAGCCGGACAAGCAGCAGAAACAGGGAGGCACTGGGATCGGCTGCTATGTCTGTGGCAAGCCAGGCCACAAGGCTTGGCAGTGCCGCAATCGGGCTGACATCCAGAACCAAGGACAGCAACAGAACAAGCCCGCAGCTCCAGCCCAGCAGCAAGCCAACGTTGTCCAGGACAACAACCAGCTGATAGCCATGATCACTGAAGTCAACCATGTGGGAGGCCAGGTTGATTGGCTCTTGGACAGCGGAGCCACTCGACACTTCTGCGCCAACAAGGACCTGTTCGCTGAGTTTGAGGATGCTACAGACATCGACCAGGTCTACATGGGCAACTCGAGCATCTCTCGAGTGCTAGGCAAGGGGAAGGTTGCACTCAAGCTCACCTCAGGGAAGTCTCTTACCCTAGTGAATGTGCTTTATGTTCCTTCTCTGCGCCGAAATCTAATTTCATGTGGTTTGCTTGAGATAGTTGGAATTAAGCAAGTGATTGATGCTGGCAAAATGGTTTTAACCAAAAATGGAGAATTTGTAGGAAAGGCTTATAGGGCTGATTTTCTGTATGTGCTTGAGACCATGATTGATAATAATGAGAATGCTTCTACTTCTACTTATATTGCTGAGTCTGTTGATTTATGGCATGCTAGACTAGGACATGTGAATGCAAAATCTGTATGTCGATTGCATGATATGGGTTTGATTCCTAGCCTATCAAAATATGACCATAGCAAATGTGAAATATGTGTTGAGGCCAAATTTCATAAACAACCTTTTAAAACGGTGTTAGAAAGGACAACTGAATTGCTGGAGTTAGTCTATTCTGATTTGGCTGATTTTAAGATCACTGAGAGTAGAGGTGGCAAACGCTATTATATCACATTTGTGGATGACCATTCTAGATATACTAAGGTATACTTGCTTAGGTCTAAAGATGAAGCAGAAAGCATGTTTTATGTGTATAAAGCTGAAGTAGAAAACCAATTAAATAGAAAGATTAAAAGGCTTAGATCCGATAGAGGCGGTGAATATGTCACTCATTCTTTGAGAGAATTTTGTGAGCAAAATGGCATTATTCATGAGTTTACAGCTCCCTATAGCCCACAACAAAATGGTATTGCTGAAAGGAAAAACAGAACTTTAAAGGAAATGATGAATGCTATGCTTTCTAGTTCTGGTTTGCCTGATAATATGTGGGGGGAAGCTGTATTGTCCGCAAATCATATTTTGAATAAGGTACCTCACAAGAAGCTTGACAAGACACCTTATGAGCTTTGGAAAGGGCATCCGCCTAATCTGAAATTCTTAAAGGTGTGGGGGTGTCTAACTAAGGTGGGGTTACCTTCGTTCAAAGTTGATACTATTGGGTCTAAGACTTTTGATGCATTATGATTGGTTATGCTGATAACAGTGCTGCATATCGTTTTATGTGCTTGAGTGATCGTACCTTGTGTGAATATCGTGATGCTGTTTTCTTTGAGCATGTGTTTCTTTTAAAGAAATCTGCATTGCCTGCTAATGATTCTTCATCTCATGATGCATCTTCATCCATGCCTAATATTGTTGTGCCTAATGCTCAATCTGATTATGATGAACCTAGGAAAAGTAAAAGGCGTAGGAAGGAAACTAGTTTTGGTCCTGATTTTGTGACTGCATTTCTAGTTGAACTGAATGATTTAAATGAACTAAATGAGACGTTCATTAGTCTTCATATGATAGAAGATGTTCCTAAGACCTATGATGAGGCAATAAGTTCACTAGATGCTAGTTTCTGGAAAGATGCTATTAACAGTGAGATAGAATCTATTATGTCTAATCACACATGGGAACTAGTTGACATGCCTAAAGGAAATAGAGCCATTAGTTGTAAGTGGATCTTTAAGAAGAAGCTTAAAGTGGATGGCTCAGTTGATAGATATAAGGCAAGACTAGTTATAAGAGGATTCACTTAGAGATATGGCATTGACTTCTTTGACACTTATTCTCCTATTACAAAAATTGCTACCATTCGTGCATTGTTTGCTTTGGCTTCTAGCCATAAAATGCTTGTTCATCAGATGGATGTTAAAACTGCATTTTTGAATGGTGATCTGAATGAGGAAATTTATATGGAACAGCCTCTAGGGTGCATTGTTCCAGGACAGGAAAACAAAGTGTGCAAGCTACAGAAGTCATTGTATGGACTCAAGCAAGCACCAAAGCAATGGTATGAGAAGTTTCACACAACTATCCTAAGCTTTGGATTTGAGGTAAACGGATCTGATGCCTGTGTCTATTCTAAGAGGTTTGGTGCTGATTGTGTGATTATATGTTTATATGTGGATGACATGTTGTTATTTAGATCACACATAAATGCTATAAAGACAACCAAACAGTTTTTGTCATCTAAGTTTGAGATGAAAGACATGGGTGAAGCTGATGTCATTCTAGGTGTTAAAGTAACTAGAAAAGAAAATGGCTTCATTTTATCACAACCTCATTATGTAGAGAAAATGTTGAAAAGGTTTGATAAGTTTGATGTTGTGCCAGTTAGAACTCCTTATGATGCTAGCATGCAATTGAAGAAAAATTTTGGAATTGGTGTTTCCCAAAATGAGTATGCTAAAATAATTGGGAGTTTAATGTTTCTGATGAACTATACTCGGCCTGATATTGCATATGCTGTTAGTAGACTCAGTAGATATACCCATAACCCCAGTAGTGAGCATTGGATTGCACTTAACAGATTATTGAGATATCTTAAGGGCACCTTTGATTGGGGTTTACATTATGTGGGTTATCCCCATGCTTTAGAGGGATACTGTGATGCAAACTGGGTCACTGACAATGATGAGGTTAGCTCCACTAGTGGTTATGTGTTCACTTTATGTGGTGGGGCTATATCATGGAAGTCATCAAAACAAACTTGCATTGCTAGATCAACTATGGAATCTGAGTTCATAGCATTAGATTTAGCTGGTCAAGAGGCTGAGTGGTTGAGAAGCTTACTGGCTGACTTACCTTTGTGGGGGCATAAGACCCCAACTATTTCTCTACATTGTGACTCACAATCTGCTATTTGTGTAGCTAACAGCAATACTTACAATGGTAAGAAGAGACACATACGGATTAGACATGAAGCTGTGAGACAGCTGATTGCTACCGGTGTTATTTGCTTGGAGTATGTGAAGTCCGAGAGGAATTTGGCAGATCCGTTGACGAAAGGGCTGAACAGAAGGATGGTCCTTGAACTCTTAATGAGTCCATAGCCCAGAGTTGGGTGGTCCTATTGAGAAGGACTTGATGGATTCACCGAAAACTGTAGAGGTTGAGCCTTGTGCTCTTAATGATACCATAGCCCTGTAAAGGGTGGTCCTATTGAGAAAGACTTGATGGAATCCCCTACGAGAGTGTGAAGGGTTGGTCGCCTTCTATGGAAGACTAGGGTTGTCTTTCTAGAGCACTCTTCAGCACCCAAGGTATGAGATGACTATTACAGTTGACAGTCAGATCGCGGAACCACTAGGGCAGTGGTGAAGGTATGTGCTGCTGAGGTCAACTCGCCAGTCTGGAAGTTCAAGATTCGTTCACTTCTATGACTTGCGAGATACTCAGCTTCACTATGTGTTGGTTCAAGATTCGTTCACCAGCATTTAAGTACTTTCTCCACGAAACCAGCTCAGAACGATGTTTTTGTCTTAAAACCCCAGTTCCTCACATTTGTGGGGGACTGTTGGAGAAATGTTCATGTGGGGGGTTTTTGTCTTAAAACCCCAGCTCAGAACGATGTTTTTGTCTTAAAACCCCAGAGAAGCCGCTGTGTATCCTTAGGGGGCGACGCCAGTAGCCGACCTGCACCGTGGTGTCGGGGCGATTTCGCTTCTAAGGCAGTGGTTCTATTTATACCACGTCACAGCCTTAAACACATTTAAACACGGGCTTTCTTCGATTTCCAAAAGCGGTTTTACCTTTCAAATTGAGGCTACATTCGCAGATTCAATCCAACACAGAATGACACGAGACCAGCGGTTGCAGCTTCGTGGCGATGAGTTGCACCTCTCAGTGGTGGATGGTGGCTGTGGCAGCGGCGGAACTGTGGTGTACGAGGGAAGCTCCGGCGAGGGTAGGATCGAAATTGGGGGTTTTGAAATCGGGATGTTTTTGTGAAACTTTTGTGAAGGGAATTGTTTCTAGAAGTGTTTAGAACGTAATGGGATAAGTTTAGAGCTCGGATAAATTATTCAATGGTGGTGTGAGCTTGAGAACCGAAAACCTCTTGTATTTATAGGGGGATGATTCGGAACGAATTGGATAAAATTGATCCCTTGATTAGATCGGATAAGATCATTAGAAGCTATCCTTATATTCAATTCATTCAGATAAGACCGTTACATGGCCGGATTTCAAGGAATATCGATTTGGGGAGAGATCCATTCGGGTTTGTTTGAGCTCGTTTCTAACCGAAATCACAAATCGGTTGTAGATATGGATATAGCATCACGTGGGCAACGGTTTAAAAGTAAAACGCTGAGAGTTGGGCGAGATTTGAGGGAGTGAAATTCTATCCATGTTCAACTGTTGAAACGATAGAGCGGGAGGAAGAAGAAAGAGGTTCAGGGCCGGTTCGGTTCAGCATTTTCTTTGCTCATGGTTGGTTCGGTTCACCTGAAACAAAAGAAAACCGGTTCAAGCCCTTTTTCAATTTATAAATATATATGTATATCCGAAAATTTATTTATTAAAATTCTACATAAATTAAATAATAAAAATAAAAAAACTTTTAATAAAGTACATTTTATTTTGCGTAACACAAATTTTCGAAAACTTTATATTAAATATTTTACATAAATTAAAATAAATTATAGTTATGAAACCTTTCTTATTTTTGAAGAAAACATATCACTTTGCCTTCAAACAATATAACTTAAAAAGTAATTTATTTATAAGATAAAATATCTTTAAACTAGTTATAAAATTTATACATATTCAATTTAAAAGAAAAAATATTTCTAAGTCCAAAATAAAATAACTTTTATTAAGAAAATTATATGTACTTAAAACGAAATACCCAAATGTAATTAAGTTATTTGGTAAAATGGCCATTCTGCCAACCCTCTTTTGTAAAACGTCCCATAAAATCACTCTTTTGTTAAATGTCTAAAAACATTTCATAACACCAATACTACCCTCGTTTTGATTTATCCCTACCCTCCCATTCTTTCTGATCTACCTCCCCGTTGTTTCTGTGCCGCCTCCATCCCCTCTTCCTAGTTCTTCATCTACTTTGATTTCGTTTGCAGGGAAATTAGAACCTCTTTGGTTCAAATTTCTCCGATTCGTTTCAATTTGCTGCGAGAATTTGATTTTGTTGTTGAGTTTTGGATGATTAACAGCGTCTTCTGGAGAAACAATAACCAACAACGTCGTGGAGCACCGCCAGAGCTCGAGCGCGGAGGAGGACTCGCGGCGAGTAGATCTCGGCGAGTATGGAATCCAACCGCGAATCGACGAGCGGATGAGGAAAAGGATTGAATCCACCTTTACATTTTGCTTTCTTAGCCTTTGATTGAACTGATGGCAGGTTTCGGATCAAATAGGGTGGATAAGGCGGCGTACGTTCTTAGCCTGCTGATGTCGGTTGAAGAAACGAAGGCGGCGGCTGTGAAGGAAGGCGGAATTCCGGTGCTCGTAGAGCTCGTAGAGGTCGGTTCTCAGAGGCAGAAGGAGATATACGCCGAAATTCTTTTGCATCTATGCCAGGACAGCGTTCTATATCGGAAGATGGTGGCGCGTGAGGGCGCCATTCCACCGCTGGTGGCGCTTTCCCAGTTCGGTACCAGCCGAGCGAAGAAGAAGGTGTGCTTTTCTTTTAATTTTATTTTTAATTATATTTTGAAAGAAATATTTGTTAGAATATGGTTGGTTGTGGGGGATTTGGGACCAAAAGCTTCATTTTGCAGTTAAATTTGGGTTGAATTTTCAAATAACATTAGGAATTGATCAAGTCCATGAGATTGAGTAGTGGTGGTGATATGTGGGTTGACCTGGAGAATCACTATTTGCTGAATTGATATTCATCGTTTAGAAGCTGTGTGAATGCTTGATTTGCTCCTTTTTCAGTTTTGTAGATCACAATTCCCATTTTCCATGACAATTGGAAGCACGCTTTCTTGATGACACTGTTGGGCTCAACTCCTTATGGAAGATTTTAACTCATGGAGAAGGTATTTTGTTTGTTTGTGTAGATGAATTGGAAATTTATGATGTATAGATCCTTCTAATGTCCCTTTCATTATATAGATGGATTGGAAATTAGAGGTGACACTCTTGGAAATTCATGATGTATATTTTTCGGTGATATTGTGTTTGATTACACTATTTTTTGTAGAGATTGTGTTTGATTACACTATATTTTTCATGAAATTATATGTTCTTTTTTGTTTATTTTGGTCATATTGTATTTGATTAAACTATATTTTTTTTTAAAAATTTCATGAAATTACATGTGTCACCAAGAGTGTCACCTCTAATAAGGGTGGTGACAGTGATAGGGTGGTGGTGACAGCGATAGGAGTGGTGGTGACAACGATATGTCGGTGACAGCGATAGAGGTGGTAAAAGCAATAAGGGTGGTGAGAGCGATAGGGGGGGTGGTGAGAGCGATAGGGGTGGTGGTGACAGCTATAGAATAGGTGGTAACAACGATAGGAGTGGTGGTGACAGCGATAGGAGTGGTGACAATGATAGGGCAGTGACAGCGATAGAGGTAGTGACAGCAATATGGGTGCTGGTGACAGTGATAAGGGTGGTGGTGACAGCGATACGGGCGGGTGGTGGTGACAGCGATAGGAGTGGTGGTGACAGCGATAGGAGTGGTGACAGCGGTAGGGCGGTGACAACGATAGAGGTGGTGACAGCAATATGGGTGGTGGTGATAGTGATAGGGGTGGTGGTGACCGCGATAGGAGTGGTGACATCGATATGAGTGGTGACAACGATAGAGTGGTGACAACGATAGAGGTGGTGACAGCAATAAGGGTGGTGACAGCGATATGGTTGGTGGTGACAGTGATAGGTGTGGTGGTGACACCGATAGAAGTGGTGGTGACAGCGATAGGAGTGGTGGTGACAGCGATAGGAGTGGTGGTGACAGTGATAGGTGTGGTGGTGACAGCGATAGGTGTGGTGACAATGATAGGGCGGTGACATCGATAGAGGTGATGACAGCAATAAGGGTGGTGACAACAATATGGGTGTTGGTGACAGTGATTGGGGTGGTGGTAACAGCGATAGGAGTGGTGGTGACAGCGATAGGAGTGGTGACAGCGATAGAGCGGTGACAGCGATAGAGGTGGTGATAGTAATAAGGGTGGTGACAGCAATATGGGTGGTGGTGACAGTGATAGGGGTGGTGGTGTCAGCGATAGGAGTGGTGACAGTGATAGGGCGGTGACAGCGATAGAGGTGGTGACAACAATAAGGGTGGTGACATCGATATGGTTGGTGGTGACAGTGATAGGGGTGGTGGTGACAGCGATAGGGCGGTGACACTAATCTCGTAAAAAAAAAATTGTCACCAAAAAATTTATTTATCATCATACATGTGTCACCAAAGTTATTGACCGGTGTCATCACTTATAAAGGTGGTGACACTAATGTCGTAAAAAAAAGTGTCACTAATTTTTTTTTTGTCATCAAAGTTGTGCCACCAAATTCATGGATTTTGACCGGTCAATGGTCAAAATAAAAATGGGAAGGAAGGAAGGGAATTAATTAAAAATGGGAAGGAGGGGTAAAAGTGTAATATTAGGACATTTTGCAAAAGAGATTATAAAAGTGGACATTTTGCAAAATGCCTTGTTAAAAATGGACACGTAGCTAAAAAGTCCAATATAATTTGGTGTATTTCAGTTTATATCTTATTTGTGTATCTTTTAACTTGTTTATTCAAGAATTTAGGCTTATAAATAGGATGTTTAGGGTTAGTTTTCTCATTCAATTAAGTAGATCAATCACCTTTGAAGAGAAGAAAGTTTAGGTAAGCCATATTTGGCTAATTTTTTTTGTTTCCGCCTACACTTTCGAGACTTGGTTGATGGATTGTGAGTTTCTAATTTAAGTTATTTTTCCTCTTTCATTCTTTTAACTTCTTTGTGTGATATTGATTATGTTATTGATATTATCTTGATTAGCTACCTTGTTAATATTGATTTCATGCTAGGATTTAATACTTTTGTATTTGTGTTATTTCCGTAGTAGCATGCATAATATTGTGGATTCCGTGTTTGAAGCATGATTATGTAGGAAGTTGACATATATCTTAAACATCAATTTACAGCGTTTAATTGGTGTTATTTATATGCTCAAGTTCTTGGGACTATTTGCTATCGCTTTGTTAAATCTTGACCGTGTTAGGGTTGCATTGAGGTGTAAGAGATTAATTGGACTCGTAGGACTTTTAATATATTTAAACCAAGACGGGAGGAATTCGTAGGAAAAGATAATAACTTGAAAAGGATTCGATGATCAATAAAATCAACCAAAGTCGAGAACTTGTAGGTGGAAACACTTTTCTTCTATCCTTTATTTGCTTTTGTCAATATCATTTTCTTTTATTTTCATTCATAAAAATAGTTGCTTTTATATTGGTAAATACACAATATTTTTAAATACTTGTTTCTCTAGGGTTCGACCCCTTACTTGCATACTATACTAGTTTGTTTGTTTGAGATTTATTTTTCACGAGGTTAATCAACGACTTTTCCTTCGTCAATGATACTACATGGTATGATGATCATGAAATGCAAGTGCCTAGTATATCATGCATATATAGCACGGAGGTCTTTTCAATCTGAGTAAGCTCCGAAGACACTTACGTGGATAGAAAAACTACAAAATTACAATCACAACAAGTAACACGTACAATCAAACAATATCACCTAGATACATAGTGGAATATATATAAGTCTACGTCTAACCATTCAAGCATTTAAAGAATACATCATTCAATGAGAATAATAAACTGATAATGCATATCTTAGATAGGAATTATAGGCATTTTTTAGTTTAGTTAGGTTGCATTTCTTTCATACTTTGTTGCTAAAATGCATCTTGTGATTATTTTAGAAGAGTTCGGATTCTGCGCAAGTTTGTGTTTATCTTGTAGATTGAATCGGAACACAATTGGGAGATGCAATATCTTGAAGAGATATATAAGAAATATTGGGAAGAAGCAAGGAAGGAAGAAAAGCAAGGACAAGTGGAGATACCCGTGAAGATAAACAAGAAAAGCCGGCAACGTGCTATGTCGCGGCCGCAACCAGGACCGCTGCAGCGGGAGAAGGAAAAGTTGCTGATGCCGCGGTCATAGCATTGGTCGACAGCGCTAGTACGCTGCGTTTTGATTACTAAAAACCCTAGATGTTATTATTTTGTTTCATGGCCGACATGGGATCTTTTATAAGGCCGAATTAAGTTATTTTTCAGTCACTTCTATTCTATTTTTACGTTCATCAGACACTTTAGAGATTTGAGCGATGACTTCCATGAGGAACTAAACCCATGTATTCTGCCTGCAATTTGAAGCTTTATTTGGATTGATTGTGAGTTTCTAATTCTCGTTCCTTGTTTCCTATATTTGAATGCTTCAACTTCTTTGTGCTTGATTGTTTATTGTTTTGTTCTATCTTGTCTGGCAAACTTGTTAGATCAATTCAATCGCTAAGGTTTTGTAGATTCCTGGTTGTGAACCTTAAACTAAGTGGCAAACTTATTCCTTTAGGGATGGTTGAACTAATTGAATGAGTAGAAAGTTGAATGTGTTGTTAAATCCCTCTTTAGGGACTGCAAATACCTTGGCTAATCTCTGAACTTAAAGCTATCAATTGGGTTAAATCCTTCTTTAGGGGATGTTCGATTGATAAGGGTTGCTAGGACTGGTTGGACTAGTAACTATATTAGGCCGAGACAAGGGCATTCATAGGAACCTTAATAGGACGAGAAGAAGTTACAAGAATCGCTTCAACCAAATAAAGTGGAAAATTGTAGGTAGAATTACTTCTCCTAATTGTCTGAATTAAAATCATTTACTTTTGTTTACTGCAATCCGCTTTGATAAAAGGCGGAACTTTCACACACAAAAACCCCCCGAATTGGTTACTTCGATTATAACTTTCCCTGTGGATCGACCTCTTACTTATTGCTATACTTGCTATAGGTTTGAGTTTTCTTTGGCGGATCAACGACAGGTTTTCCCTCCGTCATAAACATATCACAATTGTCATTCCACCATGCTCAAACATTCATCATATCACGACATTCCATAATACCATATCATTCTCTACATTGCACTCATCCACATTCGTATGCTCACAATAACATATCTGCATACATATATATCTCAGTAGTTCATCATAATCATAAGGTATAATCATACGATAACATAACTCTAATATCTCATCATGCCATTAGTCAATCATACATGTCATTAGTTCACACAATCATGCTATTAGTCAATCAATCATGTCATTGGTCAATTAATCATATCAACATGCTAGTTAGTCATCGATCACATAATTTCCCAAGTTAGTCTCGAAAACCGAGTTAATCATTTTAGAATCTCCGACCTTGAAACACTTTTGAAATTCATTTTCTGAAAAATCCAATTCAGATCATTAGGTCAGTCCTTGAAAGCCTTAAAATCGTTGAAAACGAATCGCGAAAACGGTTGTCGAATATCGATAAAAACGGAGTTAAACCCATCAACCATGGAGCAGCTCGTAGTGGGGAAAGTGAATCTTGCTATCGCGAGAGGTCCCAGCGAGCATCCCGTGGAAAGGGGGGTGTCACGGCCGCAAGAAGCATTCTCGCGCTGGTGAGGCCTTGCGAGAGCCTCACGGTCGCGAGCATCTCGCGACTGCAAAAGCTCAGGTCGCAGTCGTGAGTTCTGAGGTCCCCACTTAGGGCATCCCAGAAGCCCTCTCTCCACCGCGAGTTCCTTTTCGTGGCCACGAGCTAGAACCCTAAGGCAGTGTTCTAACTTTAGGCCGCGAATTCATGCTCGCGGCGGCGATTCCGGGGATGAATCCTTTATTCAAGCCCCGTTTTCGACCTTGTTTGATGTTGTTAGCTTTCCCCTTTTCCCAATTTTCCTGAGGTTTTTAGGAGCATGATAGTACAAGAATCGAATGTAAAAATCGAAGATTTGAAAGGATTTCTCACCCAAATCTTCTTTTCTTCACTTTTCTTCTACGGGGGGACTTGCGGATGCAATTTTCCCTCCGATTCTTCTGGATTCGAGAGTTGGTTGCACTGGGGTAGTTAGTAGGAGGTTAAAAGAGAAAACTTTGAGGGTTTGAAGGTGAAAGGAGAAGAGAAGAACATCTTACGCTCTTTAGACTCGAAAATGACAAAAAGAGACTCCGGGGCTTGGATCTTGGATCTCTGGGCTGTTGAACGGCTCCAAATGCTTCCTTGGACTCCTTGGGAGGTTGAAGATGTTGCTGGACCCTTTGTTTCAAAAGATGGAAGAAGAGAGAGGTGATGGGGTTGTTATGCGCCTAATTTGCCATGTTTTAAATTAACTTTTATATCGATTTTTGCATACATTTTATGCATTTGGGTTAGAATAGTACAGAATATGTGTAGTTTATGCTTATTTTCCAAATTATGGAGTCTACACTAGTTTCTGTTTAATTTCGCAGAAATTGAGGCATTTATAGCAATTCGGAGAAAGGAGAGAAACCATGGGATAACTCGAGACCAACTACAGAAAAGTCGAGGTCAAACAGAAGCTGAACTAGAACACATCAAGCAAAAGAGAAGAAAATAACACTCGACAAGGTCCGGTCGATGTCGACTACTCTGGTCGATCTCGAGTAACATGGTTGAAATTCGCCGAGTCGAGGACGAGACGACCAGAGCCACACTCGAGGAGTACAAGAATACTCGATGTTGAGTACCCATCGATTGTCCGAGTCATACCCGAGCACGAGCAGAATCTGAGGAGAAGAAAAGTACTCGATGTCGAGGACATTAGTCGATATCGAGTACTCTTCTGGGCCATTCCGAGTTGAATCCGAGCGGAGTCCGAGCAGTTGGGCTTACTTGCAAGTGAATGCATGTAATATTCTATCAAGTCAAGAGGAGATCTATCAAGGGAAGGATATTTATCCACTTTAGTCTTACTTCCCTTAGAGATTTATTTGTTTTATTTCCAAGTTTTATCTTAAGCCTTTAGATAGGAAGTTTTATATATAGATAGAATATTCTTTCCTTGGATAGCGGGGATTGAATATTATAAATAAATCCCTAGGGGCTGGTTTTTATTCATTCAATGGGAGACACAATTTACACATATAGAGAGATAGTTTAGAGAGCTTCGAGCCAATTTGAGTTGGAGAAAGCGAGAGCGGAATTGGCTTTGATCGGTTGTAAGCATTATTTCCTTTTATTAATGCAAGTTAGTTTCCATTTATTATTCATGATTGTTTCTAAGATGAAGAGCGAGTAGTCACCCAACTTCTAGGGTCGGGGTGAGTCTGAAGGTAGCCATGTGAGGTAATGTGATGAAGGTACAACATTTAATGCGATTTCATATTCTATCCCTATGATCATGATTCTTTTGCCATAGTCGAAGGTGATCCTTATTTGTATTATTGAAGCGAAAGTGATCTTAATGCAACTTGGATTAATTATGTGAAAAGGGTTAGTTAATAATTAGGGTTTATGCGAAAGCCTCTATCTTCCTACTTGTTAATAACGACTGTTATTTGATGAAAGGCATGATCTTTTATACCTTTAGCATGATTCTTATATGGTTATCATTATGGCATTGAAACTTTGATTCTAGGAGCTTTTATAATATTGAATTACATCCCACCAATTTTGTGTTGATTCTGCTTTATTTCCGTTCACAAAGTTACGTTTTTGTTCTCTGCACAACTCGATCTCGACTGAAATCTACTCGACGTCTAGTAGTCCGGTCGACGTCGAGGACTGTTTTACTCGACTTGCTCTGTTTTCGTCGTCTGTTGTTTAGCTTTGCAGGTTTACTAGACTGATTAGTCGACATCGAGTACTTTACTCGACGTTGAGGACTCTGCTGGTCGATTTCGAGAGGATATTGATACTGAAAAGGCGAGCGCTGACACGCTTCCTCGTGGATACGATCCTGAATACCCTACCTCTACAACAGGAGGGATTCTTGTAATTTCTTTGCTTAGACAGGGAGTTGGTTTGCTTTTATATTTTGATTTATATTTTGCATACTAGTTTCCCTCCGCAATAAATTTTGGCGTCGTTGACGGGGAAGCAATGAAACACGCCTTTTTTAGTTCCTTTTTACTTTCTTTTTATTTTTGTTTTTATTTTTGTGGGGCATGCGAAGAACTAATCGCACACCTATCGACCCAATTCTCGAGCTTGAATGTTTTTTCCATCTACAGAAAAGGCTAAGGAAGAGACTCATATCGACTCCTCCCAACAATGAAAACGAGGTATAGCTCACTCCAGCACAGAAGCTTGAGCAACTCCGCCTACGGATTGAGGAATTCACCAACAGAGAAGCAGAGTACGCCCGACGAGAGGCGGGATATCAACAGAACCAGCAATGGTGGGAAGCAAGGGTAGATCGCGAAGTTTACGCCAGAAGGGAACTTGAAGAGCAGATTCAGTACATCCCAGCAAACACAAATGAGTATCTGCATCCTACTCCGGAAGTTCTAGAATCACCGATCGTTCTCTCCCCCCCCCCCCCCCCGGTTAATTATGAAATTCGTCCTTCTTTTATTACTGAAATTAGGAGGAATAAATTTAGGGGGAAACCCAATGAATGCCCTTTAGATCATGTTACAACATTTCTAGATTTATGTGAAGCTATTGCAGGTAATGACAATCTAGAATAGTTAAAACTAAAGGCTTTTCATTGGTCCCTTGTAGGATTGGCTTCACAGTGGCTTGAGGGTTTGCCTGCACGATCTATTTGCATATGGAATGAACTACAAGACTTGTTTCTTAACAAGTTCTTTCCTCATGCCAAAACAGCTGCGCTTAGACAATAGATCACGACTTTCAGACAGAAGCCAGGGGAAACATTAGCACAGGTCTAGGAGCACTACAAAAGGCTTATGAAATCCTGTCCTACGCACGGACAACAACCCTACGTGATCCAGGTAATCATCTTCAACTGCATGGATGCACCAACCAAGGAGCGGATCAACAACTACACCGCCTATAGGTATCTCTAATACACCCCAAGGCGTGCTTGGGAAACCATTGAAACGCTGGCCAACTATGACAACAGTTTAGGGACTTCTGTGGCCTTCGAAGAATGGTATGAAAGGCCTGCCCCATCTATGCTCTTATATGTGCCACCAAAGGAAGTTGATCCGGAAGTCAGGGACCAGTTCCATAATGATCAGGTACGTCGTCTTACCAAACAAGTTAAATTCCATTCTAAAGATAAACCTTGTTTGGAATGTGGGTTTGTAAGGCACAACACCATTGCGTGTCCACACACCGACCAAATATTAGTAGTTGAAACCCACGAAGATGCGCGTTGTGCGGGGGGCAACTACTCAGGGCAACATCAACAACAAATCTGGAGCCACTATCGCCAGCCCCAATATCCAAGAGACCCCCCACCCTACAGAGCTCTTGGTAACCCTGATAGGGTAGGTAAGAAAGATGACATGCAGATTATTCTTGAAGAGATGCGTAGGAATCACTCAAATAGCAAGCAATCCATCAATTCCATCTACACTCAGCTGCATGGCATCAACTCTAGACTTAGGGAGATTGATATCTAGCGGAAATCTATGGAGACCCGAATGGGTCAATTATCTCAATCAATCCCCAAGCAATTAGGTACGCTTTCTGGATCCTCTTAACCTAATCTTAAAAATAAATCTACACGACAGGTAGCCGCTTTGAATCTCAAGAGTAGGCAACAGACACACACGCCTGAACATAACACAAAAGGAGAGGCTGCAGGAGACTACTCGACGTCGAGTAAACCAGTCGACGTCGACCACCATCTACTCGATGTCGAGGAGGCTGTAGTTGACGTCGACCAAAACTCAGCGCCAGCCCCAAAGTCGAGCAATCGAGTCGATGTCGAGGACCCCACAGTCGAGGTCGACCAACCAGTAGCCGATGTCGACCACACTCCTGCCCCACAGAAGAAGAAGAAGGCGTAATTCTTCCTGAAGAAATCTTCAAAGGACCTAGCAGAAAAAAAAGTGTCAACAGTTCGTGAGGATGCTTCAGAGGCTCAATGTTATAATCCCTTTCACAGAAGCTCTTCATGAGATTTTGTCATATGCAAAGTTCCTCAAGGAGATTATGAGCAAGAAGTGATCAATGGCTAAGATCGCAAAGGAGTGCAGCACATTGGACCAAATAGAAAAGAGGCCAGATCCAGGTAAGTTCTCTATAACCATTGGATTTGGTCAATATAAATTTAATGCTTTATGTGACTTGGGAGCCAGTGTGAGTATAATGCCTTTATCAATCTGGTCCAAGATTAAGATAGGTGCTTTGGAACCTGTGGATGTGAAACTCTATATGGCAAACAACACGATTGTCATCCCAACGGGCATGGTGGACGATGTGCATGTATAGGTAGGTAAGTTTTTTGTCTCTGCCGATTTTCTAGTAATTGATATGGCAGAGGACCCTGCTTCTCCAATCATTCTAGGAAGGCCCTTCTTAGCGACAGTGGATGCTAGCATAAGCATAAAGAAGGGAGTGCTTACTTTCAACATCAGCGTTGAGGTCATTGAGTACTCTTTTAATAAAACTAAAAGGCATACAGTCCTTTGGAGGAGGTCAAATTAATCTCAGCCAGGTACATCACTCGCCCGGAGCCGAGCAGTACTCGACGTCGACCAGTCCCCCACATCGACTTCTTTACCTCCGTCGAGCAAGCCACCAGACATACAAAGTTACTCGACGTCGTACCCATACTTGATGTCGAGTAGATCACGAGGTCCCGAATTTCGATTCTGCAAAGGTAAGCCAAGGTACGGACATCTCTTCCCCTATTTCAATAAAAGATTTATCTATACATGGGAGAGGTTTGCCTTGGTATGTGCGCTTATGCAGGGTTTCCAATGACGATCCTAAGGAGTATGAAGTCGGAGACAAGGTCTATGTCTCCAAGTCTAAGAATCATTGGTTCCCTAATAAGTTCAACAGCAAGAAGATGGGACCCTTCATGGTGCACAAGATCCATTCCGGAGGATTGCAACTAATGGACAAGAATGGAGACTTATTTGAGGCCCAAGCCACATGGGCGCTACAGATGCCACCATGAGCTTAAATGGAAGAAGTCGGCCTAGCAACTATAAAGTCTAGGGCTTGTAATAAAACAATTAGTTTCTAGGATTTTTGGACATTTTTGCTTTTGGTTTTTGGTTTTATGACATTATTTTTGGATTTTGCTATTGTGGATATTATCTGTATAACAAAGGCTTGCAGGTACAAAAAGTTACAGAAGTACTCGACGTCGAGTACTCTACTCGACGTCGACCACCCATGATGAGAAACGGAGCCTATTGTCGAGAAAGGATCACCCTGAGGCTTCATGTGTACTCGAGATCGAGTAAACTAGTCAACGCCGACTAGTCTTCACGATATCGACCACTTATGCAGCAACTTCAGCACTCGATTCCGACATTCTGCACACCTGTCTAGTGAGTTTCTTTCTTGACCCTTGTTTTTATACAGTGAGGACAATGTAATGTTTAAGTATGGGGTGGGGGAAGGGCTTACACTATGCATATTTGATTTTGTTTGACATTATGTGTGCATGTTTAAAGTATATTTCTCGAACTGCATATACATGGCTATCTTTGGAATTGTTATTAATCTATGTGCTTACAAATGTTTTCCAAAGTCTATAAAAAAATCACCCCCGTCAAAATTTTTTATTAGTGTCATGGAAGCTTAATTATATTGAACTCGATGATACAAAATTGAATTCATTAGAGATATAGCATGAAATTGCCTAGTAAAGGGAAGTCACAATGAAGTGCGTTATTTCTTGAAAACCATGAAAGGAGGTAAAATTTGAAGTTGCTTTTAACATATGGATGATAAGAGGATAGAGGACTTTATATTTTCCATATGATCGAGCTTATTCTATATCCTAGCCATACATATGCTTATTTGCATCACAAAAGCCATATTATGCCTTATTTCATATATTTGCTCCATACGATCTAAATATTGTCAATTCTTTACCTTATTTCATATCCGGGGATTATGTTGAGAATGATGTTACATTATGGCAATTATTATATGGTGTTTGTGTTGTTATATCATTATTGGAGTTTGGCAGGAGAATCATCAATATTATGGAAATTTTAACGAGTGAAAGAAAATCCGGTCACCTCAGGAGATAAAGGTAGATCGACCCTGCATGTGTCGAGATAATAGTTCTGCAGGATAGGACACTAAGGTGAGGAGTCCGAAGCACTAAGCATCCGGGGTCATTCATGACACCCATGTTTGTGACTCGCGAGAAGGCAATGCTGAGGTTAGAGAGGTAAAAGCATAGTATTGAAAAAAAAAAGCAATGAGCGAATGAGTGAAAGGTGAGAAATCAAAAGAAAAAGGAATGTGGTATGAAAGTTTGGAAAGTACTCAATTTCCGCGGATCATTAGTACCACATGGCCGAAAATTGCCCACCTTTAGCCTTTTACCAATCTACTCTTTATTGAGTTTAAATAAAATCCTCTTGATTATTAATGCTTTGTCATGTATGAATTGTTTTTGCATATACCCTACTTTTGTGTGTGAAGTTGCTTTTATTCATATGCGTGGATTTGTGGTATTAGTACCTTTTCGAGGATGGTAATTGACTGCAGGGACATATGAGAATGGATCCAAGATGTTGAGAGTTTGTTTTCTTCCCCTGAATGATCATTAAAAGTATTACTTGAGGACAAGCAAGCTTAACTATGGGGTGTTTGTTGTGCGCCTAATTTGCCATGTTGGATATTAACTTTTATATCGATTTCTACATACATTTCATGCATTTGGGTTAGAATAGTACATAATATGTGTAGTTTATGCTTATTTACCAAATTATGGAGTCTGCACTAGTTTCTATTTAATTACGCAGAAATCGAGGCATTTTACAGCAATTCGGAGAAAGGAGAGAAACCATGGGATAGCTCAAGACCAACTACAGAAAGTTCGAGGTCAAAAAGAAGCTGAACCAGAACACATGAAGCAGAAGAGAAGAAAAGAACATTCGACAAGGTCCAGTCGACGTCGACTACTCTGGTCGATGTCGAGTAACATGGTCGAAATTCACCCAGTCGAGCACGAGACGAGCAGAGCCACATTCGAGGAGTACAAGACTACTCAACGTCGAGTACCTGTCGACTGTTCAAATCATACCCGAGCTCGAGCAGAATCTAAGGTGAAGAAAAGTACTCAATGTCGAGGACATTAGTCGATGTCGAGTACTATTCTGGGCTATTCCGAGTTGAATCCGAGTAGTTGGGCTTACTTGCAAGTGAAGGCGCGTGATATTCTATCAAGTCAAGAGGAGATCTATCAAGAGAAGGAAATTTATCCATTAGTGTTACTTCCCTTTGAGATTTATTTGTTTTATTTCCAAGTTTTATCTTAAGTCTTTAGATAGGAAGTTTTAGATATGGATAGAATATTCTTTCCTTTGATAGCGGGGATTGAATATTATGAATAAAGCCCTAGGGGCTGGTTTTTATTCATTCAATAGGAGACACAATTTACACATATAGAGAGATAGTTTACAAAGCTTGGAGCCGATTTGAGTTGGAGAAAGCGAGAGCGAAATTGGCTTTGATCGGTTGTAAGCTTTATTTCCTTTTATTAATGCAAGTTAGTTTCCTTTTATTATTGAAGATTGTTTCTATGATGAAGAGCGAGTAGTCACCCAACTTCTAGGGTCGGGGTGGGCCCGACAGTAGCCATGTAAGGTAATGCGATAAAGGTACAACTTTTAATGCGATTTCTTCTTCTATCCCTATGAGAATGATTCTTTTGCTTCAGTTGAATGTGATCATTGTTTGTGTTATTGAAGCAAAAGTGATCTTAATACAACTTTGATTAATTATATGAAAAGGGTTAGTAACAATTAGGGTTTATGCGAAAGCCTCTATCTTCCTACTTGTTAATAACGACAGTTATTTCATGAAAGGCATGATCTTTTAATTTATACCTTTAGCATGATTCTTATATGGTTATCGTTGTGGCATTGAAACCCTGATTCTAGGAGGTTTTATAATATTGAATTACATCCCACCAATTTCGTGTTGATTATGCTTTATTTCTATTCGCAAAGTTACGTTTTTGTTCTCTGCACAACTCGATCTCGACTGAAATCTACTCGACGTCAAGTAGTCTGGTCGACATCGAGGACTGTTTTACTCGGCTTGCTTTGTTTTTGTCGTCTATTGTTTAGCTTTGCAAGTTTACTCGACTGAGTAGTCGACATCGAGTACTTTACTCGATGTCGAGGACTCTGCTGGTCGATTTCGAGAGGATTTTGGGACTGAATAGGCGAGCTCTGACATGCTTTCTCGTGGATACGATCCTGAATACCTAAACACTACAACAGGAGGGATTCTTGCAATTTATTTTCTTGGACAAGGAGTCTATTTGCTTTTATATTTTGATTTATATTTTTCTTACTAGTTTCCATCCACAACAAGGGTGGTGTTTGGGGTTTGGCTGAGAGAGAGAGAGAGAGAGAGAGAGAGAGGAGGAGAATAGTATTTTCCTTAGGGTTTCTCTGGTGTTTGTTGTGGTGTTTGGGAGTGGTAGTGGCGGCTAAGATGGTGGAGAAGAGGAGCCGAGGGTGGCGGCACAAGGGAGAGGAAAGGAGAGTGTATTGGGGTTTTTGTTTGAAGGGTGTGAAGAGCTCCCACTCTCTCCTCACTTTGAAGATAGGATTGCTTGCCTTGAATTTTCCTTGTGGTGGGATTTGAAATGGGATGATGTTATGTAGTTATCCTTGGGATGGCTTGAGGTTAAAGCTTGAAGATAGGAGAGGGGTTGCCTCTTTCCAAAAATGAGGGGAGCAAGGGTGGGAGAAAGAAAAAGGCTTTTGTGGGTGTTCTTCCACATATCGGTGGAATATTTGACTTAGCATGCTTCCGCCTTCCAAAGGGGCTAGGGTTTGGGGATAGGAGGATCGCATCTTAGGGCATGAGGTAAGGGCAAGAATCTCGTTCTGACGTTAGGAGCTCTAATTCTGAGGGGCTTTCCTAAAATTAGTTCCCGACATTAGCTTCCTAATTCTCACTCTCTCTTTCACAAAGTTAGAATTTGAAATCCAAGAATCGAGGTTGTCATGTTAATTCTTAAAAAAAAAATTTAGGTCGGAAATCCGTTTCATGAGTTCTAAAATCCGAGTTAGCGGGTTTTCCGTTAAATTCTGGTTTTAAATTCATTTTGATTTTCCTTTTTTTGAAAATTTAGGATTTAAAAATCTGAGCCTTTACATCATCCACCTCTAAAAACAAGTCTTGTCCTTGAGACTAAAACCAAAACAAGGTAGGGGATGAGGTTGGGAATAGGTGAGTCCAAGGACCATTCCATTGATTCTGGAAGTGCCTCATAAGTGCCCCCATGAGGTTCTCATAGTATCATTGTCATGATGACAAGAGGAAAACCTGTCGTTGTTCTTGCCAAATAATACTCAAACTCACAACTAGTATAGTGTGTAAGCAAGAGATCGATCCACAGGGAAAGCTATTCAATTCAAGTATCAATTCTAATCGCTAATAAGAAGATGGGGGTTTTTGGTGTGAAAAGATCCGCCTTTAATCAAAGCGGGAGCAAGCAAACAAAGTAAATAGATTGTAGAATTCAGTGGAGAGAAATAGGTTCACCTACAATTTATCACTTCGATTGATGAATTCGATCCTTGTTTCAGCCTCTAGTTCTTGTCTTTTCCTATCAATGTCCTTGTCCAGATCTTAGGTAAATTACTAGTCCTACGAGTCCTAGCAACCCTTATCTCTAAATAACCCTAACACGGTTAAGATTCAACCTAAAGATAGCATTAAGATTATGAATTAACCAAGGTACACATAATATCAAGCTACGAGTCGATATTCAACATGTATTCAACTTCCTACACATCCAATTAGTCCTACGAGTCCTAAAGGGATATGATTGCCACTTGGGTTAAGGTTCGCTACGAGGAATCTGCAAAACCCTAGCAATTGAATGAATCTACTCTAACTAGTTGATCAGGCCAGAGAGAATAAAACACATTCAAGCAATTAAGCACAAAGAAGTCAAAACATTGCAATAGGAATAAGAACTAGATTAAGAAACTCACAATTCAACAATCAAAGATCCAAACTGTAGGTGAAACCTTGAGAGTTTAGTTGCTCATGCTCAACGACGCTCTCAACAATAGAATAAAGTGCATAAGGTGAATGAAATAATAAACTAGAAAAGCCTTAAATAGTCCTTTAGAAAGTCGGCCAACACTTAGATAAAAAAACCCTAAAGAAAATCACGGAACTAATGTTCAGTTTCTGCACGGGCTGCGGGGCGGCCGGCGATCAGCGAAGTCCTCCGTTTCTGCCTTCGAGCCGCGGGGCGGCCAGCGATCCTGCGGGGCGGCCTGCGATTCTTCCGAACTTCTTCTTCCGTTACTTCAGCAGCTCCTATGTATCTCTTTAGCTTGTTTTCGCTCTTTTCAAATTCATTTCACCTCCAATCTACTTTACCCTTAAATAAACCATAAAATCATGTAGATTCCGCCTCTTCTAACTCAACAAGTAATTATCTAAATTCAACTAAATAAATGCAATATTCACAACTAAACTATGCTAAATGCAATCTATTATGCAACACTAAATATGCTCTATCAAATTCCCCCACACTTGAACCTTTGCTTGTCCTCAAGCAATAGAAAACTCAACTCTGCAGCCCCACAGAACAGCAATTCATGTATCCACCTCAATAATCTTTAAGTGCATGAAAAACTAGCAAACACAATAGATTAACAACATCATAGCACACAATTGGACTAATCACTGAAATCAGGCAACCATATCCATTCTAGACCTCACACAGGATATGTGTTTCACCCTCGCTCAAGTGTTTATGGTTAAATGTTTACGCTCAAAACTCAATCTTCAAAAGCTTAGCTACAAGAGTCTTGCACCAGTGTTCTAATTCTCCACCGCTGGTGATTCTACACACAACAAAAATCATGAGGTCTTTTAATTGGGTTGTAATGGGGCCAAGGTAGAACATATAAGGTATGGAACAATTTTGGTCATGTGGTGCTCATAATCCGGGAACTAAGAAAGCTACCAAATCATAAAACCACTCATAAACTCCCCATACCATATCTCTATAATGCCAAACAACACCAATCTCAAGCATAAAACTTTAGAAACCATACTCAACTCATTCTTTTATTCTTTTTTTTTCTTTTTTTTCTTTTTCTTCCCTTTTTTTTCCTTTTTTTCATTCATGCTATATCAAATGATTTTCCTTGACTTTTGCCCCTAAGTGAATTTTATCCTCCTTAGGTCCCAAGTAATAAATATGCTAGCAAGAATCAAACATCTCATAAATACACCTCAAACATACAATCCACCACTACAAATCATCATCCACATATAGATATTCACCAACTATTCCTAAATTCCCGGATGGGGTCAGGCTATCATTGGCTATGGAAAAATCTTGTGGAGCTACAAAAGAATAGGCAATTAGGCTCAAATTGGCTTCAAGCAGAGGATAATATGTAAGGTGGGAATAGAGTCAAATAGGGCTAATAAAGGTGCCTCAATCATGTTTAAGTCATGTGCAGAAATCATAATATGCAGCCTTGAAAAAGATATCTCAATGCAAGTCAAAGAGGAAGCAATTGAAGAGAGTACACACAACAAGCGAGAGGACTCAATAAGGTGCAGTCCTGAATAGGCCAAAATAAGCTCACCAGGTCATGTCTAGAACTTCAAGATCACCCAAAAATTCAAGATTTTATGTGCTCAATCATCAATCAATCATGCCCACCAAATAGTATAGAAAACATATATCGAAGGCTTCAACAATCCAAGCACATCATGGGGCATCAATCTCAATAGATAAAATGGAGGACAAACGGCATCCATATGGAGAAATAAGACCTATTCCTAATAATGCAAGAACTAGAACTTTTTTTTTCATAATAGGAAAAATCAATGCCAGAAACTAAATATGCATAGAACCAATAGAAATAAACATGCAAACTTTTAAAAGGTAAAATGCAGTGCAAACTTAAGTACAAACGTGACATGCAAGTCTTCTCACCCACACTTAAATCTGACATTGTCCTCAATGTAGAAAAGAGAACAAAAACATCAAAATAAAAGAAAAGGGAAAAGAAAAGAAACAACTGGCATGCTCACTGTTGAGATGGTGGCGGCGGAGGGTATGGTAGAAACTGTGGATAGGCGAATCGATAGAAGTACTCCTGCCTCTGCCAGATCTGCTCCTGCATCCGTCTGATTGCTGCCTGGCCCTCAGAGACATCCTCCAGGTGAGAAGTCAAGCCACGTACATCACGAAGAATGTCGCCAATTTCCACATATAGTTGTTGCTGCTGGTCGTACATCACGTCCTGGCGCTGGGACATCCTCTGCTGGTGCTCCCACATAGCGTCCTAACGACGCGACATCATCTGTTGATGCTCCCACATAGTGTTCTGCTGGAGATACATATCAGCCATCTTCTGCTCCAGCGAGTAGTAGTCTGGACCAGCACCTCTAGCCGTGCCAGAAGGTCCAGCACCACTACCTCCAATATCCGTCTGAACTCTGGGAACATCCTCAGCATCTTCCTGCTTAGCAACAGGAGCCTCCTCCTCCTCCTCATCATCATCCTCATCCATCTCATCCCCAATGTAAAAATCAGCTACTGTAGGGCCAAAAGGGAGATGATGGGGCAATCGCAACTAAATCCTCCCCTGATGGCCTGCCCTCCAGATCCACATCGATGCCCTGCCCTCCAGGTGGCCAGCTTTTCTCAACTGGGCTTCATCATATAGGAAGGATCCATGCTGAGCATCATGGACAGCGCTCACATCAATGCATGCTCGAGCTATGAGGGTGATAAGACCCCCAAAGCTAATGGTTGCCTTGTTGCGCTTGTCCAGGATGTCCTTGCAGTTCATCAGAAACAGATCCACCCAACCTGGAACTACTGGACTTTCTGGCGTCAGACACCACAGAAATGACATATCCTTAAGCGAGATCTTGTTGACCTCAGCTTGTGCAAAGAAGGTGTTCGCTAGAACCTTGTGAATCAGTCGTAATGCAGGCTGGCGAATGCTGGAATTGTACTGGCCCTTCTTGGCCTCAAAAGGCACCCTGGTAGATGCCATCCAAAAAGCGACAGGGCCCTCTCTCTTGCATACATCAAGCCAACCAGCAGTCGGCGCAACAGTAATACCAAAGATCTGTGCCAAACTCTCCTTCGATAGCTGATGATCCCTCCCAAGCAATCTAAACTCAATGTATGTACGCCCCACACTCAAAGTTGCTAAAAACTCCTTACATAAGCTTGGATATGTCGGAGCATTCTTCCCTAAAAACTCACCTAGGCCCCCATGCTATAATAATTGCCTAGTGCAGACATCCATCTGTAATAATCTTAAGGTAGGCTCATGAAAGAATTTTGTAACGAAGAAATTTCTAGTGTTTAGAGCAGTCTATCTCTCCTTCTGATTTCGACTCATTCCATGTGGTCGAGACATTATGAATCTAAGCTAAGAGAATTACCCAACAAGAATGAAAGTGAAGAAAAACTCACAACGGCGAGCTACTATAGAGGCCGCGGGGCCTTTTCCCCAACTTTGAGGTCCTTTCGCAAGATATGTTTATCGTGTCATGCCTTTGTCTTCTCCTTGTAGGTGACGGAGTTATCATAGGCATCCAATCTCAACTCTTCCAACTCCTGCAGCTGTAGTTTCCTGAACTCCCCAACTTCATCAATTTGCATGTTGCACTGCTTCACCGCCTAATATGCTTTATGTTCAAGCTCGACAGGAAGATGGCAAGCCTTTCCATAGACTAATCTAAACGGAGACATCCCAATGGGAGTCTTGTAAGCCGTTCGATAAGCCCATAGAGCATCATCAAGTTTGACACTCCAATCCTTCCTGTTTGGGGCAACAGTCTTCTCCAAGATAGTCTTTATCTCGCTATTAGACACCTCAGCTTGCCCATTGGTCTGGGGGTGGTATGCAGTAGACACCCTCTGAGTCACATGATATTTCTTCAAGAGCGCATTCATAGTCTTGTTGCAGAAATGGGTCCCTTTATCACTGATTAGTGCTTTTGGAACTCCAAATCTAGAGAATAGCTCCTTGAGGAAACACTACTAGAATAACGTTCATAGACATCGGGTATAAACCGATGTTAATAAATAAAAAATTCGACGTGTTAGTGGGTGGTGTTAAAGATCCCAACTTTACCACATCGGTTAATACCCGATGTCTTTAATAATTTATAACATCGTTTTTTTTTATAATGATTTGAATACATGAATATAACATCGGTTAGGAATTATTCAATTTTTACCTACTCTTTTTTCATGTTTAATTTTTTATATTATTTTATATAAATATAATGAACCATATTGAATACTTTAAAATTCAATGTTATTTATATATTTTCAAATCAATTTTTTATATGAAAATGATGTTTTGGTATTTTATAACATCGTTTTATATTACAGTTTTGATATGTACTAAGTTTTAGAAATCAATTTATATCTTTATGATCGACGTATCTATAAAGATAGACATCGTTTTTTTTCCTCTAGAGGCCGATGTTTTTCATCGAATACACCAATCATCGAATACCCCTATTTATCTATATTGTGGCCCTGTCTTAGCTAATAGAAAATTAAAGATTGAAAAGAAACATATACATTAAATATTGACAAGAGTCAAATACAAGAGAACAATAGTTTCCAATACAAGATAAAATACATCAATAGACATTCTAAGTTGCTAGTCATTTACATAAACACTAGCTACAACACATTTAGAGATACCTCTATATGTGTTAATTCTTCTACAATGCATCACCAGTCAGGTTTGTTTGCATATACATGAAAACCTTAGCCAATAGCCATCTTTCGAGATGTTGCACTTTCTCGTACGTAGTTCAAAGGACACAAAATATGACTACTACCAACACGTGTTCTGTTCATGTTCCTCTGATTGTTGGTTCCAACAACTTCTGTCAACATAATGTACATTTAACACCTCAAACAACAAAAACCAAAGCAAATAAAATAAAATTACTCGCTAGCTAGTAAAAACAGCACCTGAAAGTTAATGAATAATATTAGGAGAGGCAACATGGAAAACACCCAAGTGAGCCCGAAACACATGCAACTATGTACTTAATTAGAGTCGAGCGGATTTATCTATAAGAGCTTCAACATCAAATCTGCTCATTCTAAGGTGAACAGATACTTTGTTTCTTTCTCCCCCACTAAAATATTTTTTTGTATAAATACATCTTACCAGCAAAGTCATAAAGAAGTCAAGGAAAGGTGAAATCCACCATGTCCACCTTCAATCCATCAATTTGCAAGTAATGTCCTACAATAAAATCTAATTACACTGTCATGAGGCAAAAATCATACAAAAATAATCCAAAAATTGGATGCCAATCTAGCTACCAACCTAAGCTGCAGAACAGTCCCAAATCAGTAAACCAACTGCCTCTAAACTTAGCAAAAACATCACCAAAAACTGAATTTCTAAGCCCCATGACATTAGCAAATTAAAGGAAAAAATAAATCCTATATTCAGCACAAACTTCTCCTAGTACATGTCCTAGGTGGCAGGAAACAACCACCATGTACATATCAATTTAGCAAAATCATCACCAAGAAAACCACAAAGGAGCAGCTACAAAATGTTACTAAGTTGCAGCCAGTTAGGTAACAAGCCATAAACCTAACAACTAGGATGTAAAATCAGGTCCCAATATCAATTCAGGATAAAAATGCACAAAACATGGGCATCCAAAATGAAATCAATCAACACAGTGGTTGAGGGAATCAAATGTTATCAGAATTAATAAGAGATTTACCTTAATCGATTCCATTAGATAATACCAGGATTTCCAAGTAAGAAAGCAAAGCTCTTCCTTGTGATTTGGTCTTTGTTAGTGGTTGAGCTCTTCCCTACAAGAAATCTCAACATGAGTAAGAAGAGACGGAAAGATAGAGTTTCTCACTTGCTGAAAATTATGCCATTTCATAAATGCTTCTATTTGAGAATTGCTAATCAAAATGTCAACCACTTACTTCATACTAGTTACCACCTTTGAGATGCCTCTCTAGCTTCTTAATTTATTTGGAAATCCTCCCGAACTGAAACAGAAGAGACATGCAGGTTAAAAGGTGGACAAGGAATTAATAGAGCTTTATTTGGTACAGAAATGCTACTGCTAAATACTTAAAACATTTTTTTTTTAATCATGGATAAAAATATTCCCAAAACAATAATAAGAAGAAAAGAATCAGCAGTATTCAGAATTTCAAAGCCTTAATTCATCATAAGAAACTGGCATCCAGGCTACCCAAACAACCGATTCAAACATTGTGATAGAAAATTTAAGCAGATTGAGCTCGATGAGTGTGGCAGAAATATCGCTTCTAGAGGAGTCGTCATTGGCAGTTTGAGTGATAGGATTATGGTTCCGTAGAGATGCTTTCATGGAATTTATTCAACTAGGATGCTTAAAGCTAGATATGTCACTAATAAGTTAGATACATTGCAGCAACAGCTGACTTTGCAGCCTCATATGGGCACAAGTTCCATGGGAGGTAGTCTTTTCTTCATACCTAAAAGTAAACATGAACATGATTCAAAATGGGAAAAAGCCTAATAATGTAATAAAGAAAAAGGTTTTCATGTAATAATTCAAGTACAATTATTTCCTATAAATGACCCTAATAGACATACTTTGCATTTCTCGGTCTAATGCGTAGTTTCCAAAATAATCTTGATATTAAACAATGTAGGCCAAAAGAACAAAACATAAACTAAGCAAGAGAAGCAAATGTGCATATAAGATAGAAAACCTGTTGTATATCAAGTCTCTTCAGCCTAAGCAATTCACTGCTCTTGAACGTTTGTTTGCTTTCTCGTATTTGTATTTGCAGCTTATCAATCTACATCAAAAAAGGAGAAGAACCATTAATCACTCGGATAGAAGCAAATAGAACTAAATTGTCAAACTTTTTCAACATCAAATTGAAGAGATCTCCCTTCTTTGCCAAAAGCTTAACCCTTAAAAATCATAACCCCAAATCGAAACCCTAAATCCCACATGATAAACCCCAAATCAAACCCAAATTGATTTCCTAGCTCAAATCGAAGAAAAATATAGTAAATATCTATGAAATAAGCAAGTCTCAACACTCCAAATTCACCTCCACATCTTCGATTCACAGGAAGAGGAGAAACATCCAAATCGAAGTTTGTGCGATCTAGAAAACCATCCTAGTTGTTGGAGACCAGTCCTCTTATGCGGGGGTTCATGGTTGTCGGTGTCTCACTGGTTTCACATCCAAATTCCGGACAAAGCAACCACAAATCGAAAATTAAAGAGGAACCAAGAATTATGGAGGAATACTACAAGAATCGAGTAGAAGAATACCACGAAATATGTAAACCTACTACCAGAAGAAGCCATGGATTTGACCTTCTTGTTTTTAGCGAATCACAACCAGACCTAGGCCCACCGCCAATGAATTGAAGCCAAAGAAGTCGGGAAGAAAGGAGCAACCCATGGATCTGGAAAAAATCAATGACGAGAGTCAACCTTGTGCTCCCGATGAATGATGTCCAAGAGGTGAGAGGTGAAACGTTTTTTATGTTTATACGACAAGGTGATATGGTTAGTGGTGAAGGAGGTGTGATGGGGAGCTCAAGCCATCGAAAGGGAGTTCAAAGATTGAAGAATGAGATTGGAGTGGGAGCATTCACAGGGGAATAGCAAAGAGGCGGTGAGAGGCGAAACGCGTGTTGGGATTTGTTTTTTTTTCAAGTGAAAAATCCAAATTTCAAAAATTTTGGCAAGTGTTTGAGATCTGGCGGTATCTTTACCGCTTTTATTTCACATAAATTTCAACTGAGTGTGTTCCGCGCCTTGTGGGTATTTTTTTAAAATGATTTTTAACATTGTCCAAAAAGTTATACTGGTGTATATTATGTCAATGACATTGAAAATTATTAAACTGATGTGATAAATCTATTTAACATTATGCGTATATTTGACCGACGTAAATAATGTGATGTCTATTAACGGAATTCTAGTATTGAAACCTGCAACTACTTTTGAATCATCAGTTCTGGTGGCCTTCGCCTCCACCCACTTGGAGACGTAGTCTACCGCAAGCAAAATATATATGTTTCCAAAGGAGTTAGGGAATGGTCCCATGAAGTCAATGCCCCAAACATCAAAAATCTCACAAAATATCATGCGAGTTTGTGGCATCTCATTCCTCTTAGAAAGATTCCCAACTCTCTGACAGCGATCACAGGATTTGCAAAAAGCATATGAATCACGGAATATATGTGGCCAAAAGAATCCTGCATCAAGTACCTTTCTAGCTGTCTTTTGTGGTCCAAAGTGTCCACCACATTCATGGGAATGACAAAAATTAAGGACAGATTGTACCTCATTGTCGGGAATACACCGACGTATCACTTGATCGGCGCAATGCTTCCATAGGTAAGGGTCATCCCAAACGTAGAAGCGAGCATCGTGGCGTATCTTGTCCTTTTGAGCCTTTGAAAAGTTGGGTGGAAACTCTTGCGATACTAAAAAGTTAACTAAGTTAGCATACCAAGGGCGTGGAAGAGAACTAACCTTTAAAAATTGTTCAATTTTGGATTCTGCAGGGGCCGCGGGGCGGCCAGGGGTGGCGACGGGGCGGCCAGCGATTGCGGAGAAATCCTCCTCCGAAGACTCGGCCACGGGGCGGCTCAGGGTGGCCGCGGGGCGGCTGGCGATTGCGAAGACTTGAAAGAGTTCTTCGTCAGGAAAACTCCCCACTATGCCTTCTTGTCCATTTTTCCCCTACACAATACGACTTAGATGGTCAGCAACTAGGTTCTCAGCACCCTTTTTGTCCCTGATTTCGATGTCAAACTCGCTTAAAAGCAAGATCCATCTAATCAGTCTTGGTTTGGCCTCTTTCTTCATCAAAAGGTAACGAAGTGCTGCATGGTCAGTATAAACAATAACTTTTGTACCAAGCAAATATGATCTAAACTTCTCAAGTGCAAAAACTATAGCAAGAAGTTCATTTTCTGTGGTTGAGTAATTCCTTTGAGCTCCATTCAGGGTCATAGATGCATAGTATATGACATGAGAGCTTCTCCCTTCTTTTTGTCCAAGCACGGCTCCCACAGATAGTCACTAGCGTCACACATCAATTCGAATGGCTGAGACCAATTTGGTGCTTGTATGATTGGTGCACTAGTAAGACAAGTCTTTAACTCATCAAACGCCGTCCTGCACTTCTCATCAAAGGCAAATGTGACCTCCTTCTTCAGAAGCTCGCACAAGGGTGAGGTGATCTTTGAGAAGTCCTTAATGAACCTGCGGTAGAATCCTGCATGGCCTAAAAAGGAACGCACTTCACGCACATTAGTAGGATAAGGCAATGATTGAATGATGTCGATCTTTGCCTTATCAACCTCAATCCTTTTATGGGAGACAATGTGACCCAAAACAATGCCTTCCTCAACCATAAAGTGACACTTTTCTGAATTGAGCACTAAATTAGTGTCAACACATCTTCTAAGCACAAGCGCCAAATGGTTGAGGCAAGCATCAAAACTATCACCATGGACTGTAAAATCATCCATAAAAACCTCAATACATTGCTCTATATATTCAAAGAAGATACTTACCATACACCGTTGGAATGTCCCAGGAGCGTTGCACAAGCCAAAAGGCATTCTGCGATATGCAAAAGTGCCAAACGGACAAGTGAATGTTGTCTTTTCTTGATCCTCTGGTGCGATGGCTATCTGAAAGTACCCTAAATATCCATCTAAAAAGCAATAATATGGACGACTAGCAAGTCTTTCAAGCATTTGATCAATGAATGGTAAGGGAAAGTGATCTTTTCGAGTTACCGCATTCAGCTTACGATAATCGATGCAAACTCTCCAGCCTGATTGGACTCTGGTAGGGACCAACTCGCCTTCTTGATTCTCAACCACTGTAATGCCTCCCTTCTTTGGTACTACCTGCGTTGGACTAACCCATTGACTATCAGAGATGGGATAGATCATACCTGCCTGAAGGAGTTTGAGCACCTCCTTCTTCACTACATCCATCATAGGTGGGTTGAGTCTCCGTTGAGGTTGCCTTGAAGGTTTCACTCCCTCTTCTAATAAGATCCTGTGCATGCAAGTAGCTGGGCTGATTCCCTTGATATCCGCTATGGTCCATCCCAGAGTTGTCTTATGCTCTTTGAGCACTCCTACCAACCTATCTTCCTGTTCTTTGGTAAGCTTGTTAGAGATGATGACAGGCAAGGTGTCACCCTCCCCCACAAATGCATATTTCAGATGCTCAGGAAGAGGCTTAAGCTCAACTTCAGGTGCCTGTACGATAGAAGGTAAGAGCTTTTCATTTGGAATGGTTAATGCCATAAAGGTTTCTTCTTGCGATTTGGAAGGGAGGGAAGACAAGTCTCTTATAGTATCCTGCAGGTTAGTAGTCAAAACATAGTTCAATGAAAACTCCTCAGTAGGAGATTCTAAAGCTACCTGCAGGTCATCCACACAACTCATATCATAGGTATCCTGCATACAAGTATCAATGGCATCCATAAAGCATAAGGAATGATCATCAGAAGGGAATTTCATTGCATCATATATATTGTATTCAACCTTCTCACCATCGAATTCCATAGTCAAAGAGCTAGAATACACATCAATTTTTGTTCTAGCAGTCTTTAAAAAGGGTCTTCCTAGGAGAATAGGAGCATCTTGATTACCATGCTCCATGTCTCAGACAAAGAAATCAGCGGGAAAGATCAAATTGTCAACCATAACTAAAACATCCTCAACTATGCCTCTAGGAAAAGCATTTGATCGGTCCGCTAATTGAATCACCACTCTAGTCTCATGCAAAGGTCCTAAACCCAATGATTCATACAGAGAATAAGGTAGAACATTAATAGATGCACCCAAGTCTAACAAAGCTTTATCAAACTTAGTTTCACCTATCACACATGGGATTGTAAACATGCCAGGGTCACTACATTTCTTAGGCATACGCTTCTGAAACACAGCAGACACATGTTCGCTTACCTAAATTTTCTGCTTCCCCTTCAACTTTTGATTCCTCTTTATTATGCAAAGTTCCTTGAGAAATTTGGCATAACGAGGAATACTTTTAATCAGATTGAGTAAGGGGATGTTTACCTCGCACTTACTGAACGTCTCAAAGATCTCTTTGTCATTGTCTGGTCTTTTTGTGTCTCTGAGTGCTTCAGGAAAGGGAGGAACAGGTTTAAAAGAATTAAGAGGAGGGAAATCAGGTCGAACATACCCGTCAGATGAGTCATTGGAGGGGCCGCGGGGCGGCCCGGCGATTTCCGCATCGTCAGAATCGCCTTGGCCGCAGGGCGGCTCAGGGGTGCCGCGGGGCAGCCGGCGATTGCGAACCTCTTCTTCTTCTTCGTTCGTACCCGTTTCAAAATCCTCTATTTTAGCATCATTATGGGGAGTGATAATCAGTTCCTTACCACTTCTTAGCGTCACAGCGCTGACGTTCTCCTTGGGATTCACCACCGTTTGAGATGGTAGCTTTCTTGAGTCCTTCGCCTGCATTTCGCTCAGCGATTGAGCCAATTGGCTAATTTGCTTCTCCAAATTCTTTTGGTGCTCAGCTTGTCTCTTTTGGTGTTCAGCTTGACCCAGGACAATCTTTGTGAGAGCTTTGATAGGATCCTCATTGGATTGATCATCAGTTGGTGGAGGTCCTCTCTGTCTTTGATCAAATTGTTGCTGAGGTCTGAAATGGGGTCCTCCTTGTGGATTGAAAGGGGCTTGGTTATTACCATAGCCATACCCCTGGTAACCTGCATTATAGTTGTTATTATATTGATTGGGATTAGGATAGTTACCATACCTGGGTCGCTGAGGAACAAAGTTCCCCATGGCATTCAACTCTACATTTGGCTCCTGCAGCATTGGACAAGTGTCCGTTGGGTGATAAAGATCAGCGCAAATGCCACATGCCTTAAGTTGTTGTGGGGTTCCTTGTAGCATGAACCTTTTCATCACATCCTTTAATTCAGCTACATCGCTATGTAATGCGGAAGTTGAGGAGTCAACGGCGAGTACACCTCTAGCATGAAGTCCCTTGGTGAATTGTCTAGAGCCATCAGCAAGCTCTGAAAACACCTCCCAAGCAGCATTTGGTGTTTTGTTCAAGATGTTGCCTCCACAGGCAGAGTTCACCGTCTTGCGCTCCTCGTCAAGCAATCCATTGAATAGAAAGAGCACTAAATCCTTATTTGAAAACCCATGGTGAGGGCAACTAGAGCAAAGCTTCTTGAAGCGCTCAAAGTACTCATAGAGTGTCTCTGTAGCCTGGTGGTCAATGCTGCTGATTTCCTTCTTCAGACTGTTCAACTTGGTTGCAGGAAAGTACTTTTCCAGAAAGAGACGCTTCAACTGTATCCATGTTGTTGCACTACCTGGTGGCAAGTAGTAGAACCACTCATTAGCAGTGTCCTTAAGCGAAAAGGGGAATGCCCTCAACTTGATTTGCTCCTCTGTGACGTTGCCTGGTTTCATTCCCACCACGATAGTATGGAACTCAGATAAGTGCTTGTGGGGGTTCTCACCACTCAACCCATGGAATTTGGGTAAGAGATGAACCACCCCAGACTTTTGCTCAAAATTGACACCTTCATCAAGTTCAGGAAACACGATAGCCAATGGTTGTTGGGCTAAGTTTGGTGTTGTGAGCTCCTTCAACGTTCGATTATCATCGTTAGCCATCTCTTCACTCTCTTCTTCTCCTTGATCGAAAGGTAACTCGCGAAAGTGATCACGAGCTTCTCGCCTCAATCTAGAGAGAGTCCTCTCAATCTCTGAATCTAAAGACAATAAAGATGAGTTAGTAGCACGAGTGTGGACCATGTAGGTGGTCCACACCAAGATTAGCAATTAAAATAACACAAGAATTCAATAAGATTCCCCGGCAACGGCGCCAAATTTGACAAGAGGAAAACCTATCGTTGTTCTTGCCAAAGAATACTCAAACTCACAACTAGTATAGTGTGTAAGCAAGAGATCGATCCACAGGGAAAGCTATTCAATTCAAGTATCAATTCTAATCGCTAATAAGAAGATGGGGGTTTTTGGTGTGAAAAGATCCGCCTTTAATCAAAGCGGGAGCAAGCAAACAAAGTAAATAGATTGTAGAATTCAGTGGAGAGAAATAGGTTCACCTACAATTTATCACTTCGATTGATGAATTCGATCCTTGTTTCAGCCTCTAGTTCTTGTCTTTTCCTATCAATGTCCTTGTCCAAATCTTAGGTAAATTACTAGTCCTACGAGTCCTAGCAACCCTTATCTCTAAATAACCCTAACACGGTTAAGATTCAACCTAGAGATAGCATTAAGATTATGAATTAACCAAGGTACACATAATATCAAGCTACGAGTCGATATTCAACATGTATTCAACTTCCTACACATCCAATTAGTCATACGAGTCCTAAAGGGATATGATTGCCACTTGGGTTAAGGTTCGCTACGAGGAATCTGCAAAACCCTAGCAACTGAATGAATCTACTCTAACTAGTTGATCAGGCCAGAGAGAATAAAACACATTCAAGCAATTAAGCACAAAGAAGTCAAAACATTGCAATAGGAATAAGAACTAGATTAAGAAACTCACAATTCAACAATCAAAGATCCAAACTGTAGGCGAAACCTTGAGAGTTTAGTTGCTCATGCTCAACGGAATAAAGTGCATAAGGTGAATGAAATAATAAACTAGAAAAGCCTTAAATAGTCTTTTAGAAAGTCGGCCAACACTTAGATAAAAAACCCTAAAGAAAATCCCGGAACTAATGTTCAGTTTCTGCACGGGCCGCGGGGCGGCCAGGCCAGGCCGCGGGGCGGCCGACGATCAGCGAAGTCCTCCGTTTCTGCCTTCGAGCCGTGGGGCGGCCAGCGATCCTGCGGGGCGGCTTGCGATTCTTCCGAACTTCTTCTTCCGTTACTTCAGCAGCTCCTATGTATCTCTTTAGCTTGTTTTCGCTCTTTTCAAATTCATGTCACCTCCAATCTACTTTACCTGAAATAAACAATAAAATCATGTAGATTCCGCCTCTTCCAACTCAACAAGTAATTATCTAAATTCAACTAAATAAATGCAATATTCACAACTAAACTATGTTAAATGCAATCTATTATGCAACACTAAATATGCTCTATCACATGATCATAATACTCCCAACGGACTGGAGAAGGATGTAGTATGGGCCCGTAACACATCTTACTCCGACTCCCTGGTTATATCATAACTTGAAAAACGTCGTAATGTTACCAGTAGGTCTTAGCAAGTAACCACGGGTGCCCCCATAGATGCTTGTTTCCACTTCGCGAGACGTCATAACGAAAGCTCGGGTTGGGGTTAGTTGCTTTAGAAACTCCAAATTAGCATTTTCGAAAGCATCGTTCCAAATCCTTCAAATGCAACGTTAGCCAAAAGCATTCCCAACCCCCCCCCCCCCCAAAATCATCTTACCATCCATCTCTAAGAGCTAATTCTATATTCTCTTCCTTGGTTCCAAGTCAGAATGATATTTCAATAGTTCAACTGACGGAGGGAAAGTTGTTGATTTTCCTTATCAAAATAATTCTCAAACAAACAAACTAGTATAGGATGCAAGTAAGGGGTCGATCTCACAAAAAAACAAGTATTTCCAAGAATTGTGTAATTATTGATTGAAAGGCAAAATATGGGAGTAAAGTAAATAAAAGAAACTAATCTAAACTAATGCAACGGATAGATAAAAAAGATGTTTTCATCCACAAATTCTCGACATTGGTTGGCTTTATTGGTCGTTGAATCCAATTAAAGTTATTCTCTACGAATTCCTCCCATCTTAGTTTGAATAGATTAAATCACAAATAGCACAATTAATTCCTTACACCTTTATGCAGCCTAAGCACGGACAAAGATTTCACATAAAGATAGCACAAATTCCTGAGAATCTAGGCATACGAATAACATCAAGAATGCAAGGTAACTGATGTTTAAGACATATGTCGAACAAGGTTCTCACAATCCTAAGCATGCTACTAAAAAATTCATTCAATGCCGAAAGAACAAATACCTAGCAAGATACTATCATGGTAGCTAATCATAATAATGTCATCAATAATCGCAAGGGAAATCAAAAGATATTGAAGAGAGAAACAATACTTGATTAGAAACTCACAAACAACCAACCAAGTCTCGAAAGGGTACATGAAAACAATGGAGAATTAGCCAAGCATAGCTTACCTAACTTCATTCTCTTGAATGGAAAACAAAACCTAAACTAATGAATTGAAAGAGAGAGAACGGTTGAATGTTAATGTGTTAAATTGTTGATTGCTTCCTTCAAACGGATGAGAAAAACCTATTATCAAAACTAAATGTGTCGGCCAAACCCTAGAATAGAGTTTCCATAAAGATAGTAATTGGGCCGTTTGCGCACATCCGGAACTGATGGGGACGGCAGGCGCCGCCTAAACCACGACGAGCGCCGCTCTTGACAGCTTCGTACTTGTAAAACACTTTCTGAAGTCGTCATTTGCCCGATTGATGAATATGGATATGCGTTGGAAAGATCTTTTCAAGGAGTGCAACTCTCATGAAGACCTCAGAAGCTGGATCGAAACGATCAAAGGCTTAAAGATATGATTTCTCCATGTCCTTCATTTCCGCTCTTGTTATTGTGCTCCTTTGCTTACTAAATCGCCTTCTAACCCTTCCTTAGCTTGTACCTTCCTCTTCTCACATCCTCTTTGGTCACTTCGCATGCTCCTCACCATGTCGCCACTACGAATCTGAATAAATCTAATAAAATAGTGTAGTCTCCGAACTTCACCACTAAAAGAGCATAATATGCAATTAACTATAAAACATGATTATATGACAATGAAATGCATCAAAAACCTTCCTATAACGCCTACTAAAATATGCCTTATCATCAACCACTAGCATTCCTATTATCAAGCATCATAGGCATATGAGAGCAATCATATTCTCAAGACAAACAGTATATTACAAGCACATCAAGGATAGTTGCATACCATAATATCTAGTACATCATCATATCAGCAAGGTTCCTCACGTCATAACATAGAAGTTGCCTGCCATATCAATCAGATAGTCACAACCAACCATTTAAAGGAATACTGAATTCAATATGCAGAACTATGCTACCTGTGACGGATGGGGAGGGATCATCCTCTACTCTCATCTGGCGAACTCCCTGGGGTGGTGGCGGGCTGATGTCTCGTCCAACGGATGATAGCCCGACATAATAACCCAATCCTAGCGATTCGGCGGACAGTTGAGCTCGTCCCTGAGGTAGTCATAAGCCAACTGCAGGTCCTCTCCCTAGACCCTGAACATAACCTGGTGGTGGGGGTCTAGGGACCTTCGAAAGCCTAAAGGTAGGTGTGGTTGAAGTTGTCCTCCTCCGGGGGCAATGAGGTGACCGATGCCCTCGGCCTCCACAAAGATAGCATCGTGTGGCCCAAATCGGGAAGTGATAGGAGTAGTGTCCCCTCCCAAAGCATCGGTAGCACATGATGTCCCCGACGGGGATCTCTCCTGGTGGTAAACCCAGTGCGGTGGGTGCTCGAAATAGGCTTCCCCCACGTCTTCTGTTGAGAGGGCCTCCTCCGGCCTCTGGGGCCCCTGCGAGACCCTGTTGTCCTCGGTCTCCTCCCTCCATGGAAATGAAGAGGGGTGTAGCCCACTATCGTTGTTGGAGCCTACTAATGACTGATAGGGATCGGTACCTCTTGTTTCGCGGTCGGGGCCTCTCTAATGAGCTCCCGTAGTTCAAAATCGCTCAAATTCCCTAATCTGACAGTCCCAATACTGCGACCAACAATCAAGACTCCCTGTCAAGCACACCCTCATCCTAGGGGTTAATCCCATCCCAAACTTTGCAATCATATCGACCATAATTGCAAACTCAGGATTGTTCACAACATTAAAAGGAATAGCACTTGTATACAAAAACCTAGAAATTTGTTGACAAACTTCATCCCTTTCATCCTTTTTATACAACTGATTAATGGTTGTTTGAACCTTTCTATTAGACTTGCTAAAAATTTGATCAATCCTGCCCTTTCCCTTCCTATTTCTTTCCTGCTCGACCGATCTTTCTTCTTCTTCCTCATCAATTTCACCAATATCAGCAAGCATCCTCTCTTTTTTTCCAGATTCCTCATCATTGTCTATTAAAATTTCTATAAAATAATCTCTAACATTCGGTGGAACCAATGCACAAGACTCAACATGGCGATGGGTACCAGCTAGGTGATTTTTAAGCCTATGAATGCCACCAGAAAATATCTTGTTGCAATGCTTGCATTTTACTTTCTTCTGCTTACTATCCACATCAATAGCATGCTCCCATCCCGGATCTAATCTAGCACCCTTCATCCTAGACCTCTTTGTTGGTTGTTTAGATGACCCACTACTCGACATTTTATCAAATTTCTTCATTACACAACCAAATTATAGGGGGCTTAAAATGATGAACATCCCAAAGCAACAAACATCAACAAAAATGTACTTAAAACAGGACTACTCCTTAGATTGAGCACCCCATTAACCACAAAACCAAACAAATAAAAATCCCAATATCACATAACTAGATAAAAGCAACAATCATTTACAAAATTTGCTAGCAAAGCACTCGAAAAATATGAAATTAAAAAATTTAAGACTTACCTCTTTGTTGCTAATGAACCGCTGCTGAGATGAGCTTTTTGCCGCCCACCCATCACCATAAGCTGCTCGCCTGAGTCGGCCCTAGTTTTCCACCAAGCCCGCCGCCCAAACGCCGCCCGAACGGCGCTCCCAACTCCCAACTGCGTGCTACACTGGTTGCTGCTCTCACTACTCATATTTGTCGAGGAAGAGTAGCATCTTAGGGTTTCAGCCAACAACGTCTTCTTCTGCCTTCAATTTCCAACAAATGGGCTCGAAAAATATAAAAATAAAAGGCCCATAGGCTATACAATAGTCAGGAGGCCCAATTTACACACAAAAATAACACACATTTGAATTTTGCTAGGATCGCACATAATAGTCAAGATCGACCGATCCCACCGATCCCACTGATCCTATACCGATCCTACACGATTCTATGTAGATCCTAGCATAACCGAGTACATACAACCGATCCGGATCAAAACCTTGCCTAGGTAGGATCGTAGGAGCCGGATCGGGATCCTAATAACCATGAACAGAGGTGTTCGATCTCTCCAGGAACTTATCTCGGTGGTGGCGATGAAGATCGACGGTGAAGCTCTGCGTCAACAACCCTTAATCTCACCTCCGACGGCGGCGAATTGCGATCGAAAATGGAGGATGTGGAGATTGATATGCTTCAACGAGCCAATGGAGTACGAACGGAGGCGGTCTGCGGCTGTGAAATCGGTCGAAGCACGGCGGCGGCTGACACTTCCGATCTCAACTCTGAAGCTTCCGCTCCGACTGGCTGAGTTCGACGCTGTCTCCATTGAGGCCGATTGATGAAGACGCCAATTGATGAAGATGGAAGAGAAAGGGAAGCGCGTTTGGAGGAGAGATGGAAGTGCACAGGAAGGGATAATAGGTAGGAGCAAAAGAGGTATTATGAAAAATTTTTGGACAAATGCTAGGAAAGGTACAAAGGTGGGACAAATTGTTAATGGCCCCAAAGCCGAAGGGTCTTTGGACCAAATTTCTTGTTTATTATATGAATATAATATAAAGATTAGACAACTTAATATTTTAACTTAATGAAGTTTCTACATCTCATGCAATAGATATTTTTAAAAATTATAATTATTCACTACTACATACAGGGTCATTAATGACATTAAGAAGATGGCGTTTTTCTTAAAATGCCATTACAAATAAATTTTATGGCGTTTATATACAAAAATGTCATAAATTTTTAGAATACAGCGTTTTAGAAACGCCATAAAATCTATGGCGTTTACAAAATGCCATGTTATTAAAATATAAATATTACAAACTATATTTTATGGCATTTATTGAATGTCATAGATTAAGGGCGTTTTAAAAACGCCATGAAATAAGAGGTAAACAATTTTTCCAAAAATTTGGGCCAAATTTCAAGCGGCAAAAAGGAATCCATTTCCCCTACTTTCCCCATCTTCCTCATTCCTATCTACAGAACTTTTGTCTCAAGAGTTCCCTCATTTCTTCGTTCCTGAGTTCCTTCATTCCTTCACTCCCTTCACTTGAAATCTGGGTAAAATGTCAACCGTTCTCTGTCATATCGTTCCCTTATTTCGTTCGCTTGAAATTTGGGCAAAATTTCAAGCGCTTCACCTCTTCCTCCCCCATATCGTTCCCTCGTTTCCTCTCTACAGATCTTTGTCTCACCCCATTGTTTGAATTCTCGATTGCAGGAGCGGCAACAAACCCACTCGTGGATGTGAATCACAAAGGTAGAAATCCATTTCCCCTATTTTCTCTTTCCCTCTCTGCAAAACCCAAACCCTAACAGGTAAAGGCCCGTAAAATCTTGCTCACCTCCTCCGATTTGTTTCGTTTCCCTTGGTTCTGATCGTTTCTAGTGTCGTTGTTTGCCTATTTGTTGCAAGATCTGTTATTTCAGTGTTTCCCCTAAGGTTCTGGATTCATGTTAATGTTCTATTGAGTTCTTGGTGTTTTTTAGGTTTTTGGTGAAGAAGGCTGGAAGAAAGGAGGCCAAGGATCCGAACAAGCCGAATAGAGGCTTCCGAGTGCCTTCTTTGTTTTTATGTATGTTTCTAGTTGGTTTGTTGTTGTTTTTGTAATTTTTGAGTTGGTTTTAAGATCTGATATTTCAATAAGTTTCGGTCTTTGTTCTTTTGATGTCTTATTTCTGATGTTTTTCTCCTTGAATCTGTGATTGTCGTTTTTCTTTTTGGTAGATGTTGATGAGTTCCAGCATTGTGCAGCTGTGTAACCATGGTTAGCACACTCTTTTTTCTTTACTGTTGTTTATTGCACTCTCCTCTCTTTTTAGGATTTTTTTTTTCTTGTACTTATTTTGATATTGAATCTTGTATGTTTATGAATTTTTTTTGTTTTGATAACTCAAATGTTTTTAGTTCTCTTATGCAAGCCTTGAACATATGAGTGAGAATCATTTTCAGTTGTGCAAGGAGATGCTCTCCCTGCATCATTTTCCTTGATGAGATGTGCTTCTGGACGCTTCTTTTTGCCTTGTCTTCGGCTTCCTAACATACTTAGTTTTTTACCTTTTATGCATTTTTGTGTAATGCTTGCTATACATCTCAAACTAAGTATATGTCTCTTGGTTTACTTGTTTGATCGAATACAAGGCAAAGAGGATCTCCTTGCAAAATTGATGAGATGTGTAGTTGTACGTTGCTCTTTATCCATGCTATACAGGTCTTGTATTTGCCTTGTATTTGTGCAGGTTAGTATAATGCAGGGTTTATGCTATACATTGTTCCATCTCATGTAGTTGCACAATTGTATGTTACTCTCTGACCCATATTTGTTTTAGGCATGTTTTAGCCTTGTATTTTACCTTATTTTTATTCCCCTAAATCATATTGCTCACCTTGGTAGCCTTGGCTATCCTAATTGGATGCTTTTTTTCTCTTGAAGGAAATCAGCTTTTAAGTTGTCGCAATTGAACCCTTAGGCTTCGGAAATGGATGAACATGGCGGTGGATTGTTTGTTAGTTGTCACTTTGCGAAGGATTTCTCAAGGTTTGGGATGTGGCAACACTTGTCATTCAACCTCAGGTTTACGTTCTCTATCTCATTTTTTAATTGTAGATGTTAACAAATTTTCTATTTCATCGCTTTCTTGTTGATAATATCTTTATTCTATTGGAGTTAAAGATGTTATGCAACTTTCTTTATTCAGCTGAAAACTTATTGAAAGTTCAGCAACTGTGCCTAGTGTTTGGTTCTCATATTATGATTAAAATTTTACTACTTTCAATTCCCACTTTGTGAAGATGTTTGTTGTTAGGTTACCTGTTGTATTGCTTATTTCATTACCTTCTTCCTCTGATTTTTAGTCCTTTGAGAGAATGGATACTTGTGGTGTTTCAAGTGTTCAACTGTTGTTGGTACATACATAGATCTTTTTCTTTTCGAAATTGAAGTCAACACTTTTTAGCAAGGAGGGTTGAGAGGATTAAGGCAATGTAATTCATTGTTGTCTCAAAATGCATGTAACTATACAATTAGATGATTATATGGAGTAATTAAATGTGCATTTGAGATTTAAGTTGATGCATTCTTGTAATTCTCTTGATATATAGTGCAATTTTTTTCCTCTCAATCTACACTTAAAAGGTTTTGATAATTTGCTAGTGTTTTATGTACACTGCTCATTATAGGATCAGGCTATGCTAGGTTTTGATAATTTGCTAGTGTTTTATGTACATTTGCTAGTTATTGCTTACCACATATTCTGATTGAATTGCAGAGGTTTAAGATTCGTATCAGGCTATGCTTCTTCATTATAGGATCTCTGTCTGGATTCGACGATTATGGACGCATTGCTCTTCTTTTTTTTTTTATATATAAATTGTATTTCATGGCATGAATTGTGTATATAATATATAGGCTTTGCTTCTTCACTATATGGATCTCTGTCTGCTGTCTGGATTCGAAGATTATGGACGGCGACGCTTTGCTCATTTTTTTAATAAATTGTGTATTATGGCATGAATTGCGTATTATTTTTATTTTTTTATTTTTTTTGAAACTATCCATGGCATTTTTAAAAGGCCATGGATGTGTAATTTTTTTTTAAAAATAACATTGCGTTTCAAAAACGCCATGGTATATTTTCAATTTTTAAAAATTTTTTTTTGAAACTATCCATGGCGTTTTAAAAACGCCATGGATTGTGTAATTTATTTTTTTTAAAACAAAGACGGCATTTTTGAAACGTCATAGATTGTATTATCTATGGAGTTTTCGAAACACCATAAGAAGTTTGCCAAAAAGACTGCGTCACCTTCAACGGCATTGGAGCATGGCATTGGAAAACGCCGTGTTAGTGCTTTAATGGCGTTTTTTGAACGCCGTAAAAGAGTACATCTCTACTAGTGATTATTGATTATGGATAAAATTAGATTGAATATAGAAAAATTGCAAAAACAAATGTTACCTTAAGATATACTCTGTAGTATATACTAAATATTGATTAAGTGCAGGAGATAAATTATTTTTTATATAATTATTATCTAAATCTTACAAAATTGGGTTAAATCTTTCCAAAGTATATCTATATCTACAAAATTGTAAAAACTATTATCTTAAGATTGATTGGAGATAAATTTTTTTTATTGGTTAATACTACTAAGATTAAAGAAATTGTGTTATGTTTCATAGACAATTTTTCCTTTATTATATGTAATAGATAGATATATATGTGTGTGATTATCAAACATGAAAAGATATATAATTACATAATTGGATAGGAATTTATAACTACATCAAAGCACCATTCTACAAATCTTATGAGGAGATTATATTGATAAAATTTTGGTTTATGTTATTCAATTTTCTACACGAAATGGGATTAATTTTTCATATAAAGATCTATTTACATTATATAGCTATATAGGATTACCAAACATAAAAAAGATATAATCACATAATTGGATAGGACTTTATGCTTACACATTTAATAAGAAATTATAATTATGATTATGTGGAGTAAGATTATTTTTTAATTGGGTAAAATTGATACCCTGAAGGAAAATACTTCTCATTTATTATATATAATAGATTATACCAAAAACATAAAATATATGAAATTATCCGTAAATGTGATATTTTGCAAATGATCACCACTTGCAAAAAAAAAAAATTATGAAAAATTACCCGTAAAAATCGATCACTCTCGATCATCACCTAACCCACCAAGCCCTAAAAAGGGCTAAAAAGAAGTAGGTGATTTTATTATTTTAAGTGAAAATGTAGTACTCCGTATTTTACAGCCCCTTTTTACGGAAAGGGTGAATATTACTTCACTGTAAATCTTGTTAATTTATGGGCTGTATCATGCAAAATCACCTAAAAATGGGTACTTGGATGTGATTTTGGCCTTGTTAAAAATAACAAGATTTTGAAATTGCAGGCTTTGCAGAGAGGGGGAGGGAGAGGAGAGGGTGGGAGTACTACGCATATTGAGTGGTACGTATTAATCGAATCCCAATGTACCCATTGGGCCCCACACCCCTCCCCCGAAAGGCCCTCTCCTTATAAGTTTTGTGCTCTCTCTCAACTTACATGCTCCAAACCGCATTTCCAATAACCCATTTCAATCATGACGCCCATCGCCACCTCACCCGAAACAAACCCCGAACCGTCGCCGGCGCCACCAAACTCGGCCCAAAAGACCAAAACGGACAGCCCGCCCGACCCGTACGCTACTAGAAAGGAGAAAAAGGTGCGGAAGGTGTCGGAGACAACGTCTTCCGCAGCCTCCACGAAGCACCCGGTGTACCGCGGGGTCCGAATGCGAGCGTGGGGGAAATGGGTGTCAGAGATCCGCGAGCCTAGGAAGAAGTCCCGCATTTGGCTCGGCACGTTCCCCAACCCGGAAATGGCGGCCCGGGCCCATGACGTTGCGGCCCTAAGCATCAAGGGCGACTCCGCCATCCTCAACTTCCCGGGCCTCGCCGGGCTTCTGCCGCGGCCTGTCTCGGTCTCCCCCCGCGATGTCCAGGCCGCGGCCGCCAAGGCCGCTGCTATGGATAATATAGGCCCGGACCCTGGCCCTCCCACCCCGTCCACGTCATCGTCCACGTCACCTTCTGCCGCGAGCTCGGATGAGGAGGAGGAGCTGGGCGAGATCGTCGAGTTGCCGAGCCTCGACGCTGGCTACGACTCGTCCGTGTTGCGGACCGAGTTTGTCTACTTTGACTCGGTCGATGGCAGCTGGCTGTACCCGGCGGCGGAGGATTACGGTAGGTGCTTCTCCGATCAGACGCCGTCTCCGGTGGGCGGCGGTTTGGGATCGAATCCGAGTGAGTTTGGGGATTTGCTGTTGTGGAACTGAATCCTTTTTTTTTTTTTGTGTGTGTGTTTATTTTTAAAATTAATTATGTAATTGTGTGCAATTGTGAATTATGTAAAGAATAATTTTTTTTTATCAGAAAAGAATAATTTTTTAAAAAGCAAATTTTGGTCCTTTTATTAATTTTTCTAAAGGCCAAAAAAAGGCTTTGAAAATCAATTAATCTAGGTGCCATGTGTGGAAATGGAACTTCGAAATTGATAGATCATTAGACGAAATAATTGAACAGTGGAAATTGAAGAAACAAAATCAAAAAGGGGTTTAATTTCCTTTTTTATTATCTATATCTATATAATAAGGTCGAAATAGAATATAAAGTCTCCTTTATATGTGTTACCATGAGTTATTTTATAGATATATTTGTTGAATAGTATTTTTTTTAATCTAATATGATCTAATATTTTTGACACTTTAATTAATGATAATATATTTAAGACACATTATAAAATGTGACCTTATCTATTTTATCCACATGTCATCATATATTCATGTCTTAAGTCAACGAAGATCTCCTACTTCACTATATGTTTTATTCCCTACAACACAAAAATAATTTGACATTTATTTAAGCTTTAAAAAAATTTAAAAAATATATTTATATTCCTAACATCTATTTTTATATATTCATAAAATTTTGTTTTGAAAAATCATGTTTTGAAATTTTTAATAATTATAATATGTTAAATATTGCCTTTTTATTTTTTAAAAATTGTAAAACATGATTTTTCAAAATAAAATTTTATGAATATATAAAAATAGATGTTAGTAATATAAATATAATTTTTTTTAAGATTAAATAAATGTCAAATTATTTTTGTGTTGTAGCGAGTGGAGCATAAAGTGAAGTAGGAGATCTCCATTGGTCTTAAGTGGTTTTAAAATCTATCATTTTACTATGATTTATTTTATAAATATATTTGTCAAAAACAATATAAAGATTGTACCTTAAATTATTTTATCTTTAGTCATTAAGATTGATTTTTAGCTTATTATATCGAATGATAAATTTCATTAGTAATTAATTATCTATTCAAAAATAAAATCTTATCATCAAAATATTTATATTAATTCTTATCCTCATATCCTAAGTCGTTACAAAATTTATTATTTTTTGCACAATTAAAATTATTTTGCTTTAAGTTATTTTACAAGATCTTTTTATACTTTAAGTTAATTTATGATTGCTTGAGTTTTTTTATTTTTATAAATAAACTATTTTAATCTTCATATAAAATTTAATACAATTTTAATGTAATTAATATAATAAAATATAATCATTAACAAAACGCGCAAAAGCGAGGATAGCAAATACTAACAGAGTAGTATAATTTAAAGAGTTACCCATCATTAACAAACAAAAATGATAAATCTCGGTGGGCCATATAACGTGGGGGGTCCACACGTCCGAGCGCATCATGCGCACCCAAGCCGAGCACAGAAGACTAGTGGGGTTCCATCATAAAACCAATTGGCAATATGAGGAGTGACCCACTGACTTATATGCAATGCTCGGGTTATTGTGTTTTTCGACGTGGGACAATCCCAAGACATCACAACACACCCCCTCAAGTGCAACTGCATGGCCTCGCAAATATGTCAGTTGTACTTGACGTCTTGAGCCTTAAGGCCTGCTAGCCCAGTAGATAGATCGACCAGGGTCCCAGACCGCACCGCTCTAATACCATGATAAATCCCGGTGGACCATATAACGTGGGGGGTCTACACGTCCGAGTGCATCATGCGCACCCAAGCCGAGTACACAAGACCAGCGAGGTTCCATCATAAAACCAATTGGAAATAGGAGGAGTGACCCACTGACTTATATGCAAGACTCGGTTATCCTGTTTTTCGATGTGGGCAATGCCAAGACATCACAACAAAAAAGGTGTTAAAAATGATCACCAAATGTATAATCCAACAACTAAATGTTAATTGCTCATATTATTGTAGAATTCATGTCGATTATGTGTTTGGTAAATGATCATCATTACATTACTAAATTCACCCTATAATCCATGAAGAAAGTCCCTTTTGCATATCAAATCAAGTTAGTCCTTTTACTAATTGGACTATTAAATTAATAAAATTGATTGATTGAGCTCAATGATGACCACTAAGCGTTATTATTAGTGGACAATTGCAAGAATAGACCTCCTCTTTTTTAAATGGAACTACTATCAAAACCATACGAAAGGAATTGAGATCATCTCCTAACAATTTTTTTAACATAATATCATTAGTAAAACAAATATATATATATATATATATATATATATATATATATATATATATATATATCAATAATCAAGATTATATCTCTTGCTATTTTATCTTAGTTAATTACTGTATCTCCTAATTATCCTATTCTAAAAAGATAATTTTGACCAGTACGTATTGATTTGTTAAGCTTACTAGACAAGCCACTCATTTTTTCATCAAATATTGTACTCTGTATGAATTTCAATTCTATAAATGAATTATGCGTAGTACCTTTAATACATTTTACTTATTTATATATCAGACCTGTGTAAAATAGATTTTACCACAACCAATTTTCTTGTACAAAAGTTAAAAAAAAAAAAAAAAAACTTGTAAATGTGGCGAAACTTCTTGAATTTAAAAAGTTTTTTTTTCTTGGAACATATTGGGTACACGTGTATGTGTTCAACAATATTACTGTGGTTTTCATCCATTGGTGAAATTTTTTTTAACTACCAAACAATTATACCCAAATAATTATAGATGGAAACTTTTAAAACACATAATTGCATCTCATCCCGACCCGACAAATTTACTGTAAAAGACAAAGAGCCAAAAAAAAAAAAAAAAGGACTGAAAAATAGGAGTAGGACAGAGAGATGGAAAGTACATTGATCTTAATTAAAGGGCAAAGTATATAAATCCAATAATTCATGTATAAAAACTGTAAAACCAGACAATGAAAAGGGTAAAAATTTCAGCTTTTTATATGAAGCAGAGCTTGTTGGCTTTCTCCACATGAGGATTGAGGACCCAGTTTTCAGATTTGACTCTCTGCATAATACTTCCTCCGTTCGACAAAACTTGTCATTTTAACTTCTTTCACAAGTTTTAAGACAATTAACAAATGTACCAATTTACCCTCAATTATTACCCTCCTTTTTTACTTTATCGAAAACTACAACTAACAAACAATCAATTATATCAAGGGCATTTTTGTAAAGTGAAGGGCAAAATACCTAAAATGACAAGTTTTTTTGAACAAAAATAACACCCTAAAATGACAAGTTTTGCCGAACGAAGGGAGTAGAGCTTAAGTCTTTTTGGCATCACTTGCAGGTTATGTCCCTAAATATCTGTCATTTAAAATACAAATTTTGGATTTATTGAGGAAATTATTAAATATAGAATATATCTTCAACTTAGGGTTGGTTACATTCTACAGTATAACTTTACGTGCTCTTAATGAGACTATTCTTCTCCGATTAAGTGATTTGACACACCAACACCGGTCATCTTGAAAACCGGTAGCAATTTCTAAAGAGTGGGACAAATTTTGCAATTACCCCAAACTTAAATGTATTTTTTTTTTTTAAAAAGGGAAAAAAATAGCGATGGGTAGGCTTTAAATGGTGGATAGGAAATTAGGAATGGAGTGATGGGGACCTTTTATATTTTTGCCCCAAACAGGAGGTAAAGGTAACAGCCAAACTGTTATCTTTCAACAGTTCTCTCTCTCCCAAACTCTCTCTGTCATCGTCTACATTACTTGTGTCTTTTTTTTTTTCATGTTTCATTTTCTTCTTCTTCTTCTTTTTCTTTTCCATATTTATAGAATAAATCATTTTTTGTTTGATAATGTGACCATTGACTAAATGAGAAAAAAAATATCAGGAAATTAACATGTATGATTAGAGTTGGAATATGGAAGATAATCCTGATTCCACATCAGCCTTTTGCTATCTTTGGCAATGTCATGTAAGCAGCGTAAACTATGATATATAAGCTCAGCTCAGTGATATTATCAATCGAAAAAACAAAGCCCAACCGATGGAGGGTATGAGATCGATGGAGTCATGGATCATTAATTATGATCCGATTAGCAATTCCTTTACAGATGTAAAACCGTATGAAAGAGTTACAGTAAGTAGTATGCTGTATGCATATACGGGGTACTAAAGTGTGCATACAGTAAAAAAAAAACCTTTGGCATTAAGCGAACAGATACGCTGACGTAATAAATAGGAATATCAGAAAATGTAGTCGGAAGACGACGTTTTGGCTTCTTTGCCAGCTGGTGAGTGGTGACCTTCGTATCGTATTCATTCATTCGCATTCATATAATTTAGCATAAATTTTCAAAGCTCTGCCCCATCATCTTACAAATTTATATTCCATGCTACGCTTCGAATAATTTACAAGAGTAGTTCAAAGTTCATTGATTTCATTTTTCCAATTGAATCAAGTGGGTTGGAAGACCGTACCATGAGGTTAATTTGTAAGATAATTGCGTGTTTTGTTCTCGACACTTGACAAATTTATTTTTATTTTATTTTACCTTTAAGCTTTAAGTCTTTTATTTTTTATTTTTACTTTATATTTTGTGTTTTTATTTTGACCTAAATTGATCATCTCCACTATTTCTAGTATATTCGTTAGTTCGTTCAAACAGACAAACACAAATTGGTCCTTTCTACTGTTTTGATTTTTATTCTAATGTTGAATTTGGTTTATTTGAACTTTTAACGGGTGGTAACCACATTATTTTTGGTAACCATATTTTTTCGTTTGATAACTTCGATGGCTACCGGACGGTAAACAAGGGGTTTCAAAAAAATGCAAACAGAATTACAACATGGTAACCATGGTAATATACCGTTGGTAACCACAAGTCGTGGTTACCAAATATGTGGTAACCTCGACTTGTGGTTGGTACGTGGTAAGAAAATTTGCGTACCACTAGTTGGTGGTTAGTACGTGGTAATCACCATTTTTTGGTGGTTACCGTACCATGCCAACCCTAATCATGACAATGATTGAGAGTTTTAATGAAGTTGTCCCTGAAAAATAATTGTAATGAAGATAGAATTTTGACGATATCTTTGATGAGGTATAGTGGTGGATTTACAGGGTTTGGGATGGTTGAAGCCCCCTATTTTTAAAAAAGTATATTTTTTTTATATATCGGTTTTTTTTGTAATAAATACAAGTTAGGTGGGTTATGAAACTAAAAGACGTCTTGGCTCATTGGTAAGGGTTTGAAAGGAGTTTAATCGGAAGTGTGCAAACCCAGGTTTCAATCTCATCCCCTCCCACTTTTTTTTTTGACAGACCCGAATATCAAAGTATGGCGATCTCATAGACAGAGTTGAGTCTCTCGACGAGAGAGCCACACCGAGTCTCCGAGCCGGCCGTCGCCGCAGGCACCACCTCTGGCCGACCCCGGTACTGGTGCATCGCAAGCCGCCGACCTCCACCCATCCCCTTGTCAATCAATTGGCGAACCCCCACACTCCCGTCTCTTGCAGAGCTGTCCTTAATTCATTGTGTTTCTTCTTCGATCTAGACCTTCAACCTTTAAGGTTAGTTAGTTTTGTTCCTCTACCTTTTAATTTGATTATTTTTAAATTCAATTCGTTGAGATGAGAATCAATTTAGATTTGAATTTGTGGATTTGAAAAAAAATTTAGGATAGATTTAGATTATGATTGTGATTTTAATAATGAATTCTAAGAAATTATTAATAGAATTTGTGTTTTTGAGAAATAAATTTATGAATTTGTGGTTTCTAATTTGGAATTGTGCTTTGTTGTGATGGTTTGAACTTTGGAATTGTGGTTTTGGCTTAGTAATTAAACACAAGTTTTACGATTCAATTGAACTTGGGTTTTGTTTGTTGGAAGGAACAAGAACCAGCAAAATCTTGTAGACTTTGGAACTACAAGATTGTTTGCCATTCATCAAACTCATTCAGGCACAACAAGAACTGTTGGCACGTAGTGAGTTTCACTTCATTCTTGTACTGTGTCATTTTTTCATGTGCATCATCATTAGCCCATCCGAGCCTAGTTTTCAGCCCCCTCGACTAAAATCTTGGATCCTCCACTAATGAGGTCCATAACATATTTTGGGTGTGTATTCTTATAAGATTATATACAAGCCATATTTAATTTGAAAGAGAAAGGAGGTATTATTGTGCATTAAAAGTTTTTTTTAAACAAGTAAAATTTTGGGAGTGGCTAGCCCCTGCTCGACCACCAAAACACCAAGCTCTATCCTGAAGTGGCACTGGCACAATTTTCTAGAAGAGTGTTTGTGAGCCTAATTCGCCAAGTTTTACATTAACTTTTATATCGATTTATGTATACATTTCATATCATTGGGTTAGAATTATACAGAATTTATGTAGTTTATGCTTATTTGCCAATCATAGAGGTCTACACTAGTTTCTGTTGAATTTCGCAGAAATCGAGACATTTTACAGCAATTCGGAGAAGGAAGAAAATCATGGGAGAGCTCGAGGTCGAATACAGAAAGTCCAAGGTCGAGTAGCAGCTGAACCAGAATGTACCAAGCAAAAGAGAAGAGAAAAGCACTCGACGGGACTAGTCGATGTCGACCAGAAGTGTTCTCCAGAACACAAGATCGAGCACGAGACAACTGAAGTAGCACAAAACTACTCGATGTCGAGTACCCGTCGAGTCCGAATCCTAGTCGAGTTCCAGTCCGAGCGCACGAGAAAAGCTAGAGTATGAATCATACTCGACGTCGACTACTTTGGTCAATGTCAAGTACTCCTTTGGGCTAGTCTGAGTGGAATCCGAGTGAAGATGCGGATGTGTGTATTACTTGCAAGTGAAGGCACGTGGAACTCTATCAAGTTGAAGGAAGATTTATCCACATTAGATATTTCCCCTATTTACTTTAGAGATTTATTTCCTTTATTTACCAAGTTATATCTTAAGCTTTTAGATAGAGAGTTTTAGATATAGATAGATTATTCTTTCCTTGGATAGCGGGGATTGAATACTATAAATAAGGCCTTAGATGATAGTTTTAGGATCATTCTATTCTTCTCTCAAGCAATTGAGCAAACACTAGTTAAGCAATTTAGAGGTTTCTTTTGGAGCTTGTGGCCGATTGGGGGTAGAGAGGAGAGAGCGGATTTGGCTTCGATTGTTTGTAAGCTTTGTTTTGATTTAATACGATTTATTTTCCTGAAATTATTGATTTGTGTTTTGATGATGAAGAGCGAGTAGTCACCCAACTTCTAGGGTCGGGGTGAGCCCGACGGTAGCCATGTAAGGTAATGCGGCAAAGGTACAATCTTTATTGTGATTTCATCTTTTGTCCCTAATTGCATGATTCTTCTGCGGCAGTCGAAGGTAATCCTTATTTGTGTTATTGACGCAAAAGTGATCTTAATGAAAATTCGGATTAATTATGTGAAAAAGGGTTAGTAACAATTAGGATTTATGAGAAAGCCTCTATCTTCCTATTTGTTAATGACGAAAGTCATTTGATGAAAAGGCATGATCTTTTATACCTTTGACATTATTCTTATATGGTTATCGTTGTGGCATTGAAACCCTGATTCTGGAAGCTTTTTATATTATTATTGAATTCAATCCTACCAATTTCGTGTTGTTTCTGTCTTTATTTCATCACAAGATACGTTTTTATTCTGCACTGACGCACTCGATCTCGACCACTACTAGTCGATCTCGAGTACCCTAGTCGACGTCGAGTACTCTTGTACTCGACATAGGCTTTTTTCGTCTTCTATGTGCAGATCTGCAGGGAAAGTCGACTGAGGTAGTCGATATCGAGTACTTTTACTCGACGTCGAGGACTTTGCTGCTCGATTACGAGAGCAATTTGGGATTTGAAAGGTGAGCGCTGACACGCTTCCTCATGGATACGATCCTGAATACCTTACCACTACAACGGGAGGGTTTCTTGTATTTTATTTGCTGGACAGGGAGTTGGTTTTGTTTTTTATATTTTATATTTATTTCGTTACTTGATTTCCCTCCACAATAAATTTTGGCAATGTTGCCGGGGAAGCAATCAATCGCGCCCTTTTTAGTTCCTTTTTACTCTTTTCTTTTTGTTTTTGTGTTTCAGGTTTATGCGAAGAACTAATCGCACACCTATCAATCCTATTCTCCAGCCTAAACGCTTTCTCCATCTTAAACAAAGGGGAAGGAGGAGACTCATGTCGACTACCAACGAGAACGAGGTCCAGCTCACACCAGCACAGGAGCTTGAGCAACTCTGCAGAAGGGTAGAGACGTTCACCACCAGAGAAGCAGAGTACGCCCAGCGAGTAAAGGTGGCAATCGGGCGGTTCGGGTCGGGTTTGGGTTCGGTTAGTCGGGTTTCGGGTAATGTCTAATAATTTGGTCAATCGGTTGGGTCGGGTTCGGGTTTCGGTCATATCGGGTTTTGGTTATTCGGGTTTCGGTTGTCTCGGATTTTCATTATTTCAATATTCATTTTAAAAAAATTACTAGATTATAGCTTAAAGTTCGAGTTATTTCGGGTTTCGGTTATAACGGGTTCGGGTCTTAATGGGTTTCGGGTTAATCGGGTTCGGTTCATTCGGATTTCGGGTCCAAAATGGACGGGTTGTGTCGCTGTTCAGAATAATCGGTTTCGAGTCGACCGGGTCGGGTTTTCGGGTTCGGGTCGGGTTTTTCCAGCTCTACCAGCGAGAGGCGGAATATCAACAAAATCAGCAAATGTGGGAAGCAAGGGTGGATCGCGAAGTCAATGCCCGACGAGAGCTTGAGGAACAATTTTAACATATCCCTACAAACACAAAGGAGAGTAGCTTCACAGTGGCTAGAGGGTTTGCCCCCACAATCAATTCACACATGGAACAAACTAAGGGACTTGTTTCTTAACAAGTTTTTTCCTCCTGCCAAAACAGCTGTGCTCAAACAACAAATCACGGCTTTCAAACAGAAGCCAGGGGAGAAATTGGCACAAGTCTGGAAGCACTACAAAAGGCTGCTAAAATCCTGTCCTACGCATGGACAACCACCCTATGTGATCCAAGAGATCATCTTCAATTGCCTGGATGCACCAACTAAGGAGCGGATCAACAACTACACCGCTTATAGGTATCTCGATTACACCTCACGGCGCGCTTGGGAAACCTTTGAGACTTTGGCTAATTACGACAACACATATGAGACTTCTGCGGCCTCAGTTGAAAGGTATGAAAGACCTGCCCCATCTATGTCCTTATATGAGCCACCAAAAGAAATTGACCCGGACGTTAGGGAACAGTTCCACAATGACCAGGTACGTCGTCTCACCAAGCAAGTTAAATTCATGTCTAAAGATAAACCTTGTTTGGAATGTGGGTGTGTGAGGCACAACACCATTGCGTGCCTACATGTCGACCAAATACTTATATTAGAAACCCACGAAGAGGCGCGCTATACGGGGAAAAACTACTCAGGACATCATCATCAACATAATTGGAGCCATTATAGCCAGCCCCAGTATCAAAGAGACCCCCCACCCTACAAAGTTCCTGGTCACCCAGACAGGGAAGGTAAGAAAGATGACATGCAAGTTATTCTTGATGAGAAGCGATGGAACCATTCTAAATTCAAACAGGCCGATAACTCCATCCACACTCAACTGCACGACATCAATTCTAGACTCGGGGAGATAGACATCTGGCGGAAAACCATAGAGACCCAGATTGGTCAATTGGCTACATCCGTCCCTAAACAATCAGGTACGATCCCTGGCTCTTCTGAACCGAACCCTAAATCGAAATCTGCAGGACATGTGGCTGCTATGAATCTAAGGAGTGGGCGACAGATGCAAACGCCCGAGCAGAACACAGAAGGAGAAGCTGTAGGGGTCTACTCGACGTCGACCAAACCAGTCGATGTCGACCAGAATCTACTCGACATCGAGGAGTCCCTAGTGGACGTTGATCAGAACTCGGCACCTGCTCCAAAGTCGACTACTGTAGTGAATATCGATCAGCCTGTACTCGATGTCGACCAACCTCCTGTCGATATCAACCACACTCCTGCACCAACAAAGAAGAAAGCGCTGTCATTCCTCACAAAATCTTTGAAAGACCCAGCAGAGAAGAAATTTCAGCGTTTCGTGAAGATGCTTCAGAGGCTCAATGTCACCATTCCTTTTATAAAAGCCCTTCAAAAAATGCCGGCATATGTAAAGTTCCTCAAAGAAATCCTGAGCAAGAAGCGGTCGATGGCTGAGATCGCAGAGGAGTGCAGCAAAATGGACCTACCAGAGTAAAGGCCAGATCCATGTAAGTTTTCTATAACTATTGGATTTGGTCAATATAAGTTTAATGCTGAAGGTTCGATAATGTATAACAAAGTAATATAAAGATACTCTAGAAGAGGGGTTGAATAGAGTATGCCAACTTTTCGCTGATAATCTCAAGGCTTTTGAAACACTTGCAAAACCGTTTGAGAGTAGACTTAATTCTTTCCTTTGGAAAACCTGAATCACAAAAGAGTTATACAATTCGAAAAGAGTGCGGAAATATGGTAAAGCAATAAGTAAAGGACGCAACGAATTGTTAACGAGGTTCGGCTCCTTAAAGGCTTAGTCCCCGCCTAGGGTTCTTCCACTACCCTAGGATTCAACCGGCTTTATTGATTCACAAGACTTAGGATCCTAATAGCTCACCGAGAAGCCTCTCTCCTATACAATTGTAATCTAGTCCACTCACGTTCCCTTGGAGTCCTATACCAATCTAGAAGAGCCCCACCTCTCTCAGTCATCTAGTACAATCCTCTTACACTTCGTGAATCAATCGCATAGTGTTCACTTCCTGAGTTACAAACTCTCGAGTATAACACTCTCTCGAAATATATCCTATAAGCTCACTGTGTAACTCTCAAATGCTTTGAAACAAATGATACGACTCTTAACAACTAGCAGAGAGCACACGAAGAAGACAGATTGACTTGAAGGCTTGTGTGCGATGTAGATCAAAGAGGTTTTCGTTCAACGCTTGTACTTGTCTTCTCTTCTTTATCTCCTTTTTATATATGATCAAATCGGCGCCTCTTTCAAGGAAGGATCTTCTATCAACGGCTAGACCAGATCATGACAATCTTTACAATCTTCTATTCTGGGAAACTTTGAAGCCATGATCCACCAGATTCGATCTTCATGTCTTTTAGCTTAAGGAAGGAGATTTCATTCGAAAATCTTGCTGCATTGTTAGTGCATAATATATATAATAATATCTGGAAATATATAATAATAATAACATATAATAACATCCGAAAATAATATGCACATAATACAGGTCTTGTGTTTCATGAACACAGCTGTAGCTTCAAGACCTTTGACACAAGCTATGTGTCAAAGCCTTTGAAACCATTTTCGATTTTCATCAAGGGGGTGGAGTTATCAATCTCCCCCTTGATGAAAGACAAAACATGTGCATCCCTGTAACTTAGTCAAGCAGATATATTATAAGGCAAAATCGGACTAAGTACCTGCATGGGTTAGAAAAATGTTGGATCATCAGTTTTTAAAACCAAAGAAAAACATCCAACAAAATAAAACAAACTAAGGTCTTTCAAGACCCTGGTTCACTGCAGTTTCAAAGTCTAAACCATCAAACCATCTCCCCTTTTTGCCTTTCAACAAAGGGAGGAGGATAAAAACAGTAACCAAAAGTTTTGAAGACCATCCGTGAACAACAACTTGAGCACCATCCGTGAACAGCAACTTCAGCAACTTAGCCACCCCGCCCATCTCTAGCAACAACTCTCGGTGCAGCTCCTTGACGTCCAGGCGAACTTCCTCCAAAATCAACTCCAGATTTTCCATGCGCTCATCGATGGCAGAGGCAGTAGGAAGAGTTTTTGAGGGAGAGGCAAGACTCCAAGTCCCTTGGGGGGACTGAGTGATGCCAATCTTCTCAAAGATCTTGGAGTCGAATTTACCCATATGATGTTGTTTTTCTTCATTTTCAAAATCAATTTTAGAAGCTTTGAAGACATGGGTCAAAAGGTTTGCGAAGGGGAGGGGAGTTCCTTTTCTGGCTTTGCGGGTGTGAGCCATGGATCCTAGAATGGTATTGGCCAGATCAAGATCATCGCCATTCAAAATTCGGTATAGAAGGACCATAGCGTTGTCAGTGAGGAGGGAGCCAGAGTTGATTCGGGGTAAGAGGCATCTCACAATGATGTTGAAGATGATTTTTGCCTCGAGTGTGAGGGACGAGTAGGTAAGCTGTTTGGTGGTGTTGTTTGATGCTTCAGGGAGCAAGTATTTGGATAGGGTAAGAGCAACACACTGATCTTTTGTGGGGGTTTCAGGGGAGGGTGGACAAGGTTTAGGAAGCCCAAAGAGTTCAGCGAAGTCAAGGAAGTTGAATATGATTCTAACTCCTTTGACGACAGACTCCAGAGTCCAACCATCAGTAGTGAGTTTGGCTTTGAGGTTTATGTAAAATAGACGGGTTTAGGGTTCCAATGGAGATAATCATGACACTACTGCCCAAAATTAAAAGATCTGATTTGCCAAAAATTCAAAATTCAAAACCATCCTTTCACATTTTAAATGCAAGAGAGAATATATCCGAAAAAATAATTTCCATAAATAAAATATACTCGGATATAAGATGTTTAGAAAATAAAATGTGTAATGCATAAAGAAGGTTAAAAACCATTAAAACTATGTTTGATCAAATATCTAATAAGATATCAACCAAACATATGATCCGTTATATGTGCTCTAACATTCAGTTCACACACTTTGACATGAATCTCAAAGATCTTGACACTGAGTAGAATTTATCTTTCGTAAAGGGAAAGCTCCCCCTACGAAATTGCATCCCTGTTAAGCATTCCGATCTCATGTCTAATGAAGGTGACCCTGTCCTCTGCCAAAGGCTTAGTAAAAATGTCAGCCCATTGAAAATCAGTTGAAATAAAGGATATGGACACATCACCTTTTTCGACATGGTCTCTAATGAAATGATGCCTTACATCAATATGTTTGGTCCTTGAATGCTGAACAAGATTCTTTGTAATGGAGATGGCACTTGTATTGTCACACTTAATGGGAATGCCACTGAGGTTGATGCCAAGATCTCTCATTTGTTGAGCTATCCAAAGGATTTGGGAGCAACATGCTCCAGCGGTGAGGCTATGTATTTGGCTTCGACAGTGGAAAGAGCAATTGAGTTCTGTTTCTTTGAGTGCCAACTAATCAAGGATGCCGCTAAGAATTGGCAACATCCTGATGTGCTCTTCCTATCCACCTTATAGGCTGCAAAGTCTGCATCAGAATACCCAATTAGCGTAAAATCTCTTTGCTTCGGGTACCACAAGCCAAGCTCCTTAGTGCGATTGAGATATCGAAAGATCCTCTTCACAGCTACGAGGTGAGATTCTTTAGGGTCAGCTTGAAACCTAGCACACATGCAAACACTCAACATGATGTCAGGTCTACTAGCAGTAAGATATAATAATGATCCAATCATCCCTCGATACTCATTTTGATTGACACTCTTCCCGGTCTTGTCTTGATCTAGAGATAAGGTTGAGCTCATGGGTGTCTTGACTGCTTTGGATTGATCCATCTTGAACTTCTTCAAGAGATCCTTAGCGTACTTTCTTTGGTTGACAAAGATCCCTTTCTTAGATTGATGAACTTGTAATCCCAAAAAGAAGTTGAGTTCACCCATCAAGCTCATCTCAAATTCACTGCACATAATGTCTGAAAATTCATTGCACAAAGATGTGTTAGTAGCCCCCAAAAAATATATCATCAACATATCTTTGAATAACCAAAATTTCCTTTCCTTTGGTCTTGATAAAAAGAGTCTTGTCGATCAACCCCCTTTTAAAATTGTTTTCTAAAAGATATTTTGACAAGCGCTCATACCAAGCTCTTGGGGCTTGTTTCAAACCATATAGCGCTTTGTCTAGTTTGTAAACATGATTAGAAAATTCCGAACTTTCAAAGCCTGGGGCTTGAGCCACATAGACTTCTTCCTCTAAGAAACCATTAAGAAAAGCACACTTGACATCCATTTGATATAATTTAATGCCCATAAAAGATGCAAACTCTAGTGAAATGCGAATGGCTTCAAGCCTGGCTACGGGAGCAAAAGTCTCCTCGTAGTCAATACCTTCCTCTTGATTGTAGCCTTGAGCAATAAGCCTTGCTTTGTTCCTCACGATCTTACCATTCTCATCCAGCTTGTTCTGAAATACCCAACGTGTGCCAATGACTAATTGATGCTTTGACCTAGGCTTCAAGGTCCAGACTTTGTTCCTTTCAAATTCGTTAAGCTCACTTTGCATAGCAATGATCCAGTCTGTCTCTTGAAGTGCCTCATCTACCTTCTTTGGTTCTATAAGAGAAACAAAAGCGTGAAAAGCATAGAGATCTTTAAGTTTAGAACGAGTTTGAACACTAGATGTAGGGTCAGAGCTCTTTCGACGGGCGCCTATTCTACTGTGTGTTGTTATCGTCTTCAAAATTTGTCGAAACTTGAAAAATACTTGATGAATCATGAAATCCTTCTCAAAGGCATAAAATTTTAGCTTGAAGAGGGCCGGGTTTTGGTTGTGAAATCTCAAAATTAGGGTATAATTTTTTGTACAAAATAGATTGTGAGTAGAAGGAAGTATATATTGTAGATTATGGATATAATATATAAGGAAAAATATTGATTATTAAAATGGAAAGATAAAATTATGAAAGAAAGATAGAACATACTTATCTTAGATAGATTTTCATCCAAACTAACTTACCAAAATCAAAATCTATTGAAATCCGAATCAGGGTCGCCAAAATTTGTGATTTTCAAAAGATCTGGGCAAGTGGCTGGTGTTGAGTCTCCCACGATGGGCGTCGGTGATGAACTTCTCTCTTCTTATGGGCATAGGTGGTGGGCGCCGAGGCTCCATAGGCAGGCATGCTACTAGGACTTGTTCTCTTTAATGTTGAGCGGCGGGCACCGAGGCTCCCCCGGCAAGCGGCAAGCCTGCAAACATCCTTCTCTTTAATGTGTGTGTACTTGATCGACACACACACACAAAACATAAGTTTTCTCCATAAAAGTTGGAGTTCTTTATTTCATGAACTAACCCTAATGCAAAATGATAATAAACATGCTTAGTGAGGGATAAAAAAAATGCAATAAATTCAAAAAACAAATGCGATGAATTGAAAAAAAAACTTTAGGTTTCCTCTCGAGAAGCACCTTTAGTTAAGCGTTGTTGGCTCGATGTAATGGCCCCCTAATGGGTCTCCTTTGCAACATCTTCCTTTGGATTCACTACCACTTGGAATGGTTGCTTTCATGCATTCCGTGCCTCAAGCTCTCTTATCTTTTGAGCCATCGATCTGTCCAACCACCTTCTATGTTGGTGTGAACTTATCCAGAATGAGGCGAAGAACCTCATCTTGCTATGGCTCATTGACTTGCATTGGGTTTCTAGGATGAGCTTCGAACTGACTTCTCCGTTGATAAAATCCTTGAGCATTCATGCTGCCAAAACCTTGATAGAAATTAGGACTGAAGTTGGGGTTGAAAGAATTGTTACCAAATCTTTGGGGACCATAGTCTCCAACGGCGACGACTTCCACAAATCCTTCAAGCACTTGAGGGCATAAGTCATTGGGGTGTGATGGATCTCCACAAATCCCGAAAGGTCTAGCTTGTAATTGAGCAACCTCAGCGGATAGGCCCTTCATCATCCATACTGTTGAGAAGCATTAGCATTTCATAGTCTCGTCAGGTGTTTTATCCAACACATCTCCTACACTTGTAGCGTTGATAGTATTCCGCTCTTGGTCTAACAAACCTTCATATAGATAGAGGACAAGATCATCCTCTGCGATACCATTTTTTAGGCAACTAGCCTTAAGTTTCTTGAAGCGCTCGAAGTATTCATAGAGGGATTCAGTTGGAGATTGCTCAATGTTTGCGATCTCTAGACTTTGCTGCGATGGGTGGCTGAGAAATATTTATTGAGAAATGCTTTCTACATTTCCATCCATGTCTCGAATGCTTTCTGCTGGCAAGTAGTAAAGCCAATCATTTACAACGTCCTAGAGGGTGAAAGAAAACAACATGAGCATCATCTGATCATCTGTCATGCTTGTAGGTCGCAAGCAATGGCATATTGTTTTCAACTTCGCCATATGCTTGTTAGGATCTTCTCCTCTTCTTCCATGAAAACTAAGAAAGCTGTTTTCCCAATTTGACTTGAACTCAAAATCTGAATTGGATGAGAGACCAGTGTAAATGCGAATGCAAACCAAAGTAACAATGCAAGAGGACAGTAAATAGAAAGCAATATAAACCTAAACTAGAAATGATTGAAATAGCAAACAGTAATATGTTGAATAATATATCTTCACTTACATTCGCAACAATGGTAATTCTACGATCATTGGGTTGTGTGTACAAAGATATATGGGAGAAAAGTTGTGAGGAACTTGGGCCCTTCACTTACTTCATCAATCCACCACATTTTCAATGTGGGAGAAAAGTTGTGAGGAAAGAAAAATGTGTAGGAAGATATATGTGTGTGTATCTTCGTTCCCATCATTCATTAACTACATTTTCGATGTTGTAACTTTACAAGTACCAAGTAAATAAAATAGTGCTTTGGAATTCTAATAAGTAATTTTCTATACTAGATTCATCCAAGCGTTTTCTTGAGAAATCATACACTTGATTCAGAAGACGAAATTGAGTGGTTTATTGAAAACCACCATATTCCGTCTTCTTGAGAAAAACTCAATTCAATAATGAAATAAAAAAAAAAATTATGGATTTTCTTAAAATAATACTAAGATGTTGATAACCATTAATATAATTCAACAAAAAAAAACTAATTGAATATGTGAGATGAAGAGAGTGTGATTTCATTCTTCTATTTGTCCCGCATTTGAAATTAGCGGATAAGTGGGAGGATCTTAACCCTTTAAAAAGAGTTAATCAAATGTGAGACTTACCCATGCATTACATATTGCATATAAATCTATATAGTATGAATTCTATTTGACATAAAATTCATAATAAAAATTAAAAATTCTAGTTTTTTTTTAAATATTTTTTTTAATTAAGGGTGGGGCGGGTTGACCCGATGGGTAAGCTGGTTCGAATTAGGTTAACCCTAAACCGAACCCACGGACCCTTCGACCCATCTGTTCACGATCTGTTTGACCCGCCGGGTCACGGATGACCCGTAGTCAGCTCTAAATGGATCACCGAGCATTGATAAATTAATTATTATTGTACCCATTATATATGCATCATGGAAAACAATTCCTCATAAAATGTAATTAATTAGTTGTAACCAATCTTGTTTTCACCCAGCCTCCTCTTCCACCCTCCCCAGCCATACACGAGAAGACACAATTTGCGATCATAGAGTAGATAAAAACGCTCTCTTTTGGAGAGCCCGAACCTCTATTTTGCTCGGATCTCCATTGAATCTCGCTCCTCTCCTCCTCTATCCTCTATTTTTCTCATCAATTGGGGTCTTGGATCTCTTCTGCAGGTTTCGACCCTCTTACCCTAAGCCCCAAAATCTAACTGTCATGATTGAAATCGCCCTTTAACCCTAAGCCCAAAAATCGCCCCCTCTGAGACTAGATCTCGACGGCATCCTCCGCTTTGCTTTAGTATGGGACTTGTTCCTATTGGGATCATGCTCGTTCGACGCCTGCCTTTTTTGGTGGTCTCGTCGGTGCCGATCAGTCGATCACTGTTGTGAGCCTATTTCGCCATGTTTTATAATTACTTTTATATCGATTTCTGCATGCATTTCATGCATTTGGGTTAGATTAATATATAATCTATGTAGTTTAAACTTATTTGCCAAATTATGGAGTCTACACAAGTTTTTGTTATATTTCGCAGAAATCGGACGCACTTTGGAGCTTAAGGGAAAACTCGTGAAGAAGCTAAGGATGGTGCAGCTGGAGAAAAGGCCATTTTTTGCCAAATTATGGAGTCTACACAAGTTCTGATGTGTTCATGAGAGTTGTAGCCCTCGAAAAGAGCTTTCCAATGCATTGATACAGGGTTAGCCGTGAGATGGCCCGATCTTCGACAACAAGCAAAAACAATAAAGAACAAACAAAGGCAGCAAGATTCTCGACCAAGAAAAGGCAAGAATCGACCAAGACTCAACAAGAAATCAAAGAAACGCAGCAAGAACACCAAGAACAAAGCTGTACTCGATGTCGACAATGAAGAAAAGACAAGACTCGATGCAAGAACTGATAAAGACTCGAAATTGCAATAAGGACACGACCGATAAGGACTGAGTCGATCTATATAGAACAAGATAAAGACCCCAGGCCTCCTAAGAGGGTAGGAACCAATACCAATGACTATATAACCCGCCTCGACAACCCTACACAACCAAGCGGACAACTTGGAGGCACAAGGAGGGGGCTTGTGGATACTAGGATCACCCAGTCTTGCGAAGTTGAAGAACACAAAGCAAACCAAGCTGAGACAAGATACCATTTCGCAATTGAAGAGCGCTGCTCTATTCAATCGACAACTCTCAATGTGTTTCACACGTTTTTGAGAAAGCAATTCTATTCATAAAAGTTCCAACTGAATTCAATGAAGGTAAATCGGCATATATAGCCTTACAAGGTTGCTGGGCCGAAATTCTCTTAAGAAAAGAGATAAAAGAAGATAAATAATATTTTAAAGGAATTAATAAAATAACCTCTAAAGTTTCCTAAAATAGCTTTAAGTAGAATAATGCTAAAAATAGAAATAAGATGGAGCCCCAAGTGTAGGCTAATTCGTAGCCATGTAGACTAAGGTGGCTCTTCATCTTGAATCCCTATGCACATATAGGTCTTCAATGTAGGCTCGGGGAGTTGAACCTTGCTCGAGAACAAAGCATGACTCACAAAGTTGAAAGAGTCTCTCTGAAGCTTCTTAGGTCTAGCTCGAGTCATTGGTCCTTCTCCAAGAATGATAGGTGTGTTAGGTGGAGCTGTAGAAGATGGTCCTGCATCAACCTCCCCTTCTTGAAAAGGATTCGACCACGAATCCAAGTCTTCATCCACAGCGAAGTAAGGGATTAGATCGGCGACGTTGAATGTAGCGCTCACGCCCATGTCTCCAGGAAGCTCTAGTTGGTAGGCATTGTCGCCCACTCTCCTCTTCACCTTGAATGGTCCATCACCACGAGGTGCTAGCTTGCTCTTCCTTGCCTCTGGAAACCGCTCCTTCCTTAAGTGCACCCATACAAGATCTCCGGGCTGAAATGTGACCAAACGACGTCCCTTGTTGGCCTTGTTAGCATTGTATTCAGCCTTTAGCTTAAGCTTGGCACGAGTCCGCTCATGCAGCTCCTTAATGAACTCGACATGCTTACCTGCCTCAAATGATTCTTTGTCTCTCATAGGATATGGAGTAAGATCAAAAGGGGTTAGTGCAATAATCAAATAAAGAAAGCAAGAAGTAAATAACCAAATAAAAGACTGACTCTATTTTTGTGTTTTTGTGTTTAGGAAAAGAAAAAGACTCAATCTTGATGTCGGAAACCAAAGCTCTGATGCCAATTTGATACGGGGTTAGCCGTGAGATGGCCCGATCTTCGACAACAAGCAAGAACAATAAAGAACAAACAAAGGCAGCAAGATTCTCGACCAAGAAAAGGCAAGAATCGACCAAGACTCAACAAGAAATCAAAGAAACGCAGCAAGAACACCAAGAACAAAGCTGTATTCGATGTCGACAATAAAGAAAAGACAAGACTCGATGCAAGATTTGATAAAGACTCGAAATTGCAATAAGGACACGACCGATAAGGACTGAGTCGATCTATATAGAACAAGATAAAGACCCCAGGCCTCCTAAGAGGGTAGGAACCAATACCAATGACTATATAACCCGCCTCTACAACCCTACACAACCAAGCGGACAACTTGGAGGCACAAGGAGGGGGCTTGTGGATACTAGGATCACCCAGTCTTGCGAAGTTGAAGAACACAAAGCAAACCAAGCTGAGACAAGATACCATTTCGCAATTGAAGAGCGCTGCTCTATTCAATCGACAACTCTCAATGTGTTTCACACGTTTTTGAGAAAGCAATTCTATTCATAAAAGTTCCAACTGAATTCAATGAAGGTAAATCGGCATATATAGCCTTACAAGGCTGCTGGGCCGAAATTCTCTTAAGAAAAGAGATAAAAGAAGATAAATAATATTTTAAAGGAATTAATAAAATAACTTCTAAAGTTTCCTAAAATAGCTTTAAGTAGAATAATGCTAAAAATAGAAATAAGATGGAGCCCCAAGTGTAGGCTAATTCGTAGCCATGTAGACTAAGGTGGCTCTTCATCTTGAATCCCTATGCACATATAGGTCTTCAATGTAGGCTCGGGGAGTTGAACCTTGCTCGAGAACAAAGCATGACTCACAAAGTTGAAAGAGTCTCTCTGAAGCTTCTTAGGTCTAGCTCGAGTCATTGGTCCTTCTCCAAGAATGATAGGTGTGTTAGGTGGAGCTGTAGAAGATGGTCCCGCATCAACCTCCCCTTCTTGAAAAGGATTCGACCACGAATCCAAGTCTTCATCCACAGCGAAGTAAGGGATTAGATCGGCGACGTTGAATGTAGCGCTCACGCCCATGTCTCCAGGAAGCTCTAGTTGGTAGGCATTGTCGCCCACTCTCCTCTTCACCTTGAATGGTCCATCACCACGAGGTGCTAGCTTGCTCTTCCTTGCCTCTGGAAACCGCTCCTTCCTTAAGTGCACCCATACAAGATCTCCGGGCTGAAATGTGACCAAACGACGTCCCTTGTTGGCCTTGTTAGCATTGTATTCAGCCTTTAGCTTAAGCTTGGCACGAGTCCGCTCATGCAGCTCCTTAATGAACTCGACATGCTTACCTGCCTCAAATGATTCTTTGTCTCTCATAGGATATGGAGTAAGATCAAAAGGGGTTAGTGCAATAATCAAATAAAGAAAGCAAGAAGTAAATAACCAAATAAAAGACTGACTCTATTTTTGTGTTTTTGTGTTTAGGAAAAGAAAAAGACTCAATATTGATGTCGGAAACCAAAGCTCTGATGCCAATTTGATACGGGGTTAGCCGTGAGATGGCCCGATCTTCGACAACAAGCAAGAACAATAAAGAACAAACAAAGGCAGCAAGATTCTCGACCAAGAAAAGGCAAGAATCGACCAAGACTCAACAAGAAATCAAAGAAACGCAGCAAGAACACCAAGAACAAAGCTGTACTCGATGTCGACAATAAAGAAAAGACAAGACTCGATGCAAGAACTGATAAAGACTCAAAATTGCAATAAAGACACGACCGATAAGGACTGAGTCGATCTATATAGAACAAGATAAAGACCCCAGGCCTCCTAAAGGGTAGGAACCAATACCAATGACTATATAACCCGCCTCTACAACCCTACACAACCAAGCGGACAACTTGGAGGCACAAGGAGGGGGCTTGTGGATACTAGGATCACCAAGTCTTGCGAAGTTGAATAACACAAAGCAAACCAAGCTGAGACAAGATACCAATTCGCAATTGAAGAGCGCTGCTCTATTCAATCGACAACTCTCAATGTGTTTCACACGTTTTTGAGAAAGCAATTCTATTCATAAAAGTTCCAACTGAATTCAATGAAGGTAAATCGGCATATATAGCCTTAAAAGGCTGCTAGGCCGAAATTCTCTTAAGAAATGAGATAAAAGAAGATAAATAATGTTTTAAAGGAATTAATAAAATAACCTCTAAAGTTTCCTGAAATAGCTTTAAGTAGAATAATGCTAAAAATAGAAATAAGATGGAGCCCCAAGTGTAGGCTAATTCGGCAGCCATGTAGACTAAGGTGGCTCTTCATCTTGAATCCCTATACAAATATAGGTCTTCAATGTAGGCTCGGAGAGTTGAACCTTGCTCGAGAACAAAGCATGACTCACAAAGTTGAAAGAGTCTCTCCAAGAATGATAGGTGTGTTAGGTGGAGCTGTAAAAGATGGTCCCGCATCACGCATGCTCATATGCGTCAATCCAACGAATGAGGACTCGGGAAAGTGCGTTTCAAGAACAGAGCAGGATGCTGAGAAGACTGGTCGATATCGACCAAGCACACTCAATATCGATTAGATTTAGGTCGAAATTCTCCAAATCGACTCAGAGTTGGCCAGAATCGACAAGGCTGAAGAACAGTGGTCGATATCGACTTAACCAAGTCGATATCGAGTGCCCCATATCGAGTCAACGCCCAGAATCGAGTCAAGAAGCTCAGCAAAGAAAGAAGCAAGTCGATATCGAGTACACTAACTCGATATCGAGTAACACCCAACTCGATTTTGACCCTGAGTGCCGATATTGAGTGTCTGAAGCTGAAGACGGAAAATGCCAGGTCGATATCGAGTCATGCTAGTCGATATCGACTGGACCACATAAGCCGATTCCGAGCTCAACCGACTTCTTGTTAAGTTTCTATCCCAAATCCGATGGAGATATTTTCGAGATCAAATTCCATCAAGATCTATCAAGTGCTATCAACAGGAGAAGATATTTATCTACTTTAGATATAATTCCTAGTTGATTTATTTATTTATTTCCATGTTTTATCTTTATGTTATAAGATAGATAGAATTAGATATAGATATAGTTTTCTTTCCTAGATTAGCTTGGAATGAAAGCTATAAATAAAGCCTTAGGGGCTGATTTCTAAGCATTCAATTTCAGAAGGAGAAGTAGTAGTAGAGAGAGAGAGTTTGTGGCCGAGTGGAGTTGTGAAGTGAGAGCGGAATTGGCTTCAATCGGTTGTAAACTTTGGTTAAGTTTAATGCAAGTAGTTTCTTTTCCATCAATGATGTCTGCGATTGCGATGAAGAGCGAGTAGTCCACCCACTTCTAGGGTCGGGGTGAGCCCGACGGTAGCCATGTAAGGTGATGCGGTAAAGGTACGATCTTTTTATGCAATTCGTCTTCTATCCCTATGAGCATGATTCTTTTGCGAAAGTTGAAGGTGATCCTTGTTTGTGTTATTGAAGCGAAAGTGATCTTAATACAGCTTGGGTTAATTATGTGAAAAAGGGTAAGTAACAATTAGGGTTTATGCGAAAGCCTCTATATTCCTATTTGTTAATAACGAAAGTTATTTGATGAAAAGCATGATCTTTTATGCCTTTATGTGTTATTTTGCATGGTTATAGTTGTGGTGTTGAATCCCCGATCTTGGAAGTATTTTAGTTCATTGATTTATTTCACAAAGTTCCGAGTTTTCAAGTTTCTGCAGTCAAGATTGAGTTGTCTTCTTTCGATTTTTGTAGTCGATATTGAGTATCTCCAGTCAATATCGACCAAGGTTCTGCACTTGTGTTCTGTTTCTGTTTTGGGTCAATATTGAGTCACTGTGGTCGATTTTTCTACTCAATATCGAGTAACAGCACTCAATATCGACCAAGTTTGCTGTCTTTGCTTTCTTTTATGCTTTTCTCTATTGTTTCTGTCTGTCTGTTTAATTTTATGTCTGTGAGATTTGCCGCTACCTGAGATCGGATCCGTTGACGTGCTTCCTCGAGGATCGATCCTGACTTCCCATTGCTGCATCGGGAGGGAGTCTTGTAATCATTTGCAAGAGACGGAATCTGGTTTGCTTTACTTTACTTATATTTTGAATTGCAAGTCTCGAATTTCCTCCTTACAATAATCATTGTCCCCTAGTTTCTCCCCATCTTTGTCCTCGTCAATTTGGGGGTTTCCTCGAGAATTTCAGGGTCGTCCTCTTGATTATAACCACGGTGGCCTTCGTTCTCTCTCCAGGTTGGTGTGGGCTGGCCCTCATTTGTTTCGTCGGTCCTTCTTTGTTGGGTCACCGTGGCCGACGGTGGTGTCGACCGTCGTCCTCCCACTGATTTTTCGGCCTCACCTGTCACTGTTTTTCAAAAACCCTTGGCATTTAAGTTGCTTTTTTTTCTTGTCTTGCACTCCAAGTATTGCAAATAAATTATAAAAAAAAGGAATGTTTTTTTTCTTTTAAATATATTTTTCTACAATTTGAAAGGGTTTGACAAAAATCTCGAGGTTTTTTTGACTTCAGTTCGTCTTGCACTTGTGTGCTCATCATCCTTTGTTGCACCTTCTTTTCTCAGATGTATTTTCTGACGGTTCACCATCTGCTTTTTATCGATCTCTCGAGGAATCAGATATGTCTAAACCTCGAATTTTTACCTTATATAAAACAAATAGTTGTAACCAGTAATTAAGTATTACTCAATTTATGATATCTTCATGGATCTACTCAACCTAACCACTGGGCCCTTTAAATTATTAAATAAGAAGCATATTGTCGATTAAATAGACGTAAGACAGTAGCAAGTACGTAGCTATAGTCAAGTTGCTTGCTTATATATATAATGTGGGATAAAGGACGATCGAATACAATTATGACTTAATTTGGTTTGGTTTGACCTAGCTGCCTATTGCCTATATTTCCCCCATCTGCCAAGTTTTCATCTTCTTAATTAACTATTCAATGGATCGATGCTTCCAAAACAATATTGAAATACTACTTGATGATTATTCAACTGTTTAATACTCCAATGTGGAGAGATTAGTTTATTTAGGGTTAATATACACTTGAAAAACTACAATTAACAATCTATTTATTATTATAAGCATATTTTGATAGTAAAGTAACGATCAAAATATTTATAACAATGAATAAAATTGAAACTTTAAAATGACATGGTTTGTAGAGCGAAGTATCTAATCACACTGAAACTAATTAGCATTTGAATACCCACCTTATTTTCGCAAACGGTTTTGCTATATATGTCCCAAATCCTGCACGTCAATTCCGACGTGCAGGGTTAAAAGGAGTTAATTAATTTTTTAAAAGCGTTAATTAGTCAGAAGGCTTGCACGTCGAAACGGACGTGCATTATTGATGTTAGATTTGCGGTGTATATAAAAACACCCCTTTCGCAAATGATTAAATTAAAACAATTAGATTAACACGGTTACACGAAGTATCTGTCAGGCCTCCTCGAGCCTATTTTGCGCAAGTAGTATGCTCACTTATACAGTTGAGGTCACCTGTCTCTAAAAATTCCCCTATCCCTCAATTTTTTTATTTGGAAAGAATTCGGGCGAGCGAGCTCTACGTGGCAACATCCTTTCGGTTGAGGTCTAAAAGGTATATGTCGTTGTTAATATGGACACCCCAGACAGAGTGATAAATGTGTGCAACCTTATTAGCCACTCTGTTGCCTAAACGGGGAATATGAAAAAAGGAAACTTCTTTCAAATTCGATAAAAAGAGTTTAATATCTGACATGATTAGTTCAATTTCCCAGGTACATTTAGATTTTTGGTTGAGGTGGTTTATAATTATACTAGAGTCACCTTCAATGTGGATTTTGTCGATATGAAGTCGAGTACCGTGTTGGATTCCCAGTTTTAGAGCAAGAGCTTCCGCTTTTAAGGGAGTTTGTTTACAAAGTTTTTGATAACATATTTGTATAGGGTGTCCTTTCCAATCCCGGATTATCGCTCCAGCCGGGCTGTCATTGTTTGTAATTGTGGATCTATCAAAATTGAGCTTGAGAGTTCCCCTCGGAGGTTTACGTCATGTAACCTTATTATGCTTAGTTTTCTTCTTTGTGTGGTTGAAATTTTGTGTGTGTAAGAGGAAATCCGCATCTAGATTACACTCCATTTGAGATGTTTTACTCCATTAATTATCCTTGTGAGATTTAATAAAATGTATTGAAGTATCTCTAGGCGGGATAAGCTGCCTAAACACATGCTGGTTCCGAATGTACCAACCTGACCACCAAGCAAAGGCAATATCCACCTTAGCCGCAGAAGCAAGATTGTTCCCAATGAAGGAAATGATAGGTTTAATATCTCGAGAATGAGTTATCATACTGGATATTATTGAGTTTATGCGAGAAAGAAAAAAAAAAAAAGAATGTCCAAGATCTCTTTGACTATGTCAACCGGTAGCCTATTATTAAGTTTTTACATCCACCATCTACCACCCATAATGTATTCACTAACCGTTTCTTCCATGTTTTCAATTTGGGGTCAATCTTCCCTCGACTGTAGAGATGAGGTTGTAATCCAATTATCCGACCAAAATTTGATAGATTTTCTAATTCTAACAGACCAAATAAGCCCTGATTTAAGTTTATCAATGAGAGTAGTCAGTTTGGCCCATTACCAAGAGAAGTCACCTCGGTTCTTGTATTCAAGAATATTCGCATAACATAAATGCTTATGCTTAATTAGCGTAACCCATACATTGTCTGGTTCAGCTAATATTTTCCATTGTAGATTCATTTGAAGGTTTTTATTCATCTCTTTAGACTTTCTAATCCCTAAACCCCCCCCCCCCCCCCCCACACACACACACTTCTTTGATATGCAAATCCTATCCCAGCTAATAAGCGGTCGGCATTGAAGATCTTTATTCCAGAAGAACATCCTATTAATCTGGTCAAGCTCTTTATGTATTGAAGCGGGTAACATGAAGTTTTGCATTGTATACAACGATTTAGCCGATAAATTCATATTGATTAGGATTGCGCGTCCCTGTTGTGATAAGGCATTAACATGCCATTTGCTTAGTTGTTCTTTAGATTTACAGATGATGTCTTCGAAAGTAAGTTTGTTTACTTTACCATTAATAATCGGGCAGCCGAGGTATTTATCCAATGAGTTTTCATTTGTAATATTCAATCAACTGCTAACCTCTTGGATCCTAGAGTTTGAAATGCCTTTTGTAACTTGGAAGCTTGATTTATGATAATTGATTTTTTATCCCGAGACTTTACAGTATGAGTCAATTATTGTTTTACTTCTCTGTCCTACATCAAGACCGCCCCTAGTGAAAATGATGATGTCATCAGCAAAGGATAAGAAAGGAACCCGGGGGCCATTCCTTCCGAAGGAAAAATCCTATAGGACTATTATCAAAATTTGTTTCCGCCGATAGTTTCCAAACTAGGATTTTGGCTCCCAGCATAAACAGGAAAGGGGATAAAGGGTCCCATTCACGAAGACCACAAGAGGGGAGGAACAAATCAGTAGGGGCATTGTTCATTAGCACTGAGAAAGAAACGGTCGTTATGCATTCCATAACCTGTAACACCCCCTTTTATAACTCAAGGGAATGCCACAACGCCAGTGATTACTCGGACTTTAATGTCTTTGTAACCACCTTAGGCTTGTAGGGACATGCAACCATGTTCTCATAAACAAGATGATAATATTAAATATTTAAATGAAATACAATTAAATCGCGGAAGACTTTAAATGAAACAAATAATTAAATATACAACAACGCCGTTACAACTTTTCAATAGCAAATAAAAGATAACATTTATACACTGATGATAAAAGAGACTCTTGATTCAAAACAGTAGTAACATAAAAATATATTTGAAGACGATTCCGACTCACATATCCAACCTTCGACCTCGTAGTGCTTTATCCTAAACCTGTGAAAACCAGCCATCCAAACAAAGGACGGTTAGTTCGCGAGAACTAGCAAGTGACGACACGAAAGCAGAGACAACTTTGGATTCAAGTGACCATGAAACGGTAAGAATTAAATCCAAATTAGATTTGAATATTTGAAGTGAATTGGCTTATTTGTGACCCGACTCTCCTATGACACGGATAACCCTCAAGGGTTGAGTAAGAAAAGATGTATTAGGAATCATATCCCGATTACGGATGGAATATGACATAGCTTGAAACAAGTTATGCTTACTACCCATTACATTATTAATACATTGTTTATTATACAGTCTAAACTAAGTATTGGTTCAAAAGGTACTTGATGTGGCCCAAAATCGACCCAGAGGGCAGGACTCTTCCGGAGAGTTTTAAACCGCGGGATGAGACAGTCGATTAAGGGTTGATCTTGTGTCCCCCAATAACTAGTTCAAACCATGTTTGTTACTTGTACATTATTCTTCACTCACTTACTCACATGATATGCATTTTACGTCTTTTATCTTTTTATCGACTACTACCGGTCCCACTCTGTCTATAGTGGATAGCGACCTACAACGTTTTTGGTTGTGTAACACCTCGCATGGAAGTGTAGTTTCATGAAACCTTAAGACCGAGGAGTAACGGCCTCGACCTGACTCTACCCACACTTCACTTTACCAATTCACATTGCTTTTCGTTGATTGATTGATTACTTTAATTGAATTGGATTCAATTGAGTTTCACTCGCAACAAACAATCCTCACATTATTACTACTTATTTACAACATTGATCACAACAAAATAAACAGAATGGATACATAAAAGAAACATATCCCTTTCTTAACCAATTAGCATGAAAGAACAAAATAAATCATGCTTTAATAAAAGGGTGGGTATCTATGTCATTATTATATAGAGTCGTCGAATAATAACATTACCCAATTATACTTGCCAAATTCAAACTAACGGATATATAAATCGCACAAAGCAGATGAATTGCAATTTATTTTAACTAATTTGGCAAGCATTCCAACGGAAAGAAACAACTGTAGACACGAAAAGAACAAGTGGGTTCGGCAGGTCACTTGCCTCGATTTGGAGTTGCAAGCGTTAACGGTTGGTCGGATTCGAATTCTTCGTATGAGCGCAAGAGTAGCCTAGTCGCTGCGAGTTAACGGAAACAGAAAGCATTTATGCCCACATAAAAAATACGGGTTAGAATCTGGAATTTTAGAAAACTGGGCAATGGCATATTTTAACAAAATCAAAACTTAGGAAGGTTTTCTGTAATTACCCTCCTTCAACCTTTAACCCGATACGTCTTCAGGCACAGGAGCTTTCCGGCGAGGCTTCCGACGCACTTCGGCAAGCTCCTGGTGGCGGTACGGCTCACGGCGGCGCACGTGGCTGGTGGCTACGGCTTCCTAGAGGTTGAGCGCTTCTCCAGCCGGCTTCTGGCTTCTCCGGCACTAATGAACGAGGACGGACGAGGGTGGCTCTGGCGAGTTTGAATCGAAAAGAGGGTTTTCAAATTCGGGATGTTTTTGTGAAAAGTTTGTGAAGGGGGTTGTCGATTAAGGTGTTTAGAACACGATGAACTAGTTTAAGAGCTCGGATATGGAGAGAAATGGTGGTGGTGTAGTTCGAAAGTGATCCCGGAATGGGTATTTATAGGAGGATGATTAAGGGACGAATTGAATTAAAATAAATCTGTAATTCGACTGAATAATCCCCTTCAAGCTTATCTTGATCCTCAATTTGGTAAGATTCGGCCTGACTGGAGCGGATTGGGGTGATTTTCGAATTTGGGGATAAGTTCGTTCGGTTGCGGTTCTACCCCGAATCTCCAAATTGGTTACATAAATATCATCTTCAACGAGTAGGAAACATTCTAGAAACAAAATCGTTGAGCTTCGGGCGAGATTTGAGAGAGGTTAAAATTTCACATCTTCACCAGCGTTTTACAGTGAATCTGGGGAAGGAGAAGCGGTTCAAGGGTTTGGTTCAAGCATTTTCTTTTTCTCTTGGTCCGGTTCGGTTTAAGTGAACCCAAAGAAAAAAATGCTTTAAACCTACAACTATATATATATATATATATATATATATATATATATATATATATATATATATATATATATATATATATATATATATATATATATATATATATATATCCGAATTTTTTTTGCTTTATTTAAAAATCCATGCCATTCAAATAAAATTATAAAATATTTAATTACATAGTACATTTTATTTTATATACAATATTTTCCTGCAACCTCATATTACTTATATTTTACGGAAATCAATATAAGTTACACCTCTTTACTTGAAGAAAAATATGCAAACTTGTTTTAAAATAATATGATTTAAAATAAATAACTTATTTATTAAATTTCACTCAAACGAATAAAAATGAAATGTGTCAAAATAGTTACAAACTTTATATACATTTAATTTCCAAAAATCATTATTAAGTTCAAAATAAAAGAACTTTTATATAAATATATTTTCTTAAAACGAAATCCCCAAAAATACTTTGGGGTATTTCATTCCTCCCCACTTAAAATAAGTTTCGTCCCGAAACTTAAAGAAAAGAAAAAAAAACGGAGCTAGAATATGGATGAGAGGGTATATGACGGAGTTTTCAAAAGCGGAATGAGATACCTAACTTAGTTCTGATTACTCTTTGAACGACGTGAAGCAATGAGTTGCATCCAGGATCAACTCGTTGCTTTCCAAACTCCTCAATGGTAAGATTTTTAATTTTTAATTTTGACTTAGGTTAGCATGACTTGATCGCGGTTAGACCACTACTGTCTTGCATCAACCGGGACTATCTAGTCTACCTTTGGCTTTTGTCTCCGCCCCATCTGGTTCCTGTTTCCAGGTTACCACATGGCCCGGGTGGCGTCGATGGCAACCATTGTGACAAGCTAGTATGCCCTGCTCGTATACAAGGAGTGGTAGATTTCGTCTTCTACTCCTTCACGTCTTCCGGTCCTTCGGTGAGCTTTCCTCTTTGTCCTCGAACCATGTTGTTTGTAGATTAACAAGAGTTGTATGCACGAGTATCTTTCTTAATTTATCATTCGTTTGTTAAAATTTTTCATTGAGAGTTCGGTTGCTCGACAATAGAGCTATATGCAAGATATACTCTATGTCGTGACTCGGAATACACACAACTATTAATTACGGTTTAGTCTTCTAATCTTCCCACACACTCTGCACTTGCTTAATTTAGTTGGTTGTTTCTCACGCACCACACACACACACAATTTCTTAAAATGTTGGGGCACCTCTCCACTTAAGACATTCCACATAAACATTAAGGAAACCATAACTTATAAATTGAAATAATATTCCCAACACCGACAACAATACTAAGACACTGAGTTCAAAAACATTCGACACTGGCCAACTTATTAAAAGGAATAGCTTAAAAAGGAAATTTAGACACTGGATCGACTAGAATTCGGTAAGGACTCTTTCTTGATCACTCTCGTGCACCGCCCTCGTTAATAGCATCTAAGGTTTACAACTTGGGTCCCTGGTTTGTGCCATGCATTGGGGCCTTGCCCTTGTTAATGGTTGGTTGCGACCCAGCTGGGGTCTGACTTCTTTGTTGAAATGGTGGAGGTACTGTAGAATCTCTTGGTCCATGCGTCTCACTACGGGGACCAGCAGCTGATGCCTAGTAAGAGCGAGATGGATTCCCACTGGTAGTTCTGCAGAACCTGACCATGTGCCCAGCTCTGTGGCAACCGCGACACGTTTGAGGTGGTTCAGTACAAACAAGCTTGGTGTGTCCTGGCCTTCCGCAGTTATGACAGACGAGGGGTTGCCCATCTCTAGTGATGGTCATACTTCTCTGCTGGTTACTAGCCCCCATTCCTCCTGTAGGGGTAGGTGTCGCTGCCCTCTTTACTTCAACATTCATCTGTGTACCCTTCTTCCTTTCCAAGAGCTCGCGGTTCTTTTTTCCTTCCTCCAGAGTCGCCTCCACACGATACGCAGCGTTGATGTAGTCATCCAGACTCTCATATTCACGGTGCAACATATGTATCTTCAGTTCATAATACACAGATTCATGGAAGTACAATATCTTATTCGCCTCAGAGCGTACCAAATCCCCAGCATACGGAAGCAATTCATAAAACCTAGTAACCAACTGCGCCATCTTCATATCCCGAGTGCTAGGGTATAAAAATTCCCGTCTTTTCTCCTATCTGAGCGACGGAGCAAAATAGTGGTTGGTGACACTGTCCTTGAAAATTTCCCAAGTTGGATTAGCTTCCCAAGCATGTCTTGCAGCTTCCCACCATTGTCCTACCTCTCCTTTCGGATAAAGTGCGGTTATGTGCACCTTATCCGCATCGGTACAACTAACTCCCCTGAATATCTTTTCCATATGGGTTAACCATTGCACCACCCGGTACGGCTCCCCGGTACCATCGAATCCATCCGGCTTGCTAGAATTCACCGCCTTCAGTGCCCGAGTGTAGATGTCCCCATACACCTCCACTTCCTCATTTTTCCTTGATGGATGCGCGTCCACTGAGGGTGCAGCCTGAGTCTGAGGAATATTTGCAGCTATCGCGCGAGTAACAACATCCTTTACAATCTGGTCTAACGCTTGGATGATCTTCTCATCCAGGTTGTCTGCCCGAACCCGTGATGCTGCTCTTTGACTTGGTGCTTGACTATTTGCATTATCCTGGCCCGGGAATGATGCTTGACGTCGCCCGTTTGGCTGTCTGGGTGCACTTTCCCCTTGGTGCACGAAGATCTCATCTTCCTCTTCCCTAATATTATTGGAAATGAGGGGCTTGTCCTTGTTAATTCGCTGATGATCCCTGTTTGCGACGGAAGTGGATGCAGCTTGACGTTGAGCTCCACGAGTCCTCATAATCTACACATTTGGAGACCAACTACGCTAAGATTCGAGGACTAAGAAAGTGAACTAGAACAAGAGAAGAAAGACACGACTGTCATGGAAAGGAAAAGGTTAGCACTAAGGAGATGAGAGTCTAATTGGACGTCGGAATCAAACCATGTTTTATAAAGACTTTTGCACAACCGTATTGTATGTTTTGAGAATGAGAAAGGTTCGAATTTACTTGAAGTTTGAAAGGAAATTAAAACCTATAGAGCAGGGATTTTTTTTTTTGGAAAAACTTTAATAATAAGTTAGAGAATCATATAAATGGAGTTTATGAAACCTAGAGAGACATTTTATTTTATTTTTATTATTACTATTATTATTGTTATTTATTTCAAAAACATTGAAAGTTTAGTTTGGAACTAGAAATAATTTTGCAGGAATGAAAACCATTTGAGAAGAAATGACACGAAAAAAAAATCATTTTAGAAAATAATTTTGACATGAAACTCATTTTATAAAAACAGTTCAGACATGAAACCCATTGTAGAAAAACCTTCAGCTCTGATACCGCCTTCTGTAACACCCCATTTTATAACTCAAGGGAATGCCACAACGCTAGTGATTACTCGGACTTTAATGTCTTTGTAACCACCTTAGGCTTATAGGGACATGCAACCATGCTCCCATAAACAAGATGATAATATTAAATATTGAAATGAAATACAATTAAATCGCGGAAGACTTTAAATGAAACAAATAATTAAATATACAACAACGCCGTTACAACTTTCCAATAGCAAATAAAAGATAACATTTATACACTGATGATAAAAGAGACTCTTGATTCAAAGCAATAGTAACATAAAAATATATTTGAAGACGATTCCGACTCACATATCCAACCTTCGAACTCGTAGTGATTTATCCTAAACCTGTGAAAACCAGCCATCCAAACAAAGGACGGTTAGTTCGCGAGAACTAGCAAGTGACGACACGAAAGCAGAGAAAACTTTGGATTCAAGTGACCATGAAACGGTAAGAATTAAATCCAAATGAGATTTGAATATTTGAAGTGAATTGGCTTATTTGTGACCCGACCCTCCTATGACACGGATGACCCCCAAGGGTTGAGTAAGAAAAGATGTATTAGGAATCATATCCCGATTACGGATGGAATATGACATAGCTTGAAACAAGTTATGCTTACTACCCATTACATTATTAATACATTGTTTATTATACAGTCTAAACTATGTATTGGTTCCAAAGGTACTTGATGTGGCCCAAAATCCACCCAGAGGGCAGGACTCTTCCGGAGAGTTTTAAACCGCGGCCTGAGACAGTCGATTAAGGGTTGATCTTGTGTCCCCCAATAACTAGTTCAAATCATGTTTGTTACTTGTACATTATTCTTCACTCACTTACTCACATGATATGCATTTTACGTATTTTATCTTTTTATCGACTACTACCGGTCCCACTCTGTCTATAGTGGATAGCGACCTACAACGTTTTTGGTTGTGTAACACCTCGCATGGAAGTGTAGTTTCATGAAACCTTAAGACCGAGGAGTAACGGCCCCGACCTGACTCTACCCACACTTCACTTTACAACTTCACATTGCTTTTCGTTGATTGATTGATTACTTTAATTGAATTGGATTCAATTGAGTTTCACTCGCAACAAACAATCCTCACATTATTACTACTTATTTACAACATTGATCACAATGAAACAAACAGAATGGATACATAAAAGAAACATATCCCTTTCTTAACCAATTAGCATGAAAGAACAAAATAAATCATGCTTTAATAAAAGGGTGGGTATCTATGTCATTATTATATAGAGTCATCGAATAATAACATTACCCAATTATACTTTCCAAATTCAAACTAACGGATATATAAATCGCACAAAGCAGATGAATTGCAATTTATTTTAACTAATTTGGCAAGCATTCCAACGGAAAGAAACAATTGTAGACACAAAAGGCACAAGTGAGCATAAAGGCTCGGAAGGTCACTTGCCTTGATTTGGAGTTGCAAGCGTTAACGGTTGGTCGGATTCGAATTCTTCGTATGAGCGCAAGGGTAGCCTAGTCGCTGTGAGCTAACGGAAATTGAAAGCATTTATGCCAACATAAAAAATACGAGTTAGAATCTGAAATTTTAGAAAACTGGGCAATGGCATATTTTAACAAAACCAAATCTTAGGAAGGTTTTCTGTAATTATCCTCCTTCAACCTTCAACCCGATACATCATCAAGCACAGGAGCTTTCCGGCGATTCTTCCGACGCACTTCGGCGAGCTCCTGGCGGCAGTACGGCTCACGGCGGCGCACGAGGCTGGCGGCTACGGCTTCCTGACGGCTGAGCGCTTCTCCAGCCGGCTTCTGGCTGCTCCGGCACTAACGAACGAGGGCGGACGAGGGTGGCTCCGGTGAGTTTGAATTGAAAAGAGGGTTTTCGAATTCGGGATGTTTTTGTGCAAAGTTTGTGAAGGGGGTTGTCGATTAAGGTGTTTAGAACACGATGAACTAGTTTAAGAGCTCGGATATGGAGAGAAATGGTGGTGGTGTGCTTCGAAAGTGATCCCGGAAGGGGTATTTATAGGAGGATGATCCCCTTCAAGCTTATCCCGATCCTCAATTTGGTGAGATTCGGCCTGACTGGAGCGGATTGGGGTGATTTTCGAATTTGGGGATAAGTTTGTTCGGTTGCGGTTCTACCCCGAATCTCCAAATTGGTTACATAAATCTCATCTTCAACGAGTAGGAAACATTCTAGAAACAATATCGTTGACCTTCGGGCGAGATTTGAGGGAGGTTAAAATTTCACATCTTCACCTGCGTTTTACAGTGAATCTGGGGAAGGAGAAGCGGTTCAAGGGTTCGGTTCAAGCATTTTCTTTTTCTCTTGGTCCGGTTCGGTTTAAGTGAACCCAAAGGAAAAAATTCTTTAAACCTACAACTATATATATATCCGAATTTTTTTGCTTTATTTAAAAATCCATGCCATTCAAATAAAATTATAAAATATTTAATTACATAGTACATTTTATTTTATATACAATATTTTCCTACAACCTCATATTACTTATATTTTACGGAAATCAATATAAGTTACACCTCTTTACTTGAAGAAAAATATGCAAACTTGTTTTAAAATAATATGATTTAAAATAAATAACTTATTTATTAAATTTCACTCAAACGAATAAAAATGAAATGTGTCAAAATAGTTACAAACATTATATACATTTAATTTCCAAAAATCATTATTAAGTTCAAAATAAAAGAACTTTTATATAAATATATATTTTCTTAAAACGAAATCCCCAAAAATACTTTGGGGTATTTCATAACCCAAGTGATGAAAGTATGGTGAAACCCAAAATTTTCTAAAATCTTTTCTGTAAAATTTCAATCAACTCTATCATATGCTTTCTCCATATCTAGCTTTATCTCAAGCCAATCCTCACACCCCGTACGCGACCTGAAAGAGTGGAAGATTTCGTGAGCTATTAGAACCATATATTGGATGGCCCTGTCTGACACAAACGCACCCTGTAAAGGGTGAATTAGTTTGCTGATGATTGTCTTCATTCTTTCTGTCAAAATTTTTGATATGATTTTATATAGTGTTGAACATAAACTAATTGGACGGTAGTGACTTGTAGTAGAAGGGTTGTCTCGCTTCGGTATAAGTGAAATAAACGTGTGCTTTATTTGTTTGAGAATTTTTCCGGAGTGAAAAAAGCCTTTAATAGCTCTAGTAATCGATACACCAACAATATCTCAATACTTCTTATAGAATTTGGCTGTAATCCCATCCGGACCTAGAGATTTATTATTTCCTAGACTAAACACTTCAGATTTGATTTCATTATTAGACGGATGTCGAATGAGGAATTCATTTTCCTCTGAAGTGATAGAAGGATGGATTAGGTTAAGCATTTCATATAGAAGTCTATCATCAATAGACTCTTTTTTAAATCTCTTTTCGAAATCATTTTTGATTTCATTTCTAACATTTTTCTCTTCCACTATTAATGTACCTTCTGCAGTAGTTACGTTGCGTATATGTTTCCTATGTCTTTGCCCAAAGGCAGCACGATGAAAATACGACGTGTTAGATTCTGAAATCTTAGGATGCTTTGTTTTGGCTCTTTTATTCCAAAAAGTTTTCTGAAATAGGAGTAGTTTTTCCTTTTTTCTAATGAGGCGGTTTTCTTTGCTGTTGGTTCTCTGTGTGCTATTTACTAATCATATTGATTGTATTTTGAGCAATTCGTTCTCCACCTCTTTCAATTCACGAAATAAGTTTCCAAAGGTGAACTTATTCCAATCCTTTTCTTTTTTGTTGATAATTTTTTGTTTAAAACTAAGTTGAAACATAGTAGATCCTGGATAAGTAGCTCGCTAGGATAGTTTGACGATGTTACGAAAATCCTTTCGTTGAAGCCAGGTGTTCTCAAACTTGAAAGGTGGAGCTTTAAAAACTGAGCTACTCTCGAGTGTTATTGATATGGGACAGTGATCAGATGATGAGAAGACCCCATTATTAGTAATTAAGTTAGGGAATTTTTGAATGATTTGGTGATGAACAAGCCTTTGTGGATTTTGTCTTTCTAACACGAATTGTAGGTACAAGGAGCTGCAGAAAGTACTCGACGTCGAGTACTCTACTCGATGTCGACCACACATGAGAAGAAACTGAGCTTGTGGTTGATAGAAAACCACCCTGAAGTTCCCACATACTCAATGTGAAGTAGAAAGTAGTCGATGTTGACTACACTACTCGATGTCGAGTAGAAAGTAGTCGATGTTGACTACTCTACTCGATATCGACCACTCTGTAGCATTCTTCAGCACTCGATTCCAAGCTTCTGCACATCTGTCTAGTAAGTTTCTTTCTTTACTCTTGTTTTTATACAGTGAGGACACTGTAATGTTTAAGTATGGGGTGCGAAAGGCTTACTCTGTGCATATTTGATCATATTGCTCGAATTGCTTATGCATGGTAAATTTGGATATGATTATTTATCCATATGCTTATATGTTATCTTCCAAAGTTTATTTTTATCACCCCCATCAAAAATTTTGATTAGTGTCATGGAAGTTTTAATTGAACTCAACGATACAAAATTAGATTCATTAGAGATATGACATGAAATTGCCTAGTAAAGGGAAGTCACAATGAAATGCATTACTTTCTTGAAAACCATAAAATGAGGTAAAATTTGATATTGCTTTTGACATTTTGCACGATAAGAGGATGGGGGACTTTATATTTTCCATATAATGCTCAGTTTTATATTTCTTAGCCATACCTATGCTTATTTGCATCACAAAAGCCATATTGAGCATAATTTCATATATGCTCCACATGATCTAAATATTTCCATTCTTTACCTTGTTTCCTATCCAGGAATTATGTTGAGAATGGAAGTTACTTTTGGAGATTATTATATGGTGTTTGTGTTGTTATCATTATATTTGGAGTTTGGCAGGAAATTGATCAACGTTATGGAAAATTTAATGAGTGAAATAAAATTCGGTCACCTCACGAGATAAAGGTAGATCGACCATGCCTGCGTTGAGATAATAGTTCCGCATGATGGGACACCACGGTGAGGAGTCTGAAGCACTAAGTATCCGGGGTCATTCATGACTCCCATGTTTGCGACTCACAAGAAGGCAGTGCTAAGGTTAGAGAGGTAAAATCATTATAGTGAAAAAAGCAATCCATAAATTCCAACCACTCAGAGCTCCTGGTGACCCTGATAGGGAAGGTAAGAAGGATGGCATGTAGGTTATTCTTGAGGAGATGCGGAGGAATCACTCAAACAACAAGAAATCCATATATTCTATCCACACTCAGCTGCATGGCATCAACTCTAGACTTGGGGAGATTGATATCTGGTGGAAATCTATGGAGATCCAAATGGGTCAATTAGTTTCATCAATCCCCAAGCAATCAGGTACGCTTCCTGGATCCTCTGAACCTACTCCTAAAAATAAATCTACAGGACAAGTAGCTACAATGAATCTCAGGAGTGGGCGACAGACACAAACGCCCGAGCAAAACACGGAGCAAACGAATGCAGAGGAGTACTCGACATCGAGTAAACCACTCGATGTCGACCAAAATCCGCTCAACGTCGAGGACGTTGTACTCGATATCGACCAGAACTCAGCTCCTGCACAAAAGTCAACCACTGTACTCGATGTCGACCACCCTCCAGTCAATGTCGACCATTCTTCTGATAATGTCGACAAGACTCCAGCACCTCTAAAGAAGAAAATACTGTCATTCCCAACGAATTCTCCAAAGGACCCAACAGAGAAAAAGTTTCAACGGTTCGTGAGGAAGCTTCAGAGGCTCAACGTTACAATTCCCTTTACAGAACCTCTTCATGAGATGTCGTCATACATAAAGTTCCTCAAGGAAATTCTAAGCAAGAAGCAGTCGATGGCTGAGATTGCAGAAGAATGCAGCAAGATGGACGTTCTAGAGAAAAGGCCAGATCCAGGTAAGTTTGCTATAACCATTGGATTTGGTCAATATAAATTTAATGCTTTATGTGACTTAGGAGCCAGTGTAAGTATCATGCATTTATCAATCTGGTCCAAAGTTAAGATAGGTGCTCTAAAGCATGTGGATGCAAAGTTATACATGGCAAACAACACAACTGTCATCCCAACAGGCATGGTGGACGATGTACCAGTACAAGTAGGTAAGTTCTTTTTCCCTGCTGATTTCCTAGTTAATGATATGGCAGGGGACCCTACTTGTCCAAGCATTCTAGGAAGGCCCTTCTTGGCAACTATGGATGCCAATATAAGCGTAAGGAAGGGAGTTCTCACTTTCAACATCAGCGATGAGGTAATTGAGTACTCTTTCAATAAAATTGAAAGGCATACAGGTCCCATGGAAGAGATCAAGTCAATCTCAACAAGGTACATCACTTGCGGGGAGCCAAAGGTAAGAAATATGACCACCGAAGAGTTAGAGAAGAGGGATATGGAAGCACAGGTGGAAAAGATCATGTCTATTCTGAACGATGATTCCACAGAACTACTCGACATCGGCCAAGGTAAGTCGACGTTGACTAATTTTTATTCAGAATCTTTGCTAGGGTTCAAGTATGGGGTCGAAGTCGACCATAAGTACTCGACATCGAGTACTCTAGTCGACGTAGACCAAGATCAAAGACATCCATCGAGTACACCCTCATCGAGCGACCCACCCGAGCCAGAGAAGTACTCGACATCGAGTACTGTACTCGACATCGAGTACACCCAAGGGCACTCGATCTCTTCTCCCTCGATGAGTAAATCACCAGACGAAAAAAAGCACTCGAGGTCGAGTACTGCTACTCGATGTCGAGTAGATCCCGAGGTCCCAAATTTAGATTCTGCAAAGGTAAGCCAAGGTACAGACATCTCTTCTCCTATTTTGATAAAGGATTTATCTATACATGGGTGGGGTTTGCCTTGGTATGTGCGCTTATGCAGGGTTTCCAATGACGAGCCTAAGAAATATGAAGTTAGGGACAAAGTCTATGTTTCCAAGTCTAAGAATCATTGGTTCCCTCCGTATTATTACTCGACGTGGAGTACTTCTGCAACTTTTTATACCTGCAAGATTCATTAGACAGATAATATCCACAATAGCAAAACCCAAAAATAGTGTTTAAAACCAAAAACCAAAATTAAACGTGTCTAAAAATCTTTAAAACTAAATGTTTGTTTACAAGCTCTAGACTTTATAATCGCTAGACCGACTTCTTCTGTTTAAACTCAAGGTGGCATCTGCAGCGCCCATGTAGACTGGGCCTCAAATAAGACTACATTATTGTCCATCAGTTGCAGTCATTCGGAATGGATCTTGTGCACCGTGAAAGGTCCCAACTTTTTCTGATTGAATTTGTTAGGGAACCAATGATTCTTGGATTTGGAGACATAGACCTTGTCTCCTACTTCGTACATCTTAGGATCGTCATTGGAAACCCTGCATAATCGCACATACCAAGGCAAACCTCTCACATGTATAGATAAATCTTTAATTGAAATAGGGGATGAGATGTCGTTACCTCGGCTCACCTTTGTAGAATCGCAATTCGGGACCTCTGAATCTACTCGACATCGAGTAAAGGTACTCGACATCGAGTACGTCTGTGCGTCTGGTGGCTTGCTCATCGAGGAAGGAGAAGTCGAGTGCACCTGGGTTTAGTCGACGTCGAGTACAGTACTCGACGTCGAGTACTTCTCAGGCTCGGGTGTGTTGCTCGATGATGGTGTACTCGAAGAAGGCTTCTGACTCTAGCAAAGATTACTTGACGTCGAGTACTTCTGGTCGATATCGACCCCATACTTAAAACCTGGAAAAGATTCTGAATAAAAGTTAGTCGATGTCGACTTACCTTGGTCGATGTCGAGTTGATCTTCGGTCTCCTCGTTTAGAATAGCCATGATTTCCTCCACCTGAGCTTCCATATCTCTCTTCTTCAGTTCTTCGGGGTCATATTTCTTACCTTATGTTCCCCGCAAGTGATGTACCTGGCTGAGATTAATTGACCTCTTCCATAGGACTTGTATGCCTTTCAATTTTATTGAAAGAATACTCAATTACCTCATCGTTGATGTTGAAAGCGAGTACTCTCTTCCTTACTCTTATGTTGGCATCTACCATCGCTAAGAAAGGTCTCCCTGGAATGATTGGACAAGCAGGGTCCTCTGCCATATCAATAACTAAGAAATCAGTAGGGACAAAGAACTTACCTACCTGTATTGGCACATCGTCCACCATGTCTATCGGGATGACAACTGTGTTGTTTTCCATATAGAGTCGGGCATCCATAGGCTCTAAAGTACCTACCTTGACTTTGGACCAGATTGATAAAGGCATGATACTTACACTGGCTCATAAGTCACATAAAGCATTAAACTTATATTGACCAAATCCAATAGTTATAGAAAACTTACCTGGATCTGGGCTTTTCTCTGGTAGGTCCATCTTGCTGCACTCCTCTGCGATCTCAGCCATCGATCGCTTTTTTCTTAGGATCTCTTTGAGGAACTTGACATAGGATGGCATCTCATGAAGAGCTTCTGTAATGGGATGCTGACATTGAGCCTCTGAAGCATCATCACGAACCGCTGAAACTTCTTCTATGTTGGGTCCTTCAAAGATTTGGTTGGGAATGACATTGTTTTCTTCTTTGGAGGTGCAGGCGTGTGGTCGATATTGTCAGAAGGTTGGTCGATATCGACTGGAGTTTGGTCGACGTCGAGTAGAGTGGTCGACTTCTGGGCAGGCTCCGTTTTCTGGTCGACATTGACCATGGGGTCCTCGATATCGACCAGATTCTGGTCAACGTCGACTGGACTGGTCGATGTCGAGTAGTCTCTTGAAGCTTTCTCCTCTGTGTTTTGCTCGAGCGTTTGCATCTGACGCTCACTCCTTAGGTGCATGGCAGCTACCTGTCCTGTTGATTTATTCTTAGGATTTGGTTCAGAAGAGCCAGGGAGCGTACCTGATTGTTTGAGGATTGATGAAGCTCATTGACCCATTTAGGTCTCCATTGTTTTTCTCCAGATATCAATTTCCCCAAGTCTAGAGTTGATGTCGTGCAGTTGAGTGTGGATGGAATTGATTGATTGTTTGCTTTCTGTATGATTCCTTCGCATCTCCTCAAGAATAACCTGCATGTCATCTTTTTTGCCTTCTCTGTCAGTGTGACCAGGAGTCTGTAGGCCGGGGGGTCTCTTTGATACTGAGGCTGGCGATAGTGGCTCCAGTTATGTTGCTGATGTTGTCCTGGGTAGGTTTCCCCCGCATAACGTGCCTCTTCATGGGTTTCTGCTACAAGTATTTGGTCAGCATATGGGTACGCAGTAGTTTTGTGCCTCACAGACCCACATTCCAAACAAGGTTTATCTTTAGATAAGAATTTAACTTTCTTGGTGAGACGACGTACCTGATCATCGTGGAACTGCTCCCTGACATCCGTATCAATTTCCTTTGGTGGCTCATATAAGGGAATAGATGGGGCAAGCCTTTGATACCTTTCAGTTGAGGCCGCAGAAGTCCCATATGTGTTGTCATAATTAGACAGCGTTTTAAAGGTTTCCCAAGCACGTCGTGGGGTGTACCCAAGATACCTATAAGCGATGTAGTTGTTGATCCGGTCCTTTGTTGGTGCATCCAGGCAGTTGAAGATGATCTCCTGGATGACATAGGGTGGTTGTCCATGCGTAGGAGAGGATTTTAGCAGCCTTTTGTAGCGCTCCCAGACTTGTGCTAATGTCTCCCCTAGCTTTTGTTTGAAAGTCGTGATTTGTTGTCTGAGCGCAGCTGTTTTGGCAGGAGGAAAGAACTTGTTAAGAAACAAGTCTTGTAGTTCGTTCCACGTGAGAATTGATTGTGAAGGCAAACCCTTGAGCCACTGTGAAGGCAAACCCAATGAGTGTCATGTAGACTACATGACACTCATTGGGTTTCTCCTGAAATTGACTCCTACTAATTTCAGTAATAAAAGAGAGACGAATTTCAAAGTTAACGCGCGGGAGGACGATTGGCGATTCTGGAACTTCTAAAGTAGGGTGCAGGTACTACTTTACGTTCGCAGGGATATGCTGATTTTTTTTTCCTCAAGCTCTCGTTGGGCATTGACTTCGCGATCCACCCTTGCTTCCCATCTTTGTTGATTCTCTTGATATTCCGCCTCTCGTCGGGCGTACTCTACTTCCCACCTTGTTCCTCAAGTCGTAAGTTAAGAACCCTCCATGAGGGGTGAGAACGCAATGAATAAAAGGTGTAAACACCACACCAAGTTTCACCAAACAACAAAACCCCACTAGAAAAAAGTTTGAAAGTCCATCACCGCTGAACTCGATATCCTCCTCGTCTGTTAGGCCCCAGTCTTCCTTGCTGTCGCTTGGAGGGAAGGACTTTAAGGGGACCCAGGATTCTCCATGGACCGCTTCACGCTCTGGTGGATACCGGCCTTCATACCCGCGTGAAAACATTCTCGATTTCGCTCCTGGATGAAGTCTTGACCCGCATCCTCGTTCAACCACTCTGGAACCGCGCTCAACATGAACGAAAGACCATCAGGGGTCCTCTTCCAGTCGTCAACAAGCTTCGTGCGATGGCTAGGAACCTCCAGCCACGAGAACACGATCTCCCCGTTAGTCCGAGATCAGTATCTTTCCAACTCAATATGGAGGCGATTAGACTCAATAACAACCTTGCTTTTCTCCTCAGTCATAGCGGCGAACTTGGCCTCCAGATCCGCTACCTTAGCCTCTCCACTAGACTGAAGTGAGGACAACGATTGATGAAGAACCTTGGTCCGCGCACGCTCCGCTCCCAAATCCTTCGCCAACGTTTCTGTCTTGACTTTCTCCTAAGCAAGGTTCCGCTCCACTTCTCCCAGTCGGTGACGAAGGCCCTCGACTTCTTTTTTAGGCGCGCCGACTTCCACCAGCCTCTCTTTAAGCCTCTGCAGGTCGCCCTCAAGACCAGTGTTACGTTGAGCCAGACGCAGGTGCCTCCCCCAGCCGCTGTGCGTGATGAAAAAAGAAATACTCCTTAGAACCAAGATGCGTAGCAAATTAATAGCGATAAATAAAGAAATAATAAATCCTCTTACCCAGTTACACCAGCGATCTTCCTCCATCGCAAATTGCTCGTCGGTCAGCTGATCGAGGAAATATAGCTCCTGCGCTCCGAGGTCAGGAGGAAAGGCGAGCCGTTGGAGCACTTCGCTATCAAAACCCGACATCCTGTAGACTGGGCATTCCTGTGCATCCAGGTGGATCCACCGCGGTGACCTAGTCGGCCCCCTCTCAAGTAGGGAAGGGACCCCTGCCCCTTCGCCATGGCCTCGACTTGGAGATCCTGGCCTCAGCAGGAGAATTCGATCGAGGCGCCAGCGGAGTCTTAGCGAAAAGAGGTGGATCCTCGGCAACTAGAGAAGCATCGATTTCAATGACAAGGGGCAGGGTTTCGGTCCGCGAAGCAGGCGAAAGAAGGGCGAGGGATGAGGCTTTATCTTTCAATGTTTTCTTGGGCTTGGGCTCAGAGGTCTTGGGGCGCTTCAAGGCCTTCATCACGTCTGAGGACATCTTCCTCTTCGACGGCGCGACTCTAGAAGCGGAACTTTTCACAGCATCCACCATGACTTTCAGCTCTCGAGCGTCTGCAGAAAAAGAGAAGCGTTAGCATACAACATGCAAAGTAGACAGGAATGACATATATAGAAATTCCTTAGGTCCGCCACAACCTACCCGCGGATGAGGCAAACTCAAGCCAGCCATCTCCAGCATTAAAGGGGACAGCATATCACACCAGAAGGTCTTCGTTGACACAACAAAATCTTTCTCAATTTCTTCAAATCAACCACGGACCTCTTTGCCACACGCTTATACAAGCGCGGCTCGGTGTGAAAGTTCAAAATTTGGCAAGAAGGCTCTCGAACCAAGAACCACTTGTGCCTCCATTCTGGCTTGTTGTATTACGGTCCACCACCGGGACGCTGAGCTTCACTTGGAAAAAGTTTTTGTGGATGCATCCATGACCCATGATGAGCATATTGGAAAGAAGGTTCAAGGAAGGCTGGACCCTAATTTTCAGACAACGCATGACAAATGACGTAAAGAAAAGCCAGTTCTTCGGCACCAGTTGAGCAGGACTTAGGTCGCACTCTTTTAGATAGCACCTGAACAAGTTAGGAAGGGGAAGCCTGAAACCTTGAACCAGGCTGTCAATATAAACAACCAAACAACCTGGGTAAGAGTCCAGACTTCCACCTCCGTCCACGAATAAGCATAGTGTGACTCCCTTCGGCCAGGGAAAAACTCGTGCAATAACTCCCAAATCCTCCAAGGTCATGAAGGTTAATCCCCCGCGATCTTGAGTATTTGGAGAGGCTATGGGAATCACCCTTTGAGGTGAGACGGCCGGGATAGAACCCGTCGGCAAAGGGTTGTAATCCCGCCTAAAAAAGCACGTCTGAAGAACAACCTCATCGTAAAGAACAGGCCAGAAATCCCCCATGACCGAAAAGGAATGACGCTCGCCCAGCTTCAGCACCACACCCGACAGCAAGTCAGACCCAGAAGTCGAAGTCTCCTCATCCGACCCCGCGGAGGAAGAATCCGCGGGAGAAGACGGTCCACCACACGCACGAGGAGGGGCAGAATAAAATGTTGGGTCCGTTGGATTTTTTGGTTTACGAATAGTCACCTCCCCCTGAACTTCAACTCCTCCCATCAGAAGCTTACCCCGATTTCTCATGAAGAGGGGACTTACCAACAACTCGAACGCTGCCAGAACTCTTTTGAGAATTTGACATAGGGAAGCTAAGTTCGAGAAAACCCTAAATCCACTAATATAAAACCTAGACCAAAAAAGAAAAAAGGGGGCACATTCAGACTTTACCCTTATCCGCGGAAAGAAATCAAAAAGAGACTCCGAAGAGCCACGAATACCTCTAAAGCAAACAAGGAAAACAGAAGAGCGGTGGAGAAGAGGGGCTACCTGAACAAGATCGAAGGAACGAGAAACCACAGCAGCGAAGAGGAGAGGCAGTAAAAACAGGGGACATTAAGAAAAAAAAGGGGGAAATATGTCCCTTTTATAGACAATCGTAATCAACGTTTCAACTCCCTCACCTTCGATACACGTGTCTAGACCTCAATGCACATCAATCACTTAAGTGGGCTCGGCAGAGTGAGGCCCAACTAAACCCATTCAAAGCCCATCATTTTTTCCCATTTTTAACCTAACGGGACAGGGCAGCAATACCCATGGTTGGGGTCAGTCCGCGACGCGACCTTTTGGCTCTCCCCACGGACCGAGGACCTATGATGATGCCCTGAAAATATCGAAAGAAAGAAAAGACCCAAAATGGGAAGGCTATAGACGAACCGCGGACCGGGTGGCCAAAATGATCCGCGGATCGAAATCACGGGAATGAAGATATGGTGTCCAACATGCCCCCCATCCACGTGTCTCTGCCTGTGTGACACGTGGTGAACAAATTACGACAAATGGCTAAATGAACAAATCGACGTGTCCCGTGGGCAATTCAGACCTTGACTATAAAATCCGAGAACCTCTCTAAAGAAGAGGCTTTTTGGAGAACAAAGGAAAAGAATCCTAGAGAGAGAGAGAGAATTTGGGAAATAATCAAGTTCCCTTTAAGTATAGATTGACGAGCCTACAGTTCCATGGATGACCTTAGCCTCCAATTAGGGATAAGGTGCGTGGATACATGTACTATAAGCTTGTCCATACCAAGATTCTGTTTTCTTCTCTCCCAACTCCGGGATAGCTTTCTTCCTTCTGAAGGGCCTTTATGTGGCCACCGCCCAGAAAGCGGAGTGAGCCAAGTGCCCAGACCGCGCGGCACTGGTTAAAACCTTCCCGCCATCCGCGGAGGGTAAACTCAGGTAAGATCGTCAAACACTGACGAGGTCATCGCGGCACGGGTCAAAGTGAACCCCTAGGCAAGGTAAACCTAGGGGACACTCCAGGTAAGACCGTTGACCAACTGTAGGTTGTACGCGTGGCTCACTCCCCCCACGGTGACGTGGAGGGGGACCCAATTTTCACATTTGTGGTTTCATCAGTTTTGCGTTCTCATTGCTTTAAACTTTGATTGGATTCAAATAGATTGTTTTTAGATTCATTTCAGATGCTTTTGTTTTTGGCGATTTGAGTGATTTGTTTGCTTGATTCGTCGCCATAACCTTTTTTTTAACATTCCTATGTGAAATTTTTGTCATAGTTCTTCATTGGAAGAGTTTGATTATTTTTTTTGGGTGTGAATTCAAAAACTCATTGTGGCTTATTTGATTGATGTTTTCTATATATAGTGATGGTGCTGTTCAATTATACACGTATATTCTGGTGTAACTAATAGCAACCTGGTTCTTTAAAGTTGAGAAGAGAACTTGATTGAAGAGGTAATCTCACTCTTTTACTCTTTTACATGTTTAATGGTTGCCTATTTGTATCTTTGGTGAAGAATCTAAACTGACTTTTTCAAAGAACTTGCTTTCAATGAAAGCAACGATTTTAGTTTAAATCATCGCTTGAAGCATTAAAAGACTCAAATTTTGTGCTTGTGACACTGTCATTTTTAATCTAGTTGTAATTGTTCTTCTTTATTGTATGCTTGTTTGAATTATTGAATTCAATTTTTTATTAGAAGGCTATTCGGGTTAAGTTATGATTTAGTCAATTTAGTTTTTTAGGATCAAATTGATGCTTGATTTGGTTGATTCACAACCTTCACTTGCTTTCTGGAAATTAAAGAGTCATCATCTTCGTCAATTGCTGGAGCAAAATCGGTAATTTCTTCCTAATGCCCTGATTTTCGACTTTGCTCTTTGTAATCTATAACTTTTTCCCTTAATTATTTTATTATTTAATGCTGATCTAAAGTTCAATTTGGAGATTTTGTTGTTGAATCAGAGCATCTTCTTATCCTTTGTGACTTTGTGATTGTTCCCAATCCATTTACATTCTCAATCGTTATTATCTTCAGTTCACTCGATTCTGGTTTGAAGATAATGCTTTTTACCTTGCCTGGGTATTATTTATTAATTTCATTCAAATTTTAATTTTTTTTAATTAGTTTAGAAAATATGTGGGCTCGATAGTAAAAACTTTTGTCTGCAGAAATTTATCACAACAATTATTTAAAGCCTTGATATGATTGAAATCTAATACCATAATATTTGGCCTCCTGTATACATAATGTTCTAAACTCGGCAATAAATTGATATAGTAGCTAATTCCTATACCAAGGCTTCATACTTCCTGCAATGGACTGATTTACTTCAAATACCAAAAAAACTTTCTTAATAATGGAAATTGAGTGGGTATACCTTTGTGTTGGCGATCGAATAATATACCCACTCAAAAATAAAAGTGAATCGTAGTGTAGTTTTCATAAAACTATTTTTTTACCTTACATAATAATTAAATAATTAGGCTACTGAAAATAAATTGACTTTGCAAACATATCCCTCTACTTTAAAATAGGCGAAATTGGGTAGTTATACTCAATTCAAGTTTTCTTTTAGTAGATGTACCCTTGTAGATTCTCTTTTGATTATGACAGATTTGCCCTTGATTTGTTTGTAACTAATAAATCTATTGACGCTCAAGCGGTTTCCATCAACGCTCATTTTTTCCATTCCTCTCTTCCAAAAGCGACGCTCATTCCTCATTCCATCTTACTTGAAGTACGGTGATTGCGAAGATATTGAAAGTTGGTAAATTTGATTTTTATATTTATTTGATTGTTATTGTAACTTCCATGATTTGAGAACCCTAAATCAACCACGGGATTTACCGTCCGACACGGACGCAAAAACTCGCCATCAATGTTTATGATTTTCAAAAAAACGACGATGCAGAGTACATGAAATAGCAAAAGATTTAGGGTCGATGGAAGATTTAGGGAATAGATATCTTATCTACGGTTATTGTCTTCGATTATGGTTAGGTAGGGATAATAATTTACGTTACAATAATCGTTATCTATTTTTACAAGAATTGTATGCTACTTCTTCGATACCCGTGTTTACCAGGATTCGGTCAGGAAATCATTCATTATTACAATAATTGTATGATATTGTAGTTGGTTATATTAATGGGTACAAGAATTCGTTCCTTACAATAAATCATTACTAACCAGAATTATATGCTACTTTAGTTTGTTAGAGTGATTTCTTGTAATACAACTCTACGAGACAAAGGTGGGTATAATAATGGTGGGAAGATTTCATTCACTACAAGAATTAATCATTACATGTAATCATTTATTACAATAATTGTACGTTATTGTAGTTGGTTATAGTAATGAGTACAAGAATCCGTTCATTATAGTAAATCAATAATTACAGGAATTGTATGCTACTTTAGTGAGTTACAGTGATTTCTTGTGATAATTTGGAAGACAAATGTGGGTATTGTAATGGGTAAAAGAGTTCATTCATTACAGGAATTGATTACATGAATAGTAATGTATTACAGGAGTATGGTTTCTTGTAGGGAACTCATGATATTGTATTACATGAATATTATCGTATTACATGAATGATTAATGTAATGTTTACCTTTATTGTAATATATTGGAAATGATGGATGCAATTATTCTTACCGTATACTACAATGGACATTGGGAGTTGAACTTGGGATGATATGGACCCTCCCTCATCTTGTTCGGTCATCTCTACGCTGCAAACTGGAAAAAGAAACATAAATTGTTACAATAAAATCATTCGCACACAATAATTTAGGTTAGAATGGATCGATAAACGATTGTAATCAATTAATTTGGAGAGTAACGTATTACCTGTAACCTAGAAAAAAGTTGAAGTTGTACCCTAGAAAATTCTCCTTTGATAATCCGTCTATCACCAATCTTTTTAAAAAAGGATTAAAAAAAAATAGGATAAAATCTGATTTGTTAACAATATCTTCCTCATCAATATTCTAAAAAAGGATAAAAATTTAAAAAGGTAGAAATTAATTGTAAGGGTAAATATGTAATATCCACCTTTAAAAAAGTACAATTACCAAAACCAAAATTGAGGGGGTACAATTAGTTAAAAAAAACTTGAAAAGAGTACACTACGTCCAATTTTCTCTTTAAAATATGCAAAAACACAAAAACCCCTTAAAATTGGCATAATTGACCAGTCCCTTGAGCCTTCTATAGGTAATTTCAATTAAGAGTACTTCATACAACTGACTGGTGAAAATCAAAATTGCAGTAAAATTCTATGAGAATCGGCTTTTTAGCCCGATTCACTAGCTTTATAGCCCGGTTCTTAATAGAACCAATCTATAAAGTCACAGATTTTAGCGGGGTTCTGAATAAAACCGAGCTATAAAGTCACTGTGTAATTTTAAAACATGAGTTTTTAGCACGATTTTTAGATTTGACTGAACTATAAAGTCAAATGTTATTTTAAAATTGGAGTTTTTAGCACGCTTTTTAGGTTGAACCGAGTTATGTCATTGAGATTTTTAGCACATGTTTCAAATAAACCAAACTATAATTTACCAAAATTTGAGGTTCCACTGATGATCGAGAGTTGAACACTCCGTAATAAAATAACCTATATGGAATAATCACCATGCTTTTAATCTTTGGGAGGAATAGAAATTAGTAAACACTTTTAATTAATTATTACAAGAAAAATGATTGTCTTTCTCTTTCAAGCAAATTGGTCGGATTATAATGCTTTCTTTTTAGTGGACAAACGAAAAAAGTGACGTTACTATCTTTGGCAAAGGACTCAAATGGTAAAATAATTGATTTAATTTTCTCTTCCAAAGAAGAATCTTTCATATAAATAACTAGTTAAATTGTGACAAAATCAACATGCACCTTAATTAACAACGACTCAACGGTATCCTTTACAGTCTTACGCGACACATTAACTATATTTACTGTGTTAATTGCGCTAGCTAGCTAGCTAGCTTGATTTAGTAGGTTTCTTACATACAATATTTATTTTTTTCTTGAAACCTTAAAAGGGAATGGGAATGAATTATCTCGCTCCTATTTTGAAACTAGAACTAGCAGATCTTTTGAAACCGAATCTTATCAACATATATAGTTGGCTTTTTTCACACCGATCGAATGCTTTACAAAGCTAGTGTTCAAATATATAATAATAATAATAATAATAATAAGTTGTCTTTGATACTCACATAGTCACATAGAGGTTAAAAAAAAAAAAAAAGTTGTCTGGGTGGAGGAATTCTTTATCAACAAATTATGGTTAAAGAGCGGGCTCATGCTCCGTCATAAATCAGTCATTTCCCTCCAATAAAGTCATCAATCTCTTGCTTTAGCTCAAATCGATTGTCAAGTTGTCGACTACTCCTAGAGACCGAAAACTCTTATGGTGGATCAAAATAGTAATAACCATACTAACTTAGTTTTGGTAATGTTTGAAGAGAAAGACGTTGCCATAGAAAGCAAGCATCTCATTGGTTTCATTCATATTAAGAAAGCCAAACAGATTTATCCTGAACATTGGCATGGAGTTTTAAGTTGCGTCTCTTATTTAGACTCGATTGTGTGAATATGGTGGTAACTAAGAACATTTCGAACCAAATACAACCTAAAAACCTACTCAATATAAAAAAAAAATATATGAAAATTACAAAGTTGTGATCATCCCTCCCAACTTAGAGTGTAGAGAATATAATGAGTATTTTTGGATTTGGGACGAATTCAAAAAACAAAGTGATAAAGTCCCAAACAACTATATTCATTACAAAGTAATCAAAACATTCTTTCAACTTGAGGAATTTAACCCCTTCCCTCTTGCCACTCAAGCTTTTAAATGAAAATAAGCTTCTAGAATTGTAGAGGTATAGGGAAAAAATATTTTGGATTGACGTAAATACTTGGTGTAAAAATGAACACATCCAAATGGTGGCTCTTGCAGAAACAAAATCCGAAAATATTCCCGATGCAAATGTTTAGAAATATGTAGGTTTTGACAACACAATCTGGTCCCCAACTTGCGGTAGGTCCAATGGAATTGGTGTTCTATGGAAAGAGCATCAGCTCCCTTCTGAAAGTATCTCAGTGGAAATATACCCTCCTAGAATTATTGGTCTCAAGTACAACAACTTATCGGATGGCATCGTAATTCTGTTCCTTTTTCGTTTACGCTCCCCCTGACCTGCGCGATAAAGGTGCGTTCTGGGAAACTCTAAAGACTATAGTTTTGGAATCTACCAATCTAGGTAGGCATAATAGGTTGCATTTAGCTTAATTAAGATGCATAACATGCATAAGTTAAGTAGAATTTGCATATTTACTCGCTATGTTGGTGGAATCGGAATCTACACGCTTTTATTGATTATTTCAGGTAGATGTGGATCCCGGTGAGGAAGGAGGATGCTCATGGATTAAGGAAGAGTCAGGAAAAGGAAGCTAAGAGAAGAGAACGGGAGCGGAATCGAAGTTCGAGACCCTAAGTGAAGAACAAGTCAACAAAAGTTGTCGCCCGACAAGCTGAGCTTGTAACACAATTTCTGGAGGCTTCGGTGGTCCGATTGACTATAATAAGCATGCGTTGGAAAGCTCTTTTCGAGAGTTACAGCTTTCATGTTGACATCGAGACCAAATTCACAACGGAAAAGTTGCTATAGGCTAGAAAAACCGCGCCCGCTGCCAGAATTTCAAGGCTCACTGCAGTAGCCGCACCCGCGGCCTGGTCACGGTTTTTCTGGGCCAAGTCAACGCCGAATCTCTATCTTTCCTTAATTGAATTCTATCTTTTGAGGACGTCTTCTAGGGTTTTATGACGATACTTAGGCCTATTTAAAGGCTTGTTTAAGGTTGTTTTAGGGATCTCATATAACCTTTTGACAATCGTTTGACAATGGAGTGCTAAACTATTTTGGTTTGCCTACGATTTGAGACTCCGTTTGGTTGAATTGTGAGTTTTCTATTCTTGTTCTAATTTCCATCATATGTTTCATCTTCTTTGTGCTTGAATGTTTTATGGTGTTTGATTCTATCTTGATTTATCACCTTGCTAGGATCTCATCATCGCTAGGGTTTTGAATTGTTCGTTATGATTCTTAATCTTTCGTAGCAAACATGTTCTAGTGGACTTCGTTAGAAAGCTTTAATGTGTAGGAAGTTGACTATAGGTTAAATATTAGTTCTTTAGGGGATTGATATTGCTTATAAGCTTAATTTTTACATCTTGAGACTTATTGCTATTCCTAGGATTAAACCTTAATCCGTGTTAAGATTGCCTAGGAGTAAGGGATTATTAGAACTCATAGGGCTAATAATCTATTTAAATCAAGATAAGAACATTTGATTAGAAAATGAAGAGAACTTGAGTAGGAAACAAGTATCGAATTCACCAAATAGGGTTGATAATTGTAGGTGAAACTATCTCTTAATTATTGATTCTCCTAACTTGTTAATATTTCTCATTCTCAACCACTCAAACCCCCTCTTTTCTACAAATTGGTAAATACACAATACATAGGAATGCTTGATTCTCTGTAGGATCGGCCTCTTACTTGCTCACTATACTAGTTTGTAGGTTTGAGTTTTGTTTTGATAGGAAATACAACGATTTTGTCCTGTCACCCTGCATTATAATGGGAGATTTAAATGAAATCAATTGCACTGAAGATAAATTGGGGGGCTCCCATACTCATCCTTCCCACTTTACACGTCACATCCAATTCAAAAATGACTGCTCCTAGTTAGATATCCCAACATTTGGTAATCTGTTTACTTGGAGAAAATGCAAGAAGGCCAAATGCATATTCTTGAAAAATTGGACCGTGTCTTAGTCCACCATTCTATTCTACATAAATTCCCTAACCTAATAACTAAATATGGTGCTTTTTCTTCATCCGATCATTGCCTCATAACGATTACTCTTGATAGTAGTATAACCTTCAAAGCACCACCATTTAAATTTGAAAACATTTGGCTCCAGAGAAAGGACTTTCGACTTATTGTCAAACAAGCATGGTGTGTTTCTTTCCATGGCTCAGGCTTGTTCCAAGTAATCTCGAAACAACGTCTCTTGAAACAAAAGGCCAAGTTATGGAACAAAACCTCCTTCGGCAACATTTTTCGGCAATTAAAAGAGGTAGAAGACAACTTGGTTGAGATTCAATCACATAATTCAAAACAAATCACCTACTCGGATGACCATAAGGAAACTAACTTTAGGGGGGGAATTGCTTCTCTTTTCAGAAGAATTTATGGAATCAAAGAGCTAAAACCAGACATCTCAAGTATGTCGATTCAAACACAACCTACTTCCACCGTGTGGCCTCAGGATGAAGTCATAGAAAACAAATTCGCAATATAACATCAATAGAAAGAACCCTTATAATAGAAGAGGAAAGCATCAAGTCAAAAATAAAACGTGATTTTGAGAAAAGATTCAAAAAGGAACCCATCTGTGATGATCTTCTAAAGGAGCATCTATAGCTGATCCACCCTGAAATCACTTCGGAAGATAATGATTTTCTCATTCGACAACCTTCAAATAGTGACATTAAACAAGCAGTTTTCAATATGGGTAACAATAAATCTCCAAGACCGGATGACTTCACAACAGAATTTTATAAGACATACTGCAAAATTGTGGGCCCATCAATTATCAAGGAGGTTAAAGGCTTTTTCTGCTCGGGCAAAATCCTCAAACAAATTAATCACACATTTATCTCCTTACTTCCCAAATGTGATAACCTAATGACCACAAACCATTACCAACCTATCAGCCTTTGCTCTACCCTATACAAAATTATATCCAAAATTCTGACAAAAAGACTTAAAAAAATCATCGACAAATTGATTCATCCGCTTTAAGGGGCTTTTGTCTCGGACATAGCCATCAAAGATAATGCCCTTACAACCCATGAGATTTGCCACTCTTTCAGATCTCGTACTGGTAGTGAGGGTTGGCTAGCAATAAAACTCGATATGGAAAAGGCGTATGATAGAGTCGATTGGAACTTTACGAAGAAAATTCTAGAAAATTTTGGCTTCCACCCTACCTTTATCTCATGGGTAATGGAATGTGTCACCACGGTCTCTTTCTCTGTTCTGATAAACAACGGTCCCTCTGAGATCTTTACACCCTCTAGGAGCCTCCGTCAGGGTGATCCACTCTCCCCTTTCTTATTCATTCTTGGAGCGGAGATCTTGTCTCACAAGCTGTCCTAGGAAGCCAACTTGCCAAACCGTCCCATTGGTTTCAGATTCGGTAGAAATGGTCCTCAAATACTCTTTCTAGCTTTCATTGATGACATTATTATTTTTTCTAAGGGTAGTATCTCAGTTGGGCTGAAAATCAAAACAATCATTGACAACTACTGCAAAATCTCAGGACAAAAGGTTAACTACCATAAATCAACCTTTCAAGGTACCAAAGGCATATCGACTTCCAGAATCCAAGAACTTTCTAATTGTCTAAACATCACAAACGAAAACTCTATGGAAAAATATCTCGGATGTCCTATTATCAATAGAAAAGTCAACAAGGCTACCTTTGAGGATATTATTTGTAAATCTAAAGAACAATTAAGTAAATGGAGAGCCAGTGCCCTCTCACAATAAGGGCGCACAATTCTTATTGGAACAGACTTGGCTGCTAAACCGCTCTATACGATGCAGAATTTTATGCTTCCCGCTTTTGTGCAAAAAGAACTAGATCGAATAAATAGGACATTCTTTTGGAATAAATACGTTCAACATCTCCCACTCGTCAGTTGGGATAGGATTTGTAAACCTAAAAAACATGGGGGCCTCAGACTACGGAAATCTAAAGAAATGAATGAAGCTCTCCAGATGAAACTTCTATGGAAAATCCTGACCGAACCAGATAACGCTTGGGTGAAAATAGTAACGCATAAATATCTCTGTTCAACCGACATTTTTCACTACAATGGGCTAAGCTTTCTCTCTCTCCCCCCCCCCCCCCTCCTAGAAAAATTCAAGACTGGACTTATATGGTCCATTGGAAACGGTAAATAAATAAACTTTTGGTCAGATAATTGGTTGTCAACTTCCCCCATCACTGCTAAGCATGACTGCCCGAACTCTTATGATGCAACTGAGCTTGTTAGTGATTACATTCTGGGTGGTCCCTGGTGGACGGAAAAACTAACCGCAAAATTACCTCAATCCATTATAAAGGATATTCTAGACATTCCACTGCCTGTTAACTACATTGAAGATCGATTATATTGGTGGCCCGATAAAGAAGGCTGGTTCACAACGCCAAGTGCTTACAAGTTAGCGTCTTCACAAAGCTCCTTGAGTGTTGACAATAATGCTTGGATCTGGAAGCTTAACACCCCTCCAAAAAGTCGAGAATTTCTTATGGAAAATTTCCCAAAACGGTCTTCCTACTGAGTCTCGTCTAAATCAACGTGGTGTAGGCGTTCCGTCTTCTTGCTACTTCTTTAACAATGCAGTTGAAGATGACACCCACCTTTTAATTGAGTGCTCGTATTTGAACCAACTTCATTCCTTCTCGTCTTACAATCGATTGAAGATATCCACCCTCATTGCTCAATCACACGAAATAAAACCTATCTTTGAATTTATAGGTACTACTTTCTCAAAAACTGATAAGGAAAATCTAGCTTTTTCGTGGTGGTCAGTATGGTCTTCTAGGAATCAACATCTATTCAGACAAGTGTCAATCCCTAGTATCAATACAATAAGACATGTTACTAATACTCACATTACAAACTGGAAGAAAACTGCTAGGATTGAGGAGGATGTTAACATGGAGCCCTCCCCCTTTGCGCACACTTCTTATCATGGTAAACACAAAATCAAAAAACCGATCTCTTGGCGTAAACCCCCAACAGGTACATTCAAACTCAACTTTGATGGATTTACCCTAGCAAACAATAAAATCTCCCCTGGGACTATTATCCGGGATTGGAATGAAAAACATATACAAATTGCCTACCAAATTCTAGGTAGCCAAACCCCTCTTAAAGATTAAGCTTTAGCCCTAAAATAAGACATTATGGAAACCTTGCGGCTACACCTCAACAAAATACATATTGAAGGTGACTCCTTCATCATAATTAACCATTTGTTGGCCAAACATTCATGCCCATGGGAAATTGAAATGATTATGACTAATATTAAAATCCTACTATCGACTGTGAAAGAAGTCTCCTTCTTCCATTTGCCTCGATTAGGCAATGGAGTGGCTGATAAGGTCGCACACCTTTGTCAATCTGCCCGGGGCGTCGATATCTCCAACAACTATGGACATGTGACTAATTTGGGCCTCCTAACGATCGATTCCGTTTCTGACGGTCTCTCGACCGAATCCTCCACTAGGCTGCCGCCTAGGGCGAACATCTACCAACAAAACAGCCAGCGGCAAATTAAAGACCGAGTTCAATTCCCCTCTTTTACGCCCTTCAAAGTTCACTGGAATGAATGCCATGAGTGGCCACTGGAGGGTGAGCGACTGGAGCAACTCAATGAGGGAGCTTATTGACGAGAGTGATTATGGTGTTCATGAAAGCGTACGAGCAGGCGGAGAGTGAAAAGCTAAAGCAGATGGTGGAGATGGAGAAGCAAAGGATTTCATCTCTCTGATCTTTCAATTCACTCTCGTAATGAATTACAGCGACGGTGACAGTCGTATCAATGAGCGTCCATATACGCAAACCTGAACTCTCAAAAACTGATTGGGCATCGTTCAAATCCATCGCCTAGACTGACACCAAAGCTACAGCCATGAATCAAAGCAAACTATGCAAGATCTAAGCTAAAAACTCTGGTAGAAATGAGACAAGATAGAAAAAAAGACGATCTACGAATGCGTTTGAGCCTCTTGGCAAAGAGAATGAATCGATAAAGAGGAAACTTGGCAATCAACAACAAGATCTAAGCACACACTTATTGTACAAGGCATGCGGACAGAAGGAGAAGCAGGAGAGCAGAAAACGTTATTCACGAAAATAGCTCTAGTTATGTAATGACGGCTCAGGAGGACTCATCGTGAATCGAACCCCATGGTGTCGGAGATGGTACAACTCTTCAATGTAGACTAACCCTGACAAGGTGAGTCTTTCCATACCAAGCTCATCCTAGATATGGTCGTATATACTCGGAGACGTAATTGCCTTAAAGATGATTGAACATTTGTGTAAAATTAGTTATCGGCTTTGTTTGCAGATCATTGCAATTGTTCCGCCTGTGTTAATTACGCAAATTTAATTTTGTTTTAGGGAATGGAGTGAACAGTTATTATGTCGATTTGATTGATTTTTGTTTGTTACAGTGTTGATAGCTTGTACTTTATTTTGCTTTTTCAATTCCGTCTTTTGCTTCTTGTTATTTCCTTTCGGTCATTTGTTTCTGTTATTTGCTTCAGGTTGTACATGATGGTTAGTCCATCTCCCGGCTTGTCTGGGCTCTCGGTTTCTCTAGGCATGCCTAGAGGATCGAATTTCTTTCCTTATATCAAAAAAAAAGAATACTGACTTGAATTGGAAGTTGATAAACTATATTAGTCATTTGTCTGCAAGTTTGGGGGATCGCTTAATGAACTTATACAAGTGCTTGAATCTGTTTTTCTACTTGATTCTACCATGTCCGCACTTTCTTGAAGGTTGATGTGGAATGTTTGCTATGTGCCATGTGTGTTGTTAATAGATATCAACAAATCAATTTTGAGTATGTTTATGAAGCATTGGTGTGTACTGGTGGTGGATACAAAATTCTAGTGGCTTCTGAAATACCGATACAAAATTATAGTCGATATTGCTGATGTGAAAGCAGCAAAACAGAAATTGTTGCCGTGAGAAAAAAAATAATTTTAATCATGTCAGTAATATCTCGGTGTCAGTGTCAGCAATTTTCTTGGTGTCGACAAAACAAAGAAAATTGCTGACAAGAGAAAAAAATTTATGAAATAATAATTTTAACGGTCCGTAATTTTAATCGTGGCAGCTATTTATAGGTGTTAGTGTCAGCAATTCTTTTGGTGCCGGCAAAACAGAGAAACTTGTTAACGTCATAATGCGAGAAAAAAAAAGAAACAAATTTATTAAAACATTTATTTTAATCATGTCAGCAATTTATCTGTGTTAGTGTCAGCAATTTTTTTGGTATCGACAAAACAGATAAAATTGCTGACACGAGAAAAACAAAAGAAAAAATTATTTTAATAAAAATTGCTGAAGCACGAGGGGGGCATGGGTGGCACACGTGGGTGGACATTTTGTTTACTAAATCCGGGTCATGGACGGAATGCAAATTAGGGTCCAAAATGTGGACAGTTAGCAAAAGGCCCTATACTTTAGATTATATTCATATTCAAACAAACTAATATCCATGTATTCATTTGAACATAATACTGTATAATAATTCATATGAATATGGCACAATATTCATCCGTCTGATGATTAATTTTTTATCCCGGTTCACCATCTTTTTAGCCAGCTTCTGACTAGAACCAAGCTATAAAGTCTTACTTTTTTAGCCCGGTTCTACATAGAACCGAGCTGTAAAGTCACTGTGTAATTTTAAACACATGAGTTTTTAGCACGGTTTTGTAACGGCCAAAATATAAATATTCGGGTTACGTTTCGAAGGTTGGATACCTTTGTTCGGATCTTGCAATCCAAGTATGGGTCGAGGTTTCAAACCCAAAAGTCAGACTTTGAAAACCGAGATGCCATGATTCCTTTAGCTATATAACTTTGGCCAATTCAACCGGACTTAACTATTTGAGAACGACCTTGGACTACTGTATTTCATAGACTTTATTCTGACAGATTGACTTGACCTATTGGACTTTATTTTAACGGACTGTTCTGACTCAATGAACTTTGGACCTCTTTACCCGGACTTCTTGAACTGTTTAATCGAACTAATATTGGACGGGTAAAATCCACCTATAGTCCCTGAATTTTGATCAAATGTTCAAACGGGTCCCTGAACTTTATTTTTGTTCATTAAAGTCCCTGAACTTTAATACTTTGTACACATTTGGTCCCTCTGTTAGTAAATTTGTTAAAGATGTGTTAAATAATGATATAGAATCAATATATTTTGGTATATTAATTGAATAAGTTAGGTTATACACATGTAATTGCTTGGTATTTGTTTTACTAAAGTAAAAAAATTATATTATATTAAAAATACATGTTTTTCAAAAATACTTTTTATAATAAAAAAAAACTTTCTATTTTCAAACTAAATGGTATAATTTTCCGATGATATTTTATTTTAAAGTATTTTAATGACCGAATATTTCTTATTTAATTAAAAAAATTAAATGTGTTTTGTTAAAAAAAATAACCTCTACTTTTGCTATAAAAAATAAATTCTATTTGTGTTAACAAAATAAACTCTATTTTTAATTAAATATGGAAATTTTAGTCATTAAAATACTTTAAAATAAACTATTATTGGAAAATTATAACAATTGGTAAAAAAATATAAAGTATTTTTGATAAAAATATATTTTAAAATATGTTTTGTTTTAAGAAAACTCTATTATATATGATGACTTTTGAGAAGAAAAAAGCTTAATTTTTTAATTTAGTAAAACAAATACCGGGAAATTACAATTGTATAACCTTAGTCATGTAATTAATACAAAAATACATTGATTCCATATCATTACTTAACACATATTTAACAAATTTACTAACAGAGGGACCAAATGATGTATAGCAATCGGCTAGGCCGGCCAATCGCTAAACTAAAAGAACGATCTTGCTTATGCTCTTTGAATTTCTTCTCGATTTAACAAAAACTAACTAAACTAATTAATAGACTAATTCCAAACCACGGTTGCAAATAACTAACTGAACTTAAACTTAAACTAAACAAAGCAGCAATTTTTATGCTTAACAAATTCATAAACTAAAAGCTATGGAATTAATTAACTAATTCAATTAATAACTTAAGCTACAGCGTTTTAACAAAGGAACGCGATGAAGAAGGCGCGCGGGACAGGATTCGGGCTCGTCGGTGCGGACACGAGAGCTGGCCTGTGAACGAGACCGTCGGCGAAGAGAGCGCGCGAGCGAGGCAGCGAGACAGCGAGGGTGCGCGAGCGGCGGGGCGCGCACGACGCAAGGGCGCGAGCGCCTAGCGCTGGAGACGGGTCGCGCTGCCACCAAGCGGCTGAGTTCCTTGTAGCGGCGGCTTGAGTTCAAGAATGGTGTTGGGCTTTCTGTTGAAGAACACGGAGGATGGTGAAGGATGAAGATGATGGGTGCCGAAGGAATTTTAGAACATACGAACCGAATGTGGGTTTGGATTGATAATCGAGAACCCTTTAATCCATAAAGGGGTTTCTCAATTCTATTCAATCTCGTTTAATTCAATAGAACAACAATGTTTAAATAGAAAACCTAAGAACCAATTCTACCGTGCAAGATAGAATTTAGGTTGATAAAGATAGAAATTTAATCCTAAAGATAAATAAACCTAGAAGATAAAACTTAATCTAAAATCCTAACCATCTTATTTAATCTAACTAAGAAATACTAAAAATAAGCAATTCTATAATTAGACTCCAACTAACATAGGAGTTACTAAAAATAGAATATATATAAAAAATAAGAAATATAAATAATAAAATAATTAACGCCGTTTTTTTAACGACTCCCAAGGTGGAGCCTTCTTCTTTCGCTTGAGGATGACATCATTCTCCTCCATTTGAAATCGACTCGTCCTCGAGTCATCGCCTGGGTCAAGATCGTTGTTTGACCCACAGAATGCCATCTTTACCCGCATCACCAAATGTGTACAAAGTATCAAAGCTCAGGGACTTCAATGAACAAAAAGAAAGTTCAGGGACCCGTTTGAACATTTGATCAAAGTTCAGGGACCATAGGTGGATTTTACCCAATATTGGACCTTGCTTTGTGACATGACTAACCCTATGGGATGTGATATGACTGGATATGTGGACTATATATGTTGGACTATGACTTTGGACTGAGATGAGCTATTGCAATATGAAATGATTAATCTTTTAGAGTTTTATCCTGGTTTAAGCATTTTGACTTATCGGTTGATTTTTATGGAAATGCTTTTGAGTATGATTTATTTGTGCTTAGTTGATGAGAATATGTACTTATTGCATCTCTTTTATCTACATATGCTAGGTGTTGCATATACATAAAAGCATGACCATGTAGTATTCTGCTTAGGTTGCACGAATGAATGAACACTTGTTTTCTCTATGCATTTGCAAACAACATGACTGTTATCTGTGGGTCGTAGAGTCTTTGCTAGGATCATATGACAGCCCAACACCCTCAGGTTGTCTTGATAGAGTCAGTGAGGGCACGGGCCTGATCTCATTCACACCTATGTACTCCGGCCGTGATGTTAGGTGCGAACGATGCGTTACATAGACCCTATGTACTCTGACCTCGATGTTCGGTGTGAACGATGTGTTACATAGATGATATGTACTCCGACCTTGGTGTTAGGTACGGACGATGTGTTACATATGCCTCGCCCCGATTGAGGCAAGGGTCTTACTAGCGAGAGTTGGGACATGTCACTTGGCATTCTGTGTGGGCTCATTTACTGCATTTCCGTCATTTTATCTATATCTGTCAGCATGTCTTGTGTCTTTAAGATTATGTATTGTATTAGAGCATCTTTATTTAGGTATAGCGTAATGTGTTCCTACAGAGGGACCTAGTCACGTGTGTGAGCATCTTTGTATATTTTTTTTAAGGTATGATTGCAGATGTTTGAGTGCTCTATGCCGTCGTGGCGGGGTTATCATTTTGGCGTTCTCGATCAAGAGACTGACTATCACCAGACTTATAAACTTGGATGATTTTGACTAGCATTTCATACTCGTATTTGGTTTTGACACGGCTCTGCCGTGGCAAGTTGTACGCTAATTTCTGTTATTGGCATGCTTTGAACTTCAAAGGATTTTGCGCGACTTAGTTAAATAGGACAGGTTCTAGGTACCCAATAGCCCTCTGCGTATTTTGGGGTTCGAAATCCCCTCTTTCAGAGTCTGACTTTTGGGTTTGAAAGTTCGACCCGCACTTGGATTGCAAGATCCGAACGAAGGTATCCAACATTGGAAACGTAACCTGAATATTTATATTTGGGCTGTTACAGATTTTTAGACTGAACCGAGCTATAAAGTCACTGTGTAATTTTTAAAACGAGGTTATTAGCGCGAGTTTCAAATGAACCGAGCTATAAAGTAGTCCTAGTCCTCACAATTTTGACCAAAACTTGAGGTTTTCACCGAAGACAATCGGTGTGTTCATAGATTTGTTTATAATTTATACCGTAAAGGGTGTTTACATTGGATCTACTATATTTTTATATTCTTTAAAAAAACATAGTGAATAGTAATTAAAGGCAAGATATTTTAATACGGAGAGGGATTCAACATTTCAGCTTACATACAACGATTATTTAGCTAAATTAATTAATTAAACATATCCTTCATAACAATTGGCAAAATTATTAATATAAGAATCTTTGTTGTGGTAATCCAGCTACGATATCAAGAGTCACTATGATCGAATCTAGGCTAATCTATGTCATATATATGTACTAGTGTAAGTCCCGTCCCGTGTACGGAGAATACATTAATACAATATTATAAATAATTTAGATAGATTCGAATAAATAAAAAGTAATAATAATCTAAATATAGATTATTTTTCCACAAAAAATAATATAGATATAAAAAATATATTCGACGAATGATAAAAAATCTAAATATCTTTTATTTAGATTCTCTCAAAATATAAATCAAATCCACATTTATAAGGTATTTTTTTTTTCTAATATAGCATTAATTAAATCTCATGTAATTTAATAGATAACTGTTTTGAAAAATATTTTAATATTATTTTTTATTAAATATACTCCCTCCGTCCAAAAATACATTGCCTTTTAGGCCTCGAAATTTTGTCGGAAATACATGGACTTTTAGATGTGTAGGTAGTAATTATTACCTCTAAAGTACATTTAACTCTAAAATTTACCCCATAATTTACCTTAATATGGATAATCAAAGGTTTTAACTTTTAACCTTTAATACTAATGATGAGGAAAATTAAGAGGTAAAATAGGTTTCTTAATTCGCGTGCACAAGCCTAAAAGGCAATGTATTTTTGGACGGAGGGAGTATAGTATATATTTGTTACGTTACTTTACTAAAATAGCTATCCACCAATGAATTGTGACAACATGATATTTTAATAAATTATTTTGGTCTCAAAAAATAATATAGATATAAATAAAAATAAAAATTATTAAATATTTCATTTTGGTATAAATAATTTTTTCCAAAAAAAAAATCTAGATACAAATAAAATATCACGTATCAAATACTACATATTTATCTATTGCTATGTTTGGTAAGTATGATTATGAAATATTTTTTATTTATTTTTTGTCAATTATTTAAAATATATGTATAGATGGATTGTGGCTTATATAACTTTCTATAAATTATTTATGATAACATATTATTTTATTAATTTTTTTCTTAGAATCAACCACAATGCGCCACATTTGATTTTTTTTCCTAGATTCAACCACATCGCGCCACATAAAACGCTATGCATCGATTTTATCATATGTATATAGATAGATATCTAGCTAGTAAATGAAGCTTAACGTACAAAAAAAAAATCAATATAACATGATAAATATATTGGTAAATCATTGAACAATTAAGAAAATTAATATAACATGATATATACATTGATAAATCATTGAACATTGACGCGTAAAATATTACAAACTGTGATAAGGATCTCGATTTGTATAGGTTGTAAATGGACAAATTAAAGTTTCAACTTTCAATCCTTGACATGTCATTATATATATAAAAAAATTTCACCAAAATTTGTAATAAGTAGTAATTAGATAGAGTTTTTTTCCTTATATAATATTTAGTCTTTTATGAGATATTTCATCTATCCAATTATATGAGTTAATGGTAAAATAAAATAATTATTTTTATTAGATTTCCTTTTTTACGGGAGAAAACTTTGCGAGACACACACTCTGGTGCCGCCACGTAGGCAAATTCACTCACGTGCCACCACACAGGCACCAATGCATCGGTTTTAGTATATGTATATAGATAGATAGATCTTAGATCATTAATGGACTTTTGAGCCTTTGACAAAAAATGAATTTGGGAGGTAATGGGTCGATCTTTGACTAGATCGATCATTTAATTTGTTTGTCGCCACTTGATTCTTCATTGATCGAACACTCAACGTTACTTTTCAAAGTACTGTTTCATATTGCGGTATGATTGCAATTTGAGTGAGCTATTTTATGCTTAATCTCTCTGTAAGAGCGATATTAAAAAGGTAGGATTGGCATAATGATCAAGTGGCTAGAGTAAGACTTAGGAGTTAGGAGTGCCTAAAGTCAATTAATCATACGTTTTCACTATTTGTATGTTTTTAATAAGCTAAAAAAAATATATTAAAATTTTTTTTTATTAGTTTTTAAAAATAAATTCGTTATGTGTGTTAGAAATAATATATGTATAGGCCCAATTACCCATGTGTAATTAGGATTAACTATTTTGTACTCCTATATATATTCTAATGATAGCTAAGGCAACCCCAACGGTTGGTTTTAGGATGAAACCTCACTCGGCTTATGTGCTGGGCTATTAGCGCAAGGGCGCACATGTGCACACGACCCCCGATCCTGACTCCCAACGGACTTCAATATGGTATCTGAGCCTCCAGGGTTTCATCAAAATCAACCCTAATTTTTCTTTCTTTTCGATCCCTCCCCCGCCTCCTGACTGACCACTGCCGACACTCCCCCACCACTGGACTAACCACCGCCGGCACTCCCCGACCACCAGTCATCTCTCTCGCCCTCGACTTCTCTCGACCTATACCTCGCTAGCCGTCTCTCCTTCTCCCTCCCTTCCCCCACATCCAGTCGCCGCCTCTTGCACTCACGCAGCACATCCGCGATTCCTCGCCGACCCTGTTCAACCGCCAAGCACCATCACCGGTGACCTCCTGGCCATATCCGACCACCAGTGCGCCCCAAGCACTGCCACCCATGGTTATTAGGATCGCGATCCGGATCGGACGATCCTAACGATCCTACGATCCTAGGACGAGTTATGATCGGGATCGTTGGTAAATACTAGTTTATACTAGAATCGGGGGTGGGATCGGTAGGATCGGCTAGGATCCTTAGGATCTTACGATCCTAACCGATCCTAGCAATTTCAGATGTTTGTGAAATTAGGCCCATCCAGATTTTATTCTACAAAGCCCATGATGTTATTTTGATGAAATTAGGCCCATTTCTATTTTTTTTTAATTGTGTTTTAATTTTTGGGACAATAAACCCTAAAATTTGGATGTCACTCGTTTCATCGTTTGTTCCCTCAACTCTCAAGTCTGAAGACTGAAGCGGTGAGTGAAGCCTGAACTCTCAAAAAAATCCGGCGACAATAGTGCATACCAGCGGTGGCTCTTGGTGGCCGCCGACGAGGCAACGACGAGCATCCTGATCTTGGGCTCCTGGCGGTGCGGCACAGCGGCGGCGAGCAGGCAGCAGCTGCTGCTTCAGCACGAACGGACTTGAGTTCTTGACGAGGTGAGTCTGTGTCACTGTGTGAATGTGTTTGGACCTATTTTGGTTGTGGTTTACTGACTTCCCTCTTTGCTTGATGAGGTGAATGTGTTTGGATCTGTTTTGGTTTGTGGTTTGTGGTTTATTGACTTCCCTCTTTGCTGATTGAAATTGGTTTTTACATGGTGCTTGTAACTCTATTTGTTTAATATGGAAGTGTACTAGATTATTTATTCTTTGTTGTGCATTGCCTCTGATTCAAATTGCTACAACTCTTAAGAATGATAGAACATGAATCTTGTAAAATGTGTTGTGTTTTGGTTACTGATTTTATTACTTTACTGTCTGATTCATATTCTGATTTTCCTCGTTAATACTATAGAGTCTAGTGTAGTTGTGTTTGTGTGAGCTTTTGAATTTTCTGATTATTTCTGAAGTCCTATGAATTGGTTGTTAAATGCAGAGTTGTGATTACAAATTTACAATGTCAAGTAGTGGGTCTGTTAAACAACCACCAAAGAGGTCTAGGTGCAAGGGTACTAGATTAGACCCAGGATGGGAGCATGCTATTGATGTGGATAATAAGGAAAAGAAAGTTAAATGGAAGCACTGCAATAAGGTCTTTTCTGGTGGTATTCATAACATCACCTTGCTGGAACCCATAATAATGTTGAGTCTTGTGCATCGGTTCCACCCAATGTTAAGGAATATTTTATAGCAATTATGATAGCCAATGCCAAGGAAGCTGAAAAAAAAAGAGCAGACATATTATCCTTGACCAATTATGAATGCTAAGGAGTTATTATTGGCATATTTTAGTTACTTAGTTTATTTAAAGAAGGAAATGACTAGTTTTGTTTAAAAATTAAGGTATTTGTTTGGTATGTTTTATTTATATTTGATTTTTTATTTGATTTTCAATTTTTACTAGGATCTTACGATCCTACGATCCGATCCTACGATCCAATCCTAGACCCTTGCATCGATCCTGCATTAGGATCTCGATCCTAAAAACCATGCTGCCACCGCATCCCTCGCCCTCTCCTTCGTCCCCTCGTAACACCCACGCAGTCCCTGTCACCCCTCTCTTCTCCTTTTTCCGACACAGGCAGCCCGCCATCATGACACCTACAGACGTGTCACCTGCCGATCCGAACTGGTACATAGATAGCGGAGCCACTGCGCATATGTCGCACAACCCAGGTATAATTTATGTCCCTACTTCTAAGAGTCTTTCTACCTCCATTATTGTCGGCAATGGTGAACGCATTCCTACCTTGGGTCTTGGGCACACTACATTACCAACTCCTACCACCGACCTAAGCCTTAACAACATCCTCGTCTCCCCTGGCTTAACAAAGAACCTTGTATCCATTCGTTGCCTCACCATAGAAATTAATATCTCCATTAAGTTTGACCGCTTTGGGTTTGATGTCAAATATTTCACAACTAGAGCGCCGCTCATAAGATGTAATAGCGCTGGAGACCTATATCCTATCACCAACAACATACATCCTGTCACCTCCCCCGCAGCAACCAATCTATCAGCAGTTGCTCGTTCGGCACCTCTCTGGCATGCCCGTCTTGGTCACCCAGGTTCCCCAGCTTTCTAGTCTCTCAGGTCCAGGCTTATTCCATGCAATAAAGCCCCTCCCTCCACTAGTTGCCCGGCGTGCCAGCTTGGCAAACAACTAGATTGCCCTTTGCCACGTCTTATACTCAGGTGCACGCTCCATTTGACATCATTCATGGTGATCTATGGACATCTCCTATTATTAGTCATGATGGTTTCCGCTATGCACTTGTTCTGGTTGATGCATTCTCTCATTATTTTTGGGTGTTTCCCCTAAAGTACAAATCTGAAGTTGTTACACACCTTATGATCTTCCATAGCTTCGTTCGCACCCAATTCAACCTCCCCATTAAATCCTTTCAATGTGACATGGGCGGTGAGTTTAACAACAATGCCCTTACATCCTTTTTCGCTACTCATGGCATTCAATTCCGCTTCTCTTGTCCCCACACCTCCTCCTAGAATGGGAAAGCCGAACGGAGCATTCGCACCCTTACCACTTACATGAGGACTCTTCTTATCCAGGGGCATGTCCCCCTGCAGTATTGGCCATATGCTATTGAATCGGCATGCTATCTTATCAAATCACTCCTTCCAACCATCCAGAATTGGTGCCCTGTTGAGATATTATTCCGAGTCACTCCTAAATACGACCACCTCCGTGTGTTTGGCTGGAGGTGTTACCCCAACCAAGCATATGTTTCCCCTCATAAACTTGCTCCTCGATCCACACCTTGTATTTTCCTCGGCTACCCCTCCAATCATAGAGGGTATAGGTGTTTTGATCCCATTACCAAACGTGTCATCTTCTCTCGCCATGTCACATTTGATGAGACCACATTCCCTTTTTCTAATCCCCCTACATCCCCAAACACCTCGCCCCCTTTTGATGACTACCCTACACCCCACCTCCTTCATCAACTATATCCCTCTTTCTCTCTAAATGCTATTATATTTCACAACTAGAGTGCCGCTCATAAGATGTAATAGCGCTGGAGACCTATATCCTGTCACCAACAACATACATCCTGTCACCTCCCCCGCAGCAACCAATCTATCAGCAGTTGCTCGTTCGGCACCTCTCTGGCATGCCCGTCTTGGTCACCCAGGTTCCCCAGCTTTCTAGTCTCTCAGGTCCAGGCTTATTCCATGCAATAAAGCCCCTCCCTCCACTAGTTGCCCGGCGTGCCAGCTTGGCAAATACACTAGATTGCCCTTTGCCACGTCTTATACTCAGGTGCACGCTCCATTTGACATCATTCATGGTGATCTATGGACATCTCCTATTATTAGTCATGATGGTTTCCGCTATGCACTTGTTCTGGTTGATGCATTCTCTCATTATTTTTGGGTGTTTCCCCTAAAGTACAAATCTGAAGTTGTTACACACCTTATGATCTTCCATAGCTTCGTTCGCACCCAATTCAACCTCCCCATTAAATCCTTTCAATGTGACATGGGTGGTGAGTTTAACAACAATGCCCTTACATCCTTCTTCGCTACTCATGGCATTCAATTCCGCTTCTCTTGTCCCCACACCTCCTCCTAGAATGGGAAAGCCGAACGGAGCATTCTCACCCTTACCACTTACATGAGGACTCTTCTTATCCAGGGGCATGTCCCCCTGCACTATTGGCCATATGCTTTTGAATCGGCATGCTATCTTATCAACATCACTCCTTCCACAACCATCCAGAATTGGTGCCCTGTTGAGATATTATTCCGAGTCACTCCTAAATACGACCACCTCCGTGTGTTTGGCTGGAGGTGTTACCCCAACCAAGCATATGTTTCCCCTCATAAACTTGCTCCTCGATCCACACCTTGTATTTTCCTCGGCTACCCCTCCAATCATAGAGGGTATAGGTGTTTTGATCCCATTACCAAACGTGTCATCTTCTCTCGCCATGTCACATTTGATGAGACCACATTCCCTTTTTCTAATCCCCCTACATCCCCAAACACCTAGCCACCTTTTGATGACTACCCTACACCCCACCTCCTTCATCAACTATATCCCTCTTTCTCTCTAAATGCTATTACATCTCCGGCCCGGGCACCCAACCCTCCCCTACCGCAACCTATCCTGCCACCTCCTGCCCCCGTCCAGCCCCCTGTGGCCCCAGCCCCATCACCTCCAACCCCTAACGTAACCCTGCCACCTACACTCCGCCACCAGCTACAGCCCCTACCCTGCCACCTAACCCCACACAGATAGTCAACCAGATCCAAACTCGGAGCATGAGTGGCATCTTTCGCCCTAAACAGATTTTTGACCTCTCCGTTTCTCACATATCGCCCATCCCTACCTCCCACAAAACATCCGCCTTAGACCCAAATTGGAATGCTGCCATGCTCGATGAGTACAAGGCTCATATTAGCAACAACACATGGGTCTTGGTTCCTCGGCCTCCTCGGGCAAACATTGTGCGGTACATGTGGCTCTTTCAGCACAAGTTTCGCTCTGACGGATCTCTTGAGCGTTATAAGGCGCGAGTGGTCGCCAATGGGAACTCCCAGCAGGTGGGGGTCGATTGTGATGACATTTTTAGTCCGGTTGTCAAACCAGCTACCATCCGTACCATCTTGCATCTCGCCGTCTCCAAGGATTGGCCTATTCATCAGCTTGATGTCAAGAACGCTTTTCTTCATGGTCATTTGAATGAGACAGTGTACATGTTCCAGCCGCCTGGTTTTGCTGACAGGACCAAACCAGGCCATGTTTGTCTCTTGCAGAAGTCTCTGTATGGCCTTAAACAGGCGCCTCGGACGTGGTATCTTCGCTTTGCTACTTACTTGCACATGCTTGGCTTCATTAGTAGCAAGAGCGACTCCTCCTTGTTTGTCTTTCGCCGAGGTAATCAGATTGCTTATTTGTTGAAATATGTCGATGATATCATCCTTACTGCATCTTCAGAGACTCTTCGGGCTGCCATTATTACTCAACTCAGCAAGGAGTTTGCTATGTCTAATCTCGGGCCTCTCAACTTCTTTTTGGAAGTCTCTGCATCTCGATCTGCATCTGGTTTGTTTCTCTCACAGGAGAAATATGCCAAAGAGATTATTGCGAAGGCCAACATGGCTAACTGTAAGCCTGTTGCAACGCCTGTTGAGACCACTGCCAAACTGGCCCAAGCTGCGAGTGCGCCTGTGTCTGATCTGACTGTGTACCGTAGCCTTGCTGGTGCTTTACAGTACTTGATATTTACTCGTCCTAATATTAGCTATGCTGTTCAGCAAGTCTGTCTATTTATGCATGACCCCAGAGAGTCTCACTTTGCTGCTCTTAAGCGCATTATCAGGTATGTTCAGGGTACTACTTCTCTTGGCATCACTATTACCTCATTAGCTTCACCTCTCTCCATGGTTGCTTACACGGATGCTGATTGGGCTGGTTGTCCGGACACCAAACGGTCTACGTCAGGATATTGTGTGTTCCTCAACGACTCTCTAGTCTCTTGGTCTTCTAAGCGCCAACATGTGGTTTCTCGCTCTAGTGCTGAAGTGGAATATCGCAGTGTTGCCAATGTTGTCGTTGAGTGTGCCTGGCTTCGCAACCTATTGCTTAAGCTCCACTGTCCGCTCAGTCAAGCGTCTATTGTGTATACAGACAATGTCAGCGCTACTTACCTCGCTCACAACCCGGTTCACCATCAGAGAACAAAGCATGTGGAGATTGACATCCACTTTGTTCGTGAGAAGGTAGTTATGGGACATGTGCGTGTCCTACATGTCCCCTCCTCGTACCAGTATGCAGACATATTCACCAAGGGATTGCCTCGCCATTTATTTCTTGATTTTATATTCAGTCTCACTATTCGCCGTCCTCCTATTTCGACTGAGGGGTATGTTAGATTGAATATATGTATAGGCCCAATTATCCATTTGTAATTAAGGTTAACTATCTTATACTCTTATATATATTCTAATGATAGCGAAGGCAGCCGTAACGGAGATTATTTACTTATTGAATCATTTTAGCGCAACTATTGATCGATTAATCAACAAATTGTTCCGGCAGGTCTTTAGCGCAACTATTGATACGTGAGTGTCTCTCATACATAGTTTAAAATGGGAAAATGTTGATTAATAAGGGTATAGTAAAAATCACAACACGTAGCTTATTTGTGGGATGTCAGATAATATATCCCGATATGATAAATATCAAACTAATATCAATAATTCGATATAACTGGATATGTATTTGCCTTTGAATTAACAACCCATTTAATGTTTGAAAAAAATAAATTAACCTATCAAATACTCTTACTTAGATCGGGACCAGGATTACTAGACCACATCAATTAATATTTATGAATTATATGCTCTATAATTTTTCTTTTAGTAAAATGGGGTGGGCTGCAATATATATCAGTCCACCCCAGTTCCGTCTCTGCTTAGATCATACTTATATGGTTGAGTAGCTAGTGCTTGAGTATTTTTGTATTTTATTTTTTGCAAAAATAAGTCCAATTACACTTTTTTTAATCAAAACAAATTCAAATAAATAACCATCTACTATTTGATTTTTATAAGTTCTAGTTCTTGTAATTATATACCATATCTGATCTAAAATATTGGATTTTTATTATTTCTCGGAATTTTTAATAAAATGTAATAATATATAAATATCAAATTTTAAATAATTTTTTAAAAATAAGTTTATTAAAAAATTGATATTTTATTAAAAAAACATTTGATTTTTTTATATTTCTCATAATTTTTAGAGAAAATTGTAGTGAATATACCAATTGACCCGGCCCCATTGCAAAAATAACCCCCCCCCCCCCCCCCCGGGGCCCAAATTGCATGAATGTCAAAAAAAGCCCATTAAATTGCAAAAATAACCGGTTGAGGGAACCCGTTACATCGGGTGAAATTTCACTTGGAATTTGGAAAGAGAAAATGGTAAAAAGAAGACATCACATCGCGGTCATATGTCATACTCACTATTTCTCAAACCCGTAGAAATTCAAAAGCTTGAAGGGGAAAACCGACATTGACAAAGCTTGGAGAGAGCACCTTGTGCGACGCCGGAACCGAGATAGAGAGAGGAGGGGCTGCTGCGACGCCATCACCGAGAGAGAGAAGGGGGGAACCACCATTGAAGGGAGGGACGACCCGACATTGGAGAGAGACAACACCCCTGGTGCCCAGTCCGCCATTGAAGAGAGGTAATCCCTCATTCTTTATCTCAAAGGTTTCTCCCTTAATGGAAGTTAGGGGGTTTCAATGCATGTAAATTCGATATGGGGCCAATTGGAAGAATTGGGTGAATGGGGTTGGAAATTTTGGAAGGAGAAACCCTAACTGTATTTGTGGTGGGCGGTTTGGGGATATGGGTGGAGATTTGCCATTGATGATAAGCTGGGGATGAAATTGAAGGTCTAAATAAGGTAGAAACGGTTAGACAACCCTCATGAAAGAATGAAATTGGGAATGTGATAACTCGTCAATGGCGAGCGGATTCGTTCTTGTGGATAGGGGAAACGATTGAATGGCTAGCTATAGGAAAATCTGGGTTGGCTTCGATTTGGGGAAGTAGGGGAAACTAATAGGATTGGTAAATAGGTGAAGAATCAATAAGTGGGATGAATAACAAAAACAGCATATGATTCTTAAAGCAATCATATTCAATTGTTGATGGTTTTTCCAAGCATTTGTGTGGTGTTGTCATTTGGATAATGTTAAAATTTCTGGCAGCATCATTATTTTGACTAGCTAGGCATTCGTATGTAATGGCAAGGATTATTGCTTAAATGGGTGTTATCTGAATGACAGATTAATGACACAATGACTAAAGGGAAAGGAAAAAAGGTCGCGATGCCGTCGAGCAAGACGGTATCAGCTGTTATCACTACTGAGACAGATTAGGAGCGTTATTTTTTGTGTTCGTGATGTCAACTTCGTTACTATCTTGTGATATTTGTGCAGGCGACTTTAGCCCTTCCACCGGAATAATATTTTAAAAGGAAGTCGAACCAGTTCTCGAAGATGGGCGTGCTGAAAGGAATGGATGATGGTCTATCTACGGCTAATTGGCAAATGCTCAAGGACAGCAGGCTCGGGGGCATTGTGAAGATCGGATCCAATTTGCCATATTGCTCAGCCATGATCCATTACTTTCTCAAGAGGCAACTCAAGACATTAAAGAAGTGTGAGACATGGTATGAAATGTAGGGGCGGCTCCTCCGGTTCTCCATCAAGGCATTTTGCCTCGTCACCGGCCTCAAATGTGCTGGAAGGAATTGGGCATTTGAGGCGGAGGATCACAAAGACGTTATTCAGAGCTTCTTTGGAAGAAACAAGGTGAAGGTGTCCGACCTTCCCGTCATGTGGGAGGTCGCAAAGGCCAAAAAGAGGAGTGAGAAGAAGAGGTTGAAGCTTGCACTCCTCATCATTGTAGAGTGCATCCTGCTGCCAGGGGATGTGGGCAGGGCAGTGAAAGGGTGGGTGGTCGCCCTCATGCAAGCCCTCGACCGATTCTTCGACTACTCGTGGGGTAAGGTATGTTACGAGGCCACCCACGAGAGTTTGGATGGGGCACTGGTGAGGAAGGAGGCGCAGGGGGTCAAAGGTGGGAATGAGACGTCCGGCTACTCGCTCAATGGATTCCCATTAGCGTTCCAGGTACGAGTTCAAACTTAATGTGATTTACCACTTAGCAAGAATTTTTTTTTATGTCTATGTCATAACCGAGTATGGCTACGGTTTTGTCAAAACTGGCTAGTAAAAATATGCTCTTCTGGCTGTGTAGATTTGGATCTATGAAGCAGTCCCGGGTTTGAAGAACTACTTTGCTAACAGGATTGTTGGGGTTCACTTCCCCCGATGCTCAAGGTGGAAGTTGACAGACCCGTACATCCCCTATGAGAGGGTGACGAGGATGCTGGATATAGAGAATAAGGATGGGATCAAGTGCAATGATGCCCACGCGACCCTTATGTAGGAAGCGGCTGAGCGGGAGACTTTCCTCGGTGCTAGATACCTCCGTGAGGACCAAGATGACTTTTTCGATAAGGCCGCCAAGGCATACAAGGATTCACTCCCACCTGTCAACATTCCTCTCATCCCTGGAGCTCTGGCGGATTCGACGATTATCATGATGCTCCAAGAGATCCTAACGTAGTTGTCGGTCCTTGAGAAAACAGTGGAAGAAATGAAGACCCACCTAACCGACGTCAAAGAGCCCGGAGCTGAGTCGGAGAAAGAGAAAGAGGTAAGTGATATCATCATGTTTTATTTACACCTTAGTCACACATGTGGAACTGGCTATGATGAGATATTGAATGGCTACTCCACATGCCACAATGACAGGTCAATGATTTCACTGGGGTTGACAATGAGGAGCAAGAGGGGATCGGCACCGAGAACGCCGACCCAGCTGCCACAACACAGGACGTTGTCACCTAACAGGAGAGTGTCACTCAGGAGCCCCCTCCTCGACCTGCACCGATTGAAGCGAAGGCGAAGGGGAAGGGGAGGTCGAAACGCACCAAGAAGCAATTGGATACTGGCACCAAAAAGTCCCAACCAGCTGATGATACAAATGAAGAGGTTGTCACCCAACAGGAGAGTGTGACACAGGAGGCCCCTTCTCCACCTGCACCTGCTGAGCCGAAGGGGAAGGGGAGGCCAAAACGCACCAAGGAGGAAGCCCCAGCTGTCAATGCCCAGGTCGTCTAGCCCGTCATGAAGAGAGCCCGTGTCGTCAAGTTCAAGCTGACTACCGTGCATCCTTCAGACGTTGCTGTCTCTAAAGAGCTCATCACAAAGGAGGACGTCGAGGCCGTCGATGGGTGGATGTCCAGGTGCGTTGTCATATTGGCATCATCCTTATTTGTTTTAATTTTCGGCCATGTCGTGTATACGTTTGTTCACTAAGGAATATGTACACATGGGAGGACCCACACTAACCGCGGCACAGGGGACGGCAATCACCTAGGGATTCTTTGAGATCGTTAGGACTCCGACGTTCTGGCTGTCTACTAAGGTATGCATTCTTCGGTAATAGTGCATCGTGTCATCCTTTATGCATCCCTTATACTTGCATTGTCACACCTTTCTCCATTGCATTGTCTAGCAGCACATGGACCAGGCATTGTGTATCCAACGGGAGAAAGTTAAGAGAGATGAAGCACGGTTCAAAGAGGTCGTCGTTATGGATAGCTTTTGGCCTATCGTATTGGAGACAGAGTGGGCAACGCACAAAACAACTACAACCGGCTACACTATAGGGAAGAAGATGCTAGCCTACCTCGATGGGGCGGCCCCCGGGTTTATGGGGAAGAGTTGGGCTGAGGCGAGGTACATTCTCGCCCCCGTAAACCTCCGGAAGAAGCACTAGGTGGCCATGGAGGTATGTCTTGACGAGTGGACGGTGAAGTTGTACGATAGCGATGTCCATTTCGTCCGCGACCGCCAACTTGGGCACAAGATGCGGTTCGTCGTTGACTTCCTGCCACACGTTATCGCCGCTCACCCAACGCTAGCCCTCCGCTTTGCCGACAAGGCCACCACCCCCATGAAGCTGACCCGAGTGGAGGATGTCCCCCAACAGGGGCAAGTGTAAGCCCTTGCTTCTTCTTTGCTATTCATCTTCCTTTCGACGATTTCATACTTCTGTACTCACTCTGGGTTCTGTGCACAGGGTAGACTGTGGGCCCTACGCGTTGAGGTTCATCGAATTGCGTGCGGAGGGCGTAACGGACTTCTCCGACGTCGACGACGGCTTCATTGGCGCATACAGGTACGCCCTACAAACTCAAATCGTCGTTCGGTGTCCCCTTCCTTCTCCCACTCCAACTCGTACTCCCTCAGCGAAGGAACAAACTTGTAAGCATTTCCACCTTTCTAACCTTGTGCTTTTGACTACATATGTTCTGGTTGTCTACGTGGTTATATTTATTGTAAATGGTTGTGGCTAATGTTGCCTTATTACGCATTATGTTTGGGTATAATTGTCGGTTTTCTTATGGTTGATAGTTTCTGAGATATGTAAAATGTGGTAAGGGATTCCCAGTTATCGGCTTAGTAATTCATGAGATTGGCTAGGAAAAATATTACACTGGCTAGTTAGTACAAAACCTCGTACATATGTGACACCGAAGGCAAAGTTATGCACAAAAGAAACGACCAAAGTCCCAAAGTTTCCTTGATTGACACGCATACTACCAAAATACTACCTTCGTCAACATACCCAGCAGATTCGGCATCCAACTACACAATCATATAATCGTCTATCCACGCCACGATTCCTTATGTCCTCCGACACTTCCAACGAATGAACTCCCCACGTGATGGGTACCTGCTGGTCTACGGTCTCCCAGACCTTCTCTTCACAGCTGGAGGTAGTAACCGGATCTGTGTTATCCGTTCAGGAGGATCCCAAGTGTTCATGAGTGGGACGGAGTACACCACTCCGTCGTAGCTCGCGTGCCATGCAGCTACCCTATAGTAGTCATTCACTAGTGAGTACACATCGAGGCATCGAGCCTTTGCCGCGGCAACGACATGACAGTTGAAAAGGGCAGACAGATTCATTCGTCTAGCTTAGTGAAACGGTTGGGTGGCTAGATTTAGTAATCTGTGTTTTGCTTTTCGAATTATGGAAGTTGGGAAGAGCTGGGTTTCAAATGATGTTGGATATGGTAAAGGGGAATTTGGGGAGAATGTGGAATTTGTGCTTATGAGTTTGAAAATTAGGAACTTTGGGAGAATTTAGAGATTGGAGTTGATTTGTAAATAGTGCCATCTAAATATAATGTTCACATTTGGTGATAGTTGTACATCATTGTAAGTTTTTGATATGTGTTGAAGTATGTTGTGATTCAAATGGTATAAAAATACAGTACACCACTCTGATGTCATTTGAGAGTATTGTAAGTTTGTGATATGTGTATTATATAAGGTTGTGATATTTGAGACTATTGTATATTTGTGTCATTTGTTGCATTCTTTATTCACGTGAGTTGAGCATTTGAGCATTTATTGAATTCTTTGTACATCGTTGTAAGTTTGTTTCTATGTGTTGAAGTATGTTGTGATTGAAACCATTAATGTTACACTGGAAGATGTCATTTGAGAGTAATGTAGGTTTGTTTCTAGGGTTGTCATATGTGTATTACATAAGTTTTTTATGGTTGACATTTGTGTAGTTGTGTACGTGTGGTGTTTGTTTCATTCTTTACTTGTGTCAGTTAGCATTTTGAGATTATTTGAACATGTGTATTTGTGGGACATATGAATATGTGAACATTTGTATTCGTGGCATTTGTGTAGTTGTGTCATTTTGACTGACTACACATATGTATATATTGGAAAGGATTATTGCTAAAATGGGTATCATCTGAACACATGCATGACAGATTAAGGAGACAATGAGAAAAATGAAAGGAAAAAAAGTCGCGACGTCATCGAACAACAAGGTATTAACTGTAATCACTTCTCAGATAGATTGAGGGCCTTCTTTTTGTCTTGGTGATGATAATCGTGTCGTATCCTGTGATATTTGTGCAGTCGACACTAGCCCTTCCTTCGGAAAAGTATTTAAGAGGGAGGTCGAGCCACTTCTCGAAGATGGGCTTGCTGAAAGGAATGGATGACGTCCTATCTGCGGCTGATTTGAAAATGTTGAAGGACAGCAGGCTATGGGGCATTGCAATGATCGGATCCAATGTGTCGTATTGTTGCACCCATATCCATTACTTCATGGAGAGGCAACTGAAGACATTGAAGAAGTGTGAGACATGGTACGAGATCCAGGGACGACTTCTCCGGTTCTCCATCAAGGAATTTGCACCTCCTCCTCCGACTTCAACAATAACCCCTTGTGAAGGTCAATGTTCTTGCGTCGAGGGTCCCCTACATGCGAACAACTTTGTCCAACATTTCCTCCGCGTCCTCGGTGGACATCCCTGTAGCTTTCGGCCTCATACATCTCATCATCAGATGATATTTCCATACAACCAATTGATGACGTTTCCTCAAGCGACTCCAAATTCATTACTCCGAGAGTTTCATTCTTCGTTTCCTTGTGGGAATGTCGACTTTTATACACCTATCTTGGCCCCCTCCTCCATGCTCCCACCGACCATTGCAAACGAGAGTAAGTAAGACCACCCCTTTTCCCCTGTGAAATAAAGAGATTAAGATGGTCTTCTAAGTATCGGTTGGGGGTAAAGAGAGGACGGGGAGAATCCATGTCTGTAAACTGAAAACGAAAACCATACTTACCCATGATCGTTGATGTATATTGTATACAAGTGCCACGTGTATCCCTGTGTACGTCTTTATATATACTGTTAATGACTAGGATTTCCCTTTGATTGGCTAGTAACTTAATTTCTGGGTTTTATTCTTCGAACTCCACGTTAATGGCATCTAGTACAAAGTCTGCTTTTTTCTCTTTTATGTCAACATGTCGAGACCCCCATCTCCTTTTATTGTCTGGCTGCAACCCGCCTACTTTCCCCACTTGATTTCCCTCCATTTTGGGTGGACGGGAATTTAATATGTGCAAAACTCCATTTGCATTTAATGCATGTGATGTCACATGCACTATTTGCATTAAATGCTTCCGTCTCTCTCCACAAAGCTTGTCCTCTCACCCCTCTCTCTCCACTCAACTCTGCCAACTCCTTCTTTTTTTAATTTTTTTTATGCCCAAATGAAACCACTCTCTACGTCTCATTTCGACACATGTCACCCCCTTTTTTCTTTTAACCTTGTGTGCAACCTGCTACCGGATAAACAAATTTTGCAAATCTGACATTTTGCCACCCCTATGCAATTTTTACCTCCCATTGTTATTTTTTAAAAGTACAATTTTTTTGGTATATTCATGCAAATCATCCTAATTTTTAATAAAATGTAATAATATATAAAATATCAAATTTTTAAATAATTTTGTAAAAATAATTTCATGTAATTAGTAATAAGCATAGAATTGTTTTAATATTTTTTAAAATTTTTATCTTCTTTAAAAAATGTGTTGAAAAATAAAAAATCAAATATTATCGATCGGACAGAGTATTACAATACAAATAAATATAAAAGTTGATTTGAAAATGAAAGATCAAATGATTGTAATTATAAAATGGAATAAATTGAAATCTCCATAAAAAAATCAATTATATATAATTATAAATCAACCGGGCCAATCGAGTTACCAGGTCAACTGCGTAAATCGGGTCAAAATTACCAGGTCAATCAGGTCACCGAGTCGAAACTGAGATTACCCAGAAAATTTCCAGGTTTTCGGGTTCGGGTTGAAAAAAATTTCCGTGTCAAAATTTTCGGGTTCGGGTCGGAAAATTACCAAACATTTGGGTCGGGTTGCAGGTTTACTTGCCCCATATGGTAGTAACCATGTCGAACTTAATTATAAAACAAAATGTGACAAAAGAAAAACACTTAGGATATGTTTGGTAGAGCTTTTCACGACTTCTAAATAAACAACTTTAGAAACAACTATGAAATTTGCTGTAATCTATCTAAAAACACTAAAAATTGAATACTATTTTTTTATAGATTTCCATTAAAAAATGACCTACGTTATAATTTTCATCCAAGTGTTAATACTAGATTAATTGAATCTATTTAGGTGCGTTAATGACGTGATTGTAATGTAACTTACCTTAGCTTGTCGGCTGTCGAATTGTCTGGTTCACTAATACTCCGTCCCGCTTAATCCTAAAATAATCGCTTCAAAAATGTCTTAATCCAATTAAAACGTCTCCACTTGAAATGACAATGTCAAGGCTATCACTTTCCTATGACACTAATCCGAATTGATTAGATACACACGTTTTTAATCTAGTTTTAATTTTCACTGGCAATATCATGATAAAGACCAACAAGTCCTCGAGATTTACACAAACCACATGATTAATTTTTGTTCTTAAGCGTGAAAATGATTGATGTTGCTAGTATTTAATTAACCTAATGCATTAGTGATTAATCACTGCTAATCTTGTACGGAGTAACATTAACATCACCAACGAACACTAGCTTGCTTGTTCCCTCCTATCCATGAAACCGAACCAAAGGACTGGGAATATAGGTAGGTTGCCCGGCCCCTTGTCGGATGTCGTTCATTTGTCGTCTATACAGCGTCTCGCAACAGACCCCTGTTTAGTTCTCGAGCCTCTATACCCAGTACCCACGCACAGAATGAGCGCCCTAATAATTTCCCATTCATTCCTATTCCCCTTTTGGTTATAGGTAATGCATACCAAACACACCCTAATAATCAATGCAGAAGCTAGATTTTTCAGAAACATTATCCACTACCAGGTTTTCTAAGTTCCCATCTGTCATGGAGTTTATAGTAACAAGGCCTGAATATGAGTATATGACACTTGGAAAATGAGAAGAAACTTTGAAGTACAAGGATGGTACCTCAGCTGGAGTCGATGGAAGCAGTTTGAATCTCATTATCAGGTTCAAAGCTCAATCGTCTTTTCATGCAGCTTTGTAATATCTGTTGCAGACCAGTATATGAAGTTGAATCAAAAAAAGAAATTATTTTCCATCCTAAAGATTATGAAACAAGATCATCTAGCTAAACTTTATACAGCCTCTGATTGGAGTGAATTCTAAAAAAGCAGTGAAGAGTAAATAGCATCTTCTGTAATACCTCTGGTGTATAATCATCCTCATTATCTGAGGGCTCAATTACAACCTGTGAGCTATCACCCACCCCAAGCAATGCCGAGAAGATGGTCTTTGTCAGCATCAATGACCTTCACACTAGCAATACGAGCACGTTTCAATCACATGACAGATCCTGCATCTGCATCTTTCGACCACAGTACTTCACCACCTCTCTAATGGCTTCCACTAATCTGTTCCCTTATCGGCCAATACCTCAACTACAATACCCACACTTCCAAATCCACAGACCTGAGCATAAATGGTAACAACTTCTTTTCCATTTTCGTTCCTTTTTAAACTGCAATTCAATCATTCATAGTAAATCCAATCCCACAAGATCCAAAATGACTTGCAGATCACATCAAATACATATAGATCATTGCTAGGAGGTGTAACTCTAGCCATTAGATGAGGTGCTGCATTACCCTCCTGACAAATATAAAAAATTAATGCAACACTTGAATTATCTTCTCAAAATACTTTTATCATAAGGGAAAGACTTCTTAGAACTATCATTAATAAGGCTATAGACCTGTGAGGAATCAAGCTCTAACCATACAGTTGAATTGTTAAGGCGTCGAGCAGGGTTTCCCCACAGCAACGGCCATATTTTGCCGAGATTGCCAACTAAAAAGGGTTTCTGACAAATGCACCATCGCATTTCTACTAAGAGAAATCTTCCTGGCACACAATCCTATCCCATGAATCAAACTGCTACTCACTGACCTGGAGATCAGATCCAGGAACACATCTGCCACTATAATGAATAAGAAGAGACATGTGATCCCCTTGCCTTAACCCTCTTGATGGAACATCCCGGCCATGTACAGACCTGTATAATCTTAAAGGAGCACGATATACAGTCAACACGTCTCATCAACTTATACACAGTTAACACATCGCATCACCTTATCCCGCCAAAAATCAGAAAACCTGAGTTTCTACATAACCCGATCTGGGAAGCTCCACTCGACATGTGCTTATGCATTGATATAGTCGGGTTTAAGGCAATATAAGATAAAAACACTTACTCCTGGTTTGCTTATGCTTCAGGTAGTGAAAAGCCTTCAACGGCATTAATTCATTATCAGTGACATGTCTAACAGCCACAGAAACACTATGCTAATAAGAAATCAGAGTTGGTGCAAAGGTTTCGAGTTTTAACCGGTTCGCCAACACGTGATACATGATTTTGTGAATCACAATATCACATTGCATAAACGGATGGGTTGGAATTCAGTTACCAAAGTAGAAACTGGCACATTCTGAATAAGGAAAATAAGGGTAGAATTGATTTCATGGAGAATTGGAGACTAACCCCTCCACGGCCCCAAGACAAACTAAAATAACAGATCCCATCACACCTCTACTAACCATACCCCAAATTTTCTGAAAGAAAATAGCTTGCATATCATCAGGGACCAAATGGCAGCAACAATAATCAACATGGATCAAGTATAAATTATTCAAGGTATCAAAATGGAGGTTTGGAGGTGAACTCATAGGAAAAGTAAGCAAGATAACCTAGTCCTGCACATGAATCTACAGTATGCTGCATGAAATTTCTTTAATTGAGCCTCCTCTCCTTTTTCAGCTTTCGTTCACAAGCAAAATAAACAAACAGAAATAAAGAGTTACGACGAAAGCAGAACAATTTCAACAACTACAGGTCTATGAGGGAACAAAACAATGGTTGAATTAATGCAGTGAGTGGATCTTACAGTAACAATCCAAACTAAATCCGTGAAGGATGAAAAACTTCTTTTATCCACAGCTCAACTTGTTTTAAGCATGAGATGAGATTATACAGGGCCATGTTAGAATAATTCGCTCTAATCAGAGCCCAAATAATTTTCAAGTGTGAAATGCACCTCGTAGAAACTCCTGCATTCTTGACATCACATATTTCCCAATCTTAACTCCTTAATAACCACAACAACAATTTAGCATTACAGGGAATATGCACATACAATAATTTCATCAAATAGTTTGTGTGCAAATGATTCGTTGAGCTTCCACAGAACTATCCTGGGGAGGAAAATGCTTACCTTCCATACGCAACCTGCCTACCCATGCAAAGAGAATCTCTGCGTTTCTGTATCCCCCTCAGAGTCTCAGACTATTGATTTTTTATATGCCATCAGTGTTGCAGTACTGTTTCTGAAGTTGGATATCATATATCATTCACAAACTGCACAAGCCAATGAAAGAGGAGAATTCCAACACTCTAAACCTAGATTGTAAAATGCTGAAGCACAACCAAGAATTCAAAAGAACTCACATTTTGTATTACCACTGGAAAGCATACACGGTTAATTTTCACATGCTATGTACAAATGAACCCCATATTCGTACTGCCCGAGACAAGGAAAACTACAAAGCTTTAGCCCCGGCCCAAACTGGATTCAACCAAACAAAGCAGCTTCGTGAAATGAGACAATGAAAATGAAAATCCCAAGGCCACCAGTGTCGCAATTTCGTCAGCCCCTACAGATGACAGCAAGCAACTAGATGGCAATTAGAGAGTGCAATGGGTCATATCACATCCAAATCCAAACCAAGTCATAAAGATTGCTCAAATCCTGCAATGGAAACAGGGACATCATCCTACTGTCCAGGAAAATGTACTGCAAAGACGGGCACCTACAAACCAGCTGTTTTATACACTCCACTGGAACCCACTCACAAGAACCCATCACAAACACCTCCAGTGAGTTGTGCTCGGCAAAAGCAACAAGTCCATGGCCCTTTATGTTTCTACACCCACTGATCTTCAACTCCACCAGGTTGCGGCATCCTTCAGCAACCACAATCAAGGTCAGATCAGCAACATTCAACCCCGACAGATTCAATCTTTTGAGGGACTGGATCCTGGAAATGGCTAATCCTCCGAGCTCAGTAATCTCCGGGCCACACCCAGCCAAATTTAGCTCCTCCAACGAAACCATCTTAGACAGGGAAACAACCCCCAAATCAGTGATTCTATTGCATCCACAAAGCACCAGTTTCCTCAGATTCTTCAACAGAGGCTCAAATGAGAGCATTGCTAGACCTTTGTCGGTGATCAGAGTACACCCCTGTAAGCTCAGGCTCCGGATCGATCCCATCAATCCAACGGCTAACAGCGCCTGATCCGTCAGCGCTGTACAGAACGATAGATCTAGGCTGCTAATACGGCTAGAGAATCTCACGAAGGAGAAGACCCCAACATCCCCGATCCTCTTCCGACTCTTCACAGAGAGACTCGACAGATTCTTGCACCACTTCGCGATAGCGTACAATCCGACATCACTAACGTCTTCGGAAGCCAAGTCCTCATCGAGCTCGCCTCCAAGCCCGTCGAAATCGAGGTTTAGGGTTTCGATTTTGGGACAGTGGCTGGCGAGGAAGAGGACCTTGGCGTCGTCGATGGGCGCCGGCGACTCGAAGGCGGTGAGGTTGGGGAACCTTGAGAGGTGCTTGGGGAGGAGATCGGGATCGAGTGTGCGGAGGGAGGTTCGCGTGAGTCCTTCCACCCTTAGCCACTGCTTGCAGACGAGGGAGAGGGAGGAGCGGTCTATCGGGTGAGTAATCGACCTAAATATCACTCCAAGCTCGTCGTCGCTGAGCTCCACCATGGCCGCCGCGAAAGGATCGTTAATGGCGAATCGACGAGACGTGGGGGAGAGATTTTCGCTAGGGTTGGTTTGGCTTCAGCCATCAAAACTGCGCCCTTATCCAACCTAAACTTGCATAAAACTTTTTGGGAAATTTGGGTTGGTGCCCTGAGATTTTGGCAATTTTGGATGGTATCCCAACGTTTTTTGTTTTCCGAATCTGCCCCTAAGGTTTTCAAAAGTTCGTCTGGTACCGAAAATTAATGTTTTTAGGCAAAATTGCATAAAACCACCATTTAAATAGGGTGTTTTGCGGAAAATCATTCATTAAAACAAAAATTGCAAAAATCAACCGTTAAAACCGTTTTCTTTGCAAAGTCATACACATCACCTAATTTTCGTTAATTAAATGTTAAAGTGTGTAGAAATTCAATTATACCCCCTATTTGTATTATTACTTTACTCAATTCAATTGGTGGGGTATAGATTTAATTGAGAATTGGGATTTCTTTTTTGTAACTGGCGTGTTTGGTCCATTGTGTATTTGCTTTGGCCGATAGAAGATTGGGCTTAGTGTGGAATAGGCCTATAGTTTTTTGGGCTGGTTACTACTCTGCTTGAATATATTTTGGCCGGAATATATTGGCCCCTAAGGCTACATATATTCGAATAGCTCTTTGAATATATGTCTCCTTTGGTTGGCCTATATATTTATTTTATCGGCTTTATATATTCAACGGAGGTAGTGGGTGGTAGAAATAGAGGTAGGATTCGCAGTGGTAGGCTCTACATATTTTACGTAAGACTCCTAGTCAGGTCTTACCTTTTGTTACTCCATGGCTTTTGCCACATCTATATATTTACCGTTTAAAAAAAATTCAATTGGTATTAGTTGATATTTAACTTTTTGACATGTTTTTCAAAAGCAAAAAATACTATAAAACATAAAAAATACTAAAAATAATTTCATACATACAAAAAAAAAACTCTATAATAAGTTGATGTGTAATTTATGTTTTATACATATAAAAAAAATGTGTAATACTAGGGCTACTTGAAGAAAATAATTTTTTTTAAAAAAATAATGTTTCATATAGTTTTTATTGTTCTAAAAATGTATGTGAAATAGTGAACATATTTTTAGAATAATAAAAACTATATGAAATATCATTTTTTAAAAATTTATTTTCTTCAAGTAGAGTTTTTTTTCTAGTAAGTGTGAAAGTATATATATATATATAGGGTTTACTTCAAATGTAAAAAGTCCTTAAAGTGTAAAATATGCTTATTGTGTAAAATTTGCTAATGGGCCTAATTTAATTACTATTGGGCCTAATTTAATTACTAATGGGCCTAATTTTATTAGTAGAATATCTGCCCCCCTTGCCCATGCGTGCGCCCACCCTTCTCGGACCCGATTTTTTTTTTTTTTTTTTTTTTTTTTTTTTAAAAAAAAATTATTTTTTTTTTTTTGCCCAGAATTTTTTTCCCGTGGTAACACTTTCTGCTGTGCAAGTATAACTTGCTTTTGTGCACATATAACATCTTATTGTGCAAATATAAGTTTATTTTGTGCAGACAAATAATTCATTATGGGGTAAATAGGTAAATGTGTCTATTTCAATTATAAAAATTTATAATTGAAATATGTTTAATTTATGGGTAAATTGGTAAATATGTCTAATTTTATGGGTACATGCACTTTTTCCCGTTTTCAATACCTTTTGTGCAACTTTGAAGTGCATTTGTGCAACTGTGAAATGCATTTGTGCAACTGTAAAGTGCATTTGTACAACTTTAATTGTGCAATTGTGCAAATTTAAAGTAGGATACAATTGTGCAAATTTAAACTACAATTGTGCAAAATTAAGATACAATTGTGCAGATTAAGAATACAATTGTGCAAATGTAAGATCATAATGTGTATTAATAAGACAAAAGATGTGCTTTTGAAATCGATGTTTTAATTTTGTTTTTTTTTTTTACTTTTGAGAGTTTGGGTTCACCTCTCGGCTAATTTAGGTTGATAGATGTAAGTTTGAAATCGATTTTTTTTACGTATAAGCTTTTAAAATTAAAGTGCATAAATAAGATTAAAATGTGCATAATTAAGGTTAAAAAGTGCATAACTTAGATTATAATGTGCATGATTAACAATTTGCGATTGTTGCGCTCTTGTCTATTATGTAACCTATGTGGGATTTGAACCCACATCTTTTGTGCAAACGCACATTGCTCTACCAATTGAGCTAATAGGCTAAATTATGATTTTTATGCTAAAATAGAAGAACCTAATCGACCTAAAGCATATTGGAATAAAATTTTAAAATTCAATTAGCTCATGATTCACAAACAATTTGACAATGCTATAAACATGAAATTAGCTCCAAATCAACCCAACAACACAACCATAGCATCAATTTCAGTCAATTTGGCCGTTGGCAAAAAACCCCAAATTCTAAAGCAAATCGCAATATAAAATTCCAAACTTCAATTAGATCATGATCCATAAACAATTTGACAATGCTATGAACATGAAATTAGCTCCAAATCAACCCAACAACACAACCATATCACCAATTTAAGTCAATTTTGCTTTTGGCAAAAAGCCCCAAATGCTAGAACATATCGCAATATAAAATTCTAAAATTCAATTAGCTCGTGATCCATAAACAATTTGACAATGATATGAACATGAAATTAGCTCAAAATCAACCCAACAACACAACCATATCATCAATTTCAATCAATTTGGCTTTTGGAAAAAAGCCCCAAATTCTAAAACATATCGCAACCTAAAATTCTAAAATTCAATTAGCTCATGATCCATAAACAATTTGACAATGATATGAACATGAAATTAGCTCAAAATCAACCCAACAACACAACCATATCATCAATTTCAATCAATTTGGCTTTTATCAAAAAGCCACAAATTCCGCTCCTAAATCAAACCCTAGGTTTTAAATCTCAACCTAAATCATTCAAACAATCCAAATAACTGTAATAAACAAGTTTAGAGTTAGAAATCATACCAAATTCGAGTGGAAACAAGGAGAAAAATCGGGATTTCGAAGGTTTTCCGAGCCAAAAAGAACCGATTAGCGCTGTTGGGGAAGATGGCTCGGTGTGGGCTCGGCTGGGCACGAACCAAGGGGGTTCCGGGCTCGGGGGGTGCGCCTGAGGGAGGGGGTTCGAGCTGGCCGGGGCTGGTGGCCGGAGGTGGCTCGTGGGTGGCGTGGGAGGCCGACAACCGAAGCCACTGGTGGCTCGACGGTGCTGCGAGAGGTGGGCGCGTCTGGGCTCGAACCAGGCCAGTCCAGGGCTCGGGGGTTGCGCACCGGGGTGGGCTCGAGGGCGGCTGGTCGCTGGTGGCCGGAGGTGGCTCGAGGTGGGTGCGGGTGCGGGAGTCCGAGGGCTCGGGGGTTGCGCGCGTATGTTTGTGTTGATTTGAAACTTTTACACGTTAAGCAAATTTTACACGTTAAGGATATTTTACATTTTAAAGCTTCCCTATATATATATATATATATAATGATATTTTATAAAAAAAAATTACTTTTGAAAAACATGTTAAAAAGGTAAAAATTAATTAATACCGATTGGATAAAGTAAAATAATAATAAAAATAAGAGATATAATTGATGTTTCATGTAATTTAATATTCAATTAATGGAAATATGTTGATGGGTGTGACTTTGCAAAGAAAACGGTTTTAACGGGTGGTTTTCTGCAATTTTCATTTTAAGGGGTGGTTTCACGCAAAACACCCTATTTAAATGGTGGTTTTCTGCAATTTTTCCATGTTTTTTTTTATGACGAGGAACCCATCTTTGGTGGCAAATCCCGGTCACGTGACCCAGCCGACAAGAATCACACACTAGGTAAACCGGCTTGCGCCGACCGGCTCGACCTACTAGAAGGGAGCAAGGCAAACCATAGATTCTCACCCAAGGAAAGAGGCGGAGGTAGGGATTGAACCCGATGCCTTCTGACTTCCCCCTTGCTCCCCACTAGTGAGCCACCCCGACTGGGTCCTCCATGTTTTCATTTTTTTATACACAAAAACGAACCTTTATTTTTTCAATATTGTACAAAATCACCCTTTACTTTTAAATTGCACAAAATCCCCCTTTACTTTTATACATTGTACAAAATCACCGTTTACTTGTGTGTGAGACTTGATAAAAAAAAAAGGGTGGTTTTGTTCAAATTTTGATAAGTAATTGATATGTCATGTGGTTTTAAAAATATGAGGGTGCTTTATGCTGAATTTTTTCAAAATAATGGGTGATTTTGTTTAATTTTAAAAATAAATGTGCTTTTGTGTTGCATTTTTGGCAAAAATGGTCTGATCGCACTCATAGCTGAGCGGGTAAACTTCGACATTATGGGTTACAATGCCCTTAGTTACCATTTCTGTTAGGACTATGATACACTGACTCGAGCTATCCACCTCATCAACAAGGTACCTCCTTACCACTGGTTTTCAGACCAAGGGAACCAGCATATGATTCCACTCCCCAACTATATGCCCATGGGCCCTACCATCTCCAATTTCTTCATTCCAAGAGGCGGTATGGAAGGCCTTGCAGTGCTTGACTAGGAGGAGGCCCAAACCATTGACGAGGAGGACGAGGATGATACTGACAACATGGATTACGACCCTGACCAGCCGAAGCACGATAATGATAATGGCACTGGTCCCTCCTTCTGAGCTAACTTAGATCAGAGGTTGGCAATTCTCCAGTTGTCCAACAAGTTCATTAACATAGAGCTCCAAGAGTCGAGAGAGATTCATCAGCGATTCGAGCAGCAGACTAACTGGATGCAGTCCATGCATCAGAGGATGGGTTAGATGGATCAGCGATGGCATTCCATGGATTACAAGATGACCACCTTCTTTGATCAGTTTCAACAATACTATCTGTTTCCACCACCATCGCTGCAATGAGTAGTTAGTTCTTTTCTTTTCTTTTATTTTTTGTTTATTTCATTTTATTTTATTTTAGTTTCTTTTTCTTATTTTATTTCCTTTTTCCCATGGTACGTACTATAGATACCTATTGCATTTATGGTTGACTGTTTATTTTATTGGGGTCTAAGACCATCTCCAACATGTTCCCTAAAATTTCTCAAAAATAGGGAAACAAAATATATATTCTTCAAATTATTTTTGTTTTAACTCCAACGGCTCCCCCATTTCAATTATTTGGAGAATCATTTAATTTGGAGAATGGTGCAGATTTGGGAAATGCTCTCTATTTTCTATGATGCTTCTCCATTTTGAAGAATGTGATGGTGAATCTGTTGGACCAAAAAATACCTTAAAATTCTCTAAAAACTCAAAAATCCCCAAAACAAAGAAACGGTTGGAGATACTCTAATACTTGGCAAATGAAATAACGAAATGAAAAAATTATCAAAAATATTGGTGCATTTGAAGGTGACATGTGACGATAATGAAATAATGTTAATAGAGAGAGAGAGTGTGTGTGTGTGTCTTCCTTTGCTGCTGCAACAGAAGAAGTGGCACTAAATTTCAAATGCAATGGCAGATTGCAAATTGTAAGAGCAAGTGTCTTCCTCTATTTTTAAGCTATGTTACACGGAAACCAGAAGGGAAACGGAAACGGGGAAACGACAATCCAAATTTTGTAGGAAACGAAAACGCCGAGGAAACGGCAACATGAATTATATGTTCATTTAAAGGTCTAAATAAGAGCAATAAATATATCAATAAGACATACACATAGAATGAAATATTAGGCTACAAATTGAAATGTTCAATACCGTGATAAACAGTGTCCTTACTCCGTAGCAAAAATCAATATAGACATGTCAAACATTTTAAATGTCCTTACTCCTCTTCTACTCCATCAGCTACAAAGTCGGTTTGTTGGCTTTGTTCAACATTATGACTTCCGCTAGGACCATTACTCGCATTTGAACATAGTGAGATCCGAGAGGGAGAGAGCACTAGGCAAGTGCGAGTTCACCAGGAGATCACACCGAGTAAAGAGAGGGTCGTCGGAAGGGAGGAGAGGAGGGAAGAACAAAAATGAAAGAGAAGGAGGTGCCAAGGCTAGAGGGAAACGGAGTTTCAGATAGGAGGAAGGGGAAACATTATTTAGAGTTTGGTTTTTTATTTTTTCAATTGGCAAGACAGAACCGTTTTTTACCAGACGGAAACGGTCAAGGTTTCTGACTTTTCTGGTCAACGAAACGGTCAAAGTTTCTGACATCTCAGAAAAGTTTCTGAGGTGCTTCCCTGAAGTTTCGGAGTTTCTTCATATCTAGAAACGCGAAACCGCTATGAAATGGAGTTTCGGGGTATCATAGTTTTTAAGTAACTTTTACTATTTACATCCACTTTTTTAAAATGATTAAAAAAACTAAAAATCACTAATAAAAACACTCCTATAAGTTTTTAAATATAATACTACCGGTAACATATTCAACACCCCCTACTGTGTACCGTAGTTAATTATTCATATTAGAAAAATGATTAATTTAGGGGAAAATCACTACTAAAAAAACAGGATTTAGCAACAGATACTTATCCGCGAATACTAGGCGTGGCTATATTCGTGGCCAATAGCAATGACATTGGCGACGACTGATAATAGCCGTTGCTATTTTCGTGGATGGGTGGCGGCTTAGTATGCCACCTCATCAAATTCGTGGCTAATAGCAACGAACCTATGTCCGTGGCTGATTTCGTTGCTGGAATGGTGGATTGGGCTACTAAATAGCAACGAATATAGCCACGATTTGTTGATTCGTGACTGTATTCGAAGCTGGTCCGACCACGATATTACATCCGTAGCTGACTTTGTGGCTATTTGGTCCAGCAATCGCTAAGCTTTTGGCCATTTAGTGGGCTTGGTCACAAATAGGCCAGGTGAGTTATTATATATCTCTTAATATTTTTTTTACATTGAATATGTCCATTAAATAAGGTGTTAGTAAAATCGGAAGTGAAAGCCCATTAGCCTATTAGAATTCAAAGCCCAATAAGCCCATAGAATGAAAGGGTATTAATGGAATTCAAAGCCCAATAAATCCGTGGCTATTACGGATGTTGTCAAAATTCAATGCGCTTGATGAGGCCGACACGCGTCTATTCCCTGCATTTTTATGGTTGAGAGCATTTAATGGGGCCGACCCACTTTGCATATTGTCTTCTAGCTCAATTCCAATTGCCATCCACTTGCAATTTAAAGGTTGGCAGAGCAGTATGTGGTGGAGAGTCTCGATCCGGCCTGTTCATTCGGGGGTACGAGGTAAGTTGGGTAATTTGTTATTTTTTTATTTTGTTTAACTTGAGTTACATATATAATATATACTCCGTATTACATATATATATAATATATACAAATGAAAAGGGTTTTTTGAAATGGTATATAAATGGGTATTATATAATGGGTATATGGAAATGGTGTATGAATGGGTATTATTTTGTTATTGAAGATTTAAATGGGTATTATATATACAAATGTGAAAAGGGTTTTTTCAAATGGTATATAATTTGAAGAATATATTTGCAAATGTGATATGTAATATAAAAAATTGGTTGTAATTGATACATGTATATATATGTTCAATTATTACAATATTTATTCAATATAATGTATGTAATTAAATATTTGGAAAATTAATTAGTAATTAATGTTTAATTCAGTATGTAGTTTATTATTAATTTATTATGATTATATATACCATACAGATCGATTGATCGAATATGGACGATCATTCCTGGATGTATGATATGTACTTGGAGGATCGTAGAGGATTAAAGCCTGAATAATTCGAAGGGGTGGATAAGTTTATAAATTTTGCTTGTGCTCAAACTTATTATGTCGATGAAGGTAAGATAAAATTTCCCATGTCGGAGATGTGAGAATTGTTATTTCAAGAAAGCAGATGTTGTGGAGGAGCATTTATACCGCCGTGGGTTTATGTTTGGTTATTATCGTTGGACGGCACACGACGAAGCTATTGGACATCCAAACCATTATCAAATGGTAGGGGGCAACCAGTGGACTATGTATGATCAGTTAACTGCAGAGCAAAGGATGGTGTTTGACATTGCAGGGCCGAACTTTGTTCCTCCTTCATGGTTTAGTGTTAATGTCGATGGTAATGATGAATTCCAACCAACTGAAGTGAATGAGGTCGATGAAATGAGGGAAGATCCAGTAGCGACCGAGGAGGCTAATCTGTTGTCCACGCGATTTGCAGACGTGCTAAGAGCCGTTGATGAACCTGTGTTTCCAGGGTGTACTACACATACACAGTTGTCCTTTGTGAGCCGACTTATGAGCTTGAAGTGCGATTATAATGTTCCCCAAAGCCTCTTTAATGGTTTCGTGCAATTGTATGATGAAGTGTTACCTTTTGAGCACAAGATTCCGACCAGCTACTATGAAACTGAGAAGATAGTTCGAAATTTGGGGTTACCGGTGGAAAGAATAGCCATGTGTCCCAATGGTTGTATGTTGTATTGGAAGAATGATGCCAATGAAGAATCATGTAAGTTCTGTGGTGAAGCAAGATATGTTGTGGGTGCAGGCAGACGTAGGCCACAGAAGGTTTTATTCTACTTGCCTCTTATTCCGAGGCTACAAAGATTATATGCTTCGGAGGTGACCGCCAGCCATATGACTTGGCATGCGGAGCACGTAACAAAGGAGGGGATGATGTGTCATCCTTCAGATGGAGATGCATGGAGGATGCTAGACATGAAGCATCCTGATTTTGCTTCTGAGCCTCGTAATATTCGATTGGGTTTATGCACGGATGGATTTGCTACATTTAACAAATCTGGTCAGAATTATTCTTGTTGGCCTGTGATTGTCACTTCTTACAATCTTCCACCTCATTTGTGCATGAGGTCCGAGCACATGTTTATGTCGTTGATAGTGCCAGGTCCTCGAAACCCAAAGAAGTTAATTGATATTTGCCTCCAACCTCTTGTTGATGAGTTGTTGCAGTTGTGGGACGTTGGAGTTGCTACCTATGATGCCTCGAGGAGAGAAAACTTTATTATGCGTGCAACGCTGCTCTGGACTATCAGTGATTTCCCTGCATATGCTATGTTGTCTGGATGGAGCACTGCAAGTCAGTTGGCTTGTCCGATTTGCATGGAATCAGGATGTGATGCATTTCGCCTTGAAAATGGTCGGAAGGCTTGTTGGGTCGATTGCCATCGGAAGTTTTTAGAGATTGATCACCCCTTCCGTAGGAACAAGAAGGACTTCTACAGAGGGCACGTGGAAACAGGATTGCCACCTCCATTGCTATCATGGAAGCAGATATGGGAGCGAGTTCGTGCTTTCGTAACGGTCATGGAGGATCCTTCCTACAAGTCTGAAGAGTACGGGATTTCTCATAAGTGGACAAAACAAAGCATTTTCTGGAGACTTCCATATTGGAAGGACCTTCTAATCCGACACAATCTCGATGTTATGCACATTGATAAAAATGTCTTCGACAATGTGTTCAACATTGTGATGGATGTCCTTGGGAAGACAAAGAATAACTTGAATGCCCGGAAGGACATTCACCTATATTGCCATCGACCTGAGCTAGAGGTAGCAGATGATTACAAGGGTGTGAAACCTAAAGCAATATATACCTTGACAAGAGAGGCGAAGAAGAAGGTGATGGGGACCGTCAAATTCCCCGATGGCTATGCTTCCAACCTAGGAAGATGTGTTCAGAGTGACGATTGCGGTCTCAGTGGAATGAAGAGCCACTATTGTCACGTGTTTATGGAGAGACTCTTGTCGATCGCTTTCAAAGAGTTGTTGCATCCAAGCGTATGGGGCCCGTTAACTGAGTTGAGTATTATCTTCTTCCAAACAATTTGTTCGTCATCATTGTCAGTTTCTGTCATGGACCAGCTGATCCGGATGATTCCGCTATTGGTTTACAAGTTGGAGTGTATCTTCCCTCCATCCTTTTTTGACTCCATGGAGCATCTCATAGTCCATATGCCACATGAGACTCGAGTGGGTGATTCTGTCCATTATCGATAGATGTATCCATTCGAGAGAAATCTATTTAAGCTAAAAAAGAAGATCGTCCAAAAGAGTAATGTAGAAGGGTCGATCGTGATGGTGTACTTATGGGAAGAAATAGCTAATTTCTTGGTGCACTACTTCCCTTCGCATGATCCTTCCAAATTGAGGAGACCCGCCAGAAATGACGTCTTCGAGGGTGAAGGTTGTGCCTTATATATTTTCAATCACACCGACGAGGGTAGGAGGAAGGAGACAATAAGGTGGTTGACTGAAGAGGAAGAGTGGAAGGCCGCACACACATATATGTTGCTCAACTGTCCGGAAGTACAATCATACATTGAGTAAGTAAACAAACCGAACACACTTCTCATCAATTTATTTATATATGACTGAAGAGGAATTTACTTACCATTACTTACTTTATTATGTGTAGGATATTTGAGAGTGACATGGGGGATAATGTGGGAGATGACCTCATTGAAAACGAATTCGCGAATTGGTTTAAGAATTATGTAAGTGTTCGTAATTATACAAAATTCGATCCCATACGTCGTTGTATAGTATATTGCATATCTAGTTACTTCGGTACATGATTGTTTGATAGGTCTTAGATAAAGGAAGTGGCTTGGGACCAACTGATCTTTTGTGGAGTTTGACATGGGGACCTAATGTGAAAGCAAGAAGTTGGCCAAGATAATTTGTCAATGGCTATAAGTTCAACACTCTCGAACATGGTGTAGGGAAATCAACTATGAATAGCAGCGTTTGTGTTCGTGGGTCCAACTATGCGACGAACGAATCGGATTTTTTCGGTCTCCTCGAAGAAATTATTGAGCTTGACTACCCAAGTGCCCTTGCTTACCCACTGAAAGTTACCTGTTCAAGTGTCGATGGTATGATCCAACGACAAGAGGAACTCAAATCCATCCCGTATACCAGTTTGTTGAAATCAATCCGAAAAAACTATATAGAAGGTATGAGCCTTTTGTTCTCACGCAACAAGCTACGCAGGTTTATTGCGTTCAATATCCAGGAGCCACCCGTGACCGGATGGATTGGTGGCCTGTGTGCAAGACAAGGACTCGGAACAGGATAGAACAAAGGTGGGGATCCACGGGCCCAGCTGAAATAGATGCTTATCAGTCTGATGAAATCGTCACCCCTGAATTCTCCATCGACATAGGAGTAGGTGATGCACCGACAACCTTGCGAGATCCGTCAGGTGCGTTTGCTGAAGTCGCCGATGAGGTTACTGCAGAAGAAGAGGGTGTGTTTGATGAAGTCGATGACGACAATCTTGCTGCAGAAGAAGAGGACAAGTTGGAGGCGACAACAAGCTGCGAAGAAGCCTCTGACTGACCACCTCAGTGAACTACAAGGTGTGTTAGATATGCTCTGCTGAACAAATCCATCATGTCACCAAACATTATGTTTTCAGCAAAAGTGTCCATAAATTCTGTTTTGGGATTTTTTTTATGCAATATCCAAACTAATGTAATTTTGCTTTGTGCCTATCTCTACTTGCAGGGTTTCAGAGCATAGGAACGATCTCAGAGCATAGGAACAATCTCATAGCATAGGATTTTTTTATGCAATATCCAAACTAATGTAATTTTGGGATTTTTTTGTTGGACATGTACAATTGACCTATGAGGGAATTGAACCCCCTTCTTTGTGCAATGCACAACGCTCTTCCATTGAGCTAACAGGCTTTAAACCAGATGGATAACAGCAACTACAACAACATCCATTCAACACTTTCCTAATCGGCAACCTTATGAGTGTTTTTGAAAATTTTCAATTTCATGCTTGTCTTTGTTTTTGTAGCAATTTAGCTTGTTTGATGGGTAGTTTTTTGCTGCTACTTAATTGTTGAGTGCAAACATTGAGTTTTGGAGTTGATTCAATTCATTATATTCTCTAGCAATTTAACTTGGGTATTTTTCTGCTGCTACTTAACTATTGAATGCAAACTTAGAACAGTTCCACATTACAGGCACAATTATACTTCCATTGAATGCAAAAAAGACTAGAAATGAATTATACGATATACAAACTTACAAGTCCACAGTTCTTCAAATAAAACCTAAAATCTAGATGCAAAGCAAATCGTAGCAATACCCAATTCAAACACAAGGAACACAAATTCCGATCGGAACCGATGCCAATACCCAAAGCAAAACACAAGGAACAAAGAACCGCTTGAAAGAGAAGGAATGGATGCCAATATCAAATTGAAATAGAAGGAACACGAATTCGCTTCATTGCCAATTCAAACAATAAGAGAAACAGCAAGGGAGACGAGGGTGCTTACCACTAGAGTGGGAGGAGACGGTGATATTTTCGATCGGATTGCGCGAGTTTGAAGCCAATTCGAAGCCAATTCACCAAATCGGAGATGCAATTCCAACTGGTGATGAACCCTAGAACATATTCCACGCTCGAATTTGAAGCTAGTGGTTAGGGTTTGTATTCGATCTCAGACTACAACTAGAGTGGGAGGAGACTGAAAAATGGGCCATTTCCGAATTGGGCTTTTTAATGAAGTTGGGCTTTTTAATAAAATTGGGCCCATCTGCTTTTCAGTGTCTCAGCCTACAACTAGGGTTTGTATTCGAACTCAAATTTTCATCCAAAATTTCCGAGGGAACTCAAATTTTGAGTGGGAAATTTGAAGCGTCAAAATTCTAATCCCCAATTTCATCTCACTCTCTCTTTCATCTCTGTCAAACCCTAAGCGCACTCTCTCTCTTTCATTTCACTCTCTGTGCCACCCTTTTCCGTAACCCTAACCACACCGAAGCCATGAGGAGAGGTGCTGTGAGGAGGTCTACCCGCAACGGAGCCACCGCCAGACCACCAATTGCTCCGACCACGGGAAGGGGTAAGGCTAAACTAGCACCCACTCCCTCGGCTGCTCAATCTCCACCGGTGACCACCCAATCTCCAACCCCCACTACGCGATGTCCACCTCCCACTGCGCCATCTCCACGTCCCACTTCCCCCTCTCCACCGGTTAACTCTCCTACCAGGGCTTCACCTCGAAGACCACCTACCACTCGCCTCTCTCAACCACCGATCCCTAAACCTCCAACCAGACCGTCACCCCGGAGAAAGCTACCCACTCCCTCCTCTTCACCGGTAACCCAGCTACCCACTCCCTCCTCTTCACCGGTGACCCAGCTACCCACTCCCACCCCTCAACCGGCCCTCCCGTCAACCAGACCGTCACCCCAGAGAAAGCTACCCACTCCATCCTCTTCACCGGTAACCCAGCTACCCACTCCCTCCTCTTCACCGGTAACCCAGCTACCCACTCCCACCCCTCCATCGGTCCTCTCTTCAACCAGAGCATCGCCCCGGAGAATTCGCCCATCTGTGGCCTCCCAAACGCTGAACTCTTCACCCACTGCGCCCTCTCCGCCGGTTACATCTCCTCCCACTGTGGCCTCTCCATCCTCTCAACACAGGCCCTCGGCCGGGACTTTCGTATCATCCCAATCTCCAGCCCCTGTTAACAACAATGAGGGGGAATCATCTTTACACATTGAGGAGCATGCAGAGTCGCAAAACCCAGACGACGAGGATGCCACAACGAGTGATGAGGCTGGTAGGTGGAACAGAAAGGTGCACATTCAACTGGTGAATGGAATGTAAGTCATGGCTAGCCTTTCCCTTTCAATTTTATTTCTCTGAAATGACTAATGTAATTTGAGGTTTCCGAATTGTTGTCATTGTATATATGATGCATATAAATATACACACATTGAACTGAAAACAATTGACTGTGAAAGTTTTGGACTTATTAAACTGAGAGGAAATCAATTGAATGTGAAAGCAATGTTGATGTTGAATAGATAAATTGAATGTGAAAGAAATTGACTTATTAATGTAATTTTATGTTTTCATTTTCTGAATTTTCCTTTCTTTGAATTGGTGACTGTAATTTGATGAGTTGATTATTAATGATAATGATATACTGATGAAATCAACATTTGCATCATTCATCTATTCATTCTCTGTGTTGAGCAAGTCACCAGAACTAATACCCTTTTTTGGGGTATTGCATGATGAAGATTTGATGCAAGCAATCCTGCATTTGGAGTCCTCACACAGGTGATTCATTCTCATTTCGATGGCCCATATATATGGTGGAGCAATGTTCTTAAACCAACAATGGAGTTATGGTGGGAGATGTTCAAGGTATGACACAATTCAATCAAATGCTTACATGTATTGCACACACATATGACTTGAATAATATATAACAACAGTTTGTTTATTCTCGAATCAATTTGAGTCGATGTACATAGGACGAACAACAATTCCCAGAGTCAGTCGTTCGCAAAGCTTTCAACACAAAGGGAGGAGACCACCTGAGGAATGTATTTGGGAAGGCTCGCTCGGGAAAAACAAAGAAGAAGCCTACATGGGTGAAGCAAGTTATATGGGCCAAGATGTGGGAGATATGGAAAAAGGAGGACAAGTTCAACCACCAATCTGAAGTGAACAAGCAAAACCGAGTTGTTGCAACAGAGAAAGGCACCCCAATTTTCAGTGGTGGATCGGTGTCCACAACCGTAATGAAGAAGCAGCTGGTAATTTCCATGTTGTTTTCCGATTTACTATATTCTCAATCCTTACATTATTTAAACTTACTGTCTTTATAAATTTTATATTTGTGATATGTATAGTTAATGAATAAATTCATCTCTTGTAGAGGGAGGAGCTTGGAGCGGATCCAACACCAAAACAAACCTTTGAAAGGTGTCATAGAAAAAGAGATGGTTCTTGGGCAGGTGCTCAGTGCCAAGATACTGTGGTAATTACTTACAAACTCAAGTTTTTCTTTAATTACATTTTTCTGCTATGGTCTGGCTTACTTGCTTACAATAGTTGAACTTGAAGTATGGTTTGGTATATGGTTTTTCTTTAATTATTGTCAACCATGGCATGGTTTGTTATATGGTTTGTTATCTGTCATTTATCAAGCTTTGAATTTCTAGGACAAGTTTATCTGAGAATGGTTTGTTATATGGTTTGTTATCTGGTATGGTTTGTTATATCTTTATTATCAACCATGTAAGTTTATCTGAGAATATCTGATTCTGTTATTGAGAAAATATATCCGGCTTACTTGCTTACAATATGGTTTGTTATCTGGCATTTATCAAGCTTTGAGTATATGGTTTGTTATTTGGTTGTTTTCTACTCTGGTGCTTCTACTCTGGTTTGTTATCTGACATTTGTCAACCATGATATGATTTGTTTCTGCTATGGTATGGCTTACTTTCTACTCTGGTTTTTCCATCTGTTCCTACTCAGCCTTCATGTTCCATTCTTTTTCTTTGAATTTCTAGGATAAGTATGATCAGCTGCTTGAAGAGGAAATCGTAGATGACGATGGCCTGTCTAAGAATGGATCCCATTCTGTTGACACATACGCTGTGTGGCTCAACTGCTCAAGGCAATAGGTGGTGCGAAGCGAGGCCGGGTTCTGGGCATGGGATCGGAGTCTCAACGTATTTTGAAATCAACGTCGTGTCTGCAAACTAGTGCCCAGGTATCTGCATCTGCTCGTTTTGGCAATATGAAGGATTACGTTCTGACGGAGCTCTCCACCTTCAAGCAAGACTTGAGGAAGGAAATGGTGGAGTTGGGGGATCATGTGCAGATCTAGGTGGCCACAAACCTCAGGGAAGAAATCTCCTCAATTGGCGATAGAGTGCAGGAACAGGTAAGCACAAGCATAAGGCAGGACATGACAGCCATTGAGGAGCAACTGATGGGTGAGACTAAGAAGGCAAATGAAGAGTGGCAGGAGAAGCTTCTCAGCACCATGATGCAATTCTACAAGGGCAAACACCCAGCAAAGTAAGTTGGTATTTTTCTGATTTTGAAATGGTTTGTTGGACTTGTCGTATTTTGGTTAAAACTGGTGGATGTATTTTGGATTGTCTAACTTGCGGATGTATGGTTGATTGTTGAACATTGGTGACAGCGTTGTGTATGTATATAGCACGAAATTTATGTGCATGATGTTTACTAATCTATTTGAGAGCATTAGATATAACATTATATATATCTATATATATATCTATATATATATATATCTATATATATATCTATATATATATATATATATATATATATATCTATATATATATATTCTCAATTGTATAAATAGCGCATACAAATAATAGCAACAACATAAGCCACGAATTTAGCCACAACCCTGGCAACGATGCCCACCTCAAAACAAGAAACAACATCAGCAACGACTTTAGCCTCAAAGTTAGCCAAGAACATAGCAACGAATTAGCAACGGAACCAGCAACACACATGACCTGTTCCCCGCCACGAATTCAGCCACAATATTAGCCATGAAAATTTAGCCACGACATTTGCAACGACCGTTTCCGACGCTGTCGTCGTCGCCACAACTACGACAACCATAAGTCATACCCAGCCACAGAATTAGCCATGACTATATGAGTTTGTTGCTATTTTTGGTCGCTACGTCGGCCCGAATTTAGTCACGAGGCATATGGCTACGGATGGCCCGACCGTTGTTGAGTTTGTGGCTAAACCGATTAGCCATGGTAATTCGTTGCCGAAATCGTTGCTATTTTCCGTGGCTAAATCATGTTTTTTTAGTAGTGAATATAGTGTGCGATTGTTGGGCTCCAGTGTATGCATTAAATACGCCTGACATTAAAAAAAAGTAATAAACGGATCAAAGATTCGTTTATGTGTTTTTTTTAAATAAAATAAGTTTAAAAATTTTTGAAACAAAATAAAAACAAAAATTATGTAGAAAGATTCATTTGTTATTGCTGTTGTTTTTATGTTTCAAACTTTTTGACTTTTTGTACATATATTGAACTGATCTTTGATCCATTCGTTACTTTTTTTTTGGGTCCAAAGGAGGGCTATAGCCCATTCTTATTATAATATAAAAATAAGTTTTAGTCCCTTAGAGGGATTATAGTACCAGCCAGCATAATGAAAGTAGAAATACAGTCATGTTCAGCATAGGAGTTAGACAGTTGGAGAGACCAATTAGCTAAGGAATCAGCTTCCTTGTTCGCTTGCCTCCTGATGTTGCTAATCTTGATCTCCTAGTTACTGTTGTCTATGAGTTTGTGGCATTGGTTGACAAGGTGATAGCCAGAATGGGGAGGGGGGTTTCTGGTGTCCAAGAACTTGTAGACAATGGCCGAATCCGATTCAACAATGAGACGATGTATCCCCAATCGACGAGCTAGTCGTAAACCATGCAACACAGCCCATGTCTCAGCCAGCATAGCTGAGCATTCACCACAACTGAACGTGTAAGAGCGTATGATCTCACCTTCGGAGTCCCGGAGGAGTCCGCCACCTCCCGCAACTCCTGGGTTTCCTTTCGAGACCCCGTCTGTGTTGAGCTTTACCCAATTGCGGGAAGGGGGGGGGGGGGGGACCATGATTCGGGCGTTGTTTGGGTCTGCGTTTGGGGAGCCTGGAGAGCGATCGTCTTGGAACAGACCTCCCTGTAGATTCGTTACTTTTATAACGAATCTAAAATTTCAAATTGACATATTGTTTTTATATTATAATAACGAATCTAAAATTTCAAATTGAGGGTCAAACGGATCTAAAATTCATTTTTGTTTTTTTTTTATTAGGAAAGAATTCGGGCGAGCGAGCTCTACCCGATGGCATCCTTACGGATGAGGTCTAGAAGACCAGAATCGTTGTTAATATCGACACCCCAAGCAGAGTGGCAAAGGTGTGCAACCTTATCAGCCACTCTATTGCCTAATTGGGGAACATGAGAGAAGGAAACTTCTTTCAAAGTCGATAGTAGAAATTTAACATCTGATAAAATTCATTTTTGTTGATTGTATATAACACTTGTGCTCGGTGTATATAACAATCGCCGTTATGAACAATTTCAAATTGACATATTGTTTTGGTCAAAATTTCATATTGACATATAGAGTATATATACAAATGCAAATTGAGCTTAGCTAGCTTTATGTTCTAATCAATCATTTAGACAAACTCCTTTTGGATAAATTGTCACGCCAGCATGTTCAATCCGCGGTAATTAATACGGAGTACTCCGTATGTCAATTTTTTTATCCGTAATTAATACGGAGTATGTCGTATTTAAAGAAGAATATTTAAATTTAAAAAATTGTATGCAATTTTTTTTAGGGGTTGTTAAATACACCGCTAATTTTTATTGGATACACCGCTAATATTCGCAACTTCTTGCGTAGTTAAGTCCGCACTCGGTTGCGGAATACTCTGGACGTCGTGCCAAACAGGCTTAAAAAAGAACAGTTACGCAGCAACATGCGTACCTTTTTGTTCTTCCTCAATCCTGCTATATTGCCTAATTCCAGACTTGTGGCCGAATCTATTGGATTTGCAAAGGGTGAAAAGTTACGCAATGTGATGCGTAGCTTTTTGATTTTTTTTTGGTAGGGACTCCGCATCCTAATGCAGACCTCACTCCGCAACGTCTTGCGGATGTTTTGTCGAAGGTCTTTTAGGGCGTGTTTGGCACGATGTTCAGGGAGGTCCGCATCTCGTTGCGTAGCTCGGTACGCATGGGGTTGCGTAGCTTAGCGGTGTATCCAGTAAAAATTAGCGGTGTATTTAGCTTTTTCGTTTTTTTTATCAGGAAAAAATCCGAGGTCAAACAAGTCTGAACCTCGAGGGCCGACAAGTCAGCAGATGGGTAACCGTCTAAATAAACCATAAAAATACAAAGTGGTGCAAAGTACATGCCATAACTCTACAATGACGAAACAAAACACAACTACACCGAAACAAGACGAGGACGTGGACGAAAAACGAAGTTAAGCACAACTCTCATAAGTTTATTAAATTGCAATTCAACATACTCCGGGGTTGGAGTCTTTGCATAGGTTTATTAATATTGAAAAATGTTAAATTAATAAGTTCTTGTAAAAGGTCAAATCTCATAGGCTCATCGGGTTGAGCTAATTGTTTTTTTTTATTAGGTAAAAATTCGGGTGAAGAATCTACCCGAGAGCACCCTTACGAATGAGGTCTTGAAGGTCTGTGTCGTTATAGATGTCGAGACTCCTGGCAAAGCGGTAATGGTGTGCAACCTAATCAGTCACTTTATTGCCATCACGGGATATGTGAGAAAAAGACACATCTCTCACTCTCAACAGAAGGGCATGTGGTTTGCTTTTTAAGATAATTTATGAGTATTAGAGAATCTCCTTCAATATTTAATTTGTATATACCCAGCTCTACATATTGGGTAACTCACTGTCTTAGACCAAAGGCTTCAACCCTTAGAAGGGTCTGGTTATCAATCATGTCGCAACCAATATGAATGGGTCGGCCCTCCCAGTCTTGAACAATAAAACCAATCAAGTTGTTGTCATTCGCAAGAGTTGATCCATTAAAGTTGAGTTTGAATGTGCCTAGAGGAGATATTTTCCAGTTGATTATTTGTCGTTGGACATTCTTCTTAGTTCTCTGGTTAATTGTTTTGGTGTAATTTATATCCGCATTGATATTTTGTTCATAATTGGCTTTTTTTTAGCCAGTTTGCCATGTGCATGCTGGTTATTTGTTTAATGGCATCTTTAGATGGTGGTGGTTCATGCCGAAATATAATTTGATTTCTAACATACTAAGTTGTCCACCAAGTGAAAGCTATTTTTGATAATTTGTTGTTGTAATCGGTCGTGTACTGGTCTTTTTTTTTGCATATTTTTTCAAAGTTATATCATAATGTTAGTTTGTCTCTTGTTTACTTGGCTTTTTTTTATTAAGTAAAAATTCGATACACCAGATAGGTCTGGTGGCTTAATGGGTCAAAATAATTGACGACGGACAAACCGTCAATACATGTCAAAGACAAAGAAGCAACAAACAAAGCAGAAAAAAATAATTACAAGAGTGTAGTTACATACGCAGGCTAGCGCTAACAATAAAGGAACATTAGCAGTGGATGACACCTCTTCTACTAGTTAGTAGAGGCGATGTAAAGAATCCCTGGGGAACTAAGTGGAAACCTCATATCTGGACTCTGATATATATCAACGAGTCTTTAGATTTTGATCAGATCCACGACCTCTCGCACGTCGACAAAAAAGAAGAACACCGCTCAAAACTGCTAGCCCTAAAGTCAATGAACTATACCACCAAGCAACTTGGCAAAACCCAGCCAACCCAAGTACGATGGGCCTCTCGGGACCAAGGAAAAAACATGGGGCCTAAAGCAAAACAAGAGCCGCTAGTCCAAGTCAGAACATAAACAGGTAGCCCCCCGCCCGACCATTCACCGACGATCCAAGAGACAGGCAAGAATCTGGCGATCTGGGGGAAGCAGGCAAGCAGAAGCGGAGCAAAAACCATCGATCTACAAAAGGCCCAACCCAATTTCACAAGATGAGGGGTCCTAACATAACACCCCGGACACCATGAGGAATAACCAATACGCACGATTGTGGGGGTGCTAGAATAGAGGAGGACGAAGACAAGCCAGGGACGGCGCCATCGGAATTGCATCGTGCACAACCCTGAAAATGGTTAAGACAAGGGCGGAAACCGTCGGCGGTAAGAGCGATGAGGGAAACGACGACATGCGAGGCTATTGAAAGGAAAAGGATCCGCAAAATAGAAATTGGTGAGATTGATTTGGCCAAGAATGTATTGATAAGGAAAGAGGATTGATACCATGGATCATAAGGAGAGTTTCTCTCTCCTAATTTACTAGACAATGTGTTATTTCATATTTCGAATCTTTTTCTTTAAAAAAAACATAGAATAAACTCCAAAAGAATTCTTATATATGTTTTTTATTTTCTAAAACATTATAAATATATGAGAATTTACAATAACATATATACACATGTAAGAAGTAGGGGTAATATTCGAGCCGAACGAGTCGAGCTTGGCATGTTCAAACTTGGCTCGAATGGGAGATAAGCTGAATCGAGCTGAGCTCGAGCCCAAAAATGATATGAGTTTAACAACCCGAGCTTGGATTGTTAGGCTCAATCAAGCCAAAAGAACAAGCCTGAGCTCGTTAGTTGGGCTCATTCGAGCTCGGGTATGCCCCTGAGTCATAGTCGAAAACCTATGTTTATTTCACAACCGACAAACCTTATTCCTCAAATCTTGTAGAAGCTTGAAAATCATCTTCACAACCCCTGACTTCGTAGCCCCTTGATAATGCATATTTCATATAGGCATTATAGGTGTTTCTTATTGCTTTTAGGTATTGGTTTTGCTATGTTTTGAGTCTAGTTCCGTTTATTACTTGTGAAGTATTCGAGTTCGGAATCTATGCGTTTTCAGTGTTTATTCTGCAGAATTACATTCCGACCTTAGATGGACTATGGAAAGAGCTTAAGAAGCATGTTTTGGAGCACATGGGAGCTAAGGAAGAGCTAAGGAGGAGCAAGGAGGCACGACATTGGAATTCGTTGAAGGAAAATGAGGAACGTCGAGCATTACAGGAACAACGCCCGCCACCCCTTGCACGTCGCCCGCCGTTACCCCAGATCCCGAATATGCGGTTTTGGATCCGAAGACAATTAATTTATATTATTTTCTATTATTTCTCCTAGGGTTTTTGCCGACCTTTGAGGACTCTATTTAAGTTATTTTGAGTTTATTCAGCCGGGGGTGTGGCTATTGTCTGAAACTATGAACACCATTAGAGGGGGGGGGGGAGAGAGAGAGAGAGAGAGAGAGAGAGAGAGAGAGAGAGAGAGAGAGAGAATTGACCTATGAGTTGCTAAACTCATAGTTTCGCTTGTGATTCGAAGACATGGTTGTTTAGATTGAGATTGAGTTTGGTATGCGCCTATCTGTCTTGATTGAATAGAGTCAATGTGTCAATTAGTCTTGATTACTTGAGTTCTTAATGCTATTCTTTAGTGATATCAAATAAGATGATTGAATCTCTGCGGATCTCTCAACTTTAGTCAAGTACACCTAATAATATGAATAATTGATAAATCAATCTGAGGACCATGAATTACAACCATTGTCAGAGAATTTGTAACGGCCCGGGATTATGATTCCCGGGTTAAGTTTCGAGGGATGAAACCCCTCGTTAGGACCTTGCGCCCCGAGTATAGGTTGATGGTTTGAAATTCTAAACTAACGTTTTCAAAGTGGGATTTCATACCCAAGTTCGAAGGGATCGTTGAAATCCTCGGGGAAGTCCCTTGTACCTGTCGTAGGTCTAAGCGTGGAAAACCAATGGTCACACAAATAATGGAAGTAAAGCATAATACAAGGGGGTGCCACGGCAAAGCCGGGTCAAAACATGATCAACCATTCAAATCCAAACCGTAATTAAATTGGTGAAGTCGAAATCTCAGCTCTCTCTTTCCGCCATGTTAGACCCCGCGGTCATGGAGCCAAATCAGCATCAATAGTAGTAAGCATAACGGATACCTAAAAAAATTGGTAGTGAGCGGGATCAGATTGGCTCTGCATCCCGGCCCTAAGCACACACATACGCTATGCCTAATAAAGATGCTTCTAGATGCAAGGCGGAACATTAACACACTAACATGCTCCTAAGATCAAGTGCATAGTAATAATAAGGCCTTAGCACAAAATACCAAGTGGTATATCCCTCTCCTACCTCCACCCCCCTTCCTGATAGAGCAGAGACGGCACGCATGCCATAATAATCGGGCGGCACGCATGCCCAACCCTAAAGCCCGCAGGCAGCTCATAATATAAGTAAAGGAAGTTCCATGACTCGATTGACTCAGGACGGGACCCGATGGGAGTAGGTCGTCCTATAACCCTAGCAAAGACTCTAGTTACGTCACAGATAACGGCCGTTCTGTTTACATACGCATAAAGAAGTAGAATGCTCAACGGTCAATGCAACCTAACATGGTACTACATGACATGCTGATTATGAATGCAAGCACCTAGTATATCATGCACCTAAAGCAGGGAATTTCTCTATTTCAATCTGAGTAAGCTCCGAAGAGACTTACCCGGCGGTGCAGAACAGCAAGGCAAGCATTACGATAGACTAAAAATCACCTAGATACATATCAGAACACATATATAAGTCTACGTCTAACCATTCAAGCACTGAAAACATACATCATTAAACGAGAATAACAACCATATCGATCACAATCATCATTCCAACAAGTTCAACCATTCATCTCATTGCCACATTCCGTAAGACCACATCATTCTCATCATTTCATTCAACCACATTCATATTTCCGCAATAATAAATCCGCATATCATATATATCAAGCTCATCATATTCATCATATCTCGAAAGCATAAATTAACGATACACCAGTCTAACACTTCATCATGCCATTAGTCAATACATCATGTCATTAGTACACACCAATCACGATATTAGTCAACCATTCACATCAATCATGCTAGTTAGTCACCGATCACATAATTCCCGAGTTAGTCTCGAAACCGCTTTAAAATCCGAATCAACTAGTTAGAAATTCCGATCGTTGAAAACGCTCATCAAATTCCTTTTTCAATTTAATTCCGATAATATACTTTTAAATTTTCAAGTCCCATAATATTATATTTCAAATCACCCTAATATCATCTACTAAATACCTTTATAAAATATTTCCAATTCCCCTAAAATCCCAACCATTTTTATTTAATAAACCAACCCTTATAATTCTCCCAAAATAATATTTTATCTCATAAAAACTCAAATAATATTGTATAGATATATATAATTTTAATTCCGCTAATTAGTCAAATAAATAAACGGATAACCCGAATCGAACCGAACCCACTTAAATTCAACCGAACCGAACCAAATCGAACCCGCTAATTTTTAACCCCAACCGGTTTAAATGAATAGCAATATATATACTCCATCCGTTCGCGAAAACTTGTCGTTTTAGACTTTTGATTTTGTTCAAAAAAACTTGTCATTTTAGAGTTTTTACCCATATATTTTCAAAATTACCCTCATTTGTTTAAATTTTGAATTACTTTGAAAAATGTAATTGTACTTTGCTTTGATATAATTATGACAAAAGTAGGGGCAATCTAGGTAGTTTAAATATTTCTTAAATATTGTGCCGGAACCTAAAATGACAAGTTTTCGCGAACAGAAGGAGTATAAGTTAGTCGTGGGGCCCACAATGGCCACATCAGCTGCATCTTCCTCCTAAATTCAAAGGAGAGCTCCCGCCAGCCATGGCTTCCTTGCTCGCAGCCACGACGCCCGACGGAGCTCGAAGTTGCTTCCGGCTCCTTTGCTCCCCCTCGCCCAGGCTATTCGCTCGCTTGCTGGCCCTCTCGCTTGTTGCTACCTTGCCCTCGCTCAGCTTCGACGCTCGCTCGCTCGCCCGCCTAGCGCTCTCTCGGCTCGACGTAGCTCGCTCATGCCTCTCTCGAGCTCGCCGGAGCTCTCGAGCTAACCCAATCGTCCCGCACTCAGCCGTCACTCACTCCCAACTAATCTAAACATTGAATAAAGCACGAATTCGAATCGAGGAAGGAAGGAAACGATGGAAGCTCACCGAGGTGATTTCGCGACTTCAGAGCTCCCGATCGGAGTCTCGAGTGTCATCGAAGGCTCTCGATGACTCGTCGGACCTACGTCGGATATGGGTGAGCGTAATGGAGGAGCTCAAAGGTGATTTGGATCGAAAACGGAGGAGAATGACTTACCGTAACGAGGCTTCGCAAAACAGAGGAGGGAGGAGCTACGATGGCTGCGCTGGGAGTTTCTAGGCGGTGTCGGGGCAGTAGTGGACGTCGGAAGGGTGGCTCGGCCTCCTGCTGCTGCTGCTCATCGAGGAACGCAAAGGTGGAGGCTGGCGATGCCGTGAACAGAGCTGGCGCAATGGAGGAAAGCGGTGGTGGCGCTGAACAACGGTGATGTTGGTGATGGTGCTAGCGTGAAGGAGGGAGCAGAATGGTGAGTTGAGATGGTGATGGTGAAGCGTGACGGAGATGGAGTGAAGGAGAGAGCAGGAGAGCGTGATGGTGGCTGGAACTGACGGGGAGAGGGGTTCAGTTTGCAGGGTAAGGTGAGGTGAAGGAGTTGGTGAGAATTGAGTGTGAATTTGGTTAAATCAATACCCGTAAATAAATCCCGAATACGTGAATTTCAAATCCCGCAATTAGTTTTTAAATGTTAGTTTCCTCGAATCCCGCTCTCTAGCTCAATTAGATTTTTAAAATCGAAAATGATATCGCCATCCGATAATTATTTTGAATTTTAGAGGTAAAAGGACGGAAATTGATTGTCAAATTTTATATTCCTACCGGAATCCGCTAAACGAGTTTTAAACCCTATTTAAATTCATTTTTAATTCTTTTTTTTCGTAAAATTAGGATTTGAAAATCCGAGCCTTTACAGAATTACAGGTGAAATGTTCTTTCTATTTTGATATCAATTTGCTTTGTGATTTTCAATTTAGTTACTTTTATATTTGTTATTTGTCTAAAGGTTATTGTTTTTGCTTTAAAGAGTCTTGTCTAGAGTTATTGAATAGGAAATCGTTTCTCTCTGTGGGTTCGACACCGGACTTTCTTGCTATACTAGTAGTTATTTGGTTTATCAATTGCTTGATTGCCTAATCTATTGGTTGTGTATTTAAATTTGGATTTTTATCACTAGTTTGGGAAAGGCGAAATTGCCAACGACATTCGTCCCACATCACCCCTACTTATAAATTAACAAATTTACTGATGTTGTGCCTTTGAGTGATGATTGGAGTTTTTGTATTCTACTTTGATCAAGTAGTTTCTATATACTACCTCCGTTCAACAATATAAGTCATTTTTAGGTTTTGCATGTTTTTTAAGAACTTTAAAAAGATGGTAAAATATTAATTTTTTATCAAATTTTTTTAAACAATTTGAGACTTATTAGTAAGAAGTATAAAATTGTTAAAAAAATTTGATAAAAAATAAATATTTTACCATCTTTTTTATGTTCTTTAAAAATGTGCAAATCCTAAAATGACTTATATTGTTGAACGGAGGTAGTATTTTGCTATCAAACGTCAGTTGTCATAGCCTCATTCGGGTCTCTCATCCCTAGGGGTGGTCGTTACAAATTAATTGCTAATTCAGTTAATTGCTTTGCAATTAATTGAGTATTTCAATTACCAAACTTTCAATAGCGTAATTAAATCGAAAAGAGCAATTAATTGGTATAAATTAATTGTTAATTTCAATTCAATTCTTTAATTAATTGATAATTGTAATGCTCAATTGGGTGAGTTTGATGTGTTTCCATTGTAACAAAACCTCTGAGTTCCAAAGTCGCACAAAACGAAGCGATTTCCTACTTCCGAGCTTTGAGATTTAGTACCACCCATTGCTGAAAGAGAAGCTTAGCTTTCAAAGCTCTGTGATAATGCATATTTAGATAGACATTATAGATTATTTTTAGGGTCATTTAAATGTATATATTGCATTTTAATAGGTTAGTTAACTTGTTTGCTCATTTGGTGTTTAAGTGCGGAATCTACACAGTGTGTGATTGCAGATTTTGGATTCGAAGTAGTGAGGAGGTCATTCATGAGAGTTATATGGATCACATGGAGGTGAGATCGAGCTAGAGAAGCCAAGTTGGAATGCATAAGGAAGAAGTAAAGGACATACAAGAGGAAAACGGAGACCCGTGGCCAGAGGAATAAGGAAGAAAGAAATGCCACACCCGCGGCCTTCAGAGTAGCATCCGCTGCCAGGATTTGAGACCTCACTGTAGTAGTCGCGCCCGTGGCCTGGTCGCGACTTTAATGGGCCGATTCAGCACCAATTTCCTATCTTTCCTAAATTGGGCCTATCTTTGGAAAACGTTTTCTAGGGTTTTTATGACGGTATTCTTAGGTATTTACAGACGGAAATTAGTTGCTTTTAGGTGATCTTTTGACTTTGAAGACTTGAGAGACGACGATTTAGAAGCATGAGCAACTAAACTCATCTTGTTTTGCCTAGTATTAAGACTTGGTCTCGTTGAATTGTGAGTTTGGAATTCTAGTTGATTTATAAGATCTACTTCAACTTCTTTGTGCTTTCATTGCTTGTTGGTGTTGATTCTATCTTGATTCGCGACCTCGTTAGATTTGCATCGTTGCTAGTGTTTTGATTCATATGTTTGTGAAACTTAATCCAAAGTAGCGAATACAATTGAGTGGATCTCGTAGAAAAGCTTAATTGTATAACAAGTTGACTATAGGTTAAATGATAGTTCTTTAGGGAATTAATATTGCTTATAAGCTTATATATCTTGAGACTTAGTGCCATTCCTAGGATTAAACCTTAATCCGTGTTAAGATTGCTTAGGAATAAGGGATTATTAGGACTCATAGGACTAATAGTCTATTCAAATCAAGATAAGAGTGGATATAGAAAAGACACAACTAGAAGGAAGAATTATGATCAAGTAGACGAACCAAAGTTGAGAATCGTAGGTGAAACATCTCATTCATCATTGTTTACAACCATCACCATTATTTACTTCTTCAATTCATTTCATCTTTACATCTCTACAACCCCATTGTTTACTCTTGTTGGTAATTATAATGCATAAAGTCAAAGTAGTTCCTTGTGGATCGACTCCAGACTTACTAGCTATACAAGTTGGTTAGTTTTGATATTCTTTTGATAGGAATACAACGGTTTTGTCTTGTCAAAAATTGGCACCGTTGTCGGGGAACTATTATTGTTCACTTTGCGTGTTTGATTACTGACTTAGGTGTGGACCACGTATATGGTACGCACTCGTTCTATTAACTCATCTTTATTGTCATTAGAGATCGAGAGGACTCTCTCTAGATTAAGGTGAGAAGCTCATGGTCGCTTTCGTGAGTTACCTTTCGATCAAGGAGAAGAAGAGAGTATAAAGATGGCTAACGAAGATAACCGAACTCTTAAGGAGCTCACAACACTAGACTTGGCCCAACAACCGTTGGCGATGGAATTCCCCGAATTCAAGGAATGTGTGAACTTTGAGATGAAGTCTGGGGTGATCCATCTCTTACCCAAATTCCATGGGTTGAGTGATGAGGACCCCCACAAGCACTTGTCCGAGTTTCATACTATTGTGGTGGGAATGAAGTAAGGCAATGTCACGGAGGAGCAAATCAAGTTGAGGGCATTCTCATTCTCGCTAAAGGATACCGCTAATGAGTGGTTCTACTATTTGCCCCTAGGTAGTGCACCCACATGGACTGAATTGAAGCGTCTCTTTCTTGAGAAGTACTTTCCTGCGATGAAGTTAAATAGCCTAAAAAAGGCTATCGACATCATCGACCAGCAGGCTACAGAAACCATTTATGAGTACTTTGAGCATTTCAAGAAGCTTTGCTCTAGCTGCCCTTACCATGGTTTTTCAAATGAGGGATTTGGTGCTCTTTCTATTCAATTGGTTGCTTGGCGAAGAGCGCAAGGCGGTGAACTCTGCCTATGGAGGCAACATCTTGAACAAAACACCTAATGCTTCTTGGGAGGTGTTTTCAGAGCTTTTTGAGGGATCTAGACAATTCAGCAAAAGCGGACATGCGCGTGGGGTGCTAGCGCTTGACTCAAACTCCACTATGCAAAGCGATATGGCAGAGATGAAGGAGATGATGAAACGGATGATGCTTAAAGGAACCCTACAACATCTCAAGGCATGTGGGCTCTTTTCTGATCCAAGTCATCCCATGGATGCTTGTCTCATGCTGCAAGAGCAAGAAGTGGAGGTGAATGCAATGGGAGATTTTGTCCCAAAAAATTAAGGGTATGGTAATTTTGCTAACAATGTCAATGCAAATGACTATAATGCAGGTTACCAACAGGGCTATGGTATGAGAAACAATCCACAACAACAACCTCCTTTCCATTAGCAGAGAGGACCCTAATACAGACAACAATTTGATAATAGACAGCGGGGTCCTCAATAAGGAGGCTCGTCCATTGATGATATACTCTCAAAGCTATCCTAGAACTGCACACTCAATTGATACAAGCACTGAAGGCAACAGAGCAACAAGTGAGCCAATTGGCTCAAACAGTGGGGGAACTTCAAGCTCGAGACTCTGGGAAGCTACCGTTGTAAACGGTGGTGAACCCAAAGGAGAACGTCAGCGCCATCACCCTTAGGAGTGGCAAGGAACTGTTTGACACTCCTCAGGGTGGAAAAGAGGATGTAAACAAGAAGGATGGGGATTCCCAGGTCGAGGATGAGGAGAAATCTGAGATGAAAGGATGTCATGAAGAGGCCACACCTGTGACCGGTAAAGCCGCTCCCGCGACCAACATTGAGGGTGGTTCTGTAATGGCAGCACCCGCGGCCAATGAAGGCGGCACTCGCGACCATTTGTCCGGGGATGAATGTTCATCCAAAACATCACATCTCAACATCTATCAACCTATCCCGCCTTTCCCAGATGCCTTGAAGGAAGTTAGGAGACCAGAGAGCGATAAAGAGATCTTTGAGGCATTTAGCAAATGTGAGGTAAATATCCCACTTCTTAAGCTTATTAAAAGTAGTCCTCGATATGCTAAGTTTTTGAAGGAACTATGCATGATAAAGAGGAACCAAAAGTTGAAGGGGAAGCAAAAAGTACAGGTGAGTGAACATGTATCCGCTATGTTTTGAAAGCGTTTGCCCGAGAAGTGTAGTGATCTAGATATGTTCACCATCCCTTGTACAATAGGTGAAACTAAGTTTGAAAGAGTTATGTTAGACTTAGGAGCATCTATCAATGTTATACCTTACTCCCTCTATAATACTTTAGGACTTGGTACTTTGCATGAAACAAGAGTGGTGATTCAATTAGCGGATCGCTCTTACATATATCCTAGAGGCTTTGTTAAGGATGTTCTTGTGATGGTTGATTCCTTGATCTTTCCTGCTGACTTTTTCATTTTGGACATGAAACACGACTCTCCTGACGCACCTATCCTCTTGGGTAGGCCTTTCTTAAAGACAGCCAGAACGAAAATTGATGTTCATGCTGGCTCTCTTACTATGGAATTTGATGGTGTGAAGGTAGAGTATAATATTTTTGATGCCATGAAGTTTCCTTCAGATGATCATTCCTTGTGGTTTCTTGATGTGAGAGAGCCATGTGTTGAAGATATGCTGTAGATTAGTAATGATGATGATCTACAGGTGGTTTTAGAGGCTCATCTGGATGAGCTTGCTATTCATGATTCTATCCCTACTAACCTGCAGGAAACCTTGATGGATCTAGTGGCTCAACCATCTTATACTTCTCCCTACAATGGGGGACCTTTTGAACTAACTCTTTCGGAGGAGAAGCTCATTCCTTCTATTGTGCAGGCACCTAAAGTTTAGATCAAACCTTTGCCAGATCACCTCAAGTACGCATTCTTAGGGGATGGTGATACGTTGTCCCTCATCATATTCAACAAGCTCAACCAAAACCAAGAGGAGAGGTTAGTTGCAGTGCTTAAGGAGAACAAGACAGCCCTTGGATGGACGATAGCGGACATCAAAGGGATTAGTCCCGCCATTAGATGAAGGAGACAAGCCATCATGACAACCACAAAGAAGGCTCAACCTACCGATGATGGAGGTGGTGAAGAAGGAGGTGCTGAAACTCTTTCAAGTCGGCACGATTTACCCCATTTCGGATAACAACTGGGTGAGTCCAACACAAGTGGTGCCTAAGAAAGGAGGCGTCAAAGTGGTAGAGAACAAGGAGGGTGAGTTAGTACCTACACGAGTCCAAACGGGTCGGAGAGTATGTACTGATTACCGCAAGCTGAATGCGGTGACTCGTAAGGATCACTTCCCCCTTCCTTTCATTGATCAAATGCTTGATCGCCTTGCTGGGCACTCTTTTTTATTGTTTCTTAGATGGCTACTCATGGTATTTTTCAGAATTCCATTGCACTAGAGGATCAAGACAAAATGACATTTAAACGTCCTTTTGGCACATTTGCATACCGCAGAATGCCATTTGGATTGTGTAACACACCCGGTACTTTCCAAAGGTGTATGATCAGAGGGTTTCTCAACCAAATAAATTTATAGTCAAGACCCCGCTATAGGATAGTGGAGTCAGGTTCATCCTCAAGAGAGAAGCCAACGGTTCTAGGTTTAGTTGGTTTTTGGGTTCGGGGGATAGCGGGAAGATGTGTAAGGTTGATGTTGACGTTGGCTAAGAGCTGGCCAATGTCGAGGGATGGAGAGGGAAGTGGTGGTCTGTATCGTGTGGCTACGCAGAATTTAAAACAATGAAATAAAATAATAAAAGTGCAAACTTCCAAGGTTAGGGATCACCATAACAATAAACACATGTGTAGATCATGAATCGCACAAAAGAGTATGCTTTATATCAAATAACTTTCGTCATTAAAAAATAGGAATATAGAGGCTCTCGCATAAACCCTAAGTGTTACTATCACTTTTCCATAATTAATCCAAATTCATAATAAGATCACTTTTGCTTCAATATCATAAATAAGGATCATCTACTACTCTCGTAGAAGAATCATGCATATAGGATAGAAGATTGAAGGTTCGATAATGTATAACAAAGTAATATAAAGATACTCTAGAAGGGGGGTTGAATAGAGTATGCCAACTTTTCGCTGATAATCTCAAGGCTTTTGAAACACTTGCAAAACCCTTTGAGAGTAGACTTAATTCTTTCCTTTGGAAAACCTGAATTACAAAAGAGTTATACAATTCGAAACAAGTGCGGAAATATGGTAAAGCAATAAGTAAAGGACGCAACGAATTGTTAACGAGGTCCGGCTCCTTAAAGGCTTAGTCCCCACCTAGGGTTCTTCCACAACCCTAGGATTCAACCGGCTTTATTGATTCACAAGACTTAGGATCCTAATAGCTCACCGAGAAGCCTCTCTCCTATACAATTGCAATCTAGTCAACTCACGTTCCCTTGGAGTCCTAGACCAATCTAGAAGAGCCCCACCTCTCTCAGCTATCTAGTACAATCCTCTTACACTTCATGAATCAATCGCCTAGTGTTCACTTCCTGAGTTACAAACTCTTTAGTATAACACTCTCTCAAAATATATCCTATAAGCTCACTGTGTAACTCTCAAATGCGTTGAAACAAAATATATGACTCTTAACGACTAGCAGAGAGTACACGAAGAAGACAGATTGACTTGAGGGCTTGAGTGCGAATGCATGCTTGTGTTTGACAACTGTGTCTATCTTCTCTTCTTCATCTCCTTTTTATGTTTGAACAAATCTGCGCCTAAGGATCTTCTTCAACGGCTAGAACAGATCATGTCTTAAGAGGTAATCTTCACAATCTTCTATTCTGGGAAACTTTGAAGCCACAATCTCCGATATGATCCTTCATGTCTTAAGCTTAAGGTGGAAGATTTTCTTTCAAAATACTTGCTGCATTGTTAGTACATATAATAATATCTGGAAATATATATATTAACATATAATAACATCCGAAAATAATATGCACATAATACAGGTTTTGTGTTTCATCAACACAGCTGTAGCTTCAAGACCTTAGACACAAGCTATGTGTCAAAGCCTTTGAAACCATTTCCGATTTTCATCAAGGGAGTGGAGTTATCAAAGATGATAAAGACATACAAATTCATAAATTGATAAATCAAACACACATATCTATGTTGGGATCACCCCAACCCTAGAAGAAGGAAATTAGAAAGAAGACATAATAAAAGAAAATAACTTTATCATAAAATAAAACTAAAACTTACAACCGTTCGTCTCTTTCCTCCTCATTCTCTCTCTCGACTCTCTCCTCTCTTTCTTCTAACTATTTGCGTCCGAAGACGACTTGACTTGAATTGATGAAAAACCAGCCCCTATGGATTTATTCATAGGGCTCAATCCTTGCTACTCAAGGAGAGCAATCTATCTATCATCTATCTATATCTATCTAAAGATAAATCTTTCCTAATAAAAATAAATAAAATAATAGAAAATCCCCTAGGTAAATATGGATTTAACCAAAGAGGATAAATGTTCATCTAAGGAGATAAAAGGTCTTCAACTTCGTTCTTAAGTAATCTCCCTTGAATTCGGACTCCAAAAACGCGTCGGACAACTTCTGTAGGTCACTCGATATAGAGTCAAAGGACTCGACATCAATTCATGTTGTGTCTTGAGTCATGCGTCACTCGACAATCGAGTATGTGGTGTAGTGTCGAGTGGAAGTTCACTCGATATCGATTGGTTGGGTCGACGTCGAGTGGGCTCAGTCGACTTTCAGCATTCTGCTCCATCTCGAAACACACTTTCCCAAGTCCTTGTTGGTCGATTGACGCATATGAATATGCGTTGGAAAGCCCTTTTCAAGGGCTACAAATCTCATGAAGGCATCAAAACTTGATTCAAAATTATGAATGGCGAAAAGTGGGTTTTTTCTCCAGATGCACCATCTTGCGCTCTTCCTTAGCTTCTCAAATGTCTTCATGGTTTCCCTTTAAGCTCCAAAGTGAGTCCAAACTTCTCCAAATCATCTCTAAACTCCTGAAAATCATATCAAATTTTGTGTAGACTCCATATCTTACAATATTAAGCATGACTACACAAATTCCTAATAATCCCATCCCAGAATGCAAATATAACATAAAAATTGGCATAAAAGATAGACATAAAACATGGTGAAATGAGCGCACATCAGTGTATGGTAAGCATATTTTATGAGTATATTGAGCACTCTATAAAGGTTTTCATGGATGATTTCACAGTCCATGGAAATGATTTTGATTCTTGCTTGCACCATCTAACATTGGTACTTAAGAGATGTATAGAGACCAATCTGGTCCTCAATTCTGAAAAATGTCACTTTATGGTTGAGCAGGGAATCGTTCTAGGCCACATTGTCAATCTCCCGAAAGGGAATTGAAGTTGATAAGGCAAATATTGACATCATTCAATCCTTGCCTTATCTTACTAATGGGCGAGGAATTCACTCTTTCCTTGGTCATGCAGGTTTAATTTTATCGCAGGTTCATCAAGGATTTTTCGAAGATTACCGCTCCATTATGTAAACTTCTAAAGAAGGAGGCAACATTTGATGTTGATGACAAATGTAAGGAGGCATTCGATGAATTGAGAGCTAGGCTTACAAGTGCACCTATCATCCAAGCTCCGAGTTGGTCAAAACCCTTTGAGTTGATGTGCGACACAAGTGACTATGCGGTGGAAGCTGTGCTTGGGCAGAAGATTGAATGAGCTTCGCATGTGATTTACTATGCATCCATGATGCTAAATGGAGCTCAACGGAACTACACAACCACAGACAAAGAACTCCTAGCCGTGGTGTTTGCATTGGAGAAATTCAAACCCTACCTACTTGGCGCTAAGGTAATTATTTACACTGACCATGCAACCCTTCGCTATCTTTTAATGGAAAAAGAAGCCAAGCCAAGGTTGATCCGGTGGATATTGATCTTGAGTGAGTTCGATGTGGAGATCAAAGACAAAAAGGGTGCAGAGAATCTTGCGGCTGACCATCTAAGTCGAATACTACATGTGAATGGAGTTGGAGAACACCCACTCATCCTTGTCCAATTCCCTGACGAGAGCCTAATGCAAATCTCAGAGTCGTTAGAAGGCCGCACCCACGGCCTACCTAGGGGAGCTACTATAATAGCAGCAGCCACGACCCAGGAGACAGCACCCGCAACAAACCCTGCAACCGACTCTTTTGACTCTCCGATGATGTCGTTGATGGCGGCCCACACTCCTAAACCATGGTATGCGGATATAGTGAATTTTATTGTGATGGAGGTGTTTTCGCCAAACTTTCCAAAGGCCAAGAAGGACAAGATCCGTCATGATGCTCGGTACTATGTGTGAAATGACCCATTCCTATGGAAGCATTGTGTGGATTAGGTAATTCGTCGATGTCTTCCCGACAACGAGGTACTTTCTGACCTTGAGTTTTGTCATTCACATGCTTGTGTTGATCATTTTGGACCACGAAAAACTGCTAGAAAAGTACTCGATTCCGAATTCTTTTGGCCTCTTATTTTTCGTGATGCTCATGCTTATTGTAAATCTTGTGATCGATGCCAACGAGTATGGAACTTGTCAGGCAGAAATAAAATGCCCTAAATGCGCTTGACGTTTTGTGAAATATTTGATGTATGGGGCATTTATTTCATGGGCCTTTCCCTAGCTTTTTTGGGAACCTGATGATTCAAGAATTGTTACAGGGTTCTTGAAGGTTCTCTTTTCTAGATTTGGTGTACCACGAGCATTGATAAGTGACAGGGGGACACAATTTTTCAATAAGAAGGTAAGTGCATTACTCAAGAAATATCATGTGACGCAAAAGATGTCCACCGTCTATCACCCCCAAACCAATGGGCAAGCCAAGGTCTCAAATCGCGAAATCAAAACAATTTTGGAGAAGACGGTTGCCTCTAATCGTAAGGATTGGAGCTTGTGATTGGATGATGCATTGTGGGCTTATCGTAAGGCATACAAGACCCCAATTGGTATGTCACCATACCGATTGGTGTATGGAAAAGTGTGTCATTGACGGAGGGAAAACCTGTCGTTGATCCGCCAAAGTAAACTCAAACCTATAACTAGTATAGCAATAAGTAAGAGGTCGATCCCACAGGGAAATTATTATTCAAGTGTGAATTAAGTGTCAATCAAAGTAACCAAAAGGGGGGTTTCTATGTGTGAAAATTTCCGCCTTTTATCAAAGTGGATTGAAGCAAACAAAAGTAAATGATTTTGATTTAGACAATTATGAGAAGCAATTATACCTACAGTTTTCCACTTTATTGGATTGAAGCGATCCTTGTATCTTCTTCTCGTCCTTTTAAGTTTCCTATGAATGCCCTTGTCCCGACCTAATATAGTTACTAGTCCAACCAGTCATAGCAACCCTTATCAATCGAACAGTCCCTAAAGAAGGATTTAACCCAATTGATAGCTTTAAGTTCAGAGATTAGCCAAGGTATTTGCAGTCCCTAAAGAGGGATTTAACCACACATTCAACTTGCTACTCATTCAATTAGTTCAACCAGCCCTAAGGGAACAAGTTTGCCACTTAGGTTAAGGTTCACAACCAGGAATCTACAAAACCTTAGCGATTGAATTGATCTAACAAGTTGGCCAGACAAGATAGAACAAAACAATAAACAATCAAGCACAAAGAAGTTGAAGCATTCAAATATAGGAAACAAGGAACGAGAATTAGAAATTCACAATCAATCTGAATAAAGCTTCAAATTGCAGGCAGAATAGATGAGTTTAGTTCCTCATGGAAGACATCGCTCAAAATCTCTAAAACGTCTGATGAATAGAATAGAATAGAAGTTATGAAAATAACATAAAACTTGGCCTTTTTAAAACATCAAAGTCGGCCATGAAAGAAATAAATAAGTTCTAGGGTTTTTAATCAAAACGCTGCGAATTAACGCTGACGACCAATGCTGCGGGCGCAACATAGGTGCTGTGCCCGCCGCACACTGTTTCCTCCAACCCTTTGCAAATTACTTGGCCGCGGGCGCCGCAAGGTTGCTGCGGCCGCATCCAGGGGCTTTTCACGGAAAATCTATCATGAATTCGCTCTTCTTGTCAACAGGAAAGTTGTAGTTCTCTGAAAGAGCTTTCCAACGCATGGTCATAATAGTCAATCGGACAACCGAGGCCTTCAGAAAGTGCAAAACAAGTTCAGCATGTCTGACGACAACTTCTGCAGACTTGTTCTTCGTTTAGGTTTGCTTCTTCTTCTCAGAACCTCTTGAGATCTTCATGTAAGCTTCTCCGATCAACTAGACATTCTCATCTAATGCCTTAACGACTCATGTCTCATCATCGGATCCACGATTACCTGAAATAATCAATAAAAGTGTGTAGATTCCGACTCCACTAACATAGAGAGCAAATATGCAAATTGTACTTAATCAATCCATGAAATGCATCTTAACTAAGCTAAATGCAACCTATTATGCCTACCTAAATGCATGCTATCAAACTCCCCCACACTTAACCTTTGCTTGTCCTCAAGCAATGATAGAATGAACATGAATCAACGCATCCCACAGGAAATCCCTTCAAGTTTCAACCTCATCAAAAAGCAACATCATATCAGGTGAAAACATAAACCAAACAAACAAACGTCATAGCATGCATTTTAGTGATCAAGGCTTAGAAGTAGACATTATCCAACCTCACTAGAAATATGTGTTTCACTCATGTGTTTAGGCTTTAAGATACAACTCTCAACTCAAACCAATCATGCACTAAGCTCATAGACATTGACCACCATATCACCAATTCTCTGCCGAAATGTCATTACTTGCGGGACACAATAAAGACAATAAAATGCAACATTTTTTTTTCTTTTGTTTTCTTTTGTTTTCTTTTCTCTTTTTTTTTTCTTTTTCTCTTTCTTGTCTTGGTGCTTTCCTTATGCGAGGCGCAAACATGGGTGTCATGAATGGCCCCGGTCTATCAACACCTCAACCTACTAATATGAAGTCCACTTGAACATCTTTTGACACAAGTTGCAAACATGGGTGTCATGAATGAACCTGGTTACTCAATGATCAAGCTTTCTTTCCTAGTGGATAGTTTCCAACACCTTTTTGCGCGAATCATACCCATGGGTGTCATGCATAGATCCGGTTACTAAGTGCATCAACCATTGCCACCTTATTCACTAAATATTCACAAATTCAAACAAAAGACTCAAAATATAAACATAAACTCCGCAAGCAATCAAACATGTGCATCGGTCTTTAAAAATAGATACTGCAGTCAATGCCAAGAGGTGGCAACACTAGGAGAGTAATTTACACAACTGAGCAAAGGAATTCAAATAAGGCCAAACATTCTCACATGGTCATGTTTTTAGGACTTCAATCATACTTTAGCTCAATCATACATGCTCAATTATATTTGCTAGCTCATGTTCCACAAAAATTAAATAAAGACAATAATCAAAACATCCAGAACCCCATGGGATTTATATGCTCATGCTTGAAATTTAAATTAGAGGACAAACTAAGCCAGATGGGTGTTTGAATAACACATATGTATGCAATGCATGCTTATTTTTGGGATTTTTGAATTGAATTTTTTTTATTACGAAAATAAACAAGAAATTAATAAAAAAAAATAAATTAAACATGGTGCAGAAATTGAAATATGATCTCCTATATGCATCTATATACATAATTCTTCTCCCCACACTTAAAGTTTTCATTGTCCTCAATGAAACAATAAAGACAAAAAAAGTAAATCAAATAGAATCAGGGTGAAGGAAAGGGAAAGGGAAAAAGAAAGAAAAAATTACCTCGGGTTGCCTCCCGAGAAGCGCCTTTGTTTCAAGTCGTTGGCTCGATGTTTTGCTTAAGCTTACGACACTAATCAGACATAGTCAAAGCCCTCAGCAACCTGTCAAACTCTTGTGCACAACTAACAAACAAGCATGCACTACATACAAATAAATTGAAACTAAATAATAATACATTTAATAATTGTTTTGACTTATTGTATTCAGGAGCTTGACCACCCACAAAGGGTATATAATACCACCAATTTAGTTCTATTGGTGGGTTGTCAAAGTAGCAGTCAAATGGATCAACGTATCCATCAATATTCTCTCTAATGCAGGAGACAACCTTTACCTGCTCTATAGCCTCAGCAATAGGCTCTGGACCTAATTCATCAATGGGGGAGCTAGGGATGGTCTCTTCAGATGGAGTGTCTTCTTCCTCTATCTTCTCAGTGTGATTTTCCACAATGACCTCAAGAGGTGCAACAGAGGTCTCAACGATTTGAGATACTGGAGAAAGTGACTCGTTCTGCGCACATTGATTATCCATGTAGCAGAAAAATTCCCACATCTCCGAGAGTCCCATATCCAATAGACCTCCATCACTCAGGTGCTCAGCAAGACTCCGTGTCTCAGGAGTCATGCCATCAAAGATGCATAGAAGCACTTCCCTTATACTAGCTTGATATCCCCATGAATAAACATCGTTAATGTACTCCTGCAGTCTGATGAAGTTTTGATGAAAACCCTCTCCGTCTAACTGCAATAACCTAACCATCAACATATGTTAGTAGCAAGAGTGTGGACCATGTAAGTGGCCCACACCAAAAATCAGCACAAAAAACACACAAGAATCAATAAATTTCCCCGGCAACGGCGCCAAATTTGACGGAGGGAAAACCTGTCGTTGATCCGCCAAAGAAAACTCAAACCTATAACTAGTATAGCAATAAGTAAGAGGTCGATTCCATAGGGAAATTATTATTCAAGTGTGAATTAAGTGTCAATCAAAATAACCAAAAGGGTTTTTTTTATGTGTGAAAGTTTCCGCCTTTTATCAAAGGGGATTGAAGCAAACAAAAGTAAATGATATTGATTTAGACAATTATGAGAAGCAATTATACCTACAATTTTCCACTTTATTGGATTGAAGCGATCCTTCTAACTTCTTCTCGTCCTTTTAAGTTTCCTATGAATGCCCTTGTCCCGACCTAATATAGTTACTAGTCCAACCAGTCATAACAACCCTTATCAATCGAACAGTCCCTAAAGAAGGATTTAACCCAATTGATAGCTTTAAGTTCAGAGATTAGCCAAGGTATTTGCAGTCCCTAAAGAGGGATTTAACCACACATTCAACTTCCTACTCATTCAATTAGTTCAACCAGCCCTAAGGGAACAAGTTTGCCACTTAGGTTAAGGTTCACAAACAGGAATCTACAAAACCTTAGCGATTGAATTGATCTAACAAGTTGGCCAGACAAGATAGAACAAAACAATAAACAATCAAGCACAAAGAAGTTGAAGCATTCAAATATAGGAAACAAGGAACACGAATTAGAAATTCACAATCAATCTGAATAAAGCTTCAAATTGCAGGCAGAATAGATGAGTTTAGTTCCTCTGGAAGACATCGCTCAAAATCTCTAAAACGTCTGATGAATAGAATAGAATAGAAGTTATGAAAATAACATAAAACTTGGCCTTTTTAAAACATCAAAGTCGGCCATGAAAGAAATAAATAAGTTCTAGGGTTTTTAATCAAAACGCTGCGAATTAACGCTGACGACCAATGCTGCGGGCGCAACATAGGTGCTGCGCCCGCCGCACACTGTTTCCTCCAACCCTTTGCAAATTGCTTGGCCGCGGGCGCCGCAAGGTTGCTGCGGCCGCAGCCAAGGGCTTTTCACAGAAAATCTATCATGAATTCGCTCTTCTTGTCAACAGGAAAGTTGTAGTTCTCTGAAAGAGCTTTCCAACGCATGGTCATAATAGTCAATCGGACAACCGAGACCTTTAGAAAGTGCAAAACAAGTTCAGCATGTCTGGCGACAACTTCTGCAGACTTGTTCTTCGTTTAGGTTTGCTTCTTCTTCTCAGAACCTCTTGAGATCTTCATGTAAGCTTCTCCGATCAACTAGACATTCTCATCTAATGCCTTAACGACTCCTGTCTCATCATCGGATCCACGATTACCTGAAATAATCAATAAAAGTGTGTAGATTCCGACTCCACTAACATAGAGAGCAAATATGCAAATTGTACTTAATCAATCCATGAAATGCATCTTAACTAAGCTAAATGCAACCTATTATGCCTACCTAAATGCATGCTATCAGTCATCTTCCAGTCGAGTTCCAACACAAGGCTTATTGGGCGGTGAAGAAGTGCAAAATGAGGATCAATGAAGTTGGCGAGTTCCGAAAACTACAAATTCAGGAGTTGGAGGAATTGAGATGGGATGCTTACGACAACGCCGTCAACTATAAGGACAAGACCAAAGCTTGGCACGACAACCACATATTGAGGTAAGATTTCAAGGTGGGGGATAAAGTCGTTCTCTATTAATCCCACCTTACACTTTTCCCTGGAAAGCTCCACTCTCGCTGAGCAGGCCCTTACACCATCGTCCATATCTTCCTACATGGAGCGGTGAACATCAAAGATCAGTAGAGCGGCGCCATGTTCAAAGTAAATGGTCATAGGCTTAAATTTTACTTTGATGGATTCTCCATAGATATAGAAGAGGAGATGGCTCTTCAAGAGCCAGCTGAAGAGGCTCGGTGAGAAGCTGATGTCTACTAAAGTAGCCATGTTGAAATGCATAGTTTAGTTCCATATTCTATACACTTTGCATATTTCGGGTTGGGAATATATCGAATTTATGTAGTATATGCTTATTTGCCAGAAATAGAGATCTACATAAGTTTCTGTTTAATATTGCAGAATATGGAGCCATTTTGGGAGAAAACCAAGAAGCAAAGACGGTGTTGTAATGTCATGTGTTATATTTCCCTAAGTCTTGCTTTCATATGTGTTGCATGTAATATTGTTATGTGCTTGTAAACATGTATGAGTGTATGATGAGTATACATATAACATATATTATATACTTGGATATACATGGATGCACAAGTTATTATTAAACTTGACTGAGTCGTATTGAGTCGAGAAATCGACTTGATCCTCTAACGAGTCTAATGAACACTTGTGGAGTGATAATGTATAACCTATAGTATATATAATGTATGTATAATATGTATGATATAAGGATTGGAGATACTTACCCGGATGTGGGCCTTAGGCCCATTCCCAAGCCCAAAGATCTCTCCAGCTGAGCAAGCCTGGCGGCCCTGCCCATTGGAAGTGAAGCGCTGCGTTTTGTCTTGGCTTCACTTGAGATCCGAAGCCCTAGCTATTTAAGCTCGCTAGCAGCTTCTGGATCCTCAGTTCAGCTCTCTCTCTCTCCTCCGTCTCCTCTCAAACGCTCTCAAAGGGTTCTAGGGTTTCTAGGGTTTTCTCCTGGCTCCTCCCCGGCGATTGTGACGACGAAGGCGTTAGCTGCTCTCGGTGATCTCCTGGTGGTGGCGCGGCTAAGCTCCTGGCTTTGGTTGCCGCTTGTCTCACGTCTGGAGATCTAGGGTTTGGGAGTTTTGAAGAGATCTTCGAACTCCGGTCATCCCACACAGGGGGATCTTCTTCTCTTTGTATCTCTGAAACTCGTACATGCTAGATCTAGGGTTTATCTTTGCATTGCTTGATTGTAACCCTCTGTTGAACATTACCTAGTGGATTCGGCCTGTTCTTGAGGCCCCGAGGACGTAGGCATCTCTTTGCCGAACCTCGTAAAACTCTGGTGTTGTTCTCGTGCATGTTTGTTTGAGTTTCTTGTTCTTATCTCTCGCTTCCGCATAAATCACTTTCGTTATATATCGAATCTCGATTTCAACAAGTGGTATCAGAGCTTGAGTGTCGCGTTTCCGATTTCCTGGCTCATTGTTGAGTTCTAGGGATAGGTTACGGGTGTAGGGCCTCGGGCTGACCTAAAAGGCGACATCGCTGGTGCAGCACCCCCCCTACACGACATACCACTGCCTTGTTTGCTTAGATCTAGGCTTGTGTGTTTGCGTTTCTGCGCTCTGCTCTTAGGTTCAAGGTTTTCTTGAATCTCTTGCGTGATTTACTGTGTTTTGTTAAGTTTTTTTTTAAAGTTCTTGACTATAAACATGGGTGAATCCTATCGCTTAAAACCCTTCAATGGCACTACTGACTTTGCTATGTGGCAGGTAAAAATGAAGGCCATATTAATCAAAGAAAACTGCTATGAAGTGCTCTCTGGAGAAGATGTCGAAGAAGACAAAAAGAAGGATCTAAAACGTCTTGATAAAGTAGCACACAGTGAGATTATGTTGAGACTGACAGACGAAGTGGCTAGGCAAGTTCTTACTTGCACAACTACTGAAAAGCTCTGGAAAAGGTTGGAAGAATTATACTTGGTAAAATCACTACCAAGTAGGGTAAATCTCTTCAACAAACTCTTCAATTATAAAATGTCTACTACTTGCACTCTTGCTGAAAATCTTGACAGATTCTTGGCAATTACCCAAGATCTAGAGAGATGTGGTGACAAAGTTGATGAGACTCAATTGTGTGTGTTGTTGCTTAATTCTTTGCCTGCACAGTTTACTACTTTTGTTGATGTTGTTCAGTATGGTACTAATAAGTTGACTCAAAAGGAGCTTATTGACTCTATCATACAGAAAAATGAAAATCTGAAAGTGTTTAAAGCTGTGAATGGAAATAAGACTGACCCTAAACCTGAAAACAAAGATGAGGTTCTTATGGTTAAGTCTAAGTACAAAGGCAATAGGAAACCTAAGCAACAGGAAAATAAAGACAATAAATCTGATTCTGTGTCTTCTGATAAATCCAGTGGTGAAAAACCTGATAAATCTCATCTTTTATGTACTTACTGCAATAAAACTGGCCATCTTGAGAAACATTGTTTTAAGAAGAAAAGGGATATTAAAGCTGGTAAGAAACCTAATGTGTCTGCTGTTTGTGAATCCCATCCTTATGTTACTCATGAAGTTCTTGCATTATTAAGTGACACTGATTCTACTACTTGGATTTTGGATTCTGGGTGTACCATGCATGCTACCTTTCATAAATCTTGGTTCTTTGAGCTTAAATTTTTTGATGCTGGTACTGTTATGCTGGGTGATCACTCTATCCTTAAAATTAAGGGTGTTGGATATGTTGCTTTAAAAATGTTTGATAATGTGATTAGAATTGTTAAGGATGTTAAATGGGTTCCTGATTTAAGGAGAAACTTGCTCTCTGAAAGTGCTTTTGAGGAATTACACTATGATATGTCCAGTTCCAATGGTGTTAGGATTATTTCTAAAAATGGGAAGCCTGTCATTAAATGCTTTAGAAAGAAGGGTCTTTATGAAGTGTTGGCTACTCCTGTTTTGAACTATTCTGCTTCTGCCTTTACTGCTTCTGTGCATACTATGTCTCTGCATGATACTATGTTGTGGCATAATAGATTGGGTCACATTGGTAATAAAGGCTTGGAACACCTTCATAAAACTGGCATAATCAACTCCAAACCTTGCATGATTGATCTCTGTGAAAATTGTATCCTAGGAAAGCATGCTAGAAAAGGTTTTAAGCATTCATCTTATGTTGCTACTGCACCTCTTGAATATATTCATTCTGATTTGTGGGGACCCTCTCCTGTTCCTACTGTAGGTCATAAGAGATATTTTATGTCTCTTATTGATCACTACAGTAGGAAGGTCTGGGTCTACTTGCTTAAAACTAAAGATGAGGCTTTTGAAACCTTTAAAAACTGGAAAGTTGGAGTTGAAAATGAAACTGGCCTTACTATTAAATGTTTAAAAACTGACAATGGCCTGGAATTTTGTAATTCTTTGTTCAATGAGTACTGCAAGTCTAATGGTATTAAGAGACACTTAACCATTCCTGGAACTCCCCAGCAGAATGGTACTGCTGAGAGGATGAACAGGACTCTCCTTGAAAAGGCTAGATGCATGCTTATATCTTCTGGATTGAAACATTGTTTGTGGGGTGAAGCTGTTGTGACTGCTGCTTATCTGATAAATAGGACCTCTTCCTCTGTTATTGATTTTAAAACTCCCTATGAGTTATGGACTAAAAGAAAGCCAAACTTAGACCACATTAAACCTTTTGGTTGCACTGTGTTTTCTTATGTTAACCAAGGTAAGCTTAATCCTAGGTCCCAGAAATGTGTGTTATTGGGTTATCCTGAAGGGATTAAGGGTTATAAGTTGCTTCTTGTCCAACCTGGAGTGTATAAAACTGTTGTGAGTAGGAATGTCTTTATCAATGAGCATGAATTTCATTTTAAGAAAGCTTCTCCTGTTATCTCAGATGATAACTTGCAGGTACAAGAGGATCAATTCTTTGTGCCTAAGCACAATGATGATGATTCAGATGATGAGTTTGACAGTGGTTTTTCTCCCTCTTCTCCCTCTACTCTCTCTACTCATGATTCTTCTCTGTCTACTTCTAATGATGCTACTGTTTCTGATAATATGCAAATTGATGTTGTGCAACCTCACCAATTGGGTGGGGGAGCAAATAATGAACCTAATTCCTCTTCTACTTCTCCTATTTCTGTGAATGAGGATGATGTTGTTACTTCTGTGCCTGTGTCTGGTTCTGGTACCTCTAGTTCTTCAGCCACTGAAGGGCATGATTTGACTATTTGGCAGTTGACTAGGGATAGGAGCCCTAGGACTGTTATACCAAATAGAAGGTTCATTAATAACATTGTTGAGTTTGCTTGCTTAGTTTCTGATGTTGTGAAGATCTTTACTCTTGAAACTTATGAACAAGCTATGAAGTGTATTCACTCTGCTAAATGGAAACATGCCATGAATGATGAGATAGAATCTATGAGGGTGAATAAAACCTGGACTTTGGTGCCTAAACCTGTGAATGCTAGATTGATTGATTGTAAATGGATCTACAAACTAAAAGATGGCATTTCTAAGTCTGACCCCCCTAGATACAAAGCTAGGCTGGTTGCTAAAGGTTTTACCCAAAGAGAGGGTGAGGATTACAATGAAATATTTGCTCCTGTTGTGAAATATAAAACCTTGAGACTGTTGCTTGCCATGACTGCTGTTTATGATTTTGAATTAGAACAAATGGATGTTAAGACAGCTTTTCTTCATGGTGACTTGGATGAGACAATTTATATGAGACAGCCTAAGGGCTTCATTGATTATGTGCATCCTAATCATGTTTGCTTGTTAAATAAATCCATCTATGGTTTGAAACAGTCACCTAGACAATGGAATATCAAGTTTGACAAGTGCATGAGGTTCAGTCTAGGGTTTAAAAGGAGCAAATTTGATACCTGTTTATACTTTAAGGGTGTCAATAAGAGTCCTGTGCTTTATGTGCTTTTATATGTGGATGACATCTTGCTGATTTCTAAATCTGTTGATGCTATTCATGATATTAAAAAGAACTTACAAAAGCATTTTGACATGAAAGATTTAGGCATTGCTAAAAAGATTTTAGGCATGTCTATTATAAGAGATAGGAAGCATAAGAAGTTATGGTTGCACCAGTGTGACTATGTGCATAAGGTTCTTGAAAGATTTCATATTTCTGGTGATAAGATTAACAATATTCCTTTAGGTGCTCATCTTGATCTCACTAAAATAAAAGGAAAGTTGTCTGTTGCTGAGTTGAATATTATGAAATCCATTCCTTATGATGCTGCTGTAGGTTCAGTGATGTACTCTATGATTTGTACTCGTCCTGATCTTGCATTTGCTATTAGCACTCTCAGTAGGTTCATGTCTGAACCAGCTGAGAAACACTGGGTGTCTATGAAATATCTGTTAAGATACTTGCTTGGAACCGCTAATCTGTCTTTGTTATATGCTGAACACTCCTCCTCTTATAATCTACATGGCTTTGTGGATGCTGATTATGCTTCTAACAAGGATACCAGGAAATCTATTACCTCCTATGTGTATACATGGGCAGGCAATTGTGTTTCCTGGAAATCCCAGCAGCAACCCATCGTTGCTCTCTCATCCACTGAAGCTGAGTACATAGCAGCTACAGAGGCCTACAAGGAGGCCATCTGGCTGCAAGGTATCCTTAAGGAGATAGAGAGGAAGCACTACACTTCTGTCTTACACATTGACAGTCAAAGTGCACTCTATCTCTGCAGGGACCCCATGTACCATGAGCGTACTAAACATATTGATGTTAGATACCATTTTATCCGTGAGAAAGTGGAAGATAATGTCATACATGTTAAGAAAATTGATGGTAAGTATAATCCTGCAGATTTTGGCACTAAAATTGTTCCTTATGAAAAATTTGTGTTCTGCAGGAACATCCTCCATTTGGAGGATTCCCATGGGTGATCCTTGCATGTCTGGGCTGATGACGGATGGCTTTGAGTCCACTATGTTTAGGTTATAGTCTGCCTGGAGCAAGACTTAGAAAAATAGAGGGTGATTTGTTGTAATGTTATGTGTTATATTTCCCTAAGTCTTGCTTTCATATGTGTTGCATGTAATATTGTTATGTGCTTGTAAACATGTATGAGTGTATGATGAGTATACATATAACATATATTATATACTTGGATATACATGGATGCACAAGTTATTATTAGACTTCACTGAGTCGTATTGAGTCGAGAAATCGACTTGATCCTCTAACGAGTCTAATGAACACTTGTGGAGTGATAATGTATAACCTATAGTATATATAATGTATGTATAATATGTATGATATAAGGATTGGAGATACTTACCCGGATGTGGGCCTTAGGCCCATTCCCAAGCCCAAAGATCTCTCCAGCTGAGCAAGCCTGGCGGCCCTGTCCATTGGAAGTGAAGCGCTGCGTTTTGTCTTGGCTTCACTTGAGATCCGAAGCCCTAGCTATTTAAGCTCCCTAGCAGCTTCTGGATCCTCAGTTCAGCTCTCTCTCTCTCCTCCGTCTCCTCTCAAACGTTCTCAAAGGGTTCTAGGGTTTCTAGGGTTTTCTACTGGCTCCTCCCCGGCGATTGTGACGACGAAGGCGTTAGCTGCTCTCGGTGATCTCCTGGTGGTGGCGCGGCTAAGCTCCTGGCTTTGGTTGCCGCTTGTCTCACGTCTGGAGATCTAGGGTTTGGGAGTTTCGAAGAGATCTTCGAACTCCGGTCATCCCACACAGGGGGATCTTCTTCTCTTTGTATCTCTGAAACTCGTACATGCTAGATCTAGGGTTTATCTTTGCATTGCTTGATTGTAACCCTCTGTTGAACATTACCTAGTGGATTCGGCCTGTTATTGAGGCCCCGAGGACGTATGCATCTCTTTGCCGAACCTCGTAAAACTCTGGTGTTGTTCTCGTGCATGTTTGTTTGAGTTTCTTGTTCTTATCTCTCGCTTCCGCATAAATCACTTTCGTTATATATCGAATCTCGATTTCAACAGACGGAGGCTAAAGATTACTCGATATCGACTTCATTTCGTCGATATCGACAAACAATGTCCGGACCCACCCTGATCGAGGAGCACCATGTCGAGAAGCCGAGGAACAAAGTTACCCGACTCTAGGACACTCCTCGATATCGAGTTACTTACTCGATATCGACAAAGCCTTGAAGACCAGCCTGGAGTCGACGAAGAAACCTGATCGAGGAGCCGCGGAGAGCTACTTGACTTGACCAGACACTCGGACACTGAGCAACACCAGTCCTCGATATCGAGAAAACTCCTCGATATCGACAAACCCAGGGCACCTGGCCGAGCAATGTCGAAGAGAGGCTACTCGACAACACCAAGCTAGCCTAGTCGATGAACCAAGTCTACTCGATATCGACGAAGGTTGTCGATATCGAGGACCCCAGAACACACCTCCGAGCATGTCGAAGACCAGCTACCCGACATGCCGAGCCAGCCAAGTCGATGAATCCACCTTATGCGATATCGAGTTATTTACTCAATATCGACAACCCCAGAACCACACTTCCGAGCCAGATCGAGGACCTGCTGCCCGGGATGCCGCTGAAGCTGAAGTCGATGACCACTCTACTCGATATCGAGTAGTTTACTCGATATCGAGGAGATCTATCTAGAAGCCGCATTACGCGGTTTGAGCTGTCCTACACGGTTTTGGATTCCTTGGGGCCGAAGTTGTCCGAGTCTATCAAGATCCATCCAATGAAGAGAAGATTTATCCACTTGAAGATATTTTAGCTTTTAGATATAATTTCCATTTTGGATTTATTTATGTTATTCCATTCATTTATCTTTAAGCTTTTAGATATAGAGATTTAGATATAGATAGAGATTTCTATCCTTGATTAGCAAGGATTAGAAGCCTATAAATAAAGCCTTAGGGGGCTGAGTTTTATTCATTCCATCACACAGCAATTCAATTTCAGTAGGAAAAGTAGCAGTAGAGAGAGAAAGAGAGGCCGAGTGGAGCGAAGGAGCGAAAGTGATCTGGCTTTGTTCGGTTTGCAATTTCTTCAGTTTGGTTTAATGCAAGTAGTTATTTCCTTTCAATCAATGTCCGAGGCTGTGATGAAGCGCGAGTAGTCCACCCACTTCTAGGGTTGGGGCGAGCCCTACGATAACCCGGCGTATTTAAGGTAAAGATCCGACTTTTATCATGTTTTAAGCGTCTACTACATGTTATGTGTTTATTACCCATCTAATGGAGGTCCATGCTAACAACTTGGATTGTAAACATAAAATCAGTAAAGACAATTAGGATTTCTTGAAAGAGTTATCTAATTGTTGGAAAAGGCGAAAGCTTGGTCCTTCGATGCGATTTACATGATTATCTGTTTTATTCTTACCTTATGCATGCTTGGTTATTGTTGTTGCAAAACCCAATCTTGGAAGTCGTCTATTATAAAGTTTATTTCGAGAATCCCAAAGCTGTTGTTTTTACTTTCTTTCGTTTTATGTTTTAGCCTTCCTCGATATCGACAACTTCTAGTCGATATCGAGTTACTGATTCCCGATCCAGATCATCGTAGCTTCTCCTGTGCAGGTGTTCGACAAGAGCTTCATCGACATCGACGACTCTACTCGATATCGAGTAAAGGCTAGTCGATATCGACTAAAACCGCCTGTGACTGCTGCTGCGCTGTTCGACTTGTCCGATCTTCTATCGACTAACACTTGTCGAGATCGACAACCTGTGGTCGACTTGTGTCCGTGAGATTTCTCCGCTACCTAGGATCCGCTGACACGCTTCCTCGTGGATCGATCCTGACTTCCCACTACTGCATCAAGAGCAAGTCTTGTAATCATTTGCAAGGGACGAAATCTGGTTTGCTTTGATTTATTTATATTTTATTGCAAGTCTCAATTTGCTCCTACAATAAATGGGCGCCGTTGCCGGGGGTTCTATCATTCGCGCCTTAGGTAGTTAAATCTCACATCTACTTTGAGTTACTTTACAGGTATATGCGCCGTTCTGGTCAAGCACCTGAGTTTGACGCCTTAGACGAACCAGAGCGCCTTGTACACATCCAAGCTAAACTAAAAAGGGCCATGGCGGCCGCAGAAACACAAGAACAGCTAATTGAGAGGCTTCAAAGGGAAATAGCCACCAAAAATACTGCTCTCGCCACTGAGAAAGCAGCCAGGGAACAAGCAGAAGCTGAGCTTGCCCAATACCCAACCACTGTAGAGGATTATATGCACCCGACTCTCGTCGTGCCTGAATCGGCTATTCTAATCCCTAAAAACTCTTTTGAAATTCTCACTCAATTCCTTATAGAGCTTAAAAATAATGCTTTTTATGGAAAATTTAATGAATGCCCTCTTGAACATATTACAAAATTTTCTGAAATGTGCCGTACCCTTGCTGAAGGTACCACTCTGGAATATGTCAAGATGAAGGCCTTCCTATGGTCTCTCGCTGGACCTGCACTGAAGTGGCTCGAAGGATTGAAACCAAGATCCCTCACAACATGGGCCCAAGTGAAGCAAGAGTTTCTCAACAAATTCTTCCCTCCTGCCAAGACAACACTCCTCCGCCAGAAGATTACAGCTTTCAAACAGAAGTCTGGGGAGCCGCTGGCAAAAGCGTGGGAACGATACAAAGAACTGCTGCGATCTTGCCCTACTCATGGACAGCCCCCCTACGTCATTCAAGAGATCTTCTTCAACTCTCTTAACCAAGTCACTAAGGACAGGATCAATCAGTATACTAGATATGAGTATCTGACGATGCCACCAGTTGACGCATGGGGTGTACTTGACAAGCTCACCAATTATGACAACAAGTATGGGGCTACCACAAACTATGAGGAGAACTCCTATACCAGACCAGCACCATCTATGCCCCTCTATGAAGCTTCCTAGGAGATTGACCCAGATGTCAGGGAGCAATTCTACAGAGATCAGAATCGTAAGCTTCTCAAGCAAGTCAAGTACCTCTCTGTCAACCAGCCTTGCATCGAATACGGATCATAGCGGCACACCACTACTGAGTGCCCACACACAGAGCAAGTCAGGATGGCAGAGACACACGAAGAGGTAGCCTACGCAGGGGGTCCCAATCGCTATATGGGGGATCAAAGGTTCTATCAACCACAATGGAATCAAGGTCCTCCTAGGAACCCCCCGCCATACAGAGCTCTAGGACATCCAGAAAGGGATCAAAAGAAGGATAATTTACAGCTGATCCTTGATGAGATGCGCCGAAATCATGCACAGAACCAGCAGGCTACAAGCGCCATCAATAATCAGCTCCAGAATTTCAATACAAAATTTGGAGAGCTAGACATCTGGAAGAGAAGCATTGAGACTCAAATGGGTCAGTTCGCGGCGCAGATTCTACGACCATCCGGACAACTCCCTGGGCAAACAGAACCAAATCCTAAGGGGAAGACCGGACACGTCGCAGTTGTAAGGCTCAGGGGCGGGCACCAATTACACGAGCCAGAGGTCGGAAAGCACCAAGACAAAGCAAAGCAGCAACTCGACAACGAGCAGCAGCAACTCGATATCGAGGAGCCCTTGGTCGATATCGACAAAAACCTCCTCGACACAGACCAGAAGCCAAGCTCGGACTCCACTACACAGCCCGGCAACTCGAGGTCGACAACCCTACTCGATATCGAGGAAGCTCAATTCGATATCGACAACAACCTGGCCGATGTCGACAACTCTGCAACACCTCCGACGTCTGATCTGGCTCCGAAGCAGAAAAAGCCACTGCCTTTCCCTTCCAAAGCGCTGAAAGATCCCACTACAGTTAGGTTTAACCGTTTTGTTAATATGCTGCAAGAACTGAATGTCTCTATTCCTTTTACAAAAGCCCTGCGAGAGATGCCTGGATATGTCAAATTCCTGAAGGAAATCCTGAGCAAGAAGCGATCCATCTCAGATATCGCCGGCGAATGCAAAGTGCTCCACTTCCCTGAAAAGAGACCTGACCCTGGTAAGTTTTCTGTAACTGTGTGATTTGGACAATATAAATATGAGTCCTTGTGTGATTTAGGAGCAAGTGTAAGCATTATGCCCTTATCAATCTAGCGGAAGGTAAAGATAGGATGCATAGAGCCTGTGGATGCTAAGCTATACATGGCAAACAATACAGTGGTCATCCCTACAAGTATAGTTGAGAATGTCCCTGTCCAGGTTGGTAAATTCTTTGTTCCAGCAGATTTCCTTATTATAGACTGTGCTGAAGATCCTATTAGCCCTATTATTCTTGGTAGACCATTCTTAGCTACTGCAGATGCCAAGATTAGTGTCAAACAACGATTGCTCACCTTCACCATAGGCGATGAGGTCTTAGACTTCTCTTTTGGCCCTGCAAAAGAGGAAATTTCATGGCTGGAGGTGAAAAGCATTAGCAACCACGGGATCAAGCAAACAACGGAGGAAGGCACCAGAACTGGGATATCAACAAACCCTCCTCGATATCGACCAAGCCCTTACTTGATGTCGACCAAAATTCATCGATATCGACTTCCTCTGCTGCAGCACCACAGACTTGCCAAGAGCCTAAGTATGGGGTCCCTGTACTCGATGTCGACTAGTTCTGCTCGATATCGACTACTCCCAAGCCCGAAGATTTCTGTTTTGGGCCCGAAAAGGTAAGTTCAGGTATGAATCCTCCTCCTCAGTCCATTCAGAAATTTATCAATAATTTAAGAGGAGGTAAGGCCCCATGGCGAGAGAATCTGCGGAAACTGAGAGCTGGGAAGAGAAAGAAGGAAGAAAAGGAAGATTATGCAAGAAACCATCTATCAGCTGAGCTTGCATACTACAATCAGGACGTAGATGATCCAGGAGAAGGGCCAAGCACAAGCGGGCCCCACATTAATGGTCCTTGAACACAAAAGAAGAAGTCGGCCTAGCGACTATAAAATCTAGAGCATGTATATAAAACTTTTGGAATTTTGGGACTTTTGAAACTTTTGATTTTGGTTTTGGTTTTTGTCTTTTGTTTAGTTTAGAATACTTCATGTGGAAAGTCTTGTTTTTGTGTGCAATCTAACACTTTTAGGTCGGCAAGCATAAAAGAATCGCGAAAAGTGGAATAAGAAGTCCTTGAAGAACAGTCGAAATCAACTAGGCCAGTCGACAACGACCAAGAGGAGCAGCCCAGAAGTTCCTCGATATCGAGTAGGCCAACTCGATATCGACTAAGCCAGACGAGTCTCCTCGACTTCAGATCCCACTGGACGCAGACAAGCTTACTCGATATCGAGTACAGTACTCGATATCGACAAGACCATTACTCGACATGCCCTGATCTGCCTTCCTCGATGCGTTATTCGGTGAGTCCCTTCCGTTACTCTTGTTTTTATTTGATTTTATACAGTGGGGACACTGTATATTTTAAGTATGGGGTGGGGGAAGGGCTCATTATCATTATTATATGTTTTAGTCTTGCTTTTGGTTTTACATGGTGAAATTTTATTATTATGTTATGCATTCATGTTTAAAGTTTTATGCATTTTAGTCTTTTGTCATACTTTAGTCTTGTTTTTTTTAGTTGCATAGAAAAAAATGAAAAAAAAAAAGAGATGCATGTTTAATTTCTACATTGTCTTAGTTTTTATATCCTAACTTAGATGTCCTATGATGATAAATAATGACTGACTTGATCATGTAAATCCTATGGCATGTTTGGAAGGTTTAGCCTAAGTCTTCGAAATTGTTTTTATGTGGACTGTGAACTTGTGATGAAATTGAGCACATATAATCCTAAGCTAAAGGTTGAAATCCAACAAAAATTGTCCTAGTGAGAATTTTTGCCTTATAGGGAGAACATTAAAAATCCCTCTGCTTTCTTGAGTGTATTTACTCTTCCTATACATCTCTAAATGTTGTGATAGTTATTCAAAGACAATGCATTTATATGTTTATGTAAATGAAAATTAAATGATGGAGGCACCTTTTAAGCCAATTTTATCCTCTTTTTACTTACCCTGCATTATCCTTGCTTGAAGCCAGAACATTAGCCTGAGACCTTTTATAAACTCCACAAAATTATCCTTAGCCAAATTGAGCATGACCCCCATTTGGGAATTAAGACTTAGAGTTGGTTGAAATAATGGTTTGTGGAAGAAATGAGCTTGTGTTTCATTTCAAGTGAGGAGGATTTTTGAACCTATTAAGATATGGGTTGGTTTTATATTTTTATCTTGCTATGCATACTATGTAAAAGGATTTTTGGCTCACCCTATAAATGCACTAGTTTAATTTTATTTTATTTTCGTTTCAAAAAAAAAAGAGAAAAAAAAATCGAAAAAAAAGAAGAAAAGAATGTGATTATGAATAAAGTGCATGAGCCAAATTTACCTTATTTCTTTCATTTTCGCAAGATTCATACTTTGGAGAGGTTAATTAAGGTTGAAAGGTTACATGCTTCATTGAGATAAGTTGGAGAGTTTGGTTGATGCATATGATTGAGAGTTATGGTTTGGTTGAGTTATGTTGGAGATTTAGGAGTCTTGATTCCCGAATTTTATTAAGCACCACATGGCCAAATAATTCCATACCCTTTTATTTCTTACCAAGCCCCATTACAACCCCGCCGAATGGAATCTTCTTTGAAGAAATCTATTGAGCGAAGTCTTCCTGATAATTCTTGTTGCATTTATATAATTGGTTGCGAAGTGGATTTATATTTAAATTTCAATGTTTATGAGATTGTATGTGGAATTGAGTTGAGAGTTGATCTTCATAGCCTAAACACATTGAGAGTTGAGTGTAAACACTTTACCCTGGTGAGGTTGGATTTATATTGCATATGCCCATGGATCGCTCATATATGTGTGATGACGTTAAATTCACTTGTCTTACATTGCTACTACCTGAGATGTTGCATTTGACAAAGGCGAAGACTTGAAGGATGTGTTGTAGGTATTGGTTTTTGTTTGGTTATTGCTTGAGGACAAGCAAGTCTAAGTATGGGGTGATTTGATGTCTACTAAAGTAGTCATGTTGAAATGCACAGTTTAGTTCCATATTCTATACACTTTGCATATTTCGGGTTGGGAATATGTCGAATTTATGTAGTATATGCTTATTTGCCAGAAATAGAGATCTACATAAGTTTCTGTTTAATATTGCAGAATATGGAGCCATTTCGGGAGAAAACCAAGAAGCAAAGATGGAGGCTAAAGATTACTCGATATCGACTTCATTTCGTCGATATCGACAAACAATGTCCGGACACACCCTGATCGAGGAGCACCATGTCGAGAAGCCGAGGAACAATGTTACCCGACTCCAGGACACTCCTCGATATCGAGTTACTTACTCGATATCGACAAAGCCTTGAAGACCAGCCTGGAGTCGACGAAGAAACCTGATCGAGGAGCCGCGGAGAGCTACTCGACTTGACCAGACACTCGGACACTGAGCAACACCAGTCCTCGATATCGAGAAAACTCCTCGATATCGACAAACCCAGGGCACCTGGCCGAGCAATGTCGAAGAGAGGCTACTCGACAACACCAAGCTAGCCTAGTCGATGAACTAAGTCTACTCGATATCGACGAAGGTTGTCGATATCGAGGACCCCGGAATCACACCTCCGAGCATGTCGAAGACAAGCTACCCAACATGCCGAGCCAGCCAAGTCGATGAATCCACCCTACTCGATATCGAGTTATTTACTCGATATCGACAACCCCAGAACCACACTTCCGAGCCAGATCGAGGACCTGCTGCCCGGGATGCCACTCTACTCGATATCGAGGAGATCTATCTAGAAGCCGCATTACGCGATTTGAGCTGTCCTACACGGTTTTGGATTCCTTGGGGCCGAAGTTGTCCGAGTCTATCCGTGTCTATCAAGATCCATCCAATGAAGAGAAGATTTATCCACTTGAAGATATTTTAGCTTTTAGATATAATTTCCTTTTTGGATTTATTTATGTTATTCCATTTATTTATCTTTAAGCTTTTAGATATAGAGATTTAGATAGAGATAGAGATTTCTATCCTTGATTAGCAAGGATTAGAAGCCTATAAATAAAGCCTTATGGGGCTGAGTTTTATTCATTCCATCACACAGCAATTCAATTTCAGTAGGAAAAGTAGTAGTAGAGAGAGAAAGAGAGGCCGAGTGGAGCGAAGGAGCGAAAGTGATCTGACTTTGTTCGGTTTGTACTTTCTTCAGTTTAGTAGTTATTTCCTTTCAATCAATGTCTGAGGTTGCGATGAAGCGCGAGTAGTCCACCCACTTCTAGGGTTGGGGCGAGCCCGACGATAACCCGGCGTGTTTAAGGTAAAGATCCGACTTTTATCATGTTTTGAGCGTCTACTACCTGTTATGTGTTTATTACCCATCTAATGGAGGTCCATGCTAACAACTTGGATTGTAAACATAAAATCAGTAAAGACAATTATGATTTCTTGAAAGAGTTATCTAATTGTTGGAAAAGGCGAAAGCTTGGTCCTTCGATGCGATTTACATGATTATCTGTTTTATTCTTACCTTATGCATGCTTGGTTATTGTTGTTGCAAACCCCAATCCTGGAAGTCGTCTATTATAAAGTTTATTTCGAGAATCCCAAAGCTGCTGTTTTTACTTTCTTTCGTTTTAAGTTTTAGCCTTCCTCGATATCGACAACTTCTAGTCGATATCGAGTTACTGATTCCCGATCCAGATCGTCGTAGCTTCTCTTGTGCAGGTGTTCGACAAGAGCTTCATCGACATCGATGACTCTACTCGATATTGAGTAAAGGCTAGTCGATATCGACTAAAACTGCCTGTGACTGCTGCTGCGCTGTTCGACTTGTCCGATCTTCTGTCGACTAACACTAGTCGAGATCGACAACCTGTGGTCGACTTCTGTCCGTGAGATTTCTCCGCTGCCTAGGATCCGCTGACACACTTCCTCGTGGATCGATCCTGACTTCCCACTACTGCATCAGGAGGAAGTCTTGTAATCATTTGCAAGGGACGAAATCTGGTTTGCTTTGATTTATTTATATTTTATTGCAAGTCTCAATTTCCTCCTACAACAGAAGCCATTACGCCGAGCCAACGATAAGAAACAAATGCGCTTCTCGGGAGGCAACCCGAGGTAAGTAGACTATAAGCTTTCTTTTCTTTATTAGTTTTTAATTTTTTTTTAGCATAATTAGGACCGTCTTAGATTTTCGGAAGTTGATTTCCGCCATAGTGGACTAATCTTTCAGGAGAAGAACAAAGATGGAAGGAGAAGGCGCCGCTTTGGAAAAATAGCACCCGCGGTTCAGAAAACAGCACCCGCGACAAACTGTGCATCAACTATTGCAAAAAGGGAGTTTGAATGATTTTGTGACAAAGAATGCCCCGACTCACCCGAGCTTGGTTCGTGAATTCTTGTTTACGTTGAGGGTAAAGCAAGTTGATCGCATTGACTTTAGGCTTAAGGGAAAGGCTTACCATTCTGATAGGAGGAGGTTTTCTTGGGCTTTTGGGGTATCCGCCAAACCCACTGAGGACTGGTGCAGAATCCCCAAGTCTACGACCACCAATTTCTGTCATAGGGCGACAAGGCATGTTATGCAACCCAAGGTGGGAGAATATAACTACAACATCCTCCATCCATCCCTACTGATTTGTCACAAGGTGCTGAATAACACCTTCTTTGGGCAGGCGGAGATTAACAAGGTGTTCTTGAATGCTTTGGCTTATCTAGGATGTTTGACTTCAGAGGGCGAGCATATTTAGGATTGGGTTGCGTTGTTTTTATCGTATTGCAAGGATGTGATGGGGGATGAGACGAGGAAGAAGACAACACATATTGGTTTTGGAGGTCTTGTTACTTTAATTACTTAGGAGCATAGGGTTGACACTTCGGACCTCCAAGATTCGATGGGTGATCATTATCGCTTTGACTTGGCTGCTTTAAGGAGAGTGAATCACTTGGTGGGAGATGGACCCTCTTTCATCTAGCAGGCTGGGAAGAACAATGTTAATAAGATTAGGCTACCTAGGCCTCTTCCTTTCAAATCGCCAGCTTTAGATTTCTTCATTCCTCATGATGCCCCCAAGGGGTCCCTACCCTTGGATTTGGACCGGCTTATGATAAGGTAGAGGGGAATGAGGAGGAGGAGGATGTTGCTCAGCCCGGAGAGCCCATGGACTTTCAGTCTGGGCCATCTCATGGAGGTGCTGGCTCTTCTGGCACTAGCACTTCCAGAGGGGATGAGCCCTCCTTATGGGCATTTCAGCGACAGATAAAGTTGTTGAGAGTTGAGCAGCATAGCTTATGGGAGAACCAGCAGGACTTACGCCAAGAGTTCTCCTATCTCCGTCAGGATGTCCAGGGCTTGTCAGTGGACCTTACCACGGTTCGTGAGGCCCAACTTGCTCAGCATCAGGCTGAATATTGGCATTGCCAGGAGGAGGCTCACCTTGCCTAGATAGAGGCTCATCATGCTCAGATGGAGTCTGTTGAGCGCTTGCATTATCTCCAGGATGAGTTCTATCACTTTGCTTACCCAGGATTTCCACCTTACCAACCTCCACCTCCACCTCCACCATACGAGTGAGCACGTGAGTATTACTTTTCTCCTCCCTTATTCTTTCTAATTTTTGTTGTTTTGATTTCATTGGAAGAATGAAAGTTTCAAATGCGGGGGAGGGGATTAGTGTACATATTAGAATTGAATTGCATATCAAGCATGTTTAAATTAGTTTGCATAATATTCATGTTTTGCATCTTAATGTTTTGCATTTTAGTTTTATTTTAAGAAAAAGAAAAAGAAAAAGAATTGAAATATGAAAGAAAAAACAAAAAGAAAATATCATGCATTTGGATAGAATATGTCATTGTCTAAACAACCACCTAGCCTAGTTAGTCCTCAAAATCTTTTTGAAAGTGTGATCATATAAGTCCATGACATGTTTCAATTGTTTTAGCCTTATCCTACTTATGGTTTTTATGTGGAACATAGTTAGGTGAACATAATTGAGCTTGTATGATCTAAGTTCTTTGCATGACTGAAATCCAACAACAATTTGCCCTTGTGAGTTAATTTTTGGTCTTATTGGGACTACACTTCATTGAGTCCTTTTGCTCTTGTTCATGTGTGTGAATACTCTCCAATTCTTCTACCTCTTAGAATTGATCTTGTTATCTATCTCAAGGTTGTACTTATATGTTTGTTATTGGTGAATTTCACATGATTGAGGCATGTTTCTTTCTAGCCTTATAATTTCCATATCTACCTTATATTATTTCCATTGCATGTAGCCTTTTTGAGCCTATTAGCCTATTCTTTGTAGCTCCACAAAAATCTTCCCTAGCTAATCGTAGCCTATCCCATCCGGGAACTAGGATAGAGTTGGTTAGAGATTTATTTGAGCAATGAGTGGGTGTGCTTTGAAAATGAAAGGATATGTAATGGTAGTTTTACTTTGAGCTTATAGTTGAAGTTGGTTCTATTTCTAAAGGCAAAAAAAGAAAAAAAAAAGAAAAATGAGAAAAACAAAACAAAGGAAAAAAAAGGAGAATAAAGTATATGAAATAAAAGGACCACTTCATTTGTTTTTGGCTTGTAAATTGGAAGATATCTTGGTTGAAAGGGAAGTTCTTTACATGAGTTGGAATTGAGATATGAGTTTGATGGTTAGAGAGTGTCGAGATTATGGAAGTATATGAAGATTCTAGTTCCTGGATTCACAAGTACCACATGGCCAAAATACTCCCCACCTTAATTTTCTTACTAGGACCCATTACAACCCATAAAAGACCTCATGATGATTTTTACCGGTAATGACATCCACGGTGTAGATTGTAGTTCAATTTCAATTCTTATGTAGCTTAGTTTCATTTTGGATAAAGTTTGAGTGTTAATTGATAAACCTAAACACTTGAGTGAGAGCGAAAACACTTTATTCTCGGTGAGGTTGGATGGATATGCATGCAAGTTACTTGATCACATAAATACATACTATGGCGTTTATTTGCTTTGTCTATGTTTGCACTTTGATGAGATGTTGCTTTTGATGAGGCTATTGCATGATGGATTGTGTTTGTGGGATGAATGATTCATAAATGATTTATTTTGCTCGAGGACAAGCAAAAGGCTAAGTGTGGGGCAGTTTGATAATGCATATTTAGATAGACATTATAGATTAGTTTTAGGTTCATTTAGATGTATATATTGCATTTTAATGGGTTAGTTTACTTGTTTTCTCATTTGGTGTTTAAGTGCGGAATCTACACAAGTTTAGTGCGTGACTGCAGATTTTCGATTCGAAGTAGTGAGGAGGTCATTCATGAGAGTTATATGGATCATATAGAGGTGAAGTCGAGCTAGAGAAGCCAATTTCGAATACATATGGAATAAGCAAAGGACATACAAGAGGAAAACGGCGACACGCGACCAGAGGAACAAGGAAGATAGAAAAGTCGCACCCGCGACCTTCAGAGCAGCACCCGTTGTCAGGATTTGAGACCTCACTGCAGTAGCCGCGCCCATGGCCTGGTCGCGACTTTAATATGCTGGTTCAGCGCCGATTTTCTATCTTTCCTAAATTGGGCCTATCTTTGGAAAACGTTTTCTAGGGTTTTTATGACGGTATTCTTAGGTATTTAAAAACAGAAATTAGTTGTTTTTTGGTGATCTTTTGACTATGAAGACATGAGAGACGACGTTTTACAAGCACGAGTAACTAAACTCATCTTGTTTTGCCTACGATTAAGACTTGGTCCCGTTGAATTGTGAGTTTGGAATTCTAGTTGATTTATATTATCTACTTCAATTTCTTTGTGCTTTTATTGCTTGTTGGTGTTGATTCTATCTTGATTCGCGACTTGTTAGAATTGCATCACTGCTAGGGTTTTGATTCATACGTTTGTGAAACTTAATCCAAAGTAGTGAATACAATTGAGTGGATCTCATAGAAAAGCTTGATTGTATAAGAAGTTGACTATAGGTCAAATGTTAGTTCTTAAGGGAATTAATATTGCTTATAAGCTTATATTTCTTGAGACTTAGTACTATTCCTAGGATTAAACCTTAATCCGTGTTAAGATTGCCTAGGAATAAGGGATTATTAGGACCCATAGGACTAATAGTCTATTCAAATCAAGATAAGAGTGGATATAGAAAAGATACAACTACAAGGAAGAATTATGATCAAGTAGACGAACCAAAGTTGAGAATCGTAGGTGAAACATCTCATTCATCATTTTTTACAACCATCGCCATTATTTACTTCTTTAATTCGTTTCATCTTTACATCTCTACAACCTCATTGTTTACTCTTGTTGGTAATTATAACACATAAAGTCAAAGTAGTTCCCCGTGGATCGACTCCGAACTTACTAGCTATACTAGTTGGTTAGTTTGGATATTGTTTTGATACAAATTCAACGATTTTGTCCAGTCACTCCGCAACCACCTCTCCTCCTCTGTGTGCGCTGCCTAAAAATCAGCAGGCCGGAAGCTAATCCATCCATCAAGGTCACCGTCGACCTCGACGAGCCAATATCCGATTGTTATGAGGGCGTCTGGTACACTTGTACCCTCGTCTGCCCCCAGATCCAGACTCAGAGGTACTGCTACAACCCTAGGGATATGAATTCGACCCTAAAATCGGAGGTGAAGTCGTTAGGGCTCAGTTTCCACAGAAAGCACAAGGAAAAGGCATTGAATCGCTACATTTTGCATGGAATCAAGGAGGCAAAAAAGATGAAGGAGGAGTAGAAGTTGATCAAGCGAGGAAAGTGAATGGAGCGAGCTGAATCTAAACCATCCAGCTGCGTTCGAGAATAACAGATTTGCGAGAAATCCAGCGATGGAGATTGACATATCTGACGATGGAGAGATCTGCGAGAGAGAGAGAGAGAGAGAGAGAGAGGAGGGTGAGAGAGAAAAAAGCTATGGAGAGAGATCTAAAAAACTTATCTTCATATTTGCATCAACTAAGAATTAATTGATTGAAGCAATTAATTGTAATTGCTTTGAATTGGAGAAAAAAAAAAGAAAATCAATTAACCGGATTGAAATATCCAATTATTTCAAAACAATTACATGTAATGTTTACCAATTTTTCAAAACAGATTTTGAATTATAAATAATTATACCCACCTCGATCTACTCTTCCCCTTGCAGTTGTGCCTTTGAGTGATGATTGGGCACGACTATAGAGGTCTAACGTTTTCATAAAACTTCTCCATGGAATAGATCACACTCTAGATGAGTGACAATATACATCATGTCTATAGAAAGAGAATAAACTTTGCATGGATACATCATACATAATTATATATAAGATGTACTACCTACAAAGATACATTAGATAACAAATTATCTATTTTGTTACTTACAACTCGACCTGTCAAAACATAACCCGACCCGAAAACTTGACCCGAACGCCCAAAGTTTTTTGGGTCAAGACCCGAAAAATCAGACTCGAGATTTTATTTCGACCCGAACCCGAAAACCCGATAAATTTTTGGGTCAGCTGGGTCCGGGTCTGGGGGTCGGTAGTTATTACAAAAAAGGGACGCTATAACAGGGCAAAACACATCGTTGTAGCTGGCCCTAACCAGATGCCTCGATCGCTCATTCAGTCCTGCTGCTCACGACCGCCTCCAGTCTTCACCTTATCACCTTCGTTCAGCCACTTCACCTCATCATCAGTCGGCAGTCGCTCCTCCAGTCTGCTTATCTCGCTCCTGCTGTTCGCGACCTTTGCCACTTCATCTTCGCTCTGCCATACCCTCCTATTCATCCGCCTGTCCTGCTGCTTGCGCTTCATCTTTCAGATACCCTAACCAGATGCCTCCTCCTTCAATCTTGTTGTTCGCGACCCGTTCAGTTGTCTTCCATTGCAGCTTTCAGGCACTCGTCTCTTATCCTGATCTTATTCCGAATTGTTCTTCAATCCGAAATTGCAGCCTCCAAGTACTCATCTTTTATCCTGCTGATTGCGCTTCATCTTTCAGATGCCCTAACCAGACGCCTCCTCCTTCAATCTTGCTTAGGATTAGGAGAGAGAACCTATGAATGTTTTAACCTATTCAAGGACTTGTCTCTGAATGTCTATGGGGTCTAGAAACATGTGAAGTTTATACTGTACAAGGATGGCATACTAAAAATTGTGTAACCAAAGTGACAATGAAGTCTGATAGAGCATAAGCCACTGAATAATGTTCTTTTATGTTTCCTTTTTGTATCTCTTACGAATAGAAATGAAAAATACAATTTTGTTTGATCTTTACTTATGTCAAAATCCAAGAATTTGATTTTTTTACTCCACTTGATCATTCAATTTTGACATTTAGAATGTTTATCTTTAGATTATTTGTGAAGATTATTAACCTGAAACATAAATTTATACTCTGTTTTCTCAACTTCATTTTAAAAATAATTGTAGATAGATTTGAATTAATGATCTTTGTTGTATTCATAGAACATCATATGTATTCCTCTTATGTTTTCAACTTATTACTATGCATTCCTCTTATGTTTTCTTAGTTGTATTCATAGACTTGAAAATTTTTGAAGACTAGGGCTTGACATATGCTTCTTAGTTGTATTCATACACTATTTTTAGAATGATGTTGTTTCACCTTTGCTTTCCCCGGAGAAGACTAGAGTAAATTAGGTGCCAAAATCGTATTCTCCCTTAATATATTGAGCATTGATGAGGATTTTCAGTCGCCTAAATTAATCCTATCAAATAAATCCAACTAACCTAACTAATGTAGTTTGGCAAATACGGGTCGATCCCATAGAGAGTCAACGATTCGTATGCAAGTCAAAGTGTGCTAAATAAGAACTAAAGAAACAAAGAGGGGTGATTGTGATTATTCAAACTAACTAAGTAAAAAGCATAAGGAAGCAAACTACACAAATATGAGAGAAATAGCTTAGGTCAATCAATCTCAGCAATAAAGTTTCATTCATTGATCATTGAAATCAAATAGATAACTTCCTCTGGAATACTTTGTTATGGAAAGAATAAGTCTTTTGAATCCAATTCCTTGTCAAATCTAGTTAACAGGACAACCAGACCCTGAAAGCCCTAATTATCGAACAATCTTGAAACTATCAAGATTCAATTTAATAATCGATGAAGCTTAAAGGAAATCAACAAAGACAATCAATGCGCACAACCAGTTATTGCAACAATTGCAAATCAATTCTTTATACAAATCCCTATATCAACCAGTTTCAGAGATTTATACTTTGCTACTCAAGAATATAGATAACTCAACAAGAAATTACCTATATCCAGCTATAGATTATGATGAAAATGCACCAGTTAATCAGTCTAATGAAAATTCACGAAAACCCTAAACATTCGACGCAAAGAACTGATAATATTGACAGAGGAGTATTAAGATAGAGAAATCTCACAATGAAATGATAAACCCGATGCTTCGATTAATTGTTCATACTTGAGAAAATCACAAAAGGTATCCTACTTGCTACGTACCAATTCTGTTCGGCTGCAACTAAAACAAGAACTCCCATCCAAAAGAAAACCAAACTCCCTAGTTGTTCCGCCATTTTGGTTCTTCCCCTAAACATTTAATAATTAAAAATAAAACAACCCATTTCATAAATGAATCCAAGTAACAGCTGTCACCGCCCACGTCTAACGTCTTGCACCCGCTACATAGCTCGGACTCGCCAAGTAACTTGGTCGAGTTTTTCTTCTCCACCTGAGTTCTTTTCAACAATCGTCTTGACGTGTCCATATTTCGCTGTTTTCAAGGCTGAATTTGGAAAAGTCGTACACGTAAGTTGTAGGTCTTTGAATCCTCTTTCCAATAAGTATAAGTACGCCCTGATTCGATAAATACAGCCTTCAAACGACTCGTTTTAGTGCAGCGTTGCCAACCTGGACAACTCCAATCCTTTACATGTTTAGCTCCTCTCCCCATCTCTCGTGCTCTTCTATTTTCGTCCAATCTTCGAGAATTGGCTCGAGCTTAGCTTCGCCTCTTTACAATCACCTGAAATCATGCACAAACCTCGTAGATTCGGACTTTAATTGAAGCATAATCAAAACATGAAAATTACTCTAACTCATGCACTTTATCATACCTAAACCTATCTAAATGCAAATGTTAACACTACCTAAATGTGCCTTATCAAACTCCCCAACACTTAAACCTTTCTTGTCCTCAAGAAAACAAAAGAAATCCAATCAAACATCCCACAAATACACTCTTCATGCATTCACCTCCTCAAAACACAATCCAAAACCAAGTAGGAAGCACAAGAAAATAATCAACATCCTCACATGTATTTGAGCAACTCAAAGGCTTAGGCACATTTCAATCCAACCTCACCGGGTACATAAAGTGTTTCACTCATTGCTCTTGTGTTTAGGCTAATTCAGTTCCGCTCAAACTCAATCCAACGCAACTAAGCTCCATGAAAATTGAATCCACATCAAAATCTCCACCGTGAGTGACATTACAACCAATAATCATCATGAGGTCTTGTAAGGGTTGTAATGGGGCTCGGTGAGAAAATTAAGGTAGAGAATGCTTTTGGCTTGTGGTGCTCATAATCCGGGAACTAAGCTTCTAGTAGCCAATTACAAGCTCAACCAAAACTTATCACAAACCATCAAACTCAACACTCAATCACAACACAATACAAGAACTTTCTTTAGACCAAACAATACTCCCAAATCATTTCTAAAGATGATGAAGAATGGTTCTTTTTTTTTTCACTTCTTTTTTTCATACATACATACATACATTTCATACATACATGCATACATACATACATACATACATACATTCATAGAACCAATCCTCATAATAAGCACCAAATGAATCAACACAATACATAATCACATTCTCAAAGCACTCACTCAACTCAAACCATCATTTCACCAATTCTAAACCTAATTCCCGGATTGGTTAGGCTACAATTGGCTAAGGATAATTTTTGTGCAGCTACAAAGATAGGCTAATAAGCTCAGTTTGGCTTCAAACAATGGATGATATGCAAGGGAAGATAGGGAATATCATGGCTCAATAACAATCATGCGAAAATCACAAGTAATGATAAAATTATACAACCTTGACATAGATATCAATTCCAATTATCAGAGGTAGTCATAATGGAGAATATCACACACAAGAAGAAAAGAAGACATCCATAAAGCATAGTCCCAATAAGGCTAACAAAAACTCACAAGGTAAATTTTTGTTGGATTTCAATGCCACCTAAAATGTAAGAGTTATACATGCTCAATCAATCCATTATCTCATGTTCCAAAAGATTAAACAAACTAGACGAGGATCAACAATTCAAGCATATCATGGGACCTATAATTAGATTAAGAAGAAAATAGAAGACAAGTGGTGTAGATGGGGTTATCTGAAAGATCCTAAATCTAGAATGTCATACATGTTGATTTTTTTTATATGATTTTTTTTTATATAATATGCAAGACTAAGAATAATAACCATGTTGCTAAAAAAAGAATAATAACCATGAAATTCAAAAACAAGAAAGTAATATATACAATGCAACCTAAATGCAAACATGTAAATGTTCCCTTCCCCACACTTAATTCACACATTGTCCTCAATGTGAAAAATAAAAGAGAAAGGAAAAAAACACTTACAGAGTCATCTACATGCCAGGCGGAGGTGATGAATTCAAGCACAAGAGTGTAATGTGCCATTGTTCTTTCTCATCTCAACCTCAAGGAGACACCACAACCTAAACTCTACAACCAAAGACAAGGCAACCCCAACAAAGAAATATTTGTTGTCCCGGTAAGGACAAGGACAACTCACAATAATAATCAATCATGCCAGTCACTCACAACAACAATCAAGCAAAGCCACAAACATCAATACTATGTAAATCGATAACAATTAAGCATAAATTGATCAAAACTAAAATCAATAAGCTCAACAAGAAACTCTTATCAAGAGTAATATCAAAAAGAAAGATCAATTCAAATACTCAAGACTATAGAATTTCCAAATTTGCAATTTCACAATTAAGCACAAGAATCCCAATCCAAGCCAAAACCTCTCAATCAATCTAAATCCACCTTTGCAAATTGTCATCCAACTTGGCTTCCCAACCACAAAGTCAAGACAACTTCCCCAAATCAATCCCCTTCCATCAACAAATATAGCACAAATAAGGTTTCATTTCACCCAATCAACTTCTAAATTACACAAATTTAATCAATTGGAGAAAACCTAGAAATTGGGGATTTTGAAATTTACCTTAAACTTCAATGAACGAGAGGAAAGAAGAGGAAGGCTGACCGGAGGCTGGGCCAGCGTGGGTGCACACGGACAGCGGCGGTCGGGTGGCAGCAGGGGCTGGTGAGGTCGGCGCTGGCGGCTGGAGGGAGAGAAGGCTGCTAGCGAGGACGAGCAACAGAGGAGTAGGGAACTCGGGGGAGAGACGACTGAACGTTGTTTATCTCCTTTTTCTTTTCGTTTTTTTTATATGTGTGGGCGCTAAATAACTCGGATGTGGCATAAACAACTCAACCGAGTTTTTCTTTCCCACCCGAGTTCTTTCTCAGAGCTCGGATTGGCCAAAGAACTCGACCGAGCTCTTCACCCGATTAACCTACTGTAATTCTCTTTCTTTTGGCCCTTTTTGACGAACTTTTTTTTTGATACTTGAAATTGAAAACTTAAACGAAAAAAATGAAAAATGAAAATCTAAATTACACACCTTGGGTTGCCTCCTAAGAAGCGCTTGGTTATGGTCGTTAGCTCAACCCAATCTATGCTCACTTGTCGGGTTCTGACTCTCGAAGAGTCAATTCCCCTTCAACATCTTTGTTGCACCTTCCATGGAATTTAGAGACATCCTTTTTCAGCCCCTGTGCATGCACATTAGATGACAAAATGTTCTCTCTATGCGAGGTTAGTGACGTTATTTTAGGATCAGGAGGATGTCTAATACATGTGTCCAAGTCTCGTGCACTTCCCTGCATATTAGTTGACGATTTATAATCCAAAGAAATATCCTGCATTAGTGGTACAATTGTCTCAGAGAAACACAAAGAATGAGCATCGGAGGGGTGTTTTATAGCATCATTAATATTATACTCCACCTTTTCCCCATCAAACTCCATAGTCAAAGAACCACTATAAACATCTATCATAGTTCTGGATGTTTTAAGAAACGGTCTCCCTAACAAAATAGGGGACGCGTAAATACCACGCTCCATATCCAGAACAAAACAATTAGCAGGAAAAATCAATTTGTCTACTCTAACAAGAACATCTTTCACTACCCCTCTTGGGTACATTGTAGAGCGGTCAGCAATTTGTAAGACAACCCTGGTTTCATGTAATATATGGACCTAGCTCTAAAGACTTATACAAAGAATAAGGTAGAAGGTTAATTGATGCACCCAGATCTAGCATTGCTTTGTCAAACTTGGTGTCACCAATAACACATGGGATGATAAACATGCCAAGGTCAGTACACTTCTTCGACATACGTTTTTGAAGCACATATGACACCTATTCGCTTACCTTAATCTTTGGTTTTCCCTTTTGTTTTTGTTTCCTCTTAATGGTACATAATTCCTTAAGAAACTTTGCATAACGAGGAACATTTTTAATGAGTTTAAGTAAGGGAATATTTACCTCACAATTGTTGAATGTCTCAAACATTTCTTTGTCACTTTCTGGCTTGCAAGTGTCTTTCAGCGCCTCAGGGAAAGGTGGTACCGGTTTATAGGAGCTGAGTGGTAGTAGCTTTGGCTTGACATCAGTTTCCTTAGTCTCTTTCTCTTCCAAATGAGCTTCTTTAGGACTCTCCACAACTTGAGAGTCCTTTTCAACCATCTCCTCATCCTCATCGGCTAGGAGGACTCTATTTTCAGCTTGAGTCTTTAAAATTCTACCACTCTTTAGAGCGATAGCATTCACATACTCTCTCGGGTTCAACTTAGTCTGTGATGGTAGCTTACCCGAAACATTTGCCTCCAATTTTCCCAAAGCACCAGCAATCTGTCCAACCAGATTCTCCAAGTTCTGAATGCTAGACTTTGTTTCCAGTTAAAACTGCACCATGTTGCTCTGCATCATAGTCATGTTCTGCGCCTGGGCCTTGATCATATCCTCAGTGGACATGGACGAGCTTGAGTTCTACCCCTGAGGCCTAGGTCCATACTGGTGTCTAAAGGGTGGACCTCCCTGCTGATTGAATTGCTACTGTTGAGGGTTCCCATACCTGAAGTTTTGATGATCCCTCCAACCGGGGTTATAGCCATTAGGGTAAGGGTCATGCCTCGGCCTCTGTGGTACAAAATCTCCTACCGCATTCAATATTAACACTTGGCTTTTGAAGGATGGGGCATGCGTCGGTGGGATGTTGAAAACCTTGGCAGATTCCACATGCTTTAACCTACTGGTGAGTCCCATTAAGCATGAATTTTTGCATCATCTCTTTCAGCTCATTCACATCTGACTGAAGTGATGAGTTTGTCTCCACCGCGCTCACAGTTCTGGAGGATGTCTTTCTAAATTGCCTTGGCCCCTCTGCAAGCTCATAAAACATCTCAAATGCTTCTGCATGAGTCTTATTCAGGATGTTACCACCACAAGCAGCGTTAACCATCCTTCTCTCATCATCTAATAGACCTCCATGAAGGTAGAGAACGAGGTCCTGATTAGAGTAGCCATGGTAAGGACAGCTGGCCACTAGCTTCTTATACCTCTCATAGTAGTCATACAAGTTCTCTGTAGCATGCTGCTCAATGTTGTTGATGCTCTTCTTGAGACTGTTCAATTTTGTTGCTGGCAAGTACTTCTTCAAGAAGGCTTTTTGCATCCGAGCCCATGTATTTATGCTCCCTGGAGTGAGGTAATAGAGCCAGTCACTATCTGAATCCCTCAAAGAGAAAGGAAAGGCTCTTAGCTTGATTTGATCATCTGTTACGTTCCTCGGCTTCATGCCTGTGCAGACAACATGAAACTTTGCCAGGTGCTTATTAGGGTCTTCTCCACTAAGACCATGAAACTTCGGCAACAAATGTATCAGTCCAGATTTCAACTCAAAGCTTACACCGTCAGCAAGCTCCAGAAACTCTATAGCAAGTGGTTGTTGCGTCAGATTCGGGGCAGTCAACTGCCTCAAAGTCTGATTCGAATTAGCCATCTCAACTGTTTCTGACCGATTCTAATTTCCACGAGATTCTCTACGAAGCCTGGAAAGTGTTCTCTCGATCTTTGGATCACAATGCAAATCAGATGTATTAGTAGCACGGGTGCGAACCATAAGCTAAGTTCTCAACCCAATTAACACACAAAAACAAGCACACAAATAACAATTTGACTCCCCGGCAACGGCGCCAAATTTGATGAGGATTTTCAGTCGCCTAAATCATATGAAATAAATCCGACTAACCTAACTAATGTAGTTTGGCAAGTACAGGTCGATCCAACAGAGAGTCAACGATTCGTATGCAAGTCAAAGTGTGCTAAATAAGAACTAAAGAAACAAATAGATGGGGTAAGTAAAAAGCAAAAGGAAGCAAACTAAACAAATATGAGAGAAATAGCTTAGGTCAATCAATCTCAGCAATCAAGTTTCATTCATTGATCATTGAAATCAAATCGATAACTTCCTCTTGAATACTTTGTTGTGGAAAGACTAAGTCTTTTGAATCCCATTCCTTGTCAAATCTAGTTAACAGGACAACCAGACCCTGAAAACCCTAATTATCGAACAATCTTGAAACTATCAAGATTCAATTCAATAATCGATGAAGCTTAAAGGAAATCAACAAAGAAAATCAACGCGCACACTAGTTATTGCATCAATTGCAAATCAATTCTTTATACAAATCCCTAAATCAACCAGTTTCAGAGATTTATACTTTGCTACTCAAGAATATAGATAATTCAACCAGAAATTACCTATATCTAGCTATAGATTATCATGAAAAGGCATCAGTTGATCAGGCTAATGAAAATTCACGAAAACCCTAAACATTCGACGCAAAGAATTGATAATATTGACATAAGAGTATTAAGATAGAGAAATCTCACAATGAAATGATAAACCCGATGCTTCGATTAATTTTCCCAAGCAAAGAGGATTAGTTGTTCATACTTGAGAAATCACAAAAGGTATCCTACTTCCTACGTACCAATTCTGTTCGGCTGCAACTAAAATAAGAACTTCCATCACTACTAGAATTATGTAATTAGACATCACGTATTTTAAGTCTGTCAAGAAAACACCAGATGTTAAATTAATTTTTTACATCAATTATTAAATATGTGATGTTGAAAAACATTTAGACATCTGTCAATTTTTTTAACGGATGTAAAATTGCTCTTTCTTAAAAAAGTTAAAACGTGCGCGGGTTTGAAATTTCTAAGTTAAACGAGCGGGATTGAAATAAGTAAAAAAAATTGGAGGGCTTTCAAAATTTTGGGGAAATTTCTACACTTGAAAAAATTGGAGCTCTCCACATTTTCAATCCCTCTTTACACTTCTTCTCTCTCCTCTCGTCCGGTAAACCCTATCGTCTCTTCCCCTCTTAACCCTAAAATCACCGTCTTCATCTCGGTGGCATTTCAGCTGTCATCTTCCTCTCCTCTCGTCTCCTCCCCTTTCCCTCTGGTCGGCGACTACAGAGAAGATGGCCGACACCGAATCTACTCTCTCTATGACTATCTCTACTATCTCTTTCGACCCTCCGTCCCGTCTCCACTATCCATCTCCTCCCTATCGATGTCTCTCTTGCATTCCACAATCCAGACAACTTTCACTCTCTTCAGCTCTTCTACACGGTTCGACGAATCGTAGATCTGAATCATCTGAGATCTCTCACCCATATCGATCTCTCTCGACTGAGGATTTCGGTCTCTCTTGGCCAGTTCGTATGCTTGAGTTTTTGGTTCTTAGGCTGCCTCTCGACTTCATGGTTCTCTCGTGACTCTCAGTGACTCCGGTCTTTGAATCTCGATGGCTCTCGGCGACTCTGGCTTCTCTCTCCCCGTCTTAAACTGTGAAAATGAAGTTGTGAAGGGTATGTTTATGCTTCTCCAGTTCTTCAAACCTTTTTGTAAAAATAAACCTTTTTGTTGAAATTGATTTAACTGTGAAACTCTGGCTTGTATGATTCTTGATTTCGATTGTCATGCTTAATTAGCTTGTAAAAATAAACCTTTTTGGTGGCAAAGGTGTTGTTCCTTTCTTTCTAAGTAGTACCTTGCCAAATCAAGTTTAACAATGAAATTAATTAGATAATGTCCTGTATTATCTAATACTCCACCTTTGCCACCAGCTGCCAAATCTTTCGAAGGTACTTTGGAGCTGCTATTGGAAAGGGAAAACAAGCTGCAGCTGCCAAAGCTTGCTTGCTCAGAGAAGGGAGCTTCTGCCTCTCGCTACCTCTCCTTGTCTCTCCACCTTTGCCACCAGCTCGCCGTCTTCACCGTTCACCGTCTCGCAACGTCGCCGTCTTCGCCTCTGGCCATCTCACCAAGGTAAGCTTGCCCAAACACGATCTTCCTCTATCGCCTTCTCTCTTCCTATTTGGTTCTCGTCTCCCCAAATTTATCATGGTCTTTGCCCGAAACTCACTGCATCCTATTTCAATGTTGCCCCAAACCCACTGCATCCTCTTTGCACCAAAATGGTTCGTGCTTTGAATGTTAATACCTAGAATTTATTTTCTGACTTTAATCCGGTTGCTATTAACAGCCAATTTGTGTTTGGTTGAGCTGTTCTTTGACTGGCGATGGAAGTTATGGTCGCGCGCTTGGATTAGGGCTTCTAGTATTACAGTATTATGAGTTGCATGGAGATTGTAGTTGGATCAAAAGCCATGTTGTGGAATGATAATTTTCTTTGATAAGTTTGCCGGCGACTGTGCTATTGGTTTAGTCAGTGGTTGTGAAAAAATTATTTTGAAGCTGATTACTTCTATGTAGCATTTATGTTTTATCTTGTAGGTTTTCTTTGATTATACAAATTGGGAGGTTAATAGTTATGGATGCAATAGTACTTTGAGTCTATCCCTACATTTTTTATTTTTATAATTGATACTTGCAATCCAGAAATATTTAGTTTCAGCAGTTCATGACAATTTAAGCTTGAGTTGCTCCATAGAATGAATAGGGGGTAGTTTTCTGTGAGTTATTTGATTCTTTTGTATCTGTTTTTCATCTCTTTGATTGGGGTCAATCAATCTTAAAAAATAGAATAGATAGGGGAAAAAATTCATGCTAATTTTTTTATGTGATTTGTTTATAGAGGTGTCTGTTTTGAATCTCCAACTCTCAACTCTATTCCCCACTCCTCCATCCACTTCTCTCAATCCGCTGATCAGATTTTGAATCTTCAATTCTTCGATTAGACTTTGATTTGTATTTTGATTGACCAAAACTTACTCTGTGTCACTTGATCCATTCAGACGTGGTTTATTCATCCTCTCTCTTCGATTGGACTTTGATTTGTATTTTGAATCTCCAATTCTTCGATTGGACTTTGATTTCTATCCACTTGATCCATTCAGACCCAAAAGGCTAGGTCAATCAATACTGAATACTTTGTTTCCATTTTCATTTCCGTATTGATGCCTTTAAAAAGGTTTCTGACAATCATTTTATGTGTGTTTGGGTTTTAACTTGTGACAGGTTTGGTTCATTGTTCAAGTCCCATATCCTGGGGTGCCGAACAGTGGTATCCATGGATCCAGAGCTCAACAAATACATACTAATGAATGAAGCAAATGGATTGGTCCCTAGCTACCCACAATCCATGCTTGATATTCTTGGCAAATGTAACATAGCAGTTGTCCATGGCTCCACCCACAAGTGCATGAGGTGTGCCCTCTTAACATCCTCTTTAAGCTCAAAGATCATAGTATAGGCCCAAATTACTTCCCACGAAATCCTTTGATATCAGATTCCTTGGCCTAGAACTTAAGTAAAGCCTTTCTAGGTTTCCTTCTAAGTTAAGTGTGTCAAGACTCAAGAAACAACCTCTTGTTATATGGCTTGAATTCTAACTATCATTTTTTTTGTTTCTTCCTTTTTTATGTTGTTGGAATTAATGTGACAGTCCACTGCCTGCTGCATTTGGTCGTATTTTACAGGTTTAAGTTGTAGGCCCTTTAAAATATCATGGATTTTTGGTTTAAGTACACATATTGCTAAATAATACTATGCAGATTGGGGATTCTAGGTCGAGGACTTATGGTATTTATATGTAGTAGGTTAATCCTTCATGAATCATAGAAAATATTATCCTCGTGATTGCATCCTCTGACTTTTCGATTGGATGTGCTTGTTATCTTATCGGTCTCTGTTTTGGTTTGTATGATCAGTTTTTCTTAGTATTCGAATCAACAATAAAAACTCGTTCGTTTATGATACATATCAGGAAGCAACTTGTGGTAAATTCTCTGTTCATGTCAATGAAAAAAACATGCTGTCATAAAATTTTAAAATTGTTGTTGTATTCTTTGCAAGTTTTGCTTGGATATTGAGAAGCTTAATATGTACATTAAAAATGATGTTGTATCTCATTAGGTGACAACCAAAGTTGCTCGTGCGGGTCTCGAGTCTTCGTATTGCACCTTTACAAAGAGCAATGGGTGGACAGTTGGTGATGTTATCATTTTTTTTGTTTTGATAGGAGCAAGTGAGATCTATGTAATACGTATTTACACATTGAAGTATAGTGTCGTCTAGCTTATTTTATTGATGTTGGCTCTATGTTAATGTACATATATTATATATTGTATGTTTTATAATTTAATTAAAATATCAATCTTTTTGCTTCCATCATAAATTGTCTTTTATTGAGCAAAGGGTGTGGCAACGAGCAAAGGATGTTTTTACATTAAGATGATAATATAAACTGATATATATTGATAACAATAACATCACTATGAAAATATGAAATGATGTTGAATAATACAAAAACATTTGGTTTCCATAAATAAATTGATGTTAATAATAATAACAACATCATTTATATACACAATCTATATAGTGCATTACTTTAAAAACAATATAATATCACGTATTATAAACATAAAATTAATATACACATAATGAATAATCTAAGAATGATGTCTATATCATATTAATACATCGGTTATGTATATATTTCATGTTGTATATTATTTTAAAACCATATAGAATCAAAATTTACATATATGAAATTAATACACACACAATCAATATAATAAAAAAGATGTCTATTTTATTTTAATACATTGATTTTTTTAAAAATAGCGATGTAAATGTCAAATTTTGGCTTGGTAGGGACGTCTTCAAGAGATTATAAATGAAAAATATAAGTGTTTAATAAGAAGTGAACATATCAAAAACAAATTTGAGGGATTGATTTAAATCTATATTCAAAATAAAACCAATGTCTTAACTCAGGAAAGACATCTGCTTAAAACCGATGTGGAAAGTTTGGATCTTTTACTACACGCACAAAGAGATCGGAAATTTTTTTGAAAGACATCTGTTGACAACAGATGTCTAATTGATGTTTTCTAGTAGTGCATCCAAAAGAAAACCAAACTCCTAGTTGTTCCACCGTTTCGGTTCTTCCCCTAAACATTTAATAATTAAAAATAAAACAACCCATTTGATAAATGAATGCAAGTAACAGCTGTCACAACCCACGTCTAATGTCTTGCACCCGCTACATAGCTCGGACTCGCCAAGGAACTCAGTCGAGTTCTTCTTCTCCACCCGAGTTATTTTCAACAACCATCTTGACATCCAGATTTCGCTATTTTCAAGGCTGAATTTGGAAAAGTCATAAAAATGAAAGTTGTAGGTCTTCGAATCCTCTTCCAACAAGTATAAGTATGTCCCGATCTGATAAATACAGCCTTCAAACGACTCGTTTTAGTGCAGCGTCGCCAACCTGGACAGCTCCAATCCTTTACATGTTTAGCTCCTCTCCTCAACTCTCGTGGGCTTCTATTTTAGTCAAATCTTTGAGCATTGGCTCGAGCTTAGCTTCGCCTCTTTACAACCACCTGAAATCATGCACAAACCTCGTAGATTCTGACTCTAATTGAAGCATAATCAAAACATAAAAATTACTCTAACTCATGCACTTTATCATACCTAAACCTATCTAAATGCACATGTTAACACTACCTAAATGTGCCTTATCAAGCATGCACCAGCTGATTGAACATTTATATCTTGATTTGAATTTTTTAGAGTGCATGCACACCAACAATAAAATTTTTAATTCTTACTTGAACAGAGCGGTCCAAATAACTTCATGTTGCCTTCTTCACCTTGTGATGCCACCAAATGTAGTTGTTATCTATGAACTCAAGGTTGACTGACCTACTTTTATTACTCCTTTAATGAGATAATTATAGTAAATAGGGTGTTATTATATTATCATTCTGAATGTCCTATACGGACCCGTCCCTTAGACAGTGCAAGTTGGTCGGCTGCCTAGATGTATACTTTATAGTCATGTTGGCTGGATGGAAGAGTGTTATCTGTTGGATGAATTTGTGTGTGTTCGTATCCCAAACAGAAAACTAATCGATTATAGATAGCGATGCACTTACTAGTTGCGCTTGACAATATGCGGTTCTCCTCTGCTGGATACTATATCTTTGCATTCGAGCTTTGTTTTTCTCTTAGATGCATGACGTTCAAATTTTCAGTATTTGCTTATGCTAATTGTCTGATACTGGTTAAGCAGGAAGGAAAGTAGAAGAATCAAACAATTCAGCAAATCTGTTTGCAGCAAACAAAGGTGTTGTTCTCATCGTTTGCAGGACTCGTGGCAAGAAGGGTGACCACTGGACTTGTGGTAAGAAGGGTGACGTTCAAAGCTTCACTCCCCTTTTAACATGTTTTGTAAATCCACGAATGTCTTTTTTTGTATTCCATTTTAGATGCTAAGCTCAATAATTATGGCTTATGATGATCATTCTCGTTAATTGTATTGCTATTTGAATGGAAGAGCAAAAAATTTCTATCATATATACAATTTAATTGTTTTTATTTGTCCCCCATTCTTATAATGCATGCTTAATTGATTTATTGTAATCTTTGCTAGTCAATATTCTATTTTAACATGTTTTATTTTACCACGATTATCGCAAATTTTGATTGCAAAAAGTTAAAATTGACTAACCCAAAATGGACCCAAAATGACCCGAAACCAGGGCAAATCCGGGTTCGAGTCAACCCGGATATATCCAAGACCCGTTTTACCCGGAATCTGTTTTACCCAAAATCTGAAGTGACCCTACCCGAACCTGACCCGATTGACAAGTCTACTTACAACCCATCAATACCATTTTTTTATTGGTACATTACAGCGCATTGTTAAGCTAATCTCATCCTCTACTTAGACACGTACTTTGTTCCAAACCTAATCATCCAAATAACAAGTCCGAGAACACAAACAACTTTCATGAAAACTTTGTACGAACATGAACACCTTACACCAACTAAGCTACCACCATTTGAGATGGTGGTCGAATTGTTTTTGTCCTAATCGAGGACCACACTTCTAACTTGTACCACCAACTAAGCTACCACCAATTGAGATGTTGGACGAATTATCTTTGGGGATTTTAGCAAAAAAAAACAAACAATGTAAAATTAAAGAAGTCACGTCAGACAATGACCTTATGTATTTTTATCCACATATAATCCTACATGTCCATCTTAATTGATAAATACAATTAATTTTTATCATTTTAGTTACTTAACTTATCAATATGAACAAGTTAACAAGAATTTTAATATTTTAAGTATTTCTATAAGTATTTTATATTAAACTATTTTATCTTTAGTCAATAAGACCGGTTAAATTTAGTTTATTATATATAATGATAAGATTTAATTAATTAGTTAATTAATTAATTAATTATACCACATCTTTTATCGACCTCATTAACATGGCCAACCTTCTTTAATAATTATAATTAATTTAAATAATAAATTGTTATCATATTTTAATGAAAATTTTTGCTAAGAGTCCATTTTGAATAGGTCATTTTGTAAAATATCAATTTTCATAATTCATTTTGCAAAATGTTAATTAGGACATTTTTGCCCCAGCTCTATAATCCCCTCTTTTATTCTTCCCGTGCTCCTTCTTAATTGCCGCGGTCGAGTCGGGTCATGCTTATCCTGGATTTGCCGCGGGCGAATCTCACGTCGAATTTCGACTCCAGGGAAGGACTCGATATCGACCAGGGGTAGTCGATATCGACCTCTTCAGTCGATTTCTGGGTTGTCCAGATGGTCAGTCGATTTCGACCTAGGCACTCGATATCGACCAGTAAGCTCGATATCGACCAGTTCCCGTCGACTTCACCTGTACCTGCAAAAACACAAACGACAGCGATCTTGCTTGGTCGAGAGATTAGTGGTTGACGTCGACTAGGTTTAGTCGAAGTCGAGTAGAATGCAGTAACGTAACGAATTACAGATTTAGAAATAAACAATGTAAAAGAAATCTTCCAAGACCGAGGTTTGCAACAACGATAACAACATGCATAAGGCAAGATAAAGAGAGATAATCATGCAATCACATCAAAGGATTAAGCTTTCGCCCTTTCCAACAATTAGACAACTCTTTCAAGAAACCCTAATTGTATCTACCAATTTTATGTTTATAATCCAAGTTGTTAACCTGGATCTCTATTAATTAGGTAATAAACATATAAAAGGCAGTGGATGATCAAAACACAATAAAGGTCGAATCTTTACCTCAAACATCCATGGCTATCGTCGGGCTCACCCCGACCCTAGAAGTAGATGGACTACTCGCTCTTCATCATAGGGAAACTCATCAATAATAAAAGAAAACTAAATTGCATTAATGAACTAAAATAAAGCTTACAAGCGATCGAAGCCAATTCCGCTCTCGCCAAATACAACTTCTCTCGACTCCAAGCTCTCTCTCTCCTAACTCTTCTACTTGTGTTCTCTCTGAATTGGAATGAATCTAAAAACTAGCCCCATGGGCTTTATTTATAGTGTTCAATCCCCGCTAATCAAGAAAAGAATATCCTATCTATATCTAAATCTTTCTATATAAAAACACAAGATAAAACTTGGAAATTAAACAATTAAATCTCTAATGGAAATATATCTAATGTGGATAAACATCTTCTCTCTTGGTAGATCTTCCTGCGCAAGGAATCTTCAACTCGGAATCAGATAGACTCGGAATCGACTCGTGCTCGATCTGTGAAGTTGGTCGATATCGACCATAGTTGGTTGGTATCGAGTTGTCTGCTCGGCTTCAGCTCTGATCAATCGATGTCGGCTTCCGGCAGGGATATCAAGTTGATTTTGGTCAATATCGACCAACCCTGGTCGAAATCGACCAGTCTTCGTGTTTTCTTGTCATGTCGAGTTGTCCTGGGAATTTCGACTGAAATCAGGTCGATATCGACCAAGTCTAGTCGATATCGACAACTCTTTTGTGTCTCGTTCTGTACTCAGCTTTGCTCGATGTCAGACTATCTTCCGTCGATCTTCGAGCTCCTTCAGTCGGCATCAAGTGTATTTCTAGTGCTTCTTGGTTTTGCTCCGATTTAGCTCCAAATTCTGCAATATTAAACAAAAACTTGTATAGACCTCTATTTCTTGCAAATAAGCATAAACTACACAAATTCGCTATATTCCCAACTCATAATATATAAAATGATAGAATAAGGAGTTGAAGAAGATATAAAAACATGGCACAAATCATGGACATCAGCCGGTGAGACTCCTCTCCTTCCTCCTTTTTTCCGATTGAACCGAGCACATGAGGGAAACGGTCGGGTTTTCCCTCCTTTCACTTCCTTTCACATCCAATTAGCTTAAAAGAGGAACTTTAATCCCCTTCTACACTCCTTAGGTAATCTTCGACGATACTCAATCCCGGCAAGGCGGAATCAATCGATTTCCGGGCTTGAAGAACTCTTGGTGAGAACCCCTCTTTCCCCTCCTTTCTTGTTTAAATCCATGCCCTTATTGTCGGGTTGGGTGGTCGGAGAAGGGGCGTTTTCGGCCAGCTTCCTTCTCCTCATTTTCTTTCCTCCGATTTTGAGTAGTGGTTGAAGACAATGAACAGTAACGGTTGGGGTTTGCTTTTCTTTTCTTTGTTGATCCGGTTCATGGGATTATTTAACAAAACCGGTTTGGTTTCCTTTTAAAGACAAAATCAGGTTTGGGTTGGGTCCTTATTGGATCCGAAAATTTAAGAAGTATTTGTGCCTATTTTCTCTCTTTGGGCCTGATTTTGTTTGGGGTTGGGAGTAGAATGAATTAAATATTTGTATATGTTTAACAAAAAAAAATTAAATAAATTGGATATAATATATTATATAATATTGTTGTTGATATTTAAAATATAATATTATTAACTTGAATTTTAAAAGGGATTTGGAAAAGGTTTATAAGATTAGAAATTGATTTGATAAGTGGAATTTGTTTCACTAAATTTTAAAAGAGGATCTTTGGAATTTCTCTAACTTTGTCGAACTATTTTGATAAAATAATAAAATAAGTCGATTGAAGGATAATGTTTTCTAGATAGATTTTTGGGTCAAGTATGAAGTGGCAAAATATTTTGAATAAAGATTTATCTAATTTGAGATTTTAAGGAATTTTGGGAAATATTGAGAGAGTAATGTATTTTGCCTAACTTGTTGAATGATTTGACGATTGTATGTGTGAAAAGCATGATGTTATGATATCAATATAATTGTTACGTATAAATGATGATATGAGATAATCATATATTGAGTTATATGGGATTATAAAGCATTATGCGAAGCGCGAATTATGATATGTCGATATTGCTATGATGTGACATATGATCTATGATGCAATATTATGTGATTGAGAAGCATGATGATTAATATGTTCTTAAGTATGAAAGTATGTTATGTTATATGATGAGATGTTAAGCTGATGAGTTGAGATCGTACTCGAGTAGAGTAGGAAGATGATTTATATGTGAGGTGATGATACATGATTAATAAATTTTGTTGAGATGATGGATGAGATATTATATGTTGAGATGATATAAGCATGAAATGATATATGATATACGATGAGGTAAGACGGAATGATCTGAAATGAGATATGTGAAGTTATGTGTGATAGTTAGAGTCGCCTTGTGTGACTTAGATAGACTTATGCATATTCGTATGTTTGTTAGGTGATTTGTGACATATTGGACATTACTTGTTCTTGGAACAGATTGCTTGGATTTTGCGCGCCTTCAGGTAAGTATCCCACGGGACTTACTCAACAACCTGGACCTCCTGCCTGATTTGTCATATAGTGTGTAGGTGGTGCATATGCATAAAAGCATGTCATGTAGTATCATGCTTAGGACTTGCCCTTATGAATGAGCATCCCTATTCTTTATGTGTTTAAAAAGAGTATGGTCGTTATATGTGAGTCCTAGAGTCTTTTACTAGGGTCATAGGATAGCCCAGCATCATCGGGTTGTCCTGAGTCGTCGAGTCATTACATGAGATGCTATGATATCCGACCTTCGAAACGTAACCCGGACTTGTACCTGTATTTTAATCTCAACATCATCGGTATTTTAATCTCGTTTTTTGCTCGATTTCCTCAAATGAGTTTACGACTTAGTTATTAGGACATGATAAGGGTACCCAACGACCCTACGATGATTTTGGGGTTCGAAATCCCTCTTTCATACTGATCCTTAAAAAAGGTTTGAAACCTTGACCCGTACCTGGATTGCAAGATCTAGATGAAGGTATCCGACCTTCGAAACGTAACCTGGATATTTATATCTAGGTCGTTACAAAGTTGGTATCAGAGCCAGGTTGTGCAATTCGAACACGCAAGGGTCGAGTGTATGTTTTGAAAACCGCCCACGAATTTCAAAGGATTTTAAAAGTGTTTGAAATGGGCAAAATGAATTTAATATGCCTAACCCAATTGGACTAAGATATGAAGTGGGCTTAAGAAATAAAGAGGAAATCAAACAAAAGGGAGATCGAGTGGGTAGAAAAGGCGCTAGACCATCCCTATTGGATGTAGTTGGGAACGGGTAGGCGAAATGTAGCTTATTCTTTACAGATAGGTCTAGAAGACTCCAACGAATTGCATCAAGGTGGTTGGAGTGGCGAGTTAGGTAGAGATCGTGAGGTTTTGCCCCTCTGGTCAGTCGCTCCTTGAAGAGCGGCATTAGATAGCTTGATGAGCCTCATATATCAATTGGGCCCGAGGGAGATTCCCCTTAAAGGGGGTCGGATTAATTATTGCCTATTGATTCTGTTTTGAGTGTTGATACCCTTGAGTAAGAATACAGTTGTGAATATGATTTATGTGTGAACCTGGTATTGATTATCTATGCAAACGGGATAGCGGGAGAATCCTTATTCCTGTGTAGTCGGAGTTCCAGTCTTGATGGAATATTCCTTTCCGTTGTGCGACCATCCTTGATGATCCCAACATTCCGCCGTCCGTCCCACAAAAATGTCTAGAAGCAGTTGATAAGGGTTGAAGAGTGTCCATTCTCCTCGTTCTAAGTATTATTCCATGTTCCAAGCCTTGATACCCTATCGAGTCTTCCTACCTAATGTCGACGTCCTTTATGAAGAACCGGTTTGGTAAGCTAATTGCATTCAGAATTGGTGTTCAGATATGTTGGTTACTTGAGTGAGTGATGGAAAATGGTTATTGACACCATAGGTCATGCCGTGAGTAATTAGTGTATTGGGATATCGACCCTTGAGTGAGATAAGGTTTTTGATATGATTCCGAGTCTAGGGAGTGGGTTGTCTTTCTCAATTCTAGTAATGGTCAATCAGTGTCTTCTTGCCACTAGATTCTAAACCCAAACCTTGCCATCTTCTTTTGGAAAGTAATATTAGTGCCCTTCAACTTTACTAAAATGAGTCATACTAATGTCCCATGGGAAATGGGGTGACAAGTCGGTTAGGATGAGTCGGTGATTACCCTTAGGGATATCTGTCTGATTATAATGGTGGCTCTTTGTGAATGCATGATTTGATGTGTTGATTTTATTCACAACATGTATTATGAAGGTGATCCTTAATATGAACTCGCATAATTATTGCCTTCTCCGGAATTAGGTTCATGTTAGTGTGGTCAATCCTTCCTATATGCATACCTCCTAAATTGGTCTCTGTAACATGATAGCTTAAATAATTGCGCTCGATGCTCAGTATGCCTTTTGTGACACCCTCTTTTGTTTTCCTGATTACTTGACTTGACACATCGCACGATCACACACCACGCCATGTTATGACTTTGTATACGCATGACACATGAATCTTATATTGGACTTATTCAGATTGCCCATGACTATAATCATGTCTTGATATGTATTACTAGTATCATGTAGGGGCCTACGCTTCCAATTTAGCTCATCATATGCTTACATGTTGTACTTATCATATTATGTGAACATTATCGTTGCGAATGTGATAATTACTATATCCCTCGTACATGTCCCTTTCATTGCAAAATAGTTTGATAGTTATGACATACCTCAGCATGCCTGCATTTGACTATGTGATGATATGACCTGCATATGTGTCTAGCTGACATCATTACATGACCTGCTTATGATGTTTATTCAATCCTGAATAGTTTTGTAACTCACATACCTTGTTTAGAACCGTCAGACATATTGACTTACATGAGGTGATAGGTTGCTAGCATGTCTCGCGTGTGCATTGGTGCCAAACCTGTTCATGTTCCTTGGAATGAATACACATATCGTTATCCTTTGAGGTAGGTGCATGTTAGTGTGGAATAATATGACTAAGATACTTCATTAACGATGTGTGCTCTGTTTGCTGCAATTATAACCTCATAGATTTCCATAAGGGCATTGTTGTCATTCTAGGGAGGGGATCTTGTTTATAGTCTTGTTGTCTTTGGTATTGGTCCATGTTGGAATCCATAAGGAATTCAGGTTGTCCGTTTTTGCCTCTATCCTATTCCTGTTAACTTAAAATCCTTGTGCTACTTTTGACGAACGATGACATGGAAAAGAGGACATGTAACTCGATAGCAGTAGAGTGGCGTAGCGGAAGCATGGTGAACCCATAACCCACGGGTCCCAGAACCGACGTCATCGGCGGTATTGAAGGAAAAGTACGTTTCAAGGATCGTGGTTACTGACTGCGACGTGCCTTAGGAAGAAGGAACGTCCCCCTTTCGAGTTGTTGATCCTTCTGCAATGGTTGATGCCGATATTGCGCGATAGACCTAGAATTAGGATGATGACAAAGTTGATGTGTTGACATGTGCTGATATGCTAATTTGATATTAAATATTACATGATTGTCTTCTATCTACGATGATATGCTTCGATGCCTTGGAACTCTGATGTGTCATGATGTTTTGATGTGTTGATACTCAGAGTTGCTGGAAAAGATCTGAATTCTTTCGCCTATAAGATGTAAATTTCCAATGCTAGAATCCTGATATATTAATAATGATGTTATGATGAAACTTGATAGCTTGATTTGATTATGTCCATATATGATGTCCTGCAATAGTTGATGGGTGTAACGGTACCTTGAGACCTTATGACATTGTTGCTATGATTGATGATGACCTAATAATGTTACAGTTATGAAATGCTAGTGTATATGATGTAGGACTTATGTGTGACAATTTCCATAATTACTTCCTCCTTGAACATGTGGGTTGGGATCTTTGTAGGATGGTCAAAGAGTGGTAACAAGATATGAGCTGTGATGTTGATCAATGATGATATGAGGAAGAGTCAGAGTAAGGAGTCGTTGGCTTAGGTAGAATTAGGTAAGTTCTAGGGCTGATAAGACGTTGGAAAAATGTTATTAGTAGATGTCACCACTACTGTCACCAAAGAAAAACTCTAGGACAAGGAAAAATGTTATTAGTAGATGTCACCACAATAAAAAAAGATCGAGTAACCACTGTTGTCACCAAAAGAAAAACCCTAGGACAAGGGAGAGTGTTATTAGTAGTGTCACCATAATAAATAAATAAAAAGTAACCAGTGCTGTCACCAAAAGAAAAATCCTAGGACAAGGAAAAATGTTATTAGTAGTGTCACCACAATAAAAAAAATGTAACCACTGTTGTCACCAAAGGTAAACACTAAAGCAAGAGAAGCACAAACCCTATAAGAGCTAATGTTAAGCAAAACCACTGTTGACATCAAAAGAAAACTATATTGGTGACTACCTTCTTTTTATTTTTTTTATACGATGTCAGTGTCACCACCCTTATTAGTGTGACGCTATTGGTGACTCATGTGGAGACCACTTTTTTTAACAAAGTCTGTGTCACCACTAATGATGACACATATCTATTGAAAATTTTTTTAAGTGAGAGTTTTTTTTTACGATAACAGTGTCACCACTAATGATGACACATATGTGGGGTGACAATTTTTTCTAAAGTTTTTTTTTGTTAATAGAGCAGTGTCATCAAGGGTGGTGACACATGTGCAAACACCCTTATTAATGTCACCACTGCTTTTCTAAAAAGAATTCTGAATTCACAACCACCAACGCTTGGATTGAAGATTGAATACAGATTATTATATTGAATGCATCACTAATGCTATGAATATTGAATTCATAGCATTGAGCAACCAAAAACAAAAGTGCTAAAGTGACTATACTTTTGATGATGTGTAGGTCACCAAGCAAAACAATTAATGCACTTGGAGATTCATGCATTCATTCTTAATGCAAACAGAAGCTCATAGAAAGGAACATGAGGCAGAGAACAAGGTATCACCAGCAAAAAAAAATAAAAAAAAAAACAATGATTTGATCCAACTTGCATATGGTTTTAGACATGATTTTCAATTGGCCTTCACTCAGAAAGCCAGAAAGCCTTTCCAACAACCGCATAAAGGTTTCAGACAGCTTTGTAACCACTTCAGATTCATCCCATATGGATGCAACAGGTTTTGCGCGCATCTTCCTCACTAATCATGGCTTCAGATTTAGACGTGGTGACAGAATCCACATTGTTCAACTGCTGCGAAAGAATCTTTTTGAACTGTAAAGCGATTAACCAAATTCGGACCCCAATGCGGCTCTTGAATCCCGAATTCTTCTTCTTAGAGTGGAGGACAGAACCTTCGATTCATGAAACCAAAAGCACTGGATCCCGTCGTCGTCAGCATAGACGATTTGGATCATTTGGTACAATCGTGGACGGTGCATTGCTCGCCAAGCCTAGTACGGACCTTGTGCAACTTGGCCGTGGAGATGAGGTCGTTGTTGTCCTCGTCGTACAGTTGGAAGTCATCGCGAATCTCCTTGAGACCAGTTTCATCGCCTTCAACCTTCCAGGAGCGACCTTGCCGGCGGAGGTGTCAGATCCGAGAAGGAGGAAACTAGAGGAGAGGCAAAATCGGTCGAGAGAGCAAGGATCGATCGTTGTAATCATAGATCTTCGCCGCCACCATCACGTCAAAGCTCGTCCGGAGCCGGCAATCCCATGGATCTCGCTCTCACTTCGATCTCTCAGTCAATCGGCCTAGCTTATGTTTAAATGGGAGTTGACGGTGATGGGGGAAAGGGGGAATGGAAGGAACGGGAGATCTGACATAAAGAAGAAGAGGATTTGGGATAAATTATAAAGCAGGGGTAATATGGTATTTTCATTAAAGAAATTAGACATTTAACAAAATGGTAGGTTTAGGTGGACAATTAGCAAAACTAATACGCCAAAGTGGACATTTCTCCAAATATTGTTTTTCTATTTTAATTTGTTACATTTTAATAATATTTTATGATATATTTAAATAAATATAAATAATTTTGATAAATTAAAGAATCTTATAAATATACCATGAAATCAATTAGGTATAATCTAAATAGTTGCTAAAATTTAAACAATACTCCATTTGTAACGAAATAATTGGTCTTTTGGCCATTTTCATAGTTTTTAAAAGACCTAAAATTAGAAAGGGGGAGAGGGAATCTAACATTAAATATAATCATTATCTCTCTCTTTCTTAAATACTACTATCTCCATCCAAAAATACATGGATTTTACTATTCACGCACACTTTTCTAAGGAGGTAAAAACTATATAAAATATTAACTTTTTTATTAATTTTTTTTAATAATTACAAACTTATTGATAATAAGTTTGTAATTATTAAAAAAATTCATAAAAAAGTCAATATTTTATATAGTTTTTAACTCCTAAAAACATGTGCATGAATAGTAAAAGTCCATGTATTTTTGGACGGAGGGAGTATAATTAATGTTTTACATTATTTTATGGTTGCAATTAGCCCATCTTTGTACTCCCAAGGGGAAGAGCTGAAGGGGAAGAGCTGAAGAGAGAATGCTTTTTCCATTGCATTTAACTTAATTAGAAGTTTAAAAGTTTTAACATTTAATAACTCTTCAGCATTTACCCATACAATTCATTTAATCTTAGTGTAAAAATGGAAAGATTCACTAAAAGGGACAACTAATTTGTTACAAGAAAAATGGCCCAAAAGGCCAATTATTTTGTTATAGAGGGAGTAATATTTTTTTAAAAAAAAAGATATAAAATTTTTACAACTTTTAACTCAAATACTAGAAATCATCAATTAAATGTATTAAAAGATAGAGTAGATATTTATCCTTATATTAATTATATTATTATTTACATAAATTATCATTCTATATATAATTAGCCACAACTGCACATGAGTTTTCACTAATGTTCACATCAGATACAAGATGAAGATATGAGAATTTTTATTAAAAAAAAATAAAACTGACCACCATATTTAAGTAGAGCATACCCTTAGTAATAAGGCTTAATTTAATGATTATCCAAAAAAAAACATAATTAAGTAAATGTCCACTTTTTAAACAAACTAAGTAATTGTCCATAGTTGACAATGTTAACCTTCCTTCCATTCATTCTCTTTTCTCCTTTCCTCTCCTTTCTCTTTGACCATTTATAATTTTGATCTTAGCCGGTCAACATTGACCATTTGGGTGAACATCCAGTTTTGATGACAGTTTTTTCTGGTAACAGTTGTTGGTAAGTTTTTTGGATATTTTTTTTTAATTTTGGTGACAGTTATTTTTAACATTATTTTTTCTCGGAATACATTGTAACCAACTGTTGTCACCAATAACATAACACTATCACCAAATATTATCAAGAACTAATGAAAAGTGTCACCAACTTATAGTCAATATCAGTTGTCACAAACTACAAACCATTATCACCAATCATTTGTCACCAACTAGTATAACACATTATAACCCCCTATTGTTTCCAATTACCAAACACAGGTATAAAATTATTTTCACAAGCCAGTGAGCACTTAAACACACCTATTATCACCAACTAAAGAACATTGTCACCAATTTTTTGTCATCGACTATGAAAAATTATCACTACATATTTTCCCTAACTACATAAAATTGTCACCAACTACGGAACGTTGTTACCATATTATTTTCTACAACTTATTGTCAACAACTACAAAACATTGTCACAACTCTTTTTTCATCAACCTCTTGTTAGTATCTATTGTCACCAACGACACAACAGTGTCACCAACCTATTATCACCAACTATAGTACATTGTCATCACCCTATTGTAACTAGACATTGTCACCATATTCTTTTCTCAAACGCATTGTCACCAACAACAAAATATTGTCATCAGCCTATTGTCACCAACCTCTTATCAACAATCTATTATCACCAATAACAAAACAATGCCACCACCCTGTTATCATCAACTATAGAACAATGTCACCATATTATTTTCTCGAACGTATTGTCACCAACTACAAAACAATGTCACCACCCTATTGTCATCAACCTTTTGTAAGTAATATATAGTCACCAACGACATAACAGTGCCACCAACTTGTTGTCACCAACTACAATACATTGTCACCACCCTATTGGTACCAGAGCATTGTCATCATATTCTTTTCTCAAAAGTACTGTCACCAATAGTAAAGCTACCCAACCAATAATCTATTGTCACCAACGAAAAAACATTAGACCCTAGAGAGGCTAAAGCTAAGCAAACAGTAATCTATTGTCATTTTGTCACAAACAATAAAATATTGTCATCAAACTGAAACCCTAGAACATGAGGAGCACAGACCCTAGAGAGGCTAAAGCTAAGCAGACAAAAAATTGATGTACAATTCGGTTTAGAGTTTAATCTTTACGGTTTAGGGCCAAAACCCTAAAATGTGTGTACAATACTAATGTTGTCACTGTTGTCACCTAATATTAACTCACTTTTTTCATGAAACTAAAACCTTAAAACTAAAGGAGCATAGAACCTAGAGGGACTAAAGCTTTGTTTTTATAGTTTTATTTTTATTTTATTACGATGTCACTGTCATTACCCTTATTAGTGGTGACACTGTTGGTGACATATGGTGACAACTTTTTTTTAGGGCGATAACTTTGTTTTTACGTTTTTTTTACAAGATCAATAACACTACCTTTATCAATTGTGACACGGTTGGTGACACATGGTGATAACTTTTTTTTGGGTGACAACTTTGTTTTATAGTCCTTTTTCCTTTTATTTTACAAGGTTACTGTGACCAGACTCACCACACACGTACATGTGGTGACAACACAATTCTTAAGCAAACATATGTAAATGTTATCAATTTGACAATCATGAACATGAAATGAAATTCTCCATTAGCCAAATAAGTCCATATTCTTTAGAGTAAAACCAACTTCACGCCATCTCACGTACTTCTAAATACCTTATAGAATACAACATAAAAAATTAGTATATTGCAATTACCTTTCTTCATAATTAACCTTAATTGTTCAAAATAGAGGGGGCATGTCTCCTCGTTGGATAGACACAACAAAAAATTGCTCATGACTACTAGAAATACTAAAGGAGTACCAACAACAATAATTCACAATTGTAATAGAAAAAACCAAGAGATTACAAGGATATTTGTATGCATAAATAGCATAATAGAGGAACCTATATTCAACTTTCTGCAGCATACTAGTTTTAACACTAAAAGAAGACAAGAATGTCACAAAATCCTTAAAATTCAGGCCAGACACCATCTTTAAAGGCCCATGTTCACAAAAAAAAAAATCAAATTTGATGGTAAAAGAAACATGTAAGTGGATCATTCAGCCGAATAATAATAAAATACACAAAATTGAACAGGAAAGTAGATGTCAAAATTGATGATAGAACAGTAGACGAAATGAATAACGACACATGAACGGACATATTCATCAACCCCAAATTCAACAAGAACAACACAAATTGAGCAGAAAAATTAAGCTAATTAAAATCTTCAACTAGATCTAATTCCTGAACAATTCTGTTAAAATAGTCAATTTGATTTCATTAATTCCATGGAACTAATGTATACCTCAAAGCAATGGCGATATCACCTCCAAATGTCTCCACAACTTTATCAATAATAGCAAGAGGAGGACCATTTTCAAGATTCTTCGCAAGCTGGTCGAAGTTCACTTCCTCTGCTACAACCTCCAACTTCCCGACCTCCTTTGTAAATCCAATTCAACACCAATATTTTTAAATTCAATCAAAAAGATAAAAAAAACAATGAGAAGAAAATTCCACAAATAAATTAGTTTTGGGATGAGAACGAACCAATTCCAAGACCGACGATGGTTGCTGCGAGAGGGGTGATTGAGTCTTGGTGCTTGGGCTCGACACTCACTGAAATCTTCCTCATCCTAGAATAGCTCACAGCGGCAGGATTCATCTGATCGAACGACTGGTGTGATCCGATCAACGACGTTGAGGTGAACATAACGATATCAGATGAATGTGAAGTGAAGAATGCAGATTTTAAGTTAAATCGGACAGATGAATGTGAAGTGAAGACATGGAATGAAGCTTCAAGGTCCTAGATCTGAAACGAAAAGGACTTGCGAGAGGGTTTCTCGACCAAATAATTTTATAGTCAAGACCCCATTATAGGATAGTTGAGTTAGGTTCGTCCTCAAGAGAAAAGTCAGCAGTTCTAGGTTTAGTTGGTTTCGGGGTTCGGGGATAGCGGGAAAAGGTGTAGAAGGGTTGTTGTCGACGTTGGCTAAGAGTTGGTCGATGGCGAGGGATGGAGAGGGGATGTTGGTCGGTGTCGAGTAGAATCTGTACAGAGTAAAAAAAATGAAATGAAACAAATGAAGATGCAAACTTCCAAGGTTAGGGATCACCGCAACAATAAACATATGTTTAGGTTATAAATCACATAAAGATGCATGTTTTATATCAAACAACTTTCATTATTAACAAATAGGAATATATAGGCTTTCGCATAAACCCTGAGTATTACTATCCCTTTTTCATAATTAATCCAAATTCATAATAAAGATTACTTTCACTTAAATATCATAAATAAGGATCACCTACTACTCCTGTAGAAGAATCATGCATATAGGATAGAAGATGATAGAGACATACAAATTCATAAATTCATAAATAAAACACATATATCTATGTCGAGACCACCCAACCCTAGAAGAAGGAAATTAGAAACAAGACATAATAAAAGAAAACAACTTTAATATAAAACGAAACCTTAAACTTACAACATTTCCAATCGTTCCTCCTCAATCCGCACTTCTCTCTTCTCTCGGCTCCTCTCTCCTCTCTTCCTTCTACCTATTTGCATCCGAAGATGACTTGACTTGAATGAATGAAAAACCAGCCCCTAAGACTTTATTTATAGGGCTCAATCATTTCTAGCCAAGGAGAGCAATCTATCTATCATCTATCTATATCTATCTAAAGATAAAAGTTCCCTAATTTAAATGAATAAAAATAAAATAAAACTCCCCTAGGTAAATAGGGAATTAACCCCAGAGGATAGATGTTCATCAAAGTAGATAAAAGATCTTCACTCTGTGGCTAAGTAATCTCCCTTTGATTCGGACTCCAAAAACGCGCCGGACTGCTTCTGTAGGTCACTCGATATTGAGTCTTATCAAGTCAAAGGACTCGACATCGAGTCATGTTGATGGTCTCAAGTCATGCCTCACTCGACATCGAGTGGAGGTTCACTCAATATCGAGTTGTTGGGTCGACGTCGAGTGGTTCTGTCAGCTTTTAGCATTCTGCTCCATCTTGAAACGCTCTTTCCCGAGTCCTCGTTCTTCCGATTGATGCATATGCATATGCAATGGAAAGCTCTTTTTGAGGGATACAACTGTCGTGAAGACAACAGAACTTGATTCAAAATGATGAATGGTGAAAAGTGGCATTTTCTCTGGCTGCACCATCCTGTTCTATTCCTTAGCTTCTCCAATGTCTTCATGACTTTCCTTTAAGATCCAAAGTGCATCTGATTTATGCGAAATTAAACAAAAACTTGTGTAGACCTCCATATATTGCAAATAAACAGAAACTACACAAATCTCATGCTTTCCCAACCCAGAAGCAAAAAATATAGACAGAAATTGAAGTAAAAGATGACATAAAACATGGTGAAGTGAACGCACATCAAGGACCATGGCAGATCTATGGAGGAAACATCTAAGCGATTTGGTCTCGTTGTTGTTGTCCTCGGCCATGGTGTTCTCACCTCCTTCTCTATGTTGTTGATCTACCTCCCATCAAATAAAACAAGGGTAGTTTCAGGGTTTATCAAAATATTATGGACATTTACTTAATTGACAAAAATAAATGGACATTTACCTAATTAGATATCCTAGATGGATATTTGACTAAAATTTTCCTAATAATAATTATAATTACTTTAAATAATAAATTCTTGTAATATTTTGGTTGGTGAAATTTTGATGACATTTTTGTGATCTTTTACAAAATTATATAATCAACTTTATTTTTAACAGCATTATCGATTATAATTTTTAATTATTAGCTAACAAAGTTTGTAAAAAAATACAGTTTAACAAAATATTTTTAATATATTAATTAAATATGTTAATTTCATCTTTTGAAAGGACATTATCAATTCCATATATTGTTTGTAAAGACCGAGATTTATTAAATATTACATTTACCCGATTGGGAAATTTTTTCAAAAACTTGTCCTCGAGAAACTTGCTATTTTGGGAAAACCTTTGAAATGATTCCGGCATCCTTTGAATTTGAGATTTTGACGGATTTTATTTCCGCTCCCAGGATTCGGATTTGAAAAACTTGGAGTCTAGTTTGTCATTTTGAAACAATTTGAAATTCCAATTGGATTTTTAAAGAGTCGGGATTGGAAGTCGGACCTTGCGGGACCATCTCTCTCGACATTCTCTCTCACCCTCTCCTTCTCTCTTTTGTCCTTTTGCTCATAAACCTTCATAAACCCTTCTTGCCTCCTCTATAGAAGGAAAGCTCTAATCCCCAAAACCCTAAATCCACATCAAATTTTGATCCACCAAACACTGAACCCTAAAACACTCTATCTCATTTTGAATCCAAAAGAGAAACCCTCACCCTCTCCTTCTTTCCTCGATTGTCAATCCTCAAACACCACCCAAATCTCTTGTTCCTTGTTGTTTTCTAAGATTGAACACCACAAAAGCACCTTCTAAATCTCCCCTCTCAAGATTGGCCACAAAGGAGTCACCACCGACGTCAATTTCGAGGAAAACATAAGTTGATGCACCCATTCGCCACCGCAAGTTCCTTCTCGCCGTCGCAAAACCGAGCCCAGAAGGTGCCCTGCTCGTTCTTTCTCGCGGTAATCCAGCTCTTGCTTCCTTTTGCTTCCAAACCTCTTAAAGGTGGAACTTTATTGACTTCTCTACCTTTCCATGCTGAGAGGAGATTGATCCAACGCTTGAAAGAGCAAGATCAAGTCCTCTTTCCTCCATTCCCCCTATTTTGCATAAAAAGGTCGGTTTCCCCTTTTCTCACTTATTTCAGTTCCTAATCACGTAAAAGATATCTTTTACTCACTTTTCGACCTTCCTAGGCCTTGCTTGAGCATTTTCAAAGACCTTGGAGCTCGGAGAACCATCATTGAAGCTTGTGGAAGATTTTCAAAGAACTTTGGGTAATCCCTCTTCTGCTCTCCCCCTCTGGTCCTCATTGGTGTCTTTATGTGTTGTTTGTGGTCGGGATGGGTAGTATTGTTGTAAGAGGAAATCGAGTTCAAAATATAATAAAATAAATCAAACCAGATTCTGCCCACGCAAATGATTACAAGACTTCCTCCCGGTGTAGCAACAGGAAGTCAAGATCGATCCTCGAGGAAGCAAGTCAGCGGATCCTAGGTAGCGGATAATTCACGTCGATTTCGACCTCAGGGGACCACTCGATATCGACGAAGAGCATTCGAGATCGAGCTATTCCACTCGATTTTGGGTTGCTGCAGAAGTCAGGTGAAATTCGACCAGTATCCCTCGATATCGACCAAAGGACTCGATATCGACCGGTTCTCCTCGAAATCGACCTGTACCTGCAGAAACACAAACGAGCAGCGATCCTTCGAGATCGTGAATCAGAAGTCGATATCGACCAGTAGGTGGTCGAAATCGAGCAGATACAGAAACGTAAATAAACGAAAAAGCTTGCGAATTTCGGAATAAACTATGTATGAAAGAAACTTCCAAGATTGGGGTTTGCAAAAACGATAACCAAGCATGCATAAGGCAAGATAAATAACGATAATCATGCAATCTCATCAAAGGAACAAGCTTTCGCCTTTTTCAACAATTAGACAACTTTCTCAAGAAACCTTAATGATATCTACCAATTTTATGTTTATAATCCAAGTTGTTAGCCTGGATCTCTATTAAATACGTAATAAACATATAAAAGGCAGTGGATGATCAAAGCATAATAAAAGTCGAATCTTTACTTCAAACACGCTTGGCTATCGTCGGGCTCACCCCGACCTTAGAAGTGGGTGGACTACTCGCTCTTCATCGTAGGAAAAGACATCAATAATAAAAGGAAATTACTTTGCATTAATAAACTAAATAAAAGCTTACAACCGAACGAAGCCAAATTGCTCTCGCTCCTTAACTTCACTCGGCCTCCACTCTCTCTCTCTACTTGCTACCTTTTCTCCTCTCTAGAATTGAATGAATAAAAACTAGCCCCATGGGCTTTATTTATAGGCCTTAATCCTTGCTAATCAAGGTAAGGAATATCTATCTTCTATCTAAGGATAAAATTCTACTAGGAAAGAAATAAATCTAAATAAGTAAAACAAGATAAATCCTAAAGGTAATTAATTGTTCCACCCTTAGGATAAATAAAAAGATAAAAAGATAAAATATCTAAAATCTTAATGTGCAAGGAATCTTCTCTTGGGAATATCTCCATTGGACTTTGGATAGAACTTTGAGTAGAGCTCGGAATCGACTTGGACTCGACACTGGCACTTGGTCGATATCGACCACCTCTGGTCGATATTGAGTCATTTTCTCAATTTCGTCTCAGCTCACTCGATCTCGGCTCCTGGAGGAATATCGAGTGTTTTTTGGTCGATATGGACCAAAAATGGTCGATATCGAGTAGTCTTCTTCTCTGCTGGCCAATTCGAGTTGATCTGGAGATTTTCGACCACAATTTGGTCGATATCGAGTAGGTCTGGTCGATATCAACCACTTTCTCAGCATCCTGCTCTGTTCTTTAAACGCACTTTCCTGAGTCCTCATTCGTCCAATTGACGCATATAAGCATGCTTTGGAAAGCTCTTTTCGAGGGCTACAACTCTCATGAGGACATCAGAACTTGACTCGGAATGATGGATGCCGAAAAATGGCCTTTTCTCCAGCTGCACCATTCTTAGCTTCTTCATGACTTTCCTTTAAGCTCCAAAGTGCGTCTGATTTCTTTGAAATTAAACACAAACTAGTGTAGACTCCATAATTTGGCAAATAAGTGTAAACTACACAGAATATGTACTATTCTAACCCAGACGCATGAAATGTATACAGAAATCGATATAAAACTCAATATAAAACATGACACAAAACATGGACATCAAATCACCCCATACTTAAGCTTGCTTGTCCCCAAGCAATAACTTGGATGGTCATACAGGGAAAGAATTCAAAACTCTCAACATCATTGATTCATTCTCATATGTCCCTGCAATCAATTACAATCATTGAAAAGGTACTAATGCCACAATCTATGCATGTGCAATAAAAGAAACAGCTACTCACAAAAGGAGGGTTATGCAAAAACAATTCATGTGACAAAGCATTAATAATCAAGAGTACTTCAATTAAGCTCAATAGGGAGTAGATTTGGTAAAAGGCTAAAAGTGGGCAATTCTTGGCAATGTGGTGCTAATAATCCGGGGAAATGGAGTATTTCCAAATTTTCATACCACATTCATTCTTCATAAGATTTCTCACCTTCCACTAATTCACTCAATGCTTTTTTTCAATAATATGCTTTTACCTCTCTAACCTCAGCACTGCCTTCTCGCGAGTCGCAAACATGGGTGTCATGAATGGCCTCCGATACTTAGTGATTTGGACTCCTCACCTGTATGTCCCATCTCGCCGAACTATTATCTCAACGAGCAGGGTCGATCTATCTTTATCTCTTGAGGTGATCGGATTTTTTCTCACTCATTAAATTTTCCATATATTTCAAACATTCCTGTCAAACTCCAATAATGATAATAACAACACAACAACCATATAACAATCTCCATAATGTAACATCATTCTCAACATAATCCTCGGATAGGAAATAAGGTAAAGAATGGCAATATTTAGAATATGTGGAGCAATATATGAAATAAGGCATAATATGGTTTTTGTGATGTATAAGCATAGGTATGGCTAAAGAATATAAACAAATGAGCATTATATGGAAATATAAAGTCCTGCATCCTCTTATCATGCAACATGTCAAAAGCAATATCAAATTTGTTGTGAATTTCCCCGAGTGAATTCCATTAAAGAGAAGGAGAATGAACAATAGGACACAAAGAATTTCCGTGTTCTGGCAAGAACCGCGCAGAACACCCTGCAGAGAAAAACCTCTCTGCAGCTAGGGTTTCTTATTATTGTGATGCTTTGATGGATACATAATTCCAACCCTACATGCCTCTATTTATAATAGAGGATCTCTTATAGATAACCCTATAGATAAACCTAGATATAGATAAACCTACTATATCTAAATAAACCTAGATATAGATAAACCTATCTTATCTAAAACCTATTGTAGATAAACCATCCACAATAATCATTCTATAGATAAATATCATCTATAGATAGACTTTCTAAAGATAGAACTAGATAATTAATTGTCTCAAACAACAATCTCCACCTAGACAAATAATCTATATCTACAGCAATGAACGGAAACATCTTCAGGATCTTGTCTGCCCCATGTCTTCCTTTGCTCCATTCCCTAGGGCTTCTCACTCGACTAACATCGATTAATATGAACCAAATTCAAGCAGTGCTTGAACTTGTCTGCGGTGACTGGTTTGGTCAACATATCAGCAACATTCTGAGAGGTGTGAACTTTTTCTAAGATGATTTCTTCGGACGTTACAGGCTCTCTAATCTTGTGAAATCTCACATCAACGTGCTTCGCCCGAGCATGATATACTTGGTTCTTAGCCAGATATATAGCACTCTGACTATCACAGTATATCTCAACTCCACCTTGCTCGACACTCAGTTCCTTCACAATTCCTTTGAACCATAGTGCCTCCTTGGCTGCCTCTGCTAAAGCCATGTATTCTGCCTCGGTAGTAGAAAGGGCTACCACAAACTGTAAAACAGATCTCCAACAAATAGGTCCCCCAACAAGAGTAAAGACATACCCAGTAGTGGACCTCCGATTGTCAAGATCACCCGCATAGTCTGAATCAACGTACCCTTTGACTGAAATACCGTCTTTTTCGCCACCAAACATGATCCCATGGTCAGCAGTACCCCTCAAATACCTGAAAATCCACTTGCATACATTCCAGTGTTCCCTTCCAGGATTAGACATGTACTTGCTGACTTGGCTAACAGCTTGGGCCAGATCAGGTATTGTGCACACCATAGCATACATCAAACAACCAACTACACTAGCATACGGAACTTTCGACATATCTCTGATTTCTTCATCAGACTTCGGACACTGAGTGGAAGAGAGTTTGAAATGATTCGCCAAAGGGGTGCTAACAGGTTTGCATTTTTCCATGTCAAATATGTCAAGCACTTTCTCAATATAATTCTGTTGAGATAGCCACAATCTCCTAGAACTTCTATCTCTACGAATTTCCATACCAATGATCTTCTTTGCTGCGCCAAGATCCTTCATATCAAACTCCTTTCCCAGCAAAGCTTTCAGCTCAACAATATCATCAATGTTCTTCCCAGTTTTGTAGGAGGAAATCGAGTTTAAAATATAGAAATATAAATCAAACCAGATTTAGGCCCCAGCAAATAATTACAAGACTTCCTTCCGATGCAGTAGTGGGAAGTCAGGATCGATCCACGAGGAAGCGTGTTAGCGGATCCTAGGCAGCGGTGGAATCTCACGATCAGAATTCAACAACAGGGGTCCTTGATCTCGAGTACAGTTACTCGACAGAAGATCGGACAGTCGAACACAGCGCAACAGCAAGCACAGGATGTGGTCGATCTCGACAAAGCTCTACTCGAGATCGAGTAAGCTTGTCGACGTCGATGATTGGCTTTGTCGATTACCTGCACACAGAAGCTACGGTGATGCTGGATCGAAGATCAGTAGCTCGAGGTCGAGTAGTGCAATTCGAGATCGAGTAAAGGCAGAAAATAAAACGAAAGACAATAAAGACAAGTGCTTTGGGACTTGAACTAAACTGTATGAAAAGAACTTCCAAGATTGGGGTTTGCAACAACGATAACCAAGCATGCGTAAGGCAGAAATAAAACAGATAATCATGTAAATCGCATCAAAGGACAAGCTTTCGCCTTTTCCAACAATTAGACAACTCTTTCAAGAAACCCTAATTGTCTCTACTGATTTTATGTTTACAATCCAAGTTGTTAGCATGGACCTCCATTAGATGGGTAATAAACACATAAAAAGTAGTAGATGCTCAAAACTTGATAAAAGTCAGATTTTTACCTCAATTACGCATGGCTATCGTCGGGCTCGCCCCAACCCTAGAAGTGGGTGGACTACTCGCGCTTCATTGCAACCTCAGACATTGATTGATGAAAAGAAACTAATTGCATTAAATCAAACAGAGCTTACAACCAAAGGAAGCCCATTCCGCTCTCGATTCACCAACTCCTCTTGGCAACTCACTCTCTCTCTCTCTCCTACTAATTGCTGTGTGATTGAATGACTAGAAATCAGCCCCATGGGCTTTATTTATAGGCTTCTAAACCTTGCTATTCAAGGATAGAAATCTCTATCTATATCTAAAAACTATATCTAAAAGCTTAATGATAAATAAATTGAATAACATAATTAAATCTAAAAGAAGAATTATATCTAAAAGTCTTCAAGTGGATAGATGTTGATAGATTGGATAGATTCGGCAATCTTCGGCCCCAAGGAATCCCAATCCAAGTAGGATAGATCAAACCGCGTTATGCGTCTTCTGGAAGATTTCCTCGATCTCGAGGAAGTTTCCTCGATCTCGAGTAGAAGTGACGTCGACTTCAGTGGCTCGGCGTCTCGGGTTGCTGGTCCTCGACAGGGCTCGGATATGGCTCCTAGGGTGTCCTCGATCTCGAGGAATTCTTCTCGATCTCGAGTTGGTGGCTCATCGACTAGGCCTTCTGGTGTTGTCGAGCAACTCTTCTCGACATGCTCGGTCATGGGCTCTCGGCCCTTCGTCGACATCGAGGAATGTACTCGATCTAGAGTTGTGGTGTCCGGGTGCCTAGCCAGGTCGGGTAGCTCTTCCTCGGCATCCTAGGGTGGACTCTCCTTGACTCCGGGCATGGTCTTCGCTCTTGTCGATCTCGAGTTGGTTACTCGATCTCGAGTAAGGTGCTTGAGTCAACTTGGCTCGTCTTCAGCTTTTCGACATGTGCTCCTTGATCAGTGCAGGTGCCTAGACATGGGTTGTCGAGATCGACTAACTTTGTCGATATCGAGTAGATTAGGGCCTCCGTCCTTGCTTCTTGGTTTTCTCCCGAAATGGCTCCATATTCTGCAATATTAAACAGAAACTTATGTAGATCTCTATTTCTGACAAATAAACATAAACTACATAAATTCGACATATTCCCAACCCGAAATATGCAAAGTGTATAGAATATGTGATGTCCATGTTTTATGCCATGTTTTATATTGACTTTCACATCGATTTCTGTATGCATTTCATGCATTTGGGTTAGAATAGTACAGAATCTATGTAGTTTATGCTTATTTGCCAAATTATGGAGTCTACACTAGTTTCTGTTTAATTTCGCAGAAATCGGACACACTTTGGAGCTTAAAGGAAACTCATGGAGAAGCTAAGAATGATGCAGCTGGAGAAAAGACCATATTTCGACATCCATCATTCTGAATCAAGCTTTGATTTCTTCGTGAGAGTTGTAGCCCTCGGAAAGAGCTTTCCAACGCATGGTCATATGCGTCAATCCGACGAACGAGGACTCGGGAAAGTGCGTTTCAAGAACAGAGCAGAAAGCTGAGAGAACTCTACTCGAGATCGACTAGCATCTAATCGATCTCGACGAGCCCTGGTCGAGCAGACCTGGTCGAGCAGAGCTGATCGAGGACATTGAGTCAGAGACAACCCGACTCCGGAACCTTACTCGATCTCGAGTACCATCTAGTCGAGATCGACGACACTTCGGAGCCATGTCCGGAGTCGACGAGAGCCGAGAAGCCGAGGACGAAGACGCAGACCACCTCTACTCGATCTCGAGTAGGTCTTGTCGAGATCGAGGAGCCACCCTGAGCCAGCCCGAGTCCATGCCGAGGAGTAGTCCTCGACAACACAAGTCCGAGTCATCCTAGACCACACTCTACTCGATCTCGAGTACCCTTGGTCGAGATCGACGAAGCCCAGGAGCACAGGTTCGAGCTTGTCGAGCAAAGCTACCCGACCAAGCCAGCCAGACGACCGCCGTAATCGATCTCGAGTAGAGCCTAGTCGAGATCGACGAGCAAAGTCCGAAGCCGCGTTACGCGGTTGAGCAGTCCGAGTAGAGTTGGGATTCCTTGGAGCCTAAGGAGGTCGAGTAGCCCGAAGATCTATCCATTTTGATCAATTCTATCCATGGAAGGGAGATCTATCAACACATGAAGACTTACCTAGTTTAGATTTATCTTTTCCCTTTTAGATTTATTTCCCTTAAGCTATTTATTTATCTTTTATGCTTTTAGATAATTAGAAGTAGATATAGATAGATGATTCTTTCCTTGATTAGCGGGGTTTGATCACTATAAATAAAGCCCTAGGGGCTGGTTTTTCATTCATTCAATTTCAGTCAGAGACAAGTAGTTCACAGAGACGGTTTAGGAGTTCGAAGGTTTTAGGGTTTTGGCGTTCAACGAGAGTTGGATCGCCGGGATTGTAAAGTCTTTTGAATTTAGTTTAATGCAAGTTATTTTCTTTCAATCAATGATGTCTGAGTTTGCAATGAAGCGCGAGTAGTCAACCCACTTCTAGGGTTGGGGCGAGCCCGACGATAGCCATGCATAATTGAGGTAAAAATCTGACTTTTATCATGTTTTGAGCATCTCCTACTTGTTTATGTGTTTATTGCCCACCTAATGGAGATCCATGTTAACCACTTGGATTATAAACATAAAATTAGTAGAGACAATTAGGGTTTCTTGAAAGAGTTGTCCAATTGTTGGAAAAGGCGAAAGCTTGTCCTTGATGCGATTTACATGATTATCTGTTTTATCTCTGCCTTATGCATGTTTGGTTATCGTCGTTGCAAACCCCAATCTTGGAAGTCTTTTACATACAGTTTATTTTGAAAATCCCAAAAGCATTTGTTCTTTATTTTCTTTCGTTTTACTTTCCGCCCTCGTCGATCTCGACCAAGCCTGGTCGATCTCGACTACTGATTCTCGACCCAGAGTCGTCGTAGCTTACTTGTGCAGGAAATCGACAAGACCAACCCGAGGTCGACAAGGACTGTACTCGATATCGAGTAGCCCCTCGTCGATATCGAGTAGCCTGTGCCGAGTTGCTGCTACTCTGCTCGACTGTCCGATCTTCTGTCGACTACCCTAGTCGAGATCGAGGACCCTGTTGTCGACTTCTGACCGTGAGATTTCTCTTCTGCCTAGGATCCGCTGACACACTTCCTCGTGGATCGATCCTGACTTCCCACTGCTACATCAGGAGGAGGTCTTGTAATTATTTGCAAAGGGACGGAATCTGGTCTGCTGTGATTTATTTCTATTTTATAATTTGCAATCTCGATTTCCTCCGACCAACAAATTGGCACCGTTGCCGGGGAGGCTATCATTCGCGCCTTAGGTAGTTAAATCTCACGTCTGCCTTGAGTTACTATACAGGTGTATGCGTCGTTCTGGTCAACCCCCTGAGTTTGACGGCTTAGACGAACCAGAGCGCCTTCTACACATCAGAGCTAAACTACAAAGAGCCATGGCGGCCGCTGAAACACAAGAACAACTGATTGCCAGGCTTACAAGGGAGCTAGCCGCAAAGGATACTGCTATTGCCACTAAAGATGCTGCTATCGCCGCTGAGAAAGCAGCAAGGGAGCAAGCAGAAGCTGAGCTTGCCCAATATCCAACTACAGCAGAGGATTATATGCATCCAACTCTCGTCGTGCCTGAATCGGCGATTCTAATCCCTGAAAACTCTTTTGAAATTCGCACTCAGTTTCTTATAGAACTTAAAAACAATGCTTTTCATGGAAGATTTAATGAGTGTCCACTTGAACATATTACCAATTTTCATGACATGTGTCGTACTCTTGGTGAAGGTACAACTCTGGAATATGTCAAGATGAAAGCTTTCCGCTGGTCGCTCACTGGACCTGCACTGAAATGGCTAGAAGGACTGAAACCAAGATCCCTTACAACATGGGCACAAGTAGAGCAAGAATTTCTCAAAAAATTCTTCCCTCCTTCCAAGACAGCATTCCTCCGCCAAAAGATCACAGCTTTCAAACAAAAGCCTGGAGAGCCGCTAGCAAAGGCATGGGAAAGGTACAAGGAACTACTGCGATCTTGCCCTACTCATGGACAGCCACCCTATGTCATTCAGGAGATCTTCTTCAACTCTCTTGACCAAGTCACTAAGGACAGGATCAATCAGTACACTCGATATGAGTACCTGACGATGCCACCAATTGACGCATGGGGTGTGCTAGACAAGCTCACGGCATATGACAACAAGTATGGGACTTCTACAAACTATGATGAGAACGCCTATGCCAGACCAGCACCATCTATGCCACTCTATGAGCCAGCAAAGGAGATTGACCCAGATGTCAGGGAGCAGTTCTACAGGGACCAGAATCGCAAGCTCCTCAAGCAAGTCAAATATCTATCTGTCAACCAGCCTTGCATCGAATGCGGATCACAGAGGCACACCACTACTGAGTGCCCACACACTGAGCAAGTCAGAATGGCAGAGACACATGAGGAAGCAGCCTACGCTGGGGGTCCAAATCGCTACATGGGAGATCAAAGGTTCTATCAATCTCAGTGGAACCAAGGTCCTCCTAGGAATCCCCCACCCTACAGAGCCCCAGGACATCCAGAAAGGGATCAAAAGAAGGATGATCTGCAGCTGATCCTTGAGGAGATGCGTCGGAATCATGCACAGAACCTGCAGGCTACAAACACCATCAACAATCAGCTCCAGAACTTCAACACAAAATTTGGAGAGCTAGACATCTAGAAAAGAGGAATAGAGACGCAGATGGGTCAAATCGCTGCACAGATCCCGCGACCATCCGGACAGCTCCCTGGGCAAACAAAACCAAATCCTAAAGGGAAAACCGGACACCTCGCAGCTATCAAACTCAGGAGTGGGCATCAGTTACACGAGCCAGAGGTCGGGAAACAGAAAAGCAAAGCAGAGCAGCAACTCGATGCAGAGCAGACCCAACTCGACCTCGAGGAGCCCGTACTCGATCTCGACAAGACCCTACTCGACACAGACCAGAAGATGAGCTCGGATTCCACTGCGAAGCCTAGCAACTCGAGGTCGACAACCCAAGTCGAGATCGACAAGCCTCAAGTCGAGATCGACAAGCCCCTGGTCGAGATCGATGAGTAGCATCTGGCCGACATCGACGACTCTGCAACACCTTCGACAGCTGATCTGGCTCCAAAACAGAAAAAGCCCCTGCCTTTCCCTTCAAAAGCTCAGAAAGATCCTACGGCAGGTAGGTTTACCAGGTTTGTTAATATGCTGCAAGAACTGAATGTTTCTATTCCTTTTACAGAAGCCCTGCAAGAGATGCCTGGATATGTCAAATTTCTAAAGGAAATCCTGAGCAAGAAGCGTTTTATCTCAGAGATCGCAGGCGAATGCAAAGTACTCCACTTCCCTGAAAAGAGGCCTGACCCTGGTAAGTTTTCTGTTACTGTGGGTTTTGGACAATATAAATATGATTCTCTGTGTGATTTAGGAGCAAGTGTGAGCATCATGCCCCTATCAATCTGGCGGAAGGTCAAAATAGGATGCATAGAACCTGTGGATGCCAAACTATACATGGCAAACAATACAGTGGTCATCCCTACAGGTATAGTTGAGAATGTCCCCGTCCAGGTTGGTAAATTCTTTGTTCCAGCAGATTTCCTTATCATAGACTGTGCTGAAGATCCTACTAGCCCTATTATTCTTGGTAGACCATTCTTAGCTACTGCAGATGCCAGAATAAGTGTCAAGAATAGATCGCTCACCTTCACCATAGGCGATGAGGTTTTGGATTTCTCTTTTGGCCCTGCAAAAGAGGAAGTTTCCTGGCTGGAGGTGAAAAGCATCAGCAACCACGGGACCAAGAAAACAGCGTAGGAGGGTGCCAACACTGTACTCGAGATCGACAAAGTCAACTCGATCTCGACAAAGACTCTACTCGATCTCGACAAGCCCTTGTCGATGTCGACCACCACTGCTGAGCTAGAAACTTGCCAAGAGCCTAAGTATGGGGTCCCTGTACTCGAGGTCGACCAGCTGTACTCGATCTCGACTAGCCCCAAGCCCAAAGTTTCCTGTTCTGGGTCCGAAAAGGTAAGTTCAGGTATGAATTCTACTCCCCCTCAGTCCATAAAGAAATTTTTCAATAAATTAAGGGGAGGTAAGACCCAGTGGCAAGAAAATCTGCGAAAGCTAAGGGCTGGAAGAAAGAGAAAGAAAGAGAAAAGAGATGATGCAAGCAATCACCTATCAGCTGAGCTCACATACTACCATCAGGACCTAGATGATCCAGGAGATGGGCCAAGCATGAGCAGGCCCCACAATAATGGTCCTTGAGCGCAAACGGAGAAGTCGGCCTAGCGACTCTAAAATCTAGAGCATGTATATAAACTTTATGAATTTTTGGGACTTTTGAACTTTTTAGTTTTTTGGTTTTTGTTTTTGTTTTTTTGTTTTATGTCTTTTAGAATAGTTCATGTGGATAGTCTTGTTTCTTGTGCAATCTAACACTTTTAGGTCGGCAAGCATATGAGAATCGCGAAAAGTGGAATAGGAAGTCCCTGAAAACCAGTCTGAATCGACGAAGGCCAAGTCGACTTCGACAAGGAGGAGAAGCCCAGAAATTACTCGATCTCGAGTAGACGTACTCGACATCAACAAGCCCAGACGCTCCTCGACTTCAGATTCCACCAGACGCTGAAAGCCTACTCGAGATCGAGTAACATGTACTCGAGATCGACAAGACCCTACTCGACATACACTGTTTCGCCTTCCTTGATGTGTTATCCTGTGAGTTCCTTCCTTTACTCTTGTTTTTATTTGACTTTATACAGTGGGGACACTGTAAATTTTAAGTATGGGGTGGGGGAAGGGCTAATTATCTCTATCATATGTGTTAGTCTTGCTTTTTGGTTTTACATGGTGAAATTTTAAATTTTTTTTTATGTTATGCATTCATGTTTAAATTTTATGTTTTTTAATCTTTTGTCATAATTTAGTATTGATTTTTGCATAAGAAGAAAATAAAAATAAATAAAAAAATTATATAGAAAATTTCGAAAAAAAAAATGTGCATATTTAAATTTTTTGCATTATTTTAGTTTTATACCCTAATTTAGATGTCCTATGATGATAAATAATGACTGACTTGATCATATAAACCCTATGGCGTGTTTGGAAGGTTTAGCCTAAGTCCTCGAAAATGGTTTTTATGTGGATTGTAAACTTGTGATGAAATTGAGCACATATGATCCTAAGCTAAAGGTAAAAATCCAACAAAACTTGTCCTAGTGAGAATTTTGGCCTTATAGGGAGAACATTAAAAATCCCTCTGCTTTCTTGAGTGTATTTACTCTTCCTATGCATCTCTAAATGTTGTGATAGTTATTCAAAGCCAATGCATTTATATGTTTATGTTAATGAGAATTAAATGATGGAGGCGCCTTTTAAGCCAATTTTATCCTCTCTTTACCTACCCTACATTATCCCTGCTTGAAGCCAGAACATTAGCCTGAGGCTTCTATTGTAAACTCCACAAAATTTTCCTTAGCCAAATTGAGCCTGACCCCCATTTGGGAATTAAGACTTAGAGTTGGTTGGAATGATGATTAGTGGAAAGAATGAGCCTATGTTGCATTTCAAGAAGGATTGTGGAAATTATTGAGATATGGGTTGGTTGTACATCTTTATCTTGCTAGGCATATTATGTAAAAGGATTTTTGGCTAACATTATAAATGCACCTCTAGTATTATTTTATATTTTTGTTTAAAAAAAAATTCCGAAAAAAAAAGAAGAGAAAAAGTACATATGTTTATGAATAAAGTGCATGAGCCAAATTTACCTTATTTCTTTCATTATTTTGCAAGATACATATTTTGGAGAGATTTAGAAAGTTTGAAAGGTTATATACTCCATTGAGACAAATTGGAGAGTTTGGTTGATGCATAGGATTGGGAAGTTATGGTTTGGTTATGTTGGAGATTTAGGAGTCTTGATTCCCGAATTTTATTTAGCACCACATGGCCAAATAATTCCATACCTTATTATTTCTTACCAGGCCCCATTTCAACCCCGCCGAATGGAATCTTCTTTGAAGATTTCTATTGAGCGAAGTCCTCCTGATATTTCTTGTTGCATTTTCATAATTGGTTGCGAAGTGGATACGTATTTAAATTGCAATGTTTATGGGATTGTATATGGAATTGAGTTGAGAGTTGATCTTCATAGCCTAAACACATTGAGAGCCGAGTGTAAACACATTATCCCTGTGAGGTTGGATTTATACTGCCTATGCCTATGGATCGCTCATATATGTGTGATGACGTTAAATTCACTTGTCTTACATTGCTACTATTTAAGATGTTGCTTTTGACAAAGGCGAAGACTTGAAGGATGTGTTGTAGGTCTTGGTTATTGTTTGGTTATTGCTTGAGGACAAGCAAGTCTAAGTATGGGGTGATTTGATGTCCATGTTTTATGCCATGTTTTATATTGACTTTCAAATCGATTTCTGTATGCATTTCATGCATTTGGGTTAGAATAGTACAGAATCTATGTAGTTTATGCTTATTTGCCAAATTATGGAGTCTACACTAATTTCTGTTTAATTTCGCAGAAATCGGACGCACTTTGGAGCTTAAAGGAAACTCATGGAGAAGCTAAGAATGATGCAGCTGGAGAAAAGACCATATTTCGACATCCATCATTCTGAATCAAGCTTTGATGTCTTCATGAGAGTTGTAGCCCTCGGAAAGAGCTTTCCAACGCATGGTCATATGCGTCAATCCGACGAACGAGAACTCAGGAAAGTGCGTTTCAAGAACAGAGCAGAAAGCTGAGAGAACTCTACTCGAGATCGACTAGCATCTAATCGATCTCGACGAGCCCTGGTCGAGCAGACCTGGTCGAGCAGAGCTGATCGAGGACATTGAGTCAGAGACAACCCGACTCCGGAACCTTACTCGATCTCGAGTACCATCTAGTCGAGATCGACGACACTTCGGAGCCATGTCCGGAGCCGACGAGAGCCGAGAAGCCGAGGACGACGACGCAGACCACCTCTACTCGATCTCGAGTAGGTCTTGTCGAGATCGAGGAGCCACCCTGAGCCAGCCCGAGTCCATGCCGAGGAGTAGTCCTCGACAACACAAGTCCGAGTCATCCTAGACCACACTCTACTCGATCTCGAGTACCCTTGGTCGAGATCGACGAAGCCCAGGAGCACAGGTTCGAGCTTGTCGAGCAGAGCTACCCGACCAAGCTAGCCAGACGACCGCCGTACTCGATCTCGAGTAGAGCCTAGTCGAGATCGACGAGCAAAGTCCGAAGCCGCGTTACGCGGTTGAGCAGTCCGAGTAGAGTTGGGATTCCTTGGAGCCTAAGGAGGTCGAGTAGCCCGAAGATCTATCCATTTTGATCAATTCTATCCATGGAAGGGAGATCTATCAACACATGAAGACTTACCTAGTTTAGATTTATATTTTCCCTTTTAGATTTATTTCCCTTAAGCTATTTATTTATCTTTTATGCTTTTAGATAATTAGAAGTAGATATAGATAGATGATTCTTTCCTTGATTAGCGGGGTTTGATCACTATAAATAAAGCCCTAGGGGCTGGTTTTTCATTCATTCAATTTTAGTCAGAGACAAGTAGTTCACAGAGACGGTTTAGGAGTTCGAAGGTTTTAGGGTTTTGGCGTTCAACGAGAGTTGGATCGCCGGGATTGTAAAGTCTTTTGAATTTAGTTTAATGCAAGTTATTTTCTTTCAATCAATGATGTCTGAGTTTGCAATGAAGCGCGAGTAGTCAACCCACTTCTAGGGTTGGGGCGAGCCCGACGATAGCCATGCATAATTGAGGTAAAAATCTGACTTTTATCATGTTTTGAGCATCTCCTACTTGTTTATGTGTTTATTGCCCACCTAATGGAGATCCATGTTAACCACTTGGATTATAAACATAAAATTAGTAGAGACAATTAGGGTTTCTTGAAAGAGTTGTCCAATTGTTGGAAAAGGCAAAAGCTTGTCCTTGATGCGATTTACATGATTATCTGTTTTATCTCTGCCTTATGCATGTTTGGTTATCGTCGTTGCAAACCCCAATCTTGGAAGTCTTTTACATACAGTTTATTTCGAAAATCCCAAAAGCATTTGTTCTTTATTTTCTTTCGTTTTACTTTCCGCCCTCGTCGATCTCGACCAAGCCTGGTCGATCTCGACTACTGATTCTCGACCCAGAGTCGCCGTAGCTTACTTGTGCAGGAAATCGACAAGACCAACCCGAGGTCGACAAGGACTGTACTCGATATCGAGTAGCCCCTCGTCGATATCGAGTAGCCTGTGCTGAGTTGCTGCTACTCTGCTCGACTGTCCGATCTTCTGTCGACTACCCTAGTCGAGATCGAGGACCCTGTTTTCGACTTCTGACCGTGAGATTTCTCTGCTGCCTAGGATCCGTTGACACGCTTCCTCGTGGATCGATCCTGACTTCCCACTGCTACATCAGGAGGAGGTCTTGTAATTATTTGCAAAGGGACGGAATCTGGTCTGCTGTGATTTATTTCTATTTTATAATTTGCAATCTCGATTTCCTCCGACCAACAATATGGAACTAAAATATGCATAAAGACATGGCTACTTTAGAGACATCAAATCACCCCATACTTAGACTTGCTTGTCCTCAAGCAATAACCAAACAATAACCAAGACCTACAACACATCCTTCAAGTCTTCGCCTTTTGTCAAAAGCAACATCTCAAGTAGTAGCAATGTAAGACAAGTGAATTTAACGTCATCACACATATATGAGCGATCCATGGGCATAGGTAATATGAATCCAACCTCACATGAATAACGTGTTTACACTCAGCTCTCAATGTATTTAAGCTATGTAGATCCTCTCTCAACTCGATTCCATATACAATCTCATAAACATTGCAATTTAAATATAAATCCACTTCGCAACCAATTATGAAAATGCAACAAGAATTATCATCGCTCAATAGAAGTCTTCAAAGAAGATTCCATTCGGCGGGGTTGTAATGAAGCTTTGTAAGAAATATAAAGGTATGGAATTATTTGGCCATGTGGTGCTTAATACAATTCGGGAATCAAGACTCCTAAATCTCCAACACAATTCAACCAAACCATAACTCTCAATCATATGCATCAACCAAACTCTCCAACTTTTCTAAATGAAGCATGTAACCTTTCAAATTTTCTCAACCTCTCCAAAGTATGTATCTTGCGAATAATGAAAGAAATAAGGTAAATTTGGCTCATGCACTTTATTTACAAACATATATACAAACTTCTCTTTCTCTTTTTTCGATTTTTTTTTTGAAACGAAAATAACATAAAATAATACTAGTGCATTTATAGGGTGAGCCAAAAATCCTTTTACATAATATGCATAGCAAGATAAAAATATAGAAGCAACCCATATCTCTATAAATTCCAAAAATCCTTCTTACTTGAAATTCAACATAAGCTCATTCTTCCACAAACCATTATTCCAACCAACTCTAAGTCTTGATTCCCAAATGGGGGTCAGGCTCAATTTGGCTAAGGATAATTTCGTGGAGTTTACAATAAAAGTCTCAGGCTAATGTTCTGGCTTCAAGCAGGGATAATGCAGGGTAGGTAAAGAGAGGATAAAATTGGCTTAAAAGGTGCCTCCATCATTTAATTCTTATTTACATCAACATATAAATGCATTGGCCTTGAATAACTATCACAACATTTAGAGATGTATAGAAAGAGTAAATACACTCAAGAAAGCAGAGGGATTTTTTAATGTTCTCCCTATAAGGCCAAAATTCTCACTAGGGCAATTTCTTGTCAGATTTCACCTTTAGCTTAGGATCATATGTGCTCAATTTCATCACAAGTTCACAATCCACATAAAAACAATTTCGAGGACTTAGGCTAAACCTTCCAAACATGCCATAGGATTTATATGATCAAGTCAGTCATTATTTATCATCATAAGACATCTAAGTTAGGGTATAAAAACTAAAACAATGCAAAAATTTAAACATGCATTTTTTTCTTTTTTCGACATTTTCTTTATTGTTTTTTATTTTTTTTATTTTTTTTATTTTTTTTATTTTTTTTATTTTTTTTATTTTTTTTTATTTTTTTTATTTTTTTTATTTTTTTTATTTTTTTTATTTTTTTATTTTTTTTTTTTTTTTTATTTTTTTTTTTTTTTTTTTTTTTTATTTTTTTTTTTTTTTTTTTTTATTTTTTTTATTTTTTTTATTTTTTTTATTTTTTTTATTTTTTTTATTTTTTTTATTTTTTTTATTTTTTTTATTTTTTTTATTTTTTTTATTTTTTTATTTTTTTTATTTTTTATATTTTGTTTATTTTGTTTATTTTTTTTATTTTTTTTATTTTTTTTATTTTTTTTATTTTTTTTATTTTTTTTATTTTTTTTATTTTTTTTATTTTTTTTATTTTTTTTATTTTTTTTATTTTTTTTATTTTTTTTATTTTTTTTATTTTTTTTATTTTTTTTATTTTTTTTATTTTTTTTATTTTTTTTATTTTTTTTATTTTTTTTATTTTTTTTATTTTTTTTATTTTTTTTATTTTTTTTATTTTTTTTATTTTTTTTATTTTTTTTTATTTTTTTTATTATGCAACTAAAAACAAGACTAAAGTGCATAAAAGACTAAAATGCATAAAATTTAAACATGAATGCATAACATAAAAATTAAAATTTCACCATGTAAAACCAAAAGCAAGACTAAAACATATAATAATGATAATGAGTCCTTCCCCCACCCCATACTTAAAATATACAGTGTCCCCACTGTATAAAATCAAATAAAAACAAGAGTAAAGGAAGGAACTCACATGATAACACATCGAGGAGGGCAGATCAGTGTAGGTCGAGGAAAAATCTTTGTCGATATCGAGTACCCTACTCGATATCGAGTAGCTTTGTCTGCGTCCAGTGGCTTCTGAAGTCGAGGAGCTTCTGGGCTTTGTCAATATCGAGTTGGCCTACTCGATATCGAGGAGTTTCTGGGCTGCTCCTCTTCGTCGTTGTCGAGTTGGCCTTCGTCGATTCTGACTGTTTTTCAGGGACTTCTTATTCCACTTTTCGCGATCCTCTTATGCTTGCCGACCTAAAAGTGTTAGATTGCACACAAAAACAAGACTATCCACATGAAGTATTCTAAACCAAAAAACCAAAACCAAAAACCAAAAACCAAAAACAAAAAGTTCAAAAGTCCCAAAATTCATAAAGCCTTAGATACATGCTCTAGATTTTAGAGTCACTAGGCCGACTTCTCCGTTTGCGCTTAAGGACCATTAGTGTGGGGCCCGCTCATGCTAGGCCCTTCTCCTGGATCATCTAGGTCTTGATGATAGTATGCAAGCTCAGCTGGCAGGTGGTTGCTTGCATAATCTTCCTTCTCTTTCTTCTTCTTCCTTCCAGCTCTGAATATCCACAGATTCTCTCGCCACGGGGCCTTACCTCCCCTTAAATTATTGAAAATTTTCTTTATGGATTGAGGAGGAGTAGAATTCATAAATGAACTTACCTTTTCGGACCCAAAACAGAAATTTTCGGGCTTGGGGTTAGTCGATGTCGAGTACGGCTGGTCGACATCGAGTACAGGGACTCCATACTTAGGCTCTGGGCAAGTCTGTGGCTCAGCAGAGGAAGTCGACATCGATAAAGGCTTGTCGAGATCGAGTAGCACCGTAGTCGAGATCGAGGAGTGTTGGTCGATCTCGAGTTGGCTTAGGGTGGTTTCCTTCGTTGATTGCTTGGTCCCGTGGTTGCTAATGCTTTTCACCTCCAACCATGAAATTTCCTCCTTTGCAGGGCCAAAAGAGAAATCTAAAACCTCATCCCTTATGGTGAAGGTGAGCGATCGATTCTTGACACTAATTCTGGCATCAGCAGTAGCTAAGAATGGTCTACCAAGAATAATAGGGCTAGTAGGATCTTCAGCACAGTCTATAATAAGGAAATCTGTTGGAACAAAGAATTTACCAACCTGGACGGGGACATTCTCAACTATACCGGTAGGGATGACCACTGTATTGTTTGCCATGTATAGTTTGGCATCCACAGGCTCTATGCATCCTATATTTACCTTCCGCCAGATTGATAAAGGCATGATGCTCACACTTGCTCCTAAATCACACAGAGACTCATATTTATATTGTCCAAAACCCACAGTAACAGAAAACTTACCAGGGTCAGATCTCTTTTCAGGGAAGTGGAGTACTTTGCATTCGCCTGCGATCTCTGAGATGGATCGCTTCTTGCTCAGGATTTCCTTCAGAAATTTGACATATCCAGGCATCTCTTGCAGGGCTTCTGTAAAAGGAATAGAGACGTTCAGTTCTTGCAGCATATTAACAAAACGGTTAAACCTACCTGCAGTGGGATCTTTCTGTGCTTTAGAAGGGAAAGGCAGTGGCTTTTTCTATTTTGGAGCCAGATCAGACGTCGGAGGTGTTGCAGAGTTCTCGTTGTCAGCAAACTTCTCCTCGACCTCGACAAGAGGGTCCTCGATCTGGAGTTGGCTTGTCGAACTCGATTTGCCGGGCTGCGCAGTGGAGTCCGAGATGGGTTTCTGGGCTTGGTCGAGGAGGTTGTTGTCGATCTCGAGTACAGGCTCCTCGAGATCGAGTTGCTGCTGTTCTATGTCGAGTTGTTGCTCTGCCTTGTCTTGATGTTTCCCGACCTCTGGCTCCTGTAATTGATGCCCACTTCTGAGTTTGATAGCTGCGACGTGTCCGGTCTTCCCCTTAGGGTTTGGTTCTGTTTGCCCAGGGAGCTGTCCGGATGGTCGTGAGATCTGTGCAGCAATTTGACCCATCTGGGTCTCTATTCCCCTTTTCCAGATGTCCAGTTCTCCAAATTTTGTAGTGATGTTCAGGAACTGGTTGTTGATAGTGCCTTGATTCCGACGCATCTCCTCAAGGATGAGCTGCAGATCGTCCTTCTTTTGATCCCTTTCTGGATGTCTTGGAGCTCTGTAGGGTGGGGGGTTCCTAGGGGGACCTTGGTTCCATTGTGGTTGATAGAACCTTTGATCTCCCATGTAGCGATTGGGACCCCCAGCGTAGGCTGCCTCCTAATGTGTCTCTGCCATCCTAACTTGCTCAGTGTGTGGGCACTCAGTAGTGGTGTGCCGCTGTGATCCGCATTCTATGCAAGGCTGGTTGATAGATAGATACTTGACTTGCTTGAGGAGCTTGCGATTCTGGTATCCGTAGAACTGCTCCCTAACATCTGGGTCAATCTCGTTTGCTGGCTCATAGAGTGGCATAGATGGTGCTGGCCTGGCATAGGAGTTCTCCTCATAGTTTGCAGTAGACCCATATTTGTTGTCATAATTGGTGAGCTTGTCTAGCACACCCCAGGTGTCACTTGGTGGCATCGTCAGATACTCATAGCGAGTATACTGGTTGATTCTGTCCTTAGTGACTTGGTCAAGAGAGTTGAAGAAGATCTCCTGAATGACGTAGGGTGGCTGTCCATGAGTAGGGCAAGATCGAAGCAGTTCTTTGTAGCGTTCCCATGCCTTTGCTAGTGGTTCCCCAGGCTTCTATTTGAAGGCTGTGATTTTCTGGCAGAGGAGTGCTGTCTTGGCGGGAGGGAAGAATTTGTTCAGGTACTCTTGCTCTATTTGGGCCCATGTTGTGAGTGATCTTGGTTTCAGCCCTTCAAGCCACTTCAGTGCAGGTCCAGCGAGAGACCAGCAAAAAGCTTTCATCTTGACATATTCCAGAGTTGTACCTTCAGCAAGAGTACGACACATGTCAGAAAAATTGGTAATATGTTCAAGAGGACACTCGTTAAATTTGCCATAAAAAGCATTATTTTTAAGCTCTATAAGAAATTGAGTGCGAATTTCAAAAGAGTTTTCAGGGATTAGAATCGCCGATTCGGGCACGACGAAAGTTGGATGCATATAATCCTCTGCAGTGGTTGGATATTGGGCAAGCTCAGCTTCTGCTTGTTCCCTTGCTGCTTTCTTAGCGGCGATAGCAGCATCTTTAGCGGCCAGCTCCCTTGTAAGCCTCTGTATCAGCTGCTCCTGTGTTTCTGCGGCTGCCATGGCTCTTTTTAGCTTAGCTTGGATGTGTAAGTGGCGTTCCAGATCGTCTAAGCCGTCAAACTCAGGTGGTTGAGCAGAACGGCGCATACACCTGTAAAGTAACTCAGAGAAAACGTGAGAACTAACTACCTAAGGCGCGAATGATAGCTTCCCCGGCAACGGCGCGAATTTGTTGTAGGAGGAAATCGAGTTTAAAATATAGAAATATAAATCAAACCGGATTTAGGCCCCAGCAAATAATTACAAGACTTCCTCCCGATGCAGTAGTGGGAAGTCAGGATCGATCCACGAGGAAGCGTGTCAGTGGATCCTAGGCAGCGGTGGAATCTCACGGTCAGAAGTCGACAACAGGGGTCCTAGATCTCGAGTACAGTTACTCGACAAAAGATCGGACAGTCGAACACAGCGCAACAGCAAGCACAGGATGGTGGTCGATCTCGACAAAGCTCTACTCGAGATCGAGTAAGCTTGTCGATGTCGATGACTGGCTTTATCGATTACCTGCACACAGAAGCTACGGCGATGCTGGATCGAAGATCAGTACCTCGAGGTCGAGTAGTGCAATTCGAGATCGAGTAAAGGCAGAAAATAAAACGAAAGACAATAAAGACAAGTGCTTTGGGACTTGAACTAAACTATATGAAAAGGACTTCCAAGATTGGGGTTTGCAACAACGATAACCAAGCATGCGTAAGGCAGAAATAAAACAGATAATCATGTAAATCGCATCAAAGGACAAGCTTTTGCCTTTTCCAACAATTAGACAACTCTTTCAAGAAACCCTAATTGTCTCTACTGATTTTATGTTTACAATCCAAGTTGTTAGCATGGACCTCCATTAGATGGGTAATAAACACATAAAAAGTAGTAGATGCTCAAAACTTGATAAAAGTCAGATTTTTACCTCAATTATTCATGGCTATCGTCGGGCTCGCCCCAACCCTAGAAGTGGGTGGACTACTCGCGCTTCATTGCAACCTCAGACATTGATTGATGAAAAGAAACTAATTGCATTAAATCAAACAGAGCTTACAACCAAAGGAAGTCAATTCCGCTCTCGCTTCACCAACTCCTCTTGGCCACTCACTCTCTCTCTCTCTCTCCTACTAATTGTTGTGTGATTAAATGACTAGAAATCAGCCCCATGGGCTTTATTTATAGGCTTCTAAACCTTGCTATTCAAGGATAGAAATCTCTATCTATATCTAAAAACTATATCTAAAAGCTTAATGATAAATAAATTGAATAACATAATTAAATCTAAAAGAAGAATTATATCTAAAAGTCTTCAAGTGGATAGATGTTGATAGATTGGATAGATTCGGCAATCTTCGGCCCCAAGGGATCCCAATCCGAGTAGGATATGATGTCATCCTCAAGCGAAAGAAGAAGGCTCCACCTTGGGAGTCGTTGAAGAAACGGCGTTAATTATTTTATTATTTATATTTCTTATTTTTTTATATATATTCTATTTTTAGTAACTCCTATGTTAGTTGGAGTCTAATTATAGAATTGCTTATTTTTAGTATTTCTTAGTTAGATTAAATAAGATGGTTAGGATTTTAGATTAAGTTTTATCTTCTAGGTTTATTTATCTTTAGGATTAAAATTCTATCTTTATCAACCTAAATTCTATCTTGCACGGTAGAATTGGTTCTTAGGTTTTCTATTTAAACATTGTAGTTCTATTGAATTAAATCAGATTGAATAGAATTGAGAAACCCCTTTATGGATTAAAGGGTTCTCGATTATCAATCCCAAAAAGGCTTTTGTGTTATATGTTCATCGGCACTTCACCATCATCATCCCTTACCTTGCTCTTGATCGACAAATCATCAACCAAACACAATCAATAGTCACGAACCCGTTGCAAGGAGGGTGACCGGTTCTTGGTGGCACCAGCGGCAACCTCCGCTCCCAGCGAGCGCGGCGTCGGCTCCTGGCGTGTCCGCGCTTCCGCATCACCAGCACGCTCTCGCTCTCGCATCACCAGCCCGCTCTCGCTCTCGCTAGTCTTCGCCATCGCGATGTCTCGCTCTCGCCTCGATCGATCTCGCGCGTTCGCCTTCGCTCTCGATTCCAGCAGGCCCTTCCGCACCCGGCTCCTTGACATCAGGATAGATCAAACCACGTTACGTGTCTTCTGGAAGATTTCCTCGATCTCGAGGATGTTTCCTCGATCTCGAGTAGAAGTGACGTCGACTTCAGTGGCTCGGCATCTCGGGTTGCTGGTCCTCGACAGGGCTCGGATATGGCTCCTAGGGTGTCCTCGATCTCGAGGAATTCTTCTCGATCTCGAGTTGGGTGGCTCATCGACTAGGCCTTCTAGTGTTGTCGAGCAACTCTTCTCGACATGCTCGGTCATGGGCTCTCGGCCCTTCGTCGACATCGAGGAATGTACTCGATCTAGAGTTGTGGTGTCCGGGTGCCTAGCCAGGTCGGGTAGCTTTTCCTCGGCATCCTAGGGTGGACTCTCCTCGACTCCGAGCATGGTCTTCGCTCTTGTCGATCTCGAGTTGGTTACTCGATCTCGAGTAAGGTGCTTGAGTCAACTTGGCTCGTCTTCAGCTTTTCGACATGTGCTCCTTGATCAGTGCAGGTGCATAGACATGGGTTGTCGAGATCGACTAACTTTGTCGATATCGATTAGATTTGGGCCTCCGTCCTTGCTTCTTGGTTTTCTCCTGAAATGGCTCCATATTCTGCAATATTAAACAAAAACTTATGTAGATCTCTATTTCTGAGAAATAAACATAAACTACATAAATTTGACATATTCCCAACCCGAAATATGCAAAGTGTATAGAATATGGAACTAAAATATGCATAAAGACATGGCTACTTTAGAGACATCACCCAACAATGAGCATATCATCAACATATAGCAGCAAAAGCAAAGGGGAGCCATCATCAAGATATTTCACATAAACGCAGCAATCATACTCACATCTCTGGTAGCCAATTCGAAGCATATAAGAGTCAAACTTCTTGTGCCATTGCCTAGGAGCCTGCTTCAACCCATACAGTGACTTTCTCAAACTGCATACAAGCTGCTCCTTTCCAAGTTCAACAAAACCCTTTGGTTGCTCCATGTAAATTTCTTCCTCCAAATCACCATGAAGGAAAGTCGTCTTCACATACATTTGCTCAAGATGTAAATCCAAACTAGCTACCAGTGCCAACACGAATCTGATAGAAGTGTGTCGGACCACGGGAGAAAATATCTCATCATAATCCGTCCCCTTCTTTTGTGAGTAGCCCTTTGCTACTAAGTGTGCCTTTAACCTCACCCCTTCTTTGTGTGAGTCACCTTGTTTCTTCTTGAACACCCATTTGCACCCTATAGCCTTCTTCCCTGCTGGAAGACTAACTAACTTCCATGTCTGATTTTTATTGAGAGACTCCATCTCTTCTGCCATAGCACCTACCCATCCTTCTTTCTTCTCACTTTGAATAGCCTCTTGAAAGTTAGATGGATCATCTTCACCAATAACAAGAACAGAGTTAACCATCTCATCAATATCAAATCTGACTGGAGGTCGTGTCACGCCCTTAGGTCTTCCAGAAACAAAACTCTCCACCTGCTGTTGTTGTTGCTCACTTCCTGCTGATATAGAAGCATTAGTGTCAATCTCTTCACCAAGCTCCACCTCCATTGTCTTAGGATCAGTCTCTGTAACCACAGACCTCTTAACATATTTGGCCTGTTGAAGCATATACTGCTCATCAAATACATCATCTCGACTGATCACTCGTTTCTTAGCAACAGGGTCCCAAAACTTGAAAAGCTTTACGCTGATAGCACCTAGTTTTATATATTATTCATGTGCTTTGGTTAGTTTCATGCATCATTTTAGAGTATTTTTATTGTCTTTTTGTGTGGTTTCTGTATTATTTATGATTCGGAGATCTACACAAGCTTTGTTTGTGTTTTGTAGGTTTGGGTCGGTGATTTGGGCTAAATTGCATGCATCTAATGGAAAGGGATTGAAAGAAAATCAAAAGAGACGGGTCATAGAGCAAGTATATCAAGCGAAACACTCATAGGAGCTCAAGGTGGTGTAGCACAACTCGCGGGACAAAGGCGTTTGTGCAATTTTCAGCTTCAACAAGTTGTCACGACTCGTGACAGACTCTTCACGAGTCGTGACAGGTGAACTCATCTCTTTGAGGCGTACTGCAGGCTGTCACGGCCCGTGACAGACTCTTCACGAGTCGTGACAGTGCCAGATCAGCCCGACCTTTCACATTTCCGTTGTTTGTTTGGATGAATTAAAATTTAAAACCAATGTAATTTCCAGATTTTTAAAGGGGGTTACGTTTTGTTTGGGGAAAAAGCTCAGGCCGAAGTTGGAAGATTGTAGTTGAGCTTTTGGTGAACTTTGGAGACAAGGATTTTGGAGAAGAAAACTTGTTCGATCTATCAAATTCCGGTAAATTCCATTTTCATCTCTATTGTTCTATGTTTGTCTTGCCGAATTTGATTGAATCAAGCATGTACTTTTCCATGAGTGGCTAGACTTCTTGTTCTAGGGTTGGGATTGTCCCGACAATGCGAAAATAGGCTTGTTCTTAGTATCTCTCGAATGATTCCTGAATTAGGTTGTGTTTTTAGCATGTTGTGCTTATTCTAATTGATGTGAGTCGATTAGATCCGATTTAGGGTTTCTAATTGAAAGACGAAAACACCTAAATTGGAATTTAGATGGTGAATTGAGACCGAAAGGTGATTAGGATCCATCAGAACTACATGATTAAATTCGAAGTTTATTGATCGAAAGTGAAACTAAACTTCTTGAGGATTCCTAGGTTATCATAGATGTTTTGGGCAATATTGATATTATTCAGAGCCGAAAGGCGAAGTTAGTATGACTATTGCCTAAAACTCTACGAACTTAAAGGGCCTAAATCGGTTGCTTGAGCCCGAAAGGAGAATTGCTAACCGATTTAGACACATTCGCGCTAAACCCGAAAGGTGATGCATGATTACCTTAGATAACCTACCTCCATAATTTGATTTTGAAATCACTCGAGCAAGAAAATATTTTATGCCTATTGACGATGCATTGTTGGTATATCCTTAATCCTAGAATGTTTTCCCCATATATATTTCATAATACTTAATTGATTTTCTTGGTTACTTTACACACAAACACTCTCAAATCTGCTTGTTTATTCCGAACTTGGTCGAACTAGCTCAAAATTACAACCGATACTCCATTGGTCCTTGTGATACGACACTCGATATACTACAACTGAATGCTATACACTTGTGGGTGTAGGTTTTATCCTATTAAGTTTTTGGCGCCGTTGCCGGGGATCGGTGCTAGTATCGATTGTCCTTTTTGACGACTAGTTCTCTAAGTTCTTTTTGTTGTTTTGATTTGTTTTTCTTTTTGTTTTTGGCCTCAGGTTGTGCTTTGAATGCGAAAAACGAAAGATTCTAGCAATCTATTGCCTTTTGATCCTGAACCTGAACGCACATTCCACAAGAGAAGAGCTGAACAACAAGCTGCTAGAGCTGATACGATGGCTGACGCAATAGCCAGATTGGCAGAACTAGAGCGGCAAATGGCTTAGAGAGATCAAGAAAACGCTGAACTTCGACAACAGCTAGCTAATCAACAAATACAACTCGGTCAACCACAAGGACCGACAACCATAGGAGAGCGGATGGATCCTGCTCAGTTCCTACCACAACCAGGTGTTGTTCTTCCTGCTATAACGCCTGCTAATTTTGAGCTAAAGCCTGCACTGTTGAATATGATAAGGCATAATATGTTCAATGGGCTTCCTGCTGAGAGCCCTCATCAGCACATATCCACCTTCAAAGAATTGATGGATATAGTGAGAGTTCAGGGTGTCACTCCTGAAGAGTTGTTATTGCGATCATTCTCCTTCTCACTTGCAGGGAAAGCTAGACATTGGTACAAATGCTTTTGTGGTTAGAGATGGGGAGAACATATATGAATCGTGGGAAAGATTCAAGGATCTTTTGTTTGAGTTTCCTCACCATGGGATATCAAAGCTGAATCTGTTAGAGATTTGCTACAAGGCTGTCAGTGACAACACTAGAGTGCTTATCGACTCCTCATTTGGAGGAGAATTTTTGGAAATGGGAGCTGAAGATGCTTGGGCATTCATTGAGAAGACGGCTAAGAGATGTGGAAAATACTCGCAACCCAGGGCGCTCTCTACTATAAAAAGGGGTGCAGGGATCTATGAGGTGGATGCTACAACTTATAAGGATGCTAGATATGACTCATTGGCTGCTGAAATTAAACGTCTAGCCTCAGTTATGGAGAAGTCCTTGTCCACCAAGGAGGTGAGTGTTGCGGGCTCTAGACCGGTGCCATGCCGGTTCTGTGGATCCCAAGATCACACTATTTCTACTTGTCAGATCTACGCCTCCCAAAGTGATGAAAGTCAAAAGGAGGAAGTTGGCTACATGGGTAACTGTTGTAGGAGGAAATCGAGAATGCAAATTAAAATATGAATAAAGCAAAGCAAACCAGATTCCGTCCCTTGCAAATGATTGCAAGACTCCCTCCCTATGCAGTAGTAGGAAGTCAAGATCGATCCACGAGGAAGCGTGTCAGTGGATCTCAGGTAGCTGTAAATCTCACAGATAGAAAAGCAAACAGAAAGACTGAAAGAAAGACAGAAATAACAAACAAAAGCATAAAATAAAGCAAGGTCACAGAAGCTACTCGATATCGAGCAACAGTCCTCGATATCGACTACAGCAAGTCGACAACAGAAAGCAAACTCAGCAACAGAAACTCGATCTCGACAAAACCTTACTCGATATTGACAAGGCACTACTCGATATCGACTAACAACTCCCCGAGATCGACAACACAGAAACTTTAAAGGTGCAAACTTTCAAAGACAGAACTCAGATTTCGGTGGAATAAATTCAATAAACTAAGACTTCCAAGGCAAGGGTATCAACACCACAATGATAACCATGCAAAATAACGCGTAAAGGCATAAAAGATCATGCTTTCCATCAAATAACTTTCGTTATTAACAAATAGGAATATAGAGGCTTTCGTATAAACCCTAATTGTTACTAACCCTTTTCACATAATTAACCCAAGTTGCATTAAGATCACTTTTGCTTCAATAACACAAACAAGGATCACCTTCAACTCTCGCAAAAGAATCATGCTCATAGGGATAGAAGACGAATTGCATAAAAAGCTCAAACCTTTACAGCATCATCTCACATGGCTACCGTCGGGCTCACCCCGACCCTAGAAGTCGGTGGACTACTCGCTCTTCATTATCAAGAAACTCATTAATAAACAAAAGAAACTAACTTGCATTGAATAAAACTAAAAAGAAAGCTTACAACCGAACAAGCCAAATCCGCTTTCGCCTTTCCGCCTTGCTCGCCACAAACTCTCTCTCTCTACTACTACTCACGTATTCTCCCTTAAATTGAATGAATAAAACTCAGCCCCTAAGGCTTTATTTATAGGCTTCATTCCCTCTCTAATGAGGAAAGAAGATCATATCTATATCTATATCTAAATATCTACTTACTTAAACATAAATAAAGGGAATAAAGGAATTAAATCCATACGGAAATAAAATCTAAAGTAGGTAAATCCGCCATGATGTTGATAAATCTTGATAGGTCTTGATAGATGTGGATAGAATCGGACTCCTTCGGCTCCATGTAATCCCAGCTCGACACGGACAGCTCACCGCGTAATGCGGCTCCGGATAGATCTCCTCAATATCGAGTAAAGTACTCGATATCGAGTAACTTGTGTTGTCGACTTTGGCTGGCTCGGTATCTCGAGTAGCTGGTGCTCGATATAGCTCGGACATGTGGTGCAGAGGTCCTCGATATCGAGTAAAGTCATCGATATCGAGGAACTTGGTTCGTCGACTAGGCTGGCTTGGCTTGCTCGAGCAACTTCTGCTCGACTTGGCTCGGACAGGTGATGCTGAACTTGTCGATACCGAGTAGTGTACTCGATATCGAGTAACTGGTGCTCAGCAACTCCAGGTCTTCGGCTTCTCGACTTGGCATGGCTCCTCGACTCAGGGCATGGCTTTCAGGTTTGTCGATATCGAGTAATTTACTCGATATCGAGTAGAGCTCTGAAGTCGCGTTGGCTTCGTCTTCAGCTTCCTCGATCAGCTCCTACTCGACCAGCACTGCTCGGACATCTTTGGTCAGTATCGAGTAAATGTACTCGATATCGAGTAACTCTTGGCTCCAGCTTGATTCGTTCTGGTTCTGTCGTTCTTTGACCTTGGATTTCTGTAGTTGATTTCCGAGCTTTTCCAACCTTTCTCAGAATTGCTGTAAATTTCCTCAAATTCTGCGAATTTAAATAGAAACTAGTGTAGATTCCATAATTTGGCAAATAAACATAAACTACATAGATTCTATACTATTCTAGCCCAAATGCATGAAATGTATGCAGAAAACGATATAAAAGTAACTGTAAAACATGGCAGATTCGGCTCACAACAGTAACAACTACAATAGGGATTAAGGGTATAACCGAAACTTTAACAACTACAACCCTTGAGCGAGGGACAACCCCGGTTTCTCCTATCCCAACAAGCAAGCTGCAGAAGGGCCGCCTCCTGGTTTCCCACCAAAAGCCCCACCACAGAAGGACAAGATTGAGATAATAATGGAACAGCTTATGGGAACCGTTAAGAGTCAAGCTGGAGAAGTGCAGAATTTCACTAGGGGGCAGAAAATGCTTGAGACTCAAGTAGCTCAGCAGGCCAACAACACGTCTAGGCCTGCTGGTCAGTTTCCAGGGAAAACGGAAGATAACCCCAAGGGACATATTTCTGATATGTCTCTAAGGAGTGGTAAGCAATTGGAGGATCCGAGTCCTTCTGAGCCAACTGGAGCTTAAGAGAATGCCAAGGAAGGGGAGAAAGCTGCTGAATCGGTGACAGAGCCACCATATGTCCCACCTTCTCCTTACAAGCCACCGCTTCCATTCCCACAAAGGAAGGCTCAAGCTCAGATTGAGAAGCAATACGGGAAGTTCTTGGAAGTGTTGAAGAAGCTCTATATCAACATCCCCTTCACCAATGCTTTGTCCCAAATGCCCTCTTATGTGAAGTTTTTGAAGGAGATCCTCTCCAACAAGAGGAAGCTAGATGAGTGTCAGACGGTATTCCTTAATGAGGAGTGCAGTGCCTTAATCCAAAACAAGCTGCCACCTAAGCTGGAGGACCCAGATAGTTTCGTTGTCCCTATTTCCTTCGGTCATGGTCCTGATTATAAAGCTCTATGTGATTTGGGAGCTAGTACAAGCTTGCTACCTCTCTCTATTTGTAAAAATCTAGACTTAGGAGAGCTTAGACCCGCTAGGATGCAACTTATTATGGCGAACAGGTCTGTAGCCCACCCCGTTGGTATCTTGGAGGATGTTCCTATAAAGGTGGGTAAGTTCTTTGTACCTGTTGATTTTGTTGTTTTAGATATGGATGTTGTTGTGAGCCTAATTTGCCATGCTTTATAGTTACTTTTATATCGATTTCTGTATGCATTTCATGCATTTGGGTTAGAATAGTACAGAATCTATGTAGTTTATATTTATTTGGAATATATGGAGGTCTACACAAGTTTTTGTTATATTTGGCAGAAATCGGACGCACTTTGGAGCTTAAAGGGAAGTCATGAAAAAGCTAAGGATGGTGTAGCTGGAGAAAACAGCATTTTTCACCATTCATCGTTCTGAATCAAGCTTTGATGTCTTCATGAGAGTTGTATCCCTCGAAAAGAGCTTTCCAACGCATGGTCATATGCGTCAATCTGACGAACGAGAACTCGGGAAAGTGCGTTTCAAGAACAGAGCAGAAAGTTGAGAGCTGTCACATTTGCTCGACATCGACCGAATTGGTCGAAGTCGACCAAGCCCAAATCGAGCTGAGTACCCGGAATCGACCAAGAAGCTGAGCAAGAGAACATTCAAGTCAATGTCGAGGAAGTTTACTCGATATCGAGTAAAAATAAAGTCGATGTGTCTTCCTGGAGCCGAGATCGACGAAGAAGCTGTAGACGGAGAAAAGTTGGTCGATATCGAGGAAATCTACTCGATATCGAGTAAAAAATCAAGTTGACTTTGCTCTTGGAGGCCGGAATCGAGTTGCTGAGCGGAAGACGAGAACAGTGCTAGTCGATACCGAGCAATTCTACTCGATATCGAGGAAACCCCCAGGCAGCGGATTCTGAGTTATCCGAGTCTTGTTAAGGTTCTGTCCCGGGTCCAATGGAGATATTTTTGAGATCAAATTCCATCAAGATCTATCAAGAACTATCAAGAGGAGAAGATATTTATCCACAATTAGTTCTAGTTCCTTCTAGAGATTTATTTCTTTATTTCCATATTTTTACCTTAATAAATTAGATAGATAGATATAGATATAGATAGGCAATTCTTTCCTAATTAGAGAGAGAATGAAGCCTATAAATAAAGCCCTAGGGGGCTGATTTTCATTCATTTAAGAAAAGCCGTCTTCGGGCGCAAGGAGAGAGGAGAGAGAGAGGAGGCGAGAGAGGAGGGAGAGAGAGAGAAGGCGAGAGAGGAGAGAGAGAGAGAGAGAGAGAGGAGGAGGAGGAGGAGGTGAGAGAGAAGGAGAAGGAAGGAGACGAACGGTTATAAGTTTTAGTTTATTTTATGTTAAAGTTAATTTCTTTTATTATGGTTTGTTTTTAATTTCCTTCTTCTAGGGTTGGGGTGATCCCAACATAGATATGTGTGTTTGATTTATAAATTCATGCATTTATATGTCTTTATCATCATCTACCTATGTGCTTAATCCTTTGCGAGAGTTGAGGAAATTCCTTATTCATGATATTGAAGCGAAAGTGATCTTATTATGAATTTGGATAGTAATTAGGGTTTATTTGCGAGAGCCGACTAATCCTAATTAAGAAAAGGATAGAAACAAATTAGGTTTTTATGCGAGAGCCTCTATCACCTAAATTGTTGGAATTTGCAAAAGTCGATTCTTTGATATAAAGCATGCATCTTTATGTGATTTATGATGTGCACATATGTTTATTGTTGTGGTGATCCCTAACCTTGGAAGTTTGCATCTTTATTTGTTTTGTTTTATTATTTTTATTCGGCACATATTCTACTCGATATCAAACCACCATTCTCTCTCCATCCCTCGACATCAACCCCTCTTTTCTTTGTCGACAGCCACCCTCATCACATTTTCCTGCTATCCCTGAACCCCAAAACACACTAAACCTAGAACCGCTGACTTCTCTTCTGAGGACGAACCTGACTCCACTATCCTATAGCGGGGTCTTGACTACAAATTTATTTGGTCGAGAAACCCTCTCGTCATATGTCGACATTCGTTGTCCTGTTATTCTTGGAAGGCCCTTTTTGGCCACTGCAGGTGCTGTTATTGATGTCCGGAAAGGGACTTTTTCCTTTGAAATAGGGGATGAGAAAATTGTGTTTAACCTCCCTAAATTTTTGAAAGCCCCTGTTTTTTAGGATGAATGTCACAGGATTGATGTAATAGATGAAGGAGCTCAAGATGTCATGACGGAGGTGATTGAGCGAGACCCTCTAGAGCTATGTCTTATGGAGAGTGTGACTGATGCTAGTGATGATGAGCTACTTGTTGAAGTAGTTCAGGATTTGGAAGCTGCCGTAGAAGACCCCGAAGCTGTTTTTGAGGTTTTGCAAAAAGATTAAAAAGACTTGGGAGGTGCACCTAAGCTGGAGTTGAAGCCACTTCCTTCTACTTTGAGGTATAAATTCTTGGGTCCTAATTCCACTTATCCTGTGATTGTGAGTGCTAGCCTAAGTCTGGATAAAACTGAAAAGTTGTTGCATGAGCTTAGATTGCATAAGAAGGCTTTAGGCTACACCATCGATGATTTGAAAGGGATTAGCCCCTCCATGTGCATGCATAGGATTTTGATGGAGGATGATCATAAACCCATCCGAGAGCATCAAAGAAGGCTTAACCCTAACATGAAAGAAGTTGTGAAAAATGAAGTGCTTAAACTATTAGATGCTGGTATTATTTTTCCTATTTCTGATAGCAAATGGGTTAGTCCCGTTCATGTGGTTCCTAAGAAAGGGGGGATGATTGTTTTCAAGAATGATAGGAATGAATTGATCCCCACTAGGATTGTTACAGGTTGGAGAATGTGTATAGATTATAGGAAGTTGAATGCCTCCACCCGAAACGATCATTTCCCTCTTCCCTTCATAGATCAGATGCTTGAGAGGTTAGCTAAGCATTCTTATTACTGTTATTTGGATGGATATAGTGGATTCTTTCAGATTCCTAACCATCCAGATGATTAGGAAAAGACTACTTTCACTTGCCCTTATGGCACCTTTGCATATAGAAGAATGCCTTTCAGTTTGTGTAATGTGTTGTTGGAGGAAATCAAGTTCAAAATATAGAAATATAAATCAAACCAGATTCGTGCCCACGCAAATAATTACAAGACTCCCTCCCTATGCAGTAGTGGGAAGTCAGGATCGATCCACGAGAAAGCGTGTCAGCGGATCTCAGGTAGTTGTAAATCTCACAAATAGAAAAGACAGGAAGAAAGACAGAAATAACAAACAAAAGCAGAAAATAAAGCAAGGACACAGAAGCTACTCGATATCGAGCAACAGTCCTCGATATCGACTACAGTAAGTCGACAACAGAAAGCAAACTCAGCAACAGAAACTCGATCTCGACAAACCCTTACTCGATATCGACAAAGCACTACTCGATATCGACTAAAAACTCCCCGAGATCGACAACACAAAAACTTAAATTGCCAAGCTTTCGAACTCAGAACACAGATTTTCAATGAAATAGATTCAATAAAATAAAGACTTCCAAAGCCAGGGTATCAACACCACAACGATAACCATGCAAAATAACACATAAAGGCATAAAAGATCATGTTTTCCATCAAATAACTTTCGTTATTAACAAATAGTATTATAGAGCCTTTCGCATAAACCCTAATTGTTACTAACCCTTTTTCACATAATTAACCCAAGTTGCATTAAGATCACTTTCGCTTCAATAACACAAACAAGGATCACCTTCAACTCTTGCAAAAGAATCATGCTCATAGGGATAGAAGACGAATTGCATAAAAAGCTCAAACCTTTACAGCATCATCTCACATGGCTACCGTCGGGCTCACCCCGACCCTAGAAGTGGGTGGACTACTCGCTCTTCATTATCAAGAAACTCATTAATAAACAAATGAAACTAACTTGCATTGAATAAAACTAAAAAGAAAGCTTACAACCGAACAAGCCAAATCCGCTTTCGCCTTTCCACCTTTCTCGCCACAAACTCTCTCTCTCTACTACTACTACTCACTTGTTCTCTCTGAAATTGAATTAATAAATTCCAGCCCCTATGGCCTTATTTATAGGCTTCATTCCTTCTCTAATTAGGAAAGAAGATCCTATCTATACCTATATCTAAATATCTACTTACTTAAAGATAAATAAATGGAATAAAGGAATTAAATCCAGAAAGGAAAATATATCTAAAGTAGTAAAATATCTTCTTGTGTGGTAAATCTTCTCTCCATAGATAGAACTTGATAGATGTAGATAGAAATCAGACTCCTTCGGCTCCAAGTAATCCCAGCTCGACATGGACAGCAAACCGCGTAACGCGGCTCCGGATAGATCTCCTCGATATCGAGTAACTTGTGTCGTCGACTTCGGCTGGCTCGGCATCTTGAGTAGCTGGTGCTCGATCTAGCTCGGACATGTGGTGCAGGTCTTGTCGATATCGAGTTAACTCGTCGATATCGAGTAGATGGCGTCATCGACTTGTTGGCCTGGTGTTGTCGAGCAGTATCTCCCCGATCTGGCTCGGACAGGCACTGCTGGTCTTGTCGATATCGAGTATTTTACTCGATATCGAGTAACTGGTGCTCAGGTCTTCGGCTTCTTGACTTGGCATGGCTCCTCGACTCAGGGCATGGCTTTCAGGTTTGTCGATATCGAGTAAACTACTCGATATCGAGTAGAGCTCCGGAGTCGGGTTGGCTTCGTCTCTCAGCTCCTCGATCAGCTCCTACTCGACCAGCACTGCTCGGACATCGTTGGTCGATATCGAGTAAATGTACTCGATATCGAGTAACTGTTGGTTTCCAACTTGATTCGTCCTGGTTTCGTCGTTCTTTGACCTTGGACTTCTGTAGTTGACTTCCGAGCTTTTCGTCCTTTCCCATAACTGCTGTAAATTGCCTCGAATTCTGCGAATTTGAACAGAAACTAGTGTAGATTCCATAATTTGGCAAATAACCATAAACTACACAGATTCTGTACTATTCTAGCCCAAATGCATGAAATGTATGCAGAAAACGACATAAAAGTTACTGTAAAACATGGCAGATTCAGCTCACAACAAACACCCCATACCTAAGCTTGCTTGTCCTCAAGCAATACATTTAATTGTCATTCAGGGGAAGAAATCAAAACTATCAACATATTAGATTCATTCTCATATGTCCCTGCAATCAATTACCATCCTCGAAAAGGTACTTGTGTCACAGATCCATGCATGTGCAATTGAAAGTAACATCTACTCACAAAAGGAGGGTTATGCAAAACAATTTATGTGACAAAGCATTAATAATCAAGAGGACTTTAATTTAAGCTCAAATAAGGAGTAGATTGGTAAAAGGCTAAAGGTGGGCAATTTTTGGCAATGTGGTGCTAATAATCCGGGGAAATGGAGTATTTCCAAACTGAATTTCCACATTCCTTCTCCATAAGATTCATCACCTTTCATAATGCTTTTATCAATAATAATGCTTTTACCTCTCTAACCTCAGCACTGCCTTCTCGCGAGTCGCAAACATGGGTGTCATGAATGGCCCCGGATACTTAGTGCTTTGGACTCCTCACCTGGTGTCCCATCTCGCCAAACTATTATCTCAGCGAGCAGGGTCGATATTTGATCGGATTTTCTTTCACTCATTAAATTTTCCATATATTCAAAATAATTCCACCAAACTCCAAATATAATGATCGTAACACAACAACCATATAACATCTCCATAATGTAACATCATTCTCAACATAATCCTCGGATAGGAAATAAGGTAAAGAATGGCAAATATATTAGATCATGTGGAGCAATATATGAAATAAGGCATAGTATGGCTTTTGTGATGCATAAGCATAGGTATGGTTAGGGAATATAAACATATGAGCATTATATGGAAATATAAAGTCCTCCATCCTCTTATCATGCAACATGTCAAAAGCAACTTCAAATTTTACCTCCTTTCATGGTTTTCATAAAAATATGCACTTCATTGTGACTTCCTTTTACTAGGCAATTTCATGCTATATCTCTAATGAATCCAATCTTGCATCGTCGAGTTCAATTAAAGCTTCCATGACATTTGTCAAAATTTTCAATGGGGGTCATTTTTTCAAATTTTTGGAAAACATGCATATAAGCATATAAATCAATAATGAATTCCAAAATAGTCATGTATAAGCAATTCAAGAAATAATGCACAAATAAAGTCTAATAGGCAAATATGCACAAAGTAAGCCCTTCCCCCACCCCATACTTAAACATTACATTGTCCTCACTGTATAAAAACAAGGGTAAAGAAAGAAACTCACAAGACAAGCGTGCAAGGCTTCAAAATGTCGAGTGCTAATGACTGGGGCGAGTCCGAATATAGCCTGCTTCTATCCCATGGACCTGAAAAATATAGAAGACATATACCCACAATAGAAAAACTAAAAATTCAAAAACAAACAAAAAGCAACAATGTCCAAAAAGTCCCAAAAAATAAATGTCTATTTACAAGCTCTAGATTTTATAGTCACTAGGCCGACTTTCTCCATTAAGCTCAAGGTGGCATTTGCAGGGCCCATGTAGCTTGGGCTTCAAATAGGACTCCATTCTTGTCCATCAGTTGCAATCCTCCAGAATGGATTTTGTTCACCACGAAATGTCCCATCCTTTTCTTGTTGAATTTGTTAGGAAACCAATTATCTTTTGATTTGGAAACATAGAGCTTGTCTCCAACTTCATACTCTTTAGGCTCATCATTGGAAATCCTACATAAGCGCACATACCAAGGCAAACCTCTCTCATGTATAGATAAATATTTAATGGAAATAGGAGAAGAAAGATCCATACTTTGGCTTACCTTTGTAGAAACGGATTCGGGGGCCACTGTATTTGGTCGATCTCGAGTAACAGTACTCGATCTCGACAAGTTTTCGGCTTCTGGTGGCCTGCTGCTCGAGGATGCTGGAGTCGAGGAAGACGGTGCTTGGTCGATATCGACCAGTTTTGTCGATATCGAGAAATTTTTGCTCGCCTGGTGGAATCAGCGTCGAGGAAGGCGAAGTCGAGGCAGCGGTGTTTTGGTCGATATCGAGTAGCTTACTCGATATCGAGGAGTGCTGAGCTTCAGGTTGGCTGCTCGACGACGCTGCTGCTGGTGGAGGAGGCAGGCACGCGGTCAGAGCTAGGAGCCCAACCCAGGTCTGAGTTTGGTCGATGTCGACTAAATTACTCGATGTCGAGGAATTTTGTCCGACTTCGACCCCATACTTGCATCCTGTCAAAGCATCCGAAAAATAGTTAGTCCAAATCGACGTACCTTGGTTTGTGTCGAGTGGATTCTCTGTTTCTTCGTTCAGGATGGCCATGATCTTCTCCACCTGGGCTTCCATATCCCTCTTTTCCAGCTCTTCAGGAGTCATATTTCTTACCTTAGGCTCCCCACAAGTGATGTAACCAGCTGAGATAGATTTTACCTCTTCCATAGGACTTGTATGCCTTTCAGTTTTATTAAAGGAATACTCAATTACCTCATCGCTGATAATGCATATATTAGATAGGCATTATAGACATTTTTAGCTTAGATAAGTTGCATTTCTTTCGTTCTTTGTTATTAAATTGCATCTTATGATTATTCTAGAAGAGTTCGGATTCTGCGCAAATTTGTGGTTATCTTGCAGATCGAATCGGAACCTTTGAAGAAATTCGGAAGTAGCTGGAATCTGGTGAAGCTGACGTGCCCGCGCTGTCACTTGACGCGGCCGCGCTGCCATCGGCGCGCCCACGCTGCTAGGAGGAATTGGCCGCGTCGATTCACCAGATGGAAGAAACAAGTCAAAGGCTGGCGCGCCCGCGCTGCTATCTAGCGCGCCCGCGTCGGTCCCTGGAGTCGGATTCTTATCCGATTTTCCCTATCTTATTAGTTTTAATATTATATTTTTACGGGATGTTAAACCCGACTTAATTAGTTTATATAGGCCGAGAAGGCAAGAGAGGAATTAGGTTATTTTTCCAGAGACGTATTTTTCCTTTTGCCTCATCTCACAAACCCTATGGAGAACTAACTCTCCTTTGTTACACTTGGTTCTTTGAAGCCTTCGATTGATTTGGTTGTGAGTATTCTACTCTTGTTCGTCCTTTGTTAATTGTTTCGATCTCCTGAGCTTATTGCTTGATTGCTTATTATTGGTTAATCTGGATTGATCACCTAGGTTTATCGATACTAGTCATATTGCTAGGGTTTCCAATTCCAGGTTTGGGGTTGTAGATTCACTGTAGCGAACACAATCACCATACGCGGGTTGCTTGTGGTAGATTGTGAAGGAGATTCGATTACAGGCTATTTTAACGGGTTGTTAGAATCGCTTGTATCTCATTATAATTCATGTTTGAATGCTATCGCTTTATTATTCGGTGAAGGTTTTCCCTTGTAATTTGGTGATAAGTGCTTTTAGGACTGGTAGGACTAAAAGCTATTACACGATCTGAATTGAGAACAATTACTGGACATTAGAACTTGAGATTCATAGAATGCGATGATGAACCATCTCAATTGTTGTGCGGATAATTACCTGGTGTGATACTTTTCCATCATATATTCGCAACCTCTTATTGCAACTTGTTCTGTCACCATTGCTTACACACAAAACTCCCCCTTGAATCGGTTACTTTTGGGTAATAATACTTTCTCTTACAATTGATTCTGTTTCCCTGTGGGTTCGACCCTAACTTACCTACTATACTTGTTATAGTTTGCATCTTAGGAATTTACTTTGATTTGGCATAACGACTTTAGGCCTGTCAAATTTGGCGCCGTTGCCGGGGAGACGGATTATCTTTGTTCTTGTTTGTCTTATTACCTGTTTGGGTGCGAACCTCTTGCATGGTTCGCACTCGTGCTACTGATCCCCATCTTTTTGATTTTGATTGGGAAATAGACAGGACATACCACCGCCGCCTTAGAGAACAACACCAACATTCCCAACAACCCGATCCAATGGCTGATAATGTAAATCAGACGCTGCGACAGCTGACAGCATCAAACATCACACAGCAGGCACCTGCTGTGACAATCCCTGCTATAGGGGATGACAACCATTTTGAGCTAAAGTCTGGGCTGATTCATCAACTGCCCAAATTCCATGGATTGGCTGGAGAAGACCCCATCAAGCACATGGGGAAGTTTCATAATGTGTGCATGAGCATGAAACCAGCCAATATAACCGAAGCACAGATAAAGATGAGAGCTTTTTGGTTCACGCTGGTCGATGCTGCGGATGACTGGTACTACAGCCTTCCTACAGGGAGCATCGATACTTGGCCTAAGCTCCACAAGGCCTTCCTGGAGAAATTCTTCCCTGCTAAGAAGGAGAACACCTTGAAGAAGGCAATCAGCAATATAGAGCAGGAAGATGATGAAACCCTCTATGATTACAATGAAAGGTTCAAGAAGCTTTGTGCTAATTGCCCTTTCCATGGCTACAGCACGAAGGACCTAGTCCTATACATCTATGGGGGATTGCTGGAATCTGATAGAAGGATGATTGATGCCGCCTGCGGAGGAAATATTCTGAATGCCACGCCAGAGGAGGCCATGGATAAGATTCAGGAAATGGCTGAGGGGACTAGAAATTTTGGGAAGTCCACCAGAAGGAAAGGAGTCAATTCGGTAGACTCTAACCAAGCCAAGGATATTGCTGAATTAAAGGATATGGTTAGGAGGCTCACTCTGCAAGGGACTCCTCAACAACTCAAGGCTTGTGGAATCTGCGGTGATAACTTCCACCCAACTGATGCGTGTCCTACACTCCAGGAAGACACCGCTGAAGTAAGTGTTTTAGGTGGAAATGGACCTCAGAGACCCAGACATGACCCCTACTCAAACTCCTACAACCCAGGGTGGCGGGATCACCCAAATTTCAGATGGAGGGATCCACCAAACCAACCACATCAGCAACAGCCACCTCCCTACAATCAGAGGCAGCAGGGTAACGCTCCATCTACTGAGTCCATGCTCAATACCCTGACACAGCACTTCACTGCGCATGTTCAGACAACTGAATCGAGCATAAAAGATATACAGAAACAAATGGGGCAAATGGCTGAAGCAATCACGAGAATAGAGGCGAAGACGTCAGTGGGTCTACCATCTCAAACGGTGGTCAATCCAAGGGAAAACGTCAGTGCTATAACTCTTCGGAATGGAAAAGAGCTGAAAAGTCAGGAAGAAGAGGAGAAAAGCACGCAGGTCTCCGACGTGGCCACGCCCAACACTGAAGTGGCCACGCCCAACACTGGCGCGCCCGCACCACAGTCTGACGCGCCCGCGTCGAGTCCTGACGCGCCCGCGCTGAGTTCTGGCGCGCCCACGTCGAGTCCGATCTCGCCCGAATCTGAGCCCTACGTCGATACATATGTGCGACCGGATTTTCCCCCTCTCAGGTCGGAGAAACCAAAACCTCCGTTCCCTGAGGCACTCAAAGAGAGGAGGATAATCGAGGATTCAGAGCTTTTCGAGACATTTAGCAAGTGTCAGGTGAACATCCCTCTGCTGAAAATGTTAAAAACTGTGCCCAAGTACGCCAAGTTCTTGAAGGAGCTTTGCACGGTGAGGAGAAATCAGAAGCTGAAAGGAAAAAAGAAAGTGAAAGTAAGTGAGCAAGTCTCCGCTGTGTTTCAGAGGAGAATGCCGAAAAAGTGCGCTGATCCAGGTATGGTTACTATCCCTTGTGTCATTGGAGATGTAAAATTTGATAGAGCTATGCTTGATTTGGGTGCTTCCATAAATGTGCTTCCCTACTCACTTTACAAATCACTAGATTTAGGACCTTTGCATGAAACTGGAGTAATTGTGCAACTAGCTGAAAGGTCTAATAAATACCCTAAAGGAGTAGTAGAAGACGTTTTGGTTATGGTCGATAAACTGATTTTTCCTGCAGATTTCTTTGTCCTGGATATGGAACATGATAAGCATGATGCGCCTATTCTGTTAGGTAGACCTTTTATTAAAACAGCTAGGACAAAAATTGATTGTGTTTCTGAGACACTAACAATGGAATTTGATGGAAAAAAGGTTGAATTCGATTTATACAAGGCTATGAAACATCCTGTTAATGACCATTCTCTGTGCTCTATTGATGTGATTGAACCATTAGCTCAAGATCTATTTGATATGTCTAGGGAAGATGAGTTGCAGTCAATTATTGAGAATGCTATTGACGAGTCCTATACAGATTTTTCAATTTCATCTAACATGCAGGAATTAGCAGCCCAGATGGATGTAGAAGGTAAGTCCCCTACTCTTTTGGGCATTGGCCCCAATCTACTGACTCCAAGCGAAGTGCTTGTTCCATCTGTTGTGCAGGCACCTGAAATTGAACTCAAACAACGCCCTAGTCATCTTTGCACTCTTGATGTGGAGATTAAGGACAAGAAAGGAGCGGAGAATTTGGTGGCTGACCACTTAAGCAGATTGGTGAATGAGGAGGACAAGCCGGAGTCACAGAAACCCATCTTAGGCACGTTTCCGGATGACACATTATACAGAATCGAGCACAAAAGGACGCCGGAGTCTGGCGCGCCCGCGCTGACCTCTGACGCGCCTGCGTCGTTCCCTGACGCGCCCGCGCTGACCTCCGACGCGCCCGCGTCGTTCCCTGACGCGCCCACGCCATTACTTCTCAGCCCATCTCAGTCCGTTCTAGGACTTCATTTTGTAAACCCTTGGTACCGGGACATTGTAAACTATTTAGTTTGTGGGGAATCTCCTCCGGATCATACCAATGCTCAAACGGAGAAGATTCGAAGAGAAGCGAACCACTATGTTTGGGATGACAGCTTGGACAGAAAGTTACACCTTTCAAGGGTTCCCGCATTTGTCAATGAGATGACTGGTGTTGGTGACCCTGGTGGAGGAACCTAGGCCAATCAAGGGCCAGTTAGTCGAGCCAGCGACTTGAAACAAAGGCGCTTCTCGGGAGGCAACCCGAGGTAAGTCTTTCGTTCTTTTTTTTTTTTTTTTCTCTTTTCCTTCACCCTGATTGTATTTGGTTTACTTTTGTTGTCTTTATTGTTTCATTGAGGACAATGAAAACTTTAAGTATGGGGGAGAGGAATTCTATATATAGATGCATATAGGAGATCATATTTAAATTTATGCATCATGTCTAATTTCTGTAATCATTTTGATTAATTTTTGTTTATTTTCGTATTTAAAAAAAAAATCCAAAAAAATTCAAAAAATAATAAAAAAAAAATCCAAAAGTAGAGCATGCATTTCATACATATGTGTTATTCAAATACCCATCTGGCTTAGTTTGTCCTCTATTTTAAATTTCAAGCATGATTCATAAAAATCCCATGGAGTTCTGGATGTTTTGATTATTGTCTTTATTTGATTTTTGTGGAACGTGAGCTAGCAAATATAATTGAGCATGTATGATTGAGCTAAAGTACGATTGAAGTCCTAAAAACATGACCCTGTGAGAATGTTTGGCCTTATTTGAATTCTTTTGCTCAATTGTGTGAATTACTCGCCTAGTGTTGCCACCTCTTGGTATTGACTGCAGTATCTCTTTTTGAAGACCGATGCACATGTTTGTTGCTTGCGGAGTTTATGTTTATATTTTGAGTCTTTTTATTTTATGCATATTTAGTGAATAAGGTGGCAATGGTTGATGCACTGAGTAACCGGGTCTACGCATGACACCCATGGGTATGATTCGCGCAAAAAGGTGTTGAAAACTATCCACTAGGAAAGAAAGCTTGATCATTGAGTAACCAGGTTCATTCATGACACCCATGTTTGCAACTTGCGTCAAAAGGTGTTCAAGTGGACTTCATATTAATAGGTTGAGGTGTTGATAGACCGGGACCATTCATGACACCCATGTTTGCGCTTCGCGTAAGGAAGCACCAAGACAAGAAAAAGAAAAAAAAAAAAGAAAAAAGAGAAAAGAAAACCAAAGAAAAAAGAAAAAAAAAAGTGTTGCATTTTATTTTCTTATTGTGTCCCGCAAGTAATGACATTTCGGTAGAGAATTGGTGATATGGTGGTCAATGTCTATGAGTTTAGTGCATGAATGGTTTGAGTTGAGAATTGTACTTAAAAGCCTAAACACATGAGTGAAACACATATCTCTGGTAAGGTTGGATGATGTCTACTTTTGAGCTTTGATCACTAAAATACATGCTATGACGTTTGTTTGCTTGGTTTGTGTGTTCACCTGCTATAATGTTGCTTTTTGATAAGGATTGAAATTTGAAGGGATTTCTTGTGGGATACATTGATTCATGTTCATTCTATCATTGCTTGAGGACAAGCAAAGGCTAAGTGTGGGGGAATTTGATAATGCATATATTAGATAGGCATTATAGACATTTTTAGCTTAGATAAGTTGCATTTCTTTCGTTCTTTGTTATTAAATTGCATCTTATGATTATTCTAGAAGAGTTCGGATTCTGCGCAAATTTGTGGTTATCTTGCAGATCGAATCGGAACCTTTGAAGAAATTCGGAAGTAGCTGGAATCTGGTGAAGCTGACGTGCCCGCGCTGTCACTTGACGCGGCCGCGCTGCCATCGGCGCGCCCACGCTGCTAGGAGGAATTGGCTGCGTCGATTCACCAGATGGAAGAAACAAGTCAAAGGCTGGCGCGCCCGCGTCGGTCCCTGGAGTCGGATTCTTATCCGATTTTCCCTATCTTATTAGTTTTAATATTATATTTTTACGGGATGTTAAACCCGACTTAATTAGTTTATATAGGCCGAGAAGGCAAGAGAGGAATTAGGTTATTTTTCCAGAGACGTATTTTTCCTTTTGCCTCATCTCACAAACCCTATGGAGAACTAACTCTCCTTTGTTACACTTGGTTCTTTGAAGCCTTCGATTGATTTGGTTGTGAGTATTCTACTCTTGTTCGTCCTTTGTTAATTGTTTCGATCTCCTGAGCTTATTGCTTGATTGCTTATTATTGGTTAATCTGGATTGATCACCTAGGTTTATCGATACTAGTCATATTGCTAGGGTTTCCAATTCCAGGTTTGGGGTTGTAGATTCACTGTAGCGAACACAATCACCATACGCGGGTTGCTTGTGGTAGATTGTGAAGGAGATTCGATTACAGGCTATTTTAACGGGTTGTTAGAATCGCTTGTATCTCATTATAATTCATGTTTGAATGCTATCGCTTTATTATTCGGTGAAGGTTTTCCCTTGTAATTTGGTGATAAGTGCTTTTAGGACTGGTAGGACTAAAAGCTATTACACGATCTGAATTGAGAACAATTACTGGACATTAGAACTTGAGATTCATAGAATGCGATGATGAACCATCTCAATTGTTGTGCGGATAATTACCTGGTGTGATACTTTTCCATCATATATTCGCAACCTCTTATTGCAACTTGTTCTGTCACCATTGCTTACACACAAAACTCCCCCTTGAATCGGTTACTTTTGGGTAATAATACTTTCTCTTACAATTGATTCTGTTTCCCTGTGGGTTCGACCCTAACTTACCTACTATACTTGTTATAGTTTGCATCTTAGGAATTTACTTTGATTTGGCATAACGACTTTAGGCCTGTCAATCGCTGATGTTGAAAGTGAGCACTCCCTTTCTTACGCTTATGTTGGCATCCACCGTCGCCAAGAATGGCCTTCCTAGAATAATTGGACAAGCAGGGTCCTCCGCCATATCAATAACTAGAAAATCAGTAGGGACAAAGAACTTACCTATTACTTGCACTGGTACATTGTCCACCATGCCTGTTGGAATGACCACCGTGTTGTTGGCCATATAAAGCTTAGCATCCACAGGCTCTAGGACACCTATCTTAATCTTGGACCATATCGTTAAAGGCATTATACTCAAACTAGCTCCAAGATCACATAAAGCATTAATTTTATATTGACCAAATCCAATGGTTATAGCAAACTTACCTGGATCTGGCCTCTTCTCAAGTATGTCCATATGGCTGCACTCCTTTGTAATCTCAGCCATTGATCTCTTCTTGCTTAGAATCTCCTTGAGGAACTTGACGTAGGATGGCATTTCATTGAGAGCTTCTCTGAAGGGTATTGTGACGTTGAGCCTTTGAAGCATCTTGATGAAGCGCTGAAATTTCTTTTCTGCCGGATCCTTTGGAGATTTTGTTGGGAAGGGCAGCTTCTTTTTCTAATTCGGAGCCAGAACAGATGTCGGAGGTGTAGCAGCTTTCTCGATCTCTACTTGATCTTCCTCGATATCGACCACAGTCTTCTCGATATCGACCAGATTCTTCGATGTCGAGCTGCTGTGTTGTGCAAACGAAGGATGGTCCACTCTGTCGTCGATATCGAGTAAACTTTCCTCGATATCGAGTTGCTGTTCTCTTTCGTCCTGTTGCTTTCCGACCTCTGGCTCTTGTAGTTGATGGCCGCTTCTGAGTTTTACAGCAGCGATGTGTCCGGTCTTTCCCTTGGGATTTGGTTCTGAAGATCCTGGGAGTGAACCTGACTGTCTGGGGACTCCTGCTGCTAGCTGGCCAATCTGTGTATCAATTGATTTTCTCCAGACATCGATCTCCCTAAGCCTAGAGTTGACACCTTATATCTGAGTGTAGACTGAGTTGAAAGATTGCTTGGTGTCTGAATGATTTCTCCGTATTTCCTCTAGGACGATATGTAGATCATCCTTTTTTTGGTCCCTTTCCGGATGTCCTGGAGCTCTATATGGCGGGGGGTTCCTAGGGGAACCTTGGTTCCATTGTGGTTGCTGAAACCTTTGGTCCCCCGTGTAGCGATTGGGACCCCCTGCGTAAGCTGCCTCTTCGTGGTATTCTGCCAGCCTGACTTGCTCTGTGTGTGGGCACTCAGTAGTGGTGTGCCTATGTGATCCGCATTCGATGCAGGGTCGGTTGACAGAAAGATAATTTACTTTCTTGAGAAGCTTCCTATTCTGATCTCTGTAGTATTGCTTCTTGACATCTGGATCAATTTCTTTAGAGGGCTCATAGAGAGGCATGGATGGTGCTGGCCTGGCATAGGGATTCTCTTCATAGTTGACTGGAGTCCCATACTTGTTGTCATAGTTGTTCAGCTTGTCGAGGGCAGCCCATGCGTCAGCTGGCGGCATTGTCAGATACTCATAATGAGTATATGTGTTGATCCTATCTTTAGCAGCCAGGCTGTTGTCATTGTGTAGGGCAGGATCGCAGTAGATCCTTATAGCGTTCCCATGCCTTTGCTAGCGGCTCTCCAGGCAGCTGTTTGAAAGATGTAATCTTTTGGCGAAGGAGCGCTGTCTTGGCAGGAGGAAAGAATTTATTGAGAAATTCCTGCTTTACTTGAGCCCATGTCGTGAGAGATCGTGGTTTCAGTCCTTCGAGCCACTTCAATGCTGGACCAGCGAGAGACCAACGAAAAGCCTTCATCAAGATATACTCCAAGGTGGTTTCTTCAGCAAGAGTACGACACATGTCAGTAAAGTTTGTAATATGCTGGAGAGGGCATTCATTAAATCTACCATGAAAAGCATTATGTTTAATTTCTATTAAGAAAGGAGTGCGAATTTCATAGTTATTTTCAGGGATTAGGATAGCCGATTCAGGCGCGACGAGAGTCGGGTGCATGTAATCCTCTGCAGTGGTCGGGTACTGGGAAAGCTCATCTTCCAATTGCCTCGCGCGCTCAGCTTCCCGTGTAGTGCGTGCTCTCTCAGTGGTGAGAGCAGTATCTTTAGCGGCTAGTTCCTTCTGAAGCCTCTCAATCAGCTGTTCCTGTGTCTCTGCGGCCACCATGGCTCTTTTCAGTTTAGCTTGGATGTGTATATGCCGCTCCGGTTCGTCTAAGGCGTCAAACTCAGGTGTTTGATCAGAACGGCGCATATACCTGCGAAGTAACTCAAAAGAAAAGTGAGATCTGACTACCTAAGGCGTGAATGATTGCTTCCCCGGCAACGGCGCCAATTTGTTGTTGAAGGAAACCGAGTTCAAAATATAGAAATATAAATCAAACCAGATTCGTGCCCACGCAAATAATTACAAGACTCCCTCCCTATGCAGTAGTGGGAATTCAGGATCGATCCACGAGGAAGCATGTCAGCGGATCTCAGGTAGCTGTAAATCTAATAGATAGAAAAGACAGGAAGAAAGACAGAAATAACAAACAAAAGCAGAAAAAAAAAGCAAGGACACAGAAGCTGCGCTACTCGATATCGAGCAACAGTCCTCGATACCGACTACAGTAAGTCGACAACAGAAAGCAAACTCAACAATAGAGACTCGATCTCGACAAAACCTTACTCGATATCGACAAAGCACTACTCGATATCGACTAAAAACTCCCCGAGATCGACAACACAGAAACTTAAATTGCAAAGCTTTCGAACTCAGAACACAGATTTTCAACGAAATAGATTCAATAAAATAAAGACTTCCAAAGCCATGGTATCAACACCACAACGATAACCATGCAAAATAACACATAAAGGCATAAAAGATCATGCTTTCCATCAAATAACTTTCGTTATTAACAAATAGGACTATAGAGGCTTTCGCATAAACCCTAATTGTTACTAACCCTTTTTCACATAATTAACCCAAGTTGCATTAAGATCACTTTCGCTTCAATAACACAAACAAGGATCACCTTCAACTCTCGCAAAAGAATCATGCTCATAGGGATAGAAGATGAATTGCATAAAAAGCTCAAACCTTCACCGCATCATCTCACATGGCTACCGTCGGGCTCACCCCGACCCTAGAAGTGGGTGGACTACTCGCTCTTCATTATCAAGAAACTCATTAATAAACAAAAGAAACTAACTTGCATTGAATAAAACTAAAAATAAAGCTTACAACCGAACAAGCCAAATCCGCTTTCGCCTTTCCGCCTTTCTCGCCACAAACTCTCTCTCTCTCTACTACTACTACTCACTTGTTCTCTCAGAAATTGAATGACTAAATTTCAGCCCCTAAGGCCTTATTTATAGGCTTTATTCCTTCTCTAATTAGGAAAGAAGATCCTATCTATATCTATATCTAAATATCTACTTACTTAAAGATAAATAAATGGAATAAAGGAATTAAATCCATAAAGGAAAATATATCTAAAGTAGTAAAATATCTTCTTGTGTGGTAAATCTTCTCTCCATAGATAGAACTTGATAGATGTAGATAGAAATCGGACTCCTTCGGCTCCAAGTAATCCCAGCTCGACACGGACAGCAAACCGCGTAACGCGGCTTCGGATAGATCTCCTCGATATCGAGTAAAGTACTCGATATGGAGTAACTTGTGTCGTCGACTTCGGCTGGCTCGGCATCTCGAGTAGCTGGTGCTCGATCTAGCTCGGACATGTGGTGCAGATCTTGTCGATATCGAGTTAACTCGTCGATATCGAGTAGATGACGTCATCGACTTGTTGGCCTGGTGTTGTCGACCAGTATCTCCCCGGTCTGGCTCGGACAGGCGCTGCTGGTCTTGTCGATATCGAGTATTTTACTCGATATCGAGTAACTGGTGCTCAGATCTTCGGCTTCTCGACTTGGCATGGCTCCTCGACTCAGGGCATGGCTTTCAGGTTTGTTGATATCGAGTAAACTACTCGATATCGAGTAGAGCTCCGGAGTCGGGTTGGCTTCGTCTCTCAGCTCCTCGATCAGCTCCTACTCGACCAGCACTGCTCGGACATCGTTGGTCGATATCGAGTAAATGTACTCGATATCGAGTAACTCTTGGTTTCCAGCTTGATTCATCCTGGTTTCGTCGTTCTTTGACCTTGGACTTATGTAGTTGACTTCCGAGCTTTTCGTCCTTTCTCAAAACTGCTGTAAATTGCCTCGAATTCTGCGAATTTAAACAGAAACTGGTGTAGATTCAATAATTTGGCAAATAAACATAAACTACACAGATTCTGTACTATTCTAGCCCAAATGCATGAAATGTATGCAGAAAATGACATAAAAGTTACTGTAAAACATGGCAGATTCAGCTCACAACATAATGCCCCTGCTACTTTTCAGCGTTGCATGATGGCCATATTTTCTGATTTCATTGAGGACATTATGGAAGTGTTCATGGATGACTTTTCTGTGTATGGTTCCTCTTTTGATGCTTGCTTGTCTAACTTGTCTCGAGTCTTGCAGCGTTGTGAAGAAGTGAACCTTGTCTTGAACTGGGAGAAATGTCATTTTATGGTAAGGGAAGGTATTGTCCTTGGTCATTTAGTTTCTAACCGTGGTATTAAGGTGGATCGAGCTAAGATAGATTTGATTGAGAAATTACCACCCCCTACCTCGGTTAAGGGCGTTAGGGGTTTTCTAGGCCATGCTGGCTTCTACAGGAGGTTCATTAAGGATTTCTCTATAATTGCTAAGCCTCTTTCTAACTTGCTAATGAAAGATGTTGCTTTTGATTTTTCTCTAGAGTGTCATGAGTCCTTTTCCAGGTTGAAGGAGGCATTGATCTCAGCTCCTATTATGCAGTCTCCTGATTAGGATCTCCCATTCGAGATAATGTGTGATGCCAGCGACTACGCAGTTGGGGCCGTGTTGGGTCAAAAGAAGGATAACAAGCTCCATGCCATCTACTATGCTAGTAGGACTTTGGATGAAGCTCAGAAAAATTATGCCACAACAGAGAAGGAATTGCTTGCTATAGTCTTTGCTTTTGAGAAGTTTCGGTCTTATCTGGTGGGTGCTAAAGTGATTGTGTATACGGATCATGCTGCGATCCGATACTTGCTTCAAAAGAAAGATGCAAAGCTGCGTCTCATTAGGTGGATCCTTCTTCTTCAAGAGTTCGATTTGGAGAATAAAGACAAAAAGGGAGCGGAGAACCTTGTTGCTGATCACTTGTCCAGGTTACCGCCGGAGCAACTAGAGCACACTTCATCTGAGCCTCCCATCGATGAGTCTTTTCCAAATGAGCATCTGCTTGATTTCACCGCTGAGATCTTGAGCACTACTTGTGAGGTACTATGGTATGCTGATTTTGTGAGTTACATTGTATGTAATGAGTTGCCTGGTGATGTGTCATTTCAGCAAAGGAAGAAATTCTTGAAGGACATTGTGCATTATTATTGGAGCGAGTCATGCCTCTTTAAAAGGTGCTCCGATGGGCTCTTCAGGAGATGCATCCCAAGGGAAGAAGTCCTTAGTGTCATCAAACATTGTCATTCTCTACCAGTTGGAGGTCATGCTAGTACCTCCAAAACTGTGGCGAAGGTATTTCAATCTGGTTTCTATTGGCCTACTATGTTCAAAGATGTTAGAGAATTTGTTGTTTCTTGTGATGAGTGTCAAAGGACAGGGAATATCTCGAGGAGAAATGAGATGCCGCTGAATAGCATTTTAGAGGTTGAGTTGTTTGATGTATGGGGAATCGATTTCATGGGGCCTTTTCCATCTTCTGGGCCATACAAGTATATACTTGTGGCGGTGGATTATGTGTCGAAATGGGTTGAAGCTGTGGCAACCCCTACCAATGATGCTAAGGTTGTCACAAAGTTCATCAAGAATGTGATCTTCTCGAGGTTTGGGGTTCCTCGATTTCTGATTAGTGATGGAGGTTCCCATTTCATTTAGAGGAATTTTGAGGCTTTGCTGAAGAAGTATGGAGTTCATCACCGGATTGCAACCCCATACCATCCTCAAACGAGTGGGCAAGTAGAGGTCTCTAACCGGGAGATAAAGAGTATCTTGGAGAAAACTGTGTCTCGCTCCCGAAAGGATTGGGCAACAAAGTTAGATGATGCTTTGTGGGCTTACATAACCGCTTTTAAGACTCTGATTGGTACTACTCCATACAAGTTGATGTACGGAAAATCTTGTCATCTCCCCGTTGAGTTGGAGCAAAAAGCCTATTGGGCGATTAAGACACTAAATCTAGATATGAAGCTAGCGGGAAAAAAGCGGCAGTTACAGTTGCAAGAGCTTGAGGAGCTGTGTTTGGAGGCCTATAAAAATGCCAAGATTTATAAGGACAGAACTAAAAAACGGCATGACAAACACATCTCACCTAAGGAGCTTCAAGAGGGAGATCTTGTCTTGCTTTTCAACTCGAGGTTAAGGTTATTTCCAGGCAAGTTGAAGTCGAGATGGAGTGGCCCTTTCCAGGTGAAGCAAGTGTATCCTCATGGTGCTGTTGATGTGTGGAGTGAAAGGACCGGTGAGTTCAAAGTAAATGGTCAAAGGTTGAAGAAGTATTTCACCGGACATCCGATCGAGAGGGTCATTTCCGTCGACCGTGTTGATCCAAGCACTTGAAGGTGATGGAAGGTCGGCTTCAGACCTTAAACCAGCGCTTCTCGGGAGGCAACCCGAGGTAAGTAGTAGGTAAACTTTCCTTTATTTTGTTTCTTTTGTCTAAAACAAGACCCATGAGTCGCAGGATAACTCCCACGAGTCGCAGGATAACTCCCACGAGTCGCGGGGACCGGCCTGGGTCTCAGCTGAGCCTACTGATGACTCCCATGAGTTGCGGGGAAGTCTCACGAGTCGTGGGGACTTGTTTATATGCTTATTTTATTTTATTTTTTTAATTTTATTTTATTTCTTTTCTTTTCTTTTTCTTCCTTTTTAGGTTTAAGTTTTCAGAAAAAAAATAAAAAATAAAAACAAAAAATAAAAAATAAAAAGAGAGAGAAAAGAAGAACGCTACTTGTGTTCTCTTCTTCAACCTCTCAATCTCCCTGTCCCCCCTGCCACGCCTCATCTCCGCCTGCGCTCGGCACCACCGGCTCCCAGCCGCACCGGAGCGCCCCTACCACCAGCACCCAGCCGAACCACCTTCCCCCACTCCGTCGGCGTCACCCCCTGCCACCAGCAGCCCCGCACCGCCCTTTGCGCAGCCCCTCTTCTGCTAACCTTAACCCCAATTTCTCAAATCCCAAATCTCCCTTTTTGCTCTTAATTTTTTTCGAATCCTCTGGCTATCTAAGGTACCCTTATACTCTAAACTTGTTATTCATTCAATTTGTAAGCTTATTTCCATGCTTGTTTTAAATTGTGAATACTTAGGGTTTAGGAGGAAGTATTTGGGGGTTTTGTGATTGAATTGTTACTTTGGGGGAACAATTTGTTTGAGATAAATTGGGGATTTTTGGTTGTTTAATGTCATGCTTGATTGGGACCATTCAAGTTGAGAATGTGGATTGACCTAGCTTGTTAATGGGATGATCTTGGTTATTTGGTAAGTTAGGTGTTTGAATTATGCATTGAGGTTTAGGCTAAATGACAAGTATGGGGTGTGTTTTGCAACATTGGGTTGCAACATTGCTATCAATTCACCTCTCATTTCTCCTACTTGTGGACTTACATTGGGCATGTTTTTTTTGGCTTGTGTTTTTAGTGGTTTGCTTAATTTTGTGTGTAGGATATGGCGGGAGGATCAAGAAAGCGGAAGTCGGTTGCTTCTTCTTCATCAAGGGCTATCGATGTTGTGCAATTTGCTAATGTCGATCAAAAGAAGAAATATGAGGAGCATATGAAGAGGACGCACATAGGCACACGTTGGTACCATGACACTTCTATGCAAGCTTTGGGACTTCAAGATGAGATTCCGCGCCTCATGGCGACTATCGGGGCGGACACTTTGTTGAGCATGCACTACCCCTCTTATCCGGCATTGACTTCTGAATTGCTTAGCACATTTAAGATGGAAAAGAAAAGTGTGTGGGATAGTAGGGTCACCATTACATTCCGACTTGGAAACGAGGAGTTTAAAATCGGTATGAAGGACTTGAACGGATTCCTCTCGTTCCCCGAGAATTGTGACGATCATAAGGTCACGACCAAGGACCTCAAGCACTTTTGGCTTCAACTCACCGGTCGCTCTGATTACCGAATGAGCTCATGTTCGAGTGTCGACATTGTCCACCCGGCCTTCCGCATCATCCAACATCTTCTTGGGAACACAATATACGCGCGGAGTAAGTGCACCAAATTACGACAATGAGAGCTGATTTGCCTTTGGTGCATGGTCCACAAACGCCCCATCGATTTGACTGCTGAGGTCGCCTCTAAGTTAGTCACTCTTGTCGTCACTCCCAAAGGTCTAGTCCACATAGGAGGACTCATTGCCAGACTTGCAGATTCGTGCACTATTGACCTCTCCAAGTACTCTTCCATCCCCCCTCAGTATGTGGATTTAGCTCATCTGAAGAGTTCAGGGATTATTCAGGGGGGGGTGTCCTCTTATGCTTTAAAGATCAATCAGATAGGGAGGTTCAAGCCATTTCATGATGGCCCTGTCAGCACAGAAAACCGAGTTGATTGGTCTGAGTCTTGGGTCAGAAGTCCCACTCCGCACAGAGATGATGAGAGAGGGGACAACGAGATGGCTGATGATGCGCCCGAAGATGGTCTCATGGGTAATTCAAGTCATCATGAGCACGGTGGGGCTTCTTTGGATGAGCAGATTTTTTCCCTCCATCAGAATATGAAGGATTTACGTACTCACGTCAATGACCAGTTTTCTGAGGTCGTTCGACGATTGGATTTTCAAGATCACCTTCAGAAACAGATTTACTACCATGTGACGGGTCATCTATATGACCATGATGCCCCTTTCCCACCACCACCTACATAGGAATTTGTGAGTCTCTCCCTTCCTCTTGTTTATTTCTACATTGGGGACAATGTAGGAGTTAAGTATGGGGTGGGGTGTACATGCATTTGCATTGTATATATAGTCTTCATTGCATTGCATTTTCATTGCATTTCCACTTGCATTCTGCACTTTTATTTTTATATTCTCAGTTTTTTTTTTTCTTTTCCATCTATGTTTGGCTAGTGTGTGTGATAAATCCCCATGTTTTTAAAGAATTCACAATGATATGTTGATGATCTAGGAAGCTCAAAGTTGCTCTTGATTTATGTGTTAAGCTCAGTTTGCATGGATGAATTGCCTAGCTTAGGAGTCATTGAGGAAAATCATGCATAATTCAGCCTCCTAAGGAACCACCCTGATGGAAGGAGCCTAAAAGGACATAACTTGAGTCCTCTTATACCATATTGAGAGTCACTCACATGATTGCTTAATCTCTTGAACGTGCATTAGAATCTGGGTTGAAGCTATTCTGTGCATATGCATGACTTTGATGTGATAGAGGCATGATATTTGTTTTTGAGCCTATTTTGCCTTCTTTTTCCTTGTCCTATACTAATCCTCTGCTTGACAGCCCATTGAGCCTTTAATTGCCTATTTTTGGTAGCTCCTCAAAACATCCCGAGCCTTATTATTAAGCCTATTACCCATCCGGGAGTTAGGATCATGAGTAGTGATGGCTTGTGGAGTGTGATGGTTGTTGAAAAATTGAATGTTGAGTATGGGTAAGAAATGGAAGAGTTATCTTGATATTGATGTGTACTAGCCAAAGTGAAAGAAAGGAAAAGGAAAAAAATGGGAAAAAGAAGAAGAAAAAACTGGAAGAAGAAGTTTGAAATGAAAAGGCTAGTTCATCACTAATGTGCAACAAAAGAATGCAAGTGTAGCACAATAAAGAGAGAAGAGCCAAGAGTGACCTTCATTGTTTATGTTTTGGTGTGTCAATGTAAGATAAGAGGTGGAGTGTTTTCATGTGAAAATGGTGCATGAGTTTAGATGGTCTAAGTCCCGGATTTTAGCACCACAATTCCAAAAATACCGCCTTTCCCTCTATGTCTGACCATGGCCCCATTACAACCGTATAAAGACCTCTTGATTTTAGTCATATACATGTGTGCGTGGTGGATATCTAGAACGTTGTGCAAGTTTTTGGTTGATTATCATCATCGTGAGACCGAGTGAAATTGATCCCTCTAAACACATTTGAGTGAGTGTGATTCGCTAAAGATATTCCATGTGAGGTTTAGGGGTTGATGATTGCATTTTTCTATATCAATGATGATGACTTAGCAAGGATGGTATGCGTTTATGTGAATTGAGCAAAAGTTTGTATTTTCAAGCATCGGATGAGCTGAGATTGTTGAACATGTCTTGCACTTGTGATTTTGAATACCGAATTTTGCTTGGGGACAAGCAACGTTTAAGTATGGGGTATTTTGATAGCACCTAGTTTTATATATTATTCATGTGCATTTAGGTTAGTTTCATGCATCATTTTAGAGTATTTTTATTGTCTTTTTGTGTGGTTTCTGTATTATTTATGATTCGGAGATCTACACAAGCTTTGTTTGTGTTTTGTAGGTTTGGGTCGGTGATTTGGGCTAAATTGCATGCATCTAATGGAAAGGGATTGAAAGAAAAGCAAAAGAGACGGGTCATAGAGCAAGTATATCAAGCGAAACATTCATAGGAGCTCAAGGTGGTGTAGCACAACTCGCGGGACAAAGGCGTTTGTGCAATTTTCAGCTTCAGCAAGCTGTCATGACTCGTGACAGACTCTTCACGAGTCGTGACAGGTGAACTCATCTCTTTGAGGCGTACTGCAGGTTGTCACGACCCGTGACACACTCTTCACGAGTCGTGACAGTGCCAGATCAGCCCGACCTTTCACATTTCCGTTGTTTGTTTAGATGAATTAAAACCAATGTAATTTCCAGATTTTTAAAGGGGGTTACGTTTTGTTTGGGGAAAAAGCTCAGGCCGAAGTTGGGAGAATGTAGTTGAGCTTTTGGTGAACTTTGGAGACAAGGATTTTGGAGAAGAAAACTTGTTTGATCTATCAAATTCCGGTAAATTCCATTTTCATCTCTATTGTTCTATGTTTGTCTTGCCGAATTTGATTGAATCAAGCATGTACTTTTCCATGAGTGGCTAGACTTCTTATTCTAGGGTTGGGATTGTCCCGACAATGCGGAAATAGGCTTGTTCTTAGTATCTCTCGAATGATTCTTGAATTAGGTTGTGTTTTAATCATGTTGTGCTTATTCTAATTGATGTGAGTCGATTAGATCCGATTTAGGGTTTGAAATTGAAAGACGAAAACACCTAAATTGGAATTTATATGGTGAATTGAGACCGAAAGGCGATTAGGATCCATCAAAACTACATGATTAAACCCGAAGTTTATTGATCGAAAGTGAAACTAAACTTCTTGAGGATTCCTAGGTTATCATAGATGTTTTGGGAAATATTGATATTATTCGGAGCTGAAAGGCGAAGTTAGTATGACTATTGCCTAAAACTCTACGAACTTAAAGGGCCTAAATCGGTTTCTTGAGCCCGAAAGGAGAATTGCTAACCGATTTAGACACATTCGCGCTAAACCCGAAAGGTGATGCGCGATTACCTTAGATAACCTACCTCCACAATTTGATTTTGAAATCACTCGAGCAAGAAAATATTTTATGCCTATTGATGGTGCATTGTTGGTATATCCTTAATCCTAGAACTTTTTTCACATATATATTTCATAATACTTAATTGATTTTCTTAATTACTTTACACACAAACACTCTCAAATCTGCTTGTTTATTCCGAACTTGGTCGAACTAGCTCGAAATTACAACCGATACTCTATTGGTCCTTGTGATACGACACTCGATATACTACAACTGAACCCCATACACTTCTGGGTGTAGGTTTTAGCCTATTATACGCCTTTCTCATAGCCCAAGAAGATGCACTTCTTAGACTTTGCATCCAGTTTCGTTCTCTCATCACTTGAAATCAGCACATATGCAGGAGTACCAAATATCTTTAGATTTTACAAATCTAAATCTGAACCAGTCCATACCTCCTCAGAGACCTTTCCATCTAGAGAAATCCGTGGTGATCTATTGATCAGATAGACCGCCATGCTCACTGCTTCTGCCCAAAAGCTCTTTGCAAACCCTTCTTGCAACCTTATGCAACGAGCCTTCTCTGTAATTGTACGGTTCATCCTCTCTGAAACACCGTTCTGTTATGGTGTCTTTCAGACTGTAAAGTGTCTTTGAATGCCATGCTCTTCACAGAACTGCTGAAACTTTGTGTCAATATATTTTGTACCATTATCTGATCTCAAATACTTCACCTTCCTCCCTGTCTGGTTTTCTGCCTCTGTCTTCCACAGCTTGAACTTGGTGAAGACCTCAGATTTGTGTTTCATGAAAAACACCCAGACTTTTCTCGAATAGTCATCGATAAAGGTGACAAAGTACTTGGATCCTCCTAATGACTCTACTTGAGTTGGCCCCCACACATCAGAATGTGCGTAGTCAAGCAGGCCGCTTGTATTGTGTTTGCCTGTCTTGAACGATACTTTGGACTGTTTTCCCATCACGCAGAACTTGCAGAAATCCATCTTACAACTCTTTACACCAGCCAGAAGACCTCGCTTGTGAAGCTCAGTCATGTCATGCTCGCCGATGTGGCCAAGGCGCATGTGCCACAAATTTGTACTATCAAACTCAGACTCTACAATTGCAGCTCCACCTACAATTGTACTCCCTAACAAGAGATAGATATTTCCAGAGGTACGTCTCACCCTCATTACTGTCATGGCTTCTTTGCTCACTTTCAGACCGTCATCGACTGTCTTGTAACGGAACCCATTTGCGTGTGATGTACCCAAGGAAATCAGATTCTTCTTGCGATCTGGAACATAACGTACATCAGTCAATGTCCGGACTACACCATCATGCATCCTGAGTTTGATCTGCCCGATTCCTACAACATTGCATGGCTTGTCGTCTCCCAATCGAATAGAACCAAAACTTCCTGACTTGTACACCTCAAACCAGCCTTTGTTCGAAGTCATATGGAATGAACAACCAGAATCCAAGATCCATAAATCTGAACATCTTCCCGACGTTACTGAAAGCATATTTGAGTATGTACTGTCTTAATCTTCTTTCTGCACTACGTTTGCTGATTTCGAAGACGAATCATCCGTCTTTCCCTCATACTTCTTCTTCCTTACTGGACAATCACGCTTAAAGTGACCTTCTTCCTTGCAGTGATAACAAGTAACTGCCTTTTTCCCTCTGGACTTCAATCTGGATGATCTGTCACCCCCATCTTGCTTCTCTTTCTTCCTCCCTCTTCCCTGGTTGCCTTTGACATACCACCCTTCGCTTTGGGAACCTTTGCCGTTAGAATTTTGACTTCGCTCATGATGAGCAAGGAAAGTCGTATTCACCGTATCCAGGGATATCGTCTCCTTCCCTTTTGTCAGCGCCGTTACCAAATTCTCAAACGAAGAGGGTAGAGAACATAGCAAGATCATGGCTTTGTCTTCATCCTCAAGCTTTACATCCAGTCGTGCCAAATCTCCGATAACTTGGTTAAAAGTGTTGATGTGCTTTACCAAGTCGAAGCCTTCTGTCATCTTCAACCCGTTCAATCTTTGCTTTAGATACAACTTGCTCGACAAGGATTTTGACATATACCTGTTCTCCAATTTCACTCAAATCTCCTGCGAGGATTAGAGATCAATTACATGGTATATCACCTCGTCTGCTAGACAGAGTCGAATGATCGACGCCGCCTTTTCCTGCATCTCTTCCCAATCTTCATCTTTCACTGCCTTAGGCTTTACCTCCTTTAGCGCCTTTAACATTCTCTGCTGAGTCAGCAGATCCTTCACTCGTCGTTTCCAAAAACCGAAATTTCCAGTGCCATCGAAACGTGGGACCTCGAATTTTGCACCGGATGTCATCGTCTAACCTTGCTCTGATACCAATTGTTGTGAATTCCCCGAGTGAATTCCATTAAAGAGAAGGAGAATGAACAATAGGACACAAAGAATTTCCGTGTTCTGGCAAGAACCGCGCAGAACACCCTGCAGAGAAAAACCTCTCTACAGCTAGGGTTTCTAATTATTGTGATGCTTTGATGGATACATAATTCCAACCCTACATGCCTCTATTTATAATAGAGGATCTCCTATAGATAAACTTAGATATAGATAAACCTACTATATCTAAATGAACCTAGATATAGATAAATCTATCTTATCTAAAACCTATTGTAGATAAACCATCCACAATAATCATTCTATTGATAAATATCATCTATAGATAGACTTTCTAAAGATAGAACTAGATAATTAATTGTCTCAAACAACAAAATTTTACCTCCTTTCATGGTTTTCAAGAAAATAATGCATTTCATTGTGACTTCCCTTTACTAGGCAATTTCATGCTACATCTCTAATGAATCCAATTTTGCATCGTCGAGTTCTTTATAACTTCCATGACACTAATCTTTAAACAATTTACAAGCTTTGGGAGATGTCTCATAAACTTTGGGTTTAGCAATTATGCACAAAAATTAGAAATTTACCCAAAATTCACCATGTAAAACAAAAAACAAGAATAAAATATATAATAATGATAATGAGCTCTTCCCCCACCCCATACTTAGAATATACAGTGTCCCCACTGTATGAACAAAATATAAAACAAAGGTAAAGGAAGGAACTCACCCAATAACGCGCTATAGGGTCGAAATCAAGGCTGTTGTAGGTTGCCAGAAGTTGATATCGACTAGGTGGTGCTCGATATCGGCTGCAATTAGTCAGATTCTGCTTCTGAAGGCTGGTCAAAATTGGGGAATTTGGTCGATATCGACCAACTCACTCGATATCGAGTAAGGTTGGTCGAAATTGACCTGCTTCATCCTTCTCTCCTCCGGGTCGAAATCTACCTCAGAGGTCGATATCGACCAATACTGGTCGATATCGACCAGGTTGTTCCGACAGTTCCATTTGATCCCGTGTTTTTTGACCTGCAAAATTGTTAGTTTCCACACAAAGACAAGATTTTCCACATGAAGTATTCAATACAAAAAAAACAAAACCAAAACCAATAGTTTTAAAGTCCTGAAGAAAATTCAAAAGTTTTATGTACATGCTCTAGCTTTTAGAGTCGCTAGGCCGACTTCTCCGCTTGTGTTTTAGGAACCCTTAAGGTGGGGCCCTTTTGAGCCTGGCCCTTCTCTTGGATCATCTAGGTCCCGATTGTAGTATGCAAGCTCCGCTGATAGGTAGTTGTTTGCATAGAGTCCTTTGCCTTCCTTCTTCCTCTTTCCAGTCCTAGTCCTGCGCAGGTTAGCTCTCCACGGGGCCTTATATCCTCTAAAAATCTTATTTTTATTGATGGATGGAGGAGGTGTAAGGATTGTACCTGAGCTTACCTTTACGTGCCCAAAACGGAAATCTTTGGGCTTAGGGTCAGTCGATATCGAGTAGGAATGGTCGACGTCGAATACAGGGACCCCATACTTAGGCTCTTGGCAAATCTGCAGCTCACCCCCGTGGTCGCCTATGCTCTTCACCTCCAGCCATGGAATTTCCTCCTTTGTAGGACCAAAAGAGAAATCTAAAACCTCATCGCCTATTGTGAAGGTGAGCAATCGTTTCCTGACGCTGATCTTGGCATCTGCAATAGCTAGAAAAGGTCTACCAAGAATAATAGGGCAAGTAGGATCTTCCGCACAATCTATAACAAGGAAATCAGCGGGAATATAGAACTTACCAACCTGGACAGGGACATTATCAACCATACCTGTAGGGATGACCACTGTATTGTTTGCCATGTATAGTTTGGCATCCACATGCTCTATTGATCCTATCTTTACCTTTTGCCAGATTGATAAGGGCATGATGCTCACGCTTGCACCTAGATCACACAATGCCTCATATTTAAATTGTCCAAATCCCACAATAATAGAAAACTTACTAGGGTCGGGTCTTTTCTCAGGGAAGTCCATCCTTTTGCAGTCGTCGGCAATTTCTGTGATTGATCGCTTGTTGCTAAGGATCTCCTTGAGGAACTTGAGGTATGCAGGCATCTCTTGTAGAGCTTCTGTAAAAAGAATTGAAATATTTAGCTCTTGAAGCATCTTAACAAAGCGTTTAAACCTACTTGTAGTGGGATCTTTCAGCGCCTTGGAAGGGAACGGAAGCGTCTTTTTTGGGTTTGGAGCGGAATCAGCTGTCGGAGGTGCTGCAGAAGAGGCAATATTGACTGGAGGCTGCTCGATATTGACCATGTTGGTCGATATTGACCTGGTGTTGGTCGATTTCGACTTCCTTGGTCGGGATGGAGTTGGCTGGTGTAGTTGGGTCAATATCGACCTGGGACTGCTCAATATCGACCACTGTTTGATCGATATCGACCTGGGTGTGGTCGAAATCGACCTGTCGTCCAGTGGTTCCGTCTGCTTCTCCGATCTTTGGTTTGTGCAGTTTGTGACTGCTCCGTAGCTTTACAGCAACGACATGTCTGTGCTGCCCCTTGGGATTTTGATCTGTATGGCCAGGGAGCTTTTCGGCTGGTCTTGGGATCTGTTGCGCAAGTTGACCCATTTCGGTCTCCATGTTCCTCTTCCAGATGTCCAGTTCTCCAAATCTTGTATTGATGTTTTGGAGCTGATTGTTGATGGCGTCATTGGCTTGCTTGCTTTCCGCTTGATTCCGACGCATCTCGTCTAGGGTAAGTTGTAGATCATCCTTTCGCTGGTCCCTTTCTGGATGTCCTGGAGCACGATATGGTGGGGGGTTCCTAGGGGTACCTTGGTTCCACTGTGGTTGTTGGAACCTATGGTCCCCCATATAGCGATTGGGACCCCCTGCGTAAGCTACCTCCTCGTGAGTTTCTGCCATCCTGACTTGCTCTGTATGTGGGCACTCTAGACTGATGTGCCGCTATGAGCCACATTCAACGCAAGGTTGGTTGACAGAAAGAAACTTGACTTGCTTGAGGAGCTTGCGATTCTGATCTCTGTAGTACTGCTCCTTGACATCTGGATCAATCTCCTTAGGAGGCTGGTAGAGGGGCATGGATGGGGCTGGTCTGGTATAATTGTTGTTGTCTTCATCGTAATTTGTAGGAGCCCCATAAGTATTGTCGATGTTGGTTAGCCTTTCGATTGTAGCCCATGCCTCCGCTGGTGTCTGCGTGAGGTATTCATACTGCGTGAACTGATTGATCCTTTTCTTGGCGGCTAGATCAAGAAAATTGTAGAAAATCTCCTGAATGACGTATGGTGGTTGTCCATGAGTGGGGCAGGATCGCAGCAGATCCTTGTATCGATCCCATGCTCGTGCTAGCGGTTCCCCAGGCTTTTGTTTGAAAGTTGTGATCTTTTTTCTGAGGAGTGGTCTTGGCGGGAGGAAAGAACTTTTTGAGGAACGCATTACTAACCTTTGCCCATGTTTTGGGGGATCGAGCAGGGAGACCTTCAAGCCACTTCAATGCTGGACCAGCAAGAGACCAACGGAAGGCTTTCATCTTGACATATTCCAGAGTAGTACCTTCAGCAAGAGTATGGCACATGTCAGAAAAAGTAGTAATATGTTCAAGAGGGCATTCATTAAATCTTCCATAAAAAGCATTATTTTTAATTTCAATAAGGAAGGCAGTGCGAATTTCAAAGTTATTATTAGGGATTAGAATAGCCGATTCAGGCACGACAAGAGTCGGGTGCATGTAATCCTCAGCAGTGGTAGGGTATTAGGCAAGCTCAGCCTCTGCCTGCCTCCTCCGTTCAGCTTCCTTCTCAGTGCGTTCTCTCTCAGCGGCGAGAGCAGCATTGTTGGCTTCTAGCTCTCTTTGCAGCCTCTCGATCGTCTGGGCTTGTGTTTCGGCGTTCGCCATGATCCTTTTCAGTCTAGAGTGGATGTGTATAAGACGTTTCGGGTCGTCTAAGGCGTTAAACTCAGGTGGTTGACTAGAACGGCGCATACACCTGCAAAGTAACTCAAAAGAAACGTGAGATCAAACTACCTAAGGCGCGAATGATTGCTTCCCCAGCAACGGCGCCAATTTGTTGTAGGAGGAAATCGAGTTCAAAATATAATAAAATAAATCAAACCAGATTCTGCCCACGCAAATGATTACAAGACTTCCTCACGGTGTAGCAACAGGAAGTCAGGATCGATACTCGAGGAAACGAGTCAGCGGATCCTAGGTAGCGAAGAATTCACGTTGATTTCGACCTCAGGGGACCACTCGATATCGACCAAGAGCAGTCGATATCGAGCCGTTCCAGTCGATTTTGGGTTGCTGCAGAAGTCAGGTGAAATTCGACTAGTATCCCTCGATATCAACCAAAGGACTCGATATCGACCAGTTCTCCTCAAAATCGACCTGTACCTGTAGAACCACAAACGAGCAGCGATCCTTCGGTATCGAGAATCAGAAGTCGATATCGACCAGTAGGTGGTCGAAATCAAGCAGATACAGAAACGTAAATAAAAGACAAAGCTTGCGAATTTCGGAATAAACTATGTATGAGAGAAACTTCCAAGATCGGGGTTTGAAACAACGATAACCAAACATGCATAAGGCAAGATAAATAACGATAATCATGCAAACTCATCAAAGGAACAAGCTTTCGCCTTTTCTAACAATTAGACAACTTTCTCAAGAAACCCTAATTGTATCTACCAATTTTATGTTTATAATCCAAGTTGTTAGCTTTAATCTCTATTAAATAGGTAATAAACATATAAAAGGCAGTGGATGATCAAAGCATAATAAAAGTCGAATCTTTACCTCAAACACGCTTGGCTATCGTCGGGCTCACCCCGACCCTAGAAGTGGGTGGGCTACTCGCTCTTCATCGTAGGAAAAGACATCAATAATAAAAGGAAATAACTTTGCATTAATAAACTAAATAAAAGCTTACAACCGAACGAAGCCAAATTACTCTCGCTCCTTAACTTCACTCGGCCTCCACTCTCTCTCTCTCTACTTGCTACCTCTTCTCCTCTCTAGAATTGAATGAATAAAAACTAGCCCCATGGGCTTTATTTATAGGCCTTAATCCTTGCTAATCAAGGTAAGGAATATCTATCTTCTATCAAAGGATAAAATTCTACTGGGAAAGAAATAAATCTAAATAAGTAAAACAAGATAAATCCTAAAGGTAATTAATTGTTCCACCCTTAGGATAAATAAAAAGATAAACAGATAAAATATCTAAAATCTTCATGTGCAAGGAATCTTCTTTTGGGAATATCTCCATTGAACTTTGGATAGAACTTTGAGTAGAGCTCAGAATCGACTTGGACTCGACACTGGCACTTGAACGATATCGACCATGTCTTGTCCATATTGAGACATTTTCTCAGTTTCGCCTCAGCTCACTCAATCTCGGCTCCTGGAGGAATATCGAGTGCTTTTTGGTCGATATCGACCAAAAATGGTCGATATCGAGTAGTCTTTTTCTCTGCTGGCCAGTTCGAGTAGATCTGGAGATTTTCGACCACAATCTGGTCGATATCGAGTAGGTCTGGTCGATATCGACCACTTTCTCAGCATCCTGCTCTGTTCTTTAAACGCACTTTCCCGAGTCCTCGTTCGTCCGATTGACGCATATAAGCATGTGTTGGAAAGCTCTTGTCCCCAAGCACAAAACATGGACATCAAATCACCCCATACTATTCTAACCCAAACGCATGAAATGTATACAGAAATCGATATAAAACTCAATATAAAACATGGCACAAAACATGGACATCAAATCACCCCATACTTAAGCTTGCTTGTCCCCAAGCAATAACTTGGATGGTCATACAGGGGAAGAATTCAAAACTCTCAACATCATAGATTCATTCTCATATGTCTCTGCAATCAATTACCATCATTGAAAAGGTACTAATGCCACAATTTATGCATGTGCAATGAAAGCAACATCTACTCACAAAAGGAGGGTTATGCAAAAACAATTCATGTGAAAAAGCATTAATAATCAAGAGGACTTCAATTAAGCTCAATAAGGAGTAGATTTGGTAAAAGGCTAAAGGTGGGCAATTCTTGGCAATGTGGTGCTAATAATCCGGGGAAATGGAGTATTTCCAAATTTTCATACCACATTTCTTCTTCATAAGATTTCTCACCTTCCACTAATTCACTCAATGCTTTTTTTCAATAATATGCTTTTACCTCTCTAACCTCAGCACTGCCTTCTCGCGAGTCGCAAACTTGGGTGTCATGAATGGCCTCGGATACTTAGTGCTTTGGACTCCTCACCTGTGTGTCCCATCTCGCCGAACTATTATCTCAGCGAGCAGGGTCGATCTACCTTTATCTCCTAAGGTGATCGGATTTTTTCTCACTCATTAAATTTTCCATATATTTCAAACATTCCTGCCAAACTCCAATAATGATAATAATAACACAACAACCATATAACAATCTCCGTAATGTAACATCATTCTCAACATAATCGCCGGATAGGAAATAAGGTAAAGAATGGCAATATTTAGAATATGTGGAGCAATATATGAAATAAGGCATAATATGGCTTTTGTGATGTATAAGCATAGGTATGGCTAAGGAATATAAACAAATGAGCATTATATGGAAATATAAAGTCCTCCATCCTCTTATCATGCAATATGTCAAAAGCAATATCAAATTTTACCTCCTTTCATGGTTTTTAAGAAAATAATGCATTTCATTGTGACTTCCCTTTACTAGGCAATTTCATGTTATATCTCTAATGAATCCAATTTTGCATCGTCGAGTTCTTTATAACTTCCATGACACTAATCTTTAAACAATTTACAAGCTTTGGGAGATGTCTCATAAACTTTGGGTTTAGCAATTATGCACAAAAATTAGAAATTTACCCAAAATTCACCATGTAAAACAAAAAACAAGAATAAAATATATAATAATGATAATGAGCTCTTCCCCCACCCCATACTTAGAATATACAGTGTACCCACTGTATGAACAAAATATAAAACAAAGGTAAAGGAAGGAACTCACCCAATAACGCGCTATAGGGTCGAAATCCAGGCTGTTGTAGGTTGCCAGAAGTTGATATCGACTAGGTGGTGCTCGATATCGGCTGCAATTAGTCAGATTCTGCTTCTGAAGGCTGGTCAAAATTGGGGAATTTGGTCGATATCGACCAACTCACTCGATATCGAGTAAGGTTGGTCGAAATCGACCTGCTTCATCCTTCTCTCCTCCGGGTCGAAATCTACCTCAGAGGTCGATATCGACTAGTATTGGTCGATATCGACCAGGTTGTTTCGACAGTTCCATTTGATCCCGTGTTTTTTGACCTGCATAATTGTTAGTTTCCACACAAAGACAAGATTTTCCACATGAAGTATTCAATACAAAAAAAACAAAACCAAAACCAATAGTTTTAAAGTCCTGAAGAAAATTCAAAAGTTTTATGTACATGCTCTAGCTTTTAGAGTCGCTAGGCCGACTTCTCCGCTTGTGTTTTAGGAACCCTTAAGGTGGGGCCCTTTTGTGCCTGGCCCTTCTCTTGGATCATCTAGGTCCCGATTGTAGTATGCAAGCTCCGCTGATAGGTAGTTGTTTGCATAGAGTCCTTTGCCTTCCTTCTTCCTCTTTCCAGTCCTAGTCCTGCGCAGGTTAGCTCTCCACGGGGCCTTATATCCTCTAAAAATCTTATTTTTATTGATGGATGGAGGAGGTGTAAGGATTGTACCTGAGCTTACCTTTACGTGCCCAAAACGGAAATCTTTGGGCTTAGGGTCAGTCGATATCGAGTAGGAATGGTCGACGTCGAATACAGGAACCCCATACTTAGGCTCTTGGCAAGTCTGCAGCTCACCCCCGTGGTCGCCTATGCTCTTCACCTCCAGCCATGGAATTTCCTCCTTTGTAGGACCAAAAGAGAAATCTAAAACCTCATCGCCTATTGTGAAGGTGAGCAATTGTTTCCTGGCGCTGATCTTGGCATCTGCAATAGCTAGAAAAGGTCTACCAAGAATAATAGGGCAAGTAGGATCTTCCGCATAATCTATAACAAGAAAATCAACGGGAATATAGAACTTACCAACCTGGACAGGGACATTATCAACCATACCTGTAGGGATGACCACTGTATTGTTTGCCATGTATAGTTTGGCATCCACATGCTCTATTGATCCTATCTTTACCTTTTGCCAGATTGATAAGGGCATGATGCTCACGCTTGCACCTAGATCACACAATGCCTCACATTTAAATTGTCCAAAACCCACAATAATAGAAAACTTACCAGGGTCAGGTCTTTTCTCAGGGAAGTCCATCCTTTTGCAGTCGTCGACGATTTCTGTGATTGATCGCTTGTTGCTAAGGATCTCCTTGAGGAACTTGACGTATGATGGCATCTCTTGTAGAGCTTCTGTAAAAGGAATTGAAACATTTAGCTCTTGAAGCATCTTAACAAAGCGTTTAAACCTACATGTAGTGGGATATTTCAGAACCTTGGAAGGGAACGGAAGCGTCTTTTTTGGTTTTGGAGCGGAATCAGCTGTCGGAGGTGCTGCAGAAGAGGCAATATCGACTAGAGGCTGCTCGATATTGACCACATGTTGGTCGATATCGACATGGTTTTGGTCGATTTCGACTTCCTTGGTCGGGATCGAGTTGGCTGATGCAGTTGGTTCAATATCACCCTAGGACTGCTCAATATCGACCACTGTTTGATCGATATCGACCTGGGTGTGGTTGAAATTGACCTGTCGTCCAGTGGTTCCGTCTGCTTCTCCGATCTTTGGTTCGTGCAGTTTGTGACCGCTCCATAGCTTTACAGCAGTGACATTTTCGTGCTGCCCCTTGGGATTTTGATCTGTATGCCCAGGGGGCTTTCCGGCTGGTCTTGGGATTTGTTGCGCGAGATGACCCATTTCGGTCTCCATGTTCCTCTTCCAGATGTCCAGTTCTCCAAATCTTGTATTGATGTTTTGGAGCTGATTGTTGATGGCGCCATTGGCTTGCTTGCTTTCCGCTTGATTTCGACGCATCTCGTCAAGAGTAAGCTGTAGATCATCCTTTTGCTGGTCCCTTTTTGGATGTCTTGGAGCACGATATGGTGGGGGGTTCCTAAGGGCACCTTGATTCCACTGTGGTTGTTGGAACCTTTGGTCCCCCATATAGCGATTGGGGCCCCCTGCGTAAGCTACCTCCTCGTGAGTTTCTGCCATCCTGACTTGCTCTGTATGTGGGCACTCTAGAGTGATGTGCCGCTATGAGCCACATTCAACGCAAGGTTGGTTGACAGAAAGAAACTTGACTTGCTTGAGGAGCTTGCGATTTTGATCTCTGTAGTACTGCTCCTTGACATCTGGATCAATCTCCTTAGGAGGCTGGTAGAGGGGCATGGATGGGGTTGGTCTGGTATAATTGTTGATGTCTTCATCGTAATTTCTAGGATCCCCATAAGTATTGTCGAAGTTGGTTAGCCTTTCGATTGTAGCCCATGCCTCCGCTGGTGTCTGCGTGAGGTATTCATACTGCGTGAACTGATTGATCCTTTTCTTGGTGGCTAGATCAAGAGAATTGTAGAAAATCTCTTTAATGACGTATGGTGGCTGTCCATGAGTGGGGCAGGATCGCAGCAGATCCTTGTATCGATCCTATGCTCGTGCTAGCGGTTCCCCAGGCTTTTGTTTGAAAGTTGTGATCTTTTGTCTAAGGAGTGCTGTCTTGGCGGGAGGAAAGAACTTGTTGAGGAACGCATTCCTAACCTATGCCCATGTTGTGGGGGATCGCGCAGGGAGACCTTCAAGCCACTTCAATGCTGGACCGGCAAGAGACCAATGGAAGGCTTTCATCTTGACATATTCCAGAGTAGTACCTTCAGCAAGAGTATGGCACATGTCAGAAAAAGTAGTAATATGTTCAAGAGGGCATTTATTAAATCTTCCATAAAAAGCATTATTTTTAATTTCAATAAGGAAGGCAGTGCGAATTTCAAAGTTATTATCAGGGATTAGAATAGCCGATTCAGGCACGACAAGAGTCGGGTGCATGTAATCCTCAGCAGTGGTAGGGTATTGGGCAAGCTCAGCCTCTGCTTGCCTCCTCCGTTCAGCTTCCTGCTCAGTGCGTGCTCTCTCAGCGGCGAGAGCAGCATTGTTGGCTTCTAGCACCCTTTGAAGCCTCTCGATCGTCAGGGCTTGTGTTTCGGCGGTCGCCATGATCCTTTTCAGTCTAGAGTGGATGTGTATAAGAAATTTTGGGTCGTCTAAGGCGTTAAACTCAGGTGGTTGACCAGAACGGCGCATACACCTGCAAAGTAACTCAAAAGAAACGTGAGATCTAACTACCTAAGGCGTGAATGATTGCGTCCCTGGCAACGGCGCCAATTTGTTGTAGGAGGAAATCGAGTTCAAAATATAATAAAATAAATCAAACCAGATTCTGCCCACGTAAATGATTACAAGACTTCCTCCCGGTGTAGCAACAAGAAGTCAGGATCGATCCTCGAGGAAGCGAGTCAGCGGATCCTAGGTAGCGGAGAATTCACGTCGATTTTGAACTTAGGGGACCACTCGATATCGACCAAGAGCAGTCGATATCGAGCTGTTTCAGTCAATTTTGGGTTGTTGCAGAAGTCAGGTGAAATTCGACCAGTATCCCTCGATATCAACCAAAGGACTCGATATCGACCGGTTCTCCTCGAAATCGACCTGTACCTGCAGCACCACAAACAAGCAGTGATCCTTCGGTATCGAGAATCAGAAGTCGATATCGACCAGTAGATGGTCGAAATCGAGCAGATACAGAAACGTAAATGAAAGACAAAGCTTGCGAATTTCGGAATAAACTATGTATGAAAGAAACTTCCAAGATCGAGGTTTGCAACAACGAGAACCAAACATGCATAAGGCAAGATACATAACGATAATCATGCAATCTCATCAAAGGAACAAGCTTTCGCCTTTTCCAACAATTAGACAACTTTCTCAAGAAATCCTAATTGTATCTACCAATTTTATGTTTATAATCCAAGTTGTTAGCCTGAATCTCTATTAAATAGGTAATAAACATATAAAAGGCAGTGGATGATCAAAACATAATAAAAGTCGAATCTTTACCTCAAACACGCTTGGCTATCGTCGGGCTCACCCTGACCCTAGAAGTGGGTGGACTACTCGCTCTTCATCGTAAGAAAAGACATCAATAATAAAAGGAAATAACTTTGCATTAATAAACTAAATAAAAGCTTACAACCGAACGAAGCCAAATTGCTCTCGCTCCTTAACTTCACTCGGCCTCCACTCTCTATCTCTACTTGCTACCTCTTCTCCTCTCTAGAATTGAATGAATAAAAACTAGCCCCATGGTCTTTATTTATAGGCCTTAATCCTTGCTAATCAAGGTAAGGAATATCTATCTTCTATCTAAGGATAAAATTCTACTAGGAAAGAAATAAATCTAAATAAGTAAAACAAGATAAATCCTAAAGGTAATTAATTGCTACACCCTTAGGATAAATAAAAAGATAAAAAGATAAATATCTAAAATCTTCATGTGCAAGGAATCTTCTCTTGGGAATATCTCCATTGGAGTTTGGATAGAACTTTGAGTAGAGCTCGGAATCGACTTGGACTCGACACTGGCACTTGGTCGATATCGACCACGTCTTGTCGATATTGAGTCATTTTCTCAGTTTCGCCTCAGCTCACTCGATCTCGGCTCCTGGAGGAATATCGAGTGCTTTTTGGTCGATATCGACCAAAACTGGTTGATATCGAGTAGTCTTCTTCTCTGCTGGCCAATTCGAGTCGATCTGGAGATTTTCGACCACAATCTGGTCGATATCGAGTAGGTCTGGTCGATATCGACCACTTTCTCAGCATTCTGCTCTGTTTTTTAAACTCACTTTCCCGAGTCCTCGTTCGTCCGATTGACACATATAAGCATGCGTTGGAAAGATCTTTTCGAGGGCTACAACTCTTATGAAGACATCAGAACTTGACTTAGAATGATGAATGCCGAAAAATGGCCTTTTCTCCAGTTGCACCATTCTTAGCTTCTTCATGACTTTCCTTTAAGCTCCAAAGTGCGTCCGATTTCTGTGAAATTAAACACAAACTAGTGTAGACTCCATAATTTGGCAAATAAGTGTAAACAACATAGAATCTGTACTATTCTAACCCAAACGCATGAAATGTATACAGAAATCGATATAAAAGTCAATATAAAACATGGCGCAAAACATGGACATCAAGTATTATGTCTAGGTTTAATTTGCGAAAGAACGGAGTTGATTCAAGGCAAAAGCGAGCCAAAGTGTTCGAATCTCGCCGCGGAAAAACCATGGTCGCCGCGGTGAGTTAGAACAAAAGCCAATGGACGAAGATGGCCATTTCGCAACCGTGAGTGACTATTTCGCCATGGGGAAAGAGGTCTCTTGCATCCAGCGAGAGCTTGTCTTCGCGGGAGCCCTAGGATGAGTTTCTCCGCGGTGAAACTAGCCCAGAAGGCCTTGGCCGAGGCAGGCTCCCATCATTTCTTTGGATCTTGGCTTGGTTTTGGGTTGAACCATTCTATGTTTGGTTTATTGTTGATTGTTGATCTTAAATATGGGTTTTGAAAATATTTGTTTGAAAAGGATTATTATATGTTATAAAATATGATTTTTAAGGATTTTGAAAAGTGATTGATTATATTGATTTAAATGGCTCGGAATGCTTTGGTTGTTTTGAAATCTCTTGAAAGGTTTGAATCTTAGTTGTTATTAAAATGTTTGGTGATCTTTAGAACTTGTATATGTTTTGAAAGACTTTTGTGTTTTAAAACTGAGATGTCGGGATTCCTTTAACGATCCGACTTTAACCACTTAACTGAACTTAATAATTTGAGGACGACCTTGTATTAACTATATTTCACGGACCTCGTTTAACAGACTGATCTAACCTGTCGGACTTTTTGACCTCTTTTAACCGGGCTTCTTTGGATTGTTTAACTGAACTTGGCATGGACTTTACCTTGAGACTTGATTAAACCGATGGACTGCGATATGATTGGACTGGACATTGAGATTGAGATTGGACGTATGAATGATGATGAGTTATGAGAATTGATATGAAATGGAATTCCTTGGATATCCCAATTTTCGGATGTTTTCTCATGTTTCGAGTGGTTTGAAATGTTTTGACTTACCGAATGATTTTGGAAATTTTTTTTAGTATGTGTTTTCCTTGTGGTCAGTTAGTGAGAATGTAGACTTATCACATCCTTTATTATTTATACATGTTAGGCACTTATTGACTTGCTTGGACTTCTGCTACCTCCTATTGTCTTTGTTGTTCGGCTTTGTAGATAAGTTCCCTTGTGGAGCTTACTCATATTGATTCTCGCATGCATGTAGTCACATGATATACTAGGTGTTGCATGTGCATAATCGCATGATTCATTCAGTATCCTGCTTAGGTTTGCGCACTTGAATGAGCATTCTTTTACTCAATGTGTTTCAAAACAAAACGGTCGTTATTAGTGAGTGGTAGAGTCTTTGCTAGGGTAATAGGATAGTCCAGCCTCATCGAGTTTGTCTTCATCGAGTCATTATTGTCATGATACAAAACGCCTAATTCACTATGTGAGATTGATTGTTTTATGAGCTTGATTTATGATGAGCATGATTACGATATGAGCATGATGATGAGATGAGTATGATGATTGATGAGCATGATTATTGATGTGCATATATATGATGATGATTTGGCTATAGCATCAAATTGGCCAGTATTTGCCCTAATGGGAAGGGGGCAGAGGAAGGAGAGGGATATGCCACTTGACATTCTTTGGGTTACCGCACTTTCTGCATATTACATCCTGATAAGCATGACTTGTGTGTTTAAATTCTGTCTTGCATTAGAAGCATCTTTATTTAGGAATGGCGTGTATGATGTGATTGTAGTGGGACCGAGTCCCGTGAGTGAGCCTCAGTTTGATCTCATTTCCTGTATTATTTTTAAGGTATGATTGAAGATTGATCCTTGCTCTATGCTTCCATAGCGGGTTTACCTTTTCGTTCATTATTGACCGAGAGATTGACATCCACTAGACTTCATATAATTTGAATGTTTTATACTCAGTTTTGACCCGGCCATGCCGTGGCAAGTTGTACTCTGATTTCCGCTTTTACTTGTTAGAACTTGAAATGATTTGAGCGACTTAGACCAATAGGACAGGTTTTGGGTACCCAACGACCCTTCGCATATTGAAGGTTCAAAATCCCCTCTTTCAAAGACTAACTTTTGGGGTTTGAAACCTCGACTCGTACCTAGATTGCAAGATCCGAACGAAGGTATCCAACCTTCAAAACGTAACCCGAATATTTATATTTGAGCCGCTACATTGTTAGTTAAATCAATGCATAAATCTAAAATGATAGCTAATATTCCACAGGGTTTTAGTTTATGATTTAAATATATAATTCAAAGATGTATATTTTTATTCTAGTAACTAAATGTAGAAATTTCATATTTTGAAAGAATTTCTCAATTACATTTATTATTAGTTATATTTATATTTGAGCCACTACATTGTTAGTTAAATCAATACATAAATCTAAAATGATAGCTAATATTCCACGGGGTTTTAGTTTATGATTTAAATATATAATTCAAAGATATATATTTTTATTTTAGTAACTAAATGTAGTAATTTAATATTTTGAAAGAATTTCTCAATTACATTTATTATTAGTTATATCAATAGATAATTGTTTTAGTAGAATAATTATATTATTCAAAAAATCTATTATCAATCTTATAATGAGTTACAATGATTAAAATTTAGAATTTTTAACTCTATAGAAATAAATTCAAAAAGTCTACGTATATGCAAAAAAATGACAAGAATGCAATTTTTTTATTTTAAAAATTACTATTAATTTTATGGATTTTATTGATCTCATAACTTTTACATTTGATCAAAATGTAAGCTTTATATCATAAATTTAAATTTTTTATTTAAAAATAACTAACATCTATGCACAAGAAAAAAATTATTCAGCTATTGTTGTATAGTAGATGTAATGTAAAAAATAAAATAAATATGAAGGAAAGCACGGTAGAACTATGCATTTTATAAAATTAGCAATTGAAGTTTGCCATTATCCCTCTCTCTCTCTCTCTCTCTCTCTCTCTCTCTCTCTCTCTCTCTCTCTCTCTCTCTCTATATATATATATATATATATATATATATATAATTCATCACAATAATAAATTGATAATAATTTAAAGTTGTTTCAGAAAATTAAATATAAAACCAAGTAAAACGAATGAGACGAATAAGCAATTGTAAAAATTCTTTTATTAAAGGTCTATTGGGATTTTATATAGTTAAAAAATTGACTAAAAAGAAGAAGAAAAATCTAAATAATTTGGTAAAATAAAATACCACTTAATTTAGTTTATAGTTAAATGAAATCTTTCATTGAAATATTTCAAGGAAACTATTTTAACCTTCAGTGTTTAATAAAAAAGAAAATACATAATTAATAAAATAAAATACACAATATAATTATAAAGAAACCGCATGAGAGTGCGGACAATAAGATTAGTGTAGAATATATTAAGAAAAAAAACTATAATTAATTTGATGATGCCACCATATGGAAATTATTTTTTATTTTTTTTTTTAAATCAAACAGTGGCTCCTTTTTATTAGATCAGATCAATTTCCGCAAGGTCGACAATTCCTTGCGGAAACGAGTCAACGAATACATGATCGACCCCATTCGGCGGGACAAGCCTCGCAACCGAATGTGCCAGGAGATTGCCACTACGGCGTATATGACCGAAAGTAAATTGAACGAAATTTGAAGCCACCCCGTGTATATCTTCCGCCACCATCTGTGCATAGGAAAGCATTGTCTCCCTACCACGCAGCGTATTCACCAACTGTGTCGAATCTGATTCCAACTGGACACTGGTTGCGCCCATAGCTGTTGTTGTCTCTATACCGAACAACGTCGCCTTCATCTCTGCAAGATGCACGTCCCAACAGACCCTTGTCCTCCGAACAGCAGCCCACACCAGTTTCCCCTAGCCATCACGTGCAACAGCTCCCATCCACACCAGCCCTCCTTCCATCATTGATGTGTCGGTGTTTACTTTGAGCACACCTGCCGCTGGCCTAACCCAGGAGCTCCCCCCAACAGCGTGACGGGTGAAGGTCCCTGCCCTCTCATCCCGGTCGGCCTAGATCGCCCTGTAATCGCCAACCATCTTCCTGAATCCATCCCGTAGGACCGGTATATTTGGTGGGCGATCATCATACAAAATCATATTTCTGGCCGTCCATGCGATCCACGAATTTGTGAGGAATTCGATCAATCCCGCCGCCCCTTCTCTCTAATGTATATCCACGATTAACTCAACCAAGGAATTAGTATTTAAATTATATATTGACTCAATATTTAAAATTGAACTCATTCATTAAAAAGGGAGCATGTAATAAATTGAAAAAACAAATTAAAAATATATTTGCATATGATAAGGTTATGTAATATATATATATAGGGAATGGTTCAAATGTAAAATATCATTAGGGTGTAAAATTTGCTTAAGGTGTAAAATTCTCTAATGGGCCTACTTTTTGTAAGTCAATTACTAATGGGTCTAATTTAATTACTAATGGGTCTAATTTAATTACTAGAATGTTTTCCCCCCTTGCTCATGCGTGTGCCCCCCCCCCCCCCCTTCTTGGGCCAGATTTTTATTTTTTTTCCCAGGATTTTTTTTCGTGTTAACACTTTCTGCTGTGCAAGTATAACTTGATTTTGTGCATATATAATATCCTGTTGTGCAAATATAACTTTATTTTGTGCAGACATAATAATTCATTATGGGGTAAATAGGTAAATGTGCCTATTTCAATTATAAAAATTTATAAGTGAAATATGTTTAATTTATGGGTAAATAGGTAAATATGTCTAATTTTATGGGTAAATGCACTTTTTCCCGTTTTCGACACCTTTTGTTGTGCAAATATAAAGTGTATAAATAACCAGTTCATCCTATTTTATGGGTAAATAGGATGAATTTGTTTGAATGTTTAAGTGATCTAAAGTGGAGCATTCTGCTTGTTTGTCTTTTGTGCTTAGGATGGATTTGTTACTTCCACTCAAGTATATTTAACAGGTCCAAGAGAAGAAGTTAAAGAAGATTTCTGAAATTAATGCGGATCTGTCAAAAGCTAAAGCAAATGATTGCATAACCAGTTCGAGCATCACAAGTAGTCCCAAGCCACATCTTGCAAACGGGGGAAATCCAGACAAATCATACAGTTATTTGATGCATGATATTTTGATTTTGCTTCAATAGTCGCAACTTTGCTTTGTTTGAGGGGATTAAGAGGGTTGAGATGCCCAACTCCTGTTCGTAGGAGGGTGCTGCTTGTTATTTTATCTTCGTTTTTTGCTACTTACATCCATTTCCCTCGCTTCCAATGTGTCATATGTGTCATTAAAAGCCTATTAGCTCAAAATGGGAGAGCAATGTGCCTACGCACAAAGATGCGGGTTCAAACCCCGTATAGGCTATCTATGTGGTATCTCTTATTATGTTTCTCTTCGTGAATAGTATAAGGTGCAAAAATAAAATTATAATGTGCATTTGTGCAACTGTGAAGTGCATTTGTGCAACTGTGAAGTGCATTTGTGCAATTGTGAAGTGCATTTGTGCAACTTTAAAGTACATTTGTGCGACTTTAAAGTGCAAATATAAGAACATAAAGTGAAAAATAAAATTGTAATGTGCACATTTAGAATACAAGTGTGTAAAAGTATGATACAATTGTGCAAATTTAAACTACAATTGTGCAAAAGTAAGATACAATTGTGCAGATTTAGAATACAATTGTGCAAAAGTAAAATCATAATGTGCATGAATAAGACAAAAGATGTACTTTTGAAATCGATGTTTTAATTTTGTTTTTTTTCCACTTTTGAGAGTTTGGGTTCACCTCTCGCATAATTTAGGTTGATAGATGTGAGTTTGAAATCGATTTTTTTTACGTATAAGCTTTTAAAATTAAAGTGTATAAATAAGATTAAAATGTGCATAATTAAGGTTAAAAAGTGCATAACTAAGATTATGATGTGCATGATTAACAATATGCGATTGTTGCGCTCTTGTCTATTATGTAACCTATGTGGGATTTGAACCCACATCTTTGTGCAAACACACATTGCTCTACCAATTGAGCTAATAGGCTAAATTATGATTTTCATGCAAAAATAGAAGAACCTAATCGACCTAAAGCATATCGCAACAAAATTCTAAAATCCAATTAGCTCGTGATTCACAAACAATTTGACAATGCTATGAACATGAAATTAGCTCCAAATCAACCCAACATCACAACCATATCATCAATTTCAATCATTTTGGATTTGGCAAAAAAAACCCAAATTCTAAAATATATCGCAATAAAATTCTAAAATCCAATTAGATCATGATACATAAATAATTTGACGATGCTATGAACATGAAATTAGCTCCAAATCAACTCAACAACACAACCATATTATCAATTTAAGTCAATTTGGCTTTTGGCAAAAAACCCTCAAATTCTAAAGCATATCGCAATATAAAATTCTAAAATTTAATTAGCTCATGATCCATAAACAATTTGACAATGATATGAACATGAAATTAGCTCAAAATCAACCCAACAACACAACCATATCATCAATTTCAATCAATTTGACTTTTGATAAAAAGCCCCAAATTCCGCTCCTAAATCAAACCCTAGGTTTTCAATCTCAATCTAAATCATTCAAACAATCTAAATAATTGTAATATAATTTTAAGTTGTGCAAATATAATATTATGTTGTGCGTTTATAAACTATGGAATAATTTTGTAATTTATTAAATTGAGATAAGGGCGTATTTTGGAAGAAAGGGAAAGTATGGGACAAAAATTGTAATTTCAGCATCCCCTTCCTCACATCCACTGTAAAACTCCGATTACAAATGGCAGTTGTACTGGTTGACTTCGGCAAGCTCCCGGTGGCAGGCTAGGGCATGGCGGCATAATGGGGAGACAAATACGGGACCGTGGTGGCGTGACGAATCCGTTGGTGGTAATCGTTGGTGGCTTCGGTGGCGGCAAGGCAGTGCTCGAAGGCGGCAAAGGGAGCTCCGGTGTTGTTGGGCAAGGCGCGAATTGTTGGCGATTCCGACGATTCCGAGGACGATTTCGGTGATTACGAGGAGGAGAAGCCGGATCCACACCCGCCTTGTCGAATTGACCTATGATCGATGCTCGATTCCGGCGATTGTGAGGATTCCGACGATTGCGATGGAGGAGTTCGATTCGGGCAATTGCGAGGATTCCGGCGATTGAGACTTCGCCCAGTCCGATGGTCGATGCCCTGCCTCCTGCCTTGCCCATTGCCATCGCCTCGGCGCCTCCTACCGTGGCTGGTTCTGAGTACTGTGCGCAGAGGGAGGAGATGGCGATGCACGGTTCACATGTTTTCTTTAACAGACCGGTTCAGTTTTTTGTTAAAAAAAAGGGCACGGGTCCGGTTTTTCAAAATTTTACACCTTAATCAATTTTACAACCTAAGGATGTTTTACATTTTAACACTTTCCTATATATATATATATATTGAAAAATTGAAAAACAATATCTAAAATATTTAAGCATAATACGATGACACATGATGGTAAATACTAGGGGTGGGCAGAGGACGGGATTGAGCCGGGACGGGACTCGTCCCGCGAAATTTTTACGGGACGGGATTGACACTTTTTTTTCGGGATGGGATCGTGACGGGATGGTGTCTGGACGGGACGGGATCGGAACGGGACGGGCCTTGTCCCGCAAATAAAAATAATAAAATATTATATAAATTTGCAAAGTGAAAAATGCTTTTATAATTCATTAATTTGTATAATATGTTGAATATGGTATTCTTCTCAACTATATGATTCAATATTATTATTATTATTAATAATATTAATATTAATATTATAATACTATTATTAATTCATACAATGATTGTATAATTAATTATAATGTTCAACATATTTGGCTACATTATCTTACTAGATCGGTACGGAGAGGATTTGAGATGAGATTCACCAGATATTGTCTCATTATCGATTGATAGTTGGGAAGAATACCGTATTTAGCTATTTGCCTCTTGTAGCTCTAAATGGGTATAATAATAATAATAATAATAATAATAATAATAAGAATAATAATAATAATAATAATAATAATAATAATAATAATAATAATAATAATAATAATAATAATAATAATAATAAAGCCACATTATAATTAAAAAATAATAATAATATTACTTATTTTTATTGTTATTATTATAACAATAAAAAATAAAATATGATAGAATAATAATATAATATAATATAATAATAATTTTATTATAAATTAATATTATTATTAAATTATATTATAATATTATATAATAATAATAATATTAAAATCAATTATTATTATAAATTGAAAATTATTATTATAATTATAAATAATATTTGCTCAAATAATAATAATAATATTATTATAAACAAATATTATTATTATTAAAATGGAAGATTATGATTATAATTATAATTATAATATTTGCTCAAAATAATAATACTAATAATATATTATTATTATTCTATAATATTATAATATTATTATTATTATAAAAATTATTATTATTATTATTATAATATGCGGGACGAGACGGGATTTGCGGGATCCCACCGGGATCGTCCCGCGTTTCGTCCCGCATAATTTTTACGGGATGGGATTCGCTATTTTGTCCTAAATCCCACCGGGATCAGGACGGGATCGGGACGAGACCGGGACGGGATCGGGATTTGCGGGATTTGTGCCCACCCCTAGTAAATACAATGCGTTAAAGTAGTACAGTATATAGATAGATGATGTGAAGTAATGTTTAAATTTTATAAAATAATTATTTTAAAAATAATTGCGGAGTATATTATTATATTTAGGAGTTTTTTTTTCCAAATATAATATTGAGAGGAATCGTGCCATCGTTTCTTTTGTACTCCGTATAATTCCAGTGTGTATACATGAAACTTGATAATGGATTGTATTATTTTTCCAGCTGGAATAAAAACAAATTTCGGGGAAATAAAGCTGGAATTAAATTTAAAAAAAAACAATAAAAAAATGTGAAAAGCAATACAGGGTTGTCTCCTACCCAGCTACCCTACATCTCTCTCCGTTTCTCCCCACTGCCATTTTCTTGCTCTCTCTCTACTTCTTCACCTTCTCCTTCTCCTCCAATGGCGAGCCTCTTCAGTAACAGGGCCTCACTGGGAGGTTCCAAGAGAGAGACCACTCCTCCTCCGCCGACCTCAGCCTCCATCGCTGCCCTCCCCTCCCCTTTCTCCGCCGACCTCACCCCCACACTCTCCGCCTCCGATCTCCACGACACCGCCTACGAGATCCTGGTCGCCGCTTGCCGAACGTCCTCCGGTAAGCCGCTCGCCAGCATTTCCAATGGCGCGGCGGCGAATTCTCCGTCGTCTCACTCCTCGTCGCCTTCGTCGGCAGGTGGTGGTACGCCGCCTCTCCAGAGGTCCCTGACGTCGGCGGCCGCGAGCAAGATGAAGAAGGCGTTGGGGTTTAGATCTTCGACCTCGAGCTTGGGGGTGAAGAGAGGGGGGAGCAGTCCGAAGGCCGATGGGAGTCCGATTAGTAAGCCGTTGACGGTCGGGGAGCTCTTGAGGGTTCAGATGAGGGTTTCTGAGACCCTCGATTCGAGAATTAGGAAGGCCTTCTTACGAGTCGCAGCTAGTCAGGTGAGATCTCTCCTCCTTTTTGAGAAATTTTGGCTAGAACACATGCAGATCTTGGATTCATATTGTCAGAAATTTCACTAATTGCTGAAATTTACCTCAATTTCCAAATTGGTTGAAAATTGATTATGAGTTATGGTACAGGGATCTTCACTTGCGATTTATTGTTTCAATTCAGCTGGAATCTATAAATATTTCATTAGAAACTGATTTGGGATGGTAGAATTTGACAAGGGAATTCCCTTTCGACGGGTTTTGATGAATTTGTTTTTGGAGTTTTGCTGTCCTTCTCAGCATTTTACAAAATCAATTCATCTATTACTGTGAGGGGCTGTACATAGGCAGTTCATTGCTTTTCAGTAAATTTGCCTTGGACATTTGCATAGTGTTTGAAACAAAATATGGCTTGAATTGCCTGACTCAAGGTTTCCACCACTTTGCCAGTTATTTGCAACATCTGTTGAAATGGATATATTATGTCATAAGCTTCTGGTTTATTGTTAACTTAGCTACAACTCAATTGAAGTTTCGTGCAACTCAGTGATCTGATATCCCTTCCTTTTCATGTGCTTGTTTATAGCTTGGCAAGCGCATTGAGTCTTTGGTTCTGCCATTGGAGCTTCTACAGCAGCTGAAGCAGTCAGATTTTCCTGATCATCAGGAGTATGAAGCCTGGAAAAAGAGAAGCTTTAAGGTTCTTGAAGCTGGACTTATCCTACATCCTTGTCAGCCAATAGGTAAGGCGGACACTGCTGCACAACAACGGCTGAAACAGCTTATTCGTGGGGCTCTAGAGAGATCCATGGAGACAGGGAAGAATAATGAATCAATGCAGATTCTTCGTACTGCTGTAATGTCCCTTGCTGGCAGATCGGTGGATGGATCTCTCGCAGACTCAAGCCATTGGGCAGATGGGCCTCCTTTGAATCTCCGTCTCTATGAAATTATGTTAGAAGCATGCTTTGATATCAATGATGAATCATCCATTATTGAAGAAGTTGAAGAGCTTATGGATCTTATGAAGAAGACATGGGGAATACTTGGAATTAGCCAAATGTATCACAACCTGTGTTTTTCATGGGTTTTATTTAACCGTTTTGTTGCAACTGGACAAACTGACAATGACCTCCTTTCAGCTGCTGAAGGTCAGCTAGAAGAGGTTGCAAAAGATGCCAAAGCATCAAAAGATCCGATGTATTCCAAACTTTTGAGTACAACATTGACTTCAATATTGGGTTGGGTAGAGAAAAGACTTCTTGCGTATCATGACACATTTGATAGTGCAAACATTGGAACAATGCCTAATATAGTCTCCCTTGGGGTTTCGGCAGCAAAAGTGTTAGTTGAAGATATATCTCATGAATATCGCAGGAAGAGAAAAGGTGAAGTTGATGTTGCTCGGAGCCGAATTGATACTTATATCCGATCATCTCTGCGCACGGCATTTGCTCAGGCAAGTTCTGATTTTTTAATTGCATTTTCCACCGTAGGAGAGAGAAGATTTTCCGTACCTTATGAGACATGGAGGACAAATATTCTTAACATTTTGATTGATGAATTCTCATAACAGTATAACACATTTTTCATTAGGCTGTGTCATATCATCGTTCCAAAGTGATATTGGCTTCTGAAATTGGATGAGACATTTGCTCTGGCTTGAAACCACCAGGATAGGGTTGTTCCATGTACCGTGAAGTGACCGCTTCTGACTTTTCGTTAAGAAGCAGTCACACAGGGCACTGAAAACTGAAAGGACCAAAAAATTTATAATAACATGATGTGAACATTCTCTATTTAAGAATCAAATATAAACATGACTGGCAGTCTTTCTATTGTTCAATTTCCTGACATCTGATTATGTTGTTATGGATGTCTTATCAAATAACTTGGTTGTTGATATGCAGAGGATGGAAAAGGCAGATTCAAGTAGAAGGGCAACTAAGAATCAACCCAATCCTCTTCCAGTGCTTGCAATTCTTGCGAAGGATGTTGGTGAATTAGCAACTCAAGAGAAGAAAGTTTTCAGTCCTATTTTGAAGAGATGGCATCCATTGGCTGCTGGTGTGGCTGTTGCTACTCTCCATGCTTGCTATGGGAATGAGCTGAAGCAATTCATTTCAGGTATATCGGAATTGACACCAGATGCCGTACGTGTGTTGAGAGCCGCTGATAAGTTGGAGAAAGATCTTGTGCAGACAGCAGTTGAGGATTCAGTGGACAGTGAAGATGGTGGAAAAGGCATTATCCGTGAAATGCCTCCTTATGAGGCTGAAACAGTAATAGGCAGTCTGGTGAAAATATGGATTAAGACAAGGGTGGATAATCTGAAGGCCTCAGTTGACGTTGCTCTTCAACAAGAGGTATGCCCTACTAATTGATGATATTGACAGCTTTTCTGTTGCCAACCTAATGGCTAAAAATGTTATGGAATGAGTAACTTTTTTGGGCTTATTTTATTGTCCTAATAAAACACTCCCCTTGCTGAAAATCTGTACCTGAATTCTCCCAGATGTCTTTTCCTGTTAACCTGATAAAAAAAAAAATCTCTGGGTATGCTTTGTGACATAGTTGTGTATGTGCATGCTGATTTACAGATAGAGTTCTTTCATACTGAAAGGTGTTACGGTGTTGAATGATGTAAATGACTTGGGTTTTCTTCTGAAGGTTTGGAATCCACGCAATAGTCAGGAGGGACTGGCTCTGTCTGCAGTGGAAGTTCTTCGTCTTATTGATGAAACTTTGGATGCATACTTCCAGCTGCCTATACCTATTCACCCAGCACAGCTTCCGGAACTTATTACTGGCCTTGATCGATGTCTACAATATTATGCGACCAAGGCCAGATCTGGATGCGGTAAGTGCATATAAAGCTTGATATTAAGATCCATCTTTTGCCTTCTGAATCTTGATGAATGCAAAATATTCCCTTGCAGGATCGCGGAATACATTTGTACCAAGTATGCCAGCGTTGACAAGATGTGAGAATGGAAAGAAGTTGGGCATGTTTAAGAAAAAAGAGAAGTCCATAAACTCACAAAAGAGGACTTCCCAGGTTGCTACAAATGGAGATAGTACCTTTAGTGCGCCACAGATCTGTTTACGCATAAATACCCTGCAGAAGATCAGGGCTGAGTTGGAAGTCTTGGAGAAAAGGATAATCACTCACTTGAGAAATTCTGAGACTGCTACTGAGGAAGACTTTTCAAACGGTTTAGCCAAAAAATTTGACGTTACACCAACGGCTTGTGTTGAAGGGATTCAACAATTGTCAGAGGCACTGGCCTACAGAACTGTCTTCCATGATCTTAGCCATGCTCTCTGGGATGGGCTGTATGTCGGAGAAGTTTCATCTTCACGGATTGAGCCTTTCATTCAGGAGCTAGAGCAGAGCCTGCTGATCATATCAGACACCGTGAATGAAAGAATCCGTACACGGGTGATCACAGACATCATGAAGGCCTCCTTTGATGGATTCCTGCTTGTATTGCTAGCTGGTGGTCCATCACGAGCCTTCACTCGGCAGGATTCTCAAATAATCGAGGATGATTTCAAATCTCTGAAAGATCTCTTCTGGGCGAATGGGGACGGCCTGCCAACTGATTTGATTAACAAATATTCATCCACAGCCAGAGAAGTCCTTCCTCTCTTCCGAACAGAAACAGAGAGCCTCATCGAAAGGTTCAGGCGCAGTACCTTGGAATCTTATGGCTCTTCTGCCAAATCCAGACTTCCTTTACCCCCAACCTCAGGCCAGTGGAACCCAACCGAACCCAACACATTGCTGCGCGTCTTGTGCTACCGAAATGATGACGCAGCTTCAAAGTTTCTGAAGAAGACTTACAGCCTGCCCAAGAAACTCTGAAATGATCACAAATAGCATCATAAGCCATAACCTTTGCGGGCAATGCCTTGTAGAGGAATATCCCTTTGACCTTCGAGCCAAAGGAGTTCCTCCTCCTCAACAGGCGCCTGATTTATGATGGTTGTACAAATTAATGTTGAGGCAGAGGCAGATGATTATAAGCAGAGGTTGGTTGAGTGGTCTCCAAGCTTGAAGCACAAGGATGCCATATATTATTTGTCAATTTACACGTGTGTCGTCATTTTTTAGAGCTTGGCTTGCTGCAGCTGTGGTGATTAGTTCAATTCTTTTAATGGGGTTGTAATGTTTGCGCTATTGTTTTGATGCACTGGAATTCATTACTTGTATCATAATCCATATATAGGGTATGTTTTCTATTGTTTGTAATGCAATTTAATCCCATCCAGCGTTTCCAAAATACATCGTTGTATTTTCATTCAACTAGGGCTGTTACTTGAGCCGAGTAGCTCGAGCTTGGCTCGGGCTCGGCTCGAAAAAAGCTCAACTCGAGCTCGCTCGAATTAAATATGAGCCAAGCTTGAGCAGAATTCTGAGCTCGAGCTCGGCTCGAGTAGCTCGTATAGCTCATTTTATGGGTGAAATTACAGTTCTCCACTATGTTTTATTTAACCCCATGTAAATAAGTTTTATTTAACCCCTTGTAAATAGGGCGTATATCTCGTTTCGTAGGTGAAATTACAGTTCTGTCCTTAGGTTTTATTTAACCTCTTCTTCTAAAGAGTCCGTCAGCCGTTTTGCCTTTTGGACTCCATTCACTTTGAATCACAAACCTACATTTTGTGAGTAGCTCGAGCTCGATTCGGCTCGGCTCGAGAAAATGAGGCTCGAGCTCGAGCTCGTTTGTAAACGAGCCGAGCTTGAACACCCACTACTTGAGCTCGTTAGCTCGTATATCAGCCCTACATTCAACTGTTATCAAATTCTGAGCTCGAGCTCGGCTCGAGTAGCTCGTATAGCTCATTTTATGGGTGAAATTACAGTTCTCCACTATGTTTTATTTAACCCCATGTAAATAAGTTTTATTTAACCCCTTATAAATAGGGCGTATATCTCGTTTCGTAGGTGAAATTACAGTTCTGTCCCTAGGTTTTATTTAACCTCTTCTTCTAAAGAGTCCGTCAGCCGTTTTGCCTTTTGGACTCCATTCACTTTGAATCACAAATCTACATTTTGTGAGTAGCTCGAGCTCGACTCGGCTCGGCTCGAGAAAATGAGGCTTGAGCTCGAGCTCGTTTGTAAACGAGCCGAGCTTGAACACCCACTACTCGAGCTCGTTAGCTCGTATATTAGCCCTACATTCAACTGTTATCAAATTTGGGGGTGAAAAATAAAATTCCGTTGCCGGGACTTGAACCCGGGTCTCTCGGGTGAGAGCCGAGTATCCTGACCAACTAGACTACAACGGATTATTGATGTTCGAAATCCTATAAAGCTATAAGAAATATTTGTTTTCTGATTGCGTTATCCCTTTTTTGTAAGTGGAATCCGCGCAGGTAGCATTCAGAGACCAGATGTTCGGCTCCATTCGGAATTCTCAAGCTGCAGCTAAGGTATTATCCTCTTTTTCTACAAGTTTTTGGGAAAAGGGTATCTTCTTTTGTGTTTGTTGTTCCTGATTGTCAGTTTGAGTTGTGCACTGTTGCCAGCAGAAGCAGCGGAAACGAGAGGAACAATGTCTGGGCGAGAGTTTCAGACCCGAGAACTTCATCCCGGGTCTTGTAATCGGGTTCGTTTGTGGGTTGCTCTTCGATTTATTCAATCCTTCCAAAACCACGCCCAGAAGGAATTCCGGTAATACGGGTCATGCGGGTTCCTTCGTGGGAAAACCCCGTAAGCTCTCTGATGCCTCCTCTGTTGGTGACCCTGATGAGGAGTTGAAAATGGTATATTGCCCTAATTCCACTGCCGTTTTTTGTGTTTTTGTCTTGAAATTGTTTGCCTTTCTTTCTGGCTATCACACAGTAGTCATTTTTGCTGGTCATTGAACACTCGAAATCCCCTTTATTACACTTAGAATTGATGTTCTTTTTGCTTTCATTTCAGCAAATTCAGAATCTTTTTGAACACTGAAGCTAAATTTGGGTCCTTCTGGCCATGAATTTAAGATTGAGTGTAATTTTGAAATTTTCTTTGTGATAGTTGGATATCTGGTTGTCTGCAATGATTATCTTCTTATTATCTTTTCTTGGAAGTAGCAGGTCAAGCATATCTTTATGTCCTGATGGGTAGGGTTTGTAAGTTTTTGCCTCTGCCTTCCATGTAGAGGCTTTGTTTTTTAAAGTTAAGCATCCAATTTTTTTGACTTTTGAGTGACTGTCTCTCATGGAAGCTTGCAAGTTGCAACTTTGTTACTATGTACCTCTCTATCTGGTTTTCAGGGAAAGCTATTTTTCTTGCAAATTTCATTTAGTAAGAATTTGGGCCAATTGTTTCTCTCAGATTGTTCATTATGTTGATTTGAGTGATTTTGTGAAATGATTTTCATTTTCATTTCTATACTTTTTAGTAGCAATGTTTTCAGGTGCAATGTGTTGTTCAGACAAATCAGTAAGGATTTGTGCTAGTTTCACTTGGATAATTGACACTGTTCATATTTTTTTGAAAAAAAAATGTCAAATACAGGTTTTAGTAGTTCGACAAGACCTAAAGATGGGAACGGGGAAGATTGCATCTCAATGCGCTCGTAAGTTATTTCTGTTCCATCTTTCAGATTTGATAGCAATTTTTGGTTCACATGCTTCTTTCAGCTAGTGATGGTGACTCCCATGCAATTTTTGGTTCACAATGTATATTATCAAACATGCAGATGCTGCCACTGGCATGTACCAAGAATTAATGCAAAGGTAAGTTTGTTTAGGTAGCATTGGTCAAGCTCAACTCAGCAAAGGTCTTGCTATTATTCTGATTATGTTGCTAATATCCAATAGCTTGCATGCACCTTGCAAAATCCTTTGATTGTTATTATCTTGTAAGTGAAGCATTGAAGACCAAGCTGACCACTGTCAAAAACTAGTACCTGGAAACCTGAATCTTATATGAATAAGGTCTAGTGACATTATTGTCACAAATAAAATTACCATTGTATCTACACTGACAATTTAATATAATTCCATGGTGTTTCTGGTTTTATGGTTTGATCACCTGGTTTGATATGTACATTGATAATAAAAAAAAAAAAACATTTGAATTTGGAGAAATTTTATCAAAATTAACACCAAAAGAAATCCTTGATTCCTATCATATCAGGCCAAGCTTTTGACATGGCTAGAAATTGGCCAAACCTGATATGTCTTTCTTCCTTGAAGTTATCATTTGCTATCAATTCTTTCCCTTTGGATCATTCAATGCATTAAGTATTAACCATGAGCAATGATATTGATATGAATTGTTATGGCAGCCACCGGTCACTTGTGAGACAGTGGGAGTGTTGTGGGCAGCCGAAAATAGTTGTGACTTGCAAGAATCAACAAGAAATGTAAGAAGACGATTTGATAACAAGTTAGATTTAACCATGCCCTCCTTTTGAATTTCATTGACACTTTTGAGCATATTAGGAATAAGCTGCAAAATGCAGCTGAAAGCATTGGCCTTCCAACTTTTGTTGTTGCTGATGCAGGACGCACACAGGTGTTTTCGTCGTCTCTCTATTTCATAACTTCTGGCTTGCTACATTTCCTTGGTACCTTTGTTATTTTAGTCACTAGAGTCTTTGGGTTCTTATATTTCCTGGTTTCTTTCATTTTTGCTCTCATAGGTCGCGTCTGGTTCAAAGACTGTGCTTGCGATTGGTCCTGGTATGTTTCCTTTTTCCGCACCATTGAAACTTTTTTTCATGTACTTGCCCCTGTCAAGTCCTCATGCTACATTCTCATCCCATTCAACTTCTTCTGCGGACTCTCTCTAAATCACCGGTATTCATGCTAAAAAAAAAAACTGAAACTGGAGATTGTGGGTTTCTAAGGAGATTATTTTGTATGTCCAAGGAAAAAGTACTCCAGACATTTAATCTTAGTCTCTCAACTCAGTTTGTTGTCCAAACAAGCCCTAAGATGTGCTCAATGCATCTGTTTTGCAAAAGATCTTCCTGGACTGCAATTAGACTCCTTTATTGGGAAAAGAAAATGGGAGATGAGGAGCTTTGTTTGTGCACGCTTGAATTCAGCCTTTGTGAAGTTTGTCTGTGCCCTCTAGTACACTCGCCTCTTTATGAAACCAAACTTGTTTTCCCTTGCCTTTTTTTTTGTGCAGGAAGAAAGACGTCTCTGGATTCGGTGACTGGTAAACAACGCTTGCTTTAATTTGATTGATGGAATATGGGATGGGTTTGGTCCGAAATGATCCAGGACTAGAAGAATTGCATCACATTCTTATGCAGCTGACTTGCTGTCAAAAACCGTGGCTGCTATTTTCTACAACAGTTGTAGTGCATCCTGGCTTTTGGGGTTTCATGTAAAAGTATGGTTTAGTCTAATGGTTCGAGGTTTTAGGGTGATTATAACGCTTGAAGTTTGGTTTCTGTTATTTTCCCTTTGATAGTGTTTAGAAACTTTCAAATATGTTCAAATGTGCATCAAATGTTGTTCTTTGGTGCACGCTGCACACAAGTTAATCATTGACTGCGTGAATCAAGTGAAGTTGTAATCGTGAATAAGTTCCATCCGAGCTGAGGATGACGGCCATTAAAAGGAATTTTGTGCTCAAACTTTAGGGGTAGGAAGGTAGTTGCATCCGATAAGACCAATTTCGTACAGCTAAGAAAATATCCGTTAGAACAAGGATAAGGGAGTAACCAACTTTTAGTGTCGTCAAAAGAAAGAGTTTATTATTTAAAAATTATGCAAATTCCAAGTCACTAAATGCTACTCCCTCGACAGAGCACAAATCTGGCTCGTTTGGCCAAATCTTCCCCTCAAACCACTAATTTCAGTTCCATTCTTCATCAAATCGCTCACTACTTGAGTATGGTGGTCGGATTCTGGGATTTGTTTGGTCGTCATCGAGTTCCGGTTTTCGTTTGGGGCTTTCCTCCGTCAGCCCTCACCGTCGCTCTTAGCCCACCCCCCTCTTGTGAACCTCCTTTTCCAGCTGAGCTGAATTTCACACTTGTTTCGGTGGGGCTCTTGATCTTCTTCCTCCGTTCAGCTAGGTTTTTTCGGTCCGAGTTTCGGGGGTCGTTTCTCCCTCCTCTTGCTTAATTGGTTTGGGGGCTTCCATGGTTTTGTGGCCTCTGCTCCCATCCCTTGTGTTCGTTTGCCTCCTCATCGAACTAGGTGTCTCGGTGGTGTCGCTCGCCGCTCGTAGCCTCTTTCTTTCCCCTCTTCTGAATCTCATTTCCCTAATTCGTCTTCCTCTAATTGTTGTCCGTCGTGACTCGTTCCCCCTCGACACTCCTCGCCTTAGTGCTTTCGTGTTCTTCCCTCGCTACTCCTCATCGTGGCTCTTTCTCCATCACCACATCGTTTGTTGCCTTGGTGGTTCCGAGCAACATTGGCCTCTCCTTGGCTAAGAGTGTGAACCTGCTTCCTTGGGCCCCAAAGATGTTTAAAATTTGACCCGATAATTTGTGCTTTGGGCCCAAGGTTTTGTTTGGGTCCAAGGCAACCTAGTATAAAAATCAAAATAAAAATAAAAATATTGAAAGGGTTGGAATAAAATCCCAAAAGTGCTTGATCAAAATCTCGTAAGAGCCTTGAATAAATCCTGAAAGGGCTTTCAAGTGCGTTTTACAAGGGTGGTTTTCGGCTGCGTCTCTAGGTGTTCTTGGCGTTCCTTTTCTTGTTGGGGCTCTGGCGTCCGGTATCGGGTCTGGATGGGGTTGAAGCGATGTGTATCGAGGGGACTTCGTGATCAGAAAATTTCCTAGGAGGTTCGTCTTTATTGCACATAGGGACTCATGATATACCGCTTGCCAGTGATGTCATCGCTTGGTGGCGCTTATTGTTGGGTCGTAGTCTATGTTGTCCCCATCGTATTGGGTTAGGTTCGTTTGTTCTCCTGGATCTATTAGCTTTCCACGGTTTATATTGTACCTTTCTTTTTTATGTTGTCTGGTTGACGGCTTGCCGTATGCCGACTTTGTCGATCGCTAGAGGAGACAGTCGAATTCTTACCATATCAAAAAAAAATGCTACTCCCTCCATAAAGAGTGAAAGAAGGAGAAAAGGCACCAACATGTGATAACTTGGGATCCCCTTCGGGGATGAAGAATGCGCTGGGGTTAGAGCATCAGCAGCGGTGAGGTTTCTCCTCCCCTTTAGCTCTCTTATCTCTTCCTCATTGATGTGGGATGAACCCCATGATGAAAAGGGGGTGGGGTAACCTGTAACACCCCTTTTTTAGATCCCAAAAGAGTGTTGCAGCGCCAGTGAATCCACAGACTTTAATGTCTTTGAATTCACCTGAGGCTTATAGGGACATGCAACCATGCTCCCATAAACAAGATGATAATTTAAATACAATAGAATATGCGGAAGTGAATAAAATTTATTAGTTTAAAATATTTGATCACAATAACATAAGAACACCAAAACCATAAAGTAGGAATAACTTCCAAAATAACTGAAACTAAAGTAGTAATGCGGAAGCTTTTAGAGGTTCAAAACTTGTAGTAAAATATTTAATAAATGACAGTCTGCTCTTCAACTCTCCCCTGCTCCGCTGCTTGCACTAGACCTGTGGAATATGGTCTGGTGTTTCGTGAGAAGGAAGGACACCAGCCATCCAATAAATAGGATGGTTAGTACAATAAAGACTAGCAAATGATAGGGAAAATGTTCAGACTTTAACCTTACAGTGACCATAAAACGGTATGTCTCAGGTTAAGGGAATGACACAAATATTTATAGTAGAAACTGAATGAAAAGGATAAAAATTCACACATGACTCGGATGATCATAACGATCGATTATAAGATAAGAAAAGGAATTATACTCGATGCAGATAAGTATAATAACTGAAATGATCACCTATTTAACAATCGATAATAATCACAATAATGATAACGATAATAATAATAATACTGCGTGGTACCGGTCGGGCCTTTAACAAGGACCACAACCTACATCAGATCGTTGTTTTATCACCCCGCAGAGAATGCATTCCGGGATGGTGTTTCATGAAACCTTGTAAGGCGGTGGCTTAACGAACCACAACCTGCAAGTCAGTCTACTGCATAACTTGCCAAAGGCATAAAGCCACTCGCATCACGTGGTGCGCATTTTAACATATCATAACTAAGCATCACATGGTGCCTATCTTATCATACATAACCAGTTTTATACTAGGTGATCATAATAACGACATTAAATCAAAAAGGGACAAGCATGGATAATTCAAAGGATCTTACTATCACATGCCACTAGTTTGCATGAAAGAAACAAACAGAATATCATGCAATTTAGGAAGAAGAAAATGAGCAACTTTCACTTATCTCGAGTTATAAACAAATAACATATTTAATACAAATATCACTATAATTAATTTAATAATTGCCCATTAATTTATACTCATGCCAATTTATGAATAAAGAGATAAATTACATCAAGCAGAGGGGTATGTAATTTATCGAAATTGACAAGGAAATTGGCCACAGGGCCGCATTCGACACGGAAGAATTTAAAAGACACGTCAAATGAAAATCACGAAACATGCAAAAGACATTGAACGAAATCACTTGCCTTAACCTTCGACGATCGACGAAATTTTAGCACCTATTGAATCCAATGGAAAAGGAATATTTAATATTGATATTTATATAATTAACTTTACTTAATTCAATTTGAAATTGAATTAATTCTATAAAGTTAAGAATCTATACCAATATGAATTCCTCGGAGAGCGGGATCCGGCGTGGGTGCTTCGAAATTTCTTGGTATCGCTGAAACGGGCAAGAATCGAATAGTTTAGAAATAATGACCACTTAACTTAATAAATAATTAACTTAGGGTCGGAAACGAGAATAAACTAAACAAGAGGGGAGTTTCTGCAAATCTACCAAAAGAGATTAAAAATCTCCGATTGGCTTCAATGGAGTCCTCGTACAGAGAAGAGGCAGGGCGGTGGGCGCAGCTCTCATCCGGCGTCGATGGCAGCGATCGAAGACGGCAGCTTGGCGGCGATAGTGGACATCGGTAAGGCAGCGATCGGGGCGGCGCTCGAGCAGTGGTTGCGCCGGCAATCGGCGGGTGCGACGAGAATCGGAGGCGGCCTGCAGCGATTCAGCAATCAGCGTCGATCGGTGATGGGCAATGGTCAGGCGGCTCGAGAGGCGAATGCAGCGAAGGCTCGGCCTTGGCGTTCTCCGGCCAAGGGCTGTGATTGCAGTGGCTCGGCGGTGAAGGTTGGGTTGCGACAACAGGGCGGCAATGGCCCTTCCGCCGGCGGCGGTGAACAGGGGCGAACGCAGCGAGAGGGCTCGGCCGTGGCTCGTGTCGCATCTCCGGCCAAGGGCCGCGTTCTCCGGGCAAGGCGATGGGCAGCGGTGATGGCCTCGACCCAGATCGCCGGCGGTGGTGGTAGGACGGTGGCTGCTCACGGCTCGGAAGAATTGGGAGAGGAAGGGAGACGGTGATGGTTTTTGGTTCGTGGAAAACCTAAGATTTGACGTGAATCTGTTGAATTAGAATTTAAGAAAAAGAAATAAAAGAAACGGATAAAGATGGAGATAGCGGGATGAATATTATTTAATTTGACTTTATAAATTAAATAATAAGAATATTTAGTGCTCGTTTGGATAAACGTAGGAAGTCTACTTCCCGGGAATTTAATTCATGGGAAGTAGACTTCCCATGAATTACACTTTCTGGGATTTTATGAAACACGTTTGGTTGAAAAATGAAAAACAGGTGGATTTGATATATTGAGATAAATAAGGGATTTTTATTAGTAAGAAAAGGGTGGAAGTTGTCTTACCATGTACCCCCTTGGTAATTCCAATTCCTGTGAAACACAGGAATTTCAATTCCTGGGAATTTCAATTCCTGGGTTTTTGGAGATCAATTTTTTTAACCAAACGCAGATATCCTATCCAACTTCCTGGGATATTCCACTTCTTGGGTTTTTCAAACCAATCCAAACGAGCACTTAGAGGATTTATATAATTAAATCCATCATATATTATTACCTTTAGAATAATTTAATTATTCTAATTCATAGCTATATCTTAGGTGAATATATTAAATGACCAAATTCACAAGATATACTATATATTGAATATAATATAGATTTATTCAATTAAATAAAAATAAGAAATAGCCCAAAATAATTTGGGGTATTTCACAACCTTGGTGGGAAGGGGTAATCCCATCCCCTTCCCCATTCACTTTTGCTTTTTCAAAATTATAAAAATATGGGTTTTATAAATTTTTATTAGGTAAATTAAATTTTGATTGGTTAAAAATATGTGATGGGGTATAAATAAAGTTAAAAAAATAGTAATGGGGTAAACTTATGGGTGTGGGTTAAAATTTAGAAATTCTTAAGGGATGGGGTAGAGTTAGTGGAAAATGAGGTGTCAAAATATTACGAAGAGAGAGAGGGACGGGGTGACCCCATGAGTGTTGATGCTCTTAGCCCATGCACCCTTAAATCCCGATCTGCATACCCTCTTTTCCAAAACCAGGCACCACCTACGCCACCACACACCCCCATCCCCAACCCCGCTTTGGCCGTCTCTCATCTGGCAACCGTATGCCCGCCACCATCACTCAGCTTCGCTCGATTCAGACCATTTTCCTTTGAATCGGTCTCTCTGTCAAACTTGCTTCTTCGACCCTTATTTTGAGTAGAACCCCTTCAATCTCCTCCTCTGTGTTCAAGCGGCTTTTATCATCTTGTTTCTAGCCGACTTTAGTCGATTAGGGTTGTTAAACGCCTTTTAGACATGTCTCAGTAATGGGTTTTCTCTTCGCCTCTCACTTCTTCCTCCCCTATCAAATTAATCCCTTGGTTTTTTGTCCGGTTCTCTTTTGATTCTTGCCGAATAGTTTCACGGCTGCTGAATTGAAGATTCAGTTTGGCTTCCTTCCCCCAAAAAAATCAAAACCCCTTTGTCGTCCTCGGTGTTGCGGGTCTCGTACAGCCTCGAGGTTGGTCGGCTCTATGATTAGGCGTTTGTTTGGGCATGAAAAAACACGAACACGATCGGGTGGATGAGCCTTCTCCTTCACCAATAAAACCCCTAAAGGGCAGTAACCATGATGATGTGCATCACCTTTCATCTCGATCGCCATCGGTTCTCAGGGATGCCGGCGTAGTACATCCTTTGCGTGCAAGGTGAAATCCCTTGGGGAAAAAGAAATGGTTATATATAGTTATATATATACAAATCCCGCAACGGCTATGAAAAAACAAATTTGAAAATAAAATTATGATGTTTAACCCTTTGTTTTGCAAGGTCTATAAACCGCTCGGCTTAACAAGTCTTGAAATTCGTGTCCTATTTGACGAGTTTTTCTCGGTGCAGTTTGTACGGGTTGTCAATGGCTCTACCTTTGGTGTTTCTAGGCGATTCTAGAGTTGGTTAGGTTTGTTGCGTCTGAAGTTGGGACTGACTGGGGTCGTGGTGGTGGGTTCAAGGTGACTCGGTCACTCGGTATTCGGGTAGGATCTTCCTTGCGATACGTCTTCACCCACACGCAGAATACAAAGTCCTGATGTACCGCTGGAAGTGGCGCTACTTCTTCATGGTGGTGCTTGGTTTCATTCGTTTCCGACATCCTTAACTTGATATGTTTAGTTTTTCTTAGTTTTCGTCCTTCGTAGAGCGTTAGATGCTTGTTGGTTGCGCCTTTTTTTGGTTTTCTATTGTACGTTTGATGGACTATCCGTCTGCCGACTCGTCGGTGATGTCCATGTTTTCAGCATAATTTATAGCTTTGTTTCAAGTTCATTTGCATTGCATTCGGATTAGTTTGAGTCGCTTTTGTAGGTTTTTCGTATTGTTTGCGATATGGATGTCTACACAATTATGTTTCGTGTTTTATAGGATTTTGGAGCTATTTTGGAGGAGATGTGACGCGTTATGGAACTTAAAGAAAGATCGAGAAGATGTCCGAGGATCTAAAGAAGTGAAAGAGGTTTGAAACAAGGTGAGACAAGGAAGAAGCAAACACTACTGAGTAGGCATGGACCCCTATCGGGTCGACATGGACAAGAGCTGAAGCTGGAACACAATTTGAAGGCGTACCGATCTTGCTATCAACCTAGGCCAGGTCGGTACCGACCCCCTCTGTATGAAAATCCAAGATGGGTACACACTCCTATCGAGTCGGTAAAGAACACTCTTTTTTCTTCGAACGAGTTTTTATCCCACTGAGTTTTTTCCTGAGAAGTTTTTTAACGAGGCAGCATTACCAATGCTTATTACATAAGCAAATTTCGTGTCAAACCCCCTAAGAGTCACTACATAAGGTGATTATTAAATGGGGAGTGTTATGTACGGTTTTAGTGTTTTGCCTTGTGTGCAGGGCCGTGCGGATAGGTTTGGGGGCCCTGTGCAAAAAAAAATAATTAGACATTATTCATATATTGTGTTAACCATCGTATCTTTTTTATAAGTTGCATTATGTAAATTGTTTTGCTATTATTAAAAAATATATAATTATGTTTTTATTTTAAAAAATCAACAATGAATCTATTTATATTTACAAAATGTATAAAAAGCTATCAAAATGCCAAGGACGGTAAGGCATATGGTAATTCAAAGTCAACTTTATATATATTAAATTAATCAAAATAGAAATAAGGTAAAAATTTGAACCCTTTAAACATTCTTTTAAATATAAAATGGTTGTGAATGATTCATTAAAAAAGATAAATATGATTTTCTTAAAAAATTTATATGAGTTTCGTAATAAGTTCACTGATTTTTTTTTTAATTTTGGTGAAAAGTCCATAAATTTCTCTAAGTAATGGGCTTTGTATGTTTGTTTTTTTAAAGAGAGAAAGATAATAAATTTTTTAAAATGATTTAAAAAATAAATTAAAAGGTGCAAATCCCATGAAAAAAGGCTTCTTAATATAGTAGTAATATTATTGTTTTTATGAAAGATAAAGAAGAGCAAATTATAAAATAAAAAAAAGATATGCTGTTGCTGGGAGTCGAACACTAGACAAGGCAAAGGATGAAAAGCGTTGTTGCATAGCTTACCAGTGGACCACATTAGCCAATTTGATTAATTAACAGACGTTTTTATTTTTTACCTAAAAACAAAGCGTTATTGGGCCCTCAAAATTTGGGGGCCCTATTCGGCCGATCCGCCTAAACCTCCATTAGCACGGGCCTGCTTGTGTGGATCCTATTTCAATGGGAACTTGATGAGTCAATCCGCTTACACGTCTTGCTTTTACTTCTATATCGGGAGTGACTCCACGTATTGTTTGACGTAAAACAGATAGTGGATTTGTTTATGTCTCTTGGTGAATATGCCACCTTCTAAATTCTCTCATTGGATTTCCTGCTCACTTCTCATGTAATGAGTTGAATGTATGCATCTTTCCCTATAAATAGGGTTGTACACTCAATGTAAAATTCATCAGATTGAATAGACTTAAGTAATCAAAAGCTTCTATTTGATCTCAAATTCCACAAATATACAACAAGAATATAATAGTATATATATTTGTTGGCTTTCTTAAAATTTATGCTTGAAGCTAAAATGACATATTTTTATAAACGAATGAAGTATTACAATAATAAGAACAATATCGGTTTATCATGATGGTAGCAGAGCATGATGAATGAATACGCCATTTCCCCGAGTGTCGAGAGGGTACACCCAAGGTCCAACAACACACAAAGAGGACACAAAAAACCACATCGAAGCAAGTGAGAAAAAGAGCAAGGATATTCCCTCCTAACAACCCTACTTCACCCCACTAGTCCTCCTCAACACGGATAACGCTCCTCCATTTTATCATAGCTCGTGCCACATACTACATAATGTCCAAAGAATGAAAGAAGCAATGTTATGTCAAATCACTTAATTTCAACTCTTTTTTTACCGCTCTCTCTTGCATCGAACACTCTCTATCACAAGATTGTTGCATCTGCATACTTAAATTTCTCCTCTACACGTGATTAAACCATCGAAGTCTTACTTTACGTAGCTTATACAATATGTTCATCACTCCTACTTTAAGGTGAATAACCTTATTTTTTAATTATCATATATATAATGATTTATAAATTATAATCCATAGTGTTACATTATAATACAATTTATTATATTATAATGTAATACTGTATTATGCACTCCTTGTAACCAAACAAACCCTTGTGTACCAAAAAGTAAAAACCCTTGTTGGATCCCCATCCAAAACCCTTGCTTGCTTTCTGCGTCTCCGAGGTCAAATCGCGCTCCAATGGCGTCTCGCTACCGTTGCCTCTCAAGGCCCGCCTTCAACCTTCTGAAATCCACAGTTTCTCCCAAATCCTCCCCCAAAATCTCCTCTTCTCCCCGCATTTCTCTCGCTTCCCCTTCGTCTCCCCGGTAAGTCGTTCTTGTCTTCGCCCTAATTTCTGCCTTTTCATTACATTCTGCACCGAATTTCACGTCTATGATCTTGTGCGACTTCGATTATTGCTTGATGTAGGACTAGATTTCTTCCTTTTCAATACAGTACCTTATTCTGCATTTATTGAAAAAAATCCAGGAATTTCGCTCAGTTGGGAGCCCTTCAGTCTCTTATTCCGCTTCATTCAGCTGTTTCTTCAGCTCGGCTGACTTCGTGCCTTGGAATCGATTCGACGAGCTCCAGATCGCTGTCTCAGGGTATGCTCTGCAGTGCCAATCCAGGAGTCTGATTTTCCCCAATAAGAAATTAAAAAACCCTATTTGTTTATCTATCAGTAAGAAACTTGATCTTTTTTGTTTAGCATGTGTTCCTTCTTCATCATTACTTGACTTTTGCTTTAAAAATGATTGCTTTGGTCTTCTTGCTTCAGTTTGTGATGACTTATCTAGTAAAGAGTCTAATTAGGGATTCATATAGCTGTCACAGTATCTACAATGCATGTATTGGGGGTGCATTTCACTCATTTGGGCTATTAGATGATCAAAAGAGCACTGTTTTTGGTGAATGTTGCTTTCTATGTTGGGAAAATTCTTGTTTGTTGAAGAGTGTTTGCTTGAGTGGATTAGGGAATTACCTTTTTCAAAAAATTTCAGAAGAATCAGTTCTCTTGCCAATGTGGATTATGGCTGATTTGTTTCTACAAAAATAAATATAGCAGAAAAATAACCGTTTATACATGTTTGTTTCGTGCCTCAGTGAAATTGCAATAATCGTGTATGCATGTTTGTTGTGTGGCACTGTGTGATTACAATCCAAAGTTGGGTTTAGAAAAGGACCATATTTGAATGGAACTTTCATATGTGCTTGTTATCATAAAAAAAAAAAAAAAAATCTTGGTTCTTAATGTTAACCAGCGATTTATCTTTTGGGGAACTTTGGATGGAGGGTAGTAAGATAATTTCCCTTTTGCATCACCCGAAAGTTAGGATTTTGTCAACAGTTATACTTGATCTTGAACTGATTGTCGTGATAAGCATTTTTTTGCCCCGTGTCTAATACTGTTGAAAGGCCTTCATTTAAATGGTTAATTGCTTAATATCATTTTGTTGTGGAACTTGTTTTTTTAGCGCTAGGGCTTAGTGTTCCCCGATAACGAGACTCAAGAAATGCAAAAGGAAGCAATTCAATTCAATCAGGGCAGATGAGATCGAATCCTCCTGATTTGATGGCAATCTCCCCCTCTCTTTTTTTTCACTACACAGGACAACTTCTTATAAACTCTTCTTTAGCACATTCTGGCTGAAGCTCCTTGCTAGAACATGGAAAGATTTTACCCTTTCCTTTGCAAATTGCAAGTGTTTAATTCTCTATGGGACAGCCTTGTTGATTTCCTGCAGTTGAAGTGCAGTTGTAAGTTGTTTTTATTTATTTTTATTTATCAATGAACTTCTTTTATTACTGCAAAAGGTGAACTGAATGTTAAGATTTTTCCCAAGGGTCTGAGATTGCGCTGTGTTTCCAACTGTAACATTCCTAGTATGGGAAACTGCAATAAGGATTTGATAGCGATTTAGAATTTGCCTTAAGCGCCGATTTCTATTTGCTAGGGCAGTATACAGGTTCCTGAACCTGAAACGGGGTGAGGAAAATGAGCATCAGCTATTGGGTGCATATATGGGCATACATAGCTTTGGATTGGCGCTAGGAGTATGTCTTCAGGCTTGAGTTGTTACTTGTTAGGCATACCCAAAGATGTGTAGATACATTTTGTGGTTCTAGTGGAAATGGTCCGAGCACTCCACAAGTGATTACTGGCAGTATACTACTTTATGGGCCATCTCCGGTTGTAGGCAGGGGCGGCCGCAGGGTGGGGCGCGTGTACGCGGCCGCCCCACCTTTCGACCCTCTTGGTTCTACATATACGCGACTTGATTTAGGCTCCGTCTTCGCCCGGGCTCGAAAATTGCAAGGTGATAGGAGGAGGAGGGCGTGGGGATAAGAGGGAACAATCGAGAATGAGTCGGAATCCGAGGGGTAGCCATGGGAGCTGTTCGATCTTGAGATCCGAGAGAGGACGGAAAGTCAAGATTGTGCGTGAGAGAGGCGTGTGTCCATGGGTGTGAAATCTGAGCCTAGGGATGGCAATGGGGCGGGGACTCCCCGTTCCCCGCGGGGATTCCCCGTGACGGGGACGGGGACGGGGATTTTAAACGGGGATGGGGGGCAAATTGATTCCCCACACGGGGATGGGGATAGGGACGGGGGTAGTAGTCCCCACCCTGATCCCCACCCCGCCCCGTCCCCGTTGGGGACCCCCGCGGGGATCCCCGATGGGGAGTATGAAATCCCCGTTGTTGTTTATATCTTACCTAAGTTTAAATCATTTTTCTTTTATTTTCAAACTTTTATCTTATAATTTACATTTATAAGATATTATATGTAATATTTATGTTATATTTTTGACATAACTTTAATAATATCTTATAGTTTTCTATTAAATGGGGGAACCCATGAGTTTTAAATGGGGAACCCGACGGGGAAACCCGCGGGGAATGCAAACGGGGAAAATTTAGCGGGGACGGGGATTTCCCGATGGGAACGGAGACCCGATGGGGATGGGGACGGGGGACATTTTTGATCCCCGAATGGGGACAGGGACGGGGATGGGAGGAATTTTCAAAAACGGGGACGGGGACGGGAGGGTACTCCCCGCCCCGAACCCGCCCCATTGCCATCCCTATCTGAGCCGCATAGATTGTACAAGTGGTAATTGAGAGATAGCAGACTAATTAAGAGCGAGAGATCGAGGGAGGAGATCGATGTCCAGATCAATTCAAGCATGTCACTGGAATGAAGGAGATGAACAGGGATTTGCATTTCCCATCATTTAATTTACACTTTTTTACCCAAATCTTTTATTAATTATATTTTAAGTTCAAATTAATTTTGGTTTGCAAATGATGGACATTATTTTAATATTGATTTAACATTAGATAGTTTGTATATAAATTTGTGATTTTTAAAGTTCGTATCATTTTTTTTCACAATGGATAGTTCGTATTATTTTCATCTAATTTTCCTAATTAAAATGTTGAAATTCGAATTGATTCGGAGCAAAGAATATAAGAAGATTATACGTCAAATATTTGAATTTCAAATCAAGTGTTGGTTTATTTCATTGTTTATGAATTATGATTAGAGATTTCGGTATGGGTAAATATTTTGCTCGAATCAACAAAGTGCTAAATGTTGGTTCATCCACTCCTCGCAATGTAATTGCAAATATTGATAATTCTAATGTGAAGGCAAATGTGGATAATTCAATTTCGCCCACCTTTCGATGACTCATGCGGACGCCACTGGTTGTAGGGATAAGTGTGGTGAGGATAAGTTTGGTGTTTTGACTGTTTTCAGTAACCATGAATCCCAAGTCTTTCAGATGGGCCAGGATTGGATCCATGGAGGCCCATTTTCATCTTTTTACAATTTGTCACATATATGTGAAATAAATCATGCAAGTAAGCCCCCGCACAAAGAAATTCGGATAATTTATGTTTTTACTCCTATTATTTTTTTGAGCATTTGTACTCCTAATTATATACACTTTTGATTCTCAATTTTATTTATTTTTTTGTTTTCAAGGTGATTATAGTCGTATGTATGTTTATTTTAATTGGTAAGTTAATTAAAGATTGTCAAAATATTAATTGGTGCAGTAAAATAGACCCCATGTTTAGTGGCTCCAAATCTCCTATTCTCTCCCGTATTTCCTCTCACAAACTTTCCACTTTTTTTTAATTGATTTTATTTTATTTATTTTATTTTATTATTGAATTTTTTTTATTGAGGTTTGTGAGGAGGAGCGGGTTGGGAATAAGAGGGGCAAACCATTAGGGACTATAGATTTGAAACAATGTTTAGCAGCACAAAGGAAGCCTTTACAAAGATTGTGAATTTTGAATGGAAACAACACAAAAGTGAGGGAATTAGGTTTACTTCTCCGTTAATTAAAAGATGTTATTTGTTTGCATAAATCTTGTTAAATAAAAGGTATCGTTATAGATATTTTGGTCATTACAATGGCAACATTGCAGTATTGTTAGTTTTAATTTATATGAAAGTAAAGCAGAAGAAGAGTATAAAAGTAGTATTAAATTAACAAAGCAAGTACTAATATCTATGGATACAAATTTTAGGAAGATGGACAGAGCCCTTGCAATCTTAGAAATGTACATAGAACTCACTTGGTCTGACTGTTTGATGTTTTAGGCTAGTATATTTATCTCGAGAAACTTGATGGTTTAACATATAATTACTCTGTTATAGGTTACTCCGTACTATATAATTAGCCATCTGAGAAGTTTTATGGTAAGGAATGAAAGATGAGCGTACGTATAGCTAAAACATAAAGTTGAAGTATTAGCTTAGGAGACGAAGAAGAGATGTATAGTTAGATGAAAGAAACAGGCAGTTAGGATATCAATGTCAGTGTTGGCCATAGCCCATAGTTGAGACTTGAATATTCCAAACAAATAAACAAAAAGAGAAGAGAAGACTAGAAGAGAAGAAGGGGGTACCCATCAAACTTTGACAAAAGAGGAGAATAATGTCAAATCAAGAATGTGCCACCCTTTGTCATCAACCCGGGTCCCATCTAGATGTCGACGTGGTCCCCACCACTATTTTGTCGCTGCTTTTGCTGGGCCCGCTTCCCCCCACCCCCTTTTTTTTTCTTTGAAAATAAAAATACTCCGTCTCTCTTTCGGCTCACGCTGTGTCGCTGAAGCCGCCTGTCCGGTCCACTCAAACCCATTAGCCGACTCACTTATACAGTACTCCTTTTTTTTTTTTTTTTTTCTAACAAAAAATAGGAATAATTAGTTTAGTACGGAGTAGCATATAAAAAAAAATCAACATGAATAACAAAATAAATATGTGTACTTTATCAATTCAAAAGGGCCTTGGCAAAACTATGAAGTTGATGAACACACAAGGTTTGATTAATGTATATAACATCGTTCATCAAAATTTTACACGATCACCCTTTTATTTAAATTTTTGTAAATCTGTTATCTGTTTTCTCAATTAAAGAAAATTATGTGAATAACAATATCCCGTGATTTTTAAATAAATATACGTAAACAATACTCCATAAAGTATAGTTCCACATATGTAGAAAGTTCTACTGTGTTTAGTTCGATAATTATAATACGGAGTATGGTAAATACAGGAGTACTAAAAAAAAAGTGAGTGGACGGAGTATGATTTATTTATTTATCTGTATGATTTATTTATTTATCCCTTAATTAAATTTAAATCAACCTTTTAACTTAAGTAGTGAGTAACGATTTAGAGATGAAGTGACACGTGGGCTACACTGAGGAGGTAGGTGGTTGTAGGCCCCACTTGGCCTGCTGTAAAGACGGAAAAGATTTGTTGCAGGGCCACCGTGGGTTGGCCCCTCCGGCCTCCCTGCTCCCCCCGTCAGTCAAACGCAACCGGTGTTTATTTCACCGTTGGACGCATTTGGTGATTTTGGTCTTTACTTAATAATTTCACCGACGGTTATAGTTAGAGGTCCTCATATATTTGCTATGGTAATTTTTTTTTTTTATAGAAGGCGAGGATTTGGGGGTGGGCGTTCTATTTAACCGTGTCAAGGATACAGACATCGACGAAGCGCGAGGAAATACCCATATGAACAAGCAAATAAGCCACATGGTTTCCCTCACGAAAGGAGCGAAGGAGACGCCATGGACACTGTTAAACCCCCTTCAAAGCATTGATCACCTTCAAACTATCCCCCTCGACCTCAAGGTGGGAGTAGCCCCGCCTCTTAGCTTCCTGCAATTCAGTTAGAAGGCCAAAACACTCATCATGATCCACTAACACCATCCCGTGATCCCGGGCACCACACAGCAGAACCTCCCCATGGCAATCTTTGAGAACAAAACCAGAAGCCGCACGACCCGAATTGATCTTTGCACCGTCGAAATTTAGTTTAACGACCCCTGCAGGCGGTTTTTTCCACTTTATCATTTTCTGCCTTTTCGTTTTCTTTTGGCTGGTGTTATTCTTGCTTTTGTCTTTATCTTTCTCTAGATCCTCCGTTTGCGCTTTGGTCAAGGTTCTTCTGTATTGCTTAATAAACCTTTCCCAATGTTCTATCTTGCCGACATCATTATTATCAAATAGGATTCTGTTTCTCATGGTCCATACTCCCCAAAGCAAGAACGCTAGAGAATATTTTTGCTCTTAAGAGAGATAAGAAAAGATATCTGTAATGATATTCTTATAGGTTTTATTGTATTTGTTAGTATTTTAGATTACTTGTTTAATTTTCCTATCCATCCTTCCAACCAAGGAAAGGGTCATCCGACATTTGGAGAAAATGTGGACGTCATCTTCTATAGCATGATCGCAGAGAGGGCAGTTCATCGGGACATGGATTCTGTTGCTCTGTAGTCTGGTTTTCGTTGGTGTCCCGTTTAGGAGATTTTTCCAAAGAAAATTTTGGGCAATCGATTTTCCAAATCCATTCAACATGGTCGGGGTTTCCCCTTCTAGATTTCATAATGTGGTTTATTGCACTCGCAGATAACCACCCATGTTTATCTGGGTACCAATGTAATCTATCTTCAAAATCAGAAGTCGGGATGTGAATTTCAATTACTTTGTCAACCATATCAGTAGGTAAAAACCTCTGCTAATTTTTTTGTGTTCCATGTTTTATTTGGTGTTATAAAGCGGCTCAATATTTCCTGATCGTTAACATGGCCCTGGATACATCTATCCGTAAGTTTTCCATCAATATCCAGCCACTTTTCTTTCTAGATCGAATTTAATCGTTTTGCCGTTTCCAGCTTTCCAGAATAAACCTGAGCAAAACTCTTCTTTGAGCTCAGTCAATTTTGCCCATTGCAAGGAGGTGTTCTTTTTCCTCTTGTAGTCCCAAATGTTCTTTTCTTCTAGGTATTTTTCTCTAATAATTTTTACTCATTCATTATGCGGTTCTACAAAGATCTTCCATAACAATTTCATCTGCAAGACCTTGTTCATATCTTTTGATTTTTGGATTCCTAATCCACCATCACACTTATTTTCACAGATTTTATTCCATCCTATAAGAGGTTTATACTTAGGGCATGTTTAGTATCAACCGAAATTGGGGATGGGAATGGGAATGGGCCATTCCCATTTTGTTGTTTGGTATGTTAAAATCGGGAATTAAACTGATTCCCGGTAATCTCCTCATCCCCTTTTTTTAGCCCATTTCATTCCTTTGAAAAACTTAGGGAATCCTTGCATTCCCAATTTCATATGAACCCCTCATCTTCCTCCTTGGATCTCCACCGGTGTCTCTCATCTCCACCACCCGTCTCCACGTCACTACCATCAGCGTCCAGCGCCGTCGCTGCCGCCACCGTCCATATCCGAAGCCGCCGCCGTCGCCATTACTACCACCACTGTCCAGATCGCCCTCCACCGGTCTCTCTCTCTCTCTCTCTCACTCTCTCTCTCCGCATCGAATCCAGGTCGGCCCTTGTCCAGATCCGCCTCCATCGGCCCTTGTCCAGATCCGCCTTTGTCTTCCTTAATCACCACATGTGTTCAGATCCGCCCCCGTCGACCTCGTCGCTTTCGTCTCTGCGTCGACAGTCATGTCAAGATGGTGGCTCACCACCCCCGGTTGCACTCGAACACCGCGACATCAGTGGACATCCTCTCCGTTGCAGTCGACCTCCACCGGACCACCACTGGTTTCTTTCCATATTTACTCAAATTTGTATGGTTCAATTGTGTATTTTGATGATCATTGTTCCATCTTGGGTTATAATCTCTCTAATTGTTTTTCTGATTTTACGACTCGTGGCTACTTTATGATGGTAGCCAAAGTTCGTGCTCAATAGTTTTAGGTGTTTTGTCTTCGCCCTTTGACTCCATTATAGTTTGTGGAATTGTAATAGTTTATTCTTTTTATTTGTCAGTATATCTTGGAGGCTTGAAGAGCTCCTAGAAAGGGGTCGGATGATACTTTTTTGTAGACTAACCAATTTTCTTAGTATCTTAAGTTCTTGGGTTTTCTTTGTTACTTGGAACATGTGGGATCCAGGGTATTGCACCCTCCAAGCTTGTATGACAATGTTTCGATAATCTTTTCTTTGAGTCCACATGTTTTCGAATTTGAAGGATCGAGCCTTTTTAGATTGGGTGGAACTTAGTTTAATAGAGATTGGGTAGTAATCCGACGAGGAGAAAGCATAGTGTTTCGTAGAAATGTTTAAAACCATAGCAGAATTTGGTCATGGACCAGGGTCCTGTCAAGTTTTTCGTAAATATATCGGATTTATTTTTTCTCCAAGTGAATTCATTTCCTATCGTCGGTACATCGATAAGATCACATTGGTCCTTGAAGTCTAGTAGTCTCTTAAATCTGGATGGGTTCGGTACATTGATAAGATCGCGTCGATACTCATTAACCATTTCATTTGTATTGACAGAGTCGGGACTAGAGCATGACGGAAGAAGTTTAAAAGAGGAGAACCATCTATCTTACGCTTTCCAGGCTCAAAATAGGAGGCAGATTCAACCTCCAGCTGCTCAAAGTCACGAGCCATAGCAGGTGAACCAGTTGGGGTCACAAAATGCTCTTGAAGGGACTCAGCAAGGTGGCCAGGGCAACTCAAATCAGGGAGCACAAACTCAACAGAAGGGGGAATATCAAGCAGCATAACATCATAGTCCGCTTGAGTTTGAGACCAATATCAGCTAGGCCATCTTCAACCAAGACTTCATCAATGAAGTCATCCTCATCAAATATCAAGCCATCATCATCATCGGTAGCATAGTGATCAAGGTCTGTTTGCAGATCCTGCTTAGGGGCAAGGATAACATCATTTGGGGGTTTATTACCATAAGAAGGGGGAAACACAGTAGCCAAGGTAGTAATAGAAGCTGGAGCAATCAATTTTCCCCCAACCACTGTAGCAGAGGCAGCCAAACTAGCCTCCCCCTGACACATCAGGAGATTTCGACGAGGAAGAATCAGAGGATAGAGATACATTCATACCAAAGCAAGACATGACCATCACCTTCCTCCTGGGCATCAGCAATAGGGGCCTCCATGCCCACAGGCTGCACAAAAGGGTTTATAGCAGAAGGATTATAAAGATTTCTCCTTGGGCACTCCTCAAATGAATGATCAAACAGACCACAACTCCCACACCCTTCTAGAAAATCCTCAAACCAAATGGGATAGGATTCAACCTCACCAAGCTCATTCACCACAAAGACCTTTTTCCTAGCAACCATGGTAACATCAATAGAGACACACACTCTAGGTTAACGGAAATCTAGAACCTTTAGTACTGAAGACAACCACTTTAATCACCTTACCCAAGCCATTTCCTTTACAATATCCCTTAGAATATCATCATGGATATACTTAGAAGGTAGCCCAGAAAAGCGAAGCCACAAATCCAGGGTTGTGACCGGTCCAGACCAAGAGTCAAATTCAAGCCTCCAAGAGCATGGTTCCCCAAATTAAGTTTAGAGCCCTCCGACATAGTTTGACGGACCCTTATGGGATTTAGACGTCTGGAGAGCAGGATCATCTGCTCCCATCGGTTTCTTGCCATTGTCAACTCCATAAGGAGCCATGGAAAAAACACAGAGAGATTGATTAGAAGATGTAAGAGAATTGGTGAAGAGTGAAAGGAGAAGAGGATAGAAGTTGCATCGAATAGAAATCCATTGTACCGTCCAATTTATACAGCAAAGAATAGCCAGATGAAAAAAGAAAAAAGAGAGCAAGGAGATTACACACCCAGCAAGTACGGAGACGCACCCCTTCAAAGTTTTTCTTGTTGTAGGAGGCTAAACCGGCGATCTAAACTTGACAGATCGAAGAGCCAACCAGGAAGAGACAGAGACACATACAAGAAGTATCCGTACACAATCGATTAGGCCACGGAGGGAGTCGATTTGACCATACTCGGTGGATCATCCAAACTAGCAATCCCATTTTGCTTAACCATGTAAGCAACATCGGGTTCGACGTTGGATAGGGTTAAGCAACGTCGGATCTGACGTTTCTTAACCTTGTAACTCTTTGCAACGTTAGATCCAACGTTGCTTAACCCTGTGTAACGTCGGATTGAACGTTGCATCGTGAATGCCTTATATAAGCCTCCACGCCACACCCACAATCCCAACAACCCATACACACACACCCACAATCCATCTCCCACTTATACCACCTAATGTTGGTCCCCAATAGACCAATGAGTACCTTTTAAAAAGACAGGGAGACGTCCGAGGGGACCCATTTTCAAGTTAGAGGGACGAAACACCGTTTTCTGCTTGAAGAATGTGATTGCAACTGCCAACACAGAAAGTATAAACGGGCATTTACATGCTGCCTATTCCGCGTGGTATGTCAGAGTGGCTCTAGAAAATCATTGCCGACGGATTTCGGATGCCACCATGACATCAGGAGACCGAGAGACCTACCAAACTGACATAGGCAATAGGATTAGGGCAATGCTGGAAGAGTTCTATCGTGATGTACGTATTGATTATATCTGTGACGTTGCGAAGTATGTGATGGACATGATAATGGGCCCGAGGAATGATAGGTTGAGAAACACGTTCATTGAGGTGCAGATTGATATCTACACCAATATGGATGAGTCCGTTGGTAGTTATACCACCAGTTACGGCAGCACCGGGTGAAACTATCAATATTGTAGCCATTATATGTAATATGATGTGTAAAACATTTAAAGTATGTATTATCATTGTAGGCAATCTACTATCTGTTAGCATTATATTATTTATATGTGTCCATATCATGTACAGTTACGATTGTACCCTCAGGGTTTTCACCCATTGATATATATACAGGAGTAGGCCTCTAAGATCCGTTAAGGACTCAGTTCTCCAATCACTTACATGGTATCAAGCCTTAGTGTTAAACCCTAATTTTCTTGTTTCATACCTACGATCCATTGCCGCCGCCCCCCCTTCCTACCGCCGCTACCCACAGCCGCCGCCGCCCATCTCCCTGGTACCCGCAGCAGCCATGGTCCCCCAATCCGCCGCCCTGCCTTTATCCGACGTGGGCGGGATACCCCCCGCCAGGCTTGGTCTTCCCGCAGCGTCAGCCACAGCAACCGGCCCCTTCCCCGGCGATGTACGCTTCTCAACAGCATCCATCGAACCCCATGCACACCAACCTCTCCGCCGCTTTCTCCACCATGGGACTTCAGTAGCCAGACGACAATTGGTACATGGATACCGGGGCCTCTTTTCACATGACAAACGCACCAGGTAACCTACAAACTGTTTTTAATTCTAGCACTTTACCGTCTGTCTATGTCGGAAACGACGAATCTCTTAAAATTGTCGGTTCGGGTCACACAACCCTTCACAATGCCCCACCCCTTTGCCTCAACAAAGTCCTGCTTGCCCCTGACCTTGTTAAAAACCTCATTTATGTTCGTCAATTTACCGTCGATAATCACGTGGCTGTCCAATTTGACCCGTTTGGTTTTCTTGTGAAGGATCTTCGTACGGGGACCCCAATCATGTGCTGCAATAGTTCTGGCGACCTCTACCCCATCACCACTGCTCGCCAAACGTCTTCAACCGCCCCCACCGCCTTCGTCGCCCTTCGCTCGACTTGTGGCACGCTCGTCTTGGTCATCCTGGCGACCACGTGCTTCAATGTCTCCGCACTAGCAATTTAATTTCTTGTAATAAAGCCTCTGGCGTTTGCACTTCCTGTGAAATCGCCAAGAGCAAGCGTCTCCCTTTTAGCATTTCCCATTCCATTACATTTGCACCTTTTGATATTATACATTGTGATTTGTGGACATCTCCTATTTTGAGTGCTAGTGGTTTTCGATACTATTTGGTTGTCCTTGATGATTTCACCAATTTTGTTTGGGTTTTTCCCCTACGTCACAAATCAGAAACACAAAGTCACCTTGTCAATTTTCACACATTTGTCCGCACTCAATTTAATTTGCCCGTCAAGGCTATTCAGTGTGGCATGGGAGGAGAGTTTGACAACAATTTTGTTCGCTCCTTTTGTCAACAAAATGGGATATCACTCCGCTTCTCTTGCCCCCAAACCTCTCCACAAAATGGCAAAGCGGAACACATTCTCCGCACTCTCAATGACAAAACTCGAACACTCCTACATCACGCCTCTCTTCCCCTCCCCTTTTGGGTTGAGGCGCTTCAGATGGCCACCTATCCCCACAATATCCTTCCATCCAAAGCCATTGGCTACTCCATCCCAACCTTGGCACTCTACAAGCGCTACCCTTCCTACAATCACATTAGAGTGTTTGGATGTCTCTGTTTCCCCAACATGAGTGCCACCGCCCCTCACAAGCTCTCCCCATGTTCCACCAAATGTGTCTTCTTCGGCATCTCCCCACACCATCGAGTCTACCGTTGCCTTCGCTTGGATACAAATCGGGTTGTCACTTTGCGCCATGTGATTTTCGACGAACAGACCTTCCCTTTCGCAACACCACCCACCTCTGTTGTTCCCAACCCCTCCACACCACCCAATTCTGATGAATTCCCACCCCTCCTATGCCACCTATTTCAACAAGCCTCATCCGGAACAACACCTGCCCCCGCCAGCCCCCCGCCGAATTTGATTGGCCGCGGCCGCAGCACCATGCTGCGCCCGCGGCACCCCATGCTGCGGGGGCCCATCCCCTGGCGGCGCCCGCAGCACCCCACGCCCCTCTCCCCCCCACCCCCCCGCAGGCAGCCCCACTTAACCCCCCGCCTCCGCTTGCACCCCCCGCCCAATCCATGAAGACCCGGTCTCAGTCCGGGATCTTCAAACCTAACCCCAAATACAACCTTCTCACTCCGTCCCCCGACATATCCCCTCTCCCCAAATCACCCCACAAGGCCTTATAGGACCCGAACTGGCACGCCGTCATGATGGATGAGTTTAGTTCTCTTATTAAAAACGGCACGTGGGACCTCGTTCCAAGGCCTCGGGACACTAATATCATTAACTGCATGTGGTTGTTCAAGCATAAGTACAGGTCTGACGGGACTCTTGAGCGATACAAGGCTCGCCTAGTGGTCAATGGCAAGTCGTAGGAGGTTGGGGTTGACTGTGACGAGACTTTCAGCCCGGTCGTCAAACCGGCTACCATCCGCACAGTTTTGAGTATCGCCCTTACCAAGGACTGGCCTATCCATCAGCTGGACGTCAAGAATGCCTTCCTTCACGGCAACCTTCAGGAGACTGTGTATATGCATCAGCCACTAGGCTTCTATGATTGCACCCGCCCATCTCACGTCTGCCTTCTCCGGAAGTCTCTCTATGGGTTGAAACAGGCGCCTCGCGCCTGGTATCAGCGATTCGCCACGTACCTCACTGGCATTGGGTTTCAAGGCAGTTAGTCTGATCACTCCCTCTTTGTGTTCCACTCAGGGTCTGACACCGCCTATCTTCTCTTGTACGTCGATGACATTGTGCTCACCGCTTCCTCTACATCCCTCCTGTCTAGGCTGATGGCCCTGCTGCGTTCAGAGTTTGCCATGACTGATCTCGGTTCCCTGAGCTACTTCCTCGGCGTCTCTATGTCACGCACTCCTACTGCACTGTTTCTTCATCAGCAGAAGTATGCTCTCGAGATCGTCGACAAAGCCGGCATGACGTCTTGCAAGCCCGCCACCACACCTGTCGACTGCAAGTCCAAGCTCGATGCTGCCTCCAGTCCTAAGGTTGAGGATCCTACAACCTACCGCAGTCTGGCCGGTGCTCTCCAGTATCTGACATTCACTAGGCCGGACATTGCCTTCGCCGTCCAACAGATCTGCTTATACATGCATGATCCCCGCGAGCACCATCTTCAGACGCTCAAGAGGATAATCCGGTACATCAAGGGCACCTCTGACATGGGATTACATCTCGGTCGCAGCCGATTTGACTCCCTCACCGCCTATTCCGATGCTGACTGGGCGGGTCCTCCTGAAACTCGCCGCTCCACATCTGGTTTCGCAGTGTACCTTGGCGACAATCTGGTCTCGTGGTCCTCCAAGCGTCAGGCCACCATCTCCTGCTCGAGTGCCGGGGCTGAGTATCGTGGCGTTGCCAACGCCGTGGCTGAGACCTGCTGGCTCTGCAACCTTCTCTGCGAGCTCTGAGTTCCCCTTCGATCGGCTACACTGGTCTACTGCGACAATGTCTCCGCTGTGTATCTGTCGTCGAACCCGGTTCAGCACCAGCGGACGAAGCATATCGAGATTGACATCCATTTCGTCAGAAAGAAGGTCGCCCTAGGCCAGGTCCGGGTTCTTCATGTCCCTTCCGCGCATCAGTATGCGGACATTTTCACAAAAGGATTACCTACTCCTCTTTTTACTTCTTTTCGTTCCAGTCTTGCTATTCGCTCACCTCTAGCTGCGACTGAGGGAGGATGTTAGCATCATATTATTTATATGTGTCCATATCATGTAGTTACGATTGTACCCTCAGGGTTTTCACCCATTGATATATATACAGGAGTAGGCCTCTGAGATCCGTTAAGGACTCAGTTCTCCAAATACTTACACTATCTATGTTGTTTTTTTATTACGGTGATTTCAACTTCTAAACCAAATTTCGACGTTATTATATATCCCTGCATAAAACCGAGGTTAAAACCGAGGTTTGCATGTAGAACCAAATTTCGATTTGTAAAACCAAGTGACTTTTGTATTCAATCTACTATCTAGGTTGTTTTTGCTTAAATTTTTGTATAAATAATGTTTTAATTTTATAAACAGATGTTTTAATCTTAAAAAATGTTTAAATTTTATAATAATAATAAAAAAAAATAAAAAAAAATTTTAAATAAAATAACGTTTTAATTTTATAATAATAATAATAAATAAATGAAATTTGTTTATAAAATATTTTTTAAAATAATGTTTTAATCTTAAAAGTGTGATAAATCATAACGTTCAATTGAATGTTGTGCCCACCAAGCACAACGTCGAATCCGGCGTTGTTCAGGACCTATAATATCGGATTCGACGTTGTCCTTCTTCCTCACTTGCACCTGAAGCGAAAGAGAGAGCGAGATTTCTGGCAAAAGAGAGAGTGATGGTGAGATCTCGAGGACAAGCTAGGGGCAACATCGGTGGTTCAAGAGGAGATGTTGGTGGTGAGCGAGGCGGTGAAGGTCGGGCCACTGGAGATGGGGGATTGGAGATCCCCTTTCGGGCGGTCAGCGCCGGATTTGGAGATGGTGGGGGCGCCGGAGATGGTGGGAGCGATGGGGCGATAAGTGGGGGCGACGCTTGGAGGACAAGCGGTTTTGGGGGCGCTGGTGCGTGGTGCTAGGCGAGGCGGTGGTGGAGGCAGCATCGGGAGGAATGCCAGAGATGGGGGCGCCGGTGGGGGTGGACGAGGTGGTGTTGGGGTCGGCGTCGGGATGGCAGGCGATGTTGGGGGCGCCGGTGGTGGTGGCCGAGGTGGTTTTGGGGGCGGGGCTGGGAGGACCGTCGGAGATGGGGGTGGGCGAGGTGGTGGGAGAGCTGGTGGGGGTCGAGCGAGGCATACCCAGAAGGTTTCTCCCATGTTGAGAACTTCATCGGTTAGTAATTGAATTCGTTTTATTTCTATTTTACTTATTTATTTAATTTTAGATAGAGTAGTTGTATTTATATTGGAAATCAAATAGTTAGTTTATCTAAATTTAGATCTATACTTATAGCGAACCGAAATAAATAGTTGGAAATTTTATGTATTAATTTAATTTTAAGTAGATTATTGAAAGCACAAAATACAAACATTAATATATATATATATATAAATTAAAAGCACAATATATTGAAAGTATAATACAATGTATATTGAAATTAGGCAAAATTGCAGAAAACCACCCTTTCAATAGGTTGTTTTGCGTGAAACCACCCCTTAAAACGAAAATTGTAGAAAACCACCCTTTAAAACTGTTTTCTTTGTAAAGTCACACCCATCACCCAATTTTCGTTAATGAAATGTTAAAGTGCATGAAAATAAATTATATCCATTGTTTTTATTCTTATTTTACTTTATCCAATCGATATTAATTAATTTTTACCTTTTATGTTTTTCAAAAGTATTTTTTTTATATAAAATATCATTTTTTATATATAATTTCACACTTATTAGTAAAAACACTATATCAAAAATAAATATAATTGATGTTTTATATATTTTAAAAAGTGTAAATTACTAAAGAACTACTCGAAGAAAATAAATTTTAAAAAATTGATATGTCGTATAGTTTTTATTATTCTAAAAATATGTTCACTATTCCACATACATTTTTAGAATAATACAAACTATATGAAACATTATTTTTTTTAAAATTATTTTCTTCAAGTAGCTCTAGTATTACACTTTTTTTATATGTAAAACATAAATTACACATCAATTTTTTATAGATTTTTTTTTGTAAGTATGAAATTATTTTTTAGAAAAATATTTTTTGATATTTTATAGTGTTTTTTGCTTTTAAAATTATTTCAAAAAGTTAAATATCAACTAATATCAATTGAAATGAGTAAAATAATAATAAAAACAAGGGATGTAATTGATTTTCACGCACTTTAACATTTAATTAACGAAAATTGGGTGATGGGCGTGACTTTGCAAGGAAAACAGTTTTAAAGGGTGGTTTTCTGCAATTTTCATTTTAAGGGGTGGTTTCAAGCAAAACAACCTATTTAAAGGGTGGTTTTCTGCAATTTTGCCTTGAAATTATATTGAACGAATACAAACATTAAAAAAATAAAATATGTAAATAAATTGTTACAAATGATAATGTATTGAAAAATATTTCAAATGAAGAACTATGTTTAAAGATCGAAAGTTGAATATTGAAATGAAATAGATAATTGAAATAGAGATCGAAAGTTGAATACAATATACTGAAAGTAACATGTAAGTTAAATAAAATAATATATTTAAAAACTACTTCGAAATTTAATAGGATTCTCGGATGAGGGGGAATGACGGAATTGTTCGCGTCGTTCTCGGTCGAGATCGCAATGCGCCTTTACCCGCACTAGGGAGCGATGATCCGGTCAGGGTCTTCATAACTGACGAGTCTTCGCAGACAGTGTCAGATCTCATTGCCCTTGCGGGGCAAGAGATTATGATTGTAAGTGCTACGACGGTTGAGGCTGCTACGGCCCTGACGCGGCTTGGGAAGAGGATGCAGGGCCATATGCGTGGAGATTCTTCGTTCTACCGCCTTGTTACTAGACTTAAGTATTGCATAGGAAATGCTAATTCCTCCGGACATGGGCAGAGCGACCTTGATGCTTGGGCGAAGGTCATCGCAGCCGGTCGTCAGTGCCTTACACCTCCATCGGTGCGAGCTGCAGTCTCTCTAGCGACTGAAGGTGATGTGGTCCTGCAAGGGGATGAGACACTGGAGGATGGTGGGAGGGATCTTCAGTTCGACCAGGAGGAGCTCGAAGATGACAACGATCAGTATGGGGAGGATGACGAGGAGGGGGGCTAGGATGCTAGGCAAAAGGATGAGAAAGGAGGGCAGGATGCTAGGTAGGAGGTCGATTAGGGGGGCACAATGCTAAACGGGAGGGGGGCAGAAGGTGCCACCGGCTGATGAGGAGGCGGCGGGGGAGGAGGAGGAGGAGGAGGCCGATCAGGGGGTGAAGGTTCGATAATATAAAACAATGTAATATAGAAATACTCTAGAAGGGGGGTTGAATAGAGTATGCCCGTTTTTCGCAGAAAGTCTCAAGACTTTTGGAGCTCGTATAAAACCCTTTGAGATTAAACCTGAATCACAAAGTTAGACAATCGAACCAAGTGAGGAAATAAGGTAAAGCAATAAGTAAAGGACACGAGTAATTGTTTACGAGGTTCAGCACGAACTTGGCCTACGTCCCCGCCTAGGGTTCTTCCACAACCCTAGGATTCAAAAGGCTTTATTGATTCACAAAGCTTAGGATCCTAATATCTCACCGAGAAGCCTCTCTCCTATACAATTGCAATCTAGTCAACTCACGTTCCCTTGGAGTCCTAGACCAATCTAGAAGAGCCCCACCTCTCTCAGCTATCTAGTACAATCCTCTTACTCTCGAGAATCAATAGCCTAGTGCCCACTTCCTGAGTTATAAACTCTCGAGTAAAACACTCTCTCGAAATATATCCTATAAGCCCACTGTGTATCTCTCAAATGCTTTGAAACAAAATATAAGACTCTTAAGAACAAGCAGAGAGAACACGCTGAAGAGAGAAGTATGCTTGAGGGCTGATTGTGCAATGATATTCGTGAATGTACGTCATTCCTCTCTCTCTTCTTCATCTCCTTTATATAGTGAAGATCATCAGCGCCACTTGAGGAAGGAATCTTCTCCAACGGCTAGAATAGATCATGGCAATCTTCACAATCTTCTATTCTTGGAAACTTTTGAAGCCATGATCTCCGATTGTGTCCTTCTTAACTTTTTGACTTTGGAAGGAGATAATATTTGAAAAGCTTCCTGAAATGTTAGAATATAATATCTGGAAGCATATAATAATATAAAATAATATTCGAACATAATAATATAGAGAACAGGTTTTGTGTTTCATCAACACTGTTAAAGCTTCAAGACCTTTGACACAAACTGTCTGTCAAAGCCGTTGAAACTAATTCCGATTCTCATCAAGGGAGTGGAGCTATCAATCTCCCCCTTGACGAAAGACAAAACCTGTGCATCCCTGCAACTTAATCAAACAGATATATCATAAGCAAAATCGGACTAAGTACCTGCATGGGTTAGACAGATGTTGGATCATAAGTTTAACATGAAAAACATCCAACAAAGTAAAACAAAACAAGGTCTTCCAAGACCCTTGGTTCACAACAGTTTTAAAGTCTAAACCATCAAACCATCTCCCCCTTTTTTTCTTTCAACAAAGGGAGGAGTTTAAAAACAGTTACCAAAATCAGACTTACCAAAATAATTCAAAATTCAAAAGTTCCTTTCAAATCTTAAAGGGAAGAAAAGATTTATCCGTTTTAAAATAATTTCCACAAATAAAATATACTCGGATAAAATAAAATAGGTAACAAATAAAGAAGGTTAAAGAACCATTAAAACTATATTTGATCAAATATCTAATAAGATATCAACCAAATATCTGATCCGTTATATGTGCTCTACTATTCAGTTCACAACCTTTGAAATGAGGTTCAAGGATCTTGACACCGAGTAGAATTTATCTTTCGTAAAGGGAAAGCTCCCCCTACGAAAGTGCATCCCTGTTAAGCATTCCAATCTCACGTCTAATGAAGGTGAACCTGTCCTCTACCAAAGGCTTAGTAAACATGTAAGCCCATTGATAATCAGTTGAAATAAAGGATATGGACACATCACCTTTTTCGACATGGTCTCTAATGAAATGATGTCTTACATCAATATGTTTGTTCCTAGAATGCTGAACAAGATTCTTTGTAATGGAGATGGCACTTGTATTGTCACACTTAATGGGAATGTCTTTGAGGTTGATGCCAAGATCTCGCATTTGTTGAGCTATCCAAAGGATTTGGGAGCAACAAGCTCCAGCTGCTATGTATTCGGCTTCTGCAGTGGATAGAGCGACTGAGTTTTGTTTCTTTGAGTGCCAACTGATCAAAGATGCTCCTAAGAATTGGCAACATCCTGATGTGCTCTTCCTATCCACCTTATAAACTGCAAAATCTGCATCAGAATATCCAATTAATGTGAAATCCTTTTGCTTTGGGTACCATAGTCCAAGCTCCTTAGTGCCATTGAGATATCGAAAGATTCTCTTCACAGCCACGAGGTGAGATTCTTTAGGATCAGCTTGAAACCTAGCACACATGCAAACACTAAACATGATGTCAGGTCTACTAGCTGTGAGATATAGTAAAGATCCAATCATTCTTCGATACTCCTTTTGATTGACACTTTTCCCAGTCTTGTCTTGATCTAGAGATAATGTTGAGCTCATGGGAGTCTTGGCTGCTTTGGATTGATCCATTTTGAACTTCTTCAAGCGATCCTTAGTGTATTTGCTTTAGTTGACAAAGATCCCTTTCTTGGATTGATGAACTTGTAATCCCAAAAAGAAGTTGAGTTCACCCATCAAACTCATCTCGAAATCACTGCACATGATGTCAGAAAATTCCTTGCACAAAGATGTGTTAGTAGCACCAAATAATATATCATCAACATAAATTTGAATAACCAAAATGTCCTTTCCTTTGGTCTTGATAAAAAGAGTCTTGTCGATCAACCCCCTTTTAAAATCATTTTCTAAAATATATTTTGACAAGCGCTCATACCAAGCTCTTGGGGCTTGTTTCAAACCATAAAGCGCTTTGTCAAGTTTATAAACATGATTGGGAAATTCCAAGCTTTCAAAACCCGGGGGTTGAGCCACATATACTTCTTCCTCTAAGAAACCATTGAGAAAAGCACACTTGACATCCATTTGATATAATTTTATGCTCATAAAAGATGCAAATGCTAATAGAATGCGAATAGCTTCAAGCCTGGCTACGGGAGCAAAGGTCTCCTCGTAGTCAATACCTTCCTCTTGATTGTAGCCTTGAGCAACAAGCCTTGCCTTGTTCCTCACAATCTTACCATTCTCATCTAGCTTGTTTCGAAATACCCATCGTGTGCCAATGACTGATTGATGCTTTGGCCTAGGCTTCAAGGTCCAGACTTTGTTCCTTTCAAATTCGTTAAGCTCACTTTGTATAGCAATGATCCAGTCTGGCTCCTGAAGTGCCTCATCTACCTTCTTTGGCTCAATAAGAGAAACAAACGCGTGAAAAGCACCAAGATCTTTAAGTTTAGAATGAGTTTGAACACTAGAAGTGGGGTCAGAAATGATATCCTTTAATGAGTGTGATGAGGAATATTTGAATTTCCTTTTGCTAGTCTCAGCTCCTTGATTCGTCACACTGGTAGGATTGACTTGTGGTACATCTGACTCCGTGGTCCTGTTAGGTTCAGTTACAGCAGTTTCTGACGTCTCAACACTGTTGGATTGGACACCAAGGGCTTTGGATGAATCTTCAACACCTTGGGCCAATTCTTCAGTGTTAAGAATCGGTTCCTGCATGTTCCTCTTCTCTGTGTTCTTGGTAGCAGCATCATTACCTTCCTCGTTCTCTTCATGGATGTTAAGATCTATATCTGCAACACTTTCACTCAAAGCACCGTCATTGCATTCATCAAAAATAACATGTATACTTTCTTCAACTACCTGGGTTCTTTTATTGAAGATTCTATAAGCTTTGCTACTCGTGGAATAGCCAAGAAATATACCTTCATCACTACACGCATCAAATTTTCCAAGGTTATCTTTTCCATTGTTATGAACAAAACAAGTACAGCCAAAGGGTTTAAAATAAGATATAAGTGGTTTGCGGCCTTTGAAAAGTTCATAAGGAGTTTTCTTTAAGATGGAACGAATAAGACAACGATTCAAAATATAGTTAGCTGTGTTAACAGCTTCATCCCAATAGGTTTTAGGTAATGCATTTTCTAAAAGCATAGTCCTGCCATATCCTCTAAGGTGCGGTTCTTGCGTTCCACAACCCCGTTTTGTTGAGGTATGGGAGATGCCATATTTAGCACAAAACAAATCAAATTGAAGTTGATCAAACTCCCTACCATGATCACTCCGAATTGACACTATGAGCTCGTTTCTTAAAGTTTGCAACTCCTTAAAAAGTTTTGAAAACTCAAATAAGGCCTCTGATTTTTCTTTTAAAAATGCAACCCAAGTATATCTAGAAAAATCATCAACAACAACTAGCATGTACTTTTTACCATTGGGAGATTTGACTCGCATAGGACCACATAAATCCATATGTAAAAGTTCAAGGGGTCTAGAAGAACTTACAACCTTTTTGGGTTTGAAAGAGCTACGTGTTTGTTTACCTCGTGTGCATGCGTTGCACATATCAATACCTTTGAAGTCCATTTCAGGTAGCTCTCTTACAAGCCCTTTAGACACAAGCTTCTGTAGTGTATGTGGACTCACATGACCGAGTCTCCTGTGCCAGAGTTTTGGATCGTCTGTCAAAGCCTTTAGACATGTTAAGCTTCCTTGTGCCACTTGATCAGCATTTACGGCGTAAATGTTGTTGTAACGATATGCAGTCAATATAACTTCACCTGTATCATCTATGCACACTATACATCTTTTCTTGTTAAATCTGACATTGTTGCCACTATCACATAATTGAGAGACACTAAGCAAATTATACTTTAAACCATTAACAAGATAGACATTTTTAATACTATGGCTGGAATCACTTCCAACACTACCAATACCAACGATGTCACACTTTCCTTTGTCACCAAGAGTGATTGTTCCAGTGGATTGCTCCTTTAGATCATGAAAGAGAGAACTCTTCCCACTCATATGTCTCGAGCATCCACTATCAATAATCCATTTGTGCTCCTTCACCTTGGTGATCTCCTGCAAAACAAACATCAACCTTTGTGGCTAGACCAGTGAGAAAATTTAGATCCTTTATTGGGATAAACCATATTTGGTAAAATAGTGCCTTTGGGGACCCAAACTTGCGTTATCCGTTCTTTTCTCAAGTGAATAGGAAATGTATTGCGAATAATATGAAGATCCTTTCTTCTATAGGGGCAGGTCTCTCTTACATGTCTCTTTCTCGCACAGTGGTGACATATAGGAGAGGTTCTGCTTCCTTTTGCCTTTACAAAGGTGGTAATGTGCTGCTTCTTTAAAAACCTTGGATTGTAACCAATACCACTTTTGTTTAGAGAACTTTGTTGCTCACCCAACATCCTATCAAGAGTGCCTTTGGATTTGGTAAAACTTATGAGGGCTGTCTGTTGATCTTGAATCTTATTATTCAGGGAGATCTTCTTGTTCTCTAAGTCATGATGCTCATTTCTTAGAGAGGAGAGATCTTGCTTGAGTTCAGATTTCTCTGAGTCAAGCGTCTTGACTTTAATGTCAAGACCTGAATAAGAAGCTTCAAGACTTTTGACCCTCATAGACAGATCCTCAATAGTTCTTTCCTGGTCCACAGTTCTCTTAATAAGAATGTTAGACTGGGCAATAAGTTTCTCTTCATTGGCAATCATATTAGAAAGAAATTCCGATAGTACCTCTTTTGGACTTGCCATAAGCTCTCTTACGGTTACCTCAAGTTGCTTATCATGGGATTCATCTCCTATGGCCATGAGACAAAGGTTGGCCTTTTCATCATCGGAATCTGAGTCACCTTTCTTGAATTGACTCTTCTTCTTTTGAGGGCAATCTTTCACTAGATGGTCTGTTTCACCACATTCAAAACAAGACAAAGGTTTAGTCTTCTTGTCATATTTTTTGTATTGAGACTTACCTCGAAATTTAGAAGACTCTGATCCATCTTTTTTATTGAATTGCTTCTTCATCTTGAGGATTCGAGAAAGACCCCTTGTAATGAGATCAAAGGGATCATCCTCATCATCGTCCTCATCATCAGAATCAGACACATCTTTGGGCTCATCCTTCTTAGACTTGAGCGTCAAGTTCATGGTGCTTGCTGGGAGTTCTCCATCGTCTTCATTAAGAATCATCTCATGTGTGATCAATTTCCCAAGCAAGTCATCAAGGGGTAGAGTGGTGAGATTCTGGGCTTCTTCTATGGCTGTCACTTTTGGGCCCCATTTGTCTTTTGGGAGACACCTCAATATCTTCCTCACTTTCTCAATATTCTCAAAGGTCTTGCCGAGAGAGTCAAGGTTGTTTGTGATTTCCGTGAACCGTCTGAACATGGCCTTAACAGACTCGTCAGGCTTCATTTTGAAAAGTTCATACTTTCAAAGGAAGATGTTGATCTTGGTGTCCTTCACTTGACTAGTTCCTTCGTAGGTGACAACCAGCTTGTCCCAAATCTCTTTAGCTGACCTACAAGATGAAATACGGTTAAACTCATCAGTGCTAAGACCACAATATAGTAAGTTAATGGCCCTGTAGTTTTTGGAGACGAGTTCAAGATCCGCTTGGATGTATTCAGCCTCTGTCTTCGCGACTTTGGTATCGTTTGGTCCCTCTTTCTCTGGAATCTTTGGACCATTCTCTATAATGTTCCAAAGCTCTAGATCTTGGTCTATGATGAACATCTTCATCAAAGATCTCCAGTGGACAAAGTTGTTTCCTACAAAGAGTGGCGGTCTGCTTGTGGACCTTCCCTGTGCAAATCCTCCGCTTGCTTCACCAGACATGATCGAAAACTCACAAGATGGTTAGATCAAAAACAGTGAATAAAGCTCTGATACCAATTGAAGGTTCGATAATATAAAACAATGTAATATAGAAATACTCTAGAAGGGGGGTTGAATAGAGTATGCCCGTTTTTCGCAGAAAGTCTCAAGACTTTTGGAGCTCGTATAAAACCCTTTGAGATTAAACCTGAATCACAAAGTTAGACAATCGAACCAAGTGCGGAAATAAGGTAAAGCAATAAGTAAAGGACACGAGTAATTGTTTACGAGGTTCAGCACGAACTTGGCCTACGTCCGCGCCTAGGGTTTTTCCACAACCCTAGGATTCAAAAGGCTTTATTGATTCACAAAGCTTAGGATCCTAATAGCTCACCGAGAAGCCTCTCTCCTATACAATTGCAATCTAGTCAACTCACGTTCCCTTGGAGTCCTAGACCAATCTAGAAGAGCCCCACCTCTCTCAGCTATCTAGTACAATCCTCTTACTCTCGAGAATCAATAGCCTAGTGCCCACTTCCCGAGTTATAAACTCTCGAGTAAAACACTCTCTCGAAATATATCCTATAAGCTCACTGTGTATCTCTCAAATGCTTTGAAACAAAATATAAGACTCTTAAGAACAAGCAGAGAGAACACGCTGAAGAGAGAAGTATGCTTGAGGGCTGATTGTGCAATGATATTCGTGAATGTACGTCATTCCTCTCTCTCTTCTTCATCTCCTTTATATAGTGAAGATCATCAGCGCCACTTGAGGAAGGAATCTTCTCCAACGGCTAGAATAGATCATGGCAATCTTCACAATCTTCTATTCTTGGAAACTTTTGAAGCCATGATCTCCGATTGTGTCCTTCTTAACTTTTCGACTTTGGAAGGAGATAATATTTGAAAAGCTTCCTGAAATGTTAGAATATAATATCTGGAAGCATATAATAATATAAAATAATATTCGAACATAATAATATAGAGAACGGGTTTTGTGTTTCATCAACACTGTTAAAGCTTCAAGACCTTTGACACAAACTGTCTGTCAAAGCCGTTGAAACTAATTCCGATTCTCATCAAGGGAGTGGAGCTATCAGGGGGGATAGGAGCTTTGTAAGGAACTGATTTTTGAGTTTCTAAAAAGAGAAAGTTTTGGAAAACCGTCCTCGAGCAAATTCCATTTTCAGAAGTTTTGCAAACACATCCCGACATGTTTAAGATTTAATTTCACGAAACTTGAACTATTTGATCTTGAACTTGAAGTTATTTTAAAGAATGTCATTTCAAATGTCGGGATTCTTTGTCTTGGTTTGATGATGTTGGTTTTGAGAAGGAAGTTTGGAAAATATGGTTGGTATGATTTTATCAATGAGGTTGATTGGGAGTAAATGATTTTGGTTGATGATTGATCGTATCGGAAGGGTTTTGGAAATGGTTTTACTATCGATTGGTTTTGAGGATGTTGAGCACTTGGGCTATGTGTGTATGAATGTTAGTTCAATAGCTTATGGCATTTACATGATTGTAGGTGTTTATTGCTTTCGAACCCGCTTTTGGATTTGCTCTTGGACTTCTCTTGTGCTATCTTGTTGTTCTGCATCTCCAGGTAAGTATCCTACGGGACTTACTCACCAACCTGGACCTCCTTCCTGATGTGTCATGTGATGTGTAGGTGTTGCATAATAAAGCATGCCATGTAGTAGTATCATGCTAGGATTGCATTGTGAATGAGCATTTGGCTACTTGCTGTGTTTGAAAACAGAACGGTCGTTATCTGTGAAGTCCTAGAGTCTTTGTTAGGGTTATAGGGTAGCCCAGCCCCATCGGGTTTGCCCTGAGTCAATCGAGTCGATATGAGCATGATTTGATAGCCCAGCACCATCGGACAAGCGATGATTTGTTGATGTGATGAGTTATGATGTTGAGCATGCTATGATGTCGTGGTCCGTGCACCACCACGAGGAAATGGGTACCGTACTGGCCAGTTCCACTCATGAAAAAGGGGGTGGAGTAGGAGAAGGATATGCCACTTGGCATTGTCTTGGGCCCTTTACAATATTTCTGCATATTATTATAATTGTCAAAGCATGCTTGTGTGATTTAAATCCTATATTGCATTAGTTCATCCTTTATTTAGGTATAGGCATGTTATGTGGCCTCAGTGCGGTCAAAGGACCTGCAGGCAATTACCGGGTCTAACTTCGTGGATAGTGTTAGGTACCACTCCTTACTTGCTCCTTGCTTCTGTGACGGGAAATCCCTTGGCAAATCGAAGAATCTGGCTAATCTTCTAACTTGGAACAAATGGTGATCACCCACTTATGATTTGGTTTTGACCCGGCCATGTCGTGGCACTTTGTATCTTAATTTCGCTTCCGCCTTACTTTCTTTTGCAATGAATTTCACGACTTAGCCTTTAGGACAGGTTAAGGGTACCCAACGACCCTACAATGCTTTTAGGGTTCGAAATCCCTCTTTCTTACTTATCTTAAAATGAGGTTTGAAACCTCGACCCGTACCTAGATTGCAAGATCCGAACAAGGGGTTTCATCCCTTGAAACGTAACCCGGGAATCATAATTCTGGGCCATTACAAGCTTCCCGATGGCGACTTGCCTCCAGGAGATCTGTTGGTCTCCTACAGGCATCATAGGGGTCATTGGCTGTGGTCCGATCCTACATATCAGCACCAGCTACTGAAGGTTCATCACCGAGCGACAAACCTGAATTCTTTCCGCTGGTATTTGTATGTTGGTCCGGGCAAATGGGTGCAGGATATGGACCAATCCGGTCTGTTGGGGCTGCTCGACTTGAGCTGAGACGGAGTTGATGTCTAGTTGTTGACTGTCTTCATTGAGCACTGGCAGCCAGAGACGAGCTCGCTCCACTTCCCATGGGGTGAGATAACCATCATCCTCTACAACGTCGTGTGTTTGATGGGGTTACCTATTGACGGGTTACAGTGCACCCCTATGTTTGAGCCACTCCAGTTAGAGCCTCGACTTCAACAGATGTACGGTTGGATTGTGGCCCAGCTCAAGCACAACAGAACCAAGTGCGGAGTGGCTATCAACCACTTGAAGGAGGATTGGCGAAATTGGCACGATCACCGTGACTTTCAGTTTGTCGGGCTCAATGACGATATGAGACAGCGCCACTACTAACTTGTTATTGCGTTCTTGGCTACGCTGCTAGGTGCGGCCATCTTCATTAACGAGTCCCAGAGTCGCGTACATTTCCAGCTATTCGGGCTAGTTTGGGACTTACAGCGAGCTGGTACACTAGCATGGGGAGCAGGAGTACTTGCCTTCCTTTACCGGGGATTGGGGGAGGCCTTGAGAGGCAGCGCTACAGGAATACGCGGGTGTAGTTTGCTTCTACAGGTTAGTGTTTAATATGTAGATTTGTTTATGTATTTTTGTACATATAATAGTGCTATAATGGTATAAACTATCCATGCTTAGATCTGATTGTACTTCCCTTGTTTTTGGGGTCCGCTTCACCCGGACAAGGCTAGACAGTCTGATCCCCGATACATGGCACGATTCGACCCGTCAAAGGTGGCGAAGAAGGGGAACGACAGGGACAAGCGCAAGCGTGGGGGGGGGGGGGGGGAGCTTCGGGCACATGAGCTTGAGCGTATGACCATATATGAAGTAACGTGCTTTCCAGTTTTTATGATTTTAACTGCAGATGTCAATTTGATTATTCATCTAACATAACGTTTACCACATAGGTCGCATGGGTGTCTTTCGGCTTAGACCTTGATTTTACAGGTTAGTACAGATCGTCCACCTATCGAGGCACCATTAGATAATGTGGCATTCAGGAGTCGTACATGCCAAATAGGGTGCTCCGACAGTTCGGTCGTGTTCAGGAGATCTCATTGGACGTCATCTCACCCAGCGTGGCACAAAAACCGTGGTGGATGAAGAAGCGTTACGTCGTGACGTTTGCCCTCGAGCACGAACGTTGGACCTCACAAGACCCTGACAGATTCTACCCTTTCACGGGTCACCGACGGTCGCTCGAGAGATGTCAGGGAGGCGTCTCAGCTGACTACCTGGCTTGGTTCCAGTCCCAGAGTCGAGGTCATGTGTTGCCCACGATAGTGATACGAGATGATGATCCACCGGCTCTGCCTATGCACCTAGACGACGTGATCGGACCAGCTAAGGCTGCTGAGCGCCAGGACCTCGTCGACAAGATGACATAAGGTATTCAGGCATTGGTTGGACATCCTCAGTTTGACCAAATGTACGAGCATATCATGAGCTTCATTGGATCTTTTCAGTAGATCCACTCTATTTTGTTTTCTTTATGACATACTATATGTATTTGGTAGTCATACTTTATTTTGTAGTTCGTTTTGTTTGCATTGTTGTTTTTTCATGGTTTTTACAAATTGACAACAACAAACATTCATATGTCGAGTCGATTTCGGGTTTGTCAATTTTTTCCTTTTTATATTAAAAATTCATGATTTGATAATTTTGCGATAATTTTAAAATTCTAAAATTAAAGGCGTTGTTAATAAGTCCTAGTGTTTGTTACATACTATATCTGATCTAAAATATTTTATTTTTATTATTTCTCGTAATTTTTAATAAAATGTAATAATATATAAATATCAAAATTTTAAATAATTTTTTAAAAATAGTTTTATTAAAAATTTGATATTTTATATATTATTATATTTTATGAAAAAATATTTGATTTTTAGTATTTCTCGTAATTTTTAATAAAATGTAATAGTATATCAAATATCAAATTTTTAATTTTTTTTAAAATAATTTCATGAAATTAGTAATAAGCGTAGAGTTGTTTTAATATTTTAATATTTTTAAGAATTTTTATCTTCTTAAAAAATGTGTTAAAAATAAACAATCAAATACTATCGATCGAATGGATTATTACACAATACAAATAAATATAAAAGTTGATTTGAAAATGAAATATCAAGTGATTGTAATTATAAAATGTAATAACTTGGAATTTCCATAAAAAACTAATCATATATAATTATAAATCAACCGGGTCATCGGGTAAATCGGGTAAAAAATTACCGAATCAATCGGGTCACTAGGTCGAAAACTAGATTATCCAAAAATATTTCGGGTTTGGGTCGGAAAATTACCGGGCGTTCTGGTTGGGTCAACCGAGTCGGGTTCTGTTTTGACAGGTCTAAATCAAGATTAAGAAATCAGCTTTAAGAAAACGGTGTCATTGAACATTAATGCCTAACGGACCAATTAATGATCTGTTTATACATATATGAAAAAGTATGAGATATTTTTTTAACAAAGTAAAAGTGGTGGTATTTATTTCACACCCTCTAAAAGGTTGAATTATTTAATTTAATTTTCCCTATAAAAAATAATCTCGTGGGCCGAAACTTTTTTGCACAATTACTACTCATTTAACTCTCTCTTACCAACTAAGCTAGAGAGAGTCTTCGTGTTTTATTACAATTTTTTTTAACAAATTATACCAATTCAACATATATATTTTAATTCGCCTCGCGGGGCGGGGGTGGGCGATAAGCCCTTCTGATCTCGAAAGGGATCCACCATTTGTTGTGAGGCGGGTTAGTGGGATGGGTTTTCATCCATAAACGTGACGCGGGTGGTGTGGATGTGCGGTCACCCACCCGTGGGTAATTTTCACCACTAAATGTGTGCTTTATATAAACATATAATGAAAACTAATACTCCGTAACAAATAGAGGGGGAGCGTGCTTCGCAGTCTACTAGGCTTTGCGGTAAACTTACAATGTAAATGTAGGCTTTTTTGCTAACAAGTTACTGTGTTTATGAGGTCAATTAGGGGTAGTGACTAATGAGGTCATTACCACTGATTAAACTAGCCCAAACTATTGGAGTTCTAAATTAAGTATTACTACTAGCTAATGGATAATGGGTTCACTTTTGCAAAAGTACATCCTATCCCTTTGATAGTCTGTTGATTTTTTATTAAATGAAAAACAATTTCCCACTAAGAGTGCAGTAATAGAATATTGGGAAATTCATTAGGGTAATTGCAAACTTTTGCAAAATTTCATGTGATAAACAATTTTTTTTTCAAATTTCGTACGGTAACCATGAAATTTTATAAAAGTTTGTGTAATAACCACATTGTAAATTAATATTTCAAAATCAAGTTTTTTATTTTTAAAAATATATATATAAAAAGATTTTATCGTATATTATTTCAGAAAATACTTTATAGCATTGTGAATTATTTTGAAACTCTTTTAAAACTATTTTTTATATACATTATCTTATAGACAATCCAACTTTTTTTAATCAAAATCTTATGCATTTAATTTTGATTTGTTTTAAATATTTAGGTTTTATTTAAAAAAAATAGCTCAAAATAATACGATTATCAATCATAAACCAATATTAATTAATTAATAAAGAATTTGAAAATTACTAAAAGGTAAATATTCCATACTCCGTATTAAACAATTTTTGCTATGAGGCAAATTTTGACCCATTTTTCGACCAATTTTTTACGTGGAAACCAAGGTGCAAAAATTTAATAATATGATGCTACATCGTTAAATACCCAAACATAATTTTATTTAAGAAATAATGATTTTGAGTATAATTGGATTTTTACAGTAAATGTACGTACTCAATATTGGTTTTTTTACATAAGTTACATGTGGGTATTTAATAATTTGAAACCACATTTTTATTTATTTATTTTTAATACGCAATTAAGCATGTCACATCTATTATATATGGAGTATAATAAAGGAGAAATCGTATGTGACACACGTCACATTCTCCTTAATCGTAGTAAAATTAACCAATAAAAAAATTATCTCCTAGCCTTAATTAATCTTAAGATAATAGTCTTTCAATTTTCTATATATGGATATATTTTGGAAATATTTTACCAAATTTTGTAAGATGTCGATAATAATTATATATAAAAAAAATTTCTCTTATCCACTTAATCAATATGTAGTACTCCATCCGATTCAAAATAAGTGTCATTTTAGCTTTTGACACAATTTTTAAGTAAAGTATTAATTATCATTGATTTTATACAATTTTTTTCTAAATCTTATCATTTATTAAATGGTTACCAACTTTTTCAACCAATAAGTGGAGAATTTGAAAGAAAAAATAGTCAACAAATAAAATTTTCACTAACAATTTTCATTAATCAATCTATTAAATTGCCTACCAAACATAAAACGACACTTATTTTGGATCAAATTCAAAAGTCTAAAACGACACTAATTTTGGATAGGAGGGAGTATGTAGTATATCTTAATATAGTTTTTTTTTGATAATTTTTCTATCTTCAGTCCAATTTTATCCATAATCCATAATTTTTTTTATATAAAAAAGTATTTATTACATGCGTTATGAGGACTTTGTAAAGTTAAAATAATAAGTTATCTAAGTTTTATATTATACATAATGAAATATCGAATTGTTTACGCCTATAAAAATTATACAATCAATTTTATAATCTAAGGTTTGACCTTTGGTTTATTTTAGAATCGTAGAATTAATAGAATGTGCATTAATACTAAATTTATTTAAATAATACTTTCTTTTAATTCTATGTTAATTATGTAACAATTCAGAAGTATTGAAAGAAATTAATTAGTTGATTGAACATTTGAATGAGTATTAATATCAAATTTATTTAAATTAAAAAAACGGCATGTAGTGTGAATATTGAACTAGTTGTTATTGTAATAATGCACAATAATAAAAATATAAGACAGTTATTTAAGCTAATTTATTAAAACTTTCCATAAAAACTATTATGAAATCTCATAACTACCACATAAAATTTATAAAAATTCATGATCACCACAAGGAATTTCCATAAAATATTCAAACACATTCGAATATTTTCCAACCTTAATTATGTTCAGAATTACATGCTATGCTACTCTCTGCCTTCACCTAGAACTAAGTAAACAATGAAATTCCCTTCTTCCCACTCCTTTTTTTTTTAATAAAGCATGTAAACAATGAAATTAAAGAAATAAATAAACAAATGGGGTCATTTAATAATGATGGACTGGTTAGTTTGAATAATAAATAAAGCATAAGATGTATTTTGTATTGGCCAAAAAAGATTAACTGAAATTTTAAATACTTTCTTATGGGCCTATGGCACTTTGTTTTTTTTTTAAATAAATAAATAAAAATAAATAGACATTAAAAAATGCTTTCAGTGAACAAACACTGCCCACAAGGACTCCTGAAACACCGTTGGTCAGCGGTGTCACTGCTTGGTGGTGGCGTCAGCACCTCGTCTATGTTGTCCCCGACTTTTCTGGGATTGGTTCGCTTGTTCGATTGTATTTGTTTGCGTTCCACCGTTTGTACTGCACCCTTTTTCCTGTTTTTACGTTGTATGTTAAGACGGTTCGACGTCTGTCGACTCTGTCGGTCTCTCGAGGTGTCGGACATGTCCGATCCGACCTCGAATTATTTCCTAATAAAAAAGAACATGCCCTTTTGACTCATCGCTCATGGCACTCTTTGAGATAAATAATTCTTGAATTATTTTTGAGATTATTATATCTAATTAAAATTTTGAATATTTGGTTGGCACGTAAAAAAATTAAACTAAAAATTAGGTAGAATTTTTTCCATGTAGTTCAATAGTCCAGTTTTTTCCTTAAAATATACCATTTAATCTTTTCGAACATTTTATTTTTACATATATTAATTGATTTTCCCTGCACATGTTTTAAGTTCTAACTTATAAGATTGAAAAGTTTATTATGAGAAGCATAATCTTTTTGAAAGGAGAAAAGTGGGCATGGAAATAAGATTAAGTTAGAATTCAACTCTTAAGTTATATATATAAAATATTGATTGAGCTTAATGTGTAGATGAAAACATTAAGACCCCTTTGATATTGATAAACTCTAATCTAAAAACAAATTGTAAAACAAAAAACTCTTAATCCAAAAAAAATTGCACGACAAAATCAGTGATAGAAATCATAACGAAGAAAACGGCACAAGATCTACGCAGTTCTGAACACCCTACTCTGTAAAATCTCAACAGGGGAGGTCTGGTCCTAATATCCACTAAGCATCAGGAAACAGGATACAAGTTGGCTATGGCGACAAAGCACTAAAAAAGAGTAACACTGGAACCTCAAAACCAAAACAAAAGAGAAACAAGGAAGAAGTCCCCTGAATGGGCAATCGAGAAGCTTCCTGGAACGGAGATCTCTCGGCCACACCACCAGTGACACCATGACACCATTGGGACCACCGTCTTCCTCAAATATACTCATAGAAGAGCAATCAGCATCTCTCTCTCTCTCTCTCTCTTTGATAGAGCATAATTGGGCTCGTTTGTTTAGATAACTAGGGAAAGGAAAGGTAAGGTATTAAATTTTACACATAAAATGTATATGATCACCAATTTTTGTGAGTTTGGAGGAGAGGATGGGGGGAATATTAACCCATCCTAGAGGTATTAGTTACCCCCCTCAAAATTAGGGAATAGAAGGGTAACACATTTGTATGGAAAATGGGAGAAGGAGGGGAATGATTAGAATAGTGATCAATGAATCTTAACTTAAATATGAACTATATTCATGAGGGTAATCATTACTTTTCCCTACCAAAAAACAAACGGGGGCTTAGTATTGCATAATAGATTATATTTAGTATAGTTTAGTTGTGAATATTGCATATTTTAGTTATAATTACATGTTTACTTGTGGTGTTGGAAGAGTCGGAATCTAAACGTGTTTATGGTTAATTTCAGGTAAATGTGGATCCAACGAGGAATGAGGAGACTCTTGGATGAAGGAAGATTCAAGTTTAGGAAGAAAAGTGAAGTGCACGGAAGCAGAGTCGAATTTCGAGAGTCTAAGTGAAGAACAAGTCAGCAGAAATTGTCGCCAGACAAGCTGAACTTGTTTCGCACTTTCTAGAGGCCTCGGTGGTCCGATTGACTATTATAACCATGCGTTGGAAAGCTCTCTTCGAGATCTACAACTTTCGTGTTGATATCAAGACCAAATTCGAAACGGAAAAATCACTGTGAACAGTAAAAGCCGCCCCACGGCTCGAAGCTCTGACGAACAATTTCGCTGATCGCCTGGCCGCCCCACGGCCTCTGGTGGCTGCCCCACGGCCCTCGCAGAAACGCAACATTCAGTGCCGAACTTTAATTAGGGTTTAAGTCTATTTCTTGGCCGACTTTTGGAGGCTTTTATAAGACTTTTCTAGTTTATTCTTTTATTCACCTTATGCACTTTATTCCATTGTTGAGAGCGCCGTTGAGCATGAGCAATTAAACTCTCAAGGTTTCGCCTACAGTTTGGATCTTTGATTGTTGAATTGTGAGTTTCTTAATCTAGTTCTTATTCCTATTCCAATGTTTTGACTTCTTTGTGCTTAATTGCTTGAATGTGTTTTATTCTCTCTGTCTTGATCAACTAGTTAGAGTAGATTCATTCAATTGCTAGGGTTTTGCAGATTCCTCGTAGCGAACCTTAACCCAAGTGGCAATCATATCCCTTTAGGACTCGTAGGACTAATTGGATGTGTAGGAAGTTGAATATATGTTAAATATCGACTCGTAGCTTGATATTGCATATACCTTGGTTAATTCATATTCTTAATGCTATCTCTAGGTTAAATCTTAACTGTGTTAGGGTTATTTAGAGATAAGAGTTGCTAGGACTCGTAGGACTAGTAATTTACCTAAGATCTGGACAAGGACATTGATAGGAAAAGACAAGAACTAGAGGCTGAAACAAGGATCGAATTCATCAATCGAAGTGATAAATTATAGGTGAACCTATTTCTCTCCACTGCATTCTACAATCAATCTACTTTGTTTGCTTGCTTCCGCTTTGATAAAAGGCGGATCTTTTTCACACCAAAAACCCCCATATTCTCTACTAGCGATTAGATTTATACTTGAATTGAATAGATTTCCCTGTGGATCGACCTCTTGCTTACACACTATACTAGTTGTGAGTTTGAGTATTCTTTGGCAAGAACAACGACAGGTTTCCTCTTGTCACTCTTCTAGGATTTCACACTTGAGGTTCAGAGTACATAGTAGACCGAAGAGGCTTTATATATCCCTTAATGAGGCTCAACGGTTCAAAACACATGGGCCTGACATTATACTGAGCCGGATCAACCCAATACAATAATAAGCTCATATTTGTTTTCGGAATGAGGTTTACCTAAGTGTGAAATAATATGCACATAACATATCTTTATAATATAGTTACTAGATTAAGATCAAGGGATCTAAAACCTTCGACATCCAAAAAATGTCTAAGAGGTCCTTGCAACCTTAATCATGTATCCAATATTATTTGACCTATTGTTGTTGTAGGAGGATGTGTCAAGTATGAAATATAAATAAACTATAAAGCAAACTGACTCATTGTCTCAGCAAATAAATACAAGACTTCCTCCCGTTGTAGTAGAAGGCAATCAGGATCGATCCACGAGGAAGCGTGTCAGCGCCCGCCTTTTCAGTTCCAAATCTCAGCACGATCTCGACCAGAAGTGTCCTCGACGTCGACCAGTGTCCTCGACGCTGACCACATTGTCGACTAAAACAGAAAGCAGAAACGAACAGAAAACAAAAACGAAAGCGAAGTAGTCGATCTCGACCAAACCAACTCGACGACGACCAACTTTGTCGATTTCGACCAAACCTGGTCGATCTCGAGTAAAAACAGAAACTAAAATCGTAACTTTTCGCAAGACAGAACACGAAACTGATGAAATAAAATCAATAAACTAAAGACTTCCAGAATCAGGGTATTAACACCACAACGATAACCAAGTAAAATAACACATAAAGGTATAAAAGATCATGTTTTTCATCAAATAACTTTCGTTCTTAACAAATAGAAAGATAGAGGCTTTCGCATAAACTCTAATTGTTACTAACCCTTTTTCACATAATTAATCCAAGTTGCATTAAGATCACTTTTGCTTCAATAACACAAACAAGGATCACCTTCAACTCACGCAAAAGAATCATGCTCGTACGGATAGAAGACGAAATTGCATCAAAAGATTGTACCTTTACCGCATTACCTTTCATGGCTACCGTCGGGCTCACCCCGACCCTAGAAGTTTGGTGACTACTCGCTCTTCATCATGAATAAACTCATCAAAAATTTCAGGAAAATAAATTGCATTAATAAACTAAAAGAAATCTTACAACCGATCGAAGCCAAATTCCGCTCTCCCTTCACAACTCCAACCTCTCTCGGCCACAATGCTCTCTCTCTCTCTCTCTCTCTCTCTCTCTCTCTCTCTCTCTCTCTCTCTCTCTCTATGTCACTAATTGTAACTAAATTGGAATTGAATTGAATTGAATGCCTAGAAAACAGCCCCTTATGCTTTACTTATAGTATTTATTCCCTAGCTAATCTAGGAAAGAAATATCTATCTATATCTAAACTTCCTATCTAAAATATTAAGATAAAACTTGGAAAGAAAACAATTATATATAAAAGCTAATATGGATAAATCTTCCTTCTCTTGATAGATCTTGATGTCTCTTGATAGAATATCTCGAATCTTGGCTTGCAAGTAACCACAAATGCTCGGATTTCTCCTCGTACTCGACTCGGACTGCTCTGGAATGTCCTCGACGTCGACCAAACTCTTCGACGTCGAGTAGAATTCTCCTCCCGGGGTTGCACTCGAGCAGGCTTCGGACTCGTCGACTTTCCTCGACATCGAGTTGTTTACTCGACGTCGACCAAGTGTGGCTCCTCGAGTGCTCCTGCTCGACTTCTGGATTTTGACTTGACGTACTCGATATCGACCAAGTTTAGTCGACATCGACCAGACTTGTCGAGTGCTTCTTTCTCGTCCTTTGCTCGATTTGTCCTGGTTCAGCTACTTTTGACCTTGGACTTTCTGTAGTTGACTTCGAGCTTTCCGTCCTCTCTTTGAATTGCTGTAAAATGCCTCGGTTTTTGCGAAATTAAACATAAACTAGTGTAGACCCCACAATTTGGCAAATAAGCATAAACTACATAGATTTTGTACTATTCTAACCCAAATGTATGAAATACATGCAAAAATCGATATAAAAGTAAGTAGAAAACATGTAAAATTAGGCTCACAACACCTATAAAGCATATTATTTCATCACTTTAGGTAATTACAAGTTTAAATGTTAATGTCACACATATGGCTAACTTATTACAATATACAAATTTAAACAATCATATCAATTGACCTCCTAAACTTGTTATTGTTCCCCAGTTTCCTCCCACCTTAGGGTCCTAGTTTTTCTCCTGTCCGTCCTTGATCTAAGTGTGATTGTTGCTAAGGTGTATCCAGAATATGCAGGCCATCCCTGCAATAAGAAAACTTGTTAGCACTGACAACCTTAGTGCTAAAATAAGAAGGATTCAAAGCACTCTTAATGTTGCACACATTAAGCAGTTTGTGTTAGACATTCTTCCTAATTTAGTGGAACTTAACATCAATATGTTTGGTTCTCTCATGATATAGAGGATCTTTGCACAGATAGATAGCACTTTAGTTATGAATGTACACAGTAGGCAGATAAGTTTTCCTTTCAATTTCCTCAAGAAGACCCCTAAGCCAAATAGCTTCTTTAGCAGCTTCTAGGCAGCCATATATTCAACTTCAGTAGAGAAAAGAGCTACAACTGACTGCTGTTGAGACTTCCAAGAGACACAATTACCGGCCCAAGTGAAATAGAAAGAAGTGGTAGATTTTCTGTTATCTCTATTACTAGCATAATCAGAATCAAAATACGTACCATGCAAGTTCATTCTTAGAGTTGTGTTCAGAATAAGCAAGACAATTTTGTTCAGTACCACAAAGATATCTCAGCGGATATTTCATAGCATTCTAATGGGGTTCACCAGGATTAGACATGAATCTACTCAAAACACTGATAAAAAAAAAGCAATATATGTCCTATTACATATCATAGCATCGATAACATATCCAACAACTACATCATAAGGCACATTGCTCATTTTCTTAATCTCGTATTTAGATTGAGGACATTGTTTCTTAGATAACTCAAAGTGCCCTCCTAATGGGACAGCAGCAGGTTTAGAGTTAAGCATGTGAAACCTATCAAAGACTTTATGAATATATTCAGACTGAGATAACCACATAAGCTTTTTTTGTTTTATGAATATTAATACCAAGGGTTTTTTGAGCATGTCCCAAATTTTTCATATCAAGTGCATTTTCAGATCTCTCTGAACTCCATAAATGAGTATCTCAAAATTTGATATAAAAAGAATGTCATCTACATACAAAAGCACATAAAGAGGAGAATGAGAACTAGCACCCTTGAAATAAAGATAAGTATCATATTCACTTCTATGAAAACTAAGCTTAATCATACAAGAGTCAAATTTCAGATTCCATTGCCTAGGAGACTGTTTGAAGCCATAAATGGATTTGTTAAGTAAGCAAACATGTTCAGGTTTCAACTTATCAACAAAACCCTTAGATTGTGACATGTAAATAGTTTCATCAAGTCCTCCATGCAAAAAAATAGTTTTAACGTCCATTTGCTCAAGTTCTCAGTCATACACAACAACCATAACAAGTAACAACCTCATAGTCTTATACTTAACTACTGGAGCAATTATGTCATTATAGCCAATGCCCTCCCTTTGAGTAAAGCTCTTAGCAACTAATCTAGCCTTGAATCTAGGTGGTTCCTTAGAACTGACACCCTCTTTCACCTTATTAATCCATCTACACTGAATAACCTTAGCCTTTTCTGTTTTTTTTTAAACTAATGCCCATGCATTATTAGTCATGATAGATTTGATCTCATCATGTATAGCTTTTTATTTAATTTTTGGCTTCGGAACATTTCACAACAAGTTCATAAGTTTCAGGCACAAAAGGATTTATCACAATATCAGAAGCCAGGAAAACATACTCAACAATATTAGATGGAAATTTTTTTATTAGGGATTCTAACCCTAGGAACTCTATCTCTAGTGAATTGATGGTCATAGTTGTCATGCAGAGGAATATTCACACCATAATCACACACATCGCCAGCATTAGACTCATGCAAAGAAGAAGATAAAGAGGTAGGGCTAGAGTTCAACTCCCTTTGCCGAATTCCCTCCCATAATTGTTGTGTATGGAAGTTTCCTACTTCATTACTTTTATCTTGAGCACTGTCTTGAGCCTCTATAGGATGAGTGTTCTCTTTGCTTGCAGACCCTTCAAGAGGCTGCCTTGCAGCAAAAGATGATGAATCACTTGTTGTGGTATTGGAATGATATCCAATATCGAATTCCTCTACTTCCTGCTCAGGTGGAAAGTCATTCTGAGCATAGAAATGTCTTGTGGTTGGTACTGCTTAAATCTCATTAGCTCCATTGGTACCTATCTGCTAAGAAGAAGATGTTAGCATAGTTTTGAATGGAAACTCAGATTCAACAAAAGTAACATTCATTGAGATGACGACCTTATAGCCATGAGGTTGAATATGAGGATCTTATATCCTTTAACATCGTCTGGATAACCCAACATAACTCCCTTTTGAGCTCTTGGGTGTAGCTTCTCTTGTGAAACATGGGAATAAGTTGCACACCCAAAAGATTTAAGGTAAGTCATGTTGGGTTTTCTTTTCTAGTCCACATCTCATGTGGTGTCCTAAAGTTCACCACAGAAGATGGATACCTATTTATAAGGTAAGTTGTTGTGGTAACAACCTTACCCCACAAGGAATGCTTCAAACCAGCACTAACTAACATGCATCTAGCTAGACTTTTCTAGTAATGTCCTATTCATTCTTTCTGCAATACCATTTTTTCTGGTGTACCAGGAATTGTCAAATGTCTTTTTATGCCATGTAACTAGGCCCGGACCTGAGGCAAGGCCCAACAAGCCGTCGCCTCAAACCCACTTTCATTAGGGGCCCAACAGCTAAATATATGTATATATAATATATAATAAAAATAATTGAATGCACATTGAGAACAAAAAGACAATTTGGCCTGGCAGATAGGGACAAAGTGGGAGGGAGGGTAAGGTTGAAACTGTAAACGTAGGTTCAAATCCCAAGTTTTGCATTTTTGCCTCTTTTTTTTTTAAATTAGAAATGTCTTTGATTAGCTTCCTTTATTTTTCTTTTGTTTTTATACTTTGATGTGTAGTAAAGAACCCGATTTTGAAATCTCGCCTCAGGGATTCAAAATCTCAGGTTCGGCTCTGCATGTAACTCGACATTGTAATATTCCAGACCATTGTCAGTTTTAAGACACTTTATACTTTTGCCATTTTGATTTTCATCAAGGGTTTTCCAGGTTACAAATTTTTCAAAAGCTTCATTTTTTATTTTTAAAAGATAAAACCAAACCTTTCTTGAAAAATGGCCCATAAAAGTTATAAAGTATTTTTTTTACCTCCAACAGTTTCTACTCGTGCAGGCTCCCACATATCAGAGTGGACATATTCTAATGGCCTCTTAGCAACATAGGTAGAAGTGTTAAAAACATGTTTAGTTTTCTTTCCAAGAACACAAGTTTCACATAAATCTAACTTAGCAGTTTTTTTTTTGCCAATAAACCGTGTTTAAACAAGTATTGCATGCTTTTGTTTCCTATGTGACCAAGCCTACTGTGCAGGAGTTTAGTTTGGTCTAAGTTTAGGTTTGACATCTCTATCACCTCTTAATATTTAACACTTCTTACAATAGTGACTCCATACTTTTTGACATCTCTAACACCATGCTTAATATTTATATCAAAACCAAGATCATCAAAAGTAGACTTAGACAAGAGCCTCCTCCTAAGGTCTAGGACCCATCTAGCATTTTGGAGGACTCTAACCTTACCATCATACATGCATAAGGTAACATTACTTATACCTTTAATTTCCAGTGAGGTCAAGTCACCTAACATGACTTTACATCCATTGAAAACCTACAAGGAATTGAAATCACATTTAACCTCCATTCACAAGGATATTGAGACTCAAGATCAGAAGCAAACTTATTTTTCCCTTTTTCATTTTCATCCCTTTGTTTCGTACGACACTCGTTAATGTAATGACCAACGAAACCACAATAATGACATTTTTTATTTTTCTTCTCAGAAGTAGAAGCAATGATTTATCATCATTCTCAGATTTTTTTTATCCTTGTTCTTATCCTTGTTCTTTTTCTTCTCGCCTTTTACCACTAACACCTCAGTTAGTCTCAGATCCATTTTCAGATTTAGTCTTAAATACCTTTAACCTTTATTTTTCTGTACAATAGATTTAAGAATTTTGTCTTTAGTTATAGAGTCCTGACTATACTGTATAACATCTTTAAACACATCAAACTGAGCAGACAGAGAATTAAGAAACAAGATAGCCAGATATTCATCTTTAATAGTGTCCTTTTTTTTTTATCAAATCTCTCAAGGTCCCGAGTCATTCTTAAGAATTTATCTAGATTGGATTGCAGAGATTGATTAATGTCCATTTTAAAGTTAAACAGACAACACAGGATAGCAATACGGCTAAGCAAGGACTTAGTCAAATATAGGGTTTCCGGAGTATCCCATAGGGCCTTAGGGTTAGTATACTCACAACCTGATGAGCCACATCGTCAGCCAACCTAATGAAGATATCAAAGTGGGCCGTCTCATCAAGATCCTTCTTCATGGCTTCAGTGGCTCCTTCAGGGTACTCAACTTTCACAGTCTTTTAATACTTCGCCTTGATAAAGATTGCTTTCAACTTTAGTTGCCAAATTGCAAAGTTGGTAGTCCCATCATATGGCTGAATTCTTATCGAGTTTTCTGACAATTTTAATTGGTACTTGTAAGTGAGCCCAAAAAACCAAGTCAGAAAAAGGAAGATAACACATAGAAACTAACACAAAACGAAAGGGACTTAGTGGATTGAAGGAAGATCTAGGGTTTAAGAAAACCCACAGGTCTATGTTGAAAACACAAAGGCGAAACACAAACAAAAAACAAAGACAGGAGTAGAAACGTCACAACTTGGATATGAACAGAAAATCCTCATATCTGAACCCTAGGGTCGCAAAACCTTAGTTTTTGAGGAACCTCACTCTGATACCAATTTGATGTTGGTTTTTTCGCTCAAAAATCTTTTAAAAAATGAAGAGAGTAAGAAAGAACGAAGAAGATGACGCAAGATTTGTGAACGCAGTTTGGGAAACCCTACTTTGCGGGATCTCAAGAAGGGAGATCCAGTCCTAGTATCCACTAAGCATCAGGAAACAAGGTTACAAGTTGGCTATGATAGCAAAGCATTAATTAAAAACGAGTAACACTAGAACCTCAAAACCAAAAACATAAGAGAAACAAGGAAGAAGGAAGAAGAAGCCCCCTGAATGGGCAACCGAGAGGCTTCCTGGAAGCTTCTCACAGAGATCTCTCGGCCACACCACCTGTGACACCACTCAGACCACCGTCTTCCTCAGATCTACTCACAGAAGAAAAATCATCATCTCTCTCTCTCTCTCTCTCTCTCTCTCTCTCTCTCTCTCTCTCTCTCTCTCTCTCTCTGCCAGGGTTTCACACTTAAGGCTCAGAATACACAGTAGACCGAAGAGGTTTTATGGCCCTTAGCTGAGTTAGGGTTATATGTGAGCTCCAATGGTTCAAAACACATGGGCCAGACATTATATTGAGTCGTTCGACCCAATACAATAATAAGCCCATATCTATTTTCAAAATGAGGTTTACCTAAGTGTGAAAAATATTCACATAACATACCTTTATAAAATGGTTACTAGATTAAGATCAAGGGATCCAAAACCTTAGACATCTAAAATGTCTAGGGGGTCCTTACAACCTTAATCATGTATCCAATATTATTTGACTTGTAGAGCATATTATTTCATTACTTTAGATAATTACAAGTTTAAATGCTAATGCCACACATATGCCTAACTTATTATAATATGCAAGTTTAAACAATCATAACTGATAGATTACATAAGCTTTATATTGTATAGTGGGCCAAAAGGCTCAATCCATTGTAACCTATATATATGATTAATCAATGAATGAAACCCTCGAGGATGACTTTACATCAATTCTATCATTCTACATGGTATCACAACCTTTTCTTCCTCACGGAACCCTAATTTGATCCTCTCGCCCCACCCCTCCTCTTACCGTCGCCGGTGTCGTCTCCTCGCCGCCGCTCTCTCTCTCTCTCTCTCTCTCTCTCTCTCTCTCTCTCTCTCTCTCTCTCCCCCTCGCCTCACCGGCCCCTCCCCGCCGCCGACCGGCCTCCCTCACCGGCCTCCTCCTCTCTGTCCAGATCCCCTTCCTCCCTCTTCTCTTGCTCTCGCTGGTCTTCTCCCTCGCTCGCAGCACACTCCACCGCCGCTGCGCAGATCCGAGCTCGCCGGCCACCACCAACACAACCCGGCCCAGATCCGGCTACCCCGAGCCTGGATCCGTCCCTCTCCGACTTGTGCGCACCCAACCGCCACATGCCGTCGAGAGCCCGTTTCCTTTCTGGAAAAAAATGTGCTCACACGAGTTTAGTTGCAGCCGCGGCATATGCAGCGGCCGCTGCATCAGCTGCGGCATCAGCATCGATAGCGGTCGCGGCTCTATGCATTGGTCGCGGCATACGAGGACTCGCGACCCTCGTCCTTGGAACGCCCCCCCTCGATGGTCCCTGGTGCCTGGCTTCAACCCTCATTGGATGCACTTCGGCTCTCCTGCTCCTCGACATGCCGGTTCTCAGGCCTATCTGACATCGTCTGATCAAGGCTATGTTTCGGCTGATGGGCATCACGCCTTCTCCTCTATGCAGCCGACATCTCCCGACTCTTCTTGGTACATGGACACTGGTGCCTGTTATAAGGAGGAAATCGAGTATGAAATATAATAAAATAGATCAAACCAGATTTAGGCCCACACAAATAATTACAAGACTTCCTCCCGATGTAGCAGTGGGAAGTCAGGATCGATCCACGAGGAAGCGTGCCAACGGATCCTAGGGAGCGGAGAAATCTCACGGACAGAAGTCGACCACAGGTTGTCGATCTCGACTAGGGTTAGTCGATAGAAGATCGGACAAGTCGAGCAGCGCAGCAGCAGCTTCCGATGGTTTTGGTCGAGATCGAGCAAGGGGTACTCGAGATCGAGTAAGGTTGCTGACGTCGAGTTGGCTTGGTCGAGTTCCTGCACACAGAAGCTACGGTGATTCTGGAATCGAAGATCAGTAACTCGAGATCGACCAGACTTGGTCGAGATCGAGTAAGACAGAAACTAAAACGAAACAAAATAAAGGCAAAGGCTTTGGGACTCTCGAAAATAAACTATATGTAAAAAGACTTCCAAGATTGGGGTTTGCGACAACGATAACCAAGCATGCATAAGGTAGAAATAAAACAGATAATCATGTAAATCACATCAAAGGACTAAGCTTTCGCCTTTTCCAACAATCAGACAACTCTTTCAAGAAACCCTAATTGTCTCTACTGATTTTATGTTTACAATCCAAGTTGTTAGCATGGACCTCCAATAAATGGGTAATAAACACATAACAAGTAGTAGATGCTCAAAATATGATAAAAGTCGGATCTTTTACCTCAAACACGCATGGCTATCGTCGGGCTCGCCCCAACCCTAGAAGTGGGTGGACTACTTGCGCTTCATCGCAACCTCAGACATTGATTGATGAAAAGAAACTTGCATTAAACTAAATTCAAAGCTTTTACAATCCCGGCGATCCAACTCTTGTTGAATGCCAAAACCCATAAACCTCTGAACTCCTAAACCGTCTCTGTGAACTACTTCTCTAAATTGTGAATTGAATGATTCCTAAAATCAGCCCCATGGGCTTTATTTATAGCCTTCTACTCCTTTCTATTCAAGGATAGAATATCTCTATCTTTATCTAATTCTATATCTAAAACTTTAAAGATAAATAAATGAAATAACATAATTAAATCTAAAAAGGGAAATTATATCTAAAGACTAAAGTATCTTCATGTGGATAGATGTTGATAGATCTCAGATAGACTCGGCAATCTTCGGCCCCAAGGAATCCCAATCCGAGTAGGACAGCTCAAACCGCGTTACGCGTCTCTGGAAGATTTCCTCGATCTCGAGTAGACTTACTCGATCTCGAGTAACTTTGGACCTCGACTTCAGTGGCTCTGTCATGTCGACTAGCTCTTCCTCGGACTGGCTCGGACTCTGCCTCCTGAGGTTCGTCGATCTCGAGGACCTTCGTCGATATCGAGGAGAAAGGCTTCGTCGACTAGGTTGGCTTGGGCTGGTCGGGCAGCTCTTCTCGACATGCTCGGACAGGTGCTCTCGTCTTTGTCGATCTCGAGGATATTCGTCGATATCGAGTACGGGTGTTGCTCAGTGTCCGACATGTCTGGCCAGGTCGGGTAACTCTCCGCGGCATCCTCGATCAGGCTCACCTCGACTCCGGGCATGGTCTTCAGAGCTTGTCGATCTCGAGTAAAATACCCGATCTCGAGTAAAGCTGGAGTTAGGTTGGTGTGTCTTCAGCTCCTCGATCAGTGATGTGCCCGGAGATGTGTTGTCGATATCGATGAACTGAAGTCGATATCGAGTAAACTTTGGCCTCCGCCTTTGCTTCTTGGTTTTCTCCCGAAATGGCTCCATATTCTGCAATATTGAACAGAAACTTATGTAGATCTCCATTTCTGACAAATAAGCATATACTACATAAATTTGACAAATTCCCAACCCAAAATATGCAAAGTGTATAGAATATGGAACTAAAATATGCATAAAGACATGGCTACTTTAGAGACATCAAATCACCCCATACTTAGAAGTTAGACTTGCTTGTCCTCAAACAATAACCAAATAATAACCAAGACCTACAACACATCCTTCAAGTCTTTGCCTTTGTCAAAAGCAACATCTTAAGTAGTAGCAATGTAAGACAAGTGAATTTAACGTCATCACACATATATGAGCGATCCATGGGCATAGGCAATATAAATCCAATCTCACAGGGATAATGTGTTTACACTCAACACTCAATGTGTTTAGGCTATGAAGATCAACTCTCAACTCAATTCCATATACAATCTCATAAACATTGCAATTTAAATATAAATTCACTTCGCAACCAATTATGCAAATGCAACAAGAATTATCAGGAGGACTTCGCTCAATAGAAGTCTTCATAGAAGATTCCATTCGGCGGGGTTGTAATGGGGCTTGGTGAGAAATAAAAGGGTATGGAATTATTTGGCCATGTGGGTTTAATATAATTCGGTAATCAAGACTCCTAAATCTCCAACACAATTCAACCAAACCATAACTCTCAATCATATGGAACAACCAAACTCTCCAACTTATCTCAACGAAGTATATGACCTTTCAAACTTCCTTAACCTTCTCCAAAGTATGCATCTTGCGAAAATGAAAGAATTAAGGTAAATTTGGCTCATTCACTTTATTCACAAACATATATACAAACTTTTCTTTCTCTTTTTCTTTTTTTTTTCGATTTTTTTTTTGAAACGAAAATAACTAGTGCATTTATAGGGAGAGCCAAAAATCCTCTTACATAGTATGCATAGCAAGATAGAACCAACCCATATCTCAATAACTTCAAAAATCCTCCTCACTTGAAATGAAACACAAGCTCATTTCTTCCACAAACCATTATTTCAACCAACTCTAAGTCTTAATTCCCAAATGGGGGTCATGCTCAATTTGGCTAAGGATAATTTTGTGGAGTTTATAATAAAAGTCTCAGGCTAATGTTCTGGCTTCAAGCAGGGATAATGCAGGGTAGGTAAAAAGAGGATAAAATTGGCTTAAAAGGTGCCTCCATCATTTAACTCTCATTCACATAAACATATAAATGCATTGGCTTTGAATAATTATCACAACATTTAGAGATGCATAGGAAGAGTAAATACACTCAAGAAAGCAGAGGGATTTTTGATGTTCTCCCTATAAGGCCATAATTCTCACTAGGACAATTTTTGTTGGATTTCAACCTTTAGCTTAGGATCATATGTGCTCAATTTCATCATAAGTTCACAATCCACATAAAAACAATTTCGGGGACTTAGGCTAAACCTTCCAAACATGCCATAGGATTTACATGATCAAGTTAATCATTATTTATCATCATAGGACATCTAAGTTAGGGTATAAAAACTAAGACAATGCAAAAATTTAAACATGCATTTTTCCCTTTTTTTTTTTATTTTTTATTTTTTTTTCATTTTTTTTTCTATGCAACTAAAAACAAGACTAAAATATAACAAATGACTCAGATGCATAAAACTTAAACATGCATGCATAACATAAAATTTAAAAAAAATTAAAATTTCACCATGTAAAACCAAAAAGCAAGACTAAAACATATAATAATGATAATAAGCCCTTCCCCCACCCCATACTTAAAATATACAGTGTCCCCACTGTATAAAATCAAATAAAAACAAGAGTAGAGGAAGGAACTCACCGAATAACACATCGAGGAAGGCTGATCAGTGCAAGTCGAGTAAACTGTTTGTCGATATCGAGTACAGTACTCGATATCGAGGAGGTTGTCCGCGTCTAGTGGATTTCTGAAGTCGAGGAGCTTCTGGGCTTTGTCGATATCGAGTTGGCCTACTTGATATCGAGGAGTTTCTGGGCTGCTCCTCTTGTCGTTGTCGACTTGGCCTTCGTCGATTCTGATTGTTTTTCAGGGACTTCTTATTCCACTTTTCGCGATCCTTTTATGCTTGCCGACCTAAAAGTGTTAGATTGCATATAAAAACAAGATTTTCCACATGAAGTATTCTAAACTAAAAAAACAAAAACCAAAACCAAAAACCGAAATCAAAAGTTCTAAAGTCCCAAAATTCATAAAGTTTTATATACGTGCTCTAGATTTTAGAGTCGCTAGGCCGATTTCTTCTTTTATGCTCATGGACCTTTAATGTGGGGCCCGCTCGTGCTTGGCCCTTCTCCTGGATCATCTAGGTCCTGATGGTACTATGCAAGCTCAGCTGACAGGTGGTTGCTTGCATAATCTTCCTTGTCTCTCTTCTTCTTCTTTCCGGCTTTCAGTTTCCGCAGATTCTCTCGCCACGGGGCCTTACCTCCCCTTAAATTATTGATGAATTTCTTAATGGACTGAGGAGGAGTAGGATTCATACCTGAACTTACCTTTTTGGGCCCAAAACAGAAATCTTCAGGCTTGGGGTTAGTCGATATCGGGCAGGACTGGTCGATATCGAGTACAGGGACCCCATACTTAGGCTCTTGGCAAGTCTATGGCTCAGCAGAGGAAGAAGTCGATGTCGATGAAGTCTTGTCGAGGTCGAGGAGCACTTTAGTCGAGATCGAGTAGTCCTTGTCGATCTCGAGTTGGCTTCTGGCGTCTTCCTCCATTGTTTGCTTGATCCCGTGGTTGTTGATGCTCTTCACCTCCAGCCATGAAATTTCCTCTTTTGCAGGGCCAAAAGAGAAATCTAAGACCTCGTCGCCTATGGTGAAGGTGAGTGATCGCTGTTTGACACTAATTTTGGCATCTGTAGTAGCTAAGAATGGTCTACCAAGAATAATAGGGCTAGTAGGATCTTCAGCACAGTCTATAATAAGGAAATCTGCTAGAACAAAAAATTTACCAACCTGGACGGGGACATTCTCAACTATACCTGTAGGGATAACCACTGTATTGTTTGCCATGTATAGCTTGGCATCCACGGGCTCTATGCATCCTATCTTTACCTTCCGCCAGATTGATAAGGGCATGATGCTCACACTTGCTCCTAAATCACACAGGGACTCATATTTATATTGTCCAACACCCACAGTAACAGAAAACTTACCAAAATCAGGTCTCTTTTTAGGGAAGTGGAGTCCTTTGCATTCGCCGGCGATCTCTGAGATGGATCGCTTCTTGCTCAGGATTTCCTTCAGGAATTTGACATAACCAGGCATCTCTTGCAGGGCTTCTGTAAAAGGAATAGAGACATTCAGATCTTGCAACATATTAACAAATCGGTTAAACCTACATGCAGTGGGATCTTTCGGTGCTTTGGAAGGGAAAGACAATGTCTTTTTCTGCTTTGGAGCCAGATTAGACGTCGGAGGTGTCGCAGAGTCGTCGACATCGGCCAATTTTTCCTCGATATCGAGTACGGTGGTCGATCTCGAGTTGCCTGGCTGAGATGTGGAATCCGAGCTTGGCTGCTGGTCTGTGTCGAGCAGATCTTTGTCGAGATCGATTATAGGCTGGTCGAGATCGAGTTGATTCTGCTCTATGTTGAGTTGCTGCTCTGCTGTGTCTTGGTGCTTCCCGACCTCTGGCTCATGTAATTGGTGCCCACTTCTGAGTTTGATAGCTGCGACATGTCCGGTCTTCCCCTTAGGATTTGGTTCTGTTTGCCCAGGGAGCTGTCCGGATGGTCGTGGGATCTGTGCAGCGATTTGACCCATCTGGATCTCTATTCCCCTTTTCCAGATGTCCAGTTCTCCAAATTTTGTAGTGATGCTCTGGAACTGGTTGTTGATGGTGCCTTGATTCTGACGCATTTCCTCAAGGATGAGATGTAAGTCATCCTTCTTTTGATCCCTTTCTGGATATCCTGGAGCTCTGTATGGCGGGGGATTCCTAGGAGGACCTTGGTTCCACTGTGGTTGATAGAACCTTTGATCTCTCATGTAGCGATTGGGACCCCCAGCGTAGGCTACCTCTTCATGTGTCTCTACCATCCTGACTTGCTCAGTGTGTGGGCACTCAGTGGTGGTGTGCCACTGTGATCCGCATTCGATGCAAGGCTGGTTGATAGAGAGATACTTGACTTGCTTGAGGAGCTTGCGATTCTGGTCTCTATAGAACTGCTCCCTCGCATCTGGGTCAATCTCCTTGGCAGGCTCATAGAGAGGCATAGATGGTGTTGGCCTGGCATAGGAGTTCTCCTCATAGTTTGCAGTAGACCCATATTTGTTGTCATAATTTGTGAGCTTGTCGAGCACTCCCCAGGCGTCAATTGGTGGCATCGTCAGATACTCATAGCGAGTATACTGGTTGATCCTGTCCTTAGTGACTTGGTCAAGAGAGTGGAAGAAGATCTCTTGGATGACGTAGGGTGGTTGTCCATGAGTAGGGCAAGATCGCAGTAGTTCCTTGTATCTTTCCTATGCTTTTGCTAGCGGCTCCCCAGGCTTCTGTTTGAAAGCTGTGATCTTTTTGACGGAGGAGTGCTGTCTTGGCAGGAGGGAAGAATTTGTTGAGAAACTCTTGCTCTACTTGGGCCCATGTTGTGAGGGATCTTGGTTTCAGCCCTTCAAGCCACTTCAGTGCAGGTCCAGCGAGAGACCAGCGAAAAGCCTTCATCTTGACATATTCCAGAGTTGTACCTTCAGCAAGAGTACGACACATGTCAGAAAAATTTGTAATATGTTCAAGAGGACACTCATTAAATTTGCCATAAAAAGCATTATTTTTAAGCTCTATAAGAAATTGAGTGCGAATTTCAAAAGATTTTTCAGGGATTAGAATCGCCGATTCAGGCACGACGAGAGTTGGATGCATATAATCCTCTACAGTGGTTGGGTATTGGGCAAGCTCAGCTTCTGCTTGCTCCCTCGCTGCTTTCTCAGTGGCGATAGCAGCATCTTTAGCGGCCAGTTCCCTTGTAAGCTCTGTATCAGCTGCTCCTGTGTTTCTGCGGCTGCCATGGCTCTTTTTAGCTTAGCTTGGATGTGTAAGAGGCGTTCCGGATCGTCTAAGCCGTCAAAATCAGGTGGTTGACCAGAACGGCGCATACACTTGTAAAGTAACTCAGAGAAAATGTGAGAACTAACTACCTAAGGCGCGAATGATAGTTTCCCCGGCAACGGCGCCAATTTGTTGTAAGGAGGAAATCGAGTATGAAATATAATAAAATAGATCAAACCAAATTTAGTCCCACGCAAATAATTACAAGACTTCCTCCCGATGCAGCAGTGGGAAGTCAGGATCGATCCACGAGGAAGCGTGTCAGCGGATCCTAGGCAGCGGAGAAATCTCACGGACAGAAGTCGACCACAGGTTGTCGATCTCGACTAGAGTTAGTCGACAGAAGATCGGACAAGTCGAGCAGCGCAGCAGCAACTTCCGATGGTTTTGGTCGAGATCGAGCAAGGGGTACTCGAGATCGAGTAAGGTTGCTGACGTCGAGTTGGCTTGGTCGAGTTCCTGCACACAGAAGCTACGGCGATTCTGGAATCGAAGATCAGTAACTCGAGATCGACCAGACTTGGTCGAGATCGAGTAAGACAGAAACTAAAACGAAACAAAATAAAGGCAAAGGCTTTGGGACTCTTGAAAATAAACTATATGTAAAAAGACATCCAAGATTGGGGTTTGCGACAACGATAACCAAGCATGCATAAGGTAGAAATAAAACAGATAATCATGTAAATCACATCAAAGGACTAAGCTTTCGCCTTTTCCAACAATCAGACAACTCTTTCAAGAAACCCTCATTGTCTCTACTGATTTTATGTTTATAATCCAAGTTGTTGGCATGGACCTCCATTAGATGGGTAATAAACACATAACAAGTAGTAGATGCTCAAAATATGATAAAAGTCGGATCTTTTACCTCAAACACGCATGGCTATCGTCGGGCTCGCCCAAACCCTAGAAGTGGGTGGACTACTCGCGCTTCATCGCAACCTCAGACATTGATTGATGAAAAGAAACTTGCATTAAAATAAATTCAAAGCTTTTACAATCCCGACGATCCAACTCTCGTTGAATGCCAAAACCCTAAAACCTCTGAACTCCTAAACCGTCTCTGTGAACTACTTCTCTAACTTGTGAATTGAATGATTCCTAAAATCAGCCCCATGGGCTTTATTTATAGCCTTCTACTCCTTGCTATTCAAGGTTAGAATATCTCTATCTTTATCTAATTCTATATCTAAAACTTTAAAGATAAATAAATGAAATAAAATAATTAAATCTAAAAAGGGAAATTATATCTAAAGACTAAAGTATCTTCATGTGGATAGATGTTGATAGATCCCGGATAGACTCGGCAATCTTTGGCCCCAAGGAATCCCAGTCCGAGTAGGACATCTCAAACCGCGTTACGCGTCTCTGGAAGATTTCCTCGATCTCGAGTAAACTTACTCGATCTCGAGTAACTTTTGACCTCGACTTCAGTGGCTCGGTCATGTCGGCTAGCTCTTCCTCGGAATGGCTCGGACTCTGGCTCCTGAGGTTCGTCAATCTCGAGGACCTTCGTCGATATCGAGGAGAAAGACTTCGTCGACTAGGTTGGCTTGGGCTGGTCGGGCAGCTCTTCTCGACATGCTCGGACAGGTGCTCTCGTCTTTGTCGATCTCGAGGATATTCGTCGATATCGAGTATGGGTGTTGCTCAGTGTCCGGCATGTCTGGCTAGGTCGGGTAACTCTCCGCGGCATCCTCGATCAGGCTCACCTCAACTCTGGGCATGGTCTTCAGAGCTTGTCGATCTCGAGTAAAATACCCGATCTCGAGTAAAGCTGGAGTCAGGTTGGTGTGTCTTCAGCTCCTCGATCAGTGATGTGCCCGGACATGTGTTGTCGATATCGATGAACTGAAGTCGATATCGAGTAAACTTTGGCCTCCGCCTTTGCTTCTTGGTTTTCTCCCGAAATGGCTCCATATTCTGCAATATTGAACAGAAACTTATGTAGATCTCCATTTATGACAAATAAGCATATACTACATAAATTTGACAAATTCCCAACCCGAAATATGCAAAGTGTATAGAATATGGAACTAAAATATGCATAAAGACATGGCTACTTTAGAGACATCAGTGCCACCTCCCACATGACGAACTCGTCAGGTAACCTCTCATCTATTTCCTTTAAAGGCCCTGCACACTCTATTATCATCGACAATGGTGGTCGTCTTGCTACTTCGGGGATTGGCCATGTCAAATTACAGACCCCAACCCACCAACTACACCTTAACAATGTCCTCATTGCCCTAAAGATTGTCAAAAACCTTATCTTTGTCCGTCGGTTCACTACTGACAATAACGTCTCTCTTGCGTTTGATCCCTTTGGTTTCTCTGTGAACGATCTTACTATGGGGGTTACTCGCATGAGATGTAACAGCACCGGGGAGCTCTACCCTGTCACATCACCTCATGCGTCCAGTCAGTCGTGCCCGGTCACCCTCTCGGCATCGTCGTCCAGCCTTTGACATGCATGCTTGGGCAATCCCAGTGCTGCCATCCTAGATATTCTCCGTTCTCAGAGTCTTGTCACCTGTAATAAAGACCTACGCTCTAGCTTATGCTCTTCCTGTCAATTAGGCAAACATGCAAGACTGCCGTTCCATCGGCCTTTGAACTCCACCCTTGCTTCTTTTGATATCATTCATAGTGACATTTGGACCTCTCCTGTGCCTAGCAAGGAGGGCCACAAGTACTAACTCTTGTTTCTTGATGATTACACTCATTTCTTATGGGTCTTCCCATTGCATTTCAAGTCCCAAGTGTTTCCTATCTTTGTCAAGTTCCATGCCTACATCAAAACACACTTTCAAACATCCATCAAATGCTTCCAATGTGACAATGGCTGTGAATTTGACAACAAAGACTTTCACTCTTTCTTCGCCACAAATGAGATCTCCTATCGGTTGTCTTGCTCTTATACTTCCCAACAGAATGGCAAGGCCGAACGAATCATTAGAACCATAACCAACATGATGCGCTCTCTCCTCTTTCACGCATCTATTCTCCTTACCTATTGGCCTCACGCCTTATCAACCATATGTTATCTCTTTAACGTTCTCCCATCTACTACCCTACACCATCGCTCGCCAACTCAGGCACTTTATTGCACCTTGTCCAGGTATGATCACCTTCGTACCTTCGGGTGCTTGTGCTTCGCAAACCAGTTCTCCACCGCCCGACACAAGCTTCACCCGCGCTCCACTCCATGTGTCTTCCTAGGCTATCCGTCTGATCATCGTGGTTACCTTTGCTTCGATGTTCGGAGCCATAAGCTTATTGTGTCACGTCATGTCACTTTTGATGAGTCTCGCTTTCCCTTCTCTACTCCTCCTCCCCCATCTTCGACACCTCCTATGTCTCCGCCTGAGTCAGAGTCTCCCTTCCCACACTTTCTCCTTCCCTAGAGCTCTACCGGTGCTCCTGCCTCTCCCCCTACACCGCCCCAACCACCACCACCCCCTCCTCCTACCACCAGACCGCACACCCGTAGCATCTTCGGAGTGTTCAGACCTCGTCAGATCGTCTCTATGAACGCCACCCATCAACCCGCCATACCCTCTCCTGCAAACTCCGGATATCCCCCCCGTCACACCAGATGCCGCGGCCGCAGCATCATGCTGCGCCCGCGTCATATCAACCCGCCGCGGCCGCCGCCTTTTGTCGCGCCCGCCACCAAGCCTCCTCCCGACCCAACCACATCCCAACTCCCTCCTACCTCAAACCCGACCTCCCTTTCCCCCATCCCAACCTCCCACAAAACAGCTCTCCTCGACCCGAATTGGCAGGCGGCTATGCTCGACGAATACAGGGCCCTGACAAGGAATGGTACATGGGTTCTAGTTCCTCGCCCTCCTGACTCCTGAGGCAAACGTCATTCGCTGCATATGGCTCTTCCGCCACACGTTCCGCTTTGATGGGTCGTTGGAGCGCTACAAAGCTCGTTTGGTAGTTAACGGTCGATCTCAGCAGGCGGGTATTGATTGTGATGAGACATTCAGCCTCGTGGTCAAGCCCGCCACTATCCGAGTGGTGTTGAGCTTAGTGTTATCGCGACATTGGGCTATTCATCAGCTGGATGTCAAGAACGCCTTTCTGCATGGTCATCTGAATGAGACAGTTTACATGTTTCAGCCGCCGGGGTTCGTTGATCCTAATCATCCCAAGCACGTTTGTCTCCTGAAGCGCTCTCTGTATGGTCTGAAACAGGCTCCGCAGGCTTGGTTCCAGTGCTTTGCTTCTCATCTGCTACGCTTGGGCTTCGTTGGCAGCCGCTCAGATGCGTCTCTGTTTATCTATCGCAGAGGCACAAACATGGCCTTTTTGTTACTATATGTCGACGACATCATCCTCACCACCTCTTCTGATTCTCTTCGGACGTCTATTATTTCCCAGCTGAGTGCCGAGTTCGCCATGTCCGATCTGGGTCCGTTGTCTTACTTCTTGGGAGTCGCCGTGCAGCGTCATGCGTCTGGGCTGTTTCTCTCTTAGAGTAAGTATGCTACCGAGATTGTTGCTCGAGCCAAGATGAGTAACTGCAAGCCAGTTGTCACCCCTATGGATACTTCCAACAAGCTCAGTGCTCACTCTGGTCCTCTGTTTGATGATCCGACGTTGTACCGGAGCCTCGCCGGTGCATTGCAGTATCTTACGTTCACTGGGTCAGACATTAGTTACGTCGTTCAGAAGGTCTGCCTGTTTATGCATGTGCCCAGGGAACCACACTATCAGGCCTTGAAGCGGATCATCAGATACATCAGCGGTACCCTCGAGCTGGGCACCACGATCACCGGCCCCTTCCTCTTGGAATGACCTCGTCGCTTACACTGGGGTGGTTGTCCTGACACACGTCGCTTCACGTCTAGCTACCGTGTCTTCCTCAACGACACTCTTGTGTCATGGTCAGCGAAGCGCCAGTCTGTGGTGTCTCGCTCGCTCTAGCGCCGAGGCTGAGTACAGGGGCGTCACCAACGTTGTCTCCGAGTGCTAATGGCTGCGCAATCTCCTACTTGAGCTACGCTGCCCTCTTCAGAAGGTCACCCTGGTCTACACTGACAACGTCTCCGCCGTCTATCTGGCTAGCAACCCAGTCCAGCATCAGCGCACGAAGCACATGGAGCTCGACCTCTACTTCGTACGGGACAGGGTTGCTCTTGGACATGTTCGTGTTCTACATGTCCCGTCCTCCTATCAGTACGCTGATATATTCACCAAGGGTTTACCTCGTCAGTTATTCCTTGATTTTCGGTCCAGTCTGTACGGGACCCTCCACTTTCGACTGCGGGGGTTTGATAGATTATATAGGTTTTATATTGTATACTGGGCCAAAAGGCCCAATCCATTGTAACATATATATATATGATTAATCAATGAATGAAACCCTCGAGGAGTACTTTACATCAATTCTATCATTCTACAATAACAATCAAAGATATCACTTAATATCGATATCTACTTATATCAAATACTAGATATTAGATATCAGAGATGATATATCCGATATCTAATATCTAGAGATCAATGCTAAACGACCTCTAAAAGGATCACATGTGCGACAAGTCTAAAATTATTTTTTGTTTTTAAAAATAATTAACAATAAAAGTAGTGTCATCAATCTATTCAATATTTGTATTTGACAAGCTTTACATGCGAGTACAATTAATACTATGCTTTAAGAGTTTAGTACTGTAATTGTTTGGTAATTATGCTACTCAATGATAGTATAATTTAATTTAGAAACTTGTGTAATTTGTTGAGTTGAATTGTTTAGGGGTGTTGAAAACGAAACATAGATGCATTAGTGTCTGTGTATGGGCAGGCACAACGTATCAAATAGAGATAGGGTTTGGTTTTGTATAAGAATGACAAAACCAAAGTCCAACCAATTGAAAGGCTCTTTTTCTTGCAAATGCTTAAAGTACACTTAAAGATAGTCCCTTTTATCACACCTTTTTAAATCAAACATATATATTGCATACAACAAGCTAAGCTCTCTCACTCAGTCATGACTTGCCCTTTAAGCCTTAATTCCTCAAAGGTATCTTTGTTTTTTTCTTTATTGTACACGATCTTCTCATTGTCAAAAGATCGACATATTTTGTTGTGCTAGTTCTAGTTATTGCCTCTTCTTTTTTCAGGATTTTTCACTCATGTTAGTCTCAATTCAAGCTTCAGTTTTTTTGTTAATTAATACAGATTTTTTTAATCTATACGGAGTATTATTATATATTATCCTCAATTTGGAAAATATTTAATTAAATTCACTATATTAATTAATTTTAATTTTTTTTTGAAGATTCGTTTATTTACTTACAAAATTTTCTTTCTCAATGAAATATGCTGCAGAGTGTAGACAAATCAGAATTAATATGCAATCGCCAAAATTATCAACAACAACAACACCCAGTTAATCCCGCTAAAAAGCAGGATCTGGGGGGTCAGGATGTACGCACTCATACCCCGAACAGGTCGAGAGAGTGTTTCCGATAGACCCAGAACGATAGTGCAATAGGACCATATAGTAATAGGGCACAGAGAAAGGGGCATAGGCAACATGAAATAAGAAAGGGAAGGCGCAAGGAAGAAACATTAAAGTAAACAAAGGCAAGAGGACACAACTCAAACAAAAAAACCATAACATAGGACACTAGACATCAGCAGCTCGTATGCTCCTTCTCCAGTGGTCTCTGTCCGAAGTCATATCCTCCGATAGGTTCAGCAAAGAGAGATCATGTCTGATAACCTCCAACCAACTCTTCTTAGGTCTACCTCTCCCCCTACGGATTTCTCCCAAATTCAGAATTTCGCACCTACGGACCGAAGCCGAAGCATGTCTCCTACTCACGTGCCCAAACCAACATAATCTGGACTCCCGCAATTTGTCCACAATACTCGCAACTCTAACCTCTGTCCTGATGTCAGCATTACGGATTCTATCGAGTCTCGTGTGCCCGGTCATTCATCTCAGCATTCTCATCTCTGCAACTGATAGCTTTTGTTCTTGTGCTTTAGAGATAGACCAGCACTCAAGGCCGTACAACAAAGTCGGTCTAACAAAATCGCCAAAATTATCATTCAACAAATTAATGACCCTTTTCCCCTTAAATCAAAAGTGGCTAATAAAGATAGTAATCCGTGTAATACATACTACGTATGGTTTTTGATTCGTATATGTATACTCGATAACACAAGTAATTAAAACCCAACAGTATCAGTTACTCCTTGATTAGGTAAATAAAGAGCGGTCATTCCGGGGTTCGAACCAGGGACCTATGGGTACTACTCACAAGTTCTTTCTGTTGAGCCATTCCGGATTAAATAAATGAACAATTAATGGTTAAATATGGAGCATTTTTTATACCATAATTGGATAAATGGATTAATTAATTATACACGGAGTACTTATTTTTCCAAACTAAGATTAATTGAGTATGTAAGAAGGGGATATTAATTAATAAAAGATTGGAATAGTAAAAAGAAAGAATCACACACATCATTAGCCATTTAGCCTTATAAGCTATAACCCTCACACTGACTTAACACTATTAACATAATTTTAAAAAGTGGGTAAATTTGTGATTCTAAAAAAGAGGGGTATTTTTTTGGTCGAAAAAAAAAAACAGAGGTGTATAGACAGAAGAAGATTTGGAGAGACGCATGCAAAGAAAGTGAATAATTTTGTCGTGTTGTGTTCCACCAAACAAACCATGTTTACCAATTTCCACGCTCTCTCGATTCGACAGATTCCATAAAATGTCGTATTTACACTTTTACCCCAAAAATATTTTAATCTGAAAAGAAATGGACAGTGAGGAGGAAGTGGAGGGTTCCACAAACACCAACAAATCCCCTTAAAATATATACGCATGACAAACTTTAGCTTTCCACTTATTAATCTATTTATGCCACAACAAATCCCCTTAAAATATATACTATTACATAAAGTGGTCCTTATTATTAATTACTCTACTATTTCATCTTTTAACTCCACATTTCATCATTTTATTATAAAGTAGGTGTAGTAATTCTTAATCAAAGTCAACTTCTTTACTTGCCCTCTCTCTCTGTTTTTTTTCCCACCTTCGTTATCAATATACTACCACCTTCGTTATCAATATACTACCTCCGTTCAGAAATAAGTGACGTTTAACTTTTTGATACGCTTTTTAAGGAGTTAAAAACTATATAAAATATAAAGTTTTTTATTGATTTTTTATATAATTTTATACATATTAGTTATAAGTTTCAAATTATTTAAAAAATTAATAAAAAAATTAATATTTTATATATTTTTTAGCTCCTTAAAAAGCGTGCCAAAAAGTCAAACGACACTTATTAATTTTTTTTTTGGTGAAAAAACCTGGGCAGAGCCCAGTGGAATTGAGATAAACAGCAGAACAAAGAGTGAAAGAAGGCCCCTACTCAGGGCACAAGCGAGTACAGGTCACCCCTTGTGCGTCTTCAAGTAGGAGCCGCTCGGCCCAAGGCGGCGGTGAGTCCAACAAACAGACACCTAAGGGAAACGAGAAAGCAAAAGTAGTAAGGAAATCAGCGAGGGAGTTGGCTTCTCGATAGATGTGACGAAACCGGACCTCCCAGTTTCTACGGATGAAGCCGTGGCATTGATCCACCAGGCTAAAGCACGGGTGAGAGCGTCTCACCGTCATCTTGAGCAAGTTTAGAGCAGTCATCGAGTCAGATTCGCAAACAATCTTCCTGTACCCAGAATTCCATGCCAATTCGAGGCCATTCGCAATGCCGCAGAGCTCTGCGGCGACCACCGAGCAGGCGCCAATATTGTGGGTGAAGCCACCCATCCAGTCGCCACGTTCATTGCGCAAGACACCTCCAGCCGAGGCAATGTTGGTGGCTTTCACCGCCCCATCCACATTCAGCTTTAGCCACCCGGGAGCCGGTTGACACCACCCAATCTCTCTTGCAATCCGTGGCTGATTACTTGAACTTCTCAGAGGTTTACACATGCCTTCCATATATTCTTTTGCAAGCTTAATACATCCTTCCAAGGTGACTTCCGTTGAGCCATGAGATCCGAATGCCAGTGCATTCCTCCGCTTCCAAAAACTCCAAAGCGCGATTGCGAAGACCGCATTCCACTCCCCTCCGTCCGCCATCTTAGCTTTGGATAACACGTTCCAGCGCAGCCATGAAGCAAAGGGGAGGCCATTGTCATGAACAACAGTACCCACACCATCAACCTGTGCCCAAAAATTCGCAGCAGAATCACATTCACGAAAAAGATGGGAATAGGATTCATTATGTGACAAACAAATGGGGCATAATTCAGAGTTACCAAGGTGACACCTAGCCCGTTCGACATTTGTGAGCAATCCGCCTTTGCAGGCGGTCCAGATGAAGTATCGCACTCTTTCAATAGCATTAATCTTCCAAATAGTTCTGAAGAAAGCTTTGTCTGGCGACATCATTCGGTCCCAATTGCAGATGACCGAGTAACCCCATTGCATAGAGTAGTCCCCATCCGTGCTAGCCTTCCAACAAAGGGCATCCTCTCTATTAGAGATCGACATAGCAGCAAGCTTCAGAATCGAGGACGCGGGCAAGAGATGCGCAAATTTCTGCCAATCCCAGCCGCCCTCCATGGTCCAGAGTTCAGCAACCGTGGTGGCTTCCGCAATCTCATCGCAGTTGGACTCCGACACAAGGTGCCTAAGGGGTTCCTCCTCCAACCATTTATCCTCCCAAAAGAGGACACTCTCGCCATTTCCTAGATTCCAACTAGTATGTGGCAAGATGACCTCCCTAACCGCCTTTCTCAGCCCCTTCCAAACGTATGAAGCTGCTCCAGAGCTCCCCAGGGCCTTGTTTGCATATTTAGATGTGAGAATAGCCTTCCACACCCCTCCTTCCGAGATCAACCTCCAGCCTAGTTTTGCAACTGCTGCCAAATTTACCTCACTCATTCTTCTTATTCCAAGCCCTCCTAAATCCTTTGGCAGAGTAACCTCAGCCCAAGCCACTTTGTGAAGTCTTCTTTTCTCCGGAGTGGAACCCCAGATGAAGCTCCTGCACAGCCTCTCCATAGTGTTGCAGACACTTGTCGGGAGAAGAATTGCGGACATGGTGTAGGTAGGCAAGGCCGATAGAACCGCACGGGTTAGAGTCACCCTTCCTGCGAAGCTCAAGGTCTTCCCCTTCCAGCAGAGAGTTTAGAGGTAAACTTCTCCACAATCGGTGCGAAATCATGGCCAGACGTTCTCCCTTGAAGGATTGGGATGCCAAGATAGTTCCCCAAATTCCTCGAGACCTCGATATCGCATTATAATGAACGGAGGGAGTAGTACTTTATTTATAATATAATTATAATTAGAAACATATAAATAGTGTTCGACTAACACTAATTATAATGTGCTACATTATTCTTAATACAATAAACCTAATAAAAAAATTGAAATAAAATTTATTCTTCACATTATAACAACACAGAGAGATGACAATTAAAGAAAGTATGAGAAATTGAATTATAATTATAAACAACGTTTCTCCTTGTTGAAAGTCCGACTAGGACCGATTACTGGGATCGTGTGTACGAGCGCACATGCGCTAGTAGTCTAACACGCAAGACGAATGAGGTTCCATTTTAAAATTAATTGGTTATAGAAGGAGTAACTCACCCACCGACTCATATACTAGGGCTTGTTAGATTCAACTTTTTGATGTGTGGTACTCTTTTTGATCACATTCACATTTTAACAATTGATTATTCCACCAAACGATAAGTTGAGCAAATGGTAAAAGTTTTTACTTGTTTAAGAAATCTAAATTTGGAAAAAAAAATATTGAGATTTACTTGTTTAGCAATTTTCAAAAATCATATATGAGGTGTATCTATTTAATTTAGAAAAAATAGTTACCAAATTTGAAAATTTTAACTTATACAACTCCCAACAAAAATGAGAGGGGAGGGGATATTGGTCCAAACTGCCGGAAGTCGGCGGGACCAAAAAGAAAAAGCCAAACATCCCGTTACGAAGGAAAATGAAGGGAATCCATACCCACCAAAATATACCAATGTAATTTTTTATTTTTGTTTAAAATTTAATACTCATTAATGTATAATCTTTTGAATGTCTAATTCGAGCATCATCAATAGCTTAAAAAAGCTATTGAAATTATTCAATTTGAGAAAATTCTAGTTATTTTTATCCTAATATATTCTCTATTTTTTTTTTCTGAAGTGGAGAATTTGATGAGAGAGAAAGAAAAATCGTAAAATTTTATATAAAGTTGTAGAGAATTATAATAAAAATTTCAAATTAGAGAATTAATTAGAGTTGGACAATTTTGTTTAATACTAACATTGAATTTTACTTTCCTATAATATAAAAATTGTGGAGAAACTATTGGAGGGCTAAATGTGGAGTATCATAGATACAATATTATTATTTTTTATAGGAAAAATGACTCTACAAATAGAGAAGGAGATGAGAGGTAGAGTTTAGACTTGAGGGTGGAGATGAACAGTAGTAGACGAAGATAGGATAAAAGATTAGAAGAGAGAGGTAAAGTAGGATTATTTCATCCATGAGCCATGATCTGTATAATACCGGCCAAAATATTAACTTGATAAAATATTTTGGCCAAAATTTTGAATTTTCAAGTGTTTTTTCTGTTGCCACGTACGTCAACATTTTGTTTGGAATTTTGAAATTAAATTAGGTTATTTTTTGTTAATATGAGAAAATATGTACCAATCACAAGTTGGTGTAGTGGTTATGGGGCTACATCCCATGCCTCGAGGTTCGAAGTTCGAATCCCCGTGGAAACATGGAGACGCTTGTGAGTGGGAAGGTCAACCCCTTAAATGGGCCTATAGTAACCCGATCCAGATGTAGAGTGGGCAAAGCCCACTTGAACAGGAAAGGATCAAAAAAAAAGAAAAAATATGTCATTACTATTCTGTCATATAGTGATTTGATCAAGCTTCCCTTGAAGCTTGTGTAGAGAATAGAGAAGGAGAAGAAAGAAGATGAGAGGTAGAGTTTAGGCTTGAGGGTGGAGATGAATAGTAGACGGAGATAGGGATAAAGGATTAGAAGAGAGAGGTAAAGTAGGATTATTTCATCCATGATCCATGATCCGCATAATACCATCCAATATATATTTATACATCAATGTGATACTAATACCCTAACTACAATGGTATCACTTAGAACATATGATCCTTGCATTACTCTCCCCTTACAAAAGCGTTGGCCCAAAGCTTATGTATAAAATGTGAACCCCTTAATGAAAAGAGTCCTCGGTCACTAGCTAGCATGTATTATAAAGAACTCCTTAAGCGGTGGCACTACGACACAAAGCTCATTGCCGACCTTTGTTTCCTTCCCACAAAAGCATTTGTAAGATCATCTCATTGAGTTAAAAAGCATCTCAAAATTCACTGAAAGCTACTATTGTAATGTAATTCACATTGAGGTTGACTTGACTAAATAATAATATGTACATTCCCCTTATAATGGTACAAGTTCCTATTGTATAGGCAGCCTAAATCACTGTCATCACACCTATCGAGAGGCCTAGTTCGGAGTCAATTCCTGTGACTAACACACAAGAAATGATTAAAGTCCACACCTTGGAGGAAGTTGGCAAATACGAAGATCCCTGGAGGCCGGAGCCATTACTTCAGCAAACCACCAGCTGAACTTTGTTGGTGGTACTACATACCCGCGGGGAATGATCAGGCTCACAAAGGTAAGAAAAAGGTAAGGAACACATATAATTCATCTTTCAATAACTATTCCCCTAACACCAGTGCGCACTCAACCCATGGGTGGCTGGGTGAGCACGAGAGTTTGATCTACTTCTACGGGCATTGGCGATATCCGCAATGAGATCTTGAAGCGGAAAGAAAGAGGGTCAACACGTCGAGCCAACGACTTTTGACCAAAGGCGCTTCTCGGGAGGCAACCCAATCTAGTTAAGTTTCTTTTCATCATTCAATCCTTACTTTGCATTTCATCTTTTTTTTTTATTTCTGAACTAATAAAACTCTAGTTTTCTGGAAGAGAATTGTTTTGTGGTGTTGTTTATATCATAGTCATGTTATACAAAAGAAGAATGGAGGAAAAGACAGAGAAAAGTGAAAAATGAAAGGATCGGCGCCCACTGATCGAATTCAACTTTAAAAATATGATCCAAACTCGAAATTATCTTTTGAGATTTGGACGAGGGAGTCAAATTTTATTTTTTCTCCTTTGATTTATCTAATTTCTCCACGGATTTATCATATCTACATAAAATTTTATATTTTTCTTTCAAATTATATCTTCTAGTGTATATATATATATATATATATATATATATATATATATATATATATATATATAGTGAAACAAAAATTACAGTGCAACGGTGAAACGAATGAATATTGTGTCATATTTATATGAATATTCTATTATATGAATATGAACATATGAATATTATGTTGTGTGAATATGAATATGATGTAAATATGGATATATAAATATGATATTGTTTATATTCACATAATATAAAATGAATAATATCATATTCACATTGATACACCATAATATTCACATATGTATGTCCACGTAACTTAGTATTCATATTCATATTACACAATCTTCATTCGTTACACCGTTGCACCGTATTTTCCGTTTCACTAGAACTCTTGCCTGTGTGTGTGTGTGTACAATTCATCCCACTTTGACCCGCCCTAACCCGATTTCTCTTTAGTTTTCAGAGCATAAAACTGAGCCAATTCAAAGCAAAGGTCTGATTTTGGGAGAGAAGTGAAGAATTAGAGTTTTCTTTGGCAGAATTCGACGAAAACCCGAGGACAGATGAGCCCAGATTATCGGCGCCTACCAATACTCCTCAGCGCCTGCCACTACTGCTGCAGTGTTTTTCGAGTTCTCACTTGAGATTTCGGTGAGATCGCTCCTACTTCTTCGTTTTCATTCTATTGGGAATTATGTCTAACACTGAGAACATGGTTATACCGGATAACTTAGAACCTCATGAAGAAACTCGGTGGTACTGCTTAAAGGATTGCAAATACTCTACGACAAAGTTTTTTTGACTATATTGCTCTATGCGCTTTAGGTTTGTATGATGATGTGCACGTATTACTTGAGAAATGAGGGCTGGACGGATTACCTCATCGTGCTGCACCCACTTACCCCGATCTTGTTCGTGAATTCCTTCCAACATTCATATTAAACGGGGAGGTGGATCTTTCCTTCAAGCTATGAGGAACTAAGTTTGAACTCACATGGGAAGATTATTGAAGAGCTTTTGGTATCACGGTTGTACCTTCTCCCCAATGGTGAAAGGGCACGACGAGACCAAACCCCTTTGTCACATGGAGAATGGCAACAAGGACGCCTACAAGGTGGGGAGCCGGCTTTGTGGATGATGCAATCAACCACTCACCACTAAGGATCTGTTTGAAGGTGTTGAACAACACTTTCTTCAGGAATGAAGACACTAATATGATCTCTGTTTCTGAATGGGAGCGCCTCCATTGCTTAACCCCGAAGGCAGATATGATCCCGAACTGGGTAGAGATGTTTATCGATGCCTACAAAGAAGCGACATATGCGATCGAGGACCATATTGTTGGGTTTGGAGGGTTAATCATCCTACTAGCTGACTGGTTACAAGTTACTTTTGACGACCTCGTCCTTGTTGAAGACGGAGAGTTCTTACTTTCTCTGTCCTATCCAAGAAGGTTAGACATCTTGGAAGGCCAGAAGCCATCCTTTGTTTGGAAGTCAGAGGTAGGTCATCATCTTTACTTGCCTTTGCAACAGCCAAAAGTTCCAAAGATGACAGATTTCTATATTCCGCCAATGCTTCTACCATCCACGGTCAAAGGAAGGAAGGAAAGGAAGGAAAAAGGGGATGTGAAGCATGAATCTTCTACTAGTATCACGGAATCCATCAACAAAAGGTTGAATGATTTCGAAAAATAGAATGATAAGCTCTCATTAGAGATTGAGGAGGCTCAACAAGAACATCATCGTGCCTAGCAGAAACACACAAGACTTATGAAAGCTACAAATCTCAAGATGGATAAGATGATTCAGGCATTAACCATGGGGTGAGTGCTTGAGTCGCACCAGCCCGAAGAACAATGAAGTGGTTAGTCATCCATATTCTCCCCTTGAGTCTTTTATTTTCTTTTAAATTTCAATATTATTTTCTTTGTCGTCTCTTTTTTTAATCATTGAGGACAATATTGAAAAGTTTAAGTGTGAGGGAAGGGGTTTATCTTAAGTCTAGAGTCTAAATTCTGCTTGCATTTAGAGTATATTTGAATTATTTTGCTTATTACAATTTTTTTTTGAGAAAATCAAAAGAAAAAAAAAAGAAGAAATAAAAAATACCAAAAATATCATGCATTTTTGCATAAAATTATGTCGCTATTAAAATACTCATCTATCTTAGTTAGTTCTTAAATACATTTTTGAAAGATTGATCATATAAGTCCCATAACATGTTTGGATTGATTTAGCTTTGACATAATTAAAAATTTGGTTTTTCTTTATGAAACATATTAGGTAGACATAATTGAGCATGTGTGATTGAAATCCAACAAAAACTTGTCACAATGAGACTTTTTGACCTTATAGGGATATTACATATATTCCCTCTGCTTTTATTGTGTGATTTACTCTTCTTATACATTAATCTCTTATTATTGACATGGTTATTTATTATTGAGACCAATCATAATACGTATTCATTGCTTATAAGTTTCATATGATTGAGGCAATCTTTTAACCATATTTATAATTTATCCACATCTACCTTATGTTATACCTCTGTGCGAAGCCAATTCAAAGCCTTTATAATCTTTTTCTTTGAAAGCTCCACAAAATATATTATATCCCCAACCGATAATGAGTCTTGACCCTCCGAAATCAGGATTAGAGTTGGTTATGGTTATAATTCATTTGGAGAAGGAAATGCTACGATCTATGCATAATGTCGAAAAGTTTCAAGTCAAAGATGTAATGTTATGTGCTGGTTTTTTTAGGTAACTCCTTCTTCATACAGGTGCTCAATGGAGTGAGCTGCATTGTTGATAATGGTGCGAGTAGCCACATGTGCAATGGCTTGGTGCATTTTCGAAGCACATATGCCTTGTCTAAGCCCTTTGTTGTAACTCTACCTACTATCTAAACAAAAACTGTAACAACAACGAGTTCAGTGGAGGTTATACATGGTCTAATGTTGCATAATGTGCTACTGGTGTCACACTTCAACTGCAATCTCATGTCAGTAGAATTGTGAAAGATCTTGATTGTTGTTTTGTTCACACCGAAGGGTTGTTATATTCAAGCACTTCATATAAAATAGCCTTTGAAGATTGGTGAGCTCGTTATAGATTGGGTTGTGCTCAAGAAACAATCAGGACACTCTCCACAAATAACAAGTGCAACAGTTACAAAAGACATGTTAATAGTGATGCTAGTGTTGGTCTTTGGCATAAGAGGTTGGGTTACTTATACCTCATTACATACTTAATACTTTTCCATTCGTTGTTTTATGTGAAGCACACAAATCTATTTTGGATTCTTGTGATGTTTGTGCACGTGCCAAAGAAGTGAGGATCCCATTTTCTTTGAGTACGATTAAAACTAAAGTTATGTTCGATTTGTTACACATTAATGTATGGGGGCCTTATATAGTGCCTAATTACGATCGGTTTATAAAGTATATTTTGACTCATATTGGCAATTTCTCTCGGCAAACATGGGTCTATTTATTGCCAACAAAGGGTGTATCCTTCTTGGTGGTCAAACAATTTTTGGCTATGGCTGAGAGATTCTTTGGGAAGAAGGTGAAAGCTATATGTAGTGACAATGCCTTAGAGTTGGGTTTTGGAAAAACAGAGTGCTTAGTTCCTTATAGATCTTGGTATGTAAAACCAAACTTCATGCGTCGCCACCCCTCAGCAGAACAGTCTGGTTGAGCGGAAGCATAGGCACTTGCTAGAGGTTTCTAGGGCCTTGATGTTTGAGACCAAGTTGCCGATCAAATTTTGGGGGGAGAGTGTCCAAACTGCTGCTCATATCATCAATCACCTCCCAAGCAAGTTGACTAAATCTAAAACCCCATATGAATTGCTGCATAACTAGGCGCCCTTTTATAATCATCTTCGTGTGTTTGGTAGCCTTTGTTTTGCTTTCACCCTACAAAACAATCGAGATAAGTTTACTGATTGAGTTGTTGCTTGTGTGATGATTGGCTATCCCATGGGGAAGAAAGCCTATAACTTTTGAATTTAGCTACCAATCAAGTAGTGTTCTCAAGAGACGTCGTCTTTCACGAGTCTGTTTTCCCCTTTAGAGATTCGTTTGAGCTTGTTGGCTACTACCTACACAGTGCATCCTTTGCCTTTCTCATATTCGATTGCTTTTAGGCCTGATGATCTTCATAAGGATCATGTTGAGTCTTAGTCTTCTTCCCCTCCTTAAATTTCTTTTAACTTGCCTATCCAACCCGTTTCCTTGCCTATGGGAACTGTTGGTGTTCAGATTGATGTTGTAGTATGATGTTCAAAAAGAGTTACTCACCCTCCTGCTTACTTGTTCGATTATGTGTGCTCTTTGGCTTGTAACACTCCCTTCTTGTGTTGTTATACTTTAACCTCTATACCCTCTCCTTCCCATCCTCCATGGTTCCTTCTGATTCTCACCCTGATCATGAACCACTCCCTTATGCTGAGGCTTACAAATTCATGGTCTAGTAGTGGCAACAGGCAATGGAGGATGAGTTTTGTGCTTTGGATTGCAATGACACTTGGGATATCACGCCCTTACCTCCAAGCAAGCGCGCTATTAGATGTAGGTGGGTTTAAAGAGTCAAACATAAGGTGGATGGATCGATTGAAGAATATAAAGCACATCTAGTGGTTAAGGGGTTCACCCAACAGGAGGGAATTGATTACCACGAGACATTCTCCCTAGTGATCAAGATGACAACAGTATGGGCAGTTGTTTGTATTGCATTGTCAAAAGGATGGTCTATGTTCCAATTAGATGTCAATAACGCATTCCTCCATGGGAATCTAGACGAGGAGGTGTTTATGAAGTTTCCTCTTTGTCTCGTGGTTTTTGGTGCTTCCCTTGTGTATCGTCTTAGGCGGTCTCTCTATGAGTTGAAACAGGCCTTGCGTCAACGGTATGCTCGGGTGTCCGAGGCTTTACTTTGCGAAGAGTATCAATAATCTTTGAATGATTATACTTTGTTCTCTCAAACAAATGATGATCGAGTTGTCTTCGTTGCAATCTATATAGATAACATCTTGGTCACAAGCGACGACCTTGTTGAAATTGATGCTCTCAAGTCTCAAATCTTATATGGAAAGTTTAAGATTAAGGATTTGGAGCTTCTTCACTATTTTCTAGGTATAGAATTCATTCCAACTATTGATGGATTGATTCTTAGCCAATGCAAATTCATTGATGAAATTTTTCGCGACTTTCAATGATGATTTGTGGCCACAAATAATTATCAAATGTCATTCAATAATCATCTAAGATGATCGATATACCAATTCGAGTCTCGATCAATTGATACCTTGACTAATTTCATCGATTTTAGCATTTTTCTATCACAATAGTTCGTTCAACATATTTAGGTTTCGATTAGTAGAAGAGAGAGTATTGGACCGTTTTGCAATTTTTTTGGAAGAAACGAAAAGGACAAGCATGCAATTTATTTGAAATTATCTTGACAAAAGCCATTTTAAGATCTTGTCTAAAGTCGCTATGTAAAAGAATATATAAAATTTTACAAATCGACACATCAAATTGAGTGAATTACAGTTTTCCACATAAGACCTCAAAAAATGGATAAAAAGGCACGTGTCGAACCGAATTTATTCTTTAATTTTAATTACATATTATAGATATTTATTAGTAATACGTATTAAATTAAAAAAAATCATAAAAAATAATTTTTAGATAGTTTTTAAATTTTTTAAAAGATGAAAAATAAAATGGCTTATAATTTGAGTTGGAGAGACTGAAAGAGTATTATAAAATACGGAAAAAATATTGTACATAAAATAGATTTTTATAAATCATTGAATAGGTTCATGTTGATGGGTTATTCCCCATTTGAGACTATGGTTAAAAATATTACAACCCACTAAGGGTGTGTTTTCCTGCTCCTTTTTTAAGGGTGGAGGGGGTGGTGGTCTGGTGGGGGGTGGAAGGGGGTGAAGATAGGGGAAAAATGTACTTTGGGAGGGGACGGTGGAGGGGGTGGAGACCCTTTCCACCCCTTAAATGAATGTGGAGGGGAAAACATGGTCTAAATACTTTACCTTTTAATATTATGTATAAAACACAGGTGTTATATGCACTCAACATGAATGAATTCTAGATCTGTTTAACCCTCAACTTGACATTTGTTCAACATTAAATACGGGTGACATTAAAAAATAATGAATAGAAAGATCCATTAGTTATATTGATTGAAACTTAAATTTAATAAAAAACATTTGTTTTATTTATTTTTTTTTTTACAAAAATTGGTTGCTTTGTTTTTTTTTTAAACATACGAATGAATCTTTGATCGGAATCTTTAATTTGTTCATTATTTTTTTTAATATCAGATATATTTAATGTTAAACACTTGTCAAATTGAAAAACAAATAAATCTAAAATTCATTTAAGTTGAGTGCGTATAATATGCTTGGTGTATATAACCTTTTCGTTTACCTACAGACTGTGTTTGGTGGAAATTTACCTACGAAATTACTGTAGAAGATAAATGGTGTGATGCCATATTGCCATGTAATGTAGAACCAAAAGATATTCAATATTCACACAGTGTGGAGCCCACTGTAGCACAGTGCCACAGGCACAGGCCACTAAAGAAAAAGGCATTAGAAATTAAAAATAAATGAACAAATAAAATAAAAAGAAAAGGAAAAAGCACAACTCACACCATCTTCCACTCCCTCTCTCTCAGCGCCCTTGCCATTTCAGCAGCAGCATCTCCATGGAACTGCTTTCTATCTGTCTCCTATTTTAAAAAGGCCTCTCATTTCTCTCTCTTTCTGACATATGAGCAATTGCACGCCTCTGAAACGGTTTCCTACCTCCTCATCAGACGTTTGGATTAGATAATCCTTGGTTTTTGATCCCCTCCCACTCTTGTTGCTGTGCTTATTCTATATACCTCCAGAGCTTTTCCAGACATTTCTTCACTTTTTCTCTCCCCCTTTTATTCCCTCACCATTTCCATCCCTCCACCCCTCAGATTGAAGCTTCTTGTTTCCTAACATGTTCAGCAACACACTCAAGCTTTTCAAGGTATTATAAACAACATACCCACTTCCTGATTTTGTGAAAAGATTGTAAATTTTTTGTGGGTTTTGTCAAATCTGATCTGGGTACCCGTTAGATTTTCAATTCGCACTAGCTGTTAAATCTGGGTCAGGCACATTCGGCCATCTGTTAATATTTTGCCTTTGGAATATCAGGAAACTGTGAATTGAAGAATCTATAAAGGTGTTCAAGGAAAGAAAAAGTGGGGAAAAGCTCAGGAGGGCAAGAAATTGAAGGGATGATGGCCGTATCCTCTTCCTGCAAAGATATGAGCGGCGGTAGCAGTGGTGGCGCCGGAGCGGATTCCGGAAAATATGTGAGGTACACGCCGGAGCAAGTGGAAGCTCTGGAGAGGCTGTACAATGAGTGCCCAAAACCAAGTTCTCTTCGCCGGCAACAGCTTATTAGGGAATGCCCTATTCTCTCCAACATTGAACCGAAACAGATCAAAGTTTGGTTTCAAAATAGGAGGTCTCTTCTTACTCTAATTTCTGTTCCAATTTCCAATTCTTGTTGTTATAACTTGCTATCCTTTCCCCTTGTTTTACTTTTCCGTTTTTTTTAAGCATATAACAAAATGGTTTCAGAAAATAAGGACAATGGTTTCTAGATGGAAAAGAAAGCTAAGATTGATTTTCTGTGCAGATTTTCCTTATTTGATTTGAAGGGAATTTATTTTCCTTTCTAATGACTGTTGGTAGTTGGTTTGATTGAGGGCTGGATCTGGTTCCTGATTTGGTTGGACTTGGAATTTTTGTGAGTGGGAAAAGTAGACAAAGTATCAGATTTGAAGGGGCTTCCTTATGCCTTAATGGAAATGGAAATTTTTTACCAACCAAATTTAATATGGAATGGGGAGATGGAAAATGATGTTTACACTTCAAACTTGGTGGGTTGTTGGGTGTACTAGGTTGAGTTTGAATGGAGAAGAGTAAGGTTGTGGGTGGAAGAACAGTTAGGAGAAATATTCCATTTTTTTTAAAAAAAAAAGCAGTTGGAGAAATAATACCTGATATGTGGAAATATAGTACAAATTTTCACATCTTAGCTATTCTTTTAGGGAGGATATTATTTGTCCAGGTGGATTGAATGATGCAATTGTAAATGGAAATTCATTGAATTTGGATTGCAAATTTGCTGCTTCCCTTGTCAGGACAAGGACACTGCATCCTTTGAAACCTCAATGTCTCAGTACTCTTAATGTTTTTATGCAAATCATTTGTCTATTAATGCGATGTTTTATGACAATCACTTTTCAGATGTCGGGAGAAGCAGAGAAAGGAATCAGGACGGCTTCAAGCTGTGAATAAGAAGTTGACTGCGATGAATAAACTCCTAATGGAGGAGAATGATAGATTACAGAAGCAAGTTGCACACCTGGTTTACGAGAACAGTTATTTTCGTCAACAAACGCAAAATGTGAGAATATGAAACTACAGACAAGCTCTCTTAGACACATAGTACCATTTCGTAATTCCTTTCACGTTTGCTTGTGCGATATATCTTAAGAAGAAACATATACTAAGATGAATTATATTATCTGCCTTTATTGATGCCTTAATTTGGCTACTACGTAGTATAAAATGTGAAACAATGTGTTTAGGCAAAAGGCCAATAAGAAAAACTGTCATCTGATCTTTAATTAAGATGGTATATTTTTGTTCTTGTAGGTCACGGCTCTAGCCACCACGGACACAAGTTGTGAATCTGTGGTGACGAGTGGTCAGCAGAATTCGACTTCTCAGCGTCCACCAAGGGATGCTAGCCCTGCAGGGTTGGTGAAAACATGAAAATTATACTCACTTTTGGGGGTCTCATACAGGCTTTAAGCCTTAAATGTGTGCTGTTTTCTAAGGTCTAAACCATAAGTTTTGCCTTATTGCTTCTTTTTTACAGGCTTATGTCCATTGCAGAGGAAACTTTAGCAGAGTTTCTATCAAAGGCAACTGGAACCGCTGTAGAGTGGATCCAAATGTCTGGGATGAAGGTGAACTTTATTTTGACTATCCATTTATCTATTGCATTGGAAGTAAAAATTTAATGGAATCGAAGGTTATGATTGATTTTAATGGATTTCTAAGTATCACTCTTTTGTTTGCAACAGCCTGGTCCGGATTCCATTGGAATCATTGCTATTTCTCATGGCTGCACTGGGATAGCAGCTCGTGCTTGCGGCCTTGTGAGCCTAGAACCTGCAAGGGTAAGCGGCATCATAGTTCATTCTAATCATGTGATTTATTACCATTGTTTTATCAGTAAACATTTAGGTGATGCCATTCTTTTTCAGATTGCTGAAATCCTAAAAGATTGGCCATCTTGGTATCGCGATTGCCGAGCCGTGGAGGTTGTGAATGTTCTGTCCACCGGAAATGGTGGAACTATTGAGCTACTTTACATGCAGGTAGACCATAAGCACTATGAATTTTATCCCTTTTCAAATTTCAACTGGTGATCAGCAACCGTTGAGTTTCATGTGTGTTTTCTGTTGTTCTTTAGCTTTATGCACTTACAACCTTGGCATCGCCGCGTGATTTCTGGTTAATGCGCTATACTTCTGTCTTGGAGGATGGTAGTATCGTGGTAAGTGAATTCTTGGACTTGTAGCTTAGGCTATAATTTCTGCTTTATAATTTCAAAATTTTTTACGAGACATGACTTGCATTGTTGGAAAACTCCCTTATCTGAATGACATTGCAGCTTGCGCTAAATATGATTGTTTCTGGCCTAATTCATGGCTTTTATATTTTTTTATCGTGTTAGATTTGTGAGAGATCTCTAAACAACACACAGAATGGTCCAAGTATACCACCAGTCCACAATTTTGTGAGAGCAGAAATGCTGCCGAGTGGATATCTAATAAGGCCTTGTGAAGAGGGTGGATCCATCATCCACATTGTCGATCATTTGGACCTTGAGGTATATTGATTGTATCGTTAGCATATTTTAAGTTTTCTTATAATAGATTTGGAGCTTTGCCTAACATTCTGTTTATTCACATGAGACAGCCATGGAGCGTCCCTGAAGTCTTACGTCCACTTTATGAGTCATCAACCTTGCTTGCCCAGCGAACAACAATGGCTGTAAGATTTAAGCTAGCACTGAATTTATAGTTTTGTCACGTCTACATTTCCAGTTCAATAATAGTAAGAATTTAACAAATCATGGAATTTCCTTACCAGGCACTGCGGCAGTTGAGGCAGATTTCTTTGGAGATCACACAGCCCAACGTCTCCGGGTGGGGAAGAAGGCCAGCAGCCTTACGAGCACTTGGCCAGAGATTGAGCAAGTAGGTTTCTTGACAGCAGACTTTATAAACAAGCAATCAACCATTAATGGCTCAAAAATAACTCTCTATTTATTGCAGGGGTTTTAATGAAGCTGTCAATGGATTTGCGGATGAGGGATGGTCTATCATGGAAAGCGATGGTGTTGACGATGTTACCATTTTGGTTAACTCGTCTCCAATGAAAATTTTGGGCACAAATAACTGCTATGTTAATGGCTTTGCACCAATGACTAGTGGAGTGCTGTGTGCTAGAGCCTCCATGCTATTACAGGTGTGCTTACTGAATAGTATTTCTGCCATCAAAGAATATTCTGTGACTTCGATAATATATTGATACTCTTCTTGAGTTCTTGCAAGTTTCTTCATATACATTCTTTGTGTGTTATGTGTTTGAGTTTCCTCATGCATAATATTTCAACAGAATGTGCCACCTGCAATACTCCTCCGCTTCTTGAGGGAGCATCGGTCAGAGTGGGCAGACAGCAGCTTTGACGCCTATGCGGCTGCAGCTATCAAGGCTGCCCCATGTAGCTTGCCGGGTCTTCGTACTGGAAGCATTGGTGGTCAGATTATCCTTCCACTGGCTCACACGATAGAGAATGAAGAGGTAAACAAATTTCCTGAGTGATTCATGTGGCTTCTTGTTTCAGATATGCTCTAATCTTGTTTCCGTTGCTTATCACAGTTTATGGAAGTAGTTCGTCTTGAAAATATTGGCTATCGAGAGGATATGTATGCGACAGGGGACATATTTATGCTGCAAGTGAGTCCTACGTCTAGAATGAGTTGTTTAAGTGTCCTCATTGAATTCTACTGATTTCTTGTTTTGTCTTGTGATTTAGCTTTGCAATGGGGTAGACGAGAATGCTTCAGGCGCTTGTGCAGAACTCATCTTTGCTCCCATAGACGCATCCTTCTCCGATGATGCACCCCTCCTACCTTCTGGTTTCCGCATCATCCCAATTGATTCTTCAAAGGTGTATATCCAGCTTATATTTTAACAAGATAACGCGATTCGATCTTTGTTTTGTTATTTGGCATCTTACTAAAATTGATCATGTATATGTAGGATGTCTCGAGTCCAAAATGCACACTGGACCTTGCTTCCGCTCTCGAGGGTGGCCCTCCTGGAAGCAAGTCTTTAGATAACTCTGGGAACGGAGGGAACCCCAAGTCTGTCATGACTATCGCTTTCCAATTTGCTTTTGAACCCCATCTTCACGAGGGAGTTGCTACGATGGCCCGACAGTACGTTAGGAGTATCATATCTTCGGTTCAGAGGGTGGCTTCTGCGCTTTCTCCCGCCCACCTCAGCTCTGTCCCTGGTTCGCTGAAGTCACCAGCAACTCCTGAGGCCCAGACCCTTGCTCGATGGATCTGTCAAAGCTATAGGTTTGTCGGTTATCCACTTGGACATGTAACGGAGTTCTTTGTCGAGTGTCTTATAGTAATGATGGATGTGTATCAACAGGTGCTATTTGGGCGCTGATCTACTTAAACTCCCAAGCGAAGGGGAAGAATCCTTGCTGAAAACTCTCTGGCTGCATTCGGATGCCATCTTGTGCTGCTCGCTAAAGGTACGAACGAAGCCTGTTTCTTAATCTGTTCAAAGATCATTTCCGCTTATCGGTGAACAAGTTGATAGATAGTATTGTTGTGAACAATACAGGCGATGCCAGTGTTCACGTTCGCTAACCAGGCCGGACTAGACATGCTCGAGACAACCATGGTTGCGCTGCAGGATATCACTCTGGAAAACATCTTTGACGAAAACAGCAAAAGGGCCCTCATCTCGGAGCTGCCACAGATAATGCAGCAGGTAAGATTGATTATCAAGTCCTAGTAAACTCTCAACAAAAAGGATGCTCTTGCATTCAAACTTACCTTGTTTTTTTGGACAGGGGTTTGTTTGCCTCCAGGGGGGCATGTGCGCGTCGAGCATGGGAAGGTCTGTGTCATACGAGAGAGCAGTCGCTTGGAAGGTGTTGAACGATGCGAATGAGGCTCAGTCCATGTGTTTCATGTTCATAAACTGGTCGTTCGTATGACCAAATATATGGCATCTGCAATATCTCATCTTAGACAACAAAACAAAACACCTAGTGTTTTTCACATCTCATGGTGTTGTGCAGAGGAAACCTTGAGGACTTTCTTCTTTAGCTAAAATTATCAAGACACACTACATTTTGCTTAATTAGCCACTTTCTTCCTATTTTACGACGTTCGGTTTACTCCTTTGTCATTCTAGGTTTTAACTTATTGAGGCGGCGTCATCTTGTACCAGCCGATGCGGTTATCATATGCATATTATGTCGTCTACATTACAAGTCGGAGATGTCGTGTGTTGGTTCGATATGTGTTTTTCCGATATGATTTGAGCAGTTGTTCCAATATCTACTAGCTAGAGGTTGCAAAATCTAACCCGAAAACTCGAGATTTCAACCCGAAAATCAATCCGAACTCGAGTTCGGGTAGATTTCAACCCAACTTAACATATGATTGAAGCCGAATAGATATATATACCCAAACTTGAATCGAACAACCCGATTGCCACCTCTATTTATATCCATGAAAGGTGTGTTGAGGCAGGTTGCAAAAACTTGAATGCTTTGAAAGCAGATAATTGGGTGAAGGCAGTTAGAGGTGCAAGATCATATTTTTTTTTTTTTTTTTTTTTTTTTTTTTTTGCAGTATGCAAACAGTTGGAGTCTGTTACGTAAATTGTAACAAACAACCAGGATCATCCCTTAGGATGATGGAGTACAGCTCCTTCGTAAGGGGAGATGTAGGACTAGTACAAACGATACCCTTTCTAGCTATGAAGTCGGCTACTTTGTTTGCTTCTCTATAACAGTGTTTGAACTGGATAAGCTGGAATTCTGTAGCCATGATGTTGATCTTCTCAACTTGATGAATTACTTCCCATGGAGTAGCGATCTCTTTTCTTATTGCTTTGATGATAGTCTCATTGTCGCTTTCAACGATAGCCTTCCGGATCCCTTTACCACTTGCATGCTTGATGCCTACAATGATAGCTTCTGCCTCTGTTTGTAAAATCGAACCTGGAGATGTATTTTGAAAGAATACATCTAGTAACCCGCTCTCAGAGTCACGAATGACCCCACCCACCTGGCATTCACTCGTGGGTTTAACCGAGCCATCTATATTAATTTTATAGATACTGCTCGGTGGTTTGGTCCACCTAGTCTTACGTCTGGTAGTATTCCGGGTTTTGTGGTTGTTTTCTACTTCTATTTGCGAGTTCCATAGTTTTATGTTTGAAATAATCTCAAAGGCTAGGTTGATTGTTGCATTTGGTTTTTCATTTTTGAAAATGTAATTGTTTCTGGTGTCCCAGATCGTTTGCCAAATAAAGGCTAACTCTTTGATTGTTGATCTGCTGCAACTCTTTTTATATTGAAGAACATACTTTATATCCTCGTCATAGTCTTCTTTGAGAAGGAGAATTTTTCCGCTTATACTTTCATAGTTTTGGATTAGTTTCCTTGTAAATTCATAGTTGATGAAAAGGTGGTTGACATCCTCATCTATCGAGTTACAAAGTGAGCATTGTGATGGCACCCTATTGAAATGTTTGTTTAGCCTCTGAGTAGTTGATAATCCGTCTACCATTATCTTCCATAGTAAATTTTTTATTCTTGGTGGTATATCAAGTTTCCATATCCAATTATAGCCTTCCATATTGCCAGTGTTGGTAATGGGGTTTAGCCGAAGAGTTGATTTGGTCGAGAATATACCATTCTTTTCAAGTTTCCAGATTGAGGTGCAAGATCATATAACCTTTCTCAACACTCGAGCCATAAATGTTAGTGAAAATTTAAGAGAATATATTTTTTTTCAAGTTTTTTTTGGTAGTTATACCCTCTAGTTTTTCTTTTTACTATCTATACCTTTTTAGGGTGGTTTTTACCTAAATACCCTTAAACTAATAATTTTTCTTTTTAGAATTAAAAGAATAAATAGATATTGATAAGATTTGCGTAGGGTTTGTCAAAGGCGACGCTACTTCACCCATCAGTTTTACGCTTTGAAAAGGGAAGACTCTACTTCATCTATCAATTATTCCGTTCGTAATCTTGTGAATCGTTTAGGATTGAAGGTAATTCTTGTACTATGCTATTTTCTTTCATCGATCGATCGACATCGATTCTACCTTTCATCGATATCTCTACTATGCTATTTTCTTTCATCGATTCTACCTTTCATTGACATCTCCACTTTTATTCTTGTACTGTGCTATTTTCTTGTGCTTGGTAAGTTTATAATACCTCCCCTGATAGCCATCCATTAGGTTTAAGAATGTCGGTAAAAAATGCCCTTGTAGTTGTGATAGACAGTACTTGAATATTCTCTAGTGGGTCACTGTAATTGGTTACAAGTATTGATTAATGTATTCTTATAGTCCACTAATATTACGTAAAAAAAAAAACACCCTTCATGTAACTACAATAATTGTAACTGATATTAGTTTTCCCTGGTTACAATTACTGTATCTAGTTGTAACCCTACTTGTAATAATTATTGTCCCAATATTAGAACTAATTCGTTTATGTGGGTTGATTCTTGCAATTAATTACTTGTACCTATTTTACAACGTCACTAACCTAATTGTTAAGGTTGTAATAGGTTACACGATAGAGTGTAACTAAATAATTGTAACCTAAATAACCACAATAGATTGTAACCAATTAATTGTACATAAATAATTGTAACCTAAATACACACGATAGAGTGTAACTAAATAATTCTAAACTAAATAAGCACGATAGATTGTAACCAATTAATGGTACCTGTCATTGTAATAAATATTGTAACTAATTTATTGGCGCTTGTAGGCAATTTTATTCTTGTAATTAACTAATTGTATCGAGTTTATATCATAACTAACCTCATTGTTAGGGTTTTTTTTATAGGTTACAATAAATACATTCCAAAAGATTCTCAACAAGATGCACGTACGTACTACCAAGATAGATTTGAAAAAAAGCATATGATTTTCTGCGTTAGGATTTCATCAGGCACCAAAATACACAAAATATGTAGTTGATGATTACCAGCAGTGCTTATTTTCACATAATCGGACTCAAACTTCTATCAATTACGGCACTAGGTCTTCTATCGATTACATCTAATCGATTAATTGTCCAATTAAATTTCACCCAGTGTAATATTACGGATAGCAATCTAGTAATAATCTCAAATACCAATGAACTATACGGCAAGAATTATAGCACAAAAACATAACCACATACCTTCAATCTTAAAGCACCAAAATAAATTGATGGTTGAGAATAACGTAGTGAGCGATTGTTAAGAAGACCGTAACTACTTGTAATCAACTTGGGAAGAAGGAGTCAGTTACACGTGATTTAAGGAAGATATCTCTAGGGACAAATCAGTCATCAAAAATAGAAAATGTACAATTAACAAAACAAAACTTACATTGGTATAATTACCCATTAAAAAATTGAAAATAGTATATTAACCTAATTATCCCTAAATGTTATTGTGTTGATCTATCTATTTCTCACTTATTCGAATTCATCACAAATTATGACTTGTAATGATTTTAAATGCATTTTCACACGTCATACAAAATTCAATCGGAAACAAATACTGATATAGATTGCCTAAGAGGAAGCCCAACAAATACTGATATAGATTGCCTAAGAGGAAGCCCAACAGAATTTGTAAAAATTCTCTATTTTACAGATCAAAATGTCAAAATCTCTAAAAAAAATTCACCTCAACTCCAACAGCTTTTCTATTTTACAGATTTTTACATTTATTATACACTACAATAAATACATAGATTTATAATATACTAAATGCATTTATTAAAGTTGCAATATATAATTCATAAAGATGGAAGATGTATATGCGACAATGGTGCAATATAGAGTCTTGGCATAATTTTTATTCAATTTGCAAGTAAAATTAGAGACCACAACATGTCAACTATCTGGAGCCCATAAACATTGAGCAAATTAGAGCCCATGACCCTAAAATCATAAATCAACCCTATGACAGTAACCTAAAAGCAACTATGACATCAATCATAAATCAACCAGCAACCATGACGAACACTAGCAATCGACAATCAGAAAGAAAAATGCAATCGACAAATTTATTTAATCAACAATTAGAAGAAAAGAAATTGCAATCGATTGAAGCCCGGAGCTATCAGTAAACTGGAATTAGCAATCAGAAGAAAAAAATTGTAATCGAAGCCCGGAGAAATTAGTAAATGGGAATAAGCCATCGGAAGAAAAAAAAAATCAATCCAAGCCCGGAGCAATAAGAAGAAATCTAACCTTTCTCTTGGCTACTAACAGCAATCAACGTAGAGTAGAGACGAACAACAATAGTAAACTGGTGTCAATGGGATGGCATAGGGTTTTTTCGAAACATAATATCAAAACATACTCGGACAGCAAGGAGCAAGGAGAAAGATGGGACGGCAACTGTAAAGAAGGGAAGCAATCAATTTTCATGGGAAGGAGTGGAGAATTTAATTTTAGCGTTCTTCTTCTCTTCTCCAAATTTGCAGATTTTTTTTCTCTTTCATAGCGTTTCTCTATTTTAGAGGAAGATTTACAGAATCTGTTGGGGCTAAAAAATACCTATTTTCTCTAAATTTTTGCCTTTTTTCTATTTTGCAAGGACTGTTGGGCTTGCTCTAACAAGCAAGATTTAAATACAAAATTGGAATAACACAAACAAGCAGTAAGGCCTAAATAGCCTGACTAAATATGTGTAAACTAGGTTGCACCAAAACTCATAACGGATGACGTTCCCATTTTCATTTCCTAAAAAAACCTGAAAACATGAAAATATACATACTGATCGATGCCTCCCAGGAACTACCAGTCCCGATTTTGGAATCGGAGGATTTAATCGCTACGCTTTAAAGGGTATGACCTACCTAGCTGAGGGAAATGACCGCTTCTGATATGAATTATGATGATGATCGAGAATCTTGGATGGTGCAACAAGGATTCGTCACCGACTGTTGTCGTACAAACGCTCAAGTTTGGGTTGTGGGGGTTGAGAATGTTGGGCTAGAAACCACTTTCCAGCCGCACTCGGAAGCGAATTCGGGTAATAAGAGAACCCACGACAATCAGCCAGCAAACCACGACCAACCGATAATATCCAATCCGGAAACCAAACAACCAAGCAACCACAAACACAGATAAAAGCACAAATATTGACACAAGATTTACGTGGGAAAAACTCTCTCTAACCAGAGGATCAAAAAACCCACCTTCCGCCCACCAGAGCAACCAATCCACTAATCAATATGTCAATACAAGTGTTTAACATTCCAGTCTCAACCCGAGACAAATAACCATGGAGATCTCAAACACAATTCTAAATACAACACGATCTAGAAAGGATTCCTCTCCAAAACCTAGCTAAATACTTGTAATCAGATTAGATTTACAGGAGGAGAAAATACCTATCAACAAACACCCGTTGTTGACTTGCCGGAGGAAGGAGACGGATCACAAGATCAAAAGACGAAACACCCGCTCGAATCTCCTACCTTTCCTCTCCTTTCTCCCTCCTCTCTCTTTTTCTTTCTCTCTCCCCTTTCTTCCTGGTTGCTACTGCGGCACTCCTGAAGCAACAAACCCTTGCTTCTTTGTTTTTCTTGTGTACGCCAAAACAAAAGGCAAATGATGCCTTTTATAATATCACAAAGAGCCAAACTTGGGCTGGACCCTCATGGGCCACACTTGGCCCAACAATCTCCCCCACCAGCCCAAGGGGAAGACGTGCCTGCTCGTCCTGGCCTCACCTGCATCCAAGTCCCGTCTCACCCTCGAGACGCGAAACTGATGCTCGCCAGATGTCACCATCCCCCACTAGCTCCCCCTAACTCTCTGGTACTCCAAGGTAGAACTCCCGATGAATGCATGACCTCCTCTCTCTGACCCTCTGATAGTTTCTTCTATCCGTGCTGGCTCGACGTGCTCAGATATGCCACCAGTCATAGCACCTGATGAACTCCCCTCTGACGCGACTTTCCCATCAGCACAATCCTCTGAAGCAAACTCCACACTTGTGCTATCCTCTTCTGACGTCTCAGAAGTTCCGCTAAATCTTGTCTGCAATCCAGACAAATCACAAGTGCTCAAGGTCTCCTTATCAGCAAAAGAAACGAGAGACTTTCTCTTCTGATTCTGCAGCCCCTTCTCACTCAAGAATCCTGTAAGCCCTTGCACCAAATCAAGTGAAGCATCATCATGAACCTCTATCACAGCTTCCCTGATTTCTTCCATCTGAGTCCTGTACAATGTGCCGCTCAAAACACCTCTAGCGATCACTATTGACCCTTTCTTGAGTTTCCACTTCCTACTTCCAAAGAAGTTATCATAGCCATTTTTATCAAAGACTTGAAGAGAGATCAGATTCTTCTGCAAATCCGGTATGTGTCGCACATCTGTCAGTGTCATCCTGCTGTTGTGAGCCGAATCTGCCATGTTTTTACAGTAACTTTTATATCGTTTTTTGCATATATTTCATGCATTTGGGCTAGAATAGTACATAATCTATGTAGTTTATGTTTATTTGCCAAATTATGGAATCTACACCAGTTTCTGTTTAAATTCGCAAAAATCAAAGCAATTTACAGCATTTTTGAGAAAGGACGAAAAGCTCGGAAATCAACTACAGAAGTCCAAAGTCAAAGAACGACGGAACCAGGATGAATCAGGCTAGAGCCAAGTATTACTCGATATCAAGTACTTTTTATCGACAAGGATGCCCGAGCAGTGCCTGATCGAGGAAGCCTGATCGAGAAGCCGAGGCCGAAGACTGGACATGCCGAGCAGCCTTTACTCGATATCGAGTACCTTTCTCGATATCGACAAGACCAGCAGCGCCTGTCCGAGCCAGATCGGGGAGATATTGCTCGACAACACCAGGCCAGCAAGTCGATGACACAACTTTACTTGATATCGATGAAAGTTGTCGATGTCGAGTAACCCAGACACACTTGTCCGAGCCAGATCGAGAACCAGCTACTCGAGATGCCTAGCCAAGCCAAGTCGACGATACACAGTTACTCGATATCGAGGAGAGATCTCCTGGGCCGCGTTACGCGGTGAGTTGTCCGACGCGGTTTGGGATTACTTGGAGCCGAAGAAGTCCGATTCTATCCAAGATCTATCAAGTTCTATATATGGAGAGGAGATTTACCCACACATGGAGGATTTACCTTTTTGGATTTATTTATTTTATTCCATTTATTTATCTTTAAGTAAGTAGATATTTAGATATAGATATAGATAGGATCTTCTTTCCTAATTAGAGAGGGAATGAAGCCTATAAATAAAGCCTTAGGGACTGGAATTTATTCAATTCAATTTCAGTAGGAGAAGTAGTAGTAGAGAGAGAAAGAGAGGCCGAGTGGAGCAAAGGAGCGAAAGTGATCTGGCTTTGTTCGGTTTGTACTTTCTTCAGTTTGGTTTAATGCAAGTTATTTCCTTTCAATCAATGATGTCTGCGATTGCGATGAAGCGCGAGTAGTCTACCCACTTCTAGGGTTGGGGCGAGCCCGACGATAGCCATGCGTGTTTGAGGTAAAGATCCGACTTTTATCATATCTTGAGCATCTACTACTTGTAATATGTTTATTACCCATCTAATGGAGGTCCATGCTAACAACTTGGATTGTTAACATAAAATCGGTAGATACAATCAGGGTTTCTTGAAAGAGTTGTCTAATTGTTGGAAAAGGCGAGAGCTTGGTCCTTCGGTGCGATTTACATGATTATCTGTTTTATTCTTGCCTTATGCATGCTTGGTTATTGTTGTCGCAAACCCCGATCTTGGAAGTCTTTCACATATAGTTTATTTTCGATCCCACAAGATTTGTTCTTTATTTATTTCATTTTTAAAGTTTCTGTTTCTCCTCAATATCGACAAACTCTGGTCAATATCGAGTACAGATATTAGGTCCCAGATCTTTACTTCTCCTGTGCAGGTACCCGACGTCGACAAGATCTTTACTCGATATCGAGTAAGGTGTCCTCGATATCGACCAAAACTCGAGAGCTGCTACTGCTTTGTTCGACTTGCTTGGTCTTCTGTCGACTAACCCTAGTCGAGATCGAACACTGTGGTCGACTTCTGTTCGTGAGATTTCATTCGCTGCCTAGGATCCGCTGACAAGCTTCCTCGTGGATCGATCCTGACTTTCCACTTCTGCATCGGGAGGAAGTCTTGTAATCATTTGCGTGGGCACGAATCTGGTTTGATCTATTTTATTATATTTTAAACTTGATTTCCTCCTACAACACCTGCAACCCGTGTTTGTCAGCACACAAACATCTCCCATACCAACAATATCAGACAAGCTTCCGTTTCCCATCTTTGCTTTGCCAAAGCGTCCCACTTGGTACGAAGTAAACGCTTTTCTTCTTGATGTAGCATGGAAGGATGCAGCTCCATCAACAATCCACTTTACATAAGAATCAGGCTCCTCCAAGCATGTGAGAACAACCTGCTCATCATCACTGTCATGCAGAACTGACGTTGTACCCTTATGATTTTCCTCTTCATCCCTTTTCTTCTTCCACACATTGCAATTCCTCTTCATGTGCCCTTCCTTGCCACAATGATAGCAAACAAAGCTCCCCCTAGTCTGAGATCTCCCTCTAAACCTGCTCCCTGAAACTGTCACGAGAGCATGTGACGAATCCGTGCCCATATCCTTCCTCCTAGTCTCCTCGTTGTAGAGACTATCCTTCACTGCAGATAAGGACACAACCCCACCCACGGCAGAGTTGTTAATCGACACCACTAGAGTCTCCCAACTATCAGACAAAGAGCTCAAGAGAAACAACGCTTGCAACTCATCACCAAGGACTAACTTCATGGTGTTCAACTGATTCACCAATTCCTGAAACTCACTCAGATGCTCTGCAATAGGCTTTCCATCTTTGTACTTGAGATTCACCAGCTTTCTTATCACAAAAGCTTTACTCTGGGCTGACTTCCTTTCATACATATCCTCCAATTTTTTCCACAATACCTGTGCATCTGTCTCGTTGCTTATGTGGTGATAAACACTATTATCCACCCACATTCTTATGGTTCTAACCGCCTTCTTGTGCAGTTTCTTCCAATCATTATCGGATGTCTCAGCTGGCTTCCTCGATCCCAACTCAACCAGATCAAACAGGTCTTTGCAATACAAAACATCCTCCATCTTCGTCTTCGAGATAGAGAAATTCGAAGCCGTTAGCTTTATCATTGTACCCGCAAATTCCTCGGTCTTTGTTGTCATCTCTACCCCTATTACCTAGAAACAACACAGCCAAAGATCAACCAAAGGCTTTGATACCACTTGTTGGGCTAGAAACCACTTTCCAGCCACACCCGGAAGCGAATTTGAGTAATAAGAGAACCCACAACTATCAGCCAGCAAACCACGACCAACTGATAATATCCAATTCGGAAACCAAACAACCAAGCAACCACAAACACAGATAAAAGCACAAATATTGACACAAGATTTACGTGGGAAAAACCCTCTCTAACCAGACGATAAAAAAACCCACCTTCCGCCCACCAGAGCAACCAATCCACTAATCAATATGTCAATACAAGTGTTTAACAATCCAGTCTCAACCCGAGACAAATAACCATGGAGATCTCAAACACCAATCTAAATACAACCCGATCTAGAAAGGATTCATCTCCAAAACCTAGCTAAACACTTGTAATCAGAGTAGATTTTCAGGAGGAGAAAATAACTATCAACAAACACCCGTTGTTGACTTGCCGGAGGAAGGAGACGGATCACAAGATTCAGAGACGAAACAACCGCTCGAACCTCCTAACTTTCCTCTCCTTTCTCCCTCCTCTCTCTTTTTCTTTCTCTCTCCCCTTTCTTCCTGGTTGCTACTGCGGCACTCCTGAAGCAACAAACCCTTGCTTCTTTGTTTTCCTTGTGTACGCCAAAACAAAAGGCAAATGATGCCTTTTATAATTTCACAAAGAGCCAAACTTGGGCTGGACCCTCATGGGCCACTTGGCCCAACAGAGAACCCAACAATCCCTGCAGGGGTTGTTGTGTGTGTCCTTAATTGGGGCCTCGGCTGCTAAGTGCCCAACCAGCTCCGAGAGGAATCCTATCAGACAACTATAACGATGAGTTCGTCTCATTCGGTCATCAATGGGGCGGAGCCAGGATTAAATTTAGGGGGGGCTCAAAAAAATTTCTCTAACTACAATGCACAAACTGAGGGTGTAAAAGAGAAGAATGTTAAAAAAAAAAACAGAATATTGTGAGGGGGCAGGAGGGATTCGAACCCTGGACCTCTATTCTACCCATATGACCCTTCGACCAACTGTGCTGGGGCGCTACCTTGTCATACCACATCTACTATATATACATATACATTTTTTCCCGGGGGGGCTCGAGCCACCGCATGCCCCCCCTCCCTCCGCCCCTGGTTATCATCAAGCGCTATAGCCTATAGCACACTGGGAATTCACACTCCTCGTCGCTCTTCGAAGCCTTGCACACAGCCTGGTGATACGTGCTCCTTTGGATGAATATATGCTTGGGTTACCTTATATATCTTGCCTTGTATGGTGTTGCTTTAAGTATGCTTAATTATTTCATCTGATCTTTACCCCTATGTCTCGTTTAACTGTTGTTTCTTTGCTCTGCATTTAAGGTTTCGTTTACTTTTTGCTTCGGTCTTGTTTTTGCCCCCATAATTTATGCTACGGCCGGTTGTTTGTGTTGTCGCGGGTACCTCTCGGATTACGTTACTTCAGTCTGCACTATTGGTTTAACATTTTGTAAGCTTCCTACTTACAACTATCTTAGATCACGGGCAACGCAGATCTCCACGGCTCCAATTGCCATGCCACGCCTGCAAAAGTAAGACGTGGAGGGGAGAGAAAAATTAGCGTCGATGGCAAGACGCTTATATTGGATGCAGATCCAATCATGTTTTTTCAACTTTTTTTTTGCAGGGAATAAAATGGGGGGTTTTAATTTTATTAAAACCTCCATTTCACCCGTAAATATATTTTTGTAAAAAAATAAAATTATATTTTTGAATAGAATTTATTTTTATCTATCCAACGACACCTATTTTGCATATATTGATTGCATGCATTGGGAATGAAAAAATTGTCCCACTGCATGGCAAGGTCAATATGCAAGGGGTGATAAAAAGCCAACCGTTTAGCTGGAAGCAGTTTCATCCTATGGCTTATGGATTTGACATGCATTTTTTGGAACTCCAAGTATGTGTAATGATATTAACGTTCTTGATCGTTCTCCGGTATTTGATGATGTGCTACATGGTGAATCTCCTACGGCAAATTTTGTTGTAAATGGTAATCATTACAACATGACATATTACCTCGCGGATGGCATTTATCCCCAATGTGCTTCATTCATTCCATCCATTCGACACCCTTTTGGTGTGAAGGATACATTATTTTCCAATTGTCAAGAGTCAACACATAAAGATGTGGAGCAAACGTTCGGTGTCTTACAAGCTCGGTTTGCTATTATACGCTATCCGGCTCTTGCCCGAGACATTAATTTGATGGGGAAAATAATGAGGGCATGCATTATTTTGCATAATATGATCGTTGAAGATGAACGTGATACATATCAACACTACTATGATCCATCCGACTTTGATCAAGTTCATGTAGCCGAACCTATCATCCCAAATTATCCAGTTGAAATGCGTAAAGTGATAGAAAAAAGAGCTAAACTCCGAGACACGAGTGTGCATAATCGTCTCAAGGCCGACTTGATTGAACATATATGGCATAAATTTGGCATCCCCGGAGATGACATTTATTTTTATTGTACGAGTGTGTATTGTTTCAAATTTAATATGTTGTTTTGCAAGTTTAAATTGTGTAATTTTTTTTGGGTTTTTTTCAGTGTATCAAGTTAATAAAATATTTCTAAATTTAATTGTGACTTTTTATTTTAATGATACATATTAATATTAATATTAATAATATCATTAACAAAAAAATTTAAGTCAAATAAATCAACATTTAGCTTAATAAAAAAAAAGTGTAAAGTGAAATAAGAGTCGCACGACTCTCTGCTGTGAATGAAAACTGTAAATAGCTGAAAAGTTAGTGGAAACGTGACGTGACAGAAATAGTTGCTTATGTGACTGAAATGAGTTAAGAGTCGCGTGGCTCTCTGTTGCACATGATCTTATTATTGTCTAAGGCCTATGCCCTTCCCTTGTATTCTTTAAATAACTTTATTGTAGGACACGTTGAGCCTTGGTGCTGGTTATCAACTCAGTTAATTCATGTCCTTAATAACAATTGCGTGTTCTTGTTGCACCTAACCTTGGTAGTGACTACCATTTCTTTTTGTTTGGGCGTTTGTCTTGTACCATTGTCCATTGGTGTGGTATTGCTTTTTGTTTTTTTTTATTAAGTAAAAATTCGAGATTAGATATACCTGAAACTCGAGAGGTCGACAAGTCAGCAGACGGGAGGACCGTCGAACATACAATAAAACGGAAATACAAGAAAGAAAGAAAAAAGGCGCAATCCTCACGTTACATGTGCACTGAGATGAACGAAACTAAGCAGGACTAAAACCGAAACGTTGAGAACGCTGACAAAGAACGAAGCCAAGCACTACCAAAGAGAAGCACCGCAGGTCGGCGGTACAGCAGGACTTTATCTCCTGTGGGCAATGAGGACAAAACTCCAAGGACCAATCTCCCGGATACGGAGTCGCCCTTAGCACATCGCCACGACCCCAACCTGTCCCGACTCCGAACGAAGCACACCCAACCAAGAAGAAGACCGCTCAGGAACACCCACGTCAACGACACACATATCCCGAAGAGAACACCTGAAAACCGACCAATCAAGACACGAATTTCAACACTCGTAAAAGAGGGGTATCGAACCTCGCAAGAAAGGAGTTATTTATATATAAAAATACAATTGTATAAATATATATATATATAGTCTTATAATATTTTATTTATTTAATAATCAAATTTCTGGGCTTGCTTTGGGCCCAAGAATTTGACTTGGGCCCAAAGCACAACATAGGGCCCCAACAACCGGTCAAATGGGCCTAGGAGAGTCGTACATCATCATCCTGCCTCAAGGCAAGGGAGAGATTACTCATGCCCTCGCCGACCAAGGGAGAAGGGGAGGCAAGCGCGAGGGGTTAGTAGCATAGTCAGGACCAAGCCGGAGCGTCGGCGGCGTGTCGGAGACAAGCCCGGAAAGTCCGGCGAGACTAAGGGTGCAAAGAAGAGATCGAGAACGAGACCACGGAGGGAGGAAGCTTGAGAAGGAGGCAACAATGTCCAAGGATTTTGGCTTCGGCTTCTTTGCCAGATGTATGAAAATCCCATTTCTTGTGTTTGCTGATGATATTATTATTTTCTCTAAGAACTTCACTAGCTTGTAACAACATCTCGAATATTTTTCACGACTTTTGTTCTAATTATGGTCAAAAGATTAACCTTCACAAGTCTAGTTTCCAAGTTTCGGCTAACACCTGTCTTACAACCATTACATCACTTACAGCCGTATTATAGATTAATCAAATTAACTATTTGGATAAGCATCTAGGTTGTCCTGTCATTAAGGGGAAGGTTAATAAATCTACTTTTTGAGGAGGTATTCCTTAAAACTAAACAAAAATTAACTAAATGGAAAGATAATAGTTTATATGCTCAAGGTCTGAGGGTTCTGATTAAAGCAAACTTTAGCGCTCAACCGCCTTTTTTTTATGAAATCCTTTATGCTTCCCAAAACTATTTTATCTGAATTAGATAATGTTTACCGTAATTTTTTTTGGAACGAAATTGAAAAGTTCACCTCTATGATTAGTTAGGACAAGATGTGTTCGGATATTCAAACAGGGGGTTTGGGTATTGATAAGACATAAACTATGAATACTGTTTTGCAGATGAAACTTCTCTGGAAGATTCTAGCGGAGCCTTCTAATATATGGAATCGAGTGGTTACTGGAAAAAAATATTTGAAAACCTACCCTCTACTAGATTATCAGAGGAATAAATCATCTTCTTAGCAATAGGCTAAGTTAATGTCCCTCAAACAATTGTTCGCCCAGGGTCTCTGATGGAGCATCAAAGATGGGTGTGCGGTCAAGTTCTAGTCTAATGACTAGGTACTTAATACCCCTCTACTTTCTTTTATTTCTAGTGATATGGATGATTTTCAGCTGAATACTAAGGTTAGTCATTATATCTTTCCTTCAAAGTATTAAGATTCAAACAGATAGTATGAGTTATCAAGCATTCTACCTCAATAGGTTATTCCCCAGATACAATAAACATTTTAACCCATTCATTCCTTCTCGGACTGCCTTTATTAGGGGCTCGGTACAGATGGGTGGTTAAGTGGTTCTCTACAAAATCGGATGTCTCGTTGGTTTCTAATGGGGCAGCAACCATTGATTTTGGGTGTGAATAGATTTGAAAATTGAATGTTCCTTAGAAGGTAAGGACGTTCCTTTGGAAAATTGCCAAAGATGACTTACCAACTAAAGAATGTCTGTGGAAGTCACACATCCACGTTACTCTGAGTTGTGGGCTATGCAATTCGGCAAGTGAAACTGTTAACAACTTCTCGTGCAATGTTGTGTTACTAAACAAGTGCTCAATGAGCTGGGCCTTAATACGCTACCTACATTCACAAATCCTTTTGCTGGGTACAAATAGTATGTCACGTTAAATGAGATTTATAATACCATTAGTGAACAAAAAATGATAGATTTGGCGTATTGTTGGTGAGCTATTTGGTTTTTTAGAAACCACCTAACGTCTGGACATACAACTGTCAGAATTTCTGAAATCTTGATCTTCATTCTTACTTGCCGACAAACCTGGATCGATGCCTCTAAGTTTGATCTTGGGGGGATGATTCGGGTGACTCGTCTGCACACAGATATGATCACTATACTCGTTTCTCCAATCGGGAATACATAACTCATCCAAACGACACGACAACTAGGACAAACCCCCGATCAGTGTTGTTAAACTTAATTTCGATGGATCTAAGCATGTATTTGGCGAGGCCTCCTACAAGTTTGTTATTTGAGATAGTTTGGGTAACATTCTTACCCTTGGTAGAGGTACTTGTCTTGGAGCTTCAGTCACCTACGCCGAGGCTTTAGGCCTTCGGAGCTAATCTTTTGGGAGTTCACAACCTATTAAGTGAGGGCGACAATCTTGTCATAGTAAAAGCAGTCTTAGGAGACGGGAAGTGTCCTTGGAACATAGAGCTCTTACTGTCAGATATGAGACTGGATCTTTTGAACTTTTCTAATGTTGATGTTTGTCATATTTTTAAGGAATCGAAAGTTGTTGCAGATAGGATTGCATGTCTTGCCTACAACATCCCTGCCAACAAACGTTTGAAGATCGATAAAGAACTTGTTGTCGTCATCCGGAAGGATCGATGCTCTAGGAAGGTGTCGGGCTGCGCGTCGCCGGTTTCCTCCATAAATTCTTTCCTTGCTTCCTCCAAAAAAACAACTATGATTTTCTAGCATTATACTTATTTACTTGAGATGAATACATTTTCACATTGGTGGTGTAAAAAGAATGATACTTTCCTAGTGATCATTAACTAACGTTTGAAAAGTGTTATTTTTACTATTTATTTAGTAAAGTTAAACATAAATAACACATAACAATATCAAAATTGTCTATACAAAGTATTATGATAATTCAAATAAAGTTCTTAAATTCGCATAAAGATATAATTTTTTTCACTAAAAATAAAACCTTGTATTCTCGGTAAATATCGAAGATAAGGCCATCAATCATTCACTTGGATTGATGATTAAACAAATTACAATTAATGTGTCAGATGTGTTTCATTTATATTTTAACATTAATAAAATTTTAAAATGTTAGTTAAGATTGTGTATCTTCTATTAGGATGAACTGTTTTTGTAATTATCTCTTTCTCTTATTTGTCGAGATTTTATTCTAGAGTTCTCCTCCAATGTAATATTTATACGTATGATCAATATAGAGATAAACATCTCATTCTTCACATCTTTACATGATATCAACCTAACCGCTCGATCCTCACGATCAAAATGTCAAACCAACCCACCTCACCCACCCATGTCCACCGTCTCCGGAAGGCCTTTGTATGATCTCAAACAGGCTCCACGAGCATGGTTTTATAAGCTTCGTGTGGCACTTATTCGGCATGGCTTCTTCGGCTGCGTTTCTGACTCATCCTTGTTCATAAAAAAGGCGGGTTAGCATGTTGTGTATGTTGATGACCTTATTATCACAGTTTCACATGTTTCTTTCATTGATGCTTTTGTCTCCACTCTCCATCGCACCTTTTTGCTCAAGGATCTTGGTCCTCTACACTAGTTCCTTGGGGTTCAGGTTGAGCGGTCAGCCACTAGTCTTCACCTCAGTCAGCAAAAGTACATTGCTGACATCCTGGATCGTTGTGCTATGACTGGCGTTCACCCGATTGTTTCTCCGGCTGAACCATGCTCTTGTCTGCGACAGGATGGTGATCCGTTCACCGACTCACATCTTTATCGCATCATTGTTGGTGCTCTTCAATATGTTACTATTACTCGACCTGAGATCGCCTATGTAGTTAACAGAGTCCGCCAGTTCATGCATCATCCCACGGATGCTCACTGGTCTGCTGTCAAGCTTATTCTTCGCAACCTGAAAGGCACCATTTTGGCCAGCCTCCGCCTTCAGCAACTCCAGGATTGTCGGTTGGTGGCCTTCTCCGACGCCGGCTAGGCCTCCGACCCTAATGACTGTCGCTTCCATATATATCGGTGGCAATCTCATTAGCTAGTCATTTCGGAAGCAGAAGGTCGTGGCTCGATCTAGCACTGAGGCCGAATATAGGGTGATTGCCTTCACTGCAGCGGAGCTCATATGGCTTCAGCAACTTCTCAAGGAGATGGCTGTCCCAATCCCTCGCGCTTCGATCCTCCTTTGTGACAACCTCAGCGCCACCTTCCTCTCGGCCAATCCGGTTTTTCATCAGCAGTCCAAGCACATCAAGATCGTCTACCACTTTGTTCGGGAGTAAGTGGCTGCCTGTGATCTTGTGGTCCGTCATGTTCGCTCTCTTGATCAGGTCGCTGACATCTTTACCAAGATGGTTGGGACATCACCTTTTCAGACTCTCCGTTCCAAGTTGCATGTTCTTCCTCGATCATGAGCTTGCGGGGGCATGTTAGTTAAAATTGTGTATCTTGTATTAGGAAATAATCTTTTTGTAATTATATCTTTCTCTTATTTGTTGAGATTTTATTCGGGAACTTTCATCCAATGTAGTAATATTTACACGTATGATCAATATAGAGAAAAACATCTCCTTCTTCACGTCCTTGCATAAAGTTACATATTAAAATAGTTATGTACATAATATCTAATTAATTATATACATTATACAATTTTTTACAAGACTTCACCTGGATTGGGGTTGATCGGATGCAACAACCTCTTAGACCTATGCCCATGGGCAGCTCTAGATTCCACCGCACTACGCGCTCGTTATCCCTAACAGGCACGAACATGACCAGGAAAAAGGGTCTAAAACCGCACTGATATATATGGGCATGAGAAGGTAATCTGCTCAAATTTGTTGAAGGAATGAACAAAACTTTTTAGGGTTAATCCCCACCACATTCAAAGGTGTCGAAATCTTACTGATGCTTTGTTTGACCCTAAAATTTAAGATAAATTTAATTTCAAAAGGGATAAAAATGAACCACAGAAACTCCAAGGATCCAGATCTGAGATCAGTTAAACAAGTTCCATGAATGTGAATTCCTTATCAACCATCATATCCGAAAGATGGATCATTGTTACTTTGATGGGGATGTTTTCCACTAAAAATTCCATCCTTTTTTATACTTTAGTTGATTAATGCAGATTTGGGGCCTGTTTGCCTAAAATCACCATCTTGATTGGTCTTTACTTAGTTTTCACTGGTAAAAAAAAATGCTTGATTTAGACTCGTATCAAACCATCAATAGACACATCTTCCTCCTCTTCAGCTTTTTAGTGACAAATTTCCAACTTTTGATTTATCAGAGAGTCGAGATGTGGGCATACACATAACTAGGGGAAGGCAGAGGTATGCTATAGCCCGTTCCATTTAAAAAAAAAAGAAAATAGTTAAACAAAAAGGGAAACATTAATAAAAATTATGTATTTTTTTTTATTAAGAAGTTAATGAAAATTATAAATATATGAAAAATTTAGTCTCTCCATGCCAGCCCACCCAAATTTAGACTTCCATTGAGCGAAAGTCCTCGATATTACTTATTTGTTTTGAAGTATAGTGGAGATAATGTTATATAAATGATAATGTTATATAAATGTCAATGCTTAAGATGATTTTTGTGTAAAGAATTGAGCTGAGAGTCGATCTTAAAGCCTAATTTTTTTTTTGGGTAAACTTAAAGCCTAAATATACGAGAGTAAGCGAAACACATTTTTCCCTGTAAGGTTGGATGGATAAAGCATGCGGGCTACTTGATCTGTATATACATGCTAGGATAGTCTACTTTACCATTGTTTGCACTTAAGATGTTGCTTTTGATAAGGCTATCTCATGGAAAAATTATGTTTGTGGGATATATTGATTATGTCTTGAAATCGATTTTGCTTGAGGACTTGCAAAAGGTAAATATGGGAGATTTGATAATGCATGATTTGTACAGGCATTTTGAGTCATTCTTAAATCATTTAGGTTGCATTTAGACATGCATATCTTTAAAAGTGCATTCATTGTCTGTTAAGTTGCATAAAAGTGCATTCATTGCCTGAAACTATGGAAGCCTAGAAGAAGCCAAGGAACCAAGACAAGAAACGAAGTGGAGAAGCCATGACGAGAAGAAATGAAGGAAATGTGTTATGCAAAGGCGTCTGCGGCTCCCTAGCTAGCGACGTCCGCCGATCCAGCAGCACCCGCAGAAGATCTCAAGCACCCGTTGTATCGGCGCCCGCCACTGGTCATCGGCACTCGCCGATCCCGTTGATGCAGGACGAATGTCGTTGGCCATTTCTCCCTTCCCAAACTAGTAATAAAAATCCAAACTTAAACACACAACCAATAGATTAGGCAATCAAGCAATTGATAAACCAAATAACTACTAGTATAGCAAGAAAGTCCGATGTCAAACCCATAGGGAGAATCGATTTCCTATTCAATAACTCTAGACAAGACTCTTTAAAGCAAAAGCAATAATCTTTAGACAAATAGCAAATATAAAAGTAACTAAATTGCAAATCACAAAGCAGATTGATATCAAGATAGAAAGAACATTTCACCTGTAATTCTCTGACAATGGCTGGAATTCATGGTCCTCGGATTGATTTATCAATTATTCATATTCTTAGGTCTACTTGACTAAAGTTGAGAGATCCGTAGAGATTCACTCATCTTATTCGATATCACTAAAGAATATCATTAAGAACTCAAGTAATGAAGACCAATTGGCACACTAACTCTATTCATTTAAGACAGATAGGCGCATACCGAACTCAATCCTAATCAAATATCCTCAACATAGATCAACTGAAATCATCCACTACAAAGACAAAGAGACATCACTATCATCAATACCTTTGTTTGCTATCAAGAAATCAACAACGAATTCATAGCTAGAGATGGAATTCCTAACATGTTGATCAGGCATAGAAAGGAATACAAATATAAATTAAGCACAAGATAATAACTAGGAACATGAATAATCAAATAAACTCAAATCCTCACAATCTAAACAACCATGCTATTAAGCTCCCAGATCTCCCAATAGGCTCAAAGTTTGAATTCAGGTCAGGACGGGCATCGCTGTTGCCCAGTTTTCAAGGAAGGAACGGAGAGGATCCAAATAAGCATCTAGCAGAATTTACAACGGCATGCGATTGAGTTAATTAGACCCACAGGAATCACGAACGACCAGATGATGCTTAGAGTATTTCCGTTCACTCTCAGGGATGCTGCTAATGAATGGATATACTATCTGCCCATGGAAAGTATCAATTCTTGCATAGAACTAAAAAAAGGCATTTTTGCATAAGGATTTGGTATTGTTGCTCCCTTCCTCTAGGCGGGAGAAGGTGCAGAAGTGATGCCAAAAGCTCTTTGACAATCTTCCCATGTGAGTTCAAACTTAGTGCCCCGTAGCTTAAAGGAAAGATCCACCTCCCCATTCAGTATGAATGTAGCTAGAAATTCTCGAACAAGATTGGTAGGTGGGTGCTGCTTGATGAAGGAATCCATCTAACCCTCATTTCTCCAGTAACATCTGCACATCATCATACAAACCTAAAGTGCATAAAGCAATCGGGTCGAAAAACTTTATTGCAGAGTATTCACAATACTTTAAGCTGTATAACTTTGTCTCCTCATGAGGTTTTAAATTATCCGGTATAACCATACTTGCGGGGTATCGACGGGCGCCGACGATCTAGGTTCGTCCTGTTCTTCGGTTTCGTCCAATTTCGATGAAGAATAGCTTCAATTCTTTAACTTCTCTCCAAAAATCAGACATTTTCTTTGAATTGGCTCGATTTTAGGATTTGAAAACTAAAGAGAACTAGGTTAGGGCGGACTAAAGTGGTGATCATGTGTGTGTGTGTGTGTGTGTGCGCGCGCGCGTGCGTGCGTGTGTGTGTGTGTGTGAGATAGAAGTAGAATATAATAAAAAAAAGGTAAAATTTGATATAGATATGATAGATCTTCAGAGAAATTAGATTAATCAGAGAAAAGATATAATTTGACTCATTCATCCAAATCTTAGAAGATATCTTTGAGTTTGGATCGGATTTTAAGTAGAATTCGCATTGAATATGTGATTCTGGGTAGAGCAACGGGCGCGGCTGAGCAGCGGCGGGTGTCGATCTCCCGGGTTCACGTCGGCGATCGGTATCTCTTCCAGAAAACTAGAGTTTTATTAGTACAATATGAGGACTGGATGATGCAATAAAAACTAACTACCTCGGGTTGCCTCCCGAGAAGCACATTTGATTAAACATCATTGGCTCGACGTGTAGACCCTCCCTGAGTCCTTCCGTGGCCTTCTCTTTTGGATTCACTACCACTTGCTATGGTAGCTTTCATGTAGCACGTGCCTTCAGTTTGCCAATTTCCTGTGCCATTTGACCTATGACCTTTTTTGTAGCTGTGAACTTATCTAGAATAAGTCGAAGGTTCTCGTCCTGTTAGGGTTAAGTTGCTGGTATAGGGTTTTTGGGTCGACCTTTGAACTGAGTTCTTCCTTGCTATGAAGCTTGAGCATCGGACCTGTTTTTGAACCCTTGATAAAAATTTGAATTAAAATTAGGGTTGAAGGAGTTGTTACTATATCGTCGAGGACCATAGCCTCCAACTACATTTGACCCGTGCTTGAGTAACATGAGTAACTAGGCTTTTTACCAATTTTGTAAGCCTATTGATCATATCCTGCTGGATTAGACTAGAGCTTACATTCTTAACATGATGTATTACTCGAACTCCTTGCTTCCTTCCATACTGCTGGGACGCATTAGCAAGATCTTTAATATTTTCTATTTCTAGGACTAGTGGTTTTATATTTTCTATTTCTATTTTATATAGTTCTAATATTTTCCTATTTTTTTATTTTTGATAGTTATTCCTTCCAACTCAGCATATATTGCTACTCCGTATTTTGGATCATTCAAGCTTGCTCAAGAGGAATCTACAAAACCCAAAAGCCTACTGGAATCCATTCCAAATACCTAAAGCCTTGCGTTTCAATTGATTCGGTCCACCAAAACACTTTCCACCTTTACCCAACATCCACAAAATTCAAAATTTCCATTCCATTCCCCTACCTATATCACCAAAGAACCCCTTGAAACCAAGTTGTTCATGAAAAGTTCGAGTTTGGAGGAGTGGACGTCGGTTTTCCAACGTTTTCACTCGGATTCGTGGTTCTGCATACACGGCGCCCGCCGCCGCTACAACGAGCTCGTCTTTTGGTCATTTTTGTGGTTTTTATTCGGTTTTTCCTCGAGTTACATCATGTCTTTTACTCCTATCAAGAAAGATGTGCCAACTTATTTTGATAATACTGATGTGCTATGCTGGAATGCACTTGGAAAGCGCACCTACACGTCCACCATGTTCTTTGACGAAATCACCTTGAGACGGTTGGGCCTGTTTGACTCGGTGATCGCTTTGATGGCACATGGAGGGCTGCGTGATTATATTGGCAGAAGGGCTCCTACCTACCCCTTCTTGGTTAAGGAGTTCCTTACTACTTTGGAGGTAATATCGCCCAAGTATGTTCGATTTCGATTACAAGGAAGAGCCTGTAATTCCTCATATGCTGCGATGAGAGTTGCTTTCGGTGTTACGAAGAGATGCTCTAGGAAGTGGAATAATGCCATGCATGTTCTTGATTCAACAGAGATTTGAAAGAATCTGATAGGGATGCCTGAGACCTTCAAGGACTTCAGACTTGATGATATGATTACTCATCCCGCTCTTCGTCTCTATCTGCGGATTTTGGGCTCTATTTTCTATGATTCTGAGAGCACTACTATTGTTGATCCTAGTGTGATTGATTTCATATATTGCCTGATTCCTGAGTCTACTGTATTACCAGATTGGGTACTCTTATTTTTGAGGAAGTGTGAGAGGGTCCGTGGCAAGCGCAGCGAGAATTATCCTCTTGTCACCCTTTTTGGAGGCATGATCACACTTTTGGCTATGTTTTATGGTGTTGATGTTAGTTCACTGAAGCATGTGAGTCATTCTTATACGTGGGACATAAATGCTATTGTGTCTGCACGGATTTTAGAAAAGCTGCATGATCTAAGTTTGGAATGATTTGATCTTATCCTAAAAATTGGTTTTTAGTGAAATATGATTGAGCATATGTAATTGAGCATGTATGATTTAAGTTTGGGAGTATGCTTGAAATTCAACAAAAATTTGTCCCAGTGAGATAGTTTTGGCCTTATAAGGGATATATCTTTATTCCTTTTTCTTTTCTTGTGTGATTTACTCTTCCTATGCACTTATCATTGAGTATTGCCATGGTTATCTATTTTCAAGGCCGATTATATACATGTTCATTGCTTAATAAGGTCAAACGATAGAGGCAACTTTTTAGCCACATATTTATCCATGTCTACCTTATGTTATATCTTGCTTTGAAGCCAATTTGAGCCTTTAGCCTTTTTATTGCATTGATAGCTCCACAAAATTATAATTCCTAGCCTATGATGAGCCTTACCCTTTGATAATGCATATTTAGATTGGCATTATAGAGTAGTTTTAGGGTCGTTTAGATGTATATATTGCATTTTAAGGGGCAAGTTTACTTCTTTGCTCATTGGTGCTTAAGTGCGGAATCTACACTAGTTTAGCGAGTAATTGCAAATTTCGGAGTCGAAGTAGCGAGGAGGTCATTCATGGGAGTCATATGGATCATATGGAGGCAAGGAATGAGCTAGACAAGCAAGTTGGAATGCACAAGGAAGAGGCAAAGTGCATACAATACGGAAAACTGCACCCGCGGCCAAAGGAACAAGGGAAGCACAGAAAACCGCACCCATGGTTTTTGAGGCAGGACCTGCGGCCAGAATTCCAGGGTTCACTACAGAGGTTGCACCCATGGAAACACTTTCTAGGGTTTTTTTACGGTGTTTCTAGATTTATAAAGACTTATTTTAGATGGTTTTGAGTTATCTTTTATCCTTTGAAGAATTGAGAGACGACGTTTGGAAGCATGAGCAACTAAACTCATCTTGTTTTGCCTACGATGAAGACTTGGTTTTGTTGAATTGTGAGTTTGGAATTCTAGCTGTTTTCTATTATCTACTTCAATTTCTTTGTGCTTTAATTGCTTGTGTAGTTGATTCTATCTTGATTCGTGACCTCGTTAGTATTGCATCATTGCTAGGGTTTTGATTCATAAATTTGTGAAACCTAATCCAAAGTAACAAATACAATTGAGTGGATCTCATAGAAAAGCTTGATTGTATAAGAAATTGACTATAGGTTAAATGTTAGTTCTTTAGGGAATTAATATTGCTTATAAGCTTAATAATTCTTGAGACTTAGTGCTATTCCTAGGATTAAACCTTAATCTGTTTTAAGATTGCCTAGGTGTAAGGGATTATTAGGACTCATAGGACTAATAATCTATTTAAATCAAGATAAGAGTGGATGATAGAAAAGACACAACTAGAAGGAAGAACTATGATCAAGTAGACGAACCAAAGTTGAGAATCGTAGGTGAAACATCTCATTCATCATTGTTTACAACCATCACCATTATTTATTTCTTCAATTCGTTTCATCTTTATATTTCTACAACCCCCTTGTTTACTCTTGTTGGTGATTATAACGCATAGAGTAACAGTAGTTCCATGTGGACCGACTCCGGACTTACTAGCTATACTAGTTGGTTAGTTTGGATATTCTTTTGATAGGAATACAACGATTTTGCTATGTTGACTAGCTAGAAAGTACTTGTTCAGAAATACCTTTTTTAGCTCTATCCAAGACTTGTTACTTTCCGTTGGCAAATAGTTTAGCCAGTCATTTGTAGCGTCCTTGAGAGTGAACAAAAATACTTTGAGAACCATCTGGTCGTCTGTAATTCTTGTGGCTCAAACACGATCACTAACCGTTGTAAATTCCGCCAGATGTTTATTAGGATCTTCTCCATTGCTTCCATCAAAACTAGGCAATAATGATGCCCATCCTGACTTGAATTCAAACTTTGAGCCTATTGGGAGATTTGGGAGCTTAATTGTCAGTAGTGGTGATGTAAGAGTGGGCTCCTTGAGATCCCTTAGCGTTCTCTTCGATGGATCTTCGTAAGCCATTTTGCTTGAGTTCTTCCTTCGTAACATCGAAATGCTCCTTTATGTTTCTGTATCATATGGAACTAGAGAAAGATTAGTAGAACATGTGAAAACCATGCAAGAGGGTTACACCAAAGCTTGCAAATTACACTTAGTAAAAAATTCATCACTCCTCGACAACATCGCCAAGAATTTGTTGCAGCTAGAATGTCGTGTGTTCTAACGAACCAAATGGTAATGTCTCTACCTTCAACCAATAACTAGTATTAACAGCAAGTAAAGGTCGATCCTATAGAGAGTGCGTGCGACTTTGGCTAAACGTATTGTGTAAGCAAGAGAATCGTAACAATAACAAGTGAAAGACGAAAGATATGAATAATAGTAGCAATGATTATCATAAGAGAGATAATAATGATGAGAATATAACTTTACCTATAATCACAACATTGGTAACTTTGTGATGATCGGGTTGTTATGGTTATGCTTGACTAACTTAGTGTCGATTTGTGCAGAAAGTTGTACAACTTTCTATTCGATCGCTATTCAACTTCCTAAACTCTTATATGGGGGTTTAAGAAGCAATATGTTCATACTCATATAAGCATATAATTCATGTAATTCCCACATATTTTGATGTGTCACCTGGTTGTTAACTCAATTATCGCTTCTGCTAAGAATAACACTTTAGTGCCTATCATTACTCTCGCATATGCATGATTACCAACATGTTTCTGATAATGCCTATTTCTTATAGGCATTATAGGTATTTCTTATTGCTATTAGGTAGTTGTTTTGCTATGTTTTGAGTCTAGTTCCGTATATTGCTTGTGAAGTATTCAAGTTCGGAATCTATGCGTTTTTAGTGTTTATTCTGCAGAATTACAATCCGACCTTAGATAGCCTTTGGGAAGAGCTTAAGAAGCATGTTTTGGAGCATATGGAGGCTAAGGAGAAGCTAGAGAGGAGCAAGGAAGCACGACATTGGAATCTATTGAAGACAATTGAGGAACGACAGACACTGCATAGGCGGCGCCGGCCGCCCCTTGCACGACGCCCGTTGTGGCCCAGTTTTCCGGATACGCGGTTTTGGATCTGAAGACATTATTTTATATTATTCTATTCTATTTCCTACTAGGGTTTTTCCGACTTTAGGGAGGCTTTATTAGTTGTTTTTCAATTCTATTGATAGGTGTGGTTGATTATTGTGAGACGATGAACACAATTAGAGAGAGAGAGAGAGAGAGAGAGAGAGAGAGAGAGAGAGAGAGAGAGAGAATTGGCCTATGAGTTGCTAAACTCATAGTTTCGCCTGTGATTCGAAGACATGGTTGTTTGGATTGTGAGGATTTGATTCTATTTTATTATTCATGTTCTTAGTTATCATCTTGTGCTTAATTTATATTTGTGTTCCTTTCTATGCCTAATCAACATGTTAGGAATTGCATCTTAGCTATGAATTCATTGTTGTTTACTCGATAGCAAACAAAGGTATTGATGATAGTGATGTCTCTTTGTCTTTGTAGTGGATGATTTCAATTGATCTATGTTGTGTAGATTCGATTAGGGTTGAGTTCGGTATGCGCCTATTAGTCTTAATTGAGTTGAGTCAATGTGCCAATCGGTCTTGATTACTTGAGTCCTTAATGCTATTCTTTAGTGTTATTGAGTAATTAATAGATCTCTCAACTTTAGTCAAGTCGACCTCTGCGGATCTCTCAATCTCTGCGGATCTCTCAACTTTAGTCAAGTGGACCTAGGAATATAAATAGTTAATAGATCAATTCGAGGACCATGAATTCCAACCATTGTCAGAGAATTGCAGGTGAGATGTTCTTTCTACTTTGATATCAATTTACTTTGCGATCATAAATCTGGTTACTTTTACATCTTTGCTACTTGTTACAAATCATTGCTTTTCTATAAGAGTCTTTGCATAGAGTTATTGAATAGGAAATCGCTTCTCCCTGTGGTTCGACACCGGACTTCATTGCTATATTAGTAGTTATTTGGTTTATCAAGTGATTGATTGCCTAATCTATTGGTTTTGTGTTTAAGTTTGGATATTATGAGTATGTTGAGCGGTTCAAGAAGCTTAAGGGTAGTTGTTCGCAACATGGTATACCCAAGGATGATCTAGTGTTGTATCTTTATGAAGGCTTGCTTGACACCGATAGGAGTTTCATCAATGCTACTAGCGGAGGAGATATTTTGGATAAAACACCTCAGGAAGCAATGCAGGTTTTTGAAGGGTTGGCTAACGCATCGCAACAATATGGGAGACACCAAGGAGTTAGAGGAGTTCATAAGTTGGATAGTTCGAGTGATGGACACAAGGATGATATCGATAGGCTTATGGAAATCGTGAATAAGATGGCTATGCAAATGAATCAACCCCATCAGCCTAGACCTTGTGGTGTTTGTTGAGATCCAACTCATCCGAATGATCAGTGTCCCTTGATTCAGGAGGACACCGCTGAAGTGAATGCTATGGATTATGGACCTCGCCGCAACTTTGGTAACAATTACAATCAGGGCTACAATTCAAACTACTAAAGTGGATTCAACGGTAGAGGCCAGCAACAACAAGTTCCTTTGCAGAGAGGGCAATTCGAGAATCGTCTTAGAAACACTCAACTAGAAGATCGAGATGAGACATTAAGGTTTCTATTGGACAAGATGAGTGTTCAAGAAAAGTTGCTGAGTCAGATGGCTAAGGAGATTGGTGAATTGAAAGCGAAAGATTTGAGAAAGTTACCATCGCAGGTGGTAGTGAATCCGAAGGAGAATGTTAGCTCCATGATCCTTAGAGGAGGTAAACAAGTGAATGTGCCCACTAGGAATATTGAAAAGAGGCCTAGAGAGAAAGTTGATTTGGGAAATAAGGAGGAAGAGACGGAATTAGAGACACACTGCATAGACGGCCTTCGCCGCCCTTTCCTCGTGCCTTAAGATCTGATCGTAAGTGGGAAGATGAACAAATTCTTTATGACACCTTTGCTCATTATGAGGTAAATATTCCACTCTTCAATTTGATTAAAAATGTGCCTCGCTATGCGAAATTCTTGAAAGAGCTATGCATGATGAACCGCAAGAAAATGATGCGAAAGAAAGAAACGGTAAGTTTAAGTGAGAATGTTTCTGCTTTGCTTCATAAACGATTGCCTGAAAAGTGAGGAGATCCAGGTATGTTTCTGCTTTGCTTCATAAACGATTGCCTGAAAAGTTCGAGTTTGGAGGAGTGGACGTCGGTTTTCCAACGTTTTCACTCAGATTCGTGGTTCTGGATACACGGCGCCCGCCGCCGCTACAGCGAGCTCGTCTTTTGGTCATTTTGTGGTTTTTATTCGGTTTTTCCTCGAGTTACATCATGTCTTTTACTCCTATCAAGAAAGATGTGCCAGCTTATTTTGATAATACTGATGTGCTATGCTGGAATGCACTTGGAAAGCGCACCTACACGTCCACCATGTTCTTTGACGAAATCACCTTGAGACGGTTGGGCCTGTTTGACTCGGTGATCGCTTTGGTGGCACATGGAGGGCTGCGTGATTTTATTGGCAGAAGGGCTCCTACCTACCCCTGCTTGGTTAAGGAGTTCCTTACTACTTTGGAGGTAATATCGCCAAAGTATGTTCGATTTCGTTTACAAGGAAGAGACTGTAATTCCTCATATGCTGCAATGAGAGTTGCTTTCGGTGTTACGAAGAGATGCTCTAGGAAGTGGAATAATGCCATGCGTGTTCTTAATTCAACAGAGATTTGGAAGAATCTGACAGGGATGCCTGAGACCTTCAAGGACTTCAGATTTGATGATATGATTACTCATCCCGCTCTTCGTCTCTATCTACGGATTTTGGGCTCTACTTTCTATGATTATGAGAGCACTACCATTGTTGATCTTGGTGTGATTGATTTCATATATTGCCTGATTCCTGAGTCTACTATAGTACCAGATTGGGTACTCTTATTTTTGAGGAAGTGTGAGAGGGTCCGTGGCTAGCGCAGCGAGAATTATCCTCTTGTCACCCTTTTTGGAGGCATGATCACACTTTTGGCTATGTTTTATGGTGTTGATGTTAGTTCACTACAGCATGTGAGTCATTCTTATACGTGGGACATAAATGCTCTTGTGTCTGCACGGATTTTAGAAAAGCTGCATGATCTAAGTTTGGAATGATTTGATCTTATCCTAAAAATTGGTTTTTAGTGAAATATGATTGAGCATATGTAATTGAGCATATATGATTTAAGTTTGGGAGTATGCTTGAAATTCAACAAAAATTTGTCCCAGTTAGATAGTTTTGGCCTTATAAGGGATATATCTTTATTCCTTTTTCTTTTCTTGTGTGATTTACTCTTCCTATGCACTTATCATTGAGTATTGCCATGGTTATCTATTTTCAAGGCCGATTATATACATGTTCATTGCTTAATAAGGTCAAATGATAGAGGCAACTTTTTAGCCACATATTTATCCATGCCTACCTTATGTTATATCTTGCTTTGAAGCCAATTTGAGCCTTTAGCCTTTTTATTGCATTGATAGGTCCACAAAATTATAATTCCTAGCCTATGATGAGCCTTACCCTTTGATAATGCATATTTAGATAGGCATTATAGAGTAGCTTTAGGGACGTTTAGATGTATATATTGCATTTTAAGGGGCAAGTTTACTTGTTTGCTCATTGGTGCTTAAGTGCGGAATCTACACTAGCTTAGCGAGTAATTGCAGATTTCGGAGTCGAAGTAGCGAGGAGGACATTCATGGGAGTCATATGGATCATATGGAGGCAAGGAATGAGCTAGACAAGCAAGTTGGAATGCACAAGGAAGAGGCAAAGTGCATACAAGACGGAAAACTGCACCCGCGGCCAAAGGAACAAGGGAAGCACAGAAAACCGCACCCATGGTTTTTGAGGCAGGACCTGCGGCCAGAATTCCAGGGTTCACTACAGAGGCGACAAGAAACAAAGGCGCTTCTCGGGAGGCAACCCGAGGTAAGTAGACTATAAGTTTTCTTTTCTCTTTTAGTGTTTCATTTTTCTTAGCATAGTTAGAACCGTCGTAGATTTTAGGAAGTTGTTTTCCGCCATGTTAGACTAACCTTTCAGGGGGAAGAACGAAGAAGGTCGGAAAGGCAGCGGTCGCGGCAAATCTAGGCAACAGCACAAAAACCGCAACCGCGGCCAGAAACCGCACCCGCGACCTCAGTCTACAGCCTCACTTTCGTTCGTTCTTGATGCTTTTCCTCTCGTGCTTCACCTCCACCTACGCCATACCAGGGAGCTTGTGAGTTTTCCTTTTCTCCTCCCTTGTTCTTTCTAATTTTTGTTGTTTTGATTTCATTGAGACAATGAAAGCTTCAAGTGCGGGGGAGGGGATTAATGTACATAGTAGGTTGCATTGCATATCGAGCATGTTTAAATTACTCTGCACAACATTAATGTTTTAATGCTTCACATCTTAGTTTATTTTAAAAAAAACAAAAAGGGAAAAAATTGGAAAAAAATGAAAAAGAAAAGAAAAGACCATGTATTTGCATAGAATATGCCATTGTCTAAACAACCACCAAGCCTAGTGAGTCCTCAAAATTTTATTGAAATTATTATCATATAAGTCCCATGACATGTTTGAATTGGTTTAGCCTTATCCCACTTATGGTTTTTATGTGAAACATAGCTAGGTTAACATAATTGAGCTTGTATGATATAAGTTCCTAGCATGACTGAAATCCAACAAAAATTTAACCTTGTGAGTTGATTTTTGGCCTTATTGGGACTACACTTCATTGAGTCCTTTTTCTCTTGTTTCATGTGTGTGAATACTCTCCAATGCTTCTACCTCTTGGAATTGATTTTGTTATGTATGTCAAGGTTGTACTTATATGTTTGTTATTGGTGAATTTCACATGATTAAGGCACCTTTATTAGCCCTATTTGACTCTATTCCACCTTACATATTATCCTCTGCTTTAAGCCAATTTGAGCCTAATTGCCTATTATTTTGTAGCTCCACAAGATTTTCCATAGCCAATTATAGCCTGACCCCATCCGGGAATTAAGAATGGTTGGTGAATATTTATATTGTGGATGATGGTTTTTAGTGGTGGATTGTATGTTTGAGGTATCCTTATGAGATGTTTGATTCTTGCTAGTAGTTATTCATTACTTGGGACCTAAGGAGGATAAAATTCACTTAGGGGTAAAAGTCAAGGAAAATCATTTGATATAGCATGAAAAAAAAAAGAGAAAAAAAACACAAAAGAAAAAAAAGAATAAAGGAATGAGTTGAGTATGGTTTGTAAAGTTATATGCTTGAGATTGAAGTTGTATTACATTGTAGAGTTATGGTATGAGTTTATGAGTGGTATTGTGATTTGGTTTCTTCCTTAGTTCCCGGATTATGAGAACCACATGGCCTAAATTGTTCCATACCTTATGTTTTCTACCTTGGCCCCATTACAACCCATAAAAATGCCTCATGATGATTTTTGCCGGTAATGACATCCACGGTGGAGATTGTGATTCAATTTCAATTCTTATGTAGCTTAGTTGCATTTTGGATAGAGATTGAGTGCTCATTGATAAACCTAAACACTTGAGTGAGAGCGAAAACACTTTAATCCCGGTGAGGTTAGATGGATGAGCATGCGGGTTACTTGATCACATAAATACTTGCTAGGACATTTGTTTGCTTTGTCTATGTTTGCACTTTGATGAGATGTTGCTTTTGATAAGGCTATTGCATGAAGGATTGTGTTTGTGGGGTGAATGACACATAAATGGTTTGTTTTGCTCGAGGACAAGCAAAAGGCTAAGTGTGGGGTAGTTTGATAATGCATATTTAGATAGGCATTATAGAGTAGTTTTAGGGTCATTTAGATGTATATATTGCATTTTAAGGGGTAAGTTTACTTGTTTGCTCATTTGGTGCTTAAGTGCGGAATCTACACTAGTTTAGCGAGTAATTGCAGATTTCGAAGTTGAAGTAGCAAGGAGGTCATTCATGGGAGTCATATGGATCATATGGAGGCAAGGATCGAGCTAGAAAAGCATGTTCGAATACACAAGGAAGAGGCAAAGTGCATAGAAGACAGAAAACCGCACCCACAGCCAAAGGAACAAGGGAAGCACAGAAAACCACACCCGCGGTTCTTGAGGCAGCACCTGCGGCCAGAATTCCGGGTTCACTGCAGAGGCCGCACCCGCGGTTTAGTCGCGGCCAGGTCGCGGTTTTTCTGGGCCGGTTCAGCGCCGATTTTACATCTTTCCTAAGTTGGGCCTATCTTTGGGAAACACTTTCTAGGGATTTTTTACGGTGTTCCTAGATTTATAAAGACTTATTTTAGATGGTTTTGAGTTATCTTTTATCCTTTGAAGAATTGAGAGACGACGTTTGGAAGCATGAGCAACTAAACTCATCTTGTTTTGCCTACGATCAAGAATTGAGAGACGACGTTTGGAAGCATGCGCAACTAAACTTATCTTTTATCCTTTGAAGAATTGAGAGACGACGTTATCTTTGGGAAACTCATCTTGGAATTCTAGTTGTTTTCTATTATCCACTTCAATTTCTTTGTGCTTTAATTGCTTGTCGTGTTGATTCTATCTTGATTCACAACCTCGTTAGAATTGCATCATTGCTAGGGTTTTGATTCATACATTTGTGAAACCTAATCCAAAGTAGCAAATACAATTGAGTGGATCTCATAGAAAAGCTTGATTGTATAAGAAATTGACTATAGGTTAAATGTTAGTTCTTTAGGGAATTAATATTGCCTATAAGCTTAATAATTCTTGAGACTTAGTGCTATTCCTAGGATTAAACCTTAATCCATGTTAAGATTGCCTAGGTAAAGGGGATTATTAGGACTCATAGGACTAATAATCTATTTAAATCAAGATAAGAGTGGATGATAGAAAAGACACAACTAGAAGGAAGAACTATGATCAATTAGACGAACCAAAGTTGAGAATCGTAGGTGAAACATCTCATTCATCATTGTTTACAACCATCACCATTATTTATTTCTTCAATTCGTTTCATCTTTATATTTCTACAACCCCCTTGTTTACTCTTGTTGGTGATTGTAACGCATAAAGTAACGGTAGTTCCCTGTGGATCAACTCCGGACTTACTAGCTATACTAATTGGTTAGTTTGGATATTCTTTTGATAGGAATACAACGATTTTGTCCTTTCACCCTTATTTCGGGGGAATTGAGATTTTGAGTAGGTTATGGAATCTATTTTGGAGATTGAGGAGAATGAAGCTAAAGTGTGATGTCATGGTCTATGGTTTTGAGAAGATTTAATGTTATGTGATTATTTAGTCCCTCATTTTTATGCATTTTATTTTCATGAATTTTGGCTCAAGTTAAAAAAAATATGAAAAAAACAGAAAAAGAAAGAATAAAAGAGCCATTTATCTTATTTTGCATAATGAGGAAGAATTGGATTTATGTTGGTTATGAGTCTGATTGGTTGGGTTTTGAGATTTCATGATATGTGAGATGATGAGATGAGATGAGATTTGATGAGTTAAGAGATATTTTTGGAGTTTTTGACGATATTGAGAGATGTTGTGCATTTGTGAGCTTGATGTTATTGAGTTGGTTTGTGTTATGTTGGGAGTTTTGGAATCTTATTTTCCCGGAATTTATTGCACCACATGACCAAATACAATTACTTGCCTTTATGTTTCTACCAAGCCCCATTACAACCCCGCTGAATGGAATCTTCTATGAAGGTTTCCATTGAGCGAAAGTCCTCTTGATGTCCTTATTTTTGCATTGACGTATCCTGTGGAGATTTTGTGATATAAATGTCAATATTTGAGTTGATGCTTGTATATGGAATTGAGGTGAGTGTGTGATTAAAGCCTAAACACGTGACAATGAGAGATACACATTTTATCTTTGATAAGGTTGATTTTTGAAAAGGCAAGCAACTTGATCCCATATATACATGTGATGACGATTATATGTTTGATTATATTTGCACAATTGATGATGTTGCTTTTGATGAGTAAAGTTATGAAAGATTTCCTGTGGGATGCGTGGATGATGCTTTGCTTTATGGTTGTTTGAGGACAAGCAAGAGTTAAGTGTTGGGGGGGTCTGATAATGCATATTTCATACAGGCATTATAGGTATTTCTTATTGCTATTAGGTAGTTGTTTTGCTATGTTTTGAGTCTAGTTCCGTATATTGCTTGTGAAGTATTTGAGTTCGGAATCTATGCATTTTTAGTGTTTATTCTGTAGAATTACATTCCGACCTTGGATGGACTTTGGGAAGAGCTTAAGAAGCATGTTTTGGAGCATATGGAGGCTAAGGAGGAGTTAGAGAGGAGCAAGGAAGCACAACATTGGAATCTATTGAAGACAATTGAGGAACGACGGACACTGCATAGGCGGCGCCCGCCGTGGCCCAGTTTTCCGGATACGCGATTTTGGATCTGAAGACATTGTTTTATATTATTCTATTCTATTTCCTACTAGGGTTTTTCCAACTTTAGGGAGGCTTTATTAGTTGTTTTTTGCATTCTATTGAGAGATGTGGTTGATTATTGTGAGACGATCAACACAATTAGAGAGAGAGAGAATTGGCCTATGAGTTGCTAAACTCCTAGTTTCGTATGTGATTCGAAGACATGGTTGTTTGGATTGTCAGGATTTGATTCTATTTTATTATTCATGTTCTTAATTATCATCTTGTGCTTAATTTATATTTGTGTTCCTTTCAATTCCTAATCAACATGTTTGGAATTGCATCTTAGCTATGAATTCGTTGTTGTTTTCTCGATAACAAACAAAGGTATTGATGATAGTGATGTCTCTTTGTCTTTGTAGTGGATGATTTCAATTGATCTATGTTGTGTAGATTCGATTAGGGATGAGTTCGGTATGCGCCTATTAGTCTTAATTGAGTTGAGTCAATGTGCCAATTGGTCTTGATTACTTGAGTCCTTAATCTTATTCTTTAGTGATATTGAATAAGATGAGTGAATCTCTGCGGATCTCTCAACTTTAGTCAAGTAGACCTAGGAATATGAATAATTAATAGATCAATTCGAGGACCATGAATTCCAACCATTGTTAGAGAATCGCAGGTGAAATGTTCTTTCTACTTTGATATCAATTTACTTTGCGATCATAAATCTGGTTACTTTTACATCTTTGCTACTTGTTACAAATCATTGCTTTTCTATAAGAGTCTTTGCTTAGAGTTATTGAATAGAAAATCGCTTCTCCCTATGGGTTCGACACCGGACTTCATCGCTATACTAGTAGTTATTTGGTTTATCAAGTGATTGATTGCCTAATCTATTGGTTTTGTGTTTAAGTTTGGATATTATTACTATTTGGCAAATGGCGAAAGTGCCAACGACGTTCGTCCCGCACCAGTTCCTCAAGATATGTTGGCTACTTTATAGGATTAAGGCCCACAATAGCGGATATAACTATAACTCCTAGCATGTTGTTTATTTATCCTAATGGCCAATTAATTATTATTTAATTGCCCCTTTTGGGATGTTTGCAAAAAAAAAAAATCTGTCCCCGAGCAACTTGCTATTTTTAGAAATCCTTGAAATAATTCCGACATCCCTTTGAATTTAAGATTTGAGGGGTCTTATTTCGGCCTTTTAGTTTCAGACATGAAACTTAGAGTCTCATGGCCCGTTTTGAAGCATTTTGAAATTCGTTTTGGATTTTTCCGAGAGTCGGGTTTCGGGATTCGGAGTCGAATCTAGTAGGACCATCTCTCTCTCTCTCTCTCTCTCTCTCTCTTGCACACGCGCGCCTCTCTCCCTCCCTCTAATTTATTCTTTTGTCTTTTTTTCTCACTAAACCTTAATAAAGCCACTTGTCTCCACTATAAGTAGATAACACCAATCCCAAAAACCCTAAAATCATTTTAGAATAATGAGCCACCATACACCAAGCCCTACTCTCTCTCTCTTCCATTTGGAAACTGATAATGCATTATAGGTGTTTCTTATTGCTATTAAGTATTGGTTTTGTTATGTTTTGAGTCTAGTTCTGTTTATTACTTGTGAAGTATTCGAGTTCGAAATCTATTCGTTTTTAGTTTTTATTCTGCAGAATTACATTCCGAACTTGGATGGACTATGGAAAGAGCTTAAGAAGCATGTTTTGGAGCATATGGAGGCTGATGAAGAGCTAAGGAGGAGCAAGGAGATACGACATTGGAATTCATCGAAGGAAAATGAGGAACGTCGAGCACTGCAGGAACGACGCCCGCCGCCCCTTGCACGGCGCCCGCCGTTGCCCCAGATCCCGGATATGCGGTTTTGGATCAAAAGACTATTATTTTATATTATTTCCTATTAATTCCTCTAGGGTTTTTTCCGATCTTAGGAGACTCTATTTAGTTGTTTTTCAATTCTTTAGACATACGTACGACATTAGAGAGAAACTATGAACTCAATTAGAGAGAGAGAGAGAGAATTGGCCTATGAGTTGCTAAACTCATAGTTTCGCCTGTGATTCGAAGACATGTTTGTTTGGATTGTGAGGATTTGAGTTTATTTTATTATTCAGTTCTTAGTTATCATCTTGTGCTTAATTTATATTTGTGTTCCTTTCTATTCCTGATCAACATGTTAGGAATTGCATCTTTAGCTATGAATTCGTTGTTGTTTTCTCGATAGCAAACAAAAGTATTGATGATAGTGACGTCTCTTTGTCTTTGTAGTGGATGATTTCAGTTGATCTATGTTGAGGATATTTGGTTGTGATTGAGTTCGGTATGTGCCTATCTGTTTGATTGAATAAAGTCAATGTGCCAATTGGTCTTGATTACTTGAGTTCTTAATGCTATTCTTTAGTGATATTGAATAAGATGGGTGAATCTATGTGGATCTCTCAACTTTAGTCAAGTAGACCTAGGAATATGAATAATTGATAAATCAATCCGAGGACCATGAATTCCAACCATTGTCAGAGAATTACAGGTGAAATGTTCTTTCTACTTTGGTATCAATTTGCTTTGTGATTTGCAATCTGGTTACTTCTATATTTGTCATTTGTTCAAAAGATTATTGCTTTGCTTTAAGAGTCTTGTCTGAGTTATTGAATAGGAAATCGCTTCTCCATGTGGGTTCGACACCGGACTTCATTGCTATATGACGGAGGGAAAGTCGTTGATTTCCCTTATCAAAATAATTCCCAAACAAACAAACTAGTATAGGATGCAAGTAAGGGGTCGATCCCGCAGAGAAACAAGTATTTCCAAGAATTGTATATTTATTGATTGAAAGGCAGAATATGAGAATAAAGTGAATAAAAGGACTAATCTAAACAAAAGCAAGTGATAGTTAAAAGAGATGTTTCCATCCACAAATTCTCGACATTGGTTGGGTTTATTGGTCGTCGAATCCAATTGCAGTGTTCTCTACGAATTCCTCCCATCTTAGTTTAAATAGATTAAAGCACAACGAGCACAATTAATCCCTTACACCTTTATGCAACCTAAGCACTGACAAAGATTTAACATAAAGATAGCACAAGTTCCTAAGAATCTAGGCATATGAATAACACCAAGTATGCAAGGTAACCAATGTTTAAGACATATGTCGAAATCCCTACTTAGTCATGATCAAATGAAGGTTCTCACAATCCTAAACATGCTACTACGGAATCCATTCAATGATGAAAGAACAAATACCTAGCAAGATACTATCATGGTGATCAATCACAATAATATCAACAATAATCGCAAGGGAAATCGAAAGATATTAAAGAGAGAATCAATACTTCATCAAAAACTCACAAACAACCAACCAAGGCTCGAAAGTGTAGATGAAAATAACGGGAATTAGCCAATCATAGCTTACCTAAATCCCTTCTCTTGAATAGAAAACAACGTTAGTCTGTTGGATTAATGTTAGATGAGAGTTAGATGAGTGTTAGCTGCCTCTCAAACGGCTGAGAAAAAACCTAATATAAAGTCTAAAGACGTCGGCCAAACCCTAGATTAGAGTTTCCACAAAAATAGAAATTGGTCCGCTTGCGCGGATCTGGATCTGAAGGGACGACGGGCGCCGCCTAAACCACAGCGGGCGCCGCGTGGACAGCTTCGCAGACTGAACTTGTAATGCACTTTCTGGAGTCTTCGTTCGTCCGATTGGTGCATATTAATATGCGTTGGAAAGCTGTTTTCAAGAACTACAACTCTCATGAAGAACTCAGAAGCTGAATCCAACTTCTCAGAACCTCAAACATCGGATCTCTCCAAGTGCTTCATTTCCGCTCTTGTTCTTGTGCTCCTTTGGACATCCTCTTTGGTCTCTTCCCAAGCTCCTCACCATGTTGGCGCTACGAATCTGCATAAAACCAATAAAATAGCGTAGTTTCCGATCTTTACCCCTAAAAGAGCGTAATATGCAATTAACTCTAAAACATAACCAAACATCTATAAAACTCAACTAAAACTACTCTATAAAACCTATCAAAATATGCCTTATCACTATACTAGTAGTTATTTGGTTTATCAAGTGATTGGTTGCCTAATCTATTGGTTATATGTTTAAGTTTGGATTTTTATTACTATTTGGCAAAGGGCGAAAGTGCCAACGACGTTCGTGCCACACCAGAAACCAAGAGAGAACCCTAGCCGCTTTCTTCCTTTCGTCCTCCTCCAATCTTCAAACCCACCCCTAAATCCATTCCTCTTTTTTTCTCCCAGCTCAAAAACTCTCAAACACCCCTCCTTTCCCTCCTTGAAGACCTAGCAAAAGAGGCGAAGACCGGACGTCGATCCAAGCAAAATAGAAGTTGCAGAAGGGGTTTTCGCCGCCACGAGTTGCATGTCCCCGCGGCGAGCCGAACCTAGAAGCCCACATAGGAGCCTTTTGCCGTCGCGAGTTGGAGCCCAAGAGAGCCCTGTTCTTCCCTTGCTCGTGGTAATCCCCTTGCTCTCCCCTTCCCTTGCTTTCTTTCTCTTCTAAACCCCTTAAAGGTACACCTTTACTCAGTTTTCTTCCTTCCAAGGTCAAAAGGATGAGGATCTAATGCTTGGAAGTGCAAGATCAGTCCCTTTCTTCTTTCCTTACCCGGTTTTGACACAACAGGTCGGTTTCACCTTTTCTCACTCGTTTTCAGTTTCTAATCATGTAAAAGAGTTCTTTTACTCACTTTTCGACCTTCCTAGGCCTTTTTCGAGCATTTTCAAAGACATTGGAGCTTGGAGAACCATCATTGAAGCTTGTGGAAGTTTTCTTCGAAGACCTCACTAATCCCTCTTCCGCTCCTCCCCCCCCCCCCCCCCCTCTGGTCCTCGTTTGAGTTAGTATGTGTTGGTTATTGACAGAATGGGTTTTGCTTTGGTTTAAAATTGGTTTGGTAGAAAAAGGAGTTGATTCAAGGCAAAATGATCCAAAATGTTCAAATCTCTCCGCCGTGAAACCATGGTCGTCGCGGCGAGTTAGAACATAACCCGGAGAAAAAGATGACAGACTTTCGTGGCTGCGAGTGACACTTTCTCTGTGGCGAAAGAGCTCTCTCGTGAAGAGCGAGTGCCTCTTCTCGCGGGGAGCCCTGGGATGAGTTTCGTCGCGGTGAAACTAGCCCAGAAGGCCTTAGCCGAGGCCGACTCCCTTGATTCTTTGGATCTTTGGTTGGTTTTTGGGTTGAGCCATTCTATGTCAGATTTAATGTCAATTGTCAATTTGAAATGTGAGTTTTAAGTATATTATTCTAAAGGATTATTTTAATGATTTAAAATATGATCTTAACGGTTTTCAAAAGGTGGTTCGTTGTATTGCTTCGAGTGTTTTTGAAATGCTTTTGAAAGACTTTGTGTTTTCAAACCGAGGTGTCGGAATTCCTTTAACGTTACAACTTGATTGATTTACTAGACTTAATGATTTGATAACTACTTGATGTTCACGAGCCTTGTTTAACAGATTGACCTAACTTGTCGGATTTTGAACTCCTTTTAACCGGATACCTTTTGTTTGGGATATGATTGGAACTGGATTAGAGATTAAATTGGACATGGGAACGATGATGAGTATGAATTGATGAGAATTGGAAATCTTTGGATATCTTGGCTTTCGGATGTTTTCTCCTGTTTCGAAATGGTTTTGAAATGATTTGACTTATCGGATTTTGGAAATGTTTTGGGTATGTGATCCCTTTGTGATTTGTTAGTAGAATCGTTAGCTTATCGCCCTTAATATTATACTAAGTGCTTGTTGACTTGTTGGACTTCTGCTACCTGCCTTTGCCTTTGTTGTTCGGCTTTGCAGGTAAGTTCCCTCGCGAAGCTTACTCAGGGTATATGATAATGTATATTTTAGATAGGCAATATAGGTAGTTGTTATTGCATTTAGGAGAGTTTATGTCATGTTTATTGAGTATTTCACATCATTAGTATTTTATCTTGCAAGTGTGGAATCTACGATCTTTTTGTGCTTATTCGCAGATTTATGTTCCGATGCTCGGAAGGATCGTTTATGGCTTTCCCAAGGATGAGTATGGAGAGCTAGGAACCTAAGGAAACCATTGGAAGAGGCAAGAAGAGGCATAGGAGGAAGCTTACCTTGGATTCAGGAGAAATCAGACGAAGAATATGCTTCTGATGGGGATGACGTCCGCAGCCTAAAGCACGGTGCCCGCCGATCACTCAGATGGGATTACGAAATCTATCTTTGGGAAATTAATTAGGTTTTTGGTTTTTATTATGTTGGCCGCCTTTTGGCCTATTGTTGGAGATTGATTGAGATCTAGTTGGAGAGAGACTCCAATAGAGATATTGAGAGGAAAAACTCCCATAAGGAACTAAACCTCTTTCGTTTCGCCTGTAATTCAGAGACATGGTTATATGATTTGTGCGACTTGATTTATATCTATTATATGTTTGATTAATTCAATATATTTGTTCTTCATTGATTGATTGCATGTATTCCCTCTTGATTGGCCTCCTTGATGGAATTTGCTTTCTTGCTAAAGGTTTGATTATCCCTTGCAAGTTAATTGAATCAGTAGGACAACATAGCCAATCGATCCCGTAAAAACATTGATTGGGTGAGTAGGGGATATTGACCATTCTACTTTATCAATTGCATCGAGAGTTGCACCTCTATCTTTAGTTGTTTATGTTATTAGCATTGTTTAATTGCTTAGGGTTGGAGTAATCCATCATTAGATGAATCAAACAAGGAAAGGTAGGATAGAGTCAAGGATCAAAGACATAACCATTGTTGATGAATTGTAGGGGAAACTATCTCATTCATATCAATTGTCATAAATTCACCATTGTTACTTTTGCATTATTTAATTGCCTTTTCATTCAATTACTCTTCGATCGTATTCTCTTTGATAGCAATTTGAGTAGGCAGGAAAGGTTTTCTCTCTGTGGAATCGACCCCTTACTATTTCACTATACTAGTTACTAGTTTGCTAGTTAAGTTGTTCCTTTGGGTTATTCTTTTTGTTGTTGTAGAAAGCTAACGACATTTTGTACCACACTAAATTTTGGCGCCTTTGCCAGAGAGATTACTTTATTTCTTTTGTTTATTTTTATTGCTATCTTTAGTGATTCACCTTGTTGGATCGGTCTTTGGTTACTAATCGATCTTTGTTGAGTCTTTTTGAAAGGTTAGGCAAAGATGTATGAAACTGCTGATCCCTCTCTCAAGAGGACATTGAGAGACTTAAGGGAACCTGATCTGAATTCACAAAACCTTGTGATTACATTACCTAAACTCCCTGAAGGCTCCAAAGTGGGATGTAGGGTTGACTAGTTATTGATTCTTCCAGTTTTCCATGGGATGATTGGAGATGAGCCTAATAAGCATCTTACTGAATTCGTTAGTGTTTGTGACAGACACAAACCTCAAGGATTTACTGATGATCAACTCGTGTTGAGGTTGTTTCCGTTCACCCTGAGAGATACATCGATTGATTGACTACACTGCCTGCCTATAAGAAGTATTACTACTTGGTTGGAATTGAAGAAAGCTTTTCTACATAAATACTTTCGTGCCACACGTTTGAGCAAAGTAAAGAAGCAATTGACTAGCATAGAATAACTCTCTGGGGAGAGCCTCTATGACTATCTTGAGAGATTTAGGCAACTGAAGACAAGTTGCCCACAACATGGATTTCTTGAAGAGGATTTGATTCTCTATCTTTATGAGGGATTGCTTGATCATGAGCGCACTGTCATCAACGCTACTAGCAGAGGTGATATTCTGGATAAGACGCGGAAAGAAGCTATGCAAATCTTTGATGGATTGACAAATTCGACTCAGCAGTATAAGAAGTTTCATAGATTTGGAGATCCTTTTGTATCGAATGATCATATGAAGGGTTGCGAGGAGAAAGTTGCGAAATTGACGGAGGTTGTGACGAAAATGGCTACTCAAATGGCAACATCGAATGCTTAAGGAAGACAAAAAGCTTAGGAATCACATCATACAAGCTCTAAAATTCTCAAGGGAGGTGCTATGAGAGATTTGATGATAATGATGAGGAATCAAGGAGAACTCACGCGACAAATGGCTCAAGAGCTACAAGAACTCAAATTGAGAAATTGGAGAAAGGATTTGTTGGGAGAGTCTTTTGGAGAAGACTCTATGGCTATGGTTCTTGGAGGCAAAAAAGTGAATTTTTCCAATGAAAATTTAGAAGAAAGGCCAAGGGAGATGATGGTCATAGGTGATGAAGCTTGTTGAATTTCGGAAAGCACAACACCGCCTAACGACGCCCGCCACCTCCAGACACGGCGCCTGCCGCCTCCAGACACTTCGGCTGCCACCTCCAAACACTGCGCATGCCGCCTCTAGACATGGTGCCCACCACTCCTGTCAGAGAGAGATCGTTTTCTGAAGTTGATCCAGTCGTGGAAAAATCATCGGAGGAGTGGTTTTCTGAGGTTCTGAAACCTGTACTGCCCTTTGTTCATGCTTTCAACCTTGATCGTAACTGGGAAAATGAGAAAGAACTATTCGACACTTTCGTTAAGTGCTAAGTAAACATCATTTCCTTAATCTAGTTGAATCCGTTCATCGTTATGCAAAATTCCTTAGAGAAGTATGCACAACCAAAAGATCACCACGGGAGAAGGAAGAAGAAGGTAAAGAACAACAAGAAAATTTGCCATTGGTTTTTGAAAAGCAATTGCCTAAAAAGTGCGGAGACCCAAGTATGTTTACTCTTCCTTGTATGATTGGTGAAGTTAAATTCAAAACTGCCATGCTTGATCTTGGCGTATCTATTAATGTGATATCATAAAAATTATATGATGAGTTGGGGTTGGGGCCTGTGAATGAGACTAGGGCTGTTATACAGCTTGCTGATCGCTCTCAACTTCACCCTAAGGGGATAGTTGATGATGTGTTGGTTATGGTTGATGATTTGATTTTCCCTGCTGATTTTATGTGATTGATATGTGACTTGGTATACCCGAAGCACCTATCATATTAGGTAGACCCTTCTTGTGGACAGCAAAAGCGAAAATTGACTGTTTTTCTGGGTCCCTAACTGTGGAAGTTGGTGGGAAAAAGGCAAAATATTTGGTCCCTGATGGGAAATCTGCTGCATATTCTCTGAATTTGGTTGATGTTGTTGATATTTTCACAAAGGATATCATGAGTATTGATCGTTCTAACCAGTTACAGGTTGTTTTGGAATCCCCTTTGGGGGAATTATCTCATGATTATGCTTTGGCTAACAACTTGCAGGAACTGTCTGTGGCTATGGATGCCAATTTAGACAGTTGGTCCCATTTCTATAGAACTGAACTATTGGATCCTCCTTGTGAGAAACTTCTTCCGTCTGTTGTTCAGGCGCCTGAAGTTGAATTAAAACCCCTCCTTGATCATTTAAAGTATGCATTTTTTGGAGAGGGTAACACACTTCCTGTGATTATTTATAATAAGCTTACTTTTGACTAGGAACAAAGGTTACTGTATGTCCTTAGAGAACATCGCACTGCCTTGGGATGGACCATTGCTGACATCAAAGGAATCAGTCCAACATTGTGTATGCATTGAATACTCATGGAGGATGATGCAAAGATGACAAGACAACCTCAGCAACGATTGAATCCACCGATGATGGAGGTCGTAAAAAAGGAGGTCTTGAAAACAAAACAAGTAAGTTCAAAACCAAATATAACTTAAAAACTAATTGTCTAATACAAGCTCTAGATTTTATAGTCGCTAGGCCGACTTCTTCTATTGTTGATCAAGGTGGCATCTACAGGGCCCACCTGGCATAGGCTTCGAATAAGACTCCATTTTTGTCCATAAGCTGCAGTCCTCCGCAGTGGATCTTGGGCACCGTGAATGGACCCATCTTGTCTCATACTTCATAGTCTTTTGGATCGTCATTGGAAACCCTGCAAAGTCTCACATACCAAGGCAAACCTCTTCCATATATAGATAAATCTTTGATTGAAATAAGGGAAGAGAGATCCATACTTCGACTTACCTTCGCAGCGTTTTCGTCTTTCGGCTTCTAGGGGTCCGGTCGATATCGACTGCTGTCAGTCGATATCGACCCATGTTGCATTTCTGGTGACGATGTCGAGTTGAGAGGAGAGGAAGAATCAATATGTAGGACTCGATATCAACCCATATGAGTAGATATCGAGTGGATCTATGCTCCGGGCTCACTTTCAGTCGATGAAGGAGGTTGGATTCCGATCGGGTTGGGTCGATATCAAGTTGGGTGACTCAATATCGAGTGCTCCTCTGGCTTAGTCAATATGGGTGTTGAGTCTTAGTCGATTTCGAATCACTCACCCAATATAGAGTGGGTCAACCCGTCATCGACCCCAAACTTGATTCCTGCAAAATCTGGAAAATGTTCAGTCGATATCGACTTACTTGACTCGATTTCGACTGGGATTTCAGTGCGCACATCCCATGTATCCACGATCTCCTCCATTTGGGCTTCCATAGCCCTCCTTTCTAGCTCTTCGGGGTTCATTGCTCTTACCTTTGGCTCCCCGCAACTGATGTAGCCTCTTGTGATTGATTTGACCTCCATAGGACCGTTGTGCCTTTCAGTTTTGTTAAAAGAATACTCGATTACCTCATCACAGATGGTGAATGTGAGCACTCCCTTCCTTACGCATATGTTGGCATCGGCGGTTGCTAAGAAGGGCCTACCTAAAATAATGGGACAAGCAGGGTCCTCTGCCATATCAATAACAAGAAAATCAACAGGGACAAAGAAGTTACCTACTTGTACTGGTACATCGTCCACCATATAGATTCGGGCATCCACAGGCTCTAGAGCTCCTATCTTGACTTTGGACCAAATTGATAATGGCATGATGCTCACGTTGGCTCCTAAGTCATATAGTGCATTGAATTTATGTTGACCAAAACCAATAGTTATAGCAAACTTACCTGGATCTGGCCTTTTCTCTGGGAGCTCCATCTTGCTGCATTCCTCTGCAATCTCAGCCATCGACCACTTTTTGCTCAGAATGTCTTTGAGGAACTTGACATAGGATGGCATCTCATGAAGAGCTTCGGTGAAGAGAATTGTGACGTTGAGCCCTTGAAGCATCTTCACAAAACGCTGACACTTTTTCTCTGTTGGGTCCTTCAAAGCTTTGGTGGGGAATGGCAGCGTCTTCTTTTTTTTGGTGCTGATGTCGAGTAGAACGGGTCGATATCGATTGGAGTTGCTGGCGTCAGGGGTTGCTGACGGGGTGGGTCGATATCGACTCATCTCCTGCAGCTTCCTCCTACATTGTTTGCTCGGGCGTTTGCAGCCGACGCCCACTCTTTAAGTTCATAGTGGCCACCTAACCTGCAGACGTACCTTTCGGGTTTGGTTTGGATGATCCAGAGAGCGATCCAGGCGGTTTTGGAATTGATGCAGCCAGTTGACCCACTTGGGTCTCGATGTTCTTTCGCCAAACGTCGATCTTTCCCAGTCGCAAATTGATGCTTTGCAATTGAGTATGGACGGAGTTGTTGGCTTGCTTGAATTCAGAATGGTTCTGTCGCATCTCGTCGAGGATAATGTGCAAATCATCTTTCTTACCTTCTCTGTCAGGGTGTCCATGAGCTCTATAACGTGGGGGGTCTCTTTGGTGTTGGGGATTGCGATAACCCCAATTTTGCTGCTAATGTTGTCCTGAGTAGTTAGGACCCCCCTGCATAACGTGCCTCCTCATGTGTTTCTGCAAGATGCACTTGGTCGGCATGTGGGCACGCAGTAGTGTTGTGCCTCACAGATCCACACTCCAAACAAGGTTGGTTATTAGAAAGAAATTTGACTTGTTTGGTAAGGCGACATACCTGGTCCCATTGGAATTGATCATTAACATCTGGATCAATCTCCTTCGACGGTTCGTAGAGTGGCATATATTGGGCAAGTCTTTTGTCGGAGGCCTCAACAATGTCGAAGTTGGCTAACGTCTCAAAGGTATCCCAAGCATGTTGTGGCGTGTACTCAAGATACCTATACGCCGTATAGGTGTTGATCTACTCCTTTGTAGGTGCATCCAGGGAGTTGAAGATGATCTCCTGGATCACATATGGTGCTTGCCCGTGCGTAGGACAAGATTTGAGCAGGCGTTTGTAGCGCTCCTAGACCTGTGCAAGTGTTTCCCCTTGCTTTTGCTTGAAAGTCGTAATCTGTTGCCTGATCTACGCTGTATTGGCTGGAGAAAGAACTTGTTGAGAAACAAGTCCTTGAGCTCGGTCCACGTGCGGATGGATTATGGAGTCAAACCCTCGAACCAATGTGAAGCTTTCCTTGCAAGCGACCAACGAAAAGCCTTTAGTTTTAAATATTCTAGATTAGCATCATCAGCAATAATTTCACACAAATCTAGAAATATAGTGATGTGCTCTAAAGGACATTCATTGGGATTCCCCTCAAATTGATTCCTCGTAATCTCATAAATAAAAGAAGGATGAATTTCAAAAGAAACACGAGGGAGAACGATAGGAGATTCTAGCACTGCCAGAGTAGGGTGCATATATTCTTTTGCATTCGCAGGGATATGTCGTAGCTGTTCTTCGAGCTCTCGTCGGGCTCGGGCGTCGCGATCCGCCCTTGCCTCCCACCTTTGTTGATTCCTTGCATATTCCGCCTCCCTTTGGGCGTATTTTGTTTGCCTGGTGGTGAGCTCCTCTATTTGTCCGCGGAGTTGCTCAAGCTCCTGTTGTGGTGTGAGTTGTACCTCGTTCTCGTTGCCGGATGTCATGAATCTTCTCCTTAGTCTTCGTTGAAAATGAAAGAAGCATTCTGGTTCGAGACGAGGATCAAATTTAGGTGTGCGATTAGTTCCTCGCATACACCTGCAAAACAAAAAGAAAAATAAAAAGGGCGTAAAAGGGAACTAAAAAGGGCGCGATTGATAGCTTCCCCGGAAACGGCACCAAAATTTGTTAGGAGGTAAACTAGTTGAATAAATATAAATATGAATTAAACCAACTCCTGTCCAAGCAAATAAAATACAAGAATCCCTCCTGCTGTAGTGATAGGGAATCAGGATCGAATCCATGCGAAAGCGTGTCAGCGCTCGCCTTTTCAATCCAATGCCTGCCCTTATTTCATCTCAGAGACAACTCGATATCGACTGGTAAGGATCGATATCGACTGTGTCAGTCGATTCCTACTCGAAACTTGCACAACATAAAACAACAGACTCGACGTCGAGTACATGAGCACTTCTAAAATATTTTTAACCAATTTGGTCCATATAAGAAATTTATCCAAACCTCATGGCTACCACACAAAATTGATCGAAACCTTGTGGTTACCATATTTAGAGCATCTCGGATCGAGTCCGAGTAGCGGCACAACACATCTCCAGTTCCTCAATTGGACAAAAATCCACAGAGTGCGAACAAATCTTCTTAAAACTGCAAGTGCAAAAAGAACACACCTAAATTGACGAAAAAACTCAATTGTTTATTTCGGTCCCGCGACTACAAAAAGAATCCAAAGAGCCGAAATCACCTTTACAGAGATCACAAAACGAGTCCCCTGAAACAAGCGATCGAGCTTATCGTGTCAGATTCTTTCCCAAACCTCGTGACTATCCGACAAAATCTCTCAAAAATATAACTACGGAGTTTGTTAATTTATGTTCCTTTTCTTCTTCTTTTTTGTGACCGTTACTTTGAAGCCAAATAGTGGTGTGAAACAAAGCTTCATAATTTGGTCCAAGTGTGTTAATGTACCCAACAGCATATTAATGACTTCCACACATGTGTGGAATTGAAAATTTATTAGGTCATACTCCGTAAAAGCTTAAGAATGTCATGATTATGTGGGATTTAATTATTATTGATATACCTTAAAGATCATCATTAATTGGTACTTTGTAAAGTAAATGAATTGGCCGAAAAAGCTTTATTCCTTCAAACTAGATCTACAACATCATTGAATCGTCTTGAAAGTAGTATGAATGAGTACAAAAAAAATTAAAATCATGAATGTAAATTTTAGCAAGGGTCAAGTCTATCTAAATTCAACTCCAAGTGTTCATGGCAAGGACTTGTCTCTCTTCAACTAAAGATACAAATTCAATTGAAATGCAATAATATATTTAGAATTTGTAAGAAAACTTTTTAATTTACTATTTTGTTAATTAAATTGACCCGACTCAAAGTGGACTACCGCTTAGTGCCTTAGTTGAGTAATCCCTTCGTGTGTAAATAAGTAATTTTTTCAATTTATACATGTGTTTTTATGACGGTAAAAATTATGTAAAATTCTAATTTTTTTAATTAATTTTTAAAGTGATATGACTTTTATTGATAATATGATATATTTAGAAAAATCAATTAAAAAATCGATAATTTATATTGTTTTACTGTTTTAAAAAAACTGTCACTTATAAATAAATGCATTGAGTATGAAATTAAATAATCTACCACGTAGTCCTTTTTTTTTTGACGCAGAATAAGGATTAGGTCGGGTCTGTCGCAGCAAAAATCTTTCCAGCCTAGAGCGTCTTTGCGGACGAGAGCACGAAACTCTAGATCATCATCGCAGCATACGTCGACAGGGGAAGTATGGGCACTACGAGCAAAATACTCAGCCACAACATTTGATTCCCTGAAAATATGATGAATAACAACATAAGAGAAGGAAGAAATTATCAAACAACATATCTGATTGAAGTAGCTTGATATTCCAGGGGCATTTCCACTCCCCCAGCATAGCTTTTACAACCAGGAGGTTATCTCCCTCTATCAGAAGGTTGGTGATGTGCAGATGTGTAACACGTAAAATTCCCATCTTAAGCCCTAGGTTTTCAGCATAAGCCACAGAGACAGTATTGCACACGCCTCGGTCGGAAGCCAAAACCACTCCTAGTGAGTCCCTAATGACAAAACCATAGGAAGCCGAAGATCCAATACGAAACGAGCCGTCAAGATTCAACTTGTGGCACTCTGGTAGAGGTTTGTCCCAAACGCCAAAACGAGGCCTAAGCGAGCCTTGAGGGACACCCTGCCCATAGGGACGACATGAGCCGGTGTTAAGAAAACCTTTTGTTTTGTACCTTCCTTGTCTGGCATGTCAACGTTTACCAGCTTGGTTTGTTGCCAGCAATGGGTAAAATTGAAATAGAACATCTTCATCTCCATAATGGTAATATAATTGTATCTGTATGATTAAAAGCAAGTTGATTTCTAAAAAAACACAGAGTCCACCACACGCACGCGGTAGCGACAAACATGTTGGAGCATATCGCATGCATTGTTAACACAGTTGAGAGGAAAAGGACTACCTCCCCCAACCAGAGAGGAGATGGCTGAGGGAAGATGGATATGTAATGCTTTGTGAAGGGAGATAGCTATCGGACAATCAATAAACAGATGAGCAGCAAACTCATTAGTATTACCACAAAACAAGCAACCCGAAGGAACGACAATCATAGATTTTTGTAACCTTTCCTTCGTTGGCAGGCCGTCGCGGGATATTTTCCAAAGGAAATGACTAACCTTTGGCGGGACATCCACGCCCCAAATCCAACCACAGTCGAAATTTGGAGAACCTCTATGTTCCAAAAGCAATGAATTTGCCGAAATAGTTGAAAACCAACCATTGTTACTCGGACCCCAGTAAAGGTGGTCCCTCATAGGGTTGTTTGGCAAAACAATTCTTAGAAGATGATTAATATCATCCATCGACATAAGATTATTCAAAGACGAGTGGATTGAGGGAAGGTTCCATGTTCTTTCAGCATTGAGAAAGTATGCAACCTTTACACCAGACCGGTTCTCTGGGATAGGCTGAAGAATCTTAGACTCCAAACGGCTAGGGAATGCCCAATTATCCTTCCTGAAATCAATTGATTTCCCATCACCAACACTCCACTGAATAGCCGGTTGAAACAATTGTCTGATAGACATAAGACAGTTCCATTGCCAAGAAGAGTTGTTCTTTTTTTGGTAAGCAAGCAGGTTCTGTCCCTTCAGGTATTTTTACGATACAATACGCACACAAATGTTGTCCGGTTTAGACATAATTTTCCATAGAAGCTTATATGTAAAGCAATATCATATATTCAACTTTATGGATCACAAGCAGTGGTGGATCCAAGGGTGGGCGACACCGGGCCGTCGCCCACCCTGATCCGGGAATAAATACAAGAATATATAGGGTATGTAAAAAATTTAAAGGGTAAAATACAAATATCTTTAGTGGTTTAGTGGTTAAGCCCACCCCATTTTAAACAAAATCTAATCAACCCTTGTTCAAATCACACTAGACACGTATTTTCATTTATTTTTTTCTCAATCCATTTTTCATTATTTTAAAGTTCTTATAATTTATTTTGTTTTTTTATAATTAAATAATAATAATTTTTCTTACAAATATAAGATATTCTCTTCATATATTTATTTTAAAAAAATTATTTCTAATAAACATAATATAGAAATATCCGAATTTTTTTTTCAAAATATTTATTAAAAAATAATTAATTAACAAAATATTCAATCTTTAAAAATATTTACACAAATATTCATTTTTTGCAGATTTTTCAGAAAAACGCGGTCTAGGACCGCGTCTTATTCATTAGGGATAAAATCTAAAATCGAAAAAAAGGAAGAAAAAAAAAGGGGGGATTTGCAAAATAGCCACCAAAATGGGCTTAATTTGCGAAATACCCGCATTTTGGGACAATTTTGTAAAATGTCCTAAATATAAACCCCTTCCCTCTTTATTTCACGGGTCTTTCTCTCTCCTCCGCGCTCTCCCTCACCGCGCTCTCTCTATGCTGCCCTTCGCCGATCATAGCGATTCAATCCCGATCAACTCTCCAATTGCACCAAAACCGCGTATTTCAACGTTTCTTCAATAGAATCATGGAAAATTTGCGCCTTCGGCGCAAATTTTCTTCGATTTTTGACGTTTCTCAGATCTTCGTTCTCCCCTCCTCAGATCTAGGGCTTCAGATCGGCGCTTCTTGATTGTTGAGCATAATTTCGATTTCGATGATTTTGTGTTCAATCGGCGCCATGGCGGATCTGTAACTCCCTCTCCGGCGAGATCGAGCGAGCGACGGGAGCGAGCAGGTCAAGGGCGTGCGTGTGCGAGGACGAGGTTGGAGGAGATTGAGCGAGCAGCGGGAGCAAGCAGGTCGAATCTCTTTTTCTTTCTTGCTTCTCCTCTGTCATTTCATTCCTGCTTTCATCTTTGTACATTGCTGCTAACTGCATCCCTTTCTGAGTGAATGAAGTTGATTCATTGCTGTTTAACTCCTCCGTCATTTCATTGTTGAACGAAATCTGAGAAACGAAATCTTTGTGAATGCTTTGAAATTGCTGAATGCTTTGAAATTGTGAATGCTTTGAAATTGTGAATGCTTTGAAACTGCTAACTGCTTTCATCTTTGTACATTGTGAATGCTTTGAAATTGCTGAACGAAATCTGAAATCTTGTCCTTGTTGTTTTATATTTGTGATTGATATGTTGTTTTATGTTTTGCACATAACCTGTTTGATCAAATGCCCCAATAGGCCGAGCGACTGTATTTTTACGAGCCGAGGTTTCCTTATCAATCGATCTTCGATCGATTGATAAGGAACTCGAATTTTGATTCCGACTGTTTTACTTATCAATCGATTTTTGCTTCCAAGTGTTTTTCTTATCAATCGATCGAAGATCGATTGATAAGAAAAAACATTTTGGCAATATATAGCATGGCAGCGCAGTGCCCGGATTTTCAGTAGTTTCCTGAGCTCCTTTATGGAGGGTAACTTCACAGAAGAAAGGATGAGTAGATTGGTTGGGAAATAAAGCACCCCTGATTGTAAAATGATTTCATGGCACTTGAAGAAAAATGCTACCAATTTAGCATATTCATGACTGATAATCTGAATGTATCAAGGCAAAGTCATTACCGATGTCAGGTCATTCACTTTAAATGCATAGCAATCTGACTATTATTTTATTATTTTGTGAAGCCTATTAGCTCAAATCGGTAGAGTGTTGTGTACAAACACAAAGATACGGGTTCAAATCCCGTATAGGCTATCGTGTTGTTGGTTGTGTAAACTTTGGTTGAAGCATTGTGCCACTTGAATTGGAGAAAAATAGAATGAAAGGAGGTGCTGACACAAATAAAATACAGGTTGTGCAAATCAGTGTCAGCACTAATTGTAACTAATATCAGTGTCAACACTAATTGTAACTAATATCAGTGTCAGCACTAATTTTCACCACTAGTTTGTAACTAATATCAGTGTCAGCACTAATTTTCACCACTAGTTGTGCAAAAATAAAGTATTGATGAGCAAAAATAAGAGCATGTTGTACAATAATTTATTGAGAAAGTATGAAATTATATTGAGAGAAAATAAAATCATATTGATAAAAAATTCTCGAAGTCTCGATTGTTGTGCAAAAATAACTTATTGTTGAGCAAAAATAAGATGATGTTGTGCAATAATTTATTGAGAAAATATGAAATTATATTGAGAGAAAATAAAATCATGTTGAGCACAATTTCACAAGTCTCGATTGTTGTGCAAAAATAACCTATTATTGAGCAAAAATAAGATGATGTTGAGCAAAATTTCACCAATCCTCCATGTTGTGCAATTATTGTCTATTTATGAGCAAAAATAAGATCATGTTGTGCAATGATCTAGTAAAAAAGTATAAAATTATATTTACAAAAAGTAAGATCATGTTGAGATACGATTTCACAAGTCTCAAATGTTGTGCAAAAATAAAGTATTGATGAGCAAAAATCAGTGCATGTTGTGCAATAATTTATTGAGAAAGTATGAAATCATATTGAGAGAAAATAAAATCATGTTGAGAACAAATTCACAAGTCTCGATTGTTGTGCAAAAATAATTTATAGTTGAGCAAAAATAAGATGACGTTGAGCAAAATTTCACCAATTCCCCATATTGTGCAATTATTGTCTATTGATGACCAAAAATAAGATCATGTTGTGCAATAATCTATTAAAAAAGTATAAAATTATATTTACAAAAAGTAAGATCATATTGAGACACAATTTCACAAGTCTCAAATGTTGTGCAAAAATAAAGTATTGATGAGCAAAAATAGGAGCATGTTGTGCAATAATTTATTGAGAAAGTATGAAATTATATTGAGAGAAAATAAAATCATGTTGAGAACAAATTCACAAGTCTCGATTGTTGTGCAAAAATAACCTATAGTTGAGCAAAAATAAGATGATGTTGTGCAATAATTTATTGAGAAAGTATGAAATTATATTGAGAGAAAATAAAATCATGTTGAGCACAATTTCACAAGTCTCGATTGTTGTGCAAAAATAACCTATTGTTGAGAAAAAATAAGATGATGTTGAGCAAAATTTCACCAATCCCACATGTTGTGTTGTGCAATTATAGTCTATTGATGAGCAAAAATAATACTATGTTGTGCAATAATCTATTGAGCAACTATAAAATAATATTGAGAAAAAATAAGATCATTTTGAGCACAAAATTGCACATTTAAGTTCTAAAATTGCAAATTCAAACTAAAATTGCACTTTTTTTTCCCATGTCAGCACTTTTTGAAATTTTATTTTGGTGTGCAAATATAAGTTTGTTTCTTCTTTTCAATATTTGGTGTGTTCGTATTTTGTTTAGTGTGTTGGCTGTGTTTAAATGCATCATCTCTAGATTTTTTTCCATTCTGAATAGTATATCCTTTGGGACATTTTGATGTGCAAGTTGTGTTTTCAATAACTTTGACACTTTGTCCAAAATCCAAATGCATCATTTTTATTAGATTGCTCTTCCAAGATTGAACTGAAAAAGTGATTTTTTTTTCTTTTTGTTTGACAATGCTAGGTCCATACTTTCTTATTTGCTTATTGTGTTGATTATATAGTCATATCTATATTCACATGGTTTGAATATCTTTTTCTCCGCTGGATTGAGTAGATAAAAGGAGCTTCTACGCACAGTAGAATTAAGAAAGGATTTCTACTTTAGCTAGTGCTGTTTCTAGAATGGATTTATACAACTTGTAGTATCCAAAGGTTGTGTGCACTAGTTTGTTCAAGTTATATAGGTTCAGGCGTTATATGCATGCTTCATACCTTGTCTTTCAGGATTTTTTTTTTTAAATTGTACTTTTTGTCCACGATAGCCTATACGGGATTTGAACCCGTATCTTTGTGTTTGTACACAACGCTCTACCAATTTGAGCTAATAGGCTTCACAAAATAATAAAACAAGATGGGTGGAGATTTATTACTAATATATATGTCATTTGGGAAAATGCACTATATGGTACAAAATATGTAAAACCAAAGTAGCACAAGATGGGTGGATCTGGATGCAGCAACCACAGGCAAAATAAAGCATCTTTTGGCCACTTAAGCAATAGATGTGCGGGGAGAACTAGATGCCGAAGACTTGACATTGTGCTGCTCTTTTCTTCAGTTGAGTTTAATGCACAGTGCAACTGTCCGTAAATACTTAGCATCCGCATCTGCTCAAGTACCTAAGGATCAGCAATTACATTTTAGAAAACTGATCAGACATCTGATACAGATAACAATAACTAGCATATGATGTTTGAAAATTTAGCACATTTAGGACAGGCGTGGAAGTTTCAATAGTACTAAGTAAACTAACTCATCAATTCTTGGTTTCATATCTATCAAGCCTCAGTTATCAGCATTTTGTGAACACTCGTAGCAACGAAGGTATATATAAGGATGCATACTCAACTTCTCACTAAACATATCCATAAACAGCCTTATGAGATGTCCTATTATTAATTTCTCACTCACCATCCCCACAGAAGCAGCCACAACAGCAGTACCATCTCCAATAGCAGTAGCAACAGCTGTATTTGCAGGAGGAAAAACGCCAAGTTGGGGGGAAACCTGAATACGAACATGAAAATAAGCATATAGTTGAAAAATCATGCACCTTAATGTCCAAAGTCATTGAGATTACACTCTAAACTCGAGTTGTGCAACTCTAAGCTCGAGTTGTGCAACTCTAAGCTCGAGTTGTGCAACTCTAAGATCAACTGTTTCTCACCCTAAGGATGAGATGAAACCTCACCTGCTTAACCAATAATCCCCTTATTCTCGCCCACTCATCAACAGCCCTCCAAGATCAATTGTTTCTCACCCTAAGGAAATGTCAATTCAGTTCCCAACAGCCAATAATTTTTTCTCGGCTTCTTTCAATTCCACTGCCTGTGCACACAGATGCAGATCAGATAGGTTATCTTATAGCAAACGAAACAAAAAGTCAGACAACATTTCAACATGAGCACTAGTCTTTATCATCACTCTAGAGCATATTTTTCTCCTAAAGGGATATGAATATGGAGATAAACCAAAGAAATAGTGTTCAGAAAATTAAGTTGAGCTGCATGACATAAGATCAGGAGCTTCTACTTTCGAGGAATGTAAGAGAAAATTCACTGGCATTGTTAAGAGATCAGTTTTACTTCCTTTAATGTTTATAACAAACAAGGCTTGTATACCACTTATGTTTTCATTTGTCTAGATAGAGTTGAAGTGATAAAATTTTCATACCAGTTGCTCAAACTTAGGCTTGTATTCTGGAGTGACTTTGTCAACATACTTTGGGATCTCAATGCCTGTAGAAACAAATTACCTTCAGTCCATATTCATCAACAAGGGAAATCAGCAAACCAAAAAAACTCAAATTAGATTAAGTTAAACTAGGTGATGTTATCACGGTAAATGCAATATGCAAATTTATCAAAGGCATAACTAAAGGAAGCATAACCATAAAACTAAGAGCTGCAAGTATTAAAGTACTCCAAAGTTCAAAAAAGGCAGTTAAATTATGTCTTTCTCAAACAAATGAATCGTATGCTTATCAAATTACAGATGATCCCTGCACACTGACAGAAATATTGATCTAAACAGCATAACTTGCTTCATTAAAAATAATAATTTCATTCTATAACTAGTTACATATGCATCAAGGACAACATAAAAGATAAAGAGTAGATAGCAACTAAGTGTTTGGTGCATGTTTTATCTGTTAAGAATGGGGCATAGGAGCATGGGATATAAGTTTAGTTCATTCTCAGATATTTATGTATTATTATACATAAGAGCATGGGATAAAAGCTTTCTATCAATAGGCTATTATACATATTTCAATGATGTCTACGGTTGTTGTGAGCTGAATCTGCCATGTTTTACACTTAAGTTTATATCGATTTCTGCATACATTGCATTCATTTGGGCTTAGATAGTACAGAATCTATGTAGTTTATGTTTATTTGCCAAATTTTGGAATCTACACCAGTTTCTGTTTAATTCGCAGAATTCGAGGCGTTTTACAGCAATTCTATAGAAGTTCAGAAAAGCTCGGAAAACAGCTACAGAAGTCCAAGGTCAAAGCAGCAACGGAACAAATCGAATCAGTCTGAGAGTCAAGGTTACTCGATCTCGAGTAGACCTTACTCGACCTCGACGAGCATGTCCGAGCAACCTTGGTCGAGCAAGCCTGATCAAGAGAGCTGAGTCAACCCGACTTCCGGAGCCAACTCGATCTCGACAAACCCTAGTCGAGATCGACTACGCCTCAGCGCCACACCCGGAGTCGACGAGGCGAGAAGCTGCCCGAGAAGCCGAGGACGAGAAGCCGAGCACAGCCCTACTCGATCTCGACAAGCCCTAGTCGAGATCGACGAGCCGTCCAACATCAGTCCGAGTCCATGCCGAGGAGAAGATGCTCGACCTGGGGAGACCACCACTCTACTCGATCTCGATGAAACCTTGTCGAGATCGATGAGCCCCTGAGTCCAGATCCGAGCCAGTCGAGTAGAGCCACCCGAGGAGACCTAGTCGATGACCCACTCCTACTCGACATCGACAAGAGGTACTCGAGGTCGACAAGCACCAGGAGCCAAGACCGAGCCACATCGAGCAGAGCTAGCCGGGAAGTCCAGTCGACGATCAATCCTACTCGAGGTCGACGAGCCCTTGTCGAGGTCGAGTAGCTCAAGTTCCAGAAACACGTCGAGTTGATCAGTCCTAGTCGAATTGGAGTTGCTTGGGCATGAAGGAAGTTGATTTGGCCGAGAGATCTATCCAAAGTTGATCAATTCTATCCATGGAAGGGAATCTATCAAGACATGAAGACTTACCTTAGTTAGATTTATCTTTTCCTTAGTTGATTTATTTCCATTAAGCAATTTATTTATCTTTTAAAGCTTTAGATATAATTTTAGATAAAGATAGGAGATTCTATCCTTGACTAGCAAGGACTAGAAGGCTATAAATAAAGCCCATGGGGCTGGTTTTTCATTCATTCAAAATTTCAGAGACAATTAGTTAGTTACACATAGAGTTTAGGAGTTCTAAGGTTTTTAAGGTTTTGGCTTTCTACGAAAGTTGATTGCCAGGATTGTAAAGGCTTTGAATTTAGTTTTAATGCAATTTAGTTCTTTTTTATCAATCAATGTCTGTGATTGCGATGAGGCGTGAGTAGTCCACCCACTTCTGGGGCTGGGGTGAGCCCGACGGTGGCCATGTGAGGCGATGCGATAAAGGTCAGATCTTTTTGTGCAATTCATCTTCTATCCCTATGAGCATGATTCTTTTGCGAGAGTTGAAGGTGATCCTTGTTTGTGTTATTGAAGCGAAAGTGATCTTAATGCAACTTGGATTAATTATGTGAAAAAGGGTTAGTAACAATTAGGGTTTATGCGAAAGCCTCTATATGCCTATTTGTTAATGACGAAAGTTATTTGATGGAAAGCATGATCTTTTATGCCTTTATGTGTTACTTTGCATGGTTATCGTTGTGGTGTTGAAACCCTGGCTTTGGAAGTCTTTTAGCATATTGATTTATTTCTGTCGAAATTCTGAGTTTTGTTCGAGATTCTGCAAATTTAAGTTTCTGTTTCCAGTCGACATAGAGTAGACCTTTGTCGAGATCGAGTACTGCCCTTGTCGATCTCGAGTAGGAGCTGGTCTAGGTCGAGTTGGTTTTCTTCTGTTTTCGTCGATTTTCACTTTCTGAGTTTCTGTTGTTCACAACTGTGGTCGATCTCGAGTTGACTCTTGTCGAGATCGACGAGCCTCTGCCTTTGCTTTTAGTTTCTGCTTTGCTTTGTCTTTTCTATTTTGCTTTGTTCTTTGCTTTTGTTTTTTTTCTGCTTTTATTTCTGTTTCTTTTCTGTGTTTCTGTCTTTCTGCTGCTTTGCCTGTGAGAATTTACAGCTACCTGAGAACTGCTGACGTGCTTCCTCGTGGATTCGATCCTGACTTTCTCTTACTGCATTGGAGGAGTCTTGTATTTATTTGCTGGGGCCTAAGTCTGGTTTGATCTATTTTCATTATATTTCATACTCGATTCACTCCTTACAACAGCGGTAAGAAGGTAACAACTGCTAACATTGCAGATATTCAAACTTTTTTTTGTTAAATTGCTTATTTTATATCCTATGATACATCTTTTCTTCCTATATCTGATTAAGAAATTCTGATTTAGTCATTTGCTGGCATCATCCAAACTGCAGATTTTCTTCATTGCATTTTTCATGATATGACTGCAGATGCTCTAGACGGAGGTATCTTTTCGGTTGTTCTTGCTTCATTACGCCCATATATCACTTTTTTGTCACCAGAGCCATCAATGATCACAGTGTCATTCTTTGATATAGTGACCTAATAAACAAAACACTTCTAAACATTAGAGCAATAGACAAGCCCAGCAGCGATGTTACAAGATCCTGATTCAATCCACTTACTTTCAAGCGAGTTGGGAAAATACCTAAAGTTTCGCCATGGACAATTTCAAGATCTGCGATGCTTCAGTTGTGGTTGCAGGCTTGCAGCAACCAAATTTGGTCCCTACTATATATAAAGAGAGGGCATATAAAGTCAAAAATGTTAACTCATCAAAATATTACATACCATTTACACTTTTGTTTATACGATTCAATACAAGGACTGAAGTTGTTTTGATTCATATTTCACATGTAAGTTCGTCTTTAAGTATCTTGTTCCATAAATTTCGTAAACAAATACAAGTTGAGCTGTTCAGATATTAACTACCACTACAGCATACATCTCAATATAGACTGGTCATTGAAGTGGCATAGAACAACTACAAAAGAAAGGAAAGCACATGGCAGCAAGAAAGAGTTCTAGATGATTACCACACAAGGAAACGAACAACAGGAGATCAAAATTGCAGCTGAAGCTATCGCCTAAGAGTAGGTGCTCTTGAATAATGAAAACTCATAGGGGGCAGTAACAAAAAAATAAAGTTCCATTTTAGTGATTGAGATCTTCATATATTGCAAGCATATAATCATATATCCTAACTAATGATTTCATTATTGGCACCAAATACTGGAAGCATATAAGAATGAAATTCTAGATCCTCAACATGTGCTAAGAATGTTTTCTTCAGAGAATGCACAAATATAATTATAGAGACTGATGCAGAATCCATTCAAGCTACTAGAAAGAAACACTTGATCAATTATACTCATTTTCTACAAACTTTAAAACATGAGTTGACAATCCACTCTCTTCTGACTTGAAGCATCATCATCAGCTTCTAAATAGGTTCGGAAATTCAATTTGAAGATCTACAGTTGTTAAAGCAAGAGCTAGAACAGGTGAAATGATCAAACAATCACAGATTTTTCATTGTGTCGAACCTATGAGCCGAAATTAGTGGGTGAGCAAAGATAAGGAGATGCTCACTACAAATTTTTCCAGATTGCAACCTTGAATTCATAGAAATTTAATGGAGAAAAACCCTAATTCGGTCAAATTTGAAGTCAATTTAGGTTAAGATGTTACCTGTGTGAAACGCGGAGAGGAAAGAAGCTGAGCCGGCCGCTCCGGATTCTCAGATCCGGCCCTCGCTCCCTCGCTCCGAGGGGACGAGAAGAAGATCCGAGATCTGGCGATGCTCCCGCACCCTCGCTTCCTCACTCAGCCTCACTCGCTCGCTCGCTCGCTCGAGGAGATCTCGGATCCGGCGCTCGCTCGATCGACCTCGCACCGGATCCGGCGCTGGCTCCGCTGCTCGCTCCCTCCCTCGCTCGCTCCGCCGCTCGCCCGCCACCAGACAACGGTTCTGGCGCCGGATCGAGAGCTTCCATCGCCTTCAATCGGGAGCGGAGAGAGAGATTGGAGAGAGGAGAGAGTTGGGATTTTCGGAAAACAGAAAAGTGTCCGTACAATAGTAAATAAGTATATATAGCGGCCAATTCACTAATTTGTCCAAAACCGTGTCTATTTTGTAAATTTGTCCAAAAAAAGTGCTTGTTTTGCAAATTTTTTCAAAAAAAAACCAACAAAAGAGACGCGGTCCTAGACCGCATCTCTGATTTTTTTTTATTTTTTTTTTTTGGAAATTGAAACAGGTCGAGAGAGAGGCCGGAGCGCAGGAGAGAGAGGCCGGAGCGCAGGAGAGAGAGGAGGCGTGGGTGAGGGTGAGGGAGAAGGAGAATCGGTGGGGAGAAGGAGAATCGGTGGTTCAGAGGCTCGGAGAGGGTGAATCCGGGTTGTAGGTGACCGGATCTAGGCTAGTGGTTCCGACGGGTTCAGATCTGGGAGCGGCGAGGGCCACTGGTGGGTTCTGCGTTAGGTGATGCGAGCGAGGGAAGGTATGCGAGGGAGGGAGGGGCTCGGATCGGAGCAGACGGCGAGGACATAGGAAGGAGATGACTTTCAATTTGCTGTGGCTCAGCGAGGAAGGCGCGGGTGGTGGTGGTGATGTGCTGTGGTGTCAGTCGGCCGATTCTAGGACAGAAAGAAGCGGAGAGAGAGTATGGCGGCTGAAGGGTTTGGGTTACTAGGTCGAAATCGATCTGCAGAGAGAGGGAAGGAGGTTTTCCAGGTGGGGGGTCTCGAACTGGTCTCGGGGGTCACCAGATCTGGACGTCTAACGACTGGTGATTTCGGGAGGCGCCCTGATCTGTGGAGCAAAGGTGGGGCGCTGGTGGTTATGTGGGTTCACCCTCACCCGCGCCTCCTCTCTCTCCTGCGCACCCTCACCCGCGCCTCCTCTCTCTCTGCGCTCCGGCCTCTCTCTCGACCTGTTCCAATTTCCAAAAAAAAAAAAAAAAATATCAGAGACGCGGTATAGGACCGCGTCTCTTTTGTTGGTTTTTTTTTTTTTTTTTTTTTGATTTTAGATTTTATCCGTAATGAATAAGACGCGGTCCTAGACCGCGTTTTTCTGAAAAATCTGCAAAAAATGAATATTTGTGTAAATATTTTTAAAGATTGAATATTTTGTTAATTAATTATTTTATAGTGAATATTTTGAAAAAAAATTCGAAATATCCAATCAACCCTTGTTCAAATCACACTAGACACGTATTTTCATTTATTTTTTTCTCAATCCATTTTTCATTATTTTAAAGTTCTTATAATTTATTTTGTTTTTTATAATTAAATAATAATATTTTTTCTTACAAATATAAGATATTCTCTTCATATATTTTTTTAAAAAAAATTATTTGTAATAAACATAATATAGAAATTATCCAAAAAAATTTGTGCCCATCCCGAAAAAATTTCTAGATCCGCCCCTAATCACAAGACCAACTTTAAGTGTGTCCGCAGAGATCTTGTCCTTGTTAATTAAGCTAGTACGCACTCGGATTTGCATAGCCTCAGTTACCATAAATATTACGGAGTAAGAAAATTCAGCAAATTAAAAAACATAAATACAAAATCTTATAATTAGAGCAAATAGAAGTAAAAGAAGTTAAACTTTTGGGTGTTTGCTTTAATTTTATTCCCTTTGTCTGCATCTGGGTAAGACCAAAGTACAAATTAAAGACGGGTTGATCTGATCCATATGCAATTGCAGATCGATGCACGTTAAATTTGTTCTGGGCATGTAAGTCTGTTTTTGAACCCATCTTTTTTTTTATCTCTTTTTTACACTTTAATCTTTGCTTTCTTAAGCTTTCAGATGCTACATTTGTTACTGCAGGAAAGAGAAAAATATTTGCTTATTAACAGCCATCACTGTTACAATTATTACTTCCAGACACCTTTAACAATGGTGGATCAATTTCAAGTACTAAAGTTGCAGTCAAAAAGACAGATTTTCTTTAATTTCCCTTTTTCCATTTTCTTTTTTCTGCTTCTTTGTGGCATCATGACCCATGAATAGAGGAAAAGAGGCTTTTTCTCCCTAGGCCCTAACTATGTCCGTCCAAATTGAAACTTAGTTTCCGTTTTCAATTCACATTCAAAATTTTGAAACCCTAAAAAATATGGATATATATAGAGATAAATTGATTTCATTCTTTGAACAAAAAATCTTTTGCATTGCCATTTGCCACTCCTCTCATGCAACTCTCTCTTATTTTAGTGTAGTAACGTTTCAGGAAATCTATATCACGCAATAAAAGTTACGAATGGACACTCTCAATCTATCTATCTATATCTATATCTAGATATAGATATACTGAATATTTTTGTCACATGTCAACAATCATGGTTTTATTATTTCTTTTCCACCAATCATTTTTTTCTTTTATTATTTTTTCTTTCTTTTACCTCTTTAAATCAATCTCATTTTTGTCTTATACAGTATTTTAATACATTTGTTAAATACTGTATTAGATTTAATTAAAATAGAAGACAAATCTAATATTTTTCCTATAATGATAGAAGAATTTTAGGCTACATGTTTTTTTTTAATTAGCTCTTTAAACCAATCAAATATTTTTTCTTTAATGATATTATTATTATTTTAAAAAAAAAGTTATAATGATATTATTATTTTTTACTAATCAATAAATGTGATTTAAAATATCTATATCTATTCAAAAATAATTTTATGAAATTATTTCTAAAATACCATAATTTTTATCCAAATTTGCAATAATATTTTATAATATTAATTTGCTATACTTTTATGCGGGACTATACTAGTTTTCAATTAATTGAAAGAATTAAGTTTCTAACAAGGAGAAATCACTTGTTAATGTAAAAGGTTGGAATGCAAAGATATAGAGGAATTAAGTTTCAATTAGTTAATTGAAAAGGTGTGGAAATGCCCACCCCTAGAAATGCAACATAATTTAGCGTTTTGAATTGAATTTTTTTTGCAAATGTTTTTGGTGCGTCGAACAAGTTATAGTATATATAACACACACAAGTAGCACTTGACAATTACCATATTATTATGTTACACAAATTGAGATAATGTGTTACAATATTTATAGCCTTTCATATGGTATGCAATTGTGATCGACTGATAATTTTCGAATGAAACAATGAAGTGTTACACAAATTGTGTAACCCTCCATTGCACAATACATGAGTTTTTTTGCTTCTTCTTCCGAGATAGTTAGAGAAGAGTCCTCTCTTGTGGAGCTCGTAGCTATGGTTCGGTGACTGTTGTGCAGGCGGAATGCAATGACCTTATCTATGGCCTCTTGGAAGCTTCAAATTAAGCGCGGTTTTGCGCGTCTGAAGGTTGAAGGTGACTGCCTCACCGTCATCAACGCTCTCCGGGGCTTATGGTAGTGTCCGTGGGAGATCGAGATGACGATTTCGGATGCTTTGGGCCTCTGTCGATCTTTTGAGGGTCACCTTTGAGCATATCTTCAAGGAGGGTAACCGGGTTGCGGATCGACTGTTGCATCTGGGGTTGTCCTCCCAATTTGTAGCAGACTGCGTTCCAGCTGAGATCGTAGATCTCGTCCGTTGGAACGCCATCGGGTAGTGGGTTAGTCGCGTAAAAAAAAAACAATACATGGGTTTTAGACATTTACACACATTTTAATAAACTCCTCACTTTTAAAAAACATTACGTCATCTGTTCGGCAAAACATGTCGTTTACTATTCACACACGCTTCTTTAGAATGATATAAAACTATATAAAATATTCATTTTTTATAAAATAAATTTAACAAGTTTGTACTTATTAATAATAACTACGAAATTGTTAAAAAAAATTAAAAAACCTAGATATTTTATATAGTTTTTATCTCCTAAAAAAGCTTGCATGAATAGTAAAATAATATATTTTGCCGAACGGATGGAGTATCATTTCACTAACTTTTTCATAAATTTTATTATCTTTAATACCGATCACTACACATTTTAACCAATTAGGGCATCTCCCATGCATGGTAAGCCAAAAAATGGGTTTTGGCCAAATTTTGCTGCCACCTTAGGCCAAAACCCATTTTAGCCTTTTCTTAATTGGCCTAATTCCAAAACTAAGGCCAAATTTGGCTTCCACTTTTGGAATTGGCCAAATCCTATTTATTTATTTATTTATTTTTAAGTGTTTAATATTTATGTAAATTTATAAAAATACAATTATAAATCTATATATTATATAGTTATGATTTTCAATTAAAAATAAACTTTGTATTATTTATAAGATATTCAAGAGTTTTTCGATATGACTATATAATATTTGACATATTTGAATTATTTTATTGCACAAATAATATTTTTAGAAAATGACATTAATCTTTTTTATTATAGATTCATCAAAATTATAATAAAAAATAAATATTAAGTTGCTTAAAGTACTAAAGAAGAAAAAATATATATAAAATGAAACAACTAACTATTGAATCATGGTCACATTTAATATTCTGGTAGATTCACATTACTCTCTTCAGAACCATTTCTTGTTCCGAAGCCATCACTTTGATCATCTTCATGCATATATTTGTCATTGCTCGTTCGAAAGCTACCATAGCCATAATTTTCACTACCAAAATTTTCATTATCATGCATGCAGCTTCTGATTGACTTTGGAATTGGTTAAAGTTACCATAACGATAGAATCGATTAACGGAAATGAGATGTAAAAGTTCTAAATTGTATGAGTATTTATAGAAAATTAACCTGTCAAAATTGGCCTACGGTGGGAACAATCAAACCGCACAATAGGCCAAAAGAGAATATTTCATAAAATATTCTCTTCTGGTAAGCTATTTCCCCTAACCATTATGACCTATGGGGGAAGATACTCTTACAATCTTTATAAAAAAAAATCATTATAAATCATTACAACCCCGCCTAGAAAACATAAAATACCATCAAATTTGAAATAAAAATTAGGCAAAAATGCATAAAACCACCCACTATTCATTGTTGTTTGCAAATAACCACCCTTTATTCAAAAATTGTCAAATAACCACCCACTATTCATTGTTTTTTGTAAATAACCACCCCTTATTTAAAAATTGTCAAATAACCACCCACTATTCATTGTTGTTTGCAAATAACCACCCCTTATTCAAAAATTGTCAAATAACCACCCATTAAATATAGGTTGTTTGCAACTAACCACCCATACCCCTTTTCTTGTTAAATCTCACTGAATTTAATATGAAAAGACAATTATACCCCTATTCTTTAATGTTTCATTTTTAGTAAAAAGACATACTTCTCTTTGTTGCTTGATTTTTCAGGTATTACAATTAGATCTGTGAAATGGGTCATTCGGGCCGGGTCACTTCGGGTCCCGTGTAAAACGGGTTCTGGGTACATCCAGGTTGTCTCGAACCCGGATTTGACCGAGTTTCGGGTCATTTTGGGTCAATTTTGGGTTTGTCAATTTTTAAATAAATTTTTAATTTGGGTTTCGGGACATTTGATTTACCCAATTACTCGAAAAACATTTTTAATAAATTAAAAAATTAAAGATCAAATGTTTTTAAATAAAAAAATTTCTGGCCCAAAATTAATCATATATTATTACATTTTATTAAAAAAGAAAAAATTTGATATTTTATATATTATTACATTTTATTAAAAATTACGTGAAATAATAAAAATCAAATGTTTTTAATAAGATGTAATAATATATAAAATATCAAAATTTTAAAAAATTGTTTAAAATTTTGATATTTATATATTATTACATTTTATTAAAAATTACGAGAAATAATAAAAATAAAATATTTTAGATCAGATATAGTATATAATTACAAGCACTATGATTTGTTAACAACATCTTTAATTGTAGAATTTTAAAATTATCCAAAATTATCAAATCATGATTTTTTTTAATTTAAAAAAGAAAAAATTGACAAACCCAAAATCGACCCAAATGACCCGAAACTCGGTCAAACCCGGGTTCGAGACAACCTAGATGTACCCGGAACCCGTTTTACTCGGGACCCGAAGTGACCCGACCCGAATGACCCATTTGACAGGTCTAATTGTAATACCTGAAAAATCAAGCAACAAAGATAAGTATGTCTTTTTACTAAAAATGAAACATTAAAGAATAGAGGTATAATTCTCTTTTCATATTAAATTAAGTGAGGTTTAACAAGAAAAGGGGTATGGGTGGTTAGTTGTTAACGACATATATTTAATGGGTGGTTATTTGACAATTTTTGAATAAGGGGTGGTTATTTGCAAACAACGATGAATAGTGGGTGGTTATTTGACAATTTTTTAATAAAGGGTGGTTATTTGCAAACAACCATGAATAGTGGGTGGTTTTATGCATTTTTGCCTAAAAATTATCTAAAAAACCATGTATATTTGTGAACCGGGAGAGTATACATGAAGATTTTAATCACTTTTAAAATCATATCAAACTCTTGACATTTACCAAACGACACTTGCACTTGCACATTCTTTAGTGGAGTATATATAACACAACAAAATTTCCTCCTCTTTGTTGATAATGAGGTGAAGCGAAACTACAAAACACCAATGAACTCTAGCCATTGATCACCATGTTGAAGCTCAAATCCTTTCTCCTCCTCCTCTTCTTCAATTTCTCGATAGCCATTAACAATGAACATCAAGCTCTGCTCAACTTCAAATCCTCAGTCCACGACCCGCTCCACACCCTCTCCAACTGGAACGCCTCCATTCCACTCTGCTCATGGGCCGGCGTCACCTGCGACGCTGCCGGCCGCAACATCACCGCCGTGGCCCTCCCCACCCGTAACATTTCCGGCCACCTTCCCGCATCCCTCTTCCTCCTCCTCCCAAATCTCCTTTCCCTTGACCTCTCCGGCAACCAGCTCTCCGGCACCGTCCCCACCGCCGCCCTATCCTCCCCCTCCCTCCTCTCGCTCAACCTCAGCGCCAACAACCTCACGGGCCGGGTTCCTCCCGGGCCATACCCGGCCCGGCCCGTCATCCAGACCCTAGACCTCTCCAACAACATGATTTCGGGCGAAATCCCTGCTGACGTCGGCAACCTAACGGCGTTAACCCACTTTGACGTCGGCGGCAACGAGCTCACAGGGACGATCCCGATTTCCATTACGAACTTGACGGAGTTGGAGTTTCTGACGGTGGCGTCAAACCAGATTTCCGGAGAGATCCCGCTCGGGCTTGGGCGGTTACGGAAACTGCGGCTGGTTTATCTCGGTTACAACAACCTCTCCGGAGAAATCCCGGTGGGTTTAGGGCTTTTGACATCCCTTGAACACCTCGATCTCGTCTATAACAAGCTCCACGGCGTGATTCCGGTGGAATTAGGAAACCTTACTAATCTCCGGAACCTGTTCTTGTACGGAAACAGGCTGAGCGGCTCGATTCCGGAAGCCGTTTTTTCAATCACGGGCTTGAAATCGCTCGATCTCAGCGAAAATTTCCTCTCCGGCGAGATTCCTGAGAGCGTTTCGAATCTCCGGGATCTGGAGGTTTTACATCTCTTCGGTAACAACCTGACAGGGAAGATTCCGGCGGGAATTTCTTCCCTCCCGAAGCTTCAGTTTCTCCAGCTCTGGTCCAACAATTTCTCTGGCGAGATTCCTGGCGATCTCGGGGAACAGAACAATTTGACCGTCGTTGACCTCTCAACGAATTCGCTCTTCGGGAAGATTCCAGAAGGAATTTGCCGTTCAGGGAGGCTGTTCAAACTCATCCTATTCTCGAACTTTCTAGAAGGTTCAATACCGAAGACCTTAGGCCAGTGCCGGAGCTTAAAGCGCGTTCGTCTCCATAACAATCAACTCTCCGGCGAATTACCGCCTGGATTCACCGCTCTGCCGCTGGTTTACTTCCTCGAGGTCTCCGGCAACAATCTTTCCGGCGACGTCGGAAGAATCAAATGGTCCATGCCAGAGCTCCAGATGCTGAATCTGGCGAGTAACCGCTTTTCCGGTCCACTACCTGATTTCTCCTCCAGCGCCGGCCAGTTGGAGAATCTGGACCTCTCAGAGAACAGCTTCTCCGGCGAGATCCCTCCCTCCTACGGCAGGCTATCGGAGCTTATGTTGCTCAAGGTCAGTCAAAACTCCCTCTCCGGCATCATTCCGACAGAGTTAGCTTCGTGCAAGAAGCTAGTCACATTGGATCTCAGTCATAACCACCTCGCCGGCCAAATTCCGACTAGCCTCGCCGCCCTTCCCGTCCTCGGCCAACTCGACTTGTCCCAAAATGTTCTCTCCGGCCAGATTCCGGCAAACCTTGGCAGCGCCTACTCGCTCACTCAGGTCAACCTTTCTTTCAACCACCTCTATGGCGCACTTCCCTCCACCGGAGCCTTCCTCGCAATCAACTTCACCGCCATAGCCGGTAATCCATTAAGCCCTAATTTTATAGAATAACATATATTTTTTTTCTTATTCCAGTTCGATCGGTCTGCTTAGGCCGGTTGTTTCATTTAGTCTAACAATTTATGGTTTCTTAGGCAACAAGTTGTGTGGTGGGGATGTTGCAAGCGGCCTACCTCCATGCAACCAAACATCACCAAGAAAGCAAGCCACCATTAATGCTTGGTGGTTTTTGGTGGCTGCATGCCTTCTTGCATTCATAGCCATCACTAGCCTTGCAATCTTCATCTTCAAGAAAAGGTGGCAAACTACACAAAACCCCTTCCCAACCTCCTCTTTGAGCCTAATCAAGTTCGAAAGGAAGGCGGATGGGTCCATCTGGGAGGTTGGGTTCTTCGACTCCAAGGCCTCAAGGTCAATCTCAATCCCCGACCTTCTATCATCTCTCGACAACGACACTCGAACTACACTGATGTCTGGGTTTGTTGTCGAGAGACAACCGATGAGGAGTACTGTAAAGGATGGGGACGAGGATGATGTCGAGCTTATTTTTCGACTAGGGAAGCTCCGACATCGGAATGTGTCGAGGATCGTTGGAGTTTGTCGAGCGGAGAAGCACGGCGGGGGGTTGTTCTTGGTCTACAAAGGGGTGACTGGCGGCGCTAGGAGGCTATGCGAGACTCTCCATGGACTGAGCTGGGAGAGGCGGAAGAAGGCGGCGGTTGGGGTGGCCAGAGCTATGATGTACCTGCATCGTGGCTTCTCCTCACCCATGTTGGCCGGAGAGTTATCGTCGGAGAGAGTTTTGGTTGATGGAGATGGTGAAGCTCAGCTCCGGCTAAGCCTCTCGACGAGGGCGATGATGGGATCCATGGAGCCTAAATGGTTCGCTTCCTCACCGTACATTGCTCCAGGTAACACACCATGCATATAACATAGTGCATTTTAGACATTTGCACAAGTTTTAATAAAACACTTCACTTTTAAAAAAATATCAGTAAAATCTTAAAAAGGCAGTAACACACAAATCATTACCATACTTTACCTAGAATACATAAAAGACCATCCATTTTGAAAAAAAAATGATCATCTAAAAGCCCATGTATTATGGAACGGAAGGAGTAGTAACTTTGGCACTTACAAGAGTTATATAAAACTAATCATTATTGGAATCTTTAATTTTAAGGATATTATGTGTATACTTATAACAATATAAAGTGTGGAGCATATATAATCATTGCACTATCTATGATATAGCTTCATGCAACGTAGTTCAATCAGTACAACATTCCTTTAATTTGTAACAGAAACAAGGGAGACCAAATTGGCAACGGACAAGAATGACATCTATGGATTCGGCATAATGCTGATCGAGCTGCTGACTGGGAAATCCCCATCCGACGTGGAGCATGGTGGGGCCCGTCAGGGAATTGTGGGATGGGCCCGGCATTGCTACTCCGACTGCCATCTCGATGCATGGATCGATCCGTCAATAAAGGGTCCCGGGACGAGCGACCGGAGCCAGATGGTGGAGATGATGAGCTTGGCGCTCCAGTGCACTGCAGATGAGCCTAATGTGAGGCCTAGCTCGGTGGATGTGGTTAAGAGCATAGAGTGTATTATTAGGGCAAGCTCTTGTGTTTTAGGGTTTGAGCTTTCTTCTTGTTAGTACTAATTAGTGCATCTACCTCTTGCCTCTTGGTATTGATTATTTTGCTTGCTTAATTTTGTTAATTAGGTTTTTGAGTTTGCATTTGCCTCTTTTTCTTGGTTTTATTTTGGGCTTGATCGAAGTATAAGTTTTTTGAGTGTGTCAACCAGTACTTGAAGAATATATGTGTTGCTGCATATACATGTAAAATGTGATGAGATTTTTTTGAATCTATGAAAAGTTTGCATGTAGATATATACTATAGATTAATTGTGTTGTTGCGTTTTCCCTTACGGTTTCATTAATTGGCACATTCCATCTTGTTGTATTGATCTATTTATTGTAAATTAACCTAAATATTGTATATAAGAGTTTCGTGAGAAATAAACACCTGTATAATTAAAAACAATGTTTTAAAAGACACTTGATTTTTTAACATGTGCTTAACAATGAGATGAATTTAAAGGTTGTTAGATGGAGTTAATGTATAAGTGGGTTTTGGGAAAATGAAAAAAGCATAAAAAATAGTGTAATAAGGTAAATTGACATGGTCCGAGCTAGTAAGATAATAGTAATATATATAATTGATAGTTTGATATGTATGAAAGGAGATCACACAATTGAAGCAGCTGCACAATTAAACAGGGGCGGGTCAGGGCAGTACAGGTACATCACATGCATCTCGTTTTCGATCAGCTTACTTGATGAATTATGTATATAAATTAAAGGTAAGAGCATATCAATATATGGATCGGACTATGAACAACAAGCATGGGTTAGAGGTAAAAGTAGGTCAAAAGTATGAATGAAAGTTACATGCAATCCATAAAAGTAACTGCCCCACCAGCATTACCCACCATTTTCTCTTCTGTTTTCAAGTATTGATAGCATGATCATGGGGTTTTTGTATATACATAAAGCATTATAGTCATATAGCTCATCGAATAACCGGTCATATTTTTGTGGAAGAAATAAAAAGCTAATTCTACCATAAAACAAGAAAGATTAATAAAAAACATGGAGAACGCGCCTGTGTACGCGCCCCCAAATCCCCAACTCAACCCCCTCATAGAAATCAACCCTAACTCTGATATCCGACGTCGCCGTCAAATCGCGAGGGTTCCGGCCATTCTGGTGGCTGTTCTTCCTTCGTGCCCCTTCAAAGCTACAATCCCCTCTAAAGGCAAGATTTGGTTGGAAAAATTGAGAGACAATGTTCAGGAAATCGCGGTGATCTTCGACGGCGATGGTCCGTTTCTCCTCCGGTCTCTAAGGGAGGACGTTTGTTGGCGACGCTTGGGGTTGCGGGAGGGCTGGATCTGCCTTCGGTCTCCATGCGTTCTTCGGTGCGGGTCGCCGATTGCCTGGATTCGGATGTTGGGTCAGGGTCGGAACAGTGGTGTTGGAGGCGACAGTCAGCATTCTTCCTCTACTGTCGGGGGTGCTCAAATCTGGGTTGCTGCTGTCAGCGGTTCATTGTGGGTCGGGTCGCCGTCTATTGCGGCTGGCCCTGTTCGCCTTCTCCATGGCTGCGTTTTTAGAGGACGGATGGTGCCGGTAATTATTCTCTTCCCCCATCTTATTCTCTCTATTCTCACATCTCTCCCTCACACTTTTCTTCTTCTGGAAAACAAAACGGGGTCGGAGTTGCTTGCTCTCTCCCCACCTAAATCCCGCAAGGGCCCAAATCCTCGTAATGAGGCAAAACAACCAGTTGAGGTTTCTCTCACTGGTGCAGGAAGCTGCCATCAGTTGGCATACAAAAGGAAGATCAAAGGGGATAATGTTTTCCTCAATCTGGAAAATCTCAATTACTTGAGTCTATATTTCCTTCGTCACCCAGGCATTCAATCTGTTTTTATATTAATACATGTTCTGTTGTATTGGAGTTTAATTAATCAGTTTCTCAGACACCTCTCTTATTGCAAACTGAGGCATACAAAACCTCTAACTTTCGGATTTGGGATGTATATTATAACTATCTGCTGGTTATTAAAATCTGCATTGAGCAGTGGTAAACATGGTGCAGGTGAACCCGTCTTGGCTTCGTCCGAGATGAATGAAATGAATTCTAAACAAACGAGGGGTGGTCTGCTAATGAAGCTTTCTTCATAAAATCTGTGACTAAAATATTGAGCCCTGCTTGTTGGTTTCAATCTGACTTTGTTGTCTTATCTTGTTCACTTGTTGCTGCTCCTCTAGTATATTTTGCCAAGTCTCTTGAGTTTGAGCAGCTTGTTGAATATGAGTTTCACCGTAGAGCCCTTGGATGCTATATTGTTGTTTCAGTTGCACAGGTACAATACAAAACTCACTGGTGTTTGAACAAATCTGTTGAATAGGTGCTTTCCTCTTCAAGATACATCATCTCTCATCTGGTTGTACTAAATTACATTTTCATGTCCAGAAAAACTGCTGCCTTTTGGTGGTCGGAAAACACGGTGCTAGAGGCTACGGCCTTTTCACCCCCTATCCCCCGAGTCTCGGGCCTTGAAAAAACTGTTGTGATTGGGGTTGTTATGGCCTCTTTATTTATGCCCTTTGACTCGGGTTTTCATCACAAAAATTTTCTATCCCAGCCTCATAAGTCCTCAGGTGACTTGTTCTTTTGTGAAGTAGTGTATGAATATCCTCTTTCTGTGCATTGGGATATTTCTCAGTTCGTCACCAAGTCGTGTTTAAGAGCCCCGCTTAGACTTCATGTGTGTGACTTAAGATTTAAACTGCTTTTAGAAATTTGGTTTAAATATCCGTTCAAGGAAATGGATTTAAATCAACCGAATATTCCATCTACAAAAAGGACGACTACTATCACTAAGCTGTTCATAATTGCTTATTTACAAACTTGGGCCTTGATCCTCATTCCGAACTTGTTCCAAGTTAATAACACTTTGACTTGTATTAGCCCATTGATTTATAATGATTTCCCTCACAATTGTTTTAATATTTATCAACCTCTAGCAAATGTTGTACGTGACAGGTGTAATGCCTTTGCTCCGCAATTACTTGGGGGTGTATTATGCCTCGTCCTGATCATCCTTTCATTCACTACGGCTATGTCCACTTGGTGTATCCCTTTCCTTGGTGGCCTGTTTTCGTTAATCGGTCTACTAGGGTCTGGGTATGCTCGTATATTGATCTTGATTTGCCTGTCGTGGCTAGTTAAACAAATGGACAATAAAAAATCAGTTTGGTTTCATTCTCTCGGTTGGGCCTCTTGGCCTAGTCCAATCCATCCGACAATCACCAGATTCCTACATTATCAAATTCCCGATGAGGATCCCACCACAACAATATATCAAAAACAGCTTGGTTTAAGGACTCCGTATCCTAGTCCTTTTACCGTCGACAATCATATATGAAGATGTGCTTTTGGAATTGTAGGGGGATAGGAAAAAGAACATTCTGGACGGAAATTGACTTAATGTGTAAAAATGAACATATACAAATCATGGCACTAGCGGAAACTAAGACGGAAAATATTTCGGATGACAAAATGTGGAGAAATATTGGTTTTGATGAAGGAGCTTGGTCACCAGCTATCGGGCGATCTGGTGGAATAGGAGTCTTGTGGAAATCTCACCAGCTACTAGATTTCAATATCTCCATTGCTATCCACTTTCCACGTATTATCGGCCTAAGATTGGATAGCCTGCTTGCTGGGTTTCCAATCTTAGCCCTTTTTGTCTATGCACCGCCCACACCAAGTGAGAAAAGTCCTTTTTGGGAACTATTAAAAACAATTATCAACGACGCAACTATTCCGTGCATTGTTATGGGAGATCTTAATGAGATCCTCTGCAGTGCTGATAAGCTTGGCGGTGCCTCCCTTCGGACATCCAGGTTTTCCCGGCTTATCTCGTTCAAAAACGAATGCTCACTACTAGACCTTCCCACATTTGGCAACCCTTACACTTGGAGGAAAAACCCGGAGGAGAATTTTAACATCCGTGAAAAGCTTGACCGGGTGCTTGTACATCAACCGGTCATCGAAACTTTTCCTAACCTGATCACATACAATGGCGCCTTCTCCACCTCGGACCATTGTCCAATTTCCATCTCCTTTGAAGTTAATCCTAGTTTCAAAGCCCCACCTTTTAAATTCGAAAATGCTTGGTTACTTCGGAAAGATTTTCGTAACGTAGTTAAACAATCCTGGAGGGCTACTTGCCCTGGCTCTGCTATGTTCCAATTAATGTTCAAACAAAAAATCCTGAAAAAAAGGCAAAAGAATGGAATAAAACGAGTTTTGGGAACATATTCAGGCAATTAAAAGAGGTGGAGTCAGAGCTGCTACATATTCAATCCTCGGGTTCCGGGATAGTTTCTCAAACTAATCTAAGCAAGGAAAAGCGCCTGATCACCAAAAAAGAGAAGCTCCTAATATTTCAAAAATCGTTTTGGAGCCAAAGAGCTAAAACCAAACACCTCAAACTATCGGATTCTAACACCGCATATTTTCACCGAGTGGCCACAGGCCGTAGGCACAGGAAACAGATTCGCAACATCGTCTCTTCCACTGGCACGGTTGTTGTGGGCGAAGAGAATGTTAGGAATGAGATTAAAAAGGATTTCGAGAAGAGATTTAAGAAAGAACCAATCGACGACAGGCTCCTCGACGAGTTGCTAGACCTAATTCAGCCTTCCATCTCGTCGGAGGAAAACAGCTTCCTTATGAAACTCCCATCCAACACGGAAATTAAATCTGCGGTTTTTAACTTAGGGAGGAATAAATCCCCAGGTCCGGATGGCTTCACTGCTGAATTCTATAAAAAATATTGGGATATCATAGGTAAATCTGTAACCTGTGCGGTCAAAGGGTTTTTCCGGTCTGGAAAAATGCTTAAACAAATAAATCATACCTTTATCTCCCTCCTTCCTAAAAGAGACGATCCCACGACCACCAGTCACTACCGCCCTATCAGTTTATGTTCCAATGTCTACAAAATTATCTCCAAAATCTTAACTGACAGAATGAAAAAGGTCATTGGTAAACTTATTCATCCTCTTCAGGGTGCCTTTGTATCAGACAGGGCTATCAAGATAACGTTCTGATAGCTCATGAAATCTTCCACTCCTACAAAAATCGGAGGGGCCGAGAAGGATGGCTAGCAATAAAACTGGATATGGAAAAAGCATACGATAGAGTGACTGGAAATTTATTCAAAAGGTGCTTCAAAGGTTTGGCTTTCATGACACATTCATCTCCTGGACAATGGAATGTATTATGTCGGTTTCTTTCTCGGTATTAGTCAACAATGGCCCTACGGAACTGATTTATCCATCTCGGGGTCTTCGCCAAGGGGACCCGCTATCTCCTTTCCTCTTTATTTTAGGGGCTGAGATTCTGGCCCGGAAACTGGCTGCTGAAGCTAGCTTAGACAAAACACAAATTGGGTTCCCGATTGGACATAATGGCCCTCGGATTCCGTTCCTTTCTTTTGCCGATGATATAATAATTTTCTCAAAAGGTAGTTTGGATGCAGGGCGGATAGTGAAGGCGATTATTGATTCATACTGCAAAGTGTCGGGCCAAAAGGTCAACTATCATAAATCTAGTTTCCAAGCTACGAAAGGAATCCCGAACCACAGGATCCTCGAAATACGCACCTGCCTCGATATCCCTAATGAAAATTCAATAGAAAAGTATTTAGGTTGTCCCATTATCAATGGAAGAGTTACTAAAAGAACGTTCGAAGAGATCATCTGTAAATCGAAACAACAATTGACAAAATGGAGGGCTAATGCCCTCTCCCAACAAGGTCGTGCCACTTTGATCAACTCCAACCTGTCCGCTAAACCGTTATATACTATGCAAAATTTTATGCTCCCTGCGGCTGTGCACAAAGAACTCGACCAGATAAACCGCTCCTTCTTTTGGAATAAGGATCTCCAGTACCGGCCGCTGATTAGCTGGGACAGGATCTGTAAACCGAAGCAGTATGGGGGGTTGGGAATTCGAAAATCTAGCGACCTGAACGTCGCTCTCCAAATGAAGCTATTGTGGAAAATTCTGGCCGAACCGGGTAATGTATGGGTGTCAGTGATTAGACATAAATACCTGCGTTCTGTCAGTATTTTTGATTACAAAAACAAAGGATCTAGCTCTTGGCAGTGGTCCAAGCTGTCCGCTCTAATCGATAAGCTTAAAGAGGGGCTTATTTGGTCAGTTGGAGATGGGCGAGCTATTAAGTTTTGGACAGACAATTGGATCTCAACCTCACCTCTATCAAACAGGGAAGAATGCCCTCAAAGTTACAATCAAGACGAAACTGTTAGTGATTATATTCGGGGGGGTAAGTGGTGGACAGAAAAGCTTCAGGAGGCTCTCCCAATTGGTATAGTGCATGAGATCCAAGATATCCCCCTACCTACCTCGACTATGCAAGACCGCTTATACTGGTGGCCGGACAGGGAAGGCTGGTTTACTACTGCCAGTGCATATAAATTGATTACAGCTCAGTCGGCTCCACTTCCAGACCCCAATGCCTGGATTTGGAAGATTAACACACCTCCGAAAGTTAAAAACTTCCTTTGGAAGATCACTCAGGATGCCCTCCCAACCGCTTCCAGGCTGTCCAACAGGGGTGCTTCGGTCCCACCTACCTACTCTATGTGTAATGCGGCACCTGAGGGCGAGGTCCATCTATTTCTGGAGTGTCCCTTCATCCAAGCGATAAATCAGCTTCCGCCTAAAGACCGGCAACAAATTGTCTGCTTGATTACACAGTCCCGGGATATTAAGTCCATCCTATCTACCCTTGGAAAGAGCCTTCCGTCTTCCGCTCTGACCAACCTCGCTTTCTCGTGGTGGACGACATGGTGTGTCAGGAACAAACATCTATTTCAACAGGCTGCAATCCCGCAAAAAGAAATAGCCCTACGACTGATCAAATCCCATATAGATAGCTGGAATAAGACATCGGTTGCTGAGGCTGACTTTGAGGAAGACTTTCACCCGCTTCGACAGTACCTTGTCAAAAAACAAAGTAAGAATCAAAAAAGAATTTCCTGGCGGAAACCTCCCCTGGGCACTTTCAAATTAAACTTCGATGGTTCAACGCTTTCTAACGGTGAAAGCTCAGCGGTGCCATTATTAGGGACTGGGTTGGTCACCCGATTTCAGTACACCACCAACGTCTGGGCAAGCAAAATCCACTTAAAGCAGAAGCCTTAGCTCTTAAACTAGGGATCCAACAAGTACGGCAACTACATATAGGAAAGATCCAGATTGAAGGCGACAACAAGATTATCATCGATCACTTAAATAGGAAATCCAAATGCCCCTGGGAGATCGAACTAATATTGTCGGATGTTCAAGTCCTGCTATCGACTATGGAAGAAGTAGATTTCTTCCATGTTCCTCGCATGGGCAATAGAGTGGCGGATAAGGTTGCACACCTTTGCCACTCTGCCCGAGGAGTCGATATTAAAAACGATCCAGGTCTCCTTGACCTCATCCGCAAGGATGCTGCCGGGTAGGGTCATCCCACCCGAACTCTTTCCTTATCAAAAAAAAAAAAAAAAGATTAATATATAAGTATTCTTTGGGTGCGTTGGTGTTTTTAACGAAGTTAGGCGAAAATAAACACGACATTATTGAAAGTAGGGTTGTCAACAAATATCTTTATGGCCTTCAATGACACATGCCTCATATCCAACCCGATAAGGAAAACTATCGTGCACATAACAGGACCATCCATAAAAAAAGAAGCTCTTTGGTCCAAGAATTGCTTTCTTTAAGCAAGTCCAACAACTTCTCTAAAAAAATCTCTAACATAGAGACGAAAATATCAAATTCTCTAAAAAATTTACACTTAAATTCCTACAGTTTCTCCATTATACTGATTTTTGCATTAATTACATACTATAATAAATACAAATTTTTTAATACAATAAAAGCATTTTTTAAGGAAATTAAGTAAACACTACAATGGCCATTGGCTTTGACTTCCAAAGTCTCACTACTGATGGGGGAACCGGCTTCTTCTTTCACATATTTTACTCCCAAATCCATCTCAGCAACATGGGCTTCAAATCGATCCGGTGAATCTAAAGCAGAAGTAACTGAAAGTTCAGTCCCACTCTCAGAACCACCCATGGTAACCCATTGATCCGGTGAATCTAAAGCAGAAGTAACTGGAAGCAGATGTAACTGAAACTTCAGCCCCACCTGGAAACAAAACCTACCATCACTACAAAAAAAATTAAATTTCCAATGCTTTCTAGCTTCGGTCGGAGTGTTGCGTGGCAATTGATACCCTTTTTCCACGGGAGTAGCCACGGAAGGCGTTGTATCGCCAAAAAAACCAAATCTGTAGCTTCGGGATGTAGTAGCCGTGGCTAACACAAAAAAAAAAAATAGGAATTTGCCACGCATCGTAGCAACGGCAAGAGTCTTCCGTAGCCAATGGGTACGCTTTTAGATATGGCTTAGCGGTGGCAAGGGCATGCCGTAGTAAACCTTCGTAGAAAAAAAAAAAGAAAAGAAATTTACTTCAAAGGGGAATAAAACCGAAATTCGGACCCAAATTGAAAGTCAGGACACATTTCATCGCTCTTAACCCTCGCCCCTCATCCCTCATCAGTAACCCAAACCCTAACCCCCAAATCCTTAGGAGACCTTGCTCCGGCAGCCCCTAGCCAGTGAGTTACTCTGAAGGGCAGACGGTGACGCCAGCCTACCGGGGCCTCTACTCCGTCTGTCCATCGTCGCCAGCCAAGGTAAGCTTTTCATTGCTAGTTCTCACCAATAATCGAACCCTAACCTTCAATCCCTAACCAGGTAGATCAGACGCATTCTCCCCCATCTTTTCCCTCGAAGAAGCTCACCGACGCAAGAACTGAAGAGAGAAGGTCGCCGGTGCCAAAACTCTTAGATCCAGGTTGTCGGAGACCCACGTAGAGGTGATTTTGGGTAAAATCTCTCTCCCTTATTTCTTAGATCTAGAGTTGTTGAATTTGTTTGATTTTGATGTAGATTTGAGAATGGAGGTATTGAAGGAGTTAGTGCTTGATACCCATTTAGGGTTTGGGTTTAATTTGGGGAAAGTGGTCGGGTTTGCTAGAATATTTAGGGTTGTTTTTCTTCTGAAAAGAGTACGTTGGAATTTATTCCGAATTTGTGCCAAAGTATTTATAATTTTTGTGATTTCACTCTCCTTGATTTGTTAGAGTATTGTTGTTCAATTTTTTTATAATTCTCCCATATGTGTTTTGATGTAGATTTGACAATGGAGGTGGTGAATGACTTAGTGTTTGAGTGTAAAAAGCTTTTGCTAAGCGTATTTTGATTTTGATTTTGATGTAGGGCGCTTCGATTCTCCATTTAAGCAAGGGCTGCAGAACTGTAGACAGTAAGATCCGACTTTCGGTGCCTGAAACAATTTCATTCTCTCTGTCTTCTCTTGCTCAATAAACTTGCTTATGAAATGAACTCTTGACACCAAAATGTTATCCACTACAACCATGGATCCTCCATACATTGCAGTTGTGCTGCCTTCATTTTTTGTTATAGATGAATAATTTATTAAGAGATTACAGTAAAACAAGAAAGAGATTGTATATGGTATATAGCTAACTGAAATGCGGATTCATTTATTTTGATGTCAATTGTAAGTGAATGTTTGTTTGATATATCCTTATGAATGACTTGTTAAGTTGAGTAAGTTAAGATTTTGTCTTCAAAGTTGGTAGCTTTCTGTTATAAGGTTGCTATTATTGATGTCTTATAGTGTCGACTGTTACTAAATGTAGTTATTTACACATAAAATATAATTATCTGTATGCATTAATGTCTTATAGTGTCATTTGAGTACATTTCTCATGCTCATCTTTGTTTTTGTCATCAAGGAGAGTCAACTTCAGTTCTTGGGCGTAACATGAAGAGAGAGATATTATTTCAACCCGGGTGGCTCGTGAGGTAGCCTTATGATTACAATATTTGATTTATTTGATTCTCGTTGTTGCAGTTTTACGATCTTGTGAATATATTTGAGCTCAATGGTTTTCCATCAGAGGACAATCCTTATATATTCAATGGTGATTTTGTGGATAGGGGTGCATATTCAGTGGAGGGCTTCTTGACCTTGTTTGCATTCAAGTGCATGTGCCCATCAGGCAAATCATCTGCCGCTTTTGTGGTTTGCTTGCTTTTCTTCTTTAGTCTATAACTGGATTGTTAGAAACTCTTCTTTGAGCTTTCATCTGAATTGGAAATGCTGTTAAAATAAGTAATTAAGAGAGAGAATCAAGATTAAAACTAACACAAAACCAACAAGCTCTCCTGTAATTCAACTTAAATCCAGGAAGAGATCTTCAATTACTCAAAAACTCTCAAAGGAGACACAACCCTATTTTAGAGGTAGAAAGTGATTCACTAGAAAAAGTGACCTAACACATAATAAGATGGAAAATACGTCATTTCTTTGACTTGGTAAAAATGCCTTATTTTCTTCATGAAAAAGAATGAAAATAACTTATTACTAACTTTAGGCTTGTGTAAGGGATTCATTCTTCTTCTTCTTCTTCTTTTAACTACCAGTATATGCAACCTCATTTCTTTGGCTCTTACTTCGTTCATGAAACATAACAATTTGAGGATGAAATGCCATTATAACTTGATGATCTTATTTTCACACAGAGTGGGGTGATATGCTGTTGAGTCTTACTTGGAGCAGATTCTTTCCCATGGCGTCATGCAAGCATGTAAGTGTTTCACTGATTTCAATCTTATGTCTATTTGCATCTGTTATATATTGTATGGTCAATAATTCACATCTAGAAGATGGTGTCAATTTCTGTAACACAAACACTTCTATAGACACAACTTATCTATATCCGATATTCAGATAAGACATGATACTTTCAGATGAAAGCAAGCAATATTTAGTGCAATATTTTTAGTTCAGATCAGTTCTAGACTATTTAGTGCAATATTGACTTCTTAAGCAAGTAATATTGCACTAAATAGTCTAATTAAGACATGACTCTCTTTCTTTAGATTTTCAGTTCAGATCTAGACAATTTAGTGTAATATTTTGTTCCAAGTTAAAGGTTACTGTTAATTGTTATTAACATCTTAATTTTATTGTTATAGTTAGGACAAAGGGATAAATTTAAGAAGTCAATAATTGTTAAAGAATAATTGTACAAATATATAATCAAAGAGAAGCAAGAGGGGTCAAAAACAGTAGGTAGCAGTTGAAGTAAGCACAAAAAGCATGTATAAGATAAGATCACCAATAAAATTCCTTAAGAAAACTACCCAACACACAAGTTTTAATACCAATAAAATGTCAAGTTTTAATTAATAGTCGTATCTTCGCATCTCAAGTGTAAACTCAAAGAAGCTGATTTTAAAACATTAAAACCATTTTTTTAAGAAACCGACATCTATGTGCCATAATCCAACATTAATAGATCACCATTAACCAAACATTCAGTAGCACAATACCATAGGATTACACAACAACGACATAAAGATTTAAAACCCTCCAACAAACAAGAAAGTCCATAAAACACAGTACGAATAAACCAATACAACACATTCAAATACAAGTCTATCGTAGGAGGTAGCGAAAATGGTGTTGCGTGGACCATCTGGTTCCATTCCACTTGAAGTGTGGGCGCATCTCACGGTCACGATAATCATGCGTATCCCCGGTCAACAGGAAGTGGACCCTGTAAGTTGGAATATTCCCAAACCATTGACCCTGCTCAACTACCTTACCTGTCCAATACCCATCGAGGGCGCAGTAATCGACGCAGTCATCGATCGTGTAGACCAGCTGATACCTAACCCGAGGAGGTCTTGGACGTAGTCGTCCAGCCTGCACTACTTCCACAAGTGGCTCATGGTCTTCGGTTGTGAGGGTGACGTACTCCACTTCATAGTGGCTTGGATCCACTCTCCTTAGAACGGTCTCCTCGTACAATGATCCTAGCAGCCCGCCTTCTGCCCCTATGACCTACACTCTCTGATTTGGCCGGTATGGCCCCGACATTGGTCCTGCATACATAATAAACACAAGCTAATTTAGGGATACATGTAAAAAAAATGAATACTAAACCGATAAAATCAGTGACTAACTTATGTAATCATACCCTTCGTCTGAGCTGTCGGACGATATATTGATGGGGACAGGGCTGGGAGGGAGGCCAGATGAGGAGTCGTGGTGGTGTGAAGAGTATTCCATATCATTGAAGGGGAAAGGTTTTTGGGAGATATGCTTCAATTGCAAGGATGAAGGGGTAGCAATCTGTAGAGGAGAGGTTACGGATTGGTAGCATATAAATACATTGAAAAATTATGGTTTTGCCAAAAAAAAAATTATGGTTTTGCCCAATGTTCAACATGTGACTTTGTTTTTGCCTATTTGATGCTTTGTAGTTGCTTTTTATAGCATGTCAGTAGCTTTTTTGCTCTTGTCTGCTATTCTGTAGCTTTGAAATTAGTAAAAAAAACAGTAGCTGAAAAAAATAGGAAAAACCACATAGCATTGACCATAGTAAAAAAAACAGTAGCATTGATTAAAGTAGAAAAAACAGTTGCATTGATTAAAGCAGAAAAATCAGTAGCATAAAAAAACAGTAGTAATGAAACTCGAATAACATAAGCTTAAAAAACAGTAACTTTGTGAGTCTAGTAAAAAACAGAAGCCTAAAAAACCGAAGCCTCGAGAATAGTAACTTTGTGAAAATAGTTACTTTGTGAAGGAGAAAAACGTCAAATAAACACTATCATGGAACTTTGTGAAAAAACAGTAGCATTCAAGGAGCTTTGGGAAAACAGTTGCATTGATGAAAAAAGTGGCATTAAAGGAGCTTTGGAAAACAGTTGCATACTTTGAAAATATCAGATTTTCTGAAAATATAGTAGCATTGAAAAAACAAACATTAGAATGATAAAACTTTACAAACAAACATTAAAAAGACAAAACAGTCCAAGGACAAACATTTCATGAAAACGTCATGGAAATAACATAGACATGAAAACAAAAAGAGTACCATGAGAAATAAAACAAACATTAGAAATAAATCAGTAGCATTGATGTATCTACCATTTCCTGCAGGCAGGTCCTTGAGGTTGTCGCTAGGTTCAAAGGCATTGACATCCACCAACTGAGCAATAAGTTGTACTGCAACTTTTGTGGTTTGTTTCCTTCTCTATCTTTTCTGTCTGTTTGTGTTCAAAGTTCTTCTTTTACTCTCTCTGACTACTCACTTGGTGAGTTAGGCAATTATAATAGGGTTGTTATAAGGTTGCATGTCTTTCACTACTCATGTGTGTGGGTTAATTGTGTTAACTGTAAAGTAGAAAGGCCACCAAAAAAAATAATTAAGTTCAAAGTCTCAAAGCTTTCAATTAAGAAAGGGAAACTAATTTCCTACCTACATAACAAAAATAAAGTTCAAAGTCTCATAATATAGTTTCACTCTATTGTGATACATACTTATAACATTCCTATTTTCTGTCAAATAGGACATGCCAATCCATGTAGATAAGTCATGGATTGATTGGGGTACTAGAGTATCCGATGCATATTATGCAAAGCTAGATGAATTTCTAGACTTTGCATATGCCAACAAGGATGATAGGACTCGCATATACTGTCCTTGTAGGAAATGTAAGAATAGGGGAATGTTTGATAGAGAAGTTGTGCAGAAGCATCTTTGGGAAAACGGTTTTTTGGTTAGTTACAAGTTATGGACTAAACATGGTGAGACGATTCATGATATGATTGAGGAGGCGCAACTGAGGGGTGAAGTGCTAACTGAGCCAGATGGTTTCATGGATGTGGATATGACGAGATTGGTGGAAGATGCACTTAGTAGAACCGACGTTCTTGAACCGAAAATTCCGGAAGATGACGGCGTTCATGAGGGTGCTACTACTACGCAAACAGAGTGTACTCACGAGTTCCTGAAGCTAATGGTAGCTGCCAACTTGCCTTTGTATCCGGAATCTAAGAAGCACACTGCTTTGTTCTTTGCTGTGCGTCTCTTACAAGCAAAGAGTTTACACGGTTGGACACTTCACTCATTCAAGGAGCTGCTAGAGATCTTTTCCGAGACTGTTTGCGATAGCTGAGTCTGCCACCCTAATGAAATGGCATTGCTTGAAACGTGTTGATGACGGTGTGTACCGACATCCTGCGGACTCTCCTGCTTGGAAGCATCTAGATGCTAAATACCCGAGTTTTAGATATGAGATGAGGAATGTACGCCTTGGGATTGCTTCTGATGGATTTAACCCTTTCGGGAATAAAAATGTGAATCATAGTATATGGCCTGTTGTCATTATTCCGTACAACTTACCGCCTATGTCTATCATGAAGCAACCGTATGTATACCTTTCTGTGCTGATTGATGGACCAAAAGGACCCGGAGATAAGATAGATGTATATTTGGAGTCTTAGATAGAAGAGCTAAAAGAATTGTGGGAAGTGTGCGTACAGACATTTGATGCTTCCATGAATGAAATGTTTCGAATGCGGGCTGCCATACTTTGGACCATCAACGACTTTCCAGCCTACGCGAATTTGTCTGGGTGGAGTACTAAAGGTGAGTATGCCTGTCCAAATTGCAACATCAAGCCAGGGTCAACGTACTTAAAAGCTAGCCACAAGTGGTCGTACGGGAGGAGTAGGAGGTTCTTGCCCTATGCTCACAAGTATCGACGAGACTCTAAGTCATTTTATGATGGACGAGAATTTGATCACGCACCTACTCGACTGACTGCGGTTGATCACCTCTCCCAGCTTGAAGCTAGCAAAGCGCTTACTTGTTATAAAAAGGAGGACATGATATTGCGAAGGGAGATGGGACCAGATATGCCGGAAAGGGATCCAGCCAAAAAAAAAAAGCATAATTGGAAGAAGAAGACCATCTTCTTTGAGCTACCGTATTGGAAAGATAATTTGTTGCCATACAACATAGATGCGATGCCCTCTGAGAAGAACTTCGCCGAAAATGTTCTAAACACAATCATGGGAGTGAAAGGTAGAAAAAAAGACAATGTCTCTGCCCGTCACGACCTTGAGAGTCTTGGGATTCGCAAGGAATACCATGTGAAGGTCACAGAATCAGGTCATCAGGTGTACGAGAGAGCTGAATTTGAGATGGACAACGCCGGGAAGGATAAGTTCTTGTTCGCATTATCTAAGGCAAGAATGTCGGATGGTTTATGTTCTAGTATTGCCCGGAGGGTTAACTTAAAGGATCGAACCATTGGGGGCCTGAAAAGCCAGGATTACCGCATCCTTTTACACCAACTAATTCCGCTCTGTGTACGGAGTTCATTGCCTCCGAATGTGGTTTCCATTTTGATTGAAGTAGGAAAGTTCTTCAAGGTATTGAGCTCGAAGGTTAATACAAGCGCTTCATTGGAAGAGGCACGTTCTCAGATCACCCTAACCCAATGTGAGATTGAGAAGATATTTCCACTATCTTTCATGGATGTAATGGAGCATTTACTTGTGCATCTTGCGGAGGAAGCCTTAATCGGTGGACCTGTACAGTTTCGTTGGATGTACCCTATCGAGAGGTTCTTGCTAACTTTGAAGAATTATGTACGCCAACAAGCTTGGCCAGAAGCATCACTAGCCAAAGGTTACATTATGGAAGAGTGCATGAACTTTTGCTCTCAATATTTAGAAGATGTGGAGAGCAAGGCGCAGAGACCACCAAGAAGAAAAGATGATGCCGATAAAAAGGGAAAGGGATTCATTCTACCAGAAGTGACACGTTCCCAAATTCACCGATGGGTGTTGTTCCATTCAACTGCAGTTACACCGTATCTAGAGTAAGTCACGTTCAAAGTAGCTTCAATTTGGGTTGCCTGGTTATGTAAACATAATGGCTCCTTGGTAACAATTTCTGAATTCTTAACATTGAAGGGAACATTTGGCGTCCCTTAAACATCAAAATCCCATGGCAAATGATACATCATTGGCATTAACCCAGTTCAGCAAGTTCCCGGAATGGTTCAAGTCACATGTGAGTCTATACTCCTAGATTCCGAGTCAAAATATTGTGCTTTATCTATTTGACTACTATGTGAAGCACAATGGCTGTCCCACCTACATTCATAGGTCGCAGTGTTGCGCCGGGCAGGGGATGTGGCATTAAGCGATGAAGTCGTGGCATTGTCGACCTTCCCTTCTCTGGTTGCTTCACGGCTGACCTCATACACCTCCAATGGCTATTTCTTTCGTGTCAAAAGTGCTGACATGAAAAGAACTAGACAGAATTGTAGGGTGTATTTGCATGGAGATATTGTACCCTATCATGGGAGATTAATAGATATTATAAGGGTTACATATGCCTTAAATATCGAGTATATATTGTTTAGGTGTGAGTGGGCACATCCTTCAACAGGGGTTAAGCTGGACCCTTTTAAATTACCCTTAGTGAACTTCGGGAAGTTACTATACCCACACGACCGTCTGGAGGATGAGCCTTTTATCTTAGCATCACAAGCGCAACAAGTTTGGTACAATGCAGATCCTTCTGGACATGGGTGGCTAAATGTTGGGGAAGTTGAATCTAAAGCGTATGCCCATGTGGACGATGACGGTGTGGATGATGACAATGTGGATGATGACAATGTGGACGATGAGTTGTGAATATATCTCATTAGTAAAGCGTATACCCTTTTGTATAGAAACCCTTTTGTTGTGATACCATTTCCATCGGCATCTAATATGTCAGGTATCAATCCATGATATTGTCTACTTTACTTACCCTTTTGATTTCTTTGAATTTTCCTTTTGTAATTGTCTGGCATCCCATTGATTGCATATTTATCTTTTTAAGAAAGTGTAGCTATAGGTATCAAATGTATCTTCGAGTGTGTATTATATCCCCTTTTGCTAAAATGCTAAACATCTTTTTTTGCTGACCAATTTAACTTATTCATAGGCATTCATGGCGAAACGAAAGGGTGCACTCACCAAACCGTGAGCCGTGAGTGAATTCTTAGCGTCTGCTAACTCACATGCCTCCCAGACTAGCTCGGCATCGTCCATTGCAGCAATTGGAACACTGCCGCTCACAACTCCACAACCAGCTCAACCATTGACTCCGCTTCCGGATGCAACTCCACAACTAGGTCCGCTTGCGGCTATAGCTGCGGCGAAGGTATGTTGGCAAGATCCAGTCGAATTCAATAGAGTAAGCTATGTGTTTTTTATTTGGTTTGTCTTGGCACTAAAGATTTTCGTATTCGTATAGGCACCCCTGAAGAAACGCAAGGTTAAAGCAGGAAGACCGCGAAAAATATCTGATTTTCTACAACCTACAAGCTCAACATCCTCCCAGCGAGGTGGGTCCTCACCACCTGCATCAGGAGCACTCCCTCTCACTGATCCAACATCAAATGCAGCTGCTGCTCTAGTCCCCCCACAGCCACAGCCTTCGCGTCCTGCAACTCAAGCCGCTACTCAAGTCTCCCCAGAGCCACAACCTTCGCTTCCCCCACAACCACATGCTTCACTTCCTGCAACTGAAGCCGCAACTCCAGTCTCCGCATCCAGAGTTAGCATCCGCATCGACACTGATGGCGGCAAATGCTCTAGAGACGGCCGGCCATCCAGCTGGTAAGGCAATCATTGCATCCTTTTATACACTAGTGTATTCTTCTTATTATGCACATGTGTTCTTTAATTATTAAATATTTGTTGTGTCAAGAAGAAGAGCCACTTGTAGTTATTCGTAGAGGTCACAATCAGGGGGTGCTGGGGTGGAACACCAGAGCTAAGTATGAAGTCGAATTCAATGACGTGTTTGTTCCAGTTGGGGTTAACACCAAATATCTCAGATCGCAGCTGGGAATATTAGTGCGTGATGGGCAACGACTTCCGCTGACTGTACTCGAGTGGACAACTTTTGGAGAAGATGTGATGGATGGTATATGGGAAGAAGTGAAGGTATTTTATGTAGCATACAACCTCCTATTTCTTTCATACTGAAAACAATAAGTTCTTTCATTTGAAGAGGAAAAAACACTAGGTAATTATTAAGAGTAAAACAATAACATACAACCTCTTTCTTTACCTTATTAAGAATAATTATTTTAAAGACGGTTTTTTAGGAAGCATCAAGCAGAGACCATCCATGCCTTCAACTTAGAGAACCTATTAAAGAGTATAATTTGTACACGTTCACTTGAACTTATGAATCCAATAGCCGAAGCTCTATATATAGAGAGAGCTTGTCTCCTTCTAATTTCATGTGCAATTAAATGATTTTTGATATCTATATATGTAGCTCTTTATTGTCTTCATGTTGTGTTTTATTTTGGTGTAGAGAAATTTATTGAATCCTCCCGACGAGTTCAATGAGGTTTGCTTGCACATGTGCAACCTCATGTGGAAAGACTATAAGTCAAAAACAAAGGCCAAATATTTTACCGCGGTCATGAATAAGCCTAATCTAGAGAAGTTCCCTCCTCCGAATGTCCTGCCGGCTGGTTGGGTTCTGCTCCTTGCATATTGGAGAAGTGAATATGCTCAGGTATTCTTTATTTCCTTCTCGTGTTCAATGGTCCATACGCAAAAAAATGTGCAGCCTCTTTGTAAAGTCTTGTTCTGTACAGAATCAATCTGAGCAGGACTCAAAGAATCGAGATAAGCATGGACCAGTGCATATCACTGGGCGAAAGTCATTCGCTAAAGTAAGTCATGAGGTTCGTATGGTTTACGTTGCATGATTTTTATGCATTTCTTTTGTTTTTAATGACTGAACTTTTGACTAATTGCATGGATCAAATCCATGAGGTTCGTATTTAATCTGACTTGGATTTGTTTTATTTAAATAGAGGCTCAAATCCAACCAACCAACTGATAAGATCAGCTTGTGGATTTCATCCCGAAATGCAGATGATGCTGATGTTATTGAGACCATTGTAAGGTTCTTCAACCTTTTTCTTTTCCCAATGATATATGTACTGAATTTTCGCAGCTGGGTTGCCATTTTTGAGCTTCAAATCTTGACCTCCTTTGATAATGTAGCAAGACTACAAAGCCCTCTTAGAACTGGAACCTGAGGATTAGCGAGGACTTGACTCTGTGAAAGATAGGATATTCCATGAGATCATTGGACCTGATGGTCACGGATACTGCTGCACATATGGTGCTAGTGCCCCTCCGCATTTGGTCTATAAATCTTTATCAAACACGGGTCAAATCAGTGTTAGAGAGATGCGGGAGATTGCCCAACAGCTGGAAGACAACCTAAAAAACCACGTAGAGACGAGACTTCAAGACTTCAGAACTGAATGGATGGCGAGTTGCCGGTGTCATGACGAGAGAGGCTCACGGTCACACGGACAAGTAAGTCAGGACTTGTTTTAAATGAGTGCTAAGGAAAGTGGCTGATGCATTACTGATTTTTTGTTCACTTCATTCCTTCTATTATCAAACTCAAAATTGCACTTTTCAAACTTAGATCTTTTGGATGGTTGTTGTTGCCATCTTTATAATGTTATTGTGCTTATTCTGATGCCTAACTAGTTCTCATCTTCTTGTGGATTGTTGATATGGGATTATTTTAGTTAGTTGGTTTCATTTCAATTTGTTCTAGGTTAGGGACTTAGGGGAAAGTTTGTGCATTTGATTATAAGTTCTTTCCAGTTTTTCAAAAAGAACTCGCAGAGCTAGTTGGTTTGATTTCAGATTGGTTGAATGATATTTATGTCTTTCTCTTAAGTAATGAATTTAGGGGAATGACTTCCATTTTTCAGATGACTTAGAAAGGTTAGAGCATACAATGATTGCCCCCACTTATTGGAATAAATATTTGGATGTTAGGTAATTGGCATCCATCAAGTTCATTTTTTTTTTTTGCAAAGATTGGGACTTACGTTTCAATTATGAGCTAAGGTTGTTAGCTTTGATTTAAGTCAATTTTCTGCTTTTCAATTGTAGGCAAGTGTTCATCAGACAATTCTGAGGGAGTTAATTGGAGATGGAACTGCTATGCTATCCAACAATGAGCAAGCTGATGTTAACACCTCAACTGAACCAGAAGAAGACACCGAACAATCTGCCCACGGTGTGAATGACGGAGGTGTTGTCTGACATGGTGAATATGACGCAGTTTAGCATCAGGTTCTATGGACTTTTTGTTTGTTAGGCTATATGTATGGTTAGGTCGTTTGAATTTACAGCTTGAAGTACATTTTGGGATTTCGCATTCTTTGTTATCGATATGCATGGATGTTTTTGTCTTCTGTTGGCTGGAATTAGTTGTTGGACTTTAAACAAGGTGTTTGTAGGATGTATTGGAATGAACCTTTGACTTGTGGTGTTGTTTTTATATATATGGTATTTGGGATAATTTGTATTGGTGGACACCATTAGCCTGCAGGTATATATATACAGGTCGACTTGGAGCAACGGCTCCTAGCCGTGGCAACCATACAAATATTTGCATTAAAAAAAAAAACTAGCCATGGGGTCTAGCCGTCGCAAGATTGTTATACGGACTGCTGTAGTAGCTTCGGCTAAAAGCCGTGGCAAACTCGTAGCCACGCCAATTTTGGTGTGAAAACTCTCCGTCCAAATTTTGGGCGCCAAAAGTTTCGCCACGCCAATTACCGTGGCAAGACCAGGATAATGGCGCCAAAAATTTCCCGCCTTCAATTTCACTAGCGACGGCATACAACCGTCGCATATTGGTCGTCATTTTGATCATACCTTAAAAAATTAATAGAAGAATGGGTCAGACTGAGGCTCACACACAGGACTCGGTCCCATTGCGATCATATCATATAGGCTATACCTAATAAATATGTTTCTAATGCAAGACAGGAATTGAAATCACACAAGCATGCTGACAGTTTATATATGCAGAAAGCGATTAAATGGATGCTCACAAAATGCCAAATGGCATATCTCTCTCCTTCCTCTACACCCCTTATCGTTAGTATAGACACTTTCCAGTTTGGTGCTATAGCATATCCAATTCATCATAATAAATGCGCATCAATAATCGATCATACTCATCTCATAATCATGCTCATCTCGTAAATCATGCCCATCTCGTATCTCGTGACATAACTCAATAAGGACAAAACCGATGGGGTTGGGCTGTCCAAAGACTCTAAGACTCACAGATAACGACAGTTCTTTTTCAAAAAATATAAAGAAGACAGATGTTCATTCATTGCGAAATTCCTAAGCAGGATACTACATGATCATGCTCTTATGCACATGCAACACCTGGTATATCATATGACTACATAAATGCGAGAATCAATCTGAGTATGTAAGCTCCCGAAGGAACTTACTTGGAAAGTCGAACAACAAAAGTAACAACATATAACAGAAGTCCAGACAAGTCACTAAGAACCTAACATATACAAATAATAAAGATGCGATAAGTTTAACATTCTAGCCAACCATTCACAAAGAAATACTCATACGAAAAGCGTTTCCAAATATCTGACAAGTCAAAACGTTCAAACCATGAGAAAACATCTTAAGGTCGAGATATCCAAAGATTATCCTTTAATATCAATTTCCCATAACTCATCATCATTAATACTTGCAAATCTCAATCTAAGTTCAAGGTCTCAATCCATTCATATAACAGTTCATCGGTTCAATCAATCGTAAGACAAGGTTCGAAGTTCAATCAAGTTAAATAGTCCAAAAATGAATTCTGGTTAAAAGGGGTCCAATGTTCGATAGGTTAGATTAGTTTGTTAAACAAGTTCTGTGGAATATAGTTAAATCAAGGTCGTTCTCGAATCGTTAAGTTCAGTTAATTAGTTAAAGTCGTATCGTTACAGAAATCCCGCCATCTTGGTTTGAAAACTCAAAACCTTTACAAATACAAGTTTGATCGAAGAGCATCTTAAAATACCTTTGACAGCAACAACTAAGGTTTCAACACCTTTTCAAAAGACTTCAAAGCAACCAAATCATTCTAATACATGTAAACTAACAAATATTAAAACCTTTCATTTCTTTAAAATCCATACTTTAAAATATTTTAATCATCTTACAAAATAAATATATTTTAAATCCATATATTAAAATCAATAACAACAATAAACCCAACATAAACCGGTTCAACCCAAAACCGAACCAAGGGTCCAATGAAATCAAGGGAGCCGTCCTCGGCCAAGGCTCTGGGCTAGTTTCGCCGCGGCAAAACCCACCCTTTGGCTCCCGCGAATGAGAGACTCTCGTGGCCACTAGAGACCCCTTTTGCAGCGGCGAACGCTCGCCGTGGCGTAAGGTCTGCTTCTTCCTCTCTATTCCAGTTCTAACTCGATCGTCGCGGGGACCATGGTTTCAACGCGGCGAGATTCGAACGTTTTTATTTGTTTTTGCCTTGAATCCAACCCATTTTTCCCCAAACCAACCCTAGACTCAAGATCTACCCTCCTCGACCTCAAACAACATCAAAGAACACAAATGAAGACCAGAGGGGAGAGCGGAAGAGGGGTTACCCAAGGTTCTTCGAAAAGTCTTCACAACCTTCAATGGCCAATCTCCACGCTTCAAAGTCTTCGAAAGTGCTTGAGCATGGTATAGGAAGGTCAAAAAATGAATAAAAGATCTCTTTTACATGGTTTAAGTGATTATTTTAATTAGTCAAAAAAGGATTTTAATGAAATTCGAAAAGTGTTGGTAATGAGTTGAATGCTTCAGAAATGTTTTGAAGAACTTTTATTTTAAATCAAATGCCAAAATTCCTTAAACATCACACCTTGACTGAGACTTACTGGTGTTATGGTTGGTTTTGAAATTGGGATTAGACATTAATGATGAGTTATGAGAACTTGATTGGAATTGGAAATCTCGAAATGGCATGGTTTTCAGATGTTTTCTCCTGTTGAAAAATGGTTTTGAAATAGTTTTAACTTCCGGATGGTTATGGAAACATTTTGGGAACATGGTCTCTGTGTGTGATTTTTAGCATTGTAGTTTATCACATCCTTTATTATTATAATAGGTGCTTGTTGATTGATTGGATTATGCTTTCTCTATACCTTGTTGTTCGGCTTTTCAGGTTAGTTCATTTATGGGCATACTCAAACTGATCAGAATGATTCATCCTACATGTAGTCGCATGATGTAATAGGTGTTGCATATGCATCCGAGCATGATCCTATAGTATCCTACTTAGGTTGTACACTTGAATGATAATTATTTACTCTATGTGTTTGAAAAGAGAATGGGCATTATCTATGAGTCTTAGAGTCTTTGCTATGGTCATAGGACAACCCAGTCTCATCGAGTCATTATACGAGTTGGGCTTGCGGGCTTGATTCACCATATGATCATGATGAGTTGATTTATTATGAAATGCGCATATATACCATATGCGGATGAAAATTGCTATGCTATAGCATCGGATTGGCCAGTGTCTGCCCTAAAGGGAAGGGGGGGCAGATGTAGGAGAGGGACATGTCAATTGGCATTCTTTGGGCCATTTACAATATTCCGCATATTATATCCTGATAAGCATGACTTGCGTGTTTATGTTCCGTTCTGCATTAGAAGCATCCTTATTTTAGGAATAGCGCATGTATGTGCCTACTGTGGAACCCAAAATACATATGGGCCTCAGTCTAATTCCTTGCTCCGCATATTGATTTTAGGTTTGTATGCGGGTTTATGTGTGATCATTATTTCATGATGGGGATATGTTCTAGGCAAATATCGACCGAGAGGCTGCCTTCTATTGGACTACCCTGGATGTTTACAACCTTATGCTATTCATGCTTTGGTTTTGACTCGGCTCCGCCGTGGCAAGTTGTACCCGCTTTTAGTTTTTGCGTGCTTTTCATGAAAATGAATTTAAGCGACTTGGTCAGTAGAACAGGTTAAGGGTATCCAACGGCCCTTCGCATGTTTTATGCTTATTTTTGCTCCTTATTCTAGTATTTTTTATATATTCTGGGTTGGAAATATAGTGAAATTGTATAGTTTATGTTTATTTGCGAGAAATAGAGGTCTACACAAGTTTTGGTTTTATTTTGCAGAATTTGGAGCAATTTCAGAGCAAAACAAAAAAGTGCAGAAATCCACTCGATGTCGACTGACATGACTCGACATCGACTGAAGATGACCCTGAATTTGGCTAAGTGATGAGACAAGCAAGCTACCGGAATTTCACTCGACGAAGAACCTTGACATCGACTGGAGTCTGGAATGCATTGACTCAACGTCAAGTGAACATAACAACACTTAGTAGCTGAAGCAAGCCACTCGATATCTACTGAGCTGACCCGAGATCGAGTGAAGCTACTCGATGTCGACTGGACCTAGTTGACGTCGACTGAAGGTCTTCTATCCTACTTAGCAGACAGATCTTCTATCCTACCTAGTTGACGTCGACTGAAGATCTTCTATCCTACTTAGCAAGCCACTCGATATCTACTTAGCGGACGCATTTGGACAAGTCCCAGTTGAGAAGGAATTACTTATGGATGAAGGAAGACATCTTCTATCTTACCTTATAAGTTTGTATCCTTTGGGGTTAAAGGGAGATATTTTACTTTCCTATTTAGATTTTTATCTTCTTTAAATTAGTTTATATCTTCTAGTTTAGATATAATTGCCTTTTCTGGGCTAGTAAGGAATGCAGACTATAAATAAAACCCTTGGGACTGAGTTTTATTGATTCAATTTTGGGCTTTATTTATTCATAAATAAAACCCTTGTATTTATTTTATAGGCTCGCAATTGCGGTTTGATTATGCAATTTCGGGCTTTATTTATTCATAAATAATACCCCTTGTTTTCATATTCAATTCTCCCCTAAATCAAATTTTGGCTCCGTTGCCGGGGAATCGATCTTTTTGCGCCCCACGTAGTTTGTTTCACATTCTACTTTAGTTCTGATTTCACAGGTTTATGCGACGCGCTGATCGCACACCAAAGTTCGAAGGTTTAGACGAGCCCGAGCGTTTTTCTTCATATACAATCTAGGTTACACAGAATCATGGCGCACAATGAGGCTCAGGCTCAGGCTCAGCAAATTCAGAGGCTCATGAAAGAGCTTGAAGAGGCGAGGACACGAGGCGATCGTGAGAAACAACAAAGAAGACAGCAGTTTGAGGCACAAATCAACCAGTATCCTCAAACGGCTAAGCAATACATGCACCCGACGCTAACTGTGCCTGAATCGGCGATTCTTATCCCTTCCTCTAATTTTGCGATCAAAACTTCATTCCTTTCTGAAATTAAAAAGCATACTTTTGAAGGAAAATCTAATGAGTGTCCTTTGACCCATATAACGACCTTTGTTGACTTATGTGAAACTACCGCCGATGGGAAAAATATTGAATGTGTCAAACTAAAGTCGTTTTGTTGGTCTCTTTCAGGGAAGACATTGCAATGGCTTGAGAGCTTAACCCCACGATCACTCACTATATGGACGGAGGTTAATGATGCGTTCCTTAATAGATAAATATCTTCAACTCATAATAGATTCTCGTACCTTCACTTGCAAGCAACCTCACATCCGAATTGGTACTCGATCTCGACTCGGCCTCGTCACTACGAAGTACTCGACATCGAGTAAAGTACTCGACATCGAGTAGGTCTTGTGTCCTCGGGTGGTCCTATGCTCGATCTCGTGCTCAGAAGGTGATGTCGACCAGATGTGTAGTCGACATCGAGTAGAGTACTCGACATCAAGTAATCCTGTCGACTTTCAGCATTCTGCTATGTCTTGAAAAACACTTTCCCGAGTCCTCATTCATCCGATTGAGGCATATGAATATGTGTTGGAAAGATCTTTTCAAGAGCTACAACTCTCATGAAGACATCAGAACTTGGTTCAAAATGATGAATGGCGAAAAGTGGCGTTTTCTCCAGCTGCACCATCCTGTGCTCTTCCTTAGTTTCTTCAATGTTTTCATTACTTTCCTTTAGGCTTCAAAGTGCGTCCGATTTCTACGAAATTAAACAGAAACTTATTTAGACCTCCATATATTTCAAATAAACATACACTACACATATTCTGTATAAATAAAACCCAGAAATATGAAATGCAGAGAGAAATCTATATAAAAAAATAGTATAAAACATGGTAAATTAGGCGCACATCAAACACCCCATACTTAAGCTTGCTTGTCCTCAAGCAATACTTTTAATGGACATACAGGGGAAGAAGCTAAACTCTCAACGTATAGATTCATTCTTATATGTCCATACCATCAATTACCATCCTCGAAAAGGTACTAATGTCACAAATTCATACTTGTGAATAAAAAGCAACTTCATACACAAAATGAGGGTTATGCAAAAACATTCATTCGTGACAAAACATTAATAATCAAGAGGACTTTAATTAAGCTCATGGTGAAGAAAAGTGAAAAGGTAAAGTGGTGGGCTATATATTTGGGCAATGTGGTGTTAAATCCGGGGAGAACTCTTTCAAACTTGCATTCTTGCTTTGATGCACTTTCTCCCTTCATGTGATATTCCACATTACTCATCCTCTCATAATTCACGCTTTGCCTTTTTTTTCCACTTATATGCTTTTACCTCTCTAACCTCAGCACTACCTTCTCGCGAGTCGCAAACACGGGTGTCATGAATGACCCCGGATAATTAGTGCTTCGGACTCCTCACCTTGGTGTCCCATCTTGCGGAACTATTATCTCGACGCATGCAGGGTAGATCTACCTTTATCTCCTTAGGTGATCGGATTTTCTTTCTCTCATTAAATTTTCCATAACATGATTCTCCTGCCAAAATCCAAATATGATAATAACAACATAAACACCATATGATAATCTCCATAATGTGACATCATTCTCAACATAATCCCCGGATAAGGAAATAAGGTAAAGAATGGGCAATATTTAGATCATGTGGAGCAAAATATGAAATAAGGCTCAATATGGCTTTTGTGATGCATAAGCATAAGTATGTCTTGAAATATAAATAATACGAGCATTGTATGGAAAATATAAAGTCCTCCATCCTCTTATCATGCATATGTAAAAAGTAACTTCAAATTTTACCTCATTTCATGGATTTCAAGAAAATATGCACTTCATTGTGACTTCCCTTTACTAGGCAATTTCATGCTATATCTCTAATGAATATAATTTTGCATCGTCGAGTTCAATGAAAACTTCCATGACACTAATAAAAAAATTTGAATGGGGGTGATAAAAATAAACTTTGGAAGATAACATATAAGCATATAGATAGATAATCATATCCAAAGTTACCATGCATGAGCAATTCGAGCAATATGATCAAATATGCACAAAGTAAGCCCTTCCCCCACCCCATACTTAGATATTACAGTGTCCTCACTGTATAAAAACAAGGGTAAAAAAAGAAACTTACTAGACAGATGTGCAGAAGCTTTGAGTCGAGTGCTGAATAAGTGCTGCAGAGTGGTCGATGTCGAGTATAGTAGTCGACGTCGACTAAATCCACTCGATATTGAGTATGTGGAATCCTCAGGATGGCCTCTCCTTGACCATAGGCTTTTTTTTGCTTGACATGTTTGGTCGACGTCGAGTAGATTACTCGACATCGAGTACTTCTGCAGCTGTACCTACAAGATTCATTAGAAAGACAAAATCCACAAAGGCAAAACCCAACATAATATTTCAAACAAAAACCAGCAGTATCTAAAACCCTAAGAAATAAGAAATAGCGGGTTGCCTTCCGTAAGCGCTAAATTTTAAGTCTTTAGCTTGACCTACTTCCCTTTAAGTCTTAGTCTGGCTCATCTTTGTCCGGAGGTATAGGTGGATCTGGTGGAACCTCCGGTGGTGGGAAGCGTGGAATGTCATCCGGGGGCATCATGTGAAGAAGCTTAATTAAACCTCCCCGAGTGAAGGCTCCATGGCTTCACCCATTCATCTTCTCGAGCCCTAGTTGGCCTGCATAAGGGAATACATAAAGAAAAGATACATACCTCGTTATCATACCTCTTCCGCTTCATAGGTTGACTTTGTTGTGTATCTCCACCACAGCAGAACGGTGGAGCGGGAAAAGATATTTCATCCTCATCCAGCGGAGCTTCATGCCACTTTGCTAGGACCCCATACTTGAATATGAACATCGGTTTCTCAAAATCATCGGGGATAGCCTTCACCTTGTAAGGTAAAAGCGACCTTGGAATGCCCTGGGAAACAATGTCCAACTTCTTCTCTTCTAGTGCTATTTCGTCTTGGGATCCTTCATATGATTCATCAACAATAGGTAGCAAAGTAGGAATGAAACTCGAGGAAGGACATACCTGGCTGTCGACATCGAGTGGGTCAATTGGCTCATCGGGAGGAGGGCATGGTCCTTTAGACTAAATGGAAGCATCAAGCCTTCAGATTTCGTCTTCCAGCCGAGCTATTTCCTTTAATTGTGCCTCCTTCACTGCAAGCCTATTTTGCCGTCTCAATTCTTGGAACCATTCTTCTCATTCGGGATTCCCCTCGACAAAGTCTTTCATCTTTGTACCTAAGCTTTGAAATCACAATCAGGAACACAAATTAGTAGCAAAAGCTCGACACCTAGTTGGTACCGATCAGGTAGGTGGTGGTAAGGTATGTGATAGGGTAAGAACAAGGGATGTGCTATCCTAAACCTTAAAAACAACTAAGCTAGGCGTGATTGTTATCTCCCCGACAACGGCGTCAATTTTTGACGTAGGAGGGAAACTAGTATGCAAAATATAAATCGAAATATAAATCAAACTAACTCCCTATCCAAGCATATAAATTACAAGAAACCCTCCCGATGTAGTGGTAGGGTATTCAAGATCGAATCCACGAGGAAGCGTGTCAGCGCTCGCTTTTTCAGTCCCAGAATGCTCTCGAATTCGACCAGCAGAGTCCTCGACGTCGAGTAAAGTACTCGATGTCGATTACTCAGTCGAGTGAACCTGCAACACTACGCAATAGAAAACGAAAACAAGCAAGTCGAGTGGAACAGAGTACTCGACGTCGAGTAGATTTCAGTCGAAATCGAGTGTGCAGAGAACAAAAACGTAACCCTTTTATGCAATGAAAGAAAGACGGAAATAACATGAAATTGGTGGGAAATTCAATAAACTAAAAGCTCCTAGAATCGGAGTTACAACGCCACAACGACAACCATATAAGATTCATGTTAAAGGTATAAAAGATCGTGTTTTTTTATCAAATAAATGTCGTTATTAACAAGTAGGAATATAGAGGCTTTCGCATAAACCCTAATTGTTACTAACCCTTTTCACATAATTAATACAAGTTGTATTAAGATCACTTTCGCTTCAATAACACAAACAAGGATCTCCTTCGGTTTCGCAAAAGATTAATCACATAGGTAGATGATGATAAAGACATACAACTTCATGGATTTATAAATCAAACACACATATCTATGTTGGGATCACCTCAATCCTAGAAGAGGGAAATTAGAAACAAAACATAATAAAAGAAACTAACTTTATCATAAAATAAACTAAAACTTACAACCGTTCATCTCCTTCCTCCTTCTTCTCTCTCTCTCTCTCCTCCTCCTCTCTCTCTCTCTCTCTCTCTCTCCTCCTCCTCCTCTCTCTCTCTCTCTCTCTCTCCTCCTCCTCCTCCTCTCTCTCTCTCTCTCTCTCTCTCTCTCTCTCTCTCTCTCTCTCTCTCTCTCTCTCCACTCTCCTTGCGCCCGAAGAAGACTTGGATTGAATTCTGAAAATCAGCCCCCTAGGGCCTTATTTATAGTGTTAAATCCCCGCTATTCTAGGAAAGAACAATCCTATCTATATCTAAATCTATCTATATTTTTTCTAAGATATAACTTTGATAAATTAAGGAAATAAAACAATTAAAATGCCCTAAAGTAAATATGGGAATTACTAAAGTGGATAAATATCTTCAACTCATGATAGATTCTCGTGCCTTCATTTGCAACCAACCTCACATCCGAATTAGTACTCGATCTCGACTCGGACTCGTCACTGGGAAGTACTCGACATCGAGTAGGTCTTGTGTCATCTAGTGGTCCTTTGCTCGATCTCGTGCTCAGAAGGTGATGTCGACAAGATGTGTACTCGACATCGAGTATAGTACTCGACATCGAGTAGTCCTGTCGACATTCAACATTATGCTCTGTCTTGAAACGCACTTTCCCGAGTCCTCGTTCATCTAATTAATGCTTATGATATGCATTGAAAAGCTCTTTTCGAGGTCTACAACTCTCTTGAAGAGATCAGACCTTGGTTCAAAATTATGAATGGCGAAAAGTGGCGTTTTCTCCCGCTGCACCATCCTGTGCTCTTCCTTAGTTTCTCCAATGTTTTCATGACTTTCCTTTAGGCTCCAAAATGCGTCCGACTTCTGCGAAATTAAACAGAAACTTTTGTAGGCCTACATATATTGCAAATAAGCATAAACTACACATATTCTGTATAAATAAAGCCTAGAAATATGAAATGAAGACAGAAATCGATATAAAAAAATAGTATAAAACATGGTAAATTAGGCGAACATCAAACACCCCATACTTAAGCTTGATTGTCTTCAAGAAATACTTTTAATGGTCTTACAGGGGATGAAACTAAAATCCCAACATATAGATTCATTCTCATATGTTCTTGCAATCAATTACCATCCTCGAAAGGTACTAATGTCACAAATTCATGCATGTGAATAAAAAGCAACTTCGCACACAAAAGGAGGGTTATGCAGAAACATTCATTCGTAACAAAGCATTAATAATAAATAGGACTTTAATTAAGCTCATGGTGAAGAAAAGTTAAAAGGTAAAGCGGTGGCCTATATTTGGGCAATGTGGTGTTAATTCTGGGGAGAACTCCTTCAAACTTGCATTCTTGCTTTGAAACACTTTCTCCCTTCATGTGATATTCCACATTACTCATCCTCTCATAATTCACTCTTTGCTTTTTTTTTCACTTATATGATTTTACCTCTCTAACCTCGGCACTGCCTTCTCGCGAGAGAGAGCATACACAGTGGTAGTTAGGATCAGTCCTAGTGTCTGCTGACCTCAGCCTCTTCGCCTAAAGGCGAGAGGGATTATAAACAGTGGTAGTTAGGATCCTCTACTGCTAGTACATCTGAACGACCTCCAGAAAGCGGTCAAAAGAAACGGCTCCCAAACTAGACGTGTGCAAAAGAATCTCCGGGGGTAGCCTCATGGATAGCAAGCGAATGCGGCTCTCATCGGTGGGCAGATAAGAGCACAGTAGATCAGCTCCTTCTTGAATTGATAGATGATCTCAGTGACAGACACAGACAGGCTGTAAGTAGTGCGCATAAAGGTGACCTCTCTAGTTATATGCGTCCCTGGTGGGCAATACTCTCTGAACATCAGCGCTCGAAAATCTTCGTAGCTCCATGCCGCTCGATTCTTCTTATAGACGGTCCAATGATCGAAGGCATCACCCAAGAAGTGCGGTGGGTCAAAGTGCCCTAGCGATCGAACCCAATCGATGTGTCGCAGAGGGTGTACGGCGACAAGAGCTGGTGCTCCTAGGTATGCAACAGGAATCTAAACTGCCGGACCCTCTGGCTGAGCAAAGGAAATCTGAACGGTCGAGCCCTCTGGCTAAGAAATGGGGATCTAAACGCTAGACCTCGGGTGCCACGGGAAGACCTCCTACTAACCTTCATAGTAACTCAACTAATACGGCTCTGTCCAACTGTAGTGGAATGCCTCCCAACTGAGGAGCTGGAATCTTTGCCCCTCCGGGGCCCTAAGCCCCGCCATCTGCCGCATCTTCCGTGGCCCGATGAGGTCGTCCTCGTCCCCTCTGAGCTTGGCCCCCATGCCCGACAGGTCCGCGTCGAGTGTCAACCATATTGCTGCATATTCATGGGTTAGTTAACACCCAGCACGGAAGGATACAGAGATGATTATAATGATATTCTTCGGGGAAGATCGCCCTCAAGCCCAATTGATATATGAAAGAACACATCAAGCTACCTAATGCCGCTCTTCGAGGGGCGACTGACCGGAGGGGCAAAACCTCGAGATCCTACCTAACTTGCCACTCAAACCACCTCGGTGCAAACTCCTTGGAGTCTTCCGGAACCTCTATAAAGAACAAGCTAGTATTTTGCCTACCCATTCCCGACTACATCCGATAGGGATGGTATTATCCCCTTTCTACCCACTCATTCCCCTTTTTCAAAAGTCCTTGAAACTTGTGGGTGGTTTTTAAAACATACACTCGACCCTTGCGTACCTGAATCGCAAAACCTGGCTCTGATACCAACTTTGTAACGGCCCGGAATTAGGATTCCCGGGTTACGTTTTGAGGGATGAAACCCCTCGTTCGGATCTTGGAATCCAGGTACGGGTCGATGTTTCAAACCACTTTTCAGATTAGTAAGAAAGAGGGATTTCGAACCCTAAAATCATCGTTGGGCCGTTGGGTACCATTAACCTGTCCTAAATGCTAAGTCGTGAAATTAATTTTAAGAAATGACGCGGAAAAGAAATTAAGATACAAGGTGCCACGGCAGAGCCGGGTCAAAACTAAATCATAAGTGTACAAGTTGTCGTTTTGCCAAGTTAGGGAATTATCCAGATTCTTCGATTTCGCCAAGAGACTTCCCGTCACAAAAGCAAGGAGCCAACAAGGAATGGTACCTAACACTATCAACGAAGTCAGGCCCGGTAATCGCATGCGGGTCCTCTGACCGCGCTGAGGCCACATAACATGTCTATACCTAAATAAAGGATGATCTAATACAGTACATGATTTAAATCACACAGGCATGCTTTCATCAGATATAATAATATGTAGAAATACTGTATAGGGAACAAGACAATGCCAAGTGTCATATCCCTCTTCTACTCCGCCCTCTTTTTCATGAGCGGACCTGGCCATTACGGTACCCATTTCATCGTGGTGGTGCACACACCACGACTTCATATCATGCTCATCATCATATCTCATCATATCATATCATCATATCATATCATCATATTATATCATCGTGTCATCGCTTGCCCGATGATGTTGGGCTATCATATCATGCTCATATCGACTCGATTGACTCAGGGCAAACCCGATAGGGCTGGGCTACCCTATGACCCTAGCAAAGACTCTAGGACTTCACAGATAACGACCATTCTGTATTCAAACACATAGAGTAACCAAATGCTCATTTCAATGCAGTCCTAGCATGATACTACATGGCATGCTTATTCTGCAACACCTACAAATCACATGACATATCAGGCAGGAGGTCCAAGGTTCTAAGTAAGTCCTAGGATACTTACCTAGAGATGCCGAACAACAAAAATAACGCAAGCGGAGTCCAAAAGCAAGTCCAAAATCAATAAACACCTATAATCATGCCAATACCATAAGCTACTAAACTAACATCCATACACACAGAACCCGAGTTCTCAACCATTCCCCAAACCAATCGATAGTAAGACCATTTCTAAAACCTTTCCGAAACGTTAAACATCAACAAAACCATCTCACTTCCAATCAAAAAACTAATCGATAAATCTCATAAACAATATTTCCCAAAATTCCTTCTCAAAACCCAACATCATTAAACCAAGACAAAGAAAACCCAACATTTGAATTGATACTCTTTAGCATAACTTTAAGCATAAAATCCGATAACTCAAGTTCCGTCAAAATGCCCTTCTTTAACATTAAATATTAAAGTGATATTTCAAAAGCTTGTTTCCCAAAATATTCCAATCCAAAATGTTCCCGCAAGAATCGGATCAAGAATCGACAAGGTAAGTCCAAAGTATAGGGTGAGGGGCTCGGCCAAGCCATTGGGGGCAAGTCGCGGTCGCGAGAGGGCCGGTCACAGCCGCGACATCCTCCCAGCTCCCCACTGCGAGAGTCCTCTTGCTAGCTGTGACTCACGACCACGATAGTCGTGGTTGCGGCCGCGAGAGTCGTGGTCGCGACCGCGAGAGTCGTGGTCGCGACCGCGAGAGGTCATCTTCAACCTTTGGCCTGGGTTCAGACTCGCGGCGGCGAGTACAAACCTGGGTTTGTCCATTCTTGTTCGTTCTCGCTCGTTTCAAACCCGTTTTCGTTCAACCTTGTTTTAAAACCTTTCTATATCAAAACACTATCCAAACAACACAAAAACGACTCCAAGCAAGACTACATGGGAGAGCGAAAGAGGGATTACCTAGCCTCTTGGAGGCTTTTTCGAAAATCTTGAGGGAGAAGGCCTTAGGAGTTAGATCCGATGATTCCTTTCTACGAAAGAGCCTAGGAAAGTGGAATATGAGTTAAAAGGGCACCTTTATTGAGAAACAACCTCGAAATCGGAAGATCCAAGGAAGGGAGGAGTTACCTTTGCTCGAAACCAAAAATTGAAAGAAAAGAGGCTCAAATCTACACCAAACCACGATGGATCTAGGTTTTCTTAACCTTGGAAGGTAGAGAGAGATGTCAGGAACACACGAAGACAAACGGATTCGAAAAAGGATGAGAAACGAAGAAAAATGACACGATTTACCACGAAGACGAAGCTTTCGGGCTCGGAGTCGCGACAACGAGTATGAACATCGCAGCCATGAGGAAGAACACCCGTTTCTAGGTTCTTGGTCGTGGCAGTGAGACAGGTAAGTCGCGGTCGCGAGTTGCTCCCTAGATCCGGGTTTTTGATCGGCTTTAGCCTTCCAAGCTCAGTTTTGTGGTTGTTTCTGTGAGATTGAGACTCATTGGGATAGATTTGAGGGTTTTTGGCTCAAAGAAACACAAAAGGAGGAGAGAGAGTTGGGAGATTCTGATTTAATGGAGGAACAGGGAGGGTTTTTTGTTTAGGGTTTTGGGAGGATAGTGAGATCAATCTTGGGGTTTGGAAATTAGATTTTTGGTGGCTGAGTTGATGTGAGAATGAGAGTGAGGAATCCACTTAGGGATTAGAGCTTTATATAGTGGAGCTTCCTAGAGTTTAATACACAAGAGGACAAAATCATTAAGAGGAGAGTAGCGTGTGGGAGGAGAGAGATAGTGTGTGATTCCGCTCTTTCGAACATGAATCCCGACATCCCTTCCCGACATCCGACGTTTCTAAAATTCTGACCCAAAATCCCAAATTCATTTCCATGGACACCCGAAATTCCCAAAACCGAAATCAAGCGACCAAGATTTTGAATCCACCAAATTAAATCTTAAAACATGTCGGGCTATGTTGCAAGAATTCTAAAAATAGAAATTGCTCGAGGACGGGTTTTCCAAAACTTTTCCTTTTTAGAAACTCCAAAATCCGTTCGTTACAGCTTCATTTCATGGATTCATGAATGCATAACAATTGTTACCTACTCTTTACTCATCAATAATGAACCCACGGAGGTTTTCATGCCAAAAAAGGGTCTTTGCCAAGGAGATCCCCTACCACTGTATCTATTCCTTCTTGTTTATGAGGTTCTTGCGCGTGGCCTAAGCCTGGAATCTTTGCAACCAAGAAGCCACCTCGGCATCTCAATCACTCGCTAGTTCTTGCCCAAAGATTCCTTTTCTAGCCTTTGCTGACGACATCATCATCTTCTCCTCGGCAACAAATTCTGCCAGTGACCAAATTAACAAAATAATGCGAGCCTATTGTGACTTCTCTGGGCAAAAAAATTAACTTCCAGAGATCTGCTTGCCCAACTACCAAAAATATTAACACCCATATCAAAACTACCATTAATAATGAGATGTGCATTCCCTATACCACCAAGTTAGTAAAATATCTTTGTTGCCTAGTTATCTCCAGTAAAGTGAAAAATACAACTATTGAGAAAATTATAACTTCCACCAGAAACCAACTATCTACAAACAATCTCTCACAACCGGGTCGCTGTACTCTTATTAAATCAAACTTAGTGGTCAAACCCCTCCACATAATGTAATGCTTTACGTTACCATCATCCATCCACAAGGAACTTAACAAAATCAACATAAACTTCCTCCAAATTAAAGGACCAAAACATCGTCCCCTCATTAACTGTTTTGAAGTCTGCAAATCACGACAGAATGGAGGGCATGGGCTTAGATCTTTTGAAGACATGAACAAAGCACTTCAACTAAAACTACTTTGAAAAATACTAGTTGAACCGAATAACCCCTTGGTTGACCTAGTCATCAAAATATACCTAAAAGGGAAACATATTCTCCATTACACCTGATCTGGCACCACATCATGGCAATGGGCGAAACTAGTGAATCTATTAGACCTATTAAAAGAAGGATTAAGATGGGGCATTGCCAACAGAAATTCCGTTAATTTCTAGTACAATAACTGGGGTCTGTGAACCGCTTTGGACCCTAACCAACAAATTCACAAATGCGACCCCGCCCTTATTGTTAGAGCATTCACAAAACCTGACAAAACATGGGATTTTAACAAACTACAAACCATGAAGGGGATTCACTTAAAGCTAAACATTATCATATCCATTATCGAAACTCCCATCCTAAAATTCATAAATATAAACCGATTATATTGGAGCTAAAGTGGCAATGGATGGTTCACTACTACCTCCACCATCGAAATGATGCATAACACTAAACATCATGCGAGATCTGATCTCCACTAGATTTGAAAAGTAGATGTTATGCCTAAGATCAAGGAATTTTTCTGGCATTTAACCAAAGACGAGCTCCATACTACTGCCAAACTTACTTATCGTGGTATGGGCATCCCGACTAACTGCCCACTCTATGATATGAATTATGAGGATATTGAACACCTACTATTTAACTATCCAATCTTTCTAAACACTATCCAACTCCTCTCACCCAAAATCACTGCAAAAGTCTACTCGATATATGCGAACTCATATAATGTAATAGAAGCACTAATCACCCTTATATCTGACCATGGAAATCAAGATTTCTCCACTCTTTCTTCCTTTTATGGAGCAATTGGTAATTTCACAACAAGGCTATCTTCGACAACATCAATCCTAACCCTGCCACAATAAAAGAATTCATCTCGAACCAAATTTACAACTAGAAGAAACCAAAAGAACTAGACTAAGATCTCAATCTATATCCACCAAAACTGAACTCGACTTCTCTACAAGCCTCTAGAAAGTGCTGCAAGTGGTCTAAACCTCGACCCGAATGGTGCAAACTGAATTTCAACAATGTGATCCCCCCTTTGGAAACAATACCTACGATTTCATCATTAGAGATGATAATGGTTCTGCCCTCTTCTCTGACGCTGGAACCTCGCCTCTTTCCACCGTCCTTGGTGCCAAAGGCTTCGGCCTGTGGAAAGGCATCCTAAATGCCCTAGAACTCAATATAAAAAATATTTGCAATGAAGGATATGAACAAATAAATAATTTCCTTCTAAATAATATCCTCTAACATCCTTCTTCAGTCGCAACATGAGGAGACTGAATGGAAATACTGGATCGAAAAGAAGTAAATAATGGAGAAGGTAATCCTTTTGTGAATATGTCCACATATTGATGAGTAGAAGGACGTGTAACACGCGAACCTAGTCGAGAGCGACCTTCTCCTGAACGAAGTTGTTATCAATCTCAATATTTTTGGTAAACTAGTGTTGGACAACATAACCAGAAGAGGTTGTCGCAAAGGTAGACACCATAACCAGAAGTAGAGCGGCGAGTCTCGGGGATAATGCATGTACAAACAAATCTGTTGAAATGCAAAGGAAATATCTGGTCTGGTGAAGGTCAAGTATTGTAGGGCACCTGCAAGACTCCGATAGGTTGTGGGATTGACAACTTTGGGACTTGAGGTTGCATCTAGCTTGGACTTGCAATCCACTAGTGTAGTTGCTGGCTTATGGGAGGCCGTTCGAGCCTTGTCAATGATGTCCCGAGCGTACTTCTTCTGATGAAAGAACATCTCACCAAAGAAGCAAGTCACAGAGATGCCTAAGAAGTATCTTAAGTTTCCAAGTTCAGTCATAGCAAAATCGGAGCTTAGAAGATCCATCAGGCAGGACATGAGACCATTCCTTGAAGGTATCTGACTTACTATGGGGTGCGGGGTACCCTGTAGCTTGCCCCTTATGAAAAACAAACAGGGAGTTATCTGACATACTACTACAAAAACCCATCCCTTGAAGGTATGTGGTGAATCTATGATACCAGGCATGTTTCAAACCATATAGAGACTTACACAGAACAAACACGTGTGAGGGGCGAGATCGATCATAAAACTCGGAGGTTGAAGCATGCATATCATTTCCTACAGGTTGCCATGAAGAAAGGCATTCTTGTAATCGAGTTTATGTATAGGCTAGTTCTTGTTAAATGCAATGCTCATGAATGTGCGAATAGTAGTTGGTTTGACAATTGGGCTAAATGTTTCATCACAATCAACCCCAACCTCTTGAGATTTGTCGTTGACCACTAGGCGAGCCTTGTTGCTTTCAAAAGTGTAATTTGACCTGTACTTATGCTTGAACAACCATGTATAATGATATTAGATTCCATGCCAAGGAACAAGGTCACATGTGTCGTTTTTAATTAAAGCACTAAATTCATCAGTCATGGTGGCATGCTGGTTCAGGTCTTGCATGGCTTTTTGATGAGATTTAGAGATGGGAGATTTAGTGAGTGACGGGGCGAGGAAGTTGTGTTTGGGGTTGGGCTTGACAATGCCAGACTGGGACCATGTCCTCATGGATGTGGAAGGCATGAGCACATAAGGTTTTGGCAGAATTAGTGGAGGTGGGGGTGGTTTTAGCGCGAAGCCAGTGTTTGTAGTGGGTGTAGCTACAAGGTAGGCAATAAATGGCGTCGAGTGGGGAAGTGGGATGACCTGGTTGAGGATATGGCGAAGAAGAGGGGGAAAGACATCGGTATTGGATGTGGGGGTCGTCGGGTTGGTTGCTGGGGTGTAGGGTGTGGTAAAGGGAAGGTTTTTGTTCATAAAAAATCACATGGCGGGACGTTAAAATCCGATTAGAGTCTAAAAGAAGGCACTGATAAGCCTTATGGTTGGGGGGAAAAGCTTAGGAAGACAGATATTGTGGACCGTGGGGAGAGCTTGTTGGGAGAGGTGGCACTCAAGTTTGGAAAACATAAACACCTAAATACCCCGAGATGGTCATATGACAGTCGACGATGATAAAGGACCATGGTTGGGGTGGAGTTGTTAATTAATTTATAGGGAAGTATAGTGTAGGGGCAGGTGGCCATATCGAGTGCCTCAACCCAAAATGTAGGGGGAAAGGAAGCATTATGTAAAAGGAGTCTGGTTTTGTCATTGAGAGTGTGAATGATGCACTTTGCTTTTCCATTTTGAGATAAAGTTTGTAGACAAGAGAACCTTATAGCTATCCCATGTTTTTGGAAAAAGAATTGCACCAAACTATTGTCAAAATCTCTTCCCATATCACATTGAATATTTTTTTAATGTGGTATTGAATTGGGCGGCGACAAAGTCATGAAATGCGACAATGTGCGTGTGTGTTTCGAATTTATGGTGAAGGGAAAACACCCAAACAAAATTAGTGTAGTTGATAACACGTATTTTGATAGGCATTACAAGATATTTTTAGGTGCGTTTCATTAGTACATAGTCATGTTTTACGGTTAATTTCAAATTATGCACTTTTAGTGGTGATGTTCGGAAACCACGCTATTTTACTGGATTTATGCTGATTCATATTCCCGACATGGTGAAGAGCTTAGGAAGAAACCAAAAAGAAAGTCAAGGAGCTTGGAAAAGCTAAGGAAGAAGTCCCAAGGATCATGGAACAAGCCAAGGAATGAAGCCAAATCGGGAAGCTAAGGAACGAGCCTAAATGAAGAAAATAGAGAAACCTCATCTTATGGATTTCGAAGACTTTGAATCAGGTTTTGATATCTTCATGAGTTTTACTCCTTGAAAAGAGCTTTATAACTCTTCATATGTGTCAATCGAACGAATAAGGACTTCAGAAAGTACATTACAAGTCTAGTCTGTTCAAGTTGTCGTCGCGCCGAAATGAGTGAGTCGCGGCCACGACAGGAGTGGCACCCACCAATGCCTAGTGGCTTCCGCTGATCCTTAGTGCTCGCAGAAGATCCTCATCACCCGCAAGAGCGGCGCCCTCCGCTACTCATCGGCGCCCGTCGATCCCGTATCTCAGTAGATTCTTCACGCGACCGAATCTGACCCATTGGGCTTTGCTTGCACACTAAGGAAGCACATCTTTTAGGGGTTTTAGCACTATAAATAGGGCTCTCATTCAGCCATTCTACACATCTCTCACACCACAATCTAACACATCAACACAAACACATTCATATTTTAGGGTTTTATTATTCATTCAAGAGAAGAAAGTTAGGTAAGCTATGCTTGGCTAATTTTCTATTGTTTTCGTCTACACTTTCGAGACTTGGTTGGTGGTTTATGAGTTTCTAATAAATTTTGTAGTTTTCCTATCATTAATATCCTTCAACCTCCTTGTTCTTATTTTTATATTGTTATGATTAGCTACCATGATAGTATCTTGCTAGGATTTGATTCTATCAAATTTGCGTAAAATCCATAGTAGCATGCTTAGGATTGTGGATTCTGAGTTTGAAGCAAGACTAAGTAAGAAGTTTGACATGTGTCTTAAACATTGAAATAGATGTTACTAATGTGCCTAGATTATTAGGATTATATGTTATCTTTATGCTAAATCTCAACCGTGTTTTGATTGCATAAAAGAGTAAGGGGCTAATTATGCTCGTTGTCCTTTAATCTATTCAAACTAAGATGGGAGGAATTCGTAGAAAATAACTTTAATTGGATTCAATGACCAATAGTGACAACCAAAGTCGAGAATTTGTGGAATCAATCCCTTACTTGCATACTATACTAGTTTTTTTTGGGGGGGAATTATTTTGATGAGGTAAATCAACAACTTTCCCTCCATCAGTGCTCATTGATATCACCAAATAATATCAAAAACCACTAACATTATGAATATGAGAGGTCCATAAATCAAAATGAATAATGTCAAAAGGTGCAAAAGTATGAGACTAGGAAATACCAAAAGGATGTTTTTTTAGCTGTATGAAATGAGGAGCAAATGGTTGAGGCCTTATTACAAGAAATAAAATGGTTGGAGTGGAGAGTGTGCATAACATGATCGCTGGGGTGACCTAGACGAGTATGCCATATGTTAGAACCAAGGGTGACGTCGACGGAGGGGGCGGTTGGAGGTGGGTGGCGGGCGGTGGTGAGGGGATATAGGTCCCTGGAGCTATTGCACCCTATGATTGGGGTCCCCATACGGAAGTCCTTCACATCAACACCAAAAGGGCCAAATTGAATCACCACATGATTATCGATGGTAAACTGATGAATAGAGATGAGATTTTTAACAAGGTTGGGGGCATATAACACATTAGCAATGCGGAAAGAATGGCTTGTGGGAAGGGTAGCATGGCCCGAACCAACAATAGGAATAGAGTTTCCATCCTCAACAAAGACTGAGAATTAAAATAGGTTTGTAGGTTACCTTGATTGTTCGTCATGTGTGAGGAGGCCTCGATATCCATATGTCAATATTCGCCCAGCTGCGGGAGAACCATGGTGGAGAACACGGCGGATAGCTCGGTATGTGGCGACGATTGGGGTCCCTAGTGGGATGAGTAGAATGACTGTGGGGCAGTAGAGGGCATCGGGGGTCGGTATGGGCACATCATTGACAGAGGCGTGTAGCCAAACCATGTCGGATGTGTGCACGGAGCGGCGGTATCCACTACTGCGATGGGTAGGGCTATCAAGTCAGCTAGCTCTCTCACGTCTGTTGTCCTCACTTGGAGCCTGAAAAAGAAGAGCTCTTGTTACATAGGTAGGGCTTGAATCATTTATAAATCACTCCCAACAACCTTATGATATCCGATGAGAGACGGGGGTGTTACATGGAATAGAAGGCGGGGGAGACCCAGAGAAGAGAAAAGTAGCGACGGTAGAATGAGCAGCAACAAGTCGATCCGACCTCCACCACCTAGTGTCAATAGAGGATGAGATGGCCGAGGAGGCGCCGAGGGATACTACGAGGAAAGAAGAGGTGGTTCGCCAACCACCGACCAGCAACACTGCACCACAACCCTCCTGATTCACAAGCTGATGGAAAAAAGCCCCAAATCAAAGGTAAGAATTATGGATATCTAAATATGATATGTTTTTAATATATTTTAATTTTAATTTTTAAACAAATCATAATGCTAGGTCCAATGGATCCAACAACCCCAATGAAAGCAATACCAACTGCACACTATAAGATAACAAATATTTGAGGCACATGAAAAAATTTAGGGTTGCATTCATTGGGACAGTTGACCCCAAAGGGGGATTGTAAGAAGCGTTTGTTTAATCTTCCAAAGGGAGGTTTATCTAGCTCCCAAAGGGAGGGGTTTCGCTTCCTAATAAGGAGATGTTTCTACTATCCACCCCTATTCGAGGTGGGGGTTTTACTTATTTGTATATATATACTCTGTATATAATTATACATCTCGAAAAATACATAGACTTCCATAGGGAGAAGATGGTATTGATTATTTTACCTCCTATGGGAAGGGTGCATCTCCTGGAGGGAAGAATCTCATCTTTTAGGATATGGTTTTTCAGTTCTCTAAAGAGAGCGAGGCAGGGAGATTTGGACAAATGATGGAAGGAAAGCCAAGATGAAATAAAAACAGGCTTGAGGAAAATAAGGAGCTAGAGGATGGGCACGACAGAAGAGGCATTGAACAAGCTAGGGGAATAAGGCAAAGGAGGTGAAAATGATGGGTGAGGTGGGTGGAGAGACAGGGGTTGCGAGGAAAGCAGGTTGCAAAGGTAGTGGTGAGACGACAAAGATAGGGGAAGGAGTAGAGGTCATACAAGGGGAGTGGGAGAGAGATTAAGAGAAAAGAAAGAGAAGGGAGGAAGAACGGCCAGAAATAGAGGAAGAAGAAAATGGTGCGAGAAGGAAAAGAGACGGAAGAGGTGGGAGCAGCAGGAGACAAGGTGAAGCCGAAGGAGGCGGAAGAGGGAAGAGAAGCAAGGCAGAAACGAAGGAGGTAGCTGGAAAGTGGGGAGAAATAGAGGAATAGTGTAAAGGATATGGGGGAGAAGGGGGAAGAAGTGGTAAGGGTTAACGGGGAGGCTGTAAATGTTTGAAGGAGAGACTCAGGAGTACTGAATCAATCCAAAAAGCCCAAATGTCTCATTCAACTGTGAATTTCATTACTCAAATTAATGTCTTCCCTTTTTTGTAGAAATGGACAATTCATCTTTGCAATTTTCCTCTTCTTTCCAGGTTAGGTTGACAACCAAGTTTATAGACTTGAGGTTGAGAGATTGTTCACCTTGTTTCATAGGTTAGAGTCGGCGAGCGTCTTTTTATTTATGACAGTTTGGGTTACATACACACGTTCTTTCTTTGCATTCTGAATACGAATCCATTCAGAGTTTAATTATGCCCAAGAAGACAAAAAAAATCCGACGGTAAAACACAAGAAGGAAAAAAAAAGATCAAATCTGTAAAGCAACGCCACAATCATTGGGTTGTTATGGAGGGGAGTGGGTGCATGCATCCTCTTTTATTTATAAGGAAAGAAATTAGATCCTTCTATAGTCTATCTGTAGTCCAGCCTAGATCATCGTTTCAAATGAGAAGTTGCAGTTTTATATCTGTATCTAGGTTAGTGTTAAGAGTTAAAGTGTCCCAGTTGGGTCATCCTGTCTACAACGTTATTTACTTGTTTGTAGACATGATGAATGTGGACGAAGAAAATTTGAGGAGCTTCAGACGAGAGTTAGAAATATTAATCATTTCAATCTCCTAAGGCCAGTTCCAATTACCCATGAGTGCATTAACAATGCAGAGGTTTTCCCCTTCGATTTCAATATTTCGGATAGCGACAACTTCTTTTATGACTCTATACAGAGCCATAGCTTCTGCACTAATGACAAAATTGCAACTGCTCTTATGTGTGTGGGGAGTAATTTGGATAGGACCCACTTTTTTAAAAAAAGAAAATAGAAAAACCCACAATTAATCTCAGTGTTCTATTTTTCCTTAATCATGGGCTCAAATTTGTTAACATTTAACACCATAAGAGGCGTTAACATATGATCATCTATATCTCACACACACACACTTTTTTTAAAAAAGAAAATAGAAAAACCCACAATTAATCTCAGTGTTCTATTTTTCCTTAATCATGGGCTCAAATTTGTTAAAATTTAACACCATAAGAGGCGTTAACATATGATCATCTATATCTCTCTCTCACACACGCGCACACACAGCGCGCGCGCACACACACACACACACACACACACACACACACACACAAATCATAAGTACACAATCCTTAAAAATATCATGTTAACAAATCTAGGCCATTGAAATAAGATCAATTGATGAGATTAAAAGTAACTTGTGATTATTCAGTGATATTGAGTTATTATTCATTGGAATGAAATTATTTAGTAGTACTAAATGATTCTTCGTTAGAATAAAATATATTTTTTTACACTTTTTGTACGTACAGATGAATAATTACATTGTTATGGACGAATAATCACATTCAAACGGACGAATAATCATGAGAAAATAGACGAATAATTTATGCGTATATGATAAGGCATGTATATACCATATGGGTTTGTGTATATTGAAATCAGTGAAATCTATATATAAATAAACATATTAATGCATAACATCCTAAGTGGCGGCACGTAGTTAATTGTAGGAAACAATTCCCGCCAAAATTTTTTATTAAAATCATATATTGTCATAATTTATAAAAAATTATCATAAGCCACTATATATACATATATAACAAAAGCTAATTGATAAAAAAAAAAAGATAAATCAAAACTATTTTTTAGTCATACCTACCAAAAATACTAATAGATAATTATTTTACTGTTACTCTTTTCTGTATATCTATATTATTTTTTGATAGAATGAATTTTTTATATCTAGATTAATTTTTATATTATATTTCCCGTACATTTTGATCGTTATTAGTTTAATTCTCGTTTCATAATTCAAATGTATTGTTTTTATCACATTTTTAATAGATTTTATATATATATATATATATATATATATATATATATATAGGGATTGACTTCGGTGAAAACCTCAAATTGTGGTAAAAACCCGTGAGGACTACTTTATATCTTGGTTTATTTGAAACCCGTGCTAAAAACCTCAATCACACGGTGACTTTACAACTCGGTTCAACCTAAAAACCGTGCTAAAAACTCCAATTTTAAAATAACACATGACTTTATAGCTCGGTCAAACCTAAAAATCGTGCTAAAAAACTCATGTTTTAAAATTACATAGTGACTTTATAGCTAAGTTTTATTCAAAACCGGGCTAAAATTTATGACTTTATAGATCGGTTCTATTCATAACCGGGCTATAAAGCAAGTGAACCGAGGTAAAAAGTCGGTCCTCACGGGTTTCTACCGCAATTTTGTTTTTCACTGGAGCGCATCCCTATATATATAATAATTTTAGAATGTTATGTTCACATATTCATGGGGAGCGTGGAGTTTGTAGTCGGGACTGGCTGGGGTCGAGGTAGTGCGCTTAGGGCGACTCCGTATCCGAGATTGATCTTCCTTGGAGTTCGTCTGCACTACCCACGGGAGTTAGAGTCCTGTTGTACCGCTGGCCCACGGTGCCACTACTCGGTGGTGGTTGGCTTCGTTTTTCGCCGATTTCCTCAGCTGTTTTGGGAGTTGATCTTCTTGGGACGTCTTGTTGTACGTAGGGTTTTATTTCTGCTTGTTTCATTTAACTTGCTGTCTGTTTTCTGTCTCCTTTGGTTGTATGTTTGATGGTTAGCCGTCTGCTGACTTTATCGGCCTCTCGATGAGTCAGGTCTGTCTGCCTTTCGAATTATTACCTTATAAAAAAAACAAAACAAAAAAAAAGGGACAAGAAGAATGGAAAAAAGTGAGAAAAAAGGGAGGGCGTGGAGCATATAATTAAGGTAGAAAGTTGGAGCGTTGGACCATGTACAAAACTATAATGATGCATGCACTACTAGTGCTGTAAACTTATAAAGTGTACTACAAGACAAGCACAACCACATGAACTATTTAGCATCTCCAATGTTCCGTTCATTCACTGCCATACATTACAGTAAGTATGGTTAAGCCCTCCTTTGTTTCTAAAGAAGAGAATGGAAAGGAAATAAACTTAAAATTTCATATAAAATGTACATGATTATAATTGTTTAAGATCCAATGGTAAACCAATAAACATAAAATTCAAAAACATGGGTCGACATAACCCGATAATGACGGAAATTTTTGCCTTGCGGGAAGGCCTTAAAATAGCACAGGAACTCCGGATCCAAAAACTAGAAATAAAAGGAAATTTACAAATCATCATTTGTACGTAAGGTTCTTAGCTCAGCTAGAACCTTCCTGATCCAGCTCAGATCAGCTCCAAGAACAGCACAAGAAAGGATAGTAATGAGGCAATCAAAAGATGTATTTTGGACTAGGGTTCAGTCGCCCCTCTTCCATTCATTAAACCCTCACTCACATGAACCGAGAAAACAGAAATCGAAAGCTATTTAAATGTCCACACAGGGACTTATTTGCGAATAAAACAAAGGCCTAATAAAACTGTAATTGCACAAATTGTCCTAACAAATGAACCTCTTAATACCATTCGACACCAACAAAAGTAATGTCAAATGTCTATGAGAAATAGAATTGTTAAGGAGAGATATCAAATTGTGAACCACCGTTAACGAGAGATGATATTTTCACCGCTAATTTTTACTATTTCTACCGCTAATCACCGAATAGGTATGCGGTGGATTTAATGACAGTCAACGGTCTCACCGCATACCTATGTGGTGGGCCACCGCTATACTTTGCGGTGGGTCGAGAAGTATACATGCATAAAACCGTCGCCATAACCCACCGCATATAGGGGTGGGCACAAATCCCGCAAATCCCGATCCCGTCCCGGTCCCGTCCCGATCCCGGTGGGATTTAGGACAAAATAGCGAATCCCGTCCCGACCCCGTCCCGTAAAAATTATGCGGGACGAAACGCGGGACGATCCCGGTGGGATCCCGCAAATCCCGTCCCGTCCCGCATATAATAATAATAATAATAATAATAATAATAATAATAACAATAATAATAATAATAATAATAATAATAATAATAATAATAATAATAATAATAATAATAATAATTTTTATAATAATAATAATAATATAATATTATAGAATAATAATAATATATTATTATTATTTTTTGAGAACAAGCTACTCCATTCAACCCCTTCTAAATCAAGTTCAACAAGTGAAATAAAAGTAACAACTCCATTCAACCCCTTCACCCCTCAATTTGAACATCAACAACAGCCTCGAAACCAAAAACTCTCTCTTTAGAAAAAACCCTAGCCGCCTCCATCCCTCCCCAACTGTGAAACACCAACCGGCGGCCTCGCCGCCATGACCCACGCCCTCATCGAGGCTTTCCTAGTCCGACCACGCCTCCCTGATCCCGGTGGTACTGGGCTTCGACGGCGTCGATGAGTGGCAAGCAGGAGACAAGACAATAAAAAGCCCCTCCCAAAAACCCTACTATCAACCATCAAGCCGACGCTGCTGCTCTGCTCGGATGGTCGGCTTGAAGCTCGGATCTGGCGCCTCCGTCTATCGTTCTTCCTCTGGTGGCTCCCTGCGTACCGGATCGTCGCCACCGCGGCCGGCTCCCTGTCGGACTCGACCGCCTCCGCCATTCCCCCAACAAAAAACCTCTTCTCCTAAAACCCTTTAACCAACAACCCTTCAGTCCTAAATCCGACGCCGACGCAACTGTTGTTGGCTCCGACGTCACTTTCCTCCTACTCCCGGTTGTTCTGGGTGGCTGCTCGCTGCTGATCCCCATCCTCCGACGCCCCCCGCCTCAACCTCCCCATCCCTAATCTCGTTTCCAAATCCAGTTCTATCCTAGATCTAAACAAATCCCCCACCCCAGCCTCTCAAATCTCTAATCCAAACAAGTGTCCTAATTAAATCTCAACAGTTGAAGGTCCTCCCTCCACACCCCACAACAAATCCCCCTTTTTCTACCCTTTTACCCAAAATTTCAACCAAAACCTATTTACAAATGTATTCGCCGTTCACACCTTCAAATATCAAGTTTATTTCTACTGCTCCAAAGCAAGCTGCCAATGCCGTCAGTGTAGATCTGAAGAAACTTGCATGCAAGATGTCTCAAATATCAAGAATTAAAGCTCTAATTTTTGTGTTTTTAATTATAAATTTATCTTTATTGTAATCTTAGATTTAAGTTAGTTTTTTTTACTGGCGACCTCTGTGTAGGGTTCATCAAGCCATCTTTTGATGGCTTCAAGATCGCTTCGTCGATCTACTTCTTGCCTACTGTAAAAAAAAAATCCATTCAACCCCTTCTAAATCAAGTTCAACAAGTGAAATAAAAGTAACAGACAAATTGAAGTCATATGCAGCAACTAACGGACTCTCAGGCCGAATTTGGGCGAGGTAATGAGCTACCCAATTGGGGTAATAATATATTGAAGTAATTTGGTCCAAAGGCCGAAGGCCTTTGGACCAATTACTAAATGTCCTAAAGGCTTTTCTTTGCTAGTAAATGGCCAAAAAATTTTCATAATACCTAAACTACCCTCATTTTAATTTACCCCCCTTCCCGTGACCCCTCTCCTTTCTCCTCCGATCGTCCCTGTACACCATCGCCTCTAGCTGTTACTCCATCGCCTCCACCGATGAATCCGTCGATTGCCTATGCTCCTTCATCTGGTTCCCAGCCGCCTCTCCCTCCGCCGCAGCTCCGCCGCCTTCGCTCCAATTCCCAGTCCGACATCGATGAGATCGAAAACCTAATCAATTCCTCCATCTTTCTATAACGAACCAATTCCCCACTTTCCCACCGATTTCTCTCTTCCAATTGAGTGGTTCTACTTGGTCGTCGAAGAATCCCGATTCGGAAGAAGATCTTCGCACAACAAAGGTCTGTTTCTGTAATATGTATTTACGCGTGCATTTTCTAATTTTTCTTCTCGAAATTCAACTGTTGTCGCTCAATTGCATCTGGTGGATCGATCGATCGAGATGGTGAAGGTGGTGAGGATGTCAGTTTTGATCTACTGCTTGATTTGTATGTTCGTTGCTGGACTCGCGGTCCCAGCGCTCACGGGACTGGGACTTCATGAGGAAGGCCTCGGGGAAGCTGACGCGGGCGGTGGCGTAGAGGAACGAGACGACGTCGTAGTCGTCGCCATCGGGGAAGAGCACCTTGTGGAGGAGGGACTGCCTGCCGTAGCGGCTGCAGCCGCAGTACTTGGAGTTGGCGTCGTTGATGAAGGTATCGTAGGTGACCTGGATGAGGTCCCCGCACCGCAGAATCAGCCGCCGCACCTCCAGATCGAGTGGGTCTAGCAGCCCCTCCCTGTCTCAGCTGCCCAGCAGCTCCTCCCATGTCGGCTGTTGTACATGCTGTTGTTGTTCTCCGCCATTGAAGAGTAGCTAATTAATTGTGATCAATTGGGAAACAATTAAATTGTTGGTCACGTACTGTTGGTATATATTTTACTCTATATCTCCACAATCACATGATTGATTTACTTGAATTTTATCAAGAAGTCATTTTCTTATATACTGATTTCCATCTCTTAGGCTTCTGTTTAGTAAGGTTGATATTTAGTTAAAACTTGGTAGGTAATAAATTAGTAGCAGTGTCACCCTGTTTTTACTTTGTTACAGTGTCTATAACCTTATTTTTCTTTGGTTACAGTGTCTATGACCCTATTTTTATTTTGATTACAGTGTTTATGACCTTGTTTTTGTAGTGGTGACAGTGTCTATTACCTTGGTTATAGTGTCACCACTGATAAGAGTGCTGACAGTGACCCCGGAAAAAAAAAACTCTTGAAACGAACCTGTCATCAAAAGATTATTTCCCTTGTCCTAGGTTTTCCCTTTGATTACAATGTCTATGACCCTGTTTTAATTTTGGTTACAGTGTCTATTACCTTGTTTTTCTTTGGTTACAGTGTCTACGACCCTGTTTTTATTTTGATTACAGTGTCTATGACCTTGTTTTCATAGTGGTGACAGTGCCTATGACTCTCTTACTCATTCATATATTGAAGAAGAACTGTCCACCTAATATCTTTTGGCTTCTCATTAGCCCCTTTAGGGTTTGTGCTTACCTTGTCCTAGGATTTTCCATTTGATGACAGTAATCATCTCTTAACGACATACTGTACTTAACATTTTAGGGTTTAGGGTTTAGGATTTAGGGTTTAGGGCCTTGGCCCTAAACCCTAAAGACTTAACCCTAAACCCTAAACCATACTGTACATCACATGTTCTTTTGGCTTCTCATTAGCCCCTTTAGGGTTTATGCTTCCCTTTTCCTAGGGTTTTCCTTTGATTACAGTGTCTATGAACCTTTTTTCATAGTGGTGACAGTGTCTATAAAGTTGTTTTTATTTTTGTTACATCGTCTATAGGGTTTTCCTTTTGATTACAATGTCTATGGGTTTGTTTTTATAGTGGTGACAATGGCTATGACATTGTTTTAATTTTTATTACAGTGTCTATGACGCTCTTACCCATTCATGTATTAGAGGAGAACTGTCATCACATTTATTTTGGCTTCTCATTAGTCACTATAGGGTTTGTTCTTCCTTTATGATATGATTTCTCTTTGATTACAGTGTCTATGACCATGTTTTTATAGTGGTGACAGTATCTATGACTTTATTTTTTAATAGTGGTTACAATAGTAGTTACATTTTTATTTTTTTTTATTGTGGTGACACTGCTTTTAAAAAATCTAAAAAACTAGAAATTAGAAAAGAATTGTCACCACATGAATATCGACTTCTCATTAGCCCCTTTAGGGTTTGTGCTTCACATTTCCTAGGGTTTTCCTTTGATTACAGTGTCTATGACCCTTTTTTCATAGTGGTGACAGTGTCTATAAAGTTGTTTTTATTTTGGTTACAACGTCTATAGGGTTTTTCTTTTGATTACAGTGTTTATGACCCTGTTTTTATAGTGGTGACAGTGTCTATGACTCTATTTTTATTTTGCTTACAACGTCTATGACCCTCTTACCCATTCATATATTAGAGGAGAACTATCACCCTATTTATTTTGGCCTCTCATTAGCCCCTATAGGGTTTGTGCTTCCCTTATCATATGATTTCCCTTTGATTACAGTGTCTATGACCATGTTTTTATAGTGGTGACAATATCTATGACTTTATTTTGATAGTGGTGACAACAATATTTACATTTTTAATTTTTTTTATTGTGTTGACAGTGTCTATGACCCGGTTTTTATTTTGGTTACATCATCTATAAGGTTTTCCTTTTGATTACAGTGTATTTGACCGTGTTTTTATAGTGGTTACAGTGTCTATGATCCTATTTTTATTTTGCTTACAGCATCTATGACCCTCTTAACCATTAATATGTTATAGGAGAACTGTCACCACATGTATTTTGGTTTCTCATTAGCCCCTATAGGGTTTGTGCTTCCGTTGTCCTATGGTTTTTCTTTTGATTACAGTGTCTATGAATTGGTTTTTATAGTGGTGACAGTGGCTATGACACTGTTTTTTTATAGTGGTTATAAAAGTAGTTACATTTTTATTTATTTTTATTTTGGTGACACTAATTTAAAAAAATCTAAAAAACTAGAAATTAGAAATTAGAGAACAACTGTTACCACATGTATTTTGGCTTCTCATTAGCCCTTATAGGGTTTGTGCTTCCCTTTTCCTAGGATTTTCTTTTGATTACAGTGTTTATGAACCTTTTTTCATAGTGGAGACAATGTCTATAAAGCTGTTTTTATTTTGGTTACATCGTCTATAGGGTTTTCCTTTTGATTACATTGTCTATGACTTTGTTTTTATAGTGGTTACAGTGGCTATGACACTGTTTTTATTTTGATTACAGTGTCCATGACCCTCTTACCCATTCATGTATTAGAGGAGAACTGTCATCACATTTATTTTGGCTCGTCTTTAGTCCTTACATGGTTTGTTCTTCCTTTATGATAAGATTTCCTTTTGATTACAGTGTCTATAAACATTTTTTCATAGTGGAGATAATGTCTATAAAGCTGTTATTATTTTGGTTACATCGTCTATAGGGTTTTCCTTTTGATTACAGTGTATTTGACCGTGTTTTTATAGTGGTTACAGTGTCTATGATCCTATTTTTATTTTGCTTACAACATCTATGAACCTCTTAACCATTCATATGTTATAGGAGAACTGTCACCACATTTATTTTGGCTTCTCATTAGCCCCTATAAGATTTCCTTTTGATTACAGTGTCTATGACCACGTTTTTATAGTGGTGACAGTATCTATGACTTTATTTTTATCATGGTGACAATAATAGTTACATTTTTAATTTTTTAATGGAGATTATGCGAGTTAGAACAACTTCTATAATTGCGGGATAATTTCTGAAATTTTAGAAATTAACACAGGGGCATATTTTATAAAAAACAGAAAGTCTGGGAGGTTTGGCGTAATTCTTCTGCTTCTTCCCCCATTTCGAGCAGTCCTTCAACAGTGATTTTCGCCGATCTTCCGACGGCTCGTTCTCCTTACACAGAGCTCCGTTTGACGCGTATGACCTATCAAACTGACGAGTGCAATCTCTACTTCAGTCTCGTTGTGTTTATTTTGTAGAAAGATGATCTTACGAAACGCGACGAATGCTTGAACAGGGGCTGCTAAGCGGGTGTTTCACGAAGCTCCAAGGTGTCCAACAATGGCGGTTAGCGATTTTGTATAAATTTGAGAGGGGTTTTTGCACGAAAACCATCCTTTAGAGATGTAGAACGTGATTGAGCGGGTAGAAGGCTTCGATTTAGGGTCGAACGGAGAGGAGGTCAAGCGACGGTGGCGGATGCCGAAGGAGGAACATAGGCGATTGGTCGGAGCACTGGTTGGGGCCGACGAAGTGGGAGTGGTGGAGCCTCGAGCGACGACCAAGGACCGACCGACAGCCACCGGAGACGAAGATGGTGAGCGTGAAATCTGTCGAGCGTACTCGATTGATTTTAGAGAAGTGGAGCGTGAAATTTGGGGGAAATTAGGGGCAGGGGCAAAATTGGAAATTATGGACATTTACCTAATATTGCCACCCTTGTGTCCTATGTCTTAAAAATTGGACCCAAAATGGCCACTTAGCAAAAAACCCCTAATATATTATTAGTATTATTTTTTTGAGCAAATATTATAATTATAATTATAATCATAATCTTCCATTTATAATAATAATAATATTTGTTTATAATAATAATATTATTATTATTTGAGGAAATATTATTTATAATTATAATAATAATTTTCAATTTATAATAATAATAATTGATTATAATAATAATATTATTATTATATAATATTATAATATAATTTAATAATAATATTAATTTACAATTAAATTATTATTATTATTATTGAATAATGTAGGTTAAGAAGAATACCATATTCAACATATTATACAAATTAATGAATTATGAAAGCGTTTTTCACTTTGCAAATTTATATAATATTTTATTATTTTTATTTGCGGGACAAGGCCCGTCCCGTCCCGATCCCGTCCCGTCCAGACACCATCCCGTCCCGAAAAAAAAGTGTCAATCCCGTCCCGTAAAAATTTCACGGGACGAGTCCCGTCCCGGCTCAATCCCGTCCCGTGCCCACCCCTAACCGCATATGTATACGCTGGGTTTGAACCGTCACCAAAACAACCCAAAACCGTCACCATAACGGTTCAAAACCGTCGTCATAACTCACCGCATACGTATGCAGTGGGTTATGAAGACGGTTTTGGATCACTTCTACAAACCGTTTTCAGTTGCCCAAAAACTGACCGCATGTATACGGTCGCCATAACTCACCGGATACCTATGCGGTGGGTTTGTATACGGTCAACGGATCCACTGCATGTATATGCGGTGGGTCTGGAAAAAAGTGGATTAAGACCACCGCATACCTATGCGGTGAAAATATCCGCCCCGATTCCTAATGGACTTCCTCTTAGGAACTAGCTTCTTCGGTACGTTCACTTCTTCCAAGCTTGCCATCCTGAAAACTGATCGATCCACATCCCACTCTACGGATACACTCAAAAGATATCAAGTAATATTTAATGAGTTTAGTCTGTCCAAAAAAAAAATGCTTCTCTTTATGAATAACCTTAAAGAAGATGCTTTTAAATTCCTTCATCTATATATGATTCCTTTTCTTGATGATCGATGAGTGTAGTACACACTCCTTTATCCAAAAATCTAATAATAGAAGTCAAATAATTGTCTCTATAGCAATGATGACAAATGTTCCCTTTGCATATATATATATATATATATATATATATATATATATATTCAAGAAAAGCGGACATATGGAAATGAAAAATGCATGAGATATGATCTATAAGTGGGGATGAAGAGATGATGAGGGAACTGTCCGGGGAGCTAAAAGATAGAAGATTCGACCATTAAAGTGAGTCTAAACATGTAAAATCAAACAAGAAAAGCCATCTAGTAAAGGAGAAAGAGCTTCTACTGTTGTAATCATAAGCAGCAGGAGCAACAGCTAAGCCTCTGTTGGCAACATATACAAGAATCAAGATAGAGAAAGTGTAATAGCAGGCTTTTTAAAATTAAAAAAGAAAAGAAAACTAATATATATGCTTTGACAAATCGAGATGCAGAAAAACGATAATTAAGTAAAAACAAGTGAGAAACCCAAAATATCTGTAAAGAAGAAAACACCAAGCAAAAATGAGAAAGCGGAACTTTGATATATACTGCTTTAATTCGGATGAGCAATGATATAATCTGATAGTGTGTAATTAAGACGTTACATGAGATCAAAAGGAGTATTAATGTGGAAACAAGCAAGAAATGAATAGGAGGCTTTTGAAGGGAAAGGGATTTCATAATCATAACAAGCTCCATATATTCTCCAATATCCGATTGCATTCCATTATTCGTTGGAGACCATGCAAAAGCTTCTTCCTCTCTCTCTTTTCATCTCTCTTTGTCCCACCATCCACTTACCCCATGTGGGCCATGTCCATGAGCAATCATACCATATGCTATAACTTGTGTCTATAACCCAATACAGAATTGGTTTCTACTAACCAAATTTTATTTCTTTCCAAATGTTAGTTTGTGGTCCTTTAATTCTTATATATCCTCGTTAATTTGTTCCATTAATATTATTCATTAACACTGATATTAATTGTTATTAAGGTTGGGTAGTTACGGTAAGCGCAAGAAACGGGAAATTATCAATGTATCAAATCGACCACCTTTTTACTTTTTTATACCAGGTACCGTACCGATTGCCATGGTAACCGACTTCGTCAGTAAAACCGAAATTTCGATTACCATCGGAACAGTACTAGATTTACCAAAATACAATCGAGATATCTCATTTTTGGTATTTTTGATGAATATGGTAACCGGCGACAACCATCATTACCACCTATTATTAGACATGAGCACGGGTCGGACCCCCCGGGTCAAGGGTCCGACCCGCCGGGTCAAGGGTCGGGATATCTCTGACCCTAACCCTGACCCTTCCAAGCCACGGGTCAACGGGTTGTGGTGACCCGTCGGGTCAAGGGTCGACCCTTTGACCCGTCGGATCATGACAATTCATTTTTTTAAAAGTTTTTTAAGTTTAAAAAAATAAAAATAAAAAGGAAGCAAGGTATGGACCGGTTTTCTAGTTGTGTACGTATCTCTCGGGGAAGATGAATGAAAGCTCACGTAGTTCTTTATATTCATTTTGATCCTTACTTACCTTATCTCATGCTAAGACTCTTCGATCTCGTTGCTTTGCATCTGAACTCCTGACCATTGTGTCATCGTCGAATTTTTCATCTAAGTCTGACTCGATTAAGTGATCATTATTTTGAATTCGCATATCCACTCTCTTCCAATTGTTTAGGCAAACTTGACCTTCCAGAGTCTCGGGAAAGAGTCTTGCTCTCTTCTCGCTTAATATTTGACCACATTGGCTAAACGTTGCTCCATCGCTAGAGTTGAGCAAGGAGCGGCGAATATTTGACGAGCGATTGCCTACATAGTAGGAAATTGGGATCTCTCTAGATGGCTCCGTCATTCTATAATGTTGAATTCCTCTTCCTCTTCACCTCGATTTTTTGGAAAAAAATAGATGACCCGGCGGGTCGACCCTTCGGGTTCGACCCGCCGGGTCCGCGGGTCAAAATCAGCATGACCCTAACCCTAACCCTTGACCCGCCTCGACCCTGACCCTTGTTGACCCTAACCTGCTGGGTCGTCGACCATTCGGGTTCCCGTCGGGTCCGGATCGACTCTTGACCCTTGCTCATGTCTACCTATTATGGTACCACGGTATAACATGCTATATCGTGGTACCACTTTATGTATACCCACAGCTTAGGGGAAAATAATTATATATATAGTCGGTACTACGGTATACCATGGTATCTCAACGCCATCTATAACATCAATTGTGTCGACTCGTATCGGTTACTGATACGATGGTAAACGGCAAGTGCACCGAAATGATAGTAACCAAAACTTGTTGGTACGGTACCTTACGTATTCAATTCAGTTGGTTCACTAATAAAATTACCATGTGCCAGACCTAATTGTTAGAGAGTCTAATTATAGTTCAACTTAAAATCAAATTACATTAATATACGTGGGATTCACAAATGTGCCTTTCACTTGTGAACTACTCACAGTCTCAATCCAATTTAAATTGCGACCCCCATGGAATACACAATTTCGTCAATAAACATATTGTTAGAAACTTAGAATATATGCTCATATTTGTAATTAGGTACAAGTCGGGATATAATTATAAATAGAGTTGGTTGTAACAGATTGTACTCAAATTCTACATAATAAATATTTCAGTTTCTTCAAGCTCTCTCTCTCTTTTCGCTATTTTGGTCTGAACATCAACGTGGTATCAGGTTGAAGGTTTTTTTTTTCCGCTTTGCATCTTCTTCCTTAAATCGTTCGATCATGGATTCACATAACACAACACCTTTTGATCCTCATGATCCTCTTTACCTACATCCTTCTGATAACCCAGGTTGTGTGTTGACAACTAAGGTTTTTGATGGCGCTGGTTTCTTTGCTTGGTATCATGCGATGGTTATTGCTCTCTTGGCGAAGAACAAGCTCTGCTTTGTTGATGGTGAACTTCTTCATCGTACCTTGGATTCTCTTCTTCTACGGCGTTGGATTCGCTGTAATGATATGGTGATATATAACTTGGCTTCTCAATTCCATGACCAAAGACATCACCAACGGTTTCATGACTTCTTGTGATGATCATTAGATCTAGCTAGATTTGGATGGAAGATTTTCGAAAACCAGTGGTGCTCCATGATTTACAGTTGAACAACAATTTGCTCGACCACTCGTGCAGTAGACACGATTGTTGGATTGTTCACTCAGATCAAGAAGGCATGGGATGAGCAAGATTTCGCTCCGCGCATTTCCTCCATGTGCATGTAGTCTCTCTCAAGCAATCAAGAAATATAAGGATGATCAGTGGCTATTTCAATTTTCCATGGCTCTCGATGATTCATACACACAGTTCGAAGCAGCATCTTGAAGAATTCGCAACTGTTGTCGATCAATCATGCTTATTTTCCCCTTACTCAGGAGGAGACACAACGTTCTGTGAAAACTGCTCCTCGCATACCAATGGATTCTTCTGCGAATACTGTAAGCGTAAAGAATTCTGTGAGAATCCTGTTCACGACTACCATCTTAATTTGAAGCATGTTCATCCTTTTTGCCATTGGTGATTTCGGTCCTGGAGTCTATGGGTCATGGACCCATCACACTTCCGTTGCGCCGCTCCGGTTCCATTCGGATGTTCGCTCTTTCTTCCATGTCGACGCTCATTAAAGGGATCGCAGGGGGTTAGAAATTACAGAGATATGAGAGGAACAAGGGCAGACAACACGACTTACTTACGGATTCAGACATGGACCAGGACCAAAGACGACGAGACCAGATATAAGATCCAAACCCGAGAGTTACAACGATGCCCTTAGGTCATCCTATGAGGTTATAATTGCGGTAAGCAACACATAGCAATCACAAAGTATCTCAATCACATTATTCCACACTACCATGTACCTATCTCAAGGAATAGCGACCTATGCATTAACAACACGTTCATATAATCAAATTTTCCATGCACGCGAAACAAACTAGCACCCTATCATTTCATTTACTACTCATGCTTGACATATTAATATCATGTATACACGAACTGACAATGGACATATGCAGCACAAGTTATACAAGATCTAGCGAGCATCACATGATAAGACGATCATGACAATCGTGGGGTCAATGCAAGCATGCTGAGAGGCACCCTAATAATCATGCTAGAGGGTATGAGGAGGTAATATAGGGGTATCAACCATCACATCAGATACAACCATGTTCACATAGTAGGAAAAGTATGGCACATAATCAAGAGGGCCTATAATTAGGAGGTGTATATCCTACATGACACTAGCAATACTTATTAAGCATGTACACAATCAACAAGGTTCAATTAGATCAACTTAGCATGCGAAAAACTCAATTCATATGTTAATCATTCAACGAGGGTTGACCACACTATCATGGACCTAATTCAAGGGGGGTTGAATAGTCATGGAATTCCATACATACGTCACATTCATACATTCATAAGTACAAACTCGAAGTTAGATACATGTTGTTCATTTAAGAAATCTCAGACAGTGTCAGCATTATAAAACGAATCTAGATAAATAAAACAGATCTATGTAGAACAAATCATATAATGATTTCCTTTGAATTCATGTCAGCACAACAGTTCGAATTCATTGAACAGACGGATGTATAGCATTGCATACACTAATTACGATTGAAATTTCGTTATATTGACAGATCGAGTATGTATTAACGAAGCAGATCGATGAAGAACTTGATATTCTATATATTGTCCACGATCTAATCTGATTTATATTCAAACAACAACAAACGAAGCCGTAATTACACGATCTACACTAAACGAGTTCAGCAATTAGATATCAAACGATAATTACACATGAATTCAGGTTTATGTCACAGATCTGTGAACGACAGTCAAGCAATTGTGCGAATGCTGACATAAAAACTACAATTCAGTGATGTTTAGATGTTAGAAGAGTATAATACAGAGATTCAGAAGGAGATCGGCGATGGATACATACGATGATCAAAACCAGAGCATTGAATCCGTGTCAGCGCTGGCGAAAAAAGCGTGTGTTGAAGAGGAGTGCGAATGTATAGTTTACTAATTTTTACCAAACTTTGTATAGTTTACTAATTTGGCCAACTTATATGTATAGTTTGCAAACTGTCCCATTAATAATATTTTATTAAAAGAAAACTAGAAAAAAAAAAACCTAAAATCATAAATCCCTCGCTCAGTCCTCCTTTCTGCATCTCGATTTCTCTCTCTCCTCTCCAGTCCCCATCGCCCATCTCGAGTTCTCTCTCGATTCCGCTCGCCGACGAGTCGACACCAGCCACCACCGGCGCCCGCCGGAGACGGCCATCACCACTCTGAGCCGAGGTTTGTCACTCACTTTCTCCCTCCCTTCGAGTTCTCTCTCGCTTCTCACTCTCTCAAATCTAATTTTTAGATCATTCTTAGCTTAGCAATGGTTTCTTAGGTTGTTAAATTTTTTGTCTTATCAGATTATGTCTGCCTCTAAATCTAATTCGTTCGTGAATCCCGAAAGTGCCGCTAGTGACATCTTGAACTTGTTTTATGTTTTACGTATGTTTTATGCTGATTGTTGTTCTCTTTTGAACTTGTTTTACGTTATTGTTGTTGTTGAACTTGCTGATTCTGTTTCTACTTTAAAATTTAAACTTTAACTTGGTCATTATCGTTTTTTCCTGGAGTTGTTGTTAAACACTTAATAGTTTTAATATAACATTCTTTATATATGTTTTGATGATAAATATCTATTATTTAGGCTTAGACCTTTAAAACAACATATTATTCATGTTGACGTATCCTTAACGTATCGTATCATATATTTTTTGGATTGACGTATCCCCATATCCGTATTGTATCCCCGTATCCGTATCCGGGTAACATAGTATTCAAGTGACGACATATATTACCGTCGCCTAAAATCGTTTCAGCGTCAAACAAATGGGTAGTTCGTCGCCTGGATACTGGGGGACGGACGTCCTTTCTAGCGATAAACATCGGTTGCCTGGGTCGTCCGGGGTGAGTGAGTTGCTGGCGTAGTAATACTATATAATTTTCCCCTTTTAATATTTATTTCACTTAATGTCTATCGACCCTTTTGTAAATGTAACGATACAGTGGACATTGGAGTATTTAGATAGGCACACGTGCAACCAATTGGAAGATCGAACCAACGATCAATCATATTGTCTGATTCTTTGTTACATACTTTGACGACCAATTAGAGTTTGACTGATTTGAAAGTAGAATTAATTTGCCATCGTTGTAAGTTTTTAACCCTTTGACCCATCAATTGTCTTTTAGATCGATGAACCACTTGCATATAATCCAAAATAGTACTTAATTAATTTACATGGAAACGCATGCAGTGATTTAATTCACATATTCTGCCTATTAATTTTCCCTCGCCCTTTAAAATATATTGTCAGATGTCAACGTAATATACTTTGGATGTTCTTCCATGATTGCAGAAGTAGTATACTGACAGTGAAAAAATAAGGTTGATTAAATTAAGCTCGCGACATGAAGCCCTATAATTTCAATCATAAAATTAATAGGAGATTAGGGAGATAAGATTTCCATAACAAACCATAGAGTTGAGCATCGGAGGATAATTCACACACACACAATCCAAAAGGCTTAATGAACATTTTGTTGCCTAAAATGGAATATTGACAAAAGTGTATTTTTTATATTTATTAGATTGACAAAAGTGAATTGTTAATATGGACATGTAATTAAAAGGTGGGAATTGGAATTGAGGCTTTTAAACCCACCTATATGGCTGTGTGTGTAGCATATAGGTATGACCGGTTGAGCAAAGTGTGACAGCCAAAGTGTGCAATTTAGTAATAAGGGTGCATTATTTATTTATTTTGGGACCATGCTTTCACCTTCACATCTTTAATCATAATTAGCATCACTAGCTAGCTAGCTAGCTTCCCCACTTTCATAAGCCTATCAACAAGCTTTAATCATATATGCTTTGTTTTTTTCTAATTTTATTTTATATACTATCTTGGGCCATCTGTATTTACAAAGCCCGTCCAAATGCATTGATCATATCCATATAATTTTATAATTTTCAACTAGTATTTTTTTTTCTTTCAAAAGCTTCAATACGTTATTTTACTACATAATTTGAATTGATTTGTTTGAAATGATGTGTTGATTTCTTATAATTTTATAATTTTCAACTAGAATACCCTGAGTTATTCTAGTATCTTAGGGGTTTTAAGGATAACAAATTTTGAGTGTTTATATGTGTGTTAAGTGTCTTGTAGAGATGAAAGGTTTTAAGTGAGATATAGCGAAGATACATGAGAAAGTGATCTTTGTGTCAATTAGATAAGAGGCAAAGGTAAAAAAAATGTGAAGGTATGATTATTTCTGTGAAACTGGTACAAATGCACTCATGTAGAGCCCAGAAATGGATGGAATATGTGGAAGCATGGTGATATTGGATAAGATCTTTGGAAAATATTTTGTTTTCGGTTTGAAAGAATATCTCGAGATCTTCTACTTCACTCCCTACACCACTTCCTACCTCACAAAATTAGCTTATAAAAATATATCTTTAAAATAAATTTAAATATTATATTTACATTTTAAATAACTATATTTATATATTTATAAAATTTTATTTTGAAAAAATTCTAAAATAGATTTTGCAAAAAAATTCATCTTTTTAATTTTTTAAAAATTATAAAACATTTTTCAAAATATATTTATATATATTTATAAACTTGTGATCTTGGTAGATAATTAATATTAATTTAAATACAAATTAGTATTTTCCTTTTTGAGAAGATTTATTTTATGGAGAAAATCATATAAGAAGTGTGGAGATCAACATGTGAGCTTCAACAAAGAAGATGAAGAAAATAGTATTGCTATAGTGAAATGGGTAAGTGCGCACCTACAGAGATGTGAGAAGAAGAGTTCTTGATAAGAATGGAATTGTATGCTTTCTTGAGTTATTAGAGTTAAAAGTGCAACATCTCTATTTGTAATCTTAGAAATGTTGCAGTACCATTAATTATTCGGACTTTAATGTCTTCGTAATTCACCACCTTAGGCTTATAGGAATTTATAATCATGCTTAGATGATAACTAAACTAAACTAAATGCATAAATTATCTTGTTTATGGGACATGCAACACTAAACTAAACTAAATGCATAAATTATCTTGTTTATGGGATCATGATTGCATGTCCTTATAAGCCTAAGGTAGTTGCGAAGACATTAAAATTCGAGTAATAACTTGCATTGCAACATTCATAAGATTACAAATAGAGGTGTTATAGAAGATGGTATCAGAGCCGACTCCAGACTTAGGTGCTTTAAGTCGGGGGATTATAGCACTTCGTTCCACATCAGATATAATAAGGATAGTGGAAGTGATTTATAAGTGATTTAAACCTTATTCGATCATCTTACAAAAGCTCTTCCTTTTCAGGCTTCAATTGACCTAAAAAGGCTTGGTGACATGGATTGACGCATCTGAAGGTCTCGGGTCTTATAGATGTTATATATCATAGCCCACTGTGAACTTGGAGGTATTTCGATAGTATGATCAGGTATGCTCCACCCAAAGGGCAGTCCATTAGACATGACAGAGTCGTTAATAATTTAAATGGGGGAGATTGTAACAATCTCGTCCCACATCAGATATAATAAGGACACTGGGATTGATTTATAAGTGATTTAAGCCATATTCATGTTACAAGAGCTCCAACTAAGGATAACAGACTTGAAATGACTTGGTGACTTGAGCTAACGCCTCTAAGTGCATGGTTTCGGTATTTTATCTAATAGGGGTGGTGATTTTTGTGTGCAAACTAGTTGGTTTAATTTGCAGGTTTTTCCACTTATAATTATTTTGTCAAGCAAGTTGTGCATTTTTCCGCTTAAGAGTAAACTTTTGTTATCTTACCAACAATGTCTAATCGATAGCCCTTGTTCAGTTTAATGGCTTTTACCTCCTTTCTTTGATCAATGTGTTCTCTAATGGTGCGCATTGTTGAGGCTTCATCCTCTTTCCAATTTGTTCCATTAGTGTTGTCTATGATCCTCGTGGGCCTGACTTGGTTATCCAAAGGCCCATATGGTTAATTGATGACAACGCGGCCCATCTTTAATTAACTCTCCAAACCAAAAGTATGAAGGCCCACAATACCGACCCAGTTTGAGCAGCCAAGGAAGATGGACACCCACTTCTTCTTCTTCTTCTTTTTTCCATCAAATTGGTGAAAATAATTCTAGTTTGATTGAATGCGAAAATTGGTGATGGAGCTCTCGATCGAGTCCAAATTTAAGGTGTCTACATCTTTCCCCCACGAGCTCTCCTTAGTTGATATTTTTTTTTATTCTCAACAATCTCTTTGATTGTAAAATGTCATTATAGTTAACCCCATGAAATTTCATGTTAACTACAGAGTATTTATTTAGATATATAATTTGTTATCACTCTTATAAACTTCTATACTTTGTGTATTTAGTAGTGTGGTTTGATTTATTATCCGGGCATAAAACAAGGTTGTGGATTTGGATGAATAAATTTGCAAATGCTTACATCCACTTTATATCCACACAAAGTCACAATATGTATATACATAATCCATAATTGGGTAACAAAATGCACTGAAATTGAAGGGCTCTTAATTGATACTGTACTCATGGACCATGATTTTGTAGAGAACGTGAACAAATTCTCTACTGCGATTTCATTAATTGAAGTCGAAATCACGTCTTTGTTGTTTGCCGTTTCTTTTCATATTCACACATTCCACAATTAGCCAAAAACTCTATGAAACTGAAAAAGACTCCTTCATGCCAACCCAAACTCTCCATAACCACACAGTTAATCCAAAATTCAATTACCAAATTTATTTTTATTTTTAAAACAATTGAAATATGATAACGACACCTAGGGCTAGCAAATGCCAACTCCATCGTATCAAAGTGTGTTAGTTACCACTGTACCATCGTATTATAGTAACCATTGTAAATTGGTACGATAATGGTAAACGTACCTATACGGAATAATACTTCTATCATGATTACCGAGTATGTATATAATTTTTAATTTTTTAAAATTTATTATTTAATGTTTTTAATATAGTTAATTATCTACTAAGTATAATATGTAGAAGATATATTATTAATGATTTTATTATCATTTTAATATATTATTATTTAATTTAAGTTGAAATGTTAAACAATTAAAACATAATGTATATTATGCAATTTAATTTGAAATAATAAAGAATTAAAACAAAATAAACTATTAATGTTTTTTCCATCATTAACCATGATATTTTAAAAAATTACAAGTTATAATCTAGATCACTAAACATGATATCATACTGATGGTAACAACAAATTTAATTAATGTACCATCTATATATAGTTGGTATGGTAGTAATAACCTAGTAGTTATCATATTATATCAACCCTAAAGACAATGACGGACCTAGAGAACTCGGGGTGGCATTAGCCCCTCTAGCCCGAAAGAAAAACCGAGAATTTTTTTTATGTTTTTTAATATTCTGTTTTTACTAATTTTGGGGTAAAAGAGTTTAAAAAGAATAAAGAATTATAAAAATAGCTTAGCTTCCTTAGTAAGAAGGTGTGTATATTGTCTTGAAGTCAAAGGTTCAAACCTATTTAATCTCACTTTTTTATAATTTTTTTCCATCTTAGTTTTCTTCTACTAAAAAATGCTTAATTAAATAACAAGTTTAAGATTTTCTTCAATATATTTCAGCAAAATCAATCTTTTTAATATATATATATATATATATATATATATATATATATATATATATATATATATATATATATATATACATATAGTATGGATATATTGTGCATAGGTCTTACGGTGTACTTTGTGCACAAACCTAGACCTTTGATCTATATGAAATGGAGGGACCGGATAGTGCCACGTGTATTGGTGGTTTTTTTTCAAAAAAAAGTGAAAGACAATCCCAATTTCACCCATGAAAACGTGTAGCGCGTGGGAAATATGGGAATATAACCCTAAACGGCGGTGTGTTGTGAAGAGCCCTACTGGTTCCAGAGGAGAATCGAATCCACGGCAAGGCGGCGCTTATGGGCGACGAAGGCGGCGGCGAAAGGCTGGTTCCAGGAGAATCGAATCGACTGGTCCCCAGAAGGGTCGACGATGACGGTTCCCAGGAGTATCTATTGATTCGATGATCTATTCGCCGATATAAATTCATTTTGCTTCAACTCGATCTCAGAAGCATCGATTTAGAGGGTGGTTCGACCTTTGTCCATCAATGGTCTCTTTCCTAGACTTTTTTTTTTGCTTTTCCGAAAGATTGCAGGCGTCTGTGTTCATATGAAATTATAAATTTGTTTTCATGGCAATTTGCTTCTTTTTTTTTGAGTAATTGGCAAATTGCTTTTCTGGAAAATTTGTTTGCTCTGTTTTGTAATTAACTTTGTTGATTTTAACTTGTAATCAACTTTGTCGAATTACGATTTTGTTTTTACATTTGGCTTTTACCGAATCAGTGTTGTTTGACTGATGCTGGGGTGGGGAGGGGTGTGGTTGAGTGGGCAGGGGCCGGCTGATCGGAAAAGTACCAAAATTGAATTCGACGATGGGAGTGGTCCGGGTGGAGGAGGGGTGTGGTTGGGTGGGCAGTGCCTGGGGAGGGTGGGTAGGGTTTTCGATAGGCATAATTTTTTTGATTTATTATTCGTTAAATTATTCAGACGTAGGTGTCAAAATTTGGTTACTAGTGGTAATGAGTTGGTAAATTATTCGGTGAAATCTGTTTTATTATTCGTCAGAATATAGACTTCGGTTTGGCAACAACATAAAATAAAACATTATTCGGTGAAATGTGAGACATTATTCGGTGAAATATGAAGCATTATTCGTATAAATTGTAAGTATTGTTTTGGAGATTTGATGTTTTTTTTAATTATCTGAAATTAATTGACAAAAAAAAATGATCATTATTCGGTGATATGTGACAAATTATTCAGTGGAATTGTTAAATTTTAATCTGAATTGAATGGAAAAAGATAACATAATTTTGATAGGATGTGAAACATTATTCGGTGAAATTGTCAAATTTTTAAACAAACAAAATTACGTGAGTCCTGCCAATAAATCACCCTCCCCAGGCACTGCCCACCCAACCACACCCCTCCTCCACCCGGACCACCCCCATCGTCGAATTCAATTTTGGTACTTTTCCGATCAGTCGGCCCCTGCCCACTCAACCACACCCCTCCCCACCCCAGCATCAATCAAACAACACTGATTCGTCAGAATATAGACTTCGGTTTGGCAACAACATAAAATAAAACATTATTCGGTGAAATGTGAGACATTATTCGGTGAAATATGAAGCATTATTCGTATAAATTGTAAGTATTGTTTTGGAGATTTGATGTTTTTTTTAATTATCTGAAATTAATTGACAAAAAAAATGATCATTATTCGGTGACATGTGACAAATTATTCAGTGGAATTGTTAAATTTTAATCTGAATTGAATGGAAAAAGATAACATAATTTTGATAGGATGTGAAACATTATTCGGTGAAATTGTCAAATTTTTAAACAAACAAAATTACGTGAGTCCTGCCAATAAATCACCCATAATAATTTATTTTTCACAAAATCATTAGAATTCTCTACATTTTGAAGAAAATCAGCAAAAAAAAAAAAAAAATTTTTTTTTTTTAAATGGAGTTGAGTTACACGTACAGCACTAGAGGGCAAGAGGAGAGATTGAGTGCTTTTTTTTAGTGGGTCCCACAAGATTTTTCAGAAAAACAAAAAAAACCACTTAAATCATGGTTATCCATTCCATTAGATCAAAGACCTATAATTGTGCACAAGATATACCCTAAGGGGTGTGTACAAAGGAACCACTCTATATATATATATATATATATATATATATATATATATATATATATATATATATATATATATATATATATATATATATATATATATATATAGGGTGGTTCATGGGTACTCATCCCTTATTGTGTAACATGAGAACACATCTTGGCCATTGATTGAATGAAATGGATGGATGAGATTAATAGGCAATTTTAGTTTTTTTTTAATTAAAAATTAGTGGGGCCTACCTCTTTTTTTTGCCCACTTGCTGGATTGGGGATGTGTGTAGTGCACTCTCCTTAAATTATTCGATGATATATCTGGATTATTCGATCGTATCGACGAATTGTACAATGGTATATCAGGATTATTCGATGGTATCGCTTGATTATTCGATGCTATAGCTTGATTATTCGACGGTATCGCTTGATTATTCGATAGTATAGCTTAATTATTCGATGGTGTTACAGTAGTATAACTAAAATTATTCAATGGTATCACAGGATTATTTGATGGTATCGCGTGATTATTCGATAGTATCGATGCATTTTTAATTCATATGGCTGTCAAATAAAAAGAACAAATCACGAAGCACAAAATCACAAAATCGATCCATACATATGAATAATTCGGCCTTCTCCCCGAATATGTCTTTCAATCGAGCAATTAAATCAAGCAATTGCAAACAAAAACGATTTCAATTAATCACAAACCTAAACTCCAAATCCACCACCAGGGAAACCCTAAACCCTTGCCACCGTGATTTCCAAGGACGGTGCAAGCGTGTTGGATCTTGTTGATGAGACCGCTCAGACTCTCCATAGTCTTCGTTTGGGAAAAGAAATCAACTCGGAAATATTGGGGGAGATCCGTAGTAGCTCTTTCCGGATCTGTAGGCGCGCCTCTTGCCTCAGCCCTTGCCCAACCCTTGTCGACCATCTGAGCACCGTCGCCAACCTTATCTCCTCCCCTGATCTCGAGCTCTAGGAGAACGGCGTCACCGCAATTCGGTCGGGGATCGGGAACCCTTTCTCGGCGATGTTGAGCGCGGCGGATCCCATGGCGGATGAAGTGCGACGGATCTCCTGAGATGTGTCAGTGATTCCATCGATTCGAATGGATCTTGTGATTCGACTGGATCTTTGATTGAGGGTGGAGTATTTGACGCTCGGAGACGGAGGCGGTCGCACCGACGGATAGATCCGACACACTAGGATGCGCCGCCATCGCCGGATTCGCCTGCCGAGAAGACAAAGGCGCCGCCATCGCCGGATCCGCCTACCGGGAAGACGAAGGCGATGCCATCGCCGGAGTCCCGCGTTTGGGCAATCGGAGCCCTAGTGGTTGCCCTTTCTCTTTCGCCCGAATCGCCGCTCTCCTCTTTCTCTCTCTTCTTTGCAAGCAAACGCACGATTTGTGGTGGTGGGGTTGGGAGTGGCTAGTACACGCGCTTGGATATAAGAGTTGTGTTGGGTTTTCTCAATTTTCTTTTTCAATTAATTAATATTACGAAATAATCTCAGCCATCCATTTTCCCTAAACCAATGGTCCAGATGTGTTCACATGTTACACAATAAGCCTTGTTCTCATATGATCTCTCTCTCTCTCTCTCTCTCTCTCTCTCTCTCTCTATATATATATATATATATATATATATATATCTCATTTTTTGATAATTTTTATTTTTCTAATTGTTTCAACTAAAATGACTATTTATATCACAAATTTAAAGTTTTTCATAACACATTTTAATATATATATATATATATATATATATATATATATATATATATATATATATATATATAAATGAAAAAAAATTCTTCAAAAAATATTTAGCCCCATTAAATTTTTCTCTAAGCCCTCCACTGCCACACCCTCGTAAATCCTTATTCCCTAAGGCTTGTTTTTGGAAACAAGGGATTTTTTGGAGGGTGGAGATTATTTTTAGAGATTTTGGAGGTGACGATGTTTTTGGAGATGTGAAAGGTAGAGTTTAATTTTTTTTATAAACCTGATTAGGCGGTTGGTTATTGTAAGTTTGTAAATGAGTATTGGATTTAAAAAGTCAAAAATACCCTTCATTTTTTGGAGTGGGACTGCTTCACTCCTCCGTTGAATTCAAGGGCAAAAAAAAATCGATTTTGGAGTCTAAGGTTAAATTTTAGTCAAATTTAACCCCCTACAACCTCCACCTTCTCCCCTCCATATCTTATGGAAAACCCTTGGTCAAACAACATTGTAGGTTACTTTTTTATAACCCCCAACAAAAAATAAATAAATGGAAAGCACGCTTTACTCTAATCCTCTTCCACCAGATCTTGGGTAAATAGATTTGATTTTATCATGTATAACGATATCTTATTTTATATTTTAGGATAGAATTAATCTAATTTTCTTTTTTGTATATATTCACATCATGAATCAATGGAAAGCACGCTTTACTCCAATCCTCTTCTACATATTGGATGATATATCATGCATTGAATTTGGGGTCGTTATATGAACTTTTAATAAATGAGAAATGATCACCATTTGATAATCCTTTATAGAGGGAGACACCAACTTATTATTAAAATTGCTTGAATTTGTTGTATTGAATTCTCCCTAGCAACTTTAAAGAGTGATTAATTTTGATTTATTACAAATCGTATCATCGATCACAACGTACTGTTTAAATTAGGGACGCTTTGATTTTGTAAAACCAATTATATATACTCCGTATTTTCTCAACTTACTTGTCCACATGGACCCCATGCGATTGTCCGCCATCGGAGTAAGTCTTCTATAATAAATTAATACAGTAATAAAAAATTAGTGTCAACTGTCAAGTCGCACTAGTTTTCTACATATATCCACACATTTAATCCAAAATTAAATTTTATTTTATTAGCAATAGAAATATGACACTCATAGATCCGTAATTTGATAATCTTAATGTTAGCAAACGTTGACATTAACGTTTACTCGTATTGAGTATGACACCAAGTCACCAACTATGATGCTTCAGTGATCGACAGTCACGGAGGCAGGAGCCAGGGGATGGCTCCAGCCCCCAGTTCGGAACAAAGAAAAAAAAATAGAAACTGATTTTTCATTGTTCATAATTTTAGAGGCGAAAGAGTTTTATATTAAAAAATCAATAATTTATAAAGTATGCTTAGTAATTGGAGTAGTTGGTATGAAGTGGGTCTTTAAACCATGATATCTTTGGTTCAAACTCTAATAGTTGTATTATTTTTTTTAGAATTCTTTTTGGTTATATAAATATTTAAATGTCTTTTAAAAAAATCATTCCCCATATAGGTGTAGAAAAACAAATTCGACAATTACATTTAACTCAATTTTTTCTTGACTCTGCCAATGGTGAGCAATATAATAGAGAACGTGGCATCAGAAGTCCGAATTTAAGTATGCTTGGACGAGAGTAGTACTAAGATGGGTGACCTCTTGAGAAGTTCTCGTGTTGCATCCCCTTAAAAACCTTATAAAATACCCCCTCCGTCCTAAAATACATGGCCTTTTAGGCCTTGAACTTTTGTCAAAAATACATGAGCTTTTAGGTTTGTAGGGTAATTATTACCCCTAAAAAAGTACAACATTAGGTAAAATTTAAGAGTTCTCCCCTCTATAATAATAATGAGATTTAAATATAAATATGTTTCCTTAATTAATGTGCAATGGTCTAAAAGACCATGTATTTTAGGACGGAGGGAGTAATAGAGAACGTGGCAGAGTTGAACGAGAGATAGATGGAAAAAGCAAACGCATGGATTTAACGTGGGAAATCCGAGAATCAGGAAGAAAACCCACAAGTAGAGATAGATGGCAAAAACAAACGCATGGATTTAAAGTGAGAAATCCCAGAATCCGGAAGAAAACCCACAAGCAATAAGAGTTGATGAATCCACTGTCTATCAAAAGGGTGTGTTTGTCACTAGGTTATACTTTAAGGGGTGGAGATTATATTTACATGAGTAATTGAAGTGAAAATAAAATAACTCCGATATAACACCATATAATGTTTAGTGGATATAAGGTTATTCTTTTTATTAAATTATAAAATTGCCCCTTGTTTTACCTTATGCATACTGGTGAATAATTAAATGTCGTGATTTAAAATTCCCAAAGAGTATCCAAGCTAACAGGTAGTATAGGTAAAGCAAGGAGTTGATCTCGAGAAGAACACGTATGACTCTTAAATACATATGCAATGCAATGTATTAAAGCAAAGGAATAATGTAAATAGAAACCTAAATCAGCAATGACCGGAATAACAAATAGTAATATGACGAGTAATATAGCTTTACTTACATTCCTGACAATAGTAATTCTATCATTGGGTTGTTATGCAATAATGGTTACGCAATTATCCTTGTGTCGGTTTAAGCACATAATTGAAGTAGGTCAAACCTGCCGTTAATTAACACCACCTAACTCCCTAAACTTTTGCATATTTGGGTGAGTAAAAATAAGTCCCTAACACCTATCAAATAAACATTATGTCTCCCATATATTGGACTTGCATTGTTACCTAGTTCTCATCTACAGGTGTACAGCTATCGCTTGCACTAAAAGAAATAATATGTACTTGTTAGTTCTCCGACATTATCATGAGTCCATACCCGTCACTACATGACATGCTAGCTACTAACGAATTAAGGTCCGCAATAGCGGAATGAAACTATAATCTTAGCATGATGCAAATCTATATATCCTAATGGTCAGTTAAGATAAACAAAAAACGTTAACACTTGTGCAATATTAGCACGGAGATAATTGAAATAATCATAATGCATAACTTATACCATAACATAATTTCATATAAAACAACCCCCATATGTCTGTAACCATTATATTGAAATGCAAGCAAAACTATAAAGAACTTTAGCCGAGCATGGCTCACCTCGGAAAACTAATAAAATTGAATCTAAAATCTTCGAATCGATGTCTGAGATGTGTCTAAAACCCTAAGTCTAATGGGGTATTTATAGGCCTTGAAATCAGTTAAAAACCCTATCTGTGGCATCGTCTTTGAATGCTAAGCAAGATCTTCAAAGGATATGAAAGAATCTCATTTAGATAAAGATCCGACTCTGCATAGTTATCCTGCTTTGGTAGTTGCCTATGCAAGGCTGGCGGGCGCCGTTCCTTGGCTAGTGCTTCAGTTCTTCATGCGGGTGCCTAGGATTCCTGGGGGGGTGCCGTGATAATGAATGTTTTGCATAGGCTTTTTCGGTAGTTTTAAGGTAGTATAGGTTGCATATTTACATGTTTTAAGCATAAAGCGCATTCATTGTCTTTTATTTGCAAAGTTCAGAATCTACGCGTTTTTTGTCTATTTATCCAGGTTCTTGGAACTCAACCCGATCCAACTGATATAATCTGAATGCCCGAAAAAATTTGTGTCAAGATCCGAAATTTTTGACTTGAAATGTTTTTATCCAAACCTGAAAACCTGTATTTTTCTAGATCAAATAGGTTTCAACCCGATGAGTGGTGACCGGCTGACTTGGTTTGTTAAAATAAAACATTGACGAATTAAAAGCCAAGAAAACCCAAATTCATGTAAGGGTAAGTTCCGTAATTAATATATTATTAAAATTAATTAATTTATAATTATATATTATTAAAATTATTCATGGAGATTCCAATTTATTACATTTTATAATTACAACCACTCGATCTTTCTTTTTCAAATTAAATTTTATATTAAGAAGTATTTATATTATTCCCTCTGATAGGTAATATTTAATTTTTTTATTTTTCAACACATTTTCTAAAAAGATAAATAAGTCAAATATTAATTTTTTAATTAAAATTTTAAAATAATTTTATACTCATTAGTCATTACAAATCGGTAAGAAATAATTTCAAAAGTTAATTAAATGTTTGATATTTTATAGACTTTTAAATTTTATTAAAAACCATGAGTAGTAGTAAAAATCAAATATGTTAGATCGAAGGAGTGGGGCTAGCAAATGGTACGGAAATTACCATACTAATCACGTACCAATCACAAACCGACTATGTTGGTAATTACCACACTTGTGGTAACAGACATGGCGGTAACCATCATGATGGTAACCACGTGAAGGTGGTACGGTAATGGTATATATATATAATTTAATATTGTATTGTTTTTACCTTTAAGTTTTAAGTTTTTAATTACTTTATATTTTGTGTTTAGATTTTGACCTAAATTGGATATTTCTACTGTTTCTAGTCTCTTCGTTAGTTCGTTCAAACAGACAAACACAAAGGAGAACCAAGTGGCAACCCTAGCCTCCACTCTTTAGTCTCTTCGTTCAAGGCTTCCGAGTTCCGACCGTTCAAGGGTCTTGGGGTTCATTTGGAAGAAGCACCGGCGCCGGAATGAATGCACGAGGTAAAGGTTTTTCTAGCCCTAGGCCGCTTGACGTCGGGCTTTCCATAGGTGATCGAGGTAGAATAACTGATGGGGTTGGAAGTCAGGGGACTCAGAGCATCGGGGTTGTTGCCGAAGGAGGGATTCTATCACCTGGGACGAGTGGTAAGTCCTTCGATTTGTTTCAATTTAAAATTGTCTGATAAATGTTGATAATGAGATTGTAGGTGTGGAGACGGATGTGTTATTTTGGATTAATTTGAGATTTTGAGTTTAATTAATGAGATTATTGTTGTCGACTCGAGCTGTTGAGCAGACCCAAACCATTGATCTTTGTCTGTTCTCTTGTGTTTTTATTCAGGTGGACAAGTAAATCTAGCTCTTCTCCATCTATTCATTCCGAGCCCTTGTTGTCTGATGAACCTGTTGATATACAACCCTTACACACTAATGATGCTTCCACGGATATACAACTTTCTCAAACATCCCCAGAGGTTGGGAAGAAACGAAAAGAGCCATCTCCCTCAAGAAACACGAGTGTTTTGTGGGGGAACCTTCACCAAATGTAAGCTCCTTAACTCGGATGTTGTTGATGAAGATCTTCGCACTTGCAACCTTTTTGGGACAAAGGTTCCTTGTTCTAGAAAGAAAAATGGGACAAGCTTAATGTGGAACACTACTAAAAAAACAGGAAATAGCTACGGATTTTTAGCCACGAATGTCAGCCGACTCTTTTTTGGTTGCCAATAGCAATGACATTGGCTACGGCTTTTCTTGCCCATGGCTATTTTCGTGGCTGACGTTCACCCAAGAATGCCACATCATCAAATTCGTGGCTAATAGCAACGAGCACAATGTCCGTGGCTAATTTCCTGGTTGAAGAAGTGGATGATAGTGGTAATTAGCCACGAAATTAGCTACGAATGCTTATTTCGTGGCTGTATTCGATGCTGATTTGGCAACAACATCAACCTCGTGGCTAAATCCGTGGCTATTCAGCATCAGAAATTCGACAATGGAATGGACACGAGGTGAGTGGGCTTGGATAGATTATTGTAGGCGGGTCGGACACAGGGTGAGTGGGCTTGAATCGTAGCTGAATCCGTGGCCAACAAAGAAGAAGAAATGTTATGGGCTCGACATGGATCAATATCCCATTAGAAATGATCAGCCCAATTACCTTATTAGCTCGTAGAATCGGTTCCGCTATATACACCCGAAACCCTGCACGTCGGAATTGACGTGCAGGGTTAAAGTGGGTTAATTAATTTTTTAAAAGTGCTAATTAGTGGGAAAGGGTTGCACGTTGAAAGGGACGTGCATTTCTGATGAAAGATTTGCGGTGTCCCTAACAACACCCCCGTAGAATGAAATGTGTATTTAGCAACGACTCGGTCCGTGGCTAAATCCGTTGCTATTACGGATGAGGTCGACGTTAATGCGCATTGTACTTTACCTGCGTTTTAGTGGTTGGGTGCATTAATTGGGGCCGACCCACTTGTTTGTCTTCTAGCTTGGGTGAACATGGCCATTTGCAAATGGATGAAGAGCAGAAAACCTCCAATTCACTACTTGTACGAGGTAAGTGTCATTTTTCTTAATCACTTAATTACCTATGTTATATTATATATTTTCGTTTTTAATTTAATTTCAAGAGTATATATTGATTATAAATATAATGGGTAATCATATATATTGAATTGTTATTACAATGAGAGTTAGGAAATGGGTTTGAGTTTTAATTGGAAGAATTTGTAAATACGCTTATATATGTAATTAAATAGGATGTCATTTAAAAATTGGTTGGAAATGGCATTTTTAGGATATCAATTATTGCAATTTTATTCAATGTTATGTATATGTAATAATTTGAAAGTGGGTTTTGGGAATTTGTAAAATGTTTATTTGTAAATAGATGATGAAATTAAAAATTGGTTGTAAGTTGACATTTGTCTGATCAATGGTTACAATTTTATTCAATTATGTATGTAACTATTTGAAAGTGTAGTAATGTGTGTTTATAATGAATTGGAAATTTATGATTGTTCAATTATTTATTACAAACTAATTTGTAATGTGTATTTACTATATATACAGATTGATTGAATTTGATAAAAATGGATGATCGTACATGGATGTATGACATGTACTTGTAGGATCGTGGATGATTAAAGCATGAATACTTCGCAGGGGTGGATAAGTTTATAGATTTTGCTTTTAGTCAAGAGTTTTACATCGATGAAGGTAAGATAAAGTGTCCATGTAGGAAATGTGTGAATTGCAAATTCAAGACAGTAGATACTGTGAAGGACCATTTATATCGTCGCGGGTTTATGTTCGGTTATTATCGTTGGACAGCACATGGTGAGACTATTGCACCTCCATATCGTGAGCCAATGGTAGGGGGAAACCAGTGGGCTATGTATGATCAGTTAACGACATAACAGAGGATGGTATTTGACGTTGCAGGGCCAAGCTTTATTCCTCCATCATGGTTTAGCCCATATATTAATGTCGACGATGTTTCGAATAATGGGGATGATGTTCAATTCCAACCAGCTGAAGTTAACGAGGTCGATGAAATGAGTGAAGATCCGGTAGGAACCGAGGAGGCTAATCTGTTGTCCACACGGTTTGCAGATGTGCTGAGAGCAGCTGATGAACCTATGTTCCCTTGGTGTACTATACATACACAGTTGTCTTTTGTGAGCCGACTTATGAGCTTGAAGTGTGAATATAATGTTCCTTAAAGTCTATTCAATGGTTTCTTGCAATTGTATGATGAAGTGCTACCTCATGACCACAAGATTCCCACCAGTTACTATGAAACTGAGAAGATAGTTCGAAATTTGGGGCTACTGGTGGAAAGAATAGCAATGTGTCCCAACGATTGTATGTTGTATTGGAAGAGTGATGTGAATGAAGAATCATGTATGTGTTGTGGTCATGCAAGATATGTTGTTAGTGCTACAGGAAAGCGTCGTGAACCGAAGGTTTTATTATACTTGCCTTTAGCTCCGATGCTACAGAGACTATATGCTTCCGAGGTGACAGCCAACCATATGACTTGGCATGCAGAACACGTAACAGAGGAGGGAATGATGTGTCATCCTTCAGATGGAGCAACATGGAAGAGGTTAGACACAAAGCATCCTGATTTTGCCTACGAGCCTCGTAATATTCGTTTGGGCTTATGCACGGATGGTTTTGCTACATTTAACAACTCTGGTCAGAGTTATTCAGTGGAGCATCTCATTGTACATTTGCCATATGAGGCCCAGATAGGTGGTCTAGTTCATTATCAATGGATGTATCCGTTCGAGAGAAATCTATTCCAATTGAAACTAAAGATCTTTCAAAAGAGTAATGTGGAAGGGTCGATCGTGATGGCATACTTACGGGAATAAATAGCTTATTTTCCGTGCACCGCTTCCCTTCGCATGTTCTTTCAAGGTTGAGGAGACCAGCAAGAAACGACATCGTTGACGATGACGATTGTGCTTTCTCTATTTTCAATTATCCCGGCAAGGGTAGTGGGAAGCAACAAATACGGTGGTTGACCGAAGATGACGAGTGGAGGGCTGCACACACATACGTGTTGCTCAACTGTCCGGAAGTGCAACCATATATTGAGTAAGGAAAAACCCAAGCACACACATGTTATTTATGCTTATATATAAGTATATAAATATATTTATTTATCTTGCTCAACTTTATTCGGTGTAGGATCTTTAAGACTATCATGGGGGATAATCTTGAAGATGACCTCATTGAAAATGAATTCGTGAACTGGTTTAAGAATTATGTAAGTGTTATTACATTACCAAAACGTTTACATTAATTTGTTCATGTTTATAAGTTTCATAATTCAAATGTGTATAAATGTGTTCTGTAGGCCTTAGATAGAGGAAATGGAATTGGTCATGGAGATCTGCTGTGGAGTTTGGCATGGGGTCCTAACGTGAAAGCAATTTCTTGGCCAACATACTTCTCCAATGGGTATAAGTTCCACACTCTGCAACATGGTGCTGGGAAATCTACAATGAACAATGGGGGTTTGTGTTCGAGGGTCCAACTACGCGAGTCCTAAATCAGATTTTTTTGGTCTCCTCGAAGAAATCATTGAGCTCGAATACCCAAGTGCACTTGATCATCCGCTGAAAGTTGTCCTGCTCAGGTGTCGATGGTTTGATCCGACGACACTTGGGACAAAAGTTCATCTAATGTACCAGTTTGTCGAAATCAATCAGAAGAAACTGTATAGAAGGTAAGAGCCTTTTCTACTCGCACAACAAGCACTGCAGGTTTATTATCTTCAATATCCAGGAGCCACACGTGAACGTATGGAGTGGTGGCATGTGTGCAAGACAAGGCCTCGCAACCGAATTGAACAACGGTGGAATGCAGAGGGCCTAGCTGTAGCAAATGCTTATCAGTCGGATGAAGTCATCACCCCGGAATTCTCCATCAACTTAGAAGTAGACAACTCGCTGACAACCTTGCGAGATCCTTCAGGTGCGATCGAAGTCTGTGCTTAATTGATTTGCCTGCTGTCTGAGTTTTACATAACACCTTGTGCAGATAAAAGCTTGATTTTACTAATGGCAACATGAAAGCTATTAATATTTTCAAATTTTCACCAACACAATTCCCTTAAGACATAAATCTACTACTATTTTCAGATTTTCACCAATACAATCCACAAGATTACCAACATGACACCTACTACGATTTTCAGCACTACATTCTCCCTTTGGATCTTCACAAAATCTGTGCTCAACTTAAAAAAGTCAGAGGCTCCATGATCTTCATTTGTGATAGCAACACCATAACTCTTTCTTTGGATCTTCATGCTTTTGTTAGTGTCATGAGCATCCAACCATCTGAAGTAGGTGCACTTTTCATCTTCCTACAAACAAGTACAAAAAAAATATCAAACCAAGCAAACATGCTACCAAGCTTATCTCAAAGGAAGCATAGAGCATCCAACCATCAGAAGTAAGTTTCAGCCAGATTTATATGCATACAGTCTACGGAAGGAAGCATTTTTCAGCCAGATTTATGGTCATTGCGAGGTTAACTTCAACTTTCATTCTATAAGCTTATCTCAAAGATGTACCAAACTTATTTAGGACAACAGATCTGACAGAAAATCACAACCATATTATGCATACACCAGTGCTATCTCTTTTGACAGAAAACCCATTCTACAAGCTTAAGTTCAACTTTCATTCTCCAATTCATGATTAGGCAATATCACAACCATTGTGCATTAAGTCTACTATTTCGGACAGCAAATCTGAGAAACCCTGTACAAACTCAAGCCGATAATGGAAAACATAGCAAATCTGACACAAAATCACAACCACAGTATGCATACGTGCTAACTCTTCTGACAGAAAACTCATTCTACAAGCTTAACTTCAAATTTTATTCTCCAATTCATGATTAGGCAAAATCACAACCATTATGCATTAGCTCCACTATTTCGGACAACAAATCTGAGAAAACACTAACAGTAGGGAAGCCATGCTTGATATCCACAGTGGAATCCCTAAAATTGAAACTGTGATATCCACATTGAATCCCTAAAGTTTGATAACGAATTTGAAATGACAGTTTCATATCCACAATGGAATCCCTAAAATTGAAATCAAATTCAAAGACCCTACCAGTTTCCCCAATTCGAAAATCCAAAATTAAAATTTGATCGACCTTGTGCGATAAATGACAGATTTGGAATCATACATTCCATAATGGACAAACATAAAATTTTCTTCCCAAATTTCTAGTGTATTTGCAAGTTTGCAATCTCACAGGGAAGCCATGATTGCACCTTTCGATTGAGGATTCGTCATCAACTCTTCTCCGAGCATTTGATTTCATGGATGAGAATTGTTGTCCCCAACCCTTTGTCATCCTTAGAAAGCCTCTGCCCTTCGTTGTCCCTAACCCTCCGTCGTCGACTCTTCTCTTCAGTATCTGCTAGATCTCTCCAGCCAAGCTTCGTTCGTCTCTACACATTTCTCTCCGGCCAAACTTCGTTCTTTCATTTTCCTTTGAAAAAAAAATTGGGAAATAAATTATGATATGGCAAATTGGTAATTTCCCCAACAGTAGATGCATTTTTCCTTTAACTATGTGAAATATGTATAATAGCTTTTTTAAATTAATTACAAAGAAATAAAAACTTATATTGCAACTACGTGTACATATATATGATCGTCACATTTTATTTATAATATGTTCTCAAGTCATATAATTATAGTATTTTGTTTCGAATAATCCTCCAATTTAGGGTTTAGGGTTTAGGTTTGGGGTTAGGGTTTAGGGTTTAGGGTTTAGGGTTAGGGTTAGGTTTTAGATCAAGGTAGCTCACTCAATAGATTGAGTGGTGAATATAGTTGGTGTTGCTTGTCTATTTGTATTTATGAAGTGGCATGGATGCCACGTGTGTGTTTTCTGACGTCCATGTGGCGTGTTTTTCGATGTAGGGTTTAGGGTCTAGGGATTAGGGTTTAGGGTTAGATGACGATAGAACACTCAATATATAGATCAAGTGGTATAGTTAGTCCTCCAACCTATATTTGTAAATATTATTCTTACATTTCGTTTTCAGTTATCATAATTCTTACATTTCATACACATTCCTCATATGTGATCGTGATGAAGATAGTTTGTTTCGTTTTTCATAAAATGTGTGCCTCTTATAGGGTTGAAATAAATAAAAGCATTTTTCATACAAATTTCTTATATTTAGTGTTGTGATCGAGATAGTTTTTTCCTTTGTTACAAAATCTGGGTTGAATTGTTTAGGGTTTACATATTTTCTCGATTCACCGAGATAGTGCATTTGGTCGAGGTAGTTTCGATGAAGATAGTGGAGTGTCGAGTATTCAATTAATGTAGTGATCAAGGTACTGTGTTTTGGTTGTGGAAACTCGATCAAATGTACAAGGTATTATACTTATATAAAACCTAAAGTAACTTTTAAAAACTTTAGCAATTGTTGTGTGTGTGTATATATACATATTTAGATAGTAAAACCATTGTTTTGAAAAAACTTTAGCAATGTAATTGTTGTTTGTGTGTATGTGTGTGTGTGTGTGTGTGTGTAGGTATGTGTGTGTGTATAGGTAGTGTGTGTGTGTGTGTGTGTGTGTGTGTGTGTGTGTGTGGTGCACAATTTTTACTTTTTTATTGAATGAAAATAAAATAAACTAGTGTTGTATTGTATACAAATTCCATAAAGTGAAAAATTGGGAGGGAAATCAAAAAGTCGGGAGGGAATCCAAATTTGGGAGTGAAAAGTTTGGGATTTTAGAAAACCCTCAAACGAAACTCTCTCTCCTCACATTTGAGAAAACCCTCACACGATCCTCTCTTTCCTCACATTTCAAAAAACCCTAGCTCTCTCAATCGCTCCTCACAATTTCTCAAACAACCACTCTCTCAATCGCTCCAATCATATGAGGAGGTGTGACACGAAAATCTACTCGCATTTTGAGCTCCAGCTCCAGACCACCGTTGGCCCTAAACCAGAACACCGACGAAGGCAGTACGGTCGAGGTCTTCGCTGGCTGTGCCACCCACCGACCCCTCTCGGCCGGTACTCGTCCCTTCTCCAAAGCTCGCATCTCCTACTAGGTTTTCACCCTGGAAACATCCACCTACCGCCCCCTCTCCAACGGTAACCGACCATAACCCTAAACCCTCCACTGGTCCACCCTCCATTGCACCCTCTCCACCGATCCACCCTCCTACTAGAGCGTCGCCCCGAAAACATCAATCCATTGCCCCCTCTCCACCAGTCAACCCTCCTACCAGAGCTTCCCCCCAAAGAGTTCAACCCATTCGCCTCTCCCCACCGGCGACAACTACTCCCGCTTTGCCCTCTGAACCCCCACCTCACCCGACCAAAACACGTACAAGATCTCAAACCCCTGCCCTCTCCCAACCGGTGTCGTCCTCTGCCCCAGTGGTGAGCTCCGAACCCCCTGTCCCCTCCCAACCGTAGCCATCCCCTGCCCCAGTGGTGAGCGCCGAATCCTCTACGCCCGCCCAACCCAACTCCTCTTAACCTGGGCTCTCGACTTCCTCGGTGGCGACTCAGGCGTCCTCCCAATCTCAACCTCCACTGGTGTCAAACCACAATGACATTCATTCATCGTCAAGGACAAAGAAGAGCATCTCTGAAAACCATAATGACTCGGCTGCCCAAGGAAGTGAGGAATCTTCTAGGTGGAACAAAAATGTGCAATTGAACTCGTTAATGGAACGTAAGTGAAATGTCTTTCGATTTCGGTTTCATAATTTCTAAGTAATTGAACTCGGCTGCTCAATGATTGATGTTGTTTGTATGTATTTTGCACTATGTATGTATGATTAGGATTGTATGATCAGTCAGTTATGCCCATTTTATCAGTAAGTTGCAATTGAACTTGTTGGTATATATTGTTGGTATGTATTGAACTCGGCTGCTCAATGTTTGAGTAGGTAGTTAATCTATGATTAGGACTGTGTGATGCCCATTATATCATTTCAATTGTTTGCATTCTGTATTAAACTGAATTAAAAAGCTCTTTATGATTGATCAGTCAGTTATGTAAGTAATGGATTTGGATTCCTCTTATTGACATTACACTGAAATAAAAAGCTCTTTATGATTGGTGCATTTCAATTCGATCTATTCTGTATAAATCTGAATTCAAAACTATTTATGATTGGTGCATTTCAATTGTATGTATTCTGTATAAATCTCAATTGTATGTATTGTTATATTTCCTACTTTCCTACTTTCTATATATGACCTGATGAATAACCTGATGATGATTTGATGAAACCAATCCTACATTTGGAGTCCTGACACAGATCATTCACTCGCATTTCGATGGCCCATACATACGCTGGACCAAACATTGGAGCTATGGTGGGAAATGTTCAAGGTACAATACAATTAGCTCTTTACTGGTTACTTTTATTTCTTTTGGATGCATGAATACACACACACAGTCTTTAATCCACTGTTTTTTCATTATGTGTAGCATCGATGTGCATGGGATGAAAATGCATTCCCAGAATCAGTAGTTCACAAGGCCTTCAACACTAGGGGAGGGGACCACTTGAGGAATGTTTTTGGGAAGGCACGCACTGGAATAACAAAGAAAAAGCCTACGTGGGTCAAGCAAGTGATATGGAAGCAAATGTGGGAGACATGGGGAAATGAGGGCAAATTTCTACATCAATCTGAAGTGAACACGCAAAACAGAGCCATAGCAACAAAGAAGGGCATTTCAATTTTCAGCAGCGGTTCGGTTGCAACAACTGTTATCAAGAATCGACACTACAAAAAAACAATTTAGCATCGGCAATTAACCGTGGCGAAAAGCTGATCTGGGGAGGGAAAACCTATTTAGCCACGAACGTAGTCACGGGAAACTAGGGGTGGTCAAGTCTGTGGTGGCAAAATGATAATAGCTACGGATGATTGTCGTGGCGACCAACCTAGCCACGGCATAGCTACGGAATAGCGACGCTTGTCCAAAGGAACCAAATTTCGCCACCCAAAGATTTGTCGTAGCTAGGTAAGTTTCATCCAACAATTTCCCACCCAAATTTGGCGCCATTTTTTACCATTTTGCGACGGTCTGCTGCCGCGGCTACTAGAGTAGTACCCAAGTTCTAGCCAGAGAGTTGTCGTAGCTAGGATGCCGTGGCAACAGTATGAAATTGTAAAAAAAAATATACCGTCGGAATTATGGTGCCTTTTCACACCTTGCCACGACAAGTACCCGATGCTATTTTCCTCGGCTATTTCTCCATCTCGCCACGGTATATAGCAGTTGCCAAGTGTAATGGCTGCCCATTTTTCTCCTGTTTTCATTCTCATAATCCAAACCTGTCCTAATGTGCCTAATCGAACATCTCCTAATGTGTCTATCGAAGCAACTTCACAAAAAGTGTACAACCATAACAATTCTTCCAAATTACATTTTCAGATAAAGCAAAAGTGCATTCAACATTGTAATTACACCTAATTGTTTGAAAGGTCACACAAACGACTTATGCATTCAAAGTCTTCAGTCTAAAGTTCAAACTTCCTGACAAAATGAGAATGTACTTACATAAAGCCAAAAATTGGGCGCAATGTCTTGATCTTGGTGCCATTTTGAATCCCCTCTTCACCACTTCATTCAGCAAGCCTTTCAGGAGGGTCGTCACTGCATGCATCATCATCTTCTTCCATAGATTCATCATCATCTTCAGCGGTGATCGGGTCGGGGTCTTCAGTGCTTGATCGAGGGGGGAGGGGATAAGAGAAGAGCTCCTTCTCCTATAGACTCTCTCTGATGGACACTGTTTTTCTATAATAAAAAGCACATAAAAAAAAGATTTATCGAAAGAAATAGACTCGACTTTATCTAACAAAAAAAATGTAGAGCATTCACTTGATTTATCGAGAGAAATAAAGTTCCCCTATTCGGATCTTGAAAAAACAGTACATACCAAACATTTAGTATAACATTCACTTGATGATTGTATAGGTCACTAGAACTAAGTGATAACATGAGACAAAGAGTTATATATCCTTTGTATTTTATCTTTTTTTCTTTTCAATTTTTTTTGTGAGCCCAAAATATTTTGGGCAAGTATTGGCGATCACCGCCAGTGCCACAAGCCTTAAAATGTAGTTAGCTTACTTCAGATAGGGTGTCACTACATCAATATGAAATAAGATCCATCGATGTATTTGTGCTCGCGTTATTTCTGGAAGAATAAATGCCTTTCCCCTATTGTCATCGTTTGCATTCCTTCTTGGAGGTATCTGGGACTTGCTCTCCGCATCTTCTAGATATTGAGCACAAAAGTTCATGCATTCTTCCATAACATACCTTTTCGCTAATGATGCTTTTGGGCATGCATGTTGTCTTACATAAGTCTTCAAAGTAAGGAGAAACCTCTCTATAGGGTACATCCAACGAAACTGGACAGCCCCGCCAATTACAGCTTCCTCGGCAAGATGTATCGGCAAATGCTCCATTACATCGATAAAAGATGGTGGAAATATTTTCTCAATCTCACAAAGAGTTATGGTAATGTCATAACGACTTTCTTCCAATGTAGCACGAGAATTGACCTTCGAGCACAACCCCTTGAAGAACTTCCCTACGTTAATCAGAACAGAAACCACATTCCTATGCAAGGAACTCCGTACACATAGTGGAATGAGCTTTTGTATAAGGATGTGATAATCATGGCTTTTAAGCCCTCCAATGGAACGATCCTTCAAATTAACTCTCCGAGCAATATTGGAGCATGAACCATCAGGCATTCTTGCTTGGGATAAGGCTAGCAGAAACTTATCTTTCTCGTCATTGTCCATCTCAAATTTAGCTCTCTCATAATACTCAGCACTAGTCTCCGTGCGCTTCACATGGTACTCCTTTTGAATTCCCAAGCTTTCAAGGTCACGACGAGATGAGACGTTGTCCTTGGTTTTTCCTTTAACTCTCATGATTGTGTGTGGAACATTTTCGGTAAAGTTTTTCTCAGCATGCATTGCATCTATACTATGCGGTAGAATATTGTCTTTCCAATAAGGTAGCTCAAACAAGATGCTTTTTTTCTTCCAATTATGCTTTTTTTTTGGATGGATCCCTTCCCGGTTTCTCAGGTCCCATCTTATGTCTCGCGATCATGTCTTGCTTTTTATAACAGGTAAGCACCCCATTCTCATGAAGTTGTGACAGACGTTCAACCTCGGTCATTATTGGAGGAGCTTCGGCAAATTCTCATCCATTGTAGAAGGACTTTGCATCTCTTCAGTACTTGTGATCATATGGAAAGAACCTCCTACTCTTCCCGAAAGACCACTTGTGGCTAGCATTCAAATATGTTGCTCCTGACTTTGTGTTGCAATTTGGGCACCCATATTCACCTTTAGTACTTCACCCGGATAAGTTGGCATAAGCAGGAAAGTCGTTGATGGTCCACAGTAAGCAATTGAAACATTTGGTTGGTGGAAGCATCAAAAGTTTCTATGCCCACTTCCCATAGTTCATTCAATTCATCAATTAATGGCTCCAAATACACATCTATCTTATCACCGGGCCCTTTCGGTCCATCAATGAGCACAGAAAGATATATAAATGGTTGCTTCAAGATATACATGGGTGGCAAATTGTACGGAACTAGGATAACAGGCCATGTGCTATAGCTAACATTTTGATTTCCAAACGGATTAAATCCATTGGAGGCAATTCTTAGACATACATTCCTCATCTCTGGTCCAAACGTCGAGAGGGTAGCATCAAGATGCTTCCAAGCAGGAGAGTCTGCAGGGTGCCTGAACACACCATCATTCACACGCTTCAAGCAATGCCGTTTCATAAGAGTTGCTGACTGCGTTGTAGCAAACAACCTCTACAATCTTGGTTTCAACGGAAAGTATCTTGCTTGTTGTGCAGCTCTTCGTGTCCCGGATTCTGAACCTCCAGTCATTTCCCTCCATCGAGATGCATTGCATATTGTACATTCATCTCGGTGTGCATCTTCATTTCGAAACAACATACAACTATTAGGACACGCATCCACGGTTGTGAAAGTGAAACCTAAATCATCCACCAACTTCTGGGCTTGATAATAAGACTTAGGAAGGCTAACAACTCTTTAAAAGAGTTGTATGTCCATCCGTGCAAACTTTTGGCTTGTAATAGGCGAACAGCAAAAGACAAAGTCGTATGTTTCTTAGAACCAGGATATAGAGGTAGGTGCGCATCTTGCATCAGCTTCATAAACTGCTTAGTGGACTCAGTTGGCCTAGGAGTAGCACCTATCCTCTCACCATCATCATTCTGATGTTGAGAGGATAGGTGCAGGTATATTGGTGGTTCGTAAATCATCTTCAACTAATCTAGCCATATCCACATCCATATACCCATCCGATGTAGGTATCCCTTCATTCCTCTGTTGTGGTTCCTCAATCAAATCATCAATGCTCTCACCATGTTTAGTCCACAACTTATAGGCAACCCAAAATCCATTAGTATGAAGGTGCTTCCGCACAACTTCCCTACCATACAACTGCATATTTCTATATTTCCTACAAGGACAGTATATGCAAGAACCAACATCCTTGTTGGCATATGCGAAGTCTAAAAATTCATCTAACTTAGCAAAATACGGCACGGAAACTCTAGTTCCCCAGTCAATCCATGACTTGTCTATAGGCATTGTAATGACCTATATATACACGAATTACTTACACCTACATCAAAGACGTACAGAGCGCATATGATGTCTTTGAAAGAAATACATATAAGTCTGAAGGTGAATACATGCATAGATAGGCACAGATACAGAAACTGTTAAAGGTGATCTACTTTTGAAAGAAGTGGATGAATACACTTCTGAGTGAGTATGTTCATACTACTATAAGTATTACTCAAGTTAATAGAGTTATTTAAACAAGTATCACCTTTTACTTTTTTATGTAAAAGTAGATGCTTTGTGTAATAGGCGATCTGTGTTTTGTACAGAGATGTGTACTTACAAAATATAATTTTGTAAGTTTACTTATCTTCATTGGTATACAAACTTTAGCGATATATTTTAACAAATGAGTAAAGAATTGGGAACATTGATTGGGTGTTTTAGAGTATTATAAACAAAGTAAAGAAGCAATTGTACTAATTTGTAAGTTTACTTATCTGAATTGGTATACACAGTAGCTTTAGGGATATATTTTATGAAATGAGTAAAGAAGCAAGAATTAAGAACACTTAAAGAGTGAATACAAGTTACAGTCAACCATGAATTGAGAACATGGATTGGGTGTTTTAGAGTGTTATAAACAAAGTAAAGAAGCAATTGTACTAATTTGTAAGTTTACTTATTTGAATTGGTATACACAGTAGCTTTAGGGATATATTTTATGAAATGAGTAAAGAAGCAAGAATTAAGAACACTTAAAGAGTGAATACAAGTTACAGTCAACCATGAATTGAGAACATGGATTGGGTGTTTTAGAGTGTTATAAACAATTTAAAGAAGCAATTGTACTAATTTGTAAGTTTACTTATTTGAATTGGTATACACAGTAGCTTTAGGGATATATTTTATGAAATGAGTAAAGAAGCAAGAATTAAGAACACTTAAAGAGTGAATACAACTTACTGTCAACCAAGAATTGAGAACATGGATTGGGTGTTTTAAAGTGTTATAAACAAAGTATAGAAGCCAAAGAACAACTAAAACTTTTAGAAACAAAGCTCACAGTTCAACAGTAGTGGATCTATTGATTCTTCAAAAGTCGGGTGGTCCTGAAACTCAAGTACTTTCCCAAACGGTAAGTATATCTGTACGCAATTGCACATACAATTTGAAGTCAGTAAGAAGAAAGCAAGGAAACAGAGATATGAAAAACATAATGACAGCATACACCCACTCAATCACCAAAAAAAATATTAAGATATATGTGGTTACTTCATGATATTGATATTGATGTGTTATTGCTCCTTTAAGAGGGCTAGAAAAGCTAGTAGGATGATAAGAAACATGTGTGAGCATAAATTGGTCTTGCACTTGTCCACTAAAGACAAGGGCTATAAAGGCTAAAAGGTAATTTTTATTCTTTTATTACTTTTTCAAAAAAAAATACCTTTATTATTTATACAAAACTTTAAATGTACATTAACATATATTTATAATAAAAGTCCATAAAAGTCCAAACATACAGAAAATTCAGAAACACAGAATAATCAGAACTGCATGCATATAGATATACAGAAAAATCAGAAATGCAGAAAATTCAGAAAATACAGAAAAAGTTATATCACATGTTGAACAACCCCAATTTCAATAAATATATAATAGAAAATAAAGGATTAATCCATAAAAGTCCAAATAATCAGAAATACAGAAAATTCAGAAAGTAAAACATACAGATATACAGAAATTCAAAAGCAACAAAAATGTAGAAATGCAGAAGCAACATAACTGTAGAAATTCAGAAATCAGAAATTCATCCCCATCACATGTTGAATAGTGCATAAATTACTAAATCAACAAGCAGAAATTAGAAATTCACCCCAGCCCTCCAATCACAAGTTCACATGTTCAATAGTTCAACCCCAATTTGATACAATAAATACCGATCCATATATGGCTTGGTAAGGGGTAAGAGTTCAGTAATTCCCATAAGGCATTCTACCATCTCTCTCACAACCCTCTCTCCCACAACTCTCTCCCCTTGAAAGAAATGGCATCCTCATCACACCACCACTCCCACTCATCAGGCCTCCTACCCCGCCCTGTCCCCATCAACATAGCGTCCGATAGCTCGAACGATGGGTATGAGAGTTTAGGTAACCAGAATGATTGTGTTGGTCTAGATTTCATTTTTGGTATGTGTATGATTATATTAGCTTATTTATGTTTATTTATGCAGGACCAGCGCCGCCCCCATATCGACCTAATCAAATTAAAAGGTCGAGTTCGTGGGGGGCGAGACTGGGATGCTAGGGTCCTTCTTCGAGGCGATCATTTTACAAAAAGTGGATCCAACCCACTGGGAGGTGGAGTATGAAACCCTCCTAGCAGACGACAGAAGCGAGAAGCTTAAGGAAATCCTCTCGGTTCTCCGAATTCGTCCCCGTCCACCTCGTGTTGCATATGACTCCTACGTGCGGGAGGACTGGGTGGATTGTCGCACAAGATACGGGTATTGGTCAGGTAAGGTGAGTGATGTGAGTGCTTTTGGGAATATCAAAAAATTCGAGGTCGAATTCCCTCTGATCGCCAACAAGGAGGTTTATCGCGCCAAGCGGTTGCGCCTACATTTCGATTGGGATGGATACAAATTCACTACGCAACCGCATTTTCGCTTCAGGTTACGATGAATTTCTATTTCAATGTGTCATTTCTTGTCTAATCCTACTGTTGTTTATGGACATTATTGTTTGGTGGAGGGTTTTAAATGTTTCTGTCATTGTTGTGTAATCCTTGAAGGATGTTGCTACTGATGGTTATGTGTTTTCCTGCTCATTGTTATGTACTTTGTTACTTGTGATTATAGAAAGTGTTATCTGTTATGTTGTGTTTTGCTTTATGTTTTTCATTAATCTAATATATAATGTACTGTCATTTTGGCTGCACTCTCGATACCTTCACTTCAATCAGTTCAAACCTAAATGATTTTTTCATAGCAGTGGGACATTCATACAGCTGAAGAGAGTTTCCTCCTTTTCTCTAGGAAGTTGTGCAAGTGAATAGCTCCTCAACTGGAGCATTTACATGTTCAAGATCAAACTAGTGAAGTGAAAGCCCTTGTGCCTTACTGAAGAGGATTATCACCCAAAGGAATAAAAACATTAGATGCTGCAATCATTCCAAGTGTGTTTGGTTCATTAATGTGAATGTGAAGTAAAAACGCTGAAAAGTGACTAATAGTTACATATATATAAGTATAAACAGCTAGAGGATAACCTATATAAATAGGATAATAATAACATGCAAGCATGGTAGCAGTCATGGTAACAACTTTCATTGTGGTTGTAGTCAACCATAACTCATATATTTTTAAGTAAATTTGATGGTTAATTCAATTTTTATACCTTACACAAACCCCGAACTGATAATGTTGTCAGACCAAGCCAGCTGATACGTTTCTCAGTACACCTGACAAGGTTAAAAAATATAAGAAGATTCTAAAGTAGAAAATTGTAAACAATTGCAAGCAAAAAAAAAAAAAAACTACCAGCATACATTTCAAACATTGAAATGGTATAAAGCAACAAACCAGGATAAGTTGAGGATGCATATGCATACTAAGCAGATGAATGATGACAAGATATATTCAAGGCTAATATATAAACTAGGCTTAGATACAAAGAGATAACAGAGACATATATCGGATAAATAACGTAGAAGACAAATGACTACAAATTCATAAATAAAAATCAAAATAAAAACTACAGTGAGTTCATCTTGTACAAGTAGAATATGTTATCAATTTCAGTGTGTTTTTTAAGACACATCTATTCTTTACCTACAGGAAGAAAAGCGGCCCACGTTCCACACAAGAAATCAACTAAAAATCCCCAGTCTAGATAGAACATTTGGTTGGGATACTGCTACAGAGTACACTGCCCCCACCGGATAAAGCACCCAGCACTCACCTTTTCTATACAAATTCCAAAGTTTATACTAGTTTTTATAAATTCCAAATCCATGAAAATACAAAATAAATAATTGCATTCAATTCAAATGAACAAAGTTTAGGAATGTTCTACAACAAAGGCATGATACAGAGTGTTAATTACAAACATGATCTAATTTATAAGTTAGCCTGCCACGTTAACATCTTCTACCCTCTTTCCAGCCATTACAGTGCACATGCCTTTGCTGTCATATTTAAGTCATTGCTAACTTTTAAAACTTTACTTATAAAACATTTCCATATGCATTGAATGTTCTACAGAGTTTAGGAACAACGTTTAGGAATGTTCTACAGAGTGTTAATTACAAAGTAGAGAGGTTCGTAAAATTTCATACACAAGCTTGAACTAGTCAAAGATCATATCTCAGGAAATTATGATTCCAGACTTCAAATGGCGGATAAAAAATCAAGCACGCACAAACACCAAAACAGACCGACATTAAATTGTCGCTCAAAGAGCCAACACTGCAGAATCAAGAAACCCTAAGTTCACTCATAGAACAATTCAAGCTACTAAAAAGTTTTGCAAGCACAAAATAGGAGGTGATTGAAACGAACCTAGGGGCGAACAAGAAGTTACTAGAAGCTGCAATCGAAACTCTAGGCTCCAAGAGCGGTCATTTTTTTCTCTAGGCGCCGACAAGACTTCGATTTCTACAAATTAACACGGGAACAACGTCTTAACATAAAACCCTAGCTAGAAATCTGTGTGGAAGGAGATTCGGGGAGGAAGAGGGCTTATCGACTTCAGACCGGAAGAAGAAGACGGCAAGTTTGTACAGTACGAGAGGCGGTACGAGAGGCAGAGGAGGAGGGAGAGTCGGCAGCCGAAAGAAGAACACGTGCTCTGTAGGCCAATTTCAGACCGCAAGAAGAATACGTGCTCAGATCTACATCTGGAGAGAAAAGTTTGTGTATTTAGCCTCGGATTTGAGCGATTTAGGGATGAATGTGGGGAGATTTGGGGTTGAATGTGGAAGATTTGGGATTTAGGGTTTGAACGTGGAGAGAGAAAAAGACAGAAAGTGGAGAGAGACAAAGAGAGAAAGTGGGATTTGAGATTTGGGATCACGGTAGTTTTGGAGCGAGTCTATAAGTTTGGCCCATTCCAATTTTTTTTGCCACGGCCAAGTCTTGCCGTCACACCCATGCCCGCCAGCTGAAGTGAAGCTAGCCACGGGATAGCGTGGCTAGCTTCACTTCCATGTTCCTCATTCGTAGGTCCACCGTGGCCAACATCACCCTACTAGCTACGGCAGACCCTTGCCGTTGCTACCGTGCGTGGCAAAATTCTTTTTTTTTTTTTGTAGTGCGACTTGTATGCAATTTATTTACCTACTTAACTTGTTTTCCCATTTCTTTTCAATGCATTTCATTTTCCTACATAACTAAACGAATACCTTTGTTTTCACAGAGGACGAAGCTTGGAAAGGAGCCCACACCAAAGCAAACCTTTGAAAGGTGTCATAGAAAACGAGATGGTTCTTGGACGGACACTCAGTGCCAAAAAATTGTGGTAACTTGAATTCAAACCCTTAATATTTTAAATGCTTGTTGTTTGTGTTATGTCCATGATTGATGCTACTAGTGACCCTTAATTTTTTTTTGTCATGCTGATGTTGTTTCATATATTGTTGTTGTTCTGTATACTGCTGATTGATGCTATGTTGTTGTTGTTGTTGCTCTGTTTCAGAAAGGAATGTGTCAATGATTTCCCCTTGTTATTCCTGCATTGTCTTAAGATTGATGCTACTTTGTCGTTCTTGTTGTTATGTTTCAGAAAGGAATGTGTCCATGATTTGGCCGTGTTAATCCAACATTGTCTTAAGATTTGGCTTTGTTATTCCTGCATTATCTTAAGATTTCACCTTGTTGTCTTCTGTTAGGAATGTTTCGTTCTTGTTGCTATGTATACTGTTGTTGTCTTCTACTAAGTTGGAAGTTAGTTATATACCAATTGATTTCCATGATTCATCCTTGTTATAGCTACTGATGTTGCAAGCTGATTCTTCTACATATTGATATGTTATTATCTGTACATGATTGGTTTGGATATTTATTTCGTTTCTGATGAAACCGACTGAAAAACATCTGAGAATAAATAAGAAAAGTAATGATAAAAAGGGGAATAAAATGATTAATATAATCACCCACGGTCTAAAACAATTACCCACCTTTTAGGATCATTGATGTCCACTAAAGTGACCATATCTTTATATACATTTTAGCTCCTTATTCTATATACTTTGCATGTTTCGGGCTGGGAATATGTCAAATTTATGTAGTATGTGTTTATTTGCAAGAAATAGAGGTCTACACAAATTTTGGTTTAATATTGCAGACTTTGGAGCCATTTCGAGACGAAACCAAAAGACGGGATTCTACTCGACTTCGACCAGGCCCTACTCGAAGTCGACTACAGCTGAAGCAGACTTGATCGAGGACGGAAGAAGAAGACAACTCGAGTTCAACATGTACTCGACATCGACCACACCTTACTCGACGTCGACTAGGACTGAACCGCACACAAACTCGAGGAAGAGAACCAGATCGAGAAGCAGCGAAGAGTACTCGAAGTCGAGTACACCTTACTCGACGTCGACTAGACTTGGTCGAAGTCGAGTACGCTATTTTGGGCCGAGGACGAGTTGGGCCATTCCGAGCATATGTGGACAACTTGGGCACGAAGCAAGGCTGGATCCATCATGTTCTATCAAGATCTATCCATGGAGAGAAGGATTTTTATCCACATGAAGATATTTAGTTGTTTTCCTTATTAGATAAATGTTCCTTTTTATTAAAGTTTTATCTTTAGATATAGATAGAATTTCCTTCCTTGATTAGCAAGGATTGGAAGCCTATAAATAAAGCCTATAGGGCTGATTTTTATGGATATTCCAAGCTAGAGAAGGAGAGAAGTAGTAGAGAGTAGAGAGAGAGAGAGTGGAGGCCGAGTGAAGTTGTGAAGCGAGAGCGGAATTGGCTTCGTTTGGTTGTAAGCTCTACTTTATTTTATTAATGCAAGTTTATTTCCTTTTATTATTGATGTCTTTCCTTGCGATGAAGAGCGAGTAGTCCACCCACTTCTGGGGTCGGGGCGAGCCCGACGATAACCATGCATCTTTGAGGTAAAGATTCGACCTTTATTATGTTTTGAGCATCTACTACCTTTTATATGTTTATTACCTATTTAATAGAGATCCATGCTAACAACTTGGATTATAAACATAAAATTGGTAGATACAATTAGGGTTTCTTGAAAGATTTGTCTAATTGTTGGAAAAGACGAAAGCTTAATCCTTCGATGCGATTGCATGATTATCTCTTATTCTTGCCTTACGTATGTTTGGTTATCGTTGTTGCAAACCCAGATCTTGGAAGTCTTTTTCATATATTGTTTAAAGTTCGAGATTTGCATTCGTTTAAAGTTACTGTTTCTACTCGACTTCGACTAGACCCTAGTCGACGTCGACCACTGACTTTCGATCGAGCAAGATCGATGTTACTTCTGTCTCTGCAGTACTCGACAGGCTACTCGACTACGACCAACCTACTCAACATCGAGTAAAGCTAGTCGATGTCGACCACCACTCAGCGTCTTCTGTTGCTCGGATTCGACTGTACTGACCCCTGTCGACTACCACCTAGTCGAGGTCGAGTACACTGTGGTCGATCACCACCCGTGAGATTCTTCCGCTGCCTAGGATCCGCTGACCAGCTTCCTCGTCGATCGATCTTGACTTCCCACTGCTACATCGGGAGGGAGTCTTGTAATTATTTGTGTGGGCACGAATCTAGTTTGATTTATTTTATTATATTTTGAACTCGATTTCCTCCTTACAACAATCACCCCATCCGCGGACAAGAGAAGGGGCCACGTGCCCTACATGCCCACATTCCACGAGTAAGACACGTGCCGATCAAGAAGCAAACGTGGCGGAAGCCCGAGGACTTCTCGACAGCTATAAAAGGGAAAAACATAACTACTAAACAGGACTTTTGGTCGGAATAGGAGAGAGAGAGGAGAGAGGATAAGAAGGCATGTTTTCTCCATGAAAAGATCCACAAATAGAGAGACAATAGAGAGACGATAGAGAGACTATAACTAAGGAGAAAGACTGCTCCGCGGATGAAATTAGGCCATATCCGCGTGTAATCAAAAGGGTCAGCATCATAAGCCAAGAGTCTGAGGTGAGGATCGAGCAAGTCGTGACCGTCTTCTCGCATCAAACGGGGAATGACAGGTAAACGATCGGTCCACATTTCATTGACGAAGTCTCGAAATAGAGATAGTCTTGTAGAGATATAGAACCTTCTGCGGCACAGGTTGGGTCACGCCGAATTTCTCGGTGCGGGTCAGGTAAGCCCGTCGGGAGCGTCCCGGGTCCCACAAGGTCCACTTCCGGGTCCCACCGAAAGTAGAAACCTGAATATCGAGTTTCGTCACTGGCTCCGCATCGAGCCTCCGATCGAAGTAATCTGTCTCTCAAAGAAGAGTTTTTCATAAGTCCCTATGACGCTGGAGCATGGCTCCGCATCGGGCCTCCAATCGAAGCAACCTGTCTCTCGGAGAAGAGTTTTTCATAAGTCCCTATGACGCTGGAGCTTGGCTCCACGTCGGGCCTCCGATCGAAGTGATTTGTCTCTCGGAGGAGAGTTTTTCATAAGACCCTTTGACGCTGGAGCTTGCCTCCGCGTCGGGCCTCCGATCGAAGCAATCTGTCTCTCAGAGAATAGTTTTTCATAAGTCCCTATGACGCTGGAGCTTGGCTACGCGTCGGGCATCCGATCAAAGCGATCTATCTCTCGGAGAAGAGTTTTTCATAAGACCCTATGATGTTGGAGCTTGGCTCCGCGTCGGGCCTCCGATCGAAGCAATCTGTCTCTCGGAGAAGAGTTTTTCATAAGTCTCTATGACGCTAGAGCTTGGCTCCGCGTTAGGCCTTCGATCGAAGCAATCTGTCTCTCGGAGAAGAGTTTTTCATAAGTCCCTATGACGCGGGAGCTTGGCTCTGCGTCGAGCCTCCGATCGAAGCAATCTGTCTCTCGGAGAAGAGTTTATCATAAGTCCTTTCGACGCTGGAGTTTAACTTCACGATAAATCTTTGATCTTAGCATTTGTTTAGTAAAAGTTGAGTCATTAAATCCAAAAAGACATAAGAGTTTTTATTACCGCGGAAACTACTACCACAACCCGTGGTCGCCAGAAATCAAACAGCAAACGACAAAGGGTTACATCACGCAAGAAGAAAAACTACAAATACCCTACAAGCGTCCTTAATTCACCTCCGTCGAGGCCTGACCGGAATAAGACGAGTCCTGCCCTAGCTCAAGCGGACTCTATTCGAAAGCGGACCCTCTGAATGAGGAGGAGCCCACTCCGTATCCACTTTGTCCCCAACCGCATCTAGAATGTGAACCTCAAAATGAACCCCTCCTCTATGAATAAAGGTTACAGAAGAACCAACATCGATACTGTGCGAACAGGCAAAATCGTTCCACCGCCACGTAAGTAAGGGACCCTGTAATCTCCGCGAATAACTTCCACAGAAAAATTCCGCAAGATTCTATACGACATAAGAATGTTCCTAGGAAGGTCCGGATGGAACGCATCTTCAAAACGCAAAGGAAGAGACTGAGCAAACCCAGAAAAAACCAAGTTTCAGAAAGGTTGAAAAGCATTTAGAAAGGTAAGGAGAAAACGGATTCAACATTAAAACTAACCAAGCGATGTAGTTGCTCCGGGAAGCGGATGGGCTCGAAAAATGTCCAACTTGCCTGATCTGAAGCGGACATATTAAAGAGAAAATTTAAGTGAATGAAAGACTCCCCGACACCTTCTCTTTATAAAAGCCATCCATATGAGCTGCTCAGGATCGCACCAAATAACGAAGAAGGCACCCGGCAGGCCTAGACAAAATCCTCGATAAAACCGAAAATACGGGAGGCAAAGATCGAGACGAATAAACACGTGTCCCACTTTGTAGAAGAACGCAGTGCATAGGGGCGCCCATAAGTCCTGTCAAATGGCAGAATTCCCACTGGGAAAACAACGAGACCCGTGAACAAAGAAATCTAAGGGAGTTTGATAAAAGGACAAACTACTTTATCTATCTCCCAGCCTGGTTTTAGATAAAGTCATTTTAATATTAGTTACTCTCACAGATGAACCCAAGAAAAAAAATTATTAGAAAAACCACGAAAGAAGAGGAACGAACGGATCATCTTGATATCTGCGGAAGAATTAGAAAAAGTTACCATAAGAAAGATTAAAGATACAAAGTATCAAAGGCCAACTGCCATCGACGAAATCTCTGATCTTATTTAGAACTTTACAGCAAAAACAGAATTAATAGAAAAACCATGACTCCCTAAGGATGAAAACCATTTGCAGAATGATCTTGTGTGGATGATCCCGTGCGATCGACAACTCCATCTCCCTCATCCAAATCCATAACCTGAACTTCAAAACGGACACGGCCATTTTGGATAAAAACCATGGACGAACCCATTTCAAAACCATGGGACTCGGCAAAATCATTCCATCCGCGGACCAGATAAAGAAGCCTAAAAGCTCGCCGCTCTATAAAAACTGGAAAGTCTATTAACAGATCGGAAGAAAGCAGCACTTGCTCAGGAAGGGCATCCTCATATTCCTCTTCAAATCTAAGCGGCAAAAGCTACAAAAAAAGAAAGGCACACGGCTAAAACGGAATGAACGGAAATAAAAATTCCGGAGAATACAACCTTACCATCCGCACAAGTTGCTCCGAGTATTCGATCGCCTGAATGAAAGCCCATCGGACTCCACGGGTAGGGGCTATATCGGCCCTAAACGTCAAAGGAGGAACAATCATAGAACCTCGCATTTAGAGGGGAGGGATCAGATCAACAGTTCGCTCTCTTATTTTATTATTCACATGAAAATAATAAATCCTTCAAGAGGTGCATGGCCGACGCGTGCTGCAATACTAAAAAATAGAGAAACACGTTAATTTCAAGTAGAGAGCTATTCTATCGAAAACAACAAAAAGTCATGTCAAGGCTTTGCAGAAACCTCGGGAAGAGTCCCTAAAGTAACCAAAACAATTCAGGGTATCACACCAAGAAGAAAAGGGGTCAGATCACAACTATGGGCGATAAAAACTAAGCAAGAAACATCCCTTGGAGGGTTTAAAAACCCAAGAAGGTAAGAGTAAAAAACATCCCTCAAGAGATGGAGCTCGGTGCACCCCCCAAATCTTTTTACCGAGTCATCATGAGAGAAGAGAAACTCTAGACACTTCGACTTCCCCTGGTGTACGTCCTGTTCGAAGAAGACGCGCATACTCTAGCTAGGCTCTGGTCTCGCTCCGACCAGGAACATGAAGTCAAGGTGGAAAGGGACGAGGATGGCTTGTTCTGGTTAACTCAAGGATGGTTCGAGTTCACCCAAGAAAATCGAGTTCATGTGGGATCGGCTCTAATTTTCACCTATGTGGGAGATTCAATTTTTGAAGTTGATGTCGTAAGCCCTAACAGCGATGAGAATGGAGAGGTAGGACATCCTTGATCTTTTAAGTCCTGTAGCTACGGAGTCGGCCCTAGTTTGATGTATTAGGTTTGAACGGATATGTGCTTCGCACACCAAATCCATTTTCGCTTATAATGATGAATAAAAGATCCCCTCTAAGCTCGGCCAAAGGTATGATTCTGAAGGTGGTGTTCGAAATGAAATAGATAAGTAACGGAAATCATGATTCTAATCCAAGTTACATATGAAACAAAACCCATACAAGAAAAGTTACAAACATGCTTCACTTTCCATTAGAAACCAACAAGACCCGCTAGAAGAAGACGCGGAGCTGTCAATAACCGCATCATCTCCAATCTCACGACGTGGACAAACTTTAAAAGAAACATTGCCCATATGAAAAAACATCATGGCACTACCCATCTCAAGGTCATGAAGAGTGAGAAAATCTTCCCGTCCACGTTCGAGTTGAAAAAGAGCATTTTCACTCCAAGATACTACCACTGGGAAGTCACGAACTAAATACGAAGATAAGAAAGCCCATTATGGCGGTAGTGGCCCGTATTCTGCCTCAAATTGAGGTGGTAAAACCTGTTTAGACTTTCTTGAGAAACCAAAAAAGAAGCTTACTAGACGGGAAAGCTGATTCGCGGTCTCTATTTTCTAGAAAAAGGCCCAATGATTAAAACCCCCTGAAGCCATAGATCCCAGAGAGACATAAATAATCAAAAGATTTTAAAGCGATGATCATTAAAAAGGAGATGGTCCTTAAAAAGGAAAACCACATTTTGCGGATAAAGGACAAGTGGTAGGAAAACTTCATACACCTCCGCACTTGGAAAAGACGCCAGGACATTAATGAGAAAAAATTTACATGAACAGAGTAACGCGTCTAGGTTTCAAGCAAAAACCTTACAAAAGTAAATATTCCATGAAACACCAAAGGGCCTTAACGAGCACCCGAGATAAAGAGTTAGTCCTATACACCAAGCCAGAGTAAGACTTAAGAGATCAGTTAGTCGTAGTCAAAGTTTCAACTTCATCAACGACGTTTTCATCATCTTCATCCTCAGTGTCAGACTCCTCCGCAGCCATTTCTTCCTTTGAAAGTCCCCAATCCTCGCTTCTCATGCTTGGCTCGAACTTCTTCAAAGGGACCCCAGGGTAAGATTCAGAACGCGACACACTTTGGTTGATACCCGCGATCATTCCCCTTAAAAAATAGCTAAAGCATTTGTCCTTTAGAATATCATCACCTTTTCGGGTCCGAAGACAAGCCTTTGCCACAGAAGACAAGAAAGTTGTGTCAATCTCTATTTTGATCCATTCGGAAGACAAATATTTTAAACTCGTAGAGGTTTGAAGCCATTGAAGAGCCACATCCTGATCCTAACGAGATCGAATAGCTTTGAGTTTCTGTTTTGTGATGGACTGCTCCTCACGAAGAATCGAATAGTCCTCCTCCAACTTATCAATGGCGGCTTGTTTTGTTTGAAGTTGGTTTTGTAAACGCTCCTCCGCAATCTTGAGCTTGTTGGCATGCAGGCGAACAGCATCCAACGTGGATTTCAATTCATCCCGCTCCTTCGTCAAGACCTCTGCATTCCCTTTGGTCACCTGAAGCTCCTCATGAAGTTCCGCGGACCTCTTCTTAAACTTCTCAACTGAAACTGGGTCCCCAACTGTATTCCCAATGATCCGCACTTGGTGAGCTAGCTTTTTGATCTCTGCATCTTTCTTCCCAATATCCGCCTCATTACAAACCAGATGCCTCTTGACATCAGTTTGTATCACCCTCAGCTCGAGCAAGAAGTAAATAACAAACATGATGAAAGACGATCCTTTAATATTAAAAAAAAGGGAAGAAGATATTCAAAATACAAAGATCATTTACCCATTGGTTAAGCCGGTCAAATTGCGCTGAAAGATTGGTAGCATCCATTCGCCTAACATAACCCTGCTCGTTGAATGCAAGTTTTTTCACAGGGAATGCAAGGCTGGCAAGATCAGCCATCCCGAATCCAAGAATAGGGAACTCGAGGAGATTCGCCTCACCCTCAATGAAAAGACCCTTTTCAACCGTGGCGGACGCCTCATCATTTTCACTAACTTTTCTTTTCTTCTTAGAAGTAGCGGAAACAGACAAACGAGCACGTTTCTCGCGAGGTTCAGGAATTGATGAAGTGCCTTCCACAAGGAGACCAGGTTCACTGAACGCGGCAAGATTAATAGTCGGAGATACTTCAGAAGAAGGAGGAGGATCGCAGACGCCGGAGCTCTTCTTCTGGCTCCCGGCCTTCGCTTTGTGACGCTTCAGGAGGGAATCCAAATCCATTGTATCTGAAAGCAAAAACACCAAAGCATAAGTCACCAACTAACATGAATGAAACACAAAAAGGTAAATATTAAAGAAATATCGCTAAAAAAAAGTTAATGGAAACAAAGAAGACACCTAGACGCGGATGAGAAAGGCTCAACCCAGCCATCTCAAGACGAAGAGCAGAAATCATCTCGGGCCAAGGAAACCTTAGGCTTATGGGCAAATGACTCCTTGAATTTAGGAAGACCAGAAACCACTGGTTTCTTCACGGCGCTAGACAACCAAAAAATCTTCATATGCGTCTAGACAACCTCCTCCTTTTTCAGGAAGACAAAATTCCAACCCAGCAGGCCAAGGAAAGATTTGAGAAATAGCTTCAAGGTCAACTAACTCAATCAAGGTGGTACATCCCCTAATTTCCTCAACAGGAGATCGCCGTGGACGAACTCTCTCAGCCACTATCAAAGGACGGGTAGAAGGAGGAGGCCGAAGGGTGAAATTCCCATGAAACAGACAAGTATCCAAGTCTTTAAGCTCATATAAGGGAGTATCTAGATCAGTTAAATTTTCCTTAGAACGAATCCTTCAAAGAACTTCCGCCACACCAATGGGAGAGGCTGCGTAAGGGACCCAGGACAGTTCAGGTTCTTGAGCAGCTACTGCAGGATGAGAAGTGGAGAAAGGGTCCGTGTCATCAGAAGAATGAAGTCCCGATTCACCCGCGTCTGTAGAAATATCATCTCCTGCGCTTCCCTTCGAAGAAGAAGAAACTGTGTAAGGAGAAGAATAGTAATCAGAGTCAGAACACTTCTGTCGCCTTCTCACCTTAATGGGAGTGCCAGTAGGACCAACCCGAGTAAGGGTAGACGCGGATCGAGAAGAACATGACTCTGATGATGACCCACTGGAGCTAGAAGAAGAACTCTCGGAAGAAGAGAAAGAAATCTCTAGGGTCTGACGCGAATGAGAAGTCAATGTGACGTCACCTCTCCACCCCTCATCCCTTTCAAACTCATCCAGCGCATCATGATCTCCGCTAAGGTTAGCCATTCCCGAGGAAACTAAATAAAACCGTGTAAAGAGTTGCACATGCGGATTAAAAATCTCGATCAAAGGAAAAATAAGTTTGGAAAAAGAAACCACCCCTATGTTTCGATCTGAGAATCAAAAAAACTTAGAAAAGCTAAGAGAAAGAAAATAAAAATTCTGGAAAAGTAGGAACAAGAATAACTACCTTGGTTTCGAAGAACTCTGCCGGAAACATCAACCGGAAAGGGACCGCCAAATAAGAACCACCACCGGAAAGCGAAGAGCAGAAAAAAAAAACAAAATTTGGAAAGTAGAAAGAGACAAATGAAGAAGTAAAAAGAAACGGAATGGGGTAATTTATAAGAAATTACCGACCGTAGAGCTTTTTAACACAAACTAGGCCTGATAGGCCCTTAATGGGCTTTCTTAAGAAAGTTCTAGCCCATCTTATGTGAATAGATCAAGAATAAAACAGTTTAGACACTCATACATTTTCCGCAATAAGAATGTCGACCCGCGTCGATCCCATCCGGAATCAACCCGGTCCGAGGAGCTGTGATGAAACCGGCCGAAAAACATCTGAGAATAAATAAGAAAAGTAATGATAAAAAGGGGAATAAAACGATTAATATAATCACCCGCGATCTAAAACAATTACCCACCTTTTAGGATCACCCCGTCCGCGAACAAGAGAAGGGGCCACATGCCCTACATGCCCACATCTCACGAGTAAGACACGTGTCGATCAAGAAGCAACACGTGGTGCAAGCCCGAGGACTTCTCGTCAGCTATAAAAGGGAAAAGCATAACTATTAGAAAGGACTTTTGGCCGGAACAGGAGAGAGAGAGGAGAGCGGATAAGAAGGCATGTTTTCTCCATGAAAAGATCCACAAATAGAGAGACAATAGAGAGACGATAAAGAGATAATAACTAAGGATAAAGACCGCTCTGCGGATGAAATTAGGCCATATCCGCATGTAATTGAAAGGGTCGGCATCATAAGCCAAGAGTCTGAGGTGAGGATCGAGCAAGTCGTGACCGTCTTCTCGCATCAAACGGGGAACGACAGGTAAACGATCGGTCCACATTTCATTGACAAAGTCTCGAAATAGAGATAATCTTGTAGGGATATAGAACCTCCCGTGGCACAGGTTGGGCCGCGCCGAATTTCTCGGTGCGGGTCAGGTAAGCCCGTCGGGAGCGTCCCGGGTCCCACAAGGTCCACCTCCGGGTCCCACCGAAAGTAGAAACCTGATTATCGAGTTTCGTCAGTTTCCTTTCAATTTATAGGACAAGTATGACGAGCTGGTTGCCGAAGAAACATTAGATGATGATGCAGTCTTTGACAATGGATCCCATTCGGTTGACACGAATCAACTTTGGCTCAAGGCAACAAGTGGTGTCAAGAAAGGCCGGGTTCACGGCAAGGGATCAGAGTCTTAACACATCTTGCGTTCGGGACGTTATGCACGCACTGTTGGCTAGGATTCTGCAGCTCGTAGTTGTGGCAATCTGAAAGACTGCATGATGACTGAACTCTCAACAATCAAGGAAGACTTGAGGAAAGAAATGGTAGAGTTGGGAGATCAAGTGCAGACGTAGGTGGCCACAAATCTCAGGGAAGAGATGTCATTCTATGGAGATCTAATGCAGGAGACGATTCTTAGCACCATGAGGGATTTCTACAAGGGCAAACGCACATCAAAATCAAAGTAAGCAGGCTTAAGTGCAATTTGGTGGTTTGGACTTCTGTTGTTTTGATTGGTTCGTATATAACTGTTTGGATTTGGATGTCTCTTTTGGAATGTCAAAAAACTATGCCCGGCTGAATGTGTTTTGTTTGTTGTCGAACAACTACCTTTGGTTTAGACTTCTGTTGTTTTTGTTGGATGACTGTTTCGTTTGCAGTAGTAACATGTTATGACATTATATGTATGTTTTTCGTATCGTATTTATATATATTGCATTCACAATATCAGCCGAAGATATATGCTACAAATCGCCTCAAAATGAAACGAACTGATGACACGAAAATAGCAACAACATGAGCAACGACACGAAAGTAGCCTCAAAAATAGCAACGACAATATAAATGGCGCTACCCACAACCTTAGCAACAAAATTAGCAACGAACATGGCAACGACCCCACCAACAACACTAGTAATGACCTTGGCAACAACTTTAGCAACGGCCTTAGCAACGAACTCAGCTCGGTTCATCACCAGTTTGTAGCCACGAACTCAGCAACGAACGTAGCCATGACTTCAATTTCGAGGTTGTTTTCAAACCAGGTTCGTAGCCACAACCACAGCATATGTCATCTACTATTAGCCACGGACGTAGCCACGACCATAAAATTTTCGTTGCTAAAATCTGTGGCTAACAGCCTGTCGCTATTAGCTACGAGGCATATAGCAAGGGATGGCCCACCTGTGGCTGATTCCATGGATAAACCGGTTAGCAACGGACATTCGTGGCTAAATCCATTTCTATTTTCCTTAGCTATTTCCTGCGTTTTTTGTAGTGAATCATGTGTACGTGGCGGAATTGTACTGAACACTCATTACACCCATAAAAAAATACAAATAGAATTACAGCATGATAACCATGGTAATGTACCGATGATAACCACAAGTCATGGTTACCACATATGTGGTAACCACGATTTGTGGTTGGTATGTGGTATGAAAATTTACGTACCACCAGTTGATGGTTAGTACGTGGTAATCATCATTTTTTGGTGGTTATCGTATCATGCCAACCCTAAGGAGGAGTATATAATTACAAGTGATCAAGCTTACGGTGACCATGAGGTTTTGACCAACCAAACTTATTAAAAAAATCATATAAAAATTATATAAAATAACAAATATATTGTAATTTCTTCACAAAATCGATCACCTCTATTCGCTAGAGCATTTATATGACATTTAACCATCCTCATGCAATAGAAAGAGCTAGAAATGGATATTTCACTTGGTAATCACGAGGTTTGACTTTTTCCACATAGTGTTCAAATTCTTTAAGAATTTCACATGATAACCACAAGGTTTTGACCAATTTCGTGCGGTGATCACGAGATTCGGACAAATTTCTTAGGTTGACCAAATTGGTTTAAAATCTTTTAGAATTTAGGTAAAACCACAAGATAATCATATATAAAAATCTATTTCTTTTTCACACAACCACCCAATTTTGGTTTTTTATTTTTTAAAATTTAACCACAACCATTTAAATATTTTATAGTGCTACACATTAGTTGCATAATAAATGAGTAAATTATACAAAACAACAAAAAATAATGGTAGTATTTTAAAAAATCTTTAAAATTTGGAAAAAAAAATTTATATAATCACCTAATTTAGTTGGTTATTTTCAAAGAGTTATGAATAATATTTCTAATGTTTTAAAAAGATTAAATAATAGATATATAATACAAGTTTATTTTAACCAAAATATTTTAGGATATTTTAGAAAAAAATATGAATGAATGGTACTTTAAAATATGTACTTAATATATGGATTTGAAAATAAAGGTGATTTCTTCTACTTTTATAATTTATATTATAACGAAATACTTTTCTAATACAGTATGGATTATTTTGCATAATTTGTAGACTTATTTATATAGTTCATTAATCAATTTTAACCATTGAAAGGGTCATGTTGGTCCTTTAAAAACTAAAAACCAAATTTAGATAGTTTCACATATTTTTTTTTTAAATTTTAGTTGATTTTTTATAATTTACTCATTCTTTAGGTAAATAATTCTTAATTCACATGTATATATTAGCTTTAGCAAATCAAATCGGATGGTTTCATATTATTTTTTCAATGGTTACGTCAAAATTGAGTGATTATGTGAAGAAATTATAATATATTTGTTATTCGGAAATTTCGCCAGGTACCCCTAGGGTATTGCAAATTTCGCGGGGTATACAACTTTTTTACATATTTCGCGTGGTACCCCTGAGGTTTTAACCCATTTCGCCTCGTGCCCTTTTCGGTTAACTTTAACCTTTTTAAGTAAATTCCGTTAGTTTGCTCCAAAAAAAAAAGAAAAAGAGAAGAAAGAAAGGCGAGACGCGAGACCAGGCGAAGAGAGCGAGGAGACCAGAAAGAGAGCGAGGAGAGAGCGACGCGAAGAGAGCGAGGAGAGTGGGCGCGATACAGCAGCAGTGGCTCGGACCTGGGCTCGGCTCGGACTTGGACTCGGCTCGGACCTGCTGCGCTCGGACCTGCTCGGACTCGGACCTGTTGCTGCACCCACGAGAAAGGTTAGATTTTTGGTGTTCTTATAACTAGGGTTTGGTGTTCTTGTTTTTAGATTTTTGGTGTTCTTGTTTTTAGATGCATTTGGGGGTTTTTGTGAAGTCAAATTTAGGGTTTAGGTTGAAATTGATAGATTTCGAATTCGAAATTTCGATTTAGGGTTTTTGTAGAGGTTCATCTCACTTCACTATGAAATCAGATTTATTAAACTAGGACCTCTGCTCGGATTTTTGCTCTTAATCGAATGGTGATGAAATCAGATTTTAGTGCTCAATTCGCTATGAAATTGGAGGTTTATTGAATCTGTTGGTGGATCTAGAAACCTTTCTTCTGTTAAATTTGTTTCTTCTCCTTGTCATCATTGTTCAAACAGATTAGTAAAAAGGTTTATTGTGAATGAAAATTGGGGAAATGGTTTATTGCTGAATTTGAGATCATTATGCAGGATGAGTGCACAATCGTCCACAAATTGGAAAAGAATTGAAAAGAAATTAATGCGGCTTCGTTGCCGCCACGAGGTGCCTGCTGTCAGATATAATGCACCAATTGGTCCTCTGAGTATTCTGCAATACCTCCCTTAGCCGATAGAAAAACGAAGACCAAGTGCTCTTACACTCATTCGCATACACACCATATGCTAGAGGATAAATTTCGTTGTTGCCATCAACAACAATAGCGGACAAGACGATACCACCATACTTTCCTTTCAAATGACATCCTTCAACTCCAATCAATCCTCGACACCCATGAATGGCTCCATCTATCATTGGCTTCATCGATATAAACAAGCTCTTAAATTGTGGTGGCCTTTTGGGGTCATCTCTACCTTGTGTCCAAACAACATGAGCTCTAGATCCAGGGTTGGAAGACCTCACCACCTCACAATATCCCGGTAAACTCCCATAAGAAGTGTCATGCTTTCCATTAATGATTGCAAGAGCAAGCGATCTTGCTTTGTACAAGGAGGTTGATTTCATATTTATTCCATATTTATTCATCAACAACCTTTGCATAGTTTCTCCTGAGATTTCATCATCCGCTCTAACATGATCAAGGAGCTTCTTCGCAGCCCACTCCGGAGTTGCCATCGAATTGAAATTCGTGAGCTTTAGACAACTATGAGTACCATCCAATGTCTTAATTGCCCATGTTACTCCATCTGTCAGTCTTGATGCGTGAATCCTCCACTTACACTCCGACTGTCCACAAACAGCAGTATACCTACTCTGATCTGCTTTTAGCACCACAACAGAGAAACCCTCCTGAACACAATAATCTCGCAGCACATTCAACATTGCCTCCTTATCCAAAAAAATCATCCAGACTTTCAGTTTAATATTTCCGAAGCTATTATCACCATACAACTCTCCGTTCTCATAAATCCTATCAAAGTAATCTTCACCAACATCACCAGAACCACAAATGGCATTATTATCAACCAAGTTCACATCATCAGAAGCCAAATCAACATCATGGGATGCATTACAAACAAAATCAACATCAACCGATGCTTTAGAAGTCAAATCAACATCAAGCGATGCATTAGAAGCCAAATCAACATCAACCGATGCTTTAGAAGTCAAATCAATATCAAGCGATGCATTAGAAGCCAAATCAACATCAACCGATGCTTTAGAAGTCAAATCAGGATCAAGCGATGCATTAGAAGGCAATTCAACATCAAGCGATGCATTAGAAGGCAAATCAAAGTTAGCCAATTCAACCTCAACCGATACAGAAGCAGGAATTGCAGAATCAAACACACTCTCTTTCGTTCTACTAATCTCACCGGATGTGGGTTCACTACGTGTAGAGTGACTTCGACTTTTTGGTACAAAAGTCCCTCTCCTTCTTGCTGTAGTAGGAGGAACCTTCCTACTATGAGCGGATTGACTACCATGGCTTGACCTTTCCATCATTTTTTTTGGCTCAACTAAACCCCTTGCCAATTCTAGAGTCTTAGAAGGTGAGTCACTAGATCCTATGGCTAGTTTAATCAATCCCTTCTCACCACATATATTGATCATATTCACAACATCGATGTCACTCTCTAATTGAAAACTTTGACCATTATGAGCATACCATAATGTTGGATTCTCGGGGAGAAACATGCCTTTTTTTTCCGCCCCCTCTAATAATTCAGTAAACATATCCAATACGCTACACTTATCCGGGTCCTCCACCTCAAATTCAATGTAATCTCGATGAATATAACGCATTTGTATGACTATCTTATTTGCCATCCTACAAAAAAAACCCCAATTCATCATAAGAAATAGGCTAACAGTTGAGAAACCTCTACAAAAACCCTAAATCGAAATTTCGAATTCAAAATCTATCAATTTCAACCTAAACCCTAAATTTGACATCACAAAAACCCCCAAATGCATCTAAAAATAAGAACACCAAAAATCTAAAAACAAGAACACCAAACCCTAGTTATAAGAACACCAAAAATCTAACCTTTCTCGTGGGTGCAGCAACAGGTCCGAGTCCGAGCAGGTCCGAGCGCAGCAGGTCCGAGCCGAGTCCAAGTCCGAGCCGAGCCCAGGTCTGAGCCGCTGCTGCTGTATCGCGCCCACTCTCCTCGCTCTCTTCGCGTCGCTCTCTCCTCGCTCTCTGTCTGGTCTCCTCGCTCTCTTCGCCTGGTCTCGCGTCTCGCCTTTCTTTCTTTTCTTTTTCTTTTTTTTTTGGAGCAAACTAACGGAATTTACTCAAAAAGGTTAAAGTTAACCGAGAAGGGCACGAGGCGAAATGGGTTAAAACCTCAGGGGTACCACGCGAAATATGTAAAAAAGTTGTATACCCCGTGAAATTTGCAATACCCCAGGGGTACCTGGCGAAATTTCCGTTTGTTATTTTATATGATATATATGATTTTTATAAATTTGGTTATCATACAAAATTGGTCAAAACGTCATGGCTATTGGCTATCATGTAAATTCTTAAAAAAATTGAGTAGTATGCGAAAAAAGTCAAATCTCAAAACTAGGGTTGGGCATCCGGTCTGGACCGGATCGGACCGGACCGGACATTTCGGTCCCGGTCCGATCCGATGGACCGGAATTTTCGAAAACTTGGACTGCGGATCGGACCGGGACCGAGTTATATGGTCCTGGGTTTTCCGATTCGTGGACCGTTAGGACCGTTTAGACCGGAAAACTAAATCTGAAAATTCTTTTTTTTTTTCTAAAATCTGAAAATTCCTCATAATTCTTGAATGCTCAAGATGTACAATTGAAATTCCTCCTAAAGCTAGATCTGAAAATTAAAGTTGATCTGAAAATTTCTATATTTGTACTTCGATAGTTCGATTTGAAATTTCCATACACCTAGATCTGAAAAACAGAGAGTGAAGAGAGAGGTCTACGGTTGGGTGGTGGCGATGGACAGTGCAGACTATGGTTGGCCGGTGACGGTGGCGACAGGTGAGGGTGAGAGAGCCGAGTTGTTGCTTATGGCGAGACCGCAAGACTGAGGTTCTGCTCTCTATGAGAGTGTGAGGCTATGAGCGGACGTGAACAATGAGAAGAGAGGGGAGAGAGATGCCTACGCGATGACCGATGAGCGACGGGGATCGGGCAAGGGCGGTGGCAATGGGCGGCGGCGACTGGGCGAGTGAGTCTGAGAGGGTGAGAGAGCAACGATGAACTCTTATGGGGCGAAGAGAGACTGAGAGAGATCTTGAAACGAAGACAAAGAGAGATCGAGATTAAAGAAGGGTTGTTAGGGCCGGCGCACTGTAAGCCACTGAGCTTTAAAAAAAAAAAAAAGAAAGAGGTAGGAGAGATGGGCTAAAGGAGAACGCTCCTCATCTTTTGCCCAAGTGCCCAACAATTTTTTTTTAAAATGATACGGGATCCGGTCCAATTCCGGTCCGGACCGAAAATTCCGGTCTGGTCCCGGGTTTGGACCGGAACCCGGAATTTAGAAAATCTTGAACCGTGAACCAGACCGTATTATCTCGGTCCGATTCAAAGACCGTAAATTCCGGTCTGATCCCGGTCCGATTCCGATCCGATCCATATTTTGCCCAGCCCTACTCAAAACTATCAAGCAAATTTCCCAAATGAGTAGTAATTTAATTTGTCGCCCTTTTGAAAAGAAAAGGCAACAAAAAACGAATAATACGCATAATAGGACCTGATCTGTGATTACTTTTCCGAAATGTCTTCAAAAGTAATAATCCCTGACACATTTTCCACACTCGGACAAGCAAAGAGGTTAATGCAGTTTCCTTTCCGTCTGAAACTAATTACAGTAATTAAATTAGCATTAATTTAATTGTCATGAACTTCTTAATCAATGCCAAATTAGTGTTACCCCTATTTAAAACTGGACCACCTTTCCCCTCTCTCCCCAAAATCTTCCCCTTCTCCGTCGTTGAAAATTTCTCCTCTCCAATCCTCTCTTTCCATTTCCTCGGAGAAATCCCCGTTCCTCTCTCACCGGAATCCTCTGAATTTCTCGCCGCCTCTCTCTTCGCCGTCTGGAGGTGGCTATGGAGGCTGCACAGATGGAGGCGCTTACGTCGGGAGCCAGCGGCAGGATCATCCCTGTCTTCAGGAACATTCGCCGCGCAATTCCTTCCTACCAATCCCTAAAACAATGCCTCATTTTGTTCTACTCCACCTTCATCTGCTTCCTCCTCCTCCTCCTCCCACTCCTCCACCGCCCGGCGCCTTCCTCGTCCTCTTCGGCGTCGCCGATCACGCCGCCTCCGTCGCCGAAGTCGTCCTCGCTGAAGCGGCGATCGGTTAGGTTTCGCGTTTGGAGAGATGAGGAGGACACGATGCGGCGGAGAGCCTTGGCGGAGGAGCTCCAGATGACGCCGGAGATCGGAGATGGTGATTCCATTGGGTGTCGATGCTGCACTTCGTTGTTCGTTGGGGTCAGGAGTAATGCGCTTTTTTGCCGTTCCTGGTTTCCAGATGTTAATTTGAAGTAAGTTTTCAAATTCATGGTTTTGACAGTTGGATTTTTTGTGTTGATGGATAAATTGTTCTACTTGCTCCGTCTTGGACGAATTTCTTGCGTTCAAATTTAGCTACCGATACTATTGTTTTCCGTTCTTTTTCCCCTTGATCTTGCGAGTTTATATTATTCATATTATTATACTCACTATGAGTCTATGATTGATGGATTTTCGAAATGGATTTAGCGTACCAATGCCAGCAGAGCATTTTAGGGTTATCAATCCATGGTCAAGGTCCATCGTGTATGCTAAAAAGAGAGATAGCTTCATTCTTACTTGCATGGTGTTTAAACGCGAGCGCTTGATAAAATGAATGTGTCAAGTTTTTAAATTGAGCTAGATTAAGTTTAAGTCGCTCAAGTACTTAAGCTGGGGAAGTTTTTGTTTTAATTTTTTTCCCAAGATTTGTACCTTTCTGTTATTGCCTTTCGAGTTAATGTATAATTTTCTTGAGAAATGATGTCAAAAAGGCATTTGGTTGAATCAGATGCAAATTGTAATAGAATTTGATCAATTGGACTGAAAATTATGTATATGCTCGAATGCACGGACTGACAGACTGAAGCATGTTTGGCTACTTTGCATAACCTTATCCAAGTCTTCACAATGCTTTTGATATATTTTGAAACGTTGAGATGCTTGCAGCATACTTATTTGTGCCTTTTTTTTATGCTTTGTGGATTTCTACTTCGCTCCATCATTCCTTTTTTCTGCTTTGTGGATTTCTTCTTCGCTCCATGCTTCCTTTTTTCTGCTTTGTGGATTTCTACTTTGCTCCATTGTTCAGGCAAAATTGCATGCCCTGAAAATGCAGGTTTGTTGTGTAGAAGGCTCTGAAAGCAATTGAGTGATAACCGGAAGGAGGTAGATTTTCCCAATCCCCATATAACTTGTACTCAGTATCTGTACTATTCCACTCTGCACGATTATGTTATTATGTCTTGAAGCTGATGATGCAAACCTTAATGCTTAATGCTCAATGGTCCCATTTGCTATGGATGTTAAAGTGCGTTGTCTTTCATTTATTTGTATATGCATTGCAGAAATTCACTGTTACTGCTTTGTCCTTTTGGGTGTTTGGTACTCTTGTATAGTTGTATTAACTTGAACAGTTTGGAGAAAGGTTCAACCTTGATTCTGCTTCTGTTAAGGTTTTTGGTGGATGCATATTCTGTGAAGAACTGGCTTATATGAGTATATGACAGATGCTTGCGTTCTGTTTAAAACTTCTCATATAAGTTGTTGGTTTGATGGACACTGAGGTTTAGTTTATTTAATTACAGGGGTATAATCATCATCATCCATGGTCTCAATGAACATGGGTAAGTTCCCTTGAATATGCCTTTTTGTTGTTAGGTTTATTCAATTGGTTTACATATTGTCATATTATGAGCTTATACGGAGATTGAACATGATTGAATCTTGTGGACTTTCATCTGGTAATGAGATTACTGATTATTTGCCACTCATTTACAGTGGAAGATATGCTCATTTTGCAAAGCAACTGACTGCTTGCAACTTTGGAGTCTATACCATGGATTGGATAGGTAGATCTTTATCTTTTCTAAATTCATTCGGTGAAATGCCGATTAGTTCGATATTCTTATATTTTGTGGTATAATGTAACTATGTCGTGACATTAGCGGCGTTTTGTAACTTTTGTTAAAAAAATGGTGTTAATTGTTAAAATGAAAAATGATACACTCCATATTACGTAGTATGAAGGTGATTCTTGTGCAGAAGGAATTGCCTTCTGATTAATGTCCGAGCAAGAGAGTGTGACATGGTCAATCTGCTGTTCAAGATTATGCTAAAATGAAAAATATGTTAAAGTACTTTATCTGTGTGCTATTTCAACTCGATCATTGTCAATTGCTTAATCTGCTTAATCTGTATGCTATTTCAACTGGATTGACTCAAGATCCATATGCACCTTTATGTTCTGATCAAGTGCGACATGTTTGCACTGTGATGAAGAAGATTAGAGGAATTTTATTAAACTTGTATGTCCTTATTCAGAACTGAATTAAGGACATATTGTGAGTGCATCATAGTTTCTTTGCAGCATTCTCATCTTGAAGTATATTTTCTTTCCCTGTAGGTCATGGTGGTAGCGATGGATTACATGGATATGTTCCCTCACTTGATCATGTTGTGGCAGATACTGTAAGTTAATTGCTAACTTCTTCTATTTGTATTTCTCAGCATTTATATTGGGCTGTAAATGTAGTATGACAGATGTTGTCTTTGACCTATATCCATTCGAAAAAATGGGGGAGAGAGCAAACTTCTGAATCTGGCAAATTGTTGTTTTCTTGTTCAATGAAAGTGCCAACAAGATGTGCATTTTCTATTCCCTTGCTTCCAGTGGCCTTATTTTGTTTTGTCCTTTTACTTCTGGGGGTGTGAAATGGGTAAATTGGTGTAGAATATAATTGAAACTTTCATTTGACCTGTGTAAGTGAATGGTTTCTTAAGAGTGGTCTTTGACATGAAAGTATTTAAAACATAAATCCGACTCTTTTGTTTTGTATGCACAGGGGGCTCTTCTTGAAAAGGTCAGACTTGAGAATCCCGGGATGCCATGCTTCCTCTTTGGTCACTCTACCGGGGGTGCTGTAGTTTTGAAGGTAATGTAACTCTTCAATTGATAAACGTTTTTCTGGGACTTGCAATATGTTTCTTTATTGTCGGCTGTACATGTTAATTTATGCTGTCAAACTTTTGTACAGGCTACTTCATATCCACACATTGAGCAAATGGTGGAAGGAATTATACTAACTTCACCTGCACTGCGTGTCAAGCCAGCACATCCTGTAGTTGGGGTAAGTTGATTTTGGTAATATGGTTTCCTATATTTATTATAGCCTGATAAACATAGGAACCTGCATTAACAGTTGCAATTGCTGTTGTGCTTTATGACATATTCGCATGTGATTTGTTGTATGGTTGCTGATTTTCGCTCCACCTATATCAATTCAACAACAGCCAACTTCTGATTCAACTTTATTTCTATTCCGAACCAATTCAATGGCGTTCGGTTAAATGGAATATGAGTCCATCATCTTTATCATTTTTCTTGTTGGCAACCCTGTGATCATCACAACAAATAGTAAATTGTTATACGCGGAAGCAGATTCCCTGGCTGTTTCTTTGGTGCTCACCTTTTTTGTATTCTCTTCTCTGGAAGATGGTGGTATTCACCTTTTTTTTTCTTTGCCGTGATGCAGGTTATTGCACCTTTATTCTCCTTGATTGTTCCACGATTCCAGTTCAAAGGCGCTAACAAGAAGGGCATCCCGGTGTCAAGGGATCCTGTCCAACTTGCTGCCAAGTACTCTGACCCACTGGTCTACACTGGACCCATAAGGGTCCGAACCGGGCACGAGATCCTCCGCATCTCCTCTCACCTGACGAGAAGCTTCAAATCCGTGACAGTCCCTTTCTTCGTCCTCCATGGAACCGCTGACCGAGTCACAGATCCTCTTGCCTCTCAGGATCTGTACAATGAAGCAGCCTCCTACTTCAAGGACATCAAGCTGTATGACGGATTCCTGCACGACCTCTTATTCGAGCCGGAGCGAGAAGAGATTGGGCGAGACATAATCAACTGGATGGAGAAGAGACTTGCTGCATTTCCTTGATTCTCCCAACTTAAGGAGTCGGTAAGTTGGTTGCCTTGACGACCATCAAGCTTTAGTTTATCACCCGACCTAGCTTTGTCGTAGGGCCATAGGTTCCATAAAAGGGTTCGGCCAGGCCTCCTTGTTTAGTAGGCGATTGAGCGCAAGCTTTTCTGCTCGTGTGATGCCGTTTATTGACCTTGATAAATAAACGGCATCTGGGTTGTTTGGCAAAATGTGTATATGGATACCAGCATCTACTGGGTGCCTTATTTCCATGGCTTGAAACTCAGACTAGGATCTGTTCTGGTTTTTCTTTCTAACAATGCAATATATGTAATGCGGAGTATATATTTATTAGTTTTGGTATATAAATTTTATAGTTTTGCTCTAGGTCTTATCCAAGTGACATGAGTCTTGAATCTTGACAAGTCAAGTGAAAACTACCGATATGAATTTTGCAAGAAAAAGGATCCGAATTGATATCCGAAGTCTGAATCCGTAAGGGACACGACGGAGCCACATTTGTAAAGGAGTTCTGCTGGCATAAAATAATAAGGCTTCCACAGTCCCAAACCGCGGCTGCCTAAAGTTTTTTTTTTTTTTTTTTTCCTTCCTCAAAAGCTGAGATTTTACAGCTGAGAGGTTTTTTTTCCCCAAAAGTTAAAATCCAGCAATTTGTTAAACCATTTCACCCCACCAGACGACCACCCCTTTCCCGACTGAGGCAATATCTGCTGATTTTGCTGACACAAAAAGGCCTATTTCGCGAAAAATTAACGGTTTATATAATAGCCCAAAATTGATATGCACTGTCAAAATCATTAATAGGCATTCAAATAAGAAAAAATTTGTGAAACATGCACTTTTTTTTTTGGATAAATTGGTGAATTGTCCACCTTTTTGGACAAATTAGCAAAATGTCCACTATATAACCCTAATACACTGAACGCTCCCCTCTCTCCCTTTTACAGATCTCCAAAAATCCGGCGAAACTTTAACCCTCCCCTCTCCTCCGAGCTCCGTCAACAATGGAGGAGGCGCTGGAGCTTGTCCGGGCCAAGGACCCGAAGGAGCGCACCACTTCCGCGTCTCCCAGGGCGGCTTCTAGGCCCTCGCCTCCGCCCCTGCCCTCGTCAACTTCTTCCTTGATGACGATATCTCCTTCTGGCTCTTCCGCATCGGCCTTCGACTCCACCGACAACGTCGACTACCTCAGACTCCCTTCAATCTGAGACGTCCGCTCCGATGGTGCTCGATCTGGAGAAGTCGAGTGATTCCTCTTTCTATTGTACGCTCAATTCGTCGATAGCGTGGAGAGATGAAGAGGGAGAAGGATCAACGCCGGCGCCGTCGAACAACTGCAAGGAGTTGCTCTGGCTGTTGATTCGGAGCAGATCGACATCCATGGAAACGGAGCTCCATGTCCGCACTCTTACTCCGTCTCAAGGTCGCGGTCTCAAGGCTGCCTCCCATCTTCCTCCATCTCGCCTTCTCCGCTGGAATCGGCGGCCTCCTCTTCGGCTATGACACCGGTACTCTCTCTTTATCTCTCCTCATCATCAATCGATTAAAGAAGAAACTAGAGGATTGATGTGCATTACATTAGAGGATTGTTGTTTGTCTTAGCTTGTAGGCACTAATTTTACTCGATTAATGTCAAACAGTCTTGCATTTGAGCTCTGATTGAAAGCACCTTTGCTGAATTTTGTGCACTCATCCCTTTAGGTGATCTGTGCTTTTTCTTTCTTGGGCGTTGCTTGTTTGGTTCACCAAATTGTTCACAAGAACATTGCAAATGGAAGAGAGTCATTCACCACTATTCTTAATGTTGTCATAGCTGGCCTGTAAGTACTGATCCATGCTTTTATGAATGTTGAATGCCTAAATCTTGTGCAAACGGTAGGAACATGTTTGTTTCTGATCTTTGGTGGCTGTTGTGTTTTGTTTTCTTGCTGGTGGAGTGCTTGATTTGCCACACAGATTTTGATGAAGCTATCTCTTTCTATGGGGTGAGTCTTACACATTGTTGGCTTTTCTTGTAATGCCTTTACTGGCAGGTTCTTTGTTTGATATCTATGCAAATTGAAATTGCCACTGTCTAGATCTTGAGCAATAGGTTAGTTGTTGATGTGGTTATGGTTAGAGATGAAAAAAAACAATGAAGATTGGCTTGCAATTGAGTCAAATTAGTTTATACCTAGATTTGGCCGGTGATGGAATTTTTATGGAAGAAATTAATGTGTGATTTTTGGGAGCTTTCCTATCCTTTATGATTGATATTATCTGCTATAATATAGTTTTCTCTCTTGTAGTGATAGTTTAGTTGCTAGCTTAGCTTTGATTCTGTTGGTTCTTGCTGACAGAAGGTGGTGACTTAACATCTTGATCCTTTTTGTACTCGGCAGAAAATATATTGCAAATACTTGGTAAATATATTGGCTTTCTTGTAGGATACTTGTGCATTTGATTTTGCTATTTGGGGTAGAGAACCACTTTTTACTGTGTTGGGTTTCTTGAGATATTATTTTAAGTGTTTGGTGAACCTCTTTTACTGAGTAAGATGCCTCATGTGATTGCAGAAATTAAGGCAACTAAGCACCACGCCGGAGCTACACTTGAGGTCCCTTCAGAAGAAATTCTCAAGAGTTCAGCAAAGTAGTTGATGCAAAGCATGGATAGTGTGATCCAGATGGTGGTGTTTGCTGGTTTATCCTCCAGAGTGGTCAGCCGTTAAAGAACTAATGATTTCGGTTTCAAATTTGAGGCAATCTAACCTGCTGAAATGAGGCAATTCCACTATATAAGAATGGAGTGACCATGTAAGTTGGGCATGGGGTTGGCAATGTGCTCCATGATAGATTCTGTGGTGTGTGATACTGAGCCTGTAGGTTGGATAATAATGCATCATCTTTTCAGTTCCTTTTTTCTCCTCTATTCCTTTGTCACTTACGACATGCTACGGGGCAGCTATATGCTATTTCAAGCGACTTGGCTAGATACATATCCATAAACCAGTGAGTTTGCTCTCATTTACACATCTACTGAAGCTATAAAAAAAAACTATCCAGAACGAGTTGCTTGACATTCAAATTTCTATAGAGGATTCAGTGATCGTGATCATATCATGACTTTCACTTTATATTACCTTCTCATGATAGTGTTGGTTTGTGTTCATGTAAGGCATGTTCTGCACAAGTATGCTAACGAAGACATATCCTTGGGAACATGGTTAATTGGGCTAGACGTGTTGCACATTGACGACAAACGGTTGTGTTGTGGCACACCTCCTGGTACTACTCTCTGTAACAACTTTCACATTTGCCTTCAATTTTAGCATATGAAATGCTGCCCCCACCACATGTAAACCTAGGTTCCTCTAGTACAATTGCTAGTGATAATCATAAAGATCATCACAACAACAAGTTCAATTGCATGTGTAGTTGTTTGAAAAATCAATTAGGATTTTTCTCTAGAGTACAAAGTAAAGGAAATTTAAATTGACAGCGGTTTACTCAAACTGCAGATTGCGAGTGGAAAACTCAGGCAGGCAACATTTGCGTGGCCTCGTATGACTGGAGCTGTAGCGGGATATGCCAATCTTCCGACAGGATCTATGAAGTTCACCGGAGGTGTGGGGAGGGCACTGATGCTGTGTGGAAAGCCGTCTTCTGAATGACGTCTCTCAAAACTCAAACTTCCTTCAAGAAGCATGCCCCCTCGGCCCTCCAAATGCATTTGCAACAGGCATGAAACACTTCTCCTTAACTAAGAAAAACTTACATGATTTGCAAATACGAAATATATACATGAAATGGACAGAAATCTCTTCTAACTGAACACCAATAAGGGAGTGGAAATCATGGAATAACAACTGAATAAGCCATGAATTCCGGTCTTCTAGAGGCCGGAGAGTAGCGTTTTTAAGTCTCTACTAGGCCTAGAGACAAATCAGTCGACAATCTACGCTAACACGTCTGCAAGCTGATGGATATTTCCGAGGGATAATGTTGTTTACATATATGTTAGTTGTTGTGAGCCGAATCTACCATGTTTTATATTTACTTTTATATCGTTTTCTGCATACATTTCATGCATTTGGGTTAGAATAGTACAGAATCTATGTAGTTTATGCTTATTTGCCAAATTATGGAATCTACACCAGTTTCTGTTTAAATTCGCAGAAATCGAGGCAATTTACAACAGTTTTGAGAAAGGAAGAAAAGCTCGAAAGTCAACTACAGAATTCCAAGGTCAAGGAGCAGCAGAACCAGGACAAATCAAGCTGGAAACAAGGAAAACTCGAGTCAACATAGCTTGGTCGATATCGACTAAAGCTTGTCGATATCGGGTAAATTTACTCGATTTCCAGCAAAGATTGACCAGAATCGAGCAAGGCTAGGAAGGAGAAGAAGCACAGCTTACTCGACATCGAGGAAATTACTCGATATCGAGGAAAACCTAAGTCAAATTCCACCTCTGGAGCCTAGATTGACGAGTTGAGCACCAGACATCGACAAGTGAAGCTGGGAGCCGAGAAGAAGTTACTCGATGTCGAGGAAACAACGAGTCGACATGCATCCTGGGAGCCAACATCGAGTTGATGAGTGGAAGACGAAGAAAATGCTACTCGATATCGAGGAATCCTACTCGATATCGAGGAAATCTCAGTGGCCGACGCCGAGCAGTCCGAGACTCTTGTTAAGTTTCTATCCCGAGTCCAATGGTGATATTTTCGAGATGAAATTCTATCCACATCTATCAAGAGCTATCAAGTCAAGGGAGAAGATATTTTATCCACATTAGATATAATCCTAGTTTTATTTATTTCCATGATTTATCTTTAAGTAAGTAGATATAGATAGACTTTCTTAACTTGATTAGCAAGGATTGGAAGCCTATAAATAAGGCCTTAGGGGCTGATTTCTAAGCATTCAATTTCAGTTACATTTAGTTACATAGAGAGAGAGAGTAGAGAGAGAGAGCTTGTGGTGAGAGAAGTCGGAAAGGCGAAAGGGGATTTGGCTTCGATTGGTTGTAAGTTCTTTTTGGTTTAGTTAATGCAAAGTTATTTCCTTTTATTATTGATGAGTTTCTTGATGATGAAGAGCGAGTAGTCCACCCACTTCTAGGGTCGGGGTGAGCCCGACCGTAGCCATGTGAGATGACGCGGTAAAGGTTTGATCTTTTTATGCAATTCGTCTTCTATCCCTATGAGCATGATTCTTTTGCGAAAGTTGAAGGTGATCCTTGTTTGTGTTATTGAAGCGAAAGTGATCTTAATACAACTTGGATTAATTATGTGAAAAGGGTTAGTAACAATTAGGGTTTATGCGAAAGCCTCTATATTCCTATTTCGTAATAACGAAAGTTATTTGATGAAAAACATGATCTTTTATGCCTTTATGTGTTATTTTACCTGGTTATCATTGTGGTGTTGATACCCTGGCCTTGGAAGTCTTTTAGTTTATTGATTTATTTCGTCGAAATCTGTGTTCTGCGTTTGAAAGGTTGCAATTTTAAGTTTCTGTTGCTTTGTCGATTTCGAGGAGTTTTTTGTCGACATCGAGTAGTTTTACTCGACATCGAGAAAATCTTGTCGACATCGGGTTGCTTCTGCTGGAATTCATTTCTGTTGGTCGATATTGAGTTTCTGGTGTCGATTAGTTTAGTCGATATCGAGGACCTTTTGTCGATATCGACTAGTTTCTGTTGCTTTGCTTTATTTTCCGCTTTTCTTTGTTATTTATGTCTTTCTGTCTGTGAGATTTACAGCTACCTAAGATCCGCTGACGTGCTTCCTCGAGGATCGATCCTGACTTCCCATTGCTACATCAGGAGGAGGTCTTGTAATTATTTGCGTGGGCACAAATCTGGTTTGATCTATTTCATTATATTTTAAACTTGATTTCCTCCTACAACAAATTGGCACCGTTGCCGCAGAAGCAATCATTCGCGCCTTATGTAGTTATATCTCACGTTTTTCTTGAGTTACTTTGCAGGTGTATGCGTCATTCTGGTCAAACACCTGAGTTTGACGCCTTAGACGAACCGGAACGCCTTATACACGTCCACGCTAAACTAAAAAGAGCCATGGCAACCGCAGAAACACAGGAACAGCTGATACAGAGGCTTAGGATAGAATTAGCCACCAAGGATACTCCTCTCGCTACTGAGAGAGCGCAAAGGGAACAGGAGGCAACGCGAAGGAGGCAGGTGGAAGCTGAGCTTGCCCAATACCCTACCACTGCAGAGGATTACGTGCACCCGACTCTCGTCGTGCCTGAATCGGTCATTCTAATCCATGAGATTAACTATGAAATTCGCACTCCTTTCCTGATTGAAATTAAAAATAATGCTTTCTATGGTAGATTTAATGAATGTCCTCTTCAACATATTACCAATTTTACTGATATGTGTCGTACTCTTGCTGAAGGTACCACCTTGGAATATGTCTTGATGAAGGCTTTTCGTTGGTCTCTAGCTGGTCCAACATTGAAGTGGCTTGAGGGTCTCCGTCCACGATCCCTCACAACATGGGCTGAAGTAAAGTAGGAATTTCTCAACAAGTTCTTTCCTCCTGCCAAGACAGCGCACCTTCGCCAAAAGATTACAGCTTTCAAACAGAAGCCTGGGGAGCCGCTAGCAAAGGCATGGGAACGATATAAGGATCTATTGCGATCCCGTCCTACACATGGACAGCAACCATGCATTGTTCAGGAGATCTTCTTCAATTCTCTTGACCTGGCTGCTAAGGATAGGATCAACACGTATACTCATTATGAGTATCTGACAATGCCGCCAGCTGACGCATGGGATGCCCTCGACAAACTGACCAACTATGAAAACAAGTATGGGACTCTGATCAACTATGATGAGAATGCCTATGCCAGGTCAGCCCCATCCATGCCCCTCTATGAGCCCGCTAAGGAGATCGACCCTGATGTCAAGGAGCAATACTACAGAGATCAGAATAGGAAGCTCCTCAAGCAAGTAAAGTATCTTTCTGTCAACCAGCCCTGCATCGAATGCGGATCACAACGGCACACCACTACTGAGTGCCCACACACAGAGCAAGTCAGGATGGCAGAAAACCACGATGAGGTAGCTTACGCAAGGGGTCCCAATCGCTATATGGGGGACCAAATGTTTCAGCAACCACAATGGAACCAAGGTGCTCCTAGGAAACCCCCGCCATACAGAGCTCCAGGACATCCGGAGAGGGACCAGAAAAGGGATGACTTACAGACCATCCTAGAGGAAATGCGGAGGAACCATTCAGATACCAAGCAGTCCTTCAACTCCGTCTACACTCAGATACAAGGTGTCAACTCTAGGCTTGGGGAGATTGATATATGGAGAAAATCAATGGAGACACAGATTGGCCAGCTAGCAGCAGGCGTCCCCAGACAGTCAGGTATGCTCCCTAGATCTTCTGAGCTCAATCCCAAGGGGAAGACAGGACACATCGCAGCTGTAAAACTCAGGAGCGGCCACCAACTACGCGAGCCAGAAGTCGGAAAGCAGCAGGACAAAGCAGAACAACAACTCGATATCGACGAACATCTAGTCGATGTCGACCGAAACCTGCTCGATATCGAGGAAGGTCAACTCGATGTCGAGGAAAAACTGGACTACCCTTCGTCTGCATAGCACAACAACTCGACATCGAGAAATTTGGTCAATATCGAGAATAATCTTGTCGATGTCGAGGAGAATCAAGTCGACGTCGAGAAAGCTGCAACACCTCCGACGTCTGTCCTGGCTTCGAAAAAGAAGTTGTCTTTCCCCACAAAATCTCTAAAGGACCCAGCAGAAAAGAAATTTCAGCGCTTCATCAAGATGCTTCAGAGGCTCAATGTCACCATACCCTTCACGGAAGCTCTTAATGAAATGCCATCATATGTCAAGTTCCTCAAGGAGATTCTAAGCAAAAAGCGCTCAATGGCTGAGATTACAGAGGAGTGCAGCCAGATGGACGTTCTTGAGAAAAGGCCAGATCCAGGTAAGTTTGCTATAACCATTGGATTTGGTCAATATAAATTTAATGCATTATGTGATCTTGGAGTTAGTGTAAGTATAATGCCTTTAACAATATGGTCCAAGATTAAGATAGGTGTCCTAGAGCCTGTGGATGCTAAGCTTTATATGGCAAACAACACGGTGGTCATCCCAACAGACATGGTGGACAATGTGCCAGTGCAAGTAGGTAAGTTCTTTGTCCCTACTGATTTTCTAGTTATTGATATGGCGGAGGACCCTGCTTGTCCAATTATTCTAGGAAGGCCCTTCTTGGCGACGGTGGATGCCAACATAAGCGTAAGGAAGGGAGTACTCACTTTCAACATCAGCGATGAGGTAATTGAGTATTCTTTTAATAAAACTGGAAGACACACAGGTCCCATGGAAGAGGTAAAATCTACATCAGCTCGTTACATTACATGTGGGGAGCCTAAGGTAAGAAATATGGCTCTTGAAGAGCTAGAAAAGAGGGATATGGAAACCCAATTGGAGAAGATCCTGGCCATCCTGAACGACGACACAGATGATCTGCTCGACATCGACCGAGATAAGTCGACGTTGACTAATTATTTCTCGGATGCCTTGACAGGATGCAAGTATGGGGTCGAAGTCGACCAGAATTCCTCGACATTGAGGAATTTGGTCGACATCGACCAAAAGCAGAGCCCCCCACCAGCAGCAGCTTCGTCAAGCAGCCAACCCGAAGCCGAGAATTCCTCGACATCGACCAACTTGGTCGACATCGAGCAAAAATCTTCATCCTCGACTTCTCATCCCTCGACGAGCAATCCACTGGCGGCGAAGGACTCCTCAATATCGATCAATTTGGTCGATGTTGACCAAATACTGTCTTCCTCGACTCCAGCATCCTCGAGCAGCAGCCCACCAGGAGAAGAGAACTCCTCGACGTCGAGTAAATCTGCTCGATGTCGACTAGAATATGAGGTCCCCGAATCCGATTCTTCAAAGTTAAGCGAAGGTATGGATCTTTCTTCTCCTATTTCAATTAAAGATCTATCTATAAATGGGAGAGGTTTGCCTTGGTATGTACGCTTATGTAGGATTACCAATGATGAGCCCAAGGAGTATGAAGTTGGAGACAAGCTCTATGTTTCCAAATCAAAGGATCATTTGTTTCCTAACAAATTCAACAAGAAGAAAATGGGGCCTTTCGTGGTGAACAAGATCCATCCAGGCGGCTTGCAGCTGATGGACAAGAATGGAGTCATATTGGAGCCCAAGCTACATGGGCCCTGCAAATGCCACCTCGAGCTTTATGGAGAAAGTCGGCCTAGGGACTATAAAATCTAGAGCTTGTAAATAGACATTTATTTTTTGGACTTTTGGACATTTGTTGCTTTTGTTTGTTTTTGGTTTTTTTAGTTTTTCTATTGTGGGTATTTCTCTTCTATATTTTTTCAGGTCCATGGGGATAGAAGCAAACTAAATCGGACTCGGCCCAGAGCATAGCACTCGATTCTGACATCCTGCACATCTGTCTAGTAAGTTTTTTTCTTTACCCTTGTTTTTATACATTGAGGACACTGTAATGTTTAAGTATGGGGTGGGGGAAGGGCTTATTTTGTGCATATTTGATTTATTTCACCATATTTATGCATTATTTCTTGAATTGCTTATACATGGTTATTTTGGAATTCATTATTGATTTATGGGCTTATATGCATGTTTTCCAAAGTTTGAAAAAAATGACCCCCATTGAAATTTTTGAATAATGTCATGGAAGTTTAATATTGAACTCGACGATGCAAAATTAGATTCATTAGAGATATAGCATGAAATTTCCTAGTAAAGGGAAGTCACAATGAAGTGCATATTTTCTTGAAAACCATAAAAGGAGGTAAAATTTGATGTTGCTTTTGACATGTTGCATGATAAGAGGATGGAGGACTTTATATTTTCCATATAATGCTCATTTTTGATATCCTTAGCCCTTACCTATGCCTATGCATCACAAAAGCCATATTATGCCTTATTTCATATTTTGCTCCACATGTTCTAAATATTGCCCATTCTTTACCTTATTTCCTATCCGGGGATTATGTTGAGAATGATGTTACATTATGGAGATTATCATATGGTTGTTGTGTTGTTATTATCATTATTGGAATTTGGCAGGAAAATGTTTGAAATATATGGAAAATTTAATGAGTGAAAGAAAATCCGATCAAAGATCGACCTTGCTCACTGAGATAATAGTTTGGCAAGATGGAACACACAGGTGAGGAGTCCACACATAGGTGAGGAGTCCAAAGCACTAAGTATCCGGGGCCATTCATGTCACCCATGTTTGCGACTCGCGAGAAGGCAGTGCTGAGGTTAGAGAGTTAAAAGCATTATTATTGATAAAAGCATTATGAAAGGTGAGAGATCTTATGAAGAAGGGATGTGGTAAAGAAAGTTTGGAAATACTCCATTTCCCTGGATTATTAACACCACATTGCCAAAAAATTGCCCACCTTTAGTCTTTTACCAATCTACTCCTTCATGAGCTTAAATTAAAGTCCTCTTGATTATTAATGCTTTGTCACTTATGAATTGTTTTGCATAACCCTCCTTTTGTGAGTAGATGCTGCTTTTAAATTGCACATGCATGGATTTATGACGGTAGTACCTTTTCGAGGATGGTAATTGATTGCAGGGACATATGAGAATGAATATATAATGTTGAGAGTTTTGATTTCTTCCCCTGTATGACAAATAAAAGTATTGCTTGAGGACAAGCAAGCTTAAGTATGGGGTATTTGTTGTGAGCCGAATCTGCCATGTTTTATATTTGCTTTTATATCGTTTTCTGCATACATTTCATGCATTTGGGTTAGAATAGTACAGAATCTATGTAGTTTATGCTTATTTGCCAAATTATGGAATCTACACCAGTTTCTGTTCAAATTCGCAGAAATCGAGGCAATTTACAGCAGTTTTGAGAAAGGAAGAAAAGCTCGAAAGTCAACTACAAAAGTCCAAGGTCAAGGACCAGCAGAACTAGGACAAATCAAGCTGGAAACAAGGAAAACTCGAGTCAACACAGCTTGGTCGATATCGACTAAAGCTTGTCGATATCGGGTAAATTTACTCGATTTCCAACAAAGATTGACCAGAATCGAGCAAGGCTAGGAAGGAGAAGAAGCACAGCTTACTCGACATCGAGGAAAACCTAAGTCAAATTCCACCTCTGGAGCCTAGATCGACGAGTTGAGCACCAGACATCGACAAGTGAAGCTGGGAGCCGAGAAGAAGTTACTCGATATCGAGGAAATTCCTCGATGTCGAGGAAACAACGAGTGAACATGCATCCTGGGAGCCAACATCGAGTTGTTGAGCGGAAGACGAAGAAAATGCTACTCGATATCAAGGAATCCTACTCGATATCGAGGAAATCTCAGTGGCCGACGCCGAGCAGTCCGAGACTCTTGTTAAGTTTCTATCCCGAGTCCAATGGTGATATTTTCGAGATGAAATTCTATCCACATCTATCAAGAGCTATCAAGTCAAGGGAGAAGATATTTTATCCACATTAGATATAATCCTAGTTTTATTTATTTCCATGATTTATCTTTAAGTAAGTAGATATAGATAGACTTTCTTACCTTGATTAGCAAGGATTGGAAGCCTATAAATAAGGCCATAGGGGCTGATTTCTAAGCATTCAATTTCAGTTACAATTAGTTACATAGAGAGAGAGAGAGTAGAGAGAGAGCTTGTGGTGAGAGAAGTCGGAAAGGCGAAAGAAGATTTGGCTTCGATTGGTTGTAAGTTCTCTTTGGTTTATTTAATGCAAAGTTATTTCCTTTTATTATTGATGAGTTTCTTGATGATGAAGAGCGAGTAGTCCACCCACTTCTAGGGTCGGGGTGAGCCCGACCGTAGCCATGTGAGATGACGCGGTAAGGTTTGATCTTTTTATGCAATTCGTCTTCTATCCCTACGAGTATGATTCTTTTGCGAAAGTTGAAGGTGATCCTTGTTTGTGTTATTGAAGTGAAAGTGATCTTAATATAACTTGGATTAATTATGTGAAAAGGGTTAGTAGCAATTAGGGTTTATGCGAAAGCCTCTATATTCCTATTTCTTAATAACGAAAGTTATTTGATGAAAAGCGTGATCTTTTATGCCTTTATGTGTTATTTTACCTGGTTATCATTGTGGTGTTGATACCCTGGCCTTGGAAGTCTTTTAGTTTATTGATTTATTTCGTCGAAATCTGTGTTCTGCGTTTGAAAGGTTGCGATTTTAAGTTTCTGTTGCTTTGTCGATTTCGAGGAGTTTTTTGTCGACATCGAGTAGTTTTACTCGACATCGAGAAAATCTTGTCGACATCGGGTTGCTTCTGCTAGAATTCGTTTCTGTTGGTCGATATTGAGTTTCTGGTGTCGATTAGTTTAGTCGATATCGAGGACCTTTTGTCGATATCGACTAGTTTCTGTCGCTTTGCTTTATTTTCCGCTTTTCTTTGTTATTTCTGTCTTTCTGTCTGTGAGATTTACAGCTACCTAAGATCCGCTAACGTGCTTCCTCGAGGATCGATCCTAACTTCCCGCTGCTACATCAAGAGGAGGTCTTGTAATTATTTGCGTGGGCACAAATCTGTTTTGATCTATTTCATTATATTTTAAACTTGATTTCCTCCTACAACAAGTTAGTTCACTCCATGGATGGTTTTTTTTCGCTTCGGTTTGGATATGAAAGATCAGTTTTGAATGTATCTCTGCTGTAAGAAAAGTGGCTAGAAATAAAAATGCAGTTAGCACATACTGTATTTGCTTTCTGTTATTGTGTTCTCTTTTATCCGTTTCGAAGTTATTTTTTCTAATAACTTCAGTGATATACAAGTATACATTGTTCTTCAAGAAAACGAAGAAACCGAAACATGAGAACTCAAGACAGAGTTGTGCAACTCTAAGATAGAGTTGTGCAACTCTGAGACTGAGTTGTGCAACACTAAGACAGGGTTGTGCAACTCTAAGACAGTAATTCCGAATTTAGATGCATTCTGCATTTTTGTAAACAAGGGTTCATATAAAGCCTATTAGCTCAAAATGGTAGAGCAATGTGCCTACGCACAATGATGCGGGTTCAAATCCCGCATAGGCTATATGCGGTATCTCTTATTATGTTTCTCTTTGTGAATAAGAGTATAAGGTGCAAAAATAAAATTGTAAAGTGCAGTTGTATAACTGTGTAACTGTAAAGTGTATTTGTGCAACTTTAAAGTATAGTTATGCAATTATACAATACAATTGTGCAATTGTAAAATAAAATTGTGCAAATTTTCAAATTTGTGATGTGAGGGAAAAAAGAAAAAAACTTAAAAAAAGTGCTGACGTGAAAAAAAAATTATTTTAAAAAAGTGCTGACACAAATAAAATAAAAAGTGTACAAATTAGAATAAAAAGCGCAAGAATAATATTATAAAGTGCACAAATTATATTCGAATTGTTTATTGTATAGGAGTATGAACAACATAGTAACTACTGATTACTCATTATAAATTGTACATTCAAACCAAAATAACTTTCTAATTGTTTAAGTTCTAACTCACTGGGAAATATAATTGACAAAATACTTGATTTAAGGGGGAAAAATCTAATTTTAGATTTCTAAAAAAAATCAAATTTATGAAACGAATATATGTACAACACAATATTTGCACAACATAAACTTATATTTGCACAAAATAATATTATATTTGCTCAAGGTAAACTTATATTTGCACACCAAAATAAAATTTCAAAAAGGTGCTGATATGGGAAAAAAAAAGTGCAATTTTAGTTCAAATTTGCAATTTCAGAACTTAAAATGTGCAATTTTAGTTTGAAAAAAGTGCAATTTTAGCTTGAAATTGTGCTCAACATGTGCTTTTTTTTTCTCAATATTATTTTATACTTGCTCAATAGATTATTGCACAATATGGTCTTATTTTTCCTCATCAATAGACTATAATTTCACAACATGGGGGATTTGTGGGAATTTGCTCAACATTATCTTATTTTTGCTCAACAATAGATTATATTTGCACAACAATTGAGACTTGTGAAATTGTGCTCAAAATGATCTTATTTTTTCTCAATATTATTTTATAGTTGCTCAATAGATTATTGCACAACATGGTCTTATTTTTGCTCATCAATAGACTATAATTGCACAACATGGGGGATTTATGAAATTTTGCTTAACATCATCTTATTTTTGCTCAACTATAGGTTATTTTTGCACAACAAACGAGACTTGTGAATTTGTTTTCAACATGATCTTATTTTCTCTCAATATAATTTCATACTTTCTCAATAAATTATTGCACAAGATGCTCTTATTTTTGCTCATCAATACTTTATTTTTGCACAACATTCAAGACTTGTGAAATTGTGTCCAACATGATCTTACTTTTTATAAATATAATTTTATGCTTTTTTAATAGATTATTGCACAACATGGTCTTATTTTTGCTCATCAATAGACAATAATTGCACAACATGGGGGATTGTTGAAATTTTGCTCAACATCATCTTATTTTTGCTCAACTATAGGTTATTTTTGCACAACAATCGAGACTTGTGAATTTGTTCTCAACATGATCTTATTTTCTCTCAATATAATTTCATACTTTCTCAATAAATTATTGCACAACATGCTCTTATTTTTGCTCATCAATACTTTATTTTTGCACAACTAGTGGTGAAAATTAGTGATGACACTGATATTAATTACAATTAGTGCTGACACTGATATTAGTTACAATTAGTGTTGACACTGATATTAGTTACAATTAGTGCTGACACTGATATTAGTTACAATTAGTGGTGAAAATTTGCTCAACATGTTGAGAAATACCATGTTGAGAATACCATGTTGAGAAGCAATACAATGTTGTTTCTCCACATTGGGAGTCAAGGAGATAAACTAAATGCGTGATTGTCTTGTAACTAAGCATTGGAGGAAATCTTCTACCTTTTGTAATCGTTCTCTTTCCATCCGATACCGCTCTATCAGAGTCATCTTCCTAAGTAATAACTTTGTAGTTCGGTATATATTTTTTCCGTGTCAGCACTTTTTTTTCTTCATGTCAGCACATTTTTTAGAGTTGCACAACCGTATTTTAAGTTGCACAACTTTAGTTTAGAGTTACACAACTTTAGCTTATATTTGCACATCGTACTCTTATATTTGCATGACAAAATAAAAATAAAAAAAAACTAGACTTGGGTCATATTTTCTCAACATACGATTATATTTGCACATCATACTCTTATATTTGCACGACAAAATATTATATTTGCACAACAAAATGTTATATTTGCACAACTTACGGTTATATTTACACAACGTACTCTTATATTTGCACGACAAAATGTTAAAAAAAATAAATAAATAAACTAGACTTGGGCCACATTTGCACAACTTACAGTGATATTTGCACAACATGTTCTTTTTTTTTTACAGTAGGCAAGAAGTAGATCGACAAAGCGATCTTGAAGCCATCAAAAGATGGCTTGATAAACCCTACGCAGAGGGTCGCCGTCAAAAGAAAAAAAACACTGGCTTAAATCTAGGACTACAATTACAAATAAAATTATAATAAAAACGTCTAAAAAATAGAGCCATTGTTCCTTGATATTCATTCGGGTGGCTTAGACGGCTTGGCTTGCATGCAAGCCAAGGAAGCAAGCAGTCGGCTTTGACATAGCTGGTTTAGAAGACAGTGACGGATGCGAATCTGGTTCTAGATATGGCAGCGAGCAAGCTCGCCCAGCAATCTTGTTGCATGTGATGTCTTGAACTCGAAAACTTGGGATCTGAAAGCTGCACAACCAAATATAGACATGGAAACTTTTGTAAATAAGTTTTGTTTGAAGTTTGCGGTTTAGGGTTAGAAAAATTGGGGATTTTTGTGTGAAAATTGGGGATTTTTGTGTGAAGGATTTGAGGAGATCTCAAATCTTTAGATCTAGAGGGCGGATAGGGTACTGAAAATCAGCAACTATCAAGGGAGATCAGGAGTAAGAAGGAGGTCGAAGAAACCGATGCCCAAGAGGGCGAAGGCACAGATGGCTAGGCCGAAGGCGATGGGGGAGGGTATGAGGAGGGGTGCGCTGGAGAAGGAGGAAGCTCGAGCGGCTAGGAGAGCGAGGAGGGTCAAATCGCCGTAGCCACCGGAGCCCAAACCTAGGCGGGATTGTGAATAGAGTCCGGCCAGGGAGACTGCGTTGAAGATGTGGATCGGGGCGGCATGGAGCCAGGCGAGCAGGGCCGCTGGCAGACGCCATGGGAGGAGGCTGATGAAGATGGAGCAGCCGCTGGCGGCCGAAGGAGGAGAGAGGCTAGAGTAGCGGCGGCTGCTGGTGGTGTTGAAGAGGGTCTGGATCGGGGCGCCGGAGAGCTAGACAAGCAGGGCCGTCTGGAGACGCCATGGGAGGATGCTGGTGAAGATGGAAGGCGCACAGTAGCAACCACAGACGGCCGAAGGAGGACTGAATCGAGGCTACACTAGCGGCGGCTGCTCTGTGGTGAAGAGGGTTTAATTTTTAGGGTTGGGTTATGGGTATTTTAGAAGAGAGCGGCGGCTACCTTTAACCATCGTATCTGCACAACATGTTCTTATTTTTGCTCAACAATAGATTATATTTTGCAAAACAATTGAGACTTATGAAATTGTGTTCAAAATAATCTTATTTTTTCTCAATATAATTTTATACTTGTGAAATTGTGCTCAACATGGTCTTATTTTTTCTCAATATTATTTTATAATTGCTCAATAGATTATTGCACAACATGGTCTTATTTTTTCTCATCAATAGACTATTATTGCACAATATGGGGGATTGGTGGAATTATGCTCAATATGTTCTTATTTTTGTTCAACAATAGATTATATTTTACACAACAATTGATACTTGTGAAATTGCGTTCAACATGATATTATTTTTTCTCAATATCGTTTTATAGTTGCTCAATAGATTATTGCATAACATGGTCTTATTTTTTGTTATCAATAGACTATAATTGCATAACATGGAGGATTGGTGGAAATTTGCTCAATATGTTCTTATTTTTCATCAACATGATCTTTTCGCTGTACCACTATAACGGTATGTTGAGCTCATATAAAATTTTGTTGTGCAAATATAATTTTAAGTTGTGCAAAATGTAATATTGTGGTAAAAATTTTACAATACAAAAATAGCGGACAAATTTTGTAATTTCCCTGAGTTAACCTAATTGATGATCGCTCACGCCGCCTCCATCTGTAAACTTCTCCCCGTCCTACCGCCGCTCCGGCCGCTCCGGCCTCTCGCTCTTCGGCGCTCTCGATCCCCGACGCTCTCGAGCACTTCAAGAGGACGAAGCAGAGAAAAACGAAGAAGACGAAGAGGAAGAGGTAGTCTATGAACACGAACACCTTGGTGGATCCATGATTTCTCTTCTTTTGGTTCTTACTGTGATTTTCCTTGCGATTCTGCAATTTGATGGTTGGCTCGTCCAGGTTAGGTTCATCCAGCTGCTCCAATTTCGCCATTGACTCCTCCTCCCGACGAATGTACAAGTATGTGTATCTCTTTCCGATCGGATCTGTAAAGACCAGCGAAGATCAGCTTTTTTTTTCGATCGTATCTCCGGCGCTCTCGAGCACTCTCGCTCGCGTCTCGAGCACTCTGAGATCCGAGATCTCGAGGAGATCTCGATCTCGAGGAGAGGCGGAGATCCCTACACCTAACTGAGATCGAGATCGATATCTCGGATCGTGACCAGACGCTCGCTCCTCGCTCTCGGCCTCCCTCGCTCCAGGATGGACGCAGATGGAGGAAGATGGAAGGAGGAGCCGGATTCAGGAATCGCTCGCCGGAGATGCGGGAAGATAGACGGGGGAAGGAGGAGCTCGCAGAGATGGACGAGAGAGAGCGCGTAAGAAGGGTTTATATTGCGGACAATTCACTAATTTGTCTCAAAACGTGGACATTTCACCAATTAGACCCTATTTCGTGGCTATTTCACAAATTGCACCATCAAATAAATGAACGGACAATATTTTTTCTTAGGAACAACAGACAATATTCAATTAATATCGTTTAAATTAAATTTGTATACTGTATTTGTTGGTTATCCTTTGCGAGAGGGAAGATCGAAGTTAGTTACTGGCAGTGGCTCATCAGAGATGTCATGAATTTTGTTTTGGTCTAATTTAACATATGTAAAGACTATTCCCTATCACATATTCTATACTCTTTTTTTATATATATAAAAATTTATCTTTTAAAAATTTATATTCCACAATTATTCGTAGAAGAAACAAAATTGTAACGGACCAGACAACAACCTTAAACCAATAAATAAATAAATAAAAAGCCTTATTTTGTCTATTGTAAACAAACTTCATATCACACCCTTTAGTTTGATAACCGAAACGGGAAAAAAAGATGAAAAATAGAATATCCCATTTGCATTGAAAAAATTATTGATCGATTTTCACTTTCTAATAAACTATTTAAGAGATGTTAACCTACTATTAGACGTTGGCGCGACATCGTAATTGTGGTATTTGCCGGTTTTCTCATCATATTCAACCCTTTTTCAGAGCCTCTTCATCCTCTATTCCGAATTCCATATATCTCTGATTGGCTTTTTCTTCTGTTGTCTTAATTTTTTGTTCTTTTTTGGTATCGAACTCTAACTTTCCTCAACTATTGAGTCTTGATTTACCATACATTGATACATGTGTTTAGTTTTTTAAAATTTTATTTTCTCCAACATGAACACCTAACTAATCCAACAAGAGTTACAAATCATGTAAATTGACTTGCAATGATAGGTTCAGCCCAATTTTTCCCGGTCTTGCTATTGGCAGAGTGGAATCTCGTCATCCACACGATGTCGGCTTCGGTGTCTAACATTGGTGAATCTACCGACCTTGGCTTCCAGAGTCGATGAAGCTGCTGACCCCGACCTTTAGGTGATTCAATGTGTGTGATCTCTCACTTAGCGAATGGCAGCCAACCAGTGCAGGGTTGCTGACTCCGGAAGTCGGTGACGGAACCGTGCGAATTGCAAGAAAATCACCGTGCATATAACAACCCTCATTTTTCCTAACTATTTAATGAGTTTTAATATTTTTTAATTTGTTTAAAAAAAATAGATCCATCAAGTCAAATTAGATGGTATATATATTAAGAGATTTAATTTATTGCTAAGCATAAATAATTACCCTATACGCTTAAGACATAAATAAATAAATAAATCCATTAGTTAAATCAAATGCAACTTTGGTCGATTCTTAAGAAAATGATGGTAGTCAATCAATACTCAATTTGTAAAAAAAAATACAAAAATAAAAATGATATCGAAAATTCGAGTGGCTGAAGATGAAGCAGCGACTCTCAAACAGCGACTCTCAAAGTAATATTAAAAAATACAATTTGTTTTATTTTCTAACAAATTTTTGAAGGAGCTAAAAACTATATAAAATATTAACTTTTAAAATAATTGCATTCATATATAATTATAGAATTATTTTAAAAAATTTATTAAAAAACTAATATTGTTACAAAAAAATACATTTCACCCTAAATTATAAGTTAACTCAAACGGCTTGATCAATCTCTAGAAAATTTTTGAGAACAGACAACAGAAAAAAGATATTCATGCAAAACAACTAACATTATAATTATTTTATTAATCCATCAAAGAAAAAAAAAAGTAAAGAAAATCACATGATTCCGAATAGGAAGAAAAACAAATATTCTTGACACCACACTAATTCATAGAAATAACCAATCACAATCACAAGGTGCAAATGCTTGATAGCTAGTTTCAAGTTGGAATTCAAAACTATATATGGAATCTCGAATAGGTCATTCAGTACCCGATTCGATATACAGATATAGATATAGAGGGGTAAAAACCGATTGAAACAGAGTAAAAATAATTAATTGGGGGTGGGCTGAGCAAGAAACTCCTCCATCTTGGTAGCCATGGAATGGAGAGCAAGCTCAACAAAGGAGAGGAGATCCTCCGGCCTCCACCCCACCACAGGGTCAGCCACGTACGACCACTCGATCACGCAACCTTCGTCTCCACCGTCGATTAGCCTGACCGTCGCCACGTAGGAGCTGAACCCGGCGTTGTTCTCCACAATATCGTAGCTGAGCCACTTGTCCTGGTGGTCAATCGAGATGAGCCTCTCCTTGGCATACTTGACCTCCTCCGCCTCCTCCTCTGCCGCCTTGTCACCAGCATCGGTAGCTGAGGGTGCAGTGCAGAATCCGGTGGAGGTGCAGCAGCGGATGATGCCGGGATGGACGTCGAGGCCGCCGTCGTCGGCGTCGACTGGGTAGCAGGTGTCAAGGTGGGGGAGCCACTTATGGACGTTGTAGAAGTCGGAGAGGAGAGGCCAAATCTGGTGGGATTGGAGGCCTTTCAGCGAGGCTGTTGCTTTGCCTTGCCACTTTTCTGCTTCAGTTTCCTCTCTCTGTTCTCCCATTTTTTTTAGGAGGAAGAATACAGAATTAAAGAGGCTTTTTGGGTATGGGGAGTGAGGGGATATATACACAGTCTTTCTATTTATTATTATTTTTTTTATTAAGAAAAAATTCGGACGAGCGAGCTCTACTCGATGACATCCTTACGGATGAGGTCTGGAAGATCGGAATCGTTGTTAATAACGACACCCCAGGCAGAGTGGCAAAAGTGTGTAACCTTATCCGCCACTCTATTGCCTAATCGGGGAACATAAAAGAAGGAAACTTCTTTCAAAGTCGATAGTAGAAATTTAACATTTGATAAAATCAATTCGATTTCCCAAGGACAGATAGATGTTTTATTTAGGTGGTTTATGATTATTATGGAGTCATCTTCAATGTGGAGTTTATTGATACGGAGTTGTAGAGCCTTTTAAATTCCCAGTTTAAGAGCAAGCGCTTCCGCTCTTAAATCACTTTGTTTGAGTCTTTCTATTTATTATGCAATGAATAGGGGAGGAAATTAATGCTCTTTCTTTCGGTATTAAATTTTATATTTGTATTATTTTATTTATAATTAAATAAATCATTGTTACCATGGAATATTGGAATGCTAGATAGTACGAGTACTTATTTATTTGAAAAAAAGGGGTAAATAGATCAATTTTTGGATATTTTTGCAAAATTACCATATGGCTTCAAAATTTTGCAAAACTAGACAATGAATCCAAAATTTTGCAAAACTAGACAAGTTGAAATAAGTTACAAGGGGGGATGGGAAGGGCTACAACAAGTCACCAGGAAATGCTTCACTTTCACTCCGCCTTGCTCACGGTCGTCGTCTCCGGTCATCTTCTTCGTTTCCCACTATCCATAATTGCGAGCTCGGAGCTTCGTTCGCTTCCTCATTCGACAGGGACATACAAGCGGTGGCACCATAGCCTCCTAGAGCTCCGTTGAAGAGCAGGTTACGAGCAGGCACCGCCATGCCTTAGATCGTCGGTGAGTAGTCCGTCGTTGAGGAGCACGAATCCCTTCTTTCATCGCAACCTCGAAATTCCGAACAAGCCTGCTCAAATTGTATATGTATTTCGTCGATTCTAGGCTAGAATCCTCAAATCCATCCATCTCCATCCCCAAAATCGAGCCAGAAAAGCTCCAATTATTTTTCTCTCCAGAACTAGGGTTTGAGCTCACGAAGAACACCAACCCAAAAAATCAGATCTGGGATTCCTCCTCGCTCCTTGCCACTACCAAATGCCGTTTTCTTACTTAGATTTGATTTTACAACATGAATCGAAGAGTCCAAGGGGTTGGAGGCTCGGTTTTCGCTGCTTCGTGGGCTCGTCTCCGGCGACCCTGTAATTCCTCCGACGCTTCTCCATGGGCTCTGTGGGCTCGGTTTTCGAAGAGTGCAAGGGGTTGGATGCAGTGTTTTGTCGCTTGCCCCATGGTACAACACAAGTCTGCTTCCTTCTCGTGTTATATGGTGTTGTAATTAGATATATGCTTTCTGTTGAGTATTCTTGCTTGAATCCAGTCTTAAACTGTGTATTTGCTAATTTGTCTTATTATTTGCAGGAAATAATTAATGCACTTCCTCTCAGTTTAAAGATAGTGAATTTCAGCTGTATGCTTTTCTACAAACTGGTTCTTTTGGTTTTGTTTCAAGATGGATCATGCAACTGTTTTTATGCCAAATTCTTGTTATCTCGTGGTATTGGTAGATATACACACTATTGGGAAAATATTTCCTAACTATGGGTAAGATTTAAATACCTTATTGGTAAAATGATAATCTAATCACCAATAATAGCCCTACTGGTATGATGGTAATGGTAGGATCACAGGACGATAATGGTAAGGGATGTTGACACTCATGGTAAGATAAAATTAAATACCCTATTGATAGGATGCTGATGTAATCAACGAAATTCCCAAGTGTAGCCCTAATGTTTAGATGATAATAGTAGGATGATAATGGTAAAATACTTTTACACTATTGGTAAGATAAAAATTCCCTATTGGTAGGATGCTGATTGTTGATGTAACCACCGAAATTCCTAAGTGTAGCCCTAATGGTTGGATGAGAATGGTAGGATATATCATAGGACGATAATGGTAAAGTGTTTTGAAACTATTGGTCAGGAAAAAAAATACCCTATTGGTAGGATGATTATTTAATCACCGAAATTAACGTGTAGGCCTAATGGTTGCATGATATTGGTAGAATGAAAGTATAATATTGGTAGAATATGTTGAGCCTAATGGTAAGATAAACATACGATATTGGTAGGATGCAGCTGGAAATGCATAATATCTCCGACACTTGAAGACACTGAATTGAGACAAAATATTGTGAGTTCGACTCTCACATAGGCTAATACGGAGAATGCGTAGGTTCATAAATTTGTTGATTTTAGACCAAATGAAAGAAAAAATAGTGTACCTATAAAATTGGCAATCAAAAGCAACTACAAAATTCAATACCTCAACCTCATGATCTCTCGAACTAGGGAACGAACTACAAAATTGGCAATCAAAAGCAATTCAATCCCACTTATTTTCTTCCAATTTCTCTTAACATCAAAGCAATTTCATTTAAATAATTTATCTATAAAATTGACAATTCTAGTACCTTAGTTAGAATTGGAGCAAAACACGTACAAATTCAATGACAAACACATCAAAGTAATACTTTACATAAATAGAAGGACAAGTTCCAACCGATGGCAGGACAAATTTACACTGTCGGTAGGATAGAAACTGTACAGTTTTCAGAAATGAATGGGTGATGTTTCCCCTTCTCAACTTTCCACTCCTCTCCTATTATGTCTCTTTCTCTTTAAATCACAATAAATGAGCCCTGAGACATCCATCACTAATTTTTTATGTGTCACTTAGCCCTAATAATAGCATGAAATGCTTTGTATATTAATACTATATTGTAGTAATCATTACTTTAACTTCCAATCAGTTGTTCACCCCCCTCTGCAAAACCTGACAGTTGTACCTCCCCCTTTTACCCACTACCAACCTATCCGGTAACCTCCATTTATTTGCAAAAGTAGACATGTGCTAGTTTTGCCAATTTTCCAAGTAGTGGTCTAGTTTTGCACTGTTTTATTTTGGTCTAGTTATGCAAATCGGCTTTTTTTTTTAACCGAAAAGAATTTGACAAGCACAATACAAACTGTCACTTGTCAAGAGCATCCTTACGGATGATAGAACGAAGTTCTATATTGTCGTACTCGGAACCGAAAAAGCTAAGTTTAAGTGCGAGAGATAGTCCGCAACTTGGTTAGCTTCATGGTATACATGGCAGACATGAAAGGAGCTGAAGAAGCTCATGGAGACACTACAAAAAAAAAAATTGCTTCGACAATTTTCCATGGAAAATGGCCAATTTAGGGTGGCAAAAGTGTGCTAGCTTCGGCCATGCGACGGCAAATTAGGACGTGGCGAATTGGGGAGTGGCAAATTTTGATTGCTTCGGAAAAGAGCCGTAGCTAAGCGTGGCGAAGCTACCCCTATGAAAGCTAATATGTTTGCCACAGTAAAGTGTCGTAGGCTCGTAGCTAAATTATTTCTGGAAAATTAAAAAAAAAACAACTGCCTTTTAGCCCGGATTTTCTCAGACCCGGGCTAAAAAGTCCCATATATTTGTAAAAAAATAAAATCCACAGATTATCTGTGCATTATATTCTTCATAACCGAGCTAAAAAAGTCCAATTTCATTCTTTTACAAACAAATAAACAATTTTAATTAATTATACAAATATATATACACACACACACATAATTATACAAATTTATACATATAACACAATATCCAAAACCAAATAATTTACGTAAAACTATAAACTACACAAATAATATATTATTCTTTTCTACCACTCGATATAACTCTATACAAGGTTGCGATTAAGGTGTTGGCCTTCCAGCATAACCAAATTATACCTACATAATGTGATTAAGTTGGCATACTTACATGATGACCAAAACATCCATAGGATCATTGTCTTCACGCAGCGTTCGAGGAATGAACCCATAGTTGTGTACTTCTGTGAGTACACAACTGATGAGTAAAGTATACGATCAACCTGCAAAAGTACCATATAGTAGCCAAAATGAAACCTGTTGGCATATGGGAATAACAAGAAAAAAATGCCCCATACACAATTTCATTAATTACCTGCAACTGAAACGGATTGGATCAAACGCCTATCGATTTGCAAATCCAACAAAATGGACAACTCTTCCTTTTATGTAAAAACATGGCTTCACCTCTTTCATTATGTCTTCATCTGCCCCCTGAGATACATTCAATGAGCAAGTTATAAGGGTGAATAAATTTTCAATTAAAAACAAAGTAAAAAGGTGATAGCTAATTTGAGGTGAGAAATTTACCAAACTTCTCATTACCTCCAAATCTAATGATCTCAACTCTTGAGAAAGCCCCTTCAGTATTCTTATGTCAGTTTTCAGGTAACTGATAAAATGCTCCTGCTGATAGATATCCCCGAATCGACTAAGAGTTATTAAATATATGCAGTCAATTTTCCATATAAAGCACTCCTGATAATATGAAAAAGTTATTAACATTAGCTAATACTTCACTGAGACATAAGATGGATTTATATAACATACAAGGGAAGACAAAGAATACGGAGGATAAACTCTAATCGTTGGATCGAGACTTTGAAGATGTATACTGAATTTTTAGTTTGAGTTGAGATGTATACTGTATTTCAATCAACAAAGGTGGATACAAGAAATTATACTGATTCACTTATTAAAATAATAAAAATGGCTACAAACCTATAACTAAAAAAAGCCGACAACTCATGATCACCACTTCACATTCAAATGGCCAATAACTAAATCCAAGATCTACATTCTCATTTTAATTAAATATGAGATCAGCCAAAGAAACACCATAAACTTCAAAACAGAGAAGCAATTTTGACATGTAACAATCAAATTTCCTATCTCTAACAAAAAATAAATCAAATTTCCTGTTAAAAATAAAAGTTACGAAATGGAACAGAAATATGAGAACTGAAAAGGCAAAGAGATACATTTTTTAAGTTCAGTGCAGGTGATAATGCACATTTCTAATGGGCATTATAGGATAGTTTAGTTGCATTTACATTGTAGAATATGCATGTTTTAGTGTTAAATTAGATTAAACTCTTTTTGTGGCAAAGTTCAGAATCTACGCTATTTCGGTTGAATTGTGCAGAATCATAGATCCGACATGGTGGAAAGCAAGGGAAAGCTGTCAAACATGGCCAAGTGAAGTCAAGAAATCAAGCTAAAAAGAGAAAGAAAGGAGGAAAGAAAGAACAAGGAAGGAACATTGAAGAATCAATCTCTTTGGGCAAATGTCGCTGCTAGCGAGTTCTACTCGCTACTAGCAAGTGAAACCAAGTTGCCAGCTGCCCGACAAGCAAGCAAAGGCGAGCCAGCGAGAGAGAGCCAGCGAGAAGAGGGAGCAAGCGAGCAAAGGCAAGCCAGCGACAGAGGATGCCAGCGAGAAGAAGCCAGTGCGAGCGAGCACGCGATATCCGCTGCCAGCGACTGGACTCGCTGCAGCGGAAGTTCTCGCTGCTAGCGGGAAGCACCAGGACGAAGAAGCCTCAGCTACTCGCAGCTGCGGAAGGAAGAACTCGCTCCAGCGAGTTGGAGCTCCCGCGGCAGCGGAATGGGTGACTCGCGAAAGCGGAATCATGAGGACCATGGAGGCTTGAGAAAATTCTAAGGCATGAAGATTCGCTGACAGTGAGTGTGGTAGCGAGATGGTAGCGAAAATCCAACAGGAGCTCAATCAAGGCCATTCGCTGCCAGCGGAATTTCTCGCTGCTAGCGGAATGTGACGCTGAATTAAATTAGGAAAGTTCTATCTTTTATCTAGTTCGTTTAGGAAGTGTTTATCTAGTTTCTATCTTTTATCTATCTTTTATGGAAGACATTAAGCTTATAAATAGGATGTTCTAGGGTTAGTCTAATTAGATTTCAATTGGAGCAATCACCATAGAAGAGAAGAGAGCTTAGGTAAGCCATGAGCGGCTAATTTTCCTAGTGTTTCGCCTACGTTTTCGGAGACTTGGTTGGTGAATTGTGAGTTTTTAATTCAAGTTATCTTTCCTCTATTTTAATTCCTTCAACTTCCTTGTGCTTATTGTTATGTTATGAATGTTATCTTGCTTGGCCGACTTGATAATATTGATTTCGTGCTAAGATTTAATGCTTTCGTATTTGCGTTATTTCTATAGTAGCATGCATATGATTGTGGATTCCGTGTTTGAAGCATGATTATGTAGGAAGTTGACATATATCTTAAACATCGATTTACCGTGTTTAATTGGTGTTATTTATGTGCTCAAGTTCTTGGGATGTTGTGCTATCTCGTTGTTAAATCTTAACCGTGTTATGATAGCATTGAGGTGTAAGGGATTAATTGGACTCGTAGGACTTTTAATCTATATAAACCAAGACGAGAGAAATTTGTAGGAAAGTTAATAGCTTGAAAAGAATTCGATGATCGATAAGCCAACCAATGTCAAAGAATTCGTGGGTGGAACCATTCTCTACTCTTGATTTTACAATAAAATTCCGTCTTTACTTTACTTTTACTTGTTCTTATTTAAAAGTCGCATCTTTTCCCACTTTTGTTACTTGTTGGTGATCGAATTGCATTGTGAAATCTTAAATCTCCCGAGGATTCGACCCCTTTCTTGCCAATTATACTAATTTGTGAGAGTGGGAACTATTTGATTGGGAAGCAACGATTTTCATCCCGTTAGCTCTAATTGATTGTCAATCCTTTTTCCAAGAATCGCTCCGACGGCGTAGTCGCTAGCATCACACATTAGCTCGAATGGGAGGGTCCACACCGGGGCTTGAATGATCGGTGCGGTAACAAGACGACTTCTCAAGTCGTGGAAAGCCTCCTTACACTTCTCATCAAACTCAAATATGGTGTCCTTCTTGAGGAGTTCACAAAGAGGTGCGGTGATCTTGGAGAAATCCTTGACGAATCGGCGATAAAATCCTACATGACCAAGGAAAGAGGGAACTTCGCGCACATTAGTAGGGCAAGGCAAAGACTGAATGATATCAATCTTTGCCTTGTCAACCTCAATTCTCTTTCGGGAGACGATGTGACCTAAAACAATCCCTTGCTCAACCATAAAGTGACATTTTTCGGAATTCAAAACCAAATTTGTTTCAACACATCTTTTTAAAACCAATGCCAAATGGTCTAAGCAAGAGTTGAAGTCATCGCCATGAACGGTAAAGTCATCCATAAAAACTTCAATGAACTTTTCAATATACTCGGAGAAAATACTCACCATACACCTTTGGAATGTACCCGAAGCATTGCATAGTCCAAAAGGCATTCGGCGATATGCAAAAGTGCCAAAAGGACATGTGAATGTTGTTTTCTCTTGGTCCTCCGGTGCGATGGCAATTTGAAAGTAGCCCGAGTAGCCATCCAAGAAACAATAGTAAGCTCTTCCGGTGAGGCGCTCCACCATTTGGTCAATAAATGGGAGAGGAAAGTGGTCCTGGCGAGTCTCCGCGTTCAATTTGCGAATGGCCTTGATTGAGCTCCTGTTGGATTTTCGCTACCATCTCGCTACCACACTCGCTGTCAGCGAATCTTCATTCCTTAGAATTTTCTCAAGCCTCCATGGTCCTCATGATTCCGCTTCCGCGAGTCACCCATTCCGCTGCCGCGAGAGCTCCAACTCACTGGAGCGAGTTCTTCCTTCCACAGCTACGAGTAGCCGAGGCTTCTTCGTCCCGGTGCTTCCCGCTGGCAGCGAGAACTTCCGCTGCAGCGAGTCCAGTCGCTGGCAGCGGATATCGCTTGCTCGCTCGCGCTGGCATCCTCTGTCGCTGGCTTGCCTTTGCTCGCTTGCTCCCTCTTCTCGCTGGCTCGCCTTTGCTTGCTTGCCGGGCAGCTGGCAACTTGGTTTCACTCGCTGGTAGCGCGCAGAACTCGCTAGCAGCGACATTTGCCCATAGAGCTTGATTCTTCAACGTTCCTTCCTTGTTCTTTCTTTCCTCCTTTCTTTCTCTTTTTAGCTTGATTTCTTGACTTCACTTGGCCATGTTTGACAACTTTTCCTTGCTTTCCACCATGTCGGATCTATGATTCTGCACAATTCAACCGAAATAGCGTAGATTCCGAACTTTGCCACAAAAAGAGTTTAATCTAATTTAACACTAAAACATGCATATTCTACAATGTAAATGCAACTAAACTATCCTATAATGCCCATTAGAAATGTGCATTATCAAACTCCCCCACACTTAACCTTTTTCTTGTCCTCAAGCAATGCAAAATAAAGAAGATCAAAACCATCATCCCACACATATAACCTTCAAGCACTAACCTTGTCAAAAGCAACATCAAAGTGGAGGAGCCATGATCATGAAAGCTAACATCCTAGCAAGTATATGAATGATTCAAAATAAGGCACATCTAGTCCAACCTTACCGGGATCATGTGTTTGCTCTTACTCTCATTGTGTTTAGGCTTAACAATATATCTCTCGACTCAATCCAAAATGCAAAAAGCTACATAGAAATTGACACATATATCACATATTCTCCACCGCGGATGCCATCACTCACAAGCAACATCAAGAGGTCTTTTATCATGGTTGTAATGGGGCTTGGTAAGGAATTAAGGGCAAGGAGAATTTATGGTCATGTGGTGCTCAAAATCCGGGAATCAAGATCCTAGATAATAAAACATCAACCATCCACTCTCTCAAAAACATCCTCTTAAACTCAAGCTAACATCTTTACAAACAACATTCATTTCTCAACCAAAGATTATTTCCAACTCTCACATTCATAATGAAGATAAACGGCTCAAACTCATGCTTTTTTCTTTCTTTTTCTTTCTTTTTTCTTCATTCATTCATTTTTTTTTCTTTAGAGCCAAAACAATAATGCACAATGTGAGGAATAAAACTAAAATTACATACTCATCCAAACTTGTAATTTTCTCAACAATAATCTCTTTTCCACTCAACCAAATCAATCATTCACCAATTCTAATCCTAATTCCCGGATAGGGTTAGGCTCATCATCGTCTAGGATAAATTTTGTGTAGCTTCAAAGAAAAGGCTAAGGCTCAAATTTTCTACAAGCAACGGACACATATGTAGGGTGGATATGGATAATAATATGGCTAAGAAAATCATGCCTCTATCATTTGAAACTCATAAGCAATAGACATATAAATTCGGCCTCAAATATAGATAACAATGTCAATCTCAAGAGGTAAGTGCATAAGGAGAGTGTAATATCACACAAGAAAGCAAAAGGGAATAAATATGATGCAAATCCCTTATAAGGCCAAAATTTCTCACTTGAACAAGTTTTGTTGGATTCCAATAATGCCAATAAGAATCATACTTGCTCAATTAAACTAACAAGTCATGCTCCAATAAAAATTAACACAAGTATGTGACAAGATTAGCCAATTCAAACATATCATGGGATTTATAGGTCAAGCTCAAAAACTCAAATAAAATAGAGGACAATTAAGGCAAGATGGGTATTTGAATAATACATGAATGCAATGCATGATATTTTTGGGTTTTTGAATTTTTTTTCCTTTTCTAATGCAATATAAATGCTAGAAATAAACATGATATGCATATGAAAATTTTAAATATGACATAACTAATGCAATATGTACACTAAACCCCTCCCCCACACTTGAATATTTCATTGTCCCTAATGAAATAAAGACAACAAAAATGAAACAATTGAAATAGGTGAGGAAGAAGGAAACTCACGAGCTCAATGTGGTGGTGGAAATTGGGTTTGCCACCCAAAGGGTGCCTGACAAGAGGAAAACCTGTCGTTGTTCTTACCAAAGAATACTCAAACTCACAACTAGTATAGTATGTAAGCAAGAGATCGATCCACAGGGAAATCTATTCAATTCAAGTATCAATTCTAATCGCTAGTAAGAATATGAGGGGTTTTGGGTGTGAAAAAGGTCCGCCTTTTATCAAAGCGGAAGTAAACAAACAAAGGAAATTGATTTTAGAATGCAGTGGAGAGAAATAGGTTCACCTACAATTTATCACTTCGATTGACGAATTCGATCCTTGTTTCAGCCTCTAGTTCTTGTCTTTTCCTACCAATGTCCTTGTCCATATCTTGGGTAAATTACTAGTCCTACGAGTCCTAGCAACCCTTATCTCTAAATAATCCTAACACGGTTAAGATTTAACCTAGAGATAGCATTAAGAATATGAATTAACCAAGGTACATACAATATCAAGCTACGAGTCGATATTTAACATGTATTCAACTTCCTACACGTCCAATTAGTCATACGAGTCCTAAAGGGATATGATTGCCACTTGGGTTAAGGTTCGCTACGAGGAATCTACAAAACCCTAGCAATTGAATGAATCTACTCTAACTAGTCGGCCAGACCAGAGAGAATAAAACACATTCAAGCAATTAAGCACAAAGAAGTCAAAACATTGCAATAGGAATAAGAACTAGATTAAGAAACTCACAATTCAACAATCAAAGATCCAAACTGTAGGCGAAACCTTGAGAGTTTAGTTGCTCATGCTCAACGGCGCTCTCAACAAGGGAATAAAGTGCATAAGGTTAATGAAATAATAAACTAGAAAAGTCTTATAAAGCCTCTAACAAGTCGGCCAAAGAATAAAACAAAAACCCTAATTAAAGTCCAATTCTGAACGGCGTGTTTCTGCGAGGGCCGCGTGGCAGCCAACCCAGGCCCCGGGGCGGCCTGCGATCGGCGAAATCGCTCGTCAGAGGTTCGGGCCGCGGGGCGGCTAGCTTGGCCACGGGGCGGCTTTTAATGTTCCCCAACGATTTTTCCGTTTCGAAGTTGGTCTCGATGTCAACACGAAAGTTGTAGATCTCGAAGAGAGCTTTCCAAAGCATGGTTATAATAGTCAATCAGACCACCGAGGCCTCCAGAAAGTGCGAAACAAGTTCAGCATGTCTGGCGACAACTTTTGATGACTTGTTATTCACTTAGGCTCTCGAAATTCGACTCCGCTCCCATGCTCTTCACTTTTCTTCCTCAACTTGAATCTTCCTTCATCCAAGAGTCTCCTAATTCCTCGTCGGATCCACATTTACCTGAAATTAACCATAAAATTGCATAGATTCCGACTCTTCCAACACCACAGGTAAACATGTAATTGTAACTAAAATATGCACTATTCACAACTAAATTATGCTAAATGCATTCTATAATGCAACACTAATCATGCTCTATTAGTGCCCAAGCGGTGAATTGGGCCATGATCTCCTCATGATTCCTTCGTTGTTGCTCCATGAGGATGGTATGGTTCTCCGCAATTCGTCGGTCCGTGGCATCTTGACGCTCGGTGATTTGACGGAAGGCACTCTCAAAATAGCCATGAGAGGCAAAGCCATCATAAGACTCGCCAGGGTACCCTCCATGTGAAGAACTAGCTCCCTCGCCATAAGACACTCGTGGATGGAATGTCTCCACTAGCATTTCCGGCTCATACTCCATCTCCGTGGGTTCTTCATAAGGCTCCTCATAAGCATATCCTTCGTTGGCGTTCGGAGGTGGGCCCAATGGTAAGGCGTCGGGTGGAATATATAAATCGGCGGGGGACGGACCGGTGGGTAGTGGGCGAGGGAGTACCAAAGTGTGGGACTTATTGACCCCGGCATACCAAATGAAGCTCCCCCCATAATCATTCTCCCTCACTATGTTAGCCTTCTTTAGCGAAGCCAAATTAAATCTATAGTTGTCCGCACAAGGGACATAGGCATTCAAATCGATGTCAAGCTCCAATGCAAGCAAAGTAATTAAGCCTCCAAAGCCAATCTTCACCTCTTCCTTCCTTGAATGCTTTTTAGTAGCCTCGCCACAAGCGGCAAAGAAAAGCTCTACCCAATCCGGGGTCTCATGTGCTTCGGGCAACAAGCAAGTCATCCACGCCCAACTTCCCTTGGAAACCTTGTTGATCTCGGCCTGCCTGAAAAAAGTGTTGTTCAAGACCTTGTGGCAAAGTCTAAGGGAAGGGTGGACGATGCTAGAATTGTAGTCATTGCCGGAGGTCATGACCTTTTGTGTGACTTCCAACCATCGTTGTTGAGGGATGGAGCTACGAGGCAATTCAGACCAACGGGCGGTGGGATTTCCCGTGATCCCAAACACATTCTTCAATTCTTTAAAAGTCGTAGCTTGATTTGCCCCACCCAATCGAAAAGTAAAACCATCCTCACTAGCCATTGCAAAGGTTGCCAAAAACTCCCTAACCAAATCCGGATAAGTGCGGACACACTAGTCTACCAAACCATCAATATCTCCAATGCCCATAAACGTCCGCACACTCTCCTCAAGTCCCAATAATCTCAATGTGGGGATATCAAAAAATTTCGTCGAAATATACCGACGAGCATCAAGATCGTCCCACCTAGTCCTTTGAGCTCTAGTCAATCCTCTAGGCCTAACCATCGGAGGAAAAGCCATAATAATTAAAATCAAAGGATGAAGATCGAGAACTCACAAAGATGGCGACTCACTGCAGGATTTTCGCTGGCAGCGAATGGAATCCCGCTAGCAGTAACTCGAGTAAAGCCGAGGGCTCTGCGCGCGGAGGGGAGGTGACTCGCTGGCAGCGAAGAGGGATCGCTGCAGCGACTGGGATGACACCGATGAGCTCCGGAGCTGCTGCGTAATGGGTGAGACTCGCTGGCAGCGAAGGGTTCTCGCTTCGCTGCAGCGAATAGGATCACCTGTTGGGCTTGGCGGTTCTGCAGTGTCGCTGGTGGCGGCTGTGGTGGCGGCTACTATTCCGCGGGAGCGAGTCGGAGCTTCTGAGACTCCGGTGTCGTTGTCCGGACGTCGGAATTCAAAAATTCCTTCACGAAAGTTTCCCAACTCGACCCGATCTACGCAATGATGGAAAAAAGAAAGGGATTTGGGTGATGAGGTGGTTGATGGGTGGTCGGAATGTGGTGTGGTTGCGTAGATCGGCTCATCGGGAGTCGGAATCCGGTACCGGAATTTTGTTTCGGGGTGGCCGGAGATGATGATGTGGATATGGAGGTGGGAAGGTCGGAGGTGCTCCAATGGAGATTTAATGGGGTTTTTGGAAGGAGGAAGAAGATGGTAAAAATGGAAAGTGGGGGATGATGAAATATGAATAATGGGTAAAAAGGAAAGTGGGTAAAAAAGGGTAAAAGGGATTCTCCAATATTTTTTTTTTTGGAAATCCGGGCGGGCCCATGGTTTGGTTTCGGAGGATCAGGTTCGCTGGTATCGGGTCCGTGACGAAGGGAAAACCTGTCGTTGATCCGTCAAAGAAAACGCAAACCTATAACTAGTATAGTAATAAGCAAGAGGTCGATCCCATAGGTAAATTTGCTATTCAAGTGTGATTTAGATGCCAATCAAGTAACCAAAAAGGGGGGTTTTGAGTGTGAAAGTTCCGCCTTTTATAAAAGCGGATTGAAGCAAACAAAAGTAAATGACTTTAATTCAGACAATTAGGAGAAGCAATTCTACCTACAATTTTCCACTTTATTTGGTTGAAACGATCCTTGTAACTTCTTCTCATCCTATTAAGTTTCCTATGAATGCCCTTGTCCCGACCTAATATAGTTACTAGTCCAATCAGCCCTAGAAACCCTTATCAATCGAACAGTCCCTAAAGAAGGATTTAACCCAATTGATAGCTTTAAGTTCAGAGATTAGCCAAGGTATTTGCAGTCCCTAAAGAGGGATTTAATAACACATCCAACTTCCTACTCATTCAATTAGTTCAATTGGCCCTAAAGGAACAAGTTTGCTACTTAGGTTAAGGTTCGCAACTAGGAATATACAAAACCTTAGCAATTAAATTGATCTAACAAGTTGGCCAGACAAGATAGAACAAATCAATAAAAAATCAAGCACAAAGAAGTTGAAGCATTCAAATATAGGAAACAAGAAACGAGAATTAGAAACTCACAATCAATCCAAATAAAGCTTCAAATTGCAGGCAGAATAGATGAGTTTAGTTCCTCATGGAACACATCGCTCAAATCTCTAAAGTGTCTGATGAATGAAAAGAGTATAATCGAAGTCTGAAAATAACATAAAACTTGGCCTTTTAAAACATCCAAAGTCGGCCACAGAATAAACAAATAGATCTAGGGTTTTTCATTAATCAAAACACAGCGCATAATCGCTGACGGCAAATGCGGCAGCCGCCGCATGGATGCTGCGGCCGCAGCATCAGCATTTCCTCGCAGCCCTGCTGCATCGGCCATGGCGGCGGCTGCGGCATACATGCTGCGGCCGCTGCATCGGTCATTCCCGGAAAATCCGTCTCGAATTTGCTCTTCGTCTCAACAGGAAAGTGGTAGCTCTCTGAAAGAGCTTTCCAACACATGGTCATAATAGTCAATCGGACAACCGAGGCCTCCAGAAAGTGCAAAACAAGTTCAGCATGTCTGGCGACAACTTCTGCAGACTTGTTCTTCGTTTAGGCTCGCTTCTTCTTCTCAGGACCTCTTGAGATCTTCATGTAAGCTTCTTCGATCAACTAGACATTCTCATATAATGCGTTATCAACTCATGTCTCCTCCTCGGATCCACCATTACCTGAAATAATCAATAAAAGCGTGTAGATTCCGACTCCGACAACATAGAGAACTCATATGCAAATCATACTTAAACCATGCATGATATGCATCATAACTAAGCTAAATGCAACCTATTATGCCTACCTAAATGCATGCTATCAAACTCCCCCACACTTAACCTTTGCTTGTCCTCAAGCAATGATAGAATGAACACGAATCAACGCATCCCACAGGAAATCCCTTCATGTTTCAACCTCATCAAAAAGCAACATCACAGCAGGTGAAAACATAAACCAAGCAAACAAACCCCATAACATGTATTTTAGTGATCAAAGCTTAGAAGTAGACATTATCCAACCTCACCAGAAATATGTGTTTCACTCATATGTTTAGGCTTTAAAATACAACTCTCAACTCAAACCAATCATGCACTAAGCTCATAGACATTGACCACCATATCACCAATTCTCTACCGAAATGTCATTACTTGCGGGACACAATAAAGAAGATAAAATGCGACACTCTTTTTTTTTTCTTTTCTAATTTTTTTTTTCTTTTTCTTGTCTTGGTGCTTTCCTTATGCGAAGCGCAAACATGGGTGTCATGAATGGCCCCGGTCTATCAACACCTCAACCTACTAATATGAAGTCCACTTGAACATCTTTTGACGCAAGTTGCAAACATGAGTGTCATGAATGAACCTGGTTACTCAATGATCAAGCTTTCTTTCCTAGTGGATAGTTTTCAACACCTTTTTGCGCGAATCATACCCATGGGTGTCATGCGTAGATCCGGTTACTAAGTGCATCAACCATTGCCACCTTATTCACTAAATATGCACAAATTCAAACAAAAGACTCAAAATATAAACATAAATTCCGCAAGCAACAAACATGTGAGTCGGTCTTGAAAAATAGATACTGCAGTCAATGCCAAGAGGTAGCAACACAAGGAGAGTAATTCACGCACTTGAGCAAAAGAATTCAAATAAGGCCAAACATTCTCACAGGGTCATGTTTTTAGGACTTCAATCATACTTTAGCTCAATCATACATGCTCAATTATATTTGCTAGCTCATGTTCCACAAAAATCAAATAAAGACAATAATAAAAACATCTAGAACTCCATGGGATTTATGTGATTATGCTTGAAATTTAAATTAGAGGACAAACTAAGCTAGATGGGTATTTGAATAACACATATGTATGCAATGCATGCTTGTTTTTGGATTTTTCAATTTTTTTTTTAATTACGAAAATTTAAAATTAATAATTAACTAAACTAAACAGAAATTACATAAACTTAAACATGATGCAGAAAATTAAATATGATCTCCTATATGCATCTATATATACAGAATTCCTCTCCCCCACACTTAAAGTTTTCATTGTCCTCAATGAAACAATAAAGACAAAAAAAATAAATCAAACATAATCAGGGTGAAGGAAAAGAAAAAGGAAAAAAAAAACAAAACTTACCTCGGGTTGCCTCCCGAGAAGCGCCTTTGTTTCAAGTCATTGGCTCGACGTTTTGCTTAAGCTTACGAAACTAATCAGACATAGTCAAAGCCCTCAGCAACCTGTCAAACTCTTGTGCACAACTAACAAACAAGCATGCGCTTCATACAAATAAATTGAAACTAAATAATAATACATTTAAGAACCGTTTAGACTTATTGTATTCAGGAGCTTGACTACCCACAAAGGGTATATAATACCACCAATTCAGTTCTACTGGTGGCTTGTCAAAGTAGCAGTCAAATGGATCAATGTATTCACCAATATTCTCTCGAGTGCAGGAGATGACCTTTACCTGCTCTGTAGCCTCAGCAATAGGCTCTGGACCTGATTCATCAATGGGCGAGCTAGGGATGATCTCATCAGATGGAGTGTCTTCTTCCTCAATCTTCTCAATGTGCTTTTCCACAATGACTTCAAGAGGTGCAACAGAGGTCTCAACGATTTGAGATACTGGAGAAAGTGACTCGTTCTACGCACATTGATTATCCATGTAGCAGAAAAATTCCCACATCTCCGAGAGTCCCATATCTAATAAACCTCTATCACTCAGGCGCTCGGCAAGACTTCGTGTCTCAGCAGTCATGCCATCAAAGATGCATAGAAGCACTTCCCTTATACTAGCTTGATATCCCCATGAATAAACATCGTTAATATACTCATGCAGTCTGATAAAGTATTGATGAAAATTCTCTCCAGGTAACTGCAATAGCCTCACCATCAACATATGTTAGTAGCAAGAGTGCAGACCTTGTAAGTTGTCCACACCGAAAATCAGCACTAGAAACACACAAGAATTAATAAATTTCCCCGACAACGGCGCCAAATTTGACGAAGGGAAACCTGTCGTTCATCCGTCAACGAAAACTTAACTAGTATAGAAATAAGCAAGAGGTCGATCCCACAGGGAAATTTGCTATTCAAGTGTGATTTAGATGCCAATCAAGTAACCAAAAAGGGGGGTTTTGAGTGTGAAAGTTCCGCCTTTTATCAAAGCGGATTGAAGCAAACAAAAGTAAATGACTTTAATTCAGACAATTAGGAGAAGCAATTCTACCTACAATTTTCCACTTTATTTGGTTGAAACGATCCTTGTAACTTCTTCTCGTCCTATTAAGTTTCCTATGAATGCCCTTGTCCCGACCTAATATAGTTACTAGTCCAATCAGTCCTAGAAACCCTTATCAATCGAACAATCCCTAAAGAAGGATTTAACCCAATGGATAGCTTTAAGTTCAGAGATTAGCCAAGGTATTTGCAGTCCCTAAAGAGGGATTTAACAACACATCCAACTTCCTACTCATTCAATTAGTTCAATCGGCCCTAAAGGAACAAGTTTGCTACTTAGGTTAAGGTTCGCAATCAGGAATCTACAAAACCTTAGCAATTGAATTGATCTAACAAGTTGGCCCGACAAGATAGAATAAATCAATAAACAATCAAGCACAAAGAAGTTGAAGCATTCAAATATAGGAAACAAGGAACGAGAATTAGAAACTCACAATCAATCCAAATAAAGCTTCAAATTGCAGGCAGAATAGATGAGTTTAGTTCCTCATGGAAGACATCACTCAAATCTCTAAAGTGTCTGATGAATGAAAAGAGTAAAATCGAAGTCTGAAAATAACATAAAACTTGGCCTTTTAAAACATCCAAAGTCGGCCACAAAATAAACAAATAGATCTAGGGTTTTTCATTAATCAAAACGCAGCGCATAATCGCTGACGGCAAATGCGGCGGCCGCCGCATGGATGCTACGGCCGCAGCATCAGCATTTCCTTGCAGCCCTGCTGCATCGGCCCTGGCGGCGGCCGCGGCATACATGCTGCGGCCGCTGCATCGGTCTTTCCCGGAAAATCCGTCTCGAATTTACTCTTCTTCTCAACAATAAAGTTGTAACTCTCTGAAAGAGCTTTCCAACGCATGGTCATAATAGTCAATCGGACAACCGAGTCCTCCAGAAAGTGCAAAACAAGTTCAGCATGTCTGGCGACAACTTCTGCAGACTTGTTCTTCGTTTAGGCTCGCTTCTTCTTCTCAGGACCTCTTGAGATCTGCATGTAAGCTTCTTCGATCAACCAGACATTCTCATATAATGCGTTATCAATTCATGTCTCCTCCTCGGATCCACCATTACCTGAAATAATCAATAAAAGCGTGTAGATTCCGACTCTGACAACATAGAGAACTAATATGCAAATCATACTTAAACCATGCATGATATGCATCATAACTAAGCTAAATGCAACCTATTATGCCTACCTAAATGCATGCTACCAGTCCGGTTTGCTGGCAGCGACTCGGGCTGCTTGGCTCGGCTCCTCCTGGGTCGCTGATGGCTGCTCTCGCTGGTAGCGAGTTGGGTTCGCTTCCAGCGAATCCAGCCCAGTGCTTCCTTTTTTCGACTTCTTCTCTTAACCCTGCAAGGTTAGCTCCCCACTATTCCGGAAGAAAAAAATCTATCTAATGTAATAAGGAAATTTCTAACCTAATTACATGAATAAATAAACTAAAACTAATTATCTAACTATGAAATTGAAATTGCAAGACGAAAAACTTACCTCGGGTTGCCTCCCGAGAAGCGCCCTTGTTTTATGTCATAGGCTCGATGGTATGACCCCTCAATGGGTCTCCTTTGTGGGCTCTTGGAGGTTCATCTCCTCCATGGTCTTGTCGGAGAAGCCATCATAGTAGCGTTTTAGCCGGTGGCCATTTACCTTGAACACGTGTGCATTCTCCTCATCCTTGATTTCTACCGCTCCATGTGGATATATGTGCATGATGGTGTAGGGACCTCTCCATCTTGAGCGTACCTTTCCCGGAAAAAGATTAAGGCGAGATTGATAGAGAAGTACCTTGTCACCTACCTTAAAGTCCTTTCTCAAGATGTGCTTGTCATGCCATGCTTTGGTCTTTTCTTTGTAAGTGATGGCATTGTCATATGCATCCCAACAAATCTCCTTTAATTCTTGAACTTGGAGCTTGCAGAACTCGCCAACCTCATCTACTCTCATGTTGCATTCTTTCACCGCCCAATAGGCCTTGTGTTGGAGTTCTACCGGAAGATGACATGCTTTTCCATAAACTAAGCAGTAAGGAGACATACCTATTGGGGTTTTATAGGCCGTGCGACAGGCCCAAAGAGCATCATCTAGCCGTTGGCTCCAATCTTTTCGGTTTGGTGCAACCGTCTTCTCCAAGATTCTCTTGATCTCTCTATTTGACACTTCGGCTTGCCCATTGGTTTGAGGGTGATAGGCGGTGGATACCCTATGTGTGACATGATATTTCTTCAAGAGAGCGGCCACCGTCTTGTTGCAAAAGTGGGTACCTCTATCACTAATTAATGCACGTGGAATACCAAATCTAGTAAACAAATCCTTAAGAAATCCTGAAAACATTTTAGAATCGTCAGTTTTGGTGGACTTCACCTCCACCCATTTGGAGACGTAGTCCACCGCAAATAAGATATAAAGATTCCCAAAGGAACTAGGAAAAGGTCCCATGAAATCAATCCCCCAAACATAAAAAATTTCACAAAACATCATCCTAGTTTGAGGCATCTCATTTCTAGTTGCAATATTCCCCATGCGTTGGCACCGATCACAAGATTTACAAAAAGCATATGCATCACGAAAAATCGTGGGCCAATAGAATCCCGAATCAAGTACCTTCTTAGCCTTTTGTTTGGTCCAAAGTGTCCCCCACATGCATAAGAATGGCAAAAGCTAAGAATGGACATTACCTCATTATCCGGAAGGCATCGCCGAATGATTTGATCCGCACAATGCTTCCAAAGAAACGGATCATCCCAAACATAGAATCAGGCGTTGTGGCGAATCTTGTCTTTCTTGTACTTGGGAAAGTATGGTGGAAACTCCTTCGTGACAAGAAAATTGACTATGTCCGCGAACCATGGCCGAGGAACGTTGGCTGCCATCAAAGACAAAGGTGTAAAGGAGTCCGGACATACCTTCTGGGCAGAATTCGCTGGCAGTGAGTCGGGTTCGCTGTAAGCGAATGGAGTCAGAATGTGAGCTGGTGCCGGCAACTGGAGAGCCTCACTGGTGACTTGACTCGCTGGCAACGGACTGGGTTCGCTGTCAGCGAGGTGGGTCCGCTGGCTTACAGGAGTGTTCGCTGTCAGCGAGTCTTCAGCACAACTTGAAACGAAGTGTAGAGTTTCATCCGGAAATTCTCCAAGTGCTTGTAGCTTCTCCCCCACGCTATTCGGGTGCATAATGTGGCTAAGGTGATCGACCACATAGTTTTCCGCGCCCTTCTTGTCTTTGATTTCGATGTCGAATTGGCTCAAATGCAAGATCCACCGAATAAGCCTTGGTTTGGCGTCCTTCTTCTTCATGAGGTACCTAAGGGCTGCATGATCGGAGTAAATTATTACCTTTGCGCCTAGCAAGTATGCGCAGAACTTGTCCAAGGCGAACACCATGGCCAATAGCTCCTTTAGTGGGAAATATTTGATTGAAGTAGGCTCAGGTGCTTATTATCCATGCTCAGGTTCCACCCTAAAAAAAAGATTCATTTTTTGTGTGAAAAAACATGTTCATTAAATTAAAACAAAGTTAATATGCTACAAGCATGTTAAGCAGGTGCTACACTAAGTAAGGGGTTAAACCGTGGAGCTAAATTAGAGCTTAAATCCAGAACATCATAAACTAGGACAATCGATCAAAAAATTAGAACTTAAATCTAGAAAACACACAATCAAAATCTATAGAAATAAACATTGTCCACATCTAAGAGAAATAGCAAACAAGACCGTGAAAGACTGAAAATAAATCCTTACAGATGGAAAATAATAGAGAAAGTGAAAGCAATGTTGACAGGAAGAGTAAAAAAATCAATCACCAACAACATATCCAGTCAACTCAATTCAATATCTAGCTAAACAGGACACAAGGCAGAAAAGATGGTACAAGTTTGATGATGAAATTTGGAAAGAGTGGCTGCCAAAACAATTGTAATGCCAACATTTACAAAATATATAAGCTCCAAAATATAATGAAATTTGGAAAAGAACGATAAGAATATATGAAAGCTATCAGAAAAGCATTTCCATATATCTCCAAATCACCTTCTCTCTTAAGTTCAAACATTAACCCATGAAACATATCACATCATAAAGAAAGCTCATCAACATGCATGATGCATCTATCCAGTAAAAGGAAAAAGTGTCCAACTAAATGTTTGAAAGCTTACTTTTACTATGAAGACATCATTTCCAAGCTTTAAATGGTTGCAACCTCTGATATCTTTAGCTTTGGTTCGACTACCTCCCAGTTGCCATCTTCATCCACAACTGGTACATGAATGAGCCAACAGAATTACTAAGATTGAGCTTGAGAAGTAACACAATCACCAAGAATAATTTGATAGGTCTCCACACTTTCACTTTTGAAAGCATTATAACTAATTGTTGAACCAGATCCTAATTCTAGTTCTTGTCTTCTTGAAGCTTACTTAAATGCAGATTAAAGCTTACTAATGCCAACATAAACTGAACTGATAGAATAATCGAGGCCTCACTAACTCACTCACCTAATAATAATACCAATAATTGAGGCCTCTGGGAGTTGGAGAGAGAGTGACGGTGTGTGTAGTTAATTATGCAAAGAGAAACAGATAACCAAACCTATATATTGGGACAACAGATTGTGTTTCTTTATTAGCTTGTATGGTCAAAGAAGTAGGTCTGAGCAGCTCAGTTATCAATGGATTCTAGTTCTTGTCTTCTTGAAGCTTACTGAAATTGCAGTGTAGTTCAAAACCTATCACATATTAAAGCTTACTAATGTCTACAAATACACACCAACTATCTTAAGATAAAGTCTTTGAAAAACATACCCACTTAAAGACTCACTGAACTGCAGATTAAAGTATTTGAAGATCTAGCGGTGCCAAAAAATAGAGCAGATTAAAGTCATATTTAGTTAAGTTTTAAGAGTAAGAGCATAAACAACAAAATAGGGTACATATGAGTTCATCCACCAGGACTAAAATAGGGGTTTGAAGAGATAAATGTATCCCCAAATTAAACCCTAACCATACACAAATTCCCACTAACCCAAATTAAACCATAACCATATACAAACTAGAACAAAATCTAGAAATCCCCTTTAAATTTGTTATTATAACTTGAAATCAAAGGGTTTGAAGAGAGATTCTCCCATTTAATTCTTCCAATTTCTGATTTTTCACCCCAAAATTTTGATTTTCAAGAAATCAAAAAACCCTAATCATTCTTCAATCGAACCCGACTGAAAAAAATGATCCAGACCGAGAGATCTTTCAAGTTGAATAAAATAAAACTTACATTGAATACTCAATACTTGAATCGGAGAGGGAGCCAGAAATTGAATCGGAGAGGGAGCCGGACTGAGTAGTGAGCACGAGTGGATCTCTTCACGACAGTGGCGAGCGAGACTGAGTAGCGACTTGGTGATGCCAGAGCGAGACTGATAAGTGAGGCCCGACTCCGAAGAGCAGCGAGAGCTTGAGGGTTACGAGAGAACTGATAGCTGAGAGAGAGGAGAGCGATGGTCGACGAGCAATAGGCAGGAGCGGCGCCGGTGAGCCGGAGCAATTGTGGCGAGGGAGATTGAGATTCGAGACTAGTAGAGGGAGAAAGAGAGAGGTCGGGGAAAGGAAAGCAAAAGAGCATGAGAATGACAAGATAGATGGAAGAGGAAGAGAAGCGAGATGAAGGTTAGATCTACCACTTTATGTTCCAGATTTATCGATTCAACGAGATCCAGATTTTTTAGATCTGAAAAGGAGGAGAGAGAGGAGATCGGGAAGATGGAAGATGAGGAGAGAGAAGGATAAATCGATTTGAGAAGAGAGAGGCGAGTGGTCGAGTGAGTTGGTTTTTGGGGTTTTATTTTTATTTTTTTAATAAAAAAATGCATTTGCCACGGTAATGGTTTATTGGAGTGGAAAATTGTCGAATTTCACTGTTTTTTTTTTGCCACGGCAACCCTGCCGAAGCTACCATCAATGGAGAATTTGTCTTATTTTTAGGATTGAAGACTTGCCGTAGCTATCGCCGTGGCAAATGGGTACCAATTGCCACGGAAAACCCATGCCGAAGCTAAGTAGCGGGGCGAATTTAATTTTTTTTTGTAGTGAGAGAAGAGCGTCAGAGACGATCATTTCAATCTCTCTTGGTGGTGACGAATTTCCTTTAAGGCTATTTATGATGGTGAGGTTATCACCTTCAATTATGATGCGTGTAAGTTGCATTTCCAATGCCTTGTTAATGCCTTACACTATCGGTAGGATAGAAACTGCATAGTTTTCAGAAATGAACGGGTGACGTTTCCCCTTCTCAACTTTCCACTCCTCTCCTATTATGTCTCTCTCTCTTTAAATCACAATAAATGAGCCCTGAGACATCCATCACTAATTTTTTATGTGTCACTTAGCCCCAATAATAGCATTAAATGCTTTGTATATTAATACTCCATAGTAATCATTACTTTAACCTCCAATCAACTGTTCACCCCCTCTGCAAAACCTGACAGTTGTACCTCCCCCTTTTACCCACTACCAACCTATTCGGTAACCCCCATTTATTTGAAAAAGTAGACATGTGCTACTTTTGCCAATTTTCCAAGTAGTGGTCTAGTTTTGCAATGTTTTATTTTGGTCTAGTTATGCAAATCGACTTTTTTTTAAACCGAAAAGAATTTGACAAGTACAATACAAATTGTCACTTTTCATGAGCATCCTTACGGATGATAGAACGAAGTTCTATATTGTCGTACTCGGAACCGGAAAAAGCTAAGTTTAAGTGCGAGAGATAGTCCGCAGCTTGGTTAGCTTCATGGTATACATGGCAGACATGAAAGGAGCTAAAGAAGCTCATGGAGAGAAGAGCGTCAAAGACGATCATTTCAATCTCTCTTGGTGGTGACCAATTTCCTTATTTGTGGCTATTTATGACGGTGAGGTTATCACCTTCAATTATGATGCATGTAAGTTGCATTTCCAATGCCTTGTTAATGCCTTGCCACATAGCAAAGCCTTCCGCACCCACAACAGAGTTGATAGGAGAGGACCCAGAAGCCATGTGGACGGGTGTTCCGGTGTTATCTCTTATTATATACCCGTAGGAAGCCTTACCAGATTCGGAAAACGCCCCATCAAAATTGAGTTTGTAGGTTCCTTCTGGAGGTTTTCGCCATTTCAGTTGTTTCCTTTGCTTCCTTCTTTGTGTGGTTTTGTCACATGTAGTAGCAGTGTCATCAGCTGTTTTAGATAGTTTCCAGTAATAGATTTGATTTTGGATGAAGGCCAAGATATTCCGAATGTCAGGCCTGACGTTTTCAAATACTGCTTTGTTCCTGAACATCCAAATGCTCCACCATATCCATGTGTTATGTTTTAATCTTTGGAGTGATATCTAGTTTCCATAGCCAACTAAGATCCGATGTGTTATGTTTTTTAAGTGTATGAATTAACTCAACCGCAGAAGTCATGGAGAACCATCCATTTTTGCTACTTTTCCAATATAATCTATCCTGGTCAATGTGTTTAGGTATTGGTGTTGATAGTATGGTTTCGATGGTTTCCTCATTTACCTTGTCATGTAGGTAGTGGTTAATCAATTCTGTGTCCCAGGTCCTATCTTCTCGGATGAAATGGTCTATCTTGGCTGTTGTATCTAGATCATTGGGGTTTATGATTTTTTCTGATAAGGGGGACGAGCCACACCAAATGTCTATCCAGAATTTTATACTTTTACCATCTCCAATAGACCAGCTTGTTCCCTCCTCGAATAGGTCTAAAAGACCAGTCAACTTCGTCCATTGCCAAGAGCAGCTTCCTTTCCGTGTGTATGTTAAGATATGTTGGTTCCTTAGGTACTTTTCTGTTACTATTTTAACCCACGAGTTTTCTGGTTCTGCTAGGATTTTCCAAATAAGTTTTAGTTGAAGTGCTTTATTCATGTCCTCTGAGCTTCAAATACCCATTCCTCCGTTCGTTTTTGTTTTACAGACTTCAAACCAACTAATGAGGGGTTTATGATTTGGTTCTTTATTCCATAGAAAGTTTCGGTTTATTTTGTCTAGCTCCTTGTGAATAGTCGCAAGTATTACAAAGCATTGCATGAGATGCATTGGTTTTGCAGCTAGAGTAGATTTAATCAAAGTACATTGACCTGCTTGAGAGAGAGAGAGAGAGAGTTTGCTTTCCATTTGTCCAGTTGGCTTTTTGTGGTGGAGATCAGTTCTTTAAATGAGTCTTTTGTTACTCTGGAGGTTAGAATTGGGCATCCTAAGTAATTCCCTAGGTTGTTTGAATGTGAAATATCCAACTCTCCTTGTATTAATCGTTTAGTGTCTGTGCTTACATTCCCTGTTAATTGGAATTGTGATTTTGATTTGTTTATCCTTTGCCCTGTGTGAGAGCAGTATTCATTGAGCACTTTGTTTATTTGGTCACAAGCCGTCTTAGTTGACGACGCATAGATTATTATGTCATCCGCAAAGGCAAGAAAAGGGATCCGAATCCCGCCTCTGGATAGTGTGAGTCCTACATGACTTTGAGGTTGCGAGGCTTCATGTTGCAATGCTCTTGACGGTACCTCGGAGATGATGAGAAATAGATAAGGCGATAGCGGGTCACCTTGTCTAATACCTCTAGTTGGTGTAAAGATCTCTGTTGGTTTGTTGTTGACTAGGACCGAGTATGATACAGTTGTGATGCATTCTTTAATCCATGTTATGAATTTTGTGGAGAAGCCTAGTTTGTTCAGTATTGATAGGAGAGAAGTCCATTCGACCCTGTCAAACGCTTTTTCCATATCGAGTTTTAGTGTCATCCAACCACTTTTTCCTTTCTTTTTTTGGAAGGAGTGAAAAATTTCATGTGCAATTAGAATGTTGTCTTGAATGGCTCTTCCAGAAGAAAAAAGCACTTTGTAGTGGATGTATTATTTTGTGCATTATTCTTTTTAGTCTGTTAGCTAGGACTTTTGATATTATTTTGTAGGTGGTTTAACATAAGCTAATTGGCCTAAAATGGTTTGTTGTTGTTGGGTGTTCGCATTTGGGTATTAGAGCAATAAAAGTATGGTTTATCTGCTTTAAAATTTTCCTACTGAGGAAAAACCTTTTCACCGCCTTTATGACTGTTGGGCCCACTATGTGCCAGTATTTCTTGAAGAAACCCGCAGGGAACCCGTCAGGTCCAGGTGATTTATCATTTGCTAGGCCGAAAATAGCTCCTTTTATTTCTGTATTTGTAATTTCTTTTGTTAAAAAGTCATTGCCCTCGTCTGTTATTTCATGTTTTATATAGTTATCCAAGTTATTATATATCAGTGTTCTATTTTGTGAAGAGAATCTAGTTTTAAAATCCTCATTGATCTGAGTCCTATTTTCCGTATCTTGAGTGAGCGAGATACCTTCTGTTGTGTTGATTGACTTTATGATATTCATGTTTCTTCTACCAGTTGCAATTATGTGGAAGTACTTTGTGTTAGCATCTATTGCCTTTATGTGTGTGCGCTTAGCCCTTTGCCCCCAGTAGTGCATTTGAATGTTTAGTAGTGAAGCATGCTTTATGGCCAGCCTGTTTAATTTGTTTTCCAGGTCGGTGTCGTATCTTAAGTACAGTTTTGATTGTATTTCCTGCATCTTAGTTTCCGTTATGGCAATTTTCCGAAATGCATTTCCGAATGTGGTTTTGCTCCAGATTTTGCTTTTTCTTTTGACTTCTTGTAGTTTCTTTGTTAGTTTGTTGAGGTTTGATCCTGGATAATCTACTCGCCATGCATCCGCCACTAGTCTTTCAAAGTCCGTTCTGGTGGTCCAGACCATTTCAAATTTAAATGGCTGGAGTTTTGGTCTTTGGTTATCATTTAGTTCAATAAGAATTTGAGCGTGATCAGATGTGGTAAATGAGAGGTTTTTCGTTTTTAGATTTGGGAAGGTGTTTAGTACTCCAGTACTAGCTAGACCTCGATCAAGCTTCTCATACGTGTTGTTCTCACCTGTTTTCTTTTTCCGCGAGGTGTATTTGTTTCCTATTGTTGGTAGGTCAATTAGGTTGTTTCTAGTTATGAATTCTGTCAGTCATTTGAATCTTATTTGCTGAGGGTTCACACCACCCAGTTTATCGGCATGAATTAGGATGTCATTTAGATCACCAATGACTAAGTACAGATTTGGTAAAGATGATATTATTTTTGTTAAGTCGTTCCAGAACTTGTCTTTGTCCTTCTGATGAGGCGGGCCATATAAAAATAATATAGTCATTGTGATGTTTAAATGGTTGTTTACATATGTGGTTTGGATGATTCTATCATTTGAGAATTCAACTTGAAATGTCTCATTGTTTAAGTGTGTTGATTTCCAGAGTAAATAGAGGGCACCCGAAAGATGTTATGAGCCTATTTTGCCATGTTTTATACTATCTTTTATAACGTTTTCCGGATGCATTTCATACATTTGGGCTAAAATAGTACAGAATCTATGTAGTTTATGTTTATTTGCCAAATTATGAAATCTACACCAGTTTCTGTTTAATTTCGCAGAAATCGAGGCAATTCACAACAGTTCTGAGAAAGGAGGAAAAGCTCGAAGTCAACTACAGAAGCCCGAGGTCAAGGAGCAGCGGAACCAGGACATATCGAGCTGGAAGCAAGAAAATCGAGTCGAAAATCACAAGTCGATATCGAGTACCATCAGTCGATATCGAGTAAGTCAAGCCGATTTTCACCCGAAAGCCCAGAATCGGCTAAAAAAGGAGAGTTGGTCGATATCGACTTCCCTTAGTCGATACCGAGTAAACCCAAAAATCGAGCAGAACCCAGACATCGGCCCGAGAAGCTAAAGAAGAAAAACGTTGGTCGATATCGAGTTAGCCTACTCGATATAGAGTAATCACAAGTCGATATGTCATCTTGGAGCCGAGATCGAGTTGCTGAGCTGAAGTGAAGAAAAAGCCAGGTCGATATCGAGTGACCTTAGTCGATATCGACTGGACCATAGTGGCCGATTTCGAGCTAGCTCGGGTTCTTGTTAAGGTTCTATCCCGAATCCAATGGAGATATCCACAAGATCAAATTCTATCAAGATGGAAGAGATATCTACCAACATTAGATATAATTCCTTGTTGATTTAATTCCTTTATTTCCAAGTTTTATCTTATGTTATTAGATAGATTTAGATATAGTTGTTCTATCCTATAATAGCTACATAGAACACTATAAATAAGGCATTAGGGGCTGGATTTTATTCATTCAATCATCCAAGCTACAAGCGAATAGAGAGAGAAGTCGAGTAGGAGAGTAGAGAGCTTAGACCGAGAGCAAGTTGGAGAAGGTGAGAGCGGGATTTGGCTTCGATTGGTTATAAGCTTTCTTTTATTTTAATTAATGCAAAGTTATTTCATTTTATTATTGATGAGTCTGTTGATGATGAAGAGCGAGTAGTCACCCAACTTCTAGGGTCGGGGTGAGCCCGACGGTAGCCATGTTAGATGATGCGGTAAACGTACAATCTTTGGATGCAATTCCTCTTCTATCCCTACAAGCATGATTCTTTTGCGAAAGTTGAAGGTTCTTCTTGTTTGTGTTATTGAAGCTAAAGTGATTTTAATACATCTTGGATTAATTATGTGAAAAGGGTTAGTAACAATTATGGTTTATGCGAAAGCCTCTATCTTCCTATTTGTTAATAACAAAAGTTATTTGATGAAAAGCATGATCTTTTTATGCCTTTATGTGTTATTTTACATGGTTATCGTTGTGGTGTTGAAACCCTGATCTTGGAAGTCTTTTATTTTATAGATTGATTTCACGAATTTTTATTTTAAAGTTTCTGTATTACTCGATATTGAGTCACTACAGTTGGTTTTTCTAGTCGATATCGACCAAAGTTTTCTGCTTCCTGCTTTTCTTTGCTTGCTTTTATTATTTCTTTTTGTCTGGTTGATTTTCTGCTGAGATTGGAACTGAAAAGGCGGACGCTGACACGCTTCCTCGTGGATCGATCCTGACTGTGTCTACTGCAACGGGAGGAAGTCTTGTATTTATTTGCTAAGATAGGGAGTCGGTCTGATTTTATATTTCATATATATTTTCATACTTGACCATCCTCCCGCAACAATAAATTAGCGCCGTTGCCGGGGAAGCCATCAATCGCGCTCTTTTTAGTTCTATTTCCTTTCTTTATATTTGATTTTGCTTTTTAGTTCCTTTTTACGTGCTTTTTCTTTTTGCTTTTCAGGTGCATGCGAAGAACTAATCGCACGCCTATAGACCCTATTCTCGAGCCTGAGCGATTTTTCCATCTTCCGCAAAGGCTTAGGAGGAGACTCATGTCAATATCCGACAACGAGAATGTGGTCCCGCTCACACCTGCAAAAGAGCTTGAGCAACTCCGCCAGCAAATTGAGGCATTCACCACCAGAGAAGCTGAACACGCCCGACGAGAGGCGGAATATGCATAGAACCAGCAACGGTGGGAGGAAAGGGTAGATCGTGAGATCAACGCGAGAAGGGAACTTTAGGATCGGGTTGGGCACATCCGAGCCAATGCAAAGGAGTATCTGCATCCTACTCTGAAAGTTCCAGAATCAGCGATCATTCTTCCCGCTATTAACTTTGAAATTCGTCCTTCTTTTATTACTGAAATTAGAAGGTGTCAATTTAGGGGAAGAATAAATGAATGTCCTTTAGAGCATGTCACCACTTTTATAGACTTATGCGAAGCTATAGCTGATGTTGCCAATCTTGAATATCTAAAACTAAAGGCTTTTCGTTGGTCCCTCGCAGGAATAGCCCAACAATGGCTGGAAGGATTGCCTGCACGATCAATTCGCACTTGGAACGAGCTACATGACCTATTCCTCAACAAGTTCTTTCCTCCTGCAAAGACAACTGCCCTTAGACAACAAATCACGGCTTTTAGACAAAAGCCAGGAGAACCACTAGCACAAGTCTGGGAGCGCTACAAGAGGCTCCTGAAATCATGTCCTACTCATGGCCAGCCGCCCTACGTCACCCAGGATATCATCTTCAACTGCCTGGATGCGCCTACTAAGGATCGGATCAATAACAACACCAACTATGAGTATCTTGGATACACTCCACGCCGAGGATGGGAGGTATTTGAGACACTGACAAACTACGACAACACTTATGGGACTTCTGCGGCCGCTTCTGACGAAAGGTATGAAAGGCCTGCCCCATCTATGTCGTTGTATGTGCCACCTAAGGAAGTTGATCAAGACGTCAGGGAGCAATTCCACAACGATCAGGTACGTCGCCTTACAAAACAAGTTAAATTCATCTCTAAAGATAAACCTTGTTTAGAATGTGGGTCTGTGAGGCACAACACTACTACGTGCCCACACGTCGATCAAGTACATCAAGGAGAGACCCACGAAGATGTAAGGTATGCGCGGGGGGGGGGGGGGGGGGCACTACTCAGGGCCGCAACAGTTACTAAACTGGAGCTACTATCGCCAGCCCCAGCATCAGAATCACCCTCCCTACAGAGCACCTGGTCACCCTGACAGAGAAGGAAAGAAGGATGACCTGCAGACCATCCTGGAAGAATTGTGGAGTAACCATTCAGACAACAAGCAGTCTATCAATTCCATCCACACTCATCTATATGGTGTCAACTCTATGCTTGGAGAAATCGATATTTGGAGAAAATTGATTGACACACAGATTGGCCAGATGGCGGCATCCGTCCCCAGACAGTCAGGTACGCTCCCTAGAACCTCTAAACCAAACCCTAAGGGTAAATCTACTGGACAGGTAGCTGCTATGAACCTAAGGAGTGGGCGACAGATGCAAACGCCGGAGCAAATGACAGAGGAAACGGGCGCTGGAGACCAGTCGATATCGACCACCCATAAATCAAAATCGACCCGAATCCTCAGCAAATCCCGAGGCCAGCATATCAACTCGACATCGACCAGACACAGGTCAATATCGACCAGACTCCATTCAATTACGACCATCCCTCAGCACCTTCGCCGAAGAAAAAGTTGCCTTTCCCGACAAAATCTCCAAATGATCCAGCAGAGAAGAAATTCCAGCGCTTCATTAAGATGCTTCAGAGGCTCAATGTCACCATACCCTTCACATAAGCTCTTAATGAGATGTCATCCTATGTCAAATTCCTAAAGGAGATTCTGAGCAAAAAGCGGTCAATGGCTGAGATCGCAGAAGAGTGCAGCCAAATGGATGTTCTTGAGAAAAGGCCAGATCCAGGTAAGTTTGCTATAAACATTGGATTTGGTCAATATCGATTTAATACTTTATATGATCTTGGAGCCAGTGTGAGTATAATGCCTATATCAATATGGTCCAAGGTTAAGATAGGTGCCCTAGAGCTTGTGGATGCTAAGCCTTATATGGCGAACAACACGGTAGTCATCCCAACAGGTATGGTGGATAGTGTGCCAGTACAAGTAGGTAAGTTCTTTGTCCCTGCTGATTTCTTAGTTATTGATATGGCGGAGGGCCCTGCTTGTTCAATTATTCTAGGAAGACCCTTCTTGGCGACGGTGGATGTCAACATAAGCGTAAGGAAGGGAGTGCTCACTTTCAACATCAGCGATGAGGTAATTGAGTATTCCTTCAATAAAACTGAAAGGCATACAGATATATGGAAGAGGTAAAGTCCATATCAGCCGGGTACATTACTTGCGGGAAACCTAAGGTAAGAAATATGACTCCCGAAGAGCTGGAAAAGAGGGACATGGAAGCTCAGGTAGAAGAGATCATGGCCATCCTGAACGAAGAAACTGAGAATCTACTCAACATAGACCAAGGTACGTCGATTTGGACTAATTATTTTTCGGATGCTTTGCCGGGTCTTAAGTATGGGTCAAAATCGACCAGGAGAAGTCGACAGAGCCACAAAAGCACTCGATATCGACCACCACAGGTCGATATCGACCAGCCAATACCGAGATGACCCCACCAGAAGTCAGGCCAGGCAACTCGATATCGAGTGATCTTACTCGATATCGACCTCCCCAAATCGACAAATCTTCCTCAATATCGACTGAGATTCCACCAGAAGAGCAGCAGAACTCGATATCGAGTGACCCTACTCGATATCGACCAGATCCTCAGGAGCTTCCGATATCCGATTCTGCAAAGGTAAGCCAAGGTATGGATCTTTCTTCTCCTATTTCAATCAATGATCTATCTATATACATGGGAGAGGTTTGCCTTGGTCTGAGTGCTTATGCAGGATTTCCAATGATGAGCCTAAGGAATATGAAGTTGGTGACAAAGTCTATGTTGCGAAATCAAATGATCATTGGTTCCCTAAAAAGTTCAAACAGAAGAAGATGGGCCCTTTCACGGTGAACAAGATCATTTCCGTAGGACTGCAGCTGATGGACAAGAATGGAGTCCTATTTGAAGCCCAAGATACATGGGCCCTACAAATGCCACCTTGAGCTTAATAGAGAAAGTCGGCCTATCGACTATAAAATCTAGAGCTTATAAATAGACATTTAGTTTTTGGACTTTTGGACATTGTTTCTTTTGTTTTTAGTTTTGGACATTATTTTATATTGTGCGTATTTCTCTTCTAATTTTTCAGGGACAAGGAAGAACACAAGCACTCGATTTTTGAGATCCTGCACATATGTCTAGTGAGTTTCTTTCTTTACCCTTATTTTTTATACAGTGAGGATACTGTAATGTTTAAGTATGGGCTGGGGGAAGGGCTTACTATGTGCATATTTGATATATTTGACATAATGCGTGCATGTTTAAAATTTATCTCTTCAATTTGTTATACATGGCTATTTTGAAATTCATTATAAATCTATGTGCTTATATGCATGTTTTCCAAAGTTTATAAAAAATGACCCCCATTGAAATTGAAAGTTTTTGACTAATGTCATGGAAGCTTTATTGAACTCGACGATGCAAAATTGAATTCATTAGAGATATAGCATGAAATTGCCTAGTAAAGGGAAGTGACAATAAAGTGCATTATTTTCTTGAAAACCATGAAAGGAAGTAAATTTTGAAATTGCTTTTGACATATTGCATGATAAGAGGATGGAGGACTTTATATTTCCATATAATGCTCATATTGTTATATCCTAGCCTTACCTATGCTTATGCATCACAAAAGCCATATTATGCCTTATTTAAAATATTTGCTCCACAAGATCTAAATATGTCCATTCTTTACCTTATTTCCTATCCGGGGATTATGTTGAGAATGATGTTACATTATGGAGATTATTATATGGTGTTTGTGTTGTTGTCATATATCATTATTGGAGTTGGGCAGGAAATTGATATTTTATGGAAAATTTAATGAGTAAAAGAAAATCCGATCACCTCAGGAGATAAAGGTAGATCGACCCTGCTCGCTGAGATAATAGTTTGGCGAGATGGGACACACAGGTGAGGAGTCCAAAGCACTAAGTATCTGGGGCCATTCATGACACCCATGTTTGTGACTCGTGAGAAGGCAGTGTTGAGGTTAAAGAGGTAAAAGCATAATATTGAAAAAAGCATTGGGCGATGAGAGAAAGGTGAGAAATCAAAATAAGAAGGAACGCGGTATGAAAATTTGGAAAGTACTGCATTTCCCCGGATCATTAGCACCACATTGCCAAAAATTGCCCACCTTTAGCCTTTTACCAATCTACTCTTTATTGAGCTTAAATTAAAGTCCTCTTAATTATTCATGCTTTGTCACGAATGAGTTGTTTTGCATAACCCTCCTTTTGTGAGTAGATGTTGCTTTTTTATTGCACATGTATGGATTTGTGACACTAGTACCTATTCGAGGATGATAATTGATTGCAGGGACATATGAAAATGAATCTAAGATGTTGAGAGTTTTGAATTTTTCCCCTGAATGACAATTAAAAGTATTGCTTGAGGACAAGCAAGCTTAAGTATGGGGTGTTTGTTGTGAGCCTATTTTTCCATGTTTTATACTATCGTTTATAACGTTTTCTGCATGCATTTCATACATTTAAGCTAAAATAGTACATAATCTATGTAGTTTATGTTTATTTGCCAAATTATGGAATCTACACCAGTTTTTGTTTAATTTCGCAGAAATCGAGGCAATTCACAGCAGTTCTGAGAAAGGAGGAAGAGCTCGAAGTCAACTACAGAAGCCCGAGGACAAGGAGCAGCGGAACTAGTACAAATCGAGCTGGAATCAAGAAAATCGAGTCGAAAATCACAAGTCGATATCGAGTACCCTCAGTCGATATCGAGTAAGTCAAGATGATTTTCACTAGAAAGCCCAAAATCGGCTAAGGAAGGAGAGTTGGTCGATATCGACTTCCCTTAGTCGATATCGAGTAAACCCAAAAATCGAGCAGAACCCAGACATCGGCTCGAGAAGCTGAAGAAGAAAAATGTTGGTCGATATCGAGTTAGCCTACTCGATATCGAGTAAAATCGAGTCGATATGTCATCCTGGAGCCGAGATCGAGTTGCTGAGCTAAGTGAAGAAAAAGACAGGTCGATATCGAGTGACCTTAGTCGATATCAACTGGACCACAGTGGCCGATTTCGAGCTAGTCTGAGCCCTTGTTAAGGTTCTATCCCGAATCCAATGGAGATATCCACAAGATCAAATTCTATCAAGATCTATCAAGATGGAAGAGATATCTACCTACATTAGATATAATTCCTTGTTGATTTAATTCCTTTATTTCCAAGTTTTATCTTATGTTATTAGATAGATTTAGATATAGTTGTTCTATCCTAGAATAGGTACATAGAACACTATAAATAAGGCATTAGGGGCTGCATTTTATTCATTCAATCATCCAAGCTACAAGCTAATAGAGAGAGAAGTCGAGTAGGAGAGTAGAGAGCTTAGGCCGAGAGCAAGTTGGAGAAGGTGAGAGCGGGATTTAGCTTCGATTGGTTGTAAGCTTTCTTTTAGTTTATTTAATGCAAAGTTATTTCCTTTTATTATTGATGAGTCTGTTGATGATGAAGAGCGAGTAGTCACCCAACTTCTAGGGTCGGGGTGAGCCCGACGGTAGCCATGTGAGATGATGCGGTAAAGGTACAATCTTTGGATGCAATTCGTCTTCTATCCCTACAAGCATGATTCTTTTGCGAAAGTTGAAGGTCATCCTTGTTTGTGTTATTGAAGCGAAAGTGATCTTAATACAACTTGGATTAATTATGTGAAAAGGGTTAGTAACAATTAGGGTTTATGCGAAAGCCTCTATCTTCCTATTTGTTAATACCGAAAGTTATTTGATGAAAAGCATGATCTTTTATGCCTTTATGTGTTATTTTACATGGTTATCATTGTGGTTTTGAAACCCTGATCTTGGAAGTCTTTTATTTTATTGATTGATTTCACGAATTTTGATTTTAAAGTTTTTGTCTTACTCGATATTGAGTCACTGCAATCGGTTTTTCTAGTCGATATCGAGTAGCTCCAGGTCGATATCGACCAATGTTTTCTGCTTTATGCTTTTCTTTGCTTGCTTCTATTATTTCTGTTTGTCTGGTTGATTTTCTGCTGAGATTGGAACTGAAAAGGCGGACGCTGACACGCTTCCTCGTGGATCGATCCTTACTGCCTTCTACTACAACGGGAGTCAGTCTGATTTTATATTTCATATTTATTTTCATAATTAACCATCCTCCTGCAACAACAAAAGACCATTAGATGGGCAGTAGTGAAGATTGTCGAAGCCAGGTTTTTGCCAGCAACCTTCTGATGGTGGTGTTTTATGTTTTGTTTCAGCTAGCGCTAAAATGTGAATATTTTCTAACTTGGTACTAATATCAATTTGGGCCCATACATTTTTGCGTTTAAGTCTACGCACATTACAATAGCTTATTTTCATAGTTTAACCACTTGCTGTAAGGGTGCTTTTATTTGGAACCATGGTAAAGAGTTATGATTTATTTTCATTACGTTTCTTAGGTATGTGTTTGAAGGCCTAGAGTTTTAGTGTTGAGTTGTGGTCTTTTTGTTTACAGCTCCTAAGGATTGGTGATAGCCATCCGTTTCAAGATGGGTATACGGCCAATGCAAGGAGGTAAGTCGACTCAACCACAAAGCAAGAGATTCTTCGTGATTATGGTTTTGTGGGTGATTGGGAATCTCAAGGTTTGATGTCCAGGTGAATTTGAAGAAGATACTAAGCTCATACGAACTTTTGTAATTGCTCTTGATCCTGTAGGAAATTGAAAGTAGAGTTTAATACAGTCCTTTTTACACACGTTGCTACTGTAAAGGAGCAAAGAATCCTGTATGTGCCTAGTCTTAGGTTAATTTAATGCTTCCTAGAAGTCAAGTAGCGGTGGTAAGAATTCCTATGGATAATATACAAGAGTACAATCTCAAAGAGAATGGCAGAGCAAGTGAAATTATACTCTTTAGTTTGAAGCCACTTAAGCTTACTTTCTGTAGGTGCGTGTGCCACTGTCTCTGGTTCAGTGGTGTAGTAGTAGATGAAGCAAGCAGGTACAAGACCTTTCCCATGCTCAGTTCTATCAGTTTGGGTCATCAAGTGAAGGTTACTCCCTTGTATTGAGTAGCATCCCAGCAGTTCCAGTAATGTGGCTTGTATCAATGTACCCAAAAAGTTCTGTAGGAAATTTCAGATAATTTTGCTCAAGTAGAGAGACCACGTACCCGAGCTGAGTTAGTAGCAAATCGGCCTATTTATTTAGGTACCTTTCTTTATTTGGCCTTTATAGCCTATGCCCTTGAACAGTGACGGAATCTGGATAAAAGTTTTGCAAAACAAATATTACTTCTCTAACAAGAACACTTAAAGAGAGGATGAAACAAATATTACAGAGAACATACTACAGAAAAAAAATATTCATGCAAAACAACTAACTTTATAATTATTTTATTAATCCATCAAAGAAAAAAAGTAACATGATTCGAATAGGAAGAAAAAAGAAATATTCTTGACACCACACTAATTCATAGAAATAACCAATCACAATCACATGGTGCAAAGGTAGTTTCAAGTTGGAATTCAAAACTATATATGGAATCTCGAATAGGTCATTCAGTACCCGATTCGATACATAGATATAGATGGGTAAAAACCGATTGAAACTGAGTAAAAATATATAATTAATTGGGGGTTGGCTGAGCAAGAAACTCCTCCATCTTGGTAGCCATGGAATGGAGACCAAGCTCCACAATGGAGAGGAGATCCTCCGACCTCCACCCCACCACAGGGTCAGCCACGTACGACCACTCGATTACGCAACCTTCGTCTCCACCGTCGATTAGCCTGACCGTCGCCACGTAGGAGCTGAACCCGGCGTTGTTCTCCACAATATCGTAGCTGAGCCACTTGTCCTGGTGGTCAATCGAGATGAGCCTCTCCTTGGCATACTTGACCTCCTCCTCCTCCTCCGCCGCCGCCTTGTCACCAGCATCGGTAGCTGAGGGTGCAGTGCATAATCTGGTGGAGGTGCAGCAGCGTATGATGCCGGGCTGGACGTCGAGGTCGCCGTCGGCGTCGACAGGGTAGCAGGTGTCGACGTAAGGGAGCCACTTATGGGCGTTGTAGAAGTCGGAGAGGAGAGGCCAAATCTGGTGGGATTGGAGGCCTTTCAGCGAGGCTGTTGCTTTGCCTTGCCACTTTTCTGCTTCAGATCCTCTCTGTTTTCTCCCATTTTTAGTTTTCTTTTGAGGAGGAAGAAGAGAGAATTAAAGAAGCTTTTTATGGTATGGGGAGAGAGGGGGGTATATTTATTATGCAATGAATGGGGGAGGAATTTAAGGGCGTGTTTGGATTCCAGATTATAATGCAAAAAAATAAGGTGGTGTTTGATTAACACAATTATTAAGGTGTTTAAATTAGGGTGTTTGTGGATTACACGGTGTATTAATTATAATGTAATTATTTTATCTCGATTTATGTGATTATTTTGTTAAATTACGGTTTTACCTCGGTTTTTACGAGATGTTTATTTTTATAACCAAACGCTCACATAAAACGGGGTAAAATAATTACATTATAAGTAAAATGCAAAGGAATCCAACCACACCCTAATGCTCTTTCTTTCCGTATTAAATTTTATATTTGTATTATTTTATTTATTAAATAATTGTTACGATGGAATATTGGAACGCTTTTTTTTTTTTACGCAAGATAAGAATTAGGTCGGGTCGACCGCAGCAGAAGCCCTTCCTAGCACATCCTTCCGGACGAGAACTAGCAGTTCTGGATCATCCTCACAGCACACGTCGACAGGGGATACATGGGCACTACGAGCAAGGTAGTCAGCCACAACATTCGATTCCCTGAAAATATGACGAATAGGAACATAAGTAAAGGACGAGATATCAGATAGAATATCAGCTTGTAGCATCTCTATTGTCCAGGGGCATTTCCAATCCCCCAGTAGAGCGTTTATCACTAGTAAGTTATCTCCTTCTATCAGAAGTGTTGATAATTGCAACTCCTTTTGCTCGTAACAAACCCATTCCGAGTATGAGATTTTCAGCATAAATCACCAAGATATTTGTGCAAACAGATCTGCCAGCAGAGACAACTAAACCAGTAGAGTCACGGATGACAAAACCATAAGACGAGTTGTCACTCGGGAGTACCGAACCATCAAAATTGAGCTTGTAGCAATTTGTGGGTTGGGGGGGGGGGGGTTATCCCACTTTCCGGACTGATTCTGAGACCTAGCAGTCATAGCACTACCCCTAATAGCCTGGTGGTGTATACTGTCATAAATGCGACGATTGGGGATCAACGGTCCAGTCGGATCGTCGTCTAAAAGCTTTGATTGTTTCCAACAATGTGTAGTTGTGCTGTGGAACAGCAATATTTCATTGATAGTTACCTTGTTAGTATGATCGAAAAAGAGTTGGTTTATAAAGAACCACATGGCCCACCAAGCTGAGGCTAGAACGGCAAATTTGTTGGTCCCAATCACACCTTTTATCGCAGTAAGTGGAATCACATTGCCCATGCCGACAGAAGCAGTGATATACCCCGGAATATGGATACGTAAAGCTTTAAGCAAATTAGTAGCCATGGGGCATCGAAGAAGAAGGTGATCACCCGATTCATTTGTATTGTCACAGAAAACACAGCCAGCCGGTACAACCACGTGCGACTTCTGTAATCTGGTTTTAGTCGGAAGTCCATCACGGGAGATTTTCCAGAGGAAGTGTCGAACCTTAGGGGGCACATCGAGACACCAGATCCAATCGCAATCGAAATCTGGCAACCCGGTGTTTTCTAATAAGAAGGAGTTGGCAGAGGCGGTTGAGAACCACCCATTTTTGCTAGGACCCTAATATAGACGATCCGTGATTGGGTTACTAGGCAAAGTTAAACCCATGATGTGGTCGATATCATCTTATTTCAGAACATTTGTTAATGAGTCATTTATAAATGTTTTGTTCCACTGGCGGTTGGTGATGAAATGAGCTACCGAAATGCCCTTGAGATTATCCGAGATGGGTCTTAGTGTTTTGGAACTCAACGGCTTCTGGAAGGCCCAGTTATGGGAACAGAAATCAATGGTTTCCTCATTTCCGACCCGCCACTGTAGAGCTGGGAGGAACTGAGGTCTGATGGACATAAGACGGGACCATTGCCACGAGGTGTTACCTTTTTTGTTATAACTAGAAAGATCGTGGCCTTTAAGGCATTTTTGTGAGATGACACGAACCCAGATGTTGTCTGGTTCGGAAATTATTTTCCAAATGAGCTTCATCTGAAGAGCTATATTCATAGACTCCGCCTTATGAATCCCCAAACCACCTTTCATTGTGTCCGAACATATTTTGTCACAACTAATCAGCGGTGGTGCTTTAGAGGTTTTGTTCCAAAAAAATTGTCTATACACTTTGTCAAGTTCATGAAGAACATGAGAAGGTAGCAGGAAAGCTTGCATAAGAAAAATCGGTTTGGCACTAAGATTTGCTTTGATAAGCACCCGTCGCCCTTCGGCAGATAGATTCGAGGCTTTTCATTTTGTGAGTTGGTTTTTAGTCTTGAGAACCACATCAACGAATGTTTCCCTAATGGTCTTACCGTTAACGACAGGGCAGCCCAAATATTTGTCGAAATTGTTTGCCTGAGGAATGCCAAGCACTGCAATAGTAGACGCTATGGCGGTAGCAGTCGTGTTAGAAGATGCTTGGAAGCTAGATTTATGCAGATTCACCTTCTGTCCCGAAATTAAACAGTATCTGTCTAAAATGGACAGTACAGATGTGCATGCCGAATGGGAAGCTTTGCAGAAAATAAGAATATCATCAACAAACGCTAGAAAAGGAACCTTGATACCCGGACGACCGAAAGAGATACCCAGGTCCTTACTTACTAGCCCTTGGTTATGCAGTGATACGGGGTTAGCCGTGAGATTGCCCGATCTTCGACAAACAAGCAAGAAACTAAAGAACGGAAGCAAGAACTGAACAAGACTCAACAAGAAGGCAAGAAACTGGATCAAGATGATCAAGAATCGACCAAGACTCTCAAGAACGCAGCAAGAAACAATAAAAAAGGTGCAAGACTCGACAATAAAGAAACTCAAGAAACGAAACTGACGCAGCAAGAAGACTCAAGAATCGACCAAGAAATCAGCAAGATCGATCAAGAAAATAAAGACTCGAAACAATAAAGAAAGACTCGACAAGATCTCAAGAACAAAGGATGTCCTCGAAATCGACTAAGACAAAATAAACAAAGACTCGACAGAATTGAATAAAGACTCGAAATTAATGCAAAGACACGACCGATAAGGAGTGAGTCGATCTATATAGAACAAGATAAAGACCCAAGGCCTCCTAAGAGGGTAGGAACCAATACCAATGACTATATAACCCGCCTCTACAACCCTACACAACCAAGCGGACGACTTGGAGGCACAAGGAGGGGGCTCGTGGATACTAGGATCACCAAGTCTTGCAAAGTTGATGAACACAAAGCAAAACAAGCTAAAACAATACCAATAGTTGCAATCGATGAGCCATACTTCTAATCGATTGACTTTCACTCATGTGTTTAAACACAAATTGAGATTTCATTCATAATGGAAGACGTCTTGTGTTTTACAAGGAGATCAGCCTCTATTTATAACCCTAAGGGCTGATTTTAGATAGAACTAATAATTAAAGATAAATTAAAATAAATCCCTAAATTACCTAAAATAACTTAAATAAAGAAGGTTACTAAAAATAACAAAAGAAAGATCTTTATTCCCGTCAAAACAGTGACAGCTTGCAAAAATGTTGATTTTCGGCCAAGCTCTACGTCTCTGGAAAACCTTTCAATAGCAAAGTTGTAGATCTCTTCGTCCTCGTTCCAACAAGGTATGACACGATCCAATCCGATTAATATTGAATCCGTACGACTCATTTTACTGAAGCGTTGAAAAGCTGTCAAATATTCTGAACGAGTCTAAAATGTCATTTGCACCTTTGGATCTTTTCCCATGGTGGAGCCTTATTCTTCCTCTTGAGAAGGACATCATCCGAAGGTGTCTTGGATGATCCCGCATAAATCTCCCTTTCCTGAAAAGGATTCGTCCTCGAATCCGAGGTCGCATATGACTCTGCAAAGGCATCTACACGAGCTCCTGGATCGAATACCTCATGTCCATGGAAACTCTTCTTAAGACCGTTTGTGGTAGAGATTGACCACTTCTTGATAGTTATTGTCTCAGGTTCGTCAACTTGTAGGCCATTAGGGCTCTCTACAAAACCAAGAAAAGAAACTTTATTAGTGCATAATTCATATTTCATGTCATCTTCATAATGTTCTAACTTAATATGCACTTGAGATTGGTCATTGATCCCTAAGTTTCCATCCAATGCTAGCAAGTTTTCATCCTTTTGCAAGACTGGATTTTCAATTAATTCAAGGCTAGTAATAGTAGAAGAATATTTATCATCAATGATCATATTAGAAATATTGCCTTTCTATAAGCATTTAGTATGACATAAATCTTCTCTTTGATTATCATCACAAGACATAGGTTGAACATTTAAATCAATCAATGAATCATCATGCTCATATTCAATGCAATCATCATGATCATAGGCAAGTAAATTAAGATCTTGATCATTATTATCAACATGCTCTACATTTTCAGCAATAAAAGAAGCATCTATGCTAGTAGAAACATGATGTGGATTAGCATTATTGGGAGAAATAGGATGATTTTCTTCCCTTTCAATTGGTGGCACTTCCTCTCTAGGTGGGACTCCTTGTACAAACACCGTATTAGAGCCAAAATGCTGAAGCTCTATTGTCGTAAAGCGTTTATCCACCTTAACCATTTCATTATTGAACTTTACCCACATCTCAGTCATGGCGTTCATGGTGATCATCAAGGTGTTGAATTGCTCGGGAGTCACGGTGGTGCTAGAGTTGTTCCGATTGTTGGGATCATTCTCGTTGTTAACCTGATTAGACATAGCAAATAAAAGAAACAAAGAACTATGTAAAGATTAGTAAAAATATAAACAACCTCACAATGTGTTTCGCTCACACTCCCTCTTTAATTGGTATGTCACGCTTGTTGGGGCAATCTGCTTTGGGCAAATCAACACTCAAGCAAAAACCTAACAATCAAAGAACTTGTTGGAGAATGAATGAAACAAGACTCAAGATTGCACTTAAAAGGTTCAAGAGCAATCGACAACAGCAAAGTAAGTACTCGACACACGCAAGAAGCACCCGATCTCGGGCAGAAGTGCTCGACACAACCTCAATTAACTCGACAAAAGCTGTAAATAAAAGAAAAATAAAAGAAAACTAAGAAAGTATGGAAATTTACCTCTTTTGATTGAAAATCTTTAAGTTAGGATGTCGTAGTTGCAAGGTAGGGTTTCAATTTTGTGTTTTGTGGGAGGTAATTGAGTTTAGAAGGGGTGTGTCGATTTAGGGCTAGAACAAAGATCACCAATTGGGTCCTTGGAGCTTTCTTGCACTAGATCAAACAAACTTTTTCCTTTTTTTTTTTGACTTACTTTTGCCCCTAGTGAATTTTATCCTCCTATGTCCAAGTCAATCTATTTTTTTTTTTGAATTTTCGAAACTGAATTTTTTTTTTTATAAAACTAATGCAAGAAAGACTCTACCTAAGTAAAGGACTCGAAAATCTGAGAACAATGGTGATAAAGGATAAAATTTTAGCCTAAAGATAAATAAATAGGCAACCTTTGGATAAAATAGGAAAGTGGATATATCTTAGCCTTTTTATATAGTTGATATATATAATGGAATTAAATCTAACAACTTAAAAATCTGATTTTTTTGATAGGCAATAGATAAATGGAATTAGATAAAAGATAAATCAAAATTCCCAAAGATAGAAAAGAATAGAAAAGATAACAAACTAGGGTTTGTCTTGTGTTTATGTGAATGTCGACCAAGTGTTGACTATGGGGACAGAATTGCCGCCGGCTTAGGGTGTTCACAAGGGGATGTGCGCACCTTTGGTCGACTCCACGGTCTCGGCTAGGCTTGTGTTTAGGCTATGCAACCACAAACAATCACAAACTCAAGATTAGTGCAATAATCAATAAAGAATGCAAGAAGTAAAAGACCAAAAACAAGAAAATGACTCTTTTTGTGGGTTTTTGTGTTTAGGAAAAGAAAAGACTCAATCTTGATGTTGGAAACCAAAGCTCTGATACCAATTTGATACGGGATTAGCCGTGAGATGGTCCGATCTTCGACAAACAAGCAAGAAACTAAAGAACGGAAGCAAGAACTGAACAAGACTCAACAAGAAGGCAAGACTCTCGATCAAGATGATCAAGAATCGACCAAGACTCTCAAGAACGCAGCAAGAAACAATAAAGAAGATGCAAGACTCGACAAGAGCTCGAGAACAACGGCTGTCCTCGAAATCGACTAAGACAAAATAAACAAAGACTCGATAGAATTGAATAAAGACTCGAAATTGATGCAAAGACACGGCCGATAAGGACTGAGTTGATCTATATAGAACAAGATAAAGACACCAGACCTCCTAAGAGGGTAGGAACCAATACCAATGACTATATAACCCGCCTCTACAACCCTACACAACCAAGCGGACGACTTGGAGGCACAAGGAGGGGGCTCGTGGATATTAGGATCACCAAATCTTGCGAAGTTGATGAACACAAAGCAAACCAAGCTAAAACAATACCAATAGTTGCAATCGATGAGCCATGCTTCTAATCGATTAACTTTCACTCATGCGTTTAAACACAAACTGAGATTTCATTCATAATGGAAGACGTCTTGTGTTTTACAAGGAGATCAGCCTCTATTTATAACCCTAAGGGCTGATTTTAGATACAAATAATAATTAAAGAGAAATTAAAATAAATCCCTAAATTACCTAAAATAACTTAAATAAAGAAGGTTACTAAAAATAACAAAAGAAAGTTCTTTATTCCCGTCAAAACAGTGACAGCTTGCAAAGATGTTGATTTTAGGCCAAGCTCTAGGTTGAATCTGGAAAAACCTTCAACATCAAAGTTGTAGATCTCTTCGTCCTCATTCCAAAAAGGTATGGCACGATCCAATCCGATTAATATTGAATCCGTACGACTCATTTTACTGAAATGTCAAAAAGCTGTCAAATATTCTGAACGAGTCTAAAACGTCATTTGCACCTTTGATCTTTTTCCATGGTGGAGCCTTCTTCTTCCTCTTGAGAATGACATCATCCGAAGGTGTCTTGGATGATCCCGCATCATGCAGTGTACGTGTTAATACCTCAGAGGCTAAAATAAAGAGAAAAGGGGAGAGGGGGTCTCCTTGTCTTAATCCTCTAATGGGTTGAAATACTGTGGTTGGTTCATCATTAACGAGGACTGAGTAGGATACAGTTGAAACACATTCCTTTATTCTGTTAATAAAGAGGTCATTGAAACCAAACTTAGATAAAACTTGGAAATGAAAAGGCCATTCGATGCGATCATATGCCTTTTCCATATCTAACTTAAGAGCAACCATGCCCATTTTGCCTTTCTTCAGCCGAAACGAATGCAAAGCTTCATGAGCAATCAGAATATTGTCTTGGATAGATCTCCCTTTCGTGAAAGCTCCCTGTAGGGGGTGTATTAGTTTGTCGAAAATTTTGCTTAACTTGGCTGAAATCACTTTAGCTATGATTTTATAAATAGTAGAGCATAAACCGATTGGTCTGTAGTGGTTTACTGCAGTCGGGTCATCGCATTTCGGTAGAAGCGTAATGAAAGTATGGTTTGTCTGACGCAGTAGCCTGCCACTGGTGAAGAAAGCTTTGACGGCTTTTGTTAAAGAGGGGCCTACTGTAGGCCAAAACTTTTGGTAGAAACCAGCTGGGAAGCCATCAGGGCCCGGAGCCTTATCCGGGCTCATAGAAAACACAGCCGCTTTTATCTCATTGTTGGTTACAAGAGCAGAGAGCATGTCGTTGTCTGCTTGTGAAACTGAGGGTGGAATGACCGCTAGGTCTGGAGACAGATCCGAAATAAAGGTCGAAGAGGCTCTGAAACGAGCTTTGAAGTCGCGGACAAATTCTTGTTGGATTGTATGGAAATCAGTTGTGGACTCCCCACCGGGAAGTAGGATAGACTTGATCATTTTTCTGCCTCTTTTTGCAGTTGCGATCTTATGGAAATAGCCTAAATTGAAGTCATTAAGTTTGGTATGTTTAACTTTAGCCCGCTGGCTCCAATAGCGACGGTGAAAGTCGAGCATACGTTCTCTCTTGTTGAGTAATGGTTTTACGATTTGAATATCCTGGTTGTTATAGTTTGAGATAAGAGATGTCTGTAAAATAAGGAGTTTTTGATCCGTTGCAAGAATTTGGTTATGAATATTGCGTACAGTATTCTTATGCCAGGTTTTAGAAAGTTTTTTAAGTACTTTTGCCTTCTGAAGCAATTTAAACATCAAAGAACCTTGTGGGTTCGCTCTCCAAGCTTGCGAAACTAAGTTTCTGTAATCAGCCCTTGAGGCCCAAGCCAATTCGAACTTAAAGGGTCTATTCTTAGGGTGAATGTTGTGACGAAAATCTGTGGAGATCGGAGCATGATCAGATCTAGTAAAAGGATGGATCTGTGTACGAAGTGAGTCAAAAATGGTAAGCATGTCCGTGTGGATTAATAGGCGTTCAAGTTTTTCCAGACAAATGACCACATCTTTTGATTTACGTTGCCAAGTAAACTGACCACCGCTAGATGGTACTTCTAGGAGTGATAGTTTGTTCTTTAAATCTAGTAAACGCGTGAAACGCGACGTCGAAGGATTGGCTCCTCCAAGTTTATCAGTTGGGGTAGCTATTTCGTTAAGGTCTCCCATAATACAGAAGAGAATAAGAAGTGACTGTATATAAAGGGAGATCGAATCCCAGAAGGGTGATTTGCGACGCTCATCCGGTGGGGCGTAGACCACAAGAACAGCAAAACACCGCTTAGTAGCGTAGTCCGAGTAGTTAAAGTGAATAAATCGGTGATGAACCGAAATAAGTTCAATGGATCCTTGTAGGGCAGGGATATCTTTCCACAAAAGACAGATTCCCCCCAGAAAATCCGATTGCCGGATCAAAAGCAACATTAGAGAAACCACATTTACGCAGTGTGCTTTCGGTAGGAACCTTATCAGTCTTAGTTTCTAAAAGGGCCAGGACGTTGATATTATTATTTTGACAGAAAATATCTACATTTCTCCAGAAATTACGGCTCCGGATGCCGAGGGAGTTGCAAGTACATATATTCATAAAAACCTTTTAAGGCGAACTGTTTGTACTAATCTAGGATCGACGTGCTCTGTCTTAAAGAAAAGAACCATAAAAGAGATAGTTCGATTGAAGAAAATAATTAGTACAAGTTCAATTGTGTTTCGAAACGAAGTGTGTAATGTTGTGAGCCTAAATTGTCATGTTTTACACTTACTTTTATATCGATTTCTGCATGCATTTCATACATTTGGGTTAAAATAATATAGAATCTGTGTAGTTTACACTTATTTGTCAATTATGGAGGTCTACACAAGTTTTTGTTATATTTCGCAGAAATCGAACGCACTTTGAAGCTTAAAGAAAAGTCATGAAGAAGCTAAGGATGGTGCAGCTGGATAAAAACCCATTTTTCACCATTCATCATTTCGAATCAAGTTTTAAAATTTTCATGAGAGTTGTAGCCCTCGGAAAGAGCTATCCAACGCATGCTCATATGCGTCAATCCGACGAACGAGAACTCGGGAAAGTGTGTTTCAAGAACAGAGCAGGATGCTGAGAAGACTGGTCGATATCGACCAAGCACACTCAATATCGACCGGATTTAGGTCGAAATTCTCCAAATCGACTCAGAGTTGGCCATAATCGACAAGGCTGAAGAACAGTGGTCGATATCGACTTAACCAAGTAGATATCGAGGGCCCCATATCGAGTCAACGCCCAGAATCGAGTCAAGAAGCTGAGCAAAGAAAGGAGCAAGTCGATATCGAGTACCCTAACTCGATATCGAGTAACACCCAACTCGATTTTGATCCGAGAGCCGATATTGAGTGTCTAAAGCTGAAGACGGAAAATGACAGGTCGATATCGAGTCATGCTAGTCGATATCGACTGGACCCACAGAGGCGGATTCCGAGCTTAACCGGCCTTTTGTTATGTTTCTATCCCGAATCCGATGGAGATATTTTCGAGAGCAAATTCTATCAAGATCTATCAAGTCCAAGGAGGATTTATCCACAATTAGATATAGTTCTAGTTGATTTATTTATTTATTTCCATGTTTTATCTTTATGTTATAAGATGGATAGAATTAGATATAGATATAGTTTTCTTTCCTAGATTAGCTTGGAATGAAGGCTATAAATAAAGCCTTAGGGGCTGATTTCTAAGGATTCAAATTCAGAGAGAATACAAGTAGAGAGAGAAGAGAAGAGAAGAGAAGAGGTTGTAAACTTTGGTTAAGTTTAATGCAAGTAGTTTCTTTTCCATCAATGATGTCTGCGATTGCGATGAAGAGCGAGTAGTCCACCCACTTCTAGGGTCGAGCCCAACGGTAGCAATGTTAGGTGATGCGGTAAAGGTACTATCTTTTTATGCAATTCGTCTTCTATCCCTGAAAGCATGATTCTTTTGTGAAAGTTGAAGGTGATCCTTGTTTGTGTTATTGAAGCAAAAGTGATCTTAATACAACTTGGGTTAATTATGTGAAAAAGGGTTAGTAACAATTAGGGTTTATGCGAAAGCCTCTATATTCCTATTTGTTAATAAGGAAAGTTATTTGATGAAAAGCATGATCTTTTATGCCTTTATGTGTTATTTTACATGGTTATCGTTGTGGTGTTGAAACCCCGATCTTGGAAGTATTTTAGTTCATTGATTTATTTCACAAAGTTCCGAGTTTTCAAGTTTCTGCCGTCAATATTGAGTTGTCTTCTGTCGATTTTTGTAGTCGATATTGAGTATCTCCAGTCAATATCGACCAAGGTTCTGCACTTGTGTTCTGTTTCTGTTTTGGGTCAATATTGAGTCACTGTGGTCGATTTTTCTACTCAATATCGAGTAACAGCACTCAATATCGACCAAGTTTGCTATCTTTGCTTTCTATTCTGCTTTTCTCTATTGTTTCTGTTTGTCTGTTTAATTTTCTGGCTGTGAGATTTGCCGCTACTTGAGATCCGCTGACACGCTTCCTCGAGGATCGATCCTGACTTCCCACTGTTGCATCGGGAGGGAGTCTTGTAATCATTTGCAAGGGATGGAATCTGGTTTGCTTTACTTTACTTATATTTTGAATTGCAAGTCTCGATTTTCCTCCTTACAACAAATTGGCGCCGTTGCCGGGGAAGCAATCATTCGCGCCTTAGGTAGTTAGATCTCACGTTTTCCTTTAAGTTTTGATTTTGCAGGTGTATGTGCCGTTCTGGTCAAACACCTGAGTTTGACGCCTTAGACGATCCAGAACGCCTTATACACATCCATTCTAAACTAAAAAGGATCATGGCGACTGCTGAAACGCAAGTTGAGATGATTGAGAGGCTTCAGAGGGAACTAGCCGCCAAGGATACTGCTCTCACCACTGAGAGAGCAGGCAGGGAGTAGGAAGTTGAGCGAAGGAGGCAAGCGGAAACTGAGCTTGCCCAATACCCTACCACTGCAGAGGATTACATGCACCCGACTCTTGTCGTGCCTGAATCGGCCATTCTAATCTCTGAAAATAATTATGAAATTCGCACTCCTTTTCTGATTGAGATTAAAAATAATGCTTTCTTTGGTAGATTTAATGAATGTCCTCTTCAGCATATTATCAACTTTACTGATATGTGCCGTACTCTTGCTAAAGGTACCATTTTCAAATATATCTTGATGAAGGCTTTTCGTTGGTCTCTGGCTGGTCCAGCATTGAAGTGGCTTGAAGGTCTCCGTCCACGATCCCTCACAACATGGGCTGAAGTAAAGCAGGAATTTCTCAACAAATTCTTTCCTCCTGCCAAGACAGCGCTCCTTCGCCAAAAGATTACAACTTTCAAACAGAAGCCTGGGGAGCCGCTAGCAAAAGCATGGGAACGATATAAGGATCTACTGCAATCCTGCCCTACACATGGACAACAACCCTGTGTCGTTCAAGAGATCTTCTTCAATTCTCTTGACTTGGCTACTAAGGATAGGATCAACACGTATACTCATTATGAGTATCTGACAATGCCACCAGCTGAAGCATGGGCTACCCTCGACAAGCTGACCAACTACGACAACAGGTATGGGACTCCAATCAACTATGATAAGAATATCTATGCCAGGCCAGCCCCATCCATGCCCCTCTATGAACCTTCTAAGGAGATTGACCCAGATGTCAAGGAGCAGTACTACAGAGATCAGAATCGCAAGCTCCTCAAGCAAGTCAAGTATATTTCTGTCAACCAGCCTTGCATCGAATGCGGATCACAGCGGCACACCACTACTGAGTGCCCACACACAGAGCAAGTCAGGATGGCAGAACACCACGAAGAGGTAGCTTACGCAGGGGGTCCCAATCGCTATATGGGGGATCAAAGGTCTCAGCAACCACAATGGAACCAGGGTACCCCTAGGAACCCCCCACCATACAGAGCTCCAGGACATGCAGAAAGGGACCAGCGGAAGGATGAACTACAGCTTATCCTTGACGAAATGCGTCAGAATCAGGGCACCATCAACAAACAATTCCATAACATCAATACAAAACTTGGAGAAATCGATGTTTGGAGGAAATCAATTGATACACAGATTGGCCAGCTAGCAGCAGGTGTCCCCAAACAGTCAGGTACACTCCCTGGATCCTCTGAGCCCAATCCCAAAGGGAAGACCGGACACATCGCAGCAGTAAAACTCAAGAGCGGATGTAAACTGCACGAGCCAGAGAACGGAGAAGCAGACGAAACTACTGAACAGCAGGTCGATTTCGACCATACCCGGGTCGATATTGACCAAACAGTAGTCGATATTGAGCATGGACCAGTCGATATTGCCCCTGCACTCTAGCCACCTCGACTTCGACTCCACCAGTCGATGTCGAGCAGTCTCAAGTCCATATCGAGTCACCCCCAGTCGATATTGACCCGTCTGCAGCAACTCCGACATCTGTTCTGGCTCCGAATCAGAAAAAGAAGCTGCCTTTCCCCACAAAATCTCCAAAGGATCCAGCAGAGAAGAAATTTCAGCGCTTCATCAAGATGCTTCAGAGGCTCAATGTCACCATACCCTTCACAGAAGCTCTTAATGAAATGCCATCATATGTCAAGTTCCTTAAGGAGATCCTAAGTAAAAAGTGATCAATGGCTGAGATCGCAGAGGAGTGCAGCCATATGGACATACTTGAGAAAAGGCCAGATCCAGGTAAGTTCGTTATAACCATAGGATTTGGTCAATATAAATTTAATGCATTATGTGATCTTGGAGCTAGTGTAAGTATAATGCCTCTATCAATATGGTCCAAGACTAAGATAGGTGCCCTAGAGCCTGTGGATGTTAAGCTTTATATGGCAAACAACACGGTGGTCATCCCAACAGGCATGGAGGACAATGTGCCAGTACAAGTAGGTAAGTTCTTTGTCCCTGCTGATTTTCTAGTTATTGATATGGCGGAGGACCTTGCTTGTCCTATTATTCTAGGAAGACCCTTCTTGGAGACAGTGGATGCCAATATAAGCGTAAGGAAGGGAGTGCTCACTTTCAACATCAGCGATGAGGTAATTGAGTATTCCTTTAATAAAACTGGAAGGCATAAGGGTCCCATGGAAGAGGTAAAGTCTATATCAGCTGGTTACATTACTTGCGGGGAGCCTAAGGTAAGAAATATGACTCCCGAAGAGCTAGAAAAGAGGGATATGGAAGCCCAGGTGGAGAAGATCATGGCCATCCTGAACGAAGAAGCTGAGAATCCACTCGACATAGATCCAGGTACATCGATTTGGACTAACTATTTTTCGGATGCTTTGCCAGTTCTTAAGTATGTGGTCAATATTGACCCGGAGAAGTCGACAGGGCCACAAAGGCACTCAATATCGACTACCACGGGTCAATATCGACCTCCCTATACCGAGACAGCCCCACCAGATATCGAGCAGAGGAATGTCGAGGAAAATGACTCGATATCGACCACCTTTGGTTGATATCGACCTGCATCTGCTTAGTCGATTCCTCCTGTTGAGCCGAGCCAAGCTGATTTGGAGCAGCACCACTCGATATCGACTTGCCCGGGTCGATATCGACCAACCTTTGCCGAGTCGATTCCTCTTGTTGAGCAGAAGCCAGTCAATATTGAGCCAGTCAACTCAATATCGAGTGACCTTACTCAATATCGACTTGACAAAATCGACCCATCTCCCTCCATATCGACTGAGAGTCCACCTGAAGAGCAGCACAGCTCGATATCGAGTGACCTAACTCAATATCGACCAGACCCTCAGGAGCTTCTGACATCCGATTCTGCGAAGGTAAGCCAAGGTATGGATCTTTCTTCTCCTATTTCAATTAAAGATTTATCTATACATGGGAGAGGTTTGCCTTGGTATGTGCGATTATGTAGGATTTCCAATGATGAGCCCAAGGAGTATGAAGTTGGAGACAAGCTCTATGTTTCCAAATCAAAGGATCATTGGTTTCCTAACAAATTCAACAAAAAGAAGATGGGGCCCTTCACGGTGAACAAGATCCATTCAGGAGGATTGCATCTGATGGACAAGAATGGAGTTCTATTTGAAGCACAAGCTACATGGGCCCTGCAAATGCCACCTTGAGCTTCATGGAGAAAGTCGGCCTAGCGACTATAAAATCTAGAGCTTGTAAATAGACATTTATTTTTGGGACTTTTTGACATTGTTCCTTTTGTTTGTTTTTGGTTTTTGAACTTTTAGTTTTTCTATTGTGGGTATTTCTCTTCTACATTTTTCAGGTCCATGGGGATAGAAGCAAGCTAAAATCAGACTAGGCCCTACAACATAAACACTCGATTCTTGACATCCTGCACATCTGTCTAGTGAGTTTCTTTCTTTACCCTTATTTTTTATACAGTGAGGACACTGTAATGTTTAAGTATGGGGTGGGGGAAGGGCTTACTTTGTGCATATTTGATTTTATTTGACATTTTGTGTGCATATTTAAAGCTTAATTCTTGAATTGCTTATACATGGCTATTTTGGAATTCATTATATATTTATGTGCTTACATGCATGTTTTCCAAAGTTTGAAAAACTGACCCCCATTGAAAATTTTGATAAGTGTCATGGAAGCTTTATTGAACTCGACGATGCAAAATTGAATTCATTAGAGATATAGCATGAAATTGCCTAGTAAAGGAAAGTCACAATGAAGTGCATATTTTTATGAAAACCATGAAAGGAGGTAAAATTTGATGTTGCTTTTGACATGTTGCATGATAAGAGGATGGAGGACTTTATATTTCCATATAATGCTCATATTGTTATATCCTAGCCTTTACCTATGCTTATGCATCACAAAAGCCATATTGAGTCTTATTTCATATTTTGCTCCACATGTTCCAAATATTGCCCATTCTTTACCTTATCCGGGGATTATGTTGAGAATGGTGTTACATTATGGAGATTACTATATGGTTGTTGTGTTGTTATCATTATTGGAGTATGGCAGGAATGTTTTAAAATTATGGAAAATTTAATGAGTGAAAGAAAATCCGATCACCTCAGGAGATAAAGGTAGATCGACCCTGCTCACTGAGATAATAGTTTGGCGAGATGGGACAAACAGGTGAGGAGTCCAAGGCACTAAGTATCCGGGGCCATTCATGACACCCATGTTTGTGACTCGCGAGAAGGCAGTGCTGAGGTCAGAGAGGTAAAAGCATAATATTGGAAAAAGAAAAAGCAATGAGCGATGAATGGAAGGTGAGAAATCAAAAGAAGAAGGAATGTGGTGAAAGTTTTGAAATACTCCTTTTCCCCGGATCATTAGCACCACATTGCCAAAAATTGCCCACCTTTAGCCTTTTACCCAATCTACTCCTTATTGATCTTAAATTGAAGTCCTCTTGATTATTAATGCTTTGTCATATGAATTGTTTTTGTAACCCTTCTTTTGTGAGTAGATGTTGCTTTTATCTGCACATGCATGGATTTGTGACATTAATACCTTTTCGAGGATGGTAATTGATTGCAGGGTTATATGAAAATGGATCTAAGATGTTGAGAGTTTGAATTCTTCCCTTGTATGACAATTAAAAGTATTGCTTGAGGACAAGCAAGCTTAAGTATGGGGTGTTTGTTGTGAGCCTAAATTGCCATGTTTTACACTTACTTTTATATCGATTTCTGCATGCATTTCATACATTTGGGTTAAAATAATATAGAATCTGTGTAGTTTACACTTATTTTCCAATTATGGAGGTCTACACAAGTTTTTGTTATATTTCGCAGAAATCGAACGCACTTTGAAGCTTAAAGGAAAGTCATGAAGAAGCTAAGGATGGTGCAGCTGAAGAAAAACCCATTTTTCACCATTCATCATTTCGAATCAAGTCTTAAAGTCTTCATGAGAGTTGTAGCCCTAGGAAAGATCTTTCCAACGCATGCTCATATGCGTCAATCCGACGAACGATGACTCAGGAAAGTGCGTTTCAAGAACAGAGCAGGATGCTGAGAAGACTGATCGATATCGACTAAGCACACTCAATATCGACCGGATTTAGGTCGAAATTCTCCAAATCGACTCAGGGTTGGCCAGAATCGACAAGGCTGAAGAAAAGTGGTCGATATCGACTTAACCAAGTCGATATCGAGTGCCCCATATCAAGTCAACGCCCAGAATCGAGTCAAGAAGTTGAGCAAAGAAAGGAGCAAGTCGATATCGAGTACCCTAACTCGATATCGAGTAACACCCAACTCGATTTTGACCCAAGAGCTGATATTGAGTGTCTAAAGCTGAAGACGAAAAATGCCAGGTCGATATCGAGTCATGCTAGTCGATATCGACTGGACCCACAGAGGTGGATTCCGAGCTTAACCGACCTCTTGTTAAGTTTCTATCCCGAATCCGATGGATATATTTTCGAGAGCAAATTCTATCAAGATCTATCAAGTCCAAGGAGGATTTATCCACAATTAGATATAGTTCTAGTTGATTTATTTATTTATTTCCATATTTTATCTTTATGTTATAAGATAGATAGAATTAGATATAGATATAGTTTTTTTTCCTATATTAGCTTGGAATGAAGGCTATAAATAAAGCCTTAGGGGCTGATTCTAAGGATTCAAATTCAGAGAGAATACAAGTAGAGAGAGAAGAGAAGAGAAGAGAAGAGAAGAGGTTGTAAACTTTGGTTAAGTTTAATGCAAGTAGTTTCTTTTCCATCAATGATGTCTGCGATTGCAATGAAGAGCGAGTAGTCCACCCACTTCTAGGGTCGAGCCCGACGGCAGCCATGTGAGGTGATGCGGTAAAGGTACGATCTTTTTATGCAATTCATCTTCTATCCCTGAAAGCATGATTCTTTTGTGAAAGTTGAAGGTGATCCTTGTTTGTGTTATTGAAGCGAAAGTGATCTTAATACAACTTGGGTTAATTATGTGAAAAAGGGTTAGTAACAATTAGGGTTTATGCGAAAGCCTCTATATTCCTATTTGTTAATAACGAAAGTTATTTGATGAAAAGCATGATCTTTTATGCCTTTAAGTGTTATTTTACATGGTTATCGTTGTGGTGTTGAAACCCCGATCTTGGAAGTATTTTAGTTCATTGATTTATTTCACAAAGTTCCGAGTTTTCAAGTTTCTGCAGTCAATATTGAGTTGTCTTCTGTCGATTTTTGTAGTCGATATTGAGTATCTCCAGTCAATATCGACCAAGGTTCTGCACGTGTTTAGTTTCTGTTTTGGGTCAATATTGAGTCATTGTGGTCAATTTTTCTACTCAATATCGAGTAACAGCACTCAATATCGACCAAGTTTGCTGTCTGCTTTCTTTTCTGCTTTTCTCTGTTGTTTCTGTCTGTCTGTTTAATTTTCTGCCTGTGAGATTTGCCGCTACTTGAGATCCGCTGACACGCTTCCTCGAGGATCGATCCTGACTTCCCACTGCTGCATCGGGAAGGAGTCTTGTAATCATTTGCAAGGGATGGAATCTGGTTTGCTTTACTTTACTTATATTTTGAATTGCAAGTCTCGATTTTCCTCCTTACAACATGTAAGCAAGCTTTGGAAGGGATATTTCGAAGAGAATATATGTTCATAACAAAATCAATTGTTGTTTTAGAAACCAAGTAGGGCATTGGTTTGCCGTGTTGGCTTAGTAAGCAACTCATGGTGGGAGTAAGATGGTTCTGTGTTACCTTTATGAATGAGTTGTTTAAAACGAGGGGGGGAACCCCAAGATCTGTGGACCTGACAGTATCCAACTTTATTAAACGAATTTTGTAATCAAAATGAAGGCTCGCTTGAATTGGTAAGAAACTCTGAATGAGAGTGATTCGGTCTGGTAAGACTCATATCTATAGTTTGTTGAATAAAAGGGGGGGAATCCCAAAACAATGAGTATAATTATGAGTAAAGTGCATATGAGTCACCAATTTTAGTAATAATTTCCGACAAATACAAATTGAGTAAGTTGTACAGTAGGTTGAGTCTAAGTCTTTAGCCTTGTGAGGCTTGTGAAAATTATGGTAACAATTTGTGAAGGCTTGTGAGCCATTAGAGTCCACTGATGAGCAAACAGATGCGACCATAGCTTGTTTATGCAAGTTAATTTGTTTTCCAATTGCCTTGTGAGGCTTAAATGATCCAAAGGGATCATGGAGTGGGGCATGTATGCCTTTAGTAGTAAAAATAGAAATCATTGGGATACTCATCCTACCATTGCAAAGCAACAACAAACAAGGAGAGGATCCCTCCATGCCGATGCACCAGCAACAGCAGAAACCAGCATCAGCAGCAGCAATCAAGCAGTGAGCATACCAAGAGAAGAAGCCGTGTAGACCACCAAGACGAGCCACACGAACAGCCCACCTGCACATAAGACAAACACACCAGCAAAGGGAGCAAATGATCGTGGTACAGTTTGTAGGACGAGTTACAAAACCATGGTAATGACAAGAACTTGAAAGGCAATCGTCAAAGCCAACTCGGTCCCAAGCGAGCTTGAATTGCAGCAAAACACACATCCTAGTTGTCTTCATTGTGGTGATATAATCAATAATGGTAAAATTTAGTAAATATAGGTTGGTAAGACCATATAAGTAATGTGAAAACTCTCCTGTGTGTGAGTCTTTACTCTTGGTTTGTTTGGTAACAAATAGATGATTGTTTTCAAAGGGTTTGGAACCCTTAAGATGAGATGTAGTCCAGCACCGAGGAAGGGCTTGGCACAAGCACCCCGACCACCACCAGCATAGAAACACAACATCGTAAGCAAGAAGAAAATTACCATAGGCAAATAGAAATCCTTGGAAGCAAAGGAGTCTCTGCAACATGGAATAATTGTAAGAATAGCCAGACAAACGGACAAAATTGGATATGTTATTCATGCCCGCACGACACTTGATGTTGATAAGATGTCGAACGAGTGTGTTGATGTAACAAGGAGTAAACGTTTTGTGTAGACATTGATACAATTTAGTGCTAAAATGTTGGTGTACAGGTTTGGCCTTGTGAGGCATATAAAAAATTAGGTAAGGATTTATCAAGGCTTGTGAGCCTTTACATGTGCGACTAACTGTTGTTGCTTCTTATGGCTCACAAGCCTTGAATAACTTTTATCAAATTGTTTATAAGCCTTGCAAGGCACAATACTTACACCAATACTTGAGTTTTTGTCCATATTGCTGCTATTTGGCTACTCCCTCCTGCTGTGTTGCTTCTTTGTGCAGGTCAGCTCCTCCGGGCGTTGGTCTCTCTTGTGGAGTGCTTGCTTCTTTATGTCGTTGCTGTCCTAGCTGCTACTTGGGTGCTGGTATTACCGGTAGCGGCACCCATCGCGAACATATGCGGTGAGTCGGAAAAAAAAAGTGAAACAAGGGGTGAGATATCAGGGTTGAGCCCGAAATGATATCAATGTAGTACCCGATGGTCCCCGAATCGATTCCCGAATATGGCTGCTCTATATTTACCAAAATCAACGAAAGAGAGAACCATATATAGTACAACAACAATCCGGAGTTTGGAAAATATCAAGCGTCATAAAAAACGTGGTTCGAAAAATGTCATACATCATAGAACGCAATTCGAAAAATGACACAAACAACATATCTAGTAACCGAAGAAGTCGAGGCTGCAAATACATGAAAATGAAAAGTGCTAATAGCGCAGCGGACGGCCACCATCTCGACAGTAGTAGGCTCTGTATCGTGCAATCCTCGCCGCAAACTGGTCGTCCCACCCGTTGACTGTGGGATCATGATGCTGCATCCAGGTCGTGTATATAGGCGGCAGAGGCGATCCAGGCAACAACCAAATTTGCGGATAACATGTGAATATTGACATTAGAAATGAACAACGAAAGTTTAAGAAACGAATGACTATGAAATACGAAATGTACCGGTACAAAGTGGTTGTTGTTACCGACTAAAGCTATCCATCTAAATCTCACAACATAGGCATCATCTGCGATAATATCACCAAAGGACGCTGGTGCAGCGTGGCAAGTACCTCGCCCATCGGAATCTTCATCCAGTAAGTAGCATCATGACAGATGCCGAAGTAATTGACCCTCATGATGAGCTCATCTAAGACAGGATAGTAATGGTACCGATCTGCATGCAGCACTCGCCTAAATAGTTCCATGATCGCCATGCTGTCGACCAGAAGTAGTCGATATCGACTGAAGTCAGTCAAAATCCTCAGAAACCTGCACACAGAAAAACAAGCAGAGTCGAAATCGAGTGAAGGGCACTCGATATCGACCTGTCAGGGGTTGAAATCGACTAGACGTGCAGTGTTCGAAATTGCAGAAAAATAAGAAAAATATGTCATAAAAGATCGTCCGAAGAATATAAGGATGGATGAGAAGATATGTGAACAAAAATAACACAGATTTGGGTTTTGAATTCAATAAGATAAAGACTTCCAAGATCGGGGTTTCAATGCCACAACGATAACCATATAAGAATCATGCAAAGGTATAAAATATCATGCATTTTCATCAAATAACTTTCGTCATTAACAATTAAGAATATAGAGGCTTTCACATAAATCCTAATTGTTACTAACCCTGTTTAATGATTAATCCATATTCATATTAAGATCACTTTCTCATCAATAATACAAATAAGGATCACCTGCTACTGTCGTAGAAGAATCACAAATAGGGGTAGAAGATGAAATCGCATATAAAAATTGTACCTTTGATGCACAACCCTACATGGCTACCGTCGGGCTCACCCCGACCTCAGAAGTAGGGCGACTACTCGCTTCTCATCATAGCAACAAACATCAATATATAACATAAAAGAAACTACTTGCATTAAAATAAACGAAAGCTTACAACCGAACGAATCCAAATTGCTCTCGCTCCTAACACTCCAATCAGCCTCCACTTCCTCTTTCTAACTCTATATTGTTTGTGTGTTGTGGAATTGAATGAATAAAAACCAGCCCTCTATGGCTTTATTTATAGTGCTCATGCAAGTAATCCAGCTCGGAATTCCTAAGATAAAACATTGATAAATAAATAAAATAAAAGAATTAGAAACCCCCTAGGTAAATTAGGAAATTACTAATGTGGTATGTGGATAGATAATCTTCCAAGTGGATAAAAGATTTTTCCTTCCCATGCAAGTAATCCAGCTCAGAATTCGGATTCAGATGGCTCGAAATCGGCTTCTATTGTCCACTCGATATCGACCATGTTCAGTCGATATCGACCTGTCTTCTTCAGCTCACTTGATCTCGACCTCAAAAGGTGATGTCGACTAGGTGGTACTTGATATCGACCAAGTTAGGTTGATATCGACCTCTTCTTCTGCTGATCGATTTCTAGTCTCTGTTGTACTCGATTTCTGGCTCTCTGCTGTACTTGATATCGAGTAGGTGCACTCGATATCGACCACCTTGTGTCTGGTCGAAATTTTGTCTTGGCTTTCAGCCTTCTGCCCCGTTTTGAAACGCACTTTCCCGAGTCCTCGTTCGTCCAATTGACGCATATGAATATGTGTTGGAAAGCTCTTTTCGAGGGATACAACTCTCATGAAGACATCAGAACTTGATTGATTCAGAATGATAAATGGCGAAAAGTGGTGTTTTCTAGAACTGCACCATCTTGTGCTCCTCCTTAGCTTCTCCAATGTTTTCATGACTTTCCTTTAAGCTCCAAAGTGCGTCCGATTTCTGCGAAATTAAACAGAAACTTGTGTAGACCTCCATAAATTGCAAATAAGCATAAACTACACAATTCTCATACTTTCCCACTGTAGAAGTATATAATATAGACAGAAATCGAAGTAAAAGTATATGCAAAACATGGCAAATTAGATGCACATCAAGCGTTGTAGGTGTTGTTGGTGGAATGGCACCTATAGGCTCCGACACTGATCGACCTCGGCCACGTCCCCTCCCACGACCCCATCCCTAGCATCTTTCTCTTCCTCGACCACTCGGAGGATCGTCGATGGCAATTACGTTGGACCAGTGGCCTCTTCATTTCATTCCGTATCATTCACTGCGTTTGATGAAGACTGACCCCGACCTCGAACTCTGACTAATCCGCTGCTCCCCTCTCTATCGGCTCGACGTTTGGCCCAAGCACGCTCACGTTCCCAAGGCAGAGGGTTCTTCTGACAGGGGTGGCGAGTCCTCGATCTCCCGGTGGGTCTACGGTCCTCTGGATCAGGTGGAGTCAACAATGTATGAGAGGGACGATCTCCATCGTTGAATGCTGAGGCGATCCTCCAACGAGTATCCTCATCCATAGCTCCACTCTGGAACAATGTGATCATGTGTGACATGTCGACATCGGCTCTTATGAGCGGAGTGTTGTCATGGACAATCCCAATCCAACTGCTTCCAAAAAATGTGAATCTGGGATGGCCTGATCGGTATCTATGCGTCCCGACATGCTTGTATCTTGATAGAATGCATTTAGATGGTTATAATAGGTTACATGTAGCTTAGTTAAGATGCATTTCATGCACGGTTTAAGTACAATTTGCATATTTGCTCTCTATGTTGGTGGAGTCGGAATCTACACGTTTTTATTAATTATTTCAAGTAACTGTGGATCTAAGGAGGAGAAATGGGCCGATGACGCATTTAGATGAGGAAATCAAGTAGATCGAAGAAGCTTACATGAAGATCTAAAGAGGTCCTAAGAAGAAGAAGCGAGTCTAAATAAAGAACAAGTCTGCAGAAGTTATCGTCAGACATGCTAAACTTGTTTTGCACTTTCTGGAGGCATCGGTTGTCCGATTGACTATTATGACCATGCGTTGGAAAGCTCTTTCAGAGAGATACAACTTTCTTGTTTGATGTCGAGAGCTGATTCAAAGTGGATTTTTCGTAAAAGACCGATGCAGCGGCCGCCGCATTAGTGCTGCGGCCGCCGCATATCCAGCAGCGACACGTTTAGAATTCAATGACAGTTTGTCTTTCAAAACCCTATTTATCTTTGGCTTTTCACCGATGCTTGAGGACGAAAATTCGAGGTGACAGTAGGAGGGCTTAGCCCTAGGTTTTGATTCATTCATTAGATTATGATTCAAGACAATTTAATTAGAGATTGAGCGATGTTTTCCATGAGGAATTAAACTCATCTGTTCTGCCTACGATATGAAGCTTTATTTAGATTTATTGTGAGTTTCTAATTCTCGTTCCTTAATTCCGCTATTGAATGCTTCAACTTCTTTGCGCCTATTGATTGATTGTTTTGTTCTTTCTTGTATGGCCAACTTCTTAGATCAATTCAATTGCTAGGGTTCTGTAGATTCCTGATTGCGAACCTTAACCCAAGTAGCAAACTTATCCCTTTAGGCTGATTGAACTAATTGGATAGGTGGGAAGTTGGATGTGTTGTTAAATCCCTCTTTAGGGACTGCAAATATCTTGGTTAATCTCTTAACTTAAAGCTATCGATTGGGTTAAATCCTTCTCTGAGGGACTGCTCATGAGATAGGGGTTTCTAGGACTAATTGGACTAGTAACTACATTAGGTCGGGACAAGGACATTCATAGGAAACCTGTTGTTGCAGGAGGATGGTCAAGTATGAAAATAAATATAAAATATGAAATCAGACTGACTTCCTGTCTCAGCAAATAAATACAAGACTTCCTCCCGTAATAGTAGAAGGCAACCAAGATCAATTCACGAGAAAGCGTGTTAGCGCCCGCCTTTTCAGTTCCAAATCTTAGCACGAACTCGACCAGAAGAGTACTCGACATCGACTAGTGTCCTCGACGTCAACCACACAGTCGATCAGAAACCGTAAACAGAAGCAGAGAAACGCAAAAACGAAAGCAAAGTACTCGATATCGAGTAAACAGTACTCGACGTCGACCAACTTACCCGATGTCGACCAGATCTTGTCGATGTCGAGTACTCAGTAGAACAAAATTCGTAACTTTTGCAAGACAGAACATGAAAATAGATCAGGGTTTCAACACCACAACGATAACCATGCAAAGCAACACATAAAGGTATAAAAGATCATGCATTTTCATCAAATAACTTTCGTTATTGACAAATAGGAAAATAGAGGCTTTCGCATAAACCCTAATTTTTACTAACCCTTTTTCACATAATTAATCCAAGTTGTATTAAGATCATTTTCGCTTCAATAACACAAACAAGGATCACCTTCAACTTTCGCAAAAGAATCATGCTCATAAGGATAGAAGACGAAATCGCATCAAAAGATTGTACCTTTATCGCATCACCTCACATGGCTACCGTCGGGCTCACCCCGACCCTAGAAGTTGGGTGACTACTCGCTCTTCATCATCAAGAAACTCATCAATAACAAAAAGAAACTAAATTGCATTAATGAAATCAAACAAGACTTACAACCGAACAAAGCCAACTCCGCTCTCGCTTCACAAACTTGCACTCGGCTCCAAGTCTCTCTCTCTTACTTGCTATCTCTCTCTATGTGTTCTCTTGTGGCTTGGCTTGGATGATTGAATGATTCTAAAATCCAGCCCCTAAAGCCTTATTTATAGTGTTCCGTGTAGATAATCTAAGAAGGAACAACTATATCTGTTGGAGGGTAAAATTTCGTGAATTAATTGAATTCATGATTTCGTAACCGCTTCAGATGATTTCATAATCGATGTCATCGCATTCATTATATTAACATGTGACAATTTTGTCCATTCAAATATAAAGTTGAGCAAATACAAAATTGGGCTTTCTAGATTAAAACCTAAGCCCAATACATGCTACAAAATAGAGGCCCGATGAGCCCAATATATATGTGCAGTTAATGTTGCAGAGTTTGCAACTGCTTCTATTTGATGCAGTTAACAGCAAAATAGAGAAAAAGAGCAGTTTGGCAGTACGTGGGGTAATGGACAGTTTATCCCATAACTGCTATGTTCCTCTCATTTAAAAAGGCTACTGCTACAGAACTTCGGGGGGGGGGGGGTTCTGGCCGGCTTCCATCTCTCTTCATAAAAGCTTCCTTTTTCTTTCCTCTTGAAAAAGTCTCAAACCTGCAAACACAAATCCACACGCATCAGCAAGCAAATCCAACAACAAAGCTACTGCAGCAAAGAAGAAGAAGAAAACAAGGTAGCTTTAATGGCTTCTGAGACCCCCTCTTACAAAGCATGGGCTTTAAGTAAGGGTTTGGGTTTCGGAATCATCATTTAAGCTATAAATTGAGGGAAAATGATGCTGAATTTTGCCTAGAAGAGCCCAATCGCTGCAGGAGGTCGATCCTCGGAATCCCCTCTTATAAAGCATTGAGCTTTAAGAAAGGGTTTGGGGTTCCGGGATCAGCAAATCGCTCTAAATGAGGGCGAAATGCTGCCCCAATCGCTGCAGGAATTTGATCCTCAGAACCCCTCTTATAAAGCATTGAGCTTTAAGAAAGGGTTTGGGTTCCGGGATCATCAAATCACCCTAAACATGGGCGAAATGCTGCCGAATTTTCCCCCGACGGTTTTGGTCACTGGATAATTACAATGGGTTCCTAGCTAGCCTTTCATCAAAACAACAGTGCCTAATTGCTCCCCAAATCGCAATTAACAATTAGCCAGGTCGCCCTAAACCATCCAAAATTTGACAGTAATCGAAACTGAAAGTGAAAAAGGCAACCAGTAAATGAGAACAAACCATAACTTGGTCGTTCTTGAAACAGGTCCAGAAAATGGAGTTCAAATTCTCCAATTCACATGCTTGGACTAAATCAATAGCCTAAAAAATCAAAAGGGCTAAATCAATTTAGAAGAAGAAAAATGATAAGCGCGCCAACATACCTATCTTGAGACGCCGAGGAGGTGGCTGCTCAGAAGTTGCAGCAACCTGTCAGCAGATTCAGATTGCTCAAAGTTGGAGGTCCTGGTGGTGCTGTTCAAGTCGCACAGTCCCTAGCTTCTGTTGGTTTTTCTCGGCTGACCCAAACCAAAAATCCCCAAATAACAAATTGAAATCAACCCTAATTTTCTTAAAACCCAAACCGTCCCAAACTAGGGGCAAATTGCAGGGGAAAAGGGGAAAAATAAACTTGCCTCTCCTTCTCTTTACAAGAGTTCCCGGGGGTTTTCGAGTGGTAGCAAATCAAAGATCTCCGATCTGCCGGTGCTCAATCTCTGCCTCTTAAAAATCTCCCCTTATGGTTTGGTTGATCTTCTGGCGTGTCCTCTCCTTCGCTTGTTGATCTCCTTTGGCGTTGATTTTTAGAGCTCTCAAGCCTTAGCTTCCTCTCTCGATTGCCCCTAAACAGGCTCCTCCGTGACTATCTCAAGTGGCAGGTCTTTGCTGATGGTCAATTAGGGCTAGGCGCATATGTTGAAAGAACAAAGAGGACGTGGATACGTTCACGTTCTTGATCAGTTGGGCCTATTTAACAAATGTGAATTGGGCTATGGTCAAAGGAAAACAATAGGCAATTAATATCATACATACATATATATATATATATATATATATATATATATATATATATACACGGCTTAAAAATTTTCAAAAGCTATATATATGTATATGTTCAATTACAAAGTCACCCACTAAAATATAAGACTTATAATCGGCATAAATTAAGAATTTGAGTTTGATAAAAATATATAAAATTAAACTCGTCAAAAATTCTTTGCCAATCAATTCGAGTGGGTCAATCTCAAGTCGGCTCCTAAACAAAAAACGGAGTCAAAAGCTTAAACCGAATTTTCCTAAATTAAAATCGGTTTTTGGTAGAACTACATAAAGACTTGATACCTCCTGTTAGGCTACGTAGGTAACCCGATATTAAATTCTAAAAATATACGGGTACAGTCGTCGACCTCTAAATTCCCTTTAAATGAATATGAGGTCAAAATCAAACAAATTCAAATGGTCCATTCCAACTCGATACAAAGCTTCTGCTCGTCGAGTTCCATTATTACCCACAAATGATCTCATGATCAAATCCAAATACAAAATTTCTTTTTGTCCCGAACTACGGTGACTTGATTCCACCAAACAAGTGGATACGTAGGAAACTCGGTGTAAATCAAATTCTCACCGAGTCCAGTCACATCCAAACTTTCAAATCAAATCTCCTGAAATTCACTTTTCGACTCTATGTCGTCTCAAATATCAAATTTCTATCAAATCCAAAGTGTCCCCGCCGACTCGATACAAAGCTTCCGCTCGTCGAGTTCGGTCATGACCAAAACTTTAAAAACTCAAATGACAAATTCAAATTTGTCATTTTCACAGAACTACGTAAAGACTTGACGCCGTAAAAAACGGCTACGTAGGTAACCCGATATTAAATCTCAAAATATGTCGGGTGCAGTCGCTGATCCCTAAATTCACTTTTAAAATGAAAATGGGGTAAAAAATTAAATCTAAAATAAATACACCTGATTTTCCGTGTAAGTGATAGCCGTTAAGGCGAGAAACCCTTCCAAGAAGGTGTGCTCGGTTTATTCGGGTGATACACGAGAAAAACTGATGCATATGATAGTGTGATTTATGTTAAGGCTACCCTTTCGAGAAGGTGGGTCCTAATACGATCCGATGATGCATGAAAATCTTTAAAGGGGTAAAACACACTAACTAAACACTCTGAACTACGTGAGGCTTGATTCTCTTCCAAGAGATACATAAGCAACCCGTTAAAATTCGGGTGCAGCCCAAATCACCAAAAACACCAAAATCTTGGTATCGATATAACTTCGAATCAAGAGGATAACCAAAAGGGGTCGAACTCAAATATTATAAATTAAATAAAATGTGTTGTACAATTATATCACGCATTTTTGTCCAACAATATCTAAGATAAAATATTATGATAAAGGAAATAAATCTAAAAGGAAACTAGGACTAATGTGGATAGATCCCTTCTTGACTTGATAGATCTTGATGTGGATGGATAGAATTCCACATCTCTTGGCTTGCAAGCAACTCTATCTTCTTGGACACAACTCGATATTGGACTCGGACTCGTCTGGATTGTCCTCGACGTCGACCAAACTCCTCGACATCGAGTAGAATTTTTTCCTCCGGGGTTGCACTCGAGCTCGAGCAGGTTCTAGGCTCGTCGGATGTACTCGACGTCGACCAAACTCCTCGACGTCGAGTAGAGTTGTTCTGCTCGAGTGATCCTGCTCGGCTCCGTGTGACTTTCTCGGCTCCGATGTACTCGGCTTCGACCAGTTGTAGTCGACGTCGAGTAGAACTGTCAGCTTTCAGCATTCTACTCCATTTTGAAACGCACTTTCCCGAGTCGTCGTTCGTCCGATTGATGCATATGAATATGCGTTGGAAAGCTCTTCTCGAGGGCTACAACTCTCATGAAGACATCTGAACTTGATTCAGAATGATGAATGGCCAAAAATGGCGTTTTCCCCAGCTGCACCATCCTTAACTTCTTCATGACTTGCCTTTAAGCTCCAAAGTGCGTCCGATTTCTGTGAAATTAAACAGAAACTAGTGTAAACTCCATAATTTGGAAAATAAGCATAAACTACATAGATTATGTACTATTCTAGCCCAAATTCATGAAATGTATACAGAAATCAATATAAAAGTTAAGGTAAAACATGGCAAATTAGGCTCACATCAAACACCCCATACTTATGCTTGCTTGTCCTCAAGCAATACTTTTAATGGTCATTCAGGGGAAGAAATCAAAACTCTCAACATATTAGATTCATTTTTATATAACCATGCAATCAATTACCATCCTTGAAAAGGTACTAATGTCACAAATTCATGCATGTGCAATTTAAAAAGCAACATCTACTTAAAAAAGGAGGGTTATGCAAAACAATTCATAAGTGGCAAAGCATTAATAATCAAGATGACTTTAATTTAAGCTCATGAAGGAGTAGATTGGTAAAAAAGCTAAAGGTGGACAATTTTTGGCCATGTGGTTTTAATGATCCGGGGAAATGGAGTAATTTCCAAACTTTCATACCACATTCCTTCTTCTTTTGATTTCTCACATTTCTCTCATTTGCTCATTGCTTTTTTCAATATTATGCTTTTACCTCTCTAACCTCAGCACTGCATTCTCGTGAGTCGCAAACATGGGTGCCATGAATGGCCCCGGATACTTAGTGCTTTGGACTCCTCACCTTGGTGTCCCATCCTTCGAAACTATTATCTCGAAGCAGGCAGGGTCAATCTACCTTTATCTCTTGAGGTGGCCGGATTTTCTTTCACTCATTAAAATTTCCATAACTTTTCAATTTCCTGCCAAACTCCAAATATGATGATACAACACAACAACCATATAATAATCTCCATAATATGACATCAATTTCTCAACATACTCCCCGGTTAGGAAATAAGGTAAAGAATGGGCAATTGTAGAACATGTGGAGCAAAATATGAAATAAGGCTCAATATGGCTTTTGTGATGCATAAGCATAGGTATGGCTAAGGATAACAAAATATGAGCATATATGGAAAATGTAAAGTCCTCCATCTTCTTATCATGCAACATGTCAAAAGCAACTTCAAATTTTACCTCATTTTATGGTTTTCATAAAAAATAATGCATTTCATTGTGACTTCCCTTTACTAGGCAATTTCATGTTATATCTCTAATGAATCCAATTTTGCATCATCGAGTTCAATTTCAGCTTCCACGACACTAATCCAAAATTTTTAATGGGGGTGATTTTTCAAACTTTGGAAAACAAACATATAAGGACATAAATTAATAACATATCCAAAGTAACCATGCATGAGCAATTTAAGAGATAAACTTTAAATATGCACACATATGGTCAATTTAACTCAAATATGCACAAAGTAAGCCCTTTCCCCACCCCATACTTAAGCATTACAGTGTCCTCACTATATAAAAACAATGGTAAAGAAAGAAACTCACTAGACAGGTGTGCTGATCGTCGGAATCGAGTGCAATGTTGCTGCAGAAGTGGTCGACATCGAGGAAGGTTGTCGATATCGAGTAGTGTTGAACCTCATGATGGTCTTCTCCTCGACCACAGGTTCATTGCTCGTTGATGGGTGGTCGATGTCGAGTAGCGTACTCGACGTCGAGTACGTCCGCAGCTTCTCTTTCCTGCAAGAGTCGTTAGACAGAAAATATCCACAATAGAAAAACTTAAAAATAATATCCAAAAACCAAAAAAACAAAAGCAACAATGTCCAAAAATCCAAAAAACTAATTGTCTATTTACAAGCTCTAGACTTTATAGTCGCTAGGCCGACTCTTCTCCGTTTAGCTCAGGGTGGCATTTGCAGGGCCCATGTAGCATGGGCTTCGAACAGGACTCCATTCTTGTCCATCAGTTGTAGTCCTCCTGAATGGATATTGTTCACCGTGAAAGGTCTCATCTTCTTGTTGAATTTGTTGGGAAAACAATGATCCTTTGATTTGGCGACATAGACTTTGTCACCTACTTCATACTCTTTGGGATCATCATTGGAAACCCTGCATAATCGCACATACCAAGGCAAACCTCTCCCATGTATAGATAGATCTTTAATTTAAATAGGAGAAGAGATGTCAATACCTTCGCTTACCTTCGCAGAATCACAATTCGGAACCTCAGATTCTACTCGATGTCGACTAGGGTTACTTGACGTCGAGTACGTTGCTGCATCGGGTGGACTGCTGGTCGAGGAAGAAGGCATCGGGGACCCATGCGTCTAGTCGACGTCGAGTACAGTACTTGACATCGAGTACGTTTCTGGATCGGGTGGTTTGCTCGTCGAAGATGGAGGAATCGAGGAAGGTGGGTGGTGGTCAACGTCGAGTACTCAACGTCGAGGAGTGCTCGACTTCGGGTGGAGTGCTCGACGAAGGTGCAGTTGGTGGTGGGCTCGGGTTCTGGTCGACGTCGACTAGAGTACTCGACATAGAGTACTTCTGGTCGACTTCGACCCCATACTTGAATCCTGGCAAGGCGTCCGAAAAGAAGTTAGTCGATATCGACTTACCTTGATCGATGTCAAGTAGGTCCTCTATATCGTCGTTCAGGATGGCCATGATCTCCTCCACCTGGGCTTCCATGTCTCGCTCCTCCAGCTCCTCGGGAGTCATATTTCTTACCTTAGGCTCCCCGCAAGTGATGTACCTGGCTGAGATTGACTTGACCTCTTCCATGGGACCTGTATGCCTTTTAGTTTTATTAAAGGAATACTCAATGACCTCATTGCTGATGTTGAAAGTGAGCACTCCCTTCCTTACGCTTATGTTGGCGTCCACCGTCGCCAAGAAGGGCCTTCCTAGAATGATTGGACAAGCAGGCTCCTCTGTCATATCAATAACTAAGAAATCAGCAGGGACAAAGAACTTACCTACCTGTACTGGTACATCGTCCACCATGCATGTAGGGATGACAACCGTGTTGTTTTCCATGTATAATTTCGCATCCACGGGCTCTAGAGCACCTATCTTAACTTTGGACCAGATAGATAAAGGCAATATACTCACACTGGCTCCCAAGTCACATAAGGCATTAAACTTATATTGACCAAATCCAATAGTTATAGAAAACTTACCTGGATCTGGCCTCTTCTCTGTAACGTCCATCTTGCTGCACTCCTCTGCGATCTCAGCCATTGATCGCTCCTTGCTTAAAATCTCCTTGAGGAACTTGACATACAATGGCATCTCATGAAGTGCTTCTATGAAAGGAATGGTGACGTTGAGCCTTTGAAGCATCTTCACGAATCGCTGAAACTACTTCTCTACTGGATCCTTTAAAGATTTCGTTGGGAATGGCAGCTTTTTCTTGGTCGGAGGTGCTGACGTCGAGTGGAGATGGTCGATATCGACTGGTGTTAGGTCGATATCGACTGGCGTCTGCTCGATATCGACTGGAGTTGCTGGTGTCGGGTTCTGTTGTGGAGTTGGGTCGATATCGAGTGGGGACTGGTCGATATCAACTGGGTTGGTCGATATCGACTCATCTCCAGCTCCCTCCTCCTCCGTCGTTTGCTCGGGCGTTTGAATCTGGTGCCCACTCCTTAGGTTCATGGCAGCTACCTGTCCTGTAGTCTTACCTTTAGGATTGGGTTCAAAGGATCCAGGGAGCGTACCTGATTGCTTGGCGACGGATGTTGCCAGTTGACCAATCTGGGTGTCAATCGATTTCCACCAGATATCAATTTCTCCAAGCCTAGAGTTGACACCATGCAGCTGAGTGTGGATGGAATTGATAGATTGTTTGGTGTTTGAGTGATTCCTCCGCATCTCGTCAAGAATGGTCTATAGGTCATCTTTCTTACCTTCTCTTTAAGGGTGACCAGGAGCTCTGTAGGGCGGGGGATTTTGATGCTGGGGCTAGCGATAATAGCTCCAGTTCTGATTCTGATTTTTCCCTGAGTAGTGTCCCCCTACATACCTTATCTCTTCGTGGGTTTCTACTTGATGTACTTGATCGACGTGTGGGCACGCAGTGGTGTTGTGCCTCACAGACCCACATTCCAAACAAGGCTGATTTTTAGATAGGAATTTGACTTGTTTGGTAAGACAACGTACATGGTCATTGTGGAATTGGTCCCTGACGTCCGGATCAACCTCCTTTGGTGGCACATACAATGGCATAGATGGGGCATGCCTTTCATACCTTTCATCAGCAGAGGTCACAGAAGTCTCATATGTGTTGTCGTAGTTGGCCAGCGTCTCAAAGACTTCCCAAGCACGGCGCGGAGTGTACTCGAGATATCCATAGACGGTGCAGTTGTTGATCAGATTCTTAGTAGGTGCATCCAGGCAGTTGAAGATGATCTTCTGGATGACGTAAGGTGGTTGTCCGTGCATAGGTCAGGATTTCAGAAGCCTCTCGTAGCGCTCCCATACCTGTGCAAGTGTTTCCCTGGCTTTTGTCTGAAAGGTGTTATTTGTTGTCTGAGTGTTGCTGTCTTTGCAGGAGGAAAGAACTTGTTGAGGAACAGGTCTTGTAGTTCGTTCCTAGTGCGAATTGATCGTGCAGGCAATCCTTCCAGCCACTGTGATGCTATTCCTGCAAGGGACCAACGGAAAGCCTTTAGTTTTAGATATTCCAAATTAGCAACATCTGCAATAGCTTCACATAAATCTATAAAAGTGGTGACATGCTCTAAAGGACATTCATTGATTCTTCCCCTAAGGCTAACTTGATCTGCATGATGCTATATATAAGTCAAGGATTGGAGCACACCTGGTTTCAAGGTAGGAAGTCTTCAAAAATTAACAAAGTCTTAATAAATGGTGTCTGGGACTCTATGAACCTGTACTGTAAGGCTAACTTCCTACTCCCTAAACCATCCTTTGACCATGTCCAAGTAATTGTGGAGGTTTTGGATCAGCAAGTTCACAAAAAAGGGCCTTTCAAATATTTTAACATGTGGAGCCAGGCTGAAAACTTCCATCAGATCATCCAACAAAAATGGAGCTTTCAAGGGAGAGGATCTGAACAATACCTACTGTGCAAACTCCTCCAGGGATTAAAGAAGCCTCTAAAATTGTTGAATAGGTCACAATTCTCTAATATCAAAGCCAGAGCTTCAAAGGCTGAAAAAGAGTATGAAAATGCTTTCTTGGCAGTTAGGAATGACCCTACCTCTGAAGACCTTCTCCTAGCAATGGAGCAAGCAAAGAAAACAGATATAAGACTTAGAGGGGAAGAGTTCAAATTCAACTCCCAATTAGCTAAGGCCCGACATTCCTTTGAAGGAGACAGATGTACTACTTACTTCCATAGGTTGATGAAAAAGAACATGAAGAGAAATCATGTAAGTTCCTTGAACAAAGAGGATGGAACTGAGACCCAGTCTTTGGAAGAAGTTGCTCAACAGTTTGAATCCTTCTATAAAAGCTTACTAGGAGAAGGAAAAATGACTGAGGATGTTGTCAGGAGGTACATTGTTGATGGTGGTGCACTACTTAGCAATGATAAACATGAAGAGCCGCTGAGACCAGTTACAACTGAAAAAATTAATAGCACACTCTGGAGTATTGGGGATGATAAGTCACCAGGACCTGATGGTTTCACATCCAAATTTTTTAAAGATTCCTGGAATATCAGTGGACCACAGGTCCACAGCTTACAAAGGCAGTTATGGAATTCTTCTCTTCTAGCAGCCTATTAAAACAAACAAATCATACCTCTATTGCCCTAATTGCAAAAACTGAAAATGCCGATTGTGTGAATGACTTTAGGCCTATCTCATGTTGTAATGTCTTTTATAAAATTATCACCAAAGTGTTGAGTAGTAGACTTGGCCCTGTGCTTAAATATATCATCTCACCTGCCCAGATTGGTTTCATAGAAGGTAGAGCAATGTCTGAGAATATTATGCTTTTACAAGAACTTATTAATTAGGAAGTACACTAGGAAAAGGATCAGTCCTAGATGCATTCTCAACCTAGATCTTAAGAAAGCTTATGACACTATTTCATGGAAGTTCATTAAACAAATGCTTGTACATCTTAACTTTCCTGGTAGATTCATTCATTGGGTGATAGAATATGTGTGTTCTCCTACTTTTTCTGTGAATATCAATGGTAGTCTGCAGGGTTACTTCCATGGCAAAAGAGGGTTAAGGCAAGGAGACCTTATCTCCCCCCTACTGTTTGTTCTATCTGTTGATTACTTGTCCAGAGTACTGAGATGCAAGACTAAGCATCCTGAGTTCAGATTCCACCCTAAATGTGATTTATTAAAAATCACTCACCTAGCCTATGCTGATTATCTAATTCTGCTATCTCGAGGAGACAAGGCATCTATGAGCATTCTACTTGACACACTAGAGCACTTCTCAGCAGTTTCTAGGCTCCAAATAAGCCCTACAAAACCATCATTTTTTCTGGCAGGAGTAAAGACTGAAGATAAAATATACTTGGCTAATAGATCTGGCTTCTCACAAGGTGTCTTTCCTTTCAGATATCTCGGCATACCTATCTCTTCAGGGAAGTTAACCATCTCCCAGTTTTCCCCTCTCCTTGATAAAATGCTTACGAATATTAGTTATTGGAACTCAAAGACTTTATCTTATGCAGGGAGAGTTGAGTTAATAAGATCTGTACTTCAAGGAATCCAAGCTTTTTGGCTTTCCATTGTTCCATCTCCTTCTAATCTCATTGATAACATTAACAGACTTTGTGCAAAGTACTTGTGGAAATCACACAGAATCAAGTGGAAGGATGTTTGCTTGCCTAAGGAGGAAGGGGGATTAGGCTTGAAGGATCTTAAAACCTGGAATGAGGCTTTCCTTTCTCGACTTCTATGGGATATCATTAGGAAAAAGGACAGTCTTTTGATTAGATGGATCCATCACCAATATATACAACATGGAAGTGTCTGGAATTGGCAAGTTCACACCAAAAATGACTCCCCTCTTATTAAAAAAATTCTTGCTATTAGGGATCCAATACTAACCACTGCAGGTTCTATGGAGGAGGCGAATCACACAATACAGAGCTGGTGCCAAGGTGGAAAATTCATGATAGATGCAGCCTATAACTACCTCATAAGGAAGGCCCCTAAACCTCCTTGAAGCTCAGTGGTATGGGACAGATCAATCCTCCCCAAGCATGCATTCATCATGTGGTTGGCAGCAAGGAGAAGACTTACAACAAATGACAAGATTAAAACAAGGGAAGTAAATATTAATTGCCACTTATGTAACCAGGCCATTGAATCACATGAACATATTTTCTTTGCTTGTGAGCTTTCTTCCTCTGTTTGGTCACAGGTAAAGAACTGGCTTGGCATTTGGCGCAGGATGAGCACCCTCAAGAGTGGACTCAAGTGGCTAAAGAAAGAAGCTAGGGGAAAAGGATGGCGCTCCAAGTCCAGAAGAGTGACCCTTGCAGAGCAAGAAACGATAAGGCCTTTGAGAACTAAACTACAAGTGCTGCAGAAACTGTTCATCTAGTCAAATTACATGTATACAAGATGTTACAACATGATCTCTCTATGCACTTCTCTTCCTCAACTACATTGGTCCAAGACCACATCTATCCGGAAGAAGAACACACACCAAGCTGAGCAAAGCCTATACCTTGCAGCGAAGGAAATCGGTTCAAGACCTTGATCATAGAATATATTGAATTCAAAGGCACACCCCTTTTTGTCCTGCCTTTGAATTATTTGGTCCAGGTTGTAATATGTAGCCTCGGCTATGTTGTAATAGCTATATTAGAACCTTTAATGTTGGATGAGTTCTTGGTGTGACTAAAGTTGTGTGAGTGTAATTCTCTTGATGGCCGAGCCAAAGGGAGAATTATATTTACACAACTTTAGGGTGCGGGTCCGACCTCCGATAGCTTTGGCTTGAAGAAACAGGAGTTGCACCGAACCTTGTGTTCACCACACCACATAGATTGGAACAACTTTATGTTGATTCCATGATTTTGGTATGAAGCCTTCATAGCCTACGGCCAAGGCTATCCCCCCACCCTACTATGTACATATCCATTTCCTTACATTTCAGTACTATTAACCTTTAAAATAAAAAAAAGTACTCAGCAGAACAAAATTCGTAACTTTTGCAAGACAGAACACGAAACTGATGGGAAATAAATCAATAAACTAAAGACTTCCAAGATCAGGGTTTCAACACCACAACGATAACCATGCAAAGCAACACATAAAGGTATAAAAGATCATGCCTTTTCATCAAATAACTTTCGTCATTAACAAATAGGAAAATAGAGGCTTTCGCATAAACCCTAATTGTTACTAACCCTTTTTCACATAATTAATCCAAGTTGTATTAAAATCACTTTCGCTTCAATAACACAAACAAGGATCACCTTCAACTTTCGCAAAAGAATCATGCTCATAAGGATAGAAGACGAAATCGCATCAAAAGATTGTACCTTTATCGCATCACCTCACATGGCTACCGTCGGGCTCACCCCGACCCTAGAAGTTGGGTGACTACTCGATCTTCATCATCAAGAAACTCATCAATAACAAAAAGGAACTAAATTGCATTAATGAAATCAAACAAGACTTACAACCGAACAAAGCCAACTCCGCTCTTGCTTCACAAACTTGCACTCGGCTCCAAGTCTCTCTCTCTCTCTCCTACTTGCTATATCTCTCTATGTGTTCTCTTGTGGCTTGGCTTGGATGATTGAATGATTCTAAAATCCAGCCCCTAAAGCCTTATTTATAGTGTTCCATGTAGCTAATCTAGGAAGGAACAACCATATCTATATCTAAAACTTTCTATTTAAAAACATAAGATAAAATATTATGATAAAGGAAATAAATCTAAAAGGAAACTAGGACTAATGTGGATAGATCCCTTATTGACTTGATAGATCTTGATGTGGATGGATAGAATTCCACATCTCTTGGCTTGCAAGCAACTCTATCTTCTTGGACACAAATCGATCTCGGACTCGGACTCGTCTGGATTGTCCTCGGTGTCGACCAAACTCCTCGACATCGAGTAGAATTTTTCCTCCGGGGTTGCACTCGAGCTCGAGCAGGTTCTGGGCTCGTCGGGTGTACTTGACGTCGACCAAAATCCTCGACGTCGAGTAGAGTTGTTCTGCTCGAGTGATCCTGCTCGACTCCGTGTGACTTTCTGGGCTCCGATGTACTCGACTTCGACCAGTTGTAGTCGACGTCGAGTAGAACTGTCAGCTTTCAACATTCTGCTCTGTTTTTTAAACGCACTTTCCCGAGTCCTCATTCGTCCAATTGACGCATATGAATATGAGTTGGAAAGCTCTTCTCGAGGGCTACAAATCTCATGAAGGCATCAGAACTTGATTCAGAATGATGAATGGCGAAAAATGGCGTTTTCTCCAGCTGCACCATCCTTAGCTTCTTCATGACTTGCCTTTAAGCTCCAAAGTGCGTCCGATTTCTGCGAAATTAAACAAAAACTAGTGTAGACTCCATAATTTGGCAAATAAGCATAAACTACATAGATTCTGTACTATTCTAGCCCAAATGCATGAAATGTATACAGAAATCAATATAAAAGTCAAGGTAAAACATGGCAAATTAGGCTCACATCAAAACCTAAAAGGACAAGAGGAAGTTACAATACCAATTCAACCAAATAAAGTGGATAATTGTAGGTAGAGCGATCTTCTCTAATTGTTTTGCATCAACTTGTTTATAGTTTATTTTGTTTTCTTTCTATTTCTATCAACCAAAACCCCCTGTCTACTAATTGGTAAATACAAATTGCATAGGAATACTTGATTCTCTGTGGGATCGGCCTCTTACTTACTTGCTATACTAGTTTGTAGATTTGAGTTTTACTTTTGATAGGAGACACAATGATTTCCTCCCATCACATATCATGCGTGCAGAGCAGACCGTAGACGTCCCTCCAGTATCTATCTATGCATGGTTGTGACGGCGAATCGGTTTCCATCTTAGTGTATATGTCGAACAACAAGTTGAAACATTCCTTCGACACAATATGTCGAACCCGATCGAATATCCATAGGTCGTGAGAGTCTGTCGGCCAGGTGTTGTTCGCTTGCCCTATTGTATTCTTCACTTCACTGATTTAGTCTGCCATCATCAGATCGATTGATTTTATCACGTGAGTAAAATCACCGATTGCAGAGTTCAAGGTCTTCTTCAACACCGAATAAGCGGACTCAGCCCTACTGGAAAAGTGGGACTGGCAGGTGAATATCTCCATAAATATTAAAATAATTTAGTGATGTACGGAGTGCAGTAGTGAGTGAAGTAGGGGACTTTGATTGATCCCATTCACCATATAGTCCAACCCACAGACTAATGACTCCCCTCTTCTTCATCCTCGTGACAGTTTCCAGTCAGTAGGTGAACTGCCTTACCGTTTTCCATGTCTTCTTAAGTGTAGGTGCTCTCATACCATCTTCGCCCATTTGCATTCGAATAGAGCGTGCATCACCGAATCAACCGCACCGCATCCCTCATGGCCCGACTCCTAAAGTGCTCGTCGCTCACACAAAGCCTAGCTTCCTACAAGGTAGAATCCCATGAAAGGCTCTCCAAAGGGCACCTTCCATTCCACACTCCACAACTTTCTCATACTCCCCGGGTTCGAGTTCTATCCCTCAGCCTCTCTCCCACTCGAAGACAAGGTGGTACACCGACTTAACCAAAAAGTTCTCATCCAATGTGTAGTACCAAGTTAAGAAGTCCTCCGTCATCGAGTCCACTAAATATATATCTTCCTCCTTGCGCCTTGAACAAAAGCTCAATTTTCCTGCCAATTTCAGAAGCTACATTCCACACCCACACACCCATCCCATTTGATCTCCTTCTCCGATTCAAACCACCACCAACCCACACCTTCGTCTCTCCTCCTTGTCCGAGCCCCACCACTTTCGGGGAAAGCTCCCACCTCCTCCGTCGAGTCCATGCCAAGGCCATCCCTGCTGCCTCCTCCTCCTCCCATGGCAAAATTGGCAAAATTCCTTGGCCCGAGTGCTCACATGACGATTTGCCGCCCCAAAAAGCTTTTTCTCCTTGTTGCAACCGACGACCGGAGCTCCTGGTGCTGTCCGATGCCAACAGCTTCTCCTCGACCGAGCAGCGTACCTTTGCCTCCTCGATCGAAAAATAGCGAGATTGAACTACTGGACCTTTGAACGAGCCATCGAAAGCCGTTCTCTAGGTGAGCCTCTTCCGTTTGACTTCATTTTCCTAGCTTAAGATCCTTGTGTCGTTGCAACCTTGAGCCCAGAGAGAGGGAGGATGTCGTTGCTGCCAAAGCGAGAGTGTGAGCAGTGGCGGAGCCAAAACCCGAAGAGAGTGGGGGCACACCGATGATAAACAACACTGAATAATACAAACTCGTACAACACATAACGTCTTCAACACTACAAAATAGCAATAAAAAATAAAAGTGTTCACTAGTACAAAAAATTCTTCATTGCTAATTAGAGTTTTATAATGAAATAGTTCAAATTGACACGGGGTAAATCCATTTTATGGGTTTTCATACCCTACAAATGTTGAATGATAACCAAATTATCAATGCGCATCAAGTTAACAAAACTCTCAGCAGAAAGAAAATCTTCTCTTATATATGTTGTTGCGCAAATATGGTTTGATAATACCCATAGTAGAGAAAACTTTTTACACTATAGTTTTTGCAACCGGTAACACTAAAACCAACTCGATGAGATGATATACTAAATCAAAAGCTTTGTGAATTCCTACCTCGATCACCTTTTCAAAAACATCACTAATATCTTGCAAAGTAGAAAATCTGACATTTTTCTTCATTTAAACTTTCGTAATTTCTTACCTAATTGTCGAAATGAGTAATATAACCTCTCACTTTAAAGATCTCAAAGATAACTGATAGTATAGGAATGTCAATCTAAGTAAATTGTAAAAACATTATGGGTTATTTAAATAAGATTTAAAGTGATTAATATACCTTCAATTTTCAAACATTCATAACTTTTTACTCGGATATCGAATTAATGCATACTATATATCAAAATGAAGCTATCGACAAGGAGAATACATATATGGGGTTCGTCGGATGAGTGTGAAGGAACGTGCTCCCACATGCCCCCGTTTGGATCCGCCTCTAAGTGTGAGGAAGAACGAGTGGCGAGAGCGAGAGTGCTAGGACGAGCAAGCGGTGAGAGAGAGTGCGAGCACTAGCAAAAAGAGCAAGGGCTATGAGGGCGGAAGCGGAAGCTGAGCGAAACGCGAACTGAGGAAACAGGGAGGTGCGAAGCGAGCGAGAGACTCGTACGTGAGCATGAGAGAGTAGAATGAGAGAGGGAGCTGAGCGAAGCAAGGGCGAGGAGGGAGGTCGAACAAAGGAGTGGAGACGGGCGAACAGGGGAACAAGAGTGGGAGGAAGAATATGATGACTAGGAAAGTGTGGGCTTGGGTGCAATTTCAATTTATTTTAGGGAAATTTACAGAAAAGCACCCGTTAAATATGTATTCTTACACTTAACTACCCGTTAAATTTAAAATTACAAAAAACCACCCATTAAACGGTGTTTGTTAACAACTAACCACCCATTGTATATTTCTATTAGAATTACATTGAATATATTATATTTTAATATTTTATACTTCAAAATTAGTTTCAACTTTAATATATTTAAATTATATTTATAGTTGGGATAAAAAATATTAATATATTAGGGACAAAAATGTGTGAAAGTTTTAAATTCTATATTTATTTGGAGGACAAAGGTTCTAAATGTGGAATATTAAATTGTCGAAATTGTCAAAAGTTTTAAATTTTATATTTATTTGGAGGACAAAAGTTTTAAATTCTATACTTATTCTCAGTATTCCAAGAAGGAAACCTACTGTTTTGGATTAGTTATTGAATTTTATTTAAAAATTTAAGAAAACTTTAAAAAGATACTTTTAATTAAAAAACTTTTGACCCCGGAAAATATATTTTTTAAAAAAAATATTTGGATAATTTTGTTTTTCATTTTTATTATATGGTGTAGGTGTTTACAAATGAAAGAAAATGAGTCAATAATTATTAGTATTAAAAATATTATTAAATTTAAACAATGCTAATGACTTATAAACTTATTTTAATTTTGGATAAAAAGTAGTTTATAAAATATTTTTAAAATTTATAACAATTTTTAATTAGGAATAAAATAGGAAAATATGCTCATATATACATCAAGTTTTTTAAAAATATTTTTAAAAAAATTAGTAAAATATATTTTTTAAGCAATTTGATATTCTAAGTTAAATATAAAGCTTAAAATATTATAATATCATATACATTTGACAAAATCTTAATTGAAATAGACAATGGGTGGTTAGTTGTTAACAAACACCGTTTAATGGGTGGTTTTCTGTAATTTTAAATTTAACAGGTGGTTAAGTGTAAGAACACATATTTAATGGGTGGTTTATGTAAATTTCCTTTGTTTTAAGAAAAGAACCGGTTTGGCAGCAGGAACCGGGTTTCCTTTTTATGCATTGGATCCGGGTTGGAGAAAGAGTGTGGACTTGGTTTCTTTTTTCGGATCCGGATTGGCTATCGGATTGGGTTGATGTTGGGCTGGGCCGGATTAATAAATGAGAAGCTTAAATGCAATATGGCCAATTTATTTACTTGTTAAATTTTTATGAAAATATATTTATTTATATATATAATACACATATAGATTTTTATCTAAACTTGACAAATATTTTATTACATGGATTTAGCGAAAAATATTAAATATAATATTTTTTTTATTATTATGACGAGTTGCCTAACAATTTTGTCCACTTAACTGTTACATGTTAGGTTAATATGATTATATAAGTATAACTGTTAATTCATATCATATTTTCAATCTTTGCAAAATATTATATTACATAAATTTCCTTTGTTTAAGAAATTTACAAAAAACCACCCTTTTTTTTTTGGTAAAACTAAAAAAAAAAAAACCACCCTTTATATATAGCCCATTACACTTAACCACCCACTAAATACGAAATTACATAAAACCACCCATTAAATGAGTTTTGTTTTCAAATCACCACCCACCACATAATTCCATTAGAATCCCATTAAATATAGTATATTTTAATATTTTATACTTAAAATTTAAAGTTTAAACTTGAATATATTTAAATTATATTTATTGTAGGGGTAAACACTTATATAATGTTATATTAATATATTAGGGGAAAAAGCGTGTACAAATTTTAAATTTATTTGAAGGGCAGAGGTTCTAAATGTGGAAAATATGATTTAATTTTATTTAAAAAGTCAAACAAATTTAATAAAGATACATTTAATAAAAAATACTTTTAAGCCTAGAAAAATATTATTTAAACAATATTTAGATATTTTTTTCATTTTTAGTATATAGTGCATGTGTTTACAAATATGAAAGAAAATAAGAAATTAATTATTAGTATCAAAATAATTATTAAATTTAAACAAGGCTAATGAATTATACACTTATTTTAATTTTGATTGAAAAGAAGTCTATAAAATTTATAACCATTTTTAGGAATAAAATAGAACAAATTTGTTCATATATTCATCAAGTTTTTAAAAAATATTTTAAAAAAATTTAATCAAATATACTTTTATATGTATTTGAGATTTAAGTTAAATATAAAAATTAAAATAATGTAGTATCATATATACATTTGCCAAAAACCTAATAAAAATAGACAATGGGTGGTGATTTGAAAACAAAACCTATTTAATGGGTGGTTTTCTGTAATTTTTTGTTTAATGGGTGGTTAAATGTAAAAGACTATATTTAGTGGGGGGTTTTATGTAAATTTCCCTTATATATATACTAAGGTCATATTATATTCTATAGTTTTATTTCACTTTGTTGTTTTAGTATACCTAGTTGCCAAATGCATGTATATTCCTCTGTTTAATTACTTATATGCCTAATATGATTAATAAACTAATACTTACTACAACTTGGACACCTTCAACATATTAAGGACTTGTTTGGTATCCATTCCCGTTAATGAAAAAAGGGTAATCGGAATGACTGATTACTAGTTTAGTTGTTTGGTTGGTTAAAAGTGGGAATTAAAATGATTACCCGGGAATGGTTCATTCCCAGAATTGGGCCAATTTCATTCCCACAAAAATATAGGGGGATCTTCTCATTCCCAAATCAAATTAAACCCTCATCTCTTCTTGCTATCTCGTCTCCACTGTACCGTCGCCACCAATATCCTTCCTCCGTCGTCGGCCACCATCCACCAACATCATTCGTCTGTCGCCGACCACCATCCACCATTCCACCCACTAAGCACCTCCTTTTATCTCAACCACTCTTGCAACATCACCATCGACAACGTTTCTCTAGCGCCGTCGTTATCCACCAAGCACCATCTCTTTCTCTCTCTTCATGCCCCTATTTCCAGATCTACACAGCCCATTCCAAACCTTTTATCTCCTCCGGCCACCGCCTACCTCCCTTTCTCAACCTCTGCTCCCACCACCACTGCCATCCTCCCTTCCCCATCGCAAGCGCCATCCACCGCTTCCTCCCTTCCCCATCGCAAGCTCAGGCCACCCCTACCTCCCTTCCTCAACCCTTTGTCTTGCCACTGCTAGAATTTTTTACTCTCTCCGCTTTAATTTGTGTATATTTGTGCTTTATTTGAGAGATTAGATTAATTTGTGTGTTTTTTTAATTGAATAGATTGATTTGGATATGAATTTGATAATTTCTCATTCCGAGATTATACCAAACAACATGACTTGGTAATGGCTTATTCCAACTTTTGATTCCGATTCCGATTTCCATTCCCATTCCAATTACTACATTCATACCAAACGAGCCCTAAGTGTTATAGTTAACCTCCTAGATTATTCAAGCTTAAAAGGAGTAAAAATGAAAGGAAAATATATGGTAAAAGATATTACTCTAACTTTAACTTCAAGTGTTGTAACGGCCCGAATATATTATCCGAGTTACATTTCAAAGGTTGGATACCTTCATTCGGATCTTGAAATCCAAGTACGAGTCGAGGTTTCAAAATCCAAAGAGTTAGACTTGAAAGAGAGGATTTCGAACCCAAAATACGCGAAGGGTCGTTGGATACCCCGAACCTGTCCTATCTGACTAAGTATCTTAAAATCGTTTCAAGTTCAAAGCATGTAAAACGAAAATCACGGTACAACTCGCCACGGCAGAGCCGAGTCAAAATCAAGTAAAACGAGTAATAAATCATCCAAGGTATATAGTTTGGTGAAAGTCAGTCTCTCGGATCATGGAACATCCCAAAAGAACACTCGTCATGAAACATGGAGCAATCAAACATCTGCAAGCATACCTTAAAAAATAATAGAGGAAGGAATCAGACTAAGGCTCACATAGGGGACTTGGTCCCACTCTGATCATATCATATATGCTATGCCTAATAAAGATGCTCTAATGCAGGACATGAATTTAAATCACGCAAGCATGCTCATGGCTAGTTTATATAATGCAGAAAGCGATTAAATGGATCCACACAGAATGCCAAGTGACATATCCCTCTCCTACCTCTGCATCCATTCTTGTTAGTGTAGACCCTGACCATTAAAGTCCAAGTGATCACTTGCGTTGTGACATTCACTTGGGTTATAAAAAGGGTGTTACATAAGGAGATTGTCTGGCTGTCATAAATGCCCTCAGAGGGATCAGGACATGCTCGTGGGTTATTGAGATGATGATCACTTATTTTCTCATCCTTTACAAGGCGCTGGAGGTGATCACTTTCTCCCATACCTTTCGGAAAGGTAATCAGGTTGTTGACAGGTTAACGTACCTTGGCTTGTTTTCGTCCTTTGCTGAAGAGTGACACCCAACTAAGATCGAGGATCGTCCGCAAGGAGGACGCTCTTGGGCAATGGTCCAACAACGGTTGACCACCCTCAAATTTTCACCTTGTATAAAAAAAAAACAAGTTTGACTTTCTTTTAACTTTTCTTCTACAAGGTTCATCAGTTGAGACCATAATAGGAATTCGTGCAAAGTTTGTGACACAATCTCACCTCCGTTGGTTGAAACTTTGGTGTTCAAGGTTGGTCTTTTTTCTATTAAAGTGACAGGTTTGCAATTAAGTTTTTCAATAAAGTTATGCATTCTGTCTAAGTTTGATTTAAGATTTGTTTTTCAAAGGTTTACATTTAAAAAAAATACACCTAAGCAATAGGGCACTCACTATTTTTTTCTTTCTTTTATGATACAAGGCGAAAATTTGGGGGTGATCAACCTCGGTCAAATCACTGCCCAATAGCGTCTTTACGGACGATACCCTCAATCTCTACAGGGCACCACTCAGCAGAAAAAGAGAAGAGCAAACAACGTGCGCTAGTCTATCCACAACCTGGTTGCCTTCCCGCAATATGTGGGTGAATTCGATAGCCACGAAAAATCTACATAGACCGAGAACGTCTGCAATCATCATCTCAATAGTCCACGGACAAGTACCGATCCCATAGAGAGCGTTTATGACGGTCAGTTAGTCTCCTTCCACCACTAGGCGAGAAAAGCCCTTCCTTACAGTAGTCAGCAGGCCGACGTAAAGACCGAGACACTCTGCATGGATCAAAGAAGTGCACCCAAGACCTTGTCTACCGCAGGCCACCACTCTCCCATGGCCAGGGCCGGCCCATAGGCCGTGCGAAAGGTGCAATCGCACGGGGCCTCAAAATTTTGAGGACCTCATATAGATTTTATAGTATGTATATATACATAAAAATTGTAGGTGGCATCATATTGTTGCAGTAGATTAGTTGGTAAAAGCCTGCGTCAGTTCCATACTGGGCTGAGTTCGAATCTCATTGATAACAATCCCAATTTTTTTCAAAAAACACATACCGTTTTCATGTTTTTCCAAAACAAAAAATACAGCAAAGAAGGCAAAAAAACAATTTTTTTTGTTATTGTAGTAGCCCGTTTTCCCAAAAGAAATTACATAAGCCCCTTTTTTTCCCCAAAAAAAACATACGTTTCGATTTTTTTTTTCCAAAGAAAAAAATACCGCAAAGAAGCCAAAAAATACTGTAGCTTGTTTTGATTTTTATTTGTTTATAGTTTTGTCCCTTCAACCTCTTGTGGATTATATTTTCCCCTTTAAATTAATTAAAAAAAAGGTCTCAATATAAAAATTGCACAGGGCCTCAAAATATAACGGAACGGCCCTGCCCATGGCTATCGCGTATAACAAAGCCAGTAGCAGCTTGCCCAGAAGCGACCATGACACCATCAAAATTTAGTTTACGAATCTCTCAGGTGATTTCTTCCATTTAATTTTTTCTGCCGTCTCGACCCGTTTGTGATGTGTAAATGTAGCATCATCGTTCTCTAGATTATCATCTAGGACTTTTTTCTAGGATAACCTAATGATCATGCTTTAACAAAGCCTAACCACATCCAAATTATCACATGTATTTTTTTTGGAAGCGAGATAAAAAAAATTAGAAAATCCGCAAATGATCGCATGTATAAAAAAATGTGATGACAATTTCGGGTATATTTGAATTACCATTAATTATGACTATATAATTCACAATATTACATTATATTGTATAATATATAGTAGAATTATAATGCAATATTGTACATTGTAAATCATGATTAATGGTAATCCAATCAACATAATCAAGAAAAAAATGGTAATCCAATCAGACCCGGAAGAATCGGGAAACTCACAATTTATTTCACCCAATGACTCAAGTAAAAAGCCCGAACCCGAACCCGAATCCGGATCCAAACCCACACGCCCAACCCATCCCTTTCTCCTCTTTCCTTATCGTATCTCCCTTTCCCTTTGGCCCCTCCCCTCCTCCGTCCAATCTCTCTCTGTCTAATATTCAAACTGTACACATTCACGATTTCTTTATTGGATCCATCCAGATCTTCGATTTCTTCGAACAAATTTCTTCGATTAGATCCCTAATTTGTTCGTAATCCTTTGTCGATCATCGAGCGGTTCGCCGGATAATTGTATAAGCCGTTTCTATCCATCCTTTTCTCCTCTTAGGAAAAGGTTTTTGTTTCGGACCAAGTTCGAGAAAGCGAAAGATTCCTTAGGGTTTCCGGAGGAATTGATGAGATTTCACCGATGAATAACGATGCCAGAGCTGCGTAGCGGAGTGCGGAGAGGCCGAGCATCGAGGCAGGATCCGACGGTCGTGAACAACAATCTCCAGATCGACGGTCAGGGAGCGCCGGCTACTAACGCCAGGGGGCGCGGACGTAGGCCTGCAGCGGGGGGTGGTCGTGGTAGAGGTAGGGGTAGGAAGGGGGCTGCGGCGGCGGCGGAAGTGGTTCCGGTGATTGCGCAAGAGCAGGTTGGAGTTTCAGGCAACAAGGAGCGGGCGATTCCTGGCATTAGGGAAGAGGTTGGGGAAAGAGATATGGACGATTATGACAGTGGAGGAGGCGGTGTTCCGGGGAATAGTGGCGAGAGGAATTTGGCCGATGATGATGGAGCTTCACCTCCCCTTCCTGAGAAGGTTTAATTCTACATTTGAATAATTGAATCTCCTTTACTTTATTTGCATTATCTCCTTTCTATGATTTGTATATAATATGTTATTGTAGATTCATAGTGTAGAGTATTTGCATCTGGGAATCTCACCGACTTTCTCCTGTTGATGTTAATCTGCTGAGAACTTTCATCCAAAATATGGCAGTTGGATGCTTTACATGACGCGAAGTCGTTCATTGAGATTTAGTAGACGATTCCTTAGCACAGACCTTTTCAACACATAGAAATTGCAAATAACACTTGCAAAATAGCCTACCTTAGCAAGGAATGATACCCCAGATTTTGTTAGTGTTCGATAAAAATGAAGGTAAAGATGTAGGTCCCTGTAAATCTGTAATGATCCACCAACAGAATCTGGAGCAGAGGAGGCACTTGCCAAACAGAAGTAATTATATGGGTCATGTTTTACAATTTCTTGTTCAAGAAGTGATTTTTGTGAAAAACAGTTTATTTAATTGTTTGTTTCAGTGATAAATTATAGGATGAATTCTGGTTTCTGTATCTTATATAATTCTATTTAACATGTTTTTTATGCTTGTAGTTCAGTAGTTCTGCTTTTTGGTATTGTTTTCTGATTCTTTTGGTGCCGAACTATATTGTGCTGAAAGTCTAATTTATTGTTTCTTGTGGATGCTCATTACAGGTCCAGGTAGGTGGGTCTCCTGTGTACAAACTTGAAAGAAAATTAGGGAAGGGTGGATTTGGCCAAGTATATGTTGGTCGTAATATTAGTGGTAATGCAAATGAAAGAACAGGTCCAAATGCTCTAGAGGTATGAGGCGCAGTTTATTTCATGTTGTTTACTTACCCGTGTCCCATACCCTTACCTGGTGGAGCTGTTTTTGTTGACGAGATTGTATGGTTTTCTGTAGGTAGCTTTGAAGCTCGAGCATAGAAGCAGTAAAGGTTGCAATTATGGGCCACCATATGAGTGGCAAGTTTACAAGTGCGTTTCTTCTGTTTCTGGTTGCTTTGTATTTGAGCAATTGTTTCCAATGCTGAAAATTTGCAAGTTTACTGTTGTCATTGGCTCATTTTTACATCAATCTTTACCTCCCCTTTTGACAGTTCACTTGGTGGAAGTCATGGTGTCCCACACGTACATTACAAGGGTAGGCAGGGTGACTACTATATCATGGTATGCACGGTTCCCTGCAGTTTACTTTATTTATTTCAACTTAGTTGAGTAGATTTGTTTTCTTATGATTGATAGGATGATTTTTTTTTGCAGGTTATGGATATGCTAGGTCCTAGTTTGTGGGATGTTTGGAATATCAACTCTCACACGTAAGTTGTTCTGAGAGACGAGCTCTTTAATGAATAGATCACTTATTTGGTTTTCACCTTATCGTCATGCTTGTTCTTAATCTGTTTTTTTTTTTGGTAAATGTTATGTACGACAGGATGTCAATAGAAATGGTTGCTTGCATCGCTATTGAATCAATCTCAATATTAGAGAAGATGCATTCCAGAGGGTAAATATATTTTCTTTACTATTAAAGCTCATACCCTTGCTTGTTAGATTGAGATTTTGTTTCTCTTGATGTTGTCAGTTTTTGAGCTTTAGATGGATGCTGAACAATGATTGATTTGTTACTTCTGGGTGACTGGACAGATATGTTCACGGGGATGTGAAGCCAGAGAACTTTTTGCTTGGGGCACCTGGAACTCCCGATGAGAAAAAATTGTTCCTTGTTGACCTTGGGCTTGGTAATTGCTTAATGTTGTTTATAATATCTTTATTTTAAATGTAAATGTTTAACATCTCGTTTTCCCTAACTTTTTATTTATTTATTTGTCAGCTACAAAGTGGAGAGATAGCTCAACTGGCCAACATGTTGAATATGATCAAAGACCTGATGTTTTCAGGTACCATTAATATATGGCTTCTGCTTCTCAGGTTTGTTTTCCTCTTTCATATACCGTCATAACCTTCTTGGATGTTGTGTTTCTGTAGGGGAACAGTTCGTTATGCCAGTGTTCATGCACACTTGGGGAGGACTGGGAGTAGGAGAGATGATTTGGAATCACTTGCATATACACTAATTTTTCTTTTGCGTGGTCGGCTCCCTTGGCAAGGATACCAGGTTGAGATTCCCTCAACTGCATAAATTATTTTCATAGATGTCTATCAACTCTTTCTAAATGTACAAGTCTTTCATGCAGGGAGAGAATAAGGGGTTCCTTGTATGCAAGAAAAAGATGGCTACTTCTCCAGAAACCTTATGCTGCTTCTGCCCTCAACCTTTCAGACATTTTGTGGAACACGTGGTTAACTTGAAGTTTGATGAAGAGCCTAACTATGCCAAATATATCTCCCTCTTTGATGGCATTGTTGGGCCAAACCCTGATATAAGACCAATTAACACTGATGGAGCTCAGAAGGTAAATGGTTTTTTCACATGCTGATCTATCCTTCTTCTACCATACAGATAATGTTGGATTATAACACGTTGTTTGTCTATACTTGTAGCTCATATTCCAAGTTGGACACAAGAGAGGACGCTTAACAATGGAAGATGATGATGATGAGCAGCCAAAGAAGAAGATCCGCATGGGGATGCCTGCAACTCAATGGATTAGTGTTTATAATGCTCGTCGGCCAATGAAACAAAGGTTTGTTTGAAGTCTTAAGAACCTCGCCCTTATCATGATCACATATTGTGACTATATACTCATGTTGTCTCCTCCAGATATCACTACAATGTTGCAGATAACAGGCTTGCACAGCATGTTGACAAAGGAAATGAAGATGGTTTGTATATAAGCAGTGTTGCTTCCTGTTCAAACCTCTGGGCCTTGATAATGGATGCTGGCACTGGTTTTGTTGCTCAAACTTATGAACTTTCTCCTTGTTTCCTTCACAAGGTTTATCTTGAATTCTTGTATCCATGATTCTTACTCATCCGGACCTATGGGCTATTGTTTGCCTATAGCATGTACCATCTTGTGCTTTATTTGACAGCCTTTTTGTCTCCAGGAGTGGATCATGGAGCAGTGGGAGAAGAACTTCTACATTAGTGCCATAGCAGGAGCAAATAATGGGAGCTCATTAGTTGTAATGTCCAAGGGTAAGATTGGCAGCATATGGAGTTTCTTAAAATGCATGAAATGTGTGCACTGCAGCTCACTTATTTCTTGATTGAAATGCAGGTACAACATATTCACAGCAGTCTTACAAAGTCAGCGATTCATTCCCGTTCAAGTGGATAAACAAGAAATGGAGGGAGGGCTTCTATGTGACATCTATGGCCACGGCTGGGAATAGATGGGCTGTTGTTATGTCTCGTGGTGCAGGGTTCTCTGAGCAGGTGTTGTTCAGACTTGTCTCGTTTAGCTCACTAACCTGACCTGCTGTTTTGGATTAGTTATTGAATCTTGTGCGTTTGTTTTCAGGTTGTAGAGCTAGATTTTCTATATCCAAGCGAAGGTGTTCACAGAAGATGGGACGCTGGTTATCGCATCACAGCAACCGCAGCTACGTTTGATCAAGCTGCACTTATTCTCAGTATTCCAAGAAGGAAACCTACTGATGAAACACAAGAGACACTTCGAACTTCTGCATTTCCTAGTACACATGCAAAGGTTAGTAGATTGCAAAGTTTCCCTTTATACCTCGTCTCTAGTAAGATTTACTTACTATCTGCATCTTTTACAGGAAAAATGGGCCAAGAATCTGTATATTGCTTCCATCTGTTATGGACGAACAGTTTCCTGAATTAACTGGCCTTCTCAAAACTCAAAAGGTACATGGAAGCTATCTGGATGACCATTCGGCAAAACCAACATGTAGCATATTCATCCGTCATCAGTTTTGAAGTGAAGAATTCCGTGAGAGTCCAACCTTTTGGCATTTTTGACCTTCTGATGAATGAAGTTGTAGACCATGAGTTCGTAGTCGTAGGCTTTCGTCGGAAGGCTGTTCACAGAGAATCTAATGGGATGTCTATCTGTCTGGGGATAATTTCTGGAAATTCATGTCCACTTGGATAATTGTAATTTGTATAGCCTTGGATTGCCTTGTTGCTCTAATGAAATGAGTTTGAGCAGGCATTATTCCCATCACTTTACCAATTCTCAGGTAAACACTGCAAGCTAATGAGTTTCAGGAAGGTCTTAAATTTTGCTGCCCAAGTACGAGCCTTGATGTGTGGTCGTAAACATGTCATGGAGGTAATGTCAAACTAACCCTTTCAGAACTTTATGGTTCTTTGGTCTAATGAGCTGATTCTTGATAACAAACTTATTTGTGTAGATAAAGGGCTGAGTATATGCCATTTGTCTGTTTATGAACGTTCCTGCTGAATATGAACTCGAAATAGTGGATGTATGTGGCACAACTAAATCTGTTTATTGTACTCTGTATGATTATCTTCAGAATCACAGTTAATGGCAAAGGCGATTGACGTCCAACCACATGTATAAAAGTAAAAGAGAAAAAAAAGGAGAATACGTATATTATATAGAAGAAGAGAATATATTATAGAACAAAATCCAAGAGCTTTTTTTTTCGGCCCCTTAGTTTCGTTAACATTATTGTAAAGTTATACAATACTATGTGGCACGAACAAATTCAAACTTTTTCTTAGTAGAGGTTCTCATTACATGACTGAGGAATGAGTTTTTTTTATTGCACTCATAAAATATGTTTTTAGTGTACAACGACAAAGAGACTACTATTTACATGTCCATTTTCTTGTCAAGGACATGATTATACATTTATACCATGGCTTCTATATGACTCACTGGAAAGGACTTGTGGCCCTTACGGGTAGTACCCAAAGGTTCCGAATATGACCGTTCTATATTTACAAAATCAAGGGGGTGTGATTGTCAATCAAACCATGGCTTCTATAACCGTGGAGAAAGGCCCCTATGGCTTTACAAACCATGGCAACCTTAGGAGATATAGGCCGATTTGAACCGATATCAATGAAAATTTTGTAAGCCACGGAGATCTAGCGGGGGGTGGATTTTGAAGGTTTTTCCTATGGTTTCAAAAACCGTGGTTGTCAACGTCTCTTTCTCGAGAAATTCATCAATCCGAATGACAAATCTGTACATCCTTTTACAGTTTGGATCATCCAAACAATGATGATCTTTAATCAATGAAGGGGACATTTTTTGGTGCAACTTATCCATTTGAATCCGAATGGTACATTTAATACATTATTGCACGCCAAATGAAAAGATGTTTGAGTTATTTCATACAAAGTATTATCACTTGTTGAAAAGAAGAATATTTGACCCATTTCTCTCCGTACAAAACTAGAAACTCAATTTTAACAATTTAACCAATTGTAACATGTAAAAAAGGGTTCTCAAAAAACAAGCAAAGGAATACCAAAATTATATGAAACAAAAGATTCGGATTGTTGTGTGAACGCGTTCGATCTTAATTACCAAAATCACAATGATGAGTGTGCTGGCTACAAACTAACCTTCACCTATCAATCTTATAGAGTCTACAAAACATCACTACTTTGAAGAAGATTTGGTATTTCCAAAATAATAATAAAACGCATCAGCTTGCAAGTTGAAATGTCTCTTTTTGATAAGTGCCTCCGAAATTCCCACTTTGTTTGAAATTTTACTTTATGGGATGCCTTACAACCATGAGATTAAAAAAGATAAAGCAAAGGGAATAATCTTTATTGATTTTAACAACCATGGAAATTACTCGTAAACAATACGGACTAGAACTTAAAGGAAGAGGGTAAGATGATATTAAAATAATTAATCCCCCTAAAATGTCATAATTGTAAGTTTGAAGCTTCACAATGCAGAATGTTAGGTTGATTCGATAAAAGTGACTTTAGCATGCTTTAGAAAGAAAAAAAAAATGAAAATTAACTTTTTATGTACAAAATAGTCAAATACAGTCTTGCTTGACGGGAAATAATAATTTATAACCAATTCAAAAGTTGATTCACCAATTAAGAATGGGGCGTGATTCTTGATACACAAAAAATAAAATCTTCTTGTAAGATTGTATACCATGTACGTAGTAGTAGAGTAGGTGTTTTTTTTTTTTTTGAAAACAGTAGTAGAGTAGGTGTTAGTGTTACTATTAGTCTATTATTATTATTATTAAGTCTACTTTTAAATAAGATAAGAATTATTCTTCAATTCTTATTAAACTTTAAAATGTCATATTTGGGGTAGGATGAAAGCTAGGCGCTCAATTAATTGAACTATAAATCAAATAAATATACATTTTTATACAACAAGAAAGAAATAATTGCTCGATAGGAAGACATGAGTGTTCAGTGGAGTTGAATGAGGAGTTAAAGTGAGAATCATTTGGATGTTGAAGCAAATCGACCCGGTTAATTTTGGGGAGAGGCTCCAATGGGTTGAGAGCTGAAGGGGGAATGTCTATCCCAACTCCAATGGGTTGAGACCTGAAGGTACTATCTCGATAGGTTTAAAGTACGACGAAATTATTAATTAGCGTCAGTTGAACCCTTGAAAATAAGAACATTGCACGGTTAGAGTTAGCAATATCCGACCCTATTCAAGAAAATCGATTCGGTCAATTTGATAATGAACCGATCGACACTCGAAAAAAGGAAAAAAAGAAGTTTGAATTAGATACTGTCCGACCTAATTTGATTTAAGCCAGAACTTGAAAGTAATCTGATTATGATAACAACCCGAACATCATTATATCTGAATAGACCGACCCGAAATCAATTCAAAACTCGAAATCAACCGACCCGAATATATCCAAATTAAAAACCCAAAATCACTCGAACCCCAATTGATACGGGGTTAGCCGTAGGATGGCCCGATCTTCGACAATCAAGACTTAACGACAAGAACGGAAGCAAAGACTCAATAAACAAGAACAAAGACTCAAAACGCAGCAATAGAAGACTCGACAAAAGTAATGAAAAGACCGATAGATTGGTTGATTCGAACTAAAATAGAACGAGATGAAGACCCCAGGCCTCCGTAGAGGGTAGGAACCAAACACCAACGACTACAAAGCCCGCCTCTACAACCTTACACAACCAAGCGGACAACTTGGAGGCACAAGGAGGGGACTTGTGATTACCTGGATCACCAAGCTCTCGCGAGGTTGACGAACTCAAAGCAAACCAAGCAGGATCTATAACCAATTTGCAATCGATGAGCCTTGCTACGAATCGATTGACTTGAGCACTCAATGTGTTTCACACAAGAGAAAAGCTTTCATAAAATTCAACGTAGTTTTCACAGAGGAAGGAGGCGGCTAATATAACCTAGAAAGGCCGGTTCTCCTAATTGAAAAATAAATTAAAGAAATTAATTAATTAACCCTAAAAGTTTCCTAAAATAGCTTAAGTAGGAAAGTTGCTAAAATAGGAAATAAAACAAGGTAAACCCTTAGGCAATTCGGCTCCAACATGGGATTAAGATGGCTCGACGCTCTTGATTCCGATGCACATGTAGGTCTTCAGTGAAGGCTCAGGGAATTGAACCGTGCTCGAGAATAACGCGTGACTCACAAACAAGAATGAGTCGCGTTGGAGCTTCTTAGCTCGAGCTCTAGTCATCGGTCCGTCTCCGAGTATGATCGGCGCGTCCGGAGGTGTAGATGACGGTGTAGAAGATGGTCCCGCATCAACCTCCCCTTCTTGGAAAGGATTCGACCACGAATCCAAGTCCTCGTCCACGGCAAGATATGGAATGAGATCCGCGACGTTGAAGGTAGCACTCACGCCATATGTTCTAGGAAGCTCCAGCTTGTAGGCATTGTCGCCCACCTTCTCCAGAACCTTGAAAGGTCCATCCCCACGCGGTGCAAGCTTGCTCTTCCGCTCGTTGGGAAACCTCTCCTTCCTCAGGTGCACCCACACTAGATCCCCAGGCTGGAATGTCACCAATCTGCGGCCCTTGTTGGCCTTGTTGGCGTTGTACTCAGCCTTCCGCATGAGCTGCTGACGCGTCCGTTCATGTAGCTCCTTGGCGAACTCAACATGCTTACCTGCGTCAAAAGACTCATTCTCTCTCATAGGATATGGAGTAAGATCAAAGGGGGTTAGTGGATTAACACCGTATACACATTCAAAAGGAGTGATTTTAGTTGAGGAATGCATTGTCCTATTGTAAGCAAACTCCACATGAGGTAAGGCTTCTTCCCAAAGCTTCAAATTTTTCCTTAAAATGGCTCTAAGGATAGTGGTTAAGGTCCTATTGGTCACCTCAGTTTGGCCATCTGTCTGGGGGTGACTAGAGGTAGAAAATAACAATCTAGTTCCCAATTTGTTCCATAAAGTCCGCCAAAAATGACTCAAAAACTTAACATCCCTATCACTCACTATGGTTTTCGGCACTCCATGCAACCTAACTACCTCTCTAAAGAACAAATTCGCAACATTGGTAGCATCATCAGTCTTATGGCATGCTATGAAGTGAGCCATCTTAGAAAATCTATCCACCACAACAAAGATAGAATCCCTCCCCTTCTTAGTTCTAGGCAGTCCCACAATAAAGTCCATAGAAATATCTTCCCAAGGGGCAGAGGGAATCGGCAGTGGGGTATACAAACCATGGGGCATAAGCTTAGACTTGGCCTTTAAGCAGTCAATACATCTCTTAAGGCAATGTTCTACATCCCTAAGCATATGTGGCCAATAGAAGTGAGACTTAAGTGTGTGGTATGTCTTATCTCTCCCAAAATGACCCATCAAACCTCCACTATGGGCTTCATTCACCAATAATAATCGAAGAGAACACCTAGGTATACACACTTGGTCTTTCCTAAACAAGAATCCATCAAAGATATAAAATTGGTCGGTAGGACCCTTATCTAGGCACTTCCCAAAAACTTCCCCAAAATCAGCATCATTAGCATACAATTCCTTAATGTATACAAAGCCTAAGACTCTAGAATCCAAAGTGGTCAAAAGGACATGTCTCCTAGATAAAGCATCAGCAACCACATTGTCTTTCCCTTTCTTATACTTTATAACATAAGGAAATGTCTCAATAAATTCCATCCATCTACCATGCCTCCTATCAATTTTATCTTGGCTCTTAAAATGTTTTAGAGATTCATGATCAGTCCTAAGTATAAACTCACTAGGCCAAAGGTAATGGGACCATGTCTTAAGGACTCTAAACAATGCATAAAGTTCTTTGTCATACGTAGAGTAATTAAGACATGCACCTTTTAATTTCTCAGAAAAGAAGGCTATAGGCTTACCTTCTTGCATGAGGACGCCTCCAATCCCAACTCCGCTAGCATCACATTCAACCTCGAAAGGCCGAGTGAAATCAGGCAGAGCCAGTAATGGCGCATGAGTGAGCTTCTCCTTGAGCGTGCAAAACGCCTCCTCCTGAGCTGGACCCCACTTGAACTCACACCGCTTCCTTGTGAGCTCTGTGAGAGGGGCTGCGATGGAGCTGAAGTCGTGCACAAATCTCCGATAGAAGCTCGCTAGACCTTGGAAACTCCTCACATGGCCGATATTGGTAGGTGTCGGCCAATCCTGGATTGCCTTGATCTTGGCATCATCGACTCGCAATCCGCTTGAACTCACTACAAAACCCAGAAAAGACACTTGATCATTACAAAGCTCACATTTCTTAAGATTGGCATACAAGTGTTCTAATCTAAGAGTAGAAAGTACTTCCCTCAAATGTGCTTCATGTTCCTCAGGTGATTTACTATAGATAAGAATGTCATCAAAGTAAACAACAACAAATTTACCTATGAAATTCCTAAGCACATGATTCATTAGTCTCATGAAAGTACTAGGTGCGTTAGTCAAGCCAAAAGGCATAACCAACCATTCATAGAGTCCAAATTTAGTTTTGAAGGCTGTTTTCCATTCATCGCATTTCTTCATCCTAATCTGATGGTAACCGCTTTTTAAATCAATTTTAGAGAAGATAGAAGAACCATGCAACTCATCTAACATGTCATCTAAGCGGGGTATAGGATGGCGATATTTTACAGTTATGTTGTTAATGGCCCTACAATCTACACACATTCTCCATGAACCATCTTTCTTAGGGACTAACAACACAGGCACAGCACTAGGACTCAAACTTTCCCTAATGTATCCCTTGTCCAACAGTTCCCGGACTTGGGATTGAACCTCTTGGGTTTCAGTGGGATTCATTCTGTAAGCAGGCCGATTAGGCAATGCAGCCCCTGGAATGAGATCGATTTGATGCTCAATTCCTCTGACAGGGGGTAGACCTGCTGGTATGTCTTCGGGGAAAACATCCTTATATTCTTCAAGAAGAGTTAGGATGCGAGGAGGGAGGGTAGCTCGAAGCTCCTCACTCAACATACTCAACCCTTTGCATAGGAGCATGAGGGTTGTTTCCCCATCCGCAAACTCATCTAAAAATGTACTCTTGGAAGCCAAAAATACACCCTTAGGCCGAGTAGGGGTAGACACATGGCTCGACTGAGCCTCCTTATCTAACTCACCTTTACTTACCTTTCGCTTCTCAATCTCATCAGCCACCTGGGTTGGTGTCATAGGCTTGAGAACCACATTTTTGCCCTGAAAAGTAAAGGAATACCTGTTAGTAAAGCCATCATGCAAGACCTTACGATCAAACTGCCAAGGATGACCTAATAAGATATGACAGGCTTGCATAGGTACTATATCACATAACACATCATCTTCATAATGTCCTAATTTGATATGCACTTTGACCTGCCTATTCACTTTCAAATTACCACAGTCGTTCATCCAATGCAATCTATAAGGCCTAGGATGCTGAATAGTAGGAAGGTGTAATTTATCAATCATCTCTTGACTAGCTAAGTTACAACAACTTCCCCCATCAATGATCACATTAACCACTTTACCCTTAACTAAGCATCTAGTATGAAAAAGATTCTCACGTTGATTGTCATCACATGGTGCAGGAACAACACTTAAGACTCTCCTAACAATCAGTGATTCTCCATGTTCATAATCAATGCCATCATCATCCTCATCATAGGTAAGCAGATTAAGGTTTTGATCATTATCATTAGCATGCTCTTCATTTTCATCACAAGAATTGTCAGACACATATTCACCTAAGTGATTAATCATGAGAGTTTTCTTATTGGGACAATCCTTCATAGTATGACCTCTACCCTGACATTTAAAGCACACAATGTCCCTAGATCTAGTAGTAGAGGGGTTAGGATTACTCCCTTTGGGACCAGTAGATGTCCCAGACGACTCTCGTCCTGCCCAAGGCGCCTTACCCTTGTCAGCAGCTGTAGGGTTGGTTCGGCCATCTCCTCTCCCAGGGGCTTGGTTTGGCCGAGAGGTGTAACCGCCGTTAGACCGCCCTTGGGGCTGTTGTGGCCGGTTTTGGCGCCAAGGTTGGGGCTGGCCGCTCGTCCATCTTCCGCCTTGGTTCCTGTATCTAGCTCCACGTTCAACTTTAATAGCCAAATGCAATAATTCAGTAGGAGTAGAGTAAGGAAAGCAATCAATGTCCTGAGCTAAGGCGGGATGCAAAATGCGAAGAAACCTAGCATTAGTATCCTCATGATGTTCGACAACATTTGCTCGTGCCATGGTTTCTTGCATAATATTAAAGGTTTCCTCAACAGATTTATTTCCCTGCTTAAGGTTCTCTAGGCGTTGCCTAAGCTCTCTAGCATAGTGTTGAGGGACAAACCTATTTCTCATTAAAACTTTCAATTGGTTCCAAGACGCGATAGGCGCATCAAGGGCTCTTCTTCTTTCCTTAACCAAATTATCCCACCAAATAAGAGCAAACCCTTGAAATTCTAAAGAAGCCAATTGAACTTTCTTAGGTTCAGAAAAATTGTGACAGTTCCAGATTTGTTCCATTTTAGTTTCCCAGTCTATATATGCATCTGGATCTGTCTTACCATCAAAGGAAGGAATTTTTACCTTAACCTTACCTATGCCGTCCTGATCAGGATCTCTGTGCTCACGGTCTTGGTAACGGTCTTGGTAACGCCCTCCTCTATCGTTCCGCCTCGGGCGTTGATCCCAATAGTCCTTCTCCTGGAAGTCATCCTCACGCTCCGAGTAGTAGAACTCCTCCTGGAAGCCACGACCTCTACCTCTTCCCCGTCCTTGCCCCTGCGCATTAACAAATCCGTTATTTCGACCATTTCTCTCCCCTCGTGGAGAGTGGTTCTCTTCAAAAATAGGATTATTGAAATTAGGGTTAGGAGGAAGGTTAGGATTTTGGACTTCCCTTTCATCATTAGGCGGGTCGTTACGCCTTTGACCACCTTGACCACCAAGGTTATTAGAACCCGTTGGTCTATCCTCCAAAGCCGTCAGCTTATCCATCATCGCCGCCAACGTGGCGTTAAGAGTGTCCATTGTGTTGTTGAACAACGCGGCGGATATAGTTGCTTCGGAGGTGTTGTCATTGTTGCCATCGTTGGCATTGTTTGGGTTGTTAACCTGTTGAGACATCGCAACTAAAGAAACACAGAACTATGTCAAGATTAGCAAAATAAAACAATCTCACGATGTGTTTCTCTCGCACTCTTCTCTCTAATTGGTATGACAAGCTTGTTGGGGCAATCCGCTTTGGGCAAATCAACACTCAAGCAAGGACTCAACAATCAAAGAAAAGTAATCAAGAAAAAAGAAACAAGGGCAAACAACCGCAAAGTCCGACAGAACAGAAGTATCGACTCGATAGGTGGAGGGTACCGACTCGATATGAGCAAGTACCAGATAGGGGCCAAGTACCGACTCGATAGGGCCAAGTACCGACTCGATATGAGGCTCGACAGAAATCCAACAGGGCCGAAAGTATCGACTCGGTATGTGTATGTATCGACTCGATAGGTGGGATGTCGACTCGATATGAGGGTAACAAGGCACTCGACACTTGCAAGATCACTCGACACTTGTAAAGACCACTCGACACAGATATGTAGACAACTCGACACACAAGCAAACTTGGACTTTTACCTCTTGTTTTGATTCAAACCCTTAGCAAGGATGTTGTAGTTGCAAGGTAGGGCTTAAAAAATTTTTTTTATGGTTTGGGAGGTATGTGTTTGAGAATTTCGATTAGGGCTATGAGATTTTCACCGAAATTGGTCCTTGAAGTTCTTGCACTAGACTCGACAATTCTTTTTTTTTTTTTTCTTTTTTTCTTTTTTGTTGAAAGCTTACTTTTGCCCCTAGTGAATTTTATCCTCCTAGGACTAAGCTTTGAATGCAAATTTGTTTTTGTTTTTTTGTTTTTTTTTATAACTAATGCAAGAAACGAACAATGAAATAAAGGACTCTTGAAAATTTAAACTATGGTGAAAAAAAATAAAAATTTGTATAGCCCTAATGAAATATATAATTGAGGTTAGGCTAATTTAGGCAATTAAAATAGATATATCAAAAGATAGACCAACAAACTAGGGTTAGGGAACCTTTGTGGATGGATTGCAAACTGCCGACCGGCCACTTCAAACAAAGGGCATGAAATTAAGCTGCCGACTTGGTGATAATTGGCTCAAAGTGGAGATCCACTAATTTGCATCGGCTGATCAAGCACTAATTAATTCAACAACATTTGTCGGCTGCGCACAGGGTGCTAATTGGCTCCAAAGTGGCTACGGTGGTCTCGGTTTGGAATGTGTTTGGGCAAAGGCAACCACAACAATCACAAACAAAGGTTAATAGCAATCAAATTTAAAAAATTCAAGAAGTAAAAAATACCAAGAACAAGAAAGACTCTATTTTTGTAGGTTTTGTGTTTAGGGAATAACAAAAGACACAACTTTGATGTCGGAAACCAAAGCTCTGATGCCAATTTGATACGGGGTTAGCCGTAGGATGGCCCGATCTTCGACAATCAAGACTTAACGACAAGAACGGAAGCAAAGACTCAATAAACAAGAACAAAGACTCAAAACGCAGCAATAGAAGACTCGACAAAAGTAATGAAAAGACCGATAGATTGGTTGATTCGAACTAAAATAGAACGAGATGAAGACCCCAGGCCTCCGTAGAGGGTAGGAACCAAACACCAACGACTACAAAGCCCGCCTCTACAACCTTACACAACCAAGCGGACAACTTGGAGGCACAAGGAGGGGACTTGTGATTACCTGGATCACCAAGCTCTCGCGAGGTTGACGAACTCAAAGCAAACCAAGCAGGATCTATAACCAATTTGCAATCGATGAGCCTTGCTACGAATCGATTGACTTGAGCACTCAATGTGTTTCACACAAGAGAAAAGCTTTCATAAAATTCAACGTAGTTTTCACAGAGGAAGGAGGCGGCTAATATAACCTAGAAAGGCCGGTTCTCCTAATTGAAAAATAAATTAAAGAAATTAATTAATTAACCCTAAAAGTTTCCTAAAATAGCTTAAGTAGGAAAGTTGCTAAAATAGGAAATAAAACAAGGTAAACCCTTAGGCAATTCGGCTCCAACATGGGATTAAGATGGCTCGACGCTCTTGATTCCGATGCACATGTAGGTCTTCAGTGAAGGCTCAGGGAGTTGAACCGTGCTCGAGAATAACGCGTGACTCACAAACAAGAATGAGTCGCGTTGGAGCTTCTTAGCTCGAGCTCTAGTCATCGGTCCGTCTCCGAGTATGATCGGCGCGTTCGGAGGTGTAGATGACGGTGTAGAAGATGGTCCCGCATCACCAATTATATAAAAAAGCAACATTAATATTTCTCCTAAAATATCTCATATAACATCTTTTTTTTTTTGGAAACGGAAGAAATTTGGCTGTGAGGCATAGCCCTACAAGCCAAGAGCATCCTTGCAGATGAGACTACGAAGCAGAGAGTCGCCAGAAACAAGTGCATTATAGAAAGCAAAGGACAGATGCGATAAACGATCCGCTTCCTGGTTTGCCTCCCGAAAGACGTGATGAATCTCGACCGAAGCGAAGAAGCCCAGCGAGACTAGACTGTCCGAGACAATCATTTCAGAGTCTCCAGTAGGCTTCCCAAAACCTTTAAGACTGTTAATTATGGTGAGGTTATCACCTTCAATCACAAGATTAGTTATATTGAGTTGTTTGGCCATTGTGATTCCTTTCCAGAGCCCTATGCCCTCAGAGCAAGCAACAGAGGGGAAAGGACAATGTCCGGAACCACAGAAGATAGGAACTCCTCTGCAATCCCGTAGAATGAATCCATAGGAACCATGTTCAGAAGGAGATAGTGCACCATCAAAATTCAATTTATAAGCTCCCGGTTCTGGGGGTAACCATTTTGCATTTTTTCTTCTTTTCTTCTTTACTACAATATTCTGGCTTTTGAGTGTTGGGATATTAACTGGGTCGTCAATGTTTTTGGATGAATTCCACAAAGAAAATTGATCTCTTGTGAAAGCCGCAATACATCTTATGTCCGGCTTTATGTTATCGAATAGCGTTTTGTTGCGAAAGTACCAGATTCCCCACCATGCGAAGGCAGTTTTGGCAAACCTATGCATTCCAATAGTTTCTTTAATATTCTGAAGTGTTTGATTTATGTCCTTTCCTTTCAAGAAGCATCCATTAATCTTAATGAAGGAAGTTGGGTCAATTTCTATGAGTGTTTCTCACGTGATTGGGCAACTATACAGAAGATGGTGCATATCCTCATAGTGAGAGTCACAATGTGGGCAGTTTGTGGGTATTCCCACATGGCGGGATGCCAGTTTAACTGTAGTAGGTATGCCATTCCGCGAGATTTTCCAAAGGAATGTCTTTGTTTTTGGTGAGATGTCGAGATTCCAGATCCATCGCATATTCGATTTTTGGTGATATTTCATGTTGTTGATCATATCTATGGCTGACTTGGTAGAGAACTAGCCGTTCCGTCTCCATTTCCAGTATAGTCTATCCATGTGTATGTTCTTTGGTATTGGTGTAGCTTTTATGGACTCGATTACTGCATTAGGTAAGATGTGTTGTAACGAGGAGTTTAACTTCTCATGATCCCATGTTTTGTCTGCTTTAATAAAATGATTAACTTTGGTACTTATGTCAGGTTGGTGTTGGCTAGATAATGTATTATAATGAGAGGTTCCTTACATGTCCAAAGGTCATTCCAGAAGTTCATATTTCCCCCATCTCCAATGGACCAACGAATACCGGCTTTGAACAAAGGGATTAACTTTGTTAGTTGAGTCCATTGCCAGGATGAGCCCCTTTTTTTTTTATATTGCAAAATGTCTTTTTGTTTGAGGTATTTTTCTTTTATTATGGTTACCCAGGGGTTCTGGGGTTCTGCTAGGATTTTCCATATTAGTTTCAGTTGTAATGCTTTGTTCATGTCTTCCGAGTTTCGAATTCCCAAACCTCCATTTTCTTTAGTCTTACAGACATCGAACCAGCTGATAAAAGGTTTGTGCCTCGGACCTTTGTTCCATAAAAAGTTTCTATTTATTTTATCGAGTTCTACATGTATTGATTTTGGCAGCAGAAAGCATTGCATCATATGTAATGGTTTTGCGGATAGAGTTGACTTAATGAGAGTACATCGTCCAGCTTGCGAGAGACAGTTAGCCTTCCAACGACGGAGCTGTGATTTTGTGGTTGATAATAAGTCTTTAAAGTCCTCTTTAGTTGTTCGACCGCATATGATCGGGCAACCCAAATAGTTACCCAAGTTCGTTGTGTACCCAATTTCTAGTTCATTTTGTATAAGAGTCATTTGTCTTGTTGCTACATTTAAGGAGGTTTGAAAATGCGATTTATGCCTATTAACTCTTTGTTCGGACAAAGATGTGTATTCCTTTAGTATTTTGTTGATTTGGTTGCAAGCCGTCTGGGTAGTAGAGGCAAAGATGACTATGTCATCTACAAAGGCTAAGAATGGGGTCCTGGTCCCGTTTCGAGTGATCTTTAATCCTAGGTGGCTTTGTGGTTTTTTACCTGTATTCTGGAGTCCTCTTGCAAGGACTTCAGAGAGAATGAGAAATAGGTAAGGTGATAAACGGTCTCCCTGTCGCAGGCCACATTGTGGGAAAAAACATATCTGTCGGTTCATTGTTCACTAGGGCCGAGTATGAAACTGTAGTTATACACTCTCTGATCCAGCCAGAAAATTGGTTTGAGAACCCAATTTTTTTTAGTGTTGTTAGTAAGAAATTCCAGTCAACCAAGTCAAAAGCCTTTTCCGTGTCGAGTTTTACTTCCATCCATCCTAAATTTCCTTTTTTCTTTGTGAATGAGTGAAAGATTTCATTGGCAATTAATATATTGTCTTGTATGGATCTGCCGGATGAGAATGCACTTTGTAAGGGGTTAATGATCTTAGGAATGATTTTTTTTAAGCCGTGCCGCCAGAAACTTCGAGATTATCTTGTAGGCCGTGGAGCATAGGCTTATAGGTCTGTGGTGAGATGTCGTAGTCGGATCCTCATGTTTTGGGATTAGGGCTATGAAAGTGTGATTTGTTTGTTTTAGAATTCGCCCACTTAGAAAGAAGCTTTTGACATCTTTTACTACCGAAGGTTCAATAATATACCAGTACTTTTTGAAAAACCCAGCTGGAAAACCATCGGGTCCGGGTGACTTGTCATTAGCTAGACTAAAGACTGCATTTTTAATTTCCGAGTTGGATACTTGTCTTGTTAGCCAGTCATTATCTTCATTTGTGATTTCGACATTGATATTGTTTAGTAAGTCACTTGGTGTATGCTGTCTCGGCTGTAGGGTATATCACTTAGCAAAATCCACCTTAATATGTTCCCGTATGTCGTTTTCATTCCTTAAGGTTACCCCATCAGCAGATTGAATCGTCTTAACTATATTTTTATTACGACGACCAGTCGCTATCATGTGGAAGTACTTTGTGTTAGCATCATTCAGCTTAGTGTGTGTTTTCTTTGCTCCTTGACCCCAATATTTTTGCTAGTAATTTAATAGTGAGGTATGCTTGATTGTAAGCCTACTTATTTTGCTTTCTATATTACAGTCATATGTGATGCATAGTCTTGTTTGTAGGTTCTATAGTTCAGCTTCTACTTGAGTAATTTGGCGGAGAATATTGCCAGAGGTAACCTTACTCCATAATTTGCTCTTCTTTTTTACCTCATGTAGTTTTTTGGTTAACTTAAACATCTGTGATCCTAGGGGGTTGATACGCCAAGCATTTCGAATAAGTGTTTCATAGTCCGTTCTAGTAGTCCATGCCATTTCAAACTTGAATGGCTGTAGCTTTGGTTTTTGATTTTTCATTAGTTCTAGCGTGATTTGTGCATGATCCGATTTTATAAATGCATGTGTTTTTGTGTAAAGGTTAGGGAATTGTTGCATAAGATCGTGACTTACCAAGGCTCTATCTAATTTTTCAAATATATTATCAGGTCCTTTTTCCTTTTTTTCTCCAAGTGTATTTGTTTCCATAAGTCGGGACATCTACCAAGTTGTATGTTGTAATGATATCATTAAGTCGTCTAAATCTGTTCATAGTTGGGGGATTTCCTCCTAATTTATCACTAGGTTCTAGAATCTCATTTAAGTCTCCCATTATTATTAAGGGTCCATTAATGTTTATTATAGTAGAGGAAAGAGAAGACCAGAAATCGTCTTTTTCACCCTCATGTGGTGTAGCATAAACCAAAAGAATCTCGATTATTAAATTGAGTGTAATGTTACTGTATGTTGCATGTATTGTTTTGTTATCCGAGTTCTTGATTGTGAAGGTTTCATTTTGGAAATGTGACTCTTTCCAAAGGAGACAGAGACCCCCCGATAGACCAGTAGAGGGACAGAAGTGCATTTCATCGAACCCCGACATCCTCCAACAACTGTCCGGTGGCGGATTTTGAAGTTTCGTTTCGGCTATCATAAGAATTTTAATATGGTATGTTCTAGTGGTTGATTCAATGTGGGTCCACAGATTCTTCCTATTAAGTCCTCTAACATTCCAGTAGCTAAACTTCATTATCACTAGTGATTTGGAAAAAGGTTATCTCTTGAGTCAAAGGCCTTAGGGGCTGTGTTTGTGGTCTTAGGTTTTTAAGCACTTGTGTGTTAGCAAGAGCTTGTTTCTTGTATGGAGAATATGCATTTTGAAGATAGAATTCAATCATGACCATGGTATAGGATGTTAAAGGTGACCATGGTATAGGATGGTTGATTAAATGCCATCTTGAGTGTTGGTATGTATGATATTGATATGTGTGGGGTTTAGTTCCGTTAGGGAGATATTTCATGAACCTGGATTGATTTTTCCTTAAACTCTTCATAAACAGGAGAACACTGAAAAGTTGAAGAAAAAATACCTTCAAGTTCTGATTATGGCCCTTGGATGTAGATGAGTCGACCCATAGAGGCCTCCATGTAGTATTTGTCATGCTTGGAATCATATACAAGATAATAGAAGAATGAAGCAATTTACTAGAAGTAAGAGATTCTAATGGAAGAAGAAAGTTATCTAGAAGTATGTTATTGAGTTCATACAATCCATACAATCCATACAAGTTATCCAAAAGTATGTTATTGAGTTCATACAATCCATGACAAACCAGAAAAGGAGCAAGACCATTTAGAGGAAGTAGATTACGCTCAACAGAGAAACGACAGGGGGCCAAGATCTTCTTACATGTGCTTATGTTGATGAAGATTTGGTGGTAGATAATGTACACTGTATGTATCTGTTCTTCTTGGTGTAGATAGAGATCCTTATTACTCCATGGTGCTGGTAATCCAAGTATGAGTGCTTTGTGTGTAGGTGTTGTTTGCTTTGATGCTTGTCCCCGAGCCTCTTCAGATTTGATATGCTCTTGCAGTTGAAACTGCATAGTGAGTAAACAGATATTTTTTTTCGAGAGAAAACCTCTCTCGAGCAAAGTTAGTTCTCATTCTTATACTTACAACATGGTAATGCGAGATAAGAATCTGATGTATTGTATAATGTTTCAGAAACATGATTTGTGATAGATCAGACTGCTTGTAACCCAGCCATTGAGTATTTAAGTTTAGTGGGTTTGTTAAGATACATGGTAAAGCATTGGTAGATAAAGATAGGTTACAAATTAGAGGATTGATACATACTAAACAACCAAATGAGAAGGTAAAAGCATAAGTTGAAACAATATAAGCTACCACATCAGTGGCAACCCGATACTTGGGTTGAAACTGATGCAATTGGGTAAAGAAGGTATCAACATCAAGTTTCCCTTTACCCTTGTCACTCTTGAGTGACTTGGAGGGAGTGGATTTTTTGTGGGTGTCACCCAAAGGCTTCCCTTTGGTTTGGGTTCTTTTGGGTGTCGGTGGATCCTCAAGCAGAATCCCCTTCCCTTTGTCGTTTTGGTTGTTTGCCATTAAGGCAGTGTAGTACAGAAACCAGTAAGTAAACACAGGGAGAACAGATAGCTTTTGGCCAAGAACAGAGAGAGAAGTGCAGTTAGGTAGGAGATATGCATTTAATTTTAGTTTACAATGGGTTAAATACGAGCGAGAAGTTTGCAAGAAAGTTTTAGGTTTACAGACACCAGCAAGCATCTGGATTTTGGATCTAAAGAAGAGGGTTGAGAAGTCATACCTGTCATAGAGGAGAGGCGAACCCAGTGAGACCCCAATACAGGAGAGGCGATGATGAGCACTAGGTTGACTAAGCCTAGGAACCCGAAGCACCAACCCAAAGTTCAAAGGCGCCAGTCCACAAAGCTTGGACTCATCAAAACCAGACAGGTGGCCGAGGAGGGGAGCAAGAGAGTAAAACTCGTTGATTGGAGTAATGATTGCATATATGATCCTCTATTGCAGAGATTTATGAGCGCTCGAGCAATTTAACCCCAAACAGAACAGGAGAGCACCGATTTCATTTCGAATCCAGATTTTATCTATGAGCGCTTGAGCATATAGTATGATTAAATATTATATTCTAATTAAGAATCAATAAACATGGGCGTATTCTATATAAAAAGATATATATAAAAAGATAAATATATAAGAAGTAAAATAAATTGTATAAATATGAGTAAAATCAAATTGAAACTTATAATCTAAATTTTAAAATCAAATTTTGACTTGTAACTCAATACTCAAATTTTATATTCAAATTGAAACTTTAATGAAATCGAAGTTTAATTTGACTAAAATTTGATATGATTTATTATGTGCATCATACAAATCCGATTTCATTGAAACCCGATTAGACCGAAATCCAGTTTGATTGAAATCCGATTAGACTGAACCCATTTTTACTAAAATATATCCAAAATTGCCCGACCGAATTGAGTCTGAAAATCTGATTGTGTCTGATATATAGAATCAATGTTCGAATGAACTCATCCCGTCCGGATCCGATCCTAAATGTTATCACACCCTATAACACCCCCGTCCCAAATCGAATATCATAATGATGTTGGGAGTGATTTTTAAGTGATTAAAGCTCTACCTATGTGACAAGAGTTCTTTCTTTTTAGGTTCCAAGTGAGAACAACAGATTTGAGATGGTTAAGTGGCATGGACTAATGCCTCTTAAGACTTCAGATCTTATAGGTCTTATAGATGGTATCAAAGCTGACTCCGAACTTGGAGGTTTCGGAGGTGTTTCAATAGCATACTCGGCTACGCTTCTCTCGCAGGGTAGCCCGAGTCGTCAGTGAACTCGGGCTGACCGTTCTTTTCTTATGGAAAAATAATTAAATTTAACTTTATGAGAATTTTAGTTTCTAAAAATTAATGCTTACCTCAATTGAGAAGATAAGTTTTACTTCCACTATTTCTATATAGATTTTTATTTTCTTTTCGATCCCCATTCAAATATCTAAAAGCAATGTTAGGCTCATTTCTCTTAACCATTGTCTAATTCTGAGTGTTATGTTGGATGTTTATAATGTAAGGTTGATTGTATTGGTTTTGGGCCAATCTGGCCCAAAACTGATCTCAACTTGTGCATGGGCTTGGAGCCCACTCGAATCACAAGTTCACGCTCATGAGCTAGGGAAACGAAGTCGTTCTGCTTGTGCTTTCCCTTATATGGGTAATGAAACTCTAATTTGAGAGTTGAGAGAGGTGCTTGTTTACTGTTGCTATGTTCTTGTCTCCGAAGGCGATTTCTAGGGTTTCATCTCTAGTCGGCCTTTGTGAGTGCAGATCGAGCTCCCTTCCATCCAAAAACACTTAGTGAATTTGTGTTGAGAGAGATTTGTAGCCTCTTTGCCCTTAGGTTATGACCTTGGTGGCTGGTGTCCTCGTCGAGGCTAATCGTCGCTACAAATCTATTCTGTCTCTTTTGTTTTGTTTGATTTGGTTGTAATCTCATTTTCATTATCAATGCATTAGTTTCCTGTTGTGTTTATTAGTGTTTTGGAACGATTCTCTTCAAGCAAAATACAAATGAAAAACATTTTTCATATGGGAAATAATTTCTCAAAAAATAACTTTCTAAAAATTAAAATGTTTGCACAAATGAGCCCGGTTTTAAGAGCAAGTATTGTGAAACACAAATGTTTTTTTCACTAGGGTTTCATGAGTTCCTATATATACTCATAAAACCTATAAATTTGTAACCCTAGTTTCTTATTTGCCTCCATAACAAAGAACCTTATTTTTCTGCCCGTGGACGTAGGTAACACACCGTTGCCGAACCACGTTAAATCTCTTTGTCTTTCTTCCCTTTTATCGTTCTCGTTACAAAAACTAGTATCAGAGCTTGGTTGTGATTTACTTCGAGAATGATGTATGTACATGTGGTGAAGATTGACAAGTTTACTAGAAGAAACTCTTTCAGTTTGTGACAGATAAAGATGCGAGCTTTGCGGAAGCAACAAGGTTTACGGGCACCGTTAACTGCTGATAAGAAGGGGGCAGATACAACCAACACTAAGTACGACCTTCTGGAGGAGAAGGCTCATTCGAAGATCATGTTGTGTCTCACAGACGATGTCATAATAGAGGTTGCAGATAAGAAGGGGGCAGATACAACCACTGCTAGCGACTTGTGGCTGAAGTTGGAGAGTTTGTAGATGACAAGGTCTTTGACGAACAAGTTGCTTCTAAAACAACAGTTGTCTGGGTTGCACATGTAGGAAGGAACGTCACTCGGAGATTATCTTGATCAACTTAACAAGTTATTACTCGAGTTACATAATATCGATGTTAAGGCGGAGGACGAAGATGCTACCCTAATTCTGCTAGTATCCCTACCCCCACATACGAGAACTTCGTTCAGTCGTTTGTTGTTAGGAAGGATAGCATCACATTGGAAGAGGTCAGATCGTCGCTTCACAGCAGAGAGTTGCGTTTGAAGGCAAGTGCATCAGTTACAAACAATTAGACTTCCGAGCTTATGGCCACCAGAGGCAATTCTGATGGTAGAAGGGGCAAGAAGTAAGGTCGCAAATTAGGCCCTAAACCAGACGACGTCTGTAACTACTGTAAGGAGAAAGGTCATTGGAAGAATGACTGTTTAAGAAGAAGAGGCAACAAAAGCAAAAATCTGGGCCTGCAGCAGTAGTTCATGGTGGAAATACTTCCGAGGAAGATATTGTTTTACTAGCATATAATCGCACATATCATGATGTGTGGTTTCTTGACTCAGGTGCGTCCTATTACATATGTCCTAGAAGAGAGTTGTATACAACATATAGATGTGCAGATAACGACAATGTCTCTATGGAAAACGATGCCATCTGCAAGGTTGTTGGGATCGACTCAATCAGGCTTCAGACAGACGATGGGAAGTTTCGCACATTGGAAGAAGTCAAACATGTGCCATCTATAACGAAGAATCTAATATCCCTAACTGTGTTAGACGACAAGGGTTTCAGATACACAGGTTATAGTGGAAAGATACGCGTGTTTAAAGGCTATAATGTGGTTTTGCAGGAAGTCAAGCAGGGAAAGGGAACTTTGTATGCCCTACAAGGTTCAACATTCACAGGTGTTGTAGATGCTGTTTCAATTAAGGTTAGGGAGACCGTTGTTGAGGAGGTGGAGTTGGACTTCACTCCAACAGATTTAGGTACCTGAGTTGGTCACCAACCAATCGTCACAGACAAGTACTATTGAGTCAAATGCTGTTGAGACAAAGAATATACCACCAGACATGGGATACGGTGGAGCTGTACATCGGAGTAGTGCTCTAGATCGACCAAGAAGGGTTGACATCAGAGAGGCTTGCAAGATCTATGTTTGACGATATGGTGGGATATATATGCTTTGCATGTGACCGAAGAGGTGGAGGATGAAGTTCCAACCAACTACAAGGTTTCTATTTCTGAAGGTGAGTCAGCACACTGGCAAGCTGAGAAGAGAATCAGGGTGAAGAAGGTGAGAACAACTGAAAATCCAGTTGATATGTTCACCAAGCCAGTTCCAGAGAGCAAGTTCCAACACTGTTTGGACTTGTTTAACCTCACTAGTTGTCAGGGCAATCTTGGTCCTCATACGCGAACAAATTTGAGGCAGAGGAATGTTTGACATTGGTCATGGTGCGTATGTTTATGAGAGGATTCAAGTCAAGATGGAGATTTGTTAATATGCCTTGAATTTGGGCTTACTATTGATATGTTTTGGATTTAGGCCCATTGTTGACTAGAGTTTCATTAGTTCCTATATATACTCTTGAAACCTAACAATTTGTAACCCTAGTTTCTTGTTTGCCTCCATAATAAAGAACCCTATTTATCTGCCCGTAGACTTAGCGGTGTGTTGCCAAACCACGTTAAATCTCTGTGTCTTTCTTCCCTTTTATCGTTTGAATGAAGTTTCATCCAACTATAAGGTTGCTATTTGTGAAGGTGAGTCAGCACACTGGCAAGCTGAGAAGAGAATCAGGGTGAAGAAGGTGGGAACAACTGATAATCCCGCTGATATGTTCACCAAGCCAGTTCCAGAGAGCAAGTTCCAACACTGTTTGGGTCCTCCTACGAGGACAAATCTGATGCAGAGGAATGTCTGGCATTGGTCATGGTGCGTCTGTTTTTGAGAGGATTCAAGTCAAGGTAGAGATTTGTTATTATGCCTTGAATTTGGCCTTATTATCGATCTGTTTTGGATTTAGGCCCATAGTTTGATTAGGGTTTCATGAGTTCCTATATATACTCATGAAACCTAACAATTTGTAATCCTAGTTTCTTATTTACCTCCATAATAAAGTACCCTATTTCTCTGCCCGTGAATATAGGTAACACATTGTTGCCGAACCACGTTAATTAAATTTATGTGTCTGTCATCCCTTTTACCGTTCTCGTTACAACATCAAAAGTATTCAAATAAGAGAATAATTATACCTTAAAGCAAGTGATGATAGTGTAAGTAAACAAAGGTTTGGGAAAAAAGGGAGAAAATTAAGGTAACACTTAAATTACCCTATAATGCTAATTTACACAAGTTCATTTTCAAATTGCTAAAAAAAATGTAAATAAAATTAAAAATCGTGTATATTTCTTGCAGCAGTTTGTTCAATCTAAATTTGCAGCTGCTACACAGGTTAATCCAAAAATAATCCTATTGTGTATCATGTTAACAAATCTAGTCATTGAATTAAGAAGATCAATGGTTGAGATTAAAAGTAATTTTTGATTATTGGTTGAGATTGAGAGATTATTCGTTGAAATGAAATTATTCGATGGTATTGGACAATTATTCGTCAGAATAAAATTTATATATATATATATATTAGGGGTGGGCGCGGGACGGGACGAGACGGGACAGAGGTCGTCCCGCGTAATTTTTGCGGGACGGGACCGGGACGGGATTCACTATTTTTTTTTAATCCCGCGCGGGCCTTGTCCCTCATGGGACGGGACGGGCCCTGTCCCTCAAATAAAAAATCATCTAAATTCCTATATATTTTGCGGGTTTTACATGTGTAGCACATATAAATTTATAATTTTTTTTAATATTTTTTAATTTCTCATATATATATATACACAGTGTATGGTGTGTGACTACAGTGTGAGATATATATAATAAAGAGTGCCCATTGTGTTGCACTTACTGTTGTGTGCACTGCGCGCAGTGTGTATATATACACATTCCAGTCTCCATATTTGCAGTATGTGTATATACACAGTGGGTGTGTATATATATGTATAATATATATAAATATATATTATATATAAATATATTATAAACATATATATTATATATAAATATATTATATAAATATATATTATATATATGCGGGACGGGACGAGATTTGCGGGATAAAGAAACCTCGTCCCACGTAATTTTTGTGGGACGGGACCGGGACGGGATTCACTATTTTTTTTCTAAATTCCACCGGAATCGGGACGGGACCGGGATTTACGGAATTTGTGCCCACCCCTAATATATATACATCGCAAATCCCCTCATATATAATTTTTAAATAATTATATTTGTAATCATATTTAAAAGGGATAATTAGTACACATCTAAACTAATATAGTCCATGTCCAAAACAACATACTCCATAATTTATGGTGTAATTAATTCCTGCAATATAGGTATAAGTATAACATCATTTAAACCATTACCGGTGAATGTGTCAGAGTCAAACAACCATCAGAAAAAGCAAGAAATTACTCCAAGATGGAGCAATTAATGAATTTGGAGTTAAATTAAGTCCGTGTGCATGCAGTAATTGCCATATGTAATTCCTCTAAAATCAGCCATCTCTCTCAGCCTCTGTGTATAATATGTAGACTGTATACTGTATGCACTGCACAATATATTAAAACCAATCCCTAGCCTGCTAGCAGGTAGCTCCTTAATTTGTTCAAACTCCCAACTCCTAATTAAGTCCCAACCGTATATATATAATACAAGTACCAAACCTAGATAGGTATCTCTCCAATAAAAAAAAAAAAAAACCGAGTAAAGGGAGATCGAGAAGTTGCAGAGAGGGAGGGAGAATGGGAAGAGCAACAGGAAAGGAGATGGAAGAGAGAGGGTGGGAGACAGGTGTCGATCCACTCAAAGCTTCATCCTTCCCCCATGGCCACCTTGATGACGATGGCAGATCCTCTCGAACTGGTCTTTCCATCTATTCCCCTCCTTGTTTCTTTGCATTTTTTTTCCAATATATAATATATCTATGTTGTTTCCTAAATGCGTGGGATATTGGAATGCGTAAACAACGTATCATTGGTGTATAAATTGGAATGGATTAGCCGATCCTTGTAAAAAAAAAAAAAAAAAAAATCAAGTGACAAAAGAAATGATATGTGACATTTAAATTTCATATAATTATCTATATACTGTCTTCTTTGTTTTGTATAGAAAATGATATGTGTGTATAAATATATGCATCCATATATATGAACTACAAATTTAGCATTTCTCCTTGCCCTGATTTAACCATTTCAATGATCAAATTAATTACTAGCTTGTCACATATATCTCAAACTAATACTAATATTATTTGTGCATGTAATTGAATAACCAAAAAACAATATAGGGACGTTGTGGACGGCAAGTGCACACATAATCACTGCCATCATAGGCTCCGGTGTCCTCTCCCTTTCATGGGGCATGGCTCAGCTCGGTTGGGCTGCCGGTGTCTCCACTCTTGTCATCTTCTCCGGCATCACTCTCTATACCTCCAACCTCCTCGCCGACTGCTACCGATCCCCTGACCCTGTGTCTGGCAAGAGGAACTACACCTACATGGAGGCGGTCCGATCTAGCTTGGGTATGATGTACTCCACATCACCATATCCATTCCCTTCTCAACTTACCTTACCAAGCTTTTTGTCTTGCCTAATTTCTTTATGTATATTTGCGACGGTTTTTTTAGGCGACATGATGTGCGTCGCTTGTGCCACTGTTCAGTATGCCAACCTTAGCGGGATGATCATTGGTTACACCATCACAGCTTCCACAAGCATGGTGTAAGTCGACTCTGTTCGGGCTTTGCAACGGAAATAGCGACGGTTCATTTGTTGTGACGGTTTTTTCTTGCATGTTTCAGGGCAGTGCACAAATCAAATTGCTTCCATAAGAGAGGCCATGAAGCTGATTGTAAATTCACCAACAATCCTTACATGATAGCTTTGGGGATCTTTGAGATCTTCTTGTCTCAGATCCCCAACTTCCATAAGCTATCTTGGTTGTCGATGGTCGCGGCTGTCATGTCATTTGGATACTCTTCCATTGGTATCGGTCTTGCAATTACTAAGATTGCTTCAGGTAACATAAATTTTAACTTATACCCTTTCTATTCGATTTTTCGCATTTGGTTCCGTCGCATTAGAAACCATGAAACTTGTGCAGGCAATGTCGGGAAGAGCACGATAACCGGGGTGGAAGTAGGAATGGGTATATCTTTTGCAGACAAGATATGGAGGATGTTTAGAGCTCTTGGAGATATTGCTTTTGCTTATACTTACTCCCAAGTTCTCATCGAAATCCAGGTATAAATATAAAAAAGCGTTACATGTTTAATAACGCTCAGAGGCGGGAGCTAGAGGGGCTCCTTGGGGTCATGTAACCCCATCATCTGACAAATTACTTTGATGTATTCTCCTCATCGATAACTTCGTTTTGATATATAATACGCTCTAATCCCACACCTGAGTAAAAAATTATGAATGTTTGAAAATTGTAGGTGTATTAATCACTTTAATTTTATTTCAATAGACTATAATACTTTTATATTTTACTTAAATTGACATTTATATATTATAATTCATCTCGAGAGCTTCGAAACCATATCTTATATTACTTATTTTTAGAATTTGGTAAGAAGTTACTCAAGTTTCAATTTTTTACATCTAGTTATACATTATTACATGGTAAGAATACAATGTTTATTTACTGTGTTTTATATTCTTATTTTCGTTTTATATCTTTATAGTAGTTTGTAATATCGTTTGACACTAGTTTGTAATATTGTTTGACACTAGTTTGTATTATCAAACACGTTGTGTGTTTTGCGACTTTTTTCTCGATCTTATTGTCTACTACTTAGTGACCCCCGCTCAAAACTTTCTGGCTCTGTCACTTATATCTTTTGAGTGCTACAATATATATGCTCATGGTTTTTGGTTGAATATTAGGACACAATAAAGTCGCCCCCGTCGGAGAATAAGGTGATGAAGAAGGCAAATGTGATGGGTGTGGCGACCACCACCGCCTTCTACATGATGTGTGGTTGCTTTGGCTATGCAGCATTCGGGAACGACGCACCAGGCAACATGCTCACCGGCTTTGGCTTCTACGAGCCCTTTTGGCTCGTCGACTTGGCCAACATCTTCATCGTGATTCACCTAGTTGGTGCCTATCAGGTACATTAATACTGTTTAAATACAACTCAAAATGCCCTGAATCCGAAATGAAGTAACCAAGACCCAATTTGACAAATTGAGCAAATAATACATTGGAGTTTTAGAGTCAAGAAAACAACAACAATATTCTATATTCAGAGGTCTCATTTGGGCTTTATGGGCCAGGTATTTGCACAGCCCGTATACAGCGCAATGGAAAAGTGGGCCCAAAAGAGATGGCCCAAATCCAAATTCGTAAACGCAGAGTACCCAATAGGGGGTAGCAAAGCCGAAGCGCCCATCTTCAGCTTCAACATGCTGAGGCTCACTTGTAGGAGTGGATTTGTGGTGGTGGCAACCATACTGGCCATGGCAATGCCCTTCTTCAACGACATCCTCGCCCTCCTCGGAGCCCTCGGCTTCTGGCCCCTCACTGTCTACTTCCCCATCCAGATGTATATTGCGCAGAATAAGCTGCGTCGGGGGACCGCAAAGTGGTTCTTCCTACAGCTCCTCAACATGTTGTGCTTGGTGGTTGCCCTGGCCTCTACCTGCGCCTCTTTCCAAGGGATCGCCGAGTCGTTCCGCCTTTTCAAGCCCTTCCAGTACAAAGTGTGATGGCCTATTTTACTAATTATGATACAAGTGGAATTGAAAGAAAGATTGATTTTGGCTGTTGAAGTTGTGTTGTTGTGCTTAATTTGATGAATTAAGTTGTATTTTTGTTGACAATGTGATCTTAAGTCGGAATGATATTTTAAGATTCCTTACTTTTCTTCTTCGTTAAAACACATTCATCTTAATCCCAAACTTTAGAGGTACGGTGTAGTATTGTATGGTAAAAAAAATTGTTTAATTTCAAAGGGTGATTAACAACAAATAATTCTAATTTTGGGGTAGTTATGGAAAGGATGAAGTTTCAAGGTTAATTATAAAATCATATTAGGGATGTAATAAATTATGATACCCTAACATGTACAATGGGTGATTTTTCGGATGTTTTAATAAGGTGGGAATTCGAAGTTGTTGCATTTTCGCACGAAGTTGAGAGAAACTCTCATTTGTGATCATGGTGGTTAGGTTCTCCTCATCCAATTCTATCCGGGTTTTGAGCAATCATATCTTCTGAACTCGTTTTTTCGTTCAATTTCCTTTGATTCACCACCCCCTTTGATTCGTGACCGATTTCCACTGGTGTTTCCGGTTAGTGACCATTTCGGATTTCCTCCGTCGGAGCCGCTGCTATATAGCCTTTCCCCTATCCATATTCCCTCATTCTTCAACTCGCCTTGCACCCCGCCAAATCTATTGATACGTCCTTGACTCGGATAGAGCGAGAACAATCGTCCGATTGTCAGGTTGTCAAGGTAAGTCGACTTCAAACTCTGTCTGCAGGAATCCTTGGAGGGAATTCCTTGTGGAATGGCATGAGAACGGGACAACAGAGGCAACAAGGATACACCGGCTACGAACAAAGGCAACATGAGGCTGCTGCAGGAGCCGCGGGCGCGGGTAAGGCGAACAACGAACTCGAATTTTGCGAATTTCTGCTCAGCGATGGACTGGGTTCTTGGGAACAACAACATGTTATCGTAGACTTATGAGCTATGTGTTTGAGTCTATTTCAGATTGGATTTCCCGACATGTACCACTTTCTCTCTAGGATCTCTAATTTCCTTCCCCTAAAAAAAGCTCAAACTTCTCTCCAAGTGCTATACAGGTTGAAGAGAATCGTTCCAAAACACCAGAAACACAAACCAAAACTAATGCAATGATAATGAAGGAAGATTAACAACCAAACAAAACCAGAGCAAAAGAGAAAGTAGAGATTTGTAGCAGTGATTAGCCTCAACGAGGACACCAGCCACCAAGGTCAGAACCTAAAGGGCAAAGAGGCTACAAATCTCTCTCAACACAATGTCACTGAGTGTATTTGGATGGAAGGGAGCTCGATCCATGCTTACAAAGGCCGGAAAGGGATGGAACCCTAGGAATCACATTCGAAGACAAGAACAGAGCTACAGTAAGCAAGCACCTCTCTCAACTCTCATATTAGGGTTTGAAAACCCATATATGAGAGAGCATAAGCTTGAACGACGTCGTTGCTCAAGCTATCTGGAGAGACACAAGGCATCCGAGTGGGCTCAAAGCCCATGGATAGTCGAGATCAGTTTTGGGCCGGGTTGGCCCAAAACCATTACAATCAACCTTACATATAAAACATCCAATTGTGCACTTAGAATTACACAAGGTCGAGAGGGATGAGCCTAACATAGGTTATCGCAATGTTTTGGACATATGTTATTTGGGTTAGGTCACATGGCGGACTCAAGTTGACACGTGGCATGTGGGCATGTGCGTCACCTATCGCTTCAGGATGATCGCCCTATTCCGTCCGCGAATGATCGCTTTCCATTTGTCGTATTTCCGGCCATAATTTAGCCGGAAGATGGAGTGTTTTATTGTTTATTAAAAGGGGTTGCGTCAGAGGTGGTTCAGTGAAAAACCAACATTTAAGGGATGATTTTGAGTGAAATTGTCTATATATATAACTAGTTATCTACTAATTTATCCATAAATAATATATAAATATCATTTGTGAAAATTTTAATTTATTTAAATAATTTAAATTAAGTAGTTTCTCACATTTTATACTATCAAAATGTGAAATGACTATCTCGGGGATTTTGACACATTTAAATAATAAGAATAACAATCACACTCCCGACTTTTATTTAATTATATCCAAAAAATTAAATAAATAAAAATACAAGGGTATTTCAGTATACACGCGACTTTATGAACAGAGGGAGAGTGAGGATGCTCTGCTAATATTATCTTTGAGGCTAATTTTTAAATAGCTTCATAAATTCTTAATTTCTTATACTCTACTAATATTATCATTTACGGTAATTTTAAAATTCCTAGCACAATGTATTTGTCCACGTTGCATTAGTACTTGATGGGTCATTACTGATGCAACGTAGACTAATCAGGAGCATGACATTTGTTATAGGGTGTTGTTAGATACACCGCAAATGATGATTACAGATTTGCACGTCGAAACTAACATGCATGCACGTCCTTATTAACGTGCAAGTGTGGCACTGTGCACGTCGTTAGGAAATTAGGATTTGCGCTCCTTAACAATGTGCACATTGTGCACGTCATTAGCAACGTGCAAATGTGCACGTCATTAACAACGTGCAAATGTGCACATCTTACGTGACGTGCAAACCCTACTTAGGGTTGAAGGTTTAGGGTTTAGGGTTTAGGGTTTACTGACGGTTATTTAGGGTTAATTGAAATAAATTGAAGGGTTTATTTAGGGTTTAGGGTCTAAGTCATTCCGAGCATTGGTGAGTTTAATTGCCAAGCGATAATTAAATGACAAGCAATAATTGTTAAGGTTTTCATTCGGATAATATACGAATGATATTACAAGGCACGGAAAAAAAAGGTTTACATCGATAATTGTAATAGACTGGTGGAATAAAATCAAGGCAAAGTGTAAAGGGCGACCGGACTCGACACGTGTTGTGAGCCTAATTCGCCATGTTTTACATTAACTTTTATATCAATTTCTGCATGCATTTCGTACATTTGGGCTAGAATAATACAAAATTTGTGTAGTTTATGTTTATTTGCAATATATGGAGGTCTACACAAGTTTTTGTTATATTTCGCAGAAATCGGACGCACTTTGGAGCTTAAAGGAAAGTCATGAAGAAGCTAAGGATGGTGCAGCCGGAGAAAAACCCACTTTTCATCATTCACCAATCTGAATCAAGTTCTGATGTATTCATGAGAGTTGTAGACCTCGAAAAGAGCTTTCTAACGCATGTTCATATGCGTCAATCGAATGATCGAGGACTCGAGAAAGTGCGTTTCAAGAACAGAGCAGAATGCTGAGAACTGTCAAGAAGGTCGATATCGACCTTACTTGGTCGATATCAAGTGGAGCAAATCGACCAGAAATGCCAGAAATCGATTGGAGTAACTCGAGCAACACAGAAGAGGTCGATATCGACTAATTTTGGTCGATATCGAGTAAAGACAACTCGAAATCCATTCCAGAAGTCGAGAAGAAAGGTCGATATCGACCTAACTTGGTCGATATCGAGTAACCTCTAGAAGCCGATTTCGAGCAGTCCGAGTCCAAATTCCGAGCTGGATTTCTTCCACATGAAGCAAAGGATATTCTATCAAGATGGAAGATATTTATGTACTTTAGTAATTTAATTTGCCTATGGGGAATTTTATTTGTTTTATTTCTTTTATTTATCAAACATTTATTTTAGGAAATAGATAGATAGATTTAGATAGAGATAGACTTTCTCCTTCCTTGGATAGCAAGAATTGTGGCCTATAAATAAATCCCTAGGGGCTGATTTTCCAACATTCAAGCTAAGTCGTCTTCGAGCGCAAGAAGAGAGAGAGGAGGGGGAGGAACGCTTGGAAGGTTTTTAAAATTTAGTTTTATTTTTAATGTCAAAGTTATTTTCTTTTATTATGTTTTGTTTCTAATTTCCTTCTTCTAGGGTTGGGTTGATCCCAAGATAGATATGTGTGTTTGATTTATGAATTTATGAATTTGTATGTCTTTATCATCATCTACCTATGTGCTTAATCCTTTGCGTGAGTCAAGGAAATTCCTTATTTGTGATATTGAAGCGAAATCGGTCTTATTATGAATTTGGATAGTAATTAGGGTTTGCTTGCGAAAGTTGGTTGATCCTAATCAAGAAAAGGTAGTAACACTTAGGGTTTATGCGAAAGCCTCTATATTCCTATTTGTTAATAACGAAAGTTATTTGATATAAAGCATGTATCTTTATGTGAGTTATAAATCTACACATATGTTTATTGTTGTGGTGATCTCTAACATTGGAAGTTTGCACCTTTATTATTCTATTTTTGTTATTTCAAAGTTTTTGCATATATCCACTCAACATCAAACCATCATTCCCTCTCCATCCCTCGACATCGACCAAGTCTCAGTCGAAGCCGACAGCAACCCTCGCCACTTTTTCCCGCTATTCCCTGAACCCCAAAACACACTAAGCCTAGAACCTTTGACTTCTCTCCTGAGGACGAACCTGACTCCCCTATACTATAGCAGGGGTCTTGACTATAAATTTATTTGGTCGAGAAACCCTCTCGTCAACACGTAAGGCTCGAAATATGTCAAATCTAGCTTGAAACGGAGCATCCCATCCTTCGACGCTTGGTTGATGATGTGCAACCCATTCTGGCGCAGGTGGCGGAATAGGAGCGTTAGGACGCAACCAGATCTATGAGAACGGAAAATTAGAGTTAGAGTATTGACATATAGATGAAAAGCAAGAATAGGTAATAATATAAGACGTTTGAAGTTGTACCGCGGCAAAATAGTCTTGGTTTCCGATGCAGGCTAAACCAAGGGTTACTGATTGAGGGTTGTTAGCAGGTGTCGACGAGGTCATGGGGAGACATGTGAACGGATGATGCCAAGCTAGGACGACGAGAGAAATCTGATATACCGTTGCAAATACTAAACCCATGATGGGTAGCTCTATCCACCATCTCCTATCACCATGCACAGGTCCCGTCCATCTCTGGTTGTCGACGAACTGCTGGAATGAGTACCTTCCCATATAACAACCGGCGTAGAGATCGCCGTGATCCTCCAAGTGATTGCATAATAACATTTTGAGTTTCGGGAAAGCAGACTCGCCGATCGGTGATGTCAATGACGCCAAAGCACGGTAGCCACAATGACCATCTCCAATAGTGTCCCTCACACCCTCAATATGTCCGAGCATGAAGGGATCAACATTGTTTCGACCCTAGTTGAACCCTCCGAACACATCATCACGTCCACGTCGAGCTGAGGTCGCTTGTGGACGATGTCGAGCAGCATGTCGAGCAGCACGTGCTTATTCTCTCTCAAAATTTACCCTGAACTCCTCGTATGGCAACGGGTTGGTTCTGCAAGCATTCCTCGACCCCCGAGGCCTCCCTTTCGATCGGACGCTTGCAGATGAGGGTGGGTGGAGCTCATCGTCGCATACATTGTTGGAAGCCGTGTATGAAGATGACAGCTCATACGGCAGTGGGGTGTCGTCGATGTCAGTCCATGACAAATCCATCCATAACATGTGGATGTCCTCAACGGGTATCGGAGTACCGGAACTGACGTACGCCTGAATTTCATGGACACAAGGGATCCCGTAACAAACCCTCTAATATTGGTCCGTGCATTCCGGAGGAATGTTTTGGTTTACGACATCCTGCCATAACTTGTACAGATAGTCGAAGCACTTTTTGGAGATTAAAGTCTTTACCTCATCAAAAATATTGACTTTATACGCCGTCGTTGGCCATTTGTAGCGATCGATCTCCAAAGCAGTTTGCAGCTCATGCAGTTGGCAATCGTTGACTCTATGGATTGCATCGATCACAATGTGAAAGTCACCAGTCGATGAGTGCAGTGCCTCCTTGAGAACCCTGTGTTGACCCTCAACTCTGTAAACAGTTTCACGTAAACATTGAAGTTCATACCACTAAATGTTTGATATCATATCAGATTGTAACGGGCGCGGGGTCGATGAGCGGCCCGTGTCTCACGATCCACTGGTCCGTAACCAGCACAACGGGGGGCCCACCAACGTGTTTGTATAAGCTCAGGTCATGTGGGGTCACCTGGTAGTACTCGGCGATTGTGAGGATCAGCTCTGCCGCGCCCCGGTGTGACAAACACGGCAGACCCTCAATCCGAACCCCTAGGAAGCAGTTGACGTTGTGCAGCGTGATGGTCATCTCGCCCCACGGAAAATGGAAGAAGCTGGTCTCCGGATGCCAATGCTCTAGAAACGCGGTGACCGTAAACTCGTCAACACCCTTCCAATGAAGGGCCCGCAGCTACGGGATGCCGGATGGAATCAGATCCTGCCATCTAGTCCCCGGGCCCTCGAAGATATACGGGTCAAACGACAGTAGGTGACTCGCCCGATGGTGACACTTCAGCAACGACAGATCCATAGTCGGACCCTCCACACCCGTTATGCTCGGTGGTACCTGTAGGACACCAGCAGATCGCCCGGAGGCAAGTATGGGTCGACCTGCGCAACCGGTGCCGCAGCCTGTGCAGGGATGGGTGCAGGCTCCTGCTGCCCTCCCCCACATGCCCCTGTCCCTCCTTCTTCTCCTGCCGCTCCTGCTGCCTATCCTGCCCATCGTCCACCCCCTCCACGACGTCAGGGATGGTGTTATCCGTTGAAGCCAAAAAAATCGGCGGTGGTGTGGATGTCGAAGCCTCAGCGTTGTGGGTGGAGGAAGTAGGAGCCTCGTGGATGCCTGAAGTAGATGCCTCATGGATGGTGGGAGGCAGCCGAGCAGGCAGTCTACCCCCGTGGGCCCGTCAATCTGTAACTACATCAGTGATGCAGCTGCTGAGTACATAGACGGGCTCCAACGAAGGCTGCTGCCCATCCGTCGGATCGCCAGAAGAGCGGAAATCAGGCAGACCCCGCCAGAAGCTGTCATCCTCGTCAGCCGGGGGGGTCCCCATGGACTGCTAGTAGCCCTCTGCAGACATCAGTAGATCATGTATTGTATGTGTCTCATCCTCTCTAACATGGGGTACCGTCTCCCTCTCAGCTCCTCCCTCGATCATATCCTCTCCCCCACCCTCTAACATAAGCTGACTGACCGCTGCTCGGTCGTCGATCCTAACCGTCCGTAGGGTACCATCAGTCCTTGTGGTCAACGAAGTGTGTATGCACATCGATAACGACGTGCATATAATGCACGTCCTTTTGAACATGCATTATATGCACGTCGATATCGACGTGAAAACCCTAACCCCCCCCCCGCCTAACCATAAACCGTAGCCCAACCCTGAACCCTAACCATAAAACCCTCCCTAGCCACTTTACCCGATGTCATTGAAACCCAAATCCCTAACCCTAACCCGCTTACCCACCAAGACGTGAGGAGAGTATAGTTGAGTTGTGGATTATCCATTAAGCAAGAGTTCACCCACCAAGACGCAAGAACTCAGCAGTCCACTAGGTTAGCCATTTGGTTGAGGATTGATTCAAGATGGACTAAACAGTAGTTACATACAGATTGAAATAGAAATATAATATCAAATAGTGAATATAATATAATATCAAACAGTGAATATAATATAAAGACAGGCTATATGTACATCATGACAATCTAGTGCCATACAACATCATCTAATATCTCAGTAACCTCATCTAACAACTGATGGATCTGAGGGTGGGTGGCCAGGGCCCGTATAAAGCCCTCTATCTCATGCATCCGGGCTGCTACCGCCGGAGGGATAACTGCAGGGTGAGGCAGTTCCACCCATGGATCCATGCCGATCGGGTTGACAAGCATTGGAGGGTCCGGATGGGGTGGCGTGGTGGGAAGCACGTACGACCAGCTCTGAGATGCGTACCAAGCCTGTACTTAGCAGTGACACTGGCCTGACAGTCCTCGCTAGTGCGTCTGTGATCAGGCAGCCGGTAAAAGCGACCGTCGTCCTGTAAGTCCTGCCCCCTGTCGTGCGCGACGTCAAACACGACGACGTACTTCGCCTCAAGGTGGCGCCGCGACTGACCTGCCTCGGCTCGATGACGGCCTGCGGGACCCCCTAGACTCGTCCAAACTGCCGAAGGCACCTATCGGGCATATATGGCTCCTACTCCCCGCAGAATGTGATGGTGCCCCGGTAGGTGGACTGACGGTACTCGCCGTCGAACTCCAGATCATGCCCAAAGGGCATCCACTCCACCTATACATAAAAAAAGCATCCGTAAGTCACATTTATGAAATATATGTCATATAATTAGAGCCTCGAAGACATACATCGGCAACGGTAAGGCGGTCGACCTCATCCCGCATCTTCTTCACCTTCGTCAGCTTGGCCGTTGGGTTTGTGCGGGTAGGCGCCTTCGGAGGGATGAACTTCGCATACTAGCATCGATCGGCCATCCTAGCCGGATCACTGGACAGATCGCCTCGGAAGCAAGGGAAGTACGCCCATATCCAAGCCTTGACACAAAACACAATGTGGTTAGAATATAATATATATATTACTAAACTATATAACAAATCCAGCGGTCGCGTATCTGCAGTAGCGGCGTGCATCCATCTACACCCTTCGCGCCTGCTCGGGTAGCCTCGCCTAGGGCCCTGTAGAGACAGGCAAGGGCACCTGCACCCCATGCAATGCGGGCCGTCCAGGCGATGTCCCAAGCAAGGCCGAACATCTTCCATGGGACCCGGCTTTGCGACTTGTCCACAAATAGAGTCGCGGCGAGAGCGGTGGATAGGTACCCAAGGTGCAGAAACTGACGCTGTTCAGGGTCATCCTATAGCTGCCCCCCCTCCCGTATGCATGCTGATCATAATCTGCTCAGGATCAGCTGTGGCCTCGGGGTCAGATCTACGGGGAAGAGTCAAAGAGGATGCCTAAATGGCTGACTCGCCGAACTCAGATCTGCGGGGAGAGAGATTTCAATCGAGAGAGATCTTGGAGAGAGATCTCAGATCTGCAAACGCCGAGTGGCCGTGGGGAAGAGAGTGAAAGAGGAAGTCTGAATGGCTGAATCGCGGAACTCAGATCTGCCGTGAGAAAGATCTCAATCGAGAGAGACCTTGGAGGGCAAACTTCGAGTCTAAACGGAGAGAGATCTCAAATCATGGGGAAGGGAGTGAAAGAGAAAGCCTGAACGGCTAGACTTGTGGAAGTGGGAGAGGCAGACGGCTCAAGACAATTAAAATCACAAGTAAACCTAGGGGTAAACTTGTAATTTCCCTACCCTAATCGAGCTTTTGGGCTCGGTTCGGGCTCGGTTCGAGCCCAAAACAATGTTCAAGCTCGGCTTGTTTAATCTTTATGAACGAGCCAAGCTCAAGCTTTTTCAAGCCGAGCCCGAGTCGATCCCGAGCTGTTCGGTTCAGATAATGTTGTGAGCCTAATTTGCCATGTTTTACATTGACTTTTATATCAATTTCTGTATACATTTCATGCATTTGGGTTAGAATTGTACAGAATCTATATTGTTTATGTTTATTTACAATATTTGGAGGTCTACACGAGTTTTTGTTATATTTCGCAGAAATCGGACGCACTTTGGAGCCTAAAGGAAAGTCATGAAGACATTGGAGAAGCTAAGGAAGAGCACTGGAAGTTGCAGCTGGAGAAAATGCCACTTTTCGCCATTCATCATTCTAAATCAAATTCTGATGTCTTCATGAGAGTTGCAGCCCTAGAAAAGATCTTTCCAACGCATACTCATATGCGCTAATCGGACAAACGAGGACTCGGGAAAGTGCGTTTCAAGAACGGAGCAGAATGCTGAAAGCTGACAATTCTACCCGACGTCGAGTACTTTAGTCGATGTCGAGTACATTCAGTCGAATTCAGCAAGTCGAGCACGAGCAGAGCCACACTCGAGAGGAAGAAATCTACTCGACGTCGAGTAAACTACTCGATGTCGGGTACTCATATCGACTCCAGATGGTAGTCGAGCTCAAGTACATCCGAGGAGAAGAAAAGTTACTCGACGTCGAGTACTTTACTTGATGTCGAGTACTCACCTGTGTCAAACCAAGTTGAGATCTAGTGGATTCCGAGCCTTATGGATTACTTACAAGTGAAGATATGTGGAATTCTATCCAATCAAGTGAAGATCTATCAAGATGAAAGAGGATTTATCCACTTTAGATATATTTCCTTAGAGATTTATTTGTTTTAATCACAAGTTTTGTCATAAAGCCTTAGATAGATAGTTTTAGATATAGATAGAGTATTCTTTCCTTGGATAGCGAGGATTAACTACTATAAATAAGGCCTTAGGAGGCTGATTTTGGGACATTAAAGAAAAGCCATCTTCGGGCGAAAGGAAAGAGGAGAGAGAGGATGAATGTTTGGAAGGTTTTGTAAGTTTAAGTTTTATTTTGAATGTTAAAGTTAGTTTTTTTTTATTAGGTTTTGTTTCTAATTTCCTTCTTCTAGGGTTGGGGTGATCCCAACAATAGATATGTGTGTTTAATTTATGAATTTTTATGTCTTTATCATCATCTACCTATATGCATAATCCTTTGCGACAGTTGAGGACAATTCCTTATTTACAATTATGAAGCGAAAGTGAATTAATTATGAATTTGGATAGTAATTAGGCTTTGCTTGCGAAAGTTGGTTGATCCTAATTAAGAAAAGGTAGAAACAAATTAGGTTTTTATACGAGAGCCTCTATCACCTAAATTGTTGGAATTTGCGAAAGTCGATTCTTTGATATAAAGCATGCATCTTTATATGATTTATAATCTACACATATGTTTATCGTTGCGGTGATCCCTAACCTTGGAAGTTTGCATCTTTATTTATTTTATTTCATTATTTTTATTGTGCAAAGTTACCCGACATCGACCACCTATTCTCCTACCATTCCCTCGATGTCGACCAATTCTTCTCGACATCGACATCAATCGTACACCTTTTCCCGCTATCCCTGAACCCCAAAATACACTAAACCTAGAACTACTGTCTTCTCTCCTGACGACGAACCTTACTCCACTATCCTATAGCGGGGTCTTGACTATAAATTTATTTGGTCGAGAAACCCTCTCGTCAGATAACAGCCCTACCCACGGCTATTCGACTTGTCCCAAAAGGGGTATCTATAACATCTACATGCATCCTTTGTAACAATGTAGTTGAAAATGATTCACATCTTTTCCTAGAATGCAAATATAATAATATTCTCTCAAATCTAAGCAACAGATACTTGTCAAACTATTCACAATATGATCACTGTAATGGCCCGAGTTAATAATCCCGAGTTATGTTCCGAAGGGTTGGAGTCCTTCATTCGGATCTTGCAATCCAAGTACATGTCGAATATTTCAAAACAAAGTGTTAGAGTACAAAGAGGGATTTCGAACCCAAAATAACGTAAGGTCTGGTGGAGACCCGGTGTCAACACACCTATACCTATCCTATAATCTAAGTCATGGGTAAACCATTGAAGTCTAAAAGCAAGCAATCTTCATAAAATCCATACAAGGGTGCCACGGCAGAACCGGGTCAAAACCAAAATACGGGCGAGTGAAATACTAGGTACCAAAACATAATAAGAGTGCGGGTATAATGCCAGCCTCCCACATTCGCCTAAAGAGTACCCTCACCACTATAGCATGCAACACGGATAGTCAAAGTGCATATTTGATACCTAAAAAAATAGAAGGGGGAATGGATCAAATTGAGCCACGCATGCGAGTCTTGGAGACCTCGTTGCGGCCACATAATACACGATATACCTAATAAAGATGCTTCTAATGCAGTCTTGGAATCGTAAACACTCAAGCATGCTAGCAGTTTATATAATGCATAAAAACTACAGAATAGGATCCTGCACAGAATGCCAAGTGGCATATCCCTCTCCTACCTCTACACCCATTCTCGTTAGTGTAAACACCGGTCGAGTTCGTGCTAGCTCATCATAAAATAGCATATCTCATGTTCATGCTCATTCTCGTATCATATATCATGCTCATATTATTTCATTTATCAAGATATCGTATCATGACCAATGACTCGAGAGGAACAAATCCGATGAGGCTGGTTTGTTCTATGACACTAGCAAAAGACTCTAAGACTCACATTTAATGGTCGTTCTATCAATCACATAGAGTAAACATATGCTCATTCAAGTTGTGAAAAACCTAAGCATGCTAATACATGATCATGCTGGATGCAACACCTATTATACTACATGACAACAGGCATGAGAGTCCAACTTGAGTAAACCCCAAAGGAACTTACCTGGAAGTGCAGAATAACAAAAGGCAACAACCAGGAATATAGCAAGCCAATACGTCACAGATGATCACCTAAAAGATATTAGTGACATAAATGAGTCTACTTCTAAAGTTACACAAGGCATATAAGTATCGCACACAAGTTCACATAGTCAGAGATCTTATCATCATAACTTCCATATCATCATCATCAGTTCATCTCAAAAGTCATCGCATAACATCAACATAACTGATAAAGTACCATCTCAACTTACCAACTCAATATCTCATCATGGATTAACTCATCATCATCTCATATATAGATCTTATCATACTCACATCATCATATAACATAACATACTTTCATACTTAAGAACAAATCAATAATCATGCTTACACTCAATCACATAAGATTCATCATGTTATTTAACAAGTCAGTTCAAGTAAGAAAACTCAAGTTAGGTCAAATTCCACTTTCAAATCCAATTCAAATAGTCAAGCAACTTCCGACCTTTGAAAATGTTACTCAAATCCTTTGAAAACCAAGTTCACGTAATGAGTCATGCATTTCGAAACCTCAAGTCACATAAGGCACATGTATCATTTAGCATCAATACCATTTAAATCACATATGAAAACATAGCAAGAATCCCAACCCAAACAGACAAACAACAACTAGACTAAACCAGCCAATGGGATTTTCGCCGCGGTGAAACTATGGTGAAACCCGTCCAGCAAGCTCCCCGCGGGTTGTGGGTTCTCGCGGCCGCGGATGACTTTCGCCGTGACAAAACCTAGTTTCGCCGTGGCGAAGCCGGTTCTCTAGGGGTCCAAGCCTGATCCTACTCGCCACGGCTACGAGGGTTTCTCTCTACGATGAGACTCGTCTCTCAAGGGCACCTGAGTGGCCCGCGACAAGCAAGTCGCTTCCGCATCTTTCGCCACGGCGGAACACAGGTTTTGTCGTGGCAAAAGGTCACTCTCTACTGCTAGTTCTTGTTCGCCGCGGCGAGATTATGTGGAGAAATTGCAACTGGGCTCGATTTGAGCTTTGTTCAGGCTGCCATTATTAGTCTTAGCCCTTCTCAGGAAGAGGAGGAACCAAAAAGGTAAGGTGGAAGTGGATAAGAGAGACACGAGGGTTGTGTTTAGGGTTTTCTTTGTGTTTAATTTTATGGTGGGATGAAATGATGCAACAAATATGATTTTTATAGAGCAAAAGGGAGGGCTTGGTGTGGTGATTTTCAAATGCAAGCACAAGGAGACAAAGGTTGCCTCTTTTCCATTTTTAGTGAGTACAAGCGTGGGAGAGATGAGGGGGGGGGGGGGGGGTGAGATGTGGGTGTTTTTCTCATTTGGTAAATGGGGAAGATGGAAGGAAGGTTCCTTGAATTTCAAATGATCACAAGGATCAATTTGGGCTGAGAATTTTGGTTCATAGGTGAAGGGAGAAGACAAGATAGGCAGGAGGGGAACAAAGTGGAAGCAGCATGAAAACGTGAAATGCAAATTCCCGAAAGTTAGTTCCCGACACCCGCTCTCTCGATCTCACCCCGACTCGGTCAAAATAAGGTTTTGAAATCAAGAGGATATTGACACCCGGATGTGTTTTCTAATCCCGATGTGAAGAGTCGTAATAAATCTTCGAATGTTCGAAATTAGATCGAAATCCGATTTCAGGATTTTAAAATATAAATATCAAGGTGAGGACGAGGGTTTTCAAATTATTCGAAACCTCCGACTTAAATTCATTTTTTAATAAAATCAATTTAAGAATCCAAGGTCCTTAAAATCACGAGCTCCAGAGAAATAAAACCTATATATCTTAGCCTTCTCTGGTTGAACACTTCATAACAAGACGAAAGAGAAGCCTGCTTTTTCTTGGTGGACAACTTGATTTGTTAGGAACAAGTCATAAAATGAACCCCCGGAATCATCTAGTGAAGTGAAACAAATAGTTCTAATCCACATAGATAACTAGCACAAGGCGTGTAACTTCAATCCGGACCCCATTACTAATCATGATCAATATCGCAATAGAAACAACAGAATTGGAACACGACCGCCACATACATCTGCTAAATGGAAAAAAAACCTAATGGTGGTATTTTTAAACTCAACTTTGATGGCTTCTCTCTCCCAAATTACGACAACATCATCGACTTTATCATCCGAGACTAGGAGTGTAAACCTATCAATATCTGTTTTAAGAGGGTTGGGCAGCAAACTCCAATCATGGCTGAGGTACTTGCACATACTGAAACACAAGTATTATAACTACTCCAACTTGGTATTAATAAAATACATATAGAAGGGGATTCCTTGATTATTATCAATCATTTTAAAACAAATAGAAAATGTCCTTAACAAATTGAAATGATTATGTCAGACATTAAAATCCTTCTATCTTTTGTGAGAGATAAGTTTTTTCTCTCATATTCGCCGAATTGGCAATAGAGTGACTGATAAGGTTGCAGACTTTTGCCTCTCTGTGAGGAATGTCGATATTTACAACGACGTAGATCTTCTAGACCTCATCCGCAAGGATACTATCGGGTAGGTTTTTTCCTGCAAAATTCTTAGCTAATTTTGAGAGTGAGAGAGAGAGAGATCAGGTGACAAGAGGAAAACATGTCGTTGTTCTTGCCAAAGAATACTCAAACTCACAACTAGTATAGTGTGTAAGCAAGAGGTCGATCCACAGGGAAATCTATCAATTCAAGTGCAAGTCTAATCACTAATAGAGAATATGGGGGGTTTTGGTGTGAAAAAGATCCGCCTTTTATCAAGCGGAAGCAAGCAAACAAAGTAAATTGGTTTTAGAATGTAGTGGAGAGAAATAGGTTCACCTACAATTTATCACTTCGATTGATGAATTCGATCTTTGTTTCAGCCTCTAGTTCTTGTATTTTCCTAACAATGTGCTTGTCCAGATCTTAGGTAGATTACTAGTCCTACGAGTCCTAGCAACCCTTATCTCTAAATAACCCTAACACGGTTAAGATTCAACCTAGAGATAGCATTAAGATTATGAATTAACCAAGGTACACATAATATCAAGCTACGAATCGATATTCAACATGTATTCAACTTCCTACACATCCAATTAGTCCTACGAGTTCTAAAGGGATATGATTGCCACTTGGGTTAAGGTTCGCTACGAGGAATCTGCAAAACCCTAGCAATTGAATGAATCTACTCTAACTAGTTGATCAGGCCAGAGAGAATAAAACACATTCAAGCAATTAAGCACAAAGAAGTCAAAACATTGGAATAGGAATAAGAACTAGATTAAGAAACTCACAATTCAACAATCAAAGATCCAAACTGTAGGCGAAACCTTGAGAGTTTAGTTGCTCATGCTCAACGACGCTCTCAACAATGGAATAAAGTGTATAAGTTAAGTGGTAGAATAAACTAGAAAAGTCTTAAATAGTGTTTTGAAAGTCGGTCAAACAACTAGACAAAAACCCTAATTAAAAACCTTAAACTGAATGTTGCGTTTCTGCACTGGCCGCCCGGCGGCCAGGCCAGGCCGCGGGGCGGCCGGCGATCAGCGAAGTCCTCCGGTTTTCCCTTCGAGCCGCGGGGCGGCTGGCGATCCTTCCGAGCTTCTTCTTCCTTGTCTTCGCAGCTTCTCTTCTCTTCTTTAGATTGTTTTCGCTCTTTTCCAATTCATTTCACCTTCAATCTACTATACCTGAAATAGACCATAAAATCATGTAGATTCCGCCTCTTCCAACTCAACAAGTAATTATGTAAATTCAACCAAATATATGCAATATTCACACCTAAACTATGCTAAATGCAATCTATTAACACTAAATATGCTCTATCATCCGGCCTAGTTGCTAAGTTCCAAACGATTATGAAGAAAGAAGATGGATTTTAAATTTAATTATGTTGGGAGGCACGCTAAAAATTAATACTGATCCATACGATTATAAAATATTTTTTAGACCTCATCCATAAGGATGGTATTGTGTTTAAATATGATATTGATATTAAAAAAAAATCGAAAGAATAAAAATTGATTGCATAAAAATTTGATAGATTTAAAAGTGAACAGTGAGATTTAAACTAATGACCTCTTGCATTACTTCCTTTTTTCATATAAGGATAAATTCGATTTTCTAGACAAGTCTAGAGAAATCGAGAGCCCGAACAAGCCGAAAGATGGAATAACCATCATGTACAATCAGAAACAAATAACAGAAGCAAATGACTGAATGTAAATAACAAGAAGCAAATGACGGAAATAAAAATGAAAAAATAAAGTACAATCCATCTAGGCTGTAAAATACAAACTAGCAGAACCAATGAACCAATCAGACAAGCATAAGATGCACACAGAGAACTCTGAGGATCACTAGGGGACACCTCAACTAGGACTCTAAACAGAATCAACAGGTATTGATTGCATTACCACGATGTCTACTTGCTTGACAAACCAGCCACCGTTCACATGAAACCCTTACCAAAGCAAGAAAAGTAAAGTACACCAACCCACAGACCAAAACTCTAGTCAAACCATTACCAAAACAAATTCCAAAAACCCATCTCACACCCTCATAGACGATAACAAGATCGTAATAGGCTACCACAAGGGTAACCAAAGTAGAGAAAACAACAACATTAAACAGGCTAAAAGGCAGAAAAACGGTTAGAAAACGAACCGATGAGGCTCTCATGATTTTTTTTTTGGTTTTTCAAATAAACTCAAAAGCATTTTTACAACGCTATACAAAAAACAACAGGGATCCAACTCAGGATAGCCTCAACTGGATTCGAAGGCGCCGCTGAGAAGGCGGCTCGAGGCCAGAGCGGAGGCTAGAGACGAGGGTGTCCTCGAAGAAGGTTGCACCGAGGGAAGCTTGGGGTTGAAGACGAAGAGGGGTGGGGATGACTGTGGTGTACCAGGTGTTCCCGGATGTGAGGACGGTGACTGGTTGCTGTTAGGCACGGTGATGAGGGCGGGTGGCAACACGAAGAAATATGCCTCAGAAAGAGAGCGTGTTAGGTCATGCACGTGGGAGCCTTGTCTTCATTGATCTTCAAGTGCAAGTTCCTTTTCCTTTTCTTTCTTTATCAAATAAGTTAGACAAGATTTATATTTTTTATACTCCCTCCGTTCGCGAAAATATTCCATTTTAGAGGTTTGATTTTGTTCATAAAAGCATGTCATTGTAGGTATTTTAGCTTCCACTTTATGAAAATGCCCTTGACGTGATTTATGGGTTGTGAGTTGTAGTTTTCGATAAAGTAAAAAAGTAGAGTAATAAATGAGAGTAAATTAGTAAAAAAAAATGAGTATATTATTGACTTTCTTAAAAATTGTGGAAAGAGTTAAAATGACATGTTTTCGCGAACGGACTATATATTTTATTTTTCTACTTTTTTTTAATTCTATATATTTTCGTCGTGAAAGTGAGAGGCGGTCGCCCCTGCCATTGAGACCAGTGGCGGATCTATGGGGGGCTCGGGGTGGCTGAAGCCCACCTATCTTGAAAAAGGGTATAAGTATATTTATATATCTGTTAATTTAGTAATATATAAAAGTTAAGTAAAACAAAATCACAAAAACATATTGGCTCAATGGTTAGCAAGCGAGTGCTGTTTAATTACGGGTGCAGTCGTCCCAGGTTCGATTCCCATTCCTTACTCTTTTGCAATGTATCTGTTTTTTTTAAAACATCAAAACCTCTTTTTTTGACGGAATACAGCGACAATCAACCCCAGCTTTCGCGCGCACACAACAAAGGAGAAGGCGAATCCCCAAGGAGTCGAGCCAAGCAGGCCGCCGACATTGCTGCCAGTGCCACCTCCGGCCGACCTGGTACCGGCGGCACACCATCGCAACATGCTGTCTCCGAAGGCGTATACTGGCGAGCACTCTCATTTCCCGCTGCGAAATCTTCAATCCTTCACTCCTTTGATCTAGATTTCAAGGTTTGTTAGTTTTCTTCCACTTCCTTTGAATTTGATTGTTTTTAAGTTCAATGGATTGATTGATAATCAATTTAATTAGATTAGAATTTGTGGATTTGAGAATCAATTTGGAGAATTTCGATTAGAGTTTATGATTTGTAAGAAATAGGTTTGTTAGTTTTCTTCATCTTCCTTTGAATTTGATTGTTTTTAAGTTCAATTGATTTATTGAGAATCAATTTAGATTAGAAGTTGTGGATTTGAGATTCAAATTGGGGGGGGGGGGGGGGGGGTTCGATTAGGGTTTATGATCTGTGAGAAATAGGTTTGTTAGTTTTCTTCATCTTCCTTTGAATTTGATTGTTTTGAAGTTTAATTGATTGATTGAGAATCAATTTAGATTAGAAGTTGTGGATTTGAGAATCAATTTGGGAGAGTTTCGATTAGGGTTTGTGGTATGTGAGAAATAAATTTGTGACTTTGTGCCTTTGTGATTTAAAAATTGAAATCGTGGTTGTTTATGATTTGGAATTGTGGTTTGTGATTTTGGTTGTGAGAAATGGATTTGTGAATTTGTGGTTTGTGGATTTGTTTTGTTCTTTACAATTTTCAATCAAAATTGCCACATAAATGCACAGAAAATATCAGACAAGCTAAAGGTTGAAGCCAATGATATTAACCCACGAAGCTTGTTCCCAAAATCTAAAGACAAAACTCTGAGCTAACTCAATGAACTCAAAATTTTTATATCTTTTTTTCAATGAAATTATGTATTCGTATGGATCGTGTGTTTGTGTAAAGTCTCTTTTCTCGAAAAAAAAAAAATTTAGCCTCCCTTAAACAAAATTTCAGATCCGCCACTGATTGAAACGATTCACTAATCATTCAAACTAGGGAGGAGAGTTGAAAATTCATCCTTCTTTGACCACCTCCAAATTAAGACTGCTCCATCCTGCATTTTCAACTTGAATACGTTGACGTTGACGTTGACATAGACTCCGTAAAGGATCACTTTTATCATCTAGTACCCTCCGGTGCTCCCTTCGATATATTTCAAAATTATTTCAAAACTAAATAAATATTAAAAAATATTTTTAAAATTCTATATCCTTATATTGATATGTTTATAAAATTTTATAATGAAAAATCATGTTTTAAAAATATATATAACTTAAATATCTATTATTTTAGAAAATAATTTTTTATTAATTTTTAAAACAAGAATTCTAATAATAAAATTTTATAAACATATCAATATAATGATATAGAATCTAAAAATATAGTTTAATTTTTTTTTCAATGTTTATTTATATCCGAAACAATTTTATAATACACCGGAGAGAACACGAAAGTAGACTAGAGGATCCGAATTGTTGTAGGAGTGGGTTTGTGGTGGTGTCAACCATGGCCATGGCTAGACCTGTCAAACGGGTCATTCGGGTCGGGTTCGGGTCGGGTCACTTCGGGTTTCGGGTAAAACGGGTCTCGGGTAAAACGGGTTTCGGGTTTTTCGGGTTAACTCGAACTCGGGTTTGATCGGGTTTCGGGTCGGGTTCGGGTCGATTTCGGGTTTGTCAGTTTTTTCTTTTTTAAATTAAAAAAATCATTATTTGATAATTTTGTGATAAATTTTAATTATATATAAAAAAAATTAATTAAATATAATTATAAATCAACCGGGTCAGTCGGGTCACCGGGTCAATCGGGTAAATCGGGTCAAAATTACCGGGTCAATCGGGTCACCGGGTCGAAACCCAGATTACCCGGAAAATTTCGGGTTTTTCGGGTTCGGGTCGAAAAAAAATTTCGGGTCAAAATTTTCGGGTTCGGGTCGGAAATTTTTCGGGTCGGTCGGGTCGGGTCATCGGGTCGGGTTGTGTTTTGACAGGTCTAGCCATGGCCATGATAATAGTAATATCCTTCTTCAACATCTTCAACTACCTCCGATCCAAAAAGGACGTCGTTTGACTTTTTAACACGTATTTTAAGGAGTTAAAAATTATATAATATATTAACTTTTTTGTTATTATTTTTTTATAATCTAATACTTATTATCAACAAATATTAAGCTGTAAAAAAATAATTTTAAAAAAGTTGATATTTTATATAGTTTTTAGCTCCTTAAAATACGTGTTAAAAAGTCAAACGACAATCTTTTTGGATCGGAAGGAGTAACATATATGTGTAGTTGAAGATATTAAATGTTCACAAATCTGATGGTTGTGATTAAACCTAAAAGAAAATCAATTTTTTTATTAAATTCAGTGAGACCCACACACAATTTTGATATGTGGTGAGTAGTTTCACTCTCTTTCACATGTATGTGGTTCCCTTTGAAAGTTTAAAAAAAAAATTTTTTTACAATTTTTTAAAGAATTTCAATGGGTTTTTAATATATAACTAGCCTATAACCCGTGCGCAACGCACAGGATTTTAAATTAATCTAAGTAAACTAATCATATTTTTCGGATGTTATCGTATTATTTATTGCCGTATATGTAAATTTTTCTAATAATTTAAACTAACAAAACGATATTGCTAACTATTTTAATAATTTACTAATAATTTTCTAGTACATCATTATTATTATTTGCCTACTCTATTTTTTTTATTAAGTTAAGAATATAGGCGTATTATTAATTAATTTGCATTATATACACATAGAAGAATTAATTTGCATTACATACACATAGAAGAAGGATTTTTTTTAAAATATTCACAATTAAATAAATTAGCAAAATGTTCATGATTTTAAAATATTTACCAAAATGTTAAAAAATTGCAGGTCCGATAGAACACGAGATTAAATCCGCATGTTACATGTAAACCCAATTTTTGAACCGGGCTTGGAAGAGATATGTACTTTTCTTATAGACACGCGGATGAAGTTTTGTATTTTTTTTTATACCCAGACACCGGGGTTGAATAGTATGGTACCCTTGCGTAAACTCCATAAAGTATGAGATTTATAAATTATTTTATACAATGTTCCCTATCATAATACATATAAACAAAGTTTAATTAGTTAGATAAAAAATAAAATAATACTTTTCTTCATTATTTAAAAACCAGTTGATCATCTCAAAGCTAGTGAATGTGATGGCATCAGTGGGTGTAATATGTATCTAGTTGTGCAACTGCGGTAAAAGCCTTAATATAGTAGTATTTGATAGGTATATTTTTTAACTTTATCACTAGCTGTATTTTATTTTTCGAATATTTTTCAACTTTATCAAAGCTGATATATTTAATTTCATTAATTATAAATAAATAAAATTTATATCAAATAACTTATATTTTCAATATATATAAGTTATATAAATTCTTAATTATAATATATTTACAATTTTATTTACATTTATAAAATGTAAACAATTTAAAATATATGTTAAATAAAAGTATCTACTACGTATATATTATGGTTGAATATTATATGAAAAATCAATAAAATTTATTTCACTAATATATGGTTGTAAAAATAACAATTGAAATTTGATTCATTCAATTCAAAATTTCAAACGGTTTAAAAAAAAAAGGTTTTTTTTCATTAAAAAAACAGTTTTTTTTTGCATAAAAAAACAGTTTTTGAAAGACCAAAAGTTGTAGAATTTTTTTTTTAAAAAAAATCTCTAAATACACATGTCAAATTTTAATTGGTGGTGTAGAATTATGTGTATCACCATCCGAGAAAGAGAGGGGCACAAAATAAGAGTTGATTAAGAAAGGGAGGGGTAAAATTGAAAAAAAAAACATATTAGGCCGCCACGTGGATAGCCTAACTATCCTCCAAAATACTCAGCTTTAAGATATAGGAGGATTTTTTTAAGTATATTTTCTATTAATAATGTATTATTAGACCGATTACCAAGGTTTATTCGTCGATATATATATATATATTTAAATGTAATTATAATTTTTAAAACTATCTCACGTATATACGAGTAGAGTTATCTGTACAAATGATATTTCATCATTGTAACGAATAATACGAGTAGAGTTATCTGTACAAATGAATAAACTAAATTATAATACCATGGAAATCTTTAATTTCACTCATAAACTAAATCCTTAAATTATCTTACATACTATAAGTTACTCATACAAATGAATAAAACTAAATTACAATATCATTGACATCTTTAAATTCACCCGTAAACAACTCTCCCCACACCCCCAACCAAAAAAAAAATCTTACCCATAAACAAAACCCCCAAAATTATTCTACATACGTACGAATAAAGTTATCCATACAAAAAAATAAAACTAAATTACAATATCATTGACATATCTGAATTCACATATACACAAAACCCCCATACATATGGTTTATTTTCCCTCATTCTAATAAATTTTGCATTAAATTTTGGGTTAATCTGGTACATTTATTTTGCCTGATTGAAATGTGATGATTTACTCACATTTTACATTGTAAACCTTGCTCACATAGGATCCTCTCTCTCTCTCTCTCTGAGAGAGAGGAGTTAGTTCCACTTTACACAACCCTCATCATGTACACATACCTTATCATTCACGCAGAAATTATTAATCTATTTGTTCATGTTTATTTGTCTATTTTTATATGATTATTCATCTATAATTATGTAATTATTGTAAAGGCTCGGATTTTTTAAATCCTAATTTGTCGGAAAAAGGAAAATTAAAATGAATTTAAAAGCGAAATTTAACGAAAAACTCGCCAACTCGGATTTTAAAACTCATAAAGAGGGTTTCGGGATTTATTTCTCGGGTATTTGAATTTTTTTTTTAAGGGGACTTCACATGTTATTTTGCCTCTTTCTTCTATCGAAAGTTGATCAGCCTTTCCCTTGTCCTCTTTCTCAGAATCCCCTCTTACAGTTGTTCTTTTCCATTATGAGACAAACACTCACCTCCCATCTTCTTTCCCTCTATCACCTAGCCTCCCCATTCTAGGCAAAGTGCCAACCCATTCAAACCTCTCTTAATTGCCTGCAGCTCCCACGCCACCACTCTTGCTCTGTTACTCCCCCCCGATTCCATCAGCTGGTCCCCTCCTTACTTTGAATCCCAATTGTAGCTCACCTCCTCTCCCCTCGCCTTCAAAACCCACTCCCCTTTTTACATCTTATTCCAACTCACCTTCCAATCCCAGCTCTCCCTTCTCCCTTGATTGACCAATTCAAACTGCACAAAAAGGGGTAATGACTAATGAACAGATACCCAACCTCCCCCTGTTTCTTGATCCAACTCAAACACAAACCCCCCGGCCTCTTCTTGCTCCTCTGAGCCTCGCAGCCGCCGACAACGACCCACCACCCTTCCGCCATCACCTCACCGTTTCACCGCCACTCTGCAGCCAGCAACCACCACAGTCACCTCCGTTTCGGCCATCAGTTCCGCCAGAAGCAGCCGGAGCCGCCTTCCTCCGAGCATCGATGCTGAGCCGCCCCTCCTCTATTCCCTCTTTTTCAATTCAAGAACGGTAAGACCTCTTTTTCGCCCCCTTTCACTTTCGTTCACTTCCAGAAAGCATAAAGTCGAAGCCTTAACCCCCCTCCCATCCTCCCTAGGTCGTCTCCGGCAAGAACCCGACTCCGGCGAGGCGAATCGAGGCGAAATCGATCGATTATCCGGCGAAGACGATGACCTCGGTGAGCCTCTTCCTTCTTCCTTTTCTTTTCCCTTCCTTGCTTGGTGTGTGTCTGTGTCGTCGGAATAGGTGATGTCGGTGGCGCTCCTTCTCTTCTAATTTCGAACGCAGTAGCTGGGAGAAGAGAGTGCATAGTGCTCGGTCCGGTTTTGTTCATTTCTTTTAGCAGTGGTCCGGTTCAGCATAATTGTTTTAATTAAACCGGTTCAACTTAAATGGTTGGGTTTTGGGTTGTGGCTAGGTCCGAAATTTTAAGACAAATAATTTGGGCCTGACCCTTTGGGCCTAAAGTTATGTGATATGTGGCTAAATGAGGGAAAAGATTTCTAAAGACTTAAAACCATTTTATGAAATCATATGTAAATGGAATGTGATAAATATTATTATATTATTGATGAGATTTAAAAATACAATATTAATTATTGAGGTTTGAAAATATAATATTATTGGATTTGAATTTTAGATGAGAAAAGTATTTGGAAAAGGATGGAAATTGGTTTTACAAAAATAAAAAGAGGAACTTTGGAAATACCTTAACACTGATCGGATTTGTTTTGATAAAATAATAAAATAAGCTGATTTAAAGATGTTTTTGGAAAATATCCTAAGTTGTCGAGTTGTTTTTGGAATAATTGTCTTGAAGACTGAAGCTTGGTTTTCAAAAAGGAATTTGAAACAGTTTTCGGGACTAACTCGGAAATTTTGTGATCGGTGACTAACTAGCATGATTAATGTGAATGGTTGACTAATATCATGATTGGTGTGAACTAATGGCATGATTGATTGACTAATGGCATGATGAAGTGTTAGACTTATGTATAGTTCACTTACGCTTTCGAGATGTGATGAATATGATGAACTTGATATATGTGATAAGTGGATTACTATTGCGGATATATTATGGCAAATACATGAATGTGGCTGAATGGAATGATGAGAATAATATGGTCTTGTGCAATGTGGCAATATGCTGAATGGTTGAACTTGACAGAATGATGTTTGCGATATGGTTGTTATTCTCGTCGAATGATGTATGCCTTGAGTGCTTGGATAATTAGACGTAGACTCATATATGTGTTCTGATATGTATCTAGGTGATACTTTGTGATTATGATCAATGTGTGTCGGACCTTCTATTATGCTGTTCTGCATAGCCAGGTGAGTTCCTATATGAGCTCACTCAGATTCGAAAAGAGATCTCCCTGCTTGTAGCCATGTGCATACTAGGTGTTTGCATTCATAATAAAGCATGTCATGTAGTATCCTGCTAGGATTGCACTCATGATTGAGCATTCGTTTACTCATTGCTTTTGTAAACAGAACGACCGTTATCTGTGAAGTAACTAGAGTCATTGCTAGGGTTATAGGACGACCTAGTCTCATCGGGTCCCGTCCTGAGTCAATCGAGTCATGAGCTTCCTTATATTATGAGATGCCTGCGGGCTTTATTGTGGATACGGGTTGGGCATGCGTGCCACCCGATTATATGGAATGCATTCACGAGCTGGCCAGTCTCCGCCCTATCGGAAGGGGGTGGAGGTAGGAGAGGGATATACCACTTGGTATTCGGTGCTAAGACCTTATTATATTTATGCACTTGATCTTAGGACCATGCTAGTGTGTTAATATTCCGCCTTGCATCTAGAAGCATCTTTATTAGGACTAGCGTGTGTATATGCCTGCTTGTTTGGGATTATATTGCGTAGGGCTTCGATCTGACACCGCCCTGCATACATTTTTTTAGGTTTGTTTTGCAGCATGATTATTCCTTGTTTCCGTGACGTGGGAACTCTCTTGGGCGATCTCAAAGAAATGGTCTAACTCCACTAACATTGTATATTAAATTTCGATAAATACGCTTATTGATTTGGTTTTGACTCGGCTCTGCCGTGTCACCCTCTTGTATTACACCTTGATTCTACTATTTGCATGACTGTTGGTTTTCCACGCTTAGACTTATGACAGGTACAGGGAACTTCCCCAGGGATTCCAACGATCCCTTCGAATTTTGGGTATGAAATCCCACTTTAAAATGTTAGGATAGAATTTCAAACCTTCAACCTGTACTCGGGGCGCAAGATCCTAACTAGGGGTTTTATCCCTCGAAACGTAACTCGGGAATCATAATCCAGGGCCGTTACAATTATTCGTCTGAAAAAAAATGTAAAATTTATTCTAACGAATAATCACCAAATACCAGCGAATAATTTCATTCCACCAAATAATCTTCCAATACCAACGAATAATTAGAAACTATTTTTAATCTCAACCGTTGATCTTCTTAATTCAATGGTCAAGATTTGTTAACATGATATACAATAAGGGCTATGTACATTTGATCTATTGTATCTATATAGGGGGTGGGTCATGTGTAACTATCTCTTATTGTGTTTTGTGTTAACAAATATAGGTCATTGATTGATTGCAAATGGAGGGACGAGATTAATTTCCGAAATTAATAAATTTTAATATATAAAAAAAATACAAAAATCACCCTTTTCCCTCAGGACTGGCGCATGATATCCCAACCCAAATCCCCTTTTAGAGTTCCTGGAGAGAGCAAGAGAAAATCACAACTCCTTCATTGACCATGCCACCAAATCTCAGCCTCCCAGTGCCACTTTCTTATTGGCATCTGAGCAGAAGAGGATTTCGGGGCCAAATTGCAGTCTTCCGGCGACGCACCAAGCGGTTTCGGCAAGTGAAGGCGGTGCGGCTTGAAGGGATCTTCTACTGCAAAGAAGGAGTTTTGACAAATGAAGGCAGCACGACTTAAAGTCGACGTCGATTAACGTAGCAGAGGCAACCGGCGTGTCAAGCGGTTGTCGACGGCGATCAAGGCAACCCTATAAGAAGAAGGTGATTGTAATAATTTGCTGCCACCTCCTTCCTCGCGTATCAAAATAGGGCGATTTTCTTAAACCATGAAATCTGGATTCATGATGAAACTAGGAAGAGAAAATGGAGAGCTTAGAGAGGAAGACGACAATGTATGAACTTGCAACTGAACTTCTTGATTCAACAGTGTAACAAAATTGGCTTTTATACACCAGAGAAGTGATCCCCTGTGATGCAACACAGTGAGGACTCACTGAGCAAAACGTAACTTGCAATGTACTATTTAACACACCCCCCCCCCCCCCTCTCAAACTGGGAAGGGAGACATTCCCAGTTTGGAAAGCAATTCATTTTGGTGAGAAGAGGCTAGCTGTTTTGTAAAAACATCAGCAAGCTGAGACTCACTAGGAATGAAACAAAGTTCAATTATGCCATCTAAAACCTTTTGACGTGTAAAATGACAGTCAATTTCGACGTGGTTCGTTCTCTCATGAAACACGGGGTTGCGAGCAATTGGTAAGGCTGATTTGTTGTAACAAAAGGTCTCAACTGGCTTAATTGGATCAGCACCAATCTTCTCAAGAAGACGAATAAGCCAGGTAACTTCTGAAGCAGTAGTGGCCATAGCTCTGTATTCGGCTTCAGACGAGCTCCTAGAGACCACTCATTGCTTCTTCGATTTCCATGAAATAGGGGAATCACCAAGCAAGATCACAAAACCAGTGACAAATCTTCTAGTGAACGGGCATGAAGCCCAATCATAGTATGTGAAAGCCTTGGCAACAGGCTTATCATGACCTTGTAGGACTATGCCCTTGTCCAAGGTGCCTGTAACATATCTAATGGTATGCATCAAAGCCTGTAGGTGAGAACTTCTCGGATGCTGCATGAATTGGCTAAGTGACTGAACTTCAAATGAGAGATCTGGCCTTGTGTGTGTAAGAAAATTTAGCTTGCCAACTAACTGTCTATAGACAAAAGGATCTCGGATAGGGTCACCAGTGTCATGAGCAAGCTTCAAATTTTGTGGAAGAGGGGTGCAAGTAGAAGCACAATTAGACAACTGAGCATCTTTAAGCAGCTCTTGACTGAACTTTTTCTGGGATAATGATATGCCATTCGACACATAGCTGACTTCCAGGCCAAGAAAATAATGCAACAGACCCAAGTCTTTGATGCTAAAAACATCATCCAAATATTTCTTTAGCTGTGAAATCTCTGATGGATCAGAACCTGTGATGAGTAGATCATCCACATAGATGAAAATGATGGTCTGATGATTACCACTCCATCTAATGAAAAGTGAATGATCACTCTGTGATTGCACAAACCCAATCTGTCCGAGGGCTACAGTAAGCTTATAGAACCACTGTCTGGACGCCTGTTTCAAGCCATAAAGGGACTTGAGTAGTCGACAAACAAGTTTTCCAGGATTGTGCATGCCCTCTAGAACCCTCATATAAACTTCCTCAAATAAGTCTCCATGTAAGAAGGCATTGTTAACATCACATTGGTGAATTTCCCATTTCTTAGAAGCAGCAAGGGAGATGACTTCTCGGATTGTTGTCATCTTCATTACTGGTGAGGAAGTGTCATGGAAATCAATGCCCTCTCTCTGTGTGTATCCTTTAGCAACCAATCTCGCCTTGTGTCTTTCTAAGGATCCATCAGCCTTCAATTTTACCTTGTATACCCACTTACAACCCATAACTTTCTTTCCTTTGGGTAGTGGAACCAATTCCCAGGTTTTGTTAGCAGACAAGGCACTAATCTCTTTGTCCATAGCCAAAATCCAGTTAGGATCATTGACAGCTTCTTTGTATGAGGTAGGTTCAGTGTAAGATTGGAGATTGGGTGAGAGCAATCAAGGCAAAGGAAGAAGAGGGTAAAGAAGTAGAAAATGAAGATAAAGGCTCAAGCAATGAAGTGCTGCAAATGTAATCTATGAGATAAGCAGGTTGAGTGTGAGACCTTGAAGACCTTCGTACTGTTACAAGAGGTTCAGGGGGAACAACTTGAGTTGTGGATGGAAGTATAATGTTTGGAAGGAACTCAGATTTTGTTGTTTCATGAGGAACAACAAGTAAAGGAGATGATGAATCAATACCAAAAGAACTGGAATGGAATGGGAAAAAATATTCATGGAATGCAACATCTCTAGAATGGAATATTGCAAGAGTATGAAGATTTAGTAAGTTGCAGGAACTCTTACCAAAAGAGTACCCCAAAAACACACAAGGAACTGCCCGAGTTTGAAACTTATCTCTGTCCCTTTTCAAAGTATTGGCATAACAGAGACAACAAAAAACCTTCAAGTGAGTGTAAGATGGGGGCTTGTGAAACAACAATTCATAAGGGGATAGATTGTTCAATGAAGGTAAGGGTGATCTGTTGATCAAGTATGTGGCAGTTAAGATACACTCTCCCCAATATTTAAGAGGCAAGTTGGATTGAAACTTGAAAGCACGAGCAACCTTAAGAAGATGCTTGTGTTTCCTCTCAACAACACCATTTTGTTGAGGAGATTCCACACAGCTGGTTTGATGAACAATCCCTTCTGTATGAAAGAAATTTTGAGTGGAAGAATCCCGAAACTCAGCTGCATTGTCGGACCTGAAAGCTTTGATAGTTTTCTGGAATTGAGTTTTGATCAGGGAAATAAAGTTTTTGAGAATGGAGACAGCATTACTTTTGTGAGACATGAGATAGGTCCATGTGCATCGAGAATGCTCATCCACAATGGTTAAAAAATAATAAAAACCATCATGACTATTGAGTTTATAAGCCCCCCAAGTATCAATATGCATCAAATCAAAAGGATAGAGAGACTTAGAATGAAGCACGGAAAAAGAAGGCCTATGTTGTTTGGCCATAGGACATATTTGACATATGAATTCATGTTTAGAAGAAACAGAAGCATCTATATGATGCAGCTGATCAAATGGGATATGCCCCATCCTACAATGTAACAATGAAGACTTACACGTCACATTGGCATTATTGAAAGTACAAGGAATTGTAACACTAGAGGCTTGAGGTCTGTTGCTCACCAGCAAATCTTGAGATCCTTTTGTTGCAACATAAAGCCCTTTACATTCATTGCCAAGAAGAAATGGTTGTTTCATCAAAGGGGCCTATATGAAGCATTTGTCAGGTGTGAAAATAATGTGAGAATTGAGATATTTAGCAAGTTTTCTAACTGAAATTAGATTGAAATGGAAGCCAGGAACATGGAGTACATTCCTGAGGGTGATTTGTGGGGCTAAGGAGACACTGCCAATGTTGGGGATTGGACATTGTCTACCATTTGGCATGGTGATGAAGGAGGGTTTATCAAAGGGTTCATGAAAGGTAAAAGAATGTAAGTGAGGTGTGATGTGGTCGGTGGCTCCACTGTCAATAATTCAAACAACATTGTGACTAAAAGAGAAAAGACAAGTGCCTGTACCTGCTAGCATTACCTTGGATTGATCAATGTCTGACCCGCTGAGAAGAGAAATGAGCTTATCATACTGAGCATGTGTCAATGATGTAGCAGCAGGAGTTGAACCAGACTTTGGAGCAGCAGATGCGCGCAGAACTAGGTGTTGGATGTTGTAGGAGGAAATTGAGTATGCAAATAAAATATAAGTAGAGTACAGCAAACCAGATTCCGTCCCTTGCAAATAATTACAAGACTTCCTCCCGATGCAGTAGTGGAAAGTCAGGATCGATCCACGAGGAAGCGTGTCAGCGGATCCTAGGCAGCGAATGAATCTCACGAACAGAAGTCGACCACAGTGCTCGATCTTGACTAGGGTTAGTCGACAGAAGATCAGACAAGTCGAACAGCGCAGCAGCAGTCACAGGCGATTTTGGTCGATATCGAGCAGAGGGTTACTCGATATCGAGTAGACCTTGTCGACGTCGATGAATCCTTTATCGATCACCTGCACACAGAAGCTACAACTATCTGGATCGAGAATCAGTAACTCGATATCGACAAGTGCTAGTCGATATCGAGGAAGACAGAAAGTGAAAACGAAACAAAGTAAAGGCAAAGGCTTTGGATTCTTCAAAATAAACTTTATAAAAGACAACTTCCAAGATTGGGGTTTGCAACAACAATAACCAAGCATGCATAAGGTAGAAATAAACAGATAATCATGTAAATTGCATCAAAGGACTAAGCTTTCGCCTTTTCCAACAATTAGACAACTCTTTCAAGAAACCCTAATTGTCTCTACTGATTTTATGTTTACAATCCAAGTTGTTAGCATGGACCTCCGATTATGGGTAATAAACATATAACAAGTAGTAGATGCTTAAAACATGATAAAAGTCGGATTTTTACCTCAAACACGCAGGGCTATCGTCGGGCTCACCCCAACCCTAGGAGTGGGTGGACTACTCGCGCTTCATTGCAATCTTAGACATTGATCGAAAGGAAATAACTACTTGCATTAAATCAAACAGAGCTTACAACCAAAGGAAGCCAATTCCGCTCTCGCTTCACCAACTTCTCTTGGCCACTCACTCTCTCTCTCTCTCTACTACTACTTCTCCTACTGAAATTGAATGAATAAAACTCAGCCCCCTAAGGCTTTATTTATAGGCTTCTAATCCTTGCTATTCAAGGATAGAAATCTCTATCTCTATCTAAATCTATATCTAAAAGCTTTAAAGATAAATAAATGGAATAACATAATTAAATCCAAAAGGGAAATTATATCTAAAATCCTAAAATATCTTCAAGTGGATAAATCTTCTCCTCCATGATGGATCTTGATAAAATCGGATAGAACTCGGCAATCTTCGGCCTCAAGGAATCCCAATCCGAGTAGGACAGCTCAAACCGCGTAACGCGTCTCCGGTCATCTTTCCTCGATCTCGAGTAACTTACTCGATCTCGAGTAACATGGACGTCGACTTCAGCTTGGCTCGGCGTCTTGGGTAGCTAGTCCTCGACAAGACTCAGATGCTGGCTCCTGGGGTTTGTCGATCTCGAGTATCGTACTCGATCTCGAATAAAGTGGTCTCATCGACTTGTGTGGCTTGGAGGTGTCGGGTAGCTTCTTCTCGACGCTGCAGCGTCGAGAACAGGTGCCTTGGCCTTTGTCGATATCGAGGACTTTCTCGATATCGAGGAGTGGTGTTGCTCTGTGTCCGGGCATCTGGCCAGGTCGGGTAGCGCTCCTCGGCATCCTCGATCAGGGTCTCCTCGACTCCGGGTTTGGTCTTCAGCTTTGTCGATATCGAGTAATCAACTCGATATCGAGGAGAGTGCTGGAGTCGGGCAATGACGAGAGGGTTTCTCGACCAAATAAATTTATAGTCAAGACCCCGCTATAGGATAGTGGAATCAGGTTCGTCCTCAGGAGAGAAGTCAGCGGTTCTAGGTTTAGTATGTTTTGGGGTTCAGGGATAGCGGGAAAAGGTGGGAGGTTGCTCTCGACTTCGGGTAAGACTTGGTCGATGTCGATGGATGGAAAGAGAATAGTGGTTTGATATTGAGTAGAATATGTGCCGAATAAAAATAATAAAATAAAACAAATAAAGATGCAAAGTTCCAAGGTTAGCGCTCACCACAACAATAAACATATGTGTAGATCATAAATCACATAAAGATGCATGCTTTATATCAAAGAATCGACTTTCGCAAATTCCAACAATTTAGGTGATAGAGGCTCTCGCATATAAACCTAATTTGTTTCTACCTTTTCTTAATTAGGATTAGTCGGCTCTCGCAAATAAACCCTAATTAATATCCAATTCATAATAAGATCACTTTCGCTTCAATATCATGAATAAGGAATTTCCTCAACTCTCGCAAAGGATTAAGCACATAGGTAGATGATGATAAAGACATATAAATTCATGGATTTATAAGTCAAACACACATATCTATGATGGGATCACCCCAACCCTAGAAGAAGGAAATTAGAAACAAACCATAATAAAAGAAATTAACTTTAACATAAAATAAACTAAAACTTACAACCGTTCGTCTCCTTCCTTCTCCTTCTCTCTCGCCTTCTCCTTCCTTGCGCCCTAAGACGACTTTGCTTTAATTCATGAAAATCAGCCCCCTAGGGCTTTATTTATAGCCTTCATTCCAAGCTAATCTAGGAAAGAAAACTATATCTATATCTAATTCTATCTATCTTTTATCTAAAGATTAAAACATGGAAATAAAGGAAATAAATCAACTAGGAATTATATCTAAAGTAGATAAATATCTTCTCTCTTAACTTGATGGCACTTGATAGATCTTGATAGAATTTCATCTCGAAAGTATCACCATTGGATTCGGGATAGAAACTTAACAAGATTCTCGGCGTCAGCCACTTCGTCAACTCGATATCGAGTAGGATTCCTCGATATCGAGTAGCAATTTCTCATCTTCCGCTCAGCAACTCGATTCCGGCCTCCAGAACACATGTCGACTTGACTTTTACTCGATATCGAGTAAATTTCCTCGACATCGAGTAAGGCTTGCTCCGTTTTCAGCTTCTTCGTCGATCTCGGCTCCTGGACGTGAAAACCGACTTGGTGTTTACTCGATATCGACCAAACTTGTCGATATCGACTAACCTGCTCCAGCTCCCAACTTCACTTGTCGATTTCTGGGGTCTTTACTCGATCTGGGTTACTCGAAATCGAGTAAAACAACTCGATATCGACTAAGTCTCTCAGCTTTCTGCTCTGTTCTTGAAACGCACTTTTCCGAGTCCTCGTTCGTCGGATTGACGCATATGACCATGCGTTGGAAAGCTCTTTCCGAGGGCTACAACTCTTATCAAGACATCAAAGCTTGATTCAGAACGAAGAATGGTGAAAAATGGCCTTTTCTCCAGCTGCACCATTCTTAGCTTCTCCATGAGTTTCCTTTAAGCTCCAAAGTGCGTCCGATTTCTGCGAAATATAACAAAAACTTGTGTAGACCTCCATATATTGCAAATAAGTGTAAACTACACAGATTCTGTATTATTCTAACCCAATATGCATGAAATGTATGCAGAAATCGATATAAAAGTAACTATAAAACATGGCGAATTAGGCTCACAACAAACACCCCATACTTAAGCTTGCTTGTCCTCAAGCAATACTTTTATTTGTCATTCAGGGGAAGAAATCAAAACTCTCAACATCTTAGATTCATTCTCATATGTCCCTGCAATCAATTACCATCATCGAAAAGGTACTAGTGTCACAAATCCATGCATGTGCAATTAAAAAGCAACATCTACTCACAAAATGAGGGTTATGCCAAAACAATTTACGTGACAAAGCATTAATAATCAAGAGGACTTTAATTTAAGCTCAAATAAGGAGTAGATCAGTAAAAGGCTAAAGGTGGGCAATTTTTGGTAATGTGGTGCTATTGATCCGGGGAAATGGAGTATTTCCAAACTGAATTTCCACATTCCTTCTCCATAAGATTCATCACCTTTCATATTGCTTTTATCAATAATAATGCTTTTACCTCTCTAACCTCAGCACTGCCTTCTCGCAAGTCGCAAACATGGGTTTCATGAATGGCCCCGAATACTTAGTGCTTCGGACTCCTCACCTGGTGTCCCATCTCGCCAAACTATTATCTCAGCGAGCAGGGTCGATCTTTGATCGGATTTTCTTTCACTCATTAAATTTTCCATATATTTCAAACAATCCTTCCAAACTCCAATAATGATAACCACAACACAAACACCATATAACATCTCCATAATGTAACATCATTCTCAACATAATCCCCGGATAGAAAATAAGGTAAAGAATGGTAAATAGTTAGATCATGTGGAGCAATAATTGAAATAAGGCATAATATGGCTTTTGTGATGCATAAGCATAGGTAAGGCTAGGGATATAAAAATATGAGCATTATATGGAAATATAAAGTCCTCCATCCTTTTATCATGCAACATGTCAAAAGCAACTTCAAATTTTACCTCCTTTCATGGTTTTCAATAAATAATGCGCTTCATTGTGACTTCCCTTTACTAGGCAATTTCATGCTATATCTCTAATGAATCTAATTTTGCATCGTCGAGTTCAATATAAGCTTCCATGACATTTATCAAAATTTTCAATGGGGGTCATTTTTCCAAACTTTGGAAAACATGCATGTAAGCTCATAAATCGAATATGAATTCCAAAATAGCCATGCATAAGCAATTCAAGAAATAATGCACAAATATATCAAATATGCACAGAGTAAGCCCTTCCCCCACCCCATACTTAAACATTATAGTGTCCTCACTGTATAAAAACAAGGGTAGAGAAAGAAACTCACTAGACAGGTGTGCTAATCGAGTGGTATGCTGCTGGGCCGAGTCCGTTTTTAGCTTGCTTCTATCCCCATGGACCTGGAAAAATGTAGAAGAGAAATACCCACAATAGAAAAACTAAAAGTTCAAAACCAAAAACAAACAAAAGCAACAATGTCCAAAAGTCCCAAAAAATAAATGTCTATTTACAAGCTCTAGATTTTATAGTCGCTAGGCCGACTTCTTCATTAAGCATTAGCCTGGCTCATCTTTGTCCGGAGGTATAGGTGGATCTGGTGGTTCCTCCGGTGGTGGGAAGCGTGGGATGTCATCCGGGGGCCTCATGTGAAGAAGCTTAAACCTCCCCGAGTGGACGCTCCATGGCTCCACCCATTCATCTTCCCTGGCTCGAGCTAGCATGTATAAGGGAAGATATAAAGAAAATATACATACCTCATCATCATACCTCTTCCGCTTCATAGGCTAACTTGGTTGCGCGTCTCCACCACAGCAAAACAGTGGAGTGGGAAGAGATATTTCCACCTCATCATGCGGAGCTTCATGCCACTTTGCTAGGACCCCATACTTGAATATGAACATCGGTTGCTCAAAATCATCGGGGATAGCCTTCACTTTGTAAGGTAAAAGCGATCTTGGAATGCCCTAGGCAACAATGTCCAACTTCTTCTCTTCTAGTGCTTCTTCTTCTTGGGATCCTTCAAATGATTCATCAACAATAGGTAGCAAAGTAGGAATGAAATTTGAGGAATGACATACCTGGTTGTCGACATCGAGTGGGTCAATTGGCTCGTCGAGAGGAGGGCATGGTCCTTTAGACTGAATGGAAGCCTCAAGCCTTCGGATTTCGTCTTCCAACCGAGCTATTTCCCTTAATCGTGATTCCTCCACTGCGATCCTATTTCTCCGTCTCAATTCTTGATACCATTCTTCCCATGCAGGATTCCCTTCGACAAAGTCTTCCATCTTTGTACCTAAGCTTTGAAATCACAATCAAGAACATAAATTAGTGGCAAAAGCTTGGCACCCAGTTGGTACCGGTGAGGTAGTTGGTGGTAGGTTATGTGATAGGGTAAGAAAAAGGGATGGGCTTTTCTGAACCTTAAACACAATTAAACTAGGCGCGATTGATATCTCCCCGGCAACGGCGCCAATTTGACGAGAGGGTTTCTCGACCAAATAAATTTATAGTCAAGACCCCGCTATAGGATAGTGGAGTCAGGTTCGTCCTCAGGAGAGAAGTCAGCGGTTCTAGGTTTAGTATGTTTTGGGATTCAGGGATAGCGGGAAAAGGTGGGAGGTTGCTGTCGACTTCGGGTAAGACTTGGTCGATGTCGATGGATGGAAAGAGAATGGTGGTTTGATATATCGAGTAGAATATGTGCCGAATAAAAATAATAAAATAAAACAAATAAAGATGCAAACTTCCAAGGTTAGGGATCACCACAACAATAAACATATGTGTAGATCATAAATCACATAAAGATGCATGCTTTATATCAAAGAATCGACTTTCGCAAATTCTAACAATTTAGGTGATAGAGGCTCTCGCATATAAACCTAATTTGTTTCTACCTTTTCTTAATTAGGATTAGTCGGCTCTCGCAAATAAACCCTAATTACTATCCAATTCATAATAAGATCACTTTCGCTTTAATATCATGAATAAGGAATTTCCTCAACTCTCGCAAAGGATTAAGCACATAGGTAAATGATGATAAAGACATATAAATTCATGGATTTATAAATCAAACACACATATCTATATTGAGATCACCCCAACCCTAGAAGAAGGAAATTAGAAACAAACCATAATAAAAGAAATTAACTTTAACATAAAATAAACTAAAACTTACAACCGTTCGTCTCCTTCCTTCTCCATCTCTCTCGCCTCCTCCATCCTTGCGCCCTAAGATGACTTTGCTTTAATTCATGAAAATCAGCCCCCTAGGGCTTTATTTATAGCCTTCATTCCAAGCTAATCTAGGAAAGAAAACTATATCTATATCTAATTCTATCTATCTTTTATCTAAAGATTAAAACATGGAAATAAAGGAAATAAATCAACTAGGAATTCTATCTAAAGTAGATAAATATCTTCTCTCTTGACTTGATGACACTTGATAGATCTTGATAGAATTTCATCTCGAAAGTATCACCATTGGATTCGGGATAGAAACTTAACGAGATTCTCGGCGTCAGCCACTAGGTCAACTCGATATCGAGTAGGATTCCTCGATATCGAGTAGCAATTTCTCGTCTTCCGCTCAACAACTCGATTCCGGCCTCCAGAATGCATGTCGACTTGACTTTTACTCGACATCGAGTAAATTTCCTCAACATCGAGTAAGGCTTGCTCCGTTTTCAGCTTCTTCGTCGATCTCGGCTCCTAGACGTGAAAATCGACTTGGTGTTTACTCGATATCGACCAAACTTGTCGATATCGACTAACCTGCTCCAGCTCCCAGCTTCACTTGTCGATTTCTGGGGTTCTTACTCGATCTGGGTTACTCGATATATAGTAAAACAACTCGATATCGACTAAGTCTCTCAGCTTTCTGCTCTGTTCTTGAAACGCATTTTCCCGAGTTCTCGTTCGTCGGATTGACGCATATGACCATGCGTTGGAAAGCTCTTTCCGAGGGCTACAACTCTTATCAAGACATCAAAGCTTGATTCAGAACGAAGAATGGTGAAAAATGGTATTTTCTCAAGCTGCACCATTCTTAGCTTCTCCATGAGTTTCCTTTAAGCTCCAAAGTGCGTCCGATTTCTGCGAAATATAACAAAAACTTGTGTAGACCTCCATATATTGCAAATAAGTGTAAACTACACAGATTCTGTATTATTCTAACCCAATATGCATGAAATGTATGCAGAAATCGATATAAAAGTAACTATAAAACATGGCGAATTAGGCTCACAACAGGCAACGTTGTTCCTTGGCTTCTCGACATGTGCCCCTCGATCGATGATGTGCCTAGACATGGTTTGTTGATATCGACTAAACTTGTCGATATCGAGTAGATTTGGGCTCCTGTCTTTGCTTCTTGGTTTTCTCCCGAAATGGCTCCATATTCTGCAATATTAAACAGAAATTTATGTAGATCTCTATTTCTGGCAAATAAGCATATACTACATAAATTCGACATATTCCCATCCCGAAATATGCAAAGTGTATAGAATATGGAACTAAACTGTGCATTTTAACATGGCTACTTTAGAGACATCAAATCACCCCATACTCAGACTTGCTTGTCCTCAAGCAATAACCAAACAATAACCAAGACCTACAACACATCCTTCAAGTCTTCGCCTTTTTCAAAAGCAACATCTCAGGTAGTAGCAATGTAAGACAAGTGAATTTAACGTCATCACACATATATGAGTGATCCATGGGCATAGGCAATATAAATCCAACCTCACTAGGGTAAAGTGTTTACACTCAGCTCTCAATGTGTTTAGGCTATGAAGATCAACTCTCAACTCAATTCCATATACAATCTCATAAACATTGCAATTTAAATATAAATCCACTTCACAACCAATTATGTAAATGCAACAAGAATTATCAGGAGGATTTCGCTCAATAGAATTCTTCAAAGAAGATTCCATTCGGCGGGGTTGTAATGGGGCTTGGTAAGAAATAAAGGTGTATGGAATTATTTGGCCATGTGGTGCTTAATAAAATTCGGGAATCAGGACTCCTAAATTTCCAACACAACTCAACCAAACCATAACTCTCAATCATATGAATCAACCAAACTCTCCACTTATGAAGTATGTAACCTTTCAAACTTAATTAACCTCTCCAAAGTGTGAATCTTGCGAAAATGAAAGAATAAGGTAAATTTGGCTCATGCACTTTATTCATAATCATAAATTTTTCTTCTTTATTTTATTTATTTATTTAACTGAAAAAACAAGACTAAAGTATGACAAAAGACTTAAATGCATAAAACTTAAACATGAATGCATAACATAAAAATAAAATTTCACCATGTAAAACCAAAAAGCAAGACTAAAACATATAATAATGATAATGAGCCCTTCCTCCACCCCATACTTAAAATATACAGTGTCCCCACTGTACAAAATCAAATAAAAACAAGAGCAAAGGAAGGAACTCACCGAATAACACATCGAGGAAGGCAAAATAGGCATGTCGAGTAAAATTTCTTGTCGATATCGAGTACAGTACTCGATATCGAGGAAGGTGTCTGCGTCCAGTGGATTCTGAAGTCGAGGAGATTCATCTGGCTTAGTCGATATCGAGTTGGCCTACTCGATATCGAGGAGTTTCTGGGCTTCTCCTCTTTGTCGTTGTCGACTTGGCCTTCGTCGATTCTGACTATTTTTCAGGGACTTCTTCTTTCCACCTTTCGCGATCCTTTCTTGCCGACCTAAAAGTGTTAGATTGCACACAAAAACAAGACTTTCCACGTGAAGTATTCTAAACTAAACAAAAAACCAAAAACAAAAACCAAAACCAAACTAAAAAAAGTTCCAAAGTCCCAAAATTCATAAAGAGTTTTATATACATGCTCTAGATTTTAGAGTCGCTAGGCCGACTTCTCCGTTTGCGCTCAAGGACCATTAATGTGGGGTCTGCTTGTGCTTGGCCTTTCTCCTGGATCATCTAGGTCCTGATTGTAGTATGCAAGCTCAGCTGATAGACGGTTGCTTGTATAATCTTCCTTCTCTCTCTTCTTTTTCTTCCCAGCTCTTAGTTTCCGCAGATTCTTTCGCCACGGGGCCTTACCTCCCCTTAAATTATTGATAAATTTCTTAATGGACTGAGGAGGAGTAGGATTCATATCTGAACTTACCTTTTCGGGCCCAAAAACAGAAATCTTCGGGCTTGGGGTTAGTCGATATCGGGCGGGACTGGTCGATATTGAGTACAAGGACCCCATACTTAGGCTCCTGGCAAGTCTGGTGTCCAGCAGAGGAAGTCGATATCGATGAACTTTTGTCGAGATCGAGTAGCACCTTAGTCGAGATCGAGGAGCCTTTGTCGTTCTCGAGTTGTCTCCTGGTGTCTTCCTCCGTTGTTTGCTTGATCCCGTGGTTGCTGATGCTTTTCACCTCTAGCCATGAAATTTCCTCTTTTGCAGGGCCAAAAGAGAAGTCTAACACCTCGTCGCCTATGGTGAAGGTGAGCGATCGCTGTTTGACACTAATTTTTGCATTTGCAGTAGCTAAGAATGGTCTACCAAGAATAATAGGGCTAGTAGGATCTTCAGCACAATCTATTATAAGGAAATCTGCTGGAACAAAGAATTTACCAACCTGGACAGGGACATTCTCAACTATACCTGTAGGGATGACCACTGTATTGTTTGCCATGTATAGTTTAGCATCCATAGGTTCTATGCATCCTATCTTTACCTTCCGCCAGATTGATAAGGGCATGATGCTCACACTTGCTCCTAAATCACATAAGGACTCATATTTATATTGACCAAATCCCACAGTAACAGAAAACTTACCAGGGTCCGGTCTCTTTTCAGGGAAGTGGAGTACTTTGCATTCGCCGGCGATCTCTGAGATGGATCGCTTCTTGCTCAGGATTTCTTTCAGAAATTTGACATATCCAGGCATCTCTTGCAGGGCTTCTGTAAAAGGAATAGAGACATTCAGTTCTTGCAGCATATTAACAAAACGGTTGAACCTAACTGCAGTGGAATCTTTCAGTGCTTTGGAAGGGAAAGACAATGTCTTTTTCTGCTTCAGAGCTAAAACAGTTGTCGGTGGTGTTGCAGAGTCCTCGACATCAGCCTGATTCTCCTCGATATCGACAAGGGCCTCCTCGATATCGACAAGTGTTGTCGATCTCGGGTTGTTGGGCTGTGTAGTGGAGTCCGAGCTGGGCTTCTGGTCTGTGTCGAGGAGCTTTTTGTCAATATCGACCAAGGGTTGGTCGACATCGAGTTGCTGCTCTGCCTTATCTTGGTGCTCTCCGACCTCTGGCTCGTGTAATTGGTGCCTACTTCTAAGTTTGATAGCTGCGACGTGTCCGGTCTTCCCCTTAGGATTTGGTTCTATTTGCCCAGGAAGTTGTTCGGATGGTCGCGGAATCTGTGCTGCGATTTGACCCATCTGGGTCTCTATGCCTCTTTTCCAGATGTCTAGCTCTCCAAATTTTGTAGTGATTTTCTGGAACTGGTTGTTGATGGTGCCTTGATTCCGACGCATCTCCTCAAGGATGAGCTGTAAGTCATCCTTCTTTTGATCCCTTTCTGGATGTCCTTGAGCTCTGTAGGGTGGGGGGTTCCTAGGAGGACCTTGGTTCCACTGTGGTTTATAGAACCTTTGATCCCCCATATAGCGATTGGGACCCCCTGCGTAAGCTACCTCTTCGTGTGTCTCTGCCATCCTAACTTGCTCTGTGTGTGGGCACTCAGTAGTGGTGTGCCGCTGTGATCCGCATTCGATGCAAGGCTGGTTGACAGAGAGATACTTGACTTGCTTGAAGAGCTTGCGATTCTGGTCTTTGTAGAATTGCTCCCTGACATTTGGGTCTATCTCCTTGGAAGCTTCATAGAGGGGCATAGATGGTACTGGCCTGGCGTAGGAGTTCTCCTCATAGTTTGTAGTAGACCCATACTTGTTGTCATAATTGGTGAGCTTGTTGAGCACACCCCATGCGTCAATCGGTGGCATCGTCAGGTACTCATATCGAGTGTACTGGTTGATCCTGTCCTTAGTGACTTGGTCAAGAGAGTTAAAGAAGATCTCTTGAATGACGTAGGGTGGCTGTCCATGAGTAGGGTAAGATCGCAACAGCTCTTTGTATCTTTCCCATGCTTTTGCTAGCGGCTCCCCAGGCTTCTGTTTGAAAGCTGTGATCTTCTGGCGGAGGAGTGCTGTCTTGGTAGGAGGGAAGAATTTGTTGAGAAACTCTTGCTCTACTTGGGCCCATGTTGTGAGGAATTTTGGTTTCAGCCCTTCAAGCCACTTCAGTGCAGGTCCAGCGAGAGATCAGCGAAAAGCCTTCATCTTGACATATTCCAGAGTTGTACCTTCAGCAAGAATACGGCACATGTCAGAAAAATTGGTAATATGTTCAAGAGGACATTAATTAAATTTTCCATAAAAAGCATTATTTTTAAGCTCTATAAGGAATTGAGTGCGAATTTCAAAAGAGTTTTCAGGGATTAGAATAGCCGATTCAGGCACGACGAGAGTCGGGTGCATATAATCCTCTGCCGTGGTTGGGTATTGGGCAATCTCAGCTTCTGCTTGTTCCCTGGCTGCTTTCTCAGTGGCGATAGCAGCATCTTTAGCGGCCAGTTCCCTTATAAGCCTCTATATCAGCTGTTCCTGCGTTTCTGCGGCCGCCATGGCTCTTTTTAGCTTAGCTTGGATGTGTAAGAGGCGTTCCGGATCGTCTAAGCCGTCAAACTCAGGTAGTTGACCAGAACGGCACATACACCTACAAAGTAACTCAGAGTAGATGTGAGATTTAACTACCTAAGGCGCAAATGATAGCTTCCCCGGCAACGACGCCAATGATAGAAATCTCTATCATTGGCGTCTAATCCTTGCTATTCAAGGATAGAAATCTCTATCTCTATCTAAATCTATATCTAAAAGCTTTAAAGATAAATAAATGGAATAACATAATTAAATCCAAAAGGGAAATTATATCTAAAATCCTAAAATATCTTCAAGTGGATAAATCTTCTCCTCCATGATGGATCTTGATAAAATCGGATAGAACTCGGCAATCTTCGGCCTCAAGGAATCCCAATCCGAGTAGGACAGCTCAAACCGCGTAACGCGTCTCCGGTCATCTTTCCTCGATCTCGAGTAACTTACTCGATCTCGAGTAACATGGACGTCGACTTCAGCTTGGCTCGGCGTCTCGGGTAGCTGGTCCTCGTTAAGACTCGGATGCTGGCTCCTGGGGTTTGTCGATCTCGAGTATCGTACTCGATCTCGAGTAAAGTGGTCTCATCGACTTGTGTGGCTTGGAGGTGTCGGGTAGCTTCTTCTCGACGCTGCTCGGACAGGTGCCTTGGCCTTTGTCGATATCGAGGACTTTCCTCGATATCGAGGAGTGGTGTTGCTCTGTGACCGGGCGTCTAGCCAGGTCGGGTAGCGCTCCTCGGCATCCTCGATTAGGGTCTCCTTGACTCCGGATGTGGTCTTCAGCTTTGTCGATATCGAGTAATCAACTCGATATCGAGGAGAGTGCTGGAGTTGGGCAACGTTGTTCCTTGGCTTCTCGACATTTGCCCCTTGATCGATGATGTGCCTAGACATGGTTTGTCGATATCGACTAAACTTATCGATATCGAGTAGATTTGGGCTCCCGTCTTTGCTTCTTGGTTTTCTCCTGAAATGGCTCCATATTATGCAATATTAAACAGAAACTTATGTAGATCTCTATTTCTGGCAAATAAGCATATACAACATAAATTCGACATATTCCCATCCCGAAATATGTAAAGTGTATAGAATATGGAACTAAACTGTGCATTTTAACATGGCTACTTTAGAGACATCATTGGAGTAGAAGACGACGAAGGTCCCTTCCATGAAGGATATCCAATAAGCTTTCAGCATCAATCAATGGAATGACCAGTATACTTGCAGTGATCACACACTGTCTTCACAGAAGGTTGATATCCAGGTGGATATCCATGAATCTTCCAACAGCGATCCACGGAGTGACCTGAAACCTTACAGTGATCACAATATGAAGGAGGTTTCTTGGAGGTGCTGGAAGGCGTAGTCTGCGACTTAGTCCCAGTAGACGATGAAGGCTTGGATTGATAAGCAAATGTCATAGAATTGCTATTGTTCGACTGAGAAGAGCCACTCGAGACATTTCTCTGATCCTCTTCTTGAAGCAAGAACTTGTAAACTTCATCCAGAGATGGTGGTGGCACCATCATCAGAATATTGCCTCTCACAACACTGTAAGCCTCGTTTAATCCCATTAGGAACTGCATCACCTGCTGTTCCTCAACAAGCTTCAAAACAATTGAATTGGAACCACAATCGCAGACACGATGCTCCACAAGTAGCTTATATTCATCCCAAATCTTCTTTCGTTTAGTAAAATAAGCAGTAATTGAGAGATTTTCTTGAGAAATGAAAGCGGCTTCCTTCTGAACCTGAAAGAGCCTGGTGCGACTGGATTTGCAGAAGCGAGATCCAAGCTCATCCCAAACTTGCTTCGTTGTTCTGAAATAGAGCACGGATTCAGTAATATCTTTGTCGATTGAGTGAAATAACCAAGCGACCACCATGTGATTGCAACGATCCCATTGCGCCATGGTTGGACCAGATTCAGGTCATTGACATGAACCAGTAACAAATCCCAATTTGTTTTTAGCAAAAAGCGAGACTTCACAAGATCGCTTCCAATGGCTGTAATTGCCATCAGTGAGCAAGCGAGTTGACAAAACAAAATCCAGACGATCAGAATGATGCAGAAACAGCTCATCCATGGCGGAATCGACAACTTGTTAGGTCGACATAGCAAAAAACGAAGCACAGATGAAGAACAATGACAGATCTGAGTGCGGAAGCTATGGATTTGCAAGGATTGAATGGAAAAAGTAGCTTGATACCATGTTAAACCATAAAATCTGGATTCATGATGAAACAAGGAAGAGAAAATGAAGAGCTTAGAGAGGAAGACGACAATGTACGAACTTGCAACTGAACTTCTTGATTCAACAGTGTAACAGAATTGGCTTTTATACACCAGAGAAGTGATCCCCTGTGATGCAACACAGTGAGGACTCACTCAGCAAAATGTAACTCGCGATGTACTATTTAACAGATTTTGTCGAAATCATACGGCGATTTCGGCGAATTCATCTCCTCCGAGAGTTGCACCTGTGGCTACAAGGGACCTCAAGCGACAACGGCTGCAGGCGGCTTGAAGGGAGACACCGCGGCGACGCAACTGTGGCTACAAGTAAACTCGGGCGACAGTGACTTTTTTCTTTAATTTTGCACTCTTTTTCTAGTTTTGTTCCATTAATTTCACGTTCAGAGTCACTATTCGGCAAGTTCAGAGTTTCTGTTCGTTGATAATAAGGAATTATGTGTATGTGGTTAATTAGATGTGGGAAATCAAGAATTACATTTACATACTTTTTCAACCTAACGAATAATTACTATCAACCTAGCGAATAATTGCAAAATTGACCAACCCTTTTGTTATTATCTAAATGATAACTCCTCTTTACAACCGAATAATAACGATCAATTTAGCGAATAATTATTATTAATCTAGCAAATAGTAGCAAATTGACCAACCCTTTTGCTATTATCTAAACGATAACTCACCTTTACCCAAAGTTAGCGAATAATTAATATCACCTTATCGAATATAAATTTTTAAAAAGGAAACTGGTGTAAATTTGCACAAAAAAAACAGGTGTTCCCACGTTTTTCTCAAATTCGAATTTACTCAGTTAGATCAACCCCAACAGTTATTGTAAAAAATCTCTAAAATAGAGATCAAATTGTCAAAATCTCTATAAAAAATCCACCCCAACTCCAACAGCTTCTCTATTTTACAGATTTTTTGCATTTATTATTAAAGATTTTTGCATTTACCACATGGGTGTTATGCTTTTGTGAGAATGGAGCGGTATTTTACGTGGGTCCCACCTTTTTTAAATTTTTTATTTATTAAAATCCAGGATTAATCACATTCTTCCATTTCCATTCGATCAGCGATCAATATTTATTAACACAAAACACAGTAAATCTTGTTAACATTTGATCCATATTCTATATATATACACAATTGTACACATCCCTTAGGGTGTACCTTGTGCACAAATCTAGAACATTGATTAAAAGGAATGGAAGACTGTGATTAAAAGGGATTTTTTTAAAAATTGTACATTAATTGAAATTCATGTGGGGCCCGCGAATCAAAATCACCCCGCCCACTTTTATGCGCGTGTACCCCCTTCCCACCACCATTTTTTTTTTTCGAGACCCCACCACCATTATTTCTATATCCGTCTTTTTTTTTATATCCTCCCCGTTGCTTTATACGGAGTATGACTTTATTTCTCCCTCTTGCTTTTTTTGGGGTGATTTAGGTATGTAGGCTATTTAAAACCTTCAATTAACTAATTAGACAATAAACTTATATTTAATTATGTTAAATAGTCTATTTCCCGAATGGGGTATTAAAGTCAATGGTCAACTATTTGACCATTGACTGGTCATACAGTTGACCGTTGACCGGTTAATGTTGACCAACTCATGTAAATTTTTTTTAAGTGATGACATGTTTGTGATGCCATTTTTTTACCGTTTTGATTCTACTTTTTATTACATTTTATTTTCTCTATGATGCCACTTTTTTAATTACATTTTTTTACAAACCTTGATAACATTTTTTTGTACTGTGATGCCACGTCGACCATTGATGCCAATTTTTCGACTACTGATGACACTTTTTTAAAGTCAATTTTTTTATTATATTTTTTTTACCTGATGCCATATTTTTTCAAAGTAGTGTTTTGATGAAATTTTTTTTTCTTTAATGTGATGCAATTTTTTCAAATTAGTGTTTTGATGCCATTTTCATAATGTAATTATTTGATTCCACTTTTTTTTTAATTTAATCAATTGTATATCGATAAATTTTCATCGATTCTACTTTTATTCACTGATGACACGTTTGTGATTATACTTCATTGATGCAATCATTTGTGATGACATTTTTATACAATTACATAAGTATAAAATATTATTAAACTTCATTGATGACATCTATTAATGATGACTTTTATTGAATGATGACATTTGTGATTACACCTCATTGATCTCAATCCTTTGTGATGACATTGTTTGTTGATGACATTTTTGTTGATAACATTTTTATACAATTGATAACTTATAAGCATAAAATGTGATTACACTTCATTGATGACACATTAGTAGTGCTATTTAAGAATCTAATAACATGAAATATCACATAACATGTCTTCCCTCCTCCTTTTTTTCCGGGCTTGGGACCGGTTGTTTACCAAGACACAAGCGGAGTTAAAAACATGTTACCACCTAACTAATAAGCAATAAACAAAGAGCAAGAAACCAACTGAAAATAGAAAATTACATATATCTTGTACACAAAGAGTTCCATTAGTTTCCTAAAGCAAAGATTATAGGGTTGCTCAAAATCAGGACCGGCCCCAAAACCGAGCCAAAACCGAACCGAAAAAGTCGGTTTCGGGCCAGCCCGATTATTTTCGGTTCGGGCTTCGGTCCTTCAATTTTCAAAATTCGGTTTCGGGCCAAAAACCATAACCGAACCGAATTTTTCGGTTTAGGCCCGAAAAAACCGAATTCTTTTTTTAATAAAACAAAATTAAAACCCTACCTTTGCAGTTTGCTGCTTTGGTGACTTGGTGCCGTGAGCCTTTTCCTTTACTTTTACAGAGAGCAGTATGTGAGAGAGGGACCCATTCTTTGTTTCAAATTTAAAGGGGAGAGAGAGAGTAGTCCAGTCGCTCCTCGCTCAGCCGCCGGTCGCACTTGCGCAGCACCTGCCCGGCGTCGCCTCCCTCTCCCACAGCCGCTTCAACGCCTCACAGACCACAAGAAGCACGTAGCAGCAATAGTCAACAATGTTTCAATTTTTTTATATATAGGAAATTTCACATTTTCTTTGTGTTAATCTACTTTTATTATCAATAATTTGTTATATTATAGACTTTATAGTTGTAATTTCATATTTGTAAACCATGATTGTTGTGAGGCTTGTGAGTTATGAGAAATTTAGGGTTTATGTTTTTAGTTTTTAGAGAAACACTTCACAATTGTTTTTGCCGACAAGTTTAGGGTAATTTCGGTTCACAGATTATCTTTGAAGCATACAGGTTTTTTTGGGGATAAATATACACCTTAGGCAATTCGGTTTTTTCGGGCCAAAAACAAAAAAACGGTAACCGAATATTCGGTCTTCGATTCTGGCTTCGGGCCGCCCCTTCCAAAATATCGGGCCGTCGGTTTCGGCCCGACCCGTTTGGATCGGTTCGGTTCGGTTCGGGCCCGTTGAGCCACCCTAAAAGATTATGGCTCCCACTTTCTCCCTGGACACATTTATGAAAGTTTAGGCTTTCTGATTAACTGCAATCGTTGAAATTCATGTGGTCACTAACTAAACCCACTAATTATTCATGATTCCTTCACAAAGCAACTTAAATTATGCAACCCTGCCTTCACAAAGAAAAATTATGGAAAGAAAATACATAAAGACATTAAACTTTGGAGACAATAAAGGAGAGGAAGAAAGCCAGAGATAAAACTCACTTGGTTCAGCATCATCATCTGTCAAAATGGGGCAAAACAGTGAAAGTCAAACTAACCCATTAAGCTTCATCAACTGTCAAAAAAAATGATTCCTTCAAAATTACATTTTATTTACAAAAAAATCACAGCAGCATTTGATTCAAGAGACCAAAAATTAACATGATCCATAAATGTTGTGTAGATCAATATTCTCACCAGGGTTAAAACAGAAATAGTGCATTTCAGGAAGCATTAGTATCAATGTGCTTCAAGCTTCCTCAACTCTTTCAACTGAACATGCACTTTCAACTAGAACAGGCACTGTATCCCAAATAAGCCACCCAGCTTTTCGAACCTGTCACAACAATACACAAGAAACAACAATAGACTGTAATTTTGTAAATCAATTAATGAATTCTCTCCCCTTGGAACTACACTTTCCTCTTCAATCTCACACCCCAATTTCAAGCTCCACATACAAACTACTGAACAACTCAATCATCCTACAACAAAAGCAAAATCAGATTGCATCAGAATCGTCATTTTCACAAAATCAAAGCTCTGAGAAGTAACAAAAAATGTGAAAAATTCAAATACTTGAGAAGCACCATAAAGAGAACAGGGGGAGTCAAAATCTCCGATCCAGAAGCACCGATTTTGAGATCTAGGGCAAACACATGACTGTGAGTCTTCACGGTTGAGGGCAGATTTGGAGAAGAACAAACCTTTACAAAGAAATCGTAGACACCTTAATTTGGCGTTTGATTCGGATGCGCGAGCCATGGAAACTGAGCAGATCCCGTTGAGGGCAGTAACAGGCTTACCGGAGGCCCTTAGGGATTGGATCCTGGAGGAGAAAAGGAGATCTCCAGCGGCACCGGCGAATCCAAGAAGGCGATGCGGTGGACGGAAGGTGGATCCCAAGTGGACGACGGAGGGAGAGCGAGCGGTAGATGAAGAGGAAGAAGAGGAACCCCTGGTTGGGTGGAGAGAGACAGAGGGAGCATATCTGATGGAAGAGAGTGGCTGGGGACAGAGTAAATGGGTCACGGGCTTGATAAAATTTCAAAAGTGGCTAATGCGGCTAATAAATAATTTAAAGTAGTTAATTAGCTAATTAAATGTTCAAAATGGTATAAAACACCAAAATTTATCTTTTTTTTGTTAGCTATTTTTTTTAATAAAAAATGGTATTTATTTTTGGGTGATTCATTAGTAGGCCACTAGGACTCACTTGATTTTATTTGTTTTAAAATTTTAGCAATTCTACCGAATAATATTGCACATGCTACTGAATAATTTTATGTTATTTTTTTCATTCAGTTCAAATCAAAATTTACCAATTTCATTGAATGGTTTGTCACATATTACCGAATAATATTTTTTTTATGTTTTTCCCCATCAATGTCAGATAAAAAAAACTCAAATCTCTAAACAATACTTCATATTTCACCGAATAATGTTTCATATTTCAACGAATAATGAAGGTTTTTTTATATTGTTTGTCAAGCTGAAGACACAATTACTAACGAATAATGAATCAAATTTCACCGAATAATTAATCAACTCATTACCACTAGTAATTGAAATTTGACACATTCATCTGAATAATTGATGAATAATCATTCAAATTATACTTTTCAAAAACCCTACACTAAATTCGACACATACATCTGAATAATTCTTCGTTTTTTTTCCGAATAATGCGGAAATCACAGGTTAATTAAGCAATAAAGTTCAACCCTAACCCGATTTGACCGATACCCTAACACAAACCAAACTCCATATACCGACACTACTAGAATTATGCAATTAGACATCACGTGTTTTAAGTCTGTCAAGAAAACCCCTGATGTTAAATTAGTTTGTTACATCAACTATTAAATTTTTTATGTTAAAAAACATTTAGACAACCGTCAATTTTTTTGACAAACGTGAAATTATTCATTCTAAAAAGTAAATAAAACGCACCGGTTTAAAATTCGTAAGTTAAAACGCGCGGTACTGAAATCCTTGAACAAAAAATGGAGGGCTTTCTAAATTTTGGGAGATGTATAACACTTTATAAAATTTCATACCCCCTCTCTCTCAGTCTTAGAGGATCAGCAGTGGTTGGGTTTCATCTACCCTATAGCCTCCTCTCTCTTCCTATGGGGGAAGATTATGGGTGTGGAATCAACCCCTTTACATAAGGGAGAAGGGGCAACCTGAGTGTACTGGGGTTGACTTTCCCTTTCTTTGTTTTCTTTTTATTAATGGTGGACCCCCCTATTTTTTTTTTATTTAGTAAATAATATTTTGATTGGTGGAAAAGATGTAGTGGGATATAAATAAAATAAAAAAATAAGTAGTGGGGTAAACTTATGGATGTGAGTAAAAACTTATTGAAAGAGGTAGAGATATTGAAAAATGATATGTCAAAATTTTATGAAGAAACGCAGTCCAGTTAAGAGACCAATTACTAGGTAAGAAACGCAAATTCTTATGAGCTTCTTCATTTTACATTCGAAACTTGTTCGTCTAATTCTTAGATCCATTCTTATGAGCTTCTTCGTTTTACATTCGAAAATGGAGGTAATCTTTCAAAAGCTCTCTTGATTTCACCTATGTAGTTTAATGTAATTGAGAAACCAACACATGAGGCTTTTAAAATTATTGTAGGCGTTTAGCTGCCCCTCACTGAATTATAATATTATATGTCTTAGTAATGCGACATTAACGAAAATATGAGATCCATTCTAATTGACTAGGTAATTGAGGTAGTACAGTCGTACAGATCTAATGTGAGTATTGGTTTTAATTAATAATCTCAATACTTGAAACTATGAAAAACTTGTTTGTACGTATGCAATGTCCATACATGGTGATATTGGTGTTATATATCCATGTTTGAAGAGGTTCGTAACCAATTTAATAACAAGAGGGTTATTTTCATTTTAATGTTCTATTTTCCCCTTTAGACACATCTTTGGTTATTGTTACTCTTAAGGGCAAAATATTTAATGACAAGAGGCAGAAAAAGTTGGTTGGATTGATTTGAGGGTTGTTTCTGATGTATGTTTATGATGTATTTCCTTATTTTAAAGAGACATAAAAAGTTGATTGCATTGATTTTATGATATTTTTTCTATTAAAAAAATGCTGGTGTGAACTAGTTTGCAGGGTGTTAGTATGTGCCTAAAACAACTAATCTTATCCTAGATTTGGTGTTGGCTTATCTTTAGGGGTGACATTTATGCATGTTAGGTTTTTGCACTTTTCTTGTTTGTTCATGTTTAGTATTTGGAACTAGAGATATTTGGCTAACTCAACTTATTGTTTCCTTGTGTTGGAGGCTTGGAGCCTAACACTTCTGTGCCTCAGTTTAAAAATCAGAAGCTGTGTCAAAAGCTAGAAGTGCAAAGGATTGAGATTTCAGCCCTTGAGAATAATTTTTCTTGACAGAAAGTAAAGCAACACTTGTACAACAAAAGACTAGCTTCTGATCAGAAGTCCTGGAGAGGGTAATGCTATATGTCACTATAACATTCGGATTTTAGTCTGGATTTCTATATGCTTTTATCGATCTCATGTTCTTGCATCTCTTTTTGTAACTATCCATTAAATTTCATTTATAGGACATTGATTTTGTTTTTCTAATTAGCTTGTGGATGGCTTTGAATCAACTTCTCTTGCCATTAGAGGAGTGGGTACGAGTAGTGTTCAAGATATTCAATGTTTACCCAACTCACAAGGTTAGATTTCGGTCTTCAATTTTACCTACATCATGCTCGTAATTTGCTTCAAAGATATTGACTTCCTAGTGATTCACTATCCTTTGCTGTTATTGCTCAGTGTAATAATTGGGGATTGCTTTCTTTAATTGTCTAATTTATGGACTATTTTCTGGTTAGTAAATCACCAGTTGGAACAATTGATTCTTTTTCTCAGAAAGTTTTGACAGAAACTGATTGCCTGATTCTGGAATCTCCTAAATATGTTGGTTTAAATTTTGTGCAGATGATGTTTCATCCAGTATAGATGTTGCTTTTCTTAAGAGACTTATGAAAACAGGGGCAATTGAAAGTTCTTCTGCAAATGACCATGAGTCAGGTGGTTAAAGATGAGAAATCTTGTGAAAAGTGTAAGACCATTTTAGTAAATTTGGTTGTAGGTGATGTGGGGATGAAAGGATAAACTCTATTATGCATTCTCTATGGCTATTCCTGGCAGTTTTTAGTCCTGGTTTTTCTTTTTATCTTTCTAGGCAGTTTGGTGTTAGTTTGTCCTAAGATATATTCGTCGGTATGCTTTATTTGTTTTGAGATGTTGCGGCTAGCCAATTTTGTGGCTATGAATAGCGGCGGCGTATTTTTGTAAATGTGGCAATATAATGGTAGTATATATGTACATGTTTTTATTAAATGACCTACCATATTGAAGACCGTACGAAATACGATGTTCTATCGACAAAAGCGTGTTGCCTATCTCAAAATAAAACATTGGATTAAATATGAAAATAGTTGTGCATTCATATATTTAACATCAGATCCGTCTATTAAAACAGATCCCAGTATAGTTTTATACATCAGTTATAACAAAAAATGCGATGTCGATAATATGGAAATATATCGGTTATGCCTCATGTGATCGGTTAAATGAAAACAATATAAAATCATAAATTATATATCGAACATGATTATAAACGTGATCACTAAAATAAAAAACTGTTGTGTATTTTGTATTAAGACATCACTTATTTTTATAAATAAAGATGTAAATGTCGTTTTTTTGCTTTAGGAGGACATCTTCACATGTTTTCAAATGACAAATTATGGATATTCATCAACAAGTGAATATGTTATAACAAAAAATGACGGGTTCTAATGAAGAAAAGACATCTGTTTAAAACCGATGTGAAAACTTTGATCTTTTACTACACGCACAAAGAGATCGGGATTTTTTTTTAAAGACATCTATTGACAACAGATGTATAATTGAAGTTTTCTAGTAGTGCGAAGAATAGTGAATCAGATTTCACCGAATAATTGACCAACTCATTAACATCAATCACCAAAATTCGACAAATTCGTCTGAACAATTGACAAATAATTATCAAATTACGCATTTAAAAAACCAAACACTAAATTCGACTAAAAATCGACACATGTGTCTGAATAATTCGCCTTTTTCCCCAAATATTACGGGAATCACCTAAACACAAAATAATATCTCTAATCTCACCCAATTGATTAAACAACAAATCTCAACTGGTGGGTGTGCTTGATAGCCCGTGAGTGCTTTTCTAAGTAATCTTCAACAAAAGGATGAATCAAGCAAACAGTCACTCAATTGCAATAAAATCACCAAGTAGCAACTTCAAAAGGAAGGGCTTTGGAAAAGGAAAAACATCAAACATAAGCATCAACACATACTAATTTATGGAATCATCATCTTTTGATTTCTTCCTTGAGGACTTCCATGGAGTGCGAGGTCGCCACCTTGAAATTGAAGAGTCGCCGAGCATGGTGTACGGGTGGAGTAAACCGATCGTGGTGGTCGCCAAGCGTGGAAGAGTAGGCTAACACAAGGGAAGAGCTATCGCCCTTCGTCGGAAGCCAATTGCAGCCACCAGACATCGTTGTCGGAAGCCAATTGCAGCCACCAGACATCACCAACCACAGTGGCCATCTTCCTCGCCCTATCTCCCTTCGTCGGATCTAAGCCCTTCGCCTCCGCTTTGCCTTCCTGGGTCTACACGATGAAGAAGATGATGGATGTAGGGATCCGATGAAATCGAACACAGATTGGGCAGCAATTCAAGAAGAAGAAAACAAGAGTCAAACACAAGATTGAGCAGCAATCGAATAAGAAGAAGAAAACAAGAGTCAAACACAAGATTGAGCAGCAATCGCCCTAGTGACCCTCATTCGCAATCGGAGGCTGCCACCGGAGATCCTAAGGTTCGCGAGATTGGAATCCGAGTTCTTCCTCTGCAATCGCCAATCGCCTCATCCCTGCCCTCCAAATCCCGAACTGCCATCGCCAATCACCCCCGCAATCGCCTCCGCCTGGGCTCGAGATGTCCTTCATCCCTGGCCATCACCGCCTACATGCTCGTGGCCCTCGCTCGTAACCGGAGGCTGCCGCCGGAGATTCTCTGAACATCACCGCCTACCTGCCGCCTACGCATCCGAGTTCTTCCTCTGCAATCGCCAACCGCCTCATCCCTAGCCTCTAGATCCCGAACCGCCATCGCCATTCGCCTCTGCCTCCGTAATCACCTCCGCCTCCCACATCCGCCAATGCCATCGCCATCGCCGTCAATCGCCATCTCCATCGTAGTTCTTCCCCTGAACATTATCGACAAAATGGGGCTTGAGTTAGGGTTATATTGTAGACTGCATGCGCTAAAGGGTGGGTTGGTTTTTTTATTTTCCATTTAAATTACATTTAAATTAATATATTAAAAATAATCTGGGACATCCATCTTTCCTCAATCAAGGGTCCAGATTTGTTAACATTTAACAGCGTATGACTTGTTAACATTTGATCCATATTATATATATAAGAAAATAGTCTTCTCAGTTAGAATTGGCGTGCAAGACCAAAACAAAGCCTTGCACGTCAAGCACCATGTCAAACCCTGCCATATCGTAGCATGCAAGAAAGGGAGACACACATTGGCAGGCGAGAAGAGGAGGTGAACTCCGGAGGGCCGGAGGCGACTGAAGGTAGGATCCATACCGCACCACGCCGAATTGACGCTAGAGAATGAAATTGGGCTGACGATTGATACCATCGAGGAAAGGGATGGAGAATTGGAGCGAAGGTGAACGCCGAGCACGGCTCGAAGCAAGGGATGCCAAAACCCCTGGAGGGACACCTGACTAGCCACACACGTGGGGTTCAGTGGCGAAGCCAGCCCGCAATATAGGGGTGGGCGAGATTTAGACTAAAAATTAAGTAATAACGCAATGAGCTTTACGAAACTTTAAATAAATTTAATTGTGAAGGGTTATGTAAAAAAATTTCAAAGATTTATCCATATTATTAGAAGTGAATAAAATTTATAATTAGTTAAAAAAATTTCAAGGAAACCCCTAATGAATGACTAAAATAGAATTCAAACAATACTAATTGAAATTAATTATTTTCAATTTAAAAAGGGAAGAAAATGTAAAAAGGGGGAATTGAACCTTGGACTCTAATAAAGAGGAAAAAGTTCCCCATCTATACTTTACCAACTAGGCAATGTAAACTTTGTGATTCATTTTCACTTTTAATTAATTTAGTCTTTTTTTTTTTTTTTATAGTTAACCTTTCGTAATTTTTTTCGGGATCGGGGTGGGCTCGCGCTCATACGAGCCTACCCCTAGATCCGCTAGTGGTGGGGTTGAAGGGAGGGCTGACAAGGTACGATACCATGGGAAATTTCCGATTACCACGTACCGTACCGATACCATTCGGTATGCAATTTTCCCTACCACGTATCAACCGAAAGTTTCGGTAACCGAAGTGGTTGGTACCGAAAGGGTCGGTTACCGAACGTCGGTACCGTGGTACCAACAGAACAAGATTCAATTATCATTTACGTGATTTAATATTATGGTATCCGGTGGTACCATCGGTACCGTTGGTACCACCAACACTAAAACTATATATATAATTCGGTACCACGGTACCAACGGAATTCTGTCGGTATGGATGGTACCGCCAACAATGAAATTATATATATTTTTTAATTTTTTTTTTAAAAAATATTCGGTACTTCGGGATTTTAATTTTCATTACCGTGTACCGTACTGACAATGGTCGGTACCGATGTTTCGGTTACCGATTTCGTCGGTTACCGACTACGTGGTACCAAGTTTCTGTTGGTAATCGGTTGGTACGGTAATTTATTTACGACTGCCCAACCCTAGTTGCAGGTGGGCAGAGCGCACCGAACGGGAAGGAGATGAGGTGGCCTGAGTGGTGTTGTAAGCTGGTGGGGAGGTGGCTATGAGGTCGGAATCGAAGCCTCAAGAGACTAAACTCAAGAGGACGATGGGTACCGAAGACGACAGTGAAGGAAGTCACCCCAACCGAAATCAAATGGTGAGCAGAGTACACAAATAGCAATAAGGAGACGAGGTGGCAGATATGGTGCTAAGGTGGTGGCGGCCCGATGACTACAGCCGGTACAGGGTTGGAAGTCGGGGTATCGAACCTAATTAAGCACAGTCGATGGAGGGAAAAAGAAGGACGGGAACCCCAAATCAAAAAGGGATTAATTCGATAGAAGCAAGGAGGAGACAAATCGGGAGCTATGGATCTGAAATAAGAGGTTGAAGAAAGGTTGTGAATACTAAGAGGGTTAGGAGCGAGGGTGATTTGAAAAGGGGGAGGGGGTGCAATGGAGTTTAAAGAGGTCGGTGACACCGGACAAGTACGGTGATGCCGAGAAGGAGCGGTGGTGGTGGTTGACATCGACCCGGTGGGGGTGAAATCCTAAATTGGGGGTTAGGGCTCCCTCTCTCTAGATTTTCTAGAGAGAGGATTAGGTTTCTTACATATAATACATCGGAATAAATTATAACGCTTCCTAATTTTGTTTTTTTTTGTTTAAATTATAAATTTAAACAAAATAAATATAATTTTTGAAAAATATTAAAATAAAAATTTTGAAATTTTTTGTTTAAATTATAAATTTAAACAAAATAAATATAATTTTTGAAAAATATTAAAATAAAAATTTTGAAATTTTATAGTGTTTATCCTTCTAAAATTTTATACTTATAAGTGACTTAAATTTTGAAACAAATGGAGTATTTATCTAAAATGAATCTATATATATATATATATATATGTGTATATATATATATATATATATATATATATATATATATATATATATATATATATATATATATATATATATATATATATATAAACTCTTAATTTAGAAGAGTTTATGCTGAGATGTCAACATTAGAGAGATTTTAGAGGTTTTGACCAATTATAATTTTTTTTCTCTTTAATCATTTTTTTTAATTCTCCTTTTTTTCTTTTTCTTTTAATTCTTTTTTTTTTCATCCTACTAGCTATTGGGCTTAATTCAAAATATTGAATTAAATCTATTATACTTATTGGGCTTAACTCAAATTTATTTACCAACTATCTATATCTATATATTATATTAATTTATATCACATGTCCTCCATGTTCAAAGTTATTTGTGGAAATATTATTTACATAATATCATTTTATTATGGTAACTATATTTTCTAATATTTTTTTTGTAAAACATTCTAATACTAATTACCCAATATTATTTGATGTTTCATTTTTTAATCAATCTATATCTATATAAACTCTTAATTTAGAAAAGTTTATGCTGATGTGTCAACATTAGAGAGATTTTAAGGATTTTGACCAATTATAATTTTTTTTTCTCTTTAATCATCTTTTTTTTAATTCTCCTTTTTTCTCCTTTTTCTTTTAATTCTTTTTTTTTTTCATCCTACTAACTATCTATATCTATTCTATATAAACTCTTAATTTAGAAGAGTTTATGCTGAGGTGTCAATATTAGAGAGCTTTTAGGGATTTTGACCAATTATAATTTTTTTTTCTCTTTAATCATCTTTTTTTTTAATTATCCTTTTTTCTTCTTTTTCTTTTAATTCTTTTTTTTTTTCATCCTACTAACTATCTATTCTATATAAACTCTTAATTTAGAAGAGTTTATGTTAATGTGTCAACATTAGAGAGATTTTAGGGATTTTGACCAATTATAATTTTTTTTTTCTCTTTAATCATCATTTTTTTTAATTCTCATTTTTTCTTCTTTTTCTTTTAATTCTTTTTTCTTTCATCCTACTAACTATCTATATCTATATAAACTCTTCATTTAGAAGAGTTTATGCTGAGGTGTCAACATTAGAGAGATTTTAGGGATTTTGACCAATTATAATTTTTTTTTCTCTTTAATCATCCTTTTTTTTAATTCTCCCTTTTTCTTCTTTTTCTTTTAATTCTTTTTTTTATTCTTACTAACTATTGGGCTTAATTCAAAATATTGAATTCAATCTAATATACTTATTGGTCTTAACTCAAATTCATTTACTAACTATCTATATGTATATATTATATTAATTTATGTCACATGTCCTCTCAATGTTCAAAGTTATTTGTGGAAATAGTATTTACACAATATCCTTTTATTATGGTAACTATATTTTCTAATATTATTTTTTTGAAAAATATTCTAATGCTAATTACCCAATATTAGTTGATGTTACATTTTTTAATCAATCTATATAAACTCTTAATTTAGAAGAGTTTATGCTGAGGTGTCAACATTAGAGAGATTTTGGAGATCTTGACCAATTATATATTTTTTTTCTCTTTAATCATATTTTTTTTTTAATTCTCATTTTTTCTTTTTTTTCTTTTAATTCTTTTTTTTTCATCCTACTAACTATCTATATCTATATAAACTCTTAATTTAGAAGAGTTTATGTTGAGGTGTCAACATTAGAGAGATTTTAGGGATTTTGACCAATTATAATTTTTTTTTTCTCTTTAATCATCTTTTTTTTAATTCTCCTTTTTTCTTCTTTTTTTTTTCTTTTTTTTTTTTCATCCTACTAACTATTGGGCTTAATTCAAAATATTGAATTCAATCTAATATACTTATTGGGTTTAACTTAAATTCATTTACTAACTATCTATATCTATATATTATATTAATTTATGTCACATATCCTCTCCATGTTCAAAGTTATTTGTGGAAATAGTATTTACATAATATCCTTTTATTATGGTAACTATATTTTCTAATATTATTTTTTTGAAAAATATTCTAATACTAATTACCCAATATTATTTGATGTTACATTTTTTAATCAATGGGATTAATTCAAAACTTTTATCTTTCACTATTTATTATTTATTTTTCTCTTTATCTCTTTAACCCAAGTGTATTTTTTTCTATTATTTTTAACACATTTACTAATCAATGGGTTTAATTAAAAATATTGAATTAAATCTAATGTCTATGATTTATCTATATCTAAATATTATTTATAAAAAAATCGCGCCATGACGCGGGGATCGTACTAGTAATATCTTAATTTAGAAGACTTTTGATGATGTTTCAACCCCTCCTTAATTGAAGGTTTTTCAACTAATCATAATTTTCTCTTATTATTTCTTTTTCCTTTTCTATTCATCTCTTTCACACATTTACATTTTTTCCCTTTTATTTTTTACCCATTTACTAACAATTGGGTTTAATTCAAAACATTGAATTAAATCTAATGTCTATTATATAATAATAATAATAATAATAATAATAATAATAATAATAATAATCTATATCAATATCAATAAAATATCTTAATTTAAAAACCTTTTTGATAAAGCCTAACTTTATGATAAACATTTTTACCATTTTCTTAAAGATTTCAAGTCTACTTTCATCATGTTATCATAACTTTTATTGATATTTTATAATATTAATTTGTTATATTATTAAAATTCTATTTATTAAAAATCGCGCCATGGCGCGGGGATTGTGCTAGTTTAATCTTAATTTAGTTTATGATTATTTGAAGGTTTCTTTATAATGATTTTCAAGTAAAATATTTTAACCTTCACAATTTGATTAATTAAAAAAAAACAATTTATAATACTACACAAGAGGGCTGGCAATAAAGCTAGTTTGTTTGATAAAAACGTCTTCAACAACTAAAAATGTAATAGGTAAGATTATAAATTCTAGGTCAATCTTCAAATAAAATTTAATAAAAAAAAATTAAATATAACAAATTTTTTTTTTTAAAATGCACAAAAACGCCGGTAAAAAAATACTAGTTTGTAAAAACAAAAAAAAAAAGACTATTTTGTAAAAGAATTCGTAGAAGGTTGAGTTTGGAGAATAAAAGCCAAGAAATAAACTAAAATTTTCATAATAGAGCCCACCACAATAAATTGAATTGATAATAGTCATGACTTATCTATAATAAATGACCTTTAGAAAATAAAATGTTGACAATCCCCGTTTGCCATATTGCAAAATTTGAATTCTTCCTTACCTCTCCTTTTGGAGATCATCAGAGCCTAATCTCGCTTATTCTCATCCAAAATCTTCACAATCTCAGTCAAGTTGAGAGATTATTGTTGGGTATTTGAAGTCTTCCTTTCCTTTGCAAAACCTTGACAATCCCAGTCATATTAGAGATTGAACTCAGTTACGTCTCTCCGACTACACAATGAACAAACCACTAGCCTTGTGCACTATCCTCCAAATCCCGCTCATTCTCATGCCCCTTTTAGTAATTTCACAATCCCTCGACTCCCAACGGTCAGTCCTCCTCTGCATCAAGCATCAATGGGGCGACCACCTCCCCGCCTTCTCCTCCTGGAGCTCCTCCACATCCCCCTGCACCTGGCACGGAATCAGCTGCACCTCCGCCGGGGTCGTCACCGGCATATTCCTCTCCAACGCCAGCATAACCACCCGAATCCCGGCCTCCGTTTGTGACCTTACAAACCTCACAACCCTCGACCTCTCCTGGAATTACATACCCAACGACTTCCCCACAGTTCTTTACAACTGCTCTTCCCTGACCCACCTCGACCTCTCCATCAATTCCTTTGTGGGTTCCATCCCTGAGGACATCAACAAGCTCTCGCCTTTCCTCCAGTACCTTGATCTCAGCTCCAACAATTTCACCGGCGACCTACCTAAATCAATTGGAGAGTTGAAGGAGCTCAGAACTCTCTATCTCACCAATAATTTGCTAGATGGGACTTTCCCAGCCGAGATTGGGAACCTCTCCAAGCTTGAGGATCTTCAGATGCCCTTTAACCCTTTTACTCCCATGGCTTTACCTCCTGATTGGGGGAGGCTGAAGAACCTCAAGTTCGTTTTCATGAGGGAGTGCAATTTGGTGGGTCGGATTCCTGAGAGTTTTGGTGGGTTAGAGAGCCTTGAGCATCTTGATTTGGTTGTGAATCAGCTAGTGGGTAACATTCCAAATGAGTTGTTTTCACTCAAGGAGCTTAGTTACTTGTTTCTGTACAATAACAATTTATCTGGGCCAATACCCACTTCAATTCAATCTCTCAATTTGACCGAGATTGATCTTTCTCAGAATCAGCTCAATGGCTCAATTCCTGAAGACTTTGGCAAGTTGATGAAGCTGCAGGTTTTGAATCTGTTTACTAACAAACTATCTGGGGAGATACCTAAAAGCATTGGGCTTCTCCCTGAGTTGGAGTTCGTCAAGTTGTTTTACAACAATCTTTCGGGCAGTCTACCTCCCGAGCTTGGCCTTCACTCTACTCTCATAGGATTGGAGTTTGGGGGGAACGCCATTTCTGGCCCTCTTCCTGAAAATCTTTGCTCTAAAGGGGCCTTAATTGGTATGTGATCTGGTCTTTTTATTGCCTTATTCATATTGATCGATCTTGTTGACATTTCTCGAGATCGTAATGCTAAATTAGGATGATAGTAAGATAGATATGTGTAGATTGGTCTGGATTAAGCTATCTTTAAATGCTACATCTGAGATTCTGAGTGGTGAGATTTGATTGAATCATTATTGTGATTGGCCTTAATTTTTCAGGTATAACTGCTTTCTCCAATCATCTGAGTGGGGAGATCCCAAAATCACTTGAGGATTGCACCACCTTGCGCGTCCTGATGTTCCGAAGCAACAATTTCACAGGGGAGATCCTCAGATGGACTAGTACAAAACTACAAGTATTGTCAGTGGCAAGTAATAAGTTGCAGGGCAGTATTCCGACTGAGTTTTGCCAGATTACATCTCTGCGCATTCTAGATCTCTCAATGAACAACCTGGAGGGAGAGATGCCTTCATGCTTCTCTAACCTTTCCGAGTTGAGTTTATTGCAATTGCACAACAATAGACTTTCTGGAGGTGTGCCATACACATTGTCAAATTTGTCAAATTTGAGGATCCTTGATCTCAGTTATAACCATCTTTCAGGGGGCTTTCCGTTATGGATTGATCAATTATGGAATCTCACAGTCCTTCAACTTGGCGGCAACTCGCTACAAGGCCAACTTCCAGTCCGATTGTGTCATCTATTACATCTAAATGTCATGGATTTGTCTAGCAATATAATTTCTGGTCGAATTCCAGCTTGCTTCAATAATATGTCATTTTGGAGTAATGATACAAATGTTGGTACGTATACTTTCAATTTTGAAGAGTTTTCGTTTAAAACGAAAGGAAGAAACTATTTGTATTCAGGTACGGCGGCCAAGTACATGTCTGGATTGGATTTATCATGTAATCAACTCATTGGTCACATTCCCTCGGAATTGGGAGATTTGAAGGGATTGCATAGCTTAAATCTGTCACATAACTTCTTATCTGGACCAATTCCAAGTGGCTTTTCCAGTCTGGGGAACATCGAGAGTTTAGACCTTTCATGGAACAGCTTGAGTGGAACAATCCCTTCTCAGCTAGGTGCTCTTAACTTCCTAGAGATCTTCAATGTGTCTTACAACAATCTGAGTGGAAAGCCTCCGTTGACCGGACAATTTGCAACCTTTGACATCAACAACTACAGAGGAAATCCTTTGCTTTATGGGTATTCACAAGGAAGAAATTGCAGTGATGTATTTTCACCCTCTCCTAGTTCAAATGAAGGCAACGAATCCAAGTTTGATAAGGAAGTGTTCTTTTGGAGCTTGGGCATGTCGTATGTCATTTTTTTCATGGGGTTGATCACGGTGTTCTATATCAATACTCAATGGTGCCATGTGTTATTTGTGCTCTTCCATTTGCACATCCGTCGATGGCTTCATCCATCGTCTTTGTATTTTTATATGATGTTATAAGTTTGAAGGCTTTTTTTCATATGACCAAGAAAAGATCTATCTTGATCAATAAAGTTTTAAGTTTGGAGGTTTTAATTTCAGAATTGCAGAGGTAAACAAAAGAAAGTTGGATTACTGTATGTCACGTATTCGGAACAATATGCATATCGCCGCATGAGTACAATACAGGTCGTCACTGCCACTGGACCACCGCCACACGCATGTGAACTTTCAATGTTGATTGCATGTAACTGAAGTCCCAAAAAAAGCACGCCGAAAAAAAATCGGCCGACATTCCTTCCTTTGTAGGAGTGTCAATGTTGGAGCTTGAGGTATGCACCTGACTCGTTCACTTTGTTCTCTTTGAACCGGAGATTCTTCATGTAGTAGTTGAGGGTTAGATTGAACTGAGCCATGCCATGGATTTTCATTTGTGATAGTTTGGTTTAATTGCTAAATCTCAACGAGCTAAAATTAGTCTGATGTGATGTATCTGATATATCTTATATTCTTATTTGATCGATTTGAATGATCGTCCTCAATTCGGGAGGAAAAACTGGTATTTACTACTCCTGCACATACAGTGTTAATTACTCAAACTACATGATGCATATATCTGAAAGCATACCCTAGCCTCAAAGTCTCGATTGACTTGTACTTTCAATTTGAACCCAAACACAACCTCAAATGTACTTGAGGTGACCCAAGACCAAATTGCATCAGTTGAGGTGATAAATGAACTAGCAATTCCATTTTTGAACATGAGTTGATCCGATTTAGACCAAAACTAGCGCAGTGTTCGTGTGTGACGCACGGGATTTGTAAAATAGATTATATTTTTTAGAAGATATTATCATAATTTATTTACATTATATATTAGATATATTATAATATAATAATAATATGAAAATGATAATATTATTTATAAAAGTAATATTATACTTATTATTAATAATGATAATATTATTTTAAAAAACTAATATTTTTTTTAATATTTTATAAAGTTTTTAGCTCCTTAAAAAACGCGCTAAAAAGTAAAACGATCGATATTTTGAGACAAAGGTAGTACAAATTTTAGAGTCACCACTGTTGTTTGAAAATGGATTTTTTTTCTTAGCCTAAGTTGATTGATTACTTTGAGCATTAAACACACATTTGTTGGAAAGTAGAACCAAATAATTTGGTAGTTGGACTACACATTTCACAAACGCTGGTGAATGGAATTTTCAGAATTTTGGGATGGAGAGCACATAAAAAAAGATATATTATATTAATAAACTTAAAGGTAAAAAAAAATCATTTCGCCTCAAAATATAGGCAATTTTATTTTTTTGACATGTTATTTTAAGAAGCTAAAAACTCTATCAAATATTATCATTTTATTAGTTTTATTTGAGGATGTTATATATTTTTTCATGGAATTAGTTTTGTAATTAAAATGAGATTAAAATTGAAATTGGAAAAGTTCAAAAGTGCGACTATAGTTTGAATTGGAGAAAATCTCTAACAAAATCAAATATCAAATAAAGGTAATACAAATTAAAAGATTTCCTATATTTTGTTAAGATTTGATGACAAAAAGAAACAAAAATTTATACCAAATCATTAAATTCAGATAAATTTTAAACAATCCCTTGTTTAATTAAAAACGCTTAAGGTAATTAATTTATAAGAAATATTAAAATATTTTATAAAGAAATTCTAACCAATTGAGTCAATTGTAAAGGCCCGGATTTTCAAATATGAATTTTTGGAAAAAAGAAATTAAAAATGAAATTTAATCGTATTTAATTCGTATATTTCAAGTAAAACTCTTTCCAAATTTTAATGAACTTTGGGATGTCGATATCTTTGAAATTTTGGAGCATTATTTTGATCGAGTCGGAATAAGATTCTGAGCGGGTTCCGGGTTTTATTATCGGGTATTTCAAATGTAGTTTTTGGTACCACCCTTTTTCTTTTGTCCCATTTCTACTTTCCCCATTTCTTTTGATTTCAGACTAGTTGAAGCAACCCTCTACCCACACCCTATGCATTGTTTGATTCAGAAGAGCCCCTTCCTTTTTTGTGTTGCTTCCACCTTGTAGTCTGTCCAGGAATCAGACTTCCCCCCTTCCTTATTTTGATTGTAAAATCCACCAGTCAACAACCTTTCCTTCCATTTCAATCCCCACAAAAATACATCTCCTTTCCCTTATCTTTCCCGATGAGTAGCAGCAGCATAGAAACAATGACCCCCTTTTCCCCTAATTCTTCAAACCCATCTCCTCTCCTCTTCCCCAACAGCAGCCATCACCATTTGTATTCGTCCCTAGCCACCGGCTGAGCCACCCTAGCACCACCGGGCACCTCGACAGCTCCTTCCTCCGAGCCGAGCCGACAGTCGCCAACCACCTCCCTTTCTCCTCCTTGAGCACGCCTGAACATACCCGAGCGCCTGTCGAGCGCCCCCTAGCGCCGCACCTCTGTTCCGGAGCCAAGGAGTCGAGCCCAGCAGCAGCTCGTCCGACGCCGAGACGAAGCCGGAGCCGTCGAGCAGCCCACGTCGTCGTCATTCCCCTATTCTTCCATTCCCAAGGTCGGTTTCGATTCCGTTCGTTCTTCGATTCTAAATAATATCAAAATCCGTCTTTAACTCTCTCCCTACTCTCCTAGTCATCAATCGATGCTGTTCTACCTTCGTCGGAGCCTAATCGATCCCCGACGAACATTTCCGGCGAAATCAGACTCCCTCGGTGAGCATCGTTTTACTCTCTCTCTCTCCTTGCTGTGTTTGAATTGTTTCGGGTTTATGGTGGTCGGGAGAGATGTCGGTCAGGTCGAGTGGGGGTATGGGTTCAACGGCGTCCGGCAGATCGGGTTCATCGTCTCCCTTCTTCTTCCGTTTTCCGACGTTGAAGCGGAGATCTGTTCGTTGTTGGGGAAGACGGGTTCAGTCCCTCCTTTCTTCTTTTCTGGCCGGGGCTGAGTGCGGGTGGCCGGATTTGGGGAGACTGCCGCCGGCGAGCCTCCTCCTTCCCTCTCTCTTCTTCCCCTTTCTCTTCCGTTTCTTTCCGGTGAGATTTCAGAATGAGCGAGGTTAGGGGCGAGTCCCTTCTATCATTTGGTATGGGCTGGCATTGGGTCGGATCCGGGTTTAGTTTAAGGGTTATATCATTTTTTTCTAACCGGGTTCAGATTTGGGAATTGGTTTGGGTTTCGGGTTGGGCTTAGATCCGGGTTCCCCTTCCTTTCTTTCCCTTTTGTGGGTCGGGCTGCCTTTTCTTCCTTCCTTCAGATTTCGGCTGGGCTTTTGGGCATTAATGGGCTGTTGTTGTTAACTTATGTTGCTTATGTTGTTATTATATATAAATGGGATTATATGTATTAATTGTTATATCATTATACTATTCGATTAATTTGAAAAAAATTATATTTCTAAAATTTTTATAAATTGTGTTAGAAATATTATTATTTGGAAAATGTTGCTATATGATGTTAAAATGTGATTTTGGGATTTTGGAAAGGGATCACTAATAAAATAGTTGATGCTTATGATAATTATATTTATTTGTGATAAAACAAGATTTTGATTTGGCTTGGAAAATTTGATAATTCCTCTTGATTTGAACAAGTATGAATTCGAGAAATTGGTTTTAAGGTTAAATGTTATTGTCGGTCTTAGTTCGATGATGTTGATTTTGAGAAGGAAATTGGAAGAATGATTTTGTTTGATGTTGATCAAAACGGAAAGGTTTTGAAAATGGTTTTATCATCGATGGTTTTGAGGATATTAAGAACTTGGGCTCGTGTGTGTGTGAATGATGGTTCAGTAGCTTATGGAAATGACTTGATGATAGGTGTGTATTGCTTTTAGATTGCTTTGGACTTGCATTTGGGCCCTTGCTTGTATTATCCTGCTGTTCTGCATCTTCAGGTAAGTTCCCTAGGGGGCTTACTCAGGTTGGACATTCATGCCTGTTGTTGCATTTTATGTTAGGTGTTGCATATGCATAAAAGCATGCCATGTAGTATCCTGTTTAGGTTGCACTAATTGAATGAGCATCTGCTAACTTTATGCGTTTGAAACAGAACGGCCGTTATCTGTGATAGTCCTAGAGTCTTTGCTAGGGTCATAGGGTAGCCCAGCCTCATCGGGTACCCTGAGTCAATCGAGTCATGAGCTTCCTTATATTATGAGATGCCTGCGGGCTTTATTGTGGAGCGGGTTAGGCATGCGTGCCGCCCGATTATGATGGAATGCATTCACGAGCTGGCCAGTTTCCGCCCTATCGGAAGGGGGTGGAGGTAGGAGAGGGATATGCCACTTGGCATTGTCTTGGGCCCTTTACAGTATTCTTAAGCATTATTATAACTAGGAGCATGCTAGTGTGTTTGACTTTCGTACTGCATTAGAGCATCTTTATTAGGTATAGCACATACTATGTGGCCTCAGCGAGGACTGCCGGTCCCGCATGAGTGGCTCGATCTGACTCCTTTCCCCGTTCTTCTTTTAAAGGTATTTCTGCAGATTTTGAGTGCTCGATGTCTATATGACGGGGTTCCTTTTGGCGAATCGAAGAACCTGGCTAATTCACTAACTCGTTATAAATGGTAATCACCCACTTATGATTTGGTTTTGACCCGACTCTGTCGTGGCACCTTGTATCTTAACTTTGTTTCCGCTTTACTTTCATTTGAACTGAATTTCACGACATAGTCTTAAAGACAGGTTAAGGGTACCCAATGGCCCTTCGAGGTTTTTAGGGTTTGCAATCCCTCTTTCTACTAATCTTAAATGAGTTTGAAACCTCGACCCGTACCTGGATTGCAAGATCCGAACAAGGGTTTTCATCCCTTGAAACGTAACCCGGAAATCATAATTCTGGGCCGTTACAAAGATGGTATCAGAGCTGAGGTTGTGCAATTCGGGTACGCAAGGGTCGAGTGTATGTTTTGGAAAACTGCCCGTGAATTTCAAAGGATTTAAAAGGATTTTAAATTGGGCAAAATGAACTTAAGATGCCTAACTAACCGAAATTAAACTAAGTAATGAACTCGACTTTTAATAAAAGAGGAAAACCGACCAAACGGGTACGCGAATGGGTAGTAAAGGCGCTAGACCACCCCTATTGGGTGTAGTTGGGAACGGTAGGCAAAATATCAGCTTGTTCTTTACAGATGGGTTGGGATTTGATTTGGATGCCTTAACTATTGAGTGTTATTAACTGATTCAGTGCTCAGTGCTTGCTATGCTAGAGATCTGATTTGGTATGCCTAACAATGAGTTGTGTATTGAATGATCTGTATAAACGGGATAGCGGGAGTACCCTTATTTCCCTATGGTCAAGCCCAGCTTGTGTGAAACAGCCCCTTCCACTATGTTGTTAACCCCTGACTGGTCTATCGAGCCTTTCTCCCGGATGTCAGTGTCTTCCACGGGGAATTGGGTTGGTAAACACATTGTGTCGGGAATCATGTATGGATGTGAAGGTTGTTTGAGCGAGTATTGGAAGGTGGTTCCTTATGTCCCTTTAAGTCAAGAGTAAGGTGTTTCTGGGCTGTATTTCTTGATTCTTGTGACGATCAACCCGTGTCTTCTTGCTACAAAGAGTCATACCAGAGTCCCACGGGAAAGAGGGGTGAGAAGTCAGTCGGGAAAAGTTAGTGGATGCCCTTAGGAATCTCTGTCCGGTTGAAATGGTGACTCTCTCTGAATTGCATGACATAATCTTGTAATCTCACCCATGTACCTTGTAAATGATCATTAGTAAGAAGTTACTCGTGTTATGCCTTGCTTTTTGTCATAATTTTATTGTGTAAGCTCATGTTGTGGTTAGTTACATTGCTCAAGTCTCGTGTTATGTCTTGCCCTCTATCATGAATGTATGTTGTTATAGCATGTTTACTTGGCTTATTGATCGTATGAATGATTGGAAGCATGGACCATATAATATGAATCTACATGATCGTTATTTCCTCATGGATTAGGTTCATGATAGTGTGATCAACTCCTCTTTGTAGGAACGCTTGTAGATTATCGCCTTAGCATGTTGGATGACGACATGTCGATGCTTATTATCCTTTTTTGTGACAAGAATCCATATCATGCCCATCTATTTTGTATTTGTCAGATTAGCTATTATTGATTATTTTGCACATAATATTGTTGTGTGTTACTTGTGTTGAATGGAGAATATGTGGTATAATTGAGTCTTGGAAAATGCATGTTTCATCCCAGTATGTGTTGATCTGCACTCATGCCCCGTATTCTAATCATATTGCCCATTACTTAGACTCGTATTATGCACCATTTAACTTTTCTCAAGCTTCTATGTCGTGGAATATGAGTGATTGATTTCTTGCGTACCATTGTAATTATCAATTAAATGTTTATATGTATCATATGTTATGTTGAGCCATTAGTATCATGTAGGACCTTTGGTTGTGACTGGTGTGAATACCTTGTCTACATTATTGCTGATTCTCCCTTGAGCTAGGTCCTTGATAGTGTGGTTCGCCCACCCTTCTGTTCTTTTAACATGTTTCACTCATCCTGACTAGATTGATGTTAAATCTAATGATCAACTTACTTTTCATAATGGTAAATCCTAGTACGATGCCATGTTATCGTTTGGTAGTGTTCCCTATTACTCTATGATATCCTCTCGTGCTTGCATAGATGTGTGACTTGGCACCTCGTATGATCACTCACCACACTATATCATGTCTTCACATACGTAGGACGCATGAATGTTCGAATGAATCTAGTCGAATTGCCTTGATTGCAGTCACGTTTTGATATGTGCTAGTAGTATCTTGTAGGGCTTCTGCTTTCCACAATGATTACATGTTGTACTTGTTCCATAGATAATTATCATTTTATATGCCTTACGATGGTTCGTTCCTAGCATGATTATAATATGTCACCCATGATGCCCTTCTTGTTACCTTTGATAATGCCTCATGTTCGTGAATGTTATGTGAACCTCTTTTAATGACTCATGACCCTACTTGTATCACATCATGCGCCGTTAATATCATGTAGGACTATGCCTTCTAAATGCACCTCGTCACATGATTACATGCCATCCTTGAACTATCACATGATCATTGCTTCCATAAGTGATAATTTTTATGATGTTCCTATGTGTTCTCGTCCAACGCGTAATCTGGTTATACCTCGCCATGCTATATTTGACTTCACTTGTTAGTGTGTATATCTTGCTCATGCATTGTCCGTATATGTGTTACTTGCTCTGTTTGCTAAATCCTGCACATCTCGTTTAGGGCAACTAGGCAGTATGGCTTTCATGGAATAATGGACTGCTATTTTGCTTCGCATGCATCGATGTAGGCCTCAATCGTGTTTTTAGAAATGTACATGTATTTCGTTGTTCCTTGAGATAGGTACATGTTAGTGTGGATTGATATGGTTGGTTTGCTTGTGATGAACTCTTGCTACTTGCCACAAATTATCACCGAAATAGACTTCCATAAGGGCATCGTTGCTATTCTCAGGTCGGAATTTCGTCTCTAGTTGTCGTCTTTAGTTGTGGTCCGTGTTTGTCTCCGAAAGGAATTTGGGTTGTCTTCCCTTGTCACTCCCCTATCTCCCCTAACTTGGACTCTTGCGCGATACATTGGGTGAGCGACCACGTGGAAGAGAGAACAAGAAGTTAGATAGCGATAGAGCAGCGCAGAGGTAGCGTGGGCCCATAACCCACGGGCCTCAGGATCAACGATGTCGGCAGGACAAACATGTTTCGAGGATGGAGGTTATTGAGTACGATATGACTTGCGAGCGAGTGTCCTCCGTTCGAATTGCTAATCCTTCTGAATTTGTTGATGATGATATTGCACTGACCTGCCGATGAGATTTATGTGTTGACGTGCTGACTTGATGATGAATGTTGCTTGATTGCCTGTTCTCTATGATGTTATGTTGATAATGCTAGTTGATATGATATAGACCTTATGCTTGATGATTTTCATGATTCCTTCTTCTTTAAACCTGTGGGTGAGATCATTTGGTAGAGTGGTTGGAGAGTGGTGAAAGAATTTAAGCGATTAGGATGGTCGGTGGCTTTATGAGGTAAGTCGGGTGAGAAGGATGTTGGCTTAGGTAAGGCCGAGAGTGCTGGGATTTATAAGAGGCAATGCTTGGTGGTTCCGATGTGCTTCTAGGTGAATCTTGAGCGAGAGTGGTTAGGAATATGTCGGCTAAGTGGTGATCGAGGAATTCTTATAAAAGAGGTGTGGCTAGAAAGGCATGATGTTGTAACATTTTGGGAAGTGAGGGAAATGTAAGAAATGACCTTTATTAGTATCAAGGATATAGTATGAGAGGGTACTCGGATATGAGGTTAGAGATAGGGGTTGAATTCTTAGAGGTGGATGGCTAGTGAGAGTGCTTGGTGGAATGAGGGGCGAGATGAGAGTATCAAAATGAATTGGGATTTCTTCAGGGGATTTTGTCGGAGTTAGTGTTGTTGAGTCTAGAAGAGGATTAATCTTGGCTTGGGTGTGGGGATTGTGTTTTATTTTGACTTGTATGATGTGAGGAATTTTCTTGATTTTGTGATTTATTTATATTTGCTGGCATGATGTTAGATAACGACCATGATGAACCTGATATGGAATGATATTACATATTGTTATGCAATACTGAAATCTAATTGGTAGTGACTGGTGTTATCATGATATATCGAAGCATTGCTATTCTGCTATGCGTTTTAGAAGCATGTTACGATGTGTTATATGAATTATGAGATAATAATGTGTTATTATGTGAAAGCATTGTGTTATATTATGTGGTGGTAAACATGATGTTATATTATGTTGTAGTAATCATGATGTTGTATTATATGGTTGACAAGCATGACTATTGATATGTTAAATGATGAGTATGAGTTGGAATGTGAATATGATTTGTATATATATGAGATAATGGTGCCTGATTATTAAATAATCGTTATATGACATTGTGATGAGTTAAGATGATTTCTAGAGAGCATGTTGACATTTGATGATTATATACTTCTTGATCTTCCCTTTTTATTGAATCTTAATAGCATGACCTTGACTGTATTGATGTGTTGATAAGTAGTTTTGTTCCGTTGACTTATGATGAAATTTCGCTATGGCTAACCTTGCAAGTACTAATGATTGACGTGATAAAAATGTTATGCTAATGCTGGATAGAAATTGGATAGGATGACTATGTGAATTTATGGGTTAAATGATATCCCTTGCTGTGACTGACCCTACTATGATTGCGATGCTGATATGCGATAGTGAGATATCCTTTATGACTTTTGGTGTGATATCGAGCCATGTGTTATGATTTTGGCATATTGTTGAGATGTGTATCATGACCTTTAGTGTGGTGTGGAGACGTTGATGTGATATTGTGGTAGTGTGCTGTCATATGTTTGAGACTTGTCATATGATATACTCGTTGAGGATCGATTGGTTATGTGGTTATGCATTGCTTATGGCTTGTGAATCTTGCTTGAATTGAGATTGGTAGATTGATTTGATTCTGGAAACTACGAAGAGAATATGGGATTAGCCCTTAGAGGTGGATGGTTTCACCTCCGAGCTTCTGAATTTGATTGATTGTTATGCGAGAAACTGATTTGGTTTTGGAGTATTTTGACGAAATTTGATCGAAAGGATTTGCTTGTTTTGGTGTAAAGTTCCTTGGTTAAACATCTTATTGAAGATTTTGAGCGGTTTGAAAAGGAATTACTTGGAATTTTCAAGAATAAACGTTACCGAAAATTTCAACGATTTTGAGACCAATCTTTTTCAACTGCGGAATCGCCCTTGAAACTTTTCAAACCCGGGCAACTCTATGATACTTCACGAAGTGGATATAAGCATTTTATGAGGGCGCTTGTAGGGTACTTGCTAAGACCTAGTGATGACATTGTAGAACTTTTAGAGTTGTGGTACTTCCGAAAAGTCGAAGCAAGGATGTGATAGGGGCGCTTATTGCATACTTGTCAAGGCCAATTGGAGATGTCACGACCGTGACTAGGATGTTGTGAGAATCTCGGAAGACGCAACCGAGATGATTACAAGATCCTTGGACATGGCCCTTGGACTCATTAATTTCAAACTTCATCCCATACTTTGAAGTGGTTTTAGTCTCGGGGACGAGACTTGTTTTTAGAGGTGGATGATGTAAAGGCCCGGATTTTCAAATATGAATTTTCGGAAAAAAGAAATTAAAAATGAAATTTAATCGTATTTAATTCGTATATTTCAAGTAAAACTCTTTCCAAATTTTAATGAACTTTGGGATGTCGATATCTTTGAAATTTTGGAGCATTATTTTGATCGAGTCGGAATAAGATTCTGAGCGGGTTCCGGGTTTTATTATCGGGTATTTCAAATGTAGTTTTTGGTACCACCCTTTTTCTTTTGTCCCATTTCTACTTTCCCCATTTCTTTTGATTTCAGACTAGTTGAAGCAACCCTCTACCCACACCCTATGCATTGTTTGATTCAGAAGAGCCCCTTCCTTTTTTGTGTTGCTTCCACCTTGTAGTCTGTCCAGGAATCAGACTTCCCCCCTTCCTTATTTTGATTGTAAAATCCACCAGTCAACAACCTTTCCTTCCATTTCAATCCCCACAAAAATACATCTCCTTTCCCTTATCTTTCCCGATGAGTAGCAGCAGCATAGAAACAATGACCCCCTTTTCCCCTAATTCTTCAAACCCATCTCCTCTCCTCTTCCCCAACAGCAGCCATCACCATTTTTTTCGCCCCTAGCCACCGGCTGAGCCACCCTAGCACCACCGGGCACCTCGACAGCTCCTTCCTCCGAGCCGAGCCGACAGTCGCCAACCACCTCCCTTTCTCCTCCTTGAGCACGCCTGAACATACCCGAGCGCCAGCCGAGTGCCCCCTAGCGCCGCACCTCTGTTCCGGAGCCAAGGAGTCGAGCCCAGCAGCAGCTCGTCCGACGCCGAGACGAAGCCGGAGCCGTCGAGCAGCCCACGTCGTCGTCATTCCCCTATTCTTCCATTCCCAAGGTCGGTTTCGATTCCGTTCGTTCTTCGATTCTAAATAATATCAAAATCCGTCTTTAACTCTCTCCCTACTCTCCTAGTCATCAATCGATGCTGTTCTACCTTCGTCGGAGCCTAATCGATCCCCGGCGAACATTTCCGGCGAAATCAGACTCCCTCTGTGAGCATCGTTTTACTCTCTCTCTCTCTCTCCTTGCTGTGTTTGAATTGTTTCGGGTTTATGGTGGTCGGGAGAGATGTCGGTCAGGCCGAGTGGGGGTATGGGTTCAACGGCGTCCGGCAGATCGGGTTCATCGTCTCCCTTCTTCATCCGTTTTCCGGCGTTGAAGCGGAGATCTGTTCGTTGTTGGGGAAGACGGGTTCAGTCCCTCCTTTCTTCTTTTCTGGGCGGGGCTGAGTGCGGGCACTGTTCTAAAAATCGCGCCTAGGCGCCGCCTGGGCACCGCCTAGACGCTAGGCGACCCCTCTCCGCCTAGAGCTAAATGGCCGCCTAAGCACGCCTAGGCGTCCGCATTGACCGCCTGGGCGCCGCCTAGGCGCTAGGCGACCCCTCACCGCCTAGGATCCGCCTAGCGCTTTTTAGAACACTGAGTGCGGGTGGGCGGATTTGGGGAGACTGCCGCCGGCGAGCCTCCTCCTTCCCTCTCTCTTCTTCCCCTTTCTCTTCCGTTTCTTTCCGGTGAGATTTCAGAATGAGCGAGGTTAGGGGCGAGTCCCTTCTATCATTTGGTATGGGCTGGCATTGGGTCGGATCCGGGTTTAGTTTAAGGGTTATATCATTTTTTTCTAACCGGGTTCAGATTTGGGAATTGGTTTGGGTTTCGGGTTGGGCTTAGATCCGGGTTCCCCTTCCTTTCTTTCCCTTTTGTGGGCCGGGCTGCCTTTTCTTCCTTCCTTCAGATTTCGGCTGGGCTTTTGGGCATTAATGGGCTGTTGTTGTTAACTTATGTTGCTTATGTTGTTATTATATATAAATGGGATTATATGTATTAATTGTTATATCATTATACTATTCGATTAATTTGAAAAAAATTATATTTCTGAAATTTTTATAAATTGTGTTAGAAATATTATTATTTGAAAAATGTTGCTATATGATGTTAAAATGTGATTTTGGGATTTTGGAAAGGGATCACTAATAAAATAGTTGATGCTTATGATAATTATATTTATTTGTGATAAAACAAGATTTTGATTTGGCTTGGAAAATTTGATAATTCCTCTTGATTTGAACAAGTATGAATTCGAGAAATTGGTTTTAAGGTTAAATGTTATTGTCGGTCTTAGTTCGATGATGTTGATTTTGAGAAGGAAATTGGAAGAATGATTTTGTTTGATGTTGATCAAAACGGAAAGGTTTTGAAAATGGTTTTATCATCGATGGTTTTGAGGATATTAAGAACTTGGGCTCGTGTGTGTGTGAATGATGGTTCAGTAGCTTATGGAAATGACTTGATGATAGGTGTGTATTGCTTTTGGATTGCTTTGGACTTGCATTTGGGCCCTTGCTTGTATTATCCTGCTGTTCTGCATCTTTAGGTAAGTTCCCTAGGGGGCTTACTTAGGTTGGACATTCATGCCTGTTGTTGCATTTTATGTTAGGTGTTGCATATGCATAAAAGCATGCCATGTAGTATCCTGTTTAGGTTGCACTAATTGAATGAGCATCTGCTAACTTTATGCGTTTGAAACAGAACGGCCGTTATCTGTGATTGTCCTAGAGTCTTTGCTAGGGTCATAGGGTAGCCCAGCCTCATCGGGTACCCTGAGTCAATCGAGTCATGAGCTTCCTTATATTATGAGATGCCTGCGGGCTTTATTGTGGAGCGGGTTAGGCATGCGTGCCGCCCAATTATGATGGAATGCATTCACGAGCTGGCCAGTCTCCGCCCTATCGGAAGGGGGTGGAGGTAGGAGAGGGATATGCCACTTGGCATTGTCTTGGGCCCTTTACAGTATTCTTAAGCATTATTATAACTAGGAGCATGCTAGTGTGTTTGACTTTCGTACTGCATTAGAGCATCTTTATTAGGTATAGCACATACTATGTGGCCTCAGCGAGGACTGCCGGTCCCGCATGAGTGGCTCGATCTGACTCCTTTCCCCGTTCTTCTTTTAAAGGTATTTCTGCAGATTTTGAGTGCTTGATGTCTATATGACGGGGTTCATTTTGGCGAATCGAAGAACCTAGCTAATTCACTAACTCGTTATAAATGGTAATCACCCACTTATGATTTGGTTTTGACCCGACTCTGTCGTGGCACCTTGTATCTTAACTTTGTTTCCGCTTTACTTTCATTTGAACTGAATTTCGCGACATAGTCTTAAAGACAGGTTAAGGGTACCCAATGGCCCTTCGAGGTTTTTAGGGTTTGCAATCCCTCTTTCTACTAATCTTAAATGAGTTTTAAACCTCGACCCGTACCTGGATTGCAAGATCCGAACAAGGGTTTTCATCCCTTGAAACGTAACCCGGAAATCATAATTCTGGGTCGTTACAAATATTTTCCTGATTACGTGTGTGTGAGTGCATGATAGTTAGCTTGTAAATAAATTATTCTAAAAAATATTATAAATAAACTAATTAGATTTATTAATTTAAAAATACATAAGATACAATTACTTTAATTTAATAAATAATTAAGTCAAACTAATTAGATTTATTAATTTAAAAATACATAAGATACAATTCCATTCCAAATCGGCCTCCGACCTTTCTCTCGATCTCCACCTCCCTCCGACCTCGTTGATCAATTTGGTGTTTCCGGCATGTGGGTGGGGGACAGGAGGTGGTGCCCTTGTAGGAGGGTTGGAAGCGGTGGTGGTGGACAGGGTGGTGGTGGGCTGGAGGAAAGCGGCGATGGAGTGGTGGTGGTGGGCAGGAGGTGGCCAGTGGGTTTAAGGTGAATGGTGACCCCAGTGGCCAGTAGGCTTCGATCTCTCTCCTTCAAGCGGGATCCATCATCTCCACCTTCCTCCTCCGGCGGCCCCGCAGTGCCGTCTTCCCTTTTCCTTAAAAAAAAGTAATAATAAAAAATCAAGAGACGTGGTGTAGAGCCACGTCTCTATTGTACAAAAAATTAAAAAATTACATAATTTACCCCGAAATAAAATTAATAATAGAAACGCGGTTTGAGACCGCGTTTCTTTTGTTAATTTTTTGTCCTCTTTTTCTTCAATTTAAAAATTTTCACCTTCTGAATAAAACGCGGTCTCAGACCGCATTTTTTCAAGGCCCTGTAAAAAATGAATATTTTTATAAATATTTTGAATGTTTGAATATTTTATTAATTATTTATTTTTTAGTGAATAGTTTGAACAAAAAATCATCAATTATGCCATAATTTAATTACGCCGATGGGTAAAATCCTCGTTCAACTTAAAATGGTTAGTATCGTCATCAATATATACTCGTTAGGTCATTATTTGTTAAATAAAGTATCGAATGAAATAATTAACTATGTTGAATGGAATGATTGAAATACTGTAAGTATGATACTTAAGTGAGTAAAGTTAAAAAAACTACGTATTAAATCCTATAAATCAAGTGTGCATTAAAATATACTGTAAGATCCAAAAATTATGAGATCCAAAAATGAAAATCATTAAAATATAAGATATTTGATAAAAAAAAATATTTGAACAATAAATAGTTATTTAAACAACATTGAAGTAATTAATAATTAAGTTAATTAATTATTTGAGGTGGACCCAATAGTAATAAAAATTTGCCACATGGGATTTTTAGGTCTATAATTAAGTATAGTTTATCAAGTGACATTTTTAACATGTGTTTTACTATTATACTAATATTCGGTACCCGCCCGTTGTGCGGTTTTTTTTATCATTACATATAATAAATTAATATAACCAATTTTATTGAATAAAGATAAAATAGTTTAAATAAAGTGACTTCTTTAATTTTACGATGGGTACTTTTTACCAAAAATCGTAAAACTTTATTATATTTGTTATACATTAATTGAGGATACTTTTTTTTCTTGTCAAAATCGTTTTTCTTTGTGATCATGTCCCTTATCCAATATTTACGTCCGTGATTTCCGGTTGCAGGCACCTAGGTCGTCTTCGATTTTGTGCTATTTCAGGTTGCAGGTGCATAGGTGCCCAAGACGATTGGCATCTTCATTTTCATGTTGGAGGCGCGTAGCGGTGGAGGTTGTCTTAGGCGAATAACGACGAGAGAGATAGAGACAACAAGAGAGAAGAGATGGAATCGACAAGTAATGCCGAGAGGAGAGATGGAATCGACAAATAATGTCGAGATGAGCGGAGAACGGATAGGGTGGAGGGATATTGTCGGACATCAGAGATGGAGCCTGGATGAAAGGTGAGGGACGGTCATACTTCGACAAAGAACAGAGATTACCTCAGATTAGGGTAGGAGGCGGCTAGTTTGGAGAGGAAAGTGGGTGAGAGAGAAAAAAGACTCCGTTTAATTTTAAAAGGGGCGTTTTGCAAAATGGTCACGGAATTGGACCTAATTTGCGAAATAGTCGCGTTTTGGGACAAATTAGGGAAATAGACGCAATATAAACCCCCTTTCCCTTAGTTTCACGCGCCTTTCTCTCTCCTCCGGCCTCTCCCTCTCCGCACGCTCTCTCTTTCTCTCTCCCGTCGATCTCTGCGAGCGACTCAGAGCATCTCTTCAATCCAAGCGACGATGACGGAGGTAAGTCTCTCTTTCTCTCTTCTCTCCGAATTTCGATCTCCGCCTCGACATCAGATCTCCGGCTTGGCTTCACATCAGATCGATTGATTTCATTATCAATCGATCCCGCGTCTCCGACGTCGATCCGGCATCGCCTTTGTCCGGCCTCTAATGGATTTGGCGCATCTTCTCTCTTTCACGCCCTTGCTTGTCAGAATCGCTTCCTAAGCAACAGATTCCGGTTGGATCTGCCCTTGCCTGTCGGAATCTCCTTTCGTCACGTACAGTGCTGCTGAGCGTCTAGGTTTTGTCTGTTTCTTTGCGAATGCTGAGCTTTGAATGATTGTTTGCTGATTTTGTTGATTTCCTTATCAATCGATCGAAGATCGATTGATAAAGAAATCGAACTTTGCTTCTGCTGAGCGATTTTGTTGCTAAATTTTCTGATTTTGTTGTTTTATGTTTTGCACATAACATGTTTGATGAAATGCCCCAATAGGACTAGTGACTGTATTTTTACGAGCCGATGTTTCCTTATCAATCGATCGAAGATCGATTGATAAGGAACTCGAATTTTGAATGTATCTTTGAAATTGGAGAAGGGGCATTCATGGAAACAGACTTCTATAAAGACCATTGTTTCACGTTTACGTTCAAGAGTTGCTGTTAGTATATAGACGTTCCTAGATGAAACTTGCAAGTGAGACCACTATGAATTTTTCTCAGATCATTATGGCAGATTTCCCCCCTCAACATTAAAAATGGGATAATAAAAAGAAACGGATTGTATTAGCCAGAGTGATAGACATGTTAGCTATAATGCCATATTGTGTATGATTATTGTAATTAACTTTGAAATTGTTTCCTTGATCTTACTGTAAGTTGATATCTGCCATAACCATGAATGACTGATAATCTGAATGTATCAAGGCAAAGTCATTACCGATGTCAGGTCATTCACTTTAAATGCATAGCAATCTGACTATTATTTTATTATTTTGTGAAGCCTATTAGCTCAAATCGGTAGAGCGTTGTGTACAAACACAAAGATACGGGTTCAAATCCTGTATAGGCTATCGTGTTGTTGGTTGTGTAAACTTTGGTTGAAGCATTATGCCACTTGAATTGGAGACAAATAGAATGAAAGGTGTTTCTTGGAGGTGCTGGCACAAATAAAATACAGTTGTGCAAATCAGTTTCAGCACTAATTGTAACTAATATCAGTGTCAACACTAATTGTAACTAATATCAGTGTCAGCACTAATTTTCACCACTAGTTTGTAACTAATATCAGTGTCAGCACTAATTTTCACCACTAGTTGTGCAAAAATAAAGTATTGATGAGCAAAAATAAGAGCATGTTGTGCAATAATTTATTGAGAAAGTATGAAATTATATTGAGAGAAAATAAAATCATATTGAGAAAAAATTCTCGAAGTCTCGATTGTTGTGCAAAAATAACTTATTGTTGAGCAAAAATAAGATGATGTTGTGCAATAATTTATTGAGAAAGTATGAAATTATATTGAGAGAAAATAAAATCATGTTGAGCACAATTTCACAAGTCTCGATTGTTGTGCAACTCGTAAAACAGAGTCGTGCAGCTATAACAAGACCGTGTTGTGCAATTTTACTCTATTGATGAGCAAAAACAAGACAGTGTTGTGCAATAATCTATTATAAAAGTATAAGATTATATTTACAAAAAATAAGAACATGTGCAAATATGATCCAAGTCTAGTTTAGAGTTGCACTTTTTTCCGTGTCAGCACTTATTTCTCCCATGTCAGCACTTTTTTTAGAATCAGGTGGATGGGCTGAAACAACAATGAACTGAATAATAGGAATGCTGGAGGAACTATCCAATGCAACTCTTAAAACAAAGTCGTGCAACTCTTACAACAGAGTCGTGCAACTTTTAAAACAGTCGTGCAACTCTTAAAACAGAGTCGTGCAACTCTTACAACAGAGTCGTGCAACTCTTAAAACAGAGTCGTGCAACTCTTACAACAGAGTCGTGCAACTCTTAAAACAGAGTCGTACAACTCTTACAATGGAGTCGTGCAACTCGTAAAACAGAGTCGTGCAACTATAAAATTTCATAGTGTTGTGCAAGAATATAGTATTGATGAGCAAAAATATGAACATGTTGTGCAATAATTTATTGAGAAAATATGAAATTATGGTGAGAGAAAATAAAATCATGTTGAGAACAAATTCACAAGTCTCGATTGTTGTGCAAAAAATAACCTATTGTTGAGCAAAAATAACATGATATCGAGCAAAATTTCACCAATCCCCCATGTTGTGCAATTATTGTCTATTGATGAGCAAAAATAAGACCGTGATGTGCAACTCTTAAAACAGAGTCGTGCAACTCTTAAAATAGAGTCGTGCAATTCTTAACACAGAGTCGTGCAACTCTTAAAACAAAGTCGTGCAACTCTTACAAGAGAGTCGTGCAACTCTTAAAACAAGAGTCGTGCAACTCTTACAACAGAGTCATGCAACTCTTAACACAGAGTCGTGCAACTCTTAAAACAGAGTCGTGCAACTCTTAAAACGGAGTCGTGCAACTCTTACAAAGGAGTCGTGCAACTCTTAAGACGGAGTCGTGCAACTTTTACAACAGAGTTGTGCAACTCTTAAAACAGAGTCGTGCAACTCTATAAATCTAAATTATTATTCTTGCACCGTCATTTTATTATTATTCCAATATTTTTGCGCACAAATTAATATTATTCCAGAAAATAGTGCACAAATAAATACTATATGTGCATTTTATAATATGAGAAAATAAGTATAAAAATGATGTCAGCACTAAAAATACACATAAAAACGATGTCAGCACTAATTTTTTTTGCAAATTACTAAAAATGTAAACTTTAGCCTTTGTGGGATTCGAACCCACGTATTTGCGCAGAAAGCACATCGCTCTGCCATTGAGCTAAAAGGCTTTTAAAACTCAATAAGAGGACTTCTAGTGACATTATTTCCATCATCAAAACAACAAATGTCTCGACACATAGCTACATGTCTACACGAACCTCTTTCTTCATTTACAAGAAAAACATACGAACCTCTTTCATCATTTTGAAATTTGAATCAAGATTAATGTAACTTGAATTCCAGAATGAGAATAACAATATCACAGTACAGTATAGGCATAATAAACAACTTAACTAACCTTTAATAAACAACTTAACTAGCCTTTTTCTTTGAAGCCCATGAAGATATTGTAATGTTTTCACCAATGAGAGAGACACGTTTAGCAGCACCAAGCTAAACATAATTTACACACCTTGAAACAAATATCATAGCTTTTCAACAACAGGGCACATGACACCTGAGAATTCCTGTCTCCCACTTGCAAGGCTGCTGTATCCTCAATTAGTTTTTGAGCCTGAAGGGGTGGAGAATACTTCATTGTCACAGCAAAGGCACTTGCAAAGGCACGTTTAGCAGCACCACTCTTTTCCTCAACTACAGCTGGAAACAAAAGCCGCAACAGAGTAGCAGAGAAGGGGTTAATCTCAAGATTAACTCTTTGCACCAACAAGGAGATAAATGTGGCTACACCAACCCTGCATCAAAAATTGGAGGAAAAAATCAGTATTAGCTAGAAGCATCTTGCATATGAGAAAGAAATTCTTACACTAGGTTCTTTATAAAAATATAAACAATCTTAGTCTATTGCTATCCTGGGGAATAGGAACATTTGTATAGTTTAGTGAGGCAACATTGTCATTCCCCCCCCAAAACAATCTTCAGTTTGGACAAGGAAAAATTCCTCTTTACTGGAACCTGAATGCGGAAATTGATGGAAACTGAATGAAGGGATTCTACAAAAGCACAAGAATATTGCCGAGTGAACGTAAAAGGCAACCGTAACTAGCTTATTATAAAATAGAAACTACAAAAATCAGGAACGAGACTGCAAAACACAAATTCAGTTGACATTGTCAGTACCTGCAATTGTAGTCCAATCAAAAGTATATGAATAGTGGAAATAACTGCAGTGCTGCTTAAATTCTTACCTAGTATTTAAGCCAACACCAGATCTAATCAACTGAGCTAAACGAGGGACCAAGAGATCCAGTGATGACTTATCCACAACATCAATGCAAAGCTCAAGAGTCTCCCACAAATTTGAAGAAACCAATGAAAAAGGGATAACTCGATCTTACAAGACTTCCAAGCCTAAAACAAATAGAAAAGAGGCTATGGTAAATATTTAAGAGTTACAAATCACCACACATTATCCTGAATATATAAGAATTTCTACAGAAGTTATTCCAGAAATGAATTTTCAGTAACGAAAAGCACAAAGAACTCACCAAGTAACATCCTAATTTTCCAAATTCCTCATTTCAAATCGATGCTCGAGAAAACCTTAATGATATTAGCCTTCTAATCTCTTCAAACCTTCATCTAATCCCTTCCTAATCAACTAAGCAAAATGACAGCTACATTCCAATGAAATCCTCTAGTTCTATCCTTCCTGATGTGAAATGGAGCAAAAGAACAACTCAACCTTTCAAGCTCCCAACCAGCTTGTCACTTGCTAGTAACAAATCGCTCCAAAGACATTAGAAGAATATTCATAGATGCTAAACTGCTAGCCAACAAAGTCATTAGAACTCAAACCCTATGCACATCCAAGGACTCAATTTCAGGCCAAAATCTATCAGATGTAAGCTGAATTTCAAGCCTTTTCCCTATGCTCTTGAATCTTAATCACATGTGGTTAAGTATTAACTCTCAATGTGTTTTCATATGAGATCTTAATCGCTTTTATGCCAGATTCCAATCCCACAGAAAACCAAACAAAATCTGAAACGAAAAGAACTCAGAGACCAGTTCAGAAATTAGGCAAAACAACAAGTTGAGAAATCAATCAAGCACAATGATACTTTGAATGATAAAAACTCTAATTGAACATTATTCATCCAAACCACTTCGAATTTCACAAAAGCTCGAAAACAGATTTCACCTTATCAATAAAGCAACAGTTGAACACACGGCGAAAGAGCGCAGGGGCGATCCTCTGAAGATTCGATGTGGCAGTCATCCCGGAATCCAGGAACAATTTGCGATCGTAATCAAACTCGATGATGCCGGAGTAGTTGGGGCAGAGGAGGTGGAAGGCGCCGGAGAAGGTGGAGAACGCGACGAGCGGCTTCTGGTGAGAGCCGGAGGGGATCTCAAAGCGTCTGGCTTCCGCGGAGGCGATGAAAGGGATCTTCACCAAGGCGGCGAAGGCGCGCGACCGGAGGAAGGTGCGACGATGGATAGCGATGGAGGAAGGAGGGACGATGGAGAGCGAGAGAGCGATGGAGCGATAGGAAGAGAGTGAAGCCGGATAGAAAGGGGAATGCGATGAGAGAGAGAGTGTGGGGTACGGGGTATTTATTAGGGCCATTTTGCAAAATTGTCCAGACACGCGTCTATTCCGCAAAAACGTCCAATTAATGTGCCCATTTCGCAAATTTTTTCATTTTAAAACTGTCTTTGAGATTGAGTACCGCTTCATTAGGTTAAGTTTAATCTATATACATATACTAAAACCGATGCATAGCGTCCTGCGTGGCGGCGTGTGAGTGAATCTGCCTACGTGGCGGCGCGTGAGTGCGTCTCGCAAAACTTTCTCCAGTCAAAAAGGAAATCTAATAAAAATAATTATTTTATTTTACTATTAACTCTTATAATTGGATAGATATGAAATATCTTATAAGGAAAAAATTATATCAATATAGCACAATCAATATAATTAAACGTACTAATAATAATAATATCTCCCACCAAAAAATTGTATTGTATTAGTAGTAATAATAAAACTAATTAGATATAATTAAACACATCGTATGTCTTTACTCTATTTCAATATAATTAAACGTATTAGTAGTAATAATAAAACTAATTAAGCTATCATTTTGAGGGTTGTTAGATTCAAGGTTTGAGTGTCTAATGGAGTTTTAGAAACACTCTGTAATCTATATCTATATTTTTTATTATATTCTATATACATATACTAAAATCGATGTATAACATTTTATGTGGTGTGTTGTTGTTGATTCTAGGGAAAAATTAATAAAATAATATGTTATCATAGTTTATAGAAAGTTGTATAAGTCCCAATCTATCTATATATATTTTAGTTAATTTACAAAAATATAGATAAAAAAATATTTCATGGTCCTACTTACCAAAAATATTAATAGATAAATATGTTATATTTGTTAGGTGCTATTTTATTTATATCTAGATTATTTTTTGGTGGAAATAATTATTTATATCAAAACCAATCATTTAATAATTGTTATTTTGTTTCTATCTATATTATATTTGAGGCTAAAATAAATAATTAAGATATTATATAGCCATAATATGTAGCTATAATCCATCTGTATAGAGATATTTCAGTAAACTAACGTACTATATATTTAATAAAAAAATAATATTGAAATATTTAAAAAAAAACATGTATCTATTAAATTAAATGAGATTCAATTAATTGTAGAGTAGAAAAAAAATTACCTTATAAATGTGAATTTTATTTATATTTTGAGAGAATCTAAATAAAAGATATTTGAATTTTTATAATATGTCGAACTAATTTTTTTTATATCTATATTAATTTTTGGTGAAAATTTGATATATATATATATATATATTAATTGAAATCTATCTAAATTATTTATAATATTGTATTAATATATTCCCCGTACACGGGACGGGGCCTATACTAGTATTTTACTAAACCGCTTCCATAGATGAGGAAAACCGCCAAATTAGGCAGGTTAAAAAAAGTACGGAAATTTCACGAGGTATCCCCGAGGTATCGTGAAATTCACGCGGTGACCAATTCTTTTACCTCTTTCACGTGGTACCCCCGAGGATTGGATTGTTTTCACCTCGTGCCCATCTCTCCTAATTTTAACAGCCATCCGTTACTTTGAAATTAAAAAAAAATTAATGTACTTCAATTAAAACCATCGGGAGAAAGAACGTTGCACAGGGGAAACGTGAGGCGCGCACCCAGGCTGCTGGAGGGGAACTCGCCGGCGTTGGGGTTGTCGGTGGTAGTGGTGGCGGAGGGCGTCTCCGGCGTCGGTGGTGGTGGCGGACTCCGACGTCGGTGGTATGGCTGCTGAACTGTCAGACCATAGCGAAGAGGGTAACCGAGTGAAGAGGGCGAGATTCTGACAGGTATGTACAATTTCCAGCTTTTTCGACTATGTAGATGGTTAATGTTGCTCCTGCAAGGTTGCTTCTACACCAATGGCTCTCTAATTTTGCCCATTCTTCGAATTTGTAGAAGAATTTAGTAGCTGTGTCATGTTAGGGTTTAGGGTTCTCAAATTTGTCGAATTTATGAAGAAATTGAGAGTTATTAAATTAGGAAACTGGTTAGGTGAAATTAGCAAATTGGTTAGGTGAAATTAGTATCTCGAATCAAGTATTATGTACATGGATATAATTGATTCTGAAATGGCTGAATTTTTACCAAATTTTGGCTTAAATTCTGAAATGGTTCTTTATAAATGTTGCCGGAGATGAAATGGTTCTTCATTGATTCTGAAATGGTGGTTTATTCATAATGAAATTGTGGTTTATTGATTCTAAAATGGTGCTGAAATGGTGGTTTATTGTTTCTGAAATGGTTATTTATTGACTCTGAAATGATTATGAAATAGTTCTTGACAGTTGATTTGAGTAAGAGAATGAATGAGCGTTCGTCAACAAAGTTCACTAGAGGAGAAGATTGCAAGCTGAGGGAGAAAAAGACGCTATTAGATTTGCTCTATGTTCATGTATTATAGTTTTTGCATTGGTAGTTGTTTTTGTATCGGTTGTAAACGTCAAATCTATCTATCTATATAACATAAAAAGTTGTGTTCATGGGCAATTTATTGCTATTATTAACTCCACAAAAAAATTGCTATTTTTTCTTATATGCTCAACATCTATCAATATAATTTCTTTAGCCCAATGGTAGTAGTTGTTGATGAGAATCCTTCCAACCAAGGTTCGAATCTTAACAACTACATCTTTTATTTTATTTTCCTACTTTGTCATTTTCTACTTAATGACATTCTAATCTAATTATTTTATAATAATAATAATAATAACCTCTTCATCTAAACCTTAAAAATTTATCAGTTATATATATATATATATATATATATATATATATATTAAAATCTATCAAAAATATAATTTATTAAAATGTTAAACTATATCAAAATGGTAGTAGTTGTTAACTCTTTTTTTAAATGCATTAGATTATATATTAAAATTTATCAAAAATAATAATTTATAATTTCTGATTTTCAATTTACTACTACAATTTATTGTGTGGTTTTGTAGCCTTTTGTTTTCCAAAACATCTAATCTAAATTAAAGGAAATATCAAGAGACCAACAAAATATTACGTTTGAAAAAAATTACTAAGCAAAATATTATTTTCAATTTATTGTGGAGATCTTTCACCTTCTCAAACTTACCCATAACTTTATACCCTAAATATTTTCATTTCATAAATGTATATACTTTATGTCTTATACAATAAAAACCTAATTTAAATTTATCTTTTTTTTGCCGTAATTTTTTTCTCATTCCGAACTTTTTTGTATTTTATCAACAATTTTTAAAAATAATCCACACCAAATCATAAAATTAATCCAAATTTATCATAAATAATAATTTATTGTGTGGTTGTATCCTTTTATTTAATTTTTGAAAACCTCTAAATAAATAACATATAAAAAAATAAAAATATTATTATTCTTAAAAAATAGTAATTCTAATTTCTAATTAAGATCTTCCACCTTCTAAATAATAGTATTAATTACAATTTATTTCATCTTTACCAAAATAAAAGTAATTGCAATTTATTGTGTAGTTGTGACCTTTTATCTTTTCAAGATTTTAATCAAAGGGAATATCAAGAGACTAAAAATAATGAAGGGCTTATATATATAAGAAGGAGGAGGTCATGCATTTGTGCACAAACCGTACTTTTTATACTTAAAGAGAAAGATGTGAAGAATATTGGGAGATTTAGACTTCTAATTTTAATATTGTAGCACATTTGTTTTTAGCATTTTAGTGGTCATGATTTTGTTTAATTCTTCCACATTATATTATGGTTGAAACCTTTGTTTATTTCTCAAACTTTTAAATTTTAATACTATATATATAATATATGTTTTCTATTTTTTCATTTTTTTTTCATAATATTCCCTTTATTACTATTATTATTATTGTTGTGTATTCTAATGTTTATTCTATTTATTTAAATTGTAGGTGCAAAAAAGCTTATGAAGAGATGAATCGATCAACGGGTAAGTAGCACAATAGTTATAGTATTTTTATATATGATTTGTAAATTTAAATTCCCTGAATTCTAGATATATTTCTTTTTCATTTTTTGAATTCTCTCAAATCTCTTTATTTATGGTTCTAGATTTTTTTTTAGTTTCTTGCATTTGTACGTATGTAGTATTTGATTTTTTTTTTTTGTTTTTATAGTAATATTTTAATTTTGTTATTTCTAATTAAAATACATACTATTATTTTATTCTTTTTATATTCACATTGGGTTATATGAACAATCCTACCACCTTCCTCCTAACAAAAGATTCATTCACCGTCAATATTGTTATCATCTCATTAAAACATTATATTGCTAGCACAATGATTATTGTATATATCATGTCAATAAGAAAATATATGTATACAATTCTCTCCACGTAAAGATATATTTATAAATAGAAGCTGATTTTATAAAGGAACCTTCAATAAAATCCAAAAGGTAGCATTTTATCAATAAATACAATAAGTTATATAAAAAAAAGGAAAATAATGATTGAAAACGGAGTTCAAGGGAAGATAAAATATACAAAACTATAAAAAAAATAATTGAATTAACCATATGAGAAAATAATGAAAAATACATAAATTATACATAATAATTTTTCATATAAATAATGGGCGGACGTCATATCTAAATGATATTTTATACTTAATCTTAATTGATGTATAAACAAGAGTGCATTTTGATCTTTTTGAATGATTCTAAATTAAGATGATATTTTTTATTTTAAAAATTGATAGAATATTACTCCGTATTAGTTTTTTTTAAATATCTTCCTATAAAAATAATAAGCATTAAATAAAAAATAGAAAATTCTTGCAATAAAAGTTTCACCTAAGAAATTTCTCGATTGAAGCAAATTGATATGCTTAATTTTAAAAAATAATATTATAAGTTCAAGAGAGTGCATATATCTAAATATTTTATCAAATTGTAACTTATGATAATAAAAATGAGTAACTAAAAAATTATGGTTAAAATTCGCTAGATAAGTTATTGATATTTCATTACTCTGTTATAAAATTTATGCCATCTTAATTTTTGCATTATTCACCAAGAATAATATCACTTATGTATTTGATATAAAATCATATCCCGGGCGTAGCACGGGTCTGCCACACTAGTAGGTTATTAATGGCGAGTCTTATTAGATGGCGGATAATTGAGATGTGGAATATTTTGACAGGTTATATATGTTAACGAATTACTATGCTTTTTCTTATTTCGATTTGAAGTTACTGCTGTAAAGGGGTGTTTTTGGACAGCTTAAAAATGTCGAAAGTGGTTGTTTTTGCTGCTGGAAATGGGTTCTGTAAATGAGTGTTTTGGACAGCTGAAAAATGTTGTTTTTGCTGTTGAAAGTGGTTGTTTTTGCTGCTGTAAATGGGTGCTGTAAATAGGTGTTTTGGACAGCTTAAAAATGTCGAAAGTGGTTGTTTTTGCTGCTGGAAATGGGTGCTGTAAATGGGTGTATTGGATAGCTGAAAAATGTTGTTTTTGCTGTCGAAAGTGGTTGTTTTTGCTGCTGTAAATGAGTGCTGTAAATAGGTGTCTTGGATAGCTTAAAAATGTCGAAAGTGGTTGTTTTTGCTGCTGGAAATGGGTGCTGTAAATGGGTGTTTTGGACAGCTGAAAAATGTTGTTTTTGCTGTCGAAAGTGGTTGTTTTTGCTGTTGTAAATGGATGCTGTAATTGAGTGTTTTGGACAGCTGAAAAATGCTGTTTTTGCTGCTATACATGAGTGCAAATGCTGCGGTAATTATATATGAGTGCAACTAGAAATCAGATACAATGCTGCACAAAAGTAATATAGTTGGTGTTGTCATAGTGGAACCGATGCATTAGTCTACTGAGTTCCGGCAACCGATGCATTAGTCTACTGAGTTCCGGCAACCGATGGGGCCGAGGACATCACTTCATCTACGGATTGGAGTTGTACATCCTGAGGTGAGTCCTTCGTTGTCTTCTTCCTTGCTCTCCGTTCAATTCGGATGCCGCCTTGTTCCCTCACCTCTCGAGCTATTGGTCCACCCTTGCACGTCTTCACATTATGTCCATATGTCTTACATCTTCCACATCGCACCAGTCGAGACCTCTTTCCTGCAGGTGCTTCACCCTCTACTCTTTTTCTCTTTTTAGCCGGTCTCCCAACACTCCTTTTCATTGGCGGTGGGTTGATTCGTGGAAGATCACATGGAGGCCACTGCTCTTCATGTGGAACCGGCCTAAAATAATGTGAACGGGTTAAGTTACAAAATGGTATCAAGTAGGCTCTCTTATACAAATAATGTGATCAATAGATGAGTTACCTATAATTAATCGAGTATGCTCTCTTATACAATATTAATGAATACCACTCAGACATGTAATGCTCCGGATGACCTCTACTCTCGATGATAGCCCTCACTGCATGTCGGCATGGGATTCCTCTAATTTGCCATTCTCCACATCCATATGTGTGCTCTGCTATATTGACTGCCAATGCAGACTGACCTTCTGTGACTTCATACTCAGTCGGGGATGCCTTGAAAACCTAGAAAGCATTTCCTTTAATAGATGAAGCAGTTGCAACAGTTAAGATCCATGTATGAGTGAAATACTTTACTTGTAGCGCTCTTGAATCTATAACCGCCTTCTCTAGTTTCTTTTTAGCATTGTTAGTTATCCCATCATTAGGCAAAGCTTCAACAACTTCTTGTCTTTGACAATGCCTAACCATTAGGGTTCGTCGAATTCCTACACAAGTAAAAAATGGGATACAATTACATAAATAATGTAGTAGGAATTCAAATTGGATTGGATAACATTATAAAAACCACGTAAGAATCCACACCTTCAAGCAACTTGAGTACGGCAAGGCATCTATCCGCGCCCAATGTGGAATTGAATGACTCAACGAAGTTGCTTGATGTGTGAGGGGCGTGCAGAGTTGGATCGTACCTGTACCTTGCCCAATTTTCAAACTCACCCACGTTTTGAAGCCATCTCAAAGCATCTTTTCCCGCTACACTTTAAATTCTCTCCATTGCCTTCTTGAATTTATGTTCTGAGAAAGCTTTGCAGCAAGACCAAAACAAATCATTCACTGGCATTATTGGAAAAGCCTTCTTAAAGTTTGCGAATAGATGAGTGCAACAATAGCGCCTCGAAGCGGTTGGCCATACTTCTGCAAGAGCCGGCTCAACCCCCTAGATTTCAGATTACAGTAGCATTGAATTAGAATTAACGAAGCATATGCATATATATACATTTCAGTGGGTAAGATATGGTACCTTCTGTCTATCTGAGATAATATACCAATTGTTCCTATTAACACTTCTCAAAACCTCCCTCATCTGATAGAAGAAAGATGCCCATGTACTTTTACATTCATTCTAATAAACCCCATATGCTATGGGGAAAATCTCATTGTTCCCATCAACAGCAATCGCAGATAAAACAACACCGCCATGTTTTCCCTTCAAATGGCATCCATCTACTCCAATCAACCCCGACATCCATGAATGAAGCCCTCGATAATTGGCCTCAATGCTAAGAATACACTCTTAATTGCAAAGGCTTTTCGGGATCATCTACGGGGTGTCTCCAAACAATGTGTGCTCTCGAGCCAGGATTCGATGACTTTACAACCTCACCATAAGCCGGTAAACTCCCATTAGAAACATCATCATCTCCATTGATGATCTTGATAGCAAGCGCCCTTGCGTTGTATAATGATGTCGGCTTCATGTTGATACCGTATTTAGTCATCAAAAGACTTTGCAGAGTTGCCCCTTTGATCTCCTTATCCGCTCGGACGTGCTCAAGGAGTTTTTTGGCTGCCCAAGATGGAGTTGCCATTGAGTTAAACTTGGTTAGTTTGAGGCAACCATGAGTGTCATTCAACGATTTTATTGCCCATGTAACTCCATCCGGAAGTCTACATGCATGGATCCTCCACTCACAATCTGATTGCCCGCATATAGCTGTGTACCTTGTCTGATCAGCTCTAATTACCACAATAGAGAAGCCCTCTTGCAATGTTGTTAGGATCGTGATTCTAGATCGGATCGTTGGGCAGGTTATAGAATCGGATCGTAGGATTGGATCGTAGAATCGTAAGATCCTACCGCATATTTAAATTTAAAATAAGGTAATTATAGAATATTTTATATTACCTACATGTAAAGCTAAATATCAATGAAAGCACACTTAATGGTCGTCAACCACTTCACATGTCTATCCATATACAGATGCATATGTGTTGCAATATATAAGTTAGATATATTTTACTTTATTCGTCCGTAAAAACACATGCAGACACATAAATATACTATTAATTGTTATAAGTTTTTTTAAAGCAAATATCAAAATATCTACAATGTATATTTTTTCTAAACAAAAATAATAATTTAAAACGACTTTCTTTTTATCAAATGAAGAGAGTATTTTAAAATCATCGATATTTTTATCAATCTTAGTATGTTATTTAATTTATTTACGCCTTTATAGGTTTATGATATATAATTTCTAAAATATCAATATAGATGAGTTGGATTCCACTTCATTGCAAATGGAGGGTCGAGGAGAAACTTCAAACTTGGAGATGAATGGTAATAAACAACAGGATAAAAAAATTGCATGAAAATCGGTATAAAAATCCCAATTAATCTAAATAATATCTGTATTTTTTTTTTTTTGAAACAAGGCAATTATATCTGTGTATATATGTCCCTAGCTAGTTTATGCGTTTCACCTTTATCCTTTACTGCATTTGTTTCATTTTATTCAAATTAAATGGGCTAAAATGTTGGGCCTTGAAATCTAAATAATATATATGGTCCAATAACAAAAGTGAAGAAGCCCACTTTTAACAAATGTGTAAATTATTGCCAATCACGTAGGATCGTACGACTCTGAGTAGAATCTCGATTCTACCGATTCCACCGATTCTGTACCGACTCCAATACGACTCCATTACATACGATTTTCCCACTGCGATCCTGATCGATTACCCTACTTTGGATCGTAGAATCGTACGATTCAACGATCCGGATCTAGACTTTGATAACATTGTCCTCTTGAACACAATAGTCTCTCAAAACGTCCATTAAAGACTCTTTGTCAACAAAAATCATCCATTCCTTCAATTTTATATTTCTAAAACTATTATCACCAAACAACTCTCCATTATCATAAATTCGGTCAAAGTAGTCATCCGCATCAGTGCTCTCCTCACCAGAAACACCATCAGCAGCCATTTCATCACCAGATGCCAACACCAACGCCCCCTCATCTATCAAATTGGCTTCCGACATATTCTCACCTTTCAAAGATGCAGTACCCAACAAATCATCATTGGGCAAATCAACAGTGGGCAAATCAGCTGCGGGTAAATTAGATACAAGGGACATAGAATCAAGAACATTCTCATTCATCTTACCAACCTCAGCAGATGTTGGTTCACTAGGTATGGAGCAACTTCGGCATTTCGATAGATATGTCCCTTTCCTTCTTGCAGTAGTAGCAGGAACCCTCCTACTAGAAATAGGTTAACTACCATAACTTGAATTTTCCTTCGGCCTTTTTGACTCAATCATACCCCGTGCTAGTTCCAAATTCTTGGACGGTGAGTCACCGGATCCAATGGACAATTTAATCAATCTCTTCTCTCTAAATGTATTCATGAAATTCACAACACCGTTGTCACTCTCTAGTTGAAAATTCTGAGAACTATGCGCATACCATAACGTCGGATTCTGCGGGAGGATCATGCTCTTTTTCTCCGCCCTTTCAAGCAATTCAACAAATATATCCAAAATACTACACTTATCCGGGTCATCAACCTCCATTTCGACATATTCCGAATGAATATAATGCATTGTCGGCGACCGACAACCCCAACGCCGGCGAGTCCCCCTCTGCGCCCCAATGTCGGCCACCGACAACCCCAACGCCGGCGAGTCCCCCTCCAGCAGCCTGGGTGCGCGCCTCACGTTTCCCCTGTGCAGCGTTCTTTCTCCCGATGGTTTTAATTGAAGTAAATTTTTTTTTTTGAATTTCAAAGTAACGGAGGGATGTTAAAATTAGAAGAGATGAGCACGAGGTGAAAACATTCCAAACCTCGGGGGTACCACGTGAAAGAGGTAAAAGAATTGGTCGCCGCGTGAATTTCGCGATACCTCGGGGGTACCTCGTGAAATTTACGAAAAAAGTATTTTAAAAACCGCTACAATAGAATTTAAAACCGCCACTATAGTCGCAATGATATAATATACAAAATCAAAACCGCCCCTAAGCCGCTGCAATAGATGAAACCGCCACAACAAACTGCCTCAATAGAACAACCGCCACAATAAAATGCTACATTAGGTCCTAATTGTAGTAGTGTTTTATTTAATTCACATGTAAGTACAATTACACTATAATATATTATTTTTTAACAATCCAGAACCTTAAGAAACAGCTCCCCAAATGGAAATCTGGATCAATCTCTCAGGCAGACAGAGTGGCTTTAATCAAAGCTAATTTAGCTCAAAAACAAACTATCTAATGCAAAGTTTTCTTTTGCCGAAAGGAATTGTAACAAAGATTGATCAAATAAACAAGAATTTCTTCTGGAACAAGACACAAACCCAAAACTACAAACCCCTTATTAGCTGGGAGAAAATCTGTGGACCAAAAAGTAATGGAGGTCTTGTCATTAAAAAGGCGGAGGAACAGAATATAGCCTTGCAAATGAAACTGTTATGGAAAATATATACGAACCCGAAAAATATTTGGGTTAAAGTCATAAGAGAAAAATATCTTCAGAATCGTAAGATAACTGACTTGAATATACACAATACTTCATGGCAGTTTGGTCGGCTACTACAACTGAGATATAGGTTTCATAAAGGACTTCTTTGGCTTATCGGAGATGGCAAAAACATAAACATTTGGTCTAATCAGTGGCTGAATGAAGTGAACCTTGAACAATATAAACTTAACCACAATTCGGAACTAAAAGTTTCATATTTAATTACGCCAGCAAAGGATTGGAACATCGCTTTGCTCAACCAATTGTTTCCCCTACAGTTGTTCAACAAATCACCAGGATTTCTATCCCCTCTTGGAAAGCCAAAGATAAACTGGTCTGGCAATTTGACAAGGACGGTGTATATACAACTAAATCGAGTAGTGAGAAATCCACAACTCTAAACACAAACAATGATGATACAACTTGGATTTGGAAGTTACAATTACCACCGAGAACCCAAAACTTCATAGGGAAAATTATTTCTGATAGCTTGGAAACAAATGAACGCTTAAATAGGTACTATAACAGGGTTCCTAGCCAATGCGCGCAGCCTCTGCAATGCAGTGAACGACGATACAGATCACCTTCTCCTCAAATGCCTAATCTCGAAGATGATTGCTGTTAAATATGAACAACTGGGTGGTGGGAAGCTCTTTGGTTTTTATGACCCAGTAGCGTCAACAACCGATATGCAATACCTTAGAAAGAATAACACTCATTTTGAACATCTTTGTATTCTATGGCAACATATCTAGGATTTCCGCAACTCTGTAATTTTTAAGGGATGCAAGCCTGATAGGTTTGAGAAAACTGTAACGAAAGCAATTCATAGCACAAAAGAATGGATAAAGCTACAAAATGATATTAGGAAACCAAAGAACAAGAGGACCAGAAACAGTCAATGGGCAAAACCCCCCATGTCTGTCTATAAGATTAATGTAGATGAGTCGGTTAAACCGTCGGGCGATTGCCATATTGGGGGTATAATTAGAGACTGGAATGGACAATTTATTGATATTTTTTATGATAAAGTTCCTAAGGGATCTGTAATCCATACAGAATCCCTTGCTTTCTACAGAGGGTTAGAAATAGCCCGTATTAAAGGTTGGAGTAAGGTAGTCATCGAAGGAGATAGTCTGGGAGTTGTCAAGGCAATAGAAGATCATAAATCAGTTCCTTGGGAGATTCTAAGGGTAGTCGAGAAGATCCAAATGCTTCAGAAAGAATTTGCCACAACAACAACTCAACATGGCTATAGAGAAGCTAACCATGCTGCTAATTATATTGCGAAGAATATCCACAATAGTATTTCTAGTTTCCCTTTTTATAGGGATCTCTGTAACATCATCTGTCAGGATGATCAAGAATGTTCTTAGTCGTAAGACATTCTAATGGTTGCCTACTGTAAAAAAAACAAAAAAAAATTTTATTTTTTAAAGAAGAAATTTGGCTAAATGTCCACTTTTGTATACTAGTTTTTCTAATTGTCCACCTAAACTACCATTTTGTTAAATGTCCAAAAAAAGTTTGAAAACCCCGTTTTACCCTTACTCATTCCTTCCCCTTCTTCAGCCTTCACCCATTCAGATCTGACACGCTTCATTACTCTCTCTACATATCCCTCTCCTCTAGTTTCTCCTTTTCGGATCATATGATGGAGGAGATGAATGGACACCAGAAAGGACGTCAGATCTCCTCCTCCGTCAGGCATCTCCTCCCAGATCCGGTCGCTGCTCATCCTCAGGCCACACCTCCCCCCTCTCTCGTTCTCAGGCCGCCGCCGCTGCTATGTGTCGATCTCGAGCTCGAATTGTTCATGGTTGTCATCTCCTTCCTCCTCTGGTAAGTGATTCTCGATCTCGAGCTCCAATATTGCCGAGTCTCTCCTTCTGCAAGGACTAGACCTATCTGTAATCTCGCAGCTCTCCGCCATCGCTCTGTCTCGTTCTCTCCAATTCCTCCCTCCGATCGTCGATCTGATTCGCCGAATTCACCATCAACATCCATTCTTCTTCAATTTAGATATCCCGAACGCTTCTATTAAAGTTGTAAAGGAGATCATCGTCTACGAAGGCATCGTCGAAGGAGGCAAAGGATTCACCATCAACATCTGTTCTTCTCTTTGCTTTGGATTGTGCGAATTCGGCGCTCCAATGGCTGAAGAAAGTCGGTAAAGAGACCGTTTCTCCTCTCAGCTTCGATTTGGTCTTCTGGGAGGTTGATGGCAGAAGAGGAAGATAATCAGAGGTACACCTGGTTTCTTTGATTCTTGAATCAGATGCCACCATTCAAAACTAGTATTGATAGTTTTAACTGTGTTTGTTTCCCTTATAGGCCTTCTGGCCGTCTTTTGTGATGAAGAAATTGCTGAACATCAAACCTATAGTGGTCTGTTCATATATTTGATCCGTAGAGAATCAGTTATAATTGGATGATTTGGCAATGTTCATATTTAATATTGAATTTGTTGTGAGCTGAATCTGCCATGTTTTACAGTAACTTTTATATCGATTTCTGTATACATTGCATTCATTTGGGTTTAGATAGTACAGAATCTATGTAGTTTATGTTTATTTGTCAAATTATGGAATCTACACCAGTTTCTGTTTAATTCGCAGAAATCGGGGCATTTTACAGCAATTCTACAGAAGGTCGGAAAAGCTCGGAAAACCGCTACAGAAGTCCAAGGTCAAAGCAGCGGAACCAAGCTAAAAGTCAAGGCTACTCGATCTCGAGTGGGCCCTACTCGACATAGACGAGCATGTCCGAGCACATCCTTGTCGACAAAGCCTGATCGAGAGCCAGACCAACCCGAGCTCCGGACCCAACTCGATCTCGAGGACCACTGGTCGAGATCGACGACACCTCAGCGCTACGCCCGGGGTTGACGAGAAGAAGAGCTGGTCGACAAGCCGAGGACGGAACCGAGGACGACCAGGCGGCACTCGCTGCCAGCGACTCGACTCGCTGCAGCGGACCGCTCGCTGCCGCGGAAAAACTCGCTGCCAGCGGAAGAGGCAACTCGCGGAAGCGGAAAGGAAGAACCCAACTCGATGTCGATGAGCCTTGTCGAGGTCGACGAGCGCCTGAGTCCAGATCCGAGCTTGCCGAGTAGAGCCACCCGAGGAGACCTAGTCGATGACCCAAGCCTACTCGAGATCGACAAGGCTTTGTCGAGGTCGACGAGCCCAGTGAGCCAAGTCCGAGCACATCGAGCAGATCTAGCCGAGGAGTCCACTCGACGAACCATCCTTGTCGAGGTCGACGAGCGGTGGTCGAAGTCGAGTAGAGCCGTGTCCAGCAGCTTCTCGACGAAGAACAATCCGACTAGATTTGGGATTCCTTGGGCGCAAAGGAGGTCGATTCTATCCTAATCCATCAAGTTCTATCTACGGAAGACGCAATCTATCAAGACATGAAGACTTACCCTATTTAGTTTTATCTTTCCCTAAGTTGATTTATTTCCCTAAAACAATTTATTTATCCTTTCAAGTTTTAGATATAATTTTAGATAGAGATAGATATCTTCTTTCCTAGAATAGCTAGGGAATGAAGGCTATAAATAAAGCCCTAGGGGCTGGTTTTTCATTCATTCCAAGTCAGAGACAATTAGTTAGTTACACAGAGAAGTTTAGGAGTTCTAAGGTTTTTAAGGTTTTGGCTTTCTGCGAAAGTTGATTGCCAGGATTGTAAAGGCTTTTGAATTTAGTTTTAATGCAATTTAGTTCTTTTCATCAATCAATGTCTGTTATTGCAATGAGGCGCGAGTAGTCCACCCACTTCTGGGGCTGGGGTGAGCCCGACGGTGGCTATGTGAGGTGACGCGATAAAGGTCAGATTTTGTTATGCAATTCATCTTCTATCCCTATGAGCATGATTCTTTTGCGAGAGTTGAAGGTGATCCTTGTTTGTGTTATTGAAGCGAAAGTGATCTTAATGCAACTTGGATTAATTATGTGAAAAAGGGTTAGTAACAATTAGGGTTTATGCGAAAGCCTCTATATGCCTATTTGTTAATGGCGAAAGTTATTTGATGGAAAGCATGATCTTTTGTGCCTTTATGTGTTACCTTGCATGGTTATCGTTGTGGTGTTGATACCCTGGTCTTGGAAGTCTTTTAGCATATTGATTTATTTCTGTCGAAATTCTGAGTTCTGTGTTTGATTCTGCAAATTTAAGTTTTCTGCACTGTTGTCGACATAGAGGAGAGCCTTGTCGAGATCGAGTAGCTGTGGTCGATCTCGAGTAGGAGCTGGTCTAGGTCGAGTTGGTTTTCTGCTGTTGTCGTCGATTTTCTGTTTTCTGTCTTCTGTGTCGACTGTCTTTGTCGATCTAGACAAGCTTGTGGTCGAGATCGAGAAGCCCTTTGCCCTTTGCTTTTAGTTTCTGTTTTGCTTTGTTCTTTGTGTTTGTTATTTTCTGCTTTTATTTCTGTCTTTCTGCTGCTTCTATGAGAATTTACAGCTACCTGAGAACTGCTGACGTGCTTCCTCGTGGATTCGATCCTGACTTTTCTCTTACTACAACGGGAGGAAGTCTTGTATTTATTTGCTGAGACAGGGAAGTCAGTCTGAACTTTATTTCATATTTATTTCATACTTGACCATCCTCCTACAACAACAAAATTGGCGCCGTTGCCGGGGAAGCTATCAATCGCGCCTTAGGTAGTCAGTTCTCACTGTTTCTTTGAGTTACTTTGCAGGTGTATGCGTCTTTCTGGTCAAACACCTGAGTTTGACGCCTTAGACGAACCGGAACGCCTTTTTCACATCAGAGCTAAACTACAAAGAGCCATGGCGGCCGCTGAAACACAGGAACAGCTAATCGCTAGGCTTACCAGGGAATTGGCCGCTAAGGATGCTGCTATCGCCGCTGAGAAAGAAGCAAGGGAACAAGCACAGGCTGAGCTTGCCCAATATCCAACCACGGCAGAGGACTATATGCACCCAACTCTCGTCGTGCCTGAATCGGCGATTCTTATCCCTGATAACTCTTTTGAAATTCGCACTCAGTTTCTCATAGAGCTTAAAAATAATGCCTTTTATGGTAGATTTAATGAGTGTCCTCTTGAACATATTACAAACTTTGCTGACATGTGCCGTACTCTTGCTGAAGGTACAACTTTGGAATATGTCAAGATGAAATCTTTTCGCTGGTCTCTCGCTGGGCCTGCATTGAAATGGCTGGAAGGGCTGCAACCAAGATCACTCACAACCTGGGCCCAAGTAGAACAAGAGTTCCTGAACAAATTCTTCCCACCTGCCAAAACAGCACATCTCCGCCAGAAAATCACCGCCTTCAGACAGAAGCAAGGGGAACCGCTGGCAAAGGCATGGGAGCGCTACAAGGAACTTCTGCGATCTTGCCCTACTCATGGACAGCCACCCTACGTCATTCAGGAGATCTTCTTCAACTCTCTTGATCAAGGCACTAAGGACAGAATCAACCATTATACTCGCTATGAGTATCTGACAATGCCTCCACGTGACACATGGGGTGTGCTAGAGAAGCTCACTACCTACGACAACAAGTATGGGTCTACTGCAACCTATGAAGAGAACCCATACGCCAGGCCAGCACCATCTATGCCCCTATATGATCCCCCTAAGGAGATCGATCCAGACGTTAGGGAGCAATACTATAGAGACCAGAATAAGAAGCTCCTCAAGCAAGTAAAGTATCTCTCTGTCAACCAGCCTTGCATTGAATGCGGATCGCAAAGGCACACCACTCCTGAGTGCCCACACACAGAGCAAGTCAGGATGGCAGAGCATCATGAGGAAGCAGCTTATGCAGGGGGTCCCAATCGCTACATGGGGGACCAAAGGTTTCAGCAACCACCATGGAACCAAGGTGTCCCTAGAAACCCCCCGCCCTACAGAGCTCCAGGACATCCGGAAAGGGAGCAGAAAAAGGATGATATACAGACAGTCCTGGAGGAAATACGGAGGAACCACTCAGAAACTAGGCAATCTTTCAACTCCGTCTATACTCAGATGCAAGGTGTCAACTCTAGGCTTGGGGAAATTGATATCTGGCGGAAATCAGTTGATACACAGATTGGTCAGCTAGCAGCAGGAATCCCCAGAAAGTTAGGGTCACTTCCAGGATCTTCAGAACCAAATCCTAAGGGAAAGACTGAACACATCGCTGCCATAAAACTCATAAGTGGCCATCAACTGCAAGAGCCAGAGGTCGGGAAGCAGCAGAACGACGAGGAACAGCAAGTCGATCTCGACAAAGCCGTGGTCGACCTCGACAAGAGCCTCGTCGACCTCAAGGAGACACTTCCAGAATCTTCGTCTGCACCGCACAGCAACTCGACTGGGCCCAATCTGGTCGATGTCAACAAAGGCCTTGTCGATGTCGAGGAGCCCCTGGTCGACATAGAGCAGCCTGCAGCACCTCCGACGTCTGTTCTAGCTCCGAATCAGAAAAAGAAGCTGCTTTTCCCCACAAAATCTCTAAAGGACCCGGCGGAGAAAAAGTTTCAGCGCTTCATCAAGATGCTTCAGAAGCTCAACGTCACTATCCCCTTCACAGAAGCTCTCAATGAAATGCCATCTTATGTCAAGTTCCTGAAGGAGATTTTGAGCAAAAAGCGATCGATGGCTGAAATCACAGAGGAGTGCAGCCATTTGGACATATTGGAGAAGAGGCCGGATCCAGGTAAGTTTGCTATAACTATTGGATTTGGTCCATACAAAATTAATGCCCTATGTGATCTTGGAGCCAGTGTTAGTATTATGCCTTTAACGATTTGGTCCAAGATTAAGATAGGTGCCCTGGAGCCTGTGGATGCTAGACTTTACATGGCCAACAACACGGTGGTCATTCCCACATGCATGGTGGAAAATGTCCCAGTACAAGTAGGTAAATTCTTCGTCCCTGCTGATTTCTTAATAGTTGATATGCAAGAAAATCCTGCTTGTCCAATTATCTTAGGAAGACCATTCTTGGCGACGGTGAATGCCAACATAAGCGTAAGGAAAGGAGTGCTCACCTTCAACATCAGCGATGAGGTAATTGAGTATTCCTTTAATAAAACTGAAAGGCATACAGGTCCAATGGAAGAGGTCAAATCTATCTCAGCTGGCTACATCACCTGCGGGGAACCCAAGGTCAGAAATATGACCCCTGAGGAGATAGAAAAGAGGGACATGGAGGCCCAGGTGGAGGATATCATGGCAATCCTCAAGGAGAACACAGAAAATCCAATCGACACAGAACAAGGTACGTCGTTATGGATTAATTATTTTTCGGATGCCTTGACAGGAGCTAAGTATGGGGTCAAGATCGACCAGGGCTCCTCGACTTCGAGTAGAACCCTAGTCGATCTCGACCAGACCAAGGAGACTCCACCAGAGCCAGCTTCGTCGAACAGCAAACCGGAGGAGCCACCCTACTCGATCTCGAGTAGACTACTCGAGGTCGACCAACAGTGCCCTAACTCGACTCCATCCTCCTCGACACAGAAGCCACCTGACGAACCAGCCTCGTCGATCTCGACTAAGCTTGTCGAGATCGACCACCACCCGGCGCCACCAGAGCCTGCTTCATCGACGCTGCAGCAACCAGGAGGAGAGCCCTCGTCGATCTCGACTAAGCTTGTCGAGATCGACCACCACTCGGCTCCACCAGACCTGCCTTCGTCGATGAGCAAACCACCAGGAGCGGAGTCCTTGTCGAGGTCGACCAGGCTTGTCGAGATCGACAAGCCATGCTCTTCGTCGACTTCTGGATCTCCGAGCAGACCACCACCAGAACCAGCAGACTCATCGAGATCGACTAGCCCTAGTCGAGATCGACCAAACACAGTTGTCCCCGATTCCGTCTCTGCGAAGGTAAGCCAAGGTATGGATCTTTCTTCTCCTATTTCCATTAAAGATCTATCTATACATGGGAGAGGTTTGCCTTGGTATGTGCGCTTATGTAGGATTTCCAATGATGAGCCTAAGGAGTATGAAGTTGGAGACAAGCTCTATGTCTCCAAATCAAAGGATCACTGGTTTCCCAACAAATTCAACAAGAAGCGGATGGGACCTTTCATGGTGAACAAGATCCATTCTGGAGGATTACAGCTGATGGACAAGAATGGAGTCTTATTTGAGGCCCAAGCTACATGGGCCCTGCAAATGCCACCTTGAGCATAAATGAAAAGTCGGCCTAGCGACTATAAAATCTAGAGCATGTACATAGACTTTTTAGGACGTTTTGAGACTTTTTTGCTTTTTGCTTTTGTTTGCTATTATGGGTATATGTCTTCTACTTTTCAGATTCATGGAGAAAACCAAGCTACATTAATACTCGGTCCAGGAGGTGCTCCAATCGAAAATATAAGGCTCTGCACACATGTCTTGTGAGTTTCTTTCTTTACCCTTGTTTTTATACAGTGAGGACACTGTAATGTTTAAGTATGGGGTGGGGGAAGGGCTTACTTTATGCATATTTGCCATATTTGACATTACTTGTGCATGTTTAAAATTTAGTTCTTAGAATTGCTACATGGCTATTTTGGAATGCATTATTGATTTATGAGCTTACATGCATGATTTCCAAAATTTAGAAAAATGACCCCCATTCGAATTTTTTTGAATAATGTCATGGAAGCTTTAATTCAACTCGACGATGCAAAATTAGATTCATTAGAGATATAGCATGAAATTGCCTAGTAAAGAGAAGTCACAATGAAGTGCATTATTTCTAGAGAACCATAGAAGGAGGTAAAATTTGAAATTGCTTTTGACATGTTGCATGATAAGATGATGGAGGACTTTATATTTCCACACAATGCTCATTGTTTATAATCCTAGCCTTTCCTATGCTTATGCATCACAAAAGCCATAATATGCCCTATTTCAAATATTGCTCCACATGATCTAAACATTTGCCATTCTTTACCTTATCCGGGGATTATGTTGAGAATGATGTTACATTATGGAGATTGTTATATGGTGTTTGTGTTGTTATCATATTTGGAGTTTGGCGGGAAATTGTTTGAAATATATGGAAAATTTAATGAGTGAAAGAAAATCCGATCAAAGATCGACCCTGCTCTCTGAGATAATAGTTTGGAGAGATGGGACACCAAGTAAGGAGTCCGACGCACTAAGTATCCGGGGCCATTCATGACACCCATGTTTGCGACTCGCGAGAAGGCAGTGCTGAGGTTAGAGAGGTAAAAGCATTATTATGGATAAAAGCATTATGAAAAGGTGATGAATCAAAGAGAGAAGGAATGTGGAAATTCAATTTGGAAAGTACTCCATTTCCCCGGATCAAAAGCACCACATTGCCAAAAATTGCCCACCTTTTAGCCTTTTACCGATCTACTCCTTCATGAGCTTAATTTAAAGTCCTCTTGATTATTGTTGCTTTGTCACATAAAAATTATTTTTGCATAAACCTCCTTTTGTGAGTAGATGTTGCTCTTATATATTTGCACATGCATGGATCTGTGACACTAGTACCTTTTCGAGGATGGTAATTGATTGCAGGGACATATAAAGAATGAATCTAAAATGTTGAGAGTTTTAATTTCTTCCCCTGAATGACAAATAAAAGTATTGCTTGAGGACAAGCAAGCTTAAGTATGGGGTGTTTGTTGTGAGCTGAATCTGCCATGTTTTACAGTAACTTTTATATCGATTTCTGTATACATTGCATTCATTTGGGTTTAGATAGTACAGAATCTATGTAGTTTATGTTTATTTGTCAAATTATGGAATCTACACCAGTTTCTGTTTAATTCGCAGAAATCGGGGCATTTTACAGCAATTCTACAGAAGGTCGGAAAAGCTCGGAAAACCGCTACAGAAGTCCAAGGTCAAAGCAGCGGAACCAAGCTAAAAGTCAAGGCTACTCGATCTCGAGTGGGCCCTACTCGACATAGACGAGCATGTCCGAGCACAGCCTTGTCGACAAAGCCTGATCGAGAGCCAGACCAACCCGAGCTCCGGACCCAACTCGATCTCGAGGACCACTGGTCGAGATCGACGACACCTCAGCGCTACGCCCGGGGTTGACGAGAAGAAGAGTTGGTCGACAAGCCGAGGACGGAACCGAGGACGACCAGGCGGCACTCGCTGCCAGCGACTCGACTCGCTGCAGCGGACCGCTCGCTGCCGCGGAAAAACTCGCTGCCAGCGGAAGAGGCAACTCGCGGAAGCGGAAAGGAAGAACCCAACTCGATGTCGATGAGCCTTGTCGAGGTCGACGAGCGCCTGAGTCCAGATCCGAGCTTGCCGAGTAGAGTCACCCGAGGAGACCTAGTCGATGACCCAAGCCTACTCGAGATCGACAAGGCTTTGTCGAGGTCGACGAGCCCAGTGAGCCAAGTCCGAGCACATCGAGCAGATCTAGCCGAGGAGTCCACTCGACGAACCATCCTTGTCGAGGTCGAAGAGCGGTGGTCGAAGTCGAGTAGAGCCGTGTCCAACAGCTTCTCGATGAAGAACAATCCGACTAGATTTGGGATTCCTTGGGCGCAAAGGAGGTCGATTCTATCCTAATCCATCAAGTTCTATCTATGGAAGACGCAATCTATCAAGACATGAAGACTTACCCTATTTAGTTTTATCTTTCCCTAAGTTGATTTATTTCCCTAAAACAATTTATTTATCCTTTCAAGTTTTAGATATAATTTTAGATAGAGATAGATATCTTCTTTCCTAGAATAGCTAGGGAATGATGGCTATAAATAAAGCCCTAGGGGCTGGTTTTTCATTCATTCCAAGTCAGAGACAATTAGTTAGTTACACAGAGAAGTTTAGGAGTTCTAAGGTTTTTAAGGTTTTGGCTTTCTGCGAAAGTTGATTGCCAGGATTGTAAAGGCTTTTGAATTTAGTTTTAATGCAATTTAGTTCTTTTCATCAATCAATGTCTGTTATTGCAATGAGGCGCGAGTAGTCCACCCACTTCTGGGGCTGGGGTGAGCCCGACGGTGGCTATGTGAGGTGACGCGATAAAGGTCAGATTTTATTATGCAATTCATCTTCTATCCCTATGAGCATGATTCTTTTGCGAGAGTTGAAGGTGATCCTTGTTTGTGTTATTGAAGCGAAAGTGATCTTAATGCAACTTGGATTAATTATGTGAAAAAGGGTTAGTAACAATTAGGGTTTATGCGAAAGCCTCTATATGCCTATTTGTTAATGGCGAAAGTTATTTGATGGAAAGCATGATCTTTTGTACCTTTATGTGTTACCTTGCATGGTTATCGTTGTGGTGTTGATACCCTGGTCTTGGAAGTCTTTTAGCATATTGATTTATTTCTGTCGAAATTCTGAGTTCTGTGTTTGATTCTGCAAATTTAAGTTTTCTGCACTGTTGTCGACATAGAGGAGAGCCTTGTCGAGATCGAGTAGCTGTGGTCGATCTCGAGTAGGAGCTGGTCTAGGTCGAGTTGGTTTTCTGCTGTTGTCGTCGATTTTCTGTTTTCTGTCTTCTGTGTCGACTGTCTTTGTCGATCTAGACAAGCTTGTGGTCGAGATCGAGTAGCCCTTTGCCCTTTGCTTTTAGTTTCTGTTTTGCTTTGTTCTTTGTGTTTGTTATTTTCTGCTTTTATTTCTGTCTTTCTGCTGCTTCTGTGAGAATTTACAGCTACCTGAGAACTGCTGACGTGCTTCCTCGTGGATTCGATCCTGACTTTTCTCTTACTACAACGGGAGGAAGTCTTGTATTTATTTGCTGAGACAGGGAAGTCAGTCTGAACTTTATTTCATATTTATTTCATACTTGACCATCCTCCTGCAACAACAGAATTGCATTTTCATTTTCTTTCAAATTGGAGATGGTGCTGATATGAACAAATTGAATTTAGATAGTTGAAATTAGGTGTGTTGTAACTTGGAACTTTTAAGCCATGTAATTGGTTCATGTGAGTTTGAATTTGACTAAATTTTAGAGGTGTTATTGTGGTAGTGAATATGCATTACCTTAACTTTTCATGGTCTGAAATATGCATTGATTCTATAGAAATAAAGATGAGGTCGTTTTGATAATACATAATATGTCATCCACTAGGTTTGTTTCCCTTGTAGGCCGTCTTTCATGGTATTACGAGGGATAAGGACATATATTGCTCGATAAATTGTCACATTTGATATTTTTGGGTCGAGTTTATCACTTGAATGCTTGATTACACTATATTTTTCAGTGATATTGTGTTTGATTACACTACATTTTTTATGAAATTATATGTTTTTTTTGTCATATTGTGTTTGATTACACTATATTTTTCGTTCATATTACATGTTTTTTTTTAATCTTACGTACCGATGAAAAATAGTTGTCACCACATATAAAAACAAAGTTGTCACCACACGTTTCACCAATAGTGTCACCTTTAATAAGGGTGTTGACATCTGTGGTGACAGTAATAAGGATGGGGACAGTGATCCTATAAAAAAACTCTAAAAACAATTATGTCACCAAAAAAAATTCGTTACCGCATGTGTCACCACAGTGATCTCGTAAAAAAAACTCTAAAAACAAAGGTGTCACCACGATTTTAAGGGTGGTGACATCGGTGACAGCGAGAAGGGTGGTGACAGCGATAGGGGTGGTGACAACAATAATGGTGGTGACAGCGATAGGGTGGTGACAACGATAATAAGAGTGGTGACAACGACAGGGGTGGTGACAACAATAATAAGAGTGGTGACAACGATAGGGAGTGGTGACATCGATAGGGAGTGGTGACAACGATAGGGGTGGTGACATCAATAGGGGTGGTAACAACGATATGGGTGGTGACATCGATAGGGATGGTGGTGACAGCGATAGGAGTGGTGGTGACATCTATAGGAGTGGTGACAGCGATAGGATTGGTGGTGACAGCGATAGGAGTGGTGGTGACAGTGATAGGAGTGGTGACAGCGATAGGGCGGTGAAATCAATAAGGGTGGTGACAGCAATAAGGGTGGTGACAGCAATAAGGGTGGTGACAACAATAGGAGTGGTGGTGACAACAATAGGAGTGGTGGTGACAGTGATAGGGGTGGTGGTGACAGCGATAGGAGTGGTGGTGACAGTGATAGGAGTAGTGACAGTGATAGGACGGTGATAAGGCATGTTCTAATAAGCATTATAGGTTAGTTTAGGTGCATTTCATTTTCATATAATCATGTTTTAGTGTTAATTAGATTAGCATTCATTTTATGGAAAAGTTCGGAATCTACGCTATTTCGATTGTTTTATGTAGATTCGTAGATCCGAGGCAAAGAACATGAGGAACGGAGCTAAGTAAGGCTAAGACGAGACTTGGGAGAGCTTAAAGAAGATGTCCCGAAGAGAATGGAACAACCTAAGGAGCAACGGAGCACGAAATCGAGGTCTAAGAGCGAAAACGAGGCGAGTCGCGAAAGCTGTCCGCTCGGCGAGCTGAACTTGTAACGCACTTTTCGGAGGCCTCGGTTGTCCGATCGATGCATATGAGCATGCGTTGGAAAGCTCTTTTGAAGATCTACGTGATGGTGTTTTGCTGGATTTTTGCTGACAGCGAATGGATTTCCGCTGCAGCGAACCAAGTCAGAGACATCATGTCTGAGCAAGTCCCTGAGCACGTCTCGCTGCCAGCGGATGGGATCTCGCTGCCAGCGGGATGCACCAAGACGCCGACAACTCGGCCACTCGCCCCAGCGGAAGGAAGAACTCGCGGTAGCAGAAGAGCGGACTCGCGGAAGCGAAAACCATGGAATCGAAGAAGCTTGAAAATATTCTAAGGCATGGACATTCGCTGCCAGCGAGTGTGGTAGCGAGGTGGTAGCGAAAATCCAACAGGAGCTTGATTGAGGCCATTCGCTGCCAGCGGAAATTTTCGCTGCTAGCGGAATTTGACGCTGAATTAAATTTGGAAAGTCTATCTTCTATCTAGTTTGTTTAGGAAGTTTCTATCTAGTTTATCTATCTTTTACCTTATTTATGCAAGACTTTAGGCTTATAAATAGGACGTTTAAAGTTAGTTTTCTCATGAAAAAAGAATTCCATGTAGAGCAATCACCTTTGAAGAGAAGAAAGTTTAGGTAAGCCATGTTTGGCTAATTTTGTAGTTTTCGCCTACACTTTCGAGACTTGGTTGGTGGTTTGTGAGTTTCTAATTCAAGTTATTTTTCCTCTATAATTCTTTCAACTTCTTTGTGTGATATTTGATTATGTTATTGATGTTATCTTGATTAGCTACCTTGATAATATTGATTTCATGCTAGGATTTAATACTTTCGTATTTGTGTTATTTCCGTAGTAGCACGCATAAGAATGTTGATTCCGTGTTTGAAGCATGATTATGTAGGGAGTTGACATATATCTTAAACATTGATTTACCGTGTTTAATTGGTGTTATTTATATGCTCAAGTTCTTGGGATGTTTTGCTATCTCTTTGTTAAATCTTGACCGTGTTAGGGTTGCATTGAGATGTAAGGGATTAATTGGACTCTTAGGACTTTTAATCTACTTAAACCAAGACGGGAGGAATTCGTAGGAAAAGATAATAACTTGAAGAGGATTCGATGACCAATAAAACCAACAAAAGTCGAGAACTTGTAGGTGGAAACGCTTTTCTTCTATCTTTTATTTGCTTTTGTCAATATTATTTTATTTTATTTTCATTCATAAAAATCGTTTCTTTTATATTGATAAATACACAATATTTAGAAATAATTGATTCTCTAGGGTTCGACCCCTTACTTGCATCCTATACTAGTTTGTTTGTTTGGGATTTATTTTTGGCGAGGTGAATCAACGACTTTACCTCCGTCAAAATTGGCGCCGTTGCCGGGGAATCAAGTTTATTTCTTTGTTTTGTATATTTATTAATATTTGTATATATATATATATATATATATATATATATATATATATATATATATATATATCCCCGTTGTGGACCTATCTCACGGTTCACGACACCTCGTTACTAATTGTTTGCAATGGAGTTGGAGTTGTGGCAATACCAAGGAGAATACTTTCACCATTACCTCGCAAGAGTGCAAGATTTAGTGGACGACCGTGCTTCACGAGGTATCCAAGATGATTTGAAAGAAAAAGTACTTTGCGTTCAAGATGGCATGCTTCCCGAGACACGAGAATTCGCCCAATCATTGAAAGATGAAGGATTTTACGGTTTGGATTGGTCGGAATTGTGGGATCTTTTCCTTTGCGTGGGTGACATGGCGAAGGTGGAAGAAGACTACAAGTTGGCATCCATGCCCTTACCTTTTAAACCAATGGCGGGCGAGATACATGAGGGAAGCCAAGACGCAAGCATCAATGGTTCAATCGAAGATGGAGAAGGGAGCCCGATGCCCCATGACATGGAGTCTCATGAGTGCACGCGTGAGGAACCATGTATTTTGGCACTTACTCCACCTATAGAAATCATCCCCAACACATCTATTGAGGAACCAAGTCCCGAGCCTATTTATGTGGCTCCCGAGCAAGGTAATGATATTTCTTACACTTTTGTGGATTTTGGTGAATATGTAGATCCTTGGGAGCATTACTTCGACAAACCACCAGCGGAACTGTGTTGGTGGTATTACATACCCTCGGCGGGAAGTCACGCTCGAGCATATGAAGAGTTGGAGACCTTCTTCAACATCACATCATTTGACTTCGGCTTCTTCATATGTGGTGCTTGCCTACCTAGATGGTGTGCACCGGAGTTTGATTTGCTAAAGAGAGCGTTAGCGATATCCGATTGAGTCTTGAATGTGCAAACAAATAAACCGTCGAGTCGATGACGATAAACAATGACGCTTCTCGGGAGGCAACCCGAGGTAAGTTTTCCTAAATTAGTTATTTCAATTTCTAGTTAGTTAATTAGTTTTGTCATTTAATAAATGTGATTTCCTTTATATGTTAGATAGATGCTTTCAGAATATTTTTGGAGCTAACCATGCAGGAAAAATAAAAAAGAAAAGACCGAAGAATAGAGATTTGTGCTAAATTCGCTGCCAGCGAGTACAGCCGCCCAGATGACATAGGAGCTGATTTCATTCGCTGACAGCGAATGAAACTCGCTGACAGCGAATCCAGCAGCTCATGCCCATTCTTCGTCCGTTGTCGATGTAAAGCGTCTTATTCATTCTTCGTCATCTTCATTCATCCATGCTCGTGGTTCGCCAGTCTTCGTCGTTGTCGTTCTTCATCGTTCTTCTTCCAAGCTTCGTCTTCTTCGCCATCGAAACTTTTTCCACAATGTGAGTTATTCTTTACCCTCTTTCTCTCATATTTTTATGATTTGTTATCTTTGATTTTCATTGAGGACAATGAAGAGTTTAAGTGTGGGGGAGGGTTGCATTCATAGATTCATGCATCCATTCATATTTTTATTCATGTTTATTTTTCGTTAATTTATTGCATTGGAAAATAAAAAAAGAAATTGGAAAAAATTCAAAAATCCAAAAAGACCATGCATTGCATGTATGTGTTATTCAAATACCCATCTTGCCTTAGTTTGTCCTCTATTTTATTTTTATGAGTTTTACCATATATGTTCCATAATATGATTGAATTGGCTAAACTTGTCACATACTTGAGATGATTTTTATGGGAGCATGACTTGTTAGTTCAATTGAGCAAGTATGATTCTTAGTCCTTGGGCATTATTGAAATCCAACAAAAATATTGTCCCAGTGAGAAATTTTGGCCTTATAGGGATTTTCCTCATATTTATTCCCTTTTGCTTTCTTGTGTGACATTGTACTCTCCTTATGCAATTACCTCTTGAGATTGTCATTGTTATCTATATTTGAGGCCGAATTTATATGTTTATTGCTTATGAGTTTCAAATGATAGAGGCATGATTTTCTTAGCCATATTATTATCCATATCCACCCTACATATGTATCCTTTGCTTGTAGCCAAATTTGAGCCTTAGCCTTTTCTTTGAAGCTCCACAAAATTTATCCTTAGCCGATGATAAGCCTTACCCAACCCGGGAATTGGGATTAAAGTTGGTAAATGATTGATCTAGTTGAGTGAAAAAAGAAAATATTGTTAAGAGAGTTACAAGTTTTGGATTATTATGTAATTTTGGTTTTATTCCTCACATTGTGCATTATTGTATTTTTGGCTCTAGAAAAAAAAATGAAAAAAGAAGAAGAAAAAAGTCAAAAGAAATAGAAGAAAAGAAAAGAAAAAAAAATATGAATAAGAGCCTTTTACCTTTATTATGTATGTGACAGTTGAAAAAAATGTATGGTTGAGAGAAAGTTCTTTTGTTGAGTGTTTTAAGAGTGAAAGTTTGAGTTATTTTGGTCTTGGAAGTATTTGTTTTTTAGTGTTCTTCCGGTTGTTCTTAGGGATCCCTTTTTCCCGGATTTTTTGCACCACAAGCCTAAATATTTTCCTACCTTAATTCCTTACCAAGCCCCATTACTGAAAAAGCCCCGACGCACTAGAGGCCACCATTTTTACTGGGGCCCGGGAACTATTGAAATAACCTAACTTCCCAACGGGCTTACCTGACCCGCGACGAAAGAATCGACGCGGCCCAACCTGTGCCGCGGGAAGTCAACCTATACTTAAAGAAGAAAGGCGGTTCCCTTGTCGAGTTTTTTCTGGACTATTTGGAAACTTGATTCGTTTACCTGTCGTTCTTTGAATGTCTTGAACTCTATTAATGGTAGTCTCTTAATAGAAATTTACACTAAAAGATGAACATGGTTTTCGTCCGCGGAGTTCGGTGCAGTGAATAGTACATATCTTTCCGTTTGACAAGTTCCTTTTCCACGCGTATGATCACTTCTAGTTCTTTATTTGAGTTCACCGTTCCGAGATCCGCCCTTTTCTCATCTCCTTTCCAAAAAAGTCCCCTTCTCTCTTTGAAGTTCTTTCCTATTTATAGACTCTAGACAACTTAGTGTGGTGTGCCACGTGGTGTTCGGTTTTCAACACGTGTCATACTCGTGGGGTGTGGGCATGGCTGCCACGTATCTGTTCTTTTTCATTCGCGGATGATTGTATTTGAGTGGATTTTTCGGACCTTCGTCCGCGGATGAGTGATAACATGAATTTCTTGTTCGTTTTTTGTCGATTGGTTGGTGCTTTTTATGTTCTAACAGATGTTTCTAATATTGGTTTAGTCACAGCTCCTCGGGCCGTGTTGATTCCGTCTAGGGATTGACGCGGATCGATAAAAATATAAACATCTGTAGCTTTGTTACCGTTACTGTTTCCAACTTAGGGTTGATATGGGCCCTTCCTTCATCGAGTTACGGCCCAATTTGGGCCCATTAGGCCCATTTATGTTTGGAATTCTAAACGTCAGTAATTTTCCTATAAGTTACCCCGTTCCGTTCTCTTTTTCACCCAACATTTGTCTTCTTCTACTTTCCACGAAATTTAATCCTTATCCTTACCTTTATCTTAGTTTTTCGGCGGCGGTTTTCTAGGGTTCCGGCTGTTTGCTTGATGTTTCTGGTGGTCTCCTTCAATTTTTTCAAGGTATTTCTTCTTGCTCTAGGCTGTTCTTGAGTTTTCTCTGTTGAGTTCTTTGATTTTTTGACCTTTAGATCATAGATTTGGGTATGAAATCGTCTCAAAGGTGTTTTTTGGATGAAATTTTACTTTGTGTGAGTAAAACTTCGTACAATTTTCTTCTAGTTTCTTTTAGAAATGGCTAATCTCAACAAGAAGGGTGATTCGCTAGAAGATTTTGAGAGGGATGAAGGATGAAGAGGTGGTGTTGCTTCATCCTCTCAAGCGCGTCCGTCCCCAGAGACGCTTTCTTCCTCCTCTGGGAGTTCTTCTTCTACCTCTGATGATTCCTCGTCGGAGTCATCTTCTTCTACATCCGCGTCTATCCCGGATCGAGTTGGTCCTACTGGTAGCCCCATTAAGGAGAGAAGGCGTCGGAAGCGTTCTGACCCTGATTACTATTCTTCACCTTACTCAGTTTCTTCTTCTTCGAAGGGATGCGTGGAAGATGAAAATCCAAAGGCTGTGGATGACTCAGGTGCTAGTTCTTCCGTGGACGAGGGGACCTCATCCGCATCTCAGTCGGCGGATCAAGGGTCGGAGGAGGTTTGGATTCCTTATGAGCTTCCTCCAATTGGTTTAGCAGAAAGCCCTAAGGTAATTCGTTCTAAGGAGAACTTGAGTGACTTGGACACCTGATGGACGGTTTTTAGTCGCATAAACCGTATCAAAATAAAACTCAAACCTACAAACTAGTATAGCAAGCAAGTAAGAGGTCGATCCCACAGAGAATCAAGTATTTCTCCGCAATGTGTATTTACCAATTAGTAGAAAGGGGGTTTTTGAGTGGTTGAAATAAGAAAGAAAGCAAAATAAACTATAAACAGATTAATGCAAAACAAATTAGAGAAGATCGCTCTACCTACAACCATCCACTTTATTTGGTTGAATTGATATTGTAACTTCCTCTTGTCCTTTTAGTCTTCCTATGAATGCCCTTGTCCCGACCTAATATAGTTACTAGTCCAACCAGTCCTAGCAACCCTTATCAATCGAACAGTCCCTAAAGAAGGATTTAACCCAATTGATAGCTTTAAGTTCAGAGATTAGCCAAGGTATTTGCAGTCCCTAAAGAGGGATTTAACAACACATTCAACTTCCTACTCATTCAAATAGTTCAACCAGCCCTAAAGGAACAAGTTTGCTACTTGGGTTAAGGTTCACAACCAGGAATCTACAAAACCCTAGCAATTGAATTGATCTAACTAGTTGGCCAGACAAGATAGAACAAAACAATAAGCAATCAAGCACAAAGAAGTTGAAGCATTCAATATAGGAAATAAGGAACAAGATTCAGAAACTCACAATCAATCCAAATAAAGCTTCAAATTGCAAGTAGAACGAAGAGAGTTTAGTCGCCCATGGCGAACATCGCTCCTCTCTCTAATTGTCTGATAGAACGTAAGAATAGAATGGAAGTCCTTCAAAAATAACATAAAAGTGGCCTAATAAAACATCCAAGTCGGCCTCAAAACAACATAATAGAAACTAGGGTTTTTTTCCTCAAAACGGCGCGCTGACTGTCCGTGCGGCGGGCGCCGCAAAGTTGCGGCGGGCGCCGCAAAGTTGCGGCGGGCGCAGCAAACCATGCGGCGGGCGCAGCATGAATACCGCCCCTGGCGGCGGGCGCGGCAAACCATGCGGCGGGCGCGGCAAACCATGCGGCGGGCGCTGCATTGGTCTTTCACGGAAATTCCGTCTTGAATCAGCTCTCGACGTCAACATGAAAGTTGTAGCTCTCTGAAAGAGCTTTCCAACGCATGGTCATAATAGTCGATCGGACAACCGAGGCCTCCAGAAAGTGCAAAACAAGTTCAGCATGTCTGGCGACAACTTCTGCAGACTTGTTCTTCGTTTAGGTTCGCTTCTTCTTCTCAGGACCTCTTGAGATCTTCATGTAAGCTTCTTCGATCAACTAGACATTCTCATCCAATGCGTTATCAACCCATGTCTCCTCCTCGGATCCACGATTACCTGAAATAATCAATAAAAGCATGTAGATTTCGACTCCACCAACATAGAGAGCAAATATGCAAATTGCACTTAATCCATGCATGATATGCATCTTAACTAAGCTAAATGCAACCTATTATGCCTACCTATATGCATGCTATCAAACTCCCCCACACTTAAGCTTTTGCTTGTCCTCAAGCAATGAAAACTAAATATAGAATTAATCATCCCACAAATAAGATCTTCATGCTATAGTTTTAGAAAAGCAACATCAAACAATAGGAGCCATGAATAAGAGAACAAATATCCTAGCAAATATATGAGCGATCCAATAGTAAAAGCAAATTTAGCCCAACCTCACCGGGATGATGTGTTTCACTCAAGCTCTCATGTGTTTAGGCTTTAAAGTCCAACTCTCAACTCAATCCAAAATGCTCTGTACACCGTGAAAGTTATCACTTGCAAACAACATCATGAGGACTTTTATAAGGTTGTAATGGGGCTTTGGTAGGAACATAAGGCATGAGAAATATTTAGGCTTGTGGTGCTAAAAATCCGGGAAAAAGGAACAACAACCAACCAGAATAACACCAAAACTTCCATACTCCACAAACCATTCCAATAACATAAACTCCAATACACAACAATAAACTCTTTGATTTCAATAGCCATACAACTCATGCAATTTTTTATTTGGATGATGACTTTTTTTTCTCTTTTATGCTTACTTTTGCCCCTAAGTGAATTTTATCCTCCTTAGGTCCAAGCTTACTAGACTTTTACTCCTAAGTGAATTTTATCCTCCTTAGGCCCCTAGTAATAAGTCATCTCTATTATGCAAGAAGGGTTACCTTATTTTGGCTATGCCTCTCGCAATGCACAACCATACATACATCATCTCCACTCAAAGCAACTCCAACATAAAGATTTTTCACCAATTCTCCTCCTAATTCCCGGATAGGGTTAGGCTAATCATTGGCTATGATATATTTTTGTGGAGCTATCAAAAATAATAGGCTTTAAGGTTCAGATTGGCTTCAAGCACAGGATAATATGTAAGGTGGATAGGGTATAATATGGCTAAAGAAAACATGCCTCAATCATTTGAAATTCACAAGAAACAAACATGTGCAATACGGTATTGAAATAAGAAGCATATGGAGAGTATAATCACACAATAAAAGCAAAAGGGAATAATATGTAAAGTCCCTATAAGGCCAAAACAAACTCACAAAGGTTATGTTTTTTTTTTTTTTTTTTTAGATTTCAATTAAACCTCAACTATGAATCATACTTGCTCAATTATATTCTCAATTCATGCTCCAAAATCATTTTCAAGCAATTCAATCAAATCATGGGATTTATGCAATTAAAATCATAAAAATAAATTAGAGGACAAACTAAACCAAGATGGGTATCGTTAATAACACTTAAATGCAATGCATGATATTTTTTTTTTTTCAAATGCAGTATATGAATAAAAATAAATATGACAACATAAATAAACATGATAACATAAGTAAACATGATATGCAAATTCTATCTATATGCAATGCAATCCCTCCCCCACACTTAAACCTTTCATTGTCCTCAATGAAACATAAAAGACAACAAAAAATAAAAACATAGAGAAAGAGATGAATGAAATACTCACAATGTGGTGGAAGGGGCGATATAGGTCGGATCTGAGCATTGCGCGCGGCGGGTTAAAGAAAACTAGCTAACTAGGAATTGAAATAACTAAAACTTACCTCGGGTTGCCTCCCGAGAAGCGCCTTTCTTTAATGTCATTGGCTTGACTTATTCTCAATCTCAAGACCTTATCTCTCAGACATTGTCAAGGCCCTCAGTAGCCTATCATATTCCTGTGCACACATCTTACAAGGCACATCATAGCACAATAAATTGAAAGCATAAAATGTGAAACTCAAGAACCCTTTCAATCTATCAAAGAGTCTAGCATGACTCTCTACAAAAGGAATATGATACCACCAACACAGTTCCGCTGGTGGCTTTTCAAAATAGCAATCAAAAGGATCAACATAATCACCATTACCTTCCAAATTGCAAAAGTTTACCTTTATTACCTCTTGAGCCTCAGCTGATGGCTCTAGACCTGGTTCATTAATGGGCGAGCTCGGAATGGATGGTGCAGATGGAGTAGGAGACACATCACATGTAACCTCATGCGTCGACTCATGAGATTCCAAGTCAGGAAGCACTAGACCCTCTCCTCCATCATCGAAGACACTATGATTGTCTACAACCAATTCCTCCTCTTCTTCTTCGAAACTCCTTTCTTTCTCATCTTTTACACTTAAAAGTTGAATGAGTTGGTTCATTTGTTCCTCCAATTTTCCGATTCGGCTCATGTTTCTTTCCTCTAACTGCTGCAACACTTGTGTGAGAGTTCGGATTGATACTTCCTGCTCAACCTGTCGACTCATGTTGTAAAAAAAATCCCAAATCTCAAAGAGTCCCATATCCAATAGGCCTCCATTACTCATGGACTCAGCAAGATTCCGTGTTTCAGCATTCATCCCATCAAATATGCAAACACACATCTCCCGCACACCATATTGATAACCCCATGAACCAAGGTCATTAACATACTCATGCAATCTAGTGAAATATTGGTGAAAGTTCTCACCTTCAAACTGCAACAATCTCAACATCTTAAAAAGTTAGTAGCAAGGGTGTTGTGAACCGTAAGATAGGTTCACAACAAAGTTAGATATATAAACAAAAATTAATAAATACACACAACAAAGAAATAAACTTGATTCCCCGGCAACGGCGCCAATTTGATGGACGGTTTTTAGTCGCATAAACCGTATCAAAATAAAACTCAAACCTACAAACTAGTATAGCAAGCAAGTAAGAGGTCGATCCCACAGAGAATCAAGTATTTCTCCGCAATGTGTATTTACCAATTAGTAGAAAGGGGGTTTTTGAGTGGTTGAAATAAGAAAGAAAGCAAAATAAACTATAAACAGATTAATGCAAAACAAATTAGAGAAGATCGCTCTACCTACAACCATCCACTTTATTTGGTTGAATTGATATTGTAACTTCCTCTTGTCCTTTTAGTCTTCCTATGAATGCCCTTGTCCCGACCTAATATAGTTACTAGTCCAACCAGTCCTAGCAACCCTTATCAATCGAACAGTCCCTAAAGAAGGATTTAACCCAATTGATAGCTTTAAGTTCAGAGATTAGCCAAGGTATTTGCAGTCCCTAAAGAGGGATTTAACAACACATTCAACTTCCTACTCATTCAAATAGTTCAACCAGCCCTAAAGGAACAAGTTTGCTACTTGGGTTAAGGTTCGCAACCAGGAATCTACAAAACCCTAGCAATTGAATTGATCTAACTAGTTGGCCAGACAAGATAGAACAAAACAATAAGCAATCAAGCACAAAGAAGTTGAAGCATTCAATATAGGAAATAAGGAACAAGATTCAGAAACTCACAATCAATCCAAATAAAGCTTCAAATTGCAAGTAGAACGAAGAGAGTTTAGTCGCCCATGGCGAACATCGCTCCTCTCTCTAATTGTCTGATAGAACGTAAGAATAGAATGGAAGTCCTTCAAAAATAACATAAAAGTGGCCTAATAAAACATCCAAGTCGGCCTCAAAACAACATAATAGAAACTAGGGTTTTTTTCCTCAAAACGGCGCGCTGACTGTCCGTGCGGCGGGCGCCGCAAAGTTGCGGCGGGCGCAGCAAACCATGCGGCGGGCGCAGCATGAATACCGCCCCTGGCGGCGGGCGCGGCAAACCATGCGGCGGGCGCGGCAAACCATGCGGCGGGCGCTGCATTGGTCTTTCACGGAAATTCCGTCTTGAATCAGCTCTCGACGTCAACATGAAAGTTGTAGCTCTCTGAAAGAGCTTTCCAACGCATGGTCATAATAGTCGATCGGACAACCGAGGCCTCCAGAAAGTGCAAAACAAGTTCAGCATGTCTGGCGACAACTTCTGCAGACTTGTTCTTCGTTTAGGTTCGCTTCTTCTTCTCAGGACCTCTTGAGATCTTCATGTAAGCTTCTTCGATCAACTAGACATTCTCATCCAATGCGTTACCAACCCATGTCTCCTCCTCGGATCCACGATTACCTGAAATAATCAATAAAAGCATGTAGATTTCGACTCCGCCAACATAGAGAGCAAATATGCAAATTGCACTTAATCCATGCATGATATGCATCTTAACTAAGCTAAATGCAACCTATTATGCCTACCTATATGCATGCTATCAACACCCCTGTGTACGACTTAGGGGATCTAGATTCTTGTCTCTTTCTGGGGGATTTCAAACCTCTTCCCCCTCCAACCAGCCGTCCACCAGTTGTGCTTGAAAGGGTTCATCCATGGAGGTCCCCAGTGAGCAAATTGAAGGGTTGTACTACTCTATTGAACCTTGGAGATCTTGATGCTCTTTCGCAAGTCTTCCCATGGCTAGCGGGTGTTGAATTCTGTCTTCCCGAGGAAGGAGGTGGTTGTTTGGACGCTTACGAAGATTGCTTAGTCGTATATGCAGCTAGTCTATCTCAGGGCTTCCGACTTCCTCTTCATCCCTTATTCTCGAAGTTTTTGGAGGAATATAACCTGAGTCCTGCTCAGATTGTTCCTAATGGTTGGATGTTCTTTACAAGTTTTATTATGAGATGCAAGGAGATTGGTGTTGCCCCTTCATTGAAGTTGATGCTTGGCATTTTTTCCTTAAAAAAGGGGACTCAAGACACAAGATTTTACCAATGCTACTCAAGTTGTAAGTATATGGAGAGGTTGTCTAGTAAACCAAATTGGAAATATAAGTGGTTTTTGGTCCGCGACAGATCCGGGCAAGGCTTTAATTGTCGAACGGTCCCAGGGCCTTTTTGCTCTGCCTCAAAACCGAAAATTTCCAATCTTTCTCAATTCAAGCTGTCATTTTCTCATATTCCTAGATTTCCGTGGGATAAAATGTTATCCGCGTTTCGTCTTGAGATGGCTGGCTTGAGCATGCCTCATCCGCGACTAGGTGGCTTCTTTGTTTATTAATTTGCGTTTTCATACTTCACCTTTCTTAAAATGGATAACTTATCGGGAAATGTATTTTGTTTTTCAGACAAAATGGATCTGGATGCACTTTTGAAGCGGCATAAAGCCAAATCGGGAAAGAAGAAGAAATCAAGTTCTGTAGCCAATGATCCTCCTGTTCTTCCTCCTGTCTTAGAAGTGACGTCAAATGTTGATGTAAGTGTCGCGGACGAGACTGGAGCTTTAGTTGAATCTTCATCATTGTTTCCTGCATCTCGAGAGAAACGCACTTGTCCATCCGCGCCGGAATCTTCGAAATCCAAAAAGAGGAAATTTGCCATCGTTGTCGGGCCATCTGCTTCAGATAAAAAGGGGCTCTTTTTGGAGGGTGTGGCGACTCTTCGTGAATTTCCTATCCCAGGTTTTGATCCGATTGACCTACAAGGTCTTGCTTTTCCAGCCAAGAAACGTTGTTTCCCAGAGCAAGGATATGTTAAACGCTTGGACCCTGTCACTCTTTCCACTAACTTCGATCGTATAATTCAGTGGGTAAGTTAAAATCCTTTTATTGTTTCCCATTATCCTTCTTGACCTTCTTGACGCGTTCTATTTTCAAATTTTCTTACTTTTACCCCGATTTTTATAGTTGAGGGTGATTCAACCGGATGTTGAGAGACGTATGGTATGCGGAGAGGAAGATCTTAAGAAGAAGGATGAAGAAATTAAAAAACTGAGCCACCAGCTTCGCATATTGGGGAATACAGTAGGGGACCCGGCTTCAGTGGAAAAGTTTAAGAAAAGATCGGTTGATCTTCACGAGGAGGTGCAAACTGAGCCACCAGCTTCGCATATTGGGGAATACGATGATTTGAAAATTTCTTCAAACTCTGCTGCCTCCCGCGTCAAAGAGCTAGAGGCTTCTGATGGTGTCTCGCGGAAGCTTCTTCAAACTAAACAGGCTACCATAGATAAGATGGAGGAGGACTTCTCCATTCTTCGCGAGGAGCTATCCATCACCAAACAGGAGCTTGACACTGTTAAGGCGCGCTCAGATCAAGACGTGGCTCTGCAATGGCTTCAGCGTCCTGAAGGTTTGAGCTACCTATCCTCTGAGTGGATCAAAACCGAGGCCGGTCTATCTTTTCTGTCCTCCGCGGCAAAAGCTTGCCTTCAAACTCCAAAAGGTTCTTGTATTCTGAAAGATAAATGCTTTAGTTATTTTCGGAAGGGAATGGTTGCAGGGATCAACCAGAGTGTTACGCGTTCATCAAATAACCCCGGTGTTCCTTTGGAAAAATTTGAGCCTAGCTTGGAGAGTGCTGACTGGGGGCTTTCGAAGGAGGAGATGGATGCGGAAGACTCTTATTCCGAAGATGACGATGATGAGAACGCGGAGGAAGAAGTTGAGAAGGCAGTCACTCCTTAGAAGTTTTTGATCTTTAGTTTTGTGTGCGGGATGAAACTTTTGTAAAGACATTGGGAATCTGTACATGGTTTCCTGGTTTTTGGTACATTATTGAGATACTTCTTTCGTTTTGAAAACGGGTTGAAGATCTCTTTGGCTAAAATATTGGTACTGCTTGCATGTTTTATCTATAGTAAATATTTATATATTTATATTCCAAATTCTCCAAGTGTTGAATGGGTTAGTCCTGGTGTTCAAAACTCTTCACCACTTGTCTTCATTCTCTCGGATGAATTTTTCTTCTTAAGACCTTAATCTTCATCTTTTTTGTTATCTCCTGAATTGTGTTTATCGATCGTGCTGCTGCAAGTATCATGTCTTCAGGAAATTTTAATCCTTGGGCCTTTTTTCAAAAGATTGAGAATGTGGAACAACTTTCTCGGCTAGTGAGTTTCTTTTAACTTTGTTTTAAATGAAGTTTGAACTTTTTAAACTTAAACCTTGATTTGGTTGACATGTAGGTTATGCCTCCCAAGTTTGAGGCTGAGTATGGACCTCTTCCGCCTCGATGGGCTTTTCTTTCATCTTATCTTGTCCGCGACTTTCCTGTGGCCGTATCTTGGAGTGAAAACGGTCTCTTCCAAATTGACAATGGTTGGGATGAATTCCTTATGCTTCATCACTTGGGAATAGGAAGTGCCATGATGTTCTTTCATAAGGGCAATGTTTCCTTTCAAGTTTGTCCGCGTCGTGAAGTCAAGGATGAACCCCAAGCTACTTTGGACTCAATTTCTTCATCATGCAGTTCTAATTGAGTTATTTTCGCGTTATTCCTTTGAAGTTTTTCAAGCTTGTCTCTTGATATAAAATTTTTCATGGAATAAAATAAAGAAAAAAGGGAATTTATGATTTCCTTAATATTCTCATGTACTTTCTCAAACTGAAATAAGAGGAGGGATCCTTTATTATTAATAATAGAAACTGCGTACAGAAACCTTTCACAGGGGCTAGATCCCTCTAAGATTGTTACATCGTTGCCGCGGAGAATTTTATGGGGAGATCAAGGATGGCCTATCTCTCCATTTTCTTCGCTATCCGGGCTGACGACGTCGACTTCAAAGATAGAATCACCCATGTAGGTGAAAATCAACGCGGACCCAACATTGACTCGATTTGCTTGTGTGAAGTCGCGCCATCCTTGGGTTAGCCAGAAAAGGCCATCTTCATCTTTGTCTACCTTCACCTCGTGTTCCTGGTTGGAGCGGGACCAGAGCCTAGCCTGAGTATGAGCGTCTTCGTCGATTAGAACATACATGAGGGGGAGACGAAGGGTTTGAAGTTGTTCCTCTCTCATAATGACTCTGTAAAAAGCCCTAGGCTGTGGATTTGGATCCATTTTGTTTTTAGGATTGCTTATTACTCATGGATACTTTGAGCATGTTTTATACTTGTCTTATGAGGTTTCCCTGTCCTTGGTTTCATCGCTTTTTACCAACAAGTAACTTCAATTTCCCTTACTGCAATTTTACTTTTACTGATCTTGGGAAAAGGTTTTATCACCTGTTTAACTTTTTCTCGGAAAAAGTGTGACGCGTGCCCTTGTTGATTGTGTCACCTGTTGCATGTCATGCATGTGTTCCTCTCCTTCTTTTCTTGTTTGACTGTTCCCTTGTGATTGATAAATAAAGTGATTTTTACTATATATTTTTTAAAAAGATCTTATCGAGATGCGGGGATCCATTATAGTTCCTCCCCTGTCATTTAGAGCGGACGGAGTTGTTGGGCCGGAAATCCGTTGGGCTTTCTTTCAAGCAATTGATTATCCAGAACAGTTCTTGCAATTGGTGAGCTAAATATATTGGAAATCTTTAGAGTGATTACTTTTAGCTAATACTTCTTTATTTTTTAGTTACTTCCACTTCGGTTTGAAGAGGAGTATGCAGATGCTATTCCTGGTCAGGTTTTACTCTCATCTTATCTACTGCGCGACTTCCTTGTTTGCATAGAGCGGCGTAATGGTGGTCTTCTCTACCTTGGCCGCGGATGGAAAGACTTTGTAGATTCTCATGGCTTTGAGCAGGGGACCTCTATGATTTTTACTCATATGGGTGAGGCTCACTTCGAAGTTCAGGTGGTGGATCCGCGTGGGGGGAAATAATGATGATCCTGCTCCTCATGAGACAATCTCGAATGGTTTTTAAGATATCCTAGCCCTAGAGGAATTAGGTTTTAGATTCCTCCATTTGTTTATAACGTCGATGTTTATCCAGTCTTTGACAACTGTTTTTGGGAATCCCCCCTGTTTATGCATGTTAATTTTCAGTCTTTCGAGGTCTGTTTGTCATGATGTTCTCCTCACGGGATTTCTGAGAAGTCCTAGTAACAGTATTTACTATTTTCCTCATGCATGGCGCCTGTGGTTTTTTGTCTCCACGATTTGACCTTTCAAGCTTATTCGCTCCACATTTCTATTTTTTGACATATGTCTAGATTCGTGCTATATATAAAAAGAGTAACAACTGCTAGTCTTGTTATGTGCTTACATGATGCCTTCCTCCACTGGTTTACCTTGGCCCTTTTTTGAGAGGATTAGCTTTCCTGAGCAACTTCTTCGTCTGGTTAGCTTTTTTTTTTATTTATTTTGTTTGACCCTTCTTTCTATTGAGTTAGCTTGTTTTTTAACACCCCTTTAAAAATTTTGGTAGTCTTTGCCTCTGTGTTTCGAGGATAGACTTGGTCCAGATCTTCCTAGGAGCGTACTTCTGACAACCAGGATTCTTCGTGATTTCCCGGTGGAGGTTATGCGTGGAGACTATAGGGTTCCATTTTTGAGGGGTGGCTGGAATGACTTTGCTGAGACTCACAGCGTCCATATTGGTTCTTCTCTCACTTTTATTCACAAAGGAGGGAATCGCTTTGATGTCCAGATCTTAGATGCTGTGGGGGATGAGGTGGACGCGGAGTGGGCCTCTTCGGAGTCAGATGGTCCCCCTTCAAATGGATTTCGTCTAAGTCAGGGCAGAACTCGTATCATCCCTGGGCATTTTCCGCGGATATAAGCTGATGGATGTTTGTTTTTTCTTTATGTGAGATTGCCAACCCCTTTTAATCATAGTGTCCTGTTTTATCCTTGGTTTCTTTTTGCTTTAATTATGTATCAATCGCTGTGATTTCTTTCAATAATTATGATACTTTTTGGGAATCCAAAAAAGCATCTCTTTTGTAATATTTTTAATAGTGATCCACCGATGAGTTTGGATCTTGGAATGGTTGGCTATATTTCAAGCTCTAGTGTTTTGTTTTTTAATAATGAAGTGTCGTCTCTGAGAACGTAGATTCAATCAGAGGCCTGACGCAGAGCCAAGCTCTAGCGTCAGGTCTTTGTACGAAGTATCATCTCTGAGAATGCAGATTCGATCAGAGGCCTGACGCGGAGCCAAGCTCCAGCATCTCAGGTCTTTATACGAAGTATTATCTCTGAGAATGCGGATTCGATCAGAGGCCTGACGCGGAGCCAAGCTCCAGCGTCTCAGGTTTTTATACGAAGTATCATATCTGAGAATGCGGATTCGATCAGAGGCCTGGCGCGGAGCCAAGCTCCAGCGTCTCAGGTCTTTATACGAAGTATCATCTCTAAGAATGCGGATTCGATCAGAGGCCTGACGCGGAGCCAAGCTCCAGCGTCTCAGGTCTTTATACGAAGTATCCTCTCTGAGAATGCAGATTCGATCAGAGGCCTGACGCGGAGCCAAGCTCCAGCGTCTTAGATCTTTATACGAAGTATCATCTCTGAGAATGCGGATTCGATCAGATGCCTGACGCGGAGCCAAGCTCCAGCGTCTCAGGTCTTGTTATAAAATTACTCAGAGGCAAGTTTGTGATTTAAAAAGCGCCCTCTAACCGCTTTATTTTATTTTCGCGGGGCGACTAAATTATTATATTCAAGTAGCTACTTGGTGATTACACAAAGTACTTTTTTAGATTGTCCGTGTTCCAGGTCTTATTTAGAATAATACCTTCAGGGGTGCTGAGTTTGTACGCGCCTTCTTGAACTTCTTTAATGATCACATAAGGCCCTTCCCAGTTAGGGTCTAGCTTTCCTCCAGAAGTAGCTTGTCGTAGCACCAAATCCCCCTCCTTGAGATGCCGCGGAAAGACTCGCCTATCTCGATACTTGGAGAGTCTCCTCTTGTACTCTTGCTCTTTAGAGCTGCCGTCATTCTGCGTTCTTCAATGAGATGGAGCTCGAACTCCAAAGCTTCGTCATTGGTGTCTTGATCATATGCCATTATTCGAGCCGAAGGAATCAATCTCTCAATTGGGATTACCGCGTCCATGCCAAAGACTAAGGAAAACGGGGTTTCCCCAGTTGGAGTCTTTGCTGACGTGCGGTAGGACCACAGTACCAGAGGTAAAAGTTCTGCCCACCTTCCTTTCGCTGTGTTGCCAAGTTTTTTCTGTATTCCATACAACAGTTGTCGATTGGTCGTCTCTGCCTGTCCGTTTGTCTGTGGATGAGCAACAGATGAGATTTTAAGATTGATGCCAAGACCGACGCAGAAATCTCTGATTGTTTCGCAATCAAATTGTGGTCCATGATCTGTAATTATTGAGTCAGGTACTCCGAAGCGGCAGACAATATTTTTCCATAAAAATTTCCTTACTTTCTCCGCGGTTATCAATCCCATTGCTTCGGCCTCCACCTACTTCTTGAAATAATCCACCAAGACCAAAACACATCTTAACTGACCAGGAGCAGTGGGAAATGGACCTAAAATGTCCATTCCCCAGACAGAAAATGGGCAAGCACCTGTTATACTTTTCATTGTCTCAGAAGGTCGGTGATTCAGGTTCCCAAACCTTTGGCACGCATCATATTTCTGGATATAACTTTGAACGTCACGCTTCATAGTTGGCCAATAATATCCTAGTCTGGTTGCTTTGGCCACAACAGCTCTCCACCCTTGGTGATGTGAGCAGACTCCATCATGCAGTTCTTCTACCACAAGACTTCCTTCTTTTGATGATATGCATAATAAGTCTGGCAAGCAATACCCCCTTTTATACAGCTTTCCTTCCCTGATAGTGAACCGAGAGGATTTAACAAGTATCTTCTTAGCAGCGGCTCTATCTTCAGGTAGAGTACCCTTGCCCAAATAATCCGCGATTGGTGCCCTCCAGTCTTCCATCTCGATTTCTTGTACCTGATAGACTTCTTGAATAAGTCTTCGGTTGCTCATCCTCTCAAGAACTACTTCTCTTCCTACTTCTTCAGGCATTACAGCTCCCAACCGTGCTAACGCGTCTGCCTGCTGGTTATCATCCCTGGGAACAGCCGTTAAACAAAAACTTAAGAAAGCCTTGGATAGTGCTCGCGCCTTTCTCTGATAATCAGGCATTAACCCAGTTCTTGCTTCATATTCCTCTGTTATTTGCCGCGTCACTACTTCTGAATCGGTATAAACCGATACCTGCCTAGCGCCTTTAATCAAAGCTATCTCCAGTCCAGCTAACAAGGCTTCATATTCGGCTTCATTAGTTGTAGCTTGGAAGTCCAACTTGTAAGCATAATTGTACTGCCGTTCATCAGGTGCTGTTAATGTGACCCCTGCTCCGCACCCATCCTTTTTGGTTGTGCCATCTACTCTGAGTGTCCACTCACTTTTTTCTGTTTGAGAATCTAATTCGAAACTTGTTTCACTGATGAAATCAGCTAGAGCCTGAGCAAGGACTGCTTTCTGCGGAGTATATTCTATTTCAAATTCTGTGAGTTCGACTGCCCATTTCATCATTCTTCCTGACAAGCATGGCGAGTGGAGGATTTGTCTCATCGGTAAATCCGTCATAACTCGTATAGGATGGTCCTGGAAATAAGGCCTTAACCTTCTTGCCGCGAATATTAAACACAGAATCATTTTCTCCACTGGTTCATATCTTGTCTCAACATCTTGCAGAACACGACTGATGTAGTACACCGGGAATTTTTCTTCTCGCGTCAAGACTGCACTGATGGTAACACTCTTTACCGATAAATACAAGTGGAGGACCTCTTGTCTCTCAGGTTGGTGAAGGGTAGGAAGCGATGCCAGAAAGAGTTTTAAGTTTCCAAAAGCTTCCTGTAATTCAGGAGTCCACCATATCGGCCCCTTTCTCTTGAGCAGGGCAAAGAAAGGTAATGACTTATCCGCCAAGCAGGAGCAAAAACGGCTCAAATAGTTTACCGCTCCATTTAGAGATTGTAACTCTTTAATCGTTCGCGGCGGTTGAAGGTTTTGAATTGCTGTAACTTTCTCAGGATTTACATCAATTCCTCTATGGCTAACCACGAAACCAAGGAATTTCCCAGAATCAACCCCGAAGACACATTTTTCTGCGTTCAAATTCAAACCTCCTTTTCGTAGAGAATCAAAAGTCTCTTGTAGATCTGCCGCGTGATCTTCTGCTCTTTCACTTTTGACTACGATATCGTCAACATAAATTAAAACATTTTTGCCAATTTGACTACGAAAGATCCGGTCAACTGTTCTCTGAAATGTCGCTCCAGCGTTTCTGAGTCCGAAAGGCATGACGCGGTAACAAAAAATCCCTTGATTGGTGATGAAAGTTGTGGCTTTCTTGTCTGAAGGGTTCAGGTTTATCTGGTTATATCCTGAGTAAGCATCCAGAAAACTAAGGACTTTATTTCCCGCAGTTCCATCAACGAGCTCATCTATGGATGGTAATGGATAACTGTCCTTCGGGCAGGATTTGTTAAGATCAGTGAAATCGATGCACATTCTCCACTTCCCATTAGATTTCTTCACCAGAACTACGTTTGAGAGACATTTAGAGTCTTCTACTTCCTCTATGAAGCCTGCTTCTAGAAGCTTATCCGTTTCTTCTTTCGCCGCGGCAGCTTTTTCCGGAGCCATTTTTCTCCTCTTTTGTACTATGGGTTTCGTTCCTGGACGAATCCTTAAAGTATGTAAGGCTATCGCGGACGGGACGCCTAGTAGGTCTCGAGGATTCCACGCAAAAATGTCTCTTGACCTTGCTATGATTTCTAAGACTCTGACTCTTTCTCTTGTCTCCAGTGCTTGTCCCAAGTAAACTTTCTCCTCTGGGTTTGGGAATGGTGTAAACGCAATTCTCTCATCCGCGGTAGGTACCTTAACTTCTGAAGGCCGGACTTCTAGTTCAGCTTCTGAAAGTTCAACTGAGTTATTGTCTCCGACCACGGATTCACAATTCTCACTCATACACATCACTTCTTTATTCTTCTTGATGGAGGTTAGATAACAGCTTCTACTTTCTGGTTGCTGTCCACGGACCTCACCAATTCCTCCACCAGGCAAAGGGAATTTTCCTAAAAAGTGGTAGATTGAAACTACCATTTGGAATTTATAGAGCGAGACGCGTCCCAACAAAGCATTGTACACAGTGGGAATTTTTACCACTGTGAACACAATATTTTCCATACGGCGGTTTGGGGACGTCCCTAGGACAACTGTAAGCTCGATTGTGCCTGCCACTTGTACTTCTCCTCCTGAGAATGTGATTAGCGTTCCTGAATACGGTTTCAATGAAGCCGCAGAGATTCCCATCTGAGAAAAAGCCTCCCATGACAAAATATGTACTGAAGACCCAGTATCAACAAATACTCTCTTTACTGTCTTGGCAGCTATCTGCGCGTGAATGACCAATGGGTCTGAGTGCGGCATTCTTATTTCCTCTGCGTCTTTTGGAGTGAAGGTAATATTCTCATGTTGTGTGGAGGAAATTCTTCTACTTGACGCGGATGGTGGCTGTCTTCCTTCCCTTTCATAATTTCTTTTCTCCTGCCTACTGGATCCGGCCATAGACAAACCCCCCGCAAGGGTGTTTATGAAGCCTTCTGGTTCTGGTATCTGTCCTGCCTCTGTTTTTTGAGCTTCTCTCTGGTTAACAGATCTCTGAGCTGCAGGCGTGTAATTGTTCCTTCCCCCGCGTCCTCTCCTTCCTCTTCCTCTTCCCCGGTTGTGGAATGGGAGATCTCTTCGCTGATCTTGTTGCCTATCAAACCGCTCTTGTGGATGACGAGCTTCGTTAAACCTGGGGTTCTGGTTCTCCCATCGAAGTTTGTGATCAGGTCGATTCTCCCTTCTAGGTGGAGACCTCATATCACGGTCTCCGTGTTGATATTCTCTTGGATGATAAGAACGCGGATGATTTTCTCTATTGCAAGATCCTTGTCCCCTTTCTGAGTTCATATGCACTTCGTCGCGGCGAGGATGGAATTTTATTGCTTCTGAAGGATGTCTAGGAAGCTTGGCTTTTTCTTTTCTGAATTTTCCCGCCAATTTTCCCAAAAGACCTGGATTCCCCGTATTTGCTTTGGAGCTGGACGCGGCTGCTTCTTCTGCTTCAATCTGTCTTGAAACCCGCTCTCTCAAGTCATCGTAACTAGCTGGCTTTTTCTGAAACAAGTATGTCTTGAAATCTCCCTCAGCTAAATTGCCCATGAGTATGATAATAGCCGATTCATGATTAAATTTGGGATTTGAACTACCATACTGGTAAACCGAGTGAAAAAATGCCCTAAGGATTCTCCAGCTCCTTGTCTGATGGAATTCAGGTCGAGCATAGTCTTCTTTCTTGATCGCGCACTCCCAAAGTGAGATGTGAAGATGTGGGACATCTGGGCAAAATTGGTCACGGAACCTTTTGGAAGGTTTGTGAACCATGTTAGTGCAATCTTCGTCAAAGTTGAAGGGAATGTTCTGCACAGCATGGCATCATTATACTCGTTTATCCCCATTGCGGTAGCGAAATGACAAAGATGGTCTTCAGGGTCAGTCGTCCCATCGTATTTCATGAGGCTCACATCTCTCCACCGCTTTGGTACTGACGCGGAACAAATTTCTTGAGTAAACACTGATGGGAACCCTACCGGTGCATTTTCGTTTCTTTTTTCTACAGAGTCAGATTTTGTAGAAGTGGAAACGTCTGTTGATTTGTCACCGCGTCTATGTTTACTCTCTCGGTGCCAATGATCGTTCTGCCATGTCTGGCGCGGTATTTCCTGATTCTGAAAGCCATAGTTCCAGTTGCTAGGATTGTCATATGCAGTGTTACGTCTATCAACATTTCCATACTGCTCTTCTGGTCGGTAATTCCCCTGTTGACGCGGATTCTGCCCCCACTGATCATAATAGAAGTATTGAGACTGCTCCTGCTGAAAAGGATTAGGTTGTTCGTGTCGCGTTTCATAATACCAGAAGTTCTGTGGGATGAATCCTCCGTCCATTCCATATTGATAGGCGTAATGATGGGGAGGAGTTCCGAGGTTCTGTCCTCCTATCTCTGCATCAGGAATTGTTGGCGGTGTTACCGGGACATACATACTAGAGGCTTCCTGATCTTGGTGTACTCCTTGGCTCATGTCTTGAGTTGGATAGTTCTGGCTATCACTCATCTTCCTAACGTCGTGAATCTGTCGTGGAAGTTCAGTGTTAGATATCTAAAAACTTGTTTTTATAACTTTAGTCACAGACCTCAACTTTCTCAAAAGTTTTGAGGATTTTTGTATATTCTTAGAAAGGAAACCCCTTAGTGTGAGGGGGTTCCCACAGACGGCGCCAGTGAAAAAGCCCCGACGCACTAGAGGCCACCATTTTTAATGGGGCCCGGGAACTATTGAAATAACCTAACTTCCCAACGGGCTTACCTGACCCGCGACGAAAGAATCGACGCGGCCCAACCTGTGCCGCGGGAAGTCAACCTATACTTAAAGAAGAAAGGCGGTTCCCTTGTCTAGTTTTTTCTGGACTACTTGGAAACTTGATTCGTTTACCTGTCGTTCTTTGAATGTCTTGAAGTCTATTAATGGTAGTCTCTTAATAGAAATTTACACTAAAAGATGAACATGGTTTTCGTCCGCGGAGTTCGGTGCAGTGAACAGTACATATCTTTCCATTTGACAAGTTCCTTTTCCACGCGTATGATCACTTCTAGTTCTTTATTTGAGTTCACTGTTCCGAGATCCGCCCTTTTCTCATCTCCTTTCCAAAAAAGTCCCCTTCTCTCTTTGAAGTTCTTTCCTATTTATAGACTCTAGACAACTTAGTGTGGTGTGCCACGTGGTGTTCGGTTTTCAACACGTGTCATACTCGTGGGGTGTGGGCATGGCTGCCACGTATTTGTTCTTTTTCATCCGCGGATGATTGTATTTGAGTGGATTTATCGGACCTTCGTCCGCGGATGAGTGATAACATGAATTTCTTGTTCGTTTTTTGTCGATTGGTTGGTGCTTTTTATGTTCTAACAGATGTTTCTAATATTGGTTTAGTCAATTACAACCTTGATAAAAAGACATCTTGATGTTTCTTATAAGTGATGGCATCCACGGTGGAGAATATGTGATATATGTGTCAATTTCTATATAGCTTTTTGCATTTTGGATCGAGTTTAAGAGATACATTGTTAAGCCTAAACACATGAGAGTGAGAGTAAACACATGATCCCGGTGAGGTTGGATGAGATGTGCTTTACTTTGAATCACTCATATACTTGCTAGGATGTTAGCTTTCTGACAAGAGGAAAACCTGTCGTTGTTCTTGCCAAAGAATACTCAAACTTACTAACTAGTATAGCGTGCAAGTAAGAGAACGATCCACAGGGAAATCTATTAAATTCAAGTCTAATTATAATTGCTAAGATAGAAAAGGGGGAGTTTTTAGTGTGAAAAGATCTGCCTTTTAGCAAAGCAGAGACAAGCAAACAGAGTAAATTGATTGTAAAATTCAGTTGAGGGAAATAGGTTCACCTACAATTTATCACTTCGATTGATGAATTCGATCCTTGTCTCAGCCTCTAGTTCTTGTCTTTTCCTATCAATGTCCTTGTCCAGATCTTAGGTAAATTACTAGTCCTACGAGTCCTAGCAACCCTTATCTCTAAATAACCCTAACACGGTTAAGATTCAACCTAGAGATAGCATTAAGATTATGAATTAACCAAGGTACATGCAATATCAAGCTACGAGTCGATATTCAACATGTATTCAACTTCCTACACATCCAAATAGTCCTACGAGTCCTAAAGGGATATGATTGCCACTTGGGTTAAGGTTCGCTACGAGGAATCTACAAAACCCTAGCAATTGAATGAATCTACTCTAACTAGTCGGCCAGGCCAGAGAGAATAAAACACATTCAAGCCATTAAGCACAAGGAAGTCAAAACATTGCAATAGGAATAAGAACTAGATTAAGAAACTCACAATTCAACAATCAAAGATCCAAACTGTAGGCGAAACCTCGAGAGTTTAGTTGCTCATGCTCAACGGCGCTCTCAACAATGGTGTAAAGTGCATAAGGTCCATGAACGAAATAACTAGAAAAGCCTTAAATAGTCTAGAGAAATTCGGCCCAAAATAACATAATAAAACCCTAAGTAAAATCCGGAATTGACGATCAGCTACTGCACGGGCCGCGGGGCGACCGACGATCAGCGAAGTTCCTCGTTTCTTCCTTCGAGCCGCGGGGCGGCCAGCAATGTCGCGGGGCGGCCTGCGATTCTTCCGAGCTCCCTCCTCTTCGTCTCCAGCAGCTCCTAAGTCCTTCTGTAACTCGTTTCCGCTCTTTTCAATATCATTTCACCTCCAATCTACTTTACCTGAAATAAACAATAAACTCATGTAGATTCCGCCTCTTCTAACTCAACAAGTGATAATGCAAATTCAACTAAATAAATGCAATATTCACACCTAAATAATGCTAAATGCAATCTATTATGCAACACTAAATATGCTCTATCACTTTCATGCTCATGGCTTCTTCCTTTGGATTTTGCTTTTGATGAGGTTAGCACTTGAAGATCATATTTGTGGTATGATGGTTTTGTACCTTGTTTTTGCATTGCTTGAGGACAAGCAAAAGGTTAAGTGTGGGGGAGTTTGATAAGGCATGTTCTAATAAGCATTATAGGTTAGTTTAGGTGCATTTCATTGTCATATAATCATGTTTTATTGTTAATTAGATTAGCATTCATTTTGTGGAAAAGTTCGGAATCTACGCTATTTCGATGGTTTTATGTAGATTCGTAGATCCGAGGCAAAGAACACGAGGAACGGAGCTAAGTAAGGCTAAGGCGAGACTTGGGAGAGCTTAAAGAAGAAGTCCCGAAGAGAATGGAACAACCTAAGGAGCAACGGAGCACGAAATCGAGGTCTAAGAGCGAAAACGAGGGCGAGTCGCGAAAGCTGTCCGCTCGGTGAGCTGAACTTGTAACGCACTTTCCGGAGGCCTCGGTTGTCCGATCGACGCATATGAGCATGCGTTGGAAAGCTCTTTTGAAGATCTACGTGATGGTGTTCTGCTGGATTTTCGCTGACAGCGAATGGATTTCCGCTGCAGCAAACCAAGTCAGAGACATCATGTCTGAGCAAGTCCCTGAGCACGTCTCGCTGCCTGCGGATGGGATCTCGCTGCCAGCGAGTGGAGTCAGCAGGAGCATGTCCAAGAGCCAGTGCGTCTCGCTGCCAGCGAATGGAGTTCGCTGCCAGCGAGTCGAGTCAGCCCGGCCGACCAGGCAGCATTCGCTGCCAGCAACTGGACTCGCTGCAGCGAGCCACTCGTTGCCGCGGAAATCCTCGCTGCCAGCGGGATGCACCAAGACGACGACAACTCGGCCACTCGCCCCAGCGGAAGGAAGAACTCGCGGTAGCGGAAGAGCGGACTCGCGGAAGCGAAAACCATGGAATCGAAGAAGCTTGAAAATATTCTAAGGCATGGACATTCGCTGCCAGCGAGTGTGGTAGCGAGGTGGTAGCGAAAATCCAACAGGAGCTTGATTGAGGCCATTCGCTTCCAGCGGAAATTTTCACTTCTAGCGGAATTTGACGCTGAATTAAATTTGGAAAATCTATCTTCTATCTAGTTTGTTTAGGAAGTTTCTATCTAGTTTATCTATCTTTTACCTTATTTATGCAAGACTTTAGGCTTATAAATAGGATTTTTAAAGTTAGTTTTCTCATGAAAAAAGAATTCCAAGTAGAGCAATCACCTTTGAAGAGAAGAAAGTTTAGGTAAGCCATGTTTGGCTAATTTTCTAGTTTTCGCCTACACTTTCGAGACTTGGTTGGTGGTTTGTGAGTTTCTAATTCAAGTTATTTTTCCTCTATAATTCTTTCAACTTCTTTGTGTGATATTTGATTATGTTATTGATGTTATCTTGATTAGCTACCTTGATAATATTGATTTCATGCTAGGATTTAATACTTTCGTATTTGTGTTATTTCCGTAGTAGCATGCATAAGAATGTGGATTCCGTGTTTGAAGCATGATTATGTAGGGAGTTGACATATATCTTAAACATTGATTTACCGTGTTTAATTGGTGTTATTTATATGCTCAAGTTCTTGGGATGTTTTGCTATCTCTTTGTTAAATCTTGACCGTGTTAGGGTTGCATTGAGATGTAAGGGATTAATTGGACTCGTAGGACTTTTAATCTACTTAAACCAAGACGGGAGGAATTCGTAGGAAAAGATAGTAACTTGAAGAGGATTCGATGACCAATAAAACCAACCAAAGTCGAGAACTTGTAGGTGGAAACGCTTTTCTTCTATCTTTTATTTGTTTTTGTCAATATTATTTTCTTTTATTTTCATTCATAAAAATCGTTTCTTTTATATTGATAAATACACAATATTTAGAAATACATGATTCTCTAGGGTTCGACCCCTTACTTGTATACTATACTAGTTTGTTTGTTTGGGATTTATTTTTGGCGAGGTGAATCAACGACTTTACCTCCGTCAGACGGTGACAACGATATAGGTGGTGACAACAATAAAGGTGGTGACAGTGATAGGGGTGGTGGTGACAGTGATAGGGGTGGTGGTGACAGCGATAGGAGTGGTGACAGCGATAAGGCAGTGACAGCGATAGAGGTGGTGATAGCAATAAGGGTGGTGACAGCGATATGGTTGGTGGTGACAATGATAGGGATGGTGACAGTGATAAGGCGGTGACACTAATCTCGTAAAAAAAAATATTGTCACCAAAAAATTTGTTTATCATCATACATGTGTCACCAAAGTCATTGACCGGTGTCACCACTCATAAAAGTGGTGACACTAATCTCGTTAAAAAAAAATTGTCACCAATTTATTTTTGTCATCAAAGTCGTGTCACCAAATTTATTGACTTTGACCGGTCAATGGTCAAAATAAAAATGGGAAGGAAGGAAGGGAATCAATTAAAAATGGGAAGGAGGGACAAAAGTGTAATATTAGGACATTTTAAAAAGCCCTAGTTTTTAACACCCAAAAAACGTGTGTGAATAGTAAAACGTCAAGTTTTAATTAATGGATGGAGTAATAATTATGATAGAAGTATATTAATTTGATAAATGATGTGAAAAATAATTTATATCGGTTCAGTCTTGAAATGTTATAAATTTTTTACTCAACTGTCGAATTTGATCTTATAATATATAAAATTGAAACTATCGACGGGTAAAATATGGATATTAAATATTTTTTTAATTGAGGGGTGACTGCTACCCTGACCTAAACCTAAAGAGGATCCGCCCCTGAATACAATTCTTGTAGCCCAACCAACAATTCCTGAAATTTAATACTAATAAAGTGGATTAATGGAACGACTATGACTTTAATTAGGGCTGGGCAAAATTTGGATCGGACCGTAATCGGACCGGGACCAGACCGGAATTTATGGTCTTTGGATCGGACCGGAATATTACGGTCTGGTCTACGGTACAAGGTATTTTGATTTCCGGGATCCGGTCCAAACCCGGGACCTGGCCGGAATTTCCGGTCCGGACCGGAATTGGACCGGAACTCATGTCATTTAAAAAAAAAAAAAAAAAAAAAAAGAGGACAGTGTACGCATTTCATTTCAATACTCCACTTCCTTCCCTTTTCCCATTCCCCGCCGACCCTAGGTCCTCAATATCCATGTTCACCATCGGCCACCTACTCCGGCTACTCGGCCCTCGCTCAACCCTCCCTCGCCAGAATCCACACGCTACAAGGCCTAGACAAGCCCTCTCGACTCTCTCCACCAGCTCCGTCGCTGGCGTTCCCTCTCGCTCCTCGGTGCTCGCAGAAGCCCTTACACTAGCCGCTTGAAGTCTCTCTTCTCTTCGGTCTTCATTCACAGTCACTGCTCGGTGCTCGCAGAAGCCCTCACACTAGCCGCTCACTCACACCTAGTCGTGTCGCCCTTCGCCGCTGTCCATTGCCAGTTCGCCCTCGCCCTTCGCCACCGCGCTTGCCCTTTGTCGTCCATCGCCAGTAGGCATTCGATCTTTCTCCCCTCTCTTTTACTCTATCTCGTATCAATTTGTAACTTGTAATGTCGATTTTAGTCTTTCTCGTTTCAATTTCAGATCTAGGGTTAGTAAATTTTTTTCAATTCGTAGTTTAAAATTTTCAGATCTAGGTTTCGATTTTAGGGATTTTCAATTTGTAAGGTCGATTTGAGCCTAGATTCAATTTTCAGATCTAGGTTTGAAATTTCAATTTGTACTTTGTGGGGTTTCAGATCTAAGTTAAACCATTTTAGTTTTTGTGGATTTGGTTAATTCGCAGAATGAATCAATAAATCTTGATTTTTTTACGTATAAAAATAAACACGATTCTCGTACCGTCGAACGGAAAATTTCCCGAGATTTAACAATAATCGATGTAATTAGAGGCATGTAAGACTCAATCGAGTAGAACTCTAGCTAGATTGAACTTGGCCAGCCCAGGGGCACTGGATGAACAGATCGAACGGATATGACTTTTATTGGTCAAGCATGCATCTTGAAAATTTGTGGAAAATTTGTTGCACATGATCGAGTGCTTGACCAAGGGAAATCCCACTATAAGATTTAAAAATCTACAAAATTAGTGATTTTGAATACTGCCAATGTTTTCTATAAGGTAATAATTCGATATCAGATATACTTAAATCTCGATCGCCGACAAGTTTACAGATAGAAATCTGTTAAGACATACGAACGAAAACAAAAAGTGGTGCAATACAACAATTAAAAATGCACTCTACAAGAAACGAGCGAAGGAAAAACTAGATCTAACACGATGGGGACGTAGACTACAGACGAAAGACAAGCACCGTCCTACAACAGTACCACTGGCTGACATACATCAGGACTCCCTGTGAATCGTGAAAAAGAACCTCCAGGAAGCTCCTTCCCATACACGGAGTCGCCCGTACACACTACCTCGATCCCAGCCAGACCCGACTCCGACTGCCAGAACCCCAACATAGATAAAGAACGCCCAAGCCACACCAAAGCAGAGACACGCCACTCGAACAAACCACACCACGAAGGACCGATCAAGCCCAAAACAGGGTTTAGTCGAGAATACTACCAGTGTTGATTTCTCTTGATAAAAATTTATAAATATATTAATATAAGATTATATATAATATAAATATATTTTTTTAAAAACATTTTTTATTGTTGATTTTTTCTCAAAATCATAAATAATACACGCACATAGTATCTACTCCCATAGTCCCATTCAATACTTACGGAGTACGGAGTATTAAATTAAAATTTAAGAAAATCATCCACTAATTGTTGAAACAAATTAAATACCCAAAAATGAATATAATATTAGGACTGATAATTTTCTTGAATCAATTTCTTATATATAAATAGGCATTGATCATCTGGTGAATGAATATGTGTTATTCCATGATGAAATCCTCATTCTATGTAGCATTAGCATTATTGCTACTCATGCACAACTTTGAATCCATTAATTGTTGCTTGCAAGAAGAGAAGGCTGCATTGCTCCAAATCAAGTCTTATTTCAACTCTATGCTCAATTCCTCCTCATACCAACAAGGTGATCTCTTGCCTTCATGGACTCAAACATCTCATCTTAATTGTTGCCTTTGGGAGAAGTTCACGTGCGATCCCTCCACATGACACGTGACCCGACTCTACCTCAACTACACCATGCCCTTTGATCAGCAGCCTTGGCCTCTTAACTTGACGGTTTTCCGGCCTCTTCAACAGCTAATTTGTCTCAGCTTGCCGTGGAACTCCATTGGAAGTTTGGTTGCTCGCTTTGAAGGTTAGTCTACACTTACAAATTTCTATGCAATTAATATTAAGCATATGCAAGCAATTTTTCTTTATGACGTACAATTCAATTTTAATTTGTTTCCATGAATTAATTTGTAGTATTACCAAGCCTAAACAAGTTGCAAGTTCTGGACTTGGGAAATAATAACATCATTGGAACAGTTACACCTCACGGTAAGATCGACCAAATTCTGATTCATAAGCTGATTCGATCACTCTAGTTCCATGTTAGTATAATTTGGGTATATACTCCATCTGTTAATTAAAAATTGTTTTTTTTTATTATTCATATATGTTTTTTATAATGATAAAAATTATATAAAATATTAACTTTTTTTATATTTGTTTTTATAAATTCATATATACTTAATAGTAATAAGTATGAAATTATTTTTAAAAAATATTAAAAAAATAATTTTTTTATATAGTTTTTAGGGAAATTCCGTTTGGTATCCCTGAGTTTATAACAATTTCGGATGGTGTCCCACACTTTTTTTTAGTCCGGATGTACCCCTGAATTTTGTCAAAAGTTCGGCTCATGCCCAAAATTCATATTTTCTCCTTTTTAATGAATAAAACCACCCTTTATTTTTTTTTCATAAAAAGCCCCTTTACTTTTAAGACATTGAACAAAACTACCTGTTATTTGACTAAATTCAATACAAAAGTGATAACACCATCTTTATTTTTAAAATTGTACGAAATCACATATTGTTTCAGAAAATTTTATCGTAAAATCACCCTTTTTCCAAAAAAAAAAAATAGAACAAGATCACTAAGTTTTTAAAATTGTACAAAAGATCTATTATTTTTCCATACTTTGCAAAAACAAAAACAAAAATTAATTATTTTCCAAAACAATACTTAACATATATTATTTTCCAAAATTAATATTTAACCTATAGCTCACTAACTTTAAACATTTGTAAACGTGATTGATAAATGTAACCAAATACTCGATTAGATTTTTATTGAAAAGGAAAAGTAAAGTTTATTAATTTCATTTTGTTCTCTTATAAAAGAAAATTATCATAAAAGGTTAATCATTTTTATCTTATTAGATTTTATGTATTCCAAACAAAATAAATGAATAACACTTTCTTTTATTATATAAGAAGTGGTTTTGTGCATTTTTTAAAGCATAAAGGGTGGTTTTACCAAATTATTAATTTATGAAGAATGTTTTGTAATTTATAGGTTAATTATTTTTGTTCACGTAATAAGATGGTGAATCTGTGCAAAGTTTGTAATGAGTGATTATATACATGCAAATACAATGTTTGAAAAATAATGAGATTTATTTTTTACGAAATATGAAAAATATATAATGGATATTTTGTTTAATGTTAAAAATAATGATTGATTTTCTTCAAAACAATTTGTAAAAAATGGGCGATTTTTTGCTAAAATTTTGGCAATAATGTATGATTTTGTTAATTTTTAAAAATAAAGTTGGTTTTGTCACTTTTTTTTTGTTGCATGTAGTAAAATAATAGGTAGTTTTGTTCAATGTGTTAAAAGTAAGGGGCTTTTATGAAAAAGGAAAAAAAAGGGTGATTTTATTCATTAAAAAGGAGAAAATATGAATTTTGGGCATGAGCCGAACTTTTGACAGAACTGAGGGGTACCATCCGGACTAAAAAAAGTGTGGGACACCATCTGAAATTGTCATAAACTCAGGGACACTAAACGTAATTTCTCTAGTTTTTAACACCTAAAAACATACATAAATAGTAAAACAACAAGTTTTAATTAATAAAGGGAGTAGTTTTCTCAACTTTTTCATTTCCCAAAATATAGTCAATTGATAGAAAAGCAATGGGATCATGGGAAAGAGATCAACTCTATTACTTATGTCTTCCAAATGAGATTACAAAGTCTTATATAGAGGCATGGAAACATGGATCATGAATGTAGGGGTTATGAAGGTGAACATCGACAATGGTAATTATAACGTTAATAAGTGTTTCCAAGAGGAGCTTTAATTCTGTTGAAATATTTTTGCTCTTACATCTTCTGTCTAATTGACTGTTGACATCTTGGAATTAATTTCAATTTTCAATTCACATAGGAGATAAAATGTGCTAATCTCCATCAATTGTTTTTTTTTTACTTTTGAAAGAATTAATGTCTCATTTTCTTTTAAACTAGTGGATATGTTCCCGTGCTACGCACGAGTTTACTTTAAAAAAAATATTGATACTATATATTCCATATAAATAATAATGTATATTACTCGTATTAACTTATAGTTTCAATCTTATAATTTTAATGATTTATTTCATCATTAACTTTATATTAATCAATTGATTTACATTATTCAATTGAGACTATATATTCCATATAAATAATAATCTATATTTTCTTCTTTGATTTACATTACTCAATTGATTATTCGGACGAGTTACTTAAAATTTTATTTCTAGTTAGTTTTTATTATATGGTTTACTTATTCAAACTAAATTTTAATCTTATTTCATTTAATAATATGAAAATATGTGCTTAAATAGTACTTTTTTAACAATTGTGGTAGAAAAGGAGTTTTTTTTTTATTTGAAAAGAAAGAAAAAGCTTACTTCCATTTCACTAATAAATGAGCAATAAATGGCAAAAAAGCTTACTTTATACTATAAGAAGAAGATTTGATGATTAATTTTACAGGCCTATGTGAGTCAAGGAGCCTGTTGGAGCTGCATCTTGACTCCAATCAATTCGGCGGCCGCTTCCCAGAATGTATTGGCAACATCACTTCCCTCCGAGTTCTTGATGTGTCACATAATATTCATCTAACCGGGAATATAACTTCAATCCTCTCAAATCTGACATCTCTAGTGGACCTCAACCTTGATGACAACTCCTTTGAGCCCATCTCCATTCGTCATTCCTTCTCAAATACTCCCACTCTCACTCGTCTTACTCTTCAAAATAGTGCTTTGTTACAAGATGGTGAACATATCGATTGGATACCTTCTTTCCAATTGAGGTACCTTTAGTTAAATTACTGCAATCTTAGGAAGTTCCTAGTAAAGCTCCTCTCAAATCAACATAATTTGTACAATGTCAAAATGGTTGGCAATGGCTTTGTTGGATCATTTCCGACTTGGTTACTGCAGAACAACTTTCAACTTCAATATCTCTATCTTGAACAGAATTCACTCACAGTGAGTCTTGAATTCCCCAATCATAAAAAATTGTCCTTGGCTTACTTATATGTTTCTGAAAACATGTTAAATGGTACCCTCCAAGAAAATATTGGCTTGATCCTTCCAAACCTTCAGCAGTTAAATGCATCTCAAAATCAATTACAAGGTAGGATTCCTAATTCAATAGGCAACATGACCGCATTGGAGAATCTTGATCTATCTAGCAATTACTTCTCAGGTGAGCTTCCACAAAGCTTGTTCATTGGTTGCAGCTCCTTAACTATCATAAACCTATCAAACAACCATCTCCGAGGAGCTGTGATTCCCAAGATCAATGTGAGCATGACGTTGTTAATGTGGTTGTTCTTGGATAACAATCATTTCAATGAGATTCCAGAGGGAATAATTTTTACCAACACTGGATTAAGTTGCTTCGATATATCCAATAACAATGTGTTTGGTAAGATTCCCAAATGGATTGGTGAGTTAACAGAGCTGCAGATTTTATCAATGGAAGGAAATCAATTACAAGGCAATATTCCAAATGAGGTCTGCAAGCTTACATCTCTTACCTTTCTGGATTTGTCAACAAACAAACTAGAGGGAGAGATACCTTCATGCTTCTTTGACCTTTCAGGACTGAGCTACCTGCATTTGCACAACAATAAGTTATTTGGACAAGTGCCATATGCATTATCCAATGGATCAAATTTGGAGATTCTTGATCTAAGTTACAACCATTTTTTAGGCAGAATTCCATTATGGATTGATCAACTAAGGAATCTCATAGTCCTCCTACTTGGAGGCAACTTGCTACAAGGCAAACTTCCAAGTCGGTTGTGCCATTTACATCATATTAATATCATGGATTTGTCTAATAATGGGATTTTCGGCCAAATTCCGGCTTGCTTCAAGAACATGTCATTTGGTACTAATGGCATAGATGAAGGTTACTATCAGGAACAACTAGGGTTCAAAACCAAGGATAGAAAATACTTTTATGTTGGTTCAGCATTCATGAACATGTCGGGATTAGATTTGTCATGTAACCAACTTACCGGCCACATTCCCTGGCAGTTAGGGGATTTGAAAGGAATGCATGCCTTGAATCTGTCACACAGCCAATTATCTGGACCGATCCCGAGTAGCTTCTCCAAGCTCGGGAGCATTGAAAGTTTAGACTTATCTTGCAATAACTTGAGTGGAACAATACCTTCTCAGCTAGGTGCTCTCAACTTCCTAGAGATCTTCAATGTGTCTTACAATAATATGAGTGGAAAGCCTCCTATGAGTGGACAATTTGCAACCTTTGACATCAACAGCTACAGAGGAAATGCTCTTCTTTGCGGGTATCCACTAGGAAGAAGTTGCAATAAGCTGCCTCCGGTTACCCCCAGTTCCAATGAAAACAATGAAACATGGGATGAAGAGTTTGATTGGAAAGTTCTCTTTTGGAGCCTTGGAATTTCGTATGCCATTTTCTTCATGACATCGAATGCGGTGCTTTATATCAATCCCCAGTGGCGCTATACTTTGTTTTTGTTTTTTGACTTGCACATCTTCTGGTGGCTTCATCCATCGTATTAGCAGTTTCATGTTATTGCATAGTGGAGTATTCTACTATACTTCTATGATGCCTATAAATACGTTGTTTAATATTGCAAACTCTGCTTGTAGTTTTTAAGTTAGGTTTTATATATTGCTTCTGATTTGTGATAATATAAGGGATCAGGTTGTCCCCAATTAAGAACTACTTAACTCTTTTATTATTATTAGATGGAAAAAGAGTGTTTCCTCTCTTGCAATTTGTTGGAGAACTATGTGTTCTTTATGTTCTCGTGATTTTCAAGGACAAAATATCGTTGATACTTGATATGTCTTAAGTAGGCCTGTCAATCGGTTCATTCGGGCCGGGTCTCGGATAGATTCGGGTTAACTCGAACTCGGGTTTGACCCGGTTTTGGGTCCAATCGGGTCACTTTCGGGTTTGTTAGTTTTTTTTTCCAATAAAAATCGTATTTTAATGACTTTGCGATAACTTCAAAATGCTAAAGTTAAAGACGTGGTTGCTAAGTTGTTCTTTTTGGTCCCTATACTTATTAAAAAAATGTAGTCCTAAGCTCGATCACTTGTAATTATATACTCCTTTCGATCTGAAATATTTGATTTTTACTATTACTCATGGTTTTTAATAAAGTTTAAAACTCTACAAAATATCAAAGTTTTAATTAGCCTTTTGAAATTATTTCATATCGATTAGTAATGACTAATGAGTATAAAAATTATTTTAAAATTTTAAGTAAAATTTTTAATATTTTATAGAATTTTTTTAGCTTGTTGAAAAACATGCTGAAAAATAAAAAATCAAACATTATCAATCGAAGGAAGTAATATACTATACAAATAAATATAAATAAATAAATTTTAATAATATATTAATTACTGAACTTACCTTAATATTACTTTGATATTTTCTTGGCTTTTAATAATTAGTCATAGTTTTGTTTTAACAAACCAGATCATTTGGGTCACCGGGTCAAATCTCATTTGACCCAGAAAAATACCAACTTTTCGGGTTAAGTCCAAAAAATTTCTCAAGTCTTAACCCAAAATTGTGAAGTTGGGTTTCTTTTTTTTTTTTTTTTTTACAGTATGCAAACAGTTGGAGTTTGCTACGAGTACAACTCCTTACTATGAGGAGATGTATATCTAATACAATCGATACATTTTCTAGCTATGAAGTCAGCTACATAGTTGGCTTCTCTATAACAATGTCTAAACTGTATAAACTCGAACACTTGAGCCATAATCATAATCTTCTCAACTTGATGGATGACTTCCCATGGAGTATTGATTTCCTTGTTTATTGCCTTGAAGCTGGATTTCTTATTGATCTACATTCATACCAAAACAACTTCTTAGTTAGTTTACCAAAAGCGAAATTTCTCGAAATGACTACTAAATATTCTGTAAGTGGATAGGAAAGTAGTGACATGCATGAAAATACTGAATTGGTAAGGCTACCCCCATCAAAAGGGTTTCTATAATCCCCGGTTTAGATTAAGATTGAATTTGACCAATTAAACAGGGAGAGATAAATTTTCTTTTTATCAGTTTAGTTTTGAAATATAATAAATTGTTGATTCCACCTTGATGTTATATTATATGTTTTTGTTAGTATGATGGAAGACAAAGAAAGGTAGTATTTATTTTATACAAATATCAATTAGATTATTTATTGGGATTTATATTTAATTAGTTGATGGAGATTTTGTGCAGGATTTGTTTTGGTTATTGGAGATTTCAGGTTGACTTTTTAGAAGGTTCTTTGAGGATTGTTGGTTTGTTGAGATCTTCAAGAGATTTGGTTAAACCAATCTCCAAGTTGTCTTCAACGTTTTAAAACAAACCATCAGTACCAAAACAGTTTCAAGACCTTACTGAAAGCCAAAACCTTGGTTTCTAGGTTTTGCTAAGATCTTACAATATAGGAATATTGGATCAAGTGGTACATGCTCGGCTTTGTATTATACGAGCTCAATGTAATTGTGCCTATTTTTAATGGGCCTATTTTATCAAGTGTACATTCTGAGTTATAAGGGTTATTGGGCCTAGTTTTATTTAATGGGTCATTTATTTGCTCAGATTGTGTTTTTAAATTGGATTGAGTTTTCAACTAACCAAAGATACTTAGAGATTTGTTTGTTGAAAATCTTTAGGGGATTTGGTTGAACAAGTCTGTAGCTGCCTTCAACGTTCTAATCAGCCATATCCTAGACGCTTCTCTCAGCGGATCTTTTGCAACATCGTTCAACAAACATTCAAACGTTCGAATTCTTTCAACTCGGACGGGCGGCCTTTATAAGGAGAAGAAGAGGACTACAGTTGGTACACGTCTTCACTCCAGCACATAAAGTCGTCTGCAATCTTTGTCTCCTACAACACCGATCTCACATCTCTCTAAGCTTGAGCGTTTTATTTGTTTGAGTGTGTGAGATTTACATTAAGCTTTATCGTACAATTCATTAGGATTATACTGAGGGTACATCCACTACTAGAAACGCAGGTTATTCCAACAGTCATGTTCCAATGGTGAAATATGTTGGAATATTTTCCAATGGTGAAAAGTGTTGGAAATCTATTTCCAAGGGTCAAGAACGTTGGGAGGATTTTCATGAACATTTCCAAGGGTTTATACTTTTGGAAAATCATTCCAATAATAGTTAGCGTTGGAAATGTTGTTAAATATATATTAAAAAAACAAACAATTAATTAGTTTTGGAAGTTGCAGGTGAAAAAAATTCTGAGTTTAATTGTTTTGATTGTGTGGTAAAACATTATATGTACATATTCTAATTAATTATTTTTATTAAGCATCTAATAGGTGTATATATACAGGGTAAGGTTCTGATGAAATGAAAAAATACGGTGAAATGAATATAAATATCATGTTATTTTCAAATGAATATATGAATATTAGGCTCTTTGAATATGAATATAATGTAAAAATAGGTATACGAATATGATATTATTTATACTTACATAATATGAAATAAACTACATTATTTTTTTGATATTTTTAAAATTTTGGATTGTTGGAATTACATGATTGAATTGGAATTTTAACAACGTATAAGTAAGAAAAGAACTTAAGGGCAAATTCAATAACGTTTAATTTATAAACATGACAATACATAAAATAGTGTTCCCTTGATTTGTTTTATGGAGTACAAATTCACGACATTTTTTTTATAGTTACATAATATGAAATAAACTACATTATTTTTTTTATATATATTTTTAAAATTTTGGATTGTTGGAATTACATGATTGAATTGGAATTTTAACAACGTATAAGTAAGAAAAGTACTTAAGGGAAAATTCAATAACGTTTAATTTATAAACATGACAATACATAATATAGTGTTCCCTTGATTTGTTTTATGGAGTACAAATTCACGACATTTTTTTTATAGTTACATAATATGAAATAAACTACATTATTTTTTTTATATATATTTTTAAAATTTTGGATTGTTGAAATTACATGATTGAATTGGAATTTTAACAACGTATAAGTAAGAAAAGTACTTAAGGGAAAATTCAATAACGTTTAATTTATAAACATGACAATACATAATATAGTGTTCCCTTGATTTGTTTTATGGAGTACAAATTCACGACATTTTTTTCTAGGAAAAATAAGAAACACACTTAGATTAAAAATATTAAATGAAATCAATTTAATAATACTCCGTAGTGTTTATCCATTATTACCTTTAACAAAAGAAAAAAATAATTACACCAAAAAAAAATAAAATTGTCCCTTATCCAATTTATTTAGGCAGTTTCTAAAAAAAAGGAATAGTTTTTTATCCCAGCAAAATCAAAACCACTTCCATTTACAAAAATGAATCTCAACCCATCATGCCACGATTTCGATCCATTCCTAGCTAAAACCGTATGTGTAACCGTTAAATCCCTAATTTCAATTACCCTCCTCCATTGCAGGCTTTACATCAACGATTCAAACCTCTATCACCGCTTGCAGCTCCTACCTCCGGCGTGACTTCAGTCGAACTATTTCCCCCTCCACAATTGTAACGGCCCGGGATTATGATTCCTGGGTTACGTTTCGAGGGATGAAAACCCTCGATGGGATCGTGCGCCCCGAGCATGGGTTGAAGGTTTGAAAGCCTAATCTAAAGTTTTCAAGGTGGGATTTCATACCCAAATTCGAAGGGATCGTTGGAATCCCCGGGGAAGTCCCCTGTACCTGTCGTAAGTCTATGCGTGGAAAACAGTTGTCATACAAATAGCAAAATCAATTGAAACACAAGAGAATGCCACGGCAGAGCCGGGTCAAAACAAAGTCTAAATGTAAATCCAAAATAGTGAATCATAGTTTTGGTGAAGTCTATCACTCCAGCCTCACTCTCCGCCAAACAATGACCCGCGCCAGGCAAACAGCACCGATGGGATGAACTTAAATAATACCTAAAAATGTTAATGGTGAGCGGGATCAGAATGATGCCCACCTGCTGCATCCCAGCTCTAAGCACACATATACGCTATTCCTTATAAAGATGCTTCTAGATGCAAGGCATAATATTAACACACTAGCATGTCCCTAAGATCAAGTGTTTAATAATAGATAGGGCCCCAGCAAAGAATACCAAATGGTATGTCCCTCTCCTACCTCCACCCCCCTTCCGATAGGGCGGAGACTGGCCAGTTCATGAATGCATTCCTTTATCATCGGGCGGTCCGCAGACCCAACCCGTAACCACAATAAATAAAGCCCGCATGCAGCTCATAATATAAACACGGGAAGTTCCATGACTCGATCGACTCAGGACGGAACCCAATGGACTGGGCCATCCTATGACCCTAGCAAAGACACTAATTACTTCACAGATAACGGCCGTTCTGTTTACAGACGCATAAAGAATTAGAATGCTCAACGGTCAATGCAACCTAGCATGATACTACATGGCATGCTGATCATGAATGCAAACACCTAGTATATCATGCACATAAAGCAGGGAATATCTCTCTATCAAACTGAGTAAGCTCCGAAGAGACTTACCTGGTATAGCAGAACAGCAAAGTACTCAACCAGGCAGTATGAATCCAACACGTCACAGATGGTCACCTAATAGTATAAACGTATGAATGAGTCTATTTCTAAGGCACACAAACATGAAAATCTCATACACACATAACTACACAACTTAACACAATAATCGTCACATCATCATGTTCATCATCTTAACTTTATCCCGTAATCCAACATCTCACAACTCATACCATATTCCATATAATTCTCCAATTCATCAGCTTAAAACAATTTCCAATTCTCACTTAGCCAATTTGCATGCTATCACCTCATACTCTTACTTAGTATATAATTGTATATTTTCATTATAATAATCATCTCTTACCATATAATATATATATAATATAACCTCATCAAAGTCTAATATTTAATCTTGTCTAATAATCACCACAATGTCATGCTATTAGTCAATTCAATCACACCGTTAATCAACCGATCAATCATCATGCTAGTTAGTCATTAAATAATTCCAAATTTTCAGGTTAGTCCCAAAACCGTTCCAAATCCGAATTAATAGTTAAGAATTCCGATTCAAACAGCTAAGAATTCCGACCTTGGAAATACTTGCTAAAATCCTTTTTCAATTATTCAAATCCAAATAATATATTTTAAATCCCAAATAATCTAATATGATATTTTTAAATCCTCGAATAATATTATAGTATTTTAAATACCGTAACCAATTAAATAAATAACCCGATAAACCCGACCGATCCGAACCCAACCGATCCGAACCCAACCGAACCAAACCGATTTAATATAATCATATAACAATATAATATATATATATATATATATATATATATATATATATATATATATATATATATATATATATATATATATATATATATATATATATATATATAAGTACACGTAGGCAGGGGATGGGTGAGGCGACGGGAGTGGGTGAGATTTGGAGTGTGATTTTGGGTAACCAAATACCCGGAATTAAATCCCGAATACGCGAATTTCGAACCCCGAAATTAGTGTCGAAAGTTAGTTTTCCCGAATCCCGCTTTTTCGATCAATTAGATTTTAAAACTTAAAAAGGATATCACCATCCGAATTTATTTTTAAATTATCGAGGCGAAAAGATGGAACCGGTCGTCAAATATTTAATTTCAGGTCGGAATTTGTTAAACAGGTTTTAAATCCGATTTAATTAAATTTTAAATTCCCTTTTTCCGATAAAATTAGGATTTAAAATCCAAGCCTTTACATCATCCACCTCTAAAAACAAGTCTCGTCCCCGAGACAAAAATCATTTTAAAACAGGGGATGAAGTTTAAAATTGGTGAGTCCAAAGATCACGTCATTGATCTCGTAAGGACCTCATAAGTGCCCCCATAAGGTCTCACAATATCATCGCCGTGATCATGATATTTCCAATCACTCGGGCGAGAATGTGGTAGATGCCTCCACCACATCCCCACTTCGACTCCTCGGTCATACCATAACTCAAAAAGCATCATGACGTCTCCGCTAGGTCTTAGCAAGCGATCCACAGGTGCCCCCATACATGCTTGTATCCACTTCGTGGGACGTCATAATGAAAACGCGGGTTGTAATTACTTACTTTAAAAATCTGAGTTCCCTTTTTAAATTACCGTTCAAGATTCTTTATTTTCGACGTTAAACAAGACATTTCCAACTTCCCAATTATTTAACATCCACCTCTAAGGGCTAATCCCATATTTCCTTCCTAAGTTCCGAGTCAAATCATAATTCAACATTTCAATCTCTAGCATTTCTAATATCAGACATCATGGATATAGAAGAATTATCATAATCTTGAGATAAACAGCAGATCATAGCTCATTAAAGACAATCACATACCATAATATCTAGCACATCATCATATCATCGAGGCTCATCACATCATATTACCAAGGATCTGCACACAACTACCAAGCATAAGCACACAAATCAAAGAGACACTACTAACCAATCCCATTCAACCAACTAGACATACTCACCGCACTCGAGAGGTCAAGATAATGTCTACGCTCGGCTCAACATAAGACGCAAGCAACTCATCTAGGACATCCCCATAGCTAGCTCGAATGCTCTCCTCAGTCTCCCAGGTGGCCTCCTCAGGACTCCTCCTAGACCACTGAACTAGAAGCAAAGGAACCTCCCTGTTCCTAAGCTTCTTGACTCGACGGTCAAGGACCCTCACTGGACGCTCTACAAAGGTATGGTCAGGCTCAATGCGAAGGTCTGAGTGGTCAAGGACATGACTAGGGTCGGGAATATACTGGCGGAGCTGGGAGACATGAAAGACGTCATGGACGCCGGCCAGGGATGGAGGTAAGGCCAAACGGTAAGCTACCTCACCGACTCTCTCTAGGACCTCAAATGGGCCAATGAACCTCGGACTCAACTTCCCCTTAATGCCAAACCGTCGAACTCCCCTGGTGGGTGAAACCCGAAGCCACACATGCGAACCCACCTCGAACTCAATCTCTGTCCTACGCCTGTCTGCATACTTCTTCTGGCGATCCTGGGCAACTCTCATATGCTCCCGAATGCGACCCACCTGATCAACGGTCTCTCTCACTATCTCAGGTAACGACAGCACTGTATCTGCAGGCTCGTCCCAACAAACTGGCGACCTGCATCGTCTCCCGTACAAAGCCTCGTAAGGAGCCATCTCGATCGATGCATGGTAGCTGTTGTTGTACGAAAACTCCACTAGCGGCAGATACCTAACCCACTGATGACCCCACTCCAAAACGCATGATCGTAACATGTCCTCCAAGGTCTGAATCGTCCTCTCACTCTGCCCATCTGTCTGAGGATGAAAAGCTGTACTGAAATGCAGTCTGGTCCCTAGGCTCTCCTGAACCTGATGCCAAAACCTCGAGGTGAACCGTCCATCTCTGTCAGATACAATCCTCTCAGGTACTCCATGAAGTCTCACGATCTGGCGGATGAACTCCTCAGCTAACCGCGATGCTGGCCATGTCTCCTGAATCGGAACGAAATGAGCTGACTTGGTCAACCTATCGACCACAACCCAAATGGCGTCGAAACCCCGAACATCTCGCCTCAGTCCGGTGACGAAATCCATAGAGATGTCCGTCCACTTCCACTCAGGAACTGGAAGCGACCTGACAAGTCCTCCCGGTCTCTGGTGCTCAATCCGAACCTGCTGGCAAACCTGACATCTGGCTACAAAGTCTACGATGTCCGCCCTCATCCTCTGCCACCAATAATACCTCCTCAAATCCTGATACATCTTATTCGTCCCTGGATGGACAGAATAAGGAGTGGAGTGAGCCTCCTGCATGATCCTCTGCCTCAGATCTGATGTCGATGGAACTACAGCTCTGCCCTGAAAGGTGAGCATCCCATCTGCTCTCTCTGCAAGCTCTCTGAATCTGCCCTGAGCCATCCGCTCCCTCAGAACTGCGATCTCGGGACAATCTGTCTGACCCTGCCGAATCTCTGCTAACAGCTCTGACTGTACCTCCAAGAACGAAAACTGTCCACTCTCTCGCTGAACCCACACCTCGAAACAACACCTCATCAAATCCATCTGCAATTCCCTCTGAGCTGTAAGCCTCGCCACTGATGCCTCCTGGTGAGTCTTCCTACTGAGTGCATCTGCCACTACATTGGCCTTCCCTGGGTGGTAGACTATGTCCAAGTCATAGTCTTTCAGAAGCTCTAGCCACCGCCTCTGTCGCATGTTGAGCTCCTTCTGCGTAAAAATATACTTCAAACTCTTGTGATCTGTCATCACCTTGCATGAAGTACCGTACAGATAATGCCTCCAGATCTTCAGAGCATGGACAACCGCTGCTAACTCCAAGTCATGGACGGGGTAAGACACCTCTGCAGGCTTCAACTGGCGCGAAGCATAAGCGATGACTCGATCTCTCTGATGCAGAACGCATCCCAAGCCGGAACGCGAAGCGTCTGTATACACGACGAAGTCCTCAGTCCCATCTGGCAAGGCTAACACTGGAGCGGTCGTCAGTTTCTGCTTCAGAAGCTCAAAACTGGACTGGCACTCGGGACTCCACTCAAAGGGAACGTCCTTCCTCAGCAGCTGTGTCATCGGTCTAGAGATACTCGAGAAACCCTGCACGAATCTCCTGTAGTAACTAGCCAAACCCAGAAACGAGCGGATGTCTCTGACGTTCTTGGGCACCTCCCAAGCAACAATGGCGTCAATCTTTGCCGGATCCACGGCGACTCCAGCAGCTGAAATCACGTGGCCCAAGAAAGCCACCTCTGTGAGCCAGAACTCACACTTGCTGTACTTCCCATACAGCTGATGCTTCCTCAGCGTCTCTAGCACAATCCTCAAGTGCTCCTCGTGCTCCTCTCTACTCCTCGAGTAGACTAAGATGTCATCGATGAAAACGACGACGAATCTGTCCAGGTAGTCAATGAACACACGGTTCATGAGCTCCATGAAAGCAGCTGGTGCATTGGTCAGCCCAAACGGCATGACCACGAACTCATAGTGTCCATAACGAGTCCGGAAAGCGGTCTTCTGCACATCCTCTGGCTTCACCCTCAGCTGGTGATAGCCTGACCTTAGATCAATCTTCGAGAAGACAACGGCACCCTGCAGCTGATCTAACAGATCGTCAATCCGGGGAAGAGGATAACGGTTCTTCACCGTCGCCTGATTCAGCTCCCGATAGTCGATGCAAAGCCTCAGCGACCCATCCTTCTTCTTGACGAACAAAACTGGCGCTCCCCAAGGTGATGCACTAGGGCGGATGTAACCCTTCTCAGCTAACTCCTCTAGCTGAGCCTTCAGCTCGGCCATCTCCGTCGGCGCCATACGGTAAGGGACACGCGAAATGGGCCTAGTGCCCGGCTCCAACTCAATCGAAAAGTCGACCTCTCTCGGTGGGGGAAGTCCTGGCAGCTCCTCTGGAAACACGTCGGCGAAGTCTCTGACAATGGGGACATCTGATATACTGGGGTGTGCACGATCCACCTCTACAGCGTAGCACCAATATCCGATGCAGCCCTGATCGAGAAGTCTGGCGGCTCTGACTGCGCTGATGAGCGCCCCGTTCCTCTTGGGGTCGCTCCCCCAAACCTGGTGCTCAGTCCCGTCGTCTGCCAAGATGGACACCGTCCTCGTCCGAAGGTTGATGATGGCTCCGTAGTGGTCCATGAAATCCATACCCAGAATGAGATCGTCCATCCTCAACGGCATGACAATAAGGTCGGCTGGCCACTCACGCTCACCTATACGGATGGGGCATCCTAAAATCTCCCGACTCGACCTAACCTTTGCCCCGTCCGCCAGACCAATAGTAAGGGGTGAACCACTCGTGCAGCTCAGGCTCAGCCTAGCAACGCACGCCTCTGCTATAAAGCAGTGAGTAGCACCAGTGTCAAACAATATAGACAAGCACTCATCATGGAAGTGTATAGTACCTGCAGAAGTAGGGGCAGTACAGTCATCAGCTCTCATCTGGAACACGCGGGGCGGTGGGGGTAATGCTGGTCCTCGGCCTCCAGAACTCTGGCCTCGATCATACCCAGACCCCGATGGTCCCGCTGAAGATGATCCTCCACCCTGACCTGACCCAGCTGGTCCTCTACCTCCTCTACCTCCGCCTCGACCTCTACCATAAGTGTCTCCTCGCCTCTGTCCCTGGGGATATGTCAGAAGTGGCGGATGAGGAGCCGCAGGAAGTCTCAATGGCTGTGCAGACGGTGGTGCTCTCCTACTCTGGGGACAACGAGCAGCTTTGTGTCCCATAGCGCCGCAAGCGTAGCAGACCGTCGAACGATCTGGACATGAAGAAACAAAATGACCACTCTCAAAACATCCATGGCAAGTGGCACTCCTCACTCGCGCATCTCCTCTGTATGCAGCTGGAACTAGTGGCTGGGGTACCCTCGGTGCAAATCCATGGTACCCTCCTCTGAATCCTCCTCTAAATCCTCCTCCATAGCCACTCCTCCGGAATCTGTCCTCTCCTCGGACCTCAGCTGGCCTCGCCCTCTTCGCCTCGGGGCGGGAAGTGGAATAGGCGGTCTCTGACAAAATCCTCTGCTGGTCGTACAGGAGGATGACCTCAAGGAATCTGTCAAAGCTGACAGCTCCTAAACTGGACGCGTGCAGAAGCACCGGAGAAGGCAGTCTCATCGATAGCATGCGAATCCTACTCTCGTCGGAAGGGCACAAGTGCGAGCAGTATACCAGCTCCTTCTTGAACTGGCAGACGATGGCAGAGACAGAAGCTGATCTGTCGTAGCGGCCACGCAGAAAAGATACCTCCCTGGCTGTCTGGATCCCAGGAGGGCGGTACTCTCTCATCATCAGGTCTCTAAAAGAGTCATAGGTCCACTCGGTCTGGTCCTTCCTATAAACCAACCATCTATCAAAAGCATCCCCTCGCAGCTGACCGGCGGCAAGCCTCTGTCTCTCAGAAGCTGGTATGGCAACGTGGTCGAATAATCCCTCCATCTCACGGAACCACCTCTCAACATCCTCTCCGGTCTCTCCAGCAAACGACGGTGGGCGGCACTGAGATAGCGTCTTGACCCAGTCGATGCGCTTCTCGGGGCGCGCATCGACCACGGGCTCGGCTGGCTGCTGAGCTGGAACCTCTGGCGTCGGTGCCGTAGATCGAGCTCTTCCTCGTAACTCGCTCAGGATGTCATGAAGCGTCGCCTCTAGCTGACCAATCCTAGCCTCGGTGGATATTGGAACTCGGTCCTCAGCTGGCGGTGGCGAAGATCGCTCCTCAGCGTGGTCGTCGGCAGCGCGCTCCTCGACGTGATCGTCAGCGACAAGCTCCTCGACTCTCTCAACAGCAACTCGGCGGGGGCGTCCCCTGCCTCGACGTGCTCTACCCCCACGCCCGTCTGAACCGCGTCTAACGTCGACCATGATGGCTACATGAACGATTATTTAACACTCAGCACTCAACAAATTATTATGATCTCCTTCGAGGGAGATCTCCCTCGAGCCCAGTTTAATATTATCATACAAGCATAGAGACGATCTATACCATCCTTCGAGGGATGGCTGACCGGAGGGGCAAATACCTCACGGCCTCCTAACCCACGCTACTCCAACCTCCGCGGTGCAAATTCCTTGGAGTCTTCCAGGCCCATCTGTAAAGAGAAAGCTAATATTTTGCCTACCGTTTTTCGTATTCTACATCCTTAAGGGATGTCTATCGCTTAGTCTCTACCCCACGAGATTGCCTTCCTAATAGATCAATCTAAGGTTGGGTTCAATTAAATTCATTTTGCCCCTCTTTTTTTTTTGAAAAACATTTGAAAACCGTTTGAAAAACCTTGGGCCATTTAAAAATCACTTCAACCCCTGTACTCAGCTTGCAAAATCAACCTAGGCTCTGATACCACCTATGTAACGGCCCGGGATTATGATTCCTGGGTTACGTTTCGAGGGATGAAAACCCTCGATGGGATCGTGCGCCCCGAGCATGGGTTGAAGGTTTGAAAGCCTAATCTAAAGTTTTCAAGGTGGGATTTCATACCCAAATTCGAAGGGATCGTTGGAATCCCCGGGGAAGTCCCCTGTACCTGTCGTAAGTCTATGCGTGGAAAACAGTTGTCATACAAATAGCAAAATCAATTGAAACACAAGAGAATGCCACGGCAGAGCCGGGTCAAAACAAAGTCTAAATGTAAATCCAAAATAGTGAATCATAGTTTTGGTGAAGTCTATCACTCCAGCCTCACTCTCCGCCAAACAATGACCCGCGCCAGGCAAACAGCACCGATGGGATGAACTTAAATAATACCTAAAAATGTTAATGGTGAGCGGGATCAGAATGATGCCCACCTGCTGCATCCCAGCTCTAAGCACACATATACGCTATTCCTTATAAAGATGCTTCTAGATGCAAGGCATAATATTAACACACTAGCATGTCCCTAAGATCAAGTGTTTAATAATAGATAGGGCCCCAGCAAAGAATACCAAATGGTATGTCCCTCTCCTACCTCCACCCCCCTTCCGATAGGGCGGAGACTGGCCAGTTCATGAATGCATTCCTTTATCATCGGGCGGTCCGCAGACCCAACCCGTAACCACAATAAATAAAGCCCGCATGCAGCTCATAATATAAACACGGGAAGTTCCATGACTCGATCGACTCAGGACGGAACCCAATGGACTGGGCCATCCTATGACCCTAGCAAAGACACTAATTACTTCACAGATAACGGCCGTTCTGTTTACAGACGCATAAAGAATTAGAATGCTCAACGGTCAATGCAACCTAGCATGATACTACATGGCATGCTGATCATGAATGCAAACACCTAGTATATCATGCACATAAAGCAGGGAATATCTCTCTATCAAACTGAGTAAGCTCCGAAGAGACTTACCTGGTATAGCAGAACAGCAAAGTACTCAACCAGGCAGTATGAATCCAACACGTCACAGATGGTCACCTAATAGTATAAACGTATGAATGAGTCTATTTCTAAGGCACACAAACATGAAAATCTCATACACACATAACTACACAACTTAACACAATAATCGTCACATCATCATGTTCATCATCTTAACTTTATCCCGTAATCCAACATCTCACAACTCATACCATATTCCATATAATTCTCCAATTCATCAGCTTAAAACAATTTCCAATTCTCACTTAGCCAATTTGCATGCTATCACCTCATACTCTTACTTAGTATATAATTGTATATTTTCATTATAATAATCATCTCTTACCATATAATATATATATAATATAACCTCATCAAAGTCTAATATTTAATCTTGTCTAATAATCACCACAATGTCATGCTATTAGTCAATTCAATCACACCGTTAATCAACCGATCAATCATCATGCTAGTTAGTCATTAAATAATTCCAAATTTTCAGGTTAGTCCCAAAACCGTTCCAAATCCGAATTAATAGTTAAGAATTCCGATTCAAACAGCTAAGAATTCCGACCTTGGAAATACTTGCTAAAATCCTTTTTCAATTATTCAAATCCAAATAATATATTTTAAATCCCAAATAATCTAATATGATATTTTTAAATCCTCGAATAATATTATAGTATTTTAAATACCGTAACCAATTAAATAAATAACCCGATAAACCCGACCGATCCGAACCCAACCGATCCGAACCCAACCGAACCAAACCGATTTAATATAATCATATAACAATATAATATATATATATATATATATATATATATATATATATATATATAAGTACACGTAGGCAGGGGATGGGTGAGGCGACGGGAGTGGGTGAGATTTGGAGTGTGATTTTGGGTAACCAAATACCCGGAATTAAATCCCGAATACGCGAATTTCGAACCCCGAAATTAGTGTCGAAAGTTAGTTTTCCCGAATCCCGCTTTTTCGATCAATTAGATTTTAAAACTTAAAAAGGATATCACCATCCGAATTTATTTTTAAATTATCGAGGCGAAAAGATGGAACCGGTCGTCAAATATTTAATTTCAGGTCGGAATTTGTTAAACAGGTTTTAAATCCGATTTAATTAAATTTTAAATTCCCTTTTTCCGATAAAATTAGGATTTAAAATCCAAGCCTTTACAACAATTGCAGCCTTTGTTGTTGCTGCCTTGGTCGTTGTTGACACTGTCGTTACCGACTCGACCGTTGTCGCCTCCTACCTGGCTACCTTGCTACCTCCGACCTTGCCGCCTCCACCATTGCTGAATCCGACAGTTGTCGCGCGCTTCCCTCATCCAAATCACCACAGGTAATTCATAATTGCTTGCATGTACCTACACCGAGTTGTTCTGTGATGATGTGCCATTGAATTGATTTCAGTTTTGTTTTCAATTTGATACTGTAATATGTTTGAGGAAGTACCTAATTTCGATGATTTGGCAATTGCGCCATTTATGTGTTCTGCAGTTAGGTTGTATTCCCAAGGTGGCCCGCTTCTGGTTCTAATGTTTCAACAACCAAGGCAGAAAGTTCAGTATTGGAACTGTGGTCGGGGGAAGGGGGTGGCTGCAGCTTGGATTGGTGGTGCTGGAACAACTTTCCGGGGGGCTGCATATCTGCCTGTGGTGGTGCTGGAACTAATTCATTCGAGGGGAGTTGTTGCTTCTGTGCTTGATTAGTTCTACAACTATGTTAGGCATCAAGACTGCAGTTGGGTGTACGTGGTCGTGCTACAAGTCTGTTAGGCAAGGCTGTTGGTGGTTCGACGGGGTTTCTTCCAATTGTCTTTAAAGTATTACATTAATTTTTGGTGTTTATTTGTCCTTGTTAGGTTAGTCCTAATTTTGTTTCAATTTATTGTGTCGTTTATAGTTGTTAACTAGTTCAGTACCCGCACCTTGTGCGGGTTTTTTTAGTTATATATAAGCATGTATTTTATATTATTAATTATTATTGACCAAAAAAAGATTATTAATTAATGATTAATTCATAATTCATAATGTAGTGTTAATAATGTTCAAGAAGAGCTATCTCGAGGCTTGTAACTTGTAGCATGGTTCCGGAATAAATCGCACGAGAGCCTTGTCTCTCGTTTCACCAAAAAAAAATGTAGTGTTAAGTATATAATGATTAAATCATGTTTTCTAACCAAATTGTAAAAACATATAGCCTTTATTTTAAAAAATTGTAAGGAATTTTTATTTTTAAATTTGCACTCTAAGTTATAAAAAGAATCCTAAAAGATTAAAAAATTCATATTTTAAAACAAAATTGTGTAAATTAAATATACAACATAAAAATTATAAAACATAATTGAATCAAATGTTTACCTATAATTGTTCAAACCTGCTAATTACGAATCGAACTGGGTATTATACCCAAATATTATTTTATTAATTTATCTTAGATATGATTTGAAAAGGAAATGACATCAATTTAATTACCTCATCTGTCTCATAATTTAAGTTTTTTTTTGCTTTTTGGGACACTTTTTAAGAAGCTAAAATCACTAAGAATATCAATTTTATTTATTTATTTTAATTTCATGGTTAATGGTAATATGTATGAAATTATAAAAAAAAAATAAAGTAATTAATATTTTATATAATTTTGATCCTTTTTAAAAAAGCGATCAAAATAGTAAATGGGTTAAGTTTTGAGATTGAGGTCATAACTTGTAACATAAATTATATAAGCATGGATCCTTAATTAAAAAATTTCTATATTCGAATTTCTAAATTAAAAATTAGGGAATAATTCTATAAAGCATAAATAGTTAAAAATATCTAAGTGATGATTATCTTATTTAAATAAAATATTGAAGTGATACTTATCTTAGTTTTGTTAGATTTTGTTATAAGTTATTATTGAAATAATTGGTGATAATTAAGTGAATTAATAATTTAATTTTTGTATAAAATCAGGATCAAATATTCAAATTCAAATTACTTTTGAAAAATAAAAAATCATCAAATTTAAAAGCTAGTTAGTTATAATAAATAATAAGATAAGATTTTTATTTAGTAGGCCCAATTTTTTTAAAAAAATTAAATAACTAAAAAATATTTAAATACCCTATATTAAAGGAGAAATCGTCACGTGATAACGTGACTTCTCTCTAATTAGTACTATAGTACTGAATATTGATAAAGATATAGATATAGATTATCCACGTTATTCTAATATTAAGCCATGTTAATAAGAAGAGACGTTCATTAGCAATATTCTATTACACATAATATAATCAAGTGGATGAAGATTTTAATTCTTTTGCAAGATAATATTGTTGCGTTACATATATCAAGTGATCGAATGAAGATTTTCACCCTTTTTCCTTTTTTGGAGAAAAGATAGTATTATGGCAGAGCAATTGTATATTCAGAAACAATAACAATTATATATTCATAAGTACACAACCACAATAAAGATAGTATTTTGCAGAAAAGATAGTATTATGGCAGGTCGCTGCATTTATACCACATAATTAGCGAACGAAAGAAGAAGGTGAAGAAGAGAGGAACTTGAAGGCGGAGAACTGAGAGATTGTTCACAAAACCTGAAAGTATGAATGTTAAACGTTAGTAAAGAAAGGCTGAAATGGGAATATAAATTAGATATGTCAAGTATGAATGAATAAAGATCGAGCATATATATCAGAGGGATTAAAACGGGAAGTGGGATGAAAAAATGTGAGTGAATTGTAACTTTCATTTATAATTTATATAGGGTTATTTAAAATCCGAGTGGGTTGCACATGTTGAAAGATAGTGTTAAAATATATTGATTTTATGATAAATATGCAATATTTCAAATAAAAAAGGGATAAGCATTGAATTTCTGAATTTTTTTTCACAACACTTTATCGAGTCAGGTTGGATGAAATCTCATCAAAAAATCATTTAGTTGAGATTTTATTGAGTCGGATAAGCATTGAATTTCTGAATTTTCAGATTTGATATAACAAATCATTTAGTTAAGATTTTCACCAAAAAAAAACAATTACTTAAAAAGAAAATATGATTATTAAATCAAAAATTATAAAATCACAATTAATTAATTTTTAATTGGTTAAGAAACCTATACTAAAGGAGAAGGTGCCACATGTCTTAGACGACTTCTTCTTTAGTATTATAACTAGCATAGTACCCGTGCGTTACGCACGGGATTTGCAAAATATATTTCTTAAAATCTATTCTCATTTTATATTTATATTAGATATTAGATATATTATAATAATATAATAATATGAAAATGATATAGCCAAATAATATTAATATGGAAAAAAATAATTTTATTATAACAATATATAATATATGTGGATAAATGTCAATGTCTCATCTTTTTAGATAGAAATAGTTGCTTGCACTAATATGGAGAGTGTTTAATTTTTTTTCCCGCCTTCTGATTGTTTTTTAGCAACTTGATTGATTACTTTGAACATTAAACAAATATTTGTTGTCGTAATAAGCTGAAAGGTAGAACCAAATACTTTGTTACGTGGAGTACACATTTGACAAATGCTAGGTGTATGAAATTTTAAGCACTCTGGGATGAAAGCACATAAAAATGTGTGAGAAGATATATTGATGTAATAATATAGAATCACATTAACGACTAAACAACTTAAATTTTAATTATTTTGATTGGACCATCTAACATCCATCTGTTGTGAGCTGAATCTGCCATGTTTTACAGTAACTTTTATATCGATTTCTGCATACATTGCATGCATTTGGGTTAGAATAATACAGAATCTGTGTAGTTTACACTTATTTGAAATATATGGAGGTCTACACAAGTTTTGGTTATATTTCTCAGAAATCGGACGCACTTTGAAGCTTAAAGGAAATTCATGGAGAAGCTAAGAATGGTGCAGCTGGAGAAAAGGCCATTTTTCACCATTCTTCGTTTTGAATCAAGCTTTGATGTCTTCATGAGAGTTGTAGCCCTCGAAAAGAGCTTTCCAACGCATGGTCATATGCGTCAATCCGACAAACGAGGACTCGGGAAAGTGCATTTCAAGAACAGAGCAGAAAGCTGAGAGAACTCTACTCGATCTCGAGTACACCTACTCGATCTCGAGTACACCTACTCGATCTCGACGAGGGCTGTCCGAGCACAGCTGGTCGAGCAGAGCTGATCGAGGACACTGAGTCAGAGACAACCCGACTCCGGAACCCTACTCGATCTCGAGTACCACTTGTCGAGATCGACTACACCTCAGTGCCAAGTCCGGAGTCGACGAGTTGTGACAAGTCGAGAAGCCGAAAACGGAGAAGCCGAGCACCACCTCTACTCGATCTCGACGAGAGCTTGTCGAGATCGACGACACAGGAGCCTAGATCCGAGCCATGTCGAGCAGAGCCACCCGACCAAGCCAGCCAGACGACGAAGCCTACTCGATCTCGAGTAGCCCTGGTCGAGATCAACGAGCCGCGTCCGAAGCCGCGTCACGCGGTTTGAGCAATCCTTGTCGAGTTGGAGTTACTTGGGGCCGAAGGAAGCTAAGTCTATCCGATTTCATCAAGTTCTATCTATGGAAGGCAAGATCTATCAACATTAGAAGACTTACCTATTTAGATTTATTTTTTCCCTTTTAGATTTAATTCCTAAATTGCTTTTATTTATCTTTTTAAGTTTTAGATATAATTTTAGATATAGATAGATATCTTCGATCCTTGAATAGCAAGGAATAGAAGGCTATAAATAAAGCCCTAGGGGCTGGTTTTTCATTCATTAAATTTCAGTCAGAGACAAGTAGTTCCACAGAGAAGTTTTAGGAAGTTCAAAGGTTTTAGGGTTTTGGCATTCTGCGAAAGTTGAGTGACGGGATAGTAAAGGATTTGAATATAGTTTAATGCAAGTTTCTTTTTATACATCAATGCCTGCTATTGCAATGAAGAGCGAGTAGTCCACCCACTTCTGGGGCTGGGGTGAGCCCGACGGTGGCCATGTGAGGTGATGCGGTAAAGGTCAGATCTTGTTATGCAATTCATCTTCTATCCCTATGAGCATGATTCTTTTGTGAGAGTTGAAGGTGATCCTTGTTTGTATTATTGAAGCGAAAGTGATCTTAATGCAACTTGGATTAATTATGTGAAAAGGGTTAGTAACAATTAGGGTTTATGCGAAATTCTCTATATGCCTATTTGTTAGTAACGAAAGTTATTTTGATGGAAAGCATGATCTTTTATGCCTTTATGTGTTACTTTGCATGGTTATCGTTGTGGTGTTGATACCCTGGCTTTGGAAGTTTTTTTATATATTGATTTATTTCTGTCGAAAATCTGAATTTTGTGTTCGAATCTGCAAATTTAAAGTTTCTGAGTTTTAGTCGATACAGAGTAAACTTTAGTCGATACAGAGGAGAGTCTAGTCGATCTCGAGTAGACCCTTGTCGAGATCGAGTTGGCTCTTGTCTACGTCGAGTTGAGTTTCTGTTTCTGTTTTCGATTCCGAAGTTTCTGTTTTTGCTATTTCTAGTCGATCTCGAGTAGCATCTTGTCGAGATCGAGTACTGTGTTGTCTGAGTCAAGTTTCTGTCGTCGTTTTTCAGTTTCTGTCTTTACTGTCCCTTGTCGATCTCGAGTTACTGCTTGTCGAGATCGAGTAAAGTTGCTGTCTTGCTTTTATTCCTTGTCTTCGCTTGTTATTTCTGTCTTTGTTTCTTTGTTTCTTTGTTTCTGTCTTCTGTTGCTTTTCTGTGAGATTTACAGCTGCCTAGGATCCGCTGACACGCTTCCTCGAGGATTCGATCCTGACTTTCTCTTATTGCATTGGAGGAGTCTTGTAATTATTTGCGTGGGCCTAAATCTGGTTTGATCTATTTTGTTATATTTCATACTTGATTTCCTCCTCACAACACCATCCAACTAAAGAAATATCAATCATCCTACGAATAAATCAAATTTTCATATTTAGAGTAATAATTTTTTTTCTACATTCATTAACTCTATGAAAATAATCTAGGTTTTATAAGTGGCTAATTATTAGTTTAAACTCCATCTTCAATTAAATTAATTTAAGTTCATTTCAACTGTCCAAAATAAAGGCTAAACAATAATCTATATCTATTTACTGAATAATGAATAATTTTTGTTTTTTAAATTTTATATATTAGGAGTATGTAAATGATTCATGTTAAGTATTAGTTGATTGGATAAAATCATCATTTTTAGAATCTTATTTAATCAAATTTGAAATGAGATTTTATTTAGCAAGATTATACATTTTTCATTTGAATTCTAAGCATAGCTTTATATTCATCCGATCACCACATTTTTTAGTAATAAAATAGATTTGATTACTGATTAATATTTTGTAGCATCTTATTTAATGAAATTTGAAATTGTATTTTATTGAGCAATATTATACATCTTTCATTTGAATTCTAAGCATAGCATTATATTCAGTTAATCACCAATTTTTGTAGTAATAAAATATATTTGAATACTGATTCATATTCATGATAAAACACATAGATGTGTGATAAGCATTCGATTTAGTTTAGATTTTTTTGTTATCAAACTGATATTTTGATTTTTGAATAAGTTATATTAAATTTTTTTAAAGTGAATTTCAAATATTTTAGTGAAAATGAATTAAAATATCTGGAAGACAATCTTTATCAAATTTGTAACTTGAGAAATTTAATTATTTATTTGATAATTGTTAAAATGGGGCCCACAAATAATTATAAACCAATGGAATTTTTGAAGTCAAAGGGGTTGTGGCATTAGCATATGGTGTCATATGACAATTTTAATGTGAGGTCGTCATGTGTATCATTCGCTTCTGTTTTAGTATTATTAAAAATAAAAATAGAGTTAGCAAATATCTAATAAAAATCATTAAATTTTAGGTGATAAACATTCAATTTAGTTAAATTTTTTTGTTATGAGATCGATATTTTGATTTATCAATCTGTTTTATTCATTTTTTTTAAAAAGAGAATTTCGAATATTTCAGTGAAAATGGATTAAAATATATGGAAGAAAATCTTTATAAAATTTATAATTTGTGAAATTTATTTATTTATTTGCTAATTGTTAAATTGGGGCCCATAAATAATTATAAGCCAGTGAATTTTTTTTTAAAAAAAAGAGAATTTCAAATATTTTAGTGTTTTTAAAATTAGAATTCATTAAGGTGGATTATTATTAATATTTTATGATTAATTAAGATTCATTAGTAAAATAAGAAAATGAATATCCTTAAATTTAATCTAATTAACCATTGACATTTGATTCAATCATTAAAAAAAAGAAGCGGTTGATTATGATAGATATTATGGTAAATTAGGAAAAAAGAAGATAAATTTGATTTAGTTAATAAAAAATAACAATAAATCAGCTATTGAGATAATTGATATTGATTGATATAATTAGTAGGGATTGATATATAATCGAGATTGATCGGGAAAAGAAATTGATTTATTATAGAAGTAATTTGGTCCAAAGGCCGAAGGCCTTTGGATCAATTACTAAATGGCCTAAAGGCTTTTCTTTGCTAGTAAATGGCCAAAATTTTTTCATAATACCAACACTACCCCTCCTTCTATTTTTCCCCCAAATCCTTCGTTTAATTTAGGTCTAGATCTGATGGCCGGCTTTTGCTCTTCTTCCGCTTCGTAAGAGCTCCCATGGCTCCTGCTTCGATCTCCTTCTTCTTCTCCCTTCTTCTCCCGCTTCGATCTCCTGCTTCGATCTCCTGTGCCATTCCGGCAACCAACCGCCTCGACTTCCGCCCTTCGTCGCCGGCGGTGCCTTCCTTCCTTCCAGCATCGACTTCCGCCCTCCGTCGCCGACGGTGCCTTCCTTCCTTGCCGCCGTGTGTTCGTCGACAACCGATACCGGCGGTCCCTTCCTTCGGAACTCGGTTATGGCTCCTGCTTCGATCTCCTTCTTCTTCTCCCTTCTTCTCCCGCTTCGATCTCCTGCTTCGATCTCCTGTGCAATTCCGGCAACCAACCGCCTCGACTTCCGCCCTTCATCGCCGGCGGTGCCTTCCTTCCTTCCAGCATCGACTTCCGCCCTCCGTCGCCGGCGGTGCCTTCCTTCCTTGCCGCCGTGTGTTCGTCGACAACCGATACCGGCGGTCCCTTCCTTCGGAACTCGGTTGCCTTGGTCTGCAGATCGTGGTACGAGATCCATCTGGCGAGGGATTCCAACGAGAATCGAGATGTGTTGGCCAATTCTGAGAGATCGATGCCTGAAATTGGGACTCGATCTGACTGAAACAGATCTGATGACTGAAATTGAGTAAGTTGTCTCTCAAATTGGGGCTCCAACGAGAATCCAGGTGACTGAAAGCAGCGCCTCGAATTGAGTCCATTGGTGGACGATTGGAGAAGATGAAGTGTTACTGATTACAGTATTACTGATTACAGCTCTAATTCTCGTCTTCCCGTGGCTCTACTTCCAGATGAAGTGTTACTGATTACAGTGTATTAGTGATTAATTTGCGAAGTAGAGTGGATGTGTCATGTGTGCATAGATTAAACTTGGATTACAGTGATTAAACTTGCAAATGTGAAGTTGATTACAGTGAGGTGAAAGTAAATGTATGTGTTTGCAGGGATTTGATTTTTTTTTTTTTAATTAAAATAACATGTACTTCGGAATATGTATGTGAATGCAATGACTTGATTTTTTTTCCTTTGAAATAACATGTACTTCTGAAGATTAGAAATTTAGAATAATGTTTATATTTTGTTTATTTAATTATAGACTTATCATATAATACTAAAAAAAAAAAATTAGTTGCGACAGTGTCTGTGACGCGGATTTTATAGTGGTTACAACGTCTATAATCCTGTTTTTATTTTGGTTACAGTGTCTATGACCTTGTTTTTCTTTGGTTACAGTGTCTACGACCCTTTTTTATATAGTGGTGACAGTGTCAATGACCTTGTTTTCATTTTGGTTACAGTGTCTATGAGTCTATAACTCTCCTACTCATTCATATATTAGAGGAAAATTACCACCACATATATTTAATTTGGCTTCTCATTAGCCCCTATAGGGTTTGTGCTTCCCTTTTTCTAGGATTTTCCTTTGATTACAGTGTCTATGAACCTTTTTTCATAGTGGTGAAAGTGTTTATAAAGCGGTTTTTATTTTGGTTACAGCGTCTATAGGGTTTTCGTTTTGATTACAGTGTCTATGACTTTGTTTTTACAGTGGTGACAGTGGCTATGACACTATTTTTATTTTGATTACAATGTCTATGCCCCTCTTACCCATTCATGTATTAGAGGAGAATTGTCACCACATTTATTTTGGCTTCTCATTAGCCCCTATAGGGTTTGTGTCTCCCTTGTCTTAGGGTTTTCCTTTGATTACAGTGTCTTTGACCCTCTTTGACCCTTTTTTCATTTGTTTTTATTTTGATTACAGTGTCTATGACCTTGTTTTCATAGTGGTGACAGTTCCTATGACTCTCTTACCCATTCATATATTGAAGAAGAATTGTCCACATAATGTCTTTTGACTTCTCATTAGCCCCTTTAGGGTTTGTGCTTACCTTGTCCTAGGGTTTTCCATTTGATGACAGTAATCATCTCTTAACGACGTACTGTACTTAACATTTTAGGGTTTAGGGTTTAGGATTTAGGGTTTAGGGTCTTGGCCCTAAACCCTAAAGACTTAACCCTAAACCCTAAACCATACTGTACATCACATGTTCTTTTGGCTTCTCATTAGCCCCTTAGGGTTTATGATTCCCTTTTCCTAGGATTTTCCTTTGATTACAGTGTCTATGAATCTTTTTTCATAGTGATGACAGTGTCTATAAAGCTGTTTTTATTTTTGTTACAACGTCTATAGGGTTTTCCTTTTGATTACAATGTCTATTGCTTTGTTTTTATAGTGGTGACAGTGGCTATGACACTGTTTTTATTTTGATTACAGTGTCTACGACCCTCTTACCCATTCATATATTAGATGAGAATTGTAACCACATTTATTTTGGCTTCTCATTAGGCCCTATAGTGGTTGTCCTTCCCTTATCATATGATTTCCCTTTGATTACAGTGTCTATGACCCTTTTTCATAGTGGTGACAGTGTCTATGACCTTGATTTTATTTTGGTTACATCGTCTATGACCCTCTTAGGCTCTTACCCATTCATATATTAGAGAAGAATTGTCACCACTTATATTTTTGGCTTCTTTTTAGCCTCTATAGGGTTTGTGCTCCCTCGTCCTAGGGTTTTTTTCTTTGGTTACAGTGTCTACGAATCTGTTTTGATTTTGATTACAGCGTCTATGGCTCTCTTACCTATTCATATATTAGAGGAGAACTGTCACCACATGAATATTGGCTTCTCATTAGCCCATATAGGGTTTGTGCTTCCCTTTTCCTAGGGTTGTCCTTTGATTACAGTGTCTATGAACCTTTTTTCATAGTGGTGACAGTGTCTATAAAGCTATTTTTATTTTGGTTAAAGCGCCTATAGAGTTTTTCTTTTGATTACAGTGGCTATGACTTTATTTTTATAGTGGTGATAGTGGCTATGACACTTTTTATTTTGATTACAGTGCCTATGACACTCTTACCCATTCATGTATTAGAGGAGAACTGTCGCCACATTTATTTTGGCTTTTCATTAGCCCCTATAGGGTTTGTGCTTCCTTTATGATATGATTTTTCTTTGATTACAGTGTCTATGACCATGTTTTTATAGTGGTGACAGTATCCATGACTTTATTTTTTTATAGTGGTTACAATAGTAGTTACATATTTAATTTTTTTTATTGTGGTGACACTAATTTAAAAAAATTGAAAAAACTAGAAATTAGAAATTAGAGAACAACTATCACTAGATGTATTTTGGCTTCTCATTAGCCCTTATAGGGTTTGTGCTTCCCTTTTTCTAGGATTTTCTTTTGATTACAGTGTTTATGAACGTTTTTTCATAGTGGAGACAATGTCTATAAAGCTGTTTTTATTTTGGTTACAGCGTCTATAGGGTTTTCCTTTTGATTACAGTGTCTATGATCCTATTTTTATTTAGCGTCTATAGGGTTTTCCTTTTGATTACAGTGTCTATACTTTGTTTTTATAGTGGTGACAGTGGTTATAACACTTTTTTTATTTTGATTACAATGTCTATGACCCTCTTACCTATTCATGTATTAGAGGAGAATTGTCTCCACATTTATTTTGGCTTCTCATTAGCCCTATAGGGTTTGTGCTTCCCTTATCATATGATTTCCCTTTGATTACAGTGTCTATGACCACGTTTTTATAGTGGGGACAACCATAGTTACAATTTTAATTTTTTTTATTATTTTGGTGACACTACTTTAAAAAAATATAGAAAACTAGAAATTAGAAATTAGAGCTGTCACCACATGTATTTTTACTTCTCATTAGCCCCTATAGGGTTTGTGTTTCCCTTGTCCTATGATTTTCTTTTGGTTACAATGTCTATGAGCCTGTTTTTATTTTAGTTACAGTGTATATGACCTATTTTTATTTTGGTTACAGGGTAGACCGTAAAAAAAAAAAAGTAAGCCATCACCACCATGTCACTACCATTTGCCACCCATCAACAAATAAACAACAATTTCACACATATCACTATGTTCACATTACACAGACACAGTGCACATCATCACCATTTGCCACCCATTAACTAAACCTACAGGGGCTTACAAACACAAATATTAAATTGAATATAGTCCTTGGCATTCAAACCCAATCTGTAATCATCAACCGTCCCATTGCAAAATGCAAATTGCTGCATTTCATCATCTTCTTTCTCATTCTATCGCTCTCCCTCTCTGAACCGTAATTAGGAAAACTCAATCCCAATTGAAAGCCAAATTCTCCCAGTGATGAACGACGCCCCAATTTCGTTCCCAATTGAAGGATTATAGCAACAAAGTCCCCCGTCGTTCCCAATTTCGCACCAGTGATGAACGACGCCCCAAGCAGACGACGCACCAGTGATGAACGACGCCTCAATCCCGATGAAACCCCGAGGAGGCGAGGTTGTTGCGACGATGCTCGGAGGCTTCGGAGTCGAGTTGCTAAGATCCGATTTAGGAGGAGGTCGCTGGCTTGGACTCACGTGGGAGTCTTCAATTGAACAAATTATGACGAAAGCATCACCGTCTCCACAACCGCCAATCAAATCGACGTCGAGTTCAATAGCGATAATGGGAAGCAAATCGCTCTCTCCGGCACCGAATCCATCGCGGCTGAGTGAACTCGCTCTTTGATTCAGACTAGATGTCGAAGAACATCGGAAACTCGAAAATTAGGGCTTGAAACGGGGCGGCGCGATGCTAATTCGGGCTAGGACGCCGGCGGAGGGGGTGGGAGGACGCCGGCGGCAGTTGCGTGGTCGGTCGGCGGCGGCGAGAAGGAGGACGCCGGCTGCAGTGGAGGTTGTTGCCGGAGAGGAAGAGGCTTGGAGGGAGGCGGCATTGAAGAGCTCGTGAGGATGGAATTGGATGTCTGGATCTGGATCTGTTCAATTTGGGGCAGATGAAAAAAAAAAGAGAAAGAATTATAACAGGGGCAAAATTGGAAATTATGGCCTATTACCTAATATTGCCACCCTTGTGGCCTATAACTTAAAAATTGGACCCAAAATGTTGACTAATCTTAAATTATATATGCAACTTTGATTTCAACGTTAACTGTAGCTTTATATTCGGTTGATTACCATAGTTTGTATATAGTAGTAATTAAATAGAATTGATTATTGATTAGTATTGGATAAGGAAATCTTAACGGTTGCAATAGAATCCTCAAATATCTAATAAAAAAGTTTTAAAAATTAACAAAATGAATTTCACGTAACATTCATTCAAAAGAGTTTAGTGAAATATATTTATTAATAATATACTGATTTATTATTTTTTGGCTTTTAAAAATCCTGGATAAAAAATAATTTGTAAATTTGGAGAAGTTGTTATGATTTGGTCAACAAATTCAATATTTTAATTAATAAAATTGATTTTAAGTTTATTTATTTTAAATATATATAGGGGTTTGTTAAGTGAATGACTGCCACGTGACACTTTCAATGTGAGGCCGCCACGTGTATCCTTCGCAACTGTTTTAGTATTATACTAGCGTAGTACCCGTGCGTAACGCACGGGATTTGTAAAATATATCATATTTTATAGAAGATCTTACCATAATTTATTTACATTATATATTAGATATATTATACTATCATAAATTTATAATTATATGAAAACGATATAGCAAAATAATATAAATTTGGATAAAAAAAAATGCTTATATCATACCAATATATAATATATGTGTCAAAACGTCAATGTCTCACCCTCCTCCCAGGGTCTAGTTTGAGATTTGAAATGGTCGAGGCAGGATATAAAAATGTGTCTCTCTACTATTATTTTTTGTTGTGATAATTGATTGGAAGGTAAGACCAAATAATTTGGTAGTTCGACTACATATTACACAAACTCTAGGTGAATGGATCTTTAAAAACTTTTGGATGGAGAGCACATAAAAATGTCGGAGAATAAATATTCTTGTAATAAACTTAAGTAAAAAAATTGCTTCATCTGTCTTAAAATATCGGCCGTTTTAATTTTTTGGCAAGTTTTTTAAGAAGCTAAAAACTCTATAAAATATCATATTTTTATTGGTTTTTTAAAAAAATATTATGCTTATTAATAATAAGTATATTATTATTTTGAAAAACTAATAAAAAAGTTAATATTTTATAAAGTTTTTAGGCTTTTAGCTCCTTAAAAACGTGCTAAAAAATAAAACGACCGATATTTTGAGACAAATATAGTATAAAGTTTAGAGTCACCACTGCTGTTTGAGAATGAGTTTTTTTTAGCCTTCTAAGATTTTTAGTAAGTTGATTGATTAATTTGAACATTAAACACACATTTCTTGTGGTAATGGGTTGGAAGGTAGAACCAAATAATTTGGTAGCTGGACTACACAATATTCAACAAACGCTGGCGAATGGAATTTCCAGAACTATGGGATGTAGAGCACATAAAAAGGATATAATATATTAATAAACTTAAAAGTAAAAAAATCCATTCGTCTCAAATATAGGCCATTTTATTTTTTTGTCATGTTTTTAAAAAAGCTAAAAACTCTATTACATATTATCTTTTTATTAGTTTTATTTGAGCATGTTATATGATTTGCAATGTATAGAAACTTTATTATTATATATTAGGCCAAAGAGAAATCCAGATAAGTGGAAAAACTATTTTTTCATTTAAAATGAAAAAAGTAATATTTTGCCTCAAATTATACGTACCACTTCAATTATGCCAAAAAAAAAACCCCGAATTAAACCTTTAAAGTTTCCTACACATATATACCGAGATCACGGATCATCTCAAGAAGATCGATTTGATCTTATCATCAATATATTGATTAAACATATCACCAAAAAAAAATTATTGATTAAACAAATATATTGATTAAGAAGATAAGGAGGTTAGGATCATGCATGATTTTGCATATCTAGTAGTCCAAATGATTTTTTTAATAGTCTATGATTATTGATATAAAAGTATAAATTAAATATCATTAGACAACTTTAACTAAAAAAAACAGATAAATTAAATACAATAATAAAATCTTCAAGTATTTTTATTTTATTAAATACAATATCATTCCCACTTATGTTAGTTAGTTTCAATTTTTAAATATCCGAGTATCATGGAATCCTCAAATATCTTGACCAAAAAAATTAATAAACAAATTGTTTAAATATTATTAATTTATTAATTCAAACAAATCTTGTTGTTATGTGTTTTCAAATCATTGGTTAAAAGTCTTGGATAAATTAATATAAATTTATTAATAAATTAATATAAGTTTTCGATATTTTAAGTAATAAAAATTGATTTTAAGTATATTTATTTTAAATATATATGGGGTATGTTAAGTGAATGACTATCATGTGAGACTTTCAACGTGAGGCCACCACGTGTATCATTCGCAACTGCTTTAATATTATTTATGAAATCTCTTAATTTTCTCCTTTTGTTAAATTTATTTATTTTTAAATAATTATAAATGATTACTTTTTTAATAAATAATTAGACATTATAACATTTATAATCAATAAATTAAACGACGGGATTATATGTTCAAAATGACAAAGTTCTGGATTCGTCGCACAATCATATAAAAAACAAATAATAGTCGAATCGAAAAATATGAAAAAAAAACAAAGCTAAAAAATATTATCACAAATCCGATAAACATGGAAGGAAAAATGAATCTGCATATGATCACCAAATACATAAAAAAAAATGTCAAAAAAAAAAATATTACCCCACTTACATAATCGTGTAACGATACGAAGATGCAAATTAGGTGGGTGTTGATATGGATTTTTTATTCTAATTTTGTTCAGCTTCAAGGAATGTCATAAATGGTTGTGAATGCATATGACTGGGATTAATCATTACTATATATACGTGTGAAATTTGATTCGAATTTTGAAAATTTAGTTTTTCAAAAATCAAATTCAATTCAAGATAAGTATTAAAAAATGAAACAAAAATTAAATCAGTATATGAAAAAATCGGATTGTGTAGTGGGAATATGAAAAAATTTCGGATTGAGCACACCAACCGGTGGAAGATATCCGAATCAAATTTGAAAATTAAAGAAAAGTAGTGAAAAATAAAGAAACAAATACCAAAATCTGGTCATAGGAAATGAAAAATGGAAATTCAAAAATAATTATGGAAAATTGAAAAAATAATTAAAGAAAAGTAGGGAAAGAAAAAAAGAAACAAATACTAAAAAAATAAGAGAAATTTTTTAAACAATTGGAGAAGTAATTGGGGATTTTTCTTAAATTTGTAACTTTAAATGTATGGCCGCCACGTGTCCTAAATTGCAAGTGTTTTAGTATTATATTAGATATTAGATATAAATTATCGCACTTTTTAATTGGTATAATGTTTTTTTTTGGTAGTGAAATTGGTATAATGTATTGTTAAACATTTTTATGATAATGAAATATTGCATTATTGCAAGTTTATGGGTTTGTTCCGTTGGTTTGGATTTTGCCAGAGAATATATGTATTCTAGAAATAATTAATGATATAATGGACAAATAATATATTTTTATATTTTTTTAAATTAATTAATTAATTCCAGATTTGGTAGAAAATTATAAATTTATTATAAATGTTTTAGAAATTAATCTACTATTCCAACAGTTGTATACCCTTGGAAAATTAGTCGTCACTATCGGATGAAGAGGTTGACTGTAAAAGATTGATTTTTAGAATTTTCAACGGTTGGTGCTTTCCAACACTTCAAATCATTGGAGATTACCACGTTAAAACCCCTTGGAAAGATTTCCGATTTTAGCAACGGTGGAATAAACATTGGAATTTCCAAGGCTTTAGCTAAAAACATTGGAAATTCCAACCTTCATCACCCTAAGGATTTCCTATTAATCCAGTGGTGATCTCTACCCAAACGTATAGATACTTCGGTATCGGTAGGACTTTGTTTCACTAGTGTGCTTGAGTTGCTAGATAGGAAGTTAGTCGAGAAGAGGGAAGGTCTTCTAGAGGTTATACCTAGGCGGGGACGTAGGCAAGGTTGTGCCGAACCTTGTTAACAAGTATCGTGTTCTTTACTTTCCGCTCTTTACTTTCGCAATAGTACTTCTTGTTCACTTTTTCCTACTAACTTGTATTTGTTTTTCAGATAAGGTCTTACTTCAAGTGGTAAGGTCTTACGATTTCTGAGATTGCGAAAAGTTTGCATACTCTATTCAACCCCTGTAACGTCCCGAGATTATGATTCTCGGGTTACGTTTCGAGGGATAAAACCCCTCATTAGGATCTTGTGCCCCGAGTACAGGTTGAAGGTTTGACATTCCAAACTAACATTTTCAAAGTGGAATTTCATACCCAAGTTCGAAGGGATCGTTGCAATCCCCGGGGAAGTCCCCTGTACCTGTCGTAAGTCTAAGCGTGGAAAACCAATGGTCACACAAATAGCGGAAGTAAAGCATAATACAAAAGGGGGGGGGGGGGTGCCACGGTAGAGCCGGGTCAAAACATGATCAACAATTCAAATCCGAGCCGTAATTAAATTGGTGAAGTCGGAATCTCAACTCTCTCTTTCCGCCATGTTAGACCCAGCGGTTATGGAGTCAAATAAGCATCAACAGTAGTAAGCATAACGGATACCTAAAAAAGTTGATAGTGTGCGGGATCAGATTGATGCCCACTTTGGCTCTGCATCCCGGCCCTAAGCACACATATACGCTATACCTAATAAAGATGCTTCTAGATGCATGGCGGAATATTAACACACTAACATGCTCTTAAGATCAAGGGCATAATAATAATAAGGCCTTAACACATAATATCAAGTGGTATATCCCTCTCCTACCTCCACCCCCTTCCGATAGGGCGGAGACTGGCCAGCTCGTGGATGCATTCCATAATAATCGGGCGGCACGCATGCCCAACTCGCCCCACAATAAAGCCCGCAGACAGCTTTCGCAATCGTGCTCATAATATAAGTAAAGGAAGTTCCATATCTTTGTTGCTGCTGATGCGTTCCTTGTTAGCTCTTCTACATTAATAATTGTTTTAATATGTTGAATGTCAAAAAATAAGCGGTCAACCACTTGATGCTTGCATAAAATCATTGCTTCTACTTCATTATTTGTTAGCTCTTCTACATTCATTGCCTCTTTTGATATTTCATCTTCTTTTCGGGTTTACACCTGATGCTTTCAGGGAACACTTGGTGCAGGCTAGGTTGTTTGTTTTCTGGAGTTAGTTGATTCTATGGGAGACACATCAGTTCTTCCTGCCCCTATGAAAAAAGAGCTGAAGGAATTAGTACATGTTGTGTTAATGAATATATATGACTAAGAAAATGATAACATCTACACTTTTCAGAGCCACCAGCATGTTGATGGGTCACGCCGAGAGAAATGTCACAAAGAAGGTAAAATTCTGCCATGGATTCCATAAAAAAAATTGTGAACATTATGCCAATTAAATTTTGTTGATATATGTCAGTATGATGGTCTTCTATTGTTCTTAACTTTGCTAGGTAGAAAATTATACTATTATTTTATTTAAGCCTATTAGCTCAAATGGTAGAGCGGTGTGTTTATACACAAAGATGTGGGTTCAAATCCCGCATAGGCTAATATAATAATTAGGTAACAATTACCAAAATACATATTTACTTCGATTCAACAATTTACCACGGTTCAAAACACAATTATCACATGACCTATTTACCACGATTGACGTATTTACCACGGTTCACAAGACCCTACAACTACTCACAGATTTACCACGGGTGGACAGTTTTACCATGGTTCTGTCCAAATTTACCACAACCACTTTTACCTCAGTTCAGAACCGTGGTAAAGCTTGCACACGAAACCGAGGTAAAATTGGCTTTCTGTACTAGTTATATAGATAGATATTTCTATCCTTGAATAGCAAGGAGTAGAAGGCTATAAATAAAGCCCATGGGGCTGATTTTAGGAATCATCCAATTCACAAGCTAGAGAAGTAGTTCACAGAGAAGTTTTAGGAGTTCGAAGGTCTTAGGGTTTTGGCATTCAACGAAAGTTGGATTGCCGGGATTGTAAAGGCTTTGAATTTAGTTTAATGCAAGTTTCTTTTCATACATCAATGTCTGAGGTTGCGATGAAGCGCGAGTAGTCCACCCACTTCTAGGGTTGGGGCAAGCCCGACGATAGCCCTGCGTGTTTGAGGTAAAGATCCGACTTTTATCATGTTTTGAGCATCTACTACTTGTTATGTGTTTATTACCCATCTAATGGAGGTCCATGCTAACTACTTGGATTGTAAACATAAAATCGGTAGAGACAATTAAGGGTTTCTTGAAAGAGTTGTCTAATTGTTGGAAAAGGCGAAAGCTTAGTCCTTTGATGCGAGTTCCATGATTATCTGTTTTATTCTCGCCTTATGCATGCTTGGTTGTCGTTGTTACAAACCCCAATCTTGGAAGTCTTTTACATATAGTTTATTTCGAAATCCCACAAGTCTTGTTCTTTACTTTTGTTTCGTTTTTACTTTCTGCCCTTACTCGATCTCGACCAAGTCTGGTCGATCTCGAGTTACTGATCTTCGATTCCAGAAATGTCGTAGCTTCTGTGTGCAGGTGATCGACAAGAGCATCATCGACATCGACGAGCTTACTCGATCTCGAGTAAGGCTTACTCGATCTCGACCAAAACCGCCTGTGACTGCTGCTGCGCTGTTCGACTTGTCCGATCTTCTGTCGACTAACCCTAGTCGAGATCGAGCATCTGTGGTCGACTTTTGTCCGTGAGATTCCACCGCTGCCTAGGATCTGCTGACATGCTTCCTCGTGGATCGATCCTGACTTCCCACTGCTGCATCGGGAGGAAGTCTTGTAATTATTTGCAAGGGACGGAATCTAGTTTGCTGTGCTTTATTTATATTTCAATTTGCATTCTCGATTTCCTCCTTACAACAATAGGTGTTTTCACTTAAATTTTACATGTTTTTTGTAGTCCCATACACACCCTATGTCTTTCTCTGTATTAGTGAACGACGAACCCACTGAAAACTTCCAACCAAAAAGAGGACTAAGAGAAGGTGACCCGATCTCCCCTTACCTTTTTATTATTGGGGCGGAAATCCTTGCTAGAAAATTATAACAACAGTGCAACGGAACAACAGACTCGATCAATTGGTTTTAAGATTGGCGAATTTGCGAATATACCCTAACCAGAAAAAAAGGGTTACAAAAGTACCTCTATTTCTACTAAATTGCAAAGGATGTCTATTTGGGCATATTTGCAATAAAAGTATTATAAAGTTAGATATTTTTAATTCATAAAAATATATAAAAAGGATTTTCCAAAATTTTAAAAAAACATTTTTTCTTAATTTGGAAAAAATAACATTTTCGGATATTAAAAAACATATATTTTTAAAAATTGGAAAACAAATTATTTTCGAAAATAAAAAAAATTATGGAAATTGAAAAAAACACATAATTTTCAGAAAATAAACTAGAATTTCAGAAATTGGATAAATAGGATTCTCATAAATAAATAAATAAACAGATTTTTGGAAATTTGGAAAAATGGGATTTTCGGAAATTTAAAAAAAAAATAGATATATAGAAAATGGAAAAAAATATAATTTTTGTAAATTTAAGAAAAAACTATTTTTTTGGAAATTAAAAAAATAATCCGAATATGAAAAAGATAAAGGGAAGATTTTGTTAGATAAAAGATGAAAATAATCTTTATTTTTTATAAGTAAATCTTCTTCCAAATCCATCCAAAGGAAATAATCTTTTAAAGATATGTCTACGACATTTCCTCATTTAAGGTGGCTACGTTTTGTTCTATACCCTGACATGCATTTCACAATATCCTATCAATGTTGAAACGACTTCCTGTCAATATTTGTTTTTTTATCCTGTCATCTTTATAAGAATGCCCTATCAGTGTCTTGTTTTTATCCTGTCAGGATATAATTGTGTTCTTGTCAAGTGTCAAAACATAGGTGAATGATGTCCCGACCGAACAAAAGACAAGGATTTCGGGTTCAAAGGTGGCTACGTCATTTCCTCTTTTAAGGCGGCTACGTTTTGTTCTGTAACCTGACATGCGTATAACAATATCTTGAACAAAGCTTAAGTGTTTTCATGTCAACATTTTTTTTATCTTGTCATGTTCATAAGAATTTCATGTCAATGTCTTGTTTTTATCCTATTAGGATATATGTGTGTTCCTGTCAAGTGTCAAAACGTAGGTGAATGTCTGAATGATGTCCCGACCAAACAAAAGACAAGGATTTCGGGGTGAAAGGTGGCTACGACATTTTCTAATTTAAGGTGGCTACATTTTATTTTGGATCCTGACATAAACAATATTTGTCAATGTTTAAGCGTCTTCATGTCAACATTTGTTTTTTATCCTGTCATGTTGATAAGAATATATGTCAATGTCTTATTTTTATCCTGTCGGGATATAGTTGTGCTCCTATAGTGTCAAAACATAGGTGAATGATGTCTCGACTGAACAAAAGACAAGGATTTCTGGGTGAAAGGTGGCTATGACATTTTCTAATTTAAGGTGGCTACATTTTATTTTGGATCCTGACATAAACAATATCTGTCAATGTTTAAGCGTCTTCCTGTCAACATTTGTTTTTTATCCTGTCATGTTGATAAAAATACTATGTCAATGTCTTATTTTTATCCTGCCGGGATATAGTTGTGTTCCTATAGTGTCAAAACGTAGGTGAATGATGCCTCGACTGAACAAAAGACAAGGATTTCTGGGTAAAAGGTGGCTACGACATTATTAAGGTGGCTATGTTTTGTTCTGTATCCTGATATGCATGTGTATAACAATATATTGTCAATGTTTAAGCATCTTCCCGCCAACATTTGTTTTTTATCATGTCATGTTAGAATACCCAGTCAAAGTCTTGTTTTTATCCTGTCAGGATAATTTTTTTTCCTTTTTCTGTCTTTTAATTTAGGTGCATTTTCAATTTTTATTTCCTTTTTTATGCCTTTTATTTTTTGTTTTTTTTTCTATCCGATTTTATCTCTTTTTTTCATAAACTAATCTTATATATATTTTTATGTTTTTTTTGTTTTTTAATTAAATCCCCTAATTTTTTTCCTTTTGGGCAAATCTGCAAATTTTTATTATGTATTTTTGTAATAAAATTAGGCATATTTGCAATAAAATAAAAAACAAGGTATATTTGCAAATCTCTTATGAATTTGGGCTATATTTTGCTATTCTTCCTTTAAGATAACCCCAAAAGGATCACAAATCCCGTTCTTATCCTTTGTAGATGATATAATGATATTGCCAAAGCATCACATGAATCGTGTGCAAAAGTTAAACAAATTATTGACAAATACTGCCAAATATCGGGACAAAAGCTAAGGTTAACTTCCATAAGTCTGCGTTTCAAGTAACCAAAGGAGTCTCTTCCAACCAAAAACATCAGATCCAAAGTACTCTTCTAATAATGAACCAAGTAGCCTTGGACAAATACTTAGGTTGCCCTATCATCAATGGTAGGATCAACAAAGAAACTTTTGAAGATGTTATTGAAAAAATAAAACTGCACTAACAAAATGGAAAGCGAACTCGCTGTCCCAACAAGGACGTTATGTTCTCATAGAGGCTAACCTCTCGGCCAAACCCGTCTATGTCATGCAAAACTTTATGCTACCGACAAATGTACACAATGAACTAGATAGACTAAACAGATGTTTTTTTCTAGAACAAGGACCAAAATTACAAACCACTGTTAGGCTGGGATAAAATATGTAAATAAAAAAACAAGGAGGCCTTGGAATCCACAGAACAAAGGACATGAACAAAACACTGCAAATGAAACTATTGTGGAAAATTCTTGCGGAACCTCACAACCAATAGGTTAGAATAATAGGAGAAAAATACTTGAAAGATGATCAAATTTGGGAATATAGGAAGAAGAAAAACTTGTCCTGGCAATGAGCCAAATTAATTGAGCTAAAGGATGAGTTCTGCGCTGGGCTCATCTGGCAAATCGAAAATAGAAAAATGATAAAGTTTTGGAAGGATAAATGGTTAAATGACGATAGAAAACTAGAGGACCATCGACTAACTCATCAAATTGATGATCAAGAAAAAGTTATAAACTACATTTTGCCGAACAAGCAATGGAATGTAGAAAAGCTTTGAGAAGTGCTGCCTATTGATATCGTAGAAATAATTACAAATATTCCCATTCCTTCGCATGAATTCGGGGATAGATTATACTGGAAAGCAAGATTAGATGGTTAGTCTCAACATCTAGCTCTCTTAATTTCCTCACGAACTCCAACGACAACGACATAGAGTTGTTCAATGGCATATGAAAAATTGACTGCCCTCCCAAAGTGAGAAATTTCCTTTGGAAAATGGTGTTGGATGGACTACCAATAAAAGCAAGACTATGAAACAACGGCATACACACGCCCATGGATTGCACCCTCTACAACTTCATGGAGGAAGATGCTATACACCTCTTGATGGAATGTTCTACTACCTTAAGAATCATAGGCTCAATTGATAGGATTATTGAGCGACAAATTACAAATATTGCCAAAAGCAATCACACTATAAAGACCATTACCAATGAACTATTTCGACACCTAAACTCTGAACAAAAAGCCACTCTAGCTTTCTCTTGGTACGTGGTGCATTTGAACTAAAAGAAACAAGATTATATTTGAAAACCACAATTTAAGAGCAACAGATGAAATTAATGACAGTAATAATCAAGAACCACATGAAGAATTGGAAAAAAAAAACTAAAAAATCATGAGCTAGATGAAGACGATGACAACACAAGAACAATCAAACCTAGGAACAACCCTCTCCAAAGGAATATCATTAGATGGAGAATGCCCAAGAAAGGGGTTTTTAAACTCAACTTTGATGGTGCTAAATCTTCGTCTGGTTGTGCTTTTGCAGGTTGTGTGATTAGAAATGATGAAGGAGGGTTGATCGCTTGCGATGCTATAAGATGCGGGAAGTTGTCGGTGATTCAAGCTGAGGCAGTTGGGCTGCAGCTCGGGCTTGTGGAAGCCAGGAAGAGGGGGATTCGTAGACTTGTTGTGGAAGGATATTGTCTCGCGATCGTCAACGCCATTAATGGAGCCTCGACGACGCCCTGGTAGATCGAAATTCTTATCTCGGATGTTCTCCTCCTGCTTGGCTCTTTTGAGTCGGCCTCTGTGTCCCATATCTTCAGGGAGACTAACAAGGTGGCCGACCGTCTCACACCTCGCTTTGGCTTCTGATTTAGTTTCTTGAAGAGATGACCTTGAGTTTCAGACTTTCGTCCGTAAGGACGCTCTTGGGTGGTGGATCAACAGTAGTTGACACCCCAAATTCCCGCCTTGCATTGTATAAAAAAAACAATAACTTTAAACTTTTGTGGTAGAAAATAAATCTTGATTTTTTTACGTATAAAAATAAACACGATTCTCGTACCGTCGAACGGAAAATTTCCCGAGATTTAACAATAATCGATGTAATTAGAGGCATGTAAGACTCAATCGAGTAGAACTCTAGCTAGATTGAACTTGGCCAGCCCAGGGGCACTGGATGAACAGATCGAACGGATATGACTTTTATTGGTCAAGCATGCATCTTGAAAATTTGTGGAAAATTTGTTGCACATGATTAATTGCTTGACCACAAGAAAAATCCCACTATAAGATTTACTCTTGTTTTTTTATCACCACTATAAGATTTACAAATCTTCAAAATTAGTGACTTTGAATACTCTCATTGTTGATTTTTCTTAATAAAAATTTACCTATATATATATATATATAATATGAACATAATTTTTTAATATTTTTTTAGTGTTGATTTTTTCTAGAAATCATAAATAATACATCAAATCTTACTTTATCTATAATGTGTAGTATTCACTCCTGGCCATTTAATACGTACGGAGTATTAAACAAAATTTTAAGAAAACCATCCACTAACGATTGAAACAAATACCCAAAGAATGAATAAAATATTATGGCGGATAATTTTCTCGAATCATTTTTTATATAAATAGGACTTCATCATCTGGTGATGGTCGGATCTGGATTCAACCATAGTACTTGGGAGTTATAGCCTCCAATCCCATGATGAAATCCTCATTCTATGTAGCTTTACCATTCTTGATACTCTTGCACAACTTTGAATCCATTAATTGTTGCTTGCAAGAAGAGAAGGCTGCTTTGCTCCAAATCAAGTCTTATTTCAAATCTATGCTCAATTCCTCCTCATACCAACAAGGTGATCTCTTGCCTTCATGGGCTCAAACATATCATCTTGATTGTTGCCTTTGGGAGAAGGTCACGTGCGATCCCTCCACAGGACACGTGATCCGACTCTACCTCAACTACACCATGCCCTTTGATCAGCAGCCTTGGCCTCTTAACTTGACGGTTTTCCGGCCTCTTCAACAGTTAATTTGTCTCAGCTTGCCGTGGAACTCCATTGGAAGTTTGGTTGCTGGCTTTGAAGGTGAGTGTATAATTGCAAATTCCTGTAAAGTTAATATTAATCCTGCAAGCAATTTTTCAGCATCTGCATCCCTCGAACCCATTTGGATTTCTTAACTCTACTTTTTATCTTTCTCCCTCTTTACCATTCTTTAAACAACCCATTATATATTTTCATTCACATCCCTAGAACCATGAGAGTTTCTTAACTCCCTTTTTACCTTTTATCTCTTCACTTTCATTCAATTTTTTTTATGTGGTCCCCAATTTCTCTCTTTTGTACGACGTTTAAGAGTTCCTTAGGAAAGAACATGTCAAATCGTTATTTAACTCATTTTTTACAATCTTAAATACAATAGTATTAAATTTCTTAAATTTGGGTTAAAGAACCCCATTGCCCATACTCTAACGTACAATTTAATTTTAATTTGTTTCGATGAATTAATTTGTAGTATTACAGAGCCTAAACAAGTTGCAAGTTCTGGACTTGGGAAACAATAACATTATTGGAGCGGTTACACCTCACGGTAAGATCCACCAAATTAAGATATATTCATAAGCTGACTCCATCACTCTAGTTCTATATTAGTAATTTGGATATATAGTTGTTTTCTCAGCTTTTTCATTTCCCGAAAACTAGGTAATAAGTGTTTCTAAAAGGTGCTTCAATTCTGTTGAAATTGTATATGCACCAAGATTAGAGGTTTTATATGTATTCAGACGGAACTGATTTATGAAGTCATAGATCCGTCATATATATATATATATATATATATATATATATATATATATATATATATATATATATATATATATATATATATATATATATATATATATATATATATATATATATATATATATATATATAGGGGATGGTTCAAGTGAGAAGAATTTTATCCGGTGAGAAAGAAAGAAGTAATTTAATTGGTCAAATTAAAAAACACCCTCACGCGCTGTTTATATTCTTCTAATTTTTCCGGCTCTCCTGCTTCCCACTATCCATGGATGCTAAATCTCCATTTAAGCACCGTCTAGAGTATTTCTTCCTCCTGATCCGGTTCGGTCGGCGCTTTCCCCTGGCTGCAGCACACGGCGGAGGGAGAGCCAGAGGCGTGAGGGAGGCGGATTTAGTCTCGTCGTCATCGCCGCCGCCGGAGGAGTTGTAGATCTCGCGGCGAGGGAGGGACACGAAATCATGGGCGTCAAGGGAGGAGGCCGTTCTTGGACCAGTTGGAGTGGGTCGGGGAGCGGTGGCGAAGGCAGAATTGAATCCAAGTCTCCTTTGTGTTGAAGTGAACGTCGGAATTGAGGTTGGGTGGCAGTGGTTGTTGTAGTGAACGCCGGAGTTTCAGGGCCCCGCAGGTCATCGATTCAAGGCTTCAAGGGGTGGTGAAGGTCATTGAGACACGGTCAAAGCTAGTCACGGTTTCGAATTGTGTTAGGAACTAGGATATATGGGGTTATTTGGCAATTAAGGCCAATTAGAGGGTTGAAGGTGTAATATAGTAAAGAGGAAAGATACATAAAAGGGCTTTGAGCCACTGTACGGGAAAACCATCAATGAATGAATTGCAGATTTCTATCTTCTTCAACCTCTCGATCTCTCTCTAATCTCTCTTCTCTCTTTCTCAATCTCTCACAAACCTCCATTAAAGCCATGGCATCCCTCCGTCCGACCTTTGGCACCTAACAAGTGGTATCAGAGTCGTTCGGTTTTTCGCCAGAGACGCACAATTGGGAAGCACAGATTCGTCGAGTAATGGCCAGTGCCGGTCATCAGAAGTGTCGATTTCTCAGGGAGCGGGAGGAACGATCCATCCTCGTCAAGATCAGATTTAAACTCTACGAAATTTTGACAGAAGTGTTGTTGGAGGTGTTCGCTACTTGCGGCAACATAGAAACGGTGGAAATTTTCAGATCTGGTGAAGAGTTCCATTCAAGGGTTTGCTTCCAAGATAAAGATTCAGCAATTAGGGCACTCAATTGGTACAATGGAAGATGCCTATACGATTTTTGGTGCGAATTGGAACTGTTTCAAGGGTCCCAAGTTACCAATCGATCTAGAAAAATTGAAGTTCCGACCCAAGAAACCAAAGAAGTGGAAGTTGCCCCCGATATTTCCACATCCCCGGAAATTGATAAAGAGCAGAGCAAAATTGAAGAAAGCCCTATTGAAGGCGACGACAGCCCGATCATTCAAGATTCACCAAGAAGTGTCCAATGGGAGGTCGAGGCGCCTTTGGGCAGTGCTGGTAATTCAAGAGTCGAACTGATCGACGATGACAACGACTCAATTACGCCAGAAATTGAAACCCCGATTCCAGAAGTGCGTCGAGAAAGTGATAAGCGGACAGTACTGCAACCTTCAAATCCAGAGAACGAAGACATTATCGAAGATCATCAGGTTGTAAGCGACAATTCCTAGGTAAATCTCGAGCCCTATAAGGTTGTGAATTCGGATAACACGCCCAATGAATTGGCTGAGTTTGTTAATCTCTTGATTGAATGGATTGGAATGAGGATTTCCAATTCTAAAAAAATGGGTAGGCATGTTTCTTTGTGGAATTCAGCTGATTATTTCGATAGTGCCCATAAGGTGTTTGGAGAAATGTCTAGTCAAAGGAATATAGCGTCCAATGCACTAGTCGATGGGAAAATTCATACAAATAAGGATTTAGTGTTGGCAGTGGTAGAGGGCATGAGCAGCCCGCGTTTCGTCATTTTCGATCCAAGAGGCGGTATTAGTCACTGTTGTCTGAATGATGTTCATGAAATCGGTTATGGAAATGATCAGGTAGCTGGGTTGGTTCTTGATCTCAAGCTTGTTAAGACTGGTCTGAGATCATTACCTTATGACAGAGGAAAAGAGGTCAGTGCGGTTCTTCATGGGCAGCTGGGTTTATGGAAGCCAACTTCTTGTGATCTAAAGATTGTGGTGGCTCTTGTTTTTTATCCGGGTATATTCGGATGCTTGGGCTATTTGAGAAAATCATCATTTGATATGGGTGAAGCTATACATAATCATATGCTACGGAAGAAGACCTTAGTTTTCGATCCCAGTGGCTACTGTCGATTGTTTGTTGTTGGTGGACTGAACTGGGATAGTAATTGCATCTTTAGTATTGTGCGGGTGTTGCTGACTTGCTGTTGGGATAGGTTACTGGTGAGGTGCACAACAAGACATATACTTCCAAAATTGCTGTCATGGGAAGTTATGTTGCTGTCATAGGATGTGTGGCTGGATCAGGTGTTGTTGGGTCATGTGTTGTTGGGTCACGGTGCCAAATTGTCACTTTCAACGTCAATTGGAGGGATTCAATTAAAGAAATTGCCCAAAGACTTTACACAACTATGAAATGTATTGGCAGGAGATGAGGCATAAAAGGGGAATGTGAGCAAGCTATTTGTGCTCATGGGTAGGCTGATCATACATCATGGAAGCAACACATCAGCACATTTGTGCTCCTGGGTACTGTCATGGAAGCTATTTGTGCTCTCCATTTAGTTTTTTTTTTCATTTTTTTTTTCTTTTTCATAAGCTTTGAGGACAAAGCTTTCCTAAGGGGAGAGTAATGTTAGAAACTAGGATATATATGGGGTTATTTGGCAATGAAGGCCAATTAGAGGGTTGAAGGTGTAATATAGTAAAGAGGAAAGATACATAAAAGGGCTTTGAGCCACTGTACGGGAAAACCATCAATGAATGAATTGCAGATTTCTATCTTCTTCAACCTCTCGATCTCTCTCTAATCTCTCTTCTCTCTTTCTAAATCTCTCACAAACCTCCATTAAAGCCATGGCATCCCTCCGTCCGACCTTCGGGACCTAACAAATTGGTGAATCGAACCTCATCGACAGCTATGGAGAGAGTGGTGATGACAGTGGTACTGGTGGCGGCGGGGATCGATTGTAACCTTAACGCGACAGCCATGGAGAGAGTGTATAAATGCAAGTAGGAGGAGGAGGATATGAAGTGTAACCAGTTGCAGCAGGAGAATGCCAATTTAAAAGAAGAATTAATGGAGGTGAAAGGCAACTAGCTAGGCAAGTAGAAGGAGATGAAGGAGAAGTACGTACCTGAAAAATGGACATTTTACAAACCTTTGCAATTTTATTTAACATATTTTGTTTTCCATATGTATCGAAATAATTTCAATTTTATTAAAAACCTTTGCAAACTTTCTTTCTATATCTTCTTCAATTTTATTTTACAAGTGGTTCAAAGGTTTTGATACAAAGTGGTTCAGGGTTTTATACCTACTTGTTCATAGTTTTCAGAGTTTTAATACCAAGTGGTTCAGAATTTTTTTACCAAGTGGTTCGGTGTTTTAGTACCAAGTGGTTCAGGGTTTTTAAACCAAGTGGTTCAACACATATAAATAGAGGTGGTCCACGAAGTAAATAGTATTGGTTCATGAACCATTTTATTTTAAAAACAATAATTAATTAATTAAAAATTAAGCATTAAAAGAAAATAAAAGAATAATGAAAACTCCAGGAGCCACTTCTTTATAACTTCATGAATTAAATAGAAATGGTTCATCAATTTTATAATAAATGGTTTAGCACATATATAGAGAGTTGTTTAGTGACTAAATATATAATGGTTCACGAATAAAATAAAAGTGATTCATGAAGTAAATAGAAGTGGTTCATGAATAAAATAAAAGTGACTAATTAAATATATAATGGTTCATGAATAAAATAAAAGAAGAATGAAAATATTAAAATTATTAAATATTAGTGTTTCATAAAATAAATTATAGCGGTTCATAAAATTAATAGTATTGGTTCATGAAGTATTTTATTTTAATACCAATTGGTTCAGGATTTTAATATTAAGTGGTGTAGGGTTTTAATACCAAGTGGTTCAGAGTTTTTATACCAAGTGGTTCAGGATTTTTATAACAAGTGGTTCAGAGTTTTAATACTAAGTGGTTCAGTGTTTTTATACCAAGTGGTTTAGGGCTTTAATATCAAGTGGTTCAGGGTTGTAATACCAAGTGGTTCAGGGTTGTAATACCAAGTGGTTCAGGACTTTAATACCAAGTGGTTCAGGGCTTTAATACCACGTGGTTCAGGGTTGTAATACCAAGTGGTTCAGGACTTTAATATATACCAAGGGGTTCAGGGTTGTAATACCAAGTGGTTCAGTGACTAAATAGAGGTTGGTTCAGTGACTAATTAATAGAGGTTGGTTCACTGACTAAATAGAGGTTGGTTCAGTGAATAATTAGAGGTTGGTTTATTGACTAATTAGAGGTTGGTACAGTGACTAATTAGAGGTTGGTTCAGTGACTAAATAGAGATTGGTTCATAGACTTACTAGAGGTTGGTTTATTGACTAAATAAAGGCTGGTTCAGTGATTAAATAGATTGGTTCAGTGACTAAATAGAGGTTGGTTCAGTGACTAATTAGAGGTTGGTTCATTTACAAAATAGAGGTTAGTTCGGTGAATAAATTGAGGTTGCTTCATTGGGTGTGGTTCACTGGGTGTGGTTCAGCAATAAATGGTTCACTTCTTGTTAATTTTTTTTTCCACAAAACATATACAAAGTAGGTGTCTATGTGTAGATAAAATTAAATTACAATAAAAAAGATATTTTTTTATATTTTTTAACAAATGAAAATGGCAAAAAATATTTTTTAAAAGCTCATGATAATTTTTCTAATTAATTAGTGTGGTGAGTTGGGAGTTAATTAGTCTTGGGGAAGTAGGTGTACGATTCCTCAAAAGCAACAAGAGTTTGAATTTTAATAGAGGCGCGTGTGTGGATTTTTAATAGAGGCGCGTGTCACACACGTTAGGGAGGTGCGACTCGGCCATGGCTGACGCATGAATAGTGCCATTTTTTTTTTTGAACTGAAAAGAATTTGGATGTTACAGAGCAACTATCCAAGAGCATCCTGAAGGATGATGCTGCTGAGCGCAACGTCAGCGGGGAGGCCAAAGCCAGAGAAAGAGAATGTTAGATGAGAAAGTCGATCTGCGGCTTCATTACCTTCCCTGTAAACATGTCTAATTTCAGACTCAGTAAAATTGCGAAGAGAAAGAAAACAGTCAGAGATAATCATTTCAATCTCCCCAGAGCAGGAGCATCCAGACCGAAGGCTGTTAATGATGCCAAGGTTATCACCCTCTATAACCATGTTTTTTAAATTTAGATTAATTGCTTTAAGTAAACCCTTCCAGGGACCAAAGCATTCAGTCCCAAGTACCGAAGGGAAGTAAGAGGTTCCAGCCTCAGAGAAGAGAACTGAACCAGAAGCATCTCGAATAAGAAATCCATAAGAGCCCAAGTTTGTATCAGATAAGGCACCATCAAAATTGAGTTTGTACCATCCATCTCGAGGTTTAATCCATTTGCATGTCCTACGATTGGGTTTTTTGTTTGGGTTGGGAGTGTGAGGTTGTGGCCTGATTTCAGAGTCAGCTTCTTGTTCTTTTGCACATTTCCAGCTATAGAGATGTTCGTTGATAAAGGATACTATGGTTTGTGGATTAGGAGTCACGTTGTCAAAGGCTTTTTTGTTTCGAAAGTACCACAGAGTCCACCAAGCCACAGACAGAGTGGAGAATTGAAGACAGTTCAGAGCCTGTCGTAGTTGTTGTAAGGATTCAGCAATAGTTGTGGTGGTGTTATACGCTTTGTCAACTAATTTAGCGATGCGAGGTGAAAGCAACCATAGAGTTGATTTTGTGATTGGACATCTAAAGAGAAGATGTTCAAGATCTTCATGGTTCATGTCACATGACGGGCAATTAGTTGGTAGACCAATTCCCCGCTGAGCTAACTTAACCAAGGTTGGTAAACCATTTTTGGTAACACGCCAGAGGAAATCTTTAACCTTGGGCACGCAGTCTAGATTCCAGATCCAAGCAAAGTCAGATTTTGAATGTTGTTTGTTGTGTTGTATCATTTCTATTGCTGAGGCAGTACTAAACCAACCATTGCGACTCCATTGCCAATACAATCTGTCTTGCATTATATGTTTTGGGATCGGCATTAGTGTAATCTGTTCAATAGTTGCTTGTGGGAGATGACCAATAAGATGTGAGTTAACCAAACTCTGCTAGTAAGCGAATTCATTACCCAAACAAAAGAATGAATAGTGCCATTAGTGAACAGTAAATTGAACGGAAAATTAGCGCAATTTACAGATTTTTTAAAATTATTTTAAATCCGTTTGCAACAATCAAATTGCTTCTTTTCTTCTCATTTTGGGAGTTATGTGTATCCGAACCCAACCATATATATATATAGCTCCGGTGAAACCAATCTTAGAGTAGAATCTGCGAGAACTATTTTGATTGGACTGTGTCATACACGTGCTCCTTCCCAAATTTAAAAGCGCGTCCGCCGTAAAAAAAAACAGTGCACGCGCGAGCTGTAAGCCTGAGCGTAATTATTAAATTAGTAAAAATATTGCGCGCTGGAAATTTGAACCCGGGACGTATTGCACACAAAGCGCGCCCAGGGCACAGGCACGTTCCAACTAACTCAGCTGTCAAACACTTTTGAACACACTTGATAAAAGAGCATTGAATATACCAAAAATTTAAACTCTTTGCAAAAGTAATTCCCCCTTCCAAATTTTGCAAAAGTAGCAGTTGGGTCCGAAAAATTGCAGAAATAGCAGGTGGATATGACTTTCTTTCACAAGTTAAACGTAATGATGGAGACAGGAGATATTGGTAGTGGGTCTTGGGGTTTCTAGTGAGAGAAGCTCTCTCACTAGAATTCTTCGGAACTTGAGATTCAATAAGCAACGGTTAGAAATTAGAGTAAAGTGTTTTTACGTTATTCTTCATCTATAACTATTTCTTCTCTTTTTCCTTTTTTTATATCAATTAAATTGTAGCCCTTTGATTTAGATAGATCTAATGGCTTAGAATTCTTCCTCCATTACATGGTAAGAATCGTTTCACCAGAAAGTCTCTCTCTCTCTCTCTCTCTCTCTCTCTCTCTCTCTCTCTCTCTATATATATATATATATATATATATATATATATATATATATATATATATATATATATATATATATATATATATATATAATTAAAAAAATAAACTTGTTTTTTTAAAAAAAAACACATGAACGGATCTATAATCCGTTACTTATATTGAACGGATCAAAGATCCATTTATTACTTTTTATTGTCAGACACATTTAAGGTTAAACACGTGTCAAATGGATCTAGGATTTGTTCGTGTAAGTGTATATAGTACTTGTTCTTGGTGCATATAGCCTTGTTGTTTACTGTTTGATATCTTAGAATTGATTTCAATTTTCAATTCTTACAAGAGATGAAATGTTCTGATCGATCTCGATCAATTCCTTTTTTATTTTTGGAAGAATTAATGTCTGATTATCTTTTAAAGTTGATGATTAATTGTGCAGGTCTTTGTGAGTCAAAGAACCTCCTGCAGCTGCATCTTGACTCCAATCAATTCAGTTGCCACTTCCCAAAATGTATTGGAAACATAACCTCCCTCCGAGTTCTTGATGTGTCACATAATCATCTAACTGGGAATATAACATCAATCCTCTCGAATCTGACATTTCTAGTGCACCTCGACATTAATAAAAACTCCTTTGAGCCCATCTCCATTGGTCGTTCCGTCTCATACACTCGTACCCTTACTCATCTTATTCTTTCAAATAATGATTTGGTACAAGACAGTGAAGATATCCATTGGATACCCCCTTTTCAACTAAGGTACCTTCAATTAAACTACTGCAATCTTAGCAGGTTTCCAGTAAAGCTCCTCTCCAATCAACATAATTTGTACAACGTCGAAATGGTTGGAAACGGCATTGTTGGACCATTTCCGACTTGGTTACTGCGGAACAACTTTCAACTTCAGTATCTCTATCTTGAACAGAATTCACTCACAGGGAGTCTTGAATTCCCCAATCATCAAAACTTGTCCTTGGCGTACTTATATGTTTCTGAAAACATGTTAAATGGTACCCTCCAAGAAAATATTGGCTTGATCCTTCCAAATCTTCAACGGTTAAATGCATTTCAAAATCAATTACAAGGTAGGATTCCTAATTCAATAGGCAACATGACTGCATTGGAGAATCTGGTTCTAAGTAGCAATTACTTCTCAGGCGAGCTTCCACAAAGTTTGTTCATCGGTTGCAGCTCATTAACTATCATAAACCTATCAAACAATCATCTTCGTGGAGATGTGATTCCTAAGATCAATGTGAACCTAACGTTGCTGGTATGGTTGTTCTTGGATAACAATCATTTTAATGGGATCCCAGAGGGAGCAATTTTTACCAACATTGGATTAGATTACTTGGATATATCCAACAACAATGTGTTTGGTAAGATCCCCAAATGGATTGGTGGGTTAACAGAGCTGCAAAGTTTGTCAATGAGAGGAAATCAATTACAGGGCAATGTTCCAAATGAGGTTTGCGAGCTTACATCCATTACCATTCTGGATTTGTCGACAAACGAACTAGAGGGAGGGATACCTTCATTCTTATCTAACCTTTCCAAGTTGAGTTTATTGCAGTTGCACAACAATAGACTTTCTGGAGGTGTGCCTTACACATTGTCAAATGTGTCAAATTTGAGGACACTTGACCTTAGTTATAACCATCTTTCAGGGGGATTTCCATTATGGATTGATCAATTATGGAATCTCACAGTTCTTCAACTTGGAGGCAACTCACTACAAGGCCAACTTCCAGTCCGATTGTGTCATCTACGACATTTAAATATCATGGATTTGTCTAGCAATAGAATTTCTGGTTGAATTCCAGCTTGCTTCAAGAATATGTCATTTTGGAGTAATGATACAAATGCCGGTATATATACTTTCAATTTGGGAAACTTTTCATTTACAACGAAAGGAAGAAGCTATTTGTATTCAGGTGTGGCGGCCGAGTACATGTCTGGATGGGATTTATCATGTAATCAACTTACTGGTCATATTCCCTCGGAATTAGGAGATTTGAAGGGACTGCATAGCTTGAATCTGTCCCATAACTTTTTATCTGGACCGATTCCAAGTGGATTTTCCAATCTAGAGAACATCGAGAGTTTAGACCTTTCATGGAACAACTTGAGTGGAACAATCCCTTCTCAGCTAGGTGCTCTTAACTTCCTAGAGATCTTCAATGTGTCTTACAATAATTTGAGTGGAAAGACTCCGTTGATTGAACAATTTGCAACCTTTGACATCAACAACTACAGAGGAAATCCTTTACTTTGTGGGTATTCACAGGGAAGAAATTGCAGTGATGTATTTTCACTCTCTCCTAGCTCAAATGAAGGCAATGAAGCTAAGTTCGATAAGGAAGTGTTCTTTTGGAGCTTGGGCATGTCGTTTGGAATTTTTTTCATGGGGTCGATCACGGTGTTCTATATCAATCCTCAATGGTGTCATGTGTTGTTTGTGCTCTTCCATTTGCATATCTGTCGCTAGCTTCATCCATCATATTAGTATTTTTTTGTATAAATTTACAAGTTAATTTAAAGGCTTTTTTTACATGACCAACAAAGATCTATCTTTATCATTAAAGTTTTAAGCTTGGATGTTTTAATTTCTAAATTGTAGATGTTAACAGAAGAAAGTTTGATCATTGTATGTCATGTAATCGAAACAATATGCATATCGCGCATGAGTACATGTCGTCACTGAACCCCTTCCATATGCATGTGAACTTTTCATGTTGATTGCGAGCAATTCTAGTCCCAAAAAAGCATGTCGAAAAAAATTGCCCAACATTTCTTCATTTGTAGGAGTGTTATTGTTGGAGCTTGAAGTATATGCACCTGATTCGTTCACCTTTTCTCTCTTTGAATTGGAGTTCCCCATGTAGTAGTTGAGGGTTAGATTGAACTGAGTCATGCCATACATTTTCATTTGTGATAATTTGATTTAATAGCTACGGAGTAAATCTCAATGATCTAAAATAAGTCTGATGTCCATGGATACGTTTAGCTAATGCAGCGTTTTAGAGCTGTTCAGATAGCTGAAGCTATTGGAGTAGCTGAAGAGGTTAAATGAGCAGTTTAAAGTAGTGATTGAAATAAGAGTTTTCTTACTAGAAAAGCTACATGAGTGTTTGGTTGTAGTAGCTTTCCGGGTAGCTATATGAATTTAATATAGGATATATAATAAAATTAAAGGGAAAATGTAAATAAAAGGAATTGGGTGATCTACGTGAATGGATTGTACAAAAGAAACCAACAACAAATCCAACAATTGAAGTTGCAGCAACACTAGTCCTCAAATGGACTTGTAAGCACATGCATTGCAAAGATAGTATGCGTCTTTAGAAAACAACCTATAGCAAGAGATAAAAACAAATTTACAGTGAAAGTGAGAGAACAAATAGACTACAAAAATGGAAATCCTATACCAAACAATGACAGTATAGAGAGTACATTAAAAATAATCTAGTTATGACCTAGTAAAACAGAAGAATCAAGTTATTGCAACCAATATCCAAAATTAAACAAGAATTGATGTTTTTCGAATTTTGTTTTTCAACCATTAGTGAGAATGGAAATGACACCATCGCCATATACTCATATGTAGCGAAACGATAATAGTCATTTAAATAGATATGGACAATGAACATGACCTTCTTCACAAAGAACAAAGAAAGGCCTCCTCCACAATCTCTCTCGTATTGATTAACTAGGATCATAGGTGAGATTTCCTCGGCGGCAAATTCCTTGTCCTCACCCTTGTAGTTGACCACAATAGCTTACAAGGATTAATAAAATTATAAAACCAACAAAATATAATAGATTGATAGATAAGAAAGCCATACAATAGCTTATAATTTCTTAAAAGAATGCAACAGTAAGCCTATGCTCTAAAAACGAATGCAGTAGTAGGTATTTAGGATGTTAGAACTTTGCTTCCAACTTCTGAATATTTAGAGAATCAACTTCTGAATTGAAACCTAAAGTCCTTAACTGATTTTTTACATCAGCTTTGGAAGGCTTTTGTTTTCTCAAATAATGGTCCTTGTGTAGGTTTGAACATGGGAGAGAATGAGAAATGATTCATTGTGTGTTGTCCTGGTTGATCTTCTATAGTGAATTCTTAGAATGAAGGTAATCTTTCACTCCCCAAACACTAGTTTGGTACCATATAATCAACATTTGATTTTTCAGCAACATTAATTAAAACCCATATACTTGAAATCCCCAAATTTAACCCCTAATTCAATATCAATCGTGTTGGTCAACAAGTTCATCAATTCGCACCCCACAATTGGATTAAAAAAGTGGAAAAGAGGGGAGGAATAGGGGCCTTTTTTCATCTATGGATATCTGATCTTGTTTGATTGATCTGAATGATTGGCCGATCTGAATGATTGGCCTTAATTCGAGAGGAAGAATCATTATTTAGTAAGTGTCCTTAATAGCCTCTTCCTCAGCCTTCATATGCCCCTTGCAGTGATTGATCTGAATGATTGACCTCAATTCTGAATGATTGGCCGCCCTATGCAGTGAAGATTTTTCTTCTTCTCTTCAATGTTGTGCTTCCTTGCCCCTTCATAACCTTTTCCTCCGCCTTCATATGCCCCAAAACATGTTTCCTAAGCTCTTCCAAGATCCCATCCTAGGTCGGAATGTAACTCTGCAGAATAGACACTAAAAAGGCATAGATTTTGAACTCGAATACTTCACAAGCAAGATATGAAACTAGACTAAAACACATGCAAAACTCCTAAATAAATGCAATAAGAAATACCTATAATGCATATATGAAATATGCATTATCAGGGCGTCAGACAAATTAGGATTGATGTTCAAAACAAGTGGTCAGACACAAATCATTAATTGACGTGAAATAAGAAGTCGAACACGAATTAGGATTGATGTTATCAATCCTACATTCAAAAAAATTCAAATCCTAAATCTTACAAATCCATTTCCAAATTCTAAATTCCGATCGGCCAATCCTAATTCCAAAAACCTAACTACTAAAGCCTAAATCTTTGAAATCAAATCTAAATAATGCCAAAAACCTATATGAAATTGAATAAATTATACCCGATTTCGCAATTAGAACATAGAAGAATAGGGTTTTGTCTTGATCATGGGACAATTGAAGAGTGTGCCGCCTGCAACCGAGCCTGGGAGGATAGAGCGACAACCGATGGTGGTAGGAAGGAGGATGCAGTTGGAGGGGGGGGGGGGGGGGGAGTCTGGGAGACGAGGGTGGTTCTTGGTCGTGGTTCCGATGCTGGCAGTCGCCGGTGGCCTGAATCGGCCGAATGGATGTGCCGACGTTGCGAAATGGCGAATCACCCAGGGCTCTTGTTCCGAGTAAGAAACCAGGGCAACTGTATTCTCCTTTTTCATCTTTTGAAACAGTACATTTCAATTCCATTTTTCATTTTTTTTTCTTGCAATCAGCGTTCATCCCCTAAGCCTTTTTCATTATATATATGGAGGCGAGGGTCTGTTTGACATCACCTCAGGTCCAGCCCTGCTGATACATCGGTGGAAGATGAGGTTTATGCTTGTCGGCGAAGGTGGTTGTGTGATTTGGGAGGCTGAGTGGTGGCCTGTCATGCCGAGCGCACGGTGGCTCCAAATTTTCTCATCGAGAACCTCCGGCATCCAACTCCGACCACCACATAGCCGGTCAGCCTCTCCTCCTCTCCTCTCCTCATCCATTGAATCATCAAGTATGTTTATGCAAACCCCTAATTTTTAGGTTTTATTAATTCGATTAAATTTGTACAATTTTATAATTGAATATATTGGTGAAATTATAACTTGTTTCTGATGGATTTGTGGTTGAATTAGATTGATTGAGTATTTGTCTTGGATTTGAGATTATTGTGCTTAATTGTGAAAATTGCAAAGTGGTTCTTCTGAATTTTTGTTGTTGGAACTAGTTGTTGGTTGCTACCATTGTTATATCGGTGCATGAATTTTGCTCATAGATAAAAAAAACCGAGAGAGATAATGCAGGAACTCGTAAATTATGGGGTTGGGGTTTCAACATGGAACTTTAAATTTTAATCATTACAAATTTGATTCTTCATTCCATATTAAACAATATGTTGGAACGAATAATGAGTCATTTCAATTTGATATCAAATCGCAAGTTTTAATTATGTAACGACCCGAATATAATAATCCAAGTTACATTTCGAAGGTTGGATATCTACTTTCGGAGCTTGCAATCCAAGTATGGGTCGAGGTTTCAAAACTAAAATTTTAGACTTGAAAGAGGGGATTTCGAACCCCAAAACAAGTGGTGGGATGAATGTCGTCAGGGTCAGCCGCAGGGGGGAGAGGGGCGCCCATCGCATCGATAATTCTAGGTCGGACAACTTCTTGCAAACTGGAGGCTACGAGGGCGAGGATGTGAGAGCATCAATCTGAGGAATCAAATCAGCGTACGGGATAGAAGGGAGAAGAAGAAGAGTGAGGTGCTAAGGGAGGATGCAAGGTTCGACGGGAGAAGAAGCGCGAGGCTGCGAGGTGCGAAGGAATCAATTCAGGTTTCCGCATACGGGAGAGAAGGGAAAAGAAGCCCGCTACATGTTCTAGCTGTGAGGTGCGAGGCGCGGTGGCAGTGCAAGGCAACTGGCGGGGGATGGGGGTGGCGGGCCTGGCGGCTGAATCCGCTCGTGTGCTACTCAGCCAAGAAGGGTAAGTTTTCCTTAATTTGAGATTGTTTGAATGTATATACGCTTTGATTTTGTTGAAACTTGAATTGATTGGAAGAATTGAAATAGATTTGTTAGATTAGGGTTTGAGATTTGAGGTTGAAATATGAATTGGGGGTTTTGTTGAAATATTGAATTGATTTGGAGAATGGAAATGAATTTTTTATATTAGGGTTTGAGATTTGAGGTTTGAAATATGAATTGGGGGTTTTGTTGAAACATTGAATTGAATTTGAGAATTGAAATGGATTTGTCATATTAGAATTTGAGATTTGAGGTTTCAAATAAGAATTGGAGGTTTTGTTGAAATGTTGAATTGATTTGGATATTTAAATGTATTTGTTAGATTAAGGTTTTAGGTTTGAAATATGAATTGGGGGTTTTGTTAAAATGTTGAAATCGCACAGTGCACACAAGTGGCTCAGCACCTAATCACACTAGCGTGCAAATGATCTCTTCGAGGTACTATTTGGTATTGTGTCCTTTGTAGGTTGTATTGATTTTTTGTTTTTTCCTTTAGAAACCTAAGAAATTACACCTCCTTTAACAAGTTTGTACCTATTTCACCTTGATGACATCTAATTTAGTCATATTTTAGGGTTGCATTTGCATATTAGTTTAGAGCATTTTCATGCATATTTATCATATTTTATACTTTATTTAGTTTATTTTGTATTTTCGGAGTCTACACCGAGTTATTATTGATTTCAGGCACTTTGAAAGTGATATTGTCGAAATTCAAGAGTTGATGTGAAGGAGCAAACATGAATGGAGTGGACTTGAGGAGCTAAATTGTCAATGGTTGAAGTTTCTAAACTTGGGGGTTGTTTGATGGAATTAACTTTATAATTGGGTGTTGGGTTAGATTTTAAGTATTTAATTTCATGGGCTGAAATTGTAATTTTGTTAAACTTACATTATATATACCCTCATTAGAATGAAATTGAGGACTCTTTTTTCGGACTTCGGAGCCGCGCAATGGCTTTGGCCGGCATAGATTTAGGTTTCGATTTAGTTTTTCTTAATTGATTTTGGTATTGCCGTTTGGATCGAGGACGAAGATTTCTGGTTTGCATTTTATTTTAATCATGTCTTTAATTTATTTTATTGCTTTCTATATTATGTTTAGATAAATTTTCCGTTCTAGGGTTAGGGTGAACCCGACAATGCCGCAAATTGTTTGATTTCGATGGTTGCTTGAGCTTAGTCTTAATTTTATGAATTGATTTGATCCTATTTGCTTAACCTAATTGATGTGAATCGATTAGAATCCTTTTTAGATTCAAGATGCTACCGCTGCGAATTGAAATTGGATAAATAGATGAAATTCATGAGCCCGAAAGAAGGATTGGTTTCAATCAGAACCCTAGGATTGAACTTGAGGAATCAACAATTGTTATTGTGACATTTAAACGATTGTTGAGGACTCTTGAGGATTAATAAATTATCGTAGATTATTAGGTGTGAATCAGTTAGGTGGAGCGCGACAGCGAAAGTTTAATTGATTTTCTCCTAAGATCTATAAAGAGCTTAAATGGTCGAGATTTGGTTAATTTAGACACAATTACTACAACATGCGACAACTGAGTAGTGATGACTTTAGATAATTTACCTTCAATTTTACATATTAAGAAGATGAAGTTCGAGTGAACATCGAGTTGAATTCCTTGTGGCATTGTCGTCGGAATCCTTAACCCTGGAATTACTTCTCATATATATTTTCTCCATAATCTTGCTTGTTTTCCTTAGTTTAGATTAAAATCAAATCCCTCTTTCTTGACTTAGCTTATTAGTTCTAGATAACAATTGATACGTATATAATCCCCGTGCTCGATATCCGTATACTGCAATTGATCTCGTATTCTTGCGAGGTTGGTTCAGGCTACACTATTCTTGTGTTGGTTTAGACCACATAAAGTTTTGGCGCCGTTTCCGGGGATTATTGATAGTATTGGTTGTTTCTATAACTAGTTTGCTAAGTCTTTCTTTTGCTTTTGATTTTTTTTTTCTTTCTTTTTGTGATTTCAGGTGTGTTCTTGTAGAGATGAACAACGTTCTATATTGTGATGTTTTTTCATCGGTTGGTCATGCCACTTTGGAAAATCAATTCTCGATGTATGAGAACCATGCTCATTGCGAGTTTTGCGGAGGTTTTGGGCATATGATCTCTGAATGCACGGTGTTGTGGGCCCCCATCTACGAGGATGCTGATGATATGTACCATAGGTGCAATTCTGATGAGTATTATGAGAGAAATCACGCTTATGAAAGGGCTCCGATAGGATTTCAGGTTCGACCTCCACAACCTCCTCCCGAGCAAAGTTCTTATTCACACCTATCAACGGAGGAGCTACTCGCTAAGATTGCGGCAATTGAAGCTCAAATTTCTCAACTTACCAAGAATGCTCAAACTGCGCCAGAGAGCCTCTCGAGCCAAACAGATGTCAGTGACAGTGACAATGACAATTGCACTGTCGTAACTATTGAGATTGAGGAATATCTGGAAGAGCATATACATGAGTCTAAAGTGTCTGAGATTGATGATCTTGTGGAGGGGGAATCCAGAGAAGCGCCCGAATTAGTTGTTCCCCGAGTATACATGTCACCGTCGCTATTTTCTGAAGTGATGGTTTAAGAGAATGTTAAGGAACGATTCGGAGCGTTCGCTGGACTACTCTCCAAGTGGCATATAGATGACATTTCAAAGGAAGTTCTCGTTGACATACCGCCATACACCAAATCCCAAGAGGAAGTTTTTCTATTCGAAGAGGGTGGTAACGATGAACACACAAAGGGACAAGATGCTAAGGAGAAGAGCACATCTTTCGGGAGCTTGAGCTTCAATGGATTCCGATTATATCGCACCGAAAGGACTTTACTAGATGGGTGGATCGAGCAATGGACCATCCATTCGGGAAGGTTCAAACGTTTTCGGGGTCAACATGAGGTAAGATGTCCTTTTCTTTTATTTAGTTAAGATTGTTTGTTATTTTTTTTTTTTAAAAAAAAAAAAAAAAGGCAAAGCACGCCCGTGTGAACTGCCGCGCGGCCACGCGTTCAGCTCCTGTTGTTCATTCAACAAACAAATCAAAAAAAAAAGAGAAAATAAAACAAACTTTCCGTCTATCCATCACTTTCCCTTCTCTCTTCCCGATCCTCTCCTTCACCGCTGAACCCACCGCCGAACCCACCGTCAGCACCACCCGACGGACAGCAGCGAGCCACCCCTCTCCTCCCTCCTAACCCTCACCGGCCCTCTTTCTCTTTCCCCGTTTCTCACCTCATCACCTCTCCTCCTTCGCCCCAATCGCCGGCGAACCACCGTCGCACCACCCCATCCAGGCGCTTTCCTCTTCTCCCTTCATTCTCGCCACCTCTGCCTATCACCGCCAGCAACCTCTCCTTCCCTCGCTAGATCCCTGTCCGGCGTCACTCCACCACCCAGTTCGCTTCCGTCCCCTTCTCTCTCTGTTCGCAGCCTTTTGCTGTCGGAATTGATAGCCACCAGTGCTCACCAGCATCACCGAGCACCTACCTCAGCGCCCGCTTCCAGCATCATCGATCGCCAGCGCCTCCGCTCGCCCTCAACCTTCACCGCTACAACCACAATCAAGGCCTCACTAGCTGCCTCGACCACCTCACTGCTGCTTTCAGTGAGCCCTGATTTCAAGCCTTCGATTCCAAGTTCTGTCCGTTATCCGCAGGTATCACGACAGTTAATTTCTGTATTGTCGGGCTGAGAATCATATTCTCATTTGTGCTGAACTGTGTCAAAATTGCTAAATTAATGGAGTGGTCGATTGTGAGGTTTAGATTGCTTCGACTTGGGTTGGATTTTGACTTATGTGCTTAATGTCATAGCAATTTAGCCAAGTCATCTAACTAATTTGAGCTTTTTGATATGTCTGTTGAAGCCTTCTATTGATTTTGATTGGAATTGCTGATCTTGAGATGTTGTTTTCTTGTGCACTGGTGCTAATCTTCTGGTCTTAGTTGTGCTCAATCATGACAGCTTGATATACAAATTTTGGTTTGGCTGATTTTGTTATGTTGGAAAGGTTGATACTTGCTTGTTTCATGCTCCCTACGTCCACCAATTTATGAGATTTTACTTGCAAATAATGGATGAGCATGGGTTGATTTATTTGTTGCTATGTTGTGTTTTGCAATTCCCATGACTCTTGATCATTCTCCTGGACTAAACTACTTGTAACACACAATGCTTCTATTTAGTCTGTTTGGTCTTAAGTCTCTTTACTCTTTTTTTTTTCCCCCTGACTTAGCTTACTTGACTGGTGTTAATCCTAGCTAGATTGTGAGACTTTGAAGTGATATTCTACTCCATGGGCTGATTGAAATCTCCTTGTTATATATGAAATCAGCTGAGTTTATTTTAGTCTCAAGATCTTGGTGGTTTGTTGATATGTGCTATGAGGCATCTAACCATACATATTTTTGCTAGCACTATGCTTTTGTATGAATTAAGAGTGTGGTTTGACTATCTTTGTTGCTGAAATTGATCACTTTAGCTCTTGAAGTTTAGTCATATACACTAATTGTTTGAAGTGTTTGCTACTTGGCTCGGTGATTTCTAGCACTTTGTCTATCTTGGAGTTCGTTTGTTTATCTCACGCTCTCTTTGTCCGTATCGATTTTTCATGAATTGAATCATAAAATATGGATGAGCATGATCTAGAGGGCTGATTTTATTGAGTTGATGTTTTTGAGGAGTTTTTGTGCTGATTTTTGGTGATTATTGGATCTTGGTTGCTGTGTGATATTATTTGTATTTGTTAGGCTTGTGTCTGCGTTTGTTCTTTGTGTTGTGTACAGACCAAATGACAACGGAGATGCTGCCAGAATTTAATTAAATATCACGGATGGTTCAATACAACTTGCACTACTACCTCTTGCTTGAATTGCTCGATTTTGTCTGAATGTTTGGTGAGTTCCTCTTCCCTTACACTTTCTTTTTCTCTACTTTGGGGACAAAGTAGGATTTAAGCATGGGGTGGGGGTAACTCACTTGTAATTCACATGTAGCTCATGTGTAACTCCGTTTTTGCATATAATTTTTAGCATGTCTTTTATTTTATTTTTATTTTTCTTTTTTTTTTCTTTTTCATGTGCATTTCATGCATTGCATTTGCATATAGGTGTCTTGAGATGAATCCTTGCTAATAAGAATTCCTTGCTCTTCTTGAGGAACTTGTTATTTCCTTGATTGAAATTGGTTGATGATATCCTCTAAGGCATGTTCAAAAGCTTGTGATGATTTGGATATTTGGATTTATGCTATAATTCTTTCAAAACTAATCATCTTGAGACTTGTTGAGATTGAGATTCTGAGACAAAAGCATGTGAGCTTCTGAGCCTAGGACTCACATCCATGAGTCCTCTTTTCTTTTGTGTGTGAATTGCTCATCTTGATTGCTTTATCTTCAAAGCTTGCATTAGAACCTGCCGAGGTCACATATATGAATTGTGCGCATTGCATAAACATGATTGAGGCAATTTTTGTTAGCCTATTATTCCCTTCCTACCCATGAATATATTCTTTGCTTGAAGCCCGTTGAGCCTATTTGCCTATTCATTGTAGCTCCACGAGAGTATCCTTAAGCCTGTTTTAGCCTCATTTACCCATCCGGGAATTAGGATAAAATAGATTTATCTATAGTTTTGTGGACAAGAAGAAATTTGTGCTTTAAGTGATTATGTATTTGAGTGAGGGGTAGGGTGCTTAAATTGTAAGTTTCTTGTGATGAAGAAATAAAAAAATGAAAAAGAAAAGAGACAATGGAAAAGATGAAAAAAAAAAAGAAGAAAAAAGTGAATAAAATTCTTCATCACTTGAGAAATGTTTGTGAAAAGGGAATGGGTTTTCAAAGTTGTGAGTTCTGAGCTGATTTGATTAGGTGATGTGGTTGTTGTGAGAGATTTGGTATGCTTGTGGAAAAGAAGTTGGAATTGTTGTTGAAGTTTAGGAAGTAGTTCTATTTCCCGAATTTAGCACCACATGACTAAAGAATTCATACCTTTTGTTTCTTACCTTGGCCCCATTACAACCCATGAAAAGACCTCATGATTTATGTTTTTGTGCATAGTCTAAGTGATGGAGAATAAGGACGCTGATGCAAGCCTATGGTAGATGAGTTTTCATGATTTGAGCCTGAGCGATATTGATACCATAAACACAAGAGTGAGAGCGTTCCACAAAATTTATCCTATGTGAGGTCTTGGAGTTGATGTCTTGACTTGTCTCTTGAATGATTTGCTTATTCATGTTTTTGAACCCAATGTATAGATCTAAATAAGCAAATGCATAGCTTGGATAGAAATCGAAATCCTTCTTGTGAAATCTTTCAACTTGTTCTTGCTTGAGGACAAGCAAGGTTCAAGCATGGGGTGATTTGATGACATCTAATTTAGTCATATTTTAGGGTTGCATTTGCATATTAGTTTAGAGCATTTTCATGCATATTTATCATATTTTATACTTTATTTAGTTTATTTTGTATTTTCGGAGTCTACACCGAGTTATTATTGATTTCAGGCACTTTGAAAGTGATATTGTCGAAATTCAAGAGTTGATGTGAAGGAGCAAACATGAATGGAGTGGACTTGAGGAGCTAAATTGTCAATGGTTGAAGTTTCTAAACTTGGGGGTTGTTTGATGGAATTAACTTTATAATTGGGTGTTGGGTTAGATTTTAAGTATTTAATTTCATGGGCTGAAATTGTAATTTTGTTAAACTTACATTATATATACCCTCGTTAGAATGAAATTGAGGACTCTTTTTTCGGACTTCGGAGCCGCGCAATGGCTTCGGCCGGCATAGATTTAGGTTTCGATTTAGTTTTTCTTAATTGATTTTGGTATTGCCGTTTGGATCGAGGACGAAGATTTCTGGTTTGCATTTTATTTTAATCATGTCTTTAATTTATTTTATTGCTTTCTATATTATGTTTAGATAAATTTTCCGTTTTAGGGTTAGGGTGAACCCGACAATGCCACAAATTGTTTGATTTCGATGGTTACTTGAGCTTAGTCTTAATTTTATGAATTGATTTGATCCTATTTGCTTAACCTAATTGATGTGAATCGATTAGAATCCTTTTTAGATTCAAGATGCTACCGCTGCGAATTGAAATTGGATAAATAGATGAAATTCATGAACCCGAAAGAAGGATTGGTTTCAATCAGAACCCTAGGATTGAACTTGAGGAATCAACAATTGTTATTGTGACATTTAAACGATTGTTGAGGACTCTTGAGGATTAATAAATTATCGTAGATTATTAGGTGTGAATCAGTTAGGCGGAGCGCGACATCGAAAGTTTAATTGATTTTCTCCTAAGATCTATAAAGAGCTTAAATGGTCTAGATTTGGTTAATTTAGACACAATTACTACAACATGCGACAACTGAGTAGTGATGACTTTAGATAATTTACCTTCAATTTTACATATTAAGAAGATGAAGTTCGAGTGAACATCGAGTTGAATTCCTTGTGGCATTGTCGTCGGAATCCTTAACCCTGGAATTACTTCTCATATATATTTTCTCCATAATCTTGCTTGTTTTCCTTAGTTTAGATTAAAATCAAATCCCTCTTTCTTGACTTAGCTTATTAGTTCTAGATAACAATTGATACGTATATAATCCCCGTGATCGATATCCGTATACTGCAATTGATCTCGTATTCTTGCGAGGTTGGTTCAGGCTACACTATTCTTGTGTTGGTTTAGACCACATCACACCTCCTTCGACCCGCTTGAGACTACCCTACATTGGTCTTTTGGAAAAAAAATTCTGCCCCCCTCCTCCAAGAAAGCCTGCGGCCGCCACTGAATTTCATTAGGTTTCACCTCGCCAAAAGTAATAATAACCCAAACTAACAGACAAACTAGCAACCTGGTATAGCGGATATAAGGGGTCGAACACACAGAGAAATAAGTATTTCAATGCAATATGTATTTGCTAATTATGAAAATAAGGATAAGATAGGAATGTAAATAGGCAATGAGGAATGTAAATAAACTATGATAAAGATATGAATAAGAAAAAAGAGAAGATAAAAGATAAGAGTGTGGTTTCGCCTACAATTCGTAACATTGGTTGATTTACTTGATCCTTGAGGTGATTTCAATATCATTCCTAAGCCTATGTCGACTATCTTTAATCGATTATTCCGTAGAGAGACAATCATCTTATTCAATATTACTAAAGAATAGCACTAACGATTCGAGTACTTAAGACCAATTGACATATCGGTTCAATGCAATTAGGAAACAAAGGAACAAACCATTCGACCCTAATAATGTCTACTCGACATAGATCAATTGTTATCATCCATACAAAGGCATAGAAATATTACTAAATCAATGACTTCGTTTGCTATCAAGAAACCAACAATGGATTCATAGCCTAGATGTGAATTCTATTTAGATGCGCGGTCATAGAAAGAATCACAAATATAATCAATGAAGAACAAGATGATAAATAAACTCATGAAAAACATAGAAATCAAGTCTCACAATCAGCTAACCAAGTCTTAAATCATAACAAAACCACGAGAATTCTTGGCAAGCATAACGTACCTTGAATCCCTAAACATAAATCCTCTCATCTCTCTTTATGTGAATATGAAATTAAGTCAATGAATGTCTCTTCAAACGGCTGAGAATGAGTCTTAATATAGCCTAATGGTTCGACAAAACCCTAAAATAAAACCGGCTAAAATAATATTATAATAATAGGAAAGATAGCTTCTCGGCATATCTCGCAGGTTTGGAAATAGTAGACCGGCGGGCGCTGGTATTTTAGCGGCGATCGCCGCTTATGTGGTAGCGACAGCTTCGACAGGCTGAACTTGTAACGCACTTTCTGGAGTCATCGTTCATCCGATTGATGCATATAAATATGACTTGGAAAGCTCTTTCCAAGCACTACAATTATCATGAAGACCTCATAAGCTAATTCCAAATTCTCAGAACCTTAAACATGGGATTTCTCCATGTTCTCCATTTCCGCGCTTGTTCCTTAGCACTTCATTATCCATTTGCTCCATGCTTTCTCCACCTTTCGAGTCCGGATCATAAGATCTACAAATAAACACTAAAAACTAGTATATTCCGAACTACGAATACCAAATGATCAAGAATGTGAATAAGCTTATCAAACATGCAATATGGATACTCTAATGCACTAAGACCTACCTACAATGCCTATATAAAATATGCATTATCAATAAGCGATAGGGCCGTTGGGTACCCCGAACCTGTCCTACTTGTCTATGTCGCTCAAAATCGTTTACGCTCAAAGTGCATAAACAAAGGAAATCCAAAATACAACTCTCCACAGTAGAGTCGGGTCGGTCAAAACCAATGTACAAGGAAAACGAGTATGAAAATATCAACCAAAGTATAAAAGTCTAGTGATAAGTGAGTCTCTCGGTCAGCTGAAAACCCATAAGAACCCTCATCATGGAAGCCCGCAACAAGCAAGGATCAAATACCTAAAACTAACCATGAAGTCAAGCCAAGAGACTCATGCGGACCCTAAAAACCTCACTGAGGGCATACAATATGCCTATGTAATGGCTCGGATTTTAAAATCCAAATTTTCGGAAAAAGAACATTAAAAATGAATTTAAAGCGGATATTTCAAGGAAAACTCGTACTCGATTTAATAAATCAAACTCAAAATTCTTAAAGTAAATTCCGGCCCAATTTCAACTTTAAAGATCGATTCCGTCTTTCACCCCGACATTAAAAAAATTCCTTCCGTTGGCGATATCCTATTCGGGTTTTAAAATTTCAATTGATCGACAGAACGGATTTCGTAATATATTCCAGGTTTTTAAAATAAATTTGTTTGGGGGCACTACTCTCTTGTCTTCTTCCCTCCCTCGTTACCGATTTGCAACTCTCAAGGCCACAAATAGCCCCCATCTTCCCTATTCTCTTTCTATTAGGACAACTAGATAGAGCTAAAATTGACTCCCTTCCCTCTGATTCATCTGTAAACTAAAAACAAAACAATAAAGCCCCTTTTTCTTTATACCTCTTCCATGCCAGTCAACCCATTCTCTACTCAGACCCACAATTGCAGAAATCCATTCTTCTTAATCTTCCTCCTTAATTTGAAACACATACACGACATCCTCCTCAATTTTTTTTTTCTTATCTTCAAATCCCACACCCAACGCCACCAATTCCTCCCTCATTGAGCTTGTCGAGAGATTGAGCTCAAAAGCTCCCCCATTTCAATCGGACACACCGCCACCACCACTTCCTGTCACCTTTATCACCTCACCACCGTAGTCACCTCCCCATCCGTCCCAGTCTCCTCGCCGGCCGCCACCACCGAGCCCATCCACTCCCCTGTTTTTGGAGCCACCCTCTAGCAGCTCCTTCTCTCCCCCTTTCCGTCAAGCAGCAACAGCAGTCAGCAGCTACCTTCCGTGGTGTCCGACGTCGACACGAGCAGCCACCAAAGCCGGAGCCGCCGCCATCCTCTCCACTTCTCCTATTTCCTTCTGAAAATGCTGGTAAGAATCCTTTTCCTCTTTCACCCTCAACAACTCAAAAGTTCCACCTTTATTAACCGAATCTTCAACCCAAGTATGAGAAACCTCCCCCGAGCCATCGACGAGCCCCAATCGACTCCGGCAAAGTCCACCTGTGAACAGTGGCGGAGCCAGGATCAAATCCAGGGGGTTGTTAAAAAAATTTCGTACATTTTTTTATACTTATTAAGAAGATTTTTACAAAAATATTGAATAAATACTAAAATTGTGCTATATTTATGATATCTTTAGTTAAATAGTTGAAAGAAACAAAAAAAAAATGTAGGTAAAAATCAAGAAGAATTAATTTTAAAACAATATTGAAGGAAAACATTAAATTTAAATATGACATGACATTTTTTAATTGAAATAGTTTAGAGAAACTAAAAATATACAAAGAAATACTTAAATAATTATGTGAAATAATGATATAATAAAACAAATAAAAAGTGATGAGTTTGAGAATTGAACCCAAGACCATTTAATTCCCTTCCTTCCCTTACCAATTGAGCTAGATAACAATTCTACATCAAATATCACTTAAAAATCTTATATTACCTTAAATATACTAACTATATGTAAAAAAAAATGTATTTTTTTTTCCGGCTAGGGGGTGCTCGAGCAACCCCCCCCTCCCAGCTCCGCCCCTGCCTGTGAAGCTTTGGAAACCTCGGTGAGAACCCCTTTCTCTGGTTGATTCTGCGTCCTTGGGTGTCGGGTGGGATGTCGGAGAGACTGGGCGAGGTGGGACGGAGCAAGGCCGCCGCCGACGAGCCTCCCCGTTCCTCCTCTTCTTCTTCTGCCGAACCCAGGCCTTTCTTTCTCTTTGTTTTCATTCGTTCTAAAAGAGGAAGAAGAAGGGATGCGGGCCCCACTTCCACTTCAACTGCCATGTCACCATAGGGCCCCCTTATTTCCCCCTTCCGTTGGGATTTCAGATTTAAAAGAATGGGAGAGTGGTTGGCCTTTGGGCCTAATTTTTCTGGGCCTTGATGTTGGGTTTTAATTAGGAAATGTATTTGGGTCCATTCTTCCATTGAATTTGATTTAGGGATTAAGAAAGAAAGGGTGAGCTCGGTTTGGTAAATTATAAAATAAAAGGGGTCGGTTTGTAATTTTTATAAAATAAGGGCAGTTTTGGCAGATTAATAAAGGAATGATTTTATTAAAAAAAGTGGTTGAGATTTTAAAGGATTTGAAAATATTTTATGGAAGTGTTTAGAAAGAAAATGGTATTTAAAATATTATATAATATCATTGGGATTTAAAATATAAGATATTATTTTGAGATTAAGATATAAAATTTGATTTCTAGATTAAAGATATGGTGATTTAAAAATATGATATTATGAGACTTGGATTTTAGAAAAAGGAATTTGACGAACATTTTCCAACACTACTAGAATACTGCAATTAGACATCATATGATTTAAGTTTGTCAAAAAATCAACAGATGTTAAATTGATCTATTACATCGATAATTTTTTTTCTGATGTTTAAAACAGTTTACACAATGGTCAAATATATGGACAGATGTAAAATTATTAGTTTGAAAAAAATAAAAACACGCGCCTTTATTGAAACAGGCGGGATCAAAACACTTTGAAAAAAAATTAGAGTCCGGGCTTTCAAATTTGAAGGTAAAGTTAACACTTCAAAAAAATTGGAGCTTCTTTCTCAAATACCCCACTCCGTAGCTTTTAAGTTTTAACACTAAAAAAAATCTGACACTTAAATTTTTTTATCTTCTTTTCTCTCTCCCCTCACATTCAATCACCTCTAACCATTGGTCTACCTCTCTCCAGATCTGAGCCCCCAAACCCCCAACTCGATCTTCACCTCTCTCCAGATCCGAGCCTCCTCTAGCTAGCTCCGACGACCGTCCTCCTCGGTTCAGGGCTTCCTTCCTCCTCTGACCGTCCTCCTCGGTTCAGGGCTGCATTCCTTCTTCGACCGTCATCTCTATAAAGCCCATCCAGATGACATTCGAACCGCCCGCTGTGAAAATGGATGGTAGTTGAAGAACCCTAAATCGCCGACTCCTTAGCGGCCTCTCCCTCTCCACCCAGTTTCTTGTTTGAAAGGCATTAGATTTCCGTCTCTCCCAGCGAAATCATCCCCAGTTCCTAATGCTTACTTTTCTGTAAGTTCCCATTCGACGTTCCTTTCCAATTTGCGATTTCTCTCGCTTTCGATCATTGATATTGATGATGACCAGTGTTATCTTAATTTGTTTTTTTTTTGAATCCTGTTGCTGGATCTGAGCTCTTATCTTTGCAAAGTTGCTGAATTTTTTTGCTTTTCTTTCTTCCCCGGAGAGATTCGATTTAGTGGTGTGCATGCAGTTGCAGGGTGATTGAAACTGAGTTAAAATGGCCCCATTCCAGCGCTGATTTAGGGATTTCTATTTTTGGTGAATCTGAAAGGATGAGAGAGAATTAAAAGGCTTATTTGATTCATAGGTTTGTAAGCTAAATATGTCAAATCTGAATCCAAAAATTGGATGACTGGAGCTGCTTAATTTGTTTTGCATTCATATATAGTTTAGGCATTTTTTTGCATTTGCTATATATGTAACTTGAGATTTTGTGTGACTTTATCTGTTTTCCAATCTTCGTCCTCCTTGCTTTTCTCTTTTTTGTGCCTAAATCCCCAATGCTTTTTCCAATTCCTTTTTCTCCACACGTCTGTGATTCATTCTAGCTGTGTAGATCCATAGATGCTTTGTTGTTGTACTAAGTTTTGAGATGAGTTGCTAGCTTAAGGGTACTAGTTCCTGTTGTAATTGAAGCGGTCTGTCAAAATTCACAGTATCACTTGGATTAGAAAAATCATCTTGGTGTTGCGTCTCTTGAGGAGGGAATCCAGTTTGTTTGGAAAAATTTCCATGTTTCTCTAGATATATTTTTGTGATTTTGTCTACTTTGTTGGGGCAGAATCTGACTGCTTGTACTCCATTCACTGATCTAACATTATATTGTTGTGTTGTATATGTTGTCTGTCATTACATTGTTGGGCCAATTATCTGTTCCATGTTAATATCTTGCCTTTTTAGAATCCTCTTATTGGACATACTTGTGATCATTCGCACTAACGCGGGAATTTACTTGCAGGTACTATTCCATGTATGAGCATGTTGAGAAGTTAGCAATTTAGGACGTGAGATTAAGAAAGGGTTGAATATGTAGAAGGTGTGGAGGCAACACTATGGCAGGTATTTGTTAAATTATTCATATTGTCTTCATTGTTGGAATTTTCTATATTCATTCCATATAAGCTCACTTGTGCTAATTGACATATTTATATTTAAAAAAAAAACTTTTGTGTTGATCAACTCAGTATTGAGAAGCAACAGGTTTCGACTATGGAGTAGTAGTATAAGTTTGAACTTTGTAATAAAGATTGAAACAGGAGTGGGTGTTTCCTGGAACATTTTCTCATTCCAGCAAAGTGCTCAGTAGATGACTGAATTCCTTGCTTCGCATCCTCGAGTAAAGAAGGTGAACTATGGCGGTCTTCTTGAACATCCCGGGTGTTCCCTGCACTATTCCCAGGTACTGATATTAAATTCCAACTTCCGTCTTCGAGACAACGAAATTCCAGCCTATTTTAAGTGTGATAATCCTCCTTCAAGGTGGAAGGTGTAGATTATGTGCTTAGCTTTGTCACAGTATCAATGGCACTCTCGAAACATGTAACAAAGACCACTAAATACTTCAGCATTACAATGAGTTTCGGTATGAGTTCAACATCACCTTTCCTCACATTCCTTACATAGTATCGCCATAGCGTATATGTAAATATGCCTTCTTTATTCATTTTCAGGGAGTGTGAAGTCGCTGATAAGCTTGCCCTGCTTCATGTCTCATCCAACCATATCAGCAGCAGTTCGCGAGGCCAGAGGTGTGACTGAAGATCTCGTTCGCATCTCAGTCGGGATTAAAGATGTCAACGATCTAATTGCAGATTTGGACCATGCACTTATAACAGGATCCCTCTAGGAATTGGGTGATCTATGCTGTATACTCCATAACATACAAGGTTTAGCTCAATACATAGTGCTATTTTTTTTGGTTTAATATTCCCAATAAATTTGAAATAAATTGATCAAAAGAGATGCATAGAATTTTAATTGTGGCTTCCTATTGCACCCATCATTTGTATGATATGATTCCATTTAAATAAAGGACAAACAGAATATGAGAGATGCTAAATAAAAATCTAAAAGAAAAATGCCAAAACGACAACTAAGTTCTTATGCATCTTAGGTACCAAAAATGAAAATAGAGGTTGAGATCCTTCCTAACTCTCTTGTCTCCTTTGAATATTTGATTTTACGAGTAGCATAGTTGCAATGACCGGAGGTTATATCCAATTTGTCACTAACTTTTAGCTCTCTTAGAGGAAGTACCTATTCGCAGTTTTGTCTACCTCATGTTAGGTGCATCTTTCGGGTCAGTTGTGAAAGGAACTGGGCTCAAGGCTCTAGAGTTTGCTCTCTCAAAGTGTGACACAATTGATATGGATGGTTTCACCGTAGATCCAGGTTTCAAAGAATGGTAATTTCTCCATATTCAAACTGAGTTTGAGCTGTGATATTTGAGTGTGAGTAGTTTGGTATTTGAGTGTGAGTAGTTTGGTACTAGTGAGGGTGCTCTACTAATATTATAATTGAGGTTGATTTTTAAATAGCTTCATATTAATATTAAAGTCGAGGGTGACTACTTTAAACCGTTTCAAGATATCATTTATTTTTTTAATTACGTAGATGATTATCTTTCATTTTGTCTTTATTTTAGCAAGGTTGAAAATAACAGACATCAGATTATATGTGAAAATAGTAGTGCGTTCATACCTTTAACATCAGATCGTTCTTTGGAAATAGATGCTAGTATAATTGTACACATCAGTTCATTTATTTAAATCAATGTGCAATATCAGTTTGAACCTTAAAATGATATATAAACTGATATATATTTATCAAAATAACATCGTTATCTGCCAAATAAATTGATGTGTCATTGCAGCAACAACATCATTTTATTTTGAAAAAACTGATATAAATGTGAGAAATGACATCTTCTATATACAACTACAATGTGGTCGATTAAATGAAAACAATATAAAATCATAAATTATATATCGGACATGATTATAAACATGATCACTAAAACAAAAAATGTTGTCTATTTTGTATTAAGACATTACTTATTTTATAAATAAAGATGTGAATGTCACTTTTTTGCTTTAGGAGGACATCTTTACATGTTTTTAAATAACAAATCATGGATATTGATCAACAAGTGAATATGTCCTAAACAAAATTTAGGGGTTCTAATTAAGAAAAGACATTTGCTTACAACCGATGTGGAAAATTTGGATCTTTTACTACACGCACAAAGAGATCGGAATTTTTTTTGAAAGACATCTGTTGACAACAGATGTCTAATTGAAGTTTTCTAGTAGTGCAGGGTCGGAATTTCTAACTAGTTGATTCGGATTTTGAAATGGTTTGGAGCTAACTTGGGAATCTGATTTGTTCAATGACTGACTAGCATGATGTTATGATATGTGTGACTAATAGCATGACTTGCGGTGATTTATTATGCGAGGTTAAATGTTAGATAATTATGATGAGGATATATAATTATATGCTAAGTAAGAATATGAGATAATATCATGCAAATTGGCTGAGCATGAATTGGAATTATCTTAACCTGATGAGTTGGTGAATTTTATTGAATATGGTATGAGATGTTGAGATGATGGATTACGAGAGAAAGTTGAGACGATGAAAATGATGATGTGATGATTATTGTGTTAAGTTGTGAAGTTGTGTGTGTGATAAATCCTATGCTTTGTGTGACTTAGAGATAGACTCATTCATGTGCTTATACTTGTTAGGTGACCATCTGTGATGTATTGGATTGCATATTGCCTGGTTGATTGCCTTTTGCTGTTCTGCGGTACCAGGTAAGTCTCTTCGGAGCTTACTCAGATTGAAATAGAGATATTCCCTGCTTTAGGTGCATGATATACTAGGTGCTTGCATTCATGATCAGCATGCTATGTAGTACCATGATAGGTTGCATTGACCGTTGAGCATTCTATTTCTTTATGCGTATGTAAACAGAACGACCATTATCTGTTAAATATCTAGAGTCTTTGCTAGGGTCATAGGACGGCCCAGTCTCATCGAGTTTCGTCCTGAGTCACTTAAGTCATATGGCACCACCTCTACATATATTATGAGCATGATTGCGAAAGCTGCCTGTAGGCTTTATTTTTCTTGTGGTTACGGGTTGGGCTTGCGGGCCGCCCGATGATAATGGAATGCATTCACGAGCTGGCTAGTCTCCGCCCTATCGGGAAGGGGGGTGGAGGTAGGAGAGGGATATACCACTTGGTATTCTGTGATAAGACATTATTATTATTATGCACTTGATCTTAGAAGCATGTTAGTGTGTTAATGTTCCGCCTTGCATCTAGAAGCATCTTTATCAAGTATAGCATATATGTGTGCTTAGGGCCTGGGTGCAGAGCCAAAGTGGCCATTTATCTGATCCCACCCACTATCAATGTTATGCTTACTAGTATTGATGCTGATTTGGCTCCATGACTACGGGGTCTAACATGGAAAAAAAAAAAAGAGTTGAGACTCCGACTTCACCAATTTAATAACGGCTTGGATTTACGTAATTGGATAATGTTTTGACCCGGCTCCGACGTGGGAATCTTATGTATGAATTTGTAAATGTTACTGGTTGTATTATCAATTAATTTCACGACGTAGGTCATAGGACAGGTACAGGGGACTTACCCCGGGAATTCCAACGATCCTTCCCGGTTTTTGGGTGTGAAATCTAACTTTCAAAACGAAGTTGTTGTAGGAGGAAATCGAGTTCAAAATATAGTAAAATAAATCAAACCAGATTCGTGCCCACACAAATAATTACAAGACCTCCTCCTGATGTAGCAGCGGGAAGTCAGGATCGATCCTCGACAAAGCACGTCAGCGGATCTCAGGTAGCAGCAAATCTCACAGACAGAAAGACAGAAATAACAAAGAAAAGCGGAAAAAATAAAGCAAAGCACAGAACTTGGTCGATATCGACAACAGTCCTCGATATCGAGTACAGAAATCGACCAACAGTAACTAAAATCGACGAACAGAAAGCAGAACTAAGCAGAATAACCCAACGTCGAGTAAACTTTCCTCGATGTCGAGTAAAAACTACTCGATATCGACAAAAACTCCCCGGAATCGACAAAGTAACAGAAACTTAAAATCGCAACCTTTCGAACGCAGAACACAGAATTCGATGAAATAAATCAATAAACTAAAGACTTCTAAAGCCAGGGTATCAACACCACAACGATAACTATGCAAAATAACTCATAAAGGCATAAAAGATCATGCTTTTCATCAAATAACTTTCGTTATTAACAAATAGGAATATAGAGGCTTTCGCATAAACCCTAATTGTTACTAACCCTTTTCACATAATTAATCCAAGTTGTATTAAGATCACTTTCGCTTCCATAACACAAACAAGGATCACCTTCAACTTTCGCAAAAGAATCATGCTCGCAGGGATAGAAGATGAATTGCATAAAAAGATCGTACCTTTACCGCATCACCTCACATGGCTACCGTCGGGCTCACCCCGACCTCAGAAGTGGGTGGACTACTCGCTCTTCATCGCAATCGCAGACATCTTTGATGAAAAAGAACTAACTTGCATTAATAAACTTAACCAAACTTACAATCTCTACTCCTTCTCTCTCTACTTGTATTCTCTATGAATATATGAAAAACTAGCCCCATGGGCTTTATTTATAGGCTTCCAACCCTTGCTAATCAAGGTAAGAAAGTCTATCTATATCTATATCTATTTAGCTACTTACTTAAAGATTAAATAATGGAATAAAAGAAATAAATCAACTAGGACTATATCTAATTTGTGGATAAATCCTCCATGGAGTTGATAGATTTTGATAGGTCTTGATGGAATTTGATAGAATTTGATCTCGAAAATATCTCCATCGGCTTCGGGATAGAACCTTAACAAGATATTTTGACAGCTCGACGTCGGCCACTGGAATTTCCTCGATATCGAGTAGGATTCCTCGATATTGAGTAGCACCTTCTTCGTCTTCCGCTCTCAGTAGCTCGATGTTGGCCTTCAGGACACATGTCGACTGGATATTTCTTCGATATCGAGGAATTTCCTCGACATTGAGTAACTTTTCTCGGCTCCCAGCTCCTCTTATCGACTCCTAGTGCTCAGCTTCCTCGATCTCGGCTTCAGAGGTGGAAATCGACTTGGGCTTTTCTCGATATCGAGTAAATTCCTCGATATCGAGTAAGATGTGCTTCTTTCTTCTAGCCTTGCTCGATTCTGGTCAACTTTGCTGGAAATCGAGTAGCTTTACTTGATATCGACAAGCTTTAGTCGATATCAACTAACATGTTATCGGGTAGATTTCCTTGCTTTCAGCTTGATTTGTTCCGGTTCCGCTGCTCTTTGACCTTGGACTTCTATAGTTGACTTCGAGCTTTTCTTCCTTTCTCAGAACTGCTGTAAATCTTCTTAATAGCAATAAAAAAAAATTTATGAAATTTTTTTAGCACCCCCCTGGATTTGATCCTGGCTCCGCCACTGCATATACCTAAAAACATTACACGGGCATAAGATCAGAATGAGGCCCGCACTTGGCCGGTCCCCACAGACAAGCGCTCTTGGGTGAACTTTGTTGGCTTTTCGCCCTTCCCAAATAGTAATGATATCCTAACTCAATGCTCAAACCAAAAGGTTAGTATAGCAATAAAGTCCGGAGTCGAACCCACGGGGAAAAAAGGTTTCACTAATATAATTCTATCGATGATTTCTTATGACAATAGCAATAGTTTGTAGCACCTTGATGAAATAGAAAAGTAGAGTAAATAGAGTAATAATTGCAAAGTATTGAAAATAAGATGAAAAAGCGTTTCACCTGTAATTCTCGACAATAGTTGAGGTTCAAGATCTTAGGATTGATTTTAATATTATTTATAGAGTTTATATCGACTATCCTAATGTCGGTTGTTCAGCAAAGATACAATCTCTTATTTAAGGCAACATCACTTAAGAATAACATTAGCGATTCGAGTACTTAAGACCAATTGGCACATCAATTCAATGCAATTAGAAATCGAGGGAACAACCCACTCGGCCCTAACACATCTACTCGACATAGATCAATTATTATCATCTACTACAAAGGCATAGAAATATCACTAAATCAATGACTTCATTTGCTATCAAGAAACCAACAACGGATTCATAGCATAGATGCAATTCCTAACATGCTGATCAAGCATAGAAAGGAACACAAATACATATCAATAAGAACAAGATGATAAATAGACTCATAAATAACTAATTGAAATCAAATCCTCACAATTCATTCAACCATGTCTTCAAATCACAGGCGAAACTATGAGTTTAGCAACTCTTAGTCAAAAGAACGCTCATCTCTCTCTCTCTCTCTCTCTCTCTCTCTCTCTCTCTCTCTCTCTCTCTCTCTCTCTCTCTCTCTCTCTCTCTCTCTCCCCCCTATGTCTTACAGCAAAACCAACCATTCAATAGAGTCGTGAAAAACCTTAGAGAATAACATAATAATATAATAATGAAGTAGAATCTTCGGACTAAAATCGGCGTTTGCTGTCACAGAAGACCGGCGGGCGCCAGTGGAATCGCGACGGGTGCCTCTCCTCAGGCTCCACAATCCTTCATTATCTTCGACGTTGTGCTTCCTTGCTCCGTCGATGCTCCCTCTTTATCCTTCTTATGCTCCAAAATCACTCATTTAAGCTCCTCCAAGATCCCATCCAAGCTCGAAATGTAAAACTGCAGAATAAACAACAAAAAGGCGTAGATTCCAAACTCGAATACTTCACAAGAAAGGTATAGAAACAGACCAAAACATATGCAATACCACTACCAAAATGCAATAAGAACTACCTATAATGCCTATCTAAAATATGCATTATCAAGCACACATATACGCTATTCCTAATATCATGCTTTTAATGCAGGACATGATTTAACATACAAGGATGCTGGCACAGTAAATTGGGATCCCACATAGAATGCCATGTGACATGTCCCTCTCCTACCTCCAACCCCTTTCCGATAGAGCGGAGACTGGCCAGCTCGTGAATGAATTCCATTTATTTAAGCCCATTATTTATACGTCATCATGTCCATATAAATGAATCAAGCCCGCAAGCTCAACTCATAATCATGCTCATATTGGTGTTTCTAATGACTCGACTTGACTCAGGATGAGACCCGATGGGGTTGGTCCATCCTATGACCCCAACAACAACTCTAGTGACTTCACAGATAACGACCGTTCTGTTTACAAACGTATACAGAATAGGGATGCTCATTAATTGATGCAAGTCCTAGCATGGTACTACATGACATGCTTTTATGCTTAGGCAACACCTCGTATATCATGCAGATATATGCAGGGAAGTGGTTCTGTTCAATTTCAATAAGCTCTGAGAAACGACCTGGGTTTAGGAAACCCGGGTTACATTTCGAAAGATATAATCCTTCATTCGGATCTTGCGCACCGAGTGCAGGTTGAAGTTGAAAACCACAGATTAGTACCGAAAAGTGGGATTTCGAACCCAAAGCTTCGCTAGGTCCGTTGGAGACCCGAGGTTAGCACCCCTGTATCTGTCCTAGATCTAAGTCGTTGAAATCCTTTTAGTAACTAATCACCATAGTCTAAGACCAAATACAATCGTAATGCCTCAACAGAGTCGGGTCAAAACATAAATTTGAAATCCTGAGATCCCAAAACAATCATAGTTGTGATTATGGGGTCTGAGTCTCATAAGCTCTCTCTCATGCACCATACAAATGTCCCGCCAATCATAGAGTTATATGAGCATCATACACACATTCCTCATACCTAAAATCATTAGACGGGAATAAGGTCAGATTGAGGGTCGCACTTGGCTGGTCCCCATAGATAAGCACACATATACGCTATTCCTAATATGCTGGCAGGTTATGTGTGTGTGTGTGTGTGTGTGTGTGTGTGTGTGTGTGTGTGTGTTTGTGCGTGTGTGTGTGTGTTTGTGTGTGTGTGTGCGCGTGTGTGCGTGTGTGTGCGCGTGTTGATAGAGGAAATCGAGATTGCAAATAAAATATGAATAAAATAAAGCAAACCGATTCAGTTCCTAGCAAATAATGTTCAAGACTCCCTCCCGTTGTAGAAGCAGGAAGTCAGGTTTGATTCTCGAGGAAGCTGGTCAGCGGGTCTCAGGTAGCGGAGAATTCACGTTGGATTTTGACTTAGGAGATTCACTCGATATCGACCTGTATGCTCGATATCGACCAAATCCAGTCAATTTCTGGTTCCTGTGCAGAAGGCAGTCAATATCGGCCAAACTCACTCGATATCGACATGTATGCTCAATATCGACCAAGTTCTCGATTTCGACCTGTACCTGCAGAAACACAAACAAGTAGCGATTTTTGCTGGATCAAGTATTAGAAGTCGATATCGACCTGTGTTTGTCGAAATCGAGTAGGTAGCAGTGCGTAAATAAAAACCAAAGTTTTCGGATTGCGAAATAAACTATGTAAAAGAAAACTTCCGAGATCGGGGTTTGCAATGACAATAGCCATGAAAGCAGAATCATAAATCACAAAAGGCGGCAACTTTATCGATAAAGGAAAAGGCTTTTACCAAATCCGACAAGTAGGAATATAAACCTTTCGATAAATAACCCTAATTGTGTCTATTCCATTTCATAATTAGAATTTATAATCTTCCGAATAGAAATCCTAATTACTACCCAAGTTTTACAACATGAGTTCTTTAATTTCTCAATCAAAGATGAAGCACAAGGAATAAAATAAATAAGATAAAGTACCTTCTTTTGTAATTTGCTAATCCACCAGCATGGCTATCGTCAGGCTCACCCCGACCCTAGAAGTAGGTGGACTACTCACGTCTCATCATAGCAATCGACATCATTGATGTAAAAGAAACTTGAATTAACTATATTCAAAGTCTTTACAATCCCGGCACTCACACTTTTGCAAAATGCCAAAACCCTAAAACCTTTGAACTCCTAAACTATCTGTGGAACAACTTGCTCTAGAATTGAATGAATGAAAAACTAGCCCCATGGGCTTTATTTATAGGCCTTAATCCTTGCTAATCAAGGTAAGGAAATCTATCATCTATCTAAGGATATAATTCTAATTGGAAATAAATAAATCTAAATTGGTAAAACAAGATAAATCCTAAAGGGTAATTAAATGTTTCACCCTTAGGATAAATAAAAAGATAAAAAGATAAAATATCTCTCAAGTCTTCATGTGCAAGGAATCCTCCACTCGGAATCTGGAAAGGACTTGGAATCAACTCGTATTCGTCACTGGAAATTGATCGATATCGCCTAAAGTAGGTCGATATCGAGTCATCTTCTCGGCTTCAGCTTCTACTCACTCGATGTCGGCTTTTGTGGGAAATATCGAGCAGTCTTTAGTTGATATTGAGTTGAAGAGGTCGATATCGACCCGACTTCTTCTGTCTTTGTGCCTGCTGGTGATATCGAGTCGTCCCAAGATTTTCGACCACTACTCAGTGTCTCGTTCTGTTCTCAGCTTTGCTTGATGTCAGGTGCTCTTCCGTCAATTTTCGAGCTCCTTCAGTAGACATCAAGTGCTCTTCCAGTCCTTGTTGGTTTTGCTCCGATTTAGCTCCAAATTCTGCAATATTAAACAGAAAATTCTGTAGACCTCTATTTCTCGTAAATAAACATAAACTACACAAATTTGCTATATTCACATCCCAAAATGCATAAAATGATAGAATAAGGGGCTAAAATAAGTATAAAAACATGGCACAAATCATGGACATCAGTGCGCGCGTGCGTAAGACAGTAAATTGGGATCCCACACAGAATGGCAAGTGGCATGTCCCTCTCTTATCTCCACCCCCCTTCCCGATAGGGCAGAGACTGGCCAGCTCGTGAATGCATTCCATTTATTTAAGCACATTATTTGTTTGTCATCATGTCCATATAAATGAATCAAGCCCGCAAGCTCAACTCATAATCATGCTCATATTGGTGTTACTCATGACTCGACTTGACTCAAGACGAGACCCGATGGGGCTGGGCCGTCCTATGACCCTAGCAACGACTCTAGTGACTTCACAGATAACGTCTGTTCTGTTTACAAATGCATACAGAATAGGGATGCTCATTAATTGGTGCAAGTCCTATAAGGGTACTACATGGTATGCTCTTATGCTTATGCAACACCTAGTATCATGCATATATATGCAAGGAAATGGTTCTCTTGAATCTAAGTAAGCTCCGAGAGGAAACTTACCTAAATAAGCAGAGTAGCAAAAGAGTAGACCTAGCACACAACAAGTCACAATCACAGAGTATCATGTAGATACATACCGAGAATATAATGAGTCTACTTCGATGGCTACTCTAACACATATATCACACATATACAATCAAATATATACACAAGCTCGCATCATACATACTTTCCATTCCATCGTGATCAATCATCTGATAACATCATTCACCAACTCACAGGATAACAACAACTTTCATAACATACTTAGCCCAATTCGCATGCTTATCAGATCATACTCATACTCATTATGTATAACATTTCGCAAGATACTACTCGTGTTATCACACATCACTACGATATTATGCTATTAGTCACACAGACATGCTATTAGTCACACATTCGTAACATCATGCCAGTTAGTCACCGAACTGTCAGTCAGTCACCGAACAAGTCGAATCCCCAAGTTATTTCAAAACCGTTTCAAATCCCGAGTCAAATAGGTAGGACTTTCGACCTTTAAAAATGCTTGTTAAGTTCATTTTCCAAAACCCGAGTTCAATTCGTCAAGTCAAGCATTTCAAATCCCCAAAACATTCAAGCGGCTTTCGAAAGCGTTCATCAAAACCCCAAGACCATCAAGTCAATCCCTCGGCAAAGGGGTGTCTCGCCGCGGTGAAACATAGTTTTTCCATGGCAAAACAATCCCAACGAGTACCCCGTGGACTGGGGGTCTCGCGACCACGAAATAGGGCTCGCCCCTACGAGAGAGACTCTCACCGTGGCAAAGCCGGGGAGCCCCGAGTTCTAACCCTGAGCTCACATTCGCCGCGACAAAGAAGGTCACTCTCTGCGGCGAGAGCAGTGGCGGATCCACGCGGGGGCTCGGGGTGGCTGAAGCCCCCCGCTATCCTCTGTTAGTTCGGTAATATATATAAAAGAAGAAGTCTAGAATCATTAAGTTAACCTGGCTCAGTGGTAAGACACGGAATGTCATGAGCATTTTAAATTGGGTGGACAAAAAAACCCATGTTCGAATCCCCCACTCTCCACCTTTTTACTTTTACCAACAACCCCTCTTTTTTTTTGAAAACATCAACAACAGCAGCTTTCCTTTTTTTTTTTAAAAAATAAACCTCAACAATGAATCCCCTTGTTTTTTTTAAACATCAACAACGAGCTTCCCTTTTTTTTTAACCTCAATAGGCAATAGCTGTTGCCTTTCTTTAAGATTTGGATTAATTAGTAGTATAATAAGCAACTTAAGGATATGAAGATTTAGGGTTTTGATTTTGAAATCAAATTTGTAAAATTAGGTTTGAGAATCAATTTTGTGAATTAAATTGGATTTGTGGATTGAATTTGTGATTTGATTGATTATTTATGAGTTTTGAAAGCAAGTAAAAAAACTGAAATACATATTGAAAATTCTTCAAAAAAATCAGAACAACCTCTTTACAAAATCCCAAATTAAATTGTGAGCGATTTCTAAAAAGCTTAATCCCTCCGAACACTAACAAATTAATTTCAAGAGGCTTCAGAAGCAATAAATATCCGTTAATTGACCCTGAACTTCTTCACCTTAGATTCAAGAATTTAGAATTTTTGTTGTGATTGATGAAACTCAATTCTAAAAATATTCGAAGTACAAAGAATTTGACTTAACCTAAACATAACCTTAGTTGTAATTAAATTGAAATTCAGAAGTCCACCAAGCTAAGGTGAGTATCTTGTTACTTAATTTGGAACTAACAAACTAATTCAATATATGTCTATTTACGTTCAAGGAACAAAAATGGCTCTATAGAATTTGATTTTTGATATTATTATTGATCTCGATTCGCATCTTGTCATAAGTGCTTTTCAACCCCCTCTTACCGAAAATCCTAGATCCAACACTGGGCGAGAGTGAACTCTCCTGGGTCGTATCATCCTCAAGGCCGCGAGTTCTATCTCGTGGCAGCGAGTTTGCCCTTTGAGCTTCTGATTTGAGCTTGTTGTGGGCTCTCCCATGTGTGTTAGCTCGGCAAAAGGGGAAGAAATTGAGGAGAAAAGAGGTGACAGTGGTGGGAGTGATGGTTGTGTGGTTGCGGCCAAGGGCTGGGAAGCCTTGGCTTCTCATGGTACAAGGGAGGAGAGGTAGAGAGATGTAAGCTCTTAGGGTTTTTGTGTTTCTCCAAACTTATATAAGGTTTTGTGTTTTGGGTTTCTTGTCTTTTGGATGAGATGGAAATGAGTCAAAGTGTGGATCTTTAAAGAGATAGGATTGATTTTGAGAGATGGGAGTGGATAGGCATGAGAGTTGTCTCCCTTCCAAAAGAGGTGGGTGCAATGAAGGAAGAGAGGAAAAGGCCAATGTGGGTGTCTCACCCATTTTGGGTAATGGGAATCTTTGACTAAATTTCAAATGTCTCCCTTGGTTCCAAAACTTAGGTAGGGCTTCGGTTGGGCATGGGCGAGAGAGGGCAAGAGTCTTCGATACCAACCATGCGAATTCGAATCCCGAAATTAGTTCCCGGGTGTTAGTTTTCCAATTTTCTCTTGCTCGATCAATTAGATTTTCAAAATCCCGAGGAAGATGTTGCCATCCAAAGTTCATTTACCAAAATTCGATTTTAGGTCGGAATCCACTTTACGAGTTTCGAAGTCGATTCGTTAAGCTGAGGATGAGTTTTTCTCGAATTCCCGATTTAAATCTATTTTAAATCCTTTATCCGAAAATTATGATTTGAAAACCCGAGGCCTTTACATCATCCACCTCTAAAAAAAAGTCTCGTCCTTGAGATAAAAATCATTTTCCAAAATCTAGGGTTTTCAAATCCGGATCAGGATCATCTCCCCAGGAGAGGTTTCCTAACATTTCCCTAATAAGCGTATTTCAACCCTTATATTAAAATCAATGGTTAAGATTTATTTTCCTAATATTTAATGTAGTTTTTTAATTTCTTAAATTCCATAAACACTCCCCTCTCCCCCATATTGGAAGATCCTCTCGAGAACTACCATTCGCATCATCTCCCTTGCAACTGCTCATCACCGTCGAATTGCCTTCACTACAACACCACATTTTCCTTCCTCCTCGAAGGGCTTTATGGTGGCCTGTGCGTCACTAACACCCCACCAGCCTTCTTGAGAGCGGGCACCATTCTCTAATTGCATCTAGTTTCAATTGAATCCATGGCCTTTGATTGTATCTTCCCAGCATACTGTCAATTGAATTCTGATTGCATCCATGGCTTCTGATTCTTGGTTAATTTGAGTGCACTACATAAACTTTGCTCCGCTGAAATTTCATCCAACTTCATCACTGTGATAGTTTTTTTTATTCTCTAAAAAGATGAATTATAAACTCTAGCTATTAAGACAAAAACTTTGCTCACTGGAATGTGAAAAAAAATTGACTGGTTTTTCCCCTCAAAATCCAAGGGTTTGGGGTCTTAATAGGCTTACTCAAGCAAATTGATTCACTTCGCTCGATCTACGGGAAAACGGTAACAATGCAATTAAGATTCAATTAGCCTTGTCTCTTAGCAGATACTCCCGGATTCGTGAAATGGGGATCAATGGGTTGGAGTGGGGATTCATTCGGAAGCTGCAACGGGATCGATTTGAGGGTGCGGGTAGGAGAGCGAGGATGTGGCTGGGAATTCAGCCATGGGGTGAGGGTTCCGGCGACTCGCAGCGTAGAGAGGGTGCGAGTAGGAGAGCAAGGGGTGTGGTTGGGGCGGCGACAGGTAGGTGATGAGGAGAGGCGGATGTGTAGTGTTGTTGAAGGAGAAAGAGAGGTTTAGAATAAAAATTAATTAGTTTAATTATTAATGAATTATAATGATTGATCTTAACCGTTGATTTAATCTAATGGTTGAGATTTATATATTAGGTAAATATTATGAAACCTCTCATTAGGAGAGGGTCCTCTTCCTTTCAAATCCAGATTAGTTCAATACATTTTCAATCCCCAGTCATCCTACCATCCACCTCTAAGGGCTAATCTCATATTCTCTTCCTAGGTTCCAGGTCAAAATCAGATTTTAACAAGTCAAGTTCTATCAGCTTAAACATTTCCGAACTCAAAACATCATATAACATAGAAGTTGTGTAGCGCATTCAATAGTATGCCATAGTCGCATCAAGGGTAGTCACACATAACACATCTAGTATAACGTCATACATAGTAGGGTTCATCACATTATATCACAAAAGTTGCACGTCATATCAACCAAATAATCACATCATAATTGCGATAACTGTCAAGAATTATCACGGCGGAGTCATAAAAGTACCGTTGCACACCAGCATCACATCAAGATCAAGGGATACCATGTCAGTATTAACACACAATCATCTTCTATGGCAATACATCAGAGAATCAACATCGTCTATAGCATGGAAGTTGCGCGTTATTCGGTCATATGTATTGCATAACAATATGTCACATCCTCGAGAAAAACTTGTCTATAACTACCAACCATATCAAAACACACCACCGCTCATCCATCATCAACTCTCAAGTAAGATCAACCTCACCTAGGTCTACCAACTCAAATCTGCTAATAGTCCTAAGTACCATCGCATCTCGCTTATCATATATTCCACTCGCATACAATCTCTGTAGCCTCATAACCATCCGTAATTCAAGGCCTAAATCCCAAACCAATTACTAGGTATTCCAACTCTTAGGTCATCAAGTAATCCAAGGATCAATCTACTTCAATATCTGAAGCTCAAGTCCCAACTGTCCATTCGACCATTAATTAAATTCCTGCACCTGGGTCTAGCATTCTCCAAGCAATTACAGACCAAGCCTAACACCCCAATTCCTTAACAAAACTCTATTACGATCAATTTAGGTGCTCCTTAACCATCTCGCTTATTCTTCCTAGACCCTTAAGAATCCATCTGACTATTAATTGGTTTGGGACACCCCATCTCGCTTATTCTTCCCACGGAGGTTGGAGCGTTTGGGTTAGGAGGTCGTGAGGCATTTGTCCCCTCCATTCATCTGTCCCTCGAAGGATAGCATAGAACTTCTCTATGCTTGTTTGTATATATTCAATTGGGCCCGAGGGCAATCCTCCTCGAAGAGGATCATATTAATCATTGAGTGCTTCTGTGCTGAGTGTTTAGGTTAACCATTTTATGCATCGATCATGGTCGATACTAGACGCGGTCCAGTCGGGCGTGGGGATCGGGCACATCGCAACAGGGGATGTACCCCTCGCTAAGATGTTGTAAACATCGCCGAGGAGCGGGTTTCGCCACCCCTAATTGATGACCGAGCATCGGTTCCACTAGAGACTGCTATTGGTCAGCTAGAGGCAGCACTACACGACATTCTGAGTGAGTTACGAGGAGGAGCTCGAACTGCGACGCCGACGCCAGAGGTTCCAGTTCAGCAAGCCGAGCCCGTAGCCGATGCGCACCCCAAGAAGTGCATCGACTAGGTCAAGACGCTAGCACAATGCCGCCCGTTGATATTTGCTGGAGAGATTGGTGACGATGTTGAGAGGTGGTTCCGCGAGATGGATGGGCTATTCGACCACGTTGACGTATGACAAGAGGAAAACCTGTCGTTGTTCTTGCCAAAGAATACTCAAACTCACAACTAGTATAGTGTGTAAGCAAGAAGTCGATCCACAGGGAAATCTATTCAATTCAAGTATAAATCTAGCTAACAGAGAATTGTAGAATGCAATGGAGAGAAATAGGTTCACCTACCATTTATCACTTCGATTGATGAATTTGATCCTTGTTTCAGTCTCTAGTTCTTGTCTTTTCCTATAAATGTCCTTGTCCAGATCTTAGGTAAATTACTAGTCCTATGATTCCTAGTAATTCTTATCTCTAAATAACCCTAACACGGTTAAGATTTAACCTAGAGATAATATTAAGAATATGAATTAACCAAGGTACATGCAATATCAAGCTACGAGTCGATATTTAACATATATTCAACTTCCTACACATCCAATTAGTCCTACGAGTCCCAAAGGGATATGATTGCCGCTTTGGTTAAGGTTCGCTACGAGGAATCTACAAAACCCTAGCAATTGAATGAATCTACTCTAACTAGTTGATCAAGCCAGAGAGAATAAAACACATTCAAGGAATTAAGCACAAAGAAGTCAAAACATTGGAATAGGAATAAGAACTAGATTAAGAAACTCACAATTCAACAATCAAAGATCCAAACTGTAGGCGAAACCTTGAGAGTTTATTTGCTCATGCTCAACGGCGCTCTCAACAATTCTTCAAAGTGCATAGGATGAATGAAAGAAATACCTAAAAAGTCTCTTAAAAGCCTTTCGAAAGTCGGCCAACAATAATATTAAAAACCCTAATTAAAGCCTAAATCTGAACCGGCGTTTCTGCATGGGCCGCGGGGCAGCCACCACAGGTCGCGGGGCGGCCAGGCGATCAGCGAAATCCTTCGTCAGCGGTTCTGGCCGCGGGGCGGCCTTTACTGTTCACAACAATTTTTCCGTTTCGAAATTGGTCTCGATGTCAACACGAAAGTTGTAGATCTCGAAGAGAGCTTTCTAACGCAAGGTTATAATAGTCAATCGGACCACTGAGGCCTCCAGAAAGTGTGAAAAAAGTTCAGCATGTCTGGCGACAACTTCTGTTAACTTGTTCTCGAAATTCGACTCCGCTCCCGTGCTCTTCACTTTTCTTCCTCAACTTGAATATTCCTTCATCCAAGAGTCTCCTCATTTCTCGTCGGATCCACATTTACCTGAAATTAACCATAAAATTGCATAGATTCCGACTTTTCCAACACCACAGGTAAACATGTAATTGTAACTAAAATATGCACTATTCACAACTAAACTATGCTAAATGGAATATATTATACAATATTAATCATGCTCTATCAAATTCCCCCACACTTGAACCTTTTCTTGTCCTCACGCAATAGAAAACTCAACTCTGCGGCCCCACAAAATAGCAATTCATGTATCCACACCTCAATAATCTTAGAGCGCATGAAAAACTAGCAAACACAATAGATTAACAACATCATAGCACATAATTGCAATAATCAATGAAATCAGGCAACCATATCCATTCTAGACCTCACAGGGAATATGTGTTTCACTCTCGCTCAAGTGTTTAGGGTTAAATGTTTACGCTCAAAACTCAATCTTAAAAAACTTAGCAACAATAGTCTTGCACCAGTGTTCTAGCTCTACACCGCTGGTGACTCAACACACAACAAAAATCATGAGGTCTTTCCATTGGGTTGTAATGGGGCCAAGGTAGAACATATAAGGTATGGAACAATTTAGGCCATGTGGTACTCATAATCCGGGAACTAAGACAGAAACCAAATCATCATACCACTCATAAACTCATACGATAACTCTATCATGTCATACAACACCAATATCAAGCATAAACTTTACAAACCATACTCAACTCATTCCTTTCTTTTTTTTTTCATTTTTTTCATGCTATATCAAATGATTTTCCTTAACTTTTACCCCTAAGTGAATTTTATTCTCCTTAGGTCCCAAGTAATAAATGTACTAGCAATAAACAAACATCTCATAAATGTACCCCAAACATACAATCCACCACTAAAAACCATCATCCACAATATAGATATTCACCAACTATTTCCTAAATTCCCGGATGGGGTCAGACTATCATTGGCTATGGAAACATTTTGTGGAGCTTACAAAAGAATAGGCAATTAGGCTCAAATTGGTTTCAAGCAGAGGATAATATGTAAGGTGGGAATAGAGTTAAATAGGGCTAATAAAGGTGCCTCAATCATGATTAAGTCATGTGCAGAAATCATAATATGCAGCCTTGAAAAAGATATCTCAATGCAAGCCAAAGAGGAAGCAAATGAAGAGAGTACACTCAACAAGCAAGAGGACTCAATAAAGTGCAGTCCTGAATAGGCTAAAAATAAGCTCACCAGGCCATGTCTAGAACTTCAAGATCACCCAAAATTTCAAGATCTTATGTGCTCAATCATTAACCAATTATGCTCAACAAATAGTATAGAAAACATATATCGAAGGCTTCAACAATCCAAGCACATCATAGGGCATAAATCTCAATAGTTAAAATAGAGGACAAACGGCATCCATATGGGGAAACAAGACCTATTCCTAATAATGCAAGAACTAAGACTCTTTTTTTTTTTCATTTTTCATTTTTTTTTAGAAAATAAAATTGGTAGAATCTAAACATGCATACAACCCATAAAAATTAACATGCAAACTCAAAAGTCAATGCAGAACAAACTTAGAACCAAAATACAAACGTGACATGCAAGTCTTCTCCCCCACACTTACTTCTGACATTGTCCTCAATGCAGAAAAGAGAACAAAAATATCAAAATAAAAAGAAAAGGGAAAAGAAAAGAAAGAACTGACATGCTCACTGATGAGGTGGTGACAGCGGCGGGTAAGGTGGAAACTGTGGATAGGCGAATCGATAGAAGTCTTTCTGCCTCTGCCAAATCTGCTCCTGCATCCGTCTGATCGCTGCCTGGCTCTCAGAGACATCCTCCAGGTGAGAAGTCAAGCCACGTACACCCCGACGAATGTCGCCAACATCCACATATAGCTGCTGTTGGTGCTCTCACATCACATCCTAGTGCTGGGACATCTACTGCTGATGTTCCCACATGGCGTCATTACGACGCGACATCATCTGCTGATGCTCCAACATGGTGTCCTGACGGAGACACATATCTACCATCCTCTGCTCTAGCGCGTAGTAGCTCGGACCAGCACCAGCTGTGCCAAAAAGTCCAGCACCACTACCTCCAATATCTGTCTGAACTCCATGAGTATCACCATCATCCTCCTACTCAACATCAGGAGCACCTCCATCATCATCCTCAGAATCCTCATCCATCTCATCCCCCATGTAAAAATCAGCTGCTGTAGGGCCGAAAGGGAGATGTCGGGGCAATCTCAACTGAATCTTCCTCAGATGGCCTGTCCTCCAGATCCACATCGGCGACCTGCCCTCTAAGTGGCCAGCTTTCCTCAGCTGGGCTTCATCATATAGAAATGAGCCATGCAGAACATTGGGGACAACGCTCACATCGATGCACGCTCGAGCTATGAGGTTGATAAGACCCCCAAAGCTAATTGTTGCCTTGTTGCGCTTGTCGAGGATGTCCTTGCACTTAATCAGAAACATATCCACCCAACCTGGAATCACTAGCCTCTCTGGCGTCAAACACCATAAAAATGACATATCCTTAAGCGAGATCTTGTTGACCTCAGCCTGTGCAAAGAATGTGTTCGCCGAAACCTTGTGAATCAGCCGTAATGTAGGATGGCGAATGCTCGAATTATAATGGCCCTTCTTGGCCTCAAAAGGCACCCTGGTAGACTCCATCCAAAAAGCCAAAGGGCCCTCTCCCTTACACACATCAAGCCAACCAGCAGTAGGTGCGGCAGTAACACTAAAAATCTGCTCCAATCTCTCCTTCGATATCTCGTGACCCCTCCCAAGCAATCGAAACTCAATATACGTACACCCCACACTCAAAGTCGCTAAAAACTCCTTACATAAGCTCGAATATGTAGGAGCATTCTTCCCTAAAAACTCTCCTAAGCCCCCATGCTCTAACAATTGCCTAGTGCATACATCCATCTCTAGTAATCAAAGTGTAGGCTCATGAAAGAATTTGGTTACAAAGAAATTTCGATTTTTTAGAGCATTCCACTTCTCTTTCTGACTTCTATTCAATCCATGGGGTCTAGACATTGTGAATTCGAAGGAAGAAAAACACCCACAAAGAGCTGAAATCAAGAACACTTACGGAATTTCAGCTTCTGCAGTGGCCGCGGGGCAATCGCGGAGGGCGACGGGGCGGCTGGCAATGGGCTTGGCCGCGGGGCGGCTGGACAGGCGACGGGGCGGCCGAAGATCGTCGAATCTGGTACTTCCGGTGTCGGATCTGCTCTCCAACGTTCCCAACTCTAACTTTCCGTGGTGGATCCGAGAGAACCTCCTTGAAAAACCTTGGGATGTGCGGGTTTTGTATAGATCTAGGAGAGATAGGGCTATGGTGGATTTTGTGAAGAAAGAATGATGAGAAAAGAGTGTTTTTGTGGATATTTGGGGGAAAGTAAAAAACTTGGAGTGGGAGTGTTAATGGAGAATCTAGAAGGTGAAGAAGGGAGAGGTATGGGGCGTGGGGGTGGCTAGATGAATTAGGTTAAAGATAAAGGAGTGGATGGGGAGAAAGAGGTGTAGCAAGTGGGGGCCCACATGGGCCCCTAAAAAATTTCTTATCCGGAAGAGGTCGCGGGGCGGCCAGCTATTCTCGCGAAGAGACTTCGCTGTGACCTACCCGCGGGGCGGCCTGGCTAGCGACGGGGCGACCACCTTCTTTTCCGTCCTTTTCCTTTGTTCTTTCTCCCTGCAGTGTTAGTATGCCGAACCAAACCAAAAATAAAATAAAAAAAAACTTAATGTAAAAAGAAAAATAATACCTAAACTATTACCTTGGGTTGTCTCCCAAGCAGCGCCTTTGGTTACCGTCGTTGGCTCAACATTATGGCTCCCTAATGATCCTCAGCACTTGGTTCAGTAAGAACCAACTCATCACCGTCCTGTTTGACAAAGCTTTCAAAATATGGTTTTACTCCATGACCATTTACCTTCAATATGTCTCCATTTCTCTCATTGAGTAGCTCCACTGCACCATGAGAAAAGACATTAGTGATCACATATGGCCCTGTCAATCTAGAACGAAGCTTACCTGGGAAGAGTTGTAGGCGCGATTGAAATAGAAGGACCTTTTCCCCAACTTTGAGGTCCTTTCGCAAGATATGTTTATCGTGTCATGCCTTTGTCTTCTTCTTATAGGTGACGGAGTTATCATAAGCATCCAGCCTCATTTCTTCCAACTCCTGCAGCTGTAGTTTCCTGAACTCCCCAACTTCATCAATCTGCATGTTGCACTGCTTTACCGCCCAATATGCTTTATGTTCGAGCTCGACAGGAAGATGGCAAGCCTTTCCATAGACTAATCTAAACGGAGACATCCCAATGGGGGACTTGTAAGCCGTTCGATAAGCCCATAGAGCATCATCAAGTCTGACACTCCAATCCTTCCTGTTTGGGGCAACAGTCTTCTCCAATATAGTCTTTATCTCACGATTAGACACCTAAGCTTGCCCATTGGTCTAGGGGTGGTAGGCATTAGACACCCTCTGAGTCACGTGATATTTCTTTAATAGCGCACTCACAGTCTTGTTGCAGAAGTGGGTCCCTTTATCACTGATCAGTGCTTTCGGAACTCCAAATCTAGAAAAAAGCTCCTTGAGGAACCTGCAACTACTTTTGAATCGTCAGTTCTGGTGGCCTTCGCCTCCACCCACTTGGAGACGTAGTCCACCGCAAACAAAATATATAGGTTTCCAAAGGAGTTAGGGAATGGTCCCATGAAGTCAATGCCCCAAACATCAAAAATCTCACAAAATATCATGCGAGTTTGTGGCATCTCATTCCTCTTAGAAAGATTCCCGACTCTCTGACAGCGATCACAGGATTTGCAAAAAGCATATGAATCACGAAATATATGTGGCCAAAAGAATCCTGCATCAAGTACCTTCCTAGCTATATTTTGTGGTCCAAAGTGTCCACCACATTCAAGGGAATGACCAAAATAATGGACAGATTGTACCTCATCGTCGGGAAGACACCGACGTATCACTTGATCTGCGCAATGCTTCCATAGGTAGGGGTCATCCCAAACGTAGAAGCATCGTGGCGTATCTTGTCCTTCTGAGCCTTCGAAAAGTTGGGTGGAAACTCTCGCGAGACTAAAACCTGTCGTTGTTCTTGACAAGAGGAAAACCTGTCGTTGTTCTTGCGAAAGAATACTCAAACTCACAACTAGTATAGTGTGTAAGCAAGAGGTCGATCCACAGGGAAAATCTATTCAATTCAAGTATAAATCTAATTGCTAACAAAGAATATGGGGGGTTTTTAGTGTGAAAAAGATCCGCCTTTTATCAAAGCGGAAGCAAGCAAACAAAGTAAATTGTTGTAGAATGCAACGGAGAGAAATAGGTTCACCTACAATTTATCACTTTGATTGATGAATTTGATCCTTGTTTCAGCCTGTAGTTCTTGTCTTTTCCTATCAATGTCCTTGTCCAGATCTAAGGTAAATTACTAGTCCTACGAGTCCTAGTAATTCTTATCTCTAAATAACCCTAACACGGTTAAGAATTAACCTAGAGATAGCATTAAGAATATGAATTAACCAAGGTACATGCAATATCAAGCTACGAGTCGATATTTAACATATATTCAACTTCTTACACATCCAATTAGTCATACGAGTCCTAAAGGGATATGATTGCCACTTGGGTTAAGGTTCGCTACGAGGAATCTACAAAACCCTAGCAATTGAATGAATCTTCTCTAACTAGTTGATCAGGCCAGAGAGAATAAAACACATTCAAGGAATTAAGCACAAAGAAGTCAAAACATTGGAATAGGAATAAGAACTAGATTAAGAAACTCACAATTCAACAATGAAAGATCCAAACTGTAGGCGAAACCTTGAGAATTTAGTTGCTCATGCTCAACGGCGCTCACAACAATTCTCTAAAGTGCATAAGGTGAATGAAAGAAATACCTAAAAAGTCTCTTAAAAACCTTTAGAAAGTCGGCCAACAATAATATTAAAAACCCTAATTAAAGTCTGAATCTGAACCGGCGTTTCTGCAAGGGCCGCGGGGCGGCCAGGCGATCAGCGAAATCCTTCGTCAGAGGTTCGGGCCGCGGGGCGGCTAGCTTAGCAGTGGGGCGGATTTTACTGTTAATAGCAATTTTTCCGTTTCGAATTTGGTCTCAATGTCAACACGAAAGTTGTAGATCTCGAAGAGAGCTTTCCAACGCATGGTTATAATAGTCAATCGGACCACCGAGGCCTCCAGAAAGTGCGAAAAAAGTTCAGCATGTCTGGCGACAACTTCTGTTAACTTGTTCTTCACTTAGGTTATCGAAATTCGACTCCGCTCCCGTGCTCTTCACTTTTCTTCCTCAACTTGAATCTTCCTTCATCCAAGAGTCTGCTCATTCCTCGTCGGATCCACATTTACCTGAAATTCACCATAAAATTGCATAGATTCCGACTCTTCCAACACCACAGGTAAACATGTAATTGGAACTAAAATATGCACTATTCAAAACTAAACTATGCTAAATGGAATATATTATACAATACTAATCACGCTCTATCAACGTACCTGCTTCTGAGAGAGAGAGAGAGAGAGAGAGAGAGAGAGAGAGAGAGAGAGAGAGAGAGAGAGAGACTTTCCACATGCCTTCTGCGGAGGGATGCATCCGACCTATGGTCCGTGTACAAGGTGGACCGAGCTGAGTGGACCTACGATGCTTTTAGAGCCCTGATGCTGAGAGAGTACCGCCCTCCTGGGATGCAGACAGCACGAGAGGTATCCTTCCTACGTGCTTCTACGACCGATCAAATTTTGTCTCCGATGTCGTCCGCTATTTCAAGATGAAGCTGGTGTACTGTGCTCACCTGCAGTACTTCAGCGAGCATCCAGCTCAGGAGCTTTCAGCTTTGATAGATTCTCAGAGGTCATCTTCTTGTACGACCAGTAGTGGATCTTGTCCGAGATTGCATATATTACTTCTTGCCTTGAGGCGAAGAGAGCGATACCGGCTGATGCTCATGAAGATGACAGATCTAGAAGAGGAGGATATGGACGAGGCTTTAGAGGAGGATATCATGGATTTGCACCGAGGGCACCCCCGCCACCCGTTCCAGCTACTTATGAGGGGATTGTTGTGAGGAGGAAATCGAGTATGAAATATAACAAAATAGATCAAACCAGATTTAGGCCCACGCAAATAATTACAAGACTCCTCCAATGTAGTAGTGGGAAGTCAGGATCGAATTCACGAGGAAGCGTGTCAGCGTATCCTAGGAACCTGTAAATCTCACAGAAAAGCAAGCAGAAAAGACAGAAACAAAGAAACAAAGAAAGAAAAACAGAAAATAAAAGCAAGACTAAAAATAAAAGCAAAGACAGAAGCTACTCGATCTCGACAAAGCTAACTCGAGATCGACAAAACTCAGCAGAAACAGAAAATCAGAAATCACAGCAGACAGCAAACCCGACAAGGGCAACTCGATCTCGACAAGCACAACTCGAGATCGACAACAAATAGTAGAAACAGAAATTGCAGAATCGAAAACGGAAACACAACTCGATCTAGACCAACCCTACTCGAGATCGACAAGGGTCTACTCGATCTCGACAAAGAACTCCTCTAGATCGACTAAAAACTCAGAAACTGTAAATTGCAGATTTTGAACACAGAACTCAGATTTCGGACGAAATAAACTCAATATATAAAGAACTTCCAAAGCCAGGGTATCAACGCCACAACGATAACCATGCAAAGTAACATATAAAGGCATAAAAGATCATGCTTTCCATCAAAATAACTTTCGTTACTAACAAATAGGCATATAGAGGCTTTCGCATAAACCCTAATTGTTACTAACCGTTTTCACATAATTAATCCAAGTTGCATTAAGATCACTTTCACTTCAATAACACAAACAAGGATCACCTTCAACTCTCGCAAAAGAATCATGCTCATAGGGATAGAAGACGAATTGCATAAAAAGATTGTACCTTTACCACATCACCTTACATGGCCACCGTCGGGCTCACCCCAGCCCCAGAAGTGGGTGGACTACTCGCTCTTCATCATCAAGAAAGACATTAAATAACAAAAGAAACTAACTCGCATTGAATTAAATAAAGAAAGCTTACAACCAACAAGACAAATCCGCTTTCACCTTTCCACCTTGCATGCCACAAACTCCCTCTTTCTCTATGTAACTACTTACTTGTTCTCTCTGAAATTGAATGATGAAAAACTAGCCCCTAAGGCTTTATTTATAACCTTCTATTCCTTGCTAATCAAGGATAGAATATATCTATCTATATCTAAAAAGCTTAAAAGATAAATAAAAGTAATTTAGGAATTAAATCTAAAAGGGGAAAATAAATCTAAAATAGGTAAATCTTCTCTTGTTGATAGATCTTCTCCTCCAAGGACAGAACTTCATGTATCTCGGCAATCTCGGATTCCTTCGGCTCCAAGGACTCCCAACTCGACACAGACAGCTCAAGCCGCGTAAGGCGGCTTCGGGACGCGGCTCCTCGATCTCGACCAAGGCTCCTCGAGATCGAGTAGAGATGACGTCGACCATGGCTGGCTGGGCTTCTCGGGTATCTCTGCTCGCCATGGCTCGAACCGGTGCTCCTGGCTTGGTCGATCTCGAGGACCCTTACTCGATCTCGAGTAAAGGTGGCTCGTCGACTAGGTCTTCTGGTGTTGTCGAGCAACCTCTCTTCGACATGGCTCGGGTGCCGGCTTCCGGGTTCTCGATCTCGAGTAGGTTTACTCGATCTCGAGTAGAGTGTAACCCGGCATGTCTTCGTCTTCGGCTTCTCGATCAGCTCCTCCTCGACCAGGCACTCCTTGGACATTTTTGGTAGATCTCGAGTAGAAGTACTCGATATCGAGTAAATCTCTCAGGTTTCTGCTCTGTTCTTAAAACGCACTTTTCTGAGTCCTCGTTCGTCGGATTGATGCATATGACCATGCGTTGGAAAGCTCTTTCCGAGGGATTCAACTCTCATGAAGACATCAAAGCTTGATTCAGAACAAAGAATGGTGAAAAATGGCCTTTTCTCCAGCTGCACCATTCTTAGCTTCTCCATGAGTTTCCTTTAAGCTCCAAAGTGCGTCCGAATTCTGCGAAATATAACCAAAACTTGTGTAGACCTCCATATATTGAAAATAAGTGTAAACTACACAGATTCTGTATTATTCTAACCCAAATGCATGAAATGCATGCAGAAAACGATATAAAAGTAACCGTAAAACATGACAAATTAGGCTCACAACAAACACCCCATACTTAAGCTTGCTTGTCCTCAAGCAATATTTTTAATTGTCATTCAGGGGAAGAAATCAAAACTCTCAACATATTAGATTCATTCTTTATATGTCCCTGCAATCAATTACCATCCTCGAAAAGGTACTAGTGTCACAGATCCATGCTTGTGCAAATATACAAAAGCAACATCTCCTCCCAAAAGGAGGGTTATGCAAAAACAATTTATGTGACAAAGCATTGATAATCAAGAGGACTTTAATTTAAGCTCAAATAAGGAGTAGATTGGTAAAAGGCTAAAGGTGGGCAGTTTTTGGCAATGTGGTGCTAATGATCCGGGGAAATGGAGTATTTCCAAACTGAATTTCATACCACATTCCTTCTTCCTTTGATTCATCACCTTCCATAATGCTTTTTCTCAATAATAATGCTTTTACCTCTCTAACCTCAGCACTGCCTTCTCGCGAGTCGCAAAAATGGGTGTCATGAATGGCCCCGGATACTTAGTGCTTTGGACTCCTCACAATGTGTCCCATCTCGCCAAACTATTATCTTAGCAAGCAGGGTCAATCTACCTTTATCTCCTGAGGTGATTGGATTTTTTCTCACTCATTAAATTTTCCATATTTTTCAAACAATTTCCTGCCAAACTCCAAATATGATAACAACAACACAAACACCATATGATAATCTCCATAATGTAACATCATTCTCAACATAATCTCTGGAAAGGAAATAAGGTAAAGAATGGGAAATATTTAGATCATGTGGAGCAAATATGAAATAAGGCATATTATGGCTTTTGTGTAGTGCATAAGCATAGGTATGGCTAGGAATATCAACATATGAGCATTATATGGAAATATAAAGTCCTCCATCCTCTTATCAAGCAATATGTCAAAAAGCAACATCAAATTTTTCCTCCTTTCATGGTTTTCAAGAAAATATGCACATCATTGTGACTTCCCTTTACTAGGCAATCTCATGCTATATCTCTAATGAATCCAATTTTGCATCGTCGAGTTCAATATAACTTCCATGACATTAATCAAAATTTTCAATGGGGGTTATTTTTTCAAACTTTGGAAAACATGCATATAAGCACATAAATCAACAAATGCATTCCAAAATAGCCATGTAGCACTTCAAAGAAATAATGCACAAATAATGTCAAATATGGCAATTATGCATGAAGTAAGCCCTTCCCCCACCCCATACTTAAACATTACAGTGTCCTTACTGTATAAAAACAAGGGTAAAGAAAGAAACTCACAAGACAGGTGTGCAGGGCCTCTCAATGTTGAATAAAAGGAACCGCCTGGGCCGAGTCTGAATATAGATTGCTTCTATCCATGGACCTGAAAAGTATAGAAGACATATACCCACAATAGAAAAACTAAAAAGTTCAAAACCAAAAAGAAACAAAAGAAACAAAGTCTCAAAAGTCCAAAATTAAATGTCTATGTACACGCTCTAGATTTTATAGTCGCTAGGCCGACTTCTCCATTTAGCTCAAGGTGGCATTTGCAGGGCCCATGTAGCTTGGGCTTCAAATAGGACTCCATTCTTGTCCATCAGCTGCAATCCTCCAGAATAGATCTTGTTCACCACAAAAGGTCCCATCCTCTTCTTGTTGAATTTGTTAGGGAACCAATTATCCTTTGATTTAGAGACATAGAGCTTGTCTCCAACTTCATACTCCTTAGGCTCATCATTGGATATCCTACATAAGCGCACATACCAAGGCAAACCTCTCCCATGTATAGATAGATCTTTAATGGAAATAGAAGAAGAAAGATCCATACCTTGGCTTACCTTTGCAGAAACGGAATCGGGGACCACAGTGTTTGGTCGATCTCGAGTAGGGATACTCGATCTCGACGAGGATTCGGCTTCTGGTAGCTTCAGCGTCGAGGAAGCAGGTGCCGGAGAAGCTTGGTTGATCTCGACTAGCGTAGTCGATCTCGAGTAGCCTGGCCTGTCTGGTGGAATCAGCGTCGAGGACGGTGAAGTCGATGCAGCACAATGGTGGTCGATCTCGAGTACTGTACTCGATCTCGAGGAAGGCTCGGCTTCTGTCTGGCTGCTCGACGACGCTAGTGCTGGTGGAGGTTTCTGTTTTTGGTCGAGATTGACTAGGGTCCTCGATATCGAGGAGTCTTGGTCGATCTTGACCCCATACTTGGTTCCTGTCAAGGCATTCGAAAAATAGTTAGTCCATAACAACGTACCTTGGTTTGTGTCGATTGGATTCTCTGTGTCCTCCTTTAGGATTGTCATGATCTCCTCCACCTGGGCCTCCATCTCCCTCTTTTCTAGCTCCTTAGGGGTCATATTTCTTACCTTGGGTTCCCCGCAGGTGATGTAGCCAGCTGAGATAGATTTTACCTCCTCCATTGGACCTGTATGCTTTTCAGTTTTATTAAAGGAATACTCAATTACCTCATCGCTGATGTTAAAAGTGAGCACTCCTTTCCTCACGCTTATGTTGGCATCCACCGTCGCCAAGAAGGGTCTTTCTAGAATAATTGGACAAGCAGGATCTTCTTGCATATCAACAACTAGGAAATCAGCAGGGACAAAGAATTTACCTACCTGTACTGGTACATTGTCCACCATGCCTGTTGGAATGACTACCGTGTTCTTGGCCATGTAAAGTCTAGCATCCACAGGCTCTAGGGCACCTATCTTAATCTTGGACCAAATTGTTAAAGGCATTATACTCACACTAGCTCCAAGATCACATAAAGCATTAATTTTGTATGGACCAAATCCAATGGATATAGCAAACTTACCTGGATCTGGCCTCTTCTCAAGTATGTCCAAATGGCTGCATTCCTCTGTAATCTCAGCCATTGATCGCTTTTTGCTCAGAATCTCCTTCAGGAACTTGACATAGGATGGCATTTCATTGAGAGCTTTTGTGAAGGGGATGGTGACGTTGAGCTTCTGAAGCATCTTGATGAAGCGCTGAAATTTCTTTTCTGCCGGATCCTTTGGAGATTTTGTGGGGAAGGGCAGCTTCTTTTCTGATTTGGGGCCAGAACAGATGTCGGAGATGCTGCAGTTTTCTCTCTCTCGGGCTGACCGTCCTCGACGTCGAGTACACTCTTGTCGATCTCGACCAGATTGGGTGATGTCGAGTTGCTGTGCAGTGCAGACGATGGTTTCTGAAGTTTCTCCTCGAGATCGAGTAGGCCCTCCTCGAGATCGACTAGAGTGTTGTCGATGTCGACTTGCTGTTCTTCGTTTTTCTACTGTTTTCCGACCTCTGGCTCTTGCAGTTGATGGCCGCTTCTGAGTTTTACAGCAGCGATGTGTCCTTTAGATTTGGTTCTGAAGATCCAGGGAGCGATCCTGTCTGTCTAGGGATTCCTGCTGCTAGTTGGCCAATCTGTGTATCAACTGATTTCCGCCATATATCAATCTCCCCAAGCCTAGAGTTGACGCCCTGAATCTGAGTGTAGACTGAGTTGAAGGATTGCCTAGTTTCTGTATGATTCCTCCTTATTTCCTCCAAGACAGTCTGTAGATCATCCTTTTTCTGATCCCTTTCTGGATGTCCTGGAGCTCTGTAGGGCGGGGGGTTCCTAGTGGCACCTTGGTTCCATTGTGGTTGCTGAAACCTTTGGTCCCCCATGTAGCGATTGGGACCCCCTACGTAAGCTGCCTCTTCATGGTATTCTGCTAGCCTGACTTGCTCTGTGTGTGGGCACTCAATAGTGGTGTGCCTCTGTGATCCGCATTCGATACAAGGCTGGTTGACAGAAAGATACTTTACTTGTTTGAGGAGCTTCTTATTCTGGTCTCTGTAGTATTGCTCCCTAAAATCTGGATCAATCTCTTTAGGGGGCTCATATAGAGGCATGGATGGTGCTGGCCTGGCGTAGAGGTTCTCCTCATAGTTGACTGGAGTCCCATACTTGTTATCATAGTTGGTCAACTTGTCTAGAGCAGCCCATGCGTCTGGAGGCGGCATTGTCAGATACTCAGTGAGTATATGTGTTGATTCTGTCCTTTGCAGCCAAGTCCAGAGAGTTGAAGAAGATCTCTTGAACTACGCAGGGTTGTTGTCCATGTGTGGGGCAGGATCGCAGTAGATCCTTATAGCGTTCCCATGCCTTTGTCAGTGTCTCCCCAGGCTGCTGTTTGAAAGATGTGATCTTTTGGCGCAGGAGTGCAGTTTTGGCAGGAGGAAAGAACTTGTTTAGAAATTCCTGCTTCACTTGAGCCCATGTCGCGAGAGATCGTGGTTTCAACCCTTCCAACCATTTCAGTGCAGGCCCAGCCAGAGACCAACGGAAGGCTTTCATTAGGATGTACTCCAAGGTGGTACCTTCAGAAAGAGTACGACACATGTCAGTAAAGTTGGTAATATGGTGCAACGAGCATTCATTAAATCTACCATGAAATGCATGATTTTTAATTTCAATAAGAAATTGAGTGCGAATTTCATAGTTGTTTTCAGGGATTAGAATGGCCGATTCAGGCACGACGAGAGTCGGGTGCATATAATCCTCTGCAGTTGTTGGGTATAGGGCAAGCTCAACTTCTGCTTGCATCGCACGCTCAGCTTCCTGTTGCCTACCTGCTCTCTCAGTGGCGAGAGCAGCATCCCTGGCGGCTAGATCCCTCGTGAGCCTTTCGATCAGCTGTTCTGTGTCTCTGCAGCTGCCAAGACTCTTTATAGTTTAGCTTTGATGTGTAGAAGGCGCTCTGGTTCGTCTAAGCCGTCAAAATCAGGTGGTTGACCAGAACGGCGCATACACCTGTAAAGTAACTCAAAGAAAAAGAGAGAACTAACTACCTAAGGCGCGAATGATAGCTTCCCCGGCAACGGCGCCAATTTGTTGTGTGGAGGAAATCGAGTATGAAATATAACAAAATAGATCAAAACCAGATTCAGGCCCACGCAAATAACTACAAGACTCCTCCAATGTAGTAGTGGGAAGTCAGGATCGAATCCACGAGGAAGCGTGTCAGCGTATCCTAGGCAGCTGTAAATCTCACAGAAAAAGCAAGCAGAAAAGACAGAAACAAAGAAACAAAGAAAGAAAGACAGAAAATAAAAGCAAGACTGAAAAATAAAAGTAAAGACAGAAGCTACTCGATCTCGACAAAGCTAACTCGAGATCGACAAAACTCAGCAGAAACAGAAAATCAGAAATCACAGCAGACAGCAAACCCGGCAAGGGCAACTCGATCTCGACAAGCACAACTCGAGATCGACAACAAATAGTAGAAACAGAAATTGCAGAATCGAAAACAGAAACACAACTCGATCTAGACCAACCCTACTCGAGATCGACAAGGGTCTACTCGATCTCGACAAAGAACTCCTCTAGATCGACTAAAAACTCTGAAACTGTAAATTGTAGATTTTGAACACAGAACTCAGATTTCGGACGAAATAAACTCAATATATAAAGAACTTCCAAAGCCAGGGTATCAACGCCACAACGATAACCATGCAAAGTAACATATAAAGGCATAAAAGATCATGCTTTCCATCAAAATAACTTTCGTTACTAACAAATAGGCATATAGAGGCTTTCGCATAAACCCTAATTGTTACTAACCGTTTTCAAATAATTAATCCAAGTTGCATTAAGATCACTTTCACTTCAATAACACAAACAAGGATCACCTTCAACTCTCGCAAAAGAATCATGCTCATAGGGATAGAAGACGAATTGCATAAAAAGATTGTACCTTTACCGCATCACCTTACATGGCCACCGTCGGGCTCACCCCAGCCCCAGAAGTGGATGGACTACTCGCTCTTCATCATCAAGAAAGACATTAAATAACAAAAGAAACTAACTCGCATTGAATTAAATAAAGAAAGCTTACAACCAACAAGACAAATCCGCTTTCGCCTTTCCACCTTGCTTGCCACAAACTCCCTCTTTCTCTATGTAACTACTTACTTGTTCTCTCTGAAATTGAATGATGAAAAACTAGCCCCTAAGGCTTTATTTATAACCTTCTATTCCTTGCTAATCAAGGATAGAATATATCTATCTATATCTAAAAGCTTAAACGATAAATAAAAGTAATTTAGGAATTAAATCTAAAAGGGGAAAATAAATCTAAAATAGGTAAATCTTCTCTTGTTGATAGATCTTCTCTTCCAAGGATAGAATTTGATGTATCTCGGCAATCTCGGATTCCTTCGGCTCCAAGGACTCCCAACTCGACACGGACAGCTCAAGCCGCGTAACGCGGCTTCGGGACGCGGCTCCTCGATATCGACCAAGGCTCCTCGAGATCGAGTAGATATGACGTCGACCATGGCTGGCTGGGCTTCTCGGGTATCTCTGCTCGACATGGCTCGGACCGGTGCTCCTGGCTTGGTCGATCTCGAGGACCCTTACTCGATCTCAAGTAAAGGTGGCTCGTCGACTAGGTCTTCTAGTGTTGTCGAGCAACCTCTCTTCGACATGGCTCGGGTGCCGGCTTCCGGGTTCCTCGATCTCGAGTAGGTTTACTCGATCTCGAGTAGAGTGTAACCCGGCATGTCTTCGTCTTCGGCTTCTCGATCAGCTCCTCCTCGACCAGGCACTCCTTGGACATTTTTGGTCGATCTCGAGTAGAAGTACTCGATATCGAGTAAATCTCTCAACTTTCTGCTCTGTTCTTAAAACGCACTTTCCCGAGTTCTCATTTGTCAGATTGACGCATATGACCATGCGTTGGAAAGCTCTTTCCGAGGGCTACAACTCTCATGAAGACATCAAAGCTTGATTCAGAACGAAGAATGGTGAAAAATGGCCTTTTCTCCAGCTGCACCATTCTTAGCTTCTCCATGAGTTTCCTTTAAGCTCCAAAGTGCGTCCGATTTCTGCGAAATATAACCAAAACTTGTGTAGACCTCCATATATTGCAAATAAGTGTAAACTACACAGATTTTATATTATTCTAACCCAAATGCATGAAATGCATGCAGAAAACGATATAAAAGTAACCGTAAAACATGGCAAATTAGGCTCACAACAGGGATGCACAAGTGAGGAATATTACCTGCCATGGATGCTTCGATAGGGGTCATTATGTCGCTTCTGCTCAGACCATTCGACTTTTTGCTTCACTTGTGATGAGTTTTGCCTACCCGAGGGATCCAACATTTTGGCATCAATGGGAAGTTGAGTCCGAGGTATATTGGGCCGTTCGAGATTTTGGATAGAGTTGGCGAGGTAGCCTACCGTTTAGCCTTACCCCCATCCCTGGTTGGTGTGCATGATGTCTTTCACGTCTCCCAACTATGTCGATATGGTCTTGACCCCAGCCACATCCTTCACTATTCTGATCTTCGAATTGAGCCCGACCACACCGTCGTAGAGCGTCCGGTGAGGGTTCTTGACCGTCGTGTGAAGAAGCTTAGGAACAAGGAGGTTTCTTTGCTTTTGGTTCAATGGTCTAGGAGACGTCCTGAGGAGGCCACTTGGGAGATCGAGGAGAGTATTGGAGCTAGGCTTGCTATTTGTTATTGCTTGACATGGTTCAACTCTTGGTTGTTTCTAGATATTGTCTTTGGATATTTTGTTTTTTGTGCTTAAAGTTTATGATCCAAAGGGAACGTTTTGAAAGTTGTAAAGGACACACCCGCTTATGAGTCTGAAAAGGAAAGCGTCACGAAAGCTTTGACAAGATTCGACGATGCAAAAGTGGATTCTATTAGAGATATTGCAATTGAATTGCCTAGTAAAGGGAAGCCACAATGAAGTGCATATTTTTCTTTTAAGAAAGTCAAAATTTGAGAGAATATACTTTTTTCAAGTTTATTTTTGGGTAATTATACCCTTTAGTTTTTCTTTTTACTATCTATACCTTTTTAGGGTGGTTTTTACCTAATTACCCTTAAAGTAATATTTTTTCTTTTTAGAATTAAAAGAATAAATAGATATAGATAATATTGTTTAGATATAGATAAGATTTGCGTAGGGTTTGATAAAGGAGACGCTACTTCTCCCATTAGTTTTACGCTTTGAAAAGGGAAGACTCTACTTTATCCATCAATTGTTCAATTCGTAATCTTGTGAATTGTCTAAGATTGAAGGTAATTCTTGTACTATGCTATATTATGGTTTTAGATTAAAGAATACAAACTTTAATTTGTCTTTCAATCCTGCATTGGTATGTTCATAAGGCATTAATTTTGCTCGTATGTATGTATAAGCCCGAAATTGTCTTTCAATTTGAGTGGAGTTCTAATTAATCACTGCTTTAAAGGTAAGAACGTGTGATGTGGTTAATTAATTTGTTTAATTTCTTTCATCGATCGACATTGATATATATATATATATATATATATATATATATATATATATATATATATAGATTAGGTAAATTGTGCACACCCCATAGGGTGTACATTGTGCACATTTGTGAGCCATTGATATGAATGGAACGGAGGGATGAGATTTTGCCACGTGTCCAGTGAATTAAAAAAAAAATTGAAAAACTAATTTGAATCACAAAAAAGGGGCGTGAGCGCGTGAAGTGAAGGTAAATAAAACCCTAAATTGCAAACTGCTTCTTCCATCGGCCGCACAGAGCTAGGGCGAGGCGAGGCGAGCGGAAGCGAATTGGAGCCGAGGAAAGGTGAGCGCGTATCTCCGCCGTTGCAATGGATCCCCGTCTCTTCGCCTGCTTCAGCAAGTCAGGCCGGAAGGACCACCCCCGCCGCTCCACTGCCGTCGTCAAACCCGCCGCCACGGACGAAGCAGAGGATCGGAGAGCCGGAGGAGAGCGGGGCGATGGTGGGGCTGTTCTCCTCGTAGGGCTGCACCGCCACGGACGAATCAGAGGATCGGAGAGCCGGAGGAGAGCGGGGCGATGGTGGGGTTGTTCTCCTCGTAGGGCTGCGCCGCCACGGACGAAGCAGAGGATCGGAGAGCCGGAGGAGAGCGGGGCGATGGTGGGGCTGTTCTCCTCGTAGGGCTGCGCGACATCGCCCGAGGCAAAGTTGCTCGTAACGGTAACGAGATCCGTCGAGGAGGAGCCGGCGATGGTCGAGGAGGAGCCGGCGATGGCGGTTCTCAGATCCAGGAGCGAAGGCGATGGCGGTTTACACGATGGCGATGTCGGCGGTGATGGTGGTGTCGGATCTGGGCATGGGTGATGTCGGCGGTGATTGTGGTGCCGGATCTGGGCATGGCTGATCTGGGCAAGGTGATGGTGGTGCCGTATCTGAGCATGGCTGATGTCGGCTATGGGTGTGATGATCGGAGAAACGACGGGAGGCGGTGGTTTTGTGGTGGTGCGAAGAGGTTGCGAGGGCCGCTGGGGCTTTGGACTCTTGGGTGGCTGCTGGTGGTCTGCAGGTGGTGATGGTGGCCGGAGATGGGCAGGGTGTTAAATTGGACTTCCGTTCGAATGAAATGGAGTTGGAGTGCATCGATTCATTTTCATTATTCTTTAATTATTCCGATGAATGAGTCGAATTTTGATTGTTAGTGTTAATGAGTTGTTAATTATTCGGTGAAATTTCAATTATTATTTTATACTACAATTTGAAGGATTATTCAGTGAGATATTATTCATTATTCGGTTAAAATGAATAATTATTCATAGAAATTGGTAGTATTTTTTATGAATTTGGGGTTTATGAAATATGAAATGTTATTCGGTCAATTTTGAAGCATTATTCGGTGAAATATGAAAGATTATTTGGAAAGAAATAAAACATTATTCAGTAATATGTGACTAATTGTTCAGTGAAATTGGTGAATTTTTATCTAAGTTGGATGGAAAATGATAAAATAATATTATTCGGTAGAATGTCAAATATTATTCGGTTGAATTGACGAATTTTTAAGAGAAACGAAATCAGGTTGTTCAAAAAAAATATACAAATATGGCAGCAGCTTAAAAAAAAGTACGGGGTGAGTTTCACGTAACAATGTAATAGGGTGGGAGAGAGTTGATGTCTGCATATTTAGTCATATTTTACATCGTGTTTTCATTCCATCTAAGTCATTTTATTAGCTTTTGTGTTGGAAAAGTAAGGAAAATGTGTAGTTATGCTTAATATTGCAAGATATGGAGTCTACACAAGCTTTGGTGTGATTTTATAGGTATTGGAGCTGATTTGGAAGAGTTTGGATGCACTTTAGAGCTTAATGAAAAATCATGAATGCAATGGAGAAGCCAAGCAAAAGGGAAAAGAGGTGCAGCTGGAGAAAAGCCTTATTTTCGCCATCCATAACTTCGATTCAAGATCTGGAGCCTTCATGAGATTTGTAGTCCTTGAAAAGAGCTTTCCAACGCATATTCATATGCGTCAATCGGATTAACGAGGACTCGGGAAAGTACGATTGAAGACAGAGTCGAAAAGCTGGAAAAAATCAGAAGTTACTGCATTCACACAGATACCTCGGCGCCGACACCTCAGACCTCGGCGCCGATACCCTGCGCACCAGCAAAAGATTCTGCGGGCTGAATTTATTACCTAATGGGCTTTTTAATTAGGGTTTTCTTCTAAATCTCTTTTAGGATCTTTTAGTTAGATAGACTTGGAATATTTTATCTTTCCTTAGTTAGATTTTTATTATTTTCCTTGGAGATTAAGTCTAGAATTTCTATCTTTAAATAAAGCCAATTAGAGGCTAATTAGATATATCTCTCGCTCTACATCAGAACAGACGCTGAATTTACAGCAGCAAGGGACGGCAAGTTTGGAGTTTTTGGTTGAAGGATTTTGACATTGGTTTTGAGGTTTGATTTTATGCAATTTCAGATTATGTTTAATTCAATTTTCAGCATGTTTTGTATAGCTATGTGTGAGTAGTTTCTCTTCTTCTAGGGTTGGGGTGAGCCCAACAATAGCCATGTATGAAAGCTTGAATCTATGACGTTTTTATGAGTTTATCATCATCTATCCTGTGCTTAAATCCTTTGCGAAAGTTGAGGACAATTCCATGTTTATGATTATGAAGCGAAAGTGGATTTAATTGTGAACTTGGATAGTAATTAGAGATCTTTGACGAAAGTAAAAGGGATCTAATTAAGAAAAGGTAGAACGAATAGGTTTTATGCGAAAGCCTTTATTCTCTATTTGTGAAGTATGCGAAAGCTATCTTTTGATGATAAAAACATGATCTTTGTTCTATGATTCTTGTGTGGTTTATGCATGGTTGTTGTTGTGGTAATCCCTTGACCTTGGAAGTTCTTTTTATATTGTTTACATCCCTAAAATCCCTTTGTTTTTGTTCTATTTCGCTGCTGGAAAACAAAAGATCACTCGACATTCATCACTTCTCTCGACCATCCCCTCGATTTCGACCTCTCTAGTCGATATCGACCGCCTTTGCTACTGATTTTTGTGTGTTGTTAGATAATAGGAACTACTCTAGAAAGTGTTGTCCTCTCTCCAGTAGAACGATCCCGACTTCCGCTATCTACATAGTGGGAATTGAGGTATTTTATTTGTGGTTGATTTCCCATCGCAACAAGAGTGGGAGAGGGTGGGTTTTTTTTTGGTAAAAGGGGCCCACAAATTAAAAAGAAAAAACAAGAAAATTACTTTTAATCATGGCCCTCCATGCCCTCTACATCAATGGTTCATATTCGTGCACAAGGTACACTGTAAGGGTGTGCACTCTGGAACCAATCCTTATATATATATATATATATATATATATATATATATATATATATATATATATATATATATATTGTGGTGCATGGATGGAGGGTTTACGGTTTCAATTTTGGTTCGATTTGAACCCAACACTAGTACACACAGTACGGTTTCAATTTTACTTTTATTGTAACATATCTTTTATTGTAACCCACTTTTATTGTAACATATGTAAATCAAATAGTAAGGTTTCAACTTTTATTTTAACCCACTTTGTTGTAACGTATTATAACTTACCATTGTTGTAGCCTATTGTAACCTAATGTAACCTACCTTTGTTGTAACCTACGTTTTACCACTATTGTAACCTATTGAAGCCTACGTTTTAACAATATTGTAACTGTACTTGTTATCATTATTGTAACAATATTATAACTAATTCGTTTTATGTGAGTTGATTATTGCAATTAATTACTTGTACCTAATTTTCAACGCGCGTTCCCTATATACACCGCAAATGACGTGTCGGATTGGACGTTGCAGCAACGTTGGATTAGACGTTGCTGCAACGTCCAATTCGACGTTGCATTTGTTGGTGAAAATTGCCCAAGGGAAGGGGATCCGACGTTGCGACAACGTCGGCACGGACGTTTTAGCAACGTCGGATCCGACGTTCTAGCCTGGATCCCTAACGGGCTCCATCGGGCTTAGCAACATTCATTTAGACGTTGCTACAACGTCAAATGTAACGTTGTTGCTAGGTTCAAAATCCCCAAAGGCAAACTAAGGGCGGGCTTGGCAACGGTTATTTTGACGTTGTAACAACGTCGGATTCAGCGTTGTCACAACGTCAGCTTTGATGTTGTGATCACTTCCAGGTTTCCCAGTCAACCACCCCTATAAAAGGGAATGAGGACCTTCAATCACTCACCACAACAATTCCACATTCTCATTCCTTCCACATTTTCATTCCTTCCACATTTTCAATCCTTACATGGAGCCAGTTACATCTGGAATAGTAGGCTCCACGGACAGCATTGATTTTGTAATCGAAAGGGTTTGGTATCCAATGCCCCCGGAGGAGTCCAAATGTGCTTGCAGCAGTCCAGAATACAGAGGCATGCATCCATGCACGCTGTTTCGGGTCGTTTGTGAAAGAGAGAATCACATTTCTGCACCCTTGCGGCTCGGGTGTCGGGACTGCAATGATTTTCATCCGGGCATTCGTGGAGCCTACGAGTGGAAGGTTGGAGATCTTCTGCTTCAACATATCCGGTCATTCTTCACCGATGTAAACAGAGGTGACCACGCTGACGTGGCTCAAATAGCAGGGATACTTGTGAGGGAAGCAAATATGGAGGTTGGAAGCTTTCCATTCAACGAGTTAAAGATTAAAATCATTCCGAAGACGAACTAAGAATAGCCTGGACGATATGAAGAAAAAATTATGTTGTTATCGATGTTGTATTTGTTAGTTGTGGTAATGTCTCGATGTATGTAATTTGTTAGTGTTAGTAATGCCTCGATGTGTAATCTGATCGTTATCTATGAAGTGAAGCGTTTGCATGTGATTGTTTGTTATTGTAATCGGGTAGAAACCATCGAAAATAATAACGCAAACAACACGAAATACACAAATATAGCATACCGACAAAATACGAAATGTATGTCATAAACAAAGGGACTATAATGTATCTACTGCAGAGATCGAATGTAGCCCATGAAATGCTCATACATCTGATCTAGCTGGGGATGCCCGACCAATGCCTGAATGGCCTGGGTCATCTCGTCAACTCGGGCCTGGCGCGCAGCAGTCTCAGCATCAACCTCATCCCCATCCCCATCTGGTCTGATGTCGTCGTCTGGGTGGGTAGGCGCAGCCGGAGAAGCACCAGGTAGTACCACTATCGTGGGCATCACATGACCACGACTCTACGACTGGAACCAAGTGAGGTAGTCAGCTGAGACGCCTCCCTGACAGCTCTCGATCGTCCTCCGGTGACCGGTGACAGGGTAGAATCTCTAATCGTCCTGATCTGCCCAACGGTGGTGCTGCATGCCGAACGTCACGATGTAACGCCTCTGTAGGCGAAACGGGGGCTGCACGAAGGATGGAGGGATGACGGCCAATGGCTGCTCCTGCACGCGGCCGAACTGTCGGGGCACCCTGTCTGGCATGTACGGCTCAAAGATGCCATCGAATCTGAGGGTGCCTCGATAGCTGGAGGAGCGAAACTGACCAGTGAAATCCAGGTCTCTGCCGAAAGGCATCCACTCGACCTATGTTCAGAAAATGATATAAGGGAAACAATCTTACTTGACATATGTAGTTAAAATCAAAGAAAGTGAGAAACAGGTTACCTGATCGATGGTCATGCGCTCAAGCTGTGTGTGTGTGTGTATATATATATACCCCTTACTATGTAACGAGGGGACAAATCTAGAGCGTTCAATGTAATTTGATCTACGGTTTATAAATGAGGGTGTATGAGAATAATTGAGGAGAGTTATAGGTAAAAAAAACTGTAAAAACATGGTTGGAGAATTAAAAAAAATAAAAGTGGTTTCTTTAATTTTCAAATCAAGCAGTTTAACGTCAGTTTGCAGACGATTCACGCATTCACTTCTTCTATTTGGTTTCTGCTATAGATGCAAACAATAGGCGATTTACGCATTCAGTTTGCAAACTAAAATTTCACATTAACATGGTCTTCAGTCAAATATTCACATTGATCGAACACTTTTTTTACGGCAAAAAGGTTCAATTTTTACTTCAAACCAAAACTTCCTATTTTACGGCAAAAAGATTCAATTTTTATTACTTAAATATTCATTTTTACTAATTGTAAATTGAAGCCCTAATCACACGAGCACTGAATGTTCTTGCCGCCCTACCTATTCCGACCATCTTTATGCAAATATTATAAGCAAACTACCAAAAGTTTAAATTTAAACTAATAAACCCCTACAACTCAAACTGCTCTCCCTCAACATTCACATTTATCAAACTAAAATTTCATATTAACATGGTTTTCAGTCAAATATTCACATTTATTTTCAGTAATACTAAAAACAACTTTTACCCCACAATCGTTTATTCAAGGGTTATTTTGGCAACTAACACATTATAAATATCTAATTAGCTAACTAGCATCCAAACAAAATTAATTAACTAACCTAACACCCTTCCCAATTTAACTATCAAGGTCAACGCCGGTCAACGCCGGTCAACAGTTTTTTTTTTTTAAATTACCAATGATGCCATTTTTTTTTACATTTTATTTTCGCTTTAATGTCACTTTTCTAATAAAATGGTTTGATGACACTTTTTTAATATCACTTTTTTCAAATCTTGCTGATATTTTTTTGTTTACTGTGATGCCACATTGACCATTGATGCCATTTTTTTTACCGTTGACTACTGATGACACTTTTTTGATATCAATTTTTTGATGATATTTTTTTTTACCGTGATGCCATATTTTTTTAAGATAATGTTTTCGTGATGCCATACTTTTTCAATGTAATGTTTTGATGACAATTTTTTCTTTAATGTGATGCAACTTTTTCAAATCAGTGTTTGATGCCATTTTTCTATTGTAATTATTTGATGCCATTTTTTTAATCAAATCGTTTGATGCCATTTTTTTTTTAATTTAATCAATTATATATCGATATATTTTCATCGATTCTAGTTTTTATTTACTGATGATGCCATATTTTTTGGAGGTAATGTTTTCGTGATGCCATATTTTTTCAAGGTAATGTTTTGATGACAATTTTTTCTTTAATGTGATGCAACTTTTTCAAATCAGTGTTTTGATGCCATTTTTCTAATGTAATTATTTGATGCCATTTTTTTAATCAAATCGTTTGATGACACTTTTTTTTTTAATTTAATCAATTATATATCGATATATCTTCATCGATTCTACTTTTTATTTACTGATGACACGTTTGTGATTATACTTCATTGATGACATTTGTATCCAATAACTCAGTCAGCTCTTAAAAAAAGAGTCGTGCAACTCTTACCACAGAGGCGTGCAACTCTTACATCGTATGTTGTGCAAAATATAATTTTTTTCGCTTTTTTTTCGTTTCAGAACATTTTGTTTTGCAAAAATAACTTTACGTTGTGCACATATATGGACTGATCGAGTCGCACATCCAGATCGCATATAAAAATATAGAAGAAGTGAATCATATAATAAAATACAGATAGTTTTTTTCATTCTTATATTTATGGGTTAATTTTTGTAATTTTACAAAAATTGCTATTTATGGGTTAATTTTTGTAATTTTGTAAAATATGCATCTTCAACCTCAGAACCTCTGTACGCTCCTCGATAGCTCCTGCCGCCGGCCGCCGCTCGTCAATCCCTCGCTCCGGTCGCCGCTCCTGGATCCCTCCCTCCGGCCGATCGACCTCGCTCGCTCCGGACGCTCCGCCGCTCGTTCCCTCCCTCGCTCCCCCGCTCGCTCGTCACCGCCTCCTTCCCTCGCTCAGATCTGGACTCGCTCGCTCCGTCTCGCTCGTCCTCGGCTCAGATCCGGCGCCTCCACACCAGATCCGGCGCTCCCTCACCAGATCCGCCCTCCTTGGCCACCAGTTCCGGCCATCCCGAGCCCAAATCCCGCCGATCTGACACCCAGCCCCCACCGACGAAGCCTCGCAAACTCCCTCCCGTCCTTGCACCGGCCCAGAAGTTTCGCCGAAGATCTCTGACCACCCATTCCGGCCACCTCTCACCAGATCCGAGTCGGATCCACCGCCCTCGGACATCGCCGAGCCGGATTCCTCACCGATCAGTTGTTGGAGGAGAAGTCCAGAATTAACGTGAGAGAGAGCTAACAGGTGGAGTGTTAGGAGGCTAATTTTTTTTAATAAGGTGTTATAAAGGCCAATTTATTTTATTAGGGTGCTAATAACCTAATTGAATTAGCAAAAGGTGATATTCCAGCAAATTTTCTCTTTATTCAAACCTATGATTTGATATTAAATGTTCCGTATTTAGTTGTCATCTACCTAATTATTCACAATTCTCAATTATCGAACAATTTTTTTTTTTACTTCAAACCAAATCTTCCTATTTTACAGCGAAAGGTTCAATTTTTAGTACTTAAATATTCATTTTTAAACGGGTTGTTTTCGTCCTTGCCATTACGGTAGTTTTCTCTTTTTTCTCTCCTGTAGCGTTTTCCTTCTCCAACTTTAACTTTCAAACGGGTTGTTTTCCAAATCCACAGAAAAGATACGGTTATTAATTTATCTTCTTCTTTTTTTCTAATATTATTTTCCAAATAAACGTGGTTTCTTTTTTTTCCTGTACATCTCACCATAATTAGTTATATACACCCTAATTCGTAATCGTCAATTCCTTTTCATCTAACGCTCTATATTTGTCCTCACGTTACATGGTAAGACATGTTTCACTGGAAAGAGCCCCTATATATATATATATATATATATATATATATATTTTGAAGCATCTTCTCCTTCTTGCGCCTCGCCTTGTCGTTCCCCCTCTTCTCGGCCTTCGACGGGTCGAACCGTGCCATGTATCGGGGATCATCAGCAAGTGCATCCTTGTCCAAGCGAAGAGGACCCGCAAAAAAAGGGAAGTACGACCAAATCCATGCCTGAAAATTATAAACCATTAGAGCACTTATTAAATGTAACTCGCAAGCAGAGGAACGTATTTACAGTATTAAAGAAACATGTTACCTGCAACAGTGCAGCACACCCACGTAGGCCCTTGGCATCGCCTCTCGTGGTCTACCCTAATCCCCGGTAAATGAAGGCAAGCACTCCTGCTCCCCAAGCTAGTCTCCCGGAGTGCGGCAAATCCCAAACTAGCCCGAATAACGAGAAATTTATGCGGCTCTGGGACTTGTCGATGAAGAGCGTCGAACCTAGCAGCGTAGCCAAGAAAGAAACGGCGAGGTCGTGCTGCCACTCTACGCCTTCTGGCACTACGCCATCTGGGGTACGGTTGGGCCACAGATCCCGACGGTAGCCGTGCCTCTCCTCCCACCAAGCCGTCAACTCCGGGGTGGCCCAACCGCAAGCCGTCCTATGCTTCTTCAGCAGGGCCGGGGTCCAACGAAATAACTCCTGCAGTAGAGGCTCCAGCTGTAGTGGAAGATAGTCAGGGAGAGGCTCGCAAGGCAGTCCCTCGAACGGCATCCCCATCAGACAGGCGACGTCGTGGAGGGTGATGGTCATCTCGCCCCATGGAAAGTGGAAAGAGTTTGTTTCCGGCTACCAGTGCTCAATGAACACAGTCAACAACTGGGCATCCACTCTGTCCTAGTTCAAATCAAGCAACCCTAGTAGACCAGACTGAGCTGCCGCCTGCACCCATGTCCCAAGACCCTCGTACATGTAGTACCTGAACGGACGGAGGTGTGAAGCCCGATGATGAACCTTCAGCAATTTATGCCGATAGGTCGGGTCCGTCCATAGCCGGTGAGCCCTATGGTTTCTAAACGAGACCAAAAGATCTCCTGGAGGCAAGTCTCCATCAGGGAGTTCATCGTCCCCATGACCGTCCTCCCCCCCCCCCCCCCCCCCCCTCCTGCTCGCCCCCCTCCTCCTGCTCGCCCCCTCCTCATCGTGAGCCTCCACCCCATCCCCGGGCGCCGAACCCTGTGGCGGCTGGGGCGGCCCCTCACCATCCACCCGAGGGGCCTCCTCGTCCTCACCAGCCACCTGATGGTCCTCCTCATCCTCCTCGTCACCAGGGAGGAGAGGCACCAGCATCCGGGTAGAGCGCAACAGCTCCGGGGCAGTCTGGCTCACACAAGGATGGAATACGTTCGTGAGATCTGTTGATAGGAGGAAATCGAGAATGCAAATTGAAATATAAATAAATCACAGCAAACCAGATTCCGTCCCTTGCAAATAATTACAAGACCTCCTCCTGATTTAGCAGTGGGAAGTCAGGATCGATCCACGAGGAAGCGTGTCAGCGGATCCTAGGCAGCGTAGAAATCTCACAGAAGTAGTCGACAACAGGGTCCTCGATCTCGACTAGGGTAGTCGACAGAAGATTGGACAGTCGAACACAGCGCAGCAGCAAGCACAGGTTGTAGTCGATATCGACCAGAGGGTACTCGATATCGAGTAGAGTCCTCGTCGACTTCGGCTTGTCTTGTCGAGTACCTGCACACAGAAGCTACAGCGATGCTAGATCGAGAATCAGTAACTCGAGGTCGACCAGTGTTGGTCGAGATCGAGTAAGGGCAGAAAACTTAAAACGAAACGAAAGAAAATAAAAACAATTGCTTTGGGATTTCGAACTAAACTTAATGTAAAAGGCTTCCAGGATTGGGGTTTGCAACAACGATAAACAAGCATGCATAAGGCAGAGATAAACAGATAATCATGTGAATTGCATCAAGGACAAGCTTTCGCCTTTTCCAACAATTAGACAACTCTTTCAAGAAACCCTAATTGTCTCTACTGATTTTAAGTTTACAATCCAAGTTGTTATCATGGATCTCCATTAGATGGGTAATAAACACATAAACAAGTAGGAGATGCTCAAAACTTGATAAAAGTCGGATCTTTACCTCAATTATGCATGGCTATCGTCGGGCTCGCCCCAACCCTAGAAGTGGGTTGACTACTCGCGCTTCATCGCAAACTCAGACATTGATTGATGAAAGGAAACTAATTGCATTAAACCAAACTTAAGAAAGTACAAACCAAACAAAGCCGGATCACTCTCGCTCTCCTGCTCCACTCGGCCTCCCTCTCTCTCTCTACTCTTCTCCTACTTACTTCTCTCTCCAATTGAATGAATGAAAAAACCAGCCCCATGGGATTTATTTATAGGCTTCTAAACCTTGCTAGTCAAGGATAGAAATCTTTATCTATATCTAAAACTATATCTAAAAGCATTAAAGATAAATAAAAGCAACAACATAATTAAATCTAAAATAGGGAAATATATCTAAAAGTCTTAAAGTGGATAGATCTTCTCCTTCCATGATGTATCTTGATAAATCGGATAGAATTCGGAAAACTTCGAGCCCAAGTAATCCACACCGAGTAGGATTCGTCAAACCGAGTAACGCGTCTCTAGAGTCATCGTCGATCTCGACAAGGGTCTTGTCGATCTCGAGTAGGAGTGTTGTCGACTGGGCTTGGCTCGTCGTCTCGGCTAGCTGGTGCTCGACAGACTCGGACTTGGCTCACGGGTCTAGTCGATCTCGAGGACCCCTTGTCGATCTCGACTAGACTGGCCTTGTTGACTAGGTCTTCTCGGGTGACTCTGCTCGACATGCTCGGACACGGCTTCCGGGCTCCTCGATCTCGAGTAGGGTGTAACCCGGTCTGTCCTCGTCTTCGTCTTCTCGATCAGCTCTTCCTCGACCAGGCCCTCCTCGAACACTTTTGGTCGATCTCGAGTAGGTTGTACTCGATCTCGAGTAAAGTTTTCTCAGCTTTCTGCTCTGTTCTTAAAACGCACTTTCCCGAGTCCTCGTTCGTTCGATTGACGCATATGACCATGCGTTGGAAAGCTCTTTCCGAGGGCTACAACTCTCATGAAGACATCAAAGCTTGATTCAGAACGAAGAATGGTGAAAAATGGCCTTTTCTCCAGTTGCACCATTCTTAGCTTCTCCATGAGTTTCTTTTAAGCTCCAAAGTGCGTCCGATTTCTGCGAAATATAACCAAAACTTGTGTAGACCTCCATATATTGCAAATAAGTGTAAACTACACAGGTTCTGTATTATTCTAACCCAAATGCATGCAATATATGCAGAAATCGATATAAAAGTAAGTGTAAAACATGGCAAATTAGGCTCACAACAAGATCGCGTGGCGTGCGGGTAGGCGCGGGTTTGATGTTTAGCTACTTAGGCAACGCTCGCTTCCGGGTCGTCGTAGTGCCTCCGGAGAATGTTTCACCATCAGAGGAAGAGAACAACAATGATTTCCTCTAAGGTGGGACATGGCGGCGAGCCGGAAAAAATTCTGAACTATGTTATTTTTTTTGTAATCTTCTATCATTAATATGAGAACTGAGGCAGTCTAAACGTTTTCATGTAACGCGTTTTTCCCTGAAATAACCACAAATCATATTTGAAAACCCTCCGCGAGGGGCAAAACGCCCCAACAAAATAAAAGATGCAAACATCGCACTAAGTTTTCGCCAACATACTACCCAATAAAAACAAAGATAATAGAACTTCAAAGTTGATCCAAGTGTTGCTGTTAAAAACGTCAGACTTAACGTTGTTTTCATATTGCAACGTTGTATTGAACCTTGTTGTCTGGCTCGACGAGGCCCACTTTAGCAACGTCGGATTAGACGTTGCTAAAGTGTCTGACCCGCCCAACTTCCTTCAATTCACAACGTTGTGTAGGACAAATGATAACGTCGAAACGAACGTTGCTGCAACGTGAAATCCAACGATTCTACAACGTCACATTCGACGTTTCATTAACAGCGCTAATCGTGGATTTGCGGTGTATATAGGGTGACCCTTTCCAACGTCACTAACACAAGTGTTAAGGTTGTAATAAGTTACAATAAATACGCACGATATATTGTAACTAAATAATTGTAACCTAAATACGCACGATAGATTGTAACCAAGTAACTATACCTGTAATTGTAATCAATATTGTAACTAATTTGTCGGAGCTTGTAGACAATTCGATTATTGTAATTAAGTAATTGTATCTAGTTTGTATCGTAACTAACCTCATTGATAGGGTTCTTATAGGTTACAATAAATACATACAATATATTTCAATAATAGTAGGGTCCAAATACACAAAATAATTTGTTGATGATGATTGTAATCAATGGCGGCAAGATCTATGAAATACTTGTGAAATACTTGTAACCAATGGCGGCAATAGCACTCCGTAATATATCAATGGGCAATGGCTATATAGGTACTAAGACTTGTATCAATTATGGCATATATGTACTCGGACTTCTATCGATTACGGCTATATATGTACTAGGTTTTCTATCGATTACGGCTAATCGATTAATTTCCCAATTAAATTTCACCCGGTATAATATTACGAATAGCATTCTACTAATAATCTCAAATAACTATGAACTATACGGCAATAATTATAGCACAAAAACATAACCACATACCTTCAATAATCTTGAAGCACTAAAATAAATAAACGTATTGAGCGATTGTTGAGAAGAAAGTATTGAGCGATTAGCACTGCTTGTAATCAATTTGGGAAGAATGAGTCAGTTAGGCATGATTTAAGGAAGTTATCTCTAGGGGCAAATCAGTCCTAAAAAACCAAACAGGTACAATTACCAAAAAAAACTTTCATTGGTATAGTTACCCATTAAAAACCTGAAAATGGTATATAAACCTAATTATCCCTTTAAGAAAAAAACATGAAAGTAGGTAAATTGATGTTGTTTTTGACATATGCAATGATAAGAGAATGGAGGACTTTATTTTCCATTTGTGCTAACCTTTCCATCCTATCCATACTTATTAGCCTCACAAGATATCCATATTGAGCCGTTCATTATATTTGATCCACATATTACATATTGCCTATTTTCTACGTAATTACCTATCCGGGGAGTTTGGAAGAGAATGGAAGTCATTTTTGGAGATGATTATATGGTATTTTATGTTGAAATTATATTGAGTTTAATGGCAGTATGAAGAGAAATAGTGGAAAATTAAACGAGTGAAAGAAAATTCGGTCACCAAGGAGTAAGGGTGACCGACCCTGCTAACAAAGGATAAAATTCACGTGAGATGGGACAACAGGGTGAGGAATCCGAAGCACTAAGTATCCGGGGTCATTCACGACACCCGTAGTTGCGACTCGCGAGAAGGCATTGCTGAAGTTAGAAAGGTAAAAGTGTTATAGTGAAACGAGTAATGAGTGACATAAAGAGAGGATGAGGGATGTAGAAATATCATGAAGTTGGGAGAAAGTGCATAAAGCAATAAAGAAAGTATGAGAAGTATATCCTCGGACTATTAGCACCACATTGCCCAAAATATCCCATCACTATGCCTTTTACCTTCACTTCTCCATGTGTATAAAAGTCCTCATGATTATTGTTGCTATGTCGTAGGAAACTGTTTTTACATGCCCTTCTTTTGTGTGAGATGTTGCTTTTATTCACAAGCATGGATTTGATGGCACAAGTACCTTTACAAGGATGGCAATTGATTGATAGTGGTATGATAATGCATATTTAATATCATCTTTATAGGTGGTCTTAGGTGCATTAGAGTGTCCATATTGCATGTTTAATAAGCCAATTTGCATTCTTGATCATTTGGAACTCAAAGTTCGGAATCTACTATTTTTAGTGCTTATTTGTCGATTACAAGATCCGAGCTCGAAAGATGGAGAAATCATGGAGAAAAGATAGCTAAGAAGAGCTAAGGTACAACCTATGAAGAGCATGGAACAAACCAATGAAGTGTTAGAAGTCGAATTGGGAAGCTAAGGAGCAAGAGAGCAAGAGCAAAAACGAAGGACTTGGAGAAACCTCATCTTTTGGATTTCAAACACGTTGAATCAGCTTCTGAGATCTTCATGAGAGTTGTAGTCCTTGAAAAGAGCTTTCCAACGTGTATTCATATGCATCAATCGGACGAACGACGAATCCAGAAAGTACATTACAAGTTCCGTTTGCCGAAGCTATCGAAACTGTAAGAATGGCGCCCGCCGGTTTTATAAATGTGTCCACTGGTTTGCTGTTTCCGGGTCTGCGCAATGCGGCCCAATTCTATCTTTGTGGAAACTCTATCTATCTTATTCTAGGGTTTGTGCCGCCGATTTAAGGCTTTATATTAGACATATTTTTAGTAGGTTTCCTCATTCCAATTGAGATCTAACAACTGACCAATTGAGATGGGTGTGAGGATTGAATATTAAAGATTCAAGGTATTTCATGATCGAGTACTTAGAATTCTTGTGGTTTTGTTGCAATTCAAGACTTGGTTGATTGAATTGTGAGACTTGATTTCTATTGGTATTCACATTGTTATTTCATTATCCTTGTGCTCATATTGTGATTGTATATATTCCCTCTTGACTGTACACCTTGACATAATTTTCATCTTTGCTAGCGATTCTTTTCGTAAGATCGGTATCTTTGTGGCAAGTAAGGGAAATTGATCCCGTGAAAGCATCAATTATCTCTGCATGATGATGATGAATATTGGTTTGTATTGATTTATATGAGGTTAGGGTTAAAAGCTCTTCAACCTTGCATTCTTTTGATTCCCAATTGCATTGAGATTGATATTGTTAATTGGCCATGCACTTGGGTCTTTATGATGTTCTATGTTGTATTTCATGAAATGTAAGTGATTGTCCCTATATTGATCAATCTATCTAAGACAAGTCGGTGTAGCCTTTGATGTCAATTGCTTTACATTGATTAAGGACAACAATGAATTGAGTCAATGATGAAAGAAACCAACCAATGTTGCGAATTGTATGCGAAACCACACACTTCTTTTCTATATTTTATTCGCTCTTGCTAACCTTTCTCATAGTTTATTTGCCTTCCCTTATTGTTTATCTTTATTTGCTTTCACAGCTTATCCTTATTTGCCTAATTAATAGATACACATGCAATAGAAATACATTTTCTCTGTGGGTTCAACCCTTTACTTACTCACTATACTCTAGTTTGTTGGTTTGGGTTATTATTATCTTTGGCGAGGTGAAACCTAACGACATTTCATCCCACAAAATTTTGCCGCCCTTGCCGGGGAATCAAGTTTATTTCTTTGTTTTGTGTATTTATTGATTTTTGTTTATATATCTAACCCTGTTGTGAACCTATCTACGGTTCACAACACCCCGCTACTATTTTTTTTTTCAAGATGTTAAGATTATATCAGGACCAGGGAGAGAACTTTCACCGCTACTTCACAAGGGTGCAAGAGTTAGCGGACGACCGTAAATCACTGGGTATCCATGATAGTTCGCAAGATATGGTGCTTCGTGTTTATGAAGGAGTAAGTTCTGAAATGAGAGAACTTATCGATTTCATGGGTGACAATGGCTTGGGAGACATATGGCTTCTTTGACGATGACTGGGGTGAAAAACATATCTAGTGCTTCTTGACAAGGAGTCTCCTAAGATGGTGCATTGCGTTCTAGAGGGTGCACATCTGAGGATAGTAAAACACCTTATATGCACATATGAGGAAGGCTTGTGTGATCCAGGACCATTAAGGCTTTGGAAACTTATGGGCGATTTGGCCAATGATGAGATGACTGTCGAGGACATCTATGAAGATGAATTCGGTTCAAGAACCAAAGCCTTAACATCAATTGAAAGTCTCCTATCAAGTGATGAAGATGTAACCAAAGGTGAAGAGGAAATCCCAATGCCTATAGAAGTGGAATCTCATGAGTGCCCGCATGAGGATCTGATAATGCATATTTTAGATAGGCATTATAGGTAGTTCATATTGCATTTAGATAGTGGTATTGCATATGTTTTGGTCGATTTATTTATCTCTGTTGTGAAGTATTCGAGTTCGGAATCTACGCCTTTTTAGTGTTTATTCCGCAGTTTTACATTCCGAGCTTGGATGAGATCTTAGAGGAGCTTTAATGAATGATTTTGGAGCATAAGGAATGTTAAGGAAGGAGCATCAAGGGAGGAAGGAAGCACAACGTCGAAGCTAAGGAACGATCGTGGAGCCTAAGGAGCGGCGCCCGCCGCTATTCCACTGGCACCCGCTGGTCTTCCGTGTCAGCAATTTTCGAAATAAGCCCGAAGATTCTATTCCATTGTTATATTATTATCTTACTCTCTAGGGTTTGGCACGACTCTATTTAGGTTATTTTCATCTTATTGTTGAGTGGTACGTTGTTGAGAGATGCGTGAGATATATTGAAAGAGATTAGCATTCTTTTGGCTATGAGATGGTCAACTCATAGTTTCGCCTGTGATTCGAAGACATGGTTGATCGAAGGAATTGTGAGGCTTTGATTTCAATTAGTTATTTATGAGTCTATTTATCATCTTTTTCTTATTGATATTTATTTGTGTTCCTTTCTATGCTTGATCACCATGTTAGGAATTGCATCTATGCTATGAATCCGTTGTTGGTTTCTCGATAGCAAACGAAGTCATTGATTTAGTGATATTTATATGCCTTTGTAGTAGATGATAACAATTGATCTATGTCGAGTAGATGTGTTAGGGCCGAGTGGGTTGTTCCCTTGATTTCCAATTGCATTGAATTGATGTGCCAATTGGTCTTAAGTACTCGAATCATTAACGTTCTTCTTGAGTGATGTGGCATTGAATAAGAGATTGTATTTTTGCGGAACAATCGATATTAGCGTAGTTGACATAAACTCGAATTGCTTATTTTTTCTTTAATTTTTGTTTTTCTTTAGATTTGTCCTACTCTGTATGGTTTAAACCCACTCTTCTAAATCATCGTCTTTGTCTTTTGATCCTGAGATTGAAAGATCTCTTTCTAGGTTGGAAAGGAGACTTGATTTTGATCAAAATAAGGAGATGGGAGACAACAACAACAACAACAACAATAACGGCAACATCATCAATCCTCCAAGATGGACCCTGAGAAGCTTGAAGAAGCCTGATCTGAATGCACAACCGCTTGCAATCAGACTTCCTACTCTCCCTCAAGGTTCCAGGTTCGAATATAAATCTAATTGGTCTACTATTTTGCCTAATTTTCATGGATTGCCTGGAGAGGAACCAAATAAACACCTTGCAAACTTTGCTAGAGTCTGCGATAGACTTAGACCCCAAGGCCTAATCGATGACCAATTGATGCTTAGAGTGTTCCCATTTACATTAAAAGATTCGGCTAGCGATTTGTTATATTACTTTCCCCCCGAAAGCATTACTACTTGGGTTGAATTAAAAAAGCTTTCCTTCAAAATTATTTTCTTGCCACTCGCCTTAGCCAACTCAAAAAGGAATTGTATAGTATTGAGCACTCACCTACGAAGAATCTTTATGAGTATGTTGAGAGATTCAAGAGGCTTAAGGGTAGTTGTCCACAACATGATATACTCGAGGATGATTTAGTGCTATATATATATATATATATATATATATATATATATATGAAGGCTTGCTTTATAGAGATTGGAGTGTTATCAATGCTACTAGTGGAGGAGATGTTTTGGATAAAACACCTCAGGAAGCAATGCAAATCTTCGAAGGTTTAGCCAATGCTTCGCAACAATGTGGGAAACACCAAGGATTAAGATGAGTACATAAGTTGGATAATTCTGGAGGCAATCGTAAAGATGACTTAGATAGGCTTACTGAGATCATCAATAAGATGGTTATGCAATTGAATCAATCACAACAACCTAGACCCTGCAGAGTCTGTGGAGATCCAAATCATCCTAATGATAAGTGCCCACTGATGCAAGAGGAAGTTTCTGATCTTAATGCTATGGGTTATGTACCTCGCCACAACTTTGGTAACAACTTTTACAATCAGAGCTACAAATCAAACTATCAAAGTGGATTCAGCGGGAGGGGGCAGCAGCAACAAGTACCAAATCAAGGAAGGGGCCAACATGAAAATCGTTCAAGAAATCCTCAACAGGAGGACAAAGAAGAGACTCTAAGGTTATTTTTTGACAAGATGAGCATCCAAGAGAAATTGTTGAGTCAAATGGCTAGGGAGATAGGACAATTGAAAGCTAAGGATTCGGGCAAGTTGCCATCGCAAATGGTAGTTAATCCGAAGAAGAATATAAGTGCCACGATCCTTAGAGGAGGTAAATAAGTGAAATTACCCACTAAAAGTTTACAAGAAAGGCCTAGGGAGGTGATTGATGTGGTTGACCACTGTGGCCACAGTTGGCAACAATTCCTCCTGAGGGCGCAGACGAGGCAGCTCGCTTAGTTCCTGAATACTTCTGCTTGCCCTTCCTCCTTTCTGCCAGCTAAAAGTTTCGCTTCCCCTCGTCCAATGTTGCCTCAACTCTATAAGCAGCATTGATGTAATCATCAAGAGACTCATAATCCCGGTGCAACATCTGTAACCTCAGCCGGTAGTACGTTGCTTCAAGATTCCCAAAATGTCAAGAGACACTTTTATTTAAATATTCAAGATAGAGAATAAACAATTCCCTATTCTCATACATCCCAAATTATCACAATATAATTTTATTTAAATTTATCCAATTTAAATAAAATGAAATACTGTGGGGTATTTCATACCTCCCCTCTTAAAATAAGTTTCGGCCCGAAACTTAGGACAAAAACAACTGAGGGAAACGTTTCTGCATATCTGCTTCAGTATCCCAGGTCATTTCTTCTGTCCCGTGCTTTGACCAGAGAACTTTGACGAGAGGAACCACTTTAGTCCGTAGCTGCTTGTCTCGACGCTCCAAGATGCGGACTGGTTCTTCCTCGTATGTTCCCGTGGGTCGTACCTCAATGTCCTCATAACTAAGGATGTGATTCGGGTCATGCACATACTTTCGGAGCAAGGAGATATGAAAAACATCATGAACTTGATGAGCTGTTGGTGGCAAGGCTAACCGATAGGCTACAGTTCCGACTCGCTGCAGGATCTCAAAGGGTCCAACATATCGAGGATTTAGCTTTCCTCGCTTCCCAAAACGAAAGACTCCTTTGGTGAGAGATACCTTTACGAACACCTTCTCACCCACCTGAAACTCCAAGTCTCGCCTCTTCCCATCAGCATACGATTTCTGCCTGCTTTGTGCGGTCAGCATCCGTTGTTGGATCATAGCTACTTCCTCTCCAGTCCTCTCTAGCAGCTCGGGCCCCAAAATAAGAGTATCCGTCGGATCATCCCAAACAACCGGTGAACGACCCTTGCGACCATACAAAGCTTCAAACGGAGCCATCTTGATAGAGGCATGCCAGCTGTTATTGTAGCTGAACTCGATCAGACTTAAACTGGTTTCCCAATCTGTCGGTCGGTCCAGCACACAAGCTCGCAGCATATCCTCAAGAGTTTGAATAGTGCGCTGGTATTGCCCATCAGTTTGCGGATGAAATGACGTGCTAAAGTCCAATCGGGTCCCCAAGCCACCATGTAGTTTCCTCCAAAAATCGGATATAAAACGACCATCCCTATCTGAGACAATGGAGGTTGGTATTCCATGGAGACGGACTATGTGTTTCATGTACAACTCTGCCAGCTTTTGTGGCTTCTAGTCGGACCGGATGGCTATAAAATGCGCACATTTGGTGAGTCGATCTACGATAACCCAAATGGCGTCTTTCTGCCCTTGAACTTTAGGCAGCCCCATCACGAAGTCCATGGAGATTTGCTCCCATTTCCACATCGGTACCAGAAGTGGTTGTAGTGTACCCGCTGGTCGTCGATGCTCGATCTTGACTTGTTGGCACACTAAACAACGAGCAACATAATCTGCCACTTCCCTCTTCATGCCCGGGCACCCGTAATTTCTCCTGATGTCTTTGTACATCTTACTAGCGCCCGGATGTACTGAGTACGCCGAAGAATGGAATTCTTGCAATAATGTTTGGCGAAGTTTTGGAACGTTCGGAACACAAATGCGGTCTCCAAACCACAATGACCCATCATCCCTCACGACAAATTCTGGGGCCTTACCCTCATAAAAATCTGCACAGAGTTTGACCAACATCTCATCGTCACTCTGTCTATCCTTAATCTGAGTTAGAAAATCAGACTGAATATCCATCCTGTTCAACTGGCCCCGATGCCGCTCAAACCATACTTCCACGTCCAGCCTCAACAACTCTTAACGCAATTCTGGTTGCGCTGTCAAACACTGAATCATGGCCTCTTGTGGAGACTTCCGACTTAAAGCATCAGCCACCACGTTTGCCTTCCCGGGGTGATATAAGAGTTCGATATCATAATCCTTGATAAGCTCCAACCACCATCTCTGACGCATATTCAACTCCTTCTGAGTGAACACATACTTAAGGCTTTTGTGATCGGTGAAGATTTGGCAATGAACTCCGTAGAGATAATGTCGCCAGATCTTTAAAGCGAATACCACAGCAGCCAATTCCAAGTCATCTGTAGGATAGTTCTGCTCATAAGCTTTCAGCTTGCGAGATGCATAGGCTATGACTTTGCCTTCTTGCATGAGCACACAACCTAGGCCTTGCTTTGAAGCATCACTATAGACCACATAATCTTGGAAATCCTTGGGAAGGGCTAGCACTGGCACAGTAGTAAGCCGTTTCTTCAATTCTTGAAAACTTGCTTCACACTTTTCATCCCATACAAATTTCTGAGTCTTGCGGAGGAGTGAAGTTAAAGGCTGAGCTAACTTGGAAAACCCTTCCACAAACCTTCGGTAATACCCTGCCAATCCAAGAAAGCTCCTTATCTCCTTCACATTCTTTGGTTGAGTCCACTGCTGCACTGCGGAAACCTTTTGGGGATCAACCATGACTCCTTTCTCGGAAATGATGTGACCCAAGAAAGCAACTTGTTTCATCCAGAAGTCACATTTTGACAGCTTTGCGAACAACTGATGTTCCCTCAATGTTGTCAAGGCAATTCTCAGATGCTCCGCATGTGCCTCCTTGTTTGGTGAATATATCAGGATATCATCGATAAATACCACGATGAACTTGTCTAAGTACTGATGGAAACAACGGTTCATCAACTCCATGAAAACCGCTGGTGCATTAGTTAGCCCAAAAGGCATCACAACAAACTCATAATGTCCATAGCGCGTCCTGAATGCCGTTTTAGCAATATCTTCCTCCCACACTCGCAGTTGATGATATCCCGACCTCAAATCCACTTTGGAGAATACTCTTGCTCCTTGTAGTTGATCCAATAGGTCATCAATCCTCGGAAGAGGATATTTGTTCTTGATTGTGACCTTGTTCAACTCTCTGTAGTCAATGCACAATTTGAAGGATCCATCCTTCTTCTTCACAAATAGGACTGGAGCCCCCCATGGGGATGCACTAGGCCGAATGTAACCCTTTTCTAACAGTTCCTCCAACTGTTTCTTCAACTCTTGCATCTCTAAGGGAGCCATGCGATACGGTGCCTTCGAGATTGGTGCAGTCCCAGGCTCCAAGTCTATTGTGAACTCAACAAAGCGTTGTGGTGGTAGTCCGGGAATTTCATCAGGGAAAACGTCAGGAAATTCCCGTACTATCGGTATGTCAGTGACTTGGACCGGGCCTTTGGAGAGTTCCTCCAAGTAGCATAGGAAACCGGCACACCCTTTCCGTAACAGTTTCGCTGCTTGCATCATGTTAATCACTCGATCGTCTTCATTAGGGATACGACCACGGAACTTACACACACATTTCCCGTCAAATGCCACGGTCACAGTCCCTCGTTTAAAGTCAATCACCGCGCCATGTTGGAATAACCAATCTTGCCCAAGTATGATGCCCGGCGGAATAAGTGGAATCACCACTAACTCGGCGTCGAGGGCACGACCCTCGATTTTGATAGGAAACTTATGCAACACCTTGTTTCCTATGATTTTCTCCCCGTTAGGGACCCTAACGATAAACGACTCCTCTAAAGTCTCACATTCCAGTTTCAACGTTTCTACCGTACTTTCAGCAATAAACGAATGCGTCGCACCAGAATCAAATAAGATGTCAATAGGTTCTGAATAGTGGTAAATAATACCTTGGGTCATAGGGGCAGTCACATCATCAGCTTGCCTCATCTCATACAGTCGCGGTCCTTGCTTTGAGGTACCCGCAATACCTTTGCCCTTATTGACACTAGGCTGCGATCCCACGGGACCCTGGTTCCTCGGCTGATACTGTTGTTGTGACCTTTGCTGCGGCGGAAAACCGCCCTGTCTTGGATTAGGAGCTCGGGGGGCAGCAGCTGAAGCATGATGGGAACGATCTTGGCCACCATTAGTTGATCTACAGAACTTGACCATGTGACCTGTCCGGTTACAGCCCCGGCAAGTCCGCTGTGCTTCAGTGCAACTAGGCTTGATGTGTCCAGTCTTCCCGCAGTTATGACAAACAACAACTTGCCTGTCACGCGGGGTGCTCTGCAGGGATTGTTGACCACTGCGGCCACTGTTGGCAACAATTCCTCCTGAGGACGCAGACGAGGCAGCTCGCTTAGTTCTTGAATACTTCTGCTTGCCCTTCCTCCTTTCTGCCAGCTCAAAGTTTCGCTTCCCCTCGTCCAATGTTGCCTCAACTCTATAAGCAGCATTGATGTAATCATCAAGAGACTCATAATCCCGGTGCAACATCTGTAACTTCAGCCGATAGTACGTTGCTTCATGGAAATAACGAATCTTATCCTCCTCAGAATGTACCAGATCCCCAGCATAAGGAAGCAGATTGTAAAACCATGTCACTAGCTGTGGCATTTTCATGCCCTGAGTCTTAGGGTACAAGAATTCCCGCCTTTTCTCTAGCCTGAGAGAAGGGACGAAGTAATGGTTGGTGACAATCTCCTTGAAAGCTTCCCAAGTCGGGTTGGCCTCCCAGGCATGACGTGCCGCCTCCCACCATTGTCCCGCCTCCCCTTTCAAATATAAGGCGGTGATGTTGACCTTGTCGACATCAGTACATGGAACACCCCTAAACACTTTCTCAATATGCGTCAGCCACTGTACCACTTTGTAGGGTTCACCGGTGCCATCAAACCCATCCGGTTTGTTGGAATTGACTGCCTTAAGAGCTCGGGTGTAGGTCTCTCCCTGTCCCACTGTTTGGGCAAGTCTCCCTTCTAAGTTACCTCCTGGAGGTACAACTCCTGCTGGTGCGATCCGGGCAGTTGACCCTGCCAGCACATTAGGTAGGGGATTCACTTGTCCTGCCATAGCCTCTGCCACAGCACTTTTCACCAGCTTGTTTAAAGCATGCATGATTTCAGATCCCAGACTACCCTCTGGTCCTTGGGACTGTCCCCTCTGTTGGCCCGCATTTGCCTGATGGGCCTGAGTTCCACCATGCATTGAGTGCTCACCAATCTCTTCCCGATCACCTGCTAATGGCGCTGGATTCGGCCTAGGCTCGGGGTTTTGTGGGGCTCCTAGGGCAGTGATGTTCATGCTGGGGTTGCGGCTCCTTCTAGCCGTTGGGGTCGATGCAACTTGACGACGCACTCCTCGCTTGGTCATGATCTAATATTGGAAAGATGAAAGATTTTTGAGGTTAAAATACTTAACCGTGCACACCTACGTATGCTTAGGCCACAAATCAATTCTCATAGATCATGACATTACTCTTAAACAATGCTTTGTTAGAGTTTGATTGGCAAGGGTACAAGCTAAAACTCTTAGGAGCGTTGATGTCTCTACATACCGCTCGTCCGTTTATTTCTAATCTTCAATGCTATGAGTTGCACTACTGTCAACTCTCAACCCGACTCTTCTTGAGTGCACACTACCCCTGATGTGGAAATTTCTAAGTCTCTCTATTTCCTTAGCAAGTTGGAAATCCTATATCACTTGAGGATAAGTGATTGGGATTGCCATTACTATTGCGGACTTCCCTCGTTTTTGGGTATGTGGGAATTTGTGGAATTTCATGCAATAAATAATACTTTCATAAAAGCATTCTAAGGACAGGAATATTATTGCATAAATCATAAATTACTGAATCCGAAAACTAAATTGTTCCCAAACAACCAACGTTGAAAGAAAGAGTGCGAGAAAGGAAAACAATCTGTTCGAAGGGAAATAAACTGCGTAGATCATGCTATTAAAGGAAAGTCTAGGGATGGTGGATTCTCCTACCGGGACCCGAAGTACGCTGCTTCTTGGGTCGGGAGGGTCCTGCCTCATAGTCGAAGGTAGGAGCGCTCAATGCAAATGGAGGGGTGCCGGGCTTGGTAGTGGCAAGGTGGGCGTCTGAGCGGGCATTCTGAAGGAGATACCTCTCATACTTTTCTTTGCATAACTTCTCCTCCAATGCCATCATCTCTGCCTCCAGGATATCTATTGCTTCGTCCTTCTCCTTGATCTCACGATCAAAGAAATGAATTGTCTCTATCATCCTCTTGCGTTCCAGTCCCTTCAGAAATTTCTCCCCATCCAATTCGGAGACCATCCTTAGAGGAGGATAGCCCATCTCACTTCCAAAACTAGGTGGCTCTTGACCCATCTGGCGTGCCATGCACCGAAATTCCTCTCGAGCATCTTCGGCCGAATACTCCTGAAATCCCCCATTCTCTCCCATGTTGATGCCTTCATGGTTGAGATATAGCGACGGGTTTCCATTCTCCTCAGCTGTTTCCCTTGCTAGCTCATCACTCGGATCTTCAAAGGGTTCCGACTCCTCCTCCTCATCCTCCGGAACAATGATCACCTGAGGCTGAGGCTGGCTTAGCACAAACGGCTCCATGGGGGGAAAATCCAGCTCATCCGTTATCTCCTCGATAGCTCTCTTCCTTGAGCCCCATGAGTCGTTCTCGTGTGCTGCTTGGCGGTTGCGGTGCTCCATAGCCTCAATGATCTTTGACCTTAGGTTGGTGTTCATCTGCTGCAGAGGTAGGAGGATGTTAGTACCCTGAATGATGATAAGGTAAGTGCAGGGTTTATCAAAGGACACTCTAAGATATACTCAAAGGTCTAATTGGAATGCCGGAATCATTATTGAAAACAATTTCATTTCCAAAAAGATGAAGGATGTCTCAAAAATAGGAGAAAAATTCCAAACTTGGTAAAAACTTTTTAAAACGTTATATAAAAACCTTTAGCTCTGATACCACCTTCTGTAACACCCCCTTTTTAAAACTAGAGGATGATACAGCGCCAATAGTTATTTGGACGGAAATGCCCTCATAACTACCTTAGGCTTATAAGGACATGTTACCATGCTCCCATAAACAAGATGATACAAGTATAAAATATAATAGCGGAAGTCTTTATAAAAAGATTCATCAAACCATAATTTATTACATCAAAATATTAAACCAAGTCTTAGCAAATAAAAAGTTCATAAACCAAACCAACGGAATTCATATCTTTTACATTATTAAAACATCCTATACAAACGACTAAGAAAGTAAAGTCATAAAAGAAGATGATTCCGGATGCAAGTGCCCAACCTTCGATGACAACGCGCTTACCCTAGACCTGCGGGTCATGGCCTGATATCCGAGGGATACCAGTCATCCAAAAGAAAGGACGGTTAGTTCGTGAGAACTAGCAAATGACGGCTCAAAACTGGGACTTCTTCGGATTTAAATCCATTGACCTTTAATGGTGTGAATTTAAATCCAAATGCGATTATTAGAGTATTTTAGTGGGTTAGTGAATTAATGACACGACTTCTAGGACACGGATAACCCCGAAGGGTTGAATGAGAAAGTGAAGTAGGTGACGAGCACCATAGGAACCATATCCCGATTACGGATGAGATATGATATAGCTTTAGAAATGCGTTTTATGATCACCATGAAAATATTTTTCTTATTAAGTTCGGACTCGATATCGGATTATGAGGTACTCCATGTGGCCCAAATCCGTCCCGCTAGTAGTTACCCAGACGTTAGGGAGAGCCTACTATTAGGAGTGGGAAGAGGATTGACTTCTTGTCCCCCGATATCAAGTCTAAACAAAAACTTTGGCCAAATGAATAAATATTATTCACTCACTATCTCACATTGCATAGCTTAACATTATCTCTTTATAAAGAAACGCATTTTTGAATAATGATACCGGCCCCACTTACTAAAGTGAACACGACCTAAAACCTTTTTATTTGGTAGTGTAACATTCCGATTAAATGATATGTATATGTGCGAGTTCGGAATGTGTTAGTTTCATGAAACTTTTAGACCGGGGAATAACGGCCCCGACCTCGCATTATACTACATAGCTTTTATTTGTATTTACTCTTGATGCAATTGAGTTCCACGTACTACTATTCCAACACATTGTTAACTAGTGATTAAGGCCAACCTAGGTGATCACGCATGAAAATTAATCCATTTTAATAAAAGTAAAATGGATGCCAAGATCATAAATAAAATGCATAGAACATAAATAAAGGCATATTACATACCTAATAAATTGCATGAAAGGATAAAGAATAAATCATGCATTTTTAAAAAGCGGGTATCTACGTTATTATTTTATAATAAGGTCGAATAATAACATTACCCGGTTACATGCCAATTCCAAAAGAACGGATAAATAAATTACACAAAGCAAGTGATTGTAATTTATTTTTAATCGAGTTGGCATGCATGTCAAGGAAAGAAAACAACAAGACACGAAGGTACCAAGTGAGCGGAAATGCTCGGATTGTCACTTGCCTTCTTGTTGTTCTTGAATCGGGGAAGTTATACGGTTGAATTTGGTGGCGTCGAATGGATCTACACCAAAATCACAACACACAACGAAATATAATTTGTTAGGTGGTATTTTGGTCAAATACGACTTTTATTCAATTTATAACATAAATCGAATGAGACAAAGTCGTTAAATAAGACCACTACCCACCTCTTGAAAGACTTGCGTTGGAGTGTGCGCGTAAGGAGGTTGGTGAAAGGCTGCGATTCAAAGGAATAAAGATATTAATCAACTATTTAATCCAAATAAAAATTACAGCCATAATCTGTAATTTTTATAACTTATAAAAGGGCAATTATTTAAGAAGTAGAAAGTGTGGGCTAGTTTGTGTAATATGCCCTTCTTCTTCACCAATCCGGGCTGCAACATACGTACACAGTGAGGAGGACGTCGCGGCTACTGGAGTTCGGCAATGAGGGCTCGACGCGGATGGCTCGATGTGGCTTGGTGGCTCCGACTGCCATGTGTGGTGGCCCCGACCTCAGGCGGTGCAACTCCGATCGACACGGTGGTGGCAAGGTGGCGTACCGGTGGTCCGACGAAGGTGAAGAAGGCGGAGCAAATTTGGGGGTTTTGGATTTTGAATGTAGTTTAACAAATTGTTGAAATGGAATTGCTTCTGGGGATGTAAGGAACACAATGGAATAGGAGAAGAGCTCAGATTGTGAGTGATACGGATGAATTGCACTCGGAAAGGTAGAGGGTGCTCCCCTTTTATACCGAGCTTACTCGGAGTGGATAACCACCAATTAACGTCGCAGTTATCTCCGAATTCACTACCCAAATCAATTCCATTCAATTCCATTCGCAGTTATCTCCGAATTCACGACCGAGAACTTCGCGAAACGTGAGGGAATTGACGTTAATGATTCAATGGCGAAATCAATGGGATTCTATCGATTGGAGCTTCCAGCACAACGTCCTTATCTATAGCAGTCAACGGACATTGATTTCCCCAATTATTGGGACGAAACCGTCAATTAATTGCAAGTTGAATGTCAGCCTTCCAAAGCTTGAAGACGGAGTTGACTCGGCCGAGTCAACTCGACTGGCTCTCACTCAGCTCAATTCCTTGCTCGAGTGGGCTGGGCTGCGAAGGGGATTGGGCTTCAACCCATACTTGACTTCATTTAAATTGTCTATACGTACAATTTATATACATCACTTCCGTAATGGTATATATAATATGGATCGGTATATGTATATTATACTATATATAAATATAAGCAACCCATTTGATTCTTCCACAATAGAAAATAATGTAGTGTATATATCATATATGTATACACACATAGCATACGTATATGTTATATAATATATGTACTATATATACTATGTATATAATATATAATATAACACACATACGTATACATTTGTATATATAATATATACTATATGTACGGGCTTCCGTTGTAGTATATATATTTATATACCTAAACTTACAGGTTATATTTTATACCCTTAAATAATACTATAAAATTAAATAAGTATTTATTTAACTTTATAAAAATATCATAAGGTAAAATTAAATATATCCTTTGGGTTCAAGATTCTCAAAATGTCAAGAGACACTTTTATTTAAATATTCAAGATAGAGAATAAACAATTCCCTATTCTCATACATCCCAAATTATCACAATATACTTTTATTTAAATTTATCCAATTTAAATAACATGAAATACTGTGGGGCATTTCATAAACCTAGAGGAGTTGTTGAAGATATTTTAGTTTAGGTTAATGAATTGATATTTCCTGCTGATTTTTTTATATTAGATATGGAACATTTATATTAGATATGGAACATGGTATTAGATATGGAACAGGGTATTAGATAAGTGCCACGATCCTTAGTGGAGGTACAGAAGTGAAATTAACCACTAAAAGTTTACAAGAAAGGCCTAAGGAGGTGATTGATGTGGGTGAACAAGGAGAGAACAACACGGAAAACACAGAAACGTCAACCGGTGCCCGCCGCCCAAAAAATCGGCGCCCGCCGCTCCTGTCAATGAGTGATCCGATTTTTTACGTTGATCCATCTGCGAAGAAATCGTCGAATGAGTGGTCTTCTGAGGTTCCTAGACCTGCAACACCCTTTCTTCATGCCTTAAAACATGATCGTAAGTGGGAAGATGAACAAGTTCTATATGATAGCTTTGCTCATTGTGAGGTAAATATTCCGCTTTTGAGTTTAATTAAAATTGTGCCTCGTTGTGCTAAGTTTTTAAAAGAATTATGCACTATGAAAAGAAAGCAAAGGATGAGAAGAAAGAAAAAGGTAAGTTTGAATGAGAATAGTTCCACTATGTTACAAAAAAGATTGCCTCAAAAGTGTGGTGACCCAGGTATATTTACTATTCCATGTGCAATTGGTAATACTAAATTCACTAAAGCTATGTTGGATTAGGAGCTTCAATTAATGTCATGTCATATAATTTGTACATGTTTTTGGGTCTAAATGCTTTGTCGGAAACTGGTGTTACTATACAACTAGCTGATCGTTCTAGTATTAAACCTAGAGGAGTTATTGAAGATATTTTAGTTTAGGTTAATGAATTGATATTTCCTGCTGATTTTTTTATATTAGATATGGAACAGGGTGTTGTGAGCCTAATTTATCATGTTTTACATTAACATTTATATCGATTTCCGTTTACATTTCATGCATTTGGGCTAGAATAGCACATATTCTATGTAGTTTACACTTATTTGCCAAATTATGGAGTCTACACTAGTTTCTGTTTAATTTCGCAGAAATCGAGGCAATTTACAGCAATTTAGAGAAATGTTGAAAAGCTCAAAGTCAACTATAGAAAGTCCAAGGTCAAGGAGTAGCTGAACCAGGACAAATCGAGCAAGAAACGAGAAAAAGCACTCGACAAGGTTCTTGTCGACGTCGACTACTTTTAGTCGAAGTCGAGTACACCTGAACCAGAAATCCACACGGAGTCGAGAAGATCATTCGAGGAACACAGAGCCACTCGACTTCGAGTTCTACAGTACTCGAAGTCGAGTACACCTATCGAGTCCAGAACGTGCCCGAGCTCGAGTACAATCCGAGGGAAAAATTTTGGTCGAAGTCGACTAACTCTAGTCGAAGTCGAGTACTATCCAGACGAATCCGAGTCCGAGTACGAGTGTGTGTCCGAGAAGATAGAGTGCTTGCAAGAGAAGATATGCGGAATTCTATCCATCCACATGAAGATCTATCAAGACCAAGAGGGATTTATCCACAATAGTCCTAGTTTCCTTATAGATTTATTTCTTTTATCAATTAAGTTTTATCTTGTGTTTTTAGATAGAAAGTTTTAGATATAGATATAGTTGTTCCTTCCTAGATTAGCTACATGGAACATTATAAATAAAGCCTTAGGGGCTGAGTTTTATTCATTCAATTTCACACACAATTAGTTACATCAAGTACAGAGAGCTTGTAGCCGAGAAGAGTTGGAGTGTTGAGAAACGTTGTGGCTTCGATCGGTTGTAAGTTTTTTAGTTTATTAATGCAAGTTATTTTCCTGAAATTATGGATGAGTTTATTTATGATGAAGAGCGAGTAGTCACCCAACTTCTAGGGTCGGGGTGAGCCCAACGGTAGCCATGTAAGGTAATGCGAAAAGTTACAATCTTTTGATGTGATTTCGTCTTCTATCCCTACGATCATGATTCTTTTGCGAAAGTTGAAGGTGATCCTTGTTTGTGTTATTGAAGCGAAAGTGATCTTAATACAACTTGGATTAATTATGTGAAAAAGGGTTAGTAACAATTAGGGTTTATGCGAAAGCCTCTATATTCCTATTTGTTAATGAAGACAGTTATTTGATGAAAAGGCATGATCTTTTATACCTTATGCATTATTTTATATGCTTATCGTTGTGGTGTTGAAACCCTGGTCTTGGAAGTCTCTTAGTTTATTGATTTTATTCCCAATTTCGTGTTTACATTCGTTTTTGTTCAAAAAGTTACGTTTTTTCGGTTCTGCACCACTCGACTTCGACTAATCTTGTCGAGATCGAGCACGCCTTCACAATTTCCTTCTTTGTTTTATTGAAGCAAAAATGATCTTAATACAACTTGGATTAATTATGTGAAAAAGGGTTAGTAACAATTAGGGTTTATGTGAAAGCCTCTATATTCCTATTTGTTAATGAAGACAGTTATTTGATGAAAAGGCATGATCTTTTATACCGTATGCATTATTTTATATGGTTATCGTTGTGGTGTTGAAACCCTGATCTTGGAAGTCTCTTATATTGATTTTATTCCCAATTTCGTGTTTACATTCGTTTTTGTTCAAAAAGTTACATTTTTTAGGTTCTGCACCACTCGACTTCGACTAATCTTGTCGAGATCGAGTACGCCTTGTCGACGTCGAGTACTGTAGCACTCAAATTGGACCACTTTGCTTTCGTTTTCTTGCGTTTCTTTGCTTCTGTTCTCTGTTTGACAGTTTCTGTTCGACTTAGTAGTCGACGTCGAGGACACTGGTCGACGTCGAGTGCTTCCTCAGTCAATTTCGAGAGTGTCTGAGCTGAAAAGGTAGGCGCTGACATGCTTCCTCGTGGATCGATCCTGACTGCATTCTACTACACAGGGTATGCTTGAAACCCCAATTATCTTGGAAAAGTCATTCGTGCGAACGGTTAAAACTAAGATTGATTGTTTTGAAGACTCACTAACCATGGAGTTTGACGGTAGAAAGATTGAATTTTCTATTTTTGAGCCCATTACTCTTTCTCCTAATGATTATTTTAATGTTCTTGATGCTAATAATGTTGATTACAGGGATAAATTAAATGTTTTGTTAGATGCTTCTAATGATAAAGAATTATTGAATAATGGGTTTTCTAGCAATGTGAAATTTGAATTAGGGAAAGATGAAATTGATATTGATATTGAAAATTTGTTTGATACACCTGAGAATGTGCCTAATCGAAATGAACCTATTATTTCCTAACAAAGTTGAGATTTTTGCAATTTCAGGGAAATCTTCAGGAGAAATTCACATTAAGAAAGAGCATTCAATCAAAGCACCCTGTCGTAAATGACATATTTGATGATTTTCAACAATTGTAATCACCAGCTTACTAAACTACTAATGGGTGTGAAATTCAACATAAAATCAAATGAACAAACAATTGGCGTGATAAAGGTGAAAGTCCTAACTCCCAAAGTGGAAAATTCAATCAAAGCACCCTGTCGCCCACAGCCCCTCTCCCCGTCCCTTCCTGGCGCCACTCGCTAGTCCCTCCCAATCCTCCTCGGCGCATCGACCCTAACCCATCCTCATCCCGACACACCACACGCCCACCCACTCCGCTTTGACTCCGTCCAATGCTGCGCCAGCATCGTCCACGCTAAGCCACCCCCACCCCTCCTCACCAAATCGAACCCCCTCCCCTTCCCCCCCACCCCCCCCCCCCCCCCCAACCCTTCAACCATTTGACTCACCCTACGCCCCACCCCCCACTTCCCCCCCCCCCCCCCCCCCTCCCCCGTGACTCCCCGCCTATATTCCCCGGTAAATCCCCTCCCACCCATCCACCCCACCAATCCCCCCCCCCCCCCCCCCCCCCCCCCCCAAAAAAAATTCTAAAACCCCTGAATACTCCCGTTTTGAACCCTCACTCTCATACCCTCGGACACTCACCGTTTGACCCCAACCTAATCATCTCTAACAAATAACCCACATCGCAGCTATTTGAAACCGGCTCAGTTCGCCGCATTGAGCTTAGTGGGCATTGTTCGAGCTCAGTGGGGACTGCTCGACTCATCCATAACCTCTACCGCGGTATACTCATTCCTAATCCTATTTCATCTTGCTCTTATTTTACTTTTTTTTATTTCCTTGAGTGCTTTACGATAAATTGATACTAGCATTTTGGAACTTGTTAACATGCTTATTGGATTACTTTAGGTTGTGTTTGTGAGTGGTTTGGATTGCATTGACAGGCATTTTCGTTTTGATTGCATTTTGTGAATTGCTAGTGTGCATATTTCGATTACTTTAGTTTATTGTGTTTTTCTAAGTTTGTGCCTGGCCTTGTGTTAAGTGTTGTGGGCTTTGGGAGATGAAGGTGGGCTCCTGGAATATTGGCACTTTGACGAGTAATTCTATTGAGTTGGTGAAAATCCTCAAGGAGCACGGAATCGAAATTGCGTGTATACAGGAGACGAGGTAGGTGGGTGGTAAGGCAAGAACGATCGATGGTTGGAAATTGTGGTATTCCGATAATAGTAAGAGAACGAATGGAGTGGGGATCCTAGTGAGTGAGAAATGGAGAGATCTTGTCGTTAATGTGGATCGCATAAATGACAGGATGATGTTAATTAAACTGATTTTGGAGGGAGGCATACTAAACATTGTGAGTGTGTATGCCTCTCAGGTGAACCATAGTGATGAGGAGAAGAGGATCTTTTGAGAGGAAATGGATGATTTGGTCAGAAGTATCCAAGAGATAGAGCGTTTAATAATGGGTGGTGACTTCAATGGCCATATAGGACAGGGTAGTGACGGGTATAGTATAGTGCATGGAGGTTTTGGGTACGGAGTTTGGAAAGACAGCGGGCTCGCTCTTTTTGAGTTTGCAGTTGCTTTTGATTGTGTCATTGTGAATTTCCTCTTTGCTAAGAGAGACAACCACCTGGTTACTTACGAGAGTGGTAATGGGGGCTCACAGATTGACTGCTTCCTTGTCAGGAGGGGAGAGAGGAGTAGATGCAGAGACTACAAGATTTATCCGTTTGGAGGTTTGACTACCCCGCACCATTTACTAGTGTTACAGGTCGAGTTCAAAGGTTGCAAAAGAAGGTCGATCAGTCAGCACAATTCGAAAATTAGATGGTGGTGTCTGAATGAGGAGAATGGGGCGCTCTTGAGAGATAAGATCTTAGTAGAGGTAGAGAAAGGAAGCTCGTGGATAGTTAGAGACAATGCAGACTTGATGTGGGGACCTAAGGCTAATTGCATCCCGAAAGCAGCTTCGGAAGTCTTGGGCGTTTCTTGGGGGAGTAACAGACACAAAGGCAACGAGACTTGGTGGAATGAAGAAGTGCGAGAAGCGGTCAATGAGAAACAGATGGCGTTCATAATAGTGGTGAGTTATACCAGCGAGGATGAAAAAGAGTGTCGTCTAGCAGAGTACAAACGAGCAAAGAAAGAAGCCAAAGTTGTTGTGGAAAAAGCTAAAGGAAAGGCCTTCGAGCATATCTACAAGGCTCTAGATGAGAAGGGGGGGGGACATATTGCTTTTCTCCCTGGCTCAGGCCAGGGAACATCAGAGTAAAGATTTAGACAGACCAAGATGTGTTAAAGACGAGTGGAGTAGAGTGTTGGTGGATGACTCACAGATTCAGCAAAGATGGAAGAGATACTTCTCTGAATTGCTTAACAAGTGTTTTAGAGCAACAGATGTTACTTTGAGCAGTAGTGTCCACAAGGAATTCACATATTGTAGACGCCTATCTTATGAGTAAGTGAAGGGGGTTGTAAGTAGAATGAAGAGTAGGAGAGTGATGGGGTCTGATGAGATTCCGGTTGAAGTGTGGAAGTGTATGGGCGTAAAGGGAGTGGAGTGGCTCACCCAACTTTTCAACATTATTCTCAGAACTGCGAAGATGCCAGAGGAATGGAGACTCGGTAAGTTAATCCCAATATACAAGAACAAGGGGGGTGTACAACAATGCAACAACTATAGGGGAATTAAACTCCTTAGCCACACAATGAAAACTTGGGAGAGAGTAATTGAATGGCAGTTGAGGAGGTTGGTTAGTATATCCAAGAACTAGTTTGGTTTTGTGCTAGGAAGGTCAACTACAGAGGCTATTCATTTGATGAGGCGCTTGGTGGAGAAATACACGGAACGGTAGAACAATCTGCATATGGTGTTCATTAATTTGGAGAAGGCATACGATAGAGTGCCAAGAGACGTTATATGGGAATGCTTACATGAGGGTTGTCAAGGATATTACATGAGGGTTGTCCAGGATATTTATGATAGTTCTCAGGCGAGTGTGTACTCACATGGTAGGGAACCTGAGTACTTTGTTGTACAAGTGGGCTTGCACCAATGCTCGACTTTGAGCCCGTTTCTCTTTACAGTAGTCATGGATGTGGCATCGAGAGGTATCCAGGGTGGGATCTCGTGGTGCATGCTGTTTGCGGATGATATTGTTCTGGTGGATGAGGCGAGAGTAGGGGTTGGTAGCAAGCTAGATCTTTGGAGATAAAAGCTTGAGCATAAAGGATTTCGATTGAGTAGGACGAAGACGGAGTACATGGTTTTTAGGTTGGGCGACGAGGAACAGGGAGACGAGAGTGTCATCATGGGTGGGGACCCAATACCGAAGAAACACAGTTTCAAGTATCTAGGATCTGTGATGCAGAGTGATTGAGGGGTAGACTTGGATGTCAAGCACCGGTTTCAGGTAGGTTGGCAGAAATAGAGGGCTGCGTCAGAAGTTCTATGTGATAGAAAAGTTCCACTCAAACTCAAGGGTATATTCTACAGAGTGGTGATGAGACCAACTTTACTATATGGGGCAGAGTGTTGGGCGACAAATAAGGCACTTGAACAAAAACTCATGGTGGCTGAGATGAGGATGCTCAGGTGGATGTGCGGTTTACCTTGCACGACAAAATCAAAAACGATGATATCCGAGAAAGGGTAGTAGTGACTAATATTTAGGCTAAGTTGCAGGAATCAAGACTACGATGGTTTGGTCATGTTCAGAGGAGAGATCCAAGTGCGCCGGTGTGTAGATGTAACAACTTGACTATCGAAAGGGTTTGTCGGGGCATAGGGCGTCCAAAGAAGAGTTGGGGTGAAGTAATTAGACATGACTTGGCCGTTCTAGGACTAGCTGAGAAGATGACACACGATAGGGCGTAGTGGAGGAGTGCTATCCGAGCTGACGAACACTAGTCGAGAGCAGCGTTTCCCGCATCTTCCTTCTCCCACAACTTACTTACGCGCATCATTTTTATTTTACTTTATTTTATCTTATTTTTATCTATTTAATGTTCTAGAGAGTGTGTTATTCTTCGTCTCTATATTCCTCTGTATGATGTTGTGAAGAGGGTGTCTATCTTGGATTTGGATGTCTTGTCATGGGTCACTAGGAAACACCCTCTCGACCTAGTCGGGGCAAGGGTGCGTACAACCCGACCACCCAGACCCTGCTTTGAAGCGGGATATACTCGGCTTGTTGTTTTTGTTATTGTTGTTGTTCTCTGCCTTAGATAGGTGTGTGATTCTGTATACAAGATATTTCTTCTCTTTATCGTGTTTCTTTCTAAATTCCTCCATTGAGAAATATCACCTACGATTTTCAAGTGATTAAGTGCAGTTATCATACTATGAGCTCTCTTAATTTGGTCACAGGGCAGTAGGCTCAGTTCTCGGTCCAAATACGAACACAAACTAGATTAATGTGTTAGGTAAATGGGTTTTTTTTAGAGGTGTAATTTTTGGTTTTTTTTTAAAGATTCTGGGGATGTTAGAGTTGGAGATTTTTTTTTATAAAAAATTTTGTAAAAAAGCTAAATGGTGTTTGATGTTTATAAGGTTTTGAAGTTGCTTTTAGAATAAAAATATTGAAAATGCCCTCACTCTCTCCCATCATCTCTTAAGCTGACCCTGTCTTGGCGTTCTCCCTCTCTTCTGATCACCCATTTTTTTTGCAAGTATAGGAGTCATTCTCACACCCATTTCAATCCTCTTGTTGGGAATTTATAAATGGAAATCGGATGGGTGGTGGGGGGGAGCGGATTTAGCCATCCATCTTTATCAGAATGATAACGAGAGATGGTGTCATTTCAACTGGTTTAGACGGCGGTGAAGGCGGCGGCGATGGAGCTCGATGACGGCAGCGGGAAAGGAGTTCGAGAGCGCGAGAGATGTGAAGGAGCTCGAGAATGAAGATGAGAGACGTGTGAGTGAGGACACGACCAGGGCCGGCGTCAAGGATCGAGCATATGGAATGAAAACTGGGCTTCTAGCGATTGAAGATGAGGGGTAGGATTGGCCAATATGAACTTGAAGCCCTAAGAAAAGCTCCCGAATCTTGCCTCCCCTCCCCCCAAGCTTCCAGTTTCATCCGAAAAAAATCTCTCAAAGCCCCTCATGCAACTTCCAAAGCTCCCATAGAAACTACTACCAAACACCACCACTTTCGGCTTTTTTGTTTAAACCCCCATATATAGCATACTGCCAAAAACAGCCGAAGAAGGTCAATTTAGCCTTCAAGAATGTGTTGCTCAGCTCATTAGCTTGACGATGTTTTGTTGTAATCTGTAACACTCTTGATGTCACTAACATACCTTTTTATGTAAAAATTACGCTCCAGCCTTAAGGAGAAACTCAAAGGCGAAAAGATTCATGGGGAATTACTACTTATAAATACCCCACTTTGATATTTGGTTTGCAAAAATACTTAGGATTGAAAACAATTGCATCAATATATGGAATTTTGCAAAAAAAACACCTTATTTAATTATCAAAACTACCCACCACCTCAAATAATCAGGAAAAAAAGTTAAATATTTTTGGTATTTTTTATTTTTCTTATATTTTTAAATTATATTAAATAATTAAATAATGAAAAAAATCTGGAATTAAAAAAATAGAAAATTCCCAATCCCAATCCGTACTAATTGTTAACCCTGACCGACCCAACCCAATCCCTAACCAAAACACACAAGAGCAGCCCCAACCCTAAGTCTCCGACGCTCATCCCCAAACCCAAGTCTCCGGCGCTCGAACCTTAGCCCGTATCTCCGGCTTCGCCGTTGTCCTCACTGTTCGTCGCTGCGCCTACATTCTGCACCCCCGACCGACCCAATCCCAATCCCTAACTAGAACACACAAGAGCAGCTCGCGTCGTCCTTCGTCACTGCACTCACACTCCGGCTCAATCAGTCTTCGACTCCGGCCTCGACCCCAAGAGCAGACCAACCCTCCATCTCCGGCTCCATCAGGCCACCCTACGACTTGTCTTGATTAGAAACTCTCTCGAGTCTCAACTTCCCAAAGGTAAAAACAAAAGAAGAAAACAAACTTCAGTTCTTCATTCTTTGATAGATATTTGTGTTACATGTAGCACTTAAAGTCGCAAATATCATCTTCATTGTTTCGCTCAATAGTGTACTCCGATTTCATATGAAAAGTATGTGCCCTTGTATTCCCATGCAGAAATGTTGAGGAACTGACATCCGATTTGGTGTGCCCTTATAGTTAATTTTCATTTTAAGAACTTCAATTGATGTTTAATTGCCACTTCCATTGCTTGGTTTTGCTAATACTGTAATGCTTTGTTCTGAAACTTGTATTTGCCCACGAATCACAAACATAACTCAAATCCATCCTTTTCTGTTGGCTTTTTTGCTATTTTGAGTTCTCCTTTAAAAATTAGATTCTTTTTACTTGCTTTTACCCATTTTGATTTGCATATTCTCACATATATTGCTAATTCTGGATCATGCCTACCACATAAGCACTAGTAGTAGCTGCAGATTCGTAGTTGTTTAACTGATGATATGCTTTTGTATGTATATGTTAGACGACCAACAAACAATCCTCCCTCTTGATTGGTCAATTTCTAGGGTTTTCCTCCCTTTTGCTTAAATTTTGTGGTTGTCCATCAATATGTAGTTATTTGGATGGATTTTCTTTAGGGTTTTTTTCATATTGATTGTTAATTTCTTCAATCTGAATTTGAATTCCAGAGATTTGGTTAAGGCTACAAGAACTACTCAAGAACTACTTAGTCACTTCTATGGCTATTACAAGAGGAGGGAAGGCGACGAAAGCAAGTCCTTCGGGGGGGGGGGGCAAAGGGTAAAAGGAAGAGGATCCTTGAGTCAGATGACTCAAATGGCATGGAAGATGTGGGTACTGTCAGAGTGAATAATCCCTGTTGGGGTTGCCTTTGCTATCATTAGAATATATATATACATATACATATACATATACATATATATATATATATATATATATATATATATATATATATATATATATATATATATATATATATATAGGAGATTTACATAATGACCTAATGACTATTGGGCCTATGGGCCTATATTACATCTAACTTACCCCCTCAGTCGAAATAGGAGGGCAGCGAATAGTGAGGTTGGATCTAAAATCAAGAAATAGTTGGCGAGGCAAACCCTTGATGAAGATGTCAGCAGACTGAAACGGGGACGAGACATGTAAGACACGCACATGACCCATAGCAACTTTCTCACGAACGAAGTGGATGTCAATATCAACATGCTTGGTTCTCTGATGGTGAACCGGGTTGTGAGTAAGGTATGTAGCACTAACATTGTCCGTGTAAACAATAGACGCCTGACTCAGAGGACAATGAAGCTCAAGCAATAGGTTGCAAAGGCAAGCGCACTCAGTGAAAACATTGGCAACACCACGATATTCCGCTTCAGTACTAGAGTGGGAAACCACATGTTGGCGCTTAGAAGACCAAGAGACAAGACCTGCTGAACGACATAGCTAATATCTGGGCGGGTAAACGTCAAATACTGCAAAGCACCTACGAGGCTGCGATATAGTGTGGGATCAGATACAGGTGGAACTACCACTTCAGACAGTTTGGCGGTGGTCTCAACAGGAGTTGCAGTAGGCTTGCAATTGGTCATATTTGTCTTGGCAATAATCTCCTTGGCATATTTCTCATGTGAGAGAAACAAACCAGATGCAGATCGAGATGCAGAGACTCCCAAAAAGAAGCTGAGAGGCCCGAGATCAGACATAGAAAATTCCTTGCTGAGTTGAGTAATAATGGCAGCCCAAAGAGTCTCTGAAGATGCAGTAAGGATGATATCATCGACATATAAAAGCAGATATGCGAGCTGATTACCTCGGCGAAACACAAATAGAGAGGAGTCGCTGTTTAAGGCCATACAGAGACTTCTTCAAGAGATAAACATGGCATGGCTTGGTCCTGTAAGTAAAACCAGGCGGCTAAAACATGTACACTGTCTCATTCAAATGACCGTGAAGGAACGCATTCTTGACATCAAGCTGATGAATAGGTCAATCCCTTGAGACAACGAGATGCAAGACGGTACAGATGGTAGCCCATTTGACAATCGGACTAAATGTGTCATCGCAATCGACCCCAACCTACTGAGAGTTTCCATTGGCAACCAATCCCGCCTTATAGCGCTCAAGAGATCTGTCAGAGCAAAACTTGTGTCAAAAGAGCCACATGCACCGCACAATGTTGGCGCCAGGAGGCCGAGGAACCAAGACCCAAGTGTTGTTGCTAATAAGAGCCTTATACTCATCGAGCATGGCATCATTCCAATTCGGGTCTAAGGTGGTTGTTTTGTGGGAGGCAGGGATGAGAGATATGTGAGAAACGGAGAGGTCAAAAATCTGTTTGGGTCGAAAGATGACACTCATGCTCCGAGTTTGGATCTGGTTGACCGGTTGGGTGGGGATAGGTGACAGGGCAGGGGTTGTAGTTGTTTGGACAAAGGCTTCAGGTGACAGGACAGGGGCGACAGGGGACTGGACGGGGGCTGCAGGTTGCGGAAAGGGAGGATTGGGTGTCCGGGCTGGAGATGTAATAACATTCGGAGAGGGAGAGGGATATAGTTGGTAGAGAAGAGGTAGGGTGGGATAGTCATCAGAGGGGGAGAATGTGTTTGGGGATGTAGAGAGACTGGAAAAAAGGGAAACTAGTCTCATTGAACGTGACATGACGAGAAATGATGACACGTTTCGAAATTGGGTCAAAACATCTATACCCCCTATGATGAGAGGGGTAGCCCAAGAAGACACAAGGAAGGGAACGTGGTGAGAGCTTATGAGGAGCGACAGATGCTTGATTGGGATAGCATAAGCACCCAAAGACATGAAGGTGGTCATATTTTGGAGTGACACAATATAGGATTTCAGCTGGGCACCAATTTTGGATAGTTGTGGAAGGGGTGATGTTGAGAAGATAGCATGCCGTCTCGACTGCGTAAGGCCAATATGTCAAAGGGACTTGACCATGGATAAGAAGGGTTCTCATAGAGTTGGTGAGGGAGCAGATCATTCGTTCGGCCTTCCCATTTTGAGATGAAGTGTGTGGACCAGAGAATTTGAACTGAATGCCATGAGTGGAGAAGAAAGATTTGAGGGCATTATTGTGAAATTCGTCACCCATGTCACATTGAAAGGATTTGATGGAGAGGTTAAAATGGGTGCGAACATAGGTATGAAAGGCAATGAAGTGAGAGACAACTTAATATTTGTACTTGAGGGGAAAGATCCACAAATAGTGAGAGAAAGCATCAAGAAGCACAAGCACATAACGAAACCCATCATGACCAACAATAGGAGACGTCCATAGAGTACCGTGAAGGATGTCAAAAGGGGTAAAAACAGGAGGTTGGTGGTAGGGGTGGGTAATGTAGTTTTCCCAAGACCCAAGGTAGAAATGCGTGCACCATTGCCAACAATAATTGATGAAGAAAGGCCCTTAGAAGTAGGGACAGAAATTATACCTGGGTTGTGCGACATGTGCGAAGTGGCTCCGCTATCCATATACCAATTCTGATCGGCAATTGACACGCCTATAGGTGTCATGATGGCTGGTTGCCTGTGTTCGGACGATGACGATGATCCCGCTGCTAGGCCCTAATCCAAATGGTGCGGAGAGGGCTCGAGGAGTCCCTGCTTGCTCGGGTTTGGCCTCGTTAGAGAGGCGTACGGGGGAGGCAGAAGGGCATAGGCCGGGTAGCCCTGGGTAAGGGATCCAATGGGGGAATACCCCCTCTGTAAATGAGTTGAAGGGGCGATAACCTCGACAAGAGGCTGTTGTTGATTGTAGAAAGTTGTAATCGTCGTCGATCTGTTAGTGCGAGGTAGATTACTGTCACAAAGAGGGTGACAGGACACAGAGGCAAGAGTGACAAGACACAATGCTAATGGTGACAGGACACAGTGTCAGATCCGCCGAATTAGGTTTGGCGGAAAAAGGAGAGCAATTGAGAGAGGGCAAACAGAAAAAGATGCAATGCTGAGAGAGATGGAGGCTGGAGCGCCGCCAGGAGAGAGAGAGTGGCGACAGAGGAGGAAGGAGGGTGGCCAACGGGTGGTGGCCGACAACAGAGAGGGTGGAGGAGAATCTGGTTAGTTGGCAACTGTTAGGGGACGGAGTAGCTAACGGAGGGAGGAGGGAGGGTCGACGACAGGGAGAGGATGACCGGCAACAGAGTATGGCCGACGACTGAGAGGGAGGAAGAAGGATGAGAGGATTGATGGTAGGCTAGGGAAAAATTTAGAAAACCTTATAGAAAGTCTGATACCATGTCAGAGTGAATAATCTCCGTTGGGGTTGCCTTTGCTATCATTAGAATATATATAAGAGATTTACATAATGACCTAATGACTATTGGGCCTATGGGCCTATATTACATCTAACAGGTACTAGTACAAGCAAGTTGATAATCTAGTTAGAGATGGGGGTGCTTAATGTATATTGGAGGGAATATCTAATAGGAGGCAGCAATTAAGTAGTTAAGGTTAATAATTTAGCTGTTATGATTTAGGTCAAAACCGTATATTTACTCAATCTCCCACCGATTTGTTTATCATATCCTGTCAATGTTCATATTTGGGATGTCAAGGACAATATTTATCATATCAATATGATAATATTATGGTTTCAAGATATATATTGACAATCCTTTTGTAAATATATATGGTTAATAATCCTAAAGATATGATTGACAGTATCTTCATTAGTTCTCTCCCCGATTATAGTTTCAATCCTGTCAAAATAAACCTACAGCCTTGTCACTATGAACATTATTCCTGTCGTTCTGAACAAATAACTTTGTCATCTTGGACAGGCCTTTAACTTCTAGTTATGGTATGGATAAAATCGTTTCTTTATTCTCTTCCCTATTATAGACTCCATCCTGTCATTATTAATCATTAGGTTTGTCATAAAAAAACCTATATCCTGTCAAAAACAAATTTTATTCCTGTCACTTTTGATTCTCTTATCAAGTTAATGATTTTCATTCGGTTAGTTCTATTATTCTTAAATTTCTGAGAAAAAAATATTGAAAATATTATTTTAATATTTATTTCATTTTTTATATATTTTTTTACTTTTCTTTTAATTCATAATTCTCCTTTAATGATTTTTACATTTAAATTTAAAAGTAAAATCAATCATTGTTTTTTAGCACAAATGACCTATTTTTTAGCACAAATGATCCACCTATTTTATTTTTGCTATTCTCAAAAAACGGGTATACTTTTGCAAACTAAACACCGATTTGATATATTTCTGTAAATCGGCCTAGACTCATCTCCGATTTAAGTGCATTTTTTCATGTGTTTCCCATTTAATCGTAGTTGAGTTGATCGGACTTGGCTGGCCCATATATGCATCTAATGTATTTACTTCCAAATGATACATGGGAGCCTAACCCATTAGGCTGTGTTTGGTAATAGATTGTAAAAAGTAGATTTTGTGTAGATTATGTAGATTTTGGAGGTTATGGGTTTTTTTGTAGATTATGGAGATTTAAGAGGTTATGTTTTTTGGGGACCAAAAATCTCGTGAAAAGCTAGAAAGGTGTTTGGTGTGGGTAAGATTTATAAGGGGTTTTTCTTAGCAAAATATCCAAAATGCCCTTTACTTTTAACCCTCTTCTCCTACCTCCCTCATCTCCAACGCCGAGCTGTTGTTCTCATCAGCCCATGGTGTTCTTCCTCCCTCACTGATCAAATTTTGATCAATTTCTCAAATCTTCTCCTCCAATCTCATTAATGGCTACCGTATTGTTCCACTGCGAACCCAAAGAGCTCCAATTTCATGGCAATCGGGAGGGCACCTCCGCCTCCGCCTTCCATGGCAATCGGGGCGTCTCCTCCTTCCATGGCATTCGGGCACCTCCGCCTGTGCGGTGCAACCTTTGCGGGGGTTATTTTGCCCTTGTCCATTGCTCTTCGGTTCTGATTTTTGCTTGGGGCTTTGTTTACCTTGCCATTTGCTTTGCGATTCCAGAACACATTTGGAGGCGACGGCGGAGCTCGACGGCGGCGGCGGCAAGGAGTCCAATGGTGGAGAAAGAGCTCGAGGTTGAAGACGATGGTGAGCGAGTCTCACAGGGCACTCCTGATTGAAAATGAGAAGGGCAAGAATGACCAATGATTTTGCAAATCTCCACAAAATCTCCGAAAGCTTCACCCCCAAGATTTCATTTTCGACGATTTGCAAGCTACCGAAAGCTCTCCCAAAGCTTGATAATCTATGCCCGGAGCTTCTACCAAACACCGCAGGGAGAGATTTGGATTTTTTTTTTTGAAAGCTTGAAAAGCTCCCAAAACTACTGCCGAACATAGCCTTAGACTCAAGAAAACAACAATATTGATGGGTGTTATTTGGGCTTTATGGGCCAGGTTTTTGCAGAGCCTGTATACAACACAAAGGAAATTGGAAAAGAGCAGGCCTAGTTGGTAGGGTCCAAATTCTGTGTGTGGCATAATTAAACAGGTAACAATTGTGCCAAACATGCCCTTAATCACATTTTAAAAGTCCACCAGGAATGATATGGAACGATCCTCAAGTGATTCAAACAAGGGTGAAGAGTTGAAAATTCATCCTTCTTTGACCACCTCCAAATTAAGACTGCTCCATCTTGCATATGTAAGTAATGTAACCATCAGTTTTCAACCTCAACATGCTGAGTTTGACATATATCATATCGGCAGGAGTGGGTTTGTGTGTGTGCCTTTGTGGTTGTGTCAACCATGTCCATGGCCCATGGTAATGCCCTTCTTCACCAACATCCTCGATCGTCCTTCTTTGAGTCCTTTGTAAGAATTATGTTCTATATATCATCCATGTCTTCCATTTAATATGCTCTAGATAGTTGCTTTGCTGTTTGTGGTGACCATTTGCTCTTTAACACTTTTCTGATAAAAAAAATTATAGGTGGCAATGTTTTTGGATAAACAGACACACAACATTAAGGAGTCCAACTAAACTTATCAGTTATATCCTACCACGTACACTAAACTCATCTCAACTTTTAATCTGCAATTACCCAACGTGTGATTAACAATGCCATCTAGCTATCTGCTTGCCTCTCTCAAATTAAGCGTTTAGATCTCATCTGCTAGTGGCCTAACTTTTTATCGTAAAATCAATTAACAATATAAGGAATAATCTACTAAATTTATTATACTCAACTTTAAATGCGAGTCTCTTAATTTTGATCTCTATTTACATCGAAAGATGGTGCCCAGTCTTGATGGAGTAATGTCATTCAGTCCAGCTCAGCTAGCTCAGACTAAGACGGTAGTAATAATCCTAAATGTTTGATCTACAAATCAGACGTTCAGGATTGTTCCACGTGTATAGGAGAGAAATAGAGCAATATGTATAAAACCACACTTTGTAATTGTTTTCAAATAAAAAAGTACGTTAATTATTTTTTGAGATAAAAATAATTAAAAAATAATTAATATATACTGTAATAATAATAGATTAGGGATTGTTAAGTTATAGTTGACCCAAACCCATCCTCTACTGATCTTTTGTTCATATTCGAAGCATCAACGTCCCGGTGGCAGCTGCGTAACATCCCCTCCATTCCAAATTTCCTCCCTTTCCCACTTCTTTCTTTCTGTTTTTCCTTCCATATCCAGAATTTGTAGAAGTTCCTGTTAAGTTTTTGAAGAATAAAATCCATATAATAAAATAAAATTCTCATAATAGAGCCCACACCATATAATAAAATAAATTGAATTCACACTCGTCATGAATCATCCATAATAAATTTAATTAATTAATTACCTGTAGAAATTAAATTAAAATGTTGACAATCCCCGTTAATTTCACATATTGCAAAATTTGAACTCTTCCTTCCCTCTCCAGCTCTCCTTCTATGGAGATGATCAGTTCAAAATCTTGACAATCTCACATGTTGAGAGATTGAACTCAGTTGCCTCTCTCTCCAACTACACAATGAACAAACTGCCCTTCTGCAGTATCCTCCTAATCCCGATCATTCTCATGATCCCTTCAGTACTTTCACAATCCCTCGACACCCAACGCTCAGTCCTCCTCTCCATCAAGCACCAATGGGGCGACCACCTCCCCGCCTTCTCCTCCTGGAACCCCACCACCTCCCCTTGCACTTGGGAAGGAATCAACTGCAACGTGGTCGTCACCGGCATCTCACTCTCCAACGCCAGCATAACCACGGAGATTCCGGCCTCCGTTTGTGACCTCCAAAACCTCACAACACTCGATCTCTCCTGGAATTACATACCTAATGGCTTCCCCAAAGTGCTGTACAACTGCTCTTCCCTCACCCACCTCGACCTCTCCATGAATTTATTTGTGGGTCCTATCCCTAAGGATATCAACAAGCTCTCACCTTTCCTCCGGTACCTTGATCTCAGCTCCAACAATTTCACCGGTAACGTACCAAAATCAATTGGAGGGTTGAAGGAGCTCCGAACTCTCTATCTCACCTATAATTTGCTAGATGGTACTTTCCCAGCTGAGATTGGGAACCTCTCCAAGCTTGAGGATCTTCATGTGTCTTTTAACCCCTTTACTCCCATGGCCTTGCCTCCTGATTGGGGGAGGTTGAAGAACCTCAAGTACCTTTACATGAGGGAGTGTTATGTGGTGGGCGAGATTCCTGAGAGTTTTGGTGGGTTGGAGAGTCTTGGGCATCTTGATTTGGTTGGGAATCAGCTTACCGGTAGCATTCCAAATGTGCTCTTTTCACTCAAGGATCTCAGTTACTTGTATCTGTACCAAAACAACCTATCTGGGCCGATACCCACTTCAGTTCAGTCTCTGAACTTGACTGAGATTGATCTTTCTATGAATCAGTTGAGTGGTTCCATTCCTGATGACTTTGGAAAGTTGAAGAAGTTGCAGATTTTGATTCTGTTTAACAACAACCTGTCTGGGGAGATCCCGCAAACACTCAAGAAATGCAACCACCTGCGCATCTTGATGCTCCAAATAAACAATTTCACAGGGGAGATCCCCAGATGGATGAGTACAAAGCTACACTTCTTGTCAATGGCAAGTAATAAGTTGCAGGGTACAATTCCGAATGAGTTTTGCCAGATGACATCTCTTCTCTTTCTAGATCTCTCTATAAACCACCTGGAGTGAGAGATACCTTCGTGCTTCTCTAACCTTTCCGAGTTGATCTTTTTGCAGTTGCACAAGAATCGACTTTCTGGAGGTGTGCCATACACATTGTCAAATGTGTCAAATTTGATTATTCTTGATCTAAGTTATAACCGTCTTTCAGGAGGCTTTCCGTTATGGATTGATCAATTATGGAATCTCATAGTCCTTCAACTTGGAGGCAACTCGCTACAAGGCCAACTTCCGCTCCAATTGTGTCATCTACGACATCTAAATGTCATGGATTTGTCTGGAAATAGAATTTCTGGCCAAATTCCAGCTTGCTTCAAGAACATATCATTTCGGACAAATGATACAAATGTTGGTACATATACTTTCTATTGGGAGAATTTTTCATTTAAGACAAAAGGCGGAGACTATTTTTATTCAGGTGTGGCGTCTAAGTACATGTCTGGTTTGGATTTATCATGTAATCAGCTCACTGGTCACATTCCTTCGGAATTGGGGGATTTGAAGGGAATGCACAGTTTGAATCTGTCACATAACTTCTTATCTGGGCCAATTCCGAGTAGCTTTTCCAATCTGGAGAACATCGAAAGTTTAGACCTTTCATGGAACAACTTGAGTGGAACAATCCCATCTCAGCTAATCGTGCTTAACTTCCTGGAGATCTTCAATGTGTCTTTCAACAATCTGAGTGGAAAGCCTCCACTGATCGGACAATTTGCAACCTTTGACATCAACAACTACAAAGGAAATCCTTTGCTCTGTGGGTATTCACAGGGAAGAAATTGCAGTGATGTATTTTCGCCCTCTCCTAGTTTAAATGAAGGCAATGAATCCAAGTTTGATAAGGAAGTGTTCTTTTGGAGCTTGGGCATGTCGTTTGCCATTTTTTTCATGGGGTCGATCACGGTGTTCTGCATCAATCCTCAACGGTGCCATTTGTTGCTTGTGCTCTTCCATTTGCACATCCGTCGCTAGCTTCATCCATCGTATTAGTATTTTTATGTAAATTTACAAGTTTGAAGGCTTTTTTCATATGGCCAACAAAAGATCTATCTTGATCAATAAATTTTTACGTTTGGAGGTTTTGATTTCTTAATTGCAGATGTAAACAGAAGAAAGTTTGATTACTCTATGTCACGTATTCGGAACAATATGCATATCCCGCAAGAGTACAGTACAGATCGTCACTGGACAACCGCCGCACACATATGAACTTTCAATGTTGATTGCATGTAACTGAAGTCCCAAAAAAAAAGCATGCCGAAAAAATTCGGCTGGCATTCCTTCATTTGTAGGAGTGTCAATGCTAGAGCTTGAAGTATATGCACCTGAATCATTAACTTTGTTCTCTTTGAACTTTACCTTCTCCATGTAGTAATTGAGGGTTAGATTGAACTGAGCCATGCCATGGATTTTCATTTGTGATAGTTTGGTTTAATTGCTAAATCTCAACGAGATAAAATTAGTCTGATGTGATGTGTCTGATATATCTTATTTGATCGATTTGAATGTTCGTCCTCAATTCGGGAGGAAAAACTGGTATTTAGTAATATTCACTACAGTAGTATCATGCACACACAGTGTTAATTACTCAAACTACATGATGCATATATCTGAAAGCCTACCCTAACCTCAAATCTACCTGAGGTGACCGAAGACCGAATCGTATGACTTGAGGTGATAAATGAACTAACAATTCCATTTTTGAACATGATTGATCTCATTTAAACCAAGATGTTTCCCACATTTCGGTCACCAACTGCCATATTATGTTTTGATAGTGAAAATTTGCATTAAAATTAAAGATTGGTTTAGCTAGCTATTGTCAAACTCCTCTAGATTCCACAGTTGTGAGATATATAATGGTAGGTTCCTCGGGAAAAAAATACGAGGTACACTTGTACAGTACTAGATTTGGTAGTGGCAGAGCCTTTAAAAGGTTATTTGCAAAAACAATTATTATTATATTTGTTTATCTTGTTGTGAGTTTCGATAATGATAATAATAATAATAATAATAATTATAATTATAATTATTGTAATGTCTATTCTAATCTAAACATTATCTCTAGGAATATTGGATGGCTCTAAGCTTAAATTAATTGGTAGATTAAGGCATAAGACTTGATACATGCATATATCGTATACCTCTTAGAGTAGATTTAGTGCACAAATCCTGACCATTGATAGAAAGAAAATGGAAGACTATTGTGGATATTGAAGACTCTACCGAGACTTTGGGCTAGAAGCCCAATCCTAGGTGCTAATGTTAGTCTGGCTCATTGAGCCCAACTGCTTGTACAGCTCACGGAGCACCTAATTAATATATATATATATATATATACTTGATGGGATGTAACCTAAAATCAATGAAATGAAACCTTATCTCTTCAGCCGCTCCTTTACCATGGTATCCAGAGCCACCTAAGGACCAACGTCCCAAGATTCAAGCTTTAGAGCTTCTTTTGAAATCCAAAAATGCCTGACCTACAACTTCTTCCTCAAGCTACACCCTCCCTTCCTGCTTTTGCAAATTTCATCACAGTTAAACTCACCCAAACTAATTTTATCCTTTGAAAAACCCAGGTAAACCCCTACCTCACGTCTCAGAATCTCATCGGCTATGTCGATGGCTCCTTCCCATATCCCAACTCCACTTCTCCTGACCTAACACCAGCTCAAAAGGAATGGATCACCAAGGACAATCTAGTTATGGCGGTTCTCACATCCTCCTTAACCGAGCCCATTCTCGCTCAAGTTACCGATTGCCGCACATCTCGCCAGATTTGGGATGTGCTTCATGACCTCTTTGCTGCTCGATCTACGGCTCACGTTGTTCAAACTCGTTTTCAGCTTGCCTCTCTCAAGAAAGGTAATGATTCTATCACCGATTATTTCAATCGTGCTCGCAACCTTGCCTCCTCTTTGTCTGCTGCTAGTCAAGTTATCCAGGACTATGAGTTCATTGTGTGTGTCTTAGCTGGTCTTCCTCATGAATATGAGTCGATTGTAACCTCCCTCACCACTCAAACACAAATGCCCACCCCTTCTCTTGTTCTCTCCCACCTACTGAACCATGAGGCTCGAGTCGCCTTCCAAACACAAACCAATTTATCACTTCCTGGAATTACAAATACAGAGGCTCCTACCACTCACTCTCCCTCTGCTAATCACACTACAACTATCAACTCCCATAGAGGTCGTGGTTCCTCTTCAAGGGGCGGATATGACTCCCGTCCTTTGCGCAATTACAACGACAACTACAACACCACTCGCGGAGCCTACGAGTCTCGAGGCGGGGGTCGTGGAGGCTATCGTGGGGGTCGCACATTCACTGGTCAGTCCGACAATCGCCCTGTGTGTCAAGTGTGCGAGAGGCGTGGGCACACTGCCCTGCAATGCTGGCACCGCTTCAATCGCTCATATCAGCCCCCGTCGCCGCCCTCCATTCAAGCTCATCAGTCCACCGTCAATTGGACTCAGGACACCGCAGCTACATATCACTTCACTCCGTCACTGTCCAATTTCTCCCAGGCACCGCTCCCCTACCATGGAACTGAAGAGGTCACGATTGGCGATGGCTCCACCATTCCAATACAGCATCACGGTTCTTCTTCTCTTTCCCCTTTATCTTCTCCTTCTACATGCTTTCGTTTCACTAATTTGCTTCATGTCCCCTCGATCTCTCGAAACCTTCTTTCAGTTCGTCAATTTTGCATCGATGATGATGTTTTCTTTGAATTTCATCCCAATTTTTTCATTGTGAAGGATCGGGCTACCCAAACTCAACTTCTTCGAGGCGCTACTAAGGATGGGCTATATGAATTACCCCTACGAGCACCACCCCTTCGAGCACAAGCACACATGTCTTCAGCTTCTTCTCTTTCCCTTTGGCACGCACGGTTCGGTCACCCGTCAATAAGAGTTACCCAGTTTCTTCTCAGATCACTGTCACTCCCTTCATCTCCAAAAGCGGTTGAGTCCTTTACTTGCACTGCCTGTGCTCAGGCAAAGGCTCACTCCCTGCCCTATCCACCTTCCTCGTCTAGGTCCACAACTAGATTTGGGCTTTTGTTTATGGACTTATGGGGCCCAGCCCAGTCCACTAGTTTAAGAGGGAATAGATATTACCTCTTCATTTTGGATGACTTCAGTAACTTTCTTTGGATATTTCCGTTATCTACTAAGTCATTGGTTTCACAAGTTGTTCATGCGTTTATAATTTTTGTGCACAATTTTTTCTCCACTACTATTAAGTCAGTCCAAACCGACAATGGCACGGAGTTTAAGCCACTTGTCCCCATTTTCACTAAATTTGGAATTCAACATAGGCTTACATGTCCTTATGCTCATTCACAAAATGGGAGCATCGAAACTCGCCATCGCCGGATTGTAGACAATGGCCTTGCCCTTCTTGCCCACTCTCATTTACCTCTTCATTTTTGGGATTATGCCTTCGAGACCTCGGTTTTTCTCATTAATCGATTACCCACCCCCACATTGGCTAATAAATCCCCTTATCAGATTCTCTTTGATAATGATCCCGACTTTTCCCTTCTTCGGGTTTTCGGATGCCTTTGCTTCCCGAACCTTCGACCTTACCTCTCCCACAAATTCTCCCTCAGGTCTACCCCCTGCATTTTCTTGGGCTACTCCCCTAACCACAAAGGCTACATTTGCCTTGATCAAAAATCAAACCGAATATATTTATCTAGAGATGTAATATTCTTAGAATCCCAATTCCCTTATCAATCTAATTTTTCCAGCCCACACTCCACACAACCCAGCCCACCACCTCCTCTTCCCATTTTCAACATTGCTACATCTCCAAGCCCAATACCACCTCCATCACCTTTGACCCAACAATCTAGCCCTTCCTCTCTTTTGCCCTCGTCAGAAACAACCATACCCACCGTCGACACTTCACCCACACCGTCCTCTTCCCCAATCTCCCATGACTCCCCATCACAAAACACCCACTCCATGCTCACCCGTTCCAAAGACAACATTTCAAAACCCCTTCTTCGATCTGACGGAACAGTTAGCTGGCCATCTCGACCATCGGCCTTCACTGCTGCGGCTATTACAACCCCCGAAGAGCCCTCGTGCTTCTCTCAGGCTAACCAATTCCCAGAGTGGCGTGAGGCAATGGCTCGCGAATTCGATGCTCTCATCCAGACAAACACATGGACTCTTGTCGCTCCTCCTCCACACATAATTCCACTTGGGGTCAAATGGGTTTTCAAAACCAAAATTTCCTCTGATGGGTCGATCGAGCGCAGGAAAGCTCGACTAGTTGCTAAGGGTTATCACCAAACACATGGGGTTGACTTCTCCGAGACGTTTAGTCCAGTTGTCAAACCGTCAACCATTCGCCTTGTGCTCTCTATGGCTTCAATGCTCAATTGGGTGGTGCGACAGGTGGACATTCAAAATGCTTTTCTCCATGGCGACCTCGATGAAGACGTTTATATATCTCAGCCTCCCGGCTTCACTCACCCGCAGTTCCCTAATCATATTTGCAAACTGCGTAAGTCCTTATATGGCCTCCGGCAGGCTCCTCGAGCTTGGTTTTCTAAGCTTAGGGATACTCTCGTAAGCCTGGGTTTCCTTGCCTCTCGCGCTGATTCCTCCCTCTTCACATATAAATCTCGCTCCGATACCGTCTTTGTTCTCGTCTATGTAGACGACATCTTAATCATTGCTTCCAATCCCGCTCTTGCCTCTCAATTTGTCACCGCTCTCTCTCAATTTTTCCCAGTTAAGGACTTGGGCAACCTTAGCTATTTCCTTGGCATACATGCCACCCGTAACTCCACTGGAATTTTTCTAAATCAATCTAAATACATTTCCACTCTTCTACAGCAAACTAACATGGCCAATTCCAAGTTTGTGTCCACACCAATGGCCTTGAACCTATCCATGGACTCATCGACATCACCACTTCTTTCCGACCCATCCTTATACCAAAGTGTTGTTGGGAGCCTTCAATATCTCTCTTTCACGAGACCTGACATCGCTCATTCCGTCAATAAGGTTTGTCAGTTTATGCACTCTCCAAGGGAAGTGAATTGGCAAGCTACCAAATGCATTCTCAGGTACCTCAACTCCACAAAAGATCTTTCTCTCCACCTTCCTTCTGTTATGAATTTCTCCTTATCCGCCCACTGTGATGCTGATTGGGCGGGTGATTCGACTGATCGACGATCGACTTCAGCCTACTGTGTCTACTTTGGACAGTGCCTTGTCTCTTGGTCCTCTCGCAAGCAACAAACAGTCGCTCGTTCATCAACCGAAGCCGAGTATCGCTCACTTGCTCAAGCAACTTGTGAACTGATTTGGCTCCAAAACTTACTTGCCGACTTGGGAATTTTCCTCCAGCAGCCTCCTCGACTTTGGTGCGATAACCTCGGCGCCACCTACCTCGCGGCTAATCCGGTTCATCACCATCGGACCAAGCATATTGATCTCGACTTCCACTTCGTACGGGAACGAATTGCAGCCCGGACACTACAGGTCTCCTTCATTTCAACAAAGGACCAGATTGCCGATGCTCTCACAAAGCCACTTAGCTCCTCCAGATTTCAGTTCCTGCGATCTCAACTCGGCCTTGCCCCGTTGAGCTCGAAGGGGCGTATTGTGGATATTGAAGACTCTACCGAGACTTTGGGCTAGAAGCCCAATCCTAGGTGCTAATGTTAGTCTGGCTCATTGAGCCCAACTGCTTGTACAGCTCACGGAGCACCTAATATATATATATATACCTACTTGATGGGATGTAACCTAGAATCAATGAAATGAAACCTTATCTCTTCAGCCGCTCCTTTACCAAAGACAAGGATTAAAATGAATTTTTGTATTTTCCTTTTTAATGTAGTGGGACCCACTTGCCCAAAAAAAACCCAACTTCTCCATTTTGTGCGTGTAACTCACAACACCCCATTCTTGCATTTTCTTTTGGAGAGTTTTGTTTTTTTTTTATGGAAAAATGTTGGGACCCACCTTCAAAAGGCTGACACGTTTTTTTTTCGGATATGAATCCGCTGTTTTGAAAAATTGACCAATTCCACCGAATAATGTTTCGCATTATACCGAATAATTTTATGTTATCTTTTTCTATCCAGCTCAGATCAAATTTTATCAATTCTACTGAATAATTTATCGCATGCTACCGAATAATGTTTTTTTTTTGTTCATCAATTTCAAATAAAATAAACCCGAAATCCCTAATCAATATTTACAATTTATATGAATAATGTTTCATATTTCACCGAATATTGTTTGATATTTCACCGAATAATGTAGCCGTGTAATTATACTTGTGCGATGAATGTTTTTTATGTTGTTCGTCAAACCGAAAACTCATATACCGACGAATAATGACTTGAATTTCACCGAATAATTGACTAACTCATTAACACTAGTCGCAAAAATTCGACATATTCGTTTGAACAATTGATAAATAATTAATTAAATTATCACTTAATTCGACTAAAAATCAATAAATTCGTCTGAATAATTTATCGTTTTCCCCCAAATAATGTCAAAAAATATGAAATACCAGTAACAAGGAAGAAGCCACCAAATTTGTGCAGTGGAGGGGGCTTCTAGGGATCGTGACCAACCACCAAGTCCAAATCCGGCGGAATCCTCCTGTGAGGCAAAAGCGGAACCGTTGGTGCAGCGCGGCGACGATCTGTAGACTGGAGCATATCGAGGGCAGGGGAATAGTGGACTGGAGCATAGCGAGGGCAAGGGAACACGGGGCGGCGAACAAGGGGCGTCGTCGGCACAAGGTAGAACAGGGCCTGGGATGCGAGAAGGGGACGCCGGAGATTTGGTTGCGAGGAAGAAGTGGTGGTCACCAGCGCGAGGGAGAACAGCGCTTCGACTATGAGGAGGGGACACCGGAGATCCGGTGGCGGGAGGAAGCGGGCGGAGGCCGGTCGGCCATGGCTGCATCCCCATCTCCCTCGTCCTCGGCCTAATCGATCAATCGCAACATCTCCGTCTCCGCCTTGCCTCGATTCCGGATAGACTGGGCTCGTCTCTGCATACGCCTCTGCCTCCACCTTGCCTCAATCGATGAAGAAGACCATCTGAACTCGAGTCCGGCTAGACTGGGCTCGCCTCCGCCTTGCCTCCTCGCCGAATCGAGATCCCCTTCCACACGATGAAGAAGATGAAGGTGATTTATTTCTCAAACCCTACACGCGCCAGTTACATTGATTAAGGGCGGTTTTCGTGTGGGACCCACTTAATTTGTATTAAAAAAAAAGAAAATTTCTTTTAATCTGGGTCATTCATTACAACAGGATCAAAGGCCCATAACTGTGCACAAAGTACACCCTAAGGGGTGTGCACAAGTCTCTCTCTCTCTCTCTCTCTCTCTCTCTCTCTCTCTCTCCCTATATATATATATATATATATATATATATATATATATATATATATATATATATATATAGAGAGAGAGAGAGAGAGAGAGAGAGAGAGAGAGAGAGTAGATATATTGTGCACACCCCTTAGGGTGTACTTTGTGCACGTTTTTGGGCCATTGATTTGGGGTAAGTGGATGACTGAGATTAAAAGGCTTTTTTTTAATATAAAAAAAGGTGGGCCCCACGCAATAATGGGTGCGTAACTTGGGCGTGTGATGGTGTAAGATCCTCCTATATCTTAAAGCTGGGTGTTTTGGAGAGCATATATATATATATATATATATATATATATATATATATATATATATATATATATATATATATATATATATATATATATATATATATATATATATAGAGAGAGAGAGAGAGAGAGAGAGAGAGAGAGAGAGAGAGTAGATATATTGTGCACATTCCTTAGGGTGTACTTTGTGCACGTTTTTGGGCCATTGATTTGGGGTAAGTGGATGACTGAGATTAAAAGGCTTTTTTTTAATATAAAAAAAGGTGGGCCCCACGCAATAATGGGTGCGTAACTTGGGCGTGCGATGGTGTGAGATCCTCCTATATCTTAAAGCTGGGTGTTTTGGAGAGCATATATATATATATATATATATATATATAGAGAGAGAGAGAGAGAGAGAGAGAGAGAGAGAGAGTAGATATATTGTGCACACCCCTTAGGGTGTACTTTGTGCACGTTTTTGGGCCATTGATTTGGGGTAAGTGGATGACTGAGATTAAAAGGCTTTTTTTTAATATAAAAAAAGGTGGGCCCCACGCAATAATGGGTGCGTAACTTGGGCGTGTGATGGTGTGAGATCCTCCTATATCTTAAAGCTGGGTGTTTTGGAGAGCAGAGAGGCTATCCACGTGGAGTCTTCTCCAATTTTTTTCATCATTTCCGTTTTTGCCCTACTCTCCCTCTTTCTTTCTGAAAAAACTGAAGGACCTGTTTTCTTTCTATCTCCTTCTCTAGAGAAGCTCTCTCTCTCCCACGATCTGAAACTACCAAAACAAGGAAACAGAACAAGGCCGGATTCGGGGCTGGGGTATCAAGAGAAACTTTGCCTCCGCCGTCCGTCGTCGATCAAGGTAACGGAGCTCATCACAAATTGTAAGCGGCGAAGAGCGAGGGAGATGCAAGCGTCACCGTATGTCAATCATGCCACTACTCGATTGGAATTCTTCAAGCAGCCATCGTTGAAAGAACAAAGCCCTGTAGAGAGAAAGGTTTATTCCTATTTCGAATTTCATTCAAATTCAATCTTCTAGGGTTTTGCCTCAATTCGATATCCCTCAAAATTTGATTTTGTTGCTTTGACTGTATACATCTAGGGCTTGGCGAAGAGCGAGCGAGCGAGAGTGGGAAGGGGTTTCATCCATGGCGGAGCATTTAGCATTGATCTTTGGAACAGAGAAGGACCGGGTTAATTTGCCCCTTCTACTTCAAGATCGGAGCCTGCAGGCATGGCGATAGGTGTTCCAGGATCCATACCAAGCCTGGTATGGCGACACTTACAGATGAGTGATTTGCTTGGGCCAGATTTATGTTTTCTCCCTAAGGGAGCGAGATTTACTGAGGCGTTTTGTGGACCAAGTTTCAGTGCATCTAAAGCAAGGGCACAATAGACAGTACGCCTTGACTCTTGTAAGAGACTCCTTTGTTCCTTGTCCTCTGTCGAAAATCAATCTACTTGGCGGAATTTGTGATTTTTATCTTGTATCAATTGTTATTGAACAGAGTTATCAGCTTGCTGAAGACCTAGGTAGAGCCTTCGCGGATAAAGCGATTTTGCAAACCTTCATTGAGGCTAAAGCTTCTGCTAATCAACTCAAGAGTCTGAAGGTAAATTTAACACAGTACCAATCAAGTTTACTCACACCTCTACCAGATCAACTGATCTAGCAAAATCTAAGATGGGATCTCACTAATTGATTGACATGTTATGTGAAACCTTTCCTCTTTAACTATTCCACCTAGAAATTGAAGTTTGCTTGTCCAGCTGTTGATTGAAATGGTGTAGGATTTTTTTTTTTTTTGCCTTTATTTATGTTCTCTTTCTATGCTAAATTGCTAATGAGTAGGTCACTCTTCTAAAACTTTAGCTCATTGGTCTTCTAACAATTGATTTGAGAAACCGATAAGTTATGCATGACATGTGTTGTTGGTCTATTCTCTATTACTCTGTATGATTCATTTAAATGGGATACTATTTTTTGTGTTTGTTTTCTTACTTTGAGTGAATACACGTGAATATTTGTTGCCGGTGATCAATAATATATATTACTTGATTTTGTATTACCTTTTAGTTTTGTATCGGTTTGTGTTACTTGATTCCAATATTTTTAACAGCACACATCACGGGTGGTGGAAAATTCAACAGGTGTGAAATAAAAATAAAAAAATCTACCCACGTTTCTAAATAATTTTAAGTTGGAACACATTTTAAAAATATGAGCCACGTGACTTTATGTTCAAAAGTATTTTTTTCAAATATAATAACTATCTAGCCACGTTTCTTTCTTTTTGATATTAGCAATATAATAACTGTTAAATTTTTATTAGTATGGAAGTTATCCCACTCCCCCATTTTTTCTTATACATACATAAAATATGGAAGTTACCTTCATTTTTCAAATTTAGCATTCCAAATTTAAATTAACACTACCCCACTGCCTATTTTAATTCCTCCACCTTAAAAATAACTATTTTAAATTAACATTCCAAATTTTATCCCACTAACCCCACTACCTATTTTAATCACCCCACCTTCAAATTAGTTATGCAACATGGTAACTTTTGTCAGTTTAAAATTATGTTGAAATATTCCAAATTTTATCCCACTAACCCCACTACCTATTTTAATCACCCCACCTTCATATTAGTTATGCAACATGGTAACTTCCGTCAGTTTAAAATTATGTTGAAATATTTGGATAAAAATACATTTTTGCCCTTCTCTTAAAGCTGAATTACCTTAGTTACTTAGTTATCCCACCCCCCCCCCCCCCACCCACTCGCCTACTAAGCTCATAACGAGGCTTCCAATCCGAGGAACAAAAACCACAAACAAGGTATTCTATTTTTCCTACTCATTTCTACATCTGTTGAAGGTATCCTTGTACCTCTTTTTTTTTTTGGAATCATTGTTCAGTTGTGTGACTTCTTGAACTTATATTTTTCAGTTGATGCTCAATCTATTTCCGAACATCCATCCTAGAGTGCGCATGTACGTTTACTTAGTTTTTTCAGCAAACATGATGTGTTTCGAGTGAAAACATTTCGATGTTTGTGTTGTTAATTTGACTTCGTTATTTGGTTACATGCTACAGGTTTCAAATGGCACCACCCGTAGATACCATCAACACCTTAGATGGATCCACAAACAAAATTTGGACGATTAGGGGAAAGATTACCGTTCTTTGTACAACGTCTTATTGAGACTCTAAGGACGTCGACGGAATTCAACTTATTATCATGGATGAACTGGTTATAAGTTGATTTGTTTTTTGTTTTCATCCTATATATATTTATTATACATTTATACAATATATGATCTTCTGCACAGGGGGATACCATTCAGGGGATGATAACAAAAAAGAATGTTGCCAAATTTTCACCTTTTATCAAGGAGGGCGGATTATATTCGTTCAATAATTTTCTTCTCTCTGAGAACAAGGATTCCGTCAGATTTGCTCCTCACAAGTACAAATTGATCTTCACTTTCAAGACCGTTGTTTCTCGGATTGAAGGGCTGAACATTCCTCTGCATAGTTTTACCTTTGTTGATTTCAGAGACATCAACTGCAACGTCTTTGACCATGATTCTGATATTGGTAATTGTGTATATTCACTACATCAAATATTTTATTGGTTATGTTGTTGTTTCTGGTTTGATGATATGAGTTTCAGCTTGTGTTTTCTCTAATGTAGATGTGATTGGTTACATTACCAAGTTCTCTCCCCTTCAAGCTGACGTGAACGATTCGTCTTCACCTGCGAAACTTGATTTCGCCCTGGAAAATGAAGTGTTAGTTTCCATTTAAATTTGTTATGTATCGCTTACATTACCAACTCTGAACTGCACTCTATACAAGTATTAAGAACTACATGGTTAATGCTTATAATTTATCATTTTCATTTTAATTCATTTTCAGCAATGAAACTCTGAACTGCACTCTGTGGAATAAGTATGTGCATGAATTGAATAATCACTTGACGAGCGTTGGAGAAGAAAAGGTGTTTGTAATCATCAAATTTGCAAAGGCAGAGAAGTTTGGAGGTTCGTATCACTGACCCCTCTTTACTTTATTGGTCATTCACTTGCCTTTATCGTTCATCACTATAAATGATCATTCTGTCTTCTCTAAACTAATAACTTCAGGTGGATGTATCTTGAATAATGCTTCCAACGGAACAAATTAGCTCTATTTTGATGCAACACTACCGGAGATTGCAACCTTCAAAGAAAGGTTATCATTTTATATGTCAAGTTGATATAGGACTCTTGTCGAATATGAATTTTCTTCACCTATTTTCACATGTTGTGCAATGTAGGTGGTGTGATGGAAATTCAAATGTTCTCGTGAGATCAACCATTGCAGAATTGTCTCAAACACCTGTGCAAGATCCCTTTCCAATTGATTCTAAGCAATGCATCCAATTCTTACATAAAATCGCCGAGGTTTATTTCGTCGTCATTTTCAAATACTATTAGTTAGTGTATGAAATTGAAGTTCCCTAAGTGATTATTTTTGCTTACATTTTTTTGGTTAACAGTCGTGTACTGTAGTTATTGTTGGACACATCGCCCAAATATGCAAAGATGTGGATTGGACGTATAATGGATGCAAAGTTTGCAACAAGAAGGCTATATATAAGGACTCTATGTTTTGGTGTAATAGTTGTTCTATACATGTCAATTTCCCTGAACAAAGGTATGTATGATGATGTATTTCATGTCAGTTTACATATGTTTGCATAGGTTTTGTATGTTTGTTTTAATAGGAACAACGACCTAAATATTTGGCAAAGCATCTCAATTACCCACGCTCTTTTACTATTTTTAGTTCCTTGCTGTCATGATTGATGTTAGGGCTTGTTTGGTATGCATTACTGGTAATCAAAAAGGGTAATGGGAATTGATGATTCCCACTTTTCTTGTTTGGTAGGTTGAAAATTGGTAATCGGAATGATTACCGGTAATCAACCATTACCCTTTTTATGGCTCATTTCATTCCTCCCCAAAAGGTAGGGAATGGTTCATTCCCAATTTCTACTTATATTATTATTATTAATTATATTATGTTATATTTATACTTATATTATTAATACTTTATTATTTAATATATTATAATATATTTTTATTTTTATTTTTATTATTAATTATTAATTATATTATGTTATATTTATACTTACATTATTATTATAAATACTTTATTATTTATTATATTATATTATATTATTATTTTTAATAATAATATTTATATATTTCTATAAATAATATTATTTTTATCTACATTTTATTATTTTATATTATTTTTATAATATTATTAATTATATTATATTATATTTATACTTTTTTTATTATCAATGTTTTATTATTTAATATATAATATTATTTTTTTATTTTTAATAATAATAATAATATATTTACATTAATATTATTATATTTATTAGAATTTTATTATATTTATACTTATATTATTATTATCAATACTTTATTATTTAATATACATTATATTATATTTTAATTTTTAACAATAATAATATATTTCTATTAATATTATTATTTTTTATAAATATTTTATTATTTGATATATTATATTTTTATTTTTAATAATAATAATAGTTTTTTATTTTTATCAGTATTTTATTATATTTATACTTATATTATTATTAATATCAATACTTTAATTTTTATCAAAATTTTATTATTATTATATATATATTAGTTTTATTATATTATATTATATTATTATTATTATCAATATTTTATTATTTAATATATATTATATTATATTTTTATTTTTATTTTAATAATAACAATAATATATTAATATTATAACTTTTATCACTTTTTTAATTTTATTATTATTATTATTTCAGGAATGGTTCATTCCGGTAGCATATCAAACAAACAGCTCCAGTAATGAGTGATTACCACTTTCTGATTCCATTCCGATTCCGATTACCATTCCGATTCCAGCACTCATACCAAACGGGGCCTTAATTCATTTATCATTTAGATATCTGCTTCAGATTATTGTGGAGGATGCTACGGGGACTGCCAAGATGACAATGTTCAATCAAGCAGCCATCCAGCTACTTAAAAAGGATGCTTCTACTTTACGTGCTCAGATGGTTAAGGTCACTCCCTCTAACGCATATTTGTATGTAATTATTGTGTTTTTAGTCTACTTGTCATCATATCAATTGTGTTGTTTTGTTTTTTTTTTTATAGGGAGATTCCAAGCTTACATTTCCCCCCGAATTCAACAAGCTTCTCTCTCGTAAGTATGCGTTCGTTGTTGATGTTGGACAATACAATATTGAGCATCCACGTGATGCGTATTCTGTCAAGAGAGTCAGTGAGGATGAGTCCTTGATTGAGAAGTTTGAAAATCACCTGATTTTTGCGAATGTGATTTTTTTACCTATTACATGTGGTTGTTCCTTTTCTTTTATTCTATGGTTTAAAGAATACTAAGTGCATGCATATATCGTTCATGCGTGTCTGGTGTTATAGGATTATGATTCAGATCATTTGTCTCCTCAACCCGAAGCTCCTTCCACTGCTTCTTCAAGTATTGTCCTCACTCTATCAAAGCGATCCCATGAATCTGAAGATGAGTACACTTGCACTACGAGTGGTGAAGGTCAATCGTCATCAACCAAGAAGGTTGTTACCGGAGGCGACACAACAATGTGATTAGTAACATTTGACATCTGTTTAGCATAAACTAAATGTTTTCATGTGGGTTATGTATCCTGTTAACTTTTCTGTTGTTGGAATTTAGCAAACTTTCATCTCTTTAAGACGTGGTGTTTTGTCGAGTTTTATCTTATCTCCAATGTACTCTACTAATGTAGTATATAAAGAACATGGGTTATGTATCCTACTAATGTAGTATATAAAGAGGTTTTTCACAACGTATAGTTTGTAGAAACTTGTGTTGAGGACATATGCATGCAGATGTTATGACTCAGTTGATTATTATTTGCGTGCATTGTAGTTGACTTATTTTACTTTATGAAACCATGTTAAAATAATTTATGTGTCGCTCCTTCTTGTATAATATTAGTCGAAGGTAAGGTTCAGTCAAGTACTATGTTTTATATATCATTACTATGTTAAAAATTCCATGCGTAGCGCACGGGCTATAGGCTAGTTTTGGGTTGTTGCTTTGTGAATATGTGGGGCCCACAATACATCAATCAAATTTGGCAAATATTTTATCTTATTCATATTAACTTATTCTTTCATACATCAATCCAATTTGGCAAATATTGTTTTGATTTTAAATGTACTGGCAATATTTTTTTGTATATTAATTGACAATATCTAAGATCTTAGTCAATTCATATCTTTTTTATATGTAAAGTTTTTGTTTTATAAAAAAAATCCATTATTTTGAATAAAATAATCACATCCCTTCCATTTTTATTTATTTATTTGAATCCCTTCCGCTTTCTTTTTTTTTATACGAAGCTTTCGATTTTTTTTTTTCTAATTTAGATAATTGAAAAAATTGCATTCAGATCAATTCAAGACAAGCTTTCCATTTTTTTCTTTTTCATGTACAAAGTAGTATATTTATATTTTTTATTTGTAAAGATTGTGATTTAGATCAAAAACAAACAATTACATCGAATAATGTTTTGAATTCCACCGAATAATGTTATGTTATCTTTTTCATATTAAAATTTACTAATTCCACCGAATAATGTTTCGAATTCCACCGAATAATGTTATATATCTTTTTTCATCTAGGTCAGATCAAAATTTATCAATTCTACTGAATAATTTGTCACATATTACCGAATAATGTTTTATTTTTTCTATCAATTTCAAATAAAAGAACCCCAACATCCCTAAACAATACTTACTATTTATACGAATAATGTTTCGTATTTCAACGAATAATTTTTGATATTTCAATGAATAATTCTTGATATTTCATCAAATTTCACCGAATAATTAAAAAAAAAGCCTTTTAATCTCCATTCACCCCGCCCATGGCGGATCTGACCACCTCTCCCTTCTTGAGAAACAAGCAACAACCTCATATCTGAGCGACTGCACGCGGACGACGAGCTGGAGGCAATGGAGGGGTCCCCCTTCTTCCAATCGGACGACGAGCGACTGCACTGCCAGCATCCCTATTAATTTGCCGATACCCAAAACCTAGATTTATGCAAGAAATTCAATCGAACGGTGACCTAAAACTTGCGATTTGAGATCAAATTGAGATAAGACATGGGGAAGATTATGAAGAGATGGAGATACCTGTTAGAAGGGATAATCAGGATTCGAAGTCGATCTACAATCACCATGGATTCTCTCCACTCAAAAAACCTTGCGATGTAGACTGAATTGGACACGAACCGCCGACCTCTCAATCGCACACGAATCGGCGCCGTCTCAATCGCACACTAATCGCCACCTGTGACCTCACCTCCTCCCCTCTTCGCCCAACTTCCTCAAAACCCATCGGCGCCATCAGAAGCCACTCTTCGAATCTTCGCCTGATTCGCCAAGCCAAAGCCCTTCGCCGCAACCGAAGAGGTCAATTTTTGAGGGAGGGGCACCACGCAAGGAAGCAGACAATTTGGCCTTCTTAGGTTTTTAATTATCCCAATTCTCACGCGCTCCTCTCTGCAATCTTTTGGTTGGAGATTGAATTTTATTTTTTTTATTCTCACACGTGGCTCATTTGTAACCATCCATTCTAATAAGATTAAGGGTTCAGATTTGTGCATAAGGTACATTGTAAGGGGTGTGCACTTTGAAACCTCTCTCTCTCTATATATATATAAGATATGTAATACATCTGGACATATTATATGTGTGTATTTGTATGATATCTGGATTTGCTATTTGGTTTGAGTTTAAAAATATTAAAATATAGTATATTTAATGATAAATTGACGGAAATAGATGAATGGTTGGTGAATTATATATAAAGACCAACCCATATTTAAAGAATGTTTTTTGTAAATTTAAAATTAAAAAAAAAAGCCTAAAAGATGGCACAGTCCATGTCGTTAAGAGGTTTTGAATGGGCCAAGGTATTAGCAGAGTCCATGTCGAAGAGCAACTGGACAAATGGACCCATAAAAGATGGCCCCATCCAAATCCAAGGCCCAAGTACTCATGTTGAGCTTGAACCTCCTTCGGTTGACACACACATATATTACAATACAGGAGTTGGTTTATGGTGAATGACTGAATGGTGATGGCAACTACGTATTGGCAATGGCAAATCGGCAATGCCCCTTCTTTAACGATATCCTCACCCTCCTACCGCCCCGTCCAGAGGTTGATCGTGCAGAGCAAAGTCGCTCAGGTGGAGCAGAAAGTGGTTCGTCTCCCAGCAGCTCCTCACCATATATTATATATACGCTGTGCTTTCAAGTTAAATGGACAAATTTAAAATTGGAAAATTAGACAAAGAGCGATGTTTGCTTTATTTTTAAATTTCAAGTTTTCCTTCCTGCCTTGAAATATTAGTCATAGTAGTAGTATATCTCTTAATTTTTGGTTCTTGTTTTGAGTACGTACGTATTTATTAACGTCTTTTTCCATCTTTATCTTCTTCTTGATAGAAGTCAATGAGAGAGGTGGGAAGGAACGTGGAGTGCAAAATCAACCTCCTTTTGTTGACTAACAATTATTTAATGATTGAAAAAATTATTTCTATATATGTATGTAGGAATTTTCCCTGCCTTCTTACGTATCGTGGTGTGTTTTGGTATTTTATGTAAAACTCAATTTTCACAATGTCATCATCCTTCTAGACGTGAATAATTATTCATATTCTTTCAAAAAAGCATTATGGGTCCGTATGGGTTGGGGTTAAAAAATGACTAAAAATTATAAACATGTTAAAGTTAAAAATTTAACCTCAAATAAGGTTAAAATTTTATGTGAAATATAAACCCCGTATGGGATGAAAAACAGTTTATTTGTAAAAAGGGAATTTATTTGGTTGTTATTAGGGGTATAATTGTATTTTCAAATAAAATAAACCCCAAAAACACAAAAAAAGCTATCAAATGTGACTTATTTTTAAACCCCCAATTTTAACTAAAACCCCACAAATAAACAACCCCATACACAACTAATAATTTAAGCTCTTTATTTTAGTAGTTTATAAACTACTAAAACAAGCACCCATACACACCATATATATATTGCAATTTAGCAATAAATTACCTGAAATCCTCCTCGATAGGTAAAACCCGATTGGCAGTGGCGGACCCAGAAAGTTTTTAGCGGGGGGTCACCATAGTAGTCGACAATAAGATCGAGAAAAAAAATCGCAAAACACAACGTGATCGATAGTACACACTAGTGTCAACCAATGATTTCGAAAATACTACAAATATATAATACGAAAATAAGGATAAAAATGAAAAAAGATATAAAACGCAATAAATAAACATTGCATTATTAACATGTAATAATGTATAACTAGATATAAAAAAATTAAACTTGCGTAATTTCTTACCATATTCTCAAAATAAATAATATAACCTATGGTTTTGAAGCTTTCGAGATGAATTATAATATGTGAATGCCAATTTAAGTAAAATATTAAAGTATTATAGTATATTGAAATAAAACTAAAGTGATTAATACTGCTGTAATTTTCAAACATTCATAACTTTTTACTCAGATGTCGAATTAGGGCGTATTATATATCAAAACGAAGTTATTGACGAGGAGAATACACATAGGTAATTTGTCGGATGAGGAGGGGGTCACGTGACCCCCTAGGATCCCCTAGGTACGCCACTGCCGATTGGTGTACTAATTTGAACCTACCCGAGAGAATAAATGAAACGGGTTTATTTAGTAGTTTTGTATAGTATTTAATATTTTTGTACTTTTATTGAAAAAAATTCTACATCTAAATGAATAAACCCTAAAAAATATTTTAAGAAAATAGCTAAAATAATTATGAGTTGGAGAATTTTTCTTAATATATACTTCCCTCCGTTCCATAATACATTACTAATAAATATCAAATTATATAAAAAAAATTAATTAAAAAGATAATGTTTTATAAAGTTTTTTCGCTCATTAAAAAACGTATTGAAAAACAAAAGTACATATATATTAAGGAACGGAGTAAGTATTGATGTGGACATGCATAGGTTGCAAGAAACGTAAATAATTATACAGTGATATATTTATTAATTCCTTTAGAAGCTGTATAAATATGCTAAAATAATAATGTGTATTTTTTTGTCTTTCTGAAAATAAAGAGTGATTAAGATAAATTATCTACAATAAGTATTCTTATGGATATAAGGAGTTGTAATTTTAAATCTTTTATTATTATTATTTTTAAACAACGAAATATTGGCCGGGCTAAAGTCTAGAAATATTAATTGGCATCAATAAATTGAAACCCCGAAAATTGAAAATAAGTGAGGTAATCATCATCACACATCGGATCTCTTAGAGGAGTTAATTGTATAGTTGGGAGTCAATGGAATGTAGTGCTCGAGTAAACGGGCAGCCCCACGTTGTATTGTATTGTAGTACCCCCCACCCCAACCCGTGATTATAGTGATCAGCAGCTGCTTTAAGTTCTTTGACAAAAATGCCCCAATCATTCCCCCAAATTATCAAAACTGCCTTCCCGTCAAAGCCTAGCAACTAGAGCTCTCAAAATCCGCCTTATCCCGATTGATCCAATCGAAAATCCAAAAAATTTAGTATCAAGACTCAAGACCCACCAGACGGGATCCCCTGTGCCCATCTTCCCTTGTACCATCACGGGATAACCTCTTTCCCCATTTTTTTTCTCATCTTCCTATCACAACTTTACAACTTATTAATTTTTTTGTTTAAAATAATTTTCACTTTTTCTACCTCTTTCTAAAAGGTTTCCTTGTATTGGTAAATAAAGAGTTGTCATTCCGGGGTTCGAACCGGGGACCTATGGGTACTACTCACAAGTATTTTCCGATGAGCCATTCTGGAATGGTTTTTTCTAAAAGGTTTCCTCTACAACCATAAGAAACCCCTTTTACATCTTTTCAAATTTATTTTCACCTTTTCTTTTCTTTTATATATATCTTTCCCTTTATTATATGTGTATCATCATATATTATTGTGAGTTATTTTTATTTATAATTTTATAAATAAACAAAATAGCAAATAGAAAATAGTTAATATAAATATATTTTATTACATCTAGATTAAAAAAAGATTGTACACATTGGTGGGATTATGTGGGTATAATTTGGATATTCGGGTGTTGAAGGATTATTAAGCATTTGTAACATCACTTGAAATTGATAATTTTTTAGAACATTTGGATCAAAAGGCATATTTGGAATGGGTGAAGTATTTAGATTATTGTGATCCATAGTTAAGAAAATAGGTGCACCTACAATAGATCAAGATGAGGGTATATATAGGGTAAAATTGGGCTCAAATTATAGAAAAAAATAAAATTAAACCAATGAGATATTTTATTTTAAAAAATAATGAAATATAAATATATTTTTATTTCATTTTAAACATTATTATAATTAATAAATCTAAATAGAAAAGAGAAGATCTTACTTTATCATTAAAAAAAAAGGAAAATAAAATTAGAAAAGGTAAGAGGTAACATCTCTACCAAGATAACTCCTTTCCACCCCTTACCTTAAGGTAAACTCCACAACCATGGGCTTACCTTTTAGCAGCCTTAAGGTAAGTAAAACCCATGGTTGCTCTACTCTCTTACTCTCTTCCTTTAAAAAAAGATTAATTAAAATTTAAAAAAAAAATAAGTAAAGGGGTAGAGAATGGGATGAAATAGGAGAAGGCATAGGGAGAGACAGTGGTGGATTGGCACAACAGATCCCATCTGAAGACCCACAAATTTTTACCCGTACTTGAAAAGTCGGTACTTTTTTTTTTGTCAAATGAGTTTCGACCCGGTGACCCAGCTTATCCAGTTTATTAAAACAAGATCTGAGGATGGGGGAGACATCGATGGAGGCAAACTCGACCTTGTAGTGAAAGGGCTTCGAGGTGAACTCTCGCGTCGACATCCACATATCTGGTCGCTAGGATTGGAGCGGCAACTTCGACCATCATCGTCGGCTTCCTCCAGTCCGGTGGAGGAGGGCGGCCATGGGAGCTCCTTTACTGCTCAACTGCACAAAAAGAAGGGGATAAGAAGACGAATAGGTACGGCGGTGTTGATCGGGATGACCCCGAGGAGACGATTTCGAGTTTGAATCGTCGGTGATGGCATCTTTGTAAGTGCTTGCACGGAGGTGGGGGAAGGGCTCGAGCTCGGTAGATCCGTCCAGGAGCACGAGAGGAGTGAGAGCGAGATCCGAGAGTGTGCTTTGCTAACTTCTACAGGAAATGCTCAAGATGCTACTGCAAAACTCAACAGCTGGTGCCTTGGTGGAAAGTTTAATATAGAAACAGCATACAACCACTTCAGAAGAAGAGCAAGAACACCCCCCTGGTCGACAGTTGTATGGGACAAAACAATCAGTCCCAAACATGCTTTCATCCTATGGCTAGCAGCTAAGAGGAGGCTTGCAACTAAGTATCTGATCAAAACAAGGGAAGTGAATTTGAATCTAAACTGTCAATAATGTAATCAAGCTATTGAATCACATGAACACATCTTCTTTGCTTGTAATTTTTCTTCAAATGTGTGGTCCCAGGTGAAAGCTTGGCTAGGAATCTGGAGGGGAATGGGCACTCTCAACAGCGGACTTAAATGGCTCAAGAAGGAGGCTAGAGGAAAAGGATGGATCTCCAAAGCAAAGAGAGTGGCATTTGCTGCTACTGTTTATCATATATGGAAGGCAATGAATGAGAAGATTTTTGAAGAATCAAGCAAGAGCACGGACGAGATCTTTCACCTCATCAAAGTGCATGTGTATAAGGTCCTATCCCATGAGTCCTCACTCCACTTCACAGCATCTTCAACCCTGCTAGGGGGGGATGGACCTTACCAATGGAACCAATGCACAAAGCTAAAAACTATGGAAGTAGAACGAGTTTGGTTTAGAAGGCCTGGATCACATCCTGTCTTTTTTTGTCATCTCAAAACCTTCTATAGGCTCTTCATTCATTGGCATTTGTTTTGCCTTGGGTGGGATTTTGTATAGTTGATGGATTTGGATTGGAGTGTAGCGTTATAGGCCTAGGTGTGCTAAGTTTGTGTTTGTGTAAATCTCTTGATGGCCGAGCCGAAGGGAGATTTATACTTGCACAACCTTAGGGGTAGGTCCGACGTCCGATAGCTTTGGCTTGAAGAGACAGGAGATACCCCGAGCTTCCAGCTCAACACACCCATAGATTGGAACAACTCTGAGTGGTCCATGATTTTGGTAGCATTGGACAAGTGATGTTATACCACTTGGTCCCTCCTTTTGTACATTTACATATTTTCATTTCCATGCAATATATTAACCCTTAAAATCAAAAAAAAAAAAAAAAAAAAAGGAAGTGTGCAGGTCCGGGTTCAAAACTCGTTCACGCCTCCTTTTTTGTCTCCTTTTTAATATCCTTCTTTCATCTCATTTTTTCATCTCCCTTTTTGGTCGTTCTTTTTACTATCTTTCTTTCTTCCTTTTTTGTCTCCCTTTTTTTATCTTTCTTTTTACTTCTAATTTCTTTATTATTATCTTTGATGGGTAATTAATTCTATTATTACTAATTTAAATATAGATATAAAAAATTATTTTTAATTTTTAACTCAATAGATATAGTGACAAATAGAAAATAAAATAAAATTATATGCAATCCAACCTACCCATGATTAAAATTATATACAAATCAAGCTATGAGAACCCGCAATATGGATTTACTTCCACTATCATCAAAGTGAACTTATATTATATATTAATATATTGTACTATTTAATCTTCCATAAATATTCACTTTAATTGCATATTGAACATTTGAACTTATTTGTAGACTAGCTTGTATCATTGAAATCTACTTTGTGGATGAATTGGTGATGTTACTAATTTCGTATCGAGGACTATAAATTTACAACAACGAAATTTCGCCCTGCCTTCCAGACACCTCTGCGGCCGCCAATGCATATGGGGAGGAGGGGACAATAGGGAAGGCATTTCCTTTTTGTAGGGGTATTTATGTCTTGAAAAGTTACTAGTATAGTCCCCATGCCATGACACGATTTTTTATAAATAAAATTTTAATACTATACAAAATTATTAATATAAAATAAAATAGTATATTAACAAAAGTTAGCATAAAATATAAAAGATAAAGTTAATAATGTAAGTATAAAATCATAAAAACCATTACCATAAAAGAATCTTAGAAATTTTTTATAAAAAATGAAATTATTTTAAAAAAAAATTACTTCTCATAAATTTCTCATTTAAATTAATATATCAAATATAGATATAGATATTTAAATTTCGGTTTTTCTATCTTATTTGGACATAGAATAAGAGTCCTGAATTAAAATTATGTTTTAAAATTTAATTAGTTTAATTTCTCTTTTAATTAGATTTCTTAGGACTACTACTTTTTAATAGAAAAGCCTTCCAGATGTAGATTCTTAGGGGAATAGAATAGAACAACCGTTTAAATTTAATCCTAGTGGGAAAAAGGATTAATATCATTTGAACTTCATTTGAAAAAATAAATTATTGTACCTAGGCAATCGAACGATTCAAAAGAAGTGTTATACAACCGATTGAATATATAGAGATGAAAAATAATAATTATATAAAGTAATTTGTTATATAAAAATGGAAACGTATGATTCCTATTCACTACTACAAAATTATATAAATTTCGACGCTTTTGTTTCGACGCTTTATTTATGCGTCTATAATTTTCGACAATTCTAAACGTCGAAAATTACCGACCCAGAAAAGCGTCGTGTTAGACATATATTTCGACAGCTGCAAGCGTCGGAAATGGTTTGAACTTTATATTTTAATAAAAACATACTCCTCTCGTTCTCTCCCAATCTCCTTTCTCCGCTCCGTAGACATAACTCCTCTCTCCGCCCATGGCTTCTAGATCTCTCTCCTCTCGTTCTCTCCCAATCTCCACTCGGATCTTGTCCTTGCTTCTAACAGGGATTTTAGTGGAATTCCCGTTAGATTGCTCTTTCAATCTATCGCTCGCCCTCTCCATGGATGAACCAAATTCATAATAGCAACTAGAAAATGCCATGGTGGACACTCCTCGCCTCCTTGTCGCCGAGGCCGTCGTCCACACACCAAGACTAAGTGAAGCCCTTAGAATCAACACCTCCCTTTCCAGCTGAGATTAGGTATATCCTTAGATCTATGTCTTTATTTGGCTTGATTTTGATGAATTAGGGTTTTGATTGTTGAATTATTGAAGTACTTTGACTTGTCGTTCTTCGGCTTCGAGTGTAGATCTTAGCTTCGTTAAGAGTAGACCTCCATCTCTCACCCTATCTCTTCTCCAATTTTTCAGATCTGAACAGAGTCTGGTCCTCTGGTTTTCCAAATCCTTAATCGAATCTCATATTTTTGGCGATTGGAGTGTAGTCCTCGATTGTTTTACAAATCTGACATCCTAACCGATTTCACTTTCAATTTTTGTGCATTTATCTGATGGATTTCGGGTAGGAAGGTTGCAAGTCCAAGTTTGATGCCTAATACAACAGCAAGTGAGTTTTGTTTTGTGTTTTTTTAAGATTCTTTGTACTTTTGTTAAGAGTTCATGCTCATTTTTGTATCATCTTGGTAAGATTGTTGATTTTGCAGATAGATATCTGGGGACAACCGTGTCTGGTGCGGTACGATCAGTTCTTGAAGGCCAACGGGATTCAACTATTTACTTTTCTTTTTCACTCCTCTCTCTCTCTCTCTCTGTCTTTTCTTTTGTTTCTGCCTCTTGCACTCTCTCTCTCTCTCTCTCTCTCTCTCTCTCTCTCTCTCTCTCACACACACACACACACACACACACACACTTTGTCTAGCTGTCGAACACTAAAAGGCCAACCGCCCTCTCACCGACCTGCTATCGACTTCCCCTTTGTTAGAGTACATATCTTTGTATATCTTTATGTAATATTTTCTTGTTATCTTGGACTGATTTGGTGTATCAAGGATTAACCCAAAGCTTCTCATGTATATTTATACGTGTTTACCTCAATGAATAGAATCAACACTTTCAATCGCGATTCGTCTAGACCAGGGCAATTACTTCCTTTGGTGCAGCACTGTTCGATCCGCTCTTGAAGCGTTCGATCTCAATTCCTTCCTCACCCCTTCCGACCCCCCTCCTGCCACCATCACTGCACTTGCTCCGTCCGACTCCTCCGCTCTCACACCCGAAGCCGCCCTTGCTGCCTTTGCAGCATCGTCGTCCGTCCCAAACCCTGCTTACCTTGCGTGGGTTCACAAAGATCGCCTGGTTCTGAATTGGATCTGGTCGACTCTCATCACCCCGCTCCTTGGCCATTTCGCTAGGGCTACTACTGCGGTTGAGGCATGGCAGATTCTCGCCACAATGTTTCATGCCCAGTTCAGCTCTCGTCAGATGCATCTCCGCCACCAATTGCAGACACTATCGAAGGGCTCTCTGTCAGTTCTCGAGTATGTCGAGAAGAAGCGTGCCATCGCCGACGAGCTTGCCGAGTGTATATGTCTCGTTATTTATGCGGACCTTGTCTCCTACACCCTTTTCGGATTAAGGTTTTAATTTGCCTCCTTCCGATCGTCTATTGCTCTCAAGACGGAACCAGCCTCCTCGGATCAATTGCTCGGTTTTCTCCTCCAGGAGGAACAGAGCCTTGCTGAGGATACCAAGGGTCTCCCCGACAACACCCAGTTCGATGCCAATTTTGCCTCCACACGCGGTCGTGGCCGAGGGCGCTCCTCCACTGATCGGCCTCCTCGTGGTGACTCAGGCTCCTCGTCGACTGATGACAGACCTCCGCGCCCCACTTGCCATATCTGCAGAAAGACGGGCCATGAAGCGTTCAATTGCTTCGGGCGTCTTAAGCTCAACGACTTCCCCGTCACCAATCGCCATGTCGTTGTTTCCCTTGGTCGCACTGAAGCCCAGCCGCCGCCCTCAAACCGTTCGGCTTATTCTGTCAACTGTCAGTCGGACTTTGCCGATCCCTGGGTTGTTGACACTGGTGCTAATGCCCATGTGACCAACAACGTGTCTGGCCTCCAATCCTCTTCGCCCTATGTTGGTAACGATAATTTGGTTGCCGGAAATGGTATGTCTCTCCCTATTTCTCATTCTGGTAGTTCTATTTTACCTTCAGAGCATGCTTCTGCAGCCCCTTTACATCTCTCCAATGTGCTATGTTTTCCTAATATCTCAAAACAACTTTTAAGTGTTTCTCAATTAACCAAAGATAATCCTATTTATCTCGAGTTTCACAAAGACTGTTGCTTTGTTAAGAATCTGCAGGGCAAAGCAAAGTGCTTCTAAGAGGACTCGTTGATGGTGGTCTCTATCGTCTTCCTCGTCTATCTCAGCTCCGTCAGTCGCGTCCAGGTCCATTTGTTGCCTTTGTCGGTGAGCGTGCCTCCCTTGATTGTTGGCATCATCGCCTTGCCCACCCCAATGAGTCTGTCTTACGTTGTCTAATTTCTAGTCAGCATCTTCCAGTGTCTTCCAATAAATTGGCCTATGGTGCATGTCAGCTTGGCAAAAGTCATCGCCTTCATCTCCCTGCCCGGTCGGTCACTGCAGAAAAGCCCTTTGATCTTGTCCATTCTGATGTATGGGGTCCTTCCCCACATTTATCTACAAACAGAAACTCTTATTATATAAGTTTTATTGATGATTACTCTAAGTTTGTTTGGGTTTACTTTATCTCTGCCAAATCTCAAGTTTACTTTATCGTCAAGTTGTTTCTGAAATTCCTTCAAACTCAATTCTCTACCACTTTCAAAACTTTTCAAACTGATTGGGGAGGGGAGTATCACAATGTTTCAACCATGCTCCGTCATCTTGGCATCAATCACCAAATGTCGTGTCCCTACACTCCACAACAAAATGGGTCCTCTGAACGACAAAACCGAGTCATTGTTGAGAAAGGTTTTGCCCTTTTAGCCTATGCGAATTTGCCTCAACAATTATGGGAAGAAGGTTTTCATACATCCGTCTATCTTTCCAACCATACCATAACTCCAAATTTGAGTTTCCAATCCCCCTTTCACCGTCTTTATGGTAAGTCTCCTGACTGTACCTTTCTCAAGTCTTTTGGGTGTCGCTGTTACCCCTTCCTCCGTCCCTACAATCACTCAAAGCTTGAATTTCGCTCTCTCCCGTGTGTTTTCTTGGGCTACAGTTTGAAGCATAAGGGCTATCTTTGCTACCATGTTCCTACTAAACGTTGTTATATCTCTCGGTTTGTTGTGTTTGATGAGACCCTCTTTCCCTACTTCTCCGACATACCGTCTCCTAAGTCTCCCTCTCTCACGCCATCGCTTCCTCTCAACCTTCTTCATTGTGCCTCCGACATCGACACCCCGCCTATGGCAACCGCACCGTCTCTGCCGGTCACTCCTCCCTCCCCACGGAGTCCTTCTCCTGGTGTCTCCCCTGCCCTATCGTCTCCCCCGTCACCTGTGTTTGTCCATTCTACACCATCGGCATCCTCTGACGACACGAGCTCTGCAGGATCATCTTCCGGAGACACTACCCCAATAGTAGCCCCTAGCTCCACCGGCTCTATCCCTACCGAGCCTACTCCCTCCACAGAATCCAGCTCCTCACCCAGCCCCCCTCCCTCGGCTAGCCCCTCATGGTTTCGCCCCTCCGATGTCTCCACTCATCCTATGTCCACTTGGGCTGCTACCAAATTCCTCAAACCTAAGTCCTTTTATGCCACCAAGTACCCTCTCCCGACATCCCTCGTCACCACAATTGAACCCAAATTCTTCCATCAAGCCTAAAAAAGCCTACCCTGGCAGCGTGCTATGCAGCTAGAATATGACGCCTTAATGAGGAATGGGACGTGGGACTTAGTTCCTCGGCCTCCAGATGCTAAAATTGTTGGTTGTAAGTGGGTTTACAGGATCAAACGGAAATCCGATGGATCTATTGAGCGCTACAAGGCTCGAGTCGTTGCAAAGGGTTTCAATCAAGAAGAAGGTATAGACTTCTTCAATACCTTTAGTCCGGTCGTCAAGCCCACCACCATTCGGCTGGTCCTTAGCCTCGCGTTCACCCGCTCCTGGCCCCATCGACAAGTTGATGTCAACAACGCCTTTCTTCATGGTGATCTCGCTGAAACGGTTTACATGGCTCAACCACAAGGTTTTGTTGCCCCCGATCGCCCGTCTCATGTCTGCCGTCTTCGCAAGGCGTTATATGGCCTCAAACAGGCACCTCGGGTTTGGTTTCAGAAGCTCAAGGATGCTCTTATTCGTCAAGGGTTCCGAGGTTGTGTTTCTGACTCTTCCCGTTTATCAAATCACATGGTCGTGATGTTGTCTATGTTCTCATTTATGTTGATGACTTGATTATTACGGGGTCTCACGCTGCATTCATTGATGAGTTTGTGCTTCGGTTGAGTCAAGCATTCTCTCTGAAGGATCTTGGTGTCCTGAGCTACTTTCTGGGCATCGAGGTCAATCACAATGCAACCTCTCTTCATCTCAGTTAGCAGAAGTACATCACCGACATCCTTGACTGTTGTGGCATGACGGGTGCAAAGCCCATTGCCACTCCCGCTGAACCAGGTTCTCGGCTGATAAGGACAAGGGATCCATGTTCTGATCCACACCTCTATCGCAGCATTATTGGTGCTCTTCAGTACGTCACCATCACCAGGCCTGAGATCTCGTATGCGGTGAACCGTGTTTGCCAGTTTATGCATGATCCTTTCGACATTCACTGGATTGCAGTCAAACGGATCCTCCGCTACCTCAAGGGCTCCATCTCTGCTGGTCTGACCTTTCATAAGGTGTCCGACGATCGCCTCGTGGCCTATTCTGATGCTGGATGGGCCTCCGATCCAGATGACTGTCGATCTCAGCATGGTTTTGCTATTTACTTTAGAGGTAATCTTATCAGTTGGTACGGTCTTCCAGAAAACAGAATGTCATTGCTCGTTCTAGTACTAAGGCCGAATCAGGGCGATCGCATTTGCTACAGTCGAACTATTGTGGTTACAACAGTTGCTTCAGGAGATGACTCTTCCGGTTGCTCGCCCTCCGCTCCTGTTATGTGACAACCTCTCCGCCACGTTCCTGACTGCTAACCCGGTGTTTCATCAGCGGTCGAAACATATCAAAATTGATTATCACTTCGTTCGGGAGCAAGTTGCTTCGGGTGCTCTGGTTGTCCGCCACGTCCGTTCCCTCGATCAAATCGCTGATATCTTCACCAATGCTGTTGGAAATCACCGCTTCCATTCATTGACGGTCAAGCTTCATGTGCTTCATCACCCATGAGCTTGTGGGGGCCTTTTAGAGTACATATCTTTGTATATCTTTATGTAATACGTGTTTACCTCAATGAATAGAATCAACACTTTCAATCATCATCTTCTTTATCTTTCACCCTTGCACTCCCCTATCTGGTTTTGACCAAAAAAAAATTTCGAATTGGATTAGCTTTACCAAAAAAACCGGATAAAGGGGTTACTTTGTACAATTTGTACAATTCTAGTTAATTAGAGAAGTACAAGGCAACTATGGGTTTATGCTTACAAGTTACAAATCTATGATTCATTATCCCCTTATCTCCCCTTTGCGTACTGAGCGGCCAACAAAAGAGAGATGGCGCCAAATTGTGCCGCAGTGGAACGATATATATAATATATAATCGTGTGTCCCCATGTGCGGGTCCAAATCGTGTGTCCCCGCACATGGAGGCCATCATGTGCGGGGAACGATATATATATAATATATACCATTGCTTTCAGTTAGTCATTCATTATAGAATCAAATTAATTTGACGTAAAGAATCAATAAATACTCTTTTGTTCGCGCACATATTTGTTGACTGATTTGTGTGTGTGTGGGGGGGGGTCACTAGGCCAGTTTGACGTTCTAGACACGGGCAAATTTCGTCCCCTGAAGAGGGTTTTGGACGCCTAATAACTCTAGGCACGTACATCCGTCCCCTGAGGTTTGTCCCTTGTGCAGCGCACATAAAGCACTTAAAACATGGACCAATTGAACCTCCGTCCCTTGATTGACATCCAATTCACCGGCCCACGAGGACATTGTCAGAGATTATATTGTTCAGGCGACCACTAAAGTTTGTGTCTTGATAACGGAGGGGACGAACATAAGGTGAACTAATGTTGTGTCTTGATGAATATTTGGTTAGTCATGTTGTCTTGATTGACATCGTTTGTGGTGCCCTGAGAGTTTTAGAGATCAACTTTTGGTTCAAAATGTTTGTGGCTTCAGTTAATAGAACCTAGTCGTTTTAGGTTTGTGGCTTGAGTTTAATAAAAATTAACAGCATATACGCTGCATTTTGTGATGCTCCCTGTCCGAAACCAAATGTAACCCACGAAAACTGCATACAAAATAGAGTTCACCAGCAAGCAAACACAAAGCTATTCCATACAAACCAAATACCATGTCCAAACATACAAACCTGCAATACCATGTCCACCTAGTTCATCTACTAAACCAAACAACCATTTCACCATACAACCTACCAATGTACTTAAAGTTTAGAAATGTCGTGTGTATCTAGAATTGTGATCCAAAAGTTGCACAAGCTAACCCAAAAGTGAAGCAAAGAAGCTGTGCAAAGCCCAACAGAAGCTGCAATCAAGTTCGTGTTGTCACCTACCTAGATCGTCAAGTGCTCAGCCTCTCAAAGCATTCCATTCTTTCCCTCATCTCATCATATTTATCATTGGCTAGCTTGGCGTCCTCCTCACCTTCCTTGCTTGCTCATTAGCTGGAACAATGAGCCCCTCGCTTCCTTAGAGGCTTCCTCACAGCTGCGTCCATTCCTAATTAAGGCAAAGCAAGTGAAAATTACATAGATATAAAAAGTAAAAAAATCATATTGATAACATGAAAAATGACAGTATCACATAGGTTCCTAAAATCTGATTGCAAAGTTCCTAAAATCAATTGGATTTCATGATCTTATTCAGTTGGATTTTATGCTCTTATTTAGCTCTCAAATTATGTAAAGTTCCTAAAATCTGATTGTAAAGTTTCTAACTCAGTGTGAGATAATTCAACTTATATATAATTGAACTCATTTTAAAGCTTTATATATAACTGATAGTAATGATATTATATATATTCATCAATTTATATATATAACTGATCATTTATTAAACTCATTCTTCATAACATAATTGGTAAGATATATTATCTAAAAAAATGAAGAAGCCAAAAATGGTTGATTATTGTCTAATTGAACCTCTATCTTTAAATGATTATTGTCATTAATGAGCATTTTTTTAATCATCAAAGTTCTAATAACTGTGCGCATTATGCTAATATTGTGCTAGTTCAAAACATGTAAAGTATAAAAATTAATGGGTCACCACTGCTTTCGACAAAAAAAAATCAAAAAATGATATCCTTTAGCATTTTTTATTTTTTCTCTAGATATGGTTAGTTATAAACATGTGATTCTTTCTATTGAAAAGTTGCACAAGTATTGGATATCAAGAAAAATACAAGAAGAGCTAGCACTTGAACAACTCTAGCATAAGGAGTACCAGGGAGGTATCATGCTATAACCCAAATGAAGTGTTTTTTCCCTACTACACAAGGGCAATTCATCACAGTAATATGATACTACTATTCCCTGCCTTCTCAATTCAAGAATGAATATCTTTTAACACACAAAATTCCTGAGAAATTAGTCTAAGAACAAGTCATACCTGTACTAGTTTCATCTTTTTTGTTGGCCGTAGATGAAACGGTTTGTTTATGCAGGAACTACCATATTTGCACCCTGAAGCACAACTGGAAAGGAGCATCCTGAACAAAGTAAATGGAAACTGTGGTGAGCATGTATTTGATATTTGCACAGAATTACACAAAGGTGCAGGTCAATGTAGATTAGCAGGAATCAAATCTAGGGCACCAACATAAGAAATTATGCCTGATATTCGGATATTTGTTTCCCAAATACCGAAAGGTGGCATACAGATTATATAAATGGCTCAAAAGCAGCATTCTGCATAAAAGAAAATATACTACTACTAACATATGTTGTTTTTGTAAAAAATTTAGGGCAATCCAGCTTTGAACAAGCTTCCACAATGATCACTGGCTCAGAATCATAAGCAGTAAGAGAACTAGGAAAAACCGACTTATATTACCACATCATAATATTGTGCACATCCACAATGCCGCTTATTTATTAAAAAGATGATAACTTATATGATTTAGAAAACAAAAGGCATCCAACACCAACAGCCAACTGATTCCCACTGTTAAGCGTGGACATGAAGTAGCTCATTTTCAAGAAACTTCCCTGATCCCTCAAAATTTTGGCAAGCACAAACTTCTACATGTAGAAGTTACTGGTTAACAATGTGTAGGTGTTCAGTTATTTAAAGTTACTGGTTCACAATGTCAACAAATTCATACCCAGAAACAAGTGAATAACTAGCAAAAATAAAGAAAAAGGTTCTAAAAGGCTGATGATATTGCCAGCCAAGTGACACCAAACAGAAAATGCTGAAGAAAACTCAGTGAATCTAATAGTTTTTCAAAGGAGAAACCAACCACAACATGATGATGGAACTCACCAACAATGGCAGTCTCTACCACACACTGAATTGGACCCTGGTGACTGACTGCAAGAACAGAAGGGCGATTATTGTCATTAATGAGCATTTTCTTCTTCTTCTTTGTTTTTTAGGCAAAAAAAGCTCAAATATTTCATACCCATAATCAAAAAGCCTCCATTTTGAAAAAAAAAAAACCTCAAATCTTTCAAACCCAGATGGCCATCTTGACATACCTAGAGCAATGATCTTGGAGGAAAGCCCCAATGGAGTGAATAGCTCAGGAGGGCGAGCCGCGAGGGAGGAATGGAGCCTGTCGGCGTCGAATTCCTTCATCATCGTTAGGGTTTTCTTCATCCTCCATGGCTGTCGGCGGATGCTCCACGTGAAAAGCTCCGATGACTCTGGATCCAAATCAGGAGGAGAAGGGGTCGCCGTTCGAAGGTTTGAGGGTGACGACATGGGAGAGAAGGCTGAGAGAGGTGACAGTCGGCGGCGTCTCACGACATTGAAGATGAGAGAAGGAGAGCGTAAGCTACGGGGGATCTGAATTGGGGATGAATAGAGCGAGAGGGAGGAGTGGAACGGAGGGGCGGCGCCTGGCTCCTGTCGGTGATGGCGTCGGGCTTTAGGTGAGAGAGAGGGCGAGCAAGCGAGAATGGAGAGAGGGACATCAGAGAATGAGAGGCTGAGGGAGGAGAAAGAGAAATGGGATACGGGAAAGATAAATCTAGGGTTAGGGAGGGGTTTACAAAATTTCACCCAAATTTTGGGCGGAACAATATCCCGCCAATACATCAATTTATTTATATTTTTATAATATTATATATTTAATATTTATATCTTTGTAATTTTTGAGGTGTTGCTAATAACTTTTATAAAGGTTCTCAAAATAAATAACTTTTATAAATATAACATTATAGTATTAAAAAAACATGAACACATATAAATATAAATTTATATATTTAATATTTGTATGATTTTTTTTAGTTTTTATACCACTTATATATTTAAATATAAAATTTTGTTATTTTTAATTCGATTATCTATAAAATTAGAACCAATATATTATATAAAATTAAAACCAATGTATCTTGATCGGAATCTTAATCTCAAATCTCGAATCTCGATCCCGATCTCAATCTCAAACTGAAGTTAGAAATTCATATCATACAACACATAGAATACCTTGGTATATATCAATACTCACATTAAAAAATGATCAATTGGAAATTTATATAAAACATCTATCATATAATCTATAAATAATAACCAAAATGTCAATCTCAAATGGAAATTGGAAATTGGAAATTTATATATAAAAAATCTATCACAAAGTCTATATTTATATATCAACCAAAATCTCAATCTCGATCTTGAATTAATTAATCTCAATGACAATCACAATCTTGATCCCAATCTCAAATGAAGTTGGAAAATCATATATAACATCTATCACAAAATCTATATTGTATTTAAGAAACCAAAATCTCAATTATCTGATCTCGATCTCAATCTCAATCCATAACTCAATCTCAAACAAAAACTGAAAGTTTATATATAACACCTCGATCTCAATCTCAAAAGAAAATTGGAAATTCATATATTACATATATCACAGAATCTATATTTAATAACCAAAATCTCAATCTTGATCTCAATCTCGAACGAAAATTAGAAACTCATATATAACATATATTACAGTCTCGGTCTCAATCTCAATTCCAATTTTGATCTCGGTCTCGATCTCAATCTCAATCTCAATCTCAATCTCAATCTCAATCTCAATCTCAATCTCAATCTCAATCTCAAACAGAAATTGGAAATTCATATCATACAAACACGTAGAATACCTTGGTATATATCAATGCTCACATTAAAAAACCGCTCGATTGAAAATTTATATATAACATATATCACATAATCTATAAATAATAACCAAAATCTCAATTTCGAACTCTATCACAAAGTCTATATTTATATATTAACCAAAATCTCAATCTCGATCCCAATCATGAATTAATCTCAATGACAATCACAATCTTGATCCCAATCTCAAATGAAGTTGGAAATTCATATATAACATCTATCACAAAATCTATGTTGTATTTAAGAAACCAAAATCTCAATCTTTTGATCTCGATCTCAATCTCAATCCACATCTCAATCTCAAACAAAAACTGAAAATTCATATATAACATTTATATAACATCTCAATCTCTATAATTTCGGTCTTCATCTCTACCTCAATCTCAATCAAAATCTTGATCTCAATCTCAAATCAAAGTTGAAAATTCATACATAACATATATCACAAAATCTATATTTATTAACCAAAATCTCAATTATTTGATCTCGATCTCAATCTCAATCCACAACTCAATCTCAAACAAAAACTGAAAATTTATATATAACATCTCGATCTCAATATCAAATGGAAATTGAAAATTCATATATTACATATATCACAAAATCTATATTTAATAACCAAAATCTGAATCTCGATCTCAATCTTGAACGAAAATTAGAAACTCATATGTATAATATCTATCACAATCTCGGTCTCCATCTCAATCTCAATTCCAATCTCGATCTCGGTCTCAATCTCAATTCAAACAGAAATTGGAAATTCATATTACACAACACGTAGAATACCTTGGTATATATCAATGCGCACATTAAAAAAAACTAATCAATTGAAATTGTATATATAACATCTATCACATAATCTATAAATAATAACCAAAATCTCAATCTCGAACTCAATCTTAAATGGAAATTGGAAATTCATATATAAAATCTATCACAAAATATATTTTTATATATTAACCAAAATCTCAATCTCAATCTTGATCTTGATCTTGAATTGATCTTAATGGCAATCACGATCTTGATTCTAATCTCAAATGAAAGTTTGAAATTCATATATAACATCTATCACAAAATCTATATTGTATTTAACAACCAAAATCTCAATCTTTTTATCTCTATCTCAATTTTAATCACAATCAAAATCTCGATATCAATCTCAATCTCCATATATATCAATCTCAATATAAAATTGACATTGAAAATTCATATATAACATATATCACAAAATCTATATTTAACAACCAAAATCTCAATCACAATCTTGATCTCAGTATCAATCACAATCTTCATCTCGATATCAATCTCAAACATAAATTGGAAATTCATATATAAAATCCATCACAAAATTTATATTTATATATTAACAAAAAAACTCATTCTCAATCTCGGTCTTGATCTTGATCCCAATCTCAATCAAAATCTTGATCCCAATCTCAAATGATAGTTGGAAATTCATACTCCGTATATAACATCTATCATAAAATCTATATTTATTAACCAAAATCTCAATCTTTTGATCTCTATCTTAATCTCAATCACAGTCACAATCTTGATCTCCATCTCGATCTCATTCTCTATATCAATCTCAATCGAAAACTGAAAATACACATATAATATCTATCGCAAAATATATATTTAACAACAAAAATCTCAATCTCAATATCAAGATTGATCTCAATCTCAATATCAATATGGATCTCAATCTCAATCACAATCTTGATTTTCAATCTCCATCTCCACAATGGAAAATCTCAAACGACCTGAAATTGAAAATTGAAAATTGAAAATTCATATATAATATATAAACATAACATATATACGTTTGTACATATAGCACTAGTTAATATGTACCCAAACAACCAAAAAAATTGGCGGGAAAAATCCCGCCACAAGTGAAAATCACTCAAGCCACGGACTATGGACAATGTTCGTCCCTTGAATGATGTGGTCAAATTGCACTTCTTACATATGGTTTTATATAAATATAGCATTATAAATTATGGTTCCATAGCATTACAGTATATAAATATAACATATATGCGTTTGTACAAATATATATATATAGCACTAGTTAATATGTACTCAAACAATCGAAAAAATTGGCGGGAAAAATCCCGCCACAAGTGAAAATCACTCAAGCCACGAACTATATATGGACAATGTTCGTCCCTTGAATGATGTGGTCAATGTCTGGTCAAATGTTGAAACTTGGGCATGTTGAATTGGGCTGAATCTATTTTGATCTTTACAAATTTAAAGGCCCATGGATCACGGATCTGGAATTGAAGCCGAAGGAAAACAAATAGTTCATGAATCAAGGAGATCAATCGAACAAGGAAGGAGAAGAGAGGTACCTAAGCGTGAGAGCGAGTGAAGAACATGGAAGGAGATCGAGGATGAGATGTCAAATAGCCCTCACTCTCAGGAATAAACGATGTCAAATAACCCCACTATCCGGAAGAAGACAATATGCCAAACACGTACGGAGTCACATGTTTTTTTTTAAGTACAGTTGAATCAAGGGACGAACATATATATGTTCGTCCCTTGAATGATGATGGTACGACTGGCAACTGACAATCCTGGTTGATTCACCATGTTTATCGATGGTCAACGGTGTGGTCAACCTCCACTTATTATTCAGGCGACGAACTTAGTAATTGTTCGTCTCCTGAAAGGCTCCCTTGGATGGGTATACATCCGGTCCTATTGTAAGTGATGACTCAGGCTTTGTTCGTCCCTTGAAGTGTATTCAGGCGACGACAAAAAAGGCGTCTGTGTCTAGAACGTCAATCTGGCCTAGTGGGTGGGGGCAAATATCCATGTACAAAATGGTGGTGACTGGTAAGGATTAGGGTTGTTATATGAACTGAACAGCTCGAGCTCGGCTCGGGATGTAACGGCCCAGAATTATGATTTCCGGGTTACGTTTCAAGGGATGAAACCCCTTGTTCGGATCTTGCAATCCAGGTACGGGTCAAGGTTTCAAACTCATTTTAAGATTAGTAGAAAGAGGGATTTCGAACCCTAAAATCTCGAAGGGCCGTTGGGTACCCTTAACCTGTCCTAAGACCATGTCGTGAAATCCAATTCAAACGAAAGTAAAGCGGAAGCAAAGTTAAGGTACAAATTTTACGGCAAAGCCGGGTCAAAACCAAATCATAAGTGAGTGATTACCATTTTACCAACTTAGAATGTTAGCCAGATTCTCCGACTCGCCAAAAGGAAACCCCGTCATATAGACATCGAGCACTCAAATCTGCAGAAAATACCTTTAAAAGAAGAACGGGGAAAGGAGTCAGATCGAGCCACTCATGCGGGACCGGCAGTCCTCGCTGAGGCCACATAGTATGTGCTATACCTAATAAAGATGCTCTAATGCAGTACAAAAGTCAAACACACTAGCATGCTCCTAGTTCATAATAATGTGCAAAAATACTGTAAAGGGCCCAAGACAATGCCAAATGGCATATCCCTCTCCTACCTCCACCCCCTTCCGATAGGGCGGAGACTGACCAGCTCGTGAATGCATTCCATCATAATCGGGCGGCACGCATGCCTAACCCGCTCCACAATAAAGCCCGCAGGCATCTCATAATATAAGGAAGTTCATGACTCGATTGACTCAGGGTACCCGATGAGGCTGGGCTACCCTATGACCCTAGCAAAGACTCTAGGACTATCACAGATAACGGCCGTTCTGTTTCAAACGCATAAAGTAAGCAGATGCTCATTCAATTAGTGCAACCTAAACAGGATACTACATGGCATGCTTTTATGCATATGCAACACCTAACATAAAATGCAACAACAGGCATGAATGTCCAACCTGAGTAAGCCCCCTAGGGAACTTACCTGAAGATGTAGAACAGCAGGATAACACAAGCAAGGGCCCAAATGCAAGTCCAAAGCAATCCCAAAAGCAATACACACCTATCATCAAGTCATTTCCATAAGCTACCAGACCAACATTCATACGCACGAAACCCAAGTTCTCAACGCACTCAAAACAACCCGATAGTGAAATCGTTTTCCAAAACCTTTCCGATATGATCAACATCAACCAAAATCATTTCATTTCCAATCACACCCATTGATAAAATCGTATCAATCATATTTTCAAACTCTTAAATCCCAAATTAGGTCAACTCATATTCAAAATAATTGCTCAAATCATACTTGGCCAAATTCTGACATTTATCATTTAAATCATCAACAAATTCCCAAAATCATATTATTAACACAATCCCGGCACGTTTATTTTCAAAATCATTACATAAATAAATTCCAATATTAAATCACCATAATAATCATATTGTCAAAAACCATATTTATAAATCAAAACTCAATTCGTTTCACATTTCCTAAATTCACAACTCAAAACAACACTAAATAAATATTCCAAATAATGCCTCTTTTAAACCATTTTATAATATAATAAAATTTCAGAATTTATATTTTTGTAAACTCAGAAATAATATAAAATAGTAATAATCATACTAATAATAATCATCATCTAGTCGTATAATAGATTCATAAAAAAAAATATCACATATAACATCTAATTGAAAATAACAATAACAACAGTAACATCAGCCCATTCACAAGGCCCAAACCTCCCAACCCGAAACTGAGATCCGACCCGAGCCCAAAACCCGGATTCAAAATAAAATAGGCCCAACCCAGCCCACTCTCTGCAACAACCCAAAACCCTGATTTTAAAAGAACCGGAAATAAAAGGGAGAAAACCGGGGAAAAGAAAGAAAGGGGTGAACCGGTTCAATGAACCCGTCTCTCTCAAACCAAGAAAGTCGACGGAAGAAAAACGAAGGGGAAGAAGAAGAACTCAGGCCTCCGGCGGCCGTTGGTTGCACTCCGACCACCCTCAGCCTCTCCGATACACATCCCGACACCCAACGAATGAGAACAGAAATCGGACAAGGACGATTGAGGAAAGAAGAATCTCACCGAAGTTTCGAAGCTTTCGCCGGAAAATCGCCCGATGGCTCGATTCGGCTCCGACGGTGATGGAATCTCCTATTTCTTAGCCTGAGGAGGGTGAAGGGGGGTTAAAGGTGGACCTTTACGACTGTTCGGGGCGAAAGAAATGAGAGATGAGTCTTACCGCTCGATTTGGGGAAAATAGGGAAAAGGGGGAAGAGGTGGCTGCGGCGGCGTCCCCGGGGTGCTCCTGGGGGCTCACGGCGGCCTAGCTGCGTTCTCGGATGTCGGAGGAAGAAGGAGGAGGATCTGGAGGTCCGTGGAGGCTGCTGAATGCAGAAGCTTGGCGGAAGAAGCTCCGGCTGCTGCTGGTGGTCGAGGAGTGGTGGTGACGGTGGTGAAGTGGTGGTGGAGGATGCGGGGTGGCTACAGAAACAGGGGCGAAGGGGTGGTGTATGGGTTTGAATGGTGAATGAGAAATGGGGATTTGTGTGTTTGACCTGAAATGAACTCAAGCAGACTGAAGAGAGGGGGGTGCAGCAGGTTGGCGTGAAATCTGTCCAATTTCAGAGCTGCTACTCGACAAAGGGAAAGGGCTGGCAAGCAGATGGAGGAAGAGACAAGGTGTAGAGTGATCCCAAGACCCCAAATTTGAAATACCCGAAAACAATTTCTCGGAATCTGCTTTTTTCGATCTATCCCGCCTCGATCAAAATAAAGTTTAAATCTTTCAATCCGAATTCAATAATGAAATCCAAATATCTTTTTTTTTTCCGAATTTTTGACATATGAAAGCGGAATAAGGTCTACTTTGCATAAATTTTAAAATTTTGTCGGAATCCGCTTTAATAGTTTCGAGTTCGATTTATTAAATTTAGGGCGAGTTTTTCTTAAAATATTCGATTTAAATTCATTTTTCTGAAAAATAGGATTTAAAAATCCGAGCCTTTACACTGGATCGGCTCGAAAAAACTCGACTCGAGCTCGCTCATTTATTTAAACAAGCCGAGCTTGAACAAGATTTTAAGCTCGGTTGAAAGCTCGGCTCGTTCGAATAAAGCTCGAATAGCTCGAATTCTATGGAATTTCTAAAATTTCCTTTAAGTTAACATGTCATAACCAAGTAGAAGTAGTGTAGAACTACTTATATCTCGAAAAAAAGCTCGGCTCGAGCTCATTTATTTCCTAAACAAGCCGAGCTTGAACAAAATAAAAAGCTCGTTTAAAAACTAGGCTCAACTCGGCTCGAACTCGTTTAACAAACGAACAAACTTGAACATGCTAAGCGCGGCTCGTTCGGCTCGAATAACACCCCTAGTAAGGATTGGAGGCATTTACGAAATGCGACCTTTATTGACGTTGTCTTTTTTTGACTAAGTATACTCCGTAGTTATTTATAGTTCAGACCAAAAAAATAATGGAGGAGTTTGTAAAATGTTTAAAAAATTTATTTCAATTGGTGAAATATCCATACTTTGGGATAAATTGGTAGAGTGTTTATATTGCCAATAACAGTTCTATAATCTTGTCTATAGACTCACTCTTTTTTATATATATATTTTGTCGTGCAAAAATAAGAATATTTTGTAGATGTGCAAATATAATTGTATGTTGTACAAATATGACCCAAGTCTAGTTTTTTTTTAACATTTTGTCGTGCAAATATAAGAGTGCTTTGTGCAAATTTAACCGTAAGTTGTGCAAATATTACCCAAGTCTAGTTTTTTTTTTATCATTTTGTCGTGCAAATATAAAATTACGTTGTGCAAATATAAACTGTAAGTTGTGCAAATATGACACAAGTCTAGTTTTTTTTAACATTTTGTCATGCAAATATAAGAGTACGTTGTGCAAATATAACCGTAAGTTGTACAAATATGACCCAAGTCTAGTTTATTTATTTATTTATTTTTATTTATTATAATTTTTTTATATTTTGTCGTGCAAATATAAGAGTACGATGTGCAAATATAATCGTAAGTTGTGCAAATATAACATTTTGTTGTGAAAATATAATTTTTTTTTCCGTTTCAGCACTTTTTATTGTGCAAAAATAACTTTACGTTGTGCACATATAACAATTTGTTGTGCAAATATAACTTTATGTTCAAATGTAAAAATAAAAAAAAATAGTAGATGTGGATCACATAATAAAATATAGATAGTTTTATTTAAGTATCATATTTATAGAATACTTTTTGTAATTTAACAAAAATTTCATCCCCTTCCTCTGAACACTGCCCAGAGGAGACGAGAGATCCGGCGATGCTGTCACTGCTCTCTGATGCGAGCGCCTCGCCGCCTCCGCCATCGATTGCAATCGCTCCGGCCGCTCGACCTCGCCCTCGCTCGCTCGTTCGCTCACTCGCTCGCTTCGGCCTCCGCCTCGCCGCTGCCTCGCTCGCTCACTCCCTCCGGCCGCTCGGCCTCCGCCTCAGCAATGGATCCAAACCAGTCGATCAGATGATTGTTTGAACTGGAACTGGAGGAGCGATCAGATGATTTCAGATCTGACCTAATCCTCGACCGGAGGAGCGATCGGAGTTGAATTGGAACAGGTATTCGACCGATCTGGTCTCGAAGAAGGAGGTGCTGGTGGTGGTGAGGGAGGCGGATGCATTCGAAATCCTAGATCTCTCGAAGAAGGAACTGGAATTCAGACGATGCCATGACGATTGCTCCCGATCTGCTCTCGAAGAACCTCTCGAGAGATCTGGAAAGGGAGGACGAGGAGCAGGAGAGAAATCTAGAGGAGGAGAGGCACCATGGAAGAGTTACAATCTGATTAAAAAATCTCCCTCTCTTTGTCGTCTGTGGTAGAATTTGGAAGGGATGGACAAATTCCCAATTTGTCCCAAACCTTGGACATTCTGCCAATTATGCCGAAAAAAGTGCCTATTCTCCAAATTTTCTCAAAAATAATTATGTGTAGGAAGTAGGAACTTTCCGTATCACCGCACAATTATAAAATTAGATTGTTTAGATTTGTACCAATCACAAGTTGAAATAGTGGTTGTGGGGCTACATCTCATATCAAGAGGTTTGAACTTAGAAACATGGAATCGCTTTTGAGTGGGAGGGTCAACCCCTTAAATGTGACACACAGTTTCTGCTAGTCCCTGAGAGTATACATATATGTTACAAATGACCGTATGCTTGGAAATGTAATCAGCTACCTTATTTGCTTCCCTATAACAATAGCTGAACTTTATGTGATCAAACGAGGTCTTGAGAATGTTTATATTCTCCATGTGAGGCGTAATTTCCCATTTGAAGTTACCTCTATCTTTGATTGCCTAAATTATTTCCAAGTTGTCTCATTTGACAATAACGTTGCGTAATCCTCTGAAAGATATCTATAACCTAACCCTCAAATTCCCTAATGACTCCCCCCACATGGCATAAGCCAGCAACATTGACCGAGCCATCAACATTACTTTTGTAGATAGCTCTGTTAGGTTTGATCCATTTCGCTTTTCTTCTCTTATCTCTTTTTTTTGGTGACTCCTTCGCCTTTCTGTATTCGGTTCTATGTTGTAATATTATTGATTATTCTTTGGACAAGGTCATTTATTTGTTCTAATTTCTTGTTTTTAAATATAACACTAGCTATTCTTGGCTTCCCATATAGTTTGCCTGATTAAGCAAAGTTCCTCAAAATGACCATTATTTTTCTTAATCATTTGTAGATCTTCTATGCTTAACTGATTTCGATTCTTACTTAATCAAATAAAATAACATAAAATAAAATAAATCACCCACATCTGAATTACTTTTTAGGTCATCGTATCTATCTGAAATGCTTGAAATTTATAACTGAAAAAATAGATATGCTTGAAATTTTAAAATATTTACTATAAATCCAAAATGATTGGGTTTTACATTTTTATTTTTATTTTTGTAAATTGGAGGTTTTGAAATTATCGGCTAATTCCGCACGGGTTCGAGCCCTACCTTGCAAAGGAAGTGAACCGGTAAGTCGGGCATCAAGCTACCAGATAGGCTCACCCAAGCCAATGAAAGTTTGAGCACCTACCAATTACACAAAGGGTAATTTGCTAAAATAACCCATTTGGGTGAAACCCTTGCACACATAACCCCATCCGAAAAAAATTTGTACACTTCCGGATATCCGGATTTTGGGTGCAATCGGTAGCCGGTCATGAGGGGAGCCAGGAAAGAGGGAAAAAAAGGGAAATACGGGAAAGAGGAAACAGAGGAAGAAGAAGACGATGATGGATTCACTAGCCCAGACCACCGAGCACCGTCGGCACTTCACCATCTGTCTCTGGCCCTCTATGGTATCGGTAGGGAATCCAATCCGATCTCAGGAGATCGATGACCAGCTCGGTGTCAATAGTCTGTCGATAGCCCTCACATCGAACTCTCCAGATCTGCTCAAATCCGACAGGCTGAAGTCGACGGATGATGAAGAAGGCCTTCATACGCTTGAGGAATCGCCCAATCCAGTAGGTGATGATTCAGCCGAGCCTGCGCTTGCAAAAGAAATCATCAATTCGACCGCTCACCAAATGTTCGACAAAATGGCTACATCAATGGGGAGCAGGGAGATCGAGGTTAGTATGGAAACTGGTGAGATCGTTCAACCAGGAAGCATCCCGACAGGTAACTCTTGTAATTATCGGGACCAAATTCTTTCACGTATTCGCGAATTAGGGAATGTTTATGTTAAGACAAATGATGGTGATGAGATGTTGTGTTTCAATCCGGGAGGACTATTTTTTATGACTGGTAGCTATGGTTTGTTGGAGGTGTTGCCTAAGTCTAGAGGCCAGGGTCCTATTGTTGCAAAGGAATCCATCAGTGAGGTCGCTCACAAAGTGTTCGACAAAATGTATGCACAAATTGAGAGTGAAGAAATCAAAATTAAGAGTGATCTGTTTAAAGAAATTGATGGGAGCATCCAACTAATAGGGATAGTTGCAGGTAACTCTCTTATCGATCTAGTTACACCTATTCTGATAATTTTTGGGGATTTTGCTGGATTTGGATAGCAGTTGGGGATTTGTGTGGTTGTTTGATTGAGAAATTGGTATTTGGTAGTGTATCTTTTGTGGGTTTTTGCTGGATTTGGATAGCAGTTGAAGATTTTGTTAATTTGTGGTTTTCTTTGAATGAGAAGTATTCATGAGGATACTTTGTTATCATTTCAAGCTTCTTTTTTTCCTGTCCGTGAGAATTTGGTGTGTGATTTTTAGGTGATTCAATTCATTTGATGGGTGTCAATTTAATGGTGTGAATGGATATGGTTGGAACTTGCACAGTAGCATAGAAATTTATGATTTAACTGGACATGGGGACTTGGAGATGTAAGCTTGTGGGTTCTTTTCTAAGTTACATCCAGGATTTGTTGACTTTGCATTTCTTTCTCCCTTTGCATAAATCCTTTTGCTCTCCAAGATCTTCTCTTCCTAGCTTGTTCCTTGCTTTTGGGAATGTGTTTTGATTCCAACAGTTCATGTATATATGATCTTATTTTAAGGTTATTTTTCTCTTTGTTTGATATGCTTTAGTGCTTATGTGACCGCTTGAACACAAAAGCTTATCTGAATTCTGTGCAAGTTCAACTGTTAAGGAATTTTGTTCACCTTTTCCCTCTGAGCAGCTTGGAAGATGATGATCAATGGATGACGTTTTTGCTAGGATTTTGAACTTGACTTCTTATGTAAGCAGTCAGTTAGTTCACTTAATTGGTGAGTTCATACATGGTAATCTCTATATATCTCCATTTGTTATTGTTAGGTGTAGAATTTGGTTGGTTGAGGTCTTAAGTAAATTGATATGTGAATTGGTTTTCCTTGTAGAGGAAATTCTGTATGGATTTGTTATTGGATGCCCTGGACCTATTGGGTTTAACCCTTATAGAGATCCATCATCACCTGTGATCCCCCCAAATTGGAAGACCTCTTCAGAGTGTTCTTTGTCACCATCGAAGCTCACTGAAGCTGTCGAATCTCCGAGAACTCATCAAGTGGGATCCTCAGGTGTTAAATGCTCCCCAGGCCTAGCCTTTAAGCTAAATTATGGTTGCACACATATCAGTTTCCCAGGGTAAGTTGTTACTCTTCTTCTCTAGTTTGGGTTTAATTTGTACGATTTTGAGCTACCAACTTCATATAAATATGTATCAGCAAGTTGGTATTGTATTTTGCCTGAAACCGGAAGTTTTTGTGCTTGTCAAGATCTAGGGTTAGTTAACGAGATAAGTTCTACACTAGACATTTACCTAACAATGTCCATGAAGCTAAATCCAAAAGCACTTTTAAGCCAGAAAGTGAAATTGATGTAATGTAGAAACAAAATTCAGTTTGCTAAGTTTGAAAACTTAGATGGTAAGATCATGGATGATGGGTGTTACTTTGAACATGAATTTCTGAAGAAGTGATTAATACAGGTTCTTTCTTTAGATGGTAGGATCATGGATTCTTTCTTTAGATGATCTGCTAAACAAGTATACTAGATTTGGTTCGAGAATATATTTTAGAAATTAACTAGCATGACTCAAGTGTGATTGCAATATTCAAATGTTCCATCTACATCTACTATACATCCACATACACTTGTATTATTAATTGGAAAGAAACTACTTTGTTCCAACTTAAAGGGGAACAATTGACGTGTCATGTAAAACAATTGAGATGTCATGTAAAAAAATTGACGTGTCATGTACAACGATTCATATGTCATGTAAATAATAAGTCTTTTGTGCTGCTATCATAGAAAAGAGAGGAAAAAGTGTTTGGGCTTTTTGCCAGGATCGAAAGGATAGTGACAACCTGGATAATATTCTTCGTTGGGTACAAGACTTGATGAAATGGGTTTAGACGGCATGTGTTTGGTAGTTCTGTGAAAGAAAAGGTCAAGTATTAGTAAATAGCAATATATAGCATCACAATGTTAGCCTATTAACTCAAATGGAAGAGCGATGTGCTCATGCACAAAGATGCGGGTTCAAATCCCGCATAGGCTAATCTAAAATTATGTATAAAATTTTTCTTTGTAAGCTGATTTTTAGGTGTCAAGTAAAAAGGAATATAATATGTCTGAAATTCATGTGTCAAGTAAAATACATTATGTGTCATGTAAATCCGGTATGGGTGACATGTAAATTCAATATGGGTTATTGGTTAGATTTCTTAACCCATAAAAGACATCGGAAAGAGATCGTAATGTATGAAATTTTGTTTTATGTTATTAATATAAGATGAATGACTAAAACAAGAACACTACCATGTCTTACGGCACTTTGTTTTCTGAAAGAAAATAACATGACACGTAATGCTATTAACATGACAGGTTATATTCTTTAACATGACAGGTAATGTGAATCCATCCTCTTCTCCTTACTGATAGAAAATAACATGACAGGTAATGATATTAACATGACAGGTTATACCCTTTAACATGACAGGTTAAATACAAAACCAAATTCTTTTATGTACCCTATCTAGGAACGATCCTATAGGCCTTCGTCTCATCTAACCAAATTGATTCCGTTGTTATTTAAAGAAGTATGAGTCTTTCTATCATCCTTCCTTGGTTACTTCTATTGTTGAAATTTAAACAATTCTGAAAGCTTCTTCTGTTTCCATGGCACTATCAATTGTTATCTATCTGAACATCTCAGTATTCATTCCTTGAACATGGTATAGGAGTATGCTATGCTTCAACTCGTGACATATGTATTTCATATTTAGCCATGGCCATTTTTCACTATTGTTTCTTCTGTATGACAGAATCGACAAAGCTACTCTCAAATGCTTGCAAAGATTAAAGCATCTCAATCGAAGGAGTCAGATAAGCGGACGGTTACTAAGGGAAGTGGGAACAAAGGACCTGAACTAGGCAATTTGATTCTGACAGTAAAGGAACATTCATAAAGAAAGACAGTCTTTTTCCGATTTCCATTTCCGTCAATTGATTTCATAATCAACCGGTAGCAACTAGCGCGACGAAATTAAAATTGTTCACATATTTGGTGCTTGTCCAGTAGGTTGTCCAGTAGGGTATTACAAGTGGGTGACCAACCTGACAACCTCAGTGTTTGTACATGACACCAGTTAATATTAACATGACGTTGTGTTGTAAAGGGTGACCATGTCAATAGTAAATATTAACTGTCCACCCTGTGATTTTCTACAGGACATCATTCGGTTGTCTACTGGACACGTTTTAGGTTTTTCCTTTCTTCCGGGCTATCGTAATGAAACCTCAAAATCTTCTTTCTCCCTTCTAACTTGATCAGAATCTCCGAGTTCTTATTGGAAAAAGCTAAGATGTTCTTAAAAAGACAGGTTCTGGGAATGGGAGATGTAGTAAACACGAGGGTCATGAGTGTATCCATGCTTCATTTTCCCTTTTTTTATTTAATTTGAAGAAAAAATCATCCGGGGTTGCGATCACATTACAGTTGTCATGTACAATCGAATAGGCGTCATGTATATTCTAGTGGGTGACAAGTAAAACAATTCACATGTCATGTAAAACAATTCACGTGTCAAGTAAAACAATTCACGTGTCATGTAAAATAATTCACGTGTCAAGTAAAACAATTCACACTATATTCATTTAACTTGCACGACCCTAGATGCAATGTGATCCCAAGGGGAAGGAGTAACAGCTTGTTAGCCAGTAAAGCTTCCTTCACAAAAAATTCTGAAACATAATAGTCACATAAGCCAGTAAAGCATTTGGTGCCCACCACCAACACTCTAATCCCTTGAGTTGATTTAGCTTCATCATATCCTTCAAATTCACCTCTTGGCACAGCTGGAGGCACTGGAGATGCGACAGTGCTTCAGCTAACCGACTCAGTTGCACAGGACGATACTTACAGCCAGATAAGTCAAGGCTTCTAAGATTGAGCAGTTTCTCCATCCCTTCTAAGATTAAGCAGTTTCTAACATGACAGGTTATACCCTTTAACATGACAGGTTAAAACCTTTAACATGACAAGTTTTTATTTTAGCCTATGTGGGAGTCGAACCCACATTTTTGTGCAAGAGCACATCGCTCTATTATACCCCATAAAACAGCAATAAAACATGATGAAAATTCAGCCTCTTCTCATTACAAAAACCAGCAGGAGGAAGCCCAAGCTATAGTAAAACAGCTCCCAACAGAATCTTTACGAGCAGCGGAGAAATCCAACAACATGAGCACCATTCATAAACCTTCAAAGCCAACAAAAAACTACCCATTACAACTCAGAACACAACTCATAACATGTCAGCCAACGTCGATGTACATGGCATGTAATGCTATTAACATGTCAAGTAATACCTTACAAATCTTTGCTGAGCTTGGACAAATATTCGCAAGTTTCTGATAGTTCAATTATATTGTTTACCATATATATATATACCAAAAAAATTACAGTATTTCTCATATATTTTAAAGTGTATATAAGACATATCATATACGTTTTACTATATTCTTATGGAGTTTGCACCAAGTAGGTAACGGACTATATGCATATACTCGTTTATTGTTTTGACTTGACCGTTATAAAGTAACTCGATATTAGAGATATGATACATGCCGACACTTAATTTGCTTTAAAGGTTGATCTGAAACAAACAAATATACATATCAGAGTACATTTACATCTAATTTGAAATTATATTGGCTGGTAGTATATAATTTGCTTTGAATATTTGGAGGTTATAAAATATTAAAATGATATTAGGGGAAACGCAGAGTTCAAACATATAAATATGAAACCTAATACCTCTTGGCCTTCAATCGCATAAGAACAGGGCGCATTATCCTCAAATTTCCTCATCAGCAAGTCTGCAAAACACACGTACGCACATGGGTTTGGTTAACAAAGACCTTAACTTGCAAGATATTTTCCTAAACTAGCATGTTTTCCAATCTCAATTCATAATATAACAAGTAAACTTTGATTTGATGATATAGCCCAATTGATAACCAATTTCAGCTAGAAATTAAAGAACTGATTTTAGATACATAGGGAGGCTTTATAGAGGAATTTTGCAATTATAAACCCTGAGTACCTTTTGTTATTGTGATAACTAGAAGATAGTTAGCTGTGAAGGTTTAGATTTCTCCAGAAGCATTAGTGCGCGAAGTTCATTCTCCATATCCATAACCTGCAACACTTAACTTGATGAGTCAACATACAGTATATTAGATTCTTTAAGTTTATATATTTTGAAGCAAGAACAAGTCTCAAATGCTATCATTCTCTGAAACAGATTAAACCTTGACAATGACTAGATACCTTCTGATAAGAGTGTCGGCAGTAGGTGAGATTAAGCTAAATATAATATATTGTTCTACAAAGATCATAAATCCAAATCCAGTATTGTGTCATTAACTATTACAGACGGTGTTGACAGTAGATGAGATTCCGCGTCTTCCTATAAAGAGGACTAGAGGAGCCACCATTGGGGATTCTGGACAAGTGTGTGCCTTTGATCCTTTGCAGGATGCAATCAGTATCCAATTCTCAGACTCTCACTTTACTCCTACAAATCATAAGTAACCAATGTTACATCTCCAGAAGAAAGCACCAGAAGATAGCAATGCCAAGAAAATTCCATGGATGAAACCATGTCATAACGCAAAGTTACCTGGAGTGTTAAGGCCTGAGGGATTCAATATTTCAATCTGCATGTAAGATCAATAAATCTCAAGGTTCAGTACATTTTCACCCACTATTATAAGTCAACGATGCAGGCTTGGTCACGAGCTTTGTCAGTGAAGCATCCAACTTGTCTCCAATCAATGATATCCATGCCTATAACGGATGAAATGAAAGAATATTAATCCTTAGGAAGATAGATAGCTTTGCTTCAGCATAACACGGTCAACAAAGGAACATAGCTTTGCTTTCAGAAATCATAAGCATTTCCCACTGACATCAGAAGATAGATATACTTCACATCTTTGGCCAAATCATTAAATAAAGCGTAAATTATTAATCCTTATGAAGATGTTCAAGAACAAGAGAGTTTTCTAAACTACTCCCCTTGGCCCTCATTCAGTAAGAACTTGTAACATCCATTCCAAGTTATAATAAGTTTCGTTTAGAATAACACTCCTCATTCGTTTTCCTATTACTCTGCAAGATTCCTAAGATTCACCAAGTTTTAGATAATTAGTTCCGTTCACTTTGCAAGTAAGGTTAAACAAGCAAGCGGTATTTACTCTTATATGAATGTCAATATGTGGTTCTCACACACAACCAGTCGAAAGAACAAAAACACAACCTGATCAGCAGTAGTAAAACCTCTTATAGTCTTACCACCTATATGGCAATTCCTGCGTTCCCAAGTGGTTGCGAGATGACAGCCTGATAAAAAAAGAAAAAAAAAAAAAAGAAATCATCATAAGTGATTTCAGTTTCAGGTACACAGGAAAACAATACAGGCTTGAAAGTTTAAAACCAACATCAATCAATATTTGCAGCCTCATTTCTTATAAAAAGAGTACCAGTGTGTTAGAAGGCAAAAATGGTAGCTCAGATTTTGCCGGATAGAGAGAAAGATTGGCGAAATAGCGCTCTGCAGAAACATATACACACGAGCTGTAAATCTCTAATGAAGATGATCTCTTTATTCACTAGATTAGGAATGTCACTCACGAGCTAAACATATCTACGGTCACCCTATTCTATTCTTGAAAAACTTACAAGTAAAGTTCCACATATTCAACCCTTAATTTTCCATTTCGATCTACCTGACAACAACACGTTTCAACATGTCACCTGGTTATTCAGACATGACAGACAACAAAGTTGACAACAACACGTTACAAGTAAAGGTGGAGTTGACAGGATTATATGAATTGGAGCATATAAACATAGAACAAATCTAGGATAAGCATTTCATCGAACACCTAGAGAGCATCTTTAAATCACGTGTCTAAACTGAAATTTCAAGAGATTTTAATATACTAATCTCCAAATCTGATCAAGCATACATCCATATATCTCACCACCTCAATTATATTTAGTGTTTTACTGATACAATCAACCAATGAGTTTATGGCTTTCTTTATCAATAATCACATAAAAGAGAAAGGTAATGCCTTAAACTCATGCTTTCTCTTCAATGTCTCAAAATTTCTATGTCACAGCAAGAGTTGTCATCAACAGCCATAACTAGTCTAATCGAATCCAGCATGAATCCATCACGAATTAGGAATATCAGATAATCAAATCACCAATGTCAACTCAAGCCACAAGAAGCGCACAAACCCTAACTGTACAAAATCCAAAATCTCGGCTCCAAATAGTCATTGGAACACCAATCCAGTGAATAAAGGCTTAGAAGATAAAGCAGAGAAGAAGAAGGGTGAAGAATTGTACCTGGAATCGCAGAATCGAAGCCAATTTGTGGAGATTATCCTTGACGAGGCTCGAAATCGCCTGAAGAAAGAGAGAGTGGAAGGACCTGCGTGAGGAAGGAAGGGCATGAGGCTTGGCACCCGAGCCCCCGACCCCCTTCCTTCTCCCTTCTTGTGGTTGCCTCAACCATGGCACCCGAGCTCGCCAAATGAGGCGTCTTCTTCCTCCTCCGGCCCCCTCCCGGCCTCCCTTTCCACTCTGTTCGGCCTCTACCGACTCCATCTCTCCTCTAAGCAACAAGTTAGCCGGTTTTGTTTTGACCAGCTGGCCTGCAATTTTTTGTAGAGGGAGGGTTAACCTCTACAAATATATTCGGATAGTGAGTTAGGCGTGCAAACCAAACCGGGGCAAAGGTCATTTACTTTAATTCCCTCTCTTACACAAATGTGTAAAGAATGGGATTTGAAGCCTTAAACTCTTACAAGGGTTACCTCTCCCGGCCACTAGAGCAAGGGGTCATTGGTCCAAAATTTCTCTCTTCTTTTCTTATTCTTTCACCTCACTTTCTACTGACTTTACTATTAACTCTTTCCAATTCATTTCCCTTCTTATAATGCTCGAGTTCCCCAATAATCTATTCTACCTATCCTTTGCACATTCCACCCTTTTCTGCTATAATTTCAGTCATATTGTAAGGCAAGTCGTGATTTTTTTATTATAGAAAAGAAATTAGACACTGTTTGCATAGAGTAATTGAGAAACCGAATAAATCAGTAAATAGACTAATTATCATGTACAAATAAACAAATAAAAAAAATCAATTGCAAAAACGAAATTGTGAGCATGTCATACTACAAAGCAATACAAGACAACAAATAGATGGTCCAAACAACTAATCAAGAGACGTGCATAGAGAACTTTGGGGATCATTAGTAGACCTAGGCAAACGTCGAATGCGGGTCAGCCCGCCCGGCCGGTCCCACCCGCTGCTATTCTGGGCGGGTATGGACAGAGGGCAAAGCCCATACGGGCTGCTAAGCCCGCATGTTCATATGCGTCAATCGGACGATCTCAGCCCCACAAGTGAAGGATCGGAAACAATCACGCATCACAATTAAACCCAACCGGCGCTCACCCTCAATCTCTCTTTCCTTCCTCGTTCTCCATCTTGTTCCCAGGTCTTGCCTCCCTCCATTGAAGAATAGATCTGGCCTCCATTGAAGAGCTTCAAGAGTGAATATTCGCCAGCTAATCGCACGTAGGAGGAGGAATTGGAGATTCAGGCATGAAATCTGGCATAGGATTGGGGAAGTAATGAGGTTGTGAGATTCCAGGAAGCCATGGTTGAGAATCTGTTGGATCTCAAGCTCTCACCGGCCTGTGCAAACAGGCAAGCTCCAGAGAAGGACTCGAGGGAGGAATTTGGCCCTTTGGAAATGAATTCGTAAAAACCCTTCGCGACTGCGAAGAATCTTCTTCGCCTTCGCGAGCTGGTGCTCTCGGTGTTGGTCGAGGGCTCAGTTGTGAGGCTTGGGTGAGTGCGACAACAGCAGGGGTGAACGACGCTGGCGACGGGGCGGTGGTGATGACGGCGGCGATCGGTGGTGGTGCGGTGATGGCCTCCAATGGTGGATTGAATTGGTTTGGGAAGAAGAAGCATGGGAAGGGATAGGCAGGGGCAAAATGGAAATTTTGGGATATGGAGCTAATTTCAAGGGGAAATTGACATGGAGCTGAAAAATCTCCCCAAATGGACACTTAACAAAAAAAATCCTATAATATTCAATCTATTTAAAAGATGTAGTTATTCAATTCTATAATATAACAAGTCAACTAAAAATGTAGTTACTAAGCATGTGAATTTTTTTTATGGCCATGTCAATAAAACTAAAAATGTTCCAAAATAAAATAAATAAAAATAATATAATCAAAAGAAAAACTATAAGTAATTTTTTAAATAAGTTATATGATTAATATAATGCACCCTTAAAACTTGATAAAATACTATTAGTGAAATGAAATAAGGCCCTATAATTGCAGTGAAGAAGACAAAAAGGAATAGACCTGTCAAAGTGTAACCCGATCCGAATGTCCGAAATTTTTCAAGTCAAGACCCAAAAATTTCGACCATGGAAATTTTTTGGAACCGAACCCGAAATGCCGGTATTTTTCTGGGTTAAATGGATGTCGACCCGATGATCCGACTGACCCGGTTTTTTATAACAAAACTTTTGACTAATAAAAACCCAAGAAAATCTCATAGCCATATTAGGGTAAGTTCAGTAATTAATATATTATTAAAATTAATTAATTTATAATTATGTATTATTAAAATTATTCATGGGGGTTTCAATTTATTAAAATTTATAATTACAAACACTCGATCATTCTTTTTCAAATCAACTTTTATATTTATTTGTATTGTAAATTACTCTATCCGATCGGTAATATTTGATTTTTTTTATTTTTGAACATGTTTTTTAAAAAATAAAAAAAACTCTATAAAATATTAAATATTTTAATTTAATTTTTTATACTTATTGATAATCGGTATGAAATAATTCCAAAAAGTTAATTGAAAATTTGATATTTTATAGAGTTTTAAATTTTATTAAAAATAATGAGTAATAGTAAAAATCTAATATTTTAGATCGGATGTAGTATATAATTACATGCGCTCGAGCTTTACATGACATCTTCTAATAAGTATAGCCCAAAAAGAACAATTTAGCAGCCACATTTTTAAGTTTAGCATTTTAAAGTTATGATAGAGTTATCAAAATGCGATTTTTTTATTAAAAAATGAAAAAAAAAATTGACCAAGTGAAATTGACCCGAAATCGGGTCAAATCCAAGTTTGAGTTAACTTGGATCTATCCAAGACTCATTTTACCCAGAATACGTTTTACCCAAAATCCGAAATGACCCGTCCTGAACTCGACCCGAATTGAAGATCCGATTGACAGGTATTAAAGGGAATGATACTATAGACTTCTACAAAATATACTACCAATTATTTTATTTTATTTTAAAAAAAAAAAGAGAGGAATAAAATGTAAAAGAGCCGCCTATGAGATCGATTTGAAACTTATGAGATATATAAAGGCATTTTGTACAAGTTAGAAAGTATGAGGAGCTATCTTGTAATTAGTAAAGGTTGGAGGTTGTTGCCTATATAAACACACCTCTTCTAACCGACACAACAACTTTTCTAACTCTCTCTTCTTCTACCTTGTAACTCTCTGATCTCTCTCTTGTATTGTTCCAATTTGGTATTAATCAAAGCTTCACAGAAACTCTCGATCGCCTTGTAGTTAACAGGGCGCGTTACTCTCAAGGATCACTCGATCAACTAGTATGCCAATACACAATTATGTCCATATTGCAAAATAAATTACTTGTATACTAAAATTGGTAAATTGAGGTTCCGAACAATCGCCTCAATTGGTAAATTGAGGTTTAACACCAAACTTCACGAGTGTGCATACAATATACTCTCTCTATATTAAAATACTTGTTGTTTTAGTTTGAGCATTTTTTTAGGAACGATAAAAACTATATAAAATATCAATAATTTTATTAATTTACAAAAATAATTTTATACTTAATACAATTATCTATAAAATTATTTTAAAAAATTAATATTTTATAAAGTTTTTCACTTCTTAAAAAACGTGTCAAAAAATAAAATTACAAAACAGTGATATGCAGTTAGTAATAAACTAAATAAAGGGTTTGGTTTGAGTAAACACTGATGATTAAAACTATATTTGTCAACTACGCATCGACCAACGTAAAGCCCTCTCACCCACACCCACCCGAGGTACTACCAACCCGCACCCGGCAAAACAGCTGGTTAATTGACCGAAAAGCCCCCAGTCATTGCCCCCAGTCAACGGTCTAACATCCGACTAGGCAGTCAAAGTCAACTCTTCTGGAAGGGTGGGTCCCGCGCTGCACGTGTGGTAGATTTTCACAATTGCCAAAGGGGTCCCCACAAGATGGACTATTTTTTTTTTCCCGCTGAGCTAATTAAAATTTTTCCTTTAATTGATAAATAAGAAGCGATCATTCGAAAATTTTTGAGTACTACCCGCTAGTTTTTTCCAGTTGAACCATTTTGAAATGATGATTAAAAAATTTTCACTTACGTAATAAGTGAGGTGTAATGTTACAATTCCATAAAACATACTTTTACTATTTATATTTATATAAGTATTTTTTATGATGATAAAATCTTTATTAAAATATTAATTTTTAAATTGATTTAATATCTATTATTAATAAAAGAATTTAAAAAATGAATAAAAATATTACTCACTTCATTAATTAAAACTTGTCGTTTTAGGAAGTAAATCTTGTTAAGAAATTTTTTTCATTTTAGGTATTTTGCCATCTATTTTACGAAATTGCTCTTGTAATAATTAGATAGTTATTAGTTGTAGTTTTTGAGGGGTATAAGTGTTTTTTTAATAAGTGTGCAGAATTCTAAAATGACAAGTTTTAATTAACAGAGAAAGTAATATTTTATACAAAATAGAATTTACCATCTAAAAAAAGCACGCATAAATGTATGAATAGTAAATGTGAATATTAATAGTAGTGCAAAATAAACAAACTGAAAAATGAAGCATATTTTACGCTCGCGCGCAAACACACACATATATATCACCTATTCGTATATTTTAAAATGGGATAAAAAAATAACTCATCATATAATAAGACTTAATTAATTAATTATTCACCATCCGAGATTTATTAGCTAAATGTCCACCGGTCACCCCTAACACCTGCTTGTGCCTCTCAACGAACCCATCTCGCTCAACAATGTCGCAGTTTCTCTCGTGAATGTTCGCCTCAAAATTTCCTCCACACACACACACACACACACACACACAACTAATAGATAGCCGACAAACGATAAAACGATGAAAAAATGAATGCAGTATGACAGATAGCTGACAACACATTACAAGAAGCTGACAAACAATGAAACAATGACAAAATGAACCCAATATGATAGATACTTGACAATACAATGATAGGAAGCTGACAAACAATGACATAAGCTAACAATATCATAATATATATAAATTCGTTTGTCATCAGATTATATGCACAATGACAGATAGCTGACAAAAGCATGACAGATATAATCATAAGCTGACAAAAGATCAAAACATAATCATATTGCATATATTAGAGCAGTGTAATTATCAGTATATAATATCTCTACCATATACAAATGTTTATCAGCATACACATACCATATAATCCCACTAAAATATAATAGCAACATTGTAAACATACTAATATCAGCAGTGTAATTTTCCTAAAATTTGAAGCTCCAGGTCTCTTTCATAGTTCATAAGATCTACACACATTAGTTCGCGATACCTGTAAAGTTTATCTTGAGTAAACATATTAACATCACCACCAAACACAAAAGTTGTTATACATGCTTACAAATGTAACTACGAAATTAACAAAATATACATACCTAGTTTCATCCTTATAATAACTAGAACCCTCTCTACGTTAAATGTTGGTGTTCCTTCAAAGTCATTGCAAATTCCATATTTCCATAAATATATGATGAGGCAGCCACACAGTTAAGCCACTACTAAAAAAACAGGAAATAGCTACGGATTTTTAGCCACGAATGTCAGCCGACGCTGTTTTGGTTGCCAATAGCAATGACATTGGCCACGACTGTTCTTACCGTGGCTATTTTCGTGATTGGTGTTCACCCAAGAATGCCACATCATCAAATTCGTTGCTAATAGCAACGAACATAATGTCCGTGGCTGATTTCGTGGCTGACGAAGTTGATGATAGTGGTAATTAGCCACGGAATTAGCTACGAATGCTTATTTCGTGGTTGTATTCGATGCTGATTTGGCAACAACATCAACCTCGTGGCTAAATCCGTGGCTATTCAGCATTAGAAATCCGACGATGATATGGACACGAGGTGAGTGGGCTTGGATCGGTTATTGTAGGCGGGTCGGACATGGGGTGAGTGGGCTTGAATCGTAGCTGAATCTGTGGCCAACAAAGAAGAACAAATGTTATGGGCTCGACATGGATCAATATCCCATTAGAAATGATCGGCCCAATTACTTTATTAGCCCGTAGAATGAAATGTGCATTTAGCAACGACTAGGTCCGTGGCTAAATCCGTTGCTATTACGGTTGAGCTCAAATGTGATTTAATTTATTATGGGCCCAAATATGACTATATTTTCCCCAATTGGCTCATTGACGGGCCCAAATATGTTTATGAATTTTTTTTTATATAAATTATAAGTTTTGAAAAAAACATATATTAAATAATTAAAAAATTCTTATTAAAATATTATAATGGTATGTTTTGATAAAAACTCATATAATTGACTAATAAATGTTTAATAAAACCTTATATTAAGTAATAAATTCTTATTAGAATACTATAAGAGCATGTTTTGAGAAAAACTGATATAAGTCATAAATAAATGTTTAATAAAACCTTATATTAACTATTAACTAATACATTCTTATTAGAATACTATAAATTTATGTTTTGAGGAAAACTCATATAAGTAACTAATAAGTGTTGAATAAAACCTTATACTAAGTAATAAATTATTATTATAATGGTATAACGTTATGTTTTGAGGAAAACTCATATAAGTAACTTATAAAACCTTATACTAAGGAATAAAATCTTATTATAATACTATAAGGTTATGTTTTGAGGAAAACTCATATAAGTAACTAATAAAACCTTATACTAAGTAATAAATTCTTATTATAATACTATAAGGTTATGTTTTGAGGAAAACTCATATAATTAACTAATAAAACCTTATACTAAGTAATAAATTCTTATTATAATGGTATAAGGTTATGTTTTGAGGAAACCTCATACAAGTAACTAATAAAACCTTATACTAAGTAATAAATTTTTATAATAATACTATAAGGTTATGTTTTGAGGAAAACTCATATAATTAACTAATAAAACCTTATACTAAGTAATAAAATCTTATTATAATACTATCAGGTTATGCTTTGAGGAAAACTCATACAAGTAACTAATAAATGTTTAATAAAACCTTATATTAACTAATAAATTCTTATTAGAATATTATAAGGGCGTGTATTGAGAAAACTCATATAAGTAACTAATAAATGTTTAATAAAACTTTATATTAACTAATAAATTCTTCTTATAATACTATAAGAATAAGTTTTTAGGAAAACTCATATAAGTAACTAATAAGTGTCGAACAGAATCATACAGTAACTAATAAATTCTTACGAAAATACTATATGAGTATGTTTTGAAGAAAACTCATATAAATAACTAATTAGTGTTGAATAAAATCTTATATTAAGTAATAAATTCTTATTAGAATACTAAAAGAGCATGTTTTGACGAAAACTCATATAATTTACGAATAAATGTTTAATAAAACCTTATATTAACTAATAAATTCTTATTAAAATACTTAAAGAGTATGTTTTGAGGAAAACTCATATAAGTAATGAATAAATGTTTAATAAAACCTTATATTAACTACTAAATTCTTATTAAAACACTATAAGAGTATGTTTTGAGGAAAACTCATATAAGTAACTAACAAATGTTTAATAAAACCTTATATTAACTAATAAATTCTCATCAGAATACTATAAGGGTATGTTTAGAGGAAAAATCATATTAGTAACGAATAAATATTAAATAAAACCTTATATTAACTAATAAATTCTTATTAGAATATTATAAGAGTGTGTTTTGAGGAAAAGTCATATAAGTAACTAATAAATGTTTAATAAAACCTTATATTGAGTTATAAATTCTTATTAGATTATTATGATAGTATGTTTTTAGGAAAAGTTATACAAGTAATGAATAAATTTTTAATAAAACCTTATATTAAGCAATAAATTCTTATTAAAATACTATAAGAGCATGTTTTCAGGAAAATTGATATAAGCGACTAATAAAAGTTTAATGAAGCCTTATATAACTAATAAATTTTTATTAGCATTTTATAAATGTATGTTTTGAAAAAATGATATCTTTGACTTTTATCAATATTTTATAATATTAATGTTTTATATTTTACTAGTAAGTTTCAAAATAGAAAAATCCAATATATGTTGGAATTTTTTTTATCGATGTTTTAGGTGATGAATAGAAAATATTTTAAGCTCTAAAATGAAATTTTGAGCGGTAACTTTCCCGCACTTTAGAATTTTAGGCGGTGGAATGAAAATTTTGGAGGAGCGGTATATAATTGAACTTTTCACGTTCTAACCCTAATGACTCCTCTCCCTCTTCACCGCCTCTCCCTCTTCACAGATCCGTTTGCCTCTCCCTCTTCACTGATTCAATTCGCTTTTTCCAGGATCCATGTCGCCTCTCCTGTTTCAATTACATACTCTACAGATCTATAATCTCTCTCTCCCCAAAGATTTCAGATCTCTTGGCTCTCAGCCACTCTTGTCCTCCTCTTCGCCCTCCTGTCTTCCTCCCACAGAGAACGGCGCCGACGGTGAAACACAGCCGCTGGGAGGGAGTGCCGCCTTCAACGGATGAAGAAGATGGCGGAGAAACGCAGCCGCTGGGACGGTGCTCGCTCTCTGAAAATGGCGCCACCTTCAACAGCCGCTGGGAAGGAGCACCGCCTTCAACAGATCCTTAGGAAGGAAGCGCCGCCTTCATTTGTCCTTCTCCGAGAGTATTTCCACCGACCATGGTGACCTCTGAAGCCAAGGTACTCCCTGCTTTATTACCTTCACTGCTCTCTCTCTACAGAAACACCTCTTTCTCCTTTTTTTCTCTATTTCTTTATCTCAAGCTCTTGGAAGTTGAAGATGAGGCTGACTGTGTATGAGTCGGTTGCCATTTCACTTTGCTTATCTTCTGTTTGTTTGGATTGGTATAATGGAAGCCCTTAGGCCTTATCTAGTTATCTTAGGCTCCCAGCTGGAAGAGAAAAAGGCTGATGAGATATGAAAGCACCGATTTTTTTTTATTTTGAGTTTTGTGCTTTGTGTTTTTTCTAAATTTTCAGTGTTTTGATGGGTGATTTTGAAGTTTCATTTGAGATTCAAGTACTCTGCTGATTCTGGTAACTAAATTGAGTGCCTAGTGAGTTTATGATACCTGGCAATTGTGTGTATGTGTTGAATTCGGCCTAATTGATGTTGGATCTGGGCTATTTTGAATCAATGGATGGGTTTGTTTATGAACTTGTTATTTTAAAAAAATTATTTACTTATTCAATATTTCATTTATGAAATTTAGTATTTGATTTGTATTTTATATTTTTGTAATTGAACAGGGTCATTTCATTTCATACTTGAGCAGAAAAAATGGAACCTTGCCCTCATTGCAGTTCAATTCCTAGCTGGTCCAGTGTGAAGCATTGGGTGCAAGAACAAGGCGGAATTTCTCAAACTAGTGTCTAGATTCATAAAATGTGTTGGTGCTTTTTCTTAGGTGTAGTATTTCTGGATGTTGTACATTATGTGCATGATGTTGTGTTTTGTATTTGGACTCATTAGTTGTACATTATGTGCATGATGTTGTGTTTTGTATTCTATATCGTATAAATAGCACAATCAAATAATCGCAACAACGTAAGCCACGAATCTAGCCTCAAAGGTAGCAACCAACTAAGCATTGCCATTAGCCACGACCATAGCAATGACTCAGCCACGAAACAAGCAACACCCATGACCTATTCCCGGCAACGAACTCAGCCATAAAATTAGCCACGACCATTTCCGACGCTATTATCGTCGCCACAACCACGACATTCCTAAGTCATACCCAGCCACGGAATTAGCCACGACGATATGAGTTCGTTGCTATTTTTCGTAGCTACATCGGCCCGAATTTAGTCACGATGCATATGGCTACGGATGGCCCGACCGTTGCCAAGTTCGTGGCTAACCCGGTTAGCCACGGTCATTCGTTGCCAAATTCGTTGCTATTTTCCGTTGCTAAATCCTGTTTTTTTAGTAGTGAGCCCCATAAAGCTTCCTTGATTGCCTTATCATCATTAGTGTGCTTGTTACAATCATACACTAGAACCTTCCTCTATGCAATGTTAATCTCCAATGCCAGTCAATGCTTGTTTAATATTGTAGGGTATGTATATCTTGGTTGCATTAATTGCTCTAATCTTTACCAAAATCTGCAGGGAACAAACCAATAACATAATTTTCAATATGTGCCAGAACATCAGATGCTACATCATATGAAGAGAGACAACACTAGGTAAATAGTACTGATATAGAACCCAACCTAATATAACAACATCCTAAAATTCTGAATGATGTTCTGATATATGCTTCCACATTTGATAGAGAGCTTCCCCAATATACTGATAATGCAAAATACACATATTTAGTAGATTATCATCATGCAAATGTTTTCTTAAATTTACGATAGAATACATACACACACACACACACACTTACATTTCCTTCCAACCGTTGTGTCCTCGCATAGAAAACTTAAAAAAAATCTTTATCCAAAACCCCCTCATAGCCCTCTACGACAAAATCCCTATGACGCACTCAAAAAAGAGAGAAAGTTAACATATCATAAATATTAATATAACTAAACAAAACTACATAATCGAAAATAAGAACGCGTTCCCCTTAATGTACGAATACAAAAAATTATGCTTCAGATAATAGAGACTTTGAAGCATAGTATTTCAGAATTTTTCCCTTCTTCCCAACTTCAAAAGGGCTCAAACAAAAACTGCTTGTTTTATAGGTATAGGCTTTGATCGCCTTAATTGTTCAATTTCATGATGAACTTGAGGATGTTCTTCTTTCGACACGTTAAAACAATCAAAGCGTTTAACAAAATCATCAAGTTCATCCTCGCTAAGCATAATCAAAGGTGCATCACCCTTAGTGTGCCTTAACACAATATCAGCCTTGGATGATGGAAGAAGGTCAATTGCTCTAGGATGAATCTCAACATCAATTGGAACAATGTCAGCAACTTTAGTATAAATGTCAGCATTACCTGTAAGAATGTCAGTTGCTTCAATTGTCATAATGTCAACCTTGGGTGGTTGAAGTTCAGCTGCTTCAAAAAAATGTCAGCCTCTTTTGGTTGAATATCAACCTTGGGTGGTGGAAGTTCAGCTTCTTCAATACGAATGCCAGCCTCTTTTGGTTGAATATCAGCCTTGGGTGGTTGAAGTTCAGCTGCTTCAATAAGAACGTCAACAACACTTGATGTGATATCAACCCTTTTGGGTTAATGTCCGCCTTAGGTGTTGGAAGTTCAGCTGCTTCAATAAGAATGTCAACAACACTTGATGCAATATCAGCCTCTTTTTGTTGAATGTCAGCTGCTTTAATAACAAGATCGCCACCACTTGCACAAATATCGACCTTGGCTACACACCTCACTTCATCATTTTCAGCATTGGGAGTACAACCTCATAGCTGAAAGAATGTTTAACAAGTGTTACGATGTGGATTTCTCATCCTGTACTCAACCAATTAAATGTATTTATATCGAAATCCCATTATAGTATAGTGGAATTAAGGTTGGTCTAAGGGAGTTGGGCAGTAGTTCTATCCTAGTTGTTTTTTAGTTTGAAAGTAGGGAAAATAAGTGGAAAAGATGCGAAAAGTGACAACTTGGGTATGGGCAACACAGACACGTAACGACTCAAACTAGAACGAATGCCATATATAGAGGAATACTTCTAAAGTTAAGGCTTACCACAACAACAAGCACACGCGGGAATTATGAAAAAATGACAACAACAACAACAACAACAACAAGCCCAGTATATCCCGCTTAGAGCAGGGTCTGGGGGGTCCCAATGTACGCTCTCTTTCCCCGACTAGGTCGAGAGAGAGTTTCCGAATGACCCGTACCTGCAAAAGTATCCAAGCTAAACAATACAAGACACACTAATAAGAGAAATAGACATTTAGGAGTATAGCTCATAAAAGGATACTGTATCGGAAGGATAAGTCTATCCCTCGTTGACCCCGATAGCCTCTCTCCACTGTCTGCGATCTCTCGTTAAGCCCTCGGGTATGTGAAGCAAAGTAAGGTTGCACCTGATGACCTCCCTCCAGGACTTCTTAGGTCGCCCCCTGCTACGCCGCAAACGCTCTATCGGGAGGGTATCACATCTGCGTACTAACGCATCAGGTAATCTTCTACGCACATGCCCAAACCATCTGAGTCTAGATTCCCGCAACTTGTCCTTAATACAACAAACTCCAACTTTTCCACGGATAATCTCATTTCTTATTCTGTCCAAGCGGGTGTGCCCGCACATCCATCTGAGCATCCTCATCTCATCTACCATCAGACTATGTTCCTGAATCTTTGTAGGCGCCCAACACTCTGCTCCATACAGCATAGCCGGCCTCACCACGACCTTATAGAATTTACCTTTTAATTTCAAGGGCACTTTCTTGTCACATAACACGCCAGAGGCTGCCCTCCATTTCTGCCATCCCATCTGAATACGTTTCTGCTCAATCTAAAGCCTCAGGCTTCTAGCGACTCCCTCCAAAGTTCCAGCTTGTTTCTAATACCCTCCTTTGTTTCATCCACCAAGACAATATCGTCCGCGAAAAGCATACACCACGGAATCTCTCCTTGACAAGGTCTTGAGATCACATCCATAACTAAAGTAAAGAGGAAAGGGCTTAGAGCCGAACCTTGGTGTAAGCCTACCTATACTGGGAAGTAGTCAGTGTCTCCTGCAAGAGTCTGAACACTTGTTAAAGCTCCATCATACATATCTCTAATGATACTGATGTAGTTTTCAGGCACTTCTCTAGCGTGCAAACAATCCCAGATGAGATTCCTAGGGACTCTGTCGTAAGCTTTTTTCAAGTCTATGAAGACCATGTGCAGATTCTACTTACGCTCCCTGTACTTTTCAATAAGTTGTCTCACCAAGAAGATGGCCTCTGTCGTCGATCTCCCTGGCATAAACCCAAATTGATTCTCTGAAACGAATACCCGCCTCCTCATTCTCACTTCAGTCACTCTCTCCCAAATCTTCATAGTGTGACTTAGGAGTTTGATCCCTCTGTAGTTACCGCATTCATGAGTGTCTCCTCTGTTCTTGAACACATGAACCAATTTGCTACGTCTCCACTCGTCTGGCATCTTTGCTGACCTGAGGATAACATTGAATAACTGAGAGAGCCACTCGAAACCCCTATCACCAATGCACTTCCAAACTTCAACGGGTATCTCATCGGAACCTGTCGCTCTTTTGCTTCTCAACTTGCTGACTACGCTCTTGACTTCCTCTCGCGAGACACGTCTACAGAAGCTGACTTATATATATATATTAAAAAAATATTTTTGTTTAAATATGTTAGAGAAAATCTTAAATTTATACTAATAATTAGGTATTTTTAGTAGAAAAAACTAAATAAGAGAAATTAAATTATGAAAAAGTAAAGCTAATAGGGTTTTAACTTATAACCTCAAAGTAATAAAAAGTAAAAACCCATCCTTTCCAGCTAAGCTAAATTATCTTTATAATTCATTATTTATTATTCATTTTGCACTCTTTATCCTGATATTAGTAAAAATTACCAAAAAAATCCATAAAAATCAATTAAAATTTATATGTTTTTCTTTTATACAGTATTAGGGGATTGCAACCAACCGAACGCCAATGGTAACAAATAATACTAGGACCCACCCACACTTTCTAGACATGTAGTTCCTACACCAATAGCCTCTTTGAAAAAACAAACTTATGCATACGTGAGTACGTGACGTTTTATGACTGTATTTCCAACTGGCAGTCCAAGATTTTTTTAACATATCTCGTAATGAAAAGAGTCAAAACCATTCAATCCCACTAACAAAATACAAAATCTTAAGACCATCAGCAACAAAGAGTCACACGAATCAAAACTCATTTCAATCACGCCAGCAACTATTCCTGCCACGTAAGCTTTCCACTAACTTTTCAGATTTTTACATTTTTCTTCCACAACAAAGAATCACGCGAATCAAAGCTCACTTTACACTTTTTTATATTTATTAAGCTAAATGTTGATTTATTTTACTTAAATTTTTTTGTTAATGATATTATTAATATTAATATTAATACGTATCATTAAAATAAAAATGCATACAATTAAATTTAGAAATATTTTATTAACTTGATACACTGCAAAAACACGAAAACAAAAAAAAATAAGGCTAACTATATGTAACCCAATACTAATTTTTTATTAAAAAAAGTCGAAATTTATTGATTAATAATTTGAACGTTGATATTTGAAATTAAAATTTAAAATCTCACCCGTTCAAATTGTATGACAAAGTGTAGTTGGTAGTATATTTTTATGTTTTATTATATGTGTGTGTTTTCATGTTCCAAGTGTAGTGGGTATTGTTAGTTAACATTAAACTAAGTTTATAAATCAAACCAGCTACCCCCATCCAACTTAAAAGAGTATATTGATCGTTGCTAATAAAACAGAAGATGATAGTGATCCACTATCTATCAGATTGTTGAATCTTCATTACGACCAAAATAAGATGGAGGGATTTTCAAAAATAGCAGCTGATTGATGAAAGACATATGGTTACCCGAGAATATCCAAATAGATGAGTATCATTTTTTTTTTACTTTATTAAAACGATTTTTCTATCCTATATCTTTAGGTATAAGATAAGAAGTCAAATTAGAAAATATTTTTCCTAGATATACATCCGTTTAACTATTTTTAAATTAGATTGTGAGGTTCACTGCTTTCTTTTTAGAGTTTTATTTTCCAATAAAGTATTCTTATCATATGTCCTTATAACACATAACAGACAAACCGTTATTAAAAAGCAATTACTTTTTTTTTTTGCATCCCCTAATTTTATGTACTCTTATATTTCAAATATGGAAGTGTATTTTTTTTTAATTATCGGATATTTCGCGAGGTACCCATGTGGTTTGCTTAATTCGTGTGGTAAACAAAAGTTTTTAAATTTTCGTCAGATAACCCTGAACTTTCGAAACAGTTTGCTTCGCGCCCAGGGCGGAGCCATAAATATGTCTAGGGGGGCTAAAAAAATCCACTAGTTCATGAAAAATTGCAATAGATGATTTATTAGATCGTGCAATAAACTTATCAATAATCCTAAAAATAAAAAACCACAAAGTACAAATTTAATTCATACCTCAAAGTTCATACTATACTAGAGCAAAAACCCAAATTCAAAAACCAACTACAAGTCTAAACCGTATTCATACAACTACAATGCCAAACCCAATTCACAAAATGAGGGTTTAAGAGAAGAAGGTTAAAAAAAAATAAAAAAATATTGTGAGGGCAGGAGAGGATTCGAACCCGTATCTTTACTCTCCCCATACACACCTCCAACCAATTGTGCTGGCATGCCTACAATGTACCATTCCATCTACTATATATACATATACATTTTTTTTCCGGGGGGCTCGAGCCACCGTATGCCCCCCTCCCTCCGCCCCTGTTCGCGCCCAAAACTTGTGTTTTGGTTAAAAAGTGTGGGTTTAAACATGAGATGCACGAAAAGCCACCACATAGTTCTCCATGCTTGAAAAGGTAAATATAGAAATGTGGTGATAACAACGAGTTACAAAAGTGAGACCAAATCAAGAGTCTCATATAAGAAGGGAAACCGTATATCTAAAATGACCCCTCTCTACCCACCAAAAACCTCAAACTTAGCTAATCTCTACTCTCCCATGCGCAAATAGAAAGAAAAACGTAATGTCAGTTGCACAAAAAAACTACTGATACAAACTAGAGAAAACACACAAACAAACTACTGATAAAGAATTGCACCTATAAAATATTTTAATAAGGGCATCAATACAAAAGTGATTTCAAAATAGATAATGTTCAAATAATAGGTTCATACGATAAGAAACAAAGAACTTTGGAGTTCATCTAACAAACAAACAAAATATCGGGCTCACCGTTTCTATAAATTCATTAGGTAAATGTCCACCCTTGATAGATTACATAGGTCTTAATATTGTATAGTGGGCTAAAAGCCCATTAAGGCCCAATACCTTTGTAACCTATATATATGTTATATCAATGAATGAAAACCCTCAAGGAGGACTTTACATCAATTCTATCATTCTACAACCCTAAATAATTTTTGTAGTAATTTCCAATAATTTTCATAATACCTCTTTTATACTTGCCTGTGTTTTGTAAACTTCCGCTCGTTCTTCCTTCTTGTTCGCTGTAGTTCCTTCATGTTCTTCCTCTTATCGTTGAAACACATCCTCCATTTTCGATCGCAATTCGCTGCCACCGGAGGTGAGATTGAGCGTTGTTGACGCAGACGCTTCACCGTCGATCTTCGTCGCCACCACCGAGACAAGTCCCTGGAGAGATCGAGCACCTCCGTGGCTACCAATTACATTTTCTTTTCTTTTTATTGTGCAAATAATACCTTACAAAAATAATAATAAAATAATATTTTCTTTTCTTTTTATTTTCAATCAAAAATATTAACACATTCGACAAAGGAGCATTTGTCAAAAAAAAAAATGAAAATTTTAGGAGCATTTGACAAAAAAAAACTTCAGCAATATCTGATAAAAGATGTCAAACTTTCGTTAGTTTAATTTTTTTTCTAGATTCAGTTGATTGGGAACAAATTGTAAATTTAAAATGATTCTAAGCAAAAATATTTCTCATTAATAGTTAGAATAGATAAATCCCATTAGTTAAAAAAATGTTTAAAAATTTTACTATTTGAAAAGTTATGTAGATTAGGTTGATTGGGTGAAAATCCAAAAATTAAGATTATTATATATAAAAAATAGTTTTCTGAAGTTTCGATTTTCGCCATAACACACAAGTAAAACGAAGATCGAAAGAGAACACAACGATTTGTTGACGCAGTTCGGGTAAAACCCTACTCTACGGGATCTCAAGAGGGAAGATCCGGTCCCAGAGTTCACTATGTTGCAAGAGAAGGTTACAAGCTAAGCACTACGGACAGAGCACCAAAAACTAGCAACCTAAGGAACCTCAAAACCGAGCAAGATGAACAGAAACAAAGGTAAAAGGAAGAGATGCCCCCTGAAAGGCAGCCGAGAAACTTCAAAGAAGTTTCCCACGGAGGAAGAGCTTCACAGCCACCGTGCAAGCTCGTCGGACCACCGTCTTCTTCCGTAGCTCACACCAGAGCTCTCTCTTTCTGTTGGCTAGGGTTTCCTAAAACTGAGGCTCAAGGCGCTACAGTAACCAGGGGAACCTTATAAAGCCCTCGCAAAACTAGGGTTACAAAGGATCTCCAAAAGGTCATCTGTGAAGGGCCCAATACAGAAGAGAACTAAGCAAGCCAATCTGGCCCATCACAAACAGGCCCAGATAACACCTTAGCTCGGAATTGAGCTAAGTGTTAGATTATACATAATATATATACATAAGTGGTGTTCATCATAAGTTAGCCACCAGCTAAGACATTTACAAAATGTCCAAGGGTAACTTTAACCTTATGTGATATCCAAGCTTAGTATATTATATGTATAATCTAAACACTTAACATAAAACCTAAGATTACCAAGTTTAAGTGCTCAATGTCCGAAAGTCTAGCTATTACATGACAAGATTAATACAACAAATTGCCCTCTTAAGCTTGTCATCCAACACTCTCTTGCCTTCATAGGATCCTGGTTGTATCTCCCGTCCGTCCTCGATTCCTTGTGTGTTTAGGTGCTAAGGGGCATCCCAGATATGCAGGGTATCCCTGCAATCAGCAAACTTGTCAGCTGTGACAACCTTAGTGCCAAAGTCAGAAGGGTTAAGCTCAGACTTAATCTTGCACACATTAAGAACTTTATGTTTAACCTTCTTCCTAATGTAATGGAATCTGACATCTATATGCTTTGTCCTCTCATGGTATAGAGGATCCTTACACAAATATATTGCACTTTGGTTATCAAGAAACACAGTAGGAATATAAGTCTTCCTCTCAATCTCCTCAAGGAGACCCCTGAGCCAAATAGCCTCTTTGGCTGCTTCAGTAGCAGCCATGTACTCAGCTTCAGTGGAGGAGAGGGCTATAGTGGATTGTTGTTGAGATTTCCAGGACACACAGTTACCAGCCCAAGTGAAATAATAAGCAGTAGTAGATTTCCTATTATCTTTGTTCCCAGCATAATCAGAATCTACAAAGCCTATCAAGTTGTTTCTAGAGTTGTGTTCGGTATATACCAAGCATTTTTGTTCAGTGCCACACAAGTATCTCAACAAGTATTTCATAGCATTCCAATGAGGTTCACCAGGATTAGACATATATCTACTCAACACACTAATAGCAAAAGCAATATCTGGTCTAGTGCAAAGCATAGCATACATCACAGATCCAACAGCAACATCATAAGGCACTTTGCTCATTTTATCTATCTCAGACTGGGTAGAGGGGCATTGTTTCTTAGACAACTCAAAGTGACCACCCAAATGAACAACAACAGATTTAGAGTTTGTCATTTGAAACCTTTCAAGGACTTTATGAACATATTCAGATTGGGAAAGCCACATCAGTTTTCTCTTTCTGTCTCTCTTGATTTTAATTCCTAGAATGAATTTTCTGAGCTGGACCTAAATCTTTCATATCAAAGTGCATTTTTAAGTCTCTTTTAACACCAGAGATGAGAATCTTAGAATTAGAAATTATAAGAATGTCATCAACATATAGCAGCACATACAGAGGAGACTTAGAGCCAACACCTTTGAAATAGAGACAAGTATCAAACTCACTTCTATGGAAACCAAGTTTAGACATGCAAGAGTCAAATTTCAGATTCCACTATCTAGGTGATTGTTTTAAACCATAGATAGACTTCTTAAGCAAGCACACATGCTCAGGTTTAAACTTATCAATGAAACCTTTAGGTTGTGACATGTAAATAGTTTCATCAAGATCACCATGTAGAAATGCAGTTTTCACATCCATTTGCTTAAGTTCCCAATCATACACAACAACCATAGCAAGCATCAATCTCAAAGTTTTATATTTAACCACAGGAGCAAATATGTCATTATAGTCTATGCCCTCTTTTTGAGTAAACCCTTTAGCCACCAATCTAGCTTTAAACCTAGGAGGTTCACTAGAATTTGCACCTTCTTTAAACTTATAGTTCCATCTACAGTGAATAACCCTAGCTTTATCAGGTTTCTTAACAAGATCCCATGTGTCATTGGCTGTCATAGAACCTAACTCTTCACACATAGCCTTAATCCAGTTCTTAGCATCAACACATTTAACAGCAAGCTCATAGGTTTCAGGCACAAATGGATTTATAACAATATCAGAAGCAAGCAAGCAATACTCAACAATATTGTTCAGGAATTTTTTGTTTGGGATTCTAACCCTAGGGGATCTATCTCTTGTTAATTGGTAAACAGAGTTGTCATGCTGAGGAATAGAAATAATCACACCAGAATCACCAACATCATCAGCAATAGACTCATGAAAAGAATTAGAAGAGGAGGAAGGGTTATAATTTAACTCCCTTTGCTGAACTCCCTCCCTTAATTGTTGAGCATTTAAACTCCCTGCAGCACTGGACTGCTCAGAAGCACTTTTGGAAGCAACTGGCTCCATGTTTTCATTTGGTTCAGTCCCTTCTTGGAAGGGTTGAGATGAAGATCCTGCACTTACCACACCAGGAGAGTATTGACCAACATCAAACTCTTCTTCATCATTGCCAACAGGCAATTCATTCTGAGTACAGAAGTGCCTGAGAGATGTAGCATCTTCTCCTGTACTCACATTGGTACCTGCAAAAGAAGGTGTTAGTACTGATTTAAAAGGAAATTCAAGCTCATTGAAAGTGACACTCCTAGAGATGATGACCTTATAACCATGAGGTTGAATAAGAAGGATTTTGTATCCTTTAACACCATCAGGATAACCTAACATGACTCCCTTTTGAGCTCTAGGGTGCAGCTTACCTTGTGTCACATGTGGATAAGCTGCACACCCAAATGGCCTAAGGTAAGTCATATTAGGTTTCTTTCCAGTCCACATATCTTTTGGTGTTTTGAAATTCACCACAGAAGATGGGGATCTGTTCACAAGGTAGGCTGCAGTGATTACAGCCTCCCCCCACAGAGGGTGTTTTAAACCAGAGCTAACTAACATGCACCTAGTTTTCTCAAGCAATGTTCTATTCATTCTTTCTGCAGTACCATTTTTTTGTGGAGTACCAGGAATAGTGAGATGTCTTTTAATTCCATGTTCTTTACATAAGTTGTCAAAAACAACATTGCAATACTCTAGCCCATTATCAGTTCTAAGACACTTTATCTTTTTACCATTTTGATTCTCCACTAAGTTTTTCCAAGTGATAAAAGTTTGACATGCTTCATTTTTTGATCTCAAAAGATAAAGCCAAACCTTTCTAGAAAAATGATCAACAAAAGTAATAAAGTATCTCTTACCTCCAATGGTTTCTACCTATGCAGGCCCCCAAAGGTGAGAGTGGATATACTCTAGGGGCCTTTCAGCAACATAGGTAGAATTGCTAAAAACATGCTTAACCTTCTTACCAAACACACAAGTCTCACAGAAGTCAAGGTTAAGAGGTTTATGATCTATCAAGACATGTTTAAACAAGTAATGCATGCCATTATTACCAATGTGACCAAGCCTACTGTGCAACAACTGAGTTTGATCTAAGTCCATAGAGCCACCATTACTAGTCACATTTGCTTCAGGTGAGGTCACTATAAAGTAGAGACCTCCCTTTTTAATGCTTCTAATAATGGTGGTTCCATCCTTAATGACATCTCTAACACCATTTTTAACTTGAAAAACACAACCAAGATCATCAAAGACAGACTCAGAGAGAAGCCTCCTCCTAAGTTGTGGAACCCACATCACCTTTTGGAGGAGTGTTACCTTACCATCAAACATGCACATAGGCACACTACCAATACCTTTGATTTCAAGGGAAGTGTGGTCACCTAATTTGACCTCACCTCCATTGAACACCTGCAGATTACTGAAATCAGATTTGTTAGGAGTTGAATGCACAGTACACCCTGAATCAAGGATCCAGGAATCATCAGAGAATTGATAGTGATCAGCAACAAGTAATTCACATGGATATTGAGACTCAAGCACAACAGCAGATTGGTTTTGACTTTTATCTGCTTCATCTCTTTGTTTCTTATGACATTCCTTTATATAATGACCATATATACCACAGTAATGACACTTTCTGTTCTTTTTATCAGAATTTGATGAAGCAGCAGGTTTATCATTATCCTCAGATTTCTTATCTTTTCCCTTATTCTTGTTTTTCTTCTTTTTGCCCTTAACCATTAAAACCTCAGTTTTAGTCTCAGTTTTAGTGTTGCTGGTGTTACCATTGTCAGATTTGTTCTTAAACACCTTAAGACTCTCATTCTTCTGCACAATAGACTCAAGAATTTTATCTTTAGTTATAGAATCCTGACTGTACTGAATAACATCTTTTAACACATCAAACTGAGGAGGCAAAGAGTTTAACAACAAGATAGCCAAATATTCATCTTTAATTGTGTCCTTTTTATCACATCTTTCTAAATCCTGAGTCATCCTCAAGAATTTATCCAAATTTGACTGCAAAGACTGATTTGTGTCCATTTGAAAATTAAACAGACGACACAACATGGCAATTCGACTAGGCAGAGATTTGGTCAGGTAAAGATTTTCCAGGGTACCCCACAACTCTTTAGGGTTAGAAATACTTACAACCTGACGAGCCACGTCGTCAGACAGTCGTATGAAGATCTCTGAATGAGCAGTGTCATCTAAGTCTTTCTTAACTGCATCAGTGGCTCCTTCTGGGTACTGCCCCAGCACAGTCTTCCAGCACTTTTCCTTAATGAGTATGGCCTTAAGCTTAAGCTGCCATATGGTGAAATCAGAAGTACCATCAAATGGTTTGATTCTCATACCATTATCCGCCATTTTTGTACCTGTAAAACATCGCACAGTTAGGAATCGGAATAGGAAAAGCTTGAGAAGAAGACACACAAATAAAAAACCCTAGAACACACAAGGAACTAGGAAGTAACACAAGTAACCAAGGATTGAAGGGAGATCTGGAACTCTGGGAACACACAAACACAGACACAATTTTTTTTTTATGATAAAGAAAAACAAAGACAAACAGAAGCGGAAGCGAAGCGACAACGAGGATACAAAGCGATTTCTAGATCTAAAACCCTAGATCAAAGACCTAGGATCCCAGATCCAGAGAACCGTGCTCTGATACCAAATTGAAGTTTCGATTTTCGCCATAACACACAAGTAAAACGAAGATCGAAAGAGAATATAGCGATTTGTTGACGCAGTTCGGGTAAAACCCTACTCTGCGGGATCTCAAGAGGGGAGATCCGGTCCCAGAGTTCACTATGTTGCAAGAGAAGGTTACAAGCTAAGCACTACGGACAGAGCACCAAAAACTAGCAACCTAAGGAACCTCAAAACCGAGCAAGATGAACAGAAACAAAGGTAAAAGGAAGAGATGCCCCCTGAAAGGCAACCGAGAAACTTCAGAGAAGTTTCCCACGGAGGAAGAGCTTCACAGCCACCGTGCAAGCTCGTCGGACCACCGTCTTCTTCCGTAGCTCACACCAGAGCTCTCTCTTTCTGTTGGCTAGGGTTTCCTAAAACTGAGGCTCAAGGCGCTACAGTAACCAGGGGAACCTTATAAAGCCCTCGCAAAACTAGGGTTACAAAGGATCTCCAAAAGGTCGTCTGTGAAGGGCCCAATACAGAAGAGAACTAAGCAAGCCAATCTGGCCCATCACAAACAGGCTCAGATAACACCTTAGCTCGGAATTGAGCTAAGTGTTAGATTATACATAATATATATACATAAGTGGTGTTCATCATAAGTTAGCCACCAGCTAAGACATTTATAAAATGTCCAAGGGTAACTTTAACCTTATGTGATATCGAAGCTTAGTATATTATATGTATAATCTAAACACTTAACATAAAACCTAAGATTACCAAGTTTAAGTGCTCAATGTCCGAAAGTCTAGCTATTACAGGACAAGATTAATACAACATTTTCATTATATGTATACATACACACACAAAGAGAGATTAGTTGCTACGGGAAAAAAAAATTTGTATATTTGAAAATATGTATTTTTTTAAAAAAGTTTTGAATTAATCCCATTGTTTAAAAAATAGAATGAAATATTATCGTGTAATTAATACATAATGAAATAATATTGTATAGTTAATTTTCATTTTAACAAAGAAAGTTTTGAATTAATTCAATTGGTTAAACATGTAGTATGAAATGGTATTGTGTAAATAATATTAGATAATTTAATTAATATAATTAAATAATATTGTACAAATAATACCTTACAAAAATAATAATAAAATAATAATTTCTTTTTTTTTTATTTTCAACCAAAAATATTAACAAATTCGACAGACAGACATTTGAAAAAAAAAAACTTTAAGGGCATTTAGAGGGGAAAAAAAAAACTCAAAGACATCTGACAAAATATATCAAATTTTCATACAACACGCGAATTATCCGATAGATTAGTATGTACTCATCCTGTATGGCTGTGTAAATTATCCGATCAGCAACACAGTGGCAGCTGCGTAAATTTTCCCCATTCAAAGCCCATTTTCTTAAAGTAACCCCAATGGCTATGGCTGTTGGCTGTGTGCTAATCGATTTCCCAACTACAAATAAGTGAATAGCCAGCAAAGTCTGAACACAAAAAATTCCAAATTCCGCCCTTTCTCACTTGTTTCCTTCCTCCACCTTCCTCCGCTTCTGCGGAAATTATCAGATCGATTCCTCCGGCCGCCGGAAAACCTACTAAATGGCCAACCTACCCCTTTCTGTCCTCCTTATCCCACTCATTCTCATGCCCCTTTTAGTAATTTCACAGACCCTCGACTCCCAACGGTCAGTCCTCCTCTCCATCAAGCACCAATGGGGCGACCACCTCTCCGCCTTCTCCTCCTGGAGCTCCTCCACCTCCCCCTGCACCTGGCACGGAATCAGCTGCACCTCCGCCGGGGTCGTCACCGGAATATTCCTCTCCAACGCCAGCATAACCACCCATATTCCGGCCTCCGTTTGTGACCTCAAAAACCTCACAACCCTCGACCTCTCCTGGAATTTCATACCCAACGACTTCCCCACAGTTCTTTACAACTGCTCTTCCCTGACCCACCTCGACCTCTCCATGAATTTCTTTGTGGGTTCTATCCCTGATGACATCAACAAGCTCTCGCCTTTCCTTCAGTACCTTGATCTCAGCTCCAACAATTTCACCAGCGACGTACCTAAATCAATTGGAGAGTTGAAGGAGCTCAGAACTCTCTATCTCAGCTTTAATTTGCTAGATGGGACTTTCCCAGCCGAGATTGGGAACCTCTCCAAGCTCGAGGATCTTCGGATGGCCTTTAACCCTTTTACTCCCATGGCTTTACCTCCTGATTGGGGGAGGCTGAAGAACCTCAACTTCCTTTACATGAGGGAGTGCAATTTGGTGGGTCGGATTCCTGAGAGTTTTGGTGGGTTAGAGAGCCTTGGGCATCTTGATTTGGTTGGGAATCAGCTAGTGGGTAACATTCCAAATGAGCTGTTTTCACTCAAGGAGCTTAGTTACTTGTATCTGTACAAGAACAAATTATCCGGGCCAATACCCACTTCAATTCAATCTCTCAATTTGACTGAGATTGATCTTTCTCAGAATCAGCTCAATGGCTCAATTCCTGAAGACTTTGGCAAGTTGATGAAGCTGCAGATTTTGAATCTGTTTACTAACAAACTATCTGGGGAGATACCTAAAAGCATTGGGCTTCTCCCTGAGTTGGAGTTCGTCAAGTTGTTTTTCAACAATCTTTCGGGCAGTTTACCTCCCGAGCTTGGCCTTCACTCTACTCTCAAAGGATTGGAGTTTGGGGGGAACGCCATTTCTGGCCCTCTTCCTGAAAATCTTTGCTCTAAAGGAGCCTTAACTGGTATGTGATCTGGTCTTTTTATTGCCTTATTGATATTGATCGATCTTGTTGACATTTCTCGAGATCGTTATGCTAAATTGGGATGATAGGAAGATAGATGTGTAGATTGATCTGGATTAAGCTATCTTTAAATGCTACATCTGAGTGGGGTGATTTGATTGAATCATTGTTGTGACTGGCCTTAATTTTTCAGGTATAACTGCTTTGTCCAATCATCTGAGTGGGGAGATCCCAAAATCACTTGAGGATTGCACCACCTTGCGCATCCTGATGTTCCAAAGCAACAATTTCACAGGGGAGATCCCCTCTGGGATTTGGACTCTGCCCGATCTTTTCAGTTTGATGTTCAGCTCCAATGGCTTCACTGGCCAGCTTCCTGACAGAATCGCACCGAACATTACTCGTGTTGAGGTTGAGGACAACAAGTTCAGCGGCGAGATACCTGCTGGGATAGGCACCTGGGATATGATCGAGGTGCTTAAGGCGGGGAATAACATGCTTTCGGGGAGTCTTCCATCGGGGTTGACTAGTCTCTCGAAGCTTAGCACTCTTTCCCTAGAAGGGAATCAGCTTTCGGGGAAGCTCCCCACGGTGATAAACTCATGGGCATCCCTTGGCAAGCTGGATTTGTCGAGAAATCATTTCTCGGGTCTGATTCCTGGAGCTTTTGGCTCCTTACCGACTCTCAATTACCTTGATCTATCGAGCAATGACCTCTCGGGTGAGATACCAGCTCAGCTTGATCATGTGTCCTTCGTTTTCCTCAACCTGTCCAACAATAAGATATCGGGGGAGGTCCCAAGGTCACTAGATAACGGGGCCTTTGCAACCAGTTTCTTGAACACCAGCTTGTGCGTATCAGATGCAATCCAAATCTCAGGACTACCGAAATGCTCGGTCTCTCTGAGATACTCCTCTAAGCACTTATCTCCCAAGTACTTGGCTGTGGTCCTTGTCCTCGCAGTGTTCTTATTCTTGGTCACCTTGTACTGCACTGCCTATAAAATCAAGGAATTGAGACTGCGGAAACACAATAACGATCTAACGACTTGGAAGCTGACGTCTTTCCAGAGGCTAGAGTTCACTGAAGCCAACATCATATCAAGCTTATCTGAACATAATGTTATAGGATCTGGCGGTTCAGGGAAGGTATACCGGGTCCAAGTGGACGACTCTGGCTTCTCTGTTGCAGTGAAGAAGATTTGGAACAATCAGAACCTCGACAACGCTCAGTTCCTGGCTGAGGTTCAGATCCTGGGGACTATCAGGCACACCAACATAGTGAAGCTTCTGTGCTGCATTTCCAGCGAAAACTCGAAGCTCCTTGTTTACGAGTACCTGGAGAATCAAAGCCTTGATAGGTGGCTGCACGGGAGGAGAAGGCTGGAGTCGGAAGGAAGAGAAGTGCTTCATGTTCTCGACTGGCCTACAAGGCTGAGGATCGCAATCGGAGCAGCTCAGGGGCTGTCCTATATGCACAATGATTGCTCCACACCCATCATTCACAGGGATGTTAAGTCCAGCAACATCCTCCTCGATTCCAAGTTCAATGCCAAGATAGCTGATTTCGGCCTTGCGAAGATGACTGTGAAGCAAGGGGAGCTTCACACGATGTCTAACGTTGCAGGGTCCTTCGGGTATTTGGCGCCAGAGTACGGCTACACGACGAAAGTGAATGAGAAGATCGACGTGTACAGCTTCGGGGTGGTGCTCTTGGAGTTGGCCACAGGGAAGGAGCCCAACAGCGCAGACGAATGCCAGAACCTGGCGGAGTGGTCATGGAAGCATTACAGTGAGAACAAGCCCATCAGCGATGCCCTTGACGAGGACGTCAAGCAGCCTTCCTACATAGGAGAGATGACAGAGGTGTTCAAGCTAGGGATTGTGTGTACGTCTCCGAAGCCTACTTCGAGGCCAACAATGAAGGAGGTTCTGCAGGTGCTTCGTCAGTACAGCCCCTATGAGGACAACACAGGGAAGACGAAGGCGGAGAGAGCTGAGCATGATGTGGCTCCCCTTATCGCGAGTACGAACAAGAAGTATGGGAGTCGGAGGGTAGCACAAGATGCCATCGACATGGTTTGATCTCCCTTGTGTTTGTAAATGAGATGACAACACAACAAAGAGCCTGAAGAAAAGGCATTTCTTAGGTTTGACCCTTGAGTAGTAGTGTTGAGATTATGTATACTTAAATTTTAAGTCTTTGTTTGTATTTTATGTAATGTAATAATAGCTAGGACTTTTAGTAACTATGGGTTACAATGTAAGGTCTGTTGCCAAGTATCAAGTCCAATTGTTGGCCCATGTTGATGATCAGCAACAAGCTGCTAAAGAGTTGAGGCACACTTAATGAAACGTTGTGTTCCACTTAGGGTTTCTTTCAGAACTATTTCGATCTTGAAACTTGATAGATCCTGGGTTTTTGTTCTTAGACCTGTGATTATCTGTGATTACAACTTATTAGATCTATTGAAACTTAAGGTTCACACATTATATTTGTGTTCTTTGTGATATTGCTGAGTTTCTTGAAACTATTTTGTGTGAGGTCTCAATGTTTCTCGAAGAAATTAACCTAAAAGAAGATTAAAGCTTATCTCAACTTCTTGTTTGAGTATTTTTCTTGAGTTATTTATGTCGAAATGGGTGAAAGTGGTTATCATATAAAACCCTATAATCGCACTACTAGCTTCTCAATGTGGCAGGTCAGAATGAAGGCAATTCTCATCAAGGATTAGTGTTGGATAGTTGTGAAGGCCAACTTCCTTGATGGAATAGAGAAAGATGTCATCATCCAAATGGATCGTTAAACTCACAACGAGATAATGCTTAAGTTGTCAAATAAGGTGGCTAGAGAAGTAAAATCATAACCACGACTCTACAATTGTGGGATGCTCTTGAAGAGCTTTATATGGTAAAATCTGTTCCTAGTAGAATTAGGGGTCGTTTGGTATCGATATCAGTATATCAGATATCAGATATCAGCTCTTGATATCTGATATCGGTGTTTGGTACGGGAAGTATATCGATATCAAGTGATATACTTGATATCAGCTATAACTAAAAAAATCCAAAGTGATATACCGATTATTTGGGCGGTATTAGGTGATATCGCTCTCTCTTCTCTTCGTCTGTTCGCTCTCTGCTCTCGCTCGCTCGCTCTCTCTGGCCTCTACGCTCTCTGCTCTACTTCAGATACGCTTTCTTCTCCCCTTCTTCTTTCTCTTCTCTCCTTCTTCTCTCCTCTTTCTTTGCCCTTTGTTGGAATATATGGGCAATCCCAATTTGGGGAATCTAGTGCTAGGGTTGTGAGATTTGTGGATTAGGGTTTGTGCATTCTTTAATTTGGGGGCGATTTTTGGCTTGTACAATTTGAAATCGATTTGTAGATATAGGTTTGGTGTTCTTGGCCTGAAATCTGAAATCGATATGCATCCTTGTACAATCGAAATTTGTGTGGCTTTAACCTTATAGTCAAAATCTGTAGAGCCCTTTGAATAGTCGAAAGCTGTACAATCTGAAATCGGTAGAGTCTGTATGATTTTTCTAGTTGAAATCAAATTTGATATCTAGCCTACCAAACAAGGATATCAAGATATCAGCTGATATCGATATACTGATATCGATATCGATATACTTGATACCGATATCGATATCGATATCTGATATCTTGATATCTATATATCAATACCAAACGACCCCTTAATCTTCTTGTTAGATTATTCAATTCCAAAATGGATTTCCATTGCTCTTTTGCCTAATAATCTGGATAAATTCCATGCTATAACTCGAGATTTTGAAAGATGTGATTATAAAATTGATGAAACCCACCAATGTATTTTATTGCTCAATGATTTACCATCATAGTTTGACATTTTCAAAGACTAGGTAAGCGGCGTTGTCAGTATAATCCGGCATACTTGCTTCACAACATAAGACAACATTCAAGAAAATGCATCTTCTCTCCTGGTTGTCAGTAACAATCAGATTTCCCTCATCTTTTTCGCAGGCTCAATGGTTCTCTCAAACTCCGAATAACTCATCAGATCAACAAACTTGATCGAGCTCTCTTGTCTTTCTCGAATGCTCAGGAGTGTTCCTTTCCATGATTTCACTACAAAATAAAGTTCCACTACTTTAATGATTGAGTAATCATCATGAAAATTTCATTACAAAATATTATACAATTTGTTCTCATTTTATTTATAAGAAACATCATTGAACGCATAATTTAACTCACTATTAAGCCTTAAAAGACTAATTCTCAAAACTATATGATAAAGAAATAAAGCAATTGGGTGGGAACCAAAAGTAGGCATATATGATTGCAACACACATTACAAACGTTTTCTTTTAGAGAAGAAATGTGAATTAAATACTAGGGAAATTCCGTTTGGTACCCCCGAGTTTTTGACAATTCCGGATGGTGTCCCACACTTTTTTTTTGTCCGGATGATACCCCTGAGTTTTGTCAAAAGTCCGGCCCATGCCCAAAACTCATAGTTTCTTCTTTTTAATGAATAAAACCACCCATTATTTTTATTTTTTCATAAATATGCCTATTTACTTTTAACATTGAACAAAACTACATATTAATTAACAAAATTCAACACAAAAGTGACAAAACCAACTTTATTTTTTAAAATTTTACAAAATCACATATTATTTCCAAAATTTTTATTGCAATATTTGTAAATGTGATTGATCAATATTTCCAAATTTTTTATTGCAATATTTCCAAAAATTTTTATTGCAATATTTTTAACACATATTATTTTTCAAAACAATATTTAACTTATATCTCATTAACTTTAAACATTTGTAAATGTGATTGATCAATTTAACCAAATGCTTGATTATAATTTTTTTTAAAAAGAAAAGTAAATTTTATTTATTTATTTTTCTTCTTGTAAAAGAAAAATATAATAAGAGATTAATCATTCTTATTTTATTAGGTTTTATGTATTCCAAACAAAAGAAATGAATAACGCCTTCTTTTATTACACAAGAAATGATTTTGTGCATTTTTTAAAGCATAAAGGGTGGTTTTACACAAAGTATGGTTTTACAAAGTATTTTTTTTATAATGTATAGGTTAACAATTTTTGTTCACATAATAAGATAGTGGATTTGTGCAAAATTTTGTAAATAATGGGTGATTATGTACATGCAATATTTGACAAATAATGAGATTTATTTTTTATAAAATATGAAAAATATGTAACGGATCTTTTGTGTAATGTCAAAAATAATAGTTGATTTTATTCAAAAAAAATTTGGAAAGAATGGGTATTTTTTGCTACAACTTTGGCAATAATGTGTGATCTTATTAATTTTAAAAAATAAAGGTGATTTTGTCAATTTTATTTTGAATTTAGTTAAATGATAAGTAATTTTGTTTAATGTTAAAAGTAAATGGGCATATTTATGAAAAAATAAAAATAATGGGTGGTTTTATTCATTAAAAAGAAGAAACTATGAGTTTTGGGCTTGAGCCGGACTTTTGACAAAACTCAGGGGTACCATCCGGACAAAAAAAAAGCGTGGGACACCATCCGGAATTGTCAAAAACTCGGGGGTACCAAACGGAATTTCCCTAAATACTAAAAGGAAAGCCCTCGTAGCTCATGGCTTGCTTATAATCCATTTAGCTAGGAAAGAGAATAGATCACCCCTACTTCAACATAAGAATTGCCGCAAAGTAATGAATTAAAATAAAAGCACAATTTAATAGAATATTCTCACACTAAATAATGTGAAGAAAGAATCAAAATCAGTTATTTGACAACGAACCACCTTCAGTTATCTTGGGGAGTGAGCTTTAGAATGTAGAGTTTTAAGATGGGAAGTAGTCATAGTTTTCTTCCCTTTCGGATGTATCATCATCAAATATGGCTCGTATTGATTAACAACATCAAAAAGATGCATTCTATATATAGCAATTGACCATGCCCTTAAGGTATTCATAAGGATTTCATTGATCTAAATTATCGAGAATCCCCATCAGCCATGCCTCCTGTCATCACAAGAACTATTCCATAAGAAAAGACGCAAGGACCAGAAATAAGAAATGTCCCAAAACAAAAAATGTGGTCAAAGTAAAAGTCAGTAAACCTTTACGAACACTATAGCCTTACCTGCAAACGTAGTTCACATTCGCTGAACACTCCAATTCTACTTAGGAAGCCAATTATTTGAAGACATTCTTGCAGCTGAAATAATTCATATTTGTCCAAAATGCATTTAGATCATTTCAGGATTTGCCTTGACAGGTATATAAAGTGAAGGCTTTATGAAAACAAGTGTACTCCAGGGTTCATAAATTAAGCAAGGGAAAGGGAAAGAGAGTAATACATAAAGAAGAATTATTTATTTATCTGATGGGTTAAATGTATAAAATATAAGCTCAAATCAAATGTATCTATAGAAGAATTGGTATCTCAAAGATAAAATGGAATGAGAATGAAAAATATTTACATGAAATTGGCAAATTAAAAAATTGGCATACTATGCTAAGAACCACCTGAGTGTTTGACCGAAGTCTCTAGAAGCTAGGAAAGTAGAGATTGAGTAGTATGTCTGACTTCGGCAGACAGATCTTAAATAAGAGGAATTCTTTTCAAGAAAGGAAGAAGCAAAACAAAACAACTTCCATCAGATATTAAGTTCGATTTTAAGGAGAAAATGGACTTGTATAAGAGATTAAAAAGAGAATCTCACTGTGGATGCATTGTTGAAAGCTTGCAAACAAAGGCTTCCAGGTCCAAAGCTTCATCATAATTTCCATTCCTTGCACATCTACATAAAGTTTATTCATAAAGAAAAGCTTTTAATAGGTGCGTTACAAATGAGAAGCTAGCTAAATCATTGGCAGGTGTTCAAGGGCATAAACTTTGTACCTTACACCTCCTAGCCAAGTTTATGGCATCTGATGGGCGTGCATCAATACTGAAACTCTCAAGCCGGTAGGACAATAGACATTAGAATAGAAACATAAACAGATGTTCTTAATGTTTGAACAAAAATAAAACAGTGAAAAATCACTGAAACTTTTAATACTTGTTAGAAGGTAATAAGGAAGATGTAAGAATAATGTTACATGATACGAGATTCGATTCGAAACGGAGTACGAATACAGATACGGGATTCGTTACTCCTACCGAATCGGATACGATGGCATATTTTTGCTTTTATGTTTTTTAAATAAAAGTATAAGATATCATGGTTAAAATATTAATATCAAGTTGAATGCACACATAAAAAAGAGTGAAATTGAATGCATTTAAGGTAATGTTGAAAATAAAAAAATGACATAAAAAAAGGTGAAATTGAATGGGAAAAAACAGATGAATCCACAGTCTCAATTGAATAAATTAGGTCACCCACACTCCTCCCTCATTTACGCACAGCCTCCCCTCTCTCTCTGTGCACGCCGCTCCTCTCTCTCTGTGCACGCCGCTCCCTGCTATATCCTCTCTCTCTATAGAGGCCGCTCCTGCTCTCTACTTTCTCTCTTTGTAGAGCCCGCTCATCTCTCCTCTAGTCCTCCCTCAAAATCGAGTTCGATATGGGATTCGTTGCCATGAACGAATCGATACGAGTATCCTCTCGATTCGGACACGAAGTATCCGATTCGAGATTCGCACTACCGTATCCGTATCCCTACTTCTATGTGTAAAAGATACATTGGTAAAATAGATTCTTGCATAATATGTATTGATCACTCTTTATGTAATTTTCACCATATTTACCTGACATTATAATAAAGACAAAGAAAACAGGACAAGATTAGACTGAAGAGAACCATAATGCAACACAAAAGCTGTAATAAAAATTCTTCTCAACCTCTGTTATATCAGCAACAACCTTATAGCCTCTTAGGATTTCAGAACTTATTGTAATCAAATTTTTATTAAAAAAATCATCAAATTTATTGTAATCAATAGTTCCTTGTCTCTTAAATAAAATACTAACAAGCCCTAAATGAATGCTAGAAAACTATGACCTTACCATATTCATCAGCCATGTCAAGAATATGGTAAGGCTAAATTTGATTCCAAGGATGAGACTTTCATAGTAACGTATACATACATGGTAAGGTAAGATAGGCCCCAACAAATAATAAAGAAGTTATGCAAACTTTTAATTGCAGCAACAAGGTTCTTTGAGTTACTCAAGTACTGATAGAGCTTTAAAAGAGATCAGTTGGCATAAAGACGACTAAACAAATGTTAGATTACTGAAATCAAGAATATGAGAAGGCTTCCATGATACAATTTCTCCATTTATGTTGTTTCCATCAACAAAACCAGCTTTTTTCATGATCAGAAGCTGCAGAATCAGTTAAAGGCTCCATATAAACATTGTCATCCTTTATATCAGAATGTATTCATGAGCAACGTTTGTCCTGCACGACAAAAATCAGCAAATGAATTTGCAAGCATGGATTCACTATATAGACCAATTAACTAAAGGCAGTACAAATTAAGTGGGTAAAAGCTAGTGGACAGCACAAATAATCGATAATATGAGCTAAACCAATTTACTTAATTCATGGAAAATTGAAGTTGTTCGATCATTTGCAAACAAATAAAAATAAATTAAACAAGATTGAGGGTCATCAACTGTTATTGAATTGAGTTACACAAATCAATTTCTAAGATTCCCAATAATTCAAACAACGTACAGAAACATGTATCCAATTCCAGTTTGAATTGATTCCCAAAATGTGGGTTTGGATCTGCAACACTAAGATCAGCTCAATTTAGGATCCCTCCAAAATACCTTCTTTTGATCTCTAATACTCACAAGCCATGTTATGTATAGCTCCTCTTTAGTCTTTACCTTAATGCATGCTAACTACTCAGTACTCACCCCTTTTTTGGGAGACATTTCCTCCTAATGACACCAACCTGCTGACTACTCAACCCGAATGCCTTCTCTAAAACTTCATCTTTCACCTCCGATCCAAACAATGCGTTGGGGATCCTCAGTATCCCTGGATTCTAGCTGTTAAAGTTTCCTATGATGGTCACCATCGACTTCCCCACGTTCAACTGGAAATGAACAAGCCCCCTTGGGTAAATCATCACCTCTCCCACCTCCAACACCTTCGCATATACACTATTCGTGGTATCTGTAAAGCCGGAGTAGATCTGACCCGTCACCACATAAGCTACCTCTGTGGCCCTGGGGTGGAGGTGCGGCACATTGAGCCCACCGGGCTTCAGATCAGCCCTAGCAAACGACACCCTTGTTGACATTCTTGTTTTAGCAAGATAAACAATATTTTCATTCCTGTTTCCATTACTTGCTAAGTTGTCATAGCACAATGGGCATAATAGTTGTAACACATAAGATAAAGAAGAAAACCTAATAATTTGCCTTTTGTTTTTGTACATGGAAAGAACATACAAATACAAAAACTCCAAACCATAAAATAAATAAAGTAGATTATTAAGGCTGAACCTACAAACATATCTTATGGACTTGATAGACCAAATACTGCTGAAAATTTCTTGTAAATAAAGCGAAACTGTATATGAGAATCTTAAATTACGAATAAACTATCTTCAATTTACAAATGACTTGATGTTACTCTATAAAGCAAATGAGAATTCAATTGATAAGACCAGGAGGATTTTTAAAAATTTCTTAAAGTGTAGAGCAAATTCCAACTACTCATTATAGAAGTTAGTGATGAAATCAATCAAAAAATTAAGACCAGAATAAGCTTAGAATTTGGTATTATACTACTGTACCAAAGAGATACTATGGCACGAAATGGCTGAAGACCGCCAAATGTCTGTGGTCAAAATAGAGAGCAGAAATAGGTATTGGACTTCCAACATCTGCCTTGGACAAGGAAATGAAAGCAATAACTCAACCTAAATACATTGCTCATCAATTTATATCCTTCCCAGGAGTATCCTAGAGGGTATACAATATCCATGACAGATTTTCTTTGGGGGGCAAATGAGACTTGCAACAGAAGCCCCCAATGGGATGAGACATTTACTAGGTGGCAGAGAGATATAAGAAGCTATATAAAACTGTGCTAATTTTGGAAAGCACACTGGATGTATCTTCCATAGAAGTCACTGTTTGATCAATTGGGTTTAATGAGATTTATCTTTTTTTTTTAATCTATTTCATCATTTATCCTATTTAGCTATAGAATGCAATGATCTTGCTTTTTTACCTCAGTGAAGTAAATTGAAAGTCCTCGAGAAATTATAGCACAAACAAAAGCTTTCACTTGGGGAATAACCTGATGAGAAAAAAAAATACATTAGATCGTTGTTTGTAAGAGAAATACTAAATTAAGACAAAAATAAAGGCTACCAGTTGAGATAGAAACAGTGAAATTCCTTTAAGTGATATCTATTCTAAATACTTAATCACTACAAACAAAAGATTTCACTTAGGGAATAACCCGACGAGTAAACAAATAAATTAGACCGTTACTTGTAGGAGAAAGACTAAATTAAGACACAAATAATTACAGGCTGCTAGTTGAAATTATTTTCAAATACAAAAGTTTAATTCCTTAAGTGATATCTATTCTAAACACTTCATTACTAATGCATGAAAATAACAAACAGATTGAACAGTTCAAGATTTGTAAGATCATTTTATCCACAAAAGGGTACTAATTTTAATGTCCTCAAAACGGGTCATTCAAATAAGTCATTGTCCTGCACAAAATACATTAAAAGTAGAATAATACCAAAGAACAGAACAAAATAAATGACTATATGTTTTGAAAACCTGAAAATGACCTTAAAAGTACGATGAGAAGTTTTGCAAAATAAAAAAATCGTTTGGCATACGTCGCATCATCTAGAGGAGCAAATACCCGGATAATATCACAGCTCTGTTTAAGGGGCAACTCTTTCACAAGGAGCAATCAGCCATGTGTTCCCAAGGATGCAGCCAGGAAGCGAAAATGCCGCTCTCTGCCTCTTCCATTAACTGTTTTGGTTTCCAGGAACCTCAATTAATGCTCCAGCACATACAAATTTGAAGTATAATCATTCATAGCCAACACATGATGAAGTATAAAAGGTTCAAAACCCAGTGCACAAATTTGAAGTCTAAAAACTAAATAAGAAATACTCAAATGGAGGAAAACGAGCAAAAACCAGCAACTCCCCAAAAGTATACAAATCGACCAGAGAATGATAGAAGTTCAAAACTTGATCGATAAAAAAAAGCCGAAATCTTAAATCCCCATTCCTAAATTTTCAAATTTTATTACCCATCATATCTAAATGTTGTCTACCCAAAGAAAGAGTCCAATTTATCTTATCGTCTATCTCAGCCAAATAGATCTCAAGATACTCCATTTTGGACGAATTACAAACACTATCCTCAACGAATTGTCAAATTCCTTTTCTTTTAATTGGGGGAAATCATCATTTTGTAAAAGAGGAAATCATAAATTGAAAACATCTCAATCCTGTAGGGCACCAGCAAGATCATATCTAAATGTTATTCACCCATAGCAAGAGTCCAATTTCATCTAATAATCTACCTGCCAAATAGATCTCAAGACTCAAGTTACTGCATTTTTTGATTAATTACACTGTCCTCAACAAATGCATTCTCGTTCAATACAAAAATAATCATTTTGTACAAGAGGAAATTGTACATGTGCGGCATTTCAATCCTAGAGGTCACCAGCACAATCGTATCTAATTATCTAAATGTTGACCACCCAAAGCAAGAGTCCATTTCTATCTGATCGTCCACCTCAGCCAAAAAGATTACTTCATTTTGGACGAATTACAAACTGTCCCAGACAAATTCCTTTCCTTCCAATAAAAAAATCATCATTTTGTACAAGAGAAAGCCCTACATCGACAACATTTCGCCTCCCCTAGAAGAGAGAAAATATCAAACTCTAAAGTCTCCTCTCAGCTGAACAATAATGGATGATATACCAATCTCCATTGAATCCACCTTCCTCCATCCACCAAAAGACGGAGGAAATTATCAGTAACACCGAGATCTAACAAAATCAAAGAACGCAGACTCGTTTCCAGCAGCTAAACAACACAAAAACTCGACAAGAGAGAAAAAGAGACTTACTTTCTCAAAGCAGGAGCCATCTTATTCGTGAGAGTTCCAGCGACGATCATGCAATTAGACTTCCTAGGGCTAGGCCTGAAAATGACGCCGACTCGATCGAGATCGTAGCGAAAAGCGCCGGTGTGCATCATCTCTACGGCGCAGCAAGCGAGACCGAAGGTCATAGGCCAGATTAAGCCACGTCGCGCCCAGTTCTGCAGATCGTCGACCTTCGAGATCACAAACTCCGCTGCCTTCGACATCTCGGCGCCTGCAACGCATCGGAGAAATCGAGAGACGGAGAAGGTGTCATACAGGGTGAGAGCAAGCGGAAATACCAAAAAAATCCCTAAATTGTATGATGAAATAAGAAAGAAAGGAGGGGCTAATAAGTAAATATACTTGATGAACAGTAAAATCAAACTTGAGCTTTTATATGCTAGTTATAACCCCGTGTGCGAATCCTTTTACTTGGTATAATGCAATGTATTTACAAATTACAAACATTAGAGTTCAAGAAGGAACCGAATGACGTCAGGTGTTCCTCGGATTTGAGATTGAAACAAGCATGTGATGATTTTGTGTACCATGAAGCAACCTATAAGAAGAAAAAGAGAAAGCTTGAGAAACCAGTGAATGGAGAATCAGTATCCACTTTATGGATGTCTTCCATGGCGTATTTCCCACTTGTCTTTAGATCAACAAGAAAAGGAACCTGGTCGCTGACCTTCTGGAAGTCGTCAAGAGTTAATTACTTCCCAATCCACTTCCAAATTCCAATAGATTCTCAGTGATGCAAATTCTTGCTAATCCAATCCAGATAACTGGTTGACGCTAGGTGCTCACCCTTTTTGCTATGGGGATGGATAGGTTACCTTGCAATAGCAATCAAGTGCAGGACATCATTAACTTTGATGACATTTTTTTTTGGTGAGGTAACTTTGATGACATTAAACATAAGATTGGGAAAAAAAATTCCAAGACAGAAAAAGAATAATAAAACCTGCAGAAAACTTGAACAAAATCTAGATGGTAAGAAAACTGCATACCTCTAGCAGGCTATCCTTTGCATGCTCAAGCTTCTCAAGCTCCATAGAAATTCTTGTTTCTTTTGTTCATCTTCAAACTTTTTTACCTACCAATAAAAACGCAAGGGGACAAAAGTTTAAGCAGGAAACAAAGAATTACATATCTAATTATATTGTACTTTTTTTTTTCAGAAATACGTACAGGCTAGCAAGGGTATAATTGTACGCAACCATTGGTTAGTAAAGCATAAGCAAAATTGTGCTAAGAAAACAATGAAAAGATGAAAAATCTCATCCACACTTCTCACTTTAGCTGTTATTGCTTTCTCAGTCTGCACAAACTTGTATCCTTTTGTCCTTTTCATTCACAAGGGTCTGATATTCAGCATCCCCTGTTGCCTTGTTTTCTGCAAAGAACATCTTAGGCATAAGAAATGTTTTGCAAATGACCTATCCATTGCCAAAATCAAATACAGATATACCTTGTTGACTGCCCTCTAGGTGTTTCATCAGATCATGGATCTTTTAGCTCTCCTCCTCCTTCTTAGAAGGCAATTCCTTCTCTATCAGCAGTGATTCCTTATCCACTTCTCTTTCAACACCATTTCCTTCTCCTCTCGTAGAATTTAAAAGAGGGGTGGAGCAAAGGGATTAAAAAGCAAATAAATAAAGAGCAAAAAATCAGTACTTGGAACTTTGTAAATCCTATTGTATTCCATTGTTATGAGTCCTATAAATAAATCTCGGAGCAACTCTCAGAATCTGGCTGTTGTGGGCATCTCAATCTGAGATTGTGCTGAGAGAGGTTTGAACTCTAGAATTGACATTTGTGGAACCATGGAAGAGGACGAGGAGAAACTAAACCTCCATGAGGATTGAGGAATCGGCTTTGCTTTGACCCATTTATTGGATTTTACTCACGATATGAATTAAAGACAAGCAGTGCAAAAGGTCAAACAAAACACCAAGGAATACAGGTAAGGATTATATTCTTAAAAATTCATTATGCTGAAATTAATTCTTTTAAAACTGTTTGAGCTACTATATATTACACACAAGCATATATTTTAGCATTTCAGCATTTTTTTAGCATTTCAGCATTTTTGAAAAAAAAAACTCCATTTTTAGCAATTCCGGTGTCGAAGTGATGACGTGAAAAGAAAAAGAAAAAAAAACAACAATTTCTGCAACACGATTTCAACAAAATTATTTTTTATTAGCAAAATTAATTATGTTGAAAAGCGGAAATTAATCCTTATAAATTTGTATGGGCTACTATATCTTACACACAAGCATATATTTCAGCATTTCTCTGGGAAAAAAATCCGATTTCAGCAAATTCAGAAGTGGTGATGCGAAAAAAAAAAAGAAAAAAAAGCTACTCTGGTTTCAGCAACACAGTTTCAGCAACTCCGGTTTCGGCAACGCGAAAAAAAAACTGGAAAAAAAATGAAACAACGGTTGCTGAAACCGTATGTGCTGAAACAGGAGTTTCCGCAATTCCGTTTTAGCAACTTTGGAAACGCAGAAAAAAAAAATCTGATGAGGCGGGAGGGGGGCACATGGGGCACGGGAGGGGGGGCACAGGGGGCGGTGGACATTTAGCTAATTTGGAAGAGGTGGGAGACCCTTTCCTAATAAAGGCCAAAAATTAGGACATCGAGGTAATCACCCCCTCATATGAATCTTCATCTTACTCCCTTTTTTTTTTTTTACAGTAGGCAAGAAATAGGCAGACTTTACAGAAGTAAAGTACCACCATGATCATCCTCACGGATGATGTTATAAAGCTCCCTAAAACTAGGGAAATTACTAATCGTACAAGTACTATTAGACTTAGCTATGAAATCCGCTGCCTTGTTTGCTTCCCTGTAACAATGTCTGAACTCTATGCTGTCAAAGCTCAAGCTAAGGTTCTTGATAACCCCACTTCCCTCAACACTTCCCATCTGAGATGACTTCTGTCATTAATGTTGTTGATCACTTCTAGGCAATCTCCTTCCACTATGACTCTCTTGAAGCCTCTGAAAGATGCTAATTTTACCCCTGCACAGAAAGCAGCTGCTTCGGCCTGTATAGGGGATGAAGCTGCTAGTTTCGACTGAAAAATATCAATCACCGATCCCGTGTGATCCCTGATGATCACCCCCACCTGACACACATCCGTGTGCTTTGGTGAACCATCCACATTTATTTTGTAGGTAGCACTAGGCGGCTTTGTCCATTTCGAGTTGCGTTTCCTTCTAGCAGTATAGTTGGGCTTTGGGGTTGTGTTATCCTTAGCTGCCATCCAGTCAGCATAGTCTGCGGAAGCTTGTCCAGCAATTATTCGTTGAGTTACTTTATTATTTCTAAAGATTCGTTCATTCCTAGCTTCCCAAATTTTTTGCCAAATAAAGCAGAGCTCCTCAAGTTCTTTCTTGCTGTTAATCTTGTTAATGATGTCTTCGATGTTATTACAGTGGGTTGGGAGCAATTGGTTTCTTTTGCCCTTTAATTGCTCATATGTCGCCACCGTGACCCTTGTGAAAGGGCAAAGTATAAAAAGATGGTCGGAGTTTTCATGTTGCATATCGCAAAAGCAACAATTGGGTGGAACTCTATTGAAATATCTGTTTAAACGCTCCTTTGTCGATAGACTGTCAGACATTATTTTCCATAAAAGATTCTTTATCCTGGGCGTGAGATTAAGTTTCCATATCCAACTTAGATTTAGGTGATTGTTGTGGTTATGGTGGATAGGGATTTGTCTCACCGATCTGGTAGAGAATTGACCATTCGAATTATATTTCCAAATTAATTCATCCGCCACCTCCCAGGTAGGAATTTTGATTTTGATAATTTGATCTACGATGTTGGTAGGAAAAATCTCCTGAAGCAGATCGACATCCCAATCTTTATTGCTATTAAAAAGATGTTTAAGCTTGAGTTTAGAGTCAAAATGTTGTTTGTAGGCTGAGAGGTTGTGCCCCCAAAGCCAGGGATCATGCCAGACACTTATCTTCTCGCCATTCCCTACAATCCAGTGAAGGCCCTTGATGAAGTTGTCACGTAAGTGAAGAAGTCTGCCAAATTGCCAGGAAGCATTTTGAGTAGACCTTTCCATTAAACTTTCTTTTTGTAGATACTTTTCTTTGATTATTTTGACCCAGATATTGTTTGGTTCATTGCAAATCTTCCAAAGAAGTTTCATTTGAAGACTTATGTTCATTTCTTTAGCCAGTTTTAGTCCCAGTCCACCTTGTTCTTTGGGCTTGCAGATTTTATCCCAACTGATCAAGGGCGTATATCTTTCAGATTGCAGCTTATTCCAAAAGAAGTTCTTTTGGATTTGGCCTATCTGATTTAGGATTCCTTTTGGGAGAAGGAAATTTTGCATTAAATAATTAGTTTTTGAACTAAGATTTGCCTGGATAAGAGTTACTCTACCTGCCTGACTAAGCGAAGTGGCTTTCCACTTTGAAAGTTGTTTTTTGAGATTTTGAATGGCGTCGTTAAAGATTTCATTTTTCACCCTTCCTCTGACAATCGGGATTCCTAGATACTTCTCAAGCGTTCTAGAGATGGATATATTCATCTGCCGGGCTAGAGAGCTAGCCAGATTTTGATTAGTGTTTTCAGACACCTGGAGAGAGCTTTTGTTATAGTTTATAGTTAGGCCAGAGAGGTTCGCAAATTTGTTAAGCATATTTTTGATCGTATCAAGGCTTTTATGTGAGGCTCTTGCAAAAATTAGAGTATCATCAGCAAAAGTGAGGAAGGGAATTGTCATACCATTTTTAGTTAATTTGATTCCCACTAAAGCATCATCATGGTTGGATTCCTCAATAAGTTCTCTAGCTAAGTTTTCCATGACTAGGATAAAAATATAGGGGGCTAAGGGATCACCTTGTCTAATTCCTCTTCCTGGTTTAAAGGAGTTGCCAGGTCTGTTATTGACTAGTACTGAGAAGGTAGTGGTGGTGATGCAGTTCATAACCCACTTAATCCATTGTGAGTCAAACCCAAACTTTGTCAGGGTAGCCTTAATGTAGTCCCAGCTGATTCTGTCATATGCTTTTTCCAAATCTAGTTTTATGGCCATCCAACCATTTCTACCTTTCTGTTTGTGGAAAGTATGAAAAACTTCATGAGCTAGAAGAGTGTTATCTTGAATCGATCGTCCTTCAACAAAAGCACCTTGAAAGGGATTAATTAATTTGGGTAAGATCGGTTTGAGCCTATTTGCAATAATTTTGGATATTAATTTGTAGACGGTGTTGCAAAGACTGATAGGTCTGTAGTGATTAATATTAGTCGGGTTTTCAATTTTGGGGATGAGGGCTATGAAAGTTTGGTTGATTTGAGATAGCAAGCTTCCAGAGTGGAAGAAAGATTTGACAGTTTTACAAAGAGAGGTGCCTATGGTGCTCCAGTAGTTAATGTAAAATTCTGGGGGGTACCCATCAGGACCCGGGGTTTTATCATCTGCCATTTTCATAAGGGTATCCTTAATCTCCTTGTTCGTAGGGTTGGTAAGCAGTCTTACATTGTCCGTTTGGGTGATTTGGCTGTGGATGTGTGAGATGTCACTACTAGAAATTGAAATCCTATTCTGGGGTTTGAATCTATCTGCCATTTCATCGGAGATTTGGTTGGCTATGTCCTGTGTGTTAGAGAGTTGAATTCCATCCTTGGTAGTAAAATTATTTGTATAGTTCCTTGAAGATTTGATTTTTGCCATAGTTTGATAGTATTTAGAGTTTCTATCTCCTAAGAGCAGATGCTTGGCTTTAGCCCTTTGTCTCCAGAACTTAAGATTGTACTCTAGGAGAGCCGATCTCTTCTGCTCAAGTCTTGTGAGTTTCCTGGTGTCGCCAGCTGAAAGGGTACCCCAAGGCAGTTGAAGCTGGAAATTGTGGATCTCATTTTCAACAGCTTTGAGTTGTTTTTGGATATTGTTTTTAGCATTCCTTTTGAACCAGTCTTTAATGTTTTTTTTGAGAAGCTTCTGTTTTTGCATGAAGGAGTAAGCAAAAGAGCCAGTAAGTTTGTTACTCCAAGTCCTGGCAACAAGAGAGTTAATGGCAGGATTTGACGTCCAAGCCATTTCAAAACGGACAGGTGTACCTTTAGAAATCTTAGCTAAGCCTATTTGGATGGTGATAGGGCAGTGATCTGAGGAATAGAAAGGTAGGTGATGAGTGCTAAGAGTTTTGAAGTGTAGAATCAGGTCTTGGTGTGCTAGAACTCTGTCAAGTCTTTCAAAGGTGTTATTGGCAATGTTTCTTCTATTTTTCCTCCAAGTAAAGGGAGAACCAATGAAAGGAATTGTATGGAGATTAAGGTTTTGTTTAATTTCCCTAAGTCGATGAAATCTGGCTACTGTTGGAGGGCAGCCTCCAATCTTTTCTGTATCATTTTCCAAATCATTTAAATCACCTATGACTAAGATAGGAAGATTATATTTGTGGGCATTGTTAGTTAAATCAATCCAAAAAGCTTCCTTCTCGTGTTCTATGGAAGGGGCATATACAAAGGTAATAATAAACTTCATTTGATCAATGCTAATCTTTAACATACAAAATCTTTGGTTTGTTTCTAGGATTACAGACTCATCTAGAGTTTTGTATTTTTTAAGCAGGATCCAAAGGCCACCTTTGGTTCCAGTCGAAGGAATGGTTATAGCTTTGTTAAAGCCAGCAGAGTGGATTTGGTAATCAGAAGGTGGAACTATTGATTTTGTTTCAGCTAGAGCAAGAATATCAATCTTATTATTGTAGCTAATCAGGTTTATTTCTTGCCACAGTAGAGGCCTCTTAGATCCTCTAATATTCCAGTAGGCTGCTCTAATCATTCATATTCTCTTGAGCTATGCTACATAGCTTACCAGCACTAGTGTCATTCATTTTCGTGTGAATTTGCTGGATTTTGAGGTAGTATCTAGTTATGTAAAATGTACAGAATAGATAATAATCCAGGAGCATTTCATTATCAACTGAATGCATTATAGGACAGATTGAGTTTTTACCTATAGAGAGGATAGCTGTATAGAGGTAGAGGCCAAGAGCCTTTTGATTCTGGAGCATTCCTCAGCTGTTGGTGAGCCTAGTGGAAGATAGTTGTGTTTTGCATCTGTGTTTTGATAAAGGTTTATGTTCAAAATGTTGGGTATGACAGGTTTGTTTAGAAGGTTGGGTTGGCCATCCCCCACAGCAAACACACAATGTCTCGTGGGAGTTATAGCCGAGTTTTGTCTAGAGTTTTGATCAGAGATCATACCTTTGAGGCCAGTCAAGCTGTTGCAAGGATCCACCAAGTGTCTAGTGAACCTTTGGTGGCAGCTGTAAAGTAGGATCAGAATGAGAATATATTGACAGATAGTAAAATACTCGAATAACAGTATAATATGACAGTAAAGCTTGGGAATAGAAACAGTGAGGTAGAGATAAATATAGAGATAGACATAAGATTTCCTTAAAACCATCACAAACAAGTAGCTCCCGCCAAGGACAAGCCTTGGGTGAAGCCACCAAACCAAAGTCTTAGTAACTGGGAAATGGAACACAAGCCAGGAGACATCAATAGTAAACTGAAAACTAATAGCAGCATTGATCAGGGAGATATGGACATTATAATGTCTAGTATTATTCTGGTAGTGATGACCACCGAAGTGATCAGACATCAATCCCTGGATCATAAAGGACCTCATCATCAGGTATTCTTCTTCTTGGACTTCTTGGGGACTGGTGTGTTGTTCTCATTTTGTTCAACTTCTTCCTTCCTCTTGCTCTGATCATTGGACTGAGACATTTCAGCATCTTCCTGGGAGTGGATGACAATGCCACCCATTCTTTTGACAACAGAGTTGTCAGATTTGAGAGAGTGATGAGATTCTTCAGATTCACCACTAGTATCCACCATCTTGCCTTTCATCTGAGCTCTAAGTAAGTCTTCATAAGCATTTTCAGTGAGAAAGTTAGCCATAGAGGGAGCAGAAGTGGTCATGATAGTTTGGAGGATGGAAGGAGCAATCACAAAGGGAGGATCAGAAGAACCAGCCGACAGTTTAGCAACATGTGCATTGTTAAGGGCAATAAGGTGGTTGATCAGTTCAGTGGGATAGGAAGGGATTGGGAGCTGGGAAGGGTGATTCTTAGGGGGAGCATGGCTTGATCTAGAGCTAGGGAGAAGTCCAAAATCCCCCTGTCTTGGCTGCATAGCCTGAGAGACAGCAAGATCAGGTTCCACAGTGGGGTGATGAGGGAGAACACTGGGCATGTTGAACAATCTAGGTTCAGTTCTAGTGGAGTTGAAGGTGGCTGGGAGAGCAAGGAGATCAATGTTGGGGTTTTCTTCAAGCACAAGATTAAATTTCCTAGGTCTAGGGGCATTAAGGGGGCAGTCATCATAAGAGTGATCATAGCCACCACAGCACCCACAACCATCAGAAAAGTCTTCATACCAGATTCTCAGTTTGATGGAGATATTCTCATTTTTCCTAATATGGACAAAGGTGACAAGCTTGGAGAGAAGGGAGACATTGACACAGGCTCTGGCAAAGCGCAGCTTATTGCGGATATTGGACACTTGATCAATTCTAATCAAGGATCCAACACCCCCAGAAGATAGAATAAAGGCAATGGCTTCAGCTGTATAAAACTGATGAGGAAGGCCAGGAATCCTTACCCAAACATCGACATTGATGGTATCTTCCTCCATGGGGTTGAAGGTGTCTGACCAGGGGTAGATTGCCATGAGGGATCCCTGAACATGATAGGGTCTGTTGCTCCAAACCACTGCTCGGTCTTCTCTGTTGGCAAATCTGAGGATAAACCAATCGTTGCCAATCGTATCTATCCCCTAGCCGCCTTTCAGATTCTTCCATTCAACCTTCATTTTGCTAGAAACTTGCTTGAGATCAACTGGAGACTGGACAAAGCGCCCCACCAAACTGAATTCAGCAAGCTTGGTGTGAAGATCTTTCACTCCAGGGACAGAATATGGATCACTAATGTTGCTCAGAGCATGAGGGTTAGCATCCACTGGGAGGGCTGAATTCAGAGGAATAGCATGAATGGGTTGGGTTTCAGCCTGTTGTGAGATCAAGGCCTGGGTGTCAAGAGCAAGAGATAGAGTGGGTTCCGACATCTGAGTGGAGATAGGCAAGGTGATCATTTGGGAAGGAATGGGCATATTCTCAAAGTAGATACCCTGCCTGGCATTGCTAATAAGAACATCCATGAAGGATTGTTGAGCATCCATAGACAGATAAAAGCAATTGAAGACAAAATTGGGGGAAGGGAGAAGGAAGCGTGGATGAAGCTGAGTTACATGCATTGTATTTATACTATAATAGAAATGAATATTTCTAGTGAAAAACTCAATGGACAGAGCAGTATTGGTTCTAAGGGGTTCAAAATACTCACACTTACCCAGACTTGTAGATGTAATCATGCTTTTCCTCCAAGGTTTAGCGGCCAAAGTATTAGATCTTAGGCTCCATCCGTCCAAGTTCATCCTCTCACTTAGGCATTGCTTGTTGGAAAGGAGAAAATCTTCTCTTTTGATCTGGGAATCTGTTACCAAGGCAAAGATCATCACCAGAGAGAGGGATTGAGGCTGTAATTGATGGTTAGCCGCCTTCAATTGACCAATCCGGATTCCTGCATGACAATCATTGCTAGATAAAGTAGGATTAGTAATGTAATGATGAGTAATTTTAGGCAATAGGTAATTAAACTTGTTAGATAAAGTTTTAAGAGATCTGTTGGTTTTGTAAAGGTTTTGTGAAAAAGGTTTGGGGTGCCAAAGCGCCATTTTCGCTTGGAATTGGCAGCATGCAGTTAATCCTTGTTGGTGATTAATGCATTGGCAGTGAATGTTGTTATTGATCCAATCCAAGCACGCATGCTTTTCATGGCTCCGAGAGGTTTCCGACTCAAGGGATTTGGTGGGAGATTTGGACTCTAGAATTAGATAGGAGTTGGGTGTAGGGTTGGTGGTATTCGATTTAATCCAGAGATTATACATATACTTTGTTTGCATCTGGAGATTCAGGTGAGGTGATGTTGGTCTTGCAGAAGGCCACACAAGGCAGCCATTGCAAGACCAAGCAAGCACAGGCAACCTAACGAAGAACACAATGGGGAAGAACAGGGGGGGCCAAAATTAGAACAGGGGGGCAGAAAGGGAGTGTTTTTGATCTTAGAATAACTTGCCATCCCCAATTCCGTCTTTCATCTTACTCCCTTGATTCATTATTTACATTTGTTTTAAATTTAGATTTTTATGCAGTTTTAATTTATGATCAAATATATATTGTTTGTTTACACCAACTTCCTTTGAAGTCTATGGAGATTCAGGTTTAGCTGTTTCTTTATTGTGTTGTGTCCGGTGGCGAAATTAGACTCTCGGTGATGAGGGGGCCGAAATTTTACATTATATTTTTTTTGTTTATCAAGCACAAAATTTTTAAAAAATATTAAAAAGGCAATAAATTTGTAGTTTAAATATGCAATTTATTTATGAAAAATCGGAAGAAAAAAAGGGGACATAGTAAAAAAATGTGGATTTTTTTTATCATAAGTAAAAGTGTTTCAAAATTTTTGAAAAAAAAACTATAAAATTATAGTTTAAATGTTTAATTTCTTTAAAAAAATCGTAAAAAAAAATTGAATGTATACTAAAAATTTCTTGAAAAATGATTTTTGTTTATAATAAAAAAGCATTGAAAAAACTATAAAATATTAGTTTAATGTTTAATTTTAAAAAAATCATCGATACAAAAATTGTCCAAACTAGAGGTATGAAGACTTGAATCTCTAATCTCTAAATTAAAGTGTTTACCCTTTTAAAACTAAATTATTTATTATTTTACTCTTTCTTTATTAATATCATATATAATTATCTATATAAATAGTACTACATATATATTTAGTATTTACCCATACATTACAAAAAAAAAAAAAAATGCTTGTGGGGGCCAGGGCCATCCCTAGCCCCAAGGTAGTTCCGCCTCTATTGTGTCTCTATGCGAATTGTTAAATAGGATTTGATCAATTTATTAAATGTTTTTCGTTTCGGCTATATACACCGCAATATAAATAGTACTACATATATATTTAGTATTTACCCATACATTACAAAAAAAAAAAAAATGCCTGTGGGGGCCAGGGCCATCCCTAGCCCCAAGGTAGTTCCGCCTCTGTTGTGTCTCTATGCGAATTGTTAAACAGGATTTGATCAATTTATTAAATGTTTTTCGTTTCGGCTATATACACCGCAATATAAATAGTACTACATATATATTTAGTATTTACCCATACATTACAAAAAAAAAAAAAAATGCTTGTGGGGGCCAGGGCCATCCCTAGCCCCAAGGTAGTTCCGCCTCTTTTGTGTCTCTATGCAAATTGTTAAACAGGATTTGATCAATTTAATAAATGTTTTTTGTTTCGGCTATATACACCGCAAATCCACACGTTTTTAAGGACGTGCATGCACGTCTTTAATGACGTGCTTGCACGTCGTTAACAACGTGCAATGGTGGAAACCTCCAAAGCGTGGCTACGTGCACGCACGTCCTTTTTTTTTTTTAAGAAAACGTGCATTGCACGTCGATAAGTACGTGCAAAGCACGTCCTCTTAAAAACGAAAAAAAGAGCCCCTTCGTCCCCAATCCACTGCAACCAGAGAGAGAGAGAGCGACGCCGGCGAGTCGAGAAGCCTGAGAGAGAGAGAGAGAGAGAGAGAGAGAGAGAGAGAGAGACAGATCGAGACAGAGAGAGAGAGAGAGAGAGAGAGAGAGAGAGAGAGAGACAGACATGGAGAGAGCGGAGGCGAAGAGCCAGGCGGAGGTGCCCGTGGAGGAGGAGCTGCGGGAGGGTAGTGGTGGTTGTGGGGCGGTGGCGATGGAGACTGAGGAGGGTGGTGGGGCGATGGCGATGGCTGAGATGGCGGAGGAGGGCGGATCTGGCGGAGGAGGTGGCGGATCTGGTGGAGGGGTGGCGGCCATGGTGGAGGAGGTGGCGGCAACGGTGGAGGAGGTGGCGGCCATGGTGGAGGAGGTGGCGGATCCGGTGGAGGAGACGGAGGCGGTGGCGACGGAGGTAGCGGCCGGCGATCAGCCGGAGGTGGTGGTGCCGGCATGGGCAGCCCGGGGGGCATGGGCAGCCGGAGCCCGTGCCCATCCCTGCGCAGGATGCTGCACCGGCAGTGCAGGTCGACCCATTCTTGCCGCCGGGTGATCTACTGGTGTCTTACAGGCACCACCGAGCGTACCGGGTGAGGAGTGAGCCGACTGTGGATCTGCCTTTGCTGAAGTTCCACCATCGGGCGACTCACCTGCATGATTTTGACCCCTACATCTTCGAGGGCCCGGGGACCTGATGGCAGGATCTGCTTCCATCGAGCATCCCTCAGCTACGGGACCTCCATTGGGAGGGTGTGGACGAGTACACATTCACCGCGTTCATAGAGCATTGGCACCCGGAGACCAACTCCTTTCATTTTCCGTGTGGCGAGATGACCATTACGCTGCACGACATCGCCTGCCTCCTGGGGGTTCGGATTGAGGGTCTTCCATGTTTGTCACACTTACATGCGGTGGAGCTGATTCCCACGGTCGCTGAGTACTACCAGTTGACCCAGCAGGCCCTGAGCTCATACAGACATGCTGGCAGCCCACCAGTTACATGGCTGAAGAACTAGTGGATTGCGAGACACGACCCACTCTTCGACCATGCACCCGCTAATGACCCTGATGCCACGGCTGATCCGGAGCAGATTCGACTCCGCATGCATACGGGAGGGGGTCAGCCAGAGGATGACCCTGCTCAGTGTCAGTTTCTGCACATCGGTTACCTCGCCACCGCCATCGGCGCGACTTTGTTTGTGGACAAGTCGTAGAGCCGCGTCTTATGAAAGATGTTCGGCCTGGTTTGGAAAATCGATAGGAAGGCTACCGTTGCTTGGGGTGCAAGTGCCCTTGCCTGTCTCTACAGGGGCCTGGGCGAGGCTTCCAGAGCAGGTGCAAAGGGTTTGGATAGCTGCATACCGCTTCTACATGTACGAGACCGCTGAATTGCATGTTATATTTTACTAATATTTATATTATATGCTAATGATATTGTATTTTTTGTCAAGGCTTGGATATGGGCGTACTTCCCTCGCTACCGCGGCGAGTGGTCCACCGATTCGGCTAGGAAGTACGATCGGCGCTGGTATGCGAGGTTCAACCCTCCGAAGGCGCCAGCTCGTCGTGCGACCATAGCGGCCAAGCACAAGAAGGTTCAGGAGATGCGGGAAGAGGTCAACTGCCTTATCGTCGCCGATGTATGTATTTGAATCTCTAAATTTATGACTTATATTTCGTAAGTGTGAATTATGCTAGATGTTTTAAATTATAGGTGGAGTGGATGCCCTTTGGGCGTGATCTGGACTTCGACGGCGAGTACCGCCAATCCACCTATCGGGGCACCATCACATTCTGTGGGGCACCATCATCCGTTCACATGTTTCCCCATGACATCGCCGACACCTGCTAACAACCCTCAATCAGCAACCCTTGGTGTGGCCTGCATCGGAAACCAAGACCATTTTGCCGCGGTACGACTTCAAACGTCTTTTTTTATTGCATATTCTTGCTTTTCATATATATATGTCAATACTCTAACTCTAATTTTCCGTTCTCATAGATCTGGTTGCGTCCTAACGCTCCTATTCCGCCGCCTCCGCCAGAATGGGTCGCACATCATCAACCGAGCGTCGAAGGATGGGATGCTCCGTTTCAAGCTGAGTTTGAGAGATTTCGAGCCTTACGTGTCGAGTCCGGTCGCCCTTTACTATTTTCCTAGATTTTATTCCACCAGTTTATTAAAATTATGGATGTAAACCTTTTTTTCAGTTCCTTGTAACATTATTCGCATATTATCCGAATTAAAACCTTAACAATTATTGCTTTCCATTTAATTAGACCCTAAATCCTTCAACTCCACTAGCTAAACACTTCAATTTTTTCAATTAACAATACAAAACCCTCGGAAACCCTAAACCCTAAACCATAAACCCTAAACGCGAAACCCAAATTAGGGTTTGCACGTCCTTAACAATGTGCATATATTGCACGTGCTTAAGGACGTGCATGCACGTTGTTAAGAACGTGCAAAGGGTCTGCTTGTGGACGTGCACAGTCCCATACTTACACGTCCTTAAGCACGTGCAAATCCTTAATCTGGATTTGCGGTGTATCTATCAACACCCATGTTTTTTTTGGTCTGCAGTTAATTTAGGCCAATCTATATTAGACATTAAACATGCCCAATTATTCATATATGTCGGTTGATACATTTATCTTGTTTCTTTTGGTCTGTAATTCATTTGTGCCTAAAATAGGCTCGGTATATTATGCAAATCTTATGATTGTCTTTTTTTGGGAGGGGGTGGGAGGGGTAAATGGCAAAAGCCACCCCTTAAATATGACACATTGTCCTAAACTACCCCTTAAAAATATTATAAAATTATTTTTGAAATATTATTTAGGATGCTTTTATAATTTAGTTTAATTTAAATTTTAAACTCGGCCGTTTTATTTACATTATTTATTTATTTATCTGTTTAAATTATCGTTTATTTATTATTTTTTTCCTTTCATGGCAGAACATGAAAGCGTGTATAACTAACGCTCTTAATCGGCGATTTGGAAACATGAAAATTGAGAGTTAGAATGAGAAGGGATGAATATATATATATATATATATGTATGTATGTATGTATGTATTTGTGTGTGTGCGCGCGTGCGTGTAATCCATCTTCCCTTAACTCCAACTTCAATTTAAGTTTTATTTCATATATTAAAATGAAGTAAAGTTTGAGAAGTCTTATATCCTACATTTGTAGTGGATGAAGGCATTTTTTTTTATAGAGATATAAAATTTCTCATATTTTTTTCCACTTCATATTGAAATGAAATGGATATAAAAAGTGATATGTAGAAAAAATATTTGCGTATTTTTTTTAGAGAAATTTTGGTGAAATATCACCATTTGCTAATTTAATTAGTTAATTAACACCTCTGTGTTATTTATGGGCCGCATTAGCACCCTTTGAAAATCTATTAGGCCCGTGGAAGTCACTTTCCCTTCCATTCTCCTTCCCTTCTCCGCATCAGATCTGCGTCTCCGCTCTCGCTCCGCCCAACCGGAGTTCCTCTTCTTCATCTTCCTCTGTCGCTCGCTCTCCCTCCTTCGTCCGCTTGGGATCCACCTTCCGTCCGCCGCACCACCTTCTTGGATTCGCCGGTGCGCTGGAGATCTCCTTTTCTCCTCCTCGACGATCTAATCCCTAACCGGCTTGACTTGAAGGGGGAAGAAGGTGTTCGTCAGAGCCGATTTGAAGGGGAAGTCTGCTGATTATCAGGTACATGTCCTCAAATTTTTTTTTTAGTTCTGCTGATTCTGACTAATTTTGTCTAGATTGTTTGAGCGGCTGGAATTCCGACATTGATTGTGCATCGGATAATCATGAATTCCAAATTGAGCGTAAGAGTCCAAATTGAGTGCTTTGTAATTTTGTATGAATGACGATTGTGTGTTTGAGTGAAATTGGCTTGCTGATGCTCTGATCTGTTTAAGTTTACACTTGGAAGACTCATTGGGAAACTGACGATCTGGCTTTTACATTTGAATTCTCATCCTTCAAAATCAAAGCTATAGATTGAGTTTATGAAATGTATGCAATATGGATGGTAGTGTTTTTAGTGTATCTGTTACTTATTTGAACATAGATTTAGCACCAGAGTAATTTTCTTCTTGAATTTTGCTCATGTTGCTTTTATACTTCATTTTCTTACTACTAATAAATCTTGACAATTGTAGGTATGACTATACCAAGCTGTTGGCATTCCTTTGATGGAACTGAAGTGTTTCTTTGGGATTAGAGAGAATATTAACCTGGAAGCCTTAGATAAGTAATTGTTTATGTTTTCATTCTTGATTTTTTTTCATGGTAATGATAAATCTTAGCAATGTTAGAAGGAATTGTTCAAAGCTCTGTGAGGGTAGCTTTGGAATCACTGATCCAAGTCTCAAATACGAATGGTTTCTTGTCTGTGGAAGGAATTTTTTGTCTTCATCTATCTGAACCTATTCAGGTTCACAACTTTGATTGACCTTGACCTCTTTCAATCTTTTTTCTTTGAAGTTCTGATTGTTATATTACAGAATTTATATCCTTTTTTTTCCAGATCAAAGCATAGATATATCCCCTGGAAAGAAACTCATATTTGATGGTAATCCATTTTCTACTTCTAGTTGATTTCAATTGTTTTGTTTTAGTTGCTGGATTAACTTATTGGCTGCCAATTCAGATAAATGACAACATCTCAAACAATATTTGCAATCCAGACGAATTTCTTATGCTTAAGTTTTTGAATGCTGTGATTCTTTATTTTCTTTAAAAGTGGGTATTGTCTGCATGACTCTTGCTAATTTCTTATGCACTTTCATTATACTGTGCTTTTGGCTTTATGGTCCTTGAAGGTGGTCAGCTTGCCCTGTATCGTCAAGATTATTGATCTTGTGTCAATTTTGAGAGGCAATGAGCGCAATCTTATCTTCCTAAAACACAGAGTGTTACAAATGCAGGGATCTCGGAAGTGACTGTGAGTTGTGCACTTCTGAAAGATCTTGCGCGCGTGTCCTTTCCATCTAGACCAGTTTGTGTTGATGTGGATGAGGGTAGGAGAAAGGTAATATATTTGTTCAGGAAGCTGGGTAGATTGTATATATGACCCTTCTCAATAGTTTGTAACTTATTTGTTTCCACTGTAGGTTACAAATGAAGGGCCCTAACAAGGATATGTTGTTGTTCCAAGTGAAAGAAGATTTCTTCTTCTTTATACTTTTCTGAAGAGGAACCGGGATAAGAAGACGATGGTGTTCTTTTCTTCATGCAGCTCAGTGAAATTCCATTCGGAGCTGCTGCATTACATTGATCTCCCTTGCTTTGATATTCATGGAAAGCAAAAACAACAGAAGAGAACAAGCACTTTCTTTGATTTCTGCAAAGCAAAAAAGGGTGTATTGTTGTGTACTGATGTAGCGGCTCGTGGACTTGATATTCCTGATGTGGTATGTGTGTTTATATAATTGCATATTTTTATTGGGTGAAAGATTAATGTACGGCAATGTATAATTGCATATTTTTTTATTGTTTTTTTAACTGTGTTTGACTAATGTTCTGCCATGTATAATCTGCTTCCTATAGGATTGGATTGTGCAGTTTGATCCTCTAGATGATCCCAAGGTGCTTTTCTTTATCCATTTTATTTGGCTGTAATCACCTTGTCACCTGGGCATGTTTACGTTGGTTGATTGGGGTATCTGATGCTAAAAGTCTTATTTGTGTTGAAATATTAGGATTACATTCACAGAGTTGGACGTACAACTCGTGGTGAAGGTGCCAAGGGACATGCTCTTATTTTCTTGATTCCAGAGGAGATCCAATTTCTCAGTTATCTGAAGGTAGGCATACTTAGCTGTGAAATGGGAAAATTTGGTGTACGGATAAAGTTTGCTGATATGGATACCAAATGATTCTTAGTATGTTTGTGATGAATAATACCCGTCTGAACATGGAAATGAATTTAGGTTAAGAACGTGATTGTGCTAATTAATCGATTTTACTGTTTCCATATTGCACATGGGCAATTGTTTAAACTTGTACTTGGAATTATAATCATCAACATCGATGACATTTTTTCCCTTGAAAGTATCAAGCATTCCATCACCAACATTTTCAGATTCCGTTCACGGTGATTCCACATATGGTTTGGACAATCGATTTGGTCCTACTTGCTCCCTAGGTGTCCATTCAGAATTTTTATATGCTTATACCCACATGTCATTTTATATGTGCCTTATGGAGGATTTCTACTTTGATATGGATTAACGTTTCCTGTGTTACCATTGAAAGTGTGATCAACCATATTGATGCCACATTTTGAAACTGACCTTGCGTTTTTATATGTGCAATAAGATTGTATTGTTTTGATTCCACATTTTATAAAAATGTAGTTTAATCACAAACGTGTCATCAATAAAATATTTCATCAATGAAGTTTAATCACATTTTATGCTTCTGTTTCATCAATTATATAAAAAATGTAATGAACATGTCACCACAAGTGATTGCATCAATAAAGTGTAATCACAAACGTGCCATCGGTGAATAAACGTAGAATCGATGAAAATATATCGATACACAATTGATTAAATTTTTAAAAAAAAAGTGGCATCGAACGATTTGATTAAAAAAATGGCATCAAATAATTACATTAGAAAAATGGCATCAAAGACACTACTTTGAAAAAGTTGCATCACATTAAAGAAAAAAAATGTCATCAAAACACTACTTTGAAAAAATATGGCATCACGGTAAAAATATCATCAAAAAATTGACATAAAAAAAGTGTCATCATTAGTCAACAGTAAAAAAAAATGGCATCAATTGTCAACGTGACATCACAATAAACAAAAATGTCATCGAGGTTTGTAAAAAATGGCATTAAAAAAGTGTCATCAATCCATTTTATTAGAAAAGTAGCATCAAAGCGAAAATAAAATGTAATAAAAAATGGCATCATGTAAAAAATGGCATCAAAAAAGTGGCATCGTTGGTAAAAAATAAAAAAAAAAACGAGAGAGCCGGTCAACGGTCAAACAAGTTGACCATTGACCTTAATAGTCAATTTGGAAATGGTGCTAGGTTAGTTAATTAATTTTGTTTGAGTGCTAGTTAACTAATTAGATATTCATAATGTGCTAGTTGCCAAAATAACCCTTTTTTTAAAATTTTTATTAGTAAAAATGTTATAATTTTTTTTAAATATGGTAACCCGTTGGGTCAACGGGTCAATGGGTCTACTCGAACTCGTCAACCCATGAATTTTCGGGTTAGGGTTCGGGTTGATCAACCCCGACCCTTGACCCAGCGGGTCGAACCCATGGACCCGTGACCACATCTATCCTCAGGTACGCTTCTCTTGGAGGCCAATCCCTAAGGCTTGACGTGGTCATCAGTGCTTTAAATGAGGGAGATTATAACAATTTCATCCAACATTGGATATAATAAGGATGTTCGGAGTGATTTATAAGTGATTCAAACCCTACCTATGTCACAAGTGCTCTTCCTCACACTCCAAGAGAGAGGGTTTTGCTTGAATTTTTTTTTGGCACTTTCAATAACATTGGAACGGGAATAACTACAACTTTTAATGGGCTGGGAACGTGTATAAGCAACGGTCTTAATCACTTATTGATTTGGGAGAATGGTTGTGTCGGAGTTGCACTGGATTCTTTGGATGCACCGTCCGCCCCTGATCCAAATTATGAAAGAAGGTTATATGTGCTCCTTTCCTCCATCACAGCACCCGCGGTGTGTGCAGTTATCTTGATTGTACGCGTAGAGAAACGATCAAGGGTCATCCACTAGTAATTGCCCCCATGGTCCTGCCTAACCTCACGACGTTCTTCCTTGCTCGTATATTGCATGGGATTAGGCGATATCTTCTGATCAGCCATGTCTCTGTCGTTATTAGGATCATTTCTTTTCTCAAAGCAATAGGATTTGGAGTGCTTGTTCAAATAGCAGATCCGATCGCAGTTGCTGCATTTGCCATGTCGTGTTGTTATGTACTTTGGGCATTCTAGATGGAGTTTGGTGTTGGCATTCCCACTCAGCTCGCAATTTTGACGACGAGTGGATCTGTGGCTTGCTCTTTGTCCTGCCATTGAGAATAGCCAAGAAGAACCCATACTATTGGGTCATGATATTGATTCCAGTGTTCGTGTCAGTTATGGGCACAGTGTTGATTTGGAAGTTGACCTCCTGGGCATTCCTTTCTCAATCTCCTCTACCTAGCGATCCTTCGTCAGCTGTTGGACTAGCGACGTTTGCATCAAGGTCTGCAGAAACTGCAAGTATATTGTCTGCAACAACCTCTCAAGCTGCAGATCTATCCTTGAGAACAGCGGCGGTGGTTACGATCCATGAAGGAAATGAGGACCCAAGTATGTTGGAACTTGCACAGTGGGTGTTAGATCCAACCGAAGAGCTGCGGAACAAGGTTACAAAGGTGAAGGATGCAGCGGCATATCACGAAAGGGTTGCGAATGAGGCGAGAGATGTAGCTACAATGGCTGAAAAAGATGCATCCACCGCGACGGAGGATCAAAAGAGTGCAGCTGCAGCAATCGAGATAGAGGATCGAGCACGAAAATGTCACATATATGCAATGTATGTATTATATACAATGCATATATATGACATTTATAAATAATGTCTCCATTTAAATTCATTAGCAGCAAGATTTGTGCCCACTGTCTCAGATCAGATATAATAAGGATGTTCGGAGTGATTCAAACCCTACTCATATCACAAGCGCTCTTCCTTTTCAGGTTCAAAGTAAGGACTAAGGACAATGAACATGAGAGGGCTAGGTGGTATGGGTTGACGGCTCTTACGACCCCGGGTCTTACATTCGTGATAATTATGGACACGTTTTTTATTTGGAAGTTGACCCGCTAGGCATACCCTCTTCCATCTCGTTTACCTAGTAAATCCTTGGTCAACAGCCAGACTAGCGTTCATTGTATCTAGGTCTGAAAAACTGCAAGTAGATCGGCTGCAAAAACCTCTGAAGCTGCAAATCTATCACTTAAAAGAGCCGACGTGGTGGTTACAATCCAAGAAGGAAACGATGACCCTACAACAACAAATATGTTGCAATTTGCACAGAGGGTGATGGATTCAACAACAAATTTAGGGAACAATGTTGAGAGGATAAAAGATTGGGATAGAAGAGAGGTGGATGTAGCGGCGGATCACCAAAGGCTTGCGCTTGATGCGAGAGTTGCACTTAAACGGCTCAAAACGATGCATCCACCGCAAGAGAGCATCAAGTGAATGCAGTTGCAGCAGCCGAGAGAGAGGATCGAGCAAGAGAAGAGCAGACCAGACCGTAGTGGTGCCACGTTCCAGAGTTCCACATCGAATACAACTAAAATAACTTCACAAGTTTAATGGAAAAATATATGTACAATAATCTCTCACTTAAAGTAATTAATAAAAAAAATACAACAACCTACATTATTTGCAACTCCGATCCATTACATGCTATATATTGAAATCTCGTAGCTAGAAAATAAAAGATTCATTATGAAACAACACCAAGCTCGTTAGTCTCACCTTCATCCATCCATCTCATTCAACTCAACCTCTTTTGTTCCTTCCATTGATTTCACTCCATCTCGAAGCTACCAAGAGTTTGACTTGAGAAGGAGATCCCAAAATAAGGGCCAGAGTGCTGAATTTGGGCTAAGATAACCGGCCACTTATTCCATGGGATAAAAAGACAGGTAGCTCAACAAAAGGAATCTTACCAATCAAAGAACTAAATCCAAGACAGGTAGCTCAACAAGGCTGCATGTTTCCTCTTAATAAGCTCTCAATTGGATGTTTCAGGCATGATTTCTCATAAGATCAACTTCGTAATTTTATCTTTCAACAACAAAAAAAAGTTTGAAAAAAAATGTTTCTGATTCATTTGCTCCCACAACTAATAACAATCTCATATGATTCTAATTGACATGTTTGATAAGAAAAGCAAACTAAAAAGTAAAAACTCATCTTATCTAAAGCAAAGTAACCTGATCAAATAGGCAGATGAAGAAACTGGGGGGGGGGGGGGGGGAAATCAAATTTATATAAACAAAGAAAGAAGAAAACTCACCTGGTTCAAACTGAATTGATAGATTACCACATGGTGTGGTTGCTGAAATGGATTTGATAAGAAAAGAAAACTAAGAAGTAAAAACTCATCTTATCTAAGCAAAGTCACTTGATCAAATAGCATGATGAAGATACTGGAAAAAAATCAAATTTATATAAAAAAAAAAAGAAGAAAACTCACCTGGTTTTATACTGAATTTATAGATTACCACACATTCATTTTTAGAGATTCAGATGGGATTTAGCTTCTTTTATGTAGGAAAAAACGTGGAGCTTAAATGTTACATGTCTAAAGTTAATTCTAAAATAAGGTAAAAAGATTCTTGAAATTGAAAGGGATTGTTTTTGCTTCTAACAATATAGCGCACTCCACACAAGCAGCTTTTACGACACTAATAAGCTCTATTAGATTCACATAATGGAAGAACAAACCTGATGTGTCGAATCAACTACCCCTCCTTGCTCAATCTCCCCGAGAAGAATAGAAGCAATTTTCTCACCAACCTCATCAGCTGGCATCAGAGCTTTCTTTTCTGAATCTTCCATTTGATCTGCATCTTCAGCATGTGGATTTGAAACTGCAGTATCAACATAAATGAAGCAACCAGAGGTAGTTTCTGCGACCAAAGAAATGCCATAACGAGGGGAGCTGGAAAAAACAAGAGGTCAATTGTAAATAGGCGAGGAATGAGATGTTTCACCTTGGGATATAGCTCTAGAAAAGGAACATTCTATAGCGATTCTACCAGACAACTTACTTGCCAGCTTGAGAACCAGATTTATGATCGGTAAATTGAGAGAAGTAAATTGAGAGAAGAGGAGCATACCTTTGAATGTTTAGATGTTATTGAGAGGTGACGATGATGGATCGCTGAAGAGGCCAGGAAGAGATGGAGGCGCGGCGGTGGTTCAGACAAAGGGATTGAACGGAAGAGAGAGGCGAAGTGGTGGTGCTGTTGGCGAAGGAACTCGAAAGGGGAACGACTAAAGGAGGCTAAGATGGAGGGGACAAGCACCGGATCTGAAACGAGCCGAACGTCAACGACCGGAACTGGAAGCCATGAGAGGACGAGAAAGAGACAATTGTGAAAATTGGAGGAGGCAATCGGAGGAAGAAGGCAGAAGGAGAAACGAGATTGGGAAGAGGCGGTGTGGCTTTTGGTGGCCTACAACTGGGAATACAAGACAATTTAAAAATCCAAAAATAACCTTAAATTGGTTCCACTTTGATGAAGAAATTGAGGGGCAAAAAGGTAATTAGCATTGAGGAACAGTATAGGTGAACTTGGGCATTTATATAGTAATGATAGAGAAGTCAGATAAGATATTGTTAACTTTGACTAAGAAACAAGTTCTTGAGTCTATTATTCAAAAGAAATGTTCTTTTTAAAGTGTTTTAAGTCCAAACAAGAAGCTAAAAATTAAGCTTCAATGATTAAGTTTAAGCCTAAGGGTCAAAATAGAAAGAATAACCAGAAAATAAATGATAATAATAAAGAGCATGTTATGATAACTCCTTTAGTTAACACACCTCATATAAGAAATCATATAAATGTACTTTTTGTCATAAGGTTGGTTATTATAAAAATGATTGTTATAAAAGAAAGAAATATGAGACAAATTCAACCCGTTCATGTATTTGTTGTTCTTGAAACCCATCCATATTACACCCATGAAGTGCTTATTGTTGTAGATCATGATAATTATGATATGTGGTTGCTAGATTATGATTGTAGCATGTATGCTACTTCTAACAAAAAAATGGTTTTATAATTTAAAACTCGGTTATTTTGGTGATGTATTTCTTGGTGATCACTCCTTCTTGACAATTAAAGGAATAAGATCTGTCCCACTTAAGATGCATGTTGATGCATGATGAGTTCTAAAACTTAAAAGAAATTTGCTGTTTGATAGTACCTTTGATGACCTAAAATGTGATATACATATTAAAAATGGGATAAGAGAAGTTTGTACGAATGAAAAGGTCTTGATTAGAAGCATAAATAAAAATGGCTTCATGTTATAACTTCCTCTGAGTGCAACTTCTTTACTTAATTTTCCTTAACTATTGCTAAAAAAATCCATGAATATGGACGACTCCTTGTTATGGCATGCCATACTAGGTCATATAGGTAACAAAGGTCTATAGTTTGTTTAAAAATGGAATAATCGATCAACTCTAAACCTTCCCAGATTTACTCATGTGAAAATTATCTAATGGGAAAACAACTTAAAACTGCTTTCAAGTCTTCGACTTATGTTGTTAATAAACTTATGGTATGTTGCACTCTCATTTTCGAGGATTAGTTAGGTTGACACTACATGGGGCATGAAATAAGACTAATGTTTTTGAAACTTTTAAATTTTGAAAAGCTAGAGTTGAAAATAAAGTCAGTCAAAACTTAAATGCCTTTAAACTAATAATGGTTTGAATTTTTGTAACTTTGCATTTTATTCTGTTTTTAAAAACCAAGGTATTAACAGACACTTAATTAACGTGTTCGCTATATACATCCCAAATCATGTACGTCTTTAAGGACGTGCATGGTTAAAAGGGGTTAATTAATTTTTTTAAAACGCTAATTAGTCAAAAGGGTTGCACGTCGTTAAGGACGTGCATTTTTTACCTTTGGATTTGCGGTGTATTTATCAACACCCCTTAATTATTCTTGGGACTCCACAATAGAATGATACCACTGAAAGGATGATGGTGACTCTTCTAGAAAAAGCTAAATGCATGCTTATATCTTATGGGCTAAAACATTCATATGGGTGAAGCTGTTAATTCTACTGTCTATTTGATAAATAGATTCCACTCCCCCCCCCCAAATGAAATATGGACTAATAAAAAAACATAACCTCACTCACTTAACACCTTTTGGTTGTGTTCAGTGGCGGAGCTAGGGGGTGCTCGATAGACCTGGACAAATGCGGGCGCGGGCCGTGCTTGGGATTGGCTTTGGCCAAAAAATTGTCCCGTTGTTGCGGTTGCGGGCCGGGCTAAGCCCGCTTAACGGGTTGAAAACCTTGTCCGATCCCGTCCACTATTGCGGTTGTGGGTGGCCCGCGGTTACCCGCTTAATTTCCCCCCTTGTACTCATTAAAACAAAAATGCAACAGTAGGTAGTATACTACCGTAACTAATATTGATTGCACTTGCTAATTAATATATACAGTATACTACCGTAACTAATATATACTACCGTAGATTGTAGTCTAGTAGTACACAAGTAACACAACACAAAAAATATACTGTAGGTAGTATAGATATTTTATTTTATTTTTTTAAATTAATAATATATATATATAATATTAATAATATATATATATATTAAAAAAATAGCGGGTACCCGTTACGGGCCGCTAGGCCCGTAACGGGTAGATTGGTTTATCCAATCCCGTACCCGCTGCGGGCACGGGCCGGGCTTAGCGGCCCGCGTGGGCTTTTTCCTCTACCAAAACCTGTCCAATTTTGCGGGCGGGTGGGACGGGCCGGGCGGGCCGTCCCGCGTTTGCCCAGGTCTAGTGCTCGAGCACCCCCTAGCCGGAAAAAAAAATTCAAAAAAAATTAATTTTTTTTTTGTATATATTTAGTATTTTTAAGGTAATTAAACATTTTTAAATGATATTTAAAACAAAAGTGTTATGTAGCTCAAGTGGTAAAAGAAGGAAAGAAGTTAGGAAGGAAAATCAAAAGGTCTTTGATTCAAATCTCAAGTCCCTCGCTTTTTATTTGCTTTAACTATATCATTAATTCTTCTTCATTTCTCTTTATATTTTTTATTTCTATCAACTATTTCATTTTAAAAAATGTGATAATTATGTTTACATTATACATCTAACCTTTTATTTCAATATTCTTTTAAAAGTAATTCTTTGTGATTTTTTCCTATATTTTTTGTTTCTCTTCTATTTTTTGGTTACTTTCAACTATTTAAATACAAAAATCATTAAGAAATTCACAATTTTAGTTTTTTTTTTCAATAATTTTTTTAAAAATATCTTCTTATTAAGTATACACACAAAAAAAATTAAGAAATTTTTTTAGCACCCCCCTGACGGAAATCCTGGCTTCGCCACTGGTTGTGTTACTTACTTTACATAAATGATGGAAAATTGAACCCAATGTCTCAAAAATGTGTTATGTTGAGGTATCCTAACGGTGTAAAAGGTTATAGATTACTTCTAAGTTAGCCTGGGGCTTATAAGACTATCAATAGCATAAATGTTGTGTTTAAAGAGAATGGGTTTCATTTTAAAAATTATATATCATCTTTTTCTTAGAATGATAAACATGCATCATGTAATGTCATTGTAAACCAGTTCTACATTCCTAGTATTGTTAGAATTGAAGAGGACAATGAGTTTGATAGTGGTAGTGGTTATTCCACTACTATGATAGATAGATTAAAAAAAACTCACAAATTAGTTAGGCAACTGAATGCACATATTGAAAAAGGTAGTGGTGTTACAAATAACACTAATTCTCCTAAATCTTATGCACATTCTCCCTCTATTTGTGATTTATTTCCTACTTCTATCTCTATTACTTCTAGTTTGTCCGTGTTTGATACACATGTCACTAACTCTTCTAGTAGTTCATCTATGCAACATCATGACTTATTGACAATTAACTAGAGATAGAGAACATATAACTAAGATTCCTAATAAAAAATATTCAAGTAATTTGTTTAACTTGAAACTCCTGAGACTTATGAACACGCTACAAGATGTGCTCATGTTAAAAAAATGAAAATATGTTATGCAAGAAGAAATAGATTATATGAGCCACAGTAACATTTGGAAATTAACTAACAAGCCATTCAATGCTAGCTAGGTTGATTGATTGTAAATGGGTGTTTAAAGTTAAACAAGGAATATCTAAGGGTAATCCCCCAAGGTATAAAGCTAGACTTGTAGCCAAAGGGTTCACTCAAAGAGAATAACAAGACTACAATGAAATTTTTGTTCCAGTAATTAAATATAAGGCTATAAGATCACTTCTTATTATGTCTGATGTGTATAACTATGAGTTGGAGCAAATGGATGTCAAAACTGCTTTCTTGTATGATGATTTGAATGAAACTATATATATGAAACAACCTAGGGGCTTTATTGATTCTTATCATCCTAAGTATGCTTATCTTCTCATTAAATGTACCTATGGCTTAAAGAAATCACATAAACAGTGAAATATTAAGTTTGGTAATTGTATGAGAAGAAGTTTAGGTTTTAAAAGAAGCAAGTTTGACACCTGCTTATATTTCAAAGATATTAAAAAAGAATGATATTCTCTTTGTGTTGTTGTATGTTGATGATACTACCTGGTTGTTAATTATGGAAAAATCATCGCTATTAAACAACGTAAGAAATACTTTGATGTGAAGCACTTATGTCAAACTAACAAAGATCCTAGGCGTTGCTATCATTACAGACAAATTTTAAAGAAGCATATAGGTTCATTTATGTACTCAATGATATGTTAAGGCCAATATAGTTCTTTTTGGTGGTCATCTTGATCTCACTAAAGTGACAACCCCTTTACCTGCTACTGAACTTAATATAATGAAAAACATCACATTTGATGTTGTTGTAGGTTTAGTTATGCACTCGACCTAATCTTGCTTTTGCTAAGTGTTTTAAGCAGATTCATGTTTGATCCAGCTGAAAAACATTTGTTGGATATGAAATATCTATTTAAAATATACAAGTCATAGTTCAACAAATAAGCTATTTGGTTATGTAGTTATAATGTAGATATTGAGTATGCTAATAACAAGAATAATAGGAATTCAACTACTTCTTAAGCAGTGACGGATCATGAAACTGTTTTTTTTTTATTAGGAAAAAATTCGGGTGGGTTGGCCCTACCCGGCAGCATCCTTACGGATGAGGTCAAGGAGACCTAGGTCATTTTCAATATCGATTCCTCGGGCAGAGCGGCAAAGGTGTGCAACCTTATCCGCCACTCTATTGCCCATACGAGGAACGTGAAAGAACTCTACTTCTGTCACAGTCGATAACATGACTTGGACGTCAGAAAGAATTAACTCGATCTCCCAAGGGCATTTAGATTTCCTGTTTAAGTAGTCCGTGATTATCTTACAGTCACCTTCAATTTGGATCCTCTCTATATTGAGTTGCAGTACTTGTTGGATCCCCATTTTGAGAGCAAGAGCCTCAGCTATAAATGGATTATGTTTACAAAGTAGCTGGTGATGAATGGAAACTGGGCGGCCTTCCCAATTCCTAATAACGACACCAGAAGTACTTTCGCCATTAGAAAGAGAAGAACCATCGAAATTAAGTTTGAACGTACCCCTAGGAGGCTTGCGCCAATGAATCTTTTTTTGTTTGTTTCTCTTTGTTGGAGAAACCCCCCGAGTGGTGCGTACATCCTCCTCGAATTCCGCCTCAACAATGGACGTTTTGTTCCAATTATCTATGTGAGATTTGATCAGCCGTAGAACCGAATCTTTTTGCGGGATTATGGTCTGCTGAAACAAATGTTGGTTCCTAACGTACCAAGTCGTCCACCACGTAAAAAAGAGGTTAGTCAGGGCGGAAGGTTGGAGGCTCTTCCCAAGAGTAGATAGAATGGGTCTAAAATCCCGGGACTGGGTAATCAAACAGGCAATAGTTGATTGGTCTTGGGTTGGAAGTTGGTGTATTAATGCTTTGATGAAAGAGCATTCCAAAAACAAGTGGACCTCATCCTCAGGCGTCGTATTGCACAAGGAGCAGGTGGAAGGGACAGCCGAACCCCTACAAGACAGCCTGGAAGCTGTGGGAAGCCCGTTCTGCGCAATCTTCCACTGAAAATTCTTAACTTTCGGAGGGATATTAATCTTCCACAGAAAATTCTTAACTTTCGGAGGGAAGTTGTGGGAAGATCATGAAACTGTTGATTGAGGGGGTGGAATATTACCATGAAAATTTTTTCATGTAAAATGAAACCATAATGAGTCAAATCAATGAAGAAAATGAAGAAAACAAGATTCAATGTTCATGAAGAAAAAATGAAGATCAAAGATGGAACATTTGTAAAGCGACGAAAGCAAGGAAGCAATATGTGTTTCGAGATGGGCTGCTTACTCGGCAATGATTATCACTATGATCTCATTATGAGATACAAAGAATTTCTTAAGAAAATCCACTGCACTACATGATAGTTGACAAATGACATAGATTGAAAAATCATTAATGTGCTCTTGCAAGAACACTTGTCTCAAGGTATGTTGCTTTAGTATAATATCATATATTTTTTTCTTAGTTCTTAGTGATAACTGATAATATGCTGAATGATCCTTATTGTCTCTTGAAAGAAACAAGCATAGTATGAATTCACTCAGCTATTTATTTGAAAACTCCCCTTTCTGTTCCCAAATTCCATAAAATGACAAACCTCAATCTTGATACATTCTCATATTTATATCGGTATAGGATTAGTCGAAGATTGTTGTTGACTAGTACCCTAATACAGAATAGCCTTACTGATTTATGGTCGCTACTAAATAGAACGAATACATAACAATAAACTATAGATGATCGTAGACAAAAACAAAGACAAAAAAGATCATGAAGACCTCAGACAAAGACAAAGATAGAATTGAGGGTCATGACGACTCTTTGTAGAGTGTTAGCATGGTGGATGCTGAGTTGGTCGGATGTTGATATTATTGATAATTTTTTGTAAATAAGTAAAAATAAAAAGGGTGCCGATAAGTAAATAAAAATTGTGTTGATATCTGCACCTACTTTTTTTTATCGATAATTTTTTGTAAATAAGTAAAAAAAGCCAAAATTTAGGAACCATGAAATGAATTTACTCCCCAAATAAAAGGACGTTGATATCCGCACCAACTTTTTTTTACAATATTCGCCACACACTACCCCTCTTCCGACTTCCCAAAGGGAGGCTATGTAAACGCGGGTTTAGCAATAAACCCGAGTCACGTTTGTGATTTAATAGGGGTAGGGTCTATTTTTTTTTAAAATAAAATAAAAAATAGAATATGTGGTGTATATAGTAAAAAAATGTGGTGTGAATATCATTCCCTAATATAAATGGATTGTCGTAGGACATAATTTGAAACTTGCATAGGAAACATTGAAAACCAGACTTGCAGTGCAAGCTCGAATTTTTCGAACACTGGACCTTTTCTAGCCGTGGAGTGTTTGCCATTTTGCTTTTAGTGTGGTATATTTTGTGATTCATGTTTAGTTTCAGAAGGTGCAGTTATGTGACCCAGTTGATCATGTTTAAGGTCTCCGAGGATCCCTCGTCTATGTGAGGGGTACGTCATGTGGTCCACACTTCCTCAAGAGTTGTCTTTTCCATTGTTGTGGATTTCCGCTCCCTATCTTCCGACGATGAAGTACCGTTTTAGCTTCCACTATCCCATGATCTCACTATTGAATTACCATTCTTGGGCCTTCAACTTGGAGGATGGTGCTACTTTCCAACCAAAAAAAAAAAAAAGGAATGCCGTTAGCGATCTGTTTGAAGTTTTCACTTGAAAGGCCTCCTTCCACACTTTCAATCTCCTCCGATCTCTCCCACCCATCCAATCCTCTATTTTACTCTCCTCCCGATGGCGCGTACAATCACTCGAGCCATTCCCCTCTCTCTCCGCCCCAGCTGCCCTCGCGCCTCCGCGCCCCGTTTCATGTTTCTCCCGCGCACCCATGTAACAGTGTCCTGTGGTCCTCATCCTCTGAATTGCTCTTCTTCATCTCCTTCCTCATCGTCGCCGCTCTTTGGGTACAAGGCCTCCAGGGGTTTGGGGGTTGTGGGCAATGGAGATTGGAGGGGTTCGGTAGGGTTTGAAGGAAAGGAGAGAAGGTGGGTTGGGGTGTTTTGCGGTGTTGGTGGTCAGCAGCAAAGAGGGTTTAGGAAAGTAAGGAGGGCTCCAAAAAGGGCTGGAACTAAGGAGAGAGAGTTGGAGCTCACTGTTCAGATTCTCATTGAAGAGGGTTTGCCCAATGACCATGAAATTCTGGTAATTTCCTTCCCCTTTTCTTCAGTTTTGTGTCTTGATTGTAATTTTAGTTTAATTCTTTCATTGTTAATGGTTGATTAACTGGGTTGTAGACGTAGTCAATGTGAGAATTGGGTTATTCCAATGAATGTTGAAGATGAATTGGCATTGCAAGAGCTTCTGGCATTTTGATTATTCTTACTGTAGCAATTAGTTTGCAAAATTTAATAGAGCTTCTGGTGTTTAGGTAGTGCATTGATGCTTTTATGCTTTCTGTCGTTGTTGATGATGGATAGAGTGACTTATACCATTATTCTTGGCTTCAAATGCACAGGATATTGCTGAAATGCTTCGGTTAAACGCTCCAACGGCACTAAAGTTAGCATTAAGTGGACTGAGAGACTCATCTTATATAACTCGAGATAGTGCTATAGATGATGTTGGTGGATTTGAGAGTGTAGAATTGTCAGTTCTTCTATGCAATGATGTGTTCATTCGGGAGCTCAATAAAGAATGGAGAGATGAAGACCATCCTACTGATGTTCTTTCTATGTCTCAGCATATCCCTGAACTCAAGTTGCCGACAGTAAGTGATAGACAAAACACTAGAAGGATTGTGCTCTTCATGAATTATGGCCGGTTGATGTATTGGTTGCCTGTTGCAGCTTATGCTAGGTGACATTGTGATTTCTGTTGAGACAGCTGCTAGACAAGCAGAAGAAAGAGGACACACTCTTCTTGATGAGATACGCATCCTGTTGGTTCGTTCTATCAATCGGACTTGTTTAACAGTTCTTCCAGATCCCCTTCCTTTTGTTTTTGTTTTATATTCTAAGCCTTCAAATTATATGTTCTTTTGTGTATTTCATGCGTGACTTGGTTATTTCTGATGAAGAAACCTTTCAAGCTATTATCTATTTGTTATTCTAGGCATGATAGCTATCATCTTTTTGTTATTCTAGGCATGATTCGATTAGGGATTCATGATTCATTTAAAGGAAATGGCTTCCTTGTTTGTCTTTACTCTCTTTTTGCTGGGTTGAGGAAGAACTTATCCCAAATTTAAGATGTTGCTTTTGTTTTACATTTATTTTCATGTCAGGAATAGAGCTACTCTATTTTATCTACCAGATGATGGGATTTTCCTTTTTAGTATTTTGCTTAGTAGGGGATATAGGTGCGGAATTTCAATTTGAGTATACTTCTTCAGGTTCATGGCCTGTTGCATCTTCTTGGATTTGATCATGAGCTCGGCGAAGAGGCTGAAGCAGAAATGGAGAGGGAGGAGCAACTTCTTTTGAAGAACCTTGGATGGAAAGGGAAAGGTCTAATTCAGAGTGCTTACGATGCTGAAAATGGGGGAAGCTTGCATGTTGAAAACTTAGATGGTAGTTCTACTTACATATTAAACGACAGTTTAATTCTAGTGGTTTTTCTTCTTCTGATGATAGATCTTGCTCCTTGTTTATGTGAATTGCCTACTGAGAATCTTACAAGTTGAGTGATTTAAGACAGGAAGAAAGAAGGCAGTCTGCGGTTCTATAGACCAAAATTCAAATACATTTTCTGTGACATGGATGGTGAGCATTTTATGAAAATGTCCATTATGTTTTCCAGATTTTGTGCCATTACATAAAACATCTTTTACTTGTTAGGCACCTTGCTAAACAGTAAAAGCCAAATTACGGAAACAACTGCAAATGCTTTAAAGGAGGCTATCTCAAGGGGTGTTAAAGTGGTCATTGCGACTGGCAAAGTAAGAATCTAGATTGACTACTCTTTTTAAATTTACACCTCAACTTCTGGTTTTCATTGTGCTAATTTACACAGAAGGCTTGTAACATGGCTATTTTTTTTTAATTTTTTGAGATTCTAAGTAGCCTCCAAGTGAGTGCGCATTATTTATTATTGATACTTGTGATCGTTTCTTGGTTAAATGCAAGTTCATCTCTAGAGTTGACAGTTTGGTATGATATTCTCCTTTGTAGCCTAGTAACTAGGCTACAAAAGAGAATATCATATTTTGAGTTGTTTTGCTTGGTTTTGTGGATCAATTTGAAATTTAGGTGTTGCCCTAGGATTGTCGTGACCCTTTTTTTTGCATCTCTTTTCCCCTTCATCAATATATTTACCCTTGCAAAAAAATAAAATAAAATTACAGCTCTCATGACAATCATCCACCCACATAACAGACAATGCATAATACTTGGTGCTTTGCATTGCAAGCTATAGAGATCCTTTTTGTTGTCATTTGTGCTAGATTTTTGTTGTTTGACTATTGAATGCCTGCATTCTGCAACCTGGGTTACCTGTCACATCCTTTATGTATCTTTTCGTTACCTGTTGATCAACATACCTTAAGTCTACAAATCGTGAGCCTCTAACCTTTTATCTATATGTAAATTATCAGACCCGTCCAGCTGCCATAAGTTTACTATCGGCAGTTGGCTTAGCTGGCAAAGATGGTGTTATTTCTGAATTCTCTCCTGGTGTTTTTGTTCAGGTATGTGTATCAGTTAAAGAGCTTTTGAGTATCTCGTAATCATTTTTCCCATGTCTTCTTCCTACATAACCTTTGTGTTCTTTTTTAATTAAAGATCATCGACAATATGGCTGATTAATTATAACTGGATCACTAATGTGCCAACTGCCATAATTTCACCTTTTAATTCAGGGATTGCTTGTTTACGGTAGCCAAGGCAGGGAGATATTTAGAAGGAACTTAAGTGCAGATTTTTGCAGGCAGGTATGTGGTACAGCTTATGTCATATTCTAGGATCTGCCGATCATGGAAATCTGTTTTAGTATTTCAGTTGTATTTGCACTCTCCTTGTCATGACTGCTAGTGCATGGCTCTGGGCTTAATTGTTTGTTGCATCATATGGATAAAGTGTTGCATGTTTGATTGATCATAAACAATGTGAGCCATTGTTATTTTTCCTTGGTGGATGAGATAAAAGCTTATTATCATGGTATTTGTTTGGGACCAACTAACTGGGACAGTTTGCCAAAACATGATGATTACAAGCATTTGTTGACATCAAAACATGTTTAGTTGTAAAATGAGATGGAAGGGTCCTGATTTTTTTGGGGAAGATTATATCTTTTGTGTTCATTGTAGGTTTTCCTTTATTCTAAGGAGCAAGGAGTTCCTCTTATTGCATTTTGTGAGGATCGCTGCTTGACATTATTTCAACATCCACTTGTTGACTCACTTCACACTATATATCATGAACCCAAGGTGCCTTCTGCTTTTGTTACCTCTTTCTGATTTCCTAAGTAACATACTGAGCTTCCAAAGAATGATTGGCATCAATGCTCTACAGGCGGAGATTATCCCTTCAGTTGAGCAATTAGTGGCAACAGCTGAGATACAGGTATGTTCATGACGTTTTATTGCAACTGCAATCTATTTAGTGGTATTCTTATTTCTCAGTGAAGGTAAATGAACCCAAATGCCTTTGATGGAGACTTTTTGGTATGTAACGTAAAGATTAGTATATAGGACCGACCACTTACCACACTACTTGAGTATGCCGTTTTGGCAACATGCTGACGTTACAAAACAGGAATCTTTTTAAGGTCTATGCACTAGAAGATGGTGTTTGTAGCATTATATAAGACTAAAGATAGGAAACGTCTTTTGTTGGTTGATAGCTAATTTTGGACCTGAACTTTGAGATGGGTAGTAATGAATGCTAGAGATTTCAAAACCGCCAATTGTTCAAAACATTGCCTTTGCCTAGAAGAATTGCCAAAAAAAATATAAAGAGAAAATGAGATGGTGTGTTTTTAGTTCCAAGTTTTCCATTGACAACGACGATACTGTAAACATACTAGAGATTTTGCGTTGTTTTTTCCTTTTCTCACCATAACCCAAAAAAAGATTTGATGTTTGACTGCTCAAATCCTACAGAAATTGATCTTTTTGGACACTGCTGAGGGAGTTGCTTCCACCTTGAGGCCTTATTGGTCAGAAGCAACCGGAGATTACGGTGATGTTGTCCAGGCTGTTCCAGACATGCTCGAAATTGTTCCTGTGGGAACTTCGAAAGGAAGTGGTGTAAGACTGCTGCTTGACCATTTGGGTGTTGGTGCAGAGGAGGTACATATGAATTCTTTATCAATACTGCGTGAATGTATAGAATGATCCACAAACCTCACGGGGACCATCTGTCTCAAGTCCTTAGTTTAGAGAATAGAAATCATAATATAGTCATGTTTAAACATGTTAAATTATATATAAAGGAATTAACTGATTACCAATAACTTGAAAAGTAGTAAAAATTCATTGCGTACCATTTCGGCCTGATGCCCACTTTTTAAATGATGAATTTGTAGGTTATGGCAATTGGTGATGGTGAAAATGATGTCGAGATGCTTGAGTTGGCCTCTCTTGGTGTTGCCCTCAGCAATGGGTCTGATAAAGCAAAAGCTGTTGCTGATGCAATCGGTTCTAGCAACGATGAGGATGGTGCGGCTGATGCCATCTACCGATATGCATTCTGAGCTTCAATCTCACGAGATTTGAGACTAGATTTCATAAACTACATAGTTACCTCACACATTATTCTTTGGCAGTTACTCTTCCTATTATAGTAACATTCTGAGCTTTGAGACTGGCTACAAAGGGGAGTTTCTGTTACATTCAGCCTTCCAATTGATGCAGGCTATTTTGGTGCCAATAAAGTCAAAATATTTTAGCTGATTGAAGAGATTTGTATCTTTTCTTGTTTTTTTTGGTGAACAACAGCTCCAAAGAGCCCTTTATTAGGAAAACAAAAACATTACAGGGAGTCCAAGGAAGCCATAGCAGCTCCTTGAGCATCCGAAAGAAGTACAAGACGCCCCTCAGGGGCGTCTTGTTTGATTATATGAAACTCTTAGTTTGGTTTTTGCTTACCAATCTGTTTGGAGAACACTATGAACAAACAATTAAGGGCTGTTTGACACGAACTCATTGAAGCTTTTCAAAGCGGTGTGGTATAACTTTTCGCGATTTTTGAAAAAATAACTTTACAAAACTCTATGTCATTTGTCATGTCAAATAAGAATTTATGGCTAAAATTTTGATATATCTCTAAAATTTCATCAAAATTTTCAATCTGAAACTAGATTAAGAGTACTAGACAATAAAGGCAAGGAAAATTAGTTTATAGGTCTCACTTATCTAACATCTTGGAATTACCTATTTTGAGGTATCCAGGAGGCAGTGTTATTGGATCTAACCATGGAAGAAAATCGGTTTTCAGAACCACTCATTAAAGAAGCATGCATTGAAAATTTTAAATACTCTGACATGTAAATACTCGGTTGTGAAATAAATCAATAATGCAGATTGCAGCTGTAGAAAAATAAACACCTGCCAGTAAGATCCGAACTTGGTTTATGTAGCATAAAATTACAAGCAATTTGAAAGAGAACCTTCCACGTTCTGGTTCTGTTATTTCACTCCCTGGATCGAATGACATTATAAATAAAATTATGGACCAAACATCTGAAAGTAACATAAATTTTGCCAAAAAAACAGAACTGCGATGGACGTAAGAACCAGCAAACCTTTCCCCAGTCATTACATTTTTTTCTGAAAAGAAGAAAAAAAGGATGGGGAAAGAGAACGGGGAGGATAAAAGTATGTTCCTCGACCAAATCACGCCTTCCAGCTTGGGAACTCTAGAGATTGGTGTTTCTTGTTGTTTTCTCATACTGAGCATTTCTCCTTGCACACTCCAGTATAGTTTTGTCAGCTGTTATGAAGTATGATGCTATTGATGCTGCACCAAACAAGAATACAACTTATAAGAAGTACAAAACTGAAATAAACTGATTTTCCTAATATATCTCTCATTAGCAACTAATCAACAAAATCATGCATCAGGTGAAGATGACAAGTTCATTTCAACACAACTACACACCAATGTCTTAAATGCCAATTAGTTATTCTCTTGCCATGCACAGAAGACAGAATCAAACACTTTCAAATGTAGGAACTTAAATCAGAAATAATAATCACCCCAATAGTTCAACTTAAATAGTATAAAAACACGTTTATTTTATTGTACCAAATCACGAGAATACTCAATTTAAAGTTCAAACTTCATGGCCTAGAAAGTCTGTATTGATTCACACCAACACAAGAAGGCGAGGAGCTACCAGTTGTATATCTCACATAGCCCAGTAAGTTCACAGATTCACATTCTCACAGCTACACAGGCCTTAAAGGCTTAAACTATGTCATTCTTTTCTAACTGAAAACACTGCATAAGAATACTGTTGAAATGCTAATAACTCGAATCGTTACCTGCAGATATGATCAAGGCCTGTGCAGTGTAGTTAAGGTTTGCCTTTGCCCAAGGAAGTACACGACAAGCAGTCAACTACATTTAAAAAGAAACAGAGCAAGCATCAGCAGTAATTTATACACTTAAAAAAATCTATCAGCTACAACACACTATATTTGATCTGTAACTTACTCAAATGTCTACATCGTATGCATATATTTATTCTACACAAAACTAATCCACCTATAGTGTAGATAATAAGTGATACTATACTGAAATAATGTGCCTAAAAATACATTCAATCGGTACTTGTAATCAGAACTCAAAGTCACACTCCATTCATTATAGAATTTGCTGTCACAAAATAAAATTCGTTGTGTTTTCTTAACATAACAATTCTCGGATCGACTCCTAACAGACAAAGATCACATACGAGAAAAGGGAGAAGAGTGAGGACAATAGATCACCGTAGGCACAGCAGAGACGACAGCAGCGATAGCCGCCGCCTTGGCTCCGGCTCGAACGCCTTCTGCAGATATCCACAACAAATAACAAAACATTCAATTGGACAACTATAAACCTAATTGAGAACCACAGTTGAATCTAGAATTCGAAAAGACCAACGGTAAACTTCGAATTCTGCCAACAAATCTTCCAATCGAACAACGATCGCATTGAAATTGACAATTAAAGAGAACCTTGAGTGCAATTTCTGGCATCGAGAATCCTCTGATCTTCCCGAGGGGAAGGGATGATAAAAGAGCTCGCAGGAATCGACGTGGTCGTCCTCCTATCTCCGCAAAGAGCTTCTCTCATGGCGTTGGAGATCCCCATTTTTTCTTCTTCTTCTTCACCTCCACTGAATTTGGTCACCTTTTTTTTTTTCCTTCTTTTTTTAAGTACGGATGCCTCTATACTTCTATAGTCATCCCACATGTGCTTTAAAATATAGGTGGAACAAATAATAGGTAAAATGGTTATAGATAGACCCTATTTTTTTTTTTACCAAACTTAGGGCGTGTTTGGCAAAAAAGGGGTTTTTCAGGGGTTGAAGTTTTTTTAAGAGGTGAATATTATTTATGGGGTTTATGGAGGTGTGAGAGGTGTAGTTTATTTTTTAAAATAACCTTATAAAAAACCTGAATGGTGTTTGATGGGTATATGAATTGGGAGATGAATTTATCGTTAAAATTACCCAAATGCCCTTAATAATAACACCATCAAAGGGGGAAGATAGAATGAAGAGGGCAAAATTGAGATGAGGTGGGTGCCAAAAAAAAACCTCCCAAAGCTTGGTAGCCCAAGGTTAAATTTTAGCCAAATTTAACCCCTTCAAACCTCTAACTCCACCTCTTTGCACCTGATTGCCAAACACCATTGGCTGAGCTTTTTTTTTTGGGTAACCTGATGAAACCTAATAAAACCTAACGAAACCTCTTACCAAACATGCGCTTACACAGATAGCACATGGATGGGAAATTTTGCAAAAATAAATCATTTTTTGAAATTTTGCAAAAAAGTGCCCGTCACCATACATTTTTTAGCCGGTTTGGGCGGAAAAAGAAAAAAAAAAGGAAAACAAACAAAAGGGGGATGAGAGGACAGGGGCATTTAATGCCACCGGGAGGAAAAGAAAAGAAAAGAAGGTCATCATCATCACACCCTTTCTCTCTCCATCAGGCACTCCATATCTTCGCTTTCTGCATAATCTGCATAACTTGGGTGACAAGGGTAAATGGACTCCTGACACGTGACATTTTCAAGGTGACACGTAAATATTGATATTTAAAGGATATTGTCCTAATTTTTCAATATGAAATTAAGCGACAACTAGAATCTGATATGAATTCGAATAGTTCTACGAAAGAATACCACGTATTCCCTTTGATGTCATTATCTTGTTTTTAATTTCAATTTCATTGATTGCTGGACAACAATGTCATTTTCTGTTTTAATTGGGCTTGTTTCTGAATTATAAATAAGTTTAGACATACCCAGGTCAACTGATATTGTTTTCTGAACGTTTTTGTTCACCTTAGTCCATATGAGTGATGCTAAAAACCTAATCCCTGCAGATGAAAGTGTTGGAGGAGGTCGTCAATGGACTGCGGGCTGATAAAGGGATGGGAAGAGCCGGGGAAGAAAGAGAAAGGGATGCTAGCGCTTCTTTTGACATTAATGCAAAGAAGGAGGGTGATGTTGGGAAAGATGGAGTTGAAGACAAACTTTTCGATGAAAATGAAGGGGATTGAGGGGGCACGAAAGGATGAGGAGGTAAGTTTGTTTTTGGGTGACATGATGTTTTATGTTGAGTGACACGGGAAATCAGGGATCCACTTTAAAGTTTGAATTTTTTTTTAGGTTGTTCATGTCGATGTGGTTACAACGATTGCACCTGAAGTCGGGGAGAAGTCTCTACAAGGAAAAGATGATAAGTTAAGCTCTTGTGGTCCGTCGAAAGGAAGATGTCGAAGATGTTAGAAAGGAAGAGAGTGTGGATGTGCTTGTCAAGGATGGGGGGAAGGGTGGAGAGGAATCGGACATGGATGTTGAGGCTGTGATTTAGCAAGGAACAAAGATGGGGAGGCTGAGGACAACGACCAAAAAGACGGGGAGATGGAGGGTACACCTGAAAGGGATGACCAACCACCAAAATGACAGGATGAGGAGGTAAGTTTTTTGTTAGGTGACATGGTATTTACGGTTAAGTGACACGAGTTAAAAAATCTGGGAATGTCATATATGAATTTGTTTGTTATTAGTTCATGTAACAAGGTTGTTACTGTTGGGTGATAGGGTTTATTTAGTTTGCTGAGGCTGCAAAAGCTGAGGGTGTGCGAGTCAAGAGGACTAGGAAGGCTCCAGGAGGTAATGGAGAAGACGATGTCGCCAGTGCCGACGCGATTCAACTGGGACTTGTATCTGTGTCCAACAACAATGGTTTAGCCCGGTGGATGGCAAGGTACCCCACATCTGTATTTATCTCCAACTTATTCTACAAAGGATGTCATGCATTAACCTAACATTTTCATCGTGAGTGTGTAGCGGGGATGGAGAGAAGTAGATGACATGCTACGACACAAAGCTTATGAAGGAGTTATGATCACCGTTGCCATCGGGGCGTAGAGGCAGTTACTCGCTATTTTCATCTTCCATGATATACTATAATAAACCACCGACAACTTTTTATCAGGGCGTACTTTTCATACCCCTGGGTTGTTATGAACATTGTTGGTGTTGTATTTTCTGAACTTTGGTGCTCAAAACTTGTAGGATGTTATGATCTTCATTAGTCAATAGGTGTAGTATTTTATGACATTGGTTGGTCAATACATGTTAGTCTTTTATGAACATTTTATGCACTTGGGGGTTCTTTACGAATGTACTTGGTTTTGAAATGTTTGGGTGGAAAAAGCGACACGTTAAATCCTTCAAGTGACAGGGTCATATAAACATGTGACATGGTTCATTTCGAAAACAAATTTAAAGTGAAAGCCCAAACTGTAACACGTTAATTCCTTCAAGTGACACAACCATACAAACCGATGACAAGGGTTATTTTCTTAACAAATTGGCAGACACTAGGAAATGTGAAACGTCAAAATCAAACAAGTGACACATTAAATCCTTCCATTCTTGTTGTTGCCATCTTCCATGCTTGTTGTTGCCATCTTCCATGACAGGCTGTTATAAACCAGTTGTCAATTTATATGAGTGCGTGGTTTTCGTTGCAATAGGTCGTTACTTGATCTTTGTTATGTCGTTGCTAAAAACTTATAGGATGTTATCATATCTGTTGGTCAGTTATTTTACTCATTTATGACATTAATTGCTCAATAGATGTAAGACTTTTATGAACATCATCTGTACTTGGGGTTTTCTCTATCCACGTACTTGCTTTGATGTTATTTGTGTGAAAATACTTGTGACACGTACAATACTTGAGGTGGCACGGGCATAGAAGCACGTGGCAGGGGAAAATTCCTTACGCAAACGGCAAACACTTGGAACTGTAAATCAATAGATGCAACAGACAGACAACTTAATTCTAACTTGTGACACGGGAATACAAACAGGTGACAGGAGTTACGGGCATTCAAAATATGACACGTGAATTATAACAGGTGGCACGTGAAATGTAATAGATGACACGAGCAAGGGGCCATGGGTCTTCTCCGCACTTCAAGTTCAGAAATTTAAACACCTCGAGGTCGTCATCATCAACAATAATGATCGCCTGACCACCTTCTTTCGACTTTGGCACGTACGACAACGCCCACTCTGCATATGAGGCACAATCGCCACCCTTCAGCCTGATTACGTTTTCAAAGAGTTGAAGTCGATGTCCTATTTTATCATGATATTCTTGAGCGCCTTCGCACCCACATACACCTATGTACCTCTCTCGACCACCCAAGAACCATGGAGGATGAGAGTGACGCATACCAAGGTGTTTCCACCTGAAAAACAAAATCAAAGTTCAGAAGAGAGATTGATAGGTATCTAACGCCATAGATGAAGAGTACTTCGCATAAAACACTTACCCCTTTCATCTGCCAACAAAGGTTTCTGGGGCATCACATTGACACGGAGATTTTGATCACTGACAGGGGCACAACTTGAAGCCGACAAGTGCTCTACAACTGGAACAGCAAGTCGGGAGCTTGTCTTCCATGGTGGAACATTCTTCTTCTCTCCCATCTCTCTCTCCATGAGTTTCTACTTCAGAAATTGTGGGAGAAGAAGAAAATGAAAAACCTGAGCTTTATACCATACAAAATGGAAAAGGGAACCGCAACATCACATCACCCTCTCTCTTATTTTTTTGGTGCCAAACCCATCCTCACTTTAGCTCCTCCTCCCTCTCACGTGTTCCCTCCATCTAATTTCACCTGCTACCGGCCCTTTGGGTGACAATTTGTATTTGCACAAATAACACCCTATACCACTTTTTCATTTGTGCAAAACATAGTCTATTTATGCAAACCAATTTTGAAAATAGTCTATCTATGCAAATAGCCCCAAATAATAAGTCTTGACAATGGGCAAAAACTCATGGAGATAAAAACTGAATTCTGATCGGGTTTGATCTGACAGATTGGGAATGAAAAACTATTAGATTCTGGAAAGATAGCTGGATAAACAATGACATAAATATGATAGAAAGTCGGCTACAGGACAATATAAATGAATGGGAAACTGTTGACAAATATATAAACCCAGACAGAAACTGGAAAGTGCAAAAACTAAAGGAAGTTCTCCCCATGGATATAATTGAGCAAATTTGCAGTATCCATATACCTCTAAATGAATTCGAGGATAGACTTTACTGGAAAATAAGGAAAAATGGTTGGTTCTCTACGGCTAGTGCCCTAGATTATACCACCAGATCATGAAGAAATTCACTGAATCTTTTGAATGGATATGGAAAATAGACTGTCCTCCAAAGGTGACAAATTTCTTATGGAAAAACATTCTAAATGACACTCTTACCAAAGAGCGAATACGAGACAAAGGTATTCATGTGCCAATGGAATGTGCTCTCTGTAATAACCCCTAGGAGGATGCAAGACATTTGTTCACAGAATGTCAGAACACACTCACAATCATTCGAAAAATAGACCAACAGATTGAAAGGATAATCCAGGATACAAACAAAAATAACAGACCCTATAAAGACATTATTATAGAAATATTTGCAAAACTAACTCAAGAACAAAGATCAATCCTAGTTTTTTCCCTTTTGGGCATCTGGTCTCTAAGGAATAAAGTTCTCTTTGATGACCATACTTATCATGGTCCGGAAGAGTGGATAAACTACATTAAGCAACAAAGAGACAGCTGGAAGAAGGCACATATTGAAGAGTTAGATGAGGAAGAGATAACCAAAGAACCGACCAACAAACAGAACAAACCACGCAGAAAAAAATTCACAAAATGGAAAAAACCCCGTGAAGGATTCATGAAATTAAATTTCGACGGGGCTAGGACTACTAATGGTAATGTTGCTTGGGGTTTCGTCATGAGAGACGATTGTGACAGAATTCTCAACTGTGGGGTGCAGAGCTGTGGTAAGTCCTCAGCGTTGCAAGCTGAGGCTCTGGGTCTGCTTCATAGGTTGCATGAAGCTCACCGGCTGGGGATTTCTCATCTTAAGGTGGAAGACGACTGTCTGACTAGATATATATTCTAAAGTTAATTTTTTTTTGTCTGACGGCTATTAACAACAACAACACGGATGGGTAGCCGAGATACTATCTGGGTACTCACTAATTAGTGGGTAGTCGTCGTAATCGTCATCACCATCATCATCTGGGCCCCTACTCCTTTAGCGGGGAGCCGAGAGACAATTTGGGCCCTCTTTATAGGAGTTTATAAAGAATTAGTGGGGAGCCGAGAGACAATCTGGGCCCTCACTCGTTTAACAATAGCAAACCCCACCCTTGTGAAAATATGTGTTGCATTATGAGCCCCCATATCTTGAGTTTGAGAAAATTTATGGACTCTCTTTAGAAGGGTTATGGCGTCTGCCGTAAGTTCCCCCAACGCAGAAAAAGAGAAAGGTAAGAAACCATAACCAATGACTTTTCACTTCTCTTGATACTTGACCCGCTTATGACGAGCCACCTCGACCACCACATGCCCTGGAACAAAATCATCCATCCCACATTGTGTCAAAGGGGATGACCCTGCCAAGTCAACACAAACATCAAACCTTTTATCCCACGGATAAAGAAGCATATTTGCAGGACGGAGGAGTTTCCCGTCTCCCCTACACAAGCCAATATCAACCTCTTTACCAGCAGAGATCCCAGAGCGATAACAGACATTCATCAAAGTGCCACAAATAGCATTATGTCGATGTTTAATCCTCACAATACCGGCACACGACACAACATAATCACCAAAAACGTCTCTCTCAAATACCCTGGAGCAAGCAGAACAAGGCTTTGAAATGGGAAACAAAGGGGTGCCTAACCGATAGCACAACACACAATTATACGTCTTACCATTCATAGTCTGACCGAGCCCTGAGATCGGGACAACCCTAAGCCAGTTAGTAGCATGGTCTCGACATTGAGAACTCCACAAAGCCATCTGACACGGTGAGAAAGAAAAGGTATTCTCTGTATCTTTCGTAATCCATGTGAAATATATGTCTGGCAATTTCTTCATGAGTTTGGGGCAGCGATCTCACTTGGACTACTCAGAATATCAGTTCTTACCTTAGTGTTGAAGACACACACGACGTCATCCAAAGCATATCCAGACACTGTGACATCAACATGTTGGAGAAGCTTAATATGCAGGCTAGCAGATTGTAAACGTGAAGCTAAAAAAGCATAAAAGAGAGCATCACCTGCATAATAAACACCAAGGCCCCCAAACCTGAAGGGCAGCGTGGTGAGCCTCCATTGCCAATTGCCAAAACCCTACCCAAAGGCAGTGATATAATACGTTCCAAGGAACGTCAAAGAGCTAGATAAAACTTAAGCTGAGAAGACTGGAAGGCACGAGGTGGGCATGTACGTAGAGCTAAATACAGTTTTGAGACCCCAATACAAGCATGCAACAACAATAGCTCACATTGCGGGTCACTAATCTTAGCAACTGCATCCATAAGCGCGATCGTTTTTGTCCACTCTTTTCATCACAAACTCGCAACTAAACATAGAATTAACACTGACAGGTTAGCCAAGAAGCTTAACCCCTTGCAGCGGCCTAGCAATGTTAGGTGTAAAAACACCAACTAGCGTACTCCTTGGGTCATCTCTCGACCAAAAAAATTCAGTTTTATCAACATTGAGGTACATACCATAACTGGGTCCGTCCTCAATAATCATCTGCAGAACCTTCCCCATGACCAAGGTATCCCCAACAATAATGCCGTCATCCAAATACCAAGCCTGGAAACACACCTTAACGTGTCCCAGATTTTGCGCACCAACGGATGCAAAACTAAAGCAAATAGTAAAGGGCCGAGAGGATCCCCTTGGTGCACCTCTTGACAAGACCATAGGGTATGATCACCATAGTACAACCTAGCTAGATTGGAGTAGCAAAACTCAACCCAATGAGAGATTGCAGGACAATGGGTCTGGACTTCATGAATCATCACTTCTCGTTCAACCATATTGAAAACATTTTTAAAGTCCACCAACAATATAGTAAGACCCTCCTCATTACCTTGCTCCTCAATCAAATGATTCATATCATAGAGGATGGCCTCACCCCCACCCGACACTCCCACCCCAAACTGAAAATCATCCAAATAACCACTCAAGGAATGACCAACCAAGGAAGCACTAACCTTGGAAACCAATAGCCTCCGAACAGTACCCACTGCAATGGGGCGAATACATCGCATGGCTTGACAAGAGGTGTGAGAGACGCACTAGCAATGTACTCGCTAGACCTGGGCACACGCGGGTCGGGTCGGCTCGTCTAGCCCGCCCCGTCTGCCCGTCTGGCCCGCCTCGTCTGCCAGCCTTTTTGGATGGGCTAGGGTAGAGGAAAAAGCCCGGTTAGCCCGGCCCACGCCCACAACGGATACGGGATTGGGTAGGGCAGTCTACCCATTACGAGCTGCTAGGCCCGTAACGGGTACCCGCTATTTTGAATATATATTAAAGAAAAAATGACAAAAAATGATACGAACTGTCAACGGTGAACCAAAAATAATACGAACTTTAAAAACTACCAATCCATGTACAAACTATAACACATTAAACCAAAATTGATACAAGGTCCGAAATTCAAAAACTATAAATTAATTTGGACTCAACATATAATTAGTAATAAATTTGGGTCAAAATTATAAAAATTAAGAATGTCATCCTCTTCCCCAAATATGGAACAGTTGAGGGCGAGTCAGGCGACAATGGCGGAGGTGGCGATCGTGACGATGTTGACTCTAATCTGCCAGCGCCGCTAGATCATGGAGTCACTTGTATGTACTCCCACCGTTGAGAGCCCACCGACTACCAAGATGATATCAATTGCCACCGTCGGGCGGTTGGCGTGCTTGAAAAGAGCATGGCTAGCGGTGGTAGGAGTTATCGACAATTGGGGGTGGACAAATGTGGAATGTCAAAGGTTAATCAGGGATTGCACGACGTCTTCAGAGATTGGATAGTCGGGGGCCATTGTTGAAGATTGTAGACGACAACCATGGATGCCCATGGTTGAAGGCGCTGGGGAAGTCGGGAAGATGGGGAAGGGATTAGTTTTGGCTAATGAATAATTTCCCTTTTAATTTTACAAAAAAATCCCAAAATTTTTAAGTAATTATAATTTGAGTCCAAAATAATTTATAATTTATGAATTTTGGACTTTGTATCAATTTTGGTTTCATGGGTTATAGTTTGTATTTGAAATGGTAATTTTTAAAGTTCGAATTATTTTTGGTTCACCGTTGATAGTTCATATTATTATCGGTCATTTTTCCTATATTAAAAAAAATAATATATAATATAAATTATTAATTATAAGAAAAACCAAAATATCTATACAGTAAATCCTAAAACTAAATTGGCAAATGCTAATGAAGACTTGTTGCCTTGTTGGACATTGAAGCTTCGGTAATTGCTAATGAAGACTTGTTTCCTTGTAAAGCTTCCGCAATTACAGTGTCCTAGTGAAGCTTGTTGCACATAACCTTTTTTTTTTAACGTCATTACAGTGTATAGACGTGTAACACTCAAGGGTGTCAAATTGACGGGTACCTGTGGGCTGTCCGTGCCCGCAATGGCGGACGGGCTCGAACATCATGTTCAACCCGTTAAGCAGGCTTAGTCTGGCCCGTGCCCGCGTTTGTCCGGATCTAGTACTCGCCTAGAACCTTAGGACATTTTCCCTCCAGAAAAAGATTAACCACATGGGTGATTGCATCGACTAACTCATCAGAAATAGCAACGTGGTCCTACTCAAGCAATCCATAAGATTTTGAGCACACAAACCATCTCTTCCACACGATGAACCGCGTGGAAAACTCTTAATTCTATTCTATCTAAAACAACTTCTTTAGACGAGAATAAGGTATGGTTACCAATAGGAGTATTAGGTAAGGATGCTGACTGAGAGAACGGATGTTTGGCCTTTAACTCTCCTCAAGAGTGGTGCATGAATATGGGGGAATGCTAGAGGAGGAAAGAACCCTGACCGCAGCGGTGTAGTGTTCGTCACAAATCTTTCTCTTACATTGCTTTATATTACGCTCTGCCAAATCAAGGTCCTCCTCATCAACACCTGAAAGGGAGGAAAGGGTTCGGAAAGAGTATCCAAAACAAGTTGCGTAATAGTGTCAGGCTCACTCCAAGAACAAATAGCCCTAACTATACATTCCTCCTGCAACCGCCGCTTGTTAGCGGACATGGACTCCTAGCTACTCCTCCGAGAAAAAGTTTTTAAGGTACACGCAGGCAACACTAACAATCTAACCCACCCTCCGATGCCAACCAGATTGTTGATCACCTTCTTATTATTATTATTATTATTATTATTATTATTATTATTATTATTATTATTATTATTATTATTATTATTATTATTATTATTATTATTATAAAAATAATTACATACTACAGGAAATTAGTGGGTAGCCGAGATACTATCTGGGCCCCCACTCCCTTAGCAATAACAAAGCTAAGTCTTGTAAAAATATAAGTTGCAGCACGAGCCCCGGCATCCTGGGAAATTGAGAATTTCTGAATCCGCTTCAGCAAGGTAACAGCATCCGTATCCAGCTCCCCCAACGAAGAGAAGGAGAAGGGCAGGAAACCATAACCCGCTGCCGTGCACAAATCACGATACTTAACACACTTACGTTGAGCAGCATCAACAACAGCACGACCAGGGGCAAAGTCAGACATCCCCGACTGAGTCAAGGGGGAAGATCCCGTCAGATCAACACAAACATCACGCCCTCTGTCCCATGAATAAAGAAGCAAATCTGCCGGACGTAGAGACCTATCATGCCCATCGACCAAACCGATATCAACTTCCTTACCAGCAGAAATCCCAGCCCTAAAACAGATATCCAATAAGGCGTCACGCACAAGGTTATGTCGATGTTTATTATTATTATTATTATTATTTATTTATTTATTTATTTATTTTTATTATTATTATTATTATTATTATTATTATTATTATTATTATTATTATTATTATTAACCAATTACTATTTACAAGAAATTAGTGGGTAGCCGAGATACTATCTGGGCACCCACTCCCTTAGCGATAATAAAACTGAGTCTAGTGAAAATATAAGCGGCAACACGAGCCCCAGCATCATGAGATACGGAGAATTTCTGAATCCGCTTCAGCAAAGCAACCGCATCCGTATCTAACTCTCCCAACGAAGAGAAGGAGAAGGGTATGAACCCATACCCAGCCGCCGTGCACAAATCTCGATACTTGGCACACTTACGCCGAGCAGCATCAACAACAACACGACCAGGCACAAATTCAGACATCCCAGACCGAGTCAAAGGGGAGGATCCCGTCAGATCGACACAAACATCCCGCCCCCTATCCCAAGAATAAAGTAGCAAATCCGCCGGACGAAGAGGCTTATCATGCCCATCAATCAAACCAATATCAACCTCCTTACCGGCAGAAATCCCAGACCTGTAGCAGATATCCAATAAGGTGTCGCGAACGAGGTTATGTCGATGTTTAATGCCCACGGAACCAGCGCAAGACACAGCATGGTCACCGTAAATATCACCAACAAAGACCCGAGAACAAGCAGAACATGGTCTGGACACCGCGAACGAGGTTATGTCGATGTTTATTATTATTATTATTATTATTATTATTATTATTATTATTATTATTATTATTATTATTATTATATATTATCATTTGCATTAAATTATTATTATTATTATTACTATTACTATTATTATAATATATTAAAATTTTTTAAAAAAAACTCAATTTGTTTCAACAAACGGCTCGTGTCATTATGTTGATGTTTTGTGTGTGTGTTGCATTATTTTGATTATTATTATTATTATTGTACTTAATATGATAACGTACATATATATATATATATTAAATTATTATTATTATTACTATTATTATAATATATTAAAGTTAAAAAAAAAACTCAATTTGTTTCAACAAACGGCTCGTGTCATTATGTTGATGTTTTGTGTGTGTGTTCCATTATTTTGATTATTATTATTATTATTATTATTATTATTATTATTATGATAACGTACATATATATATATATATATATATATATATATATATATTATTTGCATTAAATTATTATTATTATTAATTTTTTTTAAACGAGTACTCGTTTATGCACAGCCCTACATCCAATGTGTATTCTATAACAATCCACAAGAGGTTCTACTACACTTTATACAACCGCCCAACAACAACCCATATTATCAATAACATTAATCCGAATATTATGAAGAATTTCCATCAGGTTAATAAGGATACCAAGAGAAAAGACACTATCGTACAAGATATATTTAATAAGGTTGGTTCAATGGAAAAAGAAGAAAAACGCCAACGGAAAAAAAAAACTCTCTTTTCAGGAGAGAGCAAAACCCCGCTGGGTCTTCCTCCGACAGCATAAACAATCACCCTTTGGTGGCCGGAATCCTCCGTTATGTATAAAATCCTCCTTCGAGAGTCTCAACTCTCCTTCGGGAGCCCCAATTCACCCTCTCCGCGTGTCTCAACTCTCCTCCGGGAGCCAACAATTCACCCCCTCGGCGCGATGAACCTCGGCTTCGGCCGTCTCTTCTTTTCCTCGCTCAGCCACCCATCTTCCCCCTCGGTCGGGTGCATTGTTCATAACATATGATATTTTAGCTATTCCGCTTCCCCTTCATCGGAACCATTCAATGACTAAATCAACTTGGGGCTTTCGTCGATTTGGGTTTCCTGCCCCCAATTCGGTCCTCCTCCTCGCCCATGTTCTCTCCTACCTTGCGATTGCTCGATCGGCCTCCATCGGGTCGCCGTTTTGGCTCTCGATTTGGCGTTCCCTGGGCCTTCACCTTCCATTCAATCATTTCAACTTTCCCCTACCCTAATGGTCTAGAAAATCCTGCCTTCGGCAGCGCTCGCAGCCATCGCCCTGGTGGCGTCTGGTCTCGGCGGCTTCGCAGTTGGGTCGACTCTGGTCTTTGCCTCCTCGTTGCCGCCTGCCCAGGCTTCCCTCTGTCAATCCCTTTTCTTCCTCTCCGGCCGCCGTCATCCCGCTGGTGGCCTTGCCGAGATAGCCTCTCCCTTGGCCTGTTGATTCTCTTCGTGGCTGGGCGGTGGATCCTGGGAGCTTTCTTCCCGTGTCATCCTCAGAATCTCAGATCTCCGTTGCTTCAGGTCAACTTGGGCCCTAAGGTTGACCCGGTTTTGGGTACCAGCCCACTTGGGTTGCATTGGGCCTTTTGATGGCCATTTGTTATAATTGGATAATTACTAATAATATTAATTTAGAACTATAACTAATTACTTTAATTACATAATTCCTGGTCGGGTTGCTATTTTCCATTCGGGTTTCTGGTGCGTTTCATTTCAAGCGATGTGGAGCTCTGCATTTGGCGTCACTTGACTCTCTTTCCGTATGATGTATGGGGTTCTGGCATTCGGAGTCGGGACAGGCTGGGGCCGTGGTAGTGTGTATCGTGGCGTGTCCTTTTTCCGGAAGAATGTTTCCTTGAAGGTTCGTCGTCACTTCCTACAAGTGTCTCCTGATGTGCCGCTGGCCTGCAGTGCTGCTTCTGAGGAGTGCTTGGCTTCGTCCGTCGTCTATAGGGCTGATCATTAGCTCAAAACCGATCCGAACCTGACCAAACCGAACCGAACCTAAAACCAAAAATCTCAAAAATGAAAACCGAAAACCGAACCTAAACTAATAGGTTTGGTTCGGTTTTACGCCGGTTTGGTTTAGGTTCGGTTCGGTTATAACCTAATCGAACCGAAATAAAAAATGCACAAAAAAGTCCCTGCATTTACATTTCTTAGTCCAAAAAAATGCATAAAAAACCGAACAGCCCTGCATATCTGTATTCTATAATATCCCAAAACAGTCCTAAGAAAAGCTTGATAAATAATGTCCCAAAACAGCACTGCAAATCTGTATTCTGTAATGCAAATAAACAGCCCTGCAAAGTGCAAATCTGTATTATGTAATCTGTAATGTAAGGTCCCAAAACAGTCCCAAGAAAAGCTTGATAAATAATGTCCCAAAACAGCCCTGTAAATCTGTTTTCTGTATTCTGTTGTAATCTCCCAAAACAGTCCTGTACAGTGCACTGTGCACAGTCCCATACTCCCAAACAGCAGCAAACAATTGAGCAAAATTAAACATGATAAATGAAATGAAACATGATAAATATAGATTTGAACTTCATTGCTCACTAAGCAAAATGCACATGGGCAACCTAAAACAAGTGACAATTCAAATTCATGTAGCAATCGACTCATAATAGAGTATTGTCCTTCAAAAGATAAGGTCATGATCTCTTGAACATAACAAGCTAATAATATAGGCAATAGGAAAATCGAACAAAAATAGAGAAGATAAAGAAAAGGGTTCCAAGTGTTTGTTGGGCGTTGGCTAAGCCGATCTTGAAGACTTCAAGTCGATATCCTCATTTTTTCCAACTCTAAAAGAGAAACAAAATGAATGAAGTTAGTAAACAAGCAAATATTTCAATTATTGTGTGCATTGCAAAATGCAAATAATACTAACTTAGATAATACCATTACTACTAGACTACTTCCTAGTTTCACGCATACAAATAATGAAAATCATAAACATTATAAATTTGGAAACCAAACAATTTGAATGTGACAATCTCCCATCAAACAATTAGAAATCACACATACAATCACTCTATTTACTTACATTGCTTGAAATCCTATCCGTGGTTTTGATTTCCAAATTCGACCTGAACGGATTGAGAACCAATCTGAATTCAATGAAGAAAAATCATTGCATCAACAAATCTGATTTCCAAATCATCTACTAAGCTACCTAACATTTCATCAAAATGGCTGACCTTATTGAGCCATATTCTGGAATCTAGAACATAACATAACATAGGGGCAAAAGGGCTAAACTTACCCTAATCTAAATAGTAAATAACATCATTTCAGATTTTCATTTTCAATTAGAAAAACAAACCCTAAACACTAAACAAGTAAACAACACATCAATTTCAATTTCCAATTCACGCTTGGGCTGAACTTGTTGGGAGATTACCTGATGAGCTAGTGATGACTGATGTTCTGAATCGATTAGGCCATAGGGATGAACTTGTTGAAGCGTTTAAAGGAAGCCTGAACTTGTTGAAGGGTGAACGCCTGAACGGAAGCCGGCTGTCAGTGTCACCACGAGAATGCGAGAATGAAAGACGACAGTGAGGGAGGAGTCAGAGGAGATTGAGAAAGAGAAGTCGAGCAAGGAGAGAGGAGAGTGAGAAGTGAGAACATACCGGAGCGGAGCCGATGGGCTGATGGCTCGCCGGCGGCGCACGGCTCTGGTGGGCTGGAGCCTGGAGTGGTGAGCCGGCGGTGCACACTGCACAGAAGCGATGAAGAATGGAGATGAACGAACAGGGAGGGATGAATCTGGGAGGCGCCGAGGCGAGAGCAGAGTAACGATACACACAGACAGACCCCTCTATTGACCTAATGCGTAAGGATAATTTTTTTTAATAAAACATCGGTTTTTTTTTCGGTTAAACCGAAACCGAATACAAACCGAACCTAAAACCGAAAATTAAAATTCCCTGAACCGAAAGCCTTAGGTTCAGTTAGGTTCCGGTTATTTTGGTTCGGTTCGGCCGAAAAATTCGGTTTGAACCGATTTTGCTCAGCCCTAGTCGTCTACGTCCTCATCTCGTTCGGACTGTTTGTGTTTAGTTTCGCTTTTGTAGAGTTTTATTGCTTGTCTCTTGCACCTTCTTTGTATTTTGTGTTTGTCTAGACGGTTTTCCGTCTGCCGACTAGTCGGCCTTCGAGGTTCAGGTTTGTCTGACCTCGAATTTTTACCTAATCAAAAAAAAAAAAAAGGTTGGTTCAAATAGTATATATGATTATACTCTTACTATATGGTGGATTATTTGATATTTTAGAAATCAAGTTATTTTTAGATACGAGACTAACAATATTAGAAGATACACCAAATATGAAAAAGCTCAAATCCTCAATTGGGAAAAAGCCAACAAGGAATATGAAGATGAATAACATGGCTATAAACATTTTACATCATATAGAAAAGTCTTACCAAGGAAAATAAAAATAAACATTTGACAGAGCAAAAGTAATTACATAAGATGTCCAGGGGTATAATCGTCTTTTACTAGGTAAACCCTAATTCTCGTTATATATTCGAGTTTTCTACTTGGGTTTAGTGGGCGACACACACAGCCGACACACTCTGACTTGAGCGTCGGAGACTCCTCTGGGGGAGCGAGCCCCGCCTCTTCCTCTCCTTCTATGCAGGTGATCGATCGATGCCGAGGACGAAGGAGGTGCAGATTTATGCACTTACATTCAGTGCCGGCCCAAGGGCATGGGCAAGGTGTGCGACCGCCCAGGGCCCATTTTCAGTAGGGGCCCATTAAAAATATATGTTATATATATGTATTTTTTAAAAAATATCAAAATACGAGTTTAGCTCAATAGTAAGTTTAAATTTTAACAAAATTTGGATTTTGATTCCTAAGCGTATAGAGTTTAAATCTCTCTATTTGCATTTTTTATGTTTTTATAGAGAGGCCCTTGAATTTGGTTAATAAAGAGCGGTCATCCAAGGTTCGAAACAGGGTCCTTTGGGTTCTATCCGCAAGTTCTTTCCGGTTGAACCATTCCGGAATGGTTTTTTTTATAGAGATATCCTATATCCATTAACTTTTGCATTTTTTTTATGTTTTTATAGAGGATTCTATATCCATTTAATTTAGACACGATTCTCTGTACTTTTTCCTTTTCAACACAATATTAAACACTTTTTATGTGACAAATAAAGCTATATTGTTTACATATATAATTCTTTCTATTTTATTTGAGAAAAAATGTAGTGTTTTTATTTCTTCATATATGTTCGATGTATCTAATTTACCCTTTTATTTTTGTTTATAAAAAAAATCCCTTTTTTTTAAGTTTTGTTTTAGTTCATATATAGGTGGTGTCATACGAGGTCACATATGTGATATCTTAGAACAAAAATTATATTTAGTATTGTTAGACAATTTTTAATATTCCTTGAATTGGTAAATAAAGAGCGGTCATTCTGAGGTTCGAACCGGGGACCTATGGGTACTACCCAAAGCAATTTTTTAATATTCCTCTACACAACATCTGACGTACTTGTGGACATATTATACTTGCTACCAAGCCAAAATAAATAGTTTTCACTACAATTATATTTTTGAATTTTTTTAATGTATACTTTTATTATTCATTGACCTACTTTTATTTTCTTAAATTTGAAAAATAATTCAAATATAAAAATAATATGAAATTTTTATGAAATTATACACAATTTTTTTTTACGGAGTAATGTTTATGGGGCCCATTAGATTTTAGTTCGCCCTGGGCCTATAAAATGATAGGACCGGCCCTGCTTACATTTGGCGCCGTCCATGGGGAATCGATCAAAAAGCCATGAGGTCGAATCTCCCAATCAACAAAACAATGAAGATCGATTAATTGTGAGGCGGGAGGAAGCGTCGGATCCTGAGGAGTGCTTCTCGCCATCGCCCATAAACCCTAGCCGCGGGAATAGCCGCCGATTCTGGCCTCCTCCATCTCTCGATGTGCGACTCCGATGGGATCTGGTTGGAGCTTGCACCATAGCCGTCGATTCCGGACTCCTCTTCGGGACACCACCGCTTCTCCACCATCGAGGTTGATGCCGGTGGGCTTGCCAAAACTACACAGCCCCGCTCTCAGCCGCTAATCGCAACCAGGAGCGTCTCCACCTACCCAACCTCGATCGCCTTTGTCATCGAGTCGCAACCGGGCAACAGCGGCATCATCGTCCGATTCGCATAGCCCTCTCGGTGTCCAAACTGCGCTCTACATGATCGTAGGACCACGCCGAGACCGCCACGCCGCCTCTCCGGGAGGGCGCCAAGTAAGCCGCGCCGCCATGCAGTACCACGCCACCTATGGTTTGTCGCGTCCACGCCATCGTCGCTGGGCCTCCATCGAGCCTCTACCGGACTATGATCGGCGTCGATAGGTCAGGCGCGCCCGCGGAATCCTACGCCGCCGTCGAGCTCAAGGCCGAAGGAGGGACAATGGGTCGAGGACGCCGCTTCGAAATCCTGCGCCGTCGCCTGCTACAAACCCTACGAATCGAAGAAGACGATGGCTTATGTTGCAAATCCTGATTAATTATGAAATCAACCCGGAGTTCTTAGAAATTGCAGCTCAGTCTATGCAATTAAGATAATTGCGGAAAAGGGCCCAATTTTCATGAGGCAAGATATCTAACTTGGATGTTCAATGCATCGTGCCCGACCGGTCCAACATATGAGACCCAAAAGCTAAGTCCTCTATGTCTTATTTTTGATGAAAAGTTTACTCTTTGGTTAATCATATTACATGGTTAATTGCATCGGTGACATATCAATTCTTTAAATGCTTATATGCGCATCTATATATAGAACAACGTTATATCAAAGCCATAAAAAACAATTAACATTAGCCGCTCAAGGCCAAATTAGCCGCTCAATGCCACATTAGCCGCTCAAGGCCGAATTAGCCGCTCAAGGCCACATTAGCCGCTCAAGGCCGAATTAGCCGCTCAAGGCCACATTAGCCGCTCAAGGCCAAATTAGCCACTCAGAGCCACATTAGCCGCTCAGGGCCACATTAGCCGCTCAGGGCCGAATTAGCCACTCAAGGCCAAAACAACCGCTCAAGGTCAATGAGTCGCCACTCACGGCCAATAAAAGCCAATTTTTAGGCCATAATAACCCCATTAAGAGCCAACAAAAATCAAAATCAAGCAATAAGTGTGTCATTTAAGACAAAATGCTCAACTTAATGAAAACCATCGAATCGTCAATAATAAATAAAAACAAGGATGTCATCAACAACACTATATCTAACTTTTAAGTAGTAACTTTCATTTGATCAGTTAATAACGTACCAACTGCATTATATTGTGCTATTCGGTTGAGAATGCCAAAGCTTGCAGGATACAACGAATACAAGGGGCAAACATTATTGGTGATATTTGATCATAGCAGGTGAAGAATATCGAATTATTCATCTTCCCTCACCACTAGATCGTGATAAGAAAATCCGAGGGCAATTGACAGAGAAAAAGTAATTACATAAGATGTCCAAGGACATAATCGTCTTTTACCAGGTAAACCATAATCCTCGTTATATATTCGAGTTTTCTACTAGGGTTTAGGGGGCGACACACACAACCGACACACTCTGACTTGAGCGTCGGAGACTCCTCCAGGGGAGCGAGCCCCGTCTCTTCCTCTCATTCTATGCAGGTGATCGATCGATGTCGAGGAGGAAGGAGGTGCAGATTTATGCACTTACAACATTAAATGGGAAAAACCTAAACCAAATTATTTTAAGCTTAATTTTGACGGATCCTGTCTCCTACCTCCTCCCTCTGATCGGAGACTGACAACCACCAAGGCCTGTTGGCCAGCCCACCCTCTTCGCCTTCTACTTCCTCCTTCTGGTTCAACGAAGATCTTCACATTGGTTGTCGCTTTGAGTTGTCATGGCTGTCATTTGGCGTGTCTCCCCGTCTCGCTCGAATTTGGGGCATTTTTGCCTCGAAATGAGAAATTGATTTGGGGCTTTTCAACCTGGTTGGTTTCCACGTTGGGCTTGTCGATTCTGACGCCCTTCTCAGAGATCTATGTGATACGGGGTAAGCCATAGGATGCCCGATCTTCGACGACAAGACTCAACAAGAATTAGAAGAAAACTGACGCAAACAAGAAGAAAGACTCAAAACTGAAAGATGGAATGGAAAGATAGATAATGAGAGGAACTAATTGGAATAAGGAGAAGACCCTTGACTCAAGAAGTCAAGAACCAAAGTCAATAACCAACTAAGCGATCTCTACAACCTTACACAACCACGATTACTTCTTAGAAGCACAAGGAGGCAGGCTTGTGGACACCTAGGATCACCAATATAATACTTCGCGAGATTGACAAACACAAAGTAAACCAAGCGGAAACAATAATCAATGAACCAAAAAGACTAGGCCTTTCGATTGCACACTCAAGTGTTTTCACACAAAATCTGAATTGCACACTCGCGTAAAAAGGCATGTCTTTGTATTATTGAGTGAGCAACCTTTACAATTGTAAAGCATAAAGAAAATCCAATGAATAGGCTTTCAGTAACTTGTATACAAATAATTATATTATTAAGTATAAATAATTGATTATGTTATGTATGAATAATTTGAATGTTCACAATGGAAGAGCTAGTTGCTCCCATAATATCTAGAGAAAATGGCAATGGATATACCACTTTCAATAGGCTATTGCAAAAATAACCCCCCGGTCTAAATGGCAAGAATGTCAACTTGGCCCATGCAATTGCAAAAATAACCAGTTGTCCAAACCTGTTGTAACGGGTAACAAGACGGTTGAAAATTGGAAAGAGAAAAGTGAAGAAAGAAGACATCGCATCAACGTCTTCAGTCAGAACTTCTCAAACCCGTAGGAATTCAAAGGGGGAAACCGCCATTGACAAAGGTTGGAGGGAAAACCTTGAGGGGAAGTGAGGGACGACGCCGGAACTGAGAGAGAGAGAGAGAGAGAGAGAGAGAGAGAGAGAGAGAGAGAGAGAGAGAGAGAGAGAGAGAGAGAGAGAGAGGTGCTGCTTGCTGCGACGCCGGAACCCAGAGCGAGAGGGGAAGTGAGGGACGATCCGAGATTGGAGACAGAGAACCCCCTGGTGCCGATTCCGCCATTGAAGAGAGGTAATCCCCCGTCCTTTATCCAAAAGCTTTCTCCTTTAATGGTAGTTAGTGATGCAGATCAAGATGACCTTTTGTGGGTCAAACAATGATCTTGATCCAGGCGAGCTCTCAAGACCGATTCGAGGGACATTGATGGCGAAGAGTGTCATCCTCAAAAGGAGGAAGAAGGCTCCACCATGGAACAAGGTCCAAAGGAGCAAGGTGAGCTAATGTTCAAATTTGGGTTCGTTCTTAATGGGTTGACAGCATTTCGACGTCTCAGTAAAACGGGTCGTTCGGAGTCCATATTTATCGGATGAGGTCGTGCCATACCTTGTTGGAACGAGGACGAAAAGATCTACAACTTTGCTGTTGAAGGTTTCTCCAAAATCGACGTCGAGAATGGCCGAAATTCATCATCTTTGCAGCTGTCACTGTTTGGACGAATTTCCACATATTTATTTAGTTAATTTCGAATTTAATTAATTAGATATATTTATTTTATGCAATTAGGAAATAATAAGGTGGAAGGAAAATATCTCATCTAGGTAATTCCTTTTCCACCAAGTTGTTATTTATCTATCTTTATTAGATTTGATTTCTCTTTAGTTACCAAAACTCTATCTTTTGCAAAAGATAGAATTGGTATATTGTCTATTTAAACTCATGTTTTACCTTCAATAAAAATCAGATTGGAATTATAATTGAGGAACCCTTTTAAGGATTAAAAGGTTTCCTCGATTCCCAATCCAAAAGCCTTCGCAATTAATTTATGTTCTTGCTCATCCGATACCAAATCAAGATCTAAACACAATCCCAAACCACACACAAAGGAGAAACCCATCATGAGAAACCGTCGCTGCATCAGAGAAGCTGTCGCTGAGTCTGCCCAGAACCGTCGCCACTGTCCGGGCCGCCCCGCGGCTTCCTTGGCCGCCCCGCGGCCATCCCAGCTAGGACTGGCAAATGGTACGAAAATTACCATACCAACCACGTACCAACCACAAACCAAGTATGTTGGTAACCAAACTTGTGGTAACCAACATGGCGGTAACCATCGTGGTGGTAACCACGTGAAGGTGGTACGGTAATGGTAATAAAATCTGAATATCATGGTTACCATGGTTACCGAGTATATATATTAATTTTTTATTTAATGTTTTATTGTTATTACCTTTAAGTTTTAAGTTTTTAATTTTAAGTTTTTAATTTATATTTGTATTTTGATTTTGACCTAAATTGGTCTTTTCTATTTTTTCTACTAGAAACAGTAGGAACATTTTGAATATTTGGAGACTTTAAACTTATTTTGTTTGAACTTGCAACAGGAACATTTTGAATGTTTGAACAATTGAATTTGTTTTGTTTGAAGGCTTCGAACTTGGTTGGTTTGAATTGGTTTGTACTTCAGGTTGTGAATTTTATTTATTTGAACTATTAACAAGTGGTACCGGTAACCATATAATTTTTTGTAACTATATTTTTTCGTTCGATAACTTTGATGACTACTGGACGATAGCCAAGGGTTTTTAAAAAAAATACAAACAGAATTACAACATGGTAACCATGGTAATGTACCGATGGTAACCACAAGTCATGGTTACCACATATGCGGTAACCACGACTTGTGGTTGGTACATGGTATGAAAATTTGCGTACCATCCGTGGTGGTTGGTACATGGTAATCACTATTTTTTGGTGGTTACCGTACCATGCCAACCCTAATCCCAGCGCCGTCGCTGCTGGATTGCTTCTGTCGCTGTTTCGTTGTTGCCCTTTTACTTAGTTTTAATTACTTGTTCTTCTTTCCTTTTAGTATAGTTCAAAACCTTTTATTGTAACTACTTGTAAACATCAAGGATATCAAGAATATTGCAAGATCAGGCCATCAACAGTTTGGGGATCTTGATCTTGAGCCCACAGGCGAAGGATCGGGTATCCTAAACGTATCAGTTAGGGGGTTTCAAAGCATGTAAAATCAATTTCGGGCTGGTTGGAAGAATTGGGGGAATGGGGTTCGAAACATGGCAATGGGAAACCCTAACTGTAAGTGTGGTCGGCGTTTTGGGGATAGGGGTGGAGAGTTGCCATTGATGATAAGTTAGGGATGAAATTAAAGGTCGAAAAAGGGTATAAAAGGTTAGACAATCCCAATGAAACAATGAAATTGGGAATGGGATAACTCGTCAATGGCGAGCGGGATCCTTCTTGTGGATAGGGGAAACGATTGAATGGCTAGGTATAGGAAAATCTGGGTAGGGTTTGATTTGGGGAATTAAGGGAAACTAATAGCATTTTGTAGCATAAAATGAAATCAATGGTGAGATCTGTACGAATTTAACCTAAAAAACAGCATATGGATATGAAGTTGTTTGAGTTTCGTAACTCTCGTTTATTGAATAACAAAAATAGAGATCTTGAAACCAATGTTGTGGTGTTGTCAATTGTAGATGGTTTTTCAAAGCACTCTTGTGGTGTTGTCAGTTGTTGATGGTTTTTCCAAGCAATTGTGTGGTGTTGTCATATGCAAAATGTTAAAATGTCTGGCAGAATAAATATTTTCACTGGATATGCATTTGTATGTACTGGCTAGGATTATTGCTGACATGTGTGTTATCTGAATGACAGATTAAGGACACAATGGCAAAAGGGAAAGGAAAAAAAGTCTCGACCCCGTCAAGCAAGAAGGTATCAGTTGTAATATCTTATGAGCCAGCAGATTAGGGACGTTATTTTTTTGTGTTCGTGATGTGAACATCGGTACTCTCTTATGATATTTGTGCAGGCGACTCTTGCCCTTCCTCCGTCGAAATATTTTAGAGGGAGGTCCAACCAGTTCTCGAAGATGGGTATACTGACGGGAATGGATGATGGGCTATCTGCAGCTGATTGGCAAATGCTAAAGGACAGCAGGCTCAGCGACATTGTCAAGATAGGATCCAATGTGCCCTACTGCTCAGCCCTGATCCATTACTTCCTGGAGAGGCAGCTCAAGACACTAAAGAAATGTGATACATGGTATGAGATCCAGGGGCGACTCCTCCGGTTCTCCATCAAGGAATTTTGCCTCGTCACCGGTCTCAAATGTGGTGGAAGGAATCGTGCATTTGAGGCGGAGAATCACAAAGGCGCAATTCGGAGCTTCTTTGGAAGGGAAAGGGTCAATGTGTCCGACCTTCCCGTCATTTGGGAGGTCGCAAAGGCGAAAGAGAGGAGTGAGAGGAAGAGGTTGAAGCTTGCACTCCTGATCATTGTAGAGTGCATCCTGCTGCTAGGGGATGTAGGCAGGGCAGTGAAAGGGTGGGCGGTCGCCCTCGTGCAAGACCTCGACCGATTCTACGACTACTCGTGGGGTAAGGTATGTTACGAAGCCACACACGAGAGTCTTGATGGGGCACTGGTGAGGAAGGTGGAGCAGGGAGTCAAAGGTGGGAATGAGAGGTCCGGCTACTCGCTCAATGGATTCCCATTAGCGTTCTAGGTACGAGTTCAAACTTAATGCTATTTAACACTTGGCTAGAAATTTTGTTTGTATGTCTGTGCCATAACTGAGTATGGCTAAGGTTTTCTCTAAACTAGCTAGTAAAATTATGATATTCTGGTCCTGTAGATTTAGATCTATGAAGCGGTGCCGGTTGTGGACAACCACTTTGCCAACAGGAGTCGTGGGGTTATCTTTCCCCGATGCGTTAGGTGGAACATAACGGAGGCGCACCTCCCCTATGAGAGGGTGAAGATGATGCTGGACATAGAGAATGAGGATGGGATCAAGTGTGACGATGCCCGGACGACCCTTCTGCCCGAAGCGGCTGAGCGGGAGAGTTTCCTCAATGCTGGGTACCCCCACGAGGAACCCGATGACTTTTTTTGACAAGGCAGCCAAGTCCTACGAGGAATCACTCCCACCTGTCGGCATTCCGACTAACGAAACAGCACCTTCTCCCAGCCATAGAGCCCCTGAGGATGCAACGATTATCATGATGCTCCAAGAGGTACTAATGCGGTTGTCGGGCCTCGAGAAAGCAGTGGAAGAAATCAAGAGCCACCTCACCGACGTCAAAAATGCCGGACCTGAGTCAGATAAAAAGCAAGAGGTTAGTCATATGGTTAGGCCTTATTCACACCTTAGTCAAACATCTGAAAGTGGCTATGATTAGTTAGTTAATGTCTTCATGCGAACTTGGCAGGAGAATGTCTTCATGGAGGTTGACAACGACAAGGAGGAGGATATTGGGACCGAAAACTCCGAGCCAGCTGCCACAACACAGGGCGTTGTCACACAAGAGGAGACTGTCACCCAACAGGAGCCCCCAGCACCGGCTGGGGAGAAGGGGACGGGGAGGCCGAAACGCACAAAGAAGCAAGATAACATTGGCACCGGCAAGGCCGATCCTGCAGCCACAACTCAAGAACTTGTCATGCTTCAGGTGAGTGTCACTCAGGATTCCCCCCCTCCACATGCCCCTGCAAAGCCGAAGGCTCGAGGGAGGCCTAAACGCGACAAGAATCAAGAGGAGATTGACACGAAAAAGCCGGAGCCAGCTGCGACAAATGAAGAGAATGTCACCCAACAGGAGCCGACTGTGATGCAGGAGGGCCATCCTGCACCTGCAACTCCTGAGCCGAAGGGGACGGAGAGGCCGAAACGGACCAAGCAGGAAGATGCAGAAGTAGATGACCAGGTCGTGACGACCGTCAAAAAGAGAGCCCGTGTTGTCAAGTTCAAGCTCACTCAGGTACATCCATCAGAAGCTGCTGTGTTTGAGGGTCTCATAACGAAGGAGGACGTCGACGCCGTCGATGGGTGGCTGTCAAGGTGTGTTGTGAAATTGGCCTCTATGCACCTTTCCTTTTAATGGTCGTAGACTAACGACTACGTCCACAGGGGAGGTCCCACACTAATCGCAGCACATCTTGGGATGACAATCACCCAGGGATTCTATGAGATCGTCAGGACTCCGACGTTCTGGATGTCTACTGAGGTATGTGCACTGTACGTTATGAGTTAATCGTTTCATCCCTTATAGTAGCATTCTCACACCTCTCTCCGTTGCGTTGCCTAGCAGCACATGGACCAGGCGCTGTGTATCCAACGGGAGAAAGTTCATGGAGATGAAGCGAAGTACAAAGAGGTCATCGTTATGGATAGCTTCTGGCCATTCGTGTTTGAGACAGAGTGGGCGACGCACAAGACAGCGACAACCGGCTACACAGTCGGGAAGAAGATGCTAGCCTACCTCGACGGGTCAGCCCCCGCGTTCATGGGGAAAAGCTGGGATGAGGCAAAGTACATTCTCGCCCCTGCAAACCTCTGCAAAAAGCACTGGGTGGCCATGGAGGTATGTCTCGATGAGTGGACGGTGAAGTTGTACGATAGCGATGTCCACTTCGTCCGCGAGTGCAATCTTGGGAACGAGATGCGGTTTGTTGTAGACTTCCTGCCCCACGTGATTGCCACTCACCCAAAGCTCGCCATTCGCTTTGCCGACAAGGGTACAACACCCATGAAGCTGACCCGAATGCCGGATGTCCCCCAACAGGGCCAAGCGTAATCCCTATCATCTACTTTATTATTCATTTTCCGTTCCGCATATCCATAGTCGTCTTACTTATTTTGGGTTATGTACACAGCGGAGATTGTGGTGCTTACGCCCTGAGGTTCATGGAGTTGCGTGCTAAAGGCGTGACTGGCCTCTCCGACGCCGACGACGCATTCATAAGCGCCTACAGGTACGCCCTTGCTGCTAAAATCGTCGTCAGGTGTCCCGTTCCTCCTTCCAGCCCAACTCGTACTCACTCGGCGGATGCGGAGACTTGATGGATGTGGCGATGTCATATAATGTAAAAGCGTAGTTAACGTTATTTTCACTTCTGTTTGTTAGGACATGTTGTTGTTCGTTATGGATAGCTTTTGGTGTTTGTCGTTGTGTTTGCTTGACTATAAAACACTTGCACGCATTAGAACCTTCGGAAACATTTGATGTTGACTACATATGTATGGTTTTGGAGACTGCGCCAACTTTGTTGTATATGGGTATGGTTATTGTCGATGCTAGGTGTCAATGTCGGTTTGTTTGCGTTGTCACAGTTTTTGAGCAATATAAAATCTAGTCAGGGATTAGAAGATACTGGCTAGGTAATTACTGACAGTGGCTAGGTAATATAAAACACTGGCTAGATATAACAAAACTCAAAATATTTGTGACACCGAACGCCAAGTTATACACAAAAGAAATGACCAAAACCCCGAGTTTCCCCTATTTGACACGCATACTACCAAAATACTACCTGCGTCAACATGCCCAACAGACAATCCTTATGTCCTCCGATGCTTCCGGCGAACGAACTCCCCACGTGATGGGTACCTGCTGGTCTTCGGTCTACCAGGCCTTCTCTTCACAACTGGGGGTAGTAAACGGATCTGCGCAATACGTTCGGGCGGATCCCAGGTGTCCATGGGGGGTACGGAGTACACCACTCCGTAATAGGTCGCATGCCACGTAGCTACCATATAGTAGTCATTCACTAGTGAGTACACATCGAGGCCTCGAGCCTTTGCCGCGACAATGGCATGACAACAGGGGTACTGATCTATGTTGAAGTGTCGACATGTGCATGAACGGGCGCTAAGGTTGACTAGCCACTTCGAGGTTCCCTTTATGACCTCGAACTCGTGATCGCTCAGGGGCCTCGCGACCATGCATATGGATGCATGGTAGCTAGACATGATGGCCTTTGCAACCCAATCACTTACCACCTTCCTGGTCGTGCCACTTGCCTTCCTCCGTTTCTCAAACCACTCTTGCACCGTCTCGATGATGCAATCAAATAGCGCTACAACCGGCATATCCCAAGGGTCTTTGAAGACGTTGTTGAGGCATTCGGCATTGTTTGTTTTGGTTATGTTGTAGCGGTTAGCCAAGTAGTGAGCCCTTGTCCAGTTGCGGAATTCGGCTTCACGTAGATACTGTCCGGCTGCGGGGCTATGGGAGGAGAAGTCAGCAAAGAGTTGGTTGAACTCGGCTATGGTGTATGCCTTGGTCATATCGAAGTACAACTGCTGCAAGGAGCCGCACTTGTGGTGGTGCTTCGCATTCTGGAAAAGGTGATATGTGCAGAAGCCCTGCTTGGCAAAAGTGTAGCTGTCACGTATGCCCTTAACGTTGCTCACATGCCGATCGGAGACCCACATCAAGTCTGGGGTGTCCGGAACGACTCGAAGCATTCGTCGGAAGAAGAATGCCCAAGAAGCGTCATTCTCACCATCCACTACCGCAAACACGACTGGGTATATTTTGTGATCGACATCCTGTGTAGTGGCAAAGAGCAAGGTCCCCTTAAATTTGCCTTTCAGAAAGGAATCGTCAACGAAGATAACCTACGGGCATTTGGCATATAGACATCAGTGTTATACGTGCCTTGTTAACGGATGGGTAAATGTATTGACTGGCTAGGTATAACAAACAAATGGCTACTCAACATACCTTCCGTAAGTGGGGGATGGCTTCAATCCAGACCCCAAAGCTGACGAACGCGTATTTGAACCTACGGTCAGCATCCCACTCAAGTCAGGTGTGGGATCCTAGGTTCGCCTTCTCCAGCATGTACAAGTACGACTCAATTAGCCGGTATTAATCCTCGTCCATTCCGTATATGGCGTCCCTCATTGTCGCCTTCGCGCGTCGAGCCTTCCAATAGCTACAAGTAACTCCAAGCTCGGACTTCGATAACGCCTGTATGTGGGCTGGAGTTACCGGCTTACGGGTACCAGTGAAACTGCATTGCATTTCATCAATCGTGTCAGGTAACAAACTGGCTAGAGGTTTATGAGCACTGACTAGGATATGTAATAAAGTGGCTAGAGTTTCACGGTAAGGGGTCACTAAGAATTATTTTAACCTTGATACAAGGCTCTTCCCAATGAGCTCGGACGTTGCTTGTCGATCGTGGTTGTGTCTAACATTAACCCCGCAAGTGTGCTCCAACACGTACTTCCTCACTTTCCACAAACTTGTTTTCAAGTATGTTGACGCACGACACATCCACTTGCACTCGGGATCGATGCACACCACGGAGTACACTTTCGACGACGACCTCTTCACATGTGTGTCAAAACAGCCCTCCAACGTAGACCACCTTACCCGGTTTTGCACTTCCTCCTTGGACTTCAACAACAAACCCTCATGAAGGTCAGTGTTCTTGCATCGGGGGTCCCCTCCCTGCGGAAAAGCTTTGTCCAACATCTTCTCCACATCCACGGTCGACATCCCTGGAGCTTTCGTCCTCGAAACCCACCGTTCGGCTTCGTACATCTCATCATCGGATGATATACAACCCATTGATGTAGTTTCTTCAATCGTCTCTAATTTTATTACTCCGATGTTTCCATACTCCTCCTCCGACAACCTCGCCAAGTCGACGGAAACAATACTCCTCTCATGCCCACTGATGTCCATGTTTTGTGCCATGTTTTATACTTACTTTAATATCGATTTCTGCATGCATTTCATACATTTGGGCTACAATAGTACAAAATCTATGTAGTTTATGCTTATTAGCCAAATTATGGAATCTACACCGGTTTCTATTTAATTTCGCAGAAATCGAGTCAATTTACAGCAGTTCAGAGAAAGGAGGAAAAGCTCGAAGTCAACTACAGGAAGTCCGAGGTCAAGGAGCAGCGGAACCAGGACAAATCGAGCAAAGGACAGGAAAATCGAGTCAACACAGCTTGGTCGATATCGAGTACCATTAGTCGATATCGAGTAAGTCACTCGATTTCCACCCAGAGAAGCCAGAATCGGCTAAGGAAGAACAGAGAAGTCGATATCGACTTTGCCAAGTCGATATCGAGTTGCCCATATCGAGTGAAGATCCAGAAGTCGACCCGAGAAGCTGAAGAAGAAAGACGTTGGTCGATATCGACCATCACAAGTCGATATCGAGTTGATGCCAGTCGATATGTCTCCTGGAGGCCGGAATCGAGCTGCTGAGCTGAAGCGAAGAATTGCAGGTCGATATCGAGTGAGGCTACTCGATATCGAGTGGACCAACAGTGGCCGATTTTGAGCTTGTTCGAGTTCTTGTTAAGGTTCTACCCCGAATCCAATGGAGATATTTCCGAGAGATCGAAGATTCCCAACACATGAAGATTTGAGATATTTATCTTTTTTATCTTTTTATCTATCCTAAGGGTTTAACAATTAATTACCCTAGGATTTATCTAGTTTTACTTATTTAGATTTATTTATTTCCAAGTAGAATTATATCTTCTAGTTAGATAGAATTTCCTCCCTTGATTAGCAAGGATTGGAAGCCTATAAATAAAGCCCATGGGGCTAGTTTTTTCATCAATTCAATTCTAGAGAAGGATAAGAGGTAGCAAGTAGAGAGAGAGAGAGTGGAGGCCAAATGAAGTTGTGAAGCGAGAGCGGAATTGGCTTCGATCGGTTGTAAGCTTTGTTTAGTTTATTAATGCAAGTTTCTTTTCCATCAATGATGTCTGCAATTGCGATGAAGAGCGAGTAGTCCACCTACTTCTAGGGTTGGGGTGAGCCCAACGATGGCCAAGCGTGTTTGAGGTAAAGATTCGACCTTTATTGTGTTTTGAGCATCTACTACCTTTAATATGTTTATTACCTATTTAATAGAGATCCATGTTAACAACTTGGATTATAAACATAAAATCGGTAGATACAATTAGGGTTTCTTGAAAGAGTTGTCTAATTGTTGGAAAAGGCGCAAGCTTAATCCTTCGATGCGATTGCATGATTATCTCCTATTTTTGCCTTATGCATGTTTGGTTATCGTTGTTGCAAACCCCGATCTTGGAAGTTTTCTTTCATACATAGTTTATTCCGAAATTTGCAAAGTTTTGTTCTTTATTTTATTTTACTGCTTTCTACTCTATATTGACCACTCCTTGGTCGATATCGACTTCTAATTCCCGATCCAGAAATATCGCTGCTTGTTTGTGTTTCTGCAGATTTGGTCGATTTCAAAGAACACCAGGTCGATATCGAGTCCCTTTGGTCGATATCGAGTCACCCCAGCCAAAATCGACTAACTTCCTAGAGCTACCCAAAATCGACTGGAACAGTCGATATCGACTCACTTAGGTCGATATCGAGTTGATCCCCTGAGTCGAAATCGACGTGATATTTCTCCGCTGCCTAGATCCGCTGACACGCTTCCTTGAGGATCGATCCTGACTTCCCACTGCTACATCGGGAGGAAATCTTGTAATTATTTGCATGGGCGTAATCCGGTTTGATTTATTTTATTATATTTTGAACTCGATTTCCTCCTACAACACCCACTCACATATATATTATCCTCCTCATCACTACTCAGACATACGATCTGTTTACCCCGGCCCACGTCCAGCAGTTGACCTCTCGTCTCCGGAGTGACGGTTGTTGGTTCTGCCTTAGCTGTCTGGATGACCTTGCCAGCCGTGTGAATTTCCTTTCCAGATAAAGTTTTTTCCTCGCCATCAATGGCGTTATCTGAGCCGTTCTCCGAATTCAGATGAAGATGCGAAATGGACCCATCGATGGTCAAATCAACCAAACCACCCTTTTCCACCACGAGTGTTGTGATGTCTCTGCCTGGTGATTTGCTGAGTTGTTCCATGTTTCCAACCATGGAGTGACTTCCATGTTGGCTTCCACCTTCGTTCACCGAAGCGTACAAAGGAAGGGGCCATGTGCCATCGCCACCCCTTGAGTTGCAGTACTTGAAAGCATCTCAATCACTTTCATTATCCACTTGAATCGGATAACATCCCTCCGTCTTCGTATCGAGTAGATATTTCAACTCCAACTCATAGCACCTCGGGTCAACCGCGAGCTTCTCCATTATCTTGCTCTTGACGGACCCAAACGACATGGTCTCCTCTATGAGCATTTTTTTGTGGGCAATTTGACCTTGATACACCCATCCTCCTCCGAGATGCTCCCATCGACCATTGCAAACGAGAGTAAGTAATACCACCCCTTTCTCCCCTGCGAAATAATGAGGTTAAGATGGTCATCTCAGTATCGGTTAGAGGTAAGGGAAGGATGGGGAAAATCCATTCCTGTGAATACAAAACAAAAACCATACTTACCCATATTCGTTGATGTCTGGATTTTGCAATTGGCACGTGTATCCCTGTCTATGGCTACATATCTTCGGTTGATGACTAGGATTTTCCTTTGCCTGGCTAGTAACTGAATTCTGGGTTTTATCCTTCCAACTGACGTTAATTGCAGCCATGGGGAAGAATAAGATGTTTTGCACTTTTTGGTCCACCTGGCGAGCTCCCTCATCTCCTTTTATACTCCCTCTAAAAATCGATAAAATTCCCATGTGTTTTCCCTCCATTTTGCCTTGGCGGGAACTGTTTTTGTGAAAAAGGTAACCCTCTCTCCTTTTGCATTTAATGTTGGTCATTCCAACCTTCCACACCCTCTCTTCACCCTCTCTCACAGAGTCATTGTCACTCTCTGCAGCCATTCCTCTTTTTTTTTTTGGCCAAAATGATTATCCTCCCTCACTCTTTCCATTCGACACGTGTCCAATTATTTCCCAGCTTTTTCCGGTTTTTTCATTGTGTAACCGGCAACCTGTTCCCCTTAATTTGCAAGAATGACATTATGTCATTCCTTTGCCAATTTTTTGGGTTCGGGTTATTTTTACAAAGTGATCCATGAATTGGTATATTCATGCAAAACATCCTAATATCTATCCTCTTATTTTACTAATTTAACGTTTGAAAAATTGGTTTAAAAAAACATTAAATTGTCATGTCATGTGACAGCTACCCATTGGCTGCCCATATTCCAATAAAGCATTGTCACATGGTCTTCCAAGTTACCCAAACAATTCAGAAGTGAACAGTGATACACTAGGCATTAAACTGCGCTTAGCCGTACAATGCAACAATTACAGAGCCATTAAACTACTTAGCCATACAATTAAGGCCTGGGGGAGGGTTATCGAGTTACAAATGTGAAGGCTTGTTAAGGTGACTGAAAACTAGTTTGGGTTTATGCCAGGGAGGTCGACCACCGAAGCATTGCATGCACTTGATGCAACAACTAGTTGAGAAGCACGGGGAATCAAAGAAGAATATGCATATGGTTTATATATACCGACCTAGAAAAAGCCTATGATAGAGTGTCAATAAGAGAGCTACTCTGGGAGTGCCAAGGTAGAAGTGAAGGAGGTTCCTAGAACTCTCACTAGAGTCGTCAAAGATATGTATGAAGATGCCCAGACTAATGTCTATACACCAAGAGGAGACATCAACTACTTTCCAGTAAGAGTAGGTTTACATGAAGATATACGCCCCCAATCCCTTTCTCTTTACTATAATATTAATGGATGTGATGTCAAGATCTATTCTGAGTGGAGTCCCGTGGTGTATGCTATTTGTGGATGACAATGTCCTAATAGACGAGACTAGGGCCAGGGTTAGCAGCAAGTTGAGATTTGGAAGGAGACGCTAGAATTAAAGGGTTTCAAACCGAGTAGAACGAAGACAGAATATGTGAAATTCTGGCTCGGTGAGACTAGCGACGATGAAGGTGACCTGCTGCTTGGTGAGGATATTGTGCAAAAGAAGGATGGTTTCAAGTATTTAGGGTCGATGATGCAGAGTGACAGAGGCGTAGACAAGAATATCAAGCATTGAATCCTGACAGGATGGAAAAAGTGGAGAATTGCATCTGATGGAACCGGTCGGAAATGTCTAAAAGAAAAAAAGGAAATAACGAATAACCGAAGAGGTAGTTCAATTTTGCCCGCGGCTAAAGTAGCCTCAAGAAACAACTCTCTCTCTCTCCCCCCCCCCCCAAAAGGCAAGACCACGAGTAAAAACATCTCAGTACCTACCGCGGACAGACAAAGGAGGGACACGTGTCCTGCATGCCCACCAGCCAAGAAGAGATTGAACAAATGTCTTCACAAAGTTGACAGATGTCAATTTTAAGACACGTCGTCAATCACTATAAAAGTGTCAAGCAGAAACAGTAAAAGTGGACTTTTGGCCAAAAAGAGAGATCAACGAAAAGAGAGAGAAAGAAATCAAAATAGAGTGGATATAGGAGACCACGAGTTCCTAGACTCGGAAAGACGAACCGTGATCTTCAAATAGCTCCGCGGGGAAAAAGCATATACACCTGCATTCGGAAGATAGTTGAACTCCAGGAGCCTCAAGTCTGGGAAGGAGAACCATCAGCCGCGACAACCTTTGCTAGGACAACCATTCGCGAGCAGGTAAATAAACCCTACCCCAAGAATCTTGGCGAAGGCGATTGCAATTGGTGAAGCTTGCTAGTGGGTGGTCAGCGAGCAAACGCACGCCCCCTTTAGTTTGACAAGCCTATTGATGGGGCCATCGTCGCCGATGATCTCCTGTTTCTGCAAATTTAGCGAGAGAGGCGAGAGACGGGTGAACTTTTAGCTGATTTGGACGGATTGATAGACATTTAGTTAATTTAGACCATTCAAATAGACTATAGAGCAAAATTTCTAAATAAAACCAATTGAAATCCATAAAACGAAGATAATGGAAATAGCAGCCAACAAAACCATCATAATTTTTTAAAAAAAAGTTCAATATCTACTTGCAGAATATATTAAGATTAAAAGTATACACAACGTACAAACTAACATATATTGCTAAAGATACATATATTGGAGTGTATTTACATAGAAACCAACATCATGCATATTAAGACCAAATTAAAGAATAGTGAATCATGACTCTCGAATTAATCGCTGGATTGCCTCTCCCCAAAATTGCGGAACTCAAAAACAACTTTTGAGAACAATTAACTTATTAAGTTGCTCCATCATACTCATACGGGAACTAAGCTAATTTCTTGGCAATGTACTTGGCATTCTTTATAGCACTCTCCATTATGTGTTTATCCGCCGTTACGAAGTAGGTTGCAATCGAAGCTGCATCGATCCGTCGTCCCCGCAAAAGTTTAACAACTATTCATCACACCAAAATGTATACATATGCATCATCAATCAGTCAAATCATTTTTCAAAGTGAAGATGAAAATGGCAGGACATATATTTTTACAAATTTCGCCTCCAACTGGTTTAATTAATACTCCATGAAAAGCTAGCTAGTTTATTTTACCAGTGGATATGACGAGTGCCTGAGTGGTGTGGTTGAGGTTTGCTCTAGCCCATGGAAACACGCGGCATGCATACAACTGCATGTGTACACGTATAAAACCATAATTAAAATGTAAAATATTATACTTAATTAATTAATTGGTATGTTAATTGGGTATATATACCGTGGGGACAGTTGTAGCAAGGGATGTAACTATGGCTGCTTTGAATCCTCTTCTGTTAGCCTCTGTACATATCATAACTCATATTGTGGTAAAATGAAAATCATATAATATCTTGGAGAAAAACTTCATAATCTATTTGTGAAACATTTGTACTATAAACAATTCAAGTTTTTAAACAAACAAATCTTATTCACCGGCCAAGTGATCTTGAATTGTGATCAAATCAAAAGTTCGCCTTGTAACATGTTCAAGACTATATAGCATGGTCGAATAATAGCATCGATGTGTTATTAATGATTTTAGAGGTAATTGGAGTGGTCACTAGGAGGTCGAGATTATTGTTATATATCGACTCATGTTTAAATATTGTTTTCCCTGAAAACATCCACATTCAAACAAATCTTTAGGACATAAAATGACCATTTGATTTTTATTCAAAAACATTCGTTAATCAAGCATTCATAAAATATTATGTAGTAAAGCAATCCAAAGTTGATTTTTAGCAATATACTCCATCCGTTCGGCAAAACTTGACGTTTTACTATTCACGCACGCTTTTTTAGGAGTTAAAAACTATATAAAATATCTATTTTTTTTTAACAATTTCGTAGTTATTATTAATAAGTACAAACTTGTTAAATTTGTTTTTTAAAATGAATATTTTATATAGTTTTTATCATTTAAAAAAACGTGCCTGAATAGTAAACGACCAGTTTTGTCTGGAGTATATAGTTTTGGCTATAAAAAGCAATCTTGATTCATTAGTCAAGCATTGTAATTTGTTGGTTTAGGCTAAAAAGTATGAATATAATTTGTTTTAAAAATGGACTTTTTTTGGTGGAAAAAAAAAAGAAGGATTAATTAGTGCATACTGACCGCAGGTATAACGTTGGGCATCCTTCCGGGACTCCTCGTGGGGCGTCGCCGCCGGTTTCCTCCGCTGCCTTATCGTCCACGGATTTCCCATAATTTCCTCTCTTTTTTCCTCCTGATTAATTTCTTTTTCCCGATGTTGTTTCTTGATTATGTAAATATAGAATAAATAAGACAAAACAAGGTGGGGGAAAAAGAAAAAAGAGAATTCGAAGAAAATCAGCACTGAAGAATCGGAATTTGAAAGGAGTAAAAAGAATCAAGAATTAGGAAATGGCGGTCACAATCAAAATTGGGTATTGGAAGATTAAAGAGTTTCATAGTCATTCATTCACCATTCATTTTTTTTACTTGAAATAGAAAGTAATTCTCAATCTTTATTAGACATTGATATTAAAAAAAAAAAAAAAAGAGGCTTCAAATCTTATTTAAAAATGTCCATAAGTAGTCATTTAACAATATACTCTAATAAGATGGAAGAAGCCACCAAAGGATGTGCAAATCGAAGAACACATACAAAGCACGGTGCCATTGAGGATTGATATAAAGCACCACATTCGACCCCACGAAGAAAATGGCACACGACATGCCAAAGCTCCATAAGAGCACTTCCCAATTGAACTCTTCATCCCCTGTTTCATTGTCTTCATTCGAATTGGGAGTGACCGTCGAAGACCTGTTGTTGCAACTTCTTCCCTGTGGATATCCGCAAAGAAGAGGATTTCCTTTGTAGTTATTTACATCAAAGGTTGCAAACTGTCCGCTCATAGGGGGTTTTCCGCTTAGATTGTTGTAAGACACGTTGAAGATCTCTAGAAAGTAGAGAGCGCCTAGCTGAGAAGGGATTGCTCCGCTCAAGTTGTTGCAAGAAAGGTCTAAACTCTCGATGCTCTCGAGCTTGGAGAAGCTACTCGGAATTGGTCCAGATAGCTGGTTGTGTGATAAGTTCAAGGCATGCATTCCCTTCAAATCCCCCAATTCCGAGGGAATTGGGCCGGTAAGTTGGTTACATGACAAATCCAATCCCGACATGTTCAAGAATGCCGAACCCACATAAAAGTAGTTTCTATCCTTGGTTTTGAACCCTAGTTGTTCCTGATAATAACCGTTATCTGTGCCATTAATACCAAATGACATGTTCTTGAAGCAAGCTGGAATTCGGCCAGAGATTCCATTACTCGACAAATCCAAGATATTTAGATGTTGCAGATGGCACAATCGACTTGGCAGTTCACCTACTAGCGAGTTGCCTCCAAGTAGGAGGACTCTTAGATTCTGCAGTTGATCAATCCATAACGGAATCCCCCCTGAAAAACGGTTATAACTTAGATCAAGAATGGCCAAATTTGAGTCATTCCACAATGTATATGGCACATGTCCAGATAACCTATTGTTGTGCAGATGTAGGAAGCTTAGTCCTGAAAAGTAAGAGAAGCACGAAGGTATCCCTCCCTCGAGATAGTTTGTCGAAAGATCTAGAAAAGTGAGGGATGTAAGCTTGCAAACATCATCCGGAATGCTGCCATGAAATTTGTTTCCTCCCATTGACAAAATTTGTAGCTCTGTGAAGCCATCAATCCATCTAGGGACCTTACCAAACATATTGTTGTTGGAGATGTCAAAGTAAGTCAATTGATTGTTCGGGAAAAATGAATCCTCCGGCATCCCATCAAAGTGATTGTCATCCAAGAACAACCAATACAGCAGTGTCAGGTTCACAATCTTGGGAATCACTTCTCCACGGAGATGGTTGTCCGATAGCTTGAGGTAGTTTAATGAGATGCAATCTGTAAACAACCCCTTCGGAACCTCACCTGAGAAGCTATTGCTAGATAGATCCAGATACCCCAAGACCGTCAAGTTGGTCATCGAAGAGGGAATATGGCCTTGCAACTGATTTTGAGATGCGTCTAGCCACTGGAGATTTGGAAGGATCATGCCAAGGTTCTTTTGGAGAGTACCAGTCAACATGTTTCCGGAAAGATACAAGTAAGCCAAGGACATGTTTTGATGGTTGGGGAATTCAAGCCTTCCGGTAAGAGAATTCATCTCAAGATAGAGATCCTGAAGGCGGGAGTTATTCTGTAGCAACCATGTCGGAAACGATCCAACAAAGCCGTTGCCAGATATCTCAACATGGTACAAATTACGCTGATTGAAGAGGAACTTTATCGGGAACTTGCTAAGATTACAATAGTTTAGCTGAAGGTAGCTCAGTTGGAATGGGGGTGACCAATGGATATCTTCATCATCTTGCAACAAAGCGTTGTTCGAAAGACCAAGATGATCAAGGTAAGGAGTTCTAGAGAAAGCACCGCGAATGGAGATGGGCTCAAAGCGGTTGTCGTCAACATTGAGCTTTACTAGTGATGTCAGATTGGAGAGGAGTGAAGTTATACTCCCGGTCAGATGATTGTGCGACACATCAATAACCCGAAGGGAGGGCATATTGGCAAGACACTCCGGGAGGTTGCCACTGAAACTGTTGGTGTAGAGATGCAGCTGCTGCAAACTCTTTGCTTCACAAAGGCCTGCAAATGGATCAAGGTTCACCCAACTACTCCCAAAACATTGAAATCAAGTCCAAGAAGCCGAAATTACCAACAAAGAACGAAGTGAAGTGTTGATCGATATACAAATCACCTTAGGAATCTGAATTGAATATATCTTACCATGAGATGTAACGGTTCCAACGATGTTATTGTTTGACAAGTCCAGTACTTGCAACTTCTTTAGGCTTGGTAATACTAAAGATCAAGAGTGAGTGGTAATTGGTAAATCCATGGAGGTTTATGAGTATCGAAATGAAGATTTAGTAATGGAGATGGAGAAGATGAGATACCTTGAAAGCCAGAAAGCAAGCTTCCAATGGAGTTCCAAGGCAAGCTGAGGCTAACAAGGTGTTGAAGAGGTAGAAAAACAGTCAAGTTGAGAGGCCAAGGCTGAGCAAAGGTGGCGGTGTAGTTGAGGTAGAGGCGGATGACATGCCCTGTGGAGGGATCGCAAATCACCTTCTCCCACAGGCAACAATCTTGGTGATCAGTATCATCAAGCCAAGAAGGGAAGAGATCGTCTTTCTGGGCTGAGGACGCATTGATCATCGAGTTGAAATGCGACTTGATTTGGAGCAAACCGGACCTCTCTTCTTGGAAGCAACAATTGGAAGGCACAACATGTAAGAGTAAGAGTAGCAATGCTAATGCTAGATATACATAGAGTGAGGATTTGATCATGGAGCTGCTATTGTACTCCATTAATTAGAGGTATATATAAAAGCTTATCTCACAAAAACAGAGTCAATCTTTGTGTTGAGAGAAATCACTTGAGGTTTATATGCAATCACTGCAATAATATGGTAGCCCCATATATAGGTGTCACGGGATAAGAGTCTTCCAAGTCATCTTCAACGTTGCCCATGAATTAAGTATATACAATACAATGAACTCACTTTCTCTAAATTTGTATATCCCTAGATCATAGGTTAACAAGTTGAATTGCAAAACTGTTATTATTATTATATATGGGCCAACCCGTACTCTATTTTAAAAATGGTTAAACATATATTAAGTAGAAATATTTTTCAAATTAAAATATTTTTTTTTTAATCCAAAAAATCAACACGATAGTTACTTTCGACAAGTTCAATCCAACGAAAATTAAATGGATGGTTAACACACTGACCGTTACGGCGGCGTTACTGTACTATATGGCCAAACCATAGACGACGTACTCTTTCATTTGGAAATTTAGCATCAGTTCAAGGAAACTTTGTCCAAATTATATGATCAAATCTTAACAGAAAATAGAGTCAAGTGTTGAATATATATATATAAACAGAAAGGGGTGGAAAATATTAGAGTGAATATACGATGATGTAGACTTGTCTTTTGGCCGGACTTTGATCACTAAGGCTAAAGTCAAAGGTCAAGGGAACACCATCCATCCATTAGTCGTCGATCATTACCAGTTTACCAGCGAAGACCGATCTTTGATTTGCCAAGCGGTTGGATTCCATGGCTTGACTTGGCTTTTCACCTCATAAATATTAAGGTGGCGTTTGTTTCAAAGTGTAAAAGGTAATTAAAGAGAGTGATTGTGTTTAATTGGAAGAAAAGGAAAGGGAAAGTGTTTGGACCTAGTTTTGTTTGTTTAATTTTACTAAGGAAATGAATCAAATATTGTGTTGGTTGCCAGTGGTGGATCCATGATTTTAGTCGATGGGGGCTGAAAACTAGAATCGGACGGGTTACATGAAAAAAGGTCTCTTGAACATGTTTTACTTAGCAGATTTCCAGAGTTTATCACACAAAGTATCACGAAGTTGTACACATCCGTCTTATTGGAGAAGTCCAAACCACAATCACATTAAACAATTTCATATCACAAACCACAAATTTATTTCTCAAAACCATAAATTCTAATCACAATTTCTCAAAATGTATTATCAAATTCGCAAACCCTAATCGAAATTTTCCCAAATTAATTCTCAAATCTACAAATTATAACCCAAATGATTCTCATCTCAATCAATTGAACTTAAAACAATCAAATTAAAAGAAGAGGGAGGGCCAAAACTAACCTTGAAAGGTCTAGATCGAAGAAGAACTTCTGCCGGAGGTGGCTTTGCTGTGCGGACAGTGCGGGAGTGGAGTGTGACCTAGGCGGGGGTTCGTTGACTACCGAGGGCTGGATGGAGATCAGTGGCTCGGTCAGAGATGGAGCATGCGCGGAGGCCGGCTCGGGGGTGACTTGACTCTTTGATCTCTATCGTGTTCACTGTCTGTGTAGAAAGCTAAAAAGGGAAGGATGGGGATTCGAACTGTATATGCGCGCCCATTCACAATACTCCGATCCCATCCCCACTACCACTGAGCCAAGTTGTCTTCTTTTATCATATGCCTCCTCAATTTTATTTATTACAAAACTATCCATTGTATAAAAAATACATACCCTTTTTTAACGATCTGGGGGGCTTCAGCCACCCCGAGCCCCCCACAGATCTGCCAAGTTGTAGATCCAACTAATTTCCACTCATCAACTGATAAACTTTTTTGAGTTGGGGAAGGAAGAAGTAGAGAGTAAGAAGACGAAGATGCATGGATTTCATGGATCCTTCATCCAATTTCGTGTTCTTCTTTCTATCTCTTTGAATTCCAACCTCTAGACTTCTCACTTTCGTCAATTTCACAATCCTGACCCAAGACCTTCCAAATTTCGACGAAATTGATGAAGCTATGGCATCTCTACACTATCGTCGGTGCTTATCAAAGCCACCAGCCACAACTAGAGATCTTCACGGCACGACATTGATGAACCAGGGAAGAAATTACCTAGTTGATGGTTAACGCGAGATCTGACAAGTGCAAGCGAGAGCGAATGAGCTTTCAAGGAAAGCGTTCGATTTACCCGAGAGTATCGACATCTGTCGAGGCGATCGAGTCTACGGAGATCTGATGGAAGCTCACCATGGAGATGTCACTGTGCAGAAGATTTCTGTGGGTCTTGAAGGATCCAATGAACGCCTAATCCGATGGAAGCTTCGAAATTACATAGGGTACAATCCATGTGTGTGTATTCCTTTATTTCTAAGTCTCGATTTTATCGGTAATCCATCCATTAGCATTTTTCAAAGGAAGTTTTTCAGTTTCGGCGGACAGTACACTTTCCATATCCAGTTAAAAAGGTCTAATTCATTTTCGTTTCTCTTTGTAATATATTCCAACGTACTCGAAGTTGTAAAACACCCGTTTGTATTTGGTTTCCAATATAGTCTATCTTGGATATCTAGGGATGGGAAGGGAACACTGCTTATTTTTTCTACTATGTCAATTGGTAGGACTTCTTGTAGTTTTTCCACGTTCCATGTCTTGTCTGGATGTATATAGTTTAATACTTTTTCTTATTCATTGATTGGGGTGTGTAGCTTGTGATCGGTAAGGTTTCTTTCATCATCTAACCACTTGTCCTTTCGGAATCTTATTACCCATCTCTAAAGCATCTTCTCCGTTCGTGCGTCTCTGGGGTCTCGTTTGTCACATTTCGGCTTGTCCCCAAATCAGCTTCCCCCGTTGATTTTATCTTTCGCCGACGGCCACTGACAGGGCCGGACCTGAGAAATTAATTGCCTGAGGCGAATTACGAAACTTGTGCCCCTCACGATAAAAAAAAAAAACCAAGGCATCAAAAAAACATATAGCTATTTAATATATGTTATATAAGTGTAGTTACATTTCAGTTTCAAAAATATATCAAACCCCGAGACTATTGATAAAAAAACAATATACATCAAATCTCGAGCAAAAAATTATAATATTAGGATATGCCTTTACTTAAATACCACCCGTCTCGCAGTCTTGGAGGCAAAAGTATCAATTAGCTTGACATAATCAACCTTCTCAACCACCTTCTTTTCAATCGATTACATAGCCAAGTCATTTAGCCTCTCTTGTGTCATAGTAGACCGAAGATAAGTTTTGATCAACTTCAACTTGGAAAAACTCCTTTCAGCAGATGCTACTGTAACTGGCACGGTCAACAAAATTCGATAGGCAACATATGCATTTGGATAACATTCATCCATCTTCTTCAAGTAATTCAACACATCTATTGCTTTGCTAGTTTCTGGTGGCAATGAGTGCCTTAGCAATTGCAATTCTGAACATAAATCTGATGCTTCAATATCAGAGTGCTCATCATGTGTCAAAAAATTTTGAAGATTGTTACAAGATCTCAAAAGGCTAGAATGATCAGAAGATTGTAACTTCTCCATACTAAATAAAAAGCCAAAGATCTCCTCATACTTTTGAAATTGCACAAAACGAGATTGAAGTGAGGATAGAGCCTGATCGATTATAAATAAGAAGTAGTTCACTCGAAAAGATTCTTTCGGTGACTGGATTACCTCTTAATTGTTGATCTCATCATATTGTCTCTTTCGCCGAATGATGCGTTTTTGTTGAAAGACGGCTTCAATTCCCATTTCGATTGCTATTTGTTCTGCTTCAGCCATAGCCTCATCAAATCCACATTCTCTATACTCTTGAAGAGAAGAAATAAGCCCTTTTAATTGGCTAATAGCAACATCGATGTCCATATCCTCTCCTTGAAGAAACTTACTTACAATGTTAATCTGATGCAACAGCTTATACCAGATCACCATTCCAAGCAAAAACTCAAAATTTGCAAGTTCAAGTTCTATTAGGCCTTCAGCTTCACTTTTGGATTTCGGATCTTCACTTGTTGTTGCCAATTCAACTAAAGCATCCACAATCTGTGCAGCTTGCTCTTTTATAGGCTTCACACTCCCAACATGGGTTTCCCAACGTGTTTGTGAGAGCGGCTTGACCGTAAGTCCCTTCACATGTTTTTTAAAAATATGCCATCTCTTAGTAGAAGAAGCAAATAAAGTATAGATGCGTTGTACAAAATTCCTTTCAGCAGATGCTACTTAAAACAGCTTGCAACTCCTGAAAAAGCCCACTGCCTGATTTATCATCAACCTTCATAAACTCAAGCCAAAATTCTTCCACTAATACATTAGTTCCTGAAACATCCACACAACGAACTATAAGGGACATTTGCTCCTCATGGCTTGTATCAGGGGTACAATTAAGTATGACTGAGAAATACTTGGCATTTTTAATTTTCACAAGAACTGAACCCTTTACATCAGCCGCTAACATATGTATCAACTCATTCTGAATCTTATGGCCAATATATGAATAATGAGTCTTCTTTGCTTGAACACGATGTAGATGCCTTGCCATTACCGAATCAAACTCAGCAACCATTTCAACCAGTTGCAAAAAAATCCCATTATTATCAACAAAGAGCTTCTCACAATCACCTCTTAATGCCAAGTTATTCTTTACAATTCTCTGGATAATAGCAATTATCCTCTTCAAAACCTCCTTCCAGTGTTCTTTCTCTTTATTGATAGCAAGCTGCAGACTTTCATCAATCGTCTTCTTAAGCTGAAGCCTTCTTTCCAATTCAAGCCATTCAACCATGCAATTCATATGATACTTACTAGTTTCATGAGAGCTAAGACTCCGGCTAAGGTTCTTCCAATCAGAATACCCTTCATTTCCCAACTTCCTAACTAAATTCATCGTCTTCTGTGTCTTGAACAATTTGCAACAAAAGCAAAAGATCCTATCCAATGAAACAGAATACAAAAGCCACCTTCTATCCATCTTCTCACCATTAATAAGCTGCCGAACATAATGTTTCTTCTCAAAATCTCGTCTAGAACTATCAAGAGGAAACAATACATCATCATCCCTTTTAGGACCTCTTTCAACAAGAAAATCTCTAATGTTCTGTCCAATTCTGTCCCAATTTCCAGGATCATCAACATTCTCAGGCAAAGTAGTGAACTCTCCATTCTCTTGATCTATATCTTCATTGCCACCTTGTCTAACTTCTTCATGGGTAGCCCGATCAACCTCTTCATTGGCAGCCTCATCAAGTTCTTCATTGACAGTTTCAGTAAACTTTTCAGTAGCATCTTGATCAAATTCAATAGGATCTTGATCAACTTCAATAGGATCTTGACCAACTTCAGTAGCATCTTGATCAACCTCATTACTGACAGCTCGAGTGACCTCAAGATTAGCATCTTGATCAACATCCGCTTCAACAGTTTGCTCAACCTCTTCATTCAACTCATTGCTAACAATTTGATTACTAGCGAAATACTTCTTGATATTACCTACTACTTGACTTCGAGTTAATGCATCTCGCTGCTCTTTCAATTTCCTCTTCTTAGCTCCAGACAATTGCTTTCCCATATGCACTACCTTACAAGTTGTAAATCTTATTTGTCAGACACAATCCAAATCCAAATCCAAATCATAAATCCTACAAATTCAATTCTACAACCCTACAAATTCAATCCTATATCCAAAACAAAATCAATCATATATCCAAAACAAATTCAAATCCTAAATCATACAAATTCAATTCCAAATTCCTAATTCCTAATTCCAAAACCCTAATTTCGCACTCTTAAATCCAAAACGAATTCAAATCCAAATAATTCGACCAACATAGAATGAAATGGAGAAAGTATACCTGATTTCGTCTTCAACCATTCACTTCAAGAGACAAGACCAATGGAGGCTTCAGGCTTGCGGCAGCGGTGGCGATGCAATTTGCGAAGACGGAAGAAGAGCGAACTGCAAGTCTGCGAAGACTTGGCTCACGGCCGTTGGCGCTGGCGGGATGCGGTTGCCGGTTGGAGGGAGAGGCCGACGCGGCGACGCCGGGGGTGGGAGGGGATCTGTCGAACAATCGAAGAGTCGAAGAACAAGCCTGAAGCCCTCCCTCCTGTCGAACAGTTGAAGAATAAGAATTGTTCTTGCGAAATGCGAATCGCCTGCTAAACGCAGCGTTTCCATTCCATTTTTTGTTTCCGCCCTGCCCTACATCAGTTCCGAAATTTTTTTTTTAATATATATATATATAATATATGGGCCCCCTTGGCCTATGGTGCCCGAGGCCAACGCCTCTTGGGCCTGTAGTCAGGTCCGGGCCTGGCCACTGCCATCTCCTCTCCATCCGTTTTCTTCCTCGACCCCCTTCATCTTTCTTTCCAATCCCGCCTCCATTGCCCCGCTATCTCTCAATATGCCCCAAGTCCGATCGACTTGTGGTGGTTTGTACCCCCTCCTTTCTTGGATCGCTCCCTCGGCGGCCGTCCGGAGTCCCGACGTGTCTTCCTTGGCTCGCTGCTTCTTCTCCAACCTTATTTCTTAGCTCTCGTTCACCATGCTTTTCCGGTCGTGCTTATCCAGCCTTCCCCGTCTCTCGTCGCCGTCTGGACTGTGGCGTCCTCCGTTTTGGCTGCCTTGGTCGAATGCTGATGAGGGTTTGGCTTCTCCTGCATCCTGTGGCTTGGGTATTCCTTGGGCCCTAAGGGGCCCGAAATGTGTACTTCGGGCGTCTTAAGCCCAAATCAATCCGAAAAAGTTAAATAAATAATTAAAAATTTGAAAGGAGGCTAATCTACATATATTTATTTTCATTTTTAATATATATTTGAGTAAAACCGCTCTTTAGAGCTTGTAATAAATCCCGAAAGGGCTTGATCAAATTCTAATAGACTAAATCTTATTGGTGTTTTTGTACAAACAGTGTGTGGCTGTACTTCTGGCGTTTCTAGGTGATCTTATGCTTAGTTGGGGGCCTTAGAGTTTGGAGTCGGGACTGGCTGGGGTCGAGGTGGTGCTTTCATGACGACTCCGTATTCGAGAAGGAGCTTCCTTGGTGTTCGTCTGCACTACCCACATGAGATAGATTCCTGTTGTACGGCTGGCCCGCAGTACTACTATTTTAGTGATGCTTGACTTCGTTTACAATTACCTCATTTTGAATGGGAAAATGTTTTCCCACCCTTGAATTTGATAAATAAAGAGCAGCTATTCCGGGTTTTGAATCGGAGACCTATGGGTGCTATCCTAAAGTCATTTCCGGTGAGTCATTCTGGAATGGTTCGAACCTCGGATGACCGCTCTTTATTTACCAATTCAAGGTGCTTGACTTTGTTCTTCGTCGGCGCCCTCAGCTTTTTGTGAGTTGGTCTGCTTAGGTCTTCTTGTTGTAGTGTTTATTTCTACTTTTTCATTGCGCCTATTTTTTATATTCTATATTTTTTTTTGTATGTTTATGCGATTTTCGCATGTCGACTAGTCGGCCTCTCGAGAATCAGGCTTGTCTGATATCAAATCTTTACCTAATACTCCCTCCGTCCAAGAATACATGGTCTTTTAGGCCTCGAAATTTTGTCGGAAATACATGGACTTTTAGATGTGTAGGTAGTAATTATTACCTCTAAAGTACATTTTTTTACTTTGTTAAAATAAAGAAAACTCTAAGAAAATTAAAGAAAACTCTTCAAATTCCATAATTTACCTTAATATGGATAATGAAAGGTTTTAACTTTTAACCTTTAATATACTAATGATGAGGAAAATTAAGAGGTAAAATAGGTTCCTTAATTCGCGTGCCCGAGCCTAAAAGGCAATGTATTTTTGGACGGAGGGAGTAAAAAAAATCACATTTGCAACAACGTTAGCCGTTAAGAAGAGCAGTCTCAGCTCGCCCCCTCCTGCAAATCTGCAATGGCGGCACTCCCGTTAGTCGCCAGTATCCGCTCCATGAATTCCATTCGTTCAGGTTATTTCCCTCCTCTCTCAGAAATCGGTTTTCGCATGCTTCGAATCCGCTAATTTCTGACTTACTTGATGAAACCCCAGGTGGTGGCAGGTGCAAATACACCGGCCAATCAGTAGTAAGATCTCATCTTCTACTTCATTCCTTCTTACAGTAATTGTTTCTATCACTTGACGGCATCTACAATCCAGTAGCATTTGGGAATTTGTGAGCTCGTTTTGATTTTTAGGGTTTCTGAATCTCCAGAGAGCGCTCCCTATAAGGATAGTAACTGTGGGGAAGAACAGGACTCGTGGCGTGCAGCTCCTTGTTGACGAGTATTCGGAGAAGCTCAACTACTACTGCAGCTTCGATGACGTCCAATTGCGCTCGAATCCCAGAAATGCACAGTGCGTTTTTTTACCCCCCTTTTCAGTAGAGTTTTCTTTGTTCTTGGCTGGTTGGTTTTACTATATTTTGATTTTTTTATAACAAGATGCAGATCAGAGATCCATTACCCCACTGTAAATGTTGCTAGTTAATCAGAGGAATCTGCAATTTTTTCATTGTGTTTCTATATGTTGATCAATCTCTGTTCACAATTTGCAGTGATGTGAAGATTCAGATTCAGGATGAAGACAAGGCAGTCATGAATCTGATCACAGCTGAGGACTGGGTAACTTTGAAAAATTCCATACCCCCGTTCTTTCGGAATGCAAGCTCTACTGCACTATTTGGTTAAAATAAGAATATCATCGAACATCAAAAGTCTTTTTCAATCTATTCAATGATGAAGATTTTGTAATTGCTTGTCTTGCTTTTTTTTTTTTTTTTTTGGGTTTTCATCTTTGATGTTAAGACACTTTCTAATGCCAATGGATTCTTCTCACGAGTGTAATCGTTTCACCTTAGGTGGTAATGTTGGACGAGGGTGGAGCTGATATTAGCTCTGAACAGATGGCAGAGTTAATTGGAGATGCAGGGATGATGGTAAGTACCACAGCTCAACCTGGGTAGCAACACAATCACACGCAGATTAGAATAATTACTTATATTAGTTATCGGTACTTTGCAGGGAGTTATATCTCCTCGACTCATATCAGAAACTCAAATTTACCCATCTTACCTCCATTTAAATTTTAGAGATTTTGACTAATGTAAACATGTCCCAAGGATTAGAATATTACTGGTGTCTTCAAGTCTAATTTCAGCATCTTTTTGAAGTTAAACCACAATCACAACTTTTCACCAATCGAATCCCATGAAAATGTGCTCAGTTGTTTTTCTTCTTTCCTTTTTTCTATTAAGACAACAGTGCTCAACAAATATATTTGGCGATAACAGTGCTCAACAAATATATTTGGGTAACAACGAGTTTATGATGTTGGTTGGATAGAAAAGAAAATCGCAATGAATATGTTGCTGAGTGCTGACATTTTCCTGCACATTATGTTGAGTATTTCAAATCCATTGGTGAGTTCAATACAAAGTCATTGATGTTCATAATCCAGGGAGTTTCGAGATTATCATTCTGCATAGGTGGACCATATGGACATGGAAAAGGAGTTCGGGAGCGGGCTAATAAATCAGTAAAGCTATCTTCACTTGTCTTGAATCATGAAATCGCTTTAGTTGTTTTGATTGAACAACTCTACAGGTATGAACAATTGTAAAGATAACTCTTTTTTGTTTCTTTCTAGACAATCAAATTCTTTACTTTTTTTTTTTTTTTCCATTTATACAGGTCATGGACTATTCTCAAAGGACAGAAATACCATCACTGAGACAAATGGTAACAAAATCAGTACTGCAAATTCAATGAACCATACTAAAAATCCACAATATACCTAAATTAACTCTACTTTTCAACTGCATCTACTTCTCAACCGCAGGAAGATCCTGATAATCAAAATTGATGACCTGGTCTCGCTCTCCTTTCTGCGCCTCCTCGACCTCCTCAAAATAGTCTTCTCTAGCATTTTTGGCAAGCATGAGGCACACAAGCCATAAGAGGCTCGAAGTCAGCGCCAGCAAAGCCCCGCCTCACAGCATGCCTGTCTTAGCGGTGGGACATTGGTAGAGCATGTCCTTGTGGACGTTGCGCATCTGGTGCAGAAGCTGTGTAATGGTTGGCCACAAGATGAACGCCATTCCCCACGATGTCCATAGCCTGTAAATTATTATTATGGTCCAATCCGAAAACCGGGGAATTGTTGTGTTGAACGCTTACCATGTAGACAACGAGCGAAAGCCCACGAAGGTAGATAGAACCAAAAACACAAGTGACATGAACCCGAGAGCACGTAGCGGTACGAAGCTGACGAGTACTTGCAGATGACCACGGTGCCCGAATCAGGCTGCATTCGATTGCAAAATTGATAACCAATCAATCCTAGAACTAGAAATCAAAATCGAAAATTGAAGAACAAAACAAAAACCAACCTTCAAGTTTTCGGCGAGGACGCCCAGGATGAAAGAGGCTGCCCCAAAGAGGAAGCAGATTGTGGCAAAGTGCCTCATTGCAATCGCCATCGCTTGCTTACGAATTCGTCGGAGGCGACAGAAAATAGAAAGGGTTGTTAAGGGTGTGTGTGGATTTTGGAGATCCTAACTACTACGTATTATTCTATCTTTCAGTACCTAATATCTTTTATATATAATTATAAACGGAGACATATCTTATATCTATCAATTGAATTTAGTATTACCAAAAAAAAAAAAATGTATCTTATTATTAGATATAGATAGATAGAGATTTACTTTTTGATCAATTTTAGGAAGACTGTATTATTAGATATAGATAGAGATTTACTTTTTGATCAATTTTAGATGTTATAGGCAAATAAATATTTAATATTTAATATTATATACGGTCTTTCTTAGAGTATAGAATAAGAACCAATTCGGGAAATGCTTTTGGATAGTGCTTGACTTCGACCGTAGTTTACGTCCTCATCTCGTTTGATTTAGTTGTGTGTAGTTTCGCCTTTGTAGAATGCTCTTACCTGTATTTTGCACCACCTATGTATTTTTGGTTGTTTGTATTTTGAGTAATTTACACTTAACCACCCCTTATTGCCCTTGGTTTGCAATTAACCCCCCGTAATACAAGAAATTATAAGTAACCATCCGCTATACCACTTCCGTTTTCAACTAACAACCCATCCAAACTTGCTGTTAAGTCCCCGTTAAAATGAATTGAAATTACCGAATTGCCCTTATATCCTCTCCTATCGTTTTCGCACCACATAGTTGCACAAAACCCACGCATTAATTAACTTCTCATCAATGGCCGCTAGTTGCAACTCCAAATTTTGTAATTACTATCAAGGATGAAAGTTTTTGTGGCTGATCCAACTTTCAACTTGCCTACTGTATCTTTCAAAGGTTGATTACTTTGCTCTGTAGGTGTAAGCACTTGTTTGATTATGGGTTAATTTTTTTTGCTATTTCTAAATTAGCATGATTCGGTGTTATGTTTGATTGTATATTCTCTATAGTATCATACATTCAATAGGGTTTCGTAATTCTTAATTTTGTTATTCTGGCACTAGCCTTTCAATTTAGGGTATGTGAAAACTTATTTGATATGTGTTAATTGGGTTATGAAAAGTTTTAGTTATTCGACACTCATATGGATTAGAATACCGAGCCTTGATAGAAATTTTTTTTAGAACTAACTTTTATAAGTATGTTCTTTTGTTCTGCTTGTGTTCTAGTTCATATACAAGCAATATGCGTGGATTTTCTTGATGAAGAGTGGCCATGTGATCCCTTTTTTCAATTATTTTCCTTTTTCTATTTGGATATAAGGCGACAATTATTTTGTCTCACCATGATTATACTGATATTTGTAGGACTATGATGAATATAACAATCATATTTCAGTACGGGGGTCAATTTGAGGTTTTTGAGAACCATCTGTTGTACAAGAAAGCATCGGTACTTACCAAAGCAAATTTGGATGTTAATTTAATATCAAAGTTTGAGTTAGAATGGATTTTAAAAGAAGACTGCAATGTAACGAATGTTAAGGAGTTGTGGTATCTGAACTTGGGAAGAACTTGGCAAATGGATTAAGACAGCTTATTATGGACCAAGATGTAAGAGACATGGTGAAGAATGTTGAAATGGACAAAATAACTCATGTTTATGTTGTAGAAAATAATGATTCTAGCCCTTCTTCTTTGAGGAGAAAAATAAACACAAGTGTTGTCGAGGGGAGAAGAACCAGTCAACAAGCAGGCAATTCAAGTGTAGAGGTCCAACCAAGGTGTTTCCGTCAAGCAAGAATAAACTCTCAAAATACCTCCAATCAACATGAAATTTATGGGTATTCTATACAATCAGATGAGCTTCATTATGAAGATGGGGGTGTTGTGTTAGGATCAGATTAATCCTCTTCAGATTCTGATTTTAGTTTCGCTGATAGTGAGGAGGAAGATGATGATATTTTCAAAGAATATGTTGATCAGCCTGTGTTGGATGATGTTAGAAGACTAGTCACAACCGATGATGATGTTACTTATGTTGAGGAACCTGAATTAGATGACGGGTCAAGAGAATTGAAGAGTGGTAGTGGCACTGATGGAGGATCAAATACAAGGTATCCTGAGTTTAATCCTCTTGTTGATTTTAGGAAAAGGATTACACTTATAACTTGTATGATATTCGGTTCCAATGACATATTTAGAAGAGCCTTGCGTCAATATTCTATTGAGAATGGTGGCGATTTTTATTATCTACACAATGATAATTTAAAGGTTTCGGCATATTGCAAGTACAAATGTGACTGCAGCATAAAACATTCTAGGAAAAAGTGTATGCAAGAAGATATTGTGTGGATTTAAGGCTTGTTCAAGAAGAATGAGACTTGATGGTAGTTTTTAGCTGAAAAGTTTCAATTTAGAGCATAATTGTGGATGGCAACATGTGAATGAGAAAGCCACATCTGCATGGTTGGCAGAGAAATACATAGAGCATTATAGAGATGACCCACATTGGAAAATAACATCATTCATTATCACTGTTAAGAGGGATCACAAAATAAGCATATCATACTCTCAAGGATGGAGGGCAAGATTACGTGCTTACCTAATGAATCAGGGAGATGCGAAAGTCCAATATGCAAGGGTGTGGGATTATGCTACCACCTTAATCAAATGGAACCCCGGCAGTTCAACGTATGTGAAGGTCTATTTAGATCAACCAGAGAAGCCTTTGTTTCAGCGTTTATAAGTTTGTTTAGATGCTTGTAAGAGAGGCTTTTTAGCAGGATGTAGGCCTATTATTGGTCTTGATGGTTGTCATCTTAAGGGAACATATACTGGGCAGATCCTAGCTGCAGTGGGCAAGGATGGAAATGAAAATATATTTCCCGTGGCAGAGAGGAAAGAGACATGGGGCTAGTTTCTTGAAAATCTTATGTGAGACCTAGGTGGTTCAATCTTGACATTCATGTTTGACCGACAAAAGGTAATATCACTAACTTATTTGTTCATTGTAATCTTATAATTGATGTATATTAAGTTGCAATGACCATTCCCTGACTAGATGATAGCATGCATTTAGAGGGTCATAATAGGTTGCATTTAGCTTAGTTATGATGCATATCATGCATGGTTTAAGTATAATTTGCATATTTGTTCTCTGTGTGGTTGGAGTCGGAATCTACATGCTTTTATTGATTATTTCAGATAACTGTGGATCCGAGGAGGAGACATGGGTTGATAATGAATTAGATGAGAATGTCTAGTTAATCGAAGAAGCTTACATGAAGATCTCAAGAGATCCTGAGAAGAATAAGCGAACCTAAACGAAGAACAAGTCTGCATAAGTTGTCGCCAGACATGTTGAACTTGTTTTACAATTTCTGGAGGTCTCGGTTGTTCGATTGACTATTATGACCATGCAATGGAAAGCTCTTTGAGAGAGCTACAACTTTCCTGTTGACAACAAGAGAAAATTTGAGACAGATTTTCCGTGAAAGACCAATGCAGCGGTCGCAGCATGTATGCCGCGGCCGCAGCAGAGCAAATGCCGCGGGTTGGAGAAGGAAGCATATGCAGCGGCCGCAGCATTTGTCATCAGCGACGCCGTTTCGTCTAACTAAAACCCTAGTTTAGTTGTTTAGTTTTATGGCCGACTTAGACTTCTTATAAGGCCGAGTTTATGTTATTTTTTCACAACTTCTATTCTATTCTTACGTTCATCGGACACTTTAGAGATTTGAGCGATGTCTTCCATAAGGAACTAAACTCATCTGTTTTGCCTACAATTTGAAGCTTTATTTGGATTGATTGTGAGTTTCTAATTCTCGTTCCTTGTTTCCTATATTTGAATGCTTCAACTTCTTTGCTCTTGATTGTGTATTGTTTTATTCTATCTAGCCCGCGCAACTAGTTAGAATCAATTCAATTGCTAAGGTTTTGTAGATTCCTGATTGTGAACCTTAACCTAAGTAGCAAACTTGTTCCTTTAGGGCTGATTGAACTAATTGAATAAGTAGAAAGTTGGATGTGTTGTTAAATCCCTCTTTAGTGACTGCAAATACCTTGGCTAATCTCTGAACTTAAAGCTATCAATTGGGCTAAATCCTTCTTTAGGGACTGTTCGATTGATAAGGGTTTCTAGGACTAATTGGACTAATAACTATATTAGGTCGGGACAAGGGCATTCATCGGAAACTTAATAGGACGAGAAGAAGTTACAAGGATTGTTTCAACCAAATAAAGTGGAAAATTGTAGGTAGAACTGCTTCTCATAATTGTTTGAATCAAATCCATTTACTTTGCTTTCACCAATCCGCTTTGATTAAAGGCGGATCTTTTTCACCCATAAAAACCCCCCTTTTGGTTACTTGATTGGCATCTAAATCACACTTGAATAATGAATTTCCCTGTGACATCGACCTCTTGCTTATTGCTATACTAGTTATAAGTTTGAGTTTACTTTGACGGATCAATGATAGATTTTCCCTTCATCACTAGATAAATTAATTCTATGGTTGTATTTAGGGATTAATTGAGGCTTTGGCTTAAGTATCACCCATGTGTGATACAAGATTTTGTGTCAGACACTTATACAACAATTTTAAAGTGAAGTGGTCGGGTAAAGGATTTAAAGATGCAATGTGGGCTGCTGCAAGGGCTAGTACTAAGTTTGATTTTGATGAAGCCATGAATGGTATAAAGAGGTTAGATGAAAGAGCATATTCATATCTAATACAAGCATATTAGAGCACGTGGTCAAGACATGAATTCAAGCATACTTCCAAGTCTGACATGCAATTGAACAACATTTGTGAAAGTTTTAACAGCTACATCCTACAAGCTAGGGATAAGCCGATACTCACAATGTGTGAGTGGATTAGGAGACAATTGATGAAACGAATCGTCTCAAAGCATGAAGGAATGAGCAAATATGTTGGCTCTTTGACCCCTAAGGCTGAAAAAAGGCTTCAGCGTTCTAAGGATTAGAGTCTGCAACGGTGTCAAGCACAATAGGGAGGGTGTGATAGATTTAAAGTCGAATATTTTAGTAGGATATTTGTGGTTGATTTGAAGCAAAAAAGTTGTGGATGTTTGAAATGGGATTTAACTGGCATACCATGCCCGCATGCAATTGCTTGCATTATGATGAGGAGGATGAAGTGGGAAGACTTTGTTCACCGATATTATTCGACAGAAACTTATCTGAAGGCATACGAGCATATGATTCAACCAATGCCAGGAGAGGTAGATTGGGAGCAAACGGGGATGACTCCACCTGAACCACCTCCCCTTGTCGTTCAGCCTAGGAGGCCAAAAAAGGCTCGAAAAAAGGAAGAAGGGGAAAATCAACCAACAAAACAGAGGAGATTGAGGGTTGGAAAAATCAAATGCTCTCATTGTGGGGAAGTAGGACATAGGAAGAACAAATGTAATAATCCTCCTAAACCACCGGAACCACCTAAAGCTGCATACAAATATGGACGGCCTAGAAATCCAAACACAGTTCAAGTTACCTTGCAATCAAAAAAGTAGATTGGCAGATAGGTATGTTGATTTTTTAGCATGAATATCTTACCTTGTATATATATAATCATTAATCATATAACGCAAAAGTACTTGTATTAGATGCGAAGTCAAGCTCAGGGTGGACAAAGCTCTACACATGATCAACCTTTGGCAGATGGTTCCTCTTCGATAGCTCAATCAGATGAATATACTCAAGTATCCACATCCTTTTTCTTATACTATGTTTGGCTTACTATTGTGTTCTTAATAGTTTCCTTTCGTTGACAGGTTGGAGAGGGTTCGGAAAATCGACATTCACAACAATGGAGTTCGGGAAGGAGCGGATTTGTCCCCTTGGCATCAAACAAATTTGTACCTTCTGCCCCTCCAAATATATCAGTCATTTCTTCAAAGTCCAAGCTTATTGATATTCTACAAAGTTCAGAGAAGAGCATGGATACTCCAACTAAAAATGATCAGCAAAAGGCTCCTTAATTGAAAACTTTAGACAAAGTACTATTGGTGACTATTTGATGTTTTTAAGGAATTGGTGTTTGCTTTTGGTAGTCTAGTTGTTATTCTTATGAATTTAACATGGATTTAGCACTTTAACAGGTGTACTGTATGTGTTTGTCTAAGCAACTAAGGATGATCCTTGATATGTATATTTTTATTTTATTTTATTAGTTTATTTGCTTGTGAAATTTTATCGATCAATGATTTACATTTACATTGGTCTTGAGATATAATACCAGTGTGTGAAAGTAGGTAGGATTGTTGATGCCAACGACTCCCATCGAAACTCAATCGAGTTTCCGCGAAATATGTGGTCCTGGCTTTCATGACAATCTCCACACAGCCTCAACGACCAACAACATGCTACTACAACGGGAGTTCTCAACCCCATTGATAAAGCTCCGCATAGAAGTCGGACTTCCGAAGGGTCAACGACCCTCATCAAAGCTTCGTCGATGTTCATCGAGGGATGCGCAAAAAACCCTAATTAAGACTTACTTTTCGAATAACCACGCCCTAAAATTTTAAAGTAAGGCAATTGGATTCATTGAAAAGGTTGAATTTGCAAAGCGTGTAATGTGGAAATCAATTGGATTCATCTTTGATTTCAAATAACTACTTACTGAGTTATTGTGGATGTATCATCAAAAATCACAAGAATTGAGGTTGTACCTTGTGTTGGCTATGGCAAGAGAGGCCCTGGCGATATAGGAACATGGCGAGACTTGAGAGAGGGCTTAAGGTCCAAGGTTTGGAACGGGCACCCCGGCGATGTCACGACTTTGGCGCCCTAGGTATGTCGAGGGAAGAAGATGAATTGACCATCGGAGATTGAGACTTGAGAGAGGGTTTAGGGTGTTCATGAACCAATGGGTTGGTTTAATATTTACATAGACCGGGTTTATAAGAGTAAAATAAAAGAGCCAGGTGGACCAATAAAAATCAAAGGACAACAGGAGGGGATAAAAACGGGGACATCAGATTCAAAGCCGCGAAATCCATCTCACCGTTGGACTCGCCCTTAATTATTAGAATAATGATGAATGAATAATCATTCATATGTTGACTAGATTCGTTTTTTCTTAGCTATTTTAGCTTAAAAGTTAATTATAATGGTTAATGATAATCTGATCAGGTTAAAAAGCTAAAGATACTATCTCGTTAAGAACATACAAGTCTTTTTAGATTTAAAGTTTTATTTTTAAATATAGTCCCTAGGTTTTTTTAGGTTTTGCAGGTGTTGGGATATGAGAATTATTTTTTTTTTTCGCGTTTCTCAAATTTTATGGGTTGTTAGAGTATCCACAATGGTCGGGAGCCCTCTTCCCGATTTTACTTTTTTCATACTATTTGGGGAACCCGACCATTGTGGGCAACCTCCCCAAATTTGGGGTGCCCCAATATATCGGACACCTTCCTAAATCTGAAACCAATTACACAATGACACATGTCAACTTAATACATCATTTCATTTTTTTTCTCCTTAATATATTTTAATTAAAGACTAGAAATATTAACAATTTAATTAAAATATTAAAATTAATTATCAAATATAATTATATAATTACATTAATAATTTTTTTCAGTTGTTTAATTTATTAAAAATTTAGTTAAAATATTTTAAATTATTAAAATTAATTATCGAATATAATTAGAAATTTTAATTAATACTGTATTTTTTAGTTCTCGGATATATTAACAATTTAGTTTAAACATTTTAAATTATCAAACGTAATTAAAAAATTAAAATTTTTTTGAACTTCCAAATTTATTAACAATTTAGTTTAAATATTTTAAATTATTAAAAGTAATTAAAAATATAATTATAACATTATAATATTAAATTAATCAATTTTTTGAAACTTTAAATTTATTAAAAATTTATTAAAAAACATTTTAAATTATTAAAACTAATTATCAAATATAATTAAAAAAATTAAATTAAATTTTTATATTGATAAATCAATTTAATTTTTTTTAAAGTTGAAATTATAGGAAAAATATAATGAGTATGGAAAAAGTGATGAGATAGATTATTGGGGAACCTAACCAATGTGGGGTGGGAGAATTGAATTGGGGAGGACTGAGAATAAAGTTAGGGTTGGAATGGTACGGTAACCACCAAAAAATGGTGATTACCACGTACCAACCACCAACTGGTGGTATGCAGATTTTCATACTATATACCAACCACAAGTCATGGTTACCATGGTTACCATGCTATCATTTTGTTTGTATTTTGTTGAAACCTCTTGACTATCGTCCGGTAGTCATCAAAGTTATCCAACGAAAAAATATGGTTACAAAAAATAATATGGTTACCAGCTGTTAAAATTTCAAATAAACCAAGTTCAAAACCAATAAAACATTAGAATATAAATCAAAACAGTAGAAAGAACCAATTTAGGTCAAAATCAAAATAGTAGAAAGGAGCAATTTGTGTTTGTTCGTTTGAATGAACTAGCGAAGGGACTAGAAACAATAGAAAGGACCAATTTAGAAATCAAAACACAAAATATAAAGTAAAAACTAAAATTAAAAACTTAAAACTTAAAGATAAAAACAATAAAACATTAAATAATAATGAAAATTAATACACACACAGACACTTGGTAGTCAAAGTAACCATGGTATTCATATTTCATTGCCATTATCGTACCACCTTCACGTGGTTACCGCCATGTTGGTTACCGCAAGTATGGTTACCAATAAAGTTGGTTTGTGGATTGTACGTGGTTGGTATGGTAATTTTCGTACCATTTTCCAGCCCTAAATAAAGATAGTGGAAAGTGAGGTGGACGAATAAGGAAAGGGGATAGAAAATTTGAAGCACCCCACCATTGGGGGTAGGTTTATGGATAAATAATAAAAATATAAAAATATTATTTTTATGATTTTTTAATACGCATGCACAACTCTGAAAAAAATTATATTTTTAAGATATTTTTATTTAATGAAAATATGTCAGACACCCATAGGATAGAATCATTGAACATAGAAAAGTGTGAATAACCAAAGTAGATTCAACTTAATTAAAATGAGAAAAAACTCTAGTGTGACTGTGTGAGAAAGTCAATGTCTGCTTGGTAGAGATCACCTAGTCCATAATCTAGGTCCAATATATGGTCCGTATCGCATGATTAGTTGTGACGAAGTCTATCACGCCGTCGAAGGGCTTAATCTTCAAAGCGCTTTCCATGATATCAGTACCTACTGTATGACAAGAAGCAAGTGAGTATCAATAAGTATAAAGCGGAAACGTGCAAGAATGTTTTCAAGAATCTTAAACACCCAAGAAACCCTAAAATCTTTGGTCAAGGAACAGATCGAGACCGTAGTACTTCAAGTAGGAGAGGAATTGCACCAAGCTTGTTCTCTATCTAGGTCCATCCAATCTCCGTACTTCCAATCCCACCCCCTAAAGCCAATAATGACACAAAGAGGAAGGAGATGGGAACTTGGTTCTGATACCACTTTGTGATTCTAACCGACGCTTGGCTTTACAGATCGAAAATCAAGGTCGGTTTTAAAAAGAACAAAAAAACAATTAAGTCAAAAACCGAAAAACCAACACAAAGTGATTTACGTGGTTTGGTCGAAGCCTACGTCCACAAAGCCTTAGATGTTTATCAAGGCAAAAACAAGCCAAGAAACACGAAGCTATGCATGTATAAGTATAAGCGGGAAAAAAGAAGGAAATCCTTAGATTTGGAGAACAGAGCGAAATCGTCGGCATACAACATCAGAGAAGAAGATCTTCACCAGAACTGAGGATAAGACACCTTCTTCTTTCTCCCAAAGGTTGGATCTAAAGTCTCTGTAAGAAATTCAGTCTAGATCGGACCACCAAGAGCTTTGTCGAAGCTAGGAGATGAAACCCTAGCTTTCTCTCTCCGCGTCTAGAGCTTGCCTCTTTCTTTCTTTTGTGATTTCAAAAAGTGAAGAAACGAAGTATGTAACCCTAGATCCAGCTTCACTTAGGCGAGTAATAATCAAAACTCTGTGTTCCAAAAATAAGACACATTTGGAGATGCACTCAAGCGAATACTAAAGTTCGGATGGGTTGGGTTTTCTGTATGGGCCAGGCCCACTCAAAATTGTAAATAGGTGCAAACATAGCTTACGTATATACATTACATACATATATTATATCCCTAATCATACAAGGATAGGAATAAATTATACACTTCTAATACATGTTTAGCTGCGTATAAGAATATAGCATATGTATGTATATAATATTTCATAGCCTTAGTTAACCATTCACCTAAACCTAAGGTCGAACATTGAACTAATACTTAGATTAAACAAACATTACACTTGATTTAAAAAAAAAATGCTAAATCATGCGAATTTGTGTGATCGTTTAGCCCTCTTTGGTGAGAAGTGCAGAGTGTAATATTTTATTTAGAAAAAAATTGCAAAATAGGCACTTTTTTGGACGAATTTGCAAAATATCTACGTTTTTGGACAAATTAGGAAAATGTCCACTATATAACCCTAAAGATCAGATCTCACGCTCTAACCCCCCCCCCCCCTCCCTCTCTCGCCGTCTCCTCCCGGTTCCAGATCCGCCATTGCTTCATCCTCCCGGTCCCAGATCCGCCTCCTCCTGGTGGATGGCGTTGATCTCCATCTCTCTTGATCTCTTGCTCTCTCGATCTCGTCTCTTGGTCTCTCGATCTCGAACCGACTCTCTGGTTTCCCTAATTTCACCAATCTGGATCTCCAAATCTGGATCTATTTTGTCGACGAGAGGAAGTAAGTTTCATTGATCAATTTTGCTTGCTTTTGTTGATTCAGTTTTCATTGTCGATGGAGGAGATTCGGCAATCGGCGATGGCAACAGCTCGGAGAAGAAGGATAGAAGATCGGAGATCCAGATTTGGATGCAGATCTACCGTCGATGGAGGAGATTCGGCAATCGGCGATGGCAACAGCTTGGAGAAGAAGGATAGCAGATCGGAGATCCTTGAAGAGCTTCAATCGCCTCTCCTTGCAGATCCTTGAACAACTCGACGATGTCGAAGCTCTGTGCGAGGCGATTCCTCTCCCCGTTGAGAGCCTCGAACAGCAGATCGTCCTCCTTCTCGAACCTTCGATGGGCACCGGGATCGGCCCCGACGGCAATCGAGAGACGCCTGACAAGCACCTCTCCTCGGGCTGTTCATGGATTGTACGGAGGTTGAAGAAACAATTTTTGTTAAATTACAAAAAGTACCCTATGAATATGGAAATTAAAAAAAACTATCTATATTTTATTATGTGATCCATATCTACTATATTTTTATTTTTACATTTGCACAACAAATTGTTATATATGCACAACGTAAATTGTTATATGTGCACAATGTAAATTGTTATATTTGCACCACAAAATGTAAAAAAAATATTAAAAAAACTAGATTTGGATCATATTTGTGAAATTGTTATCCAAGCTTGATGGAATTGTTCGACATCATCTGATCGGCTTATGATTCATCTGATCGGCTTATCATACATGAAAGCAAGGACTGTGGAAAGATGGAAGACGATGATTGATGGTTTGTGCCTTGAGTTATAGAGAAATTTGGGTACGGTTAGCCGAAAACTATAATTGAACATATCTTTGTGTAATCTATTTTGTGAAGCCTATTAGCTCAAATCGGTAGAGCGTTGTGTACAAACACAAAGATACGGGTTCAAATCCCGGATAGGATATCGTGGAAAAAAATGTGCAATTTTCGTTTCAATGTGCAATTTAGAACTTAATTGTGCTCAACATGATCTTATTTTTTCTCAATATTATTTTAAGAGTTGCACGACTCTGTTTTAAGAGTTGCACGACTCTGTTTTAAGAGTTGCACGACTATGTTGTAAGAGTTGCACGACTCTGTTTTAAGAGTTGCACGACTCTGTTGTAAGAGTTGCACGACTCTGTTATAAGAGTTGCACGACTCTGTTTTAAGAGTTGCACGACTCTGTTGTAAGAGTTGCACGACTCTGTTTTAAGAGTTGCACGACTCTGTTTTAAGAGTTGACTGAGTTCTTGGATAAGCTTAAGATGATGCAGGGTGGCGTTTCTGTCGATTTCAGTGGGGTTAATATCGACAAATCCGTTGTTAGATACTTGGCAGGTTATTTTTGCACAACAATCGAGACTTTGTGAAATTGTTCTCAACATGATCTTATTTTCTCTCAATATAATTTCATACTTTCTCAATAAATTATTGCACAACATGCTCTTATTTTTGCACAACAATCGAGACTTGTGAAATTGTGTCTCCTCATAATCTTATTTTTTGTAAATATAATTTTATACTTTTTTAATAGATTATTGCACAACACGGTCTTGTTTTTGCTCATCAATAGAGTAAAATTGCACAACATGGGGGATTGGTGGAAATGTGCTCAACATTATCTTTAAGAGTTGCACGACTCTGTTTTAAGAGTTGAACGACTCTGTTGTAAGAGTTGCACGACTCTGTTTTAAGAGTTGCACGACTCCGTTGTAAGAGTTGCACGACTCTGTTTTAAGAGTTGCATGGCTCTGTTGTAAGAGTTGCTCATCAATAGACAATAATTGCACAACATGGGGGATTGGTGAAATTTTGCTCAACATCATCTTATTTTTGCTCAACTATATGTTATTTTTGCACAACAATCGAGACTTGTGAATTTATACTCAACATGATCTTATTTTATCTCAATATATTTTCATATTTTCTCAATAAATTATTGCTCAACATGCTCTTATTTTTGCACAACATGGTCTTATTTTTGCTCATCAATAGACAATAATTGCACAACATGAGGGATTGGTGAAATTTTGCTCAGCATCATCTTATTTTTGCTCAACTATATGTTATTTTTGCACAACTATGTCTCAAGTCTAGTTTTTGCTCAACTATATGTTATTTTTTCTCAACTATATGTTATTTTTGCACAACTATATGTTATTTTTGCTCAGCATCATCCAAATATAAATGTAACCGTATGTTTAGCAAATATGACTCAAGTCTAGTTTTTTATTTTAATTTTTTTTTTAACATTTTTTCGTACAAATATAAGAGTACGATGTGCAAATAATCCAAATATAAATGTAAGTTGTGCAAATATAACATTTTGTTGTGCAAAAATAAAAATAAAAATATAGATTATGGGTCACATAATAAAATATAGATAGTTTTTTTAATTTCTCATACTCATAGGGTGATTTTTGTAATAGAATATAGATATTTTTTACAATTCCCATATTTATTGGGTCATTTTTGTAATTTAACAAAAAGTCTTTCTCCTTCCTCCGGAATCCTCACCGATCTGGATTTGGATCCGGCTCCGCCTCCGGCTCACTCCGGCGTCGCTCGCTCGCTTCGGCCTCCTTCGATCCCGCCTATGCGCCTCGCCGCCTCCGCCTCCGATCTCGCTCCTTCGCTCGCTCACCGCCTTCGCCACCGCCTCCGGAGACGTCGACCAGATCCGACCTCGATTTTGCAATTGAGATCCAATTGAGATCGATTGCAATCATTCCAAGCACACACAGATCCAATTGCCGCATCTCGATTGCAATCGATGAAGGAGACGGGAGGAACGATTGCAATCGATTGCCGCATCTCGATTGGTGCAGAAGAACGAGACGAGAGGAACGATTGGTACAGAAGAACGAGACGCGAACTCCGGCGATCAGGGAAGGAGCGGCGGCGGCGACGACAAGGAGCGATCCGGTGGCCGGAGGTGGCATCGGATCTCGGCGGTGAGCGAGGAGCGTTTCTCGATTTGTCCAAAATCAGAATTTGGGGATGTTAATTAGGATCAAATTAGTATATATATATATATATATATATATATATATATATCGGCTAGTTCACTAATTTGTCCCAAAACGTGGACATTTCGCAAATTAAGCCTTATTTCGTGGCTATTTTGCAAATTGCCCCTTTTATTTATTCATGCAACTTCACTGGATGGAACTATTTGGGATAATCCTTCCTGTTGCATTATTAGCTTCAATTCAACTGTTGGATGATCTCTTTCCATGTAACTTGAGTTAATGCCTTAAGTTGAAGAATTTAGATACAGTATAAACTTATGCAGGAAAGGGATATTGACACTTTTGAAAAGAGCCTACATGATGGAAAAACCAAGTAAGGGTGGGTTTGGTAACAGTGTGGATTTTAGTGGATGGGGATGGATTTTAGAGGATGGAGAAATGAAAAAATTTTAAATTGCCCCCACTAACCCACCCGAGCTGACGAAAATGCCCTCAATAATTCCTCATTGAAGATCAATTAATTTCCATTTGAATTTCGGATTCTTTATTAATCAGGTAATCGATCGCCTCCGACCTCCTCCTCGACGAGCTCCGCAACCACCTCTCCTCTGGTTCTCGTCCGAGCTCACTTTTGTCATAGATGAGTTTGTCGACATTGAATCCAACCACATATTCGACTCTGCAAGTCTTTACATCAGCCGTCGGGGACCGGGAAATCGATCCTGGGACCGGGAAATCGAGTATGCGACTCTTTACATCTTCGATTCTACAACTCTATCAGGTACACTTGCCGTCGAGGACCGAGAAATCGAGCCTGGTCACCATCTTCATCGCAATCGAAGTGGAGGTGGCTAGTGCGGTTGTGGTGGTCGACCGGCAAGAGCGGAGGCGGAGGAGGATTTAGAGGTGAGGGTTAGTGGTGGCGGTAGAGTGAGAGGAGAGAGGGAGGACGGTGAAGCCCAAAGGGACATCTCCACTTCCCCCACCCCCTCCATCCTCCTTGAGGAGGTTCGTTTCCGACCCCGTGGCACCCTCTCTATCCCCAACACTACTAGAAATTTGTGATTTAACATCGGGTAATAGCCGATGTCTTTCAAAAAAAAAATCGATGTCTATGTGGGTGTTTTAAAAAGTAAAAAGTTTTTCACATCGGCCAAAGCCCGATGTCTATATAATTTATAACATCGTTTCTTATTATAAAAACGATATGTTTAATACTTTATAACATCAATTGTATAGAAATCCTACATATGTATATTCATTTTCTCTCTATAATTTGGAATATTATTTTTCACCACAAAATATGGATATATGGAATAAATACAAAACCGATGTTATTAGGTATATTGAAATCATTTTTTGGTTTTAAAACCGTTGTTTATATATAGTAAAGACATCCTAAATTATTAGTGAATCAGATGTGTTTAGTTCGTAAAACTGGTGTGTTTAGGTCCTAAAAATGATGTGTTTAGTTTATAAAAATGATGTGTTTAGTTCGTAAAACTGATTTTTTTTGTACGTAAAGCTGATGTGTTTAATTCGTAAAACTAATGTTTTTAGTACATAACATTGATGTTTTTAGTTTGTAAAACTGATGTCTTTCGTTACAATAAACCGTTGTCTATTGCTCGTAAATCCGATGTTCTAGCTTATGAACCGAAGCAATTTGGTTCATAAACCCAATATCCTGTCTATATATATACACACACTAGACCACAATTTACATATATAATAAAATTTCATTCATTATTCAAAATTTACATATACAATAAAATGTCAAAAACTAATATACAATAGAAAGAACAATAAACTATATATTAATGATAACGACACAGGTCAAATATAGCCCTCACCAACTTGTGTTGGACACGATCATGTTGTCTAGACACAATGCCTTGTGCGTATTTATAGATTTCTTCATCAAGCCAGTTGAGTGACCGAATCTTCTGGAGAGTTGATTTAGGTACAGTTACACGTGCCTGTATAAATTAATCAGCCACAACAAAGATCGGGAGGTGAACATCAAATACAATGAAACTTTGACAGATGAAGAAATATATAGCTATTTCTAATGAAATCCCAATCATTATGCATCTTTGGACATCAGCAACCAGGACCAGTTAAATATGAATCATCCCCAAATAAAAATAAAACATATCTTCTGTTAAAAACAGGATATGATTTTAGCAGTTGGCATTCTTCGACATTGTCATCTCCAGTATAATGTGAATTCCAGATTCAAAAACATATGAACAATCAGGGCATGTGAGCCAAGTGATATAAAAATATGAGTACTACCACAAACATAACCAGAATTAGGTCAAATGATGAATCATTTCATGCAAGCAAGTATACCTTCTTTGTGAAGTTTACAGGGTGTATTCTTGTCAGAGAACGAACTCGACGGACTGATTGTGACTTCCAGAGTTGAGAAATGCAAGTTTCATAAGCTTCCATGAGCTCTTCAACTGACATCTTTAACAATAGAATACATGTGTCAGTGCTATAAGACATGGTTGAGCAGAGCAACGCGTAGATTTGGATACATAGCCAAAAGAAAGGAGCTTACATTTTTGCGAATTACTTCAGATATACCAGGCGAGGCGATGTTAGTACTCTGATGATCAATGGGGCCAATCTGTGGTGAAAATAGAATAAGTTGTAAGAATGCTTAACAAGTGACAACTGATCTCTAGATGTTCTATACAAAGAACAGGACTATTGAAGCCAACCTGATTATGATCATATTCAGAATCAGAATATGCAAATGAAGAGTTCCCCGCTGCATGAACAGTAAAGGTCCAACATTAGGTACATTAATCAGCAATGTTAGAAATAAGAAAGGTAAAATAAAAATAAAAAAACACCTAAAATCCAAAGACTACTATCCCATATTTGGAACCTGTGTTTTGAGTTCAGCTGTGAAAATGCACGGGTGTGAACGTGACTCGTACCAAATCAACAGGGTGTTCAAGTATGCTTGCCACATGCCGCACAATACAAGTATTTGCACTTACCTCAACAAACACGGATTTCAACTAAAAACAGCCAAAATGATGGGGTTTATGTTTACCATCTGTGTGTGTTACTGTATTTTCTTTTTCTTTTTTTTTTGGTTTTGCTAAACAGTTTCAGATATGAAGCTTAAAATGCAAAAGTTATAAGTCAGATGTATTACTTAACTATAGTTGTATCAACACATCAAACATGGTTCAGAGAGGGTAAATATAAATTACTAGTAGATCAACCCAAGGACTAGCTCCAACATGGAAAATCCCAAAAGAACCTGAAAAATAAAGAGATCAAACATGGATTTAAATATGGTTTGAACATAACATAGTGTACGTGTCATTAACAATAATAGCCAGTATTCCTTAACAAAGAGGAATCTTCATCATGCAAGTTGCATTTGTATAACATGAATGAGTTGTAAGTGTAAACCACTTGTAGGTTCAATTAAAGCATATCATGCATCTTTATTATATGATAACACTAGGTTCATGAGAAGACATGAAAGCTTTTAACGTATGTTGCATGAGAAGACATGAAAGCTTTTAAATTCCTACATGAAAAGCAATCCTTGCAAAGCAAAGATAGAGTAATACAAAATCTCTGATTAAAATAATATGAAGAAATAACTTTCAAGACTAAAAGAGTGGTTTCGTATTTCAAAGTATCCATTTAACATAAAAGGAAAAGAAAGAAGACATTGGTATCTTACCCATGGAAGATAAGCTGCTATAAATGTAAAGAGGCCCAAGAAAAACATATGGATATATGGGTTTTGCATTGCTCATTAAAAGTGTAGTTTTAGGCAATTTCTCATTAAAGTAATACAGTACTAAATTTAATGAATATTCTTAGATTTTGCATTGCTACCATACTGTATCCCAAGGACATGAAGCTTTAGTAGCAAAATCTGAAGACTGGGAGAAGGGGTCAAAAAGCTCAAGAAAGAAATAACCTTCCACATATTGTAAAGAAACATATCTTGGTTAGAGCAGCCCACCAAATCCTATTCATTCCTAGAATCATCTAATATCCTAAGCATTAGCCTCTGCAAACCAGCAAAGAAATAAAGCTAATCAGATGTACATATTTTTTATGCAAACAAACTTGCTCATTTTTTGCTCATTATGTTCTCAAAATCAGGAAAAGCAAAATCAACCTCCTTCCTTTAAATCTACCTCATTATGTTCTCAACACACCGTAGATTAGCATCTCGCCTGCTGTCTGGACATGTAAGAAACAAGCCAAATTCGGTGATTCCAAGCCCGGTAGTTCATTTTTGACACCTATAAAGAATGTGAATATCCGGTTAGTTTCGGCATGGACGTTGAAAAGAGAAGAACTGCAACTCTCTAATATCAAATAACATCAATATCCATCAACCAAATGTATATTCATATATGGACAGTAAAATGACACACTCACTCTATCCAGAAGAAATATAATAATACCAGGAAATGGTGAACACTATCCAGGAAGGGAGTACTAGATGAACAATAAAATCAAATTTCAAAATAAAAACAACACTCCCACATACATTGCAGACCACTGCCAACACCTGAACATCGAAAAAAAAAAAACAAGTATGCACGACATTATTTTCAAGGCAAAAAGAGTGCCTTCTTACCTGAAACTCCAAATCTGATATATGAATTATAGGAGTATGAAATATCCAAGTAAAACTCCAAATATGTAATCACAATTTCACATTTACAGCCTTAGATCTACAGTAAAAATATCGCAACCAACAAACCCTAGATCTACAAGTTAAAATCTGCAATTACAAGTTCACATTACAACCTTAGATCTACAAAAAGAAAAATCGCAGGAAACAAACCCTAGATCTACACATTAAAATCTGCGGTCACAAGTTCACAAAATCGCAGCAAACAACAATAAACCCTAGATCTATGTAAAAAAATTGCACAGCCAAGAATCCTAGATTTCCAAATCATAATTAGCCATAGATTCGAGCAAGCGAAGCAAAGAAAGAGAAGAGAAACAAGCGAAGCAAAGAAAGAGAAGAGAAGAGAAGAATGAGACCGTACCTGTTGTAGAGAGAGCAAAGAGTGTTGTCTGTCAGAAATGAAGTTGGAGATGGGATCTGGCCACCCTCGAGTTTGAAAGCCGGCGAACCTACATCCCCACCGGAGCCACCCTCGAGTTCGAAAGCCGGCGAGATTGGGGGTGAACAGGGAGGAGTTGGAGGAGGAAGCGGGATTTCGCGGTCGCGGGAGGCTGAGTCGGGTTTGGAAGAAGGAATGAAAAGGATGGGGTGTGTTTCTTTTTTCTTAAAAAATTTCCAAGTGTGAATTATTTCACGTGTATTTCATATAGGCGGGATTTGTCCGCGCTTATTTTTTTTTCAAAAACTTTATTTTTAACATCAGTCAAAAAATAGTGTGATGTCTGTTTTATTTTTAACATCACAAATTTTTAAACCGATGTTAAAAAACTGTTTTACATGGCAGGTTTTTCTAACCGATGTTAAATAACAGAATTCTAGTAGTGCAAAATCGCACCCCTTCCATCTCGTCCATTTGCTCGCCAAACATCACGGCTCGACTCCCAATAAAAAATTTCCACCCTTCCCACCCCCTCCATCCCATTACCAAACACAACCTAAGTGTTCTTTTTTGACCCAGATGGTAAAAGTTCCTGCTTATGATATAGGGGTATCTTTTTTTTCTCGATTTTAATGGTTAAAATTATATTGATAGTATAATTTTTCTTTGTTGAGAAATCATTATGCAAGAGATGAGAAGATGAGTACTATTTGTTTGACATCTTCTTCCTCGACATCTCAATACAATTTCCCACTTATCTCATCCATGGTAGTTGTCTGTTAATTGCCTTTCCGCTCTCCTACATTGTATTCTTCTCTCTCTTTCCACCAGAATCTATGTCCCCAAGCTTTCCTCTAGAAGATCTTTCACTAGCTCATTTTTTCAAGGTATGTTAACTTGCCCTTTTATTTTATCTATTTGAGTTGATTGGCGATTTTGTTTCCTAGTTGTGAATGATCTTTAAGTGGTAAGTATATTACTGTCTCATGACAGTAAATGTGAACGATGCTGATTGATGATTTTATTTTTCAAGGTCTGATTCACTACAAAAAATAAATAAATTAGTCACGCCTGTTAGCTTCGGCAGGGAATTTACCGTAGCAATTGGGTGAAAAAAAACAACTAGCCACGCTTGGTAGCTTCGGCGGGTAGTTGCCGTGGCAAAATTGGATTAAAAAAAAAAAAATTAGTCACGCCGGATTGCTTTGGTATATATCTACCATGGCTAATTTCTCTTGTTTTAAAAAAAAAAAGAAAATAAAGAAAGAGAAACCCTAAGCTCTATTAACCATCCGCCTCCTCTCTCTCTCTCCATTCCTCTGCTTCCGCCTCCCAAAAAACCACAAATCTCCATCTCCCTTCATATGGCCCTCTCAAATTCTCAACCTCCCTCTCCCAGATCTCGTTCTTCCTTCTTTATCCTCATGCCTCTCCCCTTCATCTCGAGATCTCTCTCTTATTCTACTATCTATCATTCTCTCTCTCGCACATTTCGGGCTCTTGGTGCCTGAAATCCGCCCCTTGCTGTCGTCGGTGCCGGAACGAAGCCAACCCAAGCGTCGTCGCCGATGTGACCTCGAAAGGTATAGTTGATGTCTCTCTTTCTCCCAAATACATAGATGATTCCAAACCCCATCGGCCTTCGCCTATGTGCAGGAGCATCCAGTCCTCACGCCGTCGTGCTGTCGCTGGTCCCCACACCGTCGGTGATGCCGCCAGTGTCGTGAATCCGCTCAACTAAAGTGTAGCTCGTTTGCGCTTGCTGGATCTTAGGAACCTTCGACAGAAGTGGTTCCGAGGCACCTTCCTCAGATCTTCGACATCTCAATTATCAAGTAATATCTTTAAATCCCTTTCAATTCAATCCAAAAGATTGATTACCGTGTGGTTAGGGTTTGATTTTGGGGTAAAGTTACTGTTTGGTTAGGGTTGGATTAGGATTGGTTTGGTTTCGTTACTGTTTTGATAGGGTTTGATTTGGTTAGGATTTTGAGCAATCAGTTTGTGATTTAGGTTGCTGAAAATCGGTCTTATTATCACCGAAGGACCATTTGTATTTGTTGGCTTGCCAAATATGGTCAATTTGTGATTCAGGTTTGGTTTGGTTTCATCACTGTTTTGTTAGCGTGAGTGGGTATTTATTTATTTTCTTGATGTTTACTTGCTGAAATGTCATCTTGTAGCAGTTCTCTGACTATCTAGTGATTCACCTATTTTATATATGAGGTTAATAAACTGAAATCAGGAAGACTTCGGCATTTCAACAAGGAGTTTGTTTATTTATCTTAATTGATCATGATAATCATACTCTATTTCAATAAGTTTGCATTTGATGTTGGGTTTCCTATGAATGCATCTGACTACCACAAGCTTACTAAGCTACTAGGTTGCTTTCATGCTTTGCTTCATTCTTTGTCTTGATCCCCGAGTCCTTATGATTGACTATTATACATTGCTATCCACTTCTTCATTAATTTTTTTCATTTACAAAGTAGTACTTTATACCGGCTTGTCATGCTGTTTGTTTTTAGATTAGTAAAAACTACCAATTAGAACTATGATGTAACAGTTGCTGGTCCAATCAAATGTGTTACGAGTCAGAAGAATAGGAATATTATTTATGTACGCTGTGTGTAGATGTTTGATTAATGTACACTGGTCTTTTTCGTCTCTTGATTTTTTTTGTTAATTCGTCAATTTAATTTATTCTTTAGGTCTTAAGAAGTTTAGTTAATCTTGTAGCTGGTGGTAGCCACACAACGTCTGTTATTCTTGTCGCTGGAAATGAAATTGCAGGTTTGTAAATGTTTCCTGATTTCCTTAATAACAGTAGACATGCATAATACCATTCTTTTCGTGCTCACTCCATAAGAACAAATGTTGTCTGGTCGTAAATTCACAGATAAAGTTGTTGCAGCTCTCGTCAAGTGTTTGAAAGCTGAGCATCGTGTCTTGAAAAAGGTGTGTACTATTAGACTTGGACTCTTTTTGAGCTGGTTGCTGCCTTACAGGCTACAGCTCGTTGATAAAGTTTTCAGTTACTTTTATTTTGATGGAAATCCATTGCTTCTGAAGTTATTTGAGCAGGAGCTCGTGTTAGATATATTTTTCGAAGACGTTTTCCATAAGAAATAAAGCTAGTGAATTTATTAAATCCATGTTCGTTTGGGAAATTGTCATTCTACATGAGGCTTCATGGGTGCTTATATTTGTATGTATATATGTATATGTATTGGTAGTTGTGCATCTCTGCTATTGTGCTGCTGCTGAGACCTATCCTCATGCTTTATCATGGTTTGATTCCTTAATTCTCTTTAAATTTATTTCAATTTACTCAAACAATCATTGAGAATAGTAATTGTTCTAGTAATTATAGGAAATGGAAAACAGTTGAAAGCCAAGAACTAAGAACTTGTATTTATACCAAATTAGTCCAAGTCTTATGCCAAAAATGATATATTATATATAGTCCTAATAGATTAACTCACTGTTCTATCTTGATTGATTTCACATTAATATTCACAATACCTATTCTAAATTGTATGCTTATGATGGCATGGTTGCTTTACATAATTTTTTAGTTTGGCTGCTGTTCTCTGTGAACAGCTGAGGAGTTTGGCTCTTGAAGCTCATGCAAAACATCATTTGCACAATTTAAAGTATAATTTCAGACTCAGTTTTTGATTTTGACATTTCCATTTGTCTTTTCGTTAGTGCTGTTGTGATTCAGGGAAATCATCTTTTTTTGTTGCTTGAATGGGTAATGCAAGTGTCCATGCGACAACTAGAGTTGCACCTACATTCCTAGGGAAAGGGTATTCCTCTTTTCTCTATCTTTAAGGTTTTCTCATGGAAAACTGATTAATTCCTCTCTATTATGGTTCTTACACTGCTGCAACTTGCTCTATCATAATGAAATTGCACGTTGCTCTTGTAAATTAAGGCTGCAATAATCTGATTGTGAGTGTGAAAACTGTCTGTTGCACCTATCATCTTTGTAACACAGGCATTTGTTAGCCCTTGTATGCATTTGTTCTACTTTATTTTTAGTTGTCTTACCTTCGTATTCACTTGACTATTACATCTATGTAACACGGGCATTTGAATCTCCTCGTACACACAGCAACTGTTTTCACATGAGGCAGTATGGAGTGGAATCTTTTCTCTGAGCAACTGTTTTTTTTGGTTAAAATATAGTTTTGGACATTTATATGTAAATTTTATAATTATGTATATAAATTATGTAGGTTGACATTTTATTATGTATGTAAATTTTGTATAATTAATTAAATTTTAATTTTTTTATAAAAATATTAGACTTTTTAACCCGGGTCTGAAAAATCCGGGCTAAAAGGCATTTTTTTTTTATTTTCCACCCACATTTTAGCTACGGCAGTTTGCCGTAGCAAATGTGTCATCAGGGGTTGCTTGCCGTAGCGAAGCCGTAGCAAATAACTTTGCTACGGCTACTTGCCGAAGCTACCAACTTTTGCGACCTCAAGGTTCGCAACCCCCCCCCCCCCCAATTTCCCGTAACAATGCCGAAGCTAATGGTCTTTTGCCACGCCTGGACAGCCTTTTGCTACGGTTTTTTACCGAAGCTAAATTAATTATTTTTTGTAGTGATTGTGAATGATTCTGAAAGTGTGTTTTTATATATAATTTTTGGGCTTTTAGGTAGTAAGATTGTTGGTTACTGCTTTTTTTGAGGCCTATGCTGGTTTCGATGAAATGTCTGCTAGGATGAAGAGAGAGTTTCCAGTTGAAGAAACACTCCCCATGGTGGCTAGATGGTTACAAAAGTGATGAAAATGCCATGAAATTTTGTGAGTACTGATTTTGCAATTTTTAAGCTCTTCTTTGTCCCCTCAGCTTATTCTACCTTGCATTATATGGGCAGGGGTTTGTGAAATCATTAACTAAATATTTCATAGCCTGTTTTATGAAGTTTGAAAGTTTGTCTTACTGAGTTGGAATTATTATTTCCATATTAGGCTTATCATTTTGGATAAAATTCACTTGTCTATAGCTCTTTAGAGATGTATTTAGATTTAATTTGGATTATTTTAATCTTTAGTATCATCTCCTTTGCATCAAACTTCATATAAATATGTTTCCTTGTTTACAAATGATTAATATTTGAAGATTGATTATTTATCTCTATCAATACGCAGTGAGCCCACACACTGGCGAAGGCGATAAATAAGAACTTACTGATGGCTTCAAACAAAAGAGAAGTGGTTATGGGAAAGTTTGCTTTCACTTGGACGTATTTTGGATTACTATGTAAATATTTTGTTTCAATTCATGAGCATGAATAAATTATTGTATGTTTATGTACCGATATCATTTATATTATTCGGCTGTAAAGATTATTGTATTTTCATTTTGACGTTGAAATACATTATATTTTTATTAAATATTTCTTATTTGAATTCTTATTTATGAGGAGAACTAAGGTTGGGGGTTCGATTCACTCGTAAAAAAAATTTGAGCCCCTGGATATAATCCTGTCTCCGCCCTGCATGCAAGTCCCCTCAAATCATACACCAAGATCGTGCATGCAAGCACACCAATAGTAAAATAAAGTCAATAGGTTGTAAGTGTTCTCGTTCAGCCGGTCAGGAACATAGGTCGTGGGCTATGTGGAGTGGCCACACCCACGGCCTATATTAAAATAAAATTATATCTACTGTAATGAATAAAACTTATTGTTTAAATTGAACCATATATATCACTTCACATGACCTCCTTCCTATATTTGTTCAATCTTTGTTATATAATTTTCCTGATTTTGATAAAGAGTTTTGTTATATATTTTTTTTTGATTAGGAAAGGATTCGGGCGAGGAGGCCCTATCCGACAGCATCCTTGTGGATGAGGTCTAAAAGAATAAAAAAATTAATTGTTATATAATTTTGCAATAGCTTTAGAAAACAAGAATATAAAAACACTAAGGTCTTATTAATTGTCTTCTTTCCTTTAAATAAATCAACCAAACACTTAAAAAAAAGAAATAATTCATCTCTTAAATCAACCAAGCAATTGAGCAAGATCTTGAAATGACTCCGTTCCATCCCCTGAATAAACAGCCTTGAGACTGAGAGTAAGATGCTCTCTATTGAGTATTGAGTATTGAGTATTAGAAAATGTGTGCGTTGCCGGATGGTTGTCCCACGTGTGAGTTACACGTCAAATGTTGCAGCCATGCAAATCCTCCTTCCTCAAACACTTGTGACTGTTTTTCCCACTTCCTCTCCTCCTTCCCTCCACGTGTCCCCACCTCCCACCGGTTCTTATATCTCCCTCCACCACCCCCCACCGCCACCTCCACCTCCCTCAAGTGTTCAGCCCCATCACATACACTTGAAAAATTCAACCTTCAATACATCCTCAAGCCATGTCCACTGAACACCAGCGTCTCTACCAGCCCCACCACCAGACGGTGGCCGACCAGCCAGGCCCTCGGCTACTCATAAAGTTTGCAACAGCAGCGACGGTGGGCCTGGCTTGCCTGGCCCTGTCCGGGCTGACCATGACTGGCACGGTTCTAGCCATAGTAGTCATCACCCCACTCCTTGTGCTCTTCAGCCCGGTCTTGGTGCCGGCCATGCTGGCTACACTCCTCGCGGGCGCCGGCTTGCTCTTCTCTGGCGGATGTGGTGTGGCGGCCATCGGGGTGGTGACTTGGGTTTACAGCTACGTGAAGGGGAAGCACCCGCTTGGGGCAGATAGCTTGGACCGTGTAAGGCAGGTGGTGGGAGATACTGCAGCGGAGCTCAAGGAGAAGATGTTGGAGACCAAGGACAGGGTGACTGAGGAGGTGAAGGACACAACAGCACCGGTGGCACCAGTGACGGAGACCGGAGAAAGAACAGTGGAGGTGAAGGAAAAGACAAAGGGGAGGAAGGGGCAGCACAAGGGTCAGGAATCTTGAAAGATTTGTAGTTGATGTTAATAAAATGTATTTTGAGTGTTTTTGTGTATCTGCTTGCTAAGGTGCATCCATGCATGTTGGTTTTCTGCTTTCACATTTAAAATATATGATCTTTGTTGAGTTTAATCTTGTTTTATTTTTCAACATTTAATGATATGTTTCATATTTGTTTGTTTGGGTCTCTCTCTCTCTCATGAATTTAGAACATTGGAGAAATTGAGAGTTATGAATTACTAACCAACTCAATTCATTTAAAGAACTAAAATTGGCCAAACAGATATGAAATGAACACACCAAAAGAAGGGATTGAAATTAAAACTATAAATGGTAATGTGAATCCCTTGAAGCCATGAAAATTGAAGGTGTGAGATTAAAAGTAGCACATCAATTATGTTTCAATTCAACCGGTTGCTGGTTTTCTGGTTTCCTAGGAAGGAGATAAGCAGGTAGAAATAAGGGGAGTATGAAGCCCAGAGCCAGACAGATCACTGCAAATATGATCACTGGCCATGCTTGGTAGGGGAGTCCCAAGAGCAGCTCATCACACACTGCATCAAAATTGCACCAGGACTTCAATCTTGAATCTTTAAATCTCCCTTATAATCACTGATATGTCAAAACAAAATTGCAAAATGTACCTATATTGAACAAGATGGTCTCTCTTTCTTGGACACCAGGAATTGCAACAACCCCTTCAGCCTCCACACTCACAAGAACATAAAATTCACCCTAAACATTTACCAATAAGAAAATGGTTAAATCAGTGCTTTGAGCAGCTCATTGAAAAACAGGACCAAACAACAGCAAAACCTGGGAATTGATGGCATCAAGAGAGTCAGTTTTGAAGATCAACTTCTCGGTGTTGAGTAGCTTCCTTTGGTGATTTGTCAACACATCAGATTCCCCTCTCTTCAGTTGAATAGAAAAAACAGCTGGTATCTGGTATTTGAAAAGATGAGCAACAATGAAGATATACCTATTGATCTTTGACAGTAAAGATGGACAAAATTGCGGAGCGGAGGCATTGGAATGGACAATTGAAATTACATACAGAAGCTGGGTATGAGATCTTCACTTCATACCACGTATAGGATTTGAGCCCCTGAAGATGGTAAAGCCTAGATCCCATTTGCAGTGGCATGGTTTCCATCAACAGCTCATCCCCAACTTCCAAGACTTTTTTATCCATCCTATCCATGTTTGGGTCAATTGTCAGACCAAAAGAAATACAGCCACAAGCATTGATCCAGATGTGCGCAGATCATTTTGATTTGTTTCCTATTAGCAGTTGAAAAGAGGGGGGAAATCTAATCTTTGCTGCAGATTTCAACAGGGAATGATAGGGAGCTTAAACTGACCTGCTACAGTGGATGAAAGGCAACACGATGACGATAACAGCGATAAGGCTTAATGAATTTGAAGCTTGACGAGCGATAATGGAAGCCATCTGAGCTGATCGATTGTTCAGTCAGACAATCAGTTGCAGTTGGCTAGTGAAACGCGTTGGATGATCGATTAACCGACTCGGATTTAATCTCAAACAATCTGGCGTTAACCCGCCCAATATCGATGAGAGAGAGAGAGAAATAGGCGACTGCAATGGTGGAACTACGAAAGTGTAATAACACAATTAGGAAAAGAAAAATTCAGATTTTGGGGGAAGAAAGTGTAGCTGGTTTCAATCAGAATCCCTCAAATTTTGGCGCTGGCGCTTGGTGATCGTGAGGCGATCCAATTGGGCTGGCTGGGTTCGAAATTAGGGTTCCGAAAACTAGAAGAAACTGAAACAGGGCGAGCTAGAGCAGTGGCGGAGAAGGGTGCTCGGGGTCCACTGGAAAATTAAAAAGATTTTTTTTTATATTTCCAGTGTTTTTGTATCCTCCCACGTATACGTCGCCTCTACCAACTAGCTGATGAGTTGTCGCACTCTGCTATTGTTCCGTTATCGTTTATGCTAGCTGAGTCTGTAACCACTTCCTTGTAATTTGATATTTATGCTCTATTGTTACTATTTGTCTTTAGGTTGTTTGACGGTTTGTCCGTCGCCGTTTTATCGACCTATCGACCCACCGGACCTGTATGAGGCGTCGAATTTTTACTTAATCCAAAAAAAAAAATGCAGCTTGTATGTTGTAAAAAGTTGAGGATGTTTTGCACTAATATACCAAAAAAATACCAACTTTGCAAAAATGTCAATGGGTGTAAAAATTGCAAGGGAGTATCAAAATGTTACTTTTACAAATTTTCCTCACCAGGTAGCAGGTCACTTGGCAAAAAAAAAAAACAAAAAGATTTGTAGGAGAGAGGGCAAATGAGACGGTGATAAGTGGCAAAACTTAAGTTTTAATTGTTTTAAACTAATTTTCAGCCATTTTTATTTTTTAAAATAAAATAAAAAAATTATTTTTGAACTTAATTTAATTTTATCTATTGATAGACACCCACTTTATATATGTTTATGAAAAAAAATATTTCGAACTAAAGTTGGGTGTACATCGTATCTTGATCTCAATTTGGAGTATGACATGGATAACCATTTGGATGGCAAAAATAATTATTTAGCTGGCACGGAAATTCACACAACTGGCAAGATAAACCAGAAAATCTGGGCAGAACCGACAATCGTTGCTCCGGAGATGAAAGGTAAAGCTGCCGACGTGGACATAGAGGAGGGGACAATGCTCATAGAGAAGAGCATGCCGTTTGGGTCCGTCAGGAGCAAGATAATGGAGACAAGCAGGTACCCGTCTCGAGGATAGTTCCTTCGTCGGAAGCGTCGGAGAACATAAGCAAGCGTGCGATGGTAAGGTGAAGAAATCGATGTCTAGTGGGATAACTCTTCTTTTGCGTAGTCGAATGTAGTATTTTGTTAGTTTGCTTCTAACTCACTGACACTTTGGGGTTTTGGTGGTTTTGATGATATTTGTATAAAATGAAAATTGTATTTGTATTGATTTATCCTAAAGATTTCATTTCAATTGGAATTTGGTTATTCACCATGTACGAGGATCCCCGCTAAGCATCCATGGCTGATCTTAGAAACAAACCTACATTACTCTCAAATGACATCGTCTAGTGTAACATTAATGGTTTCAATCACAACATACTTCAACACATATAAAGAATTTTACAACGATGTATAAGTATAACCCATTGCGATGTATGCTTACTAGCAATAAATACTATTATCTAGCCAGTGACAATGATGTCTTAGCCAATGTAGAAGTAACCCCTGCTGGATCTCTCAAGATGATAAAATCAAACACAAGTCCTCTAAAAGGTGGAAACGATTAAACAATTAAGACCTAAACCAAACACTACGAAGTACTAAAGTTCTTAACCAATACAATCCTGTCGGATGCGAAGTCCGAATATTTGCGATCTATACTTACTAGCTAGCAAATACTATTATCTAGCCAGTGACAACGATGTGTTAGCCAATATAGGAGTAACCCCTGTCGGATCTATGCTTACTGTCTCAGTTGTACAACAAAACTTCTACATGATTAAGGTTCTAAAAGGCAACAACATAAATCAATGGCGTTATCGCTGTATCGAGATGGATTCGTTTGAAACTCGAAGAAGCCCTCACTCCAAGAGATCGGTTTTATACATATTTTGAATTTCAACACAAACGTAGATTTAAGTTGCTCCAAATCAAATTAGATTCGAACATCACTCAATTAAACACCAGATTATTAAACTGCCATCAAGCATGAAATTAGAGGGGAGAGAGAAATTCAACCAAAAAGAATCCAGGAGGCCTTACTTAAGGAAGGCAGAAGGGATCAACTCGATTCCGGCAACACTTGGCGACTCGATTGAGATTAATAGATCTCCGGCGACTTGGCGACTCTGATTTCGGGCAACCCCTGGCGGCAAGGGATCAATTAGAAGTGAGCAGCGGCGGCGACCCCTGCTTTTGGGCAACCAATGTAGAGGCGGCGCCATGGGTTTCATCGCCGTCGGAGGCCACCAGTGTAGAGACGACGACCCCTAACAGATGCGTGGCCGGCCGGTGGCGACGAGAAGGAGGACCCCCACTCCTTGTGGATCTGGGTGGATGGCGTTGGTGCTAGGTCGAACTCGCGCGGAATCCCGCAAGCCCAGCCCCTTCGTCGTCGACTTCATCAACCTAACCTTCAATTCAGAAAAAAAAAATTCACTGAAGGCTCTCATCTCCACACTACAACTCCAAATGTCAATCTTCAATTTGCAATCATTTAAGTAGAAAATCAAAATCAAGTCATAATCCACAACCACTGAACAAAATAAAATGTACAGGATAGATAAATTCACCACATCGCTAGCGAGGAGCTTGAGATTCCGCTCAACCCAGTCATCGAAGGCGGACTTCCAGTTGGGGGCGAGCTCCGAATCGGTTGAATCAGGAACCGATTCAGATAGAAGCCTATGCAAGACCACCTTATCCACAATCGGCTTGAACTTCTCCACCAGTTCCGAGGGTTTCCCGAAGGGGCGCTTCGCATCCAGAACCTTCTCGCTGAGAACTCCTCGGAGGAGTTTAGGTTTCAAAGCGAGGTTGTGCACGTCTCGGAAGAAGCCATAGCCATAGCTACCCATCGTCACAGCCGTAACCGGTTTTCCAGTTTAGGGGAAGACTCTTTTGCTGGTGATCTGTGGTGGTCGGTGTTGATTTTTCTTCACTCCGGTTGGGGTCTCGGTGGCTGGCCGGTGGATCGTGAGGAGGTTAGGGTGCCCTCCGGTTTTCCAGTTTTTTTTGACTTGTTATTTTTGCAAAATTTTGGACATTTTTTTACATATTTGCAAATTTGGGCAGGAAAGAGTCAGATTTGCAAAGGGCATAAAATTTTGGTATATTGGATGTCATTTTCTCAAAAGTTGATTGATTGGGTTAGTTGGGAAAGGGAGGCGTTAGGGGTTTTTTCAGTTGGATGAGGGAGGTCTCGGTTCGACTCCCCCATTTAGGCACTTTTATTAAAACAAACCCTATCTGTTCGATTTTTTTTTGTTTATTATTCAGACTCACAGCTACGCAGGAGACGGGCGAATCCAGGCCCTCCTCTCCTCGTCCGGCTCTCCACCGACGCCGGCCACCTTTGGCCCCGGTTGGCTGCCTTCTACTGTTCAACATCGCCGCCCACCTTCTTCATTCAGGATTCAGATTGATTAACCTAAGGTACATTTCTACTTTCCTATGTTAAAGTTTATGCATTATGAATTAGATTTTTAATTCAATTTGAAATACTTGAGGGTTAGAAGGTTAGATTTCCAAATTGAAGTGCAATTTATGAATAGGGATAAGATAATACTCCGTGAACCTCTGATTTTTGAAGTGCACTTTGTGAAATTTGAGAATCATTATTTTTTAATAGAAGGTTCATTTTGTGGCTTGTTAATTGTTTATTATAGGAGAAAATTGGAGAAATTTTTTACTGGAACTAATAATCCATCGATTCCAATTTCAAGTTTTTGGGCTTCCAATCCTTCAGTTGCTCATTCTCCAAATGTTAGAACTGATGTGGTTCAAGATGATGTTGTTAGAGATGATGTATGGGTAGAAAAAAGAGCTCGTTGGGAAAAACAGTGGGTTATTACTTATAATTAGTGACCCCGCATTACAAAAACCAATTGTAGAATATGATCCTTTGATTAGAGATCCTTTGAATTGGTACGTAGTAGTGAACTTGTTTGTAGTACTGAACTGATTTGTAGTATTGAATTGGTTTGTCATAATGTAATTTTTCAGCACCCCTGGTGTAATTCCTGGCTTTTCCACTGAGCTAGAGAGAATGAGTATGAGGGCTATGGTGCTTCTGAGAGGAGGAGCTACCGCTATCCACCATGGAAGCCTCTTGAGCGTGGTTTTAAAGAGGGCGATTGGAACACGAAAGCACTTCTCAGTGAAGGCGTCTCTCGAGCCTCCTGATGTGGCCAATTTGGCTCAAACTGCTCGTATCTCCCTTACTCCCCAAGAGGTATGTCTCATTGAAACTTTCACTCTTGCTGTAATCAGTTGGAGTTCAATTGTCTGAATCTGATTTTGTTAGGGTGTGGTTTTGTTTGTATTTAGGTTGAGGAGTTTGCTCCTAAGATTCAACAAGTTGTAGACTGGTATCTCTCTCCCTACCTTCTGGTACATGAATGTCTTTATTCCTGATTCAAATTCAAGATTGTGGTGATCAATTAGATGGAATTGATCCCTATTAGATGGAATTGATCCCTATTTGTAGGCTGCACTGCAATCAGAGTTATATCAAAAATTCCGAAATGCCTGAAAATTGGCCTGATGTCATAATCTGATGATCCAGTTTTAGGGATTTTATTCAGGCATTGCTGGATTTGATATTTGAAATTTGGAAGCAATCACTTGTTTTCAAGCTTCATGTTTTCGGCTGGGATAGAAGAAGAGCTCACTTTTTGAGGTTCTTTCACTGCTAAAAGTGTGTGTTGGTGCACCTATAGAAATGAGATATGTGTGCAGATATGGTTACTTGTGCTGATATGTGCTATTGATTCAATTGAAATGAGATAGCACTTCAACAGTTCTCTCTTCTTTGTGTTGTATTTGTCTGTGTCACCCAAATTCATACATTGAGAAGGAGTTGCTTGTAAGACACTAAATTGATAGCTAGTGCAGCATGCTTGAATCTCTCATAATGGTTGAGAAGAAACATGAGAAATTTAGCAAATTACCTCTGGCCAGTTTCTAATTCATGTGTGCTACATTCTTTTTCAGGTTCGGTCAGCTTCAAGCAGTCGACCTAGAGAGCATTGAGCCATCCATTCGTGCAGGTCTCGTCTCTTGAATCTCTCAAGTCTAAGTACTTATTTGTGCTCTTCAATTAACTCTTTAAAATAGAGAGTTAGATAGCTTATGGAAGCTGAAATCATCATAGTCAAACTTGATTTTAAGTGCTTTCTTACAACCAAATGGCAAGTCAACTGGATGCACAAGCATTGCAATTATGTCTTAGTAACATTGCATTGATTTCACAGATACCCATGGTTTCAACTCACGCGAAGATCTGCCTCAAGTGTTCAAAAATAGGTAAGGGCTTAATGGCTTATACTAGTATTTATCTAGCCATCTCATAACTTGACGATGTTGGCTGAACTCCCATTGCTGTCATTGTTTTCATAGGCAGGCCATTCTGGATGGTATTCCAAGCTTTGAGGAGCCATACATCAAGGTTCCCAAAGTTCTGAACAAAGAATAAATTTGCAGGTAGGGTTTTCTAATGCAGAAATTCAAATGGCACTAGGAGAACCAGGAGATTGTTGCTTTCTTCCTCATCTTTAAGAATTCTTGACATCGACTTCATCTTTGGTAGTATTGTTGCATATGATTTTCTACAGTCCAATTTGCCATCTGAAAATACATGCCAAGAAATGGAAATAAGTAAATAGGAGTTGCGTTCAGGCTCTCATAAAAATCTTGAGAAAACCCGTAAAATACTCTTTTATTTATTTATTTATTTTTTTAACAAAAGACAACCCCATATGAGCACATCTAACACTGTTATCCAACCATACGGTTATGATCAAGGCTTCTGAAATTGTCAAAGAAATTAACAACTTAATGCAATGCCAATAATGATGGCTTTAGAAGCTATGGTCATGGAAGACATTATCCAAGTTCTAACCTAGCAAACCTACGTTTTGAACCAAGTGAACACTTTAAACGTTGTGGCTAACTCTAAAAGATCTAGGATTTAAAAATTTGTAATCATATCTATGTAACTGGTGATATATATAAATATATCCAGTGTAACTGGATATATTTAGATGATCAATGTACTAAAAATGCTTGGATGATCCAGTGTCGAATCATATCTATGTAACTGGTGATCCAGTTGAAAAAAGCTTGGAATTAAATTTATTTTACAACTAAAGTTTCAAGTTTTCAGTGATATTTTTTAATCTATAATAAAAATGTCCTTATTTAACTAACATTTTTTTTAAAAAGGAATTGTATATAATAAATTTTTTCTTAACAACTTGCTTTTGTAGCTTTTTTTTAAAAGGAGTTGATAGCCTTTTTAAAAAAATCAACGATTCCTATTCCAAACTTCTTTTATTTTTTTTTATACAGTAGGCAAGAATTAGGAGCAATTACACAAGTCGTAATCTGGCTCCTTGATCATCTTTAAGGATGATGGTACAAAGTTCCCTATTAAAAGGGATAGTAGAGTTATCACTAAGAATACCCTTCCGAGCTATGAAGTCAGCTACTTGATTCGCTTCTCGGTAGTAGTGTCTGTATTGGACAAGATCAAAAGTAGATTCTAATTGCTTCAACTTTTCAATGTGGTGTATAATCTCTCATCTGACATTATTGCGGTTGGTGATGGCTTTGATGAGTTGTAGATTGTCCCCTTCTATTATTACTCTTCGAAGTCCTTTTCTGATTGCTTGCTCCATACTTGTCTGAATAGCAATAGCTTCAGTTTGAATGAATAGCAATAGCTTCAGTTTGAATGACTGAGCCTTTAACAGTTTCCTTGTAAAACATATCAATTACATGGCCCCGGGAGTCCCGAGTAACCCCTCCCACGTGGCAAACGCCTGTGGGATTAACCGTGCCATCCACATTGATTTTGTAGATAGCCCCTGGTGGCCTACTTCATTTAACTTTAGATCTCTTGTTTGTAGTTTTATTCATATGATTATCATTTTCAATTTGGGTCCAATCATAGATGTTTGCAATGATTCTTCGAATGATAGTTTCTATTGGGGCCGAAGCTTTTTTCCTAAAGATAAGATCGTTTCTAATTTCCCAAATAGTTTGCCAAATGAAGACTAGTTCCTCAAAATTTTTGTTTCCAAGACGAATTTCATCTATATTAAGAGGGTGGGAATTATACATATTCATATGTTGAAAGTATTTTCTTGTTTGTAGCTCAAAGTGGTCAATTATTTTCCTGGTGGATAGACAGCTTCTCATTAAGTGTTCCGCATCTTCTTCTGCTTGATTGCAAAGACTACACTGGCTGGGAACTCGGTTAACGTATTTATTAAGCCTTTGAGTGGTAGGAAGACCATCTACCATTATTTTCCACATAAAGCTTTTTATTTTAGGAGGTAGATTTAACTTCCAAATCCAATTTAGATCTTTTGAAGCTTGAGTTACGTTATTTGTCATACGTTTGACTGATTTCGTAGTGAAATTTCCACTTGGGCCCAGCTTCAAGATAAGTTTGTCTGGCGTATCCCAATTTGGTATATGTATGTCTAGGATTTTACAAGAGACTTCCGGGGGAAAGATGCTATTTACTAGTGGAGTATTCCAGCGTTTTTGAGAGTTAAAGAGCTGGTATACTTTCATTTCTAGATCATGGTTCGCTCTAAATTGTTCCAAATCTTGATTTGGGACCCAGTGGTGAGACCAAACATTTATGTTGTTTCCATCCCCGATTAACCAAAGGAGACCTTGTTCAAATTTATTTCTTAAGGAGATGAGTCGATCGAATTGCCAAGATGTAAAATGATTGGAGCGGTTTCTAATATTTTCCTTTTGCAAGTACTTTTCATTTATAACTTGAACTCATATATTGTTCTGGTTAGTGTAGAGCTTCCAAAGAAGTTTCATTTGTAAACTTTTATTGAGATCTTCTGCTTTCCTAATACCCAAGCCTCATTGACATTTGCTTTTGCAAATGTTATCCCAGCTTATAAGTGGTGTGTACCTTTCTGATTGAAGCTTGTTCCAAAAGAAGTTTTTGTTTATCTGGTCAATTTGTTCTAAGATTTCTTTTGGTAGAAGAAAATTTTGCATTAGGTAATTTATTTTGGAGCTAAGATTTGATTGGATAAGCACTGCTCTTCCTGCTTGTGAAAGGGTGGAAGCCTTCCATTTAGAGAGTTGTTTTTTAGATTTTGGACTGCATCTTCAAAACCACAGTTTTTTATTCTCCCATTTAGAAGAGGAATACCTAAGTACTTTTCAAGAGTTCTCGTGATGGGGACCCCCATATGTTGAGCAAGATCTCTTGCTAAAGTTTGAGATACGTTTGCTGAACATTGAATTGAGCTTTTTGAGTAGTTTATGGTTAATCCTGATAGGTTTGAGAAGTGGTTAAGCATGTTTTGGATAGTGTTAAGACTGGTGTGAGCTGCTTTTGCGAATATTAGAGTATCATCTGCGAAGGTCAGAAAGGGTATGGGGGTACCATTTTTAGTTAATTTAATCCCTACTAGAGCATCTTCTAGTAAGGCTTCTTTGTGTAATTCTCTAGATAGACCTTCCATAACTAATATAAATATATAAGGGGCTAAAGGGTCAACTTGTCTAATCCCTCTATTAGGTTTGAATTGTTTTCCGGGGATGTTGTTTACGAGCACCGAGAAAGAGGTTGTTGTTGGGCATTTCATGATCCATCTTATCCATAAGCTATGGAATCCAAATTTAGTGAGAACTGCTTCAATATAGCTCTAGTTTATTTTATCATAAGCTTTTTTCATGTCCAGTTTTAGGGCCATCTAGCCTGATCTTCCTTTTTTCCGGATGAAGCTGTGGAATATTTCATGGGCAATGAGAGTGTTATCTTGAATGGATCTACCTTCTACAAAAGCTCCTTGATATGGGTTTATTAGTTTGGGGAGGATGGGTTTTAGCCTATTTGCTAGAATTTTCGAAATGACTTTGTAGATCGTATTGCAAAGACTAATTGGCCTATAATGATTTATATTTGTAGGATTATCTGTTTTAGGGATAAGAGAAATAAAGATATGATTTGATTCAGATAGTAGTTGTCCAGAATGAAAGAAGGCTTTGATAGCTTTACAATAGGAGGTTCCAACTATATGCCAATATTTTTTATAGAATTCTGGGGGGTAGCCATCTGGTCCTGGAGTTTTATCTTCTGCCATTTCCCAGAATGTATTTTTGATTTCTATATCGGTTGGTTGGGCTGTCAAGATTCTATTTTCTTCAGAAGTAATTTGTGGCTGAATGTTCCAGACATCCCGAGGTTGTATAATCCTTTGATGGTTTGTGATGAATCTTTCTGACATTTCAAGGGTAACTTGGTCGGAGATAGCCTCTTGCTCGGTTAGTATTTGTCCTTGATTAGATTCAAAGTAGAGCATGAATTTTTTGAAAATTTTAATTCTAGCAGTTGTTTAGAAATATTTATTGTTACGATCTGATAGTTGTAGATGCTTAATTTTGGATCTCTGCTTCCAAAATTTGTGACTATATTCCAACAGTCTTAATTTCTTATGTTCCAATCTAGCAAGTATGACCTCTTCATTTGATGTAATCCTTCCCCAAGGGAGTTTAAGCTGGAAATTCTTGATTTGTAATTCAACCTGGGCTAATTGTTTTGGCAGATTGTTTGTTTGCTTTTTACACTAGTTTTTTGTGTTTTGTTTAAGAAGTTTTTGTTTTTGCATTAATTTGTAGGCAAAGGATCCGGATAGTTTATTACTCCATACTTTCTTAACTACTTCTTCATAAACTTTGTTTGTAGTCCAGGCCATTTCAAATGTAAAAGGGGTTCCTTTTTTAGATCTATGCTTTTACCAATATTGAGAGTGATGGGACAATGATCAGAGTGAGAAAAAGAGTGATGCTTAGTTCTAAGGTTAGGGAAGGATGAGATAATGTTTTGATGTGCTAGAGCTCTATCTAACCTTTCATAGGTATTATTTGTATTTGTTTTATTTTTCCTCCAAGTGAAGGGTGAACCATTAAAAGGTATAGTATGAAGATTTAGATTATCTTTCACTCGTTTTAGCCTTCGAAATCTAGAGCAAGTAGGGATAATACCGCCTACCTTTTTTGTATCATTTTCAATATCATTTAGGTCTCCTATTATAATGATAGGAAGTTGATGTTTATAAATTAAAGCCTTGTTTTCTTCCCAGAAATGATTTTTCTCAAGCTCGACGGAAGGAGCAAAAACAAAGAGAATGGCCATTTTAAGGTTTTCTATCTTGGTTTGAAGCATGATAACTCTATTATTTTGATCAATGATTTTACAATCTTCCATGATCTTTGATTTGTAAAGCATCCATAAGCCTCCTTTAAGGTCAGAAGCTTTTATACAGTGGGACTTTTGAAAGCCAGAGATTCTCATTTGGGTTTCATCTGGAGGTTCTGTGGCCTTTGTTTCAGCTAAAACAAGAATGTCAAGGTTGTTTGCAAAGCGTAGTTGGTTGATTTCTTGCCATAAGAGGGGTCTCTTAGTACCCCTAACATTCCAATAGCCAATACTAATCATATGGATAAGGTTGATTATGCTGAAGCAGCAGGTACATAATATACTTACATGTGAACGGAAGGATCTTGCTTACACTTATGCAAAGATGGTAATGCATTCCTGGCTTGTTGGGGGTTACTTGTGACATGCAAATCTGACTGAGAGGGATACATTTGCAGTGACAGCTTCTCCTGTCTTTTGTTCTGATATATAAGTTTGTATCAAAGTTGTGTAGGGTATATTTGTTGATAAAGTTTTGGTCGCTTGCCACCACCCCTCCCAAAAGGAGAAAAATGGGGCGTCGCTGAAGTTTTGGAGTAAGGGGAAGGAGTAAGACCATACCTGATCTCCAACCAAGGAGAGTTGCATGTAGGCTGGAACGCACTAGGCCAGACAAAAAATTCATAGAAACATGCCAACCAAGCAACAATACCAGAGAAATAAGGTCATAACAATCAGATTTAGATCCTAACAGGATGGCCCTTAACAAATCAAAATCAAATATAGGGAGGTAGGCTATCAGGTATGGTTGAGATCTTAAGTAATGCTCGCAGTCTAGATTGATACAAGCAAGATCAAATATGGGGAGCTAGAGTATCAAATAAAGATGAGGGCTTATGTAATGTTTACAACCTAGATTTATATACATACAATTCATAATAAAATTAGTAGAATAATCAAGCTTCACTATTAATGCAACTAGATAGAGATTAGCAAGACAAAACGAAAGGTTTATAGAAATACAAAGATGCTCTAAGGTAGTAAGATAATGAAATATATGTTTACAAATGTACTTAGCTGGAATGAGACCACACATCTTCTTAGACACAACTAGCTCCGAGATGTTCCTCTTGACAGATGCTTGTAGAGGTAGTACGAACCTTTGGTTGCCATGATGAGAGATCCGGTTGCATGCAATAATTTGAGCCTGAAAAGAGGGGATTTTGAGACCAACAATTTTGACATAATAAGGGTTTGTGTTAAATTAAAGTTGTGTGCTGAAAATTTGGTTTCGAAAATTTGGATTTAAGTTTGTAAATTTTTTGATTTTGAAAAGAGTTGATAGCCGCCTGGCATGTGAGGGTGTTATTTAGGTTTCTTGTCCGTTCGTCCACTGGGAGTAGCAGCCACCCAAGCAGACGGAGAAGCAGGCCGGCCGACCGGCCACCAGAGGGAAGCTACTCTTAATTTTAATTTCTTGTTCAACTCTCTTTTGCTTTTTTCATTGCTGATGTTTTTTAATAAATTAAAGAATAAAGGAATTTACCTTAATTATATCAATAAAAAAAATGAATTTCAAATCATTTTGTTGGTATATAAAATAAATTAATTAAAAAAGAGAGTATATGCGTACCGAGTACTGAACCACTCTAATCTATTGATTCAAATTCTACCCCCGGCAGAAAGAGTGAACTTGCCCAGCGAGGGGCGTTCCGAGACCAATGCTATCAATAAGAAGGATAGACTCTTTCTACTCCCCGAGGAAATGAAACAAGTATAGATAAATAGCCCCCCGGGGCATAGCTCACTGGTTGAAAGGTCACCCTACGCTGGGCCCTAGAAGCTTCGGGTGGGAGGTTCGATTCCCAGGAGCAGCATTATTTGTTTCTCTTGTGGAGTGGGCTTCCTGGAGCCAAAGGGTATAAAGGGGGGTGGTTGGACCATTGGTGAGGCACATCCTGCGGTTTATCTCCCCAAGTCGATGAGGGGCCGGAGACTTGGGGTCCAGGACTAGTCTAAGTGTAAGCTTGGGATACCTGTATATAAAAAAAAGTATAGATAAATAAGTAGATTCCAAATAGCAAAAAAGATCTTTAAGTTTTTCCTTTCCTAGGTCCCCCGGTTTTTTATGAGCCCTTGTTCTTCTATTTTTTGTTTTGATTTTTAACTTTTAAAAAATTGACGGACGACTCGACCCCATACCCTTTTCCATTGATCATATATACATAAAAAAAATATTGAGTAGCCGATGACCTAGTAACGATGGTCATTGAATTTATGACAATCAATTCAATAAAATTGAAGTTAATTAACCATTTGTTTTTTCTTCCATCGTTTCACGTCCCTTCAAAGTGCTCAAATTAGTTGCCATTGGAGTCTTGAATTTAGCATAGATAATAATTTATATTAATGGTTGCAAGTAATTAACCCTAATTCATCCACGTATAATAGTCCTCCATAATAATATATGATAAATGATATATGGTGATAATCATGATATATATTGGTACAAAAAGTAAAATATTTTTTTAAATTGAATTTCACCATGTTTTAATTAGGAGATTAGAAATATAGAGAATAAAAAAGTGACATAAAAAGTAATAAATTATTATCCATGCTAAATTTGGATTAACTTATGTTTTTATTACTTATATAATTACATTTTAGAAATTGTTAGGTGAAAATTCAAATTAATTTATTAATTATGTTAAAACCCATTGAGGATTATAAAACTAACAAAATATATCGATAAAATAGACTTTTAATATTCGGTTTCAACAAAAACAAAATCCATAAATTGGGATCGTAAAGATGCTTTGATAGGTATAGATATAAAATATTAAGGATTAATTGATTTTTATATGAATATATGTTATTTGGATGATATGGATTTCATAAATATATTGGGATTTAAAATGATGTGAATGATGTCATTATTATTGAGCATAGAAATTTAGGAAAATATAATTAATTTTTATAAGTTAGTAAGAGTATATAATAAACCATTTATGAATACATTAATAAAATTAAAGGAAAATAAAATGATTAAAAAATAAGAATGTCTTTAATGAGAGCCATTAAGGGGTCTTGGGAATATTTGTTATTTGGATGATATGGATTTCATAAATATATTGGGATTTAAAATGATGTGAATAAGGTAATTATTATTGAGCATAAAAATTTAGGAAAATATAATTAATTTTATAAGTTAGTAAGAGTATATAATAAACCATTTATGAATATATTAATAAAATTAAAGGAAAATAAAATGATTAAAAAATAAGAATGTTTTTAATGAGAGCCATTAAGGGGTCTCGGAATACAATTTTTAAAGGTATATAAAAGATATAGATATAGATATAGATATGGATATAGATATAGATAGATAGATAGATAGATAGATAGATAGATAGATAGATAGATAGATAGATAGATAGATAGATAGATATGCATATAGTAAAACTAACACAGAGAAAAACGACAAATATAGTTGATTAAAGCAATATAATTACAATGTAGAAAAGCTTATAAAGTAGACAAATATTGATTGATTTTTCTTCAATCATAATTTCTTTTAACTTTTCATTATAAAAATTTTAAAAGCTACTGTGCTAATATTCAACCTATTAAAAGTGAACATTTGTTTCTTTTATGAATAAACAAATTAATTTATATTTTGATTTGTGAATATATTTTAGTTTGTTACATATGAAAAATTCTTCAAGTAAATTAGAATAATTAAGTTATTAAATATGAATGATAGGCATAAGCTCTTAAATATGAATAATGCCATCTCATATATAATATATTCAAATAATGAACAATCTAAATTCGGATTTTTTTTCAAAATATTCAAAAGAAAAATAAAATTTTACGAAAAAATTTACAAGTTGAAAATATTTACAAAAATATTCAAAATTTGCAAGGGAATCAGAAAAACGCGATCTAAGACCGCGTTTCATTCACAAAATGTGTAATATGGAGGTAGGAAAAAAACAAACAAACAAAACGCGGTTTGAAACTGCGTTTTACAATTAATTTAGGGTAAAACGCGGTTTCAAATCGCGTTTTTACCAAATTTTATTTTTAAATTGAAAAAAAAAAGAAAAAGAAAAAGGACTGAAACGCGGCATTAGACCGCGTTTCATTTGCTATATCGCCAAACCAGAAAGAAAGGGAAGAGGGAAGCTCCGTCTCCTCCGGCCGGCAGCCACGCGACTGGCAGTGGGGATCTCGGCGGAGCGGTGGTCGCCCGCGACCTCGTCAGCAACAGGTTTGTCCGATTTGCAGCTCCGTCTCCTCTCACCCACAACCCCTAACCCTAATTCCCCCGATTTGCAGCTCTGTCTCCTCCGGGCGGCAACCACGCATTCACTTCGCCTTCGATTCGGCCTTTTGGGAGTTTCAATTGCGTGTGCCGACGGGTTTTGAGGTGGAATGGGGAAGACCTTGGAGAAGACAACGATTCAGCCTTCGTTTACATCGTCGGATAAACGATCCGAATGAAGAAGACGATGGTGATGGGCCGATGGCCCGCCTATAAATCAAGAAGAAGACGATGATGGCAGAATGAAGATTGAAGAAGACACTGTGTTTTTTTAGGAGGAAGAAGGGTTTACAAGTGAAACGCGTCATCAGGCCGCGTTTCAGTCTTTTTTTTTTAATTTAATAATAAAAGTTGGTAAAAACGCGGTTTCAAACCGCGTTTTACCCAAAAGTAATAATAAAACACGGTTTCAAACCGCCTTTTTTTTGTATGTTTTTTTCCAGCCCCCAGATTACACATTTTGTGAATGAAACGCGGTCTTAATTTTTCTGATTCCCCTGCAAATTTAGAATATTTTTGTAAATATTTTCAACATGTGAATTTTTTTTTGTAAAATTTTATTTTTCTTTGAATATTTTGAAAAAAAATTCTTAAATTCGAATACTGAAGTTGCTAAATACGGATATTAGATAAGATAATACGTATTTGATATATAAATAAAAATCATACGCATAGGCGGAGCTGGTCGGGGGAAGACAAATCACTTATATTTGTTCTACTCATCGATAGCTTCGTTTTGATATATTATAAGCCTCAATCCAATAGCCAAGTAAAAGGTTGTGAATGTTTGAAAGTTAAACACAAATTGATTATTTCAAATGTCTTTTAATAAATCACTATGCCTTTATATTTTATTTAATTTGATATTTTGATAATGTAATTCAATCTAAGAGCTTTGAAATAAAGGCTATATTACGAAATTCGGTAATTATATAATAAATTTTGCAAGTTTAAAGTTTGTATATCTTGTTACATGTTATTGCATGATAAGAGAACAACAAGTTGTATATTGACTTTGTAGGTTTCAAACGATATATTTTTAAAGTAAAAGATTGTCGTTATAGATTAAAATGATAAAGTTTTTTTGTTTAAAGAGAAAAAATATATAACAATTAATGACACAGTTTTAAACTAATGCACTATCATTTTGAACAAAAAAACATTGTGTTTTGAACTAAAATATCATCGTGTAATCTAAAAATATATCATAGTTTTGATTCGCTAAAGTATAGAAAATATATCGAAGAGTGAGTCAATAATTTATACAATACTTTACCCCTCATTCGATAAATTTCTGACTCCGTCACTGATCATACCTGAAGGGATTAACCATCTGTTAGGGTCGGTTATACGCTTCAGCCTATATTCAACTAATATTGATACGTAACATTAAATATGAATATTAGGTAGTTATACACGTAAATATGTTTTTTCAAGTTAATTTAGTCCGTTTAATTTTTTTCCCCGATAGTCTAGATTTCTCCCCTTATTATATGGTAAAAGTCATTTCATTGAAAAATATAAACTATCATTTATACGTACCTCTTATAGTGTACTACGTTAACAAATATGAACCCTTGATTGAATATAAATTAAAGGTATAGATTAATAGAGATTTTTTCTGATTTTTAAATTAAATTATTGTGGGTCCCACATTATTTTCACATACTAAGGTCATCTTTATTCATGGTACTCCAAGTATCATAGTTAATTTTTTAAAAGAAAAATAAAAAAAAGGTCAGATTTTTTGTTAAGCCAAGAAAGTTATGTGAGGTGAGTATCATAGTAAGATACTCACTTTATTGGTTCTCCCACATTTTATAATATTTTATTATAAAAAGGAGTTATGATACTCAACTAAAATACCACAAATAAAGATGTTTTAAGCGGTACATTTCATGGCAATGGGAAAAACTGATGGAGGTTAAAAAAAAGTTATGCACAAGACTAATATGGCAAACTGAAAACGAAAAAACTATAAGATTCTGGATGGATAAATGGCTAAACATTGATGCTAACCTACAAGAAAAAAGGATACAAGATGATATAGTAAAACAAGAAACAATTGACCAATATATAAACCCGGATAGAACTTGGAACATAGAAACATTAAAAGAATCCCTCCCGATGGATATTGTGGAGCAGGTACGTGACATTCATATACCAATGAATGAAATCGAAGACCGATTATATTGAAAACCAAGCAGAAATGGTTGGTTTCAACAACTAGTGCTCTAAACCATATCATGAGAGCTAGAAAAGCAAACACGGAACCACTTGACTGGATTTGGAATATTGAATGCCCACCAAAAATTAAAAAAAAAATTCTTTGAAAAAACATAGTAAACAACGGAACACCACCGAAGATGAGACTGTGAAAGAAAGGAGTGCATGTACCTTTGAAATGTTCTCTTTCTGGCCACAATGAAGAAGATGCAACACATTTATTTACCGAATGCCAGACAACACTAACCTTTGTTGGAAGAATAGACAAACAAATGGAGAGAATAATACGAAACATAGATAAAAACAGAAAACCTTATAAAGAAATAGTAAAAGTTCAAAGGAGCAGAAATCGATTCTGGCATTTTCCTTATGGAGAGTTTAGTCAATGAGAAATGAAATTGTGTTCAACAACAACGAAACTAGAAACATGGAAGAATGGGTACAACATATAAAACAATATAGGATAAGTTGGAGAAAATCGCAAACTAAGGATCCAAAAGAAGAAATAAATACAACTAGAACGAAGTACAACCAAAAGAGAACAACCCAAAAGAAAAGGATAACATGGAAAAAGCCTAAAGAGAGATTCGTGAAACTTAATTTTGATGAAGCAAAGCTTGCCTCTGGCCTTGCCGCTTCTGGCGCAAGGTCATAGAGAAATATCCGCTCTACATGTGGTATGTGTCGGTCTTCTATTTGGACTTACGGAGGCTTTGAAGCGGTGTTTTTCTCATTTTGAAGTGAAGGGGTGACTGTTTGACAGTTATCAACGCCATGAACGGATCGTGGAAGAGCCCGTGGGAGGTCGAGATGCTGCTTTCGATAGCCCTCAGTCTTTTCCTTGATTTTCTGAGTGTCTCTTTCGCCCACACCTTTCACGAAGGGAATTGGGTTGCAGACTATTTGGCACATCTGGGCCTCTCGACGACTTGGATTCAGGACAGCTCTACAGTTGAGATTGAAGAATTCATCTGTCAAGACACTCATGGGTGGATGGTCAACCGCGGTTGATCACCCCAAATCCTCACCTTTTATATAAAAAAATTCTTTTTTTTATTAGGAAATAATTCAAGGACTAGAGAAACCTGGCTCCTCGATAGGCCGATAAAGTTGGCAAACGACGAACCATCAAACATACAATATAAAATAAAAACGGTGCAATACAAAAAATGGCAATTAAACAGCCCAGTTGAACAAACGAGCCTAACCCAAACAAGCAGGGGACAACATAGACTAAAATCGGAGTCAAGCATCACCAAGCGATGACACCACTGGACAGCGGTATATCAGGAGTCCCTGTGGACGATGAAGACGAACCTCCAAGGAAATTTCCGAAACACGGAGTCGCCTCGATGCACACCGCTACGACCCCAGCTAGACCCGACACCGGACGACAGAGCCCCAACTCAGACTAGGACCGCCAAGAGCAACCAAAAACTCAGCTGAAACTCACCCCCGTACAAACGCACCAAAGAACCCTTTCGGGATTTTATCAAGACCCTCGCGAGATTTTTATCAAACCCTTTCGAGATTTATTCTAAGCCCTTTTCAAGCTTTTTTTCCCCATTTTTCCAAGTCCTGGATTGACCTTTTTTTTTTTTAATTTCAAGGGGGCCTTGCGCAGGAGGGAGACATGATAAGATGGTGGATTGCAGTAACAACACCGAGGGCGTCCCAAAACGCACTTCGGTTGTGGCGATCGATTCGATGCCTCGGAAGAGGAATCGATGGAAGAACAATTATTGGAGGGTAACGGGAAATCGGGAAATAGTATGCGGCGCTAGGAGCGGATGAAGCCGAAACCACCATCGCCAAGACCAAGACACCTATGATCAAACGAACAATCACTCGAATGAAAACGAGAAATTGAGATTCGATGAAGAGAAAGCAATTGGATCTGGAGGCCAGGAGATCGAAGAAGATGAAGGTCGAGGGCTTTTGGTGTGTACTTCATTTTTTTAATTAATTTTTTTTTTCAAATTGTAACGCCATCTCCCGTAATAGGCTAAAAATTGGATTTTGGCCTAATATTCCAGCCAAAACCCAATTTAGCATTTTTATTTTTGGCCTATTTTTAAAAGAAATGTTAAATTTGGCTTTCTCTTTTGGAAGGCCAAATGCTAATTTTTATTTATTTTAATTGTTTAATATTTATATAAATTTATAAATAATACAATTATAAATCGATATATTATATAATTATGATTTTTAATTAAAAATAAATGTTGTAGTATTGTAAAGATATTCAAGAGTTATTCGATATGATTATAATATTTGACATATTTGAATTATCATTACATAAATAATATTTTTAGAAAATGACATTAGTATTTTTTTATTATAGATTTATCAAAATTATAATAAAAAAAATAAAGGTAGGATTAAGTGACGAAAATGAGATGTGAAAATTTCATGATTATATTAGTATTTATAGAACGTTTAGCCTGCTAAAGTTGGTCTACGAGGGAAACGATAAAATCGTATAATAGGCCAAAAAAATATTCTATAAAATATATTCTTTTGGTAGGCTATTTCCCCTAACTATTATAATATACAGCCTACGGGGAAGATGCCCTAAGTGGGCTTTCAGTGGCCTCGTTTATTTATTTTAGTTTTTTTTTATTTGCAAAATTTTATATTTATAGGCAGAGTAATTTTAGAAACTAGCTGAACCAAATAATTATTAGGTGAAAATCATGAAGTATAAAAATCTAAAGGAAATAACGGTGCTTCCCTTTAGTGGTGCTTGACTTCGTTCTTCGTCAGCGTTCTCAACGTCTCGGTTTTAGTTCTGCTTATTTTCTTTTATCTTAGAGCACATGTTATGCGATGATTGCACCTTTTTCCTTTTCTTGTATTTTCAGTTTATTGTATGTTCGACGATTCACCCGTCTGCCGACTTGTCGGCCTCTCGAGTTTCAGGTATATCTGAGCTCGAATTTTTATTTAATAAAAAAAACTAGAATATAGAAGACGCGGTAATGTATCATGGTGATGGAGAAATGTCAGTTCACTAATAGACAAGCTCGAAATAGGCCTAGTGTGGTCTGTAGAAAACGGCAAATCAATAAAATGTTGGGAAGACAATTGGGTAACAGCCACACCTTGAATTTGTAAATATAGAGCGGCCATCCGAGGTTCGAACCGGGGACCTTTGGTTACTAACCGCAAGTCCTTTCCAGTGAGCCATTCCGAAATGGTTGGTATCAGCCACATCACTCATTAGAAGAGTTAGCCCAACTAGACAGATTGATAAAAACAACTAAGGTTAGTGAATACATTATAGGCGGAAGATGGTGGAATGAGAAACTGAATGAAGATTTAGACCAGGAGATATTAAAAGAGTTCAAAACAATCATGAGTCAATTGGGAGAGAGTTTAAACAAGAAAGAAAAGATAATTATGACAATAAAATGGTGGGCTACATGGTATTCTAGAAATCAGATCACATTCCGAGAAAGTCATATTCCATACACCCAAGAGATAGCAAGATTTGTACAAACAACATAAGATAATAGAAGAAGAGCAAAAAAGGATGAAGATAACTCTGATGAAACTGTGGCCAATAAGGTGCCCCAATAAAGGATTAGTAGGAAAAATGTCAACCGGAGGAAACCAGAAATTTGATATTTAAAACATAATTTTGATGGCTTGACCAATCTAGCGGCCAGGTGACAGCCACATAGGATACAAAAATACAGGACGACAAAATGCAGTAGTCACAAAAGCCCTTGTATTGCACAAAAGTCTTAAGAAAGAGCGAGAACTACAAATACGAAAACTAGAAATGGAGGGAGATTAAAAAAATCATTATAAAACACTTACAACTAAAAGGCAACTGCCAGTGAGAAATTGAGCTGATTATTGGAATATCAAACTGACTACCCTAGAAATCCCAGAAGTAAAATTTTACCATATGCCATGCGAAGGTAATAAAGTCGCTACAAGATTGTAGACCTTTGTTTATTAATTTATTAGCGGAGTTGTGATGGTCACAAATACAGATCTACTTGATCTCATATGAAAGGATGTGATCAACTATATGTCCAACCAACCGAATTATTATCTTATAAAAAAAATCTTCACAAATCCCCAAATAATACTTACATATACAAATACTGTAGTTCTCAACCATATTCACGCTTATATATATGTGAATAATATTTTCAAAATCAATGAATAATGCACTTATTTGTTGAAAAAACGCTCATTTACAAATATAAAAAAAAATATACTATTAAAAAAGTCCATTTTTGACCAAAAAAAAAGACAATGATTTACATATCTATGAATAATCACCCAAGTTTTAATAACTTTAACATTTTTTTAATCATAATAATATATCAACAAATCCAAACAAAGAAACATTAAGATTTAACTTTATGATTTTTTTAGGTTAAAAAACTTAATTGGAATTTTTTTTCTAAATTTTAATAATTTTAACGTTTTTTTAATCGGTGTGGCAGCAAGTGAACATGTTGGCACATGCATGCCGACAAACATAATCATTCAAATAAGCCGGGGATCGTGATATTCTCTCTGATCTCCTAACACCAGCAATAGATAAGGATGAAGGAACTGCAGGAGACTGGACTGATTGTGGTGAAGGAGAGACAAAAGAATCTACAAAACTGTAACCCTGACCTTCTGAAATGGAAAACGAAGGAGGATTATCATCAATAGATAAAGAATTCTTACTTCGGTATGGGAAAATTCTCTCCTGAAACTTAACATCCCGAGAAGTGAAGATATTTTTGTCATCAAGTCTAAGCAACTTGTAACCCTTTTTCCCAGAAGGAAATCCCAACAAAACACAAGGCTGCTCGTGGTGAAAATTTGTCTCTGCCATGCTTTAGAGTTGAAGCAAAACATAGATCGAATCCCAAAACATCTAAGATTGTCATACTTAGGTGGTCTTGAATACAACAATTCAACAACAACAACAACAACAACAACAACAACAACGTGCCCAGTATATCCCGCTTGAAGCAGGGTCTGGGGGGTCGAGTTGTACACACCCTTTCCCCGACTATGTCGAGAGGGTGTTTCCTAGTGACCCAAGACAAGTCCTCAAAGACAGGACAAGACTCCACACCAGAGACAACCATAAGAAATAAAGGAAAAAAAAGACCACACACAAGAAATAAGAGAAAGATGCGGAAAAATAGGACGAGACGGCAGGAAGGCGCGATGCTGGAAACACTGCACCCTACTAGTTTTCCACAATTCTAATAGCACTCCTCCACTACACTCTGTCGCGTGACATCTCCTCTGTGAGTCCCAAAACGGACAGGTCCTGTCGAATCACTTCACGCCAGCTCTTCGTTGGACGACCTCTGCCCCGTCGGACACTATCGATAGCCAAATGGTCACATCTATGCACTGGCGCACTCAGATCCCTCATCTGAACATGTCCATACCATCGCAGTCTCGCTTCCCGCAACTTGGCCTGAATACTGACCACTCCTACCCTTTCTCTGATAGCCTCGTTTCTGATTCTATCATGCAAAGTGACCCCACACATCCATCTGAGCATCCTCATCTCCGCTATAATTAGTTTCTGTTCATGTGCCTTACTTGTCGCCCAACACTCTGCCCCATATAATAAAGCTGGTCTCACCACCACTCTGTAGACCTTACCCTTGAGCTTAAGTGGGACTTTTCTGTCACATAGGACTCCTGATGCAGCCCTCCATTTCTGCCAACCTACTTGAATCCGGTGCTTGACATCCATGTCGACCCCTCCATCGCTCAGCATCACAGATCCCATATGCTTGAAACTGTCTTTCCTTGGAACAAGGTCCCCACCCAACATGACCCCCTCGTCACCCACTTCCTCTTCGCCAAATCTGAAAACCATATATTCCGTCTTTGTCCTGCTCAAAAGAAAGCCCTTCTGTTCAAGCTTATCCCTCCATAAATCAAGTTTGCTGCTGACCCCTACCCTAGTCTCATCCACCAGGACAACATCATCCGCAAATAGCATACACCACGGGATCCCACCCTGGATACTTCCTGACACCACATCCATGACTACTGTAAAGAGAAACGGGCTCAAAGCCGAGCCTTGGTGCAAGCCCACTTGCATAACAAAGTACTCAGGGTCTCCACTATGAGAGTACACACTAGTCTGTGAACCCTCATACATATCCTTAACAACCCTCATGTAGGATTCTGGAACCCCTTTAGCTCTCAAACATTCCCAAATAAGGTCTCTTGGCACTCTGTCGTATGCCTTCTCCAAATCAATGAAAACCATATGCAAATTTTTCTTCCGTTCTCTGTATTTCTCCACCAAGCGCCTCATCAGATGAATAGCTTCTGTAGTTGACCTTCCTGGCATAAAACCAAACTGGTTCTCGAAAACGATAACCAACCCTCTCAGCCGTCGTTCAATAACTCTCTCCCAAATCTTCATTGTGTGGCTGAGGAGTTTAATACCCCTATAGTTGTTGCATTGTTGTACATCGCCCTTGTTCTTATATAATGGGATTAACTTGCTGAGTCTCCATTCCTCTGGCATCCTCACAGTCCTGAGAATAACGTTGAAAAGTTGGGTAAGCCACTCTACTCCCTTAACGCCTAAACACTTCCACACTTCAGCTGGAATCTCATCAGGCCCCACAGCTCTCCTACTCTTCATTTTACTTACAACTCCCTTCATTTCCTCATAAGATAGGCGTCTGCAGTGTGAAAAATCATCACGACCACTACTGCTCGAAGTACCATCTGTTGCTCTAAAACCCTCATTAAGCAACTCAGAGAAGTATCTCTTCCATCTCTGCTGATTCCGCGTGTCATCCACAAGCACTCTACCTGACTAGTCCTTAATACAAGAGAAGATATATTTGAAAAACCTTGCTTGATAGTCGATTCATCAAATATACTGCCTTGACAACACTGTCCTCCCAATTTTTTTTTTGGTAAATTGGCTTCAAACAACAATCCTCTAGCCACTTCTAAAATATGCCTATGCTTGCGTTCAACCACCCCGTTCTATTGAAGTGTAGCCACACAAGATGTCTGATGCACAATCACATGATCAATCAAATATTTGGCATGATCAGGTGAGCTCCCAAGCTTAAAAGCATTATCAGTTCGAATCATTCGAACTTTCTTACCAAACTTTCTCTCTGCTAGAGACATAAACTGTTTGATAACAGTGAAGGCATATCCTTTTTGAGGCAACAATTTAACCCAGGTATGCCTTGTAAAATCATCAACCAATGTGATGAAGAACTTGTTGCCATCATATGTGGGTACTTTGTAAGGACCCCAGACATCAATGCGAACTAATTCAAAGCAGTCTTTAGTGCTAATATAACTGTCAGGAAAAGGCAACCTGGACTGTCTTACCTTGGCACATACATCACATGCCTTTAAAACCTTATTACATTCAATATCAACTGTAACAAAAGGTAATATTTGGAGTTTGGAGGCTGGCAGTTGACCCACCCTCTTATGCCACATCACAGCATCCACTGCAACAACAACCTTATTTGCTGAAGAAGAAACTTTGCACATAGGCTTGATAGAATTGCATTTATCAAGATGCAATAAAAACATATCACGGACAAATTCATCAATCTTCATAGGAGCCTTCATCACAAAGCCCTGCATATAGCACCCGTTTTCTGTAAACAAAACAAAGCAATGAAAATCTTTGACCATTTTCCCCACTGAGAGCAGATTACACTTGAAACTGGGTATGTACAACACATTGTCCAGTTTCAAGCATGTCAAGACCTCAATTGTCCCTACAGTAGTGACTGTAGTAACCTCTGCAGTAGATAAAGTGACGAGGAAATGTTTTGAGATAGGATAAGTGGCAGGGAACATGAAAGCATCACCACACATATGGCCGTTTGCCCCACTATCCACAATCCACGTTACCCTATTCAGAACTTGTATAGTGAGAGAAGTACCTGAAAATCCAGTAAAATCATCCGCTACAGGCTGTCTTTCTTGAGATCCAACTCATGCAGATTGCAACAAGCTCATGATTTGAGCAAGTTGTGAAGAGGTGAAATCAGAATTGTTACTCTGTGCAACATTCCCTGCAATTTTCCATCTCCATACGCCTTCTTCTCCTTATTCTTGCCATATCCAGGAGGGAAACCAGTTAGAAAGAAACACCTATCGACTGTAAGGTTTGTCTTCTTGCAATTAGTGCAGAAAAGAGGTTTCCTCCCTGATTCACTGGTACCACCTTGATTCACAGGAGAATTGCCTTTGGAAGAACCCTGTGTTTTAACAAATATGGACACATCATCTCCAGTGCAACCAGATTTAGGATCTCTCTGATTAACAGGAGATTGTTGTGTACTAACATGCGAAGACAAACCATCAGTCACATCTACACCTTGTCTAGGATCTCTCTGATTTTCTTCTTCCACAATGAGTGAATACACTCGATCTATGCTAGGAAGTGGATCCATCACGAGAACAGACCCCCTAGCCGACACAAATGTCTCATTCCAACCCATCAGCAATTCAATTAATCTCTCATTTTCCAGAAATTTCATCATATCATTTGCTACTCCACAAGTACAAATCGGTAAGCTACGAGCACTATCCAACTCATCCCATAGAGCTTTAACTTTGTTGAAATAGGTCGGAAAAGAACTCGTACCTTGCTCAACACGACTGATCTCTTTTTTTATGGAGAACAACTGTGTTCCTCCCAGTTTTCCGTATCTGGACACAAGAGTGCGCCAAATCGCATATCCATTTTCCATGTAAATCACGCTTCTCTTAATCTCAGCACTCAAACTGTTCAAGATCCACGCAATTACCATGTCATTGCATCTTTTCCATTGATGAAATCTTGGAGATGTCAGATCTAGTTTGGGAATATCACATTTGATAAACCCGAGTTATTCTTTGCCGACAAAGCTATAGGCACTGAACGTCTCCATTCTCCAAAATTTCGTCCATCAAACGCAGGTGTAACTAACACAGTACGTGGATTGTCACTAGGATGGATGTAGAACGGATCATTCGGATCAAAACGAGCTTCGTCGTTAGCCATGGCAGCAGCTGCAAGGTCTGAAACTACACGGAAGCAAAAGGGCAACAACAAGTAAGAATAGAACTGGTGGAAACAGATTTGGATTCAAAATCCGTGCCCTGATACCATGATGGAATCGGAACTGATTTCTTGATTTGTGAAGAAAGAACAGATGAAGGGAGGAAGGAGGGAAGAAGTTAAAATTGTTTCTTGTTTCTCAAATGTTCCACACCAATCAATTCGGGTATAAAAGCTTCCCGATGACAAAATTACAACATATGAATGATGGGCCGGGCTTGAGCCCAATACAACTAATACAAGAATAGGCCAAACTCTAATAGGTTATAGGTTAAGAAACACAATTCAAAAATATTTTTAAAGTTAAATTATTTTAATGTTTCTTAATATTGCTTTTTTGGAGTTGCTTTTATTCTTGGAAAGAAATCTTTTCTGGTTCAGATTATAACCTTTGTAATTAGAACATAGGTTAAAAAGACTATTTTGCAATTAATTTTTTAATACTTTTTTTTTTAATTAGAAAATCTTTCTCAATTAAATTTTTTTAATTTGAAGACAAGAGCATTGGGTTTAGCAGGATGGATTCTTCATGCTGTCGTTGTTTATTGGATCCCTACAGTTTGATAGATCCTTGTTAATTTTTTATGACGTTCTTGATTTGTTATTTGGACATTTGAGAAATTTTGATTTGAGTTGCATATACGTAAGAGTGATATATTAGTAATTTATTATCGATGGATATATACAATGTTAATTACGTAACGATGGAAATGTAGTAACAAATTGTGATAACAAAAGAGAATTTGGATTACCGTCTTAATTAAGGAGACCGAATCATTTCAGCTTAGCTAGTTGAGATCGACGGAGTAGTTTATACTTTATATGCACTTGCAGCCTTAATTGATTAATTAATTAAATTTAATTTTAAGAATATGGATTGCTGGGTTCGATGTTGATTAATTAGGATTAATATATACAGTAGACAGTAGTAGTATAACATAAGTTTAATTATATAATAATTTGTTGAAAGCGCTGTAGTGGTGGTTAGTTGATCATAATTTTGGGGTGCACTTGTCTATAGATATAAAGTAGTAATTTTTTTAACCAAAAACGATCATATATATATGAAAGCATCAAACATGTGATCTCTGTAACTCCATCCTAATCCACAACACAACAACTAAGAAAGCGATATCAATTACACTCAAAACAGATTAGAGACTTATCTGATTCGATTTTAATTAATTAATTAACGATATCTATCTACTGCTGTTTCTTTGACTTTACTCAAATAAAATAATATTAGTAATAAATAAACTCCACTACAAGGCACAATCGAAGGTGATTATCTTGGTAATTAAAATTTAAAGGTAGGTTAATTATGCTTGGGTAACATTATTATTATTATTATTATTATTATTATTATTATTACTATCAAATCAACGATTGAGTTTACAAAATGGAAAATTATTTAGATTTATTATTGTATGTAATATGTATAACAACAAAAGATAAAACAAAACATTGCATAATAATAGGGAAAAGGAAAGGCGTAGGGAGGGTATGGTGGAAGTGCACCCACAGGAAAGAATCCGAGTCGGAATGGATAACCTTGAGCTGGGAAAAAGAGGAGTCAACATCACGAGGCGAGGCATTTGGTAAAAGCAGATATCATCCAAAAACGCCACGTCGGAAGAATGAAACATCCGTAGCAGTAGCCGTAGCCGTAGGAGGAAGCCAGCCGAACACGTGCCCCCTTTTACAGGGACTCTCACCGTGGCTTCTATTGTCACGTGACCAGACCAACTCCCCCTCCATCATCCGTACCGTACGCAGATATTCTTTATATTCTCCTCCACTCCACGACTTCCCCCTTGCTGTGAACTAACCCTCAAGCTAACTGGTACGGGTCGTCTCGCTCCCCCAACTTCACCTCACCTGAGTCACCTCCCCCTTCATTTATACAGTAATATCACACAAAAATACAGTAATTACTAATACGGAGTACTGTATTGTATATTTAGATTTAGACGGTTTTTGACTTTTTGTTCGTCGATTTGTCGACCTCTCAAGAATTAGCCTAGTCTGATCATAAATCTTAATCCAAAAAAAATACTGTATGAATTTTAAATAAAATAAGATATTACATAAATGGTACAAATTAAATACTCAATATTGTTTTAAGTTTTTAATTATCTTTTAAACTTAATATAATTAATTAATTTATACTCATTTACAAGATATTTCATTTTAAAATTATGTTATTTTAATATTTTTTAATTTTTTTTAAGCAAACACACCTAGACCTTTTACTTTATGAAAATGCATTACAAGTGTATTGTTATTTATAGTTTTTGTTAAAGTAAAAAATTGTTTAATAAATGAATGTAAAATAGTATAGTTGTTAGTTTTCATAAAGAAATATGTAAAGGATTAAAATGATATATTTTTGACAAATAGGAGAGTAATGACAATCCATTTTTTAATAGGTAAGAATTCGAAATACCAGACAAACTATTGTTTGATAAATAGAGAGGGCAAAATATCGCTCGACGGACCGTCATAGTGCAACAAAAATCTAGAAAACGACCAAATTAAAAGAACAACCAAATGATGAAAAAACCCACAAAAACCCGTAAGAGGATTGAGAATTGAATAGTGAGGCTCACTGCCGGAAATTAGATAGAAAGCATAAATTCATTACAAGGAAAAAAATAATTGATGGAAAAGTGTGGATCACACGACGTTCCCCTTGCCCAGATGAGTGATTTTTGGAAACCTCGTACACTACCACAACCTTTATAATCAACAGGTTCGCATAATTGAAGATCCTACCAATTTTTTTTTATTACTTCCTTTGTTCTTCCTGTTGACTATTTATACTACATTCGTTTAACAATATAAGTCTTTTTAGATTTTGCACGTTTTTTAAAAATCTAAAAAATGATAAAATATTAATTTTTTTAATCAATTTTTTAAAACAATTTTATACTTATTAGTAAGATAAGAAGTATGAAATTATTAAAAAAAATTGATAAAAATGTTAATATTTCACTATAATTTTTATGTTCTTAAAAACATCCAAAATCTAAAAGGACTTGTATGTTTGAACAAAGTGATTTTTTTTAAGACGATGATAAAAATTATATTAAATATTAATTTTTTTAGTAGTAATAAATAGAAAGTTATAAAAATAAATTTAAAATTAAAATCTTATATAATTTTTAACATTTAAAGTTTAAATTACGTATAATAAATCAATCAAACAAATATAGGGAGTGTATATATAAATTGATCAGTTGATTATAATTCCTCATATGTTATGGAGGTTTGGAAAGGCTCTTGTGTTGGACTTAATTAATACCAGTACGGAGTAGTGCATATATGAGACGAGTTAATATCCATACCCATCTCTAAGGTCGTTTTTATGGACCCCATTGAGTACCCACTTGATAGGTATGCAATTAATTAATTAGTATGGGGTAATTTTATTAAAATATGTCATTTATCATTTATCTATGTCTTTTTAGATGATAAAATTTGTATAAAATATTTATTTTTTATAATTTTTTTTAATAATTTTGTATTTATTAATAATAACTATAAAATTGTTAAAAAAATTTTAAAAATAAATATTTTTATTATTTAAAAATTGCTTGTAAATAATAGACGATGGACTCCGTTAATTAAAATTTATCGTTTTTAATAAAAACTTGTGATTTTAGTTATTTTATCATTTTCTTTATAAAATTGTCTTTGTGATGATTAGATAATTGTTAGTTATATTTAAAAATAAATAAAAAAAATTAGAGTAATAATTAAATATATATACATATATTTTTATTTATTATTTTAATAAGTTAATAAGTTTTAATTAACGGATAGAGGATTGCATTCCTGCTTCACTAAAATTACTTTAGGAACGTACAATTAAAAGGGTAGAAATTTTCGGGCAGGTAGGATGACCAAGTCGGGCCCACAAGGTCACCAATGCCGAAAATCAATCTCCTTCCGGCACGAGGTCAAGCCAAATTAACACAACGTGACAACGTCCTCTAGAGATACTTCACTAAAATTACTTGTAAATAATATCTTTTTTTTTTTTTTTTACAGTAAATCTTTTGCTCCCAATTTTCCATGTTTATATATTTCGGGTTTACCCCTCCGCCCTATCACATACTCCCATCCATATTCCTACTGAAATCTAGGCGTAGTAAGGTAAACGGCAACACCTCTAGATTTTTTGTATTAACCATGGTTCAACCCCCCTCACGTCCTTCTAACCATGGTTAGTTTCCTCCACTCTATTTAAACCCCCTTCGGTTTCTCATTCCCAGACGCAATTTACCATGAGCCCACCACCCCTCCCACTACCTGCTGAAAGAGAGTGATCCCAGAAAATTATTAATTGAATAATTTTCAGATTTCAGATAATGATGATGATGATCAAGCGCCCTCATCCCACCGTCCAAATTCCCCGCTGGGACGATCCAACGGTCTCTGTTAATCTCTCCTCCTCCCCCTCCTCCCCCTATTTCGCCGGCCCTCACTCCCCGCCGCCCTCCTCCGATTTCTCCCCTTCCTCCTTCCCCGCAGACTACCTCGCCTCCCTCCACCGCTACCTCCCCTCCAACGACGACCTCGACTCCGACGCCGACTCCGACTTCCCGTTCGACTCCTTCTCCGGCGACGAGTTCCGGATGTACGAGTTCAAGGTGCGGCGCTGCGCGCGGGGCCGCTCTCACGACTGGACGGATTGCCCCTTCGCGCACCCCGGCGAGAAAGCACGCCGCCGCGACCCCCGCTTGTACCACTACTCCGGCATCGCCTGCCCGGACTTCCGCAAGGGCGGATGCAAGCACGGCGACTCCTGCGTGTTCGCCCACGGCGTGTTCGAGTGCTGGCTCCACCCGACTCGCTACCGGACCCAGCCCTGCAAGGACGGCGCCCGCTGCCCCCGCCGCGTCTGCTTCTTCGCCCACTCCCCCGACCAGCTCCGCCTCCTCCCCGATCCCCTCACTCCGAGTCGCCGCGCCGAATCGCCTCCTGGACTGAGCGAACTCGTCGGGAGCGTGAGGGCCTTGCAGATTGGGAGCCCACGTTCTTGTTCTTGGGGGAACGGATCGGGTTTATGCCTTCCGGTCGGGCCCCCGGCCAGGTTGTTCGACTCGTGGAATTTGTCCTCCGAGGAAGAACCGGCAATGGAGCGCGTCGAGTCCGGGAAAAAACTCCGGGCGGCAATGTATGCGAAGCTTAGGAGGGAGAACACGCTGGACCGGGCCGAACCGGCCTTGCCGGCTCCCGATTTCGGTTGGGTCTCCGAGCTGGTCAAGTGAAAGAAAATAGCCGATCGAGAACCGCCGGGGTCAGGTTAATTTGGCTTCAATTTTTTTTTAAAGGTTTTTTTTTTATCCATTCAATATCGAGATGAGAAATGAATTTTTTTTGGCTTTTGCTTTTGGGGTTTTTTTGGAAACGGCGTCGTTTGATTGCCAAAACCGTTTCCAGTTTCCGTAAATATATTCCGGGCATGAAAAACAAAAAGGAAAATGCAAGTGAAAAAAAGGAAGAAAATGGGGCGTTGTACAGCGACGGAGGATCTGAATCATCCGATGGTGTGAAGGTTGATCGGAAAAATCAGTAGGGTTGATTTTGTGTTCATTTGTTTAAGCCTGAAACTACATAGTATTATATTATATTATATAATATGGTTATTTGTTGTTGAGTTTATTGATCATATTTCCCTGTAAATTGGGTAATGAATTTGATTCTGGTGTTTTCCATTTACTCCGTAATGGCATTATTAGCATCTGCAATTGCATTTTGTAACCACATTCTCCAAATTTGGCGTTATTATCAGTAGCATTATTGTAAATATGATCAGTAATTTGCTTTATGTCGTTTCAATCAAATCTTCTGACTTTTGTCATTAATTTAGAGTACCACAGTACCCATCTTCAATTTATGTAGGAGTACAAATTTTGCCCTCAAAATGGGTTGCATCTTGTGCTATTTTGTGGGGGAGACGTGTTAAAAAATCATATCGGAGCAAATCGAAGAGGATTAACAGCCGGTGATTGGACAAGCTCTAATCCGAACTTGAAAAAACGGGTAAAATTCGGGTAATCGGATAAAAAAATGCCTATTACGGAGTACTATATATTCCATGATTTTAGTACTCCGTACTTCTCCCTCAATATCACAAAACTTGTAGTTTGAGTAGTAAACTTGTATCAAAAACCTGGTTGTTGTAGCTATAGTTATTATCTTTATAGGTAATGATTGCTCTTTTTATAGGTAAAAATTAGTGTTTTTAGGTATTTTATCCTATAAAAGTAAAGGAAATATAGGTATTATTAATAAGTGTGAATAAAGCTAAAACTACAAGTTTTGCGATACGGAGGGAGTATAATTTTTTAAGGGTTAACTATATAAAATATTAAAATATTTAATTTTTTCTAATAATTTCATATTTATTACTATAAAGGAAAATTTCATAAAAATTAATATACAAAAATTAATATTTTATATAATTTTTATTATTTTATATAATTTTTAAAAAATGTACATACAAAGGTAAATGACATGTTAATTATAAATAGTAAATGATATATTTTAATTAATAGAGTGAGTAATTGGCTAGATTCATTTGAGTACATGATTGAGCAAAATCCACCGGAGAATGGAGATGAGTTAGGTAAGTGTCATTTTAACTCTTAGGCCAATCATTTGTAAAATGTAACACAATAAAATAATTTGATGGGGGATAAAAAGATACTTTACCTAATCCATATGAACCTAACCTATGAAAATAACTTGATAATCAATATATAATTGGGGATTCGAATAAATATATATATATATATATATATATATATATATATATATATATATATATATATATATATAATTGGGGATAATTTATGAAGAGTGGTAAAATTGAACTGGCCCATCCTTCCAGTTAGACCTGTCAAAACACAATCTGATCTGGTGACCCGACCCAAACGACTCGAAAAATTCCCAACCCGAATTCGGAAATTTTGACCCGAATTTTTTTTTCGACCCGAACCCGGAAAATCCAAAATTTTCCGGGTAATCTGGGTTTCGACCCGGTGACCCGGCTGATTTATAATTATATATAATTATAATTTTTTATATATAATTAAAATTTATCACAAAATTATCAAATCATGATTTTTTAAATTTAAAAAAGAAAAAATTGACAACCCCGAAATGACCCGAAATCCGGTCAAACCTGGGTTCGAATCAACCCGAAAAACCCGGAACCCGTTTTACCCGAAATCCGAAGTGACCCGACCCGAACCCGACCCGAATGACCCGTTTGACAGGTCTAGTTCCAGTGAAGGGACCTTTTTTGTTAGTAGAAGTAAAACGTAGAGTGAACGATCATCAGCTTCACAGTTGGCACTCGCAAGGTATAGTCTGGATGAGAGCTGTAGAGTGGTTCAGTTCGACTGGATCTTCCCCGATCTAGATGAGAGTCAGAGTAAGATTGTTTGAGTCGGCATCGATTATCCATATTCAGTTTGTTTAAAAATATATTAAAATTTAATTTAAATTTAAGCTTTAAAATGTGTTTATACTCAACTGATTTATTATAATAAAAGATCAAATTAGGATTTTTTTGAAAATATAGACACACACTCTCCTTGGTCATTACATTAAATTCAACAAAATTAGAGTTTGAGATAAACTAATATCTCAATTTGATTCAACCACAAATTGAGTAAATAAATTGATTTAAATCGAATTCATTATCGTATAACAACATAATTCGAATTCATAATTCGAAATCAGAATCAGAGTAGTGAAAGAAGAGAGTTGAAACCTTGGATGGATGAGAATTGAGAATGAAAGAGATTGGGGGGGATAAGTGATGTGGTCACCCGAAACAGAAAAAACGTCCTTCGGAGAATAATATCTAAAGGAAATTAAATGATATTAAAAAAATAAATCCCATCCTTATCTATCCAGCAGCTTACTTGCATACCCATTTTTCTATCAACTAGATTTCCTCCAAACCGTCTACTTTATTTTCTTTTTATACACTAGTTCCTAGGGGTGGGCGTGGGACGGGACGGGACGGGATGGGGGTCGTCCCGCGTCCCGTCCCGCGTAATTTTTGTGGGACGGGATCGGGACGGGATTCTCTATATTTTTTTCAATCCCGCGCGGGTCCTATTCCTCACGGGACGGGACGGGACCGGGACGGGACGGGCCTTGTCCCTCAAATAAAAAAATATTTTAAATTCTTTAACATTTTCCAATTTTTAAAAGACATAATACCTATAAATTTATAATATTTTTATATTTTATAGTTTATCATATATATAGATATATACACCCTATATTTATTTTGTTTATACACTCAGTATTATATATACACGGTATATATATACATTGACAGTGTGTATACAAACACTATATATTCACACTGTTCATAGATTTACATTGACATTGTGCATACACTGCATATATTGATATATACTTATGTACACTGTATTTATGTATATACTGTATAATATATTAATATAAAAAAATATATAATATATATGCGGGACGGGACGGGATTTGCGGGATGAAGAATCTTCGTCCCGCGTCCCGTCCCGCACAATTTTTGCGGGACGGGACCGGGACGGGATTCACTATTTTTTTTTCAAATTCCACCGGGATCGGGACGGGACCGGGACGGGCCCGGGATTTACGGGATTTGTGCCCACCCCTACTAGTTGGTCTAGTTCCTTAAAAAAAATGGATTCAATCCCCTGAAATATAAAAGCAAAAGCCAAGTTAGTGCAAAAGATTTTGCCACGTGTCTTAGCTAAGATTTCTTGAAGGTTTTAGGCAGCATTTTTTTTTTTTTTTAGTTTTCTTCCCTGCCTCTTCTCTCCCTGCCTCTTCCCTACTCAAGCCCACGTTCTCTCTTCTCCACAATCTCTCCTCCAACTTCCTCTAAATCACAATCCGCATGAAGAGAAGAGGACGATCGATTCAAGGTCTATGTCGTAGAAGAACCGGCGATAGAGTTTCCAATCACCGACGCCGCCTCCGCCGCCGCTTCCCTCCACAAGAAGAAGAATAAAAGCCTAAATCTACCGATCAAAAAGGCCTTTCGTCGGGGGAGGAATGCGAACAAGACGTTCGACGATCTACGGCGGTTATTGGAGGAAGCAATCCAATCGGACGACCTTAATTCCGGAGAAATCATCGGTGATCGCGAAAAGGATGGGTTTTGGGTTAGGGACGACCTAATTCCTTCCTTTTTGAATTAGGTTTAGGGCACAGGTATGTATTTGATTTGCATATGGCGGAGGTGAGCAGCGGCGTAGGAGGAGCTACCGGCGGCACAGGATGATTTTTTATTTTTTTCAGTTTTCTTTCCCTCTTTCTCTTTCTCTACACTCCCGCAAGGCCGCAACCGTCATCCCTAAACCTAAAATCCTCCAATAACCCCCATTCCGAAGACCCGGCCCAAGCTTACGTCGGAGCTCTTGCTCTCTGATAATGGCGAGGAGAGCGGATCGGAGCGGCGGAGAACCGAGAGGATCTTTGGGGGGTGTGGTGGCCGCTGCTGGGTTGTTGGCGAGCGCAAGGAGGAAGGGGAGCCGGTGTGGGAGAGAGCAGGAGGGTGAGCGCGAGAGGGGATCTGGTGGAGGGGAAAGAAGGGGAGGTGATGAGGGCGGTGGAAACCGACGATGCCAGAAGGAAGGTCCGGCGATCAGAGGAGGACGGAGAGGTGAAGCGGTGGTGCGGTAAGGTTCTTTCTTTTAATTTATATTTTACTCATGAGCAAACAGAATCTTACAACCTTTTGGTGTATTGCTTATGCATATAGGTAAGTGGATTAGGACAGTACTACTATCACTGAACACTTTGATTCGTTTAGCATTGTGAAGCTATTCATATTGATGCTTATATGAGTCATCTTCTTGCAGTTAATTGACCCTGTGGACAAGACTGTTGATAGAGATGTATTGCTCATTCATGAGCTAGGCTTGAAGCTCATATATGTTATGAACACCCATGTTCATGCCGATCATGTGACTGGAACTGGGCTCCTTAAGGTTTGATTTTATAATATAACCTCCTTACACGATCACCTCTTTTAGCATCATAAAATCTATCCATACGTATTGAAAAAATAATTAAGAATGTATTTCCATGGGAGTTAACTTCTTTGCTTTTTTACACTCTTTATTCTGGTAGATCTCTGAATCATTCTTTAATTGACCTGTTTGCAAATTTACTGTTTTTCAATCTTGTAATGCTTTAATTTGAATATACTATCCTAGGTATAAAGTGTAATAGAACAAAACTCAGCCATGGATGAAAGCTCATTTGGTCCTATTATACTAAAAAAGCTAATCTTGTAATTTTGCACCAACATTTAACCAATTGAAATCGCATTTCTGATATACTACTCTGTTACTTTTTGCAGTGAACATTAAAGGGGAACTCTTAATGTTGACAGCTTTTTACGGAAGCTTTAATTAGGTAATTTGCTTCCATGGACATGGTTGTATGTTCATTTTATGTTATGATAATATTAGGCAGTTAATGATTGCACTCTTCTTTCAATTTTTGAATGTTTAGTGCAGTTTACAAGTTAAAACAAGATTTCACAAACCCAACTCTAGAGGTTTGTGAAATTACAAGGTGTTTATCTCTTTCGTTGGAGGTTTCTAATATGCCACTAATTGTAATTGTCACAAGTTAAGAAAGTAGTAGTTATCTTATCTCTTACAATTAGTGTCGAATTTTTTTTTAGGAAGAGATCACACAAGGAAAAGACCAACAATTAACACAAATCTTAAGGGTGATTAAGTTCAAGATCATTGGGTAGATTGCCTCCTCTGAGGCGGAGACACTGTTCTGTGTCGTTCTCCCCAGTCTCCTCCAGGCTTACCATATCCCCTCCTCTATAGGTTTCCCCTTCCCGCTCATTCTCCCTCACTCTCTCTAGGGATTTCATTTCTTGATTTCTTCTGCGGTTGTGCATTGTTTGTTCAGTTTCCTCGCCTTTGGTTTTGGCAGCCAACGAACGGGAGGTGCTTGCATTGTAGAAGCTTCTTAATCGCCTCACCAAGAACTTCCCCGACGTCTTCTACCATGGTAAAGAAGTCGCTATTTTGCCCTTAATTGGCCGAATCCTGCCTTTCTTTGCAAAACGGGCGTTTCGGTGAGTTTCTGCTGAAGCGATTCTCAATGCTATCTCTTTTTACAGTGCATTGTTCAAGAAGCCTTGTCGTGGCCCTAAATCTTACTGCGTCAGAGTTGCGAGAATGGATTTATTTCATTTATAAGTGGAATTTCACTTGGATGGTTGTTGAATTGTTTCAGTAGTAGACATGGCGTGATCTTTGAAACTCTTGGCTCCCTCCTCACTTTGCTTCGTAGTGGGGCATGAGATGTTTTTAGGCAATTTTTCATGGATGCAATGATAATAGTTAAAGGTGAATGGACATTTTTTGCCTTTGTGTTATTGTTCCTTGCAGCTTGAATAAGAATTTTGTTATGTTCATTATTATTGTTCCACTTTCTAATCTACTTCTTTTTAAATGCATACCTTCGATCTGTGTATATCATTGTCTTTTCTTGGTCAATTGGACCCCAACGAATCTTCTCAAATATCCCTGAACTATTTTTCACTGTCCTTTGTTGGTATTTCTGATGACGAAGCACTCTTCTGTGAGCTTCCCGACTGCAACAAACCTACCAAAGGCTGTAGCATTTTGGTTGATCTCACTGGGAGAAGCAGATGGCAACCATTCTCTACTTGGCCAGGTAACAACACTGAGCACTATTGAATGATTTTACCTGCATTGGCATTTTTCAAGTGTGCTTTTGTACAATTTCAAGCATGACTTATCACTGATATCGAAACAAATTGGAGGTACTTAATCACCGAACTCACAATGTTTTGTATGATCATCCAGTTATGCATAAACACTTTCTAATAGTCATTTGTGTATTTTTTTCATCTTATTCACATGCTGTTTCCAGAAATATCTAGAGGCTGATCTTTTTGGCTCAAGGGAAATCTTTGGAAACTCCTCTTTATATTGTTACAATAGGGCATGAACCAGAGTTCTTCACTCGATTTTTTCCCTGCAACTCCTCGAAAACGAAGGTAATGAAGCTTTCCAATAGTTCCACATATTGGTATAAAGTCTGAATATATATTTGGATTTCATCTTGACAGATTCATGGTAACTCTTTCAAAAGAAAGCTTGCTATTCTTAAGGGATAAAAGCACAAAATAGAAGTAAGATGATGACGGAACCCTCAAGTGGGGCTTCAAGGGGAAGACTCGACACAAGAAAGAGACCTGGACGCGAGACGGACATCTGAAATGGACAGCTAGGCTGTTACCCGGTGGTATGGCAGGCTTGTGAAGGCGGCCAATGGCTGGGTGCTGGGGGCTGTTTTCCTAAGCTTTGGAGAGGGTGGAGAGTCTTGAGACCTTCCAGCCAATGTTAAGATTGTATGATCGGTTAGTTTCTCTTCCTTTCTTTTTCTCCTAATAATCAAATTTTTTGGCCAATGCTCATATTGTTTCGGGCATTCAATCGGCCACTACTCAAGTTTTGATCCACAACATGGGTTTGTGTTGAGATATGAATTTATGAGTGTACGCAGAAAATAAACCATGGAATGAGCTTGGTGGAGGGGTTAGTTAATAGTTTGGGAGATAGGTTTCCCATTGAAGTTTATTCTCAAATTCACAACTATTGTATTTTGAATATGTGGGTAGAATTGTAGGTTTTGAATGTCCAGAGTTATTTTGGGGATTTCAATTTGGTTATTTGTGTTCATGATGAAATTGGAATGAATCTTGAGAAAAGAAAAAAAGTAAAGCTGTTTTTGTACCCTCTGAATTAGTTTCCACTCTTAATGACAAGAGAAAAATTGATTCATAAGTGAGGGTAGATTGGGTATTTATACTATATTTTGACAGACTTCTTGTGTGTGTGGTATTTTGTTGACAAAGAGCCTTTAACGGGTGGGTTTATATAACGGGTGGGTTTCTTGTGTGGGTGGTATTTTGCCTTACCACTGCAAATTTGTGCAGATATATCAAATATTTAGTCTTCTTACCTTTCCAACTCAATCTTCCGCCGGTTCAATTAGCTCACCTTTCGCAAATGAACTTTTCATGATATTAAGAAAGCAGGTAAATGAAACTTTTATTTTGGCTTGATATGATTGTGTGGTTCTTTACATTTATTGACATAAATGAAGCTCACAAATTTTCTTGTGCAGAAGGGGACCTCGTATATTTTTTTTTTAATTGATTGTTTTGTTTTGTTTCATGAGTTAGGCCATCCAGATGTGAAGTACAAACAGATGGGCATAATTGGAACTTTAAAGGGAGTTTCTTTTATGAGGGATGCTAATGAGACCTCCACTTTCAGTAATGAGGTATGCACTGGTACCTTTTCTTTTGAGTTTTGGGTATGGATTTGTTTTCTGAAACACCCTCTCAATGTTTTTATTATATTTATTTATAGCTTGCACCCATTCATTATGTCAGTTAATGTAATTCATGAAATATTGCAGGAAGAAAACGAGAAGCTGGAATGGCAGTTGCATGATATGGCAGTAATGGTTGAAAGGTTGGAAAACAGCAGGCAAAAACTCATTGCTCATGTAATCCTATTTTCTTTGGTAACCGCCAACTAACTTCTCCTCTTTCCTCTCTGTCTTCGCTGTGGTCACAATCCCCTATAATATTTTGGATCCATATTTAGTTTAGATAGATCAGTTGCTACCTTCTGGCGGCTGCAAGCGCCGGAGGCTACTGCTGGTAGATGCAGAAAATTCCTCATGTCCACTTACATTCGATAGAAACGCCTAAAATTATGTAGGTAGTTAAGAAAACGAGTAAATGCTTCTAACTAAAAATATGTAGATTTTTAGAGCAGAAACTTGATTTCTTTTCTGTTTGGTAGATGCAGAATTTCAACTGGCATATTTCACTGGAAACAATTTTGCTCCCTACAGAACATCCAGGTAAATACATTTTTTGGCATGAGGTTTCTATGATGTGGTGGCTGTTTGGAGATGGTTATTATTCCCGATCAATGGCTGATAACCTTGATCACTTGCTTTCGATTGGTCGCTTTCTTTCTGAAATTTATGAATTGTGTTAAGGGTTTTATTTATAAATGTGATAAAGAGCTTTCATCCCTCATGAGTGGAAATGATAAAAATAAAGGATGTAGTTGATCCAATATCATACGTTGTTGGATCTCGGTGTATTATGGATCTCTGCCTTTCCTCTAGACTTTTTTTTTCTTGAAATTTTGTTATTGGTTAAGGTTTTTATTTGACCCTTCTTGTGAAGCGTGGTTTGTAGAATTAGAAAAGATTTAGCTTGATTGCATGTAGTATGTAAATTTAGGTAATGTTGCAATATGGGTCTGTTGTGATCAAATCTTTTCATATTACGGTTTGTAGTATCATTTGCTCGAATTAGGCATCGGTTGTGCTTTGTTTCAGATAGATTCTCTTAGACTGAGACTATGGTTGAGTGAAAGAACACACTGTTTGTGTAGTTTAATTGGTTGTAGTAAGCTTCAAACTCTTCTTCATTGGATGCAAAGTCTTAGTTTAGACAAGTGACATCATTTCTATGAACTTTGAGTCTTGAGTGTACAATGGTGAAGATGTCTTCTAAATGTCTTGCTAACAGGTCTCTTTCGGTGGCAGTATTAGTGGCTTGATTCTCGATACTATAGGTCACGCCGTAAGTAACAAGTACCATAACAGGGTCATTCAAGTAAGCTATCCACTGTCACTACTCCAATCTGATCTTTGAAGCTATATTGTGTGACTGGTGTGCAGAAAATTTACCCTCATGAATAACATTTTTGCAGCATGAAGCTGGCCATTTTTTGATTGCCTATTTGCTTGGGATTTTTCCTAGGGGATATACACTGACGAGTATAGATGCTTTGAAGAACGAAGGGTCCCTCAATGTTCAAGCTCGTACTTCTTCTGTAGACTATGAGTTTCTCGAAGAGCCAGGTTCTCTTTCATCCCTTATGTGAATACAAACCATTGCCTATCCACATTGATGTATCTTAACATAAAATTTTGAATTACTTAATCATTGGACAGTTTCTATGATTCGCAAGTTAATACAGGAAAAGTTTCAGTCAAGGTATGCCGCTTTCTAGGATTCCTACCCATAGTAATGACTAGAGAAGTAGAGAGTTCCTTTTTACATTCGGAGAACAACTTATATTTGCCTGTTTTGATTTGCAGATGCTAAACAGATTCTCATGCATAGCACTAGCAAGGGTAGCAACTGAGTATCTATTGTTCGGGTATGCATAGGTAGGTCTGGCTGATATTAACAAGGTTAGTTCAAGAGGGTGCTATGTGAATTTCAAAAGGTGCATGAGTTATGCAGAGTAACACGAAGCCTGATGGTATCACATAGAACACTATCTTTTCCCCAAGAGACGCCCTTCATGCATGTTTTTACTCAAGATTATATTCTAAGCTCCATATATAGGTTCAAGTTGTCAATATAGTGGTAAAATGGGCATATGGAGCTTAGATATGTCTGACAGTCTGTCATGATTAGGTGATAATTGCTAGGCAAGATGTTTGCTTGGGCATATGAGCATTTTTCTTCTCGGGTATTAACATAATAGCAGATTGTTCTATTTTTGTCTTGTATTATTCTCGGGACAATAGCTTTGCCAGATAGTATGTTTCCAAGGTTAATTAGACAAACATTTTTTTCTTTTAGATTTAATTTTCTCTTTGTGGCAGAGAAACAACTTTGCTTTTCATTTTGTTAAGATATGAAATAGTGTATTCAATTTACATATCTTTTTTCTTTTCGCATCCACATTTTTCCTAAATTAGTGTTTCTTTCGTTTAATTTGATTCTTTAGCTTTGTTGAAACTTCCTAGAGAAACTACTGCTAACTCATATTCAAGATTCACCATGAGAAGCAGGTTTCTTATCAAAAGGTACTGCAATAGCAAATTAGTAATGTTCTTAGCATCTTTGTATCCCTTTAAGCAGGAAGATTATTTTTTCTTGTGTCATAGAGGTATATGGATATGTGTGTAAATTAAATGATTTAGCACTCTTGAATATGAGTTAGCAGTAGTTTCTTTCCTGCAATATAACATTGGGGAGGGATACAAAGGGTCCTGTACCTAAGGCCCGGGCCTAACACTAGGTTCAAACTCACACTAGATACGAAATTTATCTCTCTTATCTTTTGTTCTGGTCCTAACCCTTGAATCGGCTACTTCTGCACAGATCTTTCGGTTATGGTGGATTGCTGGTGGTGCTACTTTGTGTGGATATTAAACTCAGAATGGGGGGAATCGATGACTTCAATTTCTTGGAAATGTTGATCCATCTTTTATGCAAAATGTGAATGTGAATATTGTTTTCGATCTGCTAAAAGCTACATGCTTTTGCTATGTTAGTGACTTGCATATATGGTCTAACATTTTATTGTCTAAAATGGTGTGACAGAAGCAGCGTCTAAGTAGAGGGACTGAGTTGGAAACTTAGTTATAGGTACAGGATGATCTGAAATAGGTGAAGGTACCGATGACTGCCTCTAAGGCATCTAAGGAAGAAGTCGAAGCTAACACCGAGGAGCTAAAACAGCAGCTAGGAGTTGTGTCTTCGAAGCTTGGAGAGTCACAAAAGCAGCTATCCGAGATGTGTTCTTCAAAAGAAGCTCATGTGATTGACCTCAAGGGCATATCTGAAGAAAAAGATCAAGCCTGAGAGAATCAACTTGAGATAGTCCCAAAACAACAATCCATCGATGCATCTGCTCTTGCATCTGCCTTGGAGGATATCGAAACATTGGCTACAGATAGCAACTGAGCTGATGCCTGATATTTTTAAGCACATATAAAATGTAAAGGAAAGAGAAAGGTTCAGATGGAAATCCATTAGTGGATAATGGTGATCATCTGAAGATGACCCAAACAGTTGTAGCAAGGCACCCTGGGCATAAAATCCATAAGCTTTCCAATCAATGGGCCACCCAGAATCACAACAAGCTGTTTTTTGCATCAAGCTGGTTATAAGAGGCAATTCTCTTACAGTGCATTTGGATCACTTATTTATACTAGGAAAGAGAGAATGAAAAAAGAAAAAGAAATTTCCATTGTATAAAGATCAAACGGGAAATGCCAAACCTTTGTTAAGAAACTGATGACTGCCACAGGTAGAAGACTTGAATGAATCAATGCAATAGCAGCAGGCCAAGCAAAGTTCAACAGTTGTTCCATCTAATTTCTAGCCAAGCTATTTGCATAAAGAGCTGAAAAGTTCATATAAATCATGCCAATAACCATTGTCATTTAAGATATTATCAACTTTGAGCAAGATGTCTACTATTTTGCTGCATGCAAAAGACATGAGATCAATAATCCAAGAGGGAAACAAAGAAGGATTATAATTGTCTTTATTGTGTACTTATACTTTTCACATTCGAAATCATAAAGGTATTAAGTTCAGGTGTATTCTGTTTTCGATGAATAGAAGAAAGAACACTATAGTCCTGAAAATCGTGACTTAGTGGTGAAAAATTCTAAATAGACATGCTTATGCTTAGATTTTTCACTAAATTGATCAAATCAGTTGCTGTAATATTATTCTTTTCAACAAAGAGCAGCATATACCATATAATCTAGCGGGATGAGCTGGGGTTGCACCAAGGGTGCTATGTTCTTCCTCGGTTAGTACCTGAAATAATGAATCTAATGATGAAAAAAAAGGCAATGTCACAAGGAGAAATGATCAGTTAACACTTGACAAAATGCGTACGGGCAATGATATCAAAACTCTATCAACATAACTTCTTTCCGATAGCAAGTTCAAAGAATTGGCCTTAAGAATATCATATTTTGAGATGAACAATAAAGCTAGAACAAGCAGAACTAGAAGATGATGCTTCTCCATCCTCGTCATGGGAAGTGACATCATTGAGTTGTACATCAGCATCAGATATTGAACATTTTTCACTCCTATTGTTAGCCCTCCTACAATAAACATAGAAAAGCAAGTGAGCCAAGCTTTTGTTTGTGATCAAGAAGGAATGTACAAGGTCAAAACCAGCAGCCAGTGTGTCTCATATCAAAAGATAGTTGTTGAATAGACTTATTATGTACTACCTCCGTCCAAAAATACATTGCCTTTACTATTCACGCACATTTTTTTAAGAAGGTAAAAACTATATAAAATATTAACTTTTTTTTTAATAATTACAAACTTACTATCAATAAGTTTGTAATTATTTAAAAAAAATGAATAAAAAAGTTAATATTTTATATAGTTTTTAACTCCTAAAAAAGCGTGCATGAATAGTAAAAGTCCATGTACTTTTGGACGGAGGGAGTATCAAATAACTAAATTTGATGGTGAAACTTTGAGGTTGGATCAACCACAGTGGGTCAAAAAAAAAAAAAAAAGTCAAGACTGTCTTTATTTTTTAACAAGTAATGTCTGAAAATTTTGATGCTCCGGAAGAATCTAGTACGTTTACTCTTGCATCGAGTAACCTGTCATCCTTCTAATGTCTTTGTTTCATTTTTCTATAGGCATCTCATATCTTGAGCTTAGTTGTTTGAATTTACCATATCTAAAGAACACCTCTTGAACTATGATCAACTATGGGTTTTTTGCCCAAATCTTTTATTTTTAATGTCTATGGGTTTTACCTGTTCTGAGATTGGTTTATTGCAATCTGAGATAGTCCATAGATAACTACCTGAGCTTACCCACTCCTCCACTTCTTTGGTAGATTTATAGGCAGTTTCCAAGTTACTTTATTTGTTTAGTGGGTAGTTTTTTTATATAACTTCCTCTGCCTTTTAATCGAGTATAAATGGATTTTCATAACTATTTTGTTTTAATTTCTCCAACTTCACCTCCATTCTGGTCGGTCAGAAGTTTCAAGGTTCCAGAGCTCACAATTTATGGCAACTTGCCTCTTAGTCTTTATTCTATTTTTTGCAGCTCAATTCTTCCACAATTTTCTTATATGTACTGCTTCTTTTGTAGGTGAACAATGGTGCCCCCTTCTACAATATACGAAGGCTGCCTCTTCTGTTGTGCAAATTTCATTATCGGAGTCTCAACTTCTTACCTTCAGTCACTCAGTCAAAGTCACATTTTTTGTTTCATATTACAAAGAAGATGAAGAGGGGCAACATGAATATCGTTGTGTATTTCCTTGGTCTGGAGAGTCGGTCAGGGTGTCTTCAATCGTGTCCATGTTGAGTTCAACACATGTTCCTTCGTTTATTCAAACGCTTTATGCAGTTGATTTACCTATATGACTGTAATCTGATTTTTTTATAGATATTTAACTAGTATAGTACCCGCACCTTGTGCAAGATTTCTTTAAATAAAAATATTTTTTAACTCTCTATCACTGGCTATAGTAGGTTAATAAATTGTCATATTTCAGTTCTTTGCTTTGCTACTTTTTCATTTGTGTGAAATGAGTTAGTCTGTCTTTTGTATGTCAAATAGATATTGCACATGAGTGTTTATTATAAGCAAATAAAATTGATCATTTTTTTCAAATCTAGATATTAACAAAATTGTAGATATTGTTAGTATGGTCGTGATTAAGATTCTAAATTTGAAAAATAAAATAAAATCTTAAAATATTGTTAGGATTAGGCCAATGTCTTATTATTTATTCCGTATTTGAATTTATTTTTAACCGATTATGTTAAACTTTAACCGATTGTGTTAAATTTTGGTCAATAAAAAATGTTTGAGTTTATTTTTTAATTTAACAAATAAGATTTTTGTTTGTTTAACAAACAAAAAATCAAATTCGGTTTTAAGTAAAATAGGTTAAAAATTCAAATAATATTGTGTAAAAATAATTAAATAAGGTGTGCGTCGTCATTTATATTCAATCAATCCAATTGCGCGAATAGCATTAATTGCCATATGAGAAGCGCGTCATGTGAATGATGATGTATATAAGAAGATATACAATTAAAAATCTAAACAGATAAAAAAATAAATTCATATTTGATTTGTTAAAATAAATATGATTTTATTTTAATATTATCCGGTGAATATCTAAACTAACCAATCAAATCTTAACTGAATTAGATTTAATTAATTAATTAATTATTTGATTTGTTAAAATAAATATGATTTTATTTTAATCTTATCCGGTGAATATCTAAACTAACCAATCAAATCTTAACTGAATTAGATTTAATTAATTAATTAATTAAATGTGCTTAATTATCCAAACAATTTAATTAATAAATAATTAAAAATACCTACATTAAAGAAGAAGTCGCCACATGCCTTAGGCGACTTCTCCTTTAGTATTATAATATTGATCTACATTCACTTCTTTCCTTGGATTTTCAACCCATTTTTCCCTCAAAAAGAACAAAAAATGTTACTGTTTTTTCTGAAGAAATCTGACTGTATGACAGTAAGTGATTCACTTATTTCCTTGGATGTCATACTTGCTCATTTATTCTGGCTGGATTTAAAAAAAAAATTGTAACTGGTTTTTCATAAAATTCAAATGTAATATTCTAAATTTCAGATGTAATATTCCTCCTTCAGCTGACAGTACCTGATTTTTTGGTTTGTTGTATGATAGATGTCATTGCTGAATTTTCAGATATGTCATTGCTAAATATTATAAGATAGATTTTTTTTTGGTAGACAATATTATAAGATAGATTGAAAATCATATAATGTTCAAATGTTCACTGCTGAATATTTAGATCTGATTTTCAATCTATCTTTATAATTTCAAATCTGACATTTTTGGTTTACTGTATCAAAGCAAACCACAAAATGTAATTGATTTAAAAAAATATATTTTCAATCTATCTTATAATATTCCTCATTCGGTTAAAAGATTCAGCTGATTTTTTTTTATTACATCTATCATTGCTGAATATTTTGTTTTCATCTATGATTCTCAAGAAAAAAAAGGAAATTATTTCTACGTATTGTATGAATTTAGTCATGCTTTATAAGATAGATTGAAAATTCAGATTAAAAATCAGATTACAGATTTTATAAAAAATTCAGATTAAAAACCAGATTATAGGTTTTATAAAACATTCAGATTGACAATTCAGATTACAGATTTTATAAAACATTCAGATTAAAAATTCATATTAAAAAATAGATTACAGATTTTATAAAAAATTCATATTAAAAATCAGATTACAGATTTTATAAAACATTCAGATTAAAAATCAGATTACAAATAGATTTTATAAAACATTTAGATTACATATTTTATTTCCATGGGTTTTATACTGAATACAGGTTAGATTGGTTTATTCATGATCTAAAAAATTAAATATCCGCTCCGCTGAATCCTTGAGCATGTTTCAACATAGTTAAATTTATGTATAGGCATTTAGTTTTTCTTATCATCTCCTCTATATTTAAGTATTTCATTTCATGTAACATTCACATAATTTGTAGAACCATAAACATATTCATTGTAGTTCAGTAGATGTTCAGAATGAAGAAATCAGGTTATGTTAATATACCGGTGTAGCTCTTATGGTATCCTTTGCCAAACAACATTCGCAACAACAAACCGATGAAAAATTTGGGGAGAGAACACACATTATCACCTCAAATATGTTATAGATTTATAATAGATCTAAGCTGAATTGTTTGATTTTGATAGGAATTTAATGACACTAAAGATTATGATATATATTCATACAGGTAGATCTTCATCTATTAAAAGGTGAGAAAAATCTGTGAAACAGTGTAGTGATCAAAAAGCTTTACATGATGTATTTTTATCTACAGTCATATTGAGCTTGTGTACATTCATTATAAGATAATGAAATTCTTCTGCTCTAACCTATTACTAATGTACTTTAGCATCTGATTTATGTCATTTCTGTTCCTATAGTGATCTATACCATAGAGTTTCAAAAGTGTGGCCTTCCAGATGCACATATTGTGTTATTTTTGCATCCTGAATCAAAGGTCTCATCGGTTGAAGATATTGATCATCTCATATCTGTTGAAATCCCTGATCCAGCTAATGATAAAGCCTTACATGATGCAGTTCGTGAACTAATGATACATGGGCCTTGTGGAGCTTATAACACCATACATGATGCAGTTCGTGAACTAATGATACATGGGCCTTGTGGAGCTTATAACACTAGAGCGCCGTGTATGTCGAACATGAGATGTGGAAAGAATTATCCAAGAAATTTTGCTGAAACCTCCAACATTGATACATATGGATTTTCTATATATCGAAGACAATTGATTTGTTACATATGGGAGGACAATTGACATTGGCGGTAATGCAGTTGACAATAGATTTGTTGTTCCATACAACCGAGATCTCCTTTTAAAGTATAAAACTCACATCAATGTTGAAGCATGTAATCAGTTTGGATTTGTCAAGTATTTGTTCAAATATATCAGCAAAGGGACTGAAATAGAAGAAATTATACCTGATTTCACAATTACAACTTATAGGAATTGGATTTTGTCTTCAAGAGTGTCGAGTGAGCCAAAACTACTAAGTGGTGGAGCGGCTGCCTGGGACAGCCGATACGAAGAGTCGAAGACGGTGACAAGAAGGAGTCGAAGGACTAAAAGACGAAGGAGGCTGGCAGGCGAGGTCGGCGACGCCGAGAGGGGGAGACTGGATGTCGGCCGGTGAATGGATGCCGGCGGGCGGTGAACGAGCAAACTTTCGAATTGCCCAGAAGAGGACCCTAGCACCCTTCTGGTATCCTGTTCTTCAATTGTTCATCCTTCTATTTTTAATTTGGGAAAACTAATTAAAATATCCCCACTTTGGGTATGGTAAAAATATATCCTCAACTTTCAAATGTAATAAAAATATTCCGACCTTTGCGTGGAGGAGTGGTAATATATTACCACAAGTTTTTTCACGAGTAAAAAATGCTAACAAGGCAACCTACGTGGATTTTTTACAAGGATTTTCTTGAACGGTGTTTTTAGGAAAAAAATAAAGAGTTGGATCGGGTTCATACCCAACGCCTTTTCCTCCCTCATATCTTCTTCCGTGGACCGTGGTTGCCTCTTGAATTGTCTTCCAGTTCTTCCAGGTAGCTAATGGTTCCTCTTCAATGTCAGTCTTCCTCCCTCGTGCCGGACTATCTTGAGCTGTCTCTCTCACGTCTTCTTCCCCTTTGATTCGTTCACGGATTTGGGTGGGTAAGTTTTTTTTCCCCTCTTCGTTGTTGTGTTGTTGGTTTAGTTTTTTTGTCAGTTTGGTGTTAGGAATAGTCGTGTTGTGTTAATTTGAGGCAATTTTGACCAGATTAGTTGCTTAGTTGAATCAATTTCGTTTTTCCGGTTTAATTTGTTATTGTTTTATTTTTTTCCTAAGGAAACCGATCAAGAAAATCCAATTTTTGTGCTAATTTGTAAAAAAAAAAAGCTTCCACATATCTTGGCTTGTAAAAAAAAATCCACGTAGGCTATCTTATCAGCATTTTTGACCCGTGAGAAAACACAGGGTAATATATTACCACCACCCTCAAAGATCGGGATATTTTTATTGCATTTGAAAGTTGAAGATATATTTTTACCATACCTCCAAAGGTGGGGGTATTTTAATTAGTTTTCCCTTTTAATTTCTTGAAACGCGTTTCCTAATTTCCTTCTTTATCCCTTTTTATAAATAAAAAAAACATATGTATCTTTTATTTCTTTTAACATTTACGGGTTTCCGTCTGCCAACTTGTCGGCCATCGAGACTCATCTATATCTGATCTCGAATTATAACCTTATAAAAAAAATTCTTTTAACATTTGATTAATCAATTATGTCACAATTTAAGCCTATTTTGATTTTAAATATTTTGAATTTTTCTTAAATGCATAGCATGATCATCCTTTTCTTTGTTTTTGTTATAGTTTTTGTCTAAAAGTTTATCAGATTTTAATACTCATCCGGGAAACATTCTGACGAGTACCATGTTTTATACCTCATTTAAAACGCATTTATTAATATAATAACATTCGAAAAATAAGATGAGTTTACTTAGGGTGTTTCTATAGGAGGATGGGTTTATGTAGTTTAATAATAATTTATAAATTTCATGTGTCATATATAACACTATAACACCCGGTAATATCATTTGTGCTTTTCATATGGTTTTTAAAAATCCCGTGCGTCTGCGCACGGGCCAATGACTAGTTAATTTAAAAGTAAAAATACTCCGTATATAATTAAAAAATAAATGGATGTTTGGATTAAAATAGACAGGAGTTGGTGAAGCCCCGAAGGCGGGCCCCATCGTCAAAAAAAAAATCTAGGATTTGTGTCTTGGAACCCTCGATCCAAATCCTATTTCAGTATCAATCGGGCGCCCATAGTGGACTGGAGTATTATTTATTCGGATTTTTCTAACAACAGTGTACATTAGTCTCAATGGGTTAAGTAGTTGAAGCACGTAGGCCAGGTTTATCAAGGGATAATATGAATATTAATATTTTATTCTTCTCTTTTTGTCATATCATCATAAGATTTCATTCTCATTTTCCTCACTTTATCAATAATATCCCTAGTATCCCAACACCAATCTTTTTATACCAACTCAATTTACAAATATACCCCTCTCCAACAATTATTTTCATTCTCGATTTTATTATGGCCAATTTGCAAAAATACACCAAATCGGTGTTTAGTTTGCAAAAATATACCCATTTTCTGAGAAAAGTAAAAATAGAATAGGTGGGTCATTTGTGCTAAAAAATAGGTCATTTGTGCTAAAAAATAATGAATTAAAAGAAAAGTAAAAAAATATTAAAAAATGAAATATATATTAAAATAATGTTTTTAATATTTTTCTCAGAAATTTTAAAATAATAAAACCAGTCGGATGAAAATCATTGTCTTACTAAGAGAAGTAATAATGACAGGAGTACAATTTGTTTTTGAGAGGATATATGTTCTTTATGACGAAGCTGATAATTAATAATGACAAGATGAAATCTATAATAGGGAAGAGAATAAAGATACGATTTTATGCATACCATAACTAGAAATTAAAGGTATGTTCAAGATGACAAAGTTATTTGTTCACAACGACATGAGTAAGGTTCATAGGGACAACGTTGTAGGTTTACTTTGACAGGATTGAAGCTATAATCGGGGAGAAAATCACTGAAGATACGGTAAATCATATCTTCATGATTATTTATCATATTTACAAAAGGATTGTCAATATATATCTTAACACCATAATATTATCACACTGACAGGATGAATATTGTTCTTGACATTACTAAATATGAACATTAACAGGATATGATAAAAAATCGACGGGAGATTGAGTAAAGATACGATTTTGACCTAAATCATAACCACTAGATTATTAACCCTAACCGCTTAATTGGTGCCTCCTACTAGATATTCCCTCCAATATACATTACCCACCCCGCCTCTAACAAAACCTAAACTTTATCTTCTTAAATATTTGTTCAAACTAGGGGTGGGCACAAATCCCGCAAATCCCGATCCCGTCCCGGTCCCATCCCAATCCCGTCCCGATCCCGATGGGATTTCGGACAAAATAGCGAATCCCGTCCCGATCCCGTCCCACAAAAATTATGCGGGACAAAACGCGGGACGATCCCGGTGGGATCCCACAAATCCCGTCCCGTCCCGCATATAATAATAATAATAATAATAATATAATATTATAGAATAATAATATATTATTAGTATTAGTATTTTGAGCAAATATTATAATTATAATTATAATCATAATCTTCCATTTATAATAATAATAATTTTTTTTATAATAATAATATTGTTATTATTTGAGCAAATATTATTTATAATTATAATAATAATTTTCAATTTATAATAATAATTGATAATAATAATAATATTATTATTATATAATATTATAATATAATTTAATAATAATATTAATTTATAATAAAATTATTATTATTATATCATATTTTTTTTTTCTTGTGAAGTATAATTATTTTATAATAATAACAATAAAAATAAATAATAATAATATTATTATTTTTTAATTATAACGTGGCATTATTATTATTTATTATTATTATTATTTTATTATTATTATATTATTATTATTAATAATAATAAAATGATTTACACAAAGTTATTATTATTATTATTATTATTATTATTATTATTATTATTATTATTATTATACCCATTTAGAGCTACAAGAGGCAAATAGCTAAATACGGTATTCTTCCCAACTATCAATCGATAATGAGACAGTATCTGGTGAATCTTGTCTCAATCCCTTTCCGTCCTGATCTAGTAAGATAATGTAGCCAAATATGTTGAACATTATAATTAATTATACAATCATTGTATGAATTAATAATAGTATAATAATAATAATAATAATAATATTATTATTATTATTATTGAATAATATAGTTGAGAAGAATACCGTATTCAACATATTATACAAATTAATGAATTATGAAAGCAATTTTCACTTTGTAAATTTATATAATATTTTATTATTTTTATTTGCGGGACAAGGCCCGTCCCGTCCCGTCTAGACACCATCCCGTCCCGATCCCGTCTCGAAAAAAAAGTGTCAATCCCGTCCTGATCCCGTCCCGTAAAAATTTCGCGGGACGAGTCCCGTCCCGGCTCAATCCCGTCCCGTCCCGTCCCGTGCCCACCCCTAGTTCAAACTAATGCGAAAGTAAGAGGTTCATGCAAGAACCATATCTTCCGATGTAATACGCTTGATCTTCGATTGATTGTTATTGCAGTTATGGGTGAGCTCTTCATCACAAGAATTTCCTATCAGTTTGTTAAGATAGTTATTTCGTCCATAATCATATGATATTTATTACTTGCAGGTCGAAACGATTACTACATGACATTGATAACCAATGGTGAGTGGAGGGTCAGTGGAACCAAGTGGACCTATGAAGGAAAGCGATTGGCAAAAGGAGTTGTTGTTGGTGACACCAGATAGCTGTTCCCAAACAACCATTCACACAAACCGTGTAAATTTTGTAGAAATGATATATACATAACCATCCAGTCCCAGCACAAGACGATCATGAACATACAATATTTGTAGCCCAAATGTGTATGACTTAATATAATTAAACACTTTCTGAGTGATATAAAAATCATTGTTATTTGAGTGGAGTACCCACCGACCACTTAATCCTACGTACGTTTGTACTATGCTTTTGTGAGCTCCACCTTTTGATTTCACCCAATGGACCGGTAATGTCCTAATATAAATACTGGTGATGTGTAGAATGTGTGATGCAGCTAGTAGTTGTTGTATGGTTCACCACCATGCCATCAGCAGAGACTGTCAAAGCCAGGCCTGCTGAACAACCCTAAACGCCAGAACAAACGAGCAACAACCCTGAGGATAGCACACAAACACACAGCAAGCAGGAAAGCACAACAAAAAGACAATCGCAGATGCGGAACCCAACCACAGCCGACGAAAGAAAAAAAGATATAGGAGCAAAGTAAACACGAAAACGAAATATATTACCATAGTAGAGCAAAGCAAGGTTACAAATTGAGGTAGAGTAAAAATCTTAATAAGCATATAGATTATATGAAATGAACCCAGAAGGAGAAGGAACAATGAGCGGTTGGCTCTCTTGATCACCTCAGGAATGTTAAATTCATTGATCAAAGTATAGGAGTGATAGCACTTGTGTTGGCTTGTGTAGCCTTTTTAAGTCTGTGTAATGTAGCCAGGTTTTGGCCAAAATAGGAGATCAAAAACGTCCCCCATAAGGAAGTGTGGGGAACAGGGTGAGGTTAGAGGTAGATAACCTCCGTTTGGGGTTAATAATGCCAATTCAAGGTGTATATCTTTGTAGAGAATAGAATTGTAGCTTGAGGCAGTATACGATATGATGTTAATTATTCGTAATTGAGAGAGTACAAGTAATTTGTAGTGTATACACCATATGAAATTGTTCACTACAGAACCAACCAATCTTTAAGAGTAAACCCAAGTGAAAACGATAGGTGGCTTGTGTTGTGAGATTTCGAGAATCCCGAGCCGGGTCGTATCAAATCGGGAGTCGTGTCAGGTTTATTTTTATTTTTGTTTATAAGGTCGGGATCCACCACTTTACACAAAAGCTTAAGCCATTGTGTAGGGGGCAAGGGGCTTCCCCCAACCTTATATTTTGGTTTGTTATACCACCCACAATCAATGTGGGATGGCTATTTTATCCCAACACGCCCCCTCAAGTGCAACCCGCCTGGATCGGGTTGACACTTGAACAATTTTTTTTTTCTTTTAAATCTTCTCCCGGGTCGAGACTCTCAATCTCTTTATAGCTCGCCCGGTTTTTGGTTTTTTTACGACGGGGTTCGGCATCTGATTCGCCTGCCCCGAAGCCAGGAAAACCGACCCGACTCGGACCTGCTCTGATACCATGTGAGATTTCGAGAATCCCAAGCCGGGTCGTATCAAATCGGAAGTCGTGTCGGGTTTTATTTTTATTTTTGTTTATAAGGTCGGGATCCACCACTTTACACAAAAGCTTAAGCCATTGTGTAGGGGTTTCTCCCTCCCTTATATTTGCTTTGGTTTTCACTCCTCCACCGATGTGGGAAGTCTTTTTATCCCAACACGCCCCCTCAAGTGCGAACCGCCTGGATCGAGTCGACACTTGAACAATTTTTTTTTCTCCCCCGGGTCGAGACTCTCAATCTCTTTATAGCTCGCCCAGTTTTTTTTGGTTTTTACGACGGGCTTCGGCATCTGAATCGCCTACCCCGAAGCCAGGAAAATCGACCCGACTAGGACCTGCTCTGATACCATGTGAGATTTCAAGAATCCCGAGCCGGGTCGTATCAAATCGGGAGTCGTGTCAGGTTTATTTTTATTTTTGTTTATAAGGTCGGGATCCACCACTTTACACAAAAGCTTAAGCCATTGTGTAGGGGCTTCCCCCAACCTTATATTTTGGTTTGTTATACCACCCACAATCAATGTGGGATGGCTATTTTATCCCAACATGTGTAACCAAGCATATAGAGGTCGACATAGCCAGGTTTTGGCCAAATGAGGTTCCACGAACCGCAGAGGCAAGTACTAGGCACATAGCAGTAGCAATTGCAAGCAAAGATGCTAAAGGGATAAGAATCCGAACGAAAGACCCGACTAGAGTTGATATACGAAGTAAAGGAGCCCCAATTGCTCAATTGCAAGTAATACAAAACAAGGTTAGAAATTACCTGGGGTGAAGAAATCATGATGTTTAGGTTAAGTGAAGACAAACCACAGGACGAGCAGACATTCATGGAGAAGACCCAACCCCTCCACCGGATGAACCGAGAGCGCCTACTAAAAGCACAGACCCACCGCCTAGGCACCCCAGATCGAAAAGGCGGGCCATAATCCCACTACCAAAGGATGTTTTATCATTAATTAGGGGTAGATCGGTCGAGTAGCAACCCGCTCGCACGATGAAAGCTGCCCCGCCACCAGAACTTTGCAAGGAGCAGAAGCGAGTAGAACAAGATGGAGATTGGACACAGACTCATGAAGCGGGAGCTACCTCCCATGGATGCCAAAGGAGCACTCGATTAGGGTAGGGGTGGTTCACCAGCCGGTGGATCTGAGAGGAAACGTGCGGGGTAGGCTGCTGTCGGCGATGACAGAAAGGAGGCAGAAGAGGCGCGTGAAGCGAGTTGTATTTCAAGCTTTTAGGGTTTTTTGGGGGCGTCATTTTTTTCCACTGGGTCTTGGGGGTGAGGGGGGTAGGGATAGGGATTGGGATTTTTTTTTTAATTCCAGATTTTTTTTATTATTTAATTATTTAATACAATTTAAAAATAATTTAAAAATATAAGAAAAATGAAAAATATTTTACCTTTTTTCTGATTTTTTGGTGTGGTGGGTAGTTTTGATAATTAAATAAGGTATTTTTGCAAATTTCCATATATTGATGTAATTGTTTTCAAACCTAGGTATTTTTACAAAACCAAATATCAGAGTGGGGTATTTACTAGCAATTCCCCTTTTAATTATACTCATTTATTATTATTAAATTTATAGGCAAAAGTGTTCATATCAACTTTCACATATTAACAAATATTTTTTTAATAATTAATTATTTAATGTTCTTACATTCTTTATTCTTCAAAAGTCTTCCATAATTATAATTTAATTTTTCGGGTCATTTTTTGCATATTTATAATCAAAGAGAAATATTTTAAAAAAAACAATCAAACATATTCAAAATTGACGTCTATATGTACATAAAAATGAATATAGTATTTTGGTAATTTTTTTATTTTATATATTTAAGAGCAAAATTTCAATTTAAACATTTAAAACAAATTTGCACAACAATCGATCACAACCGTCCATCTAGTGACACTTGTTGGGCATTCAGCTTAGCAACCTGCAGACGAATCAGTGAGCGACACTTGTCCCCTTTGTTTGATTTGTTGCAGAGGCTCACATTGCAATTGAAGTCATCGATACTTCTCTCAAATCTCTCTAGTATCCCATATAGCACCGTTTTTTTTTTTTTAATATTATGTTTGCTAGTATCGGCTACCGTACACACCCGTTAAATATGGCCTTAGAGTATTTAAAGACTTAAAGCGGATGAATAAGCTGTTTAAAATAGAGGTTGAAAAGAACGTTTTGATTTTTTATAAAACTAGTTGAGTGTTTGATTGTTGTAGATTTTTTTTTTGAAAATTACTAAAATAGTTATGAGTTTTGTTTAATACAATAATTTCTTTTTTTTTTTTTTTCTAAAATAGGCAAGAATTAGAAGCGATTACACAAGCTGTAATCGGGCTCCTTGATCAACCTTGAGGATAATGGAACAAAGTTCCCTATTAAAAGGGATAGTAGAGTTATTACAAATGATACCCTTTCGAGCTATAAAATCTGCTACTTGGTTTGTTTCCCGCTAGCAGTGCCTGTATTCAACGAATTCGAAGGCAGATTCCAGTCGCTTGATCTTTTCAATGTGATGAATAACTTCCCATCTGATGTCCTTGCTGTTGGTGATGGATTTGATGAGCTGAAGATTGTCTCCTTCTATTAGGGGTGGGCATGGGACGGGACGGGACGCGGGATTACCCTAATCCCGTCCCGTCCTGCGTATTTTTTTGCGGGACGGGATCGGAACGGGATTGGATATATTTTTTTCAAATCCCGCTGGGTCTTATCCCTCACGGGACGGGACGGGACGAGATTTGTCCCTCGTAAATAGAAATTCAAATACAATAAAAAAAAGGGTAAGTTTTAAAAAAATAAATAAATTCATCCATAATTTATGCAATAAATTCATTCATAATATAATGTTAATCCATGCAAATTAAGATACAATCAGAGAGCGAGGGCAGTAAGTCTAATGTTCAAAAGTGGCATGTGTAATGAGTTCCAAATTCCAATGTAATAGAGTATATTTTTAATGTTATTATTATTATTTTAAATTTTAAATTTTAAATTTTGGGTTTAAATAAATGTTAAGGTATAATGTAAATATATTCTTATACATTTTTATATTAATTTCAATTAAAAATATAAAATATATATAATTTTATATATGTGCGGGACGGGACGGGATTTGCGGGATTCAAACTCTTTGTCCCGCGTAATTTTTGCGGGACGGGATTGAATTTTTTTTCTCTAAATCCCACCGGGATCGGGACGGGATCGGGACGGGACGGTATTTGCGGGATTTGTGCCCACCCCTACCTTCTATAGTTACTCTTCGAAGTCCTTTGCTTATTGCTTGCTCCATACCTGTTTGAATAGCAATAGCTTCAATTTGAATGACTGAACCTTTCACAGTTTCCTTATAAAACATATCGATGACATAACCCAAGGAGTCCCGAACAACCCCTCCCACATGGCAAGAGCCCGTGGGATTAACATAGTCATCCACATTGATTTTGTAGACAGCCCCTAGTGGTCTGCTCCATTTAGCTCTAGTTCTCTTATTTATAGTTCCATTCATTTAAGTATCTTTTTCAATTTGGGTCCAGTCATTAATGTTTGCAATAACTCTTTGGATAATAATCTCTATTGGGGCCGGTCTTTTATTCCTAAAAATATGGTAATTTCTGATTTCCCAGATAGCTTACCAAATGAAGATTAATTCCTCAAAGTTTTTGTTTTCATCTCAAATTTCCTCTATATTTAGAGATTGCGAATCGGTTGCCTTTATATGTTGGAAGTATTTTCCTATTTGTAGCTCAAATTGAGCAATTATTTTCCTAGTGAAGGAACAATTTCTCATTAAGTGTTCAGTATCCTCATCTACTTGATTGCAAAGACTGCATTGGTTGAGAACTCTATTCATATATTTGTTAGGCCGTTTGGTAGTAGGAAGACCATCAACCATTAATCCAAATTAAGCTTTTTAATCTAGGAGGAAGTTTTCGTTTCCAAACCCAAATAAGACCTTTTGAAGCTTGAGTAGCATTATTTGTCATTCGTTTTACAAATTTCGTAGTGAAGCTCCCGCTTGGATCTAGCTTCTAGATAAGTTTTAGTTTCATCAATCAAAACCCATCCTAAGTTGTTAAGTTGTCTTAACCACTGTCTCACAATCATGATTAAGAATCCCTGAGCTACGAAAACTCATTTTCCTTATCAGATTTCTCTCATCAATCTTAGAAGTCTGCATTTCCAAGATGATTTAAGAATGTACTCATGTACCTAGCACCATGCCTATTACACACATTCTTCATGCTACCTTTTATCCAAATGGATTTGATGCAACTAAACAGATAAGGCTAAACTATATAAGAACCAGCTTCTTAAGCTTATTCTATATCTTAAGGTTCACCAAGTGACCCTCAATCATAAGTACATCTCCTAGAGATCCTCTTATGCCTTTAGCCTTTATCATGACACCTCGTGTGCCATTTACAGGAAGTAACTGATTAAGGATAGTTCAACAAATGAACTACTCCACAAACCAGCATAATACACACTCAGAAGAAACCAATGCTCGGTGCTCGGATTTGACCATTTCGTGTAACTTCAGTCAATAGAAGAATGTAAGACAGAAAACTTTTTGAATTTCATCTGATTTCTCCATCACCCAATGTGAGAGAAAGCATGGATATATGTTAACCAACAAGCTCACCTTGCATATCAATATCCATTTATACACCCTTAGATCCATATTGATCTTAAGAGATCATGAAATTCAAACAGCACAATAGAATTTTGTGCTTTAAGCTTCTAAATTTTGTAGAACGCAATCTACAAAAAATGTAGTGATCTGTTACTTGTAACAGATTACCCTCGAAGCCTCAAGAGAAGTGCTTAACGCAATAAGCATCTAATCTCTTTGGATAATCTTACAATGATCATCCTAGACATACCCCAAGGTGTGTCACATCATTTTCAGATAAGGAAACTTCCTCTTCTGACGACTCTGTCTTTTCTCAGGTTCCGTTGAACCTATTCTCCCACTCGCTAGTAGAATACCTTTTTAGAGTATGCACTTCATTTACCCTTTATCACTTTGCAAAGTCCTTAAACTATGCTTCCATAGTGACACTTCTCATGAATTACAACAATTCATTGAGGATTAGAAAATGTCAAGATCTGAACTTGACATCATCTTATAGGATTGACTTCAGCTAAACTTCGAAGTTCAGCAACAATCCTTGGGTATATCATCTGATCAGGTTGCCTAATGATCAACTTGAACCAAGTAGATCGCAACTTCTTCATTTGGACTTAGCAACGACTTACTTATTCCCAATGATCAGATTATGCATAAGTTACAAATAATATTTGCAACAATTATCACAAAAGTGACAAATTTAACCTCTCGTTACTGAAACAAAATCAGCAAACTTATGATCATAACATTGGACCCGAAATCCAATAAGATCTCAAGGTATGTTCCATTACTAGCATCATGACATCACATGTTCTTTGTAAGGAAACTTCAGAAGCCCCTGAAATTTCAAGAAAGCTAAACTTTTATTACTACTATATAAATCGATGTAATTTGAGTTCTGCTAACTTCTGATTCAGATCAGTGAGATGAGTATATTACCCGTCTATCACCATTGACCAGAAACATGTTACCGCTTATGCACGAAGCACAAACCAACACATATCATCATTCACCATGACCTTCGAAGCAAAAACATACTTGTAGTGTGCAATCAACTCCGTTAGAACACAGATTCATGACATCATCGTCCATCTGACGATTTTCAAACAACGTATGTTCAAGGTTATCTTTTGAACTGTGCGAGTCAGTCTAAAGATTTGCTCCCACTAGGACCATGTCCCTAAGTGAAACAGAGTATACTGAATGATAATCTTCCTTAGCATGAAAATGCCTTAGAACCAAGAAATTCAGTTTTACAACTCTCTTGATCTGAGAAAAAATCCAAAGTGAGTTTTACAAATTAGAAAATAATTTTTAAAGCCTAGGACTCAAGAGTCGAACTCTCATCAAGTCCATCTGCTCATTTTCTAATTTTCAAGGGAACTACTTTACTGTTGACGTACCCAAAGTACTCAACCTCAGCTCACTTTATTTGTATGTCCAACGTATGGATATACACTAGAACAAATCCAGTATAATCGAGCAAAGTCTGATAACATGTCTTCATTAGGACTATCGACTTTTAGGATCCTAGACATAAGGTCCTTGCCCCTTAAGGGTTTATTCAGAATTTTTGGAACTACGTTTAAAAACGCTATTCAAAATTACTGAACATATTTCATCCATTTAACAAATGAATTACTTGCTCGATTACCTTGCAATCACACTCAAACAAATTAAGTGCTTTTTCCGTAATTTCAAGTACATCACCACGTTAGTTGTAAAAACAAGAAATTATTCAAGGTTCAGAGATGCATCCCAAATGCATATCTCTTACAATCTTTACATAAAAGATTTATTTCTCAGATTTTAATTAACTTAAATAAAGACAATTTTCCATTTTAAGTTAATAAGTTATACGCAATAACTATCCGTTAACTCAAAATAATTTTAAACAATTCACGATTGAATTATTTAAATCCGCTCAATTTTCAAATTAAACGATATTCAACAAAAGCTAAACATCCTTGAAAAAACAAATTCTTAGAAAAAAGAATTTTATAGAGCTCAGTCCGTATGTGAACGTATCAACTTAACTTAGGATTCATCATTGCTCGTTATTAGATAAAGGGCCACGTAGGTCGATATATCATATAACTTTCAAGTTCGTTCGCTTCTATCAAAAATTCAATTAGACACATAGTCCGATCAAAATTTTTGAGAGCAAACATAACCAAAAATCTGTTTCAACTGACCTAGTTCACATAACTTAGTCACGGCTCGGTCATATAAAAGCGATGATTTGCATTCGAACCGAATCAGGCTAAGCCTAACTCATCAAACGCAACCCACCATGTCTCGGTCCGAGTCCAAGCCCGACCAAGACAACTCCAATGTTCAGTCAAACACGACAAGTCACGATCCAAAACTGTAAGATTAAGTCCGATTCGAGTTCGTATATGAGTCAAGAAAACAGATCCTAATCTAGAATGCGGAAGCGTAAAGAACACAAGACGTTGGTGATGCGGTTCGGCGAACCTACTCCGCGGGGTCTCAAGAAGGGGAGACCCGGGCCCGATTTCACTAAGCAACGCAGATCTTACAAAGGTAACAACAACTAAGGCAAGCGGCAAGCAAATACAGACAACAGGACAGATCTTAGGAATACACAAGCAAAGGAACATGAAGCAAGGAACAGAAAACCCCCTGAATATCTCAGATCCAAGATCTGAGATGGAGTCGTTGAAGACGATGAAGCCAAGCTTGGAGATTAAGCTATGGCTGTGTCTTCTTCCTTCTTCTGGCAGGACCTTTGGCTTCAGACCACCAATGAAGGAAGATCTTCTCTTCCAATGGCGGATTTCTCCTGAGTCTCTTCAAAGCTCTCTCGCTCTCTCTTTCTCTGGTGTTGGTTTACCTGAAGACACCGAAGTGAAGTGTTGAGCTAGGGTTTGGTAGCGAGCATATATAGGAGTCGAATGAGTTGAAACGCAGCGTTCCAACTTAGGGCATCCCAAGCTCCCAAACTCAGGCCACACACTTGTACATGGATCTGGAGAGGTGAGCTGGGCCGAGTTACAACTGGATTGGGCTTGTAAGGCCCAATACTTACAATCCATAGATCCGGTCCAATATACATGTATGAGCCTACCTAGCTTGCCTTAGTATTAGTTGTTACACATTACATAAATACAAAGTAGGAGAATTATAAGCTTTACAATTTGCCCCCATAATTCTCAAGCTTTGTACAAGATCTGTATCACCAGTAGTGAAACCATGAGCCCGGGTGAACACCGTATCCGTCCTCGAACCATGTACCTGCAGGTTAAGGAGAAATTAGATTAAGATAATCCCTGCAAAAACAAAACTTGTTAGCAGGAACAATCTTAGTCCCAAAGTCAGCTGGATTCAGATCTCCTTTGATCTTTTTCACCTCAAGTACTTTTTCTTCCAGTTTTTCTCTGATGAAGTGGAACCTGACATCAATGTGTTTGGTTCTCTCGTGGTACATTGGGTCCTTACATAGATACAATGCACTCTGAGAGTCTGTATGAATAACAGGCAGGGCATGTTTCTTCTGGAAGATTTCTCTCAGTATTCCTTTTAGCCAGATGGCTTCTTTTGCTGCTTCTGTTGCTGCTATGTATTCAGCCTCAGTGGATGAGAGGGCCACTACAGGCTGCAGCTGAGACTTCCAAGAAATGCAATTTCCTGCCCAAGTAAAATAATAGGCAGTAGTAGATTTCATGTTGTCTTTGTTGCTGGCATAGTCCGAGTCCACATAGCCCTGCAAGTCTGGAGGCTGCTTATGAGCACCAAAGACCAGGTTGTGATCCTTAGTGCCACACAAGTACCTCAACAGATACTTCATTGCAGACCAATGTGCTTCTCCAGGATTAGCCATGAACCTGCTCAACACACTTATAGAGAATGCCAAGTCAGGTCTAGTACATAGCATAGTATACATGACAGATCCCACAGCAACATCATAGGGGCACTTGGCCATCCTTTGTCTATCATCTGGTGTTGTGGGACACTGTCTTTTTGTGAGCTCCAAGTGCCCCCCTAAAGGGACTGGAGCAGGCTTTGAGGAAAGCATGTTAAATCTAGACAACACCTTATGCAGATAATCAGATTGAGATAATTTCATCAATTTGTTTTTTCTATCTCTGATTATATTAATCCCCAAAATTTTTTGAGCAGGACCTAAGTCCTTCATGTCAAAATGCTTCATCAAATTCTTTTTGACACCACTTATAACAAGCAAAGAATTACATATCAAAAGAATATCATCCACATATAACAGTATATAAATGGGACAGGGAGAAGCTCCTTTTTGATATAAACAAGTATCATATTTACTTCTCTTGAAGCCAAGGGATCTCATGCATAGGTCAAACTTCTTATTCCATTGTCTAGGGGACTGCTTGAGTCCATAAATGGATTTTTTAAGCAAGCAAGCATGATCAGGATGATTTTTATCTATAAAGCCCTTAGGCTGTCTCATGTAGATAGTTTCATCCAAATCTCCATGTAAAAGGGTTGTCTTGACATCCATTTGTTCAAGTTCAAGATCATGCATAGCAGTAATAGCAAGTAACAACCTCAAGGTTTTGTATTTCACAACAGGTGCAAAGATATCAGTGTAATCAAGACCTTCACGTTGAGTAAAACCTTTAGCTACAAGCCTAGCTTTAAACTTAGGTGGATCAGAGGAGTTCAAGCCATCTTTCAACTTAAACACCCATTTGCAATCAATCAATCTAGCCCTAGCAGGTTTAGGCACTAGCACCCACGTTTTGTTATCATGCATGGATTTTATCTCATCAGACATAGCATTTTTCCACTGAGCAGATTGCTAGCTATGTATAGCAGACTCAAAGGTATCAGGTGTGGGATACTTAACAACTTCAGCAGCAATCATAGCATATTCAACCAAATTAGAAGTATATTTTTTGTTAGGAATTTTTATCCTAGGACTTCTATCTCTGACAAGCACATAGTCATTCACAGATGAAGGCACAGAATCCCCAAGGGGCACAGATGCATTCAGAGAAGAAGGGGTAGAAGTAGAAGATGAAGCAGACACATTTTCAGTGCCAGAGGGAGAAGTGTCAGGGTTAGAAGTACTCCCTGTTGTGTCTTCAGTAGCTTCATTTCTAGTTAGGACTTCTTGTTCCCCCCCTTAATTTGGATGATGCTGATGCTGGAGTGATTGCTGGATTGTGCACCATATGCACTGGATGTCCAATATCAAATTCAGGCTCCTCATTTTCAGGGTACAATGTTGTAGGAGAAGCAAAAGGGACTGTGTGCACAGAGTTGGTACCTGAAACTTCAGACGAAACAATTACTTTATCTTTAAAATAAAACCTAGTTTCTTCAAAAGTAACATTTCTAGAAGTAATAACTTTGTATCCTGCAGGCTGAATAAGAAGAAGTTTATAACCCTTCACACCCTCTGGGTACCCTAGCATTACACATTTGAGAGCCCTTGGTTGCAGCTTGCCCTGTGTCACATGGGCATAAGCTGTACATCCAAAGGGCCTCAAGTATGTGAGGCTAGGCTTCCTCCCAGTCCACATCTCTTGAGGGGTTTTGAACCCTATGGCAAAGGATAGGGACCTGTTAATCAGGTAAGCTGCTGTCAACACAGTCTCACCCCACAAAGAGGGTTTCATGCCTGCAGAAAATAGCATACGTGTAGTTTTTTCAAGTAAGGTACGATTCATTCTTTCAGCTGTGCCATTCTGTTGAGGAGTGCCTGGAACTGTAAGATGCCTTTTAATACCATTGACATTACAAAACTCAGTAAAAGCATGATTAACAAACTCTAGGCCATTGTCAGTCCTAAGGCACTTGACCTTGTGACCTGACTGGCCCTCTACCTTCTGTTTCCAATCTTTGAAAGATTGGAAGGCTTCATCCTTGGACTTTAGTAGACCTATCCATATCTTTCTGGAGTAGTGGTCAACAAATGAGATGAAGTACTTTCTGCCCCCAAGAGTATCCACTTGTGCAGGACCCCAAAGGTCTGAGTGAATATACTCTAGAGGAGCCCCTGCAACATAAGAGGAGCTTGAGAAAGGTAATTTGTTAGCTTTACCAAGAATACAGTTCTCACAAGCATTTAAATCAACAGGTTTCTTATCTAAAAGACCAGTTTTAAACAAGTAATAAAGGCCTTTGTTACCAATGTGGCCTAGTCTGTTATGCAAACCTGTGTGTTTTCAAGAGTCATAGAGTCAAGTTTCTTTGTGACATTGCATTCAGGAGGTCTAGTAACATAGTATAGACCACCTACTTTTACAGCTGTTAGGAGGTGTACACCATTTTTACTGACACTTTTCTTTCCTGCAAAAGTAGTGATTAGGCAATGTTGATCATCAAACATAGAGACAGATAATAAACTCCTTCTCAATGCTGGAACCCACTTGACATCATGAACAAGGATACTTTTCCCATTTGGCAGTTGCAGTGATACATCACCTGCACCTTTAATTTTCAAGACAGTATAATCACCAAGCATAACCTCACCAGTAACAGACTCATCAAGAGTTTTAAACCAGGATTTTACAGGAGTAGCATGCATAGTGCAGCCTGAATCTAGAATCCTGGTATTACTGTCAACAGAAGAATCACACATAAGCAATTCATTAGGGTAAGTAGTATGAGACTCAAACACAGCAGCATTTTCTTGTTTATTTTTATTTTGGTCAGCCCTTTTCTTCTTTCTGCAGTCTTTAATCCAGTGACCCACATGACCACAATAGTTACACTTTGAGTCTTTGGTTACTTTCTGATCAGACTGCTCATTTGGAGTCTTCTCATCCTTTTTAGGCTTGTTTTGAGAGGGCTTGCCCCCTTTATTTTTATTGCCTTTCATATACAGAACCTCAGATTTATCAGATTTGTCATTTTTATCAAATTTAGCATATCCCTTTATTTTAAAAACCTTCATAATCTCATTTTTCTCAATTATGGATTCAACAAGTTTATCTTTAGACAAGGAATCTCTACGAAACTGAATGACATCTTTGAAAGTATCAAACTGAGAATGCAGAGAATTAAGCAATAAAATAGCCTGATGAGAATCTTTGATATTGTCATTACACCTTTGTAATTCTTGGGTCATTTTCAGGAATTTATCCAGATTATCTTGCAAAGTCAGATTTGAGTCCATTTTGAATGTAAACAATCTACACAACAATGAAATCAAACTAGGCAGAGACTTATGCATGTATAATGATTCTAAGGCACACCAGAGGGAGTAAGGATCAGTATACTGTACTACCTGTCGGGCTACCTCATCTGTAAGTCGTAACATGATCTCAGCATGAGCTTGCTCAGCCATATCTGGATCATATACTCCTTTACCTTTATCATCCTTATCCTCTGACTTAGAGGGTTCAGGAGTTTCAGAGACTCCAGGGATCTTAATCCCTCCAGTGGGAGTCTTTTCAGAAGCTGGACTAGGAATGTTGACTGCCTTCCAACATTTTTCCTTTACCAGGATGGCCTTCATTTTGAGTTGCCACATGGGGAAATCCATGTGACTATCAAAGGCCTTGATCTTGAAAGAATTGTCAGACATGGTACCTACAAATGATAAACAGATCAGTACCAAATTTTTTCAATCAAGAATCACAGAAAACCCTAAAGAACTTGTAACAGAGAAACAAGAACACAGAGAAGGGTTTATTTTTTCACACAGAAGAAAATTTTAGATTGCTAGTGGTACGACGGACGGGAGAGGAACAGCACCTGACCGTGGATACTTAATGGTCTGCCCAATGTCCACGCCCCCAAATCTATCTCTCGCGTCTACAGAGACGAAAGAGAGGAAGAAGTGGGACAATCAAGCTCTGATACCACTATTGTAAGATTAAGTCCGATTCGAGTTCTTATATGAGTCAAGAACACAGATCCTAATCTAGAATGCGGAAGCGTAAAGAACACAAGACGTTGGTGACGCGGTTCGGCGAACCTACTCCGCGGGGTCTCAAGAAGGTGAGACCCGGGCCCGATTTCACTAAGCAACGCAGATCTTACAAAGGTAACAACAACTAAGGCAAGCGGCAAGCAAATACAGACAACAGGACAGATCTTAGGAATACACAAGCAAAGGAACATGAAGCAAGGAACAAAAAACCCCCTGAATATCTCAGATCCAAGATCTGAGATGGAGTCATTGAAGACGATGAAGCCAAGCTTGGAGATTAAGCTATGGTTGTGTCTTCTTCCTTCTTCTGGCAGGACCTTTGGCTTCAGACCACCAATGAAGGAAGATCTTCTCTTCCAATGGCGGATTTCTCCTGAGTCTCTTCGAAGCTCTCTCGCTCTCTCTTTCTCTGGTGTTGGTTTACCTGAAGACGCCGAAGTGAAGTGTTGAGCTAGGGTTTGGTAGCGAGCATATATAGGAGTCGAATGAGTTGAAACACAGCGTTCCAACTTAGGGCATCCCAAGCTCCCAAACTTAGGCCACACACTTGTACATGGATCTGGAGAGGTGGGCTGGGCCGAGTTACAACTGGATTGGGCTTGTAAGGCCCAATACTTACAATCCATAGATCCGGTCCAATATACATGTATGAGCCTACCTAGCTTGCCTTAGTATTAGTTGTTACACATTACATAAATACAAAATAGGAGAATTATAAGCTTTACAAAAATGAATCTGGACAAACGAGTCACGTTCAACATATAACAACAAAGTCCAAGAAAAATATGCTAAGCTAATTTCCCAAAAAACAAATTAGACCCAAACAAATTAGGCCTATCAGCTCATCAAATAAGGAGCCAAGCCCAGATGAGTCAAAACCATGACTGAGGCCCAGAAGCGTCTCGAAGGCCCGACTTAGCCCGTAAGTCTAGGTCACCCAATACCCGGATCGGCCCGAAGCCAAACCCGAAGAGGCCCGACAGAACCAGGCCGCCTCTACAGCAAGCTCGGCCTTCTCCCTCCTCCCACTGCTTCCCGTCGTCGAACACTCAGGCGGTGGCGCCGCTGCCTCCAAGTGCCCCGTCGAGGAGCACGGTGGCAGTGGCACCTCCAAGCCTTGGACTCCGGCGATAGCAGCCATCTTGACAAAAAACAAAAGGAGAAGGAGCACGGTGGCGTCGCCTCCTCCAAGTGCTCCAACAGGGGCACGGTGGCGAGATGGATCGACGCCGCCAAGCCGAGGTCCACCGCACTTACCAATCTCCATGTCCAATTCGAGGAACAAGACCGAGAACCTCCAGTAAGCCCCAAATCTCAAAACCCCATCTCAAAATACAATAAAAAACGACCAAATTGTAGATGGGTTTTGTCGATTCTAGGCTAGACTTCTCGAATCCGCCCATCTCCATGCCAAAACCGAGCCACGAAAGCTCCAATTTTTTAGATCTAGGTTTTGTGCTCACGAAGAACAACCCCAAAATCAGATCAGTCCCTCATAATCGACCACGAAGATCAATCAATCCAAGCTTTATAGATCACCTGCCATCAAAGCAAGCAAGATCGAGCCTCAACCGATTCGAATTTAACCCAAATTGCTCTCAACAGTCGAACCCTATTCCGAAAACCAAGAGGACGAAATCCCCTAATTTTCGAGCAATGGATTTCGACTCGAACAGGCGCACATCAGATTGAAAACAAACACCGAATCAATGCCTGAATCGAAACCAATCCTGATATTGTGGAGAGCACATGACAAGAAAGAGGAGGAGAGCAAGAGGTTGAAGAAGAAGCCTCTTTCAAAAACCAACAGGGGTTTGGTACGGCTCCACACAAAAATCAAGCATATCATTGTTCATAGGGAAACACAGTAGCCTATTTGAACACGACAAAACCAAAATAAATTGGACTTCACAATCTGAATCTAGTTGTAAAAACCTAATTCATGCTGTTATTCAATCCAATTGATTAAATTCAAAGGCAATTTGAGCCTAAAGCTCTGATACCAATGATAGAATTTGAGAGATATACGGATTACCTCGAATAGCGGTAGCGGAATCTAGATCGTCTTGCCTTCGAATTTGATCACCGGGTAGATCTCCATAGCCCTAAATCTCGTTAGAGATTCGGGAGCAGTGGAGAACCTACAATTCACAGCCTACACACCATGGGAGAGGATTGGAGAGGAATAAGACTCTCTCCACAAATGAGAGTTCTCTGTGGGTTTCCTTTTCCTGGGAAGAGCGTCTGACGAACAGACTCTCTAGGGTTCAGTTAGAGATTATGAGAGATGAGTTTCTCATATATCTCTCTTTATTTATTAGATAAATAAATATATAACGAATATATATTATTTATCCTAATATGACTTAATTCTTAACGTATAAGAATTAACTCTCTAATTACGGAAATCAGGTTGTTTATCTTTTGGACGTATATTTAATTATGTCCGAATTATATCAAATAATTCTAACACCAACAAATCTCAAAAAGGTCAAAGTGTTGGCGAAAAATCAGTGCCAAAAAAATAAATAAATGGAAGCAAATGGCAGCAATTTATTTAAATTCCTCTTTATCATTGCACCGATTGTACACCAGAAACAATTACATCTCCTTGAGAGTCAGCAATAATCACAACTCCCTAGGAAAATTCGAAATAAGAAACTATTTTAATAAAGGATCAATAAGATAACAAGTTCCCAAAGTTGACAATTAAAGTTCAACAACACCATCCAAAGAAATTCAACACCTCAACATTATTGCCATCAAAATGCTTGAGAATTCAGCAATAATTCAACACATAGATTCCTACAACTGATTAGAAATTGCAAGAGCAATTAACAACTCCAAACAACGACAAATCAGCAAGTTGACTTGTTGTGCCATAACAAAGCTATAAACAATGGAATGTAGGGATTTCAAACTAAGAACCTGATGTCATGCAGAAGTTTGAATATTCATTAAGATGAATCAATAGGAAACCAAATAAAATAGGATGAGTGGTATTGAGAGGCCACAGAAGAGTATAATGCTGTTATTTTGATATAGAAGAGGTTTAAGAAAAGAAGCAAGTAGTTGATTTAGTGCAAAGAGGCAAAACCATGAAAAGCATAGAAACATCAGTTTGCATAGGTTGATGTACTAATCAATATGGTCTGAAAGCCTCTTAATAAAATTTAGATTCATATAGATTTCTGAGAGTTTTCAAACAAAATCAAACAGCTAAATGTAAGATCAAAACTACTCATCTGAAATTGCAAAATTCAAATTGTTAACTGAATCATGCTTTGGAAACTACTCATCAGTCTGCTTAACAGAAAAAATCATCATCATCTAAGATAATCTGACTAAACCACCTGATTCCGACTGTTTATTCCTATTCCCAAAAGCATACAAACTCACTTTTGATTCTGTTTATTCCTTCCCATCCTGAATTTTATTTACAGTATGAATCAAAACTAATTGTTTAGTTGGTTAATGTATTTTTTTTATGGAGCAGCTTACGCCTCTCCTAAGTAGCATCAATTTAAACCCAATATTAATGTGTTTTGTTATCAATCCTCTGCAATGAGCCTCAATGGCGTTCATCTCCGAAAATTGGACCTCCATGTAGGTCACACAAACGCTTCTCAGAGTCCATCTTCCCCCACCTCGCGTCGACACGTTCACAGGGAAAGACAGGCTTCCCAAGGCTGTCGAATCACGCAATTAAAATATTTTGGCATGAAACACAAACAATGCCAAGAAAATCTGGAAAACCAAGTTACCTTCTATTAACAACATTGTGCCATGACATAGCCATTGAGAGAATTCAGCTTGGGATCCATCTTGTACAGGATTTGTTCTGCTGAAGAATTGCGATTGATTAGGTACATAAAATGCAATAGAAGATTAAACTTGGCTCGTGTTGAAAGAAAGAACGAACATTTTGAAAATGGAGTAAAATGTAAAAACTGTTTACACAAATTTTAGAAACAATATTGCATTAATCCTCCGTGACCTCTGAACAGAACAATGATGTGCAAATGCCACTTAAATTAAATGTTGGAATTTAGTTAGGCCTTCAATTCAGACAGATTCAGTGATAGGTTTAAGTGATACGACAAGACGAAAACCTGTTTAACCTGTTTGTATTTAATAGGAAAAAGATCAGCTGAGAACTTGTTTAAAGTGATCTGCACACTCCTTACAAGGGTACATTTGAGATAGTATAGCCATCTGCATTCAAGTTTTCAAATCTCATTAGTTGGATCTCACAGATATTTAAAAAAAAATGCCAGTTAGCCTTCATTATACGGTAATTATTTTTTAATTGTGCATAAACTGCAGTCTTTCTTCATTTCTTCATAGAATCAGTTGGAAAAAAAAAATTGGTAAATGATCATTGTCTTTGTCTTACCAGTTCTTTCACATCCCTCCTTTGTTGTTTAGTTGGCTTTTCCGGGTTTTGTAAACACAATAAATTTCCATTTGTACAAGGTCAAATAACATCTTCTGAACTCAAATGTAAAGCTGAATTTCTAGTTTGACTAAATCAATTGATCACATGTTCATTCATTTCATACCTTGCCATGCTTCAATTCATATACTTTGAAGTTTAGTTTTGTATATTCAAGCAATTCATCCCTGTTGTAATAACTTCACATTTTCTTTAAGGTGACAAATAATATAGAGCTATGTGGCTACATGTTTCTTTTAGTTATCATATGATTCATATTGCATAATGTCAGCATTGTGATACCTGAGTTGAAAGAGTGTGAAGAAAGGTCCAGTTAGCCCTTCCAAGTTCTTCCTTAGTCACTGGCTGAGCAGCTTTATCCTAGATCAGAGGATATTCGCCAAAATCATATTGGCAACTGATATCGATTATGCAATGTCACACGAATTCAAGAATGAATAAATTTTAGAAGGCTCAATTCCAGCATTTAACAGAAGCATTTTCAAAATCGATCCTCAAACAATGTCTATATCAAATTGCATACACCAATAATCTCAAGCAATTCCCTCTATCAAAATATAATTGGACTAAGCACATTGAGTTATTGACTAACAATGCCTCAAAAAAGAACAAAAATTAATCAATTCAATTTGCAAAACTACTCAAAAAACCACAGAGAATCCCCTCCACAGGCCACAACTTTTAACAAACACCTGGTGTGCACCAAACTTACTCGCTTTGTAAACGGCAAAAATGCATGCTATGAAGAAGACAATCAAACGGTACCTTCACAAACAAACCATTAGGTTGGGGAGGATAGGACTCGCCATTGATATCAGTCAGTGGGTTTGTCTGGGAGGACAAAATAAAAATATAAAGGAGCAAAGGGTTAGGGTTTGGGTTTGGGGGTGAAGGGAGAATGGCATGGTGGAATAACCGGCAGAACTGGGTTCCAATCCCAGTTGCTGCAATCTGCAGCTTCTGTAAGATTGGCTGCAAAGGGTTATCAGACATGGACGACGGAGACAAGGAGAGTCAATCAAAGGATATCTTACGCTACCATTTTTTGGGGATGACTTGGAATTTGATTTTGATGATCCAAAAACATATACGTTGGTTTTGTATAAAAAATAATATAAATATATTCCCGTTATTCATAGTATTTAAAATCTTTTGGAGGAAAAAAATTGTGGTTATGTGGTTCCCAAATTCATTGCTTTACTTAAGGTTACCCAAGTCTTTGAATTTGCACCTGATGCCTGATCAAATGTAGAAGAAACTTGACTACAACACAAAATTGTCATCTTCATTGTATACAAAGGAATTACAGAATCATCCAGTCGATGAATCCAAAACTTGCAAGAAAAATCAATTGTGCAAACAAGCAACAATATCAAATCTGAATTCTACAGGTTCATTATCATCATACAACAAGAGCTCTCCTAGTCCTATTGTGTCCGTTCTCTCATCATCTTTAATCCCATATACCTGTCAAAACAACAACAAAAAATGTAGCATTTTTAAGTGTCTTAACAAAGCATATGATCATGTGAGAACTAATGTAAATGCTGAAGGTGAGTGAATTGCATTACCTGCCCATCATCATGAGAGTCGCCTGTGGATTGGTTCCAGGAGAGATGTTCAGCACAGATCCATCAACTACTCGGAGGGAGCTGATCTCAGAAACATGGAGATCGGGATCAACTACCTTACCGACAATGCAGCCACCATGGTAATGCCACAAGGTGCTGACTGTACGGCGACAGAAGTCACCCATCAGATTATCATCAGACAGGTTGGAAGGTAATCGGGGCCCTATGAATCTGAATTCTGCAGCCATAGGCCATTGTCTGAACCTGAAATGCTGCATGGCTCGGGTATTGAGAATGTCACCAATCTTGCGCAACCCAGAAATGCATCTTTGGAGATCTGTTGGGTCATCAAAGTAATTGAACCGGATAATGGGGGTCACCCTTGGATCTGTTGAAGCCAACCTCAAGGAACCAGATGAGATGGGTCCGGCTATCTTTTCTATGATGGTGGCTACTGTGACATACAAAGGTGGTGATGGGGATCTGATGAAGATGGAGTGAGTTGGGGAGGCGAAAGGGATCACGTTTGAAGCTGCTTCGATGAAGGCCCCAGATTCAGTGATGCCCACCACTTGTATAAGGGAGTGCTCCAAAGGTACTGAAGGCAAAATCGAGATGCTATTTCTGGGATTATCATACAAAAACTGGGCAACAAATGGCGAATGTAGGGAAACTGGAATTCCCCATGATGACAGATAAGGCCTTGAGCCAATCCCACTCAGTAGCAGAAGCTGAGGGCTCCCAATAGTGCCAGCTGAAAGGATGACTTCACCGCCATTGTGCACCATGGCATGGTGGTAATGCTCCAATGCATCGCTATAAACCACCCCAATTGCAGTTACATTCGAGTTATCTGAAGCTGAGGACCTGGCAAGCAGGACCCTCTCCACAGTGGCATAAACCGAAACTTTGAGGTTAGAGGCATTCCCACTGCTCAAAAGGTCAGCAGCGCTATGTCGCCTACCAGAGCCATCAAACGTTGAGCCACTGATCTTGGTTCCCACAACATGCTCCAAGGTGAAATCGTTAAACGGACCAACACCAGCCTCAACAAGCCCATCTCTAACAGTGGATTGCCAGTTTCTTAACTCCGGCTTGAAAACGATGGCTTTCTCCACCCACTCATAGGACTGATTCACCAGCACATGATCCCAGTTGATACCAGATGTGCTGTAAAACTGGCTATCAGCTCTGCTGTAGAAACCGGCATTTATGGCGCTGCTGCCTCCAAGAACCCTTCCACGGGCATTGAGAACGCCTTCTTCTGAGGCAAAGACGTCTGCAGGCGAATCAGGCCTATCAAACTGCATCAGGGTGGGCAAGAAACCCTCCTCAGACATCAATCCTGGCTTGAAATAGGGAACCCCGCCCCTTTCAATGAGCAATACTTTGAAATTTTCGGATAGAGTAGCTGCTAAAGGGCATCCAGCAGTGCCTCCACCCACAATCACGTAATCATAGTACTCCTCTGACGGGAATTCAGTTGCGTTCATCACGAATTTTAGGTATTCCGGAGCTACAATTGAAACATACAAACCGAATTCAATGGAGAAAGTCACAGCTAGGTAGTCGAAATTAATTAGGGTTTTTCTACGAGCAACTAGAACTTGAAATCAAGAACGGAAATGGGGGTTCGTTCAGTTTGAACTCAAGAACACATGTAGGTTTTGTTCAGAATCCAAAAATTGCAATCAAGAACCAAAAAATCGATGAGTTTGATGTTAGGTGAAAGGGGGAAGAGAGATTACCAGTTTGGGATTGTGCGGCGGAAATCTGAAAGAGAGTGAGTACGATCGCGACAGTGATTAAACATGTCAAGAAATCCCGCCATAGATGACGAGCGCAAGTTGGAATCGCTAGAGTTTGGAGCGCTCTTCTCTTAATCCTACGCATTTCTCACAGTCTGGATCTTTACAGTCTGCGGTTGCGTTGTTAATGGCGGAAATCAGAGAGAGAGAGATAAAGACGTGAGAGGGTGAGAGAGAGAGAGAGAGACGGAAGGGCGGGAGCTTCTACTCGGTTATATACATTCAGTTGCAAAATCTCAATTATTACTTAGTACAGTATTTCTCAATTTCCCTCATTTTCAAAATTTTTATTTTGAGCATGGTTTTTTTTTTTTAAAAAAAAATTGGACATGGAATCAAAAATTTAAACATAAATATACCAAAATTTTCTATACAAAAATTTAAAAAATTGAACATTCACATTGACAGACTATACTGAAAATGGAGTAAGAATAGTCGGTTTTTCACAAGTTCTGCAATAGTAATGCTCAATAATATGAAGCACCATAAAAAATCAGACTTCAGATGGATTTGGAATCTTGATATACCACCTAAGATCAAATCCTTCATCTAGAAGATTACTAAAAATGGAGTACCGACCTTAGTCAGACCCGCCTCTCATGGTATGGGAATACTGACTACTTGCCCTCACTGTGACTCAAATTATGAAGATCTTTTTCACCTACTCTGGGATTGTCCCATCTCGCGAGCTGCAATAGCAACATTGGACCCATCAATAATAGTAAAAATCGATAGCTGTGTCACCCAAGGAACTGTTTTAAACAGTATCATCCGAAAAATTAAGGAAGAAATTGGAATTCTTCACTTCACTAAACTAGTCTTTGCTTGGTGGAGTATTTGGTACTTTCACAACAAATCTTTATTTGATAACATTAAACCGGATGTATTAAGCATAGTAATTTTCACAAGGGACCAAACCTTACTATGGAAAAATTCCCAGCAACATGATGACACCCTAGAAAAACCACAAACCAGCGTTAACAAACGAGCCACAACAAAAGGCAAAAGAAAAAAAGCAAAATGGCAACCCCCAAGAACAGGAACATACAAACTCAATTTTGATGGAGCTATATCATCATCCTCTAAGGGTTCCTATGGATTTGTTATCAGAGACCACACAGGAACTCCTATTTTCTCTGGTGCGTGGTCGTCTCCTATCTCCTCTATAGCTGGGTCCGAGGGCTTCGCACTATGGAAGGTGATCATAGCATCACAACATCTAAACATAACAAACTTGATAATTGAGGGTGACAACCTCACCATTATCAATAGCCTTAAAGGCCTTGGGATGCCTACGGGAGATTCTGAAATGATTGTTTCTGACAGTCTGGTCTCCTTAGGTTTCTTTCGATCCTTCGAGATTCGTCATGTCTATAGGGAAGTGATGCGGGACCATCCAAGACACCTTCGGACGCACGTGAGAATGATGTCATCATCAAGAGGAAGAAGAAGGCTCCACCTTGGGTCGTTCGTTTTTGGGTTCGTTCATGCACAGTTGACAGCTTTTCGACATCTCAGTAAAATGAGTCGTACGGATTCAATATTAATCGGATTGGATCGTTCCATATCTTGTCGGAACGATGACGAAGAGATCTACAACTTTGCTGTTGAAGATTTTTCCAGATTCGAATTAGAGCTTGGCCGAAAATCAACATCTTGGAGCTGTCACTGTTTTTTAGACGGGAATAAGCAAAGTGCGCGGGCGTGCGGACTCGGTGCGCGGGCGTGCGCGATGCTGCTGCTGGAATTTGGAAGCTGCTAGAGCCGACGTCCTTCTTGGCCAAAATGGCTTATTTCCTTGCGTTATTTTATGTGTTAATTAGAACCTTGATTAATTAAGTCATTTTAGGGATAATTTAAATAAATTTTTTTTTATTATTTTTATTAGAAATCAGCCTTAGGGTTATATTAGACGGCTGATCCTTCCATTGTAACTCAGACGTCTCTTTTATGAAAATTTCAGTTTGTGTGAAACACAATTGAGAGAAAGTCAATCGACTCGAAGCGTGGCTCGTCGATTGCAACAATTGGTTATAGATCTAACTTGGTTTGGTTTGAGTTCGATCGTCAACCTCGCAAGAGCTTGGTGATCCTGGTAATCACAACTCCCCTCCTTGTGCCTCCAAGTTGTCCGCTTGGTTGTGTAAGGTTGTAGAGGCGGGCTTTATAGTCGTTGGTATTTGGTTCCTACCCTCTTAGGAGGCCTGGGGTCTTTGCCTCGTTCTATTTTAGTTCGAATCACCCATCTATCGGTCGTGTCTTGCTTTCAACTTCGAGTCTTTATTCTTGTTCACCGAGTCTTTGCTTCCGTTCTTGTCTTTGAGTCTTGATTGTCGAAGATCGGGCCATCCTACGGCTAACCTCGTATCAAATTGGCATCAGAGCTAAGTTGTGTCTTTTGTTTCCCTAAACACAAAACTACAAAAAAAAAATTAGAGTCTTTCTTGTTCTTGGTTTTTACTTCTTGAATTTTTGAATTTGATTGCTACTAATCCTTGTTTGTGATTGTTGTGGTTGCACACTATCCCAAACACAGCCTAAAGCCGAGACCGCAGTAGCCTTCAACGTTATTGAGCAGTCGATACATGTGATTGCCAATACAATTGATTGAAGCAATTGCAATCCTAGTCGGCATACACACGCACACAAGAATCCAAACCCTAGTTTGTGTTGTTCTATCTTTGGCTATCTTGTTCCATCTTGTTTTATCTATTTTATTGCCTAAATTAAATTCTGAATTTTATTTTTTTGTGGTAGATATTATTGTTTTATCTATCATAAATTATAAAAGGCATAAGATAGTTCCACTTACCTAAGTTAGCCAAACCTCCATTATATATATTTCATTAGGGCTATACAAATTTTATTTTCTCTCACCATAGTATAATTTTTTAGAGTCCTTTATTTCATAGATAGTTTTTCTTGCATTAGTCAAAAAAAAAAAAACAGTCCACATGTTAAAAAAAAAAAAACATTCAAAGCTTAGTCCTAGGAGGATAAAATTCACTAGGGGCAAAAGTAAGCTTTAAAAAAAAAAAAGATTGTTGAGATCTAGTGCAAGAACTTTCAAGGACCAATTTTGGTGAAATCCTATAGCCCTAGTCGAAAGTCTCAAACACATACCTCCCAAACCATAATTTTTTTTTTTTAAGTCCTACCTTGCAACTACAACATCCATACTAAGGGTTTAAATCAAAAAGAGGTAAAAATCCAAGTTTTTCTTTCTTTTCTTTCATTTTCTTTTCCTATTTTTGTGTGTCGTGTACTGCAGTGCCCATACCGACCCCATACCGACCCCCTCTAGCCTCGGTACAGCCTCGGTACGGGTCCTGTTGCGTTCGGTTTTGGTCGATTTCGAGCTTTCCAGGTCGATATCGAGTCGATACTCCTTTCCTTTCGACTCGATACTTTTGCGCTGTGTCTTGTCGGTTGCTTGTTTCTTTGTCCTTTCTCTTGATTACTCTCTTTTGATTGTTAAGTCCTTGCTTGAGTGTTGATTTGCCCAAAGCGGATTGCCCCAACAAGCTTGTCATAACCAATTAGAGAGAAGTGTGTGAGCGAAACACTTGTGATGTTGTTTATATTTCTCTAACCTTTACATATTTATTTGTTTGTTGTTTTGTGATGGCTAATATGCAGGGACGAGGGAAAGGACGATGGCAACAAGAAGAGTACTACTTCTCAGAGGACGACGACGACTTCCAAGAGGATGATTATTGGGAGCAACGTCCTAGACGAAATAATAGAGGAGGTCGATACCACTATCGAGCATCTAGAGAGCATGCGCAGGATCGCATAGGTAAGGTAAAGGTAAAGATCCCTCAATTTTATGGTACCACCGATCCAGATGCATATATTGATTGGGAAACTAAAATGGATCGAATATGGATTTGTCATAACTTCTCTGAACATAAAAAGGTGCAACTAGCTTCCCTAGAATTTCAAAGTTTTGCTTTAATTTGGTGGGATAATCTAGTTAAAGAAAGAAGAAGAGCCCTTGATGCGCCTGTCGCTTCTTGGATTCAATTAAAAGCACTTATGAGAAGTAGGTTTGCTCCTCCACATTATGCTAGCGAGCTTAGACAACGATTAGAAAATCTTAAGCAAGGTAGCAAAACTGTTGAGGAAACCTTTTATGCAATGCAAGAAACCATGGCTAGAGCTAGTGTAGTTGAACCCTATGAAGATACTAATGCTAGGTTTCTTAGAATATTGCACCCCGCCTTAGCTCATGAAATTGATTACTTTCCTTATTCTACGCCTACTGAACTTTTACATTTAGCTATGAAAGTAGAAAGGAATGCTAGATACAGGAGCCAAGGTGGTAGAATGCCGAGTGGGCAACCCCAAAGGTGGCGCCAAGGCCATGTAAAGCAGCCCCAAGGGAGGTTTGATGGCGGCTCAAGGGAGAGGGCAAGCCAACCCCAAGGGAGGAGTGAAGGCCGAATGCCTCAGGAGCCCATCGACAAGGGCGAGACGCCTATGTACGAGAGGAATTCGTCTAGGGCATCTACAGGCCCTAAAGGGAGTAATCCCAACTCTTGTACTCTTAAACCTATGTACATTCCTTGCTTTATATGCCAAGGTAGTGAACATGTTATGAATGATTATTGCCCAAATAAGAAAACTCTCATGATTAATCACCTAGGCGATAATGAATCTGAAAAGTCTAGTGATAAACATGATGAGCATGTTAATAATGATCAAGATCTTAGTTTACTTGCCTCTAATAATGATTGCATTGAATATGAGCATGATGATTCTTTGATTATGACTAATGTTTTGAGTGTTGAACCTATGTCTTTTGATAATAATCAAAGAGAAGATTTGTGTCATACTACATGCTTAGAAAAAGGCAACGTTTCTAATATGATCATTGATAGTGAAAATTGTTCTACTATTGCTAGCCCTGACTCGATTGAACATCCAGCCTTGAAAAAGGAAGAAAATTTGCTAGCCTTAGATGAAAACTTAAAGATAAATGAACAAGCTAGAGTGCATATTACGTTAGAACATATTGAAGATGATATGAACTATGATTTGTGCACTAATAAAGTTTCTTTTCTTGGTTTTGTAGAGAGCTCTAATGGACTACAAGTTGATGAAGCCAAGATCATAGCTATCAAGGAGTGGTCAACCCCTACAACAATCGGCCTTGAGACGAGCTTCCATGGACATGCGGTATTCGATCCAGGAGCTCGCGTGGATGCATTTGCGGAATCTTATGCGACCTTGGATTCGAGGTCGAATCCTTTTCAAGAAAGGGGGAATGATGCGGGACCATCCAAGACACCTTCGGACGCACGTGAGAATGATGTCATCATCAAGAGGAAGAAGAAGGCTCCACCTTGGGTCGTTCGTTTTTCGGTTCGTTCATGCACAGTTGACAGCTTTTCGACGTCTCAGTAAAATGAGTCGAACGGATTCAATATTAATCGGATTGGATTGTGCCATATCTTGTCGGAACGATGACGAAGAGATCTACAACTTTGTTGTTGAAGATTTTTCCAGATTCGAATTAGAGCTTGGCCGAAAATCAACATCTTGGAGCTGTCACTGTTTTTAGACGGGAATAAGAAAGTGCGCGGGCGTGCATGTGGGTGCGCGGGCGTGCGCGATGCTGCTGCTGGAATTTGGAAGCTGCTAGAGCCGACGTCCTTCTTGGCCAAAATGGCTTATTTCCTTGCGTTATTTTATGTGTTAATTAGAACCTTGATTAATTAAGTCATTTTAGGGATAATTTAAATAATTTTTTTTATTTATTATTTTTATTAGAAATCAGCCTTAGGGTTATATTAGACGGCTGATCCTTCCATTGTAACTCAGACGTCTCTTTTATGAAAATTTCAGTTTGTGTGAAACACAATTGAGAGAAAGTCAATCGACTCGAAGCGTGGCTCGTCGATTGCAACAATTGGTTATAGATCTAACTTGGTTTGGTTTGAGTTCGATCGTCAACCTCGCGAGAGCTTGGTGATCCTGGTAATCACAACTCCCCTCCTTGTGCCTCCAAGTTGTCCGCTTGGTTGTGTAAGGTTGTAGAGGCGGGCTTTATAGTCGTTGGTATTTGGTTCCTACCCTCTTAGGAGGCCTGGGGTCTTTGCCTCGTTCTATTTTAGTTCGAATCACCCATCTATCGGTCGTGTCTTGCTTTCAACTTCGAGTCTTTATTCTTGTTCATCGAGTTTTTGCTTCCGTTCTTGTCTTTGAGTCTTGATTGTCGAAGATCGGGCCATCCTACGGCTAACCCCGTATCAGGAAGCAAACCGGGTTGCGAACAGATTATCACATTTGGATCTTGCTTTCTAAGGGAATACCACACCTGACGACTTTATGCTTCGTAATTTCATCCGTTTGGATGCTCTTGGTATATAGGGACCACCTTATTGCTAAATTTTTTCCGGTTAAAAAAAATTATTAAAAAAAATGTTAATTTAATAAATAAATGGATGATTTTTGCTAATTCCCCTTATTTTTTTTTAAAAAAAATTAGGGCGATTGAAGTGAACCCAACACGTCCCTGCATCTGTGCGGTTGTGTCTAGTTCAAATAGATGATAGACACGGTGAAGTTGAAGTAGTGATGGGTTTTAAAACCCCCGTTTGTTTTTTGGTAGAGAAAGGTAATGATTACCTTTATGAATATAGTCCATATTTAAGTTAAGATTCATTGATCACTATTCTAATCATTCCCCTTCTTCTCCCATTTTTCATACAAATTTTTTATCCTTCTATTCCCTAATTTAAAGGAGGGTAACTAATACCTCTAGGATGAGCTAATAATCCCTCCCATTCTCTCATCCAAGCTCACAAAAAATGATGATCATATACATTTTATGTGTAAAATTTAATACCTTACCTTTCCATTCCCTTGTTATCTAAACAAACGAGCCCATCAATTTATAATACTAAAGGAGAAGTCGCCTAACCCATGTGGCGACTTCTCCTTTAAAGTAAGAATTTTTTTAAAAAAATTATAGGATTTGTTATTAATTGTTAAGATTTGTTAGTTAGAAAATTTCGTCATATATATATATATATATATATATATATATATATATATATATATATAGAGAGAGAGAGAGAGAGAGAGAGAGAGAGAGAGAGAGAGAGATGCGCTCCGGTGAAAACCAAAATTGCGGTAGAAACCCGTGAGGACCGGCTTTTTAGCTCGGTTCACTTGCTTTATAGCCCGGTTATGAATAGAACCGACCTATAAAGTCACAAATTTTAGCCCGATTCTGAATAAAATCGAGCTATAAAGTCACTATATAATTTTAAAACATTAGCTTTTTAGCACGATTTTTCGATTTGACCGAACTATAAAGTCATGTGTTATATTAAAATTGGAGTTTTTAGCACGGTTTTTAGGTTGAACCGAGTTGTAAAGTCACCGTGTGATTGAGGTTTTTAGCACGGGTTTCAAAAAAACTGAGATATAAAGTAGTCCTCACGGGTTTTTACCCCAATTTGAGGTTTTCACCGGAGTCAATCCCTATATATATATATATATATATATTAATTAGTAAGAATTGTTAATTAGTCGGATTTGTTAAGATTTGTTAGATTTTTTTGTTAAATTATCTTTTTTTTGTTAATTAGTAGGATTTATTATTAATTGTTAAGATTTGTTAATTAGTAGAATTTTTTTTTATTATCGGTGGCAAACGGAATAAGAGATATCAATTGAGATATTGATTTAATTTTAGATTATTTAGGATATGTCATATATATTTGCTAAAATAAAATATATTAGCTAATATGATCTTTTTATTATCAATCATTACAATAATTCATCTTTTATTTTATTTTTAGGCGATGAAAACTTTGATGGTAACAATAGAAAATTTCATTACTTGGAGGAGTTACTACCACAAAAACTAACCATCATGTGAATCCTATGGAATATCAATATATAATATTAAATGAGAAGTCATCTTAACCATGTGGCACCTTCTCCGTTTGTATATGTTTAATTGGTTAACTAATTAATTAATTTGATTTTCTTAATTAATATAAACAATAAAAATATTTACTTAATTATTAACAAACCACAAAATCAAAATCTCACATTTAATTCCTACGAATTATCCCGGATTTATTAAAATATTATTATAATAATTGATCCATATGATATCTATGTCAAATATGGTTATTGTTAAAAAGTGAAAAGAATATTGATTGTTATCTATGTCAAATTTGATCAGTGAAAAGAATACATATGGTTATAAATAAAAATTTATTATCGGCAAATCAACAAACAAATCGGCAAACAAGGTATCTATCCGATGAATATCTAAATTCAACCATAACAAGAACTAATTATCTTTTTTTTTTTCAAATTTCAAAATCTAAAGTAATTATATACTACTCTATCTATATAATAATTAACAATATTTAGATGTAAGGGGCATTTAGAGTTTAAAGTTTACTTACGATTTTTTTTATACATTTTTTAATACTAAATATATTAATTTAAAAAATAATCGCATAAAAGTGCGGGTACTAAACTAGTTGTTCCTTAAAGGGTTGAAAAATGATAACAAATAAGTTTTTACACATCCTTTCCATAGGATTCTAAAGTTTATTAAGTTGTTTCTTTAAGATCTTAAAATATAATGACGTATAAAGTAATTTACATATGTTCAAATTTTTACTCATGTTTCAATTTGAACTTATAACACATCAATTAAAATTATCTACAAGAAAAATATAATAGTAACTAAATTTATTTTTTACCTCACCATGAAAGGATCCTTGGTGACTAGATTCTAGTCATTGGTTGTTTTTTCCAATATAAAACAACCAAACTAAACTTGGGTCTTACCATTTTTGGGGTTGGAATCAAGAAATAGTCAAAATTGCATAGGGTTTCTACTTATAGGAGTTAGAAACGCCATACCAATAAACTTCCACATTTCTTGTGACCATCATTAGCCACTAAAATCAATCTCCTCACAAACTACCTTCTTCCACATTTGCTTGTTCTCTAATCAACAAATGCACAAGAATCCCTAACCAAACAACACCCATTGTATATCATCAACCTGAACAAGCACACCATGGCAAGCATGAACTATGTTCAGAATTCCGAAAAAGTCCCTTCACTGTCGCAACCGCCATCACATCCGCCCCTTGCGACCATCAGTGTGACCGATGTCCCTCTCAGCGAGTCGTCTTTCAGTGGAGACGGTAACGTGCCAGCTGCCCTTTTGCCTCGAACGAATGACGATAATGGTAGTGAAAACGAAGGGAGCCGTGCCCAAGATGATCAAAACTATGGTGTTTTTGGTAACACATTGACAGAACCAGTGGAAGACACCATAAAGAGGGACTTGTTTAGAATTGTAAGCAATCTTAAGCTTGTGGTGCTGCCTAACCCTTTCCGCGAGGACCCGGGAAAGGCCTTGAGAGATTGGGATCTTTGGGGGCCGTTCTTCTTCATCGTCTTCCTCGGATTGGCGCTTTCATGGTCTGCATCTATCGAAAAGGTATCCGTGTTTATATAAGATCGATTGTCAATACATGTTGATGTTGGTTAGGAGTATACCTAGATTAGGTACTGTCATAGTGTCATGCTATGAAAACTCTTGTAGTCTTGTGTTGTGATGATCAGGTTTAGGGCATTTGAGAGTTGGGTTATTTTGGGATACCGAAAATTTCGAGGCCGGGCATGTTAGGCTGTAAGATGGATCATATATGTTGGTAGGTCTAGTTAGGGTTCTAACTGATTTTCCCCTTTCATTGTTGGCTTTAGTCTGAGGTGTTTGCTGTGGCATTTGGTGGACTTGCAAGTGGTGCAGTTGTTCTGACTCTGAACATTGCTCTCCTGGTACTCAAATTCTTCTTTCTTTGTCAGGGTACCCTTAAATATTAGGGCAAACTGCACTACAAAAACCCAACTATGAAGGTAGTTGCAGAAAATAGCCTACACTTTCAAGGTTGCGAAAAATAGCACAAACTATGCGATGGGTTCGAGTAACAACACAATCATCAGTTTCAATGACTTTATTTTAACCTCCATATAATTTCACTTGGCATGTCATTGAAAGCGACGATTGTGCTATTTTTCGCAATCTTGAAAGGTCGGGCTATGTTCCACAACTACCTCCAGAGTTGGAGTTGTTTAGTGCAATTTTCCCTAAAAACTTGCGACTTCCTAAATCAGTTTCTTCTCATGAATCAACCAGGGAGGCAAAATAAACTTCTTTCAGAGCATGAGCCTATTAGGGTATTGCTTGTTCCCTCTGGATGTGGGAGCACTTCTGTGCTTGATGAACTTCAGTTTAATCCTCAAGATGTGGATTGTGATTGTGGCATTGGGTTGGAGCTGCTGGGCTGCTTACCCTTTCATGAGCACAGCAGTTCACCAAAACAGGAAAGCCCTCGCCCTCTACCCGGTCCTACTCATGTACGTTTCCATTGCGTTCTTGCTCATCGCTACAGCTTGATCCGTTTGGTCTAGTCGTTGTTGTATAGTTTGTAACTCTAGCTAAAGGTCAAATGGTAGATGGCATTATGGATTCAAAGAGTGCCCCCCGTTTTTTTTTTTTTTGTTGTAATAGAACTATTTTCAGTCTTACAAATGCCATTTTACAGTGATGAATAACAGTACATTACAATTATCCAGTCAAAAAATGTTCAAGAATAACTCCCTGTGATTAAATCTTGGAGGTGAAAGTATTATACCAGTTCAACTGCCATGCCCCAGTTGTCCTGTCAGATTTCAGATGTCACCTGTAGATGTAACAAGGCTCAGAAGCTCGACTCTTCTGTCGTCGGTCGCCTCAAAAAGTATCGCAAACTGTTTGCAACCACCTACACAATTTTTCGGTTTCCATTCTGAAAGTTAATATAGCAGTTCAAGGAAAGAAAATTATTAAAAAGAATAAGAGGATGAAGCAAATTTCTTACCAGTTGGAGTGGCTTTATCAGGGGTTTCCCCCTGTAGCTGACATGAAATTTTGCCTTGGCAAGCAACCCCTGCGGAGAAATGAACAATTTTGGTCTATATTAGCCCGAGAAAAAAAAGACTTGTGTAGGGTGTGGAACAAAAATAAGTACCACCAGAAAGTATCGAGAATTACCTCAGTGTCAAATTCTCCTGATTCAATTGCAACATTTATGTCAGTGACTATTCTCACAAGATCCACAAGTAAACCAGGGCGATCAGCTGTCTCCACAATAAGCAAGCTGCAAAAGCCCAAGAGACGTTATTAATCTCGGTGGCATATACCAGCTCTTGTATACACAATATTCTAATTTTCACATCTGAAAATTTCGGTTACTATGTCAGTTATGTGAAGAGGGTGAGGAAGGAATGAAAGAATGCAAGAGTTAATCTAGGGAAAAAGTATTTCAAACGCTGGTCATATTTCTGAGCATTATTATCCTAGAACAATATATAAAATACTTTAATTCACAAAAGGTACGCATCTAAGGATACCTGCGGTTTGGACCATCGTCAATAACTTTCACATGAGTTGCTATATCAACATCAATCTGAAAAATTGAAGGGTCAAAGAAAGATGTTAGACACATAAAAAATAACTGATTTGCAGAAACTGAAATTATTACATCAAAACATGCAAATACGGAGTAATAGATTTGGCATCATGCTAAATGATGAGGAACATGCTTGTGAAAATGGAGGACATAAAGGCTGCCAGAAGAGCAACATTGGACCTGTTGTTTAGGAGGCGTAATTCCAAAGGCAGCCCCCATGGCTAGCTGAGCACTTGACTCCTGCACGTCAAATGAACAGCAAATAATCCAAGTCATCTATATTTTCCAAGATATAATTTCTTGTGCATTAATGCATGTCTGAAGATTAATACCGGATGATACTCAAGCATATTGTTTATGATTGTTAAGCGGATCGCCTCCAGCAACTCAGGATCCTCAACCTTTCTTCCGGTATCGCTACAAATTAACCCACCAGGCATCCACAAACATCAGACTCATAATAATAGCATTATATACACATATCCCGCATTTTACAGTACATCTTACAAACAATATCAAGAAATAGGATATTTCCCAATTGTTGCAAAAGGGCTTTAGCATTTTTGGAAACGAGTAGCTCTATCATAATACATCTATCCAGCCAGCCAAAAGAAAAAGGTGTGAAGCATATCAGTGCAGAGGGCTTTTTTGCAGGGGTGGCAATTCAAATTTCAAAAGTCATAAAAAGAACAGCCAAAGGAAAGACGCTGGTCAAGTGATGCTAGGAGCATAGATCATACGCTCTAGTGATGGCAAAAGTATTGTGTTTCCCAGAAGAGTCCAGAAAGACATTTGCCTTGACCACATTCAGCCCAAGATTCTTGAGTGCACTCATCTGAAAGCAAGATTTCCAATAGTCAACAAGGACAAACAAAATGAAATGAGATGAGAAATACAGAAAATGAACAACGTGATAAAATGGTTAGAGTTAAACTGTAGTAACATACAGTGTCAAGAAGAGCACCAAGGCGGTCACCAAAAGTTATCTCCACCACAGTAGCGTCTGGATCTGAATCTAGGTCAATTATGACTTTTGGAGTAGGAACTTGATCAGTTTCAGAGTTTCCATCCTGCAATCAAGATTCAAAACATGTTTCATTCTTCCAGCTCAAATTGTGAGACAGAACAGAATAAGTACACCATCTATGAGCTGATGATATTTGAAGACAGCCATATAGGTGAATAGTTGATGAGTACCTCCACAGCCGTAGCTAAGGAAGCTCGCGGAATGATTGTGGTCATTCCCACTGAGAGTCTGATGGAAACCATACTCAAATTAAAATAACATAAAACTTAAACAATATTCTCAATTTCTACACAATTCAATCACATGGAGCACTGCGACGAATTGTACTAAGATATTTAACACAGCAAAATTAGTACTGACCACACTCTTGTATATGAGAAGAATCAGATGCATTTCACAAGTGTTTTAACTGAAAATAAATCACTGTATATTTCCAAAATTTTCAATACAAATGTGAACAAAAAAGAATTAAACAAGAATCTAGAGACAGTTTATCAAGTCATCAAAGTTCAACCATTAAGTCCAAGTGTCTGACCAATCCAAGGGAGTTGCCAAACAATCAATCATTTAGTTTCATCTGCCTTGCATCCCTGGTCTTATTTTATTTTATAGCATATAGTCAAAGTCTTTATCCAAACACCTCAATCATATCATCTTCAAGTTCAAACAGAAAATAGCAAAACTACTTTATGAGTTAAGATTCAACAAACAGATGCATACATAAGATGGAAATAACTGACTCCCAGCTAAAGGCCAAATAAATAGTCCGTAGTAATCAATTTCTTTCTAGTTTCTTGGTACAAAAAACACACCACAGATTCAAGCTTCTCAAGATAACAAGCCAAAATGAACATGAATAGCGAACTACCAAATCCAAAGTATAAATCCACCTGTGGAACTGATAAAAAAACAACTCCGCCTAAAAATGAAGAAAGCCCTATGAATTGATCAAGGGAAGAAGGTAACCATACTTTCTGATTTGAGGAACACAAACCCTGCTGACAGCAGAAAAGCCAAACACGCCCTTAGTGAAACGCCCAGCTGGTAAAAGGGTGCTTTCAACATTTGTGGGCAGAGCTTGAACTCCAAATCTCCCAGAAGCCATTGCCACAACCATTTTTCTGTTTTCCCACACAGATCGCAATGAAAATGAGGGAAATCAAGAAACCCAGAAAATTAAGAGCTTGCAATGAGTGAGAGGAGAGAGAGGGGGGGATTTTGGAGAGGAACCCGTGAGAGTGAAGGCGGGGGGGAAAAGCTAATGAATCAGCAATGTGGGAGATAATTGAGGAGATAAAGATGGGTATGAATGCCGTGGAGAGGAGTGATGATTGGCAAAGATTGAGCGTTGGAGAAGTAGAGGATGATGTTTTCCCACTCTCTCTCTTGTTTTATCCGCCATGAAAACGAGAGGAGGCTGGATTTTTGTGTGAATGAATGCGTTTCCTCGGTTGCCCATTACCTTCCTTCCTTTCTAAATTTCTTTGCCCTGCTTTTTTATTTTTGTTATTTATCGATTATTGTTTATAACTTACAAGTTACAACTTACAATAATGAATGAATTTAGCACGAATTTTACTTCCACTCTTGTTTTTTGTGATTTCTTTCTGGTTGATTTTTGAGATTTCTGGTTGGTGGCTTTATCGCCACTTGTATGATCTAAAAAAGAAGTTGAACAAATCGAATTGCTATTGCATCATTGTATCATTTTTAGTTATGTAATGGTAAGTTTCAGGCTTTTAATCCAATACTAATATATATAATTGGTTTTGAACTTATGATGCATTTTTTTAAAATAAAATATAACAAATTAATATTATTGGTAATATAAATTATAATAATTTTTTTAAAAAAAAAAGATAAAGTTGATTATATAAATAAAAAAATCATAAAAATCTTTCTCATAAAAGTATCTTAGAATTTTGTTAGAAAATTATTATTTTTAAAATTATTCTATATATATATATATTATTATATATAATAAAGTAGAAGTTTGTAACACAAAACATCTTCTCTTTAATCACAGTAGTATTAACCAATTAAAAAAATTTGTCTTCTTTTTTAGTTGTAATATTTTTAACAAAGCTTAATCCATATAATAATATATTTTAAACATAAAATTTTATCTAATTTCGTTAGATATTGATATATTTTTACAAGATTTTACCCATTTATTATATTCTACCACTTTTATTTTTAGCCGATTAATATTTTTATAAGCTAATTGTGCCTATACATTTTAAACTGAACATATAATGTATTATGTAGTTTAAACCAATATAGACTATATAGTGTATTATTATGCAGTTTAAAACCATATTGGTTTTTACTATCGATCTATCTATTATTATTATTTTTTTCAAAATATATTATTATTATGATTATGATTATTATTATTATTATTATTATTATTATTATTATTATTATTATTATAATAATAAATATAGGAATTTACAAAGAATTGGTGGGGAGCCGAGAGACAAGCTGGACCCCCACACCTTTAGCAATAGAAAACCCCACCCTAGTGAAAATATGAGCTGCATTATGAGCTCCTATATCGTGAGCTTGAGCAAATTTCTGGACCCTCTTTAGAAGGCCTATGGCGTCTGCCTCAAGTTCCCCTAAAGCAGAAAAAGAGAAGGGTAAGAACTCATAGCCAATAGCTTTACACTTATCTTGATATTTGACTCGCTTACGACGAGCCGCCTCGACCACCACACGTCCTGGAACAAAATCAACCATCCCAGATTGAGTCAAAGGGGATGACCCTGTCAAGTCAACACAAACATCCAGTCCTTCATCCCACGTATAAAGAAGCATGTCCGCAGGGCGGCCTAGTGTGTTGTGTTGTTCTTGTTGTGATGCAGGCCTCCTGTGAACGGTGTTTGATTTGCTGTATCCGAAGACGTCGTGGATTTGTGATCGATATCTGATGGCTCTTCAGAGTCCATAATCTGAGATGTTCGCTAGTATCCCCAGGGTTCTCTGTGTGCGTCCTCCGTTGGCGGATTGATTCGTTTGTCTTGTTGGTTTTGTTTTACGGTGTAGGATAGCTTGCACTTTTATTTACTTACGTATTTTCATTTCTGTTATTTGCTTCGGGTTTTTCTTTTTTGTCATTTGCTTTTGTTATTTGTTTTGGTTGTACATGATGGTTAGTCCATCTACCGGCTTGTCCGGTCTCTCTATTTCTCTAGGCTTGTCTAGATAACTGAATTATTATCCTGTTTAAAAAAAAACAGCCACCCAACCTTCCTTTTTATTTTATTTATTTTAAAGGGAAATCTCACAGCCCCTACTCAGTAACCCTAACTTGACACACAGTCTCTCGACCCTCTCTCGACCCAGTCTTCATTCACGACTTCAAGCTCTCTAGAGTCGATGCTCGGTGCTAGCCCTTCGCCGCCACACATCGACAGTTCACCATCACCATTGCCTTTCCCCACTGCCATCGCCCTTCAATTCACCGCCCTTCGATTCGACGTCCATCGCCCTTCAATTTACCAGTAGGAATCTCTCTCCTATCTCTTGCCACCGCCCTCGCCCTTCACCGCCGCCCATCGTCGTTGCCCATCGCCCTTCACTTTTATAACCTTTGATTTAATTGAATTAGGGTTGTGCAAGTGTGTAGAACCTGTGTTTTAAAAAAAAAATCAAGTGCAAACAAGGTGGCTGGACATTCCGGTCCAAACGGCCCGCGGACCGGAAAATTCGAGACCATATATCCCGGTCCTAGTTCGATCCCCAGACCATGTCTCCGGAGTTTCCGATCCATCAGTCTTGGAATAGACTGGAAATTCTGATCTGATCCTGACTAGAAGCCTAGCCCTAACTTCAGAGTCACATGGGGGACCCCCCCTCATTCCTCCAGTCATCCACCTCACCCACCATCCAACCTAACCTTTGTGCCACCCAATCGATGGCCCCTCCCAGGTCCGCATCCATCGCTACCTCCGCACCGTCTATCTAGAGTCCTAACAACAACTGTACATCGTGGAGGGTAATCGTCGTCTCACCCACTCGAAGAGAAACGAGTTCGTCTCTGGGTGATCGCGGGGCGGCCATACTGTTCACAATATATTTTTTTCTTTTCAAATTTGGTCACTATGTCACCACAAAAGTTGTAGAACTCAGAAAGAGCTTTCTATTGCATACTTATAATAGTCAATTGTACCACCGAGGCCTCCAAAAAGTGCATCATAAGTCCAGCTTGTCGGGCGACAATTTCTGTTGACTTGTTCTTCAAAAAGTGCATTATAAGTTCAAAAAGTGCATTATAAAAACATATTACAAGAAATTAGTGGGCAACCGAGATACTATCTGGGCACCCACTCCCTTAGCAATAACAAAACCAAGTCCAGTAAAAATATAAGCTGCAGCACGAGCTCCCGCATCCTGAGATACCGAGAATTTCTGAATCCGCTTAAGCAAGGCAACCGCATCTGTATCTAACTCCCCCAACGAAGAGAATGAGAAGGGTAAGAAACCATAACTAGTCGCCGTGCACAAATCCCGATACTTGACACACTTACGCTGAGCAGCATCAACAACAACACGACCGGGCACAAAGTCAGACATCCCAGACTGAGTCAATGGGGAGGACCCTGTCAGATCGACACACACATCCCGCCCCCTATCCCAGGAATAAAGGAGCAAATCCGTCGGACGAATGGGCTTATCATGCCCATCAACCAAACCGATATCAACCTCTTTACCGGCAGAAATCCCGGACCTGTAGCAGATATCCCGGACGAATGGGCTTATTATTATTATTATTATTATTATTATTATTATTATTATTATTATTATTATTATTATTATTATTATAAAGGAGAAGTTGTTTGTGCCGTGTCACGATTTCTCCTAGTGTTTTTAACCAATTGAATTTTTTTTCCAAGATTTTATCCATGTTTTTTTATATGAATATATTATATTATATCTCTTTTATTTAGTTGAACGTACCAATATGGAAAATATTATCTTATTTTTTTGTTAGGGTTAAGGTTAAATAGGTGACATATGCAATTCACATCAATCTATATAATCTATATAATATACTAAAATAGAGACTTGAAGTCTACTTTGGTGCAATTTGCATATTGATGTGCATGTTTTTGGCCATGTTTTGTGCTTATTTTCATTCCACATTCGGTCTATTATTTATGTTTTGGGTTGGGAATGTTAGGAATTTGTGTAGAATGTTATGAATTGCAAGACATGGAGGTCTACACGAGTTTGGTTTGATTTTGCAGGATTTGAAGGCAGTTTGAAGCAATTTCAAGAAGAAGTTCAAAGACACAGACTGCTCGATATCAACTAGACTTACTCGATATCGACCATCAATTATGAAGGATGAGAAAAGAGGAGCTACTGTAAAGAATGGTTGAAATTCGCCTCGGACTGTCGACCTGTACTCGAAATCGACCACTGCATTAAAGCACTCGACATCGACCAGTGCACTCGATGTCGACCAGTGCACTCGATGTCGACCAGAGAGGATTCTTACTCAAGAGCTAAGAAAGAAGAAGTTAGCATCGAACAGACTACCAAATATCGAGTGAAGTTGAAGATGCTCGATATCGACCACTCTCGTCGATATCGACCTGAAATGCAAAAACGACGGACGCGCATGGATAGATTCGAATCTTGAGAATATTATTATTCCACGATTTTATTTTATCTTTCCATATATTAGATAGACTTCTATAGTTAGGATTTATTATTATATTCCCTGGAGATCAAGGATTAGTTTTGTTATAAATTAAGGAGTAAGTTTTAATTACACAATCCAACTAGACATAATTTGAGTTCGAAGCTTTAGGATTTTCGGCGTTCGTACGAGAATTTGAGCACGAAGACTGTTGAGACTTTAAGGTTTTATTTAATTTTAATGCAAGTTGTTTATTTTCATAATATGTGTTTGCTTTCTTCTACCATGAGCGAGTAGTCGCTTTTCTTTTAGGGTCGGGGTGAGTCCGATGATAGCCATGTTTGTGTATGTGATGAGCCGCTGTTTTACATGTTTTCGTTCTCTTCTACCTTGTGCTTAATCCTTGAATGCGAATTTAAGGAATTCATGTTGTGAAACTTGAATAATAATTAAGGTTTTTATTCGAAAGTTTATTAACTCTATTTATAAAAAAGGTAGAAAACCCTTAGGTTAATTTATCGTGAGATATATTGATCTATTTGGGGATTTGGATGAGGATCTATTTCCTTGGTTAAGAAAGCATGCATCTTATTGTTCTTCATATGCACTTACATGGTTGTTGTCGCGGTGAATCCTAGCCTTGGAAGACCTTTTTAATATTGAATTTGAAACCCTAAAACCCAAGCCTTTTTGTGTGTGTGTGAAACCAAACAAACCTTTGAACTTTCTTGATCATCATCTCTTAAACCACCCTTACATTCTTCGACCTCTCTTGTCGATGTTACTTTACTGTTTGTTTTATTGCTCGATATCGACCACTCTAGCCGATATCGACTGCTACTGTTATTGCTCTTATATTGGTCGACGGTTTTCTGTGTCGTCCTGGTTTTGCACTGACTCGATATCGACCACATTAGTTGATATTGACCGCTTTGGTTTGCTTGTCTGTTTTGCAGGTTGTTGCTCGACGTCATCCACTCCTACCCGATATCGACCACTGATATGACTTGCTGCTGTTTTGAAGGTGAACATCGACTGTCCCTAATCGACATCGACTACATCCTAATCGACGTCGAGTGACTTCTAGTCAATATAGAGAGCTGATGTGAGACTACTAAGGAACCAATGACCCCCTTCCTCGTGGATCGAACCTGATTCATCTATACTCATTATACTCAACGAAGGAGTCTTGTATTTATTAGTTTGATCGAGTTGGTTTGCTTGTGTGGGCTTATTCTATTTTATTACATAGCAAGGACTCACCCTTAACACACATGTCTCATTTTCTAATGTAATCTCCCCTTGGTTATTTTTGACACATCAATTAATGATGATATAATATATTTAAGCCACATTAGACAATGACCTCATCTATTTTATTCATATGTTATCCTATGTGCCCATCTCATATATTAAGCGGTTACAAGATCTATATATCATTTTACCATGAATTATTTTATAAATATTGTACCTTGAATTATTTTATCTTTAGTCATTAAGATTGAATATTTTAGTTTAATGAGATTTCATTATTAATTAATTATCTATTGAACGATAAAATCTTATCATTAAAATATTTATATTAATTCTCAACCTCATATCTTAAATCATTACAAAACCTATTATTTTTTTACCACAATTAAAATTACAAAAGCTCATATCTTAAGTCGTTACAAAACCTAAGCCCAATCCCACTTTCATTAACTTAATTATTGCCGAATGGGATCACTTGTGTCAAAATCTCCTGCCCCCTGAATGTCCCTCCTTACCAACAGAATTTAAAAAAAATTGAAAAAAATAAGAAAAAGGGTAAAGGGAGAGAGATTATGTAAAAAGGGACAGGGAGGGGATATAGATTTTAGCACAGTGGACCCTCACTTAATTATTGGTGGAGGCCATCACGGAGCATTTCAAATCAGTTTATCACCTACCTTTACTTCTACAGAACGCGATAAATTCGTTTCATATTCTATTTAATATTTATATTTTCAATGTTATTGTACATATTTTATTGTTTATGGTAAACTCTTTGTGCTAGTGGGTGATATTTTTTTTGAAGTGTAGTGTTAAATTCTTGCATAATTGTGGTTCAACCTTGCAGTGTTGCCCTCCTGGCTCTATGCTATTTAGGCTAGTGCTTTGTCCTGTTGAAGTTTTGGTATATTTTTTTACATGTGTATTGTGGTGTTTTTTTTATCTTAGTTTTCTATAGCATGGTTCACCCGGTTACTACACCCTCGGTGTGGGTTGATGGCCAGAGTAGTGGTCAAAGTGGAGGTCACTTGAGGAAGTTTCAAAATGAGTCTTCTCAGTTGAGGATATGGTCTTGGAATATAGAGACTTTCACTGGTAAGTCAGTTGAGCTAGTCAAGATTCTTCAACAACGAAAGGTGGATATTGCTTGTATTCAAGAGTCTAAGTGGGTGGATACCAAGGCTCTTGTGATTGGTGAATGGCGAGACCCTCCCCTCGAGAAATAAAAACAATCAAGAATATCTTTAAAGCCACGTCCGGACTAAGAAAAGAAGAAAGGGTGCACCGTACCATATGAAGCAATTACCATATGCGGATGAAACTTTCAGCTTGTAAGAGTCACGAGGTGGCACGCATGCCCTCCTCTCACATGTCAAAAAGGACACGACACATAGCATCTGCCCTGGGACAATTGTCATTCAACTATAGTGACGTGTCCAGAGAGTCATAACGGACATGTCTATAAATACCAGGGCCCTGCCCAGTAACAATATATGGGCTTTTTAGAGAAGTGAAGAGAGAACACGGTATAGAAGCTAGATCTCATCTGTGTCCGTGATTACAAGTCACCAAAACGTCGCACACAGCAGTGGGTAAATTAATCTTTCTTCGACTCGAACTGATTATAAGCGACAACTAATCGATGTTGAATGTTCAGTCATTATGGAGATGGACTAGTTTCTGCTCTTTTTTCTTTGATTAGCCTCGAGGAACCTAACGATAGGAAGAGGAATAAATTATTTCATTCATTCAAATAGGTTCAGCGGCTCAGGAAACGATATGCATGCATCTTGATGCTTGATATCTCAGGTAAGACCGTTGACCAAATAATAAAACAATCTTGACTGATCCGGGCCCCCTTTTAGGTGGGGATTGTGAGATTTAGGTTTCATCAGTGAAAGTTATGGTAATTCAGAGCTGATTGACGCATGAATGGGGTGGGTATCATCGTTGGAGAGAAGTTGATAAACCATGTTGTTCAAGATGCCTATGGAGGGTTCAGATATGATGTCAGGAATGACAATGGTAGTGTTTTGATGGAGTTCGCAATGGCTTTTGGTTGTGTTATCTGCTGAAGGTTCGATAAAGTAAAACAAAGTAATAAAGAAATACTCTAGAAGGGGGGTTGAATAGAGTATGCCGTTTTTTCGCAGATAGTCTCAAGACTTTTGAAGCTCGTGCAAAACCCTTTGAGATTAGACTTAGTCTTTTCTCTGAAAACCTGAATCACAAAGTTAAACAATCGAACCAAGTGCGAAAATAAGGTGAAGCAGTAAATAAAGGACTCGATGAGTTGTTTATGAGGTTCGGCACGAACTTGGCCTACGTCCCCGCCTAGGGTTCTTCCACAACCCTAGGATTCAACCGGCTTTTATTGATTCACAAGACCTAGGATCCTAGTAGCTCACCGAGAAGCCTCTCTCCTATACAATTGCAATCTAGTCAACTCACGTTCCCTTGGAGTCCTAGACCAATCTAGAAGAGCCCCACCTCTCTATGCTATCTAGTATAATCCTCTTACACTTCGTGAATCAATCGCCTAGTGTTCACTTCCTGAGTTATAAACTCTCGAGTATAACACTCTCTCTGAATATATCCTATAAGCTCACTGTGTATCTCTCAAATGCTTTGAAACAAAATATAAGACTCTTAAGAACAAGCAGAGAGAACACGCTGAAGAGAGATCGTAAATTTGAGGGCTGATTGTGCAATGATATTCGTGAATGTACGTCAGTCCTCTCTGTCTTCTTCATCTCCTTTATATAGTGAAGATCATCGGCGCCACTTGAGGAAGGAATCTTCTCCAACGGCTAGGCTGATCATGGCTATCTTCGAGATCTTCTATACTTGGAAACTTTTGAGCCATGATCTCCGATTGTGTCCTTCTTCACTTTTCGACTTTGGAAGGAGATAATATTTGAAAAACTTCCTGAAATGTTAGAATATAATATCTGGAAGCATATAATAAAATAATATTCGAGCATAATAACATAGAGAACAGGTTTTGTGTTTCATCAACACAACTGTAGCTTCAAGACCTTTGACACAAACTGTCTGTCAAAGCCTTTGAAACTAATTCCGATTTTCATTAAAGGAGTGGAGTTATCAATCTCCCCCTTGATGAAAGACAAAACCTGTGCATCCCTGCAACTTAGTCAAGCAGATATATTATAAGGCAAAATCGGACTAAGTACCTGCATGAGTTAGACAAATGTTGGATCATAAGTTTTCAAAGTCAACGAGAAATATCCAACAAAGTAAAACTCCAAGACCCTTGGTTCACATCAGTTTTAAAGTCTAAACCATCAAACCATCTCCCCCTTTTTGTCTTTCAACAAAGGGAGGAGTGTGAAAACAGTCACCAAAACAATTTCAAAATTCAAACCAAGAGCCGTTCGAATCTTAACAATTAAGGCAAGAGATGTTTATCCGATTTAAAAAATTTCCACAAATAAGAATATAATCGGATAACCACTACTACATTAAAGCACTATAGTAGCGACTAAAAACCGCTACAAGAAATAGAAAAACCGCTCCTTAAAGGCTAATGTGGCGGTTTTACAAGCGCTACATCAGCTGCCGCTACTTTAGCTCTAAGGTGGCGGTTTTTGTGGCTATTGTGGCGGTTTGTAGTTTGAAGTGAAAAAGCGCTACCAAAAGTGAAATAACCGCTACATTGTAGCGGTATAATGCAGCAGTTTCATATTTCAATCACAACAGTTTTCAAAGCATAAGGTGGCGGTTTCTATAATCAAAGGGATGGTTTTATGAACCTAATGTAGCGGTTTTTTAAGCTTTTTATCAAACCTATTTAGCAGTTCATTTTATAATATGAAATTACAAATATTATAAATAAATATAACTAAAGCAATCAAATAAGAATTATAGAATAAAAAGTATACTTTAATACATCTCATCATCAAAATGAAAATACAATAATGTTTATTGTTAAATAATATCATTTATATTAGTACATAACCATATGATAATTTATCAATGCTCGTAGAATGAAACAAAACATTATATAGTAATACAAACTAAGTCTAAGTACACTCAAATAAAGTTGTCCCGCATGTTTAGCCACTTCTTGGGTCCAAGAACACAGCACACAACAACAAAGTTTCTCACATGTTCATCCACTACCCTTTTTGTTTGAAGTCTCATCATTTGTAAGTTGTATTATTTATCGTCTTCGCCAATGGTATGAGCTCACTGCAAATTGATAGAGATAAATAACCAATCTTCATCATATGAATCTATAAATAAAGCACATAAGCATATGAAGTTTGTTGCCAAGAGGGATGACACTGAAGATATGCATATCAAGTACATCATGTAATTAAAGGAATCCAAATTGTTTCTAAAAAAATCACAATCCAAATTTAATCTAAGTACATCTTTTGATGAGATTTAGGCTGAATCTCATCCAAAAATATCATAAGCCTAGCCTCTAGTCAATTAGTTCAAAACAGGATATGAAATGTTCAGTCACAAAGTTCACAAAACAAATTTTATAGAATGCAATGTATAATGAACCGAGTGGAGAAAAAAAGAGCATAAAAACTATAGAATTAGTAGACTCACTCCGTTTCCCTAACATTTACATCTATCATTCAACATGGATGAGAAATCCCTTGTTTTTTTATGTCTACTACCACTTTTGGTCATTTTGATAACTACATCCTTTTTTCAGAATAAATGAGTCAATGTATCCTAAATTTAGAGTTAAAAGAATATAAATGGCGTATTAAGATAAGTGAATGATATATACTATGTTTAGGTTTTTTTTATCAAACAAATCTTAAGATCCAAAATGGTTGATGTCCTTGGAAGCAATGTTAATGCTTATATATCTTAATGCTTACATGCTAACATTAAACTAGAAGAGGCAATTGGAAAATGGAATGCATAGTTGGTAAGGACACATAATATAAATAGCTTTGCATTAAGCAATTACCGGAAAAGTTCCATGTCAAGTCTGGATCCCTACTCTCCAATGTTTTAAACTTGCTCTTTTCACCATGGTCCTACTCTTCGGTCTTCACATATATACCTCAAAACAACCCAAGATACATCGACATAAATCAAAAAATTTTCTTCTACAAGTCCACGTTACATAAAAAGTAAAAGAATACTTGTAAAAATAATCAACAACTTATGAAAACACATGGTGGAGAAAAATGATAACATATATGACAGATGGGGAAGTAGAGTCGATGAAAAAAGATGGCAGTGGAAGGAGGTAGTATCTTTGATTGGTTAACTTAAATATTCCGCGTTTTTTTAAATATGCAACATTAATAGTAGTATGCAAAAGACTTTTATAAATGGCCAATCAAGCAACATATGTAGTGGATAAGCTCACTACCTTAGTTTCATCAAAAAAATATTATGTAATAAAACAGGACATATGATCCCTAAAATATATTTTTTTCACTTCAGTTTATATTGTACAATAGAACTAGAAAACTCATATATGCAAAAGGGCTTTCACTTGGGAAATATATTCCGATCAAGGTAGCAATGAAAAAAATACAACTCCCAATGCAATCATTAAAAAATAGGATGAAATAAATTTAATTAGGATTTCAGTTTGAACATAATTTCAGTTTGAGCATAATTTAATTAGGATTTTGTTAAGCATGGATAAAAAGAAGGATTAGGAGTTGTAAAGTAAGAAGTAAGAAAATTATCATGACTAAAATGGACTTCGTATGCCCAAATGAATATCTAGGTACACTCAACTTATAAGGGTTTAATGACGATATTTTGATGAATTAAACAAAGTACATAATTTCCAAGCAAACATTTTAAAAAAAAGATCTGAGCTCAATTTCCCATTAAAGATAGCCATGGTAAATGTAGTGCATAAGGAAGGATACTGACATAAAAGTTCGAAAGAAGCTAGATTTATGGAAAAGCTTGGAAAATGAGCATCTAATTTTATAGCAAAACTATGTTTACTGAGCTGCCCGGATAAGTTGATAGAGGCTAATTATTTTATGATGACAAGTTAAAGTGCTAACCCCCAATTTATGTGTAGTAACGTCCATGCCTCTTCTCAAGATTGAGATTCTTTTAGGAATTGAATGTGCAGTTCGAACTAAAGCTAAAAATACCACCACTCTACATCATCTAAACCTCAATAAATTTATGAGACACTAAATTGTATGAAAACCCCATTTTCGACTCCCATAGTTCACAAAGTGTGAGATTAGATAGATAAAAAATCAATTGCTCGGAATTACATAACACCGTATATGCTACTCTACCAGTTGATTTATTGAGATTTTTAAAGGCAACTATAAGTCTATAACAAGGGATTTCTTTTCTATCTCGAAAATGTCAGAAAATCTCCAAGCAAGGAAGCTAAAACATGTAAAGAAAAGAATCGTACAAAGCTCAAATCCTTGCCATAAAAATCACCAAACATCTTCAGATGTTTTCTACCAAAATTCAAGCATCATTCAACTAATTTTAATAGTAAACAATAGACCACTAAGCTGAAATTCGAAATGGTATTGGACATTGAAATCAATAATCAAGTCAATTCTCAAAACCCTAGCAACAAAGAAATAAATCTAAAAGCAAAAACAATTGGTACTTACCTGGGACTAAAATCAACTTACAATTAGGAATCAAAATGTGAATGCTACACAGAGTTATCGATTTAGAACAAATCAACCCCAGTATTCAAAGAGGGGAAAGGGCTCCTAGTTGAGGCTGGGGCGGCTCCTTTGCTGGCTAAGCTTCGACGTCGTTGGGTGAAAGCGAGAACATATCCTTTACTTGCTCCCGGTCACAAATGGAAACGTCGATGTCGCCTAACAAGGGAAGCTCCGGATCTGAAGTGGAAAGGCCGGCGTTTCTCCTCTTAGGTGAAGAGAGAGACCTAGACAGAGGAAGATGAGAGATCGAGATTTCCACCATGAGAGATGGAGATATGAGATTAAGAGAGGGCCAGGAAAAGGAATAGAGGTCGGAGCTCTCGAGAGATTGGGTGAAAATGATGGTTGAAGGAGAAGCAGGGAGTGGTCGAGATGTGGTGAGAGATGACAAAGAGAACGAAGGAGATGGGAAGGAAGGATCCGGAACAAGGGGTCAAGCGGCGCTCGGTAAAAAGAATATGGTAGGGTTTCTTTTACACCCTGTTTGGATTAAGGGATTTGGAAGGTTTATTAGGGAAGGGAAGTGAAGGGAAAATAGATTGATTGTTTGGATGAGTAGTTTCTTTTAGAAGGGAAGAGATTGGTTGGAAAAGGAGGAGGAAAAAACGTGGGATTTGAAGGGATTTGAAACTCCATCAAAATAGTGGAATCTCATAAGAAAGTGTGAGAGAAGATTTTTTTAAAAAAAGAAAAAGGAAAAATATGTAATTAATTAACACTACTAATTCAATAAAAATCCCTTCAATTCCACCCAAACAAACAGGATATACATGTTTCCCTTCCTTTCCTTCCCCATGATAACCAAATGGCAAATCTTAAAAAATACTTCATTTCTCTTCTCTTCTCTTCCCCTCTCTATTTTCTCTTCACTTCCTTTCTATTAATATTCCATTTGCCAAACACAGTGTTAATATCCTCCGAACCCTAAAATAAAACGCTAAACAGAGAAACCCAAAACCGCCACATTAGGTCCCAAAATATGTCACATTAGGTCTTTGAAAACGCCACATTAGACCTTAAAAACCGCCACACTAGATAATCAATCAAACCGCTACATTAGGGTTGTAAAAACCGCTACTATAGATCTTAAAAACTAAACATATCCGCCACTTAAACCGTTATAAAAGCTTAAACCGCCACCCAAACCGCTACAATAGATTTAACCGCTACAGATCAGCGCTACATTAGACCGTTACTGTAGTAGTGAACATGCAATAATAAAGATTTTCCCGAAAAATAAAATAGGTAAAATATAGAGAAGGTTAAAATCCATTAAAGCAATATTTGATCAAATATCTAAAGAGATACCAACAAAATATCCGGTCCGTTATATGTACTCTACTATTCAGTTCACAACCTTTGAAATGAGGTTCAAAGATCTTGACACCGAGTAGAATTTATCTTTCGTAAAGGGAAAGCTCCCCCTACGAAAGTGCATCCTTGTTAAGCATTCCAATCTCACGTCTAATGAAGGTGAACCTGTCCTCTGCCAAAGGCTTAGTAAAAATGTCAGCCCATTGATAATCAGTTGAAATAAAAGATATGGACACATCACCTTTTTCGACATGGTCTCTAATGAATGATGCCTTACATCAATATGTTTGGTTCTTGAATGCTGAACAGGATTCTTTGTAATGGAGATGGCACTTGTATTGTCACACTTAATGGGAATGCCTTTGAGGTTGATGCCAAGATCTCGCATTTGTTGAGCTATCCAAAGGATTTGGGAGCAGCATGCTCCAGTTGCTATGTATTCGGCTTCTGCAGTGGATAGGGCAACTGAGTTTTGTTTCTTAGAATGTCAACTGATCAAAGATGCTCCTAAGAATTGGCAACATCCTGATGTGCTCTTCCTATCCACCTTATAGCCTGCAAAATCTGCATCAGAATACCCGATTAGTGTAAAATCTTTTTGCTTTGGGTACCATAAGCCAAGCTCCTTAGTGCCATTGAGATATCGAAAGATCCTCTTCACAGCCACGAGGTGAGATTCTTTAGCAGTGACAGGCCTAAGGTCGTTATGCCAAATCAAAGTAAATTCCTAAGATGCAAACTATAACAAGTATAGTAGGTAAGTTAGGGTCGAACCCACAGGGAAACAGAATCAATTGTAAGAGCAAGTATTATTACCCAAAAGTAACCGATTCAAGGGGGAGTTTTGTGTGTAAGCAATGGTGACAGAACAAGTTGCAATAAGAGGTTGCGAATATATGATGGAAAAGTATCACACCAGGTAATTATCCGCACAACAATTGAGATGGTTCATCATCGCATTCTATGAATCTCAAGTTCTAATGTCCAGTAATTGTTCTCAATTCAGATCGTGTAATAGCTTTTAGTCCTACCAGTCCTAAAAGCACTTATCACCAAATTACAAGGGAAAACCTTCACCAAATAATAAAGCAATAGCATTCAAGCATGAATTATAATGAGATACAAGCGATTCTAACAACCCGTTAAAATAGCTTGCAATCGAATCTCCTTCACAATCTACCACAAGCAACCCGCGTATGGTGATTGTGTTCGCTACAATGAATCTACAACCCCAAACCTGGAATTGGAAACCCTAGCAATATGACTAGTATCGATAAACCTAGGTGATCAATCCAGATTAACCAATAATAAGCAATCAAGCAATAAGCTCAGGAGATCGAAACAATTAACAAAGGACGAACAAGAGTAGAATACTCACAACCAAATCAATTGAAGGCTTCAAAGAACCAAGTGTAACAAAGGAGAGTTAGTGAGATGAACAAAAGGGAAAATACGTCTCTGAAAAATAACCTAATTCCTCTCTTGCCTTCTCGGCCTATATAAACTAATTAAGTCGGGTTTAACATCCCGTAAAAATATAATATTAAAACTAATAAGATAGGGAAAATCGGATAAGAATCCGACTCCAGGGACCGACGCGGGCGCGCCAGATAGCAGCGCGGGCGCGCCAGCCTTTGACTTGTTTCTTCCATCTGGTGAATCGACGCGGCCAATTCCTCCTAGCAGCGTGGGCGCGCCGATGGCAGCGCGGCCGCGTCAAGTGACAGCGCGGGCACGTCAGCTTCACCAGATTCCAGCTACTTCCGAATTTCTTCAAAGGTTCCGATTCGATCTGCAAGATAACCACAAATTTGCGCAGAATCCGAACTCTTCTAGAATAATCATAAGATGCAATTTAATAACAAAGAACGAAAGAAATGCAACTTATCTAAGCTAAAAATGTCTATAATGCCTATCTAATATATGCATTATCAAATTCCCCCACACTTAGCCTTTGCTTGTCCTCAAGCAATGATAGAATGAACATGAATCAATGTATCCCACAAGAAATCCCTTCAAATTTCAATCCTTATCAAAAAGCAACATTATAGCAGGTGAACACACAAACCAAGCAAACAAACGTCATAGCATGTATTTTAGTGATCAAAGCTCAAAAGTAGACATCATCCAACCTCACCAGAGATATGTGTTTCACTCATGTGTTTAGGCTTTTAAGTACAATTCTCAACTCAAACCATTCATGCACTAAACTCATAGACATTGACCACCATATCACCAATTCTCTACCGAAATGTCATTACTTGCGGGACACAATAAAGAAAATAAAATGCAATACTTTTTTTTTCTTTTTTCTTTGGTTTTCTTTTCTCTTTTTTTTTTCTTTTTCTTGTCTTGGTGCTTCCTTACGCGAAGCGCAAACATGGGTGTCATGAATGGCCCCGGTCTATCAACACCTCAACCTATTAATATGAAGTCCACTTGAACACCTTTTGACGCAAGTTGCAAACATGGGTGTCATGAATGAACCTGGTTACTCAATGATCAAGCTTTCTTTCCTAGTGGATAGTTTTCAACACCTTTTTGCGCGAATCATACCCATGGGTGTCATGCGTAGACCCGGTTACTCAGTGCATCAACCATTGCCACCTTATTCACTAAATATGCATAAAATAAAAAGACTCAAAATATAAACATAAACTCCGCAAGCAACAAACATGTGCATCGGTCTTCAAAAAGAGATACTGCAGTCAATACCAAGAGGTAGCAACACTAGGCGAGTAATTCACACAATTGAGCAAAAGAATTCAAATAAGGCCAAACATTCTCACAGGGTCATGTTTTTAGGACTTCAATCGTACTTTAGCTCAATCATACATGCTCAATTATATTTGCTAGCTCACGTTCCACAAAAATCAAATAAAGACAATAATCAAAACATCCAGAACTCCATGGGATTTTTATGAATCATGCTTGAAATTTAAAATAGAGGACAAACTAAGCCAGATGGGTATTTGAATAACACATATGTATGAAATGCATGCTCTATTTTTGGATTTTTTTTTTTTTTGGATTTTTTTTTTTAAATACGAAAATAAACAAAAATTAATAAAAATGATTAACGAAATTAGACATGATGAATAAATTTAAATATGATCTCCTATATGCATCTATATATAGAATTCCTCTCCCCCACACTTAAAGTTTTCATTGTCCTCAATGAAACAATAAAGACAACAAAAGTAAACCAAATACAATCAGGGTGAAGGAAAAGAAAAAAAAAGAAAAGAACGAAAGACTTACCTCGGGTTGCCTCCCGAGAAGCGCCTTTGTTTCAAGTCGCTGGCTCGACTAACTGGCCCTTGATTGGCCTAGGTTCCTCCACCAGGGTCACCAACACCAGTCATCTCATTGACAAATGCGGGAACCCTTGAAAGGTGTAACTTTCTGTCCAAGCTGTCATCCCAAACATAGTGGTTCGCTTCTCTTCGAATCTTCTCCGTTTGAGCATTGGTATGATCTGGAGGAGATTCCCCACAAACTAAATAGTTTACAATGTCCCGGTACCAAGGGTTTACAGAATGAAGTCCTAGAACGGACTGAGATGGGCTGAGAAGTAATGGCGTGGGCGCGTCAGGGAACGACGCGGGCGCGTCGGAGGTCAGCGCGGGCACGTCAGGGAACGACGCAGGCGCGTCAGAGGTCAGCGCGGGCGCGCCAGACTCCGGCGTCCTTTTGTGCTCGATTCTGTATAATGTGTCATCCGGAAACGTGCCTAAGATGGGTTTCTGTGACTCCGGCTTGTCCTCCTCATTCACCAATCTGCTTAAGTGGTCAGCCACCAAATTCTCCGCTCCTTTCTTGTCCTTAATCTCCACATCAAGAGTGCAAAGATGACTAGGGCGTTGTTTGAGTTCAATTTCAGGTGCCTGCACAACAGATGGAACAAGCACTTCACTTGGAGTCAGTAGATTGGGGCCAATGCCCAAAAGAGTAGGGGACTTACCTTCTACATCCATCTGGGCTGCTAATTCCTGCATGTTAGATGAAATTGAAAAATCTGTATAGGACTCGTCAATAGCATTCTCAATAATTGACTGCAACTCATCTTCCCTAGACATATCAAATAGATCTTGAGCTAATGGTTCAATCACATCAATAGAGCACAGAGAATGGTCATTAACAGGATGTTTCATAGCCTTGTATAAATCGAATTCAACCTTTTTTCCATCAAATTCCATTGTTAGTGTCTCAGAAACACAATCAATTTTTGTCCTAGCTGTTTTAATAAAAGGTCTACCTAACAGAATAGGCGCATCATGCTTATCATGTTCCATATCCAGGACAAAGAAATCTGCAGGAAAAATCAGTTTATCGACCATAACCAAAACGTCTTCTACTACTCCTTTAGGGTATTTATTAGACCTGTCAGCTAGTTGCACAATTACTCCAGTTTCATGCAAAGGTCCTAAATCTAGTGATTTGTAAAGTGAGTAGGGAAGCACATTTATGGAAGCACCCAAATCAAGCATAGCTCTATCAAATTTTACATCTCCAATGACACAAGGGATAGTAACCATACCTGGATCAGCGCACTTTTTCGGCATTCTCCTCTGAAACACAGCGGAGACTTGCTCACTTACTTTCACTTTCTTTTTTCCTTTCAGCTTCTGATTTCTCCTCACCGTGCAAAGCTCCTTCAAGAACTTGGCGTACTTGGGCACAGTTTTTAACATTTTCAGCAGAGGGATGTTCACCTGACACTTGCTAAATGTCTCGAAAAGTTCTGAATCCTCGATTATCCTCCTCTCTTTGAGTGCCTCAGGGAACGGAGGTTTTGGTTTCTCCGACCCGAGAGGGGGAAAATCCGGTCGCACATATGTATCGACGTAGGGCTCAGATTCGGGCGAGATCGGACTCGACGTGGGCGCGCCAGAACTCAGCGCGGGCACGTCAGGACTCGACGCGGGCGCGTCAGGACTCGACGCGGGCGCGTCAGACTGTGGTGCGGGCGCGCCAGTGTTGGGCGTGGCCACTTCAGTGTTGGGCGTGGCCACGTCGGAGACCTGCGTGCTTTTCTCCTCTTCTTCCTGACTTTTCAGCTCTTTTCCATTCCGAAGAGTTATAGCACTGACGTTTTCCCTTGGATTGACCACCGTTTGAGATGGTAGACCCACTGACGTCTTCGCCTCTATTCTCGTGATTGCTTCAGCCATTTGCCCCATTTGTTTCTGTATATCTTTTATGCTCGATTCAGTTGTCTGAACATGCGCAGTGAAGTGCTGTGTCAGGGTATTGAGCATGGACTCAGTAGATGGAGCGTTACCCTGCTGCCTCTGATTGTAGGGAGGTGGCTGTTGCTGATGTGGTTGGTTTGGTGGATCCCTCCATCTGAAATTTGGGTGATCCCGCCACCCTGGGTTGTAGGAGTTTGAGTAGGGGTCATGTCTGGGTCTCTGAGGTCCATTTCCACCTAAAACACTTACTTCAGCGGTGTCTTCCTGGAGTGTAGGACACGCATCAGTTGGGTGGAAGTTATCACCGCAGATTCCACAAGCCTTGAGTTGTTGAGGAGTCCCTTGCAGAGTGAGCCTCCTAACCATATCCTTTAATTCAGCAATATCCTTGGCTTGGTTAGAGTCTACCGAATTGACTCCTTTCCTTCTGGTGGACTTCCCAAAATTTCTAGTCCCCTCAGCCATTTCCTGAATCTTATCCATGGCCTCCTCTGGCGTGGCATTCAGAATATTTCCTCCGCAGGCGGCATCAATCATCCTTCTATCAGATTCCAGCAATCCCCCATAGATGTATAGGACTAGGTCCTTCGTGCTGTAGCCATGGAAAGGGCAATTCGCACAAAGCTTCTTGAACCTTTCATTGTAATCATAGAGGGTTTCATCATCTTCCTGCTCTATATTGCTGATTGCCTTCTTCAAGGTGTTCTCCTTCTTAGCAGGGAAGAATTTCTCCAGGAAGGCCTTGTGGAGCTTAGGCCAAGTATCGATGCTCCCTGTAGGAAGGCTGTAGTACCAGTCATCCGCAGCATCGACCAGCGTGAACCCAAAAGCTCTCATCTTTATCTGTGCTTCGGTTATATTGGCTGGTTTCATGCTCATGCACACATTATGAAACTTCCCCATGTGCTTGATGGGGTCTTCTCCAGCCAATCCATGGAATTTGGGCAGTTGATGAATCAGCCCAGACTTTAGCTCAAAATGGTTGTCATCCCCTATAGCAGGGATTGTCACAGCAGGTGCCTGCTGTGTGATGTTTGATGCTGTCAGCTGTCGCAGCGTCTGATTTGCATTTCCAGCCATTGGATCAGGTTGTTGGGAATGTTGGTGATGTTCTCTATGGCGGCGGTGGTATGTCCTGTCTATTTCCCAATCAAAATCAAAAAGATGGGGATCAGTAGCACGAGTGCGAACCATGCAAGAGGTTCGCGCCCAAACAGGTAATAAGACAAACAAGAACAAAGATAATCCGTTTCCCCGGCAACGGCGCCAAATTTGACAGGCCTAAGGTCGTTATGCCAAATCAAAGTAAATTCCTAAGATGCAAACTATAACAAGTATAGTAGGTAAGTTAGGGTCGAACCCACAGGGAAACAGAATCAATTGTAAGAGCAAGTATTATTACCCAAAAGTAACCGATTCAAGGGGGAGTTTTGTGTGTAAGCAATGGTGACAGAACAAGTTGCAATAAGAGGTTGCGAATATATGATGGAAAAGTATCACACCAGGTAATTATCCGCACAACAATTGAGATGGTTCATCATCGCATTCTATGAATCTCAAGTTCTAATGTCCAGTAATTGTTCTCAATTCAGATCGTGTAATAGCTTTTAGTCCTACCAGTCCTAAAAGCACTTATCACCAAATTACAAGGGAAAACCTTCACCAAATAATAAAGCAATAGCATTCAAGCATGAATTATAATGAGATACAAGCGATTCTAACAACCCGTTAAAATAGCTTGCAATCGAATCTCCTTCACAATCTACCACAAGCAACCCGCGTATGGTGATTGTGTTCGCTACAATGAATCTACAACCCCAAACCTGGAATTGGAAACCCTAGCAATATGACTAGTATCGATAAACCTAGGTGATCAATCCAGATTAACCAATAATAAGCAATCAAGCAATAAGCTCAGGAGATCGAAACAATTAACAAAGGACGAACAAGAGTAGAATACTCACAACCAAATCAATTGAAGGCTTCAAAGAACCAAGTGTAACAAAGGAGAGTTAGTTCTCCATAGGGTTTGTGAGATGAACAAAAGGGAAAATACGTCTCTGAAAAATAACCTAATTCCTCTCTTGCCTTCTCGGCCTATATAAACTAATTAAGTCGGGTTTAACATCCCGTAAAAATATAATATTAAAACTAATAAGATAGGGAAAATCGGATAAGAATCCGACTCCAGGGACCGACGCGGGCGCGCCAGATAGCAGCGCGGGCGCGCCAGCCTTTGACTTGTTTCTTCCATCTGGTGAATCGACGCGGCCAATTCCTCCTAGCAGCGTGGGCGCGCCGATGGCAGCGCGGCCGCGTCAAGTGACAGCGCGGGCACGTCAGCTTCACTAGATTCCAGCTACTTCCGAATTTCTTCAAAGGTTCCGATTCGATCTGCAAGATAACCACAAATTTGCGCAGAATCCGAACTCTTCTAGAATAATCATAAGATGCAATTTAATAACAAAGAACGAAAGAAATGCAACTTATCTAAGCTAAAAATGTCTATAATGCCTATCTAATATATGCATTATCAAGCAGCTTGAAACCTAGCACACATGCAAACACTAAACATGATGTCAGGTCTACTAGCTGTGAGATATAGTAAAGATTCAATCATCCCTCGATACTCCTTTTGATTGACACTCTTTCCAGTCTTGTCTTCATCTAGAGATAAAGTTGAACTCATGGGTGTCTTGGCTGCTTTGGATTGATCCATCTTGAACTTCTTCAAAAGATCCTTAGTGTACTTGCTTTGGTTGACAAAGATCCCTTTCTTGGATTGATGAACTTGTAATCCCAAAAAGAAATTGAGTTCGCCCATCAAGCTCATCTCAATTTCACTGCACATAATGTCAGAAAATTCCTTGCACAAAGATGTGTTAGTAGCACCAAATAATATATCATCAACATAAATTTGAATAACCAAAATGTCCTTTCCTTTGGTCTTGATAAAAAGAGTCTTGTCGATCAACCCCCTTTTAAAATCATTTTCTAAAAGATATTTTGACAACCGCTCATACCAAGCTCTTGGGGCTTGTTTCAAACCATAAAGCGCTTTGTCAAGTTTATAAACATGATTAGGAAATTCTAAACTTTCAAAACCTGGGGGTTGAGCCACATATACTTCTTCCTCTAAGAAAACATTAAGAAAAGCACACTTGACATCCATTTGATATAACTTTATGCTCATAAAAGATGCAAATGCTAATAAAATGCGAATAGCTTCAAGCCTGGCTACGGGAGCAAAGGTCTCCCGTAGTCAATACCTTCCTCTTGATTGTAGCCTTGAGCAACAAGCCTTGCCTTGTTCCTCATGATCTTACCATTCTCATCTAGCTTGTTTCGAAATACCCATCGTGTGCCAATGACTGATTGATATTTTGGCCTAGGCTTCAAGGTCCAGACTTTGTTCCTTTCAAATTCGTTAAGCTCACTTTGCATAGCAATGATCCAATCTGGCTCTTGAAGGGCCTCATCTCCTTCTTGGGTTCTATAAGAGAGACAAACGCATGAAAAGCACAAAGATCTTTAAGTTTAGAACGAGTTTGAACACTAGAAGTAGGATCAGAAATGATATCCTTTAATGAGTGTGATGATGAGTATTTGAATTTCCTTTTGCTAGTCTCAGCTCCTTGATTCGTCACACCAGTAGGATTGATTTGTGGTACATCTGACTCCGTGGTCCTGTTAGGTTTAGTTACAGCAGTTTCTGACGTTTCAACACTGTTGGATTGGACACCAAGGGCTTTGGACGAATCTTCAACACCTTTGGCCAATTCTTCAGTGTTGAGAATTTGTTCCTGCATGTTCCTCTTCTCTGTGTTCTTGGTAGCAGCATCATCACCTTCCTCGTTCTCTGTATGGATGTTAAGATCTATATCTGCAACACTTTCACTCAAAGAACCGTAATTGCATTCATCAAATATAACATGTATACTTTCTTCAACTAATTGGGTCCTTTTATTGAAGATTCTATAAGCTTTGCTACTTGTGGAGTAGCCAAGAAATATACCTTCATCACTACGCGCATCAAATTTCCCGAGGTTATCTTTTCCGTTGTTATGAACGTACAAAACAAGTACAACCAAAGGGTTTAAAATAAGATATAAGTGGTTTGCGGCCTTTGAAAAGTTCATAAGGAGTTTTCTTTAAGATGGAAAGAATAAGACAATGATTCAAAATATAGTTAGCTGTGTTAACAGCTTCAGCCCAATAGGTTTTAGGTAATGCATTTTCTAAAAGCATAGTCCTGGCCATATCCTCTATGGTGCGGTTCTTTCGTTCCACAACCCCGTTTTGTTGAGGCGTCCTAGGAGCAGAAAAGTTATGGGAGATGCCATATTTAGCACAAAACAAATCAAACTGAAGTTGATCAAACTCCCTACCATGATCACTCCGAATTGACACTATGGGCTCGTTTCTTAAAGTTTGCAACTCTTTACAAAGTTTTGAAAACTCAAATATGGCCTCTGATTTTTCTTTTAAAAATGCAACTCAAATATATCTAGAAAAATCATCAACAACGACTAGCATGTACTTTTTACCATTGGGAGATTTGACTCGCATAGGACCACATAAATCCATATGTAAAAGTTCAAGGGGTCTAGAAGAACTTACAACCTTTTTGGGTTTGAAAGAGCTACGTGTTTGTTTACCTCGTGTGCATGCATTGCACATATCAATACCTTTGAAGTCCATCTCAGGTAGCCCTCTCCCAAGCCCTTTAGGCACAAGCTTCTGTAGTGTATGTGGACTCACATGACCGAGTCTCCTGTGCCAGAGCTTTGGATCGTCCGTCAAAGCCTTTAGACAGGTTAAGCTTCCTTGTGCCACTTGATCAGCATTTACAGCGTATATATTGTTGTAACGATATGCAGTCAGTATAACTTCACCTGTATCTTCTTTGCACACTAGACATCTTTTTTTGTTAAATCTGACATTGTTGCCACTATCACATAATTGAGAAACACTAAGCAAATTATACTTTAAACCATTCATAAGATAGACATTTTTAATACTATGGTTGGAATCACTCCCAACGCTACCAATACCAACGATGTCACATTTTCCTTTGTCACCAAGAGTGATTGTTCCTATGGATTGCTCCTTTAGATCATGAACGAGAGAACTCTTCCCACTCATATGCCTCGAGCATCCACTATCAATAATCCATTTGTGCTCCTTCACCTTGGTGATCTCCTGCAAAACAAAAATCAACCTTTGTGGCTAGACCAGTGAGCAAATTTAGATCCATTATTGGGGTAAACCATATTTGGTAAAATAGTGCCTTTGGGGACCCAAACTTGTGTTATCCGTTCTTTTCTCAAATGAATAGGAAATGTATTGCGAATGATATGTGGATCCTTTCTTCTATAGGGGCAGGTCTCTTTTATATGTTCCTTTCTAGCACAGTGGTGACATATAGGAGAGATTCTGCTTCCTTTTGCCTTTACAAAAGTGGTAATGTGCTGCTTCTTTAAAAACCTCGGGTTGTAACCAATACCACTTCTGTTTCTTTAAATACATATAGGAGAGGTTCTGCTTCCTTTGTTGCTCACCCAACATCCTATGAATAGTGCCCTTGGACTTGCTAAAACTTATGAGGGTTGTCTGTTGGTCTTGAATCTTATTATTCAGGGAGATCTTCTCGTTCTCTAAGTCATGATGTTCACTTCTTAGAGAGGAGAGATCTTGCTTGAGTTCAGATTTCTCTGAGTCAAGAGTCTTGACTTTAATGTCAAGACCTGAATAAGAAGCTTCAAGACTTTTGACCCTCATAGACAGATCCTCAATAGTTCTTTCCTGGTCCACAGTTTTCTTAATAAGAGTGTTAGTTTCGGAAATAAGTTTCTCTTCATTGACAATCATATTAGAAAGGAATTCCGATAGTACCTCTTTTGAACTTGCCATGAGCTCTCTTATAGTTACCTCGAGTTGCTCATCATGGGATTCATCTCCTGTGGCCATGAGACAAAGGTTGGCCTTTTCATCATCGGAATTTGAGTCACCTGAGTCGGAATCACTCCAGGCTGCCACCATGGCTTTCTTTTTCCATCTATCACCTTTCTTGAACTGGCTCTTCGTCTTTTGAGGGCAATCTTTCACTAGATGGTCTGTTTCACCACATTCAAAACAAGACAAAGGTTTAGTCTTCTTGTCATATTTGTTGTATTGAGACTTACCTCGAAATTTAGAAGACTCTAATCCATATTTGTTGTTGAATTGCTTCTTCATCTTGAGGATTCGAGAAAGACCCCTTGTAATGAGATCAAAGGGATCATCCTCATCGTCATCCTCATCTTTGGAATCAGACACATCTTTGGGCTCATCCTTCTTAGACTTGAGCGCCAAGTTCTTGGTGTTTGCTGGAAGTTCTCCATTGTCTTCATTGAGAATCATCTCATGTGTGATCAGCTTCCCAAGCAAGTCATCAAGGGGCAGAGTGGTGAGATCTTGGGCTTCCTCTATGGCTGTTACTTTAGGACCCCATTTTTCTTTTGGGAGACACCTCAATATCTTCCTCACTTTCTCAACGTTTGTAAAGCTCTTGCCGAGAGAGTCAAGGTTGTTGGTGATTTCTGTGAATCGTGTGAATATGGCCTTGATTGACTCATCGGACTTCATTTTGAAAAGCTCATACTTTCGAAGGAAGATGCTGATCTTGGTGTCTTTCACTTGGCTAGTTCCCTCATAGGTGACGACCAGCTTGTCCCAAATCTCTTTAGCTGACCTACAAGATGATATACGGTTAAACTCATCAGTGCTAAGACCACAATAAAGTAAGTTAATAGCCCTGTAGTTTTTGGAGACGAGTTCAAGATCTGCTTGGATGTATTCAGACTCCTTCTTTGCGACTTTGGTTCCATTTGGTCCGTCTTTCTCTGGAACCTTCGGACCATTCTCTATAATGTTCCAAAGTTCCAGATCTTGATCTATAATGAACATTTTCATCAAGGATCTCCAGTGGACGAAGTTGTTTCCTACAAAGAGTGGTGGTCTAATGGTAGACCTCCCTTGTGCAAATCCTCCGCTTGCTTCACCAGACATAATAAAAAACTCACAAGATTGTTAGATCAAAAGCAGTGAGTAAAGCTCTGATACCAATTGAAGGTTCGATAAAGTAAAACAAAGTAATATAGAAATACTCTAGAAGGGGGGTTGAATAGAGTATGCCGGTTTTTCGCAGATAGTCTCAAGACTTTTGAAGCTCGTGCAAAACCCTTTGAGATTAGACTTAGTCTTTTCTCTGAAAACCTGAATCACAAAGTTAAACAATCGAACCAAGTGCGGAAATAAGGTGAAGCAGTAAATAAAGGACTCGATGAGTTGTTTACGAGGTTCGGCACGAACTTGGCCTACGTCCCCGCCTAGGGTTCTTCCACAACCCTAGGATTCAACCGACTTTTATTGATTCACAAGACCTAGGATCCTAGTAGCTCACCGAGAAGCCTCTCTCCTATACAATTGCAATCTAGTCAACTCACGTTCCCTTGGAGTCCTAGACCAATCTAGAAGAGCCCCACCTCTCTATGCTATCTAGTACAATCCTCTTACACTTCGTGAATCAATCGCCTAGTGTTCACTTCCTGAGTTATAAACTCTCGAGTATAACACTCTCTCTGAATATATCCTATAAGCTCACTGTGTATCTCTCAAATGCTTTGAAATAAAATATAAGACTCTTAAGAACAAGCAGAGAGAACACGCTGAAGAGAGATCGTAAACTTGAGGGCTGATTGTCCAATGATATTCGTGAATGTACGTCATTCCTCTCTCTCTTCTTCATCTCCTTTATATAGTGAAGATCATCGGCGCCACTTGAGGAAGGAATCTTCTCCAACGGCTAGGCTGATCATGGCTATCTTCGAGATCTTCTATACGTGGAAACTTTTGAGCCATGATCTCCGATTGTGTCCTTCTTCACTTTTCGACTTTGGAAGGAGATAATATTTGAAAAACTTCCTGAAATGTTAGAATATAATATCTGGAAGCATATAATAAAATAATATTCGAGCATAATAACATAGAGAACAGGTTTTGTGTTTCATCAACACAGCTGTAGCTTCAAGACCTTTGACACAAACTGTCTGTCAAAGCCTTTGAAACTAATTCCGATTTTCATCAAAGGAGTGGAGTTATCATCTGCAATGCATGGTTTTAGAAAAAAGATGAGCATTTGATCACCTTTCATAGCCCAGCCAAGAGATCATAGATTGACGACTTTTTGGGTTAGAGCGGTATACAAAGTTAGACGTCGAGATTGCAAGGTTATCCCATTTGAAGGCCTTTCAACTCCTCATAAATTGTTGGTCATGTATCTTATGTTGCTTGGTCGTGTAAGGTTGAGGCAGAGAAAATTACCGCTTAAGATTAGATGTGGCAACTTTCATATTCGAATGGACTGCTCTTAAGGGACAAGGTCCTACAGGAAGTAGAGAAATCGAGGGTGGAGCAAGTAAAGGACAATGCATATGAGTGTGGGGCATTTGAGTGTATTTGTTGCAATGTTATTAAGGAATGGAGACACAACAAGTTGATTCCTCTATATAAGAACAAGGGTGACGTTCAACAATGTGGTAACTATATCTAGGGGCATCAAATTACACAACCACACAATGAAGAGTTGGGAAAAAAGATATTGAGTTGAGATTGAGGAAATTGGTGCGAGTTTATAAGAATCAATTCGGGATAATGCGGGTTAGATCATCTATGAAAGCTATCCACCTAATAAGAAGATTGATTGAAGCTTACAAAGACAGGAAAAAGAACATGCACATGGTTTTCATTGATAGTGAGAAAGCTTATGATAGAGTGTCAAGGGATTTGCTATGGTGTCGCTTAAAGAAAAGGGGGCGCCAATGATGTACATTAGACTTATAAAAGACATGTATGTACGGGCTTTGAAAAGTGCTAACACCCTTGGAGGAGAGTTAGAGTACTTTCAGGTGCAGGTTGGCCTCCATCAAGGGTCATCCCTTAGTTCTTTTCTCTTCGCCATGATGGATGTTCTATCAACACCAATGCAAGGAGATGTCCTGTGGTATATGCTATTTGCAGATAATATTGTGCATTTGGACAACACGAGAGAAGGATTAATTGGAAAGTTAGCTTGACAACAGGAGAGTGGTGCTCGGGACGAGGGTATTCTGTCTATGTAGGACCAAGATTCAATATTTACAGTGTAATTTTGGGGCCGCAGATGAGCCCAACTCAGAAGTTAGGTTAGGAGAGAGTATTGTCCCAAGGAAAGATTATTTGAGGTATCTAGGTTTGGTTATGTAGAGCGATGGTGGGATTGTCAAAGATATTGAACATCTAATTCAAATGGGTTGGCAGAAATGGAAGGGGTTGCAAGTATGGAAAAGTTAATGATGTCGTCAAAATGCTTGAGCCTCATGAAACTATCCATCTGTTTGGTACCTGCAGAAGGGAACTATCCATTTGTATGGTACCTTCTGAAGGGAACTATCCATCTATTTGGTATAAGTCAACGTACCTTCCTTCACTGAGTCTGAATATATGGCTGCCACAAAGGTAGCTAAAGAGCGCCTTGTACCTTTGTAAGAACTCCATGTACCATGAGAGAACCAAACATATAGATGTTAGATTCCACTTCATAAGAAACATGGTTGAGGCTTCACAGCTCGATGTTAAGAACATTAAAGAAGAGACTAATCTTGCATATTTCGGCACCAAAGTTGTGGCATCTAACAAATTTGTTTTTTTGCAGGGATGTCATTCACCTCGTCAAACCCCCTTGAAGGTAATAGGGAAAACATTGAGTTGATGACAATCAGGATGTTTACTCAAGTGCTATACATATCCACTATGTTTTGATTATTAGGGATCAATACTCATATCAGGAGGAAAAATTGTAAAGCCCATTCTTGATCTTAGTATAAATCATGTAATGGATAATTGGATTGAAAGTACGTGTTCTTATTATACATAAATTTAAGGGTATATAAAGAAGTCTATTAAGGAAACATAGTTTGGAAATGCTTGACATATTTATCGGAAAACTTAGGGTTCCAGGCCATATACTCACATGGAAAAATATGTAATACCTAACTAAACTAGGAATATAACATCTATGTATGTATCAATATATTTGTATGGATCAACTTGTATTATTACATTGTTATATTATGTGGGCTTAATGACCTAAACTCGGATTGTCTGTAGCCCAGTTGAAATCCTAGCGCTCCTCTATTGAAACACTGCATTTCGGTTCAGCTCAGCTATATATAGGAACCTTCTATTAGGGTTCCACACACTTGCTCCTTTAGAAAGAAGAGAGAGAAAGAGAGGCGAGGTTAGCTAGGGTTTCTTCCTTTGCGGCGCTTCAACAATGATAGACGACGAAGACCTTCTGATTAGACCCAAAGCTTCGTTCGGTAGCGAGTTTCTGGCTTGTACGATAGTTTCGATGATAGATCTGATATCTAACACTAGATCTAAAAAAGTTCTTCACTTTCATTTCTTTTAGATTGTTCTCTGTGTTTATCTATCTTGTTCTTCCTTGGTTTAGCTTAGATTTTTACTTGATCATGTAACTGCAACCTTATATTTAAATCGCCAAAAGAACTTAGTATGTGGATTGGGTCTGAGCCTCTCCGTACTTGAGACTCCACAGATGTACAACTTAGTCTCAAACCGTGTGACCTTTCTTGGTGTTCTTGTTGCTTTTTAGTTTTTCCATAGTTTGTGTTTCTTGTTACTTTTACGTAAATCGAATCCTATTATTAGGGTTTGAGTTTACAGTCTTTAATTCAAACCGTTTTTTTAATATTGTTTTATCCATATTTTTTTCCCTATATTTTTGTTTCTTTCATTTTTTTTCCAATTAAAAATGACATATTTAAACAAAAAAATTTACCATTTTCTTTTAATATTGTTTTTATAAAAATTCTTCATGATATTTTTTGCCATAGTTTTGTTCTTCTCTATTACTACACTTAAAAATAACATATTTAAGTTTTTAAAATATTATTCTAAGAAAATCTTCTTAAAAAAAACCTATAAACTTATTTACCATCCTGTAATCAAAATCCCAACTCTACTATTGTCCCAACGATACAGATTAGAAAAACACTATCTATTTTATCGGGAATTGAAAAGTATAAAATAAATAAATGGAAGAATGATAAAAAATAATATCAACTATCTGTCGTGAACCAAAAATAATACGAATTTTAAAATTGACAATCTAATGTACAAACTATCACCACATTAACCAAAAATAATACGGCTGAGTATTTCGGTGGATTTTCCAACAAACTTTGCTACGTGGACGCCGGAAAGACAAGTGGCATTGCCACCTCACTGCCTTAATTTAATTAACTGACCACCTCATTTTTTTATTTTGTTTTTTTTTTTATTTTCAACGCAAAAAAAGTGAAGAAAAGATATATATCGAGAAGAGAGAAAAAGATAGAGAGGAGAGAGAACAAGTCGATGCCTTGAATCTAGCCGCCCTGCCGCCATTAATCTCGCCGCCAATGCCTCGATCACCTACTTAGTCGACCTCTGTCCGAAAAGGGACGAACAAGAGAGTGGTCAGTGCTTTCTAGCCTACTTCCTTTCACTTTGTCGATTCCACCGTCGAACGACCATCGATCTAGCTCTCTCACTCGCCAGATCTCTCGTCGGTCCCTTTCTCGATCCCGAAGTCCCCTATTCTTGAAAGCTTGAGGAGCCTCGCTAGATCTCGATTCTGACTATCCTCCTGTATGCTTCTTTCTCCTTAGAGTTGGTGTCCACCATTTTCGAGAGCTCGGGCAGGAGCATCAAAGCTGTTTTTGGATCTGGATTTGTGATTCCACTGTTGGTTTTTTGTATAACTTGGGAATCTGGATCAAGATTGATCAATTTGTTAAAAATTCTGAAAAGTCCCAATTTGATTTGCAAAAATAAAACCTAATTTCGAAAAGCCCCAATTTGATTTGAAAATTTTGAGGTTGTGTTGGTATGTACGCAGTCCCATGGTGGTGGTGCTGCTTGAATCCATTATCTCCCTCCTCTCTCTCATTCAAAATATAATAATCAAATCTTGTTATATCATATCAGGAATACAAGTTAATAAAAAAAATTTATCGAGAATGTAAAGAATTTGCAAAGGCATAATGAGATCTGTTTCCCTTTTTTATTTTGTGGAAAATAAATAAAGGATAATTGGCATAGATATACAAAAAGAAATCAAGTTTACAAAAATGACAATGGGGGTAGAAATTGCATAGGGGTAGCAAAATGCTAGTTTTGCAAAAAAAATCAGGTCACTTGCTCACCCGGTAGCAGGAAGAACCGGAGGATGGTGGGTACAATGTGAGAGGGTGAGTGACATGTGTCGAAATGTGAGAGGGATGAGTGAATTTCAATTGATAAAAAAAAAAGAAAAAAAAAGAGGAAAAAGCTGCAACAATTAGGGAGAGAGAGAAGACTGGCTATGACATGCATTTAATGCAAATGAGCATGTGACATCATAAACATTAAATGCAAGGGGAGCTTTTCACATGGTTTATTCCCGCCTAGTCAAAATGGAGGGAAATCATGTGGTGAAAAAAGACGGATTACAGACAGAGATGTGTGGCCTCGACGGGTGGACATAAAAGAGAAAAACAAAGGATTATCTACTAGCTGCCATTAACGTGAAGTTCGAAGAAGAAAACCCAGCAATTTAGTTACTAGCCAGCCAAAAGAAAATCCTAGTCATCAACGAAATATTTATTGACATACACAGGAATACATGTGTCAATTGCGTATAATATATATCAATGATCATGGGTAAGTATGGTTTTCGTTTTCGATTTACAGACATGGATTCTCTACGTCCTCTCCTTCTTGCTCGACGGTGTCGCGACGTTTTTTCCTTTTATTTTTCTCATAGTGTCCTTAATCTGTCATACAATTTTTCACATAATACCCATTTTACCAATAATCCTTGCCAGTATATCCAAATTTCCTGCCAGTCAAAATAATTTTTATGCCACTACATATAACATTACACTCATGACACAAATATACAAATGCCACGAATACACAAGTTCACATATTCATAAGTCCCACAAATATCACCCATTGCTCTAGCATTATATTTTCAAGACAACTAGTCACCAAACACCCCCAAGGACCCCAAATCAAACATTTTCAACCCCATTCTTCCCAAGGACCCCAAATCAAAATTCCATAAATTAAAATCCCAAAATGCCATAAATTGAAACCAACAACACATGTCCTATTACCCCATTTATGTCGAACTTGCAGCATGACAACAACATTGTTCCAAGCAGCCTAAATTCAACACTAAACATTCATTCAATTTTAGTTGTTTGCCTTTTCCAAGAATCAAGTTCTCCACATGGATAAAAAACAAAGCCCTTGACAGTAGCCACTTCATTTCTTTTTTTTTTTTTAGCGTAACCAACCAATTTATTGCTTAATATCTTGCAAACACAACAACCTTAAGTTTAGAGGTGCCAGAACAAAATCAGAAATAAAAACAGTAGCCAAAGGCCTAAGTTTTGCAAAGAGATCAGCTGCTCGGTTCGATTGCCTTCGTATGTGGCTCCATCTACATTCTCTGAATAACCTTGCCATGTTGTGTATCTTCTTGAGTTGTTGTCCCAGCTCGCCTCTCGGGAACACATTACGCTGCAACATATTCATGATCAGAAGGCAATCGCTTTCGATCCAGACATTCGGAAGCCCCTGCTGCAGTCCCAACTCCAATGCCCACGCAATACCTTCCGCTTCCACAAGTTCAGCGTCCTTTGTTTCTTGTGTTCTTCTGGCCGTCGCAAACACCAGCTCACCGTTGTGATCTCGGGCAACACAACCTATGCCACACCCTTTACTATCATCCACCGCTGCATCACTATTGATTTTGATGAATCCCCTCGGCGGTTTTAGCCAGCTCGTCACCTCTGTTGCTGATCGTTGGGGCCGCACCGGAGCAATGTCCCTTCCCCTGCAATATTCCGTAAGCTTCCTCTCCACTTCTCGACGCATCTCCTCCGGTTCGACCTCGGTTGATTCAAAGGTCCTTTTGTTCCTTGCCCACCATATAACATCAATTACATAAACCCATTTCTGTGTCATGTCTTTGCTGCCTCCTTGTAACACCAAGCTAAAGCAATCCATAACGGATAAGTTGCTGTTGTGAAACCTTGCAAAATTTGGGAATAGCTTCCACACTTGCCGAGCTTTTTTGCACCCAAAGAGGACATGAACTTCATCCTCCTTCACTCGGCAATGGGAGCAAAGATCACACTGCACTATCCCTCTCTTTTTCAGATTTGTTAGGCACGGTAGGACACCTTTGCAGGCTCTCCACAAAAAGTTTCGAATTCGCGGGGCCGATTGGACATGCCAAACCTTCTTCCATATATCCTTCAACCTTGCCTCATTTGACACCGACGCCCCATCCTTTGACAGTGTGTCATCCATTAGGAGATGATAGCACGATCGAATCGAGAAATTGCCGTCTTTTGTATAATGCCATATTAGTTTATCTTGGACATCGGGCATTGTCAACCGCAGATTCAACACAAGCTCGGCATCCACAGGCAATAGTGCCTCCCGAACTAAGTCCTCATTCCACGTTCTTGCATCCCAGTCGATAAGCTCTGCCACATAGAAATCTGCCCCAAAATTCCTCTGATTCGCAATCGGTGCAAAGCTGACCGGCCTAGGTATCCAAGGATCACCAAAAACTGACACCGACGTCCCGTTTCCGATGTGCCAGCGCAGCCCCCGTAGTAGTGCCTCCCTACCTTCAAGCAAGCTTCTCCATGTGTATGAAGGCTGAAATCCAGTTTGAGCACGCAGAAATGATGTCCGAGGGAAGTATCGAGCTTTCAACATTCTTGCAATAAGTGACTCCGGTTCTTGGATTAATCTCCATCCTTGCCGCGCTAGAAGTGCTTTATTGAACATTTCCATATCTCGGAAGCCCATCCCGCCATTCTCCTTTGATTTACACATCCGCTTCCATTTCATCCAGTGGATTTTCCTCTTCTCGGATCCATCTCCCCACCAAAATTGGCACATTAGCTGTTCAATATCTTGACATAGTCCCGTCGGCAGTTTGAAGCACGACATCGTGTAGGTCGGGATTGCTTGTGCAACTGACTTTAGTAACACTTCCTTGCCTCCTTTGGAGAGCGTTTTTTCCTTTCAACCCCGCACCTTCTTCCAAATTCGTTCCTTGAGTTGCCCGAAAATTACCTTTTTTGATCTCCCCACCATTGTAAGCAAACCAAGATATTTCTCATGCTTCTCAACTTCCCGAATTTGGAGAGTTTGTTGTAAGGCCCTCCTTTGGTCGTCTCGGACATTCCCGCTGAATGAGAGTTTTGACTTCGCAAAATTCACTTGTTGACCCGATGCTTGTCCGTATAAACGGAGGATATTTGCAATTTCACTGCCCTGTTGACAAGTCGCTCTAGCGAATAAGACACTATCATCAGCAAAGAATAAATGAGAGACCCTCGGAGCCCCCCGAGCAACAGCAACCCCTTCTAGCCGGCCCTCTCTTTCACTCATCCGAAGCAAGCCGGACAGACCCTCAGCACAAAATAGAAACAAGTATGGAGAAAGGGGATCCCCCTGCCTCAATCCCCTTTCCGGCCTGAACACACAAGACGGCTCCCCATCAATCAATACAGAAAAAGAAACTGAAGTGACGCACCTCATGACAAGCTTGATCCATTCCTCAGCAAAGCCCAGCCTCTGCATACACCACTTAAGAAAGCTCCACTCAACACGATCATAAGCCTTGGCCATGTCTAACTTCAGTGCCATGTACCCCTTCCTTCCCTCTCGCTTGTTTTTCATAAAGTGAAAGATCTCGAACGCCGTTAGGACATTGTCCGTGATCAATCTCCCCGGGATGAAAGCACTTTGACTCTGCGAGACAAGTCTCCCCAGACACCCCTTCAATCTGTTAACAATCACTTTTGAAACTATTTTATAAAGAACATTGCATAAACTTATGGGTCGTAGCTCCGTCATTCTGCATGGGTCTTTCACTTTAGGGATTAGAGAAATGAATGTATAATTTAGATCATCAGGCATAGGTACCCCACTCAAAATACCGATCACAAAGTCACACACATCAGATCCGACGATACTCCAGTGCTTCTGAAAGAAAAGCGTTGTCATACCATCGGGTCCGGGTGCTTTTGTAGGATGCATCTCAAATAGGGCGTGTCTTACCTCTTCACTCGTGAATGGACGGAGGAGCTCGGAGTTGTCTTCAGCCGTGACCAAATGCTCAATTCCTTGAGTAACTGTATCCGGGCTGATTTGCACATTGGAGCTAAACAGGTTTTCGAAATACTCCCTCGCCACCCTCACTTTTCCTTCAAAACCCCTCCACTCAACCCCATTATCATCTACCAGTCTCCTTACCTCATTCCTTTTCTGTCTCCCCGATGCTTTCCTATGAAAGTATTTTGTGTTCCTACCCCCCACTTTTGTTCATTTGCCTTAGCCCGTTGGAACCAAAGCAATTCCTCCCTCCCCAATAGCTCCCTCTCCCTCTCCTCTAACTCTTTTCTCCTTCCGACATTCTCCCCAGTCATACCACTCTCCCTCATCTTTCCGAGCTTCTCCCTCACTTTCCTTAGATCTCTCCTAACATTGCCAAAGTGCACCCAATCCATTCTTTCAAGTCGTTCGCGCATCTAGCAATCTTCCCAATAACGCTCTTATCGGCATTCAGAGTACCCAGATTACTCCATCCATTTTCAATCACCTCCCTACATCCCTCATCATCCAGCCACATTGCTTTGAAACGAAACAATTTCTTCCCCTTATGCTTTCTTTCACCATCACCCTCCAATCTTAATCGAATCACTATCGGAATATGATCCGATCCCGTCCAAGGTACATGGTGCACCACAGAGTTCGGATAAATCTCCAATAGCCGAGAGTTTGCAAAACCAAGATCAAGCCTTTCTTGTATAAATTGATCCCCCTCTCTCCTATTATCCCAAGTGAATCTGTTTCCCTCGAAGCGTATCTCCCGGAGGTCACATTTTTCAAGCACCGCAGTAAACTCCATTATCGACTCAACCTCAACAGGTGCACCCCCATCTTTATCTTCTTGCCTTAAAACTTGATTAAAATCGCCCATACAAATCCACCCATCATGATTCTCCTCATGCAGACGATCAATTAAGCCCCAAGTATGTCTTTTCTCCGCCTTAGAGGGCTACCCATACATGCCCGTAAGCCTCCACGACCTCGATTCGGAAGTTATCTCCGCATCAATATGGTGCCTCGTATATGTTCTCACACTCAACGCCACCTCCTCTGTCCATAAGATGCATAACCCCCCCGACTTTCCCACACACTCCACGGTAAAACATCCCGTCATCCCTAACTTCCTTCTAATAAACTCCATCCTTTGTGCCGTGCTTTTTGTTTCCATCAAGAAAACCACCTTTGGGGCCTCCCTTCTCACCAACTCAGTGAGACGATTAACTGCCTGACCTCCCCCCAATCCCAGGCAGTTATAGCTAATTATATTCATGGCGTCCGGCGGAAGAGGCTTTCCGCCTCATCAGCCAATATCGAAGCTGAATCTGCCTCCAGCATCATCTTTCTTTTCTTTTCCTCCGCCTCTCCATCTATTATCATAATGTCTCCTTCGTCTTCTCCCTCTTTCCTTTTCCTAGTCATCTTTTCCCCTCTCTCCCTCATGGATACATCTCTCTCTCGCTCTTTTGTTTCCCCCGGTTCCATGTTCCCTCTAGTTGCCCTCTTCCATTGTTTTTTCCTCCCTCCTCCACCCTCTACCCTCTCTTTCGCCGTCAGCAGCTCTACTCCCTCCGTTATCCCCTTTTGCTTCCTCCTTTCACTCTCTTCAACTCTATTCTCTTGAGTCTCAATTTCACCTCCCTCTCCCTCTTTGTTATTATTTTCTTTGTTTTCTTTTTCCCTCAGCCCCACCCCCTTGAAATGCTCCATAACCAGCCCTTGGACATCATTTTGTTCCTTATCAATGTTCTCCCCCATCCCCTCCTCCTCCTCTTCTCCTAGTTCCTCCACCAGATATTTCCTTGCCCTAACTTTCCCACTGTTGTCGACCTCCACCAACCTACCATCTACCCCTCCCTCCCCTCTCGGATCCATATTCGCCCTCCTATAATCCTTGGTACCCCCCATCCCTCTCGGTGCCGTTCTCAGCGGCGACGCGCGCAGCCAGTCACCATACTCATTATGGTATTGCTTCGCTTCCTCCTGCTCGCAGTCCGACTCAATATGTCCCATGCAACCGCATAAGTAACAAAAATTAGAAAGGCGTTCATACTTCACCACAAACCACATTTTCTTACCTTCCAATGTCACCATAACACCTCTTCTCACGGGCTTTGTAATATCCAGCATAACCCTCAGGCGCACGAACTTTCTGCACACCTCAACTGTACTTTCATCTACCTCCATAACCTTCCCTATTCTAGCCCCCAACTGGACAACTACTTCCTGTTTTATAGCACCCACAGGCAAGTCATAGAGTCGAACCCAAAATGGAGCTTCATCGAATTTCATCTTTGAAGGCTGCTCCTTCCCAGGCTCTCGCATCACCAATAGTGCTCGATTGAATGCCTATGGTCCTCCATTAAAGACCCTCTCTTTCTCCGCTTGATCTGCAAATTGAAAGGAGAAGACATTCGAGGCCAATTCCCTAAAGTGGTACCCTTTCCTTACCTTCCATGCTCCTTTCATTGTTGAATTCAAGGCGTACGAATTGAACGGCCGGGTCGTCTTCAAAGACCCAATGAGTATAGGTGCCTTGCTCTCTCCTCCCGCCGTCGATATGGCAGTCCCAATCTCCTCCGCCTCCCTCTCTTCCCTCATAAGATGGATGTTTTCACCCCCTTCCATACCAAGCCCTAATCCTAACCCCCCTATCCCGAAAAACCTGTCGCCCCTCCGCTAGATCAGCCACGGAATACAGCGAACCTCGCACGGACCGGCAAGACACTCTAGCTCCCACGGCCCTTCACCGGAGAGGAAGAAGACGCTTTGATCGGCGTATACTCTCGCCGCACGCCTCCGTTGCCCTAGAGTTTTTTTTGGTTTTTGTCTTAGCCACTTCATTTCTTGATTTCCCTCTATCATAAGGCATTTTATTTTCTTCACTACATAGGCCATCAAAACCTCTACCCGGGTCGAAAATAGTCATGTCTACCATTCTAGGCATTTCTTCAAACACCTGGAGTGCACTACAAATTTCCATACTACCATTTGAATTTGGTCTAGCTTCTTTTAACTCAACATCTTCGATAACCAAAGGAATCTCAATTTTCATTTTTTGTTTCTGAAATATTTGTGCTAAACTATCCCAAGGTAGAGAGCTGAAATTTACCTTTGACTGCTGGAATTGGGGCTGAAGTTCTTCAGGCTTCTCGTCGAATCCTTGCCTCGGCGCTTCAACATCTAGCTAGTAAATACTATTCTCAATATCTAGCCAGTGACAACATCCTTGCCTCTGGTCGGTCTTGTAATTGGAGGCGCGGCTGTCGTGTTTTTCACTTCCACATTTTTGTATTTCTGGTTCGCTAAGAAACGACGAGGAACTCAAAATTACTTCGTGGAGGATCGGAATTTGCCTCATCCTCCTACTGGACCTTTAGGTTTGACTTCCCTACTTTCAATTTCAAAATCAATTTCCTCCTGAGCTTCTATAGTCCTTTACCTTGCCTCCTCCCTTCGGAAATAATTCCACCAGCCGACGAGGAGAAGTCACTGGAAGATTTGGAACCAGAATCGTCAGAGCCGGAGGAAAGAAAAGACAAGGGGGGGGGGGGGGGTCGGCGAGGAAGAGAGGACGACGCCGACTGAGAAGCTCTTCACCGGATCTGGAAGCTCTTCACCGGAATCGTCATAGTTTCCATTCGAGGGAGTCTAGGGCAGGCATTTCATTCTCGGTGGTGGTGGGGTAGGCACGAACAGGATGGGTTCTGGGCTCAACGGGTGCGCCAGAGGGAGAGGGTTCGAATGTCGGTGGTTGGGTGGCTGAAGGTGGCTCGTGGAGGGTGGGGAACGACCGGAGAGAAGGAGGCGGGGGGTGAGGACTTGGTTTAACAGGAATGGTGGCCTGTGAAAAGAGGTCATGAGAACCGGTTATTTCTGCCAATTTTTGGGCTTAATTGCTACTTTTGCAAATTTTGGAGGGGAGTGTCATTTTTGCAAAGGGTCCAAACATTTGGTATATTGGATGATATTTTCTCATAAATAAATGAGGTGGTAAGTTCATCAAACTAAGGCAGTGAGTTGGCAATGTCATGTGTCTTTCCGGCGTCCACGTGGCGGAGTTTATCGGAAAATCCACCGGAATACTCGACTGTATTATTTTGGTTAATGTGGTTATAGTTTGTATATGAAATTGTCAATTTTAAAGTTCGTATTATTTTTTGTTCACGATGGATAGTTGGTATTATTTTTGGTTATTTTTCCTAAATAAATAAATAAATAATGAGCCAGGTTTTACTTATATTCCATGACACGTAAAACTTAACAAATTGTGAATTTGTGATTGATGTGAAATTAATTTGTCACCTTCGATAAGTCGTCATCAAGAAATTACTGTAGAGTTTAGTTCCGACCAAAAATAAAATAAAATTAGAGTTTAGTTTGAAGGTTCGAGGCTTGAATATAAACTCCCAATATCATGGGGCACGATTAGAGCAACGTGGGAAGATAATAGCATATGTACGTGTGAAATCGGATGCACCCATCTGTTTGTGTTTGGTTCACATTGCTGGCTACATTTTTGTCAAGTTTGCTCCAAAAAAATAATTGAAGCACGGAATAAATCACGAAAATCACGAGCTACAACCACTGACAAGAGAAAAACCCTTAGTTGTTTCCGTCAAAGAAAACTCAACTCTATAATTAATATAGTATGTAAAAAAGAGGTCGATTCCACAGAGAAATCTAATCAATTCGAGTGTCAATCTAATCGCAAGTAAGAAAAAAAAAAGAGTTTTTGTGAGAAAAAAGATCTGCCTTTTATCGAAGCGGAAGCAAGCATACAAATTAATTTGTGTTTTAGAATGCAATAGAGAGAAATATGTTCACCTACAATTTGTCACTTCAGTTGATGAATTTTGATCATTGTCTCATCATCTAGTTCTTTTCTTTTCATACAAATGTTCTTATATATCCAGATCTTATGTAAATTACTAGTAATACGTGATGCGATCCTGCAATTTCACATATACTTATTACCTCAAGGTGACGAAAGATGTTCTTAATTACATGCAAGTTCAATTGGGACGGATGATAATTGGTTCGTGTGTTATTGGTCCATGTAATCTTCACGATGCCTTTGGCTCGCGATCAGGTAATCACTGTTCAATCGTCGTCTTTAGAGGAAGTTCTTCAGATGATGTTCTTACTCTAGACGCGTTCTTCTCCAATCAAAGACCTTAAGAACTCAACTCTGAGGGTTTTTAAATCAGGGAGAACTGGAGAGCTCTTCTACTTCTCTCTTCAATCGGATCCATGTGTTGTGGGCTTATGATGGGTATTTATAGGGGCCTTAAGTGAGTAGCTGGCTGGCGACCTCGTGGGTCGCTCGAGGACACGTGTAGCACATGCCCTCGTGTCTAAGATTTAGGCTTCGGAGGGGATGCCAGCGAGGTAAGCTATACCCAACGAGTTGCTTAATGAGTTGTAAGATGCGAATGATCGCGATTTATAAACATTCTTGTGATTGCTTGCTTCGTGACCTCCTGTGGGTATTCGGAAAGAGTTTGTCTTAATGTTTTCTGTTCCTTTTTTTAGAGGGGTAGCCTATTTCTGATGTCATAAGTCATATTTCCCAAAGGGGTGATTTTCCACGGCATTGTCAATACGAGTCCTAGTAATCATTATCTCTAAATAACCCTAATAGGTATAAGTTTTAACCTAGAGATAGCATTAATAATATGAATTAACCAAGATACATGTAATATGAAGCTACGGGTCAATATTCAATATATATTTAACTTCCTACACATCCAATTAGTTATACGAGTCCTAAAGGGGTATGTTTGCTACTTGGGTTAAGGTTCGCTACAAGGAATCTGTAGAACCTTAGCAATTAATTGAATGAATCTACTCTTACTAGTTGATCAGTCTAGAGAGAATAAACCACATTCAAGTAATTAAGCACAAAGAAGGCAAAACATTCGAATAAGAATAAGAACTATATTAAGAAACTCACAATTCAACAACTAAAGATCCAAACTGCAGGCGAAACCTTGAGAGTTTAGTTTCTCGTGTTCAACGATGCTCTCTCAATAATATTTGTATACGTAAGGAGTCCTTAATGAGAAGAGGTTGGGGAAAGCTTCAAAGTGCATAAGGTGTTTAAAAAAACCCTAGAATGTCTTTAAATAGCCCCCGGAGAATCAGCCAAAGTAACTTGTCTAATACCCTAATTTAAGATAAAAGTCTATCTCGGTGGTTCGACAAAGGCCGAGGGGTGTCTATCCCAGGCCGCAGAGCGGCCGACGATATGTGAAATCTTTATCTGGGGCTTCGAGATGCGGGGCGGCTAAGGGTGGTCGCGGGGCGGCCATATTGTTCACAATATTTTTTTTCCCTTTTGAATTTGGTCTTTATGTAAACACAAAAGTTGTAGAACTCAAAAAGAGCTTTCCATCGCATACTTATAATAGTTAATTTGACCACCGAGGCCTCCTAAAAGTGCATTATAAGTTCAGCTTGTCGGGCGACAACTTCTGTTGAGCTGTTCTTCACTTAGGCTCTCGAACTTCGATTCTGCTCCGTCTCCGAGGGGGGGGGGGGGGGGGCGGCCCACGCCCCCTGCGCCCGCTCAGGAGGGATGACAAACGTCGAGAGGATGTTGATATGCGACCGAGGTCGGAATAACTGCAGGTATCCCCCTGCGCCCGCTCAAGAGAGTTAAGTCCACCCGATGCCCATCTCGATTGGCCCAGTGGTTCGTCTCCAATGGCATCACGAGCTCGTACCTCCCCCTCGCCCGCCCAGCCAACTTGATCGCAGTGGCACGATCGAGTCCTTCGAGATACCCTATTTGCGGCCAATCTGCTTAAGAACCCTATCAGGCATGTACGACACATTCCCCCCTACGTCCAACCTATCGTTCCAAGGTAGTCGGTAGGTGGACACACAATCGGCGCCCTCCAGATCTAGCGAATCATTGTAAGGCATCCAACACACCTACAACCACAACGTATATCTAAGCAATACGCAATATTGTATCTTATAGTCAAACAATATGTGATAAAAACTATAATTATACATCATGCGTTGGGTCCACATTGGTCAAGTTCACGACAGAAGTCTCTAACCCGATCGTCTGCCCTGCTCGAGGTCAACGACGTTACGTAACGGGCTACGAACCTCGCATTCACCCTCCTCTTCAACGTCGGCGCCAATGGGCCATAAACAATAGGGAAATACACGTATATCCACGCCTATATTTGAAAAATCCAATTTTCACAATTATTCGCAATGGTATAAATTTATTGTAGAGAAATTGGGATCTTTAAAGGTAATTATGTCAATTACCTGCAACAAGAGAGAGCATTTATCCATCCCCTTTTCTTCCCATCGGGACGCCATACCCAGAGCTCGGTACAAGTGTGTAAACACACCAGCCCCCCATGCATATTTTCATGTCTTGTAATGGTCCCTGGCCAGGTAGATCAAGGGCACATGTAACCTATATTTCGATTTGTCGATCATCAATGTTGAAGAGATAAGGTAAGCCAACCATAAGGTCGCAACCCTATGGCGACCGACCCTAACTTTATAGAGGCCCTCGTTGATGGTCTGCATCAATTTCTGCTTTAGTTTGGGCCGGGCAAAACTTGGATCGGACCGGAATCAGACCAGAAATGACGGTCTTGAAGTATTACAATCTGGTCCGCGGTCCAAGGATTTTATGATTTCGGTTTTCGGTCCGAAACCAGGACTAGAACGGAATTTTCGGGTCGGACCGAAATAGGACCAGATTGTGTTTTTATAAAGGGGGGGGGACCACATTGTGCCATAACCTTCCTTTTCTTTCTATTTTTTTTAAAAGAAAATATTTTCTTTCAACAACCACCAAGCCTAGAGTAAACATAAATCGCACCGAAAGACCTAAAACACTCTCTCTTTTAAGAGGCGTTTTGGTTTCGTTTGCGTCGCCCCCTACCACGGCTTCTTGCCCTCACCAGCCACCAATCACCCGCAACCTTGGCCCCAACCACCTTTGTCCAGCAATTATAAGTTTCAGAGAGGTCTCGTGCATGCTCTCTTTGAATAGCTAGCCAAAACCTTCGCTGCCTCCGGCTTCTATGTTGCCTTCGCCTCCAACTACCTCCGTTTGGGTCGAGACTCACCCATCGCCATACATGGTCCTCCGCTGTCATGGCCTCTGCCTCCATGCCATCATCGTCGCCACGCCACCAACAACCTCTCCGACCGCCTTCCTCGACTCCACTGTCCGCCTCAGCTCCACCGCCATAGCCTCGTTCTTTTTTGCAGCAAATCGTTTGCGGCTAGGTCCGTCGGGATTTGGAGAGCGTTTTCTCTCCGCTTTCCTCTTGGCCTCGCCGGGTTGCAGCTATTTTGCTCCGCCGCCTGTCGTGGCTTGCTACCACCGCCCACCATGGCTTCGTCGCTTTATTCGTCTCCGCCTCCGTTTGGTCCCGACCTTCTCTCAGCCGCTAGCCTCCGCTCCTTCCCTAGCCTGTTGCCGTCTTTTGTCGTTGATGCAGGGAACCCTCTTTCTACACCACTAGCCATCAGCTCCTGCGCTGCTTCTCCGTGTCTCCTTCCATGGTTTCTTTGTTGGGAAAACATAAAACAGTAAATTGTTTCCATTCCGTCCGTCTTTACCTTTGCCTTTGGATTGTTGTTTCAATTTCTTGCCCTGTCTCATCTGTGCGCCTCTATTTTGACTACTTAGTAGTCTCCTACGATCTCGCTATCGTCCTTGAGGCTGGAGATGGGTTGGGGTTTTTTATTGAGCAATGGTTTGGTTTGGGTTTGGATTTGCGGCCTGGTGTGCTGTGTTGTTCTTGTTGTGATGCAGGCCTCCTGTGAACGGTGTTTGATTTGCTGTATCCGAAGACGTCGTGGATTTGCGATCGATATCTGATGGCTCTTCAGAGTCTATAATCTGAGATTTCCGCTAGTATCCCCAGGGTTCTATGTGTGCATCCTCTGTTGGCGGATTGATTCGTTTGTCTTGTTGGTTTTGTTTTACAGTGTAGGATAGCTTGCACTTTTATTTATTTACGTATTTTCATTTCTGTTATTTTCTTCGGGTTTTTCTTTTCTGTCATTTGCTTTTGTTATTTGTTTTGGTTGTACATGATGGTTAGTCCATCTACCGGCTTGTCCGGTCTCTCGGTTTCTCTAGGCTTGTCTATATAACTGAATTATTATCCTGCTTCAAAAAAAAAAAACCACCCAGCCTTCCTTTTCATTTTATTTTTTTAAAGGAAAATCTCACATCCCCTACTCAGTAACCCTAACTTGACACACAGTCTCTCGACCCTCTCTCGACTCAGTCTTCATTCACGACTTCAAGCTCTCTAGAGTCGATGCTCGGTGCTCGCCCTTCGCCGCCACACATCGACAGTTCACCATCGCCCTTGCCTTTCGCCACTGCCATCGCCCTTCAATTCGCCGCCCTTCAATTCGACGTCCATCGCCCTTCAATTTACCGGTAGGCATCTCTCTCCTATCTCTTGCCACCGCCCTCGCCCTTCACCGCTGCCCATCGTCGTTGCCCTTCGTCGTTGCCCATCGCCCTTCACTTTTATAACCTTTGATTTAATTGAATTAGGGTTGTGCAAGTGTGTAGAACCTGTGTTTTAAAAAAAAATCAAGTGCAAACAAGGTGGCTGGACATTCCGGTCCAAACGGTCCGCGGACCGGAAAACTCGAGACCATATATCCCAGTCCTAGTTCGATCCCCAGTCCATGTCTCCGGAGTTTTCAATCCATCAGTCTTGAAATAGACTGGAAATTCCGATCTGATCCTGACTAGAAGCCTAGCCCTAACTTCAGAGTCACATGGGGGATCCCCCCCTCATTCCTCCAACCCACTCGATGGCCCCTCCCAGGTCCGCATCCATCACTACCTCCGCACCGTCTATCTAGAGTCCTAACAACAACTGTACATCGTGGAGAGTAATCGTCGTCTCACCCACTCGAAGTGAAACGAGTTAGTCTCTGGGTGATCGCGGGACGGCCATACTGTTCACAATATTTTTTTTCTTTTCGAATTTGGTCACTATGTCACCACAAAAGTTGTAGAACTCGGAAAGAGCTTTCTATTGCATACTCATAATAGTCAATTGGACCACCGAGGCCTCCAAAAAGTGCTTTATAAGTTCAGTTTGTCGGACGACAACTTCTGTTGACTTGTTCTTCACTTAGGCTCTCGAACTTCGATTCTGCTCCGTCTCCGAAGGGAGGGCGACCGCCCCCCACGCCCCCTGTGGCCGCCCCTGATTTCGACATCATCTGTGCATCCAATCTCACGCTGCCCTGCCATGATTAGATCACCATTATCGTCCCTCCCAATGAAGCTAATGCATGACTTACCTCCCTTCGATACCGCCGCATCGCAATTGAATTTGACGTAGCGCCTTCTTGGTTTCTCCCAAGTCGTGCTCCCTGGATGTAGAGCTGTCTTTCGATTCATATGCGTATGTTCGACGTACTTTTCATACTCCAATCGGGTCCTCTCCGCCTCAGCAAACACCTCCCTCGGCTGCTTCTCAGCATGCTAAAAAATTCGCTTGTTTATCTTTCCCCAAACATGCCAGAGAACCATAGCCCATCTTTGCCTATCCTCCACTGATGCCTGAAGAAAAACATTTTGGAACACGTCCGCAACTGTTCTTAGACCCTTCCAGTACCGAGCTAGGCCAGTCGACATCTTCCAAACGCTTTGTATCAAATATCATCATATTACCTCAAATACTGAATATATGCCAAAAAAAAAAAAAAAAAAAAAACACCACCCCAACCAGTCCTCCACTGAATGTAAGCAGACACTTTAAATTCTTTACTATTCCTTGTTCATACACAGAAATCATGGAATGGAAAACAGATAGCAAAACAACACCTCCAGGGATCAGGGCAAAGTACCAAGGTTACACGCCATATCTTAAGCTGAGAATTTATGACATTTCATAATAAAAGAGGGTAGCAGTGTATAATGCTTGAAGAGTTGCACCTAAAATGCAGTGTATCATTTCAAGAGGGTCTTCACGATGGATTTCACGTTCAGTTTCTTGAGGTCAGTGTAGGATTGTCCACAGCCAACAAACATTACTGGTGCTCCAGATATGTAGACCATTGATAGAGCTGCTCCGACCTGCAAAGTTGATGTTGTTTTATTTGGAAGATCAGAGGAGATGGCAGAACAGGATAGATTGATCAATAAGGTGCATGTGTTAAATAAAGACAGAAACTGAAAGGGGGTTCAAATAACACGCCTTGTCGTCAATGGTGTCAAATTTAGTCAGCAGAATGCCATCAATCAGCCTTGGATTCGGAGATGGAGAAAGGTCAGCCAATTTCTGCAAGAAAAAATAACAGGTATCATGATACTGAAAAGCCAAGAAAAATCAGCAGATTTTTTAAATCAATTTTTTATTCCATTTCTGCGCTAAAAAGGAAACAGGTATTGAGAATGAGACGTTAGGAGTTTTGTACTAGTTTTGTTCTTTGAGATGGTACTTGGGTATTCTCAGATGTAGCAAGTCCAAAACCCAAAGAACAGATTAGATTATCAAATGTAATAACTACTGGCGAATTTTAAAAACTCGGAAGTATCACAGACCTAACTCAGCTTTCATAAAACTACAGGATTCTCTTAAGAGGGGTGATAAAGAAAAACTGTCTAGAATGAAGATCAAATCAAGATAGGGAAACTATAACTTTGATGGTAGGGGCACAGGGGCAGGTAAACTATCAGGATTGTCAAACTGACAGGTTACTTGACAACGCAGAAATAAAAATACATTTGCATAGATGGTTACTTGTGATTTTGAAAAACAATAATTAGGAAAGAAAACCTGATTGAATTTCGACAGTTGATCAACTGCATCATTGCCAACAAGTGCTTCTCCAACAAAAAGCACCAGGTCGGGACTGTTAAGGTAAATAAGCTTTGAAAGGGCACGCATCAGTGGCTCATTATCCTACAAAGTACAAACATGGCACATATTCAGGGTATCTTCGGAGAGCATAAGAAGTTGCAGTCAGAGTGTCAGACAATAGCACTCAAATATGGAAGTGTGGAAATACATTTCAACAAAACGTTTATACAGCCAACATAACACTAAAACCAGATAGCCATCATACATCTATCTACAGATGCATTTAAGTCATGTACTCAGGTTTTAGATCAGTCAACTCAAACTTTTGTAAATTATATCACATGCCACAATCAGTAATATAACGAATAAAAATACCTGCATTCGACCAGCTGTATCAACAAGAACCACATCAGAACCGTTGCGTGATGCCTCTTGGATTGCTTCCTTTGCTACAACTGCTGGATCCTTCTCATACCCCTTCTCAAAAATAGGAATCTGACATAGCAAACAGATGTAGCATCTTAAATTTTATATGAAGATGATTGGTCTCGATAGAAACAGACATGGCTTATGTCATACCTGGAGTCTGCGTGCATGAGTTCGAAGCTGCTCAACTGCTCCTGATCTAAATGTATCACAAGCAGCCATCATAACACTAGTCTTGTGTTGCAACAACCAGTAAGCAACCTGTCAAATGACATTTAAACAATTCAATGATGACGATAGATTCCACTCAATACAAGGACTTATATGTAGGACACCACTCAAGCAAATAACTTGCAAGAGGAAAACCACTCTAGGCAAACTACCAAGAGGACTTTGCAGGGGAACTTCCCACGACTCTTTTCAATAATGATGGAAAATCTGATGCTTAAAATTGACTACAGCTGGATGTTAAATAATAAAGTTGACAAGGAAACTAACATGGTGATACCATTAACTGAGATACTTGGAGACTGCTTCCTAAATTCAAGGAAAATGACTTGGACTAATTCCCTAGCTAAAATGACAGTTCAAATATAATGGTTCTAGGCTGAAAAACAATCACATGTTTTAGACTAACCTTGGCCAGATTGGTAGACTTCCCCACGCCATTGACACCGACAAATACAACAACATATGGTTTTCCTTGTTCCTTTGCAGCATGTACATCCCTAAGTATGTCAATAGAGCGCTTAGGAGTAAGGATCCGAACAAGGGCCTCTTCCATAGCAGCCTGCAATCATTTAGAATTTAGTTTTTTTTTTTATTTTTAAACTCAAGTTCTTCAAATCAAGGTATAGAAGAAAGCAATAGATAGCATATGAACTACAAAGGAAAGGTATAAATTGAACAAACCTGCACAGTTGACGATACCCTTGTAAATGATGCCAGCTTTTTACCTTCAAGGCTTGCTGCAACAGATTCACAGAGTTTCTCAGCTATCTCCTCCGCCTACAAGTTCCACAAAAACATCATATTATTCTAAATTTATTAAGAAAATAAAGTTGCATCTTAATATAATTGAAGGGGAAAGCAGGATAAATCTATGAGCTGCATGAAAAAACATAGATGCCCATGAACACTAAATGCATTTAGCTATGATATTTCTACAAGACACTATTTTGACAATAAAGGAATGCATTGCAGCCTCATCATTCTTGCATACACAAATTAATTTCTTGGGTAGTTGTTCATATTTTAATTATCCTTTTCTTAACCATCCATCTCTATGGTGATGATCTATTAATAAGTATGAACTCCATCTATTCCTTCAAATTACAATATCTCCTTCCTGGTAGGTTCAAAATAAAGATATGCCTTCCTCAAACCAAATTAATAGATGCATGTAATCATGAAAATAAATAAGAGAATATTTTGTACAGGTGCAGAGGTTTAAATGAACAATGCAAGTTTCATAACCAATTGAAAAGAGTGACAGATTAATTATTTTTTTTAGTGAAGAGAGCATAACACTTTATGCCAGACAGACATAGAAGCCAGTCAAGATGTCAACTTAAGCATTAAGTGGATGCTATACATAAGCAAGCTCCCCAATCCATACAAAATATACTAGTGACTTTTCCTTCTATTCATTACATAAAATTCAACAGCTACAAGGGCAATATTGTCTTTATGAAAGTAGTGGCAAACAGAGAACAAGGCATACCACATTCTTGGTCATCAGTCTATCTTTCAGAGCTTTTAAAGCAGGCTGAAGGTCTTCCTTCTCCAGGTTTGACTTTCCTGCAATGCTGGTCAAATGAAAGAACAATGTTATTCCAAAAATAGCACACGTGTCACCTCTAAACCAAACAGAGAGCACAAAGCACCATATAAGGAAAAGGAAAGAAACCAAATGATTCAATCAGTAAAGAAAAATCAAAGACTCTGTGTGTACCTTTGAAACATTGTAGAAAACCACCCTTTCTTTTTTGTCTCAACCTTGGCACTGCTATCCAGTTCATCTTCTTCAACCTCACTATCACTGCTAATTACTTCTTCTTTGTCCATCATACTCTCACCCTCATCTGCTACCACATACTTCTGATTTTCATCCCCGTTCTCAGCTACAGGATCTGTGTAATCCAGTTTCACCTCTTGAGGTGGCTCATCCCAAACTCTGTTCTTTTTGGTAGCCTTTTTCTTGGGTTCATCCTTTGAGCCCTTGCTACCAAGGTTATTTTTGCTAACGACGTGATCTGTTTTCTTTCCAGCTTTCGATCTTAACTTGTGGAGTTTATTTACATCAAAAGCTCCACTGTCAGAATTCACATTATCTCTCCCATTTACACTAACATCCTTGTTGCTATTAGTTACGATCCCTCCATTTACATGTCCATTCTCCAAATTACCTCCTTTCCCCGAGTCACCATCCCCACCATCACTCATCAAACCATTGCTACTAGTCCTGTTGTTTCCCTGATCACGCTTCGACTTCTGCACCAGATCAACCTTCCTATTAGCAGCTTTCCCTCCCAACTTGGACGATTTTTTCAACTCCTCACCTCTTGCCTCTGCCTCCTTCCTAAGCTGCCTATATATATCATCAAATTCACCATACTCCACTTTCTTAGGATCATAAATCTGCGAAAACTCTCGCTTCACCATAGAAAGCAGATCATCCACATAAAGCAGATGGAGAATCCGCTGATAGACGGCAACAAAAACCAACCCTAATTCGTTATGGAAAGTCCATTTAAGACAGTAGGACTCGTAATTGAAAGAGGCGGATCCAGATCGCTCCTCCAGAAGACAAGATCGGATCAAAGTATCGATCGGAGAGCCTTTAAGAGCATCACTGAGCTCTTTACAAGTCCATAGGACGAGCCCTCCTCTGGTGAATATCAGCAATTGCTCTAACATAGTTTCCTAATTCTCTATCGGCGGATCTAAAACACAAGACGGCAAAATTTTAAAACACCTCGATGAATTCTCTGCAATAACAAGGGGAAAAAAAAACGGATCAAAACACATAGGAAAACATCAAATCATCTAAGAAAAACACAGGTCCGTTTGATTTTATGTCATCATATAGACTTTCACACAGCAAACATGAAAAAATTAAATTTACTTCAGAGAGATGCGAGATGAAATGGAATCCAAATCGGAACTAGGAATTGAAAGGTGATCGAACGAGAGAAAGATCGAGTAACAGACGAACTTACCGAGGGCGAATTCGAGGAGAGATCAGATGAGAACTTGACCAAAATACGGAATGTGAATGTCCGAGTCGGCCTGACTCCGTCTATATGTCTTCCATTTTTTGGGTCAAAAGAGGCCGACGGTCCAATCATTAGGGTCTGTTCCGCGAACTTTCATTACCAAATGTACTCTCTTTTTTTTTTGGGAAATTTAACGAGATAACCCTAAAATTAAGGGCAATTCACATGGTAAACACTATTTTTCAATGTTTTGTTGGATAACCCTATGATTTCAATTTTGTTTGCATCGTGCCTATTTGCTCTTCTCCTTCGTCAGTTTTCTTTTCTTGACAATAAAATCCTTTTTTTTCCCTCAATTTTTGCTTTAAGCCTTTAATTCATGCAAATTAGGAGTTTGATTATCCTTGATTCGATTATTTAGGATCTATTATATGTCAATTGCTATTTTTGCAATCAAGATCACCTTCCCTACCTCATTCCCTACATCATAAAATAATTTTAATATTTATTTAATTTTAAAAAAAATTATAAAAATTATATTTACATTTTAAACATCTATTTTATATGTTTATAAACTTTTATTTTGAAAATTCATGTTTTAAAATTTTTTATAATTATATTTTTTTAAATAGTGCCTTTTTAATTTTAAAAATATTTAGTACATGAATTTTCAAAATAAAAATTTATAAACATATTAAAATAGATTTTAGAATATGAATGTAATTTTTTATATGTTTTACAATTAAATAAATGTTAAAATTATTTAGTGAATAGTGATGTAGGGAGTGAAGTAGAGGATTTTTATTGCTATTTTTGGTATTTGATTTGATAGACGTGATTTGACTTCTTAAATTAGGGTGATTGATAGTTTGTTGAATCCGAACTCATATATGAAAAATTAGAGTGTTGTAGTTTGAACTGATCATGATAGCCTATCGATTTGAGATATTCAACCTAGAATCAAGAAAAGCCCTAACTTTAATTTTATTGTTAAATTCGAAATAATGGTGGGTTGACCATGGAGATGGAGAAAGAGAAGGTGGTGATAGGGATGAGACACTATCAAATGCCAATGGATGGGTAAAGTTGAAGACAAAGAAAGAGGGTCAATAATTTGTGCATTTGTGGGGTACATACATCGACAAGCTCGGGCCGCGAGTCCAATCACATGCTCGAGCTCGGCTTGATAAGCTCGGTCGAACTGAATGAACAAGTTTAGGCTCGTTCGAGCTCGTTGTCAATAATTGGTTCATTGCTACAAGGATAACATTTATCTCTTCATCTCTACGTGGATGCGATTTACCGTTCATCTACTTCAAAAGATGTGTTCGCTCATCTATTTCAAAATTCGTTGATCTACTTCGGGAGAAGAGTCTGTTCATTTACTTCGGAAGATGAGTCCGTGTATCTATTCCGGGAGATGAAAAATAAATAATTAAAAAAAACAGAAACTCTTTTCAAAATATTCAACTTTTTCAAACTAATTACCACAATAGTCAAGCTTCCAAACTAATGTTAGAAATATTCAAAGATTTCGGCTTTTTCTTTTTGATTTTTTAAAAGGTGCCCATACTTCATACTAAATTACAAACTTGGTCTTTAACGTTTCGTTTTCGACAATAATACTCAAGATGCAATATAGAATACTTATAAATGACTTTTGGTGGTACTAACTATCATAATCTACTAATTATATTATGAATAATAATAATAATAATAATAATAATAATAATAATAATAATAATAATAATAAGACATAATTAACTAATTTTAGAGTGGGGATAGATAGTTTTACCAATTGGAAAAACACTCTGATTTCCTTCCCTCCCTCTGTCCTTTGCTGGTGTTTTGGGCCGTCCTTCATGGATCTCTGGCAGGGAGGGAGCTGCTCACCCTTGGTGTTGCTCTTCCTCCTGGTGCCTTGCTTTCTCACAAACAACTCTTAAGCCAAAAATCACCAACCACAAATCAAAAACCAAACCCAACCAACCTATGACTACAAAGATCAATACCCAAATCCAATGTAACAGTTCTGGCTGGTTCTTGGATTTTCTTAGTACTCGTTTCTGTATTAACAAATCCAACAAAACAAGATTATGTCCCACTTATGAATGCAATTTTCATTCTCAAGTTCAGGGTGATTCTTACTCAAATTTCATATCTCAAAACTATGATTGCAAAACTCGAAGGAAGGATTTTTCTTCCTTCTGTAAATCTAAACATTACACTTCCAGCAAACCTTATACTAACACTGTTATCTTTAGGCTTAATCCTTACTCTAATTACCTAGTTAATGCTACTATTAAGTCTATATGCAGGTGTAATAATGAACATGCAAAGCACTTCTGTGGCCAGCTGATGACGGTTGGAAATCAGTTGGTTCATACCCTCTTGATCCTTGTACTCAGCCAACCTATGGAAGAGCTAGTGAGAAACTTTAGCCATGAGAAGAAGCAATTAGAAGGAGATGAAATGTATCTGGATGAGTATCATAGAAAACCTCAAGAGGCATGCAACAGCTCCAAGAAGAAAGGTATGATTGTTCCTAGTAAATTGATCCTAACCATGCATTTACTTCCTATGCAACCCATATCTAAGAATTTCAGATTTCCTAGTAATGTTATTCTCTTCTTTGCTATAAATACCTATGTCATTAACTGTAATCTGCACGCTTTCATTCTCTTCTTCCCTAATTTCACTGATACTCACTGCCTCCTCACTATGGATCATCATGTTTCCTATGTTGATGCTCTTATCAATACTACTAGACATGGCATCCCTTTTGATCCTGTCTCTAGCCAGCCTCATATCACTGAACCCATTACTGGGGAAAACCTGAATGTCAACTTGACTAACAATGAGCACCATACTCCTCATGTCAATGGTAGCCACTATGTCCCTACTGATCAAAGCTCCAACTCCACTTTCATCTCGGATCCCTACACCATCCCTGGAGTAAAGGATCTCCATCACAAGTTAACTGATTTTCAGTCTTGTGGGGAGGTTTGTCCAGGGCCCTGTTGACATCAAGCTTGTGGCTGGAAAACTCAAAGGTGAATGGAAGAATCTCAAAGGCACATGGGTGGTTGACACTATTGGTAATGACTGGATTATTTTCAGATTTGCCAATAGGGAAGACCGTGCCATTGCCTGGTCCAACAGACCTTACCATGTTCAAGGTACCTTGCTAGCTCTCTACCCTTGGTCGGACAATTTCAATCCTATGGAGGAGGACACTATCACTGCTGATATGTGGGTAAGAATTCCCTCCCTTCCTCATCAATTCTACACAGCTGAAGCCATCTCCCATATTCTCTGTGCTAGGGGCGTGGGCACTCTTATAAGAGTTGATCAGGCCTCTAACATAAGAAATAAACTTCGATTTGCTAGAGCTTGTGTCAATGTTTCCCTCCTTACCACTCTTACTACCTTTGTTACTGTAAAAAAAAATGAGAATGAAACTGTTAGATTAAGGATTTGGTATGAAGATTTTTCTGATGGTTGTGGCTGCTGTGGAGGGTATGATCACCACTATGATCAGTGCCCTCTAAATGCACCAAGGCCTAGGAAGATCAACCTCATCCTAGAAGATAATCCAAATGTGGATCTGTTGGCCCCTGTTCAAGCTCCTGCTCATAATCCTATCCCCAATGATAATCGTGTTGTCACTACTGCAAATGCTTTCTCCCCTTATCACCATGTGTCTGATGCCACTACTACTCTTAACATGACTCCTAGAACTGGTGACTATGGCCTCCTACCCATCAACATGCCCACTGTTTTCTTTCCCAAAGCTCCTACTCAGTCTCTGCCTATGCCTTCCTATCCTAATGAGCTTATAACTCATCCGATAAACCTGAACAATGCTCATGTTGCAAAGATTACTGGCACTCAGTGCTCTACTACTCCCTTTACCATAGCTCCCTCTATCCTTCACACCATCATGTCCTCCACCAACACCAATACTGTCACCATCCCCATTCGAGTTGAGAATACTGCTGATCTGATGGCCAAGACTAAGGGGAAAGCTAAGATGATTGATTCTGGTAATGAAACTGATGACTCTTACCAGTCTTTGAGATCTGAAACTTCTATGGTGAGGAAGCTGGGGGGTATTGTCATCCGCCAGGATGATGATGAACCCACTCTTAACACCAATGACCAACCCAAGCGCAAGGATGAAGATGACAACAATGAAGCCTCTTCCCATGCCAACAAAAAATCTAGGAAGAAGAAGAATTAGCCATGATAGGTGTTACTGATGATCCAAGGTTCTGGAAGCTGTGCAACAATGACTCTCAGTACTCTCTCTTTTATGATATTATCTCTTGTTCTATTGGTAGATGTAACTCTGAAAACTTTGCTGGTCCTATGTATGTTTTAAACTTGCGGTTATGGCTTGGTGTCCTTGCTGGGATGCCTGTTCCTAGCCCCTATCTCCCACTGTTTTCCTTTTATGCTAGGAATAGGACTAGGAACACTATCATCTTTAATATTAAGTATTACCATTGCACCTATTTATTGAGTACTTGTCATATTTCTACTATGATATTAGTTAGAGCTTGTGGTAGTGAAGATCATAACTCTCACTGTCACTACCTCAAAACTGTGAAGCCATACAAAGGTATGATGTTGATCCTTGTTCACTCAAACCTTAGGTTCTGCACCACTATCTCACTTCTGAGATGTGTGGGGGCAAGCCAACACAAATTTACTGATCAACACTCACACCAAATTTGCATTCAAAAACTTTCTTATACCTCTTACTATAAAGATTGGACTGATTATTCTCTCCTGAATTCTTTATACTATCCTTGGAGTAACCATTGTAACCTCTGTCATCACCATAACACTAACCTCAACTCTGTCATAAGGAGTGAAGATAAGTATAGTGTAGATAACAGACTGGATACTCATAACTGGGACACGAGCAATGTAAGTGACATTACTTACACTAATCCTCACCTTATCTTTATTATCTGGCCTGCCAATCACTATAATAGTATACATTTGCTCTACATCATCTTCTTTAATTCTGATTACCTTGATCTCAACCTTATTTATCTGTTTTTATATCTCCCAAATCTCACTGATGATTACACTCATGCTCAAGTTACTACTGATAAAGCCATTTGCTGCTCTACTGTTTCGGTTAAGTTTAAGGATAATCATTCCTTTGATATGTATATGCCTAACATTAGTTTTATGTATATGCCTAACATTAGCTATAATTGTGGAATCTGTATGAGTATCTCCATTAATCCTAGCATTGACTGTCACAATATAAAGGGCTACAGAGAAGTCGAATTCTGCCTAGATTGGATTATCTTGTGTTCTGGTGATCTGTTGCAATGCCTCAGGTTGGATTGTGACACTGATCTTTGGTCCTTTTTTTGGACCCTTTTTGTTCCCTTTACTGGATGGGTACCTCCTATCATCTGCCTCCCTTCCCCCTTCTACGAGGTTAAAGATTCCAAAGGCACTGCATTGCACATTTCTGGTATGGTCTCTTCTCCCCTTACAAAACTTCGGTTGTGCTCCACTGCCTTTCCTATGGGTCTAGTGGTGGCAAACCAAACCAACCCTTACCGCCAACATTCAAACAAAACAATTGCTCTCAAATCTTTATATGGGAACTGTCAGAATGGATCGTTACATCGAGTAAGAACACAAGGTAAATCCAAGAATAGGGGTATCAAAATGCAACCAAAATCTTGTATACCTTCAACTGTTACTCTTCTTTCGATTAGTTGCCTACTGTATTTGTTGAATATAGTGGAGAACAAATCAAAAAATCAAAATTGCAATAGCCTAACAGGCAAGAAAAAACAAATATACAGTTATGATTAAGATCGGATATTGGAATGTTAGGGGGGTTAAACGCCCCCTTCTACTCCAAGAAATCAATCAACTTAGATGCAACAATAACCTTGACATATTAGCCCTCTCGGAAACCAAATCGGAAGAAGCTCCCACTGAACATCAAATAAAAAGCACATGCTTCAATCAAGCATTTTCGATAAGCTCAGTTGGCCACAAAGGTGGCCTCTGGATTTTATACAAGAACAACAATATACTAAATAACAACCAATATCTAGAGTCCGGGAAGAGATTTTACATGTTTAAAATAACAATTGATAATTTCACTTTTGCTATATTATTCATCTATGCACCGTCAGTAGATAATGAAAAACAAGACTTCTGGGAAGAAATATATACAGTTGTGAATAAGCACAAATTACCAGTTCTAATTATTGGTGACCTAAATGAAATAGAAAGGGACACTGAAAAAATGGGGGGCAATATCCCGTCTCTATCAAGATTCAGACGATTACTAAATATCAAAAACGAACTCAATCTTCATAGTGTACCTTATGTGGGATCCATTTTTACATGGAGACGAAGTAAATCCTCTACAAACAACACATATGAAAGATTAGATAGAGCTCTCGCCCACCAGGACATAGTAACCAAATTCAACAATTTGAGGACTCAACATCATTCCTTCTCCTCCTCTGACCATTGCCCAATCACCTTAGAGATATTGGCACAAAAGATCAAAAAAAAAGGCTCACCCTTTAGATTTGAGATGGCTTGGACATTACAACCAAAAATTAGAGAAATCATAGAAAAAGTCTGGCGTAACAAATTCCATGGGTCACAAGCTTATAATTTCATCAAAAAACAACAATTGTTAAAAATAAATATTAAGAAAAGATTCAAAAATCAAAATAATAATGTACACAAGCAACTACAGAAGATAGAACCTGAAATAATGCAATTACAGAAATTACTTCCCTGGGGGACCCTAACCACAAATCAAGAAGTTAGACTAACAAATTTTGAAAATAAAAGGAAAAATCTATTAGAATTTAATTACAAATTCTGGAAACAGAGGGCGAGAGTAAAACATGTACATCTAACAGATAAAAATACTAAATACTTTCAAATAAATGCGAAAATAAGAAACTTTAAGAGAAGACTAAACTCCTTCACAACCAAAGAAGGCCAAATCATAACTGACCAGCAACAAATCACAGACCAGATAACGAAAGAAATGGCTGAACGATTCATTGGGAGGCAACAAGCTAAGATTACAGCAGAAGCAATCTCAAACATTCAGCCACAGAATACTGCAGATGATAATCGGCTGCTTATAAAACAACCAACCAATGTTGAAATTAAAGAGACTCTAAATAGCTTGGCAGAAGATAAATCTCCGGGACCGGACGGATTCCCGCCAGAATTTTACCTCCACTATTGGAACATTGTGGGTAACTCCTTTTGCAAAACAATAAAAGCTTTCTTCCACTCTGGTAGCATGTTAAAAAAAATAAATCAAACATTCATTACATTAATCCAGAAAGTAGAGGACCCTCAAAACATCAATAACTACAAACCAATAAGCCTTTGTAACACGGTTTATAAAGTTATAGCTAAAATACTAGCAAACAAAATTAAATCAATTCTACCAAAAATCATAAACCCCTTCCAAGGTGCCTTTGTAGAAGGCAGATCGATACAAGATAACACATTAATAGCACATGAGGTCTTTCACACCTTCACAAAACAAAAAGGCAAAAAGGGGTATATGGCGCTAAAACTTGATATGGAAAAAGCATACGATAAAATCAACTGGTCATATATAGAAGCAATCCTAAGTAAAATGGGCTTCCACCCAATTTGGATCAACTGGACAATGAAATGCATAACCACTACTTCTTTTTCAGTACTAACCAACAATACAGCTGGTGACCAATTCAAACCAAACAGAGGAATTAGACAAGGTGATCCTTTAGCCCCTTATATATTTGTGATAGTAATGGAAAGTTTAGCAAGAGAACTTCACCACGAGGCATTACAAGAAGATGCCTTAATAGGAATTAAACTAGCTAAGCAAGGAACTCCTATACCCTTTCTAACATTTGCAGATGACACATTAATTTTTTCAAAAGCATCTCATATGAGTTTGCATACCATCAAAAACTCTCTAAACAAATTTGCCAACATCTCTGGCCTAACGATAAATTACAATAAAAGCTCAATCCAGTTTTCAAAAAATGTTAGTCCGGCACTATCCACATCCCTGGCACATCAAATGGGAATTCCCATATCTAAAACAATTGAAAAATACCTAGGAATACCCCTTGTCAATGGAAGGGTTAAAAACTGTGTCTTTGAAGAAGCATTACAAAATCTAAAAAAACAACTCTCTAAATGGAAATCCTCTTCCATATCCCAAGCAGGGAGAACTATTTTAATCCAAGCCAATCTCAGTTCCAAAACAAATTACCTTATGCAGAACTTCCTACTTCCAAAAGGAATTCTACACCAAATAGATCAAATCAACAAAAACTTCTTTTGGAATAAACTCCAATCCCAAAGATATAATCCTTTACTAAGCTGGGACACTATATGTAAAAGTAAAAATGAAGGAGGATTGGGAATCAGGAAAGCAGAATCTCTTAACGAAGGATTATAAATGAAACTTCTTTGGAAAATTCATACAGATAACTCTAGTACGTGGGTTAAAATTATAAAGGAAAAATATTTACAAACAAATCAAATCAATGAAAGAGATAATCAAAATACTTCTTGGCAATTTGGGAGGCTTCTATCCTTAAGGGAAAAATTCAACAAGGGCATCAGATGGCTAATAGGCATTGGTAATCAAGTAAATGTTTGGAGAGACCCATGGTTAAAGGGAATGAACCTAAGTCAATACCAAAGCTTAGAAAATCAAAATCTCAAAGTTTTCCAGTTAATAAACGATCTGAAGCAATGGAATATAACAAAACTCCGGGAATTGTTCCCAACACACATTGTTGACCATATTCTACAACTACAGATCCCCAATTGGGAAACCAATGATAAATTAATCTGGAAACTTGAAAAGAATGGTATTTTTTCGACCAAATCAACTCTTCGGCTAAAACCCAGTACCAATACTGGCAATAGGGAAGATTATAAATGGATATGGAAACTTGATATACCACCAAGGATAAAAAATTTACTTTGGAAGATAATGATAGACGGATTATCAACCACTCAGCGACTAAACAAACATTTTAATAGGGTGCCATCTCAATGCTCACTTTGTAACTCGGTTGATGAGGATGCCAACCATCTTTTCATCAACTGCGAATTTACAAGGAAACTAATCCAAAACTATGAAAGTACAAGCGGAAAAACTCTCCTTCTCAAAGAAGACTATGGTGAGGATATAAAGTACATTCTACAATATAAAAGGAGTTGTAACAAATCAGCAATCAAAGAATTAGCCTTTATTTGGCAAACCATCTGGGACACCAGAAACAATTACATTTTCAAAAATAAAAAACCAAATACAACAATCAACCTAGCCTTTGAGATTATTTCAAACATAAAACTTTGGAACTCGCAAATAGAAGTAGAAAACAACCACAAAAACCGAAGTAATACTAGACGTAAGACTAGGTGGACCAAACCACCGAGCAGTATCTATAAAATTAATATAGATGGCTCGGTTAAACCCACGGGCAAATGCCAGGTGGGTGGGGTCATTCGTGACTCTGAGAGCAGGTTGATAGATGTATTCTTTCAAAGTACATCTCCAGGTTCGATTTTACAAACAGAGGCAGAAGCTATCATTGTAGGCATCAAGCATGCAAGTAGTAAAGGGATCCAGAAGGCTATCATTGAAAGCGACAATGAGACTATCATCAAAGCAATAAAGAAAGAGATCGCTACTCCATGGGAAGTCATTCACCAAATTGAGAAGATCAATATTATGGCTACAGAATTCCAGCTTATCCAGTTCAAGCACTGCTATAGAGAAGCAAATAAAGTAGGCGACTTCATAGCTAGAAAGGGTATCGTTTGTACTAGTCCTACATCTCCCCTTACGAAGGAGCTGTACTCCATCATCCTAAGGGATGATCATGGATGTTTGTTACAATTAACGTAACAAACTCCAACTGTTTGCATACTGTAAAAAAAATATTATGAATAATAAGATTTCCATGGTTTCAAGCCCACCACGCTCTATAAAATAAAATGTATAATTAGAGAGTTTCGACCAGTACCCGGAAGTACATACATTGGACCACTGGCGTTCCTATAGCTTCCAGCTTTCTAGAGGTGACTAACCTTCAACCAGGCATCCCTTAGTCCAAACACAACACAGATCTATTTTGTTTCCTACCTCAGACCGTAGTCTCTAATTTTTTAGTTTGTTTTTAGAAGGTGGAAGGATTGGAATCAAGAAATCAAAATATTCAAAATGTAATGTTCGATTAAGTAGCTTTCCCTTACTTAAAAACAAAATTTTAATGAATCTGAAAGATTACAACACTTAAACACACTCGAAAATGAAAAACACTCAAGAACTAAGAACACCCATATCAGAAGATCCATGGAAGGGTTTTAAACTTCAGAGTGATGGAAACACTAGTCTGCTCAAGATTCAAAACTCTTCTACTTCTCTTTCTGATTTACAAGACTCCTCCTAAGTTTCTCTCTCTGGATTTTGATGGGAAATTGCTTTTGCCTTCTGAAGACTTGGAGGGTTGTATTTATAGGCCAGGTTGGAGAGCATTGGATGCCTCCAACGTCTCTATGGCTTACGTTATTGATGATCTAGAGTCCACATGTAGAAAGCAAGTCACTTATTGCTATAATACATACACTCACATGGCGAACAGTGCCAAAAGAAAAAGCAAACCGAAAAGTATAGTAATTGTTTTTGTGCAGCTTGGAGTTTTTCAATCATCCAGGTTCTGGACCTCTTCTTCTCCCATGTTGGCTTCTAGATCTCCATCGTCATCATCCATTTCCAGATCTTGAAAATTATCAAGCTCTAGATCGTTCATTAAGGATTCTGTATAATCTCGATTATAAGTGACCAGATAATCAATGACTCGTTCATGAACTTCTGGAGACATGTATATTCCTCCTTTAATTTTTGCAAGATACTCTTCATTGGATTCAGCTCTTTCTATAGCTTGCTGAATTAATTCCTTGAGTGTAGGAGAAACGATGAAAGTTGTGAATCCAACTCAAAATATACTGCACTCAGTCTTCTGAAATCTGGTGATCCAGTAATATATGTAGAAGAATCCAGCTGCTCTTCATCAGAATAACTAATCCAAATTTGTTGATCCTAGAAGTTCATTTAATTTTTGTTGAACCTTCGATGTGGCCTGGGTATGGTATATATTTATATCTTTAAGCTTAACTAATCCCATTTGTTGATATACTGCTTCTTCATTAGAATTGTTTTCTAACTCTTCATTGCTCATAATTTCTTGTTCTATTAGGTTGGTTTCTAAATACTCCGATTGATAATGTTGCTTCATTTTTCTAGCCAACATGGTTCATCTAGACGAGTTCGGAAATATCTAGCTTGTCATTGTAGTGGAACTTGCTTCATTTTTAAGTTCTTGTCCTTCTTCTTTCTTATCAGATTATTTGTTTTCTACTTTATCGAGTTTAGTAGTAAATTTCCTTTTTATTTTCTGATAAGGATAACTATAATTATAAGGACATGGCTTTTTACCTTCACTCGTTATCTTAAGATTTACTTGATGGCTTTTCTCGTTGATATTGCTTTAAGATTGGTGGAGTGGTGGAGATCATTTGTCTCTTTTACAATTTTTACTAGGATTTCACTAAAACTCTTAATTAAGCCTTCCGACCTCCTTATTTCTAATCTTAAATCTCTTAGTTCATACGAGATGGTGTTTAGAATTGCTCCATAATGTTTATCATCCCTATCCAAATGTGATGCATTAGGATAAGTTTATGGGGACAATTTATCGATACATCCAGATTGACTTGCTTAATTAGGATTTATTTTTAACTAACTAGGCTCTAATACCAAATTACAAGATTAAGGTTTTAATTAAAATATTTAAATGCAAAATATATAACTAAGGAAGTAGAAACAAAGGATAATAATGCAAATTACAAAAAGATACGACAATTGTTTAATTTTTTTTTTTTGTGTTTTATGGAAAATTATAAAAGACAAGTGAGACCCTAGTGAATATTTTGGTAAATACTTTCAAACCATGAATATTTTGTTAATTATTATTTATTTCGTGAATATTTTGATTAAGCACTCAAAAAAACATACATATAAAATAAGAGAATAAACAAAAATTCATCACTATAGGGATGGAAATTCATAGTTTCATCATAATAAGGATGAGATTTATCGTTCATCGCTACAAAGATGATTTATAGATAGTATCATTTATATATATCTACACCGTATAAACTTTCATGTGAAATTAATTACTTTTTCGAAAAACATAGATTATCATGTCTATATTGCATATATGCATATTGGAAAATCATGATGTATCCATGGAAAGACATGTATATATTATGTATGTATGGAAAGGCAAATGTATGAACCGTATATATAAACTCACTATACGCCTAAAAATATACCAAAAAAATTGAATCAAGGTCATATGTATGTTAATTCCGTATTATTATATATTATGCACCGATGTCGAAAATGTATGCAAATAATAGGTATAACAATGTCGAAAAATATAGGAAAATAATATATGCAAAAGAAGATGAACAATAGACAAAGCACGAGCTCAACAAATAGCTCTGACTACGAGTAGCCGAAAAGTCATCACGGGGTACTTACCATCGCGTAGAAAACTCCCTCCTCCATCTCCATGTTCTATTGTTCTTGATAGTCTTGGCAACGAAGAACGACTCCGCCGTCCAGGCGAAGATCGTCACGAATCCCCACATGGACTTCACGATCGAGAGGAGGAAGGGCGCCACACCGATAACAAATGCCACCACACCCTGGGTGCCGTTGATTGCCCAATGCTTGCAATTGTAGATGATGACGGCCAAAGGAGGGAGATCGTGCTGATAACATGTTCTAATACGAGGGATATCAAACTAGAATAATACTTCGTGGAATGCTGATAACGTGTTATAATATGAGGCCACGAAGGATATCAAACTAGAATAATACTTCGTAGAAGAAGAACATGGAGTAGAAAGACTTTTTATTCATGTGTCATAATATGTGACTTATAAGCCTTTATATAGACATAGATAAAAAAAAATGTGGTATAAAAAAAATCTTAAAGATGGAGAGGTTAGAGAAGGTGAAACATCCGCCTCTCAATGGTTTTATAACATTATTTCAATTAATTTTGATTATTAATAACGGTAAATCTATGTTAAATGATGTGACTAAAAGATATATGAAATAATTAATTGACATGATTAAAATATATTAGATCATTAATTGATGTAACTAAAAGAAATGGAGTCAAATTGTGGTAGGATTCAACACAGACAAATCGCACCAGAGCGAAATTCAAATCGTTGGGTTGAAGTACACATTTAGAGCCGTGCCCGCCTTGAACCAAAAAGATAGTGGGAATAAATAATAATAATAGTAATAACGTAATAATATACAAATACAAGCAGCACTGCAGCAGCCAACCCAACAATCCCATTGAAACATAGAAATTGATGTTAACATATTCAAGTATATTAGTAATGTGCAAACATCCCACCATTTTGCAACAACTATCAAGCCGCATAAGCATAAACACATCTCATTAAGGAACAAGAAGGCAAGAAGAAGCTGCTGCTGCGCGCGTCCATGATTTCTCACTCGAAGCTTCTAAAAAGAATTACGTATTACATCCAACAAAGACACTGTCATTCCCCTCCTTACCCTTCCTAAACGGCACAACTTACAACAGAATTGTATGCTGAATCCCATTTTCGCATACCCAAAAACATCACATTCATGGTTCTAGCATCTTGTGTTGTATGCCACACGCAAAGGGTGTGGCTGCCAATAACCATAATGGATGACGACAGCCAAGGCACTTCAGCTAGTATCTGCAGCAGATACCCACAAGCAATTAAGGGTTTGTCTGGTGTGGCTTGTTAATATAGCCTGCTTTTAGCTAACAAAGCAGGATAAGGTAACGGTAATTCCATGAATATCTAAACTTATGAAGGAGGATCACACAAAGGGACTTGGATACGCGACATAAATGCTTCTCCTTTGACAGGACAGTTCGAAAATAAGCTAGCTTAAAACCGAAGGCTTAGAAGTGGTTGAGAATTAGACATCAAAACCAAAGACTTACCAGTAAAATCGACGTGAACAAAAAAGCTGGCAGCTACTATCAAATAGCACAGTACAAGCATTAGACCTTTGAAGTAATTTGATGTCCCTTCCTGAAACAATGAATTCCAATTTATATCAAATGTCAATCAAAATAATCATGGACAAAAAATTCCATCAAAGAACAAGGACGGATCCTTCCGAATTCAGATTAAATGACGCAAAATAAGGACAATCCATATTTTATGGTGGGATGGAATTGAATAAGTGGGAAGAGTAATAACCTGAAGCATGAAGGCAACCACGAGCACTGCAATAAAAAGGGTAGCAGTCTCAAAGATTTGAAAGTTCAAATCCATTTCTTCTCCCATGAGCCAACCAACAACTACGCAGAACGGGATCTGCCATATCAAAGCAGAAGCAGTCAATTTCCCTCCACCATAGTAAACAAACGGCTCTAGAGTACATGATAAGCAACCAAACATCCATACGTAGAATCATTCCTCAAATGATTTGAAATCTTACACCATTTCACTAAAAAAATTCCCCAAGGTAAAATTTTTGTAAATGGAGAATCTTAACAAGTTTCATAAATTCATATTTTGCTCAGTTTACATAATTAACTACAGGAATGAGGAGGTTAAGTTTCATATCTTAAAAAGTTAACCAAGTAGTCAATTGTAAATAAGGAAGTAAACAGATTGCATCTAGAGTGTTGCTTGAGAACAGTACCACAAACATTGATATCTGTGTCGATGACCCGATTGCAACTCCAATAGTGATGTCCTACAGTGAAACAATATATCAAGGCAGAGAAGAAATAATACTGAATAGAAACGCAGTGGAACCCTTAGCCCTGAATAGCTACGTCGATTTTCAGATAAATTTTTATTTTAACTTTTGAAAAAGTACTTCAATTTTTCAGATCTACGTGTGTAATCAAATAGCATTTCCAAAGAGTCTTTTGGGAGTAGCAGGATGAATTGGGGAAGGGTTTTACAACAATAACAATCAATAGTGCACAAATTTAGATACTTACAAGCTTGTCCTTCATTGCAAACATTATTGCACTTGCATGCTCAGCAGCATTACCAACGATTGGCAGCAAGATAACGCTGATAAAAGCCACAGGCATATTCATTGCATCAGATGCACCCTAAAGTAAACCCAACAAGAAACCAATGTCATCTATATGTCTTGTTCAGTCCATTACCTGACTCGCAAAGTAATACCAACACACACATAACCATTTTTTTTTTTATACTTCGTTAAATTTTGACGCTTTTATGAAAGATACGAACATGAATTTGCTTTTTGCCTTCCCGCAAAAAACATCTCAAGCTTCTCTACTCTTCTATTGCATAACAACTTTACTGAACGAAAAAGTCATTTAAAGAGTCTAAAACAAAAGAAAAAAGAAAAAAAATATTATAGAGGACAACATATCTCACCCTCAAAAAAGATATAAAAGAACTATAACACTTTACTGACACACTGATGCCGCTGCTTATTTTTTGGAAGAGCATGCAGCTTTTAAAAGAAGTCCTGAGTAAGAAAGTATCCCACATCATTGATACAATGGCTTGTTCATTTTCACATTTTCCAAGCACAATTATTAACATGGGCACAATGCTCATTCACAAAGATATCATCGTATATATGAATGAACCTCATGTCCTCGACACGTTGAAGTCTAATGAACTACATATTTGTAGTTGAGAATTACCTGTATGGCATCCACCAGATATCCAGATAATACTGAGACCCATAAGGTTAAAATAGCAAGCCAAGCAATTGATTCATATTTAGTTAACTCAGGAGCTTCATCATCGTCATCACAACTCTCGGTGTTCTCGACTGTTTGCTGTCCATTTGCAAAGGATGAATGAGTCACTTTTAGAGATAAAATAGAAAATGGATAACACAAGAGGCACTATTTTGTGAAAACAAAATAGTGTCCTAGCAGTTGCAAACAATGGTCTCTAACAAGCTTACTTGTTTCCTAGCAGTTATTCTCATGTATTACAATCAGGTCAAGGTCCTGGGTTATGTTTCCTTACTTCTTTTCCAGCTTCCTAAATTGATCTTTTTCCCTTACGGCATGATAAATAAAAATCCTTATCCTTCTAAAAAAAAATAATCAATTTTCATGTTTTTTTTCCTCGGAGAATCAGCCTTGACAATAGACGGGTATGATGGGGTAAGGATTCTACATGAAAATGTAATATTCATGTTATAGCCCTCCAGCTTGTTACAAAAATTACAAAGAAGAAAACAATTGACTTGTTGCAAGAATCACAAGACACTAAGTTATGCAGTAATGTAAAACATGTACAAGCTATTTTCATTTTGTGAGGAAAAAAAACATACTAAAACGCACCGCCTCAATTGGACTGTACTGATTCTGTTGGCCCCTTAGCTGGAAGTGCAGATAACTAGCATAGGCAATAAGCATGATACAGCTACTAAATCTGGACAGTGCGAGCTCTGACTTGCCAAAATGCACCTCTGTATGCGTAAAATGAAGAACTGCTGGGAATGTTATACCCATGACAGCCATCAATAATAATCCAGAGTTGACTATGGCAGCTGCCTGAAGGAAGAAAGACAATTCAGTCACAAGGAATGCAAGACCACAAATGCCCATACACATTTATCAGAATGCTTGAAGACATTCTCAATATAATACCTTATCAAACGTTTGGGTTTTCTGATTATGGACAATCCCACCAGTGAAAAAGGCACACCCAAGGACTAACAACATATTTGACAAGATGGAGCCAAGTAAAGATTGTTGAACCACTCTTATCATCCCAATTTTCAGTGCATACATAGAAATGATCATCTCCGTGGCATTGCCAAACGTAGCATTTAAAAGACCTCCAACTGAATCCCAACAAGTAAGCTAGCATGTCAGAATATACACATGAAAATACATATGTAATATGAATATTGGACCACAGATAATCCAGTATAACCATTTATGAAGGCATGTTGCATAAAATCAGAGGCAATAAATGCATGTCAGGCATCTTATAGACTTATACAGTCTCTAAAGGTAACTACCTACATTATTTATCATAAAGACGTTATCTATACCTGTAGGACCTGTGAAGAATGCCAGCTGTCTGCAATAATAGAACAGGGAATAGAGTAAATCATTCTGTCAAAAAAATATCACTCTTGAAGAACAACAGAATCATTCAAATAAGGTAAGCTTACTCCGTAGCATAGCCCAAACGCTCAGCTAAAGGGATGATGCCTAATAAGCTGAAGAAGAAAACCCATCCCTGAGAAATCAAAAGGTTATATCATCTAATAAAAGAAGAGGTACGGCACAAAAATAACTGTCAGAACTAGTTGCATCATCTATCATACACTTGCTGCCAAGAACAAAAGTTAAATGACACTGAGAGTTCAAGTCCTTACATGTTTTTGAGTGACATAATGCAGCACTATAGCCAAGGGACCAAATGGTAGTAACACATTAATTTTTGCTGCTATTAAGACAGCATACACACTTCTAAAGGGGCTACTCTTTAATTGCTTGATGATCCTTGAATATGCAACTTCTCTTTGTCCCAAAGGCAACTCAAAATCTAAAGAGTGCACCTTTTGTGGTCTTGGTAGGTTAAAAGAAAGCTCCTCGTCTGACTCCAAGTCAACCTTTTCAATGATAGACGCTCCCATCATCTTGCACTAGTACCTATCAGTCGAAGAGCTTGGATAAAAACTAGGATTCTCAATGAATCAAGTTCAACTACCAGAATATAAAAAAAACACAACATAAAATAATCTGGGTCACAAAATGTATTTAATAATCCCAAGAACCAACAACAATAACAACAATCTCAGTCTATCCCACTTAGAGCAAGGTCCGTGAGTCGAGATGTATACACCCTTTCCACAAGAGAGGTATTTCCGACTGACCCAAAAACATACTAAAAATAAACAAAATCAATCAAGGAACAAACAATGGATAAAAGAACACAAATGCAAATTAGTATGAAAACAAAAACACCAATAATCAATGCCCAACTGCCCATTTGTTTATGAACTTTTGAATTTGCAACAACAAATGAAAAAAAAAAAGGATTTATCAAGAAACTATGTTTCGACTGTTACTACAGGAGCAGGCCGAGCATAGGAAATGAAAATAGACAGCAATGACCAAATATAGGAAGTCAATGAACAATCTTCAGATTTGCATCTAGGGTCAGCCATTACACATTAATCCACTTATATTTTTTTATATAGCGTGTAGCTACAGATACAATTTTGTCATTACACATTAATCCAAGTAATAAACAAAAAGCCCTATCAATCTCAATCAAATATTGCAGTTTTGCAACCAAAACTCAATTCAAATCGACATCCCACAAGAACTTTGTCTGCAATGCTAACTTCAGAACATCTAACAAAGGACCAACCTAAATAAATCAGATCAGACAATGCAAAGCCCAATCTCACCCCCAACATAAAAATCGGATAAAAAAAAAAAAGCAAACAGGTCAACGGCTATTCCAACTAATCAAATCCCGAAAAAAGAAAAACTCAAGAGGGTCTCACCTGTAACAGCAAAATTGGATCGGATCTAACACAGACCCAGAACTGATTTCTTCCCAAACACAACCCTCGAAGCTTCAATTTGCAAAAAGACTTGGTCTTTGGTCTTCTTCAATGTCCTCTTGATTGTTATTTGAATCTTCTGCTTTGCGCACCTCCTCTACCTTTCTTTCCTTTTGTGCGCCCCCTGTAATCAATCTAACAGAGGTGTGCTCAAGTTATAGGTATGGGCCGGTTGAGAGCTAGCTGTACACGAAGAGATTTGGGGGGAAAAAGAATTAGAGATTGATTGCGGCAACTGGGACGGGAGGAAGAGTGGATGCGGTCGGCAAGACGAAGCTTCTAAGAAGCAACATTGTTTTGAAAATTTCTAGTGCAAGCACCTACGCACTATTCCATTTAATTACAGTATAAAATTAAATTGAAGCGACAGATACAGAAAGAGGAAAAGGAAAAATCAGAGGGCGTTGCGGAGAAATTGGGTCTAGGATACTTGTACAACAGGGTTGAATCTTGAATGGTTGATGTTGAGATTTTACCAGCTGTCGATATTTTTTCTCATTTGAATAGGATCTGATATTTTTTTAAAAGTAAAAGTAAAAGTAAAAGTAATTAAAATAACTTAACTCTTAGTAGGGTTGGGAATGGCCGAATGGGTTGGGTGATGGATGGGTTGACCCATTTTTTCACCTGATCTGTCACAAAAAAATTTCATCCGACTCATCACCCACCCGTCTAATGTTTCACCCATCACCCGATCCATCGGGTGGGTCGGGTGGTTAATCGGGTGAAAAAAATTTAAAAAAAAATGAGTCACAAGACATACGTAAAAATCATTCATATTCGATAATTTTATAAACCATGTCAACGCATGAATCTTATTAAATGAAAATAAGACTTATTCGTACATTAGATCACTATCCTTAACTTACAAAATTAGTATTAGAAGTTTAATATCAAACTAAATGAGATGAATTTAACTCGGTTACTAGACTCAAAATAAATAAATAAATAAATTATAGAAAAGCTATGTCCTTAGAAAACAAACTCGAGTATCATTTCATTAATATATTTAGAGAATTATTGTTCCAAATCTCAAGAGAAATTGGAAAAATACAATTTGATTAATCATGCATTAATACAGTAAATGCTAACAAAGTCGTTGGATAGAGCCAAATTGTTTACACTCTATCAGTATATGTAAAACAAATAAAAGAAAATTTAAAAAAACATAGAGTTAACTAATACAATTTTTTAGACCTTTTTGAACAAGAACACTTGGAATTAAAATGGAGAAACTAAAGGTAAAAAAGAAGAAATATGTTAGTTATGTTAAATTATATTATTTGCTACACTGGTCTCTTTTTTATAATAATCGGGTGGGCTAACGGGTGGTTAAGCGGGTCGGGTAATGGGTGGAAAGTATATCACCCATCACCCGACCCATCACCCATTTCACCCGACCCATCACCCATCTGTCACCCGGATTTTTTCGGGTTTTCACCCTAATAATCGTTTCGGGTGAGTCGGTCACCCATGGGTGATTTTCAGCCCTAACTCTTAGAGGAGGGGGGAAATAAGAAAAATAATCTAACATTTGGAATAGATGGTAAAAAAAAATATCTCAACTATTTTTTCTGATTATAAATTTAATCAAAAACACGAACATATAATCATCAAATTTTAAATTATGTTGTATTTTGGATAATATTGAGTTATTGATGACAAAATCCCCTTACAAAAGTCGGTTTTATTAGACCCAGGTGGGACCGATGGAATTACTCGCAGTCAACACGGACTTACCTGACTCACATGTCCGAAAGCCATATGAATATAGACTCGTACCATGGTGTCGCGGATGAAATGATACCCTTAAGTCCATCCGTAAGGAATTAAGTCCTAAACCCACAAAGACCAGAAAACATACTTGCGCCGCGAGCGATGCATCAATTATGGCTCACGGGGGAAGGTTACCTGGTCTTGAGGGGGCCTCTCGAAATCTTACGATATTTGGACGCGGAAGGAAGTTGAGACTATTCCACGGAGCACATTAGCAGTGCGGCTTAGATGACTTGCAAGCCACCTAGGTTTAACTCTCTCTCTCTCTCTCTCTCTCTCTCTCTCTCTCTCTCTATATATATATATATATATATATATATATATATATATATATATAAGTTTGGTCTTCTTTCATTTCCCAAAAAAAAGCCCCATCTCTTCCCTTCGATTCTAGTTTATATAGTCTCACAGTTGTACGGACATAGGATGGTCAAGTGTCCAAAGACATTCAACACGTGGTGAGTGTGCCAGGCGTCGTGGGAAGAGGGCATGCTTGACACGTGCCCTATATAACTGAGTAGCCTAGACAACTGAGTCTCACAACCCGTTCGTGGACAACTTTGGGTCTATGTAGAGCCTTAACTTTGCCCGTAGACGACCTAGAAGCGAGCTTGTCATAGTTCCCGGTGTCTCTTTACGGTGTTGGTGACTTACCCCTGGTTACTGTTTGGGTTGACTTCATTGTGAGGCGTCGAAAAACTAATATTTCTTTGAGCCACATCAATAGTAATGAGAATGATACCGGTTGACAAATTCCATGTCAATATTTTCGACCTTATTTATGGTCAGAAAAATAGTCGGGATATTTTGTTACTACCTCCCTAAAGGTTGAAAGATGGGGATATTTTTTAACACGCCTCTAAAGGTTGAATTATTTTCATTAGTTTTGCGTTTTTCAGGAAAAAAAACATAAAGCAAGAGTATGGACCCGTCAAAGCTAATTTTAAAGGTTTTGACAAGTGGGAGATTCCATCTAATTAATGTTTTTATTTTTTCTGGGTCTTACACTCTTGCTTGTGTTATCGACTATGTTGTTGTACCTCCCTCTTCGAAAACGATCTAGGTGTTATTCTAATTTGGATTATCTATTGCAATAGTGCTAAACCAATCATCAACAATGTCAATTTATGGTACAAAATTTTCCAACCTCAAATATTACCCAACCATATTTTACCATTTTTAGGTTGTGTTTTCTACCCGGTGTGTGTGTGGTGGGGGGGGGGGGGGGGGGTTGTTCTAAGAGGTGGAGATTAATTTTAAGGGGTGGAGAGGATGGAGATATATTTTATGGGGTGGAAAGGATGGAGATTAATTTCGCAAAGTATCTAGTATGATGTTTGGTTGATTGGGGATTATTTATTGAGATAATGGCGTGAAATACCAATATTACACGCAGACAATAAATTAACATCTCCCTCTTCTCCTCAGTAAGCAGCAAAAGCAACAGGATGTCAATTGAAGAGGGCACCTAAAGCCGGCAACTGACAGCAGCCAAATCCGGAGCGCATGGGACACCACCGGTGAAGCCACCCGGAGGGGATCGAGCGACACCGTCGACCTGCGCGTAGTGACTGTGTGGACAGACATCTCGACCAACCTCAACTTTGTGGACGGACATCTCGACCATCGACCTTGTAACCGAAGATTTGGAGGACCGGTTTCGTCGGATCTCTGCTTCACCTCTTCGCAATCGCCCCACCCTCTCCCTTCGATGTCTCGATCGTGGCTTCTTGAGGAAGATTGAAGTGGTTAGGGCGATCTTCTTCATCTCTCAATGAGGTTATTTCGAATGAGAAATAGGAACTTCGGCTAGGAGATGAGAGCTCTATGATCCATAGCATGTCTTAGATTAGTCATCTTGTCCGTTACCTAGTTGACTTTACGAAAAATATGAGAACAACGTGCCCACTCGAATTGTTGGAGGAAAAGATGTTCGTGATGATCATCTCAATTTTCTAGCTAGGAAATTAAGATGATAGTGAGACTGTTAACAATGATTGCATTGATGATAATGAGATTGTCCCTCTCAATCTTAATATGTCGCAAGACCAAGTCTTTGATCACAACGACACCTGAGTATAGTGTCAAGGGTTTGATCATCATTGAAGAGACTGTGCCCCCTTACAATAAGCCTTAAGACCTAACACAATTGACGTCGTTACGAATCACTATGCCTACAATACCTAGTTCTAACGGTAGCCCAAAGCCATCAAAATTGATTTTGTATTGGTTTTCAGTCGATTTCTTCCATCTAATATTTTTTCTGCATTTTATTGTGTGTTGTTGTCTTATTACCTTGGTTCCATGTCTTCCTAGAACAATGTTTTAGAGTCCATCAATCATTTTAGTTGTTGTCGTAAGTACACTTCTTCTTTCATATTATCTATGAAGTTGTCGTTGTTAAAGACAATTTTGTTCTTAATAGTCCACAATCTCCACGACATGGTGGCTAACATGGTTTTCTAGGGGTTGTTGAGTTGGGAGAACATGTCATTTGTGATTTATCTTATGGTCTAACTTGTTTTCATTATAGATTGTATTGTCCAATTCTGATATCAATTCAACTAATTATTTGGTAAGGCTTGAACAAAGATACGACAACCTGTCAAATATACAGCTTAAATACAGAAAAGGTGCAAAAGACCAAGCAATACAAACAACGAAAGATGAAACACAACATACCTAAAACTAGAACGTTGGAGACGTAGACTACGGAAGAAGTCAAGCATCTTTATGGGCAATGAAGACGAACCTCCAGAGAATTTTTTCATATGTGGAGTCACCCCGTACACACTACCACGATCCTAGCCAATCCCGATTTGAATGTCAGAACCCCAACAAAGCAATAGATTGCCAAGTCTCATCAATCAAAGCCGAACACAACCAGAGCAAAACGCACCCAGAAATTATTACTAATCAAATTTTGTTTACTCAAACCCTCTCGGAAATTTCTGCAAACCCTCTCGGGGATTTGTTCAAAACATTTTTTTTTTTCATTTTGTATTTTGTGTGCAAGGTTAAACTTAACCTTGCACACCAAGGGTCTTTAGCACTCGACTGAGCACCAACCTTAACAAATGGTTGGCGCCTTGGCGGCGAGCCACTAGAAGAGGAAGGCCTCTGCCAAACAAGAAACGGCTGCCAGGGGCGGCGAGGGGGAACGAGCCAGGACAAAAGGATCGTGAAATTGGGAGGCTATTTTGGGAGACAAGGGATAGCAGGGAGGAGATTTCTAAAAGGCCCCAAAATGACGGAAGATTTAGAAGGAGGGTAATCGAAGATTGGGTAATTAACTGGACCGCCAAACCGACCAAGCAACGGCCTATTAGAGCCGAAGGAAGAACTGCTGGGGGGTTCACACAAAATTTAGGGATTTGGCGAAGGTTGGAGACGATGAATTGGGGGCGCGTACGACAAACCCCACCCGTACTTCTGAACCCAGGCCCCTTTGCCACTTTATAGACGCGCGCACACACACAAAGATAGAGGTCCGAAGCAACTTCTAGTTTGATTCACATATATATTGTATTCTGATTTAATATGGTTCCATCTTTTTGAGCTACGTCAATTAATAATCCAAATAATTGTGTTGTATAATCCTTTTTTGGCTATACTAATGTAATACTTAAATAGCCTTATTTTAGGTTATCGCTATATATACTCCTATAAAGTCAATTTCTTCATGTATTATTCTTGATGGTTCTTGCCAAGAGATTGTTTGATTCAACGAAAAATTTTCAGAGTAGCTTCATTTACAATGCTTTTGTTGATGTCTTTTGATTTATAAGGTCCTATTTCACCTTGTTTCTTAGGTTTGCATTTTTTTCCCCACCCAATCAATGGTTTATAAGTGTTGTCTTTATTCTAGAAAAAAGAAATGTTGATTTAGTTTAGTTCCTTATGGATTTGCATCACATAATTTTCATTCCACTCGTTGCGCTGGATGTAGTCAAGGAAGTTGTCAGAGAAGGATGGTGATTTAAGAGTGTAGGCAGAATGGGGGCTGCCAAAGAGGATGATAATGTGCGAGTGAGTTGGGCGATGACGGAGAGAGAGGAGAAGTGCCATCAATATTATAAAAGTGAGGCTATAGACAAGACCATAAAATGACTATTAACTAGATGAAATCCACTTAATTGTCTAATAAGTTCTTTTTCATTTTGGAAACCTTAATCCTTAAATTGGGAAAACACGAAACTATCTCAATCCTCGATCGCCATTGTTGAACAATTAGAATCGAAACATACCTTTTTTGGACAAGATCGATATTAAAGATTTTGACCATTTCATTTTAGATCTAATGAACGAGTCAAACAAAGTCATATCTTGAAATTGAAAGCTTTCGATCCAATACATCTATCTCCGACTTTTTAAACGGCGCCAAGGGGATGGTGGAAGGGGAGAGGGAGGGTGCTAAGCTCGGGCTGTTGAAGAGGGATGACGTGGTCGGGGGCGGCCGAGATAGTTGTTGTGGAGGAGCTATTGTCGGCGAGAGTGCCAGGGGGATGGTGGAAGTAGAGGGGCAAGACGCTAAGCCCGGGTTGTCAAAGGGGGATAACGAGGTCGAGGTGGCAGCAGAGGGAGTTGGGGTGGAGGAGTTGCTTCATTTGGAGGGGACAATGGGGTCTGAGCGACGGCGGTTGCAGATAATTCATCGTTGTATGGGTGTTGTGTGATAGTTGAAGAAATATTCCATAAACCCTTTCGGTTCGTTTCCATGATGTGAGGCAGCCAACTTTTCGATGGACCTTTGAGTCGGCATGTACCAACTACTAGATGTTGTTATTGATAATTGTTGTCAACTTATCAAGGCTACCATTATGTTCTTTGAATTGCATTTTGGTGTGCTGAACAAGCAAGTTTACTGCTTAATTGTTCATTTTGCATCTGGAGACGGTGATTGCTAGCCCGGGCTGTCAGAGGGGGACAACGGGGTTGGGGGGTAGCGGAGGGAGTTGGGGTAGAGGAGATGTTGCATATGGATGAGGTGATTGATGGTTTATTGCAATGGTTTAATTAATTTTAGGGCAAGGTTTAATTAATTTTAGGGTTTATAAAAAAAAATTGTTAAAACTCTCAAAAATTGTTTTGGATTCCAAAGCACTCTTAAAATAAAAAGGGAAAACTAATTAAAATACCTCCACCTTTGGGGGTATGGTAAAAATATATCCTCAACTTTCAAATGTAATAAAAATATCCCGACATTTGAGAGTATTGGTAATATATTACCATGGGTATTCTCACGAGTCAAAAATGCCAACAAGGCAGCCTGTGTGAAAGCCTTTTTACAAATTATCATTAAAATTGAGTTTTCTTGAACGGTTTCCTTAGGAAAAACTAAACCGACAACAAAATTAAGCCCGAAAAACAAAATTGATTCAACCAAGCAACTAATCATGTCAAAATTGCATCAAATTAACACACCATGACTATTCCCAACAACCTCTTTATTTTTTCCTAAGGAAGTCGTTAAAGAAAACCATTGTCAAAAAAATCCACGTAGGCTGTCTTGTCAGCATTTTTTACGCGTGAGAAAACTCGTGGTAATATATTACCACTACCCTAAAAGGTCGAGATATTTTTATTACGTTTGAAAGTTGAGGATATATTTTTAATTACCATACCTTCAAATGTGAGTGTATTTTAATTAGTTTTCCCAAATAAAAATGACTAATGAACAATTTAGTTAAAAATATTTTGTCAATAACTCCTTTTTCATCTTGTCAGTAACCCTTGTGATATTAGAATGGGGAAAGGGGTTAGAGGCCTAATTTTAGTAATATATTTTTGGATATGGTTAGATAGTTTTTTATAGTAAGCAAGGAATATGATGTCTTGAGTGGGCAAGGTTCATCATTGATCATCCTTTCGGATGATGATACAAAGCTCCATGTTCGAAGGAAGGGTCATAATATTACATATATTCGTAGACCTAGCAATGTAATCAGCAGTCAAATTTGATTCTCTATAGCAATATAATCGGCAGTCATATATTCTTGAACTTATCCTTATATTGATGAATTTTTTCAATCGTTCTTGATATTTTCCAAGTAGAATCGGAGCTGTTCTTGATGGGATTGATGACTCCAAGGCTATCACCTTCAATTATGACATTTCGAAGACCCTTGTCTTGTCTTATCTGTAATCCAACGAACACTGATTGAGCTTCAATCTGAAGCACAATTCCTTTTTGGAAACTATACTGAAAAATATCAATAACTTGACCGAGACTATCCCGAATAATGCCACCAATGCAACATTCTACGGACGGCTTAATAGAGGTGTCTACATTTATCTTGTAAAAGCCTCTTGGTGATTTTTGCCACCTTGTTATTTTTCGTTGCTTAGGTTTTCTGGGATTTTTCTTTTGTTGTGTCGTTTTCCAGTCTGTAATGTTAGTGATTACTTGACGGACAATCGTCGATATATGATCAATCTTCATTCTGTTGAACATAATGTTATTTCTTAGTTCCCATATAGTTTGCCATATAAAACAAAGATCTTCAAAATGTAAATTTTCATTTCTAATTGTCATGAGATCCTCAAAGATTGAGCTATTTGATATTAAGTTGATGAAGAATTGACCTGTTATTTGTGTATAGTAGTTAATTAATGATCTAGTAATCGGACAACTTAGGAATAAATAGTGAGCATCTTCGTTGTCAGTGTTGCATAAGTAACACTGAGAAGGCACTTTGTTAAAGTATTTATTTAGTCTTTCTTTAGTTGGAAGTCCGTCTATCGCTAGTTTCCAGATGAAATTTTGTATTCTTGGTGGTTATTGAAGTTTATAATTGGATGTTTTTGGTAAATGTTCCATTTGGGTTTAGTTTCCAAACTAGCTTGTTCGGTGTGTCCCATTTTGGGATTTGAATTGTTTTTATGATTTGTGCTATATGTGGGGGAAACAACTGGAGTAATAAATTCACGTTCCATTTTTTATGGGTATTTACTAGCTAGGTATGCCACTTTTAGATTTGGATCATGGTGACCTCTACAAATTTCTAGATTGATGTTATTTATCCAAGGTGGGTCGGTCCAGACATTTATGGATTTTTTGTTACCTATAATCCAAAGATGACCTTGCTAGAATTTGCCTCTGAGGCTGAGAAGTCTCCCAAACTGCCAAGAGGTATTGTAGCTTGTTCTGTCCATAATTGTTTCAGTTTGTTGGTATTTCTCCTTAATTATCTTTACCCATAGATTTTCTTGTTCCGCAAAGATCTTCCATAGCAATTTCATTTGTAAGCTAATGCTCATTTCCTCTGTTTACGGAAGCCTAAACCACCTAATTCTTTAGGGGAGCATAATTCATCCTAGCTAACTAAAGGTGTAAATAGTTGTGAATGAAGTTTATTCCAAAAGAAGTATTTATTTATTTTATCAATCTTTTCCAGAATTTTTTAGGGAGCAGGAAACTCTGCATAAGATATTTTGTTTTTGAGCTGAGGTTTGCTCGAATCAGCACTCCCCGCCCAACTTGGGATAGAGATGATGCTTTCCATTTTGATAATTGTTTTGATAGATTTTGGATTGCGTCATCAAACACGCATTTTTTTTATTCTATCATTGATTATAGGTATATCCCAAGATATTTTTTTTATTGTTTTAGAAACAGGGATGTTCATTTGTTGTGCCAGAGCTCTCGCCATTTGTGGGTTGATATTTTTTTGAGACTTGTAATGAACTCTTGTTGTAATTTATGGAGATTTGCAATCAACTCTTGATAGATTGGTGAAGTTGTTTAACATATTTTGGATTGTATGGAGACTTTTGTTTGAGGCTTTTGCAAAAATGAGAGTGGCATCAGCAAATGCAAGGAAATGGATCGGGCTCCCTTGAGGGGTGAGTTTGATTCCAATTAGAGGATCATCGAGTATTTCTTCTTGATACAGTTCTCTGGCAAGAGATTCCATAACAATGACAAAGATGTAGGGTGCCAAAGGGTCACCCTGTCTGATTCCACGTTTGGGTCTGATGGTTTTACCAGGGGTATTGTTAACTAGGTCCGAGAAGGTGGGAGTTGAAATACACTTCATAACCAAATTAATCCAAGTTGGATGAAAGCCTAACTTTGTTAATACTACCTGTAGGAAGTTCCAATCAACTTTGTCAAAAGCTTTTTCCATATCCAGTTTTAAGGTCATCTATCCTTTTTTTCTTTTTTCTTTTTTGCTTGTGGAAGTTATGAAATACTTAATGGGCTATACGTGTATTATCTCGAATAGATCTTCCTTCTACAAATGCACCTTGGAATGGACTGATGATTCTCGGGAGAATGTGTTTTAATCTGTTTGCTAGTATTTTGACTATTGCTTTATAGATTGTGTTACATATACTGATAGGTCTGCAATGATTAATATTTATTGGGTTATCAACTTTCGGGAATAAAGCAATGAAAGTTTGATTTATGTCTGATAGCATTCTCCCCGAATGGAAAAAAGCTTTGATTGTTTTGCAGACTGAAGGTCATACAATATGCCAGAACTTGGTATAGAATTTCGGAGGATATCCATCAGGGCTAGGAGTTTTGTCTTCTTCCATGCTTATTATTGTGTCTTTTATTTCCTTATTTGTAGGGTGTTTCATAAGTCTTGTATTTTCTTCAGTTGTGATTTTTGTCTCAATATATCGTAGTTGTCGCGAATTAATTGAAGGTTTATTTAGGACTTGAAACCTCTCATTCATTTCATTTGTTATTTCTTTAATGATTTCCTCTTTATTGTTTATATTGAGTCCATTTTTTGTTTGGAAAGTACTTGTTCTATTTTTAAAACATCTGATTTTTCCCCTGGCTTGATAAAATTTGGTATTCCTATCTGCAAATTTTAGATGTTGATATATACACCGCAAATCCGGATTAAGGATTTGCACGTCCTTAAGGACGTGCAAGTCTGGGACTATGCACGTCCACTATTAAAGACTTGCACGTCCTTAACAACGTTCTTGCACGTCCTTAAGGACGTGCAAACCCTAATTAGGGTTTTGTGTTTAGGGTTTAGGGTATAGGGTTTAGGTTTTCCGAGGGTTTTGTAATGTTAATCGATAAAATTAAAGTGTTTAGCTAGTGGAGTTGAAGGATTTAGAGTCAAATTAAATAGAAAACCATAATTGTTAAGGTTTCATTCGGATAATATGCGAATAACGTTACAAGGAACGGAAAAAAGGTCTACATTCATAATTTTAATAAACTTGTGGAATAATATCTAGGAAAATAGTAAAAGGGCGGCCGGACTCGACACGCAAGGCTCGAAATCTCTCAAACTGAGCTTGAAACGGAGCATCCCATCCTTCGATGCTCGAATGATGATGTGCGACCCATTCTGGCGGAGGCGGCGGAATAGGAGCGTTAGGACGCAACCAGATCTATGAGAACGGAAAAATTAGAGTTAGAGTATTGACATATATATGAAAAGCAAGAATAGGTAATAAAAAAAGACGTTTGAAGTCGTACCGCGGCAAAATGGTCTTGGTTTCCGAAGCAGGCTACACCAAGGGTTGCTGATTGAGGGTTGTTAGCAGGTGTCGGCGAGGTCATGGGGAGACATGTGAACGGATGATGCCAAGCTAGGACTACGAGAGGAATCTGATATACCGTTGCAAATACTAAACCCATAATGGGTAGCTCTATCCATCGTCTCCTATCACCATGCACAGCTCCCGCCCATCTCTGGTAGTCGACGAACTGCTGGAATTGGTACCCTCCCGTATAACAACCGGCGTACAGATCAGCGTGATCCTCCAAGTGATTGCATAATAACGTTTTGAGTTTCGGGAAAGCAGTCTCGCCGATCGGTGATGTTAAAGCCGCCAAAGAACGGTAGCCACAATGACCATCTCCAACAGTGTCCCTCACCGTCTCAATATGACCGAGCATGAAGGGATCAACGTTGTTTCGACCCCAGTTGAACCCTCCGAACACATCATCACGTCCACGTCGAGCTGAGGTCGCTTGTGGACGATGCCGAGCAGCATTTCGAGCAGCATGCGCTTCTTCTCTCTCAAACTTTTCCCTTACCTCCTCGTATGGCAACTGGTTGGTTCTGCAGGCATTCCTCGACCCCCGAGGCCTCCCCTTCCTTCGGACGCTTGCTGATGAGGGTGGGTGCAGCTCATCCTCGCATACATCGTTGGAAACCGTGTATGAAGATGACAGCTCTTACGGCAGTGGGGTGTCGTCGATGTCAGTCCATGACAAATCCATCCAGAATGGGTGGATGTCCTCGGCGGATATCGGGGTACCGGAGTTGACGTATGCCTGAATTGCATGGACACAAGGGATCCCATAACAAACCCTCCAATGTCGGTCCGTGTATACCGGAGGAACCTTTTGGTTCACGACGTCCTGCCACATCTTGTATAGATAATCGAAGCACTTTTTGGAGATTAAAGTCTTTACCTCATCGAAAAGTTTGACTTTATAAGCAGTTGTTGGCCATTTGAAACGGTCGATCTCCAAAGCATTTTGCAGCTCATGCAGTTGACAATCGTTGACTCTATGGATTGCATCGATCACAATGCGAAAGTCACCGGTCGATGAGTGAAGTGCCTCCTTCAGAACCTTGTGTTGACCCTCAACTCTGTACACATTGAAGTGCATACCACTAAATATTCGATGTTATATCATATTGTAATGGGAGATATGAAATAAGGTTGTACTTGTTTTTCGTACGGGTGCCAAGATGGAAGACATTATCTACGTAGCATCGTACGATGCTCCTGCTGTGTGGAAGCCACACCGCCTCTAAATACTCCACCACACCTGGGAATGGGTGCCATGCAGCGTGTAGCGCCCGACGACGTCGGTTGAATGATTCCTCCGACCTCGATTCGAACAGCCCCCAACAGTTGCCCTTAAAGATGCCAGCGTGGTTTAAATTCTTTGTGATCTTCAGGGCAGTTTCCTCGCATCTTCTCATCACGTGTAACCAGCAAAGGAGATGCTGGACGTCGGGGAAGACAACATTCAGCGCCGCCAAGAGACCTAGCTCCTAATCAGTCATGATAGCTTGAGGCTGAACCGTCCCAAGCAAGTTCTGAAGCTGACGCAACACCCAGGCGTATGTGTCTTCGTTCTCTTTCGACATGAAGGCATAGGCGATGCAGTAAGTATTGCCTGAGGGTGTGAACCCGACCACCTCGCACAATGGAATCTCATATCTGCAAGTGTAAATATGTTACATGTAAAATACTTTATAATTGGCTATATGTGCAATAATGTAATCGTAATTAAGTAACTTACGCATTTGTTTTGTACGTGTTGTCGATTACGATGACGTAATGGAACCTTCGGAGAAGCCGGATCCCGTCGGGATGCGCCAGGAAGAGGTCGCTCAAGACATTGTCGTCATCCGGATGTCGTCTGAAGTCGTAGTAGTACCCTCTTTCCCGCAGATGGTGCAAGGTATCCTGGTTCATCGTCCGACTACCTCTTTCTTCGGCGACCATCATGGTGAGCATGTTGGTAAGGCTCTTCCTTGACATGACGCTGGTCTCATCCAACTGCCTCAATCCATACCCAATGGATTTTGGAGGAGTGCCAATTTCCTTCATCCACCTGGCCATCTTCTTTTCCCCCTCTGTCATCTGTCCGGAGATGGCGTGACCCTTCAAGCTCGTTGGAAGCCCGTGGTTATGAACACCGTGGGTTACCGTCATAACCCAGTGACCCGGTGGAGCTTCGTGTCCGTGTAGAGAGAATAGACAACCGTTTATCTTCAACTGCGTGCTCTAGAGCTTCCTCCCTCGTGGTCGGTACTCCCCATACTGCTCGCAAGCAAGGAGAACCCCGCCTGGACGATTCGACGCCCCCGTCCAAGACCGCTTGATTACTAAAATCATGCAGTGCCTCCGACCTAGGTCCTTGAAATGCGTAACCATTTCGTGACGGTCATTCCAAACCCTTGGGTCCGAGAACTCAGACGTAAAGTCTCGAAACTGTATTAACATTAGTGGAAATATGAACAAAACGGAAGGATTACGAAATATATTCACTATACGAAACGTATTCGTACCTGGCAAACATGGAGACGAGGATTGCTTTGCGGCTCGGCCATAACGATTCTAACGGTGAATGAATATATCGAAACAAGTCGGACTTTGTTTTGGAGTGCGGACTCAAGCTGTCCCCCTTCGCTTCAAATAGGCACTGTTGCGTTAATAGTAAGCAGAAATGCATGTCCTTAAGGACGTGCTTGCACGTTCTTAAGGACGTGCTAGGGTTTAGGGTTTGGCTAGGGTTTTAGGGTTTGACCAGGTTAGGTCTAGGGTTAGGAATAATGCACGTCTTCAAGAACGTGCTTGCACGTCGTCAACGACGTGCAGCACGTGGTCAACGACGTGCAGCACGTGGTCAACGACGTGCTTGCACGTTCTTGACCACGTGCATTTTTCCTAACCCTAGACCTAACCTAACCCTAAATCCTAACAACCCTAGCCAAACCTTAAACCTTAACTAACCTAACTCGTTTTTAACGTTCATTTTCGTTCTTTATGTTCATCCGTTCTTCACGTTTTCGTTATCGGGCAACCTTATCATATTAACGTTTTCGTTTTCCTTTTCGTTCTTGATGTTTACGTTTAATATGACTCGGAAGAAATGGGAGGAGTATACTCGAGATAGAAATATAGAGATAGATACAAAATCCGTAATATAAAAGTATAATACACAGATAGATACTGCAAAAGTATAATAAATGTACATCACTGTCCAGATGGGTTGCTGACAGCCTCATGTAGAATACCCGTCACCTCGTCTAATAGCTCCTCAAGGCAACGGTCGGTAGACAGGGCCCTCCAATAGCCCTCTATCTCGTGCAAGCGGGCCGCCAACGCCGGAGTGATGGCTGGAGGCTGAGGGAGGTCTACCCATGGATCCAAGCCGACCGGGTGGACGGGCGCCGGCGGGTTCGGATGGGGTGGCGTGGTCGGCAGCACGTACGGCCGGCTTTGCGATGCGTACCAAGCCATGTAATCTGCAGTGACACCGGCCTGGCAATCCTCGCTGGTGCGCCTGTGCTCGGCCAGCCTGTAGAAGCGACCCTCGTCCTGCAGATCCTGCCACTTGTTGTGGCTATGGGCAAACACGGCGATGTACCTCGCGTTCTTCAAGGTGGTGTCGCGAGAGACCTGATCCGGCGCGATGACTGGCTGCGGGATCCCCTGGACCCGTCCGAACTGCCGGAGGCACCTATCGGGCATATACGGCTCCTCCTCCCCGCAGAAGGTGATGGTGCCCCGATAGGTGGACTGACGGTACTGGCCGTCAAAGTCCAGATCACGCCTAAAGGGCATCCACTCGACCTATAATTAAAAAAATCAGGCGTAATTCACGGTTAAGAAATATAAGTCATATAGATAGAGTCTCGAATACATACATCGGCGACGGTAGGACGGTCCACCTCGTCCCGCAGCTCCCGCAACTTCTTCAGCTTCGCGGCGTCCTTCATGCGCTGTGGCGCCTTCGGACCGATGAACTTCGCGTAGAAGCGAGGGTCATCCTTCCTAGCCGGATCGCTGGAGAAATCACCTCGGAAGCGAGGGAAGTATGCCCATATCCAAGCCTTCACACAAAAAAGTATGTTGTTAGCATATAATATAAATATTTGTAAACTAAAACTCTAATTCCACGGTCTCGTACCTGTAGGATCGTCGTGTAGTTGTCTATACCCTTCACACCTGAGCGGGTAGCCTCGCCTAGGCCCCTGTACAAACATGCGAGGGCACCTGCTGCCCATGAAAGGGTGACCGTACGCAGGATGTCCCAAATAAGGCCGAATATCCTCCATGGGATCCGGCTCTGCGACTTGTCCACAAACAGAGTCGCGGCGAGAGCGATGGCCATGTACCCTATGTGGAGAAATCGCCGCTGTGCAGGGTCATCCTGGGGCTGCCCCCTCCCACATGCATGCGCAGCCTAATCTGCTCAGGATCAGCCGCGGCCTCTGGGTCATCAGCGGGGGCGGGGTCGACGAGCGGGCCGTGTCTCTCCTGCCACAGGCGAGTCAACCAAGTCACTGGAGGGCCGCCAGCGTGTCTGTATTACTTCAGGGCCTACTGGGTGAGCTGGTAGTACTCCGCGACGGTGGGGATCAACGCGCCCGCGGGCAGATGTGACGTACAAGGGAGGCCATCCAGCGGAAGTCCCATGAGGCAGGCAACATCGTGCAGCGTGATGGTCATCTCGCCCCATAGAAAGTGGAAGGAGCTGGTCTTCGGGTGCCAATGCTCCACGAAGGCTGTGTAAGTATGCTCGTCGACACACTCCCAGTGGAGGGACCTCAGCTGCGGGATGCCGGATGGGATCAGATCCTGCACCCAAGTCCCCGGGCCCTCAAATATGTATGGCTCGAAAGGCTGCAGGTGAGTCGCCCGGTGTTGAAACTTCAGCAGCGGCAGCTCCACAGTAGGATCTCTCCACAAGCAGCTCTCCCGACGGCAATAAAGGGTCGACTTGCACAGCTGGTGCGGCAGCCTGCGCAGGGATGGGCTCGGGCTCTACCTGTGGGCCCCCCTGGCCCTCAACCTGCCCCTCCTGACCGTCGTCAGCCTCCTCAATGACGCCAGGGATCACATCATCTGCAGAGGCCAAGGAGATCGCCGCTGGTGTGCCGGAGGTCGAAGGCTCGGCCTCGTGGGTGCCGGATGTAGAAGCCTCTGCCACGGCTGAAGTAGAAGCCTCCGGCACGGCTGAAGTAGAAGTCTCCGGAATGGCTGAAGTAGATGCCTCCGGGATGGTGGGTGGAACACGAGTAGGCGGTCTACCCATGTCGGCCCGTCGCCCAACGACTACGTCGGTAATGCAGCTGCTCAGAACATCACCGGTCTCCAAGGAAGGCTGCAGTCCCATCGTCGCATCGCCAAAAGGATCCCAAGCTGGCAGACCCTTCCAGAAGCTGTCGTGCTCGTCGGTCGGCGGGGTCCCCATCGACGGCTGTAAGCGCTCTGCAGACGCAAGTAGATCGTCGACTGTGGCTGTCTGATCCTCCTGTACCTGGCTGACCGCTGCCCGGTCGCCGACCCTAATGGGCCGGAGGGTACCATCCCCCCTCATGAGCCTCCCTGCCTGTTATTATAATCCAGTTGAATATTAATGTCTTTTCAATATATTTTAATGTATTTTAATGTTATTCTAATGTCTTTTGATGTATTTTAATATATTTTCATATGTTTTAATGTCTTTTATTATATTTTAATGTTAATTAAATATGTTTTAATGTGTTAATGTCTTTTCATGCCCTTGAATGTTTTTTATTGTCTTTCAATATTAATTTATTTTTATGTATTTGAATATATTTGAATATAGTTAAATATATTTTAATGTTAATTAAATACTTTTGAAGTATTGTAATATATTTTAATGTTTTTTATTGTCTTTCAATTGTAATTTTTTTCTATGTATTTGAATATATACTATCTATTATATTCTATCAAATTAAAACTATATTCTTTTCTATCAAACTATATACTATAAAAAAACATTATAATATATAAATAAATCAAACAACATATTATCAATTATATTCTATCAAACAGTATATATTATCAATCATATTCTATGAACTTATATTATAAAACTATATTATAATCTATCAAATTATATTTTAAAACTATAAAAATAAATCAAGCAAAATAAGTAATTCAAATAACATACCGGTGGGGTCGGAACCGGAGACACTTCAGTCGTCCGACGCTTCCGCGGCGGTAATAACGTATCCTCCGCCTCCGCCACTGCTCCGCCTCCATCGCCGCCAGTCGCCGCCCCATCACCACCACCCTCCTCGGCCAACGCCGCCAGCAGCACCATCTCCTCAGCCACCGGCTCCACCGCCACCGCCTCCCCCGATCCTCCACCCCCACCACAACCCTCCACCTCCATCGCCGTCGCACCACCACCACCCTCCACCTCCATCGTCGTCGCACCACCACCACCCTCCCTGGCCGCCAGCAGATCCGCCTCCATGGCCGCCACCGCCGCCTCGATCTCTCTCTCTCTCTCTTTCTGTCTCCATCTCTCTCACTGCGTTTCTCTCTCTCTCTCTCTCTCTCTCTCTCCCTCTCTCTCTCTCTCTCGGTCTCTCTCTCCGGCAGCCCCTCTCTCTCTCTCACTCCGGCGATCTCTCTCTCTCTCTCGATTTCTCTGTGGGTCTCGGTGAAGACGAAGACGAAGACGAATGAAGACGAAGAGGCATGTCCTCTTCAGATTTAGTAGACGGGCTTGCACGTCCACCCTCGGGTGGCTGTCACCCCACTTGCGAGCACGTCTTCAAGGACATGCATGCACGTCTTTAAGGACGTGGGGATTTGCGGTGTATATAGCCGAAACGTTGATTTTTGCTCTTTGTTTCCAAAATTTGTGGTTGAAAGCCAGTAATTGATTTCTTTTATTTTCTAGTATGGCGAGTCTAGTTGTCTCCTGATTTGTAAGAGTACCCCAGGGTTGCGCTATTTGGAATTTTTGGATATTTTTTTCAACTATTTCTAGTTGTCTTTGAATATTGTCGGGGTGTTTTTGTCATCACTCTTTTGTATTCTTTTTCAAGAGTTTCTGTTTTTTCATTAATTTGTATGCAAAGGATCCTATGAACTTATTTTCCCATACTTTACGAAGAATATTTTCATATTCAGGGTTTGTAGTCCAGGCTATTTCGAACCTTAAGGGGGCTCCTTTTTGTGTTTTTTTATTCCCAATGTTTGGCGTAATGAGACTGGTCAAAGGAAGTAAAGCGATGATGGATGTCTTGATATTGTGCTAGGATATCCTGGTGAACCAACACTCAGTCTAAATGATCGTATATGTTGTTTGTACCATTGTTATTTTTCCTCCAAGTGACCCTTTAAATGATAAGGTGTGGAGGTTCATTTCTTCTTTAACCTCTTTTTGAGTCTACGAAATATGTTTAAGGATGGTATAACACCTCCCATTTTTTCCGTATCATTTTCAATATCATTAAGATCCCAGGTCAGAATGATTGGTAGCATGTGTCTGTTGACAATCTAGAAAATTTCTTCCCAGAAGATTATTTTATCTCTATCAGTCGTTGGAGCATATACAAAGAGTAAGGCAACTCAAGAATCGAGTACGTAATGTAAATAACAATAATGTAAATACTCCAGAGGGGGGGGGGGGTTGAATAGAGTAAAGGTGATTTTCGCAAACTTTCTGCAGCAGCAACTTCAAGGGCTTTAAACTGGATTTCAAGGTCTTGAACCAGACTTCAAGGGTCTTGAAATAGTTCCAAAAAGCTGTTTGTTTCTGCAGACCTGTTAAGCTACGAAAATAAAATGTCAATTATAAATGCGGAAATAAAATATAAAGGACACGAGAATTGTTAACAAAGATCGGCTCTAAACCAGTCTAAGTCTCCGCCTAGGGTTATCCAACCCGTATGATTCAAAACACTATTATTTCACTTCCTATGGATCCTAGATACAACCGAGAAGATCTTTCCTTCTTCTAAACACTCGAAGTCTCACCCACTTCTATCTAGTCAACTCAGATCCCTTAGAGTCCTAGATACAATTTAGAAGAACAACCCTTCTCGTAGCCTCACCCACTACTATCTAGTCAACCCAAAACGCTCGTGAAATAATAGTCTTAACCACACCGTGTGTATACGTTTGAGTATAGGGATACTCTTAATGTAACAAAAATGATTTATTCTATAATGCTCGTGATTTTTCGTCTCTCTCAACTAGAAATAAAAGCAGTTACAACGAAGGAGAGAAAGAAAATAAATAAGCTTGAAGATGATTGATTTGACTTTGAAGTGCTCGCTTGAATGATGTGCTTGTGTTGTTGTTTCTTCACCACTTGCTCTCATCTTTTATAGGTGCAGGGGCTGATATGTTGCTGCTAGAATTCCCTGATTTTAGCTTGAATTTCAGCCAGTTTGAATTTGAAAAAAATCTCACCAAATCTGAATTTTGGTTGCACAAAAATCAGCCCGTTTGAATTCAAAATCAGCACCAAATCCTTCCACAAAATCAGCCTGTTTGAATTCAATTTCACCCAGAAAATAGGTGCATGTGTGCTGAACAAATCTTGCCGTTTGTAGCTTAAATCTTGCACATGTTAATCTTAACCAAATCTACTTTGTTAAGTAATTAAAAAAATAAAGCAAATAAATATCTACATAACCACTTTTCAAACAAGAAGATATATTCAACCAAATCTAAAAGCAATTTAATCAAAAAAAGATTTTTTAATTCAAAATAAAGTCTCAGCAACCTTTTATTTTTAAATATTTGATATTTAAAAAATAAAATAAATAAATGAGCATATATTCAAAAACAAATCTTCTAGAACATCCGCTCAATTAAACATATAGCATATATAATTTTGTTAGCCAAATAAATATATTTCAAAAATAATAAATCAAATAAAATAACCATATAATATAATTGATATTTGCATAAAATACTATCTTATTTGTCTTTCATCATCCCTACAAAAATATATCACATATTATCATCAACGTGGAGTCAACAACAACTTTGCATTTCTCTCATTGAATTTGAAACATAAACATTCTATTCGTTTGTTCTAATATTGTTATGTTATTTAAGTTATCAGATCTTCTAGTTAGGACCCACGTACCAACTTTAAGTCCAGAAGTGGAGATAAAGTGGCAGTTGTGAAAACCAGCATTTTTGACATCTAGGTTTCTCCATGGTTCTGAAACTTTGGTTTCAACCACTATTAGGATATCGAGCTTATTTTTGTGTCGCGTATGCTTGATTTCTTCCTAGAGAAGGGGCCTTCTAGAGCCTCGGATGTTCCAGTAGCCTATATTAATCATGTGAAGTGTTTGGTTTTTGCCTGGTAGGCTTGTAGATTTCTTTTGTCTTGATATATAGTTGTGAGTTCATATATGTTGCCTAAATTGGGTTGTTTTCTAATGTATTGTGTCTTAATATTTGTGGAGATTGGATGGTCATACTTATAATAGGATTGATGACAAAGCAGAAGGTTGTTCCTCATCCCAGATTTAAGACTCCTTTTCCATTTCAAATGTCGCTTGCATTTACATCCATTCTGGATAGCTTGTAAACAAGGATTATTTTTCAAAAATAATCCCATAGTTATTTTTCAAGCTATCCAGAATAACTATGCGAACCCAGATTTAAGACTCCTTTTCCATTTCTGGGAACCCAAATAACTATGGGATTATTTTTCAAAAATAATCCCATAGTTATTTGGGCAAACAAGGATTTTTTTTTATTAGGAAAAGTATACCCTTCACTAAAATAAATATAGCTATCGGTTGAATTGATTAGGGCATGTTTGGTATGACGCTTTTTAATCTAGCTAAGATTATAAGCTAGATGAAATTTTTGATGAAAGCTATGGTAGATTAAATTTTTAATCTTTGTGTAGAGATTAAATAGCTTAAAATTTTGTTTGGCATGACTAGGAATAGTCCTAATTTGTTTGCCAAAAAAGGAATTGTCCTAGCTTTTTGGAGATTAAATGGTAATATTGCCAAAATGGGTATAAATATATAAAAGAAAGCAATAACCATATTTTATTTGATAATTACACAAATTGAAGCAAAATAGTAAATATGCCTTTAAAATTCATAGTAATTTTATATCGATTTTTCTATCCTATGCCCCAAGGGCATAGGATAAAATTCCCGTCTTAGAAAAAAATATATCCTTAATTAAAATGCATTAGCTAAATTTTAAATTAGATTCATAGGGTCGTTTATTTTTGGTAGGGTATCTTTCCCAATGTAGGATCTTATCCTATGCCCTAAGTTGGAAGATAAACAACCGTGTAGAGTTGGATAGAAATACCAATCGATTTTATATTTCTTTTAAGTTATCATGCATCCAATACCCTTCTGGAAAAGGTTGCAAGCATGTAAAATAAGGTTCAAACAGAAAAACAAGTTGCATATTTACTTTCTTCTATAAAAATAAGAAATTCAGACTTCATAAATATAAGTATAAGAAAACAAAAGTATAAGTTATTTTTACAACTTACTTTTTCAGATTTATGTTTTGATTTTTTTTTCCAAATTTCTGTTTCTATAGATTATTTTTTAAGAGAATGGTCATAACTAGCACAAAAAAAAAAACTTTGCAAAATTGTCATTAACCCTTGAAATTGAGCACACATGGCATGATTTGGGGGGAAATTGCACAAAAGTGCAAGTAAAGCCGGGGAAAAAAGGGAAAAGGAAAGGGAAAAGGAAAAAAAGGGGAAACATTAAATGGTAGGGAAAGTCATCTCCTTAGGTTTCTTTGTCCGCTAAAAAGTCAAGTGAGCCTGGTAGAAAAAATAAATCACAAAAATGGAAAAAAAAACCCAAGGTACTCTTAAACTTAATTTCGACTGATCCACGCTTCCTAATGGTGACAGCACCATTGGATTTATCATTCGTGACTGGTTGGGCAAACCTGTTCACATTGGACATGCTATTGTTGACAGACAATCTCCCATTGGGACTGAAGCAATTGTTTTAAAATACGGATTGGTTTAGGCTATCCGCATGAACATAACTTATGTCCATATAGAGGGTGACTCACTAATTATCATAAATCACTTAAAAAAAGGCTACAATGCCCTTGGGAAATCGAACTGTTTATGTCGGATATTAAACTTCTTCTACTTAATATGAGAGGTTACTTAATATGAGAGAGGTTTCTTTCTCTCATGTGCCCCGTAATGGTAATAGAGCGGCGGATAAGGTTGCACACCTTTGCCGTTCTGCCAGTGGCGGTTGTTTAGCCAATGATCTAGGTCTTTTAGACCTTATTCGTCAGGATGATATCGGTTAGGTAACCCCTAACTGAATTCTTTCTTAAAAAAATGGTAGGGAAAAAAATGAAAAGTAAAACTAAAAAGAAAAGGGAAAAGGAAAAAAAAGGGAAGCATTAAATGCTAGAGAAAAAAATAAAAAATAAAACTGAAAAGGAAAAAAAAGCCTGCTACATTTAATGCAGGTCAAATAGAATGAAATGTGGGGAATAAAGAAAGCGGGTGTAAAAAGGAAAGAGAATCTGATTTCCAGTTTCGTTTTGTGTGACATGGTGTTTAAATTGAGGTGCACACGGTGTTTAAGTTTGCGTGACAAGAGAAATCTATGTTCCAGTTCAAAGATCGAGTTGACATGGCATTTAATGCAGTATTTCATGTGACAAGGCCATACAAACAAGTGACATGGGTGATTTCCTAAACAAATTGGCAGACTCACTCAGAAATGTGAAACTTCAAAATCAAACAAGTGACACGATAAATCTTTCGGGTGACACGGCCGAGAGCTTGGGGAAAAAAAGAACGAAAGAAAGGAAAGCGAGTGTAAAAAAGAAGGGAAACCTTGGTTCCAGTTTCATTTTGGGGACATTGTGTTTAAGTTTAGGTGACATGGTGTTTAAGTTTGGGTGACACGAGGAATCTGGGTTATAGTTTAAAATGACACAGGGAATCTAGGTTCCTCTCATCTCTCCTCACTTTTTACCTTCAACTGGCTGCCCAAGTCACTTTTTATTTTGCACAAATACACATCTATGCTAAATTTGCAATTCTCCCAAAAGTGGTGACATTTTTGCAAAGTAAAAAAAAAGTATCTAGTTATGCAAACGACCCTTATTTTTTCTACAGATTTCCGTTTTTACAGCTTATTTTTTCAGATTTCTGTAAAAATTAGGGCTGGAAATAACCCGCGGGTACCCGCTCCACCCTATTTACCCGCATTAATTTTACGGGTGAAAACCCGCAAAAAAGTGGGTGACGGGTGGAGCGGGTGCGGGTGAAGCGGGTGATGGATGGATTATGGGTGAAGATTTTTCACCCATAACCCGCCCCATTAACCCGCCCCGCAAACCCGCATAAAATCCTTAAATTTACATATATAATGTGTGTGATTTTACTATTTTACCTTATTCAAGTTTAACTTCTACAAACTCTAATCCTTGATTAGTGCTTTGCCCACCAAATTTCAATTAGAATGGATACGGTCTCGGCTTCCTCTTCCACGTTATAGCAAGGGATATACTGGATTAGTATAGAGATATATACCCTTCCACTTTCAAATTTCAATGAGCTCGTCATTTTAGTGCTTTGCCAACCAAAAATATAAATACATAAACCCACCCCTTTGTAATTTTGAGTTAGAATAGGACTACTAGCTATTGATGTTGATGTTGATTTTTTCTTTTGTTTCACCCATTGGGTACCCGCTCCACCCGCATCACCCGCGCGGGTCGGATGCGGGTGAAAAAGTTTGCGGGTGATTGATGGAGCGGGTGGAGTTTTTTACCCACAGGGCGGGTGATGGAGTGGCTTCATCCACCCATAACCCGCCCCATTTCCACCCCTAGTAAAAATCTGTTTTTATAGCAAATTCAGATTTCAGATTTTTGTAAAAATCTGTTCTTTCAGATTTCTGTAAAAATCTGTTTTTCAGATTTCTATTTTACAACTTATTTCAGATTTCTGTTTTACATATTTTTATTCATAAAAATCTGTTATTTCAGATTTCTGTAAAAATCTGTTTTTTCAGATTTATATTATACAGCTTATTTCAGATTTTTGTAAAAACAGATTTCTATTAATAAAAATCTGTTTTTTTTTCCCCCCGATTTCAACCAAATTTCTATTTTACAGCTTCTGAATTTTTTTTACAATTTTCTAATTTACAGCTTCTAAAGTTTTAAATATAGAAGATTGCTTCAACCAAATTATCAGCAGCTCATTGCAAGTTTTAAATATAGCAGATTGCTTCAACCAAATTATTAGCAGCTCATTGCAAGTTTTAAATATAGCAGAAAAATAGAGCAGATTGAAAGCTATCTAATAATCACCATAACTTCTGAATTTTTAAAAATTTAGTAGAAAATAATTTTAATTTAGATGTCAACACTGCAGGATATAGGAAGATGCTTCTCTACACTGCAGGATAAAAGAAGATGAATAGCTAGCAAAGATAGCCAGTACATGTGTATGTATAGCAGAGCAGATGGCAATTAGCTAGAATGCCAAAAAAAAAAAAGCTAATTTTTTAAGTATACAAAAAAATTATAAAAAAATAAAGAGCTAGAATAGATTGAATAACAAACTGAACACTTATTGCTGCCATATATAGCTTTGAGTATCCAAAATCACATATTTTGAGGCTAAACAACAAGTACCTGCCCAGATTTTGAATTTTACAACTTTTGAATCTTTACAGCTTCTGTTTTGAATTTTTACTTCTGAAATTGGATTTGATTCAGAATTCAGATTTGACAGCTTCTGTAATCTTCTAAAATTTTTATAGCTTAAAATTGGATTCTGAATTTAGATTGAAATTTTTATAGCTTAAAATTGGATTCTAAAATTGGACTCAACACAACTGAGTACTCACTTATGCTGAATTCAGCAACCAATTAAAAAAGAGCAATGAATTCAGCTTCAACAGCCAGTTGTCAAAAAAAGTTCTAGTGTTTTTTTATTACAATCAGAGGGAGTGCCTCAGAAAATGGTAGAAAGTGGAACCATATGAAACAAAAAAGAAACTAATAACATATATGTAATGGCCATATTTGTTAATTTGACAATTTTTTAGACTTTATGCATACACTCAATTTTAAAAACTTTACCATTTTTTTTTTGGCAAAAACTCAATTTTAGAAACTTTTAACATTTTGGAATCCAAATATTTGTTTTTACGTAAAAAAACAAGATCCATATTTTTTTAGTATATGGAAAAGATATTAAATGCAGACAAAACCACATTTAAATTATGTTTGAAAATGACAATGTTTCCATCAAAAAAAAAAATGACAATGAAGAACAAAAACAGCATTAGCAATCAATCTCTCTCCCACCCATCAGACCTACAACTGCTGAAATTCAGTTTATATTACACCAATCAGACCTCCACCACCTCTGAATTTTGTTTGAAAATGAAAATGAACATGAAGGTTTGGGTAAACAACCATTGCACATTGAGCATTCAATAAGACAATGTCATAAGAGATTGAGTCTATTTTTCATCTCCAACATCAACACAGGAAAACATAAAATGGTATAAGAAGCATCCAAATAGGAACAAATTCACAAAAAGTGATCTACTTTAGGGAGTGACTTTTTGTTCTCGAACTTGCCTATTGAGTTTGTATCACAAACAATGGTCACATCACATGTGTGCAAGAAGCAATCTTATTTCGAATTGCCCTCATTCCTTGAGGCTCATGTTCTTCCAAGTTGTTTGCATGTCAATGAATTAGACCTGAATCTGTTAAAGGACATGGGAGCTTTCTTAAAGGGCATAGGACTTGAATCAGACTATAATGGGCTGTCATTTATTTTCAGCAGGGAAAGTAATAGGATTTTTACCAGAACATCAATTTCAAGACCCTCCAATTTGATGTTTTCCCAAGAAAGAACATAAATGAATGCATCCTATAATGAAAATCAGTGATTTTCAAGTAAAGTAATACCAAGGAAAGTAATACCAAACATAAACAACAACTTTTTTTTTTCCTGGTTGTATAGGCTATGGTCTAATTTTTTAGTGCTACTTTCTAGATTAGCAATGACGTACTGTACTAACAATTTTAAAAGGAATTCTCCGCATTGAAATTTGGTGGGAAAGTAAGTGAACTCTTTGAAATTGCTGAACATTCAGGCTTTCCTGAATACAATTCAACATCAGATTATGATTAGCTAGATCAGGAAGCAAACAGAGAATCAATGATAGATTTTTTAGTGTAATAATGCTGGAAATACAAAGTTCAATATGTGAAAACGGGCGGCTATGCATTTCCATGTTCTGTTTTTTTTTATATATATATCAAACTTAGAATTACAAAAATAACTTCTTTTTACATCATTCTACATGTTATAGAATCAAACCCTATACAGTTTACTCTCACCCTCACCTATCACCATCATTTGATTCATGTTTTTTAGCCTAGTTTACTTAAAAACTCTGGAATTTTGGTTCTTATAATCTAAAGTTGAAAACAAACTTTCAATGTTCAGACCCTACGGAAAGCATCAACATACATGATACATATATCAAATCTACACTCAAAAAGTGACAGGGTATTCATGATAGAAGAGCTCAGTATCTACTTTATCTACTATCTACTTATCTAGATATATGCAGGCTTAGTTGGTTCTTTCTTATATGTTCCTACTTCCTAGTGAGTTGTGAACTAATAAAAGCTTGTTTTTCTTCTTTAATGATTCATCAAAACTAATACAAGTGAATTTCTTGTTCACCTGAACTTCTGATAATAGCTACACATTAGAAATGGCATAAAAACAAACATAAACACAACTAGATAAAAACCAGTACTAAAATTGCCTAAAATTTCATCTCCAGCAACAGCAGCTCCATCATTGCTCACCCACGCCAGCAACAGCAGCTCCAGCAACAGCAGCTCCATCATCGATCACCCACGCCAGCTACAGCGGCAGCGGTGGCGATGGCAATAGAGAGAGGCCGAGGATGTCGAATGTCGAAAGGCGAGGACGAGGGCAATATGGGATTGAATTTCTCCACCCCTCTTCTCCATCCCTTCCACCTTCAACCAAACATCCTAGCACTAATTTCGAATTTTTTTTAAAAAAAATCCATCCTTTCCACCCCTTCCCTAAATATTTGTTTATAATATACCAATCTAGCAATATGGAATCATTACATTACCTTACCACTGAAAATGTAGCAAGATCTCCCTCTCCTTCTTCAAAAGATTATGTGATGTTTCCACCTGAAAAGCAATTTCTGCTAATGGGGAAGTAGTACATTTGTTCTTTAGTTCCATATTTGCAGCAATCTTCTGCAAGCTTTCTTACTACAGAGTACAGACACAGAATTTGCTTCAAGCTTCCTACAAGAGATCAATGCTATAAGCACAAAATTGGTCACTTGTCGTCGTAGATAAATGTATCCTTGACAACCACGTACTGTATCTCTCTGAAAATGCTGCATTGGTCCCATTGGAAGGAAAGTTCATTTGAGTCATTTCATAATAATATGTGATATTTGATGGATAACTGTTCAATCTGAATAAAAGTCTCTTATGCTTGACTGATTATTACGGAGTACGGAGTAATAAAGCGGACAACATAGCTCTACGTATTTTGAAGATAAAAGGGGTAGGCTTCATACATTCCATTTTCTAGTAGATCTGTAGAGATTCGGAAGTTGGTGGTGGCATTTTAGTTCTTCATCTGTCATGATGGCTTCAGCATCAAAATGCCCAAGCTGCTTCATAAGGGCCTGTTGAAGATTAAGTGCATCAACAAGTCTAGATCAACTAAAAAATGCAGGCTTCTTATTTTCAGTCATCCAAAAGCATTCATTACAATTTACACTAAGAATAACAGCATAATAAGTCTAGATCAGGTAAAAAAAAATGCAGGGCTCTTATTTTCAGACATCCAAAAGCATTCATTACACTTGGGAGAATAAAAAGCACATGCTTGCTAATCTGAAGCCAAATGCTATTTTCCATCCGCTGCTGCTATAGAAATGATCCTCACAAAAAGGCTAGTAACCACCGAGGCTCTGTTTTTGCATCATATAAGACCCATATGCAGGAGGAACTGAGCGTATACCAGGACAGTCGCTGGCCCAGTGCCCGAGCTGGTGGCATTTGAAGCACTCTTTACCAGCTCCAGCTCCAGCTCCTCTAGTGGCTGACCCAGAGTGAGTGAATGCAGTTGAACTTGGACAGTCTTTGGCCCAATGTCCAGTCTGGTGGCATTTAAAGCACTCTTCACCACTAGCACCTCCTGTTGTAGCTGCAGGCTGTGGTCGACCAACATAACCACCTGTTAGATACCCAGGGCCACTGTTCACACTGGGGCAGTTTGCTACACTATGGCCAGTTCCTCCACAGCTGCTACAGGATGCAAACGTACCACTAGATGTCTGGCCCATAGGGTGCCTAGAACCACCGAGTTGAGCTCCATAGGCCCCTGCATGATTGGCAGACAATCCAGTAGCTCCAGCTGCGAACCCAGTGGTTCCGCCATAGTTGGTGGCAGAGGCTGGGGGATGCCCTGTTGCATAACTGCTTCCAGCATTGAAGGAGGTATTGGAACCATCTGATTTCAGCTTGTTCATCAAATCTACAAGAAACCTTGCTTCAGATGAGAAATTTACCCTGTTTGCTTTCACTACAGTGGACTTGACCCTCTGCTCGTCGCTGAAGGTCTCTTCCTTCACCTTCAACTTAAATATGTACTTACTAAACAGGACACGGCGAATGATTTCACTGAATTTCTCATCATCCTGCTCTTCATATTTCAAAAAGAACAAATCTCTAGCCGGCATGCCCATAATCTCCTCCCCAAATTCCTGGAATGCAGTAACCCATGTAACGCCAGTATGATCTTGTATCTGACACTGGAGAATGTACCTATACTCACATTCATCAACCGACTGATCGCACCTATCACAGTGCCATTTCCCATCCCCATTGTTTGTGACCTTCTTGCTGCATTTCCTATCCCCAACCATGATGGGGCAAGCAGTGTAACAGAAGTTGTCAACTTTCATGAATGCTATATGAGCACAAACTGTTATATAATCAGGCTTCTCAGATGTACCTAACTTCTCATCCTTGATTTGAGATATGGTTTTTCGAACATCAGTTCCAGAAAAGCCCATATTCTCTCGGGAAATTGAAACACAAGGAGTGTTCCTCCCTTCCCTTTCAAACCATTCCTTCAACGTGCGAGCTTCAGAAAAATCTGGCTCTACGAACAGCTGACTGATTGAAAGAGTCCCCAAAGCCTTTCCATTAAATTCATTAATCCTGGCAGATTTCACAGCTAATGCAGGAAATTGCCCTGAATCACACATGCTTTGCAGTTCCTGACCTTCAGCATTGCAGAGGTTGCCCCACAAGACCAGCTCAACACTCTTTCCAGACATGTCTTTCAACTGAAGGGTTCTCTTCTGTGTCTCAGTATTGTCCTTTTTCATAATTGTTGTTGTAGGATTAACTGAAGATACTATGCCAATAATATCCACAATCTTATTATTCTCCATCCTCTCAACATCACTGATGGAACAAAAACAAAATTGTTGTCTAGGAATTGAAGGGTCATCATCAGAACAAAGCTGTACTACTGACGTGGACTCTAGGAAGATCTCATGATCATTACGGAGATGGTTGAATTTTTTCTGAGCAGGCTTCAAGCTTCCCTTGGAAATCAAATATACTCGACCAACTTCTATTTGGTTGAAAAAATGATCAGCAACAGCATTAAAGCAGGTGACACGAATCTCTCCACCATCAGAATCTAGAAGATCAAAGGAGAAAACTTTCCCATCCCCACGGGCATTGGTATAATGCTTCAGAACAGTCTTTGCAGTCACTCTGGCCTTAATTGTCCACCGACCTTGGTAAGGATTTAATGCAGCAATCGGAATTATCCTTGGAGGGGCTTCATTTGTAACAATGGGACCCCTGTTCACGTACATGTGTGGAGGTTGTTGATATACAGGCCGAGTATTAGGAGGGCAATGAGGGACTTCAGTCCTAGAGTTGTTAAAACCACCAACAGTAGTGGAAGTCACAGAATTACCAGAGCCAAATCCAGGTCTAGGAGGCAAAGGGGGATTTGTTGAAGCAAACCTTCCTGCGTCAGAACTGATTGCATAAGGATTACCATAAGATTGCACCACAGGTCTGTGTTCAAGTCTTGGGGGCTGCAGAGGATCTCCAGTTGAATTTGGGGATTGAGCATTTCCATATTGAGGGCTCCCATACGATGTCTTCATCGGATCTGCAGAAGGCTGCACCTGAGGAAGTCTTTCACTGCCAGGAAGCGGATATAGTGGTGTTGGCTGTCCTATAGGATCAGACTTCTCCTGGATCACTTCCAGTTCAATAATAATGACAATTCTGCACATATATGACAGAATCAAGTATGAATAAGTAGGAAATTGCACCTAAATTGACAAAGAAAGAGGGCTACTGCAAAACACAAAGAAATCTCCATCGCCCATGCTAGTAGAATGAGGGAAGCATCTCTACTATATAAGTATTAAAAGAAAATAATTTAATAACCTAAAGAAAAATTGAGTTTTGTCCATAACCAAAGTTCAAATCTTCAACGTTCGCTCCTAGCATAGTACAAAGCACCAACCAATTACTTGTACATTGAAGTAAGACTTCGACTTATGACCTGAAACCTAACTCATCAACCAAACAAAAAAACAGTACAACCTAAAATAATCATTCTAGTAATCCACCTAGCATACATAAATCATAAGAAAGAGGTAACAAACTATACCAAATAATTGAAAACAAAAGCACACCAAACAAAACAGAATCCCAACACAAATCATAACAATTCAAATACACAAGAAACAACATAAAACAACAAGAATTGAAACGGTTACAGACTAGTGGGAGGGAGGGAGAGGGAGGGGGGAAAGCTCACTTCTTTGCCAGGACACTATTACAGATAAACTGGTGCAACAGCACGATGGAACCTTTCTGGAGCACCCCAGTCTTGACCAGTTCATTCCGCTGAGTACCGAGCATCCCTTGCTGCGAGTGAGTGCCATCGGAGACGACCATCCGAAACCGCTCATTCGCCGCAGTCTGGTTGGGAGTATTGACAAGCCTGACCTCCAGGACCTGGAGAATCGGTTTAAAGTCGACGTGCCCGTTGCAGATCCTCTCAATCGCCCCCTGCGACAACTGAACCGCCATATTGAATCCAGAGAGAAACACCAAACCCTAGCGAAATTGAGAGCGTGTGGATGTGGAAGAGGAGGAGAGGGAGGGAGGGAGGGAGGGAGATTACAACACTGAAATTCAAATAGAAATGTACGGAATATTTGATCAGGCTTCTACTTAAAATAAGAACTCAACCACAAGCGTGCGGTGGAAGATTGAATTATTTTTGGTATAAATTTATACTCCGTATTAAAAAGGTTTTTAAAATATATTTATACTATCTATATTTATTTCAGTTTGTAAGGGCATAGGGTAAGAAGCATATTTGAAAAATATTTCTTCAAAGATACACCTCATTTAACCATTTTTAAATTAAATAATAGGAGTATGGTTCACATATTTCTTTTTTAGGATTTTATTTCCCAATAAAATATCTTTATTATATGCCCTTAGGGACACAATAGACGTATTTATATTGATATGTTTATAAACTTTAATTGTGAAAATTGACATTTAAAAATTTATTAACAATTAAAATATCGATTTTTAAAGAAATCTAAGATATAATTTCTATGATAAAAGTTTATAAACATGTCAATGTAAGTATATAAAGTATAAATATTTTTTTAGGTTAATTTATGTCCAAAATAATTAAGTAAGATGAGATCTGAATTCTTAATTTAAACTAGGTAAGTCATACCCGTGCTACGCACAGGACATATTAGTTTTGATATTTTTATAAAATTATTTAAGAGATTATTTTATGTTATATTGTTGCCTTATCTAAACTATATATGCACACAATCGGTAAATCTTGATTTTATATATATAATACCTTGATATGGCTTTAAAATATAAGATTAGTAATGTAGTAGTTGATCGAACATATATACATCTCGATCGACAACTACTTTTGTACGTGTTTTACTATAGCATCTCAAAAAATTCTGCATGATTTACTTCAAAAATTGAAAAGAAGAATAAGAAGAGAGAATGTAATGTTTACTAAAATTGGTAAATTTAACCATACCTCTTTGAATTAAACTTTGCCTTATTTTGTTCCAATACATGTACAAACTAGTGTATGCCCCGTCCCTTGCACGGGACCGGAATATGTTAACACAATATTATAAAATTATATTTATTATCTATAAAAAATCCTATTATAAATATGAAAATAAATAAATAAATAAATATGAATTACATTATGATAATTAAACTAATAACTGAAAATATAAGATTAAAGTTAATCTAGATCTAAATAACTCATTCTCCTAAAAAATAATATAGATATAAATAAAAATAACTATTAAATAATTAATTTTGATATAAATAATTCTTTCCACAAAAAATAATCGATAACACCTATCAAATATTTACTGCTATGTATCTATTAATATTTTTGGTAATTATGATCCATAAAATTCGTCTATATGGCAATTGGGTGAACCTAATTTCTTTTTTTGGTAAAATAAAATAATAATAATTATTATTATTATATGAGTTAATGGTAAAATAAAATAATAATAATAATTATTATTATTATTTTTATAAGATTTCCTTTTTGACGGAAGAAAGCTTTGTGAGACGCACTCACGCGCCGCCACGTAGGCAGATTCACTCACGTGCCGCCACGCAGGCAACAATGCATCGGTTTTAGTATATGTACTAGCGTAGTACCCGTGCGTAACGCACGGGATTTGTAAAATGTATTATATATTATAGAAGATATTACCATAATTTATTTACATTATATATTAGATATATTAATTATACTATTATAATAATATGAAAACAATGTAGCAAAATAATACTATAAATTTGGATAAAAAAATAATGCTTATATTATATCAATATATAATATACATGGCAAAACGTCAATGTCTCACCTTCCTTGCTGGGTCGGGTTTGAGATTTGAAATGCCCGAGGCATGATATAAAAATGTGGCCCTCTACTATTATTTTTTGTTGTGTTAATGGATTGGAAGGTAAGACCAAATAATTTGGTAGTTCAACTACATATTACACAAAGTCTAGGTGAATGGAGTTTTTAAGAACTTTTGGATGGAGAGCACATAAAAATATCGGAGAAGAAATATTCTTGTAATAAACTTAAAAGTGAAAAATTGCTTCATTCCTCCCAAAATATAGGTCATTTTATTTTTTTGGCATGTTTTTTAAGAAGCTAAAAACTCTTATATTAATAAGTATTATAATGTAAAAAAAAATTAATTCAAAAAATCAATATTTTATATAGTTTTTAGCTCCTTAAACTACGTGCACAAAAGTCAAACGTCTTATATTTCCAATCGGAGGGAGTATTATTTTTAAAAACTAATTAAAAAATTAATATTTTATAAAGTTTTTAGCTCCTTAAAAACGTTCTGAAAAGTAAAACGATCGATATTTTGAGACAGAGGTAGTATAAAGTTTAGAGTCACCAATGCGGTTTGAGAATGAGTTTTTTTTAGCCTTCTAAGTTTTTTAGTAAGTTGATTGATTACTTTGAGCATTAAACACACATTTGTTGTGGTAATGGGTTGAAAGGTAGAACCAAATAATTTGGTAGTTGGACTACACATTCCACAAATACCCGTGAATGGAATTTTCAGAACTTTGGGATGGAGAGCACATAAAAAAAGATATATTATATTAATAAACTTAAAAGTAAAAAAAATTCTTTCGTCTCAAATATAGGCCATTTTATTTTTTTTTACATGTTTTTTAAGAAGCTAAAAACTCTATCAAATCTTTTTATTAGTTTTATTTGAGCATGTTATATGATTTGCAATGTCTAAATAGAAGCTTTATTATTATATATTAGGCAAAAGCATGGATAGTTAGCTTAGTGTCGTAAAACATATGACAAATATAAAACAACGAATGAAAATCTTTTGGATCTCAAGCTTGTACTTTCAATTCATTTGTAAAAAAAAGAAGAAGAAGAAGAAGAAGTGGAGGAAAAATCATTAAACAAAATGGGGATTGGGAATTGAGCTAATAACTTATTGATAATGAAAATATTGACCTTGTATTCAAATTCTATATTTCAAAAAAGTATTTTATTTGCCTAAAATCAACAATAACCGTACAATATTTCATTTAAATATGAAATTTGAAATTATTTAATGTTAAAGGAAACATACATGCTCTAATCATACTAATAATATTCAATTTTCATTTTTGAAGCATACATACTCTAATCTTGTCGATTATATATGTTAATTTTCTTTTTAGATCATCGCGTTTATGGAAATTAACCATTCATCTTCATCACCATCTTGCATTAAAAAAAACACGAAATCAATTTCATAATATAAATGGTAATATATGAGAAGAAAATATATACACGGATGAATCAAAACAAAGTCCATAACCATCAATTGAATTCAAATACTCAATTTACAACAAACATAAAGTAGGATAAATTGCTCTGTCCACAGCTATGTAGCATAGCTTCAAAATTCCTTTATGATTAAGGTTGGATACTGGAATATAAGGGGATCAAGAAGACCTTTACTTTGGCAAGAGATCAATCAAATAAGACACAACAACAAACTAGACATCCTTGCTCTAACTGAAACCAAATCGACAGATCCTCCAAGGGATGATCAAATCAGGACTTCAGGTTTCTAAAAGGTGCTCTCAATCCCCTCCACAGGAACAAAAGGGGGTATCTGGCTTCTTACTAGATCCAGCAGCAGCTTAGCTAATTTAATAATCTTAGATCAAACAACTAGATACATTATGATCAGGATTAAGGTTGATCAGGTCCTCTTGCCCATTATCTTTGTGTATGCACCTTCAGTGGAGGATGAAAAAGACGATTTCTGGTTCAATCTAATCATGAATGTCAAAACTCACAACCTCCCTTTCATCATTATTGGTGATCTTAACGACATTGAGAATGCCAGTGAGAAAGCTGGAGGCTTGACTCCTTCACCCTCCAGATTCCGTAGACTCAAACTCATTAAAGATGAGCTACATCTTTGCACTGTCCCCTTCACAGGCTCACCTTTTACATGGAGAAAGAGCTCCACCAATCCTAACACCACCTTTGAACGTTTAGATAGAGCACTTGTTCACCAAGACTTATTAACCCACTTCAAAACCCTAAATGTTCAACATCTACCCTTCTCATCGTCGGACCACTGTCCTATCACTCTCAATCTTGGATCACAAATCAATATCAAAGGAACTCCCTTTCGTTTTGAAATGGCTTGGACAACCAAATCTGATGTCGATCTACTAGTTTCTAAGGTATGGAAGAACAAAATGTGTGGGTCGTTTGGCTATGCTCTTATGCAAAAACAAAAGCTTCTCAAAAAAAATATCAAAAAATGGTGTAAAATGAATGGCAACAACGTCCTTAAACAACTCGCTGCTGTAAACACTAGTATCCAGAAACTACAATCTCAACTGCCATGGGGCACTCTTACTACAAATGAGGCTCGCAAGTTAGGAAGATTAGAACAGAAGAAACTCGCACTCCTAGAGTATAATCATTTGTTCTGGAAGCAAAGATCAAAGTTGAACCGCCTTCAGTTAGGTGATCGTAATACGCGATTCTTTCAAACATCAGTTAAGATCAAAAATTTCAGAAATTCGACTTCCTCGTTCACCACCAAGACTGGCATCCAGTTGACAGATGATCATGAAATCTCGACTCACATAACCATGGAAATGAAGGATCGATTTATAGCACAACAAAGGCCAATGGTTTCTCATGAACATCTCAATTTCATTCAAAATCAAATCTCCCTTGATGAAAATACGAAGCTTTTAGCCATGCCTTCCAATAATGAAATAAAAGAGGTTCTAAAGAGCATGACCGAAGACAAAACCCCGGGTCCAGATGGATTTCCACCTGAATTCTACTTAAAATACTGGACCACTGTTGGGAAATCCGTGTGTAAAACGATTAAAGCCTTCTTCCACTCAGGAACCTTGCTTTCTGAGATCAACCAAACTTTCATAGCATTGATTCCGAAAATCGACAATCCGATAAACATCAACCACTTTAGACCTATCAGCCTTTGTAATACCATTTACAAACTCATTACCAAAATCATAGCCAACAAGCTCAAACCTTTGCTTCATAAGATTATCAACCCCTTCCAAGGAGCTTTCATAGAAGGAAGATCGATACAGGATAATACTCTTATTGCACATGAAATCTTTCACAATTTTCATAAATAGAAAGGGAAAAAAGGTTGGATGGCGATCAAACTAGACTTAGAAAAGGCCTATGATAAGATCAGCTGGGACTACATCAGAGTCACCCTCACCAAATTTGGTTTTGATAAACAATGGATCTCTTGGGTAATGACTTGCATTACTACTACCTCCTTTTCAGTCTTAGTTAATAACCGCCCCGGAACTATGTTCAGACCAGAGAGAGGCATAAGACAGGGTGATCCCCTTGCCCCCTATATCTTCATCCTTGTCATGGAAAATTTAGCTAGAGAACTCATACAGGAAGCCTCGCTGGCTGATCATCTCATAGGCTACCAACTCACTAAAAATGGATCCATGATCCCATTCCTAACTTTCGCTGATGACACTATTATTTTCTCTGAAGCCTCTCATAAAAGCCTCCATACAATACGTAATATTCTCAACAAATTCTCTAACCTTTCTGGGCTAACAATCAATTTTAATAAAAGCTCCATCCAATTCTCAGAGAATGTCAAGCCAAACCTAGCTAACTCTCTCGCTCACGAAATGCACATTCCTATTTCGAAAACATTAGAAAAATATTTGGGAATACCTATGGTCAGAGGTAGAGTCAAAAATGAAGTATTCGATGACGCCATTGTTAGCATCAAAAAGAAACTATCTAAGTGGAAAGCCTCCTCGCTCTCACAGGTAGGTCGCACAACTCTAATTCAAGCAAATCTTAGTTCTAAAACTAATTACCTAATGCAGAATTTCCTTCTGCCAAAAGGCATTCTGAACCAAATTGACCAAATTCACAAAAACTTTTTTTGGAATAAACTAAATTCTGAAAGATATACGCCACTGATTAGCTGGGATAAGATTTGCAAACCGAAAAATCAAGGTGGTTTGGGTTTAAAACTGGCAGAAGATATGAACATCAGTCTCCAAATGAAACTCCTTTGGAAGATTTGCAAGGAACCCGACAACATATGGGTTAAAGTTATAACTGAAAAATATCTACAACAAGAAAACCTCTTCGAAAGATCGTCCCAAAACACTTCCTGACAGTTTGGAAGACTTCTACATTTAAGAGAGCATTTCCTGAAAGGCCTCCACTGGGTTGTAGGAAATGGCGAGTCTATAAATGTCTGGAGAGATCCCTAGCTGTTAAACACTGATCTATCTACCTTCCAAAACTCTTTTGATCCACAGCTAAAAGTCAATCAGTTGTTTAACTCTAATAAACAGTGGGACTTCACACTCCTAAAAGACATTTTCCCTGATCACATTGTCATGAAGATTTCAGAAATTAAAATTCCGAGTTGGGATACTCAGGATACTTTAGTTTGGAAATTTAACTCGGATGGGCAATTCTCAACACAATCGGCTAGGCACCTAAGGCATCAAAACAACATTAGCATGAGTGATCAAAATTGGATATGGAAACTAAACATTCCGCCAAGAACTAGAAACTTTCTCTGGAAAATAGCCAATGAAAGCTTACCCACAACGGATAGACTCAACAGATATTATAATAGAGTCCCCGCTGGCTGCTGTTTCTGCGATTGTAATAAGGAAGACAATAACCACCTATTTTTGCAGTGTCCTTTTACAAAGATCACAACCGCAGCCTATGAACAGTTGACTCAGAAGACTGCTCCCCTGCTACCAGTGGCAAATATAGATATAAATGAAATTATTAACCCTAATACAGACAGGAGAAGAATTGAAGAACTATGCTTTATCTAGCAAAGGATTTGGAAAGCCAGAAATGATATCATTTTTAGAAATAAAAATCCAAACGATCATCACCAATTAGCCATAAGGATTTATGTCGACTTCAAAGAATGGATAAACCTAAATCCTGGTAGAACTAAGAGTAACAAAAATATCTTGAAACGAAACCGAAACTCAAGATGGACCAAACCTCCGCCGGAGATCTTTAAAATCAATGTAGATGGCTCCTTCAAAACAATAGGTGACAGCCAGGTGGGTGGGTTGATTAGGGACCACCATGGTGCTGTGGTGGATATTTTTCAATTAGAATCGACGGCTAAATCTCCCATTCAAACGGAGATCTCAGCTTTCTGTGCAGGTATAGAATTAGCTCGATCCAAGGGGCTAAGAAGAGTGATTATTGAAGGTGATTGTTTGGACGCTGTCAGAGCAATCAACGAAACCTCCTTTGTCAGATGGGAAATAACAAGAGAAGTGGAATTCATCAGGAATCTTAGGACCAGCTTCATCAGCATAGACTTCCGGCACTGCTATAGGGAAGCAAACAAAGCGGCTGATTTCATCTCTAGATCTAGGGATACTTGTTCATACTCGAATCTCCCCATGATTGGGGAATTATGTAACATCATCCGTCGGGATGATCATGGTCGCTCCTTACAGTAGTAAGGAAGGCCTACTTTTTGCCTACTGTAAAAAAAAAAAAAAAAAACATAAAGTAGGAGTTTGAAGTGTTATTGTGGATAATTGAAATTTTTATTAGTATGATGTGCATGAAAACTCAAGCCCGTATATATAGAAAGAGAGATTAAAAATAAAAAGATTTTTAAGGAAAAACAACTTAAATTCAAATAAATTTTAAACAATTCATTATTTAATTAAAAACAACTTAAGATAATTTTTAAGGAAAATTAATCGATTTTGTAAAGAAATTATAAGCAATTGAGTCAATATTTTCCCAATTATGTGTGTGAGAGTGCATGGTAGTTAGCTTGTAAATAAATTATTCTAAAAAAATATTATAAATAAATTTATTAGATTGTTTTACATGTATTACTTGGCAGTTAGCTTATAAATAAATTATTCTAAAAAAATATTCAAAAAAATTAATTAGATTGATTAATTTAAAAATACATAAGATACAATTACTTTAATTTAATAAATAATTAAGGTGAAATAATTATTTAAAGTAGATAATCTATAAAAAAAATCAAAGCATCTTAATTTTAGTAGTAATTAATTGTAACTAAAACAACTACTTTTAATAAAAGATTAAATAGAAATTAATATAAAAAAAGCTATCAAAATGAGATAAGTATATAATTTATTTTAACATTAAATAAATAATTTATTTATTGATTTAAACTAATTTGAAACACTCTCTAACAATAAAATATTGTTCGGGAGTGTTTTAAAAATTAGTTAAATATCGAATTAGTTGAAAATCGATATGGACTTTGTAATACGTCCAAAAATTATTCAGTTAAAATTTTTAAAAATGTAATGTAGTATAAAATTAAGATTGAAGTAAAGTATTATGTGATTAAGTTAAACAAAATGTATAAATGTAGATTTGATAATGAATAAAGATTTGTATTAAACATATTTAAAATAGAAGATTTGGATAATTAATACATATTTGAATTACTTGATTACTTTTAAATTAGTTTGATTATTTAGTGAAATTAATAAATTAGTTTGATTATTAAAATTTTAAATTGAGATAATTTTTTTAAATGAAAGGTGGGCCCATATTTAAGTAAAAAGTGACACGTAAGATGATTGAAGGAGAATTCGCCATGTGGCATCCTCCAACATGTGTTTTAGTATTATATTAGATATAGATCCTGCAAAAACATGAATTTAAGATAATCAGCGCTTGTATGGAAGAAAAAAAATAAAAGTGATTCTCCGATATATATATTTACCAAAAATTAAAATCAATTATTATAAGCTTCTATAATTTTTTAAAAAAATTATGCAAAACCCAATGCATATGAATTTGAACATAAATGATAAAATAAAAAACTCCAAATATTGGAAGTTGAGAGTGGGGGAGGATTAGAAAAATGGGTTGGAGCAATTGAGTAATCTCCCAAATGAAGATTGGAATGCAAATGGTAAGTTGATGCTTTATAATCTCTAAATAAATCTCTTAGAAGTAACTTTTTCCACTCTTATGCCGTAGAAGTTACTGGTCATGATTTAATATGGCCCTTGATCTCCTTTGGGATTAAGAAAAAACCCAATTAATTAATAATTATCTATTGTGAGAACAACATGTTATGCAATTATATTCCTCTTTCCGTTACAATTTGTTAGAGAATACTTATCAATTGTTAAATTAACAAAGGAGGAAGATAAAAAAAATACACAGTAGAAGATAAAGAGTTAAAAATGAGTGTTAATTATATAACTATAAATATTGATCAATTTTGACTGAGCTAATTAAATCTCCACTATTGATTTTACTTATTTTAATTTGGAAAAAAGAATATCAAAATTGTGTATTTGTATTCTTTTGTTTATGTTACAATAATTTTATTTATTTTTAATTTTGCAAAAGGAATATAAAAATTGTATATTTGTAGTTTTTTTTGTTTCCATTACAATGTGTTGGATAAATTAAACTTAATTGTTGAAATATAAGGGGTTGAAATATAAGGAGTTAGAAGATAAAGAGTTAGAAACGTGTGTTAATTAGGTATGTATTAATAAACTTTGATTGAGTCAATTAAATCTCCACATTTAATTTTATTTATTTCTAAAAAATGTATGAAGTCAAATGTAAAAACTCCACAATTAATTTTATTTAATTCAATTTTGCTAAAGTATCATAAAAAATGTATGAAGCAAACGTAAAAATGAAGTGATTTTTTAAAATTTTATTTCTAAATTTGTGCTAAGTTTAGGTTTAATTAGATTGGATTTGGACTAAAAATGGTTGTGCTAATTTTATTTCTAAATGAAATATAGAATGCATATCAAGTACCAACGAACTATATTGTTTTTTTTACTTAATTTGCTAATGTATACTATAGATTTTTGACAATTTAATAGGTGCAAGTGCAATAAATGGAGCAAAAAAATTGATTGATAAATATAAAAATATATGAACAAAAATGATTTTAGATTTTAGAATTTTTCATGAATCATTAATGTTAAGAGTCATTAAGGTGCCTTGGGACACAATTTTTAAAGGTATATAGATAGATATCACAATATTTTAGCAATTACTTGTATGAGGTCACTGCGTAGTACCCAATTAAAAAAAAAATCATGAAAGTAAGTTATAAATTAGTAAAGTACTACTTACAATAGTAGTATTATTTTATACTACGTATGGATCAAGACAACTTTCATCTTGATTAAGATTCTCGATTTTCTAAGGTATTGAAGTTAAGGACTAAAATAAACAACAAGATGCATGAGTATTAAAATTATTAAGTTTTCTTCAAACATGACAAAAACTGAAACATCATAAAGGAGAAAGTGTTGGTGCTTGTGAGCTTTGCAAGAAGGCCGCGGAGATGGAAGCACACTTGTGGTTTGCTTGCCGAGTGACACAGGAAATTCAGGAAAATGTGTGAACGTGGATGGGGTGCAACATAGAGAAGAAAGCATTAAAGATTGGCTTCAATGGTTCATTGTGGAACCTCACCAAGTGCGTAAGACTAGCTACTTTCAAGTGAAATTGCTTACATTGTGTGCAATGGGATATTATACTTGAATTGGATAGCTAGGAACCGAATTGTGTTTAGACAAACTAGAGTACATTCAAAGGAATATGTGATGAATGTAATAGAGGCATGCAAGAGTATGATTCCCTTTTAAGTGTAAAGACAAAACACTAGGGGAAAAAAGATAGATCATGTAACTTTTGAGATAGCTGGGCTTTGAGTTATACTGAGCTGGGAGGGTATAGGGGCCAATTTTGACAGGGTAGTCTTTTGTGACAACTAGTATTCCATAACAATGTAACCAAGAGAGGATAAACATTTGTAAGAGAAGTTGGATTCAATAGTTATTGTACATGGGGATCACTATTTACGCGTCAGTCCACTAACACCAACTTCTGAATTTGATAGATATATTTGCCTGATACTAGCCCTCTGCCAACTTGAGAAACTAGCATTAGTACTTATAAATTGGTGTCATTCAAACCAAAGTCGGTATCGTGGTCGTGTCCTTAATTAACAATATTTTAACCATACTCATATCAAATTGGTTGTAAGTATTATTCGATTTTGAGGGAACTTATTATCTAATCTAGGAAGGAAGGAGTTATTGTATGTTTTCTTTTTTCCCAAGTCAGGGGAACAACTCATCATCATTTCCATAACGTGTTACCGGTGATACATTTGAAAGGTTCGATGGTCTTTTAGTCCCACCTGAAAATGAAATTTTGAAAGAGCTCAAATTTCACCCTTATTTAAAGGTAAGTATTAAATAAAATTATAATTAAGGGGATATTTTTTCAGCACCAAAGATTACTACTCGAGTTACACCCCAAACACACTTATTTATATATATATATTTAAAAAACTGGAATAGTAACTAGCAAATTGGAACAATTTTGATTTATATGTATTTATACACATGATTTGATTGATTGGGCAGTGAAAGTATCAAAATAATTGAATCAAAAAAAATTTCACCACAAAAGAACAGGAACTGTGATCTAGAAACCCTACATTGAGCACAAGGCATTATAGTTAGGAGTTGTAGCCAAAAGCTTGAATACTAAAGTTGTTGATCGTCTATTGTTCCACCTGCAATTTTATGCAAAGTGTTACTCAAGAAAAACAATCGTGTCGACTAATACGAAATCAATACATAACGACGAGTGATTAGCGAAAAAATGTTAAACCACAAGCGCTATCTTGCTAGTTTATGTTAGAAGCTCCTCCAAGTGCAAGCTGCATTCAATGATTCACTTGAGCATGCTCAGCTTTTAGTTTCTGGAGTTCTTCTTGAGCACAAATCAACCTGCACAACATAATCATTTACAATTAACTTATAGTCGCGCAGTCAAGGTGTTACGAAACTGTACATCATAAAAAACATGAGTACCTAGCAAACTTATAAAGTACTAATCATTGAAATGTTCAATCTAATTTGAATTGGTTTAGATGTGGATGTTGTGTGACATTACCTCCATTGCAAATCTGCTATTTCATGAAGTAATTCTTTCTCCCTATCGTGTGCGGCTTCCAACTACAATAAATTCAAGCATGGTTTACATGAGAAAATAAAAAAAATTGGCACATCTTCATATATTAAGGTCTTGAAAACGAAGTTACATTGTCTTGGTCTAAATTAGTGCATTTCTAAGCTTATTAATGAAAATGACACTGGTCGAAAAAGAAGGTATTAAGTACCATTGACTTCTCCAATGCTATAATATCTGAATGCCCAGATCCTACATCTGTAATAAAGGGAACTAATGGATGAGATGCATATATGTAACAAAATCACTTAATGTGAATTCATAATGTCTACAAGTGAAAGGAGACGTACGACTTTCACTAGGCAACTCAGTAGTACATATGTGTTTCATCATACTTAGAATACTCTCCTGCATTCAAAGAACGTGCTACAAGATGTAAGTTTACAAAAGTAAAAGATATGCATGCCATCTTAATTGATAACAATTAGCATACCCTTTGGGCTATATTAGTTTGCAAGAAAGAGTGCAACATTGTGGACATTGAAGACGTGACAATGTTGACTGGTGCATGCTCTAATGGTGAAGTAACATGTGATCCAGTTGGGGTCTGGCTAATGACCTACAAAATCCAAGACCCAAACACAGTTGCATAAGCTAAGATGGTCAGATACAAAAGACAAGAGCTTTGTGTCATTATGTGGTTAAAACAAAATTCTAGAAGTTTCTCACCTGCAAACTATGACTCTTGTGCAACACTGGAGCGCTACTAGTCACCTGTGCACATAAGAGATTAAGAGAGGAGTGATTATATACATTCAATTATGGACACGAAAGTTATAACTACTTGTCTTGTCGTCTCTCTATATAGTTTACCTTTTCTAGTTCGACATTCCCAGATGTAACCTTGAAACGACCTTTTTGTTGAATAACAGGAGGCCTTGCTTTCTCATCGACATCTTCACTGTTAGCTGTCACAACAAAAAATAATTAATGAAACTTTCTGTTTGGGACATTAAAGATTGTTATGATTTCAAGCTAGAAGCCAATATCTCCAAGAATACATGCCTACAATCGTCTTTGAAGTGATAGGTGATACATCAGTAGAAGTAGTAGTATCTGTCAAGGTAAAGCCAACTCCTCCATCAAAAGACATTATCATTGCTGCCTTCTCGCTGAAAAGATTAAAGAACTCAAACGTTGTAAAACTGTATATATGGAATACATATATAGATCTAGTATAGTTTGTTCAAAGTCATAATGTTATTAGCAAACCTCTCCGCTTTGGGTGTCGGGGAAGCTTCTCCAAGGTAACTTAATCCAGAGAAACTTCCCTTTCTATGAACATGTTGCCCTAAACCTGTAGACACAACTTTTGTAGCAATATCCATGTGAGGTATTTCAGGTGCATTATGTTCGCAGCCATCCAATAGACGAGGTGAGCAACATTGCGGAGTTTGGTCATAGTTTGAGCTCGCCATACTTGTTGCATCATCATCTGACTTCTCAGAGCGTGTTCTGCATGAAAAGTCAAATGTATTTCTTTTATTTGATTGAAACTATCCATTACATAAAATCTTTTACGAAAGTTCTGACACGTACCTAGTATAGTTGCTACTAAGGTCATAGTGATCTTCATCCTACATGAAAAAAATGTTATGATCTTAGAATATAGAAAGCTTTGAATTAAGAAATCAATTATTGTCATGTAGAAGCTATACAAACATACAGTTTCTGATATGTGAGAAAGGTTAGTACTGCTGGATAATTGGCGCTCATAATCCTTTGTGCCATTGTCTTTCTCATATAAAATGTCATCATCACTGATCTGAGATGACAAGTGGTGAAAAATGTAAATCTGAGCAAGTAGTTGTGGTATGAACACATGAAAGTTCAATTTTTTAAAGGACATATTCATACCAAAGAAGCTTGGGCCTTAACATCTTCTAAGTTGAAGTTCCAATCACTGATTCCCCTTTTGTATTCGTTCTGTGTAAATGAGTAAAAACTGAAAGTTCGATTTTCTTACAAGAATTGATTAATGTGGAGATGGTCAATTTGCTTTACAAATCTAAGTTGAATGTAAATATGCAAACCTGTGATAACTCCTCCTTTTCTCCATCTAGCATTTTCTTCTGTGCTAGCATATCTTCTTCTTTTTCCTGTGTATATAAGTCCAAGAAGCCTTAATATGTACTATATAAATCTTCATAAAAACATATTGTTTACACAATTCCAACAAAAGGCAACCAATTAACCTTTAGTGCCTTCATACGATCACCAAGACCGGGCAGACCATCCAACAGTTTACGAGATATGTATTCATTTGACCTAGCTTGTTTGAAAAATGAATGTTTCAGCAGCCTCTTGGGAGGCGGCCTTTTGTGAGGATCTTTCACCAAACAACTTGCAATCATCTGCTTAAAAGACTAAGACAAGTAATAAAGAAGCAAATCAAATAATGTCATTTATATGACATCTCTTTTGATCAGAGTAGGTATAAATATATACATATTAAGTATACCTTAGAGAATTTTTTATCTCTTTCATAATCAAGTCCCGGGGGTGCGTTTTGCAACGTCATAAGTAGAACCTATTAATAAAGCTAAACATCCAAGTTAATTGCAACTTTAAATGTTTGATCGAAAACCATGCGATGATGACACTACACGAGACTATTGATCTTGCGTTTACCTTCATTGGTGGATACTTTGAGAAAGGGGCATGTCCATGAGCAAGTTCTAATGCAGTTATTCCAAATGACCAAATATCAGCCCTGCAAATACATAAATCAAATTCATGATGCTAATTTCAGAATTTTCAGACCAAATCAAGATACAAGTTTATCCCCCAAAGAGTAAAGAACCAACTTGTAATCATGACCATTTAATTGCTCCAGCACCTCAGGGGCCATCCTACAAGTGAAGCATACAAACAAGTAATGTCAACGTGCTTTATCTATTTGAAGCCAGATAACCTTATAATTAGAGATGTAATGTAGTGTCATATACCAGCAAGGTGTGCCAACAAAAGTGTTTCGCATCCGAGTCCTGTCACCTGAATCGAATAAACAAGCTGAAACACCGAAATCTCCAAGCTTAATACCACCATGGCCATCGATGAGAATATTCCCAGCCTATAAACAAGTTATAAATAAAAAAAGGGAGTAAGAAACCCAGTGTAGTCTTATTGCTTGATGCAATCCATCTTTCGATTGAGCTGTTTACGAACTTTGACATCGCGGTGTATGTGGCCTTGTTGATGGAGATAGTCCAAACCCTTCAAGACTTCGCGGAGTATGGTGGCAATGGCAACTTCCTCGAACCCATCTTGAAAAGCAGCCTTGAGGATGTGAAGGCATGAACCCCCAGCCATGTACGGCATCACAACCCACAGGTATTGTCCAGCCACAAATGAACAATTCGACTTGAGAAGATTCGGGTGATCAACTAAATTCATCGTTTGTGCCTCGCGGCATATGCTACTCTACATCGCCATCCCCAAATTAGGAACAAACTCAAACTCAAAATTCAAACTTCATTGCAAATTAACAATCTAACAAGCTATTCGTATAGTAGATAGTAAAATTAGAAAATGTATTACCAAATCGGCATTTTGTCTTTCAAAATCGAGGATTTTGATGGCGACAATCTCGTTCCATTGAACGCAAAGGGCGCGATGAACTTTAGCACTCACGCCTTCGCCGATTTCTTCATACAACGTATAGTGCTCCACCCCTACCGGATACTTCCTTTTCTCCATTATTTTGTTTTTACTGTGAAGAGTAATTCCGAATTAAAAAAAATCTCAAATTCAAATCAATCAGCATTGTTGTAGCAGCTTCGCGGACTTATTAACAATGCGTATGCATTTGATTCGTCGTTGAATCATAAACAAACGCTTTGAATCCGTAACTCTACAATCAATCAAAAAATGGAAAATGCAATACAATGATTAATGGAATCAAATTCATAATATATCGATGAATGATTACTACTTTCATATATACATATATGAGAAACAAAACAAACAACAATAGAAAAGGGGGAAATTGAATAACGATTTGGAAGAATGATTAATTATGGAATCAAAATTGAAATTGATGTGAAAGGAGAGAAGCAATACCGTAATTCAAATAATTATTTGTGTTTGTGAGGAATCAGAAGAAGGTTGAAGGAATAATGGAGGTAGGTAAACCAGGTTTTGATGAGCCAAAATAGTGAAAAGGGGACGGATGGAGGAAAAACTAAGATTTCAGAATTTGTTAAATTTTTTACCAAATACTTAAATTAGTGAAACCCTATCATACTTAAATTTTTGTTAACACAATTTTGGGCTAAAACCTCTTTTAGATCAGCTTTTTTTGGTTTAAAATAATAATCTAATAAGAAAATGGGTCTAACAATCAATTTACCAATCGATCGATCTATTTATCTGTACTAGTTTGTAGTTTTTTATTTATTAATGTAATAAGAAAAACAATCTTTTAAAATTTTAATATTTAATCTTTTTATTTATTATTTTTTAAATTTTTATAAAACTTTTTTTTATAATATATTTTCCCTTTTTCTAACCAATGATACTTTATACTCCATATAGTAAAGTATTTTGTAATAATATAAGAAACTTTTAAGTTGTGATTAAAAATATATGTTTTAAGTTATAAATATTTTTTACATAGTTTCAATATAATTAAGTACAAATATTTTTGAATCTATATGTATTATGATATTGTAATTCAAATTTATTGCATTTATTTGATATTTTTAATAGATTTTTTAATAAATAATTGACTTAATTTTAAAATATTAACTTAACATATTCCAATGCACAAGATAATACTTATGCTAGTTAACATATTCTAATGCAAGAAATAAGACTAATTACTAAAGTATGAAATTGAAAAAATACATATTTTACATAGTTTTTGTTATCTTTATAAAAATGCGTAAATAGTGAACGGCAAATGAACATGAACGAAGGGACTAACTACTAAAAACTAGTGTTAAAACCAATTTGGAAACTGATTATTCTATTCATTTTCAGTAAGTTTTCTAGAGATGATCGTACTTGATGTTCAAGATCTCGTGTGATTGTTTGTCTCGTTTCGGTGTATGCATGTCTTTCGTGAAATCAATGCAGTGGGTGATAAGGTTTTCAAGCTGCTGCATCATTTCGATCTTCCATTAGATCTCATCATGAGCTTTTGACTTTGGTTCATGGACACCATTGGATGGTAAATCAACTTGTCTGCACCCAGATTTTTATCGTGTATCCCTAAATAAAAGAGTAAGTTTTCTTATATTCATGTACAAGATCTCTTATGTTATGCAAGCCCTCCTTGGACGAATGGAAATTTGCTCATTCAATGCATGGTTTCAATTCAAAAATTCCTTAATAGTAATAACATTTCAATTCATTCATTCTATTCATTCTATGAACTTGGTTTCAAACCGTTGTTTATCCCTTGAGTTTGCTTTCAATAAAAATTATATATATATATATATATATATATATATATATATATATATATATATAGAGAGAGAGAGAGAGAGAGAGAGAGAGAGAGAGAGAGAGATATATATATATATATATATATATATATATATATATATATATAGAGAGAGAGAGAGAGAGAGAGAGAGAGAGAGATATTACATATAAACTAAAAATATCTTCTAGAATTAATCATGGTTTTCTTTACATAAAATATTGTTAATTAGTGATATAACACTGAAATTTGTGTTAGAAACAAGCAAAAGCCCCCAAAAAATGCCTTTCACAATTGCAATATGTTCGTTGTTTCATTTGTGTTCTTTTATACGGCAGGATAATTCTAATGGGCCTAAAAATTGCAGAAGTATGAATGATTAGTGAGAGAGAATCCCTGAAATCTACTCTTGATTGAGTTCATCAGCATGCTTCAACAAGTAGTTAGCTACGAGTTCTTCCTTGTGGTCGCAGGCCAGAAATGCTTCAATCACTAGTGCTCTATCAAACCCCATTGCCTTAAGCTGCAGGACAAAATCCAATACCATAGCATTAGCACAAGAAGAAGAAAAAAAGGGGAGGAAATAACATGGTGAATTAATAGTCAGTTACATTATCACCCTATTATCCACCTAACTATATACCAGTATGATTTGCATTATGATCGAGTATGGTTACCTAGACCCCAACTGATGGTGGGTCATTGGTAAGACAAGAAGCTTGGTCGGGGGTGTCTAGTAACATATATGTGCCATGCCATCACATCTTTTCCAAAACGCATGCCCTTACACACATGGCGTACGTATTGTATTAGCTTATTCCACATAAGCAAGCAATAAGGATGGCAACACAGCAAGGGGTAATAAGATATATGGGATTCAGAGTTATGATCAGTGGAAACAAATCTGTTGGGCTAGAAACCACTTTCCAGCTGCACCCGGAAGCGAATTCGGATAATAAGAGAACCAACAGCAAGTCAGCAATCAGCCAGCAAACCCAATGACCAACCGATAATAACAAATCCGGGAACCAAACAACTAAGCAACTAGAAACACGGATAAAAGCACAAATATCGACATAAGATTTACGTGGAAAAAACCCTCTCTAACTAGAGGATAAAAAAACTCACATTCCACCCACCAGAGCAATCAATCCACTAATTAATAGGCCAATACAAGTGTTTAACAATCCAGTTTCAACCCGAGACAAATAAACATGGAGATCTCAAACACAAATCTAAATACAACCCGATCTAGAAATGATTCCTCTCCAAAACCTAGCTAAACACTTGTAATCAGATTAGATTTCCAAGGAGAAGAAAATACCTATCAACAAACACCGTTGTTAACTTGCCGAAAGAAGAAGGCGGATCACCAGATCAAGAGACAAAACGCTCGCTCAAATCTCCTATTTTCCTCTCCTTTCTCTCTCCTCTCTCTTTTCTTCCTCTCTCCTTTCTTCCTTGTTGCTACTGGCGGCACACTCCTGGAGCTCCTCCCCTTCTCGTGCTCACCAAGACAAAGGCAAACAAAATTCCTTTTATTTTGCAAAGAGGGCAGCCAAAAAAAGGGCTCCATTTGGGCTGGATTTTCTAGGCCCTAGGCCCAACAGTGTCCCCCTCCGCCCCAAAGGGAAGACGTTTCTGCTCGTCCTGGCCTCACCTGCATCTCAGTCCCGTCTCATCCCCGAGACGCGGAACTGATGCTCGCCAGATGTCACCATCACCTTCTAGCTCCCCCTCTTCCGTAACTCTCTGGTACTCAGAGGCAGAACTCCCGGTGAATGCATGGCATCCTCTGTCTGACCCTCTGGTAATTTCTTCTATCCGTGCTGGCTCGACGTGCTCAGATCTGCCACCAGTCATAGCACCTGATGAACTCCCCTCTGACACGGCTATCCCATCAGCACAATCCTCTAAAGCAAACTCCACACTTGTGCTATATATCCTCTTTTGACGTCTCAGAAGTTCTGCTAAATCTTGTCTGCAATCCAGACAAATCACAAGTGCTCAAGCTTTCCTTATCAGCAAAAGAAACGAGAGACTTTCTCTTATGATTCTGCAGCCCCTTCCCACTCAAGTATCTTGTAAGCCCTTGCACCAAATCAAGCGAAGCATCACCATGAACCTCTGTCACAGCTTCCTTGATTTCTTCCATCCGAGTCCTGTACAATGTGCTGCTCAAATCACCTCCAGCGATCACCTTTGATCCTTTGTTGAGTTTCCACTTCTTACTTTCAAAGAAGTTATTATAGCCCTTTTTATCCAAGACTTGAAGATAGATCAGATTCTTCTACAGATCTGGTATGTGTCGCACATCTGTCAATGTCATCCTGCAACCCGTGTTTTCATCACACAAACATCTCACATACCATCTATATCAGACAAGCTTCCATTCCCCATCTTTGCTTTGTCAAAGCGTCCCACTCGGTACAAAGTAAAAGCTTTCCTTCTTGATGTAGCATGGAAGAATGCAGCTCCATCAGCAATCCACTCTACACAAGAATCAGGTTCCTCCAAGCATGTGAGAACAACCTGCTCATCATCACTATCAGGCAGAACTGACGTTGTACCCTTCTGATTTTTCTCTTCATCCTTTTTCTTCTTCCACACATTGCAATTCCTCTTCATGTGCCCTTCCTTTCCACAATGATAGCAAACAAAGCTCCCCCTAGTCTGAGATCTCCCTCTAGACCTGCTCCCTGAAACTTTCACGAGAGCATGTGACGAATCCGTGCCCATATCCTTCCTCCTAGTCTCCTCGTTGTAGAGACTATCCTTCACTGTAGATAAGGACACAACCCCACCCACGACAGAGTTGTTAATCGACACCACTAGAGTCTTCCAACTATTAGACAAAGAGCTCAAGAGCAACAACGCTTGTAACTCATCATCAAGGACTAACTTCATGGTGTTTAACTGATTCACCAATTCCTGAAACTCACTTATATTCTCTGCAATAGGCTTTCCATCTCTGTACTTGCGATTCACTAGCTTTCTTATCACAAAAGCTTTACTCTGGGCTGACTTCCTTTCATACATATCCTCTAATTTTTTCCACAATACTTGTGCATCTGCCTCGTTGCTTATGTGGTGATAAACACTATTATCCACCCACATTCTGATGATTCCAGCCGCCTTCCTGTGCAGTTTCTTCCAATCATTATCGGATGTCTCAGCTCGCTTTCTCGATCCCAGCTCAACCGGATCAAATAGGTCTTTGCAATACAAAACATCCTCCATCTTTGTCTTCCAGATAGAGAAATTCAAAGTCGTTAGCTTTATCATTGTACCTGGAAATTCCTCAGTCTTTGTCGTCATCTCTACTCCTATTACCCAAAAACAACACAGTCAAAGATCAACCAAAGGCTCTGATACCACTTGTTGGGATAGAAACTATTTTTCAGCCGCACCCGGAAGAGAATTCGGGTAATAAGAGAACCAACAAAAATCAGCTAGCAAACCCAATGGCCAACCGATAATAACCAATCTGGAAACCAAACAACCAAGCAATCACAAATACAGATAAAAGCACAAATATCGACACAAGATTTATGTGGAAAAAACCCTCTCTAACCAGAGGATCAAAAAACCCACCTTCCGCCCACCAGAGCAATCAATCCGCTAATCAATAGGCCAATACAAGTGTTTAACAATCCAGTCTCAACCCGAGACAAATAAACATGGAGATCTCAATACCAATCTAAATACCACCCGATCTAGAAATGATTCTTCTCCAAAACCTAGCTAAACACTTGTATTCAGATTAGATTTCCAAGGAGAAGAAAATAACTATCAACAAACACCGTTGTTGACTTGGCGAAGGAAGAAGACGGATCACCAGATCGAGAGACGAAACACCCGCTCAAATCTCCTATCTTTTCTCTCCTTTCTCCCTCATCTCTCTTTTCTTTCTCTCTCCTTTCTTCCTTGTTGCTACTGGCGGCACACTCCTGGAGCTCCTCCCCTTCTCGTGCTCACCAAGACAAAGGGAAACAAAATGCCTTTTATTTTGTAAAGAGGGCAGCCAAAAAAAGGGCTCCATTTGGGCTGGATTTTCTGGGCCCTAAGCCCAACAAAATCTACATACCCGCTCAATAGCCTGTTGTTCTTCTTGTGTCACGCTGATTGCATGAGGCATGTCCTGCTCAAGCTGGTCAAACATATCCCTATAAAGAAGAAACCATATTTCAAGACATCAAAAGTGCTCAAGAAAAGATGTTGAGAACTGAGATTTGTTCAGAGTAGGAGTTAATGACTCCATAAAGTACATACGATCCCAAATTCTACAATATATGCACATACATTAGTTGTTCAGATTATGAGCTAATTCGTCCATTACCTTGCTTAAGCTTCATTTCACTTTCAGATGTTGATGAAAAGGTAAACCTTTTTTTAAATAATACAACCATCATTCTAATCCGACATTTAAATAAATGACATCTATTTTCATCTTTCTCAAAGGGGTCAAAAAAGCAACTCACCCTTATGAACCATCAAGGGGTTCATTCAGAAGTTTAAGAAACTCGGTATGGTGGTCTTGGATTAATCTAAGAAACTGTGGATTTTGCTTCCCAAGCTCCTGCAGCATGGGCTACAATAAAAAAATGATATCACTTACACACGTACACTATATGAAGGAGGAACACCACTTAAACTAATGAATTTATACAAGGTAGGAATCCAAAACTTGTAAATTTTGATGATTTGTCTATAGGGGTGGGCATATCCGGGTATCCAACACGAACCAGATAATTGTGTCGGGTACCCGAAATCATTTAGATAAAAAACCCAAACCATATACGAACCATCTTAGATTGGGTATCCGACACGGCTAAGCTATTCGGATCCGTGTCGGATACCCGGGTACCCAACACGAACCATTTGTTTTTTTTTTCGAGTGCCTCACCTGTTCGGGGTTTTTGAATGCAAAAAAGGGAGAGATAAATACACGGGTAATTTTTACTAGATACACCGTTAATCTGCGCGACCTCTTGCGGACCAAGCTACGCTACAAGTTGCGGACCGCCCCGGGCATCGTGCCAAACAGGACCTAAATGGGGTCCTCGGCAAAACGTCCGCAAGAAGTTGTGGAGAGAGGTCCGCGTTAGGATGCAGACTAATTTTGAAATGTAACCAAATGTGGCATAGAGGGAATTTGAAATGACTTTGCATTGTATTGCGGATTACTCCGCCTAATTTTGAAATGTAACCAAACGCGACATAAGAGGAATTCGAAATGACTCCGCATCGGGTTGCGGACTAATCCGGTGTATTAAGTACGATTCGCAATCCCAACCGACGACGATGTAATATTTCAAAATCGGTAGTCATATCATTCGATTCAGACAAAGAGAGCGACGACGGTGAGAGGTAAGCCTTTGACTCCGACAAAGAGTGCGAGAGAGAGAGAAAGGGTTTGGGAGGAAAAAAGGCGGATGAAAGGAGCAGCGGAGAGAGGGCGGCTGAAGGCGAGATAGGTGGTAGCGGCCCGGTGGATCCAGCAACTAGGTCGGTGGAGGAAGTGGATATGGTGACGATAGAGGAACTATTGGCGGCGTTGGACTGGGAATCGGGTGAGAAGACGGAGATGGAGAGGGCGGCGGAGCAGGTGTTAAGGGGCAAGGTCGGTGGAAATGGAGAGGCCGGCGGGGGCAGGGTCGGTGGAAATGGAGAGGGCGGCAAGGGCAGGGTCGGTGGAGATGGAGAGGGCAGCGGAGGCAGGGTCGGTGGAAATGTAGAGGCCGGCGGAGGCGGATCTGGCGGGACCGGTGGAAATTAGGGAGGAGAGGGCATTGGATACGGCGATGACGCGGTTAGGTGGTCAGACGTGGGATATTATTGATGGGGGCGGAGAAGGGAGTCGGTCAGTGCCTAGGGAGGTGACGGTTGAAGCGGCGTTGGCGAAGATGCAGAGGACGGTGGCGGAAGATCGGGCGCTGCAAAGAGATTAGTTGCTGGAGAAGGTAGCGGAGGAGGAAAGGGTCGCGGCGGTGGAGCTGAGGCAGCGAGGGCGTCGACGGTGGAGGCGGCTAAGGCATCGTCGGTGACAGAAGGGAAAAGAGTGTTGCGTCCGCGACCGAGATAAACACTAGTGGCAGAGGTAAGTAATTTTTTACTCTTTAAGTCATTTTTTACTCTGAAACCATGCTTAATTTTTAGAACAAATATTTAATCATATATTTATGTGTTATTTCACGCTTAATGTTTGAAAAAAATATTTTGATATGTGCTATTTGGATATAAAAAAATGTAGGAAGAAAAATTAGGAAAAAATAGTTAGGTATGTAGTCGTCAGAAACTCATAATATAATAATGTACCATGTTAATTTTAAAATTACAACATTCATCAGAATATGAATAATGTATTCGTTCGAATATGAATAATGTATTCTTCATAACATAAATAATGTACGATGTTAATGTTACAAATTAGTTTACAACATTAGTTGGGTTTTAGTAAGTAACTAGGGATTATAGATACATAAATTATAAGTAAAAAATTAAGTTGGACTGGAATGAAATATGCGTGACAAACGAAACGATATTGTGAAAAATTAGAGAGTACAAATACAGAAATTACAATGTCCAAAAATGTTATAATAAATGGAGTAAAATACATTATAAGTAAAAAAATTACAATATTAAAAAAATCTTATAATAAATGGGAATAATGAATATGACAGGTGAGGGAAAAATTCGTAGCGGAATTGCAAGAAACGCGTAAGCGTGGGGTCGAGGGTGGGGAGGAAGTAGATCGGTTCCTCAGACGAATTGTTTCAGCCTCTTCGTGTGGCAAGTTTACGAAGAAGCTAAAGGGTGTCACTGCAGTGGTGGATTCAGAGACATCTGCGCAGGGTGACCAGGCCGATAATGCCCGTGTGGGCGAGTTGGTGGGAGAATTTCGCGCTTGTCTGCATGTTCCTCCAATGGAGGTGCCACCGTTGCGAGTGGAGGATTACGTGGAGAACGTAGACAATCTGATGCCAATGGATCCTCACAGGCCGGTGCCAGATCCATTTCCTCTAGCAATCTGGGTTGATGTACGTTCTACACCACACCGAGGCGACAGTGTAGAGCAGGCCTCAAAGGGGGGTTCTATGTGCGGCCCCCGGGAATGGTTTGACTCCTTGAAAGTCTTAGCATGCATTCTAATGTACATGTGAATGTTTAACCATATGGTGACAAATTTCTGATGTGAATTAAATGCATGTCTAAAAAATGCAGCCTATTAAAATGCAACTCATTCTTTCTATTGATATTAGTGAATCAAATTTACGGTTCTTCTATGAGAATTGTGAAAGTGATTAGTAGATGGTGTAGGAACAAAGAAAATGGGGTATCTTATTAGACAACAACCCTTCATTAATCGTCGGTCTTCTTTCATGGTTTGGCCTCTGTTTGTTCCTACCTTGTAAGTCGAATTTGTCAAGATTTGGGGTTATGTTGTTTGTGACTTTGTGCTTTATCAATGATGACATTGTTAGGTAACTCTCAATTTGTCGAGAAACCAACTTGCAATATTACTCCCTTCATGCATTTAATATCCTGTTTACTTGGTTTACTATAGAAATTTAAATGTTACTTTAAACTTAGATCGATTAAATGAATATCTGTATTTGTAAAGATCGAAATGCCTTATTGATTTCATTTATTGCAGATTTGTGGTCGAGTTGGTAGTGTGTTGCTTGTCTTATAAAGGGTAATGTTTCCTGCAGATTCAACAAGTAATCTTTGCTCATTTCCTTTCATTTGATTAATATTTGTATTGTACGAACATGTAATGTTTTCATGTGGCCACTTCCTTTCATTTTTTGTCAAAGCTGCTAGCCGACCTGCTAGCTTTTTGTCCCATCTTCTGGAGGATAAGACATGCTCGACTCTTTGTGATTAAGATAGAGGTCAACTTAATTATGTTGTTGTAATTATATTATTTGTAAAAGAACCTTATGTATGGGTTTGAACTTTGAAGAGATAAGTGTAGTTCTTTGAGCTGAGTAGAGTATGTATTGGTTATATTTTGATTGTATTGTAACTTTTTTTAAAATAAATACAATTCCATGGCGTTTCTAAAATGCCATGGATTGAGTGAACATTTGATTTTGTTTTATTTTTAAAAGATATCCATGGCGTTTTGAAAACGCCATGGATTGTTTTTCTATGGTGTTTGTCAAAACGCCATAAAATGTTTGACTAAAAGATGGTGTCGGCTTCGGCGACGTTGAGGCATGGCGTTGAAAAACGCCATGTTTATGATTTTATGGTGTTTTTTAAACATCGTCAAAGGGTATATCTGTACTAGTGCAAGAACCTATAATAATAACATAGGGTACGATAAGCTATCGGACTATCACTCATACACACAGAAACCACATTTCAAATTGTTTCCAAAGCCAAGCGGAAGTATATTAAACCATTTCCAAACCTTTTCCGATACGAGAAAACGTCCAAAAGCGAGGTCATCATATAACTTCAAATCCTTTCAATATTCAAGCCAAATCTCATTTCCAAAACCAACATCAATCATTTAGCCAAGTTAAATAATCTCGACACTTGAAATGAAGCCCTTTCAAAACATCATCTAAGTATTAAATCTGATAGCTCGAATTCCCTTAAAATCTCGTTTTATAGTAAAATTTTAAATTATTAAATAATATTCCAAAATCGATCTCATTTTCTAAAATCATCCTCAATCTAAAACCCATTCGAAAGTAATCGAATCAAAAAACAACAAAGAAACCCAAAGGATTCTAGGGGCAGCTCGGCCAAGCCACTGGGTGGATTTCGCGATGGCAAGAGGGCCGGTCGCGGCCGCGAAATCCTCCCCAATTCGCCCCCCCTCACCCCCCCAGTGAGAAGGTGACTCTCGCTGGCCACGAATCAAGGTTTTCGCCACGACGAAATCCGCAGTTGCGAGACCCATCTTCTTCCTCTGATCTATATTCTAACGAGCTACGGCGACAATGGTTCCGCCGCGGCAAGATTCAAAACCTTTTTGCTCGTTTTTGTCTCAATTCAAGCCCGTTTAAATCCAAACTTGTTTTAAAACATTTCTAACTCAAAACCGACACTAAAGAAACACAAATGACCCAAACAAGGATTAGAGGAAAGAGCGGAAGAGGGATTACCTAGCCTCCTTGAGCCTTCCTAAAAAATCTTGAAAGAGGAAAGTCCTTTGGCTCTAATTCAATGAGGTTTTGCTATGACAAGGCCTAGGAGGGACATATCTTGGTTAAAAGAGGACCCTTACGAAGGTTTAGACCCAAAACGAGAGATTGGAAGGGAGGGAGCTTACCTTGCTCAAAAACAAAGAAGGAGGAAAGAAAAGGCTCAAATATGGTACAAAAGGCATTAGATCTGACTCTTCTTGACCTTGGAAGATATAGGGACGAGTGAGGATCAAGTGAAAACAAACAGGGAAGAAAACAAAGTTAAAATGAGGGAGAAGGAGAAAATTTACCGAGCCAACACCAAACTGGTCTACCAACTCGCGGCGGTGAAGATGAACTCACGGTCGCGAGATTAAGTTTCTTCGTCTGAGTTCGTCTTCGCGGAGACGAGAATGAATGTCACAGCGGCGACTGTGAGCAGAAACTCAGTTTTTTTTTATGGAAACGACCTTCTGATTCTGATTTTTGGGTTGGTTTTGTGAGGGGATCGAGATCCTTAGGAAGGTGTTTGAGGCTCTTTGATGAATGGAAAGACAAGGAATGAAGAATGGAGAGTGAGTTGGATTGAAGAGGGAAAAGGGGAAATTTTGGGTTTCTAAGGTTTTTTGCCTTTCTTTTAAGAGGAGGGTGGCTAGGGTTTTGTTTTGGCTCATAATTTGAGGTGGGAGGAGCATCTTAGGGATTGGAGCTCATTTAAATAGGGGAGAGTAGTGGCTCATTAGGGTTTATAATGGGGAAAAAGACAAAATCATTAAGAGAGTGTGTGGGAAGGGAGGAGAGAGAGAGAGAGGCGTGAGATGAGAGGGTGAGAGAAGTGATTTCGCTCATCCGACCCTGAGTCCCGACATCCCATTCAAAATTCGACGTTCCAAAATCCAACTTGAAGTTTAAATTTGTTTGAAATGACTTCCGAGAATCCTAAATTTGAAAATCCGTTTTATAAAGGGCTTAGGACCCGTCAAATTTGGAATTTTAGCGAGTGTCGGGATCGATGTTTTCAAAAGACACTCTAAAAATAGCAATCGCTCGAGGACGGGTTTTCCAAAAACTTTCCATTTTTTGATAATCCGAGAAATTAATTAAAATCTGGTCTTTACATTCATTATCTCTATATCTCTCTTGTTGTGGGTCTCAGTCTTTCATATTGTCATGAAGGTGGTAGTTAAAAAAAAGGAAAGATAAGTAGGTAAAAGACTCAATTCCCCCCTCATATTTTGAGGCCATGTATGTATGAATCCATGTTACAGCTGTAGTTAATTCTTTGTTATACTGGAGTAGTATGTTTCTTATGCTGCTCAAAAAGTCAAACATCCAAATTTAACTAGGTACCACGATGGTAGGCGCGCTTTTGCGCGGCCTATTACCTAGTTTGATTGTCCTTCATGTTTGTAAATTGTAACCATTGTAAATCGTGTTTACAAACCATGCGGACAGTAAGCTTCATTCTAAATTTTATATCAGTGTGAGTTTTCAGTTTGTATGTTTCTCCAAAAAAAAAAAAGTTGCAAATCCCTTTTTGGATTTCATATGCTTTATCGTATGACATCGTCAATCAAGGTGCAATGCAGGTTTCCAAAAGAGACCTTGTTGAAATGTGGTTGTCCCACATCGGTTATATAGAGAATACTTGAACAACATATAAGGTTGAAGTGCTACTCATCTCATTGCCAATTGGTTTTGAGATGGAACCCTGTTCAGGTTTATTTGTTGTTCGAGTCTCCCATATGTGAACTTTTTTGAAATTGTAGTTTCCAATTCTTTTGTGGATGGAGTAGAACGTGTTTTAGATATTTCATATTTGTAAGTTAAAGTGGGGTTTGAAGCAAAGCTAGGTTACATCTAGGCATCTTAGGTGGTGCTTTGCATTGCCTTTAAGCATGAGTCAAAGTTGACTCGTTATATATATCATGATAGCTCAAATTTTAATAACACCCAACTACCCAAAGAAACCATAAATAAAAGATGCAAAGTGTTGATGCACCAATCAAAATAGAAATGCTTAAATGGCTAGGGTTTGAAGATAACTATCAGGAAGGGGGATTTAACGTACCTAATTAATCGATCATCTCATCTCTTAATTAGTAGTATAAAAATAGAAGAAAATTAGGATCACATGAACGCACGACTGCACGAGGATGGAGGATCCATCGATCCACTGTAGTCGTATGTACCCACCTAACTAATCATGGAGATGGGGTCATCCCTTCACTCCTTTTAATCATCAATCCTTTAATTAATTAATTAATTCCCTTCCAATTATGATTATATGACTTGATTTCTCACCTTTAAGCTATATGTTATTTTATGCACTGCGCGTAGGGGTGGAAATGGGGCGGGTTATGGGTAGATGAAGCCACTCCATCACCCGCCTCGCGGGTAAATAATCTCACCCGCTCCACCCATCACCCGCAAACTCCTTCACCTTCACCCGTCCCGCGTGGGTGATGCGGGTGGAACGGGTACCCAATGGGTGTAGTGATGATTTTTCGAGTTACTTTAAAAGATGAATAAAAACTTAAAATTTAATTTATAAATACTACAAATATAAGTTCGTGGACTTCAAATATGCGTTATACACTCATACATCACAATAACGTGTTACTTAAAATTACTAAATGAAACTAAAATAGATGAGAATATAACTTGAAGAGTATATAGTTGTAGAATCGCATGTTTTCCATTTTTAATAATTGAGCGGATCCACCACATTATCGATCCTAGCATGCACATGAACAAATAAAAGTATATGTTCTCTATTAAAGATGTAAAAAAAAAAGATAGACAAATACAAATAGAAAAAAATAACTTACATTTTCAATTGGAAAGGGTAAAATAGCCAAATCACACACATATATATATAGATAAACTTTTAGGGTTTTATGCGGGTATGCGGGGCGGGTGAATGGGGCGGGTTAATGGGTGGATTATTGGGGCGGGTAATGGGTGAAAAATCTTCACCCCTAATCCATCCATCACCCGCTTCACCCGCACCCACTCCATCCGTCACCCACTTTTTTACGGGTTTTCGTCCGCAAAATTGATGCGGGTGGGACGGGTGGAGCGGTTACGCGCGGGTAATTTCCAGCGCGCTTTAAAGTATTTTGTAAAATTAATTAGTATATGGTATCGGTTCAATTCACTTAATTAATTAGTTTGGTTCAATTCATAGCATAATATCAAAGGAAAGTTAAAGAAATGGTGGATATATGCATAATACTCCATTCCCTTCGATCCAAAATATATATTGTTTGACTTGTCAACGCATATTTTAATGAGTTAAATATCACTAAGATATTGTCACCACGACCATGTAACCACAAAAAATTGCCACCACGACCATGTAACCACTCAAAATTGTCACCACCAAACTAAATATCACTAAGATATTGTCACCAACCTATTTTTTATAGTTTCACATCTATAAAAAATTTCAGAGCTGTCATTTAAGATTGTCAACATGAACTCTGAAGCAAATGGAGTACATGTATAAACAAAACACTTAAATACAACTCCTTGGAGATTTTGAGCTGCGGGATTCACAAACCATAGCACATAGGGGTTCTAGACCAATTTTTGATGCAGGTTCTTCTAACCTCTTCCTTTCAGCATTGAAAATCAATCATTACCTAGTAAATCATTACAAACATTGAAAAGGAACAAAAACTCACACAAACTAACTTGTAGAAATCCTCATATATTATGAGTATGTCAAGTAAGAATCATCACATTCAAACTTGTATTTGATTGAAACATCATCAGAGAACACTACCACTATAACACCAAACAACATGCCCAACACTCAGCAACTCACTACCAAGTTTCTCTCTTAGACATTTCGTCGAATAGTTAGCGAGCAATCAAAACACTTCAATTTTGAAAAGACTCGTTTGACTATCATAAACATGTACAATCCTCTGCTCCAAATCAATCTCCAATTCCACCAAATGTTATTGTCAAGATATTAACGTACTGTCACCAAACATTATATATAACACTAAAACTAACACAATTATGACTTACTGTCACCACAAAAATAGTTGATTAACTATCCCCAATATGAAAAAACAGTCACCAATATATATCTAAAGAATTTCAGTAAAGAACAGTCACAAAAAACACATCATAGTGTTACCGATTCTTTGAGTGTCATCACATTCAATATCTAAAGAATTTCAGCAAAGAGTCATCAAAATATATGAGAACAGTATCAAGTATACATATTTTAGAAGATCGTCATTAAAATATTTAAGAACACTATAGAGTAGAAGTATTTCAGCATGTTGTCATCAATAACCAAATATACTCATACCTCATTCCAATCAGAAAGAAAAAAAATACTAAAAAATAAAAAGAAGGAGAATTTCATCTATTCAATCAAACAACTACAAATTCATGTAATTCAACCCAAACTGAGATCCAAAGAACAACCAAAGCCACAAAAAATGGAGTAACCACCAATGTCTCCTCCAAAAAACTATGAGAAAATATCATTCATGCCAAATCAAAAAGAGTTATCACCACATTTTTCCCTAAAAGAACAATACTAGTTCCGTAGAAGTATTTAAGAACACACAAACCCTAAAAAAAGAAAATAAAAAGTGAATAAGTGAAATGAAGAAGGAAAAGCATATAAGAAAATTTGAGAGTTGTATAGAGAGATTGAGTACAAACCTAATCACATTGTACCACTGATTGAACGCGAAGTCAAAATTTTGATTGGAGAGAGAGAGAGATCAATTGCATAGAAAATAGAAAATAGAGTGAAATGGGTATATAGACTACTTTCGATGTATGGTTAAGTAAATAGACCCCATCAATAATTTTTTTGGTTAAATAGACCTTGTAATATTTTAATGGCTAAATTGCCCCTCTACACTAAAATAATATTACAATACATGAATTTAACAATCATTAAATTACAAATACAATGACCATTACATTAATACGGTAACATTAAACACTACAATATGCAAATTTATTTATATATTAAAGATTATAATATATAAATTTATTGATTACAATAATTATCACTACAAGATGGTTGTCTTCATGTAATTTATTGTAATAGTTTTTTTGGGTGAAAATTTATTGTAAGTTTCTTGTTAGCGTTTCATCCGTTATTGTAATGTATTGTAACCAATTCAAGGCATCACACGTACATATCATTATAATGTATTGTAATTAACAAAGGTATCGTAATTTATTGAAATGTATTATTATCATCTTTACTCTATCAATCGAAGTGTTAAATGTGTGCATGTATTTTATTATAATTGCTTATAATTAGGTTTTTGTAATTTAGTATAATTTATAATCCATCGATTGTTGATTGTATTGCTAATTAAAATATCAAAAGCTATGAAAATTGCACTTGAAACCAAACACTGGAGCAATCAAAATCAGAGGAGAAGAGTGCAATCAACTAGATAAAAGCACTGAAACTTACTCCGTAATTTTATTTTATTTTTATGACGAGGAACCCACCTTTGGTGGCAAACCCCGAGCATGTAACTCGGCCGGCAAGAGCCACGCACCGGGTAAACTAGCTTGCGTCGACCACATTGACCCCCTGGAAAGGAGCAAGAGAAACCTTGGATTTTCATCCAAGGAAAGGGGTGGACGTAGGAATCAAACCCGAGACCTTCTGACATCCCCCCTTACTCCCCACCAGTGAGCCACCCCGACCGGGGCACTTACCCCGTATTAATTTACCGATGGAACTGTTTTTACTGTAAAATATTAATTAAAGGGTAAATTAGTAATAGCGTATAGAGAAAGGTCTATTTAATTGATCAAAAATTTTATCAAGGGGTACGTCCAATGCTAAAACTATTAAAAGGGGTCTAATTCATCCACTGACTCGTTGACAGTTGCAACAAATTTGGTCTCAACCACTGACTCGTACCGAGGGTCTTCTTATCTTTGCCAATTCCATGAGAGTTTGTATATTTTGGGGAAAAAATTAACCAAGGTTATACTTACAAATCAGGTAGAACCATTGTTTTTTTTATACAAGGTAAGAGCTTTGGTGGCGCCTTGCTGATCCACCACTCAAAAACGTCATTTCAAACGAAAATCTGAATCTCTAGATGACACACGAGAGGGTCAAGAGATCCATTGGTATTTCCAATGTTGTTTCCTCCCCAATAGAAGGGTAGGGTGTAGAAAGAAGGGGTGCATGCATGATAGATGGGGACGGCAATTAGGGGTGGCCACGGGTTACGGGTCGACCCGTGACCCGACGGGTCGTATGGGTCAATGACCCGGCGGGTCATTGACCCGGCAGGTCCGGGTCAACGGGTCAACGGGTGGGGGCGGGTTGCGGGTTAGGGTCAGGGGTTTTGAACCCGATGACCTGGCGGGTCGACCCGACGGGTCAACCCGCCAACCCAATTTTTTTTTTTGAAAAATATTTTTTTTTATGTTTATAATAATTATTATGTATATTATTCTTAGAATAATTCATAATATATAAACATAAACTAGTTTGCAATGTGCAATGTGGGTCAAAAACACTATCACCCTTCCCTTTTTATAGATTTGGAAGACATCCCCTATTCTCTCAACTTTCAATGTGGGACAAGACTCTTGTCCCACATTGAAAGTTGAGAGATAGAATGAGAAGGGATGGATGTATATATATGTGTACTCCATCATCCCTTAACCCCCACTCTTCACTTTAAGCTTTATTTCTTATATTTCTTATAATGAAATGAAGTAAGGTTTGAGAAGTTTTATATCCATACATTTATATTGTAGTGGATGAAGGAAGTTTTATAAAAATATAAAATTTCTCATGTTTTTTTCCACTTCATATTAAAATGAAATGGATATAAAAAGTGATATGTATAAAAATTCTTTACCTATCATTTTTTTTAAAATTTTTTTAGTCAAAAATATTAAAAAAAATAATTTTTTTTTTAATTTGGGAATCCGGCGGGTCAACGGGTCGACCCGAACCCGCCAACCCGTAGAATTCCCGGGTTAGGGTTCGGATCGCCCTTCCCCAACCCTTGACCCGACGGGTCGAACCCGTCGACCCGCCGGGTCCGACCCGTGGCCACGCCTAACAGCAATTGCCTTAAATTCAGGGATTTAACATTCATAGAAACTTGAGGCAAAAGGCATAAAAAGAGGTTTGACTTTTGGTCAAAGATGAAAGCATGATTTCCATCCAGCTGCGCTGCGCGCTCAACCTGTGTTCTGCCGTTAACATTTGGTGCAGCCGTGCAGTTGTTTGGTTCATCATTCATTCCTCTTTTTCATTTCTTTTTCTTTCTTTTATTTCCTCCCCAATAGAAGGGTATGTACGTGGCTTCGGTTACAATTTTATTAGAATATCTGTGATAATAATAGATTCGCATGGTGGATCCGGCCTCCGGAAATAAGTAGAGGACTTTTTATGTTGAAATCTATATTTATGTTGAAAAATATATTTATATTTATATAAACTTTTAAAACTGAAACATTTTCACATATTTTGTCACATGCACCTTAATTCTCTTCTTTTTAACCAATTTTTTTTCTATTAGTGATTTTCATCTTTCACATAATCAATCGATTTAATTCAAAATATTAAACTAAGATTTATTTAATTATATAATATTATTTTATTATTAAGATTTTATTTATAAAAATCACACTACAACACGAGAATTGTACTAACAAGTTTCTTTTATAGGTATATATGAGAAAATTGTTTTTTATTAACAAAACATATCGAAAAAATGTTTTCAGCTTTGGGGCTATCTTCTCGATTTGTTCATCTTTTTTCTTTTTTTCTTTTTTTGATACAAGGCTAGAATTCGGATAATGTCAGACCCTGCTGATCCAGCACTCAATAGCGTCTTTACGGACGAGAGCAAGAACCTCATGATGAGAAGCAATCGACCCCTGAGCCTGCCTCAGTCTGAGATGAGCTGCTTTGTCTGCCTCTTGGTTGACCTTTCGGAAAACATGGGTGACAGAAAAGAACTCGAAGGTGGGGAGCAAAACCAGAATATCGGCGATCATCAACTCAATTTCCCAAGGGCATTTTCAGCTCCCTTTGATGAAGTTGATAACCGTAAGATTGTCCCCCTCCACTTCGACCTTTGAGATCCCCATCTCTAAAGCAGCAGGAAGACCCAGTCGAAGAGTCAACGCTTCGGCCATCAATGCTGAAACAGTACCACACAACGAGGCGTTGCAAGCCTGGACACTACCAAAGTGGTCTCGAATAACAAAACTCGTCGTAGCTTCACCTGAAAATAGTTTTGACCCATCAAAATTGATCTTGAAATAATCATTCGCGGGTTTCTTCCAACGAAGATTCTGTTTTTTTCCTAATTTGGGGTACGCTTATAGGTTTCGTTTTTTCCATTTCTTTCCAATTGAAGTGTCTTTGATTGTTTCTAGTTTTGTAGCTGGAGTCTTAGGCCTCATTTGGTATAAATGTAGTCATCGGAATGGGAATGGAAATCGGAATCGGAATCAAAAGTCGGAATAAACGATTACCTAAGCATGTTGTTTGGTATAATATAGGAATGAGAAATTTCCAAATTCAACCTAAACACCCAAAACTTCAAAGTACTAAATTCAATAGCAGATCAATTCAATCTCTCAAATTAAGAATGAAAATATACAAATTCAACCTCTAAAGTCAGAAATTAATCACAAAATTAAACAAATTGCAAATCTAAAACTTCAAACCCTAATCCATCTAGGGACGATGCAAAAATGTTGTTTTCACTGTTTCAGACAACGGCGGAGGAAGGAGATGATGGCCGATTGAGGGGGAGATCTACTCGCTCACTGTTTCAGACGACGGTGGACAAAGATGACGGCCGGTAGACGGGGAGATCTGGTCGCAGGGAGAGAGAGAGAGAGGAGATCTCGACGGAGATGAAGAGGGAGAGGACGGGGGTCTGGTTAGGAGGACGGAAGCATGGAGGACGACAGTGATAGGGGAGATCCTAACGAAGGTGACGGTGGTGGTAGTGGCTCCGTCAACAGATCTGGACGGTGGTGGTAACGGCTGCAGCGGTATTGGACGGTGGTGGTAGCGGCAGCGATGGCGTTGGACAGTGCTGGAAGCAGCGAAGGCGGCAGATTTTTCGAGGCGATGGACACGAAGAACAGATCTAACCGGCGTTGGATGGGGAAGAAGATGGGCGAAAATGGGAATGAGGGATTCCCTAGCTTTTGTCAAGGGAATGGAAGGGGCTCAAAAGTGGGAATGGGGAGATTACTGGGAATCACTTTGATTCCCGATTTTGACATACCAAACACCAAAATGGGAATGAGTGATTCCCATTCCCATTCCCAATTTGATGCATACCAAACGGGCCCTTATATATCCTTCATGTTGTTGATTGTTCATGTAATTTTGATCGTTGAATACTACTTTATTCGTTATTGTCCATAAGCCCCACAAAATCAGAGATAATGTGGTTGTTTGAGATTTAGTGGGATTGGAGAATATTTCCATTACAACTTGTTTCATATTTTTTTCGGTCGTGTCCACTCTTTGAATTTTTGTTTCGATGGCTCTATCAATCTTTCCAATTAAATCAAGAGAATGAATACATTTTGTAAACAAGTGTTATGTGTCTTCAACCAAATGGTTTCAGAAAGCACAAGAGAGGGGCACATCCACACCTTTTTCAGCAAGTCTTTGTTTCGTTGGGATTCCATTTATCGCTAATTTCCAAAGAAATTTTTTCATTTATTTATATATAGGTAAGAGTTCTAATGAAACAAAAAAATACAGGGTGACTGTGAAACGAATAAATATTGTTTTATTAATATGAATATAGCGTTATGTGGATATGAATATATGAATATTATGGTGAGTGGATATGAATATAGTGTTATTCATTTTATGTTAGGTGATTAATATAAATAATATCATATTCATATACCCATGTTTACATTTCATTCCTTTCACCATTACACCGTATTATCCATTTCAAGAGAGAGGGAATCATTTGTGAACCTTACGGTGTAATTTGTGAACAAATCTGGAGCGTTAGATTAAGAAGACTAACAACTGAGATTTAAATTGGAAATTTTCAAGAACAATATTATTCGTTTGAAAAAACATGATTAATAATAATATTATTTGTACATAACTCTAAACATGTTGAAGAGCGAATAATCATGTTGTTTCAGTCTTTTAGATGAATAATTTTTATATAAAAAAGATTGTCAATATATACGAATAATTACATTACATCAGACGAATAATGATGTTGTTGTATATGAATAATCAACTTATTCACAATTTACACCGTAAGAGGTTTTTATACCGGAATCAATATGTACACACACAGAGAGTACATATACAAGCCTTATTGTGTACGTACGTAGAACCTATTCGTTTGTTTTTCATAATTATTTGTGTTTTTTTTCACATGGTTATTCATCTATAACAATGTAATTATTTATTTATAATAAGGTGTAAAAAATGTAAATTTCTTTTTAGCGAATAATTATCATCAAATAATCATTCAATATCACTGAATAATCAAAAGTTGCTTTTTTTAGTTTAATAACTCAGATTTATTACCAACATACATTATTAAGGACGATCTATTGTATGTATTCTTAATAATAAATCGAACTATTTACATTGTTTATTGACTATATAATATATCATGCTTAATTCATTTAAAAGCAACATCTCCTCTATAGTTCTAAAACTTTGAATAGATTGAATACTTGTCCATGGACCAACAACTGAATATAAAATGAAAGCATGGCATTAATATATAGTACATTCCTAAAGTCCAATAATTGGTAATTAATATGCCTTTTTATGTTATAAAATTATGTATGTGGTAATGGGAAAGGAATAAATATTGGATTTCCTTAATCAAATAAAATACCCTCACCTTGTATTCTTGTGCGGCTGTGCCCGCCGCGCGTGCGCACATACCCATCTCAATCAAATAAAATACCTACCTGTATTCTTATCACAGATATTTCATAAAGTAACCCTCATGTGTTGGTTTTTTCGGATGTTAAGCACAAAAATTATTCAATATTTTGCGTATTAGCCCTGTGTTTTCTTATTTCTTTTTCGTGTTGCACCCATTTTATTAGTTTAGGGCAAAAATGTAAACTTTTAAATGTATTGGGCAAAAAACCGTAAACTAATGCTCAATTACATACTCACCCACCGATATCAGAGAGAAGCCAAGGGTTGAAGGTGACGAAGGCGAGTAGTAATTGCTAGAGGCAGCGGCTATTCCTGGCTTCAGCTTCGGCGATGGCTACCGGAGTAAGGTGGCAGTTGCAGCAATTTTACATGCTCAATTTTACAACAATTTTAACCAAGCTATAGAAGCCCCAATTTTACAGCAATTTTGCATAATGATTTTTTTACGCTTCATATCACCAAAAAAAAGACCCTGAATTTCACAATAGTCATTTTAATGTCTTTTATGACAGCAAGCAAGCTTTTTTTTTTGGTCTGCAAGGCGGGAGAGTCCCGTGGTTTCATTGAATCAAAATTAAGACATGGGTACAGAATCCTGAGATCCTATGACAGAAACTAAAACATCAGGGCAAGAGTCATATTCTTTAAAGGATGAGTCTAGGGACAGCGCCCATTGGACTAGAGCATCAGCTGTCGTGTTTGCTTGCCGGCGGACCGATGAGATCAAGACGTTCCACTGCCCCTGCGCTCTGAGGTTACAGCATTCGTCTATAATGTAGAAATCCGAGTGGGTTTGCTGATTCTGCTTCGTCAACAGTGATAGATTAGATGAGCTTTATATTGTATACCGGGTCAAAAGGCCCATATCCATTGTAACCTATATATATGTTTAATCAATGAATGGAAACCCTCAATAAGGACATTACAATCAATCTCGTGATCTCACATGGTATCACAGCCTAAGATCCCTAAACTCTAATTTCTTTTTCCAACCCTAGCCGCCGGCCTCCTCGCCCTCCTCGTCCTAGCCGTCGGCCGCCTCTCCCCCTCTCGGCCACTCCCCCTTGCCGCCGACCTTCTCCCCCCTTCTCGGCCACCCTCCCTTGCGCCAGCCTCCTCCCCTCTCGGCCTCCCCTTGCTGCCGACCCCCCCCCCCCCCTCTCGCATCTCTCTCTCCCCCTCGTCCCAATGGCCGAAACAACCACCACCAAACCTCCCTTCCTAATACGGGGTTAGCCGTGAGGTGGCCCGATCTTCGACAATCAAGACTCAAAGACAAGAACGGAAGCAAAGACTCGATGAACAAGAAAATCATACGGGGTTAGCCGTAGGTTGGTCCGATCTTCGACAATCAAGCAAGAAACTCAAAGAACTGAACAAGAACGATCAAGAACTCAAAGAACGCAGCAAGAAATAACAAGAAAGATGCAAGATTTATGCAAGACTCAACAAGAAAGCAAAGAAACGCAGCAAGACTCTCAAGATTCGATCAAGATAGATCAAGATCGATCAAGAACGTAACAAGAACACCAAGAACAGGGATGTAATTGATGTCGACACTAACAAGCAGAATAAAGACTCGATAAAGATAGATAAAGACTCGAAATTGAATGCAAGAATGGAAAGACACGACCTGATAAGGACTGAGTCGATCTATATAGAACAAGATAGAGACCCCAGGCTTCCGTAGAAGGTAGGAACCAATACCAATGACTATATAACCCGCCTCTACAACCCTACACAACCAAGCGGACAACTTGGAGGCACAAGGAGGGGGCTCGTGGATACTAGGATCACCAAGTCTTGCGAAGTTGATGAACACAAAGCAAACCAAGCTGAGATAGATACCAATTCGTGATCAACGAGCACAGCTCTAGTTGGATCAACATCACTCAATGTGTTTCACACAAGTTTGAGAGAACTAATTCTATTCATTGAAAGCTTAATGTTTACAATGTATGAAATCTAATTCTATTCTAATTCTATGCTAAGGTCTGATGGGCCGAGTTTAATGATAGAAAGATAATATCTAACATCTAATTAAAATACCTAAAATCATAAGTAAATAAGATCTCTAGAAATAACACTTAAAATAGCCCTATTTCGGCCCAATAGGAACACTAGGCGAAATGGGGTTCCAACACTTAGTAAAATCCCGTCAAAACAGTGACAGCTTGGAAAGATGTGCATTTTCGGCCAATTTTGAGGTTGAATCTGGAAAAACCTTCAACAGAAAAGCTGTAGATCTCTTCGTCCTCGTTCCAACAAGATATGGCACGCCTCAATCTGATAAATATTGAATCCGTACGACCCATTTTACAGAGACGTCGAAAAGCTGTCAAATGACTATGAACGAGCTAAACGTCAAGCTTCCACCTTTGGACCTTCTCCCATGGTGGAGCCTTCTTCTTCCTCTTGAGGATGACTTCATTCTCACGAGCTTGAATCATAGGTCCATCCCCAAGTATAGATGTGTCCGGAGGTGTCTTGGATGGTCCTGCATCAATCTCCCTTTCTTGAAAAGGATTCGTCCTCGAATCCAAGCTCATATATGATTCCGCACATGCAGCCACACGAGCTCCTGGATCGAACACCATATGCCCATGGAAATCCATCTCAAGAACGATTGGTGTAGAGATTGATCACTCCTCGATGGTTATTGTCTCAGCTTCATCTACAAAATCAAGAAAAGAAACTTTATTAGTGCATAATTCATATTTCATGTCATCTTCATGATGTTCTAACTTAATATGCACTTGAGCTTGGTCATTAATCCCTAAGTTTCCATCCAAAACTAACAAGTTTTCATCCTTTTGCAAGGCTGAATTTTCAATTAATTCTAGGCTAGCAATATTAGCACAATTTTCACCATCAATGATCATATTACTAACTATGCCTTTTGCTATGCACTTAGTATGACACAATTCTTCTCTTTGATTATCATCACAAGGCTTAGGTTGAACACTTAAAACCTTAAAAGAATCTTCATTCTCATATTCAATGCAAACATTATCATGATCATAGGCAAGTAAATTAAGATCTTGATCATTATTATCTACATGATTTACATTTTCAGCAATAAAAGAAGCATCTATGCTAGAAGAAACATGATTTTGAACAGCATTATTACGAGGAATAGGATGAGTTTCTTCCCTTTTAATTGGTGGAACTTCATCTCTAGGTGGGACTCCTTGTCCAAACACCGTATTAGAGCCAAAACGCTGAAGCTCTATTACCGTCAAGCTTTTATCTATCTTAGCTAACTTCTCCATGACGGTATTGTACCAGTCGTTGCCCTGGTTAGTAGACATTGCAACAAAGACAAGAAACAAGGAACTATGTAAAAGGTTAGATAAAATATAAACAGCTCACAATTTGTGTTTCGCTCACACTCCCTCTCTGATTGATATATCACGCTTGCTAGGGCAATCCGCTTTGGGCAAATCAACAACCAAGCAAAGAACAAAGCAATCAAAGTATATGAATCAAGAGAATGAATGAAACAACACACAAGAGTACTCAACAAGGGTTGTAGTACTCGACAAAGCAAGGAGAGCACCTGATCAAGGAAAATCAGTACTCGACACAACCAAAACAGTACTCGACGTGGCTTCTCAGGACCTGTTTCGACAAAAGAATACTCAATATAGAGGAAGAGTACTCGACACAAGGCAGAAACAAGCAAAAGCAACTCGATATGCAATAAAGAGAACTCGACAAGGCTGAGATCTTTTTGACACAACTCCAAAAGCAACTCGACAGTAGGAGAATTGCTCGACAACAGCCTCAAACAACTTGACAGAAGCTGTACATAAAAGAAAATAAAAGAAAGACTAGGAAAGTATGGAAATTTACCTCTTTTGATTGAAAACCTTAAGTTATGATGTTGTAGTTGCAAGGTAGGGTTTCAATTTAGAATTTTGTCGAGGTAATGTGTTTAGGTTTAGGGTATGTCGACAAGGGCTATGGAGAATCACCAAAAGCTGAGTCCTTTAGCCCGATCTTCGACAATCAAGACTCAAAGACAAGAACGGAAGCAAAGACTCGATGAACAAGAAAATCATACGGGGTTAGCCGTAGGTTGGTCCGATCTTCGACAATCAAGCAAGAAACTCAAAGAACTGAACAAGAACGATCAAGAACTCAAAGAACGCAGCAAGAAATAACAAGAAAGATGCAAGATTTATGCAAGACTCAACAAGAAAGCAAAGAAACGCAGCAAGACTCTCAAGATTCGATCAAGATAGATCAAGATCGATCAAGAACGTAACAAGAACACCAAGAACAAAATACCTAAAATCATAAGTAAATAAGATCTCTAGAAATAACACTTAAAATAGCCCTATTTCGGCCCAATAGGAACACTAGGCGAAATGGGGTTCCAACACTTAGTAAAATCCCGTCAAAACAGTGACAGCTTGGAAAGATGTGCATTTTCGGCCAATTTCGAGGTTGAATCTGGAAAAACCTTCAACAGAAAAGTTGTAGATCTCTTCGTCCTCGTTCCAACAAGATATGGCACGCCTCAATACGATAAATATTGAATCCGTACGACCCATTTTACAGAGACGTCGAAAAGCTGTCAAATGACTATGAACGAGCTAAACGTCAAGCTTCCACCTTTGGACCTTCTCCCATGGTGGAGCCTTCTTCTTCCTCTTGAGGATGACTTCATTCTCACGAGCTCGAATCATAGGTCCATCCCCAAGTATAGATGTGTCCGGAGGTGTCTTGGATGGTCCTGCATCACTTCCACTCCGCTCTCACGATCTCTAATATCAAAAACTGAATCCCCATCATCCTTGATCACGAATCCAGTTCCTACATCATGTGGTCTCACCTCTTCACGACCCATGCTAAGGCTCATAAGGTCCTCCACCACATTGATTCCTCTGTCGTTCGTCCCACTGCTGAGGACGACGAGCTCTTCGCTCAACTTGACACCATCGTTCTTCAATGGATTTTCAACACCATCTCCAAAGATCTCTTGACAACCAACCTTGACCCCAAAGACAACGCCTTGGGTGTCTAGACCAAGCTTCAGAATCTCTTTCAAGATAACAAGTCCACCCGTGTCGTCTACCTTGAGCACGAATTCTCAAGTTGCAAGCTTGTGTCTTTCCCGTCGATCTCCGCCTACTGTCAGCATATCAAAACCTTTGTGATCAATTGGGCGCCGTCGACGCCAAACCCAACGCTACTCGCCTTGTCCTTCAGGTACTTTCGGGCCTTCCCTCTGAATACAATGCTGCTGCTACTCATATCCAGGAGACGAAACCTCTCCCCACCTTCGAGAAGACCCGGTCTCAGTTGATCCTGTAGGAGACTCGCCTTCACCGTCAGACCAACGATGCCGACAAGGACAAAACAGCCCTGGTCTCGTCAAGCGACATCGACGAGACATATGCCCTGCAGCAGGGTCGTAACCACGACCAACCGGCGCAAAAAGGCGACAACCGCGGCCACAGCAATGGGTGGCGGCCGCACCCGTCGGATTCCTCTCGCCCCTGGTATCCCGTCCCCGGCTATCCTCCTTGGATGCCATATGGCTACCCACCTGCGACTTATCGCCCACCATCCCCGTATCCCAACCGTCAGCAGGGAGCAGGCTTGTTGGGTCCAGCTCCTCGATCCGCCGGTCACCAGGCCTACCCATCTTCGTCTGATCAGTCCTATGCTCCGACTGATGTGCATCACGCCTTCTCCTCTATGCAGTTGGCACCTCCTGAATCCGCTTGGTACATGGACACCGGCGCCACATCTCATATGACGAACTCCTCAGGTACTCTCTCTTCTCTTTCTTTTAAGGGTCCTGCACATTCTATTATCGTCGGAAACGGTGGCCGCCTTGCTACTTCGGGTATTGGCCACGCCACATTACCAACCCCAACCAACCCTTTACACCTCAACAACGTCCTCATTGCCCCCAAACTTGTCAAAAACCTTATCTCTGTCCGTCGGTTCACTACTGATAATAATGTTTCTCTTGTGTTTGATCCCTTTGGTTTCTCTGTGAAGGATCTTACTACGGGGGTTACTCGCCTGAGATGTAATAGCACCAGGGAGCTCTATCCTGTGTTTTCGCCCTCATCATCCAGCCCGTCAAGTCCTGTCGCCCTTTCGGCATCGTCATCCAGCCTGTGGCATGCACGCCTTGGTCATCCCAATTCTGCAGTTTTAGATTTGCTTCATTCTAAAAGTCTTGTCAAATGTAATAAAGAGCCTCGCTCTAGTTTATGTTCTTCCTATCAGTTAGGCAAGCATGCCAGGCTACCGTTTCAGCGGTCCTTAAACACTACTTTTGCACCTTTTGATATAATTCATAGTGATATTTGGACATCTCCTATGCCTAGCAAGGAGGGTCATAAGTATTACCTTTTGTTCCTGGATGATTATAGTCATTTCTTATGGGTTTTCCCGTTGCATTTTAGGTCTCAAGTGTTTCCTATCTTTTCCAAATTCCATGCTTACATCAAAACACATTTTCACACCTCTATCAAGTGTTTCCAATGTGACAATGGCCGCGAATTTGACAGCAAAGACTTTCACACTTTCTTCAACACGAATTAGATCTCCTATCGCTTGTCTTGCCCCTATACTTCCCAACAGAATGGCAAGGCCGAACGAATCATCAGAACCATTACCAACATGATGCGCTCTCTCCTCTTCCACGCATCTATTCCCCTTCCCTATTGGCCTCATGCCTTAGCCACCACATGCTACCTCCTAAACATTCTCCCATCTACTAACCTCCACCATTGCTCACCAACTCAGGCACTTTATTGCACCTTGCCTAAGTATGATCACCTTCGTACCTTTGGGTGCTTGTGCTTCCCAAATCAGTCATCCATTTCCCCTCACAAGCTTCACCCACGCTCCACTCCTTGTGTCTTTCTTGTCTATCCGTCTGATCATCGCGGTTACCTCTGCCTCGATGTCAAGACTCACAAGCTCATTATGTCCCGTCATGTCACCTTTGATAAGTCTCGCTTCCCCTTTGCTTCTCCTCCCCTCCCCTCTCCTACACCTATGGTGTCTCAGTCTGAGTCAGAGTTTTCATTCCCTCACTTTCTTCTTCCCCAGAGCTCTCCCGGTGCTCCTACCTCTCCACCTCCACCACCACCACCACCTCCTACCAACAGACCGCACACCCGCAACGTTTCCGGTGTCTTCCGATCCCGTCAGATCGTATCCATGACCACCACACATCGCCCCGCCTCCCCTCCCCCTACATCCTCCCCATTTCCCATCCCCCATGTCCTGATGCCGCGGCCGCAGCTGGATGTCAAGAACACCTTTCTGCATGGCCATCTGAATGAGACAGTTTACATGTTTCAGCCGCCGGGGTTTGTTGATGGTGATAATCCCAAGCATGTCTATCTCCTAAAGCGTTCTCTGTATGGTCTAAAACAGGCTCCGCGGGCTTGGTTCCAGCGCTTTGCTTCTCATCTGCTATGCTTGGGCTTCATTGGCAACCGCTCGGATACGTCTCTGTTTATCTATCGCAGAGGCTCAGACACGGCCTTTCTGTTACTATATGTCGACGACATCATCCTCACCGCCTCTTCTGATGCTCTTCGGACGTCTATTATTTTGCAGTTGAGTGCCGAGTTCACCATGTCAGATCTGGGTCCGTTGTCTTACTTCTTGGGAGTCGCCGTTCAGCGTCATGTGTCTGGGCTGTTTCTCTCTCAGAGTAAGTATGCTGCTGAGATTGTCGCTCGGGCTAAGATGAGTAACTATAAGCCAGTGGTCACCCCTGTGCATACCTCCAACAAGCTCAGTGCTCATTCTAGTCCTTTGTTTGATGATCCGACGTTGTACAGGAGCCTCGCCGGTGCATTGCAGTATCTTACGTTCACCAGGGACATAGAACTTACCAACCTGGACAGGGACATTATCAACCATACCTGTAGGGATGACCACTGTATTGTTTGACATGTATAGTTTGGCATCCACAGGCTCTATGGACCCTATCTTTACCTTTTTCCAGATTGATAAGGGCATGATGCTCACACTTGCTCCTAAATCACACAAGGCATCATAGTCAAATTTTCCAAATCCCAAAGTAATGGAAAACTTACCAAGGCCAGGTCTCTTCTCAAGGAAGTCCGTCCTTTTGCATTCGCCGGCGATCTCTGAGATGGATCACTTGTTGCTAAGGATTTCCTTAAGGAACTTGACATATGCAGGCATCTCCTGAAGAGCTTCTGTAAAAGGAATTGAAATATTCAATTCTTGAAGCATCTTAACAAACCTTTTAAACCTACCTGTAGTGGTATCTTTCAGCGCCTTGGAAGGGAAAGGCAGCGTCTTTTTCTGTTTCGGAGCCAGAACAGATGTCGGAGGTGTTGTAGAGTCCTCAACTTCGAGTGGGTTTTCCTCGACATCGACTAGAAGTTCCTCGACGTCGACTAAGGGAGTCGACTTCGAGTTCAGTTGCTGCGCAGAAGATTCCTTGTCAGCTTGCAGTTGGTCGATTTCGGGTGCCCTTACTTGATATCGAGTAGTCTAATCGACTTGGCTCTTCTCGACGTCGAGTTGTTTCTCAGCCTCATCCCGTTGCTTTCCGACCTCTGGCTCGCGTAGTTGGTGCCCGCTCCGTAGCTTCACAACAGCGACATGTCCGGTCTTCCCCTTGGGGTTTGGTTCTGTCTGCCCAGGGAGTTGCCCGGTCGGTCGTGGAATTTGCGCCGTGAATTGACCCATCTGAGTCTCTATGTTCCTCTTCCAGATGTCCAGCTCTCCGAATCTTGTATTGATGTTCTGGAGCTGATTGTTGATGGCGCTTGTAGACTGTTGCTGTTGTGCCTGATTCCTCCTCATCTCATCGAGGATCATCTATAGATCATCTTTCCGCTGATCCCTCTCTGGATGCCCTGGAGCTCTGTATGGCGGGGGGTTCCTAGGGGCACCTTGGTTCCATTGTGGTTGTTGGAACCTTTGGTCCCCCATATAGCGATTGGGACCCCTTGCGTAAGCTACCTCTTCGTGAGTTTCTGCCATCCTGACTTGCTCTGTGTAGGGGCACTCAGTAGTGGTGTGTCGCTGTGAGCCACATTCAATGCATGGCTGGTTGACAGAAAGATACTTGACTTGCTTGAGGAGCTTGCTATTCTGATCTCTATAGTACTGCTCTTTGACATCCTGATCAATCTCTTTAGAAGGCTCATAAAGGGGCATGGATGGAGCTGGCCTGGCATAAGCATTCTCGTCATAGTTTGTCACCACCCCATACTTATTGTCGAAGTTGGTGAGCTTGTCGAGGGTGGCCCATGCGTCAGCTGGGGGCATTGTTAGATACTCATAATGAGTATATGGGTTGATCCTATCCTTAGCAGCCAGATCAAGAGAATTGTAGAAGATCCCCTGAACGACATATGGTGGCTGCCCATGCGTAGGGCAGGATCGCAGTAGATCTTTGTATCGGTCCCATGCTTTTGCTTGAATGTTGTAATCTTCTGGCGGAGGAGCGCTATCTTGGCAGGAGGAAAGAATTTGTTGAGAAATTCCTGCCTTACCTCAGCCCATGTCGTGAGGGATCGTGGAGGCAATCCTTCAAGCCACTTTAATGCTGGACCGGCAAGAGACCAACGAAAAGCTTTCATCTTGACATATTCCAGAGTAGTACTTTCAGCAAGAGTATGGCACATGTTAGAAAAAGTGGTAATATGTTCAAGAGGGCACTCATTAAACCTTCCATAAAAAGCATTATTTTTATTTTCAATCAAAAAGGCAGTGCGAATTTCAAAGTTATTAGCAGGGATTAGAGTAGCCGATTCAGGCGCGACAAGAGTCGGGTGCATGTAATCCTCAACAGTGGTAGGGAATTGGGCAAGCTCAGCTTCCGCCTGCCTCCTACGTTCAGCTTCCTGCTCCGTGCGTGCTCTCTCAGCGGTGAGAGCAGTATTTTTGGCTTCTAATTCTGTCATAAGCCTCTCAATCAACTCAGCTTGTGTTTCTGCGGCCGCCATGGCTCTTTTTAATTTAGCGTGAACGTGTATAAGGCGTTCCGGGTTGTCTAAGGCGTCAAACTCAGGTTGTTGACCAGAACGCCGCATACACTGCAAAATCAAAACTCAAAAGAAAACGTGAGATCTAACTACCTAAGGCGCGAATGATTGCTTCCCCGGCAACGGCGCCAGTTTGTTGTAGGGAGGAAATCGAGTTCAAAATATAATAAAATAGATCAAAACAGATTCGTGCCCACGCAAATAATTACAAGACTCCCTCCCGATGCAGCAGTGGGAAGTCAGGATCGATCCACGAGGAAGCGTGTCAGCGGATCCTAGGCAGCAGAAAATCTCACGGGTGGTTGTCGACCACAGTGTACTCGACCTCGACTAAGGTTAGTCGACAGAAGGTCAAGCACAGTCGACTCCGAGCAAGCGAAGGCTACTGATGTTGGTCGACTACGAGGAAGCAACTCGACGTCGAGGAAGACTTGGTCGTAGTCGAGTAAGCCTGGCCGATCTCGAGTTCCTACAGAGACACAAACAGCAGCGATCTTTGCTCGATCGAAAATCAGTAGTCGACGTCGACCAAGGGGTGGTCGAAGTCGAGCAGAAACACAGTAACGAAAATAAAGAATAAATCTTTCGGAATTCGAAATAAACTATGTATGAAAAAGACTTCCAAGATCAGGGTTTGCAACAACGATAACCAAACATGCATAAGGCAAGATAAATAACGATAATCATGCAAATCGCATCGAAGGATCAACCTTTCGCCTTTTCCAACAATTAGACAACTCTTTCAAGAAGCCCTAATTCTATCTACCGATTTTATGTTTATAATCTAAGTTGTTAACATGGATCTCTATTAAATAGGTAATAAACATATAAAAGGCAGTAGATACTAAAAACATGACAAAGATCGAATCTTTACCTCAAACATGCAGGGCTATCGCTGGGCTCGCCCCAACCCTAGAAGTGGGTGGACTACTCGCTCTTCATTGCAATTGTAGACATCATTGATTGAAAAGAAACTTGCATTAATAAACTAAAGAAAGCTTACAACCGATCGAAGCCAATTCCGCTCTCGCTTCACAATCTCTCTTGGCCTCCACTCTTTCTCTCTACCTCTTCTCCTCCGTCTCTTCCTCTGAATTGAATGAATAAAAATCAGCCCTAGGGGCTCTATTTATAGGGATTAATCCTTGCTAATCAAGGAAAGCAAACTATATCTACTTTCTAAAGATAAAACTTAAATAAAAGGAACATTTATCTAAAAGGAAATAATTAAATATCTAAATATCTTCATGTCTTCATGTGGTAGGTAAATCCCTCTTCCATGGATAGATCTTGATAAAATAGGATAGATTCGGCCTTGCTTCGTGCTCAAGGAAATTAACTCGTACTCGGATTGATCCAATCGACTCGTGGCCCAGAAAAGATTTTGGTCGACTACGACCAAATTGGTCGACGTCGAGGAAAGTTCGTCGATCTCGCCTTTCTCTTCGCTTTCTCGAGTAGCCTCTTCTGTTCTTGAACTCGGATAAGCTTTCTGGTTGGTCGATGTCAAGGAAGCAAGTCGACATCGAGTAAAGTCCTGCTCGAGTTCTCTTCTTCTTTGGTTCTCGGCTTGGTTCTGCTCTCAGTGGTAGCCGATGTCGAGTAAGCCTACTCGAAATCGAGTAAATCTCAGCCTTCTTGGTTTGTCCCGGAATGGCTCCAAATTCTGTAAAATGTATATAAAGACATGGTCACTTTAGTGGACATCACTCTAGCGCCGAGGCAGAGTACAGAGGTGTTGCCAACGTTGTCTCCGAGTGCTCTTGGCTCCGCAATCTCCTTATTCAGCTACGATGTCCTCTTCAGAAGGCCCCCTGGTCTACACAGACAACGTCTCCGCCGTCTATCTGGCTAGCAACCCAGTCCAGCATCAGCGCACGAAGCACATTGAGCTCGATCTCCACTTCGTCCGGGACAAGGTTGCCATTGGACATGTCTGCATTCTACATGTCCCGTCCTCCTATCAGTACGTTGATATATTCACAAAGGGTTTACCTTGCCAATTGTTCCTTGATTTTCGGTCCAGTCTCACTATACGGGACCCTCCACTTTCGACTGCAGGGTTTGATAGATTACATGGGCTGTATAGTGGGCCAAAAGGCCCATATCCATTGTAACCTATATATATGTTTAATCAATGAATGGAAACCCTCAAGGAGGACATTATAATCAATCTCGTGATCTCACAAACAGACCACACAAGACCGATGAGTCCGATTCAAGAATCAGATTGGGCTGTCCCAATCGTAGACCCAACCGCAGACCATGAAGCGTTGCCCAGAGTTCGGCTCGGAGTACACTGGCGAATCCGCATTTGAAAGTGAAAGCCGAGAGAAAGGAAAGCAAGCTACAATCAACAATTTTTGTAAACTTATGAAAGTGTTTTGTGAAAAGGCTTAATGCCTAACTTCATTGATTTCATGTGTACTTATACAAATTGACAATCCTTGCTCTCCAAGGTTATACAAGATATAGATGGAAGATAAAAGATATTGTGAAGATATGACATATCTTAGAAGGTAAATTTTATCTAAGGCATATCTAATCCTAACACCCCCCGCAAGCTCATGGAGGGGCACGGACATGCAACTTGGCACGAAGACCGAGGAAGTGAGCGGTGCCTACCGCTTTAGTGAAAATGTCGGCAATCTGATCCTGAGATCGAACATGATGAACAACCAAGGAGTCATCCTCAACCTGCTCTCGAACAAAGTAGTAGTCAATCTTGATGTGTTTGGAGCGCTGATGAAACACAGGATTAGCAGACATGTAAGTGGCACTGTGATTGTCACACAACAAGATCGGCGGATGAATAAGAGGTGCTCGCAGTTCATGAAGCAATTGCTGGATCCAGATCAATTCCATGGATGTGAAGGCAATGGCGCGGTACTCAGCTTCGGAACTGGATTTAGCCATAACATTCTTTTTCTTGGACGACCAGCTGACAAGACTACCACCATAGAAGATGGCGAACCCATGCTGAGAGCAACAATAATCACCATCAGAGGCCCAGCCAGCATCAAAGAAGGCCCCTAGGCAGTGATCAATGGACGGCCGAATGATAAAGCCAGAGGATAGCGTGCCTTTCAGGTACCTGAGAATCTGTTTGAAAGCGATCCAGTGCGTGTCAATGGGAGAGTGCATAAACTGACATACCCGATTGACTGCATAAGAGATCTCAGGTCGGGTAATGGTTGCATACTGTAAAGCTCCAACAACACTTCTATAGAGATGAGGATCATTGAACGGATCCCCGTCACGAACCAGACGCGAAGCAGGCTCAGCAGGAGACGAGATCGGGCGGGCGTCATGCATTTTGCTGCGCAGAAGGAGATCTTTGATATACTTATGTTGAGTCAGAGTGATGGTGTTGTTGTTGCGAGTCATCTCAATGCCAAGGAAATAGTGTAGATCACCAAGGTCACGTAATGAGAATGCCTGGTTCAGGGGACGGATGAAAGTACCAATCTCAGAGGAATCAGATCCTATAATAATCAAGTCATCAACATAAACCAAAATATAGATGACAGATCGGGATTGGCGCCTGATAAACATAGAGGTGTCCGACTTGCAGGAGCCGAAACCATGTGGAAGAAGAAAAAGGCGGAGCTTTGTGAACCACGCCCTTGGAGCCTATTTCAATCCATATAAAGCTTTGCGAAGGAGATAGACATCATTAGGACGGGAAGGATCAACAAACCAAGGCGGTTGAGCCATATAGACCTGTTCAGATAAGTCACCATTTAAGAAGGCATTATTAATATCAACCTGACGAAGAGACCAAGAGTTCGTCAGAGCGAGCGAGAGCACAATGCGGATGGTAGTAGGCTTGTTGACAGGACTGAATGTATCAAAGTAATCAATGCCTTCTTCCTAATTGAAGCCCTTTGCCACAAGTCTGGCTTTGTAACGTTCGATGGTTCCATCAGCCCTGCGCTTGATTCTAAACACCCATTTACAACCAACAATGTTAGCATGAGTAGGACGAGGCATAATAATCCATGTCCCATTACGTAGAAGGGCATCAAACTCAACCTGCATGGCATGTTGCCATTCTGAGGATTTGGAGGCCTGAATGAAGGTTTTGGGTTCATTGTAAGAGTCCTCAATAGAGGGTAGAGGATGTTTGGTGGTGAAAGCTTTGGGTTTAAGGTCATTGGTTTTTGCACGAGTTGTCATAGGGTGTTTAGAGTCAGAAGCATGTCTAAAATAAGAGGGAGCCAAGGGAGGCTCAGGAAAAGGAGAGAAGGAGTTAGCTGAATCTGACGAGGAGCTGGCCGAGAGGTCACCCTCTAGAGAACGTGAGACTGAACCATGGGATGAGACCAAAGACGGGGTGGCCGAGGAGGGGTCGGAAGAGTCCCCGGGTGATGAGGCTATAGGGGTGGCCATTTGTATGGGAGAAGGAGAGGCAGCGGGTGTGGGGGAGGCAGCGGGTGGGGGCTGCAGCGCGGAAGAGGGTAGCCAAGGTGAGGTTGCCTGTTGTAGGAGAGACAAGGTGGGTAATGATGGTGGACAAGGGGAAGGTGGTGGTGATATGTGGTGAGGGTAAGGGAAGGCCGATTCATCAAATATGACATGGCGCGCAATGTAGACTCTGTGAGTAGGAACATGAAGGCAGAGATAGCCTTTGTGCCTAGAGTTGTAACCAATGAAGACACATGGCAAGGAACGATACTCAAGTTTGTTGGAATTGTAAGGTCTTAGAAAGGGATAACATAAACACCCAAATGATTTTAAGAAACTATAATCAAGGAATTTTCCATACAAGACTTCAAATGGAGATTTGTGATATAAGATTGGAGTGATGGTGCGATTATGCAAGTAAAAAGAAGCATGAAAGGCATGTTCCCAAAAGGTGGTAGGTAACTTAGAGTGAGAGAGGAGAGCAAGACCCTTTTCAACGATTGTGCGGTGACGACGCTCAGCCGCACCATTTTGAGACTGAGTATGAGGGCAAGAGATACGATGAATAATGCCCTGCGAGTCAAGCAATCTAGAGATAGGTCGGTATTCACCGCCCCCCCCCCCCCCCAAATCAGATTGAAACTGTTTAATTTTGGCTGAAAACTGAGTTTCAATCATCTTTTGAAATTGCTGAAAATAATGCAGAACTTGAGATTTATGAGTGAGGAAGTAAATCCAAACAAATTTGGTGCAATCATCCACAAATAAGAGAAAATAGGAACTGCCATTAAATGAAGACACAGGGGTAGAGCCCCAAACATCTGAATAAATTAAAGCAAAAGGAAATTGACTAGACGCATGGGGGCTATTGAGAGAGAGTCGGTGACTCTTCCCAAGTTGACAAGGTTCACATACACGCTTAAGATTATGCTAGGAAATAGGTAACTGAAATATAGAAACAAGACGCTTAAAAACTTACTCATGGGGATGACCTAAGTGCTCATGCCGAATCTGAAGGGATGTCTTTTCGCTAAGGAAAACTCAAGGTGGGGGCTGCTGGAAAGGAGTAGGTTGTAGGTGATATAGTCCGTTCTCAACGATTTCTTTGAGGAGGGTGCGTCCCTGCTTGTCCTTGACATAACAACACATGGGAAAAAAACAACATGTAAGCATTATTGTCTCTGGTTAATTGAGAAACACTTATCAAGGCCTTTTTAATGTCAGGGACAAACAGAATGTTATGCAGTTGAACGGGTCGGGGATAGACATGAAGAGTTGAGTTACCCAAGTACGTAATAGGGAGAGACATACCATTGCCTACTTGCAAACCTTCATTGTCGGCGTAGTCGGAATGCACAGAAAGGTTACCGAAATCAGAAGTGACATGATTCATTGCACCAGAGTTGAAGTACCAGTTCGGATCCACCAAAGTGGATGGTGGATGACCAATCTGATATGCCTGGCGCTGATTAGAAGGTGTGGGAGGCTGTTGGTGCTGCTGAAATTGTTGTTGCGAGAAGCCATGACCCCTACCTTCCCCTCTGCCGTCGCCCTTGCCGGAGCCACTGCGGGCTCCACGCTTTCCACTGGAGGTATTTGTAGGCGGAAAGTCACTGGTGTTGAGGCAATTCCAGCAGTTCACCGCCTCATGACCAAGGCGAGAGCAAATCTGACATTGAGGTCGAGATTGAGACGAGTCCGGAGAAGAGGAGTCCGGACGTTGGGTGGATTGAGTGGTCTTGGAGCCACGGCTGGCAACATTGGCCGTGATGGAGGAGTCAGACAACGGGGTAAGGGAGGCGCTGATGCGTTCTTCTTCTTGTAAGAGGAGGCCGAGGAGATCATCTGAGGAGAGCGGTGTCTTGTGCATCGAGTAGACTGTGAGGAAACCAGCGTAGGAGGTGTTGAGACCGTTGATGATGCACTCGACAAAGTCGGAATCCGGAACAAGATAGGAGCACTCAGCCAAAGCGTCGGAAAAAGATCGCTTCTTTTCGACATAGTCAAGGATGCTGAGAGACCCTTTCTTGAGATTTTGCATCTGCTCCTTGAGTGCATCTGTCGAGCCCTGGTTTGGGCAAAGAACATGCGCTCAAGGATGCCCCAAGCTTCAAGAGTGGTTTGAGCACGGGTGACATGAGCGAGAAGAGATGTGGTAAGCGTTGTGCGATATAAGCCTGTCCTTCTTGCGCCATTCAATGAAGGCGGGATTGAGGGACGGCGGATCAGTGGAGCCAGAGGCCACCGGTAGTTTTGCAAGAGGAGCGTCGTCGGCGGTCAAGAAGGATTCGAGACCGAACGCCTCTAGAGTCGACTTGATGGTGTGCCTCCATAGGGTGTAGTTAGTTCGATCAAGACGAACGTTCAAGGTCGGAAATTGGAGGGCAGGCATAGAGGCCGACCTGGATGCGGCAAAAAGGAGATTTCCAGAGTTCTTGGGGTTGCTGGAGTCGACCACGTTGTCGTCGGTGGAATTGGGAGGGTTGTCTGAGGGAGTCGACATGATTGACAGTAGTCGAGGAGATGGGAAATTGGAGGAGGATCAGGATTAGGCTGATACCATGTAAACTTATGAAAGTGTTTTGTGAAAAGGTTTAGTGCCTAACTTCATTGATTTCATGTGTACTTATACAAATTGACAATCCTTTCTCTCCAAGGTTATACAAGATATAGATGGAAGATAAAAGATATTGTGAAGATATGACATATCTTAGAAGGTAAATTCTATCTAAGGCATATCTAATCCTAACAATTTTACAACATTTTAATGAATTTCATAGAAGTTGCGTCCTCTTTCACAATATCCATTTTAATGTCTTATATGACACAAGGAAGCTGCAATCAACAATTTCACAATAGCCGTTTTAATGGAAGTATGTCTGACCACTAGCGAAAAGATTTCATTGTAGTCTACTCCCTCTCTTTGAATGAATCCTCTTTCAACTACTCTTACTTTGTACTTAATACCCTCAACAACTGATATTCCTTCGCTTTTCCTGAAGACCCGCTTGCGGGTAATCACATTAGTATATCAACAGGCAATTTAAAAAGCTCTAAAGTCTGATTTTTCTAAAGACACTCCATCTCTTCTCCCATTGCTGCAAACCACTATGCTGACTCATCTCCAAAAACAATAACCTTGCATGTGGATGGAACATCATCCTCCACCTCCTCGACCACCTGTAAGGCATATCCCACCAGCTCATTAGACTTGTATCTCATAGGGGATATGATATTAGCACTTTTGGCCAATCTTGAGCAATACTTCGATGTAGTGGTCCACCTATTTCTGTGTCTGGTGGTACATTCTATATCTCATCAGTCTTTGACTTAGTAGTACCTGACTGTGATGATTGGTTGGTGATCGACTCAGGTACCTGAGTTTCTGCTAGAGTGAAGTCCAACTCCGTCTCCTCAGCAACAACCTCTTTCTCAATTGCATCATTGATCTCCTTTCTTGAATTCAACAAATAACTCTTATAAAATACTACACTTCTGCTGAGTATAATCTTATTGTCAGACCAGATCCTTCACCCTTTCACACCTGTACCATAGCACATGAAGATTTCCTTTTTAGCCCTTGGTTCTAACTTCCCCTCATCTACATGATAATAAGCAGTGCACCTAAAAGCCCTCATGCATATTCGTCGAGTAATCAACAACTTTTCCAGTCCACGTCTCATAAGGTGTTTTGCAATCACTACCTGTGTGTGGGCTCTGATTATCTAAACAACAAGTTGTTGAATATGCTCTTTTCCAGAATCGTCTATCAAGGCCTGCATTAGAAAGCATTCACCTTGGTTTCGCTAGAAGTGTCTGATTCATTCGTTCTGCTACACCATTCTATCATGGTGTATATCTAACTGTGTGATACCGAGCAATGTTATCATCTCTATAGAACCCATCAAACTCAGATGAGCAGAATTCTAGGCTATTGTCAATTCACAACCTCTTAATCTTCTTTCCATTCTGATTTTCCACTAGATTTTTCCACTCCTTGAACTTACTATACGCCTCGCTTTTATGCCTTATCATATCCTAAAGTAATCATCAATAAGAGATAGAAAGTACATGTGACCACCCAAAGTTGAACACGAGAAGGACCCCAGCAGTCAGAATGGATGTAATCTAACGTGCCCTTTGTCTGATGAACTGCCTATTGAAACTTGTTGCGATGTCATTTCCCAAGCACAAAATGTTCACAGAACTCAAGTCCCTTCGCTTTATGGCCTCCTAGAAGATATGCTTTTGAGAGAAATTGCATCCCTCGTTCACTCATATGAGCAAGCCTCGGCTCATATGACAAAGTCTAGTCAGATCAATCTCCTTAACCTTAATTGAAACAACATATGCGGAACTTAAAGTTCCCTTTCCTTACTTGATTATTTGAAAAATCACATTAGAGCCTTTAAACACACGTAGCTTTCCACCATAACCTGTTTATCTGAAACCCATGTCATTTAACCCTATTAGAGATATCAGATTCTTTGTCATAGATGGCAAATGTCTTACTTCTTCCAACGTGCAAAACTTATCATCATCTGTCTGAAGCCTAATTGAGCCAGTCCTAACAGCCTTGCATAAAGAATCGTTCATCATAGAGACGCTGCTCCCATCTGCACAACTATATGTTGTAAACAACTCTCTTCTTGGAAACATGTTATAGGACGCCCTTGAGTTAAGATACCACACATCATGTGTGTATGATCATTTGCTAACATAACAATATCTTCATCAAAAGTATATTCCCACCTTTAGCTACTGCTACAAACCCGAATTTCTGCTCCTATTGCTTCTTCTTCTTGGGATAGTCATTCTTCTAATGATCTTTCTCCTTATAGTAGTTACAAACATCATTTGGTTAGGGTATGACTTGTGATCTTCCTGCTGCTTCTTCTTATTGCCCCTTTTACCATCAGATTTTCCTTCGTTGGCCACAACCCCGGAAGCCTAATTGTCTGTAACTGATGCAGTTGCTTTCATGCGCATCTCTATGTTGTGGAGCGAGGACCTGACCTCTTCCAACGTGATGCTATCCTTCCCAATGACAAACGACTAAACAAAGTTTTCAAATGTAATGTGGGAGGTAGAGATACCAATAGAATTAGGGCAACGTTTTCGTTCTCCACCTTAGCATCGATATTACGTAACTCGAGTAATAACGTGTTAAGTTGATTAAGATGATCTTTGACATGCGTTTCTTCCTACATACGCTGCCCAAATAGGCGTTGTTTCAAAAGCAACTTGTTCGTGAGAGACTTTGTCATGTACAAACTCTCCAACTTCAGTCACAAGCTATCAATAGTTTCTTGATTCTGTTATGACATCGTCTGTGAGACACAACATGATCGTCGAATGAGCCTTTTCCTCCATAAGGTTGTACGTACTCAGCGGTGGTTGTATCTGCCTCTTCTTGCCGGCGGTTAACGATGCCCATAAACTTTGTTGCTTTAACAAAGCACGCATCTTTATCTATTAAAGACTGAAAAAGTTTCTTTCCAATTAAACTTGTCGATCTACAACACAGATCTAGACATCATTCTCGAAAGAAATCACAACCTCACTCTAATACCAGTTTATTGTAATGAGAACGATAAACAGACAAAGAAAGACATAAACCACTATCGGTCAACGACTGATTCAAAACATATTTACAGACTTCTCCATTTAAATGTAGTTGGCTATTTCTAATCACTTTTGCTTTATTTTTTAAATAAAAAGAAATTTTATGTGTAAATTAATTATGTAGTAATTTTGTTGAAGACCTGAAAGAAAAAAAAAAACTCACATGTATTGAAAAACATATGAGTCTCAAGTTTGATATACAACTCGCTGAGCTATTCTTTTCATTGCCAGTTAGTTATAGAGTTTGAACTGCATTATGCCCTCTTGTAGGCCTCTAAACACCCACATTATAATTTGAAAAAAAAAATCATAAATATTTGATCGGACTCTCGACTGGACCTGTTGAAATTTTTTCTCGGTCCGCATTCGTCCTGTCTTTAGGGAAGATTGGAAAACTATTCCGGAATGTTTCAACCGGAAAGGACTTGCGAGTAGTCCCCAAAGGTCCCGGTTCGAACCCCGAATGACCGCTCTTTATTTACCAAATTCATGAGAGGTAAGACTGGAAAGCTAATAGCGTTACGGATAGACTGACTCACCTGGGACATTTAACACCTAACGTTAATCTTCTACACTTCGACATAGAACTACAAATTCTCATCCGGAAGAATGATCTAGGCTAGATTACCGATAAAATATAACCAAACCTAGCTACTTTCTATTATTTAAAAAAAAAAAAAAAAAGCATATAAAGAAGTGATCCCCGTGCGTCTCTGTTGCTACAGAGAATTGTTCCAAAAAGTATCCCAACAAGCAAATCCCACAATCCAATCTTACTCTTATCAAATTTCAGTATTTCACTCCCTCTCCTTCAACTTAAAAATTCAAGATTTTAATTTGTGAGCACTTCATTTCCATTACCATTACCATGTTCTTGTTCTTCACCCTCTTCCTATCTCCCTTTCTTCTTCTTGTTATTATGCTCATCCTCCACACCAATCCAATCATTCCCACCTTATTCATAAAAACATTCCAAAGATTCACCAATATATCACTCCCTCAAAGAACAACCACTCCGCCTCTCCCGCCCGGTAGCCTCGGATGGCCCATCCTCGGAGAAACCATGGAGTTCGTCTCCTGCGCCTACTCCGACCGCCCCGAGAGCTTCATGGACAAACGCCGTCTTCTGTAAGTTCCTTAATTTATTTTAAGAGTATATGTGATTGAAATCGAATCCACCTTTCTAACACAAAAGCTAAGCTGGGGATGGAGGCAGGTACGGGAAGGTGTTCAAGTCGCATATATTCGGGAAGAGGACGATAGTGTCGACGGACGCGGAGGTGAGCAGGCTGGTGCTGCAGAGCGATGCGCGGGCGTTCGTGCCGTGCTACCCGAAGTCGCTGATGGAGCTGATGGGGAAGGACTCCATCCTGGTGGTCAACGGGAGCCTGCAGCGTAGGATCCACGGCCTCGTCGGCGGCTTCTTCAAGTCCGCCACTGTCAAGGCCCAGATTGCCTCCGACATGCGCATGTATCTGCACAGAGCCATGGATTCCTGGCCTTCTAATTCCAAGGACATGGATGCTCAGCCTCACTGTCTAATTTTTCTTCAGGACGAAGCCAAACATGTCAGTAATTCAAATCTCTCTCTCACCATCAATTTGAATCCCTTTCTCTTTCTATATCTATACCTATAATTACTTTGGCCTTTTCAGTTTTGTTTGGCTGGGTGAAAAAGATGGGGAAAATGGTGTGTTTTGATGTTTGTTGGAAAACTCAATTAATTTAATTGCGTCTATTTTTTCAGTGGGAAATCAATGATTAGTTAGTAGTGGAAAATTATATTCAATTTTTTAATTAAATATTCTCAATTTTTAAATATAATAAAAATATTTCGATCTTTGAGGGCAGTAGTAATATATTACCACGGGATTTCTCACAGGTCAAAAATGTTAACAAGGCAGTTTACGTGGAATTTAATTTTTTTTTTTTACAAATGTTTTTTTTGAACGGTTTTCTCGACTTAATTATATATTGATCAGCTTTCGAGTCCCATGGGAATAGGGGTGGAAATGGGTCGGGTGATGGATGGGTGGAGCCATTTTTCCACCCGACCCGTCACAAAAAAATTTCACCCGACCCATCACCCGTCCGTCTAAAGTTTCACCCATCACCCGATCCGTCGGGTGAATCGGGTGGGTAATCGGGTGAAGTAAATTAAAAGAAAATGAGTCACGAGAGACACTTAGAAATCGATCATATTCGATAATTTCACAAACCATATCAACGTGGAAATCTTATTAAATGTATAAAAGGTTTATTCATACAGTATATCACTATCCCCATCTTACAAAGTTAACATTAAAAGTTTAATATCAAATCAAATGAGATGAATTTTAATCCGTAGCTAGACTCATAGTTAAAAGAAGAAAAAACAATTTGGCTAAATCATGCATTAACACACTAAATGCTGACAAAGTCGCTGAAACGAGCGAAATTGCTAACACTCTAATAGTGTATGCAAAACAGATAAAATAATTGTTCTTAAAAGATGTGATTTGGGGTTGAATAAAAATAAATTTATATTCTTTTAGATTTTGTTTTTGCACAAAAACAATTAGCAAATAGAGAAGTTAGAATTAGAAAACGGGAAAATATGTAGTTATGTTAGGCTATATTTTTTAATAAACTAGGATTTTTTTTTTAAATAATCGGGTGGGTTAACGGGTGGTTAAGCGGGTCGGGTAATGGGTCGGGTGATAGGTCGGGTAATGGGTGAAAAACATATCACCCATCACCCGACCCATCACCCATTTCACCCATCCGCCACCCATCCATCACCCAGTTTTTTTCAGGTTTTCACCCGTATAATCGGGTCGGGTGGGTCGGGTGAATCGATCACCCACGGGTAGACCTGTCAAAACACAACCCGACCCGATGACCCGACCCGACCGACCCGAAAAATTTCCGACCCGAACCCGAAAATTTTGACCCGAAATTTTTTTTCGACCCGAACCCGAAAAACCCGAAATTTTCCGGGTAATCTGGGTTTCGACCCGGTGACCCGATTGACCCGGTAATTTTGACCCGATTTACCCGATTGACCCGGTGACCCGACTGACCCGGTTGATTTATAATTATATTTAATTAATTTTTTTTATATATAATTAAAATTTATCACAAAATTATCAAATAATGATTTTTTTAATTTAAAAAAGAAAAAACTGACAAACCCGAAATCGACCCGAACCCGACCCGAAACCCGATCAAACCCGAGTTCGAGTTAACCCGAAAAACCCGAAACCCGTTTTACCCGAGACCCGTTTTACCCGAAACCCGAAGTGACCCGACCCGAACCCGACCCGAATGACCCGTTTGACAGGTCTACCCACGGGTGATTTCCAGCCCTACATGGGAAAGTAAGTGCTGCTGTAATTTACTTATTTTCCAACCACATTCAATGTCTTTTTCGTGTGATGAGTTCAATGGAGAGATTTCTATATGTTCTTTAGAGTAATGATACTTTAAAAAGTGTTTAAAGTGGATATATGATATTTTAAAGGAAATGAATGGATCGAGTAGTTTTTAGTGAAAGGAATTAATTAATACTCCGTATTTCATTATGGAAATGGAACAGTACGTGTTATTTAAAGTGGATATATGATTCAAAGGTTTAATTTATCATTTTAAATTAAACTAGCTAATGTCCTCATTATTTTATTGTTTGAAATTGAAATTCATATAGAAATAACCCAATCTTATTTACTTTTTAATACAGTACAAATTTGAAATTTGAATTTACCATTATAATTTCAAAGTTTTCATTTTGCCGCATATTGGGTATTAAAGCTAGCATTGAGAACGAAATTAATCTCAATTTGTAAGAGAAAATTGTATTGTATATAATAATAACTTATTATATATTTTACTAATTAATTATAACATGTCATTTTAAAATTTTACACAATTTTCAATAAAATAAACAAAAAACACTTATATCGCTAATTATTATCCTTTTATTTTCATTTTATTGAAACCTACAACTAATATCTCTCTAATCATTTAAAAAACAATTTTAGAAGGTAAACACCAAAATATATGGAATAATCTATTATTCTTAACAAAAAAATTTTCTCTAAAACGACATATTTTTCAACACGGGAAGTAGTATGTATAGTACATTATTCAAGCTTGAGAGTATGATTTAGAGAGTAAATAAATTTAGAATGTTTTATGACATGCAGATTAAAAAAAAAAGAATGTTAATTTTATGACAAAATCATGAAAACAGGAACCTAATCAATCGCTTTCTAAGATTTTGGCCCCAACCATAGTCATTTTGTTGAAACAACTAGTATTTGCTTGAGGGAAATCATGTTGTCTGCCTAAGAAAAAATTAAATTGTTACTGTAATACGCGGAGTAGTATACAGTGTCTATTTGAACTTGTGTTTGAAGGTACTTTTGTTTGACCTAATTTTCACAGATTGCGTTTCAAGTGCTGGTGAAAGCACTGATGAGCTTAGATCCAGGCCCTGAAATGGACTTGTTGAAAACCCACTTCCAGGAATTCATTTCGGGGCTCATGTCCTTGCCTATTAACTTTCCCGGAACTCAGCTCCATCGCTCATTGCAGGCAAGCTCCGGATCCTACTCTCCTAACTTTGAGTTACACCCTTAGTCGAATTTTCGGATGATAAATGAGTAGTTAATTAGAACGTACAGCTATCTCAATATATAGCGACATCCAAAATACCTGTACAAGATCAATTTCTTCGTTTTCTCATAAAATACAATAGTTTACTAGTTTAGTGACAAAACTGAAATAACTTGTGACAAACATATATATATATATATATATATATATATATATATATATATATATATATATATATGTTTGTTGTTGCAGGCGAAGAAGCAAATGGTGAAGCTTGTGAAGAAAATTATCCAAGAGAGACGAAGCCAAGGTGTCGTCGTGAATGAGGTTGCTACCCCAAGGGACGTGCTCGACGTGCTTCTTGGTGATACTAGCGGCCACCTAAATAACGACTTGATCTCAGACAACATGATTGATATGATGATCCCTGGCGAGGACTCGGTCCCCATTCTTATAACTCTTGCTGTCAAGTTCTTGTCCGATTGCCCTATCGCTCTTCAAAAATTGACGGTATGATTTTCCGCTAAAAACTATATATTCATTTTTGATGATGTGAAGTTGTTACATTCGGGATCAAAATATATCAACGTCTCTTTTAGTTAGTTATTGATGATGTGATTGTTTTGTTACACTTAATAAGTCCGGGTACATATATAGCAAGATATTTTATATGAATATAATAATGTCTTAATAGGATACTTTTTGGGGTTATCCAAACAGGGCCTTAATTTCTAAATTAAGTGCGCGCCTAACAAGATAGATTGGAAATTTACAATTCCAAATCATTTTTATTTATTATTTTTTTTTAAATAATAATATAGGAGGTTGGAATTGATTTTCAGGAGGAGAACATGAAACTGAAGAGGCAAAAGGCAGAGGAAGGAGAAGATATTTGCTGGAGTGATTACTCATCGTTGCCTTTTACCCAGACAGTAAGAAATCAAAACTCTCATCATATATATATATATATATATATATATATATATATATATATATATATATATATATATATATATGTATATATGTTTCAGCAGTAAATTAAACTGTGGTAAAATAAGTTTAGATTGAAACTCGATCATTGGATGGGACTTATATGGCAGGTGATAACGGAGACACTGAGGGTTGGAAACATAATAATAGGGGTGATGAGGAAGGCAGTGAGAGATGTAGAAATAAAAGGGAAGTTGATACCTAAAGGATGGTGTGTTATGGCCTATTTCAGATCAGTCCATCTAGACACCAATCTTTATGACAACCCTTACTTGTTCAACCCTTGGAGATGGCATGTATGTCCTTTCATTTCATTTCATTTTCTACTGCTCTAGTCTACCTCTTTGTTTTCCCGCCCAAATTAATTACTCTTTTTTAACTCTTAAGTATTTAATCTTGGCTTCAGGATAAAGATCCAAATAGCAGTAATTTTACCCCATTTGGAGGAGGACAAAGGCTATGCCCGGGTCTTGACTTGGCTAGGTTGGAAGTGTCGGTGTTTCTACACCACTTCGTTACCCACTTCAGGTAAACACAAACTCTTTCCTTTTATTTTATCTAATTACCTAAATACTCTAATTAAGCTAGTAGTATAAACAGTAAAAATAATTTAAAATAAAAGAGGGGAAGTTAAATGACGAGGAAGGACACACAAATATGTCACCAAGGAATTATGGAAGATGCTTGTTGTTGTTGTTGGTGGTGGTTTGCTTGATTTCTTTTGGATTAGCTATGTTTCAGTTTAATATACAATCGCCGGGGTTTTTTTTTTTTTTTTTTGCAGTTTACTGCTGGGGTTCTTCTGTACATAATGCAAGATTTGTTTATTTAGTAAGAAAACATTAAAAAAAAAATTGGTGAAATTAGACGGTTGAATAAAGTAAAAAAAAAAAAAAAAAATTAGACGGTATAATATAACAATACAGCCGAAAGGGGGAAGCCGAGCCGCATGTGAACGTGGGCAGTGTAATTATATGCCAGAGTTTGACTAGTCAAACTTAGACCCTCTTTCTTAGATGTAAACATAATCATAATCATATTTATTTAAGCAAAGTTAAAGAAAATGAGTGGCTTTAAAATATATAATTACATTTTTAGTTTTTTTTTTAAGAAAATATATTAAAATTTAAAAATAAATAAATAAAGAGGTGCAAGTACATCAGAGAGTATAGTGGAGTATTTATAATAAGATAAACTGAGGTGGATTTCTGGGTAAAAATGAAAACAGGTGGATAGCGGAGGAGGACACAATAATCCACTTCCCGACGGTGAGAATGAAAAGAGGTTTGCCCCTTCGGATTCAACGCACCACATTCAACATATAATTAGTCATTTTACGTTTAACTTGACCAAGTTGCACCCACACGTGTGGATGGACGTGTACCATGGAGAATCCTCATCAGATCAAACTCACACCTTCGTCCTTTTACTATCTTCATCCGTCTTTTTTTTAGTACTATCAAATATCATACCATATACTTATATATGTATACTTTAGCTTAATTATACACGTACACAATCCCAGACAGTATCTATCTTTTGTTATCATATACGTACCTTTAGTGAATCTTAATGGTGTATTACATTTCAAAACCAATTGTTACCATATATACTACACTTAGTTTCATTATTTTCGATATTGCTCAACTTTAGTACGTATATATTCGGGTTCGATCATTTTCATCATCTGATTTTTGCATCGGCTTATTCTAAACCCTAACCCTAACCCCCAATCTCATATATACAACGACAGAGAGTAATCACAATCAACAATCACAACAAATGAATTTTATAATCTTGATCCCACTTTCTACCAATGTCACAATCTACAGTCAATTTTTTCCAAATTACATTCAGATTGATGATGAATTGCTTAACCAGATCTTGTAATATTATATATTGAATGATCTCAAGTGGTGAAGATAGATGGTAAAACCATGGATCTCTTCCCTCTAACAGGTGTCTGTGTATCAGGGAACACACCACTTCCTTCACACTCCTCAACAGACCCATCTTGATTCACCCTTACAGGATAACCCACCAGATGTACCCCTTTCATGTCAACAACCTCCTCTCCCGCGTAAATCCCCCACATCTCTTCTCCGATTGTCCTCATCTTCTCCACACATTCCCCACTTTCAGGCTCCTCGAACCACTCCTCCGCTCTTCCGGTGTGCTCGTACCACAATGCCTTTCGGTACCCCTTGATTCCACTACTCTCACCCTTCCCTGATTGGTAGCATCCTATAGCAATCTCCGTATCTCTTGCCCCATCCATGGATCGCTGGTTCACATTCGCCGATCCTATTATCATGTACATATCGTCCACTGGAACATCACATATATAACGTACAACAACTCAAGCTCAGTTCTTTATCTAAAATGTCACACTTGAAGTTGAAATAAAATGGTGTTATGTTATATATATATATACCTATCATTATCTTGGAGTGAACATACACCATGAACCTTCGATTCCTCTGGGCGTTCCAGTACTGTGTGGACGGATGAGGAGACAATGGCGGCACGAACTCACGCTCTAGCTTTGCCTCCCTGTTTGCAAGGCAGAAGAAATTCAAGTAGTCTTTGGGATGGCCTGCATTGCTGGTTTCGGTTAACGCTTCTCCTATGATACTATACATCATTTCCATGGTTGCTCGCGTCCAATGCAAGATATCCTCAACGGATTCGTTCTCAGGCACTCCTTCCGGCCACATAGGAATCAGGATGTAGGCTGCGAATCGCTCTCTTGCTCTAATCTTGTTTGCAACCTTGAGGGCGATCTCGATAGGGATCAAGTTCTTGCAACCGCTGTGTTGGTCTTGCGCCCATAGACCGCATCCTCCTAGGAAGTACTGGTTCTCTATGTATATGAATCTGTCCGCCTTTCGGATTGCCTCTACATAGGCTTCGTGAATGCTTTGTTCTGTCATGGATGCCCTGCTTGAGATGGGGCTCGCCGAGAAATGGTCTATTGATCGGAACACCTGCACCTTCCAGTTTCTGTGGGGCGAGTCACTGATCATCTGAGAGGAGTCCCTAGGGAGATTGGCTATGGTGCTAACTGGTACCAGCAACGATGGATCGCACTGCTTGCTCCATCGCTGCTCGAAATTGGTGAGAACGTCCCACGCTGCTTCCCCAGTGATGCAAGCGTGCGCATCATGCCATGGCTCTCGTGGTCCGCCCTTGTGGAGGCTGGCTCCCTCCACGCTTGTTTGGTAGAAATCCTTGCAATGTGAGTCCGTGTTGAGCGTCCTGAACAGCGAGTGCTCCTCTGTGTCGTAGCGACCATCACATAGGTCTACTCCACCGATGAAGCTCGTGATCTCTCTATGGCTGATGGAAGATTCCGATGCTCGAGTATCCACCGTTATGGTCTTCTGATGGTGGCTGAAAAATGTGGGGAACTTATTGTGTAATCTTGGACACAACCGGCACACAACTTTCGTAGGTTTGAAGTAGGCGAATGCATCCTCGTCGTGTGTCCTCATCAGGCCTTTGTTCTTGATCAGCGGTATGGAAGTCTCGTCGTCCCATAGCATGACCCTGACTGCTACGCCTTCTTCTGCTTTACGCTTGAGTAGTTCACCGAGCTTGACTCCTTTGCCATGTGGAATATCGGTCTGAGGGTCTCTTATGAGCACCAAGTTTGGATTGAGTGACCATCCGGCTATGTAGATCAAGTGCTTTGCTCCGTCCAACGCGGTATAAACGTCCTCCCATAGCTTCCGTGGGCCTATTCCTTGGTTTGTCGACAAGGGCGGCTGGAAAGAGGCATGATGATGGGCATCTTGGTAAAGAGTTACGCCACAGTTGGATCGTTGTGGGAACGAGGAGTTTCTCAGGCCATGGAAGCCTCCATGGTTGATCAACTTGCGCCATGTGGGCTCGAATTCAGCTGGCTTGAACCACAGGATCAATTGAAGTTGATGATGCTTCCGGTTTCGTTTCTTGCTGTCTCCTTTAAGGAGTGGGAAGAAGCCGCTGATGAAGCTTGCTTCTTTCGCCAGTTGATGAGCCTTGAAGTGTATCCTTCCGAGGAGAGAACACCTGGTTTTGACAGTGATGGTGATTGCGGAATCAAGGGGATGAGCACACAGGATTTGGAAGGTTTGGTTCCACACCCTATCCCTTTCGTGGCTCGTAGTTGCTACTGTCTCCTGGTCCAGCTTGATCTCAACGTATGCAGGGTTTCCATTCAGCGACAAGTACTGCGAATAAAGCAGTAAACAATGTATCTCATTTTTCGCGCAATTGCGCGCAGTACTATTGATTGCTTCATACAGCTTACAACATATTTAATGTGCCTATTTATCCTACAAATTGAAACTAGTCGATCATATGGCATGAAATTTCTTCTATGTAGTTGTTCTGATATGTTGGGATAGAAACAAGAATTACATAAACATGGAACTTACGTTGGGAGTGCACGACGGTTTCCTCTTCAGAGTCGCGTGGAAAATGGTCACTTCTAGCGTTCCATGGAAGAGCTTGTTGTTTGCTTCCATCTTCGCCTTGAATCCACCTCCAACGATTTCAGACATACGGAGATTGAATGTGAAGATTTACTTAGTATATATTGTTGTGGAATGTATATGGTGATTAGGTTTTCGGGTTTTCCCTCTGGTTGACATCTATATAATATAGGTGATCAATCAAGTCATGTAATTCTGATGCAAGGAAGGAAGAGAATACAAGTGCGCTGGAGAAACTTGCAAGATTGTCGAAAATTTACAACTTAGAAGAGGTAATCTTCTAAGCATAAAAACAACAAAGCTTTCCCTTTAAGCTCACGTTTCTGAAATATATGCATATATAAAAACATGTCATTAATTGTTCCTGCAGATCAACCTCTCAACCGCATAATATATCCCAGTACGTTCCCATGTACGTCGAACAAGGAATGTCTAACCAACTCATCGCCTTGGATACGTACGAATTGATCAGTCGTACAGACATATATAAGGTAGTGTGTTTTGGACGTTAGAATACAAATTAAGAAAGGCAGTTATATATATATGTGATGATGATGATGATTGATGAATTGAATATATTCTATCAGGCCGTCATGTTGTTAACTTGAGTTGTCACTCTGGGTAAACCTCCCAAGAAAGCCAAGTTGAAGAGATAATCGTCGATGGATACACGTCGATAAGCAGTCAAGTTACAGGTAACTGATCGAAAGGATTGGGAAAAACCAGATCTTAGAGTGAAATTCAAGTTCTTGCAAGTCTTTGGCGTGTGGGGAGAATGGAGTAACGTACGTAATCTAAATATGTAGCAGGTAGGTAGCTTCGCTGAACTGATTTAATTTGCTGATGACCATATGATATATTAAAATAATATTTATATGGTTTTATATATAGTTTTTAAGTTCTCTCACATCATTTGTGATACAACCATATATACATCATCCCCATCAGAAACTGCATCACTTTAGCTTTGCAGTTTTCTTTAAAACTCCACAACTACTCTGCATCATAATACCACACTCACAAGCAGCAATTCCTTCAAGAACTAACAATTCATTCCAAAATCGCTTAATCTTGTTGTAATAAACTCCAACAGACAAATTCTCTTGCTTAAGATTTCATAATTCATTATGTAACTGATAAATGAGAGGATCGTTCGATTCAGAAAATCTTTCTTTGATCTCCCATAATTTCTTTGAAGATTGCAGATACATGAAGCTCTCTCCTATCTCACTAGTCATTGAGTTTATCATCCAAGACATGACCATATAATTTACACGAATCCACTTCTCATAATCTTCACTAGTCTCAACTCGGTTTAACACATGTTCCAGTGATCAAACCTAGTTTAGCCTTGGCTCCTAACGCCATTAGTAAGGATCCTGGTACTATCAAGGTGCGAAGAACCCCGGAGGTGACTGCAATGAGGAGAAATCTCACTCACCGACCTAAACAATGAGCAAACACTCGAACCTGAGAGCAAGGGATCACCCAACGAATGGGCGAGCTCCAGATAGGGAGGCAAGAATTGAACCATGCTTTTATTCAATATCCTTATGGAGTCAAGAAGGACCGAGGCCTATTAAAAATAACAATTTTTTTTGTTTATTTCATTTGTTACCAATCAATAATAACGAAAGTGTTTCTAAGAATTTACATGAAAATGTAAGAAAAACGATGCAACCCCTTCTTATTATTAATAATTGTGACAATACAAAAATTTTGTCATATCCTCACGAATCGTGTAATACTATGTTATTCCCTCACTAATAATATTAGTTGCCTTACGTTTTTCTTAATGGAAATGAATTCTTTTTCTCCCCACTCATGAGTAAACCAATAGGGAGTGGGTCGGCAGTGGCTGTGATGACTGCACAATCTGTCCAAAATTTAGTAATGCTCCCACACCTCTTCCCATTCTCGATTGTTGTCCAAAAATCACTCCCTCTTCACAAAACAGAGGAACACAAAGCTCGAAGATGATTAAGATCTCCTCAAGCTCTGATACCATGAGAAGATATGAGTATCAACTCAGATCCATGGAATCAGATACAAAAGGCAAAGAAAACTCTCAATCTTGATTTCAATGAATGTGAAAAACACCAGCTACAATGAGGATCAAGCTCCCCGTTTTTACTGGATTGTACGAGCTAACCACCAGCTTCAATTTCTAACAAACTAATAAGTTGTTTTCATGTGCTGTGTATTGTGTGTTCTCCCCTGAATTGGTCATCTGTGTGTGTATATGTGTGTTGTGTGATCCACCAGGTCAATTCCAACAATTGGTATCAGAGCAAGGAGTTGTGCTCTTGCTGGGTTTCAGGTATGGGAAGAGAGGTGTGAGGTTTAAAACACAGGGAAACAAAAGAGTGAAGAACATTGTTCAAAGATGCAGAACAATGGTGCTGGAAATGTTGGTAATCCACAATTACAAATATTCAAAGGGGTTAATTACCACTTTTGGAGTTTGAAGATGTCAACACTCTTCAAATCACAGGAGGTTTGGAGGTTGGTGGATCAAGGATTTGGGGGACAACTAAAATGATGAGCTCGATCAGCAACTAAAGAAGAAAAGGAAGAAAGATTCTAAGGCTTTGTTCATGATCCAGTTAGCCTTTGATGATGAGGTATTTTCGAGGATAGCAGCTTCTAAAACAGCACATGAAGCCTGGGAGGTGCTAAGGCAAGAGTATATGGGAGATAGGAAGGTAATAACTGTCAAACTTCAGTCCCTAAAGAGAGATTTTGAAACCTTAGTGATGCAAGAAAAAGAGACAGTTCAAGTTTATTTGTCTCGAGCCTCAGGGATTGTAAATCAGATGAGAACTTATGGTGAAGAGGTTAGTACTGAGAAGGTTGTGAGTAAGGTGTTAAGGAGTCTCACGAAAAAGGCTGATCATGTTATGGCTGTTGTTGAGGAGTCAAAGGACCTATTTGTGCATAGGTTTGAAGAGCTGACAAGCTCATTGCCGGTACATAAGGAGAGGTTGAGCATAACCAGTGAGATAAAGGATGAGAAACTGCTTCAGGTCAAGGAAGACAGTTCAAAGAACAAGCATAATGGTTCATCAAGCAGAGGTGGTTATAGAGATAGCCAAAGAGGAAGAGGTGGTCACAAAGGAGGCTATAGAGGTCATGGAGGAAGAGGTCAAGGGAGAGGTCATTCTGGTGGCCAAGGAAGAGGCCAAAATAGTGAGTTTGGAAGAGATCAGTGGAGAGACTCAACCTGGGGGAATCACAGTGATTCAAGATCTTACAAGAGCAATATTAAGTGTTATTATTGCAAGAGATTTGGGCACAAGGAGACTTATATATTTTTGGCATAAGCAGGAGAATGAGAACAAAGAAGTGAACTACTCTGAAAATGTGGAGCAAGAAGAGAAGTTGTTCATGGCTCTCACTTCAACTGCAGAGAACAAGAGTGACATGTGGTACTTAAACAATGGTTGTTCAAACCATATGTCAAGCTCAAGAAGATTGTTCAAAGAGCTTGATGAGACTAAGAGAAGTAAGGTGGGGCTTGGAGATGATAAGGTGCTACAGGTTGAAGACAAAGGCACAATAGCAATCAGATAGTACAAATTGAATGTTTATCAGGACAAAATTATCAGGTGTTTTATAAAACTCCTGAAAGATAATTTTCACACAAAAGTTATTATAAAAACTCCTAACTCCTGACAGAAGTGTGTTTATTTTTTTAATAAAAAAACCGGATATACTATCTCAAGAGTTATTATTTAACCCACTAGAAATGCAATTTATCTCGGGAGGTTTCTAATAAAAGGCCCAAAAAATATTGTACAATAACTCCTGCTTCTTTAATCGTCAACCCTAAAGACGATTATCAAGATAAGCTTGGAGTCGCTGTATCAATCAGCTGATGGAAGTGATGGCTCAATCCAAGCACATCTACAACACCCTCAACACCAACAGATCTTGCTAGCTCATCAAGCAATCACAGTGGATCTCCCTCAAGTTCAGCAAGTGATTCTCCTCCTAGAAAGTTCAGGTCATTGGCTGAAATCTATAGCAGGTGTGGATTTGCACTTGTTTTTTTTATCCAAGCAGTTTTGATGAGGCTAAAGGTGAGAGTAGCTGGCAAGTGGCTATGAGTGAAGAGATGAAAGCAAATCAGAATAATGATACTTGGGAACTAGTGAAGTTACCCAAGGAAAGAATGGCATTGGTCTGAAATGGGTATTTAGGACCAAGTACAATACAGATGGGAGTATTCAAAAGTACAAGGCAAGTCTTGTGGCTAAGGGTTATGCTCAACAAAATGGCATAGATTATGAAGAAACTTTTTCTCCAGTAGCAAGGCTTGAGACCGTGTGAGGGTGGTGCTAGCTTTAGCAGCACAATGGAGATTGCCCATCTTTCAACTTGATGTGAAGTCATCCTTCTTGAATGGTGAACTGCAAGAGGAAGTGTTCATGGAACTCTAGGATTTTTCAAGAAATGGGAGGAAAGCAAAGTGTATAGATTGAAGAAAACATTGTATGGGCTTAAGCAAGCCCCAAGGGCTTGGTACAACAAGATTGATGATTTCTTCCTAAGGAATCAGTTTGTGAGAAGTGAGAATGAACCAATCTTGTATGTCAAGAGAGGAGGTTAAGCAAGAATGAGTTCATCATTGTCTGCATGTATGTAGATGATATCATCTATCTCAGCAACTCACAAAACATGCTATATCAGTTCAAGAGTGCTATGATGAGAATATTTGAAATGACAGATTTGGGTCGATCTGCTACAATATTTTCTTGGCTTAGAAGTGAAACATGGAGAATAAGGTATCTTCTTATGCCAAGAGAACTTCTAAAGAAGTTCAATATGGAGAGATGTGAACCAGCTCAGACTCCCATGAACATAAATGAGAAGTTGCAAAAGTCTGATTGCACTAGAAAGGCTGATGAGAAAGTGTATAGAAGCATGGTTGGAGAGCTAAATTATCTAACACACCCCATTCCTGATATTGCCTATTGTGTAAGCGTGATATCTAGACATATGCACGAGCCTACTAAGCAACACGTAGGTGCTGTTAAGAGAATATTAAGATATGTTGTTGGCACTTTGAAGCATGCATGGAATTTGGTATGAAAGTGTTAAGAACTTCAAGCTGAGAGGGCATATAGATAGTGACTGGGCAGGGTGTGTTGATGATAGAAAGAGCACCTCAGGCTAGAGCAGTTGCTAGACATGGCTTACGGTTGGAGAAGTTGATGTCTGACTTTGGATGCAAGCAGAGTGGAGTTGTGGAGATATGGTGTGACAACAAGTCAGCCATAGTAATGACCAAGAACCCGGCCTTTCATGCATATGTCAGGGCAAAGCACATTGATGTACAGCACCACTTCATTCGAGAGTTGGTGGCAAAGGACAAAGTTATGCTAAGGTTTGGTGTAACTAATGAGCAAGAAGTTGATCTGTTTACCAAGGCATTGAGTGGAGCTAAGCACCAGTTCTTCTTAGAGAAAATTGGCATGATAAACTTTGAATTAAGGGGAGGTGTCTAATGTTATAATATAATCCTTAAGTTCAAAGTTAGCTAGTCAGTTGTCATAGAAGTTAGCTATTGTCATAGCTAGTTATGTTAGTTTTCCTTATGTTAAATCACTTCCTAGGAATGATGTTAGTGGGGAAGTGGTGTACGATTATGTATGATGCAGTTACTTGGTTTGTAAGAAGGTATGTATGGAGGTTATGCAATCAATCAAGGAGAGAGGTTGGCTGACGCAATAGGAAGTCGTGAAAGGCACGCAAGCGCGAACCTTTGATGATAAAGGGTTCGCAGGCGACGAAACCCTAGGAAATATGCCTGGAATATACCAGAAAGGGATCTTGGAATCCACCAAGGAGACATCATGATCAAACTGCCAAGGACGACCAAGCAACACATGACAAACGTCCATATCTATGACATCACAAAGTACCTCTTCTTTATAGTGCTTACCAATGGAAAGAGGCACATTGCAAGTTAAAGAGTCCTGCATCTGCGACTGCGACCCTTCATTCACCCACCCTAGTCCATAGGGCTTGTCGTGAGGCTTCGTCGGTAACCCCAAATAAGTCACTAACTTTTGTGAGACCAAGTTCTCGACACTCCCATTATCCACAATCAAGTTACATACCTTGCCTGCGATAGAACAGTGTGTCTTGAACAGATTGGTACGTTGCCCCTCTTCTTTGGATGACAGCAAGAGCCGCTGAAGGATGATGTTCACCCGCTCATCATATTCTTCTTCAGCGAATTCAGCATCGGAGTACCCATCGTCATCATTTTCCTCGTCGTCAGCATACACAATAGCGGTTGTTCACCTAGATGGACAAATGTTTGACTTGTGGCCGACACCTCCGCATCGAAAACACTTGTCTCCGGTCGGTCTAGCATAAGGATTTGCTTGCTTCTAATTGGACACCTTGGTAGGGGCCTTTGTTGATGAGGATGTTGTATCCTTATCCTTATCAATTGTTGCGCTCTTTTCTTTGGACTCGACATCCTTTTCTGCATCCTCCGTTGCTTCATGGTTATTTTGTTGGAAATACTTGCGGAAAGATGAGAAATTCTTGGGGGATTTCTCTATCAATTCAGCCTTTAGCGCCAGGCTAGAAGCCTCAGTGATAGTCCAACATGTCTGCAGCCCCATCTTCTCTTGAATTGAACTCTTCAACCCACTGATATAGCGAGCCACTTTATTGGTTCTCAGTCTCATTCATGTCGTTGCGCTCACACAACCGTAGGAACTCAGTGGTATACTCTGCCACACTCTTCTTATTGCCCTGAGCACATTCAATGTACATCTTGTACAAAATTTGCTCATAGTCATCAGGCAAAAAGCGCCCCATCATCAGCTGTTCATCCGCCTCCATGTTCGGATGGGATTCTTTCTCTGCTTTTGTCTTTGGACCACCAATTTGTCCCACCAGACAGCAGCAGTACTCTTAAGACGGATTGCTACCATCTTAACCTGTTTGTTCTCCGGGACCCCCATAACCTCAAAGAATCTATCAACCTCAATCTGCTAATCCAAGAGTTCTTCGACGCTCATATTCCCATGGAATGGAGGAATATCAGCCTTGACTCGATAATCATGGCGATTTTTGGTGTCGCCTTGATTCTCCGCGAGATCCTCTTCAAGGACCTCCTCTTCTTCCGAACTGGACTCATTACCACCCCGACGGTTTGCACCACCGTTCCCAGCACCACCCCCGCGGCCAGCGCCATTTCCAGCGTTGTTTCCACCAGTGCCAGGATTGTTTCCTCCAGCAACACCGTTGTTGTTGTTGCCTACTAACAGTGCCGCCAAACGATCACCCAGACCATTAAGAGTCGTGGTAAAGGCCACGGAAATCTCTTGAGAGAACTCTTGAAAGTCTGCCTTTGTAAGTTGTTGATCTCCCATCACGCTTCAAGTTAAAAACAGACAGGAGAAACCTGCTCTGATGCCAATTGACGCAGTAGGAAGTCGTGAAAGGCACGCAAGCGCGAACCTTTGATGATAAAGGGTTCGTAAGCGACAAAACCCTAGGAAATATGTCTGGAATCCACCAGAAAGGGATCTTGGAATCCACCAATTAGATAAAAGAAAATTCTCTAAACCAAAATTTGATTAATAATATGAATGAATGATTATGGCTCATGCCTACAATTGCTTAAATAGAAGTAAACTAACCTAAGATAAAAGATATAACTTTCCTAAATATATCCTAAGATAAAAGATAGAAGTTTCTAAGTTATCTAAACTTATGCATCAAGTCAAAAAGGAAAAGATAAAACTTTAATAATAATCTCTAACTAAAAGATAAAAGATAGCTCTTAAAAGATATAATTTTGCTCCTGCATCACTGGCAATTTACAGAAAACTGTCTTCGTGTGCTGTGTTGTGTGTGTTCTCCCTTGAATTGGTCCTCTGTGTGTATATGTGTGTTGTGTGATCCACCAGCTCAATTCCAACAGGCAACAGTATCCATTTGACGAAAGCGGTTTCACTTCAACTTAGATCCTTTTTTTACAATGATTAAGACTTCAACTTAGACCATGACATAATATAAAAGTGACAATAGAACGGATGTGTTCTACTGCACTTTTTGAGACACCAATGGGCCAGCAAGCGTCGTGGTAGATGTCTGCCAATTCAAATGTTTGGAATGGACCTCTTTTGTTGTTATCTTTCCAACTGCTTTGCTCAATGGCCTAATCCTCGATCACGAGCCTCATCGGACTTCATTTTACTGATGATGAAAGCCAAGAGGTTGTCCAAATCATTTAGATTCAATTTCTTACTTAAAGCCCTAAAAAGGAAAAGGAAATGTACAACAAGAGGTGTACAAAAATCTAAATGATATTAATTACTTCCATCCATATAGATATGTACATGACACTGATATTATTGAAACATGATGTATTTTGGAATCTTGCCATCACCCTATGATCTATGTCCTCTAGCCTATTGTAAGATTGCATTTGTATTGAATTGATTGCGCCTAACACAGTTCCAACTGTCGTAGTTTTCTTAGTGTTTTTGTCCTTGTGCTTGATTCCATTCTATGTACAATAATATCTGTAGATGAAGTTTAATTGACAACGAAATCTTTATCTCCTTGTGTTTACTTATACATGCAACGAAAACTTTCTATTTTTATTAGAATGAACGATGGTTTAAAAGAATGAATTTGTCCTTTAAGCTTGCATCATTTACTCTTTTAACTAGTAAATCAATTGGTCAATTACAATTTAGTGCTGTAAACAATGATCACAATGCAAACGGTTGTGATTTCATTTCCTCGTGTTAATTACTAGCCAAAACCCATTTTTGCTCATGATTACCAACAAAACTTAATACTCACTCCCTTAACTAATACTTGTCCTTTTACAAATCTACACTTAATTATTAAGAAAATAAATTAAAATACACTTATACCTCTAATTATTACTTTACTTTTTTACTTTCTCAAAAGCTACGACTAACTAACAGAGATCTAATCATTCCAAGGACAATTTTATAAATTAAGTAAATAACAAAATACATAAAATGACATATTTTCTTAATAAGATTTCATCTCTAAAACGACAGGTTTTGATTAACAGAGAGAGTATGTCTTATGCCAATGTAAAAAAAAAAAAGCATATATATCACTATATATATAATTCTATAAATCATGCCCTAGGAAGTTAAGGATGAAAAATACTACTCGTAACATATATGATCAAGTTCATAAACACTTAAATAAGTTTGATCAACAATAATCAATGAACTCCTACACCCAGACCAATGAATAATGCAAGACATTAACCCACACTAACATAAATTAATCTCCAAAATAATTTTTAGAAACACAATGAAACTGATCGAATGCTTCCCACGTAAGCCCGCCAACAGAAATCGTCAGACAAATGAAACTATTCAATCAAGAGTCAACTCCCGCCGGCCGCCGCTCTACCAGCCCTCCGGCGGCGGCGGCCTCCTCGTCCAGGAACAAGTCATCCGTCCTCCGGAACACGGAGTACACCACCACGAGCCCCACCCCCACCGCAAGCGACGCCAGCACGTTCACGGTCGCGGAGGTCAGCAGGAGGAAGAGCACCGTGAGCGCCGCCAGCACAGCGAGGACGAGGCGGTCGTCGACCGCGCGCCCGAACACCACGATGGGCTCGTCGCGGAGGAAGAAGAGGGAGAGCCACGCGCCCATGGCAGCCACGAAGACGATGAGGGAGACCGGGTGCCATAGGAGGGAGAGGAAGAGCGCGAAGAGGACAAGCATGGCGAAGTTGACGCGGAAGTAGGCGAGGTTGGCACGGAGGCGCGTGAGGGCTTCCGGGAGGGAATGTGGGCGGGAGAGCGCGTGGCGGATGTTGAGGAGCTGGCGCCAGGGGCGTGGGGCTGCGAGCGTGGAGTCCACGCGCTGCTTTGCCCGGGAGATGTAGTCAAGGTTGGCCGATAATGGGGTGTGCGCCGAGGGCGGTGGGGATGAGGATGATGTGGTTATCGGAGAGTACGACGTAGACATGGTGGTGGCGGTCGCTTGGTGGTGTTAGGGAGGGAGATCGATCGAGACGCGATCGGAGGAAGTGTGGATATAAGAGAGGTTGTGGGAGGAGTTGGAGTTGTGTTACATCATATATGTATAAAGTTTGATGAAGGTTGAATGATTAAAAAGTTTAGGAGGTGAGATGAATCAATCCAAATAGAACATTGCTCTTAAGAAGAAAACTATATGGTTTCAATAAGTGGGGCATAGGGTTGCCCTTATGTTTCTTAAGAATCTCAAAGTGTGTTTAATTTGGGGAAACAATGCCCTAGATATTAGGTTCATCAAATTGTTTACAAGAATCCTCAAATTTGTGAGTTCGCGAAGTGGTTTATCAGTAGGGGTGTTATTCGAGTCGAACGATGCGAGTTTGGCATGTTCAAGCTTGGTTCATTTATTAAATGAGCTCGAGTTGTGCCGAACCCAATTTCTAAACGGACTTTTTTTTTGTTCAAACTTGGCTTGTTTTAGTAAATGAACGAGCTCGAGCCGAACTTTTTTCGAGCTTTAAGTAGTTTTACATCGTCATAACATATTAACTTGAAGGATATTTTAGAAATTCCATAAAATTCGAGCTATTCGAGCCTAAATCGAACGAGTCAAGCTTTCCAACGGACTTAAAATCATGTTCGGGCTCGGCTTGTTTAAGTAAGTGAACGAGCTCGAGTTGAGCTTTTTTCGAGCCGAGCTCGAGTTGTTCAGCTCATATAAGTATAACAACGGAAAACAACCCCATTTATCAGATATCTAAGACTGGTATCCGACCTGACATATTGTATAACAAATTGTGACAGTTTTCTAATGCCTTATCCCTCATTCGATTTCGTGTAACCGAACCAAAGGCATCAGTAATGGATCTAGAAAGCGCAATCTCACATGATTCACTCGATATCTAAGTCGTTAGTGAAGGAGAGTGAGTCCCTTACCAAGTCGCGGCGTCATACGAAATAGCGAAATTGGGAGAGAAACATACGTAAAATAGGATGACAAATAATTTTCTGACAGCCCAGTTGAAAAGGTGATGAATGCAATGTTTACAAAGTCAGAGAAGCCACAGCATTACCTTAACCGTCTTGCTTTGTAGTGATCACTTGCTTCAGTGAATCACCCGCCAAAAGAATACCGAACCCTTATGACCCACTATCTCTTATCCTATACATGATCACATCTGTAGTATCAATTACACAAGCTTCAATCTTAACAATCAAAATAACAAAAAAGGAATTCGCGCTTCTCTGTGGCTCGAATGCAGCGCTTGCTCGTCTGTCGTCTCTGATCCGATGGGAATCCTTTAGCCTTTGTCAATCCCTTGACCACAGAGCGGCCCTCACAGAGTCGAACGAGAAGCTCCCCTTGAACACTTCCGATCCCTCCTTGAGTAACGAGCCGCTGTATGACTGACGCTGCTCGAAATCTCCCCTTAGCCGGCCACTGCGATTCCCATCGTATCCGGGGGTTGACATGTAGTCCGATTCCATGAACATATCTCCCTCCAAAATCCGGAGCACCTAACCAAAATTAAATGCAGAATTCAGTTGAACTGGACTTCTTTATGACTCGGTAACTACGACCAGCATGTGAAGAACATAGTTTAGAAGAAAACGTAGTTCAATGTCCCAAGCCTAACCTGTGACATCCGAGGCCTTGAATGGGGATCCCTTCGTATGCACAACGATGCAGCGTGCATCATACAATGGACCTCCTGCTCCGAGAATCGGTTTCCAAGACGAGGATCAATCAGCTCATTGACAGCATAATCCTCCAAGAGCGGGCGCGCCTGTTTCAATATAGAATTATCAACCGAAGTGATCATTACAAGAGTTCTATACAATAGAAGGAGAGGCGGTTTCTTTGCAAGTACCCATTCGGTAAGACACTGCTGGCCCTTGGGGCGGCTGAGATCAACAGCTTTTCGGCCCGTGAGCATCTCCACCAACACCACACCAAAGGAATAAACATCTGCTTTCTCGGTGATTTGCCCACTTTGAGCATACTCTGGAGCCAAATATCTGCGCCAGGAAGAAAAAAATTGCTTTAGTTTGCTCATTATAATCTGCAATCCAGACCTTCAAGACAAGCTCTCAGTAAACCATACCCGAAGGTTCCAATTACTCTTGTTTGTTCCCCGGTATCTCCATCAGGCTGCCATCTTGCCAAGCCGAAATCCCCTACCTTAGGAGCATAAGAAATGGTATTCAATTTGTAGAAATGTAAGTAAGCGTCTTGTAAGTTGAAAGAATCAAGGTTCTCCAAGAGACTGAAATATTTCAGTATTGCACAATGTAGGATCAACTTGCTTTCAAAAAATCAAAAATCCGATAATACACTACGCTATCTAGATCACATAAGATGCCGATTTTATACACAAAATAGCACCGTTGAAAATTTCTATTCAAAGCTTAATCTAATTAGCTGCACATACCAGTGGTTCGAAATCATGGGTGAGAAGAATGTTGTTTGGTCGCATGTCACGATGCACAATGCAGCCTACTCTGCATTCTTCATGAAGATATCGTAGTCCACGGGCTGCCCCAACAGCTACCTTTTGTCTAGCATGCCACTCCAGTGGATCTCTATTTCGCCCTGAGAGAACCAATAAACTGTATTTTCACAGCTGAATTTGGACAGTTTTTATAGAGTCTATTATGTGCATATTGACATGAATGAAACAGAAATTTCATAGTAAGAGAATCATACCATAAAGATGAGTATCGAGTGACCCGTTGCATATGTATTCATAAACAAGAAGCCTCCTTTTATCCTCGATGCAATAGCCTATGAGCATAACAACATTCCGATGCTGAGCGCAGCTCAGGACTTCCACTTCAGAGCAAAACTCAACATCGCCTTGGGAGCTGGCCAGCTTATGCTGCTTGACAGCTATAACCTGGCCATCAGGTAACACGCCCCTGTGAACTGAGCCATACCCTCCTTCTGCCAGAAAATTAGCATGTGAAAACCCGCTAGTAGCAAGCTCTAGCTCAGCATAGTTGAACCACCTAGGAGGTTTCCCGAAAACAGGTGCCTTGTGTTGACATATTGAACACAAGGGAGGAGGCCCAGGAAGGGCGCTCCTTGATAGTGACATTACTTCTCTTACACTTGCAGCAAAGTCTGTTTCAGATACATAGCTCTCAGATCCACTACCAGCTTCCTGATCGAGTGTGGATAACTTCTCCAATAACCACCTTGTTGAGGGAGTGCGATCCTCGTCGTCGATTCTACTCGAAGATGGTTGAAGGCCCTTTGACGACTGTCTATGTGACCTCAGATATTTATCCATCCAAGGCCGGAATCCTGAACTTGTTGGACATGGCATTGAGCTTTTACTATCTGTTTCAGAGCATGAATCCCTACTTCGTTTTATAGCAACGGCGTCATCTTTCTTCAAAACAACATTGACATCTGAGATTGAAAAAGGTGATGTGCTAGGATCAGAGCTTGAAACCGACGAGGTTCCCACTTCCGTGGCTGTGAACATCTCCGGGCTGCTACTTGGAGTCACTGTAGGTCCTCGGATGGAATTTCCCTTGCTCCCAAAGTTGTCCACTTCAGAATGCGACAGATCAGCTCCTTCAAGCTCATTTGTTGGTGACCCTACTAAACTTAGCCGTAGAACTTTCGGATGAGAGCGTCTCATACCCACAATGTTACAATGTAGCTCTTCCATGCAGTGCTTCTCCTCATTCTTTAGATCTCTACAAGAACACAAGAAGAACAAACACGACAACGAGATCAGTTAAGAACAAAACCAAAACTCTTTCTTAATCACAAAACAGCAGTTCCAGCAACATATATTTTTACTTGTCTAATACAACCCAGCTGGCTTGAACCTTCTTGGCTTCTGCAGCCACTGCTCCAGATGGCAAAGCAGGAACAACCTTAATGTTGACGCTTATCTACAACATGTGAATCAGATAACCAAATCAAATCATCAGCAAATAACATAGTGAAATAGGCCAACTAAAACACAATTTATAAAAAAAGGCCACCTTTAGCAAACGGCCTAAAAGATCACAAGGAAACAGAAGACCACATACCTTGCTGGGGTCATAGACATTGTGCAACTGGAGAATCATTTGGGAGCATGAATCAGATATCTCAAGTTTATGCTCAGAAGATGTTCCAGTCAGAGACCTTTTGTGAGCGCTGGCACAGTCCCCTGCAAATCTTGGAAAACTCCATTTCCTACCTATAAATCAGCAATGGAAACATGCTAAGAAACATAATTTCAACTAGAAATCCCACAAAGGCCATTAGCACCTTTCAAGTTTCAGCAATCAAGGAACAAACAATAATTTTATTTTATTTTTGGGTGGAGGGTTATCATTATTCGGCACTTCAGCACTCAAGCCAACTACCCATCATAAAAAGGGAAAATCAAGAACTTGATGCCTTGAGAAAGAAATCAGAGGCCATGATTTCAGGTAGCTACTTGAGTATAGGCAAAAGATAGTATCAGAACTTTTTGGGTATGGATGGGGGGACAATATAGGATCATGATTCATGAATTCATCATTAAAGAAGGTGAAAACAGCTTGTGGATATGATTAAAAGGAAGTGATGATAATATTAGATTACCTGAAGTTGGTAGTGGTACAACCACAATAAGAGAGATGCAATCCACAGGCTGAACAACATGGGTCAAAGCCCAAACAAGTGCTGCTTTAGGGATTTCTTTTGTGGCTTTTACAGCCACCAGCACCTTCTCTTGCTTCCCCCCTTCCTTCTTCTGCACATTCATCCTTTTCTCTACACAAGAATCTCACTAATCTCTGCTTCAACACACTCGACAACAGCTTCCCAGAACAATCAGAACCTAGATGGTAGTATCATTTCCCCCATTTAACACCCACCACCTCTTTTCAAACACTATTTCCACACAGTGAGCACCCAAATAGACTTGATTGACAACACACAACACTAAGAAGCCAACAATCAACAAACCCTTGTTTTCATACCCTCGCTTTTACCCCAGATATGACAGCAAAATCTACCCGTTGACGCCCCACAAAGTGAAATTCGAAGGAAATGAACTGCAAATAATTGAATGCAATCGCTGCTTTGGGGGTGAGAGGTGCAGTGAGAGAGAGAGGACTTCAATAAGCACAGGCCATGATGGAACACTGAATCACTGAAAAGTACACAACAATGTCAAAATAGTGGGATGGAAAACGACCTATCCTCAGAGCCAAACCCCCTTTTTCTTCTTTTATTTTCCCACCTTTGAAACAAAACTTGAAAAAGCCCCTTCAAATCAGTGCGAGTCAATCAACCCAGAAAAAATTGGGGCTATTTCCAGCTAAGATCCAAACAATTTCCCACATGGATGTTCCTCTCTCCTTTCACCTCAATTGGAAGAAGGAAGCACAATCAAATCGCCTCAAACCACGCAGACCTAGATGATGGTCGATTTCTGCAACAATTGAAAGGAATCAAAACTCAAATCAGATGATTTTATAGATTGTAATGACAAGAAAGTGCATAAATTTAAAATAAGTGAATAAAAAACAATAAAAGTACCGCCCGTATGACTCACTAACCGTCGCCATTAACAAAAACAAGGGTTGCATTTTAAGTTTATTCTCTCCCTCTTCGTCTTCTTATTCTTTCTCTTCCTGTCTGAAATCCAATTATCTGAGTTCACGGGTAGAGTGTGTAAATGCACTTAGGAGGACTACTAAAGAGAACCGCAACGGCGTCGGTTGGAATTCAATGCCTTTAGCTACCTTAAAACTCGATCCCCTTATCTCTTCTTCTTTTTTCCTTTTCGGGTTTGGAATTTCAAATTCAAATAACCAAAAGGCTAGGGTATTAAATTAAACTTAGGAGGAGGAAATTATATTTATTAAGGTTTATATGCCTACAATAGCACAATTTCAGACTTTATCATATTCTATACTGTATTAAAACTTAAAAAGTTATACAATGCGCTCATTATTCGAGTCCTCTTGATAAACCTACGACTTCAAATAATATATTTGTTTTACTCTTAAGCTTTGAGTTGTTTCACCGTGTTTTTCATTTGTGTCACGACGGTTAATCCGTTTGACAATATTTCGTCTATTATACGTTTATCTGGTATTTCAAAATCTTACTTGCATAAGAAAAACATTCTAAATTAAAATAACATTCATTTTAACATACTTTCTTATGACATAAATTATTAAAAAAATGTTAAAATAATAATAATAACCAGTAATATGGAAATGGTTGATTATCGCAAGATTATTTTAGAGTTTATTTATTTTTACATGACAAATATATTGATAATCATTTTCATTGATTTAAAAAAAAATTGAAACAATATTTTTTTTTTAATGTTTTCTATAAAGTCAATATTCAACCTTCTTCACAAAAATGAACAGATCTTTGATCCGTTTGAACATATTTTTTTAAAAAAAAATTAAACTTATTTTATAAAAAAACGCATGAGCGGATCTTTGATCTGTTTGTTGTTTTTTAAATGTCAATCGTATTTAATGTTAGACACACGTTAAGCTGAGGGTTAAACGAATAGTAGATCTGTTTGTGTTGAATGCATATAGCACATGTGCTCGGCGCATATAACACATGTGTTCGGTGCATATTGCTTTTCCATTTCTCCTTCTACACAATCTTTAAGGTTCAATCCAACTCTAGAACCAAGATCGAATCAGTTGATTTGTCTTATTTAACTACAATATTTATTTCATGGATTCCTTAGTATGAGTGAAATACATGTTTAGTAGGAGTAAAACTTCTAATGGTTGAAAATTGTATTCAAATACCCTGTCATTGTGTCTAAACGTACACTTGAAATTGATCCAGGAAGATATCCAAACAATGCTCCCCTGAATACTTCATTATAAACTTCCTCAAACATACTCAAGTAGAAGGCATCCAAGAGGTAAGCACAATGAAAACAAAATTCCAACTCTTAATTATTTCAATAATTCTAAAACCAAAAAGAAAAAAAAAATGATCAAATGAATGGAAAAAAAAAAACACTTAGGTTCCAATGTTCTTTTGAGACAACAAAAATCCAGGAGTCAATATTGTGATCCGGAATTATAAAGAAAATTGGGTCTAAATGTAGGGTGCTAATATTCCGTCATGTTTAGTTATCAAAGTCGAGGTTATAACTTTGAGAGGCATTATAACTCAAAATCCAAAACATTGAAATAACATTTGTATGATTAATGCACTTAACGGTATTTCCAAATGTCCTTAGAAAGCTTGCCTCTGGGAGATACAAGTAAGATTTATTAAGGAAAAAATGAATGTAGGCCTAGTGAAAAAAGCACATGAAGTGGAGAATTAGCTGAGACAGAATGTTGGTCGTTTGGTCAGTTTGACTACTCAAAGGGCAAAAATGCATTGGATTACCATGGGGGAAGAGATGTCATCTCTGTTCTTCCGTAGCGTTAAATAGAGGAGAGCGATTAATGCCATCCTTGCAATGCGAGATGACCGGGATGAGCTGCTGGTAGAGGATGAACAAATCAGGAAACATATAGCTATGTATTTTGAAGGGTTGTTTCCTTCGGATCTAGAGAAAAATCAATTCCCAGAGATTATTAGAGGTGCTTCTATACCCAGGGATCACGTAGTGGGGTTGGAAGGTCTCCCGTCTGAGAAGGAGGTCGGAGATGCACTTTGGGCGATTGGAATCAATATAATAAATCGTCGGGCCCGGATGTGTTTGGAAGTCACTTTTTCAAGAAATGTTGGGGCATTTTGGGCGTGACTTTGTGCGAGTTGTGGCTGAAATTTTTAAGAGTGGTAGAGTGTTGAGGCAACAAAATGCAACCTTTATTTTGTTGATCCCGAAAGTTAAAAATCCGACTTATGTGAAGGATTTGAGACCAATATCCTACTGTAACAAGGTAATGAAGGTTGTACATGAGTAAGAAAATTGTGAGCAGAATTAAACTGTTGTTGGCTAGTCTAATTAGGGACAACCAAGGTGCCTTTATACTTGGACGGTCCATAGCGCACAACTGCGTTGTCGCAATGAATTGCTATGGAAAGAAAAGTGTTTCTCCTCGATGCACCTTGAAGGTCGATCTGTGGAAAAAATATGATTATGTCATATGGGATTTTGTTATATTTGCTTTGGAGGAGCTGGAATTTTCGACCAAGCTAATTAATGTTATCATGGAATGCGTGTTCGCCACTTCATTCTCCATTCTGATTAATGGAGCTCTTGAAGGCCATTTTGGGGCAAGGAGGGGACTGAGACAAGGGGATCCCCTCCCCATGTATTTGTTTGTGATATGTATGTAGATGCTCAACCGGATGCTGATGGAAGTTATGAAAACCCCAAACTTTAATTTCCATCCTAAATGTGAAGAGCTGCAAACCACTAACTTAGCCTTTGTCGATGATCTCCTTCTATTCTATAGGGCGGATGTTGGGTCTGTTAGAATACTTCAGCGATGCCTTAATCAGTTCCTTACGACTTTTGAGTTGCGTATTAATGTGTAGAAGAGTACATGCTATGTTGCTAGAGTGGAGGAATATCCGAATATGTGAGGTTAGGGGTTGTTCCGCAGCTAGGATACAATGTTGGTTGCTTCCCATTCATTTATCTTGGTACGCCACTGCACTCAAGACGGATTAAATTGGTTGGGTACACAACATTGTATGAGAAGGTGGATGCTAGACTACACTCTTGGGTTGTGAAGTCATTATCCTATGCTGGGCAATTGCATCTAATCAAAGCTATGCTGGATGGAGTTTTCTCCTTCTGGGGATAGAATATTTTGTTGCCAAAGGCTGTAATCCACCACTTGGAAGAGAGATGTAGAAGGTTCTTGTGGAATGGTAACACAACTGATGAGAATAATGTTGTTGCTTGGGAGGTTGTTACCAAACTGTATGATGAAGGGGGATTGGGAATAAAGCAACTTGAAGCAAGTAATCATTAGGGACATAGCGATTGGGAGGACCTCTATTTGGAAAAGATGGGTTCAGGAAAACCATCTAAAAAATTGTAACATATGGACGGTGAAGAATAGGACATATGACTCTTGGATATGGAAGGGTCTACTGGATCTCATAGATGAGTTGAGACGTGCATATATTATTAATGTGGGGCTAGATATTACACCTTGCTTGAAAGTGATTGGCTCGTTGTCGACCCGAGAGATTTATGATGCCATTCGAATGAGAAACTCGCTCGTTGATTGGGGGATGTTTTATGGAAAGGTGTTCATTCGAAGAAAAGGGCATTCGTTACTTGGGTTGCAATGAGAAATAGGCTGAAAACTAGGAGGATTGTCAAACACTAGAAGGGCGCAGATGTTGCAATCTGTCCATTATGCAAGAAAGACGAAGAGTTAGAAATACGCCTATGGTTTGAATGTGAGCAAATTAGAGTTGCTCGTGACATTGCCTGGACTTGGATGCAACTTCCACGAAGAGGAGGAGGGGTGGCTGAGTGGCTCCAATGGTTCGCGTCCAAGAGTGCATTGGGGCGGAAGAAGACAATGTTCAAAGTCAAACTGTTGGTCTTCCTAGCTTTTATCTACTATACTTGACTCAATAGAAATGCGGTTGTATTTAAGAATGAACGTTGTGAACCCAAACAATGGGCTAGTTGTGTAATCGAGTCATGTAAATATAGGACCTCCTTGAGGTGCAAAGGCAAGTCACCCAAGGAGATTGGATGGCTCCGAAGACTTTTACGGTCTAATGGAGGGGCGTAGGGGTGGTAGGTATTCTTAGGGGTTTTATGGAATAGGCGAACATGATGCTAGATGATACAAGTCGGGTCACCCCTACGCCATTTCAAGTCGGGTCGGGTTCAAAGTCGAGACGGGTTGAGAGTCAGGTTTGGGTCGGGTTGGGTTTATATATGTTCAGGTCTGTTTCGAGTCGGGTCAGGTTCGGGACGGGTTCGGTCTCGGGTTCGAGGTACGGATGACTACATATTTTCGGGTTTCGGTCAGGTTCGGGTTTGGGTGAGTCGGGTCGGGTTTTCGGGTCGGTCAGATTTTGCCAGCTCTAGATTCTAGACTAGAAGACCATTTATGCGATATATATATACACACTTCATTGTTTTCAATTCTGTTACAAATTTAGAATTATATGAATTCTCATTCAAACAATTGCTATACTACAGAAGTAATTGGCTAGTTTGACTTTTATCGGCACCTACTAGAAATACGAGAGTTCAGAACTCTGGATGCGTCGTCAGGGAATTAAGAGTACACAACCACCGAAAACGAGTCAAACAATCAACAACCTTGATGACTTCCCAAAAGATGTGACTGAAGGTGATGAATTGGTAGGTTTGAGCCAGCATCCCACTTCGGAGATAAGCATTTCCACTTCCCAAGACCAGCTCCACAAACCATTGATAGAATTGATGATAGTTAGGTTGTCCCCCTCCACCACCATGCGTTTGGAGCTAGAGCTCTTTGGTGGTCATTACTTCTGGTTTTTTTTATCAGTTGTAACTATATAAAATTTAGTTTTATCCCATTACTTGCACCTATTAAATGATTGGAAAAACCTTATAGTACTCAAAAGACCCCCCCCCCCCCCCACTACACTTTATGTTCGTTGTATAAATTCTACCGGTTTCTAATACAACATAATTGTAATAGTTTTTTTTATGGAGTACCATACTCACAAATTTTTTTTTATCTGAAAAATGGTTTTCTTATTTATTAAATACTTTATATTTAACTAATGGTTATGATTGTCATTATAAGACATACGGTACATTATTTATGTTTAATGCCTTAAGGCCGGCTAGCCAATTAGACCAGGAATCCAAACCACACCGCACCATGCCGAACCTCGGCTCTGATACCATATGAAATAACGGTGGGTCATCCGACGTGGGGGGGCAACGCACGTCAAGCGCAAACGCACTAACCAAGCCGAGCACACAAGCCGAGTGGGGTTCCATCCTAAAACCAATTGGTATTAGGTGGGGTAGCCCACCGGCTTATATGCAAGGCTTGGATTCAATTTTTAATCAATGTGGGACACTCCCACAACTCATATTCTCCACAGAGAGAGACATAGTCGACCACGAGGAAGGAAGACTGACATTGAAGAGGAACCATGAGCTACCTGGAAGACAATTTCAAAAGGCGACTACGGAAGAAGATATGAGGGAGGAAAAGACGTTGGGTATGAACTCACGCCGGTTAAACTCTTTATTATTTTTCCTAAGGACACGGTTTAATAAAACCATTTTTAAAAAACTCTACGTATGCTGTCTTGTCAGCATTTTTTACTCGTAAAAAAACTTGTGATAATATATTACCACTACCCTAAAAGATTAGATATTTTTATTACATTTGAAAGTTGATGATATATTTTTACCATACCCCAAAGGTGGATGTATTTTAATCAGTTTTCCCATATATAAAAGTATAAGTTACATGTGTGGTTTAAATTTTGCGATTTTTGTTACTGTATTAAATGATGGAGATACGAAGGCAAAAGAAGAAAATGAAGAAAAAATATCAATAGAAAAAAAATTTGAAGTGATATTTACACAACAAAATAAAAAAATCCGTTACGTACCTGGGTTTTGTGTAGGGGTGGGCACAAATCCCGCAAATCCCGATCCCGTCCCGATCCCGGTGGGATTTAGGACAAAATAGTAAATCCCGTCCCAATCCCGTCCCGCAAAATTTATACGGGACGAGACGCGGGACGATCCCGGTGGGATCCCGCAAATCCCGTCCCGTCCCGCATATAATAATAATAATAATAATAATAATAATAACAATAATAATAATAATATTATTATTATAATATTATAGAATAATAATAATATATTATTATTATTATTATTTTGAGCAAATATTATAATTATAATTATAATCATAATCTTCCATTTATAATAATAATAATATTTGTTTATAATAATATTATTATTATTATTTGAGAAAATATTATTTATAACTATAATAATAATTTTCCATTTATAATGATAATAATAATATTATATAATATTATAATATAATTTAATAATAATATTAATTTATAATAAAATTATTATTATTATATTATCATATTATATTTTTTTCTTGTAAAGTATAATTATTTTATAATAATAACAATAAAAATAAGTAATATTATTTTATTGTATTTTTAATTATAACGTGGGATTATTATTATTATTATTGTTGTTGTTGTTATTATTATTATTATTATTATTATTATTATTATTATTATTATTATTATTATTATTATTATTATTATTATTATTATTATACCCATTTAGAGTTACAAGAGGCAAATAGCTAAATACGGTGTTCTTCCTAACTATCAATCGATAATGAGACAATATCTGGTGAATCTTGTCTCAATTCCTTTCCGTCCTGATCTAGTAAGATAATGTAAACATTATAATTAATTATACAATCATTGTATGAATTAATAATAGTATTATAATAATAATAATAATAATAATAATATTATTATTATTATTATTATTATTATTGAATAATATAGTTGAGAAGAATTCCGTATTCAACATATTATATAAAATAATAAATTATGAAAGCATTTTTCACTTTGTAAATTTATATAATATTTTATTATTTTTATATGCGGGACAAGGCCCGTCCCGTCCCGATCCCGTCCCGTCCAGACACCATCCCGTCCCGAAAAAAAAGTGTCAATCCCGTTCCGATCCCGTCCCATAAAAATTTCGCGAGACGAGTCCCGGCCCGGCTTAATCCCGTCCCGTGCCCACCCCTAGTTTTGTGTTTGTTATTTGTTTTGATTTGGTTGTTTTATTGTTTTTTGTGTGGATTTTGTATTTCCTGTTTCCCAATCCAGAGAGACAAATTTTGGAGCTGCACACTTCTATGCAACGGCTACACCCAAGAAGAGTGAGTCAGAAGCCTATGCATTTAATCTGTTTTTTAGTACTCCATCGAATTTGCAGGTGGGGCCCGCTGAGGTGCTCTTCCGACTTTGCCCCTCTATTTGGTCTCTTATTTCACCATTGGCACTCACCTTCTCTAATCCGCTCGCGGCTGAGCCTGATTATTAAGTATCAAACGACACGGTGGCCTGTCGTTCCGTTTCAAAAAAAATTACTACTGTAAAAAAGATTTGCTTAATACAACGGCGTTATCATAATCTTTTTACTCCATAGTATTTATATTTCTCCGTATAACGTTGAAATCTACTTTTTACTTAAAAAATAAAAATGATATATATAAGGATTTATGATCTAGAATATTATAATACTTAGATTATCGATTTTTCTGTCCTATGTCCAAAAGCATGGAATAAGATCCTAAATTTGAATTTTTTTTTTAACTTTTAATTAGTTTATCTTTTTTTTTAATTAGATTTTTAAGATCGTTTGTCTTTTTTGTAAGGAATATTTCCCAATTTAGTGTCTTATTGTATGCCCTTGGGGCATAGGATAGAAAAACAATATTATTATTGTATGATTATAATTTATCCTTGTTTGTTTTTAGATATAAAAAAGGTAATGGTTAATCTCAAAATTTTAATCCGTATTTAAGTTAAGATTCATTTATCAATATTTTAACCATTATCCTCCTTTTCTCATTTTTCACAAAAAAATTATTTATTTATTCCACATTTAATTACCTAATAATTTTAGTATTTAGACTCACGTAATTGATCTTATGTATTACACATCAAATTTGATTTCTTCCCCTTCTATTTTCTACTCCTTAAATAAACAATGCCTTAATTTGAAGGTTAAAAAAGTGTTGATAACTTTTGATTTAAAATTACTTGAGTATCATCATCATCATGATGTATAAGAAGTTGTATTTTTTTAAAACAATTTTTCTATCATATATCTCAAGAACATAACATAAGATTCATAATTTGAAAATATTTTTAAAATTTTAATTACTCTAGTGAATTTTTTTAAATTTAGATTCTTATTATATATCCTTAAAATATAATATAGATAGAATGACCTTTTTTTTTAAAACGTTGAAGTTTGGACATCTATCCCCCAGGATGAATCTATCTATACTCATTATATAGTGATGGAAAGTTCTATTCTATAATATTACTCCTTATAATATAGGAGTATTAATTAACAATATTTAACAGTATTAATTAATTATAGTATAAATTGTAAAATGAGTGCTTTAATTTCATTATGGGAAGATCTCAAGGCCATCGTGATCTAGGTGATACACGTGCAGAGCCATTCCAATTTGAAGAAATTTGAAGCTGGGTGATGAAACGGAACACTTCCATTTCTATTTAACATTATTGTGCATTGTTTGAATCTTATTCCAAATTTATACTCAATGCCCATTCCAAATTTCCAATAATCCATTTATTAGACTATGTGCAACCATTGATTTTACTTACATTATAGTTTTTAAAAGGTAAATCCTTGATTGCAAGTCAAATCATAAGGGAAGAGGTTGGAAGGGGCTACTTCTTTCTACTAAAGTGACCTCTTCCACCACAAGTGATCCCCACCCTTTTATTATTATATTTATTTGATATATTAATTATTCAAATGTATTTATAATATATATTTGTTATTATTATTTTTAAATAATAATTATGCCATTTATTTTATTTTATTTTTCTCCATAATTTGAGTATAATTTTTTACTATATATATATTCATCTTGACCTATTATATTGTTTGCACTTCTTTTTCATATTCCATTTTCATACACTAATTGACGCGGGATCATTCAATACACCTCTGGACACACCTATACTTGGGGATGGACCTATGATTCGAGCTCGTGAGAATGATGTCATCCTCAAGAGGAAGAAGTAGGCTCTACCATGGGAGAAGGTCCAAAGGTGCAAGCTTGATCCTCTTGACGTTTTTAGATTCATTCAGCAGTTTGACAACTTTTTGACGTCTCAGTAAAATGGATCGTTCGGAGTCCATATTTATCGGATTGGGTCGTGCCATATCTTGTTGGAACGAGGACTAAGAGATCTACAACTTTTATGTTGGAGGTTTTTTCCAGATTTGACCTAGAGCTTGGCCGAAAATCACTATCTTTACAGCTGTCATATGTTTAGACGAATTGGACCTCTTTTCCTATTTTTAGTAACTTCCTTTACTTAAGTTATTTTAGGTAATTTTAGGAGTTTATTTTAATTAGTCTTTTATTTATTATTTTCATCTAAAATCAGTCTTAGGGTTATAAGTAGACGGTTGATCCTTCCATTGTAACACACACGTCTATTTTGAAAGCAAAGTCTTCTCTTTTGTGTTGAAACACATTGAGTGCAAGTCAATCGATTCGAAGCGTTGCTCATCGATTGCAAATTAGTATTTGATTCAGCTTGGTGTGTCCTGTGTTTATCAATCTCGCAAGGGTTTGGTAATCCCTGAGATCCACGAGCCCCCTCCTTGTGCCTCCAAGTTGTCCGCTTGGTTGTGTAGGGTTGTAGAGGCGGGTTATATAGTCATTGGTGTTGGTTCCTACCCTCTACGGAGGCCTGAGATCTTCATCTTGTTCTATATAGATCGACTCAGTCCACTATCGGTCGTGTCTTTGTTAATTTCCGAATCTTTATTTCAATCAATTCGAGTCCTTGTGTTTATTGTTTGGTCGACATCGAGTTCCTCAAGGATCTTGATGCTCTTGCGTCTTATTGTTGAATCTTGCTGCGTTCTTGCTCGTTCTTGAGTCTTTTTCTTAGTCGACATTGAGTCTTGCATCATCTTGATTGAGTCTTGTCGAGTTCTTGAGTTTCTTGTTCAATTCTTGCATTCTTGTCTTGATCGTCGAAGATCGGGCCATCCTACGACTTACCCCGTATCACTAATGTAATTGTTTTTGTTATTTGCTTATAATATAATGTTATTATTTTTTAATTTTTTCATCTAATGTAATAAAAAATATTAATATCAAACACTTTTTAATTTTATTTATAAATAAAACTAATGAGATGGAAAAAGTGATGGAACAAGGTTACCTCATGTGTGTAGGGTAAACCTCTTAGGAAAAGGTAGAAAAAGTACAAAATTATTTAAAGAAAAAATTAAATTAAGTGTCAATTGATGATAGATAGATAAAAATTTGAAAGGGAAAGAGGTTACCTTATGGTTGCACATGCTCTTAATCGGTTTTATTCATCCGTTCGCATATCCATATAAAAACATGAAGGCAAAACCACCCTTTAAATAAGGTAGTTTGCAGAAAATCACCATTTAAATTTAATTTTACAGCAAACCACCCTTTAAGTATAGTAATTTGCGAAAAAAACACCCTTTAAAATACATCCATTTAAAAAACACCACCCCATCATCACTTTTTACTAAAAAATTATTAAGTAAACCGAAATTTCCCTTTCACCCCCAAATATATATTATATTTCAAGGTTATTAGAAAGAACACAAATTGTATTAATTTGTATGTTTTTAATTGCAATCTAATAAATGTCATTACATATTTTAAGTCTTTTGTTTCCCCTCAAACATTATGTTTGACATCCTTGGAATCTATATTTAAATTTTTATATATTATATTAAATATATATCGAAAATTAATTTATAAGAATGTAAGATGATGCGTCATCTATATCTACTATTAATATATAAGTCTTTATGATGATTTGTCATAGCCCACTTTTTTTTTTTTTTGAAAATCTCATAACCAACTTATTTTTAGGTGTTTTAATCAATAAGCTTTAATTACAATTATATTTAATAAAATCCCTTAAGATATTCTACATTTTTTAAACAAATGAATTTAATTCATTACATTGAATAAATATATACTATATATCTATATGTAAATATTTATATATTATATTAAGTCAAAGCATTTTTTTTAATGTTTATTCTCTCATTGGATTGATATAAAATTATATTTAGTTAAATCTTTTAAATAAGGTTACAATAGCTATACTGATAACGTAAAAATATAACAAAATATTCTTTCTAGCAACCTTAAAATAATATATATAAGGGTGGTTTCTTGCAATTTTGCCTTAATTTTATATCATTTGCTTTGAATTATTCACTTTCCAAAAGAGACAGCTGTAATATTCGAGAAATAATAAGCAAACATATTTAAAGGGTAGTTTGCCCTAAAATTAAATTTAAAGAGTGGTTTCCTGCAATTTCACCAAAGCTAAAGTAATTAAAATTTGAAAAAGATTTTCAAATTAGTGTCCTTTGGGCATAGGATAGAAAAATCGATTTGAATATATGAACAATTGTTTTGTTATTACTTTCTTCTTATAAAATAAAATTTTGTTCGATTTTTTTTAGTAATTTCCTTAAAAATATATGGTTTTTAGTATTATACTCCCTCCGTTAATTAAAACATGTCATTTTAAACATTTGCACATTTTTTAAGAAAGCAAATAAAAATACACTTATACCCCTAATTATTACTTTACTTTTCTACTTTATTGAAAACTACAACTAACATATCCCTAATTATTACAAGGGTAATTTTGGAAAGTGAATACCAAAATACCTAAAACGACATGTTTTTCTTAACAAGATTTTACTCCTAAAACAACATGTTTTTCTTAACGGATGGAGTATAATACTAGTGCAAGAACCGTCCCAAGCACGGGAATTACAGTGTAGTGAATATATGTAATTGTATATTATGTTGTTTTTGTTCGGATATGAAGTTGGTTGGTTGTTTCTATGTATGAAATTTTGACTATAAAATGTTGAATGCAAGATGTTATATATGGTATACTGTAATTTATTTTAAAAATTAATTACTCCGTATAAAGATTCAAATAATTTGATATTGAGAGATTTATAAAATATAGTTATCTATCCTATTGTATAATTACTATTTAATAATTCAAATTTCATCTAAAATCTCGTGAATAAATTGATAAATAAATATGAAAATGATGGAATAACTAATGGACATTTGATCAGTTGACCAAAGCTAACTCATCATCACGTGAAAAAGGGAAATCTTTATAAAAAAAAATAGATTTCTCTTTTTTACTTCTTTGAAATATTATATTTTTTGAAAGATAAATCGCTCTTAAATTTGTTTAACGTTCCGAGGTTGTCGACTTATACCCGACATGTCCGAGCCCTAGCCTATAAAGAACGTAAATCGATAAGCCAATTAAGCGGCAAGCCACCAAACAACCTCACCCAAACCAATGAAGGCTTGATCGGTTATAATTGTAACTTTATTCATGGAATACTTATTTCTATTTTTTGTGATCCTATTTTAGTTGGTGTATATATGAAATTCAAAAAATCTATATCTATATATTGTTTAAACCTATTCCACTTACCGTCACGTGTTATCATATTATGTTTAGATATTTGCATAGTGTAGGAAAGAAAATATGAGAGAGAAAGAAGAAAGAGAAACTCTCAAAAGAGTAACCCTAGAACACCACACCGCCGCCCCGTCCTCCAGAGAAAACGTCCAAATCAGCCCATCTCCACCGATCTCAAGCTCGGATCCTCACTTGAATCAAAGACCCAAAGCCACCATGAAGTTGGAATAAGTCCTCGGTTTGAGCACAGTACCGGTAATGAAAGAAGGGGCCAGATTCGAAGCGAGTACCTCGCCTAATCTAGAATCCGAGCCATCCCAAGAGTCATCTTCACATCTTACTCTCAGATCTGGCGGATTAGTAGGCCGACTAATCCTATTAAAACCCGAAAAATCGAAGAAGACATAAGTCTAGATGGTAGGAGAAGGAGCCCCGAAAAGTGGGTGCATGTTTACCTTCTCTCTACGTGCAAAAGCATTTTGGAGATGCAAACGGAGTTGTTTGTGGTGGATGCAAGAAGAAGGAGAAATAAAAATTTGAGAAAAAAATGCGATCTGGAGGCGGTTGGGCCGGAGGCGTGGAGTTCTAGGGTTCCTAGTGCCTTTCTCTCTCCTCCTCTCCACTCTGTGGAGCCATGTCGACGAGCTTGATTGCCATGGAAAATCCAGGTTGTCTCTCCCCTTTTTCGACTTTGATACTTTGATAAAAATGCTTCTACTAAATTGGAAATATATTCACATCTCACTTGTCTCTATGACAAAGATTCCTGATTATCTTCTTTGCTCTAAGAACCAATTATCCTTAGGAACTTTCAAAAATTTATGTCTAAATCGGTTTAGTCTGAATGAAAGCTTGAACCCTGAAGTTGATTATGACGTTATTGAATGTAGGAATGGTAGCCATGGAGATTTACATCATCTGAAAAATGTTTCTGATTTCCCGAATATTTGTTGTTTATCTTTGATGACAAAGTATGCATACCCGCAATGGACTAGGAAGAACAAAAACGATGACTCTATGAGCTCCGATGAAACGAAAATAGGAGATGTGAGAAATGCCAGAAAATTCAATGATAAAAGCTTAATGATGAAGGGGAAATGAATTCATTTCTTGTCTCTTATCCAGTATGTGCTCCATGAACAAAAACAATTGAAAAAATGGGAAAAGAAACCAAAGAAACCCACTTGGAAAGAACAAATTGTATACTTATTGAAAGATGAGATGGAAAACAAGATGGATATGCCCTCAAAAACGCACTACATTGATCCAACAATAGCCAAGACAATCATCTGGAAAAGGCTTCACTCTTAGACGGGAAAAAGAAGAATGACCCACTTGAAAAACTGGACAAAGGGAGGCAGAGGAACCTGATGACGAAGTTGCGTTCCATCGACTTAAGTAGAGAAACAACATCAACCTCTTCAAAAGTCAAGAATCGAAAAGCTATCAAAGAAGCTGACAAGACTGAGGGAAGAGGTATGTTTGGTCTGCCTTCCTCTGTCTGCTGGAACATTATAGATTGGATGTGGAAATTTTTTGCACCATGTTGTATTCGTTTAAATGAAAATTGCTCTAATAACCTACTGTCAATTGTTGATTCCCTTGATCTTTGTACTCATGAGCTTTTTACTCAAGTGAAATGCTTGTCTCACTCTTTTGAAAATAACATTATTCAGACTCTTTTTGACAATCTTGTCTCGTTTAGTGTTGCGTTGTACCCTGCTTCTTCTTCTTGGATTTTAACCTTGGTGCAAGTGTTATTGAATTTACTTCGGGTTGTTTTCTTTGATTCTACCTGGCGCTCTAATCGCGATCCCATGGTGCATTCATGGTTTCTTTGTATTAGAGTTGCGGACTTGAATTTGCTTGAACAAGAAGCTCATGAACCCATGTGTTTGCAGAACTCACTAACCCCCGTGAAAGAAAGCAAGACAATGAACCCAAAGGATACCTATGAAATCACATCAGAAAAAACAGAAAATCAAGAAAAGAAAAACATCAACCCCGAGATCGTAGCAAAACGCAAGCACCAAATGACCCCAAGGAAACTAAAAAAGAAAATTGAGAAATGGACAATTTTTCTAAGAAGAGTTTGAAAATGAGATTATGTACATGGAACTATTGTCGTATTGGAAAAAATACGCTATGGACTGAGGTAGAAACTTTCTGCAAAATCGAAAATATTCAAATCATGGTTCTTATGGAAACAAAGACTGAAGCCCAACCACGTGAGTCGCTTTGGAAAAAGGCGGGCTTTGGCTCTATGAGTTGGACGCCTGCACGGGGAAGGTCAGGTGGTCTTTGTGTTCTTTGGAAAGACTATTAGATGAACATGGGGAAAATTATGATCATAGACACAGACGATCGATTTACTACTCTAGCAATTAAAGATCATAATAAGGGAGTGCACTTTCCGTGCTGTTTTGTATATGCGTCTGCATGAGAATGTGATAAAATTGCATTCTGGTCTAGGCTTAGGAACCACATTCTTGACATTAGGGTTGTGCAGAAAAATACGACACGGTTGACACGACACAAAACCGCAACAAAACGATACGAAAAAACACGAAACGATAAAGATACGACACGATTATGACACGAAACGGTAAAACACGATAATAATCGTGTCGTGTTCGGATCGGCATTTTTCCCTTGTTGGGTATCCGACACAACACGATAATATTTTTTATTTTTTTTATAATCTTAGTTTTCTGTGATAATACATATATAATAAATGTCAATGAGTATCACGTAACTCCATTTGCCTAGGTGGTTGGGTGTGCTACTCGCGCGCGCCTGAAAGACAACTCATCTAGGGTTCGAATCCGGATACTCTAATTTTTTTGTTTTTCCATCCTTTCATTCGTTTTTTTTACCGTCCAAGTGTCTAGGGCTTTGCGAGGGGTCTTCTTCTTCCATTTTCCAGACTCGTCCGCCACCCACATCAGATCCACTCCAGACTCGCCGCCCTTCCCACATCTCGAGCTCTTCTCTTCGGCTCTCCTCAGTCTCGTCTCGAGCCCTCTCTTCTCCTATTCACTAGCCCTAGCCAACAGCTCGGCAGTTCGCCTCTCCTCTCCGGCTCTTCTCAGTCCTCACTCCCTCGCAATATCCTCAGCTCACGGCTCGCCGGTTGCTCTCAGCCAGCCCACGCCGTCACCGTCGCCTGTCGAGTCCTCTCATAGTCTCTTTCTTCAGATCTACATCCGGCGCTTCAGATCCGGCACCTAAGGTCGTCATCGACCTCGCTCTACGCTCACTTCAGATCCTGTAAGTTGTTTCTAGGCTCTAGGTGCTCGACCGATCGTTGTTGTTTTTCAATTGGTGGTTCAATCGTGGCTCGTGAGTGTTGAATTAAAGAATGTGGCATGTGATGAAAAGGTGGCCTGTGGGTGTTTTTCAATTTGTGCTCAAAATTGATGATGTTTTTCAATCTGTATTGTAGAGCCATTACCAAAATTGATCGGTGTTGTTTTGCAATTTCCAAAATAAAAAAGTTTTTCACAAATGTCGTGTCGTGTTATACGGGTATCCGACATGAAACCGTGTCGTGTTATCGTGTCGGATACCCGGTAGTAGACACGGCCACGGGTCACGGGTCGGCCGGGTCGACCCGTGACCCGCCGGGTCAGGGTCCACAGGTCCGAGGGTCGGGAAGGGTTAAGGGTTAGGGTTAGGGTCGGCTAAATCTGAACCCGTGACCCGGCGGGTCGTACAATTTGAAAAAAACTGACCGTTGGGTGGGGCCCACATTTTGAACGTTTTTTTTTTAAAAAACTAGCCGTTGCTCGGCTAAGTGTAGTAGGCTCGAGCCTATAAATAGGCTCGATGTTCTTCCCAATTCATTTTTACTACACATCAATCAATCAAATCACTCTTATTTTATCCAATCCCGTCGTAATGTCGAGCAAAGGAAGCAAAAGTGGATCCTCGTCCTCGACGGCGTCGACGCCGAGCACGTCCGAATTGTTCGACCACCATTTCAAGAAACTAGTCAAAGCCCCGGGCGAGACAGGAGGGCCTGAAGCGGAATGTTGCTACTGTGGTAAGAAGTACAAGATCGGGAACAACCTTTGTATTGGCAACTTGAGGAATCATCTTGCCACGAAGCATCCCGACAAGTAAGTCCAAGTCCAACTACAAGCATCGGGAGTAAGTTCTTCAAACATGAATGTATGAAGAACTTAAGAAGTAAATAAAGTAGGAAGTAAGTTCGTGTTCTAGGTTGTAAACTTGTAATCTCACGCATGACCGACGTGATGAATCGCCGAGCCCGATATCGACCGGACTATGAATCCGGTACGAGTTTGTAATCGTTGTTCGGTTTGTAATAAGAATGTGTGTTATGTGTGTATTAATTTGTTTTTTAACTAATCCAAATTCCAACATGTCAAAATAACAACCTTAGCATTTAAAAAAATACTAACAACCTTAGTTAGAATTTAAAAAAACAATTACACAAATAGAAATAATTTAAAAACAAAAAAAAAATTACAAAAATCCACCCGGCCAAATCCCCAACGGTCGGAAAGTTTAAAAAAAAAAAAAAAAAAGAGCAACGGCTCTTTATTTTGAAATTAACTGATCGACCCGCCGGGTCGGCCGTTGGACCCGCCGGGTCGAACGTTGGACCCGGCGGGTCGACCGTTGGACCCGGCCTTCTTCCCTCCCCATTTCCCCCTATAAATACTACCCATTCCCTCCCATTTTCATCACACCATCTCATCACATCTCCTACTCTCTAATCACTCTCTAATCGCTCTCTAATCGCTCTCTAATCGCTTGAGAATCGAGGAAGTCGGAAGTCGGTGGTTCACGAATCAAGAATTCCGAGAATTCGCATCACCAATTCCTACTTCTATCATCTCTTTCTTTATTTTCATTATTTCGTCATTTGTCTTAATTACATATTTATATTATTTCAACAAATATCTAATCAACTTTTATTGAAAATGTTTTCACGAGGTCGAAGGAGCGTTAGCGGAGCCCCGTCTTCAAGCAGGGGTGGAGACCGTGGAGGCGGCTCGGGATCGGGTCACCAACCGGAGCCTAGCCTTCGACGTAGTGCCTCCGTTTCCGGACCAGGATCCCGATGACGTCGGGATCAGGCACTACTCGATGAGCATGTCGGAGTTGAGGAGGAGGAAGTTGCCCCTCTGGGAACTCCTTCCATGCCATCAACCATCCCGACTCAAGAGTCCGGTTTGGATGCCGAGGAGGATCCGGCCGCCACACCCGATCCCGAAGCCACACCCGTCGCTTTTAAGGCCGCCACAATGAAATTTTGGTTCACGAAGGGCCCGCCAGCACAGGGATGGGGCGAAAACTATTCCTCCGTCAAGTGCAGATTCTGCCCGCAGGTCTACAAACACAAGAAGGGGAACGGATATGGCAACTACGGACGTCATATCGAATCGAAGCATCCGGAGAAACTCGGCTTGGCGAAAGGCCAAACACAACTTACCGGGTACGCAACTACTTCCTCTCAACCCCCTGGTATATGGAGTTATGATTATGCTAGTTGTAGTGATAACTTTGCTGAAATGATAGCGGTCGAAGGCCTAGCTTATAGTTTTGCACAACGTTTAAGTTTCAACGAATTTATTACGGAAAATGTTCAGCCCGCTTGGCAACCTATGAGTCGAAACACGGTTAAGAGAAAAATGATAAAAAGGTATAACACCCGCAAAGCTGAATTAATTGAATATTTTGAAAAACATAGCGATTTACATGTTTCAATTTGTAGTGATATTTGGACCGACCATTGGCAACACCACTCATATATGGGTGTTACTTGTCATTGGGTGGATGAACGGTTCATTTTACACAAATGAGTTTTGGCTTTTCGAGTTTTTGACGAGGCCCACACGGCCCGTAACATAGCTGTGGTTATTTTTAGAGTTTTACAAGAGTATAGATTGACTCAAAGAGTTTTTTCAATCGGTTTTGACAACGCATCCGCCAACACCGCCTCTATCCCAGAGTTGACACAATATTGCCAGCCCGGGATAGGGGGGAGATTTTTCCATATTCGTTGCGCACCTCATATTTTAAACTTATGTGTTCAAGATGGTTTAGCGTATTTACAACAGATTACCGAACCTATTCGATTTGTTTTACGGGCACTTTGGCGAAGCAAACAGCTTCGCCACCAATGGCATCAGTTTTGTCGATCTAGCAACCTTCGCCCGAAGAACTTCCCCCGAGATGTTAGCACTCGGTGAAACTCGACATACAGAATGATTTATGATTCTTATCAATATAGAGAAGCTCTTTCCGCTTTTGCCACCCAAAACATCCCAGATTCAAACGTTTTTGGGGATGTGTGGGTTGTGGCTCGAGATATAATTGAGGTTTTCAAGGTTTTCAACGATGCAACCGAAATTTTAGTCATGCTTACATTCCTACTTCTAGTGTTTTCTGTTTTGTCGCGATGAACATTGCCATAGTCCTCCAGGACGGGCTTCAAGTGCAATGCATATCCGACGCTGTTTTCACCATGCGGGAGAAATGGTTGTCTTATTACAAAGTTATTCCTGATATTTTCCTCGTAGCTTGTTGTTTCGACCCTAGATACAAATTAACTGGGCTTCAAAAGTTTTTAGAAAACTACTTTCCCACGCTCGAAGTCCAAGATGATCCTGATTGCAATGTTTCAATTATAGTTGCTAGAGTTAGAGGAATACTTGAAGCATTATATACTCATTTTTCTACGGGCGCTAGAGCGCCAAACATTCCTCCTCCTGCGCCTTCAAGCTCGAGCGGATCCTCACGCACTAGTATTACCGCTCGAACTAAGGCTCTTGCCAGAGATATTTTTGGCACAAAGAGGTCGAGGTCGTCGTCGAGCCCGCACTCGGAGCTCGACGAATACTTGTCTACTAACTTTGAATTTCGCAGTGATGAAGATGAAGATTTCGATATTTTAGAATGGTGGGGCCGAGTAGAAAGACAGCGATTTCCGACCTTGCAGGTGATCGCACGACAAATACTAGGAGCCCCTTGTTCCACCGTTGCAGTGGAACAATTATTCAGCCGAGGGGGCCAAATTCTTACCGAGAAGAGATCAAACTTGCTCCCTGAGAACCTCGAAGCACAAGTATGCCTCGCCGATTGGAAGAGGGCTGAGATGAGAATTCAGAAGAACTTCCTCAACACCGGGTCGGAGCAAGATGATGGAGTGGACTCGGAATCGGTCGGGTCCTCCGTGGACGGTGGAGTCGTCGATCCCCATAGCCAGCGCCAATCCGACACCGACGAATAGCCGAATAGGTAAGCGGGGTTCAGACAAACAGGTAAAGAACTACGTGGGCTTTGATTCCTCTCCCCCGGGAGGATACGTAGGCAATTGGGAAACCGATTCAAGCCCTTCTTCCCTCTTTTTTTCCCCCCAATGGCCAATTGCCCAAATACCCACAATTCACACATACAATTCACACATATACATATACATCCGAAAATTTTTTTAAAAAAATAACCCAACCCGGCCTGACCCGCCGGGTCCAACCCATTTCAAGTCTCCCATGCCACGTGTCCGACCCGCCAGTCCGACTCGCCGACCCGCCGACCCGCCGGGTCAATCAACCCGCCGACCCGTCCCAACCCCGGGTCAGGGTTAGGGTCGACCACCCCGGGTTGTCGACCCGGCGGGTCGGACCCGTGGCCGTGTCTACCCGGTAGTTATCGTGTCGTGTTCGGATCGACACTTTTCCCCTTATCAGTTTCGTGTTTTTGTCGTGTCGTGTCGGATACCCGGTTATGCACATCCCTACTTGACATTGGTCCGAACAGGTTCAACAGATTGTTGTCCTTCAAAGACCAATGTAGTTTGATTGATATTCCATCTATAGGTAATGAGTTTACTTGGAGAAAAAATAGGACAAACGTAGACAACATTTATGAGAAACTAGACAGAACATTAGTCCATGACCAAATTCTACAGTGGTACCCAAACATTACAACCAGAAATCATGCCTTTTCTTCCTTAGACCATTGCCCAATATCGATAGAACTCAACTCAATACATAACAGGAAAGCTAGACCCTTCAAATTTTAGAAAATGTGGACCCAGAGAAAAGATTATCGCAATATTGTTGCTCAAGCTTGGAGAATGAACTGTGTAGGTTCCTACATGTTTCAGTTGACAAAAAAGACTTAACTTCTTAAAAGGTTAACTAAAGATCGGAACAAAACTAGTTTTGGGAACATCTTTCGTCAATTGAAAGAAATCGAAGAAAAGCTTCTAGAAATACAAACAAATCCTAATCAACATCTACAAAATGACAACAATGCTAGACAACTTCGATTAATAAACAAAAAGAACAAAATATTACAATATCATAAAGTCTACTGGAACCAGAGAGCAAAAACAAAACACCTGAAATTTTCTTACACAAACTCGGGGTACTTCCACAAAGTTGCAACGGGGAGAAGAAACAGAAAAATAATTAGAGAAATTACAACCCAAGAAGGGATGACGATACTTGGAGAAGAAAATATCAGGAAAGAGATTCGTGAGGACTTTGAAAAAAGATTCAGGAAAGAACAAATCAATGGACGCCTTTTGGGGGAATATCTAAATTTGATAAACTCTGAAATTTCAGAAGAGGACAACAACCACCTAATAAAACCTATCACTAACCAAGAAGTAAAAAACACGATCTTTACGATTGGGAAAGATAAGTCCCCAGGATCAGATGGAATAACGGCAGAATTCTACCAAAGATACTGGGACATAGTTAGCCCTTCAGTTACCAAAGCTGTCAAAGGTTTTTTCATTCTGGAAGAATGCTAAAACAGATCAACCAGACATTTATTTCGTTAATCCCTAAATGTGACAATCCGAAAACTACAAATAATTACAGACCAATAAGCCTTTGTTCGACTATATATAAGGTAATTGCGAAGATTCTTGTGGACAGAATGAAAAAAATCCTACCAAAAATAGTTCACCCACTTCAAGGAGCCTTTATTTCTGATAGAGCGATCCAAGACAATGTACTTATAGCACACGAAATATCTCACTCTTTCAAAAGCAGAAAGAGACGAGATGGATTGCAATAAAATTAGATATGGAAAAAGTCTACGATAGAATGGACTGGGATTTTGTTCTAGCAGTTATGTCCAAATTTGGCTTTTGTCAGAAATTTTGTGGATGGATAAAAGAGTGTATTCAAATAGTATCATTTTCCATTTTGGTGAATGATGAACCAACAGAAACCTTTACCCCTCATAGAGGCATGCGATAAGGTGACCCAATACCTCCGTTTATCATTGGTGCCGAGATCCTTGCTAGAAAACTACAAAGACAAAGTGAATAGTCAAGACATATAATTGGATTTAAGCCCTCCGGAAATGGACCTGTCATATCGTTCCTATCCTTCGCTGATGACATTATGATATTTGCCGAGTCGAATTTGGAAGCATGTCTCACAATGAAAAATATTTTGGACGACTATTGTCAAATCTCGGGCCAAAAAGTCAACTACAAAAAATCCGCATTCCAAGCTACAAAGGGGATTACAAATTATCAAAAACAAAGAATCCAAACTGGCCTCCAAATTTCTAACCAAACTGTGCTTGACAAATATCTCGAATGCCCGATCATTAACAGTAGAGTGAACAAGAATACTTTCGAAGAAGTTCTTGGGAAAACTAAGAACCAACTAACAAAATGGAGGGCTAATGAACTTACCCAATAAGGAAGAGCAAGCTTAGTCAAAACGAATCTTGCGGCAAAACCCTCTTATATAATACAAAACTTTATGCTCCCGACAACATGCATAAAGAACTCCACCAGATCAATAGAAGATTCTTTTAGAATAAGGATTTGAAATATAAACCACTCATTGGATGGGATAAAATATGTAGACCAAAGAGTGAATGTGGACCAGGACTCCATAAAATGAAAGATATGAACAAGGCGTTGCAGACGGGACTATTATGGAAAATTCTTGCTGAACCACAAAATGAATGGGTTAAAATTGTCAGAGAAAAATATTTTAAGGACAATGAAATCTGGAACTATGTTAGGCAAAAGAATACTTCATGGAAATGGGCAAAATTGATGGAGATAAAAGAAGAATTCTGCGAATGATTAATTTGGCAAGTTGGTAATGGGAAAACTATTAAATTTTGGAAGGATAAATGGGTTAACTCAGTTGTTAGCCTTCGAGAAAAAAGATTGCACAACCAAATTGAAGAACATGAGACGGTTGATCAATACATAAAACCAGATAAGACATGGAATAGAGAGAAACTGAGAGAAAACCTCTCCCCAGACGCGGTGGACCAAATCTGCCATGAATTTATTCCGTCCAATGAAATCGAAGATAGATGGTACTGGAAACCTGGTAAAAATGGGTGGTTCTCCACTGCCAGTGCCCTAGACAACATCACACGAGCGAGAAGAACGAACTCAGATAGACTAGAATGGATATGGAAAATCGATTTTCCACCAAAGATAAAAAAAAATTCCTTTGGAAGAATATATTAAATGGTATGCCCACAAAGATCAGATTGCGAAACAAAGGAGTGCATGTTCCTTGGGATTTCCCGCTCTATAACCATAACGAAGAAGACTCGGCTCATTTATTTACCGAATGTCAGGTTACTTTGAGAATTGTGAGAAGAATGGATAAACAGATCGAGCGAATAGTGCGAAACGCGGATAAAATAGACAAGACATACAAAGATATAATTTCAGAAATCTTTGCCAAGTTGTCTCCTGAGCAGATCTCAACTCTGGCTTTCTCCTTTTGGGGAGTATGGTCCTTTAGAAACAAAATTGTGTTTGACAACAACGATACCAGTAATTCAGAAGATTGGATAAAGCACATTGAACAACTACAAAAAAAAAGCTGGAAAAAAGCTAAAAGCGAGATTCTTGATGAAGATATGGTTACCGACTAACCACCCACCCACCAGATAAACAGAAGAAAACAAAAGCTTGTGAAATGGAAAAAACCTAAAGATGGATTTTTAAAGCTTAATTTTGATGGAGCAAAAGTCAACTCTGGCCTAGCTGTATTGGGTTTTGTCATCCGTGACTGCCTTGGTAGGATTCTTGCTTGTGGAGCTCAGGGTCATGGCAAGGCCTCAGTCTTACAGGCCGAGTGCTTCGGTCTCCATGCCGGTCTTCGTGAAGCCATTAGGATGGGCTGCTCGCACTTGGAAGTGGAGGGTGACTCTTTGTCGATTATCAATGCTTGCAAAGGAATCTGGAAGGTTCCATGGGAGATCGAGATGTTGGTTTCAGACGCCCTTGGATTATGCAGGACCTTCGTCGATGTCTCATTTTTTCACATTTACAGGGAAGGAAATAGTGTGGCTGATAGGATGGCTCACGTCGGACTTACGTCTACACTTTTCGTTTCGTCCCCCCTGTTGAGATCAATTCCCTCGTCCGTCAAGATGCCATTGGGTGCTGGTTCAACCGAGGTTGACCAAGCCCAAATATTTGCCTTGTATCAAAATAAAAATATTATGTTTAGATATTTTAGTTGTTTCTTTTTCAAATTTTCAATTTATATATATCACGTAACTGTATGGTCAATTTTTTTTCCAATTCATTACATACTTCATTTTTTAATCAATGAGTTCATTCAAAACATTGAAATAACATTAATATATATATATTAAAATTTATATGTAAAGTACTTTTGATTGGGTGACATCATCACATCAATTATTTTTTTCTTTAATATATTCTATATTTTATAATCAATAGGTTTAATTCAAAATATTTAATTAATATATAATCTATACCTATATGTAAATATTTATATACTATATTAAATTAAAATTATGAGAATATCACATGTTATATTTTCTCTCATTCATCTAAACGATTTTCATAAAATTATCTTAAGTTAAATCTTGGGTGAATTACATTTTTGGTCCCTAATCTTTACCACTTGTTTCACTTTAGTCCCCAACCTTTGAAACGTTTCAAAATAGTCCTTAAACTTTCTATTTCGTTTCATTTTAGTCCACAACCTTTCAAGGGTTGTAAAATAGTCCCTAACCTTACATTTTTTTATTCGTTTTAGTCCCTGATATTAAAATATTATTTGAAATAAATATAAAAAACCACCCTACAGTTTTCATAATTTAAATAAAATCATCCATACAAAGAAAAATTATATAAAATCATCCAATTCTATAATTTTAATTTTGAAAAATACTCGAACTATTTTAGTATTTATAATAAGAGCATATTATATAAAATTATCCATAATTTTTTTTCCACAAAAGCTCTCATAAAATTTATAGATCTTGTGATTAATTATGAGAGATGGTGGGATATTTTTTCCTTATTTACCAATACATAGATCCAATATATGTGTATTAATCCATTAAAATAATAAATTTTAATAATAAAAGAGATCTTTTTTAAAAAAAATCATAAAGATGGATATTTGTTTTATAATTATTCTTTATATGGGTAATTTACTCATTTATATACATTAAAATAAACTTTAGGGTAATTTTTTAATAATTATTTCAAATAATGTTTTAATATCAAGGACTAAAACGAATAAAAAATGTAAGGTTATGGACTATTTTACAACCTTTTAAAGGTTGGGGACTATTTTGAAACGTTTCAAAGGTTGGGGACTAAAGTGAAACGAGTGGTAAAGATTAAGGACCAAAAATGTAATTCACCCTATTATTATTTTCTTCTTTTCCAGTGATATCATTTTAAAATATCTATATATACTTCTTTAAATGAGAATCATTTTTGATGAGGTATACGTTATTATCACATTAATTGTAGGCTTTTCAACCAATCAAATTATACTTTTCTAATTTTATGCTAACTTTTATTAATATTTAATTTAATTTTATAATATTAATTTGTTATATTATTATGATTTTTTTCAAAAAATTGTGCAATGACGTGGGGATTGTACTAGCTACTATTTTTTTTAATCCACCCCTTATACTTATTATTTTAGAAGCAATCTCTTCACAAAATATTGAGCCACGTGTCCTTCAATGAGCCAAATTAAGAAGCCAAATTTTCATCCTTTCACACACGTTCTCTCCATGAATTCAACTGCTCCCGTACCAATTCCAAGGTAAAATTGGTTTTCTCCTTCAACTGCCCCACCCACGTTCTCTCCTGCCAATACCAAAATTGAAATGGGTTTTCTCACCCACGTTTACCTTCTTCTTCAAAATCATCTTTTTCCTCATTTGTTGGTAAACAGCAAGGGATTTCTCGGGTTGGCCGTTTTAGAGAAACCCTTGATGATAGAGTTCCATATGTAGAGAGGATTCCGATTCCAAGGCAACAAATTCCATCAATTCCAGATCAAATTCCGATTTCGAGAGCAACAAATTCCGATTGTAAGCAGGTAGGGATGGGGTTGAAAGTCCTGCGGGCACTGGACACCGCAAGAACACAAATCTACCACTTCAAGGCCATCATAATCGCCGGGATGGGGCTCTTCACCGACGCTTACGACCTCTTCTGCATCCCTCCGATCATGAAGCTGCTCGGCCACATCTACTACCGCGACAACAAACGGGAGGAAGTTCCGATCGTTGTGGTCACCGTCATGATCGCAGCCAGATCGTCTTCGGGAGTGATAAGGCATGTTTCTAATAGGCATTATAGGTTAGTTTAGTTGCATTTCATTGTTATATAATCATGTTTCAGTGTTAATTATATTAGTGCTCGTTTTGTGAAAAAGTTCGGAATCTACGCTATTTCGATGGTTTTATGTAGATTCGTAGATCCGAGGCAAAGAACACGAGGAACGGAGCTAAGAGAGACTAAGCAAGACTTGGGAGAGGTTAAGGAAAAAGTCTCGATGAGAATGGAACAACCTAAGGAGCAACGGAGCACGGAATCGAGGTCTAAGAGCGAAAACGAGGGCGAGTCGCGAAAGCTGTCCGCTCGGCGAGCTGAACTTGTAACGCACTTTTCGGAGGCCTCGGATGTCCGATCGACGCATATGAGCATGAGTTGGAAAGCTCTTTCAAAGATCTACGTGATGGTGTTCTGCTGGATTTTCGCTGACAGCGAATGGATTTCTGCTGCAGCGGATCAAGTCATCGAGTCAAGTCTGAGCAAGTGTTTGAGCATGAGTCGCTGCCAGCGAATGGGATTTCGCTGCCAGCGAGTGGAGTCAGCGGCAGCATGTCCAGGAGCAGCATGACTCGCTGCTAGCGAAAGAAAACTCGCTGCCAGCGAATGGAGTCGCAGCTGCGAATGGCCGGACTCGCTCCAGCGAGTTGGAGCTCTCGCGGCAGCGGAAATAGAGACTCGCGGCAGCGAAAAGGAAGGACCAGTGGAGGCTTGGAAAAGTTTTTAAGGCATGGGCATTTGCTGCCAGCGAGTGTGGTAGCGAAAATCCAACAGGAGCTTGATTGAGGCCATTCGCTGCCAGCGGAATCCGACGCTGAGTTAAATTAGGAAAGTTCTATCTTTTATCTAGTTTGTTTAGGAAGCTTTTATCTTTTATCTATCTTTTATGGAAGATATTAGGCTTATAAATAGGATGTTCTAGGCTTAGTTTTCTAATTAATTCCAAGTAGAGAAATCACCATTGAAGAGAAGAAAGCTTAGGTAAGCCATGTTTGGTTAATTTTCTAGTTTCCGCCTACACTTTCGAGACTTGGTTGGTGGTTTGTGAGTTTCTAATATAAGTTATTTTTCCTCTATAATTCTTTCAACTTCTTTGTGTGATATTGATTATGTTATTGATGTTATCTTGATTCGCGACCTTGATAATATTGATTTCATGCTAGGATTTAATACTTTCGTATTTGTGTTATTTCCGTAGTAGCACGCATAAGATTGTGGATTCCGTGTTTGAAGCATGATTATGTAGGGAGTTGATATATATCTTAAACATTGATTTACCGTGTTTAATTGGTGTTATTTATATGCTCAAGTTCTTGGGACTATTTGCTATCTCTTTGTTAAATCTTGACCGTGTTAAGGTTGCATTGAGGTGTAAGGGATTGATTGGACTCGTAGGACTTTTAATCTATTCAAACCAAGACGGGAGGAATTAATAGGAAACGATAATAACTTGAAAATGATTCGATGATCAATAAAACCAACCAAAGTCGAGAACTTGTAGGTGGAAACGCTTTTCTTCTATCCTTTATTTGCTTTTGTCAATATTATTTTCTTTTATTTTCATTCATAATCATATTTTCTTTTATATTGAGAAATACACAATATTTAGAAATACTTGATTCTCTAGGGTTCGACCCCTTACTTGCATACTATACTAGTTTGTTTGTTTGGGAATTATTTTTGGCGAGGTAAATCAACGACTTTCCCTCCGTCAAAATTGGCGCCGTTGCCGGGGAACGAACCCGGGTCACCCGCGTGACAGGCGGGAATACTTACCACTATACTACAACGACGAGGGGGTGGTGAGTTATCGGCCATTGGCGTAGTTGTAGGTGCTTCCTCCCCTGGGCTTGAAGGCCGTCGATTGGTGTCGTCGTTAACCATATTAGAAAATGACCGTCGATGAGGTGTGAGGGGATTGGATGCATTCCAACGGAGAGCGGAAGACTTCTTATACAGTAACACCGCATACCAATGCGGTGGTTCCAGATGACCGTTGGTGTTGAATTATTTGAATTTGTGGGCCCACTGCATAGGTATACGGTATTCGGGACACCGCATAGGTCTACGGTGTAAACACCGCATGGGTCTGCGGTGCAACACCGTATACCTATGCGGTGGCTACAAACCGCATGCCCATGCGGTAGGTATCTATATATACCCCCATGGCCGGTGTGTGACATTTGCTGTGGCGGAAAAGCGATGATAATCTGTGCGAACTAGTCATGGCCAAAGATTTGTGTCTTCAGATCGAAATTTTTGACCATTGACTAGTTTGCACGGGTTATATCGCTTCGTCTCATAAATTAAATAAAATATGTATGTATGCTTTTTTCATGGCTCAATAGCGATGATAGCCTAGGCAACATGCCACGACCGGCGATTTGTGTCTTTTGATTGAAATCGCAGGCCGCTGGCATGTTGCTCGGGTTATATCACTTCGATATAGTGTTATGTAGATTCGATCTAATAAAATGCAATAGATATCTGCAGGATAATGTGAAAGACGTTGTGATAATACATATGTACGTCCATAACGTCTTTGGCATTATCCTGCGGATGACTGTTGCTCATCCAACCAAAACTGTAAATGCTTCGGAAACGTACCGGTACGGGTACACCGTCATCTTCGTCCGTCATCGTAGTGGGCGTCCAAATTATATCTGTCGAGGGAGAATGAACCTCTTACAAGAGGACAAAGCTGGGAACTTTCGTCGGAACGCACGACGGAATTTCTCATCTTCGCACTTTTATAAGAGGCTCGCTCTTCCCCGACCGATGGAATTTGGACGACCAACTCCGACGACGGAAGAAGATGATGATGTCCCCGTGCCGGTATGTTTCCACATCTTTTTTGACCACCGCATATCTATGCGGTATAAACCACCGCATGCACATGCGGTATCTCATACCGCATAGATATGCGGTTATGCGGTGGTAATCCTCGCATATAACGTGAAATGATTTCCCGCTATAAATTACCGCCGTGCGATGTCGAAATTACAACATCTCATTTGACGGAAAAGGAGATGGCGGCTGGTAACACACCAAGACCTTTCTTCTCGGTCTCAGGGAGCGGTCCGAGGGATTTTTTCTGGTGGGTAGAAGACGTCTCGCTGACAAAAATATTGGTAAGCCCCATTCGGTCGTCTGACATATAATTCACAATGGTCCGAACTCACTAAGTAGATCTTCAAAACTGCAGCCTCTGCCTTCCAACTTCGAAGAAGAATACGGGCTGGGCGGCGTCGAAAGAATAACGCTGACTAATGGGATAGGGAGGAGAGGCACCAGCATCCGGGTAGAGCGCAACAGATCCGGGGCACTCTGGCTCGCACAAGGATGGAATACGTTCGCGAGATCGCGTGGCGTGCGGGTAGGCGCGGGTTTGATGTTTAGCTACTTAGGCAACTCTCGGTTTCGGGTAGTCGTAGTGCCACCGAAAAATGTTTCACCATCAGAGGAAGAGAACAACAATGATTTCCTCTGATGTGTGACATGACGACGACTCGGCAAAACTTTGTAACTAAGTTATTTTTGCTGCAATCTTATATCATTAATTAATATGAAAAATGAGGCACTCCAACCGTTTTCATGTAACGTGTTTTTTCCCTGAAATAACCAAAAATCATATCATGAAACGGTGTCGCCGTGCTGGTACGTTGCTCCATGTCTTCGTTTAAAGTCCCTAAACGACGTGCTGGTACGCTGTTATCATGTAACGGTGTCACCGTGATGTAACTGTATCACCGTATGGGCATGCGGTGGTATATACCGCATTGATATGCGGTGTGTATCACCGCATGGATATGCGGTATATACCACCGCAAATCCAGACGGTGGTATTGAAAGGAAACTATAAAAGGGGTTGGTGTAGACTTACAATAAACCATAAACACTATGTCCACTACCAAAGTGTATGAAGCGGAGACAAGATCGGGCAGTAGGTTTAGACTTACAGTCGAAACTTTTCGTACGCCACCTGACGATATATTGTGAAACTGTCAGCACAGAAGCTCGACAGGATGGTCGTGCTGCCTTTGCCAAGTTGTATGCGAAGAACGCGATACAGGCAGAGTTTCCGATTCGGTTGACCTAGAGTGCATTCAAGGAGTGACTTACGAGGATGTCCGCATGACAAGGCCGTACTCGTATTTGGTCGATTGTAATTTATAAAGTTTGTTTGCGTAACCCTTGACTATATTAGGGCCGATTGTATTTGGTCGATTGTAATTTATAAAGTTCGTTTCGAATCATGATATTGAAAGTTGTGTACGGGCATACTATTCAAATTTGAAAACGAGCCGAAACGGTAACAAACCATCAAATCCACAAAGAAAACACAAAATACGTAATCCGAAATCAAATCATCAACTACTGCACAAAAAACAATCCAAACTACCAACTACTACACAAAAAAGTCATGTACCCGCAAACAGAACAACTACATACATCAGCCCAGATCGCACCGTCACGGCGGGGAAGGACCCCAAAATTGCTCATAGATGCGATCTAGATGTGCAGCTGTCAACTCAACTCCCAGGTCTCTGAGTCGCTGAATCTCCAACCCAGCCGCATGATGGCGCTGCTCGATGATGGTCGGCGGGGGTGGCGGCGGCGGGATGATGGGCTCGTGTCGAGGAGTGTCAGGAAGTAGGTATGGATGACTATGGCGGTGTAACCACTCTAGATAGTCATCGGCCACGCCATATGGGTACTCTTCAGAGGTCCGTGGCAACTCCTCCATGGGGAAAAGATGATCGAACCTGTCCGCCCAGTGGTTGTCGGCTGGGTGGAACGACGCCTCCTTCTTGGCCTTGGCGGACTTCGGTCTGTGCACTATGCTAGGTCTGATTGGATCAGCGGAAATGTGCTGAACCCGACCAAACAGTCGCAGCACACGGTCCGGCATATACGGCTCCTCCTCGAACAACCACCGGATGGTGCCCCTATATCTCGACAGACGCAGATCTCCATCAAAATCCACGTGTCTACCATATGGCATGAACTCGATCTGCAATGGAATAGAAATTGTTATTACGACTATAATATTCAAAATCTAGTTTATAGTATGACAAATGTAAGTGCGGATATAAAATGTGTTCGTACCTCGTCGACAGTCATCTCATCCAGCCTCCGCCGCATAACATCCAGTCGCTCGATGCGAGGCCTATCATCCCGGGTCATCGTAGTGGAAAATGGCGCCGCCCCCATGACGAACCTCACCCCGCGTCGCGGATCCCGGGCTAGCCTCCGATCGAGCGTCATGCCGGGCTTGAACACCGGAAAATGCAACCATATCCACACCTACAAAGGAACAATACTATCAGCAACATAGTCATTATAACTTAGTTACAAAACTGCCAAAAATTCATAATCATAGAATGAATGACTTACCTCCAATAGTTTCGTACAACCGTCCATGTCTTTGGCCAACTCCCGGGTCGCCTCGCCCAATCCCCGGTACAAGCACGCCAAGACCCCTGCAGCTATAGAAAGATGCGCCACCTGCGCTGCATCCATAAACCTAAGGATCACCTCCGGACGCAATCTTCCGCCCGACTTGTTGATGAACAAGGTCGCAGTCGCAATAATCCCCATCGCAACACCCACGATGCACTCCATATCATGCTCTAGTGGGGCGCCATCTCGAACTCGCTGTCGCATCGGTGCTATCTTCTCAAGGAGGAGCTGAACAGTAGGGCCTCCATGGGCCCATGCGCTCGCCCGCTCGTGCTGAGTCAAGCCGTAAAACTCCCCAACTGTGTCCCTCCCGGCGCCCACGTCATCCACGTGAATACACTCCTCTCCGTCCAAACCAAGCCCAAGTATGAAGAACACATCGTGCAGTGTGATAGTGATCTCTCCCCATGCAAAGTGAAAACTGTTCGTCTCGGGGTGCCAGTGCTCAACAAACGCGCTGATCAGACTGTGATCCACATGATCCCAATCGAAATCTCTCAGCTCCCAGAACCCAGTCTCACGCACTGTGGGAAACCAGGACTCCCGTCCATCCACCTCCAACAACGCCTCTACCAGGCCCAACGACTGCCCTCGTCTCTGCACACGCACACCCCTCCGCAAGGCTGCGTCCTCCCGTCTCCAAACAGCCTGTGCAATGTGGGTCTCGTAATCTCTCAGAAGTGAAATGGTATGTGGCTCCCCTGGCCATTCGGGCAGAACTGCCCGAATGACCTCTGTGCTGATAGGATCGCCATGCTGCCTATCACCTCCTGCACTACTCCCCTCGACATGCTGCCCAGCACCACCTGCCCTACCGCTCTCGACACGCTGTCTCCGCCTCCTCTGCACTACACGGACAGGGGGCTGTGCCGCCTGGTCTCCTCCCCTGTCCTGACGAACATCGTCAGATGCCCCATACATCGGATCATGGATCGGGCCGAGGGGGGCCAGCGACACATGCCTCAGAAGTGCAGCTGACTCAGTAGGTGGGGCCGAAGAACTCCTCTGTCCACGTACATCCCTCTCATGACTCTCAACAATCGGCACACCCTCCAAGTTCCTAGGTGTCGATGATGGCCCCGCCTGCTGACTCCCGGTGATCGGCTCAGGCTCGGAGCTCCTCGGCGTCGACGATGGCGCCGCATGCTGACTCCCAGGCGTCCTCCCTACACCCATAGATCCTACCGGGGTGAAGGACGCAAAATCTATCTGCCCAACGGCCCATGGCTCCTGGTCGCCCGCTCGAGCATGACTCGTCCCAACACCCACATCTCCGAGCAGAGGTGCCGTGTCGTCATACGAGTTCAATTGTTCGCTCGCAAACGCAGTCCCAAAGTAATCCTGATAACCGTCATGCTGAGTCTGCAACTGCTCATCCACTCTCTCAACTCTAGTCTGCAACTGCTCATCCGTCTGCCGTGCTCGGTCCCCTCGTAGGTACTCCTCCATCATCTCAATACCTTGGTTGCCTTGTCCAGACTCTTCGGTCGACTGCACCACTGGGTCATCCGTGTGGTCAGACATCAACTTCAGCTCAATCTGCACCAGACTCTGATATGTCTCTATAGACGACTGTGACGTGTGCCCCAAACCGTCTCTCTGGTCAACACGTGACTGAGAAGATGGCCCAGTATCAGCTCCTACCGTCTCAGTATCCCTCTCCGGAGGATCCACTACATCCACCAACGCCTGGCTCTCCCTGACGGCAGCCTCGGTATCATCATCTACCGCGTCACTATCAGTCTCCATAGGAACTAGTACATCCTCCAACGTCTGTCTCTCCCTAATGGCAGCTCTCCTAGCAGATTGCAAAACCACCCTCTCTCCTAACCCTCTCGATAACGTGGACTGTGTAAATTAAAATATATTTTTCAGAATCCTATCGCTCGAATACAATACTATATCGTATGACTGTCTAAATGTGGCAAGATTTTCGTAAGGTTTATTTAAGATTTCATCTTAATACTAACAATTCATAAGAAAACATAAATATATACTTATTCGATTTCAATTTCCCTACAACTAGTATTTGTCAGAATCCTATGGCTCAAATACGATACTATATCGTATGACTGACTAAATGTTGCAAGATTTTCCAAAGGTTTATAAATGATTTCAACCTAATACTATCAATTCCAAAGAAAACAGAAATATATACTTATTCGATTTCAATTTCCCTACACCTAGTAACAATTTTAACATACCTTAGGCTGAGGTTGTGTCTCAAGCTGTGGCGGTACATCTGTCGTCCTCCTCCTCTGTATAGTGGGTTCCGGCTACATTATATATAACAATTAAATGTTAACACTATCTCCTTCAGCTGAAAAAATAAAGCAAATTGATTTTTATAAACATTCAATATTACCTATAACGGATGTCTCCGATAAGGACTGACACCATCAGCCGCATCCTTTCCACGATTGTCTTTCACCATCTCAACACTCGGGTACAAAGTGGTGGTAGAAATAGGGACGGGGAATCGACGGAACCAAAAGTCGGGCTCGGAGAGAAAGGAATCGGAGAAGATCGTGTGTCGGAGAACTGGCCCCCCCACGCCTATTTATAATGGGCCCCCACAACGGTAAAAAAGCTACCGCATGGAGATGCGGTGTATTCTTACCCAAATTTTAAATATTTTTAAAATCCACCGCATGGGGATGTGGTGGGTTTCGGATAACTTCGACCCAACCGGTTTCTTGTACAACGGACTCCGTTTTAGCCCAACCCACCGCATGTACATGCGGTGGTATGCGGTGGGTAGTTATACGGTCAACGGACATACCGCATGTACATGCGGTAGGCCGGGTTAAAAATTAATTAAGTCACCGCATGCATAGACGGATTTAGGAGGGGGCAAGCGGGAGCATACGCCCCCCCTTTCATCCGATGAATCACCTATATTTATTCTACGCGTCGATAGCTTCGTTTTGATATATTATAAGCCTGAATCCGATAAACGAGTAAAAAGTTATGACCGTTTGAAAATTAAACACAGTTTAATTATTTCAAATGTCTTTTAATAAAGCCTGATTCTTTTATATTTTACTTAATTTGATATTTCGGCAATATAATTCAACCAAAGAACTTCGAAACAAGATGTTATATTATTAAAGTCGATAATTATATAAGAAATTATGCAAGTTTAAAGTTTGTATATCTTGTTACAGGTTATTGCATGCTAACAGAATAACAAGTTGCATATTGACTTTGTAGGTTTCAAATAATATATTTTTAGACGAAAAAAAAATATTGTTATTGATTAAAACGACATCATTTTTTCGTTTAAAGAGAAAAAAATATATAACAACTAATGAAACAAGTTTAAATTTAAACACCTTCGTTTTGAACAAAAAAACCTTGTGCTTTGAACTAAAAAAAACTTTGTTTAAACTAAAATATCATCGTTTAATCTAAAATATCATAGTTTTGGTTCGGTAAAAGTACTATAAAAAAAATCTATCGAAGAGTGAATCAACAACTTGTATAAAACTTCGCCCCCCCCCCTTCGATAAATTTCTGGCTCTGTCCCTGACCGCATGGGGATGCGGTGGCTTTGCGATGTAAATAGTAAAAATTAGCGGTGAACTTATCATTATCCGTTTCCATTACCTTATAAATTCATGGTTGTAACTCAAACATTAACATAAGAAGGGTTACTTATCTCTACATAACCTCTTTATTTTTTATTTTTAATGCACAATTGACCCACCATTTCATACCTATATTTAATAGTATATTAATAACTCAAATGTATTAATAGTTTTTTTTTCACATATATATTATACCATTAATTTATTTTATTTTCTCCATAATTTGAGTATAATTTTTGCCTATATATACCTTATCTTGACCTATTATATTTTGCACTTTTTTTTCAATCTTCTATTTTCGTAAATTATGGATCAAAATAATCCAAATACCTAACACTTCCGAAACATCCCCGTCGATCCAAATCTTGTCAATAATCCTCAATTTCAAATGATATTATAAATGTTTAACAATACTCGAATACCCAAACTATAATCTTAATATACATTAATTTGTTAGGGAAAATCCTACAAATATGTATAATCCTCCTTTTTCCCCAAATCAACAACAAACTTTTTTTTTATACATGCGAGAGTTTGGGGGGTGTCAACCGCGGTTGTAACATCACCCAATAGCGTCCCTACAGACGAGAGTCTGGAACTCAAAATCAGAACCCCAGGACGACGGAGCGAACTCTAAGGCTAGATGAGCGAGACGATCAGCTGCTCTGATGGCTTACAAAACAACAACAAACTATTGAATATTCTCCGGGTGTTCAAGGGAGTGTCAATAAAAGTCCGATAAAAAAATACAAGGCGAGCCCATTAAGTAGAAGATATTAAAGATATAATATACCTATAATAATGTTATTATTTTTGTTATTTGTGGGGAATAAGGTAACCCCGTGATTGCAAGAAAACCTTAAAAAAAAGTTGACAAAGTAAAAATTAATTTATATATAAAGTAACAAATTATGATAAGGAAATAAAAATAAAAAGAAAAATAAAGTAACTTTATAGTTGCTCATACTCTCACGAAATTGGTCCCGTCAAAATAAAGTAACTTTTGTTCGTTCTTTTGGCGTCGGGTCGTTGCTATGGTGTGTGACGTTTATTTCCGAGTTGGGTTATAGTATCAGGTTTTCTGTATGATCGAGAGGATCGAGGCTGTGTTCGAGGTCTTCGAAGATCCCTCATCTAGGTGGGGGCAACGTCGGTGATCCGCACTTCCCGAGGTTTGCACTTTCGGATAGTGGGTTACTGTTCTCCGCCTTCTCGGCGTCGAGACGCCGTGTGAGTCGTCGTTCTCTCCCGTGTTTTCGTCATTCGTGGTTTGCCCTAGATCTCCCTCGATTCCTCTGCTGACAAACGACTTCTTCGGATTGTTTGAGTTTTTTCTTTAATTTGTGTTTTTAGTATTTTGTATGTGACGATTAATCCGTCTGTCGATTTGTTAACCTCTTGAATTTCAGGCTTATGTGAGCTCGAATCTTTACCTAATAAAAAAGATAAGAAAAAGAAATTGATGAAAGGAGACCTATACAGAAAAGCTTGGGCATTGACCTACTGGCTACTGTGTATTGGTAATGCCATTACCATTAGCGTAATGGGTAAATGACACCTATGCGATGCGAAATTAGGAAGAAAGGAGCAAAGCAATGCAATATGGAAATTGGAAATTGGAAGGCAACCCACCACCGTATCTTACGGATCGTGCCGTGTCTTCTGGAATTCCATCCCCCCCATAATATTTATTATTTATTCATTCATTTTGAGATCCTTCAAATCCCTTGCCACCGCTCATTTACAAGTTTGAGTAATTTGTACAGGAACAGGTTTTGTCCGTTTTCTATGCGGAGTAATAATAAGTGTAGTTTCTTTTCAAAAAAATCTCCTACAGTGCAATTAATAAATGCCCCCTCTGTATTTAAATGTAATAAATTAAGTAATACGGAGTAATAACATTGATTATACATGAAAATGCGTGCACTTTGTCTTGTTGAAAATCCAAAGTTTGTACTTTGTAGTTTTGGTAAGAGACGGATATGGGATTTAATAAAGTAAGAAGCCGAGTGGGTACATTGATCGTCCAACTCACAGCTCACAATGACTTGCGACCTACTTAATACCTATGGCTATGTATCGACGTGTTTCCATCATTCATTTTTTTAATAGAAAAAATATTCAAACTTACTAACACGCATACAAATATCCACAATTATATGTATAACCAAATATAATATTATAACCAAGAAGAAAATACTAACATAATAAAATAATAATAATGCTCATTTTATTACTCTGTTCGTAAACCAAAACATGTCATTTTACTATTTATGTACGTTTTTTTGGAGTTAAAAACTATATAATTTATATTTATAATTTTTATAATTTTATTCTTAATACTAAAAAGTATGAAATTATAAAAATAAATTGATATTTAAGATATCATCCAATATACGTCTTATCAAGTCTTGTGTCAATCCTTTTTCTTTCTATGTCTTCCAGCAGCTCACATTGTACCGACATTCCTTTTGCATTGCATTTCGAATCTGCACAGGATCTTGCCCTTTTTTTTTATTAGGTAAAAATTCGAGATCAGATATATCTGAATCTCGATGGCCGATAAGTCGGCAGACGGAAACCCATCAAAAATACAAACGAAAATAACGGTGCAATATAACAATAGGAAACGCATCCTACAAGAAACGAGCCAAGGTAAAACTAAATCTAACACAATGAGGCCGTAGACTAAGAACGAAAGCCAAGCATCGTCCTAAAACAGCACCGCTAACTGGCAATACATCAGGAATCCATGTGGGTAGTGAAGATGAACCTCCAGGAAGCTCCTTCTCGAACACGGAGTCGCCCCGTACACACCACCTCGATCCCAGCCAGATCCAACTCCGATTGCCTGAACCCCAACATAGAAGAAGAATGCCCAAGCCGCACCAAAGCAGAGACGTACGCCACCCGAGCAAACCACACTGTGAAAGACCGATCACAATGGACCGGTCAAGTCCAAACGGGGTTTAGTCCAAACTCTTTCGAGCGGTTTTTCGAGCCCTTACGGGATTTTAATTAACCCCTTCCAGGCGGTTTTTATTGATTTTATATACATATCCAATAAATATATATATTATATATACACACACACAAAACGATTACTCCTTCGAATTAGCAAAAAAAAAATAAAAAAAAATTATAGATAGATAATCATTTAATTATTTATTTTTCCTTTTCAATTTCGGGCCAGATTTGTGCCCAACGCTTGGTCTTAGGTCCAAAGAAACAACAAATGGGCCCAAAATCATCAAAAATCAGGCCACCAGCGGGCACACCACACCAGAAACCTAGGGGATAGACAACGGGGAAGCAGGGACAACCAGTTGAGATCGATTGGGGACTAGGGAGGGCGAGGGAAGGACGACCGGAGCACCACCAAGACACCACCTCACCACAGTGGGGGACACACCAACAGAGGTGGAGGACGACCAGCGGACACCGAACGGGTTAGAAGGCAGATTAAGCCCACTAAGATGTAAAGGACGTGGATTGCGAACCACAAGGGCAACAACACCTTGAATGGAAACTAGGTTGATTTCACCAAATCGAACAAGGCTTGAGCCGATCCGGGTGCAAGGACCCAAACTCGACAAAAGCCCCAAACCAATTTAGGAAGTCAATCGACTCACACCGACCAACTGAAGTGAAGCAGGTGGTGACGATAGGCTGGAGCCGAGTCTAATCACGCCGAGAAGGCGGTTTGGTAGCTCCCAGCTGAAGAGATTTGGTGGCTCCCAAAGGAGATTTCGGGTCTCTCGGAGGAGGGGTTTGGGACTCCAGCAAGACGCACACTGAAACGGTATGGCCAGAGAGTAGTAGGTAGTGTCGAGCGGTCGAAGCCTGAACTATTCACGCCAAGGTGGCTCTCGGAGGGGATATTGGATCTCCCGGAGATGGAGAGGGAGACACGGATTTTTTGAAGTTGTAGCCAATGACCAGGATCTTGCCATTTTGTAACATCTTCATACCTTTTTTTTTTATCAAAAATAATACTTTAACTTTATTTCGAAATCATAAGGTCCTTGAAAACAATATCAAACAAAGTAGGAGGGAGTTCATTCTCCGAAGTAATATAATAAAAAGAACTGGGTCTAATTTTTGCTAAAAAAAATCCGCTGCTTGATTCCCGTTCCGCATGACATGGCTCCACAGAAAATGTCGAAAACCACATGATAAAGAAAGTATTGTGTGAATCAAGCAACCAGTAACTCCCCTGAAAGAGCGGCTCTTATCCCTAACCAAGTTGACGAGCTGCTTGCAATCTAATTTGATGACAATGTTATCCATACCATGTTCTTCCGCTAGCGTTAATGCCCACACCACCGCTTCCAGTTCAGCCACCAAGGGATCAGTCCCTTCTTGAATTCTTCTCGCTGCAGCCCACAAAAACGCCCCATCCAAGTCTCGAGCAATGGTTCCAATGCCGCATCCAAGATTCGTGCTTGACGAGGCGTCACAATTGATCTTTATGAGACCATGATCCGGAAGCCACCACCGTGCATATGATGGCCCATCGTTGCTTCGCCCTTGCACATTTGGAGCCTGTTGCCCCACTCTATCCTGCTTCTGAACAGCATCCCAAGCATTCTCTACCACCAACCTTGGCTCCACAGCAATCCCTTCAAAGAGTCAACGGTTCCTCGCATACCACAACTTACACACCATGAATGCCCATAGCGATTGTAGCTCCTTTGGCAGCTTACTAAAGACCACCTTCGCCCAGTCTTCTAATTTGCTACATCCTCGACCAGTTTTTGTCAGTTCCGGCACCAAACTCCATATCTCCTTAACGGCCATACAATCATATAAAGCATGCATCAGACTCTCCTCCCTTCCGCACCTATCACATTCCACTCCAATAGACACTTTTCTCGTAGCCAAAGCCATACGACATGGCACAATGTCCCGACACACTCGCTATAGGAAATGCCTTACACACAAGACAACTTTGAGCCTCCAAATCTTTTGCCATAATGTGCAAGTCCGCCCCATGTATGATGTCTCCGGCCTGCCGTCCTTACACCTCCTTCTCTTCATCATGGCGTGATATGCCGATTTGACACTATAGTCTCCATTTTTGGAGTCTCCAGTTTTGACACCTTCATACCTATTATTTTGTAGAACAAGGAAGAATTCATTATATGTCATACAACATGTTGTTATTATGATATACTATAATCAATACAGGTTTCATCAATTATACCTTATCTTAATCTTTTCTGTTACAACTTGATATGATGGCTTGCGATGTTCTCTGCATCTAATCGAAAATAAACAATTGTGATCTTCATTCATCCTTCTAATCTCAAAGTAACTTGAATTCTTTACACTTGTAGTTACAATTGTCCACTTGTAGCTGGCATTAATGCAAATGACCTTGTATTTTGTATTTGCTGATTTCTTCACTCGAAACTGGAATTTCTCTTTCATTCCCTTTGGAATCTATTGCAGATTCGACTATATTGCTCAATGACTATCTTGGTTTGCTAGAGAACCGATAAAGAATAAGAAGAAGCAGCTTTATCAAGCAAAGTTGTTGGTGTTCGAAGCCCTGGAATACTTTACATGGAAGGGGAGGAATGGCGTTATCTTTAGGCAAGAGGTGTTCAATGCTAAGGCTTGTGCAGACTCGATTATTGCTTGCTGTCGATCGAGAATCTCTGCAAGGTGGACGAGTAAGCCACTTGTAGAGAGGCTTGGCATACGGGGGGCCTGAGAGCTTAGGAGGGGGTTGGTTAGAGAAGGCTTGGAATTTTTTATTTTTTGTAAGAGCCTTGAGATGTTAGTTTAGATGTTATTATCCTGGTAGACACTTTTGGGGGTGGTATATATGGGAGTGGTCTTTTGGGTATATGTCACCTCATTTTTACATAAGACCCTTTGTATGGTCTTAGTTTTTTGTAACCTTAGTTTAATCACCATATCTATATATTTACCGGTTCAATCCTAATAGCCACTACAATCCTTATATGAAGTTTTGAGTTGAAAATCCACCCCACATAGATGAAATCAATCTCCTCTTTCTCATTGCCACTAAGGTCTCCATTTTGATGATCATCATTGTAGTTCTTTGTATCTTCTGAGGCAACAACATTAGTAGTGAGAGCTAGTGTGTAATCAATAGTTGTATCTTGAACGTACTCATCAAACAATAACTGTACTTGTTTGCTAAACAATTGTAGTGATCTGACTCACATTCATCTTTTTCTTTGCAAAAATATGTGATGGGAAAGACCATAAAACCTAAGGCGCCTCGTTTATATCCATGGAAGCCTTGAGCTCTTGATTTTTGTTGATTGTAAATGGAGCTTTCAATTTTTGTGAAGGATGCAAGTGACTCAACTTTAGCTCATATGTTTCTAAGCAAATGTCAGATATATCTATCACTAATCATATGTTCAATGAATCCAACTCAATATTGTTTTGAATCACAAATGCCTTATAAACAAATTCACCAACATATCTTATTAATCATTTGTCATCTTCGATTCACCTCCAAAACACAAAGTTAATATTTTGAGCTCCATTTGTTCACACAAAACAGATTCAATAATCACCAACACAACATCACATTTCATTTTACAAACTCACATTCTGTCACAATTCGTGGTCTTTCATCATAGCAACACTTACAAACATATTTAATAGTGTCTTTCGAACGAGAATATGAAGTTCCGGGTGAGGAGTAATAAATCCCTCGTCCTACGACAAACGAATGTGTGCTGCTTTATCCGCCACTTGATTGACTTCACAAAACACATGAGAGTAAGAACCGGAGTCGAAGGATTGAAGCATGAGAAGAACATCGGCGATTACCAAGTCAATCTCTCAAGGATCCTTCCAACAACCTCTGACCGAGTTAATAATTGCATATAAGGCTTCCCTTTGATTTTCAATCCTACCCCAACTCCAAAGTTGTCGCCAACCCAAGTGATAGCATGCATTTAGATCGTCATAATAGGTTGCATTTAGTTTAGTTATGATGCATATCATGCATGGTTTAAGTACAATTTGCATATTTGCTCTTTATGTTGGTGGAGTCGGAATCTACACTCTTTTATTGATTATTTTAGGTAATTGTGGATCCGAGGATGAGACATGGGTTGATGACGCATAGATGGGGATGTCTAGTTGATCGAAGAAGCTTACATGAAGATCTAAAGAGGTCTTGAGAAGAAGAAGCGAGCATAAACGAAGAACAAGTCTGCAGAAGTTATCGCCAGACATGCTGAACTTGTTTTGCACTTTGTGGAGGTCTCGGTTATCCGATCGACTATTATGACCGTGCGTTGGAAAGCTCTTTCAGAGAGCTACAACTTTTCTGTTGACGTGAAGAGCTGATTCAAATTAGTTTTTTCGTAAAAGGCCATATGCCGCGGGCGCAGTAATGTACCGCGACCGCAGCATTTGCCCAGAGCGACGCGTTTTGCGTTCAGCGACGGTTTTATCTATCTAAACCCTATTTATTCTATCTTTTTCTTTTGGAGGCCAACTTGGACATGAACTTGAGGACGAAATTGAGGGAGGGCTTAGCCCTAGATTTCCATTCATTCATTCATTAGATTAGGATTCAAGAGGATTTTAGTTGGAGATTGAGAGCGATATTCGCCATGAGCGGCTAAACTCTCTTCGTTCTATTTGCAATTTGAAGCTTTATTTGAATTGATTGTGAGTTTCTAGCTAATTCTTGTTCCTTATTTCCTATATTTGAATGCTTCAACTTCTTTGCGCTTATTGATTGATTGTTTTGTTCTTTCTAGTCTGGCCAACTTGTTAGATCAATTCAATTGCTAGGGCTCTGTAGATTACTGATTGTGAACCTTAACCCAAGTAGAAAACTTGTCCTTTTATGACTGATTGAACTAATTGGATAAGTAGGAAGTTGGATGTGTTGTTAAATCCCTCTTTAGGGATTGCAAATACCTTGGCTAATCTCTGAACTTAAAGCTATCAATCGGGTTAAATCTCTTTTTAGGGATTGTTCAATTGATAAGGGTTTCTAGGACTGATTGAGCTAGTAACTATATTAGGTCGGGACAAGGGCATTCATAGGAAAACTAAAAGGACAAGAGGAAGTTACAATATCAATTCAACCAAATAAAGTGGATAGTTGTAGGTAGAACGATCTTCTCTAAATTGTTTTGCATCAATTTTGTTTATAGTTTATTTTGTTTTCTTTCTTATTTCAATCACCCAAAAACCCCCTTTTCTACTAATTGGTAAATACACATTGCTGAGAAAACTTAATTTTCTGTGGGATCGACCTCTTACTTACTTACTATACTAGTTTGTAGGTTTGAGTTTACTTTTGATACGGTTTACGCGACTAAAAACCGTCCATCACCAAGACAAAGAGCCAATGTTTTTGCCATCAAAGCTGAAGTAAAGCCACACAAAGAGGCGTTGCAAGCTAGGACAACACCATAATGGGCCACCCAACGCAGAAAGTCACATTAGGTATGATATCATCCATCGCGAGCCCCTTGTCGGTCAAACCGCGATCAAAGGATTGCTTTATGAAACTACACGTGGATCGCGGTCAGGGCCTTGATATACTTGTGAAACATACCATCCACACTAAGTAAAAAAAGGCCTCCACGTCATCTCACCCTACAACAAGAGCAGGCAACTCGCTGGTCAACCACCTCTTCGTTGACGTCGCCACGTACAACAACTCAAACCCTCTGGCATAAGGGCATGTGTTACACGTGTCCTGTGTCAGACCACGAGGTCGCGAGCTGCTCGCTTGTTAACACTATAAATACCCCCCTGAGATAATGCCCTCGAAGTTGAGTTCTTGAAGCTTTTAATCGGAGGAGAACGTCTCTAGAACAGAACATCATCTGACAAACTTCCTCTAAAGGCAAAATTTAAACATTGAACGCGAGCGAACATCATCGCGAAGATTACATTATCTTCAAAGCGCCAATCAATAGCAAAGAACTTATATAAGCACCCTCCCCAGTTGGCTTTGCAGTTAATAAAGGACATATGTCGTCACCTTGAGGTAATAAATGAAATCTCGAAAGATCCCACAGAAATGAAGGTTTTTTTTTTCTTTCTTTTTTTGGCTATGTTTCTTACTTTAGTTTCCATTTCCTCCCAATGGAATTTATTTGGTTCCTTTCAGTTTTGTAGTTGTAATCTAATATATCCCTCGTGTTGTTTGCTAAATTCACCCTATATGTTGTTTTTTTAAAGGGCATGCATAAATTATGAAAAGTCTAGGTTAGACAACGTTGCGTGCATAAAGTATATTTGGACTACAACTTAATTGGGCTTCTTGGTTAGTTACTATGTAGAAAACATGTGAAATTAAGAAATTAAAATTAAGTCAGTCTAGTTGTAAATTCGGTATTTTATTTTGATTTCCCATTGACATTTACAAAAGTCACAATTCAAACATATATATATAACTACATTCGATTTCAATATGTTAGATACCAAGTCTAATGGACTCATGAAGTCAGTCTTAGTGCAAAGGCCATTGCAAGTAGAGTTTTGTGGGTTTTGAATTTGATGGCATTTGGTCTAAGCATTTCTCACTTAATATACAAATGATTTTTTCCGTTGTGATTTACTGATTTTTGAGTCATAAGCAACGGCCTCTTAGAAGTTAGACCTATTCCAACATTTATAGCAATATCAAATATGTGATTAATAAATTGCATGAAATACATGATGATGGGTTACGTTATCCGGCAACGATTGGTTCGGACGATACCCTACCTACTTATTATCGACAACGATTTAATCTGACAACTCGGTACCACATTTTAGTCCCTTTTCTATATATACATTACCTACCAAATGAATATATATCAACTTGGTTAAGTTTTTGTAAATTATTAAAATATGGGATACCAAATATCTTGAATTGACGACCTAATATATAATGTATGCCCGCATGGCAAGGCTAGCGTACGTACGTATGGACCAATTGTTAAAGTACGACTACGAGGTTAACGTACTAGCTAGCTCATTCGGACGTCTAACATTACATAACTAAGGTAACTTGTGAAGTTCATTCTACAAACTTGACATTTAATTTGGTACGATGATAATTAAAAGAAAATTAATTATACATGTGCTAATCTAATACTGCATTAATTAGGTTGCTCGTACCATTTGTCTATACTCATAACTTCCAAATATAGATTACACGAGTCTATGTATCTCGATCTATATATATGCGGAGATATTCATTATTTAAGAAATACTAAAATTAATACGTGTAAGTAGAGATGATATGGAAAATGTGTACAATAATATAATGTTGATGGTTTTGCAAAAAATGATGTCGTCAAAATATCTGAGTAGGTTTACCTTGCTCCCTGCCAGTGAGTCGAGCCGATCGGCGCAAGTCGGTTTACCTAGTACGTGGCTCTTGCCGGCTGGATCACGTGCTCGGGGTTTGCCACCGAAGGTGGGTTCCTCGTCATCAAAAAAAAAATATATCTGAGCATAATGCGAAAGCTCCGGTTTCATTCATAATGAAATTTTAGTCTTCTTTATAATTTCAGTCATATTTCACTTAGGACTGTGCATCGGTTTAAAACCTAACCGAACCGGACTGAACCGAACCGAAATCGAAAATCTCAAAATTTCAAATCGAAAGCCGAACCGAAAGTATTAGGTTCGGTTCGGTTATTTACCGATTTAGTTTGTGTTCGGTTCAGCTTCAACATAATTGAACCGAATTTCCATAAAAAAAATTAAAGTATACAAATATATATACATTGTATTTACACATATATACATATATTCCAATATAAAGTATACACATACAAGCAAATACATATCATGCAAATACAGTGCATATGTGTGTATTTATACATTGTATGTGTGTATACACATACATATATACACATGCATTTTGTATGTGTGTACTTATACACTTTATATGTGTATACACACACTAAGTGTATATATGTGTATTTATACATTGTATATGTGTATACACATTAAGCCTCCGTTTGTTTTTTGGTAGAGAAAAGTAATGATTACCCTCTTGAATATAGTCCATATTTAAGTTAAGATTCATTGATCACTATTCTAATCATTCCCCTCCTTCTCCCATTTTCCATACAAATGTGTTACCCTTCTATTCCCTAATTTTGAGGGGGTAACTAATACCTCTAGGATGGGCTAATATTCCCCCCATCCTCTCCTCCAAGCTCACAAAAATTGGTGATCATATACATTTTATGTGTAAAATTTAATACCTTACCTTTCCTTTCCCTAGTTATCTAAACAAACGAGCCCTAAGTATGTGGGTATATATATAGTATACAAATATATATACATTGTATTTATGTAGTGTATAAAAAAAATCCAGTTTAACAAAATCCGAACCAAAACCGAACACAGACCGAACCGAAATAAAAAAATGAAAATTCTCGAACCGAAAGCTGAACCGAAAAACATCATTTAGGTTCGATTTGTATTGATTCAGCCTAAAAATTCGGTTTGGACCGAATCATGCACAACCATTTTCACGGGTTAATGAAAATATTAAATAACATTTTGTTCCAAAGCTTTGTGAACGTACAATTATTGGTGGGGTTGGTTAGCCCATTAAAAAAAGGCAAACTAAAACCGAGGGGGCCTATCCACGTAAATATAAATTCAAAAATGCAAAATAATTATTAAAAATAAAAAGGAAAATCATTAATTGATGACCCATGTGAGATGAAGAGTCCAAAAAAAACCAAGTCATATATATAACCTCGACCCATATTATCAACTATGAGTCTATGACTATGAAACTAATCACAATAGGTCTTTATATATCCTTTTTTTTTTTTTGGTAAAATCTTTATATATCCTTATTCCTTATGTGTATGATATTCCTGAATTCCAGTATTGTGCAAGTTCTTTAAAATATATAAAAGTCAGACACTTGAAAATAAGATTGCTTCACTGTTAATTTATATTTAGATAAAAGAATGTAGAAGATTAGATATACATTTTTTCAGTTTAATTATAATTGGTCAGTTCATTCTCTAATATTAATTAAGTGAAAAAATCTGTAGATTTTCAGATATTGTTGTTTTAATATTATATAGTTTTAAATGAAATAAAGGTAAAATTATATTTTAATTAACATTTTAAAATTGAATTTTCAACTACACCTCCAAACTTTTTACAAATTTTCTTTTTATACACACAAATCTATTCATTTTACCAGATAGTTTTATCGGCTACCCATTCAGTTAAAATAACTAAACACATTACTAGCTTATCAATAGTTTAATTTAACATATATTTTATACAATTAACCATTCAACTACTTATTCAGCTTCAGTTACCAAACACACCCTTCATAATTTTAATTTTAGAATCAAAATCCTTCGCCTTCAAAAAAATCCTTCTTATCCCTCATTTCATTCCTCCATGGAATTGTTGCCAACCTCCACTGGTTCAATTGCTATTTAAAATTTTAATTTAATTTTTCACCTTTATTTTTTTTATTTATATAAATTATCCCATACTTTAATTTTTTTTAGAATTATCACCTAATTTATAAATACTTTATTAGTATAGTTCTGAAAATTACTCCCTAAGAGCATCATCAATGGTGGGGAACCAACCTCCCCAAGCTGCTTTTTCATGTGATTTGGGGAACCCGACCATTGTGGACAACCTCCCCATTTTTCGGGTGCCCCAATATATTGGGAACCTTCCCAAATCCGAAACCAATTAAACGATGACACGTGTCAACGTAATAGATTATTTCTTTTTTTCACTTTCCTTAATACTCCGTAGATTTTAATTAAAGACTAAAAAATATTAATAATTTAATTAAAATATTAAAATTAATTATTAAATATAATTATATAATTACATTAATAAATTTTTTTCAATGGTTTAATTTATTTAAAATATTTTAAATTACTAAAATTAATTATAAAATATAATTAAAAGTTTTGATTAGTATTTTTTAATTCTCGGATATATTAACAATTTAGTTTAAACGTTTTAAATAATTAAAAGTAATTAAAAAATATAATGAATAATTAAATTAATAATTTTTTGAAATGTCAAATTTATTAACATTTTATTTCAAATATTTTAAATTATTAAAAGTAATTAAAAATTAAAAATATAATTATAATATTATAATATTAACTTATAGTAATATTAAATTAATTTTTTTTTGAAATTTCAAATTTATTAAAAATATTTTAAATTATTAAAACTAATTATCAAATTTAATTAAAAATTATATTAATTTTTTATATTGATAAATCAATTTAATTTTTTAATATTTGAAATTATAGGAAAAATATAATTGGTATTGAAAAAGTGATGGGATAGATTATTGGGGAACCTCACCATTGTGGGAAAGGAGAATTGAATTGGGGAGAGTTGAGAATAAAGTTAGTGGAAAATGAGGTGGACGAATAAGAAAAGGAGAGAAGTTTTAATATAATTGGTATTGAAAAAGTGATGGGATAGATTATTGGGGAACCTCACCATTGTGGGAAAGGAGAATTGAATTGGGGAGAGTTGAGAATAAAGTTAGTGGAAAATGAGGTGGACGAATAAGAAAAGGAGAGAAGTTTTGGGGAACCCGACCATTGCTGATGCCCCCCCCCCCCCCGTGAACATAAATTGTGTCTTCCATGGTGGTCACATTTTCTTTTCCATTTAAATGAAAATTTTGTTGGCAGTTTAGTACTGAGTAATTGATAGTAGTAGTATACGTAGTTCTGAAAATTTGAATCAGGCAAGTTTAATTGGTTCTTTGGTGGCCCAAATGCATTTCGGTTTGCTGCCGTAAAGCCTGTACGACTGTTTTATTAGCCTCTGTTTGTTTCAATGATACCCAAAAGGTACCAAATCGAAATAAAGTTTGGTTTAGGGCTGGAAATCACCCGTGGGTGACCGACTTATCCGACCCATCCGACCCGATTATTAGGGTGAAAACCCGAAAAAATCCGGGTGACGGATGGGTGATGGGTCGGGTGAAATGGGTGATGGGTCGGGTGATATATTTTCCACCCATTACCCGACCCGCTTAACCACCCGTTAGCCCACCCGATTATTATAAAAAAAATAGGCTAGTATATAAATAATACTACGTATAATTTAACATAACTAACATATTTCTCCTTTTCTACCTTTACTTTCTCCATTTTTCAAGTGTTCTTGTTAAAAAGGTCTAAAAAACTTGCATTATTTAACTTCATGTCTTTTTAAAATAATAAAATTTCTTTTATTTGTTTTGCATATACCGATAGAGTGTGAATTTGGCTCTTTCCAACGACTTTTTTCGCATTTACTGTATTAATACATGATTAACCAAATCATATTTTCTCAATTTGTCATGAGAGTCGTAACAATAATCCTCTTAATGCAAATTAAGATATTAAAGAAATGACACATGAGTTTGTTTTCTAAAGACATAGTTTTTCTTTACCATTTTTTATATTGAGTTTAGTAACCGAGTTAAATTCATCTCATTCAGTTTGATATTAAACTTCTAATACTAATTTTGTAAGTTAAGGATAGTGATATAATATATGAATAAGTATTTTATTAATTTAGTAAGATTCATACGTTGACATGGTTTATAAAATTATCGAATATAAATGATTTTTAGGTATGTCTTGTGACTTTTTTTTTAATTCCTTCACCCGATTAACCACCCGACCCACCCGATTCACCCGACGGGTCGGGTGATGGGTGAAACATTAAACGGGTGGGTGATGGGTCGAGTGAAATTTTTTTGTGACGGGTCGGGTGAAAAAATGGGTCCACCCATCCATCACCCGACCCATTTCCACCCCTAGTTTGGTTCACCTTTTACTCCATCCATTCAAAAATATAATTCCTTTTAAATATTTGCACACAAATTAAGTAAAGTATAAATTTATTACATTTCTAGCCCTCATTAATTATCTACAACCTCTTCCATCAACCAATAAAATTTGAGTAAAAAGTCAAAAAAGTAACAAATCTCATATTCCAATACCTAGAAAACTTTAAATGACTTATATTTTCAAACAAAAATCTAAGTCTAAAAGAACTTATATTTTTAAACGGAGCTAGTATTTGAGACCGTATTTAAGAATTTGATTATTTCGGACTAAAGTTTAGTTGTTCATTAAAGAAAAAATTGATACCCAAAATGAATAGATAGAATTTGGCCATTTCTAAATTTTTTTTCTTGGGAATTAACTTGCTAATTTGGCCATTTCTAATTTTTTTTTCTCGGGAATTAACTTGCTATACTCACCCGTCACCACTTTGAAATATGAAAATTGGATGCGTATGAAAAGAGTTTATAATCTAACTGAATTTGAAAAACTAGTTGTTATCTTTACATGATAAAAAGTTGTTGTATGTATATTTTTCTCAAAAACATAAATAAACTCAAATTTTTGTTTTTTCATACTAGTTGGTGATTTAAGGTTCATTTTAGGGTTTTATGCTAATTTAAATTAGGGGTATTTTGCAAAATAGCCACGAAATATGACCCATTTTGCGAAATAGCCGCGTTTTGGGACAATTTTGAGAAATAGCCTCAATATAAACCTTTTTACGCGCTCCTACGCGCTCTCTCTCCCGTCCTATCCGCGATCTCTCCGGTCGCTCGATCTCTCCGGCCGCTCCTCGAGCTCGCTCACCCTCTCAATCTCTCGCCCTCGCCCTCGGTCGTCCCCGGATCTGGAGGCGAAGCTTCGACGTCGCCGGATCTCGCATCCTCCAGATCGCCGTCGTTCTTGCTTTCGGATTTGATTTGAAGAACTGGAATGGATCTCGCATCCTCCGATTGTTCTTTCAGGTCTGAATTCAATTCGATTAATTGATTCGACAAATCAATTGAATCGGAATCAATTAATTCGAAGCCGATCTGAAGCCGGTGGATCAATTGGAGTTGCGACATCGTGAGCGAGCGAGGCGGAGCGAGCGAGCGAGGGACTAGAGGTTTTAGATCCGGACGAAGCGAGGTCGAGCCGCCGGAGATCCGACGAGGGACTGGAGGTTTCCGAGGTCGAGCGGCCGCGGTTCCTGGCAGAGCGAGGAGCCAGTACACAAAGGCGGGCGCACCTAGTCCAGCGGCGGAAGGAAGAAGAAAGACTTTTGTGTTAAATTACAAAAATCACCCTACAAATATGAGAAATTAAAAAAACTAACTATATTTTATTACGTGATCCGTAATCTATATTTTTATTTTTATTTTTGCACAACAAAATGTTATATTTGCACTACATACGATTATATTTGCCTAATTTACGGTTATATTTGCACGACAAAATGTTAAAAAAAAAAAAAAAAAAAAAACTAGACTTGCTTCAATTTATTCTGAATCGCTTACAGTTTATTGAGAAAGTATGGAATTATATTGAGATAAAATAAGATTATGTTTAATATAAATTCACAAGTCTCGATTGTTGTGCAAAAATAACATATAGTTGAGCAAAAATAAGATGATGTTGAACAAAATTTCACCAATCCCCCATGTAGTGCAATTATTGTCTATTGATGAGCAACCCTTAAAACAGAGTCGTGCAACTTTTACAACAGAGTCGTGCAACTCTTACAACGGGGTCGTGCAACTCTTAAAACAGAGTCGTGCAACTCTTAAAACAGAGTCGTGCAACTCTTAAAACAGAGTCGTGCAACTCTTACGACGGGGTCGTGCAACCTCTTAAAGATAATGTTGATCACATTTCCACCAATCCCCCCATGTTGTGCAATTTTACTCTATTGATGAGCAAAAATAAGACCGTGTTGTGCAATAATCTATTAAAAAAGTATAAAATTATATTTACAAAAAACAAGATTATGAGGAGACACAATTTCACAAGTCTCGATTGTTGTGCAAAAATAAAGAATTGTTGAGCAAAAATAAGAGCATGTTGTGCAATAATTCATTGAGAACGTATGAAATTATATTGAGAGAAAATAAGATCATGTTGAGAACAATTTCACAAAGTCTCGATTATTGTGCAAAAATAACCTGCCAAGTATCTAACAACGAATTTGTCGATGTTAACCCCACTAAAATCGACAGAAACGCCACCCTGCATCATCTTAAGCTTATCCAAGCACTCAGTCAACTCTTAAAACAAGAGTCGTGCAACTCTTAAAACAGAGGCGTGCAACTCTTACAACAGAGGCGTGCAACTCTTACAATAGAGTCGTGCAACTCTTAATTTTTAATTTTTAATTTATTTAACATTTTGCCGGAAAACAGATCGTGAGCGATGCATGAGTTTTTTTTTAATTTTTAATTTTATTTTATTTAACATTTTATCGTGCAAATATAATAGTACGTTGTGAAAATTTAACCGTAAGTTGTGCAAATATAACATTTTATTGTGCAAAATATAATATTTTTTTCCACTTTTTTTTTCGTTTCAGAACTTTTTGTTGTGCAAAAATAACTTTACGTTGCACAAATATAACAATTTGTTATGCAAATATAACTTTATTTTGTGCAATTGTAAAAGAAAGAAATTGTAAAAATAAAAATATAGTAGATGTGAATCACATAATAAAATATAGATATTTTTTGTAATTCCCATATTTATGGGGTAAGTTTTGTAATTTAACAAAACTTCTTCTCCCTCCCCGATTCCAACGCTCGCCAAATCTAATGGATCTCGCACCCGCCCTCGCACCGCCCTCGCACCGCCTCCGGCTCCGCCTCCGGCTTCGATCGCAAGCTTCGGCCTCCTTCACTCCGGCCTCGCTCGCTCGCCATAGATCTGACGGCCAAGCCATAGATCTGGCCGGATCTGTAACCGCCTCGCCGGAGATAGCGCTTGCTCCCTCGCGCTCGCTCGCTTTGGCCTCTGCTCCGGCCTCGCTCCGGCCACTCGACTCGACTCGCTCGCTCTCCGCCTCCGCCACCGCCACCGGCCGCTCGCTCGACCTCCGAGTTCGCTCCTCCTCCGTCCATGGCGGCTCCTCCTCGAATTTTCAGGTCTGGCGGAGAGAAAGATTGGAGAGAGAGAGAGATTGGAGAGAGAGAGATTGGATTCTCAGAAAAAAAAATAATTTAGAATTAGTATATATATGGGACATCTTGCTAAATTGTCCAAACCCGTGGCTATTTTGCAAATACGTCCATATAAAGTGCCTGTTTTGCAAATTCTTTCTTTAAATTAGTTTTTTCATTCATCATTTAAAAAAATAGCATAAAAAATAATTTAAAAAAAAACATTGATATATTTATCATTAGATATGTCCCCTATATCCATATAAAAAAAATTATTTTAATCTAAAGGGTATAAGACTTACTTCTCATCTTCTCATCAAAATGTCACTTCTCATTAGATATCTCCCCTATATATATATATATATATATATATATATATATATATATATATATATATATATATATATATATATATATATATATATATATATATATATATATATATATATATATATATATATATATATATATATATATATATATATATAGAGGATAGATCATATGAGAACAGCCCTTATCGTGTAACATGTGAACACATCTGGGCCATTGGTTTAAGGAAAATGGATGGCTGAGATAATTTCGTAAAATTAATTAATTGAAAAAGGAAATTGAAAAAACCCAACCCAACTCTTATATCAGGCGCGTGTACCAGCCATTCCTAACCCTACCCCCACAAATCGTGCCTTTGCTTACAAAGAAGAGAGAGAAAGAGGAGAGCGGCGATCAACTCAGGCGATGGCATCGACTTCATCTTTCCGGCAGGCGGATCCGGCGATGGCGGCGCCTTTCTTGCCCTATTCTCAGATCTGGGCGACGGTGAAGGCGGGATGGTGGCGAGGAAGACGGTGAAGGTGGGACGGAACGATTGCATCGACTTCGTCTTTCCGGCAACGGTTCCGACGATGGCGGCGCCTTTCTTCACCTATAGGCAACTCCTCCTTCTGGCTCCCATGGCGGTGGCTGCGACGATTTGAAGGCGGCGGTCGGATGCGAGTGCAAAGGCGACGGTCAGAGGCGACTCCTCCTTCGGGCTCTCATGGCAGGATTTATAGCGATTTCCATACAAGCGTAGCAGTTGCTTCTTCTTGCTCCCATGGCGGATCGACGAATTTGATGCCCAAATCTGGGTTCCTCTCCTCAAATATTCCCAATCTCGAAGTTATTTCAATAATTGAAGCTTAGAGGCATCCGATTCTTAAAGGTATGCTTTGGTGTTCTTCTCAAATCCGGTCCTCTCTTCTAGATCTGAGTATATATGAGGCGATTAATTTGCAAAGTGGAGGGTTTGGTAATTTCTAATTTCTTTGAAAGACGCAATTGAACAAGTGCCTTGCCTCTTTACCTAATTTGTTCGCTCAATTGTTCTTGAAGCTTGGATTGAAATATAAATGGATTTGTGCGCTCTCCATCTCATTGTATGTTTTGTAAAGAAACGAACTTGGTTGGATCTCTCTTTACTATATGAAATTGTTTCGTTTCAGTATCATCTCTGATCTATCATGCCATGAGTGAATTATTTGAGTTGCTTGCCCTGTTGGCTATTGTTGAAATGTGGGAAAGATTAGGGTTCACTCGGCCTATCAAATTTTTGTATCTTTATCCATAAGGACCATAAACAAACTGGGTTTTTTGTGCTTAATTAAATTGGATTGTTGCATCAGGGATCGAATGTATCGATACGATCGAATAATCATCATGTAATATAATCGAATAATCCAGTGATATCATTGAATAATTTTTAGTTATTTGTTACAATGACGTAAAGTAACGAAACCATTGAATAATCAAGGGATATAATCGAATAATCAAGCGATACCATCGAATAATCAAACGATACCATCGAATAATTTTTGGTAAATAGTTTATGGCGTTTTCAGGTTGCTAGCCGATCAGAATAATCCATCGATACTATTGTATAATCCATTAATACGATCGAATAATCTAGTGATATTATTGAATAATTCGAAGAAAAAAATAACCACCCATCATGTGGCAAGTGGATACGATCGCATAATTCGTCGATACGATCACATAATCCGTCGATAAGATCGAATAATCCAGATATAACATCGAATAATTTCAAGAGAGTGTATCACACACGCCCCCATTCAGCAAGTGGGCAAAAAAACGACGTGGGTCCCACTGTTTTTTAATTTAAAAAATGCCAAAATTGCCTATTAATCTTAGCCTTCCATTTCATTCAATCAACGGTCCAGATGTGTTCTCATGTTACACAATAAGGGATGAGTACCCATGAACCACCCTATATATATATATATATATATATATATATATATATATATATATATATATATATATATATATATATATATATATATATATATAAAGTATAGATTTATAGTGTGTATGTCCCGAATCCTTTCTTTAAAAAAAAGCCCACTAGGCTCATGTAACAATTACAAACTTATTATTTGTTATAAAAAAAAAGTTAATATTTTATATAGTTTTTAACTTCTAAAACAACGTGCGTGAATAGTAAAAACCCATGTATTTTTGGACGGAGGTAGTATTACACAAAACCCATGTACTTTTGGACGGAGGGAGTATAAACTAGTAAAAGTAAATTCGGGGATCACTCCTCAAAGTCGAAAAGGGCCCAATAGAAATGGTGAGCAATCCAACATAGAAGCCCACCAACTATGAAGTCATTATTGTGGCCCATCAACTATAACTTAATGAGGGTTATGCACCTCTCCTTGTCAGATTTCTGCGAACCCCTTGTCAGATTCATTCCCAACATTTGTATCGTTTGGCCTATGCTACTCCATCCTTTTAAGATACTAAACAGGTGTTAATGTTGTTTTTAAGGTCTACTTACCTTGCATGTCACGAGTTTAGAGTTGGATCGACCTTATCGAGGCTGCTATCCATTCAAATCGACAAAGTAAATAAAAAAAATTCTACCAATTATCATACTAGTTTACAAAATTGTTACATCAGCTTAAACCAATTTATTGTTCTAGTCCTAATATAAAAGCAAATAGGGTTTCAACTCAAAACCAATTGTCAATAGGAAGTAACCTATCTACTTAGTAGCTTGAAACATCTCAGATCTTGGTAGCTTGAAACATCTCAGATTTCAAATATGGGATATTTTCTTGCTCACAAGCGCACCCCAACATAAACCAATCGAAAAATATAATTAAAACATAAAACCTACCATGCTGCATTTAACAATCCATCACCGCAAAAGAAAACCAAAACCCCTGTTTGGGGCTAAAAACCACCAACTCCCATAACCTCTTTGGAGGCCAAATACCACCTCTTCGGAGGTCGAATACCAACTCTTTGGAGTTCACTAGCGACTTTGTGTGGTGTTCCTCTTCTTTGTCGTTTGCGAGAGCAGGTCCAAATCTGAGGCTTCCACAAGTTCCCTAGAAGTCCCTGTGTTGCCTCTATTTTCTGGGGCTTTAGTGGTTTGCGTTTTTACTTAATCAAAAAAAAAAAAAAATCCACCACCACACACAAACTGACTCTACTCTATTATGTGAAGTGTAGGCGTTATCAGTACTATAACCGAACAATATAATTTCTTTGAGAGAGTTCTACACGTAGGGATGACAATTTCACCCGCACCCGACGGATATCCGTCTCATCCGACCTGAAAAAGTGGGTGAAAATCCGAAATAAAACGGATGTTAAATGGGTGATGGGTGAACGGGTGATGGGTCGGGTCGGATTCAGGTGAAGACATTCCCCACCCGTCACCCGACCCATCACCCGATCCGTCACCCGACCCGCCATCCGACTTATATTATATAATTATATGTGAAATTATCAATATACCCCAAACCCTAATTCAAGATACATATCAACCGAATAAAATGGAAATATCTTGTCATAAAGTAAGTTATGCAATTTTTATTTGAAGATATGTAATGCAATTGGCTCCTAATTAAAATGAAAACGCGAATGCAATGAACTTCTAATTAATATTTATTCGTCGATGTGTTCGACGTATGTTTTTTAATAAATTTTTTTAATGAATTTGATATTTTGTATTTCACCCGAATTATCACCCGATCCACCCGATCACCCGGTGGGTGATGGGTGGACGGGGTGGGTGAAATATTTGATGGGTGATGGATCGGGTAGGGTGAAGGGTTTTGGATGGTGGGTCGAGTGATGGAAGTAGATCATCCACCCATCACCTGGCCCATTTCCATCCCTATAGACGTCGAGTGAATCCCAATCACACCTTCAATGACTAGACAACCAACACCGTATGATTGTAGCTGGCTTTTGGCAAATCCATGGATGAACCATCGCATGTTAAATTTTAGATAACCGCCAAACCAAAAAATCAAATATCTAACAGTATCTTCATAACCACTTTGCAAAATTGAACTTGCAATTTTGCAAGTCAGTAGTATAAGATATGAATATTTCAAGTTCGAAATATTCAGGTAATTAGTTACGAGTTGAGAAAAAAGGTTACTCGAGTTAAGAAGTACCTATTAACGCGGGCTCTTGTAATTTTCCGTCTTATAAGGTCAGGAATGCTTGATTAATGGATCTTACTTCTTACAAATGATCATTTTAATCTTCTAATCACATTCATCCAATAATTAAAAAAAAAAAAGGCAATTTTATTATTCAAGTGAAAAAGATAGGCAGTGATGGTGATGGATCTAAAGATTTCAAGATTTACGGAATGAGATGCCAATAAGAGTGACATATCAAATTGCTCTGCAATAAACTTATCACGAATCCGGTATGTTGTATTCGTATTTATGTTAACTTGAAATGTTTTTGTGCAATTTGAATTAATTTATTTTGATTTGGATTTTGTAAGTTTATAGACCCAGGTTATTGTGATTACAATGTTTCGAGTTCTTAATCAATACTCAAAATTTTTGAATGCTTGTCAACAATTTCCAATTCAAAGTCGATGATTTTATCAGATCAATCCATATACTCCCTCCGTTCGGCAAAACTTGTCATTTTAGCTTCTTTCACAAGTTTTAAGGCAATTAACAAATGTACTAATTTACCCTCAATTATTACCCTCCTTTTTTACTTTATCGAAAACTACAACTAACAAACCATCAATCATGTCAAGGGTATTTTTGTAAAGTGAAGTGCAAAATACCTATAATGACAAGTTTTTTTGAACAAAAATAACACCCTAAAATGACAAGTTTTGTCGAACCGATGGAGTATTAAGCTGATGTCTAATAAATAAATAAGCATCGACTAACTCTGTAGCAGTATATGTGATAACCATAAGTGCATCAATACATTCAGCAAGATTTAACATCCAAAGCAGTTAACAGGTAGCATGACAAAAGATGATGATTAAGTTCAATCAACAAAAAAAAAAAGTGAATTTTATTTTTGAGGCTTATAAAAAAAAGGGTCATGTCCTCGTCAACAAACGTTGTAGGACTCAATAATGAAGTCATGATGTTGACAGCAATTCTTGATACAGATCATTAGATCAATCCCAATCACAAAACAAATTTATGATCTTTATTTGAATCCATGAGTAGAAGATCCAACACTCAAACTACTATTTCAATTTGTGATCGTTATTTTCAATACTTCGTATGTAACATGGAAAGCATCTCTCTCATTAAACCATATCAATCAATTATCAATTATTCTGGCATTGGTGTTGTCACGCTCAAAATGAAGTAACTATCATATCTCATAGTTTTATTTGTGTATGTTCTTTTCTTTTAAAAAAAAACTTAAAATAATTTATTTGTATAATGGTGCTAACAAAATAGCAAATATAAATTTGAACAACTTGATTAAAATGTCTATTGAACTAGTAAAATAGTTAATAAAAATCAAATATAACTTGTTGAACTAGTATTTTGTTAAAAGATAGGCTTAAATGAATGATTAATGTTATATAGCGACAGGACAAAATCGTTGTGTTTCCTATCAAAAGAATATCCAAACTAACCAACTAGTATGACTAGTAAGTCCGGAGTCGATCCACAGGGAACTACCGTTACTTTATGCGTTATAATCACCAACAAGAGTAAACAAGGGGATTGTAGAGATGTAAAGATGAAAAGAACTCAAGAAGTGAATAATGGTGATGGTTGTAAACAATGATGAATGAGATGTTTCACCTACGATTCTCAACTTTAGTTCGTCTCCTTGATCATAGTTCTTCCTTCTAGTTGTATCTTTTCTATATCCACTCTTATCTTGATTTAAATAGATTATTAGTCCTATGAGTCCTAATAATCCCTTACTCCTAGGCAATCTTAACACGGATTAAGGTTTAATCCTAGGAATAGCAATAAGTCTCAAGATCTATTAAGCTTATAAGCAACATTAATTCCCTAAAGAACTAACATTTAACCTATAGTCAATTTCTTATACAATCAAGCTTTTCTATGAGATCTACTCAATTGTATTCGCTACTTTAGATTAGGTTTCACAAGCGTATGAATCAAAACCCTAGCAATGATGCAATTCTAACGAGGTCGCGAATCAAGATAGAATCAACACCACAAGCAATTAAAGCACAAAGAAATTGAAGAAGATAATAGAAATAAACTAGAATTCCAAACTCACAATTCAACAAAACCAAGTCTTGATCGTAGGCAAAACACGATGAGTTTAGTTGCTCATGCTTCTAAAACGCCGTCTCTCAATTCTTCAAAGGATCCAAGATTCCTAAAACCATCTAAAATAAGTCTTTATATAGCCCTAAGTACCGTCATAAAACCCTAGAAAATGTTTCCCAAAGATAGGCCCAACTTAAGAGGATGGAAAATCGGCGCTGAATCCAGCCCAGAAAAACCGCGGGTGCTGCCTCCTAGGCCGCGGGTGCTGCCCAGAATTGGTGTTCTGCTGGAATGACCACGGGTGCTGCCTCTGTGGCCGCGGGTGCGGTTTCTGGCTTCCCTTGTTCCTCTGGCCGCGGGTGCCGTTTTCTCTCTTGTATGCCCTTTGCCTCTTCCTTGTGCATTCCAACTTGGCTTCTCTAGCTCGTTCTTGCCTCCATATGATCCATATGACTCTAATGAATGACCTCCTCCATTCTTCGAATCCAAAATCTGCAATTACTCGCTAAACTTGTGTAGATTCCGCACTTAAGTACCAAATGAGCAAACAAGTAAACTAACCCTTTAAAGTAAAATATATACATCTAAATGACCCTAAAACTACTCTATAATGCCTATCTAAATATGCATTATCATATAGGTACCAAATGCCATACACGTTTTTGTTTGTTTGTTATTTTTAATCTCTTTGTTGATGTCCAAATGTCCAAAATGCAATTTTTTTTTCGGTAAGAAAGCCGAGGGATGAGATCCTCGCTCAAAGAGCTTTATTAAGAACGGAAGAAAATTACATCAAGCTGGAGGAGGCCTGAGAGGCCCCTTGAGCATCCAAAATAAGGGAGTCCCGATCTCCATCAAGAATGATTTCAAGCAACGTACAATCCAAAGGAAAATCAAAAGCAAAATAAGCGAGACGATCGGCGAGGCGATTGCCATTGCGGCGAGTGTGGCGGAGTTGAACGGACCAACTCCTACTTAGGAAGCCTTGGCAACTAAAGACCAGGCTAGCACAGTGGTGTGACGGAGGGGCTCCACTCCGCACCAGATTGATAGCAACTTCAGAGTCGGTTTCGCAAACGACTTTCTTGAACCCACGAGACCAAGCCAGCTCGAGACCCTTAACCAACGCCCAAAGCTCGACGCTGATGACGGAGCAGGCACCAATGTTGCAAGCAAACCCCGCCAACCATTCTCCCTTGCTGTTACAAACAGCACCTCCAGCAGCAGTCGCGCCAGACTTCCTAACAGCCCCGTCCGTATTCAGCTTAACCCAGTCCGACTCCGGCGGGATCCAGTGCACCTAGATAGCGTCCTTCTGCTTCGACTCAGGTTGCTCTTTAAGCTTGAGTTTGGCCTGGCCGAACTCGGCAACATCCCGCTAGCATAGCTCGGGGGAGAGCGTGGGCACCCCCCGTCTTTGAAGACGACGTGGTTACGTCTGTTCCAAATCCTCCACAGCGCTATCGCAAAGAAAGCCCCCCACTCCTTGCTATGCTTCCTTTCCATTCTGGGGCAAAAGTTATCCCGGAGCCATGCCGCGAAGGGTATCACAGTCTCTGAAAAGATGTAAGTGAGACTCGCAAAGATTAAGGCAGCAAGGACAGAGGTCGAAATTACCCAGATGACGACGAAACCGTTCCTGGTTCGACAAGATTCCACCTTTCGCCGCCAACTAGACGAAGTACCGTATCTTCTCGCAGACATCTAACTTCCAAATGGCGCTGAAGAAACCTTTCTCTCCGGAGTGGACCTCCTCAAAGTTCCCGAGAGCCAGGTATCCGGACTTTGCCAAGTAAGTCCCATCTGCACTCTTTCCCCAGGCCGGAGCATCCTCCCTGTTGGTCACCATAACAACAACGATCTTGTGGAGGACAGTCGACGGAAGGTAGCTAGCGAACTCCTTCCATTTCCATCCTAGGTCGGCGGCCCATATATCCGATATCCGGAGCTGATCATCGAACAACGGCTGGCCCCTAGTTGCCAACTCTGCTATGGGGGAGTCCTCGATCCAAATATCTCTCCAAAAACGAATACTACTGCCATCGTCCACACTCCACTTCACCCTGGGCTTGATAACAGCGGGGGTAGCCCTTCTGATTCCTTTCCATATGTGAGATGCGCCGGTTGAGTTCCCCAACGCTTTGCCCACGTACTTGCTGGCCATAATCTCGACCCAGATGCCCTTCTCATCGTTCATCAGCCTCCATCTGAGCTTAGCCACCAGAGCCAGATTGAGGTCCTCCATTCTTTTGATTCCGAGACGACCGAGGTCCTTGGGGAGGGTGAGCTCTTCCCAGGCAACTTTGTGGATCCGTCTTCTATCCGGGGTCGAACCCCAAATAAAGCTCATGCAGGATTTTTCGATTCTCTTACAAGTACTAATCGGGAGCAGGACAGATGACATAATGTACACCGGGATAGCCGAGAGAACATCTTTTGTCAGAGTACTGCGCCCTGAAAGATTCAACATAGACGCCTTCCACCCGGCTAATTTGGAGGCAAATTTATCAAAAATGTGATCAAACGTACCTTTATTGACCCTTTTGTGGAGAATAGGGATTCCAAGGTAGTTGCCCAGGTCCTTAGTAACTTCAATTCCGCTGACAGCTTGGATTCTGGTAGTTAGATCGGCATTCACATTGCTTGACATAAAAACCTTCGACTTCTGAATGCTGACCTTTTGACCCGAGGCCCCGCATAATTTCTCAAGGCAGCTACGAACCACCCTCATCTGAGTAACAGAGGCCTCCGCAAAGAGAAGAATGTCGTCGACGAAGAACATGTGCGAGAGGGCGGGGCCTCCCCTAGCGATACGGATCTGCTTCCATTCCCCATACTCCACCAGGTTGGCGATGAGATGCCCCAGTCTCTCCATACAAAGAATTAATATGTATGGCGAGATTAGGTCGTCCTGCCGGACCCCTCTCGAAGGGGTAAATTGGGAAGTTGCCTCGCCATTCTAGAGAATCTGCATTCTAGGAGATCGGATACACTCCATGATCCACCTAACCCAAGCTTCCGGAAGCCCCGCACAAACTAAAGTTTCTTCTATAAAGTCTCAGTTCAGACGGTCGTAGGCTTTTTCAAGATCGAGCTTAAGACACATCCAACCTCTCACTCCCTTCTTTCTTCTCACCGAGCGCACTACCTCTTGTGCCACCAAGATGTTATCCGACCAGGGATAAAACTCCCCTGGGTCGGCCCGACCAAGGATTCCATGTGAGGTTTGAGCCTTGACGAAAGAATCTTTGTGATAACTTTATAAATGACATTGCACAAACTGATGGGTCTAAATTGAGCTATGCTCTCCGGCTTGCCTACTTTGGGGAGGAGAGCAATGAGGGTATCATTGACCCCAAGCGGAAGCTTAGAGGTAGCGAAGAAGTCCTGAATAAAATCCACCACTAACCTCCCAACCATCTCCCAACACTTTTGGAAGAAAATGGGCTTGAAGCCATCAATACCCGGAGATTTGTAAGCCCCCATCGCACATACAACCTTCCTTATTTCCTCCTCAGAAGCCATATGGGAAATGCCAGCCCAAACCTCCTCATCCAGCTCGAGAAAATCAATGGGAAGAAGGGTCCGTTGAGGCGCATCAGTAGGCTTGCTATAGAGATTCTTGAAATACTCCATGGCGAGCTCCTCCATCTCATTGGCATCTTCGGTCCATCTAACGTCCTTCCCCTTAAGCCCCTCAATCCAATTTCTTTTCCGACGAATGATGGTGGAGGCATGGAAGTAACTCGTATTCTTGTCCCCAAACATCAGCCACCACTCGCGAGACTTCTGGAACTAGAGGATTTCTTCCTGCTCAAGGGTAAGGTCGAGAGCTCGACTGAGCTTCTCCTCCCAAGCCCGGCCAGCAGGGTCCGGGCGCTTAGCCATTTTGCGCTGGATATTATCGAGGGCTTTGAGCAACTCCTCTTTCCGACATTGGATTTTACCAAAGACCTCCCTATTCCACTTGGAGAGGTCCACACGCAGCTTATCGAGAGCGAAAGGGGTGGGGCACTCCTGCATCCAGTTTGATTTAAGGAATTACAGGAACAGGTCGTGGGTTAGCCATCCAGCTTCGAAACGAAACGGACGTCTTTCCCTCCTTATCACCACCTTTGGATTAACTTCAAGAAGGAGTGGACAGTGATCAGAAGAGTATTGAGGAAGATGTCGAACCCTCGCATTAGGCCACCTAAGCCAGCCAGACAGATTAGTGAGAACTCTGTCCAGGCGTTTCGAGACGACTTTGCCACCAATAGACTCCTTGCTCCAAGTAAACTCCTGGACGGTAAACCTCAAGTCCACAAGATTTTGTTGGCTGATCAGATCACTGAACAAATTGTCATCCCGATGAACCGCACCAGTACGTACCTCCGAAGGTCTCATATGGCTAGATAATACAGTTGAAATCCCCTTCGAGAAACAACGGGCCATCTATAGAGGCAAGACACTCCCTGAGGTTGTTCCAAAAGGGGGCTCTTCTAGCCACCGAGGGAGGGGCATAACAGGCGACAACATGGGCTCTGAAGGTGCCTATCAACCACGAAGCATGAATGAAGTCGGCCTCTTTTTCATGGATCATCGGGTCGCACTTGTCTGCGTTCCACAACAGCCACACCCCGCCAGCAAACCCGACAGCTTCAATACGAACACAATTGTTGAAATTTAGTTTGGCACATACCTCTTTCGCTCGCTCTCCTGAGACCCGAGTTTCCTTAGGAGCTAGCACGTCGATATCACATTTCTTCCTGATGAAATGAATGGCTCTCCCAAAACTCTTCTTCCCTGCTCCAAAACAATTCCAAAATAAAAGGTTTAGTTTGTTATCCATCAAGAAATCAGAATCTAAAACCACAATTAGACACAATCCAAAACACCAAGCGGAGTCCAAGGAGGTCCATCAATTATCTCCGACAGGGGGCGTCACCATACTCTCCCCCCTCAAGAGATCGTCGGGAGGGGGGTCTAGCTCAAATATTTCCCTCGCATCTCATTTCCCGCCGACGCCTAGAATTTCCCCCTTAGAGGTGGCGATTGAGAAGAGGTCGGGGCGCTCCCCCAAAGTGTCTCCTTTTCGCCATGAGCTTGGGCTGTTTGAGGAACAACTGGGGGGGTGGGTGGTAACGTTGACGAGGAGGAAGCCGTCGCCTGGTCAGCGCCTGCCTTTCCTGCCTTGGATTTCATCCTCTCTCCCTGGAGGGCCTTCTTCAACCTAGCTTTACATTGCTTCCTCTTGAGACTTGGAACTTGGGCCGCTTTGAGATTCCCCCCCCCCCCCCCTCTTTGGGTTAGTCTCGCCCATATTAGGAACCGGGGCCGACTTGATCTGTCCATTCTCCGTTTGAGGCCCATCCTATCCCGATTTGACAGGGTCATTCGTCTTATTCGAGCCCGGCGGCATAGGAGGGGAGTTGGATCCCTCATTCTTCTTGCCCTGAGTGTTTACCGAGGTTTTGGCGGTTATATTCTTTTTGCTTTCATCATTAACTTTGACCCTGTGCCCCTTAGAATCACCCATCATTCCAACTTTCGAGTCGCTTTTATCTCCTCCATTAATGTTGGCATTAACGGCAACGGTCGAAAATCTTTTACTCGATTTCGCCTGTGCCGGCGCCGACTCGGAGTCCGGTCCACCGGAGGCCTGAGAAGCCGAGGCAAAGCTGTTCTTTGGGGCAGCATGGCGGTTTCTCCTTTTGACCACCATCCATGTCCCATGGAGGCTTTCCCCTTCCTCCGGGTACACCGGGTTTCCTCTCTCTTTCGAACACACACTAATCTCATTACCTGCAACTCCTCCAGATGGGGCATTTCTTTTTTCTTCAGTCTCCTGACATTGGTTCTTCAGATGCCCCACTCTCCCGCAGCCAAAGCAGACCTTAGGGATTCCTTCGTATTTGAGCAAGAACCTCTCCCCATTGATGATAATCGAGCCTTTTAGGGGGGCTTCCAAGTTGATTTCCACACAGACGCGTGCAAAGTTGCCTCTGTTAGTATAGACTGTGCGGTGATCGACTCTGATCGGTTTCCCCAGCCCTTCTGCAATCTTCATTAAAACGTCCTCTTGGTAGAGGATCATCGGAAGATCGATGATTCGAACCCAAGCCGGGACCATCTTGATAGCTTCAGAGGGCTTGAAATCCGGCGACCATGCACGGATGATAAGACACTTCCCGAACACTGACCAAGGACCGCTAGATAGGATTTTGATTCTGTCTTCTTTTGACTCGAAACGAACAAGGAAGTTCCCGAATGGCAGATCGACTTGCATCCTCCCACACCCCTTCCACATATCCCTGAGCTTCCTATCCATGATATACAGGGGGATCTTAGAGCAAAAAATTATGATAACTAGGGAGTTGTTCCAAGCACCCGCAAGAACTTCCAAAACCTTCTGATCAATGGTGACCACCGGATCACCCCCAGGTCCCTTAGGGAAGGAGACTACAATCTTTTCCTTGATCAGCTTTCCATCCATGGTAAGTTTCCGCTTGCATGTGTTCCCGACCGCCACAAGATCACGCCAAGACGAACCTTCTTTCGAAGGCTGGGTGACCAGGGGAGGCTGAGTGGGCGGGGAGCCACTCCTGTGGGTCTTCTCGATCACCAGTATCCCCCGGAGGAGGGGGGGGGGGGATCCGGCGCCGGATCAACTTGCATATCGCCAGAATCTTTCTCCTTTCGCTTTCACCATAGAGAGTTTTTTTTTATTTCACTGAAAATGCAATTAAATATCAATAGGATATTTTAGTCTAGTCCATAAAAATATGTATAAAATATAGATAATTCTTTATTATTGTAATAATTTATTGTTAAATAATTGAACAGAAAATATATAGAGTCCAAACTTTAACACATTATTTAATAGATTAAGGACACATGATAAAGATAGAGCCCAAACAATAACAGCAAACAATTATTCTAAATTTTCCTTATATAATAAATAAAAGGATAATTTTCATTAAGGAAATCCTTAATATAATAAACAAACGAATAATATTAATCTCATTAATCTCTCTTTGCACTTTTTACCATTTTTTTTAAATGAAGCTGGTGGGAAAAAGTAATAAATAATTTCACATCCCCCATCAAAATAAGTGGACTACATATTGACTATAAAGCTAGAAAGAAGGTTGGACAGTGATACATTTACCCAGTTGGTAGATTTACCAACGGGCAATTTCATAAAATTATAGATAAAAAAGGTGAAAAGTGAATGATTTATTGTAGACAATGATTATAACATTTATGATTGATTATTTGTCTTAACCAATTTTGTAAAAAAAAAATTCATTAACACTCAAATCTTTCAATATTTCCTATAAAGACCCATATTTTTAAAGACTTTAAGCATGGTGTTCAGAACTTAGCATGATACTCATATATTATCATTTACCACGTTAAATTTCTTAAAAAATATTTTTTATTTGGAAAAAAATTATCAAAGCTAAACACTCATTTATAATTATATCATGGTAAATGGGATTAACTATATCACATTGTAAGCCTTAGGAAAGGATAGATTTGAATTAGTCTATGTGGGAATTGAACCCACACTTATGTGCGTAGACACATCGCTCTACCATTTGAGCTAATAGACTTCAAATTTTTCATAACGGTCTATTATCATCTATAATAACTAAACATGAAAAAAAGATATCTCTTCTCTGCGACTTTGAGCCCTCCTTGTAATCAAATGCCTTTGAAATCTCATCATGAACATGTAATTTTTGCTAATATATTCGGTCAAAATATGACATTCAAGCAACAAGAAAAAAATAATCACGAGCATATAATTTTTGTTTGTTTCATTTGCTTCTCAAAATAATCAATTCCACCCAGAAAACAAAAATAGCATCAACAATCATCCAAACTCATAAAGGCTTCACCTGTAATCTCATCAAGCAGAACAAAATTGTTGAAATAGGTTGCAAGTTGTAATCAACTAATCAAGCTGTTAGATTGCAGTTAGGATCTAATGGCTCTTAGTTGACCACGTTACCTTGTAACCGAGTTAAATACCTCTTTCATGTGTTCATTGTAACTCAGATTTTAGTTTACAGAATGCAAGATTCAGTTGCTCTACTCGTTTGTGATCTGTGATTGTGTTCTTCACTTGCGTTGTGTGGAATTAAGCTTGATTTCCATCTTATTCAAGCATCATTCATCATCATGGTATCAGAGCTTCACGTTTGTGATCAGTGATTTGCTCTACTCGTTTCCGCGATTCTGATTTGGTTTCCTAAGCTTCGTTCTTGCATCCATGGTGACTCCAAATGGCGAGAGAACTGGAGAATGTCGACGAGGTGAAGGAATTACTGCTGCAGACTTGCAAAGCCTGATGTTCATCCATCCATCGGACAATTCGAGTCTAGTACTGTCCACAATCCAGCTTACAGGGGACAATTACAGACGATGGAGGAGGTCGATGTTGAAGACCCTCTCCGTGAAGAACAAGGTATGGATTCTTGGCGACTCCATTGCTAGAACTGATGAGAATCTTATGCAATGGAATAGATGCAATGATATTGTGTGTTCATGGATCTTGAACATGGTTTCAAAACAAATCTACAATTCAATTGATGAATATGAAACTGCATCTGAAATGTGGAAAGATCTGGAAAAGAGTTATGGTCAAAAGAATGGACCATTGATCTATCAAATTAAGAAGCAGATTTTTTATTGTGAGCAAGGAAATGCTCAATCGACTGAATATTTCACACAACTTTTAAGGTTATTTGTGACAATTGGCTCCAATCTCTAGTCCTATTGTCTGCAAATGTGGGGGTTGTGTATGTGATCTGCAGAAGCAACAAGAAGAGGCTGATGAGGAGGCAAAGCTCATGAAATTCCTCATGGGACTCAATGAGAAATATGACAATGACAGACGTCAGATCTTACTCACTGTCCCCTTGCCGAATTTTAGCACAGCTCATTCTCTATTGCAGCAGGGTGATCTGGGCAGGAAACCCTTGAAAATTGGACAATCTGAAAGCACTGCTCTTATGGCTAACAATTCAAGTGATTCAAAGGCTAGAAAGGAGCGTTGTGGCCATTACAATGACAATCACAAGATGGAGAAATGTTGGGAGTTGATAGGTTATCCCGAGTGGCATTCCAAAAGAAAAGACAAGCGAGCTAGGTAAAGGACAAAAATACAGTGATCAGAAATATGGTGAACAGAAGAAAGAGTTCAATAAATATGGAGATCAGAAGGGATATCACAAAGCAAATGCAGTTGGCTCCTCACCCTCATCTCATGGATTATTGGGGTCATCTCCTCACAGCAGTGGTGAAAGATTTGCTCAACTTTCACCTGATCATATGCAACTGGTGAACAATTTCATCTCATTTCTTGAGTTCATAACCCACTTGATCTTGATCCATTCAATTTTGTGGATTTTGAAACCTCTGTATCACCTGAACCTACTGAAGTCATTCAGAGACATTCCTCTCGAGTTCATAACCCACCTGTATGGATGAAGGACTATGTAAACATGGCCTCCATGGAGACATCAAATGCATGGTCTGATTCTAGCAAGGTTATTTCCTTATATCCCATTACCTCTCTTATGTGTTATTCTTCCATCTCTTCATCTTATCATGCTTTTATTCACAATGTTGTGTTCCACAAAGAACCCTCTTCCATTCATGAGGCCATACACAATCCTGATTGGTGTGATGCCATGGTAGTGGAATTGAATGCCCTTGAAAGTAATGAAACTTGGACAATTCAAGCTCAAGTTTAGATCAATCTGTGGTTACATGTAAATGGCTATTCAAGCTCAAGTTTAGAACTGATGGATCTCTTTTGAGAGACACAAGGCAAGGCTTGTGGCTCGAGGTTTCTCTCAGATTGAAGAACTGGATTATTTCGAGACATTTGCTCCAGTTGAAAGACTTGTGACTGCTAGAACCCTCCTTGTTGTGGTTTCTACTAAGGGTTGGCACACTGTCTCAACAATGCCTTCCTCCATGGTGAGCTTGAGGAGGAGGTGTTTATGGCTCTACTTCCTGAATATCACAGAATTTAAGGCTCTTCAAAGGCAAAAGCTTAATCTTGATGCTTGTGCTCAGGAGGAGTGTGGTATAGATGATCACAAGATCAAGATGGTATGCAAGCTGAACAAATCTTTATATGGTTTGAAGCAGGCTCCAAGGCAGTGGTTCACCAAGTTTGCCCAAGTGATAAAGCTGGCCAAGTTTGTTCAATCAGAGGATGATCATGCTTTGTTCAATAAACAAGATGGGAATACATTTACAGCTTTGCTAGTGTATATTGATGATATGATCATCAAATGAAATAGCCAGGATGAGATAAGTAAAGGAGCATCTGCACAAGCATTTTCAGATCAAGGACTTGGGGAATACTAGGTACTTCCTGGGAATAGAAGTTGATAGAAATAAAAAAGGGATATGGCTGAATCAAAGGAAATATGCCATAGAATTACTAGAGGAAGCTAGAATGGAGAATGCAAAGCCACTTTCCACACCTCTAGATGTGCATTGCAAACTGACTAGTGAAGGAGAGGCATTTGATAAGCCAAAATTGTACATGAGGGTATGGGAAATTGATTTACCTAACTGTTACAAGGCCAGATATTACATATTCAGTGCACATCCTAAGTCAGTTTATGCAAAATCCAACCACAGTGCATTCGCAAGTTGTGAAGCATCTGTTGAGGTACATCAAGCAAGCTCCAGGTCAGGGAATCTTTCTTCCAAGCAAATCTGACTTGAAGCTCAGAGGATTCTGTGATGCAGATTGGCAAGCTTGCCCTATGACACGAAAATCTCTCACTGGATATTGCTTCTTGTTGGGTGATGCTTTGATATCATGGAGAACTAAAAAGCAATCATTTGTTGCCATGTCTACTGCAGAAGCAGAATATAGAGCAATGGCTATGACATGTTGTGAGTTAATCTAGTTGGTAAGGGTGCTCAAGGATTTGAGAATTGAGCAACCTCAAGTTGTGGAGCTGTACTGTGACAATCAAGCAGCACTGCACATTTCCAGAAATCCAATATTAACTAATATATTATTATAAGAACACTATAAGTGTGTGTTTTAAAGAAAAATCATATAAGTAAATAATAATTATTGAATGCTATAAGAACAAGTTTTGAGAAAAACTCATATAGAAACTAGTAAGTGTTCAATAAAACTTCATATTATCTACTAAATTTTCTTATAATAATACTATAAATGTGTGTTTTGAGAAAAAAATCATATAAGTAACTAATCACTGTTGGATAAAACCTTATATTAACTAATATATTGTTATAAGAATACTATTAGTGTGTTTTAAGGAAAAATCATATAAGTAACTACTAATTAGGAAAAATAAGATAGAGAGAGAACGAGAGAAATTGGCCACATAAATCTAACCACAATGACTCCTTAAAATTAGGATATTTTTCCGAGCAAAAAAAAAGTTATGATATTATGTAAAATATGACAAATTACGGGTGTTAGTTGCAATTACCCTTAAATATTGGGATATTAGGGGAATATATAGTGGGTAGTTAACACCTCCCTCATTAATAGTCTACGGTCCCACATAATTATTTTTTTATTTTTTTATTTATTTTAAAAAAAGGGAGGGTACCGGTAGTAAACGAAGTTTTGTCCAAGGAGGTTATGAGCAGCAAACATAAATCATCACCACATGAAAGCATCGATAAGAGGAATGTCACTGACATTGTAAGAGACAAATAGGTAAATGGCCAACAATGATATCATTATCAAATTTATTATATTTTGTAGTTTTGTTTTGATTTGTTTGGACTGATAAGGATCTAGCCATCAATAGCTAAGAAAAATCTTTGAAGAATGTTATAATATACATCATCTAAGGAAAAAAAAAGGCGTATTTGCATAATGTTTTTTTAATTGTTATACAACTATATACATATACAAAAACTTATGCATAGGTGTATAAACTCATGCATAGAAACCTACGTGACCGCATGTGGTTAGTTCTGAAAAAAATTTCTCCCGTAAAAAAATTGTTAAAATAATATGTTGACAACAGTCATCATAAATCATAATCTATCTATATATATTTTAGTTGATTAAATATAATATATATATATATATATATATATATATATATATATATTATTTTGGTAATTTCAATACAACTAAAAGATATTTCTCGAGACAAACATATGATATAGATATAAATTTATTCATTAAAAACTTAGCAAACAAGGTAATTAATCTATCCATTATATATCATATTATATTCAATTAATGTTCTTCATTTATTTGTAAGCTAAAATTTATAATATAATTATTGATAAATAGTTCATAAATTAAATACTTGATGGAGTAACTAACACTTTTTAAAGATAAAATTCAATTGTTAGATTATTTATATTTGATAAGTGCAATTTTATTTATATCTAGATTATTTTTCGGAAGAAGGATCTATTTATATTTTGGTTACTTTTTTTTATATCAAAATCTATCTAATCATAAATTAATTTAATTATATTATAATATTATAGTTCATATTAATTTAGATAATAAAGAACACGCTAAAATTACTAGTTGGAAAAAAACCTAAAAAATATTAAAATAAATTTATGGGACAGAAAACTAGTAAAAAAAAAAATCATAATTAAGAAAGTATTGGATTTATTAGTGGTAGGGTTTTCCCCCTTAATTTGTTAAGAAAAAGTTACAGTACAGTTTGTTAAAAAAAATTAAAATTTTGACAAAAGATTTTTTAAGCAATTAAAAAAAAGAAAAATTTGGACTTTGCCAGTAGAAAAAATAATAATAATAACAACTTTAAGAAAACTATATATTGTATTATATATTAACAATATGATAAATAAAATGTCAATGTAAATAGTAAAAGATAATATTAATTTTATGTCATTTGATAGATCTATTGAAGAATATATTAATTTTATGTCCGTAGAATATTAACTTTAAGAACAATTTGGACTTTGTCTGTAGAATATTAATTTTATGTCAATGTAATTAGTAAAAGAGAATGTTCAGACGGAGGCATTTTTGTTGATCTAATATCTACAATAGGTTGGCGACTATGCTCTCAATGACATGAATGAATTGAGATATTGTAAAACGCATATGGTTGGTTATTTCACAAATATATATTGGTTTTGTTTAGTTTCATTTTCCCTCAATAACATGAACAGAGAAACAATATTTTAAAACGCATTCTGAAAAATAAAATATAGCCGGCAAAAATTAGTGAGGTGAGCGTTACCCAGAAAAGAATTAAAAAAAAAAAGAGAGAGAGGCTGAAGAAAGCACACCTGCATGCATATATGCATCACACACCACCTGAACCAAAGAAAGCTTATCATATTATGCCTTCCCAAACTTCCATGGCTTTCTTCACCTCCTTTGGTATGTAAACAACTCTCTATTTCATCAATCACTTATTTCTCTCTTCTAGAATATGAGTATATTTGTAATGTACCCCAACGATGACCCGACTTGAAAATCTGGCATCAATGCATCATGAATTCATGATGTAGTGTCATAATCATAAGAAAAAGCCATGTCTTCTAAGTTCTAACATTCTAGTTCTTGTTTCCATCCTATGACGATAAATGCAGCGACGTACCTGGGGATCTGTGGAGGTGAACTGGATTTGAGCGCTCCTTGCACCCAAAGAGCTGTAATAGATGCCATAAATTTATTCTTCCTATTGGTTTTCTACCTTCTTTTGGCTTCAAATTGCATCAGCAAAAAGCATAGCGAAAACCATGCCAGGAGAAGTGGGGCACTTGTGCTGGTTTCCGTCTCTTGTATTGTGATAAGCACCACTTACTTCGGTGCTTGTTTTTGGTGTCTCATAGCTCAAAAGGAGGAGGATAAGCCGGTTATCTGGATAGATTTTGCCGTAAGAGGATCGATTTGGGTCTCTCTAGGAGCGTCTTCGCTAACACAACGAGTAAAATCAGTCAGAATTTACAGCTCTCTATGGTGGGTATCTTCATTTCTACTTGTCTCGGTTTTGAATATCAACATACTTGTCACAAAGCAAGAGTTAAAGGTCATTGACATCTTAGCGTGGCCCGTGAATCTCTTCCTCCTCATATGTGCTTTCAAGAATCTGGGTCAAGCTTTTATTCAATATAGAGATGATAAGATACTTGAAGAACCTTTGCTGTCGAAGAAGGCGGAAAAAGAAACACAAGGGGAACAGGCAAAACCTAGTTTCTTCAGCTGGTTGACATTTTCTTGGATCAATCCTCTACTTCGCCTGGGTTATGCAAAGCCCTTGGTCCTTGAAGACGTACCATACCTTTTCCCGGAAGATGAGGCGAGTTTAGCATACCAACGATTTAAAGATGCATGGGAAAGTGTGATGAGCGAGGAAGGTTCAGGAGGTAAAGGAAAGTTGGTTATCAAGGTCCTAGCGAAGGTGTACATGAAAGAGATGGTATGCATAGGAATAGGCGCATTTGTCAAGACCCTAACTGCCATTGCTTCACCTATTCTGCTCTACGCCTTTGTCGAAAACTCAAACTCAAACACCAAGCAGGAGAATCCGAACAAAGGTCTCTTCTTGTTTGGATGTTTGATCATGGTCAAGGTGGCCGAGTCTATGTCACAAAGGCACTGGTTTTTCCAGGCGAGGAGGACAGGGATGAGGATAAGATCTGCTCTCATGGTAGCAGTGTATCAGAAGCAGCTCAAGCTCTCGAACTTGGGAAGGAGAAGACACTCGACGGGTGAGATAGTGAATTACATGGCAGTGGACGCTTATCGGATGGGTGAGTTTCCATGGTGGTTTCACACCGGATGGACAATGGTTGCTCAACTCTTTGTGTCTATTGGGGTACTCTATGGGGTCATGGGCATCGGTACTCTTCCAGGCTTGGTCCCGCTATTTATATTCTGTTTACTGAACACGCCGTTTGCAAAACTACTTCAAAAGCACCAGACAGAGTTCATGAAAGCACAGGATGAGCGGCTCAGGGCCACCTCTGAGATCCTGAACAACATGAAGGTCATAAAGTTGCAGTCCTGGGAAGAAAAGTTCAAGGGTGTGATCGAAACCTACAGAGCAGAGGAGTTCAAACATCTTGCTGGATCACAGTACACAAAGGCAGCAGGCACTCCAATCTTCTGGATGTGCCCCACAATAATATCTTCAACTATTTTTCTAGGTTGTATCATTTTGCACAGCGCACCTCTGGATGCAGTCACCATTTTCACAGTCCTAGCAACTTTGAGATCCATGTCGGAGCCTGTGAGGATGATACCTGAGGCTATTTCTGCATTGATCCAGGTCATGGTCTCCTTTGACAGGATCGGCACCTTCTTGCTTGACGATGAGCTGAGAACTCAAGGGACAAGGAAGTTAACATCTGAAAATACAGAGAGTTGTATAATGATAGACCAAGGCAACTTCAGTTGGGATCAAGAATCAACCACAATAACGCTACGAAATATAAATTTGGAGGTGAAGAAAGGGCAGAAAGTTGCAGTTTGTGGACCAGTTGGTGCAGGAAAATCATCACTCTTGTTTGCCATTCTCAAAGAAATACCCACAGTTTCAGGAAGTGTAAGCTGGAGTATAACTATCTATTACACTTCATCAAAAGGAAAAAAAAATCATCTTTTACATTCATAGGAACTATAATTTTAACTTTTCTTGCTCACTAACTACTTGATTTCTAGGTGGATGCATATGGTTCGATTGCCTATGTAGCTCAGACATCTTGGATCCAAAGTGGAACAATACGCAGTAACATACTTTATGGGAAGCCAATGGATCAGGCCAGATATGAGCAAGCGATAAAGTCAAGTGCATTAGATAAGGATATCAACAGTTTCAGCCACGGTGATCTCACTGAGATAGGTCAAAGAGGAATCAACATGAGTGGAGGTCAGAAACAAAGGATTCAACTTGCTCGCGCTGTCTATAATGACGCTGATGTCTATCTCCTTGATGATCCCTTCAGTGCAGTAGATGCACATACAGCAGCAACATTATTCAATGTAAAACCCACAATATTCTAAGCGTTAATGATTACTGCATAGGATTAACATTCTCGCACCTCTTTTCCGGATGCTTCCTCTTTCTCAGTTAAGTTTCTAAATTGCAGGATTGTGTCATGGCTGCCCTAGATGACAAAACCGTGATTCTTGTTACTCATCAAGTGGAATTTCTATCTGCAGTTGATAAAATTTTGGTATGAAATTAGTAGACTGCCTTTCTGACAAATAATAACATAAGATGGAAGATTTATGTGGCATCATTACATGATAGGTTATGGAAGATGGACAAATTAAGCAATGTGGAAGGTATCAGGAGCTATTGATGGCTGGGACTGCCTTTAACCAGCTTGTGAATGCCCATAAAGACGCCATAACAATAACTGACCCCCAAGGTACTGAGATCATGGGTGAACCTTACAATGGGGAAATCAGTCAACTTGTTGAAGATAATAGCTCAAATGGTTTTGATGAAAAAGGTGAGATCTCTACAGAGAAAGGACTACTAGCACAGCTTACAGAGGAAGAGGAGATGGGGATCGGTGATGTTGGGTGGAAGCCATTCTTTGATTACATTCTTATATCTAAAGGGATTCCTTCTCTATGCTTTGCAACATTAGCACAATGTGCATTTGTTATCCTGCAGACAGCCTCAACCTACTGGCTGGCATTGACAATCCAGATTCCTAATATCAGCAGTGCAGCTGTAATTGGTACTTATGCTGGGATTTCAGCTCTCAGCACATTTTTTGTATACCTTAGGTCCTTCTTTGCAGCTGTTCTTGGATTGAAAGCATCAAAAGCTTTCTTCTCTGGTCTCAATAACTCTATATTCAAAGCTCCAATGCTATTCTTTGACTCCACCCCCATTGGGCGGATCTTCACTAGGGTAATGATCACAACTCTGTCCTTGTTAATCATAGTAGCTTTCATCGATGTACCCTTTCAGGTGGTTAGCTATCCAACTTCTTCAACATTTAATGTTAGCCGACTTTGCAGGCTTCATCTGACATGAGTATTGTGGACAATGATATATCCTTTTCCATCGTTCTTGCCCTAGCCCCTGCAATTGAGCTGGTAGGAACGATTGCAGTCATGGCCTCAGTAACTTGGCAGATTCTGATTATGTTTATAATCACCACTGTAGCTTCAAACTATGTTCAGGTAGCAGAAGATCATTTCACTCCTTTAATGCAGTAAACTCTCCACTGATTATCTAATCCTTCTTTGCAAGTCGTTGCTTGTGTACTTGCTTCCAGCGGTATTATCTGGCTTCAGCAAGAGAAATAGTAAGGATCAATGGGACAACAAAAGCGCCTGTTATGAACTACGCAGCTGAGACATCACTTGGTGTGACCACCATTAGAGCTTTCAATATGGTCGATAGATTCTTTCGCAATTACTTACAACTTGTAGACACAGATGCAAAACTTTTCTTCTACACCAATGCTTCCACGGAGTGGCTAATTATACGTATAGAAGCACTTCAAAACATTACACTCTTCACAGCTACATTTTTACTGCTCTTACTTCCCAAGGGTTACACAGCTTCAGGTACATATTCAACCCCCTTTTTTTCACATATGTGCACAATTGATCTTGCGAGCGTCTTTTTTCTATAAATATTGAAAAAATATCAACAGGCTTTTCAACTCCTCCTGCAGGACTTGTTGGCCTTTCCCTTTCCTATGCCCTTACATTGACGGGGACTCAAGTGTTCATGACAAGGTGGTATTGCAACTTAACAAACTCCATAATTTCAGTAGAAAGAATCAAACAATTCATGCACATCCATCCAGAGCCCTCGGCAATCATCAATGAGAACAGGCCACCGCCAACATGGCCTAACAAGGGCAGAATTGCATTACAAGATCTGAAGGTAACCGTAGCACTTGGAATGATGCACCTATAAATAATCATCACAATAGTGTAAAGCTTAAGACATCATACATTGGTCTTCTCATTGATTGCTTATTGCCAGATACGATACCGATCAAATACACCCCTTGTTCTCAAGGGCATCACTTGCACCTTTCATGAAGGGACTCGAGTAGGAGTTGTTGGAAGGACAGGGAGTGGCAAAACCACACTTATAAGTGCTTTGTTCCGACTAGTAGAACCAGAAAGTGGCAGGATTCTTATAGATGGGATTGACATTTGTTCTGTTGGTCTCAAGGATATAAGGACTAAACTCAGCATCATCCCCCAGGAGCCAACACTGTTCAGAGGCAGTGTACGAACAAACTTAGACCCTCTCGGCATCTTCTCTGATCATGAGATATGGGAGGTCAGTTATGTCAGTCAAGCGTCCATAAGCTCTTGAATAAATTCCAAGTATCACCTTGGAAATCCTTCATACATACATGTATTCTGTCTTTTTATTTTTTAGGCACTGGAGAAGTGTCAACTTAAGTCAACAATCAGTAATCTACCAAAGCAACTAGACTCATCAGGTCAGATTAGTCAACAAACAGAAAGTGCATGTGCATTCATATACATGCTTATGCTCATTCAAAAGCATAAATCTTCCTAATATTCTATTTGCAATGACAGTGAGCGACGAAGGTGAAAACTGGAGCACTGGGCAGAGACAACTCTTCTGTTTAGGCAGAGTACTCCTGAAGAGAAACAGAATTCTAGTGCTAGATGAAGCTACGGCCTCAATTGACTCAAAAACAGACGCTATTCTTCAGAAGATAATCAGAGAGGAATTCTCCAACTGCACTGTTATAACAGTGGCTCACAGAGTGCCAACTGTTATAGATAGCAACATGGTCATGGTCCTCTCTTTTGGTATGCACTCCATGATATGAAAAGGCAACATCTTGATCAGAGTTATTTGATTCTAACATTGCATGCTTTGAAAAGGCAACATCTTGATCAGAGTTATTTGATTCCTTGTACAAAACATTTATTTCCATAATTAGAATTTGCTTTCTCCCACCTCAACATGTGACACTACTGGGTATAAAGAATGGAACTAATTATACGATTTTCATGATTGATTATTGCAGGGCAGCTCATGGAGTATGATGAGCCTGCGACTCTTATGCAGACAAATTCCGCGTTTTCTAAGCTTGTAAGGGAATACTGGTCCAGCTGCCGAAGAAGCTCCAACAAGAACCTCAACCTCTAGACTCATCGGTGACAATAACAAGGACTTGTATAAATTTTATTGTTTGTTTTATAATAAATTCCACAAAGTCCACTTTAATGTTCATTTTCTTAATGAGCATGGATTGAAGGCCATTGATGTTTAACTTTTATGTTTATTGCTTCTTTTCTGCTTTCATCTTTGTTTGTTTACGCTCTCTCTACTTTGCCTTGTTTGTCTCCTTTGCCTAGTTCTCCCTCACTCTTTATTCGTCTATCATACACTTGTATCTAGATCTCTAGGAAACACTCTCTCGGTCAAACCGGGGAAAGGGTGCATACAGCTGACCCCCCAACCCCTGCTTCATTGTGGGATATACAGGGTTGTTCTTGTTGTTGTGAGGTTCAACTCAAGCAAATGTACCTTCCAAATTCACTAACCATAAAAAACTATGCCAGAGAGCTGTCATTCTAATGAATTTGATAAACTTGCGGTACAAAAGTGGAAACAGCAGGTTCTGGAGAGAGCTTCTGGAAAGATCAAGAAGATGGTTTTATAGAATCCATTTGAAGTTCTGGAAAGATCAGTGACAACATGATTAACACAGGCACAGAAGATTTGTTGAGAACAACTAATAAAATATTGAAATAGGACAAACAGAAGTGATAAATAAAAATTGCTACCAACTTGTAGAGAACTGTTCCATGTTTTTTAATGAACAAGATTCTTGTGAAATGTAACAAGACACATGAAGATGCCATGGGCCTCCCAGGGGAACTCATATGAAAGAAAATAATAATACTAATGAACATGGTTTTTTAGACTAATTTCAGCTTCTAATACCAACTTGCATGTCAACTTGGATTACAGGTTGGTGTGCAATCTGGTCAGATTAGCTACTTATATTTCATGTTAACATCACTTATCATATTGGGAGAAGGAAACCCATGATGCTGTCCTTAAAACAGCACGAAAAGATACTTTTTATTTCATAATTATCCAGGCCCATTCTGTGGGTCCACGAAAGGATACTTTGATTGGAGAAAAATGCTCTCTCCCAAATGAAAAATGACATGAAATGATGTGATAGATTATGACTACAAGAATACTGCTGGAAATATTATAGAATCTTATCTGACTCAGAGCCAGCTGCTTCCTCTAACATACAAGCACCAAGTACAAAGTACCAACATCGATGACGGATACAAGTGTATTGTATGAATTCAAAGTTGAGCGACTATTTTATCATTGTGTCATAATTTTAAGAGGAAGATATATATGGTTAAGCTAAGATGGAATTTCAAGCAGTTGTCATGCAGTTGTCATATGAGTTTTGGTTCTTTTGGATAATAAAACCTAAGCTGTTTATTTGGTCCAGTGTGGTGTTTCTTCCTGATGGTAATGACTTCCTACTAATATACAAAATCGCGATTCTGTTATTCTAGGCCTGTTTTCAGGAGAACCTCGAAAGGCGAATTGGAACTTAGACTCTTAAAGTAACTCATAACTTAGTTTAATCCACAACTTGATGAGTGAGACCACTTCTCTTCCCAATATGAGATAAAACCAGCATCTCCCTCATAGGACAACTAATAGAACAGCCAATTGCAAACTGTACTCCTCGAGAACTCAATAAATAAACATTTTATCACATGCCGACTTCCCCTTATGACTCCACATCCTCCGAAAAACTTTCTTCATCCTCCACTTCTTTCTATTCTTTCTTCCACAGCTCTCTCCTCCTCTCAACTAAGATATCTGTTCAGACCAACAGATTCTGTCCAAAACACAAACGCAATCATTGAGCGTGCGTTGTTTATGCGTAAAGCCAGATGGTTTCACAAACTCTATCACCAGACGAACACACTGAGCTACAGCCAATCATCCAAAAATATCACACATTCGAGACATCCGCAAACACATGTACATCCCTACTCGCCCAACGCATCAACGCCCCGCTAAGGGATGTCTGGCCTTATGTCCGTGCTTTCGACAACCCTCAGGTGTACAAGCACTTCATTAAAAGCTGTACAATGACAGGTGATGGTGGAGTAGGGAGTATTAGAGAGGTCTCAGTCATATCAGGCATCCCAGCCTCAACCAGCACAGAGAGGTTAGAGATTTTAGATGATGAAAACCACATCATAAGCTTCAGGATCCTTGGAGGAGAGCACAGGCTACAGAACTATTGCTCGGTCACATCAGTCAATGAGCTCACTAGCAATCAAGGGAACACATACTCCATTGTTTTAGAATCCTACATAGTCACAATACCAGAGGGGAACACGGCAGAGGATACCAAGATGTTTGCTGATACAGTGGTCAGGCTCAACCTTCAGAAGCTATGTGAAATATCAACAAGTTCATCTACAGAATCTAGCTAAGGAAAGGGGGGTGGGGGTATAATTCCGATGTTCGGAGGCCACGAAGGTAATGATAAAACCTCAACCTGTGATGGCTGCAAAACTGTGGGCTTGCTTGTACTAAACAACTGCTGGTATTGAGCTTTCTAAATTGGCGTCTTTGTTGCTACTTGTAAGTTGGACTTTTCCCTCTACTTTATTTTAAAGATTGGGGGTTGTTTTTTAGTTTACTGGCTTGAAGGATACATCATATGCATACATAATCCAAACAATACTAAAAATATATTTCACATGATGACAAGGAATATGCATTATGAATATATGGATAATAGTATTTCTTTGCCTGAGAAAAGATGTATCTACAATCTTCTTGAGTAATTTCCATATTTGAGAAATGATCCCTGAAAGCATGGTATTTCTAAGATATAGGACAAATCCATTACTCTTTTGCAATTGGATGAGTTTTCATTCGATAAGTTTTTCACTTCTATGCTTCCTTTATTTTTACTGAAATACATAAACGAATGTAATCCTGATAGCTCTTGTTCATAATTACAGCCTAAAACGAATGGGAGATAAAATTGTGTAAATTCTGGCTGCAGTACTTGTTGGCAAAATGGTGATACGAGGCTTGATTACCTTAATGTATTTAATAATCCAGAAAAGGTCATGCTGGCACCTGATAAATTAAATTTAATTACTTGACATTAGCTCTAATAACTTAATATAAGAGTATCAACACTAAATTAAATTTAATTACTTGACACCTGATAAATTTGTTTGATTGATAATACCAGATGTATCAGTTAACAGTGAGCAGCCTTAGAAGACCATGAAAAGGTCAAAGGAATGACAAATGTGAACAAAATTTCTATAAAAAAAATGACAAGTCAATATGCCTATGCGCCAATAAATCAACACTATCACAACAAAATCCACGGAGTTACATGGCATAATTACATGTATGATGAAAATTCAAGAGAGCAGAGAAATAAATCACAGAGTTATCCTAAGTTTAGTTCTTTTTCCTCCTCTGTCCTACATGAGGCTAGTTGGCTAAATAATTAAGGAACTTGCAAAAATCACCTAAAAAAACCCCCCACAAGGCTGCCACTCAATTCAGTTTGGGGAGACAGGGACATGTGCAACCTTACACTTAGAACCACAATTGCAGATGTACCATTTCTTGACTGACAAGTACGAATAATTATGTGAAATATGTCATAAAATGTCAACAAGTTGCAAAACCTCATAACTAGGAGAGCAAACATCATAGTCACAAACTCTTTTAAGGAGCTGAAAATGAAAAGTCTGCTTACAAAAAGAAATAGCTTTCTTCTTGCAAAAGTTATAATTAAGCTTTACACCTTGTGTTTGATTTGCTAAGAATAAATTTGCCCTTGCTTAATCTGTCCTTAACTTTCAAGTGTTTACCATATAAACTGGATTTTTTACTCTAAGCATCTACACGAGCATCGGGCATAGAAAAATCATGAAGATTTGTAATGCACAGTGTTTTAAAAAGCTAGAGGCAAACACAAGGCAACGGGCATACATGTAGCTTAAGCGGGCTTTAAAGCCTGCTTAATATAAGTCTAACAATAGAAGCATCACAAAGTACTAAATACAAGTCTAACAAAGTAACAATAGAAGATTAAAGAATAGAAAGAAATCAGGCTGAATGGGAAGGATGGATGGTTAGGGAGTGGGTCAAGCAAAATCATCAATGTCATTTGCATCATCTTCTTCCTCAATGTCTAGAAATGGAGCGAAGTCCCCATCACCATAATCCAAAGACTTGTATCCAAATAAAAGAAAGGGAGAATAGGAGGCAGGGCTGACCATTTATGATACAAAAAGATGCTCACATCTTAAAAAAAAATTCAACACAATATTTTCCAAGTTCAAAAAAAAGATATGGAAAGATTGTATCCAAATAAAAGAAAGATTGTAATATATCATAATCAACCGAAGTAAGGAGGAAAAAAAAAGCCCATCGCTTTGAGCTTTTCTGCGCATGTAGTTTAAGCTGCGCTTGGGCGTTTGGGTGGGTTTTTCCACCCTTGATGCGCCTTGACCAAGGTAGGCGGTGGCATGTGCGCCTTGGACTTAAGCAAGCTTAAGCGCACATGGGCTTGGCTTTTTTAAACACGGGTAAAGCAACAGAAAAACCTGAGAAAATCCTTTAGTTACAGAGAAGAATATCACCTGTTACACGGTCATTCATTTTTGGCAACTTCTTCAAGCAAATTCATAAAAATACCTGTACATCAAAGTCAATGGTAAGATGAAGACTATTGAAGATATTATGCTGTTTAATGCATAACAGTGGAATTTCCAAATTGACACATAGCTTAATAAATTCTAAACAGATTTGCTTATGAGACACCAATGCTTTGCTCTTCTAAAGAGAAGGATCCTACTTAATTTTCCTTTTTTTATTTGGGATGATTGGATTTCAAATAATTTTCCCTTCAATTCAATGCTATGGTGTGTTTGGTCAAGTGTCCAGTCACATACTCATATTGCCAAGCCTCATATTGACACATTATTGCCTCATCTGTTATATTATTAGGCCTTATCAGACATCCTTATCGACAATTGGTTCACACTAAGCACGCCATATACCAAGCACAACTCCAGATATTTCCAATCTTTACTGTTTTCATCATCAACCAAATCCCCATTATGTATGTCAAATAAGTAACATCTAGGTTCAAGATGATAAGATCCACAGAGGAAAACCTAGATCAGAAGTCATCTGCCAGAATCATCCACATCGCTAACAATTAAATTTTTTTCCCAAATGCTCAGGAAACCTTGAATGTCAATGTCCCACAACCGGACTCAATTCCATGCACCCAAACGCAAAATGCCAAAATACCATACATAATCAATTGTCCGATTCAGAATATTTAAATCAACAAGACACAAAAGTGAAGTCCTTGGATCACGCCATATAATCAACTGACAGTTTTTAATATCGAAATTCTGACGATGTCGACAGATTATTAAAGTGTTTGATTTGAATCATCCTTGCGGCAAAACAAATAATAGGATTAAAAAAAAAGAAGAAAAACGAAATCCAACTGTTCCATGAATGACGAACAAGGATAAAGCGGAAATCCTGTAAAATTTAAAAGTAAAGACAAAGTTTTGAAAAGGGATGACCTACTCGTGGCAAAAATCGCGCGAGTCGCTGCGGAAGAAGATGGGGAGAGCAGATGAAGGGAAAACCCTAGCGGGATGAGAGCACATGCAAATGCAGAGGTCCCATTCCGAATGTATGATGCCCAATTTCCGTGTAGGCAAGGGTCGGTCCCCACTCGCATTTTGCCTATTTTTCCTGATCTATTCCCTGGTTTTTTTTTTATTAGGAAATAATGTGAGGCTGGACAAATTTGGACCTGCAGTGCAGGCCGACAAGTCGGCAGACGGAGACCGTCAAAAAAAGAAAACATACAACGAAGGTGCAAGAAACAAGTACAGAAGCTCTACAAAGAGAAACAAGCCTAACTAAATCGGACGAGATGCGGACGTAGACGAACGAACGAAGCCAAGCGCTACCAACAACAACACCGCAGACCAGCGGTACATCAGAAGACACATGTGGGCAGTGAAGACGAACCTCCAAGGAACCAGCCTTCCGGGAAAAAGAGACGCCTCGATGCACACTGCCACGACCCCAGCCTAACCCGACTCCGAACAGCCAGAACCTCATCAACCGAAGAAGAAAAGTCAGTCCCCCCAAACCGCAGAGCAACACCACCTGAATCGAAACGCACCATAAACCCGAGCGGGAGATAAACTAGCCCAATCCGGAAATTATTTAACTATATATAAAAACGTATATATAGAAAATTTTAATGGTAATTTTATATTTTTATTTCCCATAATTTCGGGCTGCCTGCCTTGGGCCCAAAGACACAGCCCGAACAAGCCAAAGAGAAACAGGCCCGAGACAACACCATGGCACCGGAGAGCCCGTCGGAAGACAGGTCGCCAGCACGCCAACCCACCAGAAGAAAGGAAGGGGTTTGATAATAGCCCCAAACGAAGGCAGCAAACGACGCAACCGGCAAGAATCGACCACAGCGACCACCCCGTCGGAACCACCCGGAAGCCGACCACCCAAGCCGGAGCAAGGCAGGACGGAAACGGTGAGGAAGAGGACGGCAGGGGAGAGGAGACTAATCCACACCAGGAACACAGCCCCAAACCACCAAGGGATCCAATAGAAGAAAGGAAAGGGGATTCAATCAACACCAGTAGAAGTGTAGTTCATTCTCAATTAGGAGCAAAATTAGGGAGAGGGAGGGCTACAAAGCAATAGCCCCAAACTGAAAGTAGGAGCCAACGACTGCAAGGGTAAGCTAGGGGAACACCCACCAGCCCGACGACGAAGACAACGGGGGAGAAGGAGACCAATCGCCAAAAATGGAGGCCGGCCAACTGAAAACGGGAAGAACAGACCCCCAAAATTGATCCGAAAGGACCAATTGCAACCCAAACAACGAGATTGGAAGCGGATTAGGCGAATTAGGTTGAGGAATAAGGACTTCACATGGAGAATTTGGCGGCGCGTGAGCAGCCGCCAAGCGTGTACACCAAACCCATCAGGGGATTCCACCGACAGTAGTCATCGGGTAAGCACACCAGCACAGGGTGGTGGCAACCGGTCGTAACAAGGGCCAAGGAGGCGAAGGGGTGGCTCCCGGAGGAGGAGGTGATGGCTCCCGAAGGAGATTTGGGCTCCCGAAGGAGGTTTAGACTCCCGAAGGAGGAGATATATTAAAGTTTTCAGTTTATTAGTCATGTAGACGTACTTCCTATTCCCTGGGGTTTATCACATTAGGTCATGCACAACCTGACAAGCATATAAATCGTTTTATTTTTTAGGTGAAAAACTAAAATTTTTATAAATTACTACTCCCTCTGTTAATTAAAACTTGTCGTTTACTATTCATGCACGTTTTTTTATAATGATAAAAACTATATAAAATATTAACTTTTTTTTACATTTGTTTTTATAAATTCATACTTAATAGTAATAAGCATGAAATTAGTTTAAAAAATTATTTAAAAAGTTAATATTTTATATAGTTTTTAACACCTAAAAAAGCGTGCGTGAATAGTAAAATGTCATGTTTTAATTAACGTAGGGAGTATTATTTTATTATATTTTTAAAAATTAATTAAAAAATTTAATGTTTTAGCTTCTTTAAAAACGTGTTAAAAAATAAACTGATATCGATATACGGATATCTTGATATCAATACCAAACGACCCATAACTAGTCGTTTTAGATATAGGTATGAAAAAAATGATATGTAAAACATGATGATATGATATGAAAAAATACAGCACGAAAAATATGCTATATGGTTATAATACGACAAGCTAAGAATATCGGATTCCCGTGTCACGTATGGATCACCCTTTTAGGATTATTTATTTTTAATATGTGCGTTTTGGAGGTGATTAGTTTTTAGGGGATGGAGATTTTTTTTTGGTGGAGAGGATGGTGATTATTTTTTGGTGGATAAAATGAAGATTATTTTTTGGGAAATAATTCCGCAAATGTGTTGGTAGATTGATTATTATTTTTCGATAATAGATGTAGGGGGTTTGCCCAAATGTCCATATTTTTCGTCTATTTTACTAATGTATCCACCAACCTATACATATTAGCAAAAAGTCTACCGAGTTGCTGACGTCGAAGTTGCTAACGTTGTTGACGTCGATGCTGCTGACATCAACATTTTTTATGCTAACTTTGTTTGTGCTGACATCAAAATGTTTTATAACTAATATTACTAAAGAATCTGCGGGCATAAAAAAATACGGACGAGAAATTTGCATTCAAGTTTAAAGTATCATAGATGTCAACACCATCATCTATTGCGCGTTAACAAATTAATGAAAATTTATGTCAGCAAATAAATAAATGAAATCAGATTATCGTTCATCATCAATGACATGAGCAACATTTAGAATTGGGAAAAAAATAAAATGAGTTGTAAGACTACAAACCACTTTATCCCGTAAAAAAGTTAAGTTAAAGGACAAATAACATGCACAAAAAATTAGCAACAACAATAGCACTTAGTAGTAGCAGCAACAACTCCTTCGTTCATTCCCGAAGTTCAGAAAAAAGCAGACATAGAGCTCAATTACGCAGCAGAAAAGTGCAGACACCACACAAACATCATCCACATCGAGCTCGGTCGCTCGATCGCGTTCTCGATCCACTCTAGTTTGGATCAGATCTGAATTCGCTTTGTCCAAATTCATTTTGTGTTGCAAATATGTTTGTGTTGTAGATTTGAATTCGCTTCATAGACCAGATCCGACAAGCGAGATTCAAGGCAGATGTGACTATTGTGGCTCTATCTTGCATATGAAAAGCAAGTATCGCACCTTCACCATGGGTTGCTTTTGAAATCGCAGTGGAAGACATGATGTAGTAGAGGTCGGATTGTCGCTTTCGAGAGATCGAACTCAAAATCCTCTTCTTCTTCGCAAGTTTCTGCATCTCCGCCATTATCATTTTCGACTTCGTCGTCCACGAAATCAGCATCGAACGTCGGGGAAATCGGTGGTCTGAACTTCCAAGGTGGCCAATGTGGCAAAAAAATCGGATCCCCAATCGATTTATCCATCTTCTTTGCACTTCACCGATGTCGATTTCCGTGGAAGCCATGGGAGATTCGAGAGGATGAAGCCATGGGAGTCGAGATCTAGATGAATAGATAGGAAGAAAGGAAGGAGAAAGATGGCACCACATATGCTCTGAGATGAATGCCAGCGTCCACAAACTCCACACCACCACCAAATCCCCTCCCACTCTGGACTCTCATCCGCAAAATCACCACAGAAAACAAATCGCTTCTCAACGTCCACACCTATCACTTGTTTGATGCTAGCAAGCATGGAAACTGACTTTCAAAACGGGTTTGAATACTAGGACGCCTACACTATCATCACCAACCTAAAAATGTTATTGTAGACACGGGTAATGATTGAACGATATGAAACTCACAAGGTTATACTGGATAGAAAGCTTATGATGGAAAGCCAATAGGTCCCTATGTGTTTACTGTGATTGGTCTTTTTAGCCGTATGGAGTCACTAGGCACCTCATATGAGTATATGACTAAGAGTTGGCCTATCATCTTGCACTCCTTACATGATGGCTATGCCTCATTCAGGATGAACTACCATATACATGATATTAATAAAAACCTAAACGAACTCCATGGTATGCTCAAATTATTGAGCAAGATACTCCCACTGACAACAAGAAAGAAGTTCTTAATGTCAATAGAGGGAAAGGGTACAAGAAGGTGGCCAAGAACAAGAACAATTTCAATGGGAAAGGCAAGGAAGTTGCAAAGACTTAGGGAGGTGAAATGCAAGGGTGGTTGTGGACCATGATTGTTTCTATCGCAAGGCCAATGGACACTGGAAAAGAAACTGTCACAAATACCTAGAAGACAAGAAGAACATGACTTTGAGTTCCAACACTTTAGGTATTTATGTTATTGAAATATTGTCAACCAATGTCCTCACATTAGATAATGGTCCTACTTGGGTATTAAATACCGCATGTGGTGCTCACATTATTTCATATGTGCAGGGACTAAGAAATAGGAGACAAGTAAAGAAAGAGGAGATAGACCTATGCTTCGAAAATGCAGCAAGTGTTATTGCACTTGTCATAGGAGATTTTAGTTTATCTCTTCCTTCTGGTATAATCTTAGAACTGAATTATTATTATTTTGTTCCTAGCATTATTCTGGCGGTTTTGATTTTGGCACTAAAGATGGCAGTATATCTATTCTCAAGAATGATGTTTCTATGCCCGTGCTCCAATGATTAATGGAATATTTGTATTCGACCTTAAAACATAATCTTATAACATAAACACAAAAAGGCAAAAATCAAATAAGTTGAGTGAATTCGACCTATGACATTGTCGTTTGGGTCACATTAGTCTAGACTCCATGAAGAAGTTCCATAAAGATGGACTTCTAAATAACATGGAGTATGAATCCATTGATACATGTGAGCCATGTTTGATGGGCAAGATGACAAGGTCACATTTCAATGGCACAAATGAAAAGGATATTGAACTATTGGGCATTATACATACTCATGTATGTGAACCAATGAGCAGAGAAGTTAGAGGTGGATATAGATACTTCATTACATTTACCGACGATATGAGTAGATGTGGATATATTTAACTTATGTCACATAAATCGGAATCCTTTGAAAAGTTCAAGGAATTTCAAAATGAAGTAGAGACTCAAAGTGGCAAGAAAATAAAATCACTTCGATTAGATCGTGGTGGTGAGTACTGAACACTTGAGCCATGAATATGACCATCTTTTGAAAAACTGGGGATTGTAACATAATCGTCTACTCCAGGAACACCACAACTTAATGGTGTGTCTAAAAGGAGAAACAAGACCTTGTTAGACATGGTCCGATCAATGATGTGTTTTGCTGACCTTTTGGTATCCTTCTAGGGATATACCCCACAACTGTCATATTTACACTAGACAGGACTCCATCTAGAGTTGTAGACAAAACTCCATATGAGATACGGACCAGAAAGGTTTCAAAATTGACTTTTCTAAACACATGGGGATGTGAAGCTTATGTAAAGCATTTACAAACTGACAACTAGTCCCTAAATCAGACAAATGTTATTTTATAGGGTATCCAAAAGGTAATTTTGGATACTACTTCTACAATCCTATTGGGCAATAGGGGTTTGTTGCAAAGGATAATGTCTTTTTAGACAAAAAAAAAGTTTATTTCCAATAAGTCAACTGAGATAAATATTCATCTTGAACCAGTTCATGTGGAAATTATTCCACCTCTAGTTGTTGAACCAACTCGCAGATCAGATAGGTCAAGGGTACAACCAAGACATTATGATGATTTCATCTTGAATGTAAACATTGATATTCTTTTGGTAGAACACGATGAGCCTAATACCTATAAGTCGACAACGAAGGGTCCAGACTCCAAGAAAGCATCCAGGAGTTGGAAGGTATGCAAGCTTAAGAAGTCTATATATGGACTTAAGCAAGCATCCAGGAGTTGGAACTTTCGATTTAATGAAAAGATCAAAGAGTTTGATTTCATCATATGCGAAGAGGACCCTTGTATATGCAAGAAGTTTAGTGGGAGTAAGGTGGTCGATCTTCCTGGTCTTGTATGTGGATGATATACTACTTATTGGGAATAATATTACGATAATAGAGTTCATTAAGGAATGGCTGAATAAATGTTTCTCAATGAAAGACTTGGGAGAGGCAGAGTATACACTTGGAATAAAGATCTATAGAGGAAGATCTAAGAGACTACTTGGATTGAGTCAAGGAACTTATATAGATAAGATTCTTAATAAATTCAATATGCAGGATTCCAAGAAAAGGTTTTTACCTATGAAATATGGTGTACATCTCAACAAGAAACAATGTCCTAAGACACTTGTTGAGCTATAAAAGATTAGTAAGATTTCTTATGTTTCTGCTATAGGATCTATCATGTATGTCCTGGTGTGTACATGAACTAATGTTGCACATGCTCAAAGCATGTGTAGCAAATACCAATCGAGTACAGGAGAGGCACACTGATGTGCAACTAAGAACATCCTAAAGTACGTGAGAAGAACCAAAGATGATTTCTTAGTATATGTGAAAAGTTGATCGTACAAGGCTATAATGATGCAAGCTTCCAACTTGACCAAGATGGCTTTGAGTCTCAATCGGGACATGTTTTCATCCTTAATGGAAAATATGTGAGCTGATTGAGCTCCAAATCCATACATGTTATAAGGAAATATCACCTTATTCGACGCAAAGTCATTGAGGGTGATGAAGAATCCATCTTGATTGTAATACCTTGAGATCTAACCTACAGGTCATACCAAAGGATGATGAAAGACAAAACAAGGACTTGATTTCAAGGTCTTGAAACCGAGACTATGTTTGCGTGCTTTAACTTGCTCATTTTGAGTCGATTATATTATATTTGTCTAAGCTAACTTGCAGGACTCGTTATAAAGAGATGGGCCGAATTTACATGGGCTTGTGTTTCTATAAATATTGGGCTCACGTTCTTTGTGAGATATTTTATTCCATATATACACTTGCCATTTCTACCAAAAGTGTTTTTAGGAAAGAAGATCAATCAGCCTTGTGAACCAGGACTACCGATTGCTTCTTAATCATGAGGAGCGTATCCTGGAGTATTATGGAAAGAATCATTTTAGAAGGAATTCAAAATTCAACGGTCCTCTCTTTGCCTTGGTGACAAACAGCTATTTATATAGATGTATATAGAAGACGAAGATCATTGAAGTTGGTATTTTTATTCAAAAGCGATCAAATCTTCTAAAGCATTCTCTCTTGTACTCGTTAAGCTTAGTGTGGGAGATTTTTGAGAGTTGAGAGAATCATAGCCTTTATTGTACAAGTCATTTGTTTCACTCTAAGAGTTTCATACTCGTCAAAACACACATTTGTGTGTAGTGAGAGCTTTTATTTCACTTGTAAGGTTGAGAGCTAGAATAGAAGCAGTGAGGCTTTGTATAGGAGAAGGGAAGTTCTTCTAGAAAGTTCTAGGCTCAAAGAAAGTGAAATAAGAAGTGTTTGAATCCTACGGGTTGAATAATCCTAGGCAGGGACGTAGGCCAAGTTCGTGTCGAACCTCGTCAACAATTCGTGTGTTCATCTTTTACATTCCGCATTTACTTTATCTTATTTGGTTTTACTTTGTCGAGATTTGATAGCAATATCAAGGTCTTGACAAGTTGGTCTGAAAAACGTATTAAGAGTTTTTTATTTGCAAAAATTGAGCATACTCTATTCATCCCCCCCCCCCTTCTAGAATATTGTTTATCATCTTATAGACTCTTCAGGTGACATTAAGATGTGTAAGGTGAATACAGATGACAACATTACTGTAACGGCCCGAGTTTATAAAACTCGGGTTACATTTTGAAGGTCGGATACCTTCATTATGATCTTGCGCACCAAGTACGGGTTGAAAGTTTGAAGTTCAAGGTTAGGCTTTAAAAGTAGGATTTCATACCCAAAGTTCTCATGAGGTTCATTCGAGACCTAGTGTAAACACACCTGTAAATGTCCTAAGTGCTAAGTCGGTAAAACATTTCCGCTTAAACCAAACAATAACATAAATCCAATACAAGGAGTCTCGGCAGAGTCGGGTGAAAACATGCATTATTATGTGGTTAATTTACTAGCCTATTACATGGTCAATGATAAGTCAGTTCCAATTATTCTCCATACAAAAGTCTCGCACCAAGTCATGGAAGTATACATTTGTCAAGTGATAAGTCAGTTCCAATTATTCGCCATACAAAAGTCCCGCGCCAAGTCATGGAACTATGGAAGTATACATTTGTCATGCAATACACATCAACTCATACCTAAAAAATATAGATGGGCATGGGATCAGATTGAGGCCAGCACTTGGTTGGTCCCTAGATATAAGTACACATATACGCTATACCTAATATCATACTTCTAATGCAGGAAATAATTTTAAATAACGCAAGCATGTTGACAGTTTATATATATGTGTGTGTGTGCGCGTGCGCGCAGAAAGTGATTAAATGGATTCACACAGAATGCCAAGTGGCATGTCCTTCTCCTACCACCACCCCCGCCCCTTTCCGATATGGTGAAAATTGACCAGCTCGTGAATACATTCCATTTATTTATAATTGAATCAAGCCCGCAAGCCCAACTCGTAACCATAATCATGCTCATATAAGTGTTGCTAATAAAGGTGTTTCTCGTAAAGGTGTTGCTTATGACTCAATTGGCTCAGGAGAAGACCCGATGGGACTGGGATGTCTTATGACCCTAGCAAAGACTCTAGTTACTTCACAAATAACGACCGTTCTATTTAAATACGCATACAGAATAAGAATGCTCATTCATTCGTGCAATCCTATCATGATACTACATGACATGCTATTATTATTATGCAACACCTAGTATATCATGCACATATAAGCAGAGAAGTTTTCTGTTCAATCTGAGTAAGCTCCGGAGAAACATACCTGGCTAAGCAGAGCAGCAAAATAGTAGACCTGGCACATAACATTCACAATCACAAATGATCACCTAGTTACATATTTAAAGAATACAATGAGTCTACTTCTATAGCTACTCTAAACACAGATATCACACACTAATGCAAGCAAATAAATAAACAAGTTTGCATAATCCATACTTTCAGTTCATCATGATCAATCATCTCTCATCTCATACCATATTCAACATAATTCGTCAACTCATCAGCTTAAGACAATTTCCAAATCATACTTAGCCAATTCGCATGCTATCATTTTACACTCATACTTAGCATATAAATATATATCATCATCATAAGTAACTAACATTTAACCTCTTATAATAAATCACAACAGTCATGTCATTAGCCACACATATCATATCATCATGCTAGTCAGTCAGCGAACAAGTTAGATTCCCAAGTTAGTTAAAAAACCATTAAAAATTTTAAGTCAAATAATTAGGAATTCCGACCCCGATAAAGTTAGGAGATTTTCCAAAAATCCTCTTTGAAAGGTGTTAAATCAATTTCCAGCCTTTTTAAAATATTACCCAAATCCCTTCTCAACTCAACTCCAAAAATATATTTTAATCTCCATGTTTTACAAAGCCATAATATATTTTTAAATACTCTTAATATATACCTCCGTTCATTAATAAGTGTCGTTTGACTTTTCGACATGTTTTTTAAGGGGCTAAAAACTATATAAAATATCAACTTTTTTATTAATTTTTTAAAATAATTTTAAACTTATAACTAATATGTATAAAATTATAAAAAAAAATCAATTAAAAACTTTATATTTTATATAGTTTTTAACTCCTTAAAAAGCGTACCAAAAAGTCAAACGTCACTTATTTTTGAACGAAGGTAGTATATTTTATAAAAATAGACCTACCATTTTTTTTGTGAAAACCGCCCCCTTTCTAAACCGACCCTTTTTCCATTAACCCAAATCGGACTCATTTTATAAAGGCAAAATTATAGAAAACCACCCTTTAAATAGGGTGTTTTGCGGAAAACCACCATTTCAAATGAAAATTGCATAAAACCACCCCTTAAAACCTTTTTCTTTGCAAAGTCACACCCATCACCTAATTTTTGTTATTTGAATGTTAAAGTGTGTGGAAATTCAATTATACCCTTTATTTTTATTATTATTTTACTCAATTTAATTGGTATTAGTTGATATTTAACTTTTTGACATGTTTTTCAAAAGAAAAAAACACTATAAAATATCAAAAAAAAAATTAAAAATAATTTCATACTCACAAAAAAACTCTATACAAAATTGATGTGTCTTTATATTTTATACATATGAAAAAAATGTGTAATACTTAGGGCTACTTGAAGAAAATAAGTTTTTTTTTAAAATAATCTTTCATATAGTTTTTATTATTCTAAAAATGTATGTGGAATGAAAATGTCCTAAGATTTTATCTTTGCTAGTAAATGTCCAAAAATTTACCATAATCTCCCTTTTGCCCCTACCTCTTATTTACTACTTTCGTTCGTAGGAGAAACAATGGCGAAGATCTCCGGTTCGCGTGTCTTCTTTATCGTCAGATCTCCATGGCTGCTCCCTCCATTCTCGCTCGTCCTCGCTCCCTCCATTCTCGCTCGTCCTCGCTCCCTCAACGGTGGTACTTGGTGGGAGTGGCGGCTGTTGATGCGATTGCGAATGTAGCCTCAATTTTGATTGTAAAACCGCTTTTGAAAGATCAGTGAAAATCCCGTGTTTGAAAGTGTTTAAGGTTGTGGCGTGGTATAAATGGGAACCACTGCCTTAGAAGCGAAATCGCCCCGACACCACGGTGCAGGTCGGCAACTGGCGTCGCCCCCCAAGGATACACAACGACTTCTCAGGCTTGCACTCGCCGGCGAAGCAATGGAACCACCCAGGACCCAGAACGGTTTACAGAAGAAGAAGAGAGAAGGAGGAGATCGTGTTCTCTGTTGAAAAACTGAAGAGCAACGTCGGTTTTAAAACAGAAGGAAGGACGCTCCACCTCGCGGAGATCTCGGAAAAATCAAAACCTTTTTTCAAAAACATTTGATAGAGTTGATTAAAACCCGACATAAAATGTGACCAGCACCACACCGCGCACGTGTCACGAACACGGACCGGCGGCGGTGGTGGTGGTGCGCGCGTGTGGGACTCCTATCCTAACTCTCAATAGCCCTTTCAATAACTCCTCCTTAAAAACAATCCCTCAACCCCTTTTGTATTCAATGTGGGACTTTAAAAAGAAGTTCAAAAGACATATTTGAAAAACCCCCCACATGAACATTTCTCCAACAGTCCCCCACAAATGTGAGGAACTGGGGTTTTTAAAACAAAAACATCGTTCTGAGCTGGTTTCGTGGAGAAAGTACTTAAATGTTGGTGAACGAATCTTGAACCAACACATAGTGAAGCCGAGTATCTCGCTTGTCATAGAAGTGAACGAATCTTGAACTTCCAAACTCGCGAGTTGACCTCAATAGCACATACCTTCACCACTATCCTGGTGGTTCCGCGGTCTAACTGTCAACTGTAATAATCATTTCATACCTTGGGTGCTGAAGAGTGCTCTAGAAAGACAACCCCAGTCTTCCATAGAAGGCAACTAACCCTTCACACTCTCGTAGGTGATTCCATCAAGTCCTTCTCAATAGGACCACCCTTATAGGGCTATGGTATCATTAAGAGCATAAAGCTCAACCTCTACAGTTTTCGGTGAATCCATCAAGTCCTTCTCAATAGGACCACCCAACTCTGGGCTATGGACTCATTAAGAGTTCTAGACTCATCCTTTCTCATACACCTGTCTTGGGAATGGGTATGGTGTATCTCAGCTCACGTGGGTTTGAGCCCCATTCCCTTAGACGATTCAAGGACCATCCTTCTGTTCAGCCCTTTCGTCAACGGATCTGCCAGATTCCTCTCGGACTTCACATACTCCAAGCAAATAACACCGGTAGCAATCAGCTGTCTCACAACCTCATGTCTAATCCGTATGTGCCTCTTCTTACCATTGTAAGTATTGCTGTTAGCTACACAAATAGCAGATTGTGAGTCACAATGTAGAGAAATAGTTGGGGTCTTATGTCCCCACAAAGGTAAGTCAACCAATAAGCTTCTCAACCACTCAGCCTCTTGACCGGCTAAATCTAATGCTATGAACTCAGATTCCATAGTTGATCTAGCAATGCAAGTTTGTTTTGATGACTTCCATGATATAGCACCACCACATAAAGTGAACACATAACCACTAGTGGAGCTAACCTCGTCATTGTCAATAACCCAGTTTGCATCACAGTATCCCTCCAAAGCTTGAGGGTAACCCACATAATGTAAACCTCAATCAAAGGTGCCTTTAAGATATCTCAATAATCTATTAAGTGCAATCCAATGCTCACTACTGGGGTTATGGGTGTATCTACTGTGTCTACTAACAACATATGCAATATCAGGCCGAGTATAATTCATCAGAAACATTAAACTCCCAATTATTTTAGCATACTCATTTTGGGACACACCAATTCCAAATTTTTTTCTTCAATTGCATGCTAGCATCATAAGGAGTTCTAATTGGCACAACATCAAATTTATCAAACCTTTTCAACATTTTCTCTACATAATGAGGTTGTGATAAAATGAAGCCATTTTCTTTTCTAGTTACTTTAACTCCTAGAATGACATCAGCTTCACCCATGTCTTTCATCTTAAACTTAGATGACAAAAACTGTTTGGTTGTGTTTATAGCATTTATGTGTGATCCAAATAACAACATGTCATCCACATATAAACATATAATCACACAATCAGCACCAAACTTCTTAGAATAGACACAGACATCAGATCCGTTTACCTCAAATCCAAAGCTCGGGATAGTTATGTGAAACTTCTCATACCACTGCTTTGGTGCTTGCTTGAGTCCATACAGTGACTTATGTAGCTTGCACACTTTGTTTTCCTGTCCTGGAACAATGCACCCTGGAGGTTGTTCCATATAAATTTCCTCATTTAGGTCACCATTCAAAAATGCAGTTTTAACATCCATCTGATGAACAAGCATTTTATGGCTAGAAACCAAAGCAAACAATGCACGAATGGTAGCAATATTTGTAACAGGAGAATAAGTGTTAAAGAAGTCAATGCCATATTGTTGAGTGAATCCTATTATAACTAGTCTTGCCTTATATCTATCTACCGAGCCATCCACTTTAGGCTTCTTCTTAAAGATCCATTTACAACTAATGGCTCTATTTCATTTAGGCATATCAACTAGTTCCCATGTGTGATTAAACATAATGGATTCTATCTCACTATTAATAGCATCTTTCTAGAAACTAGCATCTAGTGAACTTATTGCCTCATCAGAGGTCTTAGGATCATCTTCTATCATATGAAGACTAATGAACGCTTCATCTAGTTCATTTAAATCATTCAGTTCAACTAGAAATGCAGTCACAAAATCAGGACCAAAACTAGTTTTCTTCCTACGTCTTTTACTTTTCCTAGGTTCATCATGATCAGCATGAGCATTAGGCACAACAATATTAGGCATGGATGAAGATGCATCATGAGATGAAGAATCATTAGCAGGCAATGCAGATTTCTTTAAAGGAAACACATGCTCAAAGAAAACAGCATCACGATATTCACACAAGGTACGATCACTCAAACACATAAAACGATATGCAGCACTGTTTTCAGCATAACCAATCATAATAGCATCAAAAGTCTTAGATCTAATAGTATCAACTTTGAACGAAGGTAACCCCACCTTAGCTAGACACCCCCACACCTTTAAGAATTTCAGATTAGGCGGATGCCCTTTCCAAAGTTCATAAGGTGTTTTGTCAAGCTTCTTATGAGGTACCTTATTCAAAATGTGATTTGCGGACAATACAACTTCCCCCCACATATTATCAGGCAAACCAGAACTAGAAAGCATAGCATTCATCATTTCCTTTAAAGTTCTGTTTTTCCTTTCAGCAATACCATTTTGTTGTGGGCTATAGGGAGCTGTAAATTCATGAATAATGCCATTTTGTTCACAGAATTCTCTCAAAGAATGAGTGACATATTCACCGCCTCTATCAGATCTAAGCCTTTTAATCTTTCAATTCAATTGGTTTTCTACTTCAGCTTTATAAACATAAAACATGCTTTCTGCTTCATCTTTAGACCTAAGCAAATATACCTTAGTATATCTAGAATGGTCATCCACAAATGTGATATAGTAGCGCTTGCCACCTCTACTCTCAGTGTTCTTAAAATCAGCCAAATCAGAATGGACTAACTCCAACAATTCTGTTGTCCTTTCTAACACCGTTTTAAAAGGTTGTTTATGAAATTTGGCCTCAACACATATTTCACATTTGCTATGGTCATGTTTTGATAGGATAGGAATCAAACCCATATCATGCAATCGACATACAGATTTTACATTCACATGTCCTAGTCTAGCATGCCATAAATCAACAGACTCAGCAATATAAGCAGAAGTAGAAGCATTCTCATTATTCTCAATCATGGTCTCAAGCACATACAGAAAATCAGCCCTATAAGCCTTTCCTACAAATTCTCCATTTTTGGTTAAAACCATTTTGCCAGCATCAGTCACTTGCTTATTCCAGCTATCTCAAGCAAACCACATGAAATTAGATTTCGGCGCAGAGAAGGAACATAAAGCACATTCACTAGGGTAAGAGACTTCCCTGAGGTGAGCTTGAGTGCAACCTTCCCTTTGCCTAGCACTCGAGAGATGCTCGAGTTGCCCATGTAGACATGGTCGATGTCTGTAGCATTCTCAAACTCAGCAAAGAAGTCCTTGTTGGCGTAGAAGCAGAAGTGTCGAGTAGCTCCGCTGTCCAAGAGCCAATCGACCTGGCCGCCCACATGGTTGACCTCAGTGATCATTGCTATCAGCTGGTTGTTGTCTTGGACAACGTTGGCTTGCTGCTGGGCTGAAGTTGCGGGCTTGTTCGGCTGCTGTCCTTGGTTCTGGATATTAGCCCGATTGCGACACTGCCAAGCCTTGTGGCATGGCTTGCCACAAACATAGCAGCCGATCCCAGTGCCTCCCTGTTTCTGCTGCTTGTCCGGCTGATTGCCAGACTTCTTGAACTCCTGGCCCTTCTTTGGTTTCATGTTTGGCTTAGAACCTCCAGACTTGTTTCCCTACTTGGACCTATCAGATTTCACAGAAGATTCAACCAAATTAGCCTTCACAGTATGAGCAGGTTTAGGCTTAGGTTTGTCTTTGAGGCGATTAGCCTCTTCGATCTTCATGTGACCGACGAGCTCTTCCAGGGTCAGATCCTTCTTTTTATGCTTCAGATGGTTGCAGTAGCCGACCCACGAGTCAGGCATCTTTTCGATCAAAAAGTTTGCCTACAGGATCTCGCACATCTTCATGCCCTTAGAGAGTATGTCAGCCACCAGATTCTCATACTCGTGCACCTGGTCCATGATTGGTTTATCATCGACCATCTTGAAATGCATAAACTTTCCAATAGCATATTTCTTTTTCCCTGCATCGTTAGCCCCATATTTCTTCTCCAGCAGATCCCAAATAAACTTAGCAGAATTATGAACAGAGATCAGTTCAAATATGGGGTTCGAGACATGGCTGAGAAGATGGCCTCGCACAGTTTTGTTGTCGGACTTATACTATTTAGCCCGTGCGAGGTCATCATCAGCAACCTTCTTACCCTTGTCGACAGCCTTACCCTTGTCGACAATATCAGCATCGTCATCGACGTCGACAGCCTTACCCTTAGTAACTGCAGCACCGACGACGGAGGTGGATGAAGCGGTTTCCGCAGCAGCAGAGGCGTCCTGAAGAAGGACATAATCGACCTCCAATTGCTCGAAGAAGATAAGCATCTTCTGCGACCACCTCTTGTAGTTGGTCCTATCCAGCGGCTCCAATTTCGAGAGATCTATGAGCGGTTTGAAGAACTGAAACACCATCGCAGAAACAAAGGATGTCGCTTCTAAATTGATGGTGCGATTGCGAATGTAGCCTCAATTTTGATTGTAAAACCGCTTTTGAAAGATCAGTGAAACTCCCGTGTTTGAAAGTGTTTAAGGTTGTGTCATGGTATAAATGGGAACCATTGCCTTAGAAGCGAAATCGCCCCGACACCACGGTGCAGGTCGGCTACTAGCGTCGTCCCTCAAGGATACACAGCGGCTTCTCAGGCGTGCACTGGCCGGCGAAGCAATGGAACCACCCAGGACCCAGAACGGTTTACAGAAGAAGAAGAGAGAAGGAGGAGATCGTGTTCTGTGTTGAAAAACCGAAGAGCAACATCGGTTTTAAAACAGAAGGAAGAACGCTCCACCTCGCGGAGATCTCGGAAAAATCAAAACCGTTTTTCAAAAACATTTGACATAGTTGAATTAGTCAAAACCCTAATTCAACACTATCTGAGGCCTTTTAATTGATAAAATTAAAACCCGACGTAAAATGTGACCAACACCACGCACGTGTCACGGACCGGACCGGCGGCGGCGGTGGTGGTGCGCGCATGTGGGACTCCTATCCCAACTCTCAATAGCCCTTTCAATAACTCCTCCTTAAAAACAACTCAACCCCTTTTGTATTCAATGTGGGACTTTAAAAAGAAGTTCAAAAGACACATTTGAAAAACCCCCACATGAACATTTCTCCAACAACGACATTAACATTTCTCCAACAACGGCGGCTTGGTGGTGACAGGCATTGAAGGCCGACCATGGACCTCTCCGCCATTGAAGGCATACCATGGAAGCTCAAAGGTATCCATCTTCATCACCGGTGGATTTCTGTCACCGCGGTTTGTCCATTTTCAAGCCTCTCGTTTCGATGTCGTTTGCCCTCCGCGTCGTTCTCGTTCATTCCCGGCTCAGATCTAGGGTTTTATTATTTCAAGTGATTAAACATTGATCAGATTTTGGGCTTCCTATGATCATTTACTATGCAGGATCGATCTGTCCACGATTTCATGGATGAGCACCGGCGGTATTTGATTCCGAGGAATGACGGGAGCTCAAGTACCAAATTTGGGATTTTCATGCGATTGAAATGAGACACTACTTACTCAGTGCTAATATATCGAATTGGAATTGAATGAGATGCATATTTTGGAGCCATGAACTTGAAGAAGACGATAATGATGGAGGGGCGCCATGAACGGAAGAAAGAGCTTTCCAATGTCAAAAACTTGACAGCTAATGTAATTTCACCCAAAAGTGGTTGTTTTCGTTGTGAATTTTGAGAATTAAAGTTGGAAATCAGCTCCCTATATTGAATTTGATAGCATCCATTACTTGTTAACTAGATTTCTAGTCATTTCAAATTTAGATTACTTTGGATTAAATTAGCTTTTTGATTGAGTTGCATCTTGGCAAGGCTATTTGACACTCAAAAAGTAGATGTAACATGAAGCCACCTGTACAAGTCTTGCCACCAAGAAGTGGAGTCCTGATTTCCGAAATAAATATATAGATTTACAGTGAGTTGCATGACCCCTCAAACACATTTTTCATTCATAATGGATTAACACTATAGACGGTGTATATGACCCTGTTTTTATTTTGGTTACAGTGTCCATGACCTTTTTTTTCTTTGGTTACAGTGGCTACGACCTTGTTTTTATTTTGATTAAAGTGTCTACGACCTTGTTTTTGTGGTGGTGACAGTGTCTATTACCTTGTTTTTATAGTGGTGATAGTGTCTATGACCCTGTAACCACATGTATTTTGACAAGTACTCCTTATATTCTCTTTAGTTTTAATAATAATAATAATAATAATGATGATGATGATGATGATGATGATGATGATGATGATGATGATGATGATGATGATGATGATGATGATGATGATGATGAAGATGATGATGATGATGATGATGATGATGATGATGATGATGATGATGATGATGATGATGATGATGATGATGATGATAATATATTTTGAACATAATTAGCTCTCCTTGTCATACGTTATTTCTTTGGTGACACTGTCACCACATGTTTTTTCGCTAGATTTTCCTTTGGTTACAGTGTATATGACCTTGTTTTTACTATGGTGACAGTGTCTATGACCCTGTTTTTATTTTGGTTACAACGTCTATGAGACTATGACCCTCTTACCCATTCACATATTAAAGGAGAGCTAGCACCACATGTATTTTAGCTTCTCATTAGCCCTTATAAGGTTTGTGCTTCCCTTGTCATAGGGTTTTCCTTTGATTAAAGTGTCTATGACCCTGTTTTTATTTTGGTTACAGTGTATATGACCATGTTTTTATAATGGTTACAACTTCTATAGAGTTTCCTTTTATTACAGTGCCTATGACCTTTTTTTTATAGTGGTTACAGTGTCTATGACCCGATTTTTATAGTAGTGACAGTGTCTATTATCCTGTTTTCATAGTGGTGAGAGTGTCTATGACTGTCTTACCCATTCATATACTGAAGAAGAATTGTCCATTGATTACAGTGTCCGTGACCCTATTCATTAGCCCTTTTATGGTTTTTGCTTACCTTGTCCTAGGGTTTTCCATTTGATGACAACAATCATCTCTTAACGGCGTACTGTACTTAACATTTTAGGGTTTAGGGTTAATGATTTAGGGTTTAGGGGCCGTAAACCCTAAATTCTAAACCCTAAACCCTAAACCATACTGTATTAGCTCTGTGACAAAGCACGACATCTATGAAAGCAGTGGGCGAACCGGGGAGACGACCGGCCCAGTGACAGAGTCTTGAGGCTTTACTGGCACATTTAATTACACGGGGTCTAATGAGAAGAAACGAGTTTCACATGTTCTTTTGGCTTCCCATTAGCCCATTTAGGGTTTGTGCTTCCCTAATCATAGGGTTTTTCTTTTGGTTACAAGTGTCTATAACCTTATTTTAATAGTGGTTACAATGTATTTGTCCTATTTTTTATAGTGATTACATGGTCTATGACCCTGTTTTAAGAGTGGTTACAGCGTCTATGTCCATCTTATCCATTCATATATTAGAGGAGAACTGTCACCACATGAAAATCGGCTTCTCATTAGCCCCTATAGGGTTTGTGCTTCCCTTTTCCTAGCGTTTTCCTTTGATTACAGTGTCTATGACCCTTTTTTCATAGTTGTGACAGTGTCTATAAAGCTGTTTTTATATTGGTTACAACGTCTATATGGTTTTCCTTATGATTACATTGTTTATGACCCTATTTTAATAGTGGTGACAGTGTTTATGACCTTATTTTTATTTTGCTTACAACGTCTATGACCCTCTTACCCATTCATATATTAGAAGAGAACTGTCACCACATGAAAATCGGCTTCTCATTAGCCCCTACAGGATTTGTGCTTCCCTTTTCATAAGGTTTTCCTTTGATTACACTGTCTATGACCCTTTTTTCATAGTTGTGATAGTGTCTATAAAGCTGTTGGAGAGTAAATTTTCGTGAATTTAAAAAAAAAATTTCATGATGTTATAAAAAAGTCGGTATATTCTTACATAATGAGAAATTTGAGGAATTTGCTAAATTTAATTAAAGTCAAGATGAGACTTTGTAATTCAAATATATGAAAGAAGAAGCCCATCAGCCCAACAACCGATCAGGCCATCACTTAGCAGTTCTAACTGCTTCAAATTGCAGTTAAGAATAAAAGGAAAAACTTCTGCAAAAACACGTTAAAAAATGTGTGGTACAACTGATGTGCATTACGTGGGTGAGGCAAAGTAACCTCCCTATTTCACCCTATAAAAGCACTACAAGTTTGTAATTGCAGGGGCTTCATTTTTCTTCCTTTCTTGGACCATTCGACTGCGTACGAAAACAAATAAAAGAAAGAAGTTGCCTTCTTCCTCCTGGTTTCTTCTTCTCTCGAATGCACCTGTAACCACAGACAAAACAAAACAAAAATCAACAAAGGAGAAGAAGCAGGACCTCATCAGTGTTGCTGCTTAAACTCCAAAACAGAGGGTAGAGCCCTATCTTCATTTCTTTTCTATTGTTTGCAGGTACAAAGAAGCATGACAATGGAGAAGACCAATCCGGGCTTGGGTTTAGGTGCTCTCACCTAGTGTTTGGGATCATAATAGGCTTTCGCCTAGAGACCATCACGTAATAGGTTGAGAGCGTCCACTCTCATAGTCGGGGTTGGGTTCACATGTTCTCACCTAGTGTTTGGGCTCGTAATAGGCTTTCGCCTAGAGACCATCACGTAATAGGTTGGGGGCATTCGATCCCGGCGAGGATCGGTTTAGAGAGGCGAAGCCCTGCCCAATTTTCAGCTTGCAGCAATGGTTAAAACGACAAATGCTCTCACCTAGTGTTTGGGCTCGTAATAGGCTCTCTTGCCTAGAGACCATCACGTAATAGGTTGAGAGCATCAGTTCATTGGGACGAAGTGCTGCCGGATTTTAGTTGGAATTCATAAACAAGAAAATGTCGAGTTCCATACAAATAAACTGAATGTGGGGTTTTGGAATCAGAAGCCATCCTAAGAAAGGGCCAGGTTTTGTTAAGATTTCCCTAAATGAAATTCTAACAAATGAGCCCCAATTATTTCACTCAAAGTGAAACGGTGAATTTTACAGGCCAAAAATCAGTAGATTCATCAAACCTAAATCGAAATTGAATCTCAAAACCAACAGGTCTGTCAAATTACGTTGAGCATGCTGAGCCTTATTTGTTGTTTTCCAAATCCCAAATCGGATTAAATTAAAGGGAAATAGCAGAGAGAGAGAGGAAAAGAAAAGGCAAACCTGATTGTTCCTCGGGTTGCAGAAGCTCCCGGAGTTCCTATTTACAGGAGCCCCTTTTTGGTTCTTCCCTCAGCTTCTTTTTCAGCCTCTCCCGACTCTGGATTGGCTCCTCTTCCGAGTGCCCCAAACAAAAATCCCCAAATCATAAATGATAAAAAATCAGCCCCTAATTTTTGTTCTCCAAATGAGATTGTGTGGATTGAGATTATTTATGATGAAAATCTTCGAAAGGTGTTTGATGGGTATAAGATTGTGGTGTATTTCAAAGGTTAAAAAATACCACTCTACCCCTAAAATTATTAACACTCCTACATTGCTCATCCCCCTCGTGACACTGTCTTCCTCCTCATTCCTCCTCCAACGCCGCTTCTCCGAGCAAAATACAGGTTGATGAAATTGGGGGGTTTTCATACTCCGCTCCTCCTCATTCCTCAAATGCCGCTTCCTCCTCCTCCCTCATTCCTCCTCATTCCCCCTACCCTGCGCCGTCGCTGCACGAAACAATCGGGTCGGACTCCGGGTCCTCCACCATCTCGAACGTCTTCATCAGGAACGGCAGTGGCCCGTTATCGTGCAGCCCGTCAATCGGCCTGGGTAGCTCCAATTCCGATGATGACCCAGATCCCGAATTTCGATTCCAAGACGACCCACCTCCGCCGCCTACCGCCTGATCATCGTCAATTTTTGTGTCGAAATCCCTCTTTACTTCGAATTTCCCATTCGATTTCTCTCTCTCTCTCTCTCTCTCTCTCTCTCTCTCGAATTCCCCATTCGATGACCCAGATCCCGAATTCCGATTCCACGACGACCCAGATCCCGAACTCCCTCTCTGTGTCGAATTTCCCACACCCACCCAGTACAAATCACCGACGGTGCCAGTGCACCTACGTCAAGGGAGAAGAGGAAAGGTGTCTGACGGTGGGGCGATGTTGTTCACCACGAGGCGAAGACTGCTGAAGGAGGGGACCTTGTTCTTCACCGGATTTGCTGCAAGAGCTTCAGAGGCAAGAAGATAATCTGTCCTCCACAATCTCCACATAATCTACACAATCTTGGGGAGGCAAGATTCCAAAATCCATCAAAATTGATCTTTCATAATCTGCATAATCTCCAGCTCCATTCCTTTATGATCTACCGCCAAACACCATCACCTCATATTAATTTTTTTCCCACAATCTCTTTAATCTACCAGAAGCTACCACAATCCGCTGCCGAACACGCGCTAAAGGGGTTAACAAATGTGAATATGGGCTACCGTCAAAAAATAAAAAAGAAAGAAAGAGAGGAGATCGAGTTGAGTTTGGCTTGACCTTCCCAAAACAAAAATGCAGGAAAGGTTTGCCTAACGTAAAAAAAGTTGGGCTGATCACTTTCTAATTAAAAAAAAAAGACCATCAGTCCCTCTATATCAATATACATGTATATGTATATTATACGGCCTAAAGCTTTTCAATTATATATTCAATTGCAAAAATCACCCACCAAAATACATGAATTATAATTGGCACCCATTAAGAATTCGAGTCTATAAATTTTGACTTATAAAATTCTTTGTCAATTAATTCTAGTGGGTCAATCTCAAGTCGGCTCCTAAACAAAAACGGAGTCAAACCTCAAATCAAGTTTCACAAAATATAAACTTGGTTCTTTTGTTTAAACGAACTACGAGTGATTTGATTCTCTTCCAAGAGATACGTAGGAAACTCGATACAAAGCTATAGCTCATCGGGTTCAATCACACGGTCCTCAAACGACCAAAAGGGCAAAACCACAAAATCAAATTGGTTCCTTCTTTTAAGAACTACATAAGATTTGATTCCGCTTCGTCGGATATGTAGGAAACTCGATGTCAAGCCAAAGCCTTTCGAGTTCAATCACAAATTCCCCCAAAAAATACTTGCTTCGTTTCCAAATGAAGTTAAGTCGGTCAAGCAAAATTTGTCCATTAAACGAACTACGAGTGATTTGATTCTCTTTTAAGAGATACGTAGGAAACCCGATACAAAGCTATAACTCATCGGGTTCAATCACACGGTCCTCAAACGACCAAAAGAACAAAACAAAAAATCAAATTTGTTCTTCTTTTAGAACTACGGGTGATTTGATTCTCTTCTATGAGATACGTAGGACACTCGATACAAAGCCAAGACTCGTCGAGTTCAATCGACAAAAACAAATTCTAATTGTCCTTGCTGACTCGATACAAAGCTTTGGCTCGTCGAGTTCATCTGTCCCTCTCAAATGATCTTTTGATCAAATCCAAATACAAATCTTCTTTTCGTTCCGAACTACGATGACTTGATTCCTCCAAACAAGTGGATACGTAGGAAACCCGGTGTAAATCAAATTCTCACCGAGTCCAGTCACATCCAAAGTTTGAAATCAAATCTCCTTAAATTCACTTTTCGACTCTAAGTCGTCTCAAATATCAAATTTTCCATCAAATCCAAAGTGTCTCCGCTGACTCGATACAAAGCTTCCGCTCGTCGAGTTCGGTCATGACCAAAACTTCAAAAACTCAAATACCAAATACAGAATTTGTCATTTCCAAGAACTACTTGCGATTTGATCCCTTCCAAAAGGGTACGTAGGAAACTCACAAACGAGTTCAATCACAACCCCCAAATTGACCTTTAGGTCACAGCAAATCAAATCAAATCAAACTCCACATCAAACTATTTACTATGCAAATGATAGGCGGGTGCTTGAGTTACCCTTCCGAGAAGGTGGGCTCAGGTTACTTGGGTGGAGTGTTGTTCGAGCTACCCTTCGTAGAAGGTGGGTTTGAACTTCATCCTCTGATGCATATAAGAAAACGAAACCAAATCAAAATCAAACCAAACACACAAATTCAAAACACTCTGAACTACATAAGACTTGATTCTCTTCCAAGAGATACGTAGACAACCCGCTAAAATTCGGGTGCAGCCCAAATCACCAAAACCATTAAAATCTTGGTATCGATATGACTTCGAATCAAGAGGATAACCAAAAGGGGTCCAATTCAAATATTTAAAAATCAAATAAAATGTGGTGTACAATTATTTGCGCATTTTTGTTCAACAAAAGCTGTTTTTATATTGTTTACAACAACTACAAAAAAAAAAAAAAGATTAGCAACGGCAAAATCCCATCGCCAATAGTCAATTTACCATCGCAAAGTCTATTAGCGACAGCATAGTGACGGGAAATCAGTCGTCGCTAATAGTCCCGTGGCAAATGATCATTGGTGACGGCTAACAGCCATCGCTAAATTATTCAAGGAAATAAAAAAAATGTACCCAGCTTTTTAGCCCGGATACTTTAGGACCGGGCTAAAAAAGTCCCATGTTATTAAAACAAAAAACAAAATTCACAACATTCTTATCCATTCTTTTACAACCAATAATATATAAAATTAACAAACATTACACCAGAAAACCTTTGTTCACAACAGAATTGGTCATTATTACAATAAAATAAAAATAACTATTACAGTAGAATGTACATAAATAACAATTTTTCTCAATTGACCTCTTGAAAGATAACTTGTAGAAGTTGAGTCTCAACTCTCAAGAGACCCTTCGCTCAAGACCAACGACCTCTGTAGCTGAAAGAAACGAGTAGCACAAAGTAATAATTGAGAAAAATCCAAGGCATATACGTTATAATCTATATACTAATGCACATACATTTTATTAAAATATCCAAGGCATTCCTTAGTATACAACTTCAGCAATTCAAGGAATATCATCTATATTGCAGCTATGTACCCACAAATATATAAAGGCTAAAGATTCTATTTGTTCTCTCTTTTGCTTATATTAATAGCCCTAAACAAATTCATATATCATGAAGATAATAATCCATTGAGGAATAAATATTACCTGGACTGTATGAATAAATATGGATAGGCCGATTATACATTTCACAAAATGCTTGGATCTCCACATTATTCCCATACACATGCTGTTCAGAAACTAAAATTAAAGGAAATTTATCAAAAAATATCACACATCACACAAAATATTGCAATGCTTTAAGATGCCTAACATAAAATGGTTTAAATAAAGTGTAAGAGCAAGACTTTCTAAAAAGCAAGTTAAATAGAAGGAAAGACAGTAATCTTTCAAGGGTCAATTTAGGTTGAAAATGATGAGAAATCAATCTAGATCACCTTTATATCATTTTTTATTATTATTATTCATGATAAACTCATGCTCCCTCATTCCCATACGTTTTGTTTTTCCCAGTATCCTCTTATTTCATTCCCAATGCTAGGCATGGGTTTGAAAATAGGGATCACAATCATACCCCCTTGTCTTAATTCTCATTATTGATGTTTTCATGATTTGGAAACCAGCATTATACAAAATAAGTAAATATTAATTGAATGCAAAACCATATATCCCTTATCTTCATGATGAATAAAAGAAATACCTATTCATTAGTAGTTGGGGAGAGACCACCAACATCAACCTGCCAAGCATGTCTAGTAGCCTGCAAGTTGATATCAAACAGACTTACTAACCAATCAAGGAAGGCTAAAACAATGGAGAAAAAAGAATTATGATCTGTGAACCTACTGAGTCATGGCTTGAGCAGGCATCACAGGAAGAGTTCCAAGCTAAGAGGATGAAAATTATGTAAGGACTTGTAAATGAGTTAAAATTTTAAATTACTGATGCAGGAAAACTGGCTACAGTTGCCCCTGGAATTTGACCTATAAAAACTTCATACTAGCTAAATACACTATGCCCAAGAATCACACTAAAGAAATAAAGTAATAAAAAAAACCTTGTCTTCCACCAACAAGCTTGACTTGGACACCCTTGTCAACGAATTTAGTGAGATTCGAAACAGACCAATTTAGTATGAATAAGGAGGATTACCTGGTAGTTTATTATATAGTTTATGAGAGTTTTAAGGCAATAGAATGTTTGGCCTTCGAGAGCTTTTGCTCTTCATGGTGGCTCATTAGCTTCATTTCACTTTTAGTTTATTACTCAGTAAAATAAAAACAAGTAAAATAAAAATACAAACAGTATCAAGGTCCACGAGAAATGGAAAATCTTAAACAAGCCTAGCTACTATCAAACTGCTTAATCCACCCCTTGCTTTGGATACTAATTAAAGGCAAAGCAACAAGGAAAGGAAGCACAAGGAAACACTTTACTGGCCTGCTTACACTTCTGACCTCAATGCCCTTTGATACTGCCGCTTTGCATAACGCAGATCCAACAAAGCCAGTGCCTCCTAGAATGACTCTAGTGTGCAAAATAGCTCCCAGTAAGAATCAAAATTCAATAACTTGAAGAAATAAGAGACACATGGAGACTTAAAATTGAGAGGAACACTTGTAACTCTTAAATCCCCTTACCTTTTAAATCCCCTTACCTTTCCTTATGTTAGCTTATGCATAACTATATTTCACAAGTAACCTGCCAAAAAGGAGAAATTGCATAAGTTAGTACACAAACACAAAATTAAACCACAAACGAAGGATAAATTATTAGAACAGATCAACCAAGCATCTGTTTTTCCCCTGATTTGGTTCCTTGCATATACACAGACCACAAATGCTTAGCTCGAGCGAGCAGAAAAGATTAAACAAGTTGTTCTCCATGACTCAGAAGATCAACAATCTCATTTAAACAAAAACCCTAACAAGCATACATAAAATTCAGAGAAATGAGTAATTAAAAAACTCTACCAATCTCTAGCATCAAATCCCGCTGAATTCAGCCAAGGAAATACGCAATTTCACAATACATGTTTAGGGAAATTAAGCAAGCAAATTCTCAATCGAACTAACCTTTTTTGGTAGGGATACCAGGTACGAAAAGACGATTGAGGAGGTAAATAGAAACGCGTGAAGGAAATAGATTTGCAAGGAGGAAAAGGAGAGGTAGAGCGGCGATGGAGATCGAAACACAAATTCGGTCTCGTTGGAGGGCCACATTCTTCTTGCACTTCTCAGAAAAACAAATTTAAGAGGAGAGGAGAGAAAGGAGTGGCAGTGGAGGTCGAAATTTGGATGTGCCATAGATGGATGAACCTCAGAGAAGAGGAGAGAAAGGAGCGATGATGGAGAGGAAGAGCTTAGGGTTTGAGGAAGAGACGGTTTTTTGAAAGAAGAGGAAGAATTTTAGGAAAGGGTGTTTATTTTTACTTTCTTTTTTTTTTCCTTTTTGCTAGCCCGTGTCAAAAAAAATTAAGCCGTGGCAAATAGGGGTGGCTAATTAAATATTTAGCCACGGCAATGCTTAGCCGTTGCAAACTAGCGTGGCTAATTGATTTTTTTTTTGTGGTCACGTCTATAGGGTTTTCCTTATGATTACAGTGTTTATGACCCTATTTTAATAGTGGTGACAGTGTCTATGATCTTATTTTTATTTTGCTTACAGCATCTATGACCCTCTTACCCATTCATATATTAGAGGAGAACTGTCACCACATGAATATAAGCTTCTCATTAGCCCTATAGGGTTTGTGCTTCACTTGTCTTAGGGTTTTCCTTTGATTACAGTGTCCGTGACCCTATTTTTATAGTGGTGATAGTGTCTATGATCATGTTTTTGTTTTGATTAGTGTCTATAACCCCGTTTTTATTTTGGTTACAATGTCTATAACCCTATTTTTATTTTGGTTACAACGTCTATGAATTCATATAGGGTTTAGGTTCAAGCACATGATGAGAGCGAAATCATGATCGTTTAATGACACCAAAATTAAAATAAACATTATAATTGAAATCACTACCACTAACCTCTCAAGTCTCACCCACCTTCCTGTATATTTGTCTGAATATTGTTTCAGTGCAGTGTACCAATTTTTTTTACAAGTAAACACAACTAACTGAACTCAAATTTGTCAAACATAGCAAATTTCTATATGAGTTTTTAATGGAACATCATAAATCATGTGTTGTCAACTCACAAGATTAACCACAAATTTGTCAAACGTACCAATTTTCTATGGGTTGTTAATTGAACATATAGGTTTACAGTACTACAGTAGTGAATTAGGAGTAGTAAATTAGGAGGAGAATAAGGAGACCGAAACAGGGGCGTCCACCGCCACCGCCTTGTCCCATCAGCGACCACACTCTCCTCCTCCTCCGCCGCCGCCTCTCCGATGTTCCGACTGAAGTCCTCAACCACTCCTTCTCCGCGCTCTTCGCAGCCATGGCCGCCACCGGCGTCGAGCGCCTTCAATTCGATCCTTTTGCATCTCCATCTCTCTCCCATGCCGGATCCCACTTCAATTTCATCTTCTCGATCCACCATGGAGGCAACAATTGCTTCAATTGCAGTAGGCCTGGATAAACCAATAATTCCACCTCCGGAAGCGTCGCCGTCGGCGGTGGCTAGTGGCGGTCTCCGATTGCACTTCACGAGCCGCCCTCCATCGATCTCCGATGCTAGCGCAGAAGTATCCAAACAAAGAGCGAGAGCGACGGATGCCGTGACAATCGGTAGTGAGGATTCTGACGACGTTTCGTCATGGCAGTCGGCGGATTCTGGCGAGAAACACCTCGAATTGAATATGGAGATGAGAGCGAGAGCGACGGGGATTGGTCGCGACGGATGCCGGAGGAGAGACTGAGAGGGAGAGCGCGATGAGGGGATCTGGGAGGCAAATCCGAGGGAAGGAGAAGGAGTCATGGGAGCGGATCGATCGATCAATCAAATCAGTGAATTAGGAGGAGCCATGGGAGCGAGAGCGTCGGGGTTAGTGAATTAGGAGGAGAAGGGAATAATAAGGCAGGGGCAAAGTTGGAAATTGTGGACACTCTCCTAATATTTCTCAATTTTTGTCATAGGGCTTAAATTTTGTCCAAAAAATGGACACATCAAAATAACCCTAAAAACTATATGAAATATCATTTTTAAAAAAAATTTATTTTCTTCATGTAGCCCTTTAGTCATATACACTTTTTAAAATATATAAAATATCGATTATATCTAATTTTTATAAAACACTAATAAGTGTGAAATTATATATAAAAATGATATTTTATAAAAAAAATTACTTTTGAAAAACATGTTAAAAAGGTAAAAATTAATTAATACTGATTGGATAAGTAAAATAATAAAAAAAAAGGAATATAATTTATTTTTTCACACACTTTAACATTTAATTAACGAAAATGTGGTGATGGGTGTGACTTTGTAAAGAAAACGGTTTTAAGGGGTGGTTTTCTGCAATTTTTGCTTTAAGGGGTGGTTTTCAGCAAAACACCTTATTTAAAGGGTGGTTTTCTGCGATTTTGCCTTTTATAAAAACCAGACTCAATCATTCTCCTTTTTAAAACCGAAAAATCTGGCCCAAAATTCACATTGTGAAAAGAAGGCCCAAAACACACTTTTGAATTTTCTGAATTAAGGCCCAACATCCCATCTCTCTTCTAATCCGAAATCAGAAAAAACAAAAAGAGGAAGGGACCCACGGGTGCTGAGGTGGACGCCAAGGTGGAGGCGGGTCCCGCAGAGCCTTCTTCTCCTTCCTCAGCTTCATTCCGCTCCTCTGCATTCGAACGACGACAACTTCTTCGGTCCTTCTCCTTCATTATTCCTTCCTTCTTTCCTCATCAATGGCGTCATCGGATCACAATGGCTTCCCCAAGCTCGCCCTCATCCCCTCTCGCATGCTCGCTCACGTCCTCGACCTCACGCTCGATCTCGACCTCGCTCTCCATCGCCGTTTGCTCTCGCCCTCACCTGACTTGCTCACACGCTCACTCTCCGACCAACTCAAATGACCAACGAGTGAAGCACACATAATGGAGAAAATGAGAATCGACAAGGGACTAGAGGTACTCACCGCGGGGTTTCGACTCGCCAAATTAAGTTCGTTGGAGCTCGCCAAATTAGGTAGTCTTTTTTCAGTCATTCTATTGGCTTGTCTTATGATTGCAGACCTCTTTCAGCCTTCTCCCGCCCCACCCTTCGATCCACGGGTCCCGGGGTTTGGAAAAAAAAAAATTATATATATAGAAGTGTTGTAATAAGTAAAACTAGGATGATTATAGAATTAATTAGTCTACTTTGTTTAGTTGGTTGGTGGGAAGGAATGAAACTAATGTTAGACCAAAGGTTAGGGGGTTCAAGATTTTGAAACTTACGCTCTCTCTGCTTGAGCTCTCTCTGCTTGCGCTGTTCTGGTTCCTCGGGTATGTCGGGCGGCTCTCCGCCGGCAGGCCAGCCGGGGGAACCTCTGAGTGGGTCACAAACATGGAAAGACAAACTAATGGGCGGATCAACAAGGATGAGTGGCCCTGTCGAGGTCCACTACTGTGAGGATAGTGTCAAGGTCTCCTTTCCGGGAGGTGTGGACAGTGATCCGGTTATTGATATTCCGGGGGAGGTCATGTCAAAGTTGGAATCGGTGTGGCAGACTTCTTTGATCATCAAGGTTCTGGGAGGTTTCATCCCCTATGAGACGATGGATAGGAAACTCAGAGAACTCTGGAGGCCGGTAGGCAAGTTTCTGCTTGCAGACCTGCCTAAAGGGTACTACGTGGCGAGGTTCGACACGGAGCATGACTACCTCAAGGCGCTCACGGGTGGCCCATGGTCTGTCTTTGGGCACTACCTGATCATTAAGGCATGGTCCCCATGCTTCGACCCGCTCACGGATACGATTTCAACATCCCCGGCGTGGGTCCGCGTGGCTAATCTCCCTATCGTGTTGTACGAAGAGGGTATCCTGAAGAAGATCGCCATGGGGATTGGGAAACCTCTGAAGGTGGATAATAGAACGTTATTCACTAATCGGGGTCGATACGCTCGTGTGTGCGTTGAAGTGGATCTCTCAAGACCGCTCAAAGGCACGGTTACGATAAACGATTGCACGTACTTCTTGGAGTATGAAGGGCTCCATAGAATTTGCTTTAAGTGTGGCAGATTTGGTCACCTTGCTATGCAGTGCCAAGGAGGCACGGCTGGGAAAAAGGAGGAAATCTCCAACGAGAAGCCAGGAGAAAAGAAAGAGGGCAACACGAATCTTGAGAAAGGGAGTGAGAGCAACGGAAAGGGTGCGGCCAGTATGGAGACGGACGGAGCGCCGGAGGACCAGGTTCATTCCAGCCGCCATGGCCCTTGGATGGCTATTAACTGCCGCCGCCGGAGTTCGAAGAAGAAAGTGGAGGCTACCGGAGAACCCACCAGTAAAGGTCAAGACAGGAGCCCACCGGACGCTTCGAAAAAGGCTAAGGAGAACATTGATGAGCCCATTAATGTGACGGCCAGCAATGATGAGGATGCAAGCAAGACCGAGGTTACTCCTAGGAAAAGTAATCCCAACGGGATGAACATTGATGAGGATAAGAGTGAAAAAGGGGTTCGTGCCAACGGCATTGGGGTTTCTCGGGATAATGATAAAGAGGAGAGAATGTTCGAGATGGGCTACTCTAACAAGCCTAGGCAGACCAAGAAGATCAAAAGCAAACCTAAAGGGCCCAAGACAGGAGAATCCAATAACAGGAAGCAGATCGGCCCACAAAAAAGGCCCAGAACTGATATGGAGACCAATATGAGGCTTAGGGTTGGACAGGGCGAGGTTGCCATTCCTGGCCCAGGGGTCTTTGGTTGGCCCACGACGGAGAAGAATGATAGCAGGGACAACCGGATGGGAAGTGATGGGATTCCGGGCAAGGAGTTTGAGATGGCTGAGGGATCCGGGATGGTTGACACTGCCCTAAGTCGTGACCACTCGGAAGGCACCGACGGAGTGAAGGGGGATAATTCTGTCCCAGGGATGGGTTCGATCAAAGTCGGAATTCATCCGGCTGATGAAGCGATGTGATTTGGGTGGTCTGCTTCTTTCCCCCTTCTTTTTATGATGAATTGCCTATTGTGGAATTGTTGCGGAGCCGGCAGCGGCGGGTTCCGTAGATCGATCCGTTACTTACTCAAGAAGAATAAGGTTGACATTCTTGCCATCTTTGAACCCAAGATCTCTGGTCAACGCGCTAAGGAGGTTTGTGATCGTATGGATTTCAACAGTAGATTTATCGTTGAAGCTGACGGCTTCAAAGGGGGTGTGTGGCTGCTTTGGAATGACGAGAAGGTGACGTTGGTCATCAAGAGATCTTACGAGAGATTTATTCTGGCTGAGGTTAAGTACAAAGGCAAGACCTTCCACCTGCTTGTTGTGTATGGACACCCCTGTGCTGCCGACAGAAGGGAGTTTTGGAAGGAATTAACGGCTGTGTCTGATAATGTCTCCGGGCCGTTATTTGTTGGCGGGGATTTCAATTGTGTCATCAACCACTGGGAGCATCATGAGGAGGCAGGTGAGTTGTCTCTGGATGTGAATAGATTCAGGGATTGGATTGATAGAGCGGGCATGGTGGATCTTGGATTTGTGGGTCCGACATTCACCTGGTCTCGTGGCAAAAGGATGGAGACCTATAAAGCGAGAAGATTAGACAGGGTGGTCGGCAATATGGAGGCCCGTCTTGATTGGCCTGAAGCCTTCGTCAGGCACTTACCGAAGTTCGGCTCTGATCATTTGCCTATTCTTCTCAACATGGACCCGCCGATGCGCGCCAATAAAAATCGGAGGCCGTTTCGCTTCCTGGCGGCTTGGATGACGCACCCTGATTTCATTGACCTTGTTCGGGATTCTTGGCGGAGGGAGGAAGGTGCTCCGGAGGCTCTCAATTCTCTTAAAGATAGCCTGGTGAAGTGGAATCGTGAGGTGTTTGGGAATGTGTTTGATAGAAAAAGTAACCTGCTCAATGAGTTGAAGAAGATACAACAGAATCTGGTCGTTCGCCCCACTGACCAGCTGATCAATGAAGAGGCTCGTGTCCGGGAAAATTTGGAGCTGACTTTGGAGCAGGAGGAATTGATTTGGTTTCAAAAATCGAGGGAGGTTTGGCTGAGGGAGGGAGATCGCAATACTTCGTACTTTCACTTGTCCACTATCATCCGTAGGAATCGGAATAGAATCCAGATTCTGAAAGGCGACAGTGGGGAGGATATCTTAGACAACAAAGCTATTGAGGAGAATGTGGTCAGCTTCTTTAAAGACTTATACACGGGCGATGGCGGTGACGCTACTCAGCTGGAGTTGGACTGTGGGGACTTTCCCTCCTTGCCGCCGCATGATTGGGAGCATATCTGCAGACCCGTTGCCGAGGAGGAGATCTTTCGGGCTGTTAAGGAGATGGGTTCGCTGAAGGCACCAGGCTTGGATGGGTTTCAGGCGGGTTTCTTTCAGAGGTGTTGGGATACGGTGGGCAGCACTGTGATGGATTTTGTGAGAAATTTCTTTGCCACGTCCAAACTGCCAACAGGGGTCAATGAAACCCTCATTGTTCTGCTTGCGAAAGTTGCGAGACCCGAGGCTGTCTCGCAATTCCGCCCGATCAGCTTATGTAACGTCATTTACAAAACCATCACCAGGGTTATGACTAATAGGTTGCGGCCCTTACTGGACCGCCTTATCAGCCCGATGCAGGGGAGTTTTGTGCCCGGAAGACACATCACGGACAACATTGTGGTGATGCAAGAGTTGGTCCACTCTATGAGGAAGAAGAAGGGCATGAAAGGGTGGATGGTGCTGAAGATTGATCTCGAAAAAGCCTACGATCGTCTACGGTGGGACTTTATCTGCAATACATTAAAGGAGGCAGGGTTCCCGGCCGTTTGGATCAAGTGGGTTGAAGAATGTATTTGCTCTGTCACTACGAGGGTGTTGGTGAATGGCGAGATGATAACTGATTTCAAGCCAACTAGGGGCATTAGACAGGGCGATCCCATCTCCCCCTATCTCTTTGTCCTCTGTGTTGAAAGGCTTAGTCATCTTATTACGAGAGCCGTGGATGAAGGGGAGTGGAAGCCGGTGAAACTGACAAGGAGAGGTCCTGAGATTTCCCATGTCTTGTTTGCTGACGATATCATATTGGTGGCTGAAGCTTCTGCCCAACAACTCCGGCTGATTTTGGGGATATTGGACATCTTTTGCAAAGCGTCGGGTCAGAAGATCAACACGGGGAAGTCGAAACTTTTCGTCTCGCCGAATGTGGGGGAAAGAACGGTGGCTAGGCTGAAAGAAATGTGTGGGTTCGAAGTAACCAAGAACTTGGGAAGTTACCTCGGGATGCCAGTGCTTCACTCAAGGATCGACAAGGATACGTTTAAGCCATTGCTGGACAAGGTGAGTAATCGGCTTGCAGGGTGGAGGGGTTGCCACTTGAGCCTTGCGGGTCACATCACCCTTGCGAAGTCGGTGTTGAACTCCATTCCGGTGTACTCGATGGCCACGGTTACCATTCCGAAAGCTGTGTGTGACGCCATTGACAAGGCTACACGGGGCTTTATTTGGGGAGATGACGAGAACCATAGAAGAATCCACCTGGTGGCCTGGGAAGACATGTGCAAGCCGAAGAAGTTGGGCGGCCTAGGCATCCGCTCCATGAATGAACTCAACGTCGCAATCTCTGGTAAGCTTGCGTGGAGATTTATAAACAATAATAAGACTAACATATGGTGTGAGATTTTACAGGCTAAATACATGAGCGGGGCCAATCCTGTTGTCCAGGGAGGGTCGGCTGTCTGGAGCGCCATGAGGAGAAGCATGAGCCTAGTTGTCAATGATGGTATGAAGTGGCTGATTGGGGATGGGGAATCGGTGACGTTTTGGGGAGACAGATGGTTAGTCGATGAGAGCTTGGAGGGAGCAGCCTTGGCGGAGCTGTCGGAGGAGGAGAAATGCAGAACAGTTAGATCCTACTGGAAGGAAGGTGAAGGCTGGGACTGGGGAGGGCTGTCGGATGTGATCCTCGCTGGGCTCCTGTTGGTGCTGTCGTCTTCTGGGGTGGACTCGAGTGGGGAGATCCAGGATAGGCTGTGTTGGACGGATACTTCGGACGGGGACTATTCGATCAAATCGGCGTACAATAGGCTTACGAAGGCCAATTCTGGAGCGAATGCTGATGGGGTTATCTTTAGCGCTATTTGGTCGATGCAGGTGACGGAGAGAGTCCGGGTGTTCCTATGGCTTGTTACCCGGGGGGTTATTCTCACCAACGAGGAGCGGTGCAGGCGACATCTGGCGACGAATCCGGATTGCTCGGAGTGCGTCGGGCAATCGGAATCGTTGATCCACCTTTTCAGGGACTGCCCTCTAATTGCTTGTGTTTGGAATGCTCTGATTTGCCAAGGTGTGGTTACTAATTTCTTTGTTATGCCGTTTGCAGAATGGTGGAGGACAAATTTAACCTCTACAAGGAGGACAACGGATGGAAGGAGATGGCCCTGTGTGTTCGCCAACACAATCTGGTGGGCATGGAAATGGAGAAATGACCGGATCTTCAACCGCAAGGATAGGACAATGGACAAGCCGCGTTGGATCAAGGATTACACCAAGCAGTACGATGAAGCTTGGACAGCAAGGCCGGGAATAAGAGGAAAAGCTGAGAAGACCGAAATGCTTATAAAGTGGGAGAAGCCAGACAGAGGTTGGTTCAAGGCTAATGCAGACGGCTCTGTCGGCAATGATGGGGTCGCTACTGCCGGTGGTGTGCTGAGAGATGCGGAGGGGACCTGGATTGGGGGCTTTGTCGAGAGAATTGGCATCGGCCCGGTGGTTTTGGCGGAGCTGAAAGGTGTGTTGGGATGCCTCACACTCGCCTGGGGTAGAGGAATCCGGAAGATGGTGATCGAGTCTGATTCTTTGGTCGTTCACTCATTACTCAGCAAAGGTGTTGCGGAATGCCACCCGATGTACAGCCTGGTCGCTCGTTGCCAAGGCTTTTTGAGGAGGAGTTGGGATGTCCAACTCCGTCATGTCTTTAGGGAAGCGAATCGAGTCGCCGACTCCCTTGCTGGGTTAGCCCATACGGTTCCTAGAGGATTTCATATTCTTGAGGAGCCCCCTGATGGGATTGCGCAGGTCATAGAAGAAGATTGTAGGGGAAAGGCTACTCCCCGGCTCGTTGTTGTGTAGCCCAGACAAATTTCTTTCTTGTTTGAGGCTTGTCCTCCCTTGTTTCACCAAAAAAAAAAAAAGGTTAGGGGGTTCAAGTCCCACTAGCCTCATTTTTTAAAACAAATTTCACCTCCCTAAAAATAGCTTATTATTATTATTTGTTCAACTTCCACCCCACTTTCTTTGTTTCTACCACTTATTTAATTATATTCCCACTTCCCGACTTTCCTATTATATACAAATTATCTAGCTATAACTAATTAAACCCCATAAAATTGGTGAAATTAGCCTCTCTTTTTTTTTTAAAAAAAAATTTGCCTCCCTCAAAAAAGTTTTTTTTTTCTTTGTTCAACTTGCACCTACGCTCTATGTTTCTACCCCCTTATTTAATTATGTTCCCACTTCTCGAGCTCCCTACTATATACAAATTATCTAGCTATAAACTAATTAAACCCCATAAAATTGGTGAAATTATGATTTGATTATGAGAATAAATTTTGTGAAATTTTCATTAGAGTTTTGATTTTGAGAATAAATTTTGTGTTTTAATTATTGTTTATGTGATTTTGAGAATGAAATTTATGAATTGAATTTGGGGTTTGTGAATTGAATTTGTGAAGATTTATGCAATATTTGTATTTTTCGTAACCTACATATTCAAATCACAATTTCTATCATGTCTTTGGGAACCAAAAGATATTATAAAGTTGGGGAGTTTACAATCCTAGCTAATATGCAAAAACCTTGAATTTAACATGATTGAATTTCGATAAGTTTACACTCCTAAATATGACAAATGCTTGAATTTCCAATGAATGACTAGAAACAACTATCATAGCAATAAAGCAAATGTAAGCCTACTTTTCTATAATCCACTGCTAAGTTGAAAATCGTAGCTTAGATAAATGAGTTTATTGGAATATGATCCTCTCCTTATAAATGTTTTCCTAATATTGTCCTAATAAACAAATCTTAGCCCTTGAATCAAATCAACGGTTAAGACTAATTATTAGAATTAATGAATAATTAAATTGATTAAATCTTATTCCAAATCAATCTTCTTCCTTCAATCAAATTGAATCGTGGATCAAATCAGTGCTGAATTAATCAACAATTAATCCATCTTCTTCTTTCCGCTCGTCCTCTCTATCGTTTAAAAACAAAACAAAAAAGTAGAACGGCCACAATAAGATGAGTTTGAAATTGATTTCCAACTAAACTCAATGTCGGAACTTAGTGTTGGTAAATTTACTTGATAACATATGCTAATTAGGTTAGGGAATAGGGATGATGCACTGGTAATCATTGTAATTAATTTAATTGATCCAACAGTCTTCTGGTAATTGTATTCTCAAGAGCAATCTGACCATTTTGGGAGAGAGGCCTAGGAGATGGGATTGCCAACACCAAACGTTGGTGATGGATTGTCATCGTCGTCCCAAGGTTCGAGATCGGGGCGATTCCTACACTGAAGGTGCATTACCATCACAAATTGACGCCTGATTTGGCATTAATTTGATGAGCGGATTGAACGAGGAAGATGAATATGGGATAAGGATGAATTAATTTAATTATTAATTAACTATGTGGATTTAATCTTGACCATTGATCGAATTTAAGTGCTAAGATCAGCTTATTAGGAAGTTATAAGGAACCTTCTCATTAGGAGAGATCCACTTCCGAGTTTATTCAAGGCCAATATCTCAGTACACACTAGAAAATTTCGCCCCACTTTTCGGAGGATCCTGCGGCCGCCACTGTCTGCCAGAGGTCTTCGGGGGACCGCATCGGAGTCTCGGGGTGCTTCCTCTTCGGGTTTATATGTCTATACTAGTATTATTACCCGCGAGCTTCGCGGTCTTTTAATAAATTATATTTTATTATAATTTTGAATGAATTTAAAAAAAATATAGAAAAAAAATAACAAAAGCACATGCCTTTTCGCTCGTGAAAAGATCACAAAGTCCCAAGATTTTATCATTAAGGTATTTTAATTAGTAATACTCCATCTGATAAAAAAATGTTAGACTTTTTACTTTTCAACACTTAGTTTAAGGAGCTAAAAACTATATAAAAATAATATGAATAAAAAATAATATTTTATATAGTTTTTACTTTTTATTTTCTTGAACTACGTGTTAAAAAAAATAAAAAGTCTTATATTGTTGATTGGAGGGAGTATATATATATGACCATTATTTGTAGATTGTAATGGAACCTCATATGATATAAAGAACATATGAAATAAAATGTCGTATTTCATCAAAGAATAGTATAAAATAAATAATTTCAAAAATGGTTTTATTTGCAATGGTTTCTCTATAATTTCTATATTATAGAGAAATAAAATTGCTACAAACAAATGAATTTCTATGGCTAATTGGCTATATATGTGTGTGTATACACACACACACAGACACACACACAACTGATTAAATTTATTTATATATTAAATTCTAATTTTAATTGTTTGAGGAACGTATATTACCCTTTTGTAAATTCAATATTTTTTTTCTTCTTTCTACCATATCTTCACTTTTGTTAAATAATAGTACTGAGTAGTATTTGTTTTTTATTACGACCTATATATATATATATATATATATATATATATATATATGGAGATAGGGAGGAAGTGATAAGGAGATAAGTGATATCTTCAACACATGTATAAATATTGGTGATAAAATTTTATTATTTCAGGTAATTAATTTATAATAAATCTTATCATTAGATATAATGAATTATCGTAACTAATCTTAATGACTAAAGATAAAATAACTCGAGGTAAAATGTTTATAAAATAACTCTAGATAGAATGATAGATTTTGTAACCACTTAATGATAGATTTTTCATATAACTTAATCTAATCTATAATTTTTTCTAGATAAATTAATTGTTGAGTATGACCATTTTATTGAAACAAATTGAGCCGGTTGTTTGTTATTGTTGAAAAAAAATATATATTATGAAGATCAAATTATGGTTTGATTTTTTCAAAAACTGTCTAGCAAACATATTACGGGTTGATAAAATATATTACGATTTGATTGAATAACGGTATGTTGAGGTGCCCTTTGAGCCGGTTTGATTCTCTATATAATTTAATTAATCAATTTTTATTAGACCATCCGCAATCATTGGGTAACCTCTTTCCCTTTTTTTCCCATCTTCCTATCACAATTTTACAACTCTTTTATTTTTTTTGTTTAAAATAATTTTCACTTTTTCTATCTCTTTCTAAAAGGTTTCCTCTACAACCATGGGAAACCTCTTTTACCTCTTTTTAAATTTATTTTCACTTTTTCTTTTCATTTATATCTTTCCCTTTATTATATGTGTATCATCATATATTATTGTGAATTATTTTTATTTATAATTTTATAAATAAATAAAAATAGAAAGTAGTTAATATAAATATATTTTATTACATCAAGATTAAAATAAAAAAGTTAAAAACATTATAACATACGTAAATACTAATCGAACTACCTATAAATTCGGATCATAGCCTTGGAATTGGTTCCACAAGTGCTCAACCAAATCATTCTTCAAATTCATATGAGTTTCCACAAGGGCTGATTCTACTAATGTTGTTGGTTTGGAAAAAAAAAAAAAGGATTGTACACATTGGTAGGATTATGTGGGGTATAATTTAGGTATTCGGGTGTTGGAAAACTGTTAAGCATTTGTAACATCACTTGAAATTGGGGATTTTTGAGAAGATTTGGATTAGATGGGTGGAGTATTTGGACTATCGTGATCCATGGTTAAGAAAATAAGTGCAACTACAATAGATCAAGATGAGGGTATATATATAGGGTAAAATTAGGCTCAAATTATAGAAAAAAATAAAATTAAACTAATGAGAAACAAATCATTCTTCAAATTCATATGAGTTTCCACAAGGGCTAATTCTACTAATGTTGTTGGTTTGGAAAAAAAAAAGAAGAAGGATTGTACACATTGGTAGGATTATGTGGGGTATAATTTAGATATTCGGGTGTTGGAAAATTGTTAAGCATTTGTAACATCACTTGAAATTGAGGATTTTTTAGAAGATTTGGATCAAATGGGTGGAGTATTTGGATTATCGTGATCCATGGTTAAGAAAATAAGTGCAACTACAATAGATCAAAATGAGGGTATATATAGGGTAAAATTAGGCTCAAATTATAGAAAAAAATAAAATTAAACTAATGAGATATTTTATTTTAAAAAATAATGAAATATAAATGTATTTTTATTTCATTTTAAATCATATTACAATTAATAAATATAAATGGAAAAGATATAATCCTACTTTATCATAAAAAAAAAAGTAAAAGAAAATTAGAAAAGGAAAGATGTTACCTCTCTCTACCAAGGTAACCTCTTCCCACCTCTTACCTTAAGGTAAAGGCCACAACCATGGGCTTACCTTTTAGCAACCTTAAGGTAAGAGGTGGGAAGGGGTTACCTTGGTAGAGAGAGGTAACCTCTTCTGATGCCGTGCAATTATCGATGACTCCTGGTGACATTGAGGACAACATGAAGGTTCCATTTGATGGCCCTGTCACTCGTGCAAGGGCCAAGAAGATTCAAAGTGCAACTAAGGCCTTTCTTGTTCGTCACCATGGAACTTTAGAGCAAGGGTTCAGGCCACCCTGGATCACTTGGCTCAAGGTTACACCACCAGCACAGGAAGTGAGCTTATGTCCACACACGGAGCTCATGAAGACTCGTCAGCACCCACCATGAACCAAGCCATACTCGACATGCTCTTGGGTCACTCGGCCGAGTGGGCCAAATACCTTGTCGAGAGAAGTGGGCCGAGTTGTCCTATGCTTGGGCCGAAACTACATTACTTATTTAATTAATTTGTTATTTTATGCAATTAGATAAATAAGGTGGAATTTAATTATATCTCTTCTAGATATAATACTTGGCTACCAAGTTAATAAATTTCTATCTCATTAGGATTTATTTATCTTATGTTATTTCATTTATCTTTAGATAAAATTAATCTATCCAAACCCCTTTCCTTTGCAAGGAAGGATTGGTTAGATCTCTTAGAAGCTTTACTATAAATTCATGTTACGCCCTTTGAATTATGCAGATTGAAATAGAATTGAAGAAACCCTTTATGGATTAAGGGTTCTTCGATTGTCAATCCCAAAGCTCTTGTGTTCTAAGACTTTAGGCCTTCACAAAATCATCACCATCACCTTGATCCAAATCGGCAAACCCTAAACCAAACACTAACCCTAATCCAGAAACTGTCGCAAGAAGGAGAACCCAGCCCTTGGCGTTATCCGCGGCCTGATCCGCTCCCAGCGAGCGCGGAAGGCACCTGCTCCCGCGTCCGCGCTCTCGCGCTCCCGCAGTGCCAGGCGCCCTCGTCCGCGTGCTCCCAGGCGCTTCACCCGCGCGCTCGCCAACACCCTCGCTCCCAGCGAGCTCTCCTGCGCGCATCCGGACACCCGCACACCCTGAGGCCGAAGCCTGTGTGCCAGCTCCGCGCTCCTGAGATCCGCGCACCCACCTGCCCTCGCTTTCTCTCTTTCTGTCGCTATTACCTTGTTTAAGTTGCTGGAAAATTATAAGTATAAATTCTGTCGCTAAATCAGAATTCTAATCACGTGTTTAATTTGTTCCGAATCAGGAGATATCAAAGAGCATTGCAAGATCGAAGCAAATATACGGCGTGGTTCTTGATCTGGAGCCACAGGCGAAGGATCGGGTATCCCAAACGTATCAAGTGGTATCGGATTTCAGGTTAATGCAAGTTCTTTACTCTCTTGATTTCTATTTGAGTGATTTATTTTTCGTGCCTTATTTTTCACCATAGCCGATGTATAAAAGTTGAATCTTTATTATTCACCCATCAAAATTGGCACTTTATTTTTGTTATTCTTTGTTTGGATCTATAATTTGGAAGATATTGAGTTCTTGACTGCAAGTTGTGATCTTTTATCCCTAGTTGCTACATATCATGCCTATGACTGTGATTCTTGGATTAAAAGCATTATATAAACTTGCACCACTAAAGAACCCTAATTTTTCCAGTTTCTAGCCTATTTTCCCTATTTTCTTTATTTTTGCTTACTTTTAGATCATCGTAGCTTGTTAATTTTTTTCTTTTGCTCTTATTTTCGGCACTTCCAGCCTATACAGTAGCTATTTCTTAGCCAAAAAAAAAAAACAGAAAACCGAGAGCATATATTAAAAAAAAAAAAAGAGAACATTCTTTCATTACATTGTTGAGTTAGTAACTCTTCCTTGTTAGTTCTTTGATTGCTACATGTTAGATGATCTAAACGATTTAAAGCATTACAAAAGAACCCTACTTGTGTGATTTTGTGCTGTGCCGACACTGGAGCCTTGGTCACACCCCTTTTTCGCTGAACCGTGTTGCAACCGTCAGATAATAGTTGACGAAGTGTGTGCACTTGATTGCCCTTGTGATTGCTATTGTCGATTATTACACATTCATATTATTCAAGCATCACATTGTAGTTCTTTTTCTATACACATTCAGCCGCTTGTTTATACTTGCTATCCTTGATATCCGACTTTGTGGCTGAATTAAATTGCAATTTGGATTATTACTTGTTGTCTTCAATATTGCAAAATTCTGTGTCCAGGGGAATTGCTTGAATATTGTGCCTTGTTTTCTCGCTCTTTGATTTCTAAAAATTGAATCACTCTTAGGAATCACTAGAGCTTGCATTACTTGGTTTCTGGTCTTTGCTTCGTTTACTTGTTGCTCTTCTGATATTGTAGGAACATGACGAACGATAGCGACCCCAACCCTTCCCCTACCCCACCTGCTGGCATTTCTGCCGATAATATGCGGTTCATTATTGACTCTGCTGTCCAAGAATCTACTTTGGTTTTCCGTAAGGAAATGGCAGAGGCTGAAAATCGTCGGGCTATTGAACGCCAGGAGGACCGCGTATACTGGTCTAACCTCATCAGACAGGCAGTTACACGACAATTGGATGAGGCCAAACAAGCGGAGGCTTCTGGATCTACACCTCCCTCTGGAGGTAGACCGCCACCACCACCCACGGCTCCTACACCGCCAGTCAACCCCACTCCACAGTCAGGTAACGTACCCCCTATAGGTAATACTTCTTATGCTGTTAAACCCCCTCCTTCTGGTCAATTATATATACCGCTTAAGTCTGCTACTCCTAATCCTTTCACTGGAGAAAACGACAACGACCATCTAGATGGCTTCAATGGCAACCAAGATCGTCGTGAGTATACACCGCCACAGCATCAGCAGCAAGGGAGGTTCTATCAGCGTCAACAGCAACCGCCGCATGGCCGTGCTAACTGGGATGACAGCCGCAGCAATAATGATCTGTATGAGCATCCACATTTGGAGGATGCTTACAATGAGGTAAATCCTAACTTTGATGATTTACCCCCTCCTAATTTTGGTCATCCTAGATTTGATAATGCTCAAGCTATCCAGAGACGAGATGTTAAGCTTAAATTAGAAACTTTTGATGGTAATACTGATCCTGAAGCTTATCTTGTTTGGGAAAATCATACTGACTATATGCTTGAACATTTACGCTATGAGGAAATGGAGAAGTTGGAAGTTGTTATATTACATTTAGTAGGTAAAGCTCGCACCTGGTGGTTCCGCACTCGTGAGATGCGCCGTCGTCAGGACAAGCAACCTGTTGAAACTTGGCCACAACTTCGCTATCTCCTGAAGAAGAGACATGTGCCTGAGGAATACACGGAGTCAATGAGGATGCAATTGGCGGCCTGCCGCCAAGGAACTCGCTCTCTTAATGACTACAAGGATGAGCTGGAACGACTCTCCCATCAGGCTAATGTTTATCTTACTGAACGTGCTTTGTGTACTCAATTTCTTGCTGGTCTTAATATTTCTATTAAGAATCCTTTATCTATCCATTCCATTAGAGATATTAACACTTTAACTCATAAAACACAGCTTCTGTATGAACAACAGCAGCAGCAGCTACGACAGCAGAGGAGCCGATTTGACCAGACCTCTCAAGGTCGCAGGTTTGTTCCCTTTAACCCTTCTAGTCAATCTAAACCTTCTACTTCTAACCCTTCTATGCAGCAAAAGGGAGTTTCCAACTCACCTCAACAGGGTTATTAGGTTGAAACTAGAAGAGTTGCTGCCCCTTCTACTGATCGCAACAAAGATATCCGCTGTTTCACTTGTGGTGGTTCTGGGCATGTCTCTCGCAATTGCCCTCAGAAAAAGAAGGTTCTTCTCAATGATTTGGGAGACCATTACTATGAGGAGGAGACTGTTGAGGACCATGTAATTTCGAGTGAAGTGGAGGAGGACCAGCCGTCTGAAATTATTGAGGAGATCGACACATCAGAATATGACAACGTCCTCTGTCTTGTCAACCGGCGGGTCCTACACATTCAGGAGTCTCCCATGGCTGATCAAAGGGAGAACATCTTCCACACTAGATGTGAGGTTCGCGAGGCTACCTTAAACCTCATCATCGATGGTGGGAGTTGCTGCAATCTCATCAATGAAAAGGTAGTAGATTTCCTCCATTTACCTACTACTCCTCGTGCTACTCACTATGGATTGAATGGTATCACTGATGATGGATCTGATATAATGGTCACCAAACAATGCTTAGTTTCTCTTTCTATTGGATCATATCATGATAAAATATTATGTGATGTTGCACGCATGGATTGTAGTCATATATTGTTAGGGCGTCCTTGGTTATATGATCGTAATGTCCTTCATGATGGTCGTGCAAATACATATGCCTTCACATATGACGGGAGGAGAGTTACTCTCCTACCCCTTTCGCCACAAACTATTCTGAAGGATCAGGTTCGCAAACAACAACAAAGGAACGCCGACAGAGAAGCTGAAAGGTTGGAGAAGCTCAAAGAGAGCTCAACTGCACAAGCCGCACCCGCGGCCCCAGCAGCAGCGCCCGCAGCCGCACCTGCAGCCCCCTTGGCGCCTTCTCCTTCCCTTCCGACGTCGACTAAGCCCCCTTCTGCTTCAATTAAGGGCTTTGTGGAACGTCGATCGTTGGTCTCTCAACCTCAGAAGGGGACCATCACTTGGAATGCTCATCGACCTCATATTCTTCTGGTAATGAAATAGGTATTACTTAATGTTGAATTGAGTCATATTCCTGCACATATTGCTGCACTTCTGCAGGATTATCTAGATGTGCTTCCAGCTGAACTACCCCAAGGCTTGCCTCCTATTAGAGGTATTGAGCACCAAATTGACTTTGTGCCTAGGGCAGCCTTGCCTAATCGCGCCGCTTATAGAGCTAGTCCTGAGGAAACAAAGGAGCTGCAACGCCAAGTCACAGAATTGATGGATAAAGGCTTTGTTCGTGAGAGCCTGTCCCCCTGTGCCGTACCAGTCATACTGGTTCCAAAGAAGGATGGCTCCTGGCGCATGTGTGTTAATTGTCGCGCAATCAACCAAATAACGGTTAAGTATCGCCACCCTATTCCTCGTTTAGATTATATGCTTGATGAACTTCATGGTGCTGCTATTTTCTCTAAAATTGACCTTAGAAGTGGATATCATCAAATTAGGATGAAACAGGGTGATGAATGGAAAACGGCTTTTAAAACTAAGTATGGTTTATATGAATGATTAGTAATGCCTTTTGGATTAACTAATGCACCTTCTACATTTATGAGGCTTATGAACCATGTGCTTAGGAGACACTTAGGTAAATTTGTCTTTGTCTATTTTGACGATATCTTAATCTATAGTAAGAATATGCATGATCACTTAAGTCACTTAAAATTGGTTTTTGATTGTCTTAGAAAAGAGAAATTATATGCCAATTTAAAGAAGTGTTCTTTCGCATCCGAGTCTACCATTTTTCTTGGTTTTGTAGTGACTGCATCTGGATTAAAGGTGGATGAGGAGAAGATTCGTGCTATTCAGGAGTGGGCTAGGCCGACTACCCCCACCCATGTCCGCTCATTCTTGGGCCTTGCTGGCTTCTATCGATGTTTTGTCAAAGATTTCAGCCTAATTGCCGCCCCCCTACATGAGCTGACCAAGAAAGATGTGACATTTCGCTGGACTGACTCACATCAAAAGGCTTTCGACGCCCTCAAGGACTGCCTGACACACGCCCCAGTGCTGCAGTTACCTGACTTTGCTCAACCCTTTGAGCTCGAGTGTGACGCTTCTGGCACTGGCATTGGAGGGGTCCTGCTGCAGAACAAGCGTCCCATCGCCTACTTCAGCGAAAAGTTGGGCACCGTTGAGCTCAACTATTCTACCTACGACAAGGAGCTATTTGCACTGGTTCGCTGCTTACAGACTTGGCAACATTATCTCTGGCCTAAGGAGTTTGTGATTCATTCGGATCATGAAGCTCTCAAGTACCTCAAAGGACAAGCAGTGCTCAGCAGGCGACTTGCTCGATGGGTGGAGTTTATAGAGACCTTTTCCTATGTGGTTCACCACAAGAAGGGAAAGGATAATGTGGTAGCTGACGCGCTATCACGCAGGTATGTCCTCTTAAACCATATGGATGCACATGTTTTGGGTTTTGCTTTAATAAAGGAACTGTATGCTTCTGATAGTTTCTTTAAAACTATATATGCTCAATGTGTGTTCAAAGGTGAAGTTGATTCATTTTTTGTTGATAATGGGTATTTGTTTAAGATGGGCAAGCTTTGTATCCCATCTTCTTCTATTCGCCGATTGTTAACCCAAGAAATTCATGAATCTAGGGGACATGGAGGTTTCGAAAAAACTCTAGCTGGACTAAAGGAACACTACTTTTGGCCTAAAATGTCTAATTATGTGCTGAGATTTGTCAAAAGTTGTGTTACATGTGCTAAAGCCAAATCGAAATCCAATGTTAATGGTCTATATCAACCTTTGCCTATTGCTAATGCACCCTGGGAAGATGTTTCTATGGATTTTATTGTAGGATTGCCTAGAACTTCTAAGGGTCATGATTCCATATTTGTTGTTGTAGACAGATTTTCCAAAATGGCTCATTTTATCCCATGTCATAAAACTGATGATGCTATTCATGTTGCTCATTTATTCTTTAAAGATGTTGTTCGCTTACATGGATTGTCATTGTCTATAGTTTCTGACCGTGATCCTAAATTCTTAAGCTCTTTTTGGAAAACTCTATGGTCTAAATTGGGTACAAAATTGCTATTTTCTACTTCTTGTCACCCACAAACTGATGGCCAAACTGAGGTCACAAATAGAACTCTTGGGGCTCTCCTTAGAGTCATGCTACGAACTAACCTGCGGAGATGGGAAGACTGTCTACCATTTGTAGAGTTTGCATATAACAGGTCTAGGCACTCTACAACAAAGATGACCCCCTTCGAGGTAGTATATGGCCGAAACCCCTTAACTCCAGTGGACATGATGCCTCGGCCATATAAGGACAAGGAGAGCGTGGATGCAGCTAAGCAAGTGGACTTCATCAAAAGCTTGCATGAGCGTACCAAAGCGCAACTGGAGAGGAAGACTGCGCAATACAAGGCCGCGAAGGACAAGCATCGCAAGGATGTGCAGTTCAACTTTGGTGATCTGGTCTGGCTGCATCTCAGGAAGGAAAGGTTTCTGCAATAACGGAAATCTAAGCTGGACCCCAGGGGAGATGGACCATTCAGAGTGGTTCAGAAGATGGGTCCTAATGCATACAAGCTGGATCTCCCTGCCGATAAGTACAGCGTCCATTCTACATTCAACGTCGCCGATCTATCCTTATTCGTGCCTGACGATGACTCTGACGACGATTTGAGGACAAATCGAAGTCAAGTGGAGGAGAATGATGCCGTGCAATTATCGATGACTCCTGGTGACATTGAGGACAACATGAAGGTTCCATTTGATGGCCCTGTCACTCGTGCAAGGGCCAAGAAGATTCAAAGTGCAACTAAGGCCTTTCTTGTCCGTCACCATGGAACTTTAGAGCAAGGGTTCAGGCCACCCTGGATCACTTGGCTCAAGGTTACACCACCAGCACAGGAAGTGAGCTTATGTCCACACACGGAGCTCATGAAGACTCGTCAGCACCCACCATGAACCAAGCCATACTCGACATGCTCTTGGGTCACTCGGCCGAGTGGGCCAAATACCTTGTCGAGAGAAGTGGGCCGAGTTGTCCTATGCTTGGGCCGAAACTACATTACTTATTTAATTAATTTGTTATTTTATGGAATTAGATAAATAAGGTGGAATTTAATTATATCTCTTCTAGATATAATACTTGGCCACCAAGTTAATAAATTTCTATCTCATTAGGATTTATTTATCTTATGTTATTTCATTTATCTTTAGATAGAATTAATCTATCCAAACCCCTTTCCTTTGCAAGGAAGGATTGGTTAGATCTCTTAGAAGCTTTACTATAAATTCATGTTACGCCCTTTGAATTATGCAAATTGAAATAGAATTGAAGAAACCCTTTATGGATTAAGGGTTCTTCGATTGTCAATCCCAAAGCTCTTGTGTTCTAAGACTTTAGGCCTTCACAAAATCATCACCATCACCTTGATCCAAATCGGCAAACCCTAAACCAAACACTAACCCTAATCCAGAAACTGTCGCAAGAAGGAGAACCCAGCCCTTGGCGTTATCCGCGGCCTGATCCGCTCCCAGCGAGCGCGGAAGGCACCTGCTCCCGCGTCCGCGCTCTCGCGCTCCCGCAGTGCCAGGCGCCCTCGTCCGCGTGCTCCCAGGCGCTTCACCCGCGCGCTCGCCAACACCCTCGCTCCCAGCGAGCTCTCCTGCGCGCATCCGAACACCCGCATACCCTGAGGCCGAAGCCTGTGTGCCAGCTCCGCGCTCCTGAGATCCGCGCACCCACCTGCCCTCGCTTTCTCTCTTTTTGTCGCTATTACCTTGTTTAAGTTGCTGGAAAATTCTAAGTATAAATTCTGTCGCTAAATCAGAATTCTAATCACGTGTTTAATTTGTTTTGAATCATGAGATATCAAAGAGCATTGCAAGATCGAAGCAAATATATGGCGTGGTTCTTGATCTGGAGCCACAGGTGAAGGATCGGGTATCCCAAACGTATCATCTTCCCTTTTCTAATTTTCTTTTTCTTTTTTTTTATGATAAAGTAGGTTGATATATTTTACATTTAGATTTATTAGTTGTGATAGAATTGAAAATGAAATAAAAATATATTTATATTTCATTATTTTTTAAAATAAAATATCCCATTGGTTTAATTTTATTTTTTTCTATAATTTGAGCCCAATTTTATCCTATATATAACCCCATCTTGATCTATTTTAGTTGCACCTATTTTCTTAACCATGGATCACAATAATCCAAATACTCCACCCATTCCAAATATGTCTTTTGATCCAAATCTTATCAAAAATCCTCAATTTCAAGTGATGTTGCAAATGTTTAACAATTCTTCAACACCCGAATATCCAAATTATATCCCACATAATCCTACCAATGTGTACAATCCTTTTTTTTTTCCAAACCAAGAACATTTTGAGCATTCGGGATAGACAAACTCATATGAATTTGAAGAATGATTTGGTTGAGCACTTGTGGAACCAATTTCAAGGCTATGATTCGAATTTATAGGTAGTTCTCACTACTACAGAAGTAGTTATTGATGACAATTAGAATATGGCGTTTTTCTTGAATTGCCATTAAAAATATCTTCTATGACGTTTATATACAAAAACGCTATAAATTTTCATAATACAATTATTTATGGCGTTTTTACAACGCCGTGAAATTAATGGTGTTTCTAAAACGCCATGCCTTAAGGTTATAAATATTACAAAGATCATTTTATGGCGTTTTTAAACGCCTTAAATATTATGGCGTTTATTAAATGCCATTGAACTGGGGGTAATTTTTTTCAAAAAAAATTTGGACCCAAATTAAAGCGGCAAAGGGCTTATTATAACCCTAAATCCCTTTTTCTCTCTCCATGGCCTCAGAGCGCCTCATTGCTTCTTTCTCCAATTTCTTCATAGATCTATCAAACGCAATCGGCACCGTACTCTGCACCCTGCTTCTCCAACCAATTTCTTCAGAGATCTACCAAAATGAATTCAATCAAAAATCAAACTTGCCCCTACTCCGGTCACCCCAAATCTCCACCACGCCTACGCGACTACGCCACTAGTCGATTTCAATCTTGCCTCCTCGCCTTCATCGTCGTCTCTCTCCTTATCCTCATTGACATCCTCATAGGACTCGCAGTCGGCACCGTACTCCACGCCTGGAAGACATTTGATTCCGAGGCCGCCGCTCCAACCACCCCTTCGTAGTCTCTCAAGGTCGCCTGTGCACTCCGTCACTCTGCACCCTGCTTCTCCACTCTTCATTGGTAGACAATTTCAAAGGTTAGGGTTTCCCCTTTTCTATGTTGTTCTAATTTTGAAAGATTTTAGAGCGATTTGTTTTCTAAATCCTTTAATCTCTTCAGATCGTAGCTAATTGATTGAAAAGGATAAAGGTTTCTCATTTTCTCATGAAATGAAAGGTTAGGGTTCCTCCTTTTTTATCTTGTTCTATTCATCAGATAGGAAGGGGAAAGGAAGTTGAGTAAACCTCCACAACTCAGACTTTCAATTATACTAAGACAAGCAAAATCATAGCCATTGTATATGTTTAGTTATATTTAGTCTAAACAAATATATTTAGTTTAAACAAAATCATATCCATTATTATTTGATAATGATACTGAGACAAGTAAGACGTTTAAATTGATCCAACTCTTTCATGTCCATTGCTTTCGTAGGTTTCATGGGTGTGGACTTGCTAACAATGATTTGGCTTATTGCACATGGCTGGTAGGTTGTATTTTTTACTGCTTTCTAGTTATTCGAAGTTTAATTCATTAATTAGTTTTCTTATAAAATTTTGTTTGATTATGCAATTGAAATATCCATTAGCACTTGCTTCTTTTGAACAAATAATTAAGTTTGCAAAGGGCAAGAAACTCGCTTTGCTATTGGATTACAATGGGACTCTCTCACCTATTGTTGACAATCTAGACTCTGATTTCATGTCTGATGATGTGAGAATTTTATGTGTATATTTGTTGTATCTATTAAGTAAAGATTCATATCTTATGCCATATGTTTCTAGCACGCAAATTTAAGTTTATTAATTTTATATCTGCTAAAGTATATTTTTATTTATACATAAATAAGTGTAAATGGTTAAACAACTTAGTATAGTGACCTTTCCTTGTAGGTCGTGTATTAAGTTATATCTTCCCATAACTCGAGCTGCACAATTCAGTAAATTGGGTGTTAAGCTCATTCTCGGCGCTGACAGGTAATGCTTGGTTATTTATATCATGTCCTTGCTTGTTGTGCTTTCTAGATAAGCTTATATGTTTTAATAGTTTAGCTAAGTTCATAACGTTATCAACAAGATAATTTAGAAAATGTATTGCTTTCTTATTGTTTTTTTAGACAAGCTTGCCATCAGAGATAATAGAGTCACAATTGTATTGTTTATCTGGCACAAGTTCCCTTAAGTGGTAGCTGAGTTTCTACACAGACATTGTCACAAGTAAAGTGACTACTACATATATTCTTTTTTCTTTTCTATCTCATTTTCATGTCTGTTGGATTTTGAATGTGCTGATGTGCTTGCGTTTTGTATTTTTTTTTCCAAAGTTTAGGAATGAATGATTTTGTATTCAACCTAATTGAAGAAATTGTATCTCTAAAGGTTGATCCTAATCTTGTTTACTGAATGGAATTGTTAGGATAGAGAAGAGTTACAATATTTGTCTTATACATATAGCTTGAATTATTATTGCCTTTTGCATTAGGATAAACATTTAAAACAGAAACCCCATGACTTATTAGGCAACATGCTTGCTAATTTTTTATGGACTTTTAGTGTAAGATACACATTCTTGATGAATAAAAATGTGAATGTACTTAAATTTCATGGAATTGAAGGCAAGAAGAGACATGGATATTTGTTGTACCTTTTTTTGATCTTTGAAGGCCAAGTCCTTGGATTCTGTTTTATTGATATTTGCTTCTGTTTTTCCATTTGCTTCTATTTTATTGATATTTGCTTCTGTTATTGATATTTTGCCATTTTAATGCTTTTGTCTTTAAAAACATCATTGTTATACATTTTTTTCTTTCCATTTCAGGTTGTTAATGACTTGTTCAATCCAGCAGGTCATAATTTAAGACTTAGACAAGACAATCATATAAATCATGTCTACAAGGTGAGAATATCTATTTCATTTCAGGTAGATGTATTTTTTACTATCTTCTTCCTTTGGAGAAAAGAAAGTTCCCTAGGAGTGAGAATTTGGGGAATTCCAACTTTTACCATTATGTTCTCTTCTTTGATAATTCCTAGCAGCAGAGGTGATTGTGAACTCCACCATTACAAATGCCAAGGTGAGTCCAGAAACTTTGGCTTGTTGAATTGTTGTGTTCTCTTATTTTGTATTCACAAGTTTGAAAACATGAATGATTGTTGAATGAACCTGATTATGGTAGTTGAGTTTATACTAAATGACTTTATAGAATTAATCCAGTTTTCTTTATACCATTTTGAGTTTTCCAACGACCTTCCAAAGAAAACAAACCATGTTGTTGTGAAAGTATAGGTTGCTTTGTACACAAGACTTTTCTTGCTTGAACGTAATTTATCTTACTTCAATAATGGGTTATGTCGAGCTATATTCATCCGAGTTTGTGTTTTGTGTTTGTTCTCTTAGGTATATGTGCTAAATTCGGCTCTATTTGGCACAACATGCGAATATGGTACTTCTTGTTCACAAGGTAGATATATTTATGCGTGCATTCAGAATGCCTTGGCTTTTTTGTGTTCTAAAGGATGCAAGATACTCTACCAACTGGACAACAAGTCGATGTGAAGAGGTTGCTCGAAAGCTCTGATCAAGCAACACAAAAAATCAAGAATGGGGTTGCATCAGTAGAATAGAACTCAATAGTATTAGGAAAGATTCTGGCTTTGAGAGCTATTTTGAATTCATTAATTTTGTTTTAAAATAAGTAAATTTTCATGGCGCTTGAAAAACGCCATGGATTGTATTGATATTGTTTTTTTTTATATTATGTGAGAAAACCATGGCGTTTTAAAAACGTCATGGATTGTATTGGTATTGTTTTTTTTATATTATGTGAGAAAACCATGGCGTTTTAAAAACGCCATGAATTATCTTTTCTATGGCGTTTGTCAAACGCCATAAAATATTGACCAAAAGCACGGCGTCACCTTCAAGGGCGTTTGGGGATGGCGTTTAAAAACGCCATGGTAAGGCTTTTATGGCGTTTTTTAAACGCCGTGGAAGGGTATGTTTGTACTAGTGTCTATTAGTATTTACGTATGTTATAATGTTTTTAACTTTTTTTCATTTTAATATAGATGTAATAAAATATATTTATATTAACTACTTGCTATTATTATTTATTTATAACATTATAAATAAAAATAATTCACAATAATATATGATGATATACATATAATAAAGGGAAAGATATAAAGGGAAAGAAAAGGTGAAAATAAATTTGAAAAGAGGTAAAAGAGGTTTCCCATGGTTGTAGAGGAAAACTTTTAGAAAGAGGTAGAAAAAATGAAAATTATTTTAACAAAAAAATAAATGAGTTGTAAAATTATGATAGGAAGAATGGAAAAAAAGGGAGAAAGAGGTTTCCCTATGGTTGCGGATGGTCTAATGATAACCTTTTTTCATATAAATTGATCTAATCTAGATTTTTTTTCTAGATAAAATATTTATAAAATAACTTAAGGTAAAATGATAAGATTTGTAAGATATGAGTTTGAATATTTAAAATAAAAATTTAATTTAATCATTAATTAAAATGGACACATGGGATGACACACGTACGTATAAATTGACGGGGTTATCGTCTAACGTGGCGTACATATATTGGATCATCATTAATAACATCTATATATGAATCAATTTGGTGTATCAAGCAAAAAAATATTAATATTGATATTAAAATTCAAAAGGTGATTTTTAATAACTGATAGAATATTATTGTACGGTTAAATTAATAGAATATCAACTTCAAGCTAGTTATATCAACTAATAGATCCAGATCATCATTACAATATATAAATGTATAGTACAGTTAAATAATAATAATAATAATAATAATAATAATAATAATAATAATAATATGTACGTGAATGTGTAAGTTTGATAGTGTTGTGTTAATTAAGTTAGATATATAGATATATAGATTAGTACTTAGAGAACATTAAGAAGATAAAAGGATATCAACTAAAAGACTTTAGAATTTGGAGTGGTAAAACGACTAAAAACATATCCAATGTAACGAATCAAATATAATAATAAGTTGTTGTTGAAATTATATATCAATATCATCAATCAATCATCAATATCAATATATCAATATATAATACTAAAACAGAGGCGTAGAAATCCTATTTGGCGGGTTCTGGTGCGATTCGCTTACGTGTAATTTTCTGGTGCAATCTGGCCCGGGTTTTTTGACACGTCAATTAATGAATGTCCAATCACTTTAATCCATGTCATACAATTGTCTAATCAATTTATCTACGTTTAATTCAATATTTTAATTAAAGGATTGATTTTTTAGGTTTAAAGATGAGTTTTATATGTAAGACTATATTACTATGCTACCATTAATCGAATTTTTTTATTAGCAATTACAATTGATTTAAATAAGAAAGTTTTATCATTTTGATATTTGTTTGGAAAAGCACTAAAATTTTAAATCCATAACGAACTTTGATAAATTAATCATACTCTCAAATTAATCATACCGAACTTCCCCATATCCAAAATAAATGAAATAACGGAATTTTCGCCCGGTGCCCCTGAGATAAGGCTAAATTCGCCGGGTGTACGAAAGTTATACATAATTCGCGAAATGCCCCTGAGGTTTGTGATTTTTTCGCGTCATGCCCCTCCGTCCATTCTGTTAGCATTTTCCTTTTAAAAAAAATAAAGTTCATTAAAGAGAAGTGCAAGTCGAAGAGAAGACGAAGGGCGAAAAGCGAAGAGCGAGGAGGGAGAGAGCTAGCGAGAGAGGGAGAGAGCTAGCGAGAGAGGGAGAGAGCGAGTCGAGGGATCCAATACACACGACGCCAAGCAGATTGATTCCGGTGAAGCTCAGTTTGTAAAGACCGGGAAATTTTATAATATTAAAATTATTTAAATAGTGATTTATAATCATTTTGACTTTTGAGATTCGGAAAGTTTGAAAATTTTCCGTCCTCGAGCTATCGGATTAATTAAAATCTCTTAAAATGTTCTGGCATGATCTTAACGGATTTTCTGACGGTCCTCAATTTCGCTACTTTGACTTGAAATTTTTTTAATATGAGGGAAATTTTATCGGAATTGAAAATTTAAAACTTTATTTTGATTGAGTCGGGATTAGCGGGTTTCGAGATTTTATTTCCGGGTAATTCAATTTGACTTTTGGGGACCACGTAATTTTGTTCCTTTCCTCTTCACATGTCCGATTTCAACTTCTTCCTTCTCCCTCCTTCCTTTCTTTTCAACTCGAAATCAATGAAAAATCATACCTTTGAGCCTCCTATCTCCTTCCTAGGCCACTACGAAATGGATTCGATGTCGGGGAGGTCTAATCGAGCCCGAATCGATCTCCGACGAAGACTTCCCGGCGAACGCTTTGACCCTCGGTGAGCTTCTCCTTTTCCCCCCTTTTTCTGGTTTGTTTTGAACTGTCGAGGTGTGGTTGATGTCGGGAAAGGCTTGTGGGTCGAGTCGGGTGAGAACCGCCGGCGAGGAGCCCTCCCCTTCTCCTTCTTCTTCTTCCCCTTCGTTCTTTTCCGCCGGCGGTCCGAGCCTTGTTCCATGGTTGGGAGAGACGAGCTGTGGGCCCCTCCTTTTAATTTCTTCCTTCCTGATATGTGCAACTGGAAAGTGGGCCTCGTTTGGGTTTAGAATTAGGGGATCCGGGTAAAGGTTTGAGTTTCGGGTCAAGCTTCATTCCGGATTTTGGGCCTGTTTTGGTTGGGCTTTTTCTTTTGGTTGGTTTGGGCTTCCTTGTTTCCGATTTGGGGTTTGTAATGTGGGTTTAAATTGTTATACCTTATTATGTACTACGGTGTTATATTATGTTATTACATTGCTATGATTTGGTGATTGTATTTTCTGGAAATTAGTATATATTATAAAAAAAAAAAAGATTTGGTTTTGGTAATTTATTATATTTAAATATTACTCAAAGTGTGTTACTAGATGTTAAAAATGTGATTTTAGGAATTTTAAAGTGATTGTCGGTTTTGGTCTATAATTGTGATTTTACAAGGACGAATTTAGTTAGTGTTATTTTAGATAAATATTATTTGAATTATTCAAAAAGGAGATTTTCAAGTTCTCGGAAGTATCTCTTTAAGGATGGTGTTTGGGAAAACAAAAATGCCGGAAATTACTTATATAATATGATTTTGAGAGATTGGTTAAGGATTTAAGGGATAAACGTCGGAATTTGGCCAAGTATGATTTGAGAAATTATTTTGAATATGAGTTGACTCAATTTGGGATTTAAGAGTTTGGAAAATATGGTTGATACGATTTTATTAATGGGTTAGATTGGAAGTAAATGATTTTTGTTGATATTGATCATATCGGAAAGGTTTTGGAAAACAGTTTCACTATCGATTGGTTTTGGGGATGTTGAGAACTTGGGTTCTGTGTATGAATATTGGTCTGGTAGCTTATGGAAATGGCTTAATGATAGGTGTGTATTGCTTTTGGATTGCTTTGGACTTGCATTTGGGCCCTTGCTTGTGTTATCTTGCTGTTCTGCATCTTCAGGTAAGTTCCCTAGGGGGCTTACTCAGGTTGGACATTCATGCCTGTTGTTGCATTTTATGTTAGGTGTTGCATATGCATAAAAGCATGCCATGTAGTATCATGTTTAGGTTGCACTAATTGATTGAGCATCTGTTTACTTTATGCGTTTGAAACAGAACGGCCGTTATCTGTGATAGTCCTAGAGTCTTTGCTAGGGTCATAGGGTAGCCCAGCCTCATCGGGTACCCTGAGTCAATCGAGTCATGACTTCCTTATATTATGATATGCCTGCGGGCTTTATTGTGGAGCGGGTTAGGCATGCGTGCCGCCCTATTATGAATGAATGCATTCACGAGCTGGCCAGTCTCCACCTATCGGAAGGGGTGGAGGTAGGAGAGGGATATGCCGTTGGCATTGTCTTGGGCCCTTTACAGTATTTCTGCACATTTTATGAATTAGGGGCATGCTAGTGTGTTTGACTTTCGTATTGCATTAGAGCATCTTTATTAGGTATAGCACATACTATGTGGCCTCAGCGAGGACTGCCGGTCCCGCATGAGTGGCTCGATCTGACTCCTTTCCCCGTTCTTCTTTTAAAGGTATTTCTGCAGATCTCGTTTGCTCCATGCTTATGTGACGGGAAACCCTTGGGCGAATCAAAGAACCTGACTAATATTCTAACTTGACAAATGGTAATCACTTGTTTATGATTTGGTTTTGACCCGATTCTGTTGTGTCATTGTATCTTAACTTGCTTCCGCTTTATTTCATTTGAATTGGATTTCACGACATAGTCTTAGGACATGTTAAGGGTACCCAACGGCCCTACGATACTTTAGGGTTTGAAATCCCTCTTTCTACTGACCTTCGAAATGAGTTGAAACCTCGACCCGTACCTGGATTGCAAGATCCGAACAAGGGTTTTCATCCCTTGAAACGTAACCCGGAAATCATAATTCCGGGCCGTTACACAGTTGGTGCCAAAGGTGGAGGTGAGTAATTTTCAGTTTAATTTAGGGTTTGGGGATTTAGGGGTTAGTGGTGATGATTTGAATTCTTGAAATTCAATGGATTTTAATGTCGATTGTACCTGAGTTTTTTGTTGAATCAATATCGAATAGAGTTTCAATTGTGGTCCCAATCTAATTCACTATATAGGATGGTTTTCCCCATTCTGATTCACTAGGATGGATTTCGATTCATTTGTTCGTCCCAATCTGCAACTCTACTGTCATACCTTATTCCCCTCTTATATTAGTACTAGATTTATATTTATTTGTGCAAATGTGGGTCACAAGCCGGTGTCATAACTTGCTTCATTATTCCCTGTAAGCAGAACAAGATAACTGGCTTCATTGAGCTTACTCATATCCCATTGTTATTTACATTTTTTTCTTGGTAATGTATTATGGTGCTTGTAAGAATCATGATATGCCAGCAAAAACAAAAGAAATAAATCAGTAAATCACCATCAAAAGAGGTTTGATGTCATGTCACTTTATATATAGGTGTTGGTGTATTGCTAATGGTAATGCCCATTCATGTGACTTTGATACCTATAGTCTCCTATGTGTAGGATATTAGTTGTCAAATCCATTTCCCAGTTATTGATGATTCTTGTGGCAATATAATGTCTAATGCCTTGGACAAGATGTTAGAATGTGCACCAATTTATGGTTGGCTTTTATACTTGTTAGAATGTGCACCAATTTATGAAAAATTAGTAAAAAAAATTCATCAGTTAAAATATGGTTGGCTTTTATACTAGAGTTCAGTTGATTTATTAATAAATTAATCAAAAGTAGTAAAAAATCCATAAGTTAAAATGCAGTGAGGAGAAAAGGTTAGAATTTGCATCAGTTTATGAAAAATATATCAAGTTTCCCTGGGTTGTATTATAAGTTTCAAGTCTGCCAATAGGTTGCATTTAATTTATCAATTTGTCTCAGAAATGCATGAACATGAAGTTATTAGCTTGTAGAATTGTTGGAATTGAATATGAGCATGCACATGAAGTATTGTTGGTGTAGAAATTGAAATCGATTTCTTGAAGAAATTTCTTAAAACGTTTCTAAGCCTATTAGCTCAAATGGTAGAGCATTGTGCTCACGCACAAAGATGCGGGTTCAAACCCCGCGTAGGCTATTTGTTTTACTTCAATCCATATTTGTACTAGATGATTCATTGTTCTGTTATTTGTTTTACTAATTTAACTAGCACGCATGAAGTTGAACAGGATTAGAACTCATATATATATGGTGATCTTAAGCCCATACGGGATTGAAATGCTTGTAGCCTATGTAGGATTTGAACCCACATCTATATGTATTGAACACATCGCTCTACCATTTGAGCTAATAGGCTAAAAAGTGAAATATTTCATCAAAGTGAATAGGCTAAGCATGTAATAAAAAAACCAGTAGAGTATTGATATTGAAGTGAATAAGATAAATAAATAAAAATACCAGTTCATTATCAAAATAGAAAGGGATGTGAATCTGATCATGACTGATAATTTGATACAAAGAACCAGTACATATATTTTGTGCATTGAAGGTGGTGGAGAAGATGGAGATCAATATAGCTAACACATAAATGATAAACCCCAAGGCTGAGTAAAAGATATAAGAAAAATATTTATCAATATATCAATATATACATATAAAGAGGGGACCAGTAATATGTATATATTCATAAACATAAGAGATATATAAAAACTCAGCCAAGAGAAGCACACACAGCACAACTAAACGCCACAACCAGTCAATCCACCAAAAATGTAAACAAATACGGGCCGAACAGAAATCAGTCAAGCACCCAACCCAATTCAAACACAATCAACACTCAAGGCAGCCAAAAAAGATGCCAATATGTCCAGCTCCCAACCCACAACCAACTTGAAAGCGTTATCGTGAAGCCCGTAGTCATATGTCACCAAAAAGCGAAAAAGGGTAACATTTTAGAGCACCAAACAATGACAGCAGAGAAAAATAAGTTGGATCCAATTTCCAATTATTGAAACTAGTCAACTGGTTCGATCCGATTTTCCAATTACACAGATTTTGCAGCTTGAGAAAAGATTGCAGGACCAATAAACATCACCCCCAAAATTTATGAAGAATATCACTCATCATAGTCATAGCTGAACAATAAACATCTCCAAACTTACTGAAATCCTCAAATATAAGTGAAAGTGTGGATGGCAATGAACTGTCATGCAGACTCGAGGATCTATTAGAATTTGTAGGTGCATGAGTGGCTGAACCAAGGCAGATAAGCAAGTGCATATATAATGGCAAGACGTGGTGAAGATTGAAGCAAATGGCAAGATAAATTGAGATAGGGCCCTAATTAACATATCAAATTGCACCAATCCAAGCAAATGGAAAGACAACTTGGAGACTAGCATAAAGAAATAAGACAAATCAATGGAAACATTTACCTGCAATACCGGCCAAATCCTTGCAAATGGGGGAAGATTGAAGATGAAAGAAGACGAGAAAACGCCTTCATGAATGATTAATCAACTTTGATTTATGGACCTGGATGTTTCCTGGGAGCTAAAAACGGAGACAATGCAGTTTAATATGGAAATGACCAAATCTGTAATAGCTAAAGCAATCAAAACCACAACAAAACCAATTGAAAACCCATAACTTGGGAATTACAGATCTATGATAACCACAAAGCCCGACGGATCTGAGAGGTGAGAAGGGAAGCGAAATCCAAATATCTACTCAGAACCGAATCGAAACCCTAAGAAAAGAGAAATTCGACGAACAACCGCGACAAGATCAAGGGAAGAAAGATAGAAATTCCCTCGGATTGAAAGAAAATCGGAAAATGAAAGAGCAGCCAAGCAAAACCAGAAATCGGAGATCAGTACCTGGAGATGTATTGCGATTTCTGAATTTGCAGTCTCAATCTATGGCGAGTATCTGCTTCGCTTGTTTCAGAACCGGATAGGGATCTCAAATCTCAATTTCTAGATTTGGGATTTCTGGCTTTCGATTTGGGGAAGGATTTGGGATCTCTGTGCAATGGAGTCGACTCTTTTCTTCTTTCTTTTCTTTCTTTTTACAATTTAACGGAGTTATAACGTCTTTTCATTAAAAGCCAACCGAGGGTATTTGGCGAAAAAAATAAAAACCTCAGGGGCATTTGGCGAAATATTTCAAACTTTTGTACACCTCGTGAATTTGACTATAACTCAAGGGTACCAGACGAAAAATCCGATGAAATAATTAATCATACTCTAAAATTTTATAACTTCCGTACTAACTATTAGAAATTGGAATTGGGTAAAGTAGGATTTTTGTATAGGTTTTAATATGAATCCTTTAAAAAAAAAAAATTTTTTTCATTTTTAAAAAATCACTTAATTAAATTTATAAATTATTGTTTATATTATCTACATCTAAACGACATTTGGTGCGATTTCGCATTCATGGAATTTCTGGATTAAAATGGGATTATTTTTGCTTACGTGTCATATTCTGGATTAAAACGGTATTATATTTTTGGGTCATATCAATTAATAAGTCAATATAGTTATGTAAAAAACTTATCTTTTTAGGTCAAATAATCTATCCAATATAAATTTATATCTTAATTAGGTTTTTTTTATATAAATTTTCAATCTTATATCTTAATAGGTAGAAAACTTATCATTTTAGATAAATCAATCTAATAGTAAATTAATATAAACCATCTTTGAATGAAGTAAAAAAATGTTATCCATAATCAATATTAAACAAAGAAGCGGGCTATAATTAATCATGGAGATAAAAAGTACACATAATTATTTTATAAATAACACTATACTCCATATTATATTACTACCCCATTCATGTAACTAAATTTAATTTAATTAATTTATTTGAAACCAATAGTGAATTGAAATATATCATGATTTGATCAACAGTAATACGTAGTTTAATATATCATATAATTAGCTTTTTATGTTAATTTTATACAAGAAGCTTTAAAAAAAATTTACCTATAATCTCTTCTAGATATCTATATAGCCATATATAATCATAAATATATAATACTAAAATAGAAACGTGAAAATCCTATATAGCGGAAAATCATGTTCTCTGGTGCAATCTGACTCAGGTATTTGATACGTCAATTAACGATGATCCAATATATTTCAGCCACGTCAGATGATTACCACATTTATTTATATATGTGTCATTCTATGTCTATCTTAATTGAATATTAAATTTAATTTTTAATATAAATATTCAATATCGATCGTATCTTAAATGGTTACAAAATCTATCATTTTACCAAAACTTATTTTGTACATATTTTTTTCTTTATTTATTTTATCTTTAGTCATTTAGATTAAGTAACGATAATTTATTATATCTAATGATAAGATGTATTATTAATTAATTATCTATGAATAAAATCTTATCACCAATAAATAAATATTAAATGCAAATATGTTAACGGTTCATGATCGATCCTAAATCACACAATACATGGTTACATTCTTGGTCGATCCTAAATTCCTAACCTATATTTTACAATTGTTTAGCTTATATCCAAATTGAAAAATGGGTTGGTACGTACGTGGTATCTTCAATAAATATGGATTTATTTCAATGATGAATTATAATTTATAAGATATATTACTTTTACAATAATATTAATTTTATAAAAAAAAAAGGTTAAGACAATCGTTCTTTTTTTTTTTCTAAAACATACCACTTTGTTTGTTAACATACTTTTTAAGAGAATTAAAAGTATATAAAATTTCAAATTATTTATTTATATATAATTTTATATTTATTTGTAATAAATATAATAAAATAATATATAACTTATTAAAAAATTGGCCGCGAAGGTCGGGGTAATAAACCTAGTTGATTATTAAAAATGATAGGTTTTGTAACCATTTAAGATATGATATTAAATATTTATATTAAAATTTTAATTTAATTTTTAATTAAAATAGACACATAGGACGACACGTGTATAAATAGATGATGTAATCGTCTTACGTGGCTTAAATATATTGGATCATCATTAATTGATGTGTCAAAGACCCGGACCAGATTACACCAGAGTACGACACGTAAGCGAATCGCACCAGAACCCGCCACATAGGATTTCCACGCCTCTGTTTTAGTATTATATATATATTGATATTGATATTGATTGATTGATTGATTGATTGATGTTATGTTTACAGAACTTGGGCTTATATTTTGTATGGACCGGGTTATAAGTTTTGGGCTTGTGCAGTTGTATAGATATAAAAGGCATTCCATCATCATCAAGTTCTGTATTCACAGATTTTACACTCAGAAATTCAAATACAAATTTCACACAAAATTTTTTCTCACACTTCTTCGATCCAAAGCTCAAATCTCAGATTGGATGATATTACAACACTTCCTGGCCCTAGATCGAAGATGGGGGTGATAAAGGCGGGGATTTTCGAGGCTTTTCGACCGGACAAAGAAAGAGAACCTTACCGGTGTATTTTCTATTCGAAAACAGGGGAGGCGGCTCCGGTTTGGCGTCGGTGGCTCCCGGAGATGGCGCTAGTGACTCCGGGGCTCCTGGGCTGCCCAGATCGGCCTCGTCTTCACTGGGTCTTGGAGAAGAGGAGTGAAAGAAGTTTTACCAATTTTGCCCGATGTGGTCCTTTGGATTCATTTTTCATATGATATATTTAGCCTTCAAATCCTTATAGGCCACCAAGCCCGGTCAAACTTTTGGTGGGGTTTGGTTTTGCCTCTAACATGTAATCTCTGTTTGGTGAATTCTTTTTCCAAACACTCTTTTGCCTCTATGCATGTTATTTGTTGTCCATTTACTATTTTCAATCTCGTCTTATCTGTGTCTATTTTGGCTTATCTTTGTGATAGTCTACTTACGATCTTGTTATCATCCTTGAAGGTTTTGAGATGAGTTTTTGGGTTTTAAATGGTGATGGTGTGGCTAGGGTTGAGTTTGTGGTTTGGTGTACGTTTCTATTCTCGTTGTTGTGTAGACTTCATGTGAATGGTGGTTGATTTGCCATGCTTGGAGACGTCATGGAATGTGATCGACATCTGTTGGCTCTATGGATTCAATAGCCTGAGACGTCTACTAGTGATCACTAGAGTTCTCTGCATACGTCTTCTTTTTGCTTGGTCGATTTGTTTATGATGCCAGTTTGTGGTGTTTGGTGTAGAATGACATGTGCTTCACCTTTTGCATTTTATTTCGGGTTTTTACTTGTTGTATTTTTCTTTGTCCATCTACCGGTTTGTCCGGTCTTTTTTTTTTTTTTTTTTTCTAGAGGTGTCTGAAGAGTCGAATTTATTTCCTTTATTAAAAAAAAAACATTATTTCGGTTGGACATGCATCGCCCCCTTTTTGTAGTAGGACGGGTCCTTTACATTGTTTATGGGCTTAATACGGCTAGGCCCAATCAAATGGAGCTCTTTTATAGCTTCCAAAAGCATCAGTTGCTAATATAGACTCGTGCCTTCTGAAGAAGAATTTGATTTAATGCATAAATACATGAGAATATAGACTACTAATATAGTAATATTATAGACTTGTTGTGATATTTGTGAATTATTCACCTACTATTACTGTAACTTACTGTACCTTTTGCGGCTCTGTTGTATTACGGCCCTTACGGCCTTCTATCAGTTTTGATTATATTAGGCTTCTTTTGCCTATAAAAGGCAATGTACCCGCTTGTTAATTAGATACACTTGAGAATACAATTAATACAATCAGAGCGTTTGATCAATCTTACAATACGTTATCAAGCACGAGTGTTCTTCAGATCCAACTGAGTAAGCCAACAAATACAAGGTAGAAATTCAAAATCTACCGATTTGCTTAATTATTTTCGTAAAGAAACCGATTATGAGAAGTATGCTCTGTAGTTTCCCTTAATTAAGGGATCTTCTACTACAGAAACTCGTAAAGCTTTGAATCTTCTTCTGAAAATCAAAGTTTTCAACTCGTAGAACACAAATCACCATTTATATGGTTCGGTTATGTTCTACGAAATAGTAGCAAGCAAGAAGGAAAATATTCATACAAGATATGAGACATAAACCCGGTATTTTATTAGATCCAAACGGATTTACAACCAAATCGGTCTAAACGTGAAAACTAATACAAGTTTTAAACTACAAAACCGATTTCTTCTTACCTCTCCGTCGGATCTTCACCAAAATCACCGGATTTGATTTCTTCTTAGAGCCCAACAAACCTCCACCAAAATAACAAAATGAATATAACCGCATAGATTATTGCCATGCTAATAAGTATCTCAAGATCGAATCGGTCGGAGGAGTTCATGGTGGTTTGTAGGAGGTCGGAGGAGATGAGGTTGATGATGATGAAGATGAGATAATTGTAAAAGTAAAAGGAATGATGGTAATTTAAAGAAGAAAAGGTTTGTAGAGAGATGGGATGTTAGTAAAAATGGAAGGAGTGGTGGTGATTTAAAGAAAAAAAGTGAGAAGGGAAATATGAGGATACGGCAGACAAAGGTGGAAGATGTAAAATTTTGAAGATGTTTTTCCACCCATAATTACCTCTTGAACTTGGAAATCCATGCTTAATATACCCTTGTTCTTCACTTCTTTGATGATCTTCAAATACCTCATACTTGAAGATGGGAAAATTTTTCCACTGAAAATTTTGATGTCTAAGTTGTTTTTTCCAAAAGAGAGTTTTTTTATTTGGAGGTTGGTATATACTATGAGAAAATGAGAGTGCTTTGAAGAAAGCTTGAACATATAGTGATGATTCACGGTTTAAATTTTTAAAGGACTAGTGTGTTGTCAATCGGTAGAATGTTCACTTCCCATTTTACATCACATATCATAATGACATCACGTGCTTCACTTTCCTACATACTAGATAGCCGGCCTGGCCTATTCTATCAATTCTACACGCAACATCAACATCTACTATATATATATATCTATACGTAGATATACACAGTACATATATATACAATATAATACATGCATGTATATATATATAGGGGAGGGTTCAAGTGAGAAGATTCCGGTTAGGTGAGAAGGAAAGAAGGGATATGATTGGTGGAAACGGACCCTAATTAAAAATTAAAAAAAAGACCCCCACGCGCTTCTTTCTTCCACGCTCCTTCACAACCCCGACCACACAAACTCTGGCAATGGCGCTCCTCCTTGAATAAAGAGTTCGAACCGGGGACTTATGGGTACTACCCACAAGTCCTTTCCGGTGAGCCATTCCGGAATGGTTAATGGCGCTCCTCCATCTACAATGATTTCGACCTCCACGACAGTCCAAAGGGACCCTCCTCTCCTACCATTGGCGGCCCCTCTCCCGAGCTTCTTCCCAGCGAAGCTCACCGGCGCCGCCGCCATCTCTCCTTCCCCTCCTCGCCTATTCATCGCCGACCTAGGGTTAGCGTTCTGGATCCGCCTCCTCGTCCGCCGCTGCCTAGTCTCCGTCGTCGTGGTCGACACACTCACTGGTGCTCCTGTCTCGGTCGCAGATCCAGTGTCCGGATCGCCGACTCCCGCCGCCTGGATTGATCTCCGACTCCTGCCGCCGATTTATCCTGATTACGATGTTTTCAATTCGTTTGGATTGATCTAAACTCCCTCCTGAGCACTTAATTTGAGTTTTGCCAAATAAAACTTTTCAAATTCATATTGAATTTGCTCGTTATTTCCAAGCAATTTGATGTCTTCCGTGAGTTTTACTAAATTGGGGGTTGAAATCGATTCTTGTAGTTTGAATATTGTGATCAATTAAAGGCCACTACACGCGCGGGGAGGGAAGGATGTGCGAGTGGGCCTCGTATTTCCGAACTGGGCAGGTGCGGGCAGCGAATTTTTTGCCCGGATTTTTTAAATGACGTGGACTAATCAAAACATTTCTTGGACCAATCAAATTGCTTCTTTCCTTCTCACTTTTGGAGTTGTGTGTATCCGAACCCAACCATATATATATATATATATATATATATATATATATATATATATATATATATATATATATATATATATATATATATATATATATATATATATCGTATGAACACATGCATCTATATAATATATATAATCCATGTATGTATGTATATATAATGTTATTATATTTATTTATAGCATTTACATATATAGTAATGAGATATAATATATGTCATCTTAACCTATAAATTAAATTTATATGATAATTAATTATGTCAATATTAATTCATATGATTTTATTTGTAGTTAATTCAATGGCAAATCTTACAAAGCGGGAATTTGATATTCTCGACTTATCGGGCCAGAGATATCTTGAATGGAGGGTTGATTCACTGTCTCACCTCCAAGCTCATGGCCTACTGGAAACTATCTCTGAAAATAATGATACTTCTCCGCAAGATAAGGCAAAGGCGATTATATTTTTACGCCATCATGTGAATGAAAGCCTTAAGTCTGAATACTTGCTGGTGGAAGATCCTAAAGAGTTATGGGAGAACTTAAGTCAGAGATATGGGCATCATGAGAAAGTTTTACTCCCAAAAGCCACATATGACTGGAGCAATCTGAGGTTCCAGGATTTTAAGTCTGTCAGTGATTTTAATTCTGCCTTATTCAGGATCACGTCTCAGTTACGTTTATGTGGGCAGAAAATCTCTGAAGAAAATATGCTCGATAAAACCTTCTCTACAATGCACGCATCAAATGTGCCGTTGCAACAACAATATAGAGAGAGGGGTTTTACAAAGTATTCTGATTTGATATCAGTATTACTTGTGGCTGAGCAAAATAATGAACTTCTGATGAAGAACCACAACCTAAGGCCTACTGGTGCTGCTCCATATATTGAGACGAATGCAACACATGGAATGTTCCCAGGTCAATATACATCTCAGGGAGATGGTGGCTGGAATACGAATAACCGTGGAGATGGGAATAATCGCGGTAGAGGTCGAGGTCGTGGAAGAGGTCGTGGTCGTGGTCGCGGTAGAAGCTTTGCTACTAATCAGTGGCACAAAGCTCCCGGAGCATCCTCTTCAAAGGGGAATGATAAGCTCATGGTCCGGAAAGATCCATCGGGATCTACTCAGAAATCCAAATCTCCATGTTACAGATGTGGCATGACAGGCCACTGGGCGAAGGTATGTCGCACAGCTAAACATTTGGTTGAGCTGTATCAGACATCCAAGAACAAAGGAAAGAAGGTGGAGAGTAATTTTGTCAATAACACTCCACCTGAGCCCGATCTGGACATCTCTGGTTTCTTCGCAAATACTCCTGACGGAGATGGAGATTTTGGACTTAGTGATACTGTGAACTATTAAATACTAGTACTTTTATTTCCATGCAGTTTACTTTTGTAACATATCGCAGTGTGTTTATTTCCTGTAACATATCGCAGTGTGTTTACTTTCTGCATTACTTTTAATGTACTTGTTATATATTATTAATGAATAAAAATGTATTAAAGTTTTAATTATATCTCTTTTATATTGAAGATATGGATATAAGTGAAGTTAAACCAAGTGGCAAAGATCAATGTCTAGTAGACAGTGCCACTACCCACACCATCTTGAGAAGCAGAGAATACTTCACACAATTGACATTAATCGAGGCAAATGTCATAACAATATCCGGTGTGGCAAAGATGATAGAAGGCTCTGGAAGAGCTTGTATTTTGCTCCCTGAAGGGACAAAACTGATTATAAATGACACATTATATTCAAGTAAATCTCGAAGAAACTTGTTGAGTTTCAGAGATATGCGTCTGAATGGGTTTCATATGGAAACCATGAATCAAGGTGGAAAAGAATATCTATGTATCACTAGATATAGAAATGGCAAGAAGAACATCCTAGAAAAGTTGCTAGCTTATTCTTCTGGACTATATTATACATATATAAGTCCGATAGAAGTAAATGTAACATCTGAAAAGTTGGATGATAAAAGGATGTTCACATTATGGCATGACCGTTTGGGTCATCCAGGAAATGTTATGATGCATAGAATTATTGAAAGTTCAAATGGACATTCACTGAAGAATGTGAAAATTCTCAGATCGAATGATTTCAATTGTAATGGTTGTTCACTTGGTAAATTAATAATCAGGCCTTCCAAGAGTAAACTTGAGAATGAGTCTCCAATGTTCTTAGAAAGAATACAAGGAGATATATGTGGACCAATAGTTCCACCGTGTGGACCATTTCGATATTTTATGGTGCTAATAGATGCATCAACAAGATGGTCACATGTAAGTCTTTTATCGACAAGAAATACAGCTCTTGCTAAACTCCTTGCACAGATTATCCGGTTACGAGCTCAGTTTACGGATTATACAATCAAGAAAATAAGACTTGATAATGCAGGAGAATTTACATCCCAAACATTTAGTGACTATTGCATGTCAATTGGGATTGAAATTGCGCATTCAGTGGCTCATGTTCACACACAAAATGGTCTTGCTGAATCTTTGATAAAGCGATTACAAATAATCGCTAGACCATTATTAATGAAGTCTAAACTGCCATCATCTGTCTGGGGACATGCTATTTTACATGCAGCGGCGTTGGTTAGGATAAGACCAACTGCTTATCACAAACAGTCCCCATTACAACTTGTGATTGGTAAAGAGCCAAATATATCTCATTTGAGAATTTTTGGATGTGCAGTTTATGTACCCATTGCTCCACCACAACGTACAAAAATGGGTCCACAAAGGAGATTGGGAATTTATGTTGGTTTTGATTCTGCATCGATAATTAAGTACCTTGAACCAACAACGGGAGATTTATTTACAGCAAGGTTTGCTGATTGTCATTTTGATGAAAATCTATTCCCAACATTAGGTGGAGAAAAGAGAAAAGAAATTACGTGGAATGCTCCATTATTATCTCATATGGATCCACGTACTAAAATGTGTGAACAAGAAGTGGATAAAATTATACATTTACAGAGTATAGCGAATCAATTGCCAGATTCGTTTACAGACACAAAGAAAGTGACAAAGTCACATGTGCCTGCTATAAATGCCCCTGAAAGGATTGAAATTCCTGGGAGACAAACAGCTGGGCAGCAACCTGTAAATGAGTCCACGATACAACGAAAACGTGGCAGGCCTCCTGGTTCTAAAGATTTAAAACCAAGGAAAAGTAGACGTCAAGAGGACGTTATGAAAATTGTCCCACTGATAAATTCAGGGGGAGAAAATGTCAAAATACAAGAGGAATGTGATAGAGACGCCTCGGAAAATGCGGAGGGCGCATTAGAAGAGAAAAGTATTCTAGATGAGGATAGAAACATTGATAATTATGAAATTTCTGTAAATTATGTTTCTACAAGAATACAATGGAATAGAAAGGATATTATCCTTGATGAGGTGTTTGCATACTCTGTTGCCACGAAAATAATCGTTGATGAAAATGACATTGAGCCACAAAGTGTCGACGAATGTCGTCGCAAAAATGACTGGCCAAAATGGAAAGAGGCAATCCAGGCTGAGTTAAAGTCATTAGGAAAACGTGAAGTTTTTGGTCCTGTTAAGCTTACACCAAAAGGTGTAAAGCCAGTAGGCTATAAATGGGTATTCGTAAGAAAGCGAAATGAGAAAAATGAAATTGTGAGGTACAAAGCAAGGCTTGTAGCCCAAGGTTTTTCTCAAATACCCGGGATAGATTACGAGCAAACATATTCCCCGGTAGTTGATGCAACTACATTGAGATTTTTAATTAGCCTAACTATATCAGAAGGACTACATATGCGACTAATGGATGTCGTAACTGCATATTTATATGGATCACTTGATAGTGACATATACATGAAAGTCCCAGAAGGACTAAAAATGCCTCAGATGCAGAATACAGAGAATAGAGAAATGTTCTCTATAAAGTTGCAAAGATCGTTATATGGTCTTAAGCAATCTGGAAGAATGTGGTATAATCGATTAAGTGAATATCTTATTAAAGAAGGATATCACAATAATGCTATCTGTCCATGTGTCTTTATAAAGCATTCCAAAAATGGTTTTGCTATTATTGCAGTGTATGTTGATGATTTGAATATTATAGGAACGTCAAATGAGTTGGAAAGCACTGCAAAATATTTGATGAAAGAATTTGAAATGAAAGACCTCGGTAGAACCAAGTTTTGTATTGGTTTACAAATTGAACATTTGAAAGATGGAATATTTGTTCATCAAAGTACTTATACCGAGAAAATCTTAAAGAGATTTTACATGGACAAGGCACACCCATTAACATCACCTATGGTAGTTCGTTCTCTTGGTATACAGGATGATCACTTTCGACCTAGAGAAGAAGATGAAGAAATTCTTGGCCCAGAAGTTCCTTACTTAAGTGCAATTGGTGCATTGATGTACTTGGCAAATAATACCAGACCAGATATAGCTTTCTCCATAAGCTTATTGTCAAGATATAGCTCAGCTCCAACAAGAAGACATTGGAACGGAATCAAGCATGTATTTCAATATCTGCGAGGTACACATGATCTTGGTTTGTATTATCGTAATCATGCAAATGCCACTCTTGTTGGGTATGCAGATGCAGGATATCTTTCAGATCCTCACAAAGCGAGATCTCAAAATGGTTATGTATTCACCTATGGAGACACGGCGATCTCATGGAAGTCAACAAAGCAGACTCTTACCGCTACATCCTCAAACCACGCTGAATTAATTGCTCTATATGAAGCTGGAAGAGAGTGTGTTTGGTTGAGATCCATAGTTAGTTATATACAAGGAGAATGCAGATTGAGATCAATCGCTGGAAGCCCAACCATTATTTATGAAGACAATTCAGCATGCATCACTCAAGTTAAGGAAGGATACATCAAAGGCGATCGGACAAAGCATATTTCACCGAAGCTCTTCCCAACTCATGATCTAGAGAAAGAAGGCACAGTGAATATACAACAAATCCGATCAAGTGATAATCCTGCTGATCTATTCACAAAGTCACTACCCCCAAACAGGTTTAAAGAACTTGTGTACAAAATCGGGATGTGTCTACTCCAAGAGGCACATTAAATTGAGGGGGAGAAAATAGTACGCACTGCACTCTTTTTCCCTTGACTCAGGTTTTTATCCCACAGGGTTTTTCCTGACAAGGTTTTTAATGAGGCAGTACAGTATCCCAGAAGCGTACAAAGCAAGCCGTACTCTTTTTCCTAAGCTTTGGCTTTTTCCCCTCTGGGTTTTCCTTAGCGAGGTTTTATTGAGGCGGCAGCATTATTTACTCCCGAATCTAAAGGTGAATATTCAAGGGGGAGTGTTGTGATATTTGTGAATTATTCACCTACTACTACTGTAACTTACTGTACCTTTTGCGGCTCTGTTGTATTACGGCCCTTACGGCCTTCTATCAGTTTTGATTATATTAGGCTTCTTTTGCCTATAAAAGGCAATGTACCCGCTTGTTAATTAGATACACTTGAGAATACAATTAATACAATCAGAGCGTTTGATCAATCTTACAATAAGACTGACCTTTAATGCATAGTATTTATTATCCGTACTTTTACGTGTTTTGTTAATAAATTATATTTATTATATTAAAATTATTTTTTTATTAAATTTTATGTGAAGATTAAAATAGTTTATTTAAAAATTTTTTAATAAAAAATTTCAAGCAATCATAAAAATAATAGGTTTTGTAACGACTTAAGATATAAGGTTAAGAATTAATATAAATATTTTAATGATAATATTTTATTGTTCAATATATAATTAATTAATAATGAAATCTTATCATTAGATATAATGAACTAAAATAATTAATTTTAATGACTAAAGATAAAAATAATTCAAGGTACAATGTTTACAAAATAATTTACGGCAAAATGATAGATTTTGTAACCACTTAAGATATGAGATGGACACATAGGATGACACGTGGATAAAATAGATGATGTCATTATCTAACGTGACTTAAATATATTGAATCATAATTAATTTACGTGTCAAAAAAAGTTAGGTCGAATTGCACCAGAAAACGACACATGGATGAATTGTACCAGAGGAGAATTCAAGTATTTGTTTTAGTATAGTATATATAGAGAGTATAATATATACAATAGATCATATCTATACAGTTCTTATGGTGTATCGATCATGGTAACAAATCTGTGTCATTAAACTAAAAAGATGAACGGTTGAGATTACCACCCGTTTTTTTTTTTGTGTAGAGAAAGGTAATGATTAACTTTATTTATGAATATAGTTCATATTTAAATTCAGCTTCAATTCATTGATTGCTATCTATCTATCTATATCTGTCTATCTACTTACATCTAACTATTAAAAGAGAAATCTATATCTATCTATTAAAAGAGAAGGATTTTTAATGAGGCGTCATCACCACCATAATTATAGGGGTTTCAACCAATCAAATTAAAATACTCCGTAGGTTTTTTCTTATCAATTGGTTCAATTTAAAACATTAAATTAGTATATAATTTATTCCTTAGTATATAATATATTTTCTAAATAATCTATATCTAACTATTAAAAGAGAAGGATTTTATTTTAGTACATTATACATTTTATAATAAATTGGTTCAAATCAAAACATTGAATCACATATATTTTATTTTATTTTATAGTAATTTGTTGTATTATTATGATTTTATTTATAAAAAAATACGCGCCATGGCGCGAGGATTGTATTAGTTCTAATCATTACCCTTCTTTCTTCTATTTTTCATACAAAATTTGTTATATTTACCCATATTTTATTCTTCAATTTTAAGGAGGGTAAATATTACCTCTATAATGCTCTAATTATTTTCCTCACCCTCTTCTCTAGACTCACAAAAAACAATGACCATCTACATTTTATATGTAAATTTAATTCCTTTCGTTTTCATTCCATCTCATAGAAATAAGAGAAAATTTGTGCCGAAGGCACAAATTTTCACCCTAATTTGAGTTTTGTCCTAGCTTTTGTAAAATTTAGTAAAGTGTCCACTTTTATAATTTCGGCTGGCTATTTGACGATTTTGCCCTTCCCTCTTCTTTTACCGTTGTTCGACGTTTGACGAGCGGAAACTGTCCCGGCGAAGCCCTCTGCGATACTGCTGGCAAATTTCGACTGAATCATCTTCAAAGGAGTGATTTTTGCTGTCGATTATTGCATTTTCTTACTATAATTGCTCATATGGCGGAAGTCGCTGGTAGTTCAGGTACAGATTTTGCTTGATCGTTTTTCCTATTGGTTAGGGTTTTCTTTTCCCTGCGTTTATGTAGATTTTTGTTCTACTTGCGCGGGATTTTTGTTGGTTTAGTGTTGGGTGGTGTCGTGCTAGCAAATGTTGGAGTGTTGTTCGTGTTTATATTATCAAATATGCGATTTCTACTGAATATTTCTATGCTCCCATCATTTTTCCTTTTCTGATTTCTATGTTTTCGTGTTTATCAGGTTCACTTACCGATTTAGTCAGATATAGAAGGCGATTTGATGTGAGTTTTTTTTTATATTGATCTTTTTCTCCTGTCTGTTTATATAGTGCTGTTTACTTATGTTGATATGCATTTATTTTTGACATTTTTGCTTGTTTTTAAACAGAACATTTCTTATTGTATTCCTGAGGATGAGTGGTTCCATTCTAGATCAAACAGATATTCTTATCCTGATGTTTGTCAACTCATCAAAAGTCATCTGTCGGATAAACACTATGAGATATTGTGCATTAGTTGTGTTGGGTGGGTGCTGACACAGGGAACCAATATGGTTTATAACTTTCAGCTCATGCATCAGATGATGTTGCGTCGAGTTTCCACCAAAAAGAAGATGGAGTTGTGGTTTAAGGTTGATGGATTTTTGGCTCAGTTTTCTCTTGCTGAATTCCATGTTATTACTGGTCTTCCTTGTGAAGCTAATGATTGCAAACCACCCAAACATGTGTCTTCCATTGATTTTTTTGGGCAGAAGAAATGCTCTTATAAAGAGTTAGTACAGTGTTTTAAATCTGAGAGTAAATCTTCCGAGAAGAAGTTGATTCTGGCTAAGCTGCTTATTATTGAAAAGGTCCTATTATTCAGGAGATCAGAGTTTGTCAGTGAAGAAAACTTATCCCTTGCTTGCGCTGAGAATGAGTTTGAAATTTATCCCTGGGGGAGAGCTTCATTCACGAAGTTGGTGACGACATTAAAGAATATAGATCTGGCTGATTGTAATGATGATAGAGGTTGTTATGATATACATGGGTATAATCTTGCTTTTCAGGTAGTCTTTAATGTCGCATATTTATTGCTTGTTATCCTTTTTGAAGTTTGTCAGCATATTTATTGCTTGTTATCATATCTTACTCTTCTGGCTCAATATTTCAAATATTTTATGTTTATTTGTACCAGTCATGGATTATAGAAGCCTTCCCATCAGTAGCTGCAAAATTTGACTGTAATTTCTAAATGGTTGCTGGAGATCCATACTCTTTGCACTGGGAATGTCGCATTAAACACGTATATGATAGTGCTTATGTACTTTTTGATGATGAGTTGGTAAGTTTATTATGTTTTGTAGTTGTTAGTGAATTAATTTAATATCTGTTTTAGGCACCATTGTCCACTACTTTTGGTAAATTTGCAAAAATACCAGAGACGTCAGCAGAAACTTGCAAAAACACCAGACTTGTCAGCAGAACTACATTTTTTGCAAAATTTTTAATTTTTTGTATCAGGAATGATTTTTGTTTGACATTGATCATGTTTGATTTATTTTTATATATATATCTTAACAAGCAGGAACCAAATTATTGCATAAGTGTCAATATATTTTTATTTAGATCACATGTCAGCAGAGTAATAGATTGTTAGATTACCTCAATTCATTCTCAAATAGGAAAGAAGGTTTGAATGTGCATAGTCATTTAAATCTAATTGCATAACATCTAATTCTATTTTATCATTAAAACCCAGTAGGTAAATATCTTTTATTTGGCTTAGTCATTTTATGTCAGCAGTCCAAAAAGTTTTGCATAAGTATTATAGGTTATTAGCATAGTTGTTGTTTTGTTGTAAATATCCGTGCTTTTAATCAGATATTTACTCTATTTGTGTAGGCACCATTATTCCCTACTTATGGTGAATTTGTGATGAGCGATTTTTAGTCGCGTAAACCGTATCAAAATAAAACTCAAACCTACAAACTAGTATAGCAAGTAAGTAAGAGGTCGATCCCACAGAGAATCAAGTATTTCTCAGCAATGTGTATTTATCAATTAGTAGAAAGGGGGGTTTTGGGTGATTGAAATAAGAAAGAAAACAAACTAAACTATAAACAAGTTGATGCAAAACAATTTAGAGAAGATCGCTCTACCTACAACTATCAACTTTATTTGTTTGAATTGATATTTTAACTTCCTCTTGTCCTTTTAGTCTTCCTATGAATGCCCTTGTCCCGACCTAATATAGTTACTAGTCCAATCAGTCCTAGAAACCCTTATCAATCGAACAGTCCCTAAAGAAGGATTTAACCCAATTGATAGCTTTAAGTTCAGAGATTAGCCAAGGTATTTGCAGTTCCTAAAGAGGGATTTAACAACACATTCAACTTCCTACTCATTCAATTAGTTCAATCAGCCCTAAACGAACAAGTTTGCCACTTAGGTTAAGGTTCACAATCAGGAATCTACAAAACCTTAGCAATTGAATTGATCTAACAAGTTGGCCAGACAAGATAGAACAAAACAATAAACAATCAAGCACAAAGAAGTTGAAGCATTCAAATATAGGAAACAAGGAACAAGATTCAGAAACTCACAATCAATCCAAATAAAGCTTCAAATTGCAAGGAGAACGAAGAGAGTTTAGCCGCCCATGGCGAACATCGCTCTCTCTCTAATTGTCTGATGAAAAGTAGAATAGAATTTCTTAAAACAACATAAAACTTGGCCTTTTAAAACATCAACGTCGGCCATAAAAGAAATCAAAAGATTCTAGGGTTTTCATTTAATAAAACGCAGCGTATAATCGTTGTCGGCAGATGCGGCGGCCGTTGCATGGATGCGGCGGCCGCTGCATTAGCATTTCCTCGCAGCCTTGCTGCATCGGCCCTGGCGGCGGCCGCTGCACACCATGCGGCGGCCGCTGCATCGGTCTTTCCCAGAAAATCATTCTCGAATTTGCTCTTCTTCTCAACAGAAAAGTTGTAGCTCTCTGAAAGAGCTTTCCAACGCATGGTCATAATAGTCATTCGGACAACCGAGGCCTCCAGAAAGTGCAAAACAAGTTCAGCATGTCTGGCGACAACTTCTGCAGACTTGTTCTTCGTTTAGGCTCGCTTCTTCTTCTCAGGACCTCTTGAGATCTTCATGTAAGCTTCTTCGATCAACTAGACATTCTCATCCAATGCGTTATCAACCCATGTCTCCTCCTCGGATCTACCATTACCTGAAATAATCAATAAAAGCATGTAGATTCCGACTCCACCAACATAGAGAGCAAATATGCAAATTCTACTTAAGTCATGCATGATATGCATCTTAATTAAGCTAAATGCAATCTATTATGCCTATCTAAATGCATGCTATCAAACTCCCCCACACTTAAGCTTTTGCTTGTCCTCAAGCAATGAAAAACAAATATAGAATTAATCATCCCATAAATAAGATCTTCATGCTATAGTTTTAGAAAAGCAACATCAAGCAATAGGAGCCATGAATAAGAGAACAAATATCCTAGCAAATATATGAGCGATCCAATAGTAAAAGCAATTTTAATCCAACCTCATCGGGATAGTGTGTTTCACTTAAGCTCTCAAGTGTTTAGGCTTTAAAGTCCAACTCTCAACTCAATCCAAAATGCTCTGTACACCGTGAAAGTTATCACTTGCAAACAACATCATGAGGACTTTTATAAGGTTGTAATGGGGCTTTGGTAGGAACATAAGGCATGAGAAATATTTAGGCTTGTGGTGCTAAAAATCCGGGAAAAAGGAACAACAACCAACCAGAACAACACCAAAACATCCATATTTCGCAAACCATTCCAATAACATAAACTCCATTACATAACAATAAATTTTTCGATTTCAATAGCCATACAACTCATGCATTTTAATTTTTCATTATGATGACTTCGTTTCTTTTCTTTTATGCTTACTTTTGCCCCTAGGTGAATTTTATCCTCCTTAGGTCCAAGCTTACTAGACTTTTACTCCTAAGTGAATTTTATCCTCCTTAGGCCCCTAGTAATAAGTCATCTCTATTATGCAAGAAGGGTTACCTTATTTTGGCTATACATACATCATATCCACTCAAAGCAACTCCAACATAAAGATTTTTCACCAATTCCCCTCCTAATTCCCGGATAGGGTTAGGCTAATCATTGGCTATGATATATTTTTGTGGAGCTATCAAAAAGAATAGGCTTTAAGACTCAGATGGGCTTCAAGCAAAGGATAATGCAAAGGGTAGATAAGGTATAATATGGCTAAAGAAAACATGCCTCAATCATTTGAAATTCACAAGCAACAAACATGTGCAATACGGTATTGAAATAAGAAGCATATGGAGAGTATAATCACACAATAAAAGCAAAAGAGAATAATATGTAAAGTCCCTATAAGGCCAAAACAAACTCACATGTGTTATGTTTTTTTTAGATTTCAATTAAACCTCCACTATGAACCATAATTGCTCAATTATATTCTCAAATCATGCTCCAAAAATCATTTTCAAGCAATTCAATCAAATCATGGGATTTGTTAAGATCATAAAAATAAATTAGAGGACAAACTAAACCAAGATGGGTATCTTTAATAACACCTAAATGCAATGCATGATATTTTTGTGATTTTTTTTAATGTGATATATGAATAAAAATAAATATGAAAACATAAATAAACATGATAACATAAGTAAACATGATATGCAAATTCTATCTATATGCAATGCAATCCCTCCCCCACACTTAAACCTTTCATTGTCCTCAATGAAACATAAAAGACAACAAAAAATAAAAACATAGAGGAAGAGATGAATGAAATACTCACAATGTGGTGGAAGAGTAGGATCATGACATCGCTGACAAATACGTTAGATCTGAGCATTGCGGCGGCCTTTCCTGAAAGCTTAGTCTATCCCAAACCAAAAACAACTATCTAATGCCTAATGAGAAACCTAATTTATTGAAAAGAAAACTAGCTAACTAGGAATTGAAATAACTAAATTAAAAAACTTACCTCGGGTTGCCTCCCGAGAAGCGCCTTTCTTTAATGTCATTGACTTGACTTATTTTCAATCTCAATCTCAAGATCATAGCTATCAGACATCGTCAAGGCCCTCAGTAGCCTATCATATTCCTGTGCACACATCTTACAAAAGACATCATAGCACAATAAATTAAAAGCATAAAATGTGGAACTCAAGAACCCTTTCAATCTATCAAAAAGTCTAGCATGACTCTCTGCAGAAGGAATATGATACCACCAACACAGTTCCGCTGGTGGCTTTTCAAAATAGCAATCAAAAGGATCAACATAATCACCATTACCTTCAAAATTGCAAAAGTTTACATTTCTTACCTCTTGAGCCTCAGCTGATGGCTCTAAACTTGGTTCATCAATGGGCAAGCTCAGAATGGATGTTGCAGATGGAGTAGGAGACACATCACATGTAACCTCATGCGTCGACTCATGAGATTCCAAGTCAGAAAGCACTATACCCTCTCCTCCATCGCCGAAGACACTATCGTTGTCTGCAACCAATTCCTCCTCTTCTTCTTCGAAGCTCCTGTCTTTCTCACCTTTTGCACTTAAAATTTGAATGAGTTGGCTCATCTGATTCTCCAATTTTCCAATTCGGCTCATTTTTCCTTTCTCTAACTGCTGCACCACTTGAGTAAGAGTGTGCAAAGGATCCTCCAGGTGTGTGACAGAGTTCTCCATTGGCGGAGGAGACGTGGTGAGCAAGACTTCTTGTGAAATATGGTAATCCATATAACAGAAAAAATCCCACAACCCAGACAATCCGCCTAACCTTTTCAGGCTTCCGTTACTCAGGTGCTCAGCAAGCGCTCGTGTCTCAACAGTCATCCCATCAATTATGCACAAAATCATATCTCGGATGCTCATATGATAACCCCATGAACCAAGGTCTTCAACATACTCATGCAATCTACTGAAGTATTGGTGAAAGTTCTCACCTTCAAACTGCGCTAATCTCAACATCTTGAAAAAGTTAGTAACAAGGGTGTTGTGAACCGTAAGATAGGTTCACAACAAAGTTAGATATATAAACAAAATTTAATAAATACACAAAACAAAGAAATAAACTTGATTCCCCGGCAACGGCGCCAATTTGATGAGCGGTTTTTAGTCGCGTAAACCGTATCAAAATAAAACTCAAACCTACAAACTAGTATAGCAAGTAAGTAAGAGGTCGATCCCACAGAGAATCAAGTATTTCTCAGCAATGTGTATTTATCAATTAGAAGAAAGGGGGGTTTTGGGTGATTGAAATAAGAAAGAAAACAAACTAAAATCTTAAACAAGTTGATGCAAAACAATTTAGAGAAGATCGCTCTGCCTACAACTATCCACTTTATTTGTTTGAATTGATATTGTAACTTCCTCTTGTCCTTTTAGTCTTCCTATGAATGCCCTTGTCCCGACCTAATATAGTTACTAGTCCAATCAGTCCTAGAAACCCTTATCAATCGAACAGTCCCTAAAGAAGGATTTAACCCAATTGATAGCTTTAAGTTCAGAGATTAGCCAAGGTATTTGCAGTCCCTAAAGAGGGATTTAACAACACATTCAACTTCCTACTCATTCAATTAGTTCAATCAGCCCTAAAGGAACAAGTTTGCCACTTAGGTTAAGGTTCACAATCAGGAATCTACAAAACCTTAGCAATTGAATTGTTCTAACAAGTTGGCCAGACAAGATAGAATAAAACAATAAACAATCAAGCACAAAGAAGTTGAAGCATTCAAATATAGGAAAGAAGGAACAAGATTCAGAAACTCACAATCAATCCAAATAAAGCTTCAAATTGCAAGGAGAACGAAGAGAGTTTAGCCGTCCATGGCGAACATCGCTCTCTCTCTAATTGTCTGATGAAAAGTAGAATAGAATTTCTTAAAACAACATAAAACTTGGCCTTTTAAAACATCAAAGTCGGCCATAAAAGAAATCAAAAGATTCTAGGGTTTTCATTTAATAAAACGCAGCGTATAATCGCTGTCGGCAGATGCGGCTGCCGCTGCATTAGCATTTCCTCGCAGCCCTGCTGCATCGGCCCTGCCGGCGGCCGCTGCACAACATGCGGCGGCCGCTGCATCGGTCTTTCCCGGAAAATCCGTCTCGAATTTGCTCTTCTTCTCAACAGGAAAGTTGTAGCTCTCTGAAAGAGCTTTCCAACGCATGGTCGTAATAGTCAATCGGACAACCGAGGCCTCCAGAAAGTGCAAAACAAGTTCAGCATGTCTGGCGACAACTTCTGCAGACTTGTTCTTCGTTTAGGCTCGCTTCTTCTTCTCAAGACCTCTTGAGATCTTCATGTAAGCTTCTTCGATCAACTAGACATTCTCATCCAATGCGTTATCAACCTATGTCTCCTCCTCGGATCTACCATTACCTGAAATAATCAATAAAAGCATGTAGATTCTGACTCCACCAACATAGAGAGCAAATATGCAAATTCTATTTAAATCATGCATGATATGCATCTTAACTAAGCTAAATGCAACCTATTATGCCTACCTAAATGCATGCTATCAATTTGCAAGAACACCAGGGATGGTGTATACTGAAGAAGTTACTGATGAAAGAGTTGATGACATTGCTTAACCTGTTTTCCCCAAGTTGGCTGATCGTTTGTATGAAAGTCATCGATTGCGTACAAAGGCATATAATAATAGGTTCATACGCAATGATGCTTTATCTGTTGTTGTTGGGAATGACGAAGGCAATTTGGTCGAGAAACAGGATGTTGTAAATGATGCTGATTTAGATGATGTTGTTGGGAATGATGAAGTCAATTTGGAGGTAAAACTTGATGTTGTACATAAAGGAAAGAAGATGACATCCTTGAGAAGGGGTCGCTCCGCAGGCACCTTTCATTCCTCCCCTGTTTTGTCTTTAGAGGATAAGAAATCAAATAAGAGGAAAGCCACTAATATGCGGAAGAAGAAAGAGTCAGGTAAGAAGGTTCGGTTTTTAGGTGCTGAGACAGATGTACTAGTCAAAGAGTCTGTTACACCTGCTGTTGCTGGTGACAAGGTTGATCCAATGATTGAGTGTGAGAAGCTTGTACCTTTGAAGATTGTGTATCACAGTCTGAAGAAGAGGAAGACTGGTGATAAAGAGCCTAGGAATGTATTCTATTCAGAATGTGCTGAGAAGTCTCTATCTTTGTAAGTTGTTTCTACTGCAGATATGTTGGTCCCTGATGGACTGTCTAATGAAAAGGGTGATGTGTTCGGTTCTGATCGTGATACTGGTGGGGTACATGACGATGCTGTTGACTCTGAAACCGGGGGTGCTCTTGATGATGACTTTGGTGGAACCCATTCTGTTGACTCTACTGGGTCAACTGTGTCTCCTATTGGTTCTCCTCATGCCCATGTTAATTCATCTGGTCCAGAGATTCAAGACATACCTTTGGGAGTTGATTCTGATGCAAAAAACCTGGTGTTTGTGTTGATGATCCGATTGATGCTTCAATTCCTGAAGCTGAGACCTATGGTCATGTACCCGGAAATGGGTGTGGTGTGGGGCTGTCGTCTCCCAACAAGGGTGAAAGAAGGGATGAAATGGGTGATGTTCCTTTTAAATTTGATGCTAATGCTCCCGCCCCTGTTATTGATAGTTCATCTCAGCTGGTGCAAGAAATTTTTAGGCGTCTTGATAAGCTAGAATAGTTGCCTGAATGTATAAAGGAGTTGGCTGCCAGTGTAGGAGAAATTAAGACATGTATGGGGAAGTTAGATAGGATTATTAACATGTTTTCTGTTATTGGGGAGAAGTTCACTTCCCTTGAGAATAAGGTTACAATACACACATGTACAGGTGATGTCTCCCAGCCATTGCATTCCATACCTAATAATGATGCTGGTACAACAGTTAATAATGAAGTTTTCCCTGACATATTGGCTGATTTGACTGTTGCTCACGGAATTGTTTTCGATTTCAATAAAGGAGATGAAGTAGGTATTCCAAATGTTGATCTAAATTTACCCTCTAATGAAATGCCATCTGAGTTTGGTGTAATACCCGAGGCTGACATTGAAGGCAAGCGTCGCATTGAAGTTGTTGATTTGAATGATGTTCACCCCGAAGTTGATGGGGAACATTCTGATGTGAAGGAACCGAAAGTAGTTATTGGGGATGCAGTTCTGATGGATGTTGATGTCATTCCAACAGAAGGTGAATTTGGCGTGTCGCATTGTACTAACAGTGATCCACAGTGGTTACAAATTGCATGTCCTGCCACTGAATATGATGGTGTAGGTTTTGATATGGAGGATTTGATTAAGTCTTGTGTGGGAGGTGATAAAGATGGCGATGTTATTACATTAATGGGATCGGAAGGTTGTGCTATGAAGCCTTGCGTGGATGAATCTGATGCTCTATGTCCTCCATCTACTATTGTTGATGTTAAGTTGGGTCCCTTTTCAAAAAAATTTGCTGGCGATGTAGATAAAAACGATGGTGACATCTCTTTACCGGGGGTGGGTGTTGGAGATGCAAAGGGTGTTCCTGATGCTGACATCCATATTAATGCTGACATTTCATTGGGGGATGTGGTAGGTAAAGATTATGATAGTGGAGGTTGTCAAGTTTATTCCACTGAGCAGGAATTTTATGCCGTTCAGACTTGCTTTGATTTGAAGTGGAGTGGTGAAGCTGATGATTTTAATGAAGCTTAGAAAGAAGATGTTGATGTAAAGAATGTAAAGGGAGTTATTGAGGATGCAGGTGGGATGGATGTTGATGGGAAGCAAATGAAAGGTGGAGTTATTGATGCACATCGCCCTCAAGGGGATGCACAGAATGAAGCTCAGAATGAAGATTCTGATGTCAAGGAAGTGAAGGGAGTTAGTGAGGATGCCAGTGGCATGAATGTTGATGTGAAGCCAATTGAAGGTGGACTTATTGATGCACAACGCCCTCAAGGGGATGCACAGAATGAAGCTCAGAATGAAGAGTCTGATGTCAAGGAAGTGAAGGGAGTTAGTGAGGATGCCGGTGGCACTAATGTTGATGTGAAGCCAATTGAAAGTGGAATTATTGATGCACAGCGCCCTCAAGGGAATGCACAATGCTTAAAAATTGTGTGCGTTGACACTCAAATGTCATCAGATTTTAATGTATTATCTGAGGCTGACATCGATATCAAGTGCAGTGATGAAGTTGTTTATTTGAATGCTACCGAGACTGAGTTTTATGTTGGAATTTCTGATGTGAAGGAACGAATTGAATATATTGAGACTGTAGGTGGGGTTGACGTTGATGTCAGGTCATTGGATGTTGATTTTGTTGATGCACAGTGCCCTTTAGGTGATGCACAGTATATAAAAATTGCTTCCTCTGACACTGAACATGACGTGGGAGGTTCTGATATGCAGGATTCAATTACTGGTTGTATGGGAGGTGATGAAAAGGATGATGATATCACACTAATGAGATTGGAAGGTGTTAATATAAAGTTGCAATCAGATGATTCCGATGTTCTGCGTCCGCCATGTAACGTTGTTGCTCTTGAAATGGATCCCCCCTCAAAAAATATTGGAGTTGATATTGAGAATGTTAATGACATGGGGTGTGGGGCAGTATATTCATATCGAAAGGAATCAACGTTTGCTGGTGACGTGCACAATTTAATGGTTGGTGATGTAAATGCAGTTGGTAATGATGCTAAATGCAGTGCAAATGCTTGTGAGATGTCATCATCTCCATCTATTATTATCAGTGAGGTTCTTTTGTCATTAAAAGATGTTGTTGAGGGTGGATTGTGTGCTGTGAAGGGTACTGTCGTTGGCGATGCAGATGGGGTTGGTAAGGCTGCTGACATCTCGTCCACGGAAGGTGGCGATGCTTCTGTTAAGGGTTCTGCTTCTTCTATTCCTTCTGTATCAGACAGTCTTGTTCTAGTTCTAGACGATTATGTTGCGCCACGCTTTGTTGATTGGGATACATATGCAAATGATCTTACTATATTAAGTGACATTGAAAAATTAAAGCACTCCAACAACATTCCTATGGACAGTAGCTTTTTGTTCGGCCCACCTGTAGAAGAAAAGGAAAAGAAATTGGCACAGTACAATGCCAAGAAGTCACTGATCAGCAGCAAGGATCATCAGTTTATGTATTCTATTATAAAGAGCAACCGGTATTTTATTTTTACTATATTATTCAATTACCTATATATATTAATATGCTTTTATTATTTATTACTCTCTCTATGATTGTTGTAAAGTTATGTGTAATGTATATTCTTTTTCAGGAATTTTTCTGTTGACACTCCTTCTCGACGGTTTGGCAAATCATTTTTCATGAATATTTTAAGTAGGACCAAGTGGTTGGATTCAGAGGTAAGAGCCGCTGACATCAACCAAATATGGGGATGTTTTCCTTTTTAATCTGCTTGACAGTAGTTTGTTTTTACAGAATCTTGAAGCAGGGTTATATTATATGAGAAAGCAAATTTCTGTAGAAGCGGAAAAGTACAAAGATTGTGTTGTGGTGGATTGGCTTTTTGCCATTAAGTACTGGCCTTCATATGCTTCAGATTTTGTGGAAGATGATAATGTTGACAAATCTATTGAGGCTTATTTCATGGGCAATTATCCTGACGTGTATCCTAAAGCTTGGGCGTCAGCAAAGAAGATTTATACACCTTTCAATATCCACAACATTCATTGGGTAGCCTTGGAGATACTAATTGATGAAAAGGTTATAAATGTGTATGATTGCAATGTTACTGGAATTCCTGTTGGGTTACTTGAACAATATCTGCAACCAATTACTAAGTGGCTTCCAATCCATTTGGTGAAAGTTGGTGTGTACGAAAATTTCACCTCTTCCCCCTTCAAGTTAATCAGGGTTTCTGGTTTACTTCACGATCGTACTTCGTACGTGTTCTTCCTGTGTTGACATACTTTTTTTATTTTTATCATATATTACACTTTTCACCTTTTTATTTTCCCCTTATTGTGTTTGAATTGTAGGTGTGCTTGTGGGGTGTTTGTAGTAAAAGCAATTGAAGCGCTTATTTTTGGAGGAGATGTGAAGGCAATCACAAATGAAAAGCTCTTTCGATATCGAGAACTTGTGTGCTTAGATTTGATAAAGGAGCGATGGAGCTTTATAATGTAAATATGTATTGTCATTAGACATATATTAGCTGTGTTGTCAACTTTGTATTTTTATTGAAGATTCTGTATTGTTTCACAGCGTTTTCATTTGTATTTCTTGTAAGTTTGGTTTAAAACAGCAGTCACTTGTCAGCAGAGCAACAATTTGTTATAATTATTCAATTCATTCAAAGAGGATAAGCAACCTTTTAATGTACATAATTATTTCAATCTAATAGAGACATCACATTGTAATTAAGCATTAGAAATCGGTAACTTAATATATTAGATTTAGTTAACTGTCTATGTGTCATCAGCGTCAACTTATGCATATTTTAATATTATATCTTCATATTAGTCAAATGTAGTTGCATATCAGTAAAATATTGTTGCATATCATACTTGTACATTTGTCCACACCTAATTTAAGCTAGTTTGCACATAAACCTATGCGTATGTCAGCATTAAATTTCAGTAACCCAATACCGTAGATATAAGCTAGTCTCTATATGTCAGCAGAATCAAGTACAATGTCAGCAGAACAACATATTGCTATACTAATTTAATTCGTTGCTATAGACATAGTAAGGCTTTGATATCCATAATCATTACAAGTTAGAAACACACTATCTCAGTGCATTTTAACATTAAAATTCACATATGTAATACCTTAGATGTGGTGTAGTCGTTATATATATCACATGTCAGCAGAGTAACAGATTGTTATCTTAGTTCAATCCATTTAAAGGTGGGAAAGCAAACTTTTGATGTGTATCATCATTACAATCTTTTAGAACATAACCTTGCATTTAAGCATTAAAAATCAGTAACTTACTATGTTAGATGTAGCTAAGTCTGTATATGTCATCAGCATCAACTTATGCATATTTTAATCTTACTTTTGCATATCAGTCATATGGGGTTGCATATCAGTAAAATATAGTTGCATATCATAATTTTACACTTGTACAAAATTAATTTCAGTTAGTCGCACATCACCCTATGCATATTTTGGATGTCCATACTCATATCAAGCCAGTAGCAAAATATCTCAGTGCATTTTAGCATCAAATTTCACAAACACAATACCTTAGATTTAACGTAGTCTCTATATGTCAACATCATTAATTTTTTGCATAAGTGACATAGGTTCCAGATTGATCCGTTTTAATTTCTTTTTAATATTGGTTTTAAATAGCAGTAACTTTATTAAATTGGATCTAAATTCTTGGCTTTTGGCACTAATTATTATTTTTAAGTTAAAATGTCAGCAGAGTAACAGATCGTTATACTAATTCAATTCATTATTAGAGACAAAGCAAGGCTTTGATGTCCATAAACATGACAACTTATAAGCACACCATCTCAGTGCATCTTAGCATTAAAATTCACAAATATAATACCTTAGATGTAGTGCAGTGTATATATGTCAGCAGCATCAAAGTTTTGCATAAGTGCTACAGGTTTTAGTAGCATACCTACTTTTTTTTTTTCTGTTGATCACTTTTAAATTCTTTTAATCTTGGTTTTAAAGAGCAGTAAATTTATTAGATTTGGTCTAAATTCGCACCTTTGGCAGTAATTATTAATTTTAAGGTAAGATGTCAGCAGAGTAACAGATTTTTATAAAATTTCAAGTCATTCTTGGAGAGAAAGCAAGGATTTCATGTCCATAATCATTAAAAGCTATAAGCACAACATCTCAGTTCATTATAGTATTAAAATTCACAGATCTAATATCTTAGATGTTGTGCAGTCTTTATATGTCAACAATATTAAAGTTTTTATTTAGTTATACAGGGTTTCGTAGCATATCTGTGGTTTATTTCTGATTTATCTGTTTTAATTTCTTTTGAAGATTGGTTTCCAAGAGAAATAACTTTATTATTTTGAATCTACATTCGTGCTTTTGGCACAAATTCTGTTTTTTTAAGCCAAATGTCAGCAGTGTGACAGATGGTTATATTAATTCAATTCATCACAAGAGACACACATTGTGTAAGTAGCATAACTATCCGAGTTTTGCGGGTTGTCTAGAACTCGGGTTTGACCGGGTTTTGGGCGGGTTGGGGTCGATTTCGGGTTTTTAATTTTTTTTTAAAGTAAAAAAGCAGCATGTCAATCGGGTCACCATGTTAATTAAATTTAAAAAGTTTTAAATCTATTTAATTATAAATCAACCGGGTCGATCGGGTCACCATGTCAATTGGGTCAAAATTACTGGGTCAATCGTGTCGCCGGGTCGAAACCCAGATTACGCGGAAAATTTCCGGGTCCCAATTTTCGCTTCAAAGCCCTAAAACTTTCTTCCGGTCGGGTCGGGTTAGGTTTTCATATATCTAATAGTAGGACATTGGGTATAATTCTTAGTAATGTTATTGGGCTTCATTCATAATTTGTAAAACGAAGGCCCGACCCACATCAAAGACGTATGCCCACTTTCATCATCTCTACCAATTCATCCCCCCGGCGTTTCATCTCCCTCCATTTTCACCTTTATTACGGTTATCAGAGATTGTTCTTAATCCACACTCCACAGGCATTTGGAGTTTCGGCCGAGTAACCTTCATCCACAAGCGTTTGAGTTAGTCTTCTTCATCCAAAAGGGGTTAGATTGTAGTTGTTGTTTATGTTCAGGTTTCGTATTTATTTTTGAGTTTAAGATATCCGATTATAGAGATAGTGTCTTTTGATTGTTTGTTTTGTAGGGTTTTCTTCGTGAATGGCATTGCACGCGGTTATGGAACAAGGGTTTAACCCCAGTGTTGGCCATTTTACTATAATGATCTTCCCCTTGCCGTCTCAAGATTATGGACACAGTGAAGTACGAGTGTCCATCCAATCCGATCACCATCCCGAGACCATTGAGCAATTTTGCCTTTGGGATGGGTTGCCATGGAGTTTAGAGGACTGCGATGTAAGGTTAGATGATGTGGGATTCCCAGCTGTGGTTCGACATCAGTTAGCAAATCAAATGTTAAGTGATTTCACCAGGTCATGGTTTCCTCAAGACGCTGATTTGGTCGAGTATGGGTTATGCCCTAACATCAGGTTTAATTTGTACTACACGGAAGTGTCTGAATCGGATTCTAGCTCTGACTCCGACATGGAGGTTCCTATGGAGTTTGAGTATGAGTATGAACATCATCCAGCCCCAGCAGACGTTGTTGCAGCCCTTCGAGAGGTTTATGATCTTGAGCGGGATAGGGAAGAATGTACCATCTGTCGTCAGGTGATGTCGCAGTCGATGCCTGTCATAATCCTGCCATGCTCAAATTCTTTTCACCCAGATTGTATTAGAGAATGGCTGAATATTCAAAGCTTTTGTCCCTTATGTCGATTTGCAATGTAACTGTAGTTGTAATGAATAGTCGACGCAATTAGAAGTTAGTTTTTGTGAATGTTGATTGCATAGTCGACGCACTTATAACTTGGGTTTGCTGTAGTATCGGGATTGTAGCCCTTTTTGTATAGGATCGGCATGGTAGCAAAAGCCTATGTATTTTAACACTTTTGGGGTATTGGTGTAAGGGAAGTTGTAGTATCTGTTGTTAGGACTTGGGGTAAACATATTTATAAAATGAATGGAATTCTGTGTTGTTAGTATTTGTCTAAGATTTGCACTCCATTATATATGTGTTGATGGTAATGGAATTTTTAAATTACAGCTTAGGAGATTCAGAACAGCTTCTCCTTGCTTTGCCCTATTTCTTTAGTTTCTCATTGGTTTGCATATAGGTTGGATTTACTAGGCCAACATGATGCATAACAGGTTAGATGTTTGCATATCAGTCATATGGGGTTGCATATCAGTAAAATATAGTTGCATATCATAATTTTACACTTGTACAAAATTAATTTCAGTTAGTCGCACATCACCCTATGCATATTTTGGATGTGCATGCCCATATCATGCCAGTAGCTAAGTCTGTATATGTCGTTAGCATCAACTTATGCATATTTTAATCTTAATTTTGCATATCAGTCATATAGGGTTGCATATCAGTAAAATATAGTTGCATATCATAATTTTACACTTGTACAAAATTAATTTCAGTTAGTCGCACATCACCCTATGCATATTTTGGGTATGCATACTCATATCAAGCCAGTAGCAAAATATGTCAGTGCATTTTAGCATCAAATTTCCTAAATCTAATACCTTAGATTTAACGTAGTCTCTATATGTCAACATCATCAATTTTTTGCATAAGTGACATAGGTTCTAGATTGATCCGTTTTAATTTCTCTTAATATTGGTTTTAAATAGGAGTAACTTTATTAAATTGGATCTAAATTCTTGGCTTTTGGCACTAATTAGTATTTTTAAATTAAAATGTCAGCAGAGTAACAGATCCTTATACTAATTTAATTCATTATTAGAGACAAAGCAAGGCTTTGATGTCCATAAACATGACAACTTATAAGCACACCATCTCAGTGCATCTTAGCATTAAAATTCACAAATATAATACCTTAGGCGTAGTGAAGTGTATATATGTCAGCAGCATCAAAGTTTTGCATAAGTGCTACAGGTTTTAGTAGCATACCTACTTTTTTTTCAGTTGATCACTTTTAAATTCTTTTTATTTTGGTTTTAAAGAGGAGTAACTTTATTAGATTGGGTCTAAATTCGCACCTTTGGCAGTAATTATTATTTTTAAGGTAAGATGTCAGCAGAGTAACAGATTGTTACAAAATTTCAATTCATTATTGGAGAGAAAGCAATGATTTCATGTCCATAATAATTAAAAGCTATCAGCACAACATCTCAGTGCATTCTAGCACTAATATTCACAAATCTAATATCTTAGATGTTGTGCAGTCTTTATTTGTCAGCAACATTAAAGTTTTTATTTAGTTATACAGGGTTTCGTAGCATATCTGTGGTTTATTTCTGATTTATCTCTTTTAATTTTCTTTTGAAGATTGGTTTCCAAGAGAAATAACTTTATTATTTTGAATCTACATTCGTGCTTTTGGCAAAAATTCTGTTTTTTTAAGCCAAATGTCAGGAGTGTGACAGATTGTTATATTACTTCAATTCCTCGCAAGAGACACACACCATCTCAGTGCATTTTAGCATTAAAATTCACATATCTAATACCTTAGATATGGTGGAGTCCTTATATATATCACATGTCAGTAGAGTAGCAGATTGTTATATTAATTCAACCCATTCAAAGGTGGGAAAGCAAACTTTTGATGTGTATCATCATTACAATCTTTTAGAACATCACCTTGCATTTAAGCATTAAAAATCAGTAACTTAATATGTTAGATTTAGCTAAGTCTCTATATGTTATCAGCATCAACTTATGCATATAATAATCTTAATTTTGCATATCGGTCATATGGGGTTGCATATCAGTAAAATGTAGTTGCATATCATAATTTTACACTTGTACAAAATTAATTTAAGTTAGTTGCACATCACCCTATGCATATTTTGGGTGTGCATACTCATATCAAGCCAGTAGCAAAAATATTCAGTGCATTTTAGCATCAAATTTCACAAACCCAATACCTTAGATTTAACGTAGTCTGTATGTGTCAACATCATCAATTTTTTGCATAAGTGACATAGGTTCTAGATTGATCCGTTTTAATTTCTTTTAATATTGGTTTTAAATAGCAGTAACTTTATTAAATTGGATCTAAATTCCTGGCTTTTGGCACTAATTATTAATTTTAAATTAAAATGTCAGCAGAGTAACAGATCCTTATACTAATTTAATTCATTATTAGAGACAAAGCAAGGCTTTGATGTCCATAAACATGACAACTTATAAGCACACCATCTCAGTGTATCTTAGCATTAAAATTCACAAATATAATACCTTAGGTGTAGTGCAGTCTATATATGTCAGCAGCATCAAAGTTTTGCATAAGTGCTACAGGTTTTAGTAGCATACCTACTTTTTTTTTTCTGTTGATCACTTTTAAATTCTTTTAATTTTGGTTTTAAAGAGCAGTAACTTTATTAGATTGGGTCTAAATTCGCACCCTTGGCAGTAATTATTATTTTTAAGGTAAGATGTCAGTAGAGTAACAGATTTTTATAAAATTTCAAGTCATTCTTGGAGAGAAAGCAAGGATTTCATGCCCATAATCATTAAAAGCTATCAGCACAACATCTCAGTGCATTCTATTATTAAAATTCACAGATCTAATATCTTAGACGTTGTGCAGTCTTTATATGTCAGCAGCATTAAAGTTTTTATTTAGTTATACAGGGTTTCGTAGCATATCTTTTGTTTATTTCTGATTTATCTCTTTTAATTTCTTTTGAAGATTGGTTTCCAAGAGAAATAACTTTATTATTTTGAATCTACATTCGTGCTTTTGGCAAAAATTCTGTTTTTTTAAGCCAAATGTCAGCAGTGTGACAGATTGTTATATTAATTCAATTAATCACAAGAGACACACATTGTTTAGTAGCATAACTATTCATGGTTATCAATTTTACTCAACAATTGTTGTCTTTGTATTTTTTTTAAAAAGAAAAAAATTAGGGAAAACCAAATACAGTAAAAAAAGGTGATTATTAGAGGGGGGGATGTATCTGGTGCTCTGCAAATACAAAGTAGTTGGGAAACCGCCCTCCTTAATAGACGTAATAATTACAGTTACTCTTTACCTAATAGAGATAAATCTGATCTAATTAGTACAGTTATGGGGAAAGGGAAAGGTTACAATACATTGGGAAACCGCCCTCTAAAACGAGTGACATATTGTTGATGGGGGAAGTTGGATAACCGCTTCTTCCTATATAAGGAGACCCTCACCCGTCTGTTTCTATCCATCACAAAATCGCCTGACCATTTTTCTTCTCTCTCACCATCTACTGAAACCCCATTCCTTTCATTTCAAGTCCAAAAATGGATTATCTTTTCTACCCTCTCTCCCTAATGAAGGACTACTACAAGACCTGCGACGAACTGGACAAAAACAGATACCCAGGGTATCATATGTCCCTCCTTGAAGATGCTGCGGAGACCAACACTGCAGCCAAGAGGAAGGATCTGCTCTACGTGATTGAGCAATTCCAAGGTTTCTACTTCAACCTGTACCAGGAGAAGGATCATATCTCCTCTCTGATCAGGCAGGCCCTTAAAGATGACGATCAGAAGACTGCTGAGGCTGTAAGTCTATTCTGTTTTACATAATATTATTTAATAAGTAGTTAAATATTTAACTTTTGCATTAAAAAATGATTGTAGAATCAAGGAAGATTACAGGAGCTTGAGGAGCAGATGCAAATGTTCAGGGTGAACGTGTTTGAGACGATCGAGGAGATTTATGAACAAGAAAAGAAGAGGCACGAGAAGATCGCAGCCTTCCTTGGGAATTAGATGATTAGCTTTCCGTTTCTGTTCTTTTGGTATTATGAAACAATACTTCTGTTATTTTTGTGTTTTAATGTAAGTTCTTTTGGGTATCAAACATTATAACTGTTATTGGTTCTGTTACTCTAATGTTTTATATTTAACCTCTTTTGTTTTATGTTTCTGTTATTTTACATTTCTGTTTTTTGATTTTTGTATGGATTATCAGTGTGTTTAACTTTTATATTTTATCAGTTTCTAAAATATCTTTGTGCCAAAACAGAAATTATTCACCATATTTAAGTTAATAATGCACCATTTTAAACAAATGTTTTCTGTTGTACTCCGTATGAGTTATCCATGGTTAAACTCCTAAAAAAAATTTAAATAAAAATGGTAATGATTATGGTAGATTCGAAAGTCTTTTTTTTTTTTCAATACCCATGCATTGGAGTGTTGTTTTTTCCAAGAAGGATGGGACATCTACTTTTATCACACTCAATCACTTTTCTTGCATAAATTGTATTTGGGTTTGCATATCAATACATAATATATGCATATTTAATAGATTATGTACTGACACCCCTCTCTCACACATCTTAGACTAGCAATCATGATAATATACAAGATCCATTTGCAAATTGACACATACCCCCAGAAATAAATGTGACGGTAAAGGAAAAACCAAAGGAAATTGTGTAAACTTCCTAGAAAAGCTAAAATTTCTGATCAGATCTATTCCCCTCAATCATCTTAAAGATAGGAGGGAGTATTATTAACTTTTACTGTAGTATAATTGAAATTGGAATTTTAATTAGAAAAGCATTGTTGTCTTTGTATTTTTTTTATAAAAAAGAAAAAAATAGGGAAAACCAGATACATTAAAAAAAAGGCTATCATTAGAGGGGGGGGGGATATATCTGGTGCTCTGCAAATACAAAGTACTACTGTAGTACTTAATAGAAGTAATTATTACAGTTAGTCTTTAGTACCACAGTAGAGATAAATATGATCTAATTAGTACACTTATGTGGAAAGGGAAAGGTTACAATGCATTGGGAAACCGCCCTTTAAAACGAGTGACATATTGTTGATGGGGGAAGTTGAATACCCGCTTCTTCCTATATAAGGAGCCCCTCACCCGTCTGTTATTATCCATCATCAAATCGCCTGATCCTTTTTATTCTCTCTCACCATCTTCGAAACCTCGTCCCTTTAATTTCAAGTCCAAAAATGGATTAATTTTTCTATCCGACCACAATGATAGAGGAGTACTATAAGATGTGCGATGATATGGACAAAGAACGATACCTAGGGTATCAAATGCCACAGCTTGAAGAGGCGGCCCAGACTAACACGGCAACCAAGAGAAAGGATCTCTTGGAAACGATCGTGGTTTTCCAGGGTTTATACTTTGAACTCTACAAGCAGAGAGATCACATCTCTTATTTGATCAGGAGGGCCCTTGAAGACGACGACCAGAACGCTGCTGAGAAGGTAAGTCGATTCTGTTTTACATAATATTATTTAATAAGTAGTTAAATATTTAACTTTTTCATTAAAAAATGGTTGTAGAATCAAGAAATACTAGAGGAGGTGGAGGAACAGATGAAGGAGTTCAGGATTAACATATTTGAGACGAACGAGGTTTATGCAGAAGAAAAAAGAGGAAGGAGAAGATCGCAGCCTTCCTTGGCAACTAGATGATTATCTTTCTTTTTGTGTCATTTTGCGGTTATCAAACAATATTTCTGTTATATTTTGGGTTTAGATGTATGTACTTTTGTTGCTTATCAAACATTATGCCTGTTGTTGAATCTATTACTTAATGTTTTATATTTTAACTGTTCTGTTTTATGTTTCTGCTATTTTATATTTCTATTATCTGTTACAATTATATACTCCATCTGATCATCTTTAAAAGGTATTTTGAAGAAAGTTTTTCAAACTTCATTGCATATATAATCGTTTTCTTATTTTTCCTTTAAATGTCATATTAAATACCTTGTCATACTTTTCAGAATGTTTTTCAAACTTGCCAAGGAAGTTTTCTTATTTTTCCTTTAAATCTCATATTAAATACCTTGCATTTTTCAAGAAGGATGGGACATCTACTTTTATCCCACTCAATCAGTTTTCTTGCATAAGTAGTATTGGAATTTGCATATTAGTACATAATATATGCATATTTAATATAAAAAATCCATTTGCAAATTGACACATACCCCAAGAAATAAATGTGATGGTAAATGACAAATAAAAGAAAATTGTGTAAACTTCCTAGAAAATCTAAGATTTCTGATCAGATCCATCCCCCTCAAACATTTTAAAGATAGGAGGGAGTATTATTAACTTTTTATAATTGAAATTGAAATTTTTAATTAGAAAAGCACCTATTAAAAGGGCATTACAGATTGGGGGACGAGAAAGGGCAGGTGGAAGGTGAAGGTTTAAAAGTGAATCATTATAGAATATAAAAACATACCCTTGCCAAACTTGTTGCATATCCTCTCATTTTAACTTTTCAATCAGTTTTTATCCTTCCCAAACAAACCTCTCCTCTCCTTATTGATATCAAGTTGGATTTTGCTATGTGTTTTGTTTGTTGGGAACTTACACAACACAACTGGACGCTTGCATATTAGGCGATTATTACTGCATATGATGTTTAAACATGTGAACTTATTGAAAAAGGAAAACAGAATTTTTTTAACTGTTATACTAAAGAGATAAATATAAGATATTACTATCAGTACTTTTGCAAAACATAGTAGTCGGATTGAATATCGTTGTAATATGGTTGCATATAGGCACAGTATATTTGCACATCAAAATTCTAACGATGAGGTTAAAAAACAACAAATGAAAGGAACATAACATAGGTAAGTCAGTCAAGATACCACATAAGTTCAGAATACTCAACATAGGTAAGTATTAGTAGTTATTACATAAGTCCAACCTAAAGAAACATAATGTCTTAAAAGTTATCGATAATCAGGGTTTAAAGAGTATGATCAAGACACAACCCAGCTTTGTCTTTCCATTTTAACCCAAGTTTAACCTTTGTGGTTTGACACCTTTCATTATCAATTTTGCATGTGCTCTTGCTGCGTTTACAACTTCTCTCCTTTTTTCATTCACGTCTGAGCAAATGATTTCAGCCAAATACTTCAACCGCAGCTTTGAAATATTTTTCTCACTATTTGGCTCGAACCCGCACTTGTAGCCTTTTGCAATCCCCAAAAAAGTTTCCATTTGACGCATAATGCATATTCCTGTATGCAAAACCTTGTCCTCACCAGCCCATGGAAGTTCCAGCACCTCTACCTTGGAATATGGGATTATATTTGCCTTTGCAATTAACCCCTTTTTGACAAAATACTCATTCACTAAGTCTGCCTGCAGAAGACAAGGAAATGGAAATTAAACATAATACCAAATTAACAATCTATAAAATTTTAAAAGAAAAAGTAACTTTGAATTTCTAAATTGGCAATAATATGACTAACCAAATTGTTAACCAAAGGAGGGCAGTCGCAGTTGCATTTTGGTTCATCACAGCAGGGAGTTACATCCAAGATCTGTGTGATCTTGGTCTTCAAGTTGAAAACCACCATGTAGATGTAATCTTCAATGTAAATGCCAAATACAATCTATACACCAAATTAAAAATTATATCAGCAACTTAAATGTCAGCAGTATAAATTTTAGAGTGACAGGCCAACTATATTGTATCTTAATTTACATAAAAAATAATTAGGGTTGTAGATAAAAAATTTAGGCTTTTAAAAACAACTAGAAATTAAGAAATACCTACCATAGGTTTAAATATATCAAAAGATGGCTATCAGAAGTGATTTTTTATTATCAGTGTTGACATCTGTATTAGTGTTGACATCTGAGTGGGTCTTTGTTATCAGTTATATAGTTACAAGATTACATTAACATATTGTATCAAAAAACAATACTTATTATTAATCTATGTATATTCATATCATATGAATACATATATGTATTATTCAACTCACTACATGTCATCAGTAAACATGTCAGCAGTATATTTTCTTACAGGAAGTCAACAACTGTGTTTAAATACAGCTGACATAAAAAAATAAATAGGAATATAGGTATGATATTGCATTTAAAGTTCATATAAAAAAACAAGAATTCGCATTAATATTATTACAACAAAGGTCAGTATTATATATCAGAATATATGTCAGCAACTAGCATGTCAGCAGTACAAAATTGTGTTATTAACATAAATGGGAAATTAAATTAAAAAGAAAAGAAAAGAAAAGAGAATTACTATGTAATTACCATGTCCAGTTTTTTCAATTTAATGTGAGGAGCAAAGGACAATGCTTTGTCAACTCGGAGACTAAACTTTTCAATCTGCTGCGCACTTTCAGATAACGATACTTCTGTTTGATATTTCTGGATGGAAAAAAATATTAGAAGAATGGCGGCAAAATGTTTTATTTTAACTTGGTAAATATATAAAAAATACACATGAAATGGAAAATAAAATAAAAGTTGCAATCTTACAGACGAGTCGATAAACTAGAAAAGCCTTGATGGAGACAAATCACTCATGTACTGCTCTTTATGATATAGGATTGCTGCCCAACCATCAATAATATTGGGAGATACTTTACAATCCTCCTCCAGAGTTCTCATATCAGCCCTAACTAAGTTTAGAGGATTGCATTTAAATAAGGTTTCACTGCAATTAGATGCATGAAGAAGACAAAACAAATGTGAATAAAACTAAGTTAGAGAATATAGATTAAAATCTAAAGTAAATAAATGAATGGGAATAAACATACGTGTCAGATGTTGTTCTCCTACTAACACTTGCAGCTAAAATCTTCTCAAGCTCAGAGATATTATCCCCGATGTCAACAACACGAGAATAATAAGGGCTTCGCAAGGATGCAGCTGGTTTATGTGCCCTTTTCCCCTCTCCATCTTCCTTCTCTACATGAACTTCTTCTTTATCACCCAAAACATTAGCACAACTGCGAGTAGATCTACGTGTTGGCATAGCAGCAGCTGGCTTGGGTTTCCTTGAATACACTATAGTTTTAACAGATTTAGCATTGTCAACTTTTTCAGTAGGCAGGTCTTCAACAACATCAGCTTCTTTTCTGGCATGGCCTTCCTCTTTAATATTTTTCTATGCATGTTGTTATTTTTTAGAAACATGCGTCTGACCTTCATTAATATTTTGTGGATGCACACCGTGAACATTCTCCGCAGCTGATCCAATGTGAATTGTTGCATGAACAACCTTATCTCCAACTTTCCTTGCAGCGCGAGCAACCTTTGACGCATCACTAACACCCTTCATTGCATCTCTATCAACCTTCTCCCCTTCTTCTGCACAATGTTTTGAGGTAGGTCCTGGAGGTGTTGCGTAAGTATTATATATATCCAAATCTGGGTCTTCAGAAATTCTCACTTTCTTCTTGCCCTTTCCTATCACATTAAAACTAGCTTCTTTCTGTGCAGGTTCTTTATTTTTTCCATCTGAGTGTGACGGAGCATTAGTTGCATCATTAACAACCTTCTCTGCACTATTTGATAAGAAAGCGGGATCAGATCCAAACAAATCAAAAGTTGGCTCTTCAGGGAGAGGGGATTTTCCTTTTCTCATTCTCTTCTCATGTAAAATATCTTTTTTCTGTAAATCTGTAAGATGCACTTCTTTGTCACCAACAGCTTGTTTTGCTGGAGGTTCAGTTGTTGTAGTTGGACAAGCAACAAAAGCGAAGTCATTAACAGGACCTTCTTCTGGGAGTATATCTTTCATTCGTTCCTTGTTCTTTGCAGCCAAATCAACCTGAGTTAGGACATCCAACAACGCTGGATATGTCCAAAAAGGATGCTGAGAATTATTAAAGATTGTGTTGGGAGAGTCATCCATATAATTATGATGATGATCTTCAGGTGCAGCTTGACTCGGCTCATTTACCAACCCCAGAAGATTATTAGCAGCATCAACTAGAGCTTTGACCTTCTCATTATTTTGAAACTCAGATGGAACCTTTGTAGACATACTAGCAAATTCAGAGATTGCAGATGCTAGTGCAGTAGTCTTTCCAGCCAAAGCTTGTATGAACAACTAAACATAGATGAAAGTAAAACATTTTAAATAATATATCAAAATTAAGGGATGCAACAAAACAAAAATCAAATAATAAAAAAGCTACCTCAATAGGAGTTGGCTCATTATTTGGGATAGGTTGTTCCATAGGGGGAGGAGATGTTGGAGCAGTTTCTGGATTACCAGTTTCAGAGCCAGGGATGCATTGACGAGGTTAAATTAATCCAGAACCAAAATCTCCTGCTTCAATATCATCATTTTCACGCTGACGAAGCATTGCTGACGTCAAACCAATGAAAACTGGGATTGATCTAGCGAATCTTCGGAACATAATGCTCGAAAACAACTTCACTCTGTCAACATAGAACAACTGCAACAGGAAAACATGATGTTATTTAGATATTACAGCCAATATGATATTAAAATGTAGAATTAGATATAATATTTTAAAAATAGATACTTACGTTTAAAAACAACACAGGACCTCTGAACTGCCCTTGTTTGGTTTTCTCCCAACTTTTCTTTGAGTCAACCAAACATTCTAATAAGAATGCACACCAGTTAAACTCCTTGAAATCTTCTTGGCCAGTAAAAACTCTAACTAAACTCTGGTTTATGTGCCCACTCTGATGTGTGTCCAACAGCAAAGAATGGAACAAAACTGCAAAGTTCAACCGGAACTGATCACCAGCATCAACATCGTTAATCATCTTTTCTATCAAAATAGAAGGTTGAATCATTTCCCCAGCTGAAAGAGAAGCACGCCACTATTTGATAACCTCAAAGTTTTCTTTACAACTTTTCTTGCATATCAACTTCCTTCCCATTGGCAGGCCCAAGGAAATGTGCACATCCAAATCACTTATCACTAATCTATCTCCATTAGGTAGAATCAAAGAGCATTTGTTTGCATCAAAATTATCAACCAACCAGTAGGAAAGCGATAACGGGAGATTCTGTATTTTCAAGTCAAGGAGATCTCCAAACCCACTCTTTTTAATGCACTCTTTCTGTTTACTACTGAGCCTCTCAATTGCAGAAACAAACATCTTCGGGTTGGATCTTGTCTTCAGTGTAAGGAACTTCTTACCTTTTGGAATTCTTGGCTTCTTTGACAACATAGCTCTATGAGAAGGACCAGGATCTACATCGGATTCGTGAGTTGGAATATCAGAGGAATCAGTATGCAGATTCGGATCTTCAAGAAAGCCACCACCACTAGGAGTTTGTCTTTTACTAGGCTCTGGGCATCCACCTAAAGAGACATTGACATCAATATCCATGCCCTTGACAGTTTGTTGTTTCTGATGCATATGATCCATAACATGCTGTTGTTCTTCATTAGCATCAGTCTTCAAATCAGCAGTAGGTTGGACTTCAGGAGATTCCTCTTTATCAGCCTCTTGACATCCAGCAGAAGACACTGGGACATCAGTCTGTTTTTTACTATGCATATCATCCATAACATGATCTTGTTTTTCAGCAGCAGTAGTCTCAAAATCAGATGCAGGTGGGACCTCATGAACTTGATGATTTGCATTTTCCTTTCCAGAATCTAATATAGTACCACCATTCACATAAGGGAATGAATCAGAAGATATATTTTGAGGTAAATTAACACCAAGAAAAGAACCAGAGAGAACTTCATATGCTGCACCAGTTGCATTTTGAGAATCAGAATTCAGATTAACGGTACACTCAACAGACTCAAAAGGATGAGGATTCTCATTAACAGTATAATCAACAGTATTCACAGGATCTGTAAATCTTGGAGTCTCATCTGCTGCTGCACAAGTTGCGTTTTGAGAATCAGAATTCAGATTAACCGTGCACTCAACAGACACAAAAGGATGAGGATTCTCATTAACAGTATAATCAGTAGTATTAACAGGATCTGTAAATCTTGGAGTCTCATCTGCTGCTGCATAAGTTGCGTTTTGAGAATCAGAATTCAGATTAACCGTGCACTCAACGGACACAAAAGCATCAAGATTCTCATTAACAGTACAATCAGCAGAATTAACCGGATCTGGGTATCTTGTTGATAGAATTTCAGGACAAAGTACGGGAGACTGTGAGCCTGGATCAATAGGCGGTCTACCACCAACACTCCTTCCATCTTTACAAATAATTTGTTGCTCTTCTTCAGCTTCTACTTACCCAGTAAGCTGTGATAAATCCGGAAAAACGGGAGAGTCCCTCGATAGATCAACTGCCTTCTGGTCAGGACGAGAGGCTGCAGATCTCTTAACACGTTTCTTACTGGAGGTAGGAACAGCATTTGAACAGAAATCACCTCTAGTTCGTAATCGTTTACCTAAGAAAATACAAGTAAAAAACGACAATAAATATACGAAAAATCAACGAAGGGTTAGTTACCCACAACCATCTAGCTATAAGCTCTATCAATTACTCCAGTAAGCATTAATGGCAACAGAAATTTAAGAAACAGTACACTGTAAAAACTCGCGTAAAAATTTCCGTTAAAACTTGCATAACATTAAACCCTAACCTAAAAAATGAAGGAAATTTGAAGATAGCACAGATTTACCAGATGAATTGGAAGACATGGCAACAGAGAAGCTTAAAATTAACCGACAACGATCACTCGAACGAAGAAATCGTTGATCAACACAAAAAACGATCACCCCGAACGAAGTTTATTGAAGAAGCTTGTAAAAAGTGAAACTCGTAAAGCGAGAAACCACCAAAAATAAAAGGGCGGTGCTGTCTCTATTTATACTACCACATTTAATATTTATATTTTTAATATTTTATTTATGCCCTAAATGATTTTATATTGACATATGGTCAATTTATAGTTGCATATCACAGTCTTATATTTGCATATCATCAAACTATATTTGAATATCATCAACTTATAAATGAAAATCATGAATTTATATTTGGATATTATAATTGTACATTTTGCATAATATCGGTGTATCTATTTTTACCACCACAGTATTTATATTTAATAATCTGATATATGCATTAGATGATTTTATATTTGCATATCATCAACTTATATTTGCATATCATCAACTAATATTTGCATATCATCAATTTATATTTGCATATATTTGCACATCTTCAATTAAGTTTTGCATATTGTAACATGCAAGAAAAACCAATGCAAGATGGAAAGAAACTACTGTTAAGACAGTAAAAAATTAAAATTGTTCGAATTTAAAATATAAAAGTCATTCAATTCATATAGTAGAAGATTTTAAATCGTAATGTTTCAAACTTGTAACCCTAAAAAGTGCATATGTAGTGTTGTTTACAAAATGTATCAGTTTCCTAAAAGATGGCACAGAAGCTGTGTTGCTGAGACAGTTACTTTGAGTGCTTTATTCTTCTCTTGAACTCCGAAAGAGAAGGTTTTCTTTTAGACGGTGGTCTGCCTGCCCTTTTCTTTATAACGGGGGGGGGGGGGGGGGGGGTAACATTTGATAAGTTTATAGCATCAGGGAGAATTTCCTCATCTTCACACATCACTAGATATATCGTTTCCTGATAGGTCAATGCCCAAGCTTCATTCGTGTAAAAATCTGCTACAAAATATGATATATTTGCTTTTATGTGCTTAATTGCTGCCAAAGCATGCACACAAGGTATTTGCTCAATATCAAACACCCTACATGTACAACTCCTTCTTGACAGATCAACTATTACCTCTGCTCCTTCTCCTGTGACTTCAAACTCATATTCATTAATTTTCACCACCTTGTATGCTCCAATATTCTCCTGTAAATTGCTGATCACCTTCAGTATCTCTGGGGTTATTTTGTCTTGGTTTTGCAGTGCCTTTTCTCTCCTTTCTTGAAACCAGGAAGTGAGCTTTTCTCGCACAAACTTTAATAGGGCTACAACTGGATAATTCTTCTTCCCTGTTATTACAGAGTTCAGGGTTTCAGCATTGTTTGAAGTCATCATGTTGTATCTGTTTGATCTTGCATGTACCCTAGCCCACTTATCAAAACCTGCATCCTCTAAATATTTTGCTAGCTTGGGGAAATTCTCTTGTATGTGCCTGAATTTGATGTTGAACTCACTAATAGTGTAACAATCTGCTGCGCTCTGAAACCAGCCTGACAGATACTTTTTCTTGAAGGTCGATTTGATGTTTTGCTTTAAGTGCCAAGTACAAACGCAATGTGTAGCAGTAGGATAAATCAGGGCAACAGCTCTTGAAATGCTCGCATGCCTATCAGACACAAAGACTAAATCATTTTGTTGAGGCAAAACCTTCAGCAGCTGCTTAAAAAACCACTTCCAAGAGTCATTATTTTCAGTGTCAGCAATTCCAAATGCTAGGGGGAATGTTTGCCTATTTGCATCTTGGGCAGTTGCACCAAGTAAAGTCCCTCTATACTTCCTAGTTAAGAACGTGCCATCCACAACAACTACCTGGTTAAAAGAATTCAAAGCACAATTGGTTGTAATGAATCATCTAAATAAAAAAGGACAAGACCGTATGCTGACACACAACAGGACATACCTTCTTTAAAAGAGGAAAAGCACGGATGCTAGCTCCAAATGATAAGAATAAGTACTTAAATCTGTCCTCATTATCAGTTGAGATTAATGCAATAGTTCCTTCATTCTTCTCCCTCAGCATATGGCAAAATGATGGCAGATCAGCATAATTAGACTCTGGTGTCCCCCGAACTTTTTCAATTGCTATTTGTGATGCTCTCCAAGCTGTCAAGTAGCTAACTGGTATTTTTTTTCATTTCTCATTGTATCGATTATCTGCTTTGGTTTGAATCCACCGTCGACACTTTATAATAATTGATATGTTAGAACAAATGAAAATAAATATGGGAGCAATTAAGTAAAATTTTATTTTGTACATAATGCGCACCTAGATTCAATGATTCTTGCAACAACTGAGGATGGAGCTTTTTTGCAATATTTTGTTCTGGCATCCCACGTGCAAGTGTGTTCCTCATTGTACACTGTGACTACATAACAAGTCTGAGAAACAGTCTTTAGATGCATTTTCCAGTTGCATTTAGCATCCATGCAATGCACTCTAAAATACTTCGGCTCTGATTTTGTTACTCTAAACCCAAATGTCTGAGTTAGTGACAGAATTGTCAAAGCATCCTTTGCTGCTTGTCTTGACACAAAAGTTTTTCCAACATACAGAATTTCACTCAAGTTGTTTGGTAAAACTGGATCACTGGATGTGGAAGCATCCCACTCTTCCTTTAATGTGTATCTTCCCTGCTTTGAAGAGTATAGATTTCTCCAAGCCTCAGCATCTGATTCTGTTTCACTTTCAGAATATTGAGACCAATCATCCTCTTCCATGTTTTCTACTTTTACGCTCTTCATCTTCGAGTCAGACATCACTAATGTGCTATCCTTTTCAACAATATTTTGAACCAAATTCATATTATATTCAACTAATTGCAATTGTTCAGATGTAAAAGATCTCCAGCTTTCTCTGTCATCTGCATCAACTGTTGACAGAGCTAAAAACTTTTTGTTAACACACAGTTCAACAGCAAATTTCACATTGGCAAGTGTTGTCAAAGCCAAAAATTCTTGAAAATCAGCATTACAGTCAACTTTCAGCGGCGATCTCAGCAATCTGAAAGGGTGTAGGTGGTTGAATTCTAAACCAACTGCAGTATCAATATTGAACCTACTACATACTTTTTCTTCCAGCCGCCGAAAAGTGATTGAATTATTTAATATAAAAACCTTGGAAGTTTTGTCTCTAACAAACGAAAGCCCGGTCTCAGAAAACCTCCATCCTCCACCATATACTACTGTAATCACATATGGAGCCATATATTTTCCCTACCTATGATAAAACAAGACAACACACATCAATACTACAGCTAAACACATCAACTCAATTAATTTCAGTACTCTTACATGTCAGCAGCACAAGAGTTTTGCATAAATATTAATTAGTAGTAGCACAACTATTGTTTATATTATGGTGATCAATACTAATTTCTTTCAATTTTTAAACCAAATAAAAGTAACTCCCTAAATTTAAATTTAAATTTGTGCTGATGGCACAAATTTTATTTCTTACATTATATGTCAGCAGTGTAACAGATTTTCACAAAAATTCAATACATTATAATCAGATTTTTGCATAATTATTATTTAGAAGTTGCATAACTATTCTTTCCTTTAGAATAATAACTACTAATTTCTTTTTAGTTTTAATACAAAAGAGTAGTAACTTCATAAATTTCAAACAGAATTTGTGCCCTTTGGGACAAATTTTACTTCATTACGTAAGATGTCAGCAGTGTAATATATTTTTACAATAAATTAGTTCATTCTGAAATCAAAAATCACAGTTTCGGGGTGCATAATCATTATAAACTATTTACACAACATCTAACTGCATTTTACATTAGAAACAATTCAATCAAAACGTTAGATTGAGTTCAACCATTATTCGTCAACAGCACCATATTTTTGCATAACGATTAATTATAGTTGCACAACTATTATTTCATTTAGAACAATCACTATTAATTTGTTTTTGGTTTCAATACAAAAGAGTAGTAACTTCCTAATTTTTCAATCTGAATTTGTTTGTGCCTTTTGGCCCAAATATTACTTCATTGCATAAAATGTTAGCAGTGTAACATATTTTGAGAACAATCCAGTTTGTTCTGAAATCAAAATGACAGTTTTGGTGTGCATAATCATTAAAAACTATTTACACAACATCTAACTGTATTTTACAGTAGAATCAATTCAATCAACACCTTAGATTGAGTTCAACTATTATTTGTCAACAGCACCAGATTTTTGCATAAGTATTAATTAGTAGTTGCACAACTATTCTTTCTTTTAGAATAATTACAACTACTTTCTTTTTAGTTTCAATACAAAAGACTAGTAAATTAATAAACTTCAATATGAATTTGTGCCTTTGCAAGAAATTTCACTTCAATACATAAAATGTCAGCAGTGTAACTGATTTTTACAATAATTCAGTTCATTCTAAAATCAATATCCACAATTTGAGTGTGCATACTCATTACAAGCTATTTACACAACATCTAACTGCATTTTACATCAGAATCAACTCAATCAACACTTTAGATTGAGTTAAACTATTACTTGTCAGCAGCACCAGTTATTTGCATTACTTTCATACAGTGGTTGCACAACTATTCTTTCTTTTAGAATAATCACAAATAATTTGTTTTTAGTTTCAATACAAAAGACTAGTAAAAATTTCAATATGAATTTCTGCCTTTGGCAGAAATTTTACTTCAATACATAAAATGTCAGCAGTGTAACAGATTTTTACAATAATTCATTTCATTCTAAAATCAATATCCACAGTTTGAGTGTGCATTATCATTACAAACTATTTACACAACATCTAACTGCATTTTACATTAGAATCAACTCAATCAATACTTTAGATTGAGTTAAACTATTACTTGTCAGCAGCACCAGTTATTTGCATTACTTGCACACAGTAGTAGCATAACTATTAAAAGAGCAGGTAATTCATCAACTTCAATCTAAATGTGTGCCGAAGGCACACATTTATATATCATATTATATGTCAGCAGAACTAGGTCTTCGAAAATTAATACTGTACTACTGTTTTTCTGTCAAACTGGATGAATTTCAATCAAAAATTATGTCTTCGGCGCAAATTTTGATTTCAATGATTATTTCAAGTCGATATCGTTAAATTTACACAATTAGTAAGAACATATTATCGTTAGATAGTCCCTTATTGTACGTGTTTATGAATCGTTGGTGAAAGATCATCACTTCAAAAGGCTTAATCCGATTATAGTTGCATAGTTGAGTAGGATATTGTGCGATTTCATACCTTTAATATGCGAGAAGGACGGTTGATCTGATGTTCTCTTTCTTCGAGATGCACTGCAGAAGGACAGAGGATACAGGAAAGACGACGGATGAACGACAGCCGAAGAACGACGACGGAAGAGCGACGACGGAGGAACGAAGACGGAGGAACGACAGCGGACGAACTACGACGGAAGAACGACGGTGGAGGAAGGGGATGGAAGAACGGTGAACGAAAGAGGAACGACGATGGAGGATTCAACGTGGAACAACAATGAATGAAAGCAATGGACAGTTTTGTAAAATATTCAAATATGTGGATACTCCTCTAATTTAGGTAATATTTATGGATATTTACCTAAAGCCCCCTAGAAATAAAGAAGCCCTTAAATAACTTTAGATTATTTGGTTGTGTTAAGATTTCCTTATATAGCAATACGACAGGGGCGGTGGGAGGGGGGCATGCGGTGGCTCGAGCCCCCCCAAGCCGGAGGAAAACCTAAAAAAATAATTAAAAATATGTTTTTTGTAATTTTTGATAATTTAAGGGGTAAAAACAATTAAAAAGAGTGATAGATTAATAAGTGTGCTTAACTTAGTTGGTATGCGGTGGGAACTTGAGCATTGAGGTCTTGAGTTCAATTCCTTTCTTTTAGTTTTTTACACTTAAAATAGCAATTTAAATCATAAATTTAATGTGTTTTCTACTATATTTTTTACAATAAAGATTGTATCTTATATATGAATTTTTTTTCAAAATATTCACTAAAAAATAATTATTTACCATAATATTTACACATCTAAAATATTTACGGAAATATTCATATTTTGCAGGTTCCGCAGAAAAACGCGGTGTCAAACCACGTTTTATGTGCAAACCCTAAAATTTCAAACGGGAAGAAAGGTGGGAAAAAAATTAACAGAAAAACGTGGTTTAAAACCACGTTTTATAAATAATATCAGATAAAACGCGGGTTCGAACCGCATTTATATCAATTTGTATTTTGAAATTAAAAAAAAAAAACAAGTAACGCGCGGGTTGAAGCCGCGCTTTACTATATATGTAAAAAAAAAAAAGTGCTCTGCCTAATTAATTGCTCCACCTAATTAAAAAAAACTAAATTAATGAGATAAAGCTTACATTTTGATAAATATAAAAGTTATGAGATAAAATCCACACAATTAACAATAATATTTAAAATAATAAAAAAAATTGTATTTTTGTCATCTTTTTCAATATACGTAGACTTTTTGAATTTATTTCTATTAAACTTTTTAATTTTGAGTTGAAAATTCTATAATTTCAATCCTTATAAGTTATTACTAATTATACCGATGATAGTAGATTTTGTAAATAATATAAATTATATAATGTTATAGATAGATTTCTTTTCTCAAAATCTATATATAACCTTAATTCAGAAAACTTTGCTTACGTGTCAATCTTAGAGTATTTTTAGGAATATTGACCAATTATGTTTTTTTCCTTCATTTTTTTATTTCTCCCTTTCTCTTTTTTTTTCCATTAATTTTTTTTAATCCTCCATTCTCTTTTATTCTTAACATATTTACTAACAATCTATATATAACCTTAATTCAGAAGACTTTGCTTACGTGTCAATCTTAGAGTATTTTTAGGAATATTGACCAATTATGTTTTTTTCCTTCATTTTTTTATTTCTCCCTTTCTCTTTTTTTCCATTAATTTTTTTAATCCTCCATTCTCTTTTATTCTTAACATATTTACTAACAATTGAGCTTAATTCAAAACATTGAATTCAATCTAATATAACCATCTATATATAACCTTAATTTAGAAGACTTTGCTTACGTGTCAATCTTAGAGTATTTTTAGGAATATTGACCAATTATGTTTTTTTCCTTCATTTTTTTATTTCTCCTTTTCTCTTTTTTTCCATTAATTTTTTTTAATCCTCCATTCTCTTTTATTCTTAACATATTTACTAACAATCTATATATAACCTTAATTTAGAAGACTTTGCTTACGTGTCAATCTTAGAGTATTTTTAGGAATATTGACCAATTATGTTTTTTTCCTTCATTTTTTTATTTCTCCTTTTCTCTTTTTTTCCATTAATTTTTTTTAATCCTCCATTCTCTTTTATTCTTAACATATTTACTAACAATTGGGGTTAATTCAAAACATTGAATTCAATCTAATATAACCATTAGGCTTAACTCACATTTATGTACTAACTATTGAGCTTAATTCAAAACATTGAATATAATTATTAGTTGTGACACATCACATTTAAATGCATGATTCAGATTTCAAAATTTATAAAAAAGTTACAATGATATTGATATTATTATTACTGGGTGATTTAAAATATCTACATTTATGTATTATACTTTAGACGATATGTAAAAAAATTATTTCAGAATTATAAGATACATTTATGGTAATGTTTTTTTTCTCTTAACTTTTATTAGTATTTTATAATATATTTATATATATTATTAATATTTTAGTTTTAAAAAACCGCGCCATGGCGCGGGAATTGTACTAGTTTACCATTAAATTAAGATGGTACATATTTATATTTAAATATATTACATTCAATTTGATGTAAAAGATAGAATAATTTATTGACCATAACTAACGGTAAAAGATAAAATAATTTAACAAAATTTGAGAATCTCTACCGTTTTTACCGTATGCTTAGTTTAAATATATTATAGTTTAAAAAATATATTTATACGGAGTATATCTTAATTATAAAAATATATTTATATATCTTAATTATAAACTCCTGGCCCTCCTACATACTGGAAGCTCTAGTGAATCAGTGATGATTGATGAACAATGAAATTAATTAGGACCATTAGGTGGAGCAATTAATTAGGCAGAGCAACAAATCCAACAATGAAGGCGGATCACTTATTTTACATATAGTATATAGTAAAGCGCGGCTTCAAACCGCGCGTTACTTGTTTTTTTTTTTTTTTTTTTTTAATTTCAAAATACAAAGTGATATAAACGCGGTTCGAACCCGCGTTTTATCCGATATTAATTATAAAACGCGGTTTCAACCCGCGTTTTTCTATTAATTTTTTTCCCACCTCTCTCCCCGTTTGAAATTTTAGGGTTTGCACATAAAACGTGGTTTGAGACCGCGTTTTTCTGCAAAACCTGTAAAAAAATGAATATTTCCGTAAATATTTTATATGTGTGAATTTTATGGTAAATATTTATTTTTTAGTGAATATTTTGAAAAAAAATTCCATATATATCTTCAAAAAAAATCGAAAAATATAATTGAGCCCTCCTGGATTTTTTTTCTGGCTCCGTCCCTGAATACGAGTGCTTCGAATCCCTGCTTCGTAGAGAAGATGGTTCATGTTTGCGTTTCTGGACCTATCAATCCCCCTTTCCTTTTATGGGGTACATAATTATGAACGTTTACCTTTCCCCTCAAAGAAAATAAAATGAACACCTGTAACGTGTGGAGCGGTGGTGAGATTCTCACCATATATATATATATATATATATATATATATATATATATATATATATATATATATATATATATATATATATATATATATATATATATATATATATATATATAGGTATTTGTTCTTTCTTCATTGTTCTATATTCCTCGTCGCTTTCATCTTATGTGCACTTCGCGTTCGTTGTTCTTGATGTTAGATTCGTGAGCATAAACCTTCTCCGTCACTTCATCAACTGGGTGTAGGATGATGGTATTCGACACGACACGGTTAACCATATCAGGTATATGAAACCGATAACGTTGAAAATTTTGATCCGAACATGACACGATATCGGATATTCGATACGGAAACACGAAACGATTCCATATATATCTGTGTAATACGTATGACACGAACTGTTTTTGTTGAAACAATTTGAGTTTATTGAATATATAGTATATATAATAATTTAATGTAAATATATATATATATATATATATATATATATATATATATAAGTACAAGTTTTCATAATAATAATAATAATAATAAATATAATAATAATAATACAACTCACACAAAATAGCAATATATTTAAAAAATATATAAACGTGTTGTGTCGGATATCTGACAAAAAAAATACCCCAATCTGAATTCGACACGCTTATTATCGTGTTTCAACATTTTGTTTCATATTTGTGTCATATCAATTTCATTTCGTATTTTTGTGTTGCAGGGTGCATATAGACACTCAGATAATTCTGAAACATATGTGCGCTTTCGCAAGGAGTTTCGTATAAGAAACTGCTCTGGGAGGATATGCTGCCTCTATATGCTCAATTGATACTCGATCTACATGAAATGGGCTCTGCAAATGGTTGAAAATATGCACGGCATATCAAGCTATTAGCTCCAAATCGTTGCATGCCTTTATTTTAACCTACTTTTCCGATCGATCTATTAGATATCAGAGCAACCCCAACAATATCTCTAAAATAGAAAAAAGTTAAGTTTTAGACAAAAAAAAAAAACATTTTTTCACCCCATTTGTAAAAAGGGGGAATTTGTGAAATGTTCAAAAAAGTTGTCCTAATTGATGAAATGCCCACATTTTTGCACAAATTGGTGGAGTGTTCATCTTACCAATAGCAATTTTATCATCTTGCCTATAGCCTCACTTTTTTTTTAACATTTTGTCGTGCAAAAATAAGAGTATGTCGTGCATATGCAAAAATAACCGTATGTTGAGCAAATATGACACAAGACTAGTTTTTTTCTTCTTTTTATACATTTTGTCGTGTAAAAATAAGAGTATGTTGTGAATGTGCAAAAATAACCGTATGTTTAGCAAATATGACCCAAGTCTAGTTTTTTTTTAAACATTTTGTCGTGCAAATATAAGAGTACGTTGTACGTGCAAATATAACCGTCAGTTGTACAAATATGACCGGAGTCTAGTTTTTTATATTTTTTTTTCATTTTGTCGTGCAAATATAAGAGTACGATGTGCAAATATAACTGTATGTTGAACAAATATGACCCAAGTCTAGGTTTTTTTTTTTAAAATTTTTTCTTAACATTTTGTCGTGCAAATATAAGAGTATGATGTGCAAATATAACCGTATGTTGAGCAAATATGACCCAAGTCTTTTTTTTTTTTGTCGTGCAAATATAAGAGTACGATGTGCAAATATAACCGTAAGTTGTGCAAATATGACCCAAGTCTAGTTTTTTTAAAAAAAATATTTTGTCGTGCAAATATAAGAGTACGTTGTGCAAATATAACCGTAAGTTGTGCAAATATGACCAAAGTCTAGTTTTTTTTATTATTTTATTTTATTTTATTTTTAACATTTTGTCGTGAAAATATAAGAGTACGTTGTGCAAATTTAACCGTAAGTTGTGCAAATATGACCCAAGTCTAGTTTTTTTATATTTTTTTTTACATTTTGTCATGCAAATATAAGAGTACGATGTGCAAATATAATTGTAAGTTGTGCAAATATGACCTAAGTCTAGTTTTTATTTTATTTTTTATTTTTATTTTGTCTGGCAAATATAAGAGTACGATGTGCAAATATAATCGTATGTTTTGCAAATATAACATTTTGTTGTGCAACATGTAATATTTTTTTCCGTTTTTTTTCTTTTCGTTTCAGCACCTTTTGTTGTGCGAAAATAACTTTACGTTGTGCACATATAATAATTTGTTGTGCAAATATAACTTTTGTGCAAATGTAAAAATAAAAATATAGTAGATGTGAATCACATAATAAAATATAGATATTTTTTATAATTCCCATATTTATGGGGTAATTTTAGTAATTTAACAAAAAGTCCATCTTCTACCTTCGAATCCGATCTGAAGGGATCCACAACCCTCGCTCGATTGACCTCACTCCGGCCGCTCAACCTCGACCTCGCTCACTCGCTCGCCTCGCTCGACGTCGACTTCACTCGCTCGAGAAGGGGCAGGAGGGTTCAGATCTAGAAGAAGAAAGGGGACCTCGCTCGCTCGCTCTAATTGAATTGGAACTGGACTTCAGATATGGACGGAGGAGGAGCTGCGGCGGCGGAGGAGCTGGATAGAGGAGGAGCGGCGGCGACAACGACAAGGAGGAAATGAGGAAGATGGACGGAATTGCTTCAGATCCGGCGCCGAAGCCATAGATCTCGGCCTCGCTCACTTGCTCGCTCCACTCGCCTCGCTCGACGTCGACCTCGCTTGCTCGAGAAGGGGAGACTAAGTGATTTGCACAAGAGGCTTCAGAAAACCAGTCGATCACCATAAATCAGTGGTTTCCGCCATTGCCTTCTTTCTTCTTCGATTCAGATCTGGTCCCCGAGGCCGTCGCTCGCTAGCTTCTCAGATGTGCCACCAAGCGATGAAGACGCAGGCTTCCAGTTGTTGCCCGGATCCGCCGATTGCTGCTTTTCTCAGATCCGAGATCCGAGATCTCCATTGGACGGAGATCTTCGATGCCATCTGAAAACGCCTCGCCTCCGGCGTCCGGCCTCCCAAATTCAGATATGGACAGAGGAGATCTAGTGGGCGCGCAACGGTGAACAGGAGGAGAGGAGGAGCGCGCGGCGGCGGCGGCGAACAGGAGGAGAGGAGGGAGATGGATATCCGGCGAACAGGAGGAGACTCGCCGCCATCGAAGCCGGATCCGGCGTCGAGAGAGAGAGGGGGAGAGAGAGAGAGAGAGAGAGAGAGAGAGAGAGAGAGAGAGAGGTCCGGAGAGGGAGGGGAGAGATATAGGGTTAGCGGTAACTTGAGAATTAGTATATAAAGTGGACAGTTTTCCAATTTGTAGAAAAAATTGGACAATTCATCAATTTGTATAAAAAAAGTGTCTGTTTGGTAAAATTTTTCTTTATAAATAGAGGGAAAAAATCTCTATAATTCAATGTTTCACTCATTTCTATATATAAATTTAATGCTTACCCTTCACTCTGGCATCCCTATTCTACATGAACCATCCCTTCTAGGGGTGGGCACAAATCCCGCAAATCCCGATCCCGTCCCGGTCCCGTCCCGATCCCGGTGGGATTTAGGACAAAATAGCAAATCCCGTCCCGATCCCGTCCCGCAAAAATTATGCGGGACGAAACGCGAGACAATCCCGGTGGGATCCCGCAAATCCCGTCCCGTCCAGCATATTATAATAATAATAATAATAATAATAATAATAATAATAATAATAATAATTTTTATAATAATAATAATATTATTATTATAATATTATAGAATAATAATAATATACTATTAGTATTATTATTTTGAGCAAATATTATAATTATAATTATAATCATAATCTTCCATTTATAATAATAATAATATTTGTTTATAATAATAATATTATTATTATTTGCACAAATATTATTTATAATTATAATAATAATTTTCAATTTATAATAATAATTGATTATAATAATAATAATATTATTATTATATAATATTATAATTTAATTTAATAATAACATTACTTTATAATAAAATTATTATCATTATTATTATATTATATTATTATATTATTATTATATCGTATTACATTTTTTTCTTGTAAAGTATAATTATTTTATAATAATAACAATAAAAATAAGTAATAATAATATATTTTTTAATTATAACGTGGCATTATTATTATTATTATTATTATTATTATTATTATTATTATTATTATTATTATTATTATTATTATTATTATTATTATTATTATTATTATTATTATTATTATTATACCCATTTAGAGCTACAAGAGGCAAATAGCTAAATACGGTATTCTTCCCAACTATCAATCGATAATGAGACAGTATTTGGTGAATCTCGTCTCAATCCCTTTCCGTCCTGATCTAGAAAGATAATGTAGCCAAATATTTTGAACATTATAATTAATTATACAATCATTGTATGAATTAATAATAGTATTATAACATTAATATTTATAATAATAATAATAATATTATTATTATTGAATAATATAGTTGAGAAGAATACCGTATTCAACATATTATACAAATTAATAAATTATGAAAGCCATTTTTCACTTTGCAAATTTATATAGTATTTTATTATTTTTATTTGCGGGACAAGGCCCGTCCCGTCCCGATCCCGTCCCGTCCAGACACCATCCCGTCCCGAAAAAAAAGTGTCAATCCCGTCCCGATCCCGTCCCGTAAAAATTTCGCGGGACGATTCTCGTCCCGGCTCAATCCCGTCCCGTCCCGTCCCGTGCCCACCCCTAATCCCTTCTATCATTTTTTAACCATCAATTATATACATATATTATAAATTTCTGTATTGATTATAGTGTATAATAAATGCCATCTCAATTACTCCGTATTTGTTATTCAGTAACGTCAAAACAATAAAGTATCATTATATTTCAAACATTATCACAATTTCTATTACACATAAAAAATATAAGATGTTGTGTTATTGAGAGCTTGATGTATTATTGAGTTGGTTTGTGTTATGTTGAGAGTTTTGGAATCTTGTTTTCCTAGAATTAATAGCACAAAATGACAAAATACAATTCCTTGCCCTTAGGTTTCTGTTGTGAGCTGAATCTGCCATGTTTTACAGTAACTTTTATATCGTTTTCTGCATACATTTCATGCATTTGGGCTAGAATAGTACAGAATTTATGTAGTTTATGTTTATTTGCCAAATTATGGAATCTACACAAGTTTCTGTTTAAAGTCGCAGAATTCGAGGCAATTTACAACAGTTCTGAGAAAGGACGAAAAGCTCGGAAATCAACTATAGAAGTCCAGGGTAAAAAAATGACAGAACCAGGACGAATCAAGCTGGAGCCAAGAGTTACTCGATATCGAGTACTTTACTCGATATTGACCAAGGAAGCCGAGCAGTGCCTGGTCGAGTAGGAGCTGATCGAGGAGCTGAAGACGAAGCCGACCCGACTCCAGAGACTTACTCGATATCGAGTAATGTACTCGATATCGACAAAACCTTGAAGACATGCCCGGAGTCGAGGAAGCCACACCTAGTCGAGAAGCGGAGGACTGGACATACCAAGAAGCATCTACTCGATATCGAGGAGTTTGCTCGATATCGACAAGCCCAACACAACCTGCCCGAGCCAGATCGAGAACCAACTACTCGAGATGCCTAGCCAAGCCAAGTCGACGACACACAGTTACTCGATATCGAGTACTTTACTCGATATCGAGGAGAGATTTCTGGAGCCGCGTTACGCGGTGAGCCGTCCGACGCGGTTTGGGATTACTTGGAGCCGAAGGAGTCCGATTCTATCCAAGATCTATCAAGTTCTATCTATGGAGAGGAGATTTACCCACACAAGAAGATATTTTACTACTTTAGATATATTTTCCTTTTTGGATTTAATTCTTTTATTCCATTTATTTATCTTAAGTAAGTAGATATAGATATAGATATGATCTTCTTTCCTAATTAGAGAGGGAATGAAGCCTATAAATAAAGCCTTAGGGGCTGATTTTTAGTCATTCAATTTCAGAGAGAACAAGTGAGTAGTAGTAGAGAGAGAGTGTGTGGCGAGCAAGGCGGAAAGGCGAAAGCGGATTTGGCTTGTTCGGTTGTATGCTTTCTTTTTAGTTTTATTCAATGCAAGTTAGTTTCTTTTGTTATTTAATGAGTTTATTGATGATGAAGAGCGAGTAGTCCACCCACTTCTAGGGTCGGGGTGAGCCCGACAGTGGCCATGTAAGGTGATGCTGTAAAGGTTTGAGCTTTTTATGCAATTCATCTTCTATCCCTATGAGCATGATTCTTTTGCGAGAGTTGAAGGTGATCCTTGTTTGTATTATTGAAGCGAAAGTGATCTTAATGCAACTTGGGTTAATTATGTGAAAAGGGTTAGTAACAATTAGGGTTTATGCGAAAGCCTCTATATTCCTATTTGTTAATAACGAAAGTTATTTGATGGAAAGCATGATCTTTTATGCCTTTATGTATTATTTTGCATGGTTATCGTTGTGGTGTTGATACCTTGGCTTTGGATGTCTTTATTTTATTGAATCTATTTCGTTGAAAATCTGTGTTCTGAGTTCGAAAGCTTTGCAATTTAAGTTTCTGTGTTGTCGATCTCGGGGAGTTTTTAGTCGATATCGAGTAGTGCTTTGTCGATATCGAGTAAGGGTTTGTCGAGATCGAGTTTCTGTGTTTGAGTTCGCTTTCTGTCGTCACTGAGTTTAGTCGATATCGAGTTACTGTTTGTCGATATCGACCAAGTTTCTGTCTTTGCTTTAGTTTCTGCTTTTATTTGTTATTTCTGTCTTTCTTTTTGTCTTTCTGTTTGCTTCTCTGTCTGTGAGATTTACAGCTACTTGAGATCCGTTGACACGCTTCCTCGTGGATCGATCCTGACTTCCCACTGCTGCATAGGGAGGGAGTCTTGTAATCATTTGCAAGGGACGGAATCTGGTTTGCTTTACATTATTTATATTTTATTGCAATTCTCGATTTCTTCCTACAACAAATTGGCGCCGTTGCCGGGGAAGCAATCATTCACGCCTTAGGTAGTCAGATCTCACTTTTCTTTTGAGTTACTTCGCAGATATATGCGCCGTTCTGGTCAAACACCTGAGTTTGACGCCTTAGACGAACCAGAGCGCCTTATACACGTCCACGCTAAACTGAAAAGAGCGATGGCGGCCGCAGAGACACAGGAACAGCTTATTGAGAGGCTTCAGAGGGAACTAGCTGCTAAAGATACTACTCTCACCGCTGAGAGAGCACGCACTACACGGGAAGCTGAGCGTGCGAGGCAATTGGAAGATTAGCTTGTCCAGTACCCGACCACTGCAGAGGATTACATGCACCCGACTCTCGTCGTGCCTGAATCGGCTATTCTAATCCCTGAAAATAACTATGAAATTCGCACTCCTTTCCTGATAGAAATTAAACATAATGCTTTTCATGGTAGATTTAATGAATGCCCTCTTCAGCATATTACCAATTTTATTGATATGTGTTGTACTCTTGCTGAAGGTACCACCTTGGAGTACATTTTGATGAAGGCTTTTCGTTGGTCCCTAGCTGGTCCAGCATTGAAGTGGCTTGAAGGGCTGAAACCACGATCCCTCACGACATGGGCTCTAGTAAAGCAGGAATTTCTCAATAAATTCTTTCATCCTGCCAAGACAGCACTCCTTCGCTAAAAGATTACATCTTTTAAACAGTAGTCTGGAGAGCCGCTAGCAAAGGCATGGGAACGCTATAAGGATCTACTGCGATCCTGCCCTACACATGGACAACAGCCTTGCATCGTTCAGGAGATCTTCTTCAATTCTCTTGACCTGGCTGCTAAAGATAGAATCAACACATATACTCATTATGAGTATCTGACAACGTCGCCAGCTGACGCATGGGCTGCCCTCGACAAGCTGACCAACTATGACAACAAGTATGGGACTCTAGTCAACTATGAAGAGAATCTCTATGCCAGGTCAGCACCATCCATGCCCCTCTATGAGCCCTCTAAAGAAATTGATCCAGATGTCAAGGAGCAATACTATAGAGATCAGAATAGGAAGCTCCTCAAACAAGTAAATTATCTTTTTGTCAACCGGCACTGCATCGAATGCGGATCACATAGGCACACCACCACTGAGTGCCCACACACAGAGCAAGTCAGGCTGACAGAATACCACGAAGAGGCAGCTTACGCAGGGGGTCCCAATCGCTATATGGGGGACCAAAGGTTTCAGCAACCACAATGGAACCAAGGTTCCCCTAGGAACCCCCCGCCATATAGAGCTCCAGGACATCCGGAAAGGGACCAGAAAAGAGATGATCTACAGACCGTCCTAGAGGAAATACGGAGGAACCATTCAGACACTAAGCAGTCATTCAACTCCGTCTACACTCAGATTCAGGGAGTCAACTCTAGGCTTGGGGAGATCGATGTCTGGAGAAAATCAATTGATACACAGATTGGCCAGCTAGCAGCAGGAGTCCCCAGACAGTCAGGATCACTCCCAGGATCTTCAGAACAAAATCCCAAGGGAAAGACCAGACACATCGCTGCTGTAAAACTCAGAAGCGGCCATCAACTACAAGAGTCAGAGGTCGGAAAGCAGCAGGACGAAGGAGCTGAACAGCAACTCGATATCGACCAGACCTTGGTCGATGTCGAGAAGAGGCAACTCGATATCGACAACAGAGAGGATCAACCTTCGTCTGCGCAGCACGATAACTCGACGTCAAGAAAAGTAGTCGATATCGAGGAACAGCTGGTCGATATCGAGGAGAGTCAAGTCGAGATCGAGAAAACTGCTACACCTCCGACATCTGTTCTGGCTCCGAATCAGAAAAAGAAGCTGCCCTTCCCAACAAAATCTCCAAAGGACCCAGCAGAGAAGAAATTTCAGCGCTTCATCAAGATGTTTCAGAAGCTCAATGTCACCATACCCTTCACTGAGGCTCTTAATGAAATGTCATCCTACGTCAAATTCCTCAAGGAGATTCTAAGGAAGAAGAGATCAATGGCTGAGATTATAGAGGAGTGCAGCCATATGGACATACTTGAGAAGAGGCCAGATCCAGGTAAGTTTGCTATAACCATTGGATTTGGTCAATATAAAATTAATGCTTTATGTGATCTTGGAGTTAGTGTGAGTATAATGCCTTTAACGATATGGTCCAAGATTAAGATAGGTGCCCAAGAGCCTGTGGATGCTAAGCTTTATATGGCCAACAACACGGTGGTCATTCCAACAGGCATGGTGGACAATGTGCCAGTGCAAGTAGGTAAGTTCTTTGTCCCTACTGATTTCTTAGTTATTGATATGGCGGAGGACCCTGCTTGTCCAATTATTCTAGGAAGGCCTTTCTTGGCGACGGTGGATGCCAACATAAGCGTAAGGAAGGTAGTACTCACTTTCAACATCAGCGATGAGGTAATTGAGTATTCTTTTAATAAAACTGAAAGGCATACAGTTCCCATGGAAGAGGTAAAATCTATATCAGCTGGTTACATTACTTGTGGGGAGCCTAAAGTAAGAAATATGACTCCTGAAGAGCTGGAAAAGAGGGATATGGAAGCCCAGGTGGAGAAGATCATGGCCATCCTGAACAAAGAAATAGAGAATCCACTCGACACAGACCAAGTGACGGAGGGAAAAGTCGTTGATTCACCTCGCCAAAAATAATTCCCAAACAAACAAACTAGTATAGTATGCAAGTAAGGGGTCGAACCCAAGAGAATCAAGTATTTCTAAATATTGTGTATTTATCAATATAAAAGAAACGATTTTTATGAATAAAAATAAAAGAAGATAATATTGACAAAAGCAAATAAATGATAGAAGAAAAGCGTTTCCACCTACAAGTTCTCGACTTTGGTTGGTTTTATTGATCATCGAATCCTTTTCAAGTTATTATCTTTTCCTACGAATTCCTCTCATCTTGGTTTAAGTAGATTAAAAGTCCTACGAGTCCAATTAATCCCTTACACCTCAATGCAACCTTAACACGGTCAAGATTTAACAAAGAGATAGCAAATAGTCCCAAGAACTTGAGCATATAAATAACACCAATTAAACACGGTAAATCAATGTTTAAGATATATGTCAACTCCCTACATAATCATGCTTCAAACACGGAATCCACATTCTTATGCGTGCTACTACGGAAATAACACAAATACGAAAGTATTAAATCCTAGCATGAAATCAATATTATCAAGGTAGCTAATCAAGATAACATCAATAACATAATCAATATCACACAAAGAAGTTGAAAGAATTATAGAGGAAAAATAACTTATATTAGAAACTCACAAACCACCAACCAAGTCTCGAAAGTGTAGGCGAAAACTACAAAATTAGCCAAACATGGCTTACCTAAGCTTTCTTCTCCTCAATGGTGATTGCTCTACTTGAAAATTCTATTCATAAACTAATCCTAAAACATCCTATTTATAAGCCTAATGTCTTCCATAAATAAGGTAAAAGATAGATAAAAGCTTCCTAAACAAACTAGATAAAAGATAGAACTTTCCTAATTTAACTCAGCGTCGGATTCCGCTGGCAGCGAAAATTTCCGCTGGCAGCGAATGGCCTCAATCAAGCTCCTGTTGGATTTTCGCTACCACACTCGCTGGCAGCGAATGTCCATGCCTTATAATATTTTCAAGCTTCCTTGGATCCCTTGTCGGCGAAGGTTTCCGCTGTCGCGAATCACATCTTCCGCTGTCGCGAGCTGCTCCTCCCGCTGCCGCGAGCCCATCTTTCCGCTGGAGCGAGTTGCCGAGTCTCCGTCGCCCTGGTGATTCTCGCTGGCAGCGACTTTTTCCGCGACAACGAGTGGCTCGCTGCAGCGAGTCCAGTCGCTGGCAGCGAATGCTGCCTGGTCGGCCGGTCTGACTCGACTCGCTGCCAGCGAACTCCATTCGCTGGCAGCGAAACTCGCTGGCTCCTGGACATGCTCCTGCTGACTCCACTCGTTGTCAGCGAGATTCCATTCGCTGGCAGCGAGTCATGCTCAAGCCACCTTCTCGCGCATGTTGTTGCTGACTTGATTCGCTGCAGCGGAAAGCTATTCGCTGTCAGCGAAAATCCAACAGTACACCATCACGTAGATCTTCGAAAGAGCTTTCCAACGCATGCTCATATGCGTCGATCGGACATCCGAGGCCTCCGGAAAGTGCGTTACAAGTTCAGCTCGCCGAGCGGACAGCTTTCGCGACTCGCCCTCGTTTTCGCTCTTAGACCTCGATTTCGTGCTCCGTTGCTCCTTAGGTTGTTACATTCTCTTCGAGACTTCTTCCTTAAGCTCTCCCAAGTCTCGCTTTAGCCTTACTTAGGTCCGTTCCTCGTGGTCTTTGCCTCGGATCTACGAATCTACATAAAACCATCGAAATAGCGTAGATTCCGAACTTTCCCACAAAATGAATGCTAATCTAATTAACACTAAAACATGATTATATAACAATGAAATGCAACTAAACTAACCTATAATGCCTATTGGAAACATGCCTTATCAAACTCCCCCACACTTAACCTTTTGCTTGTCCTCAAGCAATGCAAAAACAAGAGCACAACCATCATACCACAAATATGATCTTCAAGCACTAACCTTGTCAAAAGCAACATCAAAGTGTAGGAATCATGAGCATGAAAGTTAACATCCTAGCAAGTATATGATAGATTCAAAGTCAAAGGCACATCTAGTCCAACCTCACTGGGATCATGTGTTTTCTCTCACTCTCATGTGTTTAGGCTTAATAATGCATCTCTCAACTCAATCCAAAATGCAAAAAGCTACATAGAAATTGACACATATATCACGTATTCTCCACCGTGGATGCCATCACTCATAAGCAACATCAAGAGGTCTTTTATCAAGGTCGTAATGGGGCTTGGTAAGGAATTAAGGTAGAAAATATTTAGGCTTGTGGTGCTAAAAATCCGGGAAAAAGGGATCCCTAAGAACAACCGGAAGAACATCAAAAACCAAATAATTCCAAAACCAAAATAACTCACACTTTCACTCTCAAACACTCAACAAAAGAACTTTTCACTCAACCATACATATTTTTTCAACTCTCACATACATAATGAAAATAAAAGGCTCTTTATTCATCTTTTTTCTTTCTTTTTTTTTTCTTTTTTTTTCTTTCAATTTTTTTTTCTTTAGAGCCAAAACAATAATGCACAATGTGATGACTAACCAAAATTACATACTCGTCCAAACTTGTAACTCTCTTAACACTATCTTCTTTTCCACTCAACTAGATCAATCATTTACCAACTCTAATCCAAATTCCCGGATAGGGTAAGGCTTATCATCGGCTAGGATAAATTTTGTGGAGCTTAAAAGAAAAGGCTAAGGCTCAAATTGGCAACAAGCAAAGGACACATATGTAGGGTGGATATGGATAATAATATGGCTAAGAAAATCATGCCTCTATCATTTGAAACTCATAAGTAATAGACATATAAATTCGGCCTCAAATATATATAACAATGTCAATCTCAAGAGGTAATTGCATAAGGAGAGTATAATCTCACACAAGAAAGCAAAAGGGAATAAATATGATGAAAATCCCTATAAGGCCAAAAATTCTCACTAGGACAAGTTTTGTTGGATTTCAATAATGCCCAAGACTAAGAATCATACTTTGCTCAATTGAACTAACAAGTCATGCTCCATTAAAAATCATCTCAAGTATGTGACAAGGCTAGACAATTCAATCATATTATGGAACATATATGGTCAAACTCATAAAAATAAAATAGAGGACAAACTAAGGCAAGATGGGTATTTGAATAACACATATATGCAATGCATGCTCTTTTTGGATTTAAATTTTTTTTTTCATTTTTTTTTTCATTTTCCAATGCAATAAAATAGAGAAAAATAAACAGGAATCGATGAATAAAACGACGACAAAATAAACATGAATGCATGAATCTACGAATGCAACCCTCCCCCACACTTAAACTCTTCATTGTCCTCAATGAAAATCAAAGACAACAAATCATAAAAATATGAGAGAAAAATGGGCAAAGAATAACTCACATTGTGGAAAAATTTCAATGGCGAAGACGACGAAGATTGATAATGACAAGCTTGGAAGAAGAACGATGAAGAACGACAATGACGAAGACTGAAGAACAACGAGCACGGATGAATGAAGATGACGAAGAATGAATAAGATGCGTTGCGACGAAAATGGACGAAGACTGGGCATGAGCCATGAGCACGGTTGATCAAGCCGCAAGCGCGGCTAGTGCTAGCTTCGGACACTGAGCATCGCTGCTGAATTCGCTAGCAGCGAGTTTAGGTTCGCTGGCAGCGGATGAAATCAGCTCCTATGACATCTGGGCGGCTGGACTCGCTGGTAGCGAATCATGATTCGCTGGCAGCGAATTGAGCCCAGATTCTCTATTCTTCGATCTTTTTTTTTCTGCATGGTTATCTCAAAAATATCCGAAAGCATCTATCTACCATATAGAATAATTAGGAAATTTCTAATTTATTAAACAACAAAACTAATTAAATAACTAGGAATTTAAATAACTAATTTAGGAAAACTTACCTCGGGTTGCCTCCCGAAAAGCGTCCTTGTTTATCGTCATAGACTCGACGGTTTATTTGTTCGCGCATTCAAGACTCACTCGGACATTGCTAACGCCCTCCTTAACAAATCATACTCCGGTGCACACCATCTAGGTAGGCGAGCACCACATATAAAGAAGCCGAAGTCAAATGATGTGATGTTGAAGAAGGTCTCGAACTCTTCATATGCTCGAGCATGACTTCTTGACGAGGGTATGTAGTACCACCAACACAGTTCCGTTGGTGGCTTGTTGAAGTAATGCTCCCAAGGATCTACATATTCACCAAAATGCACAAAAGTGTGAGAAATATCATTACCTTTCTCAAAAGCCACAGAAATCGGCTCCGGACTTGGTTCCTCAATAGGTGCGTTGGGGATGATTTCTATTGGTGGAGTAGGTGCCAAAATACATGGTTCCTCAAGCGTGCACTCATGAGACTCCATGTCAAGGGGCATCGGGCTCTCTTCTCCATCTTCGATTGAACCATTGATGTTTGCGTCTTGGCTTCCCTCATGTATCTCGCCCGCCATTGGTTTGAAAGGTAAGGGCATGGATGCCAACTTGTAGTCTTCTTCCACCTTTGCCATGTCACCCACACAAAGGAAAATATCCCACAATTCCGGCCAATCCAAACCATAAAAGCCTTCGTTTTTCAAAGATTGGGCGAATTCTCGTATCTCGGGAAGCATGCCATCTTGAACGCAAAGTACTTGTTCTTTCAAATCATCTTGGATACCCCATGAAGCACGGTCGTCCACTAAATCTTGCACTCTTGCGAGGTAGTGGTGAAAGTATTCTCCTTGGTATTGCCATAACTTCAACTCCATTGCAAATAATTAGTAACGAGGTGTCGCAAACCGTAAGATAGGTCCACGACGGGGATATATATATATATACAAATATTAATAACTACACAAAATAAAGAAATAAACTTGATTCCCCGGCAACGGTGCCAATTTTTGACGGAGGGAAAAGTCGTTGATTCACCTCGCCAAAAATAATTCCCAAACAAACAAACTAGTATAGTATGCAAGTAAGGGGTCGAACCCAAGAGAATCAAGTATTTCTAAATATTGTGTATTTATCAATATAAAAGAAACGATTTTTATGAATGAAAATAAAAGAAGATAATATTGACAAAAGCAAATAAATGATAGAAGAAAAGCGTTTCCACCTACAAGTTCTCGACTTTGGTTGGTTTTATTGATCATCGAATCCTTTTCAAGTTATTATCTTTTCCTACGAATTCCTCTCGTCTTGGTTTAAGTAGATTAAAAGTCTTACGAGTCCAATTAATCCCTTACACCTCAATGCAACCTTAACACGGTCAAGATTTAACAAAGAGATAGCAAATAGTCCCAAGAACTTGAGCATATAAATAACACCAATTAAACACGGTAAATCAATGTTTAAGATATATGTCAACTCCCTACATAATCATGCTTCAAACACGGAATCCACATTCTTATGCGTGCTACTACGGAAATAACACAAATACGAAAGTATTAAATCCTAGCATGAAATCAATATTATCAAGGTAGCTAATCAAGATAACATCAATAACATAATCAATATCACACAAAGAAGTTGAAAGAATTATAGAGGAAAAATAACTTATATTAGAAACTCACAAACCACCAACCAAGTCTCGAAAGTGTAGGCGAAAACTACAAAATTAGCCAAACATGGCTTACCTAAGCTTTCTTCTCCTCAATGGTGATTGCTCTACTTGAAAATTCTATTCATAAACTAATCCTAAAACATCCTATTTATAAGCCTAATGTCTTCCATAAATAAGGTAAAAGATAGATAAAAGATAAAAGCTTCCTAAACAAACTAGATAAAAGATAGAACTTTCCTAATTTAACTCAGCGTCGGATTCCGCTGGCAGCGAAAATTTCCGCTGGCAGCGAATGGCCTCAATCAAGCTCCTGTTGGATTTTCGCTACCACACTCGCTACCACACTCGCTGGCAGCGAATGTCCATGCCTTATAATATTTTCAAGCTTCCTTGGATCCCTTGTCGGCGAAGGTTTCCGCTGTCGCGAATCACATCTTCCGCTGTCGCGAGCTGCTCCTCCCGCTGCCGCGAGCCCATCTTTCCGCTGGAGCGAGTTGCCGAGTCTCCGTCGCCCTGGTGATTCTCGCTGGCAGCGACTTTTTCCGCGGCAGCGAGTGGCTCGCTGCAGCGAGTCCAGTCGCTGGCAGCGAATGCTGCCTGGTCGGCCGGTCTGACTCGACTCGCTGCCAGCGAACTCCATTCGCTGGCAGCGACACTCGCTGGCTCCTGGACATGCTCCTGCTGACTCCACTCGCTGTCAGCGAGATTCCATTCGCTGGCAGCGAGTCATGCTCAAGCCACCTTCTCGCGCATGTTGTTGCTGACTTGATTCGCTGCAGCGGAAAGCTATTCGCTGTCAGCGAAAATCCAACAGTACACCATCACGTAGATCTTCGAAAGAGCTTTCCAACGCATGCTCATATGCGTCGATCGGACATCCGAGGCCTCCGGAAAGTGCGTTACAAGTTCAGCTCGCCGAGCGGACAGCTTTCGCGACTCGCCCTCGTTTTCGCTCTTAGACCTCGATTTCGTGCTCCGTTGCTCCTTAGGTTGTTACATTCTCTTCGAGACTTCTTCCTTAAGCTCTCCCAAGTCTCGCTTTAGCCTTACTTAGGTCCGTTCCTCGTGGTCTTTGCCTCGGATCTACGAATCTACATAAAACCATCGAAATAGCGTAGATTCCGAACTTTCCCACAAAATGAATGCTAATCTAATTAACACTAAAACATGATTATATAACAATGAAATGCAACTAAACTAACCTATAATGCCTATTGGAAACATGCCTTATCACCAAGGTACGTCGATTTGGACTAACTATTTTTCAGATGCCTTAACAGGATGCAAGTATGGGGTCGAAGTCAGACAAAATTCCTCGGCATCGACGAATTTAGTCAACATCGACCAAACTCGGAACCCTCCACCAGCACCAGCATCGTCGATCAGCCAAATAGAAGCCGAGCACTACTCGATATCGAGTAGTTTACTCGATATCGACCAATAATCTCCGTCCCCGACTTCACCTTTATCGACGAGCAAGCCACTGGCAGAGATGAACTCCTCGATATCGACAACAGTAGTCGATATCGACCAAGCACCAGATTCCTCGACTCCAGCATCCTCGAGCAGCAGGCCACCAGGAGTAGATACTTCCTCGATATCGAGTACTGTTACTCGAGATGAACCAAATACAGTGGCCCCCGAATCCGTTTCTGCGAAGGTAAGCCAAGGTATGGATCTTTCTTCTCCTATTTCCATTAAAGATCTATCTATACATGGGAGAGGTTTGCCTTGGTATGTGCGCTTATGTAGGATTTCCAATGATGAGCCCAAGGAGTATGAAGTTGGAGACAAACTCTATGTTTCCAAGTCAAAAGATCATTGGTTTCCTAACAAATTCAACAAGAAGAGGATGGGGCCCTTTGTGATGAACAAGATCCATTCTGGAGGATTGCAGCTGATGGACAAGAATGGAGTCCTATTTGAAGCCCAAGCTACATGGGCCCTACAAATGCCACCTTGAGCTTAATGGAGAAGTCGGCCTAGCGACTATAAAATCTAGAGCTTGTAAATAGACATTTGCTTTAGGACTTTTTTGGACATTGTTGCTTTTTGTTTGTTTTTGAACCTTTTAGTTTTTCTATTGTGGGTATATGCCTTCTATATTTTTCAGGTCCATGGGGATAGAAGCAAGCTAAATTCGGACTCGGCCCAGCAGCATAGCACTCGATTCTGACGATCTGCACACCTGTCTAGTGAGTTTCTTTCTTTACCCTTATTTTTTATACAGTGAGGACACTGTAATGTTTAAGTATGGGGTGGGAGAAAGGCTTACTTTGTGCATATTTGCCATATTTGACATTATTTGTGCATTATTTCTTGAATTGCTTATACACAGCTATTTTGGAATTCCTTATTGATTTATGTACTTACATGCATGTTTTCTAAAGTTTGAAAAAATGACCCCCATTGAAATTTTTTGAATAATGTCATGGAAGTTTTAATTGGACTCGACGATGCAAAATTGGATTCATTAGAGATATAGCATGAAATTGCCTAGTAAAGGGAAGTCACAATGAAGTGCATTATTTTGATGAAAACCATGAAGAGAGGTAAAATTTGAAGTTGCTTTTGACATGTTGCATGATAAGAGGATGGAGGACTTTATATTTCCATATAATGCTCATATGTTATAACCTAGCCTTACCTATGCTTATATGCATCACAAAAAGCCATATTATGCCTTATTTCAATTATTGCTTCACATGATCTAAAATATTTGCCATTCTTTACCTTATTTCCTATCCGGAGATTATGTTGAGAATGATGTTACGTTATGGAGATGTTATATGGTTGTTGTGTTACTATCATTGGAGTTTGGAAGGATTGTTTTGAATATATGGAAAATTTAATGAGTAAAAGAAAATCCGATCAAAGATCGACCCTGCTCGCTGAGATAATAGTTTGGCGAGATGGGACACCAGGTGAGGAGTCCAAAGCACTAAGTATCCGGGGCCATTCATGACACCCATGTTTGCGACTCGCAAGAAGGCAGTGCTGAGGTTAGAGAGGTAAAAGCATTATTGTTGAAAAAAGCATTATGAAAGGTGATGAATCTTATGGAGAAGGAATGTGAAAATTCAGTTTGGAAAGTACTCCATTTCCCCGGATCATTAGCACCACATTGCCAAATTTTGCCCACCTTAAGCCTTTTACCAATATACTCCTTATTGAGCTTAAATTAAAGTCATCTTGATTATTAACGCTTTGTCACGAATGAATGTTTTTGCATAACCCTCCTTTTGTGAGTAGATGTTGCTTTTATTTTGCACATGCATGGATTTGTGACATAAGTACCTTTTCGAGGATGGTAATTGACTGCAGGGACATATGAGAATGAATCTAAGATGTTGAGAGTTTTGATTCCTTCCCCTGAATGACAAATAAAAGTATTGCTTGAGGACAAGCAAGCTTAAATATGGGGTGTTTGTTGTGAGCTGAATCTGCCATGTTTTACAGTAACTTTTATATCGTTTTTTGCATACATTTCATGCATATGGGCTAGAATAGTACAGAATTTATGTAGTTTATGTTTATTTGCCAAATTATGGAATCTACACCAGTTTTTGTTTAAATTCGCAGAATTCGAGGCAATTTACAACAGTTCTGAGAAAGGACGAAAAGCTCGGAAATCAACTACAGAAGTCCAGGGTCAAAGAACGACAGATCAGGACGAATCAAGCTGGAGCCAAGAGTTACTCGATATCGAGTACTTTTACTCGATATCGACCAAGGAAGCCGAGCAGTGCCTAGTCGAGTAGGAGCTGATTGAGGAGCTGAAGACGAAGCCAACCCGACTCCAGAGACTTACTCGATATCGAGTAATGTACTCGATATAGACAAAACCTTGAAGACATGCCCGGAGTCGAGGAAGCCACACCTAGTCGAGAAGCGGAGGACTGGACATACCGAGAAGCATCTACTCGATATCGAGGAGTTTGCTCGATACCGACAAGCCCTGCACCACCTGCCCGAGCCAGATCGAGAACCAGCTACTCGAGATGCCTAGCCAAGCCAAGTCGACGACACACAGTTACTCGATATCGAGTACTTTACTCGATATCGAGGAGAGATTTCTGGAGCCGCGTTCCGCGGTGAGCCGTCCGACGCGGTTTGGGATTACTTGGAGCCGAAGGAGTCCGATTCTATCCAAGATCTATCAAGTTCTATCTATGGAGAGGAGATTTACCCACACAAGAAGATATTTTACTACTTTAGATATATTTTCCTTTTTGGATTTAATTCTTTTATTCCATTTATTTATCTTAAGTAAGTAGATATAGATATAGATAGGATCTTCTTTCCTAATTAGAGAGGGAAAGAAGCCTATAAATAAAGTCTTAGGGGCTGATTTTTAGTCATTCAATTTCAGAGAGAACAAGTGAGTAGTAGTAGAGAGAGAGAGTTTGTGGCGAGCAAGGCGGAAAGGCGAAAGCGGATTTGGCTTGTTCGGTTGTAAGCTTTCTTTTTAGTTTTATTCAATGCAAGTTAGTTTCTTTTGTTATTTAATGAGTTTATTAATGATGAAGAGCGAGTAGTCCACCCACTTCTAGGGTCGGGGTGAGCCCGACGGTGGCCATGTAAGGTGATGCGGTAAAGGTTTGAGCTTTTTATGCAATTCATCTTCTATCCCTATGAGCATGATTCTTTTGCGAGAGTTGAAGGTGATCCTTGTTTGTATTATTGAAGCGAAAGTGATCTTAATGCAACTTGGGTTAATTATGTGAAAAGGGTTTGTAACAATTAGGGTTTATGCGAAAGCCTCTATATTCCTATTTGTTAATAACGAAAGTTATTTGATGGAAAGCATGATCTTTTATGCCTTTATGTATTATTTTGCATGGTTATCGTTGTGGTGTTGATAACCTGGCTTTGGAAGTCTTTATTTTATTGAATCTATTTCGTTGAAAATCTGTGTTCTGAGTTCAAAAGCTTTGCAATTTAAGTTTCTGTGTTGTCGATCTCGGGGAGTTTTTAGTCGATATTGAGTAGTGCTTTGTCGATATCGAGTAAGGGTTTGTCAAGATCGAGTTTATGTGTCTGAGTTTGCTTTTCGTCGTCACTGAGTTTAGTCGATATCGAGTTACTGTTTGTCGATATCGACCAAGTTGCTGTCTTTGCTTTAGTTTCTGCTTTTATTTTTTATTTCTGTCTTTCTGTTTGCTTCTCTGTCTGTGAGATTTACAGCTACCTGAGATCCGTTGACACGCTTCCTCGTGGATCGATCCTGACTTCCCACTGCTGCATAGGGAGGGAGTCTTGTAATCATTTGCAAGGGACGGAATCTGGTTTGCTTTACATTATTTATATTTTATTGCAATTCTCGATTTCCTCCTACAACAGTTTCTTACCAAGCCCCATTACAACCCCGCCGAATGGAATCTTCTATGAAGGTTTCCATTGAGCGAAAGTCCGTGATGTTCTTATTTTTGCTTTGATGTATCCAGTGGAGATTTTGTGATATAAATGTCAATATTTGATTTGATACTTGTATATGGAATGAGGTGAGTGTATTCTTAAAGCTTAAACACATGAGAGTGAGACATATTATCCTTGGTAAGGTTGGATTTTTGTGCATGCAAGCTACTTGATCCTATATATACATGTTATGACATTTATCTGCCTTATTTATATTTTCACAAATAGTGATGTTGCTTTTGATAAGTAAAATTGTGAAAGAATCTCCTGTGTGATGCATAGATGATGTCTTTGTTTTATGGTTGCTTGAGGACAAACAAGAGCTTAAGTTTGGGGGGATTTGATAATGCATATTTCATATATGCATTATAGGTGTTTCTTATTGCATTTAGATAGGAGTTTTGCATATGTTTTGGTCTAGTTTCATATCTTTTTTGTGCAGTATTCGAGTTCGGAATCTACGCGTTTTTAGTGTTTATTCTGCAGTTTTACAATCCGACCTTGGATGAGATCTTGAAAGAGCTTAAAGGACATGTTTTGTAGCATATGAAGGTTGAGAAAGGAGCTACAAAGGAGCAAGGAAGCACAACGTCGAAGCAAAACAGAGGAAGTGGTCACTGTTGGGACCGGCGCCCGCTTCTATCCCGTGTTCAGCATTGTCGATTTAAGTCTGGAGATACTATTATTATATTATATTATTATATTTTCTAGGGTTTTCTCGACTCTATTTAGGTTTTATTCTTTCATATTCAATCGTGTGTTACAATAAGACATATTAGGTTAGAGAATGAACACAATTAGAGAAAAGAGAGGTTTTTGGCCTATGAGTTGCTAAACTCATAGTTTTGCCTGCGATTCAAAGACATGGTTGAATGAGTTGTGAGGATTTGATTTCAATTAGTCATTTATGAGTATATTTATCATCTTGTTCTTATTGATTATATTTGTGTTCCTTTCTATGATTGATCACCATGTTAGGAATTGCATCTAAGCTATGAATTCGTTGTTGTTTTCTAGATAGCAAACGAAGCCACCGAATTAGTGATATTTCTATGTCTTTGTAATGGATGATTTCGATTGATCTATGTCAATAGATGTTTGTTAGGGCCGAATAGGGTTGCACCATTGGGTTCTAATTGCGTTGAACCGATATGCCAATTGGTATTAGAACTTGAGTGTTTAATGCTATTCTTTAGTGATATTGAATAAGAACATTGTATCTTTGCGGATCTATCAACTTTAGTCAAGTAGACATATGCTTAGAAATATCTATTGAATCAATCATAGAATCTTGAACCTCAACCATTGTCGAGAATTACAAGTGAAATATTTCTGGTTGTAGGGGTTCGGGTCGAAAAAAATTTATGGGTCAAAATTTTTGGGTCTTGACCCATAATTTTCTGGGCGTACGGGTCGGGTTAACCGGGTCGAGTCGGGTTTTGATAGGTCTAGCTGTGCATAACCAGGTACCCGACATGACACGGTTAACCGTGTCGGATACCCAAAACCATTAACGTCGAAAACATTGATCCGAACACGATACGATTATAATGGATATCCAACACGAAATGCGAAATATTTCCGTGTCGGATACCCGTGTAATCTGACACTCGTAGAAAGAGGGAGAGGCATCAGAGTTGAAAATCTTCTTGGCGACCTAGAAGGGTGTGGCTGGAGGCGGAGGGAGAGACAATTATTGAATCCATGGAGGTCTGGGCAGTGGTGGAGTAGCCGGCGGAGGAGACGACATATATCTGGTGGTGATTGGCGCTTGAGGCAAAGAAATTTCGTCGGAGATGGAGAGATCTAGCCAAAAAGAACTCACTTGCCATCTGAGATATTTCAGCATTGTGTACTTTTAGCAAACCATAATAATAATATTACCTTTTTTCTGTTTAATAATAAAATAATTAAACGGCTCGTTTTGGGTATCCGATAAGAGGATATGGCCGATCCGAAAACGAGCCATTTAATGTCATGTTTTAGTGGTCCGTGTCATTTTTGTATCGTGTCTTTTCGATTTCGTGTTTTTTGTGTCGTATCAGTCGTGTCAGGTTTTTTCGCACACCTCTAATGATATAATTTGTGAACAAATCTAGAGTGTTGGATTAAGAAGATGAGTGGTTGAGATTTAAAGAAAAAATTGAAGAGCAAAATTATTCGTCTGAAACAATATAATTATTCATACATAACTCATACAAATAAGTACAAATAATCATACTACAATAGATGAATAATTTTCATATGAAAAAACTATTTACACATGAATAATTTTCATATAAATAACTATTCACAATTCACATTATAAAAGATATTTAATAGATCACACAGTACACCAATCTGTGGTAACGTTTATTTCAATCCCGTATTCAAGAAGTTTTAGTGTATAGGTATCGCATTACCTATTCGATAATGACAAAGTTTTAGTCCGAAACAATTGCCCTATTAAGCATTGCTTCAATCGATCTAAAAGGATTTAGGCCTAAAAGGTGACACGCCATCATCAGAGTTTATATACATACAATACCCACCAGTACGTCACGTACAATTCAGTTTACAACGTAACCATACGTCAACATTAAAATAGAAGCTAGTTGAGATCAAACAAGCTAGCTAGACATGGATAGTATATGGATAGTTTAGAGGCGAATTCTTAATCAAACGCATCCAAATCACCTCTTAATTCAAATTAAAAGATGATTATTCATACATAACTCGTACAAAATAAGAAAATGAAGAGTTGAGATTTAAAGAAAATTTTAAAGAGTAATATTATTCGTATAAAAAAAACATGATTATTCATACATAATAACTCATACTAATAACCATGATTAATCATGTTAAAACTTACAATACACAAATAATTTTCATATATGAACAAACTATTAACACATATAAATAACTTTTATATGAATAACTCTTGAATTGTGTAAGAGATATTTACATCATTTATATACACACTAATTCGTGGTAACGTTTATTTCAATCCCTTGGTTATTATTCAAAGAAGTTAGTGCATAGGTATCCCACTACATGTAAATGCATGTATACACATTTTTACTAATTGAGTAATTATTAAAAAATAATATGTATTTGTATATATCTTATTTGAGTAAATTATTAAAAAATAATATGTATTTTTACATGTAAATGCATGTATACATTCTATCCAAAATCAATGTATAATAGAAACAGCATTGCTTCAATCAAAATGATGTCGTTGGCCTTTAGGCCTAAAAGGTGACACGCCATCGTCAGAGTTTATATATAATACCCAACATAAGGTACACCAGTACGTCACAATTCAGTTTACAACCATAACAGGTTATAGAGGATTAGATGTATGAGTTTATATAAATCTCCGTCCACATTAAAATAACAGTTGGGATCATACTGGCTAGGCATGGATTAATTATGGATAGTTACTTTAGAGGTGAATTCTTAATCAAACGTATCCAAATCACCTCTTAATTCAACTTAAAAAAGAGGGTTAATTATAATTAGTGAGGCACAGGGAGAGGCTTGAGCAACGAGTCAGCGGAGCTCATGGGATGAAACGTCTCGAACTTGCAGTCAGAGGGCCCGTAAAGCTGAGCGGCGGCTGCAGCAGCGGCCTCGCTGATGAGCCGGAGCAAGACAGTCTCCAGCTCGGCGCCGTCGGTCCACTCGTGCGGCTCGGCAGTCAGGAGCTTCGGTTGCGAAGCAATGAGGTCGTAGAGCGGGAAGCTCTTCCTTGGCATCACCATGTCGCCGGCTCGGAGCTTCAGGCTCGGGCAGTAGTCGCCGCTTCCGTCGCCGAGGTAGATGAATTTCTTGCTTCCTTGCTCTCTCAATAGACGCTCTATCACTTGCCCCTGTTTTGTAACCCATATACAAAAGCTATATAAGTAGCTCATATAAAAATTGGTATTTTATTGGAGTATAATTTTTATTATTTTGTAAAAAAACAAATAGGTTATTTCTGCAACTTCTTATATTTTGTTTTTATACGAAAGTTTCAGTATTCAATCTTTTTTATATTAATACTAGCAATTGGCTAAAAATTTAAAATATAGAACATAATATATCTCTATATATCTAGTGAAATTGAGTAATATTTTATAAAAATATATCAAAATCTAATAAAATTCTATCTTAGGATAAAAAATATATGGATTGGATTGTAAAAAAAAAAACTAGGGTTTTGTTTGTGGGGAAATTTTAGGAAATCGTCCAAACTTGTACTTTATACGAAAATTACCCAATTCGATCTAGTTTGTTAGAGTTAGATCGCCAAAAAATATTCAGATTGAAAAAAAAAAGAAAAGAAAAGAAAGGAAAGGAAAATACCTTGCACATGTTGGGAGGGCAAAGATTGCTGCAGCCATGGGGAGATTTGGTGAAGTCATGGCGAGGTTGAATCCTCAACCTGCCTTGATCATCCACAAAGCCAGGGTTGGTGTTAATCTCGGAGAAGTAGCTTTTCAAACCGAGATGAGTGAGTATGGTGTCGATGAAGAAGTCATTAGCGTCGCTGACGATCCGCAAATCGCAGCCGGCAGCGTGGGCGGATTTGATGGCCGGGATCACACGGGGATGAATTGGAATCCTCTGTAAAACGGCAACAATGTCGTCGATTTTGACCCCCTTGGCGTGCATCTCTCCCATCATCCGATCCTGAAAGAAATCAGAAAGCGCGCAATGGCTAAATCAGGAAAACAAAACAGGGGAATTGAAGAGAGAGAGAGGGGGGAAACAGGATGGAGGGAGGGAACGAACCATGAGGGAGTTCCAGGGCATGGTGGGGAGAAGCTGGTTGAAGAGATCAGTGAAACCCAATTCATCAACAACCCAGTTGTCGCTGTCGACGTCGATGATCGTCTTGTCGAAGTCGAAAACCACCACAATTCCTTCCATTGAGACGGAAACCCCCAAAACCCTCCCGCTTTCAAAGGATTTTCTTCTTTCTTCTCTGTTTTGGTATCCAAATTGAATGAACAAATCAGGGCTATATATAGGCTGTTTATTTTTATTTTTTTTATTTATCTTTTGTAATTTTAAAATAAATAAATGAGGAGCGTTTGCGTTTATATTAGGAAGTAGGATGATTCCGAAGGAATATTAGCAGGTGCTATGCGAGATGCCAAATACAATAATACACCGTACTCCACAATGCAAAGATTACTTGTTTCCAACTTCACCCTTCACGGGATTGCCACATCCGTGTATCGTGGCTTTCAATATAAAATTTTTTTTCTTTTTTTCTTTTTGGAATTTTATTTTGTTTGTAATCCATTAATCTATATATCTATATCTATTCGTAATTTAGAAAACTTTATACTTATGTGTCAATGTTACCTTCATTTTAGGAATTTCCACCAATTACATTTTTCCATTTCAAAATTTTTTTACTCCTTTTTTCTTTATTTTTTTTTATTTAATTCTCCAATTTATATCTTTAAATCTATTACATTTATTTTCTTTTATTTTTAACACACACACCCCCCCCCCACACACACACATATATATAGGGAAGCTTTAAAATGTAAAAACTCCTTAACGTGTAAAATCCGCTTAACGTGTAAAATTTTAGAAAACCGGACGCGGGTTTGATTTTTTTTTACAAACAAACCGAACCGGTGTTGAACCAACCAAAATAACACATTCTTCCTCCTCTCGCTGGGACGAATTTCTCATTCAGATCTGTGTGCCTCCGTCTCCGCCATTGTCGGCCTCCTTGCTTCCATCCGCCGCCCCGACCTCCTCATCATCCTCATCGGTTGGAAGCCGAGAGCGTCTCCTCTTCTCCTTCTCAGTGAGCAGCGTCCCGTCTCTTCCTTTCTCGGCGAGCGGCGGATCCGAGCACCAATTGGAAGCCAGCGATGCTGAGAGCCTGAGAGCGAGAAGCGCTTCAGCGGAGAGGACGATGGATCTCAGATCTGGTTAGATTCCTGACCAGATCCGACTTCGCTCCGCCTTCAATTGCTCCGCCTGTAGAGGCAGAAAAATTTGGTCGCATTGATCTATGTTCGAGCATCTGAAGCCTTCAATTGCTCGATCTGTTCTCCCCTCCGCTGCCCCTGTCAGCGCCTCTGCTGCTCCTCCGGATTGGAGGTGAGTTTATTTTGCTTCTAGAATCTGAATAGATATATATGATGTGTATTGAATTGAATGTCGATGGGAGAAAATTTCTTGCTTATTCGGTGCTCATTGATTCATTGATTGGAGGTGAGCAAATGAAGGATGAATTTTTCTTGCATTTAGGATGAATCGAAATTAAATTTGTGATCTCACCCACACTAGGCAGGGCTAATTTTATCTAGAACTACGTATAAACCACATACCTGTAATTGATCCAAGTTCTAGTATATAAGTTACCTGTTTCATAACCAACTTGAATTGAATTGGATCATACATTGATCACAGGTTGGTTCCTAACCTTTCGATGCACCATAAAAAAACCTAACAGAACAAAAAATGAGTCAACAAATGACAATGCACTTGGTGTTGTTCAGTCAGATTGGGCAGCCAGGAGCCATGACGATGGCATATATCAATCTGTACATGTGATCCTTCACAAAACCATACAAAATGTCACAATCTCATTAGTCTTTTTAAATTTGGATAATATGTATTCTCTCTCACTTTTTTTTTACCTACAATATAATTTTATACCTTGAACTTTATCCCAACACTTCGCTTCTGGATATCGAGCATGCCATATTGAGCAGCATTTAAAGACTCCTGGCATTGGTTGAGAGCACTGAAAGCAAATGACTGAAGAAGTGGAGAACTGCATGACAAGAGGGTAAGGATGGACTCGGAGGGCAGCATGTCCCTGTTCTTTTCCAAGAAGCCAGTAGTATCATATAGAACCTGATATTTTTCAAAAGGTTAGCTAAAGCTGATAATTTTACTACTGGAGACTTGCTAGTTGCTACTTTATAGGAAAACAAAGTAGAGGTCAGATCAGTGATCCGTTTGATTCATGTTATTATCAGCTAAAGCTGATAATTTTACTACTGGAGACTCTTTTAATTAGCTATATTTTGTCAAGGGAAGGTCAACATGAATTGACACTACAAAACTTAAAAGTTGCTGTTTCATGATAGATATAAAGCAAATTCTCAAATAAAGATATGAAGGAAACACATAAACACAGTGCTCACAGTTCATCAAAATCTATTTTCTCTCTTTCCCACTTCCATCTTTAAGTTACTGAATGTTATACTGGTTTGTTTTAAGCAACCAAACTGAGTTTTATGTTCAATAACCACCAGGTTTGATGCAGATTACCGTCAAAAGAAACTAAACCAGGAAATTCTGATTCAAATCTTATACCAAGCTCAAATCAAACTGACCTCTCCTGCACAATGCCGAATGTTGAACTTCCCATCTCCTTCAGTTTGGATGTTTGTACTTAAGTAAATATGTATTAAATGCATTTGATGATAATCTTTGTGTTTCCGGTTTCTAACTTTCTCTTTCTGTTTCCAGCTTCTCAGCTCTCTTTTTTCTGCCTTTTTTCTTGCTGATTCCAAATTCTATATTTTTGTATTTGAAGTGCATCTCTATGTTTTTTTCTATTTAAGTGCTGGATGTTTCCTGCTTGGTTTTTTGGTAAAATAAGTTCCTACATTTTTTTGTGGTTCAAGTGCAGGCTGTTATCTTCTTTTTACTTCATTTCTGCTGATTTGATCTCTTTGCTTTGAGTAAAATTCAGTAGGGATGGGAGCTGCAGTGAGAAGACCTGCTAAGAAGAGAGGGTCAGAACTAGCATGGAGGGATCTGCAGAGTATCAACAACTCAAGGAGAGAGCTGAGCGGGCAGAGAAAAGAGCGAGGAAGGCGGAAGAGGACGCCAAGATTGCAAACACCAAGGCTGAAAATGTTCAGAAGCGGATCTCTCGCTTCGCAATCAGCCTCTGAGGTAGTTACCTCTTCTTGAACTCCGTCTTATGTCAATGTGGTGTGTGGTAGGCCTTTTGGTGAACAATGCAGGTTGCTAATATGGTATATCTGCGTTTGTTTTTGTTAAGAACATACGGTATGCATGTTTTGGGGTAAAACATATGGTATGCAGATTTTTCGTTACACCATATGGTTATTTAGGTAGGATTTTTTCGTAGACAGGTTGTGAAAAGATATGTGCAGGTTATGAACACTTGAAAGTGCTTAGATATGAAGTTTGTGAACACTGATGATTTGGAATTTGGTTGGGTTTTTAATTGAAATATTGTATGTTGTATTTGACATTATATATGAATAGCCTATTAGCTCAATTGGTAGAGCGATGTGCGTATGCACAAAGATGTGGGTTCGAATCCCACATAGGTTATATTATAAAGAAGAACACACAAATCCCAAAATGTTAATCATGCACATTATAATCTTAGTTATGCACTTTTTAACCTTAATTATGCACTTTTTAACCTTAAGTATGCACTTTAATTTGAAATTGTTATACGTAAAAAAATCGATTTCAAACTCACATATATCAACCTAAATTATATATGCGAGAGGTAAACCCAAACTCTCAAAAGTAAAAATAAAAATAAATAAATAAATTAAAACATCGATTTCAAAAGCACATCTTTTGTCTTATTCATGCACATTATGATCTTACTTTTGCACAATTGTATTCTAAATCTGCACAATTGTATCTTACTTTTGCACACTTGTATTTTAAATGTGCACAATTGTATTCTAAATCTGCACAATTGTATCTTACTTTTGCACAATTGTAGTTTAAATTTGCACAATTGTATCCTACTTTTTCACACTTGTATTCTAAATGTGCACATTACAATTTTATTTTTACACTTTATGTTCTTATATTTACACTTTACAATTGCACAAAAGCACTTCACAATTGCACAAATGTACTTCACAGTTGCACAACTGCACTTCACAGTTGCACAACTGTATTTCACAATTGAACAAATGCACTTCACAGTTGCACAAATGCACTTCACAGTTGCACAAGTGTATCTTACTTTTGCACACTTGTATTCTAAATGTGCACATTTCAATTTTATTTTTGCACTTTATGTTCTTATATTTGCACATTACAATTTTATTTTTGCACTTTACACTCTTATTCATGAAGAGAAACATAGTACTTCAAAGCGATAAACATAGATAGCCTATACGGGGTTTGAACCCGCATCTTTGTGCGTAGGCACATTGCTCTCCCATTTTGAGCTAATAGGCTTTAGTGCAAAACTTTAAAAGGCTTAAGCAGGACAATGTGGAAAAGATAAACAAAGACTATTTGCAATTTATTATCCTGAAATAAATCAAATTCAGCATCAAAAGTGCAGGACAATGTTGGCTTTTATATTAAGTTGAAGTGATGGTTATTTTACTGGTAAAAGGAGCATGACTGTTTGTGCTGTGTTTCGGAATCCGTTCTATGCATTCATGATTTAAAGGATTGTCATGGAAACGCTGAAGACGTTTTCAGTTGGCTGTCAAAGAAACCATGAGTTTTGCTGCAGCCTGCTGATATGATACTGCCTTCATGATAAGTACAAACCTTGTTTCCACTCGCATATCAGCCCTCATCTGTGTCGGGATCCAGGATTCCCAAACGGGTAACCTGCTGGCCTTGTCCACTGATCAACGTCCTTAGCGACAACAATCTCGTTACCACGAGCATCATAGTTCTTGTTCAGCCGCGACAAGCAGGGCCAGTATCCCCTACAAAATTGTACACTTCTTTAGATTCTATACACTGTTAATCCTGGATACAATTTCTTCTGTGAAAGGGCCAAAATTTTCTTGCCAAAATTTTGATCTTATTTTTTAACGGGTTATTATTCTTTCTTTTATTTAGAAATCTGAGATACATTTTCAGTTCATCCAATTAGTTTTTTTTTCAAGTTTACCAAAAAAAAAACAGTAAGTATTTAAAAAAAAAAACTCAACCAGATCCAAACAGCTATCATATTGTGACTAAGGACCTAAGGTATCACATTTGAGAAGCTTGAATTGGCTTTATTTGGTTTGACAGGTCAATAGTTGTTTTCTTTTTTATTTTTTTATAAATCAAGGTATCACATTTGAGAAGCTTCCTACCAAACTTCATTCAAAGCAAATAAACAGTAAACAAAATCATAATCTAACCCAATCCAACTTGGCAAGATTGAAGAGGTATTCATAAAATGATAGAACCAAACAACTCTTATCTCTTGTCTGAATCTATCCCTTTTTTCCCTCATATCCATCACCAAAGTGCTCTTTCCTGAGGCTGAACAAGTAAATCAAGATGGGTATCAGAACCACTTGTAACAAACAGATATCAGAACCAAGGAAGAGGCTGACCAAGTTGAGATCAGTCAAGGTTGCAAGCCTCAACAGATCAAGATTGTCGTTGAAGCATAAGAAGCTGATTCTGGCTGAAGAAGGTTCGTCACAGAAGACGTCAAAGCAGGTTCAGGTTGATAGCATTTGTAAGCTTGGAGCATCCCCAAATTACATGAAGGCCACCAGCTGTTCCTATGCAAAAAGAGGGTCCTTGCAGCCAATCCCGGGTGGTAAGTCCTATACTGAATCCATATCCAGAATTTCATTGCTATATCCAGCTCACTGGTAACTAGGAAAGTACATGAAACTATGAAAGCCAACATTTAAATCCCAAACAATGAAAGACACGCCAGTGAAATCAAGCATACATATTTTAAGATGCTACAAGCAAGATACACAATAGGATGAAATCTAACTTGTCCACACAACTGGAAGGAAAAAAAATTAACCAAAAAACTATATTTTCTGCCAAATCAGACACCTGAATTTCAGCAGAACTAGTAGCGTTTCTATTATACCTGTAAGATGCAATGGTGCAAGGCAGAAAAGGCACTCATAATTATGGAAAAACAGAAACTACAATAATCTCCAAATGGAAAAGGCATTACAAGTCAACATTTTCTATTTACATAGAATTGACATTCAACAAGGCAGGGTATTTTTGCTAAACGATAGTCAAAACTCTAAGTATTTTCCTCATGGATTCAACTAGCTGTTGCAATATGCAGTTATAGTACTTGAAATGAATTGCCAAAGTAATCACTTCACTTATACATATACTGAATAAAAAAAAATGTCTATGAACATTTGAATACCTAACAACATTTGCTGATGAATTGATAGATGCTAATTTCAGACATAACAAGGAGAGGATTATTCATAAAGAAATCTAGTGTATCACATGCCAAATTTCAGAAACAAAAGCTCCAAAGTTGAAGAGGTGAAGGAAGATCGCTTACCATCACCCCCTCCTGTAGAGCCAGTTAAAGAGGAAAAGGTTATTGCTGACACTTTTAATCTGTTGGTAAATGACTAAAACAACTCCAATCTTCTGTTCATGATCCTATGTCTAGTTTTCTATTTGAATCATCTACTCTTTGTGTTTATTTACCTCTTCAGATCTACTCTTTGTGACAGGATTTGGAAGATCCTCCACCAGTCAAGAATAAAGCCTTGGCTCTGACGATTGTTCCTTTTGGTTATGATACGACCATCAATGATGATCAACTTGAAATCAGTACATAAGAAATATATGACCGGAATCTAAGTCCAAATTTCCGTATGCATACAATTCCTATGAAAATGTCGGTGATATTGGACCTATTGGACAAAAATGCGCGATATAATTGTACAACACATTTTATTTAATTTATAATATTTGAGTTTGACCCCTTTTGGTTATCCTCTTGATTCGAAGTCATATCGATACCAAGATTTTGGTGTTTTTGGTGATTTGGGCTGCACCCGAATTTTAGCGGGTTGCCTACGTATCTCTTGGAAGAGAATCAAGCCTTACGTAGTTCAGAGTGTTTTGGATTTTGTGTTTGTTTTGGTTGGGATTTAGTTTTGATTTGATTTCGTTTTCTTGTATGCATCAGAGGATGAAGTTCAAACCCACCTTCCAGGAAGGGTAGCTTGAACAACACTCCACCCAAGTAACCTGAGCCCACCTTCTCGGAAGGGTAACTCAAGTAACCCGCCTATCATTTGCATAGAAAACGATTTGATTTTGATGGTGGAGTTTAATTTGATTTGACTTAGAGGTTTGACTTAAAGGTCAATTTGGGGGTTGTGATTGAACTCGTTTATGAGTTTCCTACGTACCCTTTTGGAAGGGATCAAATCAAACGTAGTTCTTGAAAATGACAAATTTGAATTTGGTATTTAGGTTTTTGAAGTTTTGGTCGTGACCGGACTCGACGAGCGGAAGCTTTGTATCGAGTCGGAGGAGACACTTTGGATTTGATGGAAATTTGATTTTTGGGACGACTTAGAGTCGATAAAGTGAATTTTAGGAGATTTGATTTGAAAGTTTGGATGTGACTGGACTCGATGAGAATTTGATTTACACCGAGTTTCCTACGTATCCACTTGTTTGGTGGAATCAAGTCACCGTAGTTCGGGACAAAAATAAATTTTGTATTTGGATTTGATCATGAGATCATTTGAGAGTGGTGATCGAACTCGACGAGCAGAAGCTTTATATTGAGTCGGAATGGACAATTTGAATTTGTTTGATTTTGACCTCATATTCATTTAAAGTGAATTTAGAGGTTGACGACTGTACCCGATATATTTTTAGGATTTAATATCGGGTTACCTACGTAGCCGTTTTTATGGCGTCAAGTCTTTACGTAGTTTTACCGAGAACCACTTGATTTTATTTGTAACCGATGACTGAATTCGGCGTATTTAAAATTTTATACCGAATTTTCTACGTAACTCCTAAAAGAGTATCAAGTCTATACGTAGTTCTGAACGAACCAATTTGATTTTTTGGATTGGTGATTGTACCCGACGAGCATAAGCTCTATGTCGAGCTACCTACGTACCCGTTTGGACGGGATCAAATCATCCGTAGTTCTTTTGAGAACCATTTTGATCCTTTGAGGACCGTGTGATTGAAACCGATGAGCTATAGCTTTGTATCGGATTTCCTACGTATCTCTTAGAAGAGAATCAAATCACTCGTAGTTCTGAAAAATGACCGAGTTTACATTTGGTGAAACTCGATTTGAGATTTTGACTCCATTTTTGTTTAGGAGCCGATTTGAGATTGACCCACTAGAATTAATTGACAAATAATATTTGACGAGTTTAATTTTAAATGTTGATCAAACTCGAATTCTTAATTTATGTCAATTATAATTCTTATATTTTTGTGGGTCAATTTTGCAATTAAATATATTTTTTTTACCAACTATGTCCGAACATGTACATTTGAATCCAAACACATATTCTTGGAGTTGGCATTGCCAAAATCCAGATTAAACTTAAACCCATTTCCATCCCTTTTTCTTTTATTTAGCCCACCTAATCCTCAAACTCAGCCCATTTTTATTTTGGATGAGCCCGAGGTCAAGTCAAGCCCATTTCATTTCATTTCTATTTTGCTCCTTTGAAGAGAACCGAGCCCAGATTTTTGTTGTTGCCGTTTTAGCCATCACAGGCTTACAACAACTGCGTTTTTTTTTTATTTCTTCACATGCTTATGCTCAGGCTCTCTCTCCCCGAGCGACCGACGACAGCGCTGTACTCATCGACAGCTTCCGGCACTTTTGAGCTCCGATCTTGGGCGATTGACGCACAGGGGAGCAGAACAAGGGCTGCGCAAGGGCGAAGCGTGGGTAATGCAAGCCGAAGACGCTCTGGTCTCAGGTATGTGCGAGGCTGATTTTTGCTTTGTTTTGCGAATTTCAGCCGAACCTCATGCTCGCTCTGATCTTTGGGCGAATCTTGGCCTAAATTTCAGCTTCTTCTCACGAATCCCCTTTCAATTTTGTGTTTAGATCTCACCCTCAACTGATTTTGTTTTCAAAATCCGATTTTAGGTTTTTTCATTTGTGCAATTTGGGGCTTCTCGATTTCGGCATCGAATCGAGAAAAGGAAGAGCACGGGGCTTGCGTCTAGTAGTTGAAGATGGACGAGCTCTTGCAAGGGGAGGATGCAACAGGTTTATTTTCCTAATTTCCCTTGCAATTTACCCCTAATTTGGATGATTTGGGTTTTCAAGAACAAAATTAGGGCTGATTTTGGTCACTCATAATTTGGGGATTTTTTGTTTGGAGGTTTTTGGATTTAGGGCAGCCACAATTCCGGGCTCGGGAAGTCTAAGAGGGGCCAAAAGTTCATGATTCCGACCGGGTGAAAGGTTGGGAAGCGAAGCAAGGCTCAGCATAGTCCTGCACACACCGTGACATCCCCAGGAGCGAATTCTGATCTCGCTTGTTTCCATTGGGTATGTCTCGACTTCTTCCCCAGAGTTTTAAGTCCTTAATTGATTCTTCTTTCAACTGAGAACTTAGTTTTTGCCCTCAAAATTTCAACTGTCTGCTTTTTTTTTTTTCTGCAATTAGTAAATTTTGGGCCTTTTTGAAGCAATTGCAATTTGGTAGCAATTAGGGAGAATTTGTGCCTCAATTTAGTTCTACGTCTTTGGGTCCTCTGCATTTTTTGTCTGGATTTGAGAAGCACCAGGGCAGACTCAATGAATTTGCTAATTAAGTCTGTCGGAATTTCAGCAGCACTTCGACCCAATATTCATTTTACTTGTAGCTGATGGAATTCGGCAATTTATTTGCTTGTGAATTCCGGGCAAAATCCGGTAGCCTTTCGGCGCTGTGAATCGATCCACGCCGGGATCGGGGTAGCGGCGAGAGACTAAACTCTCGAGCCGCTAATGCTCCTGGTGTAATTTCTGCAGCGTTTCGGTGCTGTGGGTCGATCCACACCGGGATCGGGGTAGCGACGAGAGACTAAACTCTCGAGCCGCTGAGCTAGGATGGGCTAGCGACGAGAGACTAAACTCTCGAGCCGCTAGGATCCATTTGCCACCATTTCTTTCTTTGATGTTTTCTTCTCCTGCAAAACAAATAAGAAAGGGGGGTAGAGTCTACCTTTGTCTGAAAAAGTAGTCTTCAATAGCAATCACCCACAACACTATTTCTTGCTTGCTTTGTGTGTGTGTTTTTCCCCTGCAGAACCTTCAATTTTTGTTTTGTTTTGGTGGCTACAGGTACACGTTTAGGAGCAGAAGGACAAAGGAAGAAGCTGGCCAGAATCTCTCTTTGTGTTTTGGTGGCTGCGGACAAGGGAGGCTTGTTTGCTTTCTTTGATTTTGCCAATGAAAGTGCCCAGCCGAAGGGGCCAGACCCATCTGCAGGAGTAAGCCTTTAAAGGGGAGGGGAATAGGGAAGTTACTTGAATAACCCCCCCCATACCATACCCACGTCCAAGCGGTTTAAGCACAACTGCTCAGAAATGTTTTAATGTATTTCTCCCTTATTTTTTTGTTAACTGCAATTGAAAACTGTACAGCTTTGACTGCACATGTATTGGGCTCATCGGGCTTGGGCTGTATTGTATTTGATTTTGATCAGTTTCATGAAAACCATTTTTATACCCATATAATTGAATTTCGGGCTGCTTTGACTTGGGCCTCTTTTACTTAGTTTCTTTTTTGGCCCTTTACAGGATTTCCACTGAATTGTTTATCACCAAATCTATCATTAGGTAAATAATTAAATTTGGCAATTTTAACATAAAAAAATCACGAATCGTTAAATTCATGAAATTTTGCCCCTCAACAGGACCAATTTTGTACTAGGGAGGTATGTGCAGCCATATTTGTTGACTTTTTATGAATATGTATACGTGTGTTTAATATGTATATCAAGTTGCTTCACGAGAGTTAAACCATATACATATACACAATATATCTATTTGTTTCTTTATGGAAATTAGGCATGAAATGTTTTACTTTTTTTTTAAATAGCTTCATGACAGGAGTCAAAATGCACATGACAGTTATGTCTTTTAACATGTTACATGTGCAGTACTACAATATAACCAAATCTGATCTCATACATATTAAATTTCGTATGCTTTTCGACACTCAACATATCCAATGCCAACTTATTCAGACCAACATTTGTAGGCTTCTAAAAGTGCTTCCACATAATACAATCAGCATATTCCATGTTTCCTTCTTGCTGATTAGTTGTTTCATCTAAATATGGTTTCGTGGGACTGACTAGGTTAGTTGTTTAATTGGGTGCATATCAAAGACGATGTAGGTTGCTGATTAGTTGTTTCATCTAAAGATGGTTTCGTGATGATGGATTTACACATAATTCTTCCATTTCTGACAACATCGACATTGATTTCATGGATCAACTCTTTCATGGAGGTTGCTGGTTACAAACTGCTGATGCATTATTTGTCATGCAAAATACATTATGTGTCATGTAAAATGCATACCATTAGGTGTCATGTAAAATGCATTATTTGTCATGTAAAATACATTATGTGTCATGTAAAATGCATTATGTGTCATGTAAAATGCATTATTTGTCATGTAAAATACATTATGTGTCATGTAAATCCGGTATGGGTGACATGTAAATTCAGTATGGGTGACGGGTAATTATACGTTGATCCGTGAGTTGAAAGAACTTTTCCTTTGTCGCAAGGTGCACATAGAGCTCATGTAAAATGCATACCATTAGGTGTCATGTAAAATGCATTATTGATTAAACAAGCCGAATATAAGCATAAGTTTAGCTCGAGTCCAAATTTAAACTAGCCCTAAGGTCAGCTTGAATAACAATCCTACCTCCAACTACTCTTCCATTGAGACAATGCTCGTGCTGCAGTCGATAAGTTCGATGTGATATTGGCCAGCAATCCATATATTCTCGCGTTCACAAGGACCCATTAGAGGCCATCTCTACCCGTGCACTTTCAAGGGTGTTCTTAGTTTGATGACTCTATTGTTCATCATATGATGATAGCTGACAAGAATACAAGGGAACTGCAATAATATCACATTCCCAAACCATTTCAATTCCAAAATTCGAAATTTCAGTCTCTAGCCTTAAACTAAATATTCCAATTTAATATCAGGAGTAGGAGGTGAATTCGACACAAACTCAAGAAGCAGATTATGACAGGTAAACTAGACCTCGGGAGATAGCAACATCCTATCAATTCACGAATTCCATAACCACTATGTCCCTGTAAGTTTCATGTGAACGCTGAATTCATGGACTGAAGCTTTCAAACCCTAATGCTAATTCAATTCCACAAGTAACAAATCTCCGATCATCTCAACAAATGCCTAATACAAATCCTATTTCAATTCCATACCATCAAATTCAACACCAAACAGCAAAGAATTGAAAATTTGAAGCTGAGGTAGCAAGCAAAACTCAATCAATTCAAAGAACAGCTAAAAAAAAGAGAACTTTACCGCGAAAACGATCCCGAAAGCCCAATATATTGCACAAAGAAACCTAAGTCGTCCCACTTGGAGCCTCATCGGCCTCCTTCTCCCTCTTCTCGAGCATCGTGCGCCGTCCGAGAAGCTTGTCCTGATCCACCTCCGTCTCTCTCGCGTTGATTCCGCCACCATCGGCATGCGCCGCCCGGGAAGCTTGTCTTGCTCCGCCTCCGTCTCTCTCGTGCGCCGCCCGGGAAGCTTGTCCTGCTCTGCCCGGAAGCCTCATCGGCCTCCTTCTCCCTCTTCTCGAGCGTCGGCCTCCTTCTCCCTATCTCTAGCAAAGCAAAGGAGAAGCACAACCGGTTACTCCAGGTAAAGATTACCGCTTGGGGTGTAATTTTTTAAGGGGAAAGCGTTAGTCCTTGCAAATAGTTTCGGATAGTGGGTTATGGGCACAAACCCATCCGGATTTTGGGTTATTTACTACAATTCACTCTTATGTTTATGTGTCAATCTTACCTTCATTTTAGGGATTTCCACCAATTACATTTTTCCATTTCAAATTTTTTTACTCCTTTTTTCTTTTATTTTTATTTTTTTTAATTCTCCCATTTATTTCTGTAAATCAATCACATTTATTTTCTTTTATTTTTAACACATTTACTAACTATCTATATCTATATCTAACTATTAAAAGAAAAACATTTTTGATAAGGTGTCACTCTCTCCTTAAAACTAGGTTATTCAATAATTTTTTTTAAAAAAATCAATGAGGGAATTATACAAAGTAACCCAAATATCCACTTTCTTTGCAAGGTTAACCCAATCCGGTTTGAAATTAGGCAAAACCGGATATGGAGGTAAAGGGTTCCCCTGGTAGCAGGTAAGTGAGGAAGGGTTTGGGGTTCCACTGATCGACACCTGACCAAAATCAGAGAGAGAGAGAGAGAGAGAGAGAGAGAGAGAGAGAGAGAGAGAGAGAGTCTGCAGAGGAGAGAGATGATAGAGGAGAGAGATGAGTGAAAAAAAAAAGTAAAGTTGCAGAGGAGAGAGAAAGAGAGATTAGTAAGGATAGGACAGAAAGAGATGGAAGAATGACAGTGAGGAGGCATTAATATAATTTGAATTAAAAGTTGATATATTGTTCATTCATCAATAAAAAAAAAATCGGTTCACCAAGCCTCTCTGAGGGTTCCTCCACTTCGATTCCACCTTCTCTACTCCAAATTCGGCCTCCACTCGCCTCGAATTAACCTAAAAAAGCCATCACAACAAAGGTGAAGGACGAAGGCACCGGTGCTCCGACGGCGATTCACACCAACGACGCAGGCCGAATTCGAGCTCCCATGAAGATCCCGTCACTCTCGAAGGCAGAGAGATAGAAGGAGACAAAGAAATCAAAGAATAAATATGCTCTTCAATGGAGCTCTTCGATGGAAAGAGGCATAGAGAGAAAGAGTTTTGGATTGGTGACACTGAACCATTCCGGAATCGCTAACTGAAAAGGACTAGCGGGTAGTACCTAGAGGTCCCCGGTTCGAACCCCGGATGACCGCTCTTTATTTATAAATTCAAGGATTGGTGACACTGATAGTGACGGGCAATAAATACCCTGTTGCTTCTCTCTCCATCCACTGGTTGCAGCAGGTGAGGTAACAGAGGATTTTGGGGAGGAGGGTTAGATTTTGTAATTTGTTTGGATAGTGGATAAATTTGAAGTTCGTTATTTGAATTTGGAATGTAGCAACCAAGTAAATACTTGAAGCTATTTTTTACATTTTCTATAGTTCAGACTAATAAACCAACAACCCCTAAATATTGGACTATTTTTTTTTTTTTGCAATTTTCCCAATGAATAATAACATTTGTTCATTCGAATAATTTTTATATGCAAAAAAGTTAATACATACGAATAATCTTATTGTTACATATAAATAATCTATTTGTTTACAGTTTATGCTGTAAAAGGGCCGGTGTTACATATAAATAATTCATTCTTTCAATCTTTTTTTTTTACCAAAAATAATGCAAAACTTTCCTTTCATTTTTCGAAGAACTTCCCAAAATTTTTAATCAAAAAAATAAAGAATATATTACTCCGTATAAGTCATATTTTAAAAATAATTTTTGCTCTAATTCTAACCCATATTTCAGTTTTAAAGATTTTAGAAATACTCATGAGGAAACAATCTAAATAAAATTTGAAATTGTTGCATAATTTAAAAATAATTGTTGAAGATATTGTTAGAAGGAAAAAGAAGAATCACCACCAGCTTGTATCAAAATATGTCGAAAGTTTTTTCATTATTATCAAAATATATATTCCACCACATGTAAAGATAGAAGTAGATAAATTAAACTTGAGATTATATTCGAATTTCGGGGGGGGGGGGGAATATTCTGGAAGGTGGGGTGGGAGCTTCACGGTTGATTCCAATTAATTAATTAAGAATAAAAAAATTTCTGGGGTGTAAACAAATAAAGAATTAAAGAAGAAAAATATGTGAAGGTGAAATTGAAGTTGAAGTTGAAACGCACTAGACAGACAGGGAGAGATGAGACGGAGAGAGGGCGCTTCATGGCAGAGGTCGAAAGTGGAGAGGGCGAGAGAGAGAATAATGAATATTCGGGGTGAGATGCTTTTGTCTTCGTGTCCTGCGGCTGCTGCTAGCTAGTCTGCTACTCCGCGCAACTTCAACTGCATACCTTTTTACTTTTGCCTCTTTAATTTTTGTGGTTCCAAAGCCACCATCTTTTCTTCTTCTTCCTTTTCCATTTATTCATTCAAATTACACAAAATTACCTCTCTTTTTTTTTTTCCACAAATGTGTTTATTTATTTATTTAAGTCAAATAAGGACTACATATTTTATCACATTTTTTTAATAGATAAGAATTCGAATTTAAACATATCTAAAATTTAAGGACATTTTCTTTAATAGTATGGTTTTATATCAGTTGATAATTATGTTACTGAAATTTGAAAGCGTTCAGGGAACTTGAATATAATAAGCTGTTCTAATATCTATAATATGTAATCTATAATAATATGAAAATAGTTGCAAAGTATTTTTACTATATGCACGACAATATCTCGTCAAATACATGGTGGGGAATGCTGACACCGAGTGTCGGTGTCGGGGGTTGGTGGCCTGGGCTCGACAAAGGACGCTCATGTACTGCTGGCTACTCGCTGAGAGTGTTGTGGAGAGTGCCGATACCGGGTTCGAACTCTGGATGACCACTCTTTATTTACCAAATTCAAGGAGTGCCGACACCGAGAGTCGGTATCGGTGGCTGGTGGCTCGGGCTCGATAAGGGCTGCTCGTGTGCCTTTGGCTGCTTGGGTGGGAGTGTTGTGCGCTGCTAACTTTGGGAGTCAATGTCAGTGGTTGGTGGTCGTGCATTTGACAATATTTTCATTGTGTGAATAGTAGCCCCTACGAAAGTTGTCATATAGCAATCTCTCCATAAACACTTAAGTGTGGCCCACCTAAATAAGTGGACGGGAAATGCGCCATTTTGAGTCTGTTGAAACAGTTTCTGGCCAGGTGGCCAGGATGATCACAGATTTGACAGATGATTGGGGATCGTGTGCACGAGCACACATGCGCTAATAGCCTAGCATACAAGACGGGAAATGCGCCATATTGGAGTTGCCCATCGGCTCATGACTGGGGGTCATGTGCACGAGCGCACATGCGCTAATAACCTAACACACAAGCCGAGTGAGCTTCTATTATAAAACCAATTGACAATAGAAGAAGTAGTCCAACGACTTATATTTATATAAGGTTCGTTATGTTCAACTTTTGATGTGAGACTCTTTTTGATTTCATTCACATCTCTCGACATTCAATATTCTCCAAATCCATTTTATCAGTTAACTTTATATGTTTCTGTTTCCTGTAATGCTTTATAGTGTCGATGTTGTGGTAAATTAGCCGTGTCTACTTGCTTTCTAATAGAGACGATCTTCAATAATTTTATTTATTGAGATTTTTTTTTTAATTTTGTCTGATAAGATTTTCCTTCATTTGTTTAAGTTCCATTCTTTATCTCTACCAATAAACAATGGAAAATGTAATCGGCTAAGCACGATCATCATCTCGATCATATTCTCATTCCACAGAAAAATCATACGCAAATGTAAGGTTACAGCTAATTAGAGCCTGTGAATTGAATTCAGCGGCCTAAATTAATTTATACATAAGGTGGTGTTCGTTCGTATCATACGTGTGTTGTCATATATATTGTGTACTATATATTAATTGTATGTCATCGTCGACTTGGGAAAAACTTGTCGTACATTCATTAATAAATAAATTAATTAAACTTCCCGTTCAGCTGCCTATCTTAGTTTTTTTTTTTTTTTAAAAAAAAATAATTTTTTTTTAAAATAGATACAAAACAATGGTAAATCAAGAAGGCCAAACAAAAAAAAAAAAATTTTTTTTTAAAATGTAATCAGCTGCCTATCTTAATTATGACAGACATACTGATGCTACTCATGGGGAAGGGGGAAGGTGTCCTTCTCCCATGTCCCCCGCGCTGGCAACAAAGTGGCTGACAAGGTTGCACACCTTGACCACTCGCCTATAGGGGATAATTTAACAACTAATCAAGATCTTCAGGATCTCATCCGTAAGGATGCTATTGAATAGCCCGTCTATCCAAAATTTTTCCTAATAAAAAAAAAAGAAAAAAAAAAGAAGGCCGTTAGACGTATATATATAAAACTTCCCGGGCCTTTTTGCTTGAGCCTAAAGGTGCCCAGAACCATAAAATAAAAAAAAAATTCCACGTGGTGCGTATGAACTTTTACAAATTTTGTATGGTATACAAAGTTTAAAAAAAATTGGCCAAATTGCAGGAAACCACCCTTTAGATAGGGCGATTTGCACTAAACCACCCCTTAAATGTGAAATTGCAGTAAACCACCCACTAAAGCCCAAACGTTTGCAAATCACCACCCACCCTTTGATTATGTTAGGGTTTCATTCATCTTTTACTTAAAAGACTAAAACACCCTTATTTGGCTATCAATTTTTCACAAGGATACCATAAGCTCCTAATCAAAAGAAGTCGTACATATTCAAGGGTTAAAGGTTTGGAACATCCCAACTCGGCCTATGGTTTCTTCTTGCCAAAAAAAAAAGCATATATTGAGAAAACCATTCAAGGGTTAAGGGTTTGGAACATCCAAGCACTTTTCAGCCGTTGGAATCCCTAGACATCACCGAGCTCCACCACGACGACCACCGTCATCGACTACGGGAAGCAATCCGACAAGAAGCGCTCGGCGGCAAGCACAACCACTACTTCCGACTGAGTTTGAATTCGTTGCCAGTACATCTTCCTCCTCGGTATTGCGGTGGTGAAGTAGCGGAAAATCGATCTATTTGAAAAAAATAAATAAAAAATAGGCTAACTAATAGCAGACCGTTAGAGTAGGAATTTAAGTTGTAAATTGTATGGTTATATTAGTTCATAAAATCATGTATAGCAGATCCCCTATCTCCAACTAGTCCAGGATTATAGGGATCTCTTATTTCCCACGTCTGCCTATCTTTGTAATATATATACTCTTGTACTGGCACACAATCAGATATGAGAAAAAGTTATTTTCAAAGTCTCCCAAGTTTACACGGTATCAGAGCATTAATTCTTTTCCTCAGAGACTTCATTTCCCCCCCCCCCTCAATTTCCATGGCCAACACCACCCAACATCTCTTGGCCGCTGCTGGTACGACTACACGGGCTAGCACGAATTCCTTGAAACCAAAGACCTTCTTCACCGACCTTGTTTCCATGCCCGCAGTTGAACCGAAAACCGTCGCCCAGGCACTTAAGCACGATTGTTGGAAGTTTGCGATGAAGGAGGAATATGACGCCTTAATGCGTAATAACACTTGGTCTATTGTTCCTCGTCCAAGACATGCTAATCTTGTTGGTTGTAAGTGGATTTTCAGGATCAAACGACACTCCGATGGCACGATCGAAAGATATAAGGCCCGATTGGTTGCGAAGGGGTTTAGTCAGGCTGAAGGGATTGATTTCTTTGACACCTTTAGCCCCGTTATCAAACCCACGACCATCCGACTTGTTCTATCTATTGCTTTGTCCAAAGGTTGGCACATCAAACAACTCGACATCAATAACGCTTTCCTTAATGGGGACTTATTGGAGGAGGTTTATATGGAGCAACCAAAGGGATTCGAAGATCCATCTCGTCCATCCCATGTATGTCGACTGCACAAGGCCTTATACGGTCTTAAACAGGCACCGAGGGCTTGGTTCAACAAGCTCAAACATCACTTAGTCACCCATGGATTTCGTGCTTGTCAATCGGACACCTCGTTGTTTGTTCATTCTTCATCCGCCACTACTATCTATGTGCTTGTATATGTCGATGACTTGATCATTACAGGTGACAATCAGGCCCTTATTCAGCGCTTCATCACCAATCTTCATCGATCTTTCGCCCTCAAAGATCTCGGAGATCTTCATTACTTTCTTGGCCTTCAAATCATCAAGACATCAACCGGTATGAATCTCTCCCAGTCCAACTATGTCCGTGACATCCTGACAAGAAGCAACATGCTTGAGTCTAAGCCAATCTCTACTCCAGCAGACCCATCCACGCAGTTGTATCGGGCGGGTGAACCATTCTCCGATCCCACTCTATACCGCCAAACAGTTGGGTCCCTCCAGTATGCAACCATCACCCGGTCGGACATTGCCTTTGCCGTCAATCGAGTTTGCCAGTTTATGCATTCTCCGACCACCCTACATTGGCAAGCTGTCAAACGCATCCTTCGGTATTTAAATGGTACCATTGATCACAGCCTACAATTCCGACCGACTACAGCTCCATTCCTTGATACGGGGTTAGCCGTAGGGTGGCCCGATCTTCGACAATCAAACAAGAAATAACAAGAACGGAAGCAAAAGACTCAAAGACTCGATGAATAAAATACAAGACTCGAAATTGATAATAAAGACACAACCGATAGTGGACTGATTCGAACTAAAATAGAACGAGGCAAAGACCCCAGGCCTCCTAAGAGGGTAGGAACCAAATACCAACGACTATAAAGCCCGCCTCTACAACCTTACACAACCAAGCGGACAACTTGGAGGCACAAGGAGGGGACTTGTGATTACCTGGATCACCAAGCTCTCGCGAGGTTGACAAACTCAAAGCAAACCAAGTTAGATCTATAACCAATTGTTGCAATCGACGAGCCACGCTTCGAGTCGATTGACTTTCTCACAGATGTGTTTCACACAAACTGAAATTTTCATAAAAGAGACGTCTGAGTTACAATGGAGGAATAAGCCGTTCTAATATAGAAAACCCTAGGGCTGATTTTAATGAAAATAATAAACATAATAGAAATTAACTTAAATCCCTAAAATACTAAAAATAACTTAAGTAAATAAGGTCTCTAAAAATAGCAATAAAAAGAGTTCCAACACTTAAGAATTTCCCGTCTAAAACAGTGACAGCCCAAAGAATGTGATTTTCGGCCAAGCTCTAGGTCGAATCTGGAAAAACCTTCAACAACAAAGTTGTAGATCTCTTCGTCCTCGTTCCGACAAGGTATGACACGATCTAATCCGATTAATATTGAATCCGTACGACTCATTTTACTGAGACGTAAAAAAGCTGTCAACTGTGCATGAACGAACCCAAAAACGAACGACCCAAGGTGGAGCCTTCTTCTTCCTCTTGAGGATGACATCATTCTCGTGATCTCGAATCATAGGTCCATCCCCAAGTATAGGTGTGTCCGAAGGTGTCTTGGATGGTCCCGTATCATTCCTCCTCGCCTACTCGGATGCTGGTTGGGTCTCAGACCTGGATGATTGCCGCTCTCAGTATGGATTTGCCATATTCCATGGGAAGAATCTCATAAGCTGGACATCTCGAAAACAAAAGGTCGTCGCTCGTTCTAGCACCGAAGCAGAGTATCGAGCGTTGGCTTACACTGCAGCTGAGTTGCTCTGGCTTAAACAGTTGTTGCGTGATCTCCAAATACCGGTTCAACGTCCTCCTATGTTGTTGTGTGATAATATTGGTGCCACGTTCATGTGCAAAAATCCGGTAATTCACTCCCGTTCTAAACACATTCAATTAGATTTTCATTTTGTTCGAGAGCAAATTGAGGTCGGTGATCTGGAGATTAGTCGTGTTGCCTCTACGGATCAATTGGAATACATCTTCACAAAGCCCCTAAGCAAGGATCGGTTATCTCTTCTTCGTTCCAAGCTCCAAGTCCAGCCTGCCCTTGGTCTTGCCGGGGGGTAATAGCAGACCGTTAGAGTAGGAATTTAAGTTGTAAATTGTATGGTTATATTAGTTCCTAAAATCATGTATAGCAGATCCCCTATCTCCAACTAGTCCAGGATTATAGGGATCTCTTATTTCCCACGTCTGCCTATCTTTGTAATATATATACTCTTGTACTGGCACACAATCAGATATGAGAAAAAGTTATTTTCAAAGTCTCCCAAGTTTACACTAACCCTCAAATTCCCCCATTTCATCGCTCTCTTCTGGTTCAATGTCACATTCTTCCCCATTCAATTGCATCTGCTAGGCTGCTACTAGTTTGCTCATTCTTCAATTTCATCTATCTTCCTCTTGTTCAAATTGGGGCTCTTGTAGACTTGTACGAGCTTTCCAAAGTCAATCCCAAAATTTCCCCCAAATTCTTCGTTCAAAATCCAATGAAACTATAGGGTTATAAGGGTAATTTTCCACATGTTAACAACGTCTAAACAGAAAAGTTGACGGTAAAATGAGACAGGTGGTGATTTGCAATCAATTATGTTTTAGTGGGTGGTTTTCTGCAATTTTAAATTTAAAGGGTGGTTTATTGCAAAGCGCTATATTTAAAGGGTGGTTTCCTGCAATTTGGCCAAAAAATTTTGCATGGTGCCCATGAAATTTTGTAAAAGTCCACATGGTGCCCACGAGGTTTTTCAAAAGTTTATGTGATAACAATAATGTGTTTTAATATTGAAAAATTGAGATAGAGTCGAAGTTTTTAGTTCATTAAAAAATGTGTTAAAAGTCAAACGACATTTATTTCTAAAAAGGGTAGTAATAAAAGTAAGGTAACATTGCACTCAATCAATAAAAATACTACTAAATGTAAAATTATACTAAATTAAAATAGTCTAAATCTTTTTTTAATTCAAATAATATACTTGAATGATTTTATGTATTTTTTGTATAAATGATTTTATATACATTATGATAAATTTTGGATGTTTTTGGTAATTATGTAATAATATTTTTAAAATCAATGACTAAAACAAATAAAAATGTAAGTTTGGGGTCTGTTTTGCAATTTTGAAAAGGTTATATAAAGACTCAAATTAAACGAGATAGAGAGATTGATGACTATTTTGAAATGTTTCAAAAGTTAGGGATCAAAATAAAACAAGTGGTAAAGATTAAGAACTGAAAAAGTAATTTATCCAACTTTTTTTTCCCCACTGAAAAGTTTTTTTTAGGTTCTTGTAAAACTAGATGTTCCACCATGTTATTGCAAAAAATAATTTCCAAATCAGTTAAAAACTTTTAAAAAATTCTGTGTTTTATCCTTGGATTATCAATTATATTTGAAATGTTTCGATTTTAGTTGGTAGAAATATAGCAATTAAATAGATGCACCGTATAAGAAAGAAATGAAACCATAAATAAAGCAGCAGTTGCCTGAAAATCTGAAATGGATATGGTGGGAGGGAGGCTGATGTGGTAGTCGTTGAGAAGACGAAATGAGGTGAGGTTGGATCGCAATACTGCAAATACCATTACAATATAATAATTGAATAAAGACGTGTGTGTCTGAAGGTTTTGGCATTTGCCATCCATCTTATTTCGCTTCTCCCACGCCACGAAACTTTCTACTGTCCAGTCCTCCCTCCACTATATCCTCATTTCTAGTTGATTCGAATATACGACATTCGTCTCAAAATTTAAGTCATTTTAGCCTTATACACAAATTTTTAATTTAAATCCGATATTTTACACTCAGAATATAAAAACCCAAATTCAAATGATCGGAAAATTTTAGGGTCAAGGTCGGATGACTCGTTGAATCGAAATCGACTCGAGTCAGCATCACATAGACACCACACAGATACTTCATAGACCTCACACGGATTACCCATGCAATTGTGTGAAAAGACCCGATGTTAGAGTCCTGTTGCTACAGGACCGGGATCGTGTAGAGATCCGGGTCGAAATCCAGATTAGCCGGAAAATTTTGGATTTTTCTGGTTCGGCTCGAAAAAAAATTTTGGGTCAAAATTTCCGGGTTCGGGTCGAAAATTTTACGAGTCATTCGGGTCGGGTTTTGTTTTGATAGGTCTACCTGTGAGCGTATATGTGACCAATAACGAGGCTTTGACATGCAAGTCAGTCAATTAGTAAGGGTATAGTATATTCCTGGTTCTCTATGCTTCTCTCACATAATACCTTCGGAAAACGAACCCGGATAACTTATTTTAAGAGTCCACGGAGTATAGATATCTCTTCTCTTGTTTTTCTTCCTTCATACGCTCACAGACGTAGAGATATTCAATATTCGCTCTATTTCTCGGAAGCTGATACATTTACCACCCGGGTAAATTTACCCGGGGGCATAAACGTAAAACCACGCTCGGTTACTGCAAAAAAAAATAGAAAAGCAATTAGCAGCTTTTTCATTAGGTTAGTTAATACAAGGTTAGTTACTAACCTCTCTCCTAATTATGGCACCCGATTCCTTTCTCTCCCATTCAATTCGACCGCTTCCCCCCAAACGACCTTGAAACTCGCAATGAGGTCCAACGATAGCCTCCAACGTTCAACCCTTCTTTCCAAATCGGATTCGAACTTAACGCAAGTCTCCAACGTTCAACCCTCCATTCGAACGTTCAACCCTGCAATTGTCGAGTTCTCCAATAGCTTAATTAGCACGATCAAAGAAAAAGGTCAGCTTTGCGAGATCGAAGGTGAAGGTTCGATAAAGTAAAACAAGTTAATATAGAAATACTCTAGAAGGGGGGTTGAATAGAGTATGCCGGTTTTTCGCAGATAATCTCAGGACTTTTGAAGCTTTTGCAAAACCCTTTGAGATTAGTCGTAATACCTCCTTCTGGCAAACCTGAATCACAATACAGTTAAACAATTCGAACCAAGTGCGGAAATAAGGTAAAGCAGTAGATAAAGGACGCAATGAATTGTTTACGAGGTTCGGCACGAACTTGGCCTACGTCCCCGCCTAGGGTTCTTCCACAACCCTAGGATTCAACCGGCTTTTATTGATTCACAAGACTTAGGATCCTAATAGCTCACCGAGAAGCCTCTCTCTTATACAATTGCAATCTAGTCAACTCACGTTCCCTTGGAGTCCTAGACCAATCTAGAAGAGCCCCACCTCTCTCGACTATCTAGTACAATCCTCTTACACTTAGTGAATCAATCGCCTAGTGTCCACTTCCTGAGTTACAAAACTCTCGAGTATAACACTCTCTCGAAATATATCCTATAAGCTCACTGTGCAACTCTCAAATGCTTTGAAATGAAATAACAGACTCTTAAGAACTAGTAGAGAGCACACGAAGAAGACAGATTTCACTGTAGGCTTGAGTGTAAATGAGAGCTCGTGTTCAATGAATGTGTTTCTGTCTTCTCTTCTTCCTTTCCTTTATAAAGAACAAATCGGCGCCTCCAACAAAGAAGAATCTTCTCTTCAACGGCTAGGCTGATCATGGCTATCTTCGTGATCTTCTATAGTTGGAAATTTTGAGGCCATGATCTCCGATTGTATCCTTCTCAACTTCAAGCTTTAAGGAAGGAGATAATATTTGAAAGACTTCCTGAAATGTTAGTATAAAATATCTAGAAGCATATAATAGCATATAATAATATTCGGACATAATATAATAAAATACAGGTTTTGTGTTTCATCAACACAGCTGTAGCTTCAAGACCTTTGACATAAATTGTCTGTCAAAGCCTTTGAAACTAATTCCGATTTTCATCAAGGGAGTGGAGTTATCAGAAGGTCATCTTGCGAGATCTGGGTGGTTCAGAGTTCATTTTTACGAAGAAGGTAATTTCAGTTTATTTGATTAATTTGAAATCGAGATTGTAAATTGTATAATTTCGTTTATTTGCTTAATTCGAAATCGATTAGGGTTTATGTGTGGTTTAGTTGCAAAGAGTCGATTAGATTGTATACATTCAGTTTATTTTCCTCGATTGTGAATTGACAAGATTAAATTGTATACTTTCGATCACTTTGTGATCCAAGAATTTAGAGTGTAGGATCCGATTTTATGTCAATTTCGTTTATTTGCTTACTTTCGAAATCGATTAGGGTTTATGTGTGTCAATTCAGTTTGTATTGCTTCGAACTGTTAAGTTTAATTCTAGTGTTAAGTTTTGCTTTGAGTGTTGTACTTTAAGTTATTTGCACTATTATTTGAGTTTGTTAGTGTTGATATGTGTAAGCTATCCAGTACAAAAATATCTAGTGTCAATTGAGTTTGTATTGCTTCAAAGTAATTTAAATTGATTTTATATGAACAACAATCTCCTATAATCATCATATTCATTCTTCAGTGATCAAATCGAATTGCAATGGATCATTCATTTGACCTAAACATCGGGTATGCTACCGAAGAAGAAGGTAATTTCACTCATACACTAAGCTTCTATTCATTTGATTATTGTTGTTTGAATCTGTGAAGACAACCAAATTGAACAATTGAGTGATTGTGTTGTAACAGATTCTGTTGGCGTATACGGTGACGATTTCGATGATGGAGATTCCATCAGCATGGAGGAAGAGGATCAAGACAACGAAGACAACAACATAGAGGTCGGCGGCGAGGATGCTGAAGGTTGTACTGATCGAGATCCTACCTCCGCATACCGGGATGGCATTTGCACATTCTAGAGACGTTTTTGAGTATATGCATGCATACGGGAAGGCGGTAGGATTCCAGTACATGATCAGGAGTTCAGAAAAACATCCTGATCCCAATGGACAAGAGAAGTACAAGAAGCTGCGGTTGGCTTGCTCGAAGGGAAAGAAGCCAGCAACTGGATCGTTAACTTGTGTTACCGGATGTCAATTCAAGGTAAATGCATCAGTTCATGCAGACAGCAGAGGGTGATTGCTGGGGTCAATGTAGACCACAACCATGAGTGTGTGCCTACCAATTCGAGACTCCTTCCGAACTATAGGGTGATTAGCGAAAGAAACAAGAACCGGATTCTGAACTCGGATAGAGCTGAAGTTCCTATAGCCAAGAACTTCTGGACTTTTATGGTTGAACATGGCAGCCATGCGGCTGTTCCTTTCAACAACAGAGATTGTCGCAACTTAATCAGCAAGGCTAGACGACGTCACATGGAAAACGGTGACTTTGTTGTAATGCGTAACCACTTTGAAGAGATGAGCTCAAGCAACTCCAACTTCTTTTACTCCTATGACCTGGACCAAGAAAACAAATTGGGGAACGTGTTTTGAGCCGATGGAAGGAGTAGGGCAGCTTACGAGGAGTTCGGAGACGTCGTATGCTTCGATACGACATACGTGTCAAACAGATACTAGATGCTTTTTGCTCCATTCGTAGGAATCAACAATCACGGCCAATCCGTGTGTGTTCGGGTGTGCCCTACTCGCTCAAGAGGAGATTGGGAACTTCGTATGGCTATTCCGCACTTGGCTCACATGCATGTCCGGAAAGGCTCCAAAAGCAATCATAACCGACCAATGTCGGTCCATAGGTGCGTTATTACAACTACCATCATACATTATTACATTCATTATTTATACTAGCCAATGCTTGCGAATGATATCACACTTGTTACTCTTGATTAACTCTTGATCGAATTGCTATGCTAGGGAATGCGGTCGCACAAGTGTTCCCTACAGTCTACATAGGAACAAATGGTTGTCGAAGATGTAGGAGGTTCGCCAACGATGGGTTCCTATCTACTTCAAGGATCATTTTTGGACTGGGATGTCCAGCACCCAAAGAAGTGAATGAATGAACCATTTCTTCAAAAGGTATGTCAATATCAACACTAGCCTTACAATCTTTGTGAAGTAGTACGGAATAGCGTTATCATACAGGGTGAATGCTGAGATAAAGGCAAACTTCGAATCCCTGAACTCGCCACGTCGTTGTTTGATTGAACACGGGTTTGATGAAGTCTTTCAACGTCTGTACACAACTGTGAAGTTTACGGAATTTCAGGCGGAAGTTGGGAAACTGGTGTACAACAACGCCACAAAGATTCTAGATGACTGCGTCACTTCACACTACGACATTGTCGTTAAACAGCCATGACACCATCGGCCCCACTGCGAAACATTGAGAGTTGTTGTGGACAACGCGTCAAAGGACATCAATCTTATATCTCATTTTCAATTGTTTCGTGAGTTTGTTTCACTTTTGTAAACGATCCAAGAAAGTCATTCGAGTTTTTTTCTCTCGAGAAAGCCTCCTTAATCATGAAATGAGGGTTTAGATCTTATTTTCCTATTTGTATATCATGAGATTAGAAGTTATAAAAAATATTTCATTGTTTAAATATTATATATAGTGCATAAAAGACTAAAATAGTAAAATATGTATTAAGTTCTTTTTTTTTCTGTGTAATGTATATATATTTGTGTGTTCAGTAACCACGGGGATCAGACGCCCCCTTGGTCACGCTCCTGTCACACCACTATATCAACCTGAGTTCGAATCCTCCCAGGGGTGTTATACCCCCGTTTTTTTTCACTCTACAATTACTAGCAGTAAAAAAAATATTTTAAGCAAATAAAGTAGCCACCCGACCCTCTCCCATAGGCCAGATTCAGAGCACACGGATCACGTAATGCGGACCGTTGGATTGAAATTAATCTGACGGCAATAAATGCCCGCGTGCTTTAATTTTTTTTTTCTTTTTCGAGATCAATTTAATTAGTTTTCACCATTAATTATTGTAGTTTATTTTTTTAATCATTTAAAAAAAATTAATCTTTTAACTATGTTTACTAGATTTTTTTATTATAAATATATAAAATATTTAAGTTCAAATATTATATATCATGAGATTATCCGAATTCATCATTGTACTTATATATTTTTCCTTTGTTTTATTTAATCTTATAATTTAAAGTATTGTTTTTCTAGAATAAAAAACAATTCGATTGTTTCATATTAAAAATTAATTACTCTTGTATGCATATTTGCAATTATATATCAATCTTGATATATAATATTTGAACGATCAAATATCTTATAATGTATAAGTCAATTCAAGAATCTAGTAGATCGACATATAAGAATAATATTTAAAAAAAATTGTTAATAAAAATAATAGAATAACTTGCATATATCGATCGGTTTGAATTGTTTTGTAACATTGTTAATAAAAAGATTTCCTCGATCGATCGAGACCCTAACCCTAAACCCTAAACCCTTAACCCTTAACCCTTATAGTCCAACGAGATGGTTTGTTTTGCTTGTTTAAACTAAAATGTGAATCTTACACATATGTGTCCAAGTGATCTATAAGATTCATCGAAATAGTACTTTGATCGATCGAGGTAGTTTAAACCCTAAACCCTAAACCCTAAAGTATTATAGTCTATCAAGATAGTTTGTTTCGCTTGTGTAAACTAATTGAAATGTGAATGTTATACATATGTCTGATTCCAATTATCAATCTTATATATCGTTTTCATTTGTTTCGTGAGTTTGTTTCGCTTGTGTAAGCGATTCAAGAAAGTCATTCGAGTTTTTTTCTCTCGAGAAAGCCTCCTTAATCATGAAATGAGGGTTTAGATCGTATTTTCTTATTTGTATATCATGAGATTAGAAGTTATAAAAAATATTTCATTGTTTAAATATTATATATAGTGTATAAAAGACTAAAATAGTAAAATGTGTATTAAGTTCTTTTTTTTGTTCTGTGTAATGTATATATATATTTGTGTGTTCAGTAATCATGGGGATCAGACGCCCCCTTGGTCACGCTCTTGTCACACCACTATATCAACCCGAGTTCGAGTGCAAGAACTTCGAATTCAGAGGGATTTTGTGTACTCATATACTGCGCGTCTTCACTGAAGAACAGTTGGATGTCGTCCCCGAGAAGTATATTTTAGATAGGTGGAGGAAAGACTTGCCTAGGCAGCACCTGAAGGTAAACCTGTCAAACGGGTCATTCGGGTCGGGTTCGGGTCGGGTCACTTCGGGTCCCGGGTAATACGGGTCTCGGGTAATACGGGTTTCGTGTATTTTCGGGTCCCGGGTAATCCGGGTTTTCGGGTCATTTCGGGTTGGTCAATTTTTTCTTTTTTAAATTAAAAAAAAATCATGATTTGATAATTTTGCGATAAATTTAAAATTCTAAAGTTAAAGACGTTGTTCATAAGTTCTGGTGCTTGTAATTATAAACTATATTTGATCTAAAATATTTGATTTTTATTATTTCTCATAATTTTTAATAAAATGTAATAATATATAAAATATCAAATTTTCAAATAATTTTTTAAAAATAATTTCATGCAATTAGTAATAAGCATAGAATTGTTTTAATATGTTAATATTTTTTAGAATTTTTATCTTCTTAAAAAAGTCCGTTGAAAAATAAAAAATCAAATACTATCGATCGGACGGTGTATTACACAATACAATAAATATAATAGTTGATTTGAAAATGAAAGATCAAGTGATTGTAATTATAAAATGTAATAAATTGGAATCTCCATAAAAAAATTAATCATATATAATTATAAATCAATCGGGTCACCGGATAAAATGGGTAAATCGGGTCAAAATTACCGGGTCAATCGGGTCACCGGGTCGAAACCCAAATTACCCAGAAAATTTCTGGGTATTTCGGGTTCGGGTCGAAAAAAATTTCCGGGTCGAAATTGCCCGGTTCGGGTCGAATTCTTTTCGGGCGTTCGGGTCGGGTCGACCGGGTTGGATTGTGTTTTGACAGGTCTACCTGAAGGTCTCGGTTCCTTACTACAAATTGCTCGAGAAGAGACCAGAGGGAAGCCAACAGATTACGAATATGCATGCTGCTTTAGATGAAAGTTCAGGAGTTACAATCAGTGACGCAGAGTTGTATGCGAAGGTGATGTCAACACTAAATACACTCAAGATTGAGATCATGAATTTGGCACAAGAGAAGCATGGTGTACAGTTTCACACCATGGACAACATCGGCAAGGTCTATGGGAGGCGAAAGCCTCGTCGCAATGACAACAATGATTCCACTAGCTTCGATCCAGCGGAGAGTGCTTACAATGTGGTGAAGGACCCAAAAGACCGGAGGGGAAAAGGTAGATCATTCACGAGGAGGTTAGGGTTTGGAAGGGATAGTGCTTGTGGTCGACAAGGGAAGAGAAGGAACACCAATTCGGTTACTGGAGGAGATCAGCCATCGCAGAGTATGCAAACAAGTTCGGTGAATCATCATATGAACCTCAGTCCCCATCCGAATCTAGTCTATCCACAGGTATGCTATTTTGTTTCAAATTTTTTATCTTCATTCGTTTCCACATACATGTTCTCTCTATTGACATTCCCTCTCTCTATTGATAATTAGATGCTACCACCATATGCCCTTGATCAATATAGACGGGTTAATCCACCACTACATATTACTGAGGTACATATCGATGCACACTTTTATTTTCGTCAAAACATCACTTGAAATTAATAATGTCAACATTCACCAACATGAGAATTAATTTGTCGATATCATTCTAATATGCAGCAGGCGCCTGCAGACGCCGTCTTCACGCCATTCATGAGACATCCCGGATTTTAAGCTTGTGTTGTCCCACATCCAACATATAATGTTATGCCTTGTTCGACTTTCAATTCACTTTGTTACAATGTTTAGTTTTGTTTGTTATACATTTTTGGATCACTTTGTTACAATGTAAAAGTTCTGTTTTTTGAAAGAAAATATTGTGGTTTAGTTCTGCGGTTTTGTTCTGTTTTTTATTATATTTTTGGATCACTTTGTTACAATGTAAAAGTTCTGTTTTTTGAAAGAAAATATTATGCAAAAAAATTCTGGAAATTTCTTACCCCAGGATTCGAACTCGGATTGCTATAGTGTATTGATAGGAGAGTAACCGTGGGGGCGTCTGATCCCCGTGGTAACCAATCCACCTAAAATAAATATGTCATTAATCAGAAAAATTAAAGATAGAAAGAAAAATAGGGCTCAAAAAATGGGGGGCATTCCTACCCCAGGATTCGAACTCGGGATTTTGCAGTATATTGATAGGAGAGAAACCGTGGGGGCGTCTGATCCCCGTGGTAACCAATCCACCTTAAATAAATATGTCATTAATCAGAAAAATTAAAGACGGAAAGAAAAATAGGGCTAAAAAAATTGGGGGCATTCCTTACCCCAGGATTCGAACTCGGTTTGTTGTAGTGTATTGATAGGAGAATAACCGTGGGGGCGTTTGATCCCCGTGATAACCAATCCACCTAAAAATTATATGGCATCAATTATATTTTTTCCCTATTTTAATTTCTTCCTTCCGTTCTTTGTTCTTTCCATTTATTTTTTCCGCATTCATCAACCTTTCGTGATTTAGTCATTGTATATAATTATAAATATTTAAGTCTATAAGATATATATTGATTACATAAGCAAATACCAAGATTAGTATCATTTTAAATAAATATTCATTGCATATAAAAAATTCTTTCATTCATTTTATTTTATCCGCACTATTCATTGCATAAAATGTTAACATTATAGGGCCTCATTACCAAATACATAAAATGTCATTTACTTTTATATTTTATGCCCTAAAAAACCTAAGTAAAATATAATTATGATTTCATAAACATAGGCTTAACTAGTGAAAAGAAAGTTGCTCAAAAAAAAAAAAACTAATGCAGAGAAAGTTATAAATGCAGAGAAAGTCATGTCCGGAAAGGCTCCAAAAGAAATCCTAACCGACCAGTGTCGGTCCATAGGTGCGTTATTACAACTACCATCATACATTATAATAATCATTATTTATACTAGCTAGTGCTTGCGAATGATATCACACTTGTTACTCTTGATTAACTCTTGATCGAATTGCTATGCTAGGGAATGCGGTAGCACAAGTGTTCCCTAACACTCCACACCGGTGGTGCATTTGGCATGTGATGCAAAATGCGCACAAGCATTTGGGTAAAAAGGAGGACCGGAAGGATATCAATATGGCGCTCTAGAACTCACTTCACGATTCCTACATTGTAGAGGAGTTCGAGACTGCTTGGAAGGAGATGTTAGATTGCTACAGTCTACATAGGAACAAATGGTTGTCGAAGATGTATGAGGTTCGCCAACAATGGGTTACTATCTACTTCAAGGATCATTTTTGGGCTGGGATGTCCAACACCCAAAGAAGTGAAGGAATGAACCATTTCTTCAAAAGGTATGTCAATATCAACACTACCCTTACAATCTTTGTGGAGCAGTACGGAATAGCGTTATCGGACAGGGTGAATGTTGAGATAAAGGCAAACTTCGAATCCCTGAACTCCCCACGTCGTTGTTTGACCGAACACGGGTTTGAAGAAGTCTTTCAACGTATGTACATAATTGTGAAGTTTACGGAGTTTCAAGCGGAAGTTGGGAAACTGGTGTACAACAATGCCACAAAGATTCTAGATGACGGCGTCACTTCACACTACGATATTGTCGTTAAACAGCCACGACACCACCGGCCCCACTGCGAAACATTGAGAGTTGTTGTGGACAACGCGTCAAAGGACATCAATCTTATACCTCGTTTTCAATTGTTTCGTGAGTTTGTTTCACTTGTGTAAACGATCCAAGAAAGTCATTCGAGTTTTTTTTCTCTCGAGAAAGCCTCCTTAATCATGAAATGAGGGTTTAGATCTTATTTTCCTATTTGTATATCATGAGATTAGAAGTTATAAAAAATATTTCATTGTTTAAATATTATATATAGTGCATAAAAGACTAAAATAGTAAAATATGTATTAAGTTCTTTTTTTTTCTGTGTAATGTTTATATATTTGTGTGTTCAGTAACCACGGGGATCAGACGCCCCCTTGGTCACGCTCCTGTCACACCACTATATCAACCTGAGTTCGAATCCTCCCAGGGGTGTTATACCCCCGTTTTTTTTTCACTCTACAATTACTAGCAGTAAAAAAAATATTTTAAGCAAATAAAGTAGCCACCCGACTCTCTCCCATAGGCCAGATTCAAAGCACACGGATCACGTAATGCGGACCGTTGGATTGAAATTAATCTGACGGCAATAAATGCCCGCGTGCTTTAATTTTTTTTTCTTTTTTGAGATCAATTTAATTAGTTTTCACCATTAATTATTGTTGTTTATTTTTTTAATCATTTTAAAAAAAATTAATCTTTTAACTATGTTTACTAGATTTTTTTATTATAAATATATAAAATATTTAAGTTCAAATATTATATATCATGAGATTATCCGAATTCATCACTGTACTTATATATTTTTCCTTTGTTTTATTTAATCTTATAATTTAAAGTATTGTTTTTCTAGAATAAAAAACAATTCGATTGTTTCATATTAAAAATTAATTACTCTTGTATGCATATTTGCAATTATATATCAATCTTGATATATAATATTTGAACGATCAAATATCTTATAATGTATAAGTCAATTCAAGAATCTAGTAGATCGACATATAAGAATAATATTTAAAAAAAATTGTTAATAAAAATAATAGAATAACTTGCATATATCGATCGGTTTGAATTGTTTTGTAACATTGTTAATAAAAAGATTTCCTCGATCGATCGAGACCCTAACCCTAAACCCTAAACCCTTAACCCTTAACCCTTATAGTCCAACGAGATGGTTTGTTTTGCTTGTTTAAACTAAAATGTGAATCTTACACATATGTGTCCAAGTGATCTATAAGATTCATCGAAATAGTACTTTGATCGATCGAGGTAGTTTAAACCCTAAACCCTAAACCCTAAAGTATTATAGTCTATCAAGATAGTTTGTTTCGCTTGTGTAAACTAATTGAAATGTGAATGTTATACATATGTCTGATTCCAATTATCAATCTTATATATCGTTTTCATTTGTTTCGTGAGTTTGTTTCGCTTGTGTAAGCGATTCAAGAAAGTCATTCGAGTTTTTTTCTCTCGAGAAAGCCTCCTTAATCATGAAATGAGGGTTTAGATCGTATTTTCTTATTTGTATATCATGAGATTAGAAGTTATAAAAAATATTTCATTGTTTAAATATTATATATAGTGTATAAAAGACTAAAATAGTAAAATGTGTATTAAGTTCTTTTTTTTGTTCTGTGTAATGTATATATATATTTGTGTGTTCAGTAATCATGGGGATCAGACGCCCCCTTGGTCACGCTCTTGTCACACCACTATATCAACCCGAGTTCGAATCCTCCCAGTACCCCCGGTTTTTTTTGTTCCACAATTGCCAGCAGTAAAAAAATTAAAGAAAATAAAATTGCCACCCGGCTCTCTCCCGTAGGCCATGAATCAGAGCACACGGATCACGTAATGCGGACCGTTGGATTAAAATAAATGCCCGCGTGCTTTTTTTTTTCTTTTTCGAGATCAGTTGAATTAATTTTCACCATTTATTATTGTATTTTAATTTTTCAATCGTTTTAAAACAATTTTAATCTTATACATGTGTTTAGTATATTTTTTCCTTATAAGATAGAAAATATTTAAGTTCAAATATTATACATCCAGTGTATACTTTAAATTTTATTCAATTGTATAATTTAAAGTAATGATTTTCAGGAATAAAAAATATTTCGATTGTTTCATATATATATATATATATATATATATATATATATATATATATATATATATATATATATATATATCAAATGCAAATTAATCTTGTATGCATATTTGCAATTATATATCAATCTTTACATATAATATTTGAACGATCAAATATTTTATAACGTATAAGCCAATTCAAGAATCTAGTAGATCGACATATAAAATTAGTGTTTAAAAAAAATTGTTAATAAAAACAATAGAATAACTTGCATATATCGATCGGTTTGAATGAATTACCCCAAAGTATTTTTGGGTATTCCAGTTTTAATGAAAATAAATAAATAAATAAATTCTCTTTATATTAAATTTGGTAAAATAAGTTGAATTTAAATTCTATTAGTTCACATAAAATATATGATTAAAAGTTTTAGAATAATTATATTATTTAACATAAAATAAAAAGAATTGATTGAAATAGATAAAATATTTTCTCATTGTAAATATTTAATTGATGTAATTTAGATTGAATAAAAGTCGGGACTATTATTTAAATAAATAAACTTTTCAAAAATATTATTTATATATTATTCATAGGTAAATTAATAGGCAACTAGTTACATATATATATATATATATATATATATATATATATATATATATATATATATATATATATATATATATTCGTATTTATATCTTACGTACATATACATATAGATATAGGTATATATGTGTAGGGCGAGGTTAAAGTGAAAAAGAGGCTTAAAATGAAAAATTTGCTTAAAGTGAAAATAGGATTTAGAACACGCGCGTCCCGGTTTTTTTTTTTTAAAAAAAAAACAACTGAACCGGTGTGAACCGGGAAAAACAGGAAAAAGAACAGAAGCGGACCGGTGTGAACCGCTTCCAACCTTCCTCCTTCCCTCCGTCGAAATGCTTCAAACGGAACCCTAGCCGAGGTCTCCCAGAAGGTCGGTCGCATCTCCGCCAACTCCGCCTTCTCCGCTACATCCACTCCCGCCTCCGATTCTTGGAAGTTTCAATGATCTCCCTTTCGATACCGGTTGGTCCGGCTCTGCTCCGCCTCTGCCTCTGCCTCTGTGCTCAAATCCCCCTTTCGATCCCGGCTTTGCTCCTCCTCCACCTCTACCCTGCAGATCCGGCACCAACATTTAGAAATTGTTGCTTTTTTTTCTTCTTCTGATTCATTTGAGTATTGCTTCAATCGCATATGCTTTTTAATGTTGCAAATTTCGGTGGTGGCCAATACTAAGGTTTTCAGTGTGATTTGCTTCGATCGAGAGGCTAGGGTTTTCCACTTATCCAGGTTTAAACCTCTTGCAAGTATTCTTCAATCATTTCCCCATTTCAATTCTCTCTTTCTGCTGCATTGTTTCTTGATTGTAGGATGGTTATGCAGATTTGTATAAATTTAGGGGTTTATAAAAGTTTGATTTGGTTGATTTAGAGAACCTAGCTGATTGTGAGATTCTCAATTTCTCATTACATGTAATGCTATTGGTGTAAACTAATAAACTATGAAGTTGGGGATTTCGATCTTTGTAAATTAAATGTTGCTAACATGAATTGCAGTTGAGACTCTGGCTAGATGATTTATATTTGTGTGGTTCTTGCATTGAGATGCTTCTGTGGGTATATGTTAGCTTTGTGAATATGCCATAAAAAAATCTAGGGAAGTATAAGACCTTCTGTGATCCCCCAACTTCTGTTGGTATATGTTTTCTAATGTGTGGTTTAATCTGTCATGTTGTGAATTGTGCATGAAAGGAAAGCTAAAAGTTGAATTTCTTTTAGAAGATACTGGATGAGGCCCTTGTAGGGGAGTGGATATGTTTTAGAAGATACTGGATGAGGCCCTTGTAGGGGACAATGTCGGGATTCTGTTAAGGGGCATCCAAAAGGCTGATATCCAAAGAGGGATGGTGCTGGCAAAACCTGGATCTATTACTCCTGTTTTAAAGTTTGTTGCCATTGTGTACGTGTTAAGGGAAGGAGGAAGGGGGTAGACATTCACCCTTTTTTTCAGGTTATAGACCACAATTTTACATGAGGACCACAGATGTTACAGGCAAAGTGACAAAAGTTATGAACGACAAGGACGAGGAGTCAAAGATGGTTATGCCCGGAGACCGGATCAAAATGGTTGTGGAGCTCATTAGGCCAGTTGCTTGTGAACAAGGGATGGGATTCGCAATCAGGGAAGGCGGGAAAACAATTGGTGCTGGTGTGATTCAGTCGGTCACTCGGTAAATGCTCAGCTTGTCATGGGTTGTTCATACATTGTGATGCATATGCCGATGTGATCGAATTAGGTGCTGAACTTCAGTTTTGTTTTGTAAGTTTATTAGCTTGAAATTAATACAAGTTTGGTGTAAAATAAGAAAAAAAAATCTGCTTTTTTTTTGTTGTTGTTAATGAATTCTTTTGTGCTGAATAAGCTTTAAAAGCCTATTAGCTCAATGGTGGAGCAATGTGCTTATGCGCAGGATGTGGGTTCGACTCCTATATAGGCTAAATTGCGTAATTTTAATAGTATGTATTATTTTCTCATAAAAGTGCAATTCATTATCTTAATTGTAAACTTCAGAATCTTATTCTTGCACTTTATCATTTTATTTATGCACTTTATAATCTTAATTGTGCATTCCATAATATTATTCATGCATTTCATCATTTTATTCTTACATTTTTTCATTTTATTCTTGCACTTTATAATCTTAATTGTACACTTTATAATCTTATTTATGTATTTTATCATTTTATTCTTGCACTTTATAGTCTTATTCAAGAATTAGCAAGATTAGATTTAGTTAACAACTTAATTTCGTTTTTTTTGTCAATTCAGGTAAGATGTACATATATTTGTTTCATAAATTTGATTTTTTTTAGAAATATAAAATCTGATTTTTTTTCCCTTAAATCTTGTATTTTGTCTAAGTTGTTGTGTTTCATGTTTTCTTGAGCTAAAATCTGATTTTTTCCTTCATCATCTTATTCTTGCACTTAATCATTTTATTTATGCACTTTATAATCTTAATTGTGCACTTCACAATCTTATTCTTGCATTTTTTTCATTTTATTTATGCATTTCGTAATCTTATTCATGCACTTCATATTATTATTCAAACAATTAATCATTTAATTCTTGCACTTTATCATTTTATTTATGCACTTCATAATCTTAATTGTGCACTTTAACATCTTATTTATGCACTTTATCCTTTTATTCTTGCACTTCACAATCTTAATTGTGCACTTCACAATCTTATTCTTGCATTTTTTTCATTTTATTTATGCATTTCGTAATCTTATTCATGCACTTCATATTATTATTCAAACAATTCATCATTTAATTCTTGCACTTTATCATTTTATTTATGCACTTCATAATCTTAATTGTGCACTTTAACATTTTATTTATGCATTTTATCCTTTTATTCTTGCACTTCACAATCTTATTCTTGCATTTTTTTCATTTTATTTATGAATTTCGTAATCTTATTCATGCACTTCATATTATTATTCAAACAATTCATCATTTAATTCTTGCACTTTATCATTTTATTTATGCACTTCATAATCTTAATTGTGCACTTTAACATCTTATTTATGCACTTTATCCTTTTATTCTTACACTTTATAATCTTAATAATGAACGAAAACAAACATAAGACACCCATAAATAGCCTATGCGGGATTTGAACCTACATCTTTGTGCATAGCACATCGCTCTACCATTTTGAGCTAATAGGCCTTACACCATTGATAAATGCATTAAACCATTGAAAAAGCTAATAGATGCCAGCTTGTTTTTAACCATCTCATGACATCTCAAAACAAAATTTCTGGCAAGGAACCTCTCTGCAAATAGGTTTTCAATCAAGATAATAAGAACTATAAGTAGATACTGTAAAACTTTAAACTTCAGGACTTAGCAGTCTCAAACATTAGTTCGCATGACATCTCAAAACAAAATTTCTGCAGCATGATGTTTGTGACCCATGTAATGACCAGGTTGCATCTGAGGTTCCTTATGCATACTTTTTGGTTGCACATACAAGTTCATAGCTGCCCTATTTTCATAGCTATCATGCATAGGTTTCTCTGCTGCAAGCTCATTATTCAGTGAATGAACAGAATGATGACAATGTACATGTTTAACTGCTTCAGGATGATCCTTTTTAAGTACTGTCTCAATGTAGTTATTGTTGGAGGTCGAAGTCATATCTCTGTAAACACTCACGCCATTGGAGTACTGGTTAGGGATGTTACTTCCAGAATAAGACTGCATATTGTGAATCACCTCAGGTTTCTCGTCCAAGCCATTTTCAAGAGGAGAGAGGGTTCTTGCATCGATACAAGAAACTTTACTGTGCAAGTCAGCATTATACCTGCATCCAAAGAAAGAAAAAAATGCACTTTAAATATATTAAAGAAGTATTCAGTTTTAGAAACTCTGAACTGACAAAATCTTCAATACAGGCAGAAAAGATTGGCTGTCCTCATACTTGGAGAAGGCAGAAGAACCAGAACACCTCAATACATTTCTATCATCCTGAACTTTCTTTCCAATCTCCTGAGTATCTCTAACCCGCTTCAAACTTTGACTAGGAAAAGGGAATTCTTGTCCATGATCGATATTTAGAACCTTGGAAGACTTATTGGTATAGTTTCATTTTCAAACAACTACATAATTATTAGCTACTTGAAAAGAAAGGGTTGCAGGCGGCATGATACTAAAGTGTTGCCACAAGCTGAGACCAGCAACGGTAAGTCTGCAATTACAACGATCCATGCAGAAATATATATCACCAGTAGTTAAATCGGATGATTGTAGTGGTTGTGAAACAGCTGCAGTTACTGGTGTCCGGACATCTGGAGCAGTAGGACTTAACTTTGCACATTATCTTATTTTATTAAGTGCGTAAATAAGATAAGAAAGTTCAAAAATTAGATTACTGAGTGCAAAAATAAGATTAATTTCATGGTGCGTAGGTGAATAAGTAGTTGAAATAAATCAACATCATAAATGGCCTCAAGATATTACTATACTCTCCCCACTCCTCAACAACCTCTTCTGATGACCTTTACTAGTTTCAAGTTTCAACACTTGAACGACATCACGAATTACACAACATATGACATCACTTACTATTTCTTGATAAGTACAAAATTCACCCTCTTCCATAGCAATTTTCATGACAAAATTCAGCACCAAAGTAGAAAAATTCAGCACCATAGCAATTTTCATCACAAAATGGATTATTTACATTTGTTTGGTGAGACTCACGATTAAGATGCAAACTCTAATACTACTAGACATTTCTCAAAGTAAATTATTCATATTTACAAAAGCACATCCCGAAATGTGCACTTTTGTTCTTTATTCATGCACTTTTAAATATTAAATATGCAATATTTCAACTTGCAAGTCAAAATTACCTAGTTTCTGCTTTACAATTGCACAATTTATTTAGTTTAATCACATAAAAAATAATCTCAATATTTGGCTGAATAATACTGATTTTAGACAGTGGTGGTTCATCCTTGGTGGAGCTCCAGGGAAAAATAAATTCAAATGGTCCGGTTTTTCAATTTAGTAGCACATAGCCAATGAAAAATGATGAAACTCTAATTTGATGCCATCTGTAAACAGGTTAAGGTTCGATTGCTGAGCATACTACATCCTTAAATATACATATAAGACACCAACAACAAGTCTGAAGGTTATTTGAATTGATACCATTTTCAGTCAACATTGTGGCCTTCGCTTCTCAGAAGCAACATTTCCTGGTGACATGGTTCAAGAACTTTATTTGAGATGCCAATGATTCGAAATCTGAATCAAACATGAAAATCTGGAAAACTTTAGCAGCTCATTTTGTATCTTGTTCACCAATAAGGTATACTGATGACTAGTAAATATTAATCTGAAAAGAGAAAAAGTAGCTAGGAGGGCAATAGCCCACGTTGTAGAAGTGAGGAATTTGTGCAGCATGTACAAGCTACAAACTATGAAAAGAGCATTCCTATAAGTATGCATAAATTAATTTAAATTAGAATAATAGGACAACATTAAAGGAATGATGTAAACTACATAATAGATAATTTTTCAAGAGGGACAAATTCAAGGCAGAATAAGCAGGAGTGTATGTAACGTTATGAAAAAAGTCCTAATAGAAAGCCACGGTATGGTGTAATATCTGATTCAACCTGCAGGGAAAATTCAGTTTCTGCTAGGAGTAAACCGGCCAAGAATTCCCCCAATGCCATAGATAGACCAGCCTGGTTGAAACAATAAAACTGAAATCACTAATGAAAGGGAGAGAGGCGCATACAATGTGAACGGGAACCTTCGAATTCCTCCATTGCTTCGAACATATTTGCAAAGCCATACCTTATTGATGCCGATCTGGATTCCGTATTTTGTCTCCTTAAAGCCGAATGCCTAATCGATCTGGATTCCCGGCGGCTCCATTCGCGTTTGGCCGGACCCCAACTCAGGCAAGAGGAAGGGAGAGGGAGACCTCCCATGGCTGCTGGTGGCGCGTCGGGAGTAGAGCGACGACGGCTCGACGGGCGGCGGCTTCAGTGGTTCGTCATCGGCATGGCCTTCAGGGTCCAGCATCGGCAACGTCGCTAATGGGGCTCCGAGAACGGAAACGAGGAGGGACGGAAATCAAACAAAGAGAGAGGGACACAGTTAGAAGGAGAGGACGGGAAAGATGTGAGATGCCATTGGAGGAGGGATTTGAAGTTGAGAGGGAGACCGAGAGGGATGAACGAGAAAGAAGAAGACGATGGTTTGTCTTTCAGATCCGAGAGTGATGAACGAGAAAGGGGAGAGAGACGAAGCAATTTGGAATTGGATCTACAAATTAGGGTCAGCCCAATAACCCGTGAACAGGCTCCGCGACACTCGAACCCACATTTAAACCCATTTTCAGTTTAAGTCAAATTTTCATTTTAAGTCTCATTTTCATTTGAACTCTTACCTATATGTGTATATATATATATAGGGTTGGGTTCGGGTACACACAACTCCAAAAATGAAAAGGAAAGAAGCAATTTAACTGGTCCACATGTACAAAAGTGAATTAAAAATATGGGACACGCGGGACTCCCCAATTAATTAGTAACACCCACCCAAATTAATTAGTAACACCCCCACTCTCACTGTTCACGCGCCAAATCAAAACACACTAATTAATTGCACGCGCCAATCAACAACATCTACTAATTAATTAGAAAAGCTACGGAGACATGTAAAAGTGTTTACATAAACTTTTAAAAATCATTTTTTGGCATTTTCACTAGTTAAAAAAATATAAAAAATATATATTTGGGTGTAATTTAATTTTATCTACACACAGACACCCACTTTGTATATGTTTTGTTGAAAAAAAAAATTAACAAGTGGTGGTTCAGCAATTTTATTCACAATGGTTCAACAATTTTATTCACAGTGATTCAGCAACTTTATTCACAGTGGTTCAGCAATTTTATTCACATTGGTTCAGCAATTTTATTCACAGTGGTTCATCAATTTTATTCACAATGGTTCAGCAATTTTATTCACAGTGGTTCAGCAATTTTATTCACAGTGGTTCAGCAATTTTATTCACAGTGGTTCAACAATTTTTTCCACAGGTTCAACTATTTTATTTGTAGTGATTCACAGGGTTCACAAGTTATAAAGAAGTGGTTCATGAAGATATTAAGAAGTGCTTCATGAACCTATAAAGAAGTAGTTAATGAACATATAAAGAAGTGTTTCATGAACCTATAAAGAAGTTATTCATTAACCTATATGTTTTGTGGGAAAAAGAATTAATAAGAAGTGAATCATTTACTGCTGAACCACACCCAGTGAACCACACCCAGTGAATCAATTTTAATCAAATCATGTAAACCACATCCAGTGAATAAACGTCTATTTATTCATTGAACCAACCTCTATTTAATCACTAAACCAACATATTTAGTCACTGAACCAACATCTATTTAGTCACTGAATCAACCTATATTTAGTCACTGAATCAATCTCTATTTAGTCATTGAACCGACATCTATTTATTCACTGAACCAACCTATTTATTCAGTGAACCAACCTTTATTTAGTCACTGAACCAACTTCTATTTAATCAATTAATCAACCTATATTTAGTCATTGAACCAACCTCTATTTATTCACCGAACCAACCTCTATTTACACACTGAACCAACCTCTATTTATTCATCTCTTTAGATCAATATCAAGCTGCAATACACTATAAGCATTTTGTCAAACACTTGAAGGGCAATGAAATCGTAGCCAAAAAGAATCCATTCATTCGATTTCCATATGCTTCACATTACAGCAAGCTATAGTCATATCACATCAACTTGCAAAACCCCAAATTAAAGCAATACATCCATTTATTTCCAATATATGAAACTGTAATAAAATATTTAACATTACAAGTCTTCATTAATTAAATTGGGAGGCTTCCATGAAACTCTCGCCCTCCCCCAATTTCCAATTCATGCCGGCGAAATTTCTCCACGACAATAGAAAGTCGCTCCGCCTTCGCCGCTCTTTAGCAACAACGATGACGCCGGCGTCCTCCGCTGATCGAACGTACTGTCGAAGCCCTAAGGCCCCATTCATTCCCGGCAAGCACAGCCGCAACCTGTTCGACGGCGCCGGGCTCGACGGTGAAGAGTCTCGCCGGACGGAGAGGAGGTCGCGAGTTCGGCAGCGATGATGGAGGTGGTCGAGGAGGCAGATCGAACAGAGAGAAGATGAAGGTTGAACAAGAGTATTGAAGATGGAGGGACAGAAAAGTCATGGAGGAAGGAAGGAGAAAAGGCGTTCAGATCTGAGCGGCATTGGAATGAAGCGCGTGAGCTTCTTTTTTATATTTTTTAATTTAGATCCGTATCAACCAATCATAGTACTTCTTTTCTTCTCACCGGACCAAATTCTTCTCATTTGAACCTTCCCCTATATATATATATATATATATATATATATATATAGGGAGTGATTTTAGAGTGCACACCCCTTAGGATGTGCATTGTGCACAAATATTATTCGGTGAAATGTGAAACATTATTCGGTGAAATTTTAAGCATTATTCGGTGAAATGTGAAACATTCTACCGAACACTGTTATGTTTTTTTTTTCCGTTCAGTTCAGATGAAAACGTCCCAATTCCACTGAATAATTTATAACATTCTACCGAATAATGTTTAGTTTTTTTATTTATCAATTTCAAATAAAAGAAACCTCAATTCCCTAAACAATAGTTACAATTTATATGGAATGCCTCAAATTTCATCAAATAATGTTTCACATTCCCCTAAACAATACTCACATTTCACCGAATAATGCTTCAAATTTCACCGAATAATATTTTTGTGCACAATGCACATCCTAAGCCTTGTGCACAAGTTTCTCTCTCTCTCTCTCTCTCTCTCTCTCTCTCTCTATATATATATATATACAAATTTCACCGAATAATATTTTTGTGCACAATGCACATCCTAAGCCTTGTGCACAAGTTTCTCTCTCTCTCTCTCTCTCTCTCTCTCTCTCTCTCTATATATATATATATACACACACACACACACACACACACACACACACACACACACACACACACACACACACACACACACACACACACACACACACACACACACACACACACACACACACACACACACACACACACACACACACACACACACCTTCTTAGCTGACCCAATTCCGAATCGAAGGCAGCTCCTAGCAACATATATGGAGCGGCAGGGTTTTGTTTCTTTTATAAATCTATCTTTACATAACGATAACTATCAATCTTCTATCCAAATCTTTCAATCTAAAATCCCTATTATCAGGGGATCCTATTAGGGCAAATCAAAGAGGACCTTTCAAACTTCCCAGACCTATCAAACACCTGCCATATTCCTCTCCCAGTCATCCTCTTCATCAGCCCCAAACAACACATCGACACACACATCCACCATTCGATCCGATTGTGCTCGATCACAAATCTGACGATCCCAAGGCCAACGACCACCACCCACACGCTCTACAACCACCCAGGAGACAGCCTTGGACACCTCGACACAGCAGATTGCTGGAAAGTGCCCGGAATCGCCGCCGGAAGTTTCTGCAGAACTGTGTTCGACAGCCCCTCTGTCGGGCTACTCCACCGCCACCACAGTGGTCCGACATCTCCGATTCCAACATCAGCGTGCTCTCCGCATCACCTTCTATCGATCTCAACTTTTCCCTTGCTCATAAACATTTTGAGGCGCTCACACTACATCCCTAAAGTTGACTGGTGAGCAGTTTTGTCTCTGTGCAGAAAAACGTGGTACATGTACATTTTTCTTTCTTTCCTTCCATCCAAGAGCTGTTATCACATCAAAATCATTTCTTTTCAGATTCATACCATACCAAGGGATTGTAGACTCAAAATTTGGACGCTTTCGAGTCTTGTTTGGGTAGGATCCGGTCCAATCTTCACAAGTTATCAAGTTTCAATTACGTAGTCGATCTTATGCTAACCAGTATCTCTTATTCAATCAGTTGGCATCCCTTATTGGCTCCTGAGATTTCTTGGGTACAAATTTGGGTTTCTTTCGGAAGAAATCAAGGGTATGTTTTCACTTTTTCAAAGTTACGGGGCCGTTTTCGTAATTTCTAAAAAGTTACTAACACCCTTTTTAAATTCTGTAAAATCTCAGGTCTAATATCAAATTATTTTCCTCAACCACGAATAAGCATTTCGTCGGATTAAGGCAAGTAGTTTGGTTCAATCAGTGCATTTCTACAAATTTTGTGCCTTTTTGCAATTATTGTTTTTTTTTTGTGTCCGTTATGAAATCCATGCTATGAGTTTGTGATAAATATGCAAGTCTGTTCCGTTTGTTGCTATTTATCAACCCCTAACTCTCACATAGCCTGACAATTCGGGTAATTATAGTTTGATCCTATGATTTGAGAAAATTATATTAAATGCCCAAACTTCCTAAAAAGCATGATGTGTTCATTTTGTTTCCTTCATGCTAGTTAAGTATGGTATATTACCGTTTTTTAATATCCATGCATGTTAGTTATATTATTTCATGCACTTTATAGATCTAAAGTGTACATTATGCCTTTTGTGGTCACCTATGATTTAATTGTGGATTGGTACTTATACCATTTGTGTTGTTATTATTGTTATTGTTATTATTATTGTTATTATGATTTGTGTCTTAAATAATGGAAAAAGGGTAAAGTCAGGTCAAGGTTCAGTTATACCTTGCTCTATAAACGTCTCATGAGATGCCCCTTCAAAATTGCAAATATCTCGAATGGGTACATCTACCTAAGGGTAGTAGGTTATCTGATGCGGGGTTAGCCGCTGTTTTTCCGACCTTCTTGACGTTGTGGACTCGGACTCACAAGAACACAAAGAAATGGCACAAGTGAGACAAGAAAATGCAGCAAAGGGGGGATTAAACCTTGGGAGCAAGGCTTGATCAAGTGAACGGAGAAAACAGAACAAAATAAAGGAAAATGAAAGGGAAAGATAGGAGGAATCAACCTTGATGAACAACAAGAAGACCCATTGGGACAATGCACCAAGAACCAACTTGAATGATACCAAAACCAACCCTATACAACCTTACACAACCATGGCTGGCCATGGAAGCACAAGGAGGAGGTTCGTGCTCATCTCGGAATCACCAATCTTCGAGAAATTGACAAAACCAAGTACAACCGAACTAGATGCAACACACATGCACACAAGGCATGAAGCTCTCCCCTTTGGAGAGTGAAACCAACTAGGTTTTCATTAACAAGATTCAAAAGTTTCTTTCAAATGAGAGTTTACAAGCCTTAAATAGGAGAGAAAATCAGCCCAAAAGCAAGGGCCCAAAAACACAAGTTCTACTAAACCCAAACAAAGGCCCAAAACTCTAAGTCCAAAACAAGCAAGCAAATGAAAGGCTAAGTATGGGTGGTGGCTGAATCACCCTTTGTCGAACCCGAGAATGGTGCGGTTTCAAGCAATGTGATGATGTCACCCTCGGGCTCGCTTGGTAGCACCAACTTCATATGGTGGATGATGAAGGTGTTAAGTTCTTCTCTTATCTTCTTAGCTCGGGACCTTGTGATAGGTCCATCTCTGAAATGAGGTGCATTGGGTGGTTCTTGGGATGGTCCTCCATCATTCCCCCCTTCTTGGAAAGGATTCGACCTCAAATCCATGTCTTCATCCTCAGCTAGGTAAGGGGTGAGATCGGCGACATTGAACGTTGCACTAACTCCATAGTCACCAGGTAGATCAATCTGGTAGGCATTGTCCCCGAATCGTTGCAAAACCTTGAATGGACCATCTCCTCGAGGAGCGAGCTTAGACTTGCGCTTGTTGGGAAAGCGCTCCTTTCGCAAATGCACCCAAACTAGATCACCAGGCTGAAAAATCATCTTGCGACGCCCCTTGTTGGCTCGTTGGGCATTCTCTTCGGCCTTTTGAATTAGCCGGACACGAGTACGCTCATGAAGCTCCCGAATGAACTCCACCTGTTTTCCTGCATCAAAGTCTTCTTTCTCCCTCATGGGACATGGGGTAAGATCCAAAGGGGTTAGTGGGTTAGTACCATAAACACACTCAAATGGTGTAAGCTTAGTAGATGAGTGCACAGTCCGGTTATAAGCAAACTCCACATGAGGCAAAGCATCCTCCCACAACCTCAAATTGTTCCTAATGATGGCCCTAAGGATGGTAGTAAGGGTTCTATTGGTTACCTCCGTTTGCCCATCAGTTTGTGGGTGACTAGAGGTGGAAAACAGCAACTTCGTCCCTAGTTTACCCCAAAGAGTCCTCCAAAAGTGGCTAAGAAATTTCACATCCCGATCGCTCACTATTGTCTTAGGTACTCCATGAAGCCTAACAATCTCTCTAAAGAAAAGGTTAGCTACGTTAGAGGCATCATCGGTCTTATGACAAGCGATAAAGTGAGCCATCTTAGAGAAACGATCAACAACCACAAAGATCGAATCCCTCCCCTTCTTAGTCCTAGGTAACCCAACAATAAAGTCCATGGATATGTCCTCCCAAGGGGCTGCAGGAATGGGTAATGGACAATACAAGCCGTGGGGTTGTAACCTAGATTTAGCCTTCAAACAATCAACACATCTCTTAACCAAATGTTCTACGTTTCGAAGCATGCGAGGCCAAAAGAAATGTGTGTGTAGCATATGATAGGTCTTATCCCTCCCAAAATGGCCCATCAATCTGCCTCTATGGGCTTCCTCAACCAATAAGAGCCTAAGTGAACAACGGGGAATGCAAACCTTATCAATCTTGAAAAGAAATCCATCAAACAAGTAGTACTTATCTAAGGATCCTTTAGCCACACAATGATTGTAAATCTCTCCAAAATCAGGGTCATCTACATAAAGCTCCTTAATATATGCAAAGCCTAAGATCCTTGAGTCTAATGTAGACAACAACATGTATCTCCTCGAAAGGGCATCTGCCACAACATTATCTTTTCCTTTCTTATATTTAATGACATAAGGGAATGTTTCTATAAACTCTATCCAACGACCATGCCTCCTATCCAACTTGTCTTGGCTCTTAAAATGCTTTAAGGACTCATGATCAGTGTGCAAAATAAACTCCCTAGGCCAAAGATAATGTTGCCATGTCTTAAGAACTCTAAATAATGCATACAACTCTTTATCATAAGTAGAGTAATTAAGACAAGCTCCTTTCAATTTTTCTGAAAAATAGGCAATGGGCTTACCTTCTTGCATGAGAACTCCACCAATGCCTATGCCCGATGCATCACACTCCACTTCGAAGGGCCGGTTGAAATCCGGAAGTGCTAAGACTGGGGCCTGCGTGAGATGCTCCTTTAGGGCGTTGAACGCCTTCTCTTGGGCCTTTTCCCATGTGAATGGGTGATGCTTCTTGGTAATCTCGGTTAGAGGGGCTGCAATGGTGCTGAAATCCCTCACGAACCGGCGATAGAAGCTAGCTAATCCAAGGAAGCTCCCAACATGGCCAATTGATGTAGGAGTAGGCCATTCTTGGATTGCTTTGATCTTGCTCTCATCCACCTTCAATCCATATGAGCTGACCACAAAACCAAGAAAAGTAACACAATTAGTGCAAAGCTCACATTTCTCCAAATTAGCATAAAGGTGCTCATGACGAAGAGTAGATAGATTATCCGCCCAGTATATGCAGCCGAGGCTGGTATCACTTGTCCCAAGTAAACGATAATGTTGTGTATAATTTTGTTATTACTGTATTTGTGTTGTACATTACTTACTAATAGGTGACCCACTTTCAGTGACATTATATCATATGCACCCCTTATACTTATTATTTTAGAAGCAGACTCTTTGTTAAAGAATGAGCCACGTGTCCTTCCCAGGCTAAAATTAAGAAGCAAATTTTTTTGCCCTTTCTCCCCACGTTCTCTGAATTCAACTATTGAAACACAGTTATCCACCCATGTTCTCTTCCTCCGTCACAATCTCTTACAAGTTCCACTAAAGCCTTTTTAATGTTCAAGAGAGAGGGAGTGAATTGAAGGAGTTGAATCAATGGTGGGATGATCAGATATGGGGTTTCGGAGAACACCGACGGCGATGGCCAGTCCACCCCCAATCGACGGCTGCGCTGTCGAATTGCTTGGTTAAAATTGGGTTCATCTCCAATCCGATTTTAAGGTTTTCGCAACCAAACTGATCGAATTCTCTCATCCACCGGAGAGAATTCGATTTTAGCCGGAGAAGAAAAGATATGAAGCCGCCTCTTTGCAATTGACCGTTATGGCATCATCACTGCAACCGATTCGTCTCTTCCATCTTCCTCCACCATTGTCAGTGTCTCGGGCACAATCACGGCGTCACGGTTGCGGTTGCAGTTGCGCCAGCCTTGGAGGAGGAAGCATGCGGTTGATTCACCCATAAGGCCGGGAGGCGGTCCCCACCACCGCGGAGATGTGGCAGGCCGGGGGCGGGAGCGCGGCGCTGCAGTTCATGCCGAGGTTCAGCATCCCGGCGGGGACGGGGACAATCGACTTCCAAGGCGGCGGCAGCGGCGGCGATCGGCGCGGTCATCAGCAATTAGGGTTAGGGATGTCGGAGACAAATTTGGGGATGTTGGCCGCATTGACGAAGAGACGCTCGACGAAAGACCAGAAGAGCCAAAACCCTAATTTAAGGGGGCGGCGAATTTAATCGCCAAATCTTCTAAATCTTTCCGCGCCTTCAATCTTCTCCGACTCCCAATCGAATGTCCGGCCGCTCTATCCTCTCTCTTTATAATCACTGCCCAGAAAAATCGAATCTTGCTCAGCCATTTTTGGCCTTGCAGAACGAACAAGAGCTCTATTCTACATGAGTTCGGGTTTAGGGTTTGGATTCAGGCCCGGACCTGAGGGGAGGTCCAACAGACCATCGCCTCAGGCCCAATAGCGTTGGGGGCGATATATTTTTAGTTAATATATACTTCGTATATAACAAATAAGGAAAAGCTTGAAAGCAGAAGATCGGGATAGCTCCGCCTAGCGCCTACCCACACGTCCCTAAATCCCTAATTCATCCCCAAATCTATCAATTTTGAAAATCGAACGAAACCCTAAAACTCTATCGCTCTCCCAGATCATCTTTTTGCGCCTCATTCCCTCTCTCTTTGTTATCGACAGCCAGAATAGAAAGATAAGAGCTAATCCGAAGGTTCCAAGCTTTGGATGGCAGAAGAAATTACAAAAAAAATTATGCTATCAGGACTCTTGGGTGATAAAATCAACAAGAAAGAACGATGAAAAGCAATATATCTCATAGGCTACTGCTACAAATTTGAAAAAGAAAGGTGAAAAGAAGAGAGAAGATGCCATTGTTCAATGGTTGTCTCAGACCATGGTGGTCTCTTTAGTGGTGGCTCTGGATTCCATGTATGTTTAATTTGCTAAATTGTGTTGATCTTTTTGATTCCATGTATATGTTTGGAGTTAATTAATGAAAGCTTTAAGCATTTTCCATGGCCATTTGTCTTGGTGAATGATTCAAGCCTGGTTAGAACTTAGAACAGAACAAATTAAATAGACATTTAATCTGTATGAAATTGGGTTTTAGGAAATAGGGATTAGGAATTAGGATTTTATTTGAAGTCTTAATTTCGTAATCCTATTTATTCAGCTAATTTTATACTTATTTTTTATAAGGATTTGAGATTTTTCAATTATGCTTGCGGCAGTGACTGGCAATGCTGGAGCCTGGAATGCCCCACTCGATTACTTCCTAATTTATAGTCCTAATTAGGATTTTAATTTTCGAAATATATATGTATGTTAATCTTTCTTTCAGTACAATGTTATCTAATTATGTATTCCGTGAAATCTCCATTGAAATGGTTTTTGGCTGGCATGAAAAAAATATTTATTTGGCTCTAGCTTTTTTTTTGGCTGAAAGGTGGACTATAGCTTTTGTATATACAAATACAGAGGGGCCTCATTTTTTAATGTCGCCTCGAGCCTGTGAAATATCAGGTCCGGCCCTGTTTGGATTGCGCGGTGACTTTACCAATGTACAGTGTTATGGTTTTATATGGGTGAGATACTTGGGGGTGCTTCGTAATGGATCAGGATCCTCTCCTAATGAGAGGCCTCCTAATATTTTTCTAATAAACAAATCTCACCATTGAATTAAATTAACGGTTGAGATTAATCCCGATAATTAATTAATAATTAAACCTCTCTTTTTCCTTCAATACTTTACAGATCGATTCTCACCAAAAAAAATACTTCACAGATCGATCAGTTTGAACCAATAAAAGTATTTAACCATTAGAGGTTTGTTCTACCCAAGGTTTGCCAAAATCTTTGTAATTTGACCATCTGTGTACCATCCTTGATTTATTTAATTAGGGTTTAAGTAGGTTATTTAATTTAATTAATCTACTGAAGGCTTAGATTCAAATTAACGAAGGAGTTCAGAGGATATGATACAATTAGATTCAATTGGCACTTTGGCAATATGTTGGGAAGATACAATTAAAGGGTGAGTTGATCATAACATTCGAGTAATATATGGAGTATTCTATAATCAAAGCTCGGCGTGACGTCGGGAGGCCATGGATGATTGGATGAACTAGAGAGTAGGCGATATAAGGTTGGTGGGCTGTCAGCGATGTAGATCGAGGCCACCGCAAAGCCAAAGAAGATGGAGGGGAAGGCGGCGCTGTCAAGGGGATTCGACGGTGATAGCAATTGGAAGGGAGATGATGAGGAGTGTAGTTCTAAAGAGGATATCTATCTTTTAATTTGGGAGAGGGTTAATGAAATTTCAGAAAATAAAAAATCAGATTAAATAATAGGAAAATAAATCTTAACCATTGATTTTAATCTAATGGTTGAAGTTAATTTATTAGGAAAATATTAGGAGGCCTCTCATTAGGAGAGGATCCTGATCCCTTGGTAATTAGGGTCCAAAGGGGCTTTTCATTTTGCAGGAGTTTGTAATTTGTATAGCTACGAGGAGGATATTTGTTTGTGGTTATGAAAATTGATTTTCAATATTAAATACATTGGGAAAAAACCCAAAAATATTCAGTGCTCAACCTATCATATATTTAAGCCTGGAGCTTTGACAAGGGTTCCAATATATTTTCGTTGGAATTTTTTTTGGAAAAATATTTAGATAGCAATGCATAAATTGTTTACTCCATTGATGAAATTTCTGAAATTGAAGATTATAGAAGATTATAAATTGTGATTTGATGAGTTTAATCATTGCAATTAAAGTATTTAATCATTGTGATTTGATGAGTTTAATGTTATGGCCTCTTAAGGTTCATAATTAAACATACAATACTTTTTTCTAATTAAGGGTCCAAGGCATTAAAAAAAACACACACTAAATATCATTATTTTATTATTTAGCTATATAGGGTTTATACATTTAAACTTAAGGTATCTTTATTAAATTGGTTTATAATTTAGACAAATTTAGAAGGTGTAACATGATGTGTAATCGATAAAGTATCATAGAGGATCCAAACTCAATATTTTTAAGCAAAAAACTATAAGGTTTCTTTTCTTTGCCTTCAGTTAAGACGGATGTTAGGAGAAGTGTGAAAGTGGCTGATTTACCATTCTTTGTCAAATTTGAAGTATCGATTATCTCAAGAAAAGAAAATTTCAAAGAATAACATGAAAAGAAGCATGAGCGATATGTTAGTAGAAAATTGATGTGTTGAATATTTTGTTTAATACGCCAAACTCGATCGAAAATATTATGAAAAACCCGAACAAGGTTCGGGAAAAGAACTAGTTCTTTCCGTACTCGGAATATGATTCCTTAGGATCTTCGGATTCGCATCCCATTCAAACACTCGGTCCTTTTGGATCATCCTGTCATGTTAATGTTTTTATTTAATGAAATGAGTCAGGTTCCACGTGAATATTTACTCCTAATTTTTATTTTAGTCTACAATCACCAATACCCTTTTATGGTCAATGGGTGGTAGACGGAGTCTTAAACATTTTACTTTCTGCTACTTGCTAGTCGTAAAAAGACTAACCGTCCTATTTTTCTTCCCTTAGACGGCTAGGGTCCCTGGATTGCATACTATACCTCAGTCACTAATCCGCAGGTTTAGGTAAACGGTCTTGAGGCGCTGAAGAATAAAGAAGTCAAATTATTTTTCTTCAAATTTTAGTGTTGTGTTTTAAGGTACTAATTCCTAAAATTTATTGTGTTAAAGGTAATATATTTCCGTTGTAACTCTTTTAACAATATTTCCGCTGCTATTGTTCAAACTATTTAGATACTATATTTGGACCCGTTACTTTGGGTTACTTTATTTTAGATCATTGATTTTTATTTAAGTCTTCCGCTAATTTCATATTTATTATTACTTTATATCATCTTGTTTGTGGGAGCATGGTTGCATGTCCCTATAAGCCTAAGGCGGTTACGAGGACATTAATATCCGAATAATTGCTGGCGCTGCAACATCTCTTCAGTGTTCAAAGAAGGGGTGTTACATTGAATTGTTTTGTAACATTGTTAATAAAAAGATTTCCTTGATCGATCAATATAGTACTTTGATCGATCGAGGTAGTTTAACCCTAACCCTAAACCCTAAACCCTAAACCCTAAACCCTTAACCCTTATAGTCTATCGAGATGGTTTGTTTTGCTTGTTTAAAATAAAATGTGAATCTTACACATATGTGTCCAAGTGATTGATCTATAAGATTCATCGAAATAGTACTTTGATCGATCGAGGTAGTTTACACCTTAAACCCTAAACCCTAAAGTATTACGGAGTATAGTCTATCAAGATAGTTTGTTTCGCCTTTGTAAACTAATTGAAATGTGAATGTTATACATATGTCTAATTCCAATTATCAATCCTATATCTCGTTTTCAATTGTTTCGTGAGTTTGTTTCGCTTGTGTAAACGATTCAAGAAAGTCATTCGAGTTTTTTTCTCTCAAGAAAGCCTCCTTCATCATGAAATGAAGGTTTAGATCTTATTTTCCTATTTGTATATCATGAGATTAGAAGTTATAAAAAATATTTCATTGTTTAAATATTATATATAGTGTATAAAAGACTAAAAGTATCATAGTCTATCAAGATATTTTGGTTCGCTTGTGTAAACTTATTAAAATATGAATCTTATACATATGTCTAGTTGCAATTATCAATATTAAATCTCGTTTTCAATTATTTCTCGACAAAGACTCCTAAATCGCGATTGAGGGTTTAGATCTTATTTTTCTATTTGTATATCATGAGATTATATGTTATAAAATATTTCATTGTTTAAATATTATATATCAAGTGTATAAAACACTAAAATGTATATGAAGTCCTATTTTTCCGTGTAATGTATATATATTTGTTTCGTTTGTAACCACGGGGGTCAGACGCCCCCTTGGTCACACACCTTTCACATTGGTATAGTATCACGGGTTCGAATCCTTCCAGAGGCGTGGAAACCCTTTTTTTTCTCCTTGTTTTTTTCTCCATTTTACCTCTTCCCGCCTCTTGTTCAAAGGGAGGGAGTTTTATAAGTTATTCCCGCCGCGCCTCTTTTTCAGAGGGAGGGAGTTTTTTTTTTTTGCACAACATTTATCTCCCTCATCATCTTATTGAGCTTTCACGCACAACACAAGCACTCCACCTCTTCGAAATTCGATTATTGAGTGAGAAAAAAGCGAGAGATTTGAGATGTCTGTGCAACATAGCAGTGGGGACTCAGCATGGAGTGCGAATTCTCGGAGAAGAGGTTTGTTGTGCAAACATCACCGCCCTGCCACACTTCAAACTTGCAAGAACGGAGAAAATGCCGGTAGACAGTTTTACTGTTGTTCCTTATGGAAGGTAAGATTTGGTGCCGATTGGGATTGATTTGTTTGTACTCCCGTTTATCCACTTATCAAGTTTATCCATATCCAATGCAGTTTGGTCAAGGCTGCGAATTTTTTCAATGGGTCGATGGTGGAAAAGGGACATCGAATGTTGGTCGTGCGATGGAAAACCCAAACGTGTTCCATGGAGGTCAGGCTCAGGCTATTACTAGCGAACATCATATCAGATTGCAAGTAGAAAATTTTGTGTTGAGAGTGGTGGTTTGTTTCATGTTTGTAATGCTAGTGATATTGTTGTTCAAAATGTAATGGTCTCCATTTTATGATTGAAGATGTTATGATGGAACCTTTCTTCTAGTATTAAGTCCGATGAATGACAATGGATCCTCATTTGCTTTTGTATGAAATTTGTGATTGAAGACGTTAATTTTATCATATGCTTATGAATGACAATGAATCCTCATATGCTTAAAAAAATCTTGATAGAAATTTGTGACTAAAGACTTTAAATTTATCATATGCGTATGAATAAACAAGAATCCTCATATGCTTGTAAAATTTTTGATTGAAGACGTTAATTTTTGTATGTAATTTTATCATATGCTTATAAAATTTTATCAAAATTTTATCATAACAAATCATGTTCTAAAAAATTTAACGTATATGCCTTGACATTTTTATGGTTATAAAATTTTATGATAACAAAGCATGCATTGATATTTATATGGTTCTAAAGCCTTGACATTTGTATGGTTATAAAATTTAACCATAACTCATAAAAATAGAGTTAGTTCTATGCAAAAAACACTTGATCTTAGAAACCAATTCTTCAAATCAGACCTTATATCACTAACGAACATTTAATGGTTAACACACAAAGCCGGCCCATTAAAAATCCGGCCCACATGGTATTTTGTTGAAGTTGTTAAAGTTATTTTGTTAAGTCGGCTCAAACATTCAATCAACCAAACACATTGAACATGAAATCCTAAAATTTTGTTAAGCTTCCCTATAGAGTTTTTGCTATAGGGAGGGTCCTTGCTACTTTGAACATGAAATCCCAAACATTTAATCAACCAAACACATTATTTTCGGCCATAAAAAAGTGATGGAAGAGTAACATTTAATAAAAAAAAATATAGTGTTGGAAGAGTAACAAAGTTGGAAGAGGAGCATACTGATGAAAGTATCCAAACATGCCATCGATACATTACACACCTGAAAAGAAAGGAGTGGAAGTGGACGTAGTGTCATCAAGCCATCCAACATGGCTCTCTCCACTGGAAACTTCAGATGCGTTCAATTGATACCGATCTTCAGACACATCTTGTTCACCGAACAAGGCATTGCACAGGTCCACGATCTCTCCCGTCATACCACCATTCTTAATCAACTTGTATCATGGGCCTTGCTACAAAAACATTTTGCAAGAAATGACACTTAATCAATAGTGTGCTGGTGAAAATTATTTGATAGAACGAAACACACATATACTTTGAAACCACTAACCTTGGACTCCCACCACCATTCGGGTGCATTAACCTCACAGTTGTGGAGGGAGATATCGACCATTGGGTCATCAAAAAGAGAGAGCCACACTGCGTAATCTTCTCGAATCGTCTCCAACATGTGTCGTATGATCGTTGGAGTAGCCATTATCCTATGTTCATCACGAAGTTGTTCGTGGATGACACCCTAGTCTATGGAGGTGGTGTTTCCAGCATTGCTTCTATTTACGGCGCATATCTCTAACAAAGCCTTCGTTTCTGTGGTTGTCCAAGTGCTCCAGGGGTAAGTCTTTATCTTGAACACCATCAATGGTTGATTTGAGGTTGATTGAAGAAGATGGGGGTTGATTGAAGAAGATGAGGGAGATGTAGGAGGCTCTAAGAGTTGGGGGTTGATTGAAGACTCTTGTGTAAATGGCTGTGCAGGGGTTAGTGTTGATTGAAGAAGTGATGCTAGGGAGATTCCACCCGTGATCAACCACTGTGCTATACCCCCTGTGAGGCCCTGTGTGTTCTGAAGACGTGAAGGGAGAGCTGTAGCAGCTGGCCGAGAATACTCCACCCGTGATCATATCTATCAGGCCTAATGAAGGGGTGAAAGAACTAATAGTTATACAACATATATACACAATACAACTTAATTTTTGATCACATGATATATACACATTAAATAGGTATACCACATATATACAATACAACTTAATTTTTGATCACATGATATATACACATTAAATAGGTATATCACATATATACAATACAAGTTATTTTTCGATCACATGATATATATACATTAAATAGGTATACCACATACAAGTTAATTTTTGATATCAAACATATATCATATACATTAAATATGATCACAACTAAGATATACCATATATATGTATAGGGTTCTTTGCAAATTTACATACATATATACACATATATATATATATATATATATATATATATATATATATATATATATATATATATATATATATATACACACACACACACACACACTAGATCTTAATTAAAAACATACTTCACTAAAAAAAATTAATAACACAGTATACGATTTTATATATATAAAAACATATTACATTGTATTATATTGTTAGGGTATATACCCAAGGGTTATATACATGTATAGTTAATTAGTTATGCTAAAAATATTTACAATGGGTAATAACTATATATACTATATATTATAGGATTATAAAATTAATAACATTTATAATATAATGTAATCGCATTTTATTAAATAAGGTAGATTATAATGTAATCACATTTATAATATAATGTAATAACTATATATACTATGTTAATGTAATCTAATTTATAATATATTCTAGGAGTAGGGGTTGTATTAATTAATTAAGGTAGGTAGTCATTATAGAAAATCAATTATCACTTAATCATGCTTCTACCTCATTAATGATCTTTGTTTTTTTTTATTAGGTAAAAATTTGAAGGTCAGACAGGTCTGACTCATCGAGAGGCCGACCGAAGTCGGTTCATTAATGGTCTTTGTCCCCCACTACAATTACTTTTGTTTTTTTTATTTTAAAAATAGGGGGGTATGTTTACCCGGGTGGTAAACCAAGTTTTATCCCTATTTCTCTTTTTCTTATATTCTCTTTTTCAGTCCAAAAAGCCCATTTCTTTTGGTTCACATTATTAATTATATGATCATTATTTATCAAGTATTATTATGATGTGGGTGCCCGTGGGCCGCCCACTCCCGTAACACCGGGCGAGCTTCGACATGAAATATCTAGCCCATGAAGCGGGCTTAGGCCATCCCACACCCAAAAACATCTTGATGCTTAGGCCATCCCACACCCAAAAACATCCCATACCCGGCTCACACTCGCGTCAACCCGAGTCTAACTGCATTATCTTTAAAAAAATGCATTATTTTATGTCAAACGTATCATTTTTGAATCTCATACCAACACATATTCTCAATTCTCACTTTTTGTTTATGTATAAGGTAAGAATTTAGCTTGTGTCAGCTTCTAGTGTACCACCAAGTAAGAGCTTATTTATAAAGGAGAGCTAAAGTCTAAAGGCCAGTTCTCACTTTTTTCGTATAAAAATTGTAAAAACTTTATTATTTTTTTTTTTGATTTTTGGTTGAAAAAGTATTGTGAATTCTCATGAGTGAATATAGTTAAAAAGAAAGAGAATGAAAGAACAATGGGACATAAAAGATTTTCGTCTTTTGACAAGAGTAACGTAGAACACGTACCCTATAAAGAAAAACCTCTCTACAACTATAGGTTCTTATTACTGTGATGATTGGATGGATACACTAGTGCACAATAATTTCAACCCTACACCCTCTATTTATAATAGATAGATCCATATAGGTAGAATTTTTTTTTATAGATAAAGCCTGGATATAGATAAAACCGTTTTTAATAAACCTCCTATATGAAAAAAAATCATATATAGACAAATAATCTATCTATAGCAGCGAACAGAAACAACTCCAAGACTTAGTTTGTTCTAGGTCCTCCTATGCTCCGTTCACTAGAGCTCCATCTAAAAAGTTCATCTAAAAAGAATTATCAAATTATATTAAGATTAAACTTGCACAAAAGTAAAAAGTTTCAAAAAATTAAGACAATATTATTAGTTTATTTTTCTTGATTTTTTTTTCGAGTGATTTGATTTGGAATGTGTGTAAAAAAACGCATATTGAACTAATGAAGGAAAATACCAAAAAGTGTGTATTTTTACACATTTTCTACAAATATATACATTTTATTGAATGATGGATGATCTTACGTTGCATGGGACTTGATATCGGATACGAAGGGTTTGGTTATATATATATATATATAAGTTATTTTAGGTTGGTGGAGTGATAAGGATCTCTCTAGCAATAGATGGTTTGGTTGAAAATGGGCAGTAAGAATGTCTTGTCAAATGGGCCAACCTATAAACCTCAAACTTTGGCCCAATTTTAATGTTCATGCCCAAAAGCCCAACTCCGCTACAAAGCTATTCCTATCAGCAGCTCAATTGGCTTTTTGGGTGGTGGTCGCATCCTCCGGGCTGTAGATGATTTCTTCATCAAGGCTTTCATCTTTTGGTGTAGTCATTGCATTGCTTTACTGGCTGAATTTTGGGTGATCTTACACGACATAAGGGCTTCCTTATGCCTTCTACTTGAGTGGCTCAATTGAGTGAGACTCTCTTGAGGCTCGCAACAAAGCACTGTCAGTAGACTCTATCCCAGCTCATCAATGATGGATCAAGATCGCTCTTGTGCAACATACAACCGACACTTGCATCACTGATACGATTGCCAATTTATCTTTCAATTTTAACTCTAGCTTTATTAATATTGAATTCGACTTCTCATATAAAAAAGGTAAAATTTAAAGTTTCATCGAACTTAGCTTCGAGAGGCCGAAAAAAATTAATAGATTGCATTCCGTTATGAAGAAGGAATAATAAACTCAATATGAAGGACAAAACAAGCCAATAACCTAAACGAGTGTGTTGAATAAAGCCCAACCAAAAGGCGTTTCATATGGTCAATCAATATCGATCACTACTGCTCGATATGGCCTAGGCATAGTCGACATCGAATGTTTTCAGAGTTCCGACTTCGTCCTTGGTTTATCCGTTGTCATGCTTGCACCTACAACTCGTTAGACCATAAAACCAAAACATCCAAAACAAAGTTTATCCAGATAAAATCAAAAATCCAAAACTGAAAATATAAAATCCTATCTAATCAAAATTCTTATGTACATGCTCTAGATTTTTAAGTCGTTGGACCATCTTCTTTTAGGCTCAAACTGGGTGAAAATATGCCTTGATGATGCTGGGCTCTTCTCTTGGATCATCCAAGTCTTCATCGTGGTACCAAAACTCAGCGATGATGGCACCATCTCTTGACTCTTCTTTAGGATCCTTTCCAATTGGTTTGCTTTCTTCGGCCTTTCCCTTTTTCTTCCTTGACCTTACCCTGCATAGGTTAGCATAACACAGGGCCTTGGCCATTCTCCTAGTATAGATATCATGTATGGACTGAGGGGGGTCAAGATTTGTACCTGAGCTTACCTTTTTGGACCCAAAACAACGATCTTCGGGTTGGGGGTTAGTAGACATCGACCTGTCTTTGTGCAATGACCCCATACTTAGTCTCTGGGCAGTAGGGCTGAAAATCACCTGTGGGTGACCGATTCACCCGACCTGATTATTAGGGTGAAAACCCGAAAAAAAAATCGGGTGATGGATGGGTGGTCGGTCGGGTGAAATGGGTAATGGGTGATATAGTTTCCACCAATTACCCGACCCATCACCCGACCAATTACCCGACCCGCTTAACCACCCGTTAGCCCACCCGATTATTATAAATAATATAATTTAACATAACTAACATATTTGTCATTTTCTACCTCTTTCTCCATTTTTCAAGTGTTCTTGTTCAAAAAGGTCTAAAAAATATATATATAAACTTGCATTGTTTAACTCCATGTTTTTTTGAAATTTCTTTTATTTGTATTGCATATATCGATTGAGTGTAAGCAATTTGGCTCTTTCCAACGACTTTGTTAGCATTTACGATATTAATCCATGATTAACCAAATCGTATTTTTCCAATTTATCATGAGATTTATAACAATAATCCTCTTTATGCAAAGATATTAAAGAAATGACACCTAAGTTTGATTTCTAAGGACATAGTTTTTCTATACTTTATTATTATTATTATTATTTTGATGAAATTTTTATTATTATTTTAAATCTAGTAGCCGGGTTAAATTCATTTCATTTAGTTTGATATATTAAACTTCTAATACTAATTTTGTAAGTTAAGGATAGTGATATAATGAATGACTAACTCTTTTATTCATTTAGTAAGATTCATACGTTGACATGGTTTATAAATTATCAAATATGAATGATTTTTGGGTATGTCTTATGACTCATTTTCTTTAAATTTCTTTCACCCGATTAACCACCCGACCCACCCGTTTCACCCGATCGGTCAGGTGATGGGTGAAACATTAGATGGATGGGTGATGGGTCGGGTGAAATTTTTTGTGATGGGTCGGGTGAAAAAATGGGCCCACCCATCCATCACCCGACCCATTTCCACCCCTACTTGGCAGCTGGACAATCAATAACAGTGGTCGACATCGACCGAGGGCAATCGATATCGACCTTAGTTTCCAGCTTCTTGTCTCCTGGTCTGGTGGTGGCAGTCGACGACGACTGTCTACTGGGAGTGGTCGATATTGACCAGTCCTCTTTTGCTCATCTCCGCCAATAGAAAGTTTCGCAGAAAATCCTCCTTATACGTTAGCCCACCTTCATGCATTTCGGGGGTAAGAATTTGTTGAGTTGTTTCTTCACAAGGAATATATGCCCTGTCCATGCCAATACTCTTTAACTCCAAATGGTGAGTCTCCTGCATCGCCGGGTTAAAGCAAAACTCGATGATCTCATTGCCAATGGTGAATGACATCATGCCCTTCCTCACAATGATGTTGGCATCAGCGGTGGATAAGAAAGGTCTACCAAGAATGATAGGCACTACAATATTCTTCACTATATCAAGTACAATGAAGTTAGTGGGTAGTGGGTACAAAGAACTTACCCACTCGAACAGGGATATCATCAACAATCCATGTAGCACTCACAAAGGTGTTGTCGGCCATATAATTAAAGCTTCATATCCACAAGTTCCAAGGCTCCAATGTTTACCTTTGACCAAATTGACAAAGGCATGAGGCTCATACTAGCCCCTAGATCGCAGAGAGCCTTGTAGCGATGTTGATCTAGCCCAATGGTGATGGCAAACTTCCCTGGATCACTTCTTTTCTCTGGGAAATCCAACTTGCTACACTCCTCGGTGATCTCAGCCATTGATCACTTATTGCTCAATATGTCCTTGAGGAATCTCATGTATGCAAGCATCTCGCTGAGAGCTTCCATAAGTGGAATTGTAATGTTCAAGCCTTGAAGCATGTTCATGAAAACTCTGAAATTCCCTTTAGTACGGTCCTTCAATGATCTGGAGGGAAAGAGGAGCATCTTATTTGGTTTTAGAACTAAAACTGCTTTTGAAGGTGTAGTAGAGTGGTCGATATCGACCAGGGGTTGGTCAATATTGACCTGAGTGTGGGGCTTCTGGGGCGAGCTCCGCATATGGTCGACGTCAACTGATGTGATGTCGACATCGACTAAAGTCCGGTCGACATTGACCTCGGGTGGTCGATATCGACTAAAGTTTGGTCGACATCGACCTGGGGGTGGTCGACGTCGAATGTCTCCCCATCGTTATTGTTCTTCTCCTCTTCTCCTATCTTCAGCTCTTGTAATTTGTGTCCACTCCTCAAATGGATAGCAGCTATGTGTCCAGATTGCCCCTTGAGATTTGTCTCATTTTACCCAGGGAGTGTTCTGGATTGTCTTGGAATTTGTGCCGCTAGTTGACCTAGTTGGGTCTCCACATTCATCTTCCAAATATCCATCTTTCCAATCCTGGTAGTGATGCTATAGAGTTGAGATTGGATGACGTTGTTTGATTGCTCTCCGCCTGATTCTTTATCATCTCATCAAGGATGAGCTGTAGATCTTCCTTCCGCTGATCTCTATCAGGATGCCTAGGAGCTCTATAGAGTGGGGGTCCCTAGGGTTGTACTAGGCCTGCTAGAATTGTTGATCTCCCCAATATTGGCGGTTAGGACCCCTCACAAAGCTTGCTTCCTCGTGAGTCTCTGCTAGTTGTACTTGCTTCGCGTGTGGGCACTTAGTGGTGATGTGCCTTTGTGAACGATACTCAATACAAGCTTAGTTCGCTGAGAGGAACCTTACTTGCTTTTGGAGCTTTCTAAATCCTCGCGAATTGCTCCTTAACATCCGAATCGATCTCCTTGGAGGGCTCAAATAAGAGCATGGATGGGGCTGACCTCACGTCAAAGACCACACGAGTCCCATAAGTGTTGTCAAACTCCATCAACCTTTCAATGGTGTTCCAAGCTTCTTGTGGGGAAAGATCAAGGTAACCATATAAGAGGTGTAGGTGTTGATCCTCTCCTTGGTTGCCATATCAAAAGCGTTGTAGATGATCTCCTGAATGACATATGGTGGTTGTCCATGAGTAGGGCATGGTCGTAGTAGGTCCTTGAACCTCTCCCACACTCGAGCAAGAATCTCACCAGGCTTTTGTTTGAAAGCCATGATCTTTAGGCTAATCTGCGTCATTTTGGATGGAGGAAAGAACTCGTTGAGAAACGCATCCTTAACCACGTTCCATGTGCGGAGAGATCGTAAGGTTAAGCTCTCTAACAATTTTAATGCTTTCCCTACAAGAGATCAACGAAATGCCTTTAGTTTACATATTCCAAATTAGGCTCATCGGCAATAGTGTCGCACAGATCTAATAATGTAGTAATATGTGCCATAGGGCATTCATTGAGTTTCCCCTAAAAAGTATGTCTCCTAGTCTCAGTAAGAAAACTAGTTTTAATATCAAAATTAGAGGCAGGGATAAGAATAGTCGATTCTGGAATAGTTAGTGTAGGGTGCATGTATTGCTTTGTTGTCTGAGGATATTGATTGAGCTGAGCCTCAAATTGTCTTCTTGCTTGTTCCCCTCGATCGGCGTGTGCTCTTTGTGCCGCTGCTAACAGAGAGAATGGGAGATGGGTGGTGAGTTGATAGGTTTCATGAATAACAGGCAATGTTCTAAAAAACGCTCGGCGGATGCTTGGCGGTAGGGTACCGCTAAGCGCCAAGACGGTTTGGCGGCCTTATTAGCGGTTCTTGCGGATAAAACGGTTTTTGATTATTTTGTTATATTTATCTCATAAACTATGTATAAAACATATATTATGTAATAAACTATGTATTAATTTTAAGTTTATAGCATATCAAATAAAAAATCATCATGACCCTTTTTAAAGTTGTCTAAATCAAATATAAAATCATATAAATATATTCAAATAAGTATCATAATCTCAATTTAAAACCGCAAAGCCCGCTAAGCCTCCGTCCCGTGCCCGCCAAAACTCTTCCCCGCCAAGCCCGATTTGCACCCGCCAAGGCCGCCAAGTCTCCGTATTGCACCCGCCAAGGCCGCCAAGGTGTTTTTCCATTCCCGCCAAGGCCCTCCCCCACCAAGTTACACCGCCAAGGGCGAATTCGGGACGGTATGGGTCCGCCAAGCGTCTTGGCGCCGTCTTGGCGGCCGCCAAGACCGTTTTTTAGAACACTGATAACAGGTGGTTACTTGCAATTTAGAAAATAACAGGTGGTTTTGTGAACAAAAGGTGAAATAAAGGGTGTGGTTTTATGAAATTACGCCATAAAAATTATCATGTGTTATCCTGACTATAGATTACATATATATAACCTTCATTTATCATTAAAATGAGAATAATTGATTAAAAAGTAAATATATAATCAAATTATTACAAAGTAATTTGTTAAATGGATCTATATGTTATCGTTATTTATATATTATCTTACGAATCAAAGCTACAAAAGATTATATGTTTTTATTCAAAAAACAATTTAAAAAGAAATTTAATCAGTTAAGAGCTCGTTTGGGTAACATTTAAAAAAACCCCAGAAGTTTAAAAACCCAGGATGTAGGATAAATACATGTGTTTGACTGTTTTTTTTAATACGGAAAAATCCAGGAATTTGACTTCCCCAGAATTCGAATTCCTACAAAATGGGGGAATTTCATTTACCTAGGGGGACTAAGTAAGTTGCAATTCCACCATTTTATGGAAAAATTCAACTTTCCCAATTTAAATTCCTACATCTTATAATTTAACCAAACAACTTTTTAAAATTTGTGGGAATTATAATTAATGGGAAGTAACTTCCTAGGAAGCATACTTGCTATGTTTAACCAAACAAGCCCTAAGATTTAGAAAATTAAATAAATGAATAATTGCTCATTTAAAGAATTGATTTGGTTTATAATAAATAATAAATTATTTAAATATAGAAAAGTATTTAATTGATTAATATATATATATATCTATACTAAAAGAAAATGTGCCACGGGTGTAGGTGGTGACTTCTCCTCTAGTATATAGTACAGTATTGATATTGATTAAGGTAAACATTTATCTTTTCATGTTTTTTGGTTGATAAGTTTATGCGTTGATAATGACGTTTAAATGGTGGATAAAATGTTTCTATAGGAATCAAGTCTCATCCAAAGATCAAAATATCCCTTCGGCACGGGAATTAGAAAGTTTCACCCACAATATCAGAGACAAATGGAAGAAGGCTTCGTCCGGAGTTTTCGACCTTGACAATGATAATAAAGGAAAAAATCGTTTCCTCGCCGAAAAATCAGCATGAAAAATATCAAATGGCGAAAACCAGATCGAGGATTCTTAAAACTTAATTTTGACGGAGCTATATTCCATGATGAGAATGGCAGCGCTGGTTACATCATTTGAGATTGGAAAGATAACACAATTAACATTGACCTTAAAAACTTGGGAAACCAATCCCCACTAATGGCGGAAATGATTGCCCTCCGAGAATGAATCACTTATGCAGAAAATATTAGAACAAGGAAAATAATCCATGTCCATGGAAAATCAAACTACTAATGGGGGACATTAAAAAGATTCTACAAACCCTTTCAGGAAGTCAAATTCTCCCATGTGTCCCGCGAGGGTAACAAAACGGTTGCACACCTTAGCCACATTGTTAGCGGGTGCGCACTGGTATCACATTCAGATCTTCTAGATCTCATCTGTCGGGATGTTATCGGTTAGATTTACCAACCGAATTCTTACCCTATCAAAAAAATAATAATAATTACATTATACTCCGTAATTAATAAAATTTTAAATCAAAACACACCCAATATGTAATAATATATTATAACATGTATGATTTCGTACCATATTATAATTATAATAGAATATAATTGTAAACTACAGTATAATTCATACCGATCCAAACATTTGATTTCTATCCCCCGACCGCAGGAAAAATCACGAAGGGAAGAGAGAGAAAGAAGAGGAGGAAGACACAGAGGAGAGAGAAATATTATAGAGAGAGAGAGAGAGAGGAAGCGGAACATCGCTAATCGATATTTGATGTTCGAATGTTGAAATCGAAAGCTGACATTTTCAGATTAAGTATCCGAGCATTTGATTTTTTTATTCCTCTAGGAATTGCGGCCGCGATCCGATCCCTTCCTGCTATGAGGTGACCTCGAATTTGCCTTGATTTTGACCAGTCGATTTGTTCTGCATCGATCGAGGAATAAAGGAATCGAGGAAGGGGAATAATAAAGGAAGGGATAGAGAGTGAGATAGGATGAACGGTGGCGATGGCGCTAGTGGAGGAGAAGTTGCGGGAGCTGCGATGGTACCGCTGGACTGGAAATTCTCTCAGGTCTTTGGGGAGCGTGCTGCTGGAGAAGAAGTTCAAGAAGGTAATAGATAACTACTTTGAGATCATAGTTCCCTTATTGAACTGAACTATTAGGGTTTTGCTGGGTTTCTTTTTCCTTCTATTTCATCTTATTAAATCTTCTAAAAAACTACTAAACGATGGTAATTTATTATTTGATATTAGTATTTCAATTCTCCAAGTTCAATTCGCGTTGTACTGCTGTCAATTTGTAACACATACTTTGGACGCGTGCATGTCGTATTGGAGGGATTTTTGTACCTATGTTGCTGGTGCTTGTGTAAACTTATTTTCTTAGGTTGATTGGGTTAATTTCTTTTTGCAGTGGATATTATTTCAGCTATTGAGTTTGATAAAAGTGGAGATCATTTAGCTACTGGTGATCGTGGGGGAAGGGTTGTCTTGTTTGAGAGGACAGACGCAAAAGACGTGGGTTATTCAACTTTTGCTCTCTCTTTTTCATGTGGAAATTTATAGTTGAAAAGTTAAATGATTTATGATTTGCAGCATGACACTAGTAGAAAGGAGCTTGAGAGGATGGACTACTCAGTTAATAGGCATCCAGAGTTCCGTTATAAAACTGAGTTTCAGAGCCATGAACCCGAGGTGAATTACAATTTTTGTGACTGGTGTTGCTATTTTCATCGTTTTAAATGGTTCTTATAAGCTGGACTCTGTTATATTGATAGTTCTCTTTGATTTCCCCTTGGACCAGTTTGATTATCTCAAGAGTTTGGAAATAGAAGAGAAAATTAACAAGATTAGATGGTGCCAGACAGCTAATAATGCATTGTTTCTTCTCTCAACAAATGACAAAACAATTAAATTTTGGAAGGTAGGGATCTTTTGCATTTAAATTTCCTACTGCAATTTCACTTTATTTGACAGATTTGCTATATTAGTGTTGCATTGTAGCTTGATATATGGATATGCATTGCATCCCTTTTGTATGATTTATTTATTCTCTTATATATATTGTAGATGTAATTTTAAATAACTGTATGATCATTGTATTGCATTCTTACGATATGGAAGTCAATAATGGGTTTCCTATCATTGTATTTGGGGTTAACAATCTTTTATGATTCATTACGATTATCTTATGAAACTAGCTTGTGTTCCCTTGCTGTGTGCATGTGGAGTACTAATTGCATTTTTTTATATGGTAATCTAATATCAGGTCTGATTTCTTGCAGCAATTTCATGTAGCAGTGCTGCTCCCATTTTTATTTGATGAATTTGTTTGAATGTTTATGTGATCTAAAGTGCAGCATTCTGTTTGTTTGTTTTTTGTGCTTCTGATGGATTTGCTACTTCCACTCGAGTATATTTAACAGGTCCAAGAGAAGAAGTTAAAGAAGATTTCTGAAATGAATGTGGATCCGTCAAAAGCTAAAGCAAATGGCTGCATTACCAGTTCAAGCATCTCAAGTAGTCCCAAGCCACATCTTGCAAACGGGGGAAATCCAGACACATCAAACAGTTATTTGAGCAATGACTTCTCATTTCCAGTTGCGGGGATACCATCATTGCATTTACCTGTGGTAGTTGTACCTTAATTGCCTTAATTAATTTGCCATCTGATTTAGATACTTTAACTGGCAATTTACACTTAAGATTAAAAGCTCTTAAAGATTTGATTGTTTACTGCCAATGAAAAATTTAATGTGAAGAAATATTATCCTCTATTTGATGCTTGATGCAGATGATGTTTTGGTTGAATAAGTTTATTCTCAGAATGGCTGATGCTAAACTGTCTCTACTATCTAGCCGTACCGTACCTTTGTGGTATCAGTTTTGCATTAAGCATTTTACTTTTTACTTTTTGCTGTGTGATGATTATTGGTCTTGCTTTGTGATATGCAAAAGTTTGGTCTATGTATCAGATGTTAAATCATTTGTGCTTATCGTGTCATATGTTGCTTATGGTTATGTTTTGACCATTCTAAATATTTTTGTGTATGATTTTGTAGATTAGTAGCCAAGAGACTAGCCTTGTTGCAAGATGCAGAAGAGTATATGCCCATGCTCATGATTATCATATCAATTCTATTTCAAATAACAGGTTGACTTCTTTGCCCATATGCAATCATAGATGCTTATCCATGAGGGTTGTATTTTTTAGCTTTTTCAGAACTTCTGGGCTCTATTATGATTCTTATTTATTTTTGACAGTGATGGAGAAACTTTCATTTCAGCTGACGATCTACGAATTAACCTTTGGAATTTGGAGATAAGCAATCAGAGTTTTAATATCGTTGATGTGAAACCCCAAAACATGGAGGACTTAACTGGTAAAGTTTTTTCATCATCGCAATTGCATATTTTCATTGCCGAGTGTTTACTCTAGTTTTGGAATCATTATTTAAAGAGGGTTTAGATGGCTTATGGCCAGCAACTTTTATCTACCCGAAGGCGAAATGCATGGTTTAGTCCCTCTGTTGCAAATTGTTGTTGCTTTGGGGGAAACTTAATTTTATTAAGGACTTTTTTTATTTTGCTATATGAGATTCTTCAATGCATTTGTAGTTTCTCAGAGGCCAGGTCATTTTCTTTTGAGTTCTGAACTTCTGAAATGTTGCAAACTCTATTGATTGATACTCCAGGAGAATTGTTTTTGCTTTCTTGTCCATTAATGTTTATTGGTCTTCCAATGCTATGATTTTTTTTGGCAATGCTTTAACTTATCATCTCCTTAAGTAGTATTTAAATTTGTTTACAGAGGTGATTACATCAGCTGAGTTTCACCCCAGTCATTGTCATACGTTAGCTTACAGTAGCTCGAAAGGATCTATATGCCTGATTGATCTCCGCCAATCAGCACTATGTGATACCCATGCTAAACTGTAAGTGGTCTCTACCTGTTGTATTCTCAGCAGTATGTGATACCCATGCTTATCTGTTCATTTATAACTTTATTGTGATTTGTGTAGTATATGAAATATATTAAATTGTTGACTACTACTCTAAATAAAGGGGGGCTCCATGTATGCAGGTTTGAAGAACAGGAGGCACCGGGTTCAAGATCTTTCTTTACAGAGATTATTGCATCCATTTCAGATATCAAATTTTCAAGGGATGGTAGATACATACTTAGTCGTGACTACATGACACTTAAGGTATGGAGGCTCTCTTGTTCCTCTTAGCATTCTTTTTAGACCGCATATATCATATATGCATTTCGCCTTGACATTAGGTCAGGCTAAGTATCCTAGACCTTTGCAATAAACAGGGACCAATAGCTAATTTCATTCACCAATCTTGTGATACATCCTTATGGACACCATTCTGGTTGAATTCTTATCCTTGTAGCAAAAGTTGTTCAATAGAAAAAGGATCTTCTCCTTGTACTTTCTACCCTGTATGTGTTTGGAACAATCTATCATTTGAAACATGAAAGTGCTATGAAGTATGAACTGCTCTTTTGATTGGCTTCGGCGAAATGGTAGTTTGGTACTTTTTTTCTAAATTGAGGTGATAAGCATTCTGTAATTTTTTCATAGTCAACCTTTAAGCAGTTCCGGTGGCCATTGCACTTGCGTTATGATATGAGAAACTATTTTCTCCCTGACATGTATTCTCACTGGAAAACATTATACTTGCTTCCAGTTATGGGACATAAACATGGATGCTGGTCCGGTTGCAACCTTCCACGTTCATGAATACTTAAGACCAAAGGTGAGATTCGGTTGTATATTGCAATGCAGTTACTGCCAGAACATACCTCCCCACCTTTCTAAATTGCGACTGAATTGTGCAGCTCTGTGATCTATATGAGAACGACTCAATCTTTGACAAGTTTGAATGTTGTTTGAGTGGTGATGGGATGCGAGTGGCATCAGGTTCCTACAGGTAAATGAATATATAGTGACACTCTTATTGTAAGTAGTTCTTCCTCCCCTCCCTTAAGTTGAAGTGGTGGTTTTGTGTTCCCAGCAATCTGTTCCGTGTATTCAGTTGTGCTCCTGGAAGTACTGAGGCCACCACTTTAGAGGCCAGCAAAAACCCAATGAGGTATGCACGACAGTTTTTGGAATAAAAGAAGTAACTTCTAGTTTTGGGGATTCACAGTCTTACATATTTCATGGAATATGTAGGAGACAGGTACAGACCCCGGCAAGGCCTTCCCATTCACTGACCAACATTAGTCGGGTTGTCAGACAAGGTCGTTGCTTCTCCCCTATCTAGAACTTTTAGCTCATCATGAATCCTCCCTTTTATGGGTTCTTTCACCTTTTTTTTTAATACTTTAAAAAACTTGATAGTAAAAGAGGAATATTTGCTAATGCGGCAGGATCTGAGAGCCCTGGAGCTGATGCCAATGGGAATTCCTTCGACTTCACCACAAAGTTACTGCACTTGGCATGGCACCCTACAGAGAACTCGATTGCTTGTGCTGCTGCAAACAGCCTGTACATGTATTATGCATAGAAACTGTTCAACAAGGACTATTTTTGTTGCCTGTATAACTTGTTGGGGGTCACTAAAAGAAGAAGTCGTATCACTTGGACTGCCGTCTCGCCTTCTCCTCCAATACTTAGAAAATCTACCTAGTCCATCTGAAGCTCCAAAGGGCATACAACTCGGATATCATTTGTTTGAAGCTGCTATCCTGAACTCGTCTTTGGACCCAGGTAGCTGTGTTATCATCTCCCTGCTCCATCAAGCCAATATATTCCTTTTTGTTCAACTGTTATTATTTCCTTATATTATAGGTTGAAATGAATGCCTTTTTTGTGGGGGGTTGAGGAGGGGTTAAGGGGCTTGTAGTTCGCCTACAATCAAAACTGAAAGCGACGTTCACAGATCCTGCAACTAGGTGTAAGATGAATGTAGTAGCCGCCTTCTTGGCTTTCTCATCGTACTCAAATCTTTCTGGTGGAAGGAAGGAGCTGCTTCTGAGCATGTTAGTGCATTTATTTATTGATTCCTTCTAAGCTTTGGCTATTACTCGTTTACTCATTCTCTAATTTTGGTCATTGTTATAAGATAGTTCAAAATTGGCTGACCAATTCTTGGCGTTCTAGGATTGTTGTAACATATTTGGATTCACACTCAGTACTTATTTTCAGATAGCTTGGTTTAATTCGCTTATTTTGCAGTTTAGCTTCCTGTTCTTATACATCTTTATATTCCTGAACCATTTCCGTTGAATAAACAGGAGAAGAAACCATTTATAGAAATTCAAATTACATGACTAATAAACTTCGCAGGGTTGCACAAGGAGATGCCTCATGGGATATCTGGATTGCACGAAGAGAGATGCGAATAAAAACCACAAAAGTAGTGCATATATAAATCTAACCAAGCAGTTTGCAGGAAAACTTGTCATCTGGGTTCACCTATTCATGGATAATAATTCCTTGTCCAGCTTTGATTGCTCTCTCAATTTCATCTCTGATAATCTGTTTCTCAGCTTCACATTCCAGCAGTTCTTTGTAATACCTGATGTGAACAGCTATGTAGATTCTTTTTTCATCTTTGTTGATCTTGGTGAATATCACTTTTGAGCAATCTTTCGAGCTCTCGTACTTCTGGAGGATGCTGCAACATCAACTCATTCATGAACAAATTCTGCTCAGATAATCTACCGACACAGACATTGATTATTATTTGCACGAATAGAAGCTTACCCTATTAGTGTTTTTTCGAGTTTTTCAATGGTCTTCATTTTCTCCTTGGTATCCATTTTGAAGTTCACGGTTTCAGCCTCGTACTGCTCTTGCGTGTTTTCGATGTTCCTCTCCATCTGCTTAACCTTCTCCATCTCCTTGCGGAGTTTCATGATCAAGTTGAGAACTTTTGACGTAGCAAGAGTTTTGGTTTCGAAATGGTAAGCTACCAGATACTTGAAATGCACCAGTACTGTCACTTTACCCTGGTCGTCGTTTATCTGCTTCTTTGCCACCATGGTGTCGGAGGTGAAGACGAGCTCATCATCCAGTGTCCTGCAAAGGCGTGCAACTCAGGTAAGACCAATGTACTCATGTAACAGAGGAATTTGTGGAGAGTGTACTTCTTTATCCTGATTTGCAGATCGAGCAGGAGCTCCTCTGGGGTGTCGATTGCTACACTGAACTCCACAGAATCGGACATATTCTTCGAGGCATCGAGGTTAACGATGCTCTTCGTTGCAAGATCAGAGTTGGGACAGATGATTTCATTTCCGGTGTCGTACACAAAGAAGGTGGTTGTCAAAAGCATCATCTCTCTAACCTTCATTATCTGTTGATTGATCTAACACAAAATCAACCGAAGCTTCCAGGTAAAAAAATTGGCCGTATGATCAACTGTGTTAAGTATATAACGTACCTTGCCATCGTTGATAATCACACGATCGCCTAAATCAAAGGGATGCATTCCGAAGACAAAGACGATACCATTGAACGCAGTCTTCAAGCTATCGCCGAAAACAAAAGTTGCCGAGAGGAATGGCGCAAACAAGATGGCAAGCTCCGCAGTTGTAACAAGTCTGGAGAGCAGAAGCCAGATGACAACGGTTAACCCGACAACGAAGGAACTCAGCAACACGTTCAGTTTCCGGAAGATGGGTTCGTAGCCTCTTATGGTTCGTTCGAACCCTAGGCAGTTCTTCAGTGCCCGAACCTGCACGCAGTTTCCGAATCAAATCGATCAGCTTTGCTCTATCTTTATGTGAAGAAATCAACAACCGATATAACCGTACGTACCGCCCATCTATAGAATTGATCTTCAGTAATTTTTTGGTCGTGTTTCTCATCTTCACAGGATTCGTATAATTCAAACACATGCTTGAACTCCTCTTGGTACATTCGGCTTCCATGGTTTTCAAGATCCTTAACTACTATGGCGTCACTGCAATTAAGTTTTTTTAGGTATCATATACTAATTAAACAAACAACACCACCATTTTCACTAAGAAATAGTAGTTATTAGCTTATACTTACCCTCTAGAGCCTGGGATGAAAATTTTGTTGTACATGTCCTTGGCGACCTTCATGAACATGTCCTCGTCATGAATGTCTTCAAGATCCAAGAAATACCCCGTCTTCTTCTTCCTCATATACTTCATGTACTTTTCAATTAGGCGTTCAAGGATCCAAATCGGAGCGTTCTCCTTCTTAAGGAACGAAACACCCTTTATAAAGTCCTCCTTGCTCTTCTTATGTTCCTCATCCAATGAACTATCGAGTTGATCAGTTGCACCACCTCCGGCCACCTTGTCTTTACTCTTGCCATCGTTTCGTTCGAAGAAGCTCCATTCTCCTTTGTGAGAGATGAACTGAATCGCGTGCAAGTCAAGGATGGTGCGTTGGATCCTAGAGCATACGTCGTTGATGAGGAGGTCCGCCTTGAGCTTCAAGTATAGAATATCCTTGAGCGTCCATAAGAAGGCGCCTATGGCGAGGGCCATCAGCATGGATGTTACTTGCCTTGTTGCCATAATCAAGCTGTTTTTATATTCTTTTGAAGGTATGTTCAATGTTTTAGCACTGCGCGCCAAAATTAAACCAATTAAAATTAACAACTTCATTTCTAATATATATGAGTATGCAGGAAAATAGACCAACAACAACAATAACAATCCAGTAAATCCTGCGATTAAGCGGGGTTTGATCGAGAGTCAGAATGTACTCACTCTTTCCCCGAACAAGTCGAGAGAGTGTTTTTGAAAGACACGGAACAATAGAACACATGTACCACATGGAAACAGGCCACACAGAAGCAAAGAGAGACAATAAAGAAGCATAAAAGACTATGAAGACAAAAATCTTTCCTTGAAATCCAAAACACAAATTGCATAAACCAGACCACAAAAATCTTTCCAAAAAATTGAAATCCAAAATAATCTCATTGGAACCGATTGAGATTCATTGGAACCGATTGAGATATTAAAAGACTATGAAGACAGATTGTATGTATGTATGTACGTATGTATAGATTGAGTACCCTTTAGTGTCCTTGAGGATTTCATCGGGGAACCAATTATACCAAACCCAGAGAAGAAGTGTGAACCAAAGAGTGATGTCGACATTGGTTTTGAGCTTGCTAGCGAAGAAGAAGGTGTACTTGTCCAACTTCCGCATCCAAACCACCGGCTCTGATACCACGAACGTGAGAGTAGCCTTATGCAAGGGAGACCCGAGACGGTCACAAAGACCAGAGCCACCCACCTGTCTATCTTCAGGTGGAACAATTCCCACCTGGAAGCCCCAAGGTCCCCACGCTGGATGATGCTACCGGCAGCCGCCAAGAGAGCGACTAAGGCGACGAATATGAGCGCGTGTAGGGCCACCTCTTCGACGAACGACGGCTTCACCAGATTGGCCTCGAGGAGCGACATGAGGTTCCTGTAGGCTTCGACTTCTTCCTTCCTCAGGGCTGGGTCGTACTCGGATTCGATCCCCCACTTGGGTTCGTAGCGCAGGAGATTAATGAAGGCTCTGAAGCAGCGGATCACCGCCCCGCAGTATTTTTGCTCATCCAGCGGAGGATGATCCGGCTGCTGTTGATGGGGAGTGCCGACGTTGCCGGAGCTGCCTCTATTGCTGTTACACTCGATTTCGATGTGGATCTCTGATGATGCGTGGTCGCTTATCATTTTTGAAACCAACAACAAACCACGGGATCCGACCAATACTGGTTAATTAATTACTTCAACTCAAAAGCCGTAATATTTAATTACTAAAGGGAATTTGGACTGAGCGAGCTAGGACGGTGGTAAGTAGAACGGTCAAACGGGTCTTCGGGTCGGGTTCGGGTTGAGTCCCTTCGGGTTCCGGATAAAATCAGATAATACAGGTTTCGGGTTGACTTGAACCCGGGTTTCGGGTCATTTCGGTCGATTTCGGGTTTGTCAATTTTTTTTTAAATTAAAAAAATCATGATTTGATAATTTTACAATAATTTTAAAATTCTAAAATTAAAGACGTTGCTCATAAGTTCTAGTGTTTGTAATTATATACTAGCCTATATCTGATCTAAAATATTTGATTTTTATTATTTCTCTTAATTTTTAATAAAATGTAATGATATATAAATATCAAAATTTTAAATAATTTTTTGAAAATAATTTTATAAAAAAATTGATATTTTATATATTATTACATTTTATTAAAAAAAATTAAATTTTTATTATTTATCGTAATTTTTAATAAATGTAATAATATATAAAATATCAAATTTTTAAATAATTTTTTTTAAATAATTTCATACAATTAGTAATAAACATAGAATTGTTTTAATATTTTAATAATTTGAGAGTTTTTATCCTCTTAAAAAAATGTGTTGAAAAATAAAATCAAATATTATCGATCGGACAGAGTATTACACATACAAATAAATATAAAAGTTGATTTGAAAATGAAAGATCAAGTCATTGTAATTATTAAATGTAATAAATTAGAATCTCCATAAAAAAAATTTAATCATATATAATTATAAATCAACCGGGTCACCGGGTCAATCGGGTAAATCGGGTCAAAATTACCGGGTCAATCGGGTTCGGATCGGAAAAATTTCCAGGTCAAAATTTCCGGGCGTTCGGGTCGGGTCGACCGGGTCGGGTTGTGTTTTTACAGGTCTGGTGATAAGGCTAAGTAACCATTCCGGAATGGCTCACCGGAAAGGACTTGTGGATATTATCCATAGGTCCCCGGTTCGAGCCCCGGAATAACCGCTCTTTATTTACCAAATTCAAGGTAATTAAGGCTAAACTATTTTTTGTTTGTCTTTTAAATAAAGCAAAGGTTTGGGAGGTGTCAGTTTCGTCGATACACCACCCAATAGGGTCCTTTCAAACGAGGATAAGGACTCTGGGATAGAAAGAAGAGCTTCTTAATTTGTACCACCTTGTCTATAGATAATTATTTTTTTTGATCGGCATTCTCCTAGTGTCTTCCTCAATAATCACAAAGGAGTCAAAAGACGATTATGAAAGAGAAATGCAACCTAACAAAACAGACGAAGTAAAGTTGGCAAAGGAGGGCGACATAGTTGGCTTCCCTACCATACTTATGCACACAACTGATTTACTCTTCAACTCAAAAGGCGTAATATTTGTAATTACTAAAGGCATAATATTGTTTTTAATGCATGAAAAACGATTATAAAAAGCATGAACATGCTTTACTTGTTTGATAAGCTGGGTATATATATTGTGTTTAACGCATATTTGATATTGGATATACTTGCCTTGTCTTGCTAGCTACTCCAAACTCGAAAAGAGCAAAGTTGCTTATTGACTTTACAATATAGTAATAAAGGAAATGAGAAAAAAGTAACTGACCTAATTAAGTAAATACTCCGTACTATACTACGTATCTTTCTAACTGCTGTCCGCATGTTAAGAAAGATGCGGACCCTCTAACTGCTGTCCGCATCTTTCTTAACATGTGCAACAAGCTCTTCTCTAATTTCGCTCACGAATTTCCACTTCCAATTTGACTTAGATATTTATCAACATACGTAATAATTAGTATAATCAGTGGCGGATCACTACGTCCTGGTGCAACTCAGGCAACGGACATAAAGTCGTCGCCTGAAGGCCTCTCACGTCACCTGAGGATTCAGGCAACGGACATGTTGTCGCCTGAGACCCCGTAGCTTCAAGCCCGTGCCTCTGATCTCTAGGCGACGAACAACCGTTTGTTCGTTGCCTGAATATGGTCAACGGGTTTGCAATCGGTTGTAGCCATTCAAGTGACGAGATAAGTTCGTCGCCTAAGTCTAGATAAGTTCGTTGCCTGAGTCATCTAGCAACGGATATGATGTCGTGGCTTGAGTCTTGAAGGAGGTGTTTTTTCATTTTGTACCAACCACAAGGGTTTCTTTGTTCGTTGCCTGAGTGATCATTGTTCGTTGCCCGAGTGACATATTGATCATTTTTTAAATGTTCTTACAACGGGTTTACCCTATGTTCGTTGCTAGAATGGAGTTCCCAATAAACAAAATCCTATTTGGAAGCTCCATTTTCTCCCTGCGGACACGCACCAAATCGCATCCAAATCACCTGTTTCTCATAACACATTCACAAGCTTGTGGACATCTCGCACATACATTTCACATTCATAATTGACATCCATATACATCCACATTTGTCTAAAAGTGCATACATTTCAAATTCATACGAATGTCACATTCAAGTTAGTTTTTCGTTCCAACAAAATATTTCCAAATCGACATTCAACTTTGTCTAGCAAAAACCCACAAAACCCAACCCTTCTTTTCTACCAACACTACACACATTCATAGGTTAATCAAACTAGTTCAATACTAGAGTTAAATAGTCAAAAGATGAGGAAGAGAATCACATTCAAACCTTAAGCTTCATTTGCACGGGTGCCAACCGAAGCTTGTTTGTCTGCGACTAACCCCCGCACGACATCCCGCAACTCAGCAAGGCCCGATATGGCCAACCTTGCCTCCTCCTGAGCCTTTGCAGCATCCCCCTAAGCCTTTGCAGCATCCCCCTGAGCCTTTGCAGCCTCCTCCTGAGCCTTTACAGCATCCTCCCGAGCCTTTACAGCAGCCTCCTCAGCCTTCGAAGCCCTCTCCTCCAGCTCCCTCCTCTCTTCCCTCCTCTCTTCAGCTGCAGCAGCAGCCCATGGGCCTCCCCTCTTCTTTGGGGGTCGCTGATGAGCCCCTCCCAAACCTACATAAACACCATTAAAATGTAACGGCATGTATTTGAATAAGGAATTGACATCAATATTGATCAGATCTATACATATAGATTATAGTAAATTTTCTTTTGTCAAAGTTCTTCAAAATCTGAATGCCATTTTCAATAAAAGAGTATACATTATTAAAGTATTTTCTTCAAAATCGATCAGATTAAAGTCAATTTCTGTGAATAATGTAATCTGATAAAAGAGTATACATTATTAAAGTATTAAAGTATTTTCTTCAAAATCGATCAGATTAAAGTCAATATTGATCAGAACTTGGAATGAAACGCAATCTTCTCTTCCTGGACTACTCCTGAGCAATCAGAGATATAAGGGATTTAATTAAATTGCGTTGGGATGAGCCGAGGTGGAGCTACCACAATCTACTCCAGCTCCAAGATCTCAACAGATCGAGGCTCTATTGATTGGACAAGACTTTATCCAATTTATTTACTTATGTTACCCTTAATTTCTTATAATTACTCTAAATTTTGTTTTTGTTTTGCTTCTCTTAACTTGCTCAATATATTTGCATTTCTCTATCAAGTGTTTTTGTTTTGATTTCAGTGTCTTTCAGTGTATTTGTGGCTTTAATTACAATATGAAACACAATGCCGTGCGTAGCACGGTTCACAGACTAGTCTGATAAAAGAGTGTATATATAGATAAAGAGCAATGTAATTTGATAAAGAGTAAAATGAAATCAGGAGATCAAACAATCTGATAGAGTATATATATAGACAATTTCTGTTAAAAATTGTCATAAAAAGGGGACAACTAAAATGAAGTGCAGTTTATATTTTAAATAAAGTGTATGTGTTGGTGGCATACCTCTAACTTCTGTTCCTCGACGCTCTCCCAAGCAAGATATTATGATATCGCGTTGTGCTTCTATGGTCAAGGGGGCTGGTGCCGCTTCCGAGTCTGGTGGATTGGATTGTTTTATCTCATCAAATGTTTGCTGAAGTTTTGCCTATCATAAGAGAGAGAGCCTATAAATAACAACCTAAATCAGTTTACAAATTAGTTATACAATATTACATTGAAAATAAAACTTACAAGTTGTTCTCCCGCATTTGGGGAAGACTTGTACATGTTCAACACGACTTCAACAAACGGCGCCTGACTGCCTCCTTTAGCCAGCTCAATTGCCCTGTGGGTGAATGGCTTTGGGCCAGAACGATGGTTGATAGGGTTTGGGTTTTTGGTGCGGTTCTCCTTGTTCCGTGCACACAATGCCTCAAAAAAACACAATTTGGCAAATTAGAGAACGCTTAACAACTATAAATGCACACACACAAATATATATATACAAAAAAAAATGTCCACCAGTAGATGTTTAGCTTCTTTGCCTCATTTTCGAACTCATTCTCTATCAACCATTTCCACTCAGATCGACGGTGCTTGAACTCATCCGGCATCCGGCTTCTCCCGTACTTAGTATAGATCTTCCGGCACCGACATTTCCAAGATCTATAGATACTGTTGGCACGTCCATTGATGAATGCTCGGATAAGTGGATCTAGATTCTCCATATCGTACATGTTCTGGATGACATAAGAAATCAGAAAGTTAGTAAGTTTATTTGTTATTTCTAAATTCTAAAGTGATGATCTTTAAAATTTCAAGTTTAAACTATATAAGAGTATCCCCAAAATCTGATGCAAAATTTGTATAAATATTTCATGATAATATATATATAAAAGGACCCAAAACAAGAAACCACAATAAAAATAAATATAAAGAGAAATTAGAGTAGCTATAGTTATATTAGGAACAACAATATAGAAAAAGAGTATCGATACTAACCAAGATAACTTAGGTGACAACACAACAGATAAAGAGTATCTACACAAGACATTAAAATCTAATAAATCAAGCTAACTCAGCAGAGAATTGTTTGCAAGATATCTCCATACAAAACATTAATCTAATGTATGACAGAGAATTGTTTGCAAGATATCGTACATGTTCTGGATGAAAACATGTACAAGAATAAAAGAATAAGTACCCCGAGGTATGCAAAGAGGACGTCCCTATGCTCCTTGTCAAGCGTTGACCAGGACGCCGCTCGCATTGGGACATGTCCCCTCACCGCAGCTCCTATGTCCCTCACCAGGGCAGTGAACGTCTTACTCGAGTCTGGGCCACAAAGGAAATTGGACCAGACCAAGGGTAGTGGCCTTCCTAATGCCGTCTTCAATGCCAAGGTTTTGTGGCTCGCTATGTTGCGCTGCTTTGCGGGGGCTTCTCCTGCACAGACCAAAGATTTAATTGTCTGGTATTTCGAATCCTTACTCGATCTAATAAATAATAACAAACAGAAGATTTTGCACGCGAAATTGATCTCAGGGTTATATATATATGCAGTAAAGAAGACGTTGCAATCAAGGTAAATAAAAATGCATTCAAAGTTACCCTGAATTTAAACCAGCAATGCTTTGTGATCAGCAGCATAAAATGACAGCAAACAGCTAAAAAAACAACTCATTGCAGTATAGAATGACAGGCCCAAACACTATAACCACTAAAGATAATTTCTTATTATGATTCTAGCCAAAATTTAACTTATAATTAAACAATGTCTTCATTAGTTCAGATTCAATAAAAATGCATTCAGATTTACATAGCAAAGGCGTATGCCTATCTTTAAGATAACATTAGTCTAGAAAATGTAAACTTCCGAGGGTTTAAAAAGGGCCATCAGAAACCAATACAACTCTATTAGAAAAATTAACTCAGTTGATGTTGGGTATAACAAGGAAATGTCATTCATCAGCCCCAAGGAGTTCAAATGTATCATAGTCTGACAACAGCACCTAGAACAGTGATATTGGCGCCATGGTACAACGGAGTCCGAGCTTCAACTAAAAGCATCTCATACTTCCTATAATCATCATCAGTGACATCCTCGAAGGTAGGCATTCCATCATCAACGGTAGGGTTATCCCCTACATATGCATTGTATCCAGCATGATACGGAAATGCATCATGCAACATCTCCATCACAGGACCCTCGTTAGAAGTGGAAGCCCCTCGATCCAATATCTGCATTCTGAGCTGGTCTGTTCTTCGATCGACCGGTTGCTCCCCATGTTTATCCCATACCGTGTAGCTAGCCAACATACCTCTTTCGCTCAAGTGCTTAAACATCTGCGGAACCGTAACCCCACGAGAGTTGCGACAATGACCACATGGACAATGAACATGTGACATCCCATTTGCTTTGTTATAGGCCCAAGCACAAAACAAAAAGATCCCCTCACTGTATTTTGGATGACCACGAGGAAGTAACATCCAACTCTTATCCGGAACCTCCATCTTCCTGTTTTATATAACAATCATCTTCATAGTCATATTCAGAATCTCCAACAAAATCACATCATCAATTATAAATTCCAATGTCAATTCCAATCTCCATTCCAATCTCAACCTAATTTCTATTCCAATCACAACCTAATTACAATCATAATCTCAATTACATTTAAAATGTCAATCTCAACCTAATCACAATCACAATCATCATTTCAATCTCATTTGAAATCTCAATCAACAAAAAAAAAACATATGATAACTTAAAAATAAACAATCTCAACGACAATCTCATTCAAAATCTCTCAACAAAAAATTACAATAAATAAACATCTCAATCACAATCTCAACACAATCACATTCTCAATCATAATTTCTCTAAACCATATGACAACTTTAAAAAAATCCAAAACATCAAAATCTCAATCACAATCTCCATTTCAATCTCATTTGAAATCTCAATTAATCAAACAAAAAACATTTCCATCACAGTTTCATTGAAAATATTCATTAAAATCTCTATTCTAATCTCAACCTAATTTATAAAACAAAATAAATAAATAAATAAACAATCTCAATGACAATCTCATTCAAAATTTCACAACACAAAATTACAATAAATAAACATTTGAATCATAATCTCAACCAAAATCACTATTTCAATCTCAATCTAGTTTATATAATAAAATACAAAACACAATCTCAACCCAATCCCATTCTCAATCATATATTCCAAAACAAACAAATAACCTAATATACGAAAAATCTCCAAAAAATACAATAAATATAACATTTTCACTTAATTACATAGATTAATAAACGAAAACTCCCCAAAAATTATAATAAATTAAATATATATATATTTACAAACCTCAACTTGACTTCCTTGGAGAACAAAATGGAGGGGTGAGGATGGAGATGGAGAAGTCGAAAATGTTGGGAAAAGTATCACTTTTCGTGTACAAGTATCCAATAGTTAATGTGGTTGTTCAAAATTTTCACTCAGGCAACGAACATTGGAATATATCCGTTGCCTCAACCAGTAACTTTAAATGTGGTAGGTAGGGTCCCTTTATTCAGGCAACGGACATAGTATCATTTTGTCGCCTGAATGAAACCCACTTTTTGGTCAACCTTTGTCATCTATTCAGGTGACCATTTCCACATTGTCCGTCGCCTGAGTACATTCAGGCAACGAATATTGCTACTATGTTCGTCACTTGAGTACTATGTACTTTTGGTCATATTTTGTCATATGCTCAGGTGACCACATACAACAATGTTCGTTGCCTGAGTGGATTCAGGCGACGAACATTGTTCTATGTTGGTCACCTCAATCCAATCCAATATAGGGGTTGCCTTGGGGTTGTATGGGGCAACGAATCCGACTTTGTACGTCGCCTGAAGCGGATTCTAGCAACGAACCTGCATATGTTCGTCGCCTGACATGCACCATGGCGTAGTGGATCTATGGGGGGCTTGGGGTGGCTGAAGCCCCCCTTAGCCCGTAAAAAAACGTAAAAAATAATTATTTTGGATTATTTTTGTATTTTTTTATACTAATTTTATGGATAAAAAAGTGTAAAAGGAGTAAGAAATTACAAAGACAACTTAGCCTAGTTGGTAAGGAGGTGTGCTTTTTATTTTTTATTTTTACAGTATGCAAACATTCGGAGCTATTACAAAGAATGTAAATACGCTTCGGGATCATCCTGACGGATAATGGTACAAAGATCCCTATTAAAAGAGATTGTAGATCTATCAATGATGCCCCTAGTGGCTATATAATCTGCAACTTTGTTAGCTTCTCTATAGATGTGTCTGTATTCGGCCGCTTCAAAGTCTGCTTCCATAATCTTGATTTCTTCTGTCTGACGCATAATTTCCCATCTGCTACCTTTTCCTTTAGTGAGAGTTCTCATCAGCTCTTGGTTATCTCTCTCTATGACAATCTTGCGTAATCCCAATCTTCGAGCTATCTTCATTCCTATATATCAGCTTCGAGCTAGTTGGTAAGGAGGTGTACTTATTACCTTGAGGTCATGGGTTCAAACCCTTTAGTCTCATTTTTTTTTAAATAATTTTTGTTTCTCTTAGTTTTCTTCTACTAAAAATGTATAATTAAATAACAAATTTAAAATTATCTCCCATATATTTAAATAAAAACATTGTTTCCTATATATATATATAAATATATAAAAATCTATTTTTTTTATAATGTTTGTTTTTCCTAAAAAAAATTGACTATTTAAATCACAAATTTAAGATATTTTCTAATATATTTATAAAAAAATTATTTTTCATACATACATATATATTCTAAAAAAAAACAATTTCTCCAATATATTTAAACAAAAATATTATGTCCTATATATATAAATATAAAAAATCTATTTTTTTATAATTTTTGTTTTTTCTACAAAAATTGACTATTTAAACCACAAATTTAAGATTTTTTTCTAATATATTTATAAAAAAACCCCCTTCGGAAAATTCCTAGATCCGCCACTGAGTATAATTCACTTTTATATCAGCATACATGTTTTCATATAAGTATTTATCAACATAATTCAATTGTATATCATTTATATATACGCAATTTCGATTGTATTTATCAGCATATCGTAGAATTTGTGCATTTATCAACATATATTTTCTAATAAATTCATTTGTCAGTATATCACCAATGAATGACACACACACACATACATATTCATTTGTCAGTATATTTCTTTGAAAGCATATGTCAAATTAATTGTCAGCATATATTAGAACACAATTATCAGCATACAGTTGCATTTATCAGCGCATATTTGCTGATAAATTCGTTTGTCAGCATATTATGTTCAATACAACTGCATTTATTAGCACATATTTGTTGATAAATCTATTTTCCGGTATATAGATTTGTATTTATAAGCATATGTATTTGTATTTATCAGCATATTTCTTTGTGTAATTTTTTTGTCAGTATACTGTTACGAGCATAAAAATTCATTTATGAGCATAAATTTGTTAAGCATATCAACAGAAAAATTTGCATTGGAGAATTCAAAAGGAGGACACCCAAAATTACACAGTAGTTAAAAGAGAGCAGGAAACAAGAGAACCATCTGCTGAAAAACCATAATCGATAGCTGACTAAGGATGATAGATAGCTAACAAATTAAAGATTACAGAGAGATGATAAGGAAAGATGAGAGCAAGTAGCTGAGAAGGGAGCATCTACTCACAACCATAAATTGATTTGTTCAGTAAGCATTATGTCTATTCATTTATCGGCACATTGCATATTTGAAAGAAATCAGCATATATAATTAAGACTAAACAACATACATTGTTTTGTCAATAGAACATATGTCTAACAAACATAAACTGATTTTTTCATTACAAATTAACATAAAGCGGCACCCGTAATAAGATGTTTTAAAATACAACAACCACAACCAGATGTTTTACAACAGATACTAAAATTTGAAGCTCCAATTCTCCTTCAAAATATCTAAACACATGAGTTCATGATAATGATACAATTTCTCTTGAGTAAAGCTATTGATATCGCCAGCAAACACATGAGCTTCAATCGCCTTGATAGTAAATATACCACAACAACACACGCACAATATATGAATAAAAAATAGGTAAGTGCATATACATATTGGCCACTATAACTAATAAAATCAACAAAAAGATACACTTTATTAAAAATATACACACGGTTTAATCATTTATAACATCAAGGATCCTTTCTATGGTGAATTCTGGTGTTCCTTTCAATTTTTTGTACATTGAAGTTTTCCATAAATGGTGAGGCAGCCATACAACTAAGCCCCATAAAGATTCTTTCAGCTTCTCATCGTCAACAACGTACTTCTTACAATCATAGACCATAACGTACTTCTTGCAGCGTGATTAAACCGGGTCTGCAGGCAGATCTCTCCTAAACTTCCGCAAGTGCATCCTATGTTGGATTACACCATTCGTATGTATTATATTTGCAGACGAATGGTGTAATCCAACATAGGAGAATGGTGTAATCCAACATAGGATGCACTTGCGGAAGTTTAGGAGAGATCTGCCTGCAGACCCTGGAGTCATTCACTATATATAGTTGGGAGGATTTTACTTTAAGTACAATCTCGGGTCCATATTTGAGATCGATAATGAATTAATCACAACTTTAATAGAGCACTAGAGACCCGAGCCTCCCACTTGAATGTTCGGAAAGCCACGATCACGCTGCAAGACGTTTCAGTTTTGTTTGGGCTTCGTGTTGATGGTCTTGAAGTGACTGGTACTGCATGTTACGATTGGCCGACAATTGATGGAACGTTGCTCGGACATACACCCCCAGTAAATCAGATTGGGGGATCGTCGGTGAAGGTGGCACTACGCCAACTACTTGCACCTTTACTAGTAGATGATGCTGACGATCATGCAATTCAGTGTCAGATGAGGGCGTACATGCTGTTGTTACTAATGGTTGGTGTGACATTCGTAGATAATAGTGGCGGTCAAGTTCAATTACTTTACCTCCCACTGCTAACATATTTGGAGCCTACTAGCCATTACAATTGGGGAAATGCCACACTTGTTTTCCTATATCGCTATCTTTGTAGAGCTATGGACCGAGAGAAGACTGAGTTTGTCGAACCCATGATCTTACTACAGATATGGTATGCACTATGGTTTTCGTTTTTGTACCACAAATTCTTAAAAGTAGTTAACTCATCATTTATATGCAATTACTAGTTGTGGGCATGAGAGTGCATCACTCCATTGGTAGGCCACAATCCCTTTCCATGGACGTTGGTGACGAACATAATGCACTTCGACGAGCTAGAAGGCAAGAGACTTGGAAGAAGAAAGGTCATGGGTCACAACTTCTTGCACTGGGTGTGCAGTTTGAAGATGGGGAGGATTTCATTAGCGATGAGGTGGTTGCATGGGAAGTACTCGTATGGAACCATCCCGAAGACGCTTATGTGTTATCGAGATGCATTTGTGAAGAAATAAAATGTAAATGTTGTTGCTACTATAAGCAACAATCAAACCAAAACTTCAGCAATAAACACTAAGAAAATAATGCATTTAGGCACACTATTTCATTGATCAAAATAGAAGGGATGAACCCCTTACGACAGCTGTAAAGCTTATTGTTCTCAATCCCCAAAACCCTACAAATAAGAGCTGCGCATTCTCTGCTTATATAGCAAGAGAATCATGTGTTCGGCTGGTGCCAAATGGCTTATTACATAAGGGCAAAAACAAGGATGAAATAACCAAAATGTCATAATGAGAAAAAGACAAAACTCATAAATGAAAGCTTAATGAAGCATAGATGAATGCTTGATGAAGCATTTGATGATGATCATAATCTTCACATCCCTTCTCAAGTTGTACTATGTTGGAATCCAACAAGGCCTAACTTGAGAGAGTGGAAATGATGTTGCTGAACTCCTAATGGATTTGTTAAGATGTTTGGTAACTGTATGCCAGTTATCACATGTTGAGGTTGTACAAAGCCTTCAATAAGATGATGTCTAATAAAGTGAAAATCTATCTTCAAGTGTTTTGTCCGTTCGTAAAAACTGGGTTCTCAACAATGTGTATTGCAGCCTTGTTGTCATAAAACAGAGGTACATGCAGAGCTGATTGTATCTTCAAAGCTTGTAAAATTCCATCAACCTAGATTAACTCACTAGTGGTCGCAGACATACTTCTGTATTCAGCTTCAACTAATGATTTAGACACAGTGGTCTATTTCTTTATCTTCCATGACACTAAAGATGTTCCAATGAACACACAATACCCCGTGAGGGATTTAGCACTAAATTGACAAGCTCCCCAATCTGCATCAGAGTAAGCTGAGATGGATAGATCACAAATAGTAGGATAATACAATCCTACAGCAACCGATCCTTTCAGATATCTTACAACATGCACATCTGCATCATAGTGAAGCTGCCTAGGTTCACTCATGAATTGACTCAGGTGTTGTACATCTTAAGTGATATCTGGCCTGGTTAAATTGAGAAATAACAATCTCCTAACAAGCCTTCTATAAACCTCAGAGTCCTCTAGAATATTTCTTGTATCAGTGGAAAGTTTAAGTCATCTAGGAAGAGGAAAAGAAGCAGGTGTGCACTCTAGCGTCTTGCAATCATCTAATATGTCTAAGACATATTTTCTTTGATGAAGATGATTCTCAGAACTGACTCTAAGGATTTCCATGCCCAAGAAATACCTGGCCAAGGCCCGGTCTTTGATAGTAAACTTCTCATGTAGGGAACTCTTTGTCAAAGCAATATTCATTATCCCCTGTGAGCAAAACATCATCAACATAAACTAGTGCCACTGCCATCCCCGAGGGTCTGATTCTAACAAACAAAGAATAATCATCAAGACTTTTTTGATATCCTAGGATGATCAGGAATTCGCACAATTCAGCATTCCATTGCCTAGAGGCTTGTTTAAGCCCATAAATGGATTTTTTTAATTTGCATACCAGATTTGGTTTCTTCAAACTGTATCCTTCAGACGGTGTCATATAAACCTCTTCATCTAAGAATCCATGTAAAAAAGCATTATTTACGTCTAACTGATGCAAGGGTCAGCTCTTTGCAGTAGCCACAACTAAGAGTGGTCTCACTGTGCTGAATTTTTCAACTGGAGAGAAACTGTGCTTGTAGTCTTTCCCTTTAATCTGGTTATAGCCTTTTGCAACTAATCTTGATTTAAATCTTTCCACTAATCCATCTGGCTTATACTTTATTTTATAAACCCATTCGCTTCATATTGCCTTCTTTCATGAGGCAATTATGTGAGCTCCCATGTATGGTTATTTTCTAGAGCCTCTAGCTCATGCTTCATTGCATCCACCCAATGAATGTCTACTATGGCTTGCTTGTAATGGGATGGCTCATATATCATAACCATATTGGCAAAAGATGTGACAAATGATCCATCCATGACAGCAGGATTATCAAAGCATGTAGCTAGGAAGCTTTGTGAAATGGAGTCACCTCTTCCACGAATATGACTCACATAGTCTTGAAATCCTCTAGGTTGCACAATATGTCTAGAACATCTCCTCAAGGGAGGAAATATAGCTTCATCATTCAAAATTTCATGTGAAACTATTGGCAATGACCCAGATCTGTAAGTGCTTTATGTGTCCGCTATAATTGAAGGTAACACCTCAACAGGTGCAGTTGATTCATAAGATCCCTGACTTGCTGGAATGGATTGCAACTAATGAGAGTCCTGACTGATCATAGGAGAATAAAGTTGCTCATTAGAATGATCATATGAGTTGTCTGCTGGATTAACAAGAGTTGATACATTTGCTGGTGTTACAGATTCCTCTCTAACGTCTTCTGAGTGTTCTTTAAATGGGAACACATTCTCAAAGAAAGTCACATCCTTGATGTGAAATGTAACCTTGGATTCAAGATCCCATAGCTTGTAAGTTTTCTGCCCATGAGGGTAACTTAGAAGGATGCACTTCATTCCTCTAGCATGCATTTTGTCTTTATCCTTATGAGCAACAGGAGCATAGCACAGACATCCTATGATCTTCAATTCATCATAAGTGGCAGGTTTTCCAAATAACATCTCAAAGGGTGATTTCCAGCTTAGAATTTCAGTAGGCAGCTTGTTGATAATATGTGTAGCAGACAACACACATTCTCCCCAAAATTTCAGAGGCAATCCTGCATGAACTCTCAATGCCCTGACTGTCTCTATTAAATGTTTGTGCTTTCTTTCAACTCTCCCATTCTGCTGAGGAGTATAAGGAACACTTCTATGATGCAAAATTCCCAAGGTTGCAAAGAACTCTTGACACTAATTTGATGTGAATTCACCCCATTATCTGTCCTTATGCATTTTATCACACATCTAAACCATGCCTTTGCATAAGCCATAAAATCATATATAGTTTTAAACACCTACAATCTAGACTTGAGCAAAAAAGTCCAGGTTACCCTTGTGCAATCATCTAACACAGTTAAGAAGTATTGAAAACCATTGTAAGTAGGCACACTGTAAGGACCCCAAACATCCATGTGCACTAGATCAAAAGGCTTTGCTGCTCTAACATTACTTCTTTCAAAAGGAAGTCTGTGATGCTTACATAAAGCACATGTCTCACAGTGAAACTGATCAAAATCAAACTGAGTAACTTGATCTATATGTCTTATTTTGGAAACTGAAGTATGCCCAAGTCTTGCATGATTCAACTCTAGATTACTACTAGCTTTATTACAAAAGATGGAAGATATTTGCTTCATTTCATCACTTCTCTCCATCTCATTCAAGCTCTTAGCTTGATCTGAGGTCCACACTTTGTACAACCTATGTTTTCTTCTCCCTGACAGCAACACCCTTCTAGTTCCAGGGTCCTAAATGTAACAAGATGTTTGAGTAAAAATTGCTATTAGTTCATTATCATCTAGAAATTTTTCAACTGACAAAAGACAATGCTTAAAGTCTGGCACTAATAGAACATCCTTTAATGCCACTTTATATATATGTAAATTGCAATTCTCCCATCTCTTTGACTGTTTTGATAGTTCTATCCGGCAAACCAATGTGAGCAAATTTGCTTAGCTGCATGTTGTTAAACACACAAGAGTCATATGACATCATATGATCGGTTGCCCTTGTGTCAATGATCCACTCAACACTTGAGCCTGTGGGCTGATCAAAAATATCAATGGAAGATGAAATTTTACCTGTAAAGTTGACATAAGAATTTTCATAGCTGTTTTTTTGTGTCATCTTCTTCATGACCTCTTGATACACTGCATTGACTATAGCTGTATCTATCTGGTTGTTTGTTCCTGCTTTCTTCCCTTCATTATGAAGGGGATTGTTCATCATTCTAGCATTCATAGACCCTGCAGCGTTAGCTGACCCTCTGCTAGGTGCATTATCTTTCTGCCCTGCCCTTAATTCCTTGTACCAATCAAGAATTCCATGAAGTTTGAAGCAAGTATCAGCTCCATGCCCTTTGTAACCACAATGTGAGCACTTCATCTCACTCTTGAGTCTCTTGATCTCTTTCTAATCTTTCTTAGGCTGCTGATTAGCCCCTGCATTTGACCCATGGAAATTGAACTTTACCTTGCTCACAACAAAGACATTAGCATCAGACATAGCAGATTGAGTGGAACCTGAAGCAGATGTTCCTCCCTCAACCTGTTTCAAAATATAATAAGCTTTAGCCACTTTAGGCAGGGGATCCTGAGCAAGAATATGATTTCTAGTGGCCTCAGAGCCATTATTCAAGCAAGCAAGCAGCTGCATCAATATGTTCTTGGACTCTATCTCATTGAATTTTTTGACCTATTCACATCTGCACCGTGTCATCACCCTACATGTACATTCAGGCATCTTCTCAAGCACTTGCAATTCATCCCAATACCTCTTCAAGGTATTGTATACATCTCCTAGGCTCATGCTTCCTTGAGAGACATTATTGAGCTTCTTCTTGAGCTAAAAGATCTGAGGTGCATTGTTCTGACTGTACCTCTCAACCACCTCATCCCAAAGTTGTTTAACCGATACCACAAACATTAAACTCTATGCTATTCCTTTACTCACAGAGTTCAACATCCAGCATCTAACCATAAAATCTGCTCAAACCCATCTCTGAAAATCTAAAGAAGTTTCCTCAGGTCTCCCACATGTCCCATTCACAAACCCCAGTTTACATTTAGCACCTAAAGTCATGGTTACTCCCCTACTCCAAGTAACAAAATTGGAACCAAAGGGAATAGCCACCAGTTGGGCTCTAGGATGATCTGAGTTAGTGAGATAGAGAGGATCACTGTGATTACCTTGGTTACTTCCTTCAGCTCCTCCATTGTTGTTGTTGTTGCCACTGAACATCTTCTTGCTACGAGAGACTTTACTTTGAGTTGTAAATCTTCACCTTTTGCTCTGATACCATTTGTGAAGAAATCAAACGTAAATGTTGCTGCTATTGTAAGCAGCAATTAAAACAAAAACTTCAGCAATAAACACTAAGACAAAAGTGCATTTAGGCACACTATTTCATTGATCAAAATAGAATGGATGAACCCCTGACGGCAGCTGTAAAGCTGATTGTTCTCAATCCCCAAAACCCTACAAATGAGAGCTGCACATTCTATGCTTATATAGCAACATATCATGTGTCCAGGTGCCAAATGGCTTATTACATAAGGGCAAAAACAAGGATGAAATAACCAAAATGCCATAATGAGAAAAAGACAAAACTTATAAATGAAAGCTCAAATATGAAAGCTTAATGAAGCATAGATGAATGCTTGATGAAGCATTTGATGATGATCATAATCTTCATAGCATTCGATCGACAAACCCCGACCCCAGATCTCAGGTTAGAAATTTGTTCTCCCACTTCAGTAACACGAACATAGTAACTGTTAAATCTCCCGTAATCACATGCATTGCTTTACACTATCGTTTGTGTGAGAGTCGTATACTAGCGACATATTAGCTCGATCACAGTATCATATTGTTTCATTATATATATATATATATATATATATATATATATATATGAGGAAGGATTATTTGTAAACACTCCTTATTATACAATTTGTGAACAAATCTAGACCTTTAAATTGAGTGAAATGAATGGTGGAGATTTAATCCCCATTTTTAATTTTCTTTTTAAAAAAAACGTGGGACCCACTATAATACCCCCCACCCTCATCCCTTGTGCGTGTGTTGCAAACACAAACCTAAAGGCTAAAGCGGTTTTCTTCAATCAACCGAATCCGAAAGAGGAGTAGTGTGGGCCCCACCAATTATTATTTTTATTTATTTATTGCAAGGCACAAAATAAAAAATAAGCATAAGTTTAATTAAGTTGGTAATTAAAAAAACAGCATAAAGTTAATTACGCGGATAATAAAAAAAACGCATAAAGTTAAAAATTTCAACCGAAACACAAATAAATAATTCTTCCTATATCGATGAATAATTCCTCTTATATCGACTTTTATTATTTTGTTATTTTTATGAACAATTCGTCCTCTATTAACGAATAATTCATCACATTTTGACGAATAATTTCATTTATTAAAAGAACAATTCGTCCTTTATGGAAAAGTAAATACTAACTATAATTGGTAATATACAAAACAAATGCTCATGTGTTTTTACCGAATAATATTTTCTTTTTAAATGAATAATATACAAATTAACCCTTCAAATTATTCTTGTTAAATATGAATACTCTTTGAAACCGAATATGTATAAAAATAAAAAATTATTCGACGAGATTACAAAGAGTAGTCATATTTATTAGAAAGAATTTGATGGGTTTATTTGTAAATTATTCGGTCAAATTACAAAAACTATTTGTTTTTGTCAATATTCATTGCTTGATCTCGACTACTTAAATGGAAATTACATTTAATTAAATGGAAATATATTGTTTCAGACCCACTAAATCAATTCTAATTTTTTTAAAAAAATTGTAAACGTTGATACGATGTTAATGCACCAACAAAAATTTATTTCACCCATCCAAATTATTCATATCAAAATATCGTTAATTTCTATAAATAATTTCTCATAAATAGATGAATAGCTGTATAATTTGGATAAATAACTAATGTTTTCCCATTAAATCACTCATTACTCAGCCATAAATACAAATATTGTTACTAAAACTTTCGCTAATTTCTACTAATAATTCCTCATAGATTGATGAATAATTTCAGAATTTGGATGAATAATTCATGTTTTCACATTAAACCACACATTAATTAATCATAAATATGAATACTGTTACTGAAAATTTCATTAATTTCTATGAATAATTCATCATCAATCGATGAATAATTGTAGAATTTGGATGAATAACTCGTGTTTTTCCATTAAATCACACATCACTCAACCATAAATATAAATATTGTTATTTAAATTTCATTAATTTCTATGAATAAGTCATTATCAATCGATGAATAATTGCATAATTTGAATGACTAACTTATTATTTCCCATTAAATAGAATTACAGTGGGTAGAAATATAAATATATACAATGTATATGAATAATTCTTCATATTTATATGAATAATTCCTCATCTTTTTTATAAAAGATAAAAAACAATAAAGACATAAAAAGAAAGCAAGCAAAAACCAAAAAAAAAAACATTAAAAAAAAAAAACAAAAACGTTCGGCGGTTTTTAGTGGAATGGGGGTGGGGTTGAATAATTCATGTGCGCGTGAATTAGGATTTGGGGTGGGGCCCGGTTATTTTTTTATTTAAAAAAATTAAAATCATTATTAATCTAGTCCATTGATTTCTCCTTATTTAATGGTTGAGATTTGTTCACAACTTACACCGTAAACCTTGTTTACACCGGAACCATCCTCATATATATATATATATATATAGAGGATGGATCAAATGTTAACAACCCTTAACATGTTAAATGTTAACAAATCTGGGTCGTTGATTGAGGCAAAATAGATGGCCAAGATTAATCCAATTTATTGACTTAATTGTAAATTAAATAAAAAATAAGAACACCAACCCTCAAATAATAGCGCGTGATCTCCATCAAAACCCTAACCAGTGTTATTAATCCCAAAGAAATGAGAGAGAGAGAGAGAGAGTCAATCAAGTGAGGAAGGGAGGCGATCCAGCGGACGGCAAAGGCGGAGTTGCGACGGAGGTGCAGTCGAGGCGATCCAACAGACGAAGGCGATCGGAGTTGCGGTGGAAGCGATCGACCTTTCTCCTCTCTTGAAGATGCATGTGAAGAATCCTCGCGATTTAAATCTGAAATCATTTCATAAATCTTCATCTTCTTCTTCTCGACATGATTCGAGTTGGTGTTGGTGGAGATCCGGTGGCAGGAATTGGAATTCCGGGAACGACCAAAGGCTTCAGTAACTATATGCGGGGGCGACCACATCAGTGGGCGGCGGCGGCGACAATTTAGAGGATAGGTCGAAGGGCTTCCTCGGCGGCGACCACATCAGTGCTGGAAAAGTGCTCCGGTACATATCTGGTGAGTAGTTATTCCGAGTCCATTACTCTGTATGGAATTGAACATCTCATTGCAGGATTTCACCTATGAATTGTAAAGGCTCGGATTTTTCAATCATAATTTTCGGAAAAAGAAATTTAAAAGTGAATTTAAATCGGGTCATTTAAAATCTCTTAAAATGAATTCCGGTATGATTTTAACGGATTTTTTTCGACGGATCTCAATTCCGCTACTTTGACTTGAGATTTTGGAATATGAGCGAGATTTTATCGGATTAATTAATTCGATTTTGAAAATTCAATTTGAAATTTCGAGTTGAAATGATGTCGAGAGAGAGGGTTCTAAGTTTTATATATCGGGTATTTTAAATATAGGTTTTGGCACCATTTTGTGTGTCTCATCCCTCTCTCCCTTTTGATGAGCAACAATAGTAGGTTAGGCTAGTAGCCCTTCTCTTTGCTGTTTGACCAAGATGTTCACACATAACAACTCATCCCTAATTTCTTTTTTTTTTGTTGTTTTTGTTCCAAATCTGTTCCAACACAGCTCACCTTCTTGTCTTCTTCCCCTTGTTGACTGATTCCCTTGCTGCAGTCTCCCCTCCCACGTCTATGCAGTTTTCCACTCCCTCTCCTCTTCATTTTATTTTCAAGGAAACCCACTCTCCATCTCCACTCCCTCTCTTTTCTTTCCAAGCAGCTCCACCACAAACACTCGGAACCTCCCCTGCTCTCCTCCCTGTTCGTTGTTCGCACAAACCAGCAAGGCCGAGCCCTGCAACCCCCACTCCGTCTCGCCAGTCGAAGCAGCCAGCACCCCCTCCGCGGGAAGACCAGCCCATCTGAGCCAGGAGCCTCCTCGGAATCGCTGGAACCGCCGGCGCCGCCATTCCTCTCCTCTTCTCCTGTTTCCTTCTGAAAAACGCCGGTAAGAGTTCCCTTCCTCTTTCTCCCTCAAAAAAACTCAAAGGTTCCACCTTTCTTGACCGAATGTTCGACCCAGGTCTGAGAAACCTCCCCCGAGACTCCGGCGAGCCCCAATCGAGCATCGACGAAGTCAAATCGAGCCCAGGACGGAGCTTTTCCGGCGAGATCGAAACCCCTCGGTGAGAACCCCTTTCTCTCTTTTCCTTGATTGATTCTGTGTCCATTGGTGTCGAGATTGGTCGGGCTGAAGCTAGAGAGGGCTCCGGCGAATCTCGTCTTTCCTTCTCTTCGATTCAACAGAGCGTTGGTGAGGATGAGTGAATAGTGTTCTAATTTGGGGTTCGGTTTTGTTCTTTAATTGGGTCCGGTCCAATGTTTTAGTAAAAGGAGAAAACCGGTTCAATTTTTATTAAAGAGAATTGGGTTCTGACTTGTTGGATCCGAATTTGAGAGAAGGGTTGGGCCTGTCCAATTTGGGCTTGTGGGATCCGGTTTCCCTTAATGGATTTTGGGCTTATTTTGATTAAAATGTGTTAAAATGTAATAAAATGAATGTCATGTTTTAAGACTTACTTATATATATAAGTATTTTACGAAAATATTAAATAAATGGGATAATATACTATATTATATTATTATTGAGATTTAAAATTTAATCTTATTGGACTTGAATTTTAATAGGAGATAAATTTAGAAAAAAGGGTTTTAAGGTTGAGAATTGTTTCGATGAATGGAGAATTGATTTAATAAAACTAAAAAGAGGATTTTGGAAATATACTAACCTTGTCGGTTTGTCTTGAAATAATAATAATAAAATAAGTTGATAAAAGGGTAATGTTTTATAAATGGATTTTCTGGGTGATTTGAGAAAGAGTTTTGAATGGTGATTTGATCTAACTTGAGATTTTAAAAGAGTTTTTGGAAATCTTAGGATAATGACTTACCTTGCCTAACTTGACGAATAAATTTGATGACTTGTGTGATATTATATGCTTTAAGTAACATTAGGAGTAGACTTATTTATATTACTTATATATATGTGTTAGGTGATCATCTGTGACATCTTGGCTTCCTGTATACCTAGTTGTTGCCTTTTGTTGTTCTGCACTTCCAGGTGAGTTCCTATATGAGCTCACTCAGATTCGAAAAAGAGATCTCCCTGCTTGTAGCCATGTGCATACTAGGTGCTTGCATTCATAATAAAGCATGTCATGTAGTATCCTGCTAGGATTGCACTCATGATTGAGCATTCGTCTACTCTTTGCTTTTGTAAAAAGAACGGCCGTTATCTGTGAAGTAACTAGAGTCATTGCTAGGGTTATAGGACGACCTAGTCCCATCGGGTCCCGTCCTGAGTCAATCGAGTCATGAACTTCCTTATATTATGAGATGCCTGCGGGCTTTATTGTGGATACGGGTTGAGCATGCGTGCCACCCGATGATAATGGAATGCATTCACGAGCTGGCCAGTCTCCGCCCTATCGGAAGGGGGTGGAGGTAGGAGAGGGATATACCACTTGGTATTCGGTGCTAAGGCCTTATTATATTTACGCACTTGATCTTAGGGGCATGTTAGTGTGTTAACATTCCGCCTTGCATCTAGAAGCATCTTTATCAGGACTAGCGTGTGTATGTGTCTGCTTGTTTGGGACTATATTGCGTAGGGCTTCGATCTGACACCGCCCCGCATACATTTTTTTTAGGTTTGTTTTGCAGCATTATTGTTCTCTGCTTATGTGACGTGGGAACTCTCTTGGGCGATTGCAAAGAAATGGTCTAACCTTAGATTTCGATAAATACACTTATTGATTTTGTTTTGACCCGGCTCAGCCGTAGCACCCTCTTGTATTGCACCTTGATTCTACTATGTGCATGACTGTTGGTTTTCTACGCTTAAACTTATGACAGGTACAGGGGACTTCCCCGGGGATTCCAACGATCCCTTCGAATTTTGGGTATGAAATCCCCCTTCAAAATGTTAGAATAGAATTTCAAACCTTCAACCTGTACTCGGGGCGCAAGATCCTAACGAGGGGTTTTATCCCTCAAAACGTAACTCGGGAATCATAATCCCTTTTTTTTTTCTTTCCTCTCTTGTTCATTTAGATGTTGATTTCTGTCATGATGTAAATCTGGAAACCAAATTATAGGTTGCGAAGGACAAAGAGATGTTCTTTGTTCCACCTGCAATGCAAATCAAGAACCTGGTTATTATAAAGAAAATCAGATGTCTCCATGCCCTGCTTCACGGAAGAGGGCTAATTGCTCACAGGTAGAGCCGGCAAAATCTGACCCGACCCGAGAAACCCGACCGACCGATCCGAACCGAAACCCGACCGAACTCGAAAATTTAGCGTTATGCATAACCCGAACCCGAAACCGAGCCCGACCGACTTTGAACCGAAACCCGAAATGACCCGAATACAGACAAACCCGACTCAACCCGGATCCGACTCAAATAAGACCTGACCCGAATTCCAACCCGACCCGAATTCCAACCCGACCCGAATTCCAACCCGACCCGACGCCCAACCCGACCCGACTCCCAACTGACCCGAGTCCCAACCCGACCAGAGTCCCAACCGACCCGACCCCAACTCGACTCAAATATCCTTGAATATATATATATATATATATATATATATATATCTATTATACATTTATACTATATTTTTTTTTATTGTAATCCATTATCGAACTATTGATAGTTAATGCTATTTCTAAACAAAATAAAAATTGCATTGATCAAAGTGAAAACTTAAAACCATTAGATAAAGGGTAAGATCCCACCTTATGGATGAATTTTCTTTTAAATGAAGTTACTATGTTGAATATTAGATAAATATTATGTTAAATCATAAAAAATACCCATAAAGATGTAAAATTTTAAAAATAAACTAAATATAATATAGATAAAGGGTAAATATTAGAAATTTCTTATAATAGACATTTTATAGGATCGTTATAATCGCAATAAAGGACCGGGATCATTTTTCCATTTTTAGATTGTAGGATCGAATCGAGAGTTTAACAACATTGAGTTTACGAGCCAATGAGTAGATTATTTGTTCAATCATATTTAATTTTACTAAAATGCTTTTTGAAATCCATAAATAACATGAATTACATATTCAATTTAATAAAATTGATTACCCAAAAGCAATGTTCTAACTTCTAAATATCGCTTATCGGGGTCGTATTATATTTATACTTCAAAATTTAAAAATAAAAATGAAAAATTAATATTTAAATTGTAAAATTACCCATAAACTTGATAAAATAAAAAGTTTAAATTTTGATCCGATATACCTAATACCTATATGATATATGGCTATATGGTAAATTGGTAACGGACTAACGGATTCTAAATATCTCCGATATATCGGGGACCGACCCGAGTACCGACCCGAAACCCGAACGAGACCGGCCCGATTCTGACCGAAAATCCGAATGGGTCCAACCCGATTCTGACCGAAATCCGACCAATCTGAATTTCATTTTGACCGAATCCGACCCGACCCGACCCGATCAAGTCCGACACAGAAATTTTGACCGAATTGACCCGACTCATCAGTGACCCGACCCGAATGCGATCGACCCGAACCCGACCGGATAACCCGAATTGCCAGCTCTACTCACAGGGATGGATGTGACAGTGTGACACCATGTAAGGCTTTCATGGTTTAATTTTCTTTTATGTTATTTTTCTTACACAAGATCAAGCTTAATGGCAACTCGTCAACTGATGGTCATTTACAACATATGCAGATGTACAAAATGCAGTGGGAGGGGAAAATTCCTTTCTTGACTTGATCCTCAAGCAGTTTACGAAGGGCTTCCTCGGTTACGAAAAGGCTCTTATGTATTTATAGAATATTTGGCAAATTTATACGGAGTAGTAATTATTCAGTGATAATCAGGAATTATCCATATATATGCGGCAATTAGAGGTAGGTTTCTTGGAATTCAGGTTCATGAATTTATCGATTATTCGACAAGTTTAGAGTTCCTATTCGTTGATAATCAGAAATTATTCATATGTATAGGGGAAATTAGACGTAGGTTTGTTGAAATTCAAAATCTTTCTAAAATTGTGTATGAATTTATCGACTATTCGGCAAGTTCAGGGTCACTATTCATTTATAATAAGGAATTATTCATTTGTAAGTGGTTAAATAGATGTTGGTTTCTTAAATTTCAAACTCTGTTTAAAATTAGCAATGAATTTATCAAATATTCGGCAAATTCAGAGTCATTATTCATTGATAATGTGAAATTATTCGGTAATTTGTTCGTTATTATTCGATACATTGTGTATGAATTTATCGACTATTCGGCAAATTTAAAGTCACTATTCGTTTATAATAAGAAATTATTCATTTGTAGGAAATGAATTATTTATTTATAGGTGGTTAATTAGATGTGGGTTTCTTGAAATTCAAACTCTGTTTAAAATTAGCAATGAATGTATTAAATATTCGGCAAATTCAGAGTCATTATTCATTGATAATATGGAATTATTCGGTAATTTGTTCGTTATTATTTGATAAATTGTGTATGAATTTATCGACTATTCGGCAAGTTCAGAGTCACTATTCGTTTATAATAAGAAATTATTCATTTGTAGGTGATTAATTAGATGTAGATTTCTTGAAATTCAAACTCTGTTTAAAATTAGTAATGAATTTATCGAATATTCGGCAAATTCAGAGTCATTATTCATTGATAATATGAAATTATTCGGTTATTTGTTTGTTATTATTCATCGAACACACAATGCAAGCAAAATCTCATTCTCACTAAAAAAAAACGCTACCTCAAAAAAAAAAGCAACACACGCGCTTTGCTTTAGCAAGTTGCCTATAAAAGTAGTAGGACCTACTGTTTTTTTTTAAATAAAAAGGGAAAGACTTAATTAATCTCACCCATCCATTTCTAATCAATCAACGGCCTATATTTGTTAACACAAAACACAATAAGGGGTGTGTACACCTGACCCAACCTCTATATATATATACATATATATATATTTCAATACTTCCTTGCCACACAAGCATCCTCCTCTTCATCCTTGCTGCTGTAAATTGATCGTTTTTTTGCTTATCTGCAATAAACGATCGATATGTTGCTCAATCAATCAATATATTACTGAATTGCTTCAACTACGTAAGCATATCGACAAAGTAAGCATTATCGCTAGTCTTTTCCTGTAATTTTGGACTATTCTTCAGCAATGTTCTTCGAACTTTTGATATACTATTGATTCATTACAGATCTGATGTGATCGTTGAAACTAACAGATTTTCGGTTTGCTGAAACACGGATTTTCGATTTTTCTGCTACAAGTAACGTTGCAACAGATCTGTTATGATCGTTTATATTGTTTCTGTTGTGATCGCTTATAGATCAATACTTTCTATCAATTGATTATAGTTCAATACTTTCTGTTGTGATATGTTGTGAAGGCGCAAAGTTTCTACGAAATTATTTTGATTTTTCACTACCAGATCTGCTGAAACTAACAGAATTTCGGTTTTTTTTATTGCTACTAAAAGTGTTTTTGCAGGTATGTGTTTCGATTTTCTATATAACATTAGCTTGTGGAATGAAACTATCGTTTTCGATTGCTGAAACTGTGGAATATTGATCTCATGTGGATTGCAGTTATCTGTTTTTGAATTGTTTCAACAACTCTGTTTTTTTGGTGCAATGTTCGTTTTTGCGGAAATGCATTCAAATTATATTTCAAGTACTTTAATATTGTCAAACAATGAATTGCAGGGGTAGGAATGTCATCAAACATTGTAACTGTTGTGTATGGGGGAAAGTGGAGAGTTGCTAAAACAGGATTACTGTTCGATGGAAACACTACTTCAAAAGCTTGTGCTAGAGGATTCAATCACTTTATTAACCTTGAGGGACAAGGTTTGCATCAGATTCAATGTTGATGAATCAGTTGAATTGGAATTCAGCCATTTGCACCCCTTCAAGACATTGAAAGCACCGCTTAAGGTAGATTCTGATGCTGATTTAAAAGAATTCTTGTTGTTGAGTAAGCTGGATGGGGTGAATTTTCCTGTAGAGTTGTGTGTCATAAACACCTTGCCATTGGATATTGTTGTCCATGAATTTCAATTTCGCAAAGATGCTTCTGCCATAAACACACTTACTACTGAAACTGATGAGAGATATAGCAGCAATATGGATATAATAGAAAATATCTTTATTTTTGATGAGATTCAGGATGTGCCACAAGACGATATGGATGCTGAAAGATTTTCATATTCCTCTAATGCTGAAAACAGTGAATCATTTTCAGATAACTCCAATGATGGGTATTGGAATGAGCACTATGCCATGATGAAAAGAAAAGGGAACACAGTTGATGAAAGGGGTGCTGGAAGCTCTATCACGGACAGTATTGTCACCCGTGTCACTCAATGCCCAAAGGTTATGTATGTTGGAAAAACATTTGAATCTAGACAGGCAGTAAAGGATGGTCTATACATTATGTCTATGACAGACATATTTGGATTTGAGGTTAAAAAATCAACACCAAAATATTATAGAGCAGCATGCATAGACAGAAATTGTGATTGGAAATTGCATACAAAGAGAATTTCAGCTATTTGTCATGAGGTGATATTGTATAGAGATATACACACATGCACAAGATCTCAATTACTTATTGGAAGGCATGGAAGTCAGCATGAATAGCTCAAGTGAGAGAAAAATGGTCACCGGAATCAAATTTTGCTGCCTTGCCGTCATATTGTCACATTCTTATGGAGAAAAATCCAGGAACAGTAGCTCTCATTAAAACAGACAGTGTTGAAAGGTTCGAATACTTGTTCCTGTCTTATGGACAATCCATTAGAGCATTCCCCATCTTAAAAAAGGTATGTATATGTACATAATCATTTATAATTTAGCAAAATTATGATGATTTCAGCATTTAAATTGTTCCCGTCTTATTTGTAGGTTGTTGTAGTAGATGGCACATTCTTAACAGGGGAATATAAGGGTACATTGCTTGGAGCAGTTACCCAAGATGCAAAGATGAAATTATACCCGCTTGCTATTGGGATTGTTGACACAGAAAATAATGCATCTTGGGAGTGGTTTTTCCAGCAACTCAGTAAAGTTATACAACCTACAGATGATTTGGTGTTTGTTTCTGATAGGCATTCCAGCATTTCTAAGGCTATCAAAAAGATATACCCTAATGCTACCCATTGCGTATGCATGTGGCATTTGAAGCAGAACATCCAAGCAACTTTCAAGAAAAGGCATCTTGCAGACATGTTCCAACAGGCTGCTGAAACCTACACTGTTGGTGATTTTGCACACCAATTTGACCGTATAAAAGAAGAATGCCCAAGCCTAGCAATATATTTGATATCTGCGGGGATGGAGAGGTGGGCAAGAGCACATGCAAAGGGTAATCGGTATAACATGATGACATCCAACAACGCTGAAAGCTTAAACTCTGTTTTGAGTGGTAAAAAAAATTTGCCCATTATTGCACTGTTGGAATTTTTTAGAGATAAGTTCACAGAGTGGTCTCAAGAGAGAAGGAAGTCTGCAGCACTGAATACACAGAGAGTCGCCCCTGCAATAATAAAAATGATCCAGGAATTGCAAAAGGATGTCGATGCATACACTGTAAAGCACTTGAATGAGTCTGTCTTTGAGGTTACTGGAGAAGGTACGCGGACTGTTGTTGATCTTTCAGCAAAAAAATGCACCTGTAAGGTGTTTGACATTCAAAAATTCCCATGCATACATGCTCTGTCGGCAATAGTGTCTAAAAGGCTTGATGTGTCAGATTTTGTTGCTAGTTTCTACACAAATGAAGCTTGGATTTTAGCACATGCTAAAACCATATATCCAGTCCTCCCTGATGATGAAATAAACCTTCCTGAATATATTAAACAGATTAAATGTTACCCCTCCAATGTAAGGAAGAGATGTGGTCGACCTCCTTATAAAAGGAAACTTTCCAAGGGAGAGTTTGTGAGAAGAGCAAAATACAGTAAGGAATGGCTTCAAAGGGAGCACGGGAAGAATTCAAAAGCTCAACACCAGCTGGCTACAGAAAAAATATGATGATTTTAATTTTTAGTGTAAAACAGTTCAGTTTTACACTGTTTCAGCAATCTGATATGAATTTTATGAGATGCTTTGTGTTTTTTTTAATCAGTTGTACTCTGTGTCATTGCTTTACTATATCGTATTATTTTTAGTTTATTATGTTTACCATTTATTGCTATGCTTAAGCTTTGATCTAGACAATCCTCTCTGTTTCAGCATGAAAAATGTGCTGAAAACAACGTCCTGGCAGAAAATGCTGAAAACATAACTTGAACAACTATGGCACCTTAACAGACGCAATAAGTGCCCTCTTTGGAGATTATATTTCTGTGTTTCTCTAAAATATGGCAACTTAACATTGTATGTTGGTGTCAACTTGAACAGAATGCAGAAAACATAACTTGCTGAAACAAAATGCTGAAACAGGAAAACTGAACAATTTATATTATACCATTAACTAAATGTCTATTTAATAAGCTCAACACCAGATAGATACAGACAAATAATGATGATTTTGATTTTTGGTTAACTTATAAACTGTTTCAGCAAACAGATATGGTGAAGTATTTGTTGAAATACTTGCTGAAATATTTGCTGAAACAAACTTGCAGAAAACAATGCTGAACCAGGAATGCATACACAATTTACATTAAAACATTGGATAAAATGTCAATTCCACTGGCTTCAAAGAGTGCCACTGAAAACGCATCCAAAATGGTACAAAAGACCAACAGTTGTCCAGAATATCCCATGGAAATACATCTAAACCACAGCTAAATTAGAATGTCTTGAAATCCCTAAATATGATAGACGGTGTTACACACAAGATGCTATTAGCTAGAATTTAAAGCTCCATTTCTCTTGAATCAAGTCTGAGACCATAAGTTCTCGGTATCGAAAGATTCTTTCATTGGTAAACTTCCTGACATCTCCCCCAAACACCAGTGCCTCGATTGCTTTCAGTACAAAGACCCCACAAGATGCGCTGCAAAAAATGAAACAAAACATATTGATAACAAGCACAACAACATAATGCTTCTAAATGACTTGAAAAACATTGTAAATGTAGGTTTCCATACCCCGTTGTATTGTGCACTAGATCAGGGACCTTGTTAATGTGGAATGTAGACGGTTGAAAATTTGGGATCACACCAGCCTTATCCAAGTGAATTGGCAACCACTCAGCCATCGCGCGCAGATGATCAACAAGCTTTTCAGCAGACACAATGTAGTGGTTGAAGTCATATGCATTTATAACCTTTTCAGCAAGATTTATCTCCAATGCAATCCAGTGCTCATTGTTTATGTTGAATGGGGTGTAGACCATTTTTGCAGACTCCCAACTCTTGGGATAATCACTAGGATATAAGCCCAGGAAATAGCTAGCAGTGAATTGTTCAACAGAGGTTGTTTCTTCATAAGATGACGTGCATTCTGGAAGATATTTCTGATGAAAAATAGGATCCATCACGACAATGCCTTCAAATATGCTAGGATCCTCACTGACTCTCTTCCTCATGTGAACTAGTCCAGCTTCAAGGTGCTGAAACAGTAAACAGTGTAAGGTGCTGAATCATACTAACAGAAATACATACATAGTTACATTTACTCGAAAAGATGCTGAAAAGAAAAACAGTTTCAGCATACTTACATCTATATCAAGCCAACCATCCTTCCTAACAATGTTCCTAAAAAATGACTTCTCTTTTCTAGATCCCATTAAAAGTACTGAAAAATCCCTGCACATATTATTACAAGATTAAAAAATCAGGTCAGAATATATATATATATATATATATATATATATATATATATATATATATATATATATATATATATATATATATACATATATATATATATATATATATATATATATATATACATATATATATATATACATATATATACATATATATATATATATATATATATATATATATATATATATATATATATATATATATATATATATATATATATATATATATATATATATATATATATATATATATATATATATATATATATATTGATTGCTAGAGCACTCGAAAACACACATGAAAATTTAAAATGGACATACCTTGAGCTTTTAACACATTGGTACATGAAGTCATAATCAACCTTGTTGAGCAATGATTTTTTTTCAACATGCTTTGGGATCCTTACCTTTTCAGCAACAAACGGGCTCAACAGAAAACTACTTGCTTTTGGAAGACGCTTTGAACGCCTGAAGTCTTCAATTTCTTCCACACATTTAGGATCTTTGGAAATTGTATCCCACTGAGTGCATGGCTTCTTCACCAAGTTTTCATCATTACTTTCACCATCACTTAAATGTATTGTTTTTCCAGGGGGTGGGGTCATTAAGTCACCAGCAGCATCTTTGCTTGCAGCATCTTTTGTTGCATCAGCACCACCTTCAGCATCACCCATTTCAGCATCTTTGACTAGTTGGCCATGAGGTGATGCAGCTTCAGCATCAACCATTTCAACATCTTCTATTCCATCAGCTTTGGCTTCAGCATCTTCTGTTGCATTAACCTTGGTTTCAGCAACTTTACTTTCAGCAACTTTTGTTTCAGCAACTTCAGTTCCAGCAACTTTGACTTCAGGACCACCCACCACCTTCCTCAACCCAACAGAAATGCCATCATCTAAGCACTGTTCCCCACCCTTCAATTCAAAATCAGAGTCGCGCCCTAAGTCAACAGCATATACATGCCCTGAAGATGAATCTAATGACTTCTGCCCTTCAACAAGGGTAATAGGTATAACCTCATTCACAGATGCTGAAATATTTGTACCAATTGGTTGACCTAGAATCTCAGTAGGTACCTTTTCCCGAATTTCATCCAACACCTCATTCACAACCTTTGAAATCATTGGGTCACAAGTTGCAACATTTGATGACTGGGTCTTAAACTGCATTGACTCTTGCATTGTAAACTTATTTTCTAAGGAATCTACCTTCTTCAGCAGATCATCAACAACATCCACCAACTTTAAACATCCTGACGAACGTTCCTCAAGCATCTCCACCATCGCAGATAAATCAGAGACTCTTTGAGGCAACTCTTCAAACTTATCTAACCTCATCTGTATTTCTTTCAACCAACTAGGATGTCCCCCTTGTTTGCTGAAATCATCAGTCTGAGCACCACCCACATTCTTCCCCGCTCCTTCCAAGTGATCATCTCTGGCAACGTTCTCAGTGCCTTCATTGTTTATGTATTCATCAGTTTCAACATTCATTGCATCATCCCCTCCTTGAGCCACACCCCCCCGGGGACCCTCTGCTACTCTATCATTAGCATCATCATTCCCATCCTTAAATAACAAAGAATCCTTTGCAGGTGCAGCTTCGATCGGCGGCCTCAATCCAGTTTCAGCAACTCAATGAAAGGATGGACATGCAACTTCAATTGGCATAAACAAATCACTGGAATCTTCAGAAACAGATTTACCTCTCTTACAAAATACAAACCTAGGTTTCGCAATTGCATCTTCAACGGTTGGTGGTTTCTTTGCAACTGAAATTTTCTTACCCCTTGTCTTCTTTTTTTTAGTAGAACCAATTTCACAAGGAGATTTGGAGATGACATCAGCTTGTTTAGCTGAAACTAAACCAGCAGACCGACCTCTCCGCGTTCTGGTAGGTTTGCTTGTTTCAATCTTCTGTTTCTTCACCAATGACAGGGCTTTACTCGCAGACTTTCGCTTCTTCGAACCTGCAGCACCTCCACTTTCATTGCCACCTGACTCTTCATTGACTTCTTGTTGTTCTTCGCCTTGGGTTTCAGCAGAAGATATATCCAATGATAAATCACCATCTGCATAGCAATTGAACCGTCTCCAATATGTTCTTGTCCTAAGTCTCCAACAATCATACAACTTATCTGCCTCAGGTTGGGAAAATACAGGTTCAGTCATGTGATCAAGAATGGGGTGAGCAACTTCATCTTTAAAGACCATCCCTGGGGACCTTGCAAAACCCCCAAAAGTTGAGAACATGGGTGCCTACACAACCAACAATATCAACATACAATAAGATAACTGAAATTATAAAAATGAACTTAATAAAAAAAGAAGATTGTATGAAGATAGAGCTGAGACAAAAATAATACCACATCACCATCAAACAACTCTTGCGCTTCAATGTAAGTATGTCGTAACTTACACTCCCAACGAAGAGAATATGGATCGCCCACACGAACTTTGAAATCGCAAAGAAACTTATCAGAAATCACCGGGAAAGCCTCCAATATCCAAGCCTACAAATATAACCAAACAAGCAGATGCTGAAACATACAGATGCTGAAACACAAACATTGCTGAAACATAAATGCTGAAACAAACAGATGCTGAAACATATATGCATGAAGTTAATTACCTGAAAAGCATAAATGTATCCAAACAATTCATATGATGGTCTCGGATCAGATCGATCACAATCCAGAACCTTTTTTAAATACTTCACAACCAAAGAATAAGACAACCTCCCTCATGGATACAGTTCACATTTCGCTGGATTGCATACAAGAGCAGCATGATCTTTCTTAACACTTTTAGAATGCTTGAACAATAACATTTTCTCGATAATCAACAACTTTGCCATCTGAAGCTTCTTTGGAGACGATTTTCTACATCTTTTAAATGCCTCCAACAACTCATCGTAGGTACACTTTGAATGCTTCTGCCCAAGAAAATGAGACCATGCAAATTTCGCGGGCGGTTTAACTAAAGTATCTATGACAGGAAGCCCTGTAATTGCATGAAACTCTACCAAAGATAACCGAGCAACTAGACCATCAACCTTGAACCACAATTCATGCAGCTTATCACTCTTAATCAAACGAAGCCTCATTTGATGAATCAGCTGAAAATTAAGTTTCATCTTATCTCTTTGAACAAAAACCCATCCAAGCAGCTTCTCCTCAGCAACTCAAAATCAGATTCAGACAGATGTTTCTCTATAACATTACAGACATCTAAGGCGCAGTAAACATTGGATTTTGCACAAAATCTATCCTTTACAGGAATGCAATACTACAATCTCTGTTAAAAAGACACATTCATAAACATGAATAAACATAAAAACACACAAAAAGGGGGATAAGGTATGAAAAAAAAATATACTCACATCGAATTGACATTTATATTCTTGAAGATCAGTTGCAGAGGCATTATCATCTAAAAAACACACACAAAGAATACACAACAACAGTTTCAGCATGAATAACAACATCTGCTGAAATAGGTCTTTTACAGATTATGCTGAAATATGCATTTATGCTAAAATCAAAGAAAAAATACTAAATGCATGTATACATTTGATAGAAAAACACAACAAAGGCCTGGAAAAACATAAACACAAAACTTTAGAACAATAACAACACACCTCTGCTTGAAGGACCGGATGAACTGCTACCTTCAACTGAAGGAACCTTCTCAGAAGAGGTTTTCTTCACTGCAAATCAGACACATTAGATATCAAACACAGTAACAAGGGGGAAAAACGGCAAACATGCATAAAAGACATAAACACATAATACAAACCGTCATCTGCCGAATCGCTTCCAGTTTTACTGTCAACCGCGACAACATCGACTGCTTCCCTCTCATCGGAGTCCTTGTTCTCTGAAACTCGACAAAAATTGAAAAGAAATGTCGGTTTCAACTTCAAAACAAGTATAAAATTATAAACACAGATAACACACCGCCATTTGAAGGATCGCTTGAATGTTTATCGTCGATTGCAGCAACAGCAGGTCCCTCGATGTCGCCGGAGACTTTGTTCTCTGCCATTGGAACAGAATCGAAAAGGAACCGCCGGTTTCAACCGCAACAGTGGCTTCAAAGAAGATGGAGAGAAGAGAGCGAATCGTACGACGGACGCGATGAGAAGAACAGAGTGAGGAGAGAGAGAGCGGTTTACAGTATAAACCCTTATATATGGGAGGGCAATTTTGTCCAAAAAAATTTAGGTGGACAAAAGCCCAATTTGACGGAGTTGGGGGACAATAACTAAATTGGGAAGAAAATTTACGCCGAAGGCGCAAATTCTCTCTCTCTCTCTCTCTCTCTCTCTCTCTCTCTCTCTCTCTCTCTCTCTATATATATATATATATATATATATATATATATATATATATATATATATATATTAGCAAACTTTCATTGCATTTTTCAAACACCATGAATTGTATTTTCTATAGCGTTTATATGCCATGAAAATAAGGACAAAAGCACGATGTCGTCGGCTCTGACTGCGTTTGAGCATGATGTTTAAAAACATATATCATATGTTAAAGTTTTTATGATGTTTTTTCAAACATCGTAGAAGAATGTACTCCCTCCATCCAAAAATACATGGACTTTTACTATTCATGCACACTTTTTTAGGAGATAAAAACTATATAAAATATTAACTTTTTTATTAATTTTTTTTTATAATTATTCTAGAACATATGATAGAAAAGGATGAAAGGCGCCGTTATCGGCATTGATTTCATTGCCTTTAGGGTTTGTCATTACAAGGAATTTATAGGGAAACTGTAGCTAAGGATCTGTTGACATCTGGCATGATCCTTTCTATACAAAATATAGCCAATGATGAGCTAATTCTAGATGATTCTTAGGTGACAGCTGTAGGTGGAATGGCTGTGCTACTATCCTCCCTCGATCCATGCTGACGGAGGCAGAGAGTGGATCGCATGAGTAGATATCTTGGTGATGGCAGGGGCTTGGTGAGGAGATCGGCAAGCTGATCCTGGGATGATATGAATGAAACCTGAAGGGTCCCTGCTCGGACGCGTTCTCGAACAAAATGGTAATCCAAGGAGAGGTGTTTGATTCTGTGGTGAAGAACCGGATTGCTTGCTAGGTAGGTTGCTCCAATGTTGTCGCACCAAAGTACTGGGGCAGAGCATAGGGGCACCTGCAGCTCCGAGAGCAATGTCTGCAACCATAAGGTTTCGCAAGTGGCCTCAGCTAAGGCTCGATACTCTGCTTCTGTGGATGAATGGGAAACGGTGGGCTGTTTTCTCGATGACCAGGAGACAAGATTTGGGCCATGATATATACAATAGGCGCTCACAGAGCGTCGATCATCCTTAGCTCCTCCCCAGTCGGCATCAGAATAGGCAAAGAGTGTATGGTGGGGTGTCGCGGAGATATGGAATTGGAGATCAATGGTGGAATTCAAGTATCTGAGAATCCTTTTCACAGCCAACCAATGGACCTCGAGAGGATTATGCATATGTTGGCATACTCTGTTTATAGCAAAGGACACATCCGGTCGGGTGAACGCAAGGTATTGCAAACTCCCTACAATGCTGCGATAGAATGATGGGTCCTGGACTGGTGATGACGGGGCAGAAGGATCATAATTGGAGGCCATTGGTGTTGACACAGCTTTGGAATCTTTCACACCCGCACGATTTACCACATCTCGTATGTGCTTGGCCTGAGAGAGATGGAAGCCTGTGTGGTCTCTGGAAATTTCAATTCCAAGAAAAAAATGAGCAGCACCTAGGTCCTTGACAGGAAACTCATGAGATAGAGCTGCAATGAACTTAGATGAGAGGTTAACATCCGAAGCAATCACAAGTAAATCATCAACATACACTAATACAAAAACAGATTGGCGGCCTTGGCGATAGATGAAAAGGGAAGAGTCAGCTGAGGAGGGAAGGAAACCCATTGTGACAAGAGAGTCACTGAGTTTGGAAAACCATGCCCGAGGGGCTTGTTTGAGACCGTATAGAGACTTGTTGAGTTTACAAATGTAAGAGGGAAAGTTAGGATGTGTAAAACCTGGTGGCTGAGTTATGAAGACATCTTCATCCAGAGTCCCATGTAAGAAAGCATTTTGTATGTCCAGTTGATTGACGACCCACTGATTCATGGCAGCAAGTGATAGCAGAAGGCGTCTGGTAGATGGTTTGGCCAATGGGCTAAAAGTTTCATGGAAATCAATACCGTGGAGTTGGTGAAAGCCCTTCGCAACAAGGCGTGCTTTTCTCCTTTCTATTGTCCCGTCTGCCCGACGTTTAGTTTTGAAGACCCATTTCACCCCAAGGACGTTGGTTGATGCTAAGGGTGGAACAAGAGACCAGGTGTTGGTGTTGACAAGGGCCTCAAATTCGGAATTCATTGCCTGTCGCCATTCCGGGAACTTTGATGCTTGGGTATAACTGGTAGGTTCCTCTGGGATTAAAGTAGTGGATGAACAAGAGGGTTTTGAGGGCCATGGGATGGTGCCATCGGTCCTGATGAGGGGTTTTGAGATATTGGACTTTGATCTGGTGACAATTTGTGGAGATGGCGGTGGGGAATTAGGGATATCTGATGAAGAGGAAGTGGGTGTAGGCAAAATAGAGGTTGATGACGATGAATTAAGAGGAGGTGAGGGTATTTCTGGAGATAGAGGTGGGTTTGAAGTGTGGGCTGGTACAGTAGTGGGTTTATCAAAAGTAAATAGCGGGAGTGGAGCAAATTGGGCCGAGTCAGGGGATGATTTTTGTGGGGTTGGGCTAATCGATGCAAAGGGGAAAGACTCCTCATGAAATATGATGTCCCTGGACACATAAAATTTTTTGTTGGTCCAATCATAACAAATGTAGCCACAATTTGAGGAGCTATATCCCAAAAATATGGTAGGGGTGGATCTAAAGGCAAGTTTGTGAGAATTGTAGGGGCGTAGGTTTGGGAAACAAAGGCAACCAAAGACCCTCAAAAATTTGTAGTCGGGTGGTTTTTGAAACATAATCTCAAATGGTGATTTATGGGTAAGGATAGGGGTAGGGAGACGGTTTTGTATATACACGGATGCCTCGAAGGCATGATCCCAAAATGTGAGAGGGAGAGAGGCATTTTTTAGGAGAGTGAGGCCCATGTCAACAATACGGCGATGCCGGGATTCGATACTCCCATTTTGAGGGTGTGAATAGGGACAAGTGAGACGATGGTTAATCCCAAGCTCTTGAAAAAAGGGTTTTAAGGGTTTGAATTCGGTGCCATTATCGGTTTGGATAGATTTAACGGTGGTGGAGAAAAAGTTGTGAACAAGAATAATAAAATTTTTTATGAGTAATGGCACATCCGATTTGAGCTTAAAGGGAAATAACCAAACAAACTTAGTAAAATTATCAACAATGGAGACATAAAATCTGTTTGCATTGATAGAAGGGTAATGAGCAGGTCCCCACACATCGATAAATAGCAACTCTAATATTTTTGTGGATCTAGATGGGCTTAATTTATGTGGTAAAGCATGGGCCTTAGCCCAACTGCAGGGTTGACAAGAATGGCCAAGATGGGCCTTAGGGTTAGGCAACTGAAAACGCCGACAAACTAGGGAGAGAATTCGATCCGACGGGTGTCCCAAACGTTGATGCCACAGTGAAGATGATGAAGAGGAGGTGGTGAGATTGAGTGCCGGTGAGATCGTGGGTGTCGTCGACAAGACATACAAACCATTCTTAACGGGTCCGGTGAGAAGAAGCTCCTGATTCTGCGAATTCTTCAAGGCAAAATGATCTTTGTGAAATTCAAAATAGACATTATTGTCATCACAGAAACGTTGAACTGAAAGTAAGTTTTTGTTAAGAGCGGGAGTATGTAGAAGATCATTGAGAAGATATGTACGAGAAGAGAAGGTAAGAGAGGATGAACCGTGGTTATGGATGGGAATAGTCGAGCCATCGCCAAGAGAAACCTCATCTGTTCCTGCATAGGGTACGTTTGTGATCCTGAGATTGCTGAGATCGGGTGTGTAGTGATGAGTAGCTGCTGTGTCTGGGTACCAGGAAGTTGTCATGGTATGATTAGCTTGAAAGGAACGGGGTGGTGGAGCTTGGTAGGCCTGATCGAAGCGATGCCAACAGGAGAGCGCTTTGTGACCTTGCTTACCACACACCTGACAAACAGGCCTTGTGTCGGGGGCCCCGGTGAAAGTGGTGCCTCGACCACTTTGGTGATTCTGAAAACCTCCACGGGATGAAGGAGTGAATTGCCCTTGAGAGTTACCTCTGTCCGAAGGGGGAGCACCAGTCCTCCCTGAATTAGGACCTCCCCTGCCTCGACCTCTGCCTTTGGTGGAGGTAAAGTGAACCTCTGGTTGAGTGGTGGTTGTCTGATTGATGGAGGCAGGTGGGGGACCAAGTATGGACTGGGAATTTCGAGTCAAGCGAGACTCATGAGTCATCAGATGGTGCAAAACTTCATGGGAGGCAGGGAGAGAGGGAAGTGTTTGTAAAGATGTGACAACCGAGTCGTAATCAGTACCGAGGCCTGCCAGAAGATAGATGACAAACTCTTGATCGGAGATGGTTTGTCTGGCTGCAAGAATAGCATGGATAAGGGCTTTTGTTTTGTTGAAGTATTCAGATATTGGTTCAGGGCCCTTTTTGAGAGTTGCAAGTTGAAAACGAGTCTGAACAACTCGAGCACTGGATTGGGTGGAGTAGAGAGTATGGACACGAGTCCATAAGGCAGCAGCCGTGTAGCAATCGAGACACTGGACCAGTACGGCTTCTGTGAGAGAGGAGCTGAGGAGAGCCACAACGAGCTGATCTTTGGCATTCCATTCCTGAAACTCAGCACTCTGTCTATCTGCAGGAGGTGGTTTTGAGCCATCAGCATACGAGAATAAGCCCTGAGAAACAAGGTAGGGCTGAACCTGGTGTTTCCAGGCCGGAAAGTTATCGGCAGTGAGCTTGATAGTATTGAGGGTAGTGAAATTGGGAAGAGGAACAGTTTGTGGAACAATCGCCATTGGAATAAGAGCGAAGAAATAAAGGGGGAATTTTTGTGTGAAGATATTTGTAACAGGAAAAAAAAGTTGGGATTTTTGTGGATCTTTTCAGGCGTTGGCCTTTCTTGGCTCTGATACCATTCTAGAACATATGATAGAAAAGGATGAAAGGCGCCGTTATCGGCATTGATTTCATTGCCTTTAGGGTTTGTCATTACAAGGAATTTATAGGGAAACTGTAGCTAAGGATCTGTTGACATCTGGCATGATCCTTAATTTCTATACAAAATATAGCCAATGATGAGCTAATTCTAGATGATTCTTAGGTGACAGCTGTAGGTGGAATGGCTGTGCTACTAAATTACAAACTTATTATCAATAAGTTTGTAATTATTAAAAAAAATTAATAAAAAAGTTAATATTTTATATAGTTTTTACCTTCTTAAAAAAACGTGCGTGAATAGTAAAGGCAATGTATTTTTGGACGGAGGTAGTATTTAACACTCGAATGAATTAAAACACATGAAATTAAATTCACTCTTCAATCGAAGAGGCCATTATAAACAAACTTCAACCATGAGTGTGACATTATTTTTCCTATAACACAAAATAGTACATACGTCAAAATGAAAGGGCAAAAAAAAAATCAATGATCACAAAACTTTGTTTATTCATCAAGTATATCTTTGTAATAACGTATAACCCCGAATTTGCAGTGGCCAGCCAGAAGAAACCATCAATCTTCTTTTTTTGCTAAATCCTCCTGCCATTTAGCAAAAAAAAAAGAAATATATAATCACAATTATCTCCTTTTATGCAGATTATATATACATACATTTATTTAATCGATCTTATGACATGATTTGGGTATATTTGTTTTCATGTGTTGTTTTCATGTGAAATTCATACCTTTGCAAACACTTCCTTGCACTGTTGGATTGCCTCCTTAACCTCTGATTTTATGAGATGCAATTCGTCGACTGCAAACAGACCAGCGCGATACCTCATCCGAACCTCCATTTTAAACTCATCGTTGTCGATCCCGGTAAATAACACTTGGGAGCAATCTTTCAAGCTTTGATCATGTCTCCCCAGAACACTGCAATCAATGATCGATCAAATAACATGAGAGTAAAAATCCAAATGTGTTATATATACAGATCAATAATTAAATAAGAATGCACGTTTTACAACATTAATTTACATATATGTCCATACCACATTATCTGGTTTTTAAGATCATCAATCTTGGGCAGTTTCACCTTAGTGTCAATTTTGAATGGCACAACCTCAGCCTCAGCAAGCGGCTCATACTCCTTATTATGTTGATCTGCAGATTTGATTGCCTTTTCCAGCTCCTTGCGTAGTTTGACGATCAAGGTTAGGATGTTAGAGCGGTGACGTGCTCTTATTTCAGTCGAAAAATACGACACCAGGTACTTGAAGTGTACGTCTATTGTGATGTCTTTGTCGCTTATCTGCTTCTTCGTCACTGTGGTGTTGGATGAGTAGGCCAGATTATCATCCAAATTCCTGATAATATAATATTCAAGGCAAGAAAAAATAGTTTAAAATAACAATTAAAGGGTAATTAAGACACATTTTATAACTAGCTAGGCTAACAAAAATCAGTGTTAACATATACTGTACTTTTTGATTTTGACTTGAAGATCAAGGACGAGCGCCTCTGGATAGTCTATTGGGAGGGTGAACTCGATGAAATCGGACTGATCAGGTGTTATGTCGAGATTAACAATGAGCTTTGTAGACAGCTCTGAGTTTGGGTAGATTGCTTCTACTCCAGTGTCATACTTGGTGAAGACTGTTGTCAGAATGTTTAGCTTCTTCACTTTCATCTATTAAAGTTGAATCAAAGACACAAATCAAAATTAAATGGCCACACAGTACCCAATACAGATGTATAACGGTTGAGCCTGCTTGGATCATATTATGTGTATCAGTGAAAGCAAGTAATTGTGTGTGGTTTGTTTACCTCAACGTTATCTACGATAACACGATCATCAAGATCAAAAGGATGCATCCCGAAGACAAAGATGATGCCATCGAAAATTTCCCTCAGGCTCTTACCGAATATGAAGCTCGCGGAGACAATGGGTGTAAACAAGATAGCAAGCTGTCCAGTGGTGACGGCTTCGGAGAGGAGAAGCCAAATAACAAGTACCAACGAAATGACTCCTCCGCTCATCAACAAGTTCAATTTCCAGAAGATATGTTTCGAGCTTTCCACGATGCGTTCTAATCCCAAGCAGTTCTTCACAGCAAGTACCTGCAATTTATAATTTAGAAATATATATAAATGCATCATCACAAACACGTACATATTGATAGAAAAATGGAGAAACGGAACGTACGAAGCAAGTAGAAATCGATCGAACATACCACCCATCTCAAGAACTCATCTTGAGTAATCTTTTGCAGCTGATCTCGTTTTCGGCCTAATCTGATTGCCAACAATGTAAAGACATGATCGATCTCCTTTTTTGTAAGTCCATACTTTGTAAGATCCTCCGGAGTAATCTCACTGGATCGATATATGCAAGTTAAAAAACCGGCCTCAATCTTCAAGCCCGACCAAAATATATAAAATTTGAGGTAACATCTCCTTAGTCCTTATATACATATACTCCGTATATGTTAGGCACGGAATTAACCTCTAGGATCTTTCTCTCCCCAGAGCATCTCCAACACATTTTGGAGATTTTGAAGTTTTTTTTAACAATTTTAAGGTATTTTTTTTGTTCAACAGATTCTCTAAAATGATTCTCCGTCACATACTCTACAATGGAGAAGGAGCAGGAAAAAATTGATTTTCAAACTTAATTATTGTCCAAATTTTCGAAATAAGAAAGCGGTTGGAATTAAAGCAAAATTAATAATTTAAAAAATATTTATTTTATTTTTCTACTTTGGAGAAATTTTAGAGAAGGTGTTGGAGATGTTCTCAGCATCTTTAATTTGTTGTATGTAATGTTTAGGTATATAATTAAATGTTTTAGTATATATATATATACCTCTGGCCGTTGGTGATCTTTTTGAGCAATTTCTTGGCGACATCGAGAAGCTCCTGTTCATCATTAGTAGCTTCGAGCTGCTTGAGAATGTCGGGCTTGTCGGACATATGGATCAAGTATGTATAATTGAGGCGGTTGAGGATCCATGTAGGTGCGGTCTCCCTCCGGAGGCGGGAAACCGCCATCCAGAAGCTAAACTCATCATCATGATCACCACCATCGCCATGGGAAGGATCGGGTTTAGCTTTAGATTTAGCTTTCTGCAGGCGGTTGCTTTTTCGGGTGCAAGCGAGGAAGTCCCAGTAATGATTCAGCTGGACGAACTGAATTACGTGCAGATGGAGGATTGCGTAACGGATCCTGTCGCAGAGCCTTCCGTACAGGAGGTCCGCCTTCAACCTGCAAAACACGGCTGTCTTCACCGTCCAGATGAAGGCGCCAATCGTCACCGACAACAACAACCTCGTGATTTGCTTCACCACTACCTTCACCACCAGCTTGTACTCCTTCTCCGATGTATGTAGCGTTTTAGCCCTGCCCCCAACCCAACCATAAACGGAAATATTTGATGTTTTAGGAGAGAGAAATTTGATCAATAATACTTATTTTTAATTTTACATAAATTATTTGATAGAATATTTAAAGGTGAAAGTGTCATTTTTTAACATGAGTGCCTACCCGCGAGTGTCCTGAAGGATTTCAGGGCGGAAGAAAGTATACCAAACCCAGAGCAGAATCCCCAACCAGAGCGTGACGTCCACGCTGCTCTTCAGCTTCCGGGCGAAGTACACCGTGTACTTGTGATGCCTCCGCAGCCACACCAGCGGCTCCGTCGCGACGTATGTGCTGAACCTAACCACGGGCAGCCCCGACACTAGAACCATCAGCAGCGCCACCCAGCTGTGGAGCTTTAGGTGCAAACACCTCCATGTCTTTATCCTCGGCGCATTCCAGGTCGTGACGAGGAAGACGACGAAGAAGAGGAGCACGAGCGCGTGGACTGTCCACATCATGACGTTGGAGGGGTTGTCGACATCGGTGGTTTCGTCAGCGTAGCCCATGTCCTCCATCAGCCTCTTGTAGGCCAAACGCTGCTCGAGGGTGGGCTTTTCGTGATGGGCGTGGACCCTATGGGGGCCGGCCTTCTTGCAGATGGTTGGGCAGTCGTCGTGGATGCATTTCAGGAACTTCTTGGAGAAGTCGATCACTGGTTGGAGTCGAGTGGAGATTAATGTTTTGTTTCTCTGAATTCTGTGTGTGGAGGGGTGATCATTCGCGCTGTGGTTTTCCGGGGGGAGGGTCGTCTCTTTGTGTTGACCCTCATTGTCTTTGATCAACACACTTATCTCCTCCGTTGCTGATGCGCCCATTGATCGATCCATCGACCGATCTCTCTCCAACAAATTGAATAATCAAGGGGTTTGATTTTTATATTGGGGTTTGAGCGATTCGGATCACCTATAACCCCCGGTGTAACCTTCCCCGCTACATGATTTCTATTGGTCCACCTATTAATTATTTTTCTAATTAAACATATTAAAATTATTAGGTAAAATCATAATTCAAATATAAAACTTATTAATTTCCTAAATTATTAAAAAAAAAAACTGCCTAATTTTTACCTCATCCCCTTCCCACCTTAGCCTGTCGTCGCTCTGACTCGACCAATTTCACAAGGGCAATCAAATCCAAACCCTAACCGCACTGGAATCACAATTGCAATCTCATTCAGATCCAAGTTTGCCATAGATTCGAAACCTTTCTCCATCCCATTCTCGATTGTAATGGGGCATCGATGGAGTAGAAGGCTCAACCTCGATCGATCTTGCTCGACATCAGCAAAGCGTTTTCTTTCCTCCTCTCGGGTTCGGCGAAAAACAACGAATAAGGTAAATGATTTAGGCTACGGATTTGCGGTGAGTTTTTTAACATGAAATTGGATTAAGAAGTTGATCTGAATAGATGTACTCTAAGGATAGCTTGATCCGAAAATAAGTTATGGGCATGAAATTGCTGATTTTTTTCCTGTACTTTGAATCTGTGAGGTTTTGTGACGTGTGGGAAAAATTAAGCTAATTAGCACTTAGTATATATATATATCTAACCTCCTTTCTCCCCTGAATTGTACATTTTGGTCTTTACTGTCATACTTTCATAGTTTCACACTTTCACAGCTTTGTGATGTGTGGGACAAATAAGCTAATTAGCACTTATGAGAGTTCCAACCTTTTATTTTTGCATTTACTTACTGTCATACTTTCATATTTTGATAGCTTCACTTAAGATGATTCACTTGTGAGAGGCAATCAATTTGATAGGTTAAGATGATTCACTTGTGAGAGGCAATCAAGTGATGCAGGATTCACCTAAGGCTAAGTATTGCCATTTTGATAGCTTAAGATGATTCACTTGTGAGAGGCAATCAAGTGATGCAGGATTCACCTAAGGCTAAGTATTTCCATTTTGATAGCTTAAAATGATTCACTTGTGAGAGGCAATCAATTTGCAGAAACATATTTACAATCCCAAAGAAACAAACTCTCAAATAGTCATCCATCTCTTGTTGGATTGTTGGGGTAAGTTTTCAGAACAAAGTGCTGATTTTTTTTATTATTCCCTGGAGTGTTCTGCTGAATTGTTTGAGTAATACTCATCCATCCACCTTTTGTGTGGTTACATTTTTTTTTTACTCAGAATATAGTGCTAAATTATGTTTAATGGTGCTGATGATATTAGAGCTAAATTCTTTCGATGCTGAACTTGAACAATATGAACTATACAACTATTATTGAACCTTCAAAACACTTGAGATGTTTTAGTGTAATGTCGTTACTGATTAGCTAGTTAGCATTTTTATAAAGCCTATTAGCTCAAGCGGTAGAGCAATGTGCTAAGGCATAAAGATGTGGGTTCGACTCCCACATAGGCTAATCAACATTTTCAATTTTCTATGAAAATCAGGGTGCATATACAAATGAGACTAGCTATCAACCACTCGTAATTGAGATTAAAACTAATTGTTTATGTTGAAACCTCGTCAAAACAGTAACTCTATAAGAATATGACTTTAAAACAATGGAAGTTGAGGATTGGTTAATACTTGAACTAGGTGTAGTCAACCAAATGCAATAGCTTTCTTATGCCTTTCATTTAGCTGCAGGTAATTCAGCTAAAGACACGCAGCTCAACACATACCAACAAGTGGGAAAAATACGAACAGAATCAAGTAAGCTTAAGGCAACATAACTAAATCAAAATGATATTTTAGTTGATGAAACTGATGGTGAATAAAATCCTCCAATCGTACCGTAGCTGACAGAAAAGAAAATTTTATGACTATAAGCTGAAAATGAAGAGATAAATGGGAAATGACAGTCTCAACAAATGAAAAATGCAAATAGGCATGGCTGGCAATGTCTTCAAATCGAACTCCTTAAAGTCCTCTTTCTCTCACAGGGATTGATACTTCTCTGGCTCTGCACATAGTAAAATTACAATTAGAGGACACATACGTAGTGATTGCCACATGAAAAACACTTTATGATTACCAACCTTTTTTTGTTATAATAAGCATCTCTCAGTGTCCATCTAATTCTCCAAAATATCATCTAAGTGAGCCTGAAAAAATCATTTTTGTTTTCATTTGCTATGTAGTTAACATAAATACAAAAAGATCATACTCAAATACAATGAAATTAGTATAGAACTGAAACATGTAGGTTGTTTTTCATTTTCACCTGAGGCACACCGATGCTTGTCAATAATGTTGTATAACTGAATTGAGAATGCTGATTTGACTGAGTTGGTATTGGATTAATAGATATATCACTTTGTGCATACTCTAAAGATGTAGAATAACTCCTGAACGCAGATGGATCCCATGGATGAATACCTTCGAAAGTCGTTTGTTGTGGACCATTTTCATCTACTTGAACATATTGGTTCCCCTACATTGAAAAAAAAAATAAGTATACAGAAAAAAGGGTTGGTTGATGCCACAAAATGATGAGTACTGTATTCATACCTGTGTCACATGTGAAGGAATTGGATTTTTTTCTATATTCTTCGGCTTCCTTTTTCTCTTGTGTGCTGTTTCAAGGGCACTTTTTGGCCTTTTACTTGACTGACCCTTGGATTTTGGCTTCATTTTGATGCCTCTGATTGTCTTCGTTGTATCACTGGCCTCCGCATTCATATCAAGACTTGGATCACTTCTCGATATATGACAATCCTGCAAGCTCGACTCAATAGGCCTTTCGGTTGATTTTAACTCAAGTTTCCCCAACAAATTAGTAAGATCTTCCATCACAATGTTATACTCATCATCAAAATCCGATGCCCTTGTGACCACGCGAGTAGATAGACGACACATATTTCTATAGCGCCTCCCCTTTGCTATTGCAGGCTGTTCATCAAAATTTGATCTCTCGGCAGTCATTCTGTTGGTCCCCTTTTTGGCATCTTTTCTCCATCTTTTCAGAACATATCTGCTAGGCACTTTAGTAATGCCTCTGAAAGAGAACAACTTCAATATATGACTACATAATATGCCCGCAAACTCAAACTTCCTACAATTACAACATACGATTCCTTCTACTTCATCATAGGAAACAACAAAGCTATAATCCTTAACATGAGGCTTGACCATATACTTCATAAATTCACCCATCTCACCACAAGGTTCAATTTGACAATCATAAGATTTACCCACTTCCGCCTGAAATAACTTAAAGACAGCGGGAGTATATACATTTGCAGCATCCTTTAAAATCTCTACAGGAACAGGCAATACTACTTTGCTGTGGCTTGTCTTAAAGTCTGCAACCATCTCATCATAGCGACGATCACTAAGTAACCGTTGAAAGTGCTCAAAAAATCTCCTCAAATCATGCTTATAACTTATATAGTGCTTGATCACCTTATTCATGCTTTCACTACGTTGTGTAGTTATCATGTCTGCACAAAATGTATCTCTCCCATAAACCAATGCCCACTTCTCCTTGATAGTAAACATTCTCTTCAACCACTCATTATTTTGTAATTTATACTTATCGAGCATTCTACTCCAACCCTCCAGAAAATCATCTTCATGCTCATAGTCATAAATACACTTGCTAAAATCTCTTGCAAAGTCTGGGTACATAGAAAAAACACTACTCAAATGAGTTGCCGCATTTTGAAAGATATGCCAAATACAAAGTCGATGGCAAGTTGCTGGCCACTGAATTTTAAGTGCTTTTGACATTGCAATATCTTGATCAGTCAGCATGGTCTTCGGCAGCTTTCCACCCATAGCCTTTGCAAACGTGTCAAACAACCACACAAAAGAATCTGAGGTCTCGTCATACAATAATGCAACACCAAAGATAATTGTTTGTCTGTGATGGTTTAATCCAACAAATAAGGCAATCGGTCGGCCATCTTTATGCTTTCTATATGTAGTATCAAAACAAACAATATCACCAAAATCCTCATAATCATCCATCATTATCGCATCAGCCCAAAAGATATTTGTGATCAGATCATCTTCATCCACTTGAAGAGCATAAAAGAAACCAGGGTCTGCTACTTTCATACTTTGCAAGTATTCTAGAACTCCACCAGTTTCACCCGCCTTTATTTCTAAACTACGCTTGGAGCGTAAATAATTTTTATAATCCACTTGAGCAAAGCCAAGACAGTCACGACCTCCTGCTTGCCTAGCCATAAACTCGAAGGCATTTTTTGGAGCAATACCTGAAATATCAGCCAAATCAACTTCGGTTGCTTGAGAGCTCGACACCTTTCGATGTGATCTGAATAGATGTGCTTTGCTCGGACTTGCCAAAACGTGGTTATGCTTAGCGTTGAAGGCGACTACACGGAATTTTCCAGTTTGGCGACAACTTACTTTTAACATAGCCAAACAATTAAATCTTGTCTCTGCCCGATGTGACTTGTAAAAAACTTCTCTCTTATCGATTCCTCGTGTACCTTGACACGCGCACACAAATATCCTATCAACCAATATTCCCTTGATTTTATGAGATGCACTTCTTCGAATAGAAAATCCAACTCTCAATGCATAACCATTGTAGAATTCGTAAGCCGCATCCTCAGATTCAAACTCCATACCAATTCTTGGAACAATCTCGCTCGATAAATTAGAATGAAGTGGCTCAACGATTTCATCCTCGGATGCAACCTCCGTACAGATTGTTGGAATAGACTGGTTCAACACCTTAGACTGAATTGGTTGTGGCATTTCATCATCTCGACAAGAATTTGTCATATGCTCATCTTGCTCAAACTCTAATCGACGACACGATTGTGTTTGTGGTGCAATACTTTCTGGTGTAGTCTGGAATTAAATAAAGAGTTCAATCACAACTTTGAGAAATTTCAACTAATATATACAGTATATAATGGCAAAATAAAGTACCAAAAGCATCAATTATAATTACCTCTTGAAGATCAAGATGCAAACTTACATCAGACATATTGCACCTCTGTTTTACCGCATCCAAGGAAGAATGAACGGCAATTGAATTGAAAAAAAAATCTACATGGAAGAATTTGACCTAACGTGGGAAGAGGATGAGGTAAAAATTAGGCATTTTTTTTTTAATAATTTAGGAAATTAATAAGTTTTATATTTTAATTATGATTTTACCTAATAATTTTAATATGTTTAATTAGAAAAATAATTAATAGGTGGACCAATAGAAATCATGTAGCGGGGAAGGTTACACCGGGGGTTATAGGTGATCCGAATCGGGGTTCGAGGGCCAAATGATTTCGGATATATATATATATATATATATATATATAGATAGGTGGTTCCAGTGAGAACACCCCTTATGGTGAGAACGTAAGAACAAATCTGGGTCATAAAATCCAACGAAATCAACGGTTAAGATTGATAGTGATTTTCTTTTTTTAAAAATAAATAAATTCGGTGGGCCCCACAAAAATATACCTCACGCGCATTCACTCTGTCCATTCTCTTGAAAAGGTAAATATGGACGGAGGTGTTTTTTTTTTTCGGTTTGTTTTTTTTTTTCCTTATTTTTTTGGGTTTTTATATATTTGGTATTTACCAATATAATAATATTATTATAATTACATTATTCGGTTAAATTTTATAGATTATTCAGTTAAATGAGTTATATTATTCGGTTAAATGAGTTATATTATTCGTGTGTAAGATGACGATTGTACTAGTAAACCAATTAATATAGTGTAATTCGTATTTATATAAGCTATTATTCGTATGTAATGATATTAGTATATATACATAGTGTAAGACTTTACTAGTAATAGTATTCGGTTAAAATTATATTACTCCGTATTCGGTTAAACTAGAAAGATTATTCGGTTCAATTTGAGATATTATTCAATTAAATTATGAGTATTATTCGTAAGTAAGATGACGATTGGTTACACATTTATTAGGAAATTGAGTTTAAAATAATAATCATTAAAATGGTACATTATTCGGTGAAATTACAAAGATTATTCGTATTTAATAGTAAAAATTTAAAGGGTTTATATGTACATTATTCCAAATCTATAAAAAAAAATGAGAATCATTATTCGTTGAATCAAGAATGATTATTCATAAATATCAAATCATTATTCGTATAAAATCATAAATATTCAAACAATTATATTGGAAAAAATAAAAAAATAAATAAAAAGAACAAAATCACAAATTGGGCTTCTAAGGAAAAAAAAGAGAAGTTGAGGCTGTTCAGAAAAAGGAAAAAAAAAAAAAAAACTGGGCAAACTTCTTCCATGTTCCTGTAAATCTTTAATAAATTTTTAAATTAAAAATTGTCATATTAAAAAAAAAATTGATAGCCAACAAAAATTAAACCCATTTTTTTTTACTGTAAACAAGTTATAGTTGGGGGTGCATCACACGCATAGTGGGTGAGGTTTGGTGGAATTCCACGGTGGGTCCCACAGCTTTTTAAAAAAAAAAATCAAAAATCTTCTATTAATCTCTACCCTCCATTTTACACCATTTGATGGCTCAGATTTGTTCCTTTGTTCTCACTATAAGGAGTGTTTCCACACTATATATATATATATAGTGGGACTATGGGTGTGTATGGATGCAATTTTAGTAATTAATAAACTAGTAAAATTGAGGGTTGAAAATTTTAACATTGTATGGGGAGAGGTTATTTAGTAGATTTTAGTTTATTTGGGGGTTTATTTAAGAAGGGCTATTTTTTATAGCTTTTTGGGAGTTTATGTGGTTTATTTGATTTGAAAATATCATAATACCCCTAATAATAACAAAATAAACTACACTTTTTACAAATAAACTGTTTTTCACCCCATACGGAGTTTAAATTTTTTCATAAATTTTTAACTACTTTTTTCCCAACAGTTTATAAATTTTATCTTGTTTATAATTTTAGTTAGTTTATTAACTCCGTCCCATACGAACCCTATATATATATATATATATATATTTATTTATTTATTTTGGTAATCAATACTTATTGAGTACGTATAAAACAAGGGTGAACTAAATTGATATATGCACGTATGCATTAGGTATATGTAATGCAACATATATTAAGTGCGCACACACACACAGATATATATATGTATGTGTGCACTTAATATATGTTGCATTACATATACCTAATGCATACGTGCATATATCAATTTAGTTCACCCTTGTTTTATACGTACTCAATGCGTATCGATCGTGTGTTGATTACCAAAATAAATATTGTTTGTCCTTTTGTTTACGTTTTTTAAGGAGGTAAAAACATTACAAAATATTTTTTTAATTAATTTTTTAAAATTATTTCATATTTGTTAGTTATAAATATGAACTTATGAAAATTTTTTATTAAAAATAATATTTTATAGAATTTTTATCTTTTTAAGATGCGTGCCAAAAAGTCAATTGACTTATTATGAACAGATGGAGTAATAGATGGTTTAAACTAACTTAATTATGTATGTACGTAGGTATGTACATAATTACCCTAAAAACTCATGTATTTTTAGGGGTAATAATTACCCTAAATACATGGACAATGTAAAAGGCAATATTTTATACTCCATACTACTTTCAGGAGTAAGTTATTTAACTTGCACTTAATGCATGAGTTCATGATCGAGTTTATTCTAATTGCTTGGATTTCCTCATTTGAAATCATGTTTGTTTGATTTTCTATATATATAGACACACAGTACATACATGCAATACGTAAAAGTGTAAATTTCATAACAGTACCAAAGATTAGATCTAATACCTTCCACCTCTTTATAACAGTCCCATATTTCATATATTTATTTTCTAAAATCGAAGGAAGTGGAATTAATTGAAAAGAAGAATAATCCCCTAACTAAAATTTCAGCAATTACTTTCTATACTAAACTGAACCAAACTACTGTACCACTTTACACTTCAATTTTTTAAATAATAAAGTATGAAAAAGCTTTACCTGGTTGATAAGCTGAGTATATATACTCCCTCCGTTCGGCAAAACTTGTCGTTTTAGAGTTTTGTTTTTGTTCGGAAAAACTTGTCATTTTAGGTATTTTTGCTTCTACTTTACTAAAATGCCCTTGATTTGATTGATGTGTTGTAAGTTGTAGTTTTTGATAAAGTAAAAAGTAGAGTAATAAATGAGGGTAAATTGGTAAAAAAGAAGTGTAATTATTAGCTTTATTAAAAGTTGTGTGGAGAGTTAAAATGACAAGTTTTGCCGAACGGAGGGAGTATTATATAGTACATTGTTTTAGTACAATAAGATATGCATATACTTGCCTTGTCTTGCTACCCAAAACTCCACAAAGAACAAAGTTGATTAATCAACATCGACTTAGACGCTTTATTCGTGGACAATTTATTTATTTGTTTGTTTTTCTTTTTGCCACATCTTATAGCTCACAAATTAAATTATATATATATATAAACCCTAATGAACTACCTATTTATCCTTCCTTATTCCTTAGTTTGATTGTAAGTTAAACAGGGCTAGTAACTTTTAGAGCTCGCAAAAATTCATTAACTAACGACAGCGTAGGAAATAAAATAAAAATAAAACTTATGTATGTACACTTTATTCCAATTGTACATAATGGACCAATTTATGCAATCCAAGTATCCGGGAAGAAATCTTCCTGTGGCACCTAATATGAAATATGAATGGATGGAACTTGGAAGCGTGTTCATACAAAGTTGTGCAATATTGTGAGTGTTGGGCAAGGCAACGTTAGAGCTATATAGACTGTGATTGGAGCATTGGGTTCTTCGGTGGGCTGCTTGTCATTGGGCTGGACTTGTGGAATACTTAGGATAGTACCTCCTTTCGCTTCCAGCGGGAGTATGTAATAAGTTAATCCCACTGGAATGGCTCAACTAGAAAGTACTTTTGGGTAGTATCCAAAAGTTCTCGATTCCAACCCCGGATGACTGTTCTTTATTTACAAATTCAAGGGAGTATGTAATAATCTGGAAATGGTTTTTATGACACAGAAAGGAGAGTGGTTGGGCGAGCATATCAGCGACCAGATCGATCTTGAGAAGACGAAAGTAACACTAAGAGAACTCGTTCTTGAATAAAATGATACTCCCTCCGTTCAACCATACATGGCATTTTAAAATGTTAATTTTGTTCAGAAAAATACGTCATTTTAACTATTTTGGACTTTACGAAAATGTATTTGTAATGATTAGTGAGTTGTTTTTTTTTTATCTTAGTCGAGTTCGATCGACTCAGTCGCTCTACATCTGGATCGGGTACTGTATGACCCATTTAAGAGGTTGACCCTCCCACTCACAACCGACTTCATGTTTCCAAGGGGATTCGAACTTCGAACCTCTTGGCATGAAATGTAGCCCCACAACCACTACACCAACTTGTGATTGGTATGATTAGTGAGTTGTTAGTTGTAGTTTTTTTTATAAAGTAAAATAATAGTATAATAAATTAGGATAAAATAGTATATTTGTTGATTTCCTTAAAAAAATTGTGCACAAGGATAAAATCATTTGTTTGACAAACGTTAGATAGGTGACTCCGAGGTTGTAACACCATAAGGTTGGTGGAGATGAAAAGGAGATTCTGATGTTTGCAATAGCACTGACTGGATGGACCAAACTGAAGGAAAATTAGATGCTTAAAGTGGAAATACAAAATAATTCTGAACATCTAATTCAAGGATCTTCATGCATAAACGATAGATCAATCATTGTTCAAAGGAGATATCTCTTGATGCGTGAACCGAATCGAATCGGTGGAATTGGAAGAGAACAAAAGCCTCAAATGCGACTTCTCTATTTGGTCCACACGAGCCCGATATCTAGATCTTCTTTGCCTTCGACTGCTAGGACGAATGCCGAAAGATAAACAATCGAATTGCTTGGGATTAGGGATGACAATGGGTCGGGTGGTGGGTGGATGGACCCCCGTTTCACCCGACCCACCATGGGTGAACCATTTCCCCACCCATCACCCCACCCATATCCACTTCACCCATATCCACTTCACCCATATTCACTTCGCCCATATCCATCGGGTGATCGGGTGAAATGGGTGAGATATGGGTGAAATGTGGGTGATTTTCCCCAAATGCATGTAATTGAATTCCAATCAATTTGGTACACAAAATAGTGTATAAAATGAGATTATCTTACACATTTAAGTCTTAAATAAGTCTTAAACACATACATAAGTCTTAAACAACACAAGTGAGGATGAGGCGCATCGTCGGCAGCAACTGCTTGCTCGGGCCCTCGTCGGCGAGTGCGAATGTAGTCTCTGAGGAGGGAGGATTGAGCGAGCGTATTACAACAGAGAGAGACACACAAGAGGGGTTGGCGGAGTGACGACTTGTGGATGAAGGGAAGCTGAGAAGGGAAATTGGGTTTACAAAGTTTATATATTTTTTTATATAAAATATATTTTTTTATATAAAATATATATATATTTTATATAAAATATATATATATTTTTATATAAAATATATATACCCGACCCACCACCCATATCCACTTCACCCACATCCACTTTTCACCCGTTTTTTTTCGGCTTTTCACCCACTTTTTCGGGTCGTGTGATTCAGGTTCGGGTCGGGTGCGGGTGAAATTGTCATCCCTACTTAGGGATCGTGGTGGTTACACTTGCTCACCTTTTGATCTTAAGAATTAGCAACTAATTTGCCTTTGGTGATTTCTCACGTACAATTCCTCTTGTGAGAGCACAAAATGAATTGTCCATCTATTAGCTTTTACCACGTTTTGTCTTTTGTAACTTTTTTGCAACTTATTACAAAAAAGAATGGAAGGGCAACAACTTAAATGCTAATATATAATACCCAATTCAATTCATTCACAAAAACTGCAAATGATTTAATTAGGGGAGACCAAAGAGTGTAACTCTAATTATTTATTTCTCAAACAAATAATATTTATTATTTATTTCTTAAATAAATAATATATCTTATTAATAATATATAACATTATATATTACTAATCAACCATCAATCGTGTTGATCTATTCTGTCAACTCAAAGTGTGTGACCTCATAGGACCCGTTTATAATAGTCATGAAGTTAAATCGTTTAACACCATTAATCGTAGTTAGCTTATAGCAAAGCACTACGACTCCTAAAATAATCAGATTGTATATCTCTATCAATCGTCCTATTCCATGTTTAGTCATTGCATATTAAATTAAATGACACAATTCCTTCAATCTCCCACTTGTCCTTAAACAAGTGTGCAATATAAGATACTTTTGTCTCTTAATGTCTTATTTGATGATATGGTGACATTCATATCTATTATCAAATATGTTTCTTGAACTTCGAGTTTGAGCTGTCAATTAAACGGATGATTACAAATAATCCATCCGAGCATGGCCATGCATTTTTAGTTATCGCTCTTCAAGTGGCCTAGACACCATTCCTTTTCGATGCATCACAGTATCCACGAAGAAGGAGGACTTCTCCAGTCTTGTATGACTATGACTCCCACTCAACTTTTGGCAATCCCAACTCCGACCTTTATAACTCCCTGTTACGGAAAGCGTTTAGCCGTGTCAAAGAAATACGGTGACAACCGATAGGTGCTTCTAAAGAGGAAGCAATGAAAATACGAAATAAACCCTAAATTTAGTGAGCAAATGGGAAAGTAAAGAAGAGTATATTGGTAATCATACTTGATGAACAGTAAGGGCCAACTTAGGCTTTTATATAGTAAGATATAGGTTTTTGTTATACATTGTTGTTCATCACTAGCATGCCCCACCCTTGAAAGTTTTTGGCTCCGCCAATGATTTCAACCGTTGATCTCCTTAATCTAATGTTTCAAATTTGTTCACAAACTACACCGTAAAAGGTGTAATACCTATTAGACCACCATTTCAATTAATTAATAATTAGTATAATATTAATGGGCCCACCATCTAAAAAAATTTCAACTGCATTTTATAGAGCGTTACACATGATATTGTTTTTAGGATTATCATAAAGTCTAACTAGTATGATCCCCGCGCCATGACGCGATTTTTTATAAATAAAATCTTACTAATATAAATAAATTAATATTATAACATAATTGTAAAAGTTCAGATAATTAAATATTTTGAATTAAACTCATGGGTAAAAAAAATGATTGAAGTAGTATATATAGATATATATAGATATAGATTACTAATATTAATTTTATGTTTTCTTATTATTAATTTTATGTTTTGAATTAATCCCATTGTTTTTTAGAGAGAGAAAACTACTAAAATTATAATTTAGGATAAGATCAATGTTTTGAATTAAGCCCAATAGTTAGTAAAATTACAGAAAAAAGAGAATTAAAGGAAAAAGAAGAAGAAAAATAGAATTAAACAAAATCAAAGAAAAATGGCAAAAAAAAAAGATTGGTCAAGACTCCTAAAATTTCTCTAAGTTTGACACATCATCCTAAACTCTAGATTAAGAGTTATATAGATTAAACATGTTTTGAATGCATATGCCAATAGGCAACTCACACCCGGCAACATTGAACGGAACTGGATAAAGGATTCAGCCCATCTAGCAGACTTTGTCCGCCTCGTACCCGTATTTATTGGGAAAATTTTTAGAGGAAACCCGTTCCAAACCCAACCCATGCCCACATTTCCCCATGCCTATGACTAGGGCTGTTATATGAACAGCTCGACCTCGGCTCGAAAAAGCTCGACTCGAGCTCGTTCACTTATTTAAACAAGCCGAGCTTGAACAAAATTTTAAACTCGGTTGAAAGCTCGGCTCGTTCGAATAAAGCTCGAATAGCTTGAATTCTATGAAATTTAAAAAATTTCTTTCAAGTTAACATGTTATAACCAAGTAGAACTATTTAAAAGCTCGAAAAAAGCTTGGCTCAAGCTCGTTCATTTCCTAAACAAGCCGAGCTTGAACAAAACTAAAAGTTCGTTTAAAAATTAGGCTCGGCTCAACTCGAGCTTATTTAACAAATGAACAAGTTTGAACATGCCAAACTCGACTCGTTCGGCTCGAATAACACCCTACCTAGGACTAATTGACTGTGAGTAATTAACAAATCTTGCGTAAGCAAGAAGCTACCGAAACAGACTAACAAACAAAACTGGCACATATATGGGCTAGGCTTAGCCCATATTCAAGCCCATTAATACATAAGTGTACACATAAAGCCCAAATCCTTGATGTTTACTCCCTCTATTTGACAAAACTGTTGTTTACTATTCATACGTACTATTTTAAAAGACAAAAACTATATAAAATATTTACTCCCTCCGTCCAAAAATACATGGACTTTTACTATTCATGCACGTTTTTTTAGGAGCTAAAAACTATATAAAATATTAACTTTTTTATTAAATTTTTTTAATAATTACAAACTTATTATCAATAAGTTTGTAATTATTAAAAAAAATTAATAAAAAAGTTAATATTTTATATAGTTTTTACCTTCTTAAAAAAGCGTGCATGAATAGTAAAGGCAATGTATTTTTGGACGGAGGTAGTATTTGTTTATAAAAAGTTGGCGAAACTAATTAAAATAACCCAACATTTAAGGTGGTGTTAAAAATATATCTCCACCTTTCAAATGTAAAATAAATATCCCGACCTTTATAGTGGGTGTTAAAATAATATCACAAAAATTTTATCTCAAAAAATACGATGACATGGCGCTTACATGGCAAAAAAATAATAATTATAAAAGACAACTAATAAACAAATCAGCATTTTTACATGATTTTGTTAAACCATGGGTTCGGTAGATTTAAAAAAAAAAAACCCGGTTTTCTTAAACCACTAAACATCTTTTTTTGATTCCTTTTTTATCGAGGGAAAGAAATATATCCTCTTGACCCATAATCAAACGACGGCTTCCCTCGATATCATTGAACCCTAGCCTATTAATTCATGCACCTGCTTCACTATAATTGATCTTCTTGAACCATAATCATCATTGTCTTGAATCATATAGTTGCTTCTGTATGCCCGCCTCTCTTATAGATTTACTAGTGCAGTTTTGGTCTTCTTCGAGGTCTTATGTTGTCTTTGGCTACCACATGTACGTTCCTCAATTTTTCTTCTTCACCTATTGCTACTAAGGATTCGGTTTGAGAAAAATAGCTAGGATCTAATCTGTACAATTGCCAAAAAAACATTATCATGAGTTTGTATACGAACTTGTCTTTGAGATAGTGAAAAAATATAGTGAATTAGAAAATAAGACTTATACAAAGAGACATTTTTAATGTGTCTCGATTGGACAATATAGCAAGTAGAAAGACAAAGTAATCATAACTTTCTCATTTAGATAGACTACAAATGTAATGATTCATTATTACTGTATTATTTAGCATGCTTTTGTAAGAGTGCTATGTATTGATGTTATTTTGTTGTGTTGCTCTTTTTCCATGGTTAATTGAAAATTATAATCAATGGATTTGAAGAGATGAGTCAAGAGCACCATTTAGATCATTCCATGAAAGATGTAGTGTACAAGGATGATGAGACTGTTTTGGATAGGGTTGGTAGGGATTACCCGGAGCTATTTGAGGATTTTGAGTTGGAAGAAGATCCAACATATGCTGCTGATGATGATGCCAATAGTTCTGATAATTCTAGTGAGAAAGAGAGTAATATAAGTGGGGGTGAATCAAGTGAAGATGATGAAGAATGGCTTATGAGTAGGCAAAAGATTATAGATCTTGAGAAAACGGATGAAGATGGCAATGACACTCTTCAACAATATAGCTCAATAGACAGTGATGATGAATATCTTCTAACACTACCTAGAAGTGATGAAGACAATGATAGCTCTAAAAGAGAAAGGGTGGCATTCAAAGTTGAGAGTGAGGCAAATTTAAAGAAGCTTGTATGGAGGGTTGGAATGAAGTTCTCTGCGCCTGAAATTTTTAAGGAACAAATGATTAGGTATGGTGCTTATGCAGGATATTGTATTAGATGGACCAAAAATGCAAAGAATGAGAAATTGGCTGCAAAGTGCAAGCAAGGTTGTCCCTGGAAGATATATGCTTCTTGGGATGGAAAGCGAGAATCATTTGTTGTGAAGTCAGTGCATTCTACTCATACTTGTGACAGACAAGATTTTGAGAATGTTCAAGTGAGCCCAAGATTTTTAGCAAAGTTTTACATGGAGAAATATAAGAAAAATCCAGGCTGGTCAAGAAAATCATTACAAGAAGAAGTATTGTTGAAGTTTGGCAAGAGAATCAAAAGACATGCATGCTTTGCTGTGAACACTACTACATAAACAGCCTATGGTAGCGGTCAAAAAACGCTACAAAAAGATGGAAAACCGCTTCCTAAAGGCTAATGTGGCGGTTTTATGGTCGCTACATCTGCTGCCGCTGCATTAGCTCTAATGTGGCGGTTTTAGTGGACTAATGTGGCGGTTTTCATCTCAGCCACAAAACCGCTACAGTATCATATATAACCGCTACAATAAGGGTTTTATGTGGCGGTTAGTGTGTCCTCTTTGGTGACGCAGGAGTGAGTCTAAGGTGGCGGTTTTTCCTACATGTAAGGTGGCAATTCCATATCTATTGTAGCGGTTCTTTTGTAGTATAACAATTATAAAATAGCTATATTTTTTTTAATTATATAAATCAACAAATGTGGACCTGTGTGATTATAAATTATAAATAACAAAATAATAAATTTAAAAATAAATTTACACACGAATACAAGCATAAATACACAATATTATTGATTTGATACAATTATCACCAATTTACACTTGCACTAATTTTACAATGAAATGTAAAAGCTAAACATAAAAATTTGTCATCCGTACATTAAAAGAACATAAGGCATAACTAAAGTCCTACAAACTAGTCTTCTCTTCTTTGGCCACAACTTCCATTTACACCACCATATACTTACCACATATAAATTACAAGCTCAGAAGGATATAACACACTAAATTCCTGTAAAAAAAAAGATGATATAAATTACAATACAGATTTTCAAAACATTATATATATATGATAAAATTAGATCAAGTAAACTTGTCTGACCAAAAATTAAAATTGCTTATAACATAAGAAGTTCAAATTTTGTTATTCTATATAATGCTCTCACATTGTAATTCTTATAAGAGTATAATCAAATAAGGATATCAACCCTAAAGATCAATTCTACTATATTCCAATTGAGTTTCTTATATTTTTTTTAGTCAAATATGTAAACTATATCAGGACCACACTTTTGTTTAAGAACACATTGTATTAGTTAGCACCAAAAATACCATGAGAATAATAAAGTCCATTTATAAAATCAATCTCGTATTATGCTTCAACCATTTCCTAATGCAATATGTACACACCTACGCAGAATCATGAACCAATTGCATACCAAGATTATATGATAGCAAGAGAAACCACAAACCAAAGCAAATTATCATTTCGAATTAAAACTCCTAAAAATACTAAAAGAGGATATCCATATCAAATTGTCATTACCTAAATAGATTGAATAGGAAATAAAAAAATTGACAAGTCTCAAGCAATTAGAGAAAAGACAAGTTCCGTGGAAGAATAATTCTACTTAAATTTCAAAAAAAAAAAAAAACAGGAATTGAAAAACAAATAAGAAGAGTGGCAAGCAATTACTTAAGTTTACATAAAAATATAGATACCTTAAAAAAAGTCATCATAAATATTACAAAGCAACGAGCAATTTTGTGGAAAAAAATCTAGATACCTTAAAAAAAGACATGATAAATATTACAAATAGAAATCAAGCATCAACAAGACATTTAAACTTATCTATAATTCAAAGTAATGAATTAAAAATCCAAACTTCATCTCAGAATTTAGAATTTTTTTTAAGCAAGACATTTAAACTTTCTATAATCCAAAGCAAATATTCAATTAAAGCAATGATGCAATCCTAAACTAAACCTAATGGCATCAATTTGATCTAATACGTACAAATTCATTTGCATCAATTTGATCCAAATGCATCCATCTATACTTGATATGTCTATATAGATACTCATCCAATTACCTCACTTTTCGACCATTATTAGTTTTGTTTTGCCAAAAATTCAATTCCAATCAATGTTTTAGTAATAGAAAGAAACAATTAATCTAAACATGTTATCGAGTAATAAAAAGAGATCTATGGGAGAGCAATGCAATACGCCCATACCCAATGGTTACTAGGCTAATGGAAATGCATGTACTAGAAATAAAATTTACGATTTAAATACTTATCTAGTAATAATGAGTAGTAATATATAATGACTTACCGTTCAACCACAAATGAGACTAGAAAGCTAATGAAATTGGACTCTTGAGACAAAAGAGGTAATTAAGTGAACCAACTTGCTAGTGTTACAATGAGTCAAGATATATGGATCTTTTTGTAATCTTTCATGTAATGAAAAATACTTACAGGAGATGTAGGGGACCCAATGGATTTTCTTAAAGTCATAATCTTGTAGCATTATTGTTTCAACTGCTTCAATATAGGCCTATAACACCATCAATTCTAACTATTAGCAATGCATATTGGGAAATCAAAGTGCATGAACAATAGGGGGTGCAACCGGTAAAAGAAAAATAAATAGTTAAAGCTGGAATATTTCTTTGGTGGTTGATGCAGAAAAGGAAGTTGTTTTAGAGATACTTCATTAAAAAATTTTATTGCACCCAAAAGATTAACAACAATTGGTTATTCCCTAGTTATCCTCTTATGAATTATCGTCTTTCACTCCTTATAAAAAAATTAAAATTCCATTAATTGCATACCAACATGAACAAAGACAGTGAAATTGATTAAGTTTTCGATTCAAACTAAGAGACCTAGATTCCTTTTATATAAAAGAGGAATTTGAATGATATAAAATTGAAACACCCTACAAGAATTGAAAAAATGAAAGAAATCCCTAATTAACCATTAGTCTGGAGAGATGCCTACTTGCAATCAGATCCATCGACCAATCGAAAGATAAATATATCACAATTAGATCCCTAATATAAATAAATTCTCTCCCTAATAAAATCTAGGGAATCCAAGCCAAGGAGAACGAGATTAGCTTGCGACAACCTCAAGTTCGACAAGGAGGGAAGGAACGACTAACCTTCGATGCCATCGGGTGGAGACGAGAGCGGCATTGTTTCACCTAGTAATGATGGTTTCAGATTTGGGTAGGAGAGGCGTCGGTGTTGCCCAGATGATGGCTTCAGATCTATAGACGGAAGGTCATGGTTTCGCATCCATGGTGATGAGAGAGAACCAAGGGGAGAGCTTGAGATAGTGAGAGATGAGAGATGAGGATTGAGAGATCGATCCACCATGGGAGATAGAGATCTGAGATAGAGATCGAGAGGGTGAGAGGCACTAAGAGAGGGAGCAAAAAAGATGAGAAAAGAGAGCATTGAAGGGGAGCTCTCGATAGCGAAGGAGAGATCTAGGCATCTAGTGAGGATTGAGAAAGGGGATGAGAAAGAGTGGGTTTGGCGGCGCTCGGCGCTTTCTCTCAAGTCTGAAGAAGTATATACAAATACAGCGTGTATTAGGGTAAAATCGAGTAGGAAAAAGGTAAACCTAAAACCGCCACAATAGGTCATAGAAACCGCCACATTAGATCCTAAAAACCGCCACATTAGGTCTTATAAACCGCCACATTAGATCAAAGTCAAAACCGCTACATTAGGTTTTAAAAACCGCTACAATAGAGATTGCAAAGTGTTGAGAAATAATAATTTTCAAAACCGCCACATAAACCGCCACAAAAGCCTAAACCGCCACCAAAACCGCTACATTGGAAAAAACCGCCAGAATGAAGCGCCACATTAGCTCGTTATTGTAGTAGTGGAAGAAATATGCATTTGAGGCTATCTATGGCTCAATCTCAGAGCATTACAAGAAGCTTGGCTCATACATGGCTGAATTGGAAAAAGCTGACAATGGCATACATATTGAATTAGTTACTGAGAAGAGAGGAATTCCAAGGGCGCCGGATATTTTTAAGCGAATGTATATCAGTTTTCCTGCACTAAGAGAGGGATTTTCTAGAGGATGTCGACCACTCATGTGTCTAGATGGCTGCTTCTTAAAGACCTACTTAGGAGGCATATTGTTATGTGCAATATGGAGAGATGGAAACAATCAAATGTTTCCAATTGCATGGGCTGTGGTAGAGGCAGAAAACAATAGCTCATGGAGTTGGTTTTTAGATATCCTAAAAAGGGAGTTACCTGGATTTGGTGGTGAAAATTGCACAGTGTCTTCGGATCAACAAAAGGTATAAATATCCACCCTAATCATGAGAATTATCTATTGTTTTTTTAAACTATAATTTGTCATGAATTAAGAGCATTTGTATGTGTTTTGCTCAGCAAAAATGAGTATTTTTGTGTGTTATGTAGGGGCTTTGCAATGCTGTGAAGGAGCATTTCCCAAATGTGGAGCATAGGAACTGTGCAAGACATATCTTTGCAAATTGGCATAAAAAAAACAAAGGAGATGAGCTGAAGATGCATTTTTGGAGGGCTGCAAGAGCTTACACAAAGGCTGACTATGATGTTGCACTTGTTGAGATGGGAAAGGTAAGCAAGAGTGCTGTAACAGATTTTGTACAGAAGGACCCAAGCCACTTTTGTAGATCTCATTTGAAGACCGGAAGCAAGAGTGAGGTAATTGTGAACAACTTGGCAGAGACATTTAATGGTTTTATTCTAGAGGAAAGGGGGAAACCACTAATCGACATGCTAGGTGGCATTATGTTGCGACTTATGGAAAGGTTATGGGATAAAAGCCTTATGATGAGAAACAACATAATGGGTGATTTATGTCCTAAAATTAGAGTGAAGCTAGATAAAGAAAAGATAGATGCAAGAGAGTGTGCAAGCATTCGAGCAAGTGAAGCTGAGTTTCAAATTACCCATAAAATGGACATGTTCAGTGTGAACATAGTGGACAGGAGTTGTTCATGCAGGAAATGGGATCTTACTGGAATTCCCTGTTGTCATGCCATATCCTCCCTAAATAGCATTAGGGTGGAACCTGAGAGAGTTGTGCATGAATGGTTCAAGAAGGAGATGTATGAGCAGGCTTACAAGGGGTCAATTAGAACAATTCGTGGGGAGAAACATTGGCCCAAAGTAGCTCAAGATTTGGATCCTTCTAAATTTAAGGTTCCAACAGGGAGGCCAAAAAAAAATAGGAGGAAGGATGCATGTGAAAGATTTGATAAAAAAGGAAAATTGTCAAAGCATGGCATTCAAATGACATGCACATTATGCCAAGGAAAGAACCATAACAAGAGGTCATGCCCTCAAAAGAATAACATATCCTTAACTTCAGTTCAAGCTCCTCAAGTTGTAAGTTGTCCTTGAATTAGTTTTTTTTTTAAAAATTTATAAAACGCAATACCAAATGCATTGTTATTGGATGTAGGCGAAGCCAAGAGGAAGACCACGAAAGGATGGTGCCCCTCCTAAGAAGGCAAGTGAGACTTCTCAAGTTGACCCAAACCAACCAAAAAGGAAAAGAGGCAGGCCTCAAAAGGTGGTACCAACTGGTGTTCCAAGTGGACGAGGGGTGTACATTGTTGAAAATGAAAGGAGGACTTATGTTAATGTGAGTATAAAAAAATTAAATTCTTCACAATTCATTTTCTTGTCATCGACATTTTTTTTACACTTTTAAATACCTCCATGCAGCCGGGTCAGCTAGGTGGTTATGTCTTATCACAATCAGAAGGGGCTCCTGGACCATCTCAACCTTCTAAGTAAGGTATCTAGGATCAGGAATGTTTATATTATGAATAATGACTCTTGTGTCAAGAATACTTTATGTCAAATGAAGTGTTCTTAGATAACATTATTTGTTATTTGATATATTTTGGATGCATTTAGGATGATGTGAAGTCATTGGATATTCATTTGCTTACATATAATAAGATCCTATAGTACAATAACTATTGCACCGTGTGCCTTATCTTGGTCTATAACTTAATAATAACTGGAGAATCGCTGAAAATAGGATCAAAGGTTTTACCTGTAACTCTAATCATGTTCTGTTTTGGGGGCATAAGAGAGGACCAAAGAAGAGAAAATGAGTTCATCCATCAAGATTGCAGGACATGATTTCTTTGAAATAATATGCTTCCTGTATGACAAAGAGGCAAAAAGTATATCTCTTCAATAGTTAAATAGTTTGCCAAATAAACTTTTGCTTCTCACAAAAGAAAAAAGAGATACTTTTTGCTCTTGATAATGAGGGGAAATGATTTTTATTCCTCTCAACCGAAACAAAAATTTCAAGGACTAAAACAATTGCTATTAAAGAATCTATCCTAACTCCATGTTTAATAGCACCAATAACACAAATCTGGCATTAAATGGATGCCTTATAGGCTTATACCTACAATGAGGTTATACATGGCTTAAATAAAGTTTTCCATGTGTCATCCTAAGCTACTAACATATCACAGCTGCTTTGGGGAGAAAGAAAATTAAGATATATAAATTATACTTTTTTTTAGGCATAAACAAATTATGCTATGTATACATTAAAAGAGAAGATACATAGCTCATGTAATGAATATCATCCATTTCCCAAAACACATGCAATTAAAAAAAAATTAAAAGGAGTAAAACAAACCAACCTCATGTTCCATGAGTGCCAAAATCACCACTTAGCAACAAAACAGCCTTGCTGAACCTCAAGAGCAGGCTTTCAGTTTCAGTGAAGCTAGAGCTTCCAGAAAATTGTACCAATGTCTATTTCTATATATTGAAGCCAAGGGACCAGATGCTTTGTACTTTTCACACAGTGACATAAATTTACTCTCTGCAATAGCGGATACAACAGAATAAGATACTGAGTCGATATGCCAAGCTTATGATCTCTACTCCAGAAATTTGGTTTGTTTACCAAAACATCTAGGCATTAGCATCTGACTCTATGCCCAACAATGAAATTTGAGATGCATGGATAAATCCTAATTCATCCCTGGATATATAAAATAAACATCATAAATAATGATGCCAGGAAGAATGTTTATTGACAAATAACCCGTATATTTATTTCTTGGTCACTCCTAAAATACCATTGATAAACGAAGACAAGAAATTACCTAGAGTGAAAGAAGACAAATTTAGAAGCTTCGATTGGGGCTTTGAAACCAAGAAAAATTGAACCCTAGCCAAGGCAAATCAACCAAACCAAGAAAAAATGAAAGATTTGAATGAATTGAGAAACGAGGAGCAACCAAGAGCAATGAACACATACATATATAGTTACAATCTTAACTAATTCCATTGGAAATCAAGCAATTAAAGAGTAGATTAGCAACCGTTAACTAGGCTGCAGTGAGGCGGAAAATGGCTATCAATTGGGACAGATTGAGAAAGCAAGAAATGAGTAGAGATGAATAAATGGAACAAATTCATAAACGAAGACCAGAAATTACCTGAAGGGAAAGGAGATAGATTGAGAAGCTTCGATTGGGGCTTCGAATTGGAAGAAAAATCCCATCCTGGATAAGAAATGAGGAAGAAGGAGAAAGAAGAAATTGCACTGTCTGAAAGAACCCCGGGAATTGTAGGAGAGAGGAATTTTTTGTGTGTGAGAGAGATTAATTAAAAAAGGTTTAAGAAAACCGGGTTTTTGTTTTTTGTTTTTAAATCTACCGAACCCATGGTTTAACAAAATCATGTAAATATGCTGATTTGTTTATTAGTTGTCTTTTATAATTATTATTTTTTTGCCATGTAAGCGCCATGTCATCGTATTTTTTGAGATAAAATTTTCGTGATATTATTTTAACAGCCACTATAAAGGTCGGGATATTTAATTATTTTACATTTGAAAGGTGGAGATATATTTTTAACACCCCCTTAAAGGTCGGGTTATTTTAATTAGTTTCGCCTAAAAAGTTTTGTAGTTAATATTAATAAGTACTGAATTGTTAAAAAAATTTGAAGAAAAATAAATATTTTATATAGTTTTTATCCCCCAACAAAACGTGTGAATAGTAAATGACATGCTTTGCTGAACGGAGAGAATATATTTTATTAGCTGCATTCATAGTTCGAAACTCAATATATGAGACCATATAAGCACGTTCAACTACGTTACATAGATAAGCCTTAGCTACTAATTAAGCCAGGTCTAATTAACCCGAGCCTTCTTGATGCTCCAAGCTCTAAAGCTTGTGATGATGACACTCTGTGTGCCATTGTTGAATATGTAAAGATGTGCATTGTTATGGACTGCTAATCTGGGATAAACCCTAGCCGTAATACAACTCCTTCCTTGTGCGCCAAAGCTCTCTACCACCGAGTGATCAATCTACACCATTTCATGATCAATTAAGTAATTCATTTGTTGATAGAATTAGATTAAGGGTGTCAATAAAGTAATTCAGCTTTTGATGATTTAAGATGTTGAATTTTGGGGAAATTAACCTACCAAAGTCCGCAAAGACAGCTCCTCGTGAAGAGGATCCACATTCACAAAGGTGCCATAATATTTGTTCTCCTTGTCATCATCTGGATTTGAATGGAATGAAGATCTCCAAATTAAAAAAAAAAAGATAGAGTTACAATGTAAGTAGCAATGGATCGATGGAGTAAGCTAGTGAGACTCCATATTAACAAGATATATATGGACATCATTAAAGGGCTAAGTCCACTATGGACGTACTAATTACTCAAAGCGTCCAGTGAGGTTTCATACTAAAACAATTATACTATTTTATTTCATTATTTGCAACCGATATAGCATAACTGTGCAAAACCGTATAGACTTTTCAGTTTACCGCGGTTAACCATACCATATATGTTTAGGAAAAACAAGCAAGTTCAGCTATGCCACCCCCCAAAAACTTGTTTTTCGGTTAGGTTTTTTCGATTTTGGTTACTATTGGGCACATCCTAGCTATAGCTAACTACTACGTACAAAAAGATGGAAGTAGATATATAGGGAAGATGGAGTTACCGGGATTGGTCACTGCACATGAGGACGAGGAGCTTGTGGGCATGGTTCTTGAAGATTCGGAAGGAGACAGCTGTGTATTCCTGTAGATTCTGGGTTGCTAAAGTCAGAACTCCAAATGGTCCTATTTCTACTCCTCCTCTTCCTATCCTTTTCTTGTAATGATGGAAATTGGGGTTGCATAATTGCTTTGGATCACTCATCCACTTTGTGTCCAGCTCCTCCACTTTCTCCAACTCTACCTCTCTTACTCTTACTTTGAATGTCATCTTCACATCCGCCTACCAACAAGTCAACAATAAGCTCTATATATATCCATTACATATATGTATAACTCCAAAAAATCAAAACAAATTAATTAAGGTTATATATGTCTGTATCTTAATTTATTTTACCTGCGAGGAATTGATACCAATAACTCGAATGGTTGATCCTCCCTTTATAACTTTGTTTGGCAAATTCACTTCCTTCTCTCTCAACTTCTCTATTTCTTCAATCGGCCATTGCACCAATTGTTTTCCTCCTTTGTCTAACAAAATGGTCCTTGGAATTGCCTTTCGTTTTTATATAGATCCAAAATAAAATAGTTAGAAATACCCACATTTAGGCAATTACTTGTTGGAATATAGGGTTGTCCCACCTTAAAAATATAGAGATAACATGAACAACATATAAGTTAGGCGGGCTACTACTCTCATTGACAATTGGTTTTAAGGTGGAACCCGTTCGATTTGTAGTTTGTTTGTGGCTCTCAATCCCAGCCCCACCGGAACTAGCAGCTCCAATTATTTCTTAATCAAATAATAATAATAAATAATAAATTTTTTAAAAAAAAATGAAAACTCATAAATTTGAGTTAATCACCTGAATTCCGGCCCATCCTTTTTTAAGATTTTCATTCAGGCTAGACGTTTCGTAAACCCAGCCCCATAAAATCCTCCTACGTTTAGCCGCGTCGTAGAAGGTCTTCGACGCATAAAACACACCGTAGTTGTATCGAAATCCTGAATCACCCGCAATCAAACTCCGATCGTCATCGTCGGGAACAAAGAGATCCCGACGATAGTCATACCTCCCAATCACATAAATATCATGCCTACTCTCATCTCTACTCACTTTAAACACATGCTTAACACTCGACCCAACGATGGATGTATCGACACCGAATGCACCGTCCTTCGCTACAGGGTAAAAGTCGACGCATTCCCACATCCCAACGTCCCTTTCGTCGTACAAAGGGTGCTTGACTTTAGCCCAATGCACGAAATCGGTACTCCTGTATAATGCTGCCAATGCACGACCACCAATCTTGGTCCCGATCACCAACCGCCACTCACCATCTGGCGGTGTCCAGGCAGTACTCGGGTCCCGAAACGCGCTCGCATTGACTTCATCCGTTGGGGTGGGGGCAATTATGGGATTTTTTGGGTATTTGACCCACTCTTTTAGGTATGGGTCGTCTAGGGTTTTGGGGAAGGCCAAGTTTTGGGATTGGGATTGGTGTAGGGTTACGCCGGTATAGAGGATTGCAGGCTTGTTGCCCGGGAGTATAGTGGCGGATCCTGACCAGCAGCTTCCTATGTCGGAGGGTATGGATGGCTCGAGGGCTGGGACTTGTGGGGTCCAGTTGACGAGGTCCGTTGATGTGGAGTGGCCCCACACTATGTAGTTGCCGAAAAATGGGCCCTTGGGGTTGTATTGGTAGAAGAGATGGTAAATTCCCTTGTATATCATCGGCCCTGTATGATAACAAGAACATGTATTGTGTTAGAAGTTACTCATGGCAACGAGATTATCGATATAATCGATCTCTAAACAACCAAATTTGATTACATACATGAATAGTTCATTACAGTTGAGATTGATTAGGATTAGAAGATGTATACTTTTAACACTCACCGTTGGGATCTTCATGGCGTAACGAGCGAAAGAATTCATCAGCAGCGCACCAACAACCAATCAAGCCAAAAGGGATGAGAAAATTAACATTAGGGACAGCATGGAATATATTAACAAACTACTTTAGTATAGCTTGAATGTACGAAATATATGATGCATAATGAAGTTTTTCCCCCTAATTTATGTCTATGCCTATTGATTGATAAACCGACCTTAGTGTCATATATATAATGTACAATCAATCAATATATAAATAGTACCATTGATCCAATTCTTTTGTGGTTGGAAGTGGTAGGCGGTCCTATAGGGTTGTCGACTTTCATTGTGGCGAATTTCGGAGGAATTGTATCGAAGGTTTTGGACGACATAATGAGAGGCTTCAACTGTAACAAAAACATTGGAGTTAGAGAGCAAGAGGAATGTCAAAACAGATAGTAGTAGTGCAAAATCAATTGAGAAAGCCATATATGGTGTATGTAATGAGCTTTTGATGTTTGAAGGGTTAATGTTTTAAGGGCACCTTTGCTCCTATTTATAATAAGAGGTAAAGAGAGTTTAATCAAACATATATTGATCCTCCCCACTTCTCCACTAGCTAGCTATGGTCTTGTCAATTTTGAATATGAAGTTCTTGATTCACAAATTGTGGCCAACAAATTAAAAGGCTCCAAAGTTATGGAGCCACATGATCTATCACAAATTGTTGATTCACAATTTTTTTTTTTTTTTGGGGGAGGGATGATAATTTTTTGATTGTTTTTGTATGCATGAAAAAAAGTTTTATTTCAATATACTGAGTTTTTTTCAATTTGTAACTGAAATAGTATTTATATGTTAAAAACTAAGAAATAAAAATTATCAAAAAGTGAAGGTAAACAGGTTTAAGAATTTTTTTTTCAAAATATTCAAAGAAAAATAAAAATTTACAAAAAAATTCACAACTTGAAAATATTTACAAAAATATTCAAAATTTGCAGGTGTGTCGGAGAAATGCGGTCCGAGACCGTGTTTCATTCACAAGAAGTAAGATCTGAGAGTAAAAAAAACAAACGAAAGAAAAGTGGTTTCAAACCGCGTTTTATAATTAATTTTGGGTAAAACGCGATTTCAAACCGCGTTTATATCAATTACTATTTTGAAATTAAAAACCAAAAAGAAAAAAAAACAATGAAACACGGCTTGAGCTCCCATGCTCGATCGGCCCTGAATCTCGCCCTCTCGCCTCTCAGATCCGAGCGCAAAAAACTTTTTTGAAGCCGCTCCCTGACATAGTGACAATCCAAGTGCAAGTGCTTGGTTAAGTTCTTTCATGTAAGATGGGGTTCTCAGCAATGTGGAATATTGCTGATTGGTTATCACAATGAAGGGGAATTGGCTTTGGAATTTGACAATGTTGGGCACCCAGAATTGAGTCTAACCAAACCAATTCCCATGAAGCCTTAGATAGACATCGGTACTCAGCCTCAGTTGATGACTTTGACACAGTTGGCTGCTTCTTTCTCTTCCAAGAGATCAAAGCATTGCCTAAGAACACACAGAACCCTGATAGAGAACGCCCTGTAAACATGCAATTTCCCCAGTCGACATCACAAAACCTAGTAAGAGTAAGTTGATTGGAACTAGGATAAAGCAAACCAAGGTGGAAGGTGCCCTTAAGATATCTCACAACATGCATTGCTGCTTGCCAATGTGCTAATCTAGGAGTGCCAATGAACTGGCTGAGATATTGTACAAAGTAAGAAATATTAGGTCTTGTCATGTTGAGATAGATTAGACAACCAAGCCTTCTATATCTCCCAGGATCTTCAAGTACCTCACCAACATCAGTGCTAAGCCTTAAACCCCTTGGCATAAGAAAAGGAGATGGTATACAATCTTCCATGTTGGTATCCTATAAGATATCAAGAACATATTTTCTCTGGTTTAGCAAGGTACCATTCTCTGTATGAGATACCTCCAAACAAAGAATGTATCTGACATCCCTTAGGTCCTTGATTGTAAAGGCAGTATGCAGAGCTCCTTTGATTTTCTGTATCTCAGATGCATCATCTCCCGTGATAATTGAGATCATCAACATACACCAAAATTACCACCAAACTAGAAGCTACCTGTTTAACAAACAAGGAGAAATCAAACATGGATTTCTCATACCCTTGTGCATTAAGAAACATGGAGAGCTCAATGTTCCACTAACGAGAAGCCTATTTGAGGCTATACAAGGACCTCTTTAGTTTGCAAACTTGGCTAGGAGAAGCACCGTCATAACCCGGAGGAACATCCATATACACCTCCTCATGAAGAAAGTCATGGAGAAATGCATATATTATTGATGTCCAACTGATGCACTTTCCATTGCTTCATAGTAGCCAAAGCTAACAACAACCTAACAGTTGTAAATTTAGCTACTGGTGAGAAGGTATGTTTGAAATCCTTCCCTTTGATATGGTTGTAACCTTTAGCCACCAAACGAGCCTTGTATCTTTCCACAGTTCCATCAGCCCTGAATTTGATTTTGTACACCCATCTACACCCAATTGCCACTTTCCCATGGGGCAGAGATGTAAGAACCCAAGTTTTGTTGGTTTCCAAAGCCTGAAGTTCCTTTGGCATAGCTTCAATCCATAGGGGATCCTTTTTTGCATGTATGTAAGAAGAAGGTTCATGGAGAGACAAAACGTTTGATAATGATGCCACATACCCAGGTGGATAAAACAATTCATTATCCACTGAAGACACCATGAAGAAGCTAGAAATCGAAGATGGGATGGTAGGACAATAAAAATCCTTTAGATGTTTTAGGATGTGTGTTTGTCTGGTTGGTCTTTTGGGTCCAGGGGCTTGTGGATAAGGAGGTGAGCTAGGTGAAGAGATAGTATTTAATGAGGTGGTGTTTGAAGACATGACAGTATATGGGACCACAACAGATGTTGGGATAAGTGGAGAGTCAAAATAAGGACAAGGAGTTGGGTTTACCAAAGGCAAAGTTTGTACTGAGGTAGGCTTAGGTGTTTGTGGTTTTTGGTTTGTAGCAAAGGGAAATGAGTCTTCAAAAAATAGCACATCTCTGCTAAGGAGCATCTTGTTGTCCACCAGATCATATACCTTGTAGGCCTTATGATATGAGGGATAACCAAGGAAAATCACTTCTTTGCTTTAGTTGCAAATTTGTCTGTGCTTGAACCTCTCTTCAGCACAAAACAAAGCCACCCTATAACATGCAAATTGTTGTAATTAGGACTCTTTCCATACAACTTTTCATAGGGAGTTGACCACTTTAGTATAGAAGAGAGCATAAGGTTGACCAAGTGTGTTGCAGCTAACACACACTCACCCTAAAATTTAATGGGTATAGAAGCATGAAATCTTATAGCCCTTGTTGTCTCTAACAAATGTCTATGTTTCCTCGATCTCAACCAGTGTTCTAAAAATCGCGCTTAGGCGCCGCCTGGGCGCCGCCTAGGCGTAAGGCGGGACGGGACCTGGGAATTTTTAAGCCTAGGCGGACCTCTAGGCGGAAATTCATCCAGGAACCGCCTAGTTCCGCCTAGGCACCTCCTAGGCACCGCCTAGGCGCCGCCTAGTCCAACGATTATTCAATTTGAGCTTCTATGCATATGATTAGTTGACTTAGGGTTTTTTTATCCCCCATGTCGGTATGCATTTGCTTTGCAATCGAACTTATAGTTTTGGGTTTTAGGAGGTTTAGAGTTGTTAGTCAGACGTGTACTTTTGCATTTATTTACTTTAGTATTAGTTGAGTACTACAAATTTGGGTTTATGAGTGATATTATGGATTATTATTACATTATATGAATTATTGACAAGTGTTATTCGTCAAAATATAAGGAAATAATTAAGTTTGTTCTAACTCCGCCTAGGCGCCGCCTAGGCACCCGCCTAGCCGCCTAGGCGCTAGGCGGCCACCCACCGCCTAGCGGCTTTTAGAACATTGATCTCAACCCTTCCATTTTGTTGAGGAACATAAGGAACAAATTATTGATGGATAATCCCTTTGTTTCTCATAAACTGCTGACACTTGAGGAATTTAGTACCATGATCTATCCTAATTGCCTTAACCTTTGCCTGGAATTGAGTTTCAACCATCAACACAAACTCTGTAAGTCTGTAACAATGACAACAACCTTGGCCTTGTCAGAAACCAAATGTGTCCATACAACTCTACTAAAATCATCCAATATGATCACAAAGTATCGAGCATCATTGATGCTTTGAACCTTATAAGGTCCCCATAGATCAATATGAATTGATTCAAACTTCTCATTAGAAATAGAAGTACTTATATCAAAAGGAAGAAAATGATGTTTAGCCAAAACACAAGGTTCACGAACAGTATGAGAATCATATGTAACTTTGCAACCTTGCACATGTTGCAATCTAAAAAAGGACATATGACCCAATCTAGTATGAAGTAATCAGCTAGACAAACATTTATTCTTATCAATAGAAACATAATTATTATCTATAACCATTCCAGCAGCATGATTTCTTCCATCTTGAGTATCTTCTCTAGCAAAGAGTTGAGCTTTGAACTACTGTTTGGTGATTCTAGCAGCACTAAAGATTATCTTTCCAGTCTCAGGGTCCTAAAAGATACATTTCAATCTTTTAAACACCACATCAAAATCTGTATCATCAACCACTTTTCCAACTGACTGCGGATTGATTTTAAACTCAGGAATATAGAACACCTCTTGAAGAACTAGACCACATGCTAATCTAATATCACCAAACTCTCTAACTTGTCTCACATATCCATCATGCAAACAAACACTGATTGGCCGAGAAAGACACCTTCTATTCTTAAAAAAATTCTTATTGCAAGTCATATGATATGTGACCCTGGAATCAATAATCCACATGCTTGAATTCTCAAATTGAAACTTAGAGAGATTTAAGGCAAAAAATAGTATACCTGCAAAGCTTGTAGAAAGCATGATATCATTTCCCTTCATAGCCTTCAATACCTCCTAACATACGACATTAACAAAGGACATATCAAACTGAGAGTCTGAACCATTATCAACATCACCTAATGGAGACTCAAGTAAGACTGCAACAGTAGCAGCTGTTCTTGATTCACTCGTTCCCTTTGGATTCTTGAACCATTCTAGATAGCCAATAATCTTGAAGCAGCCATCCATAGTATGACCTTTCATCTCGCAATGGCTACATTTTTTAATCAGATTTATCAACCTTTGCCTTTTTGTAATCTCTTGTCACTTGAAGATTTGTCAACATCCAGAGCACTCGCATCAAACACTTGATTCTTGTTATCTCCCTCAATCCCTGTTGCAACTTGTTGAACAAGGTAGTAAGCCTTATCAACTGTCGGCAATGGCTTGGTTGAAAGAATCTGATTTATTGCACTATCATAACTATCATTCAATCCCATAAGGAACTGAAGTAACTTGTTATGATTACCAACTTCTGTAAGTTTCTTTTTCATCTCGCAGGAGCACCTATTAAATGCACCACATGTGCATTTAAGAACATCTAATAAACTGAGGATTTCATTCCACAGCTTCTTGCGCTTTCCATAGTAATCCGTCATAGTAAGACTTCCTTGAACAGTATTACACAGAGTCTTCTTCAATTGATATAACAGAGGTCCATTTGATTGCGCGTACCTCTCGATAATCTCCAGCCATAATTCTCTCGAAGACTCGGCGTACATAAATCCCTTTGCAAGGTTAGGAGTCATGAAATCGAGGATCCAATACCTAACCATGTAAGCTCTTCCATCGCTCCAGATTACCAGGTGCAATATTCTCTTGCTGCGAGCTCCCATCGATGAATCCAATTTTGAATTTGGTGCCGAGAGCCATTTGAACTCCCCGACTCCAACTAAGGAAGTTAGATCCATCGAAGACAATCGCTACGAGCCGAGCTTCAGGGTGATCAGAGTTGGACAAACACAAAGGATCGTTCATGCTGTTGTTATTGCCGAAATCACCAAGAACATGATTTCTCGCATCCTTTGCTTCAAATTGCGGAGCTTCTTAGCGTCGGATCGAAGTCGTGAAGCTTTGATACCATGTAACAATACCGATTATAAGCTGCAGGAAGCTCAATCAACCTTCAGTTAACTCTTTTAATGGAGGTTGTTTTGCATTCTATTTGAGAGTTTGTTAGAGGGAGAGAGAGTTTCTTGATCTGAATTTATTATGATCAATTAATGTGTGTTTACAAGTTGTCTCAAGGGTATTTATACAAGTACTGTGTCTTGATCAATTACACTAAACACCCTAATCAATTTCACTAAACACCAGAGCCATCTGAGCTTGTGTTCACACTTGATCACCACACTTGTATGCTCAATAGTCTGCAACAAACACTATACATAATGGCCGATGTGCAGTTTTCAATTTTTTTTTACAGATGCGTATTTTTATCTCGATTTTTGTTATAACCAAGTTTTAAAAAAAGACATTGCATCGCTTTTTAACTAGGTTATTATTAAAACCGAGCTAAAAAAGAGAGATAAGAATTTTAAAAGGAAAAGGCATTCGGGAGGGGATGGTTTCGCAGGAGATCTCCGTTCCCCTCTTCTCCAACCTCTCATGACATTACCTCCATGCGACCTACTCTCTTCAAGCTCCCACGTCTGGCCGATGTCTCAATTTCACAAAAATTAAGGATTAGGGCGATCCATGAATAAGAACATAACTTTGTGAAAAATTTTGGGGATTTGGTTACATTTTTTCTTATACATATATCAAAATTTTCATTTTTAATCGGGGATTTGGTTACATTTATAATTAAGGTCATTAATAGGGGATGACTGAGTTTTGCAACGGGTTAATCTTAGTGTGAAGATCACATACTGTAATCCTAAGTTTTCTTAGGGTGGAGACGCACAAATAAGCTATGAGGATTATTTGAGATAAAGGATGATAACTAGTTGATTGAGCCTTACCTTAACTTGCTGGAACCGAATGGAGCTAAGGAATAGGGTCAAATAGCAACCAAAATATGAAGCTTAAGGTTTCTAGTTTGATGTGCGCTATAATCCAATTCATAAGATCCTCGGAGCGCGCCCAAGTAGAGAACATGCCCAGTGAGCAGGAGCTTCAGCCTTCCTCTTTCTGAGCTTATATTAAATGCTGCATTCCAGGTTTATATGCTGATATATAAGCCTTCTATTTCCAAATTTTAGACCAAGCTAGTGAAAAACCTAAAGGTAAGAGGTGCCACAACTTGAGAGCGAACAAGAGAGCTGAGAAGTTATGCTTCCCGATGGCGAAGAGTCTCCGTTCATCTGAGAGAGAGTTCTCGTGGCGACAAGGGTTGCTGGTTCAAAGAGACTGATGGATACCAATCCTTGAGTTGATCTCCCCTTCGGAGGTGAAGAACTCAACCACTGAGCTTGTGTTTGAGGCGGCGACGAGGGCTCGAATTAACTTCGACCTCGATCATACCTTCTTCTTCTCCTTTCATCTCTTTACTTTCTCATAGATTATTTATGTGTCCGTTGGTGATCTTGAACAAATGTTCTCTTCTGTATCTCTTCATTATAGTGGATTAGGGCTGAAATCTTGAGGCTTCGGGGACGTAGGATCAAGGATCTAAACCCCATAAGCAATCTCTGGTGTTTTGTGTTTGGATCTGTTTGTTTGTTTGTTTGTTTGTTTGTTTGTTTGTTTGTTTGTTTAGGGAATTCGAACTTCTTCGATCCGAACTTGTGTGGGCTGAGATCTGTTCAACTTTAGCCTCACACTTGGTATTCATCTTATAGTCACAAACATGCTCTCCTCTCTCTAGATTTCTAGAGAGAGGGAGCCCCAAACAAATTTCAAAATCAATTTGAGTCATCACCTTGCCATTCGGGTTTTCTGCCTCCTAGCCGGAGTCCTCTGGCCGATAGATTTGCCCTGCACTTTTTTCTCCGACAGGCTCGCGGTGCTTTGGTCTTCGCTTACCTCCTTACCCATGCTCTCTTCATCCTCTTTTCCGGTTGCGGTGCTCTCCGAGCCTCATCGGCGGCATTGCCTTTTCATATCCCTCCATGGGTCTTCCTTAACTTCGTGGTTTAATCTCGACGACATGCAGCATGAAGGTGCATCCATCCATCTAACTAGAACCAGTCCTCAATACCTCTCCCAGCCTTTGATACAAGCACGACAATGCGTCCCATGCCAACGGCGGTGTCTGCTGATCGATCGTCAACCAACCATGCAAAAACCTCTGGGTGAACTCTGTTGTTCAACTTCCCGATGAATAATGTAGCAGATAATAGAATTCCATAAACAACAATAGCAATCCGAGGGTGATCCGTGGGGAAGAGGGCATCAACTATGACTCTCACCCTCATGGGAGCTATGACCATCAACAATGCATCAACCATCGGGCCACCATGACCATCAACCACAATCCTCTGTGCATTGTAAACTTATACCAGATGCCAAACCATAGCTCTCTATGTGTGCACTCTGATAGGGCGACACTCCAACCCATCCAAAGGTAGTCCTATTATGAAAAACACATCATGGAGAGTGACAGATATCTCGCCCTACGGAAAATGGAAGAAATTTGTATTTGGATGCCAATGCGTAATAAATGCAGAGATTAGAACGTGATCGACCTCATCACATGAAAATTCTCGTAACGGCCAGAGTGACTGATGAGAGTCGCATAACGACAAGAACCCATCCCTTCCTTCTTGGATTTATGTGACTTAAAGTGGACCATCATCATTACTGTTAATGAGCCTTGAATCATTGTTGACCGGTGACGCATCGGGGGGTTCAGGGGGCAAAGCCCCCGGCAGTGGTCTAGAGGAGTGACACGCCCCTGACGGGAGGGTTAGGGGGCAGTGTCACCCCACCTTTACGGTATGCAGTGTTTATTGTAAACAGGCCTATCGTCTGTCTGCTTTAGGCTTTCAGTCCATTGTCTGTTTAGGGTTTCATGAGTCTCTACATATACTCATGAAACGCCGATCCCTTATAACCCTAATCTGTTTTTGCTTCCTCTAATATAAAATTGGTTCTCTGCCCGTAGACTTAGGTAACACATTTTTGCCGAACCACGTAAATCTCTGTGTCTTTCTTCTCTATTATCATTCCCGTTACAATAAACTGGTATCAGTGCTTGGTTGTTGATTTCCGCCGAGAATGATGTCTGGTTCTGTGTTGAAGATCGACAAGTTTACTAGAAGAAATTCTTTTTGTCTTTAGCAGATCAAGAAGCGGGCTTTGTTGAAGCAACAAGGATTATGGGCACCGTTAACCACCGACAAGAAAGGGGCAGATACAACCACCGCTGAGTACGACCTTTTGGAGGAGAAGGCTCATTTGATGTTAAGGTGGAGGACGATGTTAAAGTGGACAAGAAAGGGGCAGATACACAAATTAGAGATCATCTTGATCAACTTAACACGCTATTAATCGAGTTGCGTAATAACGATGTTAAGGTGGAGGACGAAGATGCTGCCCTAATTTTGTTGGTATCCCTACGCCCCACATATGAGAACTTCATTTAGTTATTCATCGTTAGGAAGGATACCATCACCTATAAGAGGTTAGATCATCACTTCACAGCAGAGAGTTGCGTCTGAAGGCAACCGCGTCGGTTGTAAACAATCGGGCCTCCGGGCTTGTGGCAAATGGAGGCAAATCTGACGGTATAAAGGGCAATAAGAAGAAACATAATCAAGATTGCAAATCCGGCCCTAAACTAAATGATGTTTGTAACTACTACAAAGAGAAAGGTCATTAGAAGAATGAATGTCCGAAGAAGAAGAAGCAATAAGAGGAGAAATCCGGATCTACAGCAGTAGCTGATCATGGCAATACTTCTGAGGAAGATATTATTCTATTAGCTGATGATCACACACCGACCTGGTGTTTGGTATCTTGACTCAGAGGCGTCTTATGACATATGTCCTAAAAGAGAGTTGTTTGCAACATATAACCGTGTTGATGAAGGCAATGTATCCATAGGGAATGATGCCCTCTGCAAGGTTGTTGGGACTAGCTCAGTCAAGCTTCGGATAGATGATGGGAAATTTCGCACATTGGAGGATGTCTAGCATATGCCATCCGTGACGACAAATCTGATTTCTCTAACGGTGTTAGATGACAAGGGGTTCAGAGCATTTAATGTGGTTCTGCAAAGAGTCAAGTTGGGAAATGGAACTTTGTACAACCTACAAGGTTCCTCAATTACAGGTGTTGTAGCGGATGTTTTTGATGGGGTTCAGGAAGCTGATCTGATCAGTCTTTGGCATATAAGGTTGGCTCATATGATTGAATGAAGGGATGCAAATTCTCTCGAAAGCATATCTTTTGGGAGGCCATAAGGCTTAGAGCCTTGAGTTTTGTGAACATGGTGTGTTTCGGAAATTACATCGTAGCAAATGTCCTAAAGCAGTTCATCGGAGAAAGGGCACGCTGGATGACATTCATTTAGACTTCTAGGGTCGTTCACGTGTTCAGTCCTTGTGTGGTCACATGTATTTTCTGTCTCTTATTGATGATTACTCTAGGATAACTTAGGTATTCATGATGAGGCATAAAAGTGAGGCATTCAGTAAGTTCAGGGAGTGAAAGACTCTAGTAGAGAATCAGACTGGAAAGAAGATCAAGAGGTTGTGAACTAATAATGGCTTGGAATTCTGTTCATTTGAGTTTGATGGGTTCTGTAGATATGAGGGCATTGCTCGACATCATATGGTCACCACAGCAGAATGGTGTAGGAGAATGAATGAATCTGACATTTATGTTGTTGATTACTCGAATACGAGGGCTTTTGGGCACACTGCTTATTATCATGTTGTTGAGGGTAAGCTAGAGCCAAGAGCTAAGAAGGGAGTCTTCATGGGCTATGATACATGTGTGAAAGGGTACAAGATCTAGTCTGACAATAAGATTATACTTAGCATAAGTGTAGTCTTTGATGAGAGTTCTTTGCTGAATTCTAGTAAGAAGACTAGTGCTGCAGTTGAGAAAGAGCTTGTTGCTGAGGAGGTAGAGTTGGACTTCACTCCAATAGAGAGTTAGGTACCTTATTTGTTCACCAACCAATCATCACAGTCAGGCACTAATGAATCAGACAATGCTGAGAGAGAGGATTTACAACCAGACACAAGAGCAGATGGAGCGATACATCAAAGTATTGCTCTAGACTGGCCAAGAAGGGCTAACATCAGACCTCCTGCTAGATATAGGTCGGATGAGTTGGTGGGTTATGCCTTGCAGGTGGCCGAGGAGGTGGAGGATGATGCTCCGTCCACCTACAAGGCCGTTGTTTCCGGAGATGAGTCAGCACAATGGCTTGCAGATGGGAGAAGAGATGGAGTCCCTTAAGAAGAATCAGACTTGGGAGCTTGTCAAATTGCCTGCTGATAGAAAGGTGATTACCGACAAGTGGGTCTTCAGGGAAAAGGAATGAATATCAGCTATTGAGGGTGTTAAGTACAAAACACGAGTAGTTGCTGACGCGACCGTGGAATTTCATCTATACTTGTTATCTCAGGATGACGACAAAATGTCCTAATTTACCTGCAAGCCCTAGTCAAGAGGGGTTGCAATCAAATTATATGCTTATTGGTCCAAGCGATTGAGGTAATGCTTTTGGCTCGCGAGGAGATGATTTACTGTTCAATCGTCGTCTTTAGAGGAAGTTAGGTGATGTCCTTATCTCAAGAACGTTCTTCTCCGATCAAAAATCTTAAGAACTCAACTCCGGGGGTTTCAAGTCGGGAAGATATTCAGAGCTCTTCTCCTTCTCTCTTGAAATTGGATCCCTTTCTTGGGGGGTTGGATGGGGGTATTTATAGGGAAGCCAAGCGAGCAGCTCGCTGGTGACCTCGTGGTTTCAACAGGGGACACGTGTAGCACATGCCTTCATGCTAAGGAACTAAGGATTACACGTGGAACTGTTAGAGGAGAGGTACTCGATCAGCGAGTTTCTTGCCTTTTCTAATAAGGCCACAAGGTTTCGGTGGGTTTTGATTATGAGACACGAGCTTGCCTGTGTTAAGATTCTGATCGCGATGTACTCTATATTGACAATAATTGAGTGTGGGGTTTCGTCGGGTGCAACGAAGTGTCTTGTTCGCGAAGTGTGTCTTACAGAGCAGGATGTTTAATTCGCATTGGGTGGTCCACTTACGATGCCATATCCTTGTTAACTAATAGACCTATTTTCTATGGCATCGTCATATCTCCTCGTAACCTGATTGCGAGTGATATGTCGCTCGTGATTTGGTTTCGACAAACACGATGCTTCCCGCCAAAAAAAAAATTAGATGGGCCTAAACTAGGCCTAGTGTGTTTTTGGCCCATTTGGGGGTGACCCCACGGAGACCTATAAGTGAGAATTTTATCTCTAGTCGTTCCATTTCACACTTTCAAAGACAGAAGAGAGAGAGAGAGAGAGAGAGAGAGAGAGAGAACTTGAGGATTTTGTTTCCAGAAGGTCGATACCGGAGATAAATGGTAACTCATTTCTCAGTTCTCTTTTGCTCGCCGGCGTTTCTCTTCCACTTCCCTCGAGTAAGTGTTCCCTGATTTTGTTTATGCTTTATTTAATTTCTAGATTTCTACTCATATTTAGGCTTCTTGGGGCAGAGGGAAGGAACCCTCGGTGGTGGAACCGCCCTCCTCTGGTGAGAGATACGGTGGTTATAGGGTCGTGATCGGGGTGTTCCCTGGCGTCTCGTTCCCCTTTGATTTTTTCTCTTTCTTTATCCCTGGGTTACGATTGATTTACACGAGGGATATTTTAGGTCATCTGGTGGTGGTACGGCGGCGTTGGGGTGGGGTAGTGCCCTTTTTTGGGATGCTTTTGTGGATTTTCCGACGGTTGTGGGTGGATGAAACTTTTTGCCTCCCCTCCCATTTTTTCTTTTTGGACGTGGTTTCTCGAAAACCCAGAAAATTTATGGAGGAGATGAAAAGACGTCTCTTAACCGTCACCCTCCGGGGGGGAAATGTCTTTTCAATGCCCCTTCAAGGGGCGCGTGAGGTGCTAACGCATACCTAGGAAGGGTTTTTTGGCACCAAATTTGTCCAATCGCGATACTGAAAAGGTCATTTTCCCTTGTTGATTTTTCTTTCTTTGCGTCTTTTCAGGGGCTTTTCTTCTTAACATAATTAGAGATGTTGAACGAGAGCGATAGCCAAAATCAAAGCGTTGGTTATGAGCTTAAGAAGGTTAGCTCCTTGCGCACAAAGACAGAAACGCTAGTACATGTTGACTCAAAATCCACAGTGTCTCCTGCTCCTCCCACGCAAAAGAAAAAATCACGCGAGGTTAAGGGAAAGAAGTCTGAGCCTGCGGCGGCACAGAGCGCAAAGCGGCAAAAGATGGTTGGGTCAATCAAGCGTCCTTTATCGAGGGATAATCATGAGTATTGCCATACCTCGGAGTCTATAAATGAACTAGGGAAAGGTGAGTCGCCTCGTGCCTCCAAAGAGAGAAAGAAATCGGTTCGCATAGTTCCGAGTGATTTCACCGTGCTCCCTTATAAGCAAACGGAGGTGGATAATTGCAACTTTTGCGAAGGCTACATCCCTACAGCTCCTCCACCTGTCCCTAAGGTTTTCAATGGGCGCGTGGCTCCTACTGTTGCTGAAACCCTGGGAGAACGATCAATCCTCGACGTTGATCACCTGGAGATGATAGCTAAAATTTATCCCTGGCCAGTTGGGGTAGATATAGGCTTGGCAACTAGGACCGGGGGATGTCTGAACGCGTATCAAGATTATGTCGTCGTTCATCTCGGAAGCCTGCTTCAGGGGTTTTGCCTTCCTTTACCCAAGCTCTACTCTGATCTTTTGGATCGGATAAATTCTTGTCCTGCTCAGCTTGCTTTCAACGTGTGTATGTATCTGGCGGCCTAAGCTATGCGGTGTGTCGTTATCAAGCAGACACCAACGTTGGATCACCTCTTTTCAGTCCTTTCTTTGAGGCATAGCGAGAGATTGGTGTCTGCTTCTCTATCTAAGAATATAGTTGAAAGGTTATCTAGTAGCTCGGGGTGGAGGAAGAAATGGTTTCTTGTTTGTGATCCTACCAAGACCTTTTTAAACTTCGTGATCACGCCCGGTTCCTATGCCCCTCCTTCTAAGAATAAAAGTATCGCAATGGACAGATGGAGGGCCGCATTTAGCTGAGGGGAGGGGCCTCATCGAAACGGGGCTATAAGGAAGTTGTGACTCCGGCTCGCCTAGAGATGGCTGGGCTTAGTCTTCCGCACCGTCAGGGTTGGTGCCTAGGTGTTTAGATTTCCTTATTATTTTGACCGCGGTATTTTTTGTTTTGACTGGCCTTTCCCCTAATTCTTTTGCAGATATGTTGATTGATAAACCGAAACTTTCTGCCATGGTCATGAAGAAAGGCGCAGCCAAAACTCCTATCACTATCACTCCACAAGTGGGCGATAGTCGACATCAGATTGTATCTTGTGACTCCCCCTCGCAATAAAGAGTACCAAAGGGAAGGAGCCTATTGACGATAGGCAGAGTTCATCGGCAGTCGACATACCCTTGACTCGACATGGACAAAAGAGGCCCTGGGAGGAGGTGGGAACCAACAAATTTCTGAGTGATGAGCCAATCACCACTTCAAGGATTTCTATGGTTGCATACAGGCAACCTGGGTTCTCCCCACTTGATATTAAGAAGATGGTGATCCCTTGAAGGAACTGCCCGGCTGAGAGGGACTTCCTTCATCATCTGACAGATGAAGAGCTGCTGAAGCAGGATCAGAAAACTGTGGGCTGGGTAATTCTTTTCGCGATTATTCTTTTTCAACTATTTTATTTTGTGTGCATACTTATTATCCTCTGCGTATTATCCTAGGGTGACCTGCAATGGTCCGAGGTGGCCGGGCGCTTGAGGAAAGTGAATAAAAGTTTAAGAGCGAAGGTGGAAAAGCTAAAAGATGTAGAGCTTCAGGAGGGGACTATCAACAGTTTACGAGAGGCTCTAAAAAAGTCCGAGAAAGAAGCAGAGGTGGTGAAGGGCAAGCTAGATATATCGCAAGTTGAACTTTATAAGCTTCAAGATATGGGCTCCGAGCGTGAGCTGGAAGTGACGCGCTTGAGTGGTCAAATTAAGGAGCTCGAGGCTGAGCTGGGTGTAGTGCGCGAAGAGCTTACTAGTGCGAAAGGGAAATTAGAGCGTTTTACTTCAGGTGAAGATGTCGTTCTCACCAAGAACACACTTCCTGATTTCATGCTGAGTAATGAGGGTCAAAGGTGGCTGACCCGTCCGATGCTTTCATGCAAAGAGTGGATGGTGGGGTTATTCAGAGCATTAACCATTTTGCTTACCTTGGGGATTCTATGAGGATGTTCCCTCCCTGCTATGACACTGAGAAAATGAAGCTTGAAGATCCTCAACGTGGCCTGCCTCTCCCGTCTAATGCCCCTCTTGAAGAAGTCGCCGTCCTTGAGCCTCCTCCTGCTGGTAAGAACAACCCTGATCATTCTCGCGATGAGAATAACGAGCCTCCTGTCGACGTGTAACAAGCCATCCTTCCACTTTTTATCAAGTATTTTGAATTTGTCTGTGTGATGAGAAACAGGTTTAAAATATTTTTTCCCGTGGTGTGAGCTTTATGCTTCGCTGCGGTTCATATTTTGTTTTGGACGGGGAACGTTTTGGCCCGTGATAGCTAGCATGCCTTGTCGCGAAATTTTGATGTTGTGAATATTTTATCTTTAGCCCTAGTATATTTCCGATTATGCTCTTTATTTGCTTCTCTGGAGTTTAGCCTGTTTTTATTATTTTGACTATTCACGATACCCTTACCCATCTCCTGTCATTAAACGTTTTATGAAATGAATCGTGAGATAACAAAAATAAGGTATCGCGGAGTTTATTGCATATAGAAGTCCTAATTAGCAGCTTTAAAAGCTATCTTTTATTTGTTGTGGCATAAAGATAGAAAGAGATTTATACCATGTATATTTATATTTCTTCGTAGCATAGGTAGTCGGGGAGCACATCTTTGTTTTCTTCTGGGCTTGGTTGTTCTATTGTGATATCAAAGTGTGACTCTCCTTGGTATTTGAAAGTAAGGCAATTTCCTATCCTTAGGTTGTTGGCCGTCGCGAAAGATGGCCATCCCTCTGAAAGAGAGAACCAATCCCCTTCGTCCCTTTCAACTAAAACCAGGAATTCTTGGTTTAAAAGAGAACATAGGATGATTTGGTTTAGTATGTCGTCCCCGAATTCTACAAAGATGTAAGGTAAGGGGAGCCTATGCAGGTGGCTTTCTCTGAGGATTATTCTGATGAACTTGAGATTTGGGAAAAGCATAGTATTTGTGATAAAGGTAGGTGGAGAAACTTCAACGGAAGCCATGTCAAAACTTGGCATTATGTTTTTAGGTAGGAAAATGTTATGGAATTGGGATTTATTTATACTAGGTTTTCGCCTGTGGAGATAAGTATTGTTCTTTCGAGTTAGCTTGAGGTGCCCTTAAGCTAGAAGGTGTGTGTCGCAAGCTAGTTTTCCGGGTCGCTAGGTGTGTTGGGTTTGCTTGTCCGTTTGTTGGTGTTTTGAATGTGGGACGTACTTATCCGACGGTTTTTGTTGTAATTGTTGATCTTTTCCCACCTCGTGGAGTGGATAAGTTGTCTTTACGGTGTACTTTGTTTTTTGTGTCCTGTCCTTCACCATAAAGGGGAAAGTACTCTCGTGCTTTGTGGTGTGGTTTGTTGTCAATAATGACGTCTACATTGCCGGTTGATATCCTGGGTACAACCATTCCTCGCGTAAGAGGTTTTACCCGAGATATAGCAATGGAGGGACACTTGTACAGGCTGGTGAATTTTTATTGAATAGTCCCGTTTTCACTTAGGAGTTGATCCTTTCTGAGGTGTTTCCTATTGTTGCAGCCTTTGCCGCATGTATATAGTGATTATGGTGACGAGACCATTGGCCTTGTGCAACTGTGAACGCGAGCAGACGAAGAATTTGTGGTGAGGGTGGAGCCCTTGGGTCTTAACAATTACTGGTTCACATCAGGGTGGCCTGAGTTTGTTGTTTCTAACGAACTTCAGATGGGGACACGCCTGATCTTTGATTACGAAGAACACTCTTGTTTTGATGTTATTGTTGTAAATCACGGTCCTGATCAGAACGGTGATGTTGATTTTTCCGTTTGGTGTTGAACGGAATAGTAGGGGATGTTGACTTTCAGAATCGCGAAATGTGTTGTGTGTTTTTGTTGTGGTGTGTAATAAATAATCCAACACGATTGTGTTTTGTATGGGTAATTTCCAGTGTGTTTGGTGAGATAGTGGAATCTATAAAGATGAAAATAATCTTCTGCGTTCTTGACGTAGAGGGGACTGGTTTAATAATAGGTAGTCTCTCAGGTAGCGTACGCGATGGAGGAACCTGTAAGACCGGAAGCAATCTCCAGTGTCCTTGGCATGAAGGAGATTGATCCGAAAAACAGGTAATCTCCAACGTATACTAGGCGATGGAGAAACCTATAAAATGATAAACAATCTCCAGCGTCCTTGATACTAAGGAGATTTATCAATAAAATAAGTAATCTCCAGCGTATTCGACGCGAGGGAGAAACCTGTAAAATTATAAACAATCTCCAGCGTCCTCGACACTAAGAAGATTGATCAGAAAAATAGGTAATCTCCACAGCGTATTCTACGCGATGGAGAAATCTATAAAATTAAAAACAATCTCCAGCGTCTTTGACACGAAGGAGATTGATCAGAAAAATAGGTAATCTCCAGTGTATTCGACGCGATGGGGAAACCTGTAAAATTAAAAACAATCTCCAGCGTCTTTGACACGAAGGAGATTAACCAGAAGAATAGGTAATCTCCAGCGTTTTATTATATTTCCAGATTACTAAGTAGATAAGAGCGTATGCTGAGCTTATTCTCCGAGGGCGTTTATATGCAATTCCGTGCTCGAAAGCCACACAAATGCTAATTTTATTCTCCGAGGAGGCTTGTATGCAATTCTGTGCTCGAGAGACACGCGATTGCTAATTATTCTCCTTGAAGGCTTGTTTGCACATCCGTGTTCGAAAGACACGCGATTGCTAAATTTCCTTAGAGGCTTGTTTGCACATCCGTGTTCGAAAGACACGCGATTGCTAAATTTATTCTCCTTGGAGGCTTAATTGCACATCCATGTTTGAAAGAGACGCGATTGCTAAATTTATGTGTAGCAATACTTACTTTTGGGTTTCGAACTTTCATTTATATATATGAAGAGGTGTACCCAATCGAGAATCCTGGCGACCCCTATACAATGAAAATCTAAGTCACTAAGTTTCCAATATTCCTAATCTTTACGCAAAATAAGCTTTGAGGTTTCTGGCGTTCCATGAATTCGCGAGGATAGCTCCCTCTGAAATTTGGAGTTTGAAGGAACCTCTGCCTACTTCCTTGTGGATGATGTAAGGACCTTCCCATTTGGGTTCATGTTTTCCCCCTGTTGCTACTTGTCGAAGGAACATATCTTCTTTTTGAATTGGGCATAGGAAAACACGCTTGTTGTACCCCTCCGCCAGTCGACGCTGGTATTCGTTTGCTTTGAGACCGGATGTGTCCCTTATTTCTTCTCGCAGGTGGAGTTCCAATTCAAGGGCTTCGCCGTTGGTGTCTTTGTTGAAGTCAACAATTCTGGCTGATGGTACCAATAATTCTACTGGGATAACCGCGTCGACTCCAAAGGTCATTGCAAATGGCGTTTCCCTAGTTGGACTCTTGGACGAGGTCCTGTATGACCATAATACCAGTGGTTGAGTTTCGGCCCACTCCCCTATTGATGTCCCTAGTCTCTTATTTAAGGCATTCAGAATCTGACGATTCGTGGTTTCGGCTTGCCCGTTGGATTGTGGGTAAGCCACCGATGAGAATTTGAGATCGATGCGGAGTCCGACGTAGAAATCGCGGATGCCCTCGAAGTCAAACTGAAGATCATGGTCGGTGATGATAGCTCGTGGGACTCCAAATCGACAAATCATATTTTTTAAGAGGAATTTGCGTACTTTTTCTGCCGTGATGGTTGCCATGGCTTCGGCTTCTACCCATTTTGTAAAGTAATCCACTATTACAATGATGAAGCGTAGTTGGCCTGGTGCTGCTGGAAAAGGAACCAAAATATACATTACCAATGTCGCGAAAGGACAGGGTGTCGATATGCATTTCAAAGGATGAGGAGGGCGATGATTGAGCGATGCGTGTCGCTGGCAGGGGTCACATATATGAATAATCATTTTAGCATCGGCTCTGAGAGAGGGCCAGTAGTAGCCTAGACGTGTGATCTTAGATGCCACAAATCTCCATCCTTGGTGATTGCCACACAGACCCGCGTGAAGTTCACAGACAAGATCAAGACCCTCTTGGTTTAATACACAGAAGAGATCTGGGAGGTTAAAACCTCTTTTGTATAGGCGGTCATCCCTGACTCAAAATCGGGCTGCTCGTCTTCTAATGCTCTGGTTATCCTGCAATTCGCTCATCAATGCACCTTCAGTTATCTATTCCAAAAGAGGTATTCGCCAGTCTCCGAGATTGGATATTCTGAAAACCTCCCTTGTGGATCCCTCTTGTATGCTTTTGCTCAATCACCACGCGATCTCCCAACCTAGGGGTAGTGTAGCTCCAATTCTAGCTAAAATATCAGCATTAGGACAGATCAGTTACCTCCCCATTAGGACTTGTGAACTTGTCGAGTCCCGCTGATCAGTGCCTTTTCAATACCCGCGATCAGGGCTTCATACTCGTCTTCGTTGTTGGTAGCCTCAAACACTATTTGGAAGGACAGATCAGTTACCTCCCCATTAAGACTTGTGATCGTGACTCCTGCCCCACATCCCCCTGCCGATACCGAGCCATCCACATTGATAACCCAATACTCTCCCTCGCGATCCTGGAGATCTGTAAAAATATCTTCGACAACAAATTCCGAAAGCTCCACTGCCTATTTTACCATCCTTCCCGAAAGGGATGGCGAGTGGAGGATTTGATGCAGGGGCAAGTCAGACAGTACTTGGATGGTATGGGCCTAGATATAAGGCCTTAGTCTTCGTGCGGCGAAGACTATTGATAGCGCCATTTTTTCTATGGGAGTGTATCTGGATTCGTCCGGTTGTAAGACCTTGCTGGCAAAATAGATGGGAAACTTGGATTCCCTAGTAAGTATTGTACTAATGGTGGTTGACCCCACTGCGACATATAGTTGTAAAGTTTCATGCTCGCGTGGGTAATGAAGGGTGGGCAGCGTTGCTAGGTACTCCTTCATACTTTTGAAAGCTTTATCCAAGGGAGAGGTCCATTGGACCGGTCCTTTCTTTTTCAGCTCCTCGAAGAAGGGAAAGGAGTGATCAGCTAATCGCGAGCAGAACCTACTTAGATAGTTGACAGATCCATTCAATTTCTGGATGTCGTTCAATGTTCTAGGGGGCCATGTCGTTCAATGTTCTAGGGGGGCCATGTCGAGTATCATGAAACCCAAGAATCGCGAGCAGAACCTACTTTGAACTTTTGAAGGATTGACGTCTATTCCGCGATGACTTATCATGAAACCCAAGAATTTCCCAGAGTCCACCCCGAATGCACACTTTTTTGGAATCAGGAAAACGCGATTCCTCCTTAGAGTGTCGATGGTTTCCTGGAGACCATTGGCGTGGCTTTCTTTGGTGATGCTTTTAATCACGATGTCATTGACGTAAACTACGATGTTCCTTCCAATATGACGCTTGAAGACTTTCTCGATCATTCGTTGGAATGTTCCTTGGTTGGTGATGAAGGCGGTGCTTTTTTCATCGCATGGACTCATCTTGATCTGATTGTATCCTGAATATGCATCGAGGAAACTCAGGGTTGCGTGCTCCACAGTAGTGTCTACCAGTTCGTCGATAGAAGGTAAAGGGTAATTGTCATTGGGGCAAGCTTTGTTCAGATCTTTGAAATCTACGCACATTCTCCATTTGCCATTGCTCTTCTTTACCAGTACCACATTCGATAACCATGTTGAGTCGTTGATTTCGTGGATGAATCCAGCTTGTAAAAATTTGTTTACTTCCAGTTTGGCTGCTTCCGACTTCTCCGCGGCCATTTTCCATTTCCTTTGGCACATGGGCTTTGCATCGCGGTTGAGTCTCAACGAGTGCTCTGTGATCTCTCGAGGCAAACCCTTTAAATTCTGGGGTGACCATGCGAAGATATCACGCGATCCCTTCAGTATCTGCTTAATACGATCCAAAGTCGGGCCTGCCAAGCTGTGGCCGTGGTAAAGGGCTTCAGTTTTGAATGGGAATGGAAAAAGGCGACCATTTCCTCAACTATTTTTTCTGCCGCTTTTTCGTTCCATTTCCGCTTGTTGCTTCTCGGACGTGGCTTCCTGGTCCTCTTTGTCATCTTATTCTATTTTCAATGACCCCTGACTAGTTTTGTCGATCGTGAACACTCGACCATGTCCCTTTTTCAGTGAAGCCAAATAACATACTCTGCTTTCCGCCTGTTCCCCTCGGGGTTCGCCTACCTTTCCATTAGTGCATGGGAACTTGATGCTAAAATGATAGATAGAGCATAGTGCTTAGAATTTTAAGAGACTCACCCGACCCATGATAGCATTGTAAATGGATGGTAGTCGGACCACCGTGAACTCGATCATGTGAGTTCTTCTATTTGGAGTCGTCCCTAGCGTTAGAGCTAGTTCAATTGTTCCAGCCACGTCAACTTCATCCCCTGAGAAAGAGACTAGCTTTCCCGAGTAGCGATGCAAAGCACTTTCCGTTATGCCAAGCTGCTCAAAGGCGTTCCAATAGAGGACGTCTACTGATGAACCGGTGTCTACCATTACTCGCTTGACCGTTTTGGTTCCTAGCTGTACATGAATGACCATAGGATCCGAATGCGGCATCCTAAGGTCGCGAGCGTCAGAAACAAAAAAACTTAGTACCGCGTGTGCAGTGGACGCTTGTTTGATGCTGGCTTTGGATGGGGGACGTCTGGCTTCTCTTTCATAGTTTTTTCTCTTCTGTTTACTGGTGCCAGATGAAGTGGGTATCCCCGCGATGGTGTTGATGCATTCATCCGGGGAGGGGGGTTTCCGATGATCCCTGTTCGAACGTTCGGGTCGGTTTGACGAAGACCTTACTTCAGTGGCATTTCTTGCGTCCCTGGGGGTAAATCCCCCTTCCTCTTCCCCTTGTTGCATACTGGGGATTGTAAGGCCGTGGTGGGGCTTTAGGCGGTCCATATTGTCGAGGAGGGATCGCATGAGGGTTGTATTATTGTGGCATCGCGACCGGTTGGCTGGGATTCACTGGCAAGGCACATATTTGCAAAGGCACTTTCTTTTGGGGAGAGGCCCGGTGGGATCCCATAAATAGGGGAGAAATATGGTCGGGATGAGCCATCATTACATTAGTTGGGGCATCGTCCGAGCTTGGTCCTGTCCATTGGTTGTATTGCACTTCTTGCTGGGGAGGCCTTGGCGGTGCGATGGGGTATTGCCAAGGGGGGTTATAGCGTTGCTGATTCTCGAACCCTCCCCTCCCTCGGTATTTATTGGGGACCCTATGGTAAAAAGAAGGCTTAGCCTCGACGGGTTGCAAACTCGAACTTGCAGCCTCCATAGCGTGGATTTGCTTTGTGACAAGCTTTTGCAGATCGTCATAACTCTCTGGCTCCTTTCGGAATAGGCAGATCTTGAAATCCCCTTCAGCCAGGTTGCCCATTAGTATTGTGCCAGCGGACTCTTGATTAAACTTCGGGATCTGCACAACCATATTAGTAAACCTACTGAAGAAGCTTCCCAAAGATTCGGACGATCCCTGTTTAATGGAATTGAGGTCCAGCATGGTCCTTTTTCTTGTACGGGCACTACCAAAATGGGCGACAAATGTGTTTGATAATTGCGCGAAGTTGTTGATGGACGACCGTGCCATATTGATGAACCATGTGAGAGCTACTCCGCTTAATGTGGATGGAAACGAGCGGCAAAACATAGCATCATTGTCTTCATTCATTCCCATCAACGTTGTAAACTGGTTGAGGTTATCATTAGGATCAGTATCTCCCTTGTATTTGGCGATGGACACATCCTTCCATCTCTTAGGAACATGTGCCTCGCGTATCTGTCTGCAGAAGGCAAATGGGAAAGTCGGCTCGCCTTTGCGGGTGGGGCCAGGTGTCTCGGGGGAATTAGAGCGCGATGACACATCCCTGATGTTGTAGTCGCTGACTACCTTGTCGATGTTCTCCTTGTGCTGTAGACCGGGGTTAAGAGGGCCGTCAGCAGGGTTAGGGAAGTGGTTGGCCGTTGTAGGCACGGGACCCTGCTGTTGATAGTGAACATGGGGATCGCGTTGGAAGGGCATCCCGTTCGCTTGCTGGCCAAAGTATGGATTATGTGGGTAATTCCCCGCGAAGAGTTGATACGGGTGTAACTACCCCACATTCCATAGGGGGCAAACGGAGGAGGCTGAGCCATGTCCCAGAAAGGTTGTTGAGGGATGTTTTCATCGTTGTGGTATCAAGCTTCTTCGCTGGGGGATGGTTGAAGTTGAGGCCGTCAGTTTCTTCGACATCATGATGTTGGTTTCCAAACTCTTCGCCGAACAGTGTAAAATTCATGATTCCTGCAAAATTTGTTAGTATTAAAAGTAAACAATAGGGTATGTTCATTAATTTAAACGGGATTAATGGAAAAAAAATGAAGAATGGAATAAATAAAAAGAAATGACAATAAGAAAAGCGTAATGTAAAAGGGCATATAGATACGCAAAACCTCTCGTCGATGAAATGTTCTCACAGACGACGTCAATGAGGCGATCGTGGAATTTCATCTATACTTATTACCTCAGGATGACAACAAAATGTCCTAATTTACCTGCAAGCCCTAGTCAAGAGGGGTGGCGATCAGATTATATGCTTATTGGTCCAAGCGATTGATGTAATGCTTTTGGCTCGCGAAGAGATGATTTACTGTTCAATCGTCATCCTCTAGAGGAAGTTAAATGATGTTCTTATCCCAAGAACGTTCTTCTCCGATCAAAGACCTTAAGAACTCAACTCCGGGGGTTTTATGTCGGGGAGATATTTTGAGCTGATCTCCTTCTCTCTTGAAATCGGATCCTTTTCTTGGGGGTTGGATGGGGGTATTTATAGGGAGGCCAAGCGAGCAGCTCACTGGTGACCTCGTGGTTTTCAACAGGGGATACGTGTAGCGCATGCCCTCATGCTAGGGAACTAGGGATTACATGTGGCACTGTTAGAGGAGAGTTGCTTGATCAGCGAGTTGCTTGCCTTTCCCCTAATAGAGCCACGAGGTTTCGGTGGGTCCTGATTATGAGACACGCGCTTGCCTGTGTTAAGATTCTGATCGCGATGTACCCTATATTGACAATACTTGAGTGTAGGGTTTGGCCGGGTGCAACGAAGTGTCTTGTTCGCGACGCCTATCGTATAGAGCAAGATGTTTAATTCGCGTTGAGTGCTCCACTTATGACGTCCTATCCTTGTTAATTAACAGGCCTATTTTCTATGGCATCGTCAGTTGCAAGAGGATTCAATCAGCGAGAGGGTGTAGACTGCAACGAGATTTTCTCGCCAGTGGTCAGACATACTTCCATCAGGGTGCTACTAGAAATGGTTGCACATCAGGATTTGGAGCTTGAGCAACTAGATGTGAAGACAACTTTCCTACATGGAGTGTTGGAGGAGGAAATATACATATCTTAACCGGATGGTTTTCATGAACCTGGAAAAGAGAATCATTTTTGCAGACTGAAGAAGTCTTTGTATGGGCTGAAAAAATCACCAAGGCAGTGATATAAGCGATTTGAATGCTATATGGTGCAACAAGGATACAGAAGGAGTCTGTATGATTGTTGTGTTTACCACAACAGTCTGGATGATGGTTCACATATTTGTCTAGTATTGTACATAGATGATATGTTGATTACTGCTCAGAACAAGTCAGATATTCATAAGTTGAAGGATTGTCTCAGTGCATAGTTTGATATGAAAGATCTATAGAGACAAGAAGCAAAGAAAACTCTTCTTATGTCAAGAAGGGTACTTCAAAAATATATTGAGCAGGTTTGGAATGTATTCGGCTAAGTTTATAGATACTCCAATGGCGTCTAACAGCAAGCTGGGAATGTAGACACTTCAGACTAAGGAGGAGAAGGAGTCTGATGTATGCTATGGTCTGCACTCGACCAGATCTAGCATTTGTTGTTAGTGTGGTAAGCCGCTTTATTGTTCAGCCTGGGAAGGAGCACTAGCAAGCTATGAAGAGGACCTTCAAGTACCTCAGAGACAATACTGATGTTGTTTTATGATATGGGAATGATACAGAGTGTCTGGTTGCTGGGTTGTCCGACTCTGATTATGCCGCCGATATGGATAGTAGGAAATCTATGACTGACTATGTCTTCACTCTTGGAAGTTCTGTGATGAGTTGGAAAACAACTCTACAACCTACAGTCAATTTGTCTATATACCATAGATGGAGAGTACATGGCGTTGACAGAAGATGCTAAGGAGGGAATCTAACTTAAGGACTTGGTCAATGATATGATCTAGGGCTACATTAGGGTCAGGCGCGCTTTAGTGTATTGCGACAACTTGAGTGTAATATGCTTAATCAAGGATCAAGTCCATCATGAGAAGACGAATCACATTGATGTGAAGTACCATTTTTTGATGAATGAGAAGAGTATCAGGGTGAAGAAGGTGGGAACAGCTGATAATCCCGCTGATATGTTCACCAAGCCAGTTCCAGAGAGCAAGATCTAACACTGTTTACTTGCTTAACATCACCAGCCATTGAGTTTGCCCTATGGGGCAGTCTGAGTCCTTCAAAGACGAATATTAGGCAGAGGAACGTCTGGGCACTTGTCATGGGTGCATCTGTTTCTGAGAGGATTCAAGTCAAGGTGGAGATTTGTTAATGTGCCTTGAATCATTGTCGACTAGCGACACATTGGGGGGTCCGAGGGGTGGTCATGATTCTCTACATATACTTATGAAACGCTGACCCCTTGTAAACATAATCTATTTTTGCTTCATCTAATACAAAACTCTGCTTCTCTACCTGTGAACGTAGGTAACACATACATTATTGTCGAACCACGTAAATCTCTGTGTTTTTTTTCTCTATTATCATTCTCATTACAACGATTACAATATCAAAGCATGCGCCTAGGGGTGGGCACAAATCCCGCAAATCCCGGTCCCGTCCCGGACCCGTCCCGGTCCCGTCCCGCAAAAATGATGCGGGACGGGACGCGGGACGACCCGGTGGGATCCCGCAAATCCCGTCCCGCACACATAATAATAATAATAATAATAATAATAATAATAATAATAATAATAATAATAATAATAATAATAATAATAATAATAATATATTAAGCCTATATATATACACACACTGTTTTTATTTGTTTTTAAATATATATATACTTACTTTTTTTATTTGTTTTTACAATGAATACATACATATTTAGAGTTACTGTATATAATCAATTGTAACTTATATACTTACTGATTTTATTTGTTATGAAAAGGAATACATACATATATATAGTTACAGTATATATTACATATATAGTACGTTACACATATATATATATATATATATATATATATATATATATATATATTAGTTACTGTTTTTTTAAAGAATAGCAATTAATATTATTTATCTCTCACACACACGTGCGCGCGCGCGCGCGCGCGCACACACACACACACATATATATATATATATATATATATATATATATATATATATATATATATATATATATATATATATATATATATATATATATATATATATATATTAATTTTAATAAAAAAAGGTTGATTGATATGTCCAATCCCGCACCCGTTGCGGACGCGGGCTGGGTCTAGCAGCCCGTGTGGGCTTTTCCCCATGTCCAAGCCCGCTTGCTAATGTGGGCCGGCGGGGCGGGCCAAGCGGGCCTACCCGTGTTTGCTTAGATCTATACGTACGCATATATGAGAACTTGCAAAATATAAAAAATTATACATATATATTTATTACGCCTTTGAGAATCGCAATATATACATGAAAATTTTGAGTTTTTTTATAATTTTTTTATTTGAGGGACAAGGCTTGTCCCGTCCCGGTCCCGGTCCTGTCCCGCAAAAATTACGCGGGACGACCTCAATCCCGTCCCGGTCCCGTCCCGTCCCGTCCCGCGCCCACCCCTACATGCGCCTAATCCAATATTCATAGGGTATACATATATTGTGTTAGCAATTAGTTAATATCCCATGTTGTATATAATCCTACCCAGGGTCGTCCCGATGATTTCGGAGGCCCGGTGCGAGACTAAAATTAGGCCCTATTAATTTTTGCCATTTTTATAGGATCATAAATTTATATTTATATTTATAAACTACCATACACGATAAGGTGAAAAATGGATTGCTTAGTATTTATATGAAAATAATGTATTATATATATTTTTTGTATTACTAGATGCATATTTTTATTATAAAAACTATGGAATTCAAAGGATGAAGAAGGCAACAAAAGTCCTTAAAAAATTGTTTAAAACGAATTTTATTTTTTTAAATGATAAATAATTATATATTGTTTTGAAATTTTCTTTTACTCGTAACACATTTTACACTTAAAAAATATTAAAGTCTTCATTAATTTATAGATAAAAAATTTCCTTAGGATAAATTACATTTGACATATAAAAAATTAAAAATAAGATGATAATTCAACATTTTTGTGATTTATTAAAAAATTAAGAGAAAATAAATTTGGAAAGAATATTGGAAAAATAAATTGAGGTGAAAATAGGAAACAGAAGAAAGAAAAAGGAAAAGGAAAAAGTGACCCCTCCAAAAAAAATTTAAGCTGAAAGTAGGAAAGAGGCATAGAAAAAATGAAAATGAATGCGATGATGCTGGGTATCGAACCCATCACCTTGACTCGAAATCCCCAGGATACCAATTAGCTCTACCACTACGCTACCATGTTCCTTTTGTATTTGTTTGGATGCATTTGTATATATAACCATACAAATTATATTGGGCCCCCAAAATCTTTGGGCCCTGTGCAAATACACCGGTTGCACCACCCCACCAGCCGGGCCTGATCCTACCTAGCTAACTAGGCCTAGAAACTACAAAACCCCAAATTTGGTAGGTTGTGTTGTCATTTTGAAAGTGCAAGCATGCCAAATCAAGGAAGCTAGCTATCGATCCCTATATATACAGGTGGATGGTGCATGCTTGGCCTCTCCTAGCGCACCACTTTGCAAGCCCAACTCATATATGTAATTATCATCAAATTCAATTGCAACTTCTCAACATTAAGCGACACCTGGCCGGAGTGCTTCTTTTCTTTCGGTTACGTCATCTCGATCTATAGCTCGATCGATCACTTTGGCAAAGTTGTGTGTACTGTGTAGGTTCTTTGCTTTGAGGGTCCCCAACAAGAAATATAGCTAGTAAAATAACAACATTTTGGGCATGTGTATGTATATTGAATAGTGACGCCATGGTCGATGGCCGCAACTTTTAAACCCCCATCCAACCTTTTTCTTTGTCAAGCTTTTCATGATTGATTGGGCCGTGTTGGAGTCCTAGCAAATTGATGAGAGGTACAAATGTTAGTAAAACCATCAATTGATTTCTAAAATTGATCAATCTCATTGAAAATCAAAGTAGAAAACTCATCTCAAAAAACACAAATGGCTGTGGCGTGGTATATATCCGAACTCACTGCCTTAGAAGCGATTTCGCCCCGACCACGGTGCAAGTCGGCTTCATGGCATCGCCCCCAAGGTTACACAGCGCTCCTCAAAAGCGTGCACTCGCAATCGAAGAGATGGAATCAACCAGAAACTCAGAACTTTTGTCAAGAGAAGAGGAGAAAGAAGAAGATGTGCGTCTATATCTTCTAAAATCAAAAAACCTCTTTTTATGATGATGGAAGCAGTTAAAAACAACACCCCACTCTCCCACCAACTTAGGTAGTTGAGAAAAACCTCATAACCAATTTTAAAACTATTTTCCTTTTATTTAAATATGTATAAATTTGCATAAAATAAATCTCAGCATAAAACCTTATTCAAGCATTATTTCCAACAATCCCCCACAAATGCGAGAAATTAGGTTTTCTAAAACAACTTTTAAAACAACGTTCTGAGCTGGTTTTATGGAGAAGATACTTAAATGTTGGTGAACAAGTCTTGAACCAACACATAGTGAAGCTGAGTGCCTCGCTTGTCATAGAAGTGAACGAATCTTGAACTTCCAGACTCGCGAGTTGACCTCAACAGCACATACCTTCACCATGATCCTGGTGATTCCGCGATAAGATCCTCAAATATGTATGTGGTCATCTCATACCTTGGGTGCTGAAGAGTGCTCTAGAAAGACCACCCTAGTCTTCCATAGAAGGTGACCAACCCCTTCACACTCTCGTAGGTAGCTCCATCAAGTCTATCTCACATAGACCACCCTTATTAGGGCTATGGAACCATTAAGAGCATTATGCTCATCCTCTTCCATATTCGGTGAATCCATCAAGTCCTTCTCAATTGGACCACCCAACTATGGGCTATGGACTCATTAAGAGTACATGACTCAACCTTTCTCAATACACCTGTCATGGGAATGAGACGTGGTGTATCTCTCCTCATATGGGTTTGAGTCTCATTCCCTTAGACAAATCAAGGACTAGTCTCATGTTCTGTCCTTTTGTCAGCAGACCATCAAGTTCCTCTCGAACCTCACATTCGCCAAATAGATGACACAATTTGCAATCAGTTGTCTCAAAGCTTCATGTCAAATCCGCGTGTCTCTTCTTGTCATTCTGTGTATTGCTACTAGCTACACAAATAGCAAATGTGAGTCACAATATAGAGAATTAGATAGAGCTTCATGCCCCCACAAAGGTAGGTAAGCCAGTAACATTCTCAATCACTCAATCTATTGTCTAGCTAAATCTAGAACTATGATCTCATATTTCATAGTCGATCTAGCAAACATGACAATTTTCATGATTTTCACAATATAGCACCACCACATAATGTCAAAACAAAGCCACTAGTGGAGCTATAACATCATCATAATAAGAATGTTCGATCATACTGGCATAACGATAAAGTTACCAAATCTTCTCAACATTTCTCTACATAACGGAATGAAGCAATTTCTCTTTTCTAGTTTCTTTAACACTTAGAAACACATCAACTTCACCCATATCTTTCATCTCAAACCAAGAGGAAACAAATCATTTATCACATGCATGCTAGTGCCAAAAATTAACATCTCATATACATATAAAGGCACATAACCAATGTAATACATCTTGGTATAAAAACATGCATTATATACTCAAAACCAAAACTTCAACACAGTTTGGTAAAATCCTCATAACATTTCAAATATGCTTGGTTAAAGCTATATATTGATTTCTTAGGTGAACACAAAATTCTCTTTTCTTGGAACCATATGCCCGTAGGCTGTTCCACATATCTCTTTCTCTAAATCGTCATTTAGAATACAGTTTAACATCCATTGATGCACTGCCAATTTATAATTAGATGCTAAAGCAAATAATAAATATAAATGACAATCTTAATCATTAGAGAATATGTATTAAAGAAATCAATTTCATATTTTGTGTGAATCCTCTAACCACTAGTCTTGCCTTAAACCTTATGATAGAACCATCAGTTCTAAAATTCCTATTAGAGATCCATTTACACTTAATGGTTTTGACATCTCTAGGCAAGTCAACTAGTTCCCAAGTAGGGATACACATAATAGATTCCACTTTACTGTCTATAACATCTTTTGAAAGAAACTAGTATAGGTTGAACTCATAACCTCTTTATGTGTTCTAAGTTCATCTTCTAACTTAAGAACATAAATAAGAGGTCCATCACTTTGATTCACATATACGAGTTCATCCAACAGAGTTTTCTCAAACTTAAACTCACATCTAGTTTCAATTATATGTCTATTACTCTTCCTAGACTCACTAGGTTCAAGCGCAACATTTGAATCAAGTAAAGACAGAGATGTAGACATGAGCACATAGGCATGAATACTATTATGATTTTACTTAAGTAAACATTGCTACAAAACTTAACATCATGATATTCACACGTATATATCATCTAAGCACATAAACAATGCAACGTTCTCATCATAACCAACAAGTTATTTATGTAATCAACCATATTAGATCCAACATAACTCACTTAAAGGAAAGTGCCACCACTTTAGTCAAACACCTCCACATTTCTCATATACACTAGATAGACTCTAAGTCATTTCCACATCATATATGAGGTTTTGTCTAACTTCTCTCATGTGGTATCTTATTTCCTACCTCTATCGGATCTAAAACATTTTGGTTCTATTCAAGTTGGTTTGATATCTCATATGCATATATCAAGAACAATTCTTCCTACATCTTTGATCTTAGTCAATGCAAGCAACTTGGTATATCCAAAGATCATCAATTAATGTGATATAACACCTTTACCACACTTGCTTTTAGAGTTTAATAATAAAGTAACTCAAACAATCTAGTGGTCCTCTCAATTACGGGTTGAAAAGGTATTTAGCAAGTTTAACATTTATGCATATATCACCATAATTTTGATCAAAAACAACCAAGTTAGAGGTGATTAGGAGCATTTATGGAGTTCTCTCAAAGAAACAACTTCCTTTATATATGTCCTAATGCCATGCCAAAGATCAATCTTTATAACGATGTCACAAGGCAACATTCTTTCAAGACAAATCGAAAGAGTCATGCATATCATGATCATCAAATGATAACGCAAATGCACATGAGATCAATCAACATATAGGCATTTTTGTATAGTTAAAACTAATAAGTCAAGCAAGAATTGCTCATTAAGCTTAACTCACAAAATAGGCCGTTGTGAATAAACCAAGTAACTACCGATGTCTTTGATGAGATCGAAGTGACAATTCAATCAAGTCATCCCCACGGATAAGCATCTCGACCTCTTGTCTCAACTTCTATCAGCCAACTTTTGTCGTCTATGTGCCAACACAACTCCATCCACATTCAAGTCGTGTATTTGTCCCTCGCACCATCATAAAATGTCACAAGTTATGTTGTGATTTAACCCATTATAACAAGGGAGACCCAATTAAAATTTTGCAATATATGACACGTACATGACTGTGCTTTCACCACTTTGCATAAATTCAAATGAGTTCCATGCTTCAAATACGATGGTATTTACAGGACAAATCGATGATGGGTATATAAATAAATATATTCTTTCCATTGAAGACAAATTACATATATTTATATATGCAATTAGTATAGATAACTGCTAGGTCTTCAATTAAGAAACTCTACTCAAATAATCGCCCTCGGTTAATCAACCAAATCAAGTAGATCACTACAAATAGGTACTTTCACATGTACTAAGCAAGATAAGTCTACTAATTTGAAATTTAACTGAGTTCGACATTTGTGTATATATATATTTATATATATGTCACATCATTTAAGTAAGATGTATACTTACCTGGCATATCGTGAATTCACCGACTCAATGCAAGAACTCTTTTACTTATCCATACTCAATTTATTGTCATCCAAACCCAAAAATTAGGGCCCTCTATGTCCCTTACTGTAGTACGAGGCACTACATCAACCCTTGGACAAGATACCGTCAAAAACGAGCTTAGCATCCTCCAATCTCTGCACACGGTACTATGGCTGCGGTTTTGTGTGTACAAGTCCCTTATGCTGAACAATTTTGCCAAAAGAAAGAAATTAATTAGCAAGCCCAAACAAATTAGGCCCAAAACCACACTCTTCAGAAATTAGCCCAGGCGCGACCCGAAGCCCGCCCAAGCCCATGCCTTTAGGTTACCCTTTAGCCCGGACCTAAACCCGAAGGGACCCAGCCGCCGTAGCAACAAGATCAGTCGCCTTCTTCCTCAGCCTCGTACTGCCCACGAGAGATTCCCTGCCGGTGAGACCCAGGCGGTGACGCCGCCGCCTCCTACATTGCTCCGACGGAGGAGCACGGTGGCGTGCAAGGCACCTCCTGCCTAAGAACTCCGGCGACGCCAGGACCTCCATCCTAAGAGCTCCGGCGGCGCCAGGACCTCCATCTTCACCGTGTTCTCTTCGCCGAAGTCCACCTTCTCTTGTACCATCTCGTACTGTAACAACAACAATTCCGACGGCGAGGAAGATGAAGACAAAGAGCCGGAAACGCCAGCAACATTTGACACCTTCGAGAGATCGTTCGAGACTCCGGATCTGACGCCAGTCGATCTGTTCGATTCGCGCCGGTTCTTCATGTCTCCGACATCCTCGGGGTCGCTGATCGACGACGCCGCTTGCATCTTGTCCACGATTACCGCCGTCTCCTTCGCCCATCCGTTCATCCTCGCCTCCCCTGTGCAGCAGGATCTCCTCAACAGGAATGAACGACGAACGATGTGCGTTTCCTCCACTGTGCCGGCGAGGACTTGAAGAAGTCCTCCATCAGATCCAATTGAGCAGCGTCGTAGCATTTGATGCAAACAAGGAACCTTCTGACTCATTAAATCAGTAGGAAATCAAACTGTTAATTCAACCGGTTAATACTAACACATAAATCGCTTCTAAATTGTTAGTAAAACCATCAATTGATTTCTAAAATTGATCAATCTCATTGAAAATCAAAGTAGAAAACTCATCTCAAAAAACACAAATGGTTGTGGCGTGGTATATATCCGAACCCACTGCCTTAGAAGCGATTTCGCCCCGACCACGGTGCAAGTCGGCTTCATGGCATCGCCCCCAAGGTTACACAGCGCTCCTCAAAAGCGTGCACTCGCAATCGAAGAGATGGAATCAACCAGGAACTCAGAACTTTTCTCAAGAGAAGAGGAGAAAGAAGAAGACGTGCGTCTATATCTTCTAAAACCAAAAAACCTCTTTTTATGATGATGGAAGCAGTTAAAAACAACACCCCACTCTCCCACCAACTTAGGTAGTTGAGAAAAACCTCATAACCAATTTTAAAACTATTTTCCTTTTATTTAAATATGTATAAATTTGCATAAAATAAATCTCAGCATAAAACCTTATTCAAAGCATTATTTCCAACAACAAATGTAATTTATAAAGATTAATATGATCAGTTACTTGCTCTTTACAATTAAACCTTACTACACTTATATATATACTGGATTTCTAACACCATACAAGGCTCTCAATCATCAATGCAAACCCCAAAATGCTGTGAAACTCGATAACCCATAAATATATATAGTGACAAAAATTGATCCCAAATAGCCTTTGATCGATCATCATCACCATGCACACCCATAAAAAAAAAAAGTAACAAAGTGTTGGTGTAAACCTTCATATATAGTCATATGTATGTGAATTGGTATTTGATTGATCGCCACTGACAAAGATGGAGAACCATCTCATGATCGATAAAACTACGTATGGACATTGAATTGAACAAATAAAGAAATATGCAAAATAATTTGGTCACTAGAAGCACATATAGTTTCAACTTGATTTTGCAGTCCAAATTGAACACTCATGTTAAAGTTTCAACTTGATTGAGCGGAGATATAGAGTTAGCTTTTGGTAATTATAGGCAGTGCCATGTACAATTATATTAGAGATGTTAATTCAATTATGTTTATGTATGGAGGGGTCCAAAAGAGCTAGCTAGATGTCATGAATGCCTAAATCTACTACATTGATATGATATGATTTGATGGTCACTTGGATAGTTGAATGGACACTATACCTGTCAATCTCTCCTTTGTTTTTATATAGGTAAAAATTTAGACGGTATTGGACTTTGTTGATCTATCACTAAAAAACTTCCTTTTGGATGAGATTCTGGAGCTTAGAATGATGCAAGGTAAAATCGTGATCGAGTAGATGCTGAATATAGACCATCTTATCTTCGTTCTAATTGATGTATCTGAATACATGTGAACAAGATAATCACCAAAATTCTGCAGAAGTCTTCTAGAGTCAGCAAGCATCATTCAGATCTCCCAAGGAGAACTCCATAAATCATTGTTGGCATTGACAACCGCATGAGAACGGAGTAGTTAATTTCGACATCGATCTAAGAAATACCCATTTGGGAAGCTACAACAAGTCCAGAATGGAGGGAAAGAACTTCAACCGACATCTCACCACGTACACAGAGAACCTCTATTAAAAATGATTGTGCCATGATGATGTCGAATAACAGCTCCCGTCAAAACCTCGTTTGAAGACACCACAGAAGCATCAAAATTCATCTAAAACTTTTCCATCTCAAAAGTTTCCTCTTTGTTTGAGTAGGTTGTGTGATAATGCATGATTTCTATAGGCATTTTAAGTCATTCTTAAGTCATTTAGGTTGCATTTACACATGTTTTAAGCATAAAGTGCATTCATTGTCTCTTAAGTTGCAAAGTTCTGAATCTACGCGTTTTTTGCCTATTTATGAAGATTTTTGGAACCAAGCTAAATGATAAGATGAGGAAACCTACACTCTGAAGCTGTAGAAGCTTAGGAAGAGTCGAGAAACGAAGCAGGGAAGCCACGATGAGAAAAGTGAAGGAAAATGTGTTATGTAGAGGCGACGTCTGTGGCATCCTAACGGCGCCTGCCGATCCAGCAACAAAGCGAAGAAGGTCTCTAGAGCCTAATCAGGCCAATTGGGCTTTGCTTCTAACCTAATTTTGCCAACTCCTAGGGTTTCCTAACAATATAAATACAGCTCTCCTCTCAGCCATGTCACACATCGAATACACACCACACCTCTCGTCTCTCTCTTTCATCTTTTCTTATCTTTTCGGTAAGCCATGCTTGGCTAAACCTTTTATGTAATTTTGTTTATATTTCAACCCGATGATCATGAAGTTACCAATGTTGCGATTATAAGTGAAGCTATATTCTCATCATATTATTATTCTCTTGTTTCAATTATTGTTATTACTATTGCTCTTTTCCCTTTTATTGTTGCTATTGTTACGATTCGCTTGCTTACATATTTACAAATCTCTAATAATAAAAATCGATCGTATTTCTAATTGTACACAAGCTCCACCAAATAATGGCAAACTTTGATTCTTCTGTAGTGAATGGCTTCGCAAAGATCTTTTTGTTGTGGGTACGTTTATACTTTTTCTCCTGTTACTTTAAGTATTGTTAGTTTATGAAAATGTGTTTAAAATCTTCATTATTGAGATTACATAGACCGTAAGAAAGGAGAACGACCACTCATTTCCCACCGATCTATGATTCAGGGTATCCATTTATTTCAAATTAAATTAAATTTGTCATGATCTGATTTTTGGATTCATTTTAGCACACCAAAATTATGCCTTTTTTTGGTCGAAGTATATGCCGAATATAAACCAAATTCAAATCAAGATAAAGAATCCAAATACACGTACCATAAAACAATGATATAAATAGTAATCCATCCTTTAAAACACTAATAAAAAAATTAATATTTTATATATTTTTTTATTATAATTAAAAAAATATACATAAATAATAAATAGCATGTTTTTTTGCACGAATAGTTATAGAGTATCAACTATATTACTCCATCCATCTACTAAAACTAGCTATATATTCCTGCCAAAATAATACTCCATCTGTTAATTAAAATATGTCGTTTTAGGGAGTAAATTTTATTAAGAAAAATTTGTCATTTTACGTATTTTATCACCCACATTACGAAATTGCTCTTGTAATGATTATATAGTTATTAGTTATAATTTTTGATAAAGTAAAAAAGTAGAGTAATAAGTAGAGATATAAGTGTATTTTTATTTATTTTCTTAATAAGTGTAAATTTATAAAATGACAAGTTTTAATTAATGAACAAAAAAAAATGTTTCAAAACTATGTTGGAATAATAATGTTTATAAAGAAGTTGACTTTCCAGAACTAAATTAGAATTCAACTTTCCAATACCCGTACCAACAAACTACAACACTTATATACGGAATACATGTGGCAACCGTGCTCCTCAAATCAGGTTCGAGTGTACCCATTTAGGTTCAGTCATATGTCAGATCGGGTCATATTAATATATCGGGTATATTGTATGTTCGGTTGGATTTGTGTCGAGTAAGTTTTCGGGTCGGGTAAGTTCGGGTTAAATGAATTTCGTATTGGGTCGGGTTCGTGTTGGGTCAAGTAGGATCACATTTAATTTTATTATAAAATGATGATTATTTTTTGTTTATCTTAAATATTGACTATCAACATCAGTAAATTTATTTAGTTATATTAGGTCTAATTATATGTAATTTATAATATTTGAATATTTAAAAATAAGATGATTAAAATAATTATAAGGATGAGTCGGGTCTTATTCGAGTCGGGTCAAAGACGGGTCGGGTTGGATCGAGTTGGGTTGAGTTCCGGTTCATTTGAGTATCGGGTCAAAATGGATCAGGCTCGGATTCTAAGTTTGGATTGTGCATGATACTATATTTTTTAGTTTCGATTGTTTTTGAGCTTGACTGCTTGAGTGAGTGGAATTGAGTTCTCAGATTGGGTTAGATTTTTTTATTAGAGCATTATTATAACTGAAAATACATAATGCTTTTATTTATGAAAATTTCAAAATATAGCGTGCTAGGCATCAAAACTACCCTACCTAGTTCATAGATAAGGATTGGATCGACATTTTACTAAGCTTCAAACATTGGAAACTGAACACAAAGGGTCCATAGGTCAGTGGTAGAGCATTTGACTGCAGATCAAGAGGTCACCGGTTCGAACCCGGTTGGGCCCTTTACAACTTTTTCAAAGTCAAAAGACTTTTTTAATACGTAGTAGTTAACTATAAATAGACCCAGTTGCTCTTCTTACTTCGACGGCCCAATATGATAAGCCCAACCCGTCGTTTTCCATTTGATTTCTTGGGATATTTGTTCCTATTTTTATATTTGGGAAATTGTGCACTGAATATTTTTTAACAATTTTGGTTAGTGTCCCAAATCTTTTGTTTATCTCTGAGTTTTGTCAAAAGTTCGACTCAAGTCTCAAACTCATATTTTTTTCTTTTTTATAAATAAAACCATCCTTTATTATTCCTTTGTTCACAAAAAACTCTTTACTTTAAGCATTTAACAAAACTACCTACAAGTAGAACCAATGATTCATGAAGATACAATTGAATATGAAAACTAAATCTTCCACCGAAAAGGATCTATATTGATTTTTTCAGTCTAGGATCCAACAAGGATCTATATTGCAAGCTGAAGCTCAAGCCATTTGTGCAGGGTTGCATCTATGTCAGGAGAAGGGCCTACGAAATGTCATTTTGGAAGGAGACAATCTAGGTGTCATCAATGTAGTAAAGAAAAGCATCAATCACCCCTAGGAGATCGCAAGAGTAATTGAGAAGATTCATCTCTTTGAAGATAAATTCAGTTGCCTACATTTTCAGCATTGCTATCGAGAGTCAAATTGTATTGCTAATTATATAGCTAGATTTATGGATACTTATAATATCATTAGTCTCCCTTTTAACAAAGAACTTTGTTCCATCATCCGAAAGGATGATCAAGGATGAATCTTGCTTTGTCGAGACATCTGTTTCTTGCCTACTGTGAAAGAAAATAAAAAAATAAACAAAACTACATATTATTTAACTAAATTGAACAATAAAGTGACCAAACCACCTTTATTTAAAATTTTTAGAAAATCACTTATTATTTCCAAAAATTTTATAGAAAAATCACCATTGTTTAAAAAAAAAACTAGAACAAAATCATTGTGGTTTTTTTAATTGTACAAAAGATATATTATTATTCCGACTTTGCAAAAACAAAAAAAATCATTATTTGCCAAAACAATATTTAGCATCTATTATTTTTCAAAACAATATTTAACCTATAATTAATTACTAAAGTTAAACATTTGTAAATGTGATTGATGAATTTAACCAAAATCTTGATTAGAATTTTATTAAAAAAAATAAAATTTATTTATTTCATTTTATTCTCTTGTAAAAGAAAAATATAACAAAAGATTAATCATTCTTATTTTGTTAGGTTTTATGTATTCCAAACAAATAAAACGAATAACACCTTCTTTTATTACATAAGAAGTGGTTTTGTGCATTTTTTTTAAAGCATAAAGGGTGGTTTTACGTAAAGTATGATATGTACATGCAATGTATGTTGGACAAATAATGAGATTTTTTTTTACAAACTATGAAAAATATAATATATCTTTTGTGTAATGTTAAAAACAATGGTTGATTTTCTTCAAAACATTTTGGAAACAATGGGTGATTTTTGCTAAAACTTTGGCAATGATGTGTGATTTTGTTAATTTTTAAAAATAAAGGTGGTTTTGTCACTTTTGTGATGAATTTAGTTAAATAACATGTAAGACCCGGGGTCTTAAGAGGCGCCAGCCCATGCCACCTAGCCTTCTCAGGTCCGTTGTCCTCACTTGGAGCCTGAAAAGGAAGAGCTCTTGTGACATGGGTAGGGCTTGAATCACTTATAAATCACTCCCAACATCCTTATGATATTCGATGTGGGACGGGGTGTTACAATCTCCCCCACTTAAAGTACTGACGACCCCGTCAGGCCCAAGGGACTGCCCTCCGGGAGGAGCTTACCCGAGCATACTATCGGAGCACCTCCGAGCCCAGAGTCGGCTCTGATACCATCTGTAAGACCCGAGTCTTTAGAGGCGCCAGCCCATTCCACCTAGCCCTCTCAGGTCCGTTGTCCTCACTTGGAGCCTGAAAAGGAAAAGCTCTTGTGACATAGGTAGGACTTGAATCACTTATAAACCACTCCCAACATCCTTATGATATCCTATGTGGGACGACCTCGTCAGGCCCAAGGGATAGCCTCCGGGTGGAGCGTACCCGAGCATACTATCAGAGTACCTCCAGGCCCGGAGTCGGCTCTGATACCATCTGTAAGACCCGGGGTCTTAAGAGGCGCCAGCCCATGCCACCTAGCTTTCTCAGGCCCGTTGTCCTCACTTGGAGCCTGAAAAGGAAGAGCTCTTGTGACATGGGTAGCGCTTGAATCACTTATAAATCACTTTCAACATCCTTATGATATCCGATGTGGGACGGGGTGTTACAATCTCCCCCACTTAAAGCACTGACGACCCCGTCAGGCCCAAGGGACTGCCCTCCGGGAGGAGCGTACCCGAGCATACTGTCGGAGCACCTCCGAGCCCAGAGTCGGCTCTGATACCATCTGTAAGACCCGAGGTCTTAAGAGGCGCCAGCCCATGCCACCTAGCCTTCTCAGGTCTGTTGTCCTCACTTGGAGCCTGAAAAGGAAGAGCTCTTGTGACATGGGTAGGGCTTGAATCACTTATAAATAACTCCCAATATCCTTATGATATCCGATGTGGGACGGGGTGTTACATAATAGGTAGTTTTGTTCAATGTTAAAAGTAAAGAGGCTTTTTAATGAAAAAAATAAAAATAAATAAAGGATGGTTTCATTAAAAATGAGAACTTTTGACAAAACTTAGGGGTACCTTTCGGACAAAAAAAAATGTGGGACACCAACTGAAATTGTCGAAACTCAAGGGCACCAAACGGAATTTCCCCTTATATATTTTTTTTGTATAAAAAAAGCAATGCGAAGGAGATCAACTCTATTACTTGTGTATCTTCCAAGTGAGATTACAAAGCCTTATATAACATGGAAATATGAGTAGAGCTGACCATTCGGTTGATCAGGTCGGGTTCAGGTCGAGCTCATTAAGGTCGGATCACTGAAGTGTCTGTCAGTTCATGTAAAATTTGTAGTCGGTTGTTAGTCGAGTCAAGTCGAGTTTGGGTTCGGTCTAAATGAATTTCGGCTTGGTCGGATTTCGGGTTGAATCGGGTCTAGCTCATTTGGGTTTCCGATCAAATTGGGTCGTGCTCATTCGGGTTTCAAGTCAAGAGTCGGGTTGATTTGATTCAAGTTTCTAAGCAAACCAGGTCCACATATTTTAAATGATTTGATCAATCATTTTATTTTTATTTGCTACTTTACTATTGATAGTTTTTAAAATTTAAACTAAACTATATGGCTAAATTGGCTATAATATACATACAGTATACCCTATTGAGTATTGACTATACAATAAACTAAAATTGGAGGAAAATGAATTTTCTATGTTGCAAATTGGAGGGAAAGGAGTTTCTTTTGTTGAAATAGGAGGGAAATGTAAAGGAATCCAAAATTGAAGATTAATGTAGATTTTTTAATTTATGTTATAATATTAATGTTATAATATTAGCTACTTATTATATGTGATGTAACACCTCTCCATAACTCCCACCATTATTCCTCTTCTATAACACCCACATGGTGGAAAACCAAAGATCCATATTGATGACCCTCTTATCTTGTAACCTTCCCCATCTATGCCTATATAAGGCCTTGTAGTTCTCATTGAGAGACACACCAATACAATACAATCTCTCCTCTCTACATACTTCTTTTCTTATTTTATCACGTTATCAGCACGATCTGCTCGGTAAGGATTCGCCGTTTTATATCATATGCAAACCGACACTGAAATTTGATCTTATATATAATATACATGCATGCAATAGAATCCCACCCATGCCTACAATCTGTAGTTTGGAATTAATCGACACTGCACTTTGTGAACTAGCAATACTCATATGCATACATGCAGTAGTATATTTAGCTTGTTTATATATCCATGATTATGTGCTTGCACTAGCTTTATTTGATTTTTATTAATCTTCAATATATAATATTTTTCATGCTATACACCACATATATGGTCATGTGCTTGCACCACCAACTAAACTGTTTTGACATACGGAGTATATGTACGTGCGTGATAAATTTTTATATCTCATCCATTTTTGGTATATCTAACCCATTGATTGTGCAGTGCTACATTCGTTTACTTATTTCATCCATTTTTTTAATTGTTTATCTCTTGAAGAGATTAACGAGTATTGAGTTATCCCCCGAAGAGGATATACTACATATTTGAAGAAAATAATTGTCCTTGAAGAGACGAAAATATTTATCATCCCCCGAAGTGGATATACATGTAATATTAAGGATCCCCGTAGAGATGATCGATTACCTCCCCTGAAGTGGATGGTTGATAGAAATTATAATTGAAGGTTCGATAATGTAAAACAAAGTAATAAGAAATACTCTAGAAGGGGGGGTTGAATAGAGTATGCCCGTTTTTCGCAGAAAGTCTCAAGACTTTTGGAGCTTGTACCAAAACCCTTGAGATTAAACCTGAAACACAAAATTAGACAATCGAACCAAGTGCGGAAATAAGGTAAAGCAAATAAGTAAAGAACACGAGTAATTGTTTACGAGGTTCAGCACAACTTGGCCTACGTCCCTGCCTAGGGTTCTTCCACAACCCTAGGATTCAAAAGGCTTTATTGATTCGCTTAGCATAGGATCCTAATAGCTCACCGAGAAGCCTCTCTCCTATACAATTGCAATCTAGTCAACTCACGTTCCCTTGGAGTCCTAGACCAATCTAGAAGAGCCCCACCTCTCTCAGCTATCTAGTACAATCCTCTTACTCTCACAAATCAATAGCCTAGTGCAACTTCCCGAGTTATAAACTCTCGAGTAACACTATAAATGAATATATCCTATAAGCTCACAGTGACTCTCAAAGGCTTTTAAATAAACAACAAACTCTTGAGCGCTTAGCAGAGAGACACTTTGGAAGACAGATCTTGCTTGAATGAATGAAAGCTCGTGTAGCACTTCTTATCTCTGTCTTCTTCTTCCTTTCCTTTATATAAGAGCATGGAGCGTGAGGGTCTTCAACACCAGATCTTCATCAACGTCTCTTTCGAATCATGGCTTGATCTTGAATCTTCTATTTATGGATACTCCGAAGCCATGATCTATTTTGAATTTGATCTCCTCAATATGTACTAAAGGAAAGATATAAACTCGAAATACTTCCTGAAAGGGTTAGTCAAAAACATATATATATATATATATATATATATATATATATATATATATATATATAATATAAAGGAAGTATATATTAAGATTAAATAATATTCGGACAAATAAGACAAGTTTTGTATTTCATCAACTGTTAATGCTCCAAGGCCTTTGACACAAACATCCTGTCAAAGCCTTTGAAACATCCTGTCAAAGCCTTTGAAACAAGCCTTGCCTTGTTCCTCACAATCTTACCATTCTCATCTAGCTTGTTTCGAAATACCCATCGAGTGTCAATGACTGATTGATGCTTTGGCCTAGGCTTCAAGGTCCAGACTTTGTTCCTTTCAAATTCGTTAAGCTCACTTTGCATAGCAATGATCCAGTCTGGCTCCTAAAGTACCTCATCTACCTTCTTTGGCTCAATAAGAGAAACAAACGCGTGAAAAGCACAAAGATCTTTAAGTTTAGAACGAGTTTGAACACTAGAAGTAGGGTCAGAAATGATATCCTTTAATGAGTGTGATGAGGAGTATTTGAATTTCCTTTTGCTAGTCTCAGCTCCTTGATTCGTCACACCAGTAGGATTGACTTGTGGTACATCTAACTCCGTGGTCCTGTTAGGTTCAGTTACAGCAGTTTCTGACGTCTCAACACTGTTGGATTGGACACCAAGGGCTTTGGACGAATCTTCAACACCTTGTGCCAATTCTTCAGTGTTGAGGATCAGTTCCTGCATGTTCCTCTTTTCTGTGTTCTTGGTAGTAGCATCATCACCTTCCTCGTTCTCTTCATGGATGTTAAGATCTATATCTGCAACACTTTCACTCAAAGCACCGTCATCGCATTCATCAAAAATAACATGTATACTTTCTTCAACTACCTGGGTCCTTTTATTGAAGATTCTATAAGCTTTGCTACTCGTGGAATAGCCAAGAAATATACCTTCATCACTACGCGCATCAAATTTCCCAAGGTTATCTTTTCCATTGTTATGAACAAAACAAGTACAGCCAAAGGGTTTAAAATAAGATATAAGAGGTTTGCGGCCTTTGAAAAGTTCATAAGGAGTTTTCTTTAAGATGGAACGAATAAGACAACGATTCAAAATATAGTTAGCTGTGTTAACAGCTTCAGCCCAATAGGTTTTAGGTAATGCATTTTCTAAAAGCATAGTCCTGGCCATATCCTCTAAGGTGCGGTTCTTGCGTTCCACAACCCCGTTTTGTTGAGGTGTCATAGGAGCAGAAAAGTTATGGGAGATGCCGTATTTAGCACAAAACAAAACAAATTGAAGTTGATCAAACTCCCTACCATGATCACTCCGAATTGACACTATGGGCTCGTTTCTTAAAGTTTGCAACTCCTTACAAAGTTTTGAAAACTCAAATAAGGCCTCTGATTTTTCTTTTAAAAATGCAACCCAAGTATATCTAGAAAAATTATCAACAACAACTAGCATGTACTTTTTACCATTGGGAGATTTGACTCGCATAGGACCACATAAATCCATATGTAAAAGTTCAAGGGGTCTAGAGGAACTTACAACCTTTTTGGGTTTGAACGAGCTACGTGTTTGTTTACCTCGTGTGCATGCGTTGCACATGTCAATACCTTTGAAGTCCATTTCAGGTAGCCCTCTTACAAGCCCTTTGGACACAAGCTTCTGTAGTGTATGTGGACTCACATGACCGAGTCTCCTGTGCCAAAGCTTTGGATCGTCCATCAAAGCCTTTAGACAGGTTAAGCTTCCTTGTGCCACTTGATCAGCATTTACGGCGTATATATTGTTGTAACGATATGCAGTCAGAATAACTTCACCTGTATCTTCTCTGCACACTATACATCTTTTCTTGTTAAATCTGACATTGTTACCACTATCACATAATTGAGAAACACTAAGCAGATTATACTTCAAACCATTAACAAGATAGACATTTTTAATACTATGGCTGGAATCACTTCCAACACTACCAAAACCAACGATGTCGCATTTCCCTTTGTCACCAAGAGTGATTGTTCCCGTGGATTGCTCCTTTAGATCATGAAAGAGAGAACTCTTCCCACTCATATGCCTCGAGCATCCACTATCAATAATCCATTTGTGTTCTTTCACCTTGGTGATCTCCTCGTTTGGACTTTCCATAAGTTCTCTTACAGTGGCTTCAAGCTTTTCATCGTGGGATTCATTTTCTGAGGCCATAAGACAAATGTTGGCCTTCTCATCGTCGGAGTCAGAGTCGGAATCACTCCAAGTTGCCACCATGGCTTTCTTCTTCCATTTGTCACCTTTCTTAGGCTGGCTCTTTGTCTTTTGAGGGCAGTCCTTCACAAGATGATCTGTTTCACCATATTCAAAACAAGACAACGGTTTAGTCTTCTTTTCATACTTGTTGTATTGAGGCTTACCTCGAAATTTTGAAGACTCTGATCCATCCTTGTTGTTGAATTGCTTCTTCATTTTGAGAATTCTAGCAAGGCCTCTTGTGATAAGAGCAAAAGGATCATCCTCATCGTCATCCTCATCTTCGGAATCAGATCCATCCTTGGGCTCATCCTTCTTAGACTTGAGTGCCAAGTTCTTAGTGCTAGCTGGAAGTTCTCCATCGTCTTCATTAAGGATCATCTCATGCGTGATCAGCTTCCCAAGAAGGTCATCAAGGGATAAAGTGGTGAGGTCCTGGGCTTCGTCTATAGCTGTTACTTTCGGACCCCATTTCTCCTTTGGAAGGCACCTCAGTATCTTCCTCACTTTCTCAACGTTGGTAAAGCTCTTGCCGAGAGAGTCAAGGTTGTTGGTGATTTCTGTGAATCGTGTGAACATGGCCTTGATTGACTCATCAGACTTCATCTTGAAGAGCTCATACTTTCGAAGGAAGATGCTAATCTTGGTGTCTTTCACTTGGCTTGTTCCTTCATAGGTGACGACCAACTTGTCCCAAATCTCTTTAGCTGACCTACAAGATGAAATACGGTTAAACTCATCAGTGCTAAGACCACAGTAAAGTAAGTTAATAGCCCTGCAGTTTTTGGAGATGGTTTCAAGATCTGCTTGGTTGTATTCAGACTCCTTCTTTGCAACTTTGGTGTTATTTGGTCCATCCTTCTCTGGAATCTTCGGACCGTTTTCAATAATGTTCCAAAGCTCTAGATCTTGGTCTATGATGAACACCTTCATCAAAGATCTCCAGTGGACAAAGTTGTTTCCTACAAAGAGTGGCGGTCTGCTTGTGGACCTTCCCTGTGCAAATCCTCCGCTTGCTTCACCAGACATGATCGAAAACTCACAAGATTGTTAGATCAAAAATAGTGAGTAAAGCTCTGATACCAATTGAAGGTTCGATAATGTAAAACAAAGTAATAAGAAATACTCTAGAAGGGGGGGTTGAATAGAGTATGCTCGTTTTTCGCAGAAAGTCTCAAGACTTTTGGAGCTTGTACCAAAACCCTTGAGATTAAACCTGAAACACAAAATTAGACAATCGAACCAAGTGCGGAAATAAGGTAAAGCAAATAAGTAAAGAACACGAGTAATTGTTTACGAGGTTCAGCACAACTTGGCCTACGTCCCCGCCTAGGGTTCTTCCACAACCCTGGGATTGAAAAGGCTTTATTGATTCACTTAGCTTAGGATCCTAATAGCTCACTGAGAAGCCTCTCTCCTATACAATTGCAATCTAGTCAACTCACGTTCCCTTGGAGTCCTAGACCAATCTAGAAGAGCCCCACCTCTCTCAGCTATCTAGTACAATCCTCTTACTCTCACAAATCAATAGACTAGTGAAACTTCCCGAGTTATAAACTCTCGAGTAACACTATAAATGAATATATCCTATAAGCTCACAGTGACTCTCAAAGGCTTTTAAATAAATAACAAACTCTTGAGCGCTTAGCAGAGAGACACTTTGGAAGACAGATCTTGCTTGAATGAATGAAAGCTCGTGTAGCACTTCTTATCTCTGTCTTCTTCTTCCTTTCCTTTATATAAGAGCATGGAGCGTGAGGGTCTTCAACACCAGATCTTCATCAACGTCTCTTTCGAATCATGGCTTGATCTTGAGTCTTCTATTTATGGATACTCCGAAGCCATGATCTATTTTGAATTTGATCTCCTCAATATGTACTAAAGGAAAGATATAAACTCGAAATACTTCCTGAAAGGGTTAGTCAAAAACATATATATATATATATATATATATATATATATATATATATATATAATATAAAGGAAGTATATATTAAGATTAAATAATATTCGGACAAATAAGACAAGTTTTGTATTTCATCAACTGTTAATGCTCCAAGGCCTTTGACACAAACATCCTGTCAAAGCCTTTGAAACATTTATTCCAATTTTCATCAAGGGAGGGAATTATCAATAATTTGTTTCAGTGATGATTAATCCCTAGAAGCGGATGGTTCATCTCGTTATTATCTCTCGAAGTAGATAATCATGGTGTTGATTTCATTTTATATGTTTTTTTTATAGAAATGTCAAACCTTTCACGGTTGGAGTTCACCGCCCTTGATGTTTCCGGAAGAAACTATCTCACATGGGTGCAGGATGCGAAACTCCACTTAATTAGCCTGAGTTTGGGAGAGACTATCATACCAGGCAATAGCGCATCCCAGCAGGATTGTGCTAAGGCGATGATCATATTGCATCATCATCTTCACGAGAGCCTGAAAGCTCAGTACTTGACAGTGAAGAGTCCCTCAAAGCTCTGGATAAGTCTCAAAGATCTCTTTGAGCACCAGAAGACTATCATCTTGCCTCATGCGAGGTATGAGTGGATGCACTTGAGGATGCAAGATTTCAAGAAGGTCTCGGACTACACCTCTGAAATACATCGCATTTCATCAATGCTGAAATTATGTGGAGAAAACATACAAGATGCAGATATGTTGGAGAAAGCATTCTCAACTTTCCATGCATCAAACCTTGTGCTCCAGCAGCAGTACAGGGAACGTGGGTTCAAAACATTTTATGAACTCATCTCAAACTTGCTTTTAGCAGAAGAGAATAATCAGTTGTTTTTTAACAACCATGATAAAAGACCTACCGGGTCGGCTCCACTTCCCGACAACAATCAAGGCATGCTTGAAGCGAATGCCACCTCCTCCCGAAGAGGTGTTGTCACTAATTTTGTCATAGGAGAGAGCCCCGGTGACTCTTCCTTTGACAGACTTGAGGATACATATCTTGTGGCATCTAATTTCCTTCAACAAGATGGAAATGACAAGATCTAGCCCAAGCTTGATAAAAATGTTGCCGATCTCCCAAATGATCGCACCACCCTCTTTGATTAAATCTTGAACTATTTGGTTATTTTCATATTTTCAATTTCGCATCCTATCGTTACCTAAAGTTTGCTTGCTTCTATTTCCTTTGTTTTCAATGTAGTGGACTTATTTTCCATTTTTAAATAAAGTTTTGGGCAATATTGGTTTTTATTTATACATGTTTTATTTATTTGTATAGAATGGATCACCCAAGTGGAAAGTTCAATGGTGGGGAACTTTGTCTCATAGATAGTGCCACGACTCATACTATTTTGAAAAACCCGAAGTTTTTCATGAACCTGCAAATGGCGAAGACCAGTGTCAATACCATATCTGGAACAAGCAATCTTATAGAAGGTTCCGGAAGAGCCTCTATCTTGTTACCCGAAGGAACAAGAATATATGTCAAACATGCTTTGTATTCCAGTAACTCACAACGGAATTTGTTGAGTTTCAAAGATATAAGATTAAATGGTTATCACATGGAAACCATGAATGAGAATGATACGGAATATCTATTTCTCACATCTTTTAAGACGGGCCAGAAGCAAGTCTTGGAAAAGATGAGAACATTAACACCTGGTTTATATGGCACAATTATATACCCCATTGAGAGTTACAATGTCACAAACCAGAAGTTAGTTGACAATGCAAAATTTTCTTTGTGGCATGATAGACTCGGTCCCCCAGGTGATACAATGATGCGCAGGATCATTGAAAGTTCACACGGACACCCGATAAAGGACCTGAAGTTCCTATCAAGGGGTGACTTGACATGTACGGCTTGTTCTCTTGGCAAATTAATAACAAGGACGTCAATGAAAAAGGTCAACGCAGAATCTCCTATGTTCCTTGACCGGATTCAAGGTGACATATGCGGACCGATTACACCGCCATTTGGACCATTTAGATATTTTATGGTGTTGATAGATGCTTCAACACGATGGTCACATGTAAGCCTGCTATCAACACGGAATGTTGCATTTGCAAGGCTCTTAGCCCAGATTATCAAGTTAAGGGCTCATTTTCCTGATTATTTGATTAAAAGAATCAGGTTAGACAATGCGGGAGAATTTACATCAAAGTCTTTTAATGACTATTGTCAATCAATTGGTATTGTGGTTGAGCACCCAGTGGCTCATGTCCATACCCAAAACGGCCTTGTAGAGTCGTTAATCAAGCGGTTACAAATAATAGCTAGACCGATGTTAATGAGGGCTAGATTACCTTCATCGGCTTAGGGCCATGCAATTTTGCATGCTGCAGCTTTAATTCGTCTTAGACCGACCGCTAATAATAAGTTCTCCCCATTACAGCTTGTCTCCGGAAGAGAACCCAATATTTCATATTTGAAAATTTTCGGATGCGCGGTGTATGTCCCTATTCCTCCCCCTCAACGGACTAAAATGGGACCACAAAGAAGGTTGGGAATATACATGGGGTTTGAGTCCCCATCAATTATAAAATACCTAGAGCCTATGACCGGTGTTCTATTTACAGCTTGGTATTTAGATTGTCACTTTGATGAAACAAAATTTCCAACTCTAGGGGGAGAAGATAAGGAGATAATTAAGAAAGAGATTTCGTGGAATTCCACTTCTCTATCATTTCTAGATCCAAGAACAAATGAAAGTGAACTTGAAGTTCAAAGGATCATACATTTGCAAAGTGTTGCAAATAGATTACCAGATGCGTTTACAGATGCTAAGAAGGTGACGATGTCACATATACCAGCTGAAAATGCACCAGCTCGATTGGAGATTCCTGTAGTAACTCCAAACCAACAAATAGCTAGTGATTCTCAAGAACGCCGGAAGCGTGGGAGACCACTAGGCTCTAAGGATACAATTCCCCGGAAGAGGAAAGAGACAATAACAACACATAAAGGTGTTGATACTCCTATCACTGACATCCATGAAGATATAATCCCAGAAGAGATATTATCTAAGGACCCCGAAAGCAAAGAAAAGGATGTTGAGGATAATTTTGAGATGCCAATTAACTATGCAACTACCGGTTTGGGGTGGCATCGAAATGACATAGTCCTAGATGACATATTTGCTTATACGGTGGCAATAGAAGTCATGGATGAAGATGACAATGATCCTCAAACAATGATGGAATGTCAAAATGGAAATGATTGGGAGAGTTGGAAAGATGCAATCAAAGTAGAGCTGGATTCATTAAACAAACGCAGTGTTTTTGGATCAGTAGCTCCAACACCAAAAGGCGTTAAACCAGCCGGCTTTAAATGGGTGTTCGTACGAAAACGCAATGAGCGTAATGAAGTAGTAAGATATAAAGCCAGACTCATTGCACAAGGCTTTTCACAAAATCCAGGAGTGGATTATATAGAAACGTATTCACCTGTAGTGGATGCAACAACACTTAGATTCCTAGTTGGTTTGGCGGTTGTTGAACAACTTCAAATGCAACTTATGGATGTAGTAACTGCTTACCTTTATGGATCATTAGATACAGATATATACATGAAAATGCCCGAAGGATTAGAAATGCTTGAAGCATTAAGATCAAAACCTCGTCACATGTACTCCATCAAGTTAAAGAGGTCCTTATATGGGTTGAAGCAATCAGGTCGCATGTGGTATAACCGTCTTAGTGAGTTCCTACTAAGACATGGTTTTGTAAATAACCAAGTAAGCCCTTGCGTCTTTATAAAGAGGACAAAGTCGGGTTATGTAATTATAGCAGTTTATGTTGATGACCTAAATATTATTGGGACTCCTGAAGAGATTCAACAAACAGCTAATTACATGAAAAAGGAATTTGAAATGAAAGATCTTGGAACAACCAAGTATTGCCTCGGCCTGCAGTTCGAGCATACAAGAAATGGAATTTTCATCCATCAGTCAACTTATGTTGAAAAGGTCCTAAAACGCTTTAACATGGATAAAGCATATCCATTGAGTACACCTATGGTTGTACGATCACTTGATGTGGACAAGGACCCTTTTCGTCCTCGATTAAACAATGAAGAGATATTAGGTCCTGAAGTACCATATCTCAGTGCAGTTGGTGCACTTATGTATCTTGCTACGAATACCCGACCAGATATAACTTTTGCCGTTAATCTACTAGCATGATATAGTTCAATGCCAACAAAAAGACATTGGAATGGTGTCAAGCACATTGTACGTTATTTACGTGGAACAAGTGACATAGGGTTATATTTTGAAAGATCTAAAGGAGTACATGGTGCAAAATTAGTTGGCTATTCTGATGCAGGTTATTTGTCAGATCCACACAAGGCCATCTCGCAAACGGGGTACTTATTCATGTATGGTGGAACTGCCATTTCTTGGTATTCAACAAAGCAGTCTCTTGTAGCTACATCATCAAATCATGCAGAGCTTATCGCATTGTATGAGACAGGAAGAGAAAGTGTGTGGCTCAGATCACTCATCCAACATGTCCAGGAATCTTGCGGGTTGGAGTCCATTGTAAAACACCCGACAGTGTTGTATGAAGATAATGCAGCTTGCATCGTCCAAATCAAGGAAGGTTACATTAAAGGTGACAAGACCAAGCATATATCGCCGAAATTATTCTCCACCCATGAACTCCAGGTTGAAGGCAAAGTTGATGTCCAGAAGATTGCTTCAAGTGAAAATCTGGCAGATTTGTTCACTAAAGCATTGCCTACAAGGGTATTTAAGCAACTGGTACAAAATATGGGAATGCGACGCTTGAAGGACGTGTGCAAAGTTGAGGGGGAGTAGTTTGCTCTAGTATTGTACTCTTTTTCCCTTGATCTTGGTTTTTATCCCAATGGGTTTTTCCAGACAAGGTTTTTAACGATGCAATACGCAAACTACGTACGAGGTGCACATCAAGGGGGAGTGTTATAATATTAGTGTTATAATATTAGCTACTTATTATATGTGATGTAACACCTCTCCATAACTCCCACCATTATTCCTCTTCTATAACACCCACATGGTGGAAAACCAAAGGTCCATATTGATGGACCTCTTATCTTGTAACCTTCCCCATCTATGCCTATATAAGGCCTTGTAGTTCTCATTGAGAGACACACCAATATAATACAATCTCTCCTCTCTACATACTTCTTTTCTTATTTTATCAATTTAGTTTTTTTTCCCTTGATATGTATTTACCATTTTTTAAGTTTTGCTTAAAAACATTGCATTTCCCTATTAGCTAGTAGCAAAAATAAAACTTGAAAATGTATTTCATACTTTTCAAGTTTTTAAACAGGATAAAACTTTAAAATTTAAATTGTTTTTTCATTTTTGATTATTAGGTACATTTTTCATTATAATATTAAAGTCTTTCGACTCTTCCACAATGTAATTTTACATAATATAAAATTATAAATGAAATTTATAAAATTATATAAGTAGTATAACCCTTAAACACTAAGGGCGTGTTTGGCTGGGGATGGGAGTGGGTGGAAGGGGATGGGGGTGGGCATTGGGTTTCGTGCCTGCGTGTTTGGCAACGGGATGGAGATAGATGGAAGGGGGTGGAGATGGAAATGAAACACCAAAAAATGGGATGGGAAGGGAACACAGAAAAAGGAGGATTGAGGGGATGGGGATAGAAATCTCCCAAATTTGCCCCCATCTTCAACCTTCTTCCTACCTCTCTCCTACCCCTACCGCCACCGACGCCACCGCCCACCGCAGACACCGCCGCCCACCACCGCCGACGCCGCTGCCCACCACCACCGACGTCACCGCCCACCACCGACGCCGTCACCCACCACCGCCGCCGCATATAAATCCCCTTTCCTCCTATCGCCGGCCACCACACCATAACTTCAGGTCGTACATTATGACAGGGTAAAGAAATTTAACAACAAAGTCATGCTTTTCCTCCAACTAACACCTTTCTGGTGAGAACAAATTGCCTTTTTGATTTGTTTTCACTCTGAAATTTTGAGGGAGAACTAATTCCGATTGAAATTTTCACAATCTAAACCCCCTAAAGAGTTAATACAACAAATTCTTTTCGATTCACATTTCGAAGAAAACACAACAATCGAATCCACCAAAACAGGATGCAAAAAATCAAGCAAACTACAATTACAGAGAGAAGTAACCGATATAGCCGGAGATGAAAGCGAGCAGATTACGATCCAATTTCTCAATTCAATCGGCAAGGGGGGAATAAACCCCTAAGAGAGTAGGGGGGAATCGGAGAAATTGCGGGAACGGGGAGGATGCATACCGGACGTCGACGATGGCGATGTTAGGGCGGCGCTTGATGGAGAGGAGTTCAGCGGCGGTGATGTACGAAATGATGCGCGCCATGGACGCTGCTCAGCTGCACTGCCGTGGGAGTCAACGACGGGCGGATGAAAATGACGATTGAAGAAGATGAGTTGGGTTTGAGGGGTATTTGGATGGGGCATTTTCGTCTTTTCATGTCAATTAGTGGGAACAAATGTGTCTTTTTGGGTGTCTTCATCCCCAAATACTTAAACATACAACCAAACACGAACGGGATTAAACTGACTTCAAATCTCCACCCTGTCCACCCCAAAAGTCCATCTCCATCCCTTCCACCCCGAAAAATCCATCCCCATCCACCTACTCTATTCCCCAGACAAACACGCCCTAAATAAAGTTATGATTTCACATTTTTATTCATTTTAAATTATTCGATTGAATAATCATTACTTTATACTTTACCGTATAATATATCAATATTATAGAATTATTAACTTATACATGTGTATACAGTGCCCGTGTATACAAATATTATACACTTCTTCATTATTATCTTCCATGTCTAAATGATTTACCATTATAATTTGGAGTATATTATACACTTATTAACTTATACAAATATACATTAATGATTAACACCTATCTATTTTTATTTTCCTTTATTAAATGAGGAAAATGAAACTTTATTTAGCACATAAGAAGGGAATGAAATTTATTTTGTTAACAAATAAGGAGGGAAATGTGAAAAACTAAAAATCTCCAACTTAGTCGAGTTGGGAGTCGTCAGGTCGGGTTGATAATCGAGTCGGGTTTGTCTGTGTATGGGTTTGTTTCAAGTCAGATTAGGTTCCGGTTGGTTTCGACCTTAGGTTTGGGTTACAAATGACTCAAGATTTTCGGGGTTGGTCGGGTTTGGATTCGGGTGAGTCGGTCAGGTTTCTCGAGCCAGGTTAGATTTTGCCAGCTCTAAAAATGAGTATATAAATGGACCATGAATGCAGGGGGTTAAGAAGATGAACATCCACAATGGCGTTTATAACACTCCTCTTGAATGTGCACCTCGTAGTCTACGTATTGTCTCATTAAAAACCTTGTCTGGAAAAATCCATTGGGTACAAAAACCGAGATCAAGGGAAAAAAGAGTAGAATACTAGTGTAAACTACACTCTCCCTCAACTTTGCATTCATCCTTCTAACAACACATACCTGTCTTGTGTACTAGTCGCTTAAATATTGTTGTAGGCAAAGATTTAGTGAACAAATCTGTAAGATTTTCACCTGATGCAATCTTCCGGACATCAATCTTGCATGCCTTCAACTTGGAGTTCATGAATGGAGAAGAATTTGGGGGATATATGCTTCATCTTATAACCTTTAATGTATCCTTTTTTTATTTGAGCGATGAAAGTCAAATTATCTTCACACAACAATGTCACCTGTTTTGCAATTGACTCCAACCCGCATGATTCTTGGACATGTTGGATAAGTGATCTGATCCAGACACTTTCTGTTCCAGTTTCATACAATGTGATGAGCTCTGCGTGATTTGATGACATGGCTACAAGAGACTGCTTTGTTGAACGTCATGAAATGGCGGTTCCACCATACATGAATAAGTACCCTGTTTGCGAGATGGCCTTGTGGGGATCAGACAAATAACATGCATTAGAATATCCATCTAATTCTACACCATGTACTCTTTTGGCTCTTTCAAAATACAACCCATGTCACTTGTTCCACGTAAATAATGTAGAATGTGCTTGACACCTTTCCAATGTATTTTTGTTGGTGTTGAACTATATCTTGCTAGTAGATTAACTACAAAAGCTATATCTGGTCGGGTATTCGTATAAAGGTACATAAGCCCATCAACTTCACTGAGATAGGGTACTTCAGGATCTAATATCTCTTCATTGGTTAATCAAGGATGAAAGGGGTCCTTGTGGACATCAAGTGATCGTACACCCATAGATGTACATGTAATCAATGGATATACTTCATCCGTGTTAAAGTGTTTTAAGACCTTTTCAACATGAGTTAACCAACGAAAATTCCGTTTCTTGTATGCTCGAACTATAGGCCAAGGCAATACTTGGTTGTTCAAAGATCTTTAATTTCAAATTCATTTTTCATGTATTAGCTATTTGTTGAATCTATTATGGAGTCTCGATAATGTTTAGGTCATCAACATAAACTGCTATAATTACTTAACCCGACTTTGTTCTTTTTATGAAGACATAAGGGCTTACTTGGTTATTTACAAAACCATGTCTTAGTAGGAACTTGCTAAGACGGTTAAACCATATCTTAGTAGGGCTTACTCCGTTATTCATTGTAGTTTTTCCATCTCCCCTTTGTCATGTGTGGAACTTGTATCCATTTATCTTATAACATGTCTAGATCAATACCTTAATTAGCTTCCGGGCTATTTGCTAAACTTTGTATCAAATCGTCATTGACATTGTTCCTAGCAACCTTTTTTTTTAAAAAAAAAAACTCATCTTAAGTAATTAGAAAAAACATAATCAATAAAAGTAATATGGAAAAAATACTTAGATAATATCTGAACCATGGAGTAAAATTGACTTCAAAACTTCTAACATCTGCCCTGCCAATATTTTTGTTAAATATTCTACAAAATTATTAATTTGTAAATATGTTAGTCAAGTGCAAATGTTAGTAATTAAAAATTGACGCATTATAATTTTATGCAACTGCTTAATCTGCATAAGGGTCAACTTCAGGACAATTTAGAAGGATGTACGCCTCGAATGCATGCATTTCTGTTTGCATATCAGTAAGCCAAAATGTAGTTATTTTGTTAAATCCATTCCCAATATAGTTAAAAATAGAGAGAGACGAACGACTTTCAATGGAACTTTGATTATCTTGACGTGCTTGCTTCCTTCTAGAAGATGATTTCAGTTTAAAGTAATGCTCAACCAATGTAGCTATCTCTTCAACAATGTATGAGGAGCAAATAGAAGCTTCAACATATCTTTTATTTCCAATTTTATGTTTCAAGTGGAATAGGAACCTTAGAAAATGAAAATGTATGATCAAAACCCAAATGTGAGTATATACATTATTAAATAATTTACTTTTTCTTTTATAAAGAGATATTACCTTTCAAATGGATACATCTGAAGGTATGGTACTAGTCCTCCAACTTTTGCTTCAAAAGGCAACTGTATTATTAAATTTTTCATTGAATCCATAATGAGGGAGGAAATATCATTTCTAACTTGCACAAAATTATAGGAATATAATTCTCCAAATCTCACAATTGTGCAGTAGATAGTGACGGTGAAGACAATGAGTGAACAAACTTGCTTAATTTAGTTAGTGATCCCCAAACAAAAACATGCAACATCTCTCTGAAAGCAATTGGAATTAATCTACATAAATACTCCCTCCGTTAATTAAAATATGACGATTTACTATTCATACACGTCTTTTTAGGTGTTAAAAACTATATAAAATATTAACTTTTTTAATATTATTTTTTAATAATTTCATACTTATTACAATTAAGTATGAATTTATAAAAAAAAATTTATAAAAATATTAATATTTTATATAGTTTTTATCGTTCTAAAAAAACGTGCATAAATAGTAAATGACATGTTTTGATTAACAGAGGGAGTACATCGCAATCGTGACTCTTCATTTCTATTAGCTTGTACTCATCCATTTGTACACATTGGCCAAGATTCAAAGCATATCCATCATGAAAGCATAAAGATTTGATTCATTCAAAATATTCTATGGTTGGGCTGTGCTACAAAAATTACCGTACCAACTAATTACCAACCTAAGTTGGTTACCATGAAGTCGGTAATCGAAAGGTCTTTACCAACCAATATCGGTACGGTATAGGTATCCAAACTTCAAATCCCTTAGTCCCTACCGTTAATAGTGTAATCTTGTGGTAAACGTTGCCTATTTCGCTGTTTCGGTATCATCGGTACCGTCGGTTACCATACATAAAAACCATGTAAATGAAAATTGAATGAGACCGTTGGTAACCACGATACTGGTTGTTCGATAACCGACATTTTCGGTTATCGACAACTTCGATTGGTACGTGGTAGCGAAAATTACATACCGCATGGTATCAGTATTGTACGTGGTAATCCAAATTTTTCCATGGTACCGTACCGTGCCAGCCCTACAAATTTCCTTTCTTTGATTTTTCGTTAGCGTGTAAATTGCCTTTAGCTTTGGACCGACATGGTTGTCGTCTACTTGTAATTTTGGGCAATCACAACATGATTTCATATCTTTTTTTGCATTCAATGTATCATTTGACTTTCCACTAGTCTACCACTGTGTTAAAGACATTATCAAACACATTTTTTTTCTATATGCATAACATAAAGATTATGACAGATCATAAGTGTAGTCTAATAGAGAAGTTGCCAAAATATACTCTGCATAGTCCACTTATGCAGAGTCCCGTATCCCAGAATGTGTGCTTGAGAAGTGGTAGGTCCTTCACAAGATTCTGAATTGCTTGACCATCTAAACGTTCAACAGCAGAACATGTATCAACATGTTAGAAAAATGCTTTCTTTTTTTTCCTAAATGTATGATTATGCAGTAAGAATCTTCAATGACAATCAAACCATGATGACTTTTTGCAATGAACTAATCGAAATTCCTTTGTATCATCCATACAAATTGGACAAGTCATACAACCAGTTGTACTTCAACCTGATAGTGTTCCAATAAGCTGGAAATCAGTAATGGTTCATAACAAGGCAGCTCACAAAGTAAAGTTTCCACCCTTTAAGATATCAAATGTAGGCACACACCATAGATAGGAAACTATAAGGGGTTTTCAAGCATATTGCTAGTGGAAGATTATAAGGAGTTATGATGAGGGGTCAACATGAGTACACTTTTCCAGTTCGACCAAAGGGAGCAAACCCATCAGAACATAATGACAAGCAAACATTACGAGTTTCAGACGCAAATTCAAGATAAGTCTTGTCAAATTGTTTCCCTCTTCACCATCATAAGGGTGACACATGACTTTGTCTTCAACCTCATACTCATCATGCCATCTCATGTATTTTGCAATAGAAGCTGATGCATATAACCTCTACAACCTTGGTATAATTAGTAAGTAACACAATTGTTTATGTGCAACATCTTTTCCCCCTAGATTGCGTTTATACCCACTGTTGTGGATTTCCACAAGTGATTATCGTTAAAGCGAAAGAGACTGAGCAATAGGACACAAATAATTTCTGTGTTCTGGCAAGAACCGCGCAGAACACCCTGTAGAGAAAAAAACCTTTCTGCAGTTAGGGTTTCTTATTATTGTGTTGCTTTGATGGATACACTAGCCCTCCATAATTCAACCCTACACCTCTATTTATAATAGAGGTAGCAATTCATATAGGTAGAACCTCCTATAGATAAATCTAAATCTAGATATAGATAAAACATACCTTATCTAGAACCTATTATAGATAAAATCATCTATAATAAACCTTATATATATATAAACCATATATAGATAAAACTTGCTATAAATGAATTGACCTGGGCCCTAATCCAGTTTAAAAATCTACCTAGGATGATTAATTGTCTCATACAACAGTCTTCACCTAGACAAATAATCTATCTATAGCAACAAAAAGAGACAACCCTAGGACCTTATTTGATCCATATCCTTCCATGCTCCGCTCCCTAGGGAGCCTCACTCGAATATCATCAAGTGATGTTGATCAAGTCCAAGTAGCACTCCTTGAACTTCCTCCTGGTGGCATGCTTCACCAGTCCGGTACCCTCCATCATCTTCCACCTTGACTTCTCAACAGGTGTTTCATCATCAATTCGATTGTAACACCCCCGTCACACATCAGATATCATAAGGATGTTGGGAGTGATTTATAAGTGATTATTTAAGACATACCCATGTCACAAGATCTCTTCCTTTTCAAGCTCCAAGTGAGGACAATGGACCTCAGAGGGCTAGGTTGCATGGGATTGCGCTTCTTAAAACCTCGGGTCTTACAGATGCTATCAGAACCGACTTTGGGCTTGGAGGTGGTTCGATAGTATGCTTGAGTAAGCTCCTCCTAGAGGGCAGTCTCTTATGACTGATGGGGTCATTAGCGCTTTAAGTCGGGGAGATTGTTACACCCCCATCCCGCATCAAATATCATAAGGATGTTGGAAGTGATTTATAAGGGATTCGAGCTTACTTTTTCAGGTTTCAAGTGAGGACAACGGACCTAAGAGTGCTATGTGGCATGGGTTGACGCCTCTTAAGAGCTCGGGTCTTACATCAATGAGTTTTCCATTTTTGAAATTAGTGAGATGAATTGACGCCTCTAAAGATGTCGTGCAACATCTTTAAAATATGGATTCAAATTGATGGCACTATGGTATACCAGCCACTACTCCTGCTTATCTTGCTTCATGGTAAGCAAAACCTAGCTGGATTTTCCAATTGTCGTTTTTGTAATACATGCTATCATAAATGTGTCCTATTTCTTCCTTTGTGTAGTTGATTTGCCACCACTCCTTTCATATTTTCTTAGCTTCAACAAAATTCTCCTTTTGTGAAAATCAGGCAAATTTTTACTCAATGGAGGTGGAGATTGCAATTGTCATATATGTAGATTACACAATCAATGCATCTGGAAAGACTAGCCATATGAATCAACAAAGCTGTAGAAGAAATTCCTAGAATCATTAAAGAATAGTTGATTACGTTGAATCAATTTTAACCACTAATAACACAAGAGAAAAACCATCAATGATTTAGCAACGAAGCCTGAAAAACAAAGGAAACAACAATATGGTATGACAGATAACAACAGTACAACGATTTGAACCAAAATTCTGCATCAAAAGAAAAAACTACTGAAAATCTCAAAAGAACTAAAAGCGAGAAGCTCAATTTTCATATAAACGATCAATAGAAATCCTTAGACCTTACAGCCAACACAAACTCAAGAAACAGCCAAAGCAAGCGACGAATTAGCTTCACAGACACAACAATTGAAAAAAGAAACCAGTGAAAGAAAAGAAGAGTACCTAGCGCGCACGGTGAGATGGAGAAACGAGAAAGACGGACATCTGATGGTAGTGGTGGTGGAACAAGCGTCGATGTCTTTGAGGCAGTGGGAGGCAGGATCAATCACGCCGTGATTGGTGAGGGATTTAAGTAGCGTTTAGCCAGAGAGGTCAATGATCTCGCGCTTGGTGCCATCGGATTGATGGTAGAGAGCTTCACAATCTGATCGGCGACCTTGGTGGAGCCGACGTGTGGGGATGGGGCGGCAGTGAGTGCAAAGTAGAGACGTCGTCTCTCTAGAGACCACCAAATCGAAGGATAAAATCCTAGTACTGACAACCTCCACCACCACAACTAGTTCTTATGGAAATCTGATAACACAAATTTATGTGATACTGTGAGATCTCGAATCTAGAATCGGAGGTGGTATCAGATCTCGGAGTTATGTGATATGGGGAGGAGATGAGGAAGGAAGAGGGACATTTAGTGAGAGGGAAGTTATTGAAGGATAGGTTTAGAGCTCAGTGGAGATGAAGAGTACGAGGACGCCCGCAGATCCAAAAGAAAGGGAAAAATAGGATGGACATTTTGCAAAATAAATCAGGTGTGTGGACATTCCTACAATAGAGAGGGTTAAATGGACTGCGGTATGTGGAGCAAATTTTCTGATTTTTATTATTAGGGGAATTATTAAGTAAATACCCCACTTTGATAATTGGTTTGCAAAAATGTATAGTTTTGAAAACAATTGCATCCACATTTTAAAATTTGCAAAAATACCTTATTCAATTATCAAAACTACCCACCACTCCCAAAAATCAGGAAAAAAAAGTAAAATATTTTTGGTATTTATCCTTTTTCTTATATATTTAAATTATATTAAATAATTAAATAATAATAATAAATTCAGTAATTTCAAAAAAAAAGTTAACAAGATCAGCGCGCCCCTAACCTCAATCCCTAACTCGTTGGTGCCCGACCCGAAGAGCAGCCTGAGTCAGGACGCCGTCATCCTGCTCTTGGCCTCTCCTCGCTCCTCTGGCCGCCAGCCACTCTTGCAGAGTCTCTCTTCTCTGGTCGTCGGCTCCCCGCCGCTCTAATCTCCCCTCCGTTCTCTGGTTGTCGATCTCATGCTCGAACCTCATATCTTCGCTCTCATCTCTCTCTATTGCTGCTCCGTCTCTGTTGGTTGTTGCTGCTCCGTTTGTTGCTCGCATTAGCCGCTTGTCGTCATCACCTTACTCCATTTTCTCTCTACTTTATCTCCACCGTCAGGCGCAAGTAGATCCGGTCTCTGCTCTCGTCAGTCACCGTGCTCTCCACTCTCGTCAGTCGTTGTGCTCTCCGCTCTCATTTCTCTGCTTTGTCTCGCTTCTCATCTTCCTACTTGCTCGATCTAGTTTCGACCTATTTGGTATAAGCCTGATCTCACCTTATGGCTTCTTCTTGTGCATAGATTACTTTGCTTTACAGTGATTTTGTTTTGGTCAAATTGGATTACGCTGATTTAATTTGTGAATTGTGAAGTAGATTACCTTGGATATGTGATTTAATCTATGAATATGTAAATTGGATTACGGTGATTTTTCGGTCCAATTGTGAAGTAGATTACATTGTTTTCAACCTGTCCGGTATAAGCCTAATCTCCCCATCGAAGGAAGCTCGTGTTAACATGGCCAGTGTTAGGAAAGCATGGAAAGATTAGGCTTTGTTGGATCTCGATTTTGTAGGGGACAAGAAGCTTGGTAAGGCGAAACAGGACCTTGCCAAGGAGGTTGCGATACTGCTCATGGCTTCCTATGACGGGTTTTCGTCCCCTGAACTGTGCCTACACTACTTGTTGTCCGCAACTAAGGTGGATGATATGGTGTTCTCGGGTGCGATAAGCAAGTTGAATATCAATGAGATCTCGGGGTCGATTAGGTACTTGGGCAAGTGGTTGAAGAAATATGAAAGGTTTCCCCCAGGCTATTCCGTGCTCCGAGGCACAGAGCGTGCTTGCTTTGAACGCATGCTAGTGGGTTTCGACGGTTGAGACTGTCGCGGAGGCCCTAGGAGTTGTTATTAATGAGTGGTTTTCGTCGTTGGTGCTTCATTCTGAGTCTCACCAGCAACTGAAATCGGTTGAAGGTGTGTTGACTTCATTGGTTGTTGAGGGGAGGTTGTGTGGTTCTTTGACTAGTTTGATTGAAATATCTAAATCCGAGGTGGGAGCTTCTTAGTTCTTTTTTGGTATTATTTTCTATTTTCTTTAGAAGTTTAAGTCTCATGAAATTTTGCAAGTTCTGTGATGAGAAGATGAAGGTAATGCTATGAAACTGGTCTTTGTGGACATGAATGAACACAGGTTTTGATACAATATATGATATCTAAAACTTTTATTTTTGTGATTGAAGAAAGTGTTGTGTTGTATCTAAAATTGTTTGATTTCTTACTTTGACGAACTTGCATATTCATCGTGTTCTAGATATTAAAACACCAAATGCAATGCTCAGAGAAAACAATGTGCCAAAAACTAGATGTTAACTAGCAGGATCGCCGCAATTAAGCGGTTAGGGTTAATAATCTAGTAGTTATAATTTAGGTTAAAACCGTATCTTTACTCAATATCCCGCCGATTATTGCACACATCCTGTCAATATTCATAATTGGCATTGTCAACATTGATATTCATTTTGCCAATTTGATAATATTATGGTTTCAAGACATAATGACATTCCTTTTGTAAATATGGTTAATAATCCAGTAGATATGATTTACCGTATCTTTAGTCAATCTCTCCCCGATTATAGCTTCAATCCCGTCAACATAAATTTATAGTCTTGTCACTATAAACATTAATCTTGTCGGTGTAAATAAAAAACTTTGTCATCTTGGACATGCCTTTAATTTCTAGTTATGGTATGGATAAAATCGTATCTTTATTCTCTTCCCGATTATAGATTTCATCATGTCAGTATTATTTCTCAGCTTTGTCATGATAAACATTCATCCTATCAAAGGAGAATTTTTATATTGTGGATAGGCACGTATTGTCATTCCTTTTTACTAAGGCAAAATTTTTCATCTGATTAGTTTTATTATATTAAATTTTCTAGAAAAAATATTAAAATCATTATTTTAATATATATTTCATTTTTTAAAATATTTTTTAACTTTTCTTTTAATTAATAATTCTTCTTTTAAAGATTTTTACTTTAAGTTTATCCATTATTTTTTAACACAAATAACCCACCTATCCTATTTTTGCTATTCTCACAAAACGGGTATATTTTTACAAATCGAACACCGATTTGATATATTTTTACAAATCGACTGTTTTATTATTAGTCGTTAAGTAAACGGTGTATCATGGGCACTCCTATGGTCCCATGACCCCACCGCCCCTAAAATTAGGACGAGCAAGCGACATGTAGGGCCCCACATTACTTTACCTGTATATTCATAATTAATTAAGTTTCTTAATGCAGTTATTAATCAATCCATTACAAATGTATATAGAAAATTATAAATTTCCTAAATAATATTTATTAAAACATAAACGGAATTCTTATATATATAAATATTAATGTCTTTAATATTTAAATATTAATATTTTCTAGTTAGTTTTTAATATTGAAGATTTTTATATATATTTGTTTGTATAACGTGTGGATTTCGAGGTTGTTGACTAATCCTCACAAGTTCGAGCTTTAGCGGACGAGAATTGGTACGGCAGACGACAAGTCATCAGGTGGCCTCATCCAAGTCAATGAAGGCTTGAACACTAACTAATTATACAAATGTGTAAAAATTGAAATTTGAACTCTTGAGTTCTTGCAATGATTACCTCTTCCTTATCACTAGAGGAAGATGAGTGTATTGAAGATGATTACCTCTTCCCTATCACTAGAGTAAGATGAGTGTATTGAAGAATTATAATTGTTGGTTTGAAAATTGGTTGGTGAAATGTCATGTAGATTTATTTTTAGCATACGCCTTTTCATAAGTAGGATTTTATGTCTCTGATAATAATAGGAAACTCACCCAATTTAAAAACTAATTATTCCCCAATATTAGTTAATAATTTAATAATAATAGTACAGTAATAGTGTATAAAATTTTGAAAGACCAAAATGGCCTCATTCATTGATCACTCTCGTAACGCTCACATTTCAGTAAGCTAGAAACTCGCTCAAGCCACAGCCCACAGATATATGTGGTCTTTTATAACAAATTGTTATATTCGTATTGAATCTCCACCCTATTGCGATCCTTAACTATGGTTGTCTGAAGTAACAAGACGTTACGAGACTTAGTCGATCACCTAAAATGCATACCGTTCATTGATTTGTCCAATTTGGCGGCAGCCACACCCAACACCGATCAACCACCATATAATGATGACACCCACATTTGATTTAATTTTCACAATTTAAGTAACTTTGTTATAATAAATTTTAGGGCGAATACTTCTACATTTTCCCGTCAAATAAGGATAATAGAATTTTATTATTATTATTATTATTATTATTATTATTATTATTATAATAATAATAATAATAATAAAAACATATTACAAGAAATTAGTGGGCAACCGAGATACTATCTGAGCACCCACTCCTTTAGCGATAACAAAGCCAAATCTAGTAAAAATATAACGTGTAGCACAAGCCCCAGCATACTGAGATACCGAGAATTTCTGAATCCGCTTCAGCAATGCAACCGCATCTGTATCCAACTCCCCCAATGAAGAGAATGAGAAGGGTAGGAAACCATAACCAGCCGCCGTACACAAATCTCGATACTTGACACACTTACGTCGAGCAGCATCAACAACAGCACGACCAGGCATAAAGTCAGAAATCCCAGACTGAGTCAATGGAGAGGATCCCGTCAGATCGACACACACATCCCGCCCCCTATCCCAGGAATAAAGGAGTAAATCCGCCGGACGAATGGGCTTATCATGCCCATCAACCAAACCGATATCAACCTCCTTACCGGCAGAAATCCCGGACCTGTATCAGATATCCAATAAGGTGTCGCGAACGAGGTTGTGACGATGTTTAATGCCCACTGTACCAGCACAGGACACAGCATGATCACCATATACATCACCATCAAAAGTCCGAGAACAAGCGGGACAAGGCATATACACCGTGAACAACGGAACACCTAGTCGATAGCTAAGCACACTACGGTAGGTCCTTCCATTCATAGTCTGGCCCAACCCAGAAATAGGAACTGCACGCAACCAATCGGAGGAGTGAGCACCCTTCTGAGACTTCCATAATGCCGCCTGTCGCGGAGTCAACGAGAAAATAGAGTCTGATGTAGCAGCAACCTTCGTGAAATATATATCTGCCAATTTCTTCATAAGTTTAGGGGCAGCGATTTCACTAGGATCGCGTAGAATATCAGAACCCGTAGTCTCACTAAAAGCACGGCAGGCATCATCAAAAGTAGGACCAGCAGCAATGATACCAGAAGGACGTAAAAGCTTAGCTTGCAACTCAGCAGACTGCAAACGGGACGCCAAAAAAGCATAATGTAGGACATCCCCAGCAGCATACACTCCGAGCCCACCAAAATGAAAAGGGAAGGTGGCAAGCCGCCACTGCCAATCTCCAAACCCAGGACCAGATGCAGTGACAATACGCTCTAAACTAGCACAGAGTGCCACATCAAAGGAGAGTTGGGCCGACCCAAAGACACGCGGGGAACAAGTACGCAAAGCAAAGTAAAGCTTAGAAATACCCGTACATGCCCGAAGTAGAAGCAGCTCGAACTGTGGATCATCAATCCTCGCGACAGAATCCATAAGCTCTAGTGTCTTAGCCACTCTCTTCGTCACAAGGTCACTGCCGAAAACAGGGCACGCGCTAACAGGCCCACCCAGGACTTTGACACCGCGCGAAGGCCGAGCAATAGAGGGGGGAAAAACCCCAGGCATCCGACTCCTGGGGTCTTCTCCCGGCCAAAAAACCTCGGTCTTATCCACATTAAGATGAAGGCCAAAGCGGGGACCATCCTCCATAATAAGATCCAAGACCTTCCCCACAACCAAAGTGTCCCCAATAACAGTGCCATCATCTAAGTACCAAGCCTGCAGACTCAAGTCAAAAGAGTCTCTAATCTTGCACACCAAAGGATGCAACACCAACGCAAAAAGCAGAGGGCCTAAAGGACTAGAGTAGCAAAACTCCACCCATGGGGATAGAACCGGGCAGTGACGGCGGACTTCCTCTAACATGGTCACACGATCAACCATGTTGAAAGCATTCTGAAAGTCGACCAACAACATGGAAAGACCCTCCTCACCACCACGAGCTTCAACAAACTGATTCAAAGCATGCAGAATAGCCTCTCCTCCACCGGATACCCCAACCCCAAACTGAAGGCCTGCAAAATAACCAGACAAAGAAGGACCGACCAAACAAGCTCCAACCTTAGAGACAAGGCGTCTCCAAATGGTGCCAACAGCAATAGGACGTATACCGCCACCTGGTTTAACAAGTGGCGTAAGCGGAGCACTAGCAATGTACTCACCCAGAGCCTGCGGACAACGACCCTCAAGGAAAAGATTAATCACGCGAGTAATAGAGGTGGTCAAATCGTCTGAAATAGCAACAGCCGCTCCGCCCAAACAATCCAACAGATGTTGCGCACGGAACCCATCCCTCCCACATGACGTGCCACGAGGAAAACTCCGAATCATATCCAAAACAACGGTCGATGAGGCAAGAAGAGGATGATGATCAACATGCAAAGGCGGCAAGTTAGGAGACGGGGCAGTGGGGTGCTTCTCCTGCAAAGCCGCTAGAGTGGCATCGGAATAAGGAGCAATACCCGATGAAGAGAGCACCCGAACAGCGGCGGTGTAATGACCATCACAAATCTTCCTTCGACATTGTCGGAGGTTAAGCTCACTCAAATCAAGGTCCTCCTTGACATCAAAACAAGGGGGAACCTCGGCTAAGGTCTCCTGTACAAGCTGTAAACTGCCGCCAGGCACACCCCAAGCACGAATAGCACTAGCAATACTCTCCTCTTGACGCTGACGCTTGACAGCAGTCCTACACTCAAGATTACTCCGCGGGTGAAAGGTCTTAAGAATACAAAGAGGCATCACAAGCAAGCGAATCCAGCAGACGAGGTCTCCAGGAGAGTCAGCCACACCATCTAATGCCCCTTTTAAAACCCGAGAAAAACCTAGGCGACACTTAGGAGGGATGGATCTCACGGTGCGTAACCCCATAGAGAACAAACGGTCAAGCAAAGATATAGACAAACCAACTGGCACAACTCCAACATCAGACAAGGGAACCAACGGAGACGGAGCTGAAGGTTTGGGAATATCGTAAATAATAAAACGAACAATGCCATCACCACAATCCGGAGGTGCCACAGAATCATCTTGACTATGCCGACACCGAGCACGAAAGGTATGAGTTTTAAAGCATACTCCACATAACCAAACTCCCATACGCTTTAAAGTTATCTCGGCCGCAGAATAAATAGTCAAACTATCAGAAAGAGTTTGACGAGTAAGTAACTGAGCATCAATACTGCAATGTCGATCACGAAGGTGCCTGAGCATGGAGGTTTTGACAAGACCCCTACCACCACCATCAAGACATCCACAAAGACCCACAAAAGGGCAATGGTACCGAACAAGGTCGGGCATATCAAACGGAACAAATATCTTCCTTTCACAACACAAATAGCTACAACGTGTAACCGAATGGAATTAATTAAAGGACAGCTCCAATTAAGAACAACCACAACACACTAACACCATCACAATTAAGATCAGCCCGTTGCTCCACTCTAAGTACGTACTAAGGAGATGCAACACTTAAAATTAAGAAGGCCACAAAATAACACACACCAACAATGGCAAACGATCAACTTGAAGAAGACGCCCGGAATGCGCGATCGGCAACCATGCTCGACTGAACATCAAGATGAATGCAAAACCAGCCCGACCAAATCTAGTCACCAACAGCAATGGCAAAACGAACAGCAAAACCCACACGAACGAAACGATGACGACTCGCACAGCCCAACCAAACCCACACAAAACAGGCCGATCGAATCCAGTCACCACCCCGACTCACACACAGAGACGAAGAGACAAAAACAAGATCGAATAGAAGAAGAAGAAGAACACCAAGGTCCAAGGCCAAACGCTGAAACGCAACAACGACAACAAGAAGCACACCGTACCTGCAACGACGCCAAACGAATTAAACCCAGGTGCCGAGGGCTATGGACTGAAGATGGAGACTCACGAACCGATGGCACCAGGCGCCGGAATGAGCAGGAGGAGACATCATCACCGATCACCGGGCAAGGCACCGCGGATCGCCCAATCGCCTTGCCCTAGCAGAGTCACTTGATTATTATTATTATTATTATTATTATTATTATTATTATTATTATTATTATTATTATTATTATTATTATTATTATTATTATTATTATTATTATTATTATTATTATTACTTGCATAAAGCTAGTGTGAAGATTCGTAACAAATTGAGCTACAAACCCTTTTTAAATAGTAAAACAACTCTATGAAACATGATATCGTCATTATCAGGCCCCGTCTCATGACTTTTCGTAACCAATTGAACGTGCTTCATAAAATCAATAGCATCATCTCCTAATTCCCTTAACGTAGAAAACGCAAATGCCATGAAGCAATACCCCTTAGTAGCACAAACATCTGCGTACTTTTTCTTCTTCCTTTATGTGGCTTGGGAAATTGCCTTGTCGGGTACAAAGTAGTCATTGCCTCTAGTTGTGAATGGTGAAGCCCCAACCACATCAACACAAGTGTCTCTACCCTTATCCCACCCAAAAACCAACAAATCACCTGGCCTCAGCTCAACACCAGCGTCACTGCTCATGCATGTACACACTTCCTTTTGAACTGCAATGTCCGCTTTAAAACAAATTCCTACCAAAACATCTCGAACCATGTTGTATCGATGCTTAGTTCTGATGCCTCGACTACAATGTAGAGCATGGTCTCCAAATGATCCATCTTGTCAAGCTCACAACTGAGACAAGTCAGATAGCCACTAAACATAGGGATCGAAAGATGGTACTGGAGGACAGAGTGAAACTACCGAGACTCGAGACGGGATGGTCCGAGCAAGACCCTCAATGGGAGTAGCCCGGCCCGTGCTTAGGCATGTTCAGGTGGTTCAACGGAACAGGGCCCCCAAAGTTTAAGGGCCCAATATAAAAAGAGTTAACAGTTATGTATATATATATATATATATATATATATATATATATATATATATATATATAAGTTTTGTTTTCTATGTGAAACAATAAAGTTCAGGTGGTCTGCTGGTTGAAGCATCCCGTGGAGAAGCGCTTCCGTCTTTCACGTCATTTTTTTTATACAGGCGAGATTTTGGGGGTGTCAACCGCGGTTGTACCACCACCCAAGAGCGTCTTTACGGACGAGAGTTTGTAACTCAGAATCAGAACGCGACGGAACGGACTCTAAGGCCATATGAGCGAGGCGATCAGCTGCTCTGTTGGCTTCCCTAAAGATATGAGTAACAGAAGCCACCTCAAAACAGCGAAGCAAGTGGAGAGAATCCGATAGAAGAATCTCAATCTCCCAAGGAATTGACCAGACACCGTTGATTGCGCTAACAACCGTGAGGCAGTCACCTTCCAGGACAAGACTACGAATCCCAAGCCGACGAGCTTCCAGCAACCCATATTGCAGACCGACGGCCTCAGCCTGAAGCGCAGAATCCTCTCGCACCGTTTGGCGCCGCAGGCAAAAATCATCCCCTCAGCGTCCATGATCACAAACCCTGCAGAGGCCAAGCCAGGAGGAGATTTAGCACCGTCAAAATTAAGTTTAAAAATACCGGGATCAGGTTTACGCCAACGAATGGCGTTCCTTTTGCGAGGATGGTTTCTGGGTTCAGTTCCCATTGTTTTTCCTTCGTCTTCATCTGATTCATCTTGTTTAGTTTTTTTCCAATTTATCATATGGTTTTTTATTATCACTACGAGCTCATCTACTGATCGTAGATTTTGGTTATCAAAAATAATTTTGTTTCTTTTAGTCCAAATGCACCACCAGGAGAATGCCAGGATCACCTTTTGTTCAGGGTTTAGCTGTCGAAAAATTTCATTCGTAATGGTCTTTATGCTTTGGTTGCTTTTGTCAACATTTCTTACTTGTCGGGCAGTCCTGCCGTCTTTCACGTCATTGGTTCGAACGGAAGTAGCTCTTTTCCAATTGGGGCATTTACCATATAGGACACGAAATTGGGCTATATTAGGAATCTGTCTCCCACCCTCTCCATATTTGGGATTTGTCCACCGAATTTTTCATCATGCTGAAATTTTTGTTTTCAGCAAAAAAAATAAAATTCCACGAAATTTAGTTTTTTTTTTTTCCCGCGTTGCAGAAACTGCTGAAACCGAAGTTGCTGAAATTGAGTTCTTTTTTTCCACGTTGCCGAAATTACCGAAACCGAAATTGCTGAAATTGAGGTTTTTTTTTCTCCATCTTACCTTGTTTTTTCCACGTTTCTTGGGTTGCTAAAACACCTGTTCCCCCTCTGTTTCAGCAGTTTTTTTTTCTTTTTGCATTACTGTTTTTTTTTCACGTTGCCGAAACCGGAGTTGCTGAAACCCCGATTTCAGCAACGTTATTGATGCTAAACCCACGGTTTCAACAATGTTGTTGCTGAAACCGTGTTACGGGGTATAAAATTTAGCCTATGCGGGATTCGAACCCACGTATTTGCGCATAGCACATCGCTCTACCATTGAGCTAAGAGGCTTTTAAAGGAGATTTAACTAAGTTCAACAACAACAATTTCAGCAAATTCTAGTTTTTAAGCAAGTTCATCAATAACAATTTCAAGGATCAAACTAAGAGTCCTCACCAAAAGAGTAATTTCAGCATTTCATATCCCACAAAAAAATTGCTTTTGTTGATGCTGAAACCCCGATTTCAGCACTGTTGTTGATGCCGAAACCACAGTTTCAGCACTCATACTCTTTATTACATATCTATAAAACTATGCAAATCATATATTTAATAATTAATTTCAGCATTTCAACCTAATGAATTTCGCTAATGAGAATTAATTTCAGCATTTCAGATAAAAAAAAAGTGTTTAAATCTAATCCATTTCAAAACAAAGAATAAGAATACGTAATATATAATAAGAAGCCAAAACGAATTGTACTTGCTCGCCCCTAAATATATGCCATTCAATTCACCAAAAGAAACAGACCCAACTAACTCTCTAATTGGACCTAAATACAATCCTATCACATAAGCCCAACCCAAAGACATAATATAATCTCCTACTAAACATCTATGACAGCAACCTTCATCAGCTTACCCCATCAGCACTGACTGCCAATGTGAAACCGACGGGCAAGAGACACCAAATTGTAAGAACATTAAACATGACCAGAAACAACTATACAAGAAGGAACTTTGAACTTTGAACTATTATGCTCTAAGATAAATGCATTATTATTCAAATCAACCTTTATTGAATTCCTGGAGAAAGCATATTAGTGTATATATGAGTACCAAAGCATTTCAGCAAAATCAACACCATGACACAAAAACAACAATTAAACAAGTGAATTGCTAAGTGAGAGATTAATCAAACAACAATTAAGTATCGACTTGCTGAAATTGGAGAACTAAAACAGCAATCAAAAGCCTATCAGATGGAGGCCATACCAGCAACGCCGAAGACCTTAGCCACAAACGACCACACTAACTTGCTGTTGGAGGTGCTGAAGCGGCTCGACGCGTGCTCCCTCAGCAGCAAAATAGCAAAAGCAGCACAAGTATATATGACAGCAATAACAGCAACTCCAGCAAGTATATATGACATCAATAGCCTTCTCCTCGTTTTCTCCCATGGTCCATGGATCTTGCTGAAACAAGGATACATCATCTTGCTAAAACGTGTCCTCTCCAAGAAAACAGTGAAATCAATTCCAAGAAAGGAGGAAGCAATAGCGAGAACGGAGGAAGAAATAGGGAGATCGAGGAGAGAAATCGAAGATAATCGTACCTTAGACGGAGAAGACGAGAATCGCAGGCAAAGATGAGATGCGCCTGACAAATGCTCTTCCTGAACATCGTCAATTCCCGGACTTGCGGACGAGTTCAAGGCCTTCGGCCTTGCCGGAATCGCAGGGGTCGCCGTGATCTAGACCTCAGGCGTCGTCGAGATCTGGGAGGAGCAACGACGGATCTGGGAGGAGCAACGACAGACCTTCAACGGAGCACCGTCGATCTGTTGTTATTGTCGTCGTCGATCTGTTGATTGAGGAAGGAAATGGAGGGCGAGGAAGACTCGGAATGGCCGGCAAGCACCGGACTCCGACCGAGTAACAATTTTGTCAACGGCCGAGGGAGGGAGACGGAGAGAGCGAGAAAGGCGGGGGGAGGGAAGGTGAGAACTTACAGAGATCGGCGCGAGAGGAGAGCAGGGAGAAAGGGCGTGGATTTGTGGTGCTGAAACAGGGAAGGAGGTATGAAATTAGGGGGGTAATTTTGTCTAGAAAAATTTATGTGGACAAAACCCTAATTTTACAAGGGTGGGAGACACTCTCTAAATAGAGGCCCAAAAATGGGCCCGTTGGGCAAATTTTCTCTTTCCAATTTGTGTACACTTCTTTTCTTTTCTTTTTTATTCATTGATTGCCTTTTCCATTCCTAAATATTTTAATTTTTTTAACTACCAACTATAACCTCTTTATTTTAACACTAGGATTGGCAAATAATTTTATAATTATTTAATTTAATTTTACTAATATAGTTTATAAGAGTTCTTTGAACAGGCCCCCAAAATGTTTAGCACGGTCCTGGAGTAGCCAACAAAAAATCTTGCGCTATTTCTCCTGACACCGCTTGCAAAACGTGTAGTTGTCTTGGAGTCTGATTGAGCGTGGACACTAAGTTTATTATTATTATTATTATTATTATTATTATTATTATTGAGAATCGATTAGATCGAGAATTGAGAATATGCATTTCGTTTTATTATATATGCACACGTTAGCTACAATATATATATGTATAAATGTAATTACTCAACTTGTTATAATTTATTTAAACTTTCACTACTAATAAATAAGTCGAAGGACATATATAATAATAAGTTGAGATGTATAATTATGCATATATAAGTTCTGGAAAAAAAAAATGAATGTATAATTTGATCAATATATGGAGTATTGTAGAAGTGGAGGAAAAAAAGGACAAAAGGAAATGAAAACGGCGAAAAGGAAGCAGAAGGAAACTTCTTGGTGTTGATGAGCAATGTGACAAAACATAGTTTATAACATAACATGATGTATATATAGACAGAAAACCTGGTCACCCCATCCCATGGTAACTTCCTTATGTCCTTTGTATATCTTCACAATCTTCATTTTCTTACAAAAACAAAACACCCGGAAGCTACATACATATATGTCCCCATTCCCGCTTTCGACCTTCAATCCTCGACCATAAAAATACGAAATCAAAAATGACAAAAACAACGACGACATATATGGACACTTGATGTTTTCACATACAGCTAGAGACGATCGAGCTTACAACTTGTCTTAGAATCAATCCAAATACTATCCACGATGTACATATTCTCTTGCTAATTAATTAAGTACGGCTCTAATTCTATGTTATATTCATAAGTATCAACATACGTGTGTGTTTTTTGTCGCTGTTTACATGAAGTCACTTCCCATTACAATAGCAAATCAACACAACGTACACATTATATGAAGTCATGTCATTTTTTAACAATTAAGCTACTAAGACTTGACTGTCTATTAGTTTTTTTTAAATCAACACAACATAATACCATAATAATTTTATATGATAGGAGTATTCATGACACTCGATTTTTCTAAATGTTTTGTTCCGTTCTTGTAAGATTGAATTCGAGACGTACATTTTAGTTAAGGAAGAAAAGGAAATCTTCTCAGAGTCTTTGGAGTTGTAATGCTTGATGTAAGACAAAATGAAATTATTTGATTTGGCTTTAGGATTTACATGAAAATTACTTATTAGTATATTCAAAGTTGAGATCCATGGTGCACATCACCATCTGGTGATCAAATCAGAAGCTAATCAAAAAGGATGAAGCTCCTCCTCCACACAACTCAAATATGAAAAAGCTGAAAACTGGATTTTCACTAAAGAAGAAAGAGACCCAGTTAATTGAAAAAAAGAAGGAAAAACTTGTGAATTCAGTAATCCAAAAAAAAAAAAGGCTTCTGGGAGGAGCTGTAAAGGCCCAGATGATACTGTGGGAATATGCAGAGATTCTTAATTTCTTTTTACATGATTAATATGAATAGAGAAATAGAGACTATTGCTGGTTTAATTGCTCTCCTTTTTTTCTCTCTCTATTTCTCACATACAAACACACTTTCCTTTCATTTTGAAATCATGGTCACCTTTCAGTTTCAGATGCGTGCTTTTTTTTTTTTTTGGAAAAAAAAACACAGAAAGGATAAAAGTTGGGAGTGATCAAAGTGGGGAAAAGTTCGTGGCATAAAAATGTAAGCTTTGATGATAAAAGCAAACTTGCAAAAAACAAGCACAAAGGCAACATTTTTTTCTCTTCTTTGCTCTAATTTCCAATTTTCTATTTTTCTGCAATCTCAAGGCCACAGTCTCTCTTACAGAGAGGTGCACACTGAACACAGATGGGGAAGAAGAAACAAGACAAAATGTGGGACGTCAGTATTTATCAGTAGGGTTGCCCTTACCATATGGTCTGCTTTTTATTTTTATTTTTATTTTGAAAAGAAAGGGTGTAATTTTTTGAAATTTTAGATATTATTTAATAATTTATTTTGATTTATGGGGATGGGTGGAGGATAACTTTAGGGGTTGCTCTCATATCTACATCTCTTTCTCTCTCTTTATCCTCCTTACATTCTCCCTCTTTCACAACTCTCCATAACTCCTGTGTGTTGTGTTCCCATGAATCCCATCTGAAAGCCTAAATAAAAAGAGATTTTTCTGGGTTTTAGCTAAAGCATATAGTTTTCCCAAATAGTTGAACATATAGTGCCTGGATGTATACTGTATAGTCTGTCTTTAGCCTATATTTATAGAGCTCAGCTCCCAAACTTTTCTCCTCCGATCCTCTCTCACTTTTGCATTCCAAAAAACTCAAACTTGTCTGTTTGGTTGCAGCCAAAGGAAGAAGAAGCCACACCCCAAAAGAGGGCTTTTAATTGCTAAGAAAAATCCACTTTTTTTTGTTCTTCTTTCACTCTCTTTCTCTCTCTACCTAGTTCTAATCTTCACAACCCCATAAATCTCACTCATAATTTAATTACTTCTTTCTGAGATTTGGGTTTTGTTTGTTTGCTTTGTCTTCTGCTCCTGCTGTTGCTGCAGTAGATCTCAGCTTTGGTAGCCTTGTTAAATTTGTATACTTACCCCACCTTCCTCCCTCAAAAGCTAGTTGCCAACATCTGTCTACCCTCTAAAAAGATTAGACAAAAGAGAAAAATGATTTTGAAGCCATTGAATCGACAAACAAAAGAGGGGTAGGAAAGAAAAGGGTAAGATGTTACAAGGGCTCATTACCAGGATGAACCATCATCATCATCAACAACCAGCAATTGTGATGGATGAGAGCTTATCCAATTTGACTTCTGCATTCGGTGAATCTGCAAGTGCTTCAACTTCTAGTATTAACCCCTCAGTTGGTGAATTATCTGTTTATCCTCCTCCACCTCTTCATCAACAAGAACAGCAACATCTACAAAACTACTACAGTCAGCAAGATCACCCTCCTCCCAATCTTGAGCCTCCCCCATCCAAGAAGAAAAGAAGCCTCCCAGGAAACCCTGGTAGGTGTCAATTTCTCTCCTTTTCTAGCCCTCTTTCTCTTTCAAATCTACTAAAGTTTTCATCTTTCTGATATGGGTTTTTCCTGATTTAGTTCTGGGTTTTTGGCTTTGGCCATAATTTAATCTGGACATCTCCTTTTTCTTTTTTTTTTTTTTTAACAGACCCAGATGCAGAGGTGATAGCTTTGTCACCCAAGAGTTTGCTAGCAACAAACAGGTTCATGTGTGAGATCTGCAACAAAGGGTTTCAGAGAGACCAGAACTTGCAACTCCATAGGAGGGGACATAACCTGCCATGGAAGCTTAAGCAAAGGTCCAAGGAGGAGGTGGTGAGGAAGAAAGTGTATGTTTGCCCGGAGACAAGCTGCGTCCACCATGACCCTTCAAGAGCTCTTGGGGACTTGACTGGGATCAAGAAACACTTCTGTAGGAAGCACGGCGAGAAGAAGTGGAAATGTGACAAGTGCTCCAAGAGATATGCTGTTCAATCCGACTGGAAAGCTCACTCTAAGATCTGTGGCACAAGGGAGTACAGATGTGATTGTGGCACTCTTTTCTCTAGGTAAAATAAAACAAAATTATCCCCCAATCAATCTTCGTAGCTACTTGTATACTAATTGTATTCTATATGCTGCATGCTCCCATCTACCCACAAAAAAAAAAAAAAACAATCATTTACTTTCTTTTGAGCCAAGGGTGAAGAAAAAAGTAAAGACAACACCAATCCCCAAAACCCACATTTTGATCGGTCTCATTTAATTTAGTTCTCCAATCATTTACTTCATTGATTGATCTCTTCAAAACTTGCAGTGGTTTGCTGATTGAAAGGAAAATATGGTTGTTGACAATTCAGTACACATGATGGATATATTTGTTCTTTGCTGGAGTTAAAGCCATTGTTGATTTAATGCACATATCTACCTTAAAACTGTTTGTATTGAAAGCTTTGAAACTCATTACATTGCAGGAGGGACAGCTTCATAACCCACAGAGCCTTCTGCGATGCGCTTGCGGAGGAGACGGCGAGATCCATCACAGCAAACCCACTTGTGATCCTCCCAACATCACAGCAAAACAGCCAACTACAAGCACCGCAAAATCACTCAGCTGGAGCTGGATCAGTCTCCCAACAGCACCTATTCAACCTCCAAAACCCTCAGCTGATCAACGCCCAAGACCTCCACCCTCCTCCATTCTCAATCAAGCAAGAGCAGCACCATGATATCAGGCCTGACCAGAACTTCAACCTAATGATTCCTTCCTGGCTGCATCAGCCCCCATCATCATCATCCTCAACAATGATGTTCAGTCAGGAATTATTACAAACACTTCGCGGCCATGACAAAAACCCTAGCCATGCTCCCTCTGGGCCCAGCAGCTGCAGCTTCCCTATAGGCGGTGGGCCATCGCCTTCCCAATCCTCCTTCCCTTCGCCTCACCCACACATGTCCGCAACTGCATTGCTGCAGAAAGCAGCCCAGTTTGGTGCAACCATGAGCGGCAAAATCACAGATCAGCAACAACCACAGGGTCCTCCTCTACCTCACGCGCCTGCCATTCCATCCCCAATTTTGTCCCCACGTGACCACCAGGATCAATTGAGCACCAGTAGCATCGGATTCTTCAACCAAGCTCCAGGCATCGCTGTTAATGGCGGTAACGGCAGCGGCAATTTCCCCTCTTCTTCGCCATCCTCTCTCCTCCACGACATCATGATGAACTCGCTCTCCTCGTTCGACGGAGGAGGCGGATCCGGGAACGACGATCAGACGACTAGGGATTTTCTAGGGTTAAGGCCTCTTTCGCACAGCGAAATGCTCAGCTTCGCCGGGCTCGGAAACGTGGCCGGCGGCGGCGATGAATCAAGTGCGGCTGCAAATGCATCTTCTTCGTCCACATCTCAGCATGATCAAGATCGCCATAACAGGAGCTGGCAAGGTTAGGGAATGATCAATTGAACCTCTGATCCTGCGTACATTTGAGTAATGTGTAGGAGGAAACTCTTTTGTCTTTTAAAAAAAAAAATTATTTTTGTGTTTAGTTATATATGTTTTATTATATACTCCCTCCGTCTCGAAAAACAAGTCGTTTTAGCATTGTGCACTAGTTTTAATAAAACACTCACCTATCAATCAACATCATCATTCCACTAACTTTTTTCATTAATTTTATTATTTTTAAATACCCACTATATTTTTTAACCAATCAAACTCTTTTAAAAAGTCAACAACACAAAAACCAATACAAATCATTACTATCCCCTACCTAGAAAACCTAAAACGACATGTATTTTGATACAACTCAACTAGTCTAAAACGACTTGTTTTTCGAGACGGAGGGAGTATCATATAGGACGTAATTACAAATTAAAATTACAATAAATGGCTCATCTTTTGGATTATTATTTTTCATGAACCGTGCGTATTGCTTTTTATCTTCTTCTTAGTATAATCTTCTTACCGTGCGCATGCACATTCATAATTAACGACTAAGGCTGTGTTTGCTTGTAGGGGATTTATGGGCGGATGTAGATGTGTCGGTATATGTAGGGGTATATGAATATTTATTGGTAGAGGTTTGAGTAGTTGGTAAGAGAGATTTAATCCAGATAAAAAATCTTATTAGATGTTTGCTATTGGAAGATTTATGAATAGATGTTAATGACAAAATTACCAAAATAGACTTTGAAAATAAAAGGAAAAACAAAACAAAATTCAGTCACATGCTAGCCACGTGATAAAGGTCATCACTTTCCCAATTTGTTCAGGTAGCATTCAACGAGCTGGTTAAATCAAAGGAACCGAGAGACCAATACTTGTGGAAGCATGAGCTTTGGCGATGGTGATTGTGGAGGTGCCGATAGCAAGGAGGATGAATCGGCGAGGATCCGAGGAGGTGGCGTCGATTTGAAACTTGATTGTGTGTATATATAGAGCACAATCAACAAACGATGAGAGCGTGGAGGACGAATCGGCGAGTCGGCGAGGATCGAGGTGGTGGTGCCGAATCCAGAACTCGGTTGATGGAACCAAATTAAAATTAGTGTACAGGAATCTCAACGGATCAAATTGGAAAAAACAAAAAGGAGTGCGACATCGAAAAACTCATAAAAGAAAGGGTGTTATAGGAACCAATCTATATAGGAATCTCACAAATCTTGCCTATGCAAGATGGAGAATTTTCAATTCTAAATCTCCCTAAATACATAGTTCCATCTCCATCTTTTGACCCAGCTTGCTCAGCCAAATGCATCACAAAGGAGATGAGTACTGTTACAAATACGCAAACATCTCCAAATAGCTACAAGCAAACACACGCTAAGGACAATACTATTTCTGGCTTGGAGCGGATTCTTCATTTTTGAGATTTTAGAACATTTTTTAGTTTAACAAATTTAAAACATTTTTTAGTTTAACAAATTTCCATCATTCTCCAAAATAATAGCAGCAGAAAAATTAGTGACGTTTTTATAAATATGCAACATTATCCAAAAGTTTTTTTTTTTTTCAAATCTTAGGAATGAGAAAGTTGTTAGAGGTGAAGCAACAAATAATTTGAAAAAATATGTTTTTTTTTATGAACCGACAAATCTTATTCAATCCCCAAATCAGAAGATACAATCTTTAAAAGTGAAGTAAACTCAAATTCAGAATCAAAATAAACAGGAGCCTTGGCCCATAGTTGAGCAGCGTTGTTGCTGCCCCGCCGCACCAGATTCCATCGACAGCATTGGAAACGTCGAGCAAGGCAGGCCGCCTTATGCCTCAATCTACCAGCCACACCTCTAAACGACCCTCGCCCCTGCACCAGTTGCACTGCTTGCGCACAATCCGTCTCTATGATGATATAGGAGGCGTCTTTCTCGCTCGCCATTTGCAGCGCTCGCAAAATCGCCTCAAGCTCAGATATCAAAGGCTCCGTACCTCCTTGAATCCTCTCCGACACAGCCCAGCAAACAGCCCCACTGGTATCCCGGGCGATCGCACCCACCCCGCAGCCCTTTGTTGCTTCCGACGAGCCATCGCAATTCATCTTCATGAAACCTTCCTCTGGGGGATCCCAATGTGCCTCCACCCGATGTCTGTCCGGCGACTGAACTTGCGCCTGCACCCGTATCGCATCCCCTTTGTGTTTTGCCAGCCTCTCTAACGGCCGTTCAACAATCTGCTCGGGGAAGGAAGCCACTCCCTCAAAGCATTGCTTGTTCCGCACGTACCAGATTCCTTCCGCTACATATGCCCAAAGACAAGCCTTCTCCCATTCTTTCTCTTTCAACATGATTTCGGTCCAAGTGCTGAAATCATAAGCTCGTTTGCCTATCCTTTTAATGTCCAGTAGGAGGGTCCACACCTCGTGGGCATTCTTGCATTCCCATAGAGCGTGCCATGTCGATTCTTTCTTGCCGCATACCTCACACCAAGGGTCAAGCTGGATTCCCCTACCATTCAATGCACTACATCAAGGTAAAATTTTCTTGCAAGCCCTCCAAATAAAATTTCGGGTCCATGGTACAGCCGACATCCTCCAAATCTTTCTCCACAACTCATTGATCAAGCCTCCACTCGATGATTCCCCTCCTCCCTGGGATTGCCGCCTCTCTTCCACCAAGAGATGGTAAGCCGAGCGAACCGTGAATATCCCATCTCGTTTGTGATGCCATGTCACAACGTCCTCCTGGAGTGGGTCAACTAAATGAATATTAAGGATGAGGTCCGCATAACAAGGCACGAATGACTCTCGGACGCTTTCTTCATCCCATCTTCCCGTCTCCCAATCTATAAAGTCAATGACCCTTGTGAACTCACCCTTGCCACTCGGGTTTGCCACCGACCTAAAGGAGGTGGGTCTCAGAAGCCACCTATCTCCCCACGCATATAAATTTGCTCCATTCCCTACTGTCCAATACACTCCTTTTTCCAACACACTTCTAGCACTAATAAGGCTCCTCCAGACATAGCTTGGATTTCCACCCACCCTAGCCTTAAGGAAAGATGAATGGGGAAAGTACCTCACCTTAAGGATTCTAGAGAGCAATGCATCCAGCTCCGTCATGATCCTCCACCCCATATTTGCTAAAAGTGCTAGATTAAACAACTCCATATCTCGAAACCCCATACCCCATTTATCCTTCGAATGACACATTCTCTTCTAGGAGAGCCAATGCATTTTCTTTTCCCCCACCCCATCGCCCCACCAGAAGTCACACATCAGCTTCTTGATCTCATGGCACATGTAGCTCGGCAACAGAAAACAAGACATGGTATACATAGGAATCGCCTGCACTACCGAGTTAAGAAGGACCTCCTTTCCTGCACTCGACAGAGTCCTAGCCTTCCAGCCCTTAAGCTTTTTCCATATCCTATCCCTCACCCCACTGAATATGACTTTCTTTGACCTTCCAATCATTGTGGGAATCCCCAGATACTTCTCATGTTTTTCTACTTCCACCACCCCTACTATCCCTTGAATCTCCTCTCGGATATCGGCACTCACATTCTTGCTGAAAGATAATTCTGACTTCGCAAAGTTTACCTATTGACCTGAAGCTTCTCCATAGACACGAAGCATGTTAACAACTTCTGTGCCCTGTTGACAATTAGCCTTCGCAAACAGAATGTTATCATCCGCAAAAAATAAGTGAGAAACAGTCGGATCCGACGGAGCAATTTTGATGCCCTGCCACTTTCCTTCCTCCTCTCTCTTTCTGATAAGGCCTGACAAAGCCTCAGCACATAATAAGAAAAGGAAAGGTGAAAGAGGACCACCTTGTCTCAATCCTCTCTCCGGCACAAAAGTCTGCGACGGTGATTCCCCCACCAAAGCAGCAAACGTTACTGACGTCACACAACGCATGACCAGGCTCCGCCACTCCTGATGAAACCACATCCTCTCCATGCAGTGGTCCAGAAAACTTCATTCGACCCTATCATACGCCTTTGCCATGTCCAGCTTAAGCGCCATGTATCCCTTCTTTCCTTTCCTCCCGTTCTTCATGTAGTGGAAGATCTCAAAAGCGGACAATACATTATCCGTAATGAGTCTATCGGGCACGAATGCACTCTGACTTGGCGAGATGACCTTGCTGAGACACACCTTCAATCGATTTGTTAGCATCTTTGAGATGATCTTAAACAACACATTACATAGACTAATTGGCCTAAGGTCCTTCATCCGGAAAGGATTCGAGACCTTTGGAATCAACTATGTAAGTATGGTTAAGACCATCCGGAAAAGGGGCACCAGCTAGAATATCTAACACAAATTTTGTAACCTCAGGCCCCACAATATGCCAGTAGCGCTGATAAGATAGTGCTGACATATCGTCAGGCCCAGGGGATTTTGTGGGATGCATAGAGAATAGGGCAGATTTTACCTCCTCGCCAGAAAACGGATGTAGGAGCTCCAGGTTTTCTTCCTCTGAAAGCTTATGTGTGATGCCTTGAGAAGCCGGATCGGGTAGCGCACTCAGATTTGACTTGAACAGATTTTCAAAGTAATTCACCGCCACTCCAGCCATCCCCTCCCGACTTCTCCACTCCATCCCTTCACCATCCACCAAGCGCACCAAGGCGTTTCTTTTGTTTCTCCCATTTGCCTTCTGGTAGAAGAATTTCGAGTTCCTACCCCCCCCCCCCATTTGAATTCATTAGCCTTTGCCCGCTGGAACCATAATAATTCCTCCTCCTCCATTAATCTTTCCTCTTCCCTCTCTAGCTCCCGTCGACGATCCATAGTACCTCCCGACATCCCCGTTTTATGGATCTCTCGCAGCTGCTCCCTCACCCACTTAAGTTTTTTAAGTATATTACCAAAAGTCACACGATTCCACTCCTTAAAATCCTCCATGCATCTAGCCACCTTCCCCATGACACCCACCTCCGCCAAACTACTACCTGGGTTATCCCAGCAATTTCGCACCATATCAACACACCCCTCATGCTCTGCCCACAGCGCTTCAAACCGTGAAGGTCTCTCCCCTCTTCTTCCCTCTCCCCACTGCCTCTCAACTACCAATTTATACACCATGATTGGAAGATGATCCGACCTCTGCCTCTCAAGATGGACCGAACTAGTGCCAGGGAACCTTTCCAGAAACTCGTCATTGCAAGCAACATAATCTAACCGTTCCTTAATAAACTCCTCGTTCTTCCTACCATTGTCCCATATGAATCTCGGTCCCATGAAAAGAACTAACCTCAGTCCACCATAGTCAAGAGCCTCCCTCAAACCCCTCATATCCTCCATTTTGGGACTCACACCTCCCATTTTATCGTCCGGGCAAATGATTTGGTTAAAATCCCCCATGCACAACCAAGCCCCTCGAGGTTGTTGGGCCAGCCTTCGGATCAAGGTCCAAGAATGATGCTTCTCCTCTGTCTTAGGCCACCCGTAAAAGCCTGTAAGTCTCCATTTCTCCCTGTCCCCTTCCTCCACCCAAGGATCAATATGGTGACTCGTGTAAGTCTGGATGGAAACCTCAATCCCCTCCTACCACATTAGGCACAAGCCCCCTGATCGGCCTACCGAATCAATAGTGAAACAATTTTTAAAACCCAATCTACATCACACCTCCTCAATACGATTCCTATCACATCGTGTCTCCATTAGAAACACAATTTTAGGGCCCTCCCGCCTCACCAAGTTGGCGAGTCTCACAACTGCACGGGCCTTCCCCAATCCCCGTCAGTTGTAGCTCAATAGACTCATAATGTGCGGCGAGAGGGGCTCGTGCCCACTCCCGCCGATTCAATCATGTCAACATCGCCATTGTGCTTATGCCTCTTCCTCCTCTCCTATGTCTCATCCATCCCATGCTCCCCAACCTCCCCTATGGTATTTTTCCTCTTCTACCCTATCCCTCCTACACCCTCATCAATTGTCAGACTCATTCTCGCCATCATTTTCCATTTTTTGCCTCACTTCTCCCTCTCCCTATGCTCTTTTCTTTATCAATCTCCCCCTCACCTCTCATCTTATTCACTGGATCTTCTTCCACATGGATTAATATTTCTTTCCCCTTATTCAGGCCACCTAATTCCTCTCTCCCCATCATGTCGGCAACTTCCTTCTCCCTCTCTCTTTGCTCTCTTGCCTTCTCCCTCATCTCATTACTCCCTATAGACAGCCCCTGTATGATCTCCACGCTCTCCGTCCCCAATTGGGTAACAACTCTCTCTCTCTTTCCTTTTGAATCTCATCTCCCTCTTCTCCCTCTTGTTCCTCTTCTAAGATGTCCAGTAGAGACCTCCTCACTCCATTCCCTTCCTCTCCACTACTTTTATCTCCCTCAGCTCTCACTTCTCTCCCTCTCCCACGCCCTGCGTCTTCCCCTCTATCTCGGCCCCTAGCCATCTTCTCCGTTCCTTTCCTCAGAGGAGAAGCCCATAACCACTCGCCATATTCATCCTGCTCGATCTGCACTTCTCTATCACAATCCGACTCCACATGGGTCAACCGCACATATAGCAAAAGTTCGGTAATATTTCATATTTGATATCAACCCAAATTCTTTTCCCATAAATTTTCATTAGAACTCCCTTACGCAGTGGTTTTGCTGCTTCCACCAAGACACGCACCCGGACAAATTTAGCACATCCGTTCAACTCCTCCTTATCAATTTCAATTGCACCTCCGAATAGATTGCCAATCGTCTCTGTTGTATCCTCATTCATCATCGTAATTGGGAGATCATAAACACGAATCCAGAAAGGTACCTTATCAAAGACGATCTTCGACGGTTGCTTGACTCCGGGCTCCTTCATCGGCATCAGTGCTTGACCTATTGTGGTCGATTCTAGAGAAAAAAAATATAAAGTTAATATGATCCGATTTTTTTTTTGCAAAGAACCGAATCGCTGAGAGAGGATGGTGAACCGGCTGGGCAGGTTACATGTGTGTATGTGCGTGCGTGTGTGTGTGTGTGTGTGTGTGTGTGTGTGTGTGTGTGTGTGAGAGAGTGAGAGAGAGAGAGAGAGAGAGAGAGAGAGAGAGAGAGAGAGAGAGAGAGAGAGGAGCTTATTGTGTAAAAAAAAAGCAGAGAGAGCTGAGAAAGATGAGTATAAAAAATAAAAATAAAAGTACACCTACCACATCAAGGTACTTTTCGAAGTGTAAAAAAAATGCAAATAAAGTATAGATGAAAGAGAGATGAGTAAAAAAAAGCTACTTGCACATCAAGGTACAGAGAAAAGGCAGGCATAAGAGAGAGGTAAGTGGGTTTCCCGCCTTCACCACATGCGCCTAAACGCGTGAAATGGATAAGCGAGTTCAAAGAGAAGGAAATCATGAGAGGGGAGGGTATTTAAGCATTCAAAGGCTTCCTCATCCGATGATTATATATCCACCATAAATGCCTTGTAAGAGGGCAATAACTGCAGGAACGAGAAGATCAAGCCGGCTTAACTAGAACAAAGAGTGGTCTCGCCCAATCAGGTGGAGAGAGAGAGAGAGAGAGAGAGGAGAAGAGGTGACTCAATTATGGGGACATCATAGATGTGCTATATAAGCAACTTATAGGGTCTAATGCTAATCATGTAAGTAGCATTTAATAGGGAGGAGATGGTCATTAACTCTTTAAGTTCAGACAAATACCATCGGAGAAGAAGAAGTAGTTGTGCGTGGTTTTTTATCATGTTGACATGTAAGCAGTTGGGTTTAACTTGACACCCAAAGCAAAAATACCTACCACATTGGAATTTACTTGCCAAGAGTCGTCAGAGAAACAGATCCAACACCGACTTGAGAGAGACGATGGGTAAGTTGGCGTTCGATTTAAGTTATCCATTTGAGGGGTCTCCAATTTCTGTACATCTTCCCTTAAATTGACTATCTTCCCCTCTTTCAAATGGAACATGAGACATATCGTCTATGTGTGTATATTACCGTATGGTTTGAAGGTTGGTATGCATGTGAAGGGAGCGGTTGGGTCTTCAAGGGTACAAAGAGCCAAAAACCGGTGGTCATAGATGTGAATATCGATTACGTGTCACTAAAGAGACTGTTGATGGACAAGTTTAGCATGAACGGGACGAGGTTTGATGTCCAGCTCACGTATGTAAATCCTAAGAAGGAGGGGCGCAACCCGTTTGTGATTGGGGACGCCGATGATCTTTACGCCTTCAAGTTCGTCAACTCTCTATCTGGATAACAATCATGACCTATCGAGCTTCATGTCTCCCTGCGAAACAAGGTTAGTGAGGATGTGCCCATGACCAAAGGATCAACCACGGGAGAGTCGGTTGGGGTGGTTATCTCGAGTTCGGGAGTGATGATGTTGTACTGCCATTAAGCGGGCTCGTCATCACCCAAGACGACCACTCAATCATAGATCCCTCATGGCGAGGAAATAAGGAAAACGAGGTGCATAGATCCCTACATGGAAAGGAAAACTGAACACCTAGCAAGCAAAATGATCAAGGTGACAAGCTAATTCAACCTTGTGACAAGTTAGAAATAGAAGAGGAGTTGGATTTGGACAAAAGAGAAAAGAAAGATGATATAATAAAATGTGGGAGTAGGTCATTTCGGTTAGTAGCGACCTAGAAGACATGGCGTCCACCCCCCGGTGATGCTGGACGGGTGTCGGACGATGACGAAGTAATTCGACCTGCCGTAAAAAGCGAGTATGGGTGATCAATTAGAATGAAGTCTCGGTCATGAGATTATGATATGGAGCAAGTGGTGAGGGAAGTCGAACAAGCATATGTACGCCGAAAAGCACATTCGGTCACGATGGAGAAGGTGGTTGAAAGGGATGTGCAAACAGCAATTGATCCAAGGGACCCACGGCACAACTTCCCAGAGCTCCGGGAGGGACAAGTTTTTAGAAGCAAGGAGGAGGTCCAATAAACTCTAAGGTCGACTGCTCTTGCTAGGTGCTTTGAGACCACGGTGAAGAGGTCGACGAAGAGCTTGTACGTGGTGGAGTGTGTTGAGGCCAACTACAAGTGTCGGGCATCCACATACAAGAAATCGTGTTTATGGATGATCCGGAAGCTTATCTGTCGACGAACACACATGCGACCTGAACATGATGATCAACCGAAAGCATCAAGCGAGCTACAACCAGTTGGGACAAAGGCTAGTTGAAAGTTATGTTGGATTCCCCAACCTCTTTCTCCCTTCATTGGTATGCCATTTTGATATGAAATATGTAATACCTATTATCAAGTGGAATATACATGCCAACAGTTAATAGCTACCGTCCACCCTGTGGTTGTTGCCTGTCATTCGTGTAATTCAATTTTCGTTCAATTAATAATAGTACTCTAACGGGTTTACAAATTCAAATATCAAGTTTCGTTGGCTTAAAGAAGCCCTGGTTCCAGAACAAGTCCAATCATTGATGAAGTCGCAACTGTGTGAGCTACAACTACAGGAAGTATCGCGCGAGCAAGGTTAAAGGTGAAGGAAATTTTGTACGGGACGGACGAGGAAAGCTACCATTCCATATACTCGTACATACATATGCTGGAGAGAGTTAACCCTGGGATATACACGACAATTGAACGAGACCCAAGCGGTCAATTCAAGTATGCCTTTGTCAGTATAAGAGTGTGAGGAGGTCCATCCCCCACCTACGAAAGGTCTGCCTTTCCTATCCTCAACTAAATTTATCATGACGAAATATTATCTTTTACATGCCAGCCATCGCAGATGTACTTGTCATCCACTACTGATTTACATGTCACATCCACCAAATTTATCCCAATAGAATATTGTCTTTTACATGCCAGCCATCACAGATGTACTTGTCATCCACTAATGATTTACATGTCACATCCACCAAATTTACCCGTGGACGACTCATACGGCCGCATGTTTATAGGCATGTCACGTAGTGCAGTTTACATGTGACCTATTTGATTTTACATGTCATATGTAGTATTGTAATCGGCAACACTCATAATTATCCTTGTACGTATAAGCAGGTCAGTTGATAGGGGGTTCTTAAAGAAGAAGTTTCATGATTTCCAGATGTTTGCAACTACCCAAGATGTTGATCACTCCATTTACTCAGTCACCTTTGCCATGGTAGACGGCGATAATGACATATTGTGGGAGTTCTTCTTTAAGCATATGTTTCGTGTAGTGGAAGACACGCCAGACCTTTATGTGGGTCACTAACTGCCACCTCGACATTGAGAAGGGGGTACATGACAGCTACGTATTCTCCAAGCACGACATTTGCGCATGGCACTTATTTCATAATGTGCGGTTCCGGTACAAGGTTGGCACTTTGTGGGACCTCTTCTTCAAGATGGCAAATGCGTACACATTCGACCAGTTTCATGCGCTATTTGCTAACTTCTCCGCGCAGGCCCCCACTAGAGGGCAATACCTAAAAGAGGCAAGCTTCAATAACTGGGCTAGGGCATTCTTCATTACAAATAGGTACAATATCATCACCACTAATAATTCGGAGTGCCTGAATACCGTTTTTAAGCAGCCACAGGACTTGCCTCTTACTGCACTTGTCGACGCCATCATCAAGACAATAGGCAAGTTTTACAAGGCCAAGGCCTCGCATGCGTGCTACCAGGAGGTCATCTACCCGGTCCCATCTCGAGAAATATGGTGAGTCCTCTAGGCTATCGCGAAAATGCGTTGTATCTCCCCCATTGAGAAGGCCCACCCAGGGAGGCCCAAGATGCCACGACCTTGCAAGACGAGCGTAACTTCCCCAAGCAAGACCGGACCTAGGTGTAGTTGGAGATCTCTCCTATAACAACGACCTCCTGATAACTATTAGAACCCGACTTTCCATTTAATAGATAACAACGACCTAGGTGTAGTTGAAGATCCACCCACCTATTTTTTTCTTGTCGTATGTTCATTCCTACATGAAAAAAGGAAATTGCAAATGCTACCTGGTTCGTGTTTCATCCATGCCAAAATTTTTCAATTTTCACTCAACATCTTTCATTCTCAATCAGTTCCCTTGTACAATTTCCACCTATTCATCTGAAATTACCCATTTCGAACCCCTCCCCTAGCCCTAGTTCAACATTCAACATCTCTACATTTCCCTATTTCTCCCAATGCCCAACCGAAATCAGTTTCCCCCCTTGTACATCATCAAGATCTTCAATAAAGCATGACAAGTAGTGGTTACTTACTTCAACCACGAAAATTTTCGATTTCCTTCTCTTCAACCTCGTCTCTTTCTGTTTGTGTTCTTCTTCTTCTTCCTTCTCTTCAACATTGTCTCTATCTGTCTGTATGTGTATTTCTTCTTCCTTCTCGTTGTGTTTGTCTTCTTCTTCTTCCTTCTCTTATATTGTCTTCACTGACATTATTTTTCCCCTTTGTTTCTCCTATTTGTGCACATATCTTTCCCTATGAACCCCCTAGTGTATAATGTTTGAAAGGAAGTTTTTTTTTCAAACTATCAAAATCTCTCTTTCCCGCAGGGAAATTCTTCGGGTGTTGTAGCGAAACGAGTATCTAGAAGCCTATGTACAAGCTCATAATAAGGGGTGTGATCTAACTCACGAGGATAACCAAATTATTTGTAAAGCTTGTAAATGGAATTCTGAACTAGTTGTCGCTTGTGAAGTATGGAAGGAAATCAAAATTGAATTACAAGCAATGGATGCTTTGTAATCCAGTAACTAATTGAATTGTAATTAATTGAATTGTAATTCAACTTTGCCCAATCTTCTACTTTGAGTAAAAGCTTCCACAACCGGTTGACCAAAATGAGGATCCCGACTTGCTTGCCCATATCATTCCGTCTTGCTCTCTCCTCATAACTGACAACATCTTCTCTCTCCTTATTAAGGAGCCAGTTATGCCTTTGATTAAAACCGGTTGGGCTGCAATTTAATAATTTATTTGATAGGTTCTATTTTATTTATATCTAGATTATTTTTTAGTGGAAAAATTATTTATATCGAAACTAATGATTTAATAATTGTTATTTTATTTATATCTACATTATTTTTTAGGCCAAAATAAATTATTAAAATATTACGTAGCTATAGTATAGCCATAATTCATTTGTGTATAGATATTTTAGTAAACTAACGTAATAAATATATATGATATATTTAATAAAAAAGAATATTAAAATTTTTTGAAAAATAGCTATCTATTAAACATTACTAAGATTTCTATAAAAAGATCTAGACAATCTCTTTCTCTCTCATGTTCTAGAGAGAGGGAGTCTTCTCCCACGCCGAAAGTTCCGTTCAATCGGACCTGAGATTCTCAGGTTCGGTTCTCAGGCTGAGAACCCCTCATCGGAGGTTTACAACCCCTCTTCGGAGGCTAACAACCCCTCTTCGGAGGTCGGATCTCCTTCTCGACTAAGGTGAGCCTCGTCGGTGGATCTTAATCTCCTCTTCGGAGGTCGGCTCCTGTCTCACCGGCCCTTGTTCGATTGACCGGTTTACTCGCTTCGCCTCCTTCCTCCCTACTGGTGTGGCGAAGTTTTCACCCCATTGGATCCAATCTGGGATGCATTCCCCTTCTTGGCCTAATTTTATTTCAACTGCCTTGTTCAATCAACCTTGGCTTGCCTCGTTCGCCCGGGGGTCTCGTCTTTCTCCTCCTAGCCTGTTGTCAGTTCCGGCTGAGGCGATTCGCTCCCTCGTTCTGTCAATTTGGTTGGGGCTCTCTGGTCTGGTATGGTTTTCTCCACGCTCGTTCAGTTTGCCTGCCCGATTCATTAGAATTTTGGGGGTTGGGTTGTCCTTGTTTGTCCCTCCCATGGCTGGTTTCTCTCAATTTCTTTGGGGTTGTTGCAATTTCATGGGCGTAGATCCCAAACCTTTCGTTGATCTCAATCAATTGGTTCTTCTATGCTTCGATTTTCCGTGTCGTCGGCTTGGTTGAGCGCCTTTGTCTTCTCGGGGTTCCCTTCCGCCGATGGTTGTCGTCCCCCTTGTTGCTTGTGCTTTTCCATGGGCCTGTGATGTTCTCTTTGGACCCAAGGCAAAATATCAAATAATAATGAAATTAATATAATAAATTATATTAAATAATATAAATAAATCCCGACTGGGTTGCTAATTTCCGGGTCTCTAGTGCGTTTGATTCAGGCGACGTGTAGCTCTGCGTGTGGCGTGGTTGGTCTTTCTTTCCGGATGATGGAGTTCTGTCAGTCGGAGTCGGGACAGACTGGGGCCGTGACAGTGTGTATCGAGACGTCTCCTTTGTTCGCAAGTCTGTTTCCTTGGAGGTTCGTCTTCACTGCCCACAGGTGTATCCTGATGTGCCGCTGGCCTGTGGTGCTACTTCCGAGGAGTGCTTGGCTTCGTCCTTCATCTACGTCCTCATCCCGTTTAGTTTGATTGTATTTTGTTTCGTCTTTGTAGAGTGTTATTGCTTGTATCTGCACCATCTTTGTATTTCTGTTTATTTAGACGGTCTATCGTCTGCCGACTTGTCTGCCTTCGAGGTTCAGTTTTGTTTGACCTTGAATTTTTACCTTATCAAAAAAAAATTACTAAGATTTCTATTAGTATACAGGGATAATCTCTATTTTTATATGTTGGATAAACGGATATGTGGAATTGAATTGAATATTGTGAATAAAGAGATAAAGTATTACTCCATCCGTTCGCAAAAACTTATCATTTTAGCTCTTACCACAATTTTTAAGAAATCAATAATCTACTCCATTTTTTAGTAATTTACCCTCATTTATTATTCTACTTTTTACTTTATCGAAAACTACAACTCACAACCTATCAATCATGTCAAGGGCATTTTCGTAAAGTGAAAGCTAAAATACCTACAATGACATGTTTTTATGAACAAAATCGAACCTCTAAAATGACAAGTTTTCGCGGATGGATGAAGTATTTACAAAAACCGGAGAAAGATTTGGAAATAAATAAACAAAGAGAGAAAAGAGCAAAGGTACGAAAAAGGAGACAGGAAGCAAGGCTGGAAACAAGGGTACCCTCCAAAAGAGTATCATACCTAATTACCTATACATGTGATCTTTTCTAATCCCAACAGAGAGCCTCCAAACTAAATTTTCAGATTTTTTTTAAAAAAAATTAAATTATTTTTATTTTAATACAGTAAAAAGAAGAAAAGTAAATGTAAAAGTACGTGGTAATTAATACTTTGGTACTCCATCCCTAACAAATTCAAAATATATACTGTAGCCTGTAGGATTTACAATTTAACTTACTTGAAGGGACGGAGGGAGAGAGTATTGGCAGAGATTTGGAGTGGTGTACTGGGGTGGGTGACAATGTTGTACTCCGTATTAATTAGAGTATTGGCAGATTTTAAAGTGCCAAAAAATATATAAAATAATACTTTCTCTGATTTTTAATATAAGACGTTTTGATTTTTGTGTACGTAGTTTAAGGAGTTAAAAAATATATGAAATATTGATTTTTTTAATTGAATTTTTTTATATTATAATACTTATGAATCTTAAACTATGTGCACAAAAATCTAACGTCTTATATTTCCAATCGGAGGGAGTAATTTTTTAATAATCTCATACTTATTGGTGATAAGTATAATATTATTTAAATATATATATAATTATTAATATTTAATATAGTTTTTACTTTTTACCGTTCTAAAACTATGTGCTTGACTTGTAAAAGTCAATTAAAAAGAAACAGAAAGAGAATATTTTAACAGACGGATTATATTTGAGGTATGTTATAATACGATATTTGTTCAATAATTATTGTAAATTAGAATATAAAAAAATACATAAATAGATCCTAGATTTGTCCGTTATAAAAAAATTATAATTCGTCCTAATAGATATAGATTAATAAGGAAAAAAAGAAAGAAAAAAAGAGAGTATAAATTAAAACAAAAACGGATTAATGATTCGTCTTATCAAAAACTCAAAACACGTATGGATTTAGACAGGCCCGGCCATGGGGGAGGGCAAGGTGGGCGACTGTCCTGGGCCTCCGATTTTACGGGGCCTCATTTTTTACTAATTTTAATATATATAATAAAACATTTTTAAAACTAACACAAGTGTCTATTGGCATGGTGGTTGTTGAATTGATACGGTGCATGCATGTTTTCTTATAGTCACGGGTTCGAGTCCTAGATTTAGCACAACTCTCAACATTCTAACTTTTTTTTTTCTATCTATTTCTCTTCATTTATTATGTAAGTAATTCCGATGCCTCAATAAATTTCATCAAGTCATAGAGTATTAAATTATTAATCCAAACTTAAATACAACTAATCTTTTAGTTTCATTTTATAATTATGTCATTCATGAACAATTTTAGTTTTATTAACATGGACATTCAAGAAAAAAAAAAGATTCACATGGTCATAGCTATATTTATTTACAAATTTAAACATGGAGTATATAAATTATTTTTAATGTTGTATAACTATAAATTTTATAGAGCAAAAGATTAATAAATATAGCTTGCGTACGTAATCTGGACTATGGATTAAAACATTTTGTATAAATTTTTTAATATAAATTCTACCGGTGATTTTTTTTTTAAATTCTTATTTTAAAGAGTTTTCTATAATTTTCCTTAAATATCAACAAAAATAATCTAATTTTTTTTAACATACTCATCCTTAAGATATAAATTTTTTTAAAAAAAAATTACATATAAAATTTATAATTTATAAACTTATGACCCGGGCCTCCAAAATTGATTGGACGGCCCTGGATTTAGAATCTGCCCATACCGAGTGCATGTAGCAAGGGTCCATATAATTAACCACCCGAATTAATTTACGTGGATACTTGGGTGGCCCATGCAGTCTTGCACGTGGTCCCTACCAACTAGGCAACTATACCCTCCTGCTCGATGATCCTCCATCATCAAATCATCGCCCTTTCCTATGTTTCAGTTAGGGATGTCCATCGGTTTAAAACCGAACCGAACCGAAAATCTTAAAATTTCAAAGCGGTATATATATATACACTTTATATATGTGTATATATAAAGTATACAAATATATGTATATAATTTATGTAGTGTATAAAAAGTACTCCCTCCGTTCCACAATAGATGTCTTTGGACTATTCCTGCACGCTTTTTAATGAGATAAAAACTATATAAAATATCCACTTTTAATTAATTTTTTAAAATAATTCTATACTTATTAGTAATATGTATGATATTATTTTAAAATATTTAATAAAATGTTGATATTTTATATAGTTTTTAGCTTCTTAAGAAAACGTGCATGAATAGTAAAAGACATCTATTGTGGGACGGAGGGAGTAATATATATATACTAGTGTAGATCCCGTCCCGTGTACGGAGAATGCGTTAATCTAAATATAAATTATTTTTTTCTCCAAAAAATAATATAAATATAAATAAAATTAGTTCGACAGGTTATATATAATCTAAATATCTTTTAATTAGTTTTTCTTAAAATATAAATAAAATTCACATTTATAAGGTACTATGTAAAAAAATTTTTTTTCTAATCTATGGTTAATTAAATCTCATGTAATTTAATTAGATAATTGATTTTTAAAAATATTTTAATATTCATTTTTATTAAATATGTAGTATATATTTATTACAATAGTTTACTAAAATATCTATGTACGGATGGATTGTGGCTACATATATGACTATATAATATTTTAATTATTTATTTTGGCCTCAAAAAATAATATAGATAGATAGATATAAAATAACAATTATTAAATGATTGATTTTGATATAAATAATTATTTCAACCAAAAAATAATCTAAATATAAATAAAATAGCACCTATCAAATATTACATATTTATCTACTAATATTTTTGGTAAGTATGACTATGAAAATTAGTTTTATAAATTATTTTTATTATTACTACTACTACGTTTAATTATATTGATATAGTTTTTTCCTTGTATAATATTTACTCTTTTATAAGATATTCCATCTATCCAATTATATGTGTTAATGGTAAAATAAAATAATTATATTTATTAGATTTCCTTTTTGACGGGAGAAAGCTTTGCGAGACGCACTCTCGTGACGCCACGTAGGCAGATTCACTCACGTGCCGCCACGCAGGCACCAATGCATCGCTTTTAGTATATGTATATAGATTGGAATATTTAAAAAAAAATCGGTTACCACAAACCAAACCGAAACCGAACACAAACCGATCTGAAACCGAAAAATGAAAATTCTCGAACCGAAAAACTTCGATTCGGTTTGGTTTGTGTTGGTTCGGCTCAAAAATTCGGTTTGAACCGAATCATGCACACCCCTAGTTTCAGTTCAATTGAAGACCCCCATTCACATGCAAAATTTTCTTACACACACCCGCTTTGTAACCTTTTTCTTTTTATTTTTTGGGCAAAACCTTCTCATCCGGGCCGTTCCGTTATATTTTGAGGCCCTGTGTAACTATTGATTATTCAATCTATGGAATCAATCACTCAAGAACACTCAGAATGAAGAAAAAAAAGGGAAGAAACTGAACTCTAAGAAATATAGAATTTTATTACTTCGAAAAACAGTTTGATACAATGGAGGAGCTTAGTATTTATAGGCATAGAACACACACATACACAGAGGCACATGACGTGTTTTGTTACAACATCATATTGCATCTCCTAACTAACTAGGAGTTGAATTCATCACTCCCCCTCAAGTTAAGAGTTTTGAACATGTTCACAACTCCTAACTTGCTCATCATCTTCTCAGATATGTCTTGATTCACAATCTTTGTGAATATATCTCCTGGTTGTTCTTTGGTGTAGATGTAACCAGGCACGGAACCAGGATTACCATCTTGGATAGGCTTGATTTGCATATAATTTTAATTTTTTCTCCGGTCTATTACTACATCTATTGAGTTAAAAATTAAAGATATTTTTTATTTATATTTAAATTAGCAATAATAGAATTAATTATTTATCAAATATTCTTTAAGTTTTATATATATCAAATACCCAAATGGAATTAATCCATGTCTTTTTTTTTTCTATTATCATTAATTTAAATAAGTGATAAAAAAAATTAATGGCTAGTTTGTGAGACACCACCAAATGGAAGTGGGTAACACATTTGGTAAGGGATTCGAACCCGGGGCTACAGCGATCCCTTATGCGCTCTCTCAACCAATTGGGCAACTGAAACAATGTGAAATAAACATACCTATATTATATATATAATATTACTAGTAAAACGGGGTGGGTTGTAGCATACACCAGCCCACCCCCAATTCCATCCCTGGATGTAACCCAAAGTGATCTTCTTCTTGAGAGCTTTATTACTCACAGTGTGGCAATCTTCAATATGCTTTGTCCTCTCAAGGTATACTGGATTCCTAACAATGTGAAGGGCATATTGATTGTCACAGTGTAGTTGCACATGCTCCATTTGAACTCCTAGATCAAGTAGCAAGTTGACTAACCATGTTATCTCGCAGCAAGTCATGGCCATTGCCCTGTACTCTGCCTCAGTTGTAGACATGGCTACATATGATTGATTGCTTTTTCGTTCTCCATGAAATTAAGGAGTTTCCCAACATAATACAAAAACCAGTTAGAGATTTCCTTGTCTTTGGGAAGCTTTGCCAATCAGAGTCACAGAAAGCTCTTAGTTGCAGCTTGGAGTTCTTTGCCAATAAAAGACCCTGCCTTGGAGCTTTCTTCAAGTATCTCAAAACGTGTTTAGCTGTCTGCCAATGCTTCATGCTAGGAGAATGCATAAATTGACTAAGCATTTAAACTGCATAGCATATATCTGGCCGAGTGATGGTGATATAGATAAGTTTTCCTACCATCCTCATGTATGCAACCTGATCCACTTCTTCCTTGTTTCCATCTAGACTGAGCTTGACTCTTGGATCCGATGGAATGTCCACTGGCTTTGCATCAGTCATCCCAGTTTTAGCTAGCAACTCTAGAGCATACTTCCTTTGATTCAGAAATATCCCCTTTTCATTTATGTCTATCTCAATGCCTAAGAAGTATCTCAAATCACCCAGCTCCTTCATTTGAAAGTTCTTGTGGAGATGAGCTTTGAGCTTGCTGATCTCATTCTCATCATTCCCTGTGATGATCATATCACCAACATACACAAGTAGAGCTGTGATTTTCTTCTCATGTTTCTTCACAAAAACTGAGTGAACATATTCTGATTGCACAAATCCTGTTATCACAACAACCTCAGAAAATTTGGCAAACAATTGCCTAGGTGCTTGCTTCAATCCATACAAGGATTTCAATCCAAACAATGAGTGATCATATTCTGATTGCACAAATCCTGTTATCACAACAACCTCAGAAAATTTGGCAAACCATTGCCTAGGTGCTTGCTTCAATCCATACAAGGATTTCTGTAGCTTGCGCACCAGATCCTGCTAAACTTGATGCTTCTTGATCACATGCTCTCCCTGGAGAGGACTTTAGAAACTGATATGCAGGGGGCAGTTCCATGTACACTTCCTCCTTTAGATCACCATGTAAGAATGCATTGGTGACATCTAGTTGAGAGATAAACCACCCTTGAGCAGCAACTACAACAAGCAAAGTATGCACAGATATCATCTTAGCAACGGGTGCAAAAGTCTCACTATAGTCAATGCCTTCAACTTGACTATAACCACGGGCCACCAGTCTTGCTTTGTAACGATCTAAAGTGCCATCAGCTTTGAGTTTAAGCTTGAAAAGCCACTTGCAGGTGACCACAGATTAGTGATATGGACGAGGCACCAATATCCAAGTTTTAGTCCTTTCAAGAGCCTCTAACTCAGTGTTCATTGCTTGGCACCATTCTTTTGAGTGCATATATTGCTTCACTTACAGAAGAGGGTTCAAACAATGGTGCACTATTGCTAATGAATTTGTTATAGGCAACAAGACAGCTATTGTAAGAGATAAAAGAAGATAAAGGATAAGGAGAGAAAGACTTACTGTAGGAGGCAGACCTTGCAGTTGGAGATCCAAGATGGGTAGTACACACATAGTCCTTTAACCAAAAAGTGGGTTTGGTAACTCTGTGAGACTGTCTTAAAGGAGGGGCTTGTTGCCCAGAGGGAGGGGGGTTTAGGAGAGGTACTTTGAATAGGGATGGCATCAAATGTAGGTGGCACATGAGATGGAAAGTAATTATCCAGAGACTCCTGTGTGGTAGGAGGGTCAAGAGGAGGCAAAGGGGGTTGATCTGATGATTGATTAAAAGAGATTGGGACAAAAGGCCAATCATTTATGTAAGAGGACTATGATGGAGTCTCTGATGGTGCAAGGATAGGATTCACCTACAGAGGTATTTGTGTGGGAGTTGCAGAAGCAAAGGGAAAATAATCTTCAACAAATTTCACATCTCTACTAATATAACATTTATGATCTTAAAGATTGTAAACTTTGTACCCTTTAAAACCAAATGGATATCCCACAAAAACACAAGGATCATATCTTGAATCAAACTTCTTTTTATGTTGAAAACTAGTAGACATAAAACAAAGGCAACCAAGTACTCTTAGAGATGAGTAATCAGGTGCAGTGTGAAATAGAACTTCATAAGGAGATTTATTTTCAAGAAGATGAGTTGGTAATCTGTTAATGATGTAAGTAGCAGTGAGGATACAATCTCCCCAAAACTTAATGGGCAAAGATGAGTGAAATCTAAGAGCTCTAGCAGTTCTAAAATATATCTATGTTTTCTCTCCACTATCCCATTTTGTTAGGCAGTGGCAGTGCAAGAGCTCTCATGTATTATGCCCTTAATGGATAGAAAAGTCTTTAAGTCATTGTTAAAAAATTCAGTACCTTGATATGTTCTCAAAATCTTTGCAGTGGTGACAAACCGGTTTTCAATTTTGCAATGAAATCTTTAAGAACAGATGTTGTATCAGACTTGTGAGTCAAAAGGTATGCCCAAACACTCATACTTTTGTCATCTACAATAGTCAAAAAATATTTTTTACCATTGTAGGTGGGTGTTTCATAGGCCCCCTAAAGATCACAATATACAAGTTCAAAAATGTTTTTAGCATGAGATGTGCTTTTCTGAAAGATATTTCTAGTTTTTTTTTTTGCAATTTGAAAAACTGAACAACACAAATATGAATTTTTATTCATATCATGAGAGATATAAGATACATGAAGAAGTTTGTCTAAAAGAGCATGTCCTAGTCTGAGATGCCAAAGAGCGTGCATTAGAATCAGACTTACAATTTGACCGAGGTAGAAACATAAGAATTACAGGTGTATTAGCACAGAAGGTGCCTTAAGCTTTTTCAATCTCCTGTGACTCTTGGATGAGTTTGAGAATCTCTAGTTCAGCAACTAAGTGACACAACCCATCAATGTCACTACCAGCTGCCACATGCTTCCTCCTCACAGGGTCCTGGATAACACACATGATCGGTCTGAGATCAATATGATAATGCAAGGTTCTAATAATAGTGGTTAGAGATACCAGATTTAGTTTGAAGTCAGGTATATAGAGAACATTTGTGAGGGTCAAAGAGGGGGTTAAACAAACATTACCAGATTGGGTAATGCTACTTGTATGTCCATCTGGAAAGTGTATCTTAGATGGAGGAATCATAGGGACAACATTGGTAAGATATTTCAAATCACATGTCATGTGATAATTTGCACCACTATCTAAAAGCCAAGAATCTGTGAGAGGAGACACTACACCACAAAATAATGTACCTGCAAGAACAACTTCATTAGATTATTGTTGTTGGGCTTGACTCGTGATGTTTAGAAAGGACATCATCATCTTCTGATGATCCAGAGTCAGAGTTTGAAGCAAATTTCCTTTCTCTTCTGGGCTTTCTCAGTGACAACATTGGCCATGTAGCCTCCATTACCATTTTTCTTCGAGTCAGTGCTACTCATTGGTAATTTTGGCTTGTACTTGCTCTTGGAGTGCCAGCTTGGGTAGCCTATAATCTCCGAGCACCTCTCAGATAGGTGATAGCCCCGGGCTCACAGTGAGTGCACTTCTTCTTACTGCCTTGGTGATCAACATCTTTGCTTTCCTTGTCATCTTTCTTGCTAAACATAGCAGTGACATCAGTAGATGTAGAAGCTTTGTCAATCCATATCTTGATTGACTCATATTGGATCAACAAAGAGTACTGCACATTGCTTGTTATTGAGAGAGGTGAACACAGATGAAATTGACGTCGGGCAGCATCATATTGATCATTAAACCCCATCAAGAACTTCATCAACTTCTCCTCATTTTCAGCAGCTTCAATCCTGGCAGTGAGATTGCAATCACATTTTCTACAGTTGCATCTAATCGAAGGATAAAGACCAGCAAGTTGTTGCCAAGCACCCTTCAACTTCGTGAAGTACTCAGTGATCCCCAAATTCTTTTGCTCACTATCTTGCAACTCTTTCTTGATCTGAAATAGCAGAGGATCGTTTTTCTGGCCAAAACTTTTGTGCAAATCATGCCACAATTTCTTAGTTGTATCAAATTCATCTAAAGTTGCATAGATCTCCTTAGACATAGTGTTCAAGATCCATGAACAAACCATGTCATTACATCGATTCCATAAGGCAGAGTTTTCAGCATTCTCGGTTATATTACCTTCTATAAATCCTACTTTGTTTTTCACAAAAAGCCCTTTCATCATCGCCTTTTTCCATCGTCTAAAATTCTCGTCAGTTAATTGAATTGTGGTGAGAACAATACCTGAATTATCCGATGGATGGATGAATAAGGGATTCTGCAAATCCATAGCTGAGATCATATATATCACCTCGGCGTCGTCTCTCCTATGATTGTGATCCTTGATCCTCTACAACAGCCGTCATAGATGATTGCAAATTAAGAAGAGAAATCGTTCACCACCTCAAAAGCAACTGTAGATTGCAACAAGAGATCCAGATCAAACACTGCGGAAGCAAAAAACAATCGAGAACTCAAAATCCGTGAGCTCTAATACCATATTGATTATTCAATCTATGGAATCAATCTACCTAATCACTCAAGAACACTCAGAATGAAACAAAGGGAAGAAACTGAACTCTCAGAAATATAGAATTTTATTACTTTGAAAAACAGTTTGATACAATGGAGGAGCTAAGTATTTATAGGCAGAGAACACACACACATACACAAAGGCACATGACGTGTTCTGTTACAACAGAATTGCAGCTTCCTAACTAACTAGGAGTTTACTTCATTAGTAACTTATATGTTGAGCCCTTTTTTTTTAAACTAATTCAAAGGGAAAAAATAATTCACTAAATCCACTAACAAAAGATATGTTATCATAGATATAAAGTCATTACATAATCATTAACAAAAACTAAACTTTTACCATAGGGACATGATAATCTAGCTAATGCAATGTTACTACTTTTGAAAAACTAAACTTTGCGAATAGCTCCTTTTTTACATTCAACCAATTTTCTATCTTTCTCTTTTCTTTTGCGCTTGACATGACCACTTTCGAATCTTGTAGGAGGCATTCTATCTTTCTAAATCCCAACTTAGTGATTTTCAAGGTAGAAAGATACAAAACAATAGCAAAAAAATAATTATTATTATGGTCATCTAAGATTCTAAGAAATTAAAAAGTGAAAACTACAAAAGAATATAGTTAGAATTTGAGATTTCCTATCAAAATTCTCGAGGCTGAAGGTACGGTTGCAATGGTTGAATAAGTTGAATTGATTTCCCTACATTGGAGTTTTTTTTTTCTTTTCAGAAGGTGGAATGGATTGTGTTGAATGTTTGTGACTGGTTATGACGACCAAAAAAAATAATCAAAATTGCATTTTTTAAGGGAAAAAATCCGAATGTGCTATGGGGCGGGCTATTGGGCTGCTGTACTTTTATTTGGAAAAAAAATGAAAGAAAAAGATGCTTTTTTTTGGAAAAAGAATCCGCACTCCTGCCAGGCAGATTCGAACCTCACTCCAATCCAGAACAAGCGCATCCCTTTACCAATTGATCTACCGCAAAAACTTGATGCCCATTGAAATTTATATATACATATGTATAGTATAACAGTATAACACCTATACGAGGCCCTCAAAATTTTGAGGCTATGTGCGATTGCACTTTCTGCACGGGCCTCAGGCCAACCCTACTTCTTATATATTAATGTATTTGTTTTTTTTTTAAATCTTAATATATATATATATATATATATATATATATATATATATATAGAGAGAGAGAGAGAGAGAGAGAGAGAGAGAGAGAGAGAGAGAGATTACCTCCCCATGGCATCCAGATCTTCAACCCATGGACGCTTATTTACTGCCAACTCTATAACAGCCCGAATATAAATATCTGGGTTACGTTTCGATGGTTGGATACCTTTGTTCGAATCTTGCAATCTAGGTACAAGTTGAGGTTTCAAACCTCAAAGAATTAGTATTTATAGCGGGGATTTCTAACCCGAAAAACAATCGAAGAGCCGTTGGGTACCCTTAACTTGTTCTAAAGACTAAGTCGCGGAAATTCATTTTGAATGGAAAGTACGTGAGCGGAAATTTAAAGTACAACTTGCCACGGCAAGGCCGGGTCAAAACTAAAACCACGAAATCATAATAGTGAAATTTCTTGAGCCAAGATTAGCGGGGATTAGTCCATTGTTCGCAATCGCCCAGGAAATTCCCCGTCATAGAAACACGGAGCAAGCATAATCTGTAAAACAAACCTAAAAACAATATGCGAGGCTAATCTTAATGCTATGGGTTGACAAGCTTCTCTGATAGTACATATTTCATATAGGCATTTTAGGTAGTTCTTATTGCATTTAGATAGGAGTAGGTCCCACAAGTAAAGATACACATACACTATTCCTATAATAAAGATGCTTCTAATGCAGAATGGAATTTAAACATGCAAGTTATTCATATCAAGATATAATATGCGGAAAATAAGATAAATGGCCCACAAGCAAAGATACACATACACTATTCCTATAATAAAGATGCTTCTAATGCAGAATGGAATCTAAACACGCAAGTTATTCTTATCAAGATATAATATGCGGAAAATAAGATAAATGGCCCAAAGTTACCTCTGCCCCCTTTCCGTTAGGGCGAACGCTGGCCAACTCAGTGCTATAGCATTGCAATTCCACCTGCAAGTGGTATATGTGCACATTATAATCATCATATCATCATGCTCATAAAATAATTAAGCTCGTCTCATATATAGATAATAATGACTCAGGACAAACCCGATGGAGTTGAGCTATCCTATGACCCTAGCAAAGACTCTAGGACTCATAAATAACGGCCGTTTTGTTTCTCAAACACACAGAGTAACCGAATGCTCATTCAAGTGTGCAACCCTAGCATGATACTACATGACATGCTTCAATGCTTATGCAACACATAGTATGTCATATGATTACATGTAGGAAGGTTTATTTGATCAGTTTGAGTAAGTCCATAAAGGAACTTACTTGGAAAGCCGAACAACAAAAGATATCGAAAGCGGAATCCAAACAATCAGCAAGCACCTATAATGATTATATAGAATACAATAAGCTACCATACTACCACTCATACACACGGAAACCATGTTTCAAATCGTTTTCAAAGCCAAGCGAAAGTTCAACCATTTCCAAACCTTTTTCCAATATGAGAAAACGTCGAAAGCCAAGTCTTCTGGATATTTCAAATTCCATTAATACTCAAGTCAAATCTCATTTCCGAAACCAAGCATCAATCATTAAATCTTAGACAAGTTTAAAGAATCCCGACACTTGAAACGAAACCTTCAAAACATTCCCGAAATATTCAATCCGACACACCGATATTTCAAATTCCGTCAAAATTTCCTTTTAAATATAAAACTAATTATTAAATTATTATTCCAAAATCTCGTTTTTCGAAATTAACCATTGACCAAAATCCGACTCAAAAGGATCGAAATCAAAAACCAACAAAGCATTACAAAGGATAAGGGAGCAGCTCGGTCAAAGCTTTTGGGGTGGTTTTTGCGGCAGTGAGAGGGCCATTCGCGGACGTGAAACCAATCCCACATCTCTCGCGAGAAGGTGGATTTCGCCGCGGCGAAACCCGCGGTCGCGAGAAACCCCTTCTTCCTCCTCTGGTTTTGTTCTAACTCGCCGCGGCGACCATGGTTTTGCCGCGACAAGTTTCGAAACTTTTTGCTCGTTTTTGCATCGATTCAAATCCATTTTAAACCAAACTCATTTAAAAACATTCTAAAATGATTTCGAGACTAAAGAAGCATGAAAGACTCAAACGGGGACCAGAGAGGAGATCGGAAGAGGGATTACCTAGCCTCCTTGAGGATTCTTCAAAACTTTCGAAAGGGAAGGGTCATCCGGGTTTCGATTCAACAAGATATGGCTATAACAAGACCTAGGAAGGATAGATTATAGTTAAAAATGCACATTTATGAAGTTTTAGATCCAAAACGAAAGGAACAAAGAAGGGAAGTTTACCTTGCTCAAAAACAGGGGAAGGGAAAGAAATGAGCTCGAATCGGCTTCGAGAGGAGTTAGATGCGACTTTTCTTGACCTTGGAAGGTAGAGGAAGAAGTGAGAATCAAGCGTAAATAAACAGGGAGGGAAAATGAATCAAAACGAAAGAGAACGAAGTGATATACCAAGGCTAGGACGGAACCGGGCTCCCCACTCGCGGCGGCGAAGAAGAACTCGCGGTCGTGAAAGTGAGTTTCTTTCTTCTGGGCTCGTCCTCGTAGTGGCGAACAGGAACTCGCAACCGCGACAAGATCCCGATGGAAATCGTCTTCTGACTCTGATTTTCGGGCTAGATTTATGATTAGATGTCTTTGGAGAAGTGTTTTAGGGCTCTTTGTGGTTGAGAAACAAGAAATGGAGGGTGGAAAGGGAGTGAGATGGATTGAAGAGAGGAAAGGTTGGAATTCTGGATTTAGGGTTTGATTCTCATTTAAATAAGGGAGAGGTGGCTAGGGTTTGGTGAGGCTCAGAATTTTACGTGAGGTATCTCCTTGGGGATTTGGGCTTCCATTATATAGGAGCAAAAATTTGGCTTACTAGGGTTTTTATGGGGGGAAAAGACGAAAACCATTAAGGGAGTGTGGGAAGGAGGAGAGAGAAAAAGAGAGGTGAGGCGTGAGAAGGGGAGAGAGAGTGTTTCTGCTCATCCGACCCCGAGTCCCGACATTCTATTTCGAAATCCGATTTTCAAAAATCCGACTCGAAGTTTAAATTCATTTCATACGACTCTCGAGAATTCTAAGTTTGAAATCCGATTGATAATGGGCTTAGGACCCATCAAGTTAGGATTTGAAGGAGTACCAGAATGTTTTCAAAGTAAATTCTGAAAATAGAAACTCGATCGAAGACGGGTTTTCCGAAAACTTTACAATTTTAGCAATTAATTAGTTATTTAAAATCCCGGTCTTTACAAGCTCTTCGACCTATCCCCTTCTCTCGCTCGACAGATTCGATCATTGTCGTCCTCCAAGTCTATCAAGATCCATTTTTCCTCGTTAGTGGTGGATCCAAACAAATTGTTAATGATTTTTTTGTTTAATTATATCGAAGAAAAAACATTAAATTTGTTATTTAATTATGTATTTTTATTAGAAGGAAATTAAAACAAGCAATTCAAAGCATCTTACACATCACTAACCAAGTAACACTAGACACGATCTGGATTGCCACAATCCATATCATAAATGGGAAAGTTAACAAGAACATCTTTGAAGAAACGATTGGCAAAACAAGAGCTCAACTAATAAAGTGGAAGGTTAATGAACTCTCCCGATAAGGACGAGTAACTCTGATAAAATCAAATTTTGGTGCTAAGCCAAGTTATATTATGCGAAGCTTTATGTTTCCAACAAATATTCACAAAGAATTAGATCGGATTATCAAAGGCTTCTTTTGGAACAAGGACCACAAGTACAAACCACTTATTAGCTGGGATTATGTAAACCTAAACAATGTAGAGGGATTGGACTCAATAAATCTAGACATTAACAAGGCGTTTCAAATGAAATTATTATGGAAAATACTCGTCGAGCCAACAAATCGGCGAGTTAGAATCATAAAAGAAAATACCTAAAAGATGAACAATTATGGGACTATGGAAAAAAGAAAAACTCATCCTGGCAATGGAGGAAACTAATGGACATAAAAAAGGAGTTCTGCAAGGAACTCATCTGGCAAGTCGAAAATGGAAAAACTATCCGATTCTAGACCGATGAATGGATCCCTGGAATTAGACTAATAGACAACAAGATCACTAATGATCCCATGGACATTAATTAGAAAGTGAAAAAAATCCTTGGTGGTAGACAAAATTTGATAAGTAGGGAAATTTCAAAAACTCCTAGCTACCATACAGTGTGGTAAATCAAATAAAAAGTACGAAAATCCCTTTGCACGACATTGATGACCGACTTTATTGGAAGGCTAGTAAGCATGGGTGGTTTACTACAACATCTTCCCTTGAAAGCATTACAAGACCTCCAAGAACACAAGATCAACAGATTGAATGGATTTGGAGAATAGATAGCATTTCGAAAGTTAAAAACTTCCTTTGGGAATTAGCCATGGATGGGATATCCACGGAAAAAGAGAGTAGCAGGCAAGGTGTTATGGTTCCCCTGACTTGGTGCATGTCTTCGTAGCCACAATGATGAAGATGCTGAAAATATTTTGACAAAATGCCATCATGCGATAATGCTCATAGATCCACTACTTATATTGAACGAATCTTTGATCCGTTCGTTACTTTTTTCATATCAAGCGTATTTAATATCGGACACGTGTCAAGGTGAGGTTCAAAGAGATCTAGGACCCGTTCAGTCTGAGTGTATATCGCATGTGTTGCTCGGTGCATATAGTCTTGCCATATAACAACAATCAGATCGTCAGTGAAAACCTATATTGGGAAAAACTATTGAGATCTTTTATCAGTGGCACAAAACGTGTTTTCTATCAAATTTATTTAATGTCCCAACTACGCATAAAATAAACTAAAGTATCCATCTTTTTCTATAAACTTCTTTAAAGGATCCAACTAGGTTTCAACCTAAAATGCACCCACTCATGCGAAAGCTGGTTTATGTTACTGTACAACCCATGCACACTAAAAGCTGGTTTATTTTCACTTCAGACGTACATGGGTTTGAAAAAATTCATTGCTTAACTCACTTTTTTTTTTTAACAACAATAATCAATTCCTAAATTGTCAATTTGAGATAACCTTTGCTGACCAAAAATATGCTTTTAAGTCTAAGTTGATCATTTAACCAACATGATTTGGTGAAAATGCATAAACCTACACAGTACAGATCAGTCTTTTCTTAGAAAATGTTATTAATCCTGCAAAAAGAGACAAGAGAGTAAAAGGGATAATGCACTGTATTTTAAAATGCATATTGATACAGAACCAAAAGCATTGGATTCTTGCACATCTATATACTATAATATCGAATCAACCATGATACCATGCTTTTTAATTGCTGATTAATCAATCATACACTGCACAGTACGTACAGACATATATGGATGTATGCAAAAGTTATGGAGGTAAACTTGGGTATCAAATTAACATAAAAGTAAAATATGGTGAAAAGGGTAAAGAGTAAAATCTGCACATTGTAAAACAAGAAAAAGAGAGTTACATTACCATTACAGTTTATGAGTGCATATAAAAGGCAGGAGGAAGCAGATGAGTGTGGGGCCACACCCCCTCCAGCCCCTATGAAGGACAAAGATGCTCAGCCTTTGTAGTTTGTACCTACCCACCCCTCTGTCTTCTGGGCAACTCAGCCTTTCCATGTGTCTTGATTTGTGTAAATAAATCCAAAATTATACCTGACTTGTTCCCAATTTTAAATCTCTTCCCTCTTTGGATGCACATTTGCACTTGAGGACAAACCCAAGTCAATTTTATCAAGGGCCATTTGTTGATCCATGGTGATTCATTTCTAACAAGTGTTCTTCTTTTTTTCGAGCCGGGCATCGAATTCGACCGATTAGGTTTTGAATTTGGTTGTATTTATGATCTATTCATATGCAATCATCAAACTGAGGAGGTAGTGAAAGAGGGGTATGATTAGCTTATGATTAAGCAAAAGCAAAAAAAAAAGGTAGAATCTCAAGTTCAATAATGCAAGGTACTGACCAACTCCTGTGGGTGGAAAAAGATGGGCATTTTTAAAATCTGATAAGATTAAAAAAAAAAAAAAGGATGGGGGAGATATTGGGATGGATGAATATGCAAAGCAAAAGTGTTTACCTTTACATCAAATGTTGTTGGTAGGTCAAAGTGGGAAAGTGCTGTGGGTTATAACAGCTTATAACCTAATTGTGTGTAAGGTTGTTTTTAAGTGTCCTTCCACAAGTTCCACACACATTTACACTTGCACAAAAAAGAGAGGGCCATGGTGAGGTGATGACTTGTGAGAATATACAAACAGCAAGATTCCCAACCCCACCACTCTGAAAACCCACAAGAGAAACAAGGAAAAGGGCATGTGACAGTGTGGGCAAAAGGGTCTACTCAAAGCCCCCTTATTTGTGTAAACAATGGCCTACAGGTTTAGCCTTTTTCACTTTGAGCTCATCTCCATGGTTTCTTTAGGTCAACATTAGATGCATAATTGCAAACTTTGCATGAATATGTGTATATTTCTTGGCTGTTCAATTCAATTGGTTAGTTGTCAAGGCTTCAAGGATTGATGTAGCACGTTCCAAGTTGGGAGTTTGTTAAAAGATTCGATGTTTGGAGTTTGCGGGATGATAGATGAACAGCTAAGCGGATCCATCGGCGGTTTTGGGTTTTATGCAAGTTTGAGCTAGTGAGGGCATGTGCTAAATGAGGAGACTAGCTAAAAGGACATCTCAAGAGGAAGTGATGGATCAGCTGTAGGGTACTTGTACTTATGATTCACTGGACTAGGAAAAAAAATTGATGAAAATTGGGGGAACGGTTAGTTCTGCAACATTGAAGTGAATCTTTTTTCTTTTTCGGAATTAAAACTTTAAATTATTAGAAAAAATTGCAGAATTATGTCACATACTGTATGTTGATAGAAATTTTAACAATCAGAGAAACGGAGCCTGATCTAATCAAACTAAGACAAGAATGTTCCAAGTTGTACACATATCAAACCTAAAATCTTACAGAGTTAGTCATTAAAAAAAAAAAATTGGATTTAAAGTAAAGGCAAGAAAAGGGGAAAGTATATAGGTATCTTATAGGCCCAATGGGCTGAGGAACGGACTATGAGCAAGTTCAAGAGCAGCCCGTTGGGCTTGTAAATCACCCAAACAAGACAATGGGTCATCAATCTTTTAAAAGTAACCAAAACCAATTTCATATATGATCTTCAGTTCAATGTTCTTGAAAGGAGGTAAGAAGGGCAAAATGTGGAAGCACAAGAAACTCACTTGCTGATTGAATGCTTCGGATCCTCTGTTTGTTCTTTCTTTGATCCACCTATGGCCGCGGTAGCTGCTGCAGTCATTGCAGCAGCAGCAGCACTCATCTTAACGCCTCCTGCAGCCTTCATCGCACCCCCTATTTTGGCAAAAGCCGCAATCCCTCCAACTAATATAGCCCTCAGAGCGACTGTCGGCTTTACTGCCATGTCTTATATCTCTAACCTAGCGGGAATCCCTGGATGCCAGACAAGATTAATTGTGAGCACAAACATAGATTTTGAATATTCATTGAGTGCCTATCTGAAAATTGAATCCACAAAGTATATACTGTGTTGGCACTTAAAATGGGAAGTCGAGTTCAGAAGTGCTTCCAAATATATACTAGAAATCTTGGATGAGCTGCAGCCATAAGATATCTCACTGACACTAAAGTTCCTGGATGAACTGTAAGGTGGAACTTTTATGATCTTGTAGGTATTTAGGCAAGATACACTAACTCCCAGAAAGGGCAAACCAACAAATAAGGCACTTGGTTAACTTATACTACTGAATTGCAATCCAATGACGCAATCCAACAGAAGGATGCGACTTTAAACTAGATGGTGGATTTGAAGCCACTTCTAGGTCCATTCCGTAAAAACAAGATTTCCTCCCTTGAATGTCTAAGTGATAAATCTAAGTGACTTTACCTCACACTATTCTGTAACCAAGATTTCCCCCCTTGAATGTCTTCCCTTAACTAAACCAAAATCATTAAGAGAAGGGGAAGGCTACACCTTCATTGTTCTCTCTTGTCTGTGCCGAAATTCCAATACCAACACTAATTTTGTTTCTTTATGGGGATCTTTGTTATTCACTTTCACCCAAGTTTCATCATATAGCAATGAAAGTCTCCCAATATTTAACCAGAAAATCCATAAGTTCTCTCCAACAGCGACAAAAAGCTCCGCTAGACATTTTGCTTCTATATTCATGCCTATCTCCAATTGAACAGCATCTATTCATAGAAACACACTACATTTTCAGCTCTAAAGTGTATCAATTAACAAGTGTACCCAAATCACAATTCACAAAAGCCATAAATGCTCCAAACACTAGCAACAGATATTTCTTTTGGCGCGCACACACACACACAAAATAAAAAAAAAAAAAAAAGAAGACTAAAACCATTGCAGCCTCAACAAAACAGTAACCACTCTTAAGAGCCCCAATTATCAATTTTTTTTGAGGAACCCCAATTATCAATTAGACTATTTGGCAATGACAAAATTTGATTTGTTTAATGAGTATAAGATAAAAGCAAATTAACAAAAGTCATAATGAAAAAGCAAGACTTCACTCCATAGGTATTCATTTCTGCCCTACTTTCGGCATCCAATTTCCATTCGGGTTAAGGGTAAATCTCTGGTAGGTGATTAATGAAGAGCCCAGAGACAAAATAATAAAGACAACAACGCGCGAAACTGGTTAAAACCTGGAAGAAATCAATAGAGATATATGCACAAAAATGAATGGTAAAGAGGGGGGAAGCAATTGACCTGAAGATTGCACGATAAATTCTCAATCAAAGCTATGAAGACCCTCGAAGCGCCTCTTTCTCGGATACAAACAGTCTTCGGAAGGGTCTTCCCTATTGTCGGGTGCGGTAAATCAGTTTCGGCTCTGCTCTTGTAATCAAACGCCGTCGTTTTGTACTTTCTCATATTAGAAGTAGGGGTGGAATTGGTACATTACCAATTCATTTTTCCGTTTACCATGTACCAACCAACTTGAATTGGTAATCGTAAAATCCCTACCATTACCAACCACCGAAGGGGTTGTACCAAATTAATTGGTTACCAATTAAGTTGGTTGGTACGTGTTGTTAATGGTAATTTACCAACTTTCGAGTGTTGAGAAAAAAAACATGCAAATACAATACAACTTAATTAAAACGTATAAATTATTCCAATGCTTAGGTTTTCATCTTAATCGAAGCCGAGTTAGGAACATACTTAAACACTAAGCAAAAGCAACATAGTAACGCGGCTAACGCTATAGGTTTTCGTCTTAATCGAGGTCGAGTTAGTATTCCTCCCTTGATTAAAAACATTTTCTGAAGAAAAAAATTTAAAAAAATAAAAACAAGAGTTAAAAATTTAAAACAATTACAAAATAAATTTAAAAAATAAAAATAAAACTAGATATAATAGGTTTGGTAGGAATTGGTTGGTATTATCGTACCAACCAATTTGAAATTGGTTGGTAATGGTAATACCAACTTTTTCATTCTCATTACCGTTACCGTACCAAGTTTTGGAACTTGGTTCGGTATACTGAACCAATTATATTGATAACCAATATAATTGGTTACCAATTATGTTGGTTCGGTTGGTACATGTTGGTTTGGTTTCCATGGTAATTTTTACCCAACCCTAATTAGAAGAGTTAGGCCGAGGAGGACACAAATCCCGCAAATTCCATCTCGTCTCGCAATCCGTCCCAATCCTAGCGGAATTTTGAAAAAAAATATTCAATCCCGTCTTGATCTCGTCCCGCAACAAATACGCGATACGAGATGGAAAGTTCTCATCACCCAATTGTATGGTATTTATGATAATAAAACCTATTGAATTTGAGTATGCTCACCTAATGAGTGTATATATATATATATATATATATATATATATATATATATATATATATATATATATATATATATATATATATATATATATGTATGTATGTATGTATGTATGTATGTATGTATGTATGTATGTATGTATGTATGTATGTATGTATGTATGTATGTATGTATGTATGTATGTATGTATGTATGTATGTATGTATGTATGTATGTATGTATGTATGTATGTATGTATGTATGTATGTATGTATGTATGTATGTATGTATGTATGTATGTATGTATGTATGTATGTATGTATGTATGTATGTATATATACTTCATCCGTTAATTAAAACCTATCATTTTAGACATTTACACATTTTTAAGAAAGCAAACAAAAGCAAATAAAAATACATTTATACCCCTAATTATTACTTTACTTTTTCACTTTATTGAAAACTACAACTAACAAATATTTAATCATTACAAGGGTAAGTTTGGAAAGTAAACACTAAAATACCTAAAATGACATGTTTTTCATAGCAAGATTTTACTCCTGAAACGACATGTTTTTCTTAAAGAATGGAGTATATGTGTGAGTGGATAGATTAAAAAATTATCCTACATCAATAACGAAAATACCCCGCATCCATAGGCAGAGCCAGGGAGGTCCTAAGGGGTCACATGACCCCCCCTCTCATCCGACAAATTACCTAGGTGTATTCTCTTAATTCGTCGATAGCTTCGTTTTGATATATAATATGCCCTAATTCGACATCTGAGTAAAAAGTTACGAATGTTTGAAAATTGTAGGTGTATTAATCACTTTAATTTTATTTCAATAGACTATAATACTTTTATATTTTACTTAAATTGACATTCACATATTATAATTCATCTTGAGAGCTTCGAAACCATAGGTTATATTACTTATTTTGAGAATTTTGTAAGAAGTTACGCAAGTTTAAATTTTGTATATCTAGTTATACTATTACATGTTAAGAATACAACAAGTTAAATATTTACTCAATGTTTATTTATTGTGTTTTATATCTTTATTTTGTTAGTTTTTTTTTCCTTCATCTATTTTATTTATTTATTTATATTTCTTTATTTTTTTAATAGAGAAAAAATAACAGAGTTTTATCATAAATCAAAGTCATGTTATCTTAAAATAAAATTATTTATAATTATTATATTGCATAGAGATCGTTATGCTACATTAATCTTAAATGAAAGCGTATATATATAATCGTGCCCTACCGCTAAAAGATTTCTGGCTTTGTCCCTGCCCGCAACAATAAAACACGGAATCAAGTGTCACGTCTTGAAGGCCCAATTTTTTGCCATATATGCTCAATTAACTCGAACTTAAGTCGATGATGTGGAGTCGAATCTCGAACTCGGACCCTATTTGATAAGAATGCGGTCATATCGGCGGGTATTCTTGAAGTGGTTGGCTCAGGCTCTCACAAATGGTCGAAATCAGTAGTATGATTGTGTGAATGTGTAGCTGGTTAATATCATGTTCGTCTTCCACAATCATATTATGCAATATAATACAAGACATCGTTATTTTTATGAGAAAATTCAAGTCTCAAACAAGTGTTGGTTGATGAATAATAGCAAAACATTGTTGTAGCACACCAAATGCGCAATCCACATCTTTACGAGTCGGCTCTTGAACTTGGGAAAACAACGTTTCCTTTGCTCCAAATGGATGTCGAATCGATGAGATGAATGCTCGCCATGATGGATAAATTCCAAACGTGAGGTAATGCGTCATGTCATACTCATTTCCATTCACTATAAAATTTGCCTTTGAAACTCTTCCGTGCAATACTCCATCAAATACAAGAGATCTATCAAGAACATTTATATCATTACACGTACCTGGAGTCCAAAAAAGCGTGTCAAATCCATATATCTTATGATGTCACTAGTTGCGGGCTTATCACCACATGCGTATTTATCTTTCCATGTCGCTGGACAGTTTTTCCAAGTCCAATGCATGCAATCGATACTCTCGATCATTCTCGACCAACTGTGTTGCTCCCCACATGGTGTAGGCGTTGCATGTTTGCGTTGTTTGGATGTCTTAAGTACTCATCTCCAAACAAGGAGATGATCCCATCAACAAATCCTGACAAGCACGCTTGTGCTATTGTTGCACCTATACGGACATAGTTATTGATCATATCAGCCGCAACTCCATACACAAGCATGCACATGGCAGTAGTGCATTTTTGCAAGGGAGATAAGCATAGCTTCCCTATGACATCCCAACATTGTTGAAAGTATATATATCCACCAGTTTGTGCATTAGTTAGTGAATTGGCAATTCGCAAGAACACATGTCATTTTATGCGAAACCGATACCTAAACATTGCCTCTGGATAAGTCGGTGAATTGGAGAAGTAGTCTTGGACTAGACGAGTATGTCCTCCTTCACGATCTCTGTCAATGTTCACTCGACATGGTCGTCGAGTTGAACTACAACTAGGTGTTGGCTTTTTTTGGCTAGTAGTTGAAGCATCAAACTTTCAAGAGCATGATCGGTAGGGGTAGAGAGATCTTCTAGAGATGAAGAGCTTGAAGATGAATAGCCAGAGGATTCTGATAGACGGCTAAAGGACATTGGCTTCTTTGACATTTTCGTTGGTTGGCTAATAAGAGGGAGAAGAAAGGATATTTGTGATGGGGTAAACAAACTTGTGCATTGGCTTTGGTTTATATAGATGAAAACGACATCTTCCAAAGGCATCAAGACATATTTTAAAAGCATCAAAGCATCTAAAAAGATATCACAATATCAAAACATCTTTAAAAGGCATCAAAGCATCTTTGAATGACATCTTTTGGGTTGTCAAAATATATCTAGAGCAGTGTGGAAAAAGAAGGGGAAACAATGTTGTCAAGTAATATCTCAACATGTGTGACATGTAAAAATACACAAAGTTTATCTTCGATGTGTTGAAAAGAAAACAAACACATTCTTTCATTTCAGAGCTTGGGGAATGTGACATACACAGTGATAACGTTACAGGAAATTAAACTAGAAAAATCAAATTATGAAAGGAAAACTAATTAGATTGGAAAATTAAACATTATTAGGAAGATACGAAATTTAAAATCCAACAACACCGTTATCAGCTCTGTTTTGGCTAGTAGGCCACCTAATTCAACCAGATGAAAACTCCTTTATCAACGAGTCTTTTAGTCACTCCTCTTGTGCTGATAGTGAACCAGTTTTTGACCTTAAATGTTCAAGCATATTGTACTTTCTCTCTCTTTCTGCCTTCAACTCGGTTTCCTTACTTTCTCGCCTTGCACGCCTCTCAATTTCTCTTCTCTCCCTTGCTTGCCTTTCTCGAGCCTTATGAGCTTCCCTCTGAAGCTCCATCTCTCCCCTCTTTATGGTAAAAAATTCACCAAACATCAAGTTATGTTATGACTCCACATCGTCAGTCCATTCACTACTTGCCCCAACTGGTCTCTTTAGTGTCCGTTTGGTAGCTTTCACGCTGAGCGGACGACTACATGATCCATTATTCCCACCCTCACTCAAAGGTGTAGGGGGGTTGGATCCTGGAGTGGGGGGTAGGGGGGGTGGATCTTGGAGGGGGGGGAGGGGGGGTTGGATCCAGACGTGTATGATCCTAATGCGTTAACCTTTGTTCTCTTCGAGACACCTTCTTCATGGTGTTGCTCTGATATTTGCCTCTTTTTCTCATTTTTTAGAATAAGCCATGCGTGTTCATTCTTGAATGAGGCATGCCTCTCATGATCTGCACTATACAAGATTCGAGCATTGTTCATAACATCATCAGCAGACTACCCACTTGCCCTGGCCTTTCACACCTGACTCAAACAGCCAGCGAATTTGTTAACATCATGGCTAACCCGGCCGAAGCGCGCTCTACATCTTTCTGAATCACGTGGAGGCATCCCTTCTCTTCTATTGTTGGAATATGTTTCTATTCTTGACCAAAAGCGGGTTGCTGATTGGTTGTTTCTCTCTACGATATCTTTGCTTGTGTTCAACCATGCACTAATTAGAAGCAACTCATCTTCCTTCTCGCTCCATTGCCTTCTCTCCGTACGTCCTCATCCACCTCATCTTCTTGGACATAGTCTTGTGTGATGTAAGTTGGGATGCTCTCTTGTGTACCACCTAATATTGGAGATTCAGATGAATTTGGCATGTGATAGACGTTTAGAGGGAGATAATACTGCATGGGATGCAACGTGCTATGATTACATAAATGTGAAAGATTAAGAGGGGGTGGATTCAAGCTAGGATGGCTTGAGTTTGAATTGGGTTGTTGTTGACTGTATAGAGACAACATATCATAAAAGCTTCGGGGAAAGTTTTGTGGAGCTTGATTTGGATCAATTTTGATTGTTAGAGGGGGATTTGAGCTTAAAATGAGAGGAAACTAAACGAGTTGAGATGAGTTATGAAGTTGGTATGCACATATATTTATAGACAAAGCAAAATTGTAATTAATATTAATCAAACTTATATTACAACTAATATATATTATTAACGTAAATAAATTTAATCAAAATTTTTAACAAAGATATGCAAAATGGATGTCTATGGGTAAATAAAATTAATGTCTATTCAAATATATTTTTTATAATTTGTTTGAAGTAATTTTAACATGTCAAAAATTGATTTAAAAAAATTATTTCAGCTTGTCGCATCTTTTCAAGTGCAAAATAAAATAGAAAAACAATGACGGGAACCCCGGACCCAAAAACCCCACACACGCGCCAAAGAACGCGCCCCCAATTCTCCTCCCAACACCCACCCCCATCTGAGAGAACCCTAGAAAAAAGTCCAAACAGATCTACCAGATCCAACCTACGGCAATGGCAATTAATCCCCCATACCTGCATATGGTGCAACTATGAAACCTCCACAAACAAAAGAAACTTTAGGTGTTGGATCTGATACTCTCAATTAAGCCCCCATGGAAGAGATACGAAAAGCTTTTATCTCAAATCCCATAGTATTCAGCCCGAGGGCCTGGGTTTGCTCGCTGTGTTCGTCTCCTCTGAGTTGGGGGCGTCTCGCTCAGGTAGCTTCTCTCTCTGGCCCCTTGGAGGGGACCTCTCCTACTCTCTCTCGAAGTGGATCTGGATTTGTAGAAGAAACTCCCTCTGGAGTCCAGGGTTGTCCTTCCCGAAGCCGATTGACTCTCTGTTTGCCCTTGCTCTGCCTTGCTTGCTCGTGTGGTTGTTTTGCCATCATTGGATTGACGCTTATATCCGATGGTGGTCTCTCAACTCTTGCTTTGACAGGTACACCCTACTCCACTCTCTCTACTCTTTAATCTTTCAAATCTACAATTACTTGAGCTGTCAAGGCAACCCAAACAACGGCTTGGTAGGCTCTTCAGAGCCTCCCAACCCCACCCAAATCGAGAAGCCTTCGGGCGACACCCACCCAATCGAACCCATAGGAAAGCATTTGTGCGACCCCCATATAAACAGTACCCATTCTCCTCGACCATCTCACATTGAGAAGGGTAAAGGGAAAATCGGTAACCACTACAACTCCTTAAAAATACTATTGTTGTTCTTTGATAGAACTTCTGTTCCAATGAACTTAAACTCCATAGCTTCTTTTATGCCTTTTGATCTTTGTGTTCTAAGGTATAAATCACCTACTTTGCCCATTTTAACCACATCCGAACTCTACTTTTGCGCATGTCTCCCTATGGTGTTCTTGTTTGGCTTCGCTATAACTATTACAGGGTTTTCTACGGAGCCGATACATGCTCAACAACAGCTTCGACCATTCTCTTTGAAACTTGTATATTGTCTGACCAAATCTGTCAACCATTCATACATTGATTTACATCTTTTCGGCTCTCGTATCATATCTATATATATCAATAACATCATATATTACATTTGTTTCGATAGAGTTTGGATAATCTCTCGTGTCACCCTGGTATGTCAAGCATCACATAATTTTGGGTTTAGGGATGTGTACTCCCTCAACCCATCCAAAGGGAAGCCTAACGGCGGCACCCAATCTACCTCAAATGGGAAGCCTAACGGCGACACCCAAAACGGCGTGACCACAGTTTGCAAATGGCTCGATATCAAGCATTCAATCTCACCAAGTTCTTCTGCTTCTAAGTGCCCCAAAATATTAGAACATACTAAATTTCTTAATGAATTCACATTTATGATTGATATCATGCACCTAACTGCCTATCTAATGAATTACTCTCATGAGTTTTATCTTCTAACTGGGAATTTAGAGTTTGTAACCTTCTCTTTTGCATCTGTTCAAATTGATCTTTCATCTCCTTTTGCCAAGGAAGCCCTCTACTTTCTTAAAACTAAGCAGAATTGCCCAAAATCTATTGTATTGCTATATGAGTATTAACTTATGCCTTGTGACTGTGGTTCACTTGGCCTGTTCCTCAGTGAACAACCCTTGTATACCATCTAATGGGAAGCCTACCGGCGACACCCAATCAAACTCATCACCTAATGGGAAGCCTACCGGTGACACCCAATCAGACTCATCACCTACTGAACAATCACCCAAACACACCACAACAAACATCTCCTACCATGTGCTCAATTTTTACTTATGTTTCTTGGATGACAGTTTCTCGGAATACAGTTTCTTGGAATACAGATTTTACCTGATCACTCCAATTCAACACCTTGATTGTTCTATTAACAACCATGAACTTATAACTCATCAAGGCTTTAACTTGCCTCGAGGGAGGTTCTCCCTCGAGTCTTTGAAACTTTCATGTAACCTGGAGGACTACCTTCTGAGGCAGAACAAGCAAGGAACAAGCAACAGCCACACAGCTGGTGTACTTACTAATTCTACAACTGTCGACTCTCCCACCTGCAGGCTTCAGCTGCCCGGATCTGTCCGCATGAGGTTTTTTGATCATTTGCATCTTAAACTTGAAAGGTGTAAACTTAAATATTATAAACTCAGTCATTGTAAACTTACTAATGATGATCACTATTTTTTTAACAAGCATTCCCAGGTTAACTACTTCAATTCATTTATTCATCCTCATGAACATTATACAAGCACAAGTACTGACCTTGCTCGAGGGAGTTCCTCTCTTGAGCACCAAAAATTTGCACACCCTATGCAGGACAAACCCAATGCACCTGGAATTCAACAAGGAAGAAAGGAGGCTTCTTGGCAAATAATTACACCCATGCGCACTTGGTGCACCTCTACTGCTCGGCTCATACTGTTACAAACTCCAAAGGCCTCACCATCTTGTCAACTTAATGGTTGGAAGATTTACTCTCTACAGATCCTTAGACTTGCTTGTTGTATGAGCCAAGTTCCTAGATCTTGTATACTATCAACACCACACAACCATTCAGCTATGTATCATAACTTTCGGACTGTCTCTATTACTCTGTACTTGGAGTTTCTAGATTTATTTGTACTCAAAGGACACTATAAACTCATTAACATAACAATTTATACTTATCCTATAGGCAAGAATTGCCCCTGGTTTAAAAGGCCCAAGAAACCAACACATTTGGCAACCCAAAGTTCCACCCTACAGCTGATACAACACTCACTCAATAACCACTTTGTACTGGGCATGTGTTTATGCCCTGAGACAGGGTTTAACCCCAACCAACCCAACCGGCTGGCCATTACTTTCTCTAGTAATGCCGCTACCTTAGAAACTACCCGTCTCCCTAAAAAGGTTCAAAATGAAATTTAGCTTCTAGAACATTAGAGGTTTAGGTAAGAGGAATATCTGGACACATATCGAAGCTACCACTAAATCAGAACATATTAAGGTTCTAATGCTAGCGGAAACAATGCTGCAAACTCCGCCTCCGGAAAAATTCTGGCGAAAGCCAGGGTTCGACAACATGCTATTTTGTCCGTCAAACGGCTTATCGGGGGGGCTCTGCCTGTTGTGGAAGGAATCCCAGCTTCAAAACGAAACATTTACCATAATCAGCTCGACAGATAGGATTATTCATGCATCCTATACAAACAATTCACCAGCAGTCACTATAGAAATTCTATTTGTTTATGCCACCCCACATGAGAATGAGAAACGGGCATTCTGGGAAACCCTTTCGGCATATATAAACCAAATCTCAGGGCCGCTAATTGTGCTGGGAGACATGAATGAAATACTGGAACCCGGTGATAAACTCGGGGGGGTACGCCCCTCTGCAACAAGATTTAGACGAATTCAGAACATTATAGTAAGCCACAATTTGGTTGACCCCCCAACTAATGGTAATAGATTCACTTGGAGAAAGAAGGAACACGGGGAGAACAACATCTATGAAAAACTAGACCGTGCTCTAGTCAGTCACTCTTTGCTCCAACGGTACCCAAACTTGTACACAAAAAATCATGCCTTTGTAAAATCTGATCACGCACAGATCACCCTTGATCTTATGGATAACCAAAAACCCAAGTTACAACCGTTCAAATTTGAAATGGCCTGGACAACTAGAAAAGATTATGAAACGATAATACGTAATGCTTGGAGGACCAACCCGCCTGGGTCTCATCTGTTCAAATTAACAAAGAAACTACAAGAGGTAAAAAGAAAGAGTAAAATATGGAGTAAAGTAACCTTCGGAAATATTTTCCGCCAAATTAATCAATTAGAAATGGATCTAACAAATTTGCAACAACAACTCTGTATTGTCTACGACTACAACATAGACTGTAAGATTAAAAGATTAACCACAAAGCATACTTCTCTACTTGCCTATCAGCAAAAATATTGGGGACAAAGGGCAAAACGGAACCATGTCAAATCTATTGACGCAAACACTAAATATTTCCACAAAATTGCAACGGGACGTAGAAACAAAAACATTATTAAACAATTACAAACTGATGCAGGAATAACTCTGAATAATGAGAACGACTTAAGGGAACTAATCAAAAATGACTTTACTCTAAGATTTTCTCGACCACACAGACCACAAACAACAAGTACTCTTCTTAACCACCTTGAAAGTGAGATCTCAAATGATGACAATGAATGGCTGACAAGACCGGTAACTAACTCAGAAATAAAGAGCGCTGTATTTAGTCTAGCAAATGATAAATCTCCGGGGCCTGATGGATTTCCAGCAGGATTCTTCAAAAAGTATTGGCACATAGTTGAACCTTCTATAGTCAAAGCTGTAAAAAGCTTCTTTCTCAGTGGAAGAATTCTGAAACAAATTAATCACACCTTCATAGCCTTAATACCAAAAACAGACAATCCTATAGCAACATCCCATTATAGGCCTATAAGTCTTTGCTCAACAACATATAAGATAATTTCCAAAGTTCTTGCGGCAAGACTTAAGAAAATTATCCCAAAGATTATCCATCCATTACAAAGCGCTTTCACGTCTGGTAGAGCCATCCAAGATAATATACTAATTGCAAATGAAATATTTCACTCTTTCTCCAAGAAAAAAGGCTGCTCGGGATGGATGGCAGTGAAACTAGACATGGAAAAAGCTTTTGACATGGTAGACTAGGAATTCTTATTAACAACAATGAACAAATTGGGTTTCTCACCAAAATTCACATAATGGATTAAGGAATGCATAACCACGGTCTCTTACTCTGTTCTTGTCAACAATGAACCGACTGATCTATTTTTCCCAAAGAGAGGTCTACGCCAAGGGGACCCTCTCTCTCCATACCTATTTTTGATCATATCTGAAGTCTTAGCTCGGGGTCTGCAAACGGAGTCGGCAAAACCACGTAGCCATCTAGGAATACAGCTCACACGTAATGGAACCAGAATCCCATTCTTAGCCTTTGCAGATGACATAGTTATCTTTGCATCGGCATCAAAGACAGGATGCGATCAGATTAACAACATACTGGCAGAATACTCTTCCATATCAGGCCAAAAAGTAAACAGACACAAATCCCACTTTCAAACATCAAAAAACGTTTCAGAAACTCAAAAAAATCTTATTCGCAATGAACTACAAATATGTCATACACCCAACCTAGGAAACTATCTGGGTTGTCCAATCATATCAGGAAGAACAACAAAAGAAGATTTTCAGGAATTACTAATGAGCACGAAGTCGCAACTGCAAAAATGGAAGGCCAACTGTCTCTCTCAAATTGGACTCTGTACTCTTATTAAATCAACGCTCTCAGCAAAACCCTTGCACATAATGCAATGCTACATGCTACCTAAATCCATACATGCAGAACTAGATAAAATTAATCGGAACTTTCTTTGGAACAAGGGCCCTAATCATAAACCCCTGATAAGCTGGTATGAAGTTTGTAAATCTAAAGACAATGGTGGATTGGGCCTCCGTAGTTCAGAGGACATGAACAAAGCTCTGCAACTAAAGCTACTATGGAAATTACTTGCAGAACCAACTAACCCATGGGTTAGGATAATCAAGGAAAAATATCTCAAACAAGAAGAAATCCTAAATTACCGTAAAAAAGGGGCCTCCTCTTGGCAGTGGACTCAACTAATAAAGCTACTACCACTTTTTAAAGAAGGTATTTGTTGGTCCATTGGGGACGGATCGGCTATTAACTTCTGGAAAGATATTTGTCTTGGTAAAGCTCCTCTAAACTCATTTATCTCCAACTCCTCACATATTGATGAAACAACCAAAGTAAACTACTACATTCGAAGTGACAAAACATGGGACCAACAAAAACTAAGCACACTACAATATATACTACCCAGCGATGTTATAAATGCAATAGCAACAGCACCAATACCACAAAACATACATACAGACAGGCTATATTGGAAATGGAGTAAAAATGGTTGGTTCTCAACTAAGTCAGCCATTGATATGATCCACAACCTAAAAAACCACAAAAAATTTGATATTCGATGGGTCTGGAAGCTTGATATCCCGCCCAAAATAAAGTCCTTCCTATGGAAGATCCTTAGGAATGGGGTACCCACCTCGGTTAGACTGGCATCCCGCGGGCTAGGAATTCCAACAAACTGTCCAAACTGTGAATCCTGTTATGAAGATCTACACCACCTCCTATGGGGATGCCATATTACAAAGGAAACATTGCTATCTAGAGACCCGGGTGTATTCATGAAGATCCAGGATTGCTTCACGGAGGACAAAGCACTACAGGACACAATTAGAGAAATAAAGGAAAATTTGGAACTAAAAGCTTCACTGATCTAGCTTTTGATTGGTGGGGAATTTGGTACTACAGAAACAAAGCACTATTCGAAAACATAACACCAGATGTAAGACGTACATTATCCTTTATCAGTGAACAAAAATTCATTTGGAACACGGCCAAAATTGAAAACGATACTCCCATTAAAAATATTCCCAAACAAAAGGAACGACCTCAACCACACTCCAAAAGAAAACGAACAAAGTGGGAACCCCCGCCTCTGGATATGTACAAACTAAATTTCGATGGAGCCCTGTCTCTAGATAACAATGGTACGTATGGATTTATTATACGAGACCATAGGGGAATGCCAATATTCGGGGGCTTTGGCCCCTCTCCTTTCCCCTCGGTTTGCGGTTATGAAAGCCTTGGACTCTGGAAAGGCCTATTAGCCGCAAAGGAGCTCAACATTACCAAACTGATAATCGAAGGAGATAATATCACCATAATCAAATGTCTAAAAGGTTTGGGGAAGCCTACTGGAGACTGTGAAATAATTGTATCAGACAGTCTAGTCTTGCCGGGCTTCTTCAATTCTGTTGAGATTCGTCATGTATACCGGGAAGCAAATATGGTAGGAGATAGGTTAGCTAACATTAATTTCGCTTCCAATGGGATTATTTTACCTGATGATTCTCTGCTGCGTAGTTTCATCCGTAAGGATGCTCTTGGCGGATAGAACTCAGTTCTATAGCCAAATTTTTTCAGTTTCCAAAAAAAAAAAAGTGCCAAATAAAATATCTCCACAAATATCGTGTTTGCCTTTACCCCATATCGTGTTCAATACTCCCACTCATTCCACGTGGCTATTTTTTATTGGGTTCCTTTGTCATTTGTCAGCCAAATCCTGCAAATTTGCATGTCATCGTGTTACTACATTTCTCTTGTGCACTCCACTTTTCCTTTTTTATTTTGTTAACTTTTTGTCATAGTACACCACAATTATGCAGGAATGTTGATGCCCTTAAGGCTTAAAGTCAAAAATAAATAGGGAAAAATTGTTTTTATGAGTTACACATTAAGAGACACGTGAATGTATATTTCCCCATAAAAATTTCACATTGAATTTAAAAAAAAAAGATAATATACATATTAATGTAAAATATTCTTAAATTATTTCAGGAACCAAAAAAATTAACTAACTACAAATATTTTCAAATTATTTCCCAAACCACTACTATTAATAATTGTAAAATTTTCATTCTTCTTTAATTTATTTACTTTTAGTGTTTATTTATTTATTTATTTTTAAAATAAAAAGGTTGAAAATATGAACCAATACTATTTATTTCATAAACCATTACTCTTTATTTCACGAATCACTACTCTTTATTTCATGAACCACTACTCTTTAATAGTTCAAGCATTTTACCCGTAGTGGTTCAACCGTTTACTCGTATTGGTTCAACCACTTCTTGTAAACTCGTAGTTCAATGTTTTAATACCAAGTGGTTCAACCATTCACTCTTAGTGGTTCAATCATTTTAATCGTAGCGGTTCAATCATTTTACTCATATTGGTTCAACCACTTCTTGTGAACTCGTAGTGGTACACCTTCTCAGAAGGGTTTCCTAACTCAACGACTATCACTTACACGGAAAATCATATGTATTTAATTTAAATTTAAATTTAACATCACTTTCATTTTTAGTGTAAATTTAGAGGTTACCAACTGTACCTGACATATTTTTTAGATTTAATATTAGGTTACCTACGTAGCCGTTTTGACGGCGTCAAGTCATTACGTAGTTTTGCCTTTTTCTCTCTTATGTTTTTATGATGGGTTTTGTGTGGGCTGGACGCCTGGACTGATTTACAAGGCTAAGCAAATGGGCCTTCAAAAAATTTCTTCACAAAGAAAAGGAGAAAAAGAAGAAAAACAACGTGTAACATTTTTTGTTTCATTTATAAAATTTTATGATCAAACAGTTCCCCGGACTTTGTGGGTGTGAAATTTTTGTTGAGAACCTTCAAAGTTCAGCCAAATCTTTATCTCTTAAGCCTCAACTCCATTTTTATCTGCATATAACAGATTTTAGCCTGTATTTCAGCTCCCATGTATAAGTTGTAAGGGCTTTAAAAATAATCACCAGCTTTTTCCATCTTTTTTTAGTAAATCCAAATCAAGATAACAGATTCAGATATGATTGTATTTGTAACAACCTCCATATCTGATTGAATTTTGAGTTTACCATTAAAAAGGATTGTATCCTCATTATTTTTTTAAAAACTTTATCAACATTCTGATTACCCCATCTTTACACTTTCTCTATAGAAATCATTTTGGCTTTGTAAGGAAACGTCGAAACAAGGAAGGTTGAGCAAGAATGGCAAAACGAATCACCAAGGTACAATTTCCTCTCTCTGCTCTCTTATATATGCGAGAGAGTTTTTTTTTCCAGTAAATCTTTTCTGAACCTTTTCATACTTGTCTGAAGTTCACCATGAAGACTTATGGGCAGGTTGGCTCCCAACGAGCACCCACAAAACATGGAAAAGAGGTCCATTATGGTCCTATGAAAGTGCTTTGCTGTTTAAAAAGGAGGATGTCCCAGAAGGGGGTTTGATTTGCTCCTTGTATGAAGATGAAGGGTGCATAAGGCCTCTGAAGGAGTTTAGAGCAAGATTTAAGGCTACTCTCCTTGAAAAGGTGTACCTCACGGATAACATGAAACAACCTAGAGATGAGTTTTATCGTACCTTGAAAAGACTCTTGAATAATCGTAGAAACTGTGGCACAAAATTTATTTTCCATGGTTTTTCCTCCTTTGTTGCATATCTCATGGAGTGGACTAAACGTATTCTTGACAAGTACAAAGACCCTTTGGAGAAGGCTGATGTTTATGGCCTTGTTAGGGTTTCTCAATTCCCATATAACTTTGCCAAGGAAGTTTGGAAGGTATTCTGTGAACAATGGAGTTCTTTGACAAACACACTTCATCATGGTGGTGGAGAGGTTGGGATTTCACTGAACGACTTGAAGGTAATTGGGGGTTTACCTATTTTAGGCAACCCTTATGAAGAGTATTTGCCACCAAACGAACTGTTATTTGATGAATGCGAATATCCTGCAACTATAGCTGAGCTTCTATAGATCCATGCTATGCTTTGTCGCCGTGATGATACTTCAGAGGTAATTGCCACTCCAGTTATGACATTTCTGTTTTCATTATTTAAGAGGTAATCCAATTCAACATTTGTCTATTGTTTTCCACATGTATCTTGGTTTACATGGATTTGCCATTTTTTATAGAGGCAAACAAAGATATTCTGCTTATGGAGAAGTGCCTCCAAGCTCTAGGAAAAGAAAGTCTCAATCTCCCCCTCCTTTAGAATATAAGTCTAGAAAGCCATTGCCTTTGCGCGTTTCCCATACAGGTGAACTTGCAACCTATTTAGCTCTTCTACTAAGTCGATTATTTTACCATCTGGATCGAAATCCATCAGGCCCGAAACATTTGTAATGGCTTTATTTATGGCTCTAGTTAGAAAATTTTCACTTTCTCCCACGGTCTTGGGACACACACACATATGGGCTAGGAGAAATGGCCACTTTCCCAGGTAATTCAGGAAATGCTCAACCCAGCTTTAAAATTCATTTTGTTGTGGGTTGGACAGCAGAATACTTCCCCTGCTTGTATCCCTATCATCCTGACGATGAGTTTGAGACTAGTTTTCCCTCTTTGGCGAAATATGCTGGGGTACTTGGTCATGACAAAGACCTTTATCAAGCTAGACTTATCTATAGAGGTACTAAACGGGTATTCTACAAAGCCGTGGATTTTGGGTTAAGAGTCCGATGAATGCTTTGAGCACTTGTTATCCATCTGATCAACCCTTTTGCCTCTTCGCTTTGGAGCTATCATGATGTTAGAGCCCTATTATCCGAATAGATTTGCCCAACAGTTTGGATTCGATCAAGGGATTCATGCTGATCCGTTATAATTTTCTTTAAATAGGCACACTAGGAGATCTCTGGAAAAGGTTGTCATTGCGTATGCTCAATTTTTTAGAAGGTACATTAGGGCTATCTTTCATATCCCTCATGGGTACCACGTTGGCACTTACATTTATGACTATTGTGGATGGTGGGCGAGAGTTTCTGCCCCATATCTTACGCAATCTTTCAGCACAATTAGATCCATCTTGACTGGAAAAGCTTGTGTTGAACGGCCTGTTTATGTGATAACAGATGTGAGAATTGTTACTGTTGGAATGAAAGGCTCAGTCGAAGTTCCTGAGGAACGTGAGCAGCGCAAACGAAATAGTAGATCTACCCGTTCAGTCCGCTCATCATCTGATTTACAAGGCAACTCAGATGTCAGTGTGCCGGAGAGTAATCCTCTAGAGGAAATAGAAAGCAGAGAGTATTCAAGTGACCATGAATATTTCAAACTACAATGACGTCATAATAGCTCAGAGAGTCCCCCACTTATTGGGTTTCATGATTCGCTTCTTTGCAACAACCTTCCTAATTTGGACAATGTAGTTCTTGCTGAAGACAATAACCCTCTCTTCAACATAACAAAGAGAACTACTACAACACCCACTGAGATGCCTCAAACGTTGACTCCAAGTGTAAGCATGGAGTCTTCATGTATGATTTCTAATCCTTCATTTCAGGTGATCCTACAATAGATGCTCTCCCCTTAACAGATGAGTGGATTCGAAGGAGCCTCACCATCGGCATTAGAAAACTCGCAAAGATCTTTTCGAGTTCGCAGTCCTCCGTAAATCTGCTGAGTGAAAGGACTTCTGTTTTGCGGATTCTGAAGACCATTCAATCCATTGCAGAAGCTAACGAGATTGACCTTATATGGTTTGTCTCGAAAGTTCATAATCTTATGGATGAAGTTGACGTTGCGGCCAGTATCACCACCATCATATATGTGCAGCGTGTTAAGCAACTTTCAATTCAATTGGCTGAATGTTCTTCTAATCTCAAACTGAAACAAAATCAGCTTTCCTCCTCTACAGCTCAATGGTCTTCTGATTTACAAGGAGGTGAACAAGAACTTCTCCTCTTAAAAGGGAAACTTCGAGAGGTAGAACTTAAACTTGTGTCCATCAAGGCTGAATAGTAAGCTTAGGAGTCCAAACTGCAGAGCTCCATTCTTGAAGGCAAAAAGAGAGTGCAATTGCTTCAATCTGAGCTGACCCAAGCAGGCCAAGACAAGCTAACGGAGTTGAAGATGAATAAGACTGGCATCCGGGCTTTGGCTAGCGAGATTAATGCGTTCTTTTCATCTTATTGATTTGTTTCTAGTTTAGCTTAATTGTTTGGTTTAATAATCATCCGACCAAATTGTGTTGGTTGCATTCCCTTTTCAATTGCTTACATTCTTTGTAGCTTACTTTGAACGTCTTTGTAACACCCTCATCCACATCGGATATCATAAGGATGTTGGGAGTGATTTATAAGTGATTCAAGACCTACTCATGTCACAAGAGCTCTTCCTTTTCAGGCTCCAAGTGAGGACAACGGACCTGAGAGGGCTAAGGTGAAGTGGGTTGGCGCCTCTTAAGACCTCGGGTCTTACAGATGGTATCAGAGCCAGGTTAAGGACTCGGAGATAAACCGATAGTATGCTCGGTTACGCTCCAACTAGAGGGCAGCCCCTTGGGCCTGACGGGGTCGTCAGTGCTTTAAGTGGGGAAGATTGTAACACCCCCATCCCACATCGGATATTATAAGGATGTTGAGAGTGATTTATAAGTGATTGAAACACTATTCATGTTAAAAGAGCTCTTCTTTTTTAGGCTCCAAGTGAGGACAACGGACCTGAGAGGGTTGGGTGACATAGGCTGGCACCTCTTGAGACCTCAGGTCTTACAAATGGTATCACAGCCGACTCCGGACTCGGAGGTGAGCCAACAGTATGCTCAGGTATGCTCCTCCCGGAGGGCATTCCCTTGGGCCTGACGCGGTCGTCAGTGCTTTAAGTGGGGGAGATTGTAACACCTCCGACCCACGTCGAATATCATAAGGATGTTGAGAGTAATTTATAAGTGATTCAAGTCCTACTCATGTCACAAGAGCTCTTCCTTTTCAAGCTCCAAGTGAGGACAACGGACCTGAGAGGGCTAAGGTGGTATGGGATGGCGTCTCTTAAGACTCCGGGTCTTACATTCTTGTGGATTTGAAACCAATTTAGCAGTGGCATTTCCCTTTTGTGGAATCATTTAATTTTATTCTTTGAGCATTTGCAAAATTGACCAAGGACTTACCCAATCATCCTACATCTGTATGGAAGACGCCAGTCTGCGTTTGTTGTTCGATTCAACATATTTGAAACATATACACATTAAAGCAGCCCTTTTTGGTAGATAAAACAAGCCCTCATAATACACAATTATATGACATGAGTCACAAGCCATTATGAAAGTCCCGACAAATGACATTTCATGCCTTAATGATATATGACCGAGCTTGATTAACATCATATTTAACCACATATTGGAAGTGGATAGATTTAATGAAAAACTTGACACCCTTCACGAGTTGTATGCGGTTATATAATTTTGCATACACTCCCGTTACAGGGACAAGATGCTGCCGTATTTATTTTTGGGGATGAACCTAGCATCTTGATTAGCTAGACTGCCTACGTACCCTCTTCATGAGGGATCAAGCCGTTCGTAGTTCTTTTAGACACTCGTTTTCTCACATATGCTCCAAGGCGCCTCAATTTTGGACTAACTTCAAGTCCATGTTTTCACCTCTTTTTTTTTTCTTTTTTTTTACCGAGATTTTTTCTTCTCTTTTTTCTTTTTTTTTTATTTTTTTTTATAATTTTCTTTTTTTTTTCTTTTTTTTACCACATCAATCAGATTATTTGGTCCCACCGTCTAGGAAGGGTTTTCGAAATAGCCCTACTATCATATGCGAACCCATATTTTTTTGCGCGATTGAATTTGACAAATGTTTTTGATGTCAAACGTCTTACGTACTCCTTGTTGGAGATCAAGTCTTAATGTAGTTCTCGATATTTAGACTCTCAAAGTTCTTATGAAATTAAAACTTCTTCACAAATTTTTCGTTCACACATGAGTGCACCACTTCACCTTCGGTATTTGAGAGTTCATATGCACCTTTGCGAAAAACTTTGTTCACCACATAAGGACCTTCCCATTTTGATTCAAACTTTCCTTGTGATTTTCGATTGATGGCAATTGGTCACCGAATGGTAAGAACCAAGTCACCAATAGCGAATGAGCGAAACTTGACCTGCTTGTTGAATGCCTCATCTACTAGAGCCTGGTAAATTTCAAGCTTTTGTTGTGTTTCTAGTCTAAGCTCATCCAATGCTTCAAGCTCGGCGAAACGGATTTTGACATTCTCTCCATGGTCGGTAAGTTGAACCGCTACTCTAAGAGATGACAATTGTATTTCTAATGGCAAAATGGCCTCGGATCCGAAGACGAAGTTGTATGGTGTACAACCAGTCGAGGTTCGTGTTGTTGTCTGGTATGCCCATAATGCCTCGAGTAACCCTTCATGCCAATCTCTCTTCGATTTTGAGACCATCTTTTTTAGAATTTTGCATAGCACTTTATTAAATGCTTCAGCTTGACCATTTGACGACGGGTTATAGCTAGATGAAACGCTATGTTTAAACCCGAATTTCTCACTCAACTTCACCAACCTTTGATTCTTGAAGTAAAGAGCATTATCGGAGATGATCTTTGAAGGAACTCCATATCGACAGATCAAGTGAGTCCTTATAAAATTGGCAACTTCTTTAGCTCCCACCTCCTTCAAATGTATAGCTTCGGCCCATTTGGAGAAATAATTCGTAGCCGCCAAAATATATTAGTGACCTCGGGAAGAAGATGGCTTTATACTTCCTACAACATCAAGACTCCATGTGTGGAATGGTCATGATAATGTAGTAGGATTTAGCACTTGAGGAGGTTGATGTATGAAGTCACTATGAATTTTGCAAGCGTGACAAGCTTTAGCAAAGTCCATGGCATCTTTTACCATAGTGGTACAATAATAGCCTAATCTTTTGATTTGATTAGCTAATTTAGGACCATATTGATGTGCTCCACACACTCCGGCATGAGTTTCAGCTAGAATGTATTTAACTTCTTCTTTGAACAAGCATCTTAGCAAGATTCCATCAAATGTTCTTCGATACAAAGTATCATTTTTAATTAAGAATCTGGACACTCGCCTTTTAACGTCCACCCTCTTTTTTGCATCATCGGGGAGGACTCCATGACGAAGATATTCGACCGGTGGTTGTCTCCAATCCATTTCTTCTTCAATTTCATAAACGGAAGCGGTATCAACCTCTTCTGTTGTCTCGTCTCGCTCCAAGGTTGGCATGAGCAAATGGCATTCATCGATGGTAACCTGAATTTCTCTTTCATTTGGTAACATCAATGATGAAGCTAATTTTTTCAGTGCATCTGCCTTGTCATTCTCGGACCTCAATATATGCACCACTTCTATTTGATAGAATTGATGCATGAGACATCTAGCTCTTTGATGCAAAGGGGTTAAGTTTGAGTTTTAACCTCGTATTGTCCATTTAACTATCGGATGACTAATTGGGAATCACCAAACACTTTTAATGGATCAACATGCATTTCAAGAGCTATCTCCAAGCCGATAATGAGTGTCTCGTATTCTGCCATAATATTTTTTTCAATTCTCCAAAAGACAAAATGAATAATGTACTATCCCATTACTTGGAGTAATAAAAACAATACCCATACCAACCCCTCTCTTTGTTGCAGCACCATCAAAATATAAATGCCAAGATTTTTCCTCTGTCATAAAGACTACTTCATCCAGGAAATCATCCGACAACCCCTCTCTTTGAGGCACATGTGTGATGTCAAAAGGAGCTAGAAGCATAGCCTATTTGGCTAACCCCCCTAACAACACAGTTTTTGATAAAAATGTACCGCAAAGGATCAACTTTGGATATTAATGTGATTTGATTGGACAAGAGGTAGTGTTGTAGCTTTTGGATGGCAAAGATCAATGCTAGACATATCTTCTCCATGGCAGAATAATTTTTATCAAAAATCAATGGTAGTGTTGTAGCTTTTGGATGGCAAAGATCAATGCTAGACATATCTTCTCCATGGCAGAATAATTTTTTTCTACTCCCACCATCATTATTTTGATCCAACATAGCCCCTAACGATCGCTTGAGACTTGCGATGTACAAAAATTAAAGGCCTCCCTTGAACAGGCGCCATAAGAACTGGCGGATCAATCAAGCACTTTTTGATGCTCTCGAGGGCATTTTGGAAAGCTTGATCCCAAAAGAACGGAACGTCTTTCTCCATCAACCTTAAAAAGGGTTGACACCTCCCTGTTATGTTTGAAATGAACCTTCGGATATAAGCAAGTCTGCCTTCCAAGCCTCGCAGTTCACAAAGATTCCTTGGAGCTAGCATTTCCATGATCACCTTAACTTTATCGGGATCAATTTCTATTCCTTGGACCTTGAACAACGAAACCAAGAAACTTTCCCGATGTCACACCAAAGGCACATTTAAGGGGATTCATTTTTAATTGGTGCTTGCGCAATCTTTCAAAAATTATTTTAAGATCATTTATATGATCCTCCCTCTTCTTCGTTGTTACAACAAGGTCATCTACATAACACTCAATGGTGTTGTGAAGAAGATCGTGAAATATAACTGTCATGGCTCTTCGATAGGTTGACTCGGCATTCTTTAACCCAAAAGGCATCACGGTATAGCAATATGTGCCTAATGGTGTATGCAAAGTCGTTAGTTCTTCATCTTCGGAATGCATTTTGATCTGATTGTAACCCCAAAACCCATCCATAAAGGACAAAGCCTGGAAACCCATAGGGGAATCAACCAAGAGCTCTGTTATGGGAAGAGGGAACTCATCGTTAAGACATGCTTCATTTAAGTCCCTAAAATCAACACATATGCGCAGTTGACCATTTTTCTTCTTTATGAGAACAATATTGGCCAACCATATTTGGTATTAGACCTCCCGAATGAATCCAGCCTCAATGAGCTTATTGACTTCAACTTTGATTTTCACTGTCAACTCAGGTTAAAAACGACGTTGCGCTTGCTTTATTGGCTTCTCTTCTTCCGAGATGGACAACTTCTGCATTGCCATCTTAGGATCCAAACCAGGCATGTCTTGGTACCCCCAAGGAAACACGTGTCGATATTCATGGAGAATCTTCTCATATAATCATTTTTCCTTATCTATTAGCAAAGCATTAACAAATACGGGCTTAGGATTTTCTATATTCCCCAGATTGATCTCTTGAATCTTATTGACCGTGGCTTGACCACCATCCTCCATTTCCGGTGGAGCCGGTTGGATTATGTTAATAAAATCCTGTGAGTCTTCGACTAATTCACTTTCACTAAAGGCCAACACCATGTTCACCTCATCCATTTGAGTATCTATTGGATCCTTTGGCTTGTAAGTAGAATCTCATTACTTCTTTTTCGTAAGCTTCCACTTTTTGTTTTTCTTGAAATTGGCCTTCTTGTTCTTGGACACATTAACTTCACCAAGTCTCTCAAACACAAAAACTTTTGGAGAACATGTTCCTAATCTTCCAAAGATCGAAACTCGTGGAGAATTTTTTGTATCCTACAAGAACATACTTTGCTCCTGGCTTGTAAGAGTCATATGCTCTAAGACTTTGGCCGATAATATCTTCCCTTCTTGAGAAATTTGCAAATCATCCACCGAGATCTTGCTAGGGGGGTTTTGTTGGCTTTTGCATTTCCACGAGGGCTTTATCACTTTAATTTTGACTTTCCTATCAAGCTTGGAAGAAACCTGTTCATCGGACAACTTTTATGACTTGCCCTTGAACACCACCCTCATGTTTTCACTTCTTTTTTCTCCAAAATGTCGATGAATGACCTACTTCTTCTTAGGCACCGATTGGTCAGTCTTGCGGAGAGGGCAAGTATAACTTGCCATTAAAGAATGCATGTCCTTCTTCGTTGCACTTAAAGGTTTTTTACCGAGTTGACGCTTGTCCTTGGGTGTGTATTTGAACAACACTTTAGGCCACATCTCTAGTCCCACCTTTTTTCACACAAGAGAGACTTTAGTTGGTGGATACTCCTTTTGGCCAATTGCTTCCTTTTGAGGACTTGCACTCCTACCATCCTCTTTTACTTGTAATGCGTGTTAGGACTACAATACACCGACTTGTAGAATTTGGCATCCGCGTAATTAATGTTTTCACCTTCAAAAAGATCACTATCACCTCGAATAGTCGTCTCATTCCCGTTCTCATCGGTGTATTTTAAGAACTGATGAAGTGTGGAAGTGATTGATTTGCTAACATGAAGCCATGGTCTTCCAAGTAAAGCATTATAAGATGTTCCAGCGTCGATAACATGGAAGAGCACATCTTTGTAAAGATCATCCAGAACCACTTTTAAGGCAATATCACCTAGCGCTTTTTGGTCCACTTAATTGAATCCCTGAATGGTGAGTAATGTCGGCGATAGATGATCGACAGTCAACTCTATTGCTTCCAAAGCTCACAAAGGCAATAAGTTTACTACAGACCCACAATCTAATAGGATTCTATTCAATTTTGCCTCTCAGACCATACTCGTTATATATAACGGCATGTTATAATCATTGCTCCTCAATTGGAGATCTTCATCGAAGAAGGTTATACACGCCATGCACGAAGTGCACTGAACCGGAGGAGATGATGTGACTTCACCGGCATCTACATGATCAACTTGGTCATTATAATCCTTCGGATCCATGAGAGCTTGAATTAATACTTTCCTTAGGTCGGTCGACATTTGCAGAGCATCATATACATTTAGTCGTGCGGAAATGCGCTTCAAGTGACCGATAACAGCGTACTTCACCCTTTCTTTACAAGAAGTTTTTCAAAGCGACATTGGCATTCGTGGCGCAAACATCCTTTGGATCGCATGCCTCAACTTCCTTGTCTTTTTTTATCAGTATGGAAGCTTATTTGTCAATCGCCTCTTCAAAATTTTCCATCTGTGAAGTCTCACAAATGGGTGAGTCCTTATCCTTTTCTTTTTCTTTGGGTTTAGAAGAAGACAACTTTTTCCCCGGCCAAAAGGGAAACTTCATCGACCTCTTCTTCTTCGACCATGTCGGCCCATGAAGTCATACAACATTGGGCAAATTCGCCTTCCTAAAATAACTCTTCATCGGAAGTATCATCCTTAAAAAACTCTTTCGACACATAATCTTTAAGAGTGAACATTTTACGTCCGGGTTGAGTATACTCTTCGTCGGACTCACTTTCGGCCTTCTTATTCTTCTTGGCCTTTTTTTTGTTTTTCTTCTTCTTATTTTTCTTTTCGGACTTTCTACCGATCATTCTAAAGCTCGTAGGTCCTGCTCATCGGGTGGTCTTTGAATGAGACTTTTTCCGAGTTACACAAACTTGCCACTTATAACCATTCTCACCATCATCATCCTGCGAAAACAATTCTTCGATGTTTGATTGCATCAATACTTCATACAAAGACATACCACATGGCTCGTCTCTCGGCATATCCGGATAGGCCCACACAATACGCACCTCATCATGCATTTGAAACTGCAAGGGGACGGCTTTTTGAGGCAATGATACTGTAGGAATGACATCCTCTTTGATAACCTCCGATGAAGGATTGCTCTCTACCTCTTCTGCTATCGAGCTTAACCCCTCAATTTCAATCTCACCCTTATTAATCATCCTCTCGACGATGTCTTTAAAAAATAACAGTCTTCAGTTGGATAACTAACGATCCAGTGGTAAGGGCAATACCTCGGATCACTTGTTTTGTTGGCCTCATTTGGCCTCTTTGATTCCGGGAGTGATATCATTTTCTCCTTTATCAACTCACTGAATATCCCCCATACATCTTCGTCATCGGAGGGATATTTCTTTTGCTTCCTCTTCTCGAGAGATAGTCTTTTAGTGGGCTCTCTGGCTTGACCCTTCTCTTATGCCCTAGGAGTATTCCTGGATGGCTTTCCTTGGGGCTTAATGAAGGTGGCTATTGATTCTCCCTTTTTCATAGGTTTTCTGCCCTCATCATTTCTCACCTCATTCACTTGAGGGTGATTCGCCCTTGTTTTACGCCGAGCCAATTGGCTTTCAACATTGCAAGCCTTCGACACTAAAGCATCAAAACTGCTAGCTCCGGAATCAAGTTATTAGTGCACAATTGCACACATGCCTCTTCACTTAACTTTTTCGGGCATTGAAATCTCAAACTCCTCCACCTCGCGATGAAATCATTTGCAGACTCATTTGGCCTTTGGTGAGCATTAGCAAGATTCATGATGGAAACTTTGGCCTTTGAACTCACAAATTGGGCCAAAAACTCCTTTTGTAGATCATCCCAAGTGTGGATAGACTCTGGCTGAAGCTGCGTATACCATCTGAACGTCGATCCTCTTAATGATTGGACAAACTACCTTATTAATAGTTGATCGCTTAAAGCAGTTTCTCCACACGCTGAGTAAAAATGAGCAAGATGCTCATGAGGTGAACCGTGAATATCATCAAATTTATCAAAATTTGGTCTTTGATAGTTTGAAGGGAAAGGAATTGTATTATAATGCGTAGGGTAAGCCTTTTTATAGCCAATCACTGGCGGACTTTGTAAGATCTTAGAATCTCGAATTCCCTGAGCAATTAACTCCTTTATCTCTTGGGGAGAGATGGAAGAGCTACTTTCTTCTCGCCTTAGTGGCTCTTGCCTATTTTCATAATTTTGTCGTTGCACTTAAGCCATAAGGAGTTTGTGTTTGAGCATCCCTTTCCTCCAACTTTTTCTGCAACTCCTGAAGCTGCTCTTCGACTGTTGAGGCTCCAGTAACTAGCACTGACATGCTTTCAAATTTCTCTTTGGATCCATCATTTGATCTGATAGCGCTGACGACTGCCATCGGAAAGTCATCTTCATGAAACAAAGAATTTGAATCTCCATATAAGGGAGAGCTTTGTTTCCTTTCTTGTTTAGCCGGTGGACTCGGAGAATGAGCAGCTGCACCGGCGTATTACGTGTTCTTAGACATTGACCTTGTTATTCGCCTTTCATACCCCTTTATATAAATAGGGAGTGAGGTAGCTTTTTTCAACACCATTATACTCTTTCCCTTATCCTGGGCTTGAGAAGATGCTTCAGTATTCTTTTGAGGCTCCGTAGGTTTTAACACTTTGACCCTCAAAGCTTCGGCTTTTCGCTCTTTCATTTTCAAAGCTTCTTCTTCGACCTCCCCCTCCGAATAGGAAGTAACCATAACTTGCTTCGCAACCTTCCATAAAGTGGCGTTGGCTTGCTCCAATGCATGAGAGCAGGTTAGCTTACGAAGTGCCTCGGTTTTCGCACGTTGGGAGCCACATTTGCACCCCCTTCTCTTGGACTTGCTTGCCTTGTTGGCCATGGGTACAGATTGAAAGGGAGTCACAATCGTCCCAACATTCCTTCTTACAACTTGAATGATGGGTCCTCGAACAACTCCCTCTCCGGGCTTTGAGCCACTCGGACCGGCAACATTACGAGCACCCTTACGGAGTACAAGCCTGGTGTTGGCTAGTGGATTGTCAACTTTCTTGTCATCGAGCTTCATGGGCTTAGTTTTCCTGCCCACATGCCTTGCAAATCCTTTGAGCTTCATGCTTTCTTTGTTTGAGGCAGGTAATGGAGACCTTACCACTGAGTTAGTGACTTTACCATCTTCCGGAGCTGGCAGAGCCCCGAAGACGTTCTTGATTGGGATCTCCGCGGTGATGGAATCCCTACTAACCTCAAAACACACCTCGAATTAGACCTAGGCAAACGCGGGCCGGCCCGCCCGGCCCGTCCCGTCCCGCCCGCCCGCGAAATTAGACAGGCTTGAGTAGGGGAAAAAGCCCATGCGGGCCGCTAGGCCCGGCCCGCGCCCGCAGCGGGAACGGGATTGGGTAAGCCAATCTACCCATTGCGGGCTGCTATTTTTTTAATATATATTATTAAATATATATATTATTAATTTAAAAAAATAAAAACATATAAAAACAGTAATATATGTGTATATATATATATGTAATAAATAATATTATCATTCTTTTAAAAATAGGTATTTATTTAAAAAAAACAGTAGGTATTTCTTTTAAAAACATATAAAAACAGTAGGTATTTATTTTTTTAAAAAAACATTAGGCTTATGTAAATAATATGTATTCATTTTATATGTAACATATATATATATATATATATATATATATATATATATATATATATATATATATATATATATATATATATATATATATATATATATTAAAAATAGTAGGTAGTATATAAATAATATATGTAATATATATATTTATATATATTAAAATTGATTATAATAGGGTTAGTATAATCTTAATAAGAAAAATTAATTAGGTTTGTGGGTACCTGCGGGCTACCCGCGCCCGCATTTGCGGACGGGCTTGGACACGACTTCCAACCCGTTAAGCGGGCTAAGCCCGGCCCGCACCCGCAACAACGGGACAAAATCTTGAGTAAAGCCCGGCCCAAGCCCGGCCCGCGCCCGCGTTTGCCTGGGTCTACCTCGAATGATCGTCTTCCTCCCTTCCCCATGAAAGTGGTCGGCAGCTCGTCAAAGTTGACAGTCACGATTGGTGCCATTTTCATTGCAACTAAAACAAATGAGAAAATATTAGTATTTGTTATAATATTACTATATTGGGATGGATAAACAGTAGAAACCCTAGTTCCCGTGTAAACTCCTATATAAAGGGTCCATTGGAACCCCAATAAACACATCAATTCCTCCCCTCTTCTCTCTATCTCTCTTCTCTTATCTTCGATTTATCACATGTTATCAGCACGAATTGCTCCTAGATTGATAAAAGTTTACTTGTGCCTCTACGATTCAAATCTCACCAAAGATGAGTTTTCCATTCCTTTTATTTAAAATTATAAATCTACCTCTGACATGTTATCGGTGTTATTTGCTTTGATTACTTATTGTATTCACATCAATATAACACCAACTAAACCCTAAAAGAATGCTTTACAGGCGAGAGGAAGAGTGTTCACCGTTTCCATATAATTGATCGATATTATACACTCATATGTGTTTTTTTTTAATTGAATTTGATTAATCTTCGTCTCGAATCACAGAAGAGAGATAAGTTGTGCCTGATGGTCCCCTCGCTGCGGCGAGAAAGGAATAGGGCTCACCTTCTCTCATTCCGAGTCCAACAACCATGGACGCTATCGAGACGCTGTTGCAGTCCTCAATTTGAGCCACACGGGATCCACCGCACTAACCTTCAAACGCATCCACGGCTCGTACCCGCGATCGTCATCGCCGGCTCGCATCCATGGCACCTGACCTTTGGCGCTAGGGACACGTCGGAATACTCCGATCCGTCGCGATCCGCATCGCCGGACCACATCCATGGCCGACCTGCATAGCTATTCGGATTTCTCCGATCCGGCGCTCTCCGAAACTTCAGGTGGCGGTGCGGGATCCTCTGGAAATTAAAAACGAGGAAGAAGGTTTGGTTGAAAGTTTTTTATTAATCACAAAATCAGCCTAGATTCCTTTTGAAATCACAGATTGGCCCTATATTTTATATAATTACATAAAGTGGCCCTAAAACTTTCAGGGCTGTATATTTTGCCCCTGTGAAGTATTCACACATCCTGAAGATGATGTGTAACCCCCGAAGTGGTTGAATCAATCGAATTTGTAGTATCCTCTGAAGCGGATAAAGTAATCTCAATCCCTGGAGTGCGGAATCTCAATCCCCGAAGCGATTGGATAAATCGGCCGTATCCCCTGAAGTGGATGTTATTTTATTATATCCCTGAAGTGATAAACGGTCGAATTTCATCCCTGAAGTGATGAATTATTTATTTATTTATTTTGTTTATCTTATTTTTATGTTTTTTTGAATTATATATGAATTATCTTCTGAATTAGATAAAATTGTTAAATTTATATATCATCTCCAGAAGTAGATGAACGAGCGCATCTCCCGAAGTAGATGAATGAAATTTATCTCCTGTAGTAGATGGTTTCGATCTCCAACAGTCTCCAGAAGTAGACGAACATGTATTTGCAGATGTTCATTTTCTTGTCACCAGAAGTTGACAATATGCCAATTTGATTTTATTTATTTATGTTTTTATAGTTTTATCTATTATATCAACTATTTATTTATTTATTTATCATTATCTCTCAAAATAAATAAACTCATCCCCTGAAGAGGATGAACACATTATGCTCATAATTAAATCGTTCCTGCGGTAACGTCAATCATCTCCTGAAGAGTTGTATATGAAAAGAAAATTCATAAAATGTCTCTCTCTCATCAATACAAATTTGTCCCTGAAGTGACCATATTCATTTCCTGAAGTAAATGAATGATAAGAGATATATTGTATATCCTCATAAAGATTCACTACTAGAATTCTGTTATTTAACATCGGCTCATTAACATCAGTCAGAAAAACCTGTCATGCTAAACAGTTTTTTAACATCGGTTTTTAAATTTGTGATGTAAATAAAAGTATAGACATCGTCCCATTTATTTGACAGATGTTAAATATGTGTTTTAAAAAAATTTAGAAGGCGCGGATTGAAATATAAATTACGTGAAATCCCGCCCTTATCAAATTTAGAAGGAGTACTTAGTTTTTGCAAAGTAAAAAAAGCATATACTTGGAAAAAGTAATTAACATTTCCCACCTCGTTCCTCTTCCAAATCCCGACTCAGCTTCCCTTTCCTCTCAATCCAAACTCGCGGCCGCGGATTCCTTCCTGTTCACCACCAACCCCTTCCTCCGACACCTCCCCGCTGGAACCCTAACCTCCCTCTTCTCCTCGGAGATGTTGTCGGCCGCCTGTTGCTCTCTCTATCTGTCTCAAAATATAGCACCGAAGTCCCCACCGCAAAATCTCCATCATTGCACCTGTGCTTGTTGGCCTCGTCCGACACCTCGCCGTCGGCCTTCTCCTTCCTTCTCTGACTACTCAACTACTGCAGTGCCTCTGAGGTAACACATGTATCCTCTTTTCTCTCTACGATTTGAAAATTTTGGATTCTAGGGTTTAGTGTCCCAATTCTTGGGTTTAGGGTTTGAAACTTTTGGATTCAAACTCGAATTTGCTTAACCCTCTTGAAAATTTTGGATTTTAGGGTTTAGTGTCCCAATACTTGCCTGCAATAGTGCAATATTTGATGAATTTGTGTTTTCAGGCTGAAGGAAGACGATTATAGATCCATTTTCGGATCAGATTACAGTTTTTGTTTGCTGTGTAACCTATTCGGCATCAATATGTTTGTTAGATTCTCTTGGTGCTGCTTTTTTTTTTTACTTCTTTGAATGAATGTTATATGTTGATGTTTAGATTTTCAGCCAGACTTATCGATTCAATTAATCATGCTATTTGTTCAACATTTAACATTTGGATGAAATCAATCTCTTTATCTTGAATTCCAGGAAGAGTAATCATAGGCTTCTGATGGGTGTGGAAGAAAGTACGATTCCACAAGTGAAAGAACTTGGTTCAGATAAGAAACCTTAAAGTCCGGTTTTTTACGTTTGAATCCAAAATTTTGTTCTTGAAACATTATAAGTCCTTCCCTTTTTGCCTCTTTGCATTTCCCTTTATGCAATGACAACTGATCAGTCTCTACTAAATAATACAGATTCACATGCTTAAGCAGTTTGCTTAACCCACCATGTATTTTTGCATGATCTATTTCAGTTCAAACACCGTTCGTTTCCTATCTTTGTGCCAACTAATATGATTATATAATTCTTCTAAAAGTGTGTAGCGATTCACTACATGCTATGATGATTATCTGGCTCTCTGCTAGTTTGATATTGCGCTGACATAATATAAATGTGGGCTAAGTCACTCAAAATTAGCCTGGATGTTGTCCTTTTTCTGTTACCAGGTCAAATCTAGAATGATGGGGGATTCAACATACAACACAGTAGATTGCTTCATTAAGACATTAAAAAGTGAGGTACATCGCTTTTATACTTGCATGCTTACATGCTTAAGGTTTATTTTTTCGAAAGCTTGTGTTCTTACATGCCATTTATGTTATTCAAGGAGGTCTTCTGGATTTGCTTGAATTAAGTGGAACTTGGATTTGAGTGCTTTCATACAGTGAGCAGGTTGGAGCATCTTCTTTTTCAGGTAATTGTCCCTAACAAGGAAGCAAGTCGGAGTGTTGTTTCTGTCATTGATTCCATTTGTTGTGTTAGTTGAATTTCAATATCTATTAAGATGCTTCTTGAATTTCTGAATAACATGTCTTCAAATCTTTAAGGTTTGTGCACTGGATTTTTAGTTTCGACGCCTGCAAATTAGATGAGATCAGACAGACAACCAACTCAGTGTTTGTGTGTTTCAGGTGACTTCACTCTCCATTTCTGCTAGAAATGAATTTCACCTAATTCAGATTCTAACTTTTACAATACAAGTTAGAAGTAGAAGTTCTAGTTTAAACTTTCTTAAAGTAAAAAATTCGTTTAGTTTTTGGGATGTGTGGTTTTCCTTTTCAATTATGTTTCCATTGTTCATATTTCTCCAAAATTTCCTCCAAATAGCATCGAATGGATATATAAACTATAATATTTGGAAAGAGAATTTACATTAGCAAAGTTGTAATTTATTATGTATTTCCCATCATTTTTCTTTGGCCAAATTGCACTCAATAACCCCAATTTTAATTATATATGTTTTAGTCATTATAGAAAATAGTATGAACCTTCAATGTTGTAAAAATATTCCAAATATTATACTTTTTCTTTGATCTTAATAATAATAATACACCTTAATAATAATACGAACCAATCCAATTGGATTGGTTCGTATGTGTTGAACCTTAGATTGAAAGATACGAGATTGGATTAGTTCGTATGTGTTGAACCAAACGAGAGCAAGTTTACAAGCACCTTGAGTTCATTTGGTTGTACCTAACTATGGTTCCTATTTCTTGGGGTGTATTGGCTTGACAGATTTAAGCATCTTTTTCTAGATAATTTATTGAAGAATTAGATACTAATGGGATAATCATGTTAGTAACTGAAGAATGTATGTCTTACGTCATTGAACCCATATGAATTTGGCATTCATTGGATTATACTGTATTAATCTGTAAACACTTCATTATACATAGAAGATTAGTATTCCTTTTAAAGGCGCCATACCAAATCTGCAACTTCGAATGGATCAGATTACCAGTACAAGGAAATTGAGACAATGGAGAATGCTAATGGTTTCATTTCAATATTGCAGTTAGCATACTTCAGTAACAATGCCTGCTGGAGAGGCATTGGAGTTGCTACCTACATTTAAGCTTTCCGAGAATCTTCTGTTGATCAGGTTGATGTCAACTTATCTCCCAAGAGCATGCTTTTTTTTTTGTTTTTGATCTGTTTGTTGTTTGTATGGATCTAGCGGCAATCAAGTATTCATAACAGTTATTCAGTTGCTTATTATATATCATGAATTAGTTAGTAATTTCAAGTCACATAGACCTCATTATGGCCCAGTAGTTGCATTCCTGGATTGTTTAGTGACTTATATTGCTTTGATCGCATGACATCTCAAGTTTCTAGTGGATTCAGAGAAAAGATGCTACTGGAGTCCCACTTCAGTTGCTAATCAGGCTCATTGGTTGAGGGCACCAAGATGAAGGCTACACTATTGACTAGATCCTTACTTATTATTTGTACTTTCTCATTTCATTTATAGAATGACTTGGTACATGGATGAGGACTTGATTTTTCTCTTAGGAGGTGTGTGTAGGTTAGTGGCATTCTTTGTTCTTTTAGATTTTTCTTGTTTCACTTTGGCTTTGTTTTAATATGGTTTCACCTTGGATTTTTTTTTTTTTGTAAATACAACCTGCTTATGGTTTGACCTTGCCTTCTTTTTAATACAGCCAGCCTAATTTGAGTACATTGAAATCGGATTATGGGTTGAGTTTTAAAATAGCCTGGTGTGTTCAAAGTTCTTACTATTATTTAGGTTTTTCGACGATCATGAATTGCATTTGTGTGTTCTTGTAACTTTCGAGTGATTGATCTTTACATGCCTTCAATGTTCTTACGACTTCCCCATCTGCCATTTCTCTTCCAACTTGTCCAGTCAACCAGCCCTTACAAGTTATTTCAAGAAAGGATCAACAACAGTAAAGGAATCCAGGTTCGTAGTTTGAATTTCTCTCCATCAATTTCTCCATTTCACTCCATCAATTTATCTTGTAATTTGAATTTCTTTTCCTTTTGTTTTGTGTGTGATTTGATTATGGCAGGCATCATGTGTGCAGAACATATTGGACTATATAGTTCGTGCTCTGTTGGCCGACATGACATTCATATATGTGGAAATGGCAAGTTTTCTTTTCTTCTTCTTTGGAACTTTCAGAAGTGTAATTGAGGGGGTGATGTTTTTAAATTGAACTACGCTGCTCTCCACGGATCATGTCCTTGGTTTTGATTGTTTTGTTCTGCTGCAGGACACTTTTCACAATCCAAGCATGTTAGTAGTTTTGTTCTACCATGTGTTTGCTATGGTTTTAAATCCTTGCATCTTATCCTACTCTGTTTCTTTATTTGTTGAACATCTTCATTTCAGTTATGTTATAGAGGGACCTTTATTTGGTACATGATAGTTCCCCTTTGTATTCATTCCTTGTAGCATTCCCCTACTGTTCCTATTACTCAGAAGGTTTAATAAATGTCATTCTTAAGTTTCATTACTTGTGGTACTTTGATCTGGTGTATGTGTATATATAGACAAGATATTGGGTTTATGAACCAAATTTATATGGTTCATAAGCTAGCATGTCGGATATGTTCTCTTTGGTTGGTATTGTGGTCTGGTGTATGTGTGTATATATACAGGATATTGGGTTTATGAACCAAATTGCTTCGTTTCATAAGCTAGCACATCGGGTTTACGGGCAAAAGACATCGGTTTATTGTAACAAAAGACATCACTTTTACGAACTAAATACATTAGTTTTACGTACTAAAAACATCAGTCTTACAAACCAAACACATCAGCTTTACGTACAAAAATACCCAGTTTTACGAACTAAACACATCATTTTTATGTACTAAACACATCGTTTTTACGAACTAAACACACCAGTTTTACGAACTTAACACATCTGATTAATTAATAATTTAAGATGTCTTTACTATATATAAACAACGGCTTTAAAATTGAAAACGATTTCAATATATGTAATAACATCGGTTTTGTATTTATTCCATATAGCCAAATTTTGTGTGTAAAAATAACATTACAAATTATAGAGAGAAATTGAATGTACATATGTAGGATTTCTATACAAGTGATGTCTCTTTCATATTAAAACATCGTTTTTATAATTACAAACGATGTTATAAATAATATAGACATCGGGTTCTGGCCGATGTGAAAAACTTTTGACTTTTTACATCACCCACATAGACATCGATTTTTTTTTTGAAAGACATCGGCTATTACCCGATGTTAAATAAAAAATTTCTAGTAGTGATTATTTAAAATCATACCCAGGAGTGTATGAATTTTATTTTAAAGTTGCACAAATATCCAAAAGTGTAGAAATTAAAGTGAATGTATACAAGTTGTCTTCTCCCTGAAGTGAGTAATAATCGATCATACCATTTCTTGAAGAATATGGACAATGTTTATATGACAACTTACTATATATTTGAATTACAACTTATCATCTTTTGGAGTATATGATCGAAATATGCATAAATAGAGACTAATTGTCACTCGAAGTTGACAAATGAATCATTTTATAAATTAAATCATTTCTTGAAGAAAATGATAAATTGACAAGTTTTTCTCATGGCTCCACCTGAAGTGGACAAATACACTTTTATTTTATTTATTTATTTGTTTTTTTATTCATTGCTTTATATTGAATAAAATTATTATGATTTTACTTATTGTAATTCAATGATCAAAGTGTTTCCCGAAGAAACTACTTATCATGAGTGTCTAATGCGGAGTTTTGTTTGGCAAATGAACATTTGGGAGAAAGGTTTACCACAATCCCGCAGATTGTGAAGTTTTTCAACACCAACCTAAGAGCTTGAAGACTCTATTAGTGGATTTTTTTATTAAACTCCAGAAGAGTATATGATCCTAATTTTATCATTTGTATACCTAAAGAAGTACATGGAATTAATGTGGGTTTTATCATATTCAGAACTATTTTTTTTTTGGTTGATACAACCAATAAAAGTAACCACATAATACGACCCAGGTAAAAAGGCCATTTCCTGACTATCCTCTAAGCATTGCCTGAAGCATGCCCCTCCGGTAGAGGGTGTCAAAGAGGTTATGGTTAAGCGCTTGACCAAAGTTATTGTTGTGGCTTATAGCTAGGTCTGTTATACGGTTAATTCTAAATGTCTCAAAGAACATTATAAATGAATCATACCTGAAGTATGACATCAACGAAAGTTCTAACAATACCCATTCAGTGGCATCTAAAATTAAATAAATGGATCACCATATACAAAGTTCAATGGTTGAATATTATGGTTTATAAGTGTCAAACAAATTTGAAAACCCAAAGTTTTCTCAAACAATCATGAATGGAAAATCAGGATGAATACCATATAGCTCAAGAAGAGCATTGATCTTGTTACCTGAAGTAACAATGACACATATGTATGAATTGACATGGTATTGAACACCAATATCTCATATGACTAGCCAGAAGCAAGTCTTACATAATTGCGAATGTATATATATGGTCTATTTGACACTCATTTATCCCATTGAAACTTATCACTAACCAGAAGTTAGTTAATGATAAAATGTTTTTCTTTGTGGCATTCGGTCATTCATGTGAAACGATGATGGGCGGGATCATTGACATTCACATACACACCCACTAAAAGGGACCAGAAGGCCCTAGGACCCGAAGATCCTCTATAAGGGTGACCGAACATATATGGTCTGTCGATCATCTTGGCAAATCAACAACAAGACCATCTAAATTCAAAGTAAATGCAAAGTCTCTAATGTCTCTTGAATAGATTCAATGAGTCAGCTACGGAACACTATCATATAGACCAGTGTAATTCCAAGATTACAGATACCTCAACACTTTGGTCATATGAAACATAAGGTAGAGAATGTTATCAAAAACATTGTTGAGCATAAGGTAGCTCACGACGACCCAGAAGAGTCGTTGGTCAAATGGGCCCATGCAAGTTTGCATTTCGAATTTGACACAATATCATCTCCCTAATTATCTCAAGAAGAGAGCTTGTCATTCAAAGGTTTTGAATAAGAAACATATGTTCCGAAATGTACCTCCTCCAAATGAACTACAATGAGACCACAAAGAAGTTGGATGATACATGGGGTTTCAGTCCTTATTGATATCAAATACCTAGAGCTTTATAATGGTGATCAAATGCTCGGTATTTAGGGGGAGAGGAAATGAGACTAAATATTAAGAAAGAGATTGCACGGAAGCAACTTCTCTATCATTTCATATCCGCGGATAAATACAAGTGAACCAGAAGTTCAATAAATGAAATGATTATAAGGTTTACCAAAATATGTCATTGAAGGCATTTACTAAAGGCCAAGAAAGTGATAAAGTCACAGATACTAGCTCATTTGGAAGTTCCAAAAGTAACTCTAACTCAATGAATATCAGGTGGTTCTCAAGTACACCAGAAGTGTTGGAGATCACTAGGCTCTTGGTATACGATTCCCCAGAAGTGGAAAGAGTCTATGAGAATATGATGATCGTCAAATAAATAATGGATGTCGACATTGAAATGATAGTAAAGAGCTAGAAAAAAGGAAATTCATGCAAGAATAGGTTCTTTAAGCATGATGGCATTGGACATTTGGACCTATAGTTCCAACACCGAAAAGTGTAACATCATTTGGTTTTAAGTGGTTTTCATACAAAATAAAATATAAAGCCAACTTGATTGCACAAAAAGCCGACCTATCAAAGGTTATATGGAGAATGTATTCACCAGAAGTGAATATAATTTTGGATCTAAATGTAAATGACGGACGTGTTATTTGCATACGCATATAAATGAAAAAGATCGATTGAAAATGCCTGAAGCATTAATATCAAAGTCCCGTTACATGCAATTGGTTAAAGATCCTTATAAAAAGTACCTATAATTGTGAAAATGGTGACATTGCATTAGGTCTCGAAGTACCATACAATGTTGTACTCTTTTCCTTGATCTTGGTTTTTATCCCATTGGGTTTTTCCAAGTTAAGGTTTTTAACGAGGCAACTTAGACAACATTTAATACAACAGATCCCTCTGATCAACAATGAAAAGCACACTATGTCCTAAAGTACCTTATGCTTGTGCATTCAAAGTAGCTCAACACCAATACATGGAAGTCAAGCGCATCAAGTCAATCATGAAGAAATTCCAGGTCAAGGACAATGTTGAGATTCGACCATAAGTTCATAAAGACGGCGCTATCAAGAAGAATGAGAAGACTCCGAGAAGGATGTTGACTTCAGGGGGGGTATACACGCACTGCACTCTTTTTCCCTTCGATCAGGTTTTGTCCCACTGGGTTTTCCTGACAAGGTTTTTAACGAGGCAGATCACCAAAGCGTATCAAATGTCATATGTATTTGTTCTCTGGATCCTAGTTTTGTCCCATTGGGTTTTCTAGGCGAGATTTGTAATTTTGTAATATTTAGGGATGTTTATCCAAGGGGGAGCGTTATAATATTATTATATTGGGATGGATAAACACTAGAAACCCTAGTTCCCGTGTAAACTCCTATATAAATGGTCCATTGGAACCCCAATAAACACATCAATTCCTCCCCTCTTCTCTCTATCTCTCTTCTCTTATCTTCGATTTATCACAGTATCGAATAAAACTAGGAGATGAAACCAAAAAAGGGTCCCACTGGGCGTGCTAAAAATATATTGAACAAAAATGCGCAATAATTGTAAGACATATTTTATTTAATTTTAATATTTGAGTTCGGCCCCTTTTGATTATCCTCTTGATTCGAAGTCATATCAATACCAAGATTTGAGTGGTTTTTGTGATTTGGGCTTCACTCGAAATTTAGCGGGTTGCCTACGTATTTCTTGAAAGAGAATCAAGCCTCGCATAGTTCAGAGTATTTGAGTTTGTTTGCTTTAAAATCTTGAAGATTTTCATGCATCATTGGATCGTATTAAGATTCACCTTCTCGGAAGGTAGGGCTGTTATCGGAGCCGAACAGCTCGAGCTCGGCTCGTTCGAAACCGTAAAACAAGCCGAGCCTGAACAGTTTTTAAAGCTCGTGTCGAGTCCGAGCCGAGCTCGAGCCGAGCCCGAGCCGAGCCCAAAAGCTCGAATGTGAAAATTTCCCAAATTACCCCTAGGGTTGTATGATATATTGGCCACCCTCACTAGTCACTCCTTATGTGTTCTGCGTTCGTTCTCCCTCTCCCTAGTCCCTTCCATAGTTCAGATCTGTAGTTCAGTGCTTCCGCTCTTCCCCTTTCTCCCTCCTTTCGGCAGCGACAAGTTGCTGGCGTCCGGTAAGTTTGTACATCTCCCTCTTCCCCTTTCTCCCTTGTTTCGTACATCTTCCACGCCCTTGAGTTCGAGATCCGGCGGCGACAAGCGTCGAAGAAGGAGACGGATCTGAAGAAGGTGAAGAAGAGAAAGCCCTCCAGTTCAAGATCAAAAACCGACGAAGGCAAGCGTCGGAGAAGGGGTCGGATCTGAAGAAGGCGGAGAAGTTGAGAACCTCGCCCTCCAATTCGAGATCTGTTAGGGTTTCTTCCTGGCGTCGAGTCCCCAACTAGGTCGCTTGGATTCCGCTTCGAATTAAGAGTTGGTATTACATAGTGGTTAGATCTTGTTTCTGTATGGTTGGATGAATGTTGTTCGGTTGAAATTGTTATTCAGAATCATGTGTTTGTCTTCTTCTGTTTATCTTACTCCTGTTTTGGCTTCAACTTTGCATTAAAGACTATGTTTTCTGGTTTGTTCTAGGTTAAAAGCGTTAGATCTACATGTCTGAAACCATGTGTTTTGCTTCAATGTACTGTTTGCCTGAAATCCCGATTGCAAGCATCAATTTTGTATTAATCATGTGTTACAGATTGCCAAGTTATCCAAAATAATTTAGATTGAATGTTGTGTTAATTTGGTACTTAGTAATCAAAGTGCATTGTAGATTAGAATATAAGTGTTTAGGCTGTCATCTACGAACCGAGCTCGAACGAGCTTGAACGAGCCAAACTAACGAGCTTGAACGAGCTTAGGCTCGTTCGTTCGGCTTGTTCGAGCCTACACAAGCCGAGCTCGAGTTTGAGGTTGGGCTCGCGAGCCAAGCTTGAGCGCCAAAAAAAGCTCGAATAATTTTTGGGCTCGAGCTCGGCTCGTTTCCGATTCGAGTCAAGCTTGAACATGCCAAGCTCGGCTCGTTCGGCTCGAATATCACCCCTATCGGAAGGGTAGCCTTAAAATAAATCACACTATCATATGCATGAGATTCTCTCATGCATCACCCGAATCAATTGAGCACACATTCTCCAAAGGGTTTCTCAACTCAACGGCTATTACTTATACGGAAAATCATATGTATTTAATTTAAATTTAATTTTGACATCATTTTCATTTTTAGAAGTTAGCAACTATACCCGACATATTTTTTTAGATTTAATATCGGGTTACCTACGTAGCCGTTTTGACGACGTCAAGTCTTTACGTAGTTCTGCCTTTTTCTCTCTTATTTTTTTGTGATGGGTTTTGTGTGGGCTGGACTGATTTACAAGGCTAAGCATATGGGCCTTCAAAAATTTTCTTCCCAAAGAAAAGGAGACAGAGAAGAAAAATGTGTAACATTTTATAAAATTTTGTGATCAAACAGCCGGTCTTGGGACTAACCGAAAATTCCAGTCCCGAGCCCTACCTTGTAAGGCAAATAAGCTGTTTGGTCTGAGACACTAGCAAAATCACAACCCAACTATTTTCGACTATGTCTCGCCGCCTGGGACGAATTGGACATGTCAAACACACCCAAACCGACAAGACATGCACAAGGACGGTTGGTTGTTACAGGGTCCTTAAACAAAAAAACACTATATTGTGATGGTGACGATTGATAAATGTCCGGATACATCAGCTCCTAGCAGTACATTAAGGATGTTTGTAGTTTCTCTTTGGTTTGCAGAAATTGTCTCAGGTTGCCTCATCTCACACAAGAATCATAACAAATCTATGAAAAAAGATACAATGTGATGACAAAAATGAGAAGGTGAAACGTACAGTTCAACGTCATAAATCCATTTGATCCAAGTCTGGCACGCGTTGTGTGGTTTTCTGCTCTGCGTGCTCCACAACTGAAGCTTCTGTTGTCGTCAACAGCAACGAAACACTGCAACGAAAACCAGACAGATTCAATTATAAGGCGAAGTATGATGAAAATTGAACCAGTGTGAAACTGAGAAAGTTGACATGAGTTGTAGATCACCTGGCAGCATCTAATAATGCGGTTCTGACTACTTTGAGGGGATCAACTATTCCGGCTTTAACCATGTCGACATACTCTCCTGCATAAGAAGAAAACAAATAAACTTCTTGGAGCCTAGAGTTGCCTACTTTTTTGTTCAGATATCCATATGTACACATCCACCCAAAGGGAAAGAAAGAAATCTTTGAACCCCTTGAAGCTCGAGCCCCTGTGGGATTGACCAAGCCTCAAAAGCAGACTCAGATAGTCATGACAATCCAAAAAGAAAAAATTAGTTGAACACTTGACAGAAAAGAAGATGAGTACCAACTACCAAGAGCAAAAATTTTACTGGCGCCTTCCACAAAGACCTGAATATAGTCCTAGATACATTTCTTCATTCACTTAAAATCATATACCACTATACCAGGGTCCAGGATAAAATGTGGGGGAAGGAAGGTCAAATCAGGTATGGGTGTCAATTGAAGTTACATACCTTTAGTGGCATCATAACCCAGGTTTGGATCATTTTGTTCCAACAGTTTCCCAACAATCAGAGGAGCACTAGCACCAGCATTTGAAACAATTGTAGATATAGGGGCCTACATTAATTAAATAGAAAGTCAGGAAACATAATTTTATTTTTATTCATGTTGTAAGACAAAGGTGTCTTGAACAAAAAAAAAATGGAACCTTGAGAGCATTCTCAATAATTTCAACTCCTCTTTTCTGGTCTTCATTTGAAGTTTGGACGGTCCTCAGAGCTTTTGAAGCATAGAGAAGAGCAACTCCTCCACCTGGTACTATACCTTCCTCCACAGCTGCCCTTGTTGCATTTACAGCATCTGTAACTCTATCTTTCCTCTCACTGACTTCTGCTTCACTAGCTCCCCCAACCTGTATAGAAAGGAAAACCGATTTAAAAAGTGAATTTAAATCGATGAAAAAAATGGTAAAAGGAGGGCAAGCAAGAATAAGACCTTAAAAACAGCAACCCCGCCAGTTAGCTTTGACAAGCGCTCCTGTGCTTTCTCCTTATCAAAGGTTGAAGTACTATTCTCCATCGCAGTCCTCAACTGCAAATGAAGATGGCATGTTGTCATAATACCAACATCATCACTGTTTAAAATGTTGTGCATTACTACCAGAATCAGGTCTTACAATAACTATTACTGCCACTTGAATTTTATGAATCAGATTATATCCAATGCCGTCCAAAGAAGAAAAAACTAACTAGCTGGGAATCTAGGATCATAAAAAAAATAGCAAACATACCTCCTCACATCTTTCCCCTATCAGCTTCTTATCCCCGCCTCCATTTAGAACAATTGTGTCATCCACTGAGATAGTAACCTGCATCACTGAGAAAGTCAGAATAAGAAAAGAAGCTCAAACAAAGAGCGATCAGCAGACTAAGCTCGAACCTTTTTTGCAGAACCAAGCATCTCAAGTTGAACATTGTCTAAAGTTGTACCACGCTCATCAGAGATAACCTGGGATAACAATACCAAATGATGACATAGATCTTGTGATGAAGATTTTACCAGATATTAGGTTACAGTATTACTTCACCTCTCCTCCCGTGAAAATTGCAAGATCATCCAAATTAGCCTTTCTGCTATCACCAAAACCAGGGGCTTTTATGGCACAAACCTGTAAATTAACCAATGAGAAATTTGTAATATTCTACCAGACAACCAAAAAGGAATTTATGGTGTGGTCCACAAACCTAAGTGAAAAGGAGGACGGGCTTAGGAGTGCATTTTAATTACTTTTTGGACAAAATTTCTTTCACATAATAAAGGTAAAAATGACAAAAGCTCTCACACTTTCTAAAATAACATCTGCAGTACAGTCTACAACTACAAGAACCAGTACAAGATAAATGAATGCAAGGACAAAACAGAAACAAATACCTTAAGACCAGCCCGATGCTTGTTCAGAATGAGAAGAGTTAACAACTCACTCTCAATATCTTCGGCCACAATTAGCAAAGGCCTGTTTGTCTGTAATGGAAACATAAAATCAAGTAAATAACAGAATATGGAGGTGTAACAAAACGAAGGCTGATTAGTACCTTCACAGCCATCTCCAATACTCTCACTAATGATTCCACGCTTGATACTTTCTTTTCATGGATGAGGACTAAAGGATTTTCTAGTTCCTGACAAGATGAATGGATTCATAGAATTAAAGACCAACAGCACAGCTAATTATCCCAACAAACCAACAGATGACTACTTAGGAAAACCAAATAAAGTTAATAGTGTACAAATGACAACAGTTGTCTTAGTGGACATTTTATATCTACACTTACGCATTTCTTTGTTTTCTCATCAGTGACAAAATAAGGAGATATGAAACCCCTGGCCAACTTCATGCCTTCAACAACTTCCAACTCATTATCAAGAGTATTTCCATCCTGAAATTTTTTAATATCAAGATGCAAGAGAATGCATCAATTTCTACAGTAATTCTTCATACAAGGACAAATTTTAAATTCAATGTGGTCAAGGTTTTCTTACAGAAACAGTGATAACTCCTTCCTTCCCAACTTTCTCCATCGCTCTTGCAATAAGCTCGCCAATTTCATATTCTCCATTAGCAGAGATGGTTGCAACCTGTTGGAATGATACAGCAGTTGTTTAAAAGAAGGTGAGTAGAATAGACAGCCACAGAATAATAAGCTTGGCAGCGACAGATGCTGCCCAAACACTAGTGCAAACACCTACCTATCTATATTCTAAGAGTAATAATCATATTAAGTTCTTCAATAATATTTCAAGCAAAACACTAAAATCACTCAATTCCTATTTTTCACACATTTCCCTCTATTCTAACCCAAAAGACTAAGGTAATCGCCCAACACCCCAGTTCAATTCAGCAAGCAATCAGATATCAGGTTCTCAGTTCCTTCATTATAAAGGCAATTTTTATCCCTTCATTTCACACAAAAAAGAGAGGGTTAACCCCAACAATTAACGCAACGTATCAAATAAAGTATATAGAAGAAGGCAGAACCTGCGCAATTTCATCTGATGTGCTTATCATCACTGCCCTGCTTTTCAAGTCTGATACAACAGCATTGACAGCCATGTTGATCCCACTCCGTAAATCCATAGCATTCACACCTGTAGCTATGGATTTGCAGCCTTCCATTAATATCGCCTGGGTCAGCACGGTTGCACAAGTTGTGCCTGAAAAAGTAAGGATGAGATCCTTAGCTCACTCCTTAAATGTAATTATCTATTATCGAACACATAAGATACAACATAGTAGCACTAACATGAAGAAATTGATATCACATACCATGACGGCATGACACGATGGAATGTAACACTTTTCAAGGATTATTAAGTCTCAAGTCCTATCAGAATGACCAACGGTGATAGAAGACTTCCAATAATAAAAAGATGATATTATTTATTTTAGTACAATGTCATGACCAGATAATGACTAATTTCAGTTCTTGCAGGTATATAATTTAAAAGATATGCATAAATGGAAAATGTGTAAGTACCATCTCCTGCAGCAGTATTTGTCGCCTTTGCAACCTGCTTTACAAGTTCTGCACCAACATTCTTGGCCCTATCGTTGAACTTGATGCTCTTGGCAACTGTAACACCATCTTTTGTAACTTTTGGGCCCTTATGACTTCTTTCAATAAGTACAACACGGCCCTATTTCAATCATACAAACGTGGGTTGGATTAGAAAATGTTGAAAATTGACGCCCCAACCCCCCAACCCACCCAAAAAAAATCCAGGCAAGGATCGACTCTATTTCTACTAATACATTGCGATCAAGATATTTTCAGCACAAACTTGGAAAGATGAAACAGATCCGACAAGAAACAGAGGGCATCTCAAAGTTAATATTTTACCTCAGTAGGCTGAACCCAAACTTTGTTGGCTAAAGCAAGTTGAAGAAATGAAAACCAACCTACCAGTATGTTCATTCAATTGAAAAAGAGAAAAAAAAAACAAAAAAACAATTGTGATAAAGAACCAGAGATTTATACCTTCGGCCCCATGGTGACTTTCACAGCATCAGCAAGCTCATTTACACCTTGTAACATAGCTGCTCGAGCTCCAACCCCAAAATTTATATCTTTTGCAACATAACTTCGGTTGCTAATGATGCTACCATGTCTCTGGGCAGAATTAGTACCAGCATTTGAATAAGATTGAGTAACCCAGGAGTTGAATAACTCGCATTGATAATTAGGTCAAAATGACAAAGAACTGGAAATGGAGGCTAACAACTAAATGACTTTCACATTCTGAACAGCCAGAGACTATCAAGAAAATCAACTACCAGTTCTTAGTCAATCAACTACAAAAAAAAAAACACAACACAACACTTTATCCAGACGGAATTTAACCCCTTTTCTTTATGTCCTGTGCAATATTTTGCTCAAGATCAAATCTGACCTGCAACCATAGAAACTGGGATCCATTTAACTGCTCACATCCGATTAATAACTCTCACAACTTGTTGAGCACACGAGCAGCAATCTATACAGATTCAGTCTCTTATTGCTTTCCAGCACTAATTTAATAACAAATCAACAAAGTGAAGGATTGACGTGAATTTTCCGAGCCCTCCTCGGTTGCTAGCTTAATTAGGGAACATCTACATAGACAACCCTAATCCTCCAAAAATGCCTCAGTGCATCACCATCTCTCACTCAAACCCATCCATCCAATACAATAAAGGGCAATGAAAACCAAAGAAAAAATGTGTTCCTATAAAGAATCAAATTGGACTGCCATTTTCAACGGGATTATATATATAATCATATACCCAGTAAATCAGGGCCAAAGAATCGAAATTTGGAGGTGAAAAGGACAAATGATTACCGATAGACTCGAACGAGAGGACCTGTAAGGAGAAAATCAATATAAGCTCTCTGTATGTCGGATTGAAAGAACGAGGACGAGATATGGAACGGAAGTACAGACCTGATCAATGAAGAGGCAAAACGATACATAGCGAATGAGAGAAGATGACAAAGCAACTAGGGTTTTGTAGCAGATTGGGTGACTGTGGTTGAATCTTGCCGAGGTTTAACGAGGGTTCTTATTTCTACCCACTGGAGAAAGGTTTAACGAGGGCTCAGTGAGTTTACGCCTCCGTTCGGATGTTTCCAGAGACTACGCTTTTCCCTTTCTTTTATTATTGAAAAAATAAGGATTTGTTTGCTTACCCTTTTTTTTTTTTCAACGGTAGGGAAACATCGGTCGACTTTGATAAGATGAAGTTCAACCCTAATTATTCGGAAGGAAGATGTTACAAGTAGTGTTAGCCTTAGCTATAAAATCAGCAGTACAAATCAATTCTCTATAGCAGTGTAACGCTAATATAACTGAAGCTCCTTCTGAGTTTCTGGATTTCTTCAATCGTTCTGAGGACCTCCCACAAGCGGACGATTTTTTCGTTGATGGCGGATGTCACCCCAAGATTGTCACCTTCGACAATGAGGTTTTAAATCCCTTTCTTGATTGTCGCCTTTATTCTACTACATAAAGTTGTAACTTATGTTTGCAACATTGATCCCTTTGAAGTCTGATGCTGAAAAATAATTTATTATCCGACAATCACTATCCCTAATTAGTCCTCCGACCTTGCAAGCGGCAGAGGGTTTGTCAGAGCCATTTACATTTAGGTTGTAGATGCCTCTAGGAGGTTTCTTCCATTTGGTTGATTTTGGCTTCCTTTTAATTTGTTTTTTATGTGTTTCCTGAGTCTGGTTCCAATTGTGTATGACCGCATTGGTTGTGTTTACTAGTTCTACTAGAAATATGTGTCCTCGTTTATTGAAAATTATATGATTTCTCATTTCCCATACCCCATGCCAATTAAAGCAAAGATCATCAAAGTGTGATTTTTTGCCCTCATGTTTAATAATTTTTCAAAAAAAAAATCAATTGGGGTCAGAAACAAAATTGGTTGCCCGTTCTTGTTGTGTATATTGTGCTATTATAGATCTAATTATTGGGCAATCAAAGAAAAGGTGAGATGAATCCTCTTTTTCCTAGCTACAAATGCAACATTGAAAGAGAACTCTGTAGAAATATCTATTTAATCTTATTTTTGTGGGCAGGGTATCTACTGCTACTTTCCAGACAAACTTCTTTATCATGGGCGGGATATGTAGCTTCCATATCCAATTAAAATTTACATCATCCTGAAAGTTTTGTTTATATATGTTGACTTTGTTGTGAAGAAACTAATTTGTCATCAGTGTCCCACTCAGGGATTTCAATTGTCAATATCTTTTGAGTTATATGTTGCGTAAAAATTGTTGCATCAACCTTTCATACCAGTTTCTTTGGGAGTCTTTGAGATCTGCTACATATAAGTAGGGATCGTGGTTATCTTGGTAACAAAGTAGAGAGTTCCAAACATGGATTTGTCATTGCTAATAATCCAAAAAAGGTCTTTTTGGAAAAGGTCGTCTCTTAAGTTGAGAAGCCTTCCAAATTGTCATGATGTATTGTTTTTAGATTTTTCCAAGAATGAGTTCGTGTGGAGGTACTTCTCTCTAATCGTTCTAGCCAAAACATTATCGATCGTGATTGGTATAAATTTTCCAAAGTAACTTAATTTGTAAACTTACGTTCATGTCTTCGGCTCACCTGAATTGTGGACCACCCGAATTTGTTGGAGTGCAGAGTTTGTCTCGGCTAATCAGCGAAGAGTATCTTTCTTATTGAAGTTTTTTCTAGAAAAAGTTTTAATTTATGTTATCTATTTGTTGGAGTATTCCTTTCGGAAGAAGAAAGGATCGCATCAGATGGTTTGTTTTGGAGTTCAAGTTGGCTTTGATGAGGATTGTCCTTCCCGCTTGGGAGAGTGATGATGATTTCCATTTCGAGAGCTATTTTTTCAAGTTATTCAGGGCGTCTTCGAATACATTGTTCGTAAATCTACCATTAATTATGGGGCTACCAAGATACTTTTCCATTGCTCTTGATATCGGGATGTTCATTTGTTGTGTCAGTGAGTGCGCATTAGCTTGGATCATGTTGCCAGATACCTGAAGTGAACTTTTGTGGTAGTTAATTGTCAATCTAGATAGATTCGAGAAGTTGTACGTTTAGTATATTTTGGATCGCATGCATGCTTTCAAACGAAGCCATAGCAAAGATAATAGTATCATCAAATGTTAGGAATGGAAATATTATTATGCATTATAATATATACTATAATTATAATTATAATACAATATGTGCATTGCAAATTATAATTAACGGTCATGCAAACAGATCCTAAATTATCGAAAACCAAAACTATCTCAATTTAAAGAGGAATGTAAATATAAATATTCCTTCCCACGAAGAGACCTCTCGGGGAAGCCTAAAGCTTAATTTCAATGGATCGTCACTAGACTTGTCAATCAGATCATTCGGGTTGGGTTCAGGTTGGGTTCGAGCCCGGTCATTGTAGGTTTCGGGTAAAATGGGTCTCAGATAGATCTGGGTTAACTCGAGCCCGAGTATGACCTGGTTTCATGTCAAATCGGGTCAGTTTCGGATTTGTCGATTTTTTAACAAAAAAAAATCATATTTTGATGACTTTGCAATAATTTCAAAATGATAAAATCAAAGATGTGGTTGGTAAGTCGTCAATAAGAGAAAGAACTCATTAAAAGAAATGGAACCCATCACCCTAAAAAACTACGCGCTATCACACGTGCCCCCAACCTTTAACCCTAAAGCAAATCTTGAAAGAAAACCTAGCAAGATTAGTAGACAAAATCGCCCTATCTCTCTTCAAACAAAGCCATTTTGGTACTGGATCTTGTAATGGTTCGAGTTATACAACCTGGGTTATGCTTCGAAGGAATGGATACCTTCGTGCGGACCTTCGTGCGGATCTTGCAATCCAAGTACGAATCGGATATTTAAAACAAAGGATTAGTGGAAAAGTAGGGATTTCGCACCATAAAAATGCGTTAAGTCCATTGGGGACCCGGTCTTAACACACTTGTGCCTGTCCTAAATTCTAAGTCGCAGAAAAACATTTGAAGTCTAAAAGCAAGCAAATCATCATAAAACAATACAAGGGTGCCACGGTAGAGCCTTTGTCACATCCATTCCTTCGAAACCCTCATAACATCAGTCTCTCTACATGCGGCCATAGCAAAACCCTCGTCACTTCAGTACGAATCAATCAATAATCAAAAGCATGCATAATACCTAAAAAAAGAAGGGGAAATGAATCAAGTTGAGCCATGCATACGGGTCCTGGAGACCTCGCTGAGGCCAAATAATATGTGTTAATCCTACCTAATAAAGATGTTTATAATACAGTACTGAAATCTATAAATATTCAAGTATACTGGCAATTTATATAGATGCATAAAGTACTGCAAAAGGGTACCCGCAAAGAATATCAAATCTCATATCTCTCTCCTACCTCTTCACCCATTCTCGTTAGTGCAGACGTCGGCCGCACTTATAGCTATATAGCATTTCTCATTATATCATATATAATTTCATGTCTCATTCTCATATCATTTCTCAAGCCATATTCTCATGTCATATCAAGTTCCCATGCTCAATTCTTATGTTCTCAATTTCTTTCTCATGACCAGACCAGACGACTCAATGAGAAACGAACCCGATGAGACTGAGTCGTCCTATGACCATAGCAAAAGACTCTATGACTCACAAGTTAACGGTTTTTCTATCAATCACATAGAGAATCCACGTGCTCAAACATTTGTGCAAGCCCTAAACATGCTACTAAATAATCATGCTTGATGCAAATGTAATACCTAGCATACTACATGAAAATAGACATGAGAATCCAACTTGAGTAAGCCCCGAATAAACTTACCTGGAGGTGCAGAACAACAAGGTAAAGTAGCAAGATAAGGCATTAGTCAACATGTCAGAGATCACCTAGCAGGCATTATAAACATATAAGGCTATATCCAAAACACACAAGCACACATAGATAACCTCACTTAAGTTCACATAATTAAAGGATTCATCATCGCATCTTATCCATATCATCATCATCATCTCAACTTATCTCATAGATCATCGCATCATCTCATATATTATCTCATACGTCATCTCATATATCATGTCCACATCTCACATCATCATAGCATTTCATATCTTATTGCACATATAGCACATCATGCCCCATATTCACCAACTTTAAGAGGTCCACATAAATCATGCTTTGCAATATGTATTCATAACATACATCATACTTCAGTATTCCAATATCCAAAATGCTTGCACTCATATCACACAGTATAACATAATCCTCATACTCAACACATCATTCTTTAATCATATTCATAATCAATTCATATATACATCATGCTTTCATATCTATCAAGTTAAGATCTCACATAAGTCATGCTTCAATATATATTCATAACATAACATCTCACAGCATGCTTCACATAACTTGCACACATTCAAATCATCAAGCCATTCAACAAGTTAGCCCAATTAAGAAATCCCCAAGTTTCCAAAACTCTTTAAAGTCTCAAGTTAGGTAAATCTCGTTTCCAAAGTAACCTTTCAAACATGCTTGTCCAAAACCCTTCCATCAATTCATAAGTTCAAATAGACAAACAACTTCCGGCCTTCGAAAGCGTTTTTTGATATCCCTTTTTGAAACTAAGTTCTCGTAACAAATTATGCATTTCAAAATCTCAAAAATCACATAAAACACATAGGTCAAATGTATAACATTTACGCAAAAATCATCATTTAAAGCATATAAGTAAACCATATATAGTATAAAACCCACCCAAATTGGGGCAAGAGAATAGACCAAACTGGCCAAAGGGGAGTTTCGCCGCGGTGAAACTATTTAGAGAGCTCCATGTGAGCTGGCTTTCATCGCGGTGAAACCTAGTTTCGTCGTGGCAAAGCTCATCCTCCAAGTTCCAAACCCAGATCATACTCGTCGCGACGAGACTCGTCCCAGGGCTCTTAAGTGACCCGCGACAACCAAGGTCGCACCCGCATCTTTCGCCAAGGCAAAACACAGGTTTTGCCATGGCGAAAGGCCACTCTGCACAACTCGTCTGTGTTCTGGTTCGCCGTGGCGAGATCATGTTCGCCACGGTGAAACTTGCAACTGGGCTCGGTTTGAGCTTCGTTGGAGCCTCCATTGTTAGACTTAGCTTCTCTTATCCTTACCAAACTCTATCCCGGCCTCAAAGAACATGGTAGCATCAAAACTTCATCAAAGAATCAAGGGAAAGGAAGGGTAGCTCACCCAAGGTCTTCACTTCGTCGGAAAATGCTCGGGATGGCTCGTTTGGGCTTGTCGGAACTAGATCGTGGTCGGAGATGGTCTAGGAAGCATGTTAGGGGGTTAAAGCTTGACATTTACATATTTAGGAGGTGAAAGGAGTGAAGGAGAACCCTTTCTAACTTAAACAAAGAAAAACAGAGGGAGAAGGAATGAAGGTGGGTCTGCGGCTAGGTCTGGTTCTCCTGGGTGGCTCCGGCTACTTGTGGATGTCAAGGGACGCGGTGAAGCTGCTGCTGTTGAGGGAGGAAGAGCAAGGGTTTAGATTGGCTTGCTTGAACACAAAACAATGAGGGAGTGAGCTAGGGAGCTCTCGGCTCTAATGGGGGAGGAGGAGGAAGAAGAAGGTGGTGGCTTGGAGCTGTGTGTGAGATCATGAGATTGATTGTAATGTCCTCCTTGAGGGTTTCCATTCATTGATATAACATATATATATAGGTTACAAAGGTATTGGGCCTTAACGGGCTTTTAGCCCACTATACAATATGAGACCTATGTAATCTATCAAACCCCCGCAGTCGAAACGGGAGGAGTCCGTACAGTGAGACTGGAACGAAAATCAATGAACAACTGTCTAGGTAAACCCTGGTGAATATATCAGGGTACTGATAGGAGGACGGGACATGTAGAACGCGGACATGTCCAATGGCAACCTTGTCCCTGACGAAGTGGAGATCAAGCTCAATGTGCTTCGTGAGTTGATGCTGGACTGGGTTGCTAGCCAGGTAGACGGCGGAGACGTTATCAGTGTAGGCCAGAGTGGCCTTCTGCAAGGGGCAACGTAGCTCAAGCAGGAGATTGCGGAGCCAAGAGTACTTGGAGACAACGTTGGCAACACCCCTGTATTCGGCTTCAGCGCTGGAGCGAGACACGACGGACTGACGCTTTGCTGACCAGGACACAAGAGTGTCATTGAGGAAGACACAGTAACCAGACGTGGAGCGACGTGTGTCCGGACAACCACCCCAATCCGCATCAGTGTAAGCCACAAGATCAAGCTTAGAGGAAGGAGTGATGGTGGTGCCGAGCTCGAGGGTGCCGCTGATGTACCGAATGATCCGCTTCAAAGCCTGAAAGTGAGGTTCCCTAGGGGCATGCATGAACAAGCAGATCTGCTGAACGACGTAACTGATATCAGGCCTGGTGAAAGTGAGATACTGAAGAGCACCAGCGAGGCTCCTATACAACGTCGGATCGTCAACCAAAGGACCAGAATGAGCACTGAGCTTGTTGGATGTATCGACTGGGGTGGCGACGGGATTACAATTGACCATTTTAGCCCGAGCAACAATCTCAGCAGCATACTTACTCTGTGAGAGAAAGAGACCAGACGCATGTCGCTGAACAGCAACTCCCAAGAAGTAAAACAGCGGACCCAGATCAGACATGGCGAATTCTGCACTCAACCGCGAGATTATGGACGTTCGAAGAGCATCAGAAGAGGCGGTGAGAATGATGTCGTCGACATAGAGCATCAGAAGAGGCAAAACGCTGGAACCATGCCCGTGGAGCCTGTTTCAGACCATACAGAGAGCGCTTGAGGAGACAGACATGCTTTGGACGCTCAGCATCAGCAAACCCCGGTGGCTGAAACATGTAAACCGTCTCATTCAGATGACCATGCAGAAAGGCGTTCTTGACATCCAGCTGATGGATGGCCCAGTTGCGCGACAGAGCCAGACTCAGGACCACTCGGATAGTGGCAGGCTTAACCACAGGGCTGAAGGTCTCATCACAATCAATACCTGCCTGCTGAGATCTACCGTTCACCACCAGACGGGCCTTGTAGCGCTCCAATGTCCCATCAGAGCGGAACTTGTGACGGAAGAGCCACATACAGCGAATGACGTTCACCTCAGGAGGGCGAGGAACAAGAACCCAAGTACCATTCTTCGTAAGGGCCCTGTATTCGTCGAGCATAGCCGCCTGCCAATTCGGGTCGAGGAGGGCTGTTTTGTGGGAGGTGGGAAAGGGGGAGAGGGAGGTCTGGGTGGAGGCAGAGGGTGAATGGGAGTCGGGAAGGACGGGGGCTGCGGGTGCAGATGCGGCGGGCGCAGCATTGCTTGCGGCGGGCGCAGCATGGGCTACGGCGGGCGCCGCCAGGGGGGTGAGAGGCGGTGGGCGCTGCATGTTGAATGGTGGCGGGCGCAGCATGGGTTGCGGCGGGCGCAGCAAAGCCTGCGGCGGCCGCCGCCAGGGACGGGTTTGTTGCTGCGGGCGATGCAAATTGGGTTGCGGCGGGCGCAGCATGCCATGCTGCGGCCGCCGCGCGTAGGGGAGGCGCTGGTGTTTGTTGAGGGGATGGGAGGTGGATAGCGGGGTGATGGTCGGTGGTAATGGAGATGATCTGTCGGGGTCTGAAGACACCGGAGACGCTGCGGGTGTGTGGTCTGGTGGTAGATGGTGGTGGGGGAGGTGGGGGAGGGGGAGGCGCAGGAGCACCGGGAGGGCTCTGGGGAAGAATGAAGTGAGGAAATGGTGACTCAGACTCTGTGGACGACACAGGGGGTGTGGGAGACGCGAAGGGAAATCGCGACTCATCAAAGGTGACATGACGAGAGAGAATGATCATGTGCGTCTTGATATCGAGGCAAATGTAACCGCGATGATCAGACGGGTAGCCAAGAAAGACACAAGGGGTGGAGCGTGGGTGAAGCTTGTGGGGGGCAGTGGATGACTGATTAGGGAAGCACAAGCAACCAAAGGTACGAAGGTGATCATATATAGGCATAGTGCAATACAGTGCCTGAAACGGTGAGCGATGGTTGAGGGTGGTAGAAGGGAGTATGTTGAGGAGGTAGCATGTGGTGGCCAAGGCATAAGGCCAATAAAGGAGGGGAATGGATGCGTGGAAAAGAAGAGTGCGCATCATATTGGTAATGGTTCGGATGATTCGTTCGGCTTTGCCATTTTGTTGACAGGTGTAGGGGCAGGACAAGCGATAGGAGATCCCATTGGTATTAAAGAAAGTGTGAAAATCTTTGTTGTCAAATTCGCGGCCATTGTCGCATTGGAAACACTTGACAGAGGTGTGAAATTGTGTTTTGATGTAAGCGTGGAATTTGGAAAAGATAGGGAACACTTGAGATTTAAAGTGCAAAGGGAAAACCCATAAGAAGTGTGTATAATCATCCAGAAACAAAAGGTAGTACTTATGACCCTCCTTGCTAGGCACAGGAGATGTCCAAATATCACTATGAATAATATCAAAAGGTGCGAATGTAGTGTTTAAAGATCGCTGAAAAGGAAGTTTGGCATGCTTGCCTAACTGACAAGACGAACATAAACTAGAGCGATGCTCTTTATTACATTGGACAAGACTCTTAGAACAAAGTAAATCTAAAACTGCAGGCCTGGGATGACCAAGGCGAGCATGCCAAAGACTGGATGATGATGCCGAGAGGGCGACTGGACTTGACGGGTTGGATGGTGTGAGCGACGACACAGGATAGAGCTCCCCGGTGCTATTACATCTCAGGCGAGTAACCCCCGTAGTAAGATCCTTCACAGAGAAACCAAACGGATCAAACACAAGAGAAACATTATTGTCAGTGGTGAACCGACGGACAGAGATAAGGTTTTTGACAAGTTTGGGGGCAACAAGGACATTGTTGAGGTGCAAAGGGTTGGTAGGGGTTGGTAGTGTGGTGTGGCCAATGCCCGAAGTAGCAAGGCGACCACCGTTGCCGACGATAATAGAATGAGCAGGACCCTTAAAAGAAAGAGATGAGAGAGTACCTGAGGAGTTCGTCATATGAGAGGTAGCACCAGTGTCCATGTACCAAGCGCCGTCAGGGGGTGTCAGCTGCATGGAAGAGAAGGCGTTGTGCACATCAGTCGGGTATGCCTGATCAGACGACGGACGAGGAGCAGGACCCAACAAGCCTTGCTGACGGTTGGGATATGGGGCAGGTCCCGAAACGACGCACCGGGGTAGCCATAGGGCATCCAAGGAGGGTAGCCAGGGTTGGGGTACCAATAGGGGTGGCGGGGATCGTAGTGCTGCGGGCGGCCATTACTGCGGCCGCCGCGGCCTCTACCGCGGCCGCGCCCGCCGCTGCGGCCGTCGCCTCTTGGTCCCTGCTGATCGGTGCCGCGGCCAGGCTGGAGGGCAAGTTGCTCGATGATGTCACTGGATGAGACCAACGCCGTCTTGTCTTTGGCGGCGTCGGTTGTCTGACGGTGAAGGCGAGTCTCCTCCAGGATCAGTTGGGACCGGGTCTTTTCGAACGTAGGGAGAGGTTCCGTCTGCTGTATATGAGTAGCAGCAGCATTGTATTCAGAAGGGAGGCCCGAGAGTACCTGGAGGACGAGACGTGTGGCGCTGGGTTTGGAGTCAACGGCGTCGAGCTGATCAGCCAAGGTCTTGATGTGCTGACAGTAGGCAGATATCGACGGGAAAGAAGAAAGTTTGCAACTTGAGAATTCGTGCTCAAGATAGACAGCACGGGTGGACTTGTTGTCTTGAAAGATATCCTGAAGTTTCTTCCAAGCATTCAAGGCGGAGTCTTTGGGGTCGAGGATGGTGGTCAATAGATCTTTTGAGATGGTGTTGAAGATCCATTGAAGGACAATGGTGTCAAGTTGAGCGAAGAGATTGTCGTCTTCGCTTTCAGGGCGTTTGGCGGAGGAGTCAATGTGGTGGAGGACTTTATGAGCCTTAACATGGGTCGTGAAGAGGTGCGACCACATGGTGTAGGTACTAAATTCATGATCAAGAATGATAGGGATGCAGTTTTTGATGTTGGAGATGGTTAGGGCGGAATGAAAGGGTGATTTGGTGGCGGTGGTTTCGACAGACATGGTGGCGGGAAGGATAGAGAAAGAGGGGAGGGATGGTGCGGCGGCAAGGGGACGGGGAGGCCGACGGCGGGAGGGCGGCGGCGAGGAGCGGCGAGGAGAGAGAAGGAGGTGGCGGGTTGAGTGGGGGCGAGGAGAGAGAGAGGTGGCGGCGAGGAGAGAGAAAGAGGAGGCGGCTAAGGCTAGGGTTAGAGAAAAAGAAATTTAGGGTCTTTGGATCTTAGGTTGTGATACCATGTGAGATCATGAGATTGATTGTAATGTCCTCCTTGAGGGTTTCCATTCATTGATATAACATATATATAGGTTACAAAGGTATTGGGCCTTAACGGGCTTTTAGCCCACTATACAATATGAGACCTATGTAATCTATCACTGTGGAGGAGCTGTTGTGGTGGTGTCTCGGTGGTGAAACGAAGGTGGTGGTGGTGGTCTTTCACAACACAAGAAAGGAGGAAAAGGAGGATTAAATGAGGAGGAATGAGGATGAATAAGAACAATGTAAAAGAGGGTGTTTGTGTTTAGGGTTTTTGTGGTTGCCTTGTGGTGAGTGAAATGAGATAAGATCAACCTTTAAAATGAAGGAGGATGAGGATTGTTGGGGCTGATTTTCGGATGCAAACAAAGGGGACAAGGGTTGTCTTCTTTTCCATCTTTGGTGGGTACAAGCATGGGGAGAGAAAGAAGTCAAATGTGGGTGTTTTGCCCAAATAAATAAGGATGTAAGAGTTAGGAAGCTTCATTAATTCAAATAACACGAGAGATTATGAGGCTTGAGATTTTCGGATTCATAAAGGGAGGAAAAGACATGATTTGTAGAGAAAGGAACAAAGGAAGTGTGGTCCCGGAAACACGAAATTCGAAAACCCAAAAGTTAGATCCCGAAACCCGCTCTCGCAGCCTTATCTTGACTCAATCAAAATAAAACTTCAAAAATAAAAAAGATACTGAAATTCGAAGATATTTTCAAATCCTGAGGTGAAAAGATGGAATAAATTTATAAAAGTTCAAAATTAGGCCGGAATCAGCTTTAAAAGATTTAAAATAGGAATACTGAATCAATGACGAGGATTTGTCAAATATCTGAAATCTTAGAATTAAATCCATATATAATAAAAATAATAATAATAAATTATTTAAAATTGAAGGTCCTTAAACCAATCCCCCCCCCCCCCCCAAATTCATGACCCCTCTTTCAAACCTATTGCTTCCTCCTCTCCACTTCATGGATGGAATCTTCCCTTGCATTTGGATCTTCCACTTCTATGGACGATCCTTCATGCTTGGGCATCATCAGTGTTGCCTTCTTAATCTCCTCCCTCTTCAAGAACTCAGATCTATTGTCTTGACAATACTCCTCAATCTTGGAGCTTTAATCGGTGCTCGTTCCTATCTTATCCCAGTTTTCGGCTTCTAGATTGGCACCCCAGGCTCCTCTGGATTGCTTTTCCTTGGTCGTGTCTGGTCTGTTACATGTGGATTTTGTCGAGGGTTCATCGTCTTCAGTTCAATCATCCATACAACAATGATTGTCCAAGGTTTGTAGTGTGGCTCTTCTTCTATGTTCATCGAATTCCAAGCATGTACGTTTCCTCTCACTCACCGTAATCTCCCCTTGACTACACCTCTAATCTCTTCTAGATTCTAGGCTATATATACATTTATTACCCTATATTTAACGCACATCCAACTTCCCTTTCTTCTTCTTCTTCCTACTCCTTCATCTCTATTATTCTCTCTACAAAATATTACTCCACTCTCTGCATTTGGCTCATTTGGCCAAGTAAAAAACAACTACTACTGGGAAAGGGTGTTCTTCCAAGAAAAATACCCCGAACCCCAAACCTAACTCACCACCCACTGGAAAGAAATCTTGTGAAACCCAACCCAACCCAACTCCCTCCAAGTCGTCTAAGCGTGACAAGGGCAAAGAGAAACTTGACATCCCCACCTTCTACTCTCTACTCACCAAATTCAAAACTAATTTCAAAATCCAAATCGACTTCATCCTTTTCGTTCGAGTGTTTAGTGCTTTATTTGACATCACAAAAATTTAATCTAAACTTCAAAGTGGTTGGCAAGGCCTTGTAGGTGAGGTCGGGTTTCTAGACATGCCTAATCACTGGTTCGAAATTCGATTATCCAACTCACTTGATCTCCAAAGAATTTGGGAAGACCACCCTTACCATGTCTTCGGTCAACTGATCATTCTACAACCTTGGAAACCCAACTTCAACCCCATCTCTGAAAACACCACCTCCCTTGGCATGTGGGTTAGGCTCACACTACTACTCGACGAGTGCAAGAACCCGGAGGTAATTCAAACTATACTTAAATTCAACCGCCTGAGTTCCTTCGTCAAAATTGACCCCTCCACTGATGTCAACGCCCGCTTCGTTAGGGTATGTGTTAACCGGAACATCTCCAAAAAAAATGGCTACTTTTATCCTAGTCCCCACAAGAGAAAACCAAGTCTCTCTACCTATAGTGTCTGGTTTACAATTGTGGTTGTATACATTGTTATTAGAATCTCGATCCGGATCTTTAGAATCTTAAGATCCTACGATCCTACTCAGGAGCTCGATCCGGATCTATGCATAGAATCTTTTTTGTGTAGGATCTGTTATAGGATCTTTAGAATCTTAATGGATCTATCGGATCTTACGATCCTAAGCGATCCTAAAGATCCTATTTTTTATTAACAATATGTATTTTTTAGACATTTGTTTTGTTTCCTTGGTTGATTTTAGGGTATTTAAATGTACACATTCATGTATGAAATGTGAAAAATGGCTTAGAGACAATTGTTTTCGAGTCTTTCAATCAATATAAGAATGTCTAGGGTCGTAAGTGTAGCTTTTTATGTCTTGAAATCAAAATATATTATGTAACTAACTTTTTCCCCCTCATTTTAGAACTTTAAATTTAGGCACTTTTTTACATATATTTTTTATTTTTTTATTTAATTATATTTCGAGGATCTTACGATCCCCTAATGTGGTCTTACGATCCGATCCACAGACCCTGTTGTGATTCAATCCTAGAATCCCGATCCTAATAACCTTGGTTGTATACAACCACTTCAATGGTTATATTGTGTAACATTTACACTAAAATTCATGCACTTCAAAACATGATTTTCATCTTTATTTGAGCATACAATCTTATCACTCATTTACTTCAGAGAATGATTATTGTCATTGCAAGGACAAAGTTTATTGTTAACAAATCGAGACTAATATTTTATGAATCCCTTAATATACATCTTCTTCGAGGGATGAACGTCGTTACTTTAAGAACGATTTATGTTTATAAGTGTATCCACTTCAAGGGATGACTATACAATTCTTTTTGTTGTATGAGCAAAATAATAAACTATATAAAAGATAACAAAAAATGTTAAAATATACTAAGAAACATAAACAACAATAATTGGAAAATAAATAAATAAAAATCAATGTCAATTTTTAGCTGAAAAAAATATTTGAGCATAGATCTTCGAGACCTTTTTATCATCTGCGACAGGATGATATTTATCGTTTCATCACTACCGGGATGAAATTTTATCGAACACATCAAGTGATTTATAATATCAATTTGTTTACTTTCATCCACCTTGGGGAATGAGATTGACTTATCTCTACGAATATATGTATAATTCTTAATTACAAGCGCATCCTCTTCGAAGTATCATGATATTGATTTGTCTCTACCAGGACAAATATATTTCTATGTGTATATCTTCTTCAATCTCTATGAAAATATTGGAAAATTTCTCTTCGAGGACGATACATATCTCATATATATACCCACTCTAGAAATTATATAACTTTTCATTTCAAGAGAATCATTTCATCGGATCCACTTCCGGGGATAAACTATAATTTTATTGATTCACCCACTTCGGGGGTTGATATAATTTATGTATACACATCCTCTTCGGGGGATCTGTTGATCTATTTCACGACTTGAATCTCATCGTTTCATAAGATAAAATTGATTTATCTCTACAAGGATAAATATATGTGTATCCACTCCAGGGAATAATAACGATATACATCAACATAAAATAATAAAAACTATTGGTGTGGGGCGAACGTCGTTGGCTTTTGCACCCTTTGTCAAATATCAATAATATCCTAACTCAATTCTCAAACCAATAGATTAGTAAACCAATAGATTGATAAACCAATAAACTAGTATAGCGATGAAGTCCGGAGTCGAACACACAGGGAAAAACGATTGCAATTCTAATATTCCTAACAATGATTCATTGAGACAATAGCAATAGTTTATGGCAAATTGATGACAAAGTGAAGTGAATAGACCAATGATTGCAAACTATTGATAATAAGATAGAAAAGCATTTCACCTGTAATTCTCGACAATGGTTAAGGTTCAAGATCCTAGGATTGATTCAATAGTATTTATAAAGCATATGTCGACTTGACTAAAGTTGATTAATCCGCAAAGATACAATCTTCTTATTCAACATCACTAAATAATAGCATTAAGGACTCAAGTTCTAAGACCGGCCAATTGACATATCGATTCAATGCAAATAGAAAACAAGGGAGCAACCCTCTCGGCCCTATGCACATCTACTCGACATAGATCAATCGAAATCATCCACTACAAAGGCATAGAAATATCACTAAATCAATGACTTCATTTGCTATCTAGAAAACAACAACGAATTCATAGCATAGATGCAATTCTTAACATGGTGATCAATCATAGAAATTAACACAAATATAATCAATAAGAGCAAGATGATAAATATACTTAGAAATAACTAATTGAAATCAAATCCTCATAGTTTATATTCAACCATGTCTTCGAATCACATGCAAAACTATGAGTTTAGCAACTCATAGCCAAGTAACGTTCATCTCTCTCAAAGTATTTCTCTCTTCTCAACAAAGTAGCACATTGTAACACACGGTTGAATATGAATGAATACACTGGTACAAATTAAGTCATTAATAGCTAAAATTTAAAAACGCTTATTCAAAAACGCTGCTAATATATGGGAAGCATAGCGTTTTATTTAAAACCGTTGTTAATGTATAGGAAGCATAGCGCTTTTTCTAAACAAGCGCCGAGAATATATTTACTTTATTTTTTAAAAAAATATTTTTTTTTTCAAACATAGCGATTATGTAAAACAAGCGCTATTAATATATGGGAAGCACAACACTTTTTTAGAAAAAGCGCTGAGAATGTATTTTATTTTTTTTTTAATTATAATTAATATCAAATGTTGAAGCCATTTAAATTTTTATTTTTAAATATATTTTTTCAAGCATAGCGGTTATATAGAATAAGCGATGTTAAAGTAAAGCTTTTCTTAGCGTTTTTGTTAAAAAGTGCCGTCTAAAAATGAACCCTAATCAGAAATCAACCAGCCAGTCCAGCCCCAGTTCTCCAAATCCCTAGCCGTGATTCTTCTCCTACTCCGTTCCATCTAGCCGGGCCGTTGATCAGCGATCGTCGCCTATCTCGTTGTTTGCCATCGACAAGCACCACAAGAAAGTGTAGCACTCCTTGCCGCCGCTTCATCCACGTACTGCTAGCACTTCGTCGAGCACAACCGACCGCCGTCAACTGTTGCCGTCAACTGTCGTTCCTTGTCCCGGTTAACCCCTTCGATTTGCTTAGTGACGATGACAACGACGACGATCCCAACCTCCTCCTTTCCGCGCAGCAGCACAAGGTCGCGCGTTGTCGCCGTCACCGCTACCAAGAAGGTGGCTCCCGCTGCCGCTCAGGCTGCTAAGCCGGCCAAGCTACTGACGAAGCCTCTTCCTCCTACTCAAGCAGGCCCCTTTTGTGGTTCTTTGTTTGTTAGGTAATGCTAATATTATCTTAGTTTGGGATGGATTGATGAACATTCAGACTATTTGTCTTTGATTTGTTATGTTGTAATTTGTATTTGATATTGATGTTGTTTTCATGGTGTGTTTGATAGTGATTTTCGATTTCTTTTACTGCATTCCAAACTAATCCATCAGGGATTTGGATTTTTAGGGTTTTTTTGAACTTAATTATGTTAAGCAGCTCCTTAGTTCAATTAGGGATTTCCTGAATTGCTGAATTGAGGTTTTTTGAACTTTTTTGAACTTTCAACATTCATGAATGCAAAGGTTGAATGTTGACGTTTTCATGGCCAATTTCCTCCTCCTCCTTCTCTTGGCGATCAGCTGCAGCCTTCTACTTGTTTGAATGTGGGAAAGTATTAGTTTCCAAATTATATTGAATCTTTGAAAAATATATTAAGGAAATTACAAAGAATCGAAGGTTAAAAATAATTGAAGAAACTAGTGTGCCTAGACATTACCACAGAGGGGGACAATCTTTCCTTCCTTGAACTTGAACTAGGAAGAATTTGTCTATATAGCTGCATCTGGAAGCTGTTTAGGAATCAGGACTTGACGGAAACCAATTGCTTTTAGTGTGTGTATATCAATTAATTTAACCCATCTCTCGTATTTCTTCTCATTTTATAGAAGCGGAGAAAGTTGTTGGTTGGGAAAGAAAACATTATCTATCATCATTTGTACTTCCTCGTATCAAGGGCGATAGACTTAATGTTCCTAAAGAGATGTATACGCTTCATTTTCCTTCTTCTTTATTCAGTCCATCATAGAAGTTTAGTATATCTTTAAATTGTTATTTCCTATATTCTGCAGTCTCGAGATTGCTACTATGAGGTTGAAAGAGCGTGAGTCAACTACCAAAAAACCTTCTCATAATCTAACGGTATGTGGTCACTAAAAAATTCTTCTGTTTGCCCATATTTTCATAACTTGATCGATATGCAATATGTAACATCTGCGGAACCTTGCTAAGGATGAGTATGAGACCATTTTCATATCTGCCGTAGTCCCCCTGGTGAAATCGGTGTTAGGTTTGATGACATTGGATCTCTTGAAGATGTGAAGAAGGCCTTGAATGAATTCGTTACCCTTCCAATGAGGCAGCCTGAGTTGTTTTCCCGTGGAAATCTACTGCGGGTAAATGCATTATGCAATTCTTTGTTCTATAGTGAAAAACATGTTATTTTTATATAAGTTGACCTTTGATCTTTTCATCAGCCCTACAAAGGGATACTGCTTTTTGGGCCACCTGGAACTGGAAAAACTCTAATGGCTAAAGCACTTGCAATAGAGGTCGGGGCAAACTTTATTAGCATAACTGGTTCAACTCTAACGTCAAAGGTCAGTCTGAGATCTGAACTTGTTCATTTTAGTTTTAGCTAACTTTAGAGGATGTTTCTCTTCTGGTACTTTGATTTTGTGCTCCTTCCTGGAATGATATGCTTTCTTTTACCCCAAAAAGAAATAACATGATCATCATCCTGAGGTTTCTGGAGATAGTTGTTTATAAATGTGTTATCTTCTGGCTAAGAAATACATATTAAGTTATTTCTTAAATTTTCTTCAAATTTAAAAAAGTTTATATTGTAACCAGTTTGAGGACCAGCAGTTGAGATATTCAAGTGGGATGAATTTTATACATTAACCATGTTCTATAGTTCGTATTTAGAGCTACAAGTCCTTTCTGGAGAGGTTATAGGAAGTAGTGGGATTGATTATTGAATCAAAATATTTTTGGAGTATTGTAAATCACAGCAAATTTTAAATTAGAAGGATAGGTTCACCTGCTAGTTCATTTCTGCAAGGATGGATAGTAGCGCTCTATGTCTTTTAAATTGGGCATATTGTTCTAATTTCCTTTGAAGTCATATCCAATTAACGCATTAAACTTTTTATAAAGACCAAAATCATTCAAGTATCGAAGTTGTGTGCTAAAGTGAACTACATTTAAAATTGGATTCAACTCTTTGGATGGAACTAGTCCTGGTAATAATTGACGATTGATTTTGTTTAGTTGATAAATGATGTAGAACATGAGGGCCGGGTCAACCTTTTATTAAGGAATATTATTAAGATATGCATACTGCATCAGGCTGCTTATTACCGACTGAGATAATTCTTCGTCAGACACTACGAATGATGTACTAATTTAAAGTTTTTCATTCTGTTGCATTTACCATGTATATAATGAGCTCATCTTCTCAGTGAGAATGCTTTTAAGTCCATGCTGAAAAAGGAGTTATTGTCTATTCATGATTTTGGGAGCAGAAGTTCTACGAAATGTGTAGACTGTCATAGCTAGTTATTTTGTTGGCACATTGCTTTGCAACATCAAATTGATTTCAAGTGTTCTTGTATACATTTTGCAGTGGTTTGGAGATGCTGAAATCTTACAAAGGCACTCTGGTGTGTGTTAGTTCCTTTCCTCCAGCAAACAAGCAAAGTTTATGTGCTTGCTAAGATTTCAGCACTCGTGGGTATGGTAGATGAGAATCATTTTGATTATTTAGGAAATACTTTTTTGCACCTAAACATATTAGACATTTCATTTTTCATTATGATGCATGAATTTAATATTTTTGAAATTGTTATGACAATTCAAGTATTTGGTACTCTTTGTGTGTGAAAATTGATATTTTTGGGTTCATTTGTGCATTTGAATCTGGATATGGTTGATTGTTCACATTATTAACAGGGATTTCTCGATGAATATATTAATTTTAGCTGGTGGGAAAAAAAAAATTATGCATAGACAGCGGCTTTTTAGAAAAACCGCTGTCTTTTGGCGAAAATTAATTTAAAAAAAAAAGAAGAATGATAGCGGTTTTTTGTAAAAAAAAAACCGCTATCCTTGTAATTTTAACAGCGGTTTTTTGGAAACCCGCTGTCTTCTAGAAATTTAAAAAAAAAAAAAAAAAAAAAAACAAGTTTGACAGCGCTTTTTACTAAAAACCGCTATCCTTCCCATTTTAACAGCGCTTTTGATTTTCCGCTCTTACCGATACTCATAGCGCTTTGATTAACATCACCTCAATAAGCGCTATCCTTCCTTATAAAAACCCGCTCTTAATGAGTACTTTTGTACTAGTGATAAAACATAAATAGAGTCGTGCAAAACCCTAGAGAATAAGATAATAATATAATAATCAAATAGAATCTTCGGACTAAAATCGGCAATTGCTGAACACGGGGTAGTGGCGGGCGCCGGTGAACAACGTCGGGCGCCGCTCCATCAGTGACCACACTTCTCCTTAGCTTCGACATTGTGCTTCCATGCTCCTATGGAGCTCCTTCCTTAGCCTTCTTATGCTCCAAGATCAGTCATTTAAGCTCATCCAAGATCTCATCCAAAGTCGAAATGTAAAATTGCAGAATAAACACTAAAAATGTGTAGATTCTGAACTCGAACACTTCACAAGAAAGATATGGAAATAGACCAAAGCATATGCAAAACTCCTATCTAAATACAATAAGAACTACTATAATGCCTATATAAAATATGCATTATCAACTACCGAACCAAAAATACATAGTGTATTCAATAAGATAATCAAACAAATTAAACCTTGATTTATTTTCGATGAATAAGTAGAGAGATTGACCATAAATCAAACATCATAGGTCAACCAAACAATTCAAGATACACTGATCCATTAATTGTAAAAGGCAATCTGCATAATTAAACACACAAAAATATGTATGCATTGTATGCTTATAAGGACCAGGGAAAAATAATTATCAAGAAGTATTCATTCGGTGTATATGTATAGGGAGAAAACATGGCCTACATTATCTAGCATATATAGATGCATAACAATATGGCATAAGAGCATATACAAAGAGGGATTGATCTTTCCATTATAGAGTAATTAGCCTACAAATCAAACAAGGTACTTAATAAAACAAATAGTTGGGCCATTATATAAGTCAAAGACGACATACAAATTATCATAAGAAATCAAGCATGAAGATGACATGAAAGATCAATCAAGCATTAAAAAAAACGTTGTTGTGATAAAAGACTACCATGTTGATAACGTGTTATGAAAATTGAGAGAACGAAAGATAAGAGGTAGAGCTTTCATTTCATTTGTCTCAAAAAGGAGATGTACATAACCTTATATAGACCTAGGTGAAAAAAATATAAGTAGGACATAAATAGTCATCATCTGGTTTTCCACCATACGAGAGTTTAGGTAGGTGAAGGGGTGGGAGGTAAAACATCCACCGTAAATCAATGGTTTTATAACATGAATGTATTTTCCCCATAAATTATTACTTATTTTTACTCACTCCGATATAGGGTGGGATACTAGGTGCTATTGGCACTCGAAAGATTGCAGAGAGTTGTAGAGCATGGTGAAGAATTGAATATGCTACAGAAGAAAGACTCCTTACTGCAATCTATACAACTCTAGCTTGTTACTCCCTTCGTATCGATATAATTGGCCTTTTAACCACTTTTTCATGTAACAAAATATTGATTGTATTTGGTTTCCAAGATACTCTATTAATACTGATTGACTTTTTTCATGTAACAAAATAATTGGCCTTTTAACAAAATATTGATTGTATTTCTAATTTTTTCAATTTATCTCATTAATTGTATTTGATTTCCAAGATACTCTATTAATACTCCAACTTCTCATTTATTCTTCTTTCTATTTTTAGCTTTCTTAAAAAGTGTAAAATTGGCTAAAATATGAATTATTATTAGGATATATTATTTGGGATTTCTAGTTGATAGATTATGGATAGTGTAAAATTGATCGCACCAACTACACCCTTTGGAGGCATACCATCAAATCCGCTTTAGAAGCCTTCAATCTCGAGTCTTTCTTAGCCAAAGATACCGCCCCTGCTGCAACCATTGATGCCCCTTCAGGCTCGGCTGAGCCATCCCCACCGAACCCGGCCTTCACTAATTGGAAGAAGAAGGACCGACTCATCCTTCTTTGGATTCGGTCCACTCTCACCACCCCGCTGTTAGCCCATGTTGCCCGTGCTCAGTCCACTCATGAAGCCTGGGCAATCCTATCTAGAGCGTATATTTTTCGCTCAAACTCGAGCTTGTCAGATGCATCCTAAGCAGCAGATGCAAAATTTACAAAAGGGTTCGCTTTGCATTCTCGATTACGTTGAGAAAAAGCGTTCCTTTTCCAATGCCTTTGCTGAATGCTCCTACATCGTTTCTAATGTTGATTTTGTTGAGTGCATCCTCAATGATCTTGATGCCTCTCACTTGGCTTTCCTCACATCCTACAATATGCAGAGGGATCCTATCTCATCTGACGAGTTACTTGGACTCCTTCTCCATGAGGAGGAGTACATCACTGCATCACTTGTTCCCACTACTAATTCAGCCCTCTCTACCAATATCACTAGTCGAGGGGGGCGTTCCTCTCAATCCTCTCGACGCCCGAATCAGAGCTCCACCGATCCCTCTCGCCCTTGTCCTCAATGCCAACTTTGCACAAGGACTGGGCATGAGGCGATCAATTGCTGGCAACGCCTCAACACCAATGATTTTTCTCCTACCAACACCACCAACAGCCGACGTGGTGGTTGCGGAGGCTCTCGGCGAGGTGATGATAGACCCAGCAGTGGTCGCGGCTCCTCTCAGCAGCCCGAGTCGCAGTAGTTCTAGCACTCCCAACCGCCACCCCAACGCCGCACCTATACAGTCGATGCTCCTCCGTCTAAACTTGTGGATCCCAATTGGTATTTTGACTCAATAGCTACCAATCATGTGACGTCGGACTTCGGCAACCTTTCTGTTCACTCTGACTACACCGGGAATGAAGGTTTGCAAGTAGGTAATGGTACGTCCCTTCCTATTACTTATTTGGGTTCTTCATCCTTATCTTCCCATCCCAAACCAGTCCACTTGCACAATATCTTATTTGTTCCTCAAATTCAGAAAAGTCTTCTAAGTGTCTCTCAATTAACCAAAGACAACAATGTCTACATGTTGTTTTATCCTTTTGTTTTCTTTGTGAATGTCATGCAGGGTCGCACCCTCCTCAAAAGAATAGTTGAGAATGGGCTTTACCACCTTCAACCACCCGATCCATCTCGGCAGCCACCCAAAGTCTTCCTTGGAGAAAAGATCACCCTTCAGACATGACATGAGCGTCTTGGTCATCCTCATGAGTCTATTTTTAAGCGTCTAGTTTCTAGATTTAAATTACCAGTTTCTTTAAATAATCTCAAAAGCGTTTGTGAGTCTTGTCGACTTGGGAACAGTCATCGACTACCTCTCAATAGTCCCCATGAGTCTAGTCAATCTCCCTTTGATTTGGTATACTCTGATGTTTGGGGTCCTGCTCTCATTACATCCTTTAATGGCAATTCATATTTCTTAATTTTTGTGGATGATCATACCAAATTTGTCTGGATATATTTTTTGACTCACAAATCACAGGTTCTTCATCATGTTCAGTTGTTTCATAAGATGATTGAGACTGAGTTCTCTACGAAAATGAAACAATTTCAGTTGGAATAGGGAGGCGAATATCACAATGTCTCCACTTTTCTTCAGTCTCAGGGTATTATTCACATGGTATCTTGTCCCCACACCCAGGAGCAAAATGGGGCTGCTGAGCGTCGTCACAGGACCATTGTTGAGAAGGGTCTTGCCATGCTTTCTCATGCTAATTTACCCCAAAGCTTCTGGGAGCATGCCTTTCACACATCCATATATCTCCATAACAGAACTCTCACCTTGTCTTACACTACAAATCTCCCTTTGAGAGTCTCTATGGTAAACTCCCTGACTACAAATTCCTTAAGACTTTTGGTTGTTTATGTTATCCATTCTTGCGCCCTTATAACTCCAACAAATTAGAATTTCGGTCATCTCCTTACATTTTCATCGGTTACAACTCCAAACATAAAGGGTACTTGTATCTTCATGTTCCTACTAATCGTGTCTATGTTGCTCTCCATGTCATGCATGATGAAGCTACCTTTCCCTACTATTCCCATGCTTCCTTGCTCTCGCCGCAGCCACCCTTCGAGCAGGAACTGCCCACCCTCTCCCTTTTACAGCAAGCATCTTCACCATGGTTGTCATCGCCCTCTCCCTCTTCTCTGCTACAACCTTTAACCTTCGTTTCTTCATCCACATCGTCGGCCTCCCCGTCGGTGTACGTCATCCACTACACCCACACAACCGCCTTTGACCCCTGCCAACCCTCCAGTCGCCACCCCTGACCTTCCTCCCAGCTCGTTCTCTTGATCCTTGGAGGAGGAACTTATGACTCAAATGTCTCCTGATCAAGGTACGCCCTCTCCCCCTTCCTCTATGGAGCAACCTATGGCTTTCTCTTATTTTCGCCCTACTACTGAAAGCACAAACCTTGTGGTCACACGAGCAAAAACAAACAATTTGAAACCAAAGGCTCTCATCACAACCAACCATCCCCTCTCACCCGCTCTTGACCTATATGATGAACCTAAAACCTATATTCAAGCATCAAAGTCACCCGAGTGGCAAAATACTATACATGTTGAGTATGATGCCCACATACGTAATGTGACTTGGACACTTATGCCTCGTTTTTTGCATGCTAACATTGTTGGTTGTAAGTGGGTCTACAGGATAAAACATAGAGCTGATGGTTCCATTAAGCGCTATAAGGAACGTCTAGTTGCCAAGGCCTTCAATCAGGAAGAAGGAGTTGACTACTTTGATACTTTCAGTCCAGTGATCAAACCCACCACCATCCGGATTGTGAACTCACTGGCTCTGTAGCACTCTTGGGCTCTCTATCAGGTTGATATTAACAATGCCTTTCTGAATGGTGATCTCTCTAAACAGGTTTATATGGCATAACCTCCGGGCTTTGTTGATCCATCTCGCCCACAGGCCGTGTGTTTGCTCCGTAAGGCTCTGTATGGTCTCAAGCAAGCACCTCGTGCCTTGTTCACCAAGCTCCATCAGTATCTTCTGCGGCATGGCTTTCGTCCCTTTCAGTTTGACACATCGCTCTTCATTCGTCACCAAGCTCACTCGATTCTCCCTATTCTGGTCTATGTTGACGATCTCATTATCACTGGGTCTGTACCTGCAGAAATTGAAAAGTTCATTGCTCTTTAATCACACGTTTTCTCTGCTCGATCTGGGCGATCTTCATTATTTCCTGGGCATTGAAATGCTTTGTGCCCAACATCAGATTATCTTATCTCAACATAAGTACATTCGTGATCTCCTTGTGTGAAGCAAGAGCGCATGATGCTCTACCCATTTCTTCTCCGGTTGAGTCGACCTCTCAGTCAGTTCGTGATGGGGATCCGCTCCCCTAATCCGTATCTATACAGAAGCATTGTTGGTGCCCTACAGTACGCTACCATCACTCAGCCATAGATCTCCTATGCCATCAACATGGTATGTCAATTTATGCACTCCCCCACTGAGGTTCACTAGTCAGCTGTTAAGCGGATTCTCATGTACTTGAAAGGCTTCCTTTCTGCTGGTCTTGTGTTTTGCCCTCTTATTGACAGTCACCTTGTGACCTATTCTGATGTTGGTTGGGCCTCTGATGGAGATGAATGTCGCTCTCAGCATGGATTTTGCCATCTATTATGGTGGAAATCTCATAAATTGGGTATCCAAAAGTCAGAATGTTGTTGCCAAGTCCATCTATGAGGCTGAATACAGGGCAATCGCCTTTGCCACCATTGAGCTCATTTGGATTCAGCAGTTACCCCTTGAGCTGCGGGTACCCTTTGTTCGGCCTCCTATCATCCTATGTGACAACTTGAGTGCCACCTATATGTCAACCAATCCTGTCTTTCATCAGCGGTCTAAGTACATCAAGACTGATTATTATTTTGTTCGTGAGCAAGTTGAGGATAGCTCATTGATTGTCCGTCATGTTCGGGGTCAAGATCAAATCGTTGATATTTTCACCAAGGCTGTTAGTACAACCATATTTCTCTCCCTGCGCTGCAAGCTGCATGTTCGCGATCCTCCATGAGCTTGCGGAGGGTGTTAGGATATATTATTTGGGATTTCTAGTTGATAGATTAGGGATAGTATATCTTCTTATAGTCTATCCTTTTGTGATTCTGTATATCTTCTAAAGTGATTTTGTATATCTCTAGAGCCTTGGGGCCTAAGGAGTATGTGTATAAATTCATCAATTATATAATGGAAAGAGCAAGAAAACAATTCACAAAACTCTAAAGATTATTTACAATTATACTAATACGAATGGAGTATTGTTTTTGTTCATGGGGCTTGTTTTGGGGTTGAAATATAGGGGTGTGCAGAAAAACCCGAAATACGACAACACGACACGAAAAAACCCGAAACCGAAAAAACACGACACGATAATGACACGATCGAGAAAACACAGCTTTAAACGGTTTGTGTTCGGGTCGGTCAAATTGCCTTGTCGGGTACCCGACACGAACCGTTTAATTTTTATTTTTTTTAAATTTTAGGTTGGGATGTATAATACTAGTATAAATAAAATCCCTTGAGAAACAATAAACTCCACTAGCTTAGTTGGTCTTAGCCCAAGCGCGCATAGAATGCCTTTCAATCCCAACCCAGGTTCGAATCTCGAATCTTTTTTAATTTTTTTAACACTTCATTCTTTACTTTTAGTATATAAAGACCTTTCCCAAAAAAACCCTAGCAGTGCCGCTTCACAGTTCACAGTTCACACAGTGCCGCATCTCCCACCTATCTCTCATCCATATTTGTTATTCACTCTCTCCTTCTCAAAATTTTCAGATTCAAACTTCTCCCACCTATCTCTCTTGTCTTCGAAATTCATGATAATATGCATGTGATTCGAGACCTCTTGCTTTGTATTCGAAGTTTTTTTTTGTTCTCTTCGACTTTGTGCATAGGGTCGGCGGAATTGAGTGATTTTCAGATCGGTTTTTGGGACTTGCTCTTCGTGAACTACCGAATCCTAGATCTGAAATCTGAGACTTTGCTGTTCGAATTGGTTGAAATCGACGAATCTGCAAAAGTCCGAAGAAATTTGAGTATTTTTTTTTTGGTTTTTTATGTTGCAATGGAAAGGGGCTTCGTGCTCCCCGTCACTATACTCCTCCATCTCGGAACACTGGGAGAGCCGCCAGTACTCCAGTAGCCACAAAGAAGATGAAGAAAAAAAACACACGGTTCGTGTCGGGTATACCCGGTATCCGACACGGATCCAAATAGCTTAACCGTGTCGGGTACCCGGCTTAAGATGGTTCGTATACGGTTCGGACGTATAGGACTAAACGATTTCGGGTACCCGACACGATTACCCGGTTCGTGTCGGGTACCCGGATATGCACACCCCTAATAGAGGTTTTCTTGTGGGTATTCAATTTGTGTACATTATGAACATACTCTTGAAAATTAAGATGACATCTTTGCTAAAATTATAATTTATGCCAAAATGATGTTGAGTTCCCACGTGGGGAGCCAAATAGTTTAGTCAAATTCTTAATTTGAGAAATTGGTGGTACCTTTGTACGAATTATAAAAAAACGATTATGAATCGGTATTAATATTAATATGAAATTTTAAAATAACTAAAAGGTATATAAACTATTTCACATTGAACCAATTTCATATTAGAAAATTTTCAATCAATTTTTTTAACTAAAATTTTGACGTGGCAACCAAAGGTCAAAAGATTTATTTTTATTTTTATTTTATTTTTGAAGCAAGATAAGAATTCAGTTCTCTAGACAAGCCTAGAGAAACCGAAAAACCGGACAAACCGATAGATGGACTAACCATTATGTACAACCAAATTAAATAACAGAAGCAAATGACAGAAAAAAAAAAGCAATACGAAACATATAATAGAAAGGAAAATGCAAAAATAAAATAAACGTGCAAGCTATTCTACACTGTAAGACAAAGCCAAAACGAAGAATGATTCAATCCGCCAACGGACGACGCACACAGAGAATTCTGGGGACAATGGACATCTCAGATTATGGACTTCGATGAGCCATCAGATATCGATCACAAATCCAAAACATCTTCGGGTACAGCAAACCAAACACCGTTCACATGAGACTTGCATCACAATAAGAACAGCACAACACAACAACCAGCAAACCCAACTCCTAGCCAAACTATTATCCAATAAAACCTCAAAACATAACTCAACCCCTCAAGGGCGATAACAAGATCGTGAGTGACTACTAGGTAGTCGAAATAGAGGCGGATAAGATGACCAAAGGAGAGAAATTGAATAATAATATAAAGGCAAAGAGCAAGAAGAACGGATTGGAAGAAACAAGGATGACCATGACAGTGGGCGAACAAGGACCGAGACAGGAGACCACGAAGGGGCCGGGAAGGAAGCCCGAAAGAGCAACCTAGACAACCCATCGGAACTCACAGTCGGGGCACAACCGAAGCACTGGTAACAAAAGAACAAAGGGCCAAAAGACGGAGCAGTAGGTGGACGAGGCCAACTAAGGCAGAAGGTGGAGCAAGGGAGAAATAAACCTCACCAATCAAGATGGAGTTGGGGTGCCTGGAACTCGATCGAAGGAGATGCCGAAGACGACGTAGACACAATCATAAATGAGTTGATGATGAAGGTCCGATGGTGGCACAACCGCGTAGAGGTGGAAGCGCCAAGGAACCGAAGACGGCGCCGGTTAGAAGGCAGAGGTGTCAGGAGCAGGTGGTGCCTGGAGCAGGCGAAAACGCGGACGAAGCTCGACGGCGTGGGCGGTGTGGCTGATGAAGGCGGTGCCGGACAGCAAGTAGCAGAAATGGTGATTTTGTGTGGCGGTGAAGGCCAAAGAGGTGGGTGGTGGTAGGGCTGTGCAGAAAAATACGACACGGTTGACACGACACGAATCCGCAACAAAAAGATACGAAAAAACACGAAACGATATAGATACGACACGATTATGACATGATACGGTAAAACACGACAATAATCGTGTCGTGTTCGGATCGGTATATTTTCTTTGTCGGGTATCCGACACGACACGATAATTTTTTATTTTTTTTTTATAATATTAGTTTTCTGTAATAATACATATAAAATAAACGTCTTGAAGTATCACATAGGTCAGTTTGCCTAGTTGGTTGGGCGTGCTGTTCGTGTGTGGAGAAGGGCAAGGGGTCTTGAGTTCGAATCCTGCTACTCCAGATTTTTTTTTGTTTTTCCAGTCATTCATTTTATTTTTATACTATATAGGGCTAGGGCTTCATGAGGTTGCTTTTTTTTCTTCCATTTTCCGCAGATTTTTGTTTTGTTTTTCCAGTCATTCATTTTATTTTTATACTATATAGGGCTAGGGCTTCATGAGGTTGCTTTTTCTTCTTCCATTTTCCGCCACCAGCTCCTTCCAAACAACAGCTCGAGCTTGCCTCTCCTCTCCTCTCTCGCTCACTGTCAGTCTCCTCTCGAATCTCGGGTCCTCACTCGCTCGCCCTCTCAAGCCTCAGTTCAGATCCTCGCTCGTCATCTCGAGCCTCGATTCATATCCTCGCTCGCCCTCTCGAGTCTCGTTCGCTCTTTCGTCGTCTCGAGTCCTCTCCTCTCCACCTGCCCCAGCCCACAGCTCAGCAGTTCGATCACCTCTCCTCTCCGGCTCTCCTTAGTCCTCACTGCTCGCTCCCTTGACGGGCGTGTAAATGTTCACACTTCATATTCCTTGTATTACCATGATTATAATTGTTTTGTGATATAGATACGGTTTGATTGGTTTTCTGTAATTGATGTTATTTTGTTGATTGTTCCCGAATTCGAAGCTTCTGTTACTTTTTGTCTTCACACTGTAGGCACATTCATGAAAGAAAAAAAAAGTTTTTAATGTCGTGTCGTGTCGGGTTATACGGGTATCCGACACGAAATCGTATCATATTTTCGTGTCGGATACCCGGTACTTACCGTATCGTATTCGGATCAATCTTTTAAGTCTTATCGGTTTTGAATATCCGACATACCGTGTCGTGTCATATCGGATACCCGATTATGCACAGCCCTACGTGGCGGCGGTATTGCAACCGAAGCCATGGTGGCGGCGGCAAAGTGCTCAAGACAGTGTTTAGGTCTTTTGTTAATTGGTACTTGGGGCTACGGTTAAAAGATTTAATAACATTGCACCATATGGTCCATATTATAAAGTGTTCAATATATTTATTGTAGAAAAATATCATTTTGAATGCAAATTAGATGAGCAAATTAATCATAGAATCCAATTTTTACTAAAAATTACTTTTTATTTTAAACATTATATTTATTCATTTAATAATATGGTGTCACATTATTAAACTTTTGAACATTTAATTGCCAAGTTAAAAAATTGAACAAAAAATTGAGTGGATTTTTTCTAGTATTGAAATTGGTTTAATGTAAAATAGTTCGTATATTTTTAGCGGTTTTCAAAATTTGTATTAATATGGTTCATAAATACTCGGTAGTTGATACTACATCCGTCTCAAAATATAGATCGTTTTACTTTTAACACGTTTTTAAAGGAGCTAAAAAACTCTATAAAATATTAACTGTTTTATTAGTTTTTTAAAACAATATTACGTAGTATACTTTAATAATAAGTATAATATTATTTTAAAAAACTAATAAAAAAGTTACTATATATTTTGTAAAAAATTTAGCTTCTTAAAAAACGTGTCAAAAGCAACATAACCTATATTTTGAAAGGAAGACAATATTATTATTGGTCATTTTTTAGCTAAATTATGTAAACTCAGAAGTAATATAAACCTCAAAATATGGGTAAATTAGTAAAAAAAAAACCACCCTTAAAATAGGTGATTTTTCATAAAACCACCCTTAAAATAGAAGTTACATAAAATCGCCCATAAATTTATTTTCCATTCAAAGAATCACCCTTGACCATTTTTATTTGTAAAAATTAAAAGGTATTTTAAAAATGTAAAATTATCACCGTTTGTATTCAATATAATCTAATTATATAATAAATTAAACAAAATATTTAAGAAAATATGAAAACTTAACATTTCTATATCTTTTTACTTATAAAAAAAGGTTATGGCCTTATGGGAGAGGTGGCCCTTGCAAGAGGTCAAGGGTTCAAATCCCACTTCTTACACAATTTATGTATTAGTGAGTGCTCAAGTCTTCATTGGCTTGGGTGAGCCTGCCTGGTGGCTTGCTGCCTGGCTAAACCGGTTCGCGTCTTTGCAGGCTATGGCTCAGACCCGTGGGGGACTAGTCGATAACCTCGGAACCCCCACTTCACCAAAAAAAAAAAGTAAATTTATGGGTGATTTTCTATAAACTTTTACTTTAAAGGGTAGTTTTTTGTAATTTACCCCCAAAAGTATTTGAATTTTGAACAACAATAATGATCGTCAAAGAGAAGTTAATTAAAGCAACTAATCAACGTGGAGTATTATTCCTGCACAGTGCACTGTACACATGCTTTAATCACAAGATAAGGAAAAAACAAAAAAACAATTGAAGGAAAAAAATAATCCTTGTTGCCAAGTCAACGTCCGTCTGTCATCCAGCATTTCTTCAGTTTCACGTCAAACCATAACGATCCATAATGAGATTGTTTATCCCAAAATGCAATTTAGGTGTGTTTTCGACTTTTGGCTCTGTTGTCTGTTTCAAAATAAAAGTGTTCAGATTTCTTCAGCATTTTTGCACGTATTTTAATAAGGTAAAAACTATATAAAATATTATTTTTTTAATTAATTTGTTTCGATAACTTTATACTTATAAATACTAAGTATGAAATTATTTAAAAAAAATTAGTTAAAAAAATAATATTTTATAGTATATTTACCTCCTCAAAAAACGTGCAGAAAAAGATAAACGACTTTTTATTTTGGAACGGAGAAAGTATCTTTTAAATTACATTCGGGTTTGTGGAGGGTCAAATTGGATTTCGGATAAAACGTGTTTAGAGTAAAATGAATCATGAACTCGGATTAATCCAAATCTGGGTTTGATCGAGTTGCAAATCAGTAGATTTCTACATTTTTCAATCAAAATTCACGATTTAACTACTTTGTAGTAACTCCAAAATGCTAAAATTTAATGGTTTAATTTTGTTTTTTTTAAGTCAATATGAGATACCGTATTTTTTTAAAATAATTTTTTTTATTAAGAAAGAATTCGGGTGAGCAGGCTCTACCCGAAGGCATTCATATGGATGAGATCTAAAAGAACAGAATTATTATATATATCAACACCGCGGGCAGAGTGGCAAAGATGTGCAACCTTATCAGCCACTCTATTGCCAAGACGGGGTATATGAAAGAAGGAAACTTCTTTCATCGTCGATAGTAAAAGTTGTACGTCAGACAAAATAAATTCGATTTCCCAAGGAAATCTAGACGTATTGTTAAGGTGGTTTATGATTATGCTGGAGTCTCATTCAATCTGGATTTTGTCTATACGGTGTTCAAGAGCATGTTGTACCCCAAGTTTGAGGGCTAGAGCTTCCGCTTTCAACGCGCTTTTTATACCAAGCTTTTGATATCCAATTTGTATCAGACGTCCATTCCAGTCCCTGATTACCACTCCAGCGGAGCCGACATTATTTGTAATTATTGATCCGTCAAAGTCGAGTTTGAAAGTACCACCTGGTGGTTTACGCCACGTAATCCGACGCTCCTAATTCTTCTTTTTAGGATGGTTGAAGCTTCGTGATTGAAGGGGGTGTCCTCGTCAAGAGTGTTGTCATAACGAAGAGTCTTACTCCAGTTTATCTCGTGAGTTTTAATAAGTTGTAAAGCAGCGTCCCTTGAAGGGATAGGGGCCAACCTAAACACGTGTTGGTTCCTAATATATCAGGTTTTCCACCAAGCAAAGGCAAGTTTTACTAACGCCGACTTTGAAAGGTTATTACTAATAAAGGAAATGATTGATTTTATATCTATTGATTGGGTAATCAGACGGGATATTGTAGTTTAGATGTGCGCGGAGACTTGAAAGAGAGAGCACGAATATTGGCATTCTAACAATACATGAACATCATCTTCTATCGAGCAATTACAGAAACTGCGGGTAGAGGGGACAAAAAACCCCCGAAGAGCAAGCCTAGAAGTTGTAGAGATGCCATTTTGACAGACTTTCCACAAAAAAAAAAATTGACCTTAGGTGGGGCGTCGAGACGCCATATCCAGGCGTTGTTATCTAGGTGAAAAGTAGATTTGGCTGTAACCAATTTGTATGCACTCGACGTGGTGAACCAGCCAGCTCGGTTAGGCCACAAGTATAATCTATCAACAAAGTTTGAAGTTGGAAGGGGAATGTCAAGAATTTCCATCACGATGTTGTTTGGTAGAACTGCAGAAAGTTTCTCCACCCACCATCTAATGTAGTCGCTAACAGTTTCGTCAATGTTATTAATAATAGGGCAATCTTCTCTAGAATGAATGGAGGAGGTTGTGATCCAGTTATCTATCCAAAATTTGATAGAGGACCCGGTACCGACCGACCAAATAAGACCCGTCTTAACTTCTCGATTAGAGTTAAAAGTTTAGCCCATTGCCAAGACGCGACACCTGTTTTCTTGTATTGAAGAATATTATCTAATCAAAGATACTTAAATTTGTGTTTATAAAAATTGCACGACCATGTTGCGACAACGAGTCAGCTCTCCATTTACTCAGTTGTTCTCTGGATTTGCAAATAATATCTTCGAACGTCTCTTTGGTTACTCTTCTATTGATAAGTGGACATCTAAGGTATTTTTCCAGGGAATTAACGTTTGTAATGTTTAGGCAACTGCTGAGTTCCAGAATTCTAGAGTTTGTAATTCCTTTAGTTGCTTGGATGCAAGATTTGTGGTAGTTTACTTTTTGGCCAGAGACTTTACAATAGCAATCAACAATTGTTTTAACTCCCCTACCCGCATCCAAACTTTCGTTAGAAAAAATGATAATATCATCTGCGAAAGATAAGAACGGGACCCGAGGACCATTTCTCCCGAATGTGAAACCGATTGGGTTTCTTTCCCTATTTGCACCAGTAGACAGATGTTGCGCCAGTATTTCTACACCTAAAATAAACAAAAAATAGGGATAGGGGATCCCCTTGACGAAGGCTCCTAGAAGGGAAGAACATATCTGTAAGACTATTATTAACAAGTACTAAATAAGATACCGTTGTTATGAATTCCATGACCCATGAGATGAAGGTAGGGTGGAACCCAAATCTGTAAAGAATCTTTTTTGTGAAGTTCCAGTCAACCCTAACATACGCTTTTTCCATGTCCAGTTTGAATTCCAACCACCCCTCACGGCCCAAGCGCGACCTAAAAAAATGGAGATTTCGTGAGCTATCAGAACGTTATCTTGAATGGCTCTATCTGACACAAACACCCCCTGTAAAGGGTGGATTAGTCTACCGATTATTGTTTTAAGTCTTTCTGTCAGAATTTTTTAAATGATTTTATATAAGGTAGAACACAAGCTAATTGGGCAGTAGTGATTAGTGGTTGAGGGGTTATCTTGCTTGGGTAGTAAACAAATAAATGTATGATTAATTTGTTTAAGGATTTTCCCAGAGTGGACAAAATATTTAACGACTCTAATTATAGAGATCCCAACTATATCCCAGTAATGTTTATAGAATTCGACGGTCATGCCATCGGGACCAGGTGACTTATTTTTTCCCAAACTGAACACTGCAGATTTTATTTCTCCATTTGTTGGAATACGTATGAGGAATTCATTTTATGCTGGAGAAATCGAAGGTTGAATTATATTAGTCATTTTATTAAGAAGTCTATCGTCAATAGCTTCCTTTTTGAAGCGCTTGTGAAAATCGTTTTTGATTTCTTCCCTAACATTTTCTTATCCGACTATAAGAGTGCCTTCGGCAGAAGTCATGTTTCGTATTTGTTTCCTGTGTCTTTTACCAGAGGCGACTCGGTGGAAATAAGATGTGTTAGAATCTGTAAACTTAAGATGTTTTATTTTGGTCTTTGGTTCCAAAATATTTTTTGAAACAACAACAACTTTTCCCCTTTCCTTAACAGGCAGCTTTCTTTATGATAAGTGGCTAGATAGTTACCGTTAGAAACAGCTGACTGGATTTGCAGCAAGTCATTCTCCACCTCGTGCAGTTGTCGAAAGATGTTACCAAATGAGTGTTTGTTCCAAACTTTAGCTTTTTGCTTGAATATGAGTTGAAATATAGCAGACCCAGGACAAGAACCACGCCAAGATTGTTTGATAATATTACGAAATTCCTAGCGCTAAAGCCAGATGTTCTCAAATTTGAAAGGTGGTGCTTTGATAGTGGCACTACAATCGAGTGTTATTCTTATATGGCAGTGGTAAGGTTGGGTAGTTTATGGAGAATTTGGTGATGAAAAAGCACGCGGTCCGGTTTTTCGAGGATGTTATCCGATCCCTCGTGAGATTTCCTCCAAGTAAAGGGATTTCCAAAAGTTGATAAATCCAAAAGAGGACAGCTATTCTTGAAATGAAGGAGACGTGTGAACCTAGAAGGACTAGCGATAGCGCCGCCAAGTTTATCTTCCCTACATATGATTTTGTTTAAATCCCCCATAACAATGCACGGGATTGAGGACTCATTTACTATTGTTGTTAGCTCGGCCCAGAACGAGTCCTTATCCTGAGGTTCAGAAGGGGTGTAAACAAACAAAAGGAGAAATATGAAACTATCCCTAATGTTTTCATATCTCAGTCCGATGATCCTGGGCAAGTGAAACATAACCGATAAAATTTCGTTTGATAGTTGGTGAGATTTCCATAATACACCAAGACCTCCCGGTCAGCCAATGCTAGGTGACCAAACAGCCATATCGAATCATGCATGTTTCCAAAGATTACCAGCCGGAATTGTTTCCGACTTTGTTTCAACGAGGGCTATCAATTGTATATGTTCGCTTTTACGCAGAGCATTAACTTCAGTCTAGAATGTTTTCTTTCGAATGCCTCTACAATTCCAATAACTTATTCTCATGTGCAACTTAAATTGATATGAGGAGAAAAGGTAAAATTTCTCATATCAAGATGCCTTTTCGCATGGATTTGGGGGATAAGGTATAATCTACATAAGCAGACAATAATCTGCAAAGGGGGATGCAACCCAACTTATGTGAATGGGAACTCTGAGAGGCGCAATGCCTTGGTGTTGAAACCAAGCAAATTGGATATATACAACCAATAGTTAAAGCCAAATGTCTGCTTATTTTTTATTTTATTAAGCAATGCAGTAAAGGCATCAATAGAAAAGAAGCTGCTTGTGACACTGTAACACATCCAAAGCCACCCAAGAGCAAAATAGAAAGTGAGCTGATTTACATTCAAATCACAAAACATTGGTTTACAAAACCATGTTGAGTCCGCAAGGAGGAGTGATTGGGAGGGACTTATAATGATATTGTTGATTGTAGGTCATAATTTGTACATCCAACCCAATAGCACACCAATCGGTGAAAAGAACAAAAAACATGAGTGGGTAACTCACCATAGAGTTGCGACCTGCAACCAAGCGAGAAGACAAAGCAAACTGACAGGAACAAAACAGGGGGGATGTAATCGAATCAAAATTGTAGGGGCTTCCTGCGAGCGCACTCGGGTCCGAGAAGTAGAAGATCACCAGAGCAAGCCTCTGGATGGAAACCAATTTTACCGGATTCACCATTAGCTTCAAGGAACTCAATCCATCCCTAATTATGCAACTCGTGTCTTCCCTATAGCAGTGGTCTAAGGAACCTGCAGGTAGTTCGACCTCAAAAGAGGGTTTAGGGCCCTTTCGAATGGTGTTTGATAGGGGCTCGGGTGAGGAGACCCCTATTGATTTCTTTCCTTTGGACTTATCCATAGGAAAGTTTCATAAAAAAAAAATTGAAAAATCCCCATGCTTATAGAGTATAGAGTCTTTCTTACACAAACAGTAGGACTAAAAAAATGTCATCCATTTCCTCTATTTTTATTTGATTATATTAAAGTGGTTCGATAAAATTGATCAATCAATAGTACATTATAAAAGGGAGTCTAAAAGCTTGCCTAATGTACCCCTATCGACAGACGTTTAGAGATCGATGCTGAACTTAAGGTTCTCGTCTGTAGGGATGCTCTAGGAAGATGTCGGGTTGCGGATCACCGGGTCGCTTCCTAAATTCTTTCATTAATTGCTTCCAAAAAAAAAGGGAATCTACAAATTTGGTAAATTTTTGAAGAATTTGTCTATTGCTACCAATTTGGAGAGTTTATACTCTATCTTACTTTTCTCTATTTTGCAGGATAAGATGTAAATGCTGTTGGAGAGAAAAAATTCTAATTTTATGCAAAAATCTTCTTCTTTTTTCCCTTCAAAATTACAAAGCTCTTGAAAATGCTCTAATGATATCAAAACAATTCACTTGAAAAATGCGAGCACAACCAATTGAACTATAGTTGGAAAATGCTTTTAACTATATCAAAACTCTCATTTTTCTATTTCTCCTTCCTATTGCAACTTTATAAAAATATCCCGAGTTTGTACCGACAAACTTCAGTTGTTTAGTTTTAGCCTTTTGGTTCTAATATAAGAACCTCATTAAATTTGTATTTTTCATGTTTCACATATAACAATCTGATTTTAAAAACAAAGCACTTCACATAAAAAAAACACCAGATCTCCATCCAAAGAGTGATTTCACTCGCAAATAGAGAATAATGCAAGCACCAACCAATGAGTTCAACTTTAATTCAATAGCTTTGAGTTCTATATTGACAAGGAGGGTCATTCTTATGAGATGTAGAGACCGAAATAGACTTACATTTGATCATTCAAGGTTCATGGACAAACTCTAAGGTGCAGAGGATTCCCCCTGAATTTAGAGGAAGGTCGGGCATCTATTGGGGAAGGGATTCAAACAGACAGCTCGAACCCATACATCTAGTAGCGGCCGCAAGATTTTCTAAAGGGGGGCAAAATTTTTGTTTCGGTTTTTTTCTCATTATATATAATAAAGAATTTAAAAAAAAACATTGAAAGAAAACCATAAATTGTGGTATAAATATGATGTTTTATTACAAAAATTCATACAATAAAATTTAATAAATTTTTTTCATATATATATATATATGTGGTTTAAATATGACATTGATATTAAAAAAAATTCATAAGAATGAAAATTAGAAGATTTTTTAAAAATATGTGTAGTATAATGAATAGTCTTATAAAAATATCAAAACAAAATTATAAATTTGATTTAAATATGATATTTATAATATGAAAAACTTGTAGAATAAAAAGTATTGCGAATAGATAAATATTGAGATTTGAATTAATGACTTCTTACATTACTTATACTCTCTTCTCTTTCTTTACAGAATACAACTAAGCTAAACAGCATGTGTGTTCTTTTTCACATTTTTTATTTTTTACAATTTTTTTTTGAAAAAATATCGTTGAAGGGAGGGGGTGGCCTACACACCCATGTAGCCGCCAATGCCTACATCTTCCCCACTGTGTACAAACAATGTTGGGCAACCTCACAAACTAGGGGTGTGCATAACCGCGTACCCGGCACGACACAGTTAATCGTGTCGGGAACCCGAAACTATTAAGGTTGAAAACGCCGATCTGAACCCGACACGATTAATACCGGGTACCCGACACGAAAACACGAAATGATTCCGTGTCGGATACCCGTATAACCCGCCACAAACCAAAAATTGAGATGTTTTACTGACTCAGTATCAAATAGCAAGTCAGAACCTACTGATTTGTAAACTACAAGCACGAAACAATAATTTGATACATATTCCATCCAAACTAGATTGAAAATATTCAAAATAGCACACAATTAACAACTGGGTATGATAAATCTACACTGAATTGAAAACTTTTCAATTTGATCAAACCCTATTATCTACAAATTCCACCCAAAAATGCAATCAACCAGAGAGAAAGGAGATGAAAAGAGATGGAAACCAAATTGAGATGTCTTCTCTTTCCCTCTCGCATCTGCCCTGGTGAAATGAGATGGAAACCTCGATCGATGCTCGTATGCTCAGATCCGGGAAGACACTCTATTGCGTCTTAGATTCGGGATCTCGAGCTCGCCTCGACTCTCTCTGAAGCGACGCCAATCCTCGAGGCTGGAGCAGTGCCCTGTCGCCGCCAGGACGAGTGGATCTGAGGCCGAGCACTTAGTCAGTCTTGGGCTATCTTCGGCGGATCTGGAGGCTTTCGATGGATCTGGAGAGAAAGAGGGAGGTCAGTGGATCTGGAGGATTTCCCTGGATCTAGAGAGAAAGAGGGAGGGCAGATATGAGGATAAAAAAAATTATTCACCTCCACAACTTCATTGGATTTAGAGAGAAAGAGAGAGGCTGGATCTGGAGAATTGGAGAGAGAATGTGTTTGTGTGTCTCATTCTTTCGCTGGGGTTTGTATTTCAAAAGAAAAAGGGGATTTTTTTTTAATAAAAAAACGCAGCTTTGAAGTCAAAAAAGTGATGGAAATGAGATTCGAATCCCAATCTATTGGCTTTGACAACATGATTCCGCGCATCCCAAACCAAATGAGCCAATTCACTTTAATGGTTCAATTGACACTATATAATACTAGTACTATAGTGATAGTACCGTACCTAAAAAAAATTAAACAATTCGTGTCGGGTACCCGAAAAGAACATCTTCCCAAACCGTTTAATGTCGCGTTTTAGTGTTTCGTGTCGTATCTTTTCGGTTTCGTGTTTTTTCATGTCGTCATGTTTTCGTGTCGTGTTTTCGGTTTCGGGTTTTTCTGCATACCCCTATCACAAAGCACCGCCACTAATGCTCAGAGTGTCGATGTGAATCTTGATTTATCTTCCCCAATAGAACCCCTTTTAGATTTGTACCCAAATCTCTGTTGCTTAGTTTTAAATAGCGCAAGGCGCACCTTGGCGCAAAGGTCCTTGGAGCCTAGGCGCAAACGCCTAGGCGAAGGCGCGCGCTTTTTGTAGATGTAAACATCATATAATGATAGGTTGATCCTAAGTTTACTTAGGGTTAATATTGCACACAAATATAGAGCTATGATGAGGATTAAAGATTAAGTAAGGTACTTGGTTAATCTAAGGTGTTGAGGTTTGTTAATGCAGGCATTATGGCGGTGACTTGTATTTGGAAATATAAGGGAACCAAGTTGGGCTATATGTCCAAGCTTATGGAAGCCTTAGCCCAAATATAAGATGCCCAGAAGCCCATTATAACTCAGCCTTAGGTTAAAGCCATGGAACTCACTTGATCCATATTCTGAGCTCACAAGGCTCTTATATATAAACTCCTTTTTTGGTACTGTTCACCTATCATCTTCAGAACCCTAAGACGCCACCTCCTGAGAGCGAAGCTGAGAGCGAGGATCGAAGAGTCTTCCTTACGAAGAGAGTTCGATAGGCGCCTAGAGAAGAAGGTCGTCATCAGCTAAGAAGATCTCTCATCTGCAGAGATCGTTGGCTAAAGAAGAATCAAGTCTTGGAGATTGCAATCAGAGAAGAAGAAGACGGCGAAGCCTCGATTCGACATCGGCTTCATCCAGATCAAATCTTCTAAACTCTAATCTCTATTTCTCTTCTAGTTTGTATTTGTGTGTGCCTCTTATGTGATGTTAAACGATTGCCCTCTCTGTACTCTTTCTGATATAGTGGATTAGGGCTGATCTTGAGGCCCCGGGGATGTAGGATCTTTGAATCCGAACCTCGTAAAAAATCGTGTTCTTGCGTTCTCGTTCTTGTGTTTGTTGTTTGGTTCATACCTGGAACTTGCGCGTTTAGGCTGAGTTAGGATTCGATTAGATCGATTAACGCTTAACAAAGTGGTGTCAGAGCAAGTTCGCTCTTTGATACTTCAATTCTTGAAGTTTTGGTATCTGAAACCCTAGATCTAAGGGTTTTCTTGTTTCCGCTGCATAGATCTTTTTTTTCTGTTTGGATTTCTAAAACCGTTTCATGTCTCTGTGCTTCTGTTGTTCAGATTCGACGGTCACTGTTTGAATCCGACTGTTCTCTTGCTAGATCTAGGTTTTCTGTTTCGTGGCTTGCTCACTAGTTTGATAACTTTTCTTCTGACTCTTTCTTGGATTATAGGTACTTTATAATCATCAAGAATGGGTGATAATTACGCCAAGATCAAGCCCTTCGACTCCAATTCGTATTTTGCGATGTGGAAAGTGAAGATGATGGCGATCCTTGTCAAGGAGAAATGTTGGGTTGCTATTGAAGGAAAATTTCCAACTGATATGAAGGATGATGATAAAAACCTCCTGGATGCTCAAGCTCACAGTGAGATAATGCTCCGTCTGTCGGATGAGGTAGCCAGACAGGTTCTTGACTTTGAAACAGCTTAACTGTTGTGGCAAGGTTTAAAGGACCTGTATCAGGTTAAAACTCTCCCTAGTAGAATAAGCTTGTTATGTAGGCTTTTCACTTTCAAGATGGATATAAATCTGCCTTTAAATGAAAACTTGGATAAATTCCTTAAAATGACTCAGGAATTAGAGTCCTGCAAAGATAAAATAGCTGACACCCACCAAGCTGTTATCTTACTTAATTCTCTACCATCACAATTTGATAATCTGAAAGATATTATTCAGTTTAGTGGTGATGATATAACTAAAAAGAGAATTATTGATGCTATCATTCAAAAGAATGAGATAGTTAAGGTCTTTAAGACTAAACTGGAACAGAAACAAGCTAAGCAGGAAGTTCTCTTTTCTCAAAATAAACCCAATAAGAGGGGAAATAATAATAAGAATAAAAAAAAGGACAAACCTGCTGAAGCTGATGCTAATGCTAAAAATAAGTCTAACAGAAAGAATTTAAAATGCACTTATTGTAGTAGAAAGGGACATGTGCAGGAAGAATGTTACAAGAGATTGAGGGAGGAGGCCAATGGTAAAGGTAATGAAGGTAAGTCTAGTGGGACAACAACCCTACTGGAATACCTCCCTTCTACTCGAATGAACTGCTTTGTGTCTCTAATACTGCTGAATGTGATGAATGGTTGCTTGATTCTGGTTGCACGATGCATGCTACACCCAATAAGAAACACTTTGATTATCTGCATGAATATGATGAAGGGGAAGTAAGACTTGGTGATCACTCTAAGTTAGCTATAAAAGGCATAGGTACTATCCCCTTTAGGATGCATGATAACACTGTTAGAGTTATACAACAAGTTAGATGGGTTCCTGCATTAAAAAGAAATCTGTTGTCTGTTTCCATGTTTGATGACTAAAAATGTCATATTAATACTTATGATGGGAAGAAGACAATTTCCGAAAATGGTCAAGTTCTAATCAAAAGTCTTAAGATAAATGGTTTGTATCGTGTTATTGGTTCTCCTGAGATAAATATTGCTATTGCTTCTGCTGTGCATATGAACCTTCATGATACTTTGACATGGCATGCTAGATTAGGGCACATAGGCAATAAGGGTTTGCATTACTTGTACAGAAATGGACAACTTAATAGCAAACCTTCTGACATCAAGATTTGTGAAAGTTGTGTTCTTGGAAAGAAAACAAGATCCAGCTTTCCCAAATCTGAATATAAAGCTTCTAGGCCACTTGAGTATGTGCACTCAGACCTTTGGGGCCCTGCCCAAGTAGAGACCATTGTAAGAAAGAATTATTTCATTTCCTTCATTGATCAATACTCGAGAAAGGTTTGGGTGCATCTACTCAAGCATAAATCTGATGCTTTTCAGACTTTCAAAGTCTAAAAGGACAGAGTAGAAGCTGAGTTAGATTATAAGCTAAAGTGCCTTAGGACAGACAGTGGACTTGAATTTTGCAATCATGATTGTCAATCTTTATGTGATTTACATGGCATTAAAAGACATCTTACAATCCCGGGCACCCCTCAGCAGAATGGGACTGCTGAGAGAATGAACAGGACCTTGCTTGAGAAAGCAAGGTGCCTGCTTATAAGCTCAGGGATTAAGAAATCTATGTGGGGTGAAGGAGTTGTTACTGCTGCATACCTCATTAATAGATCCCCCTCCTCTGCTATACTGTTTAAAACCCCTAAAGAATTGTGGAATGGTCACAAACCCAGCATAACACACTTGAAACCATTCGGTTGCACAGCATATGCTAAGCAAGATGCTGTAAAACTTGAACCTAGGGCATTAAAGTGTGTTATGATTGGGTATCCACAAGGGGTTAAAGGTTATAGATTACTTGTAATTCAGCCTGGGGAATAGCCGAGATGTGACCTTTAATGAGGAGGATTGCCATTTTAAAAAGCTGTTAACTACCTCTTCTGAGCATACATGTACATCTCAACATGAGTTTTATACATCTGATATATACATTGAACCAGAAGAAGAGGAGTTTGATATTGGATATATTCCAACAGCTAGGAATCCAAGTGCTACACCAACTGATGAAATGCAACCCCAACCATCCGGGGATGAACACCATGCTCATGAATCAGCAGAAGAATCAGGGAGTCCCTCTTCCTCTTCCTCCCCTACTTCTACTGAACATTCTTCTAATTCTAGCTCTTCTGTGTCATCCCATGAACCTCCTCATGGGGAGGATAATTCTGATGTTGAGTCTGTTCATGATTCTGACAATGTGAATGTTCATGATGTTCTTGTTGATGAATCTGCGAATGGCTTGAGAAATTGGCAATTATCTGTAAATAGAGAGCCTAGAACTAAGATACCAAACAAAAAATGCATGATAACAAAACTTGGCAACTTGTTCCTAAACCTGCTTCAGCTAGAGTTATAGGATGTAAATGGATTTATAAGCTTAAGGATGGTTTGAAAGCTACTGATCCACCTAGATACAAAGCTAGGCTAGTTGCTAAGGGTTATAACCAAAGGGAAGGAGAAGATTACAATGAGATCTTTGCACCCGTTGTAAAATATAAGACTATGAGATTGCTTTTAGCTATGACTGCGGTGTATGATTATGAGTTAGAGCAAATGGATGTTAAGACCTCTTTCTTGCATGGTGATTTGAAAGAAACCATTTACATGTCTCAGCCTAAGGGCTTCATTGATAAGTCTTATCCTGATCATATGTGTCTTTTGAAAAAGTCTATATATGGTCTCAAACAATCGCCTAGACAGTGGAACATTAAGTTCAACTCTTGTATGCATCAGTTAGGGTTTAAGAAAAGCAATTATGACTCTTGTCTATATTTCAAATGTGTTAAATCTCGTTCTCCTGTTTATGTTTTACTGTACGTTGATGACATTCTCCTTATATGCAAAGAGAGATCTAAGATCCTTGAAATCAAAGCTGAACTCAGTTTAAACTTTGATATGAAGGATCTTGGACCTGCTCAAAGAATTCTGGGTATAAAAATCAAGAGAGATAGACCAAAACGGCTAATATATTTGTCACAATCAGATTATATAGCTAAGGTTTTGGATAAGTTTCATGTGAGCAATTGTAAACCAACTGCTATCCCTCTAGGAGGGCACTTAGACTTATCCAAAACCCAGCTGCCTATGTCTAAAACTGAGATAGATCGCATGAAAAATGTGCCTTATGACGCTGCTGTAGGTTCTATTATGTACTCTATGATTTGTACTAGGCCTGATATGGCTTTTGCTGTCAGTGTTCTTAGCAGGTACATGTCACAACCATCAGAAAAACATTGGCAAGCCATGAAGTACCTACTGAGATACTTAGCAGGCACCAAGACACGTGGCCTCTGCTATGGGAGACACACTTCTCCGGACCAGCTGATGGGCTATGTCGATTCAGACTATGCCTCAAATAAGGATAACCGAAGATCCACCACTAGCTACATGTTTACTTGGTGTGGAAATTGCGTGTCCTGGAAAGCCCAACTTCAACCTATAGTGGCACTCTCGTCCACTGAAGCAGAATATATAGCTGCAACAGAAGCGTGTAAGGAAGCAATCTGGCTGCAAGGATTGCTGAGAGAAATCGAAAATAAAAGGTATACTTCTGTCCTAAACATGGATAGTCAGAGTGCTATTTACCTCTGCAGGGACCCAATGTATCACGAAAGGACGAAGCATATCGATGTTCGATACCACTTCATAAGGGAAAAGGTTGAAGATGAAGTGATCTTGGTAAAGATGATTGAAGGAGATAAGAATCCTTCTGATTTTGGGACCAAGATAGTCCCGGCTAACAAATTCTTGTATTGCTGTAAGTTTCTTTATGTGCAGGCTATGAAGTAGAAGCTGGGATAGGGTCGACGATGGAAAGAAGTCCTGATCTACTATATCTGTTTTCATCTTATATGTAAACTTAGAATCAGGAGGGCATATTGTAAACATCATATAATGATAGGTTGATCCTAAGTTTACTTAGGGTTAATATTGCACACAAATATAGAGCTATGATGAGGATTAAAGATTAAGTAAGGTACTTGGTTAATCTAAGGTGTTGAGGTTTGTTAATGCAGGCATTATGGCGGTGACTTGTATTTGGAAATATAAGGGAACCAAGTTGGGCTATATGTCCAAGCTTATGAAAGCCTTAGCATATAAGATGCCCGGAAGCCCATTATAACTCAGCCTTAGGTTAAAGCCATGGAACTCACTTTATCCATATTCTGAGCTCACAAGGCTCTTATATATAAACTCTTTTTTTGGTACTATTCACCTATCATCTTCAGAACCCTAAGACGCCACCTCCTGAGAGCGAGGATCGAAGAGTCTTCCTTACGAAGAGAGTTCGATAGGTGCCTAGAGAAGAAGGTCGTCATCAGCTAAGAAGATCTCCCATCTGCAGAGATCGTTGGCTGAAGAAGAATCAAGTCTTGGAGATTGCAATCAGAGAAGAAGAAGACGACGAAGCCTCGATTCGACATCGGCTTCATCCCGATCAAATCTTCTAAACTCTAATCTCTATTTCTCTTCTAGTTTATATTTATGTGTGCCTCTTATGTGATGTTAAACGATTGCCCTCTCTGTACTCTTTCTGATATAGTGGATCAGGGCTGATCTTGAGGCCCCGGGGATGTAGGATCTTTGAATCCGAACCTCGTAAAAAATCGTGTTCTTGCGTTCTCGTTCTTGTGTTTGTTGTTTGGTTCACACCTGGAACTTGTGCGTTTAGGCTGAGTTAGGCGTCGATTAGATCGATTAACGCTTAACAGTAGAGGAGGTGCACAAATGTAAAAGAGGATAGAAGGTGAAAAAATCCAAAGATATAAGAGAAAAAAGAAGAAAGAATGTAGAACAAAGAAGAAGAACTATGTAGTTCCATAGAAAAGCAGAAGAAGATAGTCATTGGCTTGAGTTAGATGCCGGCACAAAGAGAAATAGGAAGGGTGGAGAAGGGTTTGCTAAAAGATATAGACCCATTAGTTAATGCAGTCTAAATAAAAACCTTAATTCCGGCCCAATTAATTAAAACAGCCCAAAAAAACCCTAATTTTTTTTTATCTGTCTGCAAGGCGCGCCTTTGCGTGCACCCAGAAACCAAACAAGACGCGCGCTTAGCTGTGACTTCCGTAGGGCGCCTCGCCTCCCACTGCAAAAGCGTCAGACCCAACGCCTTTGCGCCATTCGCTTAAGCGTGCGCCAAGGTGCGCTTTTTAAAACTAAGCTCTGTTGTCATGGTCTTCATATTTTTTTTTAAGAAATGAAGTAACCCCGCATCACATAGAGCCCTCGGTTACTCGTAGTGGGGCTGGCTGGGGCATCCATCAAGCGGAGCAAGGAGAGCAATCGATTTGCACCACCACCAGACGCTCGACTTTCAAATTAGTCGCCTTCTCTCGAATCTTCAGCCTCTCTCGATTTCTTTAACCACACCTCTGTAGTTTGTTACTCCATCCTTAATCCTTAGACCCAACCCAGGGACAGGGTGATTCCTCGAAATCGAAATTTTCACACGGAAGACGTCAAGATCTTCGTATTAATTTCACTGCTCGCTGGGCGACGTTGGGATCTAAGGTTTGGGTTGTCACTCTCTCTCTTTCTCTCTCTATCATCAGTCTTCGTCGGTGTCCCCCGCCTACAAGTCTCTCTACCTACTAGATCAATTTTAATTTTAATTAAGTTTAATACAGTAAATAAACCTTACCTAAAAGTTGTAATTAAATAAAGAAAGACAGGAACAACCAGATAAGAAAATGGGGTCCAGTAAGTTGGCACTGAAATTCAATCACTTAAATCAAATTGCCAGTTTGGCCCCCCAAATCACCTCCCCGTCTTCTTTAATCCACACTCTCTCCATCTCCAATCTCCATAGCCATTTGCAAAAGAAGAAACAGCTCCTCAAACCATGAGCACTGACAAATTCCAGCCCACATGGGCCACCAAGCCCAAGCCCAAGCCCGCCGCTACCTTTGCCGTCGACGCTCCCTACGCCCCCGCCGCCGACACTGCCCCCAAACCCACCTCCCCACCCGCCAAGCCCCCTCAGTACGCCGCCGCCCCCGCCCCCGCCCCTATGCTCTACCGCCCCCAGCGCTCCTCCTCCCCCAACCGCCCCCGCAGCCGCAGCCGCCGTCGCTGCTGCTGCTCCTGCCTCCTCTTCACCTGCCTCTTCCTCCTCGTTCTCATCCTCCTCGCCGCCCTCACCGCCGCTATCGTCTACGCCATCTACCGCCCTCACCGCCCGACGTTCTCCCTCTCCTCCCTACACGTCGCCGCCCTCAATCTCTCCTCTGCCTCCGCATTCTCCTCCAGCCTCGCGCTCTCCGTCTCCGCCCGTAACCCTAACTCCAAGATCTCCTTTACCTACGATCCGATAGCCGTCTCCGTCTTCTCCTCCTCCGTCCAGATCGCCGCCGGGAAGCTCCCGGCCTTCGTCCACCCCGCCAAGAACACTACGCATCTGGCCACCTCCGTCACCGACAAAGGCCTGAGCCTCCACAGCAGCGAGATTTCGACGCTCAAGAGTGCCGTCAAGAAAGACAAGGGGCTCGATTTGGAGATCCGGATGGAGACCAAGGCTAGGGTTAAGGTCGGCAAGTCCAAATCCAAGAAGCTCAAAGTTCGGATTTCTTGTACCGGAATCAAAGCGAACGCTGATTCCAAGGAGAAATTCAGCGGCACTGTGAAGACCAGCTCAGTGAAGTGCAAGGCGAAGCTGAGGTTCAAGATCTGGAAATGGAATCTCTCCTGGTAGTCAAATCTGAATTTTTTGGTTTCTGTATGCTTTGCAATTGCAACTGTTTTTGTTTTCTCCCCCATTTTTTTTCCTTTTTTTTTTTGGATTGAAACTATAAACATTGTATATCAAGATTCATTCCCACTAGATGATATGTGATTTTTTTTATGTGTCCCTGCCATGTTTACTGTTTACACTTGAGACTGTGATCTATGTAATGTAAGTAATGAACCTAATAATATCAAGATTTTGATTTTCTTATACTGGTACCTCATCTGTTCTTCAAAGGATTTCTGCTGAATTCAAGTTCTACTTTCCTTGAGAATTGATATCTGCCATTGCCAATCCACAAAGAAAAGATTTTGACCTTTTAATTTAGCTCCTCTCAGCAATTGAAGAACCCATGTTGCTGCTGTGCTGAATACACTGATCTACTAACTTCATGTTTGGTTGACATTTATCTATTAGGTTTTCTTGTTTTTTTTTTTCTGCTGATCCCATTCCCAGGTGCTGGAATTTTCCATTCCCAGTATATCTGACATCATTATCTCTTGAATAGTGAATCTGTGATCTGGGTTTTTTGTTCCCTGCACAAGTGAGTGTGTCCGTGCGCTCATTATCACTTGAATTGTGAATCTGTGGTCTGGGTTTTTGTTCTCCGGACAAGTGTTGTGTGTTTCATACCGATGAGCTTCCACAGAAATTGAGTGTACAGTATCTATTTAAATATATTATATGATTATATGATATCACCAAGTATTGAGTAACTTGATTTTGAAATTGTAACTGACTTCTATTAGTACCTTTCTTGCTTGATTTTGAATTTGGCCTACTTTTTTTTAGGTTAAGAGGTTGATGATTCCTTCACAGTTCACACAATTGGTTCTCCTAGACGACACGGTACGTTTCGAGTCCTATAAAAGCATTGAGAATCAAGACAGTTTACTCAACTAAAGTGACGATCAAGCACAGAATGAGCAAGCATGCAAACACTTTACACTTTAAAAAAGAGTAACTTGCTAAGAATTTTTAGTCGTCAGAGGCTAAAACAAATTTTCATATCCACCACTCCACACTTCTAATCCACTGATAGCTTAGTTTGGCCCTCAAACCCCGGCTTTTCGTCCCAGTCTCTCTCGCAGCAGCTTCACTCCCATGTACCTGCGCATTCCGAAAAACAGGTCAGAACTCAGAAGATGACATTCAAGTACTCGTTAGAGAAATTCAGAGTGTTTTTGTACCTTCCCAACATCAAGACGGTAGCTTGTGGGTTCGTTCCGGGAGATTCGATGAATGTTGAGCCATCTATAACACGGAGGCTATCAACCCCAAGCACCCGATAGCGTCTGTCTACCACCCTGCCGACTTGGCATCCTCCATGGTAATGCCAGATGGTGACGACAGTGTCCTTGCAGAACTGCTCGAGGGAGTGTGTGTCGTTAGTGTGCTTCGGAATGAGGTTGACATTCGCCTGAACGCTCATGTTCAGAATCCTTTCTATTGTTTCCTTGTTGCATTGCGTGAAGTTGGTGAAATGCTTCGACTTGACGACCTTCTCTATCATTCGGATCCCGTCAACGCAGCCCCTGAGATCCTCTGGGTGGCTGAAGTAATTGAAGGAGACGGAAGGGTTCTCGTCCACGTTAAGGGTGGTGAGCTTGAGTTCGCCTTTCGACTTGGGCTTGGCTATCTTTTCGAGTAAGAATCCGCCCATGAAAACCTCAAAGGGGAGACCACCCTTCTTCTCCTTGTATGCCTGAATGGCCTCCTTTGTCCTTTGCTTAGGAGGGATCGTCGAGAGCTGCCCAATCTGCATTTCCGCACAAAGTTACGTTTGAAATACCGAGTCCTCAAACAAATCAAGAACACGAGGTTCGAAAGTACAAACCTCAGCAGAGGCAATTCCATGGTGACACCGGATGCTATCACCAGATTGTCCAAAGCCGCTGCTAGCTTCAATGTACACACCTTCCTTTGTTATTCCGACAGTTTGAATCAACGACTGCCTAACAGGCTTCCTTGTCGGGATAAACACCATGTTGAGAGGATTATCCGACATCCCTTTTCCAACACGATGATTGTCAAGGATCACCGGGATGTTCAACTTTTCGAGGTCTTCTTTGGGGCCAATCCCGCTGAGTAAGAGCATCTGAGGGCTCCCGATTGCTCCACACGTTACAATGATCTCACTTCCTCTCCTCCTTGATAAATATACTCGGTGTTGCTTACCGTTTTCATCTTTGAACACGACTCCGGTTGCCTTAGGCTTCTCCCCTGTACTTCCCACAACAGACATTATTAGTTATTCGAAGAATAGCTAAGAAAGTTGTACAAGTCTGCACAAAATGGCTTAACTTACCTCTCGTGTCGAACACAATCCTTTGAACCTTGGCATGGATTAACGCATTGAGGTTATCAGGGTCTCCGGAGGCCAGAATCTCAGCTGCAGTGTGACGGCGTCCATCTTTGGCAAAAATGGTACCTCCAACTTTGGTACCATACTTGTGATCAAATGTAAATCCATTGAAAGGGGAGACACCGGCCTCAAGGAGGCCATCCCGGACCGCCCTTTGCCAGGGAGCAAGCCTTGGCCGCTGCACTATTTGCTTCTCTATCCATGGATACGACTCGTTCACTAGTCTCTGATCCCACCCTGCTTTTCTTACATAGCTGAAACCCCATAAAAACAAGAGACTAGTGAGTAGTGATTACTTCGGTCTTCGGTAAAATAAAATTAATTAAGCCCTCCTTTGGTATCTGTATCCTGATACATGTGACAACTAGTATATGGTAATCAGAATATCGATATCACTTGATATACAAAATTGAGGCTTTTTGGGCTTTTGATATACTGGTTTTAAAGGAATATATAAAATATCGTTATAATATCTGATATCTAGATATCAAAGCCAGACTGAATGGGGTCTAAAAACTTGTGGTCCTGTAACAAACACTGATCACTGATGTGTGTCCACAATCATACAGCAAGTCTCATAATTATGATGAATCGAAATGATGGTGATAAGGGTTTTGGTGTGATACATTAGCTGCCCAACTACCCGCCTCCCAAATATGAAGACAGTGAATTGAATTGAGGGTTTAGCATCATGAATCTTTGCCTTGCAGCTAACATTGAGCTTTATGGGGCACATAAATTGTTCATATCTAGCAAAAGTTAACTCGCGTCCTATTTTGCCGAAAATTGTATGCTTAATAAAATTTTGTTTGATACTGAGGGATGAGTGATAACCTTGTTAAATTGATAGACAATGATGTATGAAAAGAAATCGAATATTAATTCATGTGATTCAATGAGTCTCCATCCTACATAGACAGACTCTTGTTGATTTGATGAATGATAATGACAGACTGAAACAGTAATCAAGAGTAAGATGAAGATGAAGATGCAAACCTGGTGCTGGCTCTTGTGTAGAAGCCAGCATTAATGCAGGTGCCACCGCCCAAAACCCTAGCCCTTGAGTTGAAAACCCCATCAGTTGACACAAACATCTGAGAAGCTGATGCAGGAGAGATATCTGCCAAGGAGATGTGGAAGTTCTGCATATAGGACACATTCACATTGTTGAAGGGCACCCCTCCCCTCTCCAGAACCAGCACCTTGTACTTCCTCGACAGCGTCGCCGCCAGCGGACACCCCGCCGTGCCTCCCCCCACCACTATGTAGTCATAGCCACCGCCGCCATCCTTGGTATTAGCCGCCCATGTGCTCGCCCGCCTTATGAACCCGAATCGGAATTCTCCACCATCTGCATATACATATATAGGCAGCCAAAATATATTCTAAGTATAGGAAATGTGGCTGAAGACGCTACCTATAGAGTTTTCAAGAACAAGAAGCTGTGTACCTTTGGGGGGAGATGTGGTGGTGGCTGTGGAGGAGGGTGTGTTGAGCAACAGAAGAAGGTAAATGGAGAAGGTGAGTGCTGTTATTGTAGACAGCTTCTTCATCATCACTGATGGTGGGCTGCTAAGTGCTTAAACACACCACACCACACCCCAAGAAAACAAACACACACAGATCTCCTCTATGGGTGCCTGAAATGTGGCTCTCTCCTGTTGGTCATTCCCTTCCAATTCCTGCATCTCTCTCTCTAATCTCTATATATATGTATATATTAAACAAGTAGAGTTTATTGTATTTGTAGCACATTGGCCTTTTACAGTTTTACCCCTACCTTGCAAGATTTTAAAGTGCTTCAATTTTTCTGACCTGTTAACAGCGCCAAATTCAATTTGGAATGCTAAAAAAAGGGGAGATTGGGAGAGATATATTGGTGAATTTTATTTATTTATTGGTTACGATGTGAAGTTGAATATGAGTAATAAATGGTGACTGGTGAAGTTATTGTGTCTGTGATCCTTTCGGTCATTGAGAGGCCCTGCTTAGCTAGCTTACTGCACCTGCAACACTGAGTTGTGCAACTACCAGAACTTACAACTGTACGAGTCGATTTACGCGAAAACATATACAGTATAGTATATCCTTGTCTCAAAAATATATATTGGTGGTTTAAGAATATCAATCAAGTAATTGAAGTATTTCAATAATTCAGTTGACAATTAGGTGGTTCTGATTTTCTAAGATAATTCTTAATATGTAGACAGCGGATAAGATAGATATATCAGAATTAATTAAGAACATATCACATGAGAAGTGATAGTCTAAGGGTCACCATGGAAGCGTTCATTCAGCATTGGCTTCAAAATAAACTCGACACGAATCCCATCACAAAACCCGACCGGTATTTCCCATCATTATTGAAGGAAAAAATAGCATAGCTGATTAATGATCAGATCAGATCGATGGCTACTGAACTTCAATAATGGTGATTAGGACCTTAGAACAAACAAAGAACAAGAGTGTCGATCAGTGACATGTTGTAACGAGAACGATAAACAGAAAAGAAAGGTACAGAGATTTATGTGATTCAATAACGGTGTGTTACGTTACCTACCTTCCACGAAAAAATGAACTGAATTCTTTATTAAGGAGGCTAACAACACGACTACTGATTATATATACATAGTGATTCATAAAACCCTAATCAGATTATAGGTCATAAACTCAAACGATAAGCCTGTTACTATCGTTGTGGAGCGCTGCCCTCCGAACCCCTAAGGTTTACCGGTTAATAACAAATTCAAAAGTTATTAATATGACCCTTTCACATAAACATCCATTTTTAGAGCATCAGATTAAGATGTAATTTGGTGTACACAGTAAGTGTAAAGATGGGAGGAGGGTGAGGAGTGTCATTGAACATTGAATGCAGCAATGAATGCGTATTGCTGGAGACTTGGTTGGGAGTAGCCAACTGGAAGATGATTGCTAGCCATCCGATCGATCTTATTTTTCGGTGTGTGGTGTTCGATCACAACCATCCATTATTGAATTGCTGTCCAAAGTAGCTAACTACGATTGTATCATATCAGATCAATTAAAGGAATAATACTCGCATCATTATAGTTTGAATTATTTAGTCTGTTCATTTCATTCCCTGTAGGCTGTACTCGATCGTAATACTCTGTAATAGAGAAATTGGACCAACCACACACTGCAATTAATCTACTAGAATTAAATATATATGTCTTGTATAAATCATCCAAAATTAAAGTATTTAATTTACGAGACGAAGAAACAGTTGAGGACTGATGAGTGTACACATGTGTTATCTACAACTATAGTTTATCAACGGTATTAATATATTTCATGCTGTCATTGTTCCCGTAGAATCATATCAATCATCAACAAGACTATATATACTAAATGCAAATTTGCATAACTATACCATAACTATAGGGATGATTTGCCAAATATACAAATACGAAGGCCATATTAGCCAAATATACAAGATTTTGGGAAATTTGCAAAAATATACACAATACTACACACAAAGCCGCGCGGACCTCCCCCCGATCTCTCCTTCTGATTTTCGCCAACGCTGACACGAGATAGACCGAGATCTGATTTTCGATCGCTGTAGGTATTGATCAACGCCGATCTCCTCCTGATTTTCGGTACTACATCTATCTAATATCAAAGCATTACTGGATTGTGGTTTTAATGTCAGCATTCGTATAGTTGGTAGATCTGTCTTTCATAGATCTGTGAAAAAAACTTCAATTCGTGTGTAAATATCGTTTTATATCCAATAGCTGAACTCGTATAGTGTAGATCGTGTAATTTCGACTTCGGTTGTTACTGTTTCGATACAAATCAGAGTAAGTCGTCAACAATATATAGAGTTTCAAGTTCTTCGTCGATCTGCTTCGTTAATAGATACTCGATCTGTCAACATCACGATCCTTAAATCTGTCTGTTGGATGAATTCGAAATGTTGTGCTTGAATGAATTGAAAGGAAATAATTGTATGAATTGTTCTACATAGATCTGTTTTGATTTCTGGCCTCATTGTGTAATGCTGACACTGTCTGAGATTTCGTAAATAAATGCCATGTATCTAACTTATTTCTATCATGCTGACACAGAATCAGATGCAATTCATTGTACTTGTATACATATTGCCTGTATCTAACTTATATCTATCATGCTGACATGGAATCAGAATTAACTCATTGTGCTTGTTTGCATATTGTCTCTAATTAATTGATAGGTCAATCATAAATGGAACCTCATGTGATTACAGTAGTATTTGGTGGATCATGGGTGTTTGCTGACACAGGCCTGGAATTTGTTGGAAATACAACATCAAAGGTGTTTTTGCTATATGATTCAACCACACTACAAGACTTGAAGAGAAAGGTGTGCACTAGATTCAATGTAGACAGTGTGCTTAAATTGCAATTTAGTCATTTGCACCCATGCAAAAAGCTGAAAGCCCCACTTATAGTTGATTGTGACACTGATTTGAAAGAATTCCTCGATATATCAGCACTAGATGGTGTAGACTATGCTGTTGAGTTGTGTGTCAGCATACAGGCACAAACACTTGCAATTGTTGACACAGCTGACAGGGAGAGTGGGAAATCAGTTGGATTGATTGAGTATGACAGGGAGCAAAATCATATGATTGTTGACACTCAAATGCAGACGATGGGGTCAGATGACATGTATGATGATATGGATGATGATATGGAGGATGATAATGACATTGATTGTGATGTTGACACCTGGAGGAGACTGCACTCTTCAATGCGCAGTAGAGATAAAACAATAGAAGATTGCAAGGATGACAGCTCTAGCATGGGTAGTTTCAACAATACCTCATCCAGCACGATGTACATTGGGAGAACCTTTGAATCAAAGAAGGAAATGAAGGATGCTTTACGTATATTATCGGTGACAGAAATATTTGGGTACCGAGTAACGAGATCTGAACCCAAGTATTTTAGGGCGCATTGCGTGGATACTAGCTGCAGATGGAAGTTACACGTAAATACTGTTTCTCATAATTGCTACGAGGTGTCAGCGTACAATGGTGTGCACACATGCACATGGGATGTGAGAACAAGCAATTGCAGGCAAGCACCTTCATCAGTGGTAGCAAGCATAATCCAGCCAATGTAAGTGTCTATATGTCATCAAAATAACACTCAATTCAAGTATCACATCATTCATTCTAATGTATACATTATTACAGTGTCAGCAGCGGCTACAATCCAAAGCAGATAATGGATAAAATGAGGACCCAAAAAAGAATTCCCATTAGTTATTGGACAGCGTGGCGATCAGGAAGAATTGCACAAGAAAGGGACAGAGGGACACAGGAATCAAATTTTGCTGACTTGCCATTATTTTGTCACATGATTATGGAGAAAAATGATGGAACTGTTGCATTGATGTCAACAGATAATGATGACAGGTTTAAATACTTGTTTTTATCATTTGGGCAGGTTTTTCCTCCGTCAAATGAGGAAGGTTTTTCCTCCGTCAAATGATCTAGTGTTTGTGTCTGATAGACATGTCAGCATTTCAAGAGCAATTGGCTTGGTTTACCCCAGTGCGCATCACTGCATTTGTAGATGGCACATGGAACAAAACATTAGAAGCACATTCAAGAAAAGATACTTGGGAAATTGGTTCAAGAAAGCAGCAGATAGTTATAGTACTGGGGAGTTCGACAAATATTTTGACCGCATAAAGGAAAGTTGCCCGAAGATGGCGACCTATTTAGTGTCAGCAGGAGTACATAGGTGGGCTAGAGCACATTCACCAATCACCAGATACAACATGATGACATCTAATAATGCAGAGAGCATAAATGCTATTTTCAAGGGGAAGAAAAATTATCCTATTGTTGCACTGTTGAATTTTGCTAGAGAGAAACTCGGAGCATGGTTCCAAGAGCGTAGAGAAAAGGCATCCAAACATGAGGACAAGTTGACGCCAGCAATGCTTGATTTGATTAGGAACCTACAAGATGAAGCTAGAGAATACAAGGTTCAGAGGCTGGATGAATATAAATTTGAAGTAAAAGGGCAAGGGTCTCATGCAATAGTGGACCTGTCAGCAAAAACATGCACTTGCAAGTTTTTCGATATAGAGAAGATCCCATGTGTTCATGCTCTTTCAGCCATCATGAAGATTAAGGCAAATGTATCAGACTTTGTTGCCAGATTTTACACAACTGATGCTTGAAAATTAGCTTATGCTGAAACAATATACCCAGTGCTGACAGACGATGAATCAGGTGTCCTTGAAGCAATAAGATCTATAAAGTGTTACCCTCCTGTTGTTAAGAGGGGACCAGGAAGACCTCCCTCTAAGAGACTGTTGCCTGCGTGTGAGCTAAAGAGAAGACTGAAGTACTCCAGAAAATGATGGTGTCAGCATTGCTCAAGACCGGCTCGCTTTATATCATATACTTCTAAGATACAATCACTTAGAAACACCCCAGTGATATATATTGCATACAATAAACCTGTTCTGTTTGGAAATTACTTTTTTCATAGTTTACATAACCCCATGTCAGCATTATGGGCAATGCTGACACTGATACATTCCCATATGTTTTAAAAAAGATTCAATGCACTTTGTTTCAGCATTACTTATGTCATATTGGATTTTGTACATTGTATGTGATTGGGGACTATATCAAATTCGATCTAATGTAAAAAGCCAGATGCTTAATTCCGAATAAGTACGTTAAACACAACAAAATACATACATTCAATATACGCGAATGATGTTCAATGGAAACAGTTAATATCCAAACCCAGAATGATGGTGTCAACAAAATACATACAGTTAATATCCAACTTCATATCCAACTACAATGTCACTTAAACTAAGTACTCAGAATGATAGTGTCAGCATTGCTCAAATTATGAAGCTCCAAGACTCCTTGATCAAGTCTGAGCAAATAAGCTCTCTGTAGCGGAATAGCTTCTCATTTGTGATTGTGGTGACATCTCCGCCAAATACAACAGCCTCGATTGCTTTCACTGTAAACACCCCACAAGCACTTCTGCACACACTCACAAACACAGACAAATAGGGGTGTGTCAACAATAGATAAATAGAAAGTAAATGTATGTCAGCAATTAATATAAAAGTTAGGTAAGAGTACAAACCCAGATTTATCATGGACCATGTCAGGAACCTTCCTTATCTCAAATGGTGTGGAGCTAAAGTTTTCATATATTCCACACTTCTCCAAGTGTATAGGAAGCCAGTGAGCAATAGGCTGGAGTTCTGCATCTAGTACACCCTTGCCAACAGCGTAGACATTGCAGTCATAGACATTGATCACCTTCTGATCAATTATGATCTCTAAAGCAACCCAATGTTTGTTGATGACGTTAAAGGGTGTGTAAATCTTATTTGCAGACGCCCATGGTTTGCCATACTGGTCAGGGAAAAAACCCAGGAAATAGCTTCCAGTCATGTCTGACACAGGCAAATCTGCTTTGTACGCTTTGGCATTAGCTGGCAGGTAGTTCTGATAGAAAACCCAATCAAGGACAACGAACTCTGCATACTTATCGGCTTCCTCGTGGATCCTCTTCCTCAAATAATACAACCCTGCTTCAATATGCTACAACACACAGTAACAAGCTACTGTCAGCACTAGATATACCTCAACAAATATCAATAAACAAAAACCAGAAGACAAATAATATGAAATATAATTGCTGCCAGATCATTTACCGAACAATCCAGCCACATGTCCTTGTTAAGAATTGGTTTAAAAAAGGATTTATCAACTCTTCCAGAAGCAACAACGATAGAAAAATCCCTGAAAACAAGCAAAAATTATGAATTAAACACAGAATCATAAGAGGTAGAGGTGTCGGCACAAGACAGTTAATGATTATATAGCGAGTAAAAAGATAAAAAAAATACCGATTACTCCTCATAGTTTTGTACAAAAACTCATGATCGTCTTCACTTAAAAGCGACTTCTTCGCATTGTGCTTGGGCCACCTCCCTTTCTTTTCTTGCTGCTCATATGGGCTCGTCAGAAAGGTACTCGCTTTTGGGATACGCTTGGATCACCTGAGTGCTTCAATCTCTTCGACTACTTTAGGGTGCTTGCTGTAGGCAACCCAGTCACTCACTACAGGCAATCCAACCGTGTCAGCATTTTCATCACCTTCGGGGGTATCCAGGTTGATAGTCCCTGGTGGTGCAATGGTAGGAGGTGGAGTTGCTGCAACATCAGCCTTCTTATCCCCATCACCCTTGCCACCTAATAGGGTAACAACATCCTTACACTCTTCACTACTTGACTTCACTAGCAGGTCAGCTTCTACATCCTCACCGGTGCTCTGCAGTCCCCTGTCAGCATCTTCATGAGCTCCATCGTAGCTGTCCTTAAACTCTTCGCTTCTCGGCTCCATGGACATCAAATCAGAATCACGGCCTAGATCAACAGCAAAGTGAACTGAATCTGACTCTAGTGTCCTCTGTCCTTCAACCAATGTGACAGGAATGATAGACTCCGGAACAACAACATCAACTGTAATTTTTTGGGTTTCATCTCTCTCATCACCACAGGAAGGTGTCTTCGTTTGTTTACAATCTTTGGGTGAATCCAACTCAGCTTCCTGCTCAGCCATAGCATCCTCAATGATAACACCCATCTTCATGTCAGCAATAACATCACTCACCATCTTGGTACTTGGTTGATCAATGTTGACAGATGATTGTGACCTTGCAACAATAGATTCATGCAGTGTGAACCTATTCTCAAGTGAATTATACTTTTCCATCAGGTCTGTAACCATTGCGACAAGTTCAACCGCACTATCAACACGAGAGCCCAACTCATTTAGACGTGCAGGCAGCTCTTCGAGCTTTTCAATCCTTCTTACTAAATCATCTACACGTGCTGGCAGCTCTTCAAGTTTTTCAATCCTTTTAATTAAATCATGTACCCAAACTAGGTTAGATTTAGCGTCAGCCTCACCAGCAACACCATGCCCTTTTGCATTTTCATCTTTATCACCACCATCCAACTCTGGCTCTTTTGAATGCTTGTCAGACACTCCCTTCCGGTTGTCACCACAATCACCCTTGGCATCACCACCAGTGTCTCTGTTGGCACCTACCTCCAGCTTCTCATCACCACTAGTGTCAACGTCTTGACCATCACCAAAAACATCTTTAGTGTCAGCATTCATTCCTTTGTTCAGAAGTAAGAGAGCATTCTCAGTGTCAGCATCAACCTTGGTGTCATCAAACCCTTGACTGCCATCATTGGGGTCAACATTCTCAGTGTCAGCATCAACACCTTGGCTGCCATCTAGTTGATCATCATTGGGGTCAGCCTTTACTGTGTCAGCCTGAGCTTCACCTTGCACCTCACCAAACGGTACAATCACTCTACAGGCATCATTCACAACTTCAACGGGAGATAAACACGCATCAATAGGGGCTTGGGGAATAAAGGAAGACTTGTTTGAACTGCTACTTTTGTACAACATTCTACGTTTCCCTGTACTTCCCATAGCTTTCTTCCTCTTCTTCAAAATATACTGAATAGGTTTATCCTCGTCAGATGTATCACAAGCATATCCAACTTGGTCTTGTTTTTCTGCCTGTACAACAGCCTCCTCCCTGTCAGCACCACCCTTCTTGGAAACCCTGTCTGCATCCACTGTGGTTGTCTCTGTGTCAGCATAAGGAATCACATCTCTCTTAGATTCCTCACCACTGTTAAAGTCAACAGCCTTCTTCCTAATCCTCCCAGCCTTCCTCCTGATTGATTTTATAACTTCTATGTCAGCCTTCCTCCCAGCTTGAGGGTTAGTTCGTGGAGGTCCACTAGAACGCCCTCTCCTCACAGCAACTCTCTTCCCCTGGGTCTCAGTGGATGGACCTTTCTGCTTCTTCTTATAAGGCTTTCCTGTGTCAGCATTTTTCCTCTTTTTCCCCTTCTCTACATCAACAGATTTGGCCTCAACATTTCCTTCATCAACCTCACGTTTCCTGTTCATTCGCTTCTCTATCTCAGTAGATCTCTCCTCTTCCTCTCCTCCAACAAAACCATACTCAAAAGACATAAATGATTCAATCTCTGAACCATCGTTACGTAAAAACTTGTTTTCATATGCATACTTGCGCATATACCGACAATCATACAGAAGATCAATAGGTGGTTGAGAAAACATAGGCTCACCAATGGCATCACATACATCGTCAGCCTCTTCATCAATATAACCCATACCTGGGGTTCTTGCAAACTCTCCATAGTTTGGGAACAGCGGTGTCTATCATGCACATCAAAAAAAATATAAATAAGAAAACACATGTATATAAGAAGACAGAGTTGGTGTCAGCACTGATATGTTTCTCTTACCAAGTCACCATCGAATAGCTCGTCAGCTTCATCATAAGTATGCCTAACCTTGCAAACCCAGTGCAAAGAATGAGGATCTCTATCATTCATCCTCAAATTACAGTCAAACTTATCAGACAACGCTGGAAAAGCTTCAAATATCCAGGCCTGTAAAAACAAAACAAGTGGTCATGCAAACACAATAACAATGCATAAGAAGCTGACACATGGTGAGGAATGATTACACAAGTGGTGAATGCTGACACAAGTAATGAATACATGCAATGCTGACACGTAGTAAGGAATACCTTCAATGCTGACACATAGTGAGGATTGATTACAAGGATATATCAAACAAGTAAACAGAATACCTGGAACGCAATCCAATATCCATACAACTCATATGAAGGCCTAGCTTTCTTGCGATCCATCGTAGCTGACTTCTTCAAGGCCTTCAATAGAGATTCATAGGACTGTCTGCCCCATGGATATTGTCCAAACTTCTCCTCATCACAAGCAAGTGATAGATTTTCCTCAGTGATATAGTCTATCCGCCTATAACACACAACCATCTCAATGAGCAACAGCCTCGCTATAATTAGCTTCTTCTTCGACGTCTTCTTCATCTGTAGGAAACAACTGATCAAATCATCGTGGGAGCATCTATCCATCCCAAGAAAATCAGAAAAAGTCACTGCTTTCGGAGGATTGCAGACACGGTCTTCGCATGGAAGACCAGTCATTACATGAAACTCAGCCAACGAAAAACGAGCTATAAGTCCATCAACTTTGAACCAGAGTTCCTTCTTCTTCTTCGTCTTAACCTGCCGCAACATCATTTGATGGATTAACTGGAAGTTAACAGTCATATTGTTGCCCTGGGAGAGCACCCATCCCAGAAAACTCTCCTTCAACATCTTATAGTGCAAAGGCAGCAACTCTTGTTTAATAATGTCACAAACTCTAGGACGACAGTATAGATTAGATCTGGCATGGAAACGTTCTTTGTATGGAATACAAAACTTCAATTTCTGCAAAAAATGTATACAGATTGAATACAAAAGCACATGTCAGCATTTGAGGCAGACACAATGACAACAACTGCTATATAAATTTCATAGACTCACATCAAACTTGCATTTGTAAGTATCAAGATCAGTTGAGGTCCCTGTCAATATAACAAAAACAAGATAACCAAAGAGACAAATAGATGTCAGCCCCACAGAAATATGAACCCAAACACAAACATACACACACACCACAGCCAGAACACGCCAAAAATCAAAGACGACAAATAGTGGACATGCAAAAGGATGGAGATGGATTCCAAAAGAACAGAATGAGATGCCAAAATCGAGGTCAGCATTACAAAAAGAGGTCGTAACTGCTCAATAACGCACATACTAGTACGATTGAGAACGAACAACACACATTCATCCAAAAAAACCCTAACGACAACAATCGCACCATCGTACAAACTCAACAACGCATAATCTGACATAAACAAAACCCTAACACACAGAAACGATACAAAATCAACAAAACGCTTACCTGCGCTGCTAGCCATACTGAATAACCTTCAATACCAGACGAAAACAAGCACGAAACGGCCGGAAAACGTCGCTTCTCGGAGGAAACCGTCGAAGAACAGTTAGAGAGAGGAAAACCGTGATGGAGGGAGTGAGAAACGGGAGAGAGATAGAGAGGGAGTGAGCAGTTGAGGGGGTATCGGGAGGAGGGGGTGTGTGTTTGTGTTTCAAACCCAGTGTATACTTTTGCAAATTTTACAAAAACGTGTATATTTGGCTAATTTTGCAAATATTTGGGTAACTCTTTCAACATGTACGGGTTTGGGTAGACCTGTCAAAATGTGACCCGACCCGAGGACCCGACCCGACCCGTAAAATGTGGGTTTTGGCGCAAATATTTCAACCCGAAACCCGAAGCAACCCGAACCCGTTCAACCCGCAAATTTCTGGGTTGGGTTGGGTCACCCCGTTGGGTCAAGCTTTAAGATAATAAAAACATAAATAAATTACAATTTAACCTAGTATTGAAATTTATTACTAATAATAATTAGGATTGAATATTATATTTTTCATCATCAACTTTACTTTATAATTTAACATTACAATTTTTTATGTATATTAAATTACATATTACTATTGTAGCGACATTAATTATTTTTTTCCAATAATATAACTATTATTAGGATAATATAACAATTTTAGATTTAGGAACTATGTAAATAGTCATTAAAAATACTCCATCTGTTTAGTTTTAAATGTTGTTTACTATTCATGTATGGTTTTAAAGGATGATAATAATTATATAAAATATTCATTTATATATTATATATAATTTCATACTTCAAAAACTAAAAAGAATGAAATTATAACAAGTAATAAATTTTTATTGATATTTTACATAATTTTATCATTTTAAAATAATGTGTATAAATAGTAAATGACATTTAAAAAATTATGGATGAGTAGCGCTCTTGACCCGTTGGGTCGACCCGAACCCGTTAAATATGGGTCTGGGTTGAGCATTTCACGACCTGTAACCCGAAATGACCCGACCCGGAATGGACCCGAACTCGAGACGATCCGACCCAAACCCGACCCGCCCAACCTGTTTGACAGGTCTAGGTTTGGGTCACCCTTAAATTTTAATTGTTTTAAACTAATTTTCAGTCATTTTCATTAGTTAAAATTAAAAAATAAATTTATTTTTGAACTTAATTTAATTTTATCTATCTATGACCCACTTTATATATGTTTATGGAAAAAAATATTTCGAAGTGAGGTTATTTTCTGGACAGAGAGATAAATACGGGACTAACGTGTCAGTCAATACATTCTTCGTGCCACTAACGTCTATTTATGTGCCAGTATAGGTATATCTCGTGCCAACTCTTTTGACTCTAACAGATAAACTCAAGTCCGAAATGAATTTATTCATAATATAAATCGTATATTGTATATATAAATTGTAATATATTGAAATTGAAAATTTAACAATGAACATTACCTAGTGTTTTGGATATGGATTTCAAGTCTTTTGTGAAGTTTATCGTCATAACTGACACTGCACTCAATAATGTTTCCTATCTTAACCAAGTTACCAATCACATCTAAAAAAAACCAAAGTGGGTTAGATCATAGTTTATCACAATAAATAAGAAAATATTTTATCACAATAAATAAGAACTTACCAACCAAGCAGGTTAGATCAACATCTTTACTTAAAATGTCATCAAATTCAACGAATTCAAGCCCAAATCGAGAGATTGGAGCTTCGACGACTTCTTTCAAGATTGTGTTCATGGAGAAGGTCACCTTGTGAGGGTGAGAGCAGTGACGATGAGTAAATTCCATACTCAGATATACAATCAAATTGTTTAATGAGGGATTTATTAATGGACGCGTGAACCTTATTACCCTGAGAACAAATAGAGTAAACGATATTTATTTGAATACGTACGCTAGGAGGATATAAAATGAAGAAATTATGAAGGACAAACACCTTTTCATCGACACATATTAGGTCCTTTGAAATCAGCTCTTGTCGTTTGTGAAAATTGATGTTGTCGAACATGCACACAACTCGAACTCGAATATTGCCTTTGATGTTTGTTGGATTAAGTTCGTCGACGTATGTGACATTCTTCATTTTCGCCTATCTAAAATAGGAAAGAAGAATAGACGATCAAAAGCCTGCAATGTATATATAAGGTTTAAACATTAGTAGTATTCGGAAAAAAAAACCATAAAAGATAGATGGTTGACAGAGAGGGGGAAATAGATAGGAACCGATGGAAGAGGAAGGAGGAGTGTGAGTTATCTGTTATATTCGATTCTGATTATATATAGAGTAGTGTTGCCAGTTAGGTTAGGGTAAAATTGAGTAAAACGGTTTAAACAAATCTCTGCATATTTGAAATCAATACCGGATAGAACTTAAAAAATAAAGTAATATCGAATGGTTTTTAATAAATTAAAATTAGGATAAATGTGTAATTTTTTGGATAAATAAAAGAGATAAAGATTGGTTAATTGGGTAATTAAAATAATAACGGATGGAACTTAAAAAAGAACAGTATCAGACTGGTTTGTAATTGGTTAAAAAATCTCTACAGATCTAAAATTTTTAATTATTTTAACAAAAAGTAACAAAATTGGTTTAAAAATCTATGCAGGTCTGTAAAGTTTAATTATTTTAATTAAAACGGTTTAAACTAAATTTTAAAAATCACTGCAGATCCAGATATGAAATTAGGATCAATGTGTAATCTTTTGGTTAAATAAAAGAGATAAAGATTGGGTAATTGGGTAATCTATATCTAATATAATACTAAAACTGATGTGAAAGATACACGTGGCAACCTCACCTTAAACCAAAGCTTACGTGGCAGTTTTTCATTAAGTGTGGCCCCACCTATATAACTAACAGAATTTAATCAATTATTAATTTAAATAAATTTAATGATAATTTAACAAATTTACGAGAATATTAATTTCTCCCAAATTTTTTTTACTCGTTTGAATTAAAGATATTTAAATTTTTTAATTAAATTAACCAATTAATTACTTTCTATTGTAAATTTTATTTATTTTTTCTCATTTATTTTGTGTTAAAACTTAATATCTTTGTTATTTAGAAGATCATTGCCCAAGTTGAATTGGAGGAAGCTTGACGTGTTCGAGACGAAGGCATGCTTCGAAAACAAAGTGCTCAAGAAATGGGGATCCAACATTGTAATCGACCATTTTTCAGACGCTAAGTTAGATTTGTTGCTGGTGATGACAATAAGTTATCCATTGATGGAATCTTGCTTCTTGATGCACATATATTGCCGCAGTGACTTCTCTCGATGCATATGCCGATCCAACATTGTAGTTGATCATTGCCCAGGTTGAATTGGAGCTCTATCTTGATGCATATGTAGGAATGTTGAATTGGTGTTCTTCACATCACTGCTAATCTCCCAAACATCAATGATTGTTGAATTATGTGGGTTTTACTATTTGATTCAAACATAGCAGTTGTTAAAATCCATCTTTTTTCTATTTACAAACAAAAAACGATTGTAATCTCATTTTATCCGTTTTTGGTAAGATTTCTACTTATCTCAAAAAGTTGGTGGGATTTTTTCTACTGAATTATTTATAAAATGATTTTTTAAATCTAATTTTTTTTCTATTTACAAATAAAAACTATTGCAATCTCATTTTATCCGTATATGGTAGGATTTCTAATGCTATCTCAAAAAATTTGGTGGGATTTTTACCGGTGAATTATTTATACAATGATTTGTTAAAATACAATGTTTATCTAATTACAAACAAAAAAAATTACAATCTCATTTTACCCGTATTTGGTAGGATTTCTGTTATCTCAAAATTTTGGTGGCATTTTTATTGCTATATTATTTATATAGTAATTTTTTAAAATCCAATATTTATCCATTTACATATAAAAGAAGTTTATCATATATCCCTACTCACACTTGGTAGAGTTGATCTTATCGTGAAGAATGATAGACAAGTTCATTTTTATATGCATTGATTTGTATATTTTGTTATTAGTTATTTGTTTACCACCTTTAATATTGAATTCTTTCACAAGAATCGTATATTGAAGTGACCTGTCGGTTCGAAATTATTTAAACAACTATATATATAATATACCCATCAATATGGAGCTGAATAGATACATCATTGATATATTTCAATTTCTTATTGTAAAAGATGTTGGACATGAGTTTCAAATCATATTTCTTATTTAATTATATTTATTGACCTTATTTCTCAATATTACCAATAATTATAATTTCTAATGACCTTATTTCTCAATATTACCAATAATTATAATTTCTTTTATTTTACCTCGTAAACATGCATTCTTTACTTGTATATGTTTAACTTTTGTTGTGTGTAGATGAGAGAATATTGTCAACTTTAATTTAGTCGATGTGACAAAGTTGTATATAAATCCGATTTTTTTCCGACACTAATGCATATCAAATAAGGTAATGCGCGCCTTATTTTACTTATTTGTTGTATCTATTATTACTTAATATACCATCTTAATATGAACTATATTTATTTTACAGGTTTCTTAAACTCGACAATACCTCCAAAACCAAAATTGTGCAACGACGCTATGAATTCTTCAACATTGTGGATTAATGAAGTTATCGTGATCTATATAGCACACTTTTAATTATTGATCGAAGATGTGAATCGAGTGAGCAAGACCAGTTTAGTATATTTATCATTTTGATGTTTGGATTTAATATTATTTTTCTATATCATTTTCATATTATCATAATATTATTATTATTATATATAATGTAGATAAATTATGATAATATCTTTTAGAACAACATAATATATTTTACAAATCTCATGCGTCACGCACGGGTACTGTGCTAGTTATAATACTAAAGGAGAAATCGCCTACGACATGTGGCGGCTTCTCCTTTAATGTAGGTTTTTTTTAATTAGATTAATTGATTTATATAGCTTTAAAGGAGATTAATTGGTTAACAAACCTTATCTAATTTAAAGGATAAAATCAAATCTTAACTAATTAGAAAATATTATTAATCTAATTTTGAGGATAAAATCAAATCTTAACTCATTAGAAAATATTATTAATATTATTAATTAACTACCTTACCTACATTATTATTTATTATCAAATCTGATATATATTGATATTGATTAGGTAGTATTCCTCATCCGACTGTGAACAAGACTAAATTAGATAAGGTGAGCATTGGCGTTCAATGCTTTATTTATCAATTATGCTTTTCGTGCTTTAACAAAAAAAAAAAAGAGTTGAACAGATGCATTTCGACATTGTATAGCTCGGCTTGATATCTGATGTGTTCGGATTTGTGGATATCAGTATGTTTGAACAGACGCCGAATTCTCATATATTGTGCAGTATGATTTTTCGTTGGTTCGTAGTGTTTGTTTTAATTTTTTTTTTTTTACAGTATGATTTTGGTGGACTGTGTGGAATTATTGAAGTTTCAGTGAAGTAGATTCCTTATCAACGATTTAGTAACCGGAGTTCAATTTATTCATTTAGATGCTTTTTATCAAATCTTATTTTATCAAAGTAGATTCCTTGATAGAGTACGTATATACATCGTATGAACCTGTTTCCAATTGCAATTGAGAGCCCCTACTCCGTATTTTTATTTTAATTTATATTTCGATGGATATTACGGTACCTTTTATTTATTATTTGTAGGTATGATGTATTAAAATGCACTTTGTTGGATTCATAATCAATACACTAATTATGTGTAAGGTAGGATTTAGGATTTGGGAATTAGGTTTAGTATAGTTCCAGAATTGAAATGTGCGACTTACGGCTAAATTAAGTTCCATTCTAATCATTAGATATTTTATTAGCTTCTTCATGGACAATGGACATTAATTAAGCTAACCCTATCGATTGAAAATTCATCCTCATTTTCCTCTGATGTTATTTCCCTTTCTTTATGCTAATGCATTAAGCAATCCGGTTAACTATCAAATTGATGCTTGTGTATAAATTGTATAGTTATGTGTTTATCACTCTCCTTATATTAGACAGTCTAAAAACAAAATGAGCATGGATACTGTCTTTTATTTTGTATAATGAATTAATGATGACTATTCTTAATATCAGTCTGATAATAAAATATTCTTAGGACAATACACAAATCCATTTATTGGGGGAGACATAGTCAAGTCAAACGGAGGAGACGATCTGGTTGAGGAACCGAGACGTGAGAACTGAGATGATGTGTTTTTTTTTAATTATGTGAGATATAATCTTATCCGTTAATTTATTTCAATGATTGAGATTTAATTATAAGGCAAATATAAGGCACCTTGACTAAGGAGAGAATCGGTATCTATCTATCCTTTAATGTAGGGATTTTTAGTTAGTTTAATTAAATCATTTAGCATAATCCAATTAAAAACTAAGTCGATATCTATCTATCTATTAACTAATCTTTATTAATATTATAAAAATTAATAATACTTATTGATTTTGATATCTGATATTATGGTTAGTTCGTTTAGATATTCAAAGGATATTATCCTTAATAATTATCGATCTTTACCAATAATTTTAAATATCTTATTTAGTTTAAAACATTTTCCATTTCTATTTAATCCATTCCATCCCTTGACCATCATTATACGTTTGACGATAATCGGTGAGTCGCCTTTTCATTTCTTAAAAACCTCTACTCTAATCATTCTATTGCCTTCCTATCAAATTCTAACCATATTTTTATAATTTTCAATTTTTGTAAGTATTAGAATCCATTGATAAAATGTTACTAACGATTTGAATTTTAAACTTTTACATTTTTTATTTCTTTATAATCGATTCTGACGATGTTTTTTCCTCAGATCGAATATGAAGAAGTACGGTTTAACTTTATTGGATGATCTAAAGGCAAAAGGAAACTATAAAATTCGAGTTCGTGTTATTCACATTTGGAAAAGAAAAAGTTCAAAGAGTGGATAAGAAGTCGAGTTCATGTTTTTATTAGTCCCGTGTTATATATCTTCCCTGCTAATTTCAGGTCTACGTGGTGGCATAATATTTCACCAATCCTTCATGTTAAATTGTGGTATTTAAAATCTTTGTTTTCTTTAAATAAATAAATAATTACTCCATAATATTTAAGTGGTATGTTCTGTAATCCTATCTGGTTGTTACAACAAATATTTACCATAATTTGGTACAAATTGAAATCCTTATCTTCAACTAGCATCGGTTTAATAGGTATTTATTTTATTGGATTGTTTTGAAATTTAAATAACAATATATTTCTTGGATTGTTTTACAATTTAAAAATACTTTATTATATGTTTTAGTTAAGATTTGACCATTTAGGATAAGAATTAAATCAAGAGGTAGACAAATTTCCCAATTATATAAATAATTTATTTTACCCACGTATTTATGCAGTTTATTAATAAATTATGTTATATTACTACTCCATATATATTATTTATATTTAAATTATTTTTATTAAAATGTGAATATTTTTTATTTTAGTTTCTCTTTGTTAAAAATAAATCAAGGAATAATCAACTAAATGTGTAAGACATGCTAATGAATTATAAATTTAGTTCACAATTTTAATTTTATCGATACTATCTCATTGTCATCATAAAATGTATATAATATAAAGAGAGTCCATTTTTAAAAGACTTATATTTGATTTGTCATATTATGTCTTTAATACAATGGAATTGAAGGAAACTTCATATGAGACCGATCTCTACCATCTATATAAGATCGATAAAAAAAAAGTCAAATAATTCCAACAATTTAATGCAGTGTGTCATTGCATCTCTAAAATGAAAAGTTATGTGAAAATTAATGTATAATATTGTACATAATTAGATTTTAAAAAAAGACCGTGCCCTGGGCACGAGAACTAAACTAGTTGAAGTAATAACGGATGGAACTTAAAAAAAAAATTACAGGGAATGGTTTGTAGTTAGCTAGATATGGAATCTTTTAGTTAAGAAAGAGATAAGTGTTTCATAATTCAAATGGTTTAAACAAAATTTTAGAGGATAAATTATAGATTTATAGAGGATAATCGATTCTGAATATGGGGATATATATTAAATAAGAGAAATTCAGAGACCTCATCAGATATGAAATTGTGTAATCTTTTGGTTAAACAAAATCTCAGCATATCTTAGACCATGTTCAACTGAGAGTCACACGAATCAAAACTCATTTCAGCCACATCAGCAACTATTCCTGCCACGTCAGCTTTCCACTAACTTTTCAACTTTTTACATTTTTCATCCACAACAGAGAGTCGCGCGAATCAAAACTCACTTTACACTTTTTTATATTTATTAAGCTAAATGTTGATTTATTTTACTTAAATTTTTTTGTTAATATTAATATTAATACGTATCATTAAAATAAAAAGACATACAATTAAATTTAGAAATATTTTATTAAATTGATACACTAAATCTTTAACATATGGTAAACTTAGCAAAAAAAAATTCCAAACATATACAAAATGGGTGTCATTGAATAGAGAAAAATAAATCCTATTCAAAAATAATTTTTTTTTAAATAAATTATTTAACGAATAAATGGGGATTTTAATTTAATTAAAACTCACCGCCATGTGGCGTGTTCCCATTGGCTAGCTGATGATGCCCGAAATATAAATAATGATATTAACAAATATCATAAATAAATAAGGTCCCCCGCAAGAGGCTGACTAGGACCGATGGGAGGGAACTGGCTTGCTACCGTTTGACTGACTTGCTTTCAGTCTCTCTTTTGCTTCGAGCAAAACCACCCATCAGAGCCATCGCTCCTTTCTTCGTATGGAAAGAGAGGGAAAAAAAGATATATAAATAGAACCTTATAAACATGAAAAATGGGAGAAAGCAAGTCAGTATAGAAACTCAGGACGTACGCGGACGATAAACCGTCCACGACTCTCACATGCATGCCGGGACACTTGGTTTCCATGCCTCCCTCCCACATGTCACGAGGCATGTGACACTTGGCGACGAGTGAGCTTGCATGAAGGAGTGCTTGTACTATAAATAAGAAGGCGTGGCATCATTGGCAGGGGTCGGAAACTGGAATCGCATAAGGCTTAGGCCGGATTCCCTGGCCATGAGCCCCCCTTCTCAAGCGGGATTAGTCTCGGCTAGACCGACACTTGATGGAGCCTTGCAAGGAGGACAGTTGTCCGCGAGTGGCTTGAGCTCGGATCGGCACAGGTTTGGGTACGCCGACGGTAATCTCGTCGTGCGTCTCAGGTAAGCCCGATCGTCTGAGCTCGCCCGCGTTCAACTTGATACCGGAACCCGCCGACAAGGGATTCTGAAAAAACGGGTTTCATCACTGGCGCCGTCTGTGGGAACTCCTCACGCTAAGAGGTAATTTGTGTTCAAATATTTCGCCTACATTTATTTCGATCGGATTGAATTCGTCCACCATCTTGATCGAATAATCAACCTAGTATATGTTAGTTAGGTTGAAGGATGCATGCATTATTAATTGCTTGTGGTTTGTGGGTTGTTATTAAAATATTTATTTTAATGATGTGCCCCATTACTATTAAAATGGTTGGATGCATGTGTGCTATTATGAGTTCAAGGTCATAGGGTGTAAAGGAAGATTTATTTATCCTCCATAAATATTTACTCCAAAGACACATATATCACATGGCTATCATAAGGAAAAAAATTAATATACCGCCTTGCTTTAAAAAGACGTTTAGCCTTGAGCGCCGGTAGATTCACCGATTTGTGAACATAGAGAGGGAGTAGCTAACCAATGCAGGGGGTATATGCATCAACCATTCATACATAACAAGAGAAAGAGCCCTCGAGTGACTGCACGGATCTGCACGTAATAATGTCAGGCAGTTGCGCAAAAAGCCGTGCAACCCGCACTATCCGCGGTCATGAAACAATTGGGCCCCTCCACACATATCCTACCAAGACAAAGGACGTGTGATCTTGCTCCGCGTCGGACATCCGGTGGACGCATTGAGCTCCCGGACTATACTTGGAGTCCTATGACGCTGGAGCTTGCTCCGCGTCGGACATCCGGTGGACGCATTGAGCTCCCGGACTATACTTGGAGTCCTATGACGTTGGAGCTTGCTCCGCGTCGGACATCCGGTGGACGCATTGAGCACCCGGACTATACTTGGAGTCCTATGACGCTGGGGCTTGCTCCGAGTCGGACATCCGGTGGACACATTGAGCTCCCGGACTATACTTGGATTCCTAGGACGCTGGAGCTTGCTCCGCGTCGGACATCCGGTGGACGCATTAAGCTCCCGGACTATACTTGGAGTCCTATGACGCTGGAGCTTGCTCCGCGTCGGACATCCGGTGGACGCATTGAGCTCCCAGACTATACTTGGAGTCCTGTGACGCAGGAGCTTGCTCCGCGTCGGACATCCGGTGGACGCATTGAGCTCCCGGACTATACTTGGACTCCTATGACGCTGGAGCTTGCTCCGCGTCGGACATCCGGTGGACGCATTGAGCTCCTGGACTATACTTGGAGTCCTATGACGCTGGAGCTTGCTCCGCGTCGGACATCCGGTGGACGCATTGAGCTCCCGGACTATACTTGGAGTCCTATGACGTTGGAGCTTGCTCCGCGTCGGACATCCGGTGGACGCATTGAGCTCCCGGACTATACTTGGAGTCTTATGACGCTGGAGCTTGCTCCGCGTCGGACATCCGGTGGACGCATTGAGCTCCCGGACTATACTTGGAGTCCTAGGACGCTGGAGCTTGCTCCGCGTCGGACATCCGGGGGACGCATTGAGCTCCCGGACTATACTTGGAGTCCTATGACGCAGGAGCTTGCTTCGCGTCGGACATCCGGTGGACGCATTGAGCTCCCGGACTATACTTAAAGTCTTATGACGCTAAAGCTTGCTCCGCGTCGGACATCCGGTGGACGTATTGAGCTCCCGGACTATACTTAAAGTCCTATGACGCTGGAGCTTGCTCCGCGTTGGACATCCGGTGGACGCATTGAGCTCCCGGACTATACTTGGAGTCTTATGACGCTGGAGCTTGTTCCGCGTCGGACATCCGGTGGACGCATTGAGCTCCCGGACTATACTTGGAGTCCTATGACGCTGGAGCTTGATCTGCGTCGGACATCCGGTGGACGCATTGAGCTCCCGGACTATACTTGGAGTCCTATGACGCTGGGGCTTACTCCGCGTCGGACATCCGGTGGACGCATTGAGCTCCCGGACTATACTTGGAGTCCTATGACGCTGGAGCTTGCTCCGCGTCGGACATCCGGTGGACGCATTGAGCTCCCGGACTATACTTGGAGTCCTATGACGCTGGAGCTTGCTCCGCGTCGGACATCCGGTGGACGCATTGAGCTCCCGGACTATACTTGGAGTCCTGTAACGCTGGAGCTCGCTCCGCGTCGGACATCCGGTGGACGAATTGAGCTCCCGGAATACTCTAAGTCCCAAGACGCTGGTAGCTTGCTCCGCGTTGGGCATCTGATCGTAGAGCTTGCCTCCCGGATCGAATACTAAGTCCCAGGACGCTTGAGCATCATCAGCGTCGGGCATCTGGCCATAGAACTTGTCTCCCAGATCGGAAATATAAACTAAGTCCCTCTCGAGTGACGGAGGGCCTCCGCTTGTAGTTTGATTAGCTCGCGGAGATAACTCTTAAGTGAGTAGAAACTAAGTCCCTCTCGGATGACGGAGGGCCTCCGCTGGTACCTTGATTAGCTCGCGGAGATAACTCTTCAAGGAGTATAAACTAAGTCCCTCTCGAGTGACAGAGGGCCTCCGCTGGTAGCTTTCTTAGCTCGCGGAGATAACTCTTAAAGGAGTATAAACTAAGTCCCTCTCGAGTGACGGAGGGCCTCCGCTGGTAGCATTCTTAGCTCGCGGAGATCACTCTTAAAGGAGTATAAACTAAGTCCCTCTCGGATGACGGAGGGCCTTCGCTGGTAGCTTGATTAGCTCGCGGAGATAACTCTTAAAGGAGTATAAACTAAGTCCCTCTCGGATGACGGAGGGCCTCCGCTGGTAGCTTTCTTAGCTCGCGGAGATAACTCTTAAAGGAGTATAAACTAAGTCCCTCTCGAGTGACGGAGGGCCTCCGCTGGTAGCATTCTTAGCTCGCGGAGATCACTCTTAAAGGAGTATAAACTAAGTCGCTCTCGAGTGTTGGAGGGCCTCCGCTTGTAGCTTAATTAGCTCGCGGAGATAACTCTTAAGTGAGTATAAACTAAGTCCCTCTCGGATGACGGAGGGCCTCCGCTGGTAGCTTGATTAGCTCGCGGAGATAACTCTTAAAGGAGTATAAACTAAGTCCCTCTCGAGTGACAGAGGGCCTCCGCTTGTAGCTTTATAAGCTCGCGGAGATAACTCTTAAATGAGTATAAACTAAGTCCCTCTCGAGTGACGGAGGGCCTCCGCTTGTAGCTTTATAAGCTCGCGGAGATAACTCTTAAATGAGTATAAACTAAGTCCCTCTCGGATGACGGAGGGCCTCCGCTGGTAGCTTTATAAGCCTGCGGAGATAACTCTTAAATGAGTATAAACTAAGTCCCTCTCGAGTGACGGAGGGCCTCCGCTTGTAGCTTTATAAGCCCGCGGAGATAAATCTTAAATGAGTATAAACTAAGTCGCTCTCGAGTGACGGAGGGCCTCCGCTTGTAGCTTTAGGAGCTCGCGGAGATAACTCTTAAATGAGTATAAACTAAGTCCCTCTCGGGTGACGGAGGGCCTCCGCTTGTAGCTTGATTAGCTCGCGGAGATAACTCTTAAGTGTGTATAATCTAAGTCCCTCTCGGGTAACGGAGGGCCTCTGCTTGTAGCCTGATTAGATCGCGGAGATAACTCTTAAAGGAGTATAAACTAAGTCCCTCTCGGGTGACGGAGGGCCTCCGCTTGTTGCTTGATTAGCTCGCGGAGATAACTCTTAAGTGAGTATAATCTAAGTCCCTCTCGGGTAACGGAGGGCCTCCGCTTGTAGCCTGATTAGCTCGCGGAGATAACTCTTAAGTGAGTATAATCTAAGTCGCTCTCGGGTAACGGAGGGCCTCCGCTTGTAGCCTGATTAGCTCGCGGAGATAACTCTTAAAGGAGTATAAACTAAGTCCCTCTCGGATGACGGAGGGCCTACGCTGGTAGCTTTCTTAGCTCGCGGAGATAACTCTTAAAGGAGTATAAACCAAGTCCCTCTCAAGTGACGGAGGGCCTCCGCTGGTAGCTTTATAAGCTCGCGGAGATCACTCTTAAATGAGTATAAACTAAGTCCCTCTCGGGTGACAGAGGGCCTCCGCTTGTAGCTTTATAAGCTCGCGGAGATAACTCTTAAATGAGTATAAACTAAGTCCCTCTCGAGTGACGGAGGGCCTCCGCTTGTAGTTTGATAAGCTCGCGGAGATAACTCTTAAATGAGTATAGGCTAAGTCCCTCTCGAGTGACGGAGGGCCTCCGCTTGTAGCTTTATGAGCTCGCGGAGATAACTCTTAAGTGAGTATAATCTAAGTCCCTCTCGGGTAACGGAGGGCCTCTGCTTGTAGCCTGATTAGCTCGCGGAGATAACTCTTAAGTGAGTATAATCTAAGTCGCTCTTGGGTAACGGAGGGCCTTCGCTTGTAGCTTTATAAGCCCGCGGAGATAACTCTTAAATGAGTATAAACTAAGTCCCTCTCGAGTGACGGAGGGCCTCCGCTTGTAGCTTTATGAGCTCGCGGAGATAACTCTTAAATGAGTATAAACTAAGTCCCTCTCGGGTGACGGAGGGCCTCCGCTTGTAGCTTGATTAGCTCGCGGAGATAACTCTTAAGTGAGTACAATCTAAGTCCCTCTCGGGTAACGGAGGGCCTCTGCTTGTAGTTTGATAAGCTCGCGGAGATAACTCTTAAATGAGTATAAGCTAAGTCCCTCTCGAGTGACGGAGGGCCTCCGCTTGTAGCTTTATGAGCTCGCGGAGATAACTCTTAAGTGAGTATAATCTAAGTCCCTCTCGGGTAACCGAGGGCCTCTACTTGTAGCCTGATTAGCTCGCGGAGATAACTCTTAAAGGAGTATAAACTAAGTCCCTCTCGGGTGACGGAGGGCCTCCGCTCGTAGCTTGATTAGCTCGCGGAGATAACTCTTAAAGGAGTATAAACTAAGTCCCTCTCGGATGACGGAGGGCCTACGCTGGTAGCTTTCTTAGCTCGCGGAGATAACTCTTAAAGGAGTATAAACTAAGTCCCTCTCGAGTGACAGAGGGCCTCCGCTGGTAGCTTTATAAGCTCGCGGAGATCACTCTTAAAGGAGTATAAACTAAGTCCCTCTCGGGTGACAGAGGGCCTCCGCTTGTAGCTTTATAAGCTCGCGGAGATAACTCTTAAATGAGTATAAACTAAGTCCCTCTCGAGTGACGGAGGGCCTCCGCTTGTAGTTTGATAAGCTCGCGGAGATAACTCTTAAATGAGTATAAGCTAAGTCCCTCTCGAGTGACAGAGGGCCTCCGCTTGTAGCTTTATGAGCTCGCAGAGATAACTTTTAAATGAGTATAAACTAAGCCCCTCTCGAGTGACAGTGGGCCTCTGCTTGTAGCTTGATGAGCTCGTGGAGATAACTCTTAAATGAGTATGAACTAAGTCCCTCTCGAGTGACGGAGGACCTCCGATTGTAGCTTTATAAGCTCGCGGAGATAACTCTTAAATTAGTATAAACTAAGTCCCTCTCGAGTGACGGAGGGCCTCCGCTTGTAGCTTTATAAGCTCGCGGAGATAACTCTTAAGTGAGTATAATCTAAGTCCCTCTCGAGTAACGGAGGGCCTCCACTTGTAGCTTGATGATGTTCGCGGAGATAACTCTTAAACGAGTATAAATTAAGTCCCTCTCAAGTGACAGAGGGCCTCCGCTGCTAGCTTTATTAGCTCACAGAGATAAAACTAAGCCCCTCTGATACAAGGAATACGAATAAGAAACATGTGCATATGATGCATCATTATCGAACCCCAGTTTAGTCACGACTTAACTGAAATTCGAGGAGCTGTGATGATGCCCGAAATATAAATAATGATATTAACAAATATCATAAATAAATAAGGTCCCCCGCTATATAAATAGAACCTTATAAACATGAAAAATGGGAGAAAGCAAGTCAGTATAGAAATTCAGGACGTACGCGGACGATAAACCGTCCACGACTCTCACATGCATGCCGGGACACTTGGTTTCCATGCCTCCCTCCCATATGTCACGAGGCATGTGACACTTGGCATCCATGCCTCCCTCCCACATGTCACGAGGCATGTGACACTTGGCGACGAGTGAGCTTGCATGAAGGAGTGCTTGTACTATAAATAAGAAGGCGTGGCATCATTGGCAGGGGTCGGAAACTGGAATCGCATAAGGCTTAGGCCGGATTCCCTGGCCATGAGCCCCCCTTCTCAAGCGGGATTAGTCTCGGCTAGACCGACACTTGATGGAGCCTTGCAGGGAGGACAGTTGTCCGCGAGTGGCTTGAGCTCGGATCGGCACAGGTTTGGGTACGCCGACAGTAATCTCGTCGTGCGTCTCAGGTAAGCCCGATTGTCTGAGCTCGCCCGCGTTCAACTGGATCCCGGAACCCACCGACACGGGATTCAGAAAAAAACGGGTTTCATCACTAGCATAAATCAAAACAAAAAAAATTATTCGGATGATCCGACTCTCCCAGTTGATTCACCTCCCCCGAATCAAACACTTTCTCTCCTCCCTCTTTCCATAAGTGCTGACTTGAACCTTGGTTTTTATCTGTGTGGATCTCCATTGCTTATGGTCTTAACTAAGAGAAATTTTTGAGGATAAATGTTTAATCTTTTGGTTAAACAAAATTATTTGAACTTTTATTTTTATTTATTATTTATATTTATGGTTGCATATAGGAGATTCATCTTTGCAGATCCGAGTTTGCTTTTTTGTCTTGCTTTATTTTGGCGATTCATCTTCTCAAGTTTAAATTTCTTATGACTCAATTCAGAATGTTCACGTGCAGAAGGATATGAAGATTTGATTCCCCATTCGGATGACTATTCATCTACAGCAGTAACAAATTCTGAATTTGAAGAAGGAGATGGAGAAAGGGATTAAGAAGTTTCAAGATAAGGAGGAAAAGATTAAGAAATAGATTTAGGAGTTACGGGATAAGGATGAAAAGATTAAGAAAGAAATTCAGAAATTTCAGGATGAGGAGGAAATGTTGAAACTAATAAGTTTGTCCAGGGTCATTTTTAGCTTGAACACAATCCCTTTGTTGGTTTGAGCTTGGAGTGAATTGATCGGCAAACTTTTGATTAGCAATTGATAATTTTGTATTTTAGTTGTTGGATTCATTCACGTTTAGTATCCATCATGATGAAGTGAGGTGCAATGCCGAGATGCAGCTCTGCAAAAAAAATCCTTAAACGTCATAAATAAGAGAAGATTTTTAAACAATTGGAGAAGCAATTGGGGATTTATCCTAAATTTCTAACTTTAAATGTATGATCGTCACGTGTCCAATTTTGCAAGTGTTTTAGTATTATATTAAATATTAGATATATAGATAGATTAATATTTTTGATATGTATGGATATGAAATAGTTTGAATTTATATTTTTTTATCAATTAACTAAAATACATATAGATAAATTGTGACTTGTTACAACTTTCTATAGATTATGACAATATATTTTTGGTTGCTACAACCACCCCGATCCCTCCCTAGATCCGTTAATGATCTCTGCTAGTTTGGAGATAAGAGTGCATATATCTCGACCCTCCAGACCCTACTTCATTATGGGATGTACTGGGATGTTGTTTTTGTTTCCTTTTATACATGGATATAATTTTATATAGAAGAAACGTTTATAGCTCGATGTCGGAGTGACTTACACAACTCTTTAACGTTATACTCAAGACTGCTACGATGTTATAGAAGTGAAGACTGATATCAAATTAATCTCATTGTACAAGAACAAAGGCAACATGCAACAATGTGAAAGCTACAGAGGTATAAAACTCCTTAGCCATACGATGAAGATACGAGAGAGTTATTGAACAGAGGATTAGAATGTTTGTTTCTGTGTTAGAGATCTAGTTTGGTTTTATACCAGGAAGGTCATCGGCAGAGGCTCTGCATTTGATGAGGCGCTGGGTAGAAAAATATCGAGAACGGAAAAAAAAAATCTACTTATGATTTTTATTGATTTGGATAAGTATGATAGTGTCTAGAGAGCTCTTTTAGGAATGCTTGAAAACGAAATATATATCAAGAAATTACACGAGGGTCATCAAAGATATGTATGATGATGCATTTACCAATGTCTACACATTAGGTTGGACACCGAGTATTTTCCAATGTAGGGAGGCTACACGTAAGGTCAGCTCTGATCCAGTTTCTCGTTACTGTAGTGTTGGATACGGTGTTAGGTAATATTCAGGTCAAGGTCTTGTGGTGTAATTTGCTAGTGATACTGTGTTAATAGATGAGACAAGAGCCGAGGTTAATAGCAAGTTGGAGATATGGAAGAAGAAGCTAGAAGACAAAAGTTTCAGACTGAGTAGGATGAAGACCGAATACGTAGAGTTCAACTTAATGAGACTAAAGAGGAGAGAGAAGACTTGACATTGGGTGAGGTTGTTGTAATGAAGAAAGATCATTTCAAGTATTTGGGATTAGTAATGTAGAGCAATGAAAGTGTAGGTAGAGATATCAAACACAAAATACAGGTGGACAAGCAGAAATAGAGGGTAGCATTAGGAGTTCTGTGTGATAGAAGAGTGCATCCAAATCTTAAAGGCAAATTTTATAAAGTGATGGCGGGGTCGACTTAGTTGTACATAGCAGAGTGTTGGGCAATTACTAAGGCACATGAACAAAGACTTATGGTGGGAGATGAGGAAGATCAGATGGATGTGTGAGAATACGAGGCTAGACAGAATCAAAAAATGAGGTTATTTGTGACAAGGTAAGAGTGATCAGTATCAAGGACAAGTTGCGAGAGTCACGATTACAGTGGTTTGGTCATGTTCTGGGTGTTGCATGTAGTAGGGCAATCTAAAAAGAGATGAAATGAGGTAATTAGGCAGGATTTAGCTACCTTCGGCCTCACGGAGGATTTTTTATGCAAGATATAATTTAGTGGAGTAGAGCTATTCTTGGGTCGATGAGGGCATTGCAGAGTAGGGAAGTTTGAGGTTGTAGATATCTTGTTCGTCGCCCTTCTTTTATTTCAGTCTCTTGTTTTTTCTTTACAATTACTTGTCAAGTTTTTTTTTTGGCTCTGATCCTAATCTATGTATTTGTATGTGGTTCTAAATGTCTATATTTTTGTATGGTGTATGTCGTTTCTAAATCCCCCTTGAATACATTTTCTGCAAACATCCGTGCGAATACGATCCATCTCTTCTTTGAATATCCCCACTTGCTCCAAAGTATGAGCATGCACAAAACCAACATATATAACTCAAACATTGAGAAACATAGATACGGAAAATAGAAATATAGAAGAACGGATGGAGGAACTTGACCTTTGATTACAAAAAAAAAAAAAGATCTTGGTGATGGTATGATGGTGCATTTGGCAGATGAGCAATAAACTCATCTTTGACTAGCAACATAGGTCATCACCCCAAGACATTAAAAGATTCATATAGATAACTTTTCATAATTGGAGGGAAAAAAAAGTCATTTGCAACCACTGATGAAGAGGTTTTAAGATGAGGAATAAGAATAACCCTCACATGTCATTTGCTAGAAAAGAAGAACAAAAGTCAAGAATAGGGTTTGTTAAACTAAATTTTGATGGATCAGTACTTGATTTAGAAAAAAGCACATTTGGTTTCATCCTCAGAAATGAATCAAAGAATAGTATCCTTAAGGGTGGCAATCAGGCGGGTTGGGTCGGGTTCGGGTTCGGGTTCGGTTAGTTGGGTTTCGGGTCATTCGGGTTTCAGATAATGTCTAATAATTTGGTCATTCGGTTGGGCCGGGTTCGGGTTTTGGTAGTATCAGGTTTCTGTTATTCGGGTTTCGATTGTCTCGGGTTTCAGTTATTTCGGGTTTGGATTGTCTCAAGTTTTCATTATTTCAATATTCATTTTTAAAAAAATTACTAGAATGTATCTTAAAGTTCGGGTTATTTCAGGTTTCGGTTATAACGGGTTCGGATCTTAATGGGTTTCGATTGAATCGGGTTCGGTTCATTCTTATTTCGGGCCCAAAATAGTCGGGTTAAGTCGGTGTTCAAAACAATCGGTTTCGGGTCGACATGGTTGGATTTTCGGGTTCGGGTCGGGTTTTTTCAGCTCTAGCTAGTAGCTAACAACCACCCCTAAAAATTGAAGGGATTGCTCTTCTAAAAAGTATTCACGTTGCGAAAGAATTCGGATTCAATCAAATTGAAATAGAGGGTGACAACCTCACTGCTATCAACTCCCTAAAAGGAGTATGGAAATGTCCCTAGGATATTAAGATTATCATATTTGATTCCCTTCTTCACATGAGATCCTTTCGGATTGTTCATATTTTTCATATGTTCCGTAAAGGCAATATCATAGCGGATAAGGTTGCACATCTTAGCCACTATGCCGATAGAGCCCATGTTCAAAACAATACATGTATTCTTGACCTCATCCGATAAAGATGTTCTAAGTTGGCAAAGGACTTGTCCTTAATTGTCCCTTGAAATCTTTCCTTATAAAAAAAAATGTAACAATCTTTTTCTTAAAATGCGTTAGTGGGGATGTAGGTCAAACTGGTTTATCCAATGATGGTGTGACATTGTGACAGGGTATGAACGTCATCGAATGCGTTAGTGGGGATGTAGGTCAAACTGGTTTATCTAGCGATCGGAGTGAGTATTACACAATACAAATAAATATAAAAGTTGATTTGAAAATGAAAGATAAAGTGATTGTAATTATAAAATGTAATAAATTGGAATTTCCATTAAAAAAATTAATCATATATAATTATAATCAATCGCGTCATTCGGGTCACCGGGTCAATCGGGTAAAATTACCGAGTCACCGGGTCTAAACTTATCGGGTTTTCGGGTTCGGGTCAGAAAAATTTTCCAAGTCAAAATTTCCAAGTCTTGGCCTAGAATTTTTCAGACGTACGGGTCGGGTCAACTGGGTCAGGTCGGGTTTTGGCAGGTCTAGTTTTACACATTAAAATCAATATTTCGGTACTAAAAATGTAAAATAAAAACCACCCATGGACACTTATTGTTTGTCCGGAGAGCGTCAGTGATTATCTTGGAGTCACCCTCGATGATTAAGTTCGATATTTTGAAGTCTTTGGCTTTCTCTATCCCTTGTCTTAAAGCAATGGCTTTAGCCATGATAAGCGAAAGACCACCCATGGGTTTCCCATCCAAGTAGATTGGTTTCCCATTCCAATCTCGACAGATAAAGCCCGTAGAGCTCTTAATACCTGATATAGAAGATCCATCAAAGTTTAGCTTGTTCCAATGCGAAGGTGGTTTTTTCGATAGAGTGGTTCTTCCCCCATTTTTTATTTGGGCTCTTTCCTTTTTTCCATGGTGTGTTATGGTAGTATTTCTATTTGGGTATATTTTAGCTACTATTTTCCATCTGTCCATGTTTCCTATGATGGTTTTCTTAATTCATGTGGCTGATGGGATAAGATAATTTCTAAAAATGATTTGCTTTCTAGTATACCATATTGTCCACCATCGGAAAGCTATGTACTGTTTGTTTTCCTTTGATAGGCTTACCCAATGAGATTCATAATTTTATCCATATCCCTTGATAAACATGGCCTTATGAGACAATGAAAATTTCGCAATTGGTTTTATTATTCGTGATCATAAAACAAATTGGGTCACTATGAAGGGAGTCAGTATCCCGCCATGCTCGATTATTAGAGCCGAGGCTACCACACGGAGAGACGGAATTCGTGAAGTTGTAGACCTAATATCCAAAACATCTAAATAGAAGGTGACAACCTTTGCATTATTAATGCACTTTTAAAGGCATTTCGAAATTCCATTGGGAAATCGAAATGATAAATTTTTATTTCCCAATGGACCTTTGTCGATTTCAAACAGTCCAAATTCGTCACGTGTTTAGGAAAATTAATAGTGTGGCGAATAGATTGGCCTTTCTGGGTAACACAAACACTACCATTAACCCTATCATAGATTTAGAACTTCAAGTTCTCATCCGCAAGGATGCTCTAGGTTGGACTACCGATCGTACATAGTATGCCCTAATCGCTTTCCTTTCAAAAAAAAAAAAAAAAGAAAAACATCTTTCTAAAGTAATTTCTCTGAAAATGGGTTTGCAAAATCTCTTTTTTGAAACACTTTCAACAAATCATACCAAACAAGCCCTTAATGATATCATAAATTGTGTTGCCCATTTGAATAACAAAAGCCTGATTAGGAAAGTAGAATGTTTCATATAGTACCTTGGAAATTTTAGACTAATGAGCAAACAATGTAATGAATGTATGAAGAATGCTTGATGTCGTTTAAAACACTTCAACTACTAGTCCACGGTCTGCAAGAAACGAGAATATAGAGTGACACAATTACAACTCCACAAAACTAAAATAGATGCTTGCATTTGTTTCCAACGAATACTGGCCATAAATTTTCAGCAAGCTCAACAACAAGCACTAGCACCAAAACAACTAAAAATGATCAGGCAAGGGAGCCAAACACAACTCAAAATGCCTTGGTGGGTTCTGCTGATAAATATGTAAAACAACATGGGTGATGGAGTGAAAGCTAAGACTGTCATGATACAGGGTTTATTTTTTTCACTTGCAAGGCAGATAATAAAGGTAAAATCCTGCTAATATAAGCCAACTATATAAGTCCTGTCAAACCAATCCTAAACTTTCCTGGTACTCCTCCATTGATCCAATATTAAATGGAATTCAACTTCTGATGGCTCCACGCTACAAAAAGATTAACTAGATGATCCTCTTTATCAGAGAAAAATAAATAAATAAAGATTTTGATCCACCCTACCTGCTTGTATCAAATGCAATTGAATTCAGTAGCCTGAGGTATTGTTTTTTCTAAAAAAAAAAAATGAGAGCTCCAAATCATCAATTACTGATACGGGTGGAAAATACTCAAACATTTAACTATATGCTACTATCCCAAACATTGAATCATCAAAACTCGTAACATTGCCCAAGATTGATGATTTCAAGAATTTGTAACTTTGTAAGCCATGGTGGTCCACATTTTTTCATTTATGCCTAAATCTTGAAAACTGGTGACAGTGAAATGCTTGAAATAAATACAAGAAAGGGAAATATGACAACAGGAGAGGTACACCATACTAACTAGTAGTCAGCAATAGCAGAAACCAGATAGAGAGGGTTAAGTTAGTAAATCCTAGCAAATACAATGGAGGACTCATGACAGCAATAACAACTCAACCAACTCCCCTGGTTTATCATATGAAATTGGCAAAGTAATAAATACCATAGAAATAAATTGGCAAGGACTACTTCTAAGTGTGATGCCTTGGGGAGGAAATAGAATCAATGTCAAGCCAGGGTATGGGCAAGCAACAACAATGACAATAATAAATGGAATGAATTCCTAGATTGCTGCTGTACACAACTCACCCATGTGTAGAGGTATGGCAACCTGCAAAACCAATCCAATATCAACCCAAATACATTAAGATACTACTAGTAAGAAGACAAGATTTAGAGCAAAATAAAATAAACAACTAATGTACATCTCAACTCAAGTACATAAACAACAGAAGTGAAATTGCAAGTAATTGTGTAGCCACAAGACAATGAAATATTTGGTGCAAATAATAAGGGTGAAATTCGAAATTCTTATTCACCAGTGCATCTTACAATCTTACCAAAAACTTTCATGACTTTTACCCAAACTTCACTCATAAGTTCACTGATGCCTGCAAAAATCTTTGGCTAGTTCACAACATAGTCAACTTCCATTGCAACATTCTGCTGTGAACTTATACTGCAACGTGACACAGCAGACAATTGTTTTTAGGATTTAGATTAGTAAAGTTCCAATGACTTCCAGGAGCTCTCGTCATTAATCCCCCACTTTTAACTTTATTTTAATGCCACTGATAGAAGGACACAATAGATGACATTTATTATACTTGCATACATAAGTAGGTATCTTGCCCTAGTGTGATGATGACTAGTCTAGCATCATCAAAAACAAAATCTCCCAAACATAGCTTCTGTCTATCGACAAGGTAACACACTTCAAATCAAGCATCCTTATGTGTTCAATCTCAACATGAAAAACAAAAGAATTGAGACAAACACCAAATTCTCCTAGGTGTGTTTGATGCAAATTATCCACAAAAACCCATTTACTGCTTTTGGAGCCATCAAACCAAAGACACTACTCTCTATACATCGCCATAATCCACACATCTAACCATTTTTTTACCGCGACAAGTGACAACTGGTTGAATTCAGTAGAAACAAACAATGGCTCAGTAAATAGCCAACGCATTGTCAATTTACCAACTCATCAGTAACTTCAACTCTGATGCAGCTTAACACTATGTTGTGTCTACACAACACACACCATATGGTGTAAGTTCATTTATTCATGTGTAACACAGGCGAAACCGGAGGGTTGCTAACTCGCTATCCCCTGGCCAAGGAAAAAAGATAGCTACTTGGTTCTATTCGAGGCACTAATTGTGCATTTGGATAGCCAAACGCAACATAACTAACTTAAGAGCTTTTGCAGAATTGAAAACAACGAGCACTAATGCAGCTCGGTGCCCAGTTTTACCTTTATACGTTCAAGCTTATCATAATAGCCTAACCAACAACCCTAGGCGCAAAACAAAGACTGAAAAGGATATCAAAATGAGCATCTTTTCCGTAATCAGAAGCAAGTATTAGGAATTTCGGCCTTGAATTCAGAACTCTTATCAAATCAATTAACTATTCCATAGACAAAAACTCAGATTCAAAGTCGAATACAAAACAATTTTACACGTCTAGGCTTCCAGGAACACAGCAAACCCTAATTAACAATCTACTTATCTTTAGTGGAGACGCCGTACTTCTCCTGCAACTTAGTGATCTCCTCCTCCTTCTTCTTGAGATCGACCTTCTTGTTCATCTTGTTAGGCTGGTAGTAGAGAACGATGAGGTACCTGTTGGCGACGTTGAAGCCGGAGAGGTGGTCGACGGCGGTCTTGGCGTCGTAGATGTCCTCGTAGACGATGAAGGCGGTGCCCCTGGTGTCCTTGTTGGTGCCGATACGGATCTGCCTTATGGCGCCGTATTTGCCGAAGATATCGTACATCTCCTCGCTCGTGATGTTGAACGGTAGGTTTCGGACGTACAGGACCCTGTTCACCTCCGGTGGCAGCCTCGTGTTCCCCTTCCTCAGAGTGATCGACATAGTCTACAGGGCGGGGGCGGTGGCGGTGGCGGTGGCGATGGCGGGAGATTAATTGCGAAATTGAGGTGCGAAATTGAGAAGCGAAATATCTAGGGATTTAGGGAGAAGTAAGAAGTTAGGGGGTGATGATGCTTTGCTTTTTTTTTGGTTAAATCCTTTTGAAATCATAAGGTAGCAAGATAGGCTTGCGGAAAGACTGAAAACGGTCCTACAAAAACTGATCCTGCAAGGGGCATTCATCTCAGATAGAGCAATCCAAGACAATGTACTCATTGCATACGAAATATTTCACTCTTTCCGATCTAAAAAAGGTCGTAAAGGGTGGATTGTGATCAAACTTGATATGAAAAAGGCTTATGACAGGATGAACTGGGATTTCTTGTTTGCTGTCATGACAAAATTTGGTTTTTGCCAGAAATTCTATGGTTGGATTAGAGAATGCATCCAGACCGTATCTTTCTCTATCTTAGTAAATGATGAACCAACTGATACATTCCGACCTCAAAGAGGTTTGAGACAAGGAGATCACATATCCCCCCACCTATTTATCTTAGGTGCAGAAATCCTTGCAAGAAAATTAGAACAACAAAGTGAACAATCAAGGAATACCATCGGGGTTAAAACTTCGAGAAATGGACCTTCAATCCCTTTCCTCTCCTTTGCTAACGGGATATTTCTGGTCAGAAAGTAAATTTTCAAAAATCCGCATTCCAAGCTACAAAAGGGATTACGAACGAACAAAGACAGTGTTATGTCCCTATATAGATATTAGGTTATAAATACTATCGATTGTAATTGTGCGGGTATGAAAGTGATAATGAAATGTTTACCCTAATCCTCTCTCTATCTCTATTCTCTCTCTCATGTTCTATCTTCCTCTATCTCCCATCCTACCTTCTTCCTACTTTCTTCCTCACCTCAAACTCTCAATAATCCATGGAAGCCAAGCTTCCGCCTAATTGATCTTCGGTCATAACAGTGGTATCAGAGCCTTTCGATTCTTGATTCCGCAATTTTGATTTTGAACCTCGAAATCGGTCGACGACAATGGTAGCTATGGTGGCCGATCGAACGATTCTCGTCAAGATCCACATGGAGTTCTACTCGATCTCCTGGGATGTGCTAGAACAAGTATTTGCTCCGTTCGGGGCGATCGAATACATAGAAGTATTTTGTCCCGGAGAGGAGTTTCATTCGAAGATCCGCTTCAAGAGCCGGGAATCTGTCATTGAAGCATTAGAGTGCATCAATCGCAGGGACACCTACGATGGGTGTTGTCAATTGGAACTGTTTCTTGAGGCCAGTTTGATGGAGGATAGCGTTCGAAGAAACGAAAGCCGACTGCAAAAGGTTCACCAGTTGGCGGCGGCGACCCATTAATTTCTCACAAATTCAATTCAAAATCAAGAAGTACAAGGGAATCTGTTGGCGGAATTGAAGCGAATCACAGAAACTTTTCAAGAAAAGACGGAGCAGTGGCTGCCGAAGATCGATCGAAGGCTGGACAAATTAACCGAGTTGATCGAAGGCGACCAATTTCCCTTGTTAACGGAGACAAATGGCAATGACGGAGCATCAGAATCATACGGAAATGCCCCATCGATCAGAGGTTTGGGTGCAGGCGACAACGAACAGAACATTGGGAACGCAGAGACCAATGATACCTTCGAAGAACATCAAGTTCGACCAGAAGTTTTCGAGGTAAATTCTAATCCTTCAAAGGCAATAATCTTGGATGTTGCATCCAAGAAACAGGGGTATCTTTTAACTGAATCGATTAGAATTAAATCAGAGGATCTGAAGATAATTTCAATTGAAGTCTTTGAAGATTTGATTGCACCCAAGGTGTTTGTGGAAATGTCTGCCCATGCCGAATTAGCTTTTGTTACTGCATCTATGGGTAGGCATAGAGGGCAAGATGGGAATTCGATTTTTGATCCTGGAATTATTCATTTTTGTATTGGGTTGGATAATTTTTTGAAGACAAATGTCCATACGGTTTGGAAGAATGGAAGGAAAATGGCAATGCTTGACACTGGAGAAGCTGATTGCAGATCAGTAATGAATGATAAAAGTCATGGGTTCTTACTGGGATTTGAAAGTCATGGAAATTCTAGAGCACCACATGAAAGTAGGGTGGTGATCGATGCTTGTGATGTGTTTGACGGACTACAACCTGTAGCTGTCACTAAGTGTGATATGATTGTCTTCGATCCAGGGGGAATCCATTTGCTCCTCAAAATTGGTCTGTTGATCAGGGTACTGATTTGTCAGGAGATGGAGGTTCAATTGGTTTTAGTTGAAAATTTTGTCTTTGATCCAGGAGGACAAGGAGCTATAGATAAAAGTAGAAATTGATTCTACTGGGGGTGTTTTTTGTTAGTCTCAAGTTCACTCAAGTTTGCCCATTTTCAATGCCGTTTGATAGAGTAAGAATACTAGTTCCACCTGTACACGCGCATCATGTAATTGGGATGGGAGGTTGTTCTGCTATGGGCTGCTATCAGCACCACATAAGCTTGCTGGTAAAGGACTTTAGGTACACTGATGCTTTGTATGTGCAGGGCTGCAGTACATTCATGAAATGAAAGTGATAATGAAATGTTTACCCTAATCCTCTCTCTATCTCTATTCTCTCTCTCACGTTCTATCTTCCTCTATCTCCCATCCTACCTTCTTCCTACTTTCTTCCTCACCTCAAACTCTCAATAATCCATGGAAGCCAAGCTTCCGCCTAATTGATCTTCGGTCATAACAGACAGCAAATCCAATCTTGCCTACAAATAACAAAGCAAGCTGCTCTAGAAAAATATCTTGGATGCCCCATAATAAATGGCAGAGTGAACAGAGATACTTTTGAAAAAGTCATTGGGAAAACAAAGACCCAATTAACAAAATGGAGAGAAAATGAACTCACCCAACAAGGACGAGCGGTTCTAGTAAAAGCAAACCTAGCGGCGAAACCAAGCTACATTATGCAAGACTTCATGCTTCCTGTTAGCATACAAAACGACTTGGACCGAATTAACAGATGTTTCTTCTGGAACAAAGATCCCCAATACAAGCCATTGATCGGGTGGGATAAAGTTTGTAGACCAAAGAAAGAAGGAGGACTCGGATTTCATAAGACTAAAGACATGAACAAAGCATTACAAATGAAATTGCTTTGGAAAATCATGGCAGAGCCAGAAAATGAATGGGTTAAGTTGATTAAGCATAAATACCTCAGAAATGAGAATATCTGGAACTACCAACAAAAAGGAAATTCCTCATGGCAAAGGGAAAAATTAATGGATATCAAAGATGAATTTTGTGCTGGACTTATTTGGCAATTTGGTAATGGAAAATCTATAAGATTTTGGACTGATAACTGGCTCCAAAATGAAGGAATACTGCTACAAAAACATATCATCGACCAAATAGATGAACAAGAGACTATTGACAATTTTATGAGATCGGACAAGACCTGGGACAAAGATAAGTTGAGTTTGTATCTTCCGTCGGAAATTGTTGATAAAATTCTAGATGTCTATATACCCTCTAATGAAATCGAAGATAGACTATACTGGAAAGCTAGCAAAAATGATTGGTTTTCGACTTCTAGTGCCTTAGATCACGTCACTCGAACTAGATGGTCCAACCTTGACCTTTTGGATTGGATATGGAAGATTGATTGCCCGCCAAAGATAAAAAAATTTCTATGGGAAAACCTACTAAATGGAACCCCAACGAAAGTGAGGTTACAAGGCAAAGGGATTCATATGCCACTTCAGTGCCCCCTGTGCTCCAACCATGATGAAGATAGCACTCACCTCTTTTCTGAATGCCTGACTTCCCTATCCTTTTTTGGGAGTCTTGATAGGCAGATTGAACAAATGATCCGGAACACTGACAAAAGAAATAAGTCATACAACGACATAATTTCAAATATATTCCATTAATTATCCCCGGAACAAAAATCAATCCTTGCTTTTGCTCTATGGGGCATATGGTCAATGAGAAATCGAATAACCTTTGACAACAGTGATATAAGATCGATGGAAGATTGGATAAAAAACACAAAACAATTTAGGAAAATGTGGAAAAAAGCACAAACGGACGAACAAATAGATGAAATTCACAATCAAGTAACTACCTCATCAAAAAAGAGAAAGACAAAACCGAAAGCAGTAAGATGGAAAAAACCCGCTGAAGATTATGTCAAAATAAATTTCGATGGGGCTCGAACAGGTTCGGAACGCGCCGCTTCCGGCTTTGTAATCTGTGATAGTCTAGGTAGGGTTCTCTCCTGCGGTGCCCGGAGCCATGGGTCGGTATCACCTATTCAGGCGGAGTGTTCTGGTCTTATTGATGGTCTCTTGGAGGCTTCCAGGAGGGGGTTTGACCGACTGGAGATTGAAGGTGACTGCCTCACCATCATCAACGTTTTGCGGGGCCGTTGGCAGTGTCCGTGGGAGATAGATATCTCGATCTCGGATATCCTGGGTCTTTGTCGTTCTTTCGAGCGTGTCACCTTCGCGCACATCTTCAGGGAGGGGAACCAGGTGGCGGATCATTTGGCGCATCTGGGGTTCTTTTCGCACTTCGTTTCTGACTGCGTTCCAGATGAGGTCTTTGATCTTGTTCGTTGGGATGCCATCGGGCGGTGGGTTAATCGTCATTAACCTTCCCTCGGGCCTTGTATCAAAAAAAAAAGTAGCAGGATAGGTTACAGGTAAGACGATGTTGATGTAATTACACCTAAATCCTTTTCATTTTTCCAAAATAATTACCCGAGATAAAAAAAAATTATTTAACCCTAAATTTTTAGGGTTGCTTAAGTTCTGCAGATCAGAGCCTTCTACACCCCGATGTCATCAAGTTCGTCCCTAACCTCTTCCCTTGCAAACTAAATTTCTCTAACATAATCGAGCTGAATTTCAACTCCACTTTTGTCGTGGTTATGTTAGATATTGTGTCGGAATCGATGAGTTATTGGAAACCAAGGGACACTTCCTGGGCTTTTTTTTTTACAATATGCGAACATTAGGAGCTGTTACAAATAATGTAATCTCGCTCCTGGCTTATCCTGATGGATGATGATTAGACCTGTCAAACGGGTCATTCGGGTCGGGTCACTTCGGGTCTCGGGTAAAACGGGTCCCGGGTAAACGGATTTCGGGTTTTTCCGGGTTGACTAGAACCCGAGTTTGACCGGGTTTCGGGTCATTTCGGGTTTGTCAATTTTTTATTTTTTAAATTAAAAAAATCATGATTTGATAATTTTACGATAAATTTTAATTATATATATATAAAAAATTTAATTATATTTAATTATAAATCAACCGGGTAAATCGGGTCAAAATTACCGGGTCAATCGGGTCACCGGGTCGAAACCCAGATTACCCGGAAAATTTCCGGTTTTTCGGGTTCGGGTCGAAAAAATTTTCGGGTCTTGACCCAAAAAATTTCGGGCGGTCGGGTCGGGTTTTCGGGTCGGGTTATTTTTTGACAGGTCTAATGATTATACAAAAATCCATATTAAAAAGGATTGTAGATCTATCACTAATTATGCCATTCGTAGCTATATAATGAACAACTCTGTTTGATTCTCTGAAGATATGTCTGAATTCAATTAGCTCGAACTCTGCTTTCATAATGTTGATACCCTCTACTTGTCGCATAATTTCCCATCTGGTTCCATTCCCTTGACTAAGCGATCTCATGAGTTCTTGATTATCTCCCTCTATAGTAATCTTCCTCAGCCCTAATCTTCGAGCTTGTTGCATGCCTATCTGAACTGTTGCAGCTTCAGTTTGAATAACCGAACATTGGCTTACTTCCTGATAAAAAATATCAACTACATGACCCATAAAATCACTAATGATTCCCCCTACTTGGCATTCGCCGGTGGGTTTGACCTGCATCTATAAGATCATGGATATCAATTTCCATCATAACGTTTAATATGCCATATCCAAGCTTGGAAATTGATCTACTCGCATTTGATTCCGAAATCAGAAGGGAAGTGGTTGGCACAGACAAGGAGAGCAACGAAAGTGTAAAAAAAAACCCGAGCGTAAATATATAAACTTCGTCTTGCCAATAGATGAAACACATCTTGTTGTTAGACTTACCCTTTTGAAATAGACACCGACTTGCGGACTGTTTAAAATACTTTACATAAATATTTGAGATTGCAAAACTAAAATAAAACGAGTGTTTAGTTAAAATATTAACAATTTACCAAAATATTTAGGCTTTGAAAGTATTTATCAAAATATTCACAAAGCTTCCACTTGTTATTTATAATTTTCCGCAAAAAGTAAAAATTATAAATAATTACCGTATCTTTTTGTAATTTGCATTAATCTCCTTAAGTGCTACCTGTTTGGTTTTATATTCTGCATTTAAATATTATAATTAGCAAGTTGATCCTGTAATTTGGTATCAGAGCCTAGTTAATTAAAAGTTAATTTGTGTCTATCTATAAGTCAATCTGGAGGTATCTACTAATTGTCCTCATAAGTTTTATCCTAATGCTCTACATTTAGGTAAAGATGATAAGCATTTTGGAGCAATTATAATGCCATTTCAGATCAACTTATAGATCTACAATTAAAATAGACACCAACTTGCAAACTATTTAAAATACTTTACATAAATACGGAGTATTTGAGACTGCAAATCTAAAATAAAGCATAACAGGTGTTAGTAGAATTTTAATCGCGTTGTGGAGAAAATGCCTTCTCTCTAGAACTCGTCTATAGTTAAACCCAAATCTTCTTGTAATCCTTAATCTACTCAATGTAATCCTCCCCAGATCTATCTATTTTTTTGGATAAAATTTCCTCTTCTAAACCTTTTTTTCGGACCTTCTTCCTACTATTTGACCTCTCCTTGGTTTCTAGGGCTAGTTTTTGCTGCCTTTGGCGGCTTGGATCCTCGTCCTTGCTAGAATGGGCTCACTCTTTGGTCGGACGATGTCTAGCTGCTCAGCCTCCTGGGTGGACGTCGACGGTTGTGGCGTTCTCCCCTTCGTCATCTCATAACCTCGTCACCCCTATCTTTCAATTGAATTGGGGCCTTTTGATTTCCAGACCCTAGATCCCCAAATCATCTACCTCTAGGCTCCGATTGGCCTTGATTCTGGTCGTTTTCGTGTCTCCACGATGTCCTTTTTTTAATTCAGTTGCGGGCCTCACCTTCTTCTTGTCAGCCTCTCTGTTACATTGGTGTTCTCCGGCATCGAAGGTACGTGGTTGGGTAGTGCTGCTCGAATGTTGGTGGTGTGCTACTCCTTCCTGCCCTGTTTGGGTCCTCGGGTTTTTCTTTGGGCCCAAGGTGTCCCGAAGAGGGTAGGTTTGGCTCGAAAAGTGAGTGCTCTGTGCTCAAGGTTTTTCCTTTGGCACCCGTGTAAAATTTTTTAAAAGTAACAGCCAAAACCCCAAAAGGGCTTGATCAAAATCCTAATAGGGTCTAGTTAAAATCCTGAAAGGGCTTTTTGGTGCGTCTTACAAGGGTGGTTCTCGGTGGTGTTTCGTATTGTTCTTGGTTGTCCTAGTCTGAGTTAGGGCTCGGGCGTCGGGTGTCAAGTCTACCTGGGGTTGAGGTCGTGTGCATCGAGGCGACTCCTTGTTCCGGAAATTTCCTTGGAGAATCGTTTCATCGCCCACAGGGACTACCGGCGGTGTTATTGTTTGATGACGCTTAGCTTCGGGTTTCGTCTTCAACGAAGACTAAACCCGATGTTTTTGGGTTAGGCTTGTTTGTTCATTTGGATCTGTTTGCTTGCCATTTTTGTATTGCACCTTTTTTTTATTTTACATTATATGTTTAATGATTCGTCGTTTGTCGACTTTGTCAGCCTCTTGAGGAATCAGGTTTGCATGACCCTCTAATTATTTCTTAATAAAAAAAATATGGTCATTAGCAAGACTTCATAATGACTATCGACAAGACCGTTATCACCAAATTTCATGATGAGTCATTGTCTATTTTCAAAAATATTTATGTATTTGTTCGAGAGAAAAAGAAAAAATATATTCACATTTATTTACCTATCAAATGCATTGAACCTTAATCCCGAATACACAATGGTTTTCGATTACAATATTCATTTAAACTAGCGCCATTTTAAAACAACTTCGGAAAATATGGTCAAGCTAATGCAATGACTTCGGCACATGTGGTCGAGCCTATTGTATAAGCTCAACAATATTTGCCAAGGTTAATGCATTAACTCGACCATATCCACCGAGGTTTTTACAAAACGACAAATAATTCTATCGAACGTTGCAATATAGAAAAGTTTAAAAGAAAAAAAAACACGGGCTAAATATTGCAATCTTAGAATCTAATGTAACCTGAAGGCGGATAGACGGTCTTGACGCATCACTCTAAATTACCAGGCTCGGTGGAAATCTTTCAAGGGAGTTTGAAGACCAATAAAACAATCATCGGACAAAGCTTGCCGAACCAGAAGCCAACCGCAGACAAGAGGATGCCATCTTCATGTCCCCATAAAGGACATGTGTCATATAAATGCGCCCCCCCCCCCCCCAATGGGTCCGGAGAGAAATGTCATGTGGTGTTATCTTCAGGACATATGTCGTCCTTGTGTTTGTACAATTGAGATGGTATATAAACTGAGTTGGGACATGAGAAAAGGGGCTTTTTGGAAGATGAGAGAGAGAGAGAGAGAGAGAGAGAGAGAGAGAGAGAGAGAGAGAGAGAGAGAGATAGAATATAAGTAGAGTCCTTCAACACAGTTCATTCGCGATCCTCACTGGCATTTATCAACTGGTCAAATCACGCTCAACGGATCATTTTACTCCTTCTACCCGTGTCCAGATTCTAACAAAATACTTCTAAAGACAGGCAGTCCAATCTAGGTAACGCGCGTTCGCGAGCCGTCGTGTAATTGTCCGCGTGATGCAGGTAAGTAACTTATACTCTACTTGGGCAGGACGATACCTCTAAGGTAAGGGCACTGGCTATTCAGGACTAATAGGTCGGCTTAGGTAGTGACATGGACGGGTATGTCGATCCGCACGTCTCAAATAAGCTCGATCGATAAGTCAACCTTAGGAATAGATAATGTCCCCACCTGGCCTAGTAAAATGGGGCTTTTTCAGGAAGAAACTCGTCATAATCTAGAATCAAACTTGAGACTTTGAGGAGCATGTGCAAGGTAGAGCGAATGGGATAGCTGATTTCATTAAGTATTTTTCAAATCTCCATATTATTTGTTCATATAAACACCGTCTACTGTTACCGAGCCTATAATTTAAGCTCAACAATATTTTTCAAGGTTACTTAATACACTCAACTAGGTTATCCGAGACTCAAATATTATTTGTTCATGTAAACACCGTCTATTGTTATTGAGCCTATAGTATAAGCTCGACAATATTTTTCGAGCTTACTTAATACACTCAACTAGGTTATCTGAGACTCAAATATTATTTGTTTATATAAACACCGTCTACTGTTATCAAGCCTATAGTATAAGCTCGATAATATTTTTCGAAGTTACTAAATACACTCAACTAGGTTATCCAAGACTCAATATAGATAAAAAATTAAAAGAAACAAATTATGGCAAAATGTTGCAATCTAGAATCAAACTTGAAACTTTGAGGAGTATTTGCAAGGGTAGACCTAATGGGATAGTTGTTTTCATGGAGTATTTTCATATTTCAATATTAATTGTGCATATAAACATTGTCAATGTAACATCGATTGATAGGGATGACAATTTCACCCGCACCCGATGGATATCCCTCTCATCCGACCCAAAAAAATGGGTGAAAATATGATATATAGCAGATATTAAATGGGTGATGGGTGGACGGGTGATGGGTTGGCTCAGATTCGAGTGAAAGCATTTCCGACCCGTCACCTGACTTATATAATTATATAAATAAATTATAGACGAAATTACCAATCCACCCCAAACCCCTAATTAAACAAACCTATGTTTGCTCTTCTTGAAGACTTATTGTTGTAATGCCTTTTTATTTCTAAGACTTCTAGCTTGAAGTAGTGATAGTTCATAGTTGTGGATGTTTACATGTATTTGATCAAATTTGACTATATTTGCTAGTTGTTTATTAATCGAATTGTTCAGTGTATGTTTTTCTATAAAAAATTTTGTTGAATTTGATGAGTTGTATTTCACCCGAATTATCACCCGATCCACACGATCAACCGATGGGTGATGAGTGGACGGGGTGGGTGAAATATTTGGTGAGTGATGGGTCAGGTAGGGCGAAGGATCCTGGATAGTGGGTCGGGTGACAGAAGTAGATCATCCACCCACCACCCGACCGAATTGCCATCCCTATAGACAAGGACTTATCAGTTGTCATGCTATTTGGTGGTAAACTGGTAATAGTCTTCTCAAGTCATTCTGACGTCTTGTCAATAATCTCAGTTGGAAAGTTTTCTATGGCTCTTTTGGCGACTGTTTGGTGGGGTATTTGGTTTTTTAGAAATAAATCTGTTTTTTATCCTACTTTTAGATTACAGGTAATGGATATTTCAGTGTTCATTTCTACCACTCGTGATACTTGGTCTGCCACAAAGGATGTCCTGCGCTACGACGCTCCGTACATAGCTGCTTCTGGGACTTCTGTACCACCAACTTCCCATCCAATGGGGTATCAATCGACTACTAATCGGAGGAAATGTTTGTCGCAAAAACCACCTCCTTTTTACAAACTGAATTTCGACGGTTCTTTCAGATATGATGGCTCGGGCTCTTTCGTTTTTGCTATTAGAAATCATCTGGGCAGGGTTATTTCATGGGGTAACGGCCCTTGTAATAATAACTCCGCTCTTTTCGTTGAGGCCTTGGTGTTGCGGCAGGGAGTGCTTAAAGCGAAGCAGCTTAAGATTGATAATCTCCTTATAGAGGGCGATTGTCTAACAGTTGTAAATGCTTTGCTGGGTGACTGGTCTTGTCCCTGGAACATTGAGCTGCTGCAATTGGATACGCGAATTGATCTGTCATATTTCACTAATGTTGTTATTCGTCATATTTTCAGGGAATCAAATGTTGTAGCAAACAGAATCGCTAGTCTGGCCTATGGTAACCCTGCCGAGGATAGCTATTCGTCTAATCGTTTGCTTTCTGATCTCGTCCGTCAGGACGCTCTAGGACGGATCTCGGCCTGTCAGGATCCTACCTAATTCTTATCTTGTTTCGGAAAAAAAAACTCCCTTGGGTAGGGCCTATTGGTCGTGGGAGTATCTTTTGAAGTCGATCAACCAAGCAAGCACTTGGTACTGATTTTATAAATAAAACACATTACACAAGCTAATCGGCAAAAGTGTCTTTGAGGAGCATTCACTTTGGAAACAAGCACCAGCAAAGTGTCTTTGATTCTGTCTATAGAAGTAATATCGAACTGAAGGAGCGAAAATCCAACAACATCCCAACATTGCTTGACAGAAGCCGCAGACGATTGAAGTCGCCCCTCTGAATTACAAATGAACCTAAAAGAAACAACAAATTGACAGTGTAATGCTCAAATACCTAAAAAGGTTTTTCTCCATTTGCCAGGTTCCGAATTTTCAGCTGTGATGCTTCTTACAAAGCATAAATGTGCAAGATTTTGCTTCTGCTGCAAAATCACATAAATAGAGACAGCAAGTGTAATAAAGAAACAAAAATGCAATCTCCAAGCTCACACCACTAAATACCCTCCAAGAATATGGACCTTCTAAGACTTTCCCTATGTGCTTGTTTGTACGTTGTCAAACCGTCATTTTCATGAATCTGCATCGGGCCTTAGACCAGGGCAGTGTGTTGCTTATCTGTACAACTTCACCCCCAGCAAAACCCATAAATGAGGGCTACAAAGAAAGGGTGAACTAGACCTAATTCGACTTCTATATCAAGAGCTCATCAGTAATGAACTGAAGCTGTAGTGGGAAACTTCTTCTGCCACCTCGGAAGAATAACAAGAGGTTGATTAAGCTCATCAACTGCATATTGCCTCAACCGAGAGTTTCTTCATGATATCTGGACATGGATCTCCTCCAAAGTGCTCGGGCTCTACTGTTACAGCACACCCTGCTTGTCCAACACACTCCTGCACAGAAACGAGGGTGCAAGTTAGAAGAAAGTGAAAAGCAATAGTAAACTTTTGGGAAGATCAAGACTGTTTCACAGCTGGAGTTTTTTGTTCTTGAAATGACAAAATAAAGCTCCGAAAAAAGGTTAAGCTCCAATAAGTTATGCTAGACAACCGAAGGGTGATTTGAAGCTACAACCTTTTTAGCAATACAGCATAGAAGCTACTACAAAATCCGACAAAGGGCATATGAATACAGCTCTTCCAAACTTGGTTTTTATAACTCTAGAGAGATGGTTCTGGGAGGAAGAAGTACCTTTTCAAAAATATCATATGACTTGAAGGCATGGCAGCTGCCTTGCCGGTAGTTCCCACAAGTTCCTTCTGGTGTTCCGAAGCTGGCAAACTTGATCGACGAGATCTTTTGACCAGGAGCACACCATAGGTGGGCTTTAGGTCTTAGTGGCTTGTTTACTACTCCAGAAGCATGCAGTTTCCAGTTCAACAAGGTTGGCTGCCACTCGTGTATATCAGCGCATACACTGCTTATTTCTCGTTGGACCAGCGAAATCCACTTTGGGTCTCCACCTATTTCTTCAAAAACGACCATGAGATTACCTTCCGGTTTAAGCCAGGAGCGTGGAACATGGTACCTGATAACTCCATCAGTTAGTTTTTTTTTCAGGATTTTATTGACTTGAATCCTTTAATTCAGAATTATGCTCATTTGAGCTAAAACTATTATACTTCACTCACCATCTTTGTGAAGCATCACCACAGTAAACTGAGCATTTCTTTTCGGTATAATACCCTGCATAGTTGCATTCACCACAAGTGCCAGACGCCTTGTATGCAGGCCAGTAACGGCCGACGCTTTCTCCGTTTATCCAAACTTGACCTTTGCCCATGCTTCCCATGTCTACAGCCAGAGGTCCATTCCCAGCTGGGGCATCGAAAGTTGTCTGGAACAATTAGAAGTGTTAATTCCAAGTTTTCCCAAGGCCTCAATGGAAGTTTTCTTTTCCTTTCATCAATTATCACGTGTTTCTGCTGAAACAACGCGAATAAGCTTTAGTTATGCTATTCTTAGATGAAAAATCTGAACTTCCAAATGTGCTTCAATGGGACAGCCATGTTATGTTCTTTTTCACTTAGATTTTTCATTTAAACATTTAGTAATTGACCAGTCAAAACAGGTTCAGTAATCAGTTAGCTTTACTTGAACCAGCTCTGAACTTGTCCTGTAGCAGCTTATTACTACAATAAGTAATCTGATGACTTGGTCCTCTGAACTTCTTGGACAAGGACTGAACAAGTTTTATTTGCATTCGGCGAAAAATCAAGTGGTTATATAGTATAGAGCCTTGAGAAGGAAGATTTGACATAGGCAAAGATTACACACCTTGTACCAAGTAAGTGGCTGATTTTCGTGGACAAATGCTCCTTCCACCCACTCAACAGATGAGCTCCCAGCAAGAGAATGAAGATTTAATGACTCTCCCCTAAGACCAATCTAATAATAAAGAGCATGTATGATTAAATTTTCAGCTGAAAGGGGATAAACACAGATGTTTAAACTTTTGTTTTTGGTAGAGATGTTTAAACTTTAAACACAAACCTTATACGACCATTTCTGCCACGTCAAATCTCGTCTACCTTCATTCAAGCCATTCAGTGTGACTGGTCCAAGGACACCAGCATTCCATGTCTCAAAGTGTGGACCAACATTCTGAAGGTAGACAGCAATAATTTTTAGATCTCTACACTCGAGAGAAACTTGCACTTGTATTTTCCATTATACAGATTCCAGGGTTTCTCCTTATTTGGTTCACATTTTAACTTTTATATTGATTGTCCAATATAAGAGGTGTCGATTATCAATTTTAACGTAGCATACTTTACCCTATATCCATGTATGTGCAGCACCGGAAACTTTGGAAACAGAAAGAAGTAGAACTAACCGGGAGGCCAACTGCAATGCTTAGCAAGGCTATCGTGTTAACACCAGATCTCAAATCTACTCCTTGACTGAAGGTCAGTTTCGGGTCTTCAAGACTACCATATGCAGTTCCTACAAAAATGATGCGAAAAAAAAATCATGGATGTGAACAAGCGGTCTTATCAAGGTTTTTCAGACATTCACGTTGTAGTAAATAGGGAAGGAAAAGATCGTTTTGACACGAGTCACACGACTAATATTATCTTTCATCCAAATATAAACTTCTTTTGCTTTCAAGTGAAAATGTATACCAGATAATTGACCATTGATGAATACATGCAAGGCATGACCAGCTGACATCACATTAAGAACGGGATATTTTCCACTTGTCAAGAAATCTTCATCTGTGTCAATCTTGACACTAGAGATAAGACATGGAAGGAGGACAAATAAAGAGATCAATAAAACAAACAAATGATTAGTGAGGGGCAGAAAAAGGTTAGAAGATGAAGAAAGACATAATGGAACATACAGACTGCAGAAATGAAATACTTACTCGGTCATGTACCATAAGTAGTCAGTGGCATCTCTGGTGGTATTTACTTGTTCCAATAGCCCTACCAGGGTAAAAGCGCTATTATCCGGGGCAGTAGTGTCTTCATTGTATGATTCCCAAGAGAAGTCCTGATAAACAGGAGTCATCTTCATTGCTGCACTTTGAGCACCAACCTGTATAAAGCCAGTCTCGTTTGTTAGCAATATCTGAAATGCTAAATATAATAAATGAAGTGCATGGTGGTGTATACTCCTTGCCTTCAACTTGTGAAGCTACCCACAAGCTCCATAAATAAATAAATGAAAAGCCATAACGGGCTTATGTGAGTATTGTATCAAATAAGTATAACCTAAATGTGAGTCCAATGTAGCTTGTTAAAAATAAGATGAAAAACCAAACATTCTCACCCTTGCTGTGTTATAGACAGTGTTCTTGCAGTCGGGAAGGATGCTAATTGACCAAGGTGGCAGATTGTAGTGCATATCTTGAAAAGACACCTTTGCATAAGAGTTTGAATCATAGTTTGCCAAGAATGCAGCACAAGATCCCGAATCTGACTTGAAAATATGAGCCTGCATTAAAAAATTAAAAGAATAAATTTAAATACAGATTTTCGGTATATCAAAGAAACAGCCGATTAAGTATACTGCTTTGAGGAAAGTAGTAAAAAAAAACCTCTTGTTGGTCTCCAAGTCGGAAAACTGCAGGGTCACTGGATACCAAAGCAGGCTCACAAAGCTTGATTGCTCGATGCAAATCCTTGAGATGGCCCCATTTAGGCTGTCTTAGGAGTCCTGTATAAAGAATAGGGTATACTAAATTGCAGCACTAGAAACACTTTTTGTAGTTTAAAGGAAACTAGTGGCAAGATTTGACTCGATTCAAAAAATAAATGACGAGGGGCTGAACAGACTGTAGAATTAGCACTAATCATGACCTTAATTAGTACCAAATTATGAATTTCATGGGCCAAATTTTATGCAAATAATATGTAATACCATATGATAGTTCGTATTGTTTTAAATAGTTGAAATTCAAGACTAATAGTGTAGAAATACATACCAAACTCATCAAGAGGAGCATCATAGTCATAGCTAGTGGCAATAAAAGGACCACCGGATGTCCTTCCAAAATTAGTCCCACCGTGATACTAAATGTTTGCAAGACCATATGATTAGAGGTTGTCCATGGCAGGAAATTCGCTAAACATTAAGCACAATGAGAAAGACAAACTGACCATATAATAATTGACAAAAGATCCTCCTTTTTGGATGAACCTAGCTACAGCAAATGCCATATCTTCAGCAGGTCGGGTAGGAACTGGACCTCCAAATTCAGTGTACCTGGTTTTCAATTCCAAAATACAAGCATTAAATCCCGTTCTGTTGCATATGTTACACAAAAGCAACTTTTAATGATACACACCAGGCAGTCCAAGCCTCGGTCCACATCTTTGGCTTGTATGCTTTGTTCGGAGAGAAGTAATCACAGTAGAAGCCGTTGCAAGTATTGATCTGGAAAAATTAACCATATTTTTTCACTAGATATTAATATTAAGAGTAAGTTATCATACTGAAAACAACTGTGCAAAATATTGCAGAGTTACAAGACAAAATATTTATATTCATACACTAACCACTAACTACTCAAGTGATGTCGAATACATTAGTCCAAAGGATATTTCTAGTTTATATTCTGAAGTCAGACGGGATTAAACAATAGAATGCATTGACTAATCCTAAGTGCAAATGGTGAGTGTAAGAGTACATGCTACATTAGGAAACAACTGTTTTTTTAAAGAGTATTTTGGTGTTCAAGTAAAATAATAAGAACCAAAACAGAGCAGACAGAGAAAGAAGAGGCATACAAAGCCATGTGCAGTTCAGCATAAAAATACATTATTCATCACAGGGCACAACTCACAACACAAGAAGACAACAACCTAAATGATGTGCAAGCCCCACCAAGGTGACCATCAGTCAAATGGGAAAGAACATGGCACACAAAGCAAAACAGAGATCATGAAAAGTGCAAAAGAGTGTGAAGATAATTACAATGGGATCAGGAGCATCGTCTTGCTTGCACATGATCCACGGGACACCAGTCGAGAGCCCGACTGCCATTTTAGCCACCCACTTAGAGTATGATCTACCAGGGGCCCCAAGTTCATACTCCATTGGTCCATATTCATTCTCAATCTGTTGAAATCGTAAAAACAGACTAATCGTTTCAGATTACCAATTACAGTCATAGGCAAGTTTCAGGGAAGAATGTGGAACCCAATCCAAAAACAACTATAAGCAACATTGGGCATGAAATGGTGAGAACAAGTATACCTGGGAAAAAATAATTGGACCACCCTGAGTTTCAAATAACTTCTCTGCTTTCATCATACCGACAATCTTCGTCGTGAACTTATGCATTTCCCTCTTCAACAACATCAAGTTAAAGGGAATTCAGAAACCATATTCTGTAGCTTATTTGACAAATCAAAGCAACACTAAAACTAGAGTCAAATGCATTGAAGAAAATGACAGATTCCAACCTTGAAAGGCTTATTATCTGTTCTAAAATCAATGCCGGGAATGTATTTGAGCCAGACTGGAAACCCCCTGACAATGGCACACAATTTACTTGTCAGCCAATGTACTCCCCTATTCACACCGTTCTCAAACAATCGAGGAAGAAGAAGACGAAGAAACCCTAAATTACCCAAAGTTCCATTCAGCACAAACATAAGGTCCAATTCTGAGATGAACATACAACCCAGCTTGTTGAACCAACTTGATGAACTTCACTAGATCATACCTCTCCTCAAAGTAGTACTACAGACATTCAAGAACAATAGGAGTATTTCAGTTCAGGAATGAGTAATTAAGGCTACAAAAAAACAAAAACAAAAAGTTGAGTGCCCCATTACATCACCGGGTGAGGGTTCATGCCCATTCCAGAAAACATAAGTCTGAATCACATCTAGACCTCCTTGTTTGGCCTTCTGGATAAGATCTGGCCACATCTGCAAATTAAAACAAAAACACCCTAATAAAAAATCCCCATAAAAAACTGGGTCTAATTCAGCAAACACTCAAGCTTGATTCACCTCAGGAGTGCTGCGCGGGTAGTGAATAGACCCAGAAATGAGGATCCTCCTTTGCCCACCAATGGTGATAGCCCTACTATCATAACCCACAGTGGCATTCACACCACCAAAGCTTGAAAGCAAAAACACCCACAACAATGGAAACAGAAACATGAATGAAAATGCATTGTTCTCCATTTCAAAGCCCTCCAAATCGGAATGACCCAAAGCAATACACACCCCTATTTGATATTTCTTCTACTACTACTCCTCCTTACCCTCTTTTTTCCCCACTAGGCCTCTCCTAGCACTAGCAAGGGACACTCCTTACACTTTTGCGTATTCCCTTGCACTTTATTTTATGCCTTGCTTAGTGAGGGAAAGTAAGTAGGAGAGAGAGAAAAAAAAGAGGCAATTTTATTTCTTTATAATTCATACATACAGTGTTGTGTGTGGCGGAAAACAGCTGTTTTTTCCTGATAGTATAAAACCCTTGGGTCCCATTTTTTGGGGTTTTTTCAATGGCTTTTTGAGCTGCTTCGAGAGAGGGATAAAATAAAACGAAATTGGCACCCCAAGGATCTGTGTTTTGTTGTCGTAAGCAATTGAAATTGGAACATCGATATTTGCAATTGATTGGATTTTCGGTGGGTTGTCTTGCACTACCATTATCACACACCGTCTTTGCAGTAGCAGTTCCTTTCTTGCATAGTATAGTACTCCGTAAAATACAAACGCTCTTCAATAGTGGAGACAGGGAAGAAGGTGGGACCCATTTCTTTTGGCCAAAGCTCTGTAGTCTTTAGCCCTTCAACCAAAGTCTCCATTTACGCGGAGATTCCAATCCAATACTTCGTCCGTGAATTTAATTAGGGGTGGGCGCGGGACGGGACGGGATGGGGGTCGTCCCGTCCCGCGTAATTTTTGCGGGATGGGACCGGGACGGGATTCTCTATTTTTTTTTCAATCCCGCGCGGGCCCTATCCCTCACGGGACGGGACGGGACCGGGACGGGACGGGTCTTGTCCCTCAAATAAAAAAGTATTTTAAATTCTCTAATATTTTCCAATTTTTAAAAGACATATAACACCTATAGATTTATAATGTTTTTATATTTTATAGTTTTTATATATATAGTATATATCACTCGGTCCTGTATATATGGACAATGTATATACACTGCGTGTACAAACACAGTGTGTACATACACACTAACAAACTGCATGATATACATATCGACAGTGTACATATTATGTACATACATACTGTGTGTGTGTATATGATATATCTATTAACATTGCATAGATATACATTGACATATATGATATATACCTATCTATACTGCATATATGTATATAATGCATAATATATTAATATAAAAAAATGTATAATATATATGCGGGACGGGACGGGATTTGCGGGATGTAGAATCTCCGTCCCGCGTCCCGTCCCGCACAATTTTTGCGGGACGGGACCGGGACGGAATTCACTATTTTTTTTTCAAATCCCACCGGGATCGGGACGGGACCGGAACGGGCCCGGGATTTGTGCCCACCCCTAAATTTAATACTCCGTGTATTATATAAATATGGATATGTGAATTTAATCTTGTAGGAAATGTTTGCAAAACCAAAACAAAACTTAAACTAACTTTTTTAAATTAAAAAAATATATTCTTTTTGTTTTCTTAATCTCTCGCTTGATTCGGTTTAGCTGAAATCAATTAACAGTGAATTTTAATACTCCATCCGATCCAAAATACAAGTCGTTTGACTTTTTAACACAAATTATAAGGAGCTCAAAACTATAGAAATGTTCATTTAGAAAATCTAATTAGCTAAATGTCCATTTTAAGAGGGTAATTAAGTGAGTGTCTATAATTTTTTATTAAATCCCAAACTACCCCTCTTTTAGTAAAACAAAACAAAACAATAAAATAGATGGATCCCTCCCTCGACCTCTATCCTCGTTGTCTGTCTTCCTCATGAGCCTCTCCACTCCTTGTTCTACCACCGAGACCTTCACATGGCGTCGACGGCGGGAGCTAGGAGCCGTTTCTCGTTTCCCTCTCCCCTGTTCCTCAATCGTCGAAGTATGATTGATCAAAGTTGCGATCTTGTTACCAAACCCCATCTTCAAGGAGTTCACCAAGATTCAATCTTTCAAGCAGTTCTTCGCGACCGTCAATCACAAACCGACTTCGATTACGAAGTGGCTCGAGGTCTTATGCGGGATCCTGATGATATTGTGAACTTGAAGCACTTCAATCTCTTGAAGAACGGGTTGCAGTGAAATTGGGAGCTTGTATGCTAGCTCATTCTAATTTTACAGTCCAGTTTTGTGTGTGTTTATAATCGAATTGAGGCTCCTCGCTTGCACTTGGTAGATATTGAGGTCCGAAAGTCAGTGAGGATTGTGTTGAATCACTCATCCACATATTGTGTTGAATTGGTGGAGGAGGATCTCTAATTTTGTTATTTGTTTTTGTTATTAAAATGAAGATGATGAATTCTAATTAATTTTTCCAACCTATTGACATGTGATGACATTTGATGAAAGTGTTTTGTAGTTGGTGACAATTTGTTGATGACACTTTCATTGGTGACAATTAATTTCTAACAAGAGGTGGTTGACAGTAGATTGGTAACAATATTTTGTAGTTCGTAAGAGGTTGATGAAAATAGGTTGTGACATTGTTTTGTCGTCGATGACAATAGATTACTAACAAGCTAGAGGTTTATGACAATGGAGTTGTGATAATGTTTTGTAGTTGGTGACAATATGTTTGAGAAAATAATATGGTGATAATATGTTTGAGAAAATAATATGGTGACAGTGTTCTGTGGTTGGTAATAGGGTGATGATGACAATGTTTTGTAGTTGGTGACAATATATTACTGACAAGGGGGTGGTGATGACACTATTTTGTTGTGGATGACAGTAAATTACTTACAAGAGGCTGGTGACACAATAGGGTGGTGATAATGTCTTGTTGTTGGTGACAATACGTTTGTGAAAAGAATATGCTAACAGTGTTACGTAGTTGGTGACAATAGGTTGGTGACAATGTTCTGTAGTTTGTGACAATAGCTTGGTGATACTGTTATGTTGTTGTTGATAATAGATTGCTGACAAGATGTTGATGACAGTAGAGCGGTGACAATATTTTGTAGTTTGTGACAATACGTTAGATAAAATAATATGGTGATGGTGTTCCATAGTTGGTGACAATAGGTTGGTGACAGTTTTATGTAGTTATGAAAAATAGGTGGTGGTAGTGTTAATTAGTTGGTGACAAAAAAATTGGTGACAATGTTTTTAGCTAGTGATAACTTATAACTTTATTTTTTATTTTTTATGAGGTCAATGTCACTAATCTTATTAGTGGTGACACATATATAGAGTAGGTAAAAGAATGTCAAAGTTTGGATGGTATATGACCAAGACATGAACATACACAATGCTTAATTAAATCCTACTGTATTATCTATATCAAGTTTCAAAACATCCCACCTAGATATGAAATCAACAAATAGAAAAACACAGGCATATAACCAGACCTTCACTGCACACATCAATAGATAAAAGGGCAAAAATATCAATTTGTGTTCAGTAATTTAGTACCTAAACTTATAGGGTCGAAATATCAATTTGTGTTCAGTAATTTGTGCTTAGTAAATTTGCATCTCAAAATCCAGATCTAGTGGTATGAATGCATATAGAGTAGTTGCTAGCTATTTGGAGCACTTGAAAAGATTCGAAATGACAGTACAAGAGCAGAGGATGAACAAATGCGTTTTAAAAATTAAGAATCAATCCAACCCAGATTTCATACTAGCAGAGCTAGAGACAACCTTTTTTCACATAAACGAGTTTCGACTAGTTGTAATTCAAATCAAATATATGCATCCATTCCACAATAATTCATCGCTGACATTATTAGATGTAAGAAGTGATATAACAAAAAAGAGATGATTATCACCAAGTTCTAAATTGTATTCAAGATATTCAACAAGAGGATTCATTATCATCATGAATAGAACAAAAAAGAGATGATTATCACTAAAACAAGATATAAAATGATAATTTGATGACGAATTTCTTCAATCTGAGAAGAAGGATGATGAATTGAACACAAACAACCAAAATAATCTTCAATCTGATCGAATGGGGACAAAATTGTCTTTGATTTGATGATATAATCTCTACTAGCAACTCGAATTCAGTTGGATTCGAGCACTAATATGAACAATCCACCAAAATCCTCTTCGATCTGATTGTTAAGTGACAAATAATCTTCAATTTGATGATGAAATTTGTCTCGAAATTTGAAAATCGCTTGAATCTAATGATGAGTCTCCCACAAAATCACCAAAATCCCTTTGGAATGGATGCCTGTGTAACAAATTGAAAGAACTGTTGGGGGAGATCACGTTTGCTATGGGAGGAAGAAGCTTATCAGATCTATTTGGGGAAGAAATTAAAACAAGGGTAAAATTGTCATAAATGGACATTTAGTTAATTATGAAAAAAAAGTGGACATTTACCTAATAATCTCTTCTAATATGGATATTTACCAAATTTGGCCAAAACTATATAATATATTAACTTTTTTTAATTATTTTTTTTACAATTTAATACTTATTACCAGCAAATATTAAGTTGTAATAAAAAAATTAAAAATATATATTTTATATAGTTTTTTCCTTCTTAAAATACATGCTGAAAAGTCAAACGACATATAATTTGGATCGGAGATAGTACTAAGTTTGTTGGTTTTTTGACACGTTTTTGTAAGAAGTTAAAAACTGTATAAAATAATATTCTTTATTAATTTTTCACATAGTGTTATATATATATTACTAGTAAGTATATAATTATATAAAAAAATTCATAAAAAAATTATTTTATACAAAGTAGTTTTTAACTCTTTAAAAAAATATAAAAAAAAAGTCAACGGACTTATATTTTCAAACAGAGGGAGTTTTGTACTAGCTAGGACTCTGTATATGGTATGAGGATGGAGGAGGCATGGACCAAGAGGTGGATTGAGAATTTGAGATCCACTCCAACCCGTTTCATTTTAAAAAAAAAATACATTCGAATTTTAATTTCTGATTCCGTACCTGAGTATGAGAATTTAATCTCGCAGAAAATGTTTACAAAACCAAACCAAACTTTAGCCTTTCAAAAAGAAAATCATTACTTTTTATCTCTCGCCTGATTTGATTAGTCGAAATCAATTTACCTTTAGATCGGGTAGTGTAGACTGTAGAGGCCCTTGTAATTCAATTCTTCCATAAATTTTAAACTCAAAACTTGAAAAATAAAACCAGTTAAGGATCTAATACCTCATCTCACTAGACCAACCAATAATTGGTATCATTATTATTCTATTATAAAGACGATATTTTAGAAATACATTAACACAATCATAATGAGAGCAGAGTTTTATTTTGTTTTAAACAAAGCTAGGAGACTCATTCTTAATTCAACAACAACAAAAAAAGGATCTTGCATGATCAACAAGGACTGATTAAGAAAAAAAAAAGTCCCAAGAAAAAACTCTCACTTCCAAAAAAATCCCCTCTAAACCCATCCCACAAACCCAACCCTAAAAAGCCCTTTCAAACACCCGCCGCTGCCTTTGCTGGGTCTTCTTCGTCGGCCTGTGCGGCTGGCCCACCGCTGACCTTCCTTCTCCACAGCATCACCCCTTCTTTCTCCTTCATCAGTTCGCTGGATCCCGTCCAAGCTCCGCCGTCACCGCTGCTTTCTTCTCCGATAGCCTTGTGCTCGCGACTCCGACCCTTCTATCAACACCAGCCTTCTCCCAACACCAGCCTTGTTCTGCTGACCGTTGTTCTTTGTGGCTACTGTCTTCCCTCTTCGGAGGAAGATAGTATCTCATATCCGACTTTTATTTGTATTTGTTTCAAATCTCAATTGAGGCTTAACAGCCAGGGTACTAATGTTATGGTAAGGTTGCATTTCAAGCTTAACAGCTATCAATCGTGTGAACTATTCAGGACGTCTCGATCTTATAGCTTAACAGCTGGTTCTTCTGCAAATGATGATTTGTGTTCTTCATCTTTCTATCGAATTCTGGTTTCCATGTTTCTATATCGTTTTAGTCTTGAGTTCTCCGATATTTTCATTATTTTTTCTAGGTTGTGGCCTATTTTCTTCTCCTCTTTGTTTCTTTTTCTGCTTTTGTACAGATAGATTTGGATGTTCATATGGAATGAAATATCAAATATGGAAGTTAGTACTTGGTGTTGGACAATTACAGGTAATTCTGTCGGATTTCAACTGAGGCTTAACAGCCAGGATAACAGTTATATGATATGGTTGAATATAAAGCTTAACAGCTATCTTCTATTTCACTTGAGGGGGATGTATCTGTCACAAAGCTTAACAGCTGATTTCTACTTAAATGATGGTGTGAACGTTTTGTTTGATGGTCCATCTGTACGTTGATGGTTTGGCCGGCCTGTTTTTCATGTTTACCTATCTTTATTTTACAATCCCTTATTATTTATGGGAGTATAATCTTTCTGATGGTCTTAATCTGTCTGTACAAGTTGTTATTTATGGTTCTCAAACTTTGATGTCCAAGTCTTCGTCTTACCTTTCGGCGGTTATTCCTACGGCTATAGTTCGTCTTTCCCTCAAATTTTGGTATTGTAATAGTTTTAGATTTTGGTAGTTCTATGGCTTGATGTGCCTTATTGTTGTAAGGGTTGTATTTGATATGGGGTTACCCGTAGGGTGGCCCGATCTTCGACAATCAAACAAGAAATAACAAGAATGGAAGCAAAAGACTTAAAGACTCGATGAACAATATGCAAGACTCGAAATTGATAACAAAGACACGACCGATAGTGGACTGATTCGAACTAAAATAGAACGAGCCAAAGACCTCAGGCCTCCTAAGAGGGTAGGAACCAAATACCAACAACTATAAAGCCCGCCTCTACAACCTTACACAACCAAGCGGACAACTTGGAGGCACAAGGAGGGGACTTGTGATTACCAGGATCACCAAGCTCTCGCGAGGTTGACGAACTCAAAGCAAACCAAGTTAGATCTATAACCAATTTGCAATCGATGAGCAACGCTACGAATCGATTGACTTTCTCACAGTTGTGTTTCACACAAGAACTGATTTCTGTATTCAAAGAGGCGTAAGTTCTACAATGGTGTTTTAGCCGATTAATATAACCTAGCAAAGGCTAATTTCCTAATAAAATAAATTAAAAGGAATTAATTAAAAATATCTTCAAATAACATATTTAAATAATGGTTCTAAATTAACACATTAAGAAGATCAAAATTCAGCAAAGAAGGCCTCGGCTCCAACATACATCAGTGCGGCGCTGCACGCCCGCGCAGCTTCACCCGCATGCCCGCGCAGCTCGGTGCACGCCCGCGCACATTGCCGCTGGATTCAGACGCCTTGTAGCTGGCTTCCGACGTCGGCAACCGAGGTTCCAATGCACATGTATGCCTTCCTTGGTGACTCCGGGAGTTGAACCGCGCTCGAGAACAAGGCGTGACTCACAAAAAGGAATGAGTCGTGTTGAAGCTTCTTGGCTCGGGCTCGAGTCATCGGTCCGTCTCCGAGTATGATCGGCGCGTCCGGAGGTGTAGATGACGGTGTAGAAGATGGTCCCGCATCAACCTCCCCTTCTTGGAAAGGATTCGACCGCGAATCCAAGTCCTCGTCCACGGCAAGATATGGAATGAGATCCACGACGTTGAAGGTAGCACTCACGCCATATGTACCAGGAAGCTCCAGCTTGTAGGCATTGTCGCCCACCTTCTCAAGAACCTTAAAAGGTCCATCGCCTTGTGGTGCAAGCTTGCCCTTCCTCTCCTTAGGGAACCTCTCCTTCCTCAGGTGCACCCACACTAGATCCCCAAGCTGGAATGTCACCAATCTGCGGCCCTTGTTGGCCTTGTTGGCGTTGTACTCAGCCTTCCGCATGAGCTGCTGACGCGTCCGTTCATGGAGCTCCTTGAAGAACTCAACATGCTTACCTGCGTCAAATGACTCATTCTCTCTCATAGGATATGGAGTAAGATCAAAAGGGGTTAGTGGATTAACACCATATACACATTCAAAAGGAGTCAATTTAGTTGAGGAATGCATTGTCCTATTGTAAGCAAACTTCACATGAGGTAAGGCTTCTTCCCAAAGCTTTAAGTTTTTCCTTAAAATGGCTCTAAGGATAGTGGTTAAGGTCCTATTGGTCACCTCAGTTTGAGCATCTGTCTGGGGGGTGACTAGAGGTAGAGAATAGCAATCTAGTTCCCAATTTATTCCATAAAGCCCGCCAAAAATGACTCAAAAACTTAACATCCCTATCACTCACTATAGTTTTCGGCACTCCATGCAACCTAACTACCTCTCTAAAGAACAAATTTGCAACATTGGTAGCATCATCAGTCTTATGACATGCTATAAAGCGAGCCATCTTAGAAAATCTATCCACCACAACAAAGATAGAATCCCTCCCCTTCTTAGCTCTAGGCAATCCCACAATGAAGTCCATAGAAATATCTTCCCAAGGGGCAGAAGGGATCGGCAATGGGATATACAAACAATGGGGCATAAGTTTAGACTTGGCCTTTAGACAGTCAATACATCTCTTAAGGCAATGTTCTACATCCCTAAGCATATGTGGCCAATAAAAGTGCGACTTAAGTGTATGATAGGTCTTATCTCTCCCAAAATGACCCATTAAACCTCCACTATGGGCTTCATTCACCAATAATAATCGAAGAGAACACCTAGGTATACACACTTGGTCTTTCCTAAACAAGAATCCATCAAAGATATAAAATTGGTCGGTAGGACCCTTATCTAGGCACTTTCCAAAAACTTCCCCAAAATCAGCATCATTAGCATATAGTTCCTTAATGTATACAAAGCCTAAGACTCTAGAATCCAAAGTGGTCAAAAGGACATGTCTCCTAAATAAAGCATCAGCAACCACATTGTCTTTCCCTTTCTTAAACTTTATAACATAAGGAAATGTCTCAATAAATTCCATCCATCTACCATGCCTCCTATCAAGCTTATCTTGGCTCTTAAAATGTTTTAAAGATTCATGATCTGTCCTAAGTATAAACTCTCTAGGCCAAAGGTAATGGGACCATGTCTTAAGGACTCTAAACAATGCATATAATTCTTTGTCATACGTAGAGTAATTAAGACATGCACCTTTTAACTTCTCAGAAAAGAAGGCTATAGGCTTACCTTCTTGCATGAGGACGCCTCCAATCCCAACTCCGCTAGCATCACATTCAACCCCGAAAGGCCGAGTGAAGTCAGGCAGAGCCAGCAATGGCGCATGAGTGAGCTTCTCCTTGAGCTTGCAGAACGCCTCCTCCTGAGCTGGACCCCACTTAAACTCACACCGCTTCTTTGTGAGCTCGGTGAGAGGGGCTGCGATGGAGCTGAAGTTGCGCACAAAACGTCGGTAGAAGCTCGCTAGGCCCTGGAAACTCTTCACATGGCCGATATTGGTAGGTGTCGGCCAGTCCTGGATTGCCTTGATCTTAGCATCGTCGACTCGCAATCCGCTTGAACTCACTACAAAACCCAGAAAAGACACTTGATCATTACAAAGCTCACATTTCTTAAGATTGGCATACAAGTGTTCTAATCTAAGTGTAGAAAGTACTTCCCTCAAATGTGCTTCATGTTCCTCAGGTGATTTACTATAAATAAGAATGTCATCAAAATAAACAACAACAAATTTACCTATGAAATGCCTAAGCACATGATTCATTAGTCTCATGAAAGTACTAGGGGCGTTAGTCAAGCCAAAAAGCATAACCAACCATTCATAGAGTCCAAATTTAGTTTTAAAGGTTGTTTTCCATTCATCGCCTTCCTTCATCCTAATCTGATGGTAACCGCCTTTTAAATCAATTTTAGAGAAGATAGAAGAACCATGCAACTCATCTAACATGTCATCTAAGCGGGGTATAGGATGGCGATATTTTACAGTAATGTTTTTAATGGCCCTACAATCTACACACATTCGCCATGAACCATCTTTCTTAGGGACTAACAACACAGACACGGCACTAGGACTCAAACTTTCCCTAATGTATCCCTTGTCCAACAGTTCCTGGACTTGGGATTGAACCTCTTGGGTTTCAGTGGGATTCATTCTATAAGCAGGCTTATTAGGTAATGCACCCCTTGGAATGAGATCGATTTGATGCTCAATTCCTCTGACAGGGGGTAGACCTGCTGGTATGTCTTCGGGAAAAACATCCTTATACTCTTCAAGAAGAGATAGGATGCGAGGAGGGAGGGTAGCTCTAAGCTCCTCACTCAACATATTCAACCCTTTGCATAGGAGCATGAGAGTTGTTTCCCCATCCGCAAACTCGTCCAAAAATGTACTCTTGGAAGCCAAAAATACACCCTTAGGCCGAGTAGGGGTAGACACATGGCTCGACTGAGCCTCCTTATCTAACTCACCTTTACTTACCTTCCGCTTCACAATCTCATCAGCCACCTGGGTTGGCGTCATAGGCTTGATAACTACATTTTTGCCCTGAAAAGTAAAGGAATACCTGTTAATAAAGCCATCATGCAAGACCTTACGATCAAACTGCCAAGGACGACCTAATAAGATATGAACGGCTTGCATAGCTACTATATCACATAACACATCATCTTCATAATGTCCTAATTTGATATGCACTTTGACTTGCCTATTCAATTTCAAATTACCACAGTCGTTCATCCAATGCAATCTATAAAGCCTATGATGCTGAATAGTAGGAAGATGTAATTTATCAATCATCTCTTGACTAGCTAAGTTACAACAACTTCCCCCATCAATGATCACATTAACCACTTTACCCTTAACTAAGCATCTAGTATGAAATAGATTCTCACGTTCATTGTCATCACATGGTGTAGGAACAACACTTAAGACTCTCCTAACAATCAATGATTCTCCATGTTCATAATCAATGCCATCATCATCCTCATCATAGGTAAGCAGATTAAGGTTTTGATCATTATCATTAGCATGCTCTTCATTTTCATCACAAGAATTGTCAGACACATATTCACCCAAGTGATTAATCATGAGAGTTTTCTTATTGGGACAATCTTTCACAGTATGACCTCTACCCTGACATTTAAAGCACACAATGTCCCTAGATCTAGTAGTAGAGGTGTTAGGATTACTCCCTTTGGGGCCAGTAGATACCCCAGACGAATCTCGTCCTGTCCAAGTCGCCTTGCCCTTGTTAGAAGGCTGCTGGAATGTTCGGCCTTCCCCTTTCCCTTGACCTTGGTTAGGCCGAGAGCTGTAACCACCATCAAGCCGTCCTTGGGGCTGGGTAGGCCGGTTTTGGCACCAAGGTTGGGGCTGCCCACTCGTCTTCCATGCGCCTTGGTTCCTGTATCTAGCTCCACGTTCAACTTTAATAGCCAAATGTAATAATTCAGTAGGAGTAGAGTAAGGAAAACAATCAATGTCCTGAGCTAAGGCGGGATGCAAAATACGAAGAAACCTAACATTTGTATCTCATGATGTTCAACAACATTTGCTCGAGCCATGGTTTCTTGCATAATATTAAAGGTTTCCTCAACAGATTTATTATCTTGTTTAAGGTTCTCTAAGCGTTGCCTAAGCTCCCTAGCATAGTGTTGAGGGACAAACCTATTTCTCATTAAAGCTTTCAATTGGTTCCAAGAAGCAATAGGCGCATCAAGGGCTCTTCTTCTTTCCTTAACCAAGTTATCCCACCAAATAAGAGCAAATCCTTGAAATTCTAAAGAAGCCAATTGAACTTTCTTAGGTTCAGAAAAATTGTGACAGTTCCAGATTTGTTCCATTTTGGTTTCCCAGTCTATATATGCATATGGATCAGTCTTACCATCAAAGGAAGGAATTTTTACCTTAACCTTACCTATGCCGTCCTGATCAGGATCTCTAGGCTCACGGTATTGGTAACGTCCTCCTCTGTCATTCCGCCTCGGGCGTTGATCCCAATAGTCCTCCTCTTGGAAGTCATCGTCACGCTCCGAGTAGTAGAACTCCTCTTGGAAGCCATGACCTCTACCTCTTCCTCGTCCATGCCCCTGCGCATTAGCAAATCCGTTATTTCTACCATTTCTCTCCCCTCGTGGAGAGTTGTTCTCTTCAAAGATAGGATTATGCAAATTAAGGTTAGGAGGAGGGTTAGGATTTCGGACTTCCCTTTCATCATTAGGCGTCTCATCACGTCGTTGATTACCTTGACCACCAAGGTTATTAGAACCCGTTGGTCTAGCCTCCAAGGCCGTCAACCTATCCGTTATCGCCGCCAATGTGGTGGCAAAAGTGTTCATTTGGGTGTGAAGAGTGTTCATTGTGTTGTTGAACACTGCGGCGGATAGAGTGGCTTCGGAATTGTTGTTGTCGTTGCCATTGTTCGGGTTGTTAACCTGCTGAGACATCGCAAATAAAACAAACATGGAACTATGTCAAGATTAGAAAATAAAACAACTCACAATGTGTTTCTCTCACACACTTCTCTCTAATTGGTTATGACAAGCTTGTTGGGGCAATCCGCTTTGGGCAAATCAACACTCAAGCAAGGACTCAACAATCAAAGAAAAGTAATCAAGAGAAAAAACAAGAGACAAGCAGCAAGGTACTCAACAACAACAAGAACTCAACACAAGGTGGGAGAGCACACGACAGAAGCAAGGTGTACTCGACAAAAGCTGCTGAACTCGACAGGAGCACAACACAACTCGACACAATGGATAAGAGCACTCTATCAGCAAAAGACAGCAACTCGACACAACAAAAGAAAAGAAAAGAAAGGAAAGAAAATAAACTTGGACTTTTACCTCTTTTTGATTTAAACCCTTAGTATGGATGTTGTAGTTGCAAGGTAGGGCTTAAAAAAAAATTTATGGTTTGGGAGGTATGTGTTTGAGACTTTCGACTAGGGCTATAGGATTTCACCAAAATTGGTCCTTGAAAGTTCTTGCACTAGATCTCAACAATTCTTTTTTTTTTTGAAAGCTTACTTTTGCCCCTAGTGAATTTTATCCTCCTAGGACTAGGCTTTGAATTAATTTTTTTTTTTTGAATATTTCGGACTGTTTTTTTTTTTACCTAATGCAAGAAACTAACAATGAAATAAAGGACTCTTGAAAATTAAACTATGGTGAAAGAAAATAAAATTTATGTAGCCTTATGAAATATATATAGGTGATGGTTTGTCTAACTTTGGTAAGTATATCTATCTAAAGCCTTTTATAATTTATGATAGATATATGAATTAATCTACCACAAAATTAGAAATTAAATAAGGCAATTAAATAGATAAAACAAAAGATGGAACAAGATAGACAAACTAGGGTTTTATGTGGGTGGAATTCGGCCAACTTGTCTGGCAAAGGGCTTGGTGCCGTACGTCAACTATGAAGAAGCACAAGACTGTGGCACTCGGCTAGGTGATATATATTAAATATGATTTGTGCCAAAGGTTGGTCGACTGCAAACAGGGGTCTCGGCTAGGTGTGTTTAGGGCTAGAAACCACAAACAATCACAAACAAGAGGTTAGTAATAATCAAATTCAAGAATTAAAGAAGTAAAAACCAAGAAAAAAGAAAGACTCTATTTTTGTAGGTTTTGTGTTTAGGGAAACAAAAGACACAACTTTGATGTCGGAAACCAAAGCTCTGATGCCAATTTGATACGGGGTTAGCCGTAGGGTGGCCCGATCTTCGACAATCAAACAAGAAATAACAAGAACAGAAGCAAAAGACTTAAAGACTCGATGAACAATATGCAAGACTCGAAATTGATAACAAAGACACGACCGATAGTGGACTGATTCGAACTAAAATAGAACGAGGCAAAGACCCCAGGCCTCCTAAGAGGGTAGGAACCAAATACCAACGACTATAAAGCCCGCCTCTACAACCTTACACAACCAAGCGGACAACTTGGAGGCACAAGGAGGGGACTTGTGATTACCAGGATCACCAAGCTCTCGCGAGGTTGACGAACTCAAAGCAAACCAAGTTAGATCTATAACCAATTTGCAATCGATGAGCAACGCTACGAATCGATTGACTTTCTCACAGTTGTGTTTCACACAAGAACTGATTTCTGTATTCAAAGAGGCGTAAGTTCTACAATGGTGTTTTAGCCGATTAATATAACCTAGCAAAGGCTAATTTCCTAATAAAATAAATTAAAAGGAATTAATTAAAAATATCTTCAAATAACATATTTAAATAATGGTTCTAAATTAACACATTAAGAAGATCAAAATTCAGCAAAGAAGGCCTCGGCTCCAGCATACATCAGTGCGGCGCTGCACGCCCGCGCAGCTTCACCCGCATGCCCGCGCAGCTCGGTGCACGCCCGCGCACATTGCCGCTGGATTCAGACGCCTTGCAGCTGGCTTCCGACATCGGCAACCGAGGTTCCAATGCACATGTATGCCTTCCTTGGTGACTCCGGGAGTTGAACCGCGCTTGAGAACAAGGCGTGACTCACAAAAAGGAATGAGTCATGTTGAAGCTTCTTGGCTCGGGCTCGAGTCATCGGTCCGTCTCCGAGTATGATCGGCGCGTCCGAAGGTGTAGATGACGGTGTAGAAGATGGTCCCGCATCAGTATGTTTGGGTTTCCTTTGTACAGGTGGTCCAGAGAGCACCCATGAATTTGGTGTTCATATGGGTGTCTCTTTTGCGGTGTGGCTAAGTCTTTTGTTTAGGGGCTTTGTGTGGTTTGTGCTTGTGTTCCCAGGTTCATCCTTCTGTCTGTATGATGGCCTTCTGAATATCAACTGTGTACCAACTGTTGCTTTAAGTACTATGGTTTCTCAAACATGTTGGATTACAGATGTTTCTAAAGGGCTTAACAACAAGTTCTATGGGTTAACACCCCTTTTGGTTAGTTTCAAATATTATGAGTTGTATCACTGAAGAAGATTTGGAGAGATTTGCAAGATCCCAACAACTATTATGCCCATAATTATTTTGTTACAAATACGGGTTATAATTTGATTAAAAACGTCACTTGTAACGATAAACAATTTGAACTAATTTTAAATTACATAGATACAAGTAGATTAAATGGTATTGATTATGATCCTATTTATAATATCCTTTCCATTTGGTTATACTTTTTGTGCTTCATCAACCAAATTATAGAGAAGATCAAATTTTCAACTTTCACCTCCGATTCCACCTCCAACTACTTTCTATCCTAGATGTTGTTGGCGTTAGTCCGTCATCGCATTCGGAATCAGTTTTGAAGCTGTCCAAACTAAACTCAACTATTGCTTTGTGAGCCGCCATCGGATAAGATCTCAAGACACCAAGGTTGTAATTTTCTAGTTGTTTTAGCTTTAAATTTATGTAGTTGTTTTTATTTTATTTTATTTTTTTCTTTTGTTTGGTGACCCTCTGCGCAGGGTCTAACAAGTCATCTTCTTATGGCTTCAAGATCGCTTGTCGATCTATTCCTTGCCTACTGTAAAAAAAAAAAACAACAACAAAAAAAAGAAATTTAGTTTATTTTACTTTTTTATAATGATTTATACTCCATCCGTTAAGAAAAACATATCGTTTTAGGAGTAAAATCTTGTTAAGAAAAATATGTCGTTTTAGGTATTTTTGTGTTCACTTTTCAAAATTACCCTTGTAATGATTAATGATTTGTTAGTTATAATTTTCAATAAAGTGAAAAAGTAAAGTAATAATTAGAGGTATAAGTGTATTTTTGTTTGTTTTTATTTACTTTTTTAAAAATTATATAAATATCTAAAACGACATGTTTTAATTAACGGAGGGATTACATGATACTTATTAACAATATTATCATATAGGTCGTACAACATTCTAAGATTGGATTCATGGTTACCTAAATGTGTTTCCTTGTTGATAATATAATCGATTTTTAAGTCATGTTATTTTAGTATCTCAAAATATATTCTTACTATATGGTCTTTTCAATTCAATCCTATTTCTTTAAGGTAGTTAGAAAAGGTTGATTTGATATTTCTTTTCTTAAATAATGACGTCTAACTCTCATATATTTATTTAAAAAAATGTTAAATTAGTAAATCTAACAAAATATTTCTAGAATTAGAATACTTAATTTATGTCAAAAAAACATTATTAGTAAGTTAGGAGTTGAAATTTATTCCGATTTTCTAAAATTAGTGCTTAATTTTGATAATCTAGTTCGGCGGGAAGGGTTTTGAAGGTTTTCATAAATACGTGCATTTTATTTTTCTAAGTTAGGGAGTAGATATGAAGGAAAGGTTAGGGCGTGGAATGTGATCTACTGTGGTGTGGATGGTTTTCAAATGATGACTGCGTGCATTTTCAAGGGTTTTAGTCATGATTGATGATGATTTTTGATTAATTTAAGTTAATGACGAGATTTCTTCCTTCAACACCTACTTGATGGATGTCACTTTTTTTTTTAAATTTTTTTTTTAGTGAAAGACCAATATTCCTTACATAATTATCAATTTCGGCCACGGTGACCCCCACTTCCGCTTCCGTTTCAGCGCCAGCACCGGCGACCTCTCGCCGCCATCGATCCCCTCGAACCCTGGCCTACACCATCGAACTCAATCTCGCTTAGAGATCTATCTATCGTCGACCTTCGCCTACCCGCGTTTGCCCAGGTCTATCTATCGCCGACCTTCGCCTATTTTGAGGGACACCTCGTATCTCCCTCCAAGGCCGGGCCTGAGTCGTAACTTGCCTGAGACGAGTTACGAAAATTGCACCCTCACTATGAAGCAGCACATGATTTTTATCTCTTTGTAGACACAACTCACCTACCTAGAACATTACTCCATATTACATTAGGTGTGCAATGTGTTAACTGCATCTCAAATCTCCATAGGGAGATGGAAAAGAAAAGTATATATATAGTCTATCAGATTATCAAATATGCACCTCACTAGTCACTAGTAGAAACCAAAAATGAATAAAGATTTTCACATAAGGAAATTATAAGATCTCCTTTTACAGAGAACCCTCAAAAGCTTCATAGTGACCGATTCAATTCCAAAAACGTACAAATTCAATTCCAAAACCCTACAAATTCAATCCAAAATCGAAAACAAATTCAAATCATAAACCCAACAAAATCAATTCTAAATTCGCAAATTCCAATCCAGCAATCCTAATTACAAAAGTCTAAAACTATAAATAATTCCGAAATCCTAAGATGAAATTGAACAAATTATACCTAATTTCGCTGCTTTGCTCTTAGAGGGGGAGTTTGGGAGGAGAGGTCTTATTGCTGAAACTTTTGTTAGAGCCTGGAGGGATAAATTGAAAGAGGCCTGCGCTGCTGGGTTGGAGGGAGTCTAGCCCTCTGGGAAAGGCTGAATGGTTGAGAGGGCCGAGGGGAAGCCCGGGAGGAGAGGCCCAACGACAGCCTAGTCGTGGTTTTGACAATCCGACGTCGGTGGTCGCTACTTTGCTGCGAACAGCCGGCCTAGCACCCTCCTACTTATTCGATGTATAGTGCACACGTCTTCTTTTTAAGTTGCTGCAACGATGCGTTTTTTTTTTTTTTTTTTTTTTTGTTTCAAACACGGAGCTTTGCAGTTTTTTTTAAATATATATATGGGCCCTCAGGGTGGATTGGACCGCGAAGGCCTGTTGGGCCTCGCCTCAGATCCGACCCTGCCTCCCTCCTCCAAAATTGCTCGCCACTTTTTCGTCCGGCGGCCGCTTCTACTCCGTTGCCCTCCGCATTCTTCCTCCTCTTCCTCCACTATTCTGATCCCATCGGTAGAGTACTGCGGATTCCGAATAGATCTTTTGAGATTTTATTTTCCTAAGATAGAATATTAGTTTATACTGCAAATAAGACATTTGAGTAAGATTTCAAGAGATCATCCTACACACATCGTTAGACACGATTGCAGAGAGAGATTTTGAGGACCTTTGAGAGGCGTGTTTGAGCGAGAGTTAGGGCACGCCTTTTGAGGCTTCATTGAGACGTTTGGCTATGATACTTTGTAACGCTGGTTTTCAGGTTTATTTAATCTTAATTTCAGTTTTCTTCTTCCAAATTTATGTCTTTGTTTAGGCTCACCATGAACATGTGTGAGTAGTTCTCCTTTTTCTAGGGTTGGAGTGATCCCAACTATAGTTTTGTGTTTGAATGTTGATGAATCTATGATTTGATTTCTTTTTATCTATCCTATACCTTTGTGCTTAAATCTTGTATGAAAGTTAAGGAATTTCATTGTTTGCAATTAGATTGAAAGAGATAATTGTGAATTGGAATATTTGATTAGAGTTTTGAAACGAAGGTTTGACTATCCTAATTGAGATTCAATAAGGTAGAAGAGTTGATAATTGAATTGACGAAGTTGTTTGATTGGCTCGATTGGTTGATGATAGTTAACCTTTTTATGTGATAAAGGCACGATTTTTGTGATTCATTGGTGTTTGCATACATGACTATTATTGTGGTGATCCTTAAACCTTGAAATCTTTTTACATATTGATTAAGGTCTTGAAATTTAAATCCCCAAACCCCAAAACTCTATATTCTACACCATTTTCGCCGTTTTTAGCCTTTGAAGTAACTAGAATTGGACTGATTCTCTCACGTGGATGAAACTGGCTCTTCTATACTATAGCGGGTCGAGATGTTGATCTTATAAATTGATTTGATTGTCAGATGATCAAGAAACTCTCCCAACAAATTGGTATTGTTGCCAAAAAGATTTCAATTGTGCCATATTTAGTTACTATTAGGGTTTGAGAATAGCCCCCCTGCTAGGTTTGAAGCAAAGGGTTTTATTGGAGGAGTTTGGATGCTTTGGGATGCCCAGAAGTGTGATATCACAGTTCACAGGAAGGACACACATTTTATTCATGCATCCTGGTAGGAGGGGACAAAGAGGGCTCACATGATCGCAGTTTATGGCCCTCCGACTATGGGTAGGAGAATCCCTTTCTAGAGGGAACTTAGCGTGTGTCTTACCTCCATCTCAGGGTTTGTGTTCCTTGGTGGGGATTTCAATTGTATTGTGGATCCTTGCGAGACACATGGTGGTTCTAGAAGGGTGCATTCTGATGCTGACCTTTTCGAAAGATCATAAGAGACTTTGGGCTTATCGACTTGGGCTTCACTGGGAAAGAGTTCACGTGGAGCAAGGTGTCCATTAGAGGGGGAGTCATCTCGAAATAGCTGGATAGGATCCTCACCAACATGAAGGGTCGGCTTCGGTGGGAGGAGACCAGGGTTAGACACCTGCCGAGATATTCCTCAAACCACAACCTTCTTCTTATAGAGCTCAGTCCAGATTTGAAAAAGAATAAGAGGAGACAACCTTTCAGATTCGAAGTGGCTTGGATGACTCATGAGCAGTTTCTTGGTTTTATTGAGGAAAAGTGGGTGTGTGATTGTCCGTCCCCGGAAGCTTTGTTGAAGTTGGGGGTGGACCTAACGAAGTGGAATAAAGATGTGGTCGATCGTATTCAAGTGTGCAAAGGAGCTCTGATGGGGGAGTTGGATAAACTGCAAAAGAAGCTTCCTTGGAATCCGACTGCAGAGGGGCGCGCTCGGGAAGCTGGGATTTGCTTAGACCTTGATGTTACTCTAGAGCAGGAGGAGATCTTATGGTTCCAAAAGGCGTGAGAAAATGGCTTGCATTTGGGGATAGTAACACGAGTTTTTCCATGCTTCGACGGTGATTCGACAGAAACAGAATAGGGTGGAAGGGCTCCGAAAGGACGACGGGTGCTAGGTGGAGCAAAACACCGAGATGGAAATTTTAGCTCTGGATTACTTTGAGAAGTTGTATAGCGAGGTGTTGAGGTCTTGGTTAGGGGCAATTGTACGGTGTCTTTTCCCCAATTAGATAGTGTTGATTGGGAGATGGTGTGCACCCATTTCCCGGAGATGAGATCAAGAAGGCTTTCTCGAATATGGGAGGATACAAGTCCCCGGGCATCGATGGTTTTCAGCCGGTGTTTTTATCAAAAGTGTTGGGACGTAGTTGGTGTTTCGGTGAAGTCTTTTCTCTTGGAGTTTTTCAATACTACCAGATTGGCGGAAGGAGTGAATGACACCCTTATTGTCCTTCTTCCTAAGGTGGGAAAGCCTGAGACCATTCAGCAGTTCCGACTGATCAGCTTGTGCAACGTAGGGCTGGGCTTCCAGTCTGGATCGGATCGGACCGGATCGGAAACTCTGGATGCCTGGACCGCGGATCGGACCGGGATATATGGTCTCGGGTTTTCCAGTCCGCGGACCGTTTGGACCGTTTGACCCGGAATTCCAACAACCCCTCTTTTGAATTTTGATTTAAGTGAAAGTAGTCTTTTTGCACTTGAAATTGGATGCAAAAATATACAAATAATACCTACAAATCTAAAGACTAAAATCAAAATATACCTACAAAATCTGAAAACAGTGAAAGAGTGGAGAGATGTATGCACAGTAACAGATATGGAAGTACGAGGGTGATGAGCGGTGGTGAAGGGCCAGGGCGGCGGAGATGGGCGGTAGTGAAGGGCGATGACGACTGGGCGGCGGAGACAGGGCGGGAGAGAGCGGCTAGGGCAAGCACTGAACAACGATCGTGAATACTGAAGATTGGAAGAGAGACGGAGGTGAGAGGGCGAGTCAAGAGGTCTGAATTTACAATTGTGGGTTTTAGGCCTTTTTTTTTTAAGAAAGTGGGCCTTCTTTTTTTAAAAAAAAAATGAAAAAAGCAAATGCTACAACCTGCAACGTACTCCTAATATACGTATATTTTTTTATAAAAACACAAACCCGGTCCAATTCCGATCCGACCCAGAAATTCCGGTTTGGTCTCGGGTTTGGACCAGAAACCGGAATTGGAAATTTCTTGGACTATGGACCAGACCGTAATAATTCCGGTCCGATCCAAGACCGTAATTTCCGGTCTGGTCTCGGTTCGATTCCGGTCCGATCCAATTTCTGCCCAGCCCTAGTGCAACATGATCTATAAGGCGATTTCGAAAGTCATTACGACGCGCTTGCAACCGATCATTGGAAAGCTTGTTGGTCTTACGCAGGGAAGCTTTATCCTGGGAAGGTTTATCTCGAACAACATCATCATTGCCCAAGAAGCCGTCCTCTCTATGAGAAGGAAAAAAGGGGTGAAAGGCTGGATGTACTTGAAATTGGACATTGAGAAAGCTTACGACATGCTTAGGTGGGACGTTATTGAGGAAACTCTAACTGAAGCTAAACTCCCATATTGTTGGGTCCGATGGATTATGGAATGTGTGAGATCCCCAAGGATGCAAGTGTTGTGGAATGGTGAGGTGTCGAGACAGTTTACCCAAAGCCATGGAATTCGATAAGGTGACCCCATGATCTCCTTATATTTTTATTTTGTGCTTGGAAATGTTAAGTCACTTAATTTTGGATTCTGTTGAGTGTGAGAATCGGAAGCCGATTCGGTTGTCGTGCGGGTGCCCTAAGTTGTGTCATTTGTTTTTTGCGGATGATATTTTATTATTTGCGGAAGCCTCAGTGGCCTAGGTTAAAGCTATCAAAGAGTGTATTGAGAAATTTTATGGTGTCTTAGGGCAAAATGTGAGCCTCAAGAAGTCGAAGCTTTTCGTCTCCAAGAATGTCTGCAAAGCGTTGAGGGATCGGTTGCAATCTGTCAGTGGTATTGAAGCTTCGAACAACCTTGGTGTGTACCTTGGTGTGCCGGTGTTGCAAAAGAGGGTCACCATTAATACCTTTGATCCGGTTTTGGACATATTTGCTTCTAAGTTAGCGAGTTGGAAGGAGAGCATGCTTAGTTTTGCTGGAAGAGTGACTCTTGTCCAGAGTGTTCTTTTGGCCATACTTGTTTACTCGATGGCTACTCTGCGCTTTTCGGAGGCTACGTGCAAAAGGATGGAAAAAATCTGCAGGAATTTCTTATGGGGCTCCTCACCTGATAAAAGGTGGATGCACAAAGTGGCTTGAGCGGAGATCACTAGGCCGAAGGAAGTTTGCGGGCCTGGAATTAAAAAGACAACAGGTTTTAACCTTGCTCTTCTAGGCAAGCTGGGTTGGAGATTGCTTTAGGAAGAGGGGGTTTATGGTATGAAATCCTTACAAGCAAGTACGCTAACAAGGCGTTGGGTCATTCCGCTGCGGCTTTGCATATTTGGAAAGGGATTCTGGAAGTTCTGGGTGTTGTTATCAAACCGAAGTTTAGATGGTGCATCGGGAACAGGTGCATCATTAGGTTCTAGAAGGACTCATGGATTGAACATGAACCCATTTGTGAATTAATATTGGGGAAGAGTGCGACTCAGGATGACTCTAAACTGGTTTCAGACTACTGTATTAGTGGCTCGGGTTAGGATTGGAGTGAGCTCAACAGTTGTGTCCCACTTAACACTCGCCTAAAGCTGGCTGCGATGACGGTTACTGATAGAGTTGATTCCATTAGCTCGAAAAGGAGTACTGATGATGAGTATTTTGTTAGCACTAGGTACAAGGCCATCCATGACTCGAGCTTGTTCTAGTCTAATGATGAACCCTTCTTTAAAGCCATCTGGGGGCTGAATGTTATTAAAAGAATTAAATGCTTCATATGGATGGCGTGCAAGGGAGGGATGACGACTAACCTCGACCAGTCTTGAAGACACCTCAGTAACTCTAGTACTTGTTCTATTTGCCGTAATGGTTGCAAATCTTTGATTCACCGATTTAGGGACTATGCTACGTCTAGAATTTTTTGGTTGTAGGTGGAGGTGACGACGTAGGATGGAGGACTTCTTCACTTCCCCGTTCGCGAGCTGGGTACGACAAAACGTGGTGTCAAAAGCGATGTTGGTTGGAGGGGTGGAGTGGTGCTCGTTCTTCGTCGTTGGCATTTGGAAGCTTTGGAACAGGTGTAATGAGGTTGTTTTCCGGGGTAATTAGGTGTCCCAGCTCACCCTTGGAGAGTGCAGGCAACTTATTTGCGAGCACAAGATTGCCAAGAGGAGACTTCTCTCTACCCACACGTCCTTGTCTAGAGTTCCCAGGGAGGTTGGGTGGTTCTGTCCGCAGAAGAAATGGGTCAAACTGAATATGGATTGAATTGTTAAGAGCTCGGTGATTGCTTCAGCTAGAGGAGTGCTTAGGGACGAGCAAGGAGAATGGATCAATGGGTTCATGCGCAACATCGACATCTATTCGGTAGTGGTCGTGGAGCTCTAGGGGGTGTCGGATGGGCTCGAGATGGCTTGGAATAGAGGCCATAGAAGAATTATTTGTGAGATTGACTTGGAGGACGCCTTACGCCTGTTCAGAGGGAAACCGAAGCCGATATATCCGTGCTTTAGCCCGGTGTCAGATGCCATGGCTCCATTTGTAGGGATTGGATCATCTAATTTCGACAAGTCTTTCACGAGGCTAACGTTGTTGCGAACTCGCTCGCGAAGACTGCGTTTCATCTTCCTGTTGGCTCTTACTATTTGGACTCTCCTCCCGCCTGTGCACACGAGTTTCTGAGGAGGGATCTTCAAGGTTGGACCTCCATCCGGAGTTGTCTTGGATAGTGGTCTTTTGTTTTTGATGTTTTAGTTCTGTTTGTTGTTCGGGCAAGGGCTAGTATCACGGATATATAAGATCCGTGATATTATGGTTATGTGATAAAATCAACATTTTGTACTAGTGTTCCCACCAAAAAAATTTGTTTTCTTTGTGTTTGTTTTCAGTTTATGTCATTGGGAAGACGCAAGCTAGTCTTCGATCAATTACCCGATCTTGAACCTGAGCGCATTTCATACCACAGACAACATGAGAACAAAGTAATGGCTAAATGCGATGATTTGACTAAGCAATTGGCAGATCTCCGCCTATAGATGGAAGAATTAGTAAGAGCTAGAGATGCAGAAGCCTTTGCTGCACAATGAGAGAGGGAGGCTGCTACTTGTTGTGAGCCTAATTTGCCATGTTTTACACTAACTTTTATATCGATTTCTGCATACATTGCATACATTTGGGTTAGAACAATATAGAATCTGTGTAATTTACACTTATTTGCAATATATGGAGGTCTACACAAGTTTTGGTTATATTTCGCAGAAATCGGACGCACTTTGAAGCTTAAAGGAAACTCATGGAGAAGCTAAGGATGTTGCAGCTGGAGAAAACGCCATTTTTCACCATTCTTCATTCTGAATCAAGCTTTGATGTCTTCATGAGAGTTGTAGCCCTCGGAACGAGCTTTCCAACGCATGGTCATATGCGTCAATCCGACGAACGAGGACTCGGGAAAGTGCGTTTCAAGAACAGAGCAAAAAGCTGAGAGAACTCTACTCGAGATCGACTAGCATCTACTCGATCTCGACGAGTGCTGGTCGAGCACACCTGGTCGAGCAGAGCTGATCGAGGAAACTGAGTCAGAGACAACCTTACTCCGGAACCTTACTCGATCTCGAGTACCATCTAGTCGAGATCGACGACACTTCGGAGCCATGTCCGGAGTCGACGAGCTGTGCCAAGCCGAGAAGCCGAGGACGAAGACGCAGACCACCTCTACTCGATCTCGAGGAGGCTTAGTCGAGATTGACGAGCCCGGAGCCAAGGTCCGAGCATGTCGAGTAGATCTACCCGGGAAGACCTAGTCGATGAGCGAATCTACTCGAGACAGAGTAGGGCTACTCGAGATCGACTAGACCTCCGAGCCATGTCCGAGCCTTGTCGAGCACCAGTCACCCGAGAAGCCGAGCCACACCCGTCGACAACAATCCTACTCGATCTCGAGGAGCCCTAGTCGAGATCGACGAGCCGTGTCCGGGAGCGCGTTACGCGGTTTCGCTGTCCTACTAGGATTGGGAGTCCTTGGATCCAATTCTATCCAATTTGGTCGAGATCTATCAACATCTATCAAGTTCTATCTATGGAGAAGACATGGAAGACATCTTACCTAGTTTAGATTTATCTTTTAGATTTAATTCCTTTATTGCTTTTATTTATCATTAAGCCTTTTTGATATAATTTTAGATATAGATAGATATTTCTATCCTTGAATAGCAAGGAATAGAAGGCTATAAATAAAGCCCTAGGGGCTGGTTTTTCATTCAATTCAATTTCAGTCAGAGACAAGTAGTTCCATAGAGATTTAGGAGTTCGAAGGTTTTAGGGTTTTGGCGTTCAACGAGAGTTGGATCGCCGGGATTGTAAAGTCTTTTGAATTTAGTTTAATGCAAGTTGTTTTCTTTCAATCGATGATGTCTGAGTTTGCGATGAGGCGTGAGTAGTCCACCCACTTCTAGGGTTGGGGCGAGCCCGACGATAGTCATGCGTGCCTGAGGTAAAGATCCGACCTTTATCATGTTTTGAGCATTTTCCTACTTGTTTATGTGTTTATTGCCCATCTAATGGAGATCCATGCTAACAACTTGGATTATAAACATAAAATCGGTAGAGACAATTAGGGTTTCTTGAAAGAGTTGTCTAATTGTTGGAAAAGGCGAAAGCTTAGTCCTTTGATGCAATTCACATGATTATCTGTTTGGTTTTGCCTTATGAATGCTTGGTTATCGTTGTTGCAAACCCCAATCTTGGAAGTTCTTTTACATACAGTTTAGTTCGAAATCCCAAAGCCTTTGCATTTATTTTACTTCGTTTTAGTTTCTGCCCTCGTCGATCTCGACCAACCCTGGTCGATCTCGACTACTGATCCTCGACTCAGAGTCGCCGTAGCTTATTTGTGCAGGAAATCGACAAGCCAACCCGAAGTCAACAAGGACTGTACTCGATATCGAGTAGCCCCTCGTCGATATCGAGTAGCCTGTGCCGAGTTGCTGCTGCTGTGTTCGACTGTGCCTGACCCCTGTCGACTAACCCTTAGTCGAGGTCGAGTACCACTGTTGTCGACTTCTGTCCGTGAGATTTCTCCGCTGCCTAGGATCCGCTGACACGCTTCCTCGTGGATCGATCCTGACTTCCCGCTGCTACATCAGGAGGAGGTCTTGTAATTATTTGCAAGGGACGGAATCTGGTTTGTTGTGATTTATTTATATTTTATTTGCATACTGGATTTCCTTCTATCAACACTACTCGCCTTCAGTAACAACTGAGTGCTATATATTGATGGAGGGAAAGTAATTGATTTACCTCATCAAAATAATTCTCAAACAAACAAACTAGTATAATATGCAAGTAAGGGTCAATCCCGCAGATAAACAAGTATCTTGATATATTACGTATTTATCAATTGAAATGAGAGGGATGAGAAAGAAAGTAAAAGAAAACAATATAAACAAATGTAAGGAATATGTATAAGAGAGATGTTTCCACCCACAAATTCTCGACTTTGGTTGGCTTTATTGGTCATTGAATCCAATTAAAATTAGGGAAAACTAATTAAAATATCCCCACCTTTGGGGGTATGGTAAAAATATATCCTTAACTTTCAAATGTAATAAAAATATCCTGACCTTTGAGGGTGGTGGTAATATATTACCCTATGTTTTCTCACGGGTCAAAAATGCTGACAATGTACCTTACGTGGATTATTTTTTGACAAGACAGCATACGCGGAAGCCTTTTTTTACAAATTAACACGAAAATTGGGTTTTTTTTAACGGTTTCCTTAGGGAAAAAATAAAATGATAACAAATTAAACCGGAAAAACAAAATTGATTCAACCAAGCAACTAATCCAGTCAAAATTGCCTCAAATTAACACAACCCGACTATTTTTAACACCAAACCGACAACAAAACTAAACCGACAACAACGAAGAGGGAAAAAAAAACTTACCCAACCAAGTCCGTGAACGAATCAGAGGTGAAGAAGATGTGAGAAAGACAACTCAAGATAATCAACCACGAGGGAGGAAGACTGACATTGAAGAGGAACCATGAGCTACCTGAAAGCCAATTCAAGAGGCGACCAGCCGACCACGGAAGAAGATGTGAGGGAGGAAAAGACGTTGGGTATGAACCCGGTCAAGATATTTTTTTTTTTCCTAAGGACACTGTTTAAGAAAACCCTTGTAAAAAAATCCACGTAGGCTGCCTTATCAACATTTTTGACTCGTGAAAAAGCTTGTGGTAATATATTACCACTACCCTCAAAGGTCGGGATATTTTTATTACATTTGAAAGTTGAGGATATATTTTTACCATACCCCCAGAGGTGGGGGTATTTTAATTAGTTTTCCCTTAAAATTATTGCCTACAAATTCCTCCCATCTTATTTTGAATAGGTTAAAGCACAACGAGTACAATTAATCCCTTATACCTTTATGCAACCAAAGCACGACTAATATTTAGCATAAAGATAGCACAAAGTCTTAAGAATCTAGGCACATGAATAAGACCAAGTTAAGTAAGGTAAACTGATATATGTTTAAGACACATGTCAAACTTCCTACTTAGTCATGATTCAACGCCGGTTGTCATAATCCTAAGCATGCTACTAGGGAATTCATTCAAATACGATATAATAAAAACCTATCAAGATACTATCATGGTAGCTAATCATAACAATATCGAAATAAGAACAAGGAAGTTAAAGGATATTAAAGAGATAAATACGACGGTCGTCACAATCATCCGTGCCTAAACATTCCACGACAGAGAGTCACATGGTCTTCAAATGACCACTCAATTGGGGTAATTTATTCGTCTTATTGTACGTTGAGTTTGATTCGATCAGCCGCGGTGTGCAAAATCTGATTGGTACGAGTACTGTACGAGCTCAAGCTCGATTGAGCTTAGCCATGACGAAAAACTAGAGAGAGAAAAGAGAGCAAAGGGAGGAGTGACGAACTATTTCTTGATTTGTTATTTTCTGAATTGAGTGTTTGTGTACAACTTGTAACTACTTATACACTTAGCACAAAATTTGTTACATACATTCTACTCACACAGTTTGAGCTGTAGCTAAAGACAGTAAAATCGAGTGAAACTTGGACTATCAAACCCAACATCCCTCCCCACTCCGGAGAGGAGGAAACCAATTGAAGGTGGGCATCAACATATGGTGTCGAGGACCATACAAAGACTTTGTGAAAATGTCAGCAAGCTAGCTAAGTAGCTATAGGAACATTTCCACTTGTCTCAACAAGTACGAGGTGTTGGGCTAGAAACCACTTTCCAGCCGCACACGGAAGCGAATTCGGGTAATAAGAGAACCAACAACAATCAGTCAGCAAACCAATGACCAACCGATAATATCCAATCTAGAAACCAAACAACCAAGCAACCACAAACATAGATAAAAGCACAAATATTGACACAAGATTTACGTGAGAAAAAACCTCTCTAACCAGAGGATAAAAAAACCCACATTCCGCCCGCCAGAGCAGTCAATCCACTAATCAACAAACCAATACAAGTGTTTAACAATCCAGTCTCCGCCTGAGACAAATAAAAATGAAGATCTCAAACACCAATCTAATTAAATACAACCCGATCTAGAAAGAATTCATCTCCAAAACCCAGCTAAACACTTGTAATCAGATTAGATTTCCAGAAGGAGAAAATACCTATAAACAAACACTCGTTGTTGACTTGCCAAATGTAGAAGACGGATCACCGAATTAAGAGACAAAACACCCGTTCAAATCTCCTATCTTTCCACTCCTTTCTCCCTCCTTTCTCTTTTCTTGTTCTCTCCTTTCTCCTTGTTGCTGATGGCGACACTTCTTGGGGCTCTCTATTACCTGTGGTGCTCCACAAGACAAAGGCAAACAAAAATGCCTTTTAAATGGTAGAAAGAAGCCAACAAACAAGGGCTTCACTTTGGACTGGACTCTATGGGCCCTAAGCCCAACACGAGGTACTCTACGCCGCCCCATTCTGATTTTCATTTGATCGACCAATATCACTGGATTTATCATATATAACAACAATATAATATATTGGGAGCTAGGTGAAAGTGAGCAATGTTTCGACTCTCTCGCCAATTGATCGCTTAGCTTAACTAGTGCCGGCCGCCTATATATGTTGAGCAGATCGACCTGTCTAATGTCTACCCAGTTTTATTCATTGACGTATAGCCCATTTCACTATTTCAGCACCAAAATAAATAAATAAACCCCGCAAATCACCCCTTTCTTTCTGAATTGAGCTGCAAGATTCCAAACGTACTAAACCAACAAAGTTCAGTTCATAGCCTTACGTCCTCCGAAGCCAGATTTGGTATAATTGTATAAATACAGCAACAAAATGGATCACCTTAAATCTTATTAATTAATACATTACACACCAAATTACAAAAACAGATGATACATAAAAATTAAATGTATTGTTGGAGGCGAAATTCGAAATTATGTTATAAATTAAAGAGCCTACCTAGAGGTATATTGATGGTATCTTGACCAATTGTTATTTGAACTAAAGTAATATACAATCAAAAGAACAGCATTGAAAAGATAGCAAACAAGTTCCGACTTTGGTGAAACTCGGAGAGATAATCGCTATGCAGAGAATCCCATGGCGACTCGTTGGTTGCGGGTGGGTAGGAGCCAAGGGCGATACGCATGCTGTCGAATGTAGCCAGAATGAGTAGAGGCAAAACGAGCAGCCAAATAGAGGTAGACATTGCTAAACAAGGTATATAAGCTTTGATGGAATTGCCTTTGTTGTGTAGCCTTATATAGGAATCCCGACTTTCAATTAACTATTTTTTTGGTCAAAACTTTCAATTAACTATGCTTAATTAATGTGTTTAATTTCCACCAAAAAAAAAAACTATGCTTAATGTGTATTATGTGTATGTTAAGTCCGTTGACGGGCCACGGGTCTTTTGGGGTACATTAATTGGCCCCACAAAATAATGAATATTTCATCCAAAAAAAGTCCATTTTCTTGCTCCATACAAACCGTTGAGATACAATACTAGTCATAGGTTGTTGCGCAAAACAAGCTAATTGAGTGACATATTTCATAATTTTAACCGATTATTCTACTGGTAATTATTATTTTTAACTTGGTGGATCTATATTTATTTAGATAAGGCAAGAGTTTGAAAATAATAAATAAATTATTATCTGGTAAATTATTGAGAGGTAAAAAAAAACGACAAATGAATAAAAAAAACCCGATAAAAGCACAAATTCAATAAGACGGGCGATCCAACAACACGTTCACTAAATCTAGATCCAAGCGAAAGCATCCTCCTGTCAACACTAAAAATGTGGATCGAAGCCAAGGATTACGATTAAAAGTAGCACCGTTAAAAAACAGGTACAAGTACAATAAGGTTTGAACTCTTGTGAGAAGTGAAGATAAAGTTATAGAGATATGCCATTAAAAAAACGAAGATGACATAACCGAGAGGAGATCTCCTACAACCTTCAATACACCCTTGGGTGTAACACAAAAATAATGAGGGTATATAATTATGATAAAAAAAAATTCTAAAAATTATATTTATGTTATAAATAACCAATTATATATATTTATATAATTTTTTCATGAAAAAAACATATTTAGTTTTTTTTTATCATAAATATATACCCTTATTATTTTTGTGTTACATCCAAGGGTGTATTGAGGGTTGTAGAAGATCTCCTCTCCCCATAACCATGACTCCGACCAGAAGTCTGGCCACATGACTGCAGGAGAATTGGATGGATCAAAGAATTCCTTGGAGTACAAGGATTTTTCATTTTAATTAATTGGTACTTGGGAACCAAGTATAACAAATAATATATACAGCATTAGATTAAGATCAAGTCAACACTTCCATTTCTCTTTTACTATTCACTCAGCTCCTTGAACAACAAGGAAATATGATAATTAAGAAAAAAAAATTGATTTCAATTAATTATACAACCATTCAAATCGGAGTTATGGGGTGGGCTTGTGTTGTGACCATGGGGAACCATCCAAAAAAATACTTATTAATTTCAAGTTTAATAAAAAAAAAAGAAGCATCTCTATCAAAGCTGGCATAGTATCTAAACGAGGGAACCAAGAGAGAGATCGATGTCAACCTGGATCTGTGACACAAGACAAGTAGACAACAACGAACTTGCTTATGAACTCGAATTGAGTCTGAAATGTACCCGGCCGGCTGGCTCCCAAATTTGGGATTTGCAGTTCCAGCCAGATTAGTGCAGCACGCAGGATGGGACTAAAGTTAGGGTCCGTTTGCATGATCATTAATTATAACTTATACTCCTTCCGTTCGGTAAAACTTGTCATTTTAACTTCTTTCTAAGTTTTAAGGCAATTAACAAATGTACTAATTTACCCTCAATTATTACCCTCCCTTTTTACTTTATCGAAAACTACAGCTAACAAAACATCAATCATATCAAGAGCATTTTTGTAAAGTAAAGGGCAAAATACCTACAATGGCAAGTTTTTTTTAACAAAAATAACACCCTAAAATGACAAATTTTGCCGAACGGAGAGAGTAATACACAATATTACATTATAATATAATATTGTACATTATAAATTATAATTATAACTTATAATATAATATTTGTGTATTATAAGTTATAATTAATGGTCATGCATACTATTTTTACAAGTACTTTTGTGCACCCTTCATTTGTGTAAAAATTTAAGAGCATACTTCCTCTGCTTCAAAATAAAAGTCGTTTGACTTTTTCTGAACGTATTTTAACTAGGTAAAAACTATAAAAAATATTATTTTTTTAATGAATTTATTTTTATAAGTTCATACTTATTAATAAAAAATATGAAATTATTAAAAAAAAATATTTTATAGTATATTTACATCTTAAAAAGTGTGTGCAAAATGAAAATGACTTTTATTTTCGAACGACTCAGTAAGTACTGAAATTTGGACTTTTTGAAACGAAAATTGAATGCATTCATATTTATTATCATGGGTAGCATCATTTTTTCCGAGTGGCCACTCTGTATAATGAGGTGAAAGTCCAAAGCAGGCGTTGACAGATTTCTACTAAGCATGAAAAAATAAATATTTATATAACCCGGAGCTAAGATTTCGGTCCGAGGGTGTTAAAAAAATTTCGTAAAATATTTTTTTAGTATATATTTATTAAGAAGATTTTTTGAAAAAAATTATTGAAAAAACACTAAAATTGTGATTTTTTTAAATGATTTTTTGTATTTAAATTGAAGAGTAACCAAAAAAATATAGAAAAAAATCACGAAGAAATACTTTTCAAACAATATTGAAAGAAAAGGTTAAATGTATAAACATACTTCACGGCTGAAAATTCGCCATTGGAGAGAAGAATTTGAGAAATCGAGAAGATGATTGAAAAATCGATCACAATTGTTACAGTGTCGGGGAGAGAATCGGGAGGGAACAAACAAAGAAGTGAGGTGGAAATCACCTAATTTTCCTAATTTTAAGAGGGGTAATAGAATGGGTAATCCAATTGAGCTCCAAAAAGTAATTATTCATTTAACAATGTTAAACAAACATACCCAAAGGATAAGAGGTTCTATTGTTTTTTCTCCGGCTCTAAATGTATAATTTGAGTATAAATATAACATTTTTTTAATGATATAGTAAAAACAAATAAAAAGTGAAGGAGTTGAGATTTGAACCCAAGACCTTGTGATTCTTCTTACTTCCTTCCTTTACCAAATAAGCTAGATAATACTCTTGTTTTAAATATAATTTAAAGATGTTATATTACCTTAAAAATACTAAATATATACAAAAACTAATTTATTTTTGTATTTTCTTTTCGGCCAGGGGTGCTCGAGCACCCCAAGCACCCCCCATCTCCGCCACTGTATATAACCAGCAACCATTTGGTGGTACTTTTTGGAACCATAGAAATAAGAAAAAAGTTTATTCCAACAAATGCTAGTGATGATAAGAAATTAGAAATGATAGTAAGACAACGTCTTTAAATTTGGAAAAAGGCAAAAAGATCTAGACCAAACAAAACATACAACACAAAATATTGTTAAAAAATAACAACGACAAAGCTTAAGGTAAAATAAATGGCAAAAACCCTTACCAAATTTCTTTAAATTTAATTTTGATGGATATGTGAGGCAGGATGGCTCCTCCTCTTCGACCTTCCTTTGTCGAGATCCTCTTGGACATTTGATCTTCTAGGATGTTGTGTCCAAGGTTTCAAATTCGCCCTTACTTACCGAGCGATGACCCTTAAAGCGGCAGTGGAAGCAGCAAGGAAGATCGATCAACTTGAAGAGAGTTCAGTTTGAAGGTGATTGGCTAAACATGATAAATGTTGTCCGTGGAACATGGGGGTGTCACTGGGAGATCGAGATGGTGGTTTCCAATATTCGTGTTCCCTGTCTTCATTTTTAGGATATTGGAAACCACCATGGCATTCGGCCGTGGGTTTTAGCGAGCCATCCACGTTAATTTTGTAGATATCCCTAGGTGGTTTAGTCCATTTAGAGTTTCTTTTCCTTTTAGCACTATGGTTGGCTTGAGGAGAGGATAGTTTATTTGCAGTTTGCCAGTCCGCAAGGTCAGACAAAATTCGGGTTGCTAAATGGTGAGATGTGCCTGGTTTCTTGTTTCTGAAAATCAAGTCATTTCTTGATTCCCATATTTTTTGCCATATAAAACAGAGTTCTTCAATGTCCTTCTTATTTTGATTTATAGTTAGGAGGTCTTTGATGTTGTTACAGTGGTTAGGTGTTAGCGGCTTGTTTTTACCTACAAGTTGCCCGTAAGAGGCAATGATAGCCCTCGTGAACGGGCATGAGAGAAAGAGGTGGTCACTGTCTTCGTTATTGTTATTACAGAAACAACAGTTTGACGGGACCTTATTGAAGTATCTATTTAATCTATTTTTTCTGGCAAGGCTGTCAGTGATTATTTTCCAAAGGAGGTTCTTAACTCTAGGGGGGAGGTTTAGTTTCCAAATCCATTTGTAATCATCCGTATGGTTATTGCTATTAGTCGTCATTTGTCTCACCGATCTAGTTGTAAATTGACTGTTGGAGTTGTATTTCCAGATTAACTTGTCAGGGGTATTCCAAAGTGGGACTCTGATTTTTATAATTTTTAGGACAATGTTGTTGGGGAAGATCTCATGTAATAGAGGGATATTCCACTGTTTGTTAGTACTAAGAAGATGAGTTACCTTAAGATCGGGATCAAAGTGCTGTTGGAAGTTCGTTAAATTTTGATCTGGTACCCAAGGGTCTTTCCAAACATTTATAGATTCACCGTTTCCTATTAGCCATAGTAGTCCATGGGAGAATTTCTCTCGGAGGTTAAGAAGTCTCCCAAATTGCCAAGAAGTATTCTGCGGGGATTTTTCCATTAATCCTTCATGCTGAAGATATTTTTCTTTTATGACTTTTACCCAAATGTTATCTGGTTCATGAATGATTTTCCATAAGAGTTTCATTTGGAGACTTATGTTCATTTCTTCAGCCAGTTTCAACCCAAGACCACCTTGTTCTTTTGGTTTACAGAACTTTTCCCAGCTAATCAAGGGGGTGTACTTTTCTGAATGTAGTTTGTTCCAAAAGAAATTCTTTTGTACTTGGTCAATTTGGTTTAAAACTCCTTTTGGGAGGAGAAAGTTTTGCATCAAGTAATTAGTCTTGGAGCTTAAATTGGCTTGGATTAAAGTTGCACGACCGACCTTGGTAAGAGAGGAGGCCTTCCATTTGGATAATTGTTTTTTAAGGCTTTGAACAACCTCGTTAAAGATTTTATTTTTAACTCTTCCTCTGACCAAAGGTATACCTAGATATTTTTCTAGAGTTTTAGATATAGGAATGTTCATATCTCGAGCTAGAGAGTTAGCCAGATTTGAGCTAATGTTTCCTGAAACTTGCAAAGAGCTTTTGTTGTAGTTTATGGTTAGTCCTGAGAAGTTTGAGAAATTGTTGAGAATGTTTTTGATAGTGTGAAGACTTTTGTGAGAAGCTCGGGAGAAAATAATTGTGTCATCTGCAAAAGTAAGAAAGGGGATGCTGGTACCATTTTTCGTAAGCTTGATTCCAATGAGAGCATCATCGTAGCTCGCTTCCTCAATTAATTCTCTGGCTAGGTTCTCCATGAACAAGATAAAAATATAGGGAGCAAGGGGATCTCCTTGCCTAATTCCCCTACCTGGTTTGAATGGGGTTCCGGGGCAATTGTTCACTAGGACTGAGAAGGTGGTCGTAGTAATACAGTTCATGACCCAATTGATCCATTGTGGGGCGAAGCCAAATTTGGTAAGGGTTGCTCGTATATAGTCCCAATTGATTCTGTCATAGGCCTTTTCCATGTCTAGTTTGAGGGCCATCCAACCTTTTTTTCCTTTTTGTTTGTGGAAGTTATGAAATATTTCATGAGCTATTAGGGTGTTATCTTGGATTGCTCTTCCTTCAATAAAGGCACCTTGAAAGGGGTTGATTAATTTATTTAGGATTGGTTTGAGCCTGTTAGCTATGATCTTAGTTATGATTTTATACATGGTGTTGCATAGGCTGATAGGCCTATAGTGATTGATATTAAGAGGATTCTCTACCTTGGGGATGAGGGCAATGAAGGTTTGATTGATTTGTGTTAACATACTACCAAAATGAAAGAAAGCTTTCACTGCTTTGCATAAAGAAGCTCCAATTATTTTTCAGTATTTGAGATAGAATTCTGGAGGGTAGCCGTCAGGGCCAGGTGTCTTGTCCTCATCCATACTACTGATTGTGTCTTTAATTTCTTTGTTAGTTGGGAGAGTTAAAAGGGCTACATTATCATTGGATGTGATTTGTGGTTGAATGTGCTTAATTTGTTCACTGGAAATATGGGTTCTGTTTTGAGCTAAAAATCTGTCAGACATTTCTTTGGTAATTTGGTTAGTTATTTCTTCATTTTTTGTGAGTTGAGTTCCCTCCTTTGTGATAAAAGTGGCAGTGGAGTTTCTAAATTTTTTTATTTTGACAATGGTTTGGTAGTAATTAGTATTTCTATCTCCTAGTTGAAGGTGTTTAATCTTAGATCTTTCTTTCCAGAATTTAAGACTATATAGTCTAAGAGTGCAGTTTTTTTTCTTTTCCAATCTAGTGAGTTTCCTAGCATCATCAGGTGACAGGGTACCCCATGGTAGTTGAAGCTGAAGTTTCTGAATATTGTTTTCTACTTCTGAGAGCTGTTTTTGAATGTTGTTTTGGTTGTGTTTTTTGCACCAACTCTTGATGTTTTTTTAAGAAGCTTTTGTTTCTGCATGAAAGAGTACGCAAAGGAGCCAGTCAGCTTGTTGTTCCAAACCTTAGTGACTATGGATTCAATGATGGGGTTAGTGGACCAGGCCATCTTAAATCTGAAGGGGGCTCCTTTAAAACATTCAGATGTTCCTAATTGTACTGTGATGGGGTAGTGGTCAGAGGATGAGAAGGGATGGTGTTGGATTCTAAGATTTTTAAAGTGAGACATAACATTTTGGTGAGCAAGAACTCTATCAAGGCGCTCATAAGTATTGTTCGGATTGTTGTTAGAGTTTTTATTCCAGGTGAAAGGAGAGCCTATATATGGGACAGTTTAGAGATTAAGCTATTCTTTAAGTTCTCTGATTCTACGAAATCTGTGTACAGATGGGGTGCAACCACCAACCTTTTCTGTGTCATCTTCTATATCATTTAAATCTCCTATTAGTAGAATAGGAAGCATATGTTTATTGACGACAGTGATGACCTCAAGCCAGAAGGTGTCTTTATCAGATTCAACTGAGGGGGCATAGACAAAGATGATAGCAATATCCATTTGTTCTATTGTAATTTTAACCATGCAGAATATTTGATGTTGTTCAAGGATTATGTATCTGTCATTGGTTTTATGTTTTTTGGAGAGAATCCAAATGCCTTCTTTAGCACCAGTAGAAGGAATAGTTAGAGCCTTGTGGAAGCCAGATTCTTTAAGATGGTAGTCAGTGGGAGGTTCACCTGTTTTGGTTTCAGTTAACGCTAGTATGTCAAGTTTATTGTTGTATCTGATTTGATTGATTTCATGCCAGAGAAGGGGCCTTCTGGAACCCCTGATGTTCCAGTAGCCAACCCTAATCATAAAACCAATTTGCAGCTATGCTACATAGCTTAAAAATTAGAATCCAAACTCTATACCAGTTATCAGGTTCAATTACAAATTTTGTGATAGAGGTAACAGAGGTATAATGTGATTTATCTTTTTGGTTGTTTCTGCAAATCAGAACGTATTGAAAGTAGTATGAGTAAGGTCCTTTACCTGAATGAACTTTCTTTGACATGAAGATTGCAGTTTCAGTTCCGAGTCTAGTTTGATCTCCATCTTGTCAGATTTGTTGGCAGCAGTTCTGATGGTCTAGTATGTAACTTGTTGCACAATGGTTGAGAAAAAGTTTGTGTGAGACTTGTTGGTTTGAAAGTTTGGTTTGGCTTTCCACCACAAAGGAACCAAAAGCTGGCCTCATGGGGGTGATAGCCGATTGTTGTTGAGTAAGTTTGAAAGAGGTCTTACCTTGGATTGCATGTGTGTTACTGTGTTCACACAGCCATCTCATGGGTGTAAATGGAGTTGAGTTGGCAACAGTGATCTTACAGGAGTTATACCATAGGATTGGTAGCTCAAGGTTAGTCCCAGGAGGAAGATAAAGAATAAGATTAGCAGAATTAGCTTGGAAAGCATTAATATAAGGATAAGTTGAAGATTTGCATAAATAAAACCAAACCGAGTGACTCCCGTCAAGTGTTGCCTCAATTTGTTGAGAGTGATAGATAAGATCAGAATACTCATATCGATCATATAACAGATTGAATCTTAATAAAGCGAGAATAAACAAAGAGTATACTATCAAATACATTTGAGAGCTCATATAATGCTTGCAATCTAGACTGATATAATAACAGTTTATAGTAATGAGGATAGAGTAATCAATCAGAACTACTAATTCAACTAGATGAAGATCATAGTAGAATTTTATAGAACTACTGGGATGGTCTAAGTTTATTAGAATGAGAAAAATGGGTTCATCGAAATACTTAGCTCGTACAAGGCAGAGGGCCAACTTGGCCAACACCCACCCCATAATGTTCATCTTGACAGCCACATGCAGAGGAGTCGGGTTGCTGTATTGATCATTCCGGTTGCATGCAAGGCATATCCTTAAGGCAGTTCGATAATGAAACATAGATTTATAGAGGTACTTATCTGGAGTGAGAATACACTCCTTCTTGGACAAGATCCCCTCCGAGATGTTCATCTTGACATCAGCCTGTAATGGGAAAACTAATGTTGGGCTGCTGCGCTGACGGTTCCGTGCAAAGATTCCGACCTGAAATGAAAAGATTTTGGTATCAATAGTTTTGATGATATAAGGGGTTGAGATAAAGGGTTTGTAGTGAAGGTTTAGTTTTGAAAATTTTGGTTTGAACTTGTAATTTTTTAGAGTTTGAGGGAGATTGAGTGGCGCCTGATGTTTAACAATGTTTCTAAGGTTTCTTTCCTGTCCATCCAGAGGGGAGACAACATCCACACCAAACAACAAGGCTGAGTAGCCGGCCACCGAAGGGAGACCACATGCACCGGAGGGGGAAGGAGAGGTTGAGGGGGACGAGGGGTGGCCTTGAGGAGCCAGCACCGCCAAAGAGGACATCGGGGATGGGGAGGGCCAACCTCACTGCTCAAGAGGAAGAGCCGAAGACAGTTAGAGCGAGAGGAGGGAGGAGAGCAAGGCCGGAGCTCCGAGCTCAGTCGCCAGCTAGGGTAAACCGACCCCCAAGAACCTAGCCGCTGGCACCAAATCCGCCCCAGGAGGACAGCAGACCATTGATTTTCAATTTTCCACCTCATCTTCCATTTTTTGCATCTCTTTTTTCTTCTTTTTTGATTGTTTTTGGGGAGAAACTCAGATCCCCTACCACTCATTTAGAATCTGGAGTTTTGCTTTTGAGATTTTGACTAGTATGGGGCTAAATTAGGATTTGAATTTTGGGATTTGGCTCAAGATAGTTAAGCTTACTTGGTAAGGTGGTGTATTTATTATCTTTTTTTTTTGAAACCGAAAAGAGATTAGGAAGGACTATGCACGATTCGTAGTCCATCCTAGAGTATTCTTTTGGATGAGAACTTGCAGTTCTAAATCTGTGTTAGGGTTGGTGATAATGATTGAGTGACCTAGAAGGGCCAGTCTATATATGACTACGGGTCACGGGTTGGGCGGGTCAACCCATAACTCGCCGGGTCCGAGTCAAAGGGTCGAAGCGGGTTGCAGGTTATGCTTAGGATCGGGGGAAAGTGAACCTATGACCCGACGGATTGACCCGGCATTCCAAAAAATAAATTGAAAAAATATTTCTTTAAAAGTTTATAATTATTATTATTATGTATATTATTGGGTAATTTACAGAAAACAACCCCTTAAATATTTGTCTTTTCACTTAACCACCCCTTAAATTTGAAATTACAGTAAACCACCACTTAAATGCGTTCCATTAACAAATCACCACCCATCAACAATTTACATTATATTTTCGTTTAATAAATTATATTTTTTTAACATTTTTCAACTTAAAATATGCGTTTAATTATTTTAATTGTGAGTAATAACCTATTTCTTAAAGGTTATTTATAATTTTTCTCCAAAGGTTAATTATTGAAATACAATTTTTAAAATATAAATAATTTTAATATTTTAATTAACTATATAAATGGAAATTATTATTTATAATCATATTATACTTAAAAAATATTTTAAATAATGTTTACAAACTTATTTTAAGACATAAACAGGAAGATATTTCTAAGTTATATTAATAAGTTTTTTTTTTAAAAAATGATATCTATAACAATCCAACCCCTTCAATTCAAATTTTAAATATATTTATACAGAAATTTTGAGTTTAAAAATATTAAAATATAATATATCTAAGAATGACTTAACAAAAATAGACCAAGGGTGGTGAGTTTAAGGGGTGGTTTACTGTAATTTCAAGTTTAAGGGGGTGGTTAAGTGAAAAGACCAACATTTAAAGGGTGGTTTTCTGTAAATTTCCCAATATTATTCTTAAAATAATATATTCATAATAAAAATATAAACTAATATGCAATGTGGGTCAAAAGTCACCCTCATCCCTCCCTTTTTATAGCTTTGGAAGGCCTTCTTCTATTATCTCATTTTCAATGTGGGACAAGAGCATTCTCCCACATTTATCCCACATTGAAAATTGAGAGTTAGAATGAGTCTATGTAACAAGTGCTTATGTTTCCTTTCAACCACTTGATGTGCACCTAATTTGTCATGTTTTGCATTAACATTTATATCGATTTATGCATGCATTTCATATCTCTGGGTTAGAATAATGCAGAAATTATGTAGTTTATGCTTATTTTCCAATTATGGAGTTCTACACTAGTTCTTGTTTAATTTCGCAGAAATCGAGACACTTTACGAGCAATTCGGAGAAGAGAAGAAAGCTGTCAAAGTGCTCGAGGTTGACTACAACAACTCGAGGTAAAGTAGAAGTTGAGCCAGAAAGCATCGAGCAAAAGAAGAGAAGAAAGTCACTCGACACATCTAGTCGACGTCGACCAACCTGGCCGATGTCGAGTATAACCTAGTCGACTTCCACCTCCTGGAGCCGAGGTCGAGCACAAGATCATCCGAGGACACGAAGTCTAGTCGACGTCGACCACTTTGGTCGATGTCGAGTACATTCCAGGAGCAATCCGAGTCGAGATCGAGGACGAATCCGAGAAGGATCTTTCTTCTACACCAAGGCACGTGAGATATCTATCATGAAGAGAAGACTTATCTACATTAGTAATTCCCATATTTACCTAGGGGAATTTTAGTTATTTTAATTATTTTATTTGGAACAATTTATCTTAGGCAATTTATCTTTTATCTTAGGAGATAGATAGAGTTGTTCTTTCCTATATTAGCTAGGGTTGATCACTATGAATAAAGCCCTAGGGGGCTGGTTTTTAGTCATTCTATTCTCAAGCAATTGAGCGAAACAATAGTTAGGCAATTTATAGGTTTTTTGGAGAGCTTTGGCCGAGTGGAGTTAGACCGGAGACGAGACGTTGTGGCTTTGTTCGGTTGTAAGCTTTTGTTTGATTTAATGCAAGTAGTTATTTCTTTTACATTATTGATGTTTGCTATGATGAAAAGTGAGTAGTCATCCCACTTCTAGGGTCAGGGTGAGCCCGACGATAGCCATGTAAGGTAATGCATCAAAGTTACAATCTTTATTGCGATTTCATTTTCTATCCCTGAATTGCATGATTCTTCTACGACAGTAGCAGATGATCCTCATTTGTGTTATTGAAGCGAAAGTGATCTTAATGCAAAATTGGATTAATTATGTGAACATGGTAGTAACAATTAGGGTTTATGCAAAAGCCTGTATTTTTCTATTTGTTAATGACGAAAGTTATTTAATGAAAAGACATGATCTTTTATACCTTTAGCATGATTCTTATATGGTTATCGTTGTGGCGTTGTGACGGAAGGGAAACGTCGTTAGATTTCACCTAGCCAACTAAATAACTCAAACAAATAAACTAAACCAGCAACCTAGTATAGCGGATAAGTAAGGGGTCGAACCCACAGAGAAACAAGTACTTCAATGCAATATGTGTTTATCAATTATGACACTAACAATGGAATATTAGAAATACGAATGAATAAAGACAACACAAATAAGCTAAGATAAAGATATGGGTGGAAACAAATAGAAGATAAATGATAAGAGTGTGGTTTGTCTATAATTCACAACCTTTATTGATTTACTTGATCCTTGAGTTGATTGCGATATTATTCCGAAGCCTATGTCGACTTGACGATCCGCAGAGATACAATCACCTTATTCAATATCACTAAAGAATAGCATTAACGATTCGAATACTTAAGACCAATTGGCATATCAATTCAATGCAATTAGGAAACAAAGAAACAACCCATTTGAACTCTAGAAACATATACTTGACATAGATCAATTGTTATCATCCACTAAAAAGGCATAGAAATATCACTAAATCAATGACTTCGTTTGCTATCGAGAAACCAACAATGGATTCATAACATAGATGCAATTCTAACTAGATGGCCAGTCATGGAAAGAAACACAAATATAACATGAAGAACAAGATGATAAATAAACTCATGAATAATATAGAAATCAAGTCTCACAATTAATCAACCAAGTCTTGAATCATAGCAAAACCACAAGAATTATATGCAAGCATAACAAACCTTGAATCCCTAAATTTAAATCCTCTCATTGTAATGAGTTTTATGAATGAATAGAACTTAATAAAACCTACTGAAATATGTCTAATATAGCCTCCTTTCATCGGTCAAACCCTAGAATAAGTGAAGATAAAAGTTCCCACAAAGATAGACTGGGCCGCGTATCACAAATCCGGATCTGACGAGACGTGTTGTAGGAGGAAATCGAGATTGCAAATAAAATATAAATAAAGTAAAGCAAACCGATTTAGTTCCCATCAAATAATGTTCAAGACTTTCTCCCGATGTAGCAACAGGAAGTCAGGATCGATCCTCGAGGAAGCTGTTCAGCGGATCTTAGGCAGCGGAGGAATCTCACGGGCAGAAATCGACTTTAGGGTGCTCGACCTCGACTAAGGGTTGGTCGACAGGGGCCAGGCAAGTCGAATCCAATCAAGCAGCAGTCACTGGAATTTGGTCGATCTCAAGAAGGTTGCTCGATGTCGAGTTGTTTGGTCGTAGTCGAGGAACTCTGGTCGAAATTGAGTTAACTGTAGAGACACAAGCAACAATGATCTGCTTGATCGAGGGTGAGTAGTCGACGTCGACCAAGCTTTGGTCGAAGTCGAGGAGAACAGAAACTTAAATGAATTAAAATAAAGAACAAGGCTTTGCGGAATTTGGAATAAACTATGTAAAAGAAAACTTCCAAGATCGGGGTTTGCAACAACGATAACCAAACATGCATAAGGTAAGATAAATAACGATAATCATGCAATTCACATCGAAGGATCAAGGTTTCGCCTTTTCCAACAATTAGACAACTCTTTCAAGAAACCCTAATTGTATCTACCGATTTTATGTACGTTTACAATCCAAGTTGTTAGCATGGATCTCCATTGAATGGGTAATAAACACATAAAAGGTAGTAGATGCTCAAAACATAACAAAGGTCGGATCTTTACCTTAAACACGCATGGCTATTGTCGGGCTCGCCCCAACCCTAGAAGTGGGTGGACTACTTGCTCTTCATCGCAATTGCAGACATCATTGATTGAAAAGAAACAACTTGCATTAAACCAAACTGAAGAAAGTACAAACCGAACAAAACCAGATCACTTTCGCTCTCCTTGCTCCACTCGGCCTCTCTCTCTCTCTCTCTCTCTCTACTCTCTACCTACTTCTCTCCTTCTGAAATTGAATGAATAAAAAACTAGCCACATGGGCTTTATTTATAGGCTTCCAATCCTTGCTAATCAAGGAAGGAATTTCTATCTATATCTCTATCTAAAATAGAAGATATAATTCTACTTAGGAAATAAATATATCTAAACTAGATAAAACTAGATAAATCCTAGGGTAATTAATTGTTCAACCCTTAGGATAAATAGAAAGATAAAAAGATAAAAAATATCTAAATCTTCATGTGTTGGAAATCTCGTCTCAAAAATATCTCCATCGGATTCGGGATAGAACCTTAACAAAAATCGGACTAGCTCGAAATCGGCCACTATTGGTCAACTCGATATCGAGTAAGGCTACTCGATATCGACCAACTTTTTCTCGCGTCTTCAGCTCAACTACTCGATTCCGACTCCAAGAGGGAAAATCGACCAACTGTTTACTCGATATCGACAAGGCTTAGTCGATATCGACTTGAATCTTTTGCTCCCAGCTTCTCCTGGTCGATTCCTGGTTCTTGCTCGATTTTCAGGCTTGGTCGACTTCGACCAATTTGGTCGACGTCGAGTACAATTGGCTTGTTCTTGTCTTCTCGAGCAACCTCCTCGATTCTGGTCAACTTTGGTGCAAATCGAGTGACTTACTCGATATTGACTAACGGTCCTCGATATCGACCAAGCTGTGTTGACTCGATTTTCTTGCTTTTAGCTCGATTTGTCCTGGTTCCGCTGCTGTAGTTGACCTCGGACTTCTATAGTTGACTTCGAGCTTTTTCTTTGAACTGCTGTAAATTGCCTCGATTTCTGCGAAATTAAACAGAAATTAGTGTAGATTCCACAATTTGGCAAATAAGCATAAACTACATAGATTCTGTATTAACCTAGCCCAAATGTATGAAATGCATGCAGAAATCGATATAAAAGTAGATATAAAACATGGCACAAAACATGTACATCAAGACGGCGGGCGCCGTGGAAATGGCGGTGGGCGCCGCTTATGAAGTAGACAGCTTCGGCAGACTGAACTTTTAATTCACTTTCTGGAGCCATCCTTTGTTCGATTGACACATATGAATATGCGTTGGAAAGATCTTTCCAAACACTACGATTCTCATGAAGACCTCAGAAGTTAATTACAACTTTTTAAAACCTTAAAGATGAGATTTCTCCATGTTCTCCATTTCTGTTCTTGTTCCTTAGCTCTCCTTTGCCCATTTGCTCTATTCTTTCTCCACCTTCCGAGCCCGGAGCATAAGATCTACAAATAAACACTAGAAACCTTAGATTCCGCACTTCGAATACCAAATGACCAAGAATATGAATAAGCTTATTAAACATGCAATGCGACTCTCTAATGCACCTAAGACCTACCTATAATGCCTATATAAAATATGCATTATCATGTTGATACCCCGACATTGGAAGCTTTTAGTTTATTGAATTAAATCCATCAAATTCGTGTTTATTTCTGCTTTTATTTTCGTTACAAAGTTGCAGTTTTTCACTGCACTAACACTCGACATAGACTGTAAACTAGTCGACATCGAGTAACCTGGTCGACGTCGAGTACTCTCTACTTGACATTGGCTCTATTTTGTCTTCTGTTGTGCAGTCTGCAGGAACTCGACAGTTTTACTTGATATCGAGTACACTACTCGATGTCGAGTAAGGCTTCTGGTCGATTTCGAAAGGATTCTGGAACTTAAAAGGCGAGCGCTGACACGCTTCCTCGTGGATACGATCCTGAATACCCTACCACTACAGCGGGAGGGATTCTTGTATTTTATTTGCTTGGACAGGGAGTTGGTTTGATTATGTATATTTCATATTTATTTTGATAACTAGTTTCCCTCCACAACAAATTTTGGTGCCACTACCGAGGATGCAATCAATCTCGCCCTTTCTAATTCTTTTTTACTTTTTTATTTTTATTTTTGTTTTACAGGTGCATACGAAGAACTGATCACACACCCATCGATCCTATTCTCGAGCCTGAACGCTTTTTCCATCTTCAACAAAGTCTAAGGAGAAGACTCATGTCGACTCCTGCTAACAACGAGAATGAGGAACAGCTCACACTAGCATATGAGCTTGAGCAACTCCGCAGACAGATAGAGGAGTTCACCACTAGGCAGACAGAATACGCCCACCGAGAGGCGGCATATCAACGAAATCAACAAAGGTGGGAGACAAGGGTAGATCACGAAGTCCTTGCCATAAGAGAGCTCAAGGAACAGCTCCAACACGTCCCTGTAAACGTGAAGGAGTATATGCATCCTACTTTGGAAGTTCCAGAATCACCGATCGTTCTCCCCCGCGTCAATTTTGAAATTCTTCCTTCTTTTATTTCTGAAATTACGAGGAACTAATTTCAGGGGAAACCCAATGAATGCCCTATAGAGCATATAACTGTTTTTCTAGATTTGTGTGAAGCTATTGCAGATGATACCAATCTAGAATACTTAAAACTAAAGGCTTTTCGTTGGCCTCTTGCAAGGAAAGCTCAACATTGGCTTGAGGGTTTGGCTCCACAATCTATTCGTACGTGGAATGAACTAAGGGATTTGTTTCTTAACAAGTTCTTTCCTCCATCAATTACATCCACACTCAATTGCATGACATCAATTCTAGACTGGGAGAAATTGATGTTTGGAGGAAAACTATAGAGACCCAGATTGGTCAACTGGCCACATCCATCCCCAAACAATCAGGCACGCTCCATGGATCTTCTAAACCAAACTCTAAATCGAAATCTGCAGGTCAGGTGGCTTTCAAGAATCTAAGGAGTGGGCGACAGCTGCAAACGCCCGAGCAGAACACGGAGGAAGAAGCTACTAGAGAGTACTCGACGTCGACCAATCCAGTCGACGTCGACCAGGATGTACTCGACGTCGAGCACCCTATACTCGATGTCGACCAGACACCACTCGATGTCGACCAGACACCACTCGACGTCGACCACACTCTAACCCTACCAAAGAAGAAAACACTGCCATTCTCAACGAAATCTTTGAAGGACCCAGCGGAGAAAAAGTTCCAGCATTTCGTGAAGATGCTTCAAAGGCTCAATATCACCATTCCCTTTATAGAAGATCTCCATTAGATTCCCTCATATGTGAAGTTCGTCAAGGACATCCTGAGCAAGAAGCGGTCGATGGATGAGATCGCATATGAATGAAGCAAGATTGACCATCCAGAGAAAAGGCCAGACCCAGGTGTTAGGAAGAAAATTATGTATGAAATAAATATCAAATATAAATCTCAAACCGAATCCCTGAACCGCGCAAATAAAAATTACAAGACTTCATCCCGTTGTAGTATCCACGAGGAAGCGTGTCAGCGCTCGCCTTTCAAGTTCCAATCACCCTCAAAATTGACCAGGAGACCACTCGATATCGACCTTTTGGTTGGTCGATATCGACTGAAGTCAGTTGAAATTCGTCGAGTCCTATAAAACACAAGCAACAGAGTCAAAATCGAGTAAAGGGCACTCGAAATCGACCTGTAAATGGTCAAAATCGACCAGTGCCAAAACTCGAAATTTGTCGAAAAATAATAAAAATATGTCGGAAAAGAAAGTCTGAAGAATAAAAGATGGATGCGAAGATGATGAACAACAATAACACAGATTTGGAGTTTTGAAGTCAATAAACTAAAAGACTTCCAAGATCGGGGTTTCAATGCCATAACAATAACCGTGTAGAAATCATGACAATGTATAAAAGATTATGCCTTTTCATCAAATAACTTTCGTCATTAACAATTAAGAATATAGAGGCTTTCGCATAAACCCTAATTGTTACTAACCCTTTTTAATGATTAATACAAATTCATATTAAGATCATTTTCGCTTCAATAATACAAATGAGGATCACCCCTACTGTCGTACAAGAATCACAAATTGGGATAGAAGATGAAATCGCATATAAAAAATCATACCTTTATCGCTTAACCCTACATGGCCAGCGTCGGGCTCACCCTGACCCTAGAAGTAGGGCAACTACTCTCTTCTCATCATAACAAACATAAAAAATATAAAGAAAATAACTAATTGCATTAAACTGAATAAAAACTTACAACTAATCGAAGCCAAAAGCGCTCTCGCAAATCTCTACTCCAATCGGCTCCAAGCTCTCTAAACTCTCTAAACTCGCTATCCATTGGTAAACACAATTGCTTGTGGCTTGGATGATCCTAAAACTCAGCCCCTAGGGCCTTATTTATAGTGTTCAATCCCCGCTAATCAAGGAAAGAACAATCTTTTCTATATCTAAATCTATCTATGTGTTTCCTAAGATAAAAGTTTGATAAATATCTTAAATAAAACAAATAAATTCCCCTTGGTAAATATTGGAAGTAACTAAAGTAGATAAATATCTTCCATCTTGATAGAATATCATTTGCTTCATGTGGAAGAAAGCCCACTCGGAATTCGGACTCGGATTGCTCGAAATCGGCTTCTAGTGTTCACTTGATATCGACCAAGTTAAGTCGATATCGACCTGTCTTCTCGGCTTCACGCGATCTCGGCCTCTGGAGTGGATTTCGACTTGTCTTGACTCAATATCGACCAAAGGTGATTGATATTGACCTCTTATGTGTTGCTCCAAGTGTTCTGGTCGATTTCTGGCATTTCTACTCGACGCGCTCCACTCAATATCGACCAAGTTACGACCTCTTTGATAGTTTCCAGAATTATGCATCCGTCTTGAAACGCACTTTCCCGAGTCCTCGTTCGTCCGATTGACACATATGAATATGCGTTGGAAAGCTCTTTTCGAGGGCTACAAATCTCATGAAGACATCAGAATTTGATTCAGAATGATGAATGGCAAAAAGTGGGCTTTTCTCCCGCTGCACCATCTTGTGCTCTTCCTTAGCTTTTCCAATGTTTTCATGACTTTCTTTTAAGCCCCAAAGTGCATCCGATTTCTGCGAATTTAAATAAAAACTTGTGTAGACCTACATATATTGCAAATAAGCAAAAACTACACATATTCTGTATAAATCAAACCCAGAAATATGAAATGTAGACAGAAATTGATATAAATGTTAATGCAAAACATGACAAAATAGGCGCACATCAAACACCCCATACTTAAGCTTGCTTGTCCTCAAGCAATACTTTTAATGGTCATACAAGGGAAGAAACTAAACTCTCAACATCATAGATTCATTCTTATATAACCGTGCAGTCAATTACCATCCTCGAAAAGGTACTAATATCTCCAAATCCATGCATGTGAATAAAAGCAACATCTACACAAAAATAGAGGGTTATGCAAAAAACAATTCATGAGTGACAAAGGATTAATAATCAAGAGGGCTTTAATTAAGCTTAAATAGGAGTAGATTGGTAAAAGGCTTACAGTGGGATTCATACGATAAGCAGGCCTATTAGGCAAAGAAGCCCTTGGAGTGAGATCAATTTGATGCTCAATGCCACGAATAGGGGGTGGACCTGCTGGTATGTCATCGGGAAATACATCCTTATACTCTTTAAGAAGAGATAGGATGTGGGGAGGGAGGGTAGCTCTAAGCTCATCACTCAACATATTCAACCATTTGCATAGGAGCATGAGGGTTGTTTCCCCATTCACAAAGTCGTCTACAAATGCACTCTTGGATGCCAAGAATACATCTATAGGCCAAGATTGGGATGCCACTTGGCTCGACTGAGCCTCCTTAGCTAACTCACCTTTACTTACCTTACGCTTCTCAATCTCGTCAGCTACTTGTGTAGGCGTCATAGGCTTGAAAATTACATCCTTTCCGTGAAAAGTAAAGGAGTAGCGGTTAGTAAATCCATCATGCAAGACCTTACGATCAAATTGCCAAGGATGACCTAATAATATATGACAGGCTTGCATAGGCACAATATCACATAAAACATCATCCTCATAATGTCCTAGTTTGATATGCACTTTAACTTGCCTATTCACTTTCAAATTTCCACAGTCATTCATCCAATGCAATCTATAAGGTCTAGGATGCTGAATTGTAGGAAGTTGTAATTTATCAATCATTTCCTGACTAGCTAAGTTACAACAACTTCCTCCATCAATGATCACATTAACAACCTTTCCCTTTACTAAGCATCTAGTATGAAACAAGTTTTCACGTTGATTGTCATCACAAGGTGTAGGAACAACACTTAAAACTCTCCTAACAATCAATGATTCACCATGTTCATAATCAATGCCATCATCATCTTTCATCATAAGTAAGAAGGTTAATGTTTTGATCATTATCATTAGCATGCTCTTCATGTTCATCACAAGAATTTTCAGATTCATATTCGCCTAAGTGATTAACCATGAGAGTTTTCTTATTATGGCAATCCTTCATAACATGACCTCTACCTTGGCATTTAAAGCACACAATATCCCTAGATCTAGTAGTAGGGGGGTTATGATTACTCCCTTTGGGGCCAGTAGATACCCCAGACGAATCTCGTCCGTACATAGGCGCCTTTCCCTTGTCGAGAGCCTGCTGGGTGGTTTGGCTTTCTCCTCTTCCTTGGGCTTGGTACGTCCTTTCCTTGAAGCCTCCATCAGATCGGCCTTGGGGATGTTGTGGTCGGTTCTGGCGCCATCCTTGGGGTTGCCCACTCAACATTCGTCCACCGTGGCTCTTGTATCTAGCTCCCCTTTCTACCTTCATAGCTAAATGTAAAAGCTCAGTAGGTGTAGAATAAGGAAAATAGTCAATTTCATGAGCTAAGGCGGGATGCAATATTCTAAGAAACCTAGCATTTGTATCTTCATCATTTTCTACTACATTAGCTCTAGCCATGGTTTCTTGCATTGCATTAAAAGTTTCCTCAACACTTTTACTACCTTGTTTAAGGTTTTCTAGGCGTTGTCTAAGTTCTCTACCATAGTGTTGGGGAACAAATCTCCTCCTCATTAGTGCTTTCATTTGATCCCATGAAGCGATAGGCACATCAAGGGCTCTTCTTCTTTCTTTAACTAGGTTATCCCACCAAATTAAAACGAATCATTGAAATTCTAAAGAAGCTAGTTACACCTTTTTAACGTCGGAGAAGTTGTGACAATTCCAAATCTGATCCATTTTAGTTTTCCAATCAATATAAGTATCTGGATCAGTCTTACCATCGAATTGAGGGATCTTTACCTTGACCTTACCTATGCCGTCCTGGTCAGGCTCTCTAGGTGCTCTGTAGTGGTATCGACCTCCTCCATCGTTCTGCCTATGACGTTGCTCCCAATGCTCCTCTTCTTGGAAGTCGTCATCGTGCTCTGAGAAGTAGTAATCCTCTTGGAACCCTCGGCCTCTCCCTCTCCCTCTTCCTTGTCCATGCGCATTAACAAACCCATTATTCCTACCATACCTCTCCCCTCGTGGAGAGTCGTTCTCATCAAATAAAGGGTTATCAACATTAGGATTAGAATTAGGATTAGGGTTAGGATTGTGTACTTCCCTTTCATCGCGAGGCGCTTCGTCACGCCTTGGATTACCTTGACCACCTACGGTATTAGAACCGCTCTGCCTTGCCTCCACATCAGTCAATCGTGTAGCAATTGCCGCCATGCTCTCATTCATTGACGCCATGCTTGCCGTGAGGTTGTTGATCATATTGAGGATTTCAGGCGACGTGACCGAGGGGCTATTGCCATTGTTGGCATTGTTGGCGTTGTTTTCCGGATTAGACATCACAAATAAATCAAACAATGAACTATGTAAGGGTTAGAGAAAATTATAAACAACTCGCAAGTGTTTCGCTCACACTCCCTCTCTATTTGGTATGGCGCGCTTGTTGTTTCAATCCGCCTTGGGCAAATCAACACTCAAGCTTAAGACTTAGCAACACAAGGTATTAGATCAAGAGAATTAGTAAAACAAAGCAAGGAGTGCTTGACAAAGCAACAGGAGCACTCGACACTATCAAGAGAGTACTCGACACTGGACACAAAGACACCCGACGGGTGTGAAGTACTCGACACTGGACACAAAGACACTCGGCGGGTGTGAAGGTCACTCGACAAACACAACAGTGGCACTCGAAAGGAATGAAGAGCACTCGACACTGCAAGAAAGGTACTCGATGGGTGTGAAAGGCACTCGACAAGCACAACAGTGGCACTCGACAACAAAATAACACATACAAAGGACTGATTTTTGTGGGAAAATAAAAGAAAATAATAGAAAAGCTTGGAAATTTACCTCTTTTTGATTTAACCCTTAGTTAGGATGTTGTAGTTGCAAGGTAGGGTTTCAAATTTTTTGTTTTGAGAGGCAATGTGTTTGAATTGGTATGTATGTCGACTAGGGCTCCTAGATTCACCAATGTTGGTCCTTTGAAGCTTTCTTGCACTAGATCAAAATACCTTCTTTTTTTTTTAACTTACTTTTGCCCCTAGTGAATTTTATCCTCCTAGGGCCAAGTTTGAATGTCTCTTTTTCTTTTTTTTTTTTGAATATTTTCGGACTCTTTTTTTTAATTAACCTAATGCAAGAAAAGCAAACAACAAAGAGATGACTCGAAAATTTTATAAAATAAGGTGAATGAAATAAAATTTTGCCCTAATGCAATATATATAGTTGAGGTTTGACTATCTTTGGTAAGTAGATCTATCTAAGGCCTTTTATAATCTATGATAGATAAAAAGTGATTTAATATACCAAAAATCAAAATTTAAATAAGGCAATGAATAGATAAAACAAATAGGTCAAAGATAGAAAGCAACAACTAGGGTTTGTGAACCTCTTGGCCGAACTTGCATGGGAAGAACAATTGATGCCGTTGACTTTGCACAAGGAGATGCGCACAAGGGTTAGTCGATGGCAAGGGGGTCTCGGCTAAGGCTTGTGTTTAGGCTACCAACCACAATCAATCACAAACAAGAAAGGTTAGTGCAATAATCAAATTCAAGAATGCAAGAAGTAAAAGACCAAACAAAGAAAGACTCTATTTTTGTGGGGTTTTATGTTTATGTGATGAACAAAATAAAAGACACAACTTTTGATGTCGAAAACCTAAGGTCTGATGCCAATTTGATACGGGGTTAGCCACAGGATGGCCCGATCTTCGACAATCAATCAAGAAACTAAAGAACGGAAGCAAGAAGACTCAAGAACACCAACAACCGATTCGGTATCGACCAAGAACACGCAACACAAAACGCAGCAAGACTCGACAATTTCAATGGAGATTCGATATCGACTAAGAAGATGCAAGACTCGATTAGAACAAGAAACAAAGACTTGAAATTGACAAGGACACGACCGATAAGGACTAATTCGAACTAAAATAGAACAAGATAAAGACCTCAGGCCTCCTTAGAGGTTAGGAACCAAATACCAACGACTATAAAGCCCGCCTCTACAACCTTACACAACCAAGCGGACAACTTGGAGGCACAAGGAGGGGACTTGTGGATACCAGGATCACCAAGCTCTCGCGAGGTTGATGAACACAAGGCAAACCAAGCTGAGATCTATACCAATTTGCAATCAATGAGCCACGCTACGAATCGACTGACTTTCACTCGTTGTGTTTCACACAAAACTGAGATTTTTGTAATCAAGAAGACGTGAACTGTTCTACAATGAAGATGGCCGACTAATATAACCCTAACAAGGCTGTTTTGACTGAAAATTAATACAAATAATAACTTAAAGAAATTATTAAAATAACCCTAAAAAGTTTCCTAAAATAAATTAAGTAAAGAAAGTTGCTAAAATAGGAAATAACATAAGGTTCCATGACTTAGCCAAATCGACACCTATGAACTCTAAGGTGGATTGGCTTCTTGAAGTCCTATGCACATATAGGTCTTCAATGTTGGCTCTGGGAGTTGAACCGTGCTCGAGAACAATGCGTGACTCACAAACATGAATGAGTTTCTCTGAAGCTTCTTAGCTCGGGCTCGAGTCATAGGTCATTCTCCAAGTATAATTGGCGTGTCTGGAGTTGTAGATGATGGTCCCGCATCAGAGATGTTCTTAGCTGATGACGATCTTCTTCTCTAGGCGCCTATCGAACTCTCTTCGTAAGGAAGACTCTTCGATCCTCGCTCTTAGGAGGTGGCGTCTTAGGGTTCTGAAGATGAAAGTTGAATAGTACCAAAAAAAGGAGTTTATATGTACGAGCCTTGTGAGCTCAGATGGATAAAAGTGAGTTCCATGGCTTTAACCTAAGGCTGAGTTATAATGGGCTTCTGGGCATCTTATATTTGGGCTAAGGCTTCCATAAGCTTGGACATACAACCCAACTTGGTTCCCTTATATTTCCAAATACAAGTCACCACCATAATGCCTGCATTAATAAACCTCAACACCTTAGATTAACCAAGTACCTTACTTAATCCTTAATCCTCATCATAGGTCTATATTTGTGTGCAACATTAACCCTAAGTAAACTTAGGATCAACCTATCATTATATGATGTCTACAATATGCCCTCCTGATTCTAAGTTTACATATAAAATGAAAACGGATATAGTAGATCAGAACTTCTTTCCATCCTCGACCCTATCCCAGCTTCTACGTTATAGCCTGGACACACTACTAGAAAAGTCTTCATAGACGTCGGTTAAAAACCGATGTTAAACAAAAAAAAAATTCGACGTGTTAGTGGGTGGTGTTAAAGATCCAAAATTTACCACATCGTTTTTTACCCGATGTCTATAATAATTTATAACATTGTTTTTATCTTTGATAACGATTTAATTACGTTGATATAATTATGTTTTGGTTGATGAACCTAATGTTCAACCATTGTTATTTTGCATTTCTAGACGTTTCAAACAATGTAGGGTAATAAAAAAATTGACATTAACATCAGTAAATTTTTAAAAAGAGATGTTTTATGTTGATATAGACATCGGTTATACATTATTCATTTTGTGTGCATTCTTTATTTATTTATAAGTTTATGATATTAATTTATATAAATATAATGTATCCTATTCAATATTTTGAAGGCGATGTTATTTGTGTGTTTTGAAATCGGTTTTGTATTTGGAAAACGATGTTTTTATGTTTTAAGATATCGTTTTATACTAGTTTAATGATGTAAGTGTTTCCTATTGACATCAGGTAGCATTGTCATTTTGATATATACAATGATTCTAAAATCGTTTAGTTTATGATATTAATTTATATGAATATAATGTATCTATTTGAATATTTTGAAGCCGATGTTATTAGTATATTTTGAAAACATTTTTGCAGTTGGAAAACGATGTTTTTATGTTGTAAGATATCGTTTTGTACTAGTTTAATGATGTAGGTGTTTCCTATTGACATCAGGGAGCATTGTCATTTTGATATATTCGAGGCTTCTTAAATCGTTTTGTGTCTTTGCGGTCGACATTTGTACAAAAATAGACATCGTTTTTCTGTTAGGATGTTCGATGTCTTTCAGTTGTTAGCTATATATTTCATACGCTAAAACACACCTGTTAATTACAACCAAAATATCATCCAACATCATATATTAACCACATTCAATACACCATCCACCAACATACATTCATCACAACCTTCAAGTGTACAAAATGCAACTGCCCACATGACTAACATCATTCAAAAAATTGCCCCAACACATACCATAGCTAGCTAAGGCGTTTAATGGGCCTAGTAGTTTGCAAAAGCTAGACCACGAGTGTACACCTGCATCACCATAATTACAAAGCTAGCAAGTAGGTTGCAAAAGACCACCAAACATGACCATGATCAGCTAGCTAGCTATATATACCTAAGCTTCACAAAATAAGGTTCATGTACCTCAAACATGACCATCAGCAGCTGGGAATTAGCCAGTCTCTAACAAGCTCCAAAGGAAGTTAGCAAGTTCGATCCACACTTGATCAACCTCCTCTTGAGTATAGGATTTGCGATTCTTTCGCACAGCCCACTACCCAATAAAATAGATCTAATCAGTATTATCATGACGAGTAAATAACAAAGTTTCTTAAATAACAACTAATTAGTAACTAACACATACCTCCGTATAAAAACAAAGTCTATCATCGAATATGATCTCTTTCATGAATCTCATAACATAATAGCCACACTCATATCCACCGGGCTGCATAGGTGCACCCTACAAACACATTGCATATGTACATATAAGATCTAACTAAGAATATTAGACCTTATCTAACATCGATCGAAAACAAGACATGTGCATGTAGTTACTTACGTAGAGGCGTGTCACCTTAGGCATCTTTGCACCCTTACCCATTTCAACATTGTATTCCTTAACAGCACTGCATCATGAAAACATAAATGAAACTTTCTTAGGCATGATGGATCAAAGAAGATGAATTTGAATTCATTGGCCATCCCAAATGGATTACTTACGATTTCACCGCGGTTTCCCAATCTTTATAAGGACTTGGTCTAGGCATGGAGTCGATGATTAAGATGTCACCATTCCAAATGATCGTTAAGATCCAGTGTTTCCTGCATATATATAAGAAGATTAAAATATTTTGTACGTACCCTGATTGCAATCCACCAGTTGAACCATAGAAACGTTGAATTACATATAAACCCAATGTTACAAAAATAACTATTGAATTGCATGCTTCTAATGGCAACCTTATCAATTATATTTCAGAACAGTACTAGTTATCTGTTTGAAATCTTGCTACAATACAAACCCAATGGAGAAGAGAATACTTACCCCGGATTATGTGGTATCATGAGCATGTTGCAGTCATTGCTTACTTGTTTCAATCATTGGACTAAGTAGGGGACAAAACCAGGTCTTGTACACTGATAGGTAGCTCCTGAGTCCACAAAACCATACGAATCCAACTCTTTCTTCTTACGAATAAGACCATGCAAGTACCTGTTAGCAAAAGGCATCATCATTAAGTATTTGCGATTGATAAATGAAACTAACATGCTAAGAAGTATGATGAAAACGGAAATGTCCACTTACACCATATACGCATCTATCACTCCAGCTCCAATCCATTTAAGCTCCAACATATCTATCACATTCTCTCGCAACACAACAAGCTGCTTGGGCACACCAAATACTTCTTCATCTAATGGCATCGTAATGGACATAGATGTCTCTCTCATTGTGACCATAGCATGCTTGTATAAGAGGTAGCACCTCTTAGGCACATATGCGGGTATCTCAACCTCATTAAACAATTTTTTTGCTTCCTTTGGCTTTTTCCTTGGCTTCGATGGCATACTTTGAAGTAAATAATACTCCATGCAAGAAGCAGCACCAGGTAAAACCATCAGTGATTTGCAAGTGTTTTACAGCACCAAAACACAAATAAAATGTAAGATGCTAAACTTTGTATTATTAGCATCAATGTGAAGAGCAAGAAAAGATTGCACATGAGTGGAATGAGCAAAGAGTGATTTGTGTGAAAAATTCTTTCTCTAACACCAATAGACCACTTAACCCACTAATAGACGCATATACCAACAACAAAGGCAATACAATGCATAAAAAAGTCAACCCCTCGAACCTACCACGTGACACACATTATGGCCAAGTCATAATACTCCATTTATAACACACACACACACACACACACACTAATTATCTCTAATTATTGCAATATCTTAATCTTGATTGGGGATGCCATCTGACAAATGACCATTTATTCATAAATTACGGATCATAACATACTTATTATATTCCTCTTCTTTCCTGAATCGGTAAATATATAGATAAGGCTAAAAGCCAAAGAGTAACAAAAAGTAAGACCAAACTAATGGGTCTTACGTAAAAGGGAAAGTAAATAACCCTCAAGCAATGCCACCCCTCTAAAATCTAGCAACTATCTGTCCACTACCCCCCCCCCCCTAATGTAATACAAGTCAATACATTGAGGCCACCCTTTTGATAAACAGAAATTGCTAAGACAATAGTAATTTATATTCATGAAAAGACGGCTGGTTATAATGCAGACTAGCATTACCAATAGGGGGAAATATAACCACAAGTCCAGCTCCATGTCACCCTCTAACTGTAACAGACCGGAGCCCACATTCACGAAATGGGCAATACAACAACACTCAACTCCCATCTGTAATTCAATGACAGCAAAACACCAAAGAAGCCAAGGCAACAGGCATCCCATAAACAGCAAAACAGCGACAGTTCCTCTTCTTTCTAAAAAACAGAGAACACAAGTTTCCACCCAAAATTACCCCAATAGTTTAGGAAGAGTCTGTCAAGTTGACAACTTGTTGTCTAGTTGTAAGCTTATGTGTAACAACACCCAATGCTTATATTGGGTGTTTGCAGGCGAGATCTACTCTCCTCTCATGGTCCCATATACATATCTTGCTTCTTAATACCCTTTAATTTCATTTTTATATATACATATATTCTCAATCAATCCCCTCCCAAATCTCCACCTTTCAGGTAGTTTCATTTCATTTGTGCATCTGAAGAACCAAGCTTCTTAATTACTTCTTACCTACCCAGATGAGTTGTGTCAGTACTTGCAATTTGTGTATATAATCTATCTATTTGAATTGCTTTTTCTGGCTTTTTAATTGAGTTTGTTCTACATATATATAAAAACCTCAGGTCAGAATAAAACATATGTGAAAAACAAATATTTATCAAAATATACATATAATGAGGGTGACCCAAACATATATATATTGAGATAAACAAAAGAGACATGTGAAGTAGACAACCCACCACCACTAGCAGTCATACCAGTAGTTCAAGAAGCAAGTGAATAACCCCGAGAGAAGCAGCACTAGCAGCACAACTCCAAACCAAACCGTAGCATGATAATTACCTGTTTCAACACAACCTTAAATAAGTACATGCCAAGGTGAAGAGGGGAGGGGATGTAACAGCAAGTAAAGACCCCCTACAATCGAGACTTTAGCACCAAACAATAACCCAAATCGATTAACCCAATCAATAACCCAAAACCCAAATCGAATGACCCAATGAATAAAACCCCCCATACCGCAGGATGAAATCAAATCAAATTAACCTCAACTCCAATCAATAACCTAAATCGAATTGCCAGACCCGGAACTTTGAAGGTTAAGCGACATACACTAAATCAAACCACTTCACAAAAACCCTAAATCGAAAATAATGAAATCTAAAGGCGGAATTTCTTACCAACGACAAAGAAGTAGTGAAGGAGTAGGGTATTCGACATCCGGAGAAGGGATTTTGGAAGCTTGAGAGATGTCGATAAACCAAGCTTCGGTTTGGCAGCCGGAGAAGCGAAGACGACAACGAAAGGGCGAGGGATTTCACCGGCCGAGTTCAACAGTCAGCGGAAAGCCGGAGAGACGGGACCTAGCTACCACGAAGAGGGCCACCAGAGGCACCCTCAAGTTCGACAACCCAGAGCCTACATGGAAGGTGAGAGTGGAGGTGGAATGTCGAAGGATTCACACTTTCGCAGTGAACAGAAAGGAGAGTCGGGAGGTCCTGATGAGGAAAGAGATTGGTGGTGAAATCTTCTTTTTATTTTTCTAAGTGTAAAAACGTTTTTTTTTCTTTGCAAACAATTCAATTTTTTTTTTTTCAAGTGTTAGGAGTAACGGGATTTTTTTTATGAATTTAAGGAAAACCACAGATTTTTAGAAAATTTTCTAAGTGTTGGAAATTTGGGAGTCCGCCCGCCCTTATTTAAAATGAGCGGGATTTTACTTAGTTCAGATTTCAATCCCGCGCCTTGCCTTTTTTTTCCAAAAACTCACTTTTCACATCGGTTGACAAAATAAGGCAGTGTTTGTTTTATTTTAAACATCACAAATTTTTAAACCGATGTTAAATATATATTTAACATCATGCGTTTTTCTGACTGATGTTAATAATCCGATGTCTATGGACAAAATTCTAGTAGTGACATAAAGAAACTTACAACAATACGTACAAGAACTTGTTAGCCGGGACTATCTTGGTCCCAAAATCAGAAGGATTCTTATCTCCTTCAATCTTCTTTACCAAGATCACTTTATCTTCAACCTTTTCCCTTATGAAGTGGCATCGAACATCAATATGCTTCGTCCTTTCGTGATACATTGGCTCCCTGCAGAGGTAAATAACACTCTGACTATCCATGTTTACGACAGAAGTATACCTTTTATTTTTGATTTCTCTCAGCAATCCTTGTACAAGCTTTTATATGATGTCTACAGTATACCTTTTACAAGCTTCTGTTGCAGCTATATATTCTGCTTCAGTGGACGAGAGAGCCACTTTAGGTTGAAGTTGGGCTTTCTGGGACACGCAATTTCCACACCACGTAAACATGTAGCTAGTGGTGGATCTTCGGTTATCCTTATTTGAGGCATAGTCAGAATTGACATAGCCCATCAGCTGGTAAGGAGAAGTGTGTCTCCCATAGCAAAGGTCATGTGTCTTGGTGCCTGCTAAGTATCTCAGTATGTACGTACTTCATGGCTTGCCAATGTTTTTTGATGGGTGTGACATGTACCTGCTAAGAACACTGAAAGCAAAAGCCATATCAGGCCTGGTACAAATCATATAGTACATAATAGAACCTACAGCAGCGTCATAAGGCACATTTTTTATGCGATCTATCTCAGTTTTAGACATAGGCAGCTGGGTTTTGGACAAGTCTAAGTGCCCTCCTAGAGGGATAGCAGTTGGTTTACAATTGCTCGCATGAAACTTATCCAAAACCTTAGCTATACAATCTGATTGAGACAAATATATCAGCCGTTTTGGTCTATCTCTCTTGATTTTTATACCAAGGATTCTTTGAGTAGGTCCAAGATCCTTCATATCAAAGTTTAAACTGAGTTCAGCTTTGATTTCAAGGATCTTAGATCTCTCTTTGCATATAAGGAGAATGTCATCAACGTATAGTAACACATACAGAGGAGAACGAGATTCAACACATTTGAAATATAGACAAGTGTCATAATTGCTTTTCTAAAACCCTAACTGATGTATACAAGAGTTGAACTTAATGTTCCATTGTCTAGGCGATTGTTTGAGACCATATATAGACTTTTTCAAATGACACACATGATCAGGATGACACTTATCAGTGAAGCCCTTAGGCTGAGACATGTAGATAGTTTCTTTCAAATAACCGTGCAAGAAAGCGGTCTTAACATCCATTTTCTCTAACTCATAATCGTACACGACAGTCATAGCTAAAAGCAATCTTAGAGTCTTATATTTTACAACAGGTGCGAAAATCTCATTGTAATCTTCCTCTTCCCTTTGGTTATAACCCTTAGCAACTAGCCTAGCTTTGTATCAAGGTGGGTCAGTGGCTTTCAAACCATCCTTAAGCTTATAGATCCATTTACATCCTATAACTCTAGCTGAAGCAGGTTTAGGAACAAGTTACCAAGTTTTGTTATTATGCATAGAAGCAATTTCATCACGCATAGCATTAATCTAATCAGTAGCATGCTTACACTTAACTGCTTGCTCATATAAATCAGGAGTATAAGAGTTCACAACAGCATCAACATTGAAAGCAAAATCAACAAGAAAGCTCATGAATTTTTAGTTTGGTATATTAGTTCTAGGCTCTCTATTTACAGATAATTGCCAATTTCTCAAGTCATTCGCAGATTCATCAACAAGAACATCAAGAACATTCACATTATCAGAATCATGAACAGACTCAACATCAGAATTATCCTCCCCATGAGGAGGTTCATGGGATGAGACAGAAGAGCTAGAATTATAAGAAATTTCAGTAGAAGTAGGGGAGGAAGAGGAAGAGGAACTCCCTGATTCTTCTGCTGATTCATGATCATGGTGTTCATCCCCGGATGTTTGGGGTTGCATTTCATCAGTTGCTGCAGCACTTGGATTCCTGGCTGCTGGAATATATCCAATATCAAACTCCTCTTCTTCTGGTTCAGCATATGCCTCAGATGTATAAAACTCATGTTGAGGTGTACCTGTATGCTTAGAAGAGGTAGTTAGCAACTTTTTAAAATGGAAATCCTCCTCATTAAAGGTCACATCTCGGCTATTGATTACCTTGTAACCCCCAGGTTGAATTACAAGTAATCTATAACCCTTAACCCCTTGTGGATACCCTATCATAACACACGTTAATGCCCTAGGTTCGAGTTTTCCAGTATCTTGCTTAGCATATGCTGTGCAAACAAATGGTTTCAAGTAGATATGGCCACTGGTCCGACCCGCCGGGTCGACAACCCGGGGGGTACGACCCTAACCCTGACCCGGGGTTCCGATGGGTCAGCGGGTTCGGGTCACCCGGCGGGTCGGAGTGGCGGGTCGGCCACGTGGCAACAAACCGGGTACCCAACGGGTTTTGCGGGTCGACCCGTCAGTCAACTATTTTTTTTGTTAAATGGTTTTAAACCCAAAATAAAACTCAACCCAAGTCTTTCACCACACTTTCAAAATGGAAAGATTTAAGGTTGACAAAACATGGCATGTGAGAAGATATATATATTCCACTCCATCATTTCATCACACTTTAGATGTGGGAAAGAAAAGGTTGGATTGTTGAAATGACAAGTAGGGGTATGAGGATCTATATATAGAGAAAATAGAGGTAGATAGCACACTTTCGATGCGGGACAGAAATATGGGATATGAAAGAAATTGTGAGAAATTGATGTTTCGACGAATCAAATTATATGATGTAAAATGTAATGTAATTAAAGTCTTTATATTATATGGTGGAATATAATGTAATTTAAGTCTTTGGATTATATGATGTAACATATAATATAATTAAAGCGTTTACCTCTTAGGATTTAATGAAATGAATAACACATGGTGATGAAACATCATGATACAATATATCAAGTTATGTTGGATTAATCTTTCTATTTAATTTAATTGATAGTTGTGTTGATCCATTAATCAATCATAAGTGTTTTATTTTACATGCATTATTATGTTAATTTCTTGATCAATGATTTCAAATTTAGGTTCATCTTCATATAGGTATGTTAAACTTTCTCGTTTAAAGTTGAATTAGCCACATTTTGTGAATACACATAATGATGATGTTATTGAAATTACATACTTGGGTTGCTTGTTATGACATGAAAAGACACATTGAAAGAGTATTACCCAATATTATATTTCATTCTTGTGTTTGAAAATCCGAAGTTCTATATCATTTTCAAAATAAACGAAAACTCAACATTAAGGATACCATACAAGTGTAACGGCTTTATCAACAACAATATTTGTATTATTTGAAATTATATCATAAATACTTCTAACTTAGTATCATATAGAATGATATAGAATGATTTAATAGTGGATCCACCAAATAACACAAATGTTTAAGGTATTTTGTTAAACTTCACACTTTCTTGTTACTTGTTCGTTATTTTAATCTTTCATAATTGATAGGTAAAATATTTTTTTTTAAATAATATTTATATAAAGTGTAGTACTAGTGTTTGTATATGATAAAAATTTATAAGTATGGATTGACATGAAAAAACCGAATGGTAGAGATTGAAGACAGGTGTAGTTTCTAGTTTCTACCCTTGTTCTTGTCCCACATTGAAAATTAGAGGAAAGGGGGGGTCTTAAGTCTATAAAAGGATAAGCATGGGGTTCGTTTGTCTCACATTGCCATTGCATATTAGTTTATGTAATACTATGAATTATTCTAAGAATAATTTATATAATTTACATAATAATTATATATTTATTTTATTAAAAATAAATTTTTCAAACAAAAAATTATTTTAAAATGGCGGGTTGACCCGGCGGGTCGAACCGGGTCGGACCCGCCGGGTTGACCCGCCAGGTCACGGGTTATCTTTTCCTCGACCCTAACCCTTAACCCGAGCCGAACCTCGGACCCGTGGACCCAGACTCGGCGTGTCACGGGTCGACCTGCTTGACCCGTGACCCGTGGCCATGTCTAGTTTCAAGTGTGTTATGCTGGGTTTGTGACCAGTCCACAATTCTTGGGGGGTTTTAAACAGTATAGCAGAGGAGGGGGGTCTATTAATGAGGTATGCAGCAGTAACAACTGCTTCACCCCACATAGATTTCTTAATCCCTGAGCTTATGAGCAGGCACCTTGCTTTCTCAAGCAAGGTCCTGTTCATCGTCTCAGCAGTACCATTCTTAATCTCGGGATTGTAAGATGCCTTTTAATGCCATGTAAATCACAGAAAGATTGAAAATCATGATTGCAAAATTCAAGTCCATTTTCTGTCCTAAGGCACTTTAGCTTATAATCTGACTCAGTTTCTAATCTGGCCTTCCAGACTTTGAAAGTCTGAAAAGCATCAGATTTATGCTTGAGTAGATGCACCCAAACCTTTCTAGAGTATTGATCAATGAAGGAAATGAAGTAATTCTTTCCTCCAATGGTCTCTACTTGGGCAGGGCCCCAAAGGTCTGAGTGCACATACTCAAGTGCAGGCCCGTGCCCCATGGTGGTTCAGGTGGATCGGTCGAATAGGGCCCCCAATTTTTAAGGGGCCCAATAACGTTTTAGTTTTAGGTTAAATAAAAAAAAGTATGTTAATGAAACACATTCCTAATGTGGTCTACTGGAAATTTGTGCTACAACCCTTCCCAACATTTGTCAACCCTCCCGCGTTCGATTCCCACTATCCTCGTAGCTACATGACTTAGATTTTTTTTTTTTTTGTGGTTGTATAATTTGCTCTTCTTTTTCTTTCATAAAATCATAAACAATAATATTTTCTTTCATAAAATAAACAATAATATTCTGTTATATTAAGTATACAAATATGTTCTTTTTTTTCATTTTTAACTTATTAAGAGGCCCCTTTTTCAAGAAATTTTCGTCTTTTAATTTATTTTTTTAATCATTAAAAAAAATTATTCTCTTTTTCTTTTAAAAAAACATACAAAGCCCATTGCTTAGAGAAATTAGTGGACTTTCCCCCAAAATAATTAAAAATTCAATGAACTTATTATGAAAGTCAAATAAAAATTTTAAGAAAATCATATTTATCATTTTTAAAGAATCATTCACAACCATTTTATGTTTAAACGAATGTTCAAAGACTTCAAATTTTTACCTTATTTCTATTTTGATTAATTTAATGCATATAAAGTTGACTTTGAATTACAATATTCCTTATGGTCCTTGGCATTTTGATTTCTTTTTATGCATTTTGTAAATATAAATAGAGTCATTGTTGATTTTTTTTTAAATAAAAACATAATTATATATTTTTTATAATAGCAAAACAATTTACATAATGCAACTTATATATATATAAAAGATAAGATCGTTAACACAATATATGAATAAGGTCTGATTATTTTTTCGTACAGGGCCCCCAAAAGTATCCGAACGGCCCTGCTCAAGTGGCCTGGAAGCTTCACATTCAGATTTCGGAAAGCTGGATCTTGTTTTTTTTTTCCAAGAACACAACTTTCACAAATCTTGATGTCAGAAGGTTTGCTATTAAGTTGTCCATTTCTGTACAAGTAATGCAAACCCTTATTGCCTATGTGCCCTAATCTAGCATGCCATGTCAAAGTATCATGAAGGTTCATATGCATAGCAGAAGCAATAGCAATATTTATCTCTGGAGAACCAATAACATGATACAAACCATTTACCTTAACACTTTTGATCAGAACTTGACCATTTTTGGAAATGGTCTTCTTCCCATCATAAGTATTAATATCACATTTCTGGTCATCAAACATGGAAACAGGCAGTAGATTTCTTTTTAATGCATGAACCCATATAACTTGTTGTATAACGCTAATAGTGTTATCATGCATCCTAAAGGGGATAGTACCTATGCCTTTTATAGCTAACTTAGAGTGATCACCAAGTCTTACTTCCCCTTCATCATTTTCATGCAGATAATCAAAGAGTTTCTTATTGGGTGTAGCACGAATTGTGCAACCAGAATCAAGCAACCATTTATCACATTCAGCGGTATTAGAGACACAAAGCAGTTCATTCGAGTAGAAGGGAGAGTATTCCAGTAGAGCTGTTGTCCCACTGGACTTACCTTCATTACCTTTACCATTGGCCTCCTCCCTCAATCTCTTGTAACATTCTTCCTGCACATGTCCCTTTTTACTACAATAAGTGCATTTCAGATTCTTTCTGTTAGACTTATTTTTAGCATTAGCATCAACTTCAGCAGGTTTGTCCTTTTTTTATTCTTATTATTGTTACCCCTTTTATTGGGTTTATTTTGAGAATAGAGAACTTCCTGCTTAGCTTGTTTCTGTTCCAGTTTAGTCTTAAAGACCTTAACCATCTCATTCTTTTGAATGATAGCATCAACAATTCTCTATTTAGTTATATCATCACCACTAAACTGAATAATATCTTTCAGATTATCAAATTGTGATGGCAGAGAATTAAGTAAGATAACAGCTTGGTGGGTGTCAGCTATTTTGTCTTTGCAGGACTCTAAGTCCTGAGTCATTTTAAGGAATTTATCCAAGTTTTCATTTAAAGGTAGGTTTATATCCATCTTAAAAGTGAAAAGCCTACATAACAAGCTTATTCTACTAGGGAGAGTTTTAACCTGATACAGGTCCTTTAAACCTTGCCACAACAGTTGAGCTGTTTCAAAGTCAAGAACCTGTCTCGCTACCTCATCAGACAGACGGAGCATTATCTCACTGTGAGCTTGAGCATCTAGGAGTTTTGTATCATCATCCTTCATATCAACTGGAAATTTTCCTTCAGTAGCAACCCAGCATTTCTCCTTGACAAGAATCGCTTTCATCTTCACTTGCCACATCGTAAAATCATAATTGGAGTCGAAGGGCTTGATCTTGGCGTAATTGTCACCCATTCTTGATGATTATAAAGTACCTATAATCCCAGAAAGAGTCAGAAGAAAAGTTATCAAACTAGTGAGCAAGACACGAAACAGAAAACCTATATCTAGCAAGAGAACAGTCGGATTCAAGCAGTAACCATCGAATTTGAACAATAGAAGCACAGAGACAGGAAATAGTTTTAGAAATCCAAACAGAAAAGCAAGATCTATGCAGCGGAAACAAGGAAACCCTTAGAGAATCGAAGTATCAAAGAGCGAACCTGCTCTGATACCACTTGTAAGGCGTTAATCGAACAAATCGAAGCCTAACAGCCTAAACGAACAAGTTACAGGTGTGAACCAAACGACAAACACAAGAACGAGAACGCAAGAACACGGTTTTTTACGAGGTTTGGATTCAAAGATCCTACATCCCCGGGGCCTCAAGATCGGCCCTAATCCACTATATCAGAAAGAGTACAGAGAGGGCAGTCGTTTAACATCACATAAGAGGCACACACAAATACAAACTAGAAGAGAAATAGAGATTAGAGTTTAGAAGATTTGATCTGGATGAAGCCGATGTCGAATCGAGGCTTCGCCGTCTTCTTCTTCTCTAATTGAAATCTCCAAGACTTGCTTCTTCTTCAGCCAACGATCTCTGCAGATGGGAGATCTTCTTAGCTGATGACGATCTTCTTCTTTAGGCGCCTATCGAACTCTCTTCGTAAGGAAGACTCTTCGATCCTCGCTCTCAGCTTCGCTCTCAGGAGGTGGCGTCTTAGGGTTCTGAAGATGATAGTTGAACAGTATTAAAAAAAGGAGTTTATATGTACGAGCCTTGTGAGCTCGGATGGATAAAAGTGAGTTCCATGGCTTTAACCTAAGGCTAGGTTATAATGGGCTTCTGGGCATCTTATATTTGGGCTAAAGCTTCCATAAGCTTGGACATACAACCAACTTGGTTCCCTTATATTTCCAAATACAAGTCACCACCATAATGCCTGCACCAAAAAAAATAAACCTCAACACCTTAGATCAACCAAGTACCTTACTTAATCCTTAATCCTCATCATATAGGTCTATATTTGTGTGCAACATTAACCCTAAGTAAACTTAGGATCAACCTATCATTATATGATGTCTACACATCTGTTTATACCATTTCCAACAGTAAACGTACGGTAAGCCATGAACCCTATAGGATCCCTTATTCCCTACCATGGTGAACATCATTAGAAAAATGAAGTCGCAATTAATCAATCAAGAATCTTACATGCATTCATAATTATTAAAATCTAGAAATAGAAAGCTGCATCTTGTTTCTGTTTCACACATAATCAAGAAAGACATAATTAAAGGATTAACCTTCATGATTCACTTAACAGGATGAATCACGGTTACACAGCACAAATTCACAACAGTTAATTAAAAGATGGAAATCATAGCTAGTTTCACCTCAGTGTTTGCTCTCTTTAACACCTCCACCTGTTAGTGGTTGAGCCTTTGGTTCGAGTCGAGCTGGCTGGTGATTTGCTGCCGAGCTCCCGGCTCTTACCTTGATGAAAGTTTTACCTACAACACTAGGCCCAACCCACCCATTCGAAAGCGGAAGCCTCTTCTTCCAGCACTGCTTCCCATTGAACACCGCAGCTGCGCATAAGCAATCTGACAAGCAAGATTCGTGGCAAGCAGCCTCTGCTTCTGTAAGAAAGGTTTCATAGTCCGATCCCCAGAAATTCGTAGAGTCCATCTCAACAAGCCGAAACTGGCTCTCCTTCTCTGAACACTTTGGTGGGGCAAAGTCCTGCTTGCATCCTTTCATTCGATCCGTTTCATCAAGGAATGAGTAGCCTGGTGGACACCCACATTTCGGCCTCTCATCGCTTCCTATTTGGCAGTAGCTGTTGAATCCACAGGCTCCTCCTCCAATGGTCGTATGCATTTGGCTGCATATGTCTTGAGGAGCGAAGTCTTGCATCGTCCATTTCATAGGCGTCCCTGACGAACTTGATCTTGGATGAACATACTTCCTGAAAACTCCATCAAACTCCAAGATTGCTCTTTCATAGAGATCTCCCTGCGGCTTCTGATATGATAACACATGAGCAACTACTGATCCGTTTTTCGCTGTAACATAAATGGAACCGGATTGATTGAACACCAGCCGGTATCCACTACCTACAGTTGAAGTAGCGGTGTATGCATAGTACTCAATCGAATCCTGCGGCCAATTTAGTGTATAAAACACAAGATTTCCATCATCTTGCATGATGAGCTGAAATCTTCCACTAGAGTAATTCGTGTCTGAAAACCGAGACACTAGTGCAGCGCCTTGGTTCATCACCTGCAGTGGCAAGATAGTATCCGTAGGAGCATCAAAGCTTTGCCAGAGTATGACAGAGTTGGTGTCTACAAGCACAAGGTTGCCGGTGTCAAGCACAGCTGCATAGGCTACTCCACTGGCTGTTGCACTCCAAATCTCCGCGCCACTTGTATCAGTGAGAACAAGCCTGCCGCCTGCAGTTAGCTGCAGCTTTGCACCACGCTGAGCCAACACATCTCTGTTGGCTGACCAAGTTATGGTTCTTTCAGGTATCTTGTTGAACCATATGGCTAGAAGGTAGCTTCCGGTCCCAACAAGTTGGAAGCCGAAAGCAAAATCACCGGATGGAGATAACCATGATGATTCCTCACCTGCTGTGAGAGAGGAACCCAAGGCTATGTTTTTGGTGGTTTGAGCAAAAACAGACAGTGGAAGCAAACACAAGAAACAAAGAGGAAAACAAAGTGCAGAAGACATTGGTTTGTAAGGAAATCAGTGGTTATAACTTACAAGAAAGAGTGTATTAGTGGTTATGTATATAAAGAGAGCTTCTAATGGAGTGCAGCTCATATGCAATTTAGAAATAGGAAACTAAATTGTTCATCACTCCTTGATTTTTCTTCTAAATTGTGGTGGTAACATTGCTTTGATTTGTAGACTCCTTTTTCGGTTTTTCAGCCATTAATTCCGGTCCCTACGGTACTTTGAATTAAAACTGGAATGGATGTGATGTTGAGATTAGCCATGTGATTTCAAACCCTGGATATATAATTAAGGGTTTTGGCAAGTCCTGGATCTGGTTTTTAATATAGTAAAGAAATTTGAAATACCAACTAAATCGAGAAAGTGAGGGAAACCAGGATAGAGAGGCAAAATCAATCAGTGGATGTGGTGAGAGCACTGCTAAAATGAAGAATTTTGACAAGTCCACTGTGAGACATCCCTCGGTCCCATTCTATGCAATTTGGTTGAGATTTTTGCATTAACATTGTTTTCATCTTTATCCTTAGATCTGAAAATCTCCTTCCAATAACTCCAAGTGGGAAGTTCCATATAATACGACGTCGTTTTGGACGTGTGTGACCGGCAAAACGTAAAAGTAGAAAAACTCTGCCTCCATTCCTTGCAACTGATACTGACATACGGAGTATTATTTATTTTTAATTGCCACATATCAGTTGTACCGTACACGGCCACGGGCCACGGGTCGACCCGCCCGACCCGTGACCCGTGACCGTGTCTAGTTGTACGTACCCATCTTTGCAACGCATTACGATTGCACCTATATATTTAACAGACAATTATCAATGATACAAATACAATGCTGCAGCTCCAGTGGAGAAGGTTCGGGAACAAACTAGGACTTTAGCCAAAAATCCCAAAAATATTAGGACTTTAGCCAAATTTCTAAAGTATTTTGGAGAATAGCCAAAAGTTACTATTCACTTTTCTACAATCATAAACTTTGCCCCATAAAAACCAAAAAATTATAAAAATAAACCCAACTTTTTGTTAAGTTTAAATTATATCCTTAGTTTGTGTTATTATTTTTCTTATTTCCGCTTAAATAATATTTAGTATTTTCTTAAGTCTGTGTGATCCTGCAATTTGGTATCAGAGCCTCTTTAATTAAAAATAATCTGTATTTACCTATAAGACAATCTGGAGGTGTCTACTAATTGCCCCCATAAGACTTATCCTCATGCTTTACATTTAGATGTAAACGATAAGCATTTTGGAGCAATTTTAAATGTTATTTCAGACCAACTTATAGATCTAAAACTCGAAGTTAAAAAATTAGAACAATTATATATTGAGATTAGCAGTAAAATATTTAAGACTGTAAAAGAGACAGGCGAAGTACATCACTCAACAAATCTAAAAGCCATTAACGAAATTAGCCATCAGATAAGCCTAACATCAGGTGGTGAAATTAAGAAAGGAGATCCTTTTAAATATAGTTATCCATTTAAAAAATCCAAAAAGAAGTTTTCTACTAAATTAGATAATATAAAGAACAAGGAAACAGTAGAAGAAGACCAAGACGAAAATCTTAAAAATGAATCACCATCCACTTCGACAAACAAGGAGATTCAGCACTAAGTTGGATGACCCAGAATGGAAGATGAAATTACATAAACAGAAAGCCATTGAAACCAACTTTATGAACCAAGAGGTCATGAGCGAAGACGAGTCTGAAAAGAATTCGGATGAAGAAGCTGTGTATCAACAAATGGGATTAATTAACCTAAAAGATATGGAAAACATTCCCATATCTAAAGTCCAAAGAAGGTTAAATGAAATTTTAAGACAAAGAAGGCTGAAGGAGAATGAACCAGTAGAACAAAATGAAGCTAGAAGACATTACAGAAGATATGAACATGGTTCAACTATTAATTACAGACCTAGGTTAAAACCTAGAGAATTTCTGGAGAAGAAGGAAAAATTTGGAGTAAGTATTATGCCAAACCATAGACCAAATCAAAGAGAAATTAATCTAGAACCCATAAGTGAAACAGGTTATAAATTAAACCTAGATGGTATAAGGAATAGGCGTGAAATCATAGAGTTCTGGAAGAAAAGTATGATGAGTGTATTAAACATGAACGTAGGATGGAACTCTTCTCAATTCCTTAATTACATAGAACATAGTTTCTATGGGTGTATTGCCGACTGGTATGGAGCTATTGGTGATGAACCAAAACAAGAGCTTAGAAATTTAGCAAGCCCAGTGACGATGTTCACCTTAATATGTGAATTAATAGAAGACGAATTCATTGGAGAAAAGGAAGATGAAGATAAGGAAGCTTTAAAATGGCAAAGAACCTTAAACAATCTTGAAATCTGTAACATGAAATATGTCGATAATTATATAATAGAATTCGAGAAGTATTACTATAAAATAGGGGAAAACAGCACTAATCTACAAATGTTCTTTGATAAACTTCCTGCCCCGATTAATGAACAAATAAGTGAAGAGTATCGAGAGTTAATTAAAATTGGAGATAAAGATACTCTTGGTAACAGAATTTCCTATGTTAGGAAATGGGTTGAGAAAAAATGTCGAGACGTAAGAAGCACCCAAAGAATGAAGAAACAATTTTTAACTTGTTGGGAGACGCCAACAGAATGGGGATGTAACAATAGAGATTACCAAGGAAAAAGAAACTATAAGAGAAAAAGTTTCAATAAACAAAGAGGTGAAAAATATTATAAAAAATATTATAAAAAACCATTCTCTAAGAACAGAAGGTTTTTCCAGAAAGCCTCGTTCTGTCCTGAGAAAAAGAAAATCTGTAAATGTTGGGCATGCGGAGAATCCGGTCATTATGCTAATGAATGCAAAAATAAGAAGAACAATAGATTAGCTGAAGCCCTAGGTAGTTTGGATTATATCGAACTGTCTGAAGATGAAGCAGTAGATCTAGCCCTAAGAAATAACAAAGGGATAGTAGAAATAATAGAAGAAAAGCTTGAAGAAGATATAGAATCTGAAAATGAGTCAATAGAAGGTGAAGAAATTAATGAAATGATGGAAGGAGAAATTCCTAGTGAGTTCTCTGATGAATATGAAATGACTACTTTAGCTCAACTTCAGCAAGCTGAAACCTCTATTGATGAGGAACAAGTTGAAGAAATGACGAGATCAGGGGTTGATTTCCCGATCATCGCTAAAGAACAGTTTGTTAAAAAATCGTTATTCTCTAAATATGCTAAATATGTTTGCGAAGAAATGTCTGGAGATGTAACTGTCAAGAATAATGAAAATCAAGCAACTGAAGTAAATCTAATCAATTGGGCAAACATTCAGAAACATAACAAAGATAAAAAATTTAAATATATTTTCATATGTGGCATCCAAGTAATAATAACTCCATTACAAGACTATGGAAAAGATGTGCAATGCATTAATTTTGTTTGTGACATTAGGCATAAAAAGTTTAGTGATCAATGCATCAGTGGTATAGTCTGTAATTTGAGTCAAGGAGCAGTTTCTTGGATCTGTAGACCAAACTATTATGTTAGTCTAGAAGATCATTATGCATCTAAGTTCTTAGCTATAAAATTATTAACAGAAGGTATTAGTATGCATAAGGGAACTTGTCATTTACAATTAAAATGGAAGGTAGTTTATAAACTTGAAAATACTACAAATCCTCCACAAAAGTGTCATATAGTAGAAGCTGAGAAACACGAGGTTGTAGGTCCAAGCAAAGAGGTTGTACCTGTTAAACTAAAACCTGATCAAATAAGACTTAAGACCATTTGGGTAAACGCATTCGAAAACTCTACAGGCACTAGCAGTAATAAGGTTTTAACCATAGATGAAGAAGGTAGAATCCATACGAATGCTAAACCACCAGCCAATCTCTCTAGATGTTCAAGTTTATCCAGAAACACTAGTTTTAGGTTCAATCCTAATCTTAGTATTACTCCAAGGAATCAGGGAACTACTACAAGCAGAAAAGACAAATCATTTGTGGTAGATGAAGACATAGCAAGCATGATAGCAGCGTTAAACAAGAGGTTAGAAGATAGAACCATAAGAGAACCTGGCAGACGTAGTGTAGATCTAGGTTCTTATCCTTTTAAGGAAACAGTAACAGCAATTCCCCCAATAGTTCACAAGGTTAGAGAAAATCAAGAAGGATCTTCTAGTTCCGAACAAAAAGGAAAGATAATAGGATATCAAACTAAAACCATTAGTGAACCTATCTATGAGAATGATCCAGGGGCTAAAGACTTAAAAGAATCTCTCACAGGTTCTTTACTTGAAGAAGAATTAGGAATGAGAATGGAAGTAATAGACCTCAGACATCTCTATGGAGATAATATGAGAGTAGAAGAAAGCTTTGAACATGTCAGTAGAGAATCACTAAAGAAAAATTATAGGATTACCAACCCCAATAGCATTTATATCCCGATAAGTATTTGCTTAGAAGGGTTTAATAAATATGAATTATGTGCATTTGTGGATACTGGATGTTCAGTATGCTTTGGTAAAAAGGCCTTATTTCCTGAGTTTATCTGGCAGAAGTCTCATAGACCAATTCAGGTTAGAATAGCTGATGATAGTATTATGGTTCATTCAGAATTAGCTTCTGATGTACCTATCATGATAGGAGGAGTCCAATGTGTAATTCCTACACTCTGGGCTACTAATCAGCCCTCACATGATATGTTAATTGGAAATAATTTCCAAAGACTCCATGTTCCTGTAACTCAGCATTTAGATATGATGGTCTTCAACATCAATGGTGAAGATGCTTGGGTCAAAAAGATTAAACAAGCTTATACACACCAAGCAATAGAGTTTACGCGCACTAAGCGTGGTGAGGAATATATTCTTCCTACACAAAGAGAATTTGCACTATCTATATGTGAAGTAACCTTAAAAGATAAAATTCTTAAACAACAAGAAAAAATGTGTAAGGAGTTATACTCTGAAAATCCTTTAAAATTTTGGGAAAAAGATAAATCATTTGCTACCATAGAGCTAATAGATCCTAAAGCTGTTATTAGAGTAAAACAGATGGTTTACACTTATAAGGATCAACAAGAATTTAAAGAATAGATTGATGAACTCTTAAAGAAAGGCTTAATTCGAGAAAGTAAAAGTCCTCATTCTAGTCCTGCCTTTATGGTCAGGAATCATGCAGAAGAAAAAAGAGGAAAAGCTAGAATGGTTATCAATTATAAAAAGCTTAATGATAATACTGTTTTTTATGGATATTATATCCCTAATAAGACAGTTTTATTTAATAGAATACAGGGAGCCACTTGGTTCTCTAAAATGGATTGTAAAAGTGGTTATTGGTAGGTAAGAATGGATGAAAAGAGTATTCCACTTACTGCATTTAGTGCTCCACAAGGACACTATGAATGGGTAGTCATGCCCTTTGGTTTGAAAAATGCACCACAGATATTTCAGAGAAGAATGGACAATGTCTTCAAAGAATTTAAACATTGTTGTCTTGTTTACATTGATGATATCTTAATCTTCTCTAAAACTATAGAACAACATAAGCATGACTTGAAAGCTATAACTCAAAAATGTATTGACCATGGAATCATTTTAGGACAGAAAAAATGCATTTATGCTGAGCCTGAAATTGAGTTCCTAGGATTAAAGATCAAAGCAGGTCAAATTATTTTGCAAGAACATATTCTAGAAAAGGCAGAAAATTTTCCTGATGAAATCAAAGATAGAAAACAACTAGAAAGATTTCTAGGTTGTCTTACTTATGCATCTGATTTTATAAAGGATCTAGCCAAATTGAGAAAACCTCTTCAGATAAAATTAAAGAAAGATCAAGTTTGGAGTTGGACTCAATTAGATACTAAAATAGTCAAAGAACTTAAAAGAAGATGTGAAAAACTTCCAATATTAACTTTACCTAATGAAGATGATGAGTTAGTTCTTGAAACAGATGCTAGTGATTATCATTGGGGAGCTGTTTTAAAAATAAAGAAAGATAACAAGCTTTGCAGGTATAGCAGTGGCAGCTTCAACAAATCTGAGTATAATTATACTGTCATGGAGAAGGAGATTCTTGCAATTTATCGTGGAATCCAGAAATTTATAATCTTCCTAGCTCCTAAACCTTTTACAGTCAGAACAGATTGTAAAGGAATATTGGGTTTCATAAATAACAATCTTGATAATATGAAAGCGCATGGGAGACTCATGCGTTGGCAATTAGCCCTTAATCAATTTACTTTTACCATTGAACATGTGCAGGGATCCAAAAATTCTCTTGCTGACAGCTTAACAAGAGAGTTAGCTGATGGATCAGAGAAATCAAACGCGGTGGGAAAATCCGCAATGGGTGTTCCACCCATGGGACATTAATCTCTTAGGAGAAATAAGAGGATACCAAGGATGGGTTTCCCCTCCAAGTTTTCATATTTCTGTTGATTTTGGAAGATTTAGTGAGAATAGATTCCGTCGTGGACTCCTACAAGCGAGACACAGAGCGGTTATACGAATGTTAACTCTAGAGATAATTATAAAAGTTCTCCAGCTACCTACTGAACTCCAGGAAGACATTTGTAGAAGATGGAAAATGAGAGATTTCGACAACTTCTACTGGATGGTAACCTTGAGAGATCACGATACTCCAGCAACGATCAGAGAATGGTGTAACCATTTCTGTGTAACCACTGGCGCAGGATTAGGAGGATTATCCTTACCCATCATGCCAAATGAAGATGCAGACTTTTTAAATTCGTGGAGATATGGAATGTGCAATGGAATCCACCACAACAACAGGAGACCATGGCCAAAGAAAGAAGAAGAAAGCATCTTGTACAAGTATTTCACTAAGTTCCAGAAGGAGGTCTTCCTCAGAGCAGCAACATTCGAAAAAACACAAGACATAAGTTGTTGCCGTGTTATCAGTGCCTGCATAGATGTTAGCCAGGGAAAAACCCGGCTACCGCATTACCTAATCTTCCTACTAATGAGGGAAGACTACTGGTACGTGACAGATCCAGTAGCGGAAGGAAGAATCGATGTAGTAAGGCATACTTGGGAAGCAAGAGCAAAAGGATTCTTCTACATCTACTACTACATCACCAAGTTCAGACAGACAGATTGTGGGATATTCAAAGTCGGAAATACAACCTTCATAGTAACCCCACAACTCAATCCACTAATGCAGCAAGCCATAAACAGGACTGAATCCATCAATCTTTACTTAGCAGAGATAGAGGCCGGTCACTTTTTAGACAAAAGAGGACACGAGAGGATGATAGATTTACTGATTGCATGGGATCGAGAATACACTGAAGGATTAATGCTTGATCTCGATCTAGACAATGATCAAGATCTAGAGTTTGATAATACTCTAGATCTAGTTCAAGATTACAATGATGATGACCTAGAAGCCAATATGGGAGACGAAGGGGTCCAGAACCTGGACAACTGAAAGCCATCATCATCCAACACAATTATTGTACTTTCTGCTTTTTACTATTTTAGCTTTTATCACGTGAACCTGTGTACTGTGTGCTTTTATTTGCTTTATCAGGCCATCATGTAGGCCATTTAATTATGTCGTTGGAGAGGTATCCTATGCCCTTCGACTTGTTCTATAAATAGGGCATCCATTTGGTGTTCAAGGGCATCGAATTCCAGAGAGAGAAAACATATGCTCAGAGAAAGAAAGAGAGTCTGTAAATCAGAAAGAGAAATAGAAACGTTTTGAATTTGAGTAGATTGGTGTTTCCATCACTCTAAAGTTCAAAACTTTTCAATGGATCTTCTGATATGAGTGTTAAGAGTGTTTAAGTTTTAAGTTAAGAGTGCTTGTGTGTTGTAATATTTCCCAGATTCAATAAAGTTTGTTTTAAGAAAGGGAAAGCTACTTAATTGAACACTATGTTTTGAATACTTTGTTTTCTTGATTCAAATCCCTTCACCCTCTCAAAATCGAAACCAAAAGCTAGAGACTACGGTCTGAGGTAGGAAACGAAACAGATCTGTGCTCAATCTGGACTAAGGGAGGCCTGGTTGAAGGTTAGCCACCTCTAGAAAGCCGGAAGCTAAGGAACGCCGGTGGTCCAGAGTAACTACGTTCAGGTATGGGTCAAACCTCTTTAGCTTGAAAGTTTTAGTTGCAGAGCGTGGTGGGCTTAAAACCACAGAAAACTTATTATTCATAATATAGCTAGTAGATTATGGTAGTTAGTACCACCAAAAGTCATTTTATAAACAATCAATATTAAGTTCGTAGTAATATTTTAACATCTAAGAAATTTCGGATAATATTCGTAATTTAGTATAAATAGAGATATCTTTCTATAATTAAAAGGTCAAAAAGTAAGCACTTTGGCTATTTCCCTAAATAGTTTCAAAGTTTGGCTACTACCCTAATTATTTTGAGAATTTTGTCTTTTTAGCTAATTATTTCAGAAGGTTCGTGGCTTCTTCCTTCTAATATGACTGAGCTATTTGGACCCATGTTCAACACCCAATCACTCTGCTAAATCTACAGTGTCAAAGTGTTACTTTATTTTCAGAATTACTGTAGTTATATTTTGTCAAATTTGGCTTTGGTCAATCTATATATGCAGTGTTTTCCTTAGGGGTTGGACAGGGACCGGACGGGATGGAGGTCGTCCTGCGTAATTTTTACGGGACGTGATCGGGACGGATTTCACCATTTTTTTTTTCAATCCCACACGGGTCTTGTCCCTCCTGAGACGGGACGGGACGAACCTTATCTCTCAAATAAAAAAATTATAAAAAATCTAAAGGGGTATTTGCAAAACTAACCCAAATACCCGGATGCTTTGCGGGGCTTAAGCTTAACCCCCCCAAAAAAAATTGCAAACTAACCTTCCTATACCCGGTTTCTAACAGGTTCCAGCCGGTTGGAGATAGAAAAGCAACAGTGAGAGAGGAGGGGCGTGGAGCCGTCGCAGGGAAGACAGAAGGGAATCGGAGGCGGGCGAGAAAGGAGGGTCTGAGGGAGAAGGAAGGGGATTGAGGCGCGGCGCAGGTGGAGGCGGAGGCTCCGGGCTCAGTGGGAGGGCTCGAGGACAAGAAGGGAGAAGGAAGGGGATCGAGGCCTGGATAAACCCGATACTTAGGGCCTGTTTGTTTGCCGGTTGTGGCCGGTTGTGGAGGTGAAGAAATCAGACAACCGCCCTTGGCTCCCTGTTTGCGCGCAGGTTGTGGATCCCGCGATTCCATATCTCCTCTCCTCTCCTTCTTCACGCGATTTGGACTCATCGATTCCAGGTACACTCTGATTTTCAGCTCCTCTCCTCTCCTTTTTCTGGGTTCTGTGCAGGTGTAAGATGCGATTTGGACTCATCGATTCCAGGTACACTCTGATTTTCACCTGCCACAATCGCGTGTGGTTAATCCATCCCATCTCTCTGATATATAACTACTGTTGAATTTTTTTTTCAAAGTATTTGTTTATGATTTTGAGCTCCTTGCTTTGTATCATTGTGTGAGAAGCATGGCAGTTAAAGAGCCTTTTCCTGATGCTTCAGATAACCTTCTTTTCGTCTTTGAAAGGGTAAAATATTTATATTGCCACATTGTTATGTGATAAGAGTTTATGCTTGCTTTGCTCATCATCATGATGCTAGTTTAGGCTCGATGTTGGTCGCCTTTTTCACTGATTTGTTTGTGGTATTGCAGAACATGTCAGTTGGCATACATTCACTATCAGTTGGATCAGAATTTAATTTTCTAAAACCATCTGAAAGAGTCATGACAACAGTTCCATCACCGAACAAAGGTGCTTGCTATTCTGATGCTGATTTCTGGCTCTTCGTCAGATTAACCAGTTTCTTCTTTCTAGAACTGAGGTATGTGCACAGGTTTTACACCCATTTCTTTAGCACATCCTTTCCTTGTTGCTTAAGGAGTTGAAATTGTATTGGATCAAGGTGTTTTGGCTTTTGAAGGAATCAAATGTGCTTCAGAAAGCTAACTAAATTTCAAGAAGCTTCAGGTAAATAATGAAATGGGCATTCAATTAACCACTCAAATTTTGCTTATGTTCCATGTATGTGTGTCAAAGAAGTATATTTCCAAGATCAAGCATAACCAATAATTATTGCTTGTCAATGCATTTTTGAAAGCTTCTCTCGTACATTTGCATCCGCCATAAGAGAATTGGAAGCCCTTTTGGCCCTTGATGATGCTAAACTAAGTCCAAGGCAAACCCAATTCCACCAAATGCTGCTGATGTTACACTGTACAAGGGGTGGGGATGAGATCTCGCATAAAGCATGCACGTAGCATAGGCTCGAGGCAAGATCATGGAGTTGCTAGCTAGGCACAACATCGAATTAATGAACAAGGGGTTGCCATGATTGATCATTTTTTTTCTTCTTTTCATATTCTACATGTGTGTTGTGTCACACTCGATCCCATCTTTAGTAACAACTTTTGTCAGCTAGTATAAAAGGGCAATTGCTCATTGTAACAAACCCAATTGATGATCAATCAGAAATCACTCTTCTCTCTCCTTCGTCTTGCTCTCTCTGTCTCTGCTTCTTCCATGGATGCACTAATTTCAGTGCTTCGTTTCTCGATCTGATTGATCATTGCTTTATCTATTTGCCTTATATATATTGTGAAAAGTTTGCCTTAATGAAAGAAAATAACATGACAGGTTATACTATTTAACATGACAGATAATGCTTTTAACATGACAGTTTATACTCTTTAACATGACAGGTTATAACCTTTAACATGACAGGTGATCTGAATCGATCCTCTTCTCCTTAATGAAAGAAAATAACATGACAGGTAACGCTATTAACAAGACAGGTTATGCCCTTTAACATGACAGGTTGTTTAAAGAAGTATGAGTCTTTCTATCATCCTTCCTTGGTTACTTCTATTGTTGAAATTTAAACAATTCTGAAAGGTGCTTCTGTTTCCATGGCACTATCTATTGTTTCTTCTGTATGACATAATCGACAAAGCTGCTCTCAGATGCTTGCAAAGATTAAAGTATCTCAAACGAAGGATCATATAAGCAGACGGCCGGTTGCTAAGGGAAGTGGGAACAAAGGAACTGAACTAGGCAATTCTGACAAGAGCTTTAATTATATTGTAGTGATGATTAAACTTGGAAGCAAGAAACTTTCTTACAATAATTAACATGTCATTCAATCCTTAATTTTCCATTTCTACATGACAGAAAAACGTTTTAACATGTCACCTGTTTATTCAGACATGACATACAACAATTAAAACCAGCAAATAGCATAATATTATTCTTTGACACATCAGATGCCTTGTTTTTCTACTCCAATTCATAAGTACATACATATACATAAATCAAAACGAGGCCCATACTTGAAATCAAATGTTTATAATTACATTAGATAAACTACATGCTTCAAGTTCTTGAGATTTCCTTCAATTTAAAGTCCAGTACCACCCAAGCTCCATACCTGTCAACAAGAAACATATACAAGTTGAAGCATGCTTCAAGTTCTTGTGGTGCCTCATCATCTCCTAAGCAACTAGTCAAAGAGAAGCGTTTGTTGATGAAGAGTTAACTAATTAACATGACGCGTATATCCTTATACATGACGGATGCCAATACTGACATGACAGGTGGACTAGTTAAACGACAACATAAGAACAAATAAAAATCTACTGACCAGTTTCACACAACTTATCAATGTCTACACTAAATCAAACACGAAACAAAAAACCATGCCTATTGCCCAGAACTGCAGGTACTACAGTCTATCAAAATTGTTCTCATTATTTTCAAGTAAATTTTATCAAAATTGTTGAATTGCAAGTACTACCGTCTATCAAAATTGTTGAGATGTTATCTTCAATTCAAAGATCAAGCAATGACAATCATCTTCAATTGAGGATTAGAAGCAAAGGAACGAAGAAAAGGAATGAAAATTTTCAATCAAGAATCTCCCGCAGCAGCCCGCAGTTCTAATCAATCTCGAGCGAGTGAGCGATTAACAGGAAGATGAAGGAGGGAGTAAGAGGAACGAACCTGGTACTGCTGGAGGAAAGCCGAACATCGACGAGTGTTGCTGCCTACTGGAAGAAGAAGATGAACAAAGACTCAAAAAGGCGACTGCTCGAGCCCTCTCGCCTGCGCCTCGCCTCGAGGGAGATGCCTCCGCCTGCGTCTCGCCTCGAGCAATTCATCGTCCTGCCCCCGTCTCCGATCCCCTTCCTTCTCTCTTCCCTTTCTCTACTTTGCAACGGGCTACCGGGTACACAGGTTACCAAATATCCGGTTTGACCTAATTTAAAACCGGGTTGGGTTAACCTTGCAACACTTTTCGTTTTTTGGGTTAGTATGTGCAATTCCCTCAAATCTAAAATTCTTGTATATTTTACAGTTTTCAAAGACGTAACATACATAGATTCATAATATTTTTACATTTTACGATTTTCTTGTATATATACACATTAGACATATTATACATATAATTACACATAATATAAAAAATATATACAATGTGAATATGTATATACATATATATTATATTATTTATATATACTGTATATAAGTGTATGTAAGTGTATATATACATTGTGTATATATACAGTATGTAAGTGTGTGTATATAAGTGTAAGTAAGTACAAAAAGTATACACTGTACATACAAAGTATCTACTGTAAGTGTAACTCTACGGGGTGGCTATATGCACCCATGACAAGTGCTATATGCACTCTTTAAGACGGATCATAGATCCGTCCGTTATAAATTTAAAAAAAAATATACGGACGGATTTAGGATCCGTCCTATATAAATTACAAAAAAAAAGATGGGAGATAAAGCTGCAGAATTGCAGCTTTTTTTTTTACAAAAAGTTTACAAGGGCGGATCATTTTTTTTCTTTTAAATTTTTACAACGGACGGTTCCTAGATCCGTCCGTGTATTTTTTTAACAACTTGTAATTATTACTGGACGCGTGTTATCATGAGGATGAAACGGATCCTAGATCTGTCCTAGGAGGGCATATAGCACCTGCTGCGGGTGTATATAACACAATATATCCTAACTCTAAATGTATATGCAAGTGTATGCAAGTATACAAAGTGTATATATAGAGTAATTTTTTTGGTGGGGATATAATAATAATAATAATAATAATAATAATAATAATAATAATAATAATAATAATAATAATAATAATAATAATAATAATAATATATGCGGGACGAGACGAGATTTGTGAGATAAGGAATCCTCGTCCTGCGTCCCGTCCCGCAAGGAATTCACTATTTTTTTTTCAAATTCCACTGGGATCGAAACATGTCCGGAATGGACCTGATCGAAATTTACTGGATTTGTGTCCACACCTAGTTTTCCTTATCATTTTACCTTTCTCTAGAAGGTGGTTAGCTCTTAAAAATGCTGAAGCTCCTAAGACCGTTTCAAGTCTAATGCAGCTGTCACTTAATGTGATTCAAAATTCTCCACCGTTATCTCAAACTTGTAGTGCACTGGCATAGTCCAATGTCCAATTATTATACAATGGCCAATTTAACCAAGTTTGAAACCTACTACTGTTGTAAATGTAATTCTAAGTTTGTTTTGTACTTATTTAGATTTAGGAAGACAAGTTTGGTTGAAAGGACTTGAAGAATCACCCATAGCCTAGCTAGCTAGGTGCATAGATATGGCCTCGGTTTTTTGGACACACCTAAGGAACCCCAATCTACTCTTGGTTCGGACTCAAGGTCCACCAAGAGCCTTGAAGACTACTCTTTTTTGTGTGTGTGTGTGTTATGTGTGTTCACTTATGTTCTTTATGTCATGTGGACTATAGCCGATCCAAAAATGGATGACATTCTCATCGGGGGAGAGTAATCCAGCCCAAAGGTCAGCTCCATTGGTCCAGCTATTTTAGAACGTTGGTAACCTAAACCTCACACTCTTTTATACATACATTCTCTTGTTCACCAGAGAAAGAGGTGAGAGAGACGTTCCTAGCAGCATAAACCCTTAAATTAGAAAGAAAGAGAGGAGAGAAAGAAGAAGAGAGAGCCTCTGTTCTTCCATGGAGGCTTGATTCCCGGTCCTTTGAGTCTGCATCTAGCCTACCTTGACTGAAGAGCTATGAAAGGGGGCTCTTGCCCCCTTTCATTGAGTACAATCGAGAAGAGACAACTTTAGATATTATTGAGTACAATCGAGAAGAGATGATCAAAGATAAAATTATTGAGGTTGTCATTGAAAAAGATGAGGTGCTTAAAGTGTTTAACTCTAAATCTAATTCTAAAAGTGAAAAATATGAGACTAAAACCTAAGAGTACTAAAAACAACAAATGTGGTCAAAAGAGTCAATCTCTCTCTTCATATCCCCAAACTGATGAGGTGCTTAGTGATCAGTTGCATGTCAACATGGGTTAGTTTGAAAGTCACTTTACTTTCCGGCACGCATGTTAATAAGGTAAAAACTCTATAAAATATTATTTTTTAACGATTTTTTTTATAATTTCATAGTTAATACTAAAAAGTATGTAATTAATTAAAAAATTGATTAAAAAAATAATATTTAATAGAGTTTTACCTCCTTGAAATGCGTACACTAAATGTCAAATGACATTTATTTTGAAACGGAGGGAGTACTAATTTTTTTAACACCCCTGAAATCCTGACCCCGTATGGCCACCCGAACCCCCTAAATCTGCCACTGCTTCTAGTGGAGTGCAGCTCATATGCAATATAGAATTAGGAAACCAGTTGTTTACTCCTTGAATTTTCTTCTAAATTGTGGTACCATTGCTTTAATTTCTAGACCTTTTTTTTTGTTCATTTGGCCAAACTTTGAATCAAAACTGATAAGGATGTGATGGAGAGATTAGTCATGTGACTGGATAATGAAGTATTTTGACCAGTCCTATGTTTGTTAAATTGAGAAACCAACATGGGTTAGTTTGAAAGTGAAATTGTAGTCCGTTTTAGTTTTAAAAAAAATTAAGATAAATAAAAATAAAGAAAAAAAAATAAAGCTAATGTTTTTTGGAAGCAATGAAAGAAAACTAGTTTTATACCCGCGCAAATGGCGCGCAATTTAATAGTAAAGTTGTGAATATAAAATAATATAAAAAAATATACAGACAAAAATACACATATTAGCGGTTAGAAAATACGTAATAAAGTAAAGTGTATAATACGTAGTATGTAAACAGTTGGGATAATTTTGCAAACGCCTAAAAACTCCTCAGTCAAGGCAACTACTCTTGTCATTTCAACCTAGCAAATGAGGATAATAGAAAACGGTTGGGATGACTGACAATATTCAGTGTCGAGTGTATTATTTATAAGATAGTAGGGCAAAAGTAATAGATGGTTGAAAAAGCAATTAAAGTAGTATATATAGAAAACGGTATGAATTAATCCCATTATTTTTTTTAAACTAATAAAATTATAATTTAAGCTAAGGTGATTGGTTAAAAAGTCTAGGATTAAGGGGATGGCGCTACGTCATCGGTAAAGTTTTTGTTTTAATAGTTAGTAATAGATTATTATTATTATTATTATTATTATTATTATTATTATTATTATTATTATTATTATTATTATTATTATTATTATTATTATTATTATTATTATTATTATTATTATTATTATTATTTTGACATTTAATTTTGAATTAAACTTATTAGTTAAAAAAAGTTTTGAATTAATCCCACTAGTTAAAATATAGTATGAAATGATAATATGTAAATAATAGTCGATAATTTAGTTACCATAATTAGTGGATATCATATATAAGAAAAAATAAAAACGAATTGCCTAAAATAACTTCGCGCGAGGAGATGACATGTGGCGAAAGTGCTTCTGTTTTAATATATTATATAGATATATAGATATATAGATAGATATATAGATAGATGGTTAAAATATAGTATGAAATGATAATATGTAAATAATAGTCGATAATTTAGTTACCATAATTAGTGGATATGATATATAAGAAAAAATAAAAACGAATTGCCTACAATAACTTCGTGCGAGGAGATGACATGTGGCGAAAGTGCTTCTGTTTTAATATATTACTAGTACAATTCCGGTTTTTTAAAACTAAAATAATAATATATATATATATATATATATATATAAATATATTATAAAATACTAATAAAAGTTAAGATAAAAAACTTTACCATAAATGTATCTTAATTATAATTCTGAAATAATTTTTTTTTTAAAATCTCGCCTAAAGTATAATACATAGCTTTAGGTATTTTAAATCACCCAGTAATAATAATATCAATATCATTGTAACTTTTTTAGAAATTTTGAAATCTGAATCATGAATTTAAAAGTGATGTATCACAACCAATAATTATATTCAATGTTTTGAATTAAGTTCAATAGTTAGTACATAAATTTGTGTTAAGCCCAATAGTTATATTAGATGAATTCAATGTTTTGAATTAAGCCCAGTAGTTAGTAAATATGTTAAGAATCAAAGAAAAAAATGTGAAAGGTTTAAAGAGATAAAGAAAATAATAATGAAAAATTAAAGTCAATAAATAATTAAAAAAGGCAAAAAAAAACTTGGTGGAAAGGAGGAGAGGGGAAAAAAGAGTAGGATAAAACGGGATATGTTAAAGTTGCTAAAGTGAAGGAGAATACGACACCTAAGAAAAGTTTTCTAAATTAAAGTAGTACTAGCACAGTACCCGTGCGTTACGCACGGAATTTGTAAAATATATTATATAATGTCTGGTGGCTGTTGGACCAAAAATATATAGAGTTTTTTTTTTCAAATTTAGGAAATGATCTCCATTTTTTCTCCAATATTCTCCAAAAACTTAAGATGAAGAATCAGTTGTGATTGATACCTTTGTTAAGATTGTTAGAAAATACTAACAAAAAATGAAGCTTTTATTATATAATTTGTAGATTGTTGATATGACCATTTTTGTAAATTTCCTTAAAGAAAAAAAACATGTGCACATGTATATTGTTTGCAATATAACTTTTAAAAATATATGGTTTATGTATTTATTTTTCAAAGACATCAATTAAGAACATTAATTTGAAAATAATTTCCCGAATTTAATTATTTAGATTTCATAATATTTTTTAATTCTTTAATTTATCCATTCATAGCAGAGAATCTTCCGAAATCAAGGTTCTTAACAACCTATTCTTTAAGGATATAGGTTAGAAATTAATATTGGTAAATATAAACTAAATAAAAATGGTAAGTAAAAATAATTTTAAATGTCGATTGTAAATTTATTGTTGGTTTGTGCAAAATAATTGTTAAAGAAATAAATTTTTAGTTAATAACTTGACAAATAAAGTTAATAAAAAAGAATTATATTATTGCATTTACAATTTGATAAATAAACGACATATGAAAAAGATAATGGCATATATAAAAGATTAAAATATCAATGAAAGATCAAAATGCAATAATTATTTCAATTACAATTGATTAAATATTGGTCCGAAATTAATAGGAATATTAGATAGCCTACCATGTACTCAAATGTGCTAGTATAGTATCCCTATATATAAATAGTCACCAACCGCTATGTTATCTATAATAAGCAAAATATAACTTTTTTCAAAAGTCCGATTTAATTAAGTGCTAATAAAAATTAAATTAATAAAGTAAAAATTTGTTTGTTAGAAAATTATGATAACAATATCAAAACATGGAAAAGAAAATACATTAATTGAAAAATAAATAAATTAAAATTAGAAGCATTAATTAATTTTCGTTTAAATTGAAGGTGGGGTCAGGTTTAATATGAAATCGCCACGTAAGCCTATAGTTAAGGAAAGTTTGCCACGTGGCTTGAGAAGCAACTGTTTTAGTATTATATTAGATATATATAAATAGTCACCAACTGCTATGTTATCTATAATAAGCAAAATATAACTTTTTTCAAAAGTCCGATTTAATTAAGTGCTAATAAAAATTAAATTAATAAAGTAAAAATTTGTTTGTTAGAAAATTATGATAACAATATCAAAACATGGAAAAGAAAATACATTAATTGAAAAATAAATAAATTAAAATTAGAAGCATTAATTAATTTTCGTTTAAATTGAAGGTGGGGTCAGGTTTAATATGAAATCGCCACGTAAGCCTATAGTTAAGGAAAGTTTGCCACGTGGCTTGAGAAGCAACTGTTTTAGTATTATATTAGATAAATAAACGACATATGAAAAAAGATAACGGCATATATAAAAGATTAAAATATCAATGAAAGATCAAAATGCAATAATTATTTCAATTACAATTGATTAAATATTGGTCCGAAATTAATAGGAATATTAGATAGCCTACCATGTACTCAAATGTGCTAGTATAGTATCCCTATATATAAATAGTCACCAACTGCTATGTTATCTATAATAAGCAAAATATAACTTTTTTCAAAAGTCCGACTTAATTAAGTGCTAATAAAAATTAAATTAATAAAATGAAAATTTGTTTGTTAGAAAATTATGGTAACAATATCAAAACATGGAAAAGAAAATACATTAATTGAAAAATAAATAAATTAAAATTAGAAGCATTAATTAATTTTCGTTTAAATTGAAGGTGGGGTCAGATTTAATATGAAATCGCCACGTAAGCCTATAGTTAAGGAAAGTTTGCCACGTGGCTTGAGAAGCAGCTGTTTTAGTATGTAAACAGTTGGGATAATTTTGCAAACGCCTAAAACTCCTCAGTCAAGGCAACTACTCTTGTCATTTCAACCTAGCAAATGAGGATAATAGAAAACGGTTGGGATGACTGACAATATTCAGTGTCGAGTGTATTATTTATAAGATAGTAGGGCAAAAGTAATAGATGGTTGAAAAAGCAATTAAAGTAGTATATATAGAAAACGGTATGAATTAATCCCATTATTTTTTTTAAACTAATAAAATTATAATTTAAGCTAAGGTGATTGGTTAAAAAGCCTAGGATTAAGGGGATGACGCTACGTCATCGGTAAATTTTTTGTTTTAATAGTTAGTAATAGATTATTATTATTATTATTATTATTATTATTATTATTATTATTATTATTATTATTATTATTATTATTATTATTATTTTGACATTTAATTTTGAATTAAACTTATTAGTTAAAAAAAGTTTTGAATTAATCCCACTGGTTAAAATATAGTATGAAATGATAATATGTAAATAATAGTCGATAATTTAGTTACCATAATTAGTGGATATCATATATAAGAAAAAATAAAAACGAATTGCCTAAAATAACTTCGCGTGAGGAGATGACATGTGGCGAAAGTGCTTCTGTTTTAATATATTACAAGTACAATACCCGTGCGTTACGCACGGGATTTATAAAATATATTATGTTGTTGTAATAACACATAATTACTAACGACAAAACAACTTAAATTTTGATTGTACTACGTGACATCCATCCAACTCAAGAAATACCAATCATCATAAGAATAAATCAAATCCAAACATCCAACTGATAAATATACTAAACTGGTTTCACTCACTCGATCCACATCTTCGATCAATAATTAAAAGTGTGATGTATAAATCACGAAACTTCATTAATCCATCACCTTAAAAAATTCAAGGCATCGGTGCACAATTTTGATTCTGGATGTATCTTATTTTTTTTAAAAACTGTCAAATAAATGTATTACATATTAAGAAACCCTTGCAAGAGATCAATGGTTCAAATCTCATTCTTTACACATTATGTGTAATTAGTGGGTGCTGAAGCCTTCATTGGCTTATGTAAGCATGTCTGATGGTTGTTGGACAAAAAATATATAGAGTTTTTATTTTTCAAATTTAGGGAAATGATCTCCATTTTTTCTCCACTTTATATGTTTTGGAGAATGTAATGGGGAAGCTGTCAGGGCAAAAACAATCTCAATATTCTCCAAAAACTTAAGATGGAGAATCTGTTTGAATTGCTACCTTTGTTAAGATTATTAGAAAATACTAACGAAAAATGAAGCTTTTATTATGTAATATTTAGATTGTTGATATGACCATTTTTTAAATTTCTTAAAAGAAAAAAGAAAAAAAACATGTGCACATGTGTATTGTTTGCAACGACATTATAAATGTGGATTGTAATGGGAATCCGTTGGACCAAAAATAATCCCAATATTCTCCAAAAAGTTAAGATGAAGAATCTGTTGGGATTGCTACTTTTGTTAAGATTATTAGAAAATACTAACAAAAAATGAAGCTTAAATTATGTATATAATTTGTAGATTGTTGATATGACCATTTTTTAAATTTCTTAAAAGAAAAAAGAAAAAAAAACATGTGCACATGTATATTGTTTGCAACGACATTATAAATGTGGATTGCAATGCGGAAGCAGTTGGACCAAAAACAATCCCAATATTCTCTAAAAACTTAAGATGTAGAATCTGTTGGGATTGCTACATTTGTTAGGATTATTAGAAAATACTAACAAAAAATAAAGCTTTTATTATATAATTTGTAGATTGTTGATATGACTATTTTTAAATTTTCTTAAAAGAAAAAAAGAAAAAAAACATGTGCACATGTATATTGTTTGCAACAACATTATAAATGTGGATTGTAATGTGGAAGTTGTTTGACCAAAAACAATCCCAATATTCTCCAAAAACTTAAGATGAAGAATCTGTTGAGATTGCTACCTTTGTTAGGATTATTAGAAAATACTAACAAAAAATGAAACTTTTGTTATATAATTTGTAGATTGTTGATATGACCATTTTTTAAATTTATTAGAAGAAAAAAGAAAAAAAAACATGTGCACATGTATATTGTTTGTAATATAACTTTTAAAATATATATGGTTTATTTATTTATTTTTCAACGGCATCAATTAAGAACATTAATTTAAAAATAATTTTTCAAATTTAATTATTTTAGATAAAATAATATTTTTTAACTCTTTAATTTATCCATTTATGGCAGAGAATCTTCCGAAATCAAGGTTCTTAACAACCTATTCTTTAAGGATATGGGTTAGAAATTAAGATTGTTAAAATATAAACTAAATAAAAATGGTAAGTAAAAACAATTATAAATGTCGATTGTAAATTTATTACGTAGTTCTACGTAATAAAAAAAATACATTTAGTTAATAACTTGATGATTTCCAAACCTATAAAGATATTTTTATAGCAAATTAATTATACCATAAATTAATAGTAACTTTTTTTTTAAAAGAATTATATTATTGCATTTACAATTTGATAAATAAACTACATATGGAAAAGATAATGGCGTAAAAGATTAAAATATCAATGAAAGATCAAAATGCAATAATTATTTCAATTACAAATGATTAAATATTGGTACGAAATTAATAGGAAAATTAGATTGCCTACCATATACTCAAATGTGCTACTGTGCTAGTATATCCTTATATATAAATGGTCATCAACTATACACTATTGTTATGTTATCTATAATAACCAAAATATAATTTTTTTCAAAAGTCCAATTTAATTAAGTGCTAATAAAAATAAAAAGATTGATTTTGAAAAACATCAAAAACAACCTCTTTCCACCAGTGGGGTCACATATAATGATATAAACAATCTTATATATGTAACGGCCCGGGATTATGATTCCCGAGTTACGTTTCGAGGGATAAAACCCCTCGTTAGGATCTTGCGCCCCGAGTACAGGTTGAAGGTTTGAGATTCTATCCTAACATTTTAAAGTGGGATTTCATACCCAAAATTCGAAGGGATCGTTGGAATCCCCGGGGAAGTCCCTTGTACCTGTCATAAGTCTAAGCGTGGAAAACCAAAGGTCACACAAATAGCGGAAGTAAAGCATAATACAAAGGGGTGCCACGGCAGAGCCGGGTCAAAATATGATCAACCATTCAAATTTGAGCCGTAATTAACTTGGTGAAGTTGGAATCTTAACTCTCTCTTTCCGCCATGTTAGACCCAGCGGTCATGGACTCAAATCAGCATCAATAGTAGTAGGCTTAACGGATACCTAAAAAAAATTGATTGGGGCGGGATCAGATCGATGCCCACTTTAGCTCTGCATCCCAACCCTAAGCACACATATACGCTATACCTAATAAAGATGCTTCTAGATGCATGGCGGGATATTAACACACTAACATGCTCCTAAGATCAAGTGCATAATAATAATAAGGCCTTAGCACAGAATACCAAGTGGTATATCCCTCTCCTACCTCCACCCCCTTCCGATAGGGCGGAGACTGGCCAGCTCGTGAATGCATTCCATCATAATCGGGCGGCACGCATGCCTAACCCGCTCCACAATAAAGCCCGTAGGCATCTCATAATATAAGGAAGTTCATGACTCGATTGACTCAGGACGGGACCCGATGAGACTAGGTCGTCCTATAACCCTAGCAATGACTCTAGTTACTTCACAGATAACGACCGTTCTGTTTACATACACATAAAGAAATAGAATGCTCAACGGTCGATGCAACCTAGCATGGTACTACATGGCATGCTGATCATGAATGCAAGCACCTAGTATATCATGCACCTAAAGCAGGGAATAACTCTATTTCAATCTGAGTAAGCTCCGAAGAGACTTACCTGGCTATGCAGAATAGCATAATAGGAAGGCTGGCACACATCAATCATAGCACAAGGTATCACCTAGATACATATCAGAACACATATATAAGTCTACGTCTAATCATTCAAGCACTCAAAGCATACATTATTCAACGAGAATAATAATCATATCACAATCGTCATTTCTTCAAGTTCAACCATTCATCACATTGTCATGTATCCTCAATATCATATCGTTCTCGTCATTCCATTAAGCCACATTCATATATTCATAACCATATATTTGCATATCATATAGCTCAAGTGCATCATATTCACCATATCTCAATGCATAAATTAACGATACATAATCGTAACATTTTATCATGCTATTAGTCAACACAAGTCATGATATTAGACAATCATTCACATCAATCATGCTAGTTAGTCACCGATCACATAATTTCTGAGTTAGTCCCGAAACCGCTTTAAAATCCGAATCAATTAGTTAAAAATTTCGATCCTTGAAAACGCTCTTCAAATTCCTTCTTCAATTTAATTCTGATAATATACTTTAAATCCCCATACTTTCAAGGTCATTACTTATTTATTTTCAAATACTCTTAAGATATGTTATTTTATCAAAATAATCCAACCATTTTAGTTAATAACATCAGCATTCTCAAAATTATCAAATCCGATCCCTTTAGTTTGTTAAATATCAAAACCGACCCTCCTATTTTGGAAAACCCCAAAACCGAACCTATTGTTTTCCTGCTGTCCTCAAAAACCGAAATCATTTGGGAGAATAGGCCCCAAAGTTCTGGAATTTTTGGGGCTGGATGTGGTGCGAATTCTATGCTTAGACGATGTTGATTCTCTGACGTATTGTCGTAGACAATAGTGGGCTGCTAGTACTAACATAGTTATCCCCTAAATTTGATGAAATGCTAGTGTACGAAAGTACTTGTTTGCCTCTAATGCGATGACGCTTGGTTGTTAGCATGAGTATGATGTGCTATCTGATTGATATGACGTGATTATCTTATTGATATGATGTGAGGTGATGTGATGAACCCTACTATGAATGATACTATGCCAGATATGTTATATTATGTGACTATCCTTGACATGGGTATGATATGATTTCTATACTGAACGATTGCTATGGTATACAATGCCTTGAATTGGAATTGCTAGGATGCTACAACCGAATTGATGAACTTTGATTCTGACGTGGAACCTAGGAAGAAAATTGGGATTAGCCTTAGAGGTGGATGACTCCACCTCATGAGATTTGAAGCTTGCTTGACTAACATCGGGTTAAGGGGTTTTGAACGATGTCAAAATGAACTAACTTGGATTTTGGGAAATTTAACGCGATTGAGAATTTCAATGATTTTGAAACCAAACCTTTTCGAACTAAGATCCCCCTTGAAACTTTCAAACCAAGCTTGCATTATGATTCCCCACGAAGTGGATACAAGCATTTTATAGGGGCCCTTATAGACTGCTTGCTAAGACCTAGTGGAGACGCTGTAATGCTTTCGAGTTATGATATAACCGAGAGGTCGGGGTAAGGATGTGGTAAGGGCCCATATCGCACTCTCGCTACGACCTATCAAGAATATTATGACCATGACGACGATGTTGTGAGGATCTCATAGGGGCACTTATGAGGCACTTACGGGATCAATGGAATGGTCCTTGGACTCACCTATTTCCAACTTCATCCCCTTATGACCATGACGACGATGTTGTGAGGATCTCATAGGGGCACTTATGAGGCACTTACGGGATCAATGGAATGGTCCTTGGACTCACCTATTTCCAACTTCATCCCCTACCTTGTTTAGTTTTAGTCTCGGGGACGAGACTTGTTTTTAGGAGGTGGCTTTCTTGCTGCTGTTACTGAAATCTGAAGGGGAAGGAGTTGTCTGCACTCTGCAGGAGTTGGCGTGGGAAATCAACAGGTCAAGGAGCTGTTTGGCTTCTTTCCAAAAATGGAGGAGCAATGGTGCTTGAGGAAGGGAAAGTAAGGTGAGTGTTTTCATCAATTTAGGGGTAACTAGCTAGCTTCTGAATTGCAGTTTGAAGAGGACAAGAATAGGGGAAACAACGTTGTTGGTCAAAGAAACGACCCAAAAGAAATGCCCAAAACCTAATTCAAAATACCCGGAAGTTAAACCCTGAAACCCGCTCTTTCGACCGTATCCCGACTCGTTCCAAATAAATTTTCGAAAATCCAAGGAAGATGTTGCCAGGCCAGGCTAGTTTTTTTTTTTTTTTTTTTAATTTGTTTTATTTTGGGTCGAAATTTGCTTTAAAAATTTTCAAGTTCGATTTATTAAATTTAGAGCGAGTTTTGTTTGGAATATCCAAATTAAATTCGATTTAATTTCATTTTTCTGAAATTTAAGATTTTTAAAATCCGAGCCTTTACAATATAGAATGAATATCAAAAATAATAATTTCCTTAAAAAAGAAATTATTATTTTTTTCTGTCGAAATGTGTATTTGAATTAAGAAATTTAACTTGTATTGTTTTTAAAATGAGATAACTTTTTTTTTTGAAAACTTAAAGTGAGATAACTACTAATGAAGAAATTAGTTAAACATGATAATTAATAATAAAGATTTAGTTAAAATTCACGAAACTTTACTAATGGAGCTTCTTTTTCGGCAAAATATTTGCTAATCAGATTGCATAATTATTTCAGATAGAATTTAGTTAATTAAAATTATACGGAGGGTTAAACCAACTAAATTTACAATTTGAGAAATTTATTTATTTGATTATTAATTGTTAAAGAGGGACCCACAAATAATTATAAATGAATAAAAGTTTTAAGTCAATGGGGATGTGGCATTAGCGTATGGACATCATGTGTCGTTTTTAATGTGAGGACGCCATGTGCCATCATTCGCAACTGTTTTAGTATTATATTAGATATTAGATATAGATTAGATATAAATGAAAGAAATTAGGAAGGAAGTCAGCTCTGCTCCGTGTAACTTCTTTCTAAAGCGTCCTTTGGACGAGAACCTCCTAATTTTGAATCCACCTCCAAACTACCGTCGACAGAGTTACTGTAGGTAAGATGAACAATCATATCTACCATATCATTAAACTCCTTGAAAATATAGTGAATAACAATGTTAGAGAAACAAAGAAAATCTATTTTTTTTCCCTTTCTTTTCTTCCACATTATTTTTTAGCTCCAATTAAGGCTTTCTTAGAGAGCTATATCCTATTTCCCCTCTCCATCTCAACGAGACTATTTCCCCTCTCCACTCATGTGTAGTCCTATAATGTCTATATGAATGCATGCTATCAGGGATAAAGAATGAGATTTTTCACTTGAGCACTGACCCCTTTTTAAGGGTTTGGATCTCATGAATTTAGCCTTCAAATTGATAGGTAAAGTTGGATTTTACACTCATAAAAAAAAATTAAAAGAAAAATTAAAAAAAAAAAAACGAGCAGGACAAATCTAACTGTCAGTTTATTTTGTCAGCTTATTTTAATCTGCGGATGTTGTGGGAGCACTGCCAAAATGAAGAATTTTGACAAGTCCACACTGACATTCCTCTGTCAGTCTGTCCCATTCTACGCAATTTGTTCAGATTTGCATTAAATGTGTTTTCATCCTTATCCTTAGATTTTAAAATCTCATTTCAAGTGGCTTCATCACATAATTCCAAGACAATAATCACACAATTATTATCTTTGAAAGTTCTTTCAACTCTGCCTTTGAAATTCAATGAAGCACAGCTCACACCCTTTGAATCATTATTACCGAACTCCGTTAGTAATCGTGATCGGAGTGGTGTACACAGACGCACATATTTAACAAGCCAAATGAGGTTCTATCATGAAACTAATTTGACATGAAAACTCTTTCTATCTCATTCACGTCTCTCAATAATCAATTGAGCAATAGGAACATTTGAGACTCTCCATCGCATATAAGAATGCACTCCATTAGAAGATCTAACCACACCAACACACCAATGGCTTCATCATCACACCATTATCATCTCTGTTTCTTCTTGTCATTGCTTCCTATGCTCATTGCTTCTCAAAAGCATGAAAACATAACCCTGGGCTCATCTCTAACAGCAGGTCACCAATCATCATGGGTATCTCCATCCGGAGATTTCGCCTTCGGCTTCCAACTAATCGGACCCGAAAGCTACCTGCTAGCCATATGGTTCAACAAAATCCATGAAAAAACCATAACCTGGTCAGCCAACCGAGACGCATTGGCTAAACCAGGCTCAAAGCTCCAGCTAACTGAAGCCGGCAGGCTCATTCTCACCGACACGAATGGCTTGGAGATTTGGCGTGCGCCAGCCAGTGGAGTCGCCTATGCAGCCATGCTCGACACCGGCAACCTTGCGCTTGTAGGCACCAATGCAAACATAGTCTGGCAAAGCTTCGATTCTCCAACGGATACCATCTTGCCCGCGCAGATAATCAGCGAAGACAATTCGCTTACATCTCGGGCTTCAGACACGGATTACTCAACCGGAAGGTTCCAGCTGCAGATGCAGACCGATGGAAACCTTGTGTTCTACATGATCTACTCGCCGAGGGATACGGATCACTACTTGCCTGCATATGACGCAACTAGCACTTTCGGCGATGATTACCAGATGGTGTTCAATCAATCTGGCAACATATACGTGACAGCGCAAGACGGATCAGTACAAGCTGTGTTCTTAGAGGATCAAACTGATCCTGCACTCTACTACCAGAGAGCAATCTTGGAATTCGATGGTGTTTTCAGGAAGTATGTGTATCCAAGATCAAGCTCGACGAGCTTGACGAAGAAATGGACTGTGAGGGAGGTTAGGCCTGAAGACATCTGCACCAAAGTGCACGTCACCTCAGGAACCGGAGTGTGCGGTTTCAATGGCATCTGCCGGATAGGAGATGATGAGATTCAGAGACCCCAATGTGAGTGTCCACCGGGTTATTTCTTCTTGGATGGGAAGGATCATATGAAAGGGTGCAAGGCGAGTTTTACCAGACAAAGCTGCTTGGAGGATCCGAAAGGAGTTAAGGATCAGTTTAGGCTTGAAGAGATGGATAATACAGATTTTCCGGATTCACATTATGAGATCTTAACTCAAGTATCGGAGGTTCATTGTTATGAATCTTGCTTGTCTGATTGCTACTGTGCAGCTGCAGTCTTCGGCGATGTCACCTGCTGGAAAATGAGGTTTCCGCTTTCTAATGGCCGGGTTGATAAGTCTACTGCAACAACCGCGTTCATCAAGGTAAGAGTTGGGAACTCGACTAGTGCTTGTGCGTTGCACAACTGATCCAAGGAGCTAATTAATCAATCTGTGTGTTTATGTGTGATGCATTGATGCATTTAAATGTATCTGTTTCGGTCTTAAAATTTAGCTTGCTTATGTAAGCTTGATCACTTCCTTCAAATAAACTGTGAATTACACTGTAAGACTGTCTGATTCCATACTACTTAAAAAATGCACACTTGAACAAAAATTGCTAAAAGAGTAGGAATTTACACAATTAAGCCTACTGAATTTGTTGTAATGTGCAAGCTAGTTGCTCTCAATTGCAAAGTCCATTCAATCTAAATTGTAGCACAATTCATGAAGTTAATATCAGAGGCCAGATCAGAAGGTAGAGGCTCCTCGATTGGGCCTTGGATCATTTGTGCCACTTTCTTCATTGAGGGTCTTAGAGAGGGATCCTCTTGGATGCACCAGAGTGCAAACAGTACAAACTTCTTGACGCCCTCTATATCGTCCATGGCTTCATTGTCACCCTCCACCAGCTTATCAGCTCTCCCTTCTTTATAGCAATCATAAGCCCAATCAGCCAATACTTTTCGGCTCTCATCTTCCATATTCGCCTCAAAACATCTCCTGCAACATATGAGCTCTAGCAGCAAAATGCCGTAGCTGTAAACATCCGCCTTGGTAGTAATAGGCATGCTCCTGAACCATTCAGGTGCGACATACCCTTTGGTTCCTCTTATGCCAGTCATTGTATGAGTCTGGTCTATCTTCAAAAGCTTTGCCAAACCGAAATCTGAAATTCTTGTCGTGAAGGAGTCGTCTAGGAGAATATTTTGGGGCTTGATATCACAATGTATGATCTGGATGCTGCACTCTTCATGCAAGTAATTAAGACCTCTCGCCGTCTCCAAGGCAAACTTCATTCTTCTTGACCAATTCGGCCTCTGACGTTGGAACAAAAGGCCTGATAAAGCTCCATTAGGCATGTACTCGTAAACTAAAAGCCGGTGTTGCTGCTCGTTACAGAACCCTATGAGCTGCACTAAATTCCGGTGTCCTGTTCTTGCAATAGCTCTTACTTCGCTTTCAAACTCGCTCTGATTCTCTTTCACTAGCTCATTCAGCTTTTTAACTGCAATAACATTACCCTCTTCGGAATCAAGCACTCCCTTGTAGACAGTAGCAAAAGCACCTCGGCCCACCACTTCCTTGAATCCATTTGTAGCTTCTTCCAACTCCTTGTAACTGAAGTTCCTCTTGTTCGTCCCTGGAATATCTTGGCTCTCCCTTGGTTCTGTTTTTCTTCGTTTATAAGCGCAAAAACTCGCTGTACACACTGCTAAAGAGAGGAGAAGTATGTTAAGGAAAACTGAACTCCCTAGGAAAACTGATTCAATGATAATCAAGGTGCTGTGATCCTTGTTATGATGGCCACCAATTGGCAGTTCAGCTGGTAGTTGCTTCCCTGATGAGTTGCCAACTGCTACTTTTATCAAAGCTTTGCCTCCAAAAGTAGGATCAACCACCCCATTCAAGAGTGGGGATGCCTTCTTCCAGCAAGTGTCACCCGCGAAAACTGCAGCTGCACAAGAGCAGTCAGACAAGCAAAAGTTCCTACACGAAGTCTTAGACACTCCCGTAAAAGATTTGATATCTGATCCAGGAAAATCGGCATAAGCCAGCTCTTTGAGTTGAAATTGACTACTTTCACGCGTTCCTTCCTGGCAACTTTCTAACACAGACTCCGTCTTGCACCCATTCATCTCATCTGTAGGATCCGAGAAAGAATAGCCTGGTGGACAGCTACACCTTGGTCTTTGATCATCTCCTATTTGGCAGTAGCTGTTAAAGCCACACGCCCCTCCGTCTGTGCTGGTGCTGCCTTGTATCTGCTTGCAGATATCTTGAGGCACAAATGATTGCATTGACCAAGCCATTGGCAGATTTGTGGCATTTGATCTTGGATAAGTATATCTCCTAAAGACACCATCGAATTCTAGGATTGCCCTTTGGTACAGATCATCTGTAGTACCTGAATCAGGCAAAACTGCAATTTTTGTTCCATTTTTCACTCTAAAATATATCAAACCGGATTGATTGAAGACAAGCTGGTTTCCACTGCCTGCAGCTGAAGTATCCTCGTACACCGAGTAATACTTCAAATCCTGTAGGCCATCTATTTTATGCAACACAAGACTCCCATCTTGTTGCACACTAAGCTTAAACCTTCCACTAGAGTAATTACTTTCTGAATAATGAGCCATCAGTGAAGTACCTGGATTCAGTGTCTGTGTTGGCAAGATTGTATCAGTTGGGTGATCAAAACTCTGCCAAAGGACGACAAGATTCTTGCCAGTTACAACAAAATTGCCCGTGTTGAGCATGGCTGCGTAGGCTGCTCCACCACCTATTGGACTCCAGATCTCCGTACCACTTGAATCACTCAGGACAAGCCTCCCATCTAGTGTTAGCTGCAACTTTGAACCGCGTTGAGCTACACTTTCAACTGACCATGTAAAAGTTTTCTCAGGTATGTTGTTGAACCATTTGCTGTTTAGCTTTGAATAAGCTTCCTAGTGTAGTATTTCTTTTGTTGCTACATCTTATGACTCTTATACACTCATAAATTCAAATAGGATACAAAATATAAAAGTAAACGTCTTCATTGACTTGGAAAAGGAGGAGTACAGACTTGTTTATATTGGCCATTGTATATTAATTAGACTTTTGACTATCTATACCAGTCCAGTATATAATGGTGGACAATTTTACATCCCATAAGTGGATACTAAGCTCCTAAATCTGCCAAAAATCTCTCCTTTCGGTTTACTGTAGAAACAATTCATAAGAGGCAAAATTGACAAAAGAAAAAGTTTAGATTCAGTAGACTAAATCAGAAAGTAAATTAGTATAAAGTTGGAATATGAACAAACCTACATATTTTGTAAGACTTTTTCAATCTATGCATTGTTGATAGGAATGTTGGACTTTTTCAAAACGGATCATTGCAGTATGAGTTTGCCGTAGAAGATGGACTGATTCAACACCACTAGTTATTTCAAATAAACTTAACTTTTGCTCTGGGGCACACCCTAGATTTTTATTTTTTTTTATCATCAAATTTCTTCTGAACTTAAAGTAACATTTTGGCAAGGTTATGACATAGCAAAGATTCAACACCTAAAAAATTACAAGATTCACAAATGAAACATTTATTTGGCTGAAGCGAGCATGATTACAGAAGAAAGTTAAGGCTTTCCAAATCAGAAACTGAGTTGAGAAGCTTCAGATGGAACAAATGCACTTAAATGCATTCAAAAATGAAGCAAAACATTAAAGAGGGACACATACAAGGATCTTGCTCAGCCGAGACCCATAAAGAAATATGAACAACAAACACACGAGCTAATTAACAGACACAATGTAGATATCCATGCATACCAAGATGCAATGAGCTACTACAATGTAGATGTCAATATTGCTAAAATGATCAGATGAAGAGGCAGGAGCACCTTGATTTACTCCAGAGGGTCAGATGTATGCCGTTCTTCATTGAGGATCTGAAATGAATCACAACAGAAAAAATTCAATCAGTATTGCTAATATGATCATGACAACATAAAAAAATAAAATTACTCCATCTGATAACTAAGAAAACTGGACCTTCCACCAAATAAAATAAAAAAAGAACAATGGACTTAGATTGGACAAACAAAATAAGTATGTCTTGTTTGAGCGACCAGAACTAAAAACAAACTTCAAAGAATGGAAATCACAACCTTGTGTATTTCAGAAGACTCCAGTACTGGATGGTTGCAAATTACTATAACCCATGCTCATAGGACTGATGCATAATGCAAGATCTTGAGGTAGAGTCTCCTCAAGTGTTTCTTTGATCATTTGAACCACCTTATTCATCGAGGGCCTAAGAGATGGATCATCTTGGATGCACCATAGTGCAATCATTACAAATTTCTTGATGCTCGCTATTTCAGCAAGTGCTTCATCATCATCCTCCACCAGGTTATCTACTCTCCCTTCCTGGTAGCAGTCATAAGCCCAATCAGCCAGTACCATTTGATTCTCATCCTCCATTTCCGCCTCAAAACATCTCCTACAACAAATGAGCTCTAGCAGCAATATTCCATAGCTGTAAACATCCACTTTTGAAGTAATGGGTACATTCTTGAACCATTCAGGCGCCACATACCCTTTGGTTCCCCTGATAACTGTTCTTGTGTAAGCCTGATCCTTCCTCAGAAGCTTTGCTATTCCAAAATCTGAGATTCTGGCTGTGAAGGAGTCGTCTAGGAGAATATTTTGGAGCTTGATATCGCAATGAATGATCTGGATGCTGCACTCTTCGTGCAAGTAATTGAGTCCTCTTGCTGTTTCCAAAGCAAACTTCATTCTTCTCGACAGATTCGGCCTCTGGACTTGGAGAAGGATGTCAGCTAAAGACCCATTTGGCATGTATTCATAAACTAAAAGCCGGTGTTGCCCCTCATTGCAGAACCCTATGAGCTGGACTAAATTCCTGTGACCAGTCCTTGCTATGGCTTTGACCTCACTTTCGAATTCTCTTTGGGTCTCTTTCACCGACTCATTCAGCTTTTTAACTGCAATAACATTACTCTCTTCTGAATCAAGGAATCCCTTGTAGACGGTAGCAAAAGCACCTTGACCCACTACAACCTTGAATCCATCTGTTGCTTCTTCTAGTTCCTTGTAACTGAAGCTCCTCATGTTTGTTCCTACAATATCACGGTCATCCCAGTTTTTTGCATTTCTTTTATATGTGCAGTAACTTGCAGTAAACAGCGCTAAAGTGAGGAGGAGGATATTGATGAAAACTGAGCTTCCAAGGAAAGCGGATTCAATGAGGATTACAGCTCTGTGGTTTGTCTCCCTTTGTTGTATTGTTGTCCTATGTTGATCATAGCCATCACTTGTCGAGTTCCCAATTCTAACCTTGATGAAAGCTTTTGATGAAATGCTAACCCCAGACTGATTGATCCACACATTAGAAAGTGGATACTTCATTTTCCAGCATCTACCACTTCCGAAGACTACAGCTGCACAGTAACAATCGGACAAGCAAGAGTTGTGACAGGGAACCTCTGATGTTACAGTTAAAGTTTCGTAAGGGGAATCCGGCAAATTTGCACTGAGCATCTCTTCAAGCTGAAACTGATTATTATTTTCTTGTGTATCCTCCAAGCAGCTTTGTTGGGTGAAATTTGTCTTGCATCCTTTCATTTGATCCATTTGATCCAACAATACATACCCTGGCAAGCACTCACATGTGGGTCTCTGCATCTGATCATCTTCTATTTGGCAGATGCTATTGAGTCCACATACCCCAGGATTTCCCTCGGCGACTCTGCTGCAGATAGCTTGAGGTCTAAGGCCATCCACGGTCCAGTTCATCAGCAAAGTTGTTGAACTGGATCTTGGATAGACATACTTCCTTAAAACACCATCAAATTCTAAGATTGCTCTTTGGTAGTAGAGGGAATGATTGATCTGCTCTTGTAAGACAACAGCTTGTGTTGATCCGTCTTTTGTTGTTACGTAGATGGAGCCAGATTGATTGAACACCATCTGGAAATCAATGCCAGAAGTCGCGGTTGCGTCATATGCAGGTAAATATTGATCCATATAACTTGGGGAGAACATCATGTAGAAAACAAGATTACCATCACTTTGCATTCGGAGCTGGAACCTTCCACTTGAGTAATTTGTGTCTAAAACCCGAGCTCTAAGTGCATTTTCACTCCTCACTATCTGTGTGGGCAAGATGGTATCGGTTGGCCAATCAAAGCTTTGCCAAATCACATCGGATTTCCCATCTGCAAGCACAAAGTTGCCGGTGTCTAGCATGGCTGCATAGGAAGCTCCTCTCACAGGCGGTGTCCACATCTCCACACCACTTGGATCGTTGAGAACAAGCCTCCCCTCTTCATTTAGCTGCAGCTTAGAACCGCGTTGAGTTAACTGGCCATTGTTTGCTGACCAGGTCACAGTTTTCTCGGGTATGTTGTTGAACCATATGGCTAGTAGGAAGCCCCCAGTCCCAGCAAGCTGCTGGAACCCGAAAGCAAAATCGCCTGATGGAGACACACATGATGATGATTCAGTGCCAGCAATCAGGGATGAACCCAAGGTTATGTTTTTGTTGTTTTGGGCAGAGATGAGCAATGGAAGTAAAGCTAAGAAGCAAAAACAAGAAGGTAAAGTGAAAGACATTGGTTCACTTGCTGGAACAATTTGCTGTTTAGCTTTGAATAAAGCCTCCTTATGTTGTGCTTCTTTTATTGTTACGTCTTATATACTCATAAATTCAGATAGGATAACAAAAATAAAAATCAAAGTCTTCAATCTTCATTGGCTTGGAAAAGGAGAATTTTCACTCCTCTCTAGCTAATTTGAATACTCAAGTTTAAAACTCCTAAACCCGCTAAGTCTTCAATCTCTCTTTTGACAAATTCAGAAACAAATTTGACAAAAGAATATTTTTTAGATTCAGTAGACTAATTCAGAAATAAATTAGTATAAATGAGAAACTTACTGTAACGTTAGAATATGGACATTTCATAGATTGTGAGACTTTTTCAATCTATGCAGTGCTCATATGACTGTCTGACTTTTTGAAATGGGACTATTGCAGCAATCTCATTATGAGGAATTGAAATATGAGTTTTTCCAAGGCTTATTTCAAATCTGGGGCATCCCCTAGATTTTTCTTATGCTCAAATTTCTTCTAAACTTACATAACACTGTGACTTTGGCAAGGCGATGACAAAGCAATACTGAACTTAGCGACACCTGAAAAAAAATACAAGATTCATAAATCAAACATTTATTTGGCTGAAGCGAGCACATGCATAGATCTTCCTCAGCTGAGACCCATATAAACAAACGTGAACAACAAACACATGAGCTTATTAACAGACACAAAATAAATTTCCATGCATACCGAGATCAATGAGCTCATGGAGTTGGTACAAGAGACCAGATGAAGAGGCAGAAGCACCTTGGTTACTCCAGTGTATAGGGTTTCTTCATTGAGAATCTGAAATGAATCACAACACACAAAAAAAAAAAACAATCAATCAATCAATATTGCTAAACCGATCATGATAACGTACATAAATAACTAAGAAAACTAGACCTTCCACCAAAAAAAAGGAAATAAGAACACTGGAATTAGATTGCATTATTTGTATTATCTCGATTAAACGTATAATGGTTGAGCAAAAATTAAGAGAGATGCTAGATGCACAAACAAAATAAGTATCTCTTGGTTGAGAGACCAGAAGTAAAAAACAAATATAAAAAAACTGAACTCACAACCTTGTGTGTTCCAGAAGACTTCATTACTGGATGGTTGCGAATTACCATAATCCCTGCTCATGGGACTGATGGCCAATGCATAATTTTGAGGCAGAGTCTCCTCGAGTGCTTCTTTGATCATTTGAACCACCATATTCATCAACGGTCTAAGGGATGGATCTTCTTGGATGCACCACAGTGCAATCGATACAAACTTTTTGATGCTCTCTATTTCAGCTAGTGCTTCATCATCGTCCTCCACCAGCTTATCTACTCTCCCTTCCTGGTAGCAGTCATAACCCAATCAGCCAACACCATTTGATTTTCATCCTCCATTTCTGCCTCAAAACATATCCTACAACAAAGGAGCTCCAGCAGCAAAATTCCGTAGCCGTAAACTTCCACCTTTGCTATGAATAGAACAAAATTACTAAGGCTAAGTTATTCTAATGTCAATTCTAATAACTTAATTTAACTTCTAAAAACTTCTAATACCTTAATTTAATTTGTTATGAATAGAACAAAATTATTCATTCATTGTCACGTCATATGTACATGTTCTTCTACTTCCTAATTTTCTCCCTCCCTTGGAAAAACCTTTTCATATGAATCGTCGTTCATTGGGTAGCCGCTAGCATTATTTTATTGCCTCTTTAGTAAGCTAATAGATGGGATTCATAAATAGTCTGACCATTCTCATCCAAAGCATTCAAGTATAAATTGATCCATGAAATCTCTACTGCTCTTGGATTGATATCAAGGCCATACAGCTGCTCATTATCATATACAATAAGTCAAAGGCCATACACCTGCTCAGATTCATATACAATAAGTCAAAGGTTGGTCTTAGATGCGTTGGATGGTGTATGTATAGCATTCAAAGGGCAATATCAAAGGCTATAGAAAAATGGTACATTGAAATCACAAATAAGAGCAATCGGATATAATCAAACCTTTAAAGGCGACCATTTGTCTGCAATTGCAATGGCTGTCTGCCCATTCCCACAACCAAGCTCAGTGACAGTCTTATCCTTGAAGATAGTTTCAGGACATATCTTCAGGAACGAAAACACTAGTAGGAATCGCCATTATCGTTAACTTTTTCCTCTTTTCATAAACTGGCAATTGCATATGGAGTCTGAATTGCACGAATATTATACAGCATGGAAGATAAGCACTGATATCTCGATAACTATATAGAGGACCAATCCGTTTACATCAAACTATTACCCTCACAATAAGCTGGCAATTTTGTACTAATCTGATATTTACTGATAATGACCACTTTGCTAAGTATAAACGACATACAAATTAAAAGGATCAACTCAGAAGGGGCAATCTATCAAGACGAGAACTATTTTCTGTTGAACTGTTCAAATCTAAACAGCAAATGGGAAATAATAAAGCTGAACAAACTGCTTTCCAAATCAGAAACTGTTCGAGTTATGAATCGTGGAACAAATACACTTACATGCGTCAAAATTCACAACTGAAACAAAACATGAAAGAGGGAAACATACAAAGATGTTCCTCAGCTGAGATCCATAAAGAAACATGAACAATGAACACACGAGCTAACATACACGTACAGTATAGAAGTCAAAGCTATGAAGTGAGCTTCTAAAAACACCATTCACGGAATAAAAAACTGGACCTTGAGTAATCCTAGGGTCTGATGTATGCCTTTGTTCATTAAGGATCTGAAATTAATCAAAACCCAAAAAATTCAATCAATAATGCTAAACCGATCAGGTGATCATGATAACGTAAAAAATTTCTGATATCTAGAAAACTGGACCATTCACCAAAAAATTATGAGGGACGCTGGATGCAAAAGCAAAATAAGTTTGTCTTGGTTGAGAGACGAGAAGGAAAAACAAATACCAAACTATAAAATATCAAAGAACTGAACTCGCTACCTTATTCTTGTGTGTTTCAGAAGATGTCAGTACTGGTGGTAGCGCTGATGACTGACGCAAGATCTTGAGGTAAAGTCTCCATGACTGCTTCTTGGATCATTTGAACCACCTTATTCATCGAAGGCCTAAGAGATGGATCATCTTGGATGCACCATAGTGCAATCAACACAAATTTCTTGATGCTCTCTATTTCAGCAAGTGCTTCATCGTCACCCTCCACCAGCTTATCGACTATCCCTCCCTGGTAGCAATCATAAGCCCAATCAGCCAATACCCTTTGATTCTCATCCTCAATTTCTGCCTCAAAACATCTCCTACAACAAATGAGCTCTAGCAGCAATATTCCGTAGCTGTAAACATCCACCTTGGAAGTAATGGGTACATTTCTGAACCATTCAGGCGCAACATACCCTTTGGTTCCCCTGATACCTGTGATTGTGTGAGCCTGATCCTTCTTCAAAAGCTTCGCTATTCCGAAATCTGAGATTTTGGCCATGAAGGACTCGTCTAGGAGAATATTTTGGAGCTTGATATCACAATGAATGATCTGGATGCTACACTCTTCATGCAAGTAATTGAGACCTCTTGCTGTTTCCAAGGCAAACTTCATTCTTCTCGACAGATTCAGCCTCTGGCCTTGGAGAATTATGTCAGCTAAAGAGCCATTTGGCATGTACTCATAAACTAAAAGCCGGTGTTGCCCCTCATTGCAGAACCCTATGAGCTGTACTAAATTCCGGTGACCGGTCCTTGCTATTGCTTTGACCTCACTTTCGAATTCTCTTTGGTTATCTTTCACCGACTCATTCAGCTTTTTAACTGCAATAACAGTACCCTCTTCTGAATCAAGCGATCCCTTGTAGACGGTAGCAAAAGCCCCTTGACCCACTACTACCTTGAATCCATCTGTTGCTTCTTCTAGTTCCTTGTAACTGAAAATCTTCATGCTTGTTCCTGCAATATCATGGTCATCCCGGACTCTTTCTTTTCTTTTGTATGTGCAGAAAGTTGCTGTAAACACCACTAAAGTGAGGAGGAGGATGTTGATGCCTACTGAACTTCCAAGAAAAATTGATTCAGTGAGGATTACATCTCGATGGGCCGTCTTTGTTTGCTGTATGGTTGTGCTATGTTCATCAGGAACAGTACTTGTCGAGTTTCCGATTCTCACCTTGATGAAAGTTTGGGATGAAAAGCTAGTCTCAGACTGGTTGACCCACACATTAGAAAGTGGATACTTCATTTTGAAGCATCTATCATCTCCGAAGACAACAGCTGCACAGTAACAATCAGACAAGCAAGAGTTTTGACAGGGAACCTGTGAAGTATCATTCCAAATTTCGTAATAAGATGAATCCGGAAAATTTGCACCGAGTATCTCTTCAAGCTGAAACTGATGACTGTTTTCTTGAGGATCCTCCAGGCAGCTTTGTTGGGTGAAATTCGGCTTGCATCCTTTCGTTTGATCTGTTTGATCCAACAATACATACCCTGGCGGGCACTCACATGTGGGTCTCTGCATCTGATCATCTCCTATTTGGCAGATGCTATTGAGGCCACAGACCCCAGGACTTCCTGAGCGGACTCTGCTGCAGATACCTCGAGGTCTAAGGCCATCCACAGTCCAGTTCATTGGCAAACTTGTTGAGCTGGGTCTTGGATACACATACTTCCTAAAAACACCATCAAATTCTAAGATTGCCCTTTGGTAGTAGAGTGAATGGTCGGTTTGCTCTTCCAAGACTACAGCTTGTGTTGATCCGTTTTGTGTTGTTACGTAGATGGAGCCAGATTGATTGAAAACCATCTGGAAATCAGTGCCGAAAACCATGGTTGCATCATATGCAGGCAAGTACTGATTTAAATTATTTGGCGAGAACATCATGTAGAAAACAAGATTACCGTCACTTTGCATTCGGAGCTGGAACCTTCCACTTGAGTAATTTGTTTCTGAAACCCGAGATCTAAGTGAAGCTTCACTGCTCAATATCTGTGCAGGCACGATGGTATCGGTTGGCGAATCAAAGCTTTGCCAAATCACATTGGATTTCCCATCTGCAAGCACAAAGTTGCCAGTGTCTAGCATGGCTGCATAGGCAGCTCCTCTCACTGGCGGTGTCCATATCTCCACTCCACTTGGATCTTTGAGAACAAGCCTCCCATCTACAGTTAGCTGCAGCTTAGAACCGCTTTGAGCTAACCCACCATTGTTTGCTGACCAGGTCACAGTTTTCTCTGGTATGTTGTTGAACCATATGGCTAGTAGGAAGCCATCAGTCCCAACAAGCTGTTGGAACCCGAAAGCAAAATCGCCCAATGGAGACACCCATGATGATGATGATGATGATGATGATTCAGTTCTAGCAATCAGGGATAAACCCAAGGTTATGTTTCCACTCTTCTGAGCAGCAATGGCGAGTGGAAGCAAACATAAGAAACAAAGACGGTGATGTAATGAACAACAAGGCATCGTCTACTTTTAACAAGCGGTTATGTTTTTGTTGTTTTGAGCAGTGATGAGCAATGGAAGTAATGTAAGAAGCAAAAACATGTAGGTAAAGTGAAAGATATTGTTTAGCTTCTGGATCCTAATATATAATTGTAAATTCAGAATCTTCACTGGCTTATTCATTGCCTTGAGTCTTCATTGACTTGTAAAGGAGAAGTAAAGACTTGCTTGTATTGACCACTGAAATTAGAATATGAACACTGCGTTGATTTAACTGGCAGATTGATTAAGTGTTGAAGATTATGGGTCCAGATAATTCAGTCAAAGTAGATGGAAGAAGCCAATAGAGTAGTTAAAATGGGACCATTAAAACACCGTATTAAATTACAGCTAGCAAGTTCAATATGGAGAAATTGAAATATGACTTTTTCCAAGGCTGTAAAAGTTCACCATGGTAGATGGACTAATTCAAACATCGATAAGTTTTTTGAAATACAGTGTACCTAACTTGTCCAATAGATTTTTCTTATGCTGAAATTTCTTCTAAACTTAAATGTAACACTTTGAAAATGCTACAATATACTGGGTGCGGATTCTTTAGGAGGTCAGAAGAGGCTATAGCCTCCAAGGAAGGAGAATTTTGTCTAGATGCACAAACAAAATAAGTATGTCTTGGTTGAGAGATCAAAGTAAAAACAAATATCAACGAACTGAACTCACATCCTTGTGTGTTCCAGAAGACTTCAGTACTGGATGGTTGCGAATTACCATAACCCATGCTCATGGGACTGATTGTCAATGCATAATCTTGAGGCAGAGTCTCCTTGAATGCTTCTTTGATCATTTGAACCACCTTATTCGTCAACGGTCTAAGGGATGGATCTTCTTGGATGCACCATAGTGCAATCGATACAAATTTTTTTATGCTCTCTATTTCTGCTAGTGCTTCTTCATCATCCTCCACCAGCTTATCTACTCTCCCTTCCTCGTAGCAGTCATAAGCCCAATCAGCCAATAGCATTTGATTTTCATCCTCCATTTCTGTGTCAAAACTCAAAACATCTCCTACAACAAATGAGCTCCAGCAGCAAAATTCCGTAGCTGTAAACATCCACCTTTGTTGATACGTTTGGGGATACCCGATCCTTCGCCTGTGGGCTTCAGATCAAGAACCACGCCGTATATTTGCTCCGATCTTGCAATGCTCTTTGATATCTCCTGATTTGGAACAATTCAAACAAGTGATTAAAATTCTGATTTAGCGACAGAATTAAACTTAGACAAATTCAGCAACTAGAACAAAGCTATAGCGACAGAAAAACAAGGAACGAAGAACAGCGAAGGACTGGGTTGCGCGGCGTCGCTGGCACACAGGCTTTGAGCCTCAGGGTGTGCGCGGATCTGGACTCGCGAGGACAGGGACACTTCGCTGGAGCGGAAGTGCCAGCGAGAGAGAGCGCGAGAGCGAGGGAGCGGGGGTGCTGGAGACGTCGACGCCAACGCGCAAGGGTGAGCGCGAGCGAGCGAGAGCGCCTGGGCTGTCCCGCGCTCGCTGGGAGCGGCCTGGTCGCGAGAGACGCCCAACCTGTTCTTCCTCGGTTGCGCAGGTTCCTCGACAAGGGTTTGGGCCTTTGTTGCTCGATGTCGACAAGCTCCAAGGTGAGGGCTGTCGATCTAGGGTTGCCGAATGAACCAAGGTGAGGGTGGTGTTTTGTGATTGCCAAAAGCTCTTAGAACACAAGAGTTTGGGATTGATAATCGAAGAACCCTAATTCCGTTAAGGGTTTCTTCAATTCTAATTCAATCTGATTAAATTCAAAAGACATAACATGAATTTATAGTAAACTAATGAGGAATCTAACCAATCCTTCCTTGCAAGGGAAAGGGGTTTGGATAGATTAATTCTATCTAAGATAAATGAAATACTTAAAGATAAATAAATCCTAAGAAGATAGAAATATAATAACTTGGTGGAAAAGTAATATATCTAGAAGAGATATAATTAATTTCCACCTTATTTATCTAATGTGCATAAAATAACAACTAATTAACTAACATAATTTCGGCCCATGCATGATGTGAACTCGGCCCATGCATGAAGCCCATTCGGCCAAGCTTGATCAAGGTGGGCGTAGCCGAGTCTTCATGAGCTCCAAATGTGGACGCAAGCTCACTTCTTGTGCTGGCGGTGTAACCTTGAGCCAAGTGATCCAGGGTGGCCTGAACCCTTGCTCTAATGTTCCATGGTGACGGACAAGAAAGGCCTTAGTTGCATTTTGAATCTTCTTGGCCCTTGAACGAGTGACAGGGCCATCAAATGGAACCTTCATGTTGTCCTCAATGTCACCAGGAGTCATCGATAATTGAGCGGCATCATTCTCCTCCACTTGACTTCGATTTGTCCTCAAATCATCGTCAGAGTCATCGTCAGGCACGAACAAGGATAGATCGGCGACGTTGAATGTAGAATGGACGCTGTACTTATCGGCAGGGAGATCCAGCTTGTAGGAATTAGGACCCATCTTCTGAACCACTCTGAATGGTCCATCTCCCCTAGGGTCCAGCTTAGATTTCCGTTGTTGCGGAAACCTTTCCTTCCTGAGATGCAGCCAGACCAGATCACCCACGTCGAACTGCACATCCTTGCGATGCTTGTCCTTCGCGGCCTTGTATTGCGCAGTCTTCCTTTCCAGCTGCGCCTTGGTACGCTCATGCAAGCTTTTGATGAAGTCCACTTGCTTAGCTGCATCCACGCTCTCCTTGTCCTTATATGGCCGAGGCATCATGTCCACTGGAGTCAATGGATTTCGGCCATATACTACCTTGAAGGGGGTCATCCGTGTTGCAGAGTGCCTAGACCTGTTATATGCAAACTCTACAAATGGTAGACAGTCTTCCCATCTCCGGAGGTTAGTTCGCAGCATGACTCGAAGGAGAGCCCCAAGAGTTCTATTTGTGACCTCAGTTTGGCCATCAGTTTGTGGGTGACAAGAAGTAGAAAATAGCAGTTTTGTACCCAATTTAGACCATAAAGTTTTCCAAAAAGAGCTTAAGAATTTAGGATCACGATCAGAAACTATAGACAATGGCAATCCATGTAAGCGAACAACTTCTTTGAAGAATAAATGAGCAACATGAATAGCATCATCAGTTTTATGACAAGGTATAAAGTGAGCCATTTTGGAAAATCTGTCTACAATAACAAATATGGAATCATGACCCTTAGAAGTTCTAGGTAATCCTACAATAAAATCCATAGAAACATCTTCCCAGGGTGCATTAGCAATTGGCAAAGGTTGGTATAGACCATTAGCATTAGATTTCGATTTGGCTTTAGCACATGTAACACAACTTTTGACAAATCTCAGCACATAATTAGACATTTTAGGCCAAAAGTAATGTTCCTTAAGGCCAGCCAGTGTTTTTTCGAAACCCCCATGTCCCCTAGATTCATGTATTTCTTGGGTTAACAATCGGCGAATAGAAGAAGATGGGATACAAAGCTTGCCCATCTTGAACAAATACCCATTATCAACAAAAAATGAATCTACTTCACCTTTGGACACACATTGAGCATATATAGTTTTAAAGAAACTATCAGAAGCATATAGTTCCTTTATTAATGCAAAACCCAAAACATGTGCATCCATATGGTTTAAGAGGACATACCTTCGTGATAGCGCGTCAGCTACCACATTATCCTTTCCCTTTTTGTGGTGAACCACATAGGAAAAGGTCTCTATGAACTCCACCCATCGAGCAAGTCGCCTGCTGAGCACTGCTTGTCCTTTGAGATACTTGAGAGCTTCATGATCCGAATGAATCACAAACTCCTTAGGCCAGAGATAGTGTTGCCAAGTCTGTAAGCAGCGAACCAGTGCAAATAGCTCCTTGTCGTAGGTAGAGTAGTTGAGCTCAGCGGTGCCCAACTTTTCACCGAAGTAGGCGATTGGACGCTTGTTTTGCAGAAGGACCCCTCCAATGCCAGTGCCAGAAGCGTCACACTCGAGCTCAAAGGGTTGAGCAAAGTCAGGTAACTGCAGCACTGGGGCGTGTGTCAGGCGATCCTTGAGAGCGTCGAAAGCCTTTTGATGTGAGTCAGACCAGTGAAATGTCACATCCTTCTTTGTCAGCTCATGTAGGGGGGCGGCAATCAAGCTGAAGTCCTTGACAAAACGTCGATAGAAACCAGCAAGGTCCAAGAATGAGCGGACATGGGTGGGTGTAGTCGGCCTAGCCCACTCCTGAATAGCACGAATCTTCTCCTCATCCACCTTTAATCCAGATGCAGACACTACAAAACCAAGAAAAATGGTAGACTCGGATGCAAAAGAACACTTCTTTAAATTGGCATATAATTTCTCTTTTCTAAGACAATCAAAAACCAATTTTAGGTGACTTAAATGATCATGCATATTCTTACTGTAGATTAAGATATCGTCAAAATAGACAACGACAAATTTTCCTAAGTGTCTTCTAAGCACATGGTTCATGAGCCTCATAAATGTAGAAGGTGCATTTGTCAAACCAAAAGGCATTACTAACCATTCATATAAGCCATACTTAGTTTTAAAAGCCGTTTTCCATTCATCACCCTGTTTCATCCTAATTTGATGATATCCACTTCTAAGGTCAATTTTAGAAAAAATAGCAGCACCATGAAGTTCATCAAGCATATCATCTAAACGAGGAATAGGGTGGCGATACTTAACCGTTATTTGGTTGATTGCACGACAATCAACACACATGCGCCAGGAGCCATCCTTCTTTGGAACCAAAATGACAGGCACGGCGCAGGGAGATAGGCTTTCACGAACAAAGCCCTTGTCCATCAACTCCGTGACTTGGCGTTGGAGCTCCTTTGTCTCCTCAGGACTAGCTCTATAAGCGGCGCGATTAGGCAAGGCTGCTCCAGGCACAAAGTCAATCTGATGCTCAATACCTCTAATAGGAGGCAAGCCTTGGGGAAGTTCAGCTGGAAGTACATCCAAGTAATCCTGCAGAAGAGCAGCAATAGGCGCAGGAATATGACTTAATTCAACATTAAGTAATACCTGTTTCATGACCAGAAGAATGTGAGATCGATGAGCATTCCAGGTGATGGTCCCTTTTTGAGGTTGAGAGACCAATGATCGACGTTCCACAGAGCCCTTAAGTGAAGCAGAAGGGGGCTTAGTTGACGTCGGAAGGGGAGGAGCAGGCGGCAATGGGGCTGCAGGCCTGGCGGCGGGCGCAGCTGCAGGAGCCGCGGGCGCGGCAGTGTTGGCCGCGGGTGCGGTGTGGTCAGCCGGATTCCCCTTGAGCTTCTCTACTCGTTCAGCTTCTCTGTCGGCGTTCCTTTGTTGCTGTTTGCGAACCTGGTCCTTCAGTATAATTTGTGGTGATAAGGGTAGGAGAGTAACTCTCCTCCCGTCATAGGTGAAGGCATATGTATTTGCACGACCATCATGAAGGACATTACGATCATATAACCAAGGACGCCCTAACAATATATGACTACAATCCATGCGTGCAACATCACATAATATTTTATCATGATATGATCCAATAGAAATAGAAACTAAACATTGTTTGGTGACCATTATATCAGATCCATCATCAGTGATACCATTCAATCCATAGTGAGTAGCACGAGGAGTAGTAGGTAAATGGAGGAAATCTACTACCTTTTCATTGATGAGATTGCAGCAACTCCCACCGTCGATGATAAGGGTTAAGGTAGCCTCACGAACCACACATCTGGTGTGGAAGATGTTCTCCCTTTGATCAGCCATGGGAGACTCCTGAATGTGTAGGACCCGCCGGTTGATAAGGCAGAGGACGTTGTCATATTCTGATGTGTCGATCTCCTCAATAGGTTCAGACGGCTGGTCCTCCTCCACTTCACTCGAAATTACATGGTCCTCAGTAGTCTCCTCCTCATAGTAATGGTCTCCTAAATCATTGAGAAGAACTTTCTTTTTCTGAGGGCAATTGCGAGAGACATGCCCAGAACCACCATAAGTGAAGCAGCGGATGTCTTTGTTGCGATCTGTAGAAGGGGCAGCAACTCTTCTAGTTTCAACCTGATAACCCTGGTGAGGTGAGTTGGAAACTCCCTTTTGCTGCATAGAAGGGTTAGAAGCAGAAGGTTTAGATTGACCAGAAGGGTTAAAGGGAACAAACCTGCGACCTTGGGAGGGCTGATCGAATCTGCTCCGTTGTTGCCGTAGTTGCTGCTGTTGTTGCTCATACAAAAGCTGTGCTTTATGAGTCAAAGTGTTAATATCTCTAATAGAATGGATAGACAAAGGATTTTTAATAGAAATATTAAAACCAGCAAGAAATTGAGTACACAAAGCACGTTCAGTAAGATAAACATTAGCCTGATGGGAGAGTCGTTCAAGTTCATCCCTGAAGTCATTCGGCGAGCGAGTTCCTTGTCGGCAGGAAGCGAGCTGCATCCTCATGGACTCCGTGTATTCCTCAGGCACATGTCTCTTTTTAAGGAGATAGCAAAGTTGTGGCCAAGTTTCAACAGGCTGCTTGTCCTGACGGCGGCGCATCTCACGAGTGCGGAACCACCAGTTGCGAGCTTTACCTACTAAATGTAATATAACAACTTCCAATTTCTCCATTTCCTCATAGCGTAAATGTTCAAGCAAATAGTCAGTATGATTTTCCCAGAGAAGATAAGCTTCAGGATCAGTATTACCATCAAAAGTTTCTAATTTAAGCTTAACATCTCGTCTCTGAATAGCTTGAGCATTATCAAATCTAGGATGACCAAAATTAGGAGGAGGTAAATCATCAAAATTAGGATTTACCTCATGGTAAGCATCCTCCAAATGTGGTGTCTCATTCAGATCAGCATTGCTACGGATATCATCCCAATTAGCACGAGTGTAGAACGGTTGCTGTGGACGTTGCTGGGGTCGGCCCTGTTGCTGCTGCCGTGGGTGGTGGTGCTCAGGGCGATCCTGGTGTCCATTGAAGCCCGCTAAAGGATCGTTGTCATGCTCTCCAGGGAAAGGATTAGTAGTAGCAGATCTCAACTGAAAATGTAATTGACCAGAAGGAGGAGGGTGACCTGAGTAAAAGGTGTTACTTGCAGGTTGCTGATTACCTGTAGGGGGCACGGTACCCGAAGGCGGTGTAGTATCTGGGGGTGGTGGAGGCGCTTTTTCTCCAGAAGGAGGTGTAGATCCAGAAGCCTCCGCCTGTTTGGACTCCTCCCATTGCCGAGCAACTGCCTGTTTGACGACGTCAGACAACCGTAGGAGGTCCTCCTTGCGTTCAATAGCTCGACGATTTTCAGCCTCTGCCAGTTCCTGTCGCGTCACTAGAGTAGACTTTTGGACAGCGGCGTCAATAATAAACTGCATAGCCTCAGCAGAAATGCCAGCAGGTGGGGTAGGGGAAGGGTTGGGGTCGCTATCGTTTGCCATGTTCCTACAATATCAGAAGAGCAACAAGTAAACGAAGCAAAGACCAGAAACCAAGTAATGCAAGCTCTAGTGATTCCTAAGAGTGATTCACGGGTTTAGAAATCAAAGAGCGAGAAAACAAGGCACAATATTCAAGCAATTCCCCTGGACACAGAATTTTGCAATATTGAAGACAGCAAGCAATAATCCAAATTGCAAATTAAATCAGCCACAAAGTCGGATATCAAGGATAGCAAGTATAAACAAGCGGCTGAATGTGTATAGAAAAAGAACTACAATGTGATGCTTGAATAATATGAATGTGTAATAATCGACAATAGCAATCACAAGGGCAATCAAGTGCACACACTCCGTCAACTATTATCTGACGGTTGCAACACGGTTCAGAGAAAGAGGGGTGTGACCAAGGCTCCAGTGTCGGCACAGCACAAAATCACACAAGTAGGGTTCTTTTGTAATGCTTAAAACCGTTTAGATCATCTAACATGTAGCAAGAAAAGAACTAACAAAGAAGAGTTACTAACTCAACAATGCAATGAAGGAATGTTCTCTTTTGTGTTGGTTGTTGTGTATGGATGCTCTCGGCTTTCTTTGTTTTTTTTTTTTTTTTAAGGGAAAAAGTTGCTGTAATTTGGAGGGAGCAACCGAAAAAATAAAGAGCAAAAATAAAAAATAAAAGCTACGATGATCTAAAAGTAAGCAAAAATAAGAAAATAGGGAAAATTGGCTAGAAACTGGAAAAAGTAGGGTTCTTTAGTGGTGCAAGTTTATATAATGCTTTAATCCAAGAATCATAGTCATAGGCATGATATGTAGCAACTAGGAATAAAGATCACAACTTGCAATCAAGAACTCAATATTTTCCAAATTATAGATCCAAACAAAGAATTAACAAAAATAAAGTGCCAATTTTGATGGGTGAATAATAAAGATTCAATTTTTATGCAGCGGCTATGGTGTAAAAATAAGGCACGAAAAGAAAATCACTCAAATAGAAATCAAGAGAGTAAAGAACTTGCATTAACCTGAGCTCTGATACCACTTGATACGTTTGGGGATACCCGATCCTTCGCCTGTGGGCTTCAGATCAAGAACCACGCCGTATATTTGCTCCGATCTTGCAATGCTCTTTGATATCTCCTGATTTGGAACAATTCAAACAAGTGATTAAAATTCTGATTTAGCGACAGAATTAAACTTAGACAAATTCAGCAACTAGAACAAAGCTATAGCGACAGAAAAACAAGGAACGAAGAACAGCGAAGGACTGGGTTGCGCGGCGTCGCTGGCACACAGGCTTTGAGCCTCAAGGTGTGTGCGGATCTGGACTCGCGAGGACAGGGACACTTCGCTGGAGCGGAAGTGCCAGCAAGAGAGAGCGCGAGAGCGAGGGAGCGGGGGTGCTGGAGACGTCGACGCCAACGCGCAAGGGTGAGCGCGAGCGAGCGAGAGCGCCTGGGCTGTCCCGCGCTCGCTGGGAGCGGCCTGGTCGCGAGAGACGCCCAACCTGTTCTTCCTCGGTTGCGCAGGTTCCTCGACAAGGGTTTGGGCCTTTGTTGCTCGATGTCGACAAGCTCCAAGGTGAGGGCTGTCGATCTAGGGTTGCCGAATGAACCAAGGTGAAGGTGGTGTTTTGTGATTGCCAAAAGCTCTTAGAACACAAGAGTTTGGGATTGATAATCGAAGAACCCTAATTCCGTTAAGGGTTTCTTCAATTCTAATTCAATTTGATTAAATTCAAAAGACATAACATGAATTTATAGTAAACTAATGAGGAATCTAACCAATCCTTCCTTGCAAGGGAAAGGGGTTTAGATAGATTAATTCTATCTAAGATAAATGAAATACTTAAAGATAAATAAATCCTAAGAAGATAGAAATATAATAACTTGGTGGAAAAGTAATATATCTAGAAGAGATATAATTAATTTCCACCTTATTTATCTAATGTGCATAAAATAACAACTAATTAACTAACATAATTTCGGCCCATGCATGATGTGAACTCGGCCCATGCATGAAGCCCATTCGGCCAAGCTTGATCAAGGTGGGCGTAGCCGAGTCTTCATGAGCTCCGAATGTGGACGCAAGCTCACTTCTTGTGCTGGCGGTGTAACCTTGAGCCAAGTGATCCAGGGTGGCCTGAACCCTTGCTCTAATGTTCCATGGTGACGGACAAGAAAGGCCTTAGTTGCATTTTGAATCTTCTTGGCCCTTGAACGAGTGACAGGGCCATCAAATGGAACCTTCATGTTGTCCTCAATGTCACCAGGAGTCATCGATAATTGAGCGGCATCATTTGTAACATACCCTTTGTTCCCCTTACACCTATATTGTATGAGCCTGATCCTTCTTCAAAAGCTCTGCGATTCCTAAATCTGAGATCCTGGCTGTGAAGGAGCCGTCTAGGAGGATATTTTGGAGCTTAATATCGCAATGAATGATCTGGATACTGCACTATTCATGCCAGTAATTGAGACCTCTTGCTGTTTCCAATGTAAACTTCATTCTTCTCGACCGATTTGGCCTCTGAACTTGTCGAAGGATATCAGCAAAAGCCTAAAGAGCCATTTGGCATGTATTCATAAACTAAAAGCCAGTGACATCTTGAAAGACTATAGCTGCACAATCACACAAGCAAGAGTTACGGCAGGGGACCTCTGATGTTCTGGTCAGAGTACGTTTCATAATGTGATGTATGTGGAAAACTTGTATCAAGCATCTCTACAAGTCGAAACTCGTTTTTTTCTTGTGGATCCTTCAAGCAGCTTTGTTGGGTGAAATTTAGCTTGCAGCCTTTCATATGATCCATCTGATCCAAGAATATATAATGCAGTGGGCACGCAGATTTGGGTGTTTGCAGCTGATCATCTCCGATTTTGCAGATGATGTTCACAACACATTTTCCTGTTCCTGAAGTGACTAGGCTTCAGATAACTCGTGGTCTAAGGCCCTTCAACATCCACTTCATCGGTAATAGAGTGTGGGATCAGTGTGATCTTCCAAAACTACAGCTGGTGTTGATGTGTATTTATCTGCTACGTAAATGGAACCAGATTGGTTGAACAGCACCTGGAAATCAACGCCAAAAGTCTCAGTTGCGTCATATACAGGCAAGTAATAAGCCCCTCGTGAGTGTAGCGTGTAGAACACAAGATTTCCATCAGGCTGCAATGCGAACTAGAACCTTCCACTGGAGTAATAGTATCAGTTGGCACATCAAAACTATGCCAAAGTGGAGTTGAGTGACAACAAGCATGCTACTCTCAGGCACGCTCGGCAAGAGGTTATGTGGGCTAGTGGTGGCGTCGGCGGTTTTGGGGGCGGTGGAGATGAGAAAGGCGTTGGAGGTGGTGGGGGAAGAGGCGGAGGGGCGGTGGAGATGCGGCCTCTGTCTCAATGTCGATTGAAGAGGGGAGATGGGAGAAAGAGGGCGGACGGAGGTGATGAGAAGCCTTGGGGTTGGGGAGTCGGCGGAGGGAGGATAGGGCAAGGAGGAGGGGACTGAAATGTGAAATTTGGAATTGGGGATGAAGGAGAAGGTAGGAGGTGGTAATTTTGTCTTTTTATAACAAATAACCCTAAAATAACTTTGTACCCACCAAACATGTTACCGATATTATTTTAAAAAAAAAAATTCAACCTCTTCCATCTCCATACTCGCCCCTAATTCGTTGTCTCAACAGAGTCGAGCAATACTTATCAAGTCAAACCTATCGGTGAAACCCTTCTGTGTGATGCAGAGTTTTATGCTTCCAGCTTCAATCCATAAGGAGCTTGACTAGATCAACAGGACTTTTTTCTGAAATAAAGACCTGCAGTATCGACCACTGATTGGATGGGACAAGGTGTGTATAGCAAGGGTGGGATGGGGATTATAAAGGCTTGTGAAAGTAATGAAGCACTTCAGTTGAAACTTCTATGGAAAATATTGGTTGAACCGTCAAACGCATGGGTTCAACTGATTACATATAAATACCTACGGTCACAAAATTTATTGAATTACCAAAGGAAGGGCGTATATTCATGGCAATGGGCTAAACTTTGTCCATTAATCCCTAAGTTTAAAAATAGTCTGATTTGGACTGTGGGTAATGGTCATTCTATCAAGTTCTGGGACGATTGTTGGATTTGGCCTAAGCCCATCTCGTCTCACCCAGAGTGCCCGACGACCGTCAGGTTGGAGGAACGGGTAAGTGATTATATAATAAATGGTCGATGGTGGGTGGAAAAGCTAGAACGGACTTTACCCCCTCAATTATAAAAGACATATGCGCAATCCATATTCCAAGTATACCCTTTGAAGACAGACTATACTGGTGGCCTAACCGGCACGGATGGTTCACAACACAGAGTGCATACAATCTCCTCTCTCGTGAATGGGCAATTGAGAATGATTGCAATAATTGGATTTGGAAACTGGACACATTGCCTAAAGTGAAGAACTTCATGTGGAAAATTTGTCAAAATGGACTTCCAACGAAAGCCAGACTTGCCCAACGTGATAGGGAGATTCCTAGTACGTACTCAATATGTGGAGATGTCGTGGAAGATACACGCATCTCTTCATGGAATGTCAACCCCAGATTGTATCCGACGTTCTTTCGAGGGCCGAGAAAGACAGGATTCAAGAAATTATCACAACATATAGGGATTTCAAACAAATATTACAATATATAAGGGAAAATGTGAACAAAAGTTCCAGAACTATCATTGCTAACAGATGGTGGACTTTATGGTTTTACAGAAACCAACTAGTCTTTGGTAACAACAATCTGCCAACCAATAATATCTTTCAGATGGCAAACACGGTCTCTGTCATGGTTATTAGGATCTCGATCCGAATCTTACGATCCTACGATTCTAGCCAATGTTTTGATCCGGATCGGGCATATAGACTCCTTCATGCTAGGATCTACCTAGGATCCTATGGGATCGTGTGGGATCGGTATGATCTACCGATCCTAGAAAAAATATCTGATCCTAGAAAAAAAATCATATTTGTGTAATTGTGTTTGTTTTGTTTGGATATTGGGTCTTTTGGATACGATGTGCCTTTTTATTTTTTATTTTTTTTTGGCAGCCCATCTCCTTAAAAATTGAAGGCAGAAGAGTGAAGACGTTGAATTTAAACCCTAAGCCCTTTGTTTCGTTACTCAACTCGACAAATCCACGTATGAGTGCCTGAAATTGTTCATGATGTGGTTAATTGCGATGAAAACATTTGAAACTAGAGATGACATTGGATATTTGGATGTGTGATTTATCTCTTGTATGTTTGTCATATTTTAATACATTATCCTTGTCTGTTTGTCACCTTTTGAGACATTATTCTTGACAAATTATGAATGTTAAGTGCTTATTATTGGACTATTTTAGTTACTTAATTTGTTTAATGGAGAAAAAGCTTAGTTTTATTTTAAAATTAAGGTATTTGTGTAGGATGGTTTGTTTTTATTTAATTATGTAACACTCCTTTTTAGATCCCAAAGGAGTGTTGCAGCGCCAGTGAATCCGCAGACTTTAATGTCTTTGAATTCACCTGAGGCTTATAGGGACATGCAACCATGCTACCATAAACAAGATGATAATTTAAATATAATAAAATAGGCGGAAGTGAATAAAATTTATTAGTTTAAAATATCTGATCGCAATGAAATAGAATACCAACATCATAAAGTACGAATAATCTCCAACATGGACGAAATTAAAGTAGCAATGCAGAAACTTCAGAGGTTCAAAAGTTGTAGTAAAATATTCAATAAATGATAGTCCGCCCTTTAGCTCTCTCCTGCTCCGCTGCTTGCACTAGACCTGAGGAATATATGGTCTGGTGTTTCGTGAGAACGAAGGACACCAGCCATCCAATAAATAGGATGGTTAGTACAATTAAGACTAGCAAATGATAAGGAAAATGTTCAGACTTTAACCTTACAGTGACCATAAAACGGTATGTCATAGGTTAAGGGAAAGACACAAATATTTAAAGTGGAAACTGAATAAAAAGGTAAAAATTCACACATGACTCGGATGATCGTAATGATCGATTATAAGATAAGAAAGGGAATTATACCCGAGACAGATGAGTATAATAACTAAAGTGATCACCTATTTAATAGTCGATAATAGCCATAATCACACTAATCACAATGATAATAACAATAATAATATTACTACGTGGTACCGGTCGGGCCTTTAACAAGGACCACGACCTACATCAGTTCGTTGTTTTATCATCCCGCAGAGAATGCATTCCGGGATGGTGTTTCATGAAACCTTGTAAGGCGGTGGCTTAACGAACCACAACCTGCAAGTCAGTCTACTGCATAACTTGCCAAAGGCATAAAGCTACTCGCATCACGTGGTGCGCATTTTAACATATCACAACTAAGCATCACATGGTGCCTATTTTATCATACATAAACAATTTATACTAGGTGATCATAATAACGACACTAAATCAAACAGGGACAAGCATGGATAATTCAAAGGGTCTTAATATCACATGCTATTAATTTGCATGAAGGAAACAAACAGAATTTCATGCAGTTCGGAAGAGGAAAATGGGCAATTTTCACTTATCTCGAGTTATAAACAAATAACACATTTAATACACATATCACTATAATTAAATTAATAATCGCCCATTAATTTATACTCATGCCAATTTATGAATAAGGAGATAAATTACATCAAGCAGACGGATATGCAATTTATCGAAACTGGTAAGGAAATTGGCCACAGGGCCGCATTCGACACAGAAGAATAAAAAGGCACGCCAAAAGAAAATCACGAAACATGCAAAGTGCATTGAACGAAATCACTTGCCTTAACCTTCGTTGATCGGTTGACGACAACAAGACGAGATTTTAGCACCTATTGAATCCAACGAAAATGGAGTATTTAATATTGGTATTTTATGCAATTAACTTTACTTAACTCAGTTAGAAATTGAATTAATTCTATAAAGTTAAGAATTTATACCAATATAAATTACTCGGGGAGCGGGATCCGGCGTGGGTGCTTCGGATTGCTTGGTGTCGCTGAAACGGCCAAGAATTGAATAGGGTTAAGAACTATGGGTACCTGAATTAATTAAAAATTAATTGAGGCCGAAATGTTAATAAAACATGAACTATGGGTGGTTTCTGTAATTTCTATAAAACAAATTGAAAACCTCCAGATTTGGCTTCAATGGTGATTCGTACTTACAGAGAAGGAGCTCTTCCTCGTCGGCGATTGGAAGCGGCGAAGGCGGCGTTGGAGGCGACGACCGTGGCGATGGTCGGCGGCGGCGGCGGCTCGAGTGGTGGTGGGCGGAGGCACAACAGCGGCAATCGAAGATGGCTCGGCGCGGGCTCGACCTTCCGTTCTCCGGCCAAGGGCGGCGCTGCAGTGGGCGGATCGCGGCTCAGGGCGATGCGAGAGGGGAGGACGGCGAGGCTGGGCAGCGGCTGCGGTTCCGGTGGCTCAGGTCGCCGATGGCCTCGGTTGGATGGATAACAGGTGCGGTGATGGTGGTCAGCGATTGGAGCCTTGGAGGCGTCCCGGCTCGGTGCGACTGCAGCGGTTCAGTCTGCTATTCGTGGGCGTTCTGCAGTGGCTCGGCTACTCGGACAGTGACTAGGCAGCAGTCGGAGGCGAGTGCGGTGGTCCGGCGGTGGTGGTTCGGGCAGGGCGGCTCACGGGATTCACGGGAGTAAAGAAGAAGAAGGTGAGGGTGTGGCCGGGTTGAATTAGGAGAGGCGGGTGTGATTTTGTGGAAAACCCTAACACTAGACGTGTATCTATACGGGTGAATTAGGTTAAATAAAAGATAAATTTTAAGAAAAATAAATTAAAGAAGTGGATAAAGACGGAAATAGAGGATAGATTTCTCCACTTTAGCGAGATGAATATTATTTAATTTAATTTTATAAATTAAATAATAAGGTTATTTAGAGTATTTATATAATTAAATCGATCATATATTATTTTTCTTTAGAATAATTCAATTATTCTAATTCATACCATATATTTTATGTGAATTTATTAAATGACCAAATTCACAAGGTATATACTATAGTTTGAATATAATATAGATTTATTTAATTAAATAAAAATAAGAAATAGCCCAAAAATAATTTGGGGTATTTCAAATTATTTATTTTATTTTTAATTTTTGTCTAGAATCTTACGATCCTACGATCCGATCCTACGCCCTTGTCTCGATCCTACCGTAGGATCCCAATCCTAAAAACCATGGTCTCTAACAAATGGAAAAAGGATTCCGAGTTTAACGACTTAGAAAGGTTTCATTGTAACACCAGCAAGGGTAAAAAGAGTGGTAAAAAAAATACAGGTAAAAAAAGGTTGCTGGAAAAAGCCTGCGCTGGGAACGTTTAAGCTTAATTTGATGGTTCCTCATTCGCAGGACATTCTAGTTCGGGAGGTTACATAATCAGTGTCTGGCACGGTAAACCAATTAAAATTGGATACAAACACCTAGGGCAACAATCGCCGTTAATGGCAGAAGCTCGTGCTTTATTATAAGGGGTACAAAATGCAGTAGAATTGAGAATTCAAAAGTTAGCCAGTGCACTGAAGGGGATTCGAAGATAATTATCAAGCACTTCGGCCGAGACAATACCGGGTGCCCTTGGGAAATTGAACTCATCTTATCCAAGATTAAAGTTCTCCTCCATGGAATGGAGCAATTTTCGTTCTCTCATTTCCCCGTGAGGGCAATTCCATGGATGATAAAGTTGCACACCTTTGCCACGATGCACATGCTTCCCGCGAGAGAGATTCGGACAAGGACCCGGGGAGTTAAGAACGTTCAGGATCCTATATTGCAGGACTTCATCCGAAAGGATGCCATCGGGTAGGGTCCTTACCCGAATCCTTACCTAATAAAAAAAAAGAAGTGAAACTTGGTATGCCAACCCGGCAACCCATACCAACCGGGTTAATGTTGGCCTACGGTGCTACTTCCGAGTTGTGCTTGGCTTCGTCTTTCGTCTATGTCCTCGTCTTGTCCGGTTTAGTTGTGTGTTGTTTCACTTTTGTAGAGCTATGATCTGTATTTTGCACCTTCTTTATATTTTTATGTTTGTTTAGACGGTTACCCGTTTGCCGACTTGTCGGCCCTCGAGGTTCAGGGTTGTCTGACCTCGAATTCTTTCCTAATAAAAAAAATACCAACCGGGTTAATTCAAACCGAATTTTCTAATCATTCCCTACACCGTTCCCTTGTCCCTATTCCACTATTTTATTTTAACATTTATTTAATTTAAAAAAATTATATTTATATCTTGAATTTGTAAATAAAGAGCGGCCATATCCGGGCTTCGAACTGGGGATCTTTGGGTACTACCCGCAAGTCATTTCCAGTGAGCCATTTCGGAATGGTTAAATTATATTTATATCTCTAACATCTATTTTTGCATGTTTATAAAATTTTATTTTGAAAAATCATATTTTATATTTTTTTAATAATTATATGTTGAAAATTATTGCCTTTTTAATTTTTAAAAATTGTAAAAGATGATTTTTTAAAATAATCCTTAAAAGTAGTCGTATGAACCAATCACATTTTTTAAATTTTTTTGAAAGGCAATAAACTAGTTCAGTACCCACACTGTATGCAGTTTTTTCTATTTAAATAAATTTGATACTAAAACCCGTTTATTAAATAATTAGTCAATCTCTTCTAATACCTCTTCATTCATAATTAATATAAAATTAAATGAAATTCTTGTAATATATACTTAAATATTCTTTTCTTTCTTTTAATTTAAATATATTTTATATTAAATAACAATTAAAAAAGCAACACCGCTTAAAAATTGAAGCAAACAACCTATAATAACAACACCAAAAAAAAAGAGAAAAGAAATCAACGTTTGTGAAATAACATTAACAATCTAAACTATATATAGGTCAAAATCTAAAAATCTAGAGGCATTTGCAGAAGTAACCCACATACCCGGTCTCCTTTGCACCCCCTATCCATTATCCATACAATTTGCAAAATCTAACCTCCCCCCTCAAAACCTCTCGTTACCTCACCTGCTGCACCTAGGAGAGTGAGAGAGAGAGAGAGAGAGAGAGAGAGAGAGAGAGAGAGAGAGAGAAGCAACAAGGCATTAATTGCCCATCACTGTCACCCATTCAAAGCTCTTTTTCTCTATGTCACTCTCCACCTCTCTCCATTGAAGACCTTATTTATTCTTTGATTTCTCCGTCTTCTATCTCTCTGCCTTTGAGGGTGACGGGATCTCCATAGGAGCTCGAATTCAGCATGCGCCGCTGGTGTGAATCGCCGCCGGAGCACCGCTTTGATGTCTTCGTCCTTCACCTTCGTTCTGATGGCTTTTTCCGGTCAATTCGAGGCGAGTGGAGGCCAGATTTGGAGTAGAGATGGTGGAATCGAAGTGGAAGAGCTCTCGCAGATGCTTGGTGAACCACTTTGTTTTTTTATTGATGAATTAACAATATATCAACTTTTCACTCTATGGTTTGTTACTGGACACCCTTTGGTACTCTACTGGACACCCAATTATTTTCTACTGGACACCCTATGGTTGTTTCCTGTCTTGCATGTTGTTCAATGTTTCCCTGGTTCTAGTGTCGCTCTTACCCCTAAGCCCAGGCGGTAAAAAGAAAGAGGACAGATGTGATAAGGTAGAGATAGAGATAGAAGGGGGAAGAGTGACGGTAAGGGAGAATTAATATAATTTGAATTAAATCTTAAGTTTCATAGAAAAATCATCGAAGCATTAATATAATTTGAATTAAATCTCAAGTTTCGGAGAAAAACCATCGAAGAAGAAGCAAGTGGGATGGGGTTTATATTATTTGCAGTTTGACGTGTAAGCAGTTGGTTTTAACTGGACACCAAAAGCAAAACGACTTGTCATCTATTGGAACCGACTGGACAAGAGTTATCGAAGAAACAGATTCACCATTGATTTCGGATAGAAAATTGGTAAGTTTGCTTTCGATAAAAAAAACCAGAGAGAGAGAGAGGGGGGGAGGGAGGGAGAGAGGGAGAGAGAGAAAGAGAGAGAGAGAGAGAGAGAAAGGAAGTCTATCCATAATTAAGTAAATGTCCATAATTTCAAACCGGATTAGGTTAACCTTGCAAATAAACCGGATTTTTGGGTTAGTTTGTGCATTTCCCTTAAAAATCTATCCATAATTATAGATGTATAAAATCCAAAAATATATCTCATAAATATATGAATAACTTCAAGATAGGAAATTATCTTATATAATACGGAGTAGTATTTAAAGTTGGCTAATATCTTTTAAAAATATATCCATAAGGACCATATCTAATTAAATTGGGTCTAATTTTATCTTATGCATATATAGATATCTTGATTAAATAGAGTTAGAATAATTTATCCAAAAATATATCATATCTAATCAAATTGGGTCTAATTTTATCTTATACATATAATAATTATTTCTTTCAAAAAATGTGATTGATTCATACGACTACTTTTAAGGCGAAGCCGCCATGTGTCTCAGCCGAGTTCTCCTTTATTATATATAACTAGTGCAGATCCCGTCCCGTGTACGGGAAATGTGTTAATCTAAATATAAATTATTTTTTCCTCCAAAAAATAATATAAATATAAATAAAATTAGTTCGACAGGTTATATATAATCTAAATATCTTTTAATTAGATTCTCTCAAAATATAAATAAAATTCACAATTATAAGGTACTACGTAAAAGTTTTTTTTTTATCTAATCTATGGTTAATTAAATCTCATGTAATTTAATTAGATAGTTGATTTTTAAAAATATTTTAATATTCTTTTTTATTAAATATGTAGTACATATTTATTACATTAGTTTACTAAAATATCTATGTACGGATGGATTGTGGCTACATATATAGCTATATAATATTTTAATTATTTATTTTGGCCTCAAAAAATAATATAGATAGATATAAAATAACAATTATTAAATGATTGATTTTGATATAAATAATTATTTTCACCAAAAAATAATCTAAATATAAATAAAATAGCACTTATCAAATATTACATATTTATCTATTAATATTTTTGGTAAGTATGACTATGAAAATTAGTTTTATTAATTATTTTTATTATTACTACTACTATGTTTAATTATATTGATATAGTTTTTTCCTTATATAATATTTACTCTTTTATAAGATATTCTATCTATCCAATTATATGTGTTAATGGTAAAATAAAATAATTATTTTTATTAGATTTCCTTTTTGACAGGAGAAAGCTTTGCGAGACGCACTCTCGTGCCGCCACGTAGGCAGATTCACTCACGTGCCGCCACACAGGCCCCAATGCATCGGTTTTAGTATATGTATATAGATAATTGAGTTTAGGTTAAATTTGGTGAATATCCATTTTAGATGTGAAAATTAAGTAAATGTCCATTTTTTTTACATAATTAAGTAAATGTCAATTTTTTCTAAAAATACCCCTCCTTCCCCATCCTTAACCCTCCCTAGCTCCTTCCCCTTTGACCATTTTTAATTTTAACATTGACTAGTCAACATTGACCATTTCGGTCAACGCCTGCATTTGGTGACAGTTTTTTGATGACAATTGAGTATATTTTTCCAGTGACAGTTAATTGTGATAATTATTTTGGTGACAATTGATTTTTTGTGACATTTTATTTTTTCCGGTGACAGTTAGGAGAAAATATTTTCTAGTGACAATTGATTTTCTTTTTTTCTTGTGATAATTGTTGGTGACAAATTTTTTGGGTGATAGTTGATTTTCTTCGGTGACAATTGTCAATAACACTTTTCCTCGGTGACAAATGGGGTTTTTCTGCTAAAAGATGATTTTCTTGATGACAATTGTCATCATGACATTATATATCACCAAGGCATTGTCATCGGCACATATTTTAAAATGTTGAACCATTAACACTCACAAAAATAGGTCATCATAACACTATTTCATAAAAAAAATGTTATCATGATACTATCCCCACAAGAAATGTCACCACAACATTTTTTATCATTGAAAACATTGTCACCAAATAAAATTTTAAAAGTTTGACTAGTTTCTCTCCCTTGAAATTGTCATCAAACTATTATTTCAACAAATATTTTTTACCACGATCATGTAACCACACAAAAAAAACCGTCCCCACCACACTAAATATCACCAAGATATTGTCACCAACCCATATTTTCAAAACTTGACCGTCAACTTTATTTGAAAATTGTCATCATGATACTATTTCCACAACAAAATGTCAACATGGTATCGTATCCTCCAAAAACTAACATCACCACACTATTTAACACCAACATATTGCCATCAATCCATGTTTTCAAATTTTAAACATCGACTCTCTACAAAAACTATCACCATTAGTTCGATACAAAAAAATGTCACCATCCTATTGTCACCAACCTCTTGTTAGTAATCTATTGTCACTAATGACAAAACAGTGTCACCAACATATTGTCACCAACTGCATAACGTACAATGTCACAATATTATTTTCTCGAACGTATTTGTCACCAACTACAAAACAATGTCATGACCCTATTATCATCAACCTCTTGTAAGTAATATATTGTCACCAACCTATTGTTACCAACCTATTGTCACCAACTGCAGTACATTGTCACCACTCTTTAGTCACTAACTACATAACACCGTCACCTATTCCTTTCTCAAATGTATTGTTACCAACAACAAAACATTGTCACCACCCTATTGTCACCAATGACAAAATAATGTTTTGTCATTAATGACAATACATTGATGTAATTATCTAGTAGTTGAATACAAATGCACCCAATTATCAGAGCTTTGAGCAAATGCCTCATGCAGGGAGAATCGCTTGCCATTAAAATGACAGTAAAAGGCATCTGCAGGCGCCTGGCTTTCCGTCCTAATCAGAAAACTATATCGATCTTCCATCGCATCGTTTCTAGAATCAACACCAACCAAAACATAACCAGCATGCTTTTCTTCCCCATCAACAACTTGAAAGTGATGAGACACGGACATCTTCAATTTATAGAATTTCAACCCGAAATTCCTTAGAGCTCACAACAGGTTCGGCTTTTGGTTTCGTTCTAAAATATCTTATCATGTCTTCTTCTAATTAGTAATGCTTATCGGCAACTTTGAACTTGTTTGAAATCAAAGTTTCAAAGTTGGTTTCTTTGCTTATACTCTATTATTGGGCCAATTACTAAAAATTACTATTCAGTTCCTTCAAATTGAAATTTGCAATTCCATTTAGTCTTGGTAGGTAGAATTAGAAAGACTTTTGGTGTGCTGCTTGACTGCTTGTTGAATAAGTACTCAATCGACATAAAATTTACTTCCTATTCCTAGCAATTGCCCATTCCCACAATTACCCTATTTCAAAAATTACAATTTGTAGAATCACTGCAATTTCTATTGCTTACTTGTGTGGCGACGATGAAGAGGAGAGTGACCGGAGCGGGTGGCGACGGTGGACGGGTGGGATACGGTGGGGAGGCAGGAGAGGGTACGAAAGAGATGGACGGTGCCACGACACTCGATAAGCTTAGGGTTAGCGGCGGCGGTGGCAGAGGCGGCAGAGGTGGAGGGAGGAGAGAGGAAAAGAGGGTGGTCGATGTCCACCGAGTGGGATCGGATGGTGAATATTGGTCGATTTGCTTCTTTACGAGTCCATTGGATGGGATAGAGGTGTAAGAGGAAGCGGATGAACGTACAAGAGGAAGGGGCCGATGGGATAGAGGTAAGGGTATGATGGATATTATGAAAAAATTATGGACATTTACTTAATATCCATTTCAAGGTGGATATTAACCTAATTAGGTTTTCTAAATGGATATTTGACTAAATTTTTCCTAGATTTTATAAATATATAAAAATAGACGATAGTAATATAAATATAAATTTTTTAATTTTTTTTAAGATTAATTAGATATTAAAATTTTTTTGTGATGTAGGAAGGGAAGTAGGGAAGATGGTGTAGAAGATCTCCACTAGGGTTAATTGGTTACCAATATAATAAAGAAAAATTTGGTCAAATATTCGTTTAGAAAAGCTAATTAGGTAAACATCCATATTTAAATGGATATTAAGTAAGTGTTTACAATTTTTATGTAATACCAACTTTACCATTGGTATAAAAATTTTCTCAACCCTCGTTTCTTCGCTCAGTACCTCTCCTTTGCTCATTTGCGTCTCTCTCCTTCGCTCCTACCGGTGGTCACCGAGATTCGCTCCTACTGGTAATCTCCACTCTTTTGCTCCTTCCCATCCTTCTCAATCCCCCCGCCCCCCCCCCCCCCCCCCCCCCCCCCGCGGTCGGTTCCCTTCCCCTTTCGATTTGAGGAATTTCGTTGTTTAGCCCTAAATTCAATTTGCTCTAGGTGTGAGTTTTTATTGTGTTTCCCTTGAACCTACAACATCTGTGGACAGAAGAAAAACACCACTGTGCTTGTCGTTAGAGCCACCAGCCGAATCGGCCAGATCGTCGTTTGGAAGCTTATGCTCAGAGGCTGCACAGTCAAGGTTGATTCCCCTATGGCCTCCATGGTCGATCAACACTTGATCAGTGACAGGTCCTCTCTCTCTATCTCCCTCGGAATTTATGTTTATACAAATTTGTTGTTTGTTTACGGATGTGGATTAATTGATCTCCGAATCAGAGCTATGAATATGAATGTTTCTGGCTTCTTGATTTCTTTTTGTGATGATGCGCTTGCTTCGAATTTGAGATGGATTTGCTTGCTTATTTTGCCATTTAAATTAATTTGGTCTGATTGAATGAAAAATTGAATAGGATTTGAAATTGAGGAACAAAAGACTCCATTGATTATGAAGTTTGGATAGCATTCCATTTTGAAATTGAGAAATAGACATGGAAGCAACAACGACAAAGTAGCGGTGGAAGCAACAACAGCGTTGGGGTAGTGGTTGCAGGAGACAGAGAAGGAGTGGTTGTGGTCGTAGGAGTAAGTGACGAGGAGGAGGGTGGGATCGGAGCAGCTCCTCTCTACTTGCTTCCAAGTTGCGCACCCCTTGAAGCTGCTGCACTTATAATACCCTTTGTTCTATTACAATTTAAAATCAAATTTAGCACTTAATTAGTTGATGAAAGCGTAATTGCGTGGTTTATAAACTAGCTCAAGTCTAATGATATACCTAGGGATCTCCATTTTTTTTATTAGTGACACTATCTTGGTGATATTTAGTATATATGGCGATGACAGTTTATTTGTAATTACACATGGTCTTGGTGATAAATATTTGTTGAAACAATATTTTGATGACAATAGGTTGATGACACTATTTTATTGTTGGTGACAATAGATTACTAAAGTAGATTGGTGACAATAGAAGGTGGTGATAATATTCTCTGTTTAGGGATAATAAATTGGTAGCAATGTTTTTTAGTTGGTGACAATTGGTTTGTGACAATGTTTGGTGACAGTGTTCACTCGTTGGTGAAAATAATTTGATGACAGTGTTTCGTAGTTATTGAAATAGGTTGGTGACAATATTTTGTAGTTGGTGATAGTATGTAGTTAGTAAAAATTGGCGGTGACAATATTTTATAGTAAGTGACAAAAAATTGGTGACAATGTTATGTAGTTGATGATAATGTTCTGTAATTGATGACAATAGGTTGGTGATAGTGTTAACTAATACTAGAAATTTTTTTCTTTAAATCTCACTAGAAAAAAATAAAATGTCATAAAAAAAGTAAACTATTACCAAAAGAATTATCACAAATAACTGTCACTGGAAAAATATACACAACTGTCACTAAATGCAGGCGTTGACCAAAATGGTCAATATTGACTAGTCAATGTTAAAATAAAAAATGGTCAAAGGGCGAAGGAGGAAGGGTTAGAGATGGGGAAGGAGGGGTATTTTTGGAAAAAAAATGAACATTGACTTAATTATGTAAAAAAAAATGGACATTTACTTGATTTTCACATCTAAAATGGATATTTACTAAATTTAACCATTAATTAATTCGGTATTACAGTAACGATAATCAAAACTAAAAATTGGTATTACCATTACTAACCCGATTGGTAATGGTAACCAGTTTATACCAGTTATATATATATATATATATATATATATATATATATATATATATATATAGGGGATGGTTCAAGTGTACTCATTGCTTATTGTGTATCATGAGAACACATCCCGGGCGTTGATTAATTGAAATGGGTGGCTGAGATTAATAGCTAATTTTACCTTTTTTCTTTAATTAAAAATCAGTGGGACCCACAAATTTCCTTCCTCACTTGATGCATTGGGGCGCGTGTACAAGCCTGTGTTTTTTTGGTTTTTAAATTATTCGACGGTATCGCTGGATTATTCGATCATATTGACGGATTATTCGATGGTATCGATGTATTTTTCAAATCGGCTAGCATCCTGAAAACACCTCTAAATTTTTACCTAAAAATTATTCAATGGTATCTCTTGATTATTCGATCGTATCACTTGATTATTCAATGGCACAACTTGATTATTCGATGGTGTTGTAGTGTTATAACTAAAAATTATTCAATGGTATCACATGATTATTCGATAGTATCCCATGATTATTCGATAATATCGATGTATTTTTCAATCATATGACTGGCAACATAAAAAAACACATTTCATGAAGCACAAAATCGGTCCATACATATGAATAATTCGGCTTTCCCCCGAATATCTCTGTCATTCGAGCAATTAAATCAATTGCAAACAAAAAGGATTTCAACTAATCACAAACCCTAGACTCCAAATCCACCACCATCGAAAAACCTCCCTAACTGCAGATCCACCACCATGGAGTCGCTCATGGCTTGCCCATGGATTCAAATCGCCGCCGCCTTCGTAAATGTCTCCAACCTACTCTCCAAATCTCCGCCCAGATCTAAGGGTTTGATGAAATCAGGCCATCGCAATCTACCGCCATGGCTAAAGCTTCGGCCTGATGTTGTCGCCGACTGTTGCAATCGATCTCTCCTTCAAATCACCGCCCCCTCCGATCTCTCCTTTAAATCGTCGCCGCCACCCGCCCTCGATTGGTGCCGAAATCGCCACCGATTTGGCCAGATCTACACCTCACGACTCCTTCGTCCCCCATCACCGCAAGCCCTTCCGCCCAGAAAAGAGAGAGATTTGGAGAGGGCCACCGATTTGCCCAGAAAAGAGAGCGAGAAGGATCTGGAAGAAGGGAGGAGGAAAGAGGTCGACGAGAAGGATCGCCATCGCTTCCCCTAGCTATGTCGTCCGCTCCGCCATCGCCATCGCCCGCTCCGCTCTGCCATCGTCGACCACCATCGACTTCGCCCGCCGCCATCTCAGACGCTCTGCACCTTCGCATCCAGACTCCGGTAGACGCTTCATCCTCCAGACTCCGGCGAAGGAGATGGCGCTAGTCACTTCATCCTCCCGACTACGGCAGTAGTCTCTCTTCTTTTTAATTAGTTTGTTGGGGAACTGAAATTATAGATTAGGTTTCACGCGCTACCAATTATGAGTGGGATTTTTTTTTAAATTTTCTTTACAAAATTACCCCCTTACGTGGCAGAATCTTGACCTTCAATTTCCTTTAGATCAATGGTTCAGATTTGTTCTCATGATACACAATAAGCAATGAGTACATATGATCTATCCTATATATATATATATATATATATATATATATATATATATATATATATATATATAGAGAGAGAGAGAGAGAGAGAGAGAGAGAGAGAGAGAATGGGTATAAAGTGCACACCCCTTAGGGTGTACTTTGTGCACGATTCCTGGCCATTGATCTATAGGAAATGAATGGCTAGATTTATGCCACGTAGATGGGTATTTAAAAAAAATGGAAAAGAAGGCCCAATCTCACATGTGAAGGCTGTGAAGCGCGTGTGCAAACCCTATTAAAAACCTAGCTCCCTCAATCTCTCCACTAATCATTATAACCACCTCTAATTCAGCCGCCATCGATGGCGATCCTGCTCAACCATGGAGACGAGGGTTCCGACGAGGACAAATCAGCCAAAGCTTGAGGCGAGGCGGTGATGGTTCTAGTCGGAGTCGAAGGCGGTGATGTTTCTAATCGGAGTCGAAGGCGGGGGAGGGGGTGTGGTGGTATTTCTGATCGGATTCGTCAATTCGAAGGCGGTAGGGTGTGGTGGAGGCAAATCGGCGGTGGCGCAGACGGGGAAGGAGGAGACGGGGGTGTGGGCTTGGCGGCGGCAGTGGTGGACGAGAGGGGCGGAATCGGCGATGGGTGGAAGCCGTGTGATCTGAACGATGGTTTCGCCTCCACTCTCGCTCAGATCCGGCGGTGCTAGGGGAAGGAGGAGACGAGGGTGTGGGAGGCGTCGTGGGTGGCGGGAGACCGACGGGTGGAAGCCGCTTGCTCTTTCGACTCCCCTCTCGCTTGGATCGATGTTGGCGGCCGCGAGACCGACCGGATTCGACGGCGCCAGGGTCTCCTCCTCCCCTCGCTCTTTCGCTCTTTCGACTCCCCTTTCGACTCCCCTCTCAATCAGATCCGGGCCTCCTCCTCCCCTCTCGGGCGGTTCCGAGCGGTTGTCTGGGGGTGGGTGGCGGGGTGTGGGTGTGGGTGGCGGGGTGGTCTGGGCTGGGTGGTTGTGTGGGTGGTGGGTGGTTGGGGGTGGGTGGTGGGGGTGGTCCGTTCGAAGACATTGTGGTTCGAATGCATTCGGTGCGATATTCGTTAATTATTCGGATGAATATGTTGAAATTTTGATTGTTAGTGTTAAGGAGTTGGTAATTATTCGGTGAAATTGGGATCATTATTCGTGTGCGTATGGAGTTTTCGGATTGACAAATAGCATAAAGCCTCTCATATACGGCCAAATAATCATTCCTATACCACCGAATACTCATACATTCTATTGAATAATTCCCAAAAAATATAACTATTTTACCGAATAATATTTCAAAACTGAATGCATAAAAATTAACTCGGAGTCAAAATAAAAATTGATTGACAAAAAATTAAACATTATTCGGTAGTGTATGACAAATTATTCAGTTGAATTGGTAAAATTTGATCTGAAATGGATGAAAAAATGAAATATAACATTATTCGGTAGATTATGAAACATTATTCGGTGGAATGGACAGATTTTTCAAAACAGCGAAATCAGATCCGGAAAAAATAAATAGCGCGTCAGACCTTTTTAGGTGGGTCCCACCAGTTTTTCTATTTAAAAAAAAAAGAAACACTCAATTAATCCTGGCCTTTCATTTCTTTCAATCAAAGGCCAAGATTTGTGCACAAAGTACACCCTAAGGGGTGTGCACAAGGGAACTACTCCCTATATATATATATATTATTTATATTATTATATATTTAATTTAGTTTTTTTATTTTTATTCTTTAATTCTTTTAAGTTTTTATGTGAAATTATAAAACAAGACAATTAGGAAAATTAGAGGAAAAAAAAAGCTATGCCCTTGAAACTCATATAGTTAGATCTAAGATTTTTTAACTTTGAAAAGTTGAAAACTAACCTTCGGCTTTAATGGTAGCCACCAAAATATGAGAATTCATCTCCTTCGTAGTTCTTTCCTCCACATACCCTATCCTCAAGCTCCCCACCCCTCCTCCTATTCCCCAACCTCCTTCTCCTCACAAACTTCACTTAAAAAAAACAAAAATAAATTAAAATTAAAAAAATAGATTAAAAGGATAAAAAAATTAATTTTTTGTGAGAGGGGACACTGGAAGGGAACATAATCGGGGACACCAGATTCTAACCATTCAACTTGTGTTGATTAGTTTTTATACCTTGTTATTTTTAGAATTATTTTTAATCAAGCAATGAATACTAGCTCGACCTCAGTTCACACCAATACCAAAGCATTATTAGTAAGTTCTCATGTTATTTTGAATATTATCGGGTCTATTTATGTTGAATTACAGTTTTTAAATTTCTACTTTAGTGCTGAAATGCATGAACTATATAAGTATTTATGTTGCTACTTGAATTGTAATAGCTTTTAAGTTTTAATTAAGTTCTATGTTTTTTTCTTAAAACTCAAAATGTGGTATAATATCATTATCAATCATTACTAATCGATTTTATTGGTAAACCAGAAGGAGTAATCGGAGAAGACCGAGCTGTCGGCAAAAGAGAGAGGAGATTGGTGCAAGACTTCGAGGAGAGATTGAAGCCTCTTCTCGAATTTCTCATCCGATATCCTTCAATTCTGTTTCAGTGCCTCCGCCACGTGCCATTGCTCCGAGTCTCCGTCCTCGGCCTCGAGAGAGAACATAAATCGATTCCAGATCTGAGAAATTGAAAGGGGAGAGATCGCTAGCTCGAGAGAGAACGAGAATCGATTCCAGATCTGAGAAATTGGAAGGGGAGAGGTCGAATTGGCCGGTAGGAAGAGATCGAGAGAGGGAGGCAAAAGAAGCATCTCCGGACGTCAATGGAAGAAGACGGAGATGGTCAGACGATGATGGATAAGAGAGAGGATACGAAAGGCGATTGGATAGGCTAAGAGGGATGGACATTTTACAAAATAGCTTAAAAAGTAGGACAATCCCTAATTCGGCGCAAATTTTCTCATACTTTTAAGGAACATGTTTTAAAAAAACGTATGAATTATCTTCAACACCCGATCAGTTCCAATAGAGTTTTAAAAAAACTCTATGGGTAGATTTGACAAAATCTGAACCGTTAAAATAAAAAGGGAAATTCCGTTTGGTACCCCCGAGTTTTTGACAATTCCGGATGGTGCCCCACACTTTTTTTTTTGTCCGGATGGTATCCCTGAGTTTTGTCAAAAGTCCGGCTCATGCCCAAAACTCATAGTTTCTTCTTTTTAATGAATAAAACCACCCATTATTTTTATTTTTTCATAAATATGCCCATTTACTTTTAACATTAAACAAAACTACTTATCATTTAACTAAATTCAAAACAAAATTGACAAAATCACCTTTATTTTTTAAAATTAATAAGATCACACATTATTGCCAAAGTTGTAGCAAAAAATACCCATTCTTTCCAAAATTTTTTTTGAAGAAAATCAACTATTATTTTTGACATTACACAAAAGATCCGTTACATATTTTTCATATTTTATAAAAAACAAATCTCATTATTTGTCAAATATTGCATGTACATAATCACCCATTATTTACAAAATTTTGCACAAATCCACTATCTTATTATGTGAACAAAAATAGTTAACCTATACATTATAAAAAAATACTTTGTAAAACCATACTTTGTGTAAAACCACCCTTTATGGTTTAAAAAATGCACAAAATCATTTCTTGTGTAATAAAAGAAGGTGTTATTCATTTCTTTTGTTTGGAATACATAAAACCTAATAAAATAAGAATGATTAATCTCTTATTATATTTTTCTTTTACAAGAAGAAAAATAAATAAATAAAATTTTCTTTTCTTTTTCAAAAAAATTATAATCAAGCATTTGGTTAAATTGATCAATCACATTTACAAATGTTTAAAGTTAATGAGATATAAGTTAAATATTGTTTTGAAAAACAATATGTGTTAAAAATATTGCAATAAAAAATTTTGGAAATATTGCAATAAAAATTTTGGAAATATTGATCAATCACATTTACAAATATTGCAATAAAATTTTTGGAAATAATATGTGATTTTGTAAAATTTTAAAAAATAAATTTGGTTTTGTCACTTTTGTGTTGAATTTTGTTAATTAATATGTAGTTTTGTTCAATGTTAAAAGTAAATGGGCGTATTTATGAAAAAATAAAAATAATGGGTGGTTTTATTCATTAAAAAGAAGAAACTATGAGTTTTGGGCATGGGCCGGACTTTTGACAAAACTCAGGGGTACCATCCGGACAAAAAAAAAAGTGTGGGATACCATCCGGAATTGTCAAAAACTCGGGGGTACCAAACGGAATTTCCCAAATAAAAATTAACGGACAAGATCTTGCCCCCTTCTTCCCCCCACCAGCCCGGGCCCACCAACTTATTTTTTTTTTTAATAATTTTTTGTGAGGGGAAAATGAACTCTACCATATAGAGTTTTCCCACAACTCTACCGGATCGAGACCGAACACAGAGAGACCTAGTGGGAGTGTGGGATGCTCGGTGAGGCTTTTGCGGATGAGGTTGATGTAAGACAGTAAGAATGAATATACAAAAAATAATTCTTTGTTGGCTTATTCTAAGTAATTAGGGTTTTATAAGATCAACTAATTCCAACAAATTGGCCTTGTTGCTAAAAAAAAAAAAAAAAACAGTGCATAAAAGATTTTGACAATTCACATTAACATGGAGTGGAATACAGAGAAATTGGCCACCCATTACTGGAAAGGTCGAATAGGTAAAACCTCCCCGAAACACACTTTTAGCGGTCTCTCTTTTCCTCCAGTTTCTTCTTTGAAAGGCATTAGATTTCTGTCTCTCCCAGCGGAATCATCCCCAGTTCCTTCCTGACGCTTACTTTCCTGTCAGTTTCCGTTCGACTTTCCTTTCCAATTTCCGATTTCTCTCGCTTTCGATCATTGATATCGATGATGACCAGTTTTAGCTTAATTCGTTTTTTCTGTTGAATCCTGTTGCCGGATCTGAGCTCTTATCTTTGCAAAGTTGCTGAATTTTCTTGCTTTTCTTTCCTCCCCGGAGAGATTCGATTTAGCGGCGTGCATGCAGTTGCAGGGTGATTGAAATTGAGTTTCAATAGCCCCATTCCAGTGCTGATTTGGGGATTTGTCTTTTCAGGGAATCGGAAACGATTAGAGAATTAGGAGGTTAATTTGATTCATAGGTTTGTATGCAAAATATGTCAAATCTGAATTCTAAAATTGGAGGACTTGAGCTGCTTAATTTGCTCTGCATTCATATATAGTTTAGGCATTTTTTTGCATTTGCTATATATGTAGCTTGAGAGTTTGTCTAGTGCAATTCTTTTTGCTTTATAGGTGTAAAGATTAGGTTTTACAGGGATGATCATCTGCATTGCCAAGCTGCTAATGTTTGCAAATTGGAATACATTTATTTTAAAAAAATCGAATTGTAAAAGGTTGAAAATTGTAAAAGAATAAATTTTTTTGAAAGGTTCAAAAAATTACTATCATTTAATTATAAGATGAATATAATTTTTTGAATTTTTTTAACATCAATTTGAAGCTAAAATAATGTTATTGGGGTATCAACGTGGGAAGATGGATCTTCACCATTGAACAATTCATGTAGTTGTGGCTTGATTGAGATCAAAAGCAATCTGTACAAAGGCTTCTAGTTTTGTGAATTGCACCAGTTCCAATTTTAATATATATGCAGCCTCATAGATATAGATATATCTATTGTGTCAACTGTAACTATATATGTCAAATGGCTATATTTTCCAAAATCGATGCCTAGACACCTCGTTCTCACCGTTTGCAAATTGCACAGAATATTCCAAGGAAGACACTTTAGGTGGAAGAGATCGATGTATGGCCGCTGATGGTGTCTTGACTTCTCCTCATAGGCGGCCTCAGGGCTTCAGTAAAGCATTTGCGCAGAATGACCTGAGCTGCGCTGTGGTCATCCAGCGACACCAATTCCTCCTAACAGCCCTTGTTCTCTTGGCTTTCTTGTGCTCTGTATACCTTTATTTCGCAGTCACATTAGGGGATCCGGAATCCTGCTTCGGCCTGGCTGGTAACGACAGGGAGCTGTGTCGTCTGAAGCATGCACAAGAATCCTTGACTATTGGGAAATTGAAATTTCTCTAGGCATACATCAGGTATACAAGGAAAATCCAGGTGACTGGAGATATATACAAGTTTTGCCCACATTTGATTGGTTTTCTACATATGGGAGTTCATTTTGTAACTAAGTATTCATTATTCAATACAAGCACTGCCATGGTGGTAGCCAGATTAGTTTGTTTCCAAGGGTTAATTAATCACTCACAATCACAATTTGTGGTATTTACAACTATTTGTTTAAGCCTGTAAGCTTCAGTTGCAGTTCAATTTTGTACATTCAAGTGATATTTTCTTTAGCTTCCTCCACTAAGCTATATCATATATGTTATTATATATGTGATACTTTAGAAGGTTATGGGATACCCGACACCATTGATGGAGACAATGCCTTCCTGTTATGTAAGATTTGTCACTCCTTTCCTTATGATCCAATTGAAATTGCAGTATGTCTTTTGATAATTGAATTTATTCAGAATCCTTTTGATCAATTCTAGAGAAATTTCATTAGGGGCATTGCAACTACTCATGTGATAAATATATAACATATATCGAAAACAAATAAATAAATTGAACAACATGTTGATGACCTATTTATTTTATTTTCAATTTATTTTGAAATAAAACACCATGTATGTCTTGTACATATTTGGAAAAAATGCGGTAGCACTTATTGTCACCATATTTTAATACACCAAAGATTAACTAGGGTGTGGTTCATATTAGGACACTCATAGTCGGTGATCCATTTTCTTGACGGAAATGGGATATGACTTATTGCATAATTTTACGGATTTCATCTTTTCTAGACGGATATGCGATATGACTTATTGCACAATTTTACGGATTTCATCTTGTCAATTTTACGGATTTTATATTTGGTATCTTGCCAAATGACAACAGCCCCAACCACAAGCACAAAGCCCATTTGAAGCAAAGAATAGAGACAGCTTCAAGTATGGGGTTGACAGATGGAAAAGAAAATGAAAGCACTCAGCCCTTTATACAACCTGCTGGATAGATAGAATCCACCCATATCTATTTTCTGTTGGTTGGGAAGGTGGGTATCCACATTATATTATAATTTATTATTATTATTATATAAATAATAAATAATCATATATATATATATATATATAGACTATAAGTTTATAGTTAAAGAAATTGAAAAGTAATATATAAAATCTGTCAGTTTGTTATTAGGACCGCTAATGTATCGTCAAATACATGGTATGTTCTTAACTTTTAGGGTTGGCAGAGGTTTAATCAACACGGGTTCTAGAGCCAGCAAAGGTTACCGCAAGAGGGAAATGCGGTGGCGTCTTGTAGGGGCATCTTACAAGGAAAGCTCACCGCCCCTAGATATCGATGTCTACAAGGGAATGTTGGGCAGCTTTGCAGGGAAAGCTCATCGCCACCGGATGTATGTGTCAAAAGGGTGTGTCAGGGATATGTTAATATCGGTTTTTGATGTCAATGACGGAGACAATGGAAGTTGGTGGTGGTGATGTGATCGTTGTAAACTTGTCGCGCTTGTCGACATCAGTTGGCTATGTTGCTGAAAGTTTTGTCGACACCAGCCTTCAAGGACGGTGGAATTTTCTAAACATCGGATGTTGAGGATACTAGTTACTATACAGTTAATGAAATAATCACCGTTCTTATAACAACCCAAAATTTTTGAAAACACAATTATAACAATGGATTTTATTCCATTTTTTAAAAATTAGATTTTTTAAAGAATTTAAGTGTTTTTTGTCCAATAGGCAACAAAGTCTCCATCTCATTTTCCAAAATAAAAAGTAATGGCAAGAAAAAATAGATAACTTTTATAAATCTACAACATTCTCCAAAACTAAATAATACAGAGAATGTGTATTTTATTTCTCCATTTTTAAGAAATTTTAGAGATGGTCTTTAAAGTTTAACCTATATCCACATATATTTTGTTAACCTAAAAAGTATTTTAATTTCATTTCTCATTAAATATAAAAAAACATTTTAAATCCATTGCTAAAAATAGACGACTTACTACGTAATAAAAGTTAGAAATTAATTTTAAAAATTAATAAAAATTGATATTTGATATATTTTTATTATTTAAAAAATACATACATAAATAATAAAAGACATGCTTTATTTTTTATTTGATTTTTTGATTAGAAAACAATTCAAAGAAATATATGTTTGTAGACGAAAAAACCGTCTACAAACATAACATACAACAAAAATATAAAAGTGCAAACTCAGGTAACCAAACTCTACGGAAAAACGAAACCAAGCAGACCTAAACCGAAAAAGAAAGTGGACGACGACGACGAACGAAGCCAAGCCCCACACAGAACTAAAACCGTAGGTCAGCGATATATCAAGATCCGATCATCCTATGAGCAGTGAGGACGAAACTCCAGGGAAGCAGTCAACTTGAATAGTGGAGACGCCACAATACACACAACCACGATCCCGAGTTCCCAAATTATCCCAACTCCGACAGCCAGAACCAATTCCATGGAGAAGATCGCCCAACCATGCCACCGTAGAGCTGCAAACCGCCTGAGTAATGAGCATTGGAAACCCTTTCGGGGTTTAGTCAACCGTAACGGAAATTAGTACATGCTCAAACGAGCGGCGTTTGATACCCTTGCGGGTTAAATTTATAAAGATTGTATATATAATATATCATTTATTTATTTATTTTTGTTATTTTTCGGACTGTCCCGACCGAAGGCAAAAACCTTGGGCCAAAACACCAATTTTCGGGCCTCTTCGGGCCCAAGGGAAAACCCAAGGGCCAAGAGGCATGTTTTGATTGTGATTGCTCTCTCTCTCAAGCATGAAACGCTACTAAAAAAGGAGTCGGAGCAGGAGGCCGGAGGCAGAGCAGAAGGTGTTGACGACCCAGGGCGGAGCCGTCAAGAGGAGACCGGACCGAGCTAGGCAGACCGACGAGGAGGGCTATGGACGAGATCGAAACAGGGGTAAACAAACTGGTTGTTAGTGGAGAACATACCACATAAGGCTCACGGATCAAGCTTTAATAAGGGAGTCGGATAGTTAGTTGGTTATAAGCTGTTACATGAAACGATTGGGTGTAATGTCGTTTTGTTATGTCAAGTTGATTGTATAAATAGCTTGTAATGTGTTGCCTTGTTATTCAGTTTTTACACAGACACAGACAATTGAATCACAAAGGGAGAAAACCCGAGAGGGCTCCATTTTTCCACTTCATCGTCTTCATTTGATCTTTTTGTTTCACAGCTTGATTTTCAAGCTTTTCATGGTATCAGAGCAGATTATCATTTGATTATACTTTTCGTTTCTGTTTTCCCTTTTTTTCTTCCGCAAATTCGTCATGAATCCGGAGTTTGTTGTCCCACTTGATGATGGACGGTGACATGGATCCATGGATGCAGATGATCCGCTGTATCTGCATGCGTCTGACAATCCTGGTGCAATTCTCGTTTCAAAGGTGTTTGATGGATCTGGTGGTTTTGGATCTTGGAAATGAGCTATGCAAATAGCGATTTCCACCAAGAACAAATCTGGATTCATCGATGGATCTATTGAGAGACCGATTGATGATGAGCAGTAAGGTAAGGCATGGGATCGCTACAACAACATGGTCTTGTCTTGGATCGTGAACGCTTTGGACAAGAACGTCGCTGAAAGTATTCTCTATTTCACCACTGCCAAAGATTTCTAGTACGATCTTGCTGAGCGATTTGATCAATCGAATGGCGCTCGCATTTATCAGATCAAGAAGGATATTGCTACAATCAGTCAAGGATATGATCATTTCCCGGCCTATTTTACTCGAATCAAGAAGCTCTGGGATGAGCTCGCTAGTTTGAGGAAGACTCAGGTCTGCAATTGTGGTGCGCAACGAGATATGCTCAAGCAAGATGAGAAGTTGATGCAACTGCTTATGGGACTCAACGAGTCTTACACGACAATCAAAGGAAGCATCTTGATGAAAGAGCCTCTCTCGTCTGTAAGCCAGGCTTACTCGATGATTTATCACGAGGAGCAGCAGAGGGAGGTGAAGGCAATCACACAGTCCATTAACGATTCAGCCTCCATGAATGTCGATGCTCAGAAGTCCAAGACTTCGAATGAGAATAAGCAGCAGACACGTCCGTTTGCTCCATCTCAATCAACTGTTATATGTGACCATTGCAAGAAGCAAGGTCATCCTAAAGAGAGATGTTTCAGAATCATTGGATTCCCTCCAAACTTCAAGAACAACAAGGGTCGTAAGGTTGCTGCTAACGCTGAGGTTGAAACTGAGGTTGGATCATCCACTGTCATGGGAAACTCGGTTCTTTCCAACACTCAGCTCCAGCAGATCATGAACCTTCTAGGAAGCTTCAAAGCTCCAGCTTCAGATGTTGGTCATTCAGTCAACTTTGCTGGTATTGCTTCTGTTCTTTCACATTGTTTACATTCAGAAAATGGTGTTGTTGACATTTTCAAAAGCAAGTGGATTATAGATTCAGGAGCAAGTGACCACATGACTAATGACAGTTCTATGTTGAGCAACATTAGGCCAATTGCATCTTAGTGCATTTTTTCTATGCCTAATAATCAGAGAGTTGAGGTTAAGTACTGTGGTGATGCTATTTTCAGTAATAATATTTCTCTTAAGAATGTGCTTTTGGTGCCTAGTTTCCACTACAATTTATTATCATTGCAGAGGCTATGTTCACAGCTAGAATGCATCATGGTTTTCACAAAGGACTATTGCTTGATGCAGGCCCCTTCTCAGAAGAGGCCAGTGGTAATTGGTGAGGGTCGTAATGGCCTTTACTATTTGTCTTCCACCTCCTGCAACAAAGATTCTTCTGCAAGCTGCAATTTGGCATCAGTTTCTAGCATTACTTGGTATCACAGATTGGGCCATCTCCCAAGATACAGATTACAACCTCTTTTTCATCTTTTAGGAATAAATCAGTCTAGTCAAAGTGCTTTAGATGAAGCCTGTGTTACTTGTCACAAAGCTAGACAAAACAGACTGCCTTTTACTGTTTCTATTGCACAATCTAATGGTTTGTTTGAACTTGTTCACATTGATGTTTGGGGCCCGTATCACACTCTTACACATTGTGGTCACCGGTATTTTATCACTATTGTTGATGATTTTAGTAGAGCTACATGGACACATTTGATGAAATCTAAGTCACGCGCTTTTGATTTGATTAAGGCTTTTATTGCTCTTGTTGAGAGACAGTTTTCTCTCAAAGTTAAGGTGATCGGCAATGATAATGCTCTAGAACTTGGCTCCAGTAATATGGGCAAAGATTTTTTCTCTTCTATGGGGATTATTCATCACACTTCTTGTGCCTATACTCCACAGCAGAACGGAGTTGTAGAAAGAAAGCACAAGCATTTATTAGAGACGTGTAGAGCTTTGTTATTTCACTATCATGTTCCTATTTCATTCTGGGGAGTGTGTTTACTGACAGCTACTTTTCTCATCAATCGTTTTCCCTCTCCAATTCTGCAAGGAAAGTCTCCATATGAGATTCTATTCAACAAGCTGCCAGTATACACTGATCTGCGTGTGTTTGGGTGTCTTTATTACACTGCTGTCATTGGGAAGTCCAGGGATAAGTTGAAACCACGAGCTAAGCCATGTGTGTTTGTTGGCTATCCATTTGGGAAGAAGGCTTACAAGCTATTTGAGCTTGAATCTCAGAAGTTTATAGTCTCCAGGGATGTGGTGTTTGATAACTCCCTCCCTTGATGGAAATTGGAATAAATGTTTCAAGGGCTTTGACGGGATGTTTGTGTCAAAGGCCTTGGAGCGTTAACAGTTGATGAAATACAAAACCTATCCTATTTGTCCGAATATTATTTTATCTTATTATATACTTCCGTTATATTATATATATATGTTTGACTAACCTTTTCAGGAAGTATATTCGAGATTATATCTTTCCTTTAGTACATATTGAGGAGATCACATTCAAATAGAATCATGGCTTCGGAGTATCCATAAATAGAAGATTCAAGATCAAGCCTGATTCGAAAGAGCCGTTGGTGAAGATCCTTAGGCGCTATTCCATGCTCTTATATAAAGGAAAGGAAGAAGAAGACAGAAACAACAAGTGCTACACGAGCTTTCATTCATTCAAGCGAGATCTGTCTTCCAAGTGTCTCTCTACTAAGCGCTCTAGAGTTTGTTTTTTATTTCAAAGCCTTTGAGAGTCACTGTGAGCTTATAGGATATATTCATTTATAGTGTTACTCGAGAGTTTATAACTCGGGAAGTTGCACTAGACTATTGATTTGTGAGAGTAAGAGGATTGTACTAGATAGCTGAGAGAGGTGGGGCTCTTTTAGATTGGTCTAGGACTCCAAGGGAACGTGAGTTGACTAGATTGCAATTGTATAGGAGAGAGGCTTCTCGGTGAGCTATTAGGATCCTAAGCTAAGCGAATCAATAAAGCCTTTTGAATCCTAGGGTTGTGGAAGAACCCTAGGCGGGGACGTAGGCCAAGTTGTGCTGAACCTCGTAAACAATTACTCGTGTTCTTTACTTATTTGCTTTACCTTATTTCCGCACTTGGTTCGATTGTCTAACTTTGTGTTTCAGGCTTAATCTCAAGGGTTTTGGTACGAGCTCCAAAAGTCTTGAGACTTTCTGCGAAAAATGGGCATACTCTATTCAACCCCCCTTCTAGAGTATTTCTATATTACATTGTTTATATTATCGAACCTTCAATTGGTATCAGAGCTTTACTCACTGTTTTTGATCTAACAATCTTGTGAGTTTTCGATCATGTCTGGTGAAGCAAGCGGAGGATTTGCACAGGGAAGGTCCACAAGCAGACCGCCACTCTTTGTAGGAAACAACTTTGTCCACTGGAGATCTTTGATGAAGATGTTCATCATAGACCAAGATCTAGAGCTTTGGAACATTATAGAGAATGGTCCGAAGATTCCAGAGAAAGATGGACCAAATGATACCAAAGTTGCAAAGAAGGAGTCTGAATACAACCAAGCAGATCTTGAAACCATCTCCAAAAACTACAGGGCTATTAACTTACTTTATTGTGGTCTTAGTACTGATGAGTTTAACCGTATTTCATCTTGTAGGTCAGCTAAAGAGATTTGGGACAAGTTGGTCGTCACCTATGAAGGAACAAGCCAAGTAAAAGACACCAAGATCAGCATCTTCCTTCGAAAGTATGAGCTCTTCAAGATGAAGTCTGATGAGTCAATCAAGGCCATGTTCACACGATTCACAGAAATCACCAACAACCTTGACTCTCTCGGCAAGAGCTTTACCAACGTTGAGAAAGTAAGGAAGATACTGAGGTGCCTTCCAAAGGAGAAATGGGGTCCAAAAGTAACAGCTATAGAGGAAGCCCAGGACCTCACCACTCTACCCCTTGATGACCTTCTTGGGAAGTTGATCACGCATGAGATGATCCTTAATGAAGACGATGGAGAACTTCCAGCTAGCACTAAGAACTTGGCACTCAAGTCTAAGAAGGATGAGCCCAAGGATGGATCTGATTCCGAAGATGAGGATGACGATGAGGATGATCCTTTTGCTCTTATCACAAGAGGCCTTGCTAGAATTCTCAAAATGAAGAAGCAATTCAACAATAAGGATGGATCAGAGTCTTCAAAATTTCGAGGTAAGCCTCAATACAACAAGTATGAAAAGAAGACTAACCCGTTGTCTTGTTTTGAATGCGGTGAAACAGATCATCTTGTGAAGGATTGCCCTCAAAAGACAAAGAGTCAGCCTAAGAAAGGTGACAAATGGAAGAAGAAAGCCATGGTGGCAACTTGGAGTGATTCCGACTCTGACTCAGATGATGAGAAGACCAACATTTGTCTTATGGCCTCAGAAGATGGATCCCTCGATGAAAAGCTTGAAGCTACTATAAGAGAACTTATGGAAAGTCCAAAAGAGGTATTATCGGAATTCCTTTCCAATATGATTGCCAATGAAGAGAAGCTTATTGCCCAAACTAACATCCTTATTAAGAGAACTGTGGACCAGGAAAGAACTATTGAGGATCTGTCTATGAGGGTCAAAAGTTTTGAAGCTTCTTATTCAGGTCTTGACATTAAAGTCAAGACGATTGACTCAGAGAAATCTGAACTCAAGCAAGATCTCTCCTCTCTAATAAATGAGCATCATGACTTAGAGAACGAGAAGATCTCCCTGAATAATAAGATTCAAGACCAACAGACAACCCTCATAACTTTTACCAAATCCAAAAGTACTCTCGATAGGATGTTGGGTGAGCAACAAAGCTCTCTAAACAAAAGTGGTATTGGTTACAATCCAAAGTTTTTAAAGAAGCAACACATTACCACTTTTGTAAAGGCAAAAGGAAGCAGAACCTCTCCTATATGTCACCATTGTGCTAGAAAGGGACATGTAAAAGAGACCTTCCCCTATAGAAGAAAGGATCCTTATATTATTCGCAATACATTTCCTGTTCATTTGAGAAAAGAACGGATAACACAAGTTTGGGTTCCAAAAGGCACTATTTTACCAAATATGGTTTACCCCAACAATGGATCCAAATTTGCTTATTGGTTCTAGCCACAAAGGTTGATGTTTGTCTTGCAGGAGATCACCAAGGTGAAAGATCACAAATGGATTATTGATAGTGGATGCTCGAGGCATATGAGTGGGAAGAGTTCTCTCTTTCATGATCTAAAGGAGCAATCCACGGGAACAATCACTCTTGGTGACAAAGGAAAATGTGACATCGTTGGTATTGGTAGTGTTGGAAGTGATTCCAGCCATAGTATTAAAAATGTCTATCTTGTTAATGGTTTAAAGTATAATTTGCTTAGTGTCTCTCAATTATGTGATAGTGGCAACAACGTCAGATTTAACAAGAAAAGATGTATAGTGTGCAGAGATGATACAGGTGAAGTTATATTAACTGCATATCGTTACAACAACATATACGCCGTAAATGCTGATCAAGTGGCACAAGGAAGCTTAACCTGTCTAAAGGCTTTGACGGACAATCCAAAGCTCTGGCACAGGAGACTCGGTCATGTGAGTCCACATACACTACAGAAGCTTGTGTCCAAAGGGCTTGTAAGAGGGCTACCTGAGATGGACTTCAAAGGTATTGACATGTGCAATGCATGCACACGAGGTAAACAAACACGTAGCTCTTTCAAACCCAAAAAGGTTGTAAGTTCTTCTAGACCCCTTGAACTTTTACATATGGATTTATGTGGTCCTATGCGAGTCAAATCTCCCAATGGTAAAAAGTACATGCTAGTTGTTGTTGATGATTTTTCAAGATATACTTGGGTTGCATTTTTGAAAGAAAAATCAGAGGCCTTATTTGAGTTTTCAAAACTTTGTAAGGAGTTACAAACTTTAAGAAACGAGCCCATAGTGTCAATTCGGAGTGATCATGGTAGGGAGTTTGATCAACTTCAGTTTGATTTGTTTTGTGCTAAATATAGCATCTCCCACAACTTTTCTGCTCCTCGGACACCTCAACAAAACGGGGTTGTGGAACGCAAGAACCGCACCTTAGAGGATATGGCCAGGACTATGCTTTTAGAAAATGCATTACCTAAAACCTATTGGGCTGAAGCTGTTAACACAGCTAATTACATTTTGAATCGTTGTCTTATCCGTTCCATCTTAAAGAAAACTCCTTATGAACTTTTCAAAGGCCGCAAACCTCTTATATCTTACTTTAAACCCTTTGGTTGTACTTGTTTTGTTCATAACAATGGAAAAGATAACCTTGGGAAATTTGATGCGCGTAGTGATGAAGGTATATTTCTTGGCTACTCCACGAGTAGCAAAGCTTATAGAATCTTCAATAAAAGGACCCAGGTAGTTGAAGAAAGTATACATGTTATTTTTGATGAATGCAATGACGGTGCTTTGAGTGAAAGTGTTGCAGATATAGATCTTAACATCCATGAAGAGAACGAGGAAGGTGATGTTGCTGTTACCAAGAACACAGAGAAGAGAAACATGCAGGAACCGATTCTTAACACTGAAGAATTGGCCCAAGGTGTTGAAGATTCGTCCAAAGCCCTTGGTGTCCAATCCAACAGTGTTGAGACGTCAAAAACTGCTGTAACTGAACCTAACAGGACCACGGAGTCAGATGTACTACAAGTCAATCCTACAAGTGTGACGAATCAAGGAGCTGAGACTAGCAAAAGGAAATTCAAATACTCCTCATCAGACTCATTAAAGGATATCATTTCTGACCCTACTTCTAGTGTTCAAACTCGTTCGAAACTTAAAGATCTTTGTGCTTTTCACGCGTTTGTTTCTCTTATTGAGCCAAAGAAGGTAGATGAGGCACTTCAGGAGCCAGACTGGATCATTGCTATGCAAAGTGAGCTTAACGAATTTGAAAGAAACAAAGTCTGGACCTTGAAGCCTAGGCCAAAGCATCAATCAGTCATTGGCACTCGATGGGTATTTCGAAACAAGCTAGATGAGAATGGTAAGATTGTGAGGAACAAGGCAAGGCTTGTTGCTCAAGGCTATAATCAAGAGGAAGGTATTGACTACGAGGAGACCTTTGCTCCCGTAGCCAGGCTTGAAGCCATTCACATTTTATTAGCATTTGCATCTTTTATGAGCATAAAGTTATATCAAATGGATGTCAAGTGTGCTTTTCTTAATGGTTTCTTAGAGGAAGAAGTTTATGTGGCTCAACCCCTAGGTTTTGAAAGTTCAGAATTTCCCAATCATGTTTATAAACTTGACAAAGCGCTTTATGGTTTGAAACAAGCCCCAAGAGCTTGGTATGAGCGCTTGTCAAAATATCTTTTAGAAAAAGATTTTAAAAGGGGGTTGATCGACAAGACTCTTTTTATCAAAACCAAAGGAAAGGACATTTTGGTTATTCAAATTTATGTTGATGATATATTATTTGGTGCTAGTAACACATCTTTGTGCAAGGAATTTTCTGACATCATGTGCAGTGAATTTGAGATGAGCTTGATGGGTGAACTCAACTTCTTTTTGAGATTACAAGTTCATCAATCCAAGAAAGGGATCTTTGTCAACCAAAGCAAGTACACTAAGGATCTCTTGAAGAAGTTCAAGATGGATCAATCCAAGGCAGCCAAGACTCCCATGAGCTCAACATTGTCTCTAGATCAAGACAAGACTAGAACAAGTGTCAATCAAAAGGAGTATCGAGGAATGATTGGATCTTTATTATATCTCACGGCTAGTAGACCTGACATCATGTTTAGTGTTTGCATGTGTGCTAGGTTTCAAGCTGATCCTAAAGAATCTCACCTCGTGGCTGTGAAGAGGATCTTTCGATATCTCAATGGCACTAAGGAACTTGGACTATGGTACCCGAAGCAAAAGGATTTCACTTTAATTGGATATTCTGATGCAGATTTTGCAGGCTATAAGGTGGATAGGAAGAGCACATCAGGATGTTGCCAATTCTTAGGAGCATCTTTGATCAGTTGGCACTCAAAGAAGCAAAACTCAGTTGCTCTATCCACTGCAGAAGCCGAATACATTGCAGCTGGAGCATGTTGCTCCCAAATCCTTTGGATAGCTCAACAAATGCGAGATCTTGGCATCAACCTCAAAGGTATCCCAATTAAGTGTGACAATACAAGTGCCATATCCATCACTAAGAATCCTGTTCAACATTCAAGGACCAAACATATTGATGTGAGACATCATTTCATTAGAGATCATGTTGAAAAAGGTGATGTGTCCATATCCTTTATTTCTATTGATTATCAATGGGCTGAAATTTTTACTAAGCCTTTGGCAGAGGACAGGTTCACCTTCATAAGACGAGAGATAGGGATGCTTAACAAGGATGCACTTTCGTAGGGGGAGCTTTCCCTTTACGAAAGATAAATTCTACTTAGTGTCAAGACCCTTGAGAACCATGTCAAGGTGTGTGAACTAAATGGTGGAGTACATATATCGGATCATATATTTTTGGTTAATATCTTTTTAGATATTTAATCAATTATATTTTTACTGAATTTCAAAATTGCCTATTTATGTGATTTCCTTAACCGTTAAGATATTTTATTTTTGGAACTAAATCACTCGGTTTTTCAATCCGATTTTAATGGAACATTTGAAATTTGAATTAGAAACCTTTCAAATCAGCAATGTGATGATTTCTTTCCTTGAAACTCTAAACCCGTCCCATCACTCCCTCTACTTAAACCCAATCCTGTACCCGATTACAACCCACACTCAGAACTTATCTAAATCCCTTCACCCTCTCCTTCTTCAACCTCTCAATCCATTCTAAGAAAACCCTAACCGATTTCCTCCATGGCACCCAAAACCAAGAAAGCTGTCACACCCAAAAGACTTGGCGCCACCCCCAAGGGACGTCAGGCCACTGCTACCTCTCTCACACCTGAACCCGCTCCTCAAGCCATCGTCCCAACTGTCGTCCAGAGCACCATCGCTGAGAGCACGACCATTGTTCCCAAGGGCTCTCAAAAGAGCTCTGCTAAGAAGCCGATCAGTGCTAAACAGAAAGGAAAGAGGAAGATTTTGGCTGAGGAAGTGGACGAGGAAGAGGAGGAAGAAGATCTCGACGCCCTTCTGGAAAGGGATGTTGCCAAGGAAGCCGAGGAGGAAGCCTTGAGAAAGAAAAAGGTCGATGAGGAGGCTGAGCTTGCTAGGAAACTGGCAGAGGAGGAAGCTGAGCGGATTCGGAAGGAAGCCGAAGCCGAGGAGGTTCCATCCGAGGAGGAGCCTGAGGAAGAAGAAGAGGAGCAAGAGGGATCTGGAGATAACGAGGATGCTGAAGAAGAAGAAGCGGGGTCCGGTGAGGACTCGGGGTCTGAGGAAGAGGAGGAAGAATCTCCCTCTCCTTCTCCTCCTCCTCCCCCGTCTCCGAAGAAGCGGAAAGCCTCTGCTGCTGTCAAGCCTCCATCCCCCAAGCGCACCAGGAAGGGCACTGTCAAGAGTCTTGTAGCGCATGTCAAGAGAGCTGCTCAAACAGTTGCTCGCAGAAAAAATGCAGACCCCCGGCCTATATCCAGGTAAATCAATCCTTGCCCTCCTCTTGGTTTCAAGATCCTGAGACTGCTGGTAAGTGGGTAGACGAGTTTAGAACTCGTAAGATTAGCTGTTCTGATTTTTTGGATTTTGAGTTCTTCGAAGCTTTGAAGTTGCCATGCATTGAGCTCCTCAAAAAATCTCCAGCCTGGACCCTTCTGAACCTTGAAACCATCTACTACCCCCAGCTTACCAGACTTTTCTACATTAACCTAAAAGGCAAAAACGACACCGATGGTTGGTCTTTGGAGTCTGTTGTCAAAGGGGTTAGAATCTCTCTCAACTCCAATGATTTTGCAGACTTCCTTGGCCTACCTACCCCAGTTCCACCCGCTGACATACACCCCTCAAAAGAGAATTGCATCATCCTTGCCCGAGCCAAGTATCTCCTACCCGAAGCATCCAACAGCACCTCAAAGCAACTCACCCACTCATCCCTAACCCTTGAGGCAAAAATAATTTTTAACATCATTGTTCGATGCCTCTTACCCCGTCTTAACTCTGGCTCACTCCTTACCGACAATGCTATGGTCCTGTTCTACCGCATCCTAAATGGCCTTGATCTTGATCTGGCCAACACTATCCTTGGAACCATGGCTCATGCCAGAAAAGCTAGAAAAGGCTCTCCCCTCCCCTTTGCTACCCTTTTGACCCCTATCTTCAAAGCTTCTGGAATTGATGTAAAAAATGAAGAACAGCTGCGTCATACGGGTAAGTTCGACTCTAAGGGCCTCGAAAAGATTGGCATCACTCGGTCTCCCCAAGGGACCTTGAGTCTTGCCACTCCTTCAAAAGCCTTTCCCACTGCTCCAGCTTTCGATGAACGCATGGACAACCTAGAGTTGGGCTTGGAGAAAGTTCGCCTGGATATTAAGGAGCTGCAGAAGGAGATGATGACGGAGATGAGCGGGATTTCCAAGATGCTGGAGGGACTGTGGACGAGACTCACTGATGATGCTCCGGATGACTAAGCCTAAACCCTAATCCACCCTATCCCACCCCTGAAACTTGTTACTTTGCTGGTTTTGGGAAACGTTTTCAAAACTCTTGGTAACTTTTTTGGTGACTGTTTTACCTCCGCCCTTTGTTGAAAGACAAAAAGGGAGAGATGATCTGTGGTGCTTAGACTTTGAAAACCTCTGCTTAAAGGTCTTGGAAGACCTTGGTTTTTTTGAATTATGGTTTTCGGTTGGATGGTTTTTGCATGCTTTAAAATTTTGATCCAACATTTGTCTAACCCTTGCAGGTACTTAGTCCGATTTCTATTTTATTATCTATGCTTGACTAAGTTGCAGGGATGCACAGGTTTTGTCTTTCATCAAGGGGGAGATTGATAACTCCCTCCCTTGATGGAAATTGGAATAAATGTTTCAAGGGCTTTGACGGGATGTTTGTGTCAAAGGCCTTGGATCGTTAACAGTTGATGAAATACAAAACCTATCTTATTTGTCCGAATATTATTTTATCTTATTATATACTTCCGTTATATTATATATATATGTTTGACTAACCTTTTCAGGAAGTATATTCGAGATTATATCTTTCCTTTAGTACATATTGAGGAGATCACATTCAAATAGAATCATGGCTTCAGAGTATCCATAAATAGAAGATTCAAGATCAAGCCTGATTCGAAAGAGCCGTTGGTGAAGATCCTTAGGCGCCATTCCATGCTCTTATATAAAGGAAAGGAAGAAGAAGACAGAAACAACAAGTGCTACACGAGCTTTCATTCATTCAAGCGAGATCTGTCTTCTAAGTGTCTCTCTACTAAGCGCTCTAGAGTTTGTTGTTTATTTCAAAGCCTTTGAGAGTCACTGTGAGCTTATAGGATATATTCATTTATAGTGTTACTCGAGAGTTTATAACTCGGGAAGTTGCACTAGGCTATTGATTTGTGAGAGTAAGAGGATTGTACTAGATAGTTGAGAGAGGTGGGGCTCTTCTAGATTGGTCTAGGACTCCAAGGGAACGTGAGTTGACTAGATTGCAATTGTATAGGAGAGAGGCTTCTCGGTGAGCTATTAGGATCCTAAGCTAAGCGAATCAATAAAGCCTTTTGAATCCTAGGGTTGTGGAAGAACCCTAGGGGGGGACGTAGGCCAAGTTGTGCTGAACCTCGTAAACAATTACTCGTGTTCTTTACTTATTTGCTTTACCTTATTTCCACACTTGGTTCAATTGTCTAACTTTGTGTTTCACGCTTAATCTCAAGGGTTTTGGTATGAGCTCCAAAAGTCTTGAGACTTTCTGCGAAAAACGGGCATACTCTATTCAACCCCTCTTCTAGAGTATTTCTATATTACATTGTTTATATTATCGAACCTTCAGTGTTCTATGAGGAAATTCTTCCTTTTGCCTCCATCTCATCTCCTGCACAACAGACTTTGCCTAATCCTATTCATGACATATTTTCTCCTTCTCCCCCTCCTCAAATGCCTACCCTTATTCATCCACAAAATTCCCCTCATGATTCTCCTTAAGTTTCTCCACAAGATTCCACCCATGATTCTCCCACCCATGATTTACCACACTTAAATCCTTCCCCACCTGAACCCATTGTCCCACTAAGACGTTCTTCTAGACAATCACATCCTCCTAAGCATCTCAATGATTATGTTTGTTGCTCTGTCACTTCAGATCACGATCAATGCTCCTTGCTTACAAACATTCATCCCTGTCATTCGATTGCTTTCAGTGCCCTTTCCATCAGCAATCAAGGTCTGGCAATGTCTGTTGCTGCACATGATGAGCCCTTTTCTTACAAAGAGGCGGTTCAGAGTGGTAAATGGAGAGATGCCATGGACTTAGAGTTTGCTGCTTTGGATGCCAATCATACATGGGATGTTGTTTCCCTCCCTGTTGGTATGAAACCAATCTCCAGCAAATGGGTTTACAAAATTAATTAATACAAGGCTGATGGTACTATTGAAAGGTACAAAGTTCGGTTAGTCATCAAGGGAAATACTCAGAAGAAAGGTATTGACTACTCTGAGACCTTTTCACTTGTCATCAAGATGACTACAATCAGATGTTTGATCTCTGTAGCTGCTAAGAATGGATGGTCTATGGTCCAGCTTGACGTCAATAATTCTTTTTTTGCATGGTGACTTGTTTGAGGATGTTTATATGAAACTCCCACAAGGTTACACTCCTCCTTCATTGCCTCCTGGATTTGCTGTTTGCAAGCTCAATAAGTCTTTGTATGGCTTGAAACAAGCATCACGTCAATGGTACTCAAAGTTGTCTACTTTTGTCCAAGACAAAGGGTATCATTACTCTATAAATGATTACTCTTTGTTCATCAAACAAACTGTTTCTTCAGTGGTTTTTGTTTTTGTATACGTCGATGATGTCTTGCTCACTGGCAATGATCAAAAGGAAATTCTACTGTTAAAACAGCAGCTTCGTGACAAGTTTAAGATCAAAGATCTTGGGCCCTTGAGCTATTTTCTGGGAATGGAGGTCTTTCAAGAAAGGGATGTTGTGATCCTTTCCCAAAGAAAGTTTGCTCTAGATCTTCTTAAAGAAACTGGTGTTCATCTTTCTCAAAAGGTAGCAGCTCCTCTTGAACTCAACCTAAAATTGCAGCCCGATAAAGGTGATCTATTTAAAGACCCATTGTTGTATAGAAGGTTGGTTGGAAAGTTAAATTTTTTGACAAATACTAGGCCTGATTTGGCATTTTCTGTGCAACATTTAAGCCAATTCATGAAGACACCTTGTGTTCCTCATTACAAGGCCTTGCAACACACATTGAAGTATCTTTCTTCCACTCATTCTCTTGGGTTGGTCTTCTCCAGGAGTTCTGACTTTGCTTTACAAGCATATTGTGACTCCGATTGGGGTTCTTGTCCTTCCACTCGCAAGTCTGTTAGTGGATATTTCATTCTTCTTGGCAACAGTCCTATATGTTGGAAATCAAATAAGCAACATACTGTTGCTTTATCTTCTGCAGAAGCATAATATAGATCTATGAGAAGAGTTGTTGCTGAACTTACTTGGCTTTCTCGTCTTCTTCATGAGCTTCAGGTCCCCTCTTTCACTCCTATTCCTCTACATTGTGACAATCAAGCGGCAATTTATATAGCTCGTAACCCTGTCTTCCACGAGAGGACGAAGCATGTGGAGTTAGACTGTCATTTCGTTCGAGAAAAACTCAATGATGGTCTTATCTCTTTGCTCTTCACACCCACTGCTGAGCAATTGGCGGATGTTCTTACAAAGCCCTTAACTGGCATTGCTCATCAACAGGTTCTGTCCAAGTTGGGTCTGACTCGTCACCCTCCAACTTGCAGCGGGGTGGGGGGGGGGGGTGTTGGTGGAGAACATACCACACAAGGCTCACGGATCAAGCCATCATAGCTCAGTGAACAAGGGAGCCGGATAGTTAGTTGGTTAGAAGCTGTTACATGAAACGATTGGGTGTAATGTTGTTTTGTTATGTCAAGTTGATTGTATAAATAGCTTGTAGTGTGTTGCCTTGTAATTTAGTTTTTACACAGACAATTGAATCACAAAGGGAGAAAACCCGAGAGGGCTCCATTTTTCCACTTCATCGTCTTCATTTGATCTTTCGGTTTCACAGCTTGATTTTCAAGCTTTTCATTGGTGGAGTCCTGAGCACGGTTAAGCACCCGACGACGGAGCCCGACCACCCACCAACTGAGGGTGAGGTGATGAGCCGAGGGGGAGGGGAGCGACCAAAGGCGGGTTTGGAACCTCCATTGAAGGGTTTAAGAGACGATGGCCTGTAGTTCGAGAACGACACGAGCAACCAAAACCGAAGTATGAAATGCGAGGTGATAAAGCAATAGTATGCCCGGGAGATTGAAGAAGTGGGGAAAGGGAACAGATAGCACCCAAAGCCCTAAATCAGTTTCAATTAATTTCGAAATCCAAAGAAGAATTTTAAATTAGGGAAGCCGACCCTGTGCTAGGCGGCCGGAGCCGAGAGTGACTCGGAGGAGGTGGAGTAGGATGGAGTATTATTTTATTTAAAAAAAAAAAAAAACTTTACACCGCTTCTTTCCTCCTTCGGTCCAACAAATACCCCAACACCCAAATTTAGCAAGTCATCCCGTTTATTATAAAATTCGCATTACCCCATTTGGAACCCCATAACGTACTGCAATTTCTTCATAACCACAATTTTGTACTTTGGATTCGCTCCCAATTCAAGTCCCCACCAACTTAAATAAAACCCTCGTTTGCAGCGTGATCATATCGCTACTTCGGGAGTATTCACACACACTGATTCCTTTTTATTATTATTTTATTTTATTTCATTTTATTTATTCTTTCCCCTTATTATTGATGGATTTATTATCCACAGGCACAGCACAACTCCCACACCCACCAAAATTGTTGAGAGATTGAGATTCAGAAGAGAGGAAAACAAAACAGTATGCCGATAGGAAGCGTTTCAGGGAAGCTCTCATCGTCGTCGTTCAGCTTCGACTTGGGGCACCCTTTACTGAACAGCACAGTTGATGGCTTCTTGAAGATTGGAACTGTATTATTCCACACAAACCCTTCCTGCATCTTTTTCCTTTTCTTTTCTTTGTTTGTTGGTATATATATGTAATTAAAATTTTGTTATATATATATATATATATATATACACTCATTTATGTTTGAAGTATGTGGTGGTTTGGTTGATAATTGATTGATTCAGTGATTGGTCTTTTAATTTGTGGGTATTCTGATTTGATTTGTTGAGGGATTTTGTTGGGTTGTTTGAGTTGCTATATATATATGGGTTTATTTTTGCAGGTGGGTTTGGCCAAGGGTGCTATGGAGGAGGTATGGCATATGACCAAAAATGGTTGGGCTTCATCCATTTCTCTCTTGCTTCTTCTTGCTTGACCAAATTTAATTTTGCGTTTAATTTGTTCCAAATTTGCCTTTAAGGTTCATAATTTAGAACCTTGAATAAGAGAGGATAAGGAGAAAACATAGATATTGACATATATGGAAACTGTCTCCATCTCATCTTTCATTGGTGTATGTTTTTAGTTATACTTTCCGTCATTTAGTTTTATTCGATTCCATTGTTCTAATCTGTGTCCTAATAGGGTAAGAAGCTTTATTCATATAGATTTACTAGATTTAGTCATTTAATTAGCTTTTTCAAAAAAAACATATTTTCTTAAGGCTTATCAATTTGTAACTGTTGGGTAAGGAATCTTTCCAAATCAAGCAAGCTTCTAAATACACATAGTCACATATAGATTAGAAAGCCCTTAGTTTCATGTGGTACTTGTTCTAACTTTAGCCTGAATGATTTTGCAGGAAGTATTTCTAAGCACGGCGTTGAGCACTCGGTAAGTTACTCAATCTCTTTACCAGATCTAAGATCTTGTTCTTAATTTGTTGTTATCTCATTTCCCTTGAGTTATCTCGAACTCAAATGCACTTGTTAGCAGTTGAATATTGTTTTATGCCTTCTTCACATGTAACATTAATTAAGATAGTGAGTTTTAACTACACATATTCATGTTTAGAGATTCTTCTTGAGTGCAATTAGCCCTTTATTTGCATTTGAAACACTCTTAATAACTAAAGATTGTATCTGGGTGCGAATACTCTATAAGTTATGGATCTATCCATCTTTTAGCACAAAAAGTTTATATCCGTAGTTATATAGAGTTGCACATCCCTTGTATATTTCGTGTTTTTCACTTTGATAATCGATGTGAGATTTCTGTTGCTCTTACTGTTCCTCTGTGAATAAACCTTGCAGCTGAAAAGGATGTGCAAGGATGGAGCACTTTGGGGTAAGTATCATCACATACACTAAACAAATTTGCCCATATTACCTTACGATTTGTGTCTATAATATATATTCTTCCCGAAAAGGATCATTACTTATTAGATTGAACAATTGTTCCGCGGCCTGCATCATATATTCTGGAACAGGGACAGTTGCTGGAGTTTATATAGGAATTGAATATGGAGTTGCGAAGACGTATGGCACATCTGATTGGGTAACTTCATTCTTCATCGATATGAATTATATATGATCACTCTTTTTATGCTGAAGCTAAATCAATTAATCGCACTTGTGATGCGCCTCACTATATATATATGAGCAGAAGACTGCAATGGTTGGGGGCGCATTAGCAGGAGCTGTGGTGTCGGCTGTGTTCAACCACGAGAACAAAGACAAAATCGTTACAAACGCCATTACAGGAGGAGCTCTAGCAACTGCCTCTGTGTTCCTCAACTACCTCAACTACTAGCTAGTTTAAATTGTACTGCCTTCGGCTTGCCCGAGTAAGTGCATATATAAATAAGATGAAGACCATTTCGGTTTTCTTCTTGATCGATCGATGTAGGATTCCATTGAGGCAATAAGTTGGCAAGTCCACCATGTCTTTGTAAACCTTGTTTCTGAATTATGAATTTCGAATAAGGCTTTCAACTGCCATTGCTAAAACATGTACTTGCTTGGGTTCGATGATCGAATGATATAATCCAAAATGACACGTACGCGATCAATACGAAGCTACACTGGAGTGGCCGGAGCCTGTACGGTGGCCGAGCAATTTTACAAAGAACACACCCACATCCGGTAGCGAGCCCAGCCCGATGTAAGGAGTGCTTCCCTCGTTTTGGTTGCTTCTTGCTACCAACTAGCATTTTTTCGCACTTTTACTTATTGTTAAACTTCATTATGAATTTGCGATTGCTGGAAATTTGGATCTCAGAAGTGTGTGGTTGAGAAATAATGCATTATTTAACATAATTTGAGATGAAACCAATTGATCTTTCATGGAAATTCAATTTCAAGTAAACAAATATTTATGTGCTTATGTTGGGAAATTGTACTTCTTGAAAAATCACTTGCAAACTACTGTAAAAGATTTCCTGTTTCGTTTTACATTGATACTAGCATCGGTGTTTTTGCTCGTTTTGTTAATAAATTACATTTTATTATATTAAAATTATTATTTTTTTATTAAATTTTATGTGAAGATTAATTAAAGTAGTTTTTGAAATTTTTTAATAAAAAATTTCAAGCAATCATAACTTGAAATAATTTTAATTGTGGTAAACATGATAGGTTTGGTAAGGACTTAAGATATGATGTTGAGAATAAATATAAATATTTAGATGATAAAGATTTTATTGTTCCATAGGTAATTAATGAGAAAATTTGGTAAAATATCACCTTTTTTGCTAATTTAATTAGGTAATTAGCATCCTTTCTTTATTTTTTAGCCGTGCTAACATCTGTTTAAAGTTTTTTAGGTTGTCGGCCCCTTTCCTCTATCTCCTCTCTCAGTCGTGCCTGATCCCCTTTCTCTTTCATTCTCTAGTCAGATTCATGGTGGCAGTTCTCGATCTCTTTCTCTCTCAACCAAGTAGCGGTGGCGCCGCCTCCTTCCGGATTGAGGATTGGCAAGCACTGCCATTCACCCTCCTCTCGCTCTCGTTATCCAAGCCAAGTAGCGGTGGCGCTGCCTCCTTCTGGATTGAGGCCATAGGCCGGAATCCCGCAGGCGGATTTGAAGATTGGCGACGAGGTTTTGCTCGGTTGGGAGTACACGGAGGCGAATTGGACCCGAGCTTGATTCAGCGACAAGCCATAAGGGCTCGGGGTTAGGTCGAGATGGTACTCGACGATGGCATCGACGACTATCCTCCTCCCAATTAAGGATGCCAGCCCTTACCTCGGCCTTGAATGTTCTCCAATCGTGGAACAAGTAGGGAAGAACCTCTCAATCAGGTACGATTTTGATTCCACCTTAGAGTTTTGAGATTGGAAGACAGTTTCTGAAGGTTTTTTTTAATCTAGAATTGTATGAAATTTGGTAAATTTTGTTGAAATTGTGTATGCTGATAAGTGCGCATTCGTTGATGAATTGAATGTTTTTTGTTCTTCTCATGGTTTAGCAATTGGGTTTTATGCTGAAATTTCATGCTCTTGCTACGACTGTCTTTGCTTTTGTGGGGTTGTCGATATGGGTGAGTGTCTTTGCACGCCAAGTGTTCGATAAAATGCCTCTTACAACTTTTCTACTTGTAAGAAGATTGAGGTTAACTTTGGTTCATCGTGATATCTTGGAGATACATGTTTAAATCCCCACAATAATTGTGATTTGTTAAAGAAAGAATGAACTTTACCTCAATTAGTAAAAATGGATTGGTTGATGAATTATCCCACAGATGAGCTCTTTTATTCCTGCATCCTAATTTATGCATTTGAGTGCATTTCTGACCTTGAAGTTAGCATCTTATCATGTGTCCATGTGTATTAATTAGTTTTAGCTGGTTGCAGCAATCGATGTTGCTGGTCAACTATTGGTTTACTCTAAAACAAAGACTTCCCCGTCCTTTTGATTCCATCATTGACCTGTTGGTGAAACGGCTTGGAGAAACATACTTGATCTTGATTCTATGATCTCAGTGAGTGACTGTTGACTTAATGTATCATCAATGTCTAATTTGCTCACTTGTTTATCAATGATCATTGCTTAAGCGTCTTGTATGGTAATGATGATATTCAACTTTCGTCTTTATAATTATATTTAAATTCTCCAATTTTTATTTATTTTTTGTGTCAATATTAGCTTACCATATGAAAGTCTCTAGTGCTTGCTTCCATATGAAAGTCAAAATGGATGAATTTGATTTTAGTTTTAGTTCTTTATTTGCCTTTGGAGCGACCGATTCCACGTTTTGATTCCATGTTTTAAGGTTCTCTGTCATCAATTATATAAAAATGTCACCAGAAACAAAATTGTTTCTGGTGAATAAAAGTCGGCAAATTTGCTAAAATAACCCTTTTGGGTGAAACCCATGCACGCCTAACCCAATCCGGAAAAAATTTGCAAAATTCCGGATATCCGGATTTTGGGTGCAACCGGTAGCCGGTAATTGAGGGGAGCCAGGAAAGAGAAAAAAAAGAAAAGAAAGAGGGGAAAGGGGAACAGAGGAAGAAGACGCCAAATCTCCCGTTCGTCATCAATGGCGGAAGCAGAGGTGGATTCGATTCTGATCGGAGGAGTCAAGGGAGCGGCGGTGGCGGAGGCGCCGGAGAAGGGGCAAAAGCAGTACTGCAGTGGGTGGACGCTTGTTCAACAGATCTAGGGTTTCGCTCGAAGATTCCGTCGGATCGTCGTATCCTTCGCCCCGCGACTTCCTCGACTGTGGTTCCTCCGGTGAGTCCCCTCCCATCTTCGTCCGTTCAATTTAAAAAATTCCCTGGAACTCGTAGTCCTTAACCCATTTCTCCCTTTCGATGTTAAACAACCATACGTGGGTGATATTGTTTGTATCTTGTGTATGATTAATGTTTTGATTTGAGATGTAGAAAAACTGGATAATAAATGTGGCATAATTAGAGTGTTGTTGTCTGACCATGTCACAATCCTTGGCTGACAGTGCTTGGTGCTTATCATTGCTGAGAATAGCTCCACCTTCTACAATAATGCCTAAAGTCTTCTTTGGCATCTGCAGAGAGCTTGTGGTATGTTGCCCATTTGGAGGATCCAAAACAAACAGATGTGGGATTCTGGAAGGCGAATGGGGATCCATGTCAAATATATATTCCGACTCTATAGTTGTTGGTTGGAGAACTACCCTGGAATTTTATCATGGACACTCTCCTAATGGCAATCAGACTGATTGGGTGATGCAAGAGTATTCAGTTAGTCCTAAAAGTTCTTGTAAGGAGAAGGTATGTCACCAAACACTTCCACCTCATCCTGCTGTGCCAACATTAACTAGCTCTATCACCAAGCCAACCTGACAGTGAACTTTGGGCTTGGTTTGCTACCGTGCAGGTTACTAGTTCACTTGGATGAGTATTCACTTCGGAGAGAGGTGAAACCCAGATGATGGAACAATATCAAGCAAATGATGATGTTAGAGGTGAAAGCAATCAGTTAAGTGATGAAGATAATAAGCCTATAAATTCTTTATTGGGCAAACAACAGGTAGATTTCTCCCTTTTCCTATGACTGTTAAGCGATGCCTACTTTAGATGACAATCTTGTATTCACCATTAGTGAACTGCAGCAACTGCTTATGGTAAATTAGCAATCATTGTTTGTGTTTGGATAAATCCAACTTCAGTTATTATGATCATAATCTTGTGTTCATGTTGATTTTTGAGAGGCTAGAAACTTTGTTGGTTTGTTTCAACAGGGAGAAATGGAGGAATACCAGGCAATGCCTTCTCATCAAGGGGATAACCTGCTTCAACCCGACTACTTTGCAAATGGTGACTATTTGGAACTTCTAGATCTTCTTGATCCCCTCTCTTCACCTTCCAGTTCAGAAAATTCCAGCTGCCTATCTAGGTCATCAGATGTATACTTTGACTCTGTTGCGTTGCTCCAAGAGCTGGAATGTGAGGATGAAATCTGTCAAACAAAGCCGCCAAATGAAAGGGTCGTCTCTCCTGCTGAAGGTATTTTAAATACTCTTTAAGCTCATTATATTCATTTCTACAAATTCATTGCTTCATTCTCTTTTCCAGTGAACTATTTAGTCATCTACTTAAACTTGCTGATTTGGATCAAAGGGATTATAACTGATCAGCTGCTCCCTTTTTTAGATGACAGTAAATTTTCAAATCGAGTCTCTAATCATCATAATGCTCTTTTTTTCGTTAATCTGTATGTAATTTGTAGACCATCTGGCATTTGCAACTCCCTTTTAAAATTCATGTCAGACTTTAACATCCTGTGTTCTTTGTTTTTTATAACTTTATTTTGAATTGCATATTGGTTGTCAAACTCTTTTTTGACTCATTCATTACATATTAGTGAAGCTATGTGAGCTTGGCTAATTTTTTTTCCCTGTCCTTCTTAAAGTAGGCATATGGAGTCCACATGAATGGATATATTGAAAGAAATGGTGAAGAGTTTCTGTGGGTAGGGAAGCGAAGCTGAGAAAAGCCCACATTTCCTGGGATGCTTGATCATCTTGTTGCTGGAGGATTGGTTAGTTCTGACCTTCTAAATTAATTCTTTTACCTGTTCATGCGTTCTCTGGTCATGAGGCAGGTCCATGCCCATCAGTCAACTTGATATATTAATGTAATGATTCAAGTTGGTTGAAGTGAAATGATGTCAAATCCCGCATAGCCTATTAGCTCAAATGGAAGAGCGATGTGCTCATGCACAAAGATGCGGGTTCAAATCCCACATAGGCTAATTTAAAATTATGTATAAAAATTTTCTTTGTAAGCTGATTTTTAGGTGTCAAGTAATAAGGAATATAATATGTCTGAAATTCAGGTGTCCAGTACAAACATTCATGTGTCAAGTAAAATACATCATGTGTCATGTAAATCCGGTATGGGTGACATGTAAATTCAGTATGGGTTATCGGTTATCGGTTAGATTTCTTAACCCATAAAAGACATCGGAAAGAGATCGTACTGTCTCGAGAATGATTGGTGTGATAAACATTTTTTTAACTAGTTTACTCTCGAGAGAAACCTTTTTTATCATCTGTTGTGGCATTACTTTTGTACTAGCAAGCTGCAAGCCTGCAAGCTCTGATTCTCGCCTTCCTTTACAGAGTAGTATACCACAGGAGCAACATCAACAGACCTGAGGCTGTTTTACATCAATTCCTACATGGTTGCTGTTGATGTCACCGAATGCTGGATTCTATTTAGTGTCTAAGTGCAAGTTAATGTAAGTGCAAGTTCCTGTGCACCGTCTCAACGGCTGGACACGTGAATTGTTTTACTTGACACGTGAATTATTTTCCTTGACACGAGAATTATTTTACATGACACGTGAATTGTTTTACTTTGACACGTGAATTGTTTTACATGACATGTGAATTGTCTTACTTGTCACCCAGTACAATCTAATCATTGTCTTTACTTTGTTAGGTGATTTTTAGTTGGTTTTATCTTTAATTGATTGCATTACTGTCATGTCAAGTGACCTATGTGACATGTCAAACCTTTTACCTGTCATGTTAAAAACACATCTTATGATGAATTCAACGCACAAGGCCATTTTTCATATTAGGCCATTTTTCATATAATTCCAGTATACAGTAAAGGCCATTTTTGCGCAATTTTAGTTTCTGTCATAGCCTATTTGATGATGTACCATTGAATAATATTCGCATCACTGTCCTGTCACCCGTGAACTATTTTACATGACACCTGAATTGTTTTACATGACCTGTCAATTTTTTTACATGACATCTGAATTGTTTTACATGACATCTGACACCCTATGGTTGACATTTGACACCCTATGGGTGTATACTAGACACCCTGTGGTTTTGTACTGGACACAATTTGGTTACAGAACTTGATTTGGTGCTCTGTTCACAAATTTACACAATTTTCTATCGAAATCGAGCACTTTTTACTCTCTTTTATATGACAGCAGCCCCCAAAAAAAAGCATACCTCATTTTGGCCAAATTTCCATGAAGAAAAAGGTTGGTTATATCTCTAGAAAGCTATAGGAAGTTACAGAACTCAATTTGGTGCTCTGTGGACAAATGTACATAATTTTCTATCGAAACCGAGCACTTTTTACCCTCTTTTATATGACAGCAGCCCCCAAAAAAAAGCATACCTCATTTTGGCCAAACTTCCATGAAGAAAAATGTTGGTTATATCTCTAGAAAGCTATAGGAAGTTACAGAACTCAATTTGGTACTCTGTGGACAAATGTACATAATTTTCTATCGAAACCGAGCACTTTTTACCCTCTTTTATATGACAGCAGCCCCCCAAAAAAAAGCATACCTCATTTTGGCCAATTCCATGAAGAAAAAGGTTGGTTATATCGCTAGAAAGCTATAGGAAGTTACATAACTCAATTTGGTGCTCTGTGGACAAATGTACATAATTTTCTATCGAAACCGAGCACTTTTTACCCTCTTTTATATGACAGCAGCCCCAACAAAAAGCATACCTCATTTTGGCCAAATTTCCATGAAGAAAAAGGTTGGTTATATCTCTAGAAAGCTATAGGAAGTTACAGAACTCAATTTGGTGCTCTGTGGACAAATGTACATAATTTTCTATCGAAACCGAGCACTTTTTACCCTCTTTTATATGACAGCAGCCCCAAAAAAAAAGCATACCTCATTTTGGCCAAATTTCCATGAAGAAAAAGGTTGGTTATATCTCTAGAAAGCTATAGGAAGTTACAGAACTCGATTTGGTGCTCTGTGGACAAATTTACACAATTTTCTATCGAAACCGAGCACTTTTTACTCTCTTTTATATGACAGCAGCCCCCCCCCCCCCCAAAAAAAAAGCATACCTAATTTTGGCCAAATTTCCATGAAGAAAAAGGTTGGTTGTATCTCTAGAAAGCTATAGGAAGTTATAGAACTCGATTTGGTGCTCTGTGGACAAATTTACACAATTTTCTATCGAAACCGAGCATTATTTCCTCTCTTTTCTATGACAGCAGCACAAAAAATAATCTATACCTCATTTTTGGCCACATTTTCATTAAGAAAAAGGGTGATTACCTCTTTAGAAAACTTGTTCTCCATACTGGATTTACCTCTTTATGAATTCCTAAAACAAGAACACTACCATGTCTTACAACACTTTGTTTTATGAAAGAAAATAAAGTTTTGAAAGAAAATAACATGACAGGTAATGCTATTAACATGACAGGTAATGCGAATCGATCCTCTTCTCCTTAATGAAAGAAAATAACATGACATGTAATGCTATTAACATGACAGTTTATACCTTTTAACATGACAGGTTATAACCTTTAACATGACAGGGGATATGTTTGACATGTCACCTACGTCACTTCACATGACAGTCAGAGTGAGTGGACTTACCACAAAAATCATCCAAGGCTGAATTTGAAACCAAGTTCAAAAAAAAAGAAGTCTAGCAAAAGAAATTATAAATAATAAAAAAGGAATAGAATATGTCTCAAATTCAGGTGTCAAGTAAAAAAAATCATATGTCAAGTAAAATACATTATATGTCATGTAAATTCGATATGGGTGACATGTAAATTCAGTATGGGTTATGGGTTATTTTTGGTGCTGCTATCACATAATGTAGTGGCATAAGTGCTTGGATTAGCATGTTTCTTTGTTTGCTTTTTCGTAAACGGAACTCTTTGTAGACATGGAGTGTGAAGAACAACCAAAGGAGCTTCAGGGGAGTCCCCAGCTGCAAACTTCTCGTGCATGAATCGGCTGTCTACTAATGACTCATCCTGCAACACAATCTTGTAGCAATAACAGCTCTTCAGGCCTTGTTGATTCCAGTAACATTCGTGGCCATTGTTCTTCACTTGCTGGAAGTTCCATATCACGCTGAATTTCCCTACAGACGCTACTATGTGTCGTTCTTGCTTCCCGTTCTCTGTGACCGGTAGATGAAGTGTAGTTATTTTCAGAAAGAAATAATTAAACATGAACAGAAAAATTCATTGAACATGGTATAGGAGTATGCTATGCTTCCGTTGTTATTTAAAGAAGTATGCGTCTTTCGATCATCCTTCCTTGGTTACTTCTATTGTTGAAATTTAAACAATTCTGAAAGCTTCTTCTGTTTCCATGGCACTATCAATTGTTATATATTTGAACATCTCAGTATTCATTCCTTGAACATGGTATAGGAGTATGCTATGCTTCAACTTGTGACATATGTATTTCATATTTAGCCATGGCCATTTTTCACTATTGTTTCTTCTGTATGACAGAATCGACAAAGCTACTCTCAAATGCTTGCAAAGATTAAAGCATCTCAATCGAAGGAGTCAGATAAGCGGACGGTTACTAAGGGAAGTGGGAACAAAGGACCTGAACTAGGCAATTTGATTCTGACAGTAAATATTAACTGTCCACCCTGTGATTTTCTACAGGACAACATTCGGTTGTCTACTGGACACGTTTTAGGTTTTTCCTCTTTTCCGGGCTATCGTAATGAAAACTCAAAATCTTCTTTCTCCCTTCTAACTTGATCAAAATCTCCGAGTTCTTAGTGGAAAAAGCTAAGATGTTCTTAAAAAGACAGGTTCTGGGATTGGGAGATGTAGTAAACACGAGGGTCATGAGTGTATCCATGCTTCCTTTTCCCTTTTTTTTATTTAATTTGAAGAAAAAATCATCTAGGGTTGCGATCACATTACAGTTGTCATGTACAATCGAATAGGCGTCATGTATATTCTAGTGGGTGACAAGTAAAACAATTCACATGTCATGTAAAACAATTCACGTGTCAAGTAAAACAATTCACGTGTCATGTAAAATAATTCACGTGTCAAGTAAAACAATTCACGTGTCAAGTCAAACAATTCACGTATCAAGTAAAACAATTCATGAGTAACTAGTTTTTCAAGTTCATCAAGTAATCACACATGGTTTCGACTTTCAACAATGTCCAAAAGAAAGAGCAAGATGAAACTCAGGTTTCAATGCAAGAGTAAAGTTCACTACATGTGTTAAACTGGCGATGTATATTGTGTATATCCTTCCTCAACTGAAAGTTGAAACCGATCCTAGCTTCTTCCAAAGCTTGACCCATTCAACCATGGCATCAGCTGCCTGAGCAAACAGAGTGTTCTTTGAGCCCAGGTTCTGCTTCACCGATGATGCAATCTCCAGCAAGCAGTCTTCAGCCGTGACTGCTGTAGACGACAATGTCATTGAATCGAAAAATGGAAACGCTTCCTCCATCAGCTTCATACCGCCCCAGTCTTTCTTCAAGATGGCCACGACATCACCCCTTTCATTCCTCCACACGTAAGGCAATCCGGTTTTGGCTCCAAATCCCATGTGGTCAATGACCACCTTAGCACACATCACACACCATATATCTTCCATAGTTTCCCACCTACACTTGCCTTCCTGGACCAGCTTCATTGCAGGGAAGACAGCGGGGCCCAGCAGTTCACGGTTAAACCCAATGTTGATCTCACTCAGAGGCATCATCACCTTGGATGGAACAGTGAGGACTGCATCTACGTACAGAGAATTTCTGTTCTCAGGCTTGAGGGCTTGGGTGGGTGCATCATTGTCCGCTAAATTCAACCAGAGTCCACATGACAGCACACAATTCACTCCATTTCTCATGCTAAATGGGTAGCCCCTAACGAAATCTGAGCCTTTGACATAAGGATCATATAAAGTATTGAAGAAGTGCGGAGCAGCGGGAGTTCCAAGGTTAGTCATGTGCTGAGCCACGGCATTAGTTATAAAGCCCTTATCATCCTTGGCTGGGAAACAGTCATCATCAATTGAGATTATATACTTCTTTCGAGAGACAAGGTAGCCAAAGTACCTGCAAGAATATCCAGAGAAGAGGCGTGTAGTCAAAGAAGCCCCCACCAGTTTGTCGATATCAGCCTTGGTATAGATGGTGACATCAAATCCTTCTGATATTCTGAGCTCCTCCTTGAGGTCAGGGTCCTTGACTATGATCAAGTGGAATCCTGAAAAAAATGAACTCCACTCTTTCATGAAGGATGTAAGATCTGCCTGTAGTGCACCTATTACAATATCCACCTCATCGGAAGTGATGCTTGATTGAGCCATTATCTAGATTTTACTGCACAAATCAGACAACAATCAATATTGACCCTCAGTTGGGTTCCAAATAGCATCTTTCAGAATATCCAGAATGCAAAGGATGCTTAGTAAAATGAAGCTCTTATGCGAATTATAATCTTTGGCATTTTGATTAATTGAATTGCTATTCAAGAGAGTAAAAGGTTCAAACAATCCTCTACTACATGAGGCCATAATATGGAATCTACTATCACTTGTTGGACTTCTGAAATCCAAATATAGAATAACAGTGTGCAAGAATCAATATAGATTAATCGGTTGAAATAATCCTTAACATGACTGCTCAATTTTGTTCATCCAAATCTCTAATAACAGTGTGCAAGATAGAATAATAGGTTGAAGTAATCCTAAACATGACAGCTCAACTTCGTCCATCTTTTCGCCATGAAACATCCGAGACAATCAGACAAAGACAAGGTAAGCATCCTCAACTTCTTCCTAGCAAACAAGAAATTCGTCCAAATAAAACTGTGATCCTCATAGCCCCCTTCTGTATTAAAAACAAAAAATTAAGAGAAATTCCAAGGGCAAATATTTTATTCAGTGTGAGTAGAACTCAATCTAAAATTGGTTTTTCATCATAAACAAAAAGACCAGTAAACTAGAGAACTGCATCTTTTCAGTTTTCTAGAAGTACTCCGTATATAATATAAACAAAAAACTGTCAATTCAATATTTGATTTTGTGCAGCAGATAGCATCATACAAGCTGATCAGGTAGAGAGGGTTGTACCTGATCCTGATAGCATCCAGCCAGTAGAAAGAAACAGGCTACAGTAATTTGCATTGTTTGCCCTCTGTCCTTATCATTCCTTTTTTTTTTTATGCTCATTCATTCAGAATTTGACAGCAAAAAAATGGAGATGTGGTGGTGTCAATGTTTCCAATTCGGGTGCATTGTCCACTGCACTTGTATCAGAAATGGCAATGACTTAAAAATGGATAAATATCTATATTATGTGATCCTCATAAATTTATAATAAATGCTAAATGCTTGGTTTTTGTCCTTTGAGGATACAGATCGAGCAATATCTCCAACTATAAGTTGGTTATTTTAAGATCAGAACCATTGAGATTAATGGAAAATGGATAAATATCTATATTTCAAACCATCATGACAAGTCTATACGCTGATTTTTTTCAAGTGGATTTAAGCTCTTGAATCTCAATTCAGGTCGATAAAAACAGATAGACACAGATGGATAGTTATGTCTCACTCTTAACTTGCTCTCTCTCTCTCAATTTGAGCTTATTATCATTTGGTGAAATAGACCAGATGCTCCTCTTGACAATGCTATCTTTAACATACTCAAATAGTTCAAGGCAATGCAATGGACAAATTCAGGAAAGTCACTACTCCGGTAAGTCTGCTCGTAATGTTTTAAGACCACCATTTGCAATAGTAAACATACATAATGGATTGTTGATATCTCAAATGTGTAAATAACTCAGTTTTAGTATATACCCTATACATGATATATGTGATGTCCGCATATTTAGTCTTATTTTGCATCATGTTTTCATTCCATTTAAGTCCTGTTATTAGCTTTTGTGTTGGGAAAGTATGGAAAATGTGTAGTTATGCTTAATATTGCAAGATATGGAGTCTACACAAGCTTTGGTGTGATTTTATAGGTTTTGGAGCTGATTTGGAAGAGTTTCGACGCACTTTAGAGCTTAAGGAAAAATCATGAAGGCAATGGAGAAGCAAAGCAAAAGCAAAAAGTGATGCAGCTGGAGAAAAGCCTTATTTTCGCTGTCCATCACTTTGATTCAAGTTCTGGAGCCTTCATGAGATTTGTAGTCCTTGAAAAGAGCTTTCCAACGCATATTCATATGCGTCAATCGGATTAACGAGGACTCGGGAAAGTGCGATTGAAGACAGAGTCGAAAAGCTGGAAAAAATCAGAAGCTACTGCATTCGAACAGATACCTCGGCGCCGACACCTGAGACCTCGGCGCCGATACCCTACGCACCAGCAAAAGATTCTGCGGGCTGAATTTATTACCTATTGGGCTTTTTAATTAGGGTTTTCTTCTAAATTTCTTTTAGGATCTTTTAGTTAGATAGACTTGGGATATTTTATCTTTCCTTAGTTAGATTTTTATTATTTTCCTTGGAGATTAAGTCTAGAATTTTTATCTTTAAAATAAAGCCAATTAGAGGCTAATTAGGTATCTTCTCCACACAGCACACACGGCTGAATACAGCAGCAACAGACGCACGTTTTCTGGAGCTTTTTGGTTGAAAGTTGAACGTTAATTTAAGGTTTGGTTTTATGCAATTTAAGATTATGAATTCTTCCATTGTTTTTGTGTTTTCCTTTGCAATGAGTGAGTAGTTTCCCCATCTTCTAGGGTTGGGGTGAACCCAACAATAAGCATGTGTGTGGATGAATGAATCTATGTTTATTTGATGTTTTTATCTTATTCAACCTATGTGCTTAACCCTTTGATGAAAGTTTAAGGGAATTCATTGTTGCAATTGAATTGAAAGAGGAGATTGTTAACATTGATAGTAATTAGGGATCTTTGACGAAAGTGAAAGGGATCTAATTAAGAAAGGTAGAAACAAATAGGTTTTATGTGATCACCTCTATTATCTATTTGTTGAGTATGCGAAAGCTATCTCTTTAATATAAAAGCCTGATTTCTCATATGATTCATTGATTTATACATGTGTTTGTTGTTGTGGTAAGCCCTAATCTTGGAAGATCCTTCTCATATATTGCATTCGTGTTATTTGCTTGCCACTTGAGCTGATTTAAGCGAGTTTGTCATAAATTACAACAGCCACTTTTTCCATTTATTCCCCTATTTTCAACCATAAAAGCAACTAGGATAGAACCGCTGACATACTCCCTTGGATCGACCTTGATTTCCACTATACTATAGAGGGATTCAAGCATAAATTTATTTGATTGGAGTGAGCATAGGCATCGATCTCCCCTCACGCACGTCAAATTGGCGCCGTTGCCGGGGAGTAATCAATCGCGCCTAGTCTAGTTGTTTTAGGGTTGGGAATAGCCCATCCCCACCTTTCTTTTTAATTTTGTTTTCTTTGTTTTGTTTGAAGGTTTATGTGAAGAAGTGACCGTCCTCTATACGATCCATTCACCGAGCCTGAACGTGTTCTACACCAACGTCTAAAGGAAAAGCTTAGGCAAAAGATGGAGGATTTGGAGACACTTCGTGCGGAGCTAGAAAGGCTTCGTAAAGAAAATCAAGAGGTGGCGCAGCGGGAAGCCGCTGCCAATCAAGCTCGTCAAAGAGAGATTGACGCCGCTAGAGTAGCAAGGGAGGAGGTTGAAAATCTTAGGGAAGAGTTGGAGAGAATTCCAACCAATGCTCGCCAATACATGCACCCTACGCTGCGGGTGCCGGAGTCGGCCATCGTTCTCCCCAATATCAACTTTGAGATCAAGACAAGCTTCCTTACCATGGCGAAGCGGACTCCTTTCGAAGGGAAACCCAACGAGTGCCCTATGGAGCACATGAAGGAGTTCAAGGAGATGTGTGATACCATAGCCGATGGAGCCAACTTGGAGTATGTTCGCTTGAAGGCTTTCCGCTGGTCCTTAGTGGGAAAAGCCCTTCATTGGCTCGAAAGCTTGCCGCCGCGATCCATCAACACATGGGAGGATCTTCATGATCTATTCATGAGCAAGTTCTTTCCACCTATGAAGACGACGGAGCTGCGCAAAAAGATCACATCCTTCAAGCAATTAAGGAATGAAACTCTTGCCGAAACTTGGGAGAGGTTCAAGGAGTTGATTCGCCAATGCCCTACTCATGGGCAACCACCTTATGTTTTGCAAGAAATCTTCTTCAACGGCATCAACTCGGCTACTAAGGATCGGATCAACATCCACACATCCTATAGATACATTGAGATGCTTCCTCAAGAGGCGTGGGATGCACTTGACAAGCTCACGGAGTTTGACAATACTTATGGGACCCCCGTGAGCATTGATGCGAGGCCCTCTCCATCGATGCCACTTTATCAACCTTCCGATGAGATTGACCCTGATGTGCGGCATCAATTTATGGAGGATGAGAATAGAAAATTGAAGAAGCAAGTAAGGTTTCTCTCCAACAACAAACCGTGCATAGAGTGTGGGTCCAATTCCCACATCACCGCCGCTTGCCCACATGTCGAACAAGTGCAATCCGCTGAATCATATGGAGGAGCAAACTACATGAGAGGTCCTTATAGGGGCCAAGACAATTACTACCAAAGGAACGATGGGCACTCCAATTGGGGTAACCATCCTCCTCAACATGATCAACGGCCCCCGTATAGACCTCCAGGCCATGTGGATCGTCAGCAACCTAGGGATGATATGAGATCTATTTTGGAGGAGATAAGGAAAGGCCAAGCTGAGGCCAAGGCGGATGCTAGACAGTGCAGTTTGGAGATCAATACACAGCTGCGAGGCATGAATGCAAGGTTTGGGGACATTGATATTTGGAGGAAGAACGTTGAGACCCAATTGGGTCAATTGGCGGCTCAAATTCCAAAACCAAGTGGCCAACTACCCGGCCAGAATGAAGCCAACCCCAAATCCCAACATATCGCAGCCATTCAAACAAGGAGTGGGAAGGTTCTATCGGAAAGGGAAGCCAAGGAGAAAGGAGAAAAAATCGGCCAACCCAACACAGGCCTCGGCGCCGACACCTCTACCCTCGGCGCCGACACCCTGACAGTGAATAAACCTACTGCATTCAAACAGGCCCTCGACGCCGACACCGCTGACCTCGGCGCCGACACCTTGACGACAAACAAAGCTACTGCAGAAGCTGCTGTAAGCACACAGACCCTCGGCGCCGATACCCCTGACCTCGGCGTCGACACCTCTGAGGAAGCTCCTGCACAATCCCTCGACGCCAACCACTCTACCATCGGCGCTGATACCTCTGCAGGCCAACCCACACCTACACCCGATGTATTGACCACTCCAAAAGCCAAACCCAAGCTCCCTTATCCATCAAAGGCTCTCAAGGATCCCACCAAAGGGAAGTTTAGGAGATTTGTGAAGATTCTCCAAGGCTTAAATGTGACTATCCCCTTCACCGAGGCCCTTCAACAGATGCCGGCGTACATCAAATTCTTGAAAGAGATCTTGAGCAATAAGAGGTCTATGTCGGAGATTTCAGAGGATTGCAACGCCGTCAACTTCCCCGAAAAGAGAGCTGACCCGGGTAAGTTCACCATCACCATTGGCCTAGGCGAACATCGATATCGAGCTTTATGTGATCTTGGTGCAAGCGCAAGCCTTATGCCACTCTCCATATGGTCTAAGATTAACATGGGACCACTAGTACCCATCAACATGCGGCTCTATATGGCGGACAACTCCTCGGTGACACCTACCGGTGTAATGGATGATGTACCGATAAAGGTAGGTAAGTTCTATGTTCCCACCGATTTCATAGTACTTGATATGCCTATAGATCCTGTTGTGCCTATTATCCTAGGGCGCCCTTTCTTAGCCACGGTGGATGCGATTATCAATGTGAGGAAAGGTCTCCTAACTTTTAAAATTGGGGATGAGCTTGTTGAATTTCAATTTGACCCCAATCTAAGGGAGGTAAGAAAAACGGAGGTCAAGATGGTTTACACGGACATGGAGAGGACCTTGACTCATGAGGAGTCCATTTGTATACCACCCACCAAAGAAGAAGAGAGCATCATTGAGGAGCTTTTAGCCACCCTTCAAGAGGATGAGAGAGATCAAAGTACAAAGGACACTGCTGGCCCCTCGACGCCGACCCCTCCACCCTCGGCATCGACCCTCCTGGAGGCTAAAATGTTTCTGCAGAATGCTGAAAAAGCTACAGATGCATCGGCGCCGACACCCTCAGCCTCGGCGTCGACACCTCCAGCAGCAAGACAACGTGAAGAAGATGGTTGTGCTACCATGGAAGGAAGAGTTGACGAGAAAGGAAGGAGTTGGGCCGAAGACCACCATCCCGGTCCCAACAAGGTAAGTCAAGGTATGAATTTCTCTTCCCCTATTTCCATTAAGAACTTATCTATTACGAATGGAAGAGGTATGCCTTGGTTTGTGAGATTATGTAGGGGATGCAATGAAGATCCAAAAGCTTATGAGGTAGGAGATACGGTGTACATATCCAAGGTCATGAGCCATTGGTTCCCTAGCAAATTCAAAGAGAGGAAGGTTGGGCCATTCGAAATTCACAAGATTCGACCCGGCGCAATGGAGTTAAAGGACAAGGAAGGAGTCCTATGCAGGGTCGAACTAGAGAGTCCGGAGGAGGAGGCCCGTGCCACATGGGCCTTGCGAATGCCCACATGAGCTTAAGAGAAGAAGTCGGCCTACCGACTTAAAAATCTAGAGCTTGTACATAGACTATGGTTATTTAGGATTTTATTTTTGTTGATTTTGGTTTGGATTTTGCTTTGGTTTTGCTTTAAACATTGTTTTTGGAGGTTTTGGTTTTGGTTGCTAACAAAGGTAGGAGCTAATCATGACGAAAGGACAACCTTGGAGCATGAAGCATGTCGACGTCGACTATCAACGGTCAACAACAAGGGCACCTATTTTCAGTCGAAATGAGCTCCAATTCTATCTTGTAAGTTTTCATCTACACCCACCTCTTATTTTTGAGCTTATACTTTGAGGACAAAGTAATTTTTTAAGTATGGGGTGGGGGTAACAACTTACTATATGCTTATGGTTTGAGGTTTGTTTTTGGTGGTGTTGTTTTGCATTATTTTGTATTTTTGCATATTTTGCATTTTTATTGAGTCCATAAAAAAAAATACAAAAAAAATTGAAAAATGTCGAAAAAAGAAGGAAAAAAAATGCATTGTTAGTTATGTTTTATACACCTAACTTAGATGTCCTATGATGATGCCTAATAATTGACTTGATCATGTAAACCCTATGATATGTTTGGATGGTTTAGCCTAAGTCTCCTGGAAAGTTTGATTTTTATGTGGTAATTTGACTTGCGATTATAATTGAGCAAATATGATTCTGGGTAGAGGTGATTGAAATCCAAATCTATGTCCTAGAGAGATATTTTTGAGCTTATAGGGAATGTTCTTCATATTTTTATATTTCCCTCTATTTTTAATGTGTGATTTACTCTCCTTATGTGATTACCTCTTGACATTGATGTGGTTATCTATTTCTTGAGACCGATTATGAGACACTAGTTCATTGCTTATTAAAATTAGATGATGGAGGACTTATATTTCCTTAGCCATATTTTATCCATTCTTTTATCTACCTTACATATTATCTTTGTTTGAAGCCCTTTGAACCTTAGCCTATTCTTTGTTAGCTCCACAAAATTGATTCCTAGCCGATTATAAGCTTGACCCTTTATCCGGGAATTAGGATTTAGAGTTGGTTGGAAATCTATTGAGTTGAGTTTGATGAAGAAGAAGCTAAGTTGTTGAGCTTTGTTGAGATGCTTTGAGTGAAGTTATGTAAGGTTGTGCATTATTCCTCATATTGTTCTTATATTTTAGAGGATCTGAAAATTTATATATATGTATTATTGCCGAAAAAAAAATGAAAATGTCGGTGAAAAAAAAAAAGAAATGCAGAAAAAAAAGTGTATATTAAGAGCCTAGTTCATTATATGTGAGAGTTGGATGAAATTGTTGGTTTAGAAGTATTTTCATGGGTTGATGATCTTGATTGTTGATGAGCATTGGTTATGTGCTGAATTTGGAGATGAGTTGTTTGGTTGAGTTGAGTTGGAAGTTTAGGAGTCTTGATTCCCGGATTTTTAGCACCACTTTGCCTAAATAATTCCATACCTTTATTTCCTACCAAGCCACATTACAACCCGGCCGAATGAAGTCTTCTTTGAAGTCTTTCATTGAGCCATAAGTCCTCTTGATGATTTTGATTGCTTTGACCTCTCCGGTGGAGAGATTGGTGATATAAATAACAATGTCTATGTAGCTTTTTGCATTAAGGATGGAGTTGAGAGATGTTATTCAAAGCCTAAACACATTGAGAGTTGAGTGAAACACATATATCCTTGTGAGGTTGGATTTCGATTGCTTTTGCTTAGAGTTTCTTATATATGTGTGATTACGTTTGATTGCTTGAATCTTTTAGACCACTTGCGCTTATGATGTTGCTTTTTGGCGAAGGCGAAGACTTGAAGGATGTGTTGTAGGTAGTGGTTATAGTTTGGTTATTGCTTGAGGACAAGCAAGTCTAAGTATGGGGTGTTTTGATGTCCGCATATTTAGTCTTATTTTGCATCATGTTTTCATTCCATTTAAGTCCTGTTATTAGCTTTTGTGTTGGGAAAGTATGGAAAATGTGTAGTTATGCTTAATATTGCAAGATATGGAGTCTACACAAGCTTTGGTGTGATTTTATAGGTTTTGGAGCTGATTTGGAAGAGTTTCGACGCACTTTAGAGCTTAAGGAAAAATCATGAAGGCAATGGAGAAGCAAAGCAAAAGCAAAAAGTGATGCAGCTGGAGAAAAGCCTTATTTTCGCCGTCCATCACTTTGATTCAAGTTCTGGAGCCTTCATGAGATTTGTAGTCCTTGAAAAGAGCTTTCCAACGCATATTCATATGCGTCAATCGGATTAACGAGGACTCGGGAAAGTGCGATTGAAGACAGAGTCGAAAAGCTGGAAAAAATCAGAAGCTACTGCATTCGAACAGATACCTCGGCGCCGACACCTGAGACCTCGGCGCCGATACCCTGCGCACCAGCAAAAGATTCTGCGGGCTGAATTTATTACCTATTGGGCTTTTTAATTAGGGTTTTCTTCTAAATTTCTTTTAGGATCTTTTAGTTAGATAGACTTGGGATATTTTATCTTTCCTTAGTTAGATTTTTATTATTTTCCTTGGAGATTAAGTCTAGAATTTTTATCTTTAAAATAAAGCCAATTAGAGGCTAATTAGGTATCTTCTCCACACAGCACACACGGCTGAATACAGCAGCAACAGACGCACGTTTTCTGGAGCTTTTTGGTTGAAAGTTGAACGTTAATTTAAGGTTTGGTTTTATGCAATTTAAGATTATGAATTCTTCCATTGTTTTTGTGTTTTCCTTTGCAATGAGTGAGTAGTTTCCCCATCTTCTAGGGTTGGGGTGAACCCAACAATAAGCATGTGTGTGGATGAATGAATCTATGTTTATTTGATGTTTTTATCTTATTCAACCTATGTGCTTAACCCTTTGATGAAAGTTTAAGGGAATTCATTGTTGCAATTGAATTGAAAGAGGAGATTGTTAACATTGATAGTAATTAGGGATCTTTGACGAAAGTGAAAGGGATCTAATTAAGAAAGGTAGAAACAAATAGGTTTTATGTGATCACCTCTATTATCTATTTGTTGAGTATGCGAAAGCTATCTCTTTAATATAAAAGCCTGATTTCTCATATGATTCATTGATTTATACATGTGTTTGTTGTTGTGGTAAGCCCTAATCTTGGAAGATCCTTCTCATATATTGCATTCGTGTTATTTGCTTGCCACTTGAGCTGATTTAAGCGAGTTTGTCATAAATTACAGCAACCACTTTTTCCATTTATTCCCCTATTTTCAACCATAAAAGCAACTAGGATAGAACCGCTGACATACTCCCTTGGATCGACCTTGATTTCCACTATACTATAGAGGGATTCGAGCATAAATTTATTTGATTGGAGTGAGCATAGGCATCGATCTCCCCTCACGCACGTCAATATGTCATGTAAAGCTGAATAAATGTCATGTAAAACGTTGTGTAGGTGGAGATGGTGCTTCAAGTCTTTAGTGTCATGGAAAACTGAATAAGTGTCATGTTAAACTGAATAAGTGTCATGTAAAACGGAATAGCCAGCAAGTAAAATCTAATGAATTGAAGCATCCAGATGCATTCCCATACTTCTTACAAGAAACATCCAGATTCAAAAACGAGCTTGACAAAGAAAAGGTTACATCAGACAGATCGAGTTAATTTCCACATCAAGACATCAATCAAGGGTTAATTTAACCTAAAACACCAAAACACAAAGAACAAACAAATGAATTAGAAGAAGAAGGTGATGATACCTGGATAACAGTTGCATCCTCACAACCATCATTGTCAATCACAACTCTGCAGCCGCACAACAATCGAACAATTAATTAGAACTTGTAAATTCATCACATTCCAATTTTCAAACCCTAAAAATAGTTTGTTGAAAATCAAAGCCAGTAAATCGAAAGGGGGAAGTGAAATTGAGAGAGGGGAAGGAGAAATTAGGGAACCGACAGACCTCCGATCGCGGCTACAGAGTTTCGCCTCCTCCTACGTCCTCTTTTTGCTCGCAGCCCACAACGCCGACATCACCTCCCATGGACCTCCGAGCGCGGCGCGGCCCCTCCGGCGACATCAGCAGTCTCGTGCCTTCCATTCAAATCTCGCCGGAGGCGCTGATGACTTCAATTTCACTCGATCCCCTTCCTTCTCCCTCCTTTCTCGCCCGCCCTCCTTCAATTTCTCGCGTTGATTCCGCTACCAAGGCTGCTCCCTTCCTCCTTGTCCTTCTTGTGGACTCGATCCCCTCCACTCTCTCTCTCTCTCTCTCTCTCTCTCTCTCTCTCTCTCTCTCTTTGATTTTTTTGCCATGATTTGGGGCAAGAGAGAGGTAAAGAACCGGCTGCTCCCAGTAAAAGATTACCGTCTGGCCTGCAATTTTTTGTAGAGGGAGGTTAACCTCTGCAAATATATTCGGATAGTGGGTTAGGCGTGCAAACCAAACCGGGGAAAAGGTCATTTATTTCAATTCCCTCATAAAAGTCGTCAATAAAATATGTAAAAATCACATTTCATGCTCCTATATCATCAATTGTATAAAAAAAATGTGATAAAAATATCATCAACAAAAGATGTCATCACAAATGATCGAGATAAATGAAGTGTAATCACAAATGTCATCGATGAATAAAAATATAATAAACATTTCACCACAAGTGATTGCATCAATGAAGTGGCATCAAACGATTTGATTAAAAAAAAGTGGCATCAAATAATTACATTAGAAAAACGGTATTAAAACATTACTTTGAAAAGCTTGCATCACATTAAAGAAAAAATGTTATCAAAATACTACTTTGAAAAAATATGGCATCACGGTAAAAAAAATATCATCAAAAAAAATGACATAAAAAAAGTGTCATCAGTAGTCAATAGTAAAAAAAAGGGCATCAATGGTCCACGTGTCATCATAGTAAACAAAAAAAGTCATCAAGGTTTGAAAAAATTGGCATTAAAAAAGTGTCATTAAACCATTTCATTAGAAAAGTGACATCAAAGCGAAAATAAAATGTAATAAAAAATGGCATATCAAAGTGGCAAAATGGCATCATGGTAAAAAATGACATCGGAAAAATGATATCATGGTAAAAAATGGCATCAAAAAAGGTGGCATCATTTGTTAAAAAAAAAACTGAAAGAGCTGGTCAACGCTGACCGGTCAACGGTCAAACAGGCTGACCGTTGACCTTAATAGTCCATTTGGGAAGGGTGCTAGGTTAGCTAATTAATTTTGTTTGGGTACTAGTTAGCTAATTAGATCTTCATAATGTGCTAGTTGCCAAAATAACCCATAGTTAATTAGTAATAAAATCTTACCATTAAATATAATGAACTAAAATAATCAATCTTAATGACTAAAGATAAAATAACCCAAGGTATAATATTTATAAAATAACTCATGGTAAAATGATAGATTTTGTTACCACCTACGATATGAGATGGACACATAGGATGATATGTGGATAAAATAGATGAGGTCATTGTCTAACGTAACTTAAATATATTGGATCATCATTAATTGATGTATAAAAAAATCACCTCAGATTGCACTAGAAAGCGACACATATGCGAGTTACATCAGGTAAAACTTCAGGTCTCTATTTTATTATATAGATATAGATATATAAATAGATGTTTCTTTTTTAATTTTTGTTAAAATCAACGGTGACTCATTTTGTGTTGGCATCGATATGTTCAGTAAGGAAACAACGGTAGAGAGAAGTGTCTTATTAGAAAGAAGGAAAATGTTCTTCTTTTCCAAAAAAAACTCTTGGAATCAAAGAGCCAAAACAAAGCATCTAAAGCTCTCGGACTCTAGCACTTTGTATTTTCATCGCGTAGCAACCTGCAGAAGACATAGGAAACAAATTTGTAATATAACTACACCGATGGCACATTAATAATAGATGAGGAAAATGTCATAAATGAAATCAAAAGAGATTTCGAAAGAAGATTTAACAAGGAATCTATTGATGATAGGCTTTTAAATGAAATGCTAAGTCTTATTTATCCCTCAATAACCACGGAGAAGAATGATTTACTCATACGACACCCTTCTAATAAAGAAATTAAGTCTATAGTGTTCAACTTGGGTAATAATAAATCCCTAGGACCTGATTAGGGTTGTCCATAATATTGGGATATTGTTGGTATGTCCATAATTAGGGTTGTAAAGGGTTTCTTCCACTCGGGTAAAATTCTAAAACAAATAAACCACTCGTTTATTTCACTTCTTCCAAAGTGCGACAATCCTACCACTACTAGTCACTACCGTCCTATCAGTTTATGTTCAATTCTATATAAGATTATATCAAAAATCCTAACAGAAAGAATCAAAACAATTATCGGTAGGCTGATTCACCCTTTACAAAGCGCTTTCGTACCTGACAGGGCTATTCAAGATAATGTTTTGGTAGCTCACGAAATTTTCCACTCTTTCCGATCACGTAGGGGTCATGAGGGTTGGTTGGCGATAAAATTAGATATGGAGGAGGCGTATAAAAGAGTTGACTGGAACTTCACTAAAAAGTGTTGTAAAAATTTGGGTTTCACAATACTTTTATATCTTGGATTATGGAATGTGTAACGTCCGTTTCATTTTCAGTTCTAGTAAACAATGGTCCCACTGATTTGTTCCTCCCCTCTCGGGGTCTTCGACAAAGGGACCCTCTGTCCCCCTTCTTGTTTATTCTTGGTGCCGAAATTCTTGCACGAAAACTGTCAGCAGAATCAAATCTGAGTGGTAGCCCTGTTGGCTTTACCTTCGCCAGAAACCGCCCTCGGGTTCCTTTTTTATCCTTTGCTGACGACATCTTCATTTTCACAAAAGGTATTGTGGAGGCTGGAAATAAAATTAGAACAATTATTGATACATACTGTAAGTTTTGGGATAAAAGGTTAATTACCATAAATCAAGCTTTCAAGCCACAAGAGGCATTCCGCAAGCCAGGATTACTGAGCTTTGTAACTGCTTGAATATTACAAACGAGAACTCATTGGAAAAATATATTGGTTGTCCAATTATTAATGGAAAAGTTAATAAACATACTTTTGAAGACGTCATCTGTAAATCTAAAGACCAACTAAGTAAATGGCGCGCAAACGCCTTATCACAACAGGGTCGTGCAATCCTTATCAATTCGAACTTATCAGCAAAACCACTGTACACAATGCAAAATTTCATGCTACCCACTTAAATACGCAAAGAACTTGATCAAATTAATAGGACATTATTCTGGAACAAAGATCTTTAACACCGGCATCTTATAAGCTGGGATAGGATTTGTTGACCAAAAAATGTGGAGGATTGGGACTTAGGAAATCAAAAGAGATGAACGAGGCCCTTTAAATGAAACTTTTGTGGAAGATTTTGGCCGAACCAGACAACCTATGGGTCACGTTGATCAAATATAAATACTTACACTCGGCTAACATCCTTGAGTACAAGAAAGGTGGGGACTCCTCTTGGCAATGGCCAAATTGATTACTCTCATTGAGAAATTTAAGTCGAGACTTATATGGTCTGTTGGAAATGGAAAGTCTATAAATTTTTGGACAGATAACTGGATTACAACCTGAGCTCTGCATTCTAGAGTTGATTGTCCCCGAATTGGTAATACAGAAGAAACTATTAGTGACTACATTATGGGAGGGAGAAGGTGGAGGGAGAAACTAAGCAATGTGCTTCCTCCTAACATAGTCCAAGAAATTTTGGACATTCCCCTACCTATATCCTCCTTTGAGGATCGGTTATATTGGTGGCCTGATAGAGCTGGCTGGCTCACTACTTCAAGTGCATACAAACTACTCACATCACAATCATCCGTAAACTTAGACGCCAATGCCTGGATCTGGAAAGTAGACGTTCCACCTAATATAAAAAATTTTTTATGGAAGGTTTGTCAGAATGGTCTTCCGACTACAGCAAGGCTTGCCACTCAAGGAGTTTCGGTTCCTTCCACATGTAGTCTATGCAATGGTGCTGCCGAGGATGATGTTCACTTTTTGTTTAAATGCCCTTTTGTGCGCTCTCTCTATCAACTTCCTCCACAGTTAAGCGACACTATATCCAACATGTATTATCACTCTCGGGATATAAAATCTATCATTTCTGTCATAGGGAATAATCTTTGCCCTGTGGCAAAGGTGGAGCTTGCTTTTGTTCGGTGGTCAGCGTGGTACATTCGGAACCAACATGTGTTTAGTCAGGTTCCCATCCCTACGAAAGATAATTCCTTTCGTATAATTAAAATGCACATCCAGAATTGGAAGAAAACTTCTCAATATGAGGAGAGCTTATATGAGAACTCCTCCGTGCTCACATATAACTCCAACTATCCAAGTGCCAAAAAGAAGTACGACAAGACTAAGTGGCGTAAACCCCCAAGGGGGACCTTTAAGCTTAATTTTGATGGGTCTACAAAATTAAATAATGACAGTTCAGCGGGAGCCATAATTCAGGACTGGAAAGGCCGACCAATATGCATTTGCTATCAAAAACTTGGGAAGCAAAGCCCTCTTAAAGCAGAAGCGCTAGCACTGAAACTTGGAATCCAACACACTATCCAACTTTTCATAGATAAAATCTACATCGAAGGCAACTCGATCATAATCATAAACCACCTAAACAAACATACTAAATGTCCTTGGGAAACTGAGCTCATTCTATCAGATATTAAACTCTTGCTATCGACTTTGAAAGAAGTTTCCTTCTTTCATATTCTCCGTTTAGGAAATAGAGTGGCTGATAAGGTTGCAAATCTTTGCCACTCTGCATGGGGTGTCGATATTTACAATGATTCTGGTCTTTTAGACCTCATCCGCAAGGATGCTGCCGGGTAGAGTGCCCTCGCCCGGATTCTTTCCTAATTAAAAAACAACGAAGATATGTTCAGTAAGGGACTAAGGGTAAAATGGGCACTCACATACGTTCAATCAAGGTCGATCCAATGAGTAAGCGAGATAGATCGATCATCTAAAGCATAAGATTTATTGGATCTGTGCCAACACCAACACATACACCATCGAGTTTTCTTTTTTGGTGGGGGGGACTCTTGCTAGAGCTCTTGTTACTAGTTTAGTGAAGAAATAGTATATATGGTCATCTTTATCAGACAAAGCTTAACACTGATCATCAGAATGATATTACAAAGCTCCCCGCACATGGGGAGTGTTTTCATATTACAAATTTACAAGTGATCGAAGACTTGCCTAGCTATGAAATCAGCAACACTATTTGAGACTCTGTAGCATTGTTTGAATATGATATTGTAGAAATTCCGACTAAGCACTTGGATCTCTTCAACCGTTCTTAGGATCTCCCAAGGTGTTGTAGTTCTTTTGTTAATGGCGGAGATTATTCCTAGGCTATCCAACAGGACAAAATCGTCGGATTTCTATCAAAAGAATATTCAAACTAACCAACTAGTATAGCTAGTAAGTCCGGAGTCGATCCACAGGGAACTACCATTACTTTATGCGTTATAATCACCAACAAGAGTAAACAAGGGGGTTGTAGAGATGTAAAGATGTAAAGAATTGAAGAAGTAAATAATGGTGATGGTTGTAAACAATGATGAATGAGCTGTTTCACCTACGATTCTCAACTTTGGTTCGTCTCCTTGATCATAGTTCTTCCTTCTAGTTGTATCTTTTCTATCATCCACTCTTATCTTGATTTAAATAGATTATTAGTCCTATGAGTCCTGATAATCTCTTATTCCTAGGCAATCTTAACACGGATTAAGGTTTAATCCTAGGAATAGCACTAAGTCTCAAGATATATGAAGCTTATAAGCAATATTAATTCCCTAAAGAACTAACATTTAACCTATAGTCAACTTCCTATACAATCAAGCTTTTCTATGAGATCTACTCAATTGTATTTGCTACTTTGGATTAGGTTTCACAAACGTATGAATCAAACCCTAGCAATGATGCAATTCTAACGAGGTCGCGAATCAAGATAGAATCAACACCATCAAGCAATTAAAGCATAAAGAAGTTGAAGTAGATAATAGAAATCAACTAGAATTCCAAACTCACAACTCAACAAAACCAAGTCTTGATCGTAGACAAAACACGATGAGTTTAGTTGCTCATGCTTCCAAACGTCACTTCTCAGTTCTTCAAAGGATAAAAGATAACTAAAAACCATCTAAAATAAGTCTTTATATAACCCTAAATACTGTTTAGGTCCGTTAGTCCTCTTTTGCCTAAGCATGAGTCCAATCTTTTTTAGAAGTGATGGTTCTGTGTACCAGGTCTATTGGTGTTACATTTCCTTGATTATGGAATATAACTTGATTTCTCAGCTCCCAGATTGCGTACCATAGAAGACATATTTCATAAAAGTGTGGATTTACATCCCTCGTGTTGGTAAGACTGGCAAGGAAATTTAGGCTTGGAGCCGGGTATAAATTTTTTTTGCCAGTTTTAATTGTGTGTTGTGAGATTGTTGATCGTGTAAAGAGGCATTTGAAGAATAGGTGGAGAGCATCCTCCTCTCCATAGCACAAAAACAACATTGTGAGGGTACCCTCTGAAAATATTTATTCAACCCTAATTTTGTGGGTAGAGCATCAACTGTAACTTTCCAGATGAAATTCTTTGTTCTTGGGGGGGTGTTTATCTTCCATATCCAATTATAATTAATGTCATCATTTTGTATCTGATTGATGAGTTTATATGTTGACTTTGTTGCGAAGAATCTATCTGTATTTCGTTTCCAGATTAGTTTGCCAGCGCGCTGTCCCAAGAGGGGAGTTTAATGGACAAAATATTTTGTATTATATACGATAGAAAGATGTTATTTGGTAAATTTTGATTCCATTTATGTTGATAATCAAAAAGATCTGCTACTCGTAGTTTGGGTTTGTGGTTTTCCTGAAAACATTGAAGTGTGAGGTCAGAGAGCCAAGGGTGTAAAGACCGAGATTTAATTAATTATTTAATTACCCGATTTGAAAAGTTTTCGGAAATTTTTCCTCAAGCAACTTGCTATTTTGGAAAAAACCTCGGAATAATTCTGGCATCCTTTTGAATTCGAGATTTGACGAATCTCATTTCCGCTTTCGAGCTTCGGATTTGAAACTTCGAGTCTAGTTGATCGTTTTGAAACGATTTGAAATTCGATTTGGTTCTTCCGAGAGTCGGGGTTCTTGATAGATTGTCGTTTGTCCTTTTCTCCATAAACCCTCATTAAGCCCACTTATTGCCTATATATATAGCACTAATCCCCAAAACCCTAAAGATCCACTTAGAAATCTCAGCCACCAAACACAAACCCTACTCTCTCATTCTCTCATTTTGAATCCAAAGGAAGAACCCTCATCTCAGCCTCTCATTTCCCTTGTTCAATCTTCAAGCCACCCCCAAATCTACCCTATCTTGTATTTTTCCACCTTAAACACCTTCTTTCTCTCTTCCTTGAAGATCAGGTGAAGAAATAAAGGTCAACCATTGGTTTCAAGCAAAACAGTAGCTGTAGGGACGTTTTCGCCGTCATGAGATATCTCTCGCTACCGCGAGGAAGAACCTATCAGGAGGCCCTGTTCCTCGGTTTCTCACGGTAATCTAGCTCGTTCTCCCTCCTCTTGCTTTATTTTCCTTCCAAACCTTTTAAAGGTGTGCCTTTAATGACTTACTCACCTTCCAAGGTCGAAAAGAAATGGATTTAATGCTTGGAAGTGCAAAATTGAGCCCTATTCTCCCTCTCTCCGATGTTTTTTGAAGGTAAGGTCAATCTCTCTCTTTTTTGCTCATTTTGGTCTCAAACCTTCGTAAAAGAGGACCTTTACTCATCCTCTACCTTTCCTAGGCTCGATCGTTCATCTTTCAGTTGATTTGGAGCTCGGAAGGCCACCATTAGAGCATCTTGAAGATTTTCCTTAAAGACCTCGGTAATCCCTCTTCCGCTCTCCCCCTCTGGTCATCGTTGGAGTCATTTTGTGTTGTTTATGGTCAGGGTAGGTTTTGCTTTAGTTGGTTTTGCTTTGACAAAGAATGGAGTTGATTCAAGGCAAAAACAAGCCAAAATGTTCGAATCTCGCCGCGGTGAGTTAGAACAAAAACCACTGGGGAGGAAGAAGGCATTTCACAGTCGCAAGTGCATTTTTTCCATGGAGAAAGTGGTCTCTCACCGCCAGTGATTGCTCTGTCTTCGCGGGAGCCGGAGGAGAGTTCCGCCGCAACGAGTGGCCATTCCGCCGCAGCGAAACTAACCTCAGCAACCTTAGCCGAGGCCGACTCCCCTTGATCTTTTGGGTCCTTTGGCTTGGTTTTTGGGTTGAACCAACCTATGTTGGGTTGATCTTAAAATGTGGATTTAAAATACATTGTTTTAAGAAGGTTATTTTAATGATTTAAAATATGATTTTGACGGATTTTGAAAAGTATTGATTGTATGTTTCGGAAATAATTTTGAAAGGCCTTGTGTTTTCAAACCGAGGTGTCGGGATTCCTTTAGCGTTATAACTTGACTGATCAAGCCGGACCTTATTTAATGGACTAACCTAACTTGTCGGACTTTTGGACTTCTTTTAACCGGACACCTTTGAACTGCTTAAATGAACTTGACTTGGACTTGCCTTGCGACTTGATTGGACCGATGGACTATGATATGACTGGAACTGGACTTTGAGATTGAGATTGGACGAGTGGATGATGATGAGTTATGAGAATTTATAGGAATTGGTAATCTTTGGATATCTCGGGTTTCGGATGCTTCTCGCATTTCGAAATGGTTTTGAAATGTTTTGACTTGTCGGATAGTTTTGGAAATGCTTTCGAGTATATATTCTCTCTGTGAGTAGTTAGTAGAATTGTTTAGCTTATCGCATCCTTATTAATTATATTAGGTGTTTGTTGACTTGTTGGACTTCTACTACCTGCTATTGTCTTGCTGTTCGGCTTTGCAGGCAAGTTCCCTTGTGGAGCTTACTTAGATTGATTCTCATATGCATGTAGTCACATGATATACTAGGTGTTGCATATGCATAAGAGCATGACTCATGTAGTATCCTGCTTAGGTTTGCACACTTTAATGAGCATTCGTTTACTCAATGTTTTTGGAAACAGAACGGTCGTTATCTGTGAGTCCTAGGGTCTTTACTAGGGTCATAGGATAGCCCAGTTTCATCGGGTTTGTCCTGAGTCATTATGGTCACGAGATGCGATATGAGCTTGATTGGTTTATGAGATTGACTATTATGAGCATGATTGCGATATGAGCATGATGATGATTGATTATCGATGAGCACATATGTATATGATGATGCGGGAAGGGGGGCAAAAATAGGAGAGGGATATGCCACTTGGCATTCTTTGGGCCATTTACTGTACTTTCTGCATATTATACCCTGATAAGCATGACTTGTGTGTTTAAATTCCTCCTTGCCTACAGTAGGGCCTAGTCACGTGTATGAGCCTCATTCTGATCCCACACCATGTATATTTTTAGGTATGTTTGCAGATTGATGTTTGTTCTATGCTTCTATGACGGGGAACATTCCTGGACGAATATCGACCGAGAGACTGACTCCCATCAGACCTTGACTTGGATGTTTTATACTCCCTCCGTTTCAAAATAAAAGTCGCTTGACTTTTTTCACGTTTTTTAAGGAGGTAAAAACTCTATGAAATATTATTTTTTTAATCAATTTTTTTTCATAAATAGATACTTATTAGTAATAAGTATCTATTTATGAAAAAAATTTGATTAAAAAAATAATATTTTATAGAGTTTTTACCTCCTTAAACAACGTGAGAAAAGTCAAGCGACTTTTATTTTGAAACAGAGGGAGTATACTCTTACTCCATATTTTGGTTTTAACCCGACCCCGCCGTGGCAAGTTGTATCATGATTTCAGATTTGCATGCTTTTCACTTGGAATGAATTTGAGCGACTTAGTTGAATAGGACAAGTTCTGGGTACCCAATGACCCTTCGCTTTTTTTTTTGGAGTTCAAAATCCCCACTTTCAAGACTAACCTTTTTGGTTTGAAACCTCGACCTATACCTGGATTGCAAGATCCGAACGAAGGTATCCAACCTTCGAAACGTAACCCGAATATTTATATTTAGGCCGTTACAAAAGGTCTCTCCGGACATTAATGAATTTGTCATTGTCAACTATCCATATGAGGTCTTTGTGAAATTGTTCTATTAAGTTTAGGAGTCTTCTAAACTGCCATGATGTGCAGTGGCGGAGCCAGGAATGGCGCCGGGGGGGGGGGGGGGGTGTGCTGAAAACTGAAAAGGCCGATAAACATTTTTGCATATAAATATTCAGACAATCAGACGTAGTGAAAAAAGACGACCAAAATACATTACTCCAAACCAATCCACTCCTACAAACAAGTTCACTAGTAATACATATTCTGCAATTGGTTTTCGTAATGTCGGGTCGCTAATAATAACTCACTGTTTTTCCAAACAAGCTCTTTTCTCTACCCTCACATTATCTCTATCAACATTATTTTGAACAACATCAATTATAACATTTGGAGACTGCCCAACAGAAGGACCTGAAGACCCCAAACTTGATCTTGGAATCGATGGATTCTTAGTTCGAATAACAAATTTCTCCATTTTTCTCCTATAATAAACAATTAAGAAGCCCCAAATTGAACATTCTGTTAAAAATCAGAGGTGCACTGAGTCTGAATTCGTTCTCAGATTTCACAACACCTAACTATCCAAATTGCAATTCAATTTGAAAATCTAACCCTATAACTTTCAAGTATTTCAAACTGATTTGAGAATCAAATTGAATTGAAAATCAAACTGAATTGAAAATGTAACCATATAACTTTCAAATAGTTCAATAGGAATTAGGAAATGTACCTTTGATTCTTTAAAATCGGAACTCAAGAGAGGAGGTGAAGGGGAGGCGGTACAAGGGGCACTAGACTGGCCACTGAGCGTCTGGGCGGCGATACAAGGGTCGGTGGCCGATGGAGCGCCCGCCACTGGAGCGCCGAATGACGAGAGGAAGGCCTTCGGCCTTTGGGCTCAGCGCCTGGATTTGGATGGTTGGATGGTCGCACTCGCAGGTCGTGTGAGTCGCCCTGGCTGCGCTGCGTCTGAACTCTGAAAGGGAAAAAAATCAAACAGAAGAGAGTATGAGATAGGGTTCTCTTTATTCCAAAAGTTGGGGAATAACAGTGTAAAATGTGAAGGTCGAACCCGCAACATCCCCCTCATTCGAAGTGAGTCGGCTCTCAGCGATTCCGCTTTACCAATTGAGCTACTCGATCAACTTGATTTCCTATGCAAGCTATATCCCTTTATTATCCAACAAAATAGTGGAAATATATATATATATATATATATATATATATATAAAATTCCAGGGGGGTGCTTTGGCACTCTCGAGCACCCCCCAGCTCCGTCACTATTGATGTGTGATGTCCATGTTTTATACCATCTTTTTATGCTTATTTCCGCTCCTTATTCTAGTATTTTATATATTCTGGGTTGGGAATATAGTGAATTTGTGTAGTTTATGCTTATTTGCAAGAAATAAAGGTCTACACAAGTTTTGGTTTAATATTGCAGAATTTGGAGCAATTTCGGAGCAAAACCAAGAAGTACAGAATTCCATAAGATGACCTGAAATTGGCTAAGTGTCAGAACGAGCTAGCTACTTGAAGATCACTCGATGTCTACTAGAGGACTCGACATCGACTGGGAGAAGGACTCAACATCGAGTGAGCACATGCACCACATTTAGCAGCCAAGACAAGGACTCGAGATCGACCAAGATGACTCGATATCGAGTGAGTGACTTGACGTTGAGTGCATCTACTCGACGTCGACTGAAGATGCATTTGGTCCGGGACGCGTTTGACGAATCCGATTTGGAGAGTGGTTACTTAAGGACGAAGGAGAAGATCTTCTATCTACCTATTTAGTTCTATCCTTATGGGTGAAACATTATTTACCCTAGAGAGTTTCCTTAGTTTTATTATTATTTTATCTAGTTGATTTATATCTTCTAAATTAGGATAGAATTGCCCTTTCCTTGGCTAGCAAGGATTTGAGCCTATAAATAAAGCCGTAGGGGCTGGGTTTTACTCATTCAATCTCATAAGGAAAAACACATCTAGTAGAGAGTATAGGGTTTCGAAGCTTATAAGGTTTTGGCGTTCTTGCGTGAGTTGGCACGCCGGAATTGTAAAGACTTTGAATTTAGTTTAATGCAAGTTTATTTCTTTCCAATCATATCTTTGGTTACTATGATCGAGTAGTCGCCTTTCTTCTAGGGTCGGGGTGAGCCCGACGATAGCTATTCATGCTTGAGGTACAATTTAATATTGATATTTGCTATGTTTTGATCATCCACTGCCTTTATTATGTTTATCCCTTATCCAACGAGAAAGAGATTCATATTAACAACTTGGATTATAAACATAAAATCGGTAGATACAATTAGGTGTTACTTGTGAGATTTAGATCTATTTGTTGAAGGCAGCGAAAGCTCGTTCTTTTGATGTGATAGCATAATTATCCATCTTGTCTTGTCTCTTGCGTGTTTGGTTGTCGTTGTGGTAAACCCTGGCTTTGGAAGTTTTCTTTCATATCTGTTTACAATCAATATTTGTCGTTCGTTGTGTCCCCGAAAAACTCAACACCCTTGTTGTTTCTGACCATCTTTCTTTACCATCCTTTTATTCTTCGGCCATCTTTACCGATGCCCACAGGATACTGCATTATCACTCGACATCGATTGTATCTCAGTTGACATCTGAAAAAGCCTCGATCTATGGAGGCCACCATTTTTAGTGGGGCCCGGGAACCATCCTAACGAAATGACTAAACTTCCCAACGGACTTACCTGACCCGCGACGAAAGAATCGACGCGGCCCAACCTGTGCCGCGGGAAGTCAACCTAAGCTAAAGATGAAGGACTGTTCCCTTATCGAGTTTTTTCTGGACAATTTGGAAACTTTGTTCGTTTACCTGTCGTTCTTTGAATGTCATGAAGTCTATTAAATAATAGTCTTTTCCTTAATAGAAATTTACACTAAAGACGAACACGGTTTTCGTCCGCGGAATTCGGTGTAGCGAACAGTTCAGATCTTTCTATTCAACAGGTTCTTTTTCCACACGTATGATCACTTCTTGTTCTTTCTTTATCTGAGTTCACCGTTCCGAGATCCGCCCTCTTCTCCCCCTCCTTTCCAAAAAGTCCTCGCGCCTTATGAGGTTTCTCCTATTTATAGATCCTAGACAACCTTGCGTGTTGTGCCACGTGGTTTTCGACTTTCAACACGTGTTATACTCGTGGGGTGTGGGCATGGTTGCCACGTGTCTGCTCTTTTTCATCCGCGGATGATCGTATTTGAGTGAATTTTTTGGACCTTTGTCCGCGGATGATGATAATATGATTTTCTTGTTCGTTTTCTGTCAATTGGTTGGCGCTCTTTATTTTTATATTCTAACAGATGTTTCCAATATTGGTTTAGTCACAGCTCCTCGGGCCGTGTTGATTCCGTCTAGGGGTTGACGCGGATCGATAAAAATGTAAACATCTGTAGCTTTGTTACCGCTATTGTTCTGATTTAGGGTTGATGGGCCTTTCCTCTATCGGGTTATGGCCCAATTTGGGCCCATTAGGCCCATTTATGCTTAGAATTCTAAACGTTAGTAATTTTCCTATAAGTTACCCCGTTCCGTTTTCTTTTTCACCCAACATTTGTCTTCTTCTACTTTTCAAGAAATTTAATCCTTATCCTTATCTTGGTTTTCCAGCGGTGGTTTTCTAGGGTTCCGATTGTTTGCTCGAGGTTTCCGGTGGTTTTCTTCAACTTCTTCAAGGTATTTTTTCTTGTTCTAGGCTGTTCTTGAGTTTTCTCTGTTGAGTTTTTTGATTTCCTGACATTTAGATCGTAGATTTGGGTGTGAAATTGTCTCCGAATGTGTTTTTCGGATGAGATTTTACTTTGTGTGAGTAAAACTTCGTACAATTTTCTTCTAGTTTCTTTAGAAATGGCTAATCTCAACAAGGAGCGTGATTCGCTAGAAGATTTTGAGAGGGATGAAGGATGGAGGAGTGGCGTTGCTTCATCCTCTCAAGCGCGTCCGTCCCCAGAGACACTTTCTTCCTCTTCTGGGAGTTCCTCTTCCAACTCTGATGATTCCTCGTCGGAGTCATCTTCTTCTACATCCGCGTCTATCCCGGATCGAGTTGGTCCTACTGGTAGTCCTATTAAGGTGAGAAGGCGCCGGAAGCGTTCTGACCCTGATTACTATTCTTCACCTTACTCAGTTTCTTCTTCTTCGAAGGAATGCGCGGAAGATGAAAATCCAAAGGCTGTGGATGATTCAGGTGCTAGTTCTTTTGTGGACGCGGGGACTTCGTCTGTATCTCAGTCGGCGGATCAAGTGTCGGAGGAGGTTTGGATTCCTTATGAGCTTCCTCCAATTGGTTTAGCAGAAAGCCCAAAGGTAATCCGTTCTAAGGAGAACTTGAGTGACCTGGACACCCCAGTATATGACTTAGGGGATCTAGATTCTTGTCTTTTCCTGGGAGATTTCAAACCTCTTCCACCTCCAACCAGTCGTCCACCAGTTGTGCTTGAAAGGGTTCATCCGTGGAGGTCCCCTGTGAGTAAATTGAGGGGTTGTACTACTCTTTTGAACTTTGAAGATCTTGACGCTCTCTCGCAAGTCTTCCCATGGCCAGCGGGTGTTGAATTCTGTCTTCCCGAGGAAGGGGGTGGTTGTTTGGACGCTTATGAAGATTGCTTAGTCGTATATGCAGCTAGTTTATCTCAGGGCTTCCGACTTCCTCTACATCCTTTTTTCTCGAAGTTTTTGGAGCAATATAACTTGAGCCCTGCTCAGATTGTTCCTAATGGTTGGATGTTTTTTACCAGTTTCATTATGAGATGCAAGGAGATCGGTGTTGCTCCCTCTTTGAAGTTGATGCTCAGTGTTTTTTCCTTAAAAAAGGGGACTCAAGACTCAAGATTTTACCAATGCAACTCAAGTTATAGGTATATGGAGAGGTTGTCTAGTAAGCCGAATTGGAAATATAAGTGGTTTTTGGTCCGCGACAGATCTGGGCAAGGCTTTAACTGTCGAACGGTTCCAGGGCCATTTTGCTCTGTGTCAAAACCGAAAATTTCCAATCTTTCTCAGTTCAAGCTATCATTTTCTCATATTCCTAGATTTCCGTGGGATAAAATGTTATCCGCGTTTCGTCTTGAGATGGCTGGCTTGAGCATGCCTCATCCGCGACTAGGTGGCTTCTTTGTTTATTAATTTGCGTTTTCATGTTTTATCTTTCTTAAATGGATAACTTATCAGGAAATGTATTTTGTGTTTAGACAAAATGGATCTGGATGCACTTTTGAAGAGGCATAAAGCCAAGTCTGGGAAGAAGAAGAAATCTAGTTCGGTAGCCAATGATCCTCCTGTTCCTCCTCAGGCCTTAGAAGTGACATCAAATGTTGATGTAAGTGTCGCGGACGAGACTGGAGCTTTAGTTGAATCTTCATCATTGGTTCCTGCATCTCAAGAGAAATGCACTTGTCCGTCCGCGCCCGAGTCTTCGAAATCTAAAAAGAGGAAGATTGCCATCGCTGTTGGGCCATCAGTTTCAGATAAAAAGGGGCTCTTTTTGGAGGGTGTGGCGACCCTTCGTGAATTTCCTATCCCAGGTTTTGATCCGGTTGACCTACAAGGCCTTGCTTTTCCAGCCAAGAAGCGTTGTCTCCCAGAGCAAGGATATGTTAAACGCTTGGACCCCGTTACTCTTTCCACTAACTTCGATCGTATTATTCAGTGGGTAAGTTAAAATCCTTTTATTGTTTCTCCTTATCTTTCTTGACGCGTCCTATCTTCAAATTTTCTTACTCTTACCCTGATTTTTATAGTTGAGGGTGATTCAACCGGATGTTGAGAGACGTATGGTATGCGGAGAGGAAGATCTTAAGAAGAAGGATGAAGAAATCAAAAAACTGAACCATCAGCTTCGAATATTGGGGAATACAGTAGGGGATCCAGCCTCAGTGGAAAAGTTTAAGAAAAGGTCGGTTGACCTTCACGAGGAGGTGCAAACTCTGAAAGAGGCTATGGCAGCTTTACAGAAAAAATATGATGATTTAAAAATTTCTTCAAATTCTGCTGTCTCCCGCGTCAAAGAGCTAGAGGCTTCTGATGGTGTTTTGCGGAAGCTTCTTCAAACTAGACAGGCTACCATTGATAAAATGGAGGAGGACTTCTCCATCCTTCGCGAAGAGCTATCCATCACTAAACAGGAGCTTGACACTGTTAAGGCGCGCTCAGATCAAGACGTGGCCCTGCAATGGCTTCAGTGTCCTGAAAGTTTGAACTACCTATCCTCTGAGTGGATCAAAACCGAGGTCGGTCTCTCCTTCCTGTCCTCCGTGGCGAAAGCTTGTCTTCAGACTTCAAAAGGTTCTAGTATTCTGAAAGACAAGTGCTTTAGTTATTTTCGGAAGGGAATGGTTGCAGGGATCAACCAGAGTGTTACGCGTTCATCAAACAACCCAGGTGTTCCTTTGGAAAAATTTGAGCCTAGCTTGGAGAGTGCTGACTGGGGGCTTTCAAAGGAGGAGATGGACGCGGAAGATTCTTATTCCGAAGATGACGATGATGAGAACGCGGAGGAAGAAGTTGAGAAGACAGCCACTCCTTGAAAGACTTTGGTTTTTGGTTTTTTGTGTGGGATGAAACTTTTTTAAGGATATTGGGAACCTGTATATGGTTTCCTGGTTTTTGGTACATCATTGAGATACTTCTTTTGTTTTAAAAACGGGTTGAAGATCTCTTTGGTCAAAACATTGGTATTGCTTGCATGTTTTATCTGTAGTAAATATTTATATATTTATATTCCAAATTCTCCAAGTGTTGAATGGGTTGGTCCTGGTGTTCGAAATTCCTCACCACTTGTCTTTATTCTTTAGGATGAATTTTTCTTCTTAAGGCCCTAATCTCCATCTTTTTTGCTATCTCCTGAGTTGCGTTAATCGGTCGTGCCATTGCAAGTATCATGTCTCCAGGAAACTTTAATCCTTGGGCCTTTTTTCAAAAGATTGAGAAAGCGGAACAACTTTCTCGGCTAGTGAGTTTCTTTTAATTTTGTTTTAAATGAAGTTTGAGCTTCCTAAACTTAGGCCTTGATTTGGTTAACATGTAGGTTATGCCTCCCCAATTTGAGGCTGAGTATGGACCTCTTCCGCCTCGATGGGCTTTTCATAAGGGCAATGTTTCCTTTCAAGTTTGTCCGCGTCGTGAAGTCGAGGATGAACACAAGGCTACTTCGGACTCAATTTCTTCATCGTGCAGTTCTAATTGAGTTATTTCCGCGTTATACCTTTGGAGTTTTTCAAGCTTGTCTCTTGATATAAACTTTTTCGTGGAATAAAATAAAGAAAAAAGGGAATTCATGATTTCCTTAATATTCTCATGTGTTTTCTCAAACTGAAATAAAAGGATGGATCCTTTATTATTAATAATAGAAACTGCGTACAGAAACCTTTCACAGGGGCTGGATCCCTCTAAGCTTGTTACATTGTTGACGCGGAGAATTTATTGGGAGATCAAGGATGGCCTATCTCTCCATTTTCTTCGCTGTCCGGGCTGACAACGTCGACTTCAAAGATAGAATCACCCATGTAGGTGAAAATCAACGCGGACCCGACATTGACTCGATTTGCTTGTGTGAAGTCGTGCCACCCTTGGGTTAACCAGAAAAGGCCATCTTCATCTTTGTCTACCTTCACCTCGTGTTCCTGGTTGGAGCGGGACCAGAGCCTAGCCTGAGTATGAGCGTCTTCGTCGATTAGAACATACATGAGGGGGGAGGCGAAGGGTTTGAAGTTGTTCCTCCCTCATAATGACTCTGTAAAATGCCCTAGGCTGTGGATTTGGATCCATCTTGTTTTTAGGATTGCTCATTACTCATGGATACTTTGAGCATGTTTTATACTCGTCTTATGAGGTTTTTCCTGTCCTTGGTTTCGTCGCTTTTTACCAACAAGTAATTTCAATTTCCCTTACTGTAATTTTACTTTTACTGATCTTGGGAAAAGGTTCAACATCTGGTTAACTTTTTCTCGGAAAAAGTGGGACGCGTGCCCTTGGTGGTCGTGTTACCCGTTGCATGTTATGCATGTGTTCCTCTTTTTTCTTTGCTTGACTGTTCCCTTGTGACTGATAGGTAAAGGGATTCTTACTGTTTTTTTTTTTAAATCTCATCGAGATGCGGGGATCTATTATAGTTCCTCCCCTGTCATTTAGGGCAGACGGGGTTGTCGGGCCAGAAACCCGATGGGCTTTCTTTCAAGCAATCGATTATCCAGAACAGTTCTTGCAATTGGTGAGCTAACTATATTGAAAATCTTTAGAGAGCTTACTTTTAACTAACACTTCCTTATTTTTTATTTACTTCCACTTCGGTTTGAGGAGGAGTATGTAGACGCTATTCCTGGTCAGGTTTTACTTTCATCTTATCTACTGCGCAACTTCCTTGTTTGCATAGAGCGGCGTAACGGTGGTCTTCTCTACCTTGGCCGCGGATGGAAAGACTTTGTAGATTCTCACGGCTTTGAGCAGGGGGCCTCTATGATTTTCACTCATATGGGTGAGGCTCATTTCGAAGTTCAGGTGGTGCATCCGCGTGGGGGAAATAATGATGATCATGCTCCTCATGAAACAATTTCGAATGGTTTTTAAGATATCCTAGTCCTAGAGGAATAAGGTTTTAGATTCCTCCATTTGTTTTAGTTGTAATGCCAATGTTTATCCAGCCCTTGACAATTGTTTCTGGGGATCCCCCTGTTTATGTATGTTGATTTTTAGTCTTTCGAGGTCTATTTGTCATGATGTTCTCCTTCACGGGATTTCCGAGAAATCCAGTAACAGTGTTTACTGTTTATCTCATGCATGATGCCTGTGGTTTTTGTCTCCATGATTTGACCTTTCAAATTTATTTGCTCCATATTTCTGTTCTTTGACACATGTCCAGATTCGTGCTATATAAAAAGAGTATGAGGAAAAAACCGCTAGACTTGTTGTGTGCTTTTATGATGCCTTCTTCCACTGGTTCACCTTGGTCCTTTTTTGAGAGGATTAGCTTTCCTGAGCAACTTCTCCGTCTGGTTAGCTTCTTTCTTTATATTGCTGATTTTTCTTTCTGTTGAGTTAGTTTATCTATTAACACCCTTTAAAAAATTTTGTTAGTCCTTGCCTCTATGTTTCGAGGATAGACTTGGGCCAGATCTTCCTAGGTGCGTACTCTTGTCAACCAGGATTCTTCGTGATTTCCCAGTGGAGGTTATGCGCGGAGATTATAGGGTTCCATTTTTGAGGGGCGGCTGGAATGACTTTGTCGAGACTCACAACGTCCATATTGGTTCCTCTTTAACTTTTATTCATAAAGGAGGAAATCGCTTCGATGTCCAGATCTTAGATGCTGTAGGGGATGAGGTGGACGCGGAGTGGGCCCCCTCGGAGTCAGAAGGTCCTCCTTCAAATGGATTTCGTTTAAGTCAGGGCAGAACTCGTATCATCCCTGCTCGTGCTCCGCGGATTTAAGTTAATGGATGCTTGTTTTTTCTTTATATGGAATCACCAACCCCTTTTAATCATGGTGTCATGTTTTATCCTTGATTGCTTTTTGCTTTAATTATGTATCAATCGCTGTGATTTCCTTTGAAAATTATGAAACTTTTGGGAATCCCAAAAAACATCTTTTTTGTAATGTTTTTAATAGTGATCCATCGTGGAGTTTGGATCTCGGAATGTTTAGCTATGTTTTGTGAGCTGGTGCGGTGACAAGCTCTAGTGTTCCGATTTTAATAATGAAATATCATTTCTGAGAATGCAGATTCAACCAGAGGCCTGGCATGGAGCCAAGCTCCAGCGTCTTAGGTCTTTATATGAGATACCGTCTCTGAGAATGTAGATTCAATCAGAGGCCTGACGCGGAGCCAAGCTCCAGCGTCTTAGGTCTTTATACGAAGTATCATCTCTGAGAATGCAGATTCAATCAGAGGCCTGACGCGGAGCCAAGCTCCAGTGTCTAAGGACTTATTATTCAAAGTATCATCTCTGAGAATGCGGATTCGATCAGAGGTCTGACGCGGAGCCAAGCTCCAGCGTCTTAGGTCTTTATATGAAATACCGTCTCTGAGAATGCGGATTCGATCAGAGGCCTGACGCGGAGCCCAGCTCCAGCGTCTTAGGTCTTTATACGAAGTATCATCTCTGAGAATGCAGATTCAATCAGAGGCCTGACGCGGAGCCAAGCTCCAGCGTCTAAGGACTTATTATTCAAAGTATCATCTCTGAGAATGCAGATTCGATCAGAGGTCTGACGTGGAGCCAAGCTCCAGCGTCTTAGGTCTTTATATGAAATACCGTCTCTGAGAATGCGGATTCGATCAGAGGCCTGACGCGGAGCCCAGCTCCAGCGTCTTAGGTCTTTATACGAAGTATCATCTATGAGAATGCAGATTCAATCAGAGGCCTGACGCGGAGCCAAGCTCCAGCGTCTAAGGACTTATTATTCAAAATACCATCTCTGAGAATGCAGATTCGATTAGAGGCCTGACGCGGAGCCAAGCTCCAGCGTCTTAGGTCTTTATATGAAATACCATCTCTGAGAATGCAGATTCGATCAGAGGCCTGACGCGGAGCCAAGCTCCAGCGTCTTAGGTCTTTATACGAAGTATCATCTCTGAGAATGCAGATTCAATCAGAGGCCTGACGCGGAGCCAAGCTCCAGCGTCTTAGGACTTGTTATAAAATTACTTAGATGCAAGTTGCTATTAAAAAGCTCCCTCTAACCACTTTATTTCATTTTTGCGGGGGCGACTAAATTTTATATTCATGTAGCTACTTGGTGATTACACAAAGTACTTTTTTAGATTGTCCGCGTTCCAGGTCTTATTTAGAATGATACCTTCAGGGGTGCTGAGTTTGTATGCGCCTTCTTGAACTTCTTTAATGATCACATAAGGCCCTTCCCAGTTAGGGTCTAGTTTTCCTCCAGAAGTAGCTTGTCGTAGCACCAAATCCCCCTCCTTGAGATGTCGCGGAAAGACTCGTCTATCTCGATACTTGGAGAGTCTCCTCTTGTATTCTTGCTCTTTTAAAGCTGCCGTTATTCTGCGTTCTTCAATGAGATGGAGCTCGAACTCCAAAGCTTCGTCATTGGTGTCTTGATCGTATGCCATTATTCGAGCCGAAGGAATTAATCTCTCAATTGGAATAACCGCGTCCATACCAAAGACTAAAGAAAACGGGGTTTCCCCAGTCGGAGTCTTTGCTGACGTGCGGTAGGACCAAAGTACCAGAGGTAAAAGTTCCGCCCACCTTCCTTTCGCCGTGTTGCCAAGTTTTTTCTGTATTCCATACAACAGTTGTCGATTGGTCGTTTCTGCCTGTCCGTTCGTCTGCCGATGAGCCACAGATGAGATCTTAAGATTGATGCCAAGACCGACGCAGAAATCTCTGATTGTTTCACAATCAAATTGTGGTCCATGATCTGTAATTATTGAGTCAGGTACTCCAAAGCGGCAGACAATATTTTTCCATAGAAATTTCCTTACTTTCTCCGCGGTTATCAATCCCATTGCTTCGGCCTCCACCCATTTCGTGAAATAATCCACCAAGACCAAAACATATTTTAACTGACCAGGAGCAGTGGGAAATGGACCTAGAATGTCCATTCCCCAGACGGAAAATGGGCAAGCACCGGTTATACTCTTCATTGTCTCAGAAGGTCGGTGATTCAAGTTCCCAAACCTTTGACACGCATCACATTTCTGGATATAACTTTGAACATCATGCTTCATGGTTGGCCAATAATATCCTAGCCTGGTTGCTTTGGCCACGATAGCCCTCCACCCTTGGTGATGTGAGCAAACTCCATCATGCAATTCTTCTACTACAAGACTTCCTTCTTTTGATGATATGCACAATAAGTCTGGCAAGCAATACCCCCTTTTGTACAGCTTTCCTTCCCTGATGGTGAATCGAGAGGACTTAACAAGTATCTTCTTAGCAGCGGTTCTTTCTTCAGGTAGAATACCCTTTCCCAAATAGTCCGCGATCGGTGCTCTCTAGTCTTCCATCTCAATTTCCTGTACCTGATAGATTTCTTGAATAAGTCTTCGGTTGCTCATCCTTTCAAGAACCACTTCTCTTCCTACTTCCTCTGGCATTACAGCTCCCAACCGTGCTAACGCGTCTGCCTGCTGGTTATCATCCCTGGGAACAGCCGTTAAACAAAAACTTAAGAAAGCCTTGGATAGTGCTCGTACCTTTCTCTGATAATCGGGCATTAATCCAGTTCTTGCTTCATATTCCTCTATTATTTGCCGCGTCACTACTTCTGAATCGGTGTAAACTGATACCTGCCTAGCACCTTTAATCAAAGCTATCTCTAGTCCAGCTAGTAGGGCTTCATATTCGGCTTCATTATTTGTAGCTTGGAAGTCCAACTTATAAGCATAATTGTACTGTCGTTCATCAGGTGCTGTTAATGTGACCCCTGCTCCGCACCCATCCTTGTTAGTTGCGCCATCTACCCTGAGTGTCCACTCACTTCTTTCGGCTTGAGAACTCAATTCGAAACTTGTTTCACTGATGAAACCAGCTAGAGTCTGAGCGAGGGTTGCTTTCCGCGGAGTATATTCTATTTCAAATTCTGTGAGTTCGACTGCCCACTTCATCATTCTTCCTGACAAACATGGTGAGTGGAGGATTTGTCGCATCGGCAAATCCGTCATAACTCGGATAGGATGGTCCTGGAAATAAGGCCTTAACCTTCTTGCCGCGAATATTAAGCACAGAATCATTTTCTCCACTGGTTCATATCTTGTCTCAGCGTCCTGCAGAACACGACTGATGTAGTAGACTGGGAATTTTTCTTCTCGCGTCAAGACTGCACTGATGGTGACACTTTTTACTGATAAATACAGATGGAGGACCTCTTGCGTCTCAGGTTGATGAAGGGTAGGAAGCGATGTCAGAAAAAGTTTTAAGTTTCCAAAAGCTTCCTGTAATTCGGGAGTCCACCGTATCGGCCCCTTTTTCTTGAGCAGAGCAAAGAAAGGTAATGACTTATCCGCCAAGCAGGAGCAAAAACGGCTTAAATAGTTTACCGCTCCATTTAAAGATTGTAGCTCTTTAATCGTTCTCGGCGGTTGAAGATTCTGAATTGCTGTGACTTTTTCAAGATTTACATCAATTCCTCTATGGCTAACCATAAATCCGAGGAATTTCCCAGAATCGACCCCGAAGACACATTTTTCCGCGTTCAAATTCAAACCTCCTTTTCGAAGAGAATCAAAAGTCTCCTGTAGATCTGCTGCGTGATCTTCTGCTCTTTCACTTTTGACCACGATATCGTCAACATAAATTGATACATTTCTGCCAATTTGATTACGAAAGATCCGGTCAACTGTTCTCTGAAATGTCGCTCCAGCATTTCTGAGTCCGAAAGGCATGACGCGGTAACAAAAAATCCCTTGATTGGTGATGAAAGTTGTAGCTTTCTTGTCTGAAGGGTTCAGGTTTATCTGGTTATATCCTGAGTAAGCATCCAGAAAACTAAGGACTTTATTTCCCGCGGTTCCATCGACGAGTTCATCTATGGATGGTAGTGGATAACTGTCTTTCGGGCAGGATTTGTTAAGATCAGTAAAATCGATGCACATTCTCCACTTCCCATTAGATTTCTTCACCAGAACTACGTTCGAGAGCCATTCAGAGTCTTCCACCTCCTCTATGAAGCCTGCTTCTAAAAGCTTATCAGTTTCCTCTTTCGTCGCGGCAGCTTTTTCCGGAGCCATTTTTCTCCTCTTTTGTACTATGGGTTTCGTTCCTGGACGAATCCTCAAGGTATGTAAAGCTATCGCAGATGGGACACCTAGGAGGTCTCGAGGATTCCATGCAAAAATGTCTCTTGACCTTGCTATGATTTCTAAGACTCTAACTCTTTCTGCTGTCTCCAGTGCTTGTCCCAAGTAGACTTTCTCCTCTGGGTTTGGGAAGGGTGTAAACGCAATTCTCTCGTCCGCGGTAGGTACCTTAACTTCTGTCGGCCAGACCTCCAGTTCAGCTTCTGAAAGTTCGACTGAGTCATTGCCTCCGACCACGGATTCACAATTCTCACTTATACACATCACTTCTTTATTCTTCTTGATGGAGGTTAAATAACAGCTTCTACTTTCTGGTTGTTGTCCGCGAACCTCGCCAATTCCTCCTCCAGGCAAAGGGAATTTTCCTAAAAAGTGGTAGATTGAAACTACCATTTGGAATTTATAGAGCGAGACGCGGCCCAACAAAGCATTGTACACAGTGGGAATCTTTACCACAGTGAACACAATATTTTCCATACGCCTGTTTGGGGATGTCCCCAGAACAACTGTAAGCTCGATTGTGCCTGCCACTTGTACTTCTCCTCCCGAAAATGTGATTAGGGTTCCTGAATACGGTTTCAATGAAGCCGCAGAGATTCCCATTTGAGAAAAGGCCTCCCATGATAAGATGTCCACAGAAGATCCAGTATCAATAAATACTCTCTTTACTGTCTTGGCAGCTATCTGCGCGTGAATGACCAACGGGTCTGAGTGCGGCATTCTTACTTCCTCGACGTCCTTTGGAGTGAAGGAAATATTCTCATGTTGTGTGAGAGAAATTCTTCTACTTGACGCGGATGGTGGCTGTCTTCCTTCCCTTTCATAATTTCTTTTCTCCTGCCTACTGGACCCGGCCATAGACAAACCTCCTGCGAGGGTGTTGATGAAACCCTCTGGTTCTGGTATTTGACCTGCTTCTGTCCTTTGAGCTTCTCTCTGGTTGACAGATCTCTGGACTGCAGGCGTGTAATTGTACCTTCCTCCGCGTCCTCTTCTTCCTTTCCCTCTTCCCCGGTTGTGGAATGGGAGATCTCTTCGCTGATCTTGTTGCCTATCAAACCGTTCCTGTGGATTACGAGATTCGTTAAACCTAGGATTCCAGTCCTCCCATCGAGGTCTGTGATCGTGTCGATTCTCCCTTCTAGGTGGAGATCTCATGTCACGGTTTCCGTGTCGACTTTCTCTTGGATGATAAGAACGCGGATGATTTTCTCCATGGCGAGATCCTTGTCCCCTTTCTAAGTTCATATGCACTTCGTCACGGCAGGGATGGAAATCTATTGCTTCTGAAGGATGTCTAGGAAGCTTGGCTTTTTCTTTTCTGAATTTTCCAGCCAATTTTCCAAAAAGACCTGGATTCCCAGTATTTGCTTTGGAGCTGGACGCGGCTGCTTCTTCTGCTTCAATCTGTCTTGAAACCCGCTCTCTTAAGTCATCGTAACTAGTTGGCTTTTTCCGAAACAAGTATGTCTTGAAATCTCCCTCAGCTAAATTGCCCATGAGTATGATAATAGCCGATTCATGATTGAAGTTGGGGATTTGAACTACCATGCTGGTAAATCGAGTGAAAAAGTGCCCCAAGGATTCCCCAGCTCCTTGTCTGATGGAATTCAGGTCGAGCATAGTCTTCTTTCTTGATCACGCACTCCCAAAGTGGGACGTGAAGATGTGGGACATCTGGGCAAAATTGGTCACGGACCCTTTTGGGAGGTTTGTGAACCAAGTTAGCGCAATCTTCGTCAAGGTTGAAGGGAATGTTCTGCACAACATGGCATCATTATACTCGTTTATCCCCATTGCAGTAGTGAAATGACAAAGATGGTCTTCAGGATCAGTTGTTCCATCGTATTTCATGAGGTTCACATCTCTCCACCGCTTTGGTACTGTCGTGGAACAAATCTCTTGAGTAAACACTGATGGGAAACCCACTGGTGCATTTTCGTTTCTTTTTTCTACAGAGTCAGATTTTGTAGAAGTTGAAACGTCTGTTGATTTGTCCCCGTGTCTATGTTTATTCTCTCGGTGCCAGTGATCATTCTGCCATGTCTGACGCGGTATTTCCTGATTCTGAAAGCCGTAGTTCCAGTTGCTGGGATTATCATATGCAGTGTTACGTCTATCAAAATTTCCATACTGCTCTTCCGGTCGATAATTCCCTTGTTGACGCGGATTCTGCCCCCACTGATCATAATAAAAGTACTGAGACTGCTCCTGCTGAAAAGGGTTAGGTTGTTCGTGTCGCGCTTCATAATACCAGAAGTTCTGCGGGATGTATCCTCCGTCCATTCCATACTGATAGCCGTAATGATGGGGAGGAGTTCCGAGGTTCTGTCCTCCCATCTCACCATCAGGATTTGTTGGCGGTGTTATCGGGATATACATGCTAGAGGCCTCCTGATCTTGGTGGACTCCTTGGCTCATGTCCTGTGTTGGATAGTTCTGGCTATCACTCATCTTCCTAATGTCGTGAATCTGTCGTTTTAAGAAAGTTTGATGTTAGATATCTAAAAATTTGTATTTCTAACTTTAGTCACGGACCTCAACTTTCTCAAAGGTTTGAGGATTTTTGTCTATTCTTAAAAAGGAAACCCCTTAGTGTGAGGGGGTTCCCACAGACGGCGCCAGTGAAAAAGCCTCGATCTATGGAGGCCACCATTTTTAGTGGGGCCCGGGAACCATCCTAACGAAATGACTAAACTTCCCAACGGACTTACCTGACCCGCGACGAAAGAATCGACGCGGCCCAACCTGTGCCGCGGGAAGTCAACCTAAGCTAAAGATGAAGGACTGTTCCCTTATCGAGTTTTTTCTGGACAATTTGGAAACATTGTTCGTTTACCTGTCGTTCTTTGAATGTCTTGAAGTCTATTAATGATAGTCTTTTCCTTAATAGAAATTTACACTAAAGACGAACACGGTTTTCGTCCGCGGAATTCGGTGTAGCGAACAGTTCAGATCTTTCTATTCAACAGGTTCTTTTTCCACACGTATGATCACTTCTTGTTCTTTCTTTATCTGAGTTCACCGTTCCGAGATCCGCCCTCTTCTCCCCCTCCTTTCCAAAAAGTCCTCGCGTCTTATGAGGTTTCTCCTATTTATAGATCCTAGACAACCTTGCGTGTTGTGCCACGTGGTTTTCGACTTTCAACACGTGTTATACTCGTGGGGTGTGGGCATGGTTGCCACGTGTCTGCTCTTTTTCATCCGCGGATGATCGTATTTGAGTGAATTTTTTGGACCTTTGTCCGCGGATGATGATAATATGATTTTCTTGTTCGTTTTCTGTCAATTGGTTGGCGCTCTTTATTTTTATATTCTAACAGATGTTTCCAATATTGGTTTAGTCAACATCGAGTGCATTTGGATTGACTGGCAGTCTTTTGAGCCAGTCGACATCTAGCCACTGACCACTCGACGTCGATTGTTGCTTGTGTTTTGCAGGTACTTACCCAAGATCAACTGCTTTGACTCGAGATCGAGTGGGCTCCTGCAGAGTCGATTTAGAACGTGGATTTCGAGCTATCTAGGATTCCATTGACACATTTCCTTGTGAATCGATTCTGATTCCCTACCACTACATCGAGACGATTCTTGTATTTATTTGCTTAGACAGGGAGTTGGTTGAGTTTATATTCTATTATTTATTCACTAGTTTCCCTCCTAACAATGTGTTGTTTCTAGTTCTCTCCATGACTGAATCTATTTGAAGATATTTTTCTTTTATCTTTTTAACCCAAATTTTATCATGGACAATGTAAATTTTCCAAATTAATTAACTTCATTTGTAGGCTTATGTATATGTCTTCAGCTTTCTCAAAACCTAAAGCTCCGAATTTTTTTGGTGTGTAATGTTTTTCTCAACTAATCAATGGTGTATATCTTTCAGATTGGAGTTTATTCTAAAAAAATGTGTTGACATTCTCTATTTTTTGGAGGAATCCTTTCGGAACGAGGAAAGATTGCATCAAAGAGTTAGTTTTGGAGTTCAAATTAGCCTTTATTAGGATACTTCACCCAGCCTGAAAGAGTGGGGATGTTTTCCATTTGGATTTTTTTTAATGTTATTTATGGCGTCCTCAAAGACATTGTTTGTTACTTTGTCTTTAATGACTGAGATACCAAAATACTTTTCCATTGCCCTTAAGACCGTGATATTCATTTGTTGTGCTAGTGAGCATGCAGTTGCCTGACTCAAATCGTCAGAGATTTGAAGTGAGCTTTTCTGGTAATTGATTGTAAGACTTGTTAGGTTGGAGAAGTTAATTAACAAATTTTGTATAGTAAACTCTCATTAGATGCCCTAGCAAAAATAATTGTATCATTCGCATATGTGAGGAAAGGGAACGGATTTACGTATTCAATGAAGGCGGAATTTGGCAGCAAATATTAAGATAGTCAATGTCTTGAATCATAGCCCAAACATCTTTGAAAACACACTCACGTTCACAATATTTCTCAAAAAATGACAATCTGCATTAGGATATACTGTCAAACCTTCCTCAACTTCTGGCATCACCGGAAGGTTCGAAACCATTTCAAGGTTCTTTAAGAAGATTGTTTGGCAGATCGAGTCAAAAGCTACATGCTTTTCGAATCCCACATACTAGCTAGCACAACCCAAAGTGAAATTTCATGATGGTGTTGAAATTTGGCATAGGTGTTGATTATTCAAGCAAAAATATAACAACTCACTATCTAGAAACGCTATGTGGGATTCGAACCCACAACTTTTTACCGATGTACATTGCACTGTCAAGTTGTTGATAGGCCAAAAGTTTTTAAAATACAACTATAAGAATACACTCCATGTACCAACTGTCTTGAGATCCTAAAAAACAAAAATGTTGACAATGCCAATCAACTCTAAGTACCATGTCTAGTGGAATCGAAAATACTATATTATAATTGAAATAAGAACTAATTGATTGTCAACTCAAAATTAATTGAAATGTAAGCTAGAACACTCCAGGAAGAATTCATGTCATCAAATCCCTTAATTGGTGTGAAATTAACGACTTGGTGCATCTTGGAGGAAATCTACTAATGCTTTTGAAGTAGTATATAGTAAGTGTAGCTTTTGAAATAATTGGATCCATCAGATTGCTTTTCCTTGTGGCATTTGAACTTGGATTTCATTAGAGTAGGTTGATTTCTCGGTGGGGAAATATATGCATGATAATTATATTATTCATTTCAATTTAATGCAAGGCATGATGAAATTGAAAGAGAAAGATTTATCCTAAGTGGAGAATTGAATGTTTCAGGGAAATGGAAAGGAGATATTGGAAATGGTTGATATGTCGTTTTTGGTTGCCTCTTCTCATTAGACATATATTTAATACTAATTTCATGCTTGCACGTAAGTTAAGATTAAGCTATATACGTGGTTTCAACCCGCATCTCTATGCATAAGCACATCGCTCTACCATTTGAACTAGCATATTTAAAATTTGTTAGATAAAATTAGATGATAAATGTTCCACTCGGGTATTTGCTCATAATTCCAATATCCAACCTCAAAAGCATATTTACTGATTCAAAGATAAACATAAGTTAATCATGTAAGTATGTTATAAACTGACTGGCATAATCATTCTACATCAACCCAAAAGCAATCTCAAACCAAAGTTAATCCAAATTAGTTATAATGTTATATGCCAAATATTGGCATCCAATGCTATTATGCTAACTATTTAATCAAACTCCATAAATAGAATAGATTGGAATAATAATAGAAGACGAGGATTTTCCAAGAGTTTTGTGATTCTCAATTGAATTCGACCATGATTAATCCCCATCCCCAAACCTCAGTTCTCAATTTACAACAAAGCAATGGATGATAGAAATTCAAATGAGATAAATTCACAAATTAAAAAAAAATCAATTGACTACTTCTTTGCTAGTTTGCCATATTCAATTTAGTCTTTCAACTTCAATTTATAACAACAAATCTCACTGTCTCATTTAATTTACGAACTTCTAGTTAAGATAAAAAAAAACACAAGCTCAAATAAATTAAGATATCCCTAATTCTAAACTACTCCTAATTCAAATAACATAAATTCACAAACTTCTAGTTCAGTGCAGACAGATAGATTTTGAAATACCTAATTCGAAACACAAACTCAAAATTTTAAGATAGCAAGATCAATATTCTGATATGTAGTTTTAAGATAGCAACTCCAATCCTCAAATTCACACACTTATATTCAAATATCATATTCAAAACCCTAATTACCGAAAAGTTTCAAAGACTAGCTACTTACCTTCTTTGTATAGCATCTGACTCCAACTTCTCCCTCCAGACTATAGTCTACGTTAGACTAACTATTTCACCCTCTCTTTCAAGGTTCATCGGTGTCCTCCTTCTTCACATGCCAAGCCGTTTATGTGCCACCGCTCTTCTCTTCTCAATCAGAACCACATGTTCTTCTCAGTTCTCCCCTAATTTCTAGTGGAATCTAGTGTGGACTTCAACTGCAGTCAACGTCGCTAACTATTTCACCCTCTCTTTCAAGATTCATCGGTATCCCCTCCTTTTCAAGTATTTTTCAGTGATGACTCTTACCCTTATATTACTTGGCTCAGCAATAATTTTTCAAATCATCTTCGTTTGTAAAGCGAGGTTCATTGTTTCTGATGTAGATCTCTAGTCCACCAAATAGGGTATTTGAACAAATTTTGTCCCAACTAATCAAAGGTGTAAATTTGGTGTCTTTGTTCTAGAAGAACGATCGATAGACCTTATCTAACTCATGTAGAATAGATGTAGCTAACATGAATGATTGCATTATGAATATCGGTTGGGCGCTCAGGTTTGCTTTAATTGAGACTTTCCTCCCTTTTGCTTAGATACTGGAAGCTTTCCAATTCGCTAACTGTTTTTTAATTTTCAAGACAACCTCATCGAAGCAGGTATCTTTGTTAACTTTACAGTTTATGATCGGACATCCCAAATATTTTTCCAGAGCCATTGAGTTTACTATACCCAAATTTGCTATCAAAGTCCTAATGACGGAGGAAGTCGTATTTGGTGAAACCCGGAAATTTGATTTGTGAAAATTTATTTTCTCACCCAAAATCTTACAATAACTAGTAAGTACCTCAAAAACCTTAGTACAAGCAGAAGCGCTAACTTTAGTGAAGATCAAGATGTCGTCAATGAATGCAAGGAAATGAATTTTAACACCTTTATTCGTAAAACAGAAGCCAATGTACGTCATGATTGGTCAAAGCCTCTCGTTGTGAAGATCTAGCAAAGTACTTCCACAAACAAGATAAACAGTAGAGGAGGCAAAGGATCACCTGGTCTTAACCGTCTCCACTAGAAGAACTGGTTCGTGGGACCATCGTTTACTAGAATTGAATACGAAATGGTCGCAATACATTCCGAAATCCAACTAACGAATTTGTGATGGAATCCAATTTTTTTGAGAACACCAATGATGTAAGGTCATACGATGCAATCGTATACCTTTTCAATATTTAGTTTAATATATATTCATCCAACTCGTTTTGTCTTTCTTGGCTTTGAATGAGTAGAAAACCTCATGCGCGATTAGTATATTATTATGTATAGACTAGCCTTTTGTAAATGCCCCTCGTAATAGATGGATTAACTTGTCCATTATCGAGGACAATCTAACTGTACTGATTTTGGAGATGATTTTATGTCCCGTCGAGCAAAGACTGATGGCCTATAGTGGTTAACCATAGTTGAGTCGACGATTTTTGGAAGTAATGTAATAAAGGTATGGTTGATTTGTTTCAGAATCTTGTCCGAAAAGAAGAAACTTTTAACAGCTTTGATGATAGATAAACCAATTGTCGGTTAGTACTTTTGATAAAAACCTGCCGACATGCCGTCTGGCCTAAGAACCTTATCCGCAGCGATTGAGAAAATGGTATTTTAATCTCAAAGTCGGTAACAGGAGTGATCAATTGCAAATTATCATCATCCGACACTTCATGACTTAATACCTGTAGATTCTCCTCCAAGTTTGTTGAATGATCGTAAGACGATCTAAATTGATTTTTTATAATCGCGTCATGCCCCCAGTAATATACATACTAGATTTGATAATCTTTTTTGTAAACATTGACTCAACTTAATGCCTCCTATAGAGGGGGGAATCAAATCCTCTGTCTTTTCTCTCCTTGTCCTCCTCTCGTTCCCTCTTCACAATCCTCATTTAAAAATAAATAATAGTAAATTAAATTAAAAATAAAATAAAAAACAAAAGAAATAAAGAATTCTGTGAGAAGACATCGGCGGAAGGTAGGGCTGTTATATAAGCTGCGCAGCCCGAGCTCGACTCGGGATCGGCTCGAAAAAAGCTCGACTCGAACTCGTTCACTTACCTAAACAAGCCGAGCCCGAACATCATTTTAGCTCGGTTGAAAGCTCGGCTAGTTCGATTTAGGCTCGAATAACTCGAATTCTATAGAATTTCTACAATCTCCTTTAAATTAATATGTTATGACCAAGTAAAACGGCTTAAAGATCAAAAAAAGCTCGGTTCGAGCTCGTTCACTTACTAAAATAAGCCAAGCTTGCACAAAAAAATAAAACTCATTTAAAAATTGGGTTCGGCTCGGCTTGAACTCGTTTACTAAATAAACCAAGCTTGAACATTTTAAGCTCGGCTTATTCGGCTCGAATAACACTCCTAGCGGAAGAGACATAAATGGGGATATAAGATTTGAACCCAATGAACCAATGGAGACCCCAAAAAAGTTACCGTTACAAATTTCGAACACGGAAAGCAAATTGGAATACCATAAAATCACAAACAAACAAAAAAGAAAGAAAATATGCCAAATTTTGAAAACCCACAAATCTCAGCTTTCTATGCCGTTTCAAATTCAAAATCACCAACCCCCGACACAACCCAACACAACACCAGTCACCAGCTTCCAATTCCATGGACTCGCATACAGGCTACCACCACCGTGGGTCCCACTCTTATCATTGGTCCTCTGTCCACTCCGTCAGAACCGGTAGGACCCACCCGTATCCAATGGCACCCGGGCCGGATTCGTCCTCTTCTCCTGAATCCATTCTTTACTCGGAATGGCAAAAGACACAAAGTCACAAACTACAAACCCCCAAATCGTTCCTTTTCTTCTTCCTCCTCTTCAAAATTCAAAAACCTCACCTACAGTACATATTGCTCTGTTCCAACCTACCCCCTTTATCCCGATTCGCCCTCTCCTCCTCCAATGGCTGCGCTAAAGAGGAAGCCATTAATCGCCCGGCAAAATTCACGCGATGCCCACCACGCCAACCCTCTGATTGACCCCAAACACAGCCGGAGCCACAGTGCAGGCAACTTGTTCGACGAAATGTATCCTCTTGAAACCCACTTATCCAAGCACAGTGAGGAGATTCAGGAAGCTATAAAGGTCAAATCCCATGTCGTTGAGCCCCAGAACAAGGAGAATTTGGCGCCCAACGTTGCTGGTTCTTCTATTGCCAAGTCACAGAAGCTGTTCCCTGACAGGAGATCCTACCTGAAAGACAGGGCCTTGAAGCCCACCTCGCTGCAGCTCTGTATGCTCAAGAATGACCCTGATTCGGGTTTCGGGTCAAGGGTATGGGACCCAGTTGAGTCGGAGACCTCGCATTCGGGTAATGTATGGGACTATTCAGATTCTGAGGCTGCTCCTGCTTCTTCTTGGACCACATTGCCTAACAGGTCCTCCTCCTGATCACTGCTCTTTATTGGGTTCTTCTTTTACTGTTTTCTGGGTTGAAATTTTTTTTGGATCTGTTTTTGGGGCAAATTTTAGGGCTTTGTTGTATAGACCGTTGCCTGTTGACATTGGAAGATGTACATGTATCATAGTGAAGGAAAGAGCAGCAGATGGATTGGGTATTGGCACCCTTTTTTCACTCTATACCTATGTAAGCATTTGGGTGTTTGTTAATGAATCAATTGCATATTCATTTAAGTGAAATAGTGATCTTGCTCTTCTTGAGTGGTACTGAATTTTTCTGGAAATGATTATAGGAAGGGCAGGGGCGGCAGAATCGGAAACTAGCCGTTGCTTATCGGAAGCGTCATGGTGGACGATCAGAATTTGTTGTTGCTCAGAACTTGAAAGGGTTGTTGTGTAACTTGGAGGATAGTTTCATTGGGTCCGTGAAAGCGAACCTTTTAGGGACGAGATATTGCATTTGGGATCAGGTTGAATCACTTTTGCCTACTTAATGATTCGATGCTGTAATCCTGGGAAAATAAAACATGCCGTTAACTTGCTTGTTTCTCTCCTGCAGGGAACCTCTTCTAATGGCCTTAAACAGCGTGATCATCTTCAGGGAATCGTAGCGTATGTTTCTTTCGTTTTAAGTCTATTCGACTTGTCCTTGAACATCTCGTTGTCCTTGATGATTGATTTGTTTTTTTCAATGTTTTCCAGTTTTACGCCAACCATAGCCACATGGACCGGGAGCTACAGGAGCATGAAAGCATGGATTCCGAAGCACCAACAACACACCTCACAAACTAAGAACACAAATGAGGTCTGAATCTCTACAGGATGATGGTTCTTCACAGATATATTTCAATGGCATTTCTAATCTGACTTGTGTCGACAAATGATCCTAGATTCAGTCCAGCAAGGTGATTCCAAAGGATTGGGGCGGAAAGATCGAAAAAGTGCACCAACTATTCTCTAGAGTACCCTACTATAACAATGTATGTCTTCAAGAGACTCCCTAGTTCAAAATTGCATATGTTTACTCATAGCAAAGTATTGGAGTCGAGCTTAATATAACGGGGTTTCTCGGGCCTATCTCATAGGTTTCAAAGCAGTACGAGCTAGATTTCAGAGAACGAGCGCGAGCTGGATTGAGAATTCAAAGCTCTGTGAAGAACTTCCAGCTGACAATGGAGGTATGGTCAATTTCATCTACTAATTTAGCTTGCCTTTGCATTTATTTACATTAAGTTGGGTGTCAGTGTAGAGTCTGACATGTATTTGTTTCCAAACAGGGAAATGGAAGGCAGACAATCCTTCAACTTGGAAGGGTGGGGGAGTTAAAGTATCTGATGGATTACAGGTGAATATATCTGAAACCCTAACTTCTTATTTTAGGAAGTAATAAATCACCCAAATCAGAAACCCTAAACAACACAGTGCACATCAGCAATGAACTACTGTAATTAGGTGCTGTTTTGTTCTTGTTTTGGCCAGGTACCCGTTAACTGGCTACCAAGCTTTCTGCATATGCTTGGCTTCAATTGACCCAAAACTCTGCTGCACGGTTTAACTGATTTATTTTTCCCAGTATTTCCCAGTGTAAGCAATATCTCATTGTTCTGAGTTGTGTTGAAGTTGTAGATCCCTGAACTATGCAATGCAAATTTCATTTGTGAATGATTCAGAAATTGCATTTCCAATTTGTTTGCAGTAATTAACCACTAAAAAGATTTCACAACAGTTACTATATGGAATGGAACAGATTCCAAATGAAAATATATAAATTCTAATTTCCCAATTTCCTTTTCTGATTAAGAAAGAAAAGCATCTCTCTTGTATGACTATATCCGCTGTAAATTTGAATCATAAAATCCGTTTATGTGCGCGTCGAAAGACTCAAAACAGAATGAGGAAAAAGGAGTAGAAAACGAACTCAATTCACCGAAAATAACTCCTTCGTCAAAGATGTCGGGGGAGCCATCGATCGGATCATGAAAGCCAAAGTACGTCTGTATGTCATCGGGAAAGCTCCTACTCCTGGGCTGATCCGTCTCCGGCACAAGTGACGATGTCGGTGATTCACCGTCCCCTCCTCCAGCATCGCTGGCCAGCGAATCTGGCTTGCTCTCCGATGTATTATCTGAGCTTGGCGTGGTGGTGGTAGGTCGGGACGGACCTTTTCTTGGGCGACGACAGCTTGGGCCAGGTCAGGTGGATCTTCTGGCGTCAAGGAGGCTGTGGTGTTGGAATTGACGTAGCGGCTAATGTCAAAGTTGGTAACGGCATTGATGCCACGGTGCTCGATCGCTGCCATGTCGTACGCCGTCGCCGCTTCTTCCTGGGTGGCTGCTTGGGACAATGGCGGGCATTAGTAACGTTTAATGGTTTGAGATTCGACGGAGGGCTTTTTTTTATATATTTGTTTTAGGTAAGGAAAGGTAATAGTTACCCTTCCGCGTCTAATTTTTTTTTAATTTAATATTCATTGATTATTATATTCTCATTCTACGTACAAAATCTATTTTTTTTTTACCATTTAATTACCTACGTTGAACATAGGATAACCATATCCCCTAGAATACTCTAACTATTACCTTCTCCTCTTCTCTAAACTCGTAAAAAAATGTTAATCATATTAATTTTCCATATAAATTTGATTCATTTCCCTTCTATTTCTTTTTACTCAAACAAACAAGATCATTTAATTGCCCATAATTTTTAGCTTATACTGTATTTCATTTTAGTCTTTATATGTCTTAGAAAAGATTAACGTCAATTTGAGTCGCTTTGTTTTGCTAATACTCCTTATTTTTGGAGAAAAGTTTGCTAAACTTTTTATTCACTACTTCTTTTACCCTCTTTTATTTCAAAAATTAGTAAAAATTACCAAAAAAAATTCCTATCATTTGTTTCCTATATTTTTTTTTCCGGGATAGGGGGATTCAGCCACCCGAACCATCCACCACTGCTTCCGATCCTACCATAAAGATTGATATTCAATAAAATTCAATTGAATCCTATGCATCTTGAAAAAATGTGAAAATTCCTCCTCAATAAAATTTCTTAGTGTGAACTAGCCAATTTAATTATGATTTACGGATATCTAGTATATAATTTACGAATACCAAGTATATTTGTCATTTGAATATTTTAGGACGGGTTCTAATATCAAATATATTAGTTACTATTATCATGTATATAAATCGTGAAGATACTAAATGATTTAAGAATAAGAAAAATAAAATCTACAATTTTGATTGCAAATTAAACGTAGTTCATTTTTCTTCTACTTTTTTTTTGATGACGTGAACCTTTCGAGGTTATCGACTAATCCTCCACGGGTCGAGCACTAGTCTGCAAAGCACTCGAGCCGGGTAAGCCAAACGGCAAGCCGCAAGACAGGCTCACTCATGTTAAGGTAAACCAAGACACAAGTACCTACTATAGCACAAATTTCTCCTAGTGGGATTTGAACCATTGACCTCATGGTAATATAGAGAGTATAGGTTGTGAGGGTATTTTGATCTTTTCCTAATTGCCCCAAGTTAGACATAAAAGGTTGTAACCGATCAGTTTGTTACTAATCAAGAAATTGAGCAGAGTTTGTTACTCTCTCATTGTCCAAAACCATAAGTTCCATTGATCTGCATCTCAAGCTTGATCTCGATGGAGAATTGAGTGATTGATCGATTCTTCTCATGGTATCAGAGCGACGGTGTTCGATCTGCGTTTTTCGGAGGTCAAGCGAGTAGATTCAGGTCGAGTTTTTTGAAGTTCGTTGAAAATAAGTTCTGGAGATTCTGGAGGTTCAACGGCGATGAACGATCCGCTTGCTCTCTCAAACTCCGATCACCCAGGCGCACAGCTTCTGGCTAATGGTTTCACTGGACCCAACGTCTTAGGTTGGAGCTGAGGAATCAAAATGGCGCTTGGCGCCAAACTGAAATTAGGTTTCATAGATGGAACCTTGAGTCGGGAAGGACTGACTCTGATGGATTTACAGAAGTGGACAAGATGTGATTTCATGATCTGCTGTTAGTTCTTGAACTCCATGGCCGGTCATATCTCTGAGAGCTTCATGTATTCAGATTCCGCAAAGTAGCTCTGGGACGACATTTTTGAGAGGTAAGCTCAGTCTAATGGTCCGCTTTTGTTTCAATTGAGGAAAGAACTGTGTAATTTGGTGCAAGGAAGCATGTCAATTCCATATTACTATAACAAGCTTAAAAGATTATGGGATGAAATCTTTAGCTTGGAAGGGGCACCTGTGTGCACATGTGGAGCGTACAACGCTTGTACTTGTGACATGAAGAAGAAATTGATGGATATTGATAACAGAAACAAGGTTTTGCATTTTCTGATGGGATTACATGATGGTTACGAAAGTGTTCGTAATCAGATTTTGACAATTGAGCCTATGTCGTCGATCAACAAGGCATATCGCATATTACATGGTGCAACATGTCGATAAAGGCACTGGTGATAATGGTGCTTCTTCAAGCACAGCTAATTCAGGCTTAGATGCATTTGCTGCTAATAGACAAAATGACAACAAGAAATTCTCAAAGAAAGATAAGATTGACAAGGAGAATAAACACTACACTCATTGCAATATGAAAGGCCATGTGAAAGCTGAATAATTCCGAATCATTGGTTATCCTGAGTGGTTCAACCAACCTAAGGGGAAAGACAACATGAAATCGCAAGCTAATGCTGCTGGAGTGACAGATTCTCCTTTAGATGAGAATTGTTCGGGTGGAGAGCATGGTATTCAGATGGATAACTCCTTTGTCAGTGTCGTCTGTCAAGAGGTCATCAAAGCCATGAAAGGGAAAGCTCCCTTGAATGTTCACAGTGCTGGTATGATTCTTGCTATGAGCTTTTCTAGACGTTTTGTTGATCCTAATTCTTGGATTATAGATTCGGGCGCGACAGATCATATGACACATAATGAGAAGCTACTTCACTCCAAAAGGAAACTTAAAACTGTCATTAGAGTATCTCTTCCTGATGGAACTGTTAAGGAAGATCATGAAGTAGGGGATATCATTTTTAACACAGGAATTGTGCTTCATGATGTTTTCTTTGTGCCTGAATTTCAAGAGAATTTGTTGTTAGTTGGTAAAGTCATTGATGATTCTGATCTGCTTGTGAGTTTTCACAAAGAACATTGTCTATTTCAGGACCCTAGAGATGGTCATGCAGTCTTGACAGCTGGAATGATCCCGGGAAGATTGTTTAGAGCTTCTTTGTTGCCTGATGATAAGAGCTCCAACTTGGTACAATCTGCTTGTAATAAATTGAGTTCTGACTCTTATGCCCAATTGTTACATGCTCGGTTGGGACATATTTCATTTTCAAAGCTTAGACATATGGATTTGTGTAAATCTGTGGATATGGTTGATTGTGAAACTTGCATTCAGTCCAAGTTGCATTCATTTCCCTTTCCAATCAGTGCTTCTTGTGCCTCTTATAAGTGTTAGTTGCTGCATATAGACCTGAAGTGCGGAATAGGCAGAATAGGAGCACGCAAATACTCTATAAGGGGGGGGGGGTTGGATAGAGTATGGAAACTTCTCGCAAACCAGAAAGGTAAGACCTTACCACAAGCTGTAAGACCTTATCTGGGATGAGAAGAGAGGTTAGTAGCGAGAGCAAGTAAGAAACAGTAAATAATAAAAGCAAGCAATAAGTAAAAGCACACGATACTTGTTAACGAGGTTCGGCCCAACCGCCTACGTCCCCGCCTAGGGTTATCCAACCCGTAGGATTCAACACACATTATGTCACTTTGCCTTATGAGTCCTAGATACAACCTCTAGAAGACTTACACACTTCTAGACTACTTTACTATCTAGCAACCCAAACTCTCTAGTGAAACAAAGCAACTAAGGATACCGAAGCACCCTATACTTTTGGGTAAAGAAACCCTCAGTATAACCTAGATGAATTGTACTATAAAGCGTAATGAACCTCACACACACTCAAAAGTAAATACAAACTCTTTGCGTGAGGAGCTGCGTGAGATCGATCGATGTACGAAGACTTGAATGTAGTGAACAATTGTGCGTTGTAGGAGTTGCGTATTTCTGCAGACCTCTTCTACTTCTTTTTATAGCCCAGATGAAAAAGGCGTTTTGAATCATCAACTCTCAGCCGTTGAAGAGCGTTGAATCAAAACCCATCTGGGAGAGATCTTCGGCCAAGGGAGAGATCTTCGGCCAATCTAGAACCTTCTCCTGATATGCTAGGAGAACGTTGAAAATCTGAAGAGCTTAACTTGTTGGCCGTTTGAAGATATGAGCAAATCCCTGCCAAATCTCAACAACAAGCTACAGGATATATCTAAGGTAGAATATATTAAATTCAAACAAATCCAAAACAATTATGAGCCCAATTAAAACTAGGCCCAATATGCTAAAGATAAAGTCCAAAGAAATGGCTCTTTAAAGCAACTGGATTCAAATTAGGCCTGTTTAATAAATAGGCCCATTTACACCGAATCCTTTCCGAGTCCAGTAGAATTGAGTTAAAGTCTTGAGCCGTTTGGTAAGACCTTACCAAACTCAGGAAACCTGAGTTTTGGCTTTCATCAACCAAGGCCTTACATCTTATAGTTTGATCTTATCATCAAGGTGGAGTTAACAATCTCCCCCTTGATGAAAGACAAAACTTATGCACCTTTTTACCTGTAATACAAAACACAACCATCCATATATAATAGTGCAGAATATAAAAGCAGCATGTTGGATCATAGTTTTTCAAACAACACAACCAAAACAGTAAGACCTTGCAAACCAAAAGTAAGGCCTTACTCCAGTTTTAAACATCAACATCTAAAAACCAGAGATATCTCCCCCTTTTTGTCTTTCAACAAGAAGGGAAGAGAAATTGTTCAAAAACCAGATAGTTTAGAGCAGAAAAAAAAAGTTCAGGAACACCACAAGAACCACCATCATCGTCACTCGTCATCAGAAATCACCACCACGTCCTCATCGTACCACTGGCCATATCTTGGAGGGACTCCAGCTTCATCAGGGTGGTTGCTATAGATCTTCTCACGCCAGCGATCCTTTGCGTTCTTGACATGATGAGCACTCCACATCTTTGCTTGAGTCCTAGCCTCCTCATCTCGCCATTTCTTAACAATGCCGTACTCCTCAACAGTGAGGATGTTCGGCTCAGGATAAAGAGGGCGGAGGATAGGATACTTAAGCACCTTGCGCTCGCAATTGAGGAGAACGTTCTTAGCCATTTCCTCGACATGCTTGACTGAGTACGCATCCATTGGCAGAATTGATGTAGTAGCTCGGTGATTCAGGCCACATAACATGAAGAGCTGATTCAGCTTTTCATTTAGAATCAATATCTGTTGGTGGCTGTTGTCCTGACGATCCACAATATCGGCTTGGGCGGTGTTGACATCCTTCCTTAGCGAGTCCACTTCAGCTTCCAGAATCTCAATCCGTTCCTCCAGCTTTACAGAATCTCCTTGAGCTTGTGAGGGAGGCTTCAAAATCCATCCACCGGCCAGAGTTTGTTCAACCCCCAAGCGCTTCCAGCAATCTTCATCAATACGACTGGTGTGGGAGATAAATTCCTCGCCTTGAGTGTCAATGTTAAAGAACTCGAAGATTTTGGGGAGGAAATTTGCGTAGGGGAGAGGAGCGGTCACAGGGGTATTGATGGTGTGGAGCATGTAGGTCAAGATGAGATCAGGAATGTCCAATTCGTGGCCTGCCATGATCAGATAAAGATAGTGTAGCAAGTTGTCGGTGACAAGCTCGCGGGAATTTTTTCTTGGCAGGACGCACCGAGCAAGGATGGTGAAGACCATCTTAGCATCAAGAGCGAGGACATTGTGGGTGTATTTGGGCTTGGATTTTGAGGATTCAGCGGAGTTGGAGCGACGGACAAACAGTTCTTTCTGGCCTTTGTTAATGCAGTAGGCTTTGGTGGGGTGGGAACTGGTGTTAACATTTTCAGGGATTTCAAGAATTAGGGCCAAGGAAGAACGGGTTAGAGTAATCTGACGCTGCTTAACTTGAGAAGTAAGAGTAAGACTCCCGTTCTCTCGGCTTGCAGTAAGATTGAGGAAGAAAAGTCTGGTCAGACGGGGGGTAAGCGATAGTACCAGGGTTGAGAAAAGACCACACTCGAGAGTTCTTCAACAAATTGACGCAAGGGAGTTTTGTGGATTCTAGAAATTCTAGATCCACATGCTCACAACAGTTAACGGGTCTATGAACATACCCATCTCTCCACATTCCAGAAGTAGTGTGATTGATAAACCAGGCATGAGGGATATCAGAGAATACCTCGTGAGGAATTAGGTCCTGGAGATGATGCTGGCGAGGCGCCTTCTTTGGAGCGCGGGGGTTCACTTGCCGTGGATGTTTGTGAGAGGGATATCGGGGCTCCCTTTTGATTATCTTCCGGTGGTGGCGTTCTCCTTCTTCCTCACTCTCGGAGGAGGTCTCCAGTTGCTTGAGCAGTGCCTTCCCTTTGAAATCGTCGTCAACAGCTACGCCCTTGCCCTTGTAATCGGAGGGACGGTGGCGCTTTGCTCCGGATCTGGTAGTGGGAGGTGAGGAGGGTTTCTTTGGTGCCATGATGAGAAAAGGGAAGAGGTGTGCTTGAGTGTTCTTGGGAAGGGAAGAGAGCAGAGAGAAGTGGGTGTGTGTGATATGACCGGTTGGAAGGGGATATAAATAAGGGAGAGAAAGAAGGGAAAATCTTTTGAACTTCCAACTTCCGTACATGGAATCCGGCCATATCTTTGTGCCATTTAAAATCCAAACCACTTTTCAAGATAAACACAAGAAAAATCCGGGTAAAACCAATTAAAATTAAATCCGAAAAAAAAATTAAAAGATCTTTAAGGATAAATATCTAAAGAGATATTACCTAAAAGATTTGATCCAATATTTTTGTTTGAAATTTAAATTTAACATCAACCTATTTCAAAGCAAGATGTTAAATTTTAATTCAAGATCTTGATGTAGGAGATAATACAAATATCATAAGATAAGATTGCTCCCCCTACATCGATGCTTCCTTGTTAAGCATTCCAAGTTCTAATCGGATGAAATTAAATCTGTCTTCGGGAAGAGGTTTCGTAAAGATATCTGCAAGTTGAAGCTCAGTAGAGATGAATGTCAAAGACACATCTCCTTTCTCAACATGATCACGGATGAAATGGTGTCTCACATCAATGTGCTTTGTTCTTGAGTGTTGTACAGGGTTTTTGGAAATAGAAATAGCACTGGTGTTATCACATTTGATGAGAATGCCCTTATAGTTAATTCCAAGGTCTTGGAGTTGTTTTGCAATCCATAGGACTTGCGAACAACAAGCTCCAGCAGCAATATATTCAGCTTCGGCTGTTGAAAGCGCTACCGAATTTTGCTTCTTGGAATGCCAACTTATAAGGGATGCCCCAAGAAATTGACAACACCCTGAGGTGCTTTTTCTATCTACTTTATACCCTGCAAAATCAGCATCGGAGAATCCAATAAGATCAAAGCTTGTTTGATGTGGGTACCATAATCCGAGATCTTTAGTTCCATTAAGATATCTCAAGATTCTCTTTACCGCGATCAGATGTGATTCCTTTGGATTAGCTTGAAATCTTGCACACATACAGATACTAAACATAATGTCAGGTCTGCTGGCAGTAAGATAAAGGAGAGAACTGATCATACCTCTATATTCTTTCTGATTTACCTCTTTTCCGGTAAGATCTTGATCTAGAGAAAGTGTAGAGCTCATAGGCGTTTTGGCAACCTTGGAATCGATCATCTTGTACTTCTTGAGTAGCTCTCGTGTATATTTTCCTTGATTAAGGAATATGCCCTTAGAGCTTTGATGTACGTGAAGACCGAGAAAGAAATTCAACTCTCTCATCATGCTCATCTCAAACTCCTTGCACATAATGTTAGAAAATTCCTTGCACAACGAATCATTAGTAGCACCGAAAAGAATATCATCAACATAAATTTGGACGACTAGTATATCCTTTCCATGAGTTTTGATGAAGAGGGTTTTGTCGATCAAACCTCTTTTAAAATTATTTTCCAGGAGATATTTAGAAAGCCGCTCATACCAAGCCCTAGGAGCTTGTTTCAAACCGTACAGAACTTTATCAAGCTTGAAAACATGCTCCGGAAATTCATCGTTTTCAAAACCAGGAGGTTGAGCAACAAAAACTTCTTCATCCAAAAACCCATTTAGAAAGGCACACTTTACGTCCATTTGATAAAGTTTGATATTCATAAAAGATGCAAAGGCAAGAAGCATACGAATGGCTTCGAGTCGGGCTACAGGAGGGAAAGTCTCCTCGTAGTCAATTCCTTCTTCTTGATTATATCCTTGTGCAACTAGTCGAGCTTTGTTTCGTATAACATTGCCTCCTTCGTCAAGCTTATTTTGAAATACCCAACGAGTTCCAATAATCGATTTCCCCTTCGGCTTAGCCGTAAGAGTCCATACTTTATTATGTTCAAACTCGTTGAGTTCATTTTGCATGGCTATGATCCAATCTGGTTCCTTGAGAGCCTCGGTGTATTTCTTTGGTTCTGTAAGAGAGACAAAAGCATGAAACGCACACAAGTTTCTAAGATTGGAACGAGTTTGAATACCCGACGAAGGATCTGAGATGATGTCAGCCAAGGAGTGTGAAGAGGCGTGCTTGAATTTCCTTCGAGCTGATCCTTGATTAGACGTTGAAGCACCATGAGAAGAGGGTTCAGGCTCTTGAGGTTCAGGAGGACTTGTGGGATATGGTTCAAGAGGCTCAGGAGGAATTTCGTTTTCTAGACTGGCTTCATCGGTAAGGCCTTGAGACTGAGTTCCAGGGCCTTGCGATAGCTCAGTAAGATCTTGAAATGGCTCCTGCATGTTTCTTGATTTGCTCTTTTCTTGACCATTGCCTCCTCCATCCGACTCATAGTCCTCATAGGTGTTTAACTTGAGATCTGCAAAGCCTTCACTCAAGGTACCATTATCACTTTCATCAAATAACACATGTATGCTTTCCTCGACTAGTTTGGTACGTTTGTTGAATATTCGATAAGCCTTGCTTTGATTCGAATATCCAAGAAATATACCTTCGTCGCTGCGTGCATCGAATTTCCCAAGATTATCCTTCCCATTGTTATGTACATAGCATGTACATCCGAATGGTTTGAAATAAGATATACTTGGTTTTCTTCCTTTAAAAAGCTCATAAGGAGTTTTCTTTAAAATTGATCGAATCAAACATCTATTGAGAATATAGTTCGCTGTATTCACAGCCTCTGCCCAGTATGACTTGGGCAAGTTATTCTCTAATAGCATAGTCCTTGACATCTCCTCCAGGGTGCGGTTTTTTCGTTCCACCACCCCGTTTTGTTGAGGTGTCCTTGGAGTAGAAAAATTGTGAGAAATCCCATATTTCGCACAAAATATGTCAAAGTTTAATTGATCAAATTCTCTACCGTGATCACTTCTAATAGAAACGATTGGTAGGTTTTTTAATGTTTGTAACTCCTTACAAAGTTTCGAAAAATAAAACAGAGTTTCTGATTTATCTTTGAGAAAGAAAACCCAAGTAAATCGTGAATAATCATCAACAATAACAAGAATGTATTGTTTACCTTTAGGAGATTTGACACGCATTGGTCCGCATAGATCCATGTGTAACAATTCTAAAGGTCTAGTAGTACTAATGACCTTCTTTTTCTTGAAAGGGCTACGAGTGTGTTTTCCCCTTGAGCAGGCATTGCATAGATCGTCAACCTTAAAGTTCAGATCCGGAAGTCCTCGAACCAGATCCTTAGATAGTAGCTTTCCGAGGGAATGCATGCTGATATGCCCAAGACGCTTGTGCCACACCCTTGGATCTTCTGATAAGGCCTTGAGGCACTTTAGATTTGAGGCTGGAATGCGATCTGTATTAAGAGCATAGATGTTAGAATCTCTTTTAGCCGTAAGAACCACATCTCCTGTCTTCTCGTCTTGAACGATGCACTTTTCCTTGTTAAAGCAAACGCGATTGCCTTTATCACAAAGCTGTGAAACACCGAGAAGATTATATTTGAGACCATCAATAAGATATACATCTTTAATAAAATCTTTGGAATTAACACCAATGTTACCAATACCGACGATGTCGCACTTTCCCTTATCACCAAGAGTTATAGTACCGGTGGATTGCTTCTTTAAATGATGAAAAAGAGATTCTTTTCCACTCATATGCCTGGAGCAACCGCTATCCATAATCCATTTTTGATCCTTAGTCTTGGTGATGTCCTGCAAAACAACAAATCAACCTTTCCGGCTTGACCAATAGACCGATTTGGATCCGTTGTGGGGGTATACCATATTTGGTAACTTTGTTCCCTTAGGGACCCAAACTTGCCTTATCCGTTCATTTAAACGTACAGGATATGTGTTTCGGATGATGTAAGGATTTGTTCTCCTATAAGGACAGGTTTCCTTTACATGACCCTTTTTGCAGCAGAAGAAACATGTAGGAGTCCTCCAACTTCCTTTAGCTTTAACAAACTTGGTAGTAGGCTTAACAGGAAAGTTCTTGTTATAACCTATACCATTTCGATTTAAGAAAAGTTGTTGTTCTCCAAGCATCTTATCAAGATTAGCCTTGGATCTTGTAAATTGCACTAAGGCTTTTTGTTGATCTTGACATTTTTCAGACAACTTCGCCTTTTCCTTCTCAAGATCAGTGTTCTGACCAATGAGAGTTGAAAGTTTTTCCTTAAGTTCGGAATTTTCCGATCGTAAGGTCTTACTTTCATTGATAAGGTCAGAATTCTGATTGTCAAGATCTTGCAATTTCTGTGACAGCCTTTTAATGCAAGTTTCTTGATCCAATACCTTCTCTTGTAGACTGCTAATTTCTCTGCAGCAACTTTCCTCATTTGATATCATATTTTTGAGAAATTCAGAAAGAACAGCTTTGGAGCTAGAAAGAAGGTTCCTTACCATTCCATTAAGGTGTTGTTCTTTATAATCGATTTTGGCCATGAGACATAGATTGGCTTGTTCATCCTCAGAGTCCGAGTCGCTTGATGCGTTTGAGTCACTCCAAGCTGCCATGACTTTCTTGTTGGATTCTTTCCTCTTTGCCTTGTTGCGTTTTTTGAGAGGACACTCCTTAACTAGGTGATCTGTTTCACCACATTCATAGCATGTTAAGACTCGGTTCCTCTTGGAGGGAGTAGATGACTTACCTTGGCTCCTTGAAGTTCCTCCAAATTCCTTGTTGGAAAATTGCTTCTTCATTTTGAGGATGCGAGCCAAACCCCTTGTTATAAGAGCAAAGAGATCTTCCTCTTCATCATCCTCTGAATCTTCAGGAGATTCTTCTTTCTTAACCTTTAGTGCTAAGTTCTTGACATTTGTGGAAGGCTCCCCATCGTCCTCATTGAGGATCATTTCATGGGTGATTAGTTTTCCTAACAAGTCATCGATAGCCAGCGTGCTAAGGTCTTGAGCTTCTTCAATGGCGGTCACCTTGGGACCCCATTTAGATTTAGGAAGACAACGAAGTATCTTTCTGACCTTTTCTTCATTCTGGAAGGTTTTTCCCAGGGAGTCGAGATTATTAATGATCTCCATAAAACGGGTGAACATTACTTTCACAGACTCATCAGATTTCATCTTAAGCAATTCGTATTGTCTAAGATAAATACTGATTTTAGATTCCTTGACCTGACTAGTTCCTTCATAGGTCACAACCAACTTATCCCAGATTTCTTTTGCCGATTTGCAAGAGGAAATCCGGTTGAATTCTTCAGTGCTTAGCCCACAGTAAAGAGCATGAACTGCTTTACTGTTTTTGGCTGTTTTCTCCAGATCTGTCTGGTTGAATTCATCCTCAGTCTTATCTAGCTTCGTTCCATTTGGTCCATCCTTCTGGGGAACATTTGGCCCTCGCGTAATGATATGCCAGAGTTCTAGATCCTGATCAATGATGAACATTTTCATCAGTGATTTCCAGTGCATAAAATTATCCCCAACAAAGAGAGGTGGACGGGAGATAGATCTTCCTTGTCCGAAGCCGCCTTGTCCTTCGCCTGCCATGGTTAGTACTCACAGATAGTAATATCCAAATACGTGAGCTAGGCTCTGATACCAATTGAAGTGCGGAATAGGCAGAATAGGAGCACGCAAATACTCTATAAGGGGGGGGGGGGGGTTTGATAGAGTATGGAAACTTCTCGCAAACCAGAAAGGTAAGACCTTACCACAAGCTGTAAGACCTTAACTGGGATGAGAAGAGAGGTTAGTAGCGAGAGCAAGTAAGAAACAGTAAATAATAAAAGCAAGCAATAAGTAAAAGCACACGATACTTGTTAACGAGGTTCGGCCCAACCGCCTACGTCCCCGCCTAGGGTTATCCAACTCGTAGGATTCAACACACTTTATTTCACTTTGCCTTATGAGTCCTAGATACAACCTCTAGAAGACTTACACACTTCTAGACTACTTTACTATCTAGCAACCCAAACTCTCTAGTGAAACAAAGCAACTAAGGATACCGAAGCACCCTATACTTTTGGGTAAAGAAACCCTTAGTATAACCTAGATGAATTGTACTATAAAGCGTAATGAAACCTCACACACACTCAAAAGTAAATACAAACTCTTTGCGTGAGGAGCTGCGTGAGATCGATCGATGTACGAAGACTTGAATGTAGTGAACAATTGTGCGCTGTAGGAGTTGCATATTTCTGCAGACCTCTTCTACTTCTTTTTATAGCCCAGATGAAAAAGGCGTTTTGAATCATCAACTCTCAGCCGTTGAGGAGCGTTGAATCAAAACCCATCTGGGAGAGATCTTCGGCCAAGGGAGAGATCTTCGGCCAATCTAGAACCTTCTCTTGATATGCTAGGAGAACGTTGAAAATCTGAAGAGCTTAACTTGTTGGCCGTTTGAAGATATGAGCAAATCCCTGCCAAATCTCAACAACAAGCTACAGGATATATCTAAGGTAGAATATATTAAATTCAAACAAATCCAAAACAATTATGAGCCCAATTAAAACTAGGCCCAATATGCTAAAGATAAAGCCCAAAGAAATGGCTCTTTAAAGCAACTGGATTCAAATTAGGCCTGTTTAATAAATAGGCCCATTTACACCGAATCCTTTTCGAGTCCAATAGAATTGAGTTAAATTCTTGAGCCGTTTGGTAAGACCTTACCAAACTCAGGAAACCTGAGTTTTGGCTTTCATCAACCAAGGCCTTACATCTTATAGTTTGATCTTATCATCAAGGTGGAGTTAACAAGACCTTTGGGGTCCATATAGGATACCTTGCTTGACAGGAGGCAAGTATTTTGTCACCATTCTTGATGATTTTAATAGATTTGTTTGGACTTATTTGATTCTGGATAAGTCTTAAGTTGCTAAGGTGGTTGTTACCTTCATTCAAATGGTTGAGAACCAGTTTGACATAAGAGTTAAGACCATTAGAAGTGATAATGGGACTGAGCTTCTTAGATGTAAGCAATTCTTTGAGGATAAAGGAACTGTTTTTCAAAACTCAGCTCCTTATGTTCCACAGCAGAATGGTCGTGTGGAACGTAAGCACAGTCATTTATTAGAGACAGCTAGATCCCTTCGTTGCATGCCGATTTGCCCATCAAGTTCTGGGGAGAGTGCATTTTGGCAACAAAATTTTTTTATCAATCTTATGCCCACTGCTGTTTTGAAATGGGTTTCTCCCTTTGAAATGTTGTATTGTTTTGCACCTGATTACAGTATTCTGAGAACTGTTGGATGTCTGTGTTATGCTCTCAACAGAAGTGGTCCCAAAGACAAATTTGCCTCTAAAGCTATCAAGTGTGTATTCATTGGATACCCACATGGCCAGAAAGCCTACAAACTATATGACCTAACCTCTCACAAAATTATCATAAGTCGAGATGTTTCTTTCCTTGAGAACATCTTTCCATTTCACACTACTCCTTCCACCACTTCAATTCCTACATCTACACCTGTTTCTTCTCTACCATGCCTCTGATTTTTCCTCTTTTGAACCTGCACCTGCACCAGTTGCTTCTGTGCCCTTACCATCAATATATGGCCCCTCTTCTGATGCCTCTGTGCACCCTCCTTCTCAAATCTCAGATTCTGCTAGCTCTTCCAATACCACAGTCCCTGGTGTTATGGACCCTCCCTTAAGGAGATCAGTGAGACATCCCCATCCTCCACCTTATTTTCAAGACTATGTTTTGAATCATCACACCACACCATCCCTTTCCAATTCATTTCTTGCCATGACTATTTTTGATCCTCATTTCTTTTCTCCTGAGTACATGGCTAGTCTTGCTCATGTCCTGGCCACTCAGAAGCCTATGACTAACAAGCAACCTAAGACTGATCCAGGTTGAGTGGAAGCCATGAAAACTGAGTTGCAGGCTCTTGAGAAGAACAACACTTGTGCATTACTAATTTTCCACCACACCTTCTCTCCAGCTGCCAAGGGATACAACCAAATTAAAGGTAAGGACTACCACCACATCTTCTCTCCAGTTGCCAAGTTTACTGCTGTTCGGGTAGTCATTGCTCTTGCAACCTTGAAGCATTGGCCAATCCACCCGTTAGACGTGAACAACGCCTTCTTACATGGGTTTTTAGATAAGGAGGTGTACATGTCCTTCCCTGAAGGTTACACAGATGCACCTTCTTCAAAGGTTTGCAGGTTAAAAAGGTCCTTATATGGACTCACACAAGCCTCTCGGCAGTGGAATCTAGAGCTAACTCGATTCCTTACTCATTTGGGGTTTATTCAGTCCATGTGTGATTACAACATGTTTGTGAGGGTGCTACCTCAAGGCATCATAGTTGCCTTAGAGACCTTGGAGATGTCCGATATTTTCAGTCCATGTGTGAAGCAAGCTTTGCACGCTGCTTTCACTATTTAAAGACCTTGGAGATGTCCGATATTTTCTGGAATTGGAGATTGCTAAGACTTCAGCTGGTACCTTGTTGAATCAAAGCAAATATGTGTTGGATATTCTACAAGATACTCAAATGGAAGATTGCAAGCCTTCTGCTTTTCCTATGCCTAGGGGACTTAAATTGTCAACAGATCAAGGGGCTTTGCTTGAGGATCCTGGGAAATACAGACGATTGGTTGGCCGGCTATTGTTTTTGAACATGACGAGACCGAACATCTTTTACTCGGTGTAGCACCTTAGCCATTCATGAGTGAACCCCGGTTACCACATTGGCAAGTTGCCTTACATGTTGTAAGGTACCTCAAGAGCACTCCCAACATAGGCCTTTTCTACCCTGTTGACAACACCATTGCTCTTGAAGGCTTTTGTGATGCTGACTGGGGGAATTGCCGGTTCACAGGCCGATCTCTCACCGGATTTTGTATTTTCATGGGGAAGGCCTTAGTGTCATGGAAAACAAAGAAGCAAACAACAGTCTCCAAGTCGTCTGCAGAGGCTGAATACAGAAGCTTGTCCAAGACATCCAGTGAGCTTGTGTGGTTGGACACGGTCCTGGAAGCTTTGCATTGCTCGATTCCTAAGCCTATTCCACTTCATTGTGATAGCAAATCCGCCATTCACATAGTGGAAAACCCGGTGTTTCATGAAAGAACGAAACACCTTCGGTTGGACTGCCATTATGTGAGGGAAAGGTTTCAAGAAGGATTCCTGGTCCCAACTTTTATCAAATCTCAACTCCAGCTCGCGGTTGTGCTTACCAAACCACTTGGGGAGGTTCAACATCAATTTTTTTGTTCCAAGTTAGGCCTTGTTGTAGCACCAAGTACAACTTGAGGAGGGCATATAGAGAGTATAGGTTGTGAGGGTATTTTGGTCTTTTCCTAATTTCCCCAAGTTAGACATAAAAGGTTGTAACCGATCAGTTTGTTACTAATCAAGAAATTGAGCAGAGTTTGTTACTCTCTCATTGTCCAAAACCAGAAGTTCCATTGATCTGGATCTCAAGCTTGATCTCTATGGAGAATTGAGTGATTGCTCGATTCTTTTCAGGTAGTGACGCACAAGGAAGCACCTCACTCTTACCACTAGAACATGAGGTCATTGGTTTATTTTTCTCCTACTTATTTGAGGCTCGTCACAATATTATTACTTCTACTTCTATATTATTCTATATTAGAATAAGTATGAAATTAATTATATTTTAAAATTAATATTTTATATTATTTTTAGTCTTTTTAAAAACTATATTAAAGTAATAAATGACATATTTTCCAAACAGGGAAATGGAAGGCAGACAATCCTTCAACTTGGAAGGGTGGGGGAGTTAAAGTATTTGATGGATTACAGCCTTACAGGTGAATTTATCTGAAACCATAACTTCTTATTTTAGGAAGTAATAAATCACCCAAATCAGAAACCCTAAACAACACAGTGCACATCAGCAATAAGCTACTGTAATTAGGTGCTGTTTTGTTCTTGTTTTGGCCAGGTACCCGTTACCAAGCTTTCTGCATATGCTTGGCTTCAATTGACCCAAAACTCTGCTGCACAGTTTAACTGATTTTTTTCCCAGTATTTCGACAATTGCAACGACAAGATGGAGAGCGGAGTGTAAGCAATATCTCATTGTTCAGAGTTGTGAAAACTGTTTCCTGAACTATGCAATGCAAATTTCATTTGTGAATGATTCAGAGTTCAGACATTGCATTTTCAATTTGTTTGCAGTAATTAAACCACTCAAAAGATTTCATAACACTTAATATGGAACAGATTCCAAATAAAAAATATATAAATTATAATTTCCCAATTTCCTTTTCTGACTAAGAAAGAAAAGCATCTCTCTTGTATGACTATATCCGCTGTAAATTTGAATCATAAAATCCGTTTATGTGCGCGTCGAAAGACTCAAAACAGAATGAGGAAAAAGGAGTAGAGAATGAACTCAATTCACCGAAAATAACTCCTTCGTCAAAGATGTCGGGGGAGCCATCGATCGGATCATGAAAGCCAAAGTACGTCTGTATATCGTCTGGAAAGCTCCTACTCCTGGGCTGATCCGTCTCCGGCACAAATGTCGATGTCGGTGATTCACCATCCCCTCCTCCTCCAGCGTCGCTGACCAGCGAGTCCAGCCTGCTCTCCGATGTATTATCTGAGCTTGGCGGCGTGGTGGTAGGTCGGGACGGACCCTTTCTTGGGCGACGACAGCTTGGGCCAGGTGGATCTTCTGGCGACGGCGAAGGTTGGATTTCTGTCGTCAAGGAGGCGGTGGTGTTGGAATTGACGTAGCGGCTAATGTCAAAGTTGGTAACGGCATTGATGCCACGGTGCTCGATCGCCGCCATGTCGTACGCCGTCGCCGCTTCTTCCTGGGTGGCTGCTTGGGACAATGGCGGGAATTAGTAACGTTTAACGGTTTGAGATTCCACGGAGGGCAGGTTTCTTTTTTTTATATATTTAATTTAATTGCACATAATTTTTAGCTTATATATATTTCATTTTTTTGTTGAGTAAGATTGAGTCGATTTATTTTGCTAATACTCCTTATTTTTGGAGAAAATTTTGCTAATACTCCTTATTCACTACTTTTTACCCTCTTTTATTTCAAAAATTAGTGGTTAGGGGGATCCAGCCATCCTAAACTCGCTGGATCCACCAATCGTTCTGATCCTACCATAAAGATATTCAACAAAATTGAATTGAATTCTGATCAATGTATCTCGAAAAAATGTGAAAATTCCTCAATAAAATTTCTTTTGAACTAGCCAATTTAATTATGATTTACGGATATCTAGTATATAATTTACGAATACTGAGTATATTTGTAATTTGAATATTTTACTACAGGTTCTAATATCAAATACATTAGTTACTATTATCATGTATATAAATTGTGTATAGATACTAAATGATTTACGAATAAGAAAAATGAAATCTACAATTTTGATTGCAAATTAAATGTAGTTCATTTTGCTCCTACTTAATTGAGCCTCGTCGCAAAATATATTTAATTTGCAATCAAAATATATTTTCATACTTATTCTAATACGTACTACATTAAAGTAGTATTAGAATAAGTATGAAAATCTAGACCAAAAAAAAAAATAAGTATGAAAATATATTTTAAAAATTAATATTTAATATTCTTTTTAGTCTTTTTAAAAACCATATTAAAGTAATAAATGACATATATATTTTAGTTAACAAATAGACTATATATATTATATCATTAATATATAAGATAGGATGATCCCAGATAATCCGCACCAATTAAGTAATTCAAAACCAATTTACACGCTTGGATTACATTTATGGGAGAATGCGTATATATATTTTAATACTCTATGGGGTTCAAATAATGGAATTGAAAGTAGAGCAGTTGGAAGTTAGGTGATCTGCTGTGCCAATTTAACTACCAACTAATTATAAACTTGTAGTTTTTTTAATTAAAAAAATAAATACAAACCCACACTACCAATGTTTTGTTGCCACCTACAAATGTCAACTTATAAGTTAATTGACTTTTAAAAACTCCAAAATATGCAGATGTAGCTTGAATCCTGCACATTTGCACCGTTGCGCTTGTCATTTTGGGGCTTCTACTTACACGTTATCAAATCACACAATAATGTTTACAAGCAAATAAATCGGTTGGTTCGGATTAACTGGGATGATTATTCAGGGTTATTTAATATATAAGGAGACATAAAAATGGAAGGTAATTAAGAGCAAAAGTGTATTACCAAATGTGCCAAGGTATAGATACTTGTTGCCAAACACCCTTCCAATCCGGGCTTCCCATTTTCCATTATGGTGGTGCCTACATTAACATATGTCACATTTGCAATGCATATATTCACCATTAATCCTTCTAATCAGCATTTATTTATTAATTTATATTTGTATATATATGCTTAAAGAGATGGATAAGTTATGTAACCCCCAATATATGAGTTAAATTCACACCGCAAAGTATATATTTGTGGATGGGAGGAGATGGGTATATGATATGATTATGTACAACTAATTGTACATGAAACCGATTAGTAAGGTTTTTTTTTTCAGTTGTAAAAAGATAGACACAGCATGTGTTCCTTGAAACTAGGAGGTACTGTATTTATGGGTCTCATCTCTTGTGATAAATAACACCGACGGACGGTGGTTACATATATTTTATTACTTGGATTGAAAATATTCATCTTGTATGTGAGTTAAAACATTAACTACTGTAGTATATTTTACATATATATGAAACAATTATTACATTTTCATATAGTTTCATAATGAAAATACTTGTTATATGGCAATGGCCTATATATTGGTAATATATATAGTTGCATATATATACCTTGCTACACCTCTATACTTGGAAACTCCTCTGGAAAAGCCACTGCTTTTCCTGTAATAAATAAATAAATAAACATAAGAAAAAAATATCATATAATTAAGTATTTACCCAGATTTATAAATTATAATTATCCAAACTTAATCTAATTAATTACCTCCTTAAGAATCCAATATATTCTTCCTTAGTTTGGCCCTCCATTTCTTTCAACTCCTCTTCATACATCGATAACTGCATAAGCACATACATTATGCACAACTTTTACTAAAACTTATACTAAATTTAGGGGGAAAAAAACAAAAGAAGGGAAAAATATTAACTGGAAAATTGAGGGTAGTATGTTGACCCCAATACTTGAGAGCAGCTAGGTCGTAAGCTCTTGCAGCTGCTGCTTCATCATCATATGCCCCTTTCGATCACGTACAACATCCAAATTATATATATATATTTCCATTAAATAGATAGATAGATAGATAAACTGATTTATATATTAAATAGATTCCCTTGATTTGATTTTCGAATTCTATTATCACTATCAGGAACTGAAAAGTTGGGTTTGGTTGGGCTCGATTTGGATGACAATATATACCAGGAACGAAGCCATATGAAAGAAGGAAATTAAAAATCAATAGGTCGGGGAATGTAGGTGTTAAATACAGTATATATAGAGAGAATAGTGGTAGAAAGCGAAATGATCGATGAGAGGTAGTTATAGACGAAAATGGATCGGATTCGGAGGTGAAAGGATTAAATTGCAGATAAAAACAGGTGGGTGTTCAATAAATGAAATGAATGTAAAGAGGGATGAGTGATACCACAACTCACCTAGATACACTGTTGTGTTGTTTATTGTAGGCATACATGATACATATCCCCATTCCCAGGACAGGACCCACACCGCCGCGCCATACAAACATACAATGTATATACACATTAGCTCAAATTTACGGACTACTCAGTACTGTATATCATTGAGACAATTCAAACATATATTCATTCATATATAGATCCCATGCCAATTAAGGGAAACTCCATTTCATATCTAACCAAATCGTTATGCAAACTCCTCCTGAATTACTATCCAATTCTCAATTAATGAAATAAATAACTATACATATAATTGAGTATGTGACGACTTGCTCTGTACAAGAGACATTTTTGGAGAAAAAATAAATGAGGAAAATATTTAAATTGGAAATACATGAGAAACAAAAAAAAGAAAGAAAGAAATTGAACCTTGTTTGCCTTTTTTGTTTTGAGATTCATTCCAGGAATCCTTATCCCAGAGATGAGCTTCAAAGCGACCAGTCCACCGATGCCTGCCATCCAATACGAAATTCCAGATCGATCAAACGATCACCGACGCGCGGAATGATCTCTAATTTCCGTTACAAATTCAGCCAATTTCTACCTGGTGACGCCGCGGTAGGCGGAACTGCGCGGCACAGGCGAGTCGCGATCGGCGTCGTCGCTTCGAATTCTCTTGCGCTTCGGCTTGGTCGGCGCCTCCTCCACCTTGGCGTCGCCGAATTCGCTCTGGATTTTGCGGTTGCGTGGCATTTTGGCCATGAAATCGGGAAACCTAATGGATGCGGGATCGAAGGCTGAGAAGATGGGGATGGGAGAGAGGGAGTTGGGAGAGGATCATTTAAAAGCGGAGAAAGGGAGGTGAGGACTGAAAAGGTTTATGGTGTGGGGTTTGGGTTTTCAGAAGGTGTTAGTTCGGTGCACATCTTCTTTGTTGACGGTTTTTTATTTATTTTCATTTTATCACTTTTTTTTTATTTCTAAATAAATTGTTGCAATTAAAATGAAAATTAAATGATTTTGATGTGGCTCACTAAATTTAAAACATGCTTAATGTTATTGTGACTGCAAATTTTGCAAGGTCTCAATAAAACTAGTATGATCTCGTTCTTCTGCTGGAGTAGTAATTACTAATTAGTTAGCTTTTTTTTTAGGTGTATTAATACATCTAATTAAAAAATGTTTTTATTATTATTTATATTTCAGTGACTAATTAATTAAAGACTCGATTTGCTGGAAATTGGAATGAAGAATACCGGGAATATGAAGTAAAAAAACGTCGACAAATGATGACAGTAAGGTAAGTAAGATATATAGCAAACAACTACAACGTCGACAAATGATGACTATGATGCCTCAAGTCAATTCTTGATACTAATAAACACAAGGTTAAAACCAACGACGCATATGTTTTTTCTTTTTTTTTGGTCGAAAACCAACAACGCATATGTTGGGAGCTTTATATTATACCGATTGAATATTAAGCATGAATCTCATACCTATATATTGATACTCCTTTCATTTCAAAATATAATTCAGTTGCCTTTTTAGTATGAAATATAAACTTTTTTAATTAATTAATTTTTTTTATTTGGTTCAAATGTAGGCACTTAGGCCATTACAATATTGGGGGAGGAGGATTTATAAAGTCTCAGCTAGATCTAGTTGAGCTCTTGGTCGAGAACGAGTAAATAGAGAGCAAAGAGTTTTCTGCAGATGTTCTGTATTTCTCAATCAATGTTCTTCCTACAACAATTGCTTCCTATTTATAATTGTAATCCTAACATCTTGGTTAACTATGGTTGTAACAACCTCCAAACTTCCTAACCAAGTCTAACTACAGTAGCAAGCTAACCGAGCTCACCACTCAGCTAAGCTAAACATAGCTAACCTACATTCCCATAAACCCCCCTCAAGGTGGGCGGGTGTGATGGAACACAAGACCCAGCTTGCAAGCCAAAGTGAAGTGTTGTGTAGCACCTAGAGGCTTCGTGAACAAATCAGCAAGCTGAAGGTGAGACGGAACAAAGATCATGGTAATGAATCCCTCATGAACAAGATCCCGAATGTAATGAGAATCCAATCGAATGTGTTTGGTACGCTCATGATAAACCGGATTCAAAGCCAATTTTTGAGCCGATTTATTATCGCAACAAAGAAGTATAGGTCCTGATGATGGCAAGTGCAAATCGTCAAGGACACCAGCTACCCATCCCAATTCGCTACCAGTGGCCGACATGCTCCGGTATTCACTCTCAGCAAACGACTTGGAAACGGTTTTCTGCTTCTTCGTCTTCCAAGAGACTAGGCAATCTCCCAGAAAAACACAGTGTCCCGTTAGAGACCTGCTGGTGTCTCGGCAGCTACCCCAATCAACGTCAGAGTAAGCCCGAATGGTCAAATGATTGGTGCTCGGATAGAACAAAAAGCAATTAACAGTCGCCTTTAGGTAACGAACAAGAAAAAGAGCAGCTTTCATGTGAGGAGCTCGGGGAACTGACATGAATTGAGTCAATTGTTGAACAGTATAGGCAATGTCGGGTCTGGTCATGGTAAGGTATAAAAGGCGCCCAATTAAGCGTCTATAAGATTCAGGATCATCCAATGCCTCTCCTTCATGAACACTCAAATGGAGATCGATTTCGTTGCATTGGGAACTTAGCTGGTCGGCAATTCAGGATAGCTGCATTGGACAAAAGATCAACCACATATTTTCGCTGATTTAGCATAATCCCAGTGTCTGATCGAGAGATTTCCATTCCTAGGAAATAGCGAGCAAAACCCACGTCTTTAATTGTAAAAGCTTTGTGGAGAGAGGCCTTGACCCGAGCAATTGCCAATTCATCATTGCCAGTAAGGAGCATGTCATCGACATACACCAGTGCAATTGTCATGCTCAAATTGGTCCTTAACACGAACAGGGAGTAATCTCTTTTCGACTGAACAAATCCTAAGGCAGTGAGATGTTTGGTTAATTCAAAATTCCACTGCCGACTCGCCTGTTTCAGTCTGTATAGAGACCGATTGAGCCTGCAAACCTGACCTGGCAATGCCTTATCATAGCCAAGGGAGGATTCATGTACACAGTCTCATCGAGGAAACCATGGAGGAACGCATTGTTCACGTCCAGCTGGTGCAATGGCCACTTCTTCACTAAAGCAACAACAAGCAAAATTCGAACTGTTGCATACTTTGCAACTGGAAAAAAGGTTTCCTTATAGTCACGATCTTTGATTTGGTTGAATCCCTTCACCACGATCCTAGCTTTATATCTTTCTACAGAGCCATCGGATCGAAATTTCACTCTGAAGACCCACTTGCAACCAATAGAGTGATGTCCCACAGGTAAAGTTGTAAGTGTCCAAGTGTTCTTGGATTCAAGTGCATCCAGTTCTAGGCGCATATCATTCCTCCATTCAGGCACCTTCTGAGCCTGATAATATGTTGTGGGTTCAGTAATAGAGAGGACATTGAATAGGGAGTGAATGTAATCAGAGGAGTTTAAGCATAGATCCTTAGGTTTGATAACAGAAAACACAGAGGACAGTGAGGAAGATCTATGATCAGTGGAGTCATCAACCACTCTGGTGGGTAGGGGAGGACACACATAATCCTATAGTCTGGCTGGTCTTACAATGGGTCTAGCAGGGCGAGATTCAGGTATCTGGCTAGCATGAGGTGCAGGTGTGACAAGTGAATCCTCAACTCTGTCATAAGTGGACAAGTTCTCAATATTCTGGCTATCAAAATCTGCAACAGATTCACCTTCAATTGAAGGAACAGAATCAGGCACTATATCAGGCAATACTCTATGTGGAGGTGGCCTAGGAGATGCTGTAGATGGTGAATCCTCATCATCAAATAACACCCTGGGAAGAGAAGAAGCATGAGAAGTTGTCATCTCAGCACTCTCTTAGTATCATTCATGTTGTCCTTGAAAGGAAAAATCCATTCCTTGAAGACCGCATCCCTACTTACAAATACCTTATGAGAACTGATGTCATAAAGCTTGTAAGCCTTGAATCCAGGAGGGTATCCTAGTAAGATGCATCATCTTCCCGAAGCATCCATCTTGGATCTATGCACACTAGGAATGTGAGCAAAACATAAGCAACCAATCACCCTGAGATGATCATAATCTGGTTGCTTATTGAACAACAACTCATAAGGAGTTTTGGATCCAGTTACAGAAGAAGGAAGAATGTTGATGATATATGTGGCTGCCAAGACACATTCCCCCCAAAATCTAATTGGCAACCCTACATTGATTCTGATAGCACGAGCCATTTCAATCAGATGCCTGTTCTTTCGCTCCACACGACCATTTTGCTCATGGACGTATGGAACACACCTCTGGTGAGTGATTCCATTAGCAAGAAGCACTTCACCTAATCTGGAATTCACAAATTCGGAACCATTATCTGTTCTCAGTACCTTGACCCGGGCATCAAATTGATTCTCTACTTGAGCTAAGAATCCGGTGATCATAGTAAACACCTGACCCTTGTCTCTCAAGAGAAAGGTCCATGATGATCTAGAGAAGTCATCCACCACTGTCAAAAAGTATTTTGCACTACAAATTGAAGCCACCTTGTAAGGTCCCCACACATCCATGTGGAAAAATTCAAAGGGCTTTGAAGCAATTGAATCACTTGGACGAAAAGGCAGTTTATGAAACTTGGCAAGATGACAAACATCACAAGAAAAATGTTTCTAAACAGGTCCCTTAGCCCATGCAAATGAACGCATTTTAGACAAATAAGCATGTCCAAGTCTGGCATGATGCACATTTATTAAGCCTTTCTGAACTGAAGCAATAAGACAACTCACATTGCCTGTTGTGGGAGAAACATCAAGACGTCTGGCACCAATTTGTGCAGGCAAACAGGTGGTACCCCCAAGCTTGTAAAGTCCACCTTCTTTGGTACCCGTAGCAATGATCTGATCAGTTGAAGTGTCCTGTATCCAGCATTTCCATTTGGAGAAAATAAACAATGTCTTGTCATCCCCTAAAAGCTTTGAAACAGAAAGCAAATTATATTTGAAGCTAGGCATGTATAGCACATTGTGAAGTAAAATATTCTGAGTAAGTTTCACAATCCCAGAATACTTTACTGCTTGTGTGATGCCATCTGGAAACCCTATCACAATTGACTTAGCAAGTTGCTTCATGCTCGAAAACATAGCACCATTGCATACAATGTGATCTGAGGCTACAGAGTCCACTATCCAGGTCTGATCTGTAGCAGACATCCTATGATCATGATGAGAAAACAGCACCATACCTGCAAAGTTTATGGATCCTGCAACATTTGGATCCATAGGCGCCTTTCCCTTCATAGCATGAATCACCTCTGCGACTACAGCATTCACGAGAGACATGTCTGAACCACCTGCAGAGCTAGTAGAAGAAGCTACCTGAGTGTTCTGGCGATTCTCAGAGGTGAGAGGATTGTCTATCTCCATAACATCCTGCACATTGGCCCCCACTTTGTCGGATTGTGGACGCTTGGGACCATTGTACCAGTCAGGGAATCCTACTAATTTGAAGCAAGTTTCCTTGACGTGACCACGTTCCTTGCAGTAATTCCAGAACATGTCCATTTTAGCTTTTTTATTGTCCTTCTTCTGATCAACAAACTTCGATGAGCTTGCCTGAGATCCATTGTTGTTAGCCTTTCCATTGTTGTTGCTAGAGCTAGTGAAAGATCTGGTTGCTAAGACATCATGCTGGCGGGATGAGGATCCAGTTATCCCTTTCTGGCGTTCAATTTGCAGCACCATATGGAAGGATCGATTCACCGATGGAAGGGGATCCATCGCTAGGATTTGGCTTCTAGTTCCTTCAAAGATGTCCGAGAGCCCCATCAAGAACTGCATCACGCGAGTTGTGGAGTCTCGCTCAACTAGCGTCTTTAGTATACCACATGAGCACATATCTTTAGAACACCACACTTGCAGATCGGAATAGACTGAATCTCCATGAGCTCATCCCATGCCTTTTTGCATTTGCTGCAATAATCTCCAACGCTCATGTTGTCCTGCTTGATCTGATAAATCTCCTTTTTGATTTGATAAACAAATGGAGCATTAGATTCAGCAAATCACTCCTGAATATCTTCCCACAAGTTCTTAGCAGAGCTCACATAGACAAAGCTTTCCGCTAGATCTGACTTCATCGAGTTTAAGATCCAACTTGTCACCATGTAATCGCACCTCAACCAGCGATCATAGTCCTCATGAACCTCAGATGGAGGCTCAACCTTGCCATTGATGAAACCTAATTTCATCTTGGCTCCCAACGCCATTCGCACCGCTCGGCTCCAGCTGTGGAAATTGGTGCCGTTGAACTGCGTTGAGACAAGAACCATCCCTGGATGGTCAGAGTTTGACAGGAACAAAGGATCCGAGTGATTTGCTCCCAAATTCCGACCACCATTGGTAGACGACGATCCTCCTTGATCACCTTGCACTTCATTCTCATTATTCTTCATTTGTTGATGATGACAGGATAGAATGAACCACACACCAGATCGATTACATGCGTGATGGCTCTGATACCATATAAAGTCTCGGCTAGATCTAGGTGAGCTCTTGGTCGAGAACGAGTAAACAGAGAGCAAAGAGTTTTCTGGAGATTTTCTGTATTTCTCAATCAATGTTCTTCCTACAGCAATTGCTTCCTATTTATAATTGTAATCCTAACATCTTGGTTAACTATGGTTGTAACAACCTCCAAACTTCCTAACCAAGTCTAACTACAGTAGCAAGCTAACCGAGCTCACCACTCAGCTAAGCTAAACATAGCTAACCTACATTCTCAAAGGATTCGAACTCGTGACCTATTGATCATAGGTCACTACATGTCATCCTTACGGGCTAAACTAGTAAGGGTGTAAGGCTTGTCATTAATTATTTTTTTTTAAATAATTTCATACTCATTACAGATATATTTTAAAAATTATAAATAATTACCTCCCTTTGTAAGTCTTTTATTATTCATACACATTTTCTTATAATAATAAAAATTATAAAAATTATTAACTTTATCTCAAAAATATATATAAAATATTAAATTTGTTTTTTTTAAAATAATTTTATACTTATTCGTTTATAAAAAAAACGTAGGGAGTGATATTTTGCAGATCTATTAACTTCTTTAAAAACGTGTCAAAAGTTAAATGACTTATGTTTTAATATGGAGAGTGTTTAATATCTAATATCCATATACTCGCACCAAATGGGCTCTCGTGGAATTGAAAAATAATAATTCCATAGTAATGTAAACAATTTATTCCCAATTTAGAGGTTAATATTTAAAAATCATTAATCGATTATGGATAGTTACCTATTGAGAGGTGATCTGAAATGGACCTATTGAGAGATGATATATAGCTGTTTGATGGTACATAACATATAGTTAGGAGTATGGAGTAATGAATGATGGGATTGGGAGTGTTCAAGACTTCAAGTGGTATGTGATTATGTGAACAAGTAAAAAGTGGGCCTCAATGAAACTTGAATGTCCAATTGGTAAATAAGCAAATGCGACACATTGGGCCTAAAACCAACTGGTTACCTACTTGGCCCCTCTCTCACAAAGGCATTTAACGTACTCAACTATCCTCACTCTTAGGAATCGGATAATAAATTAAATTATTTAAGTGTGGCATCCTATAGACCAACATAGTTAACATGCCCACAACACAAGAAAATGAAAGGATCGACCGCTCGACTCACAAATAAGGCTTAGAGCATGAACATAAATTATGACTTACTATTCCCGGGCGAATTTTTTTTTTTTATGACGAGGAACCCACCTTTGGTGGCAAACCTTGATCCAGCCGACAAGAGCCACGCACCAGGTAAACAAATTTTGTTTGCAAAGAAAATCCATATATAGGCCAATTTGTATTTAGGATTTATTATATAGTGATAAAATCACTCTTTTTTAAAAAAAAAATATTATGCCTAGAATCAAGGTTCTAAAACACACTTGGCGGATACTTGAGTGTCGAGATGATTTAACGTCCTTATTAATTGGCGGATAAAACTGATTTTGGTTATTTTGTTATAGTTATTTCCTGAGCATATCCAAAACTCATATAATATAACAAAATATGCATTTTTAAAGTTATTGACATCTTTAAATAAATAAATAAATAAAAATCATACAAATCAAATAAACATCATGATTATTTTAACCATTGGGTGGTGGTTCAACCGTGGACACACCCTAAATTTTCGCCTTGCAACCAATTTTTTTTTAACCATTGTTATATTTAAACAAAAAATCACATAAACATGTTCAAATAAACATCACAATCCATAATTTATACATAACAAAATAAAATAACAAAAATCAATCTCAAATTCTAAATAAACCGTCAAAGTGCCAAACGCCAAGCACTTTGGTGGTGTCTTTCCGCCGCCTTGGCGGTTAGCCTACACCAAGTGTCTCAACAATGTCTAGACGGATGTCAAGAGCATTTTTTAGAACATGCCTAAAATATAGTATAAATCAAGATAGATGGTCGTGTTATTATAACTATTAGTTATAAAGACAAAGTGCATTGAGCTAAAACATCAACAATGGAGTTGGACTATTGATAGATGTTGTAGACTTGTACCTCTTGACAAATATTAGTAAGAGATTCAAGCTTTTCATTCAAGAAGAAGAAACCGAAATCAATATTACAGAGCAAGTTGTCCAAAAGATATTCTGTTACACGCCTTTTATTGGACTTTATTGTGTTCTCCTAAAGGAAAGATGTTTATGTTGTTGTTCACCTAAGGGCTTGGTCATCACGTGTACAAGATGTAAACTTGTTGGAACATGGTAGGTATGAAGGAGGCCTTCTTGCCGTTTTTCTTGAACAAAGTGGCAATCAATACACAAGTGTTTGGCGCGTTCATGAAACATAGGATTTGTTGCAAGGTGCTGCACAACTTTGTCATCAAAATGCATAAGAAGGGGAATATACACATGAAAATCATGAAACAACCCTTCAAGCCATATCATTTCACTAGAGGTAAAGGACATGGTCATGTACTCAGACTTGGCCGTTGATTTGGACATGGTAAGATGCTTCTTTGTCTTCCAATATACAAGAGAATCATCCAATAATATGCAATATCCTGATAGGGAATGAGCAGAGAACCGAAAATCAACTCAATTTGCATCACCAAATGTTGACCCTAGGGATGGCAACGGGGCGGGTTCGGGGCAGGGAGTACCCTCCCCGTCCCCGTCCCCGTTTGTGAAAATTCCCTCCGTCCCCGTCCCCGTTCGGGGATAAAAAATGTCCCTCGTCCCCATCGGGGAATCCCCGTCCCCGCTAAATTTTCCCCATTTGCATTCCCCGCGGATTTCCCCATCGGGTTCCCCATTTAAAACTCATCGGTTCCCCCATTTGATAGAAAACTATAAGATATTATTAAAGTTATGTAAAAAAAATATGACATAAATATTACATATAATATCTTATAAATGTAAATTATAAGATAAAAGTTTAAAAATAAAAGAAAAATAATTTAAAGTTAGGTAAGATATAAACAATAACGGAGATTTCATACTCCCCATCGGGTATCCCCACGGGGGCCCCCAACGGGGACGAGGCGGGATGGGGACTACTATCACCGTCCCCATCCCCATCCCCACGCGGGGAATCAATTTACCCCCATCCCCGTCCCCATCCTCATTTAAAATCCTCATCCCCGTCCCCATCACGGGGATTTCCCGCGAGGAACGGGGAGTCCCTGCCCCATTGCCATCCCTATGTTGACAACTGAAGAGGTGAAAAGGAAAAGTAAACAATCCTACATTGATATATAGTACCTTCCCAATATTCCAAAATGTGTAGTGTTGCTTGGAAGTGAAGTACCTTTGGAGCACTCATAAATTGAGACAAATGATGCACAACATATGATAAATCTGACCTTGTGAAAAACCCGGGCCTTTCTTTAGGGTTTTTTGGGTCTATAAATTAGTCCCCATAATATATTATTATTAAGCAACTTGACGATTAGACTCTTATCATCACTTGTAACTAACAAGTCATCCGCATAGACCAAAGCTACAATGATACCTTGAGGAATTGGCTTTATAAATAATAAGTAATCGTGCTTGGACCGGATAAAGCCAAGTGATGTCATGAATTTTGTCAATTCTACATTCCACTATCAGTAGGCTTGTTTTAAATCATACAATGACCTCTTCAAGTAACAAACTTGAGCAGGCTTTATCGTATATCATAACCTTATGGAGAGGGTTATATAGATATCTTCATCCAAGTATCCGTGCAAGAATGAAGTGTTAATTGTACAATTGATTAATTGGTCATTTCTTGATAGTAGCTACAACTAGTAATTAACTCCTAAATGTTTGTGAACTTTGCAACCGGAGAGAAAGTGAGTTTATAATCCTTTTCTTTGGTTTGGTTGTATCCTTTAGCCATGAGCAATTGAGCATAGCCTTGTACCTTTCAATAGAGTCATCTTGCTTGTGTTTTAACTTGAATACCCACTTGTAACAAATATTTGTTTTACCTCCTGGCAACTGAGTGAGTTCCCGTGTATGATTCTTTCCAAGGCATCCAACTCCGTTCTCATTGCTTCAACGAACATTGAGGGTTGTCTTTAGCTTGTGCATAGGTATGAGGTTCAGGTATTTGAACCAAGTTGGCAAGGGCAACAAAAAAAGATTGTGAGTAATATGATGTATCTCCTAATTAATACTTGTGATAAAAAAAGACTGACATGATGACTCGGTCTGGCTAGTGGAAGATGTGATCTAGAAGGCCTTCTTGGAGGAGAAACATTAAATGTTCTTTGCAAATTGGAAGAAGTATCTTTTGCACAGACTTGGATAATAGAGGAGAAGTAGTTGCTGTCTATGTTGCACGGGCACGGGGATACGATACGATACAAACACGGAGAAACGACATGTCAAAAATTTTAGGATACGATAGATCAAGAACACTGCAAAATAAATAATATGTTGTTTTAATGGTCTAAATATTACTAATAGATATATCAATAAATTGAATATAGATATTAAATCAATTGAATTCGATAACTAGTATAGTAGGGTATCTTTCTTAAATTATAAATTGAATATATAGATATTAATTTCAGAATTTATAAGAAAAGTGATTATTTTTAGGGGGTTTTGAGTTGTTTTTACTTATTATGCCAAATTTAGGGTTTTTATTTGGGTTGTATTAACTAATTAAGTGCGCCTAAGTTAGCAAACCCTCCTCCTTCCCTCGTCTTCTTCTTCTCTGTTAGGCACTCAGCCAATCAGCCGTCTCGTACTGTAAGTTGTTCTCCTCCTTCTCCTATCTCTTCTTCCCTATCGTGCTGCTCTCTTCTCCGTTCTTCCCTCCTATTGTGTCGATAATTGCAGAGACGGTGTATCGGAGACGCATTTGAGGCAATTCCAACAGCTCGTGTCCGTTTCTTCCCGGTCTCCAACACAATGACCGTGTTCAACACTGATTCGTCGTGTCGCATCTGTTTCATCCCATGTCCTCGTGTCGTCCCGTATCTGACATATAAAATGGTGGCCGGCGACATGTCCGTGCAACATAAGAGCATGCCCAATAACTTCCTTAAAAAAATTTGCAAAATAGCGAATTATAAATCACATTATGAGTTTTCTTTTGCCAAATTCCACCAGCTTCTCTATTATGGAGTATACCTAAAAATATATAAGAGTTTTCTCCAAATTTAGGGAATGATCTCTATTTTTTTTCATCATTCTCTATTTTGAAGAATGTAATAGAGAAGCGATTGGACCAAAAATAGTTTCAATATTTTTCAAAAACTCAAGATAAAGAACCAGTGGACATGTCCCAAGAAGAGAGAGGAAAGAAACCAATTGACACAAGAATGACCTCCCAATTTCAATTTCAGTGAGCGGCTCCAATTTTTAAGCTGTTTTTTAAAACAAAATTTATAATCGGGCATTTAACGTGATAGATTGCACAATACTAAGGCCCAATTAGTACAAGAAGGCCAATTTGCAAATCAGAGGCCATCTATTTTGCAGTGGGGCATTAATGGGCCACATATATCATTGCCCATTGCTATATGAATCCTTCTTTTTTCTTCTCCGATTCTGATTGCTAAAATGAGTTTTTAGTTACTCTATTCATAAGTAAAGTATTTTCAGGAATCCAATAATGTTGCTGATAGGGTCGCGCACCTGGCTTACAACATCCCTGCTGACAACGCTTTGCTTGTTGATCCGGTGTTAGAGGATCTCGTCCGGAAAGACGCTCTAAGATGGCGCTTTCTTCATTAGGATTGCACTGTCTTAATTCATTTCCTTGTATTAAAAAAAAGTATTTATCTATCTATATTCACTTTTTAATCTACTATTGCTTCATATTCCCAGTTCCTTCAAAACTTGGGGTGGGTTTGAATTCAAAGTGCTTATACTTAAAAATATAAACACTTTAAAAATGTTTATTTAATTAAATATTTACCTATTTCAATTAATATGAATTTAAAATAAAAAATTACATAGATTTTATAAATCAAATACTCAATGTTGTGTTAAGTTTATAATTATCTTATAAACTTAATATAATTGATTTATACAAGTGATAAGATATTTTATTTTAAAATTACGTTATTTTAAATATCTTATATTTTTTTTAACCAAACATTGTATAAGTTATTATGCTTATAAGCATAATGCATTGGAAATCCAAACACACTTTTTTCAAGTTCAAAGTGTAAAATACAGTATGATTTTTGTGAATAGGGGTGATTAGGCATGCTCAAAGTCAAATGTAACCCAACTTGGATTTTGTGGGCCAACATCCGTATGAAAGCTTGACACTTGCTCTACCAACAACTTGTTCCTTCTTGTGGCTAGTGTTTGCCTCAAAACCCCGCCCCACGACCACATCCCACAAAAATATTTCACCCTTAAATTAATATTATTTTTTTTAAAAAATATATATTTAGCATTTACATGATTATTATAACATATTTAGAAACAAAATCTAAAAAAATCAACTTATAAAAATTTAATAGAGATAGAGAGATTTTTAAAAGTTATAGAAAGATGTTATTTTACTATGTAATTTTTTATAATTTTTGTAAGTTGATTTTTTAGATTTTTTTCTAAATAGGTTATAATAATTATGCAGATGTTAAATATATATATATTTTTAATTTTTTTAATATTAATTTAAGGGTGAAATATTTTTGTGGGACGGGGTCATGAGACAGGGTTTTGGAGCAGAAGATATACAATGTCTTGTGGCGTGCCTGTAAAGTTATACTTTTTCGTTAGGATAAAATCATTTTCTGAAAAAGTTGTTTGTTCATCCTTTTTATTTTACTCTTTTCATTAAGCAAACCATGACATTTATTATTAATATATATTTCTTAAATAATCAAAACTATATATATATATATATTTATAAAAAAATATGAACAATTTCATATATAGTAATAAACATCAAACTGTTAAAAAAAATTATAATAAAGTTAATATTATACTCTCTCCGGTCGGAAATAAACGATGTTTGACTTTTGTGCACGTAGTTTTAGGAGCTAAAAACTATATAAAATCTTATTTATTTTAATTAATTTTTTTACAATTTAATATTTATTACTAATAAGTATTAAATTGTAAAAAAAATAATTAAAATAAATGTGGAAACCTCATATTTGGACTCGATCGTCAGTTAACCATCAGATCTCGATCATATCCACGACCTTTTGCACGACGGCAAAAGACAGACAACATAGCTCAAATCTGGGGCAAATTAGAATTGACACGGATCATTATAAATGATAATTTTTTTTAATAGAAGGATTATCCATGAACTTGGGTAGAAATGATCGATATAGTAACGTGAATGAATCTTGTGATAGGTTAAAGACCTATTCGATATATACATGTGTAAATTCTTGGTGACGTGAATGAGTCATTTAATAATATAAGTTAGGGATCTATTTGATATGAATGTGAAACATTAGTGATCCATTAGAAAATTTCCGATAATAAAATTTGTATAATTAATTTTGATTGAAAAAATGCAATTCATTAGGTCTTTTTTTACATAAGAATCTATCCTATACACATTTGTTTACCCGATATGTAATTTTTTTTTTGGTGAACATATACGAGATATGTAAATTTGATTATATAATATCTTTATATATCGATCTTTTACGTGTATAAACTTTTACAAATATTGGTTGATTTTTCTTCATTTTTTTATTTGAAAATTAGCGTGTATAAAAAATATACATTTGAATTTAACAACAAAACGTGCATTTTTAGTGGGTATAAATGTGTATATTTATTCAAAATTACTAGAGATTACGTACGTTAATGAGAGGAGACGTACTCGATCTGTTAAAAAAATATATTTTTGTCTGCAAGTTTCTAGGAATAGATAGCTTTTATATCTATTTAAAATGGAAAATGCAAAGCAAGTAGGTTGACAAGTTGTGTAATTACAAAATCGACAGTCAAGAATTATTTATCCTATACGGAGTAATTAAGTTAATGATGGATGGATGGGGATATTCAGGTCACACGAATTAGGAAAAATTGAATGAAACGTTGCTTTCAATGAGCTGTCATAGGAGCAACACCACTCCACTATGAAGGATTAGCAAGCGGCGCCCAATCACAAAATTGTTTAGGGTTGACCTTTAAATTAACAGTACGTCTTAATTTAGCTATCCAGCTGCAGCTGCGTATATTTATTAGTCCAAATATAATAATATAATTAATTACGGAGAATCAAATGAAGTGATTTGTGGATTTTTTTCTTTGTTTAAAAAAAAAAGAAAGAAACAGTAAACGTTATCCAGTAGCCAACGCAGAAAGAGATGGAGGAAGAAGACGACAGGTGATGCGGGTGAGCTGACGTGTACATCCGAACAAATTCCAAACCCACATGGATTCCAACGTGTCATCCACTTTACCTGATTTCAACACGTCTCTACTTTATCCAATCGTCGCCGTCCTCACCTTATCCCCACGTTCCTTTCTTTACCCGCCCGGAAAGTTCCGGAACTCTTGTACCCACCTACTCGATCTTCATTCACGCTTACCGACTTAGGGCCCGTTTGGTGTAAAGTTTGAAAATCTAAAAAGAGACGAGATGAATTTAGCCTATTTAATTCTTTATAATCGAAGATACATTATTTAAAAAATTTCATGTAAAAATAAGTATATATTCTTCTTTCATTCAGATTCATAACTATATACAGTATACAGTAATATAGAAAAACCTCTCTTTTGAGAGTTCAAGAAAACCTTTCCCTGGCGGCCCAAACACAACCCTTCTGGTGGTTGTTCATCATCGACTTCCTTTACGCTGGTGGTTTCTGACTTCGGTCGGACCTGAACTCCTCCTCGGAGGCTCAAAACCCCTCTTCGGAGGCAATCAAACCCTCTTCGGAGGTCGGTTACCCTTTCGTTCGAGGTGCTCCTCGTCGGAGGTCCTAATCTCCTTTTCGGAGGACGGTTCCTTGCTCCGCCTTTCTCTGGACGGCCGGTCAGATCTCTCGATTTTTCCCCTTCCCCTCTCTCTCGGGTGTGGTGGTGTTCTCCCCTGGCTTGCCCTCCTTGGATCTGTATAATCGTAGTTTTAATTTGGGGGGTTTTTGAGTTGGTGGATTCGTCCTCTCGGCTCTCTTTTTCCCCTCTCTCTGTCAAATCGGTTCGATTCCGTCGATTTTTGCCCGGTTTTGGCCCGGTCGCCGGTTTCCTCGCCGGTGTGCAGCAATGTCGCCCTAGAGGGTCTGGGTTCGGTGGGTTCGGTGGGGGTTCGACGCCGGCTTGGGTTGGCTTCCTCATTGCCGCTCTCTCCTTTCCCCCTCTTCCAATACCTTCACACCCCCTTATCTCCCCTCGCCGGCGGTGTGTGGCCCTCTCCTCCTGCGGCTCCCCTTCCGGCTCGGTCTTTGGGCTCTCGGGCTTGGCTGCAGGTCGGCGACCTCGTCGTGCGCTGTGAGCTTCTCCGGCGGCGACGGATTGCTGCGTTGCCCCTTCCCCTGTGGTTCCCCGTTCTTCTCTGGGGATTAGGGATTCTATCAGCTTTCGGGCCGTTGCTTTGGGCCCAAGGCAAAGTGGCCCGAAGCCATGGGAAAATAAAAAAAATTAAAATCATATATATATATATATATATATATATATATATATATATATATATATGTTTATTTATATATATATATAAAATAAAGTAAAAAAAAAATAACTTGCGTAATTTATTTCCGGAATTTTCTTGCGCTCTTCGTCCTCTCGCGGTCGTGCATCACTGTCTCGGGTTGGTTGGAGCTCTGTCTGTTGGATTCGTGGTTAGTTTCGGTTGAGGAGCAGTTCTGCGGCCCTGGTTGATCGAAGTGATCGTGTTGGTGGTGTTCGTGGTCTCCGAAGATCCTTCATCTAGGTGGAGGGAACGTCGTGTGATCCACATTTCCCCAGGAGTCGTCTTTGCCCTTCGTGGATTTCTGCTTTCCGTCTTTCCGACGGCGAGTCATCGTGTCAGCTATGCTGTCCCATGCGCTCGCTATCCACTTCTCCTTGCCGGGTCTCCTTCTTCTCGCTGTTGTGTCCGCTTGTGTGCTTAGGGCCTGGAGTCTTTCGGGTTTATTTTGCGTAGTTCTTTTGTTGTATTAGGTTATTGTATTCTGTTTCCTTGTTGTATTTACTTTTGCTATGTTGTATGTTTAGACGGCTTGCCGTCTGCCGACTTTGTCGGCCTCTCGAGGTCCGGGCCTGTCCGGTCTCGAATTATTTCCTAATAAAAAAAAAATATATACAGTATACAGTAATATATTTTCCCATATAAAATTTGCATACATTTCATTAGCCTTATATATAAAGAAGTGTATATATATATATATATATATATATATATATATATATATATATATATATATATATATATATATATATATATATATATATATATATATATATATATAGATTAACTCGGGTGAAGACCATTTCTTCCGGTGAAAGCCAAAAGGATCATTCCTATTGGCTACTTTTTAACAGTAGACTCTTCCATTTTTCAACTAAAATCCAACCAAAATACCTAAAATTATATAGAATAGCCACTATTTTAGAACTTTTATTTGTGTATTATTTTAAGTTTTCTTTAAGATTCCACATTTATCTTGTTATAATTTGTGATCCTAAAATTTGGTATCAGAGCCAAGGTAATTAAAAATATTATGTATTTATCTATAAGACAATCTGAGGGTGTCTACTAATTACCCTCATAAGACTTATCCTCTTACTTTACATTTAGATACAAGTGATAAGTATTTCGGAGCAATTTTAAATGCCATTTCAAACCAACTTATAGATCTAAAACTCGAAGTTAGAAAATTAGAACAATTATATATTGATATAAGCAATAAAATATTTAAAATTGTAAAAGAAACAGGTGAAGTTACATCACTCAGCCAATCTAAAAGCAATTAAAGAAATTAGCCATCAGACAAGCATAACATCAGGTGGTGAAATCAAGAAAGGAGATCCTTTTAAATATAGTTATCCATTTAAAAAATCCAAAAAGAAGTTTTCTACTAAATTAGATAACACTATAAAGAAAAAAGCGATTGTCGAAGAAGAAAATCAAGACGAAAATCAAATCCTTAAAAATGAATCAACATCCATTTCGACAAATAAGGAGATTTAGCACTAAGTTGGATGACCCATAATGGAAGCTGAAATTACAGAAACTAAAAACCATTGAAACCAACTTCATGAACCAGGAAATTATGAGCGGCGATGAGTTTGAAAAGAACTCAGATGAAGAAGTTGTATATCAGCAGATGAGATTAATTAATCTAAAAGACATGGAAAACATTCCCATATCTAAAGTTCAAAAAAGGTTTAATGAAATATTAAGGCAAAGAAGGCTGAATGAAAGTGAACTAGTAGAACATAACGAAGGTAGAAGACATTACAGATGCTATGAACATGGTTCAACCAGTAATTACATACCTAGGTTAAAGCCTAAAGAGTTTCTAGAAAAGAAGAAAAGATTTAGAGTAAGCATTATGCCAAACCATAGGCTAAATCAAAGAGAAATTAATCTAGAATCCATAAGTGAAACATGTTATAAATTAAACCTAGATGGTATAAGGAATAGGCGTGAAATCATAGAGTTTTGGAAGAAAAGTATGATGAGTGTATTAAATATAAATGTAGGATGGAACTCTTCTCAATTCCTTAATTACATAGAACATAGTTTTTATGGATGTATTGCCGACTGGTATGGAGCTATTGGTGATGAAGTAAACACAAGAACTTAGGAATTTGGCAAGTCTAGTGAATATGTTCACATTAATATGTGAATTAATAGAAGGAGAATTCATTGGAGAAAAGGAAGACGAAGATAAAGAAGCTTTAAAATGGCAAAGAACCTTAAACAATCTTGAAATCTATAACATGAAATATGTTGATAATTACATAACAGAATTCGAGAAGTATTATTACAAGATAGGAGATCGAAAACATCATTAATTTGCAAATGTTCTTTGATAAACTTCCTGTCCCTATTAATGAACAAATAAGTGAGGAATATCGAGAGCTAATAAAAAATGGGAGTAAAGATTATCTTGCAACAAAATTTCCTATGTTAGGAAATTGGTCGAGAAAAAATGTCGAGACGTGAGAAGCACCCAAAGAATGAAAAAACAATTCTTAACTTGTTGGGAGACGCCAACAGAGTGGGGATGTAACAATAGAGATTATCAGGAAAGAAGGAACTATAAGAGATAAAGTTTCAACAAACAAAGAGGTGCAAAATACTATAAGAAGTATTATGAAAAACCATTCTCGATCTAAAAACAGAAGGTTTTTCCAAAAAACCTCGTTTTGTCCTGAGAAAAAAAAAAAGAAAAACTGCAAATGTTGGGCATGCGAAGAATCCGGTCATTATGATAATGAATGCAAAACCAAGAAGAACAATAGGTTAGCAGAAGCCCTAGGTAGTTTGGATTACATCGAGCTATCACAAAATGAAGCAGTAGATCTAGCCCTAAGAAATAACAAAGGGATAGTAGAAATAATAGAAGAAAAGTTTGAAGAAGATATAGAGTCTGAAAACGAGTCAATAGAAGATGAATAGATTAATGAAATGATGGAAGAAGGAGAATCTCCTAGCGAGTTCTCAGATGAGTATGAAATGACCAACTTAGCTCAACTTCAGCAAGCTGAAACCTCTATTGATGAGGAACAAGTTGAAGAAATGACTAGATCAGGGGTTGATTTCCCAATCATCGCTAAAGAACAGTTTGTTAAAAAATCACTGTTCTCTAAATATGCTAAGTATGTTTGCGCATAAAAGTCTGGAGACGTAACTATCAAGAACAATGAAAATCAAGCAACTGAAGGAAACTTAATCAATTGGGCAAATATTAAAAAACATAACAAAGAAAAAAAATTTAAATATATTTTCATATGTGGCATCTAAGTAATTATAACTCCATTACAAGACTATGGGAAAGATGTGCAATGCATTAATTTCGTTTGTGACATTAGGCATAAAAGATTTAGTGATCAAGTGGAATAGTATGTAATTTGAGACAAGGAGCAGTTTCTTGGATCTGTAGACCTAACTATTATGTTAGTCTAGAAGATCATTATGCATCTAAATTCTTAGTTATAAAATTATTAACAGAAGGTATCAGTATGCATAAGGGAACTTGTCCTTTTCAATTAAAGTGGAAGGTAGTTTATAAACTTGAGAATACTACAAATCCTCCACGAAAGTGCCATATAGTAGAAGCTGAGAAACATGAAGTTGTAGGTCCGAGCAAGAGGTTGTGACTGTTAAGCTAAGACCTGATCAAATAAGACTTAAGACCATTTGGGTCAACGCATTTGAGAATTATACTGCCATTAGCAGTGATAAAGTATTAACCATAGATGAGGAAGGTAGAATACATACGAATGCTAAACCACCAGTCAGTCTATCTAGATGTCCAAGTTTATCTAGAAATACTAGTTTTAGGTTCAATCCTAACCTTAGTGTTAACCCGAGGAATCAGAGAGCTACTACTAGCAGAAAAGATAAATAATTTGTGGTAGATGAAGACATAGTGAGCATGATAGTAGCATTAAACAAGAGGTTAGAAAATAAAATTATAAGAGAACAGTCAGACATAGTCTAGATCTAGGTTCTTGTCCTTTTAGGGAATCTGATTCAATACTATTGAATCCTCCAACAGTTCTAAAGCTCAAGGAAATTCAAGAAGGATCATCTACTTCTGAACCAAAAGGGAATATAATAGGATATCAAACTAAAACCTTTAGTGAACCTATCTATGAAAATGATGCAAGAGCTACAAACCTCAATGAATCTCTCGTCAATGAGTCTCTTATAGAACCAATTTTTGAAGATGAAATAGGTATGAGAATGGAAGTAATATACATCTCAATGAAGATAATATGAGAGTAGAAGAAAGTCTTGAACATGTCAACAGAGAATCATTAAAGAAAAATTATAGAATTACCAACCCCAATACCATTTCTATCCCAATAAGTATTTGCTTAGAAGGGTTCAGTAACTATGAATTATGTGCCTTTGTAGACAGTGGATGTTCTGTATGCTTTGGTAAGAAAACCTTATTTCTGGAATTTATATGGCAGAAATCTCATAGACCAATTCAAGTCAAAATAACTGATGATAGTATCATGGTTCATTCAGAATTAGCTTATGATGTACCGATCATGATAGGAGGAATCCAATGTGTAATTCCTACACTTTGGGCTACTAATCAACCTTCTCATGATATGTTAATTGGAAATAACTTCCAACGACTCCATGTTCCAATTACTCATCGCCTAGACATGATGGTCTTCAACATTCATGGAGAAGACGCTTGGGTGAAAAAGATTAAACAAGCCTATACACATCAAGCAATCGAATTTACGTGCACTAAGCGTGGTGAGGAATATATTCTTCCTACACAAAGAGAGTTGGCACTCTTTATATGCGAGGTAACTTTAAAAGAGAAAATCCTTAAGCAACAAGAAAAAATATGTAAGGAGTTATATTATGAAAATCCTTTGAAATTTTGGAAAAAAAAAAGATAAATCCTTTGCTATCATAGAATTAATAGATCGAGCCGAAGATGAGAGAGACTAGAGAGAGAAACCCTCGTCCTGGGAACCCTAGAACTCCGATCCGCCGCCGCCGCCGCCTCCTCTGAGCCATGACCAGGGTGAACACCAACCCACAAGTCGAAGATGAACCGAGGATGCAGATACGGTCGCCTCCCCTTGAGATTGTGGGTGGGGACTTCAATTCCTCCCTTGCCCTCGCCGGAATGAAGCCATGTCTACCTGCAATGAAGAAGAAAAGGGCGAAAATGAAGGATCGTCTCAAAAGCAGATCCGAAACCAAAAAGCCAAAAGCAATTCCTGTGAAGTGGATTCGCAAGCCTTTATCAGTCAAGAAAGATAGTAAGAAGAATGAAAAAGCGGTTGATTACAAAAGAAGATCGAAAATCAGTCTTTCACAAATGGGCTTGTTGGTGGCGCCTCTCCCATCCTCTCGAGGGCGGCTCTGCTGGGGTCGTTGCTCTAGGTGGCGGTGGCGGTGAAGAAGACGACCGGGGTTCCCTGACCCCTCTCTCCAGATCCATGAGTTCCAACCGGCTCTGCTTGCTACTCCTTACTCCTCAAGAATTTGGGATCAAAGACCCAGGTGCTCCATTCCTTTTCGCTTTCTAATCTCGTACCCTTTTTATTTCGTGAAATCTATTACCTTAAGCCCTGCTCTTGAGTGTTGGTTTTTTATGATCTTTCCCTTGATATACGACAATATTATAGCTGCTGAAATTGTGAGGGATTTTAAGTATCCCTATTCTAATGTCAAAAATGAAAAAATGCACAGTTTCTTTGAGAGCCAAACAAAGAAAACTAGAAGCACAGTGAACCTAAACACCACTAGTCATGTTAAACTCTGGATTAGTGTTACCGCATCCAGTAGAATGCCTTTGAAAAACTATTGTTTGTATCCTTGGTTGGTTGCCCTCCTGACGGATGTTAAAAATGGGTATGATAAAGCTTATTTTTGTGAGCATGAACCCCAGTTCCCTTTTTGGGATCCCTTCCTTGTTTATGGTCTCTATTTGCGTGAATCCTGTGTGACTTCTTACTACCCCCTAGGAACCATGTATGAAAATTTTGCACTCGTACAAGTTATGAGTTCCGGAAATGATCCATCACTTGAAATGAACAAGAACTTTGAACAAAATCAGATGACCAACATGATGATTGAAACCACTTATTTCAAAGATCAACTCCTTGTTTTGTTGATTTTAGTTGGTGCGAAGCCTCGACCAAAAGAGAATGTACAAAATCGACACATAAAAACGAAAAAAGAAATATATGATTACAGTAAATGCAATAGACACAAACACAAAGGAACACAAGAACCAATTAACCCTCGTAGAAGAAGGGATTCCCAGAAATTTTGTTGTTCGGTCTATGCCTTCGTGCTTGGAAAAAACACACTCAAACCCAATAAAGCCATCTGGTTTGAAAATAATAAGAGCATCGACCCAATTGAAAACATGACCCATGGGAAGGAAAGATTGAAACCCTCCGGCCCTATGAAAACAGTTTTTATTTGTACCCAGATCAAAGACCGGCGAACCTTCCTTTCGACCTCCCGATTCTTGTTCTCGGTAATTAGATTTTTAACCTTTGATAGCCTGAATTTTACTGTCAAATGTGATTATAGGAATTGGGAATGTTGGATCTACAACATAGAAAGTGATCTACATAGAAGTATGATTAGGGAGAAACTTTTGCTAATCCTCCAGCAAAGAGCGGTTGCCTTTGCCCACAAAGAAATTATTTGGGTCCTATTAAGGGTGTTATTCGAGTCGAACGAGCCGAGTAGGGGGCTGCTCATATTCGGCTCGTTTTTGTTCGAGCTCGAGCTCGAGCTCGGCTCGAATTTTTGTCGAGCTTAGAAGTGAGCTCGAACTCGGCTTGCGAGTATTTGAACAAGCTCGAGCTCGAGCTCGTTTTGCTCGTTTTTTGTCGAGCTGAGCTCGAGCTCGATTGAGCTCGTGTTATTATTGTAGCTTGTTTTTGCTGGAAGTTTGTTTCTGAGCTCGTTTTTAGCTCGTTTCTGAGCTCGTTTTTTGCTCGTTTCTGAGCTCGAGCTCATGAGCTCGTTCAAATGTCTGAAGCAAACAAGATTGATTTGAGAGAAACCATAAAACTAAAGGGAAAAAAAAGCACAAGGGTAAATTTGTCCGAGCTATACGAGCTACTCGAGCTCGAGCTCGTACTCGGCTCGAGCTCAGGAACTCGCTCGAACTTGGCTCGTTTTTCAAATGTGAACGAGATCGAGCTGAGTTTTTTTAGTCGAATCCGAGTCGAATCCGAGCAGCTCGTGTTCTCATAACACCCCTAGGTCCTATGCTCTAGATTAGGCTCTTGGATATACAGTCGCTATTTTTTTACTGCCTGTATTTGCTCAACTGTGGTTTGATGAGTATGAAAATCAACTTGAAACTTTGATATGGGAATATGTTACAAATGAACAAACTATAGTCTTTGAATTGAAATGCACAAGAGACTCGAGTTATCTATACTTCAAGACTAAAGTTGATTCTTGCACTTTTATTTATGTTGAAACCAGATTGAAGAGTGGTATGTCTGACTCTGTGTATGTAGCTGATCAACTTTCTTGGCAGAACCTTACTGATCTCTTGGAGATTGAATTTTTAACCTCTGCATATAACTTTACCCATGATCTCTGCCTTAATGACTCTATTAATGTCTATGAACGGCAAGTTAGTGAAAGATCCATTTATGGTATTGAAAATGCTACTCTGAATCATGATTTGGAATTCGTGAAACCATCCAGCATTAGCTCAAAACCTAGACTCAACGAAAACAGTGAACTCCGGAGACATTATTGTCTTCAGTCAGGGATTTTCTTTCTGTACTGTTTGAAGCTGATTTGTCGAAAGGTTTTGAACAGTGGCATTATCTTTGAACAGTCCTCTACTGTGTTGGCTGCTGCCTGCTTATGTAGGTATGATAAGGAGAATGGAAAAGACATACCAAAGGAGAAAGCAAAGGATGATATAGTCGACTTGGCACTGCAGATAAAGCAGAGGGGCATAGCTTATACAGCAGAAAAGACCACCCCTTGTTCTGGGAAGAGGAAAGCATCTCGGTTTGATTTTTTTTGGCTTTTCTTCTTTCCCTTGCAGACTAAACTACTACAAAAGGAAAATATTATAATGTACACTTGGAACTTTGTGGGTTGCCTTGACTATTTTATATGCAAATCTGACAAAAAAGGAAATCATAGTTGAGGGCAGGCCTATGTCTTTGGAAAATCTTGCTAGCCTTGTGGGGCTATCTTGAACGAGTGGATCCTACATATTTAAAACCATTGTTTGAAACCATTGACAAGATAGACCACCTAAAGAAAACCGAAAACTCTACGGAGATCCAGCCCCCAGAAGCTGTTTGGAAAAAAGCAGGGTTCGATTCGATATGTTGGATCCCGGCGCGGGGTAGATCGGGAAGGATATGCGCTCTTTGGAAAAACTACCAAATCGCCAGTGGAAACATTTCGACAATGACACTTGATGACCGATTCATTACATTGAAAATTGAAGATAATAACAAAGGTTCTAAATTTGCACGCTGCTTTGTCTATGCCCCCGCTCAAGAGGGTGAAAAAACTCTATTTTGGTCTAGACTTACCAACCATATTCTTGCCCTTGATATCCATGCAATTGTTATGAGGGATTTAAATGAAATCCAATGTTGTTCAGAAAAATTGGGGGGTGTCCCTCCCATCTCGAACAAATTCCACAGACTCTTATCCTTCAAAGACCAGTGCCACCTCCTAGATATTCCGACCCTTGGAAACGAATTTACATGGAGAAGAAACAAAACAGACATAAACAACACCTACAAGCTAGATAGAACTCTAGTTCAAGATCAAATACTTCAATGGTATCCATATTTAGTAAACATAAACTATGCCTTCTCCTTCTCAGATCACTGTCCAATATCGATCGAAATCAAAGCATCTGATCATAGAAAGGCCAGACCATTCAAATTCAAGAAAATGTGGCTCCAAAGAAAAGATTACAAAAACATTGTTGCTCAGACTTGGAGAACGACATATGTAGGATCTTATATGTTCCAAGTTGTTAAAAAAACTCAATTGCTAAAAAGGCTAACAAAAGAATGGAACAAAACATCCTTTGGAAACATCTTTCGCCAACTGAAAGACATTGAGGAAAAACTGATTGAATTACAAACGAATCCCAATCAAACCACGCAAAGCGAAAATAGTAACAGGCAGCTTCGACTTATCAAAAAAAAGAATAAACTCTTACAATACCACAAAATATACTGGAGTCAAAGGGCAAAAAAAAACATCTGAAATTATCAGATACAATATTGGGATACCATCACAAAAGAGCAACGGGACGCAGAAATAGGAAAATAATTAGAGAAATTTGAACTCATGAAGTAACTATAATAATTGGCAAAAAAAAACATTAGTGATGAAATCCGAGCAGATTTCGAAAAAAGATTCAAGAAAGAATAGATTAATAACCGACTGTTAGAAGAATATCTGGAATTGATCAACACAGAGATCACAGCCGAGGACAATGACATCCTTACAAAACTAATCACAAACCAAGAAATAAAAAATGCAGTGTTCTCAATTGGAAAGCATAAGTCCCCAGGCCCGGATGGAATGACAACGGAATTTTACCAACAATATTGGGATATTGTAGGCCCATCGATCACTAAAGCAATTAAAGTCTTCTTCCATTCTGGAAGGACGCTGAAACAAATTAACCAAACCTTTATCACATTGATTTCGAAATGTGAAAACCCGATAACTACAAATCACTACAGACCAATCAGCCTTTGTACAACTCTTTACAAAGCAATTGCAAAAATTCTAGTTGACCGAATGAAATCAATGCTGGAAAAAATTATTCACCCACTACAAGGAGCCTTTATATCTGACAAAGCAATCCAAGACAATGTCCTAATTGCACACGAAATCTTCCACTCCTTTCGCAACAAGAAAGATCGATATGGTTGGATTGCTGTTAAGTTAGACATGGAAAAAGCTTATGAAAGGGTGGACTGGGATTTTCTCCTTGCTGTTATGAAAAAATTTAAGTTCGGCCAAAAGTTCTGTGGTTGGATTAACGAATGTATTCAGACTGTTTCCTTTTCTGTTTTGGTTAACGATGAACTGACGAACACTTTCTGCCCTTATAGGGGGTTGAGACAGGGTGACCCCTTATCCCTGTACCTATTTATCATAGGTTCTGAAATTCTAGCCAAGAAACTCCAAAGAGAAAGTGACCAATCAATGAACACAATTGGATTCAAGCTGTCTAGGAGTGGAACATGTATCCCATTTATCTCCTTTGCCGATGATATAATGATTTTGCCAAAGCGACTCAAGAGGCTTATACGACAGTAAATAAGGTTTTGGGCGAATACTGCGAAATATCTGGCCAAACAATAAATTTCCATAAATCTGCTTTCCAGGCTACAAAAGGTATAACAAATGACCAAAAACAACGAATCCAATCGTGGCTGCAAATAATGAACCAAGCCGCCCTAGAAAAATACCTCGGATGTCCAATTATAAATGGAAGGGTGAATAGAAGTACCTTTGAAGATGTTCTTGGGATAACAACGAACCAACTAACAAAGTGAAGAGCTAACGAACTAACCTAACAAGGTAGAGCCATCCTAGTAAAAGCAAACCTAGCGGCCAAACCTAACTATGTGATGCAAAACTTCATGCTTCCGATAAGCATCCACACAGAACTTGATAGGATTAACAAGAGTTTCTTTTGGAACAAGGAATCAAATTACAAACCCCTAATTAGTTGGGACAAAGTTTGTAGACCAAAAAGTGAAGGCGGTCTAGGATTACATAAGACAAAAGATATGAACAAAGCCCTACAAATGAAACTACTTTGGAAAATTATGGCGGAACCTCAAAATGTATGAGTTAAAATCATTAGAGAGAAATATTTGAAAGAGGATAATATTTGGGACCACACCAGAAAAAGGAACACATCCTGGAAATGGGCGAAATTGATGGAAATAAAGGACAAGTTTTGCTCGGGATTAATTTGGAAAATTGGGAATGGAAGAACCATAAGATTTTGGAAGGACAAATGGATGAACAATGACATCAACCTCCTTAAAAACCGCTTGATAGACCAAATAGAGGAACATGAAACGATTGACAAATTTTTAAAACCAAACAAAACTTGGAATGTAGAAAAGTTAAGGGATAACCTCCCCATGAACATTGTGGCGGATATTCTGAATATTCGTATCCCCACAAATGAAATTGAGGATAGATTGTACTGGAAAATGAGCAAAAATGGTTGGTTTTCGACGGCAAGTGCATTGAACCACATCACTGCAGCAAGAAGGACTAACTCTGAACCAACAGATTGGCTATGGAGAATCGACTGCCCTCCTAAAATTAAAAATTTTCTATGGAAAAATCTTCTCAATGGTACTCCAACAAAGGCCAGACTACGAAACAAAGGCGTTGTTGTTCCTCTGGACTGCCCCACTTGTTGTCATCGTGAGGAAGACGTAACTCACCTATTCACGAAATGTCAGACAACCTTAGCACTGATCGGAAGAATGAACACAAGAATTGAAAGAATCGTACAAGGTACAGACAAAACGAGCAAGGCATTCAAGGACATTCTATCGGAAATCTTCTCCAAACTTTCTACCGACCAAAAATCGGAACTAGCTTTCACCCTTTGGGGTGTTTGGTCTCTTAGGAACAAAATCCTCTTTGAAAATTATGATATAAGAAACATGGAAGAATGGATAAAGCATATAAAACAATATAGGAAAAACTGAAAGAAGGCGCAAGTTGACGAAATAGACGAAGGACACCCTACTACTCGAGCAAAAAAATACTCAAACCAGAACCACACGACAGAAAAACGTGAAATGGGAAAAGCCAAATGAAGGCTTCCTGAAACTTCATTTTGACGGCGCTAAGGCTGCCATCGGTCAGGCCGGGTATGGATTTGTCATCCGTGATCACCTTGGCCGCGTAATTTTATGTGGTGCGTGTAGTCATGGCAAGGCTTCTATAATCCAAGCGGAGTGCCTTGGCCTTCATGCTGGTCTTACGAAAGCTGTTAAGCTGGGTTTCTCTCGTCTTATGGTGGAAGGTGACTGCTTGGCTATTATTAGCGCCCTCAAATGGTCCCAGTCGTGTCGTACCCTTGGGAGGTGGAGATGATGATCGCTGACGTGCTCGGCCTTTGCAAGGCTTTCGAGGTAGTATCTTTTTCTGACTCCTACCGTGAGGGAAATAAAGTGGCGGACAGGATGGTGCATCTTGGGGTATGTTCATCCTTCACTAGGGCGCATTGTCTTGAAGAGATCCAAGACCTCGTCTGAAAGGACGCTCTTGGGTTGTGGTTTACTCGTGGTTGACCACACCCAAATTATTGCCTTGTATAAAAAAAATAGAATTAATAGATCGAAAATCCGTCATTAGGGTAAAACAAATGGTTTACAGTTATAAGGATCAACAAGAATTTAAAGAACAAATTGATGAGCTCTTAAAAAAAAAGGTTGATTTGAGAAAGTAAAAGTCCTCATTCTAGCCCCGCCTTTATGGTCAGGAATCATGCTGAAGAAAAAAGAGGAAAAAATAGAATGGTTATCAACTATAAAAAGCTTAATGATAATACTGTTTTTGACGGATATTATATCCCTAATAAAACGGTTTTATTTAATAGAATACATGGAGCCACTTGGTTCTCTAAAATGGATTGTAAAAGTGGTTATTGGCAGGTAAAGATGGATGAAGAGAGTATTCCACTTACTGCTTTTAGTGCCCCACAAGGACACTATGAATGGGTAGTCATGCCCTTTGGTTTGAAAAATGCACCACAAATATTTCAAAGAAGAATGGACAATATTTTTAAAGAATTTAAACATTGATGTCTTGTTTACATTGATGATATCTTGATCTTCTCTAAAAATATAGAGCAACATAAACATGACTTGAGATCAATAACTCAAAAATGCATTGACCATGAAATCATTCAAGGACAGAAGAAATGCATCTATGCTGAGTCTGAAATTGAATTCTTATGATTAAAGATTAAAGAATGTCAAATTGTCTTGTTGGAACATATCCTAGAAATGGTTGAAAAGTTTTTCTGATAAAATCAATGATAGAAAAGAACTAGAAAGGTTTTTAGGCTGTCTTACCTATGCTTCTGATTTTTATTAAAGATCTAGCTAAATTAAGAAAACCTCTACATGTTAAATTAAAGAAAGATTAAGTTTGGAGTTGGACTCAGTTAGATACTAAAATAGTCCAAGAACTAAAAAGAAGATGTGAAAAACTTCCAATATTGACGTTACCTAATGAAGATGATGAATTGGTTCCCGAAACAGATGCCAGCGATTATCATTGGGGAGCTGTTTTGAAACTAAAGAAAGATAATAAGCTTTGCAGGTACAACTGTGATAGTTTCAACAAATTCGAATATAATTACACTGCCATGGAAAAGAGATTCTTGTGATTTATCGCGGAATCCAAAAGTTCATAATCTTCTTGTAAATGTATATTGGGTTTTATAAATAACAATCTTGATAATATGAAAGTGTATGGGACTCCTACGTTGGCAATTAGCCCTTAACCAATTCACTTTTACTGTCGAACATGTGCAGAGATCAAAAAATTATCTAGCAGACAACTTAACTAGAGAATTAGCTGATGGACCAAAGAAATCAAACTCGATGGGAAAATCCCTGATGGGTAACCAACCCATGGGATATTGATCTCTTAGGCAAAATAAGAGAATACTAGAGATGGGTTTCCCCTCCAAGTTTTTACATTTCTGTTGATTTTGGAAATTTTACTCAAACTAGATTCCGTCGTGGACTCTTACAAATGAGATACAGAATGGTTGAATGATTCCTAACTATGGAAGTGATAATAAAAGTTCTTCAGTTACCTGTTGAACTTCAGGAAAAAAATCTGTAGAAGATGGAGGATGAGAGATTTCAGACACTTCTACTGGACGGTATCCGAAAGGGTCAGAAGACTGCCAGGAGGAGTGATAGGCGAATGGTTTACACACTTTGTAACAAACAACCATGCAGGATTGGGAGGATTATCATTGCCCATCATGCTAGCTGAAGATGCAGATTACTTAAAGTCATGGAAATATGGAATGTGTAGCGGACTCTATAAAATCAATTGATAGTGGCCAAAGGAAGAAGAACAGAGCATCATGCTTAAATACTTCACCAAGTTCCAAAATGAGGTCTTCCTCATAGCAGCAAAGTTCGAACACATGGAGAAGATAACAGGATGTCGAGTTCATTGTGCATGTATGGATGTTAACCATTGGAAAACCTAGTTACCACATTATTTAGTTCTCATTTTATTCTCAGAAGAGTACTGGTTCATGAAGGATCTAATAGAGGTAAGTTCGGAGCCAGTAAGGCATCCATGGGTGGCCAGAGCGAAAGGGTACTTTTACATCTACTCCTACATTACCAAGTATCGACACACTGATTGTGGGATATTCAAAGTCGGAAATACAACCTTCATCGTAACCCCATAACTCAAGCCATTGATGCAGCAGGCTATAGACAGATCCGAGTCCATTGAGCTCTATCTAGCACAAATAGAAGCCGTTCATTTTTTAGCTAAAGAAGGTCATGAGAAGATGATTGATATGCTGATTGCATGAGATCGAGAATACACAGAAGGATTAATGCTTGATCTCAACTTAGACAATGATCAAGATCTAGAGATTGATAATACTCTGGATTTAGTACAAGATTATGGTGATGGTGACTTGGAAGCCAATATTGGTGAAGAAGGAGTATGGAATCTGGATGAATGTAGCAAAATCATTGAAGAATCTAGTTAGCCTTTACAAGCTCTGTCTTTTTCTTTTTATTGTTCAGCATGTGAGTGGTATTATTGAGTCAGCACTGTGTGCTTTTCTTGCTTTCTGAGTGCGTAGGGGCCCATCTGTTGGCCATTGGTAAAAGAGATGTTTCTACTCAGCTCTATAAATAGATCCATTCTCATATTTCTCAGGGCACCGAATTCCAGAGAGAGAAAAACTCATATGAGAAGAGAGAAATCTTGTAATACAGAAAGAGAAAGAGAAACACTGTTGAGTTATGAGTAGAATGGTTTCCCATCACTCAAAGACTCAAGAATCGTTCGATGGATCTTTTTGGTGTGAGAATTTAGTACGTTTGTGTGTTTGTAAGTTCTAAATTAGGAGTGCTTGTGTGTTGTAATATTTCCCAGATTCAATAAAAGTTTGTTTCTAAGAAAGGGAAAGCTACTTAATCGAACTCTATGTTCTGAATAATTAGTTTTCTTGATTCCAATCTTTTCACACTCTAAAATAAAAAAACTGAGAGTTAGAGACTACGGTCTGAGGTAAGAAACGAAACAGATCTGTGATGTGCTTGAACTAAGGGAGGCTTGGTTGAAGGTTAGCCATCTCTAGAAAACCGAAAGCTAAGGAAAGCCGGTGGTCCGGTGTAACTACGGTTAGGTATCAGTCAAACCTCTCTATCTTTAAGGTTTAAGTTGCAGAGCGTGGTGGGCTTGAAACCATAGAAAATTCATTATTCATAATATAGCTAGTAGATTATGGTAGTTAGTACCACCAAAAGTCATTTATAAGTCTTCGTTGTTTCATTTTGATAAAATCATAAAAGATTTGAAAAAAAGTTGTAATTTCTATAAAATTTGGATAAATTTACAATTTGTTATTAAAGCAGCCCCACTTGTGAGCCCCACAGTGTCAACCAATCAAAACACTTCTCACAGTTTTTACCACAATATTGGTTTTGACCGGAGCGCACCCCTATATATATTTATACAAGGTAATAGTTTGGGTGGTGTCAGACTTTACTGGCTCACTACCCAAAAACATCCTTTCGGACGAGAATCTAGATATCATGATGAGACACGAGAGGGTCGAGGTTGAGGATGTGCCCAAGGTGCGCCACTTTATCCGCAATCCGATTAATCTCCCTAAAAACATGGACGCAAGAAACTGTAAGGAAGTCATGGAGCAATTACTTCTGAAAATCGAACATAATGATCTCGATTTCCCAATGACAACTTCAAACGTCATTGATAGCGTTAATGAATGTTAGACAATCACCTTCAACCTCGAGCCTCAAGATCCCGAGCTGGCAGGTTGCAACCAAACCCCGGTGAAAAGCTAGAGACTCTGTCTAGAGCACGGACACCTCCTTGCAGTGCGAATCTTGATAGAAAACTACCGAGTCACAGTGATCCTGAATCACAATTCCAGTAGTCGCCTCGCCCAACGAGCACACCGTCGCATCAAAGTTCAATTTGAAGGATCCTTTCGCCGATTTTTCCATCTCAAATTCTTCTTTTTCCTTTGGGCCAATTTTTGTTTGGTTTTTTTTCCTTGCTTTCCTCCTCTTCCCAGAAGAGTTGTTTGAATTCTTTCCATTGTGATGAGTAATATTTTTTGTATTGTTCTTGTTTTTATTGGTTTTTGAAGTTTTGATCCTTCTAAAATATTATCTTATTAATAATTGTCCATATACACAATCAGATAGCTAATAACTTAGATATGTTTTTCGGTTTGTAGTTACTTTTCCAAAAATTAACCTTATATAATTTTATATTAAACAGGAGCTTATAGATTTCAACTTTACCTGATGTGTTAAATTCATCTTCAAACCTCATCTATGAAACAGCACAACACCCATCTTTTTACTTGGTTTTGTTTGTTTATAGCTATTTTTATTTTCTTTATAAGTTCAATACTCCATTCCATTCATTTGAAAATCTAAGTTATTTAACTTAGCACATATTTTAAATAATTAAAAATTATACTTTCTTTGACAAAATATATAATTTTACTTTAGAGTGTAATTTTTAAGAAAATGAACAAACATATATTCTCCCTTCATTAATAAAAATATATTGTATCATTTACACATATGATAAACTATGAAGATACATTTACTCAAAACTAAATAAGATCAATTTATGTGGATAAAGCTGAAAACCATCAAGAACAATCAATGTTTTAACACGAAATATGAACAAGTTGTAAATGGCATTGATGCCTTCATGATAGGCGGCTCTAACTAATCCCTAAAACCCTCCATTTTAGAGTTGGACGGTGGTAAATAACTTACCGTATCAACCGATTACCAACCGTACCAACAGAAGTTTGGTACCACGTAGTCGGTAACCGACGAAATCGGTAACCGAAACATCGGTACCGACCATTGTCGGTACGGTACACGGTAATGAAAATTAAAATCCCGTGGTACCGTGGTATAGAATATATTTTTTAAAATAAAAAATAAAAAATATATATAGTTTTAGTGTTGGCGGTACCATCGATACCGACGGAATCCCATTGGTACCGTGGTACCGAAAATATATATATAGTCTTAGTGTTGGTGGTACCATCGGTACCGACGGTATCGATGGTACCACCGGATACCATAATATTAAATCACGTAAATGATAACTGAATTTTGTTCTGTTGGTACCACGGTACCGACGTTCGGTAACCGACCCTTTCAGTACCAACCACTTCGGTTACCGAAACTTTCGGTTGGTACGTGGTAGGAAAAATTGCATACCGAATTGTATCGGTACGGTACGTGGTAATCGAAAATTTCCCATGGTACCATACCGTGCCAACCCTACATTTGGGGGAGGAAAACATTGTCTTATATAGTGTGCATTGTAGAGAACATGTGCCGAGCACATGGGACAGTTGTCCCTTATCACAGAAGAGGACAAAAGGGTAAAAGCCATTTCTTAGCCATCTAAGAACAATCATTAACATTAATGAAAGGCATAATGTGAGCTAAGTTATGATATGATGCGGGACCATCCCAGGCACCTTCGGACTCACCTATACTTGGGGATGAACCTATGATTCGAGCTCATGAGAATGATGTCATCCTCAAGAGGAAGAAGAAGGCTTCACCATGGGAGAAGGTCCAAAGGTGGAAGTTTGACGTTTTCCAGATTCGTTCAGCATCTTGATAACTTTTTGACGTCTCAGTAAATTGGGTCGTTCGGAGACCGTATTTATCGGATTGGATCGTGTCATACCTTGTCGGAACGAGGACGAAGAGATCTACAACTTTGCTGTTGAAAGTTTTTCCAGATTCGACCTAGAGATTGGCCAAAAATCATTATCTTTGCAAGCTGTCACTGTTTTGACGGGAATAAACTAAGTGTTGGAACTTCCTCTTGTTATTTTCAGTAACCTTCTTTACTTAAGTTATTTTAGGTAATTTAGAAATTTATTTTAATTTATATTTTATTTATTATTTTCATAAAATAAGCCCTAGGTTTCCTATAAGAAGCGGCTGATCTCCATTGTAAACATTAGACGCCTCTTTTCATGAATGAAATTCCTTTGTGTGAAACACAATGAGAGAAAGTCGATCGATTCGTAGCGTGGCTCATCGATTGCAAATTGGTAATTGATCTTGCTTGGTTTGCTTTGAGTTCATCAATCTCGCGAGAGCTTGGTGATCCTGGTAATCACAAGTCCCCTCCTTCTGCCTCCAAGTTGTCCGCTTAGTTGTGTAAGGTTGTAGAGGTGGGCTTTGTAGTCGTTGATACTTGGTTCCTACCTTCTTAGGAGGTTTGGGGTCTTTATCTTGTTCTATTTTAGTTCGAATCAGTCCTTATCAGTCGTGTCTTTACTATCAATTTCGAGTCTTGCATCTTGTTTCATCGAGTCTTGGTGTTCTTGAGTCTTTTGCTTCCGTTCTTGTTAATTCTTGTTTGATTGTCGAAGATCGGGCCACCCTACGGCTAACCCCGTATCAAATTGGCATCAGAGCTTTGGTTTCCGACATAAAAATTGTGTCTTTTGTTTTCCTAAACACAAAAACTACAAAAATAGAGTCTTTCTTTGTTCTTGGTTTTTACTTCTTGAATTTTTTTAATTTGATTGCATTAACCTTTGTTTGTGATTGTTGTGGTTGCACTTAGCCTAAATATACACCAGCTGTGACCCATGTACAACAGCCATTGGAGCCAATTAGCACCTTCTTCAGCCAACATCAGTAGTTGGAAGGGCTTCCTAATCGGCAACTTTCAATCCAAAACACAAGAGGTTTCCTAATCCTAGTAGCTTTCTACCTTAGTCTATCTTTGTTTATCTATTTTATTGCCTTATTAAATTTTGATTTTTGATAGATTAAATCACTTTTATCTATCATAGATTATAAAAAGGCCTTAGATAGATATACTTACCATATTACCCAAACCATCACCTATATATATTCCATTAGGCTATAAATTTTATTTTTCTTTCACCATAGTTTAAATTCTCAAGAGTCCTTATACTTCATAGATAGTTTCTTGAATTAGTAAAAAAAAAATAGTCCGAAAAACAGTCAAAAAAAAAAACATATACATTCAAGCTTTGACCTAGGAGGATAAAATTCACTAGGGGCAAAAGTAAGCTTAAAAAAAAAGGATTGTATCTAGTGCAAGAAAGCTTAAGGACCCAATTTGGTGAATTTGTTATAGCCCTAGTCGACAACCTTCAAACACATACCTCCCAAACCATAATTTTTTTAAGCCCTACCTTGCAACTACAACGTCCTTGCTAAGGGTTTGAATCAAAAGAGGTAAAAGTCCAAGTTTCTTTTCTTTTCTTTCTTTTCTTTTGTTATCTTGTTGTGTCGGGTGTTTCCAGGTCTGGCCGAGTGCCTTTTGTGCTGGTCGAGTGTCTGCTTCTGTCGAGTCTGCATTTGGTCGATTTCGAGCCCTTTGGTCGATTTCGACCTCGTCATTTTTCAGTGACCCCATACCGACCCCCTACAGCCTTGTTACTGTTCTTTTGTTGGTTTTCTCCGGTTGATTTCGAGCCCTCGAGGTCGATATCGAGTCGATACTTCTTCCTTTCGACTCGATACTTTTGTGCTGTGATTTGTCGGTTGCTTGTTCCTTTGTCCTTTCTCTTGATTACTCTCTTTTGATTGTTAAGTCCTTGCTTGAGTGTTGATTTGCCCAAAGCGGATTGCCCCAACAAGCTTGTCATAACCAATTAGAGAGAAGTGTGTGAGCGAAACACATTGTGAGTTTGTTTATATTTTTCTAACGTTTACATAGTTCTTTGTTTGTTGCTTTGTGATGTCTACCCAGGGTAACATGGCGATTACTTATTTTGAGATAAACAAATTCTTGAAAGCCATGAATGAGAACATAGCTAAGATAAATGCAAACATAGCTAAGATGAATAGAAGCTTGACGGCAATAGAGCTTCAGCGTTTTGGCTCTAATACGGTGTTCGGACAAGGAGTCCCACCTAGAGATGCAGTGCCACCAATTGCAAGGGAAGAAACTCATCCTATTCCTCCCAATAATGCTAATCAACATCATGTTCCTTCTAGTGTAAATAATCATTTTGTTGATAAAATTGACGAGCATGTTAATAATGATCAAGATCTTAATTTACTTGCTTGTGATGATAATGATTGCATTGAATATGAGCATGATGATTCTTTGATTGTTAATAAAGTTTTAAGTGTTCAGCCTATGCCTTGTGATGATAATCAAAGAGAAGATTTGTGTCATACTAAATGCTTGAAAAAAGGCGAAATTTCTAATATGATCATTAATAGTGAAACTTGTTCTAATATTGCTAGCTTTGAATTAATTGAAAATCCAGCCTTGACAAAGGATGAAAACTTGCTAGCTTTGGATAGAAACTTAAAAATAAATGAACCAGCTACAGTGCATATTCAATTCGAACCTTATGAAGATGAAATGAAATATGAATTGTACACTAATCACGTTTCTTTTCTTGGTTTTGTAGAAAGCTCTAATGGTCTCCAAGATGGCGACGCCAAGATCAAAACCATTTAGACGTGGTCAACCCCTACTACAATCAGTCTTGTGAGGAGTTTCCATGGACATGAGATATTTGATCCAGGAGCTCGTGTGGATGCTTTTGCGGATTCTTATGCGACCTTGGATTCGAGGTCGAATCCTTTTCAAGAAAGGGAGGATGATGCGGGACCATCACAGACACCTTCGGACTCACCTATACTTGGGGATGTACCTATGATTCGAGCTCACGAGAATGATGTCATCCTCAAGAGGAAGAAGAAGACTCCACCATGGGAGAAGGTCCAAAGGTGGAAGTTTGACGTTTTCCAGATTCGTTTAGCATCTTGACAACTTTTCGACGTCTCAGTAAAATGGGTCGTTCGGAGTCTGTATTTATCGGATTGGATCGTGTCATACTTTGTCGGAACGAGGAAGAAGAGATCTACAACTTTGCTGTTGAAGGTTTTTCCAGATTCGACCTAGAGATTGGCCGAAAATCAACATCTTTGCAAGCTGTCACTGTTTTGACGGGAATAAACTAAGTGTTGGAACTTCCTCTTGTTATTTTTAGTAACCTTCTTTACTTAATTTATTTTAGGTAATTTAGTGATTTATTTTAATTTATATTTTATTTATTATTTTCATAAAATCAGCCCTAGGTTTTCTATAAGAAGCGGCTGATCTCCATTGTAAACATTAGACCCCTCTTTTATTTAGCTGTCTCATGGAATACAAGGTTCTCTGTTATGTGGATTGTAGATTTTCTATCACAGTACAATGGTATAGGTAATGGCACAACTACCTTCAACCTTTGTAAAACATCTTCAACCAAAACCAGCTTACTAGCAGTGGTTGACATACTTCTGTACTCAACTTCTGCAGAAGACTTTGACACAACCACTTGCTTCGTAGTCTTCCATGAAACTAAAGATCCTCCAAAGAACACACAATACCGTGTAAGTGACCTTGCACTAAACTGACAAGTGCCCCAATCAGCATCACAAAAAGCATTAAGCAACATAGATGAATCCTTAAGATAATGCAATCCAGTTGATATTGTGCCCTTCAAATATCTTACAACATGGATTGTTGCATCAAGGTGAGGTTGTCTTGGCTCAACCATGAATTGACTAAGATGCTGAACAACATAGGAAATATCTGGCCTGGACAGATTCAAGAATACCATTCTTCCTATAAGTCTCCTGTTTCTATCTAGATCATCCATGACTTGCCCAGAATCAGTGGACAGTTTTAAACCTCTTGGCAAAGGGAAAACAACTGCTTTATAGTCTGTCATTTGGTAATCTTCTAGTATGTCAAGAACATACTTTCTCTGATGAAGCAAAGTACCACTCCTATCATGTAAGATCTCTAGACGTAAAAAGTATCTGGCCTTCCCAGGTCTTTGATAGTGAAGGCCTTGTGCAAAGCCTCCTTAGTTTGTCTGATCACTATCTCTTCATCTCCGGTAATTAAGAGATCATCCACATAAAGTAGTACCACATCAATTCCAGCTGGAACTGATTTAATGAATAAAGAATAATCCTCACAAGATTGATGAAAGCCCAAACTCATCAAGAATCTACATAACTCAGTGTTCCATTGCATAGAAGCTTGTTTTAATCCATAAATGGATTTCTTTAGCCTGCATACATGGCCAAGTTTATCTGTAAGATAACCCTTTAGGGGATCCACACACACGCACGCACGCACACACGCACGCACGGACACACACACACACACTTCTTCTTCTTCTAACTTTTCATGAAGGAACACATTATTCACATCAAGCTGATATATCTTCCAGTTTCTCATAGTTGCAGCAACAATAAGGATTCTCACAGTGGAGAATTTATCCACAAGAGAGAAGGTATGCTTGTAATCCTTCCCCTTGATCTGATTGTATCTTTTTGCCACCAATCTAGCTTTATATCTTTCTATGGTGCCACCAGGTCTGTACTTGATCTTATATACCTATTTACTGCCAATGGAATTGTGTCCAACAGGAATCTGTGTCAGCTCCTAAGTTCCATTTCTCTCTAAAGCTTGCAACTCAATGTTCATAGCTTCCACCCATTTAGGATGTTGTGTTGCTTACTTGTATGTAAAAGGCTCGGGCTCAGCTGTCATACAAGCAAAAGAGTTCACTAGCTCACTGTCACAATTAATGTCTTCTCCAAGACATGCAGCAAGAAAAGACTGAGATATAGAATTCATTTGCCTCTTATTTTTGCAAACATAATCTTGAAGCCTCCTAGGTGCAATGTCTTCATGAGTGGATCTTCTTAAAGGTGGAAACACATTAATATTCTGCAACATCCCAGCTATCATTTGGCTAGTATTATATTCCCATTTGAGGCTAAAGAATCTGCTACCTAAGAGGGAATAGGGGAATAATTTGAATCACCTGCTGCATGCATGGAAGGTGAAGGTGAAAATGACTCTGATATGTTTAATGGTTGCTGATATGTATGATCATGATTAGAAGCTGGATTTACTAGTGGCAACCCAAGGTTGTCTTGACATTGCTCCTTATCAACATTCTCCACTATATAATTAAAAGGAAAGACATCTTCCTTGCATACCACATCTCTGCTGACAAAAATACTTCTTGATTCCAAATCCCACAATTTATATCCTTTCTGACCAAAAGGATATCCTAGTATAACACAATTTCTAGCTCTAGGCTTCATCTTGTCTTTACTATCATGTGGCACAGGAGCATAGCACAAGCTACCAATCACTCTTAAGTCATCATAGGTTGCTGGCTTATGGAATAATTTTTCATGAGGAGTCATCCAATCCAAGACCTTTATAGGCAACTTATTTATGAGATGAGTAGTAGCCAGCAAACACTCACCCCAAAATCTCAAAGGTAACCTAGAATATATCCTCAAACACCTTGCTGTCTCTACCAAGTGCCTATGTTTTCTTTCCACTCTCCCATTTTGCTGGGGATAATAAGAAACTGATCTTTGATGAAGTATCCCTTTGGAAGCAAATAACTCAATGCATGCATTGCCTCTGCACAAGTTCAGTCCCATTATATGTTCTCACATTTTAAACTAAACATTCCAACTGATTCTCAACCTATATCAAGAAATTACTTACTGCTTTGAACGCCTGCATTTTGTTCTTGGGCAAAAATGTCCATGTGACTCTAGTACAATTATCAAGAATTGTAAGGAAACAAGAATATCCATTGTAAGTAACACATTTATATGGACCCTATAAATCTATGTGTATTAACTCAAAAGGCTTACTGGCAATATTCAGGCTTCTTTGAAAGGGAAGCCTATGATGCTTTGATAAAGAACATGATTCACAATGGAAATCATTCAAAACTGAAAAAAAAAACCTAAATATTTTCAAATGTTTTAACTTGGAAATGGAACTTTGACCAAGTCTGGCATGAGCTATCTCTAAGCTTATACTAGCTTTATTACAACTTCTCCTCATGTTGTTATCATCTCCACTGGTACTTGGCAACTCTTAGTAAACTTTGTAAAGACCATGCTTCCTGACTCCTGATAGTAGCATCTTTCTAGATCCAAGGTCTTGGAAATAGCGATGAGATCTAGTGAATATAGCAATTAGATCAGTTTCATCAAGAATCCTTCCAATAGACAACAATCTGTGTTTGAAATCAGGAACAAGCAACACATCACTTAAGATCATAGATTCTGTCAACTGCATATTTCCCATTTCAGAGACCGTTTTAATAGAACCATCAGGTAGCCTTATATGAATAGGCCTATCAAGATTTTCTTTATTAAACAACCATGAGAATCATTTATCATGTGATCAAGCCCTAGTATCTATTATCCAATCAACAGAAGTGTTTTCTTTCAAAACACTATTAACATTGGTTAGAGGAATCATACCTGCTAAGTTGGCAAAAGAACCACTGCTGCTGTTATTCTGATTCTTTCCTCTCATCTTCCTCAGCACTTCTTGGTATACTGCATTCACCATGGCTGCATCCAGAGTTCCCTTTGCATTATCATCATCTAATGGACTGCTTTGCATCTGAGATCCCACTAATCTTGCCATATTTGCAGAACCTCTATTAACAGACCCATTTCTTTCCTTTTCTTTCAGCTCTTTAAACCAATCAGGTATGTCATGAAGCTTGAAACACCGCTCAGTTAAGTGTTCCTTCATCTGGCAGTAAGAACACTTTGAATTTTGTTTGATCCTCTTAAATTCTCTCCAACCCTTCACTTCCTTCTTAAAGCTTGGATTGCTATTGCCAGCAACTCTGTACTAAAAGTTATTTCCACCTCTATTGGCAGCTAAAGCACTAGATTCAGCATTGATTCTTTGAGATCCAAAATTACCATTTGAGGCCTCATTTCCTCTCTCCACCTGCTGCGAGATGTAATATGCCTTATTGATGCTAGGCAAAGGATTTGTAGCCAGAATAAAGTTTCTTGTAGCATCATAGTTTTCATTTAAGTCCACTAAGAACTACATAAGCCTATTACGAGATTCAATCTCAGCAAATCTCTTCTTCAAGTCACATGTACAGTTAGCCAAAGCTCCATACAAGCATTTAGGAATTTCCAAGACTTGCAACTCATCCCAATATCTCTTAAAAACATTATATAAGTCAACTACAATCATGTTTCCCTGCACCACATTACCCAGCTTCTTCTTTATCTGAAAGATAAATGGTGCATTAGACTGCCCAAACCTCTCAACAATTTCATCCCACAAGTGCTTAGATTAGTCCACAAACATGAACCCTTTAGCCACACTCTTAGTCATGGAATTTAGAAGCCAACATCTCACCATATTATTTGCCCTGATCCATCTTTCCAGATCAACATTCCCAACAGCAGGCTTATCACATAAGCCATTTATGAAGCTAAGCTTACATTTGGCACCAAGTGCCATCATGACACCTTGGCTCCATGTCATATAGTTAGTACTATCAAAGGGTATTGCAACAAGCTGAGCACCCGGATGATCCGAGTTTGATAAGAATAAAGAATCACTAAGATTACCTTGTGCAACCATGTCCTCAAGGTTTCTATCTACAGGGTTTGAGCCTCCACTTACAGTAAACATAAGCAACTAAAAGCTTGAAGAAAACAAGCTCAATATCCCAGATTCGAGCTGAAGCTCTGATACCATATGAAGATACCTCTATTCAAAACTAAACAAGATCAATTTATCTGGATAAAGCTGAAAATTATCAAGAACAATCAATGTTCTAGCACAAAATATGAAGAAGTTGTAAATGCCATTGATGACTTCATGATAGGCGACTCTAATCCCCAAAACCCTACATTTGGGGGAGCAAAACATTGTTTTATATAGTGTGCATTGTAGGGAATATGTACCGAGCACATGAGACAGTTGTCCCTTATTACAGAATAGGACAAAAGGGTGAGCAAATGACATAAAAGCCATTTCTTAACCATCCAAGAACAAGCATTAACATTAATGAAAGGCATAATGTGAGCTAAGTTATGATATCTTCATATAAACACTATATAAGGCCCCGTTTGGTATGAGTGTGGTAATCGGAATGGGAATGGGAATCGGAATGGGAATCAAAATTGGGAATGAGTCATTTCTCAAGCATGTTGTTTGGTATAATGTCGGAATCAAAAATTCCCAAATTCAACCTAAAAATATACAAAATCAATCTACCTCTAATTCATCAAATCTGCTCTCAATTTCTCAAAATTAACATCAAATTACACAAATTCAACATTTCCATTACACAAATTCAACATTTCCATTCCAAAAATTCATCAAAACTTCCCCCAATTTGGGGATTTCGAACCAGCTTCCAGATTTGGGGATTTGGAACCCTAACGTGGTCGGGGAAGGTCGAGGTGGGGATGGGGGTGGGACGACGGCAGCAGGGTGTTCTGGAGAGGGCGGCGGTGGCGAGAGGAGGGCGGCGATGGTGAGAGGAGGGCGGCGATGGTGAGAGGAGGGCGATGACGGGGAGAGGACGATGTTGGGAGGAGGGTGACGACGAGGAGGAGGAGAAGCAGCAGCCATGGCAGTGGTGGAGGAGGGCGAAGACGACGAAGAGCAGCAACCATGGCAGTGGTGGAGGAGGGCGACGACGAGGAGCAGCAGCAGCCATGGGAGTGGTGGAGGAGGGCAACGACGAGGAGGAGCAGCAGCCATGGCAGTGGTGGAGGAGCAGCCATGGCAGTGGTGGAGGAGGGCGACGACGAGGAGGACGATGTTGGGAGGAGAGGACAGCAGCCATGGCAGCGGTGGCCAGTCGAAGGTGGAGGAGCAGTGGTGGAGGAGCAGCCCGATGCGGGAACATGAGTGTTGAGTTTGGGAGGGTGGAAAGTGGGAATGGAGGGATCCTCCTCCTTTGGCTGGGGGATGAAAAGGGGTAGAAATTAGGGATGATTTGATTACCGGTAATCAATTTAATTCCGGGTTTCGTCTTATCAAACACTAAATCGGTAATCATTCATTCCGATTACTGATTTTTCATTCCCGGTAATCGATACCAAACAGGCCCTAAAATATTAATTTTATTATTAATATTTTTTAATATAATTTTACACTTATTGTTAATAAGTATTAAACAATACGGAGTATTTGTTTCTTATGTCTTTGAAAGATTTTAAAGCTAAGGTTTTTGTAGTTGAAAAAATCAAATTCATCGTCTATTCCCCTATTTCTTTTTGTTTTACTATTTATGGTCTTTTCATCTTTTTTTTTTAATCATGACAGTGTTCTATTTTTCGATACAAAATTTTTATCTTATTCATTGGATTATTATTATTATTGTTGTTGTTATTATTATTGTCCATTGTCAAGTTTTTATTTTGTCCAACTAGTTGGCCAATATGCAGGATTATAGTACCCCACTAGCCCCACCTTCCACAAATAGGAGAGTTCCATAAGATTTCCTTTATCTATTCTCTCTTCCCCCCCCCCCCCCCCCCCCTATATTTTCACTAAATTCCTACAGTTTAAGCCACTAAGTTAAGAGGAATTCAAATTTAACGTCTCTGTAAAGCCTATCTTAATCTGAGTATAATCCCACATAAGATATAGTCGGCAGGCAGATACTATACAATTATATATTTGATATTTAGGAAACACTTTTGGTAATATTTATATTAAAGTATTCGAAGTATTAATCCGGAAACATAGGGTTCCGGGTCATATACTCATACTATATAAATATATGCTAAGTGTTACACTAGATATCCCAACTATACTATAGACCTTATATTATATGTATATGTTATATTGTCTGTTAGTATTGTTATTTGTTGGCCCACTTACCGAAAGGCCCAAAGCCCAGCTTTCCGAAGTCCAGTGACGCCAAAGCTGAAGCCCACTTGCTTCTAAGGTTTCCAGCTTGTTCGCTCTATATAAGGAGCTCACCTCTCTAGGGTTCCTCGAATTCGGCCTGTTCAACTGGTAAGCCGCTCCAAGAGAAAGAAAGAGAGAGAAGAGAGCGAGAGCTAGGGTTTCCCCTCAGGCGCCCTTTCCGACTCCGATCGACGACGAAGAACATAGATCTAAGGCGTATCCACTAGCTGGACCCTAGATCTGTGTATTGTGAAGAAGAAGATGTGTATTGTGAAGAAGAAGAAGCACAACAGCTTCCTTGGCGGCGAGCTCCTGGCTCGTACAAGCTTCTCCGGCGACGATCTGCGCTTCCGAGGCCAGATCTGAGGGAGTTCTTCTTTCCTACTTCTAGTCTTCTCTTGTACTTGATATCTTGACTATTTTCTGGTTGGATCTGTATATGCTTGTGTAGAAACTGCAACCCTATATCTTGTAATCGATAAAACGAACATAGTGAACTTGGGCCTAAGTCTCCCCGAACCTGAGACTCCGCGGATGTAGGATTTGATCCGAACCGCGTAAACACGCCTTGTTGTTCTTTGTCTCGTTTAAGTTTCTGTACTTCTCGCCGTTTTTAAGATCTTGGATCCTATTCTAAGGGTCCTAGATTTACAGTCTCTTATATGTTAACAGATCATAATAATTTGTTAATTTTTTTTTAATGTGAACGGATTATAAATTCGTTAAGTAAATTGAACAAATTTATGATTTTTAGTTTTTTTTTTATATAAAAAAATTATAATAATTATGAAACAATTGTTAATCTAAAATCAGTTAGATCATACATATATCCACACATTCGAGTGTATATAACACAATTTGCTTGCCCTTGTTAGGGTGATTCAATAAAGGTGGGTTTGGATTCCAATTATATTATGCTATAATACAAATAGATAAGGTGATGTTTGTTAAAATTTTAAGGTATTTAAATTAACGGTGTGTTTGGATATCATGATGTATTAATTATAATACAATTATTTTATCTCAATTTATGTGATTATTTGGTTAAATTACTGTTTTACCTCTGTTTTTATGAAATTTTTATTTGTACAACCAAACGCTCGCATAAAACGAAGTAAAATAATTGCATTATAATTAAAATGTAATGGAATCCAAATACATCATAATAAATGGTGAGAGGGTTAATGAAGAATTTCGAGTTAGATTTTTGCCTCCGTTTTTTCAATTATATGAAAAAATTAAAGCTCCCATTTTTTCTTACCATTAGATAAAGTTGATCAGTACAAACCAATTTAAGTGTGCGACTCGGGTAGATTGAGTCACATACCGAGAGTTTACCATCAAGGGATATTATAAAAGAAACACAAATCGCTATCTTATTCCTATAGCACTGATCCAAACCTCCGTAACTCAAACCTTAAATAGGTAAATAAAAAACGACCATTCCAAGTTTTGAATCGAAAACCTATGGGTAATACCCACAAATCCTTACTTCACCGAAATAGTTTCTGTAACTCAAACCGATTGACGGCTGAAGGGCGACGGCTTATCCGAATTAAAAAAAATTCATTGAACGTGGCCTTGAAGGTTTTGTCGTATGCGGCGGGTATGTGGCCCACCACCATCATGAAAATTACCGCATTACCGCTTTTTCAAGTCGACCTCTGACTGAAGAGCCGTACACGTGGTCAACTTTCCTTCAGCGCGTGCCATCACTCTCCTTTGTAGCTACTCCCCCGCCACTATTTTTATTCCACGCGCGTTTTCCTTTTTATTTAAAAAAAAAAAAGTTTTACTCTTTACTTATTTGTATGTTTACGCTGTCTCTCTCGCCCGCCCCAAATTCGGTCGAGTGTCATTTCCTACTTCCCTTCCCCTTCCTCCTTCCTACCTTCCCCCAAATTCCCCAACCAGCGATCTCCCGATTCGACTCAGCTACTCGCCCCCGAGTTCCGATCCGAATCATGGTTCATATGATGGATGCCGCCGACTTCTCCTTCCACTCCCAAAAGCCTCGCCGGAAAGAGGTCCGTGTCAAGCCGGAGCTCGTCGACCTCGCCGGCCATGGCGACGCTCTCGATTACATGGAGGAACCGCAATTCCGGGGATTTTCTATCTCTAAACGCCCCAAGCTCGACCTCTCACAGCATGTATGTACTGTTTCTTTCTCTCGTTTTTACTCGATTTTTGTTTCGATCGAGGTTTCGGAAGTGATTTTTTCTTCGGTTTTGGTAGGATTATAACCCGGGAGGGAGTTTGACGGTGGATTACAATCCGTTGGAGGAGCCGAGTCCGTTAGGGTTGAAGCTGAAGAAGACGCCTTCGTTCTTGGATTTGATCCAGATGAAACTTTGCCAGGAGAGAAGCGCTTCTTTGGCGAAGACGCTGCCTAAGAGAGAGAAGGAGAATCAGAAGGGCGCAGCGCCGATTGATAAGCTCAAAGCTTCTAATTTCCCCGCCACACTCTTGAAAATCGGCACCTGGGAGGTAGTGACTCTGATCCAATTCGGAAATTTGGGGCTTTTGCCTATTTTTGTCATTGCTTTGTTCATTCTGTTTTACTTGATTGTTTCTGAATTTTTCTATCTTAATGACTAAATAAGCTAATCCATAGGAAGAGTCTAGGAGATGAGCTTTATTATGCTTACTGTAGTAGTTCAAAGGCTACACAGGAGGCATTACTCTTTAGGATTTGGAAAGCTTAGTTGTTATCTGTCTTGCTGCTGCAGATTTGATGAAATCCAATTCATTTGCAGTCCCTGAGTCCCATCACCACCATAATAACCCTGATGGCCACTTTAACATCTTGTTGTGTTCTTAGCTGGATGACCCCATCTTGGTTCCAATAAATTATTTTCCAGGACCCAGCTCAATTATATTCCAATTCCTGCTGTTTAGGCCATACATATATTCTCTGACATCTTCAAAGCTTTGATATTTTTTTTATTAAAAAATATGGTTTATAGCTGGAATTCTGATTGAGGTTGCTCGTAGGTCAATTCCTTTGGGTTTGCATTTTTTAATGTCATTTATTTCTAAATGCTTTCAGTAAGTTTTTGGAGCCACTACTTGAAAAAGTTACATATACGATCATTCTTACATAATACTGATGTGTCAGTGATGCCAAGCTCAGGTTTATGCATAAACTATCCCAAGTATGGGGCATCCTCAGTTATCAGTTTTTTTATGGTAGTCAATATCATAGGTTTGCATTTGAAGAAAATCATCACTTCACTATGTGGTTTGGCACTTGGCAGTGTGGTTTAATATGCCCGAGGGCCATTTTTTGTCCACTGCTTACCTTTGTCATCACCTTGATCGGTTTTTTCTTGCTATTTGAGTGCATTTGTATTGATGGGGAACTTTTTTTTTTTTTTTTTATAACTTTTGCAGTACAAGTCCAGATACGAAGGTGATTTGGTGGCCAAGTGTTATTTTGCAAAACACAAGCTTGTTTGGGAAGTTCTTGATGGTGGTTTGAAGAATAAGATTGAAGTTCAGTGGTCTGATGTCATGGCTATCAAAGCAAGTTATTCTGATGATGGACCAGAAACACTTGATGTTGTAGTAATTGGACTTCTTACTAGATCATCTTCCGCCTGCCAGTTATTCTTGATTTACTCCATTTTGTGACTTTTTATACATCTAACATTGAAGGATTTGATATTGTTGTGCAGCTTGCTCGACAGCCCCTTTTTTTCAGGGAGATTAATCCCCAGCCAAGGAAGCACACACTATGGCAAGCAACATCAGATTTTACCGGCGGACAGGCAACTATTTACAGGTATCACGTTACATCTTCTTACATCTAGTGTAAGACAAAATTCAACTGCATTTTTTTTTTCCAATGCTCTTTTTAAGAGTATATTTTCCGTTCTCATAATGCTTTATCCTCTAAATATGGTCTTCCTTATTTTTAATATGTTCTTTTTCTGATTTGGTATTGCAGACGACACTTTCTGCAGTGTTCACAAGGGCTGTTAGGAAGACATTTTGAAAAGCTCATTCAGTGTGACCCCCGCCTGAACTTTTTGAGCCAACAACCAGAAATAGTGTTGGATAATCCATACTTTGAGCCAAAGAGTTCTTTGTTTGGTGGAACAGATGAATCTGAGAATTCATATGATTTAAAGACGGAAAGCAGATCCAATTTGTTTGATCTTCATGGGGAAGGATCAACTTCTGCAGCTTTTGCTTCACATATTGGGAGGGAAGACTCTGTAGCTACTCCTTCCGAGCTGGACTCTCAAGGAACTCCTCCACCTGCCTCAGGTAAATTCCTTGATTCACCTAGACGTTTCAATCACTGATTATTTTGTGAAGCGAAGCACTCTTCTGTCTATACATTGTTCCGTCTGAAGTCATCTCTGACTTTTGCTGTTATAGAATATGAATATATTCAAGCTGTGAAATACTCATAATGCAATCTGATGGTGAGTTTGGATCAAGTAGACAGTGTGAGTGCAGTGATTTTACTACTCACTACCAATGCATTTCCTTTGGAAAAGCCATATGTATTATTTAAGCACTTTATGTTGCAGGTTTCTGGAAACTGATCATCAGTTGCTTGATTAATTGTATAATCTTGATCTATATATCACAAATCACAGTCATGGTACCTTGCAACTTTGTCTAGGAAAAGAATGACTTATATCTTCCTGGTTGCAGATCATTGTATAGTGGGAGGATTGACTGGAAACAGAATGAAGGAGATTGAAAAGATGAAGATTTTGGACCAGATCAAGGTTCCCGGAATTCACCCTTCAATGTCAATGAGTGATCTAGTAAGCCACATTGGCCAATGTATTTCAGAGCAGATGACGACTGTTAATCCCGGTGTATCTATCAATGAAGAAGAGAAGAACAATATTCTGGAGGACATTGCCCAATACTTACTGAGTGACTCTCAAGTCTCTCCCGCTTTGGATGAGAAAAAACTCATGACGAGAGTCAACTCCTTATGCTGTCTTCTGCACAAGGACCCGTCGTCCACAAACTTGCAGGTCAAATCTGCTGATGCTCTCAATCTCCCAGGTAGCAGGATGGATGGTCCAAAGTTTGGTTCTGCATCTCGTGGAGACAACATTCTCAAGGATATTCCAGAATCTCATTGCGAGTCCAATGTTAGAAACGACTGGAAAGAGCCTTTGGCCATGTCAAGGAAGGACTCCGTAGGAGACTTGCTTATGAACCTTCCAAGGATAGCTTCCCTGCCTCAGTTTTTGTTCAATATCTGGGAAGATCACGGCGCACAGTCTTGATGGACATGGTTAGTCTTTTAAACTCTCTCAAGTGTAAAATACACAGCCGGACGGCTTTCCTTTGTGTGGATAATGTTAATTGCAGGTGGTTGTATGCTTTTGTAATGTTAAGCTTTGTGGTAAGGTACTTCCCACAATAATCTGTGTAGTTCATCTCTTAGTTTTGGAACCTCTTTGTACTAGTTTTGGCTTTAATCTGGTGGAATTTTGATTTCTATGTTGCAATAAAATATGAGTGTATTTGCAAGCTGCAAGAAAAATACATCACAGACTGAAGTACATTAGTCTTTATTTTGACAAATACACACCAATAATGAAAACATTGAAGTTGTACAGTAGCAACTACTTGGCCAGTTTGTGTTTGATACCCTATTCTATGTATGATGTGGCATGACTTCTTTCTCCAACTTTCATGGATAGCTAGCTATACAGAATAAATCAGGAAAGAGTCCAACAAAAGAAAAGGGGAAAAAAGCTTCTCTTTTTCTTTACTTTGATGAAAGCATAAACATAAAGGGGCAACTATGGTTAGGGCTCTTGCTCTTGTGTGGCATCTCCTTCTTCTTCCATGGCTTCATTCTCCTGCAACATGTTCAGCAACATGTTAACCTGATCTTGCAGCATTGTGTTCTCTCTCTCAACCTCACTTCGCTTCCTCTTCTCTTCAAGCAGTTGAATTTGCAGGTGTTCTAGGCACCGGGAGTCCTCTTCCAACTGCTCGTTTAATCCGTCAATTTCTCGATCCTGCAAACCCAAGTGATTAATTGTCAGTACTTCTCGGTTAACCAGGCTTGTCGAAAACCCATAGCTTGTAAGACCAAGGTTACCTTTCTGTTCATTTCCTGCACAGCAATCCGCCGCATACTCTCAACAACATCCACATTCACCAGCTTCCTCCTTTTCCCTATCAGCCAGCCTTTTGGGTAGATTGCAGAGTCGAAGTCAGGGGGAGGAAGCAACATTTCTGCAGTCGGTCGTTTTCTGTTTGCAGGTTCCAATGGCTCAAACAGCGCCTTCCTTTTCTCGGATAGCACATCAGTAACTGGGGTTGAGTCCATATGCTCCTGCTCCTCCATCGGGGGTTTCTCCGGTTTTACTGGAGTTTCCAAGGTTGCATCTTCTGTCACCTTGGCTACATTTTTTTCACACTTGCATTAAAGGGAACGTCCAAGTCTCAATCGAAAAGGTTATAACACACTGACGACGACATCAATATTAGGGAATTACATTGGCGGATCTCCTACCCGAAACCATAAATTGACTCAAAAAGGATGCTTATATTTTTTGCATAGGGATTCATCATACATCATCTTCATCATGTTGCTTCGATTTTAAAGTGTCTTACACCCTAATACAAACAAACATGTAAAGACAAGTGTATCCCATCATTATCATCAAGAAGTAAGCAACAGTTGAGATTTACAGCAGGAAGCTTCTAAGCTTGTTTTTTGGCATTCCTTCTAGGAAGATTAAAGGGGAAGTTTCATTTTTTTAAGACCCTTATCATAGGATAGGATAGTCCAAGACCAAGAATAGTAAATTTTAAAGTTTAGAATTAGGGATGTCATTGTCCTCTCTTGGTGAAACTATTTCAAAAATAAAAATAAAAATAATAGTTATCCAATAATTAAAGATGGATAATGACACAAGCAAGAAACAGGTAGCAGAGGAGACCAACCAATCTAAGCAACAATGAAAACCAATCACCAAATGTATGATATAGCTTCAACAACAAGAAGCTTAAAAAAATGGAGTAAATAACACACAATAGTACAAATTGGGAGTAATGAATAATAATAATACTACTAGTGAAATCAATAGTCAATCTTCAACGAAAGGGGGGGGTCTTTTTAATTGACAAGCTGTGAAGAAATGGATATCCAAGGATGGAGTTGAAAGAACCAAAACAGAGGCGCCCAAAATGAGATCTAAAGAAGTGAAGATGAAATTCAACAAATCAATTTTTGTGATGAGCAAGAGATGGAATTGGACAGAACCCCTAAAAGTGAAACAACAAGGGGTTTAAGGAGGAGGGGGAGTGATCTCACCTCGCCTTCTGCGAGATTGCCAGAGAACCCTAGGGGAGGAAGAGATGGAGAAGAGGCCTTCAAGAGATCTCTCCATCTGCTCCCAAACAGATGGAGTATATAATTGAGAGCTGAAACCACACAAATTCCTTTTCTTTCTTCTTCTTCTTCGTCCTTTGCTGATCTCTTTCACTATCTGGGTTTGCCAGAGAGAGAGAGAGAGAGAGAGAGAAAGGGGGAGGTGGGTAGCTGAGGAGGGTAATGAGAAGAAGTTAAGCAAAGGGGTGTTGTGTAAGTTGGGGGGTTTGATTTTGTTACAACCAAATTTGGACCGTTTGTCTTTGTTTTTGTGCAGGCCTTGGGGCGTGTGGGCAGGATCGCATGATTCGCTTTTTCTTTTTTCCTTTTTCTTTTTTCTTTTTTCTTTAATAAAGGAAATTGGAGTAGAAATCCTCTACAACGCTTTGTAATCTTGTGTGCGTATTGGTTCTCCATCACTTCTCTGCCGTTTGATGTTTTGTATGGGTTGATTATGTGTTTCTTTCTTCTATGTTGTTTTGTGATGATTGTATATTGGTTGTATTGACGGTTTTCCGTCTGCCGACTTAAAGCATGAGCAACCATGAGTTTTATTTACCTTAAGATTGTTAAAAGGTAAGCCCATGGTTGTGGGGTTTACTTAAGGTAAGGGATGAGAAGAGGTTACCTTGATAGAGAGAGGTAATCTCTTCCCTTTTCTATTTTTTTTAATGATAAAGTAGGATCTTCTCTTTTCCATTTAGATTTATTAATTGTAATAATGTTTAAAATGAAATAAAAATATATTTATATTTCATTAGTTTTAAAAATAAAATATCCCATTGGTTTAATTTTATTTTTTTTTCTATAATTTGAGCCTAATTTTACCCTATATATACCCCATCTTGATCTATTGTAGTTGCACCTATTTTCTTAACTATGAATCACAATAATCCAAATACTCCACCCATTCCAAATATACCTTTTGATCCAAATCTTCTCAAAAATCCTCAATTTCAAGTGATGTTACAAATCCTCTAATATTGAGCCATTCAACGTTACCACCGGGCGATATGAAGATCGAAATATGGGCAACTATACGGCTATGAGAGATGAGATTCGGGATAGACAAACTCATATGAATTTGAAGAATGATTTGGTTGAGCACTTGTAGAACCAATTCTAAGGCTATGTTCCGAATTTGCGCCAAAGGCGCAAATTTTCTGGCATTCCATTGCATTAGTCACTTAATTCGTATGTATTTGATACAGATATAGCAGAAACAAGGATAAACAGGCACAAATTCGACTCTATTCAAAATCGTCTTCATTAAGTGAAAAATTGAAGGCGCAAATTCTCTGGGATTGCAATCTTTTGATTACTAAATTCGTTTGTATCTTTTAGAATTTTCTCAGAAACGTCAATGATTAATGGAATTCGAAGAAAATAATTTGCGCCTTCCGCGCAAATTTTCCTTGATTTCTAGACAGTTTCGAATTCAATGATTAATGCAATGCTGTACATACTTGATTCGATTGAAGAAACGTTGAAATCGGCGTTTTTAATGTGATCGGAGAGATGATCGGGACTGAATCACTATGATCGGCGACGACGAGTTGAACAGGAGAGAGAGATCACGCGTTGGAGGGGAGAGCGCGTAGGAGGTGCGTTCATTGTGGACATTTCACCAAATTGTCCCAAAGTGTGGACAAATCCCCAATTAGTACAACTTTTTTGGACATTTTGCAAACTCTCCCTTTTTTTTCTGAAAAAACTATTCGACTCTTGTATATTTTTTTAAAAAAAATTTAAGACTTTTTAAATGCATAAAATAGCCATAATTTTTTTTAAAAAAAATAAACTATCCCAAGTATATTTTATTTAGATTCTCTAAAATATAAACAAAATTCACTTTTATAAGATAAAATATTTTTTAAATATATCATTAATTAAATCTTATGTAATTTAACAGATAGATGATTTCTAAAAATATTTTGATTTTTTTTATTAAATATGTAGTATATATTTATTACGTTAGTTTACTAAAATATCTATCCATATATGGATTGTGGCTACGTAATATTTTAATAATTTATTCTGACCTACAAAAATAATATAGATATAAATAAGATTGTTGTAACGATTATGAATTGAATGCCGGATCATCTTCACTTGAAAACGGAATAGGGAGAACCGGAAAGGACTTGCGGGTAGTACTCAAAGGTCTCCGGTTCGAACCCCAGGTGGCCGCTCTTTATTTACCAAATTCAAATCTCCGTTTTTAACCATTCTGGAATGGCTCACCGGAAAGGACTAGTGGGTAGTACCCATAGGTTCCCGGTTCGAACCCCGGAATGGCCGCTCTTTATTTACCAATTCAAGGAATAGGGAGAACCTTTGATATTTGTGATAACGCAAAAGGCCAACAATACTTCGATATTCATGTGTACAACCACTTGGTATATAAAGAGATCGACATTGCATAATATTAGTTAGAGAAAATTTGCGCCGAAGGCACAAATTTTCGGCCAAATTAACGGAGTGTCCCCCAAGTCCGGAAAATTGAGGTTTTGTCCACGTAAAATTTTCTGGACAAAATTGCCCCCTAAACCTAAATCAGAGATCCCTTATCCCTCGACAAAATTCCTCGCTATTTCAGATCTTTCCCTCTACCGCTCCCTCGCTCTCTTCTTTGAGCGTCCAATGCCGTCGCTTCCCTCCGATCTCTCCCATCGGTGCACGGCGGTGCCGTTCCCGGCGGTGGACCTGACGGCGTCGTACACGGCCATGGCGCCTCGGTGCACGGCGACGACAGTAGCTGATTCGCTGGTGTTGAATTGGACAAGCTTAGATCGGCTCTCACCTCCATCCACCATATCTACTCCATCCAGCGGTTTGAGAGAACGGTGCGGACACCAGATCTGAAGGCCGGCGATGCGAGGATTGTGGGTTGTCGACAGAACGATGCGGAGACCAAGGCGATAGCGGAGCTCAGATCCAGTGGTCTGCCTCAGAGGAGGACGACGACGGGGACGGATCAAAACCGACGGATGGAGGAGGATTCTGGCAGCGATTGAGCAGGAGGTTTAGCAGGCAGATCTGATTTGGTTTCAAATCTGTATTGGATTCAATCTTCCATCAATCGAAGCTTTGAAATCGGGACGGTTTTTGCTTCGCAGCTCTGAAGGATTTGATGGATGCGCTGAACAAGGAAGTGAAATCGGATTTCAGCACCTTGCTCCTCTCCATGGTAAGCAATTTCAGCACCTTGCTCCTCTTTAAGCAATTTCAGCACCATGGAGTTTTCTGGCTGCATTGGAGGATTCTCTATTGGATTTCAGGACCTTGTTCTTCTTTTTTGATGTAATTAAGCATCTTTGAATGCTGAACTGTGATCGAGGGAGGTGCTAATTGCTTGCTACAACTTGCAAATTTCTCCCTGTTTCTCCTCAAATTGTGCAGTTTTGGTAAGGATGGAAGAAGTCAACGAAAACCTCCTTTCATTGAAATTGGTGTGTGATAGGAAATTTTATGTGAAATTTTACTGATCTAATGATGTGTGTGTGTAGGCATCGATTATTTTGCTGAAATGCGTGCTTTATTTTGCTGAAATATGAATGCGTGCTTTATTTTGCTGAATTCCGGTGGAAAATCGGAATCAAGGACCCAAATATGAATGTGTGCTTTATTTTTCTGAAAAGAATTGCAAATTTGTGCTAATTAATTCATAATTGTTTATTTACTCCATGCTAATTGCTTATTTCAGGATCTTATAATTTCAGCATCTTATAATTTCAGCATCTTATAACATTTTATTTTTGAATTGTTCTCAAATTGCACAAAAATAATGGATTATCTTGATTTTTACATGGTTTGGGTTTGGATATTGACAATTTCTGCAATTGCTGAAATGCGGATTGTAGTTCTAGCAATTGATGAAATGCGGACTGCAATGAATTTTGATGTTTCTTGCTTTAAATCTCCTTTAAAAGCCTCTTAGCTCAATGGTAGAGCGATGTGCTATGCGCAAATACGTGGGTTCGAATCCCGCATAGGCTAAATTTTATATCCCGTAACATGGTTTCAGCAACAATTTCAGCATCAACAACGTTGCTGAAATCGGGGTTTCAGCATCAACAACGTTGCTGAAATCGGGGTTTTAGCAACGTGGAAAAAAAACAGTTTCAACAACCCAAAAAAAAAACTGTTGAAACATGAAGGGGGTTTCGGCATCAACAACAGTGCTGAAATCGTCGGGGTTTCAGCAACTTCGGTTTCGGCAACGTGAAAAAAAAAACAGTAACGTCAAAAAAAAACTGCTGAAACAGAGGGTGGCACCGGGGTTTCAGCAACGCGGAAAAAAAAACTCAATTTCGCGGAAAAAAAAAACTCAATTTCAGCAACTTTATTTTAGGGGTGGACATTTTGCTAATATGGAGAGGGTGGTGGACATTTCCCTATTAAAGCCCAAAATTTTGGACATCGAGGTAATCACCCCTATTAGTTATCAACTAACTAAAAACTTATCTAAAAAAACAAAACTTATCAACAAACTAAAAAATTATCTAAAATAAAATGGGAGTTAGAAAAGAGAAGTCATTTTTTAGAAACATTGTTAGGAAGGATGGTTGGCTTGATATAGATGTAAGTATGCTGAAATTGTTTTTCTTTTCAGCATCTTTTCGAGTAATGTAACTATGTATGTATTTCTGTTATTATGATCTGCTTTAAAAAATACCTTACACTGTTTACTGTTTCAGCACCTTGAAGCTGGATTGGTTCACATGAGGAAGAGAGTCAGTGAGGATCCTAGCAGCTTTGAAGGCATTATCATGATGGATCCTATTTTTCATCAGAAGTATCTCCCAGAATGCTCGTCATCATATGAAGAAACAAGCCATGTTGAACAATTAACTGCTAGCTACTTCCTGGGCTTATATCCTAGCGATTATCCCAAGAGTTGGGAGTCTACAAAAAAGGTTTACACCCGATTTGACATAAACAATGAGCACTGGGTTGCCTTGGAGATAGATCTTGTTGAAATGGTTATAAATGCCTATGATTTCAACCACTACATTGTGTATGCTGAAAAGCTTGTTGAACATATGCGCCCGATGGCTGAGTGGTTGCCAATTCATTTGGATAAGTCTGGTGTGATCCCAAATTTTCAACCGTCTACATTCCACATTAACAAGCTCCCTAATCTAGTGCATGATACAACTGGGTATGGAAACCTACTTTTATAATGTTTTCAAAGTCATTTAGAAGCATTTTGTTGTTGTGCTTGATATTACTATGTTTTGTTTCATTTTTTGCAGTGCATCTTGTGGGGTCTTTGTACTCAAAGCAATTGAAGCACAGGTGTTTGGGGGAGATGTCAAGAAGTTTACCAATGAAAGAATCTTTCGATACCGAGAACTTATGGTCTCAGACTTGATTCAAGAGAGATGGAGCTTTAAATTCTAGATAATAGCATCTTGTGTTGTAACACCATCTATCAGATTTAGGGAATTCAAGACATTCTAATGTATTTGTAGTGTAGATGTGTTTCCGGGGAATATTATGGACAACTGATGTTTTTGTAGCATTTTGAATGCATTTCAACGGCACTCTTTGAAGCCAGTGAAATTGACATTTATCTAATGGTTTAATGTAAATTGTGTCAGTATTCCTGTTTCAACATTGTTTTCAGCAAGTTTGTTTCAACAAATATTTCATGCGGAAACAAATAGGATTGTATAGATTAAAGTTTCAGAATAGCAATAAAAAGAAATGTTAACTGGTAACCATAAAGTATAACTTGTTAAAAAAAATACAATGCATCACATTAAAACCATATCTATTTGCTGAAACAGTTTATAAGTGAACTAAAAATCAAAATCATCATTATTTGTCTGTATCTATCTGGTGTTGAGCTTTTAAAATTGACATTTAGTTAATGGTATAATGTAAGTTGTTCAGTTTTTCTGTTTCAGCATTTTGTTTCAGCAAGTTATGTTTTTAGCATTTTGATCAAGTTGACACTAATATACAATGTTAAGGTGGCATATTTTAGAGAAACACAGAAATATAATCTATAAATAGGGGGACTTATTGTGTTTCTTAGCATTTTGTAGGGGTGGGCACAAATCCCGCAAATCCCGATCCTGTCCCGGTCCCGTCCCGATCCCGGTGGGATTTAGGACAAAATAGCGAATCCCGTCCCGATCCCGTCCCGCAAAAATTATGCGGGACGAAACGCGGGACGATCCCGGTGGGATCCCGCAAATCCCGTCCCGTCCCGCATATTATAATAATAATAATAATAATAATAATAATAATAATAATAATAATAATAATAATAATAATAATAATAATAATAATAATAATAATATTATTATTATTATTATTATTATTATTATTATTATAATATTATAGAATAATAATAATAATATATTATTAGTATTATTATTTTGAGCAAATATTATAATTATAATTATAATCATAATCTTCCATTTATAATAATAATAATATTTGTTTATAATAATAATATTATTATTATTTGCGCAAATATTTTTTATAATTATAATAATAATTTTCAATTTATAATAATTGATTATAATAATAATATTATTATTATATAATATTTTAATTTAATTTAATAATAACATTACTTTATAATAAAATTATTATTATTATTATTATTATTATTATATCATATTATATTTTTTTCTTGTAAAGTATAATTATTTTATAAATAATAACAATAAAAATAAGTAATAATAATATTATTATTTTTTAATTATAACGTGGCATTATTATTATTATTATTATTATTATTATTATAATATTATTTACAAGAAATTAGTGGGTAACCGAGATACTATCTGGGCACCCACTCCCTTAGCGATAATAAAACTGAGTCTAGTGAAAATATAAGTGGCAACACGAGCCCCAGCATCATGAGATACAGAGAATTTCTGAATCCGCTTCAGCAAAGCAACCGCATCCGTATCTAACTCTCCCAACGAAGAGAAAGAGAAGGGTATGAAACCATACCCAGCTGCTGTGCACAAATCTCGATACTTGGCACACTTACGCCGAGCAGCATCAACAACAACACGACCAGGCACAAAGCCAGACATCCCAGACCGAGTCAAAGGGGAGGATCCCGTCAGATCGACACAAACATCCCGCCCCCTATCCCAGGAATAAAGTAGCAAATCTGTCGGACGAAGAGGCTTATCATGCCCATCAATCAAACCAATATCAACCTCCTTATCGGCAGAAATCCCAGACCTGTAACAGATATCCAATAAGGTATCGCGAACGAGGTTATGTCGATGTTTAATGCCCACGGAACCAGCGCAAGACACAACATGGTCACCGTAAACATCACCAACAAAGACCCGAGAACAAGCAGAACATGGTGTGGACACCACGAACAATGGAACTCCCAATCGATAGCTAAGCACACTACGATAGGTCCTTCCATTCATAGTCTGCCCCAACCCAGAAATAGGAACTGCACGCAACCAATCAGATGAGTGAGCACCCTGCTGAGACTTCCATAATGCCACCTGTCGCGGAGTCAATGAGAAAACAGAGTCTGATGTAGCAGCAACCTTCGCAAAATATATATCTGCCAGTTTCTTCATAAGCTTGGGGGCAGCGATTTCACTAGGATCGCGTAGAAGATCAGAACCCGTGACCTCATTAAAAGAGCGACAAGCATCATCAAAAGTAGGCCCAACAGCAATGATACCAGAAGAACGCAAGATCTTAGCCTGCAACTCAGCAGACTGCAAACGGGACGCCAAAAAAGCATAATGTAAGACATCACCAGCAGCGTACACTCCAAGCCCACCAAAATGAAAAGGGAATGTGGCGAGCCTCCACTGCCAATCTCCAAACCCAGGCCCAGACGCAATGACAATACGTTCCAAACTAGAACGGAGTGCCTCGTCAAAGAAAAGTTGGGCCGGCCCAAATACATGCGGAGAACAAGTACGCAAGGAAAAGTAAAGCTTAGAAATACCCGTACAAGCCCGAAGCAGAAGCAACTCGCACTGAGGGTCATCAATCCTCGCGACAGAATCCATAAGCTCTATGGTCCTAGTCACTCTCCTTGCCACTAGTTCGCTGCTGAAATCAGAGCAAACACTGACAGGCCCCCCCAAAACCTTGACACCACGCAATGGCCGAGCAATAGAGGGAGGGAAAACACCAAGAAGCCAACTCCTCGGGTCTTCTGTAGGCCAAAAACCCTTGGTCTTATCCACATTAAGATGAAGACCAAGGCGCGGACCGTCTTTCATAATCAGATCCAAGACCTGCCCCACAACCAAAGTATCCCCAACAACAGTGCCATCATCTAAGTACCAAGCCTGCAGACTCAGGTCAAAAGAGTCTCTGATCTTGCACACTAAAGGATGCAACACCAAAGCAAAGAGCAGAGGGCCCAACGGATCTCCTTGCTGAACCCCCTGACAAGACCATAAGCTATGCTCCCCATAATACAGCCGGGCAGGACTAGAGTAACAAAATTCCACCCATCGGGATAGAACCGGGCAGTGAGGGCAAACTTCCTCTAACATGACCACACGATCAACTAAGTTGAATGTATTCTGGAAATCGACCAACAACATGGAGAGACCCTCCTCACCACCACGAGCCTCAACGAACCGATTCAAAGCATGCAGAATAGCCTCTCCTCCACCGGATACCCCGACCCCAAACTGAAGGCCTGAAAAATAACCAGACAAAGAAGGGCCGACCAAACAAGCACCAACCTTAGAGACAAGGCGCCTCCAAATAGTGCCAACAGCAATAGGACGTATACCTCCACCTGGCTTAGCAAGCGGGGTGAGCGGAGCACTAGCAATATACTCACCCAGAGCTTGCGGACAACGACCCTCAAGGAAAAGATTGACAACCCGAGTAATAGAGGCGATCAAATCATCCGAAACAGCGATAACTGCTCCACCCAAATAATCCAAAAGATGCTGAGCACGGAACCCATCCCTCCCACATGACGTGCCACGCGGAAAGCTCCGAATCATATCCAAAACACAGGTCGAAGAGGCAACGAGAGGATGGTGATCCGTAGGTAAGGGCGATAAGTTAGGAGATGGGGCAATGGGGTGCTTCTCCTGTAGAGCTGCAAGAGTGACATCAGAATAAGGAGCAATACCTGATGAAGACAGCACTCGAACAGCGACAGTGTAGTGACCATCACAAATCTTCCTCCGACATTGTCGGAGGTTAAGCTCACTCAAATCAAGGTCCTCCTCCACACTAAAAGAAAGGGGAACCTCAGCTAAGGTCTCATGTAGAAGTTGCAAACTGCCGTCGGGCACACCCCAAGCACGAATAGCACTGGCAATACTCTCCTCCTGACGATGCCGCTTGACGACAGTCCTACACTCAAGTTACTCCGCGGAGAAAAGGTCTTAAGTATACAAAGAGGCATCACAAGCAAGCAAATCCAGCAGGAGAGGTCGCCCGGAGAGTCAGCCACAACATCTAATGCCTCTTTTAAAACCCACGAAAAACCTAAGCGACACTTAGGAGGGATAGATCTCACAGTGCGTAACCCCATGGAAAACAAACGGTCAAGCGAAGAAATAGACAAACCAACAGGCACAACCCCCACATCAGACAAAGGAACCGACGGAGACAGAGCTGGAGGTCTGGGAATATCATAAATAATAAAGTGAACAAGGCCATCACCACAGTCTGGAGGCTCCACAGAATCGTCATGGGTATGACGACACCGAGCACGAAGGTGATGGCCTTGTTCGCTTTATTATTATCCCAGCCTCAAAATAAATAGTCAAACTATCATAAAGAGTTTGAGGAGTAAGTACCTGAGCATCACCACTGCATTATCGGTCACGAAGGTGCCTGAGCATGGAGGTTTTAACAAGACTCCTACCACCACCATCAAGGCACCCACAAAAGGACAATGGTACCGAACAAGATCGGGCATAATTGTGCCGACGCCGACTCCGACAGGCCGGCCTACCCAAACGCCGAGATGGACACCGACCGAGTACCAGATGCCGCCGTCACTTCAAATTGCAAATCAACAAAGTACCGTTGACTTTTCTAAAGTGGAAATCAAATGAAATGAGTAGCAATTCCACCAAAATTAATTAACTACTCTACCAATCATTAATCAATCTCTTGAGGATGATTGATTATGATATTTGCCAAACAAATTCGGGAGGAATTCACTTGTTGGTAGAGCAATCCGGCCATCTCCGATCATCGCCTATCGCCATGCCCTAGCAGAGCAAAATTAAACTTACAAAAAAAAATTCCTTTTGCTACGTGAGTTAGAAACGACAAAAATTTACCGTGGCAAATGGTTGGTTTTTGCGACCCCTGTGCTACGGCAAAAGGGTGTTGTTGCTGGCCACTCCAAAAAGAAATCAATTAGCTACGCCAGCTTTAATATCCCGTAGCCATTGGCCTTTTTTCTGAGGCGCAACTCATCTAAACCTAGCAATAGTCTGTACAATTTGGAAGAGCCGCCGCTCCTCTCAAACCTCTCTCTTGTTCACCTCGCCGCTCTACCTATCACTCCCATCGCTAAAGTCGAGCTTTAAGCCACCCATCCATGGCTTCCTCTATCATTTTCAGGCCGAAATCGAGCTTCATCCCGCTCACTCTCGTTCGGAACCTCGCCTCTTCCAATCTTGGCCGAAATCTGAGATCTACCCTCCTCGTTCCCATTGCTCTCTCTATCATTGAAGACCGAAACCTAGGCAACAATGGAGCCAAAATCCGTCCATTGCCGCCAAGTGTGGTGCCAGAGAGTCGAAGCTGCAGGTCTGTCCTTGCCGGTGACAACCCGTCCGCCAGCACCCAAGGTCGATGCTTCCTAGAGGCGCTACTCACATTCTTCATCCTCCCCCTGACCTCTGATTCTTGGATCCGACATGGACAAGGACCGAATCTCACACCATCGTCAGATCTGAATGAGTTAATCAAATTTCTTTGTTGTGAGTTTAGATTTTAGGATTTTATCTGATTTGGTTATGTTAGGGTTTTATTCCTCATTTTTTGATTGCTTTTTTGGATGTGTGCAGAGATGGTGGAAATGAGAGTGGAGGTTGTGGCGAGGTTGAAAGCCCTAAAAGAAGTCTTGGTGCCATTGGTCTCAATCGCCGCTCATTGATGCTCGTTTGCTCGATTTGATTTTCTTCCCCATTTTCTCCAAGTTTCAAGTTTTATTATTTAAGTATGAGATATGTCATACGACCAATTCTTTCTAAATTTCATGCTAGAACCTGTCTTTGTGTTGTTTTCAAAAGGAAATGACTTTAGAGTGATATTGTTTGTGTGTTAGTGTTGCTTTTGGTTCTTCTGTGGTCCTGTTGTGTATATGGTATGCCTATTGATAATCAACAGATGGTCTTTTATTTCAATTTTGAAAGTACTTACTTAGCTAGAATGAGATGGTGTTTGTTCAAAATAGAATAAAAATGTTGGTTTATTGATTGAAGTGTCCAGAAGTTGGTGCTTTGTATAAAAAAGAATGGGTTGATAGTCTTGAAGGAAGAAGGAAAATGGTATATTGATGAATTGTAAGCATTAGGGATTCTAACTTATGTTACCTACTGATGTGATGTCTAAGGTGGAAGCAATTTATTTCTTATGAATCTGTTGAAGTTCATTGTACCTTGACATTACACTATCGTCTAGTCCCACTTAGTTTTAAATTGTCTTGATCATTGCTTCAGTAGGAGAACGAATTTGCTTTCGTGACATAACATTGTGGCTCTACTCATGGTGTTTCACTAGAGTCTGGACATTACTATGCATATATTAAGTTTTTTCTATAACTGTGGCATTGTACAATTTTTTATGTATTTTTGATGAGATGTTATATGTACTCTTGTTTAATGCTGGAGCTAAAAAACTAAACATTTTAATTCATCTACTTAGGGTGTGTTAATCATGTTATTACTGAAATGTATTATTCTATTTTCACTTTCTAACAGCCGGCTTTGCTTAATTGGACCAAGTCTGGCACGCAAAAGGCACTCCGAGGCCTGATATTTATCAGTAGCAAATCCAACAGTGCGGATGCATGGAAACGAAGTGGAGCAACTTTAAGAAGCTCTCCAAAGATGGTTATCTGCTCCGCACCGATTTCGCACTCTGCATAAATGCAAATCCTCACTAAAACGTTTCACTGATCAAGGCTTCGATGCATTCAGCAGGAGGAGGAGATTGATGGTGGATAAAATCAGCAAAGGAGAGTTACATGAGTATTGAACTCAAATCACTGATCAAGGCTTTGATTCTCGACTTCAGATCTTCTTCGACATGTATGTTTGATCAATTCATTGCTCAATCGATTGTATGCTTCAAATCTAGAAGAATTTGAATTGATAATTGCATTTTATAGAGTTAATCATCACCTGAGAAGTTGAAACTGAAATTTTCCTAAAATCATCCTCCAGAGCAAGTTTTCATAGGAGAAATTAGCATCGGGTTAATTTATTTATTTTTAATAATATTTATAAACACACTCCAACTTTGTCCTTATATCTCTTTGGTTAATGATCGATTTGTAGGGTGGACAAAAATGAAGGTGGTCACATTACAGAAGTGAAAGAAGTAAGTATCATAAACAAAGTTATGTAAATTCTATATAGTACTCAGTCTGGAATTTAATGTTCATCTAACTTTTATAAATTTTCAAAAAAAAAAAATGTGATTGACTTCCCCTTCTCGTCTCTAGTTTTCATATTTGGTAAATTAATGAACCTTCTGAAACGGTGTTCATAGTTAGCTTCACCTTTTTTTTTTCGTATACTGAGCATACTGCAAGTGTGATCTCTTTGTATATTTGTGTAAAACAATGTACTGATGTGGTTGCTTTGTATTTTTCTCTGTACTCTTATGTGATGATCTACCCTAGTTCTTAAATAAATTGAAGTAGACATCATGATTGTTATGGAGGCAGCTCTGGCGCTTCTTGATAGTTGTTACTGCTCTCTCTTGTGATTTTGTGGGTTGGTTTGCTGTTGGAAATTTGGATTATATATTGATGGTGTTTTGGAATGATATGGGTACGATAGACCAATTCTGTACAAGGAGGTTATATTAACATGTTGACCTTTGCCTATTCTGATCCCCACTAAAGTGCATTGTTGTGCTGGAGATTTGTATGCTATTTTTTCCGATCAAATTTCGGGTATATCCTAGTGCATTTCCTAGGTTTCTGCAGCTGTTCGATATGTGCAGATTGGGGACTTTTATGGTGATATTACTAGCTGTTTTGGTGCTGATATTGAAATGATTTGTTGCTGTATTGGGTGGTCAGTGATAGGGGTTTTTTGTTTGAATTTTTCCTTAAATCTTCTTGCTGTCCGGAGCCATCTACACTGTCATATTGGATTTTTTTTTTCAGTTTGGCTGTTTTGGTATGGTTTTTATTTAATATATATTTCTATGCTTGAAGGTCTTTTATTAGTTCATGTATGATCAGAGCAAAGGCAATAGAATAAGTAAACAATTTTGTCCCATGTGTAATGTGTTTGGTTTGTTTATATACGGTTCTTATCAAATAGTTAGTAGAACTTTTGGTTACTTGCATGAATCTGGACTTTTAATTTCAGATGAGTTGTGAATTGTGATTCTTCTTTTATGATTCTATCTTTTCTTTTAGGTTTTTTTAATTAATAAAGCTTATACTTCTACTCCAATTTATTTTCATACACACTGTACTTCATCTGTACATATAAATCCATTTATTTTCTTTTAAATCATGTAGAGTAGGGAGAAAGACTAGCATATTGGTTCACTTACAAAGGTGATCGAGTGATTAATTAGCTGCCTTCGTATACTTATAAATCCATTTATTTTTTGCTTAACTTTTTTTTAGCTGGAAAGTTTAGGTTTTGTCAAAAGGCATTTGTATTCCTTATTATATTCATATCACTTGTTGTTGAAGAGCCAATTGTCTACAAGAAACCAATATGGGTGGGAACTTGACGTACACATATTGATATGGGTTATTATTGCTATTTTTTGTTGTAGATTTTGTCTTGCAATGAGATATGAAGATTCATAAAGTTTGAGATGCTAAGGGTTTGAGGTAAGTTGACCATTTCTCTAGTTTTTAATCATTATGTTAGTGTCTTGGTGATATGATATGAACAGAAGTTCTATCAGTGGAAAAACTCTTTGCAAGGTAAGTTACATCTTTGACATTAGTTTAATCTTTTATTTATTTATTTATTTATTTATTGAACGATAGAATTTTTAGGGTGATTTAGACGAATGATAGGATAGAGTTGTTCTTGCTAATTATAAGCTAGCCTATTAGCTCAATTGGTAGAGCTTTGTGTTTAATTATACACAAAGATGTGGGTTCAAATCCTTCATAGGCTACAATAAAAAATTCTCTCATTTGGATTTTTTTTTTTAAAAATGATAAATCCATTGGCAACGGCATGTTTTCCGTCGCAAATAAGGCCATGGCGCCCTAAATGGGAGAATGGCGGGAAAAAAGGGCGGTAAAATTGGGGGTAAATGGTAGTGACCTCCCCGTCGCGAATTACCGTCGTTAATACCTTGCGACGGCAACTACTTATTTACGACGGCACCCCTACCTTTTACCACCTTAGAGCTAGCGACCGATGATTTGCCGTCACAAATACTTATTAGCGACGGCAAACCTACTGTTTGCGACGGCAATATGCCGTTTCTAAAGCAATTTTTTTTTGTAGTGTTATTATTATTATTATTATTATTATTATTATTATTATTATTATTATTATTATTATTATTATTATTATTATTATTATTATTATTATTATTATACCCATTTAGAGCTACAAGAGGCAAATAGCTAAATACGGTATTCTTCCCAACTATCAATCGATAATGAGACACTATTTGGTGATTCTCGTCTCAATTCCTTTCCGTCCTGATCTAGTAAGATAATGTAGCCAAATATGTTGAACATTATAATTAATTATACAATCATTGTATGAATTAATAATAGTATTATAATATTAATATTTATAATAATAATAATAATATTATTATTATTGAATAATATAGTTGAGAAAAATACCGTATTCAACATATTATACAAATTAATAAATTAGGAAAGCGATTTTTCACTTTGCAAATTTATATAATATTTTATTATTTTTATTTGCGGGACAAGGCCCGTCCCGTCCCGATCCCGTCCCGTTCAGACACCATCCCGTCCCGAAAAAAAAGTGTCAATCCCGTCCCGATCCAGTCCCGTAAAAATTTCACGGGACGAGTCCCGTCCCGGCTCAATCCCGTCCCGTCCCGTCCCGTGCCCACCCCTAGCATTTTGTGTTCAGGAAGGTGTTTTCAGCACATTTTTTTATGCTGAAACAGAGAGGATTGTCTAGATTAAAGTTTCAGAATAGCAATAACTGGTAACCATAAAAACTAAAAATAATATGATATAGTATAGCAATGACACAAAGTACAATTGATTAAAAAAAACAGAAAGCATCACATTGAAATCATATTTGATTGCTGAAACAGTGTAAAACTGAACTAAAAATTAAAATCATCATATTTTTTCTGTAGCCAGCTGGTGTTGAGCTTTTGAATTCTTCCCGTGCTCCCTTTGAAGCCATTCCTTACTGTATTTTGATCTTCTCACAAACTCTCCTTTGGAGATTTTCCTTTTCGAAGGAGGTCGACCACATCTTTTCCTTACAATGGGGGTAGGGGGGGGGGTAAAATTTAATCTGTTTAATATATTCAAGAAGGTTTATTTCATCATCAGGAAGGACTGGATAGATGGTTTCAGCAAAATGTGACACATCAAGCTTTTTATTCACTATTGCTGACAAAGCATGTACGCATGGGATTTTTTGAATGTCAAAAACCCTACGGGTGCATTTTTTTGTTGAAAGATCAACAACAGTTTGCGTACCTTCTCCAGTGACTTCAAAGACAGACTCATTCAAGTGTTTTACAGTGTATGCACCGACATCCTTTTGCAATTCTTGAATCATTTTCATTATTGCAGGGGCGACTCTCTGTGTATTCAGTGCTGCAGACTGCCTTCTCTCTTGAGACCACTCTGTGAACTTATCTCTAACAAATTCTAACAGTGCAACAATGGGCACTTTTTTTTACCACTCAAAACAGAGTTCAAGCTTTCAGCGTTGTTTGATGTTATCATGTTATACCAATTACCCTTTGCATGTGCTCTTGCCCACCTCTCCAGCCCCGCGGATATCAAATAGGTTGCAAGGCTTGGGCATTCTTCTTTTATACGGTCAAATTGGTGTGCAAAATCACTAACAGTGTAGGTTTCAGCAGTCTGCTGGAACATGTCCGCAAGATGCCTTTTCTTGAAAGTTGCATATATGTTCTGCTTCAAATGCCACATACATACGCAATGGGTAGCATTAGGGTATATCTCGGTGATAGCTTTGGCAATGCTGGAATGCCTATTAGAAACAAACACCAAATCATCTGTAGGTGGTATAGCTTTACTGAGTTGCTGAAAAAACCACCCCCAAGATGCATTATTTTCTGTGTCAACAATCCCAATAGCCAGCGGGTATAATTTCATATTTGCATATTGGGTAACTGCTCCAAGCAATGTACCCTTATATTCCCCTGTTAAGAATGTGTCATCTACAACAACAACCTACAATAAAAAGGTAAATGCTGAAATCATCATAACTTTGCTAAATTATAAATGATTATGCATATATACATACCTTTTTTAAGATGGGGAATGCTCTAATGCATTGTCCATAAGACAGGAACATGTATTTGAACCTTTCAGCACTGTCTGTTTTAATGAGAGCTGATGTCCCTGGATTTTTCTCCATAAGCATGTGACAATATGACGGCAAGGCAGCAAAACTTGATTCCAATGACCCTTTTTCCCTCACTTGTGCTATTCATGCTGCCTTCCATCCCTTCCAATAAGTAATTGAGATCTTGTGGTCCGTTCTCATCTTATCAATAATTTGTTTTGGGTTGTATCCACTATAAAAAACACAGAAATTAGTAAATGATTGCTAAAACTATCAATATGCTGAAACCGATTGATAAAACTATGAATGATCTAACACTGATTGCTTAAACTGATTTCTTAAATTGATTTATTGTTTTCTTAAACTAATAGTAAATATAGTGCTGAAATGAACGCTGAAATTAATATGATCAAAAAAACAAATATACTGAAATTAACTGCTGAAACAGTATACACCTTGATTGTATGAGGCTGGCAATAACATTGGATGGTGCTTGCCTGCAGTGTCTTGTTCTTGTATCCCATGTGCATGTGTGTATATCTCTATATAATATCGCCTAATGACAAATAACTGAAATTTTCTTTGTATGCAATTTCCAATCACAATTTTTGTCTATGCATATTGCTCTATAATATTTTGGTGTTGATTTTTTTAACCTCAAATTCAAATATGTCCGTCATAGACATAATATATAGAGCATCCTTTACTGCCTGTCTAGATTCGAATGTTTTTTCAACATACATAATCCTTGGGCATTGAGTGACATGGTTGATAATACTGTCCGTGATAGAGCTTCCAGCACCCCTTTCATCAACTGTGTTTCCTTTTCTTTTCATCATGGCATAGCGCTCATTCCAATACCCATCATTGGAGTTATCTGAAAATGATTCACTATTTTCAGCATTAGAGGAATATGAAAATCTTTCAGCATCCATATCGTCTTGTGGCACATCCTGAATCTCATAAAAAATAGAGATATATTATGTTATATCCATGTTTCTGCTATATCTGTCATCAGTTTCAGGAAGCTCAGCAGTAAGTGTGTTTATGGCAGAAGCATCTTCGCGAATTGGAAATTCATGGACAACAATATCCAATGGCAAGGTGTTGGTGACACACAACTCAACAGCAAAATTTACTCCATCCAGTTTACTCAACAACAAGAATTCTCTCAAATCAGTGTCAGAATCTACCTTAAGCGGTGCTTTCAATGTCTTGAAGGGGTGCAAATGGCTGAATTCCAATTCAACTGATTCATCAACATTGAATCTGCTGTAAACCTTGTCCCTCAAGGTTGATAAAGTGATTGAATCCTCTAGCACAAAAGCTTTTGAAGTAGTGTTTCCATCGAACAGTAATCCTGTTTCAGCAATTCTCCACTTTCCCCATACTCAACTGTTACAATGTTTGATGACATTTCTATCCCTGCAATTCAATGTTGGACAGTATTAAAGTACTTGAAATATAATTTGAATGCATTTCAGCAAAAAACGAACAGCGCAATAAAAAAGCAGAGCTACTGAAACAATTAAAAAACAGATAACTGCAATCCACATGAGATCAATATTCGATAGTTTCAGTAATCATTGAGGATGCTAATGTTATATAGAAAATCGAAACACAGACCTGCAGAAACACTTTTAGTAGCAATCAAAAACGATAGTTTCAATCATAATGTTCGTAGCAGCAAATTAGAATTGATAGAAAGTATTGAATTATAGTATCAATCGTAATTTTAGGAGAAATCATAAACGATTGGTAGGAAATCTGTGTGTTTCACGATACTTATAGCAGCAAATCGAAAATCTGTTAGTTTCAGCAGATCTGGTAGTGCAAAATCAAAATAAAAAATCAGTTGGTAGAAACTTTGCGCCGTCACATCAACAATCATAATCAATTGATAGAAAGTATTGAATTATAGTATCAATCGTAATTTTAGGAGTAATCATAAACGATACTTGTAGCATCAAATTGAAAATCTGTGTTTCAGCAGATCTGGTATTGCAAAATCAAAATTTTTGCAGCAACGTTAAATCAACGATCACAACAGATTTGTAGTGAATCAATAATCATAATCATAAGTTCGAAGAACATTGCTGAAGAATAGTCCAAAAATACAGCAAAAAACGATAGATAATGCTTACTTCGTTGATATGCGTACGTAGTTGAAGCAATTCAGCAACAGATTGTTCGATTCGTTTATAGTAGATAGATTGATTGATAGACAAAAAAACGATCGATTTACAACAGGTAGGTAGGATGAAGGGGAGGAAGCTTGTGTGGCAAGGTTTTCGGTTTCAGCAAGAAAAAAATAATCGATGGACAATTTCCTAATATGGAGAGGTTGGAAGACACATTCCTAATATAGTCCAAAATTTTGGCATATATGGTAAACGCCCCTTCTGACAATTCGTTCGAACTCTTTATAGAAGATGCCAAACAAGGCCGACTCCAATATCATGGATTTGGTGCAATATAATTACATTACATTATAATATAATATTATAGATGTCGAATATTTTGATCTACGTTAATTTACTCACTTTAACACCGTATCGAAGACTTGAAACTTTAACTTGGTGGTCAATAGATTCCCTGTTGCTCCTTACTGAAAATGTCCATTTAAAATTTAAAATCAATAAGAAATTAAAGATGGTTAACGGATTTTGCAGCAATTTGATTTGGCTCCCAAGATCTTGGTAATTACCTCGGGGAACGGATCTTGATAGATTTACTCGTCATAGCTCATCGTCGGATCGGATGGAAGAGCAAATGCTGCGAGCGTCGAGGATGACCTTGCCCAAGCCGATGCCTATTACCGGTTCCCTGGTCCGAACTATCTTTTTGCCAGCTCTACAGCCAGTGGACTCAGTATCCGGTCCATTCGGAACTAACCTTGCCACATGGGCAAATTGGCATGGTGGTTTTATCCATGATCGCTCAAGGCATTGGCGTCAGTGCTGATGCCCTTTCAGCTATGTACCGGGAAAGCAAGTTCATCCACCCTGAACTGAAGTTACTATTTTCTTTTACCAAAAAGCAAAATCAAAGAAAATTCGCCACCCAAAAAGGCAATTCCCTTGAATTGCTCTAGCCATACTGTGTATTATAGACATATTGCAAAGCCACTTACTAACAAAAAACACTTCTCTATCTCTGGCTTATGTAACCACTAAAGCATTTCCAGAATTGCTCTAAGCCATACTATGTACGCCCTCTGTATGATTATATCTGGCTTATAATAACTACTAAACCATTTCCCACCTTTGGTGAATCAAAGTGGACTTGCAAGGAAATTAAGGCTCCCCAATGCTACATGGGATGCACGGAGGGTCTGTCTGTTGATCTTTTGGAGTGATGGCGGCCAGACAGTGGTCATGGAATGTGTGGCCACAATGCAGGACCGCAACTTCAGGCGCAATTGCTGGAATTGACACGGGCCCTTCAGGTGTATACGCCAGATCTCTCTTGCATAATGGGCATTTGAACCCACTTGCTTCTGGCTTCTCAGCTGCTGCAAGAAGTTGTTACCCGTGATCAATATGTTTAACACTTTTTTCAACCATAAAGACGAAATGATGAGGGAGTATAAATGGCACAAGATTACCTTGCCACCTAATATGGGGCGTGGATGAGGTCATAACAGAAGGGTCGCGTGCTGGCGATTTCTTCTCAAAAGCAGCCAGAGCATGGAATTGGCTTTCCACTGCTCTCCGGATAGTGGAAGACTGCAGCAGTGCTAAGCGGTTGTGTGCTGTTGATGCAGTCTTCCCAGAAAGGCCAGACAATTCTTTCCTTGAAGCAGGGCTTCTTTTAGAAGCAACAGGCACCACTGGTGTTTTCTCGCCAGAAATAGCTAAAGAGCCTTGTGCTGTATGATTAGAGCTGGGGCTAGTCCGTGTAGCTCCAACACCGGGCAAAGTTTTCCCCATAGCAGCTCTGGGAAGTGGATTTTGCGATGGACCAGGAAGTGATGTAATAGGAGGTTGGGACATACCCTTCAATAAGGTAGGAGTGGAGCGAGAAACATTACTAGAAGAAGCAAATTCCGGTTGACGCATCTCTGAAGGATTTGACAGTTTAGTTGCTTGTAAGGGAGACATGACAAAGGGACGATAATGAGGCTGCGGCATAGAACCAGACTTTTTTTGAAGATGAGTGGCTTGAACTTGAGATATCAGTGAGGGGTGAAGGTGTGGTTGGGTAATATTAGAGCTGGGATATGCCCTTGTACTCTTTACTACAGAACTTTGTTGAGGAGCCCGTAAAGTGTTTGGCAGTGCATCAATGGAGGAGCGACTATTTGCAAAAGGGATTAAGGTTGGGGTAATATTCCCTAAAGTGTTTTGGGGAGGAGCAGTTTGTACAGGAGACGTCAAAGATTGATGAAGCAGCGGCTGGGAAATATTGGTAAATACTGGAGAAATGCTAGGATTCACACTTGTCATATTTGCTACAGAACTTTGAAGTTGAATAGGCCGAACATTTAAGCGAGCGGGGCCAGCAGTATGTTGGCGGATCATCTTCCTCGGTGTGACATTGGTAATAGATGATGGACCCCTTTTCAGTGAGCTCTGATACGCAACATTACTATTGTGCATACTAGAGGGGGCAGCTTGATCTGTTTTCAGTGAGCTCTTATACACAGTATTACTATTGTGCATACTAGAGGAGACAGCTTGATCTGCAGGTTTGGAATAGAGAGCTTAATGCACATACACAGAACTTTATGCATGATTAAATGAGCCAAACAATCAAGGTTGTTGCAAAGTACCTGCATCAATAGGCAGTATAAAGCTTTCAGATTTTGGAACATGCATCATTCTTCTTTCTTGAGAAACTTGATCTGCAAGAAGTTAAAAATGTTAGCAAGAAACTTCTGAAAACACAATTGGCAAGGAAAGTTTTAGGAGCCATATGTAAATACTGTATTTAGTTCACTCTAACAAAGAGCTTTGATGCACTTGTGTATGATCACAGAATCTATATGGTTTACTTGATTTCCCACACCATCATAGTTTCATGCATGTGCAAAGCATCATCACTACAGAAAAATGGACAATAGATATGCTTCCAATGACCATATAGTTTTATATTTCATATTAAATTTTACAGGTTTCAGGCACCCTTACAAATTCCTTGAAGCCCTATAGCTTGTTGGATAAGTTAGCAGTTTCACCATGTCCAACACTTGGTGTCCAAATGACAGGACATGGTTGTCCTGCAAATAATGTGACAACACCAGACAAATTATGACAACCAATTCAAACCTAATAAGCAATCCATGGAAAGAAAAAGAGGCAGATCTAAACATAAGCAAGCCCATTATAAAGCAATTTCTAGAATATGGTTCGTCAGTACAACCCACTCTAGCTCTAGAAAACAAAGCATGAACTGGAGTGAATTATCAAAGTTCAAATACTGAAAATAGCAAATGAAAATAAAACGGTGGCACGATGTAATGCTTACCAGGTTGGTCCTTCCTCCTAGATGTCCCTAATGTTGGGAAAACATTAGGCAACGGGAAAGGGAGTACAACATTACTTCTCAAACCTATACCCTTGCTCTCCTCTGCAACCAACTGCTGGCTGTTTCTCGTAGTAATAGCTTCAGATGGAAAACTTGACACCCAAGAGCGTCCAGATTCAGACATTCTAGATTGACTATTTGAAAATAAATCAGAAGAAACAGTTTGATAAGCTTTGGAGGCTGGATGCGTATATCTTGTGTTCATATCATTTCCCTTCACTGGACTCCTAACATTTGTTGCTGGCATAGGTTGATTAGCCTTGATATGTTGTCTCGATGCTAGAAGGGAAGAGCTTACATCAAACCCTGACGTTAAGCGGGGTAAGGTTCCATAATCATCATAGGACAAGGTTAAGGAGCCATCATTACCAGTTTGTACAAGGTTTTGGGAATGTAAAGAGCCACGAGCTCCATTATGAATAGGATTGAATGTGCCATCACGAGGCTCTTTAAACGGAGGAAAAGACAACCTGCTAACATTGCAGTCTCCTGCAGATGCAGAAGGTTTCAATGTGGAGCCTGCACTGCCATTATATCCAAGAGACAAAAAACTTCCATCTAGTTTTGAAGTGCCAAGTTGAGGTTCAGCTGGCATCAGCCAGCCATCAGGTCTATATCCACCCAGTTCATATCCAGCGTTTATAGGATTTCTGTTGATATCAAGCTGAAAATTAGTACCAACACCAGGAGGGACCTCATGTAACTGCACATTGTTATTCAAGTCATAGCATTGCATTCCATTCAGAGCAGAAAAACTCATAGCATGATTAATTTCAGCTGGAAAGACATCCCCGGGGAATAATGGGTCAAACACAGAACTCATAAGTAGTTGATTGGCTTCAGTCACATTGCTCGCCATGCTACTAAAGCCATCTTCAGAAGCATGACCAATATAATTTGCAGGGTCTCCATGAAAACTTCCCATAGGGGAAGGAGAAACTTGCAGTTGCAAGAAGGACAAAGGATCACTATCTCTAATTCCAGAATGAGCAGCTTCACTATGCAGCAGTGGGAATGTGAAGTCTTCACCTCCATTCCATAAAGCAGCAGAATTAGGGGGGATATTGTGTCCTCCCTGATTTTCACTCGTCATAGAAGATAATGTTCTAAATAAAAATAAAAAATGAACAGGGTCAGTATCAAATAAATCCATTCTCAGTTTATTAAGAACTGTAATTGGAAAATGACAGGGATAACAACAGACTAACTGCCAGCAAATGTAAGTAGCTAAAGTGATACTACATGTCCTTGTGCAAAAAATGAAGCCTTAAGGCTTTATAGGACAAATGATGAGCATAGATAAATGCCTTTGTCATCTGTTATCGACCATATGATATGTTGATGCAACTCTTCATCTAACCCCATAAATACTGTGTCAGCCTGTCAAGTAATGACACTCAAACATCGGTAAGACATTCAGTAGCTTCAAGTGAGACTAAATTGCAAAGTACAATCTGAGTTCAACTTCTGCATTCATATCTTCATCAAAAACTAGCACCTAACATTCCAAGTAAAATAAACCATGTATACATCCAAACAAACATTCTATCAAGTATTCACAGAAACCTGTACACTAGAACAGTCCCTTAAAATCATTTGTTTCCAACTCGGGAGAAATCTCCATAATCTCACTTGGTACATCTCTAAATATTTGAAAAGAACAAACATTGAAATTCCAATTGTCATCTGAAAAATTAGCAACACGAACTACCTATCTCAGATTTTCTACACGGATCTTAGTAGTCATTCTTACTAAGGGAAGAATCACAGGAAACGGAACTGCAGACTCGGAATAACCATATAAGATTGTGTAGCCCTCAAAAAGCTTGCTCGGTCATCAAATTAGCCAAGAAACCAAAAAAATGAGGAGAAAAAAAAAAAGAAGCAAAAATAAAACAAAACTCGAAACCAATTTCCCAGCCTAATCCAACACCATCACGGCACCAAACGATCGTCAAGCACAAGAAGGGGAAAAGACCGAAACAATCAAAATCTTACAGGAGCAACCGATTCGCGCAAAATCAAGGAAGAATCGGAGACGAAATCGATCAGCGAACGCAACAGAAAATGGCGGTCAAATCAGGAAGCCAAAATTCGTAAAACAAAATCTCCAAAATCGAAGTTTTAAAAGAACACCGAAAAAGATACCAATCTATTGTAAGCGATTCTTAAGATTCTTACCAACAGATGATCGAATGGCCTGGGCTGCGCAGCGCTGCTCCGAGGACGAAACGGAAGAGGAGAGGCCGAGTGTCAGAGACAGTGACGGAGGGAGAGGAGGAGGGGGAGAGGAGAGAGGAGGGGGAAGGCGAGAGTTTTATATAAAGGGTTCGGTGTGGCCCAAAGGAGAGGTGACACCGCCATGGAAAGAGTACACTTCGAAGCTTTAGTCTCTCTCCTACGTGTCAAAACGGTGCGCTTCATCGGCGGTTACTCTCTTTCTCTCTCGAAACGGAGAGGCAAAATCGTTGAAAGGGTCAAAGGGTAGTTTCGGCATTTTGGAGGGTGTGTGTGTGGACTGCGTACTGTGTGGGATTTGGCCGAGCGTGCTTGCGACGCAAGCTGTTCCTTTCTTAATTTCTTTCCATTTCTATGAAACAACTCTCTTTTTTGTCTACCAAAAATAAAGATAAAAATAAAAACAAAAACTGAAACAACTCTTTTTACAATTTCTGAAAATTGAGGGATTGTTGGATGGTAAAGTAGTAGATGCATCTAACCTTGTGGAAATTACTAGCAGAGACACCCAAAATCTATGAGTAAGAATAATTAAGGAAACATACATGAAAATCGAACCATTATTACGGGATTACTAAAGAAAAAATTCTCCACAGAACAAAATTAATGAAAACTAAGAAAAAATTATGTGATGCGCTTAGATGGTAGGTAGGAGATGAAAAAACTATCAAAATCCATAAAGATAAATGACTTGTCAAATATAGGGTTGTTACAGGGCCGACCATGAAACATTTAGAATCCGAGGCGAGGTTAAAAGCGAGTCTTTTTTATCAATAAATATATTCATAATAAATTTTATCAAACAATGCAAAATTTTAATTTATTTAACCATTATTAAATTCATATTTTATTTTTATCACAAAAAAAAATTATGGACTTTCGGCTTCCTCTCAGCCGCTAGCCCTCGTGGCTTAGTAGTGACCTACTACGCTACTCTCCCTCTTAAATCTCACCATCCCATCGGCTTAGTGGTCGTCCTCCCGTTGTGGTGGCGCCAACTCCGACGGCCTGCACCTCCACAACTACACTGGCAGCTGTGGGCGGCTCTTCCCATTCTCCCTCCTGAGCCGCTCCTTAGTGAGTTTTGGACGTTGGCGTCGACAGTCCCCACCTGCCACACCAAGAGCATCAACGAGAGGGATCTCGATTGGCTTGGTGTCCTGCGGATTCTGCTACAGTGACTCTGGTCCCTTGATCCTCCTCCCGGAGCCACCCGCCGCCACTCCTCCTCCAGATCAAGATGTCAACTTTCAAATAACACAAATGCACATCTAGCATGCATGCCCACAGGCATCTCCTCCACCACTGCGTGATTGTCTGGTGGTTGTTGCTGCCTCCCCTCGCCGGTTCTCTCTCTTCTCCCAATCCTTTCAGATTTGATTATCAACCCTTTTATCCATATCAAGACGGCAAGACATCCTCTACAAACCAAATTTAACCCTAATATTTTATTTAATTATGATACAAATCCAAAACTTCAACCCACATTTTTAACCCGATCTCACAACTTGGTCACCAGATTCCACCTCTCTCCTTGAAATTCCAAAATTCCCAATTAACAAACTCTTCTAGTCCCCAGATTCGATCCCACCACCAATTACGTTCTCTGTCTTCTCTGACCCACTAAATGTTGGTTGGAGCTTGCCCGTCATCGTAGTCGGAACCAAAACCATAGCCGTCAAAGCCATCTAAGCTAAATCAACGGATGCTTTAGCTTGCATGCAAGCTGTCAAAGCCACCGGACCAGAACTCAAGAAGTCTAAGCCACCGGACCAGATCTCAAGAAACCAGAGTTATAGTTTTCTAGATGCTTTAATTTTAAATTTATGTAATTGTAATCTTAGATTTTTTTTTCTTTTGATTGGCGACCCTCTGCATAGGGTCTTTCAAGCCATCTTTTGATGGCTTCAAGATCGCTTTGTCGATCTACTTCTTGCCTACTATAAAAAAAATGATTTAATTAGTCATATTATATATGAGTTTTTTTACGTATAAATTTTAGTAAATCTTTTACTACATTTAAATATAATAATATAAAATAGCTTAATTATATATATAACGTCATTTTTTTCCGGGGCCCTACTCAGTAGGGGGCCCTAGGCGACCACCCCTTGGGCCTACCCCAACAATGGATGGCCTTGGGTTGTTATATAAACTGAACTGCTCGAGCTCGGTCGAAAAAGCTCGACTCGAGCTCGCTCACTTATTTAAACAAGCCGAGCTTGAATAAAATTTTAAGCTCGGTTGAAAGCTCGGCTCGTTCGAATAAAGCATGAATAGCTCGAGTTCTATGGAATTTATAAAATTTTATTTAAGTTAACATGTTATAACCAAGTAGAACTACTTAAAGCTCGAAAAAAAACTCGGTTCGAGCTTGTTCATTTCCTAAACAAGCCAAATTTGAACAAAATAAAAAGCTCATTTAAAAATTAGGCTCAACTCGACTCGAACTCGTTTAACAAACGAACCAAGCTTGAACATGCCAAGTTCGGCTAGTTCGGCTCGAATAACACCCCTAGTCAAATATAGTGGGTCATTTCTATCCATCATCGATCCATCTATCGATCCATCCATCTATCTATCTATCTATACATATACTAAAACTGATGCATATTATCCTACGTGGCGTGTTGTGGAGTGACGGTGGTGGTGGCAGATGAGGGTGATGATTGGGGGTTGTGGGGTGTGCCGACTGCCAAGGGGAGCCCTTGGGATGTCTCTCACGACAAGAAAGGATAAAAGTTTTTGGTGTTTCAACCTTTGGGTGGGTTTGTGTTTAGGGTTTTTGGGTGTTTAGGTGTTTAGGTGAGATGCAAGCGAGTCAAACTTCAAATTTTTAAAGAGGTTTGGGCTGATTTGGGAAGTGATATTGGATAAGGATGGGATGGAAGTGATTTGGCATCTTGCCCAAAGAAGAGGGTGCAAGGAAAGAGGAGAGGAAAAATGGAGCATGGGTGTTTCCCTAATTAGGGAAATGACATCTTTGACTTGAATTAAAGTGTTACATGGCTCCAAATCTTGGGGGTGAAATTTCGGCATTGGGTGAGGGTAAGGCATAGTGGAAATTTCGATCCGAAGTTAGTTCCCGAGGGCTAGTTTCCTAAATTCCGCTCTCTTGATCATTAGACTTTTAAAATCCTGAGAAAGATATCGCCATCTGAAGATCGTTTAAATCTCGAGGTGAAAAGACGGATTCATTTGTCAAAATTTCAGTTTTAGGTCGGAAATCTGCTTTGCGAGTTTTGAAGTTGGTTCGTTAAGTCGAGGACGAGTTTTTATCGAAATTCCCGAATTAAATCTATTTTAGTTCATTTACTCAAAAATTATGATTTGAAAACCCGATGTCTTTACACCATCTACCTCTAAAAATAAGTCTCGTCCTCAAGACAATCATTTTCCAAATCCAGGGTTTTCAAATCCAAGTTAATCCTCCCAAGTTAGACCAATGCATTTCCAACCTTTAATCATCCTACCGCCTACCTTTAAGAGCTAATCTCATATTCTCTTCCTAGGTTCTAGGTCAAAATCAGAGTCTAGCAAGTTAGGTCCTATCATTTTCAACATTTCCGAATTCAAGGCATCATATAACATAACAGTCATGTAGCACATTCAATAGCATGTCATAGTCACATCGAGGATAATCACATACCATAACGCATCTAGTATAGTATCACACACCAGTAAAGCTCATAACATCATATCACCGAGGATCTGCACACAACTACCAATCATAAGCACACAATCAAAGAGATACTACCAACCAAAGCCCAATCTAAGACAGCTTGACAAAACCCACCGCTATCTCACGAGGTCAAGGTAATGTCTACACTCGGCTTGACATAGGATGCAAGCAACTCATTTAGGACCTCCCCATAGCTAGCCAGGATACTCTTCTCGGTCTCCCACGTGGCCTCCTCAGGACCTCTCATAGACCGGTGAAACAGAAGAAGAGGAACCTCCCTATTCCATAGCTTCTTGACGCGATGGTCGATAACCCTCATTGGACGCTCTACGAAGGTGTGGTCGGGCTTAGCTTCTTGACACGACGATCGAGAAACCTCACTGGACGCTCTACAAAGGTGTGGTCGGGCTCGATGTGGAGATCAGAATGGTCAAAGATGTGGCTGGGGTCGGGGATATAGCAACGAAACTGGGTGACGTGAAAGACATTGTGCACACCAACCAAGGATGGGGGTAAGGCTAAACAATAGGCTACCTCTTCTACTCTATCCAGAATCTCGAATGGAACAATGTACCTCGGTCCCAGCTTACCCTTGATGCCAAAACATCGGATCCCTCAGGTAGGTGAAACTCGCAGCCACACATGAGTACCCACATCGAAAACAATCTCAATCCTCTGTATGTCTGCATACTTCTTATGACGATCCAAGGTGATCCTCATGTGCTCTCGGATGCGTCCCACTTGCTCAATTGTCTCCCTGACTAACTCTGGTAAGGACAGTACTGTATCCGCAGGCTCATCCCAGCAAACTGGCGACTTGCAGTGCCTCCCGTACAGTGCCTCAAACGGATCCATCTCTATCAACGAGTGGTAGTTGTTGTTGTACGAGAACTCCACCAAAGGTAGGAATCTGACCCATCTGTTGCCCCACTCCAGAACAAATGATAGTAGAATGTCCTCTAAAGTCTGGATCGTCCTCTTGCTCTGGCCATCTGTCTGAGGATGAAAGGTTATACTGAACTGCAATCTGGTCCGTAATGCCTCCCGAACCTGATGCCGAAACCTCGAAGTGAAGCGTCCATCTTTATTGGGCACGATTCTCTCAGGTACCCCGTGAGGTCTCACTATTTGGCGAATAAACTCCACAGCTAACCGAGATGCTGGCCACGTCTCCTGAATCGCAATGAGACATCCTAATGGATTTTTCCTTTCCGTCTCCTTGGTAGTGAGACATCGTGTCAACGTCAGCTTTTTCAGGCGCTCACAATCCACATCCTCTTGACGAGGCTTTCTTCCTCACTCATTCGGATTTCTACTTGGTTCATAGTTTTTTTAGGGTTGTTTTCCTCGGTTTTCTTTGGTCAATTGGTTCTTAGATTGTCTTTTGTTGTGTTTGTCTGTTGTATCGTGACTTTATGAAGAGTTGTCCATTTGGTGCTCTTTGCGCCTATCGATTTACTATACTTACATCTGGTATTTCGAATTTTTTCATGACAAAAAAAACGAAGCCTTATATAGGGCGTGTTTGGGAAGGGATTAAATTTTAAAGGATGAAGATTATTTCGTGGGATTATTGGGGTGAAAATTATTTTTGTAGATTAAGAGGGTTGAGGAATGGAGATTATTATTGACAAAATAAGCCCGTTGATGTTTGATGGTATGTGGATTATTTTTGTGTGGTTAAAAAATAAATTGACAAAAATGCCCCTATTAAATATCATCAACTACCCATATTTCAACCTTACATGTGCACACAACATTGCTGCTCTCGCATTCTCCCGTAGCAGCTGCACCTTTGTAGGGTGTGCAATTCCACATGTCGAGGCCCTGGTGGAGGATCACACCGGTGAAGCGGCACCCATAACCGATCGAGGCGACGTTGACATATGTGCTCTACTCTGTGTGGCAGAATACTAATGTGAGCCCACCATCTCCCTGTTTCACTAATTGCAGCCCCAATTTTGTCGATTGATGTTGATTTTCGACGTAGTTAGCTATTTTTGTCCAAAATGAGTGCGGAGTTCGAATCCAACTTTCCCCAATTTCAGGGGAGAGGCGTGGGTGGGCATTTTTGGCGATTACTGTTGGTGACTCACTTAGAAGAGAATGTTGGCGAGGGAACTCAGATCTACCACATATGGAGAAATCAGAAGAGGTGTCGCCAAAGAAATAGAAGGAGGGAGAATACCTACAAGAACGACAATGGTGGATTAGAGAAATCGGCGACCTATTGGTGGACTTATGTCTTCGAAGAAGTAACTTCACGAAGGCGCAATTTTAATTTTTAGGTTGATATGTTGCCACCCCAATCTTCCATCCCCTCAATATCCAATCGCAAGATTATTGAACAATCCCCGAATCCCATGATCTCCATCCCCTTAACCTCCAATCTCTATCCCATCCATCTCTTGCCAAACATATGAGCTCTATCCTCGTTGCACATTCGAAAATCCCCCAATCCCCTTCCAAACATGCCCTAGTTCCCCGAACATTTTTCTCAATTCCTTCCCTTATAATTAGAAATTTTCACTTCTCTTATTTTAATTCCCACAATCTAAAATCCAACCAAACATCTTTCTCAATTCTCAAAACCGGCGAAAAGCGAAATTCATGAGAGTTCACTTCATGAAAATTAATTTCTCAAGAGTTTTTCTTCCCGTATTAAACCAAACAAGCCTTTATTGCTGAATTACATTAAAAATAATTAAAAATATTTTATTTAGTATTTATAGTTTAAAAAGGTAATTTAAAACAAACGATGGGAGTGTGAAAAAAAAGCAACCATCTTCCGTTCCAAGTTTCAATCCTTCTACCGGCGGTCAACACAGAATTGACCAACTAAGACTGTGTTTTCCTACTGCTTTTAAGGATGTTTAGAGGATGAGAATGGCGGGAATTATTTTTTGGGAGGGGTGGGAATGGTGAGAGTCTGGTAGGGGGCAAGAAGGGTGGAAATGAGAGGGTGAAAGAGTGTTTACGGGGTGGAGAACATTGGATTCCAACCATAGGGGGTGTAAGGGGTGGGATTTTGAGGGTGGAAGAATCCAACTTGTAATTGCCCTTGTGAAGGCATATGATAGTGAGGAAGGAGAAATTCAGTCGAATGAGGAGCCAGGTTGAGCAACGTCAATGAGACAACATATTGAGGCCGATGTCGGTATAGTCGTAGTGGCACCATAAACTGTGCTCTGGTGAGTTTGAGATTCACATCTTCGGGCTCAACTAGAGAGGTTGCATTGTGAAGGGTAGGCGAGAATGAGGGAAAAAGAGATTGAATCTCCAGTAGACATCAGAGGGAGGGAGAGGAGCAGTAGCCATGGAGGGGATCCATGAACGAACAACCCACAATATTCAACTTTTGTTTTCTTTTTTTTTTTTAAATGAAGGGCACAAATGAATTTTTCTCCTATATTATTAAAAAATAATGCATAATCCCCTAAAACATAATATGGCAGCCAATATACTAGTTTTTTGGGCCGCTTGCAAAAGTAGACCCTCCCTGGTCCAAATTGCAAAAATGACAAAAAAGACCAATTTTTTGCAAAACTAACCAGTTAGTTTCACCTCCTATTACGGGTTAACTGGAACGCTCATGTTCATCGGAGAGGGAGAACCCGACCGCCATTGATATAACTTCAAGGGAGGAGAAAGAGGAGAAAGAGCGCCACCGAAGATGCACTCGGTTGCGACAAGGGAAGTCGGAACTGAGAGAGAGAGAGAGAGAGAGAGAGAGAGAGAGAGAGAGAGAGAGGAGAGAAACCCTCAGGGACGAACCGCCATTGAAGAGAGGGGAGACAACTTATGGGATGAACCGCCATTGAAGAGAGGTTAGCTCTCATTCTCTGTCTCTATTCTACCTCCTTTAATGACATTTTGGGGTTTTAATTTATGAAATTTCGAGTTCGGGGTCCTTGGGGGTGAATGGGGTTCAAAATATTTGAATGTACAAACTCTAATCTTATGGTGGTGGATGGTTTGAGGATAGGGGTGAGGATTCACCATTGATTCTTAGTTGAGGATAAAATTGAAGGTCCAAATAGGGTAGAAACGAAATGAAAACCCCCAATTGGGGAAGTAGAGGAGAGATGGGCTTCAAATGATGGGTCCAACTAGCTTGTAAGGGGCAAGCAGAATCGTTCGTTTGGATTGGGGAAACGGTTGAATGGCTAGGTTTAGTAATTTATGTGTTGGCTTCGAATTGGGGAATTAAGGGAGAGATGGGTTTCGAATGATGTTGGATGTGGTAAAGGGGAAGGTGAATGGTATACAAAATGGGTGCGTATGAGATTGGAAATTGGGGACGAAGGAAGAAAGAAGAGGCATCGAGAGAGAAGGAATCCGGAGAAGGAGAGATAAGCGGAGGCAAAGGGAGGTCGATGGTGAGAAAATTGGTGTGAAACCAAGTTAGTAAACCCTCATCTTTTAGTGTTGGATTCAATCCCAAATCTGATGTGTAGAAAATTTGTGTCAAACCCTATCTAGATCAGGTTTTTTATAAAAAAATAGGGGGTGAAGGAATTTTAAGGATTCAAATGTATCTCATGCATAAGTCTCTAATATGTGTACTGCATAAGTTTGTTGCATTCTTGATTCGTTTCAGCTGAGCATTTGACCATATGAGCATCTGTCTGAATAGCATCTCTTTTAGTTGAGCATATGAGCATGTGTTGCTGTGTCATTTTTGTAGTTGTTTGATTTGTTTAATGTTTTCTGTAGTGACAGACATATTATTTTTACTGGAAAGAGTTATGACTGATTTTTCCTATACTGGCACTAACTTGTACACTTGGATCACATATTAAACCCCCCTGCAGGGATGCATACTGTAAAAGGAAAAACGTTGTTAAGCTGTCGAGCAAGAAGGTTAATACATGTATATTGGCATGTCGAATAATTTCCTGTATTTGTGTTGGTGATGTTAATCGTTTCGTGTTATATAGGTGCAGCTGACATTAGCTCTCCCCCCGGAGAAGTACTTTAGAGAGAGGTCCAACCACTTCTCCAAAATGGCCCTCCTGGATCGCATGGACGAAGGCCTCGCTGCTGTAGACTGGAAGATGTTGAAGGAAATCATGCTTGGAGGCATTGTGATGTTCGGGAATAACGTCCCCTACTGAAGCTTTCTCTCCTTCTCATTAAGGGAATCCTCCTACCAGGGGATATCAACAAGAATATATGTCAAAGGATGGGTTGTGCGCCTCGTTGAAGACGTAGTGATATTCGTTTATCTAGTCTACCACTTTACTGCTGCTGTTTGGGTTGGACTTATATATATTCTATTTTGAAGTTAGGGTACTTGTCAAATTGGTTACACATTTTCTTAAAATTTTAGGGTTATGTAAGGGTTGTGTACTCGTCAAATTGGTTATATCTTTTGTTTGTGTTGGACTACTTTTACAGCTTCATTCACAACATTATGAAATACAAATCACAAAATCACAGTAATGTCCAAAGCACAATATTATGTAATACACAGCACAGAATCACAATAGTTTGACGACGATGCAAAAGACGAATGTTTGTGATTTTTGCTTACTAGCCAGTAGATAATTTTTCCTTGCCAATAAAATCGATATCTGAGCCAATAAAAGAATAACCACTGACATATCTTATCTATCTCAGAAACTTCCCAGCAGAAGGATATCGAACATCAAACCCAAACGAAATGAGTCCATAACAACTTAAGTCCAAAAGGTGGAAACATTTAAACGCTAGTCATCAAATGTGTTAGTAGTGATGACGAGGATACTATGTACGGGGGTAACCCTATGAGGAAGGTGGTTTCCTTCCACTTGAAGAGCTTGTCGGAGAAGGATATTATGTACGAGGGTGACATAAGCAAGTGTGGAATGGTAATGTCATCATAGGACGCTTGTCTTAAGGACGCCTCTTCTTTTACATAGGCGAATGATAGTTTTTATTATTTTGCATGTACGTAAATTACACTATGGGGTTGTCCGTTTTGTTTTCCTAAGATGCAAAAACACGAATGTTTGCGATTTATGCTTACTAGCCAGTAAATATTTTTTTCTTCCCCTTAAAAACCACGTCTCAACCAATATAGGACTAACCCCTGCCGGATCTTGTCAATCTTAAAAACTTCACAACATTAGGATAGACAACGTTAAACAAAAACTAAAGTAGTTAGAACGCAATATTCAGAACAACCATCCATAAAACAATCCATACAGAAATCCAGAACATATAAGATCAGCCGTAAAAAGGGAGGAAGTGTTTAAAAACTAAAACAAACATAACAAAGTACTAAAGGCCTTGAGCTGTTGCTCAAGGAAGTAGTTGATTAGGATGCATCAATACGACACATTATTCCCAATCATTACAATGCCCCATAGCCTGCATTCCTTTAAGATTTTCCAATCCGTCGCAGATAGGGTCTCGTCCATTCCATTGAGGATGCCCATCTTCGAGAAGTACGTGGTTCGACCTCCATCGAAAACACTTTTTCAGAGGGAGAGCTAGTGTCGGTTGCACATATATCACATGAAACGATTAACATCACCAACACAAATACAGCTACACAAATACACATGTTCATATGCTCAACTGAAATAGATGCTCATATGCTTAAAAGCTCAACTGAAATGAATCAAGAATGCAATAAATGACACAACTACACAATAGTCTCAACCCTCATAAACTTATGTAATACACATATTATAAACTTACAATACTCTCAAATGACATCGGATTCGTGTAGTGTATCTCTCCCCCGTTTCAATCACAACATACTTCAACACATAGCAAAAACTTACAAAGATGTACAACTATCACCAATTGTGAGCATTATATTTATATGCAACTATTTACAAACAACCCTAATCTCCAAATTCTCCCCAAGTTCCCAATTTCCAAACTCATAAGTACACATTCCTTATACCATTCAAATCCCCCTTTATCATATCCAACATCATTAGAAACCCAACTCTCTCCAACTTCCCCAATTCGAAGAGCGATACACATGTTACTAAATCTAGTCATCCAATCGTTTCAGCAAGCCAGACAAACGAATCCACATACCCTTGTCAAGTTTTCGAAATATAGATTTCAAATATTAATTGGGGGTTTTCAATTCTTTTCTACCCTATTTCGACCTTCAATTTCATCCCTAAACCACCCACCACCCATAAGGTTAGGGTTTGTACATTCAAATAATTTCAACCCCATTCAACCCATTCTTCCCAAGAATCCTAACTCGACATTCCATAAATTGAAAACCCTAAAATGTCATAAAAGGGGTAGAATAGAGATAAAGAATAAGAGCTAACCTCTCTTCAATGGTGGTTTGGGTCCCAACATCTATCGCCCCTCTCTTCAATGGAGTTACGGCTTGACACTGAAATTCCGACCCAAATTTCTCAATGTGTTAGGGTTTCAAACTGAAATCTCCATTCAAAAATCACACATTACAAAACAATTTGTTCGGATTTAGTTAGGGTTTCACATATTCAAGAATGAATTTGTTTACTTGTGTTCAAATTTGTTTCGTTGGATTCAGTTTCTCTACGCCGGATTCCTCCTCCATCCTCCGCCGGTTACAGCTTCCTCCCACCGATCTGATTCACCTCCATCGATAGCCTCTTCCGCCTCCTCCTCTGTCAACAACCTCCTCCTTCACCGCTCTCTTTCTTTTCTCTCTTTCTCTGATCTCTTATGTTCGACCCTTCCTCTTCCTGTCCGACCTGCAACTGGCTGAGCAAGTAGGCATTTTTTTTTGTTGCAAAAATGACATTGCTATTTGCAATTTATCAATGTCATGGTCATTTTTGCAAAGTTCATTTTTAGTATATCAATGCAATTTATCCCCCCAAAATATATTTCATCATCTTCTTTCTCTCAAATAATTTCCACTCCATCTTCATACATAATCTCCGCACCATAAAGGCTCGTTTGCTATCGATATCGGTTGATATCAAGAAATCAGTATCGATATCAAGATATCGGATGATATTGATATCAAGTGATACCTCACTCAAAACAAGTGTATCAAATAAGCTCAAATCTGATATCTAGATATCACGCGATATCGATATTTGGCGGTACCAAACATAGATATCAGATATCCTTAGATAGGCTCGATATAATATCATTATCTAGGGATACCAAATAATAGATATCGATATCACTAACCATACAAAACATTCATATCTAGATATCAATACCACATGACCCCTAATATTTTCTCTAGGAAAATAAGATCTATCGCACCGAACTAGATTCTTATTATCATGGCGAAATCGTGCAAGGGCCTTGCAGAGGAGTTGGTCAAGTGTCTCAACTAGGGGTGTGCATATGCGGGTACCCAACACAAACCGGATAATCGTTTCGGGTGCCCAAAATCGTTAAGCTCAAAATGGTCGAACCGTCTCAACCCGACTGACACGGTTAAGGTATTTGTTTCCGTGTCGGATACCCGGATACCGGACACGAACCAAGTTTTTTTTTCCAACCAAGCTTAGTTGAAATTGTGAACTGTTGGAACAGTTTTAGACCTCCATAAGACGTTTGAATAGAAAATAATTAGCACTGTGTCAAAGATTCAGATATGGAGCAGCATATTACAATGTGTGTGCATTAGAAATTAATGCTTGAAATCCTTGATTTATTATGCTATGGCAATTAGCAAACATGAAACCTCATTGGAGAAGAGAAAGGAGATTTAAAGAAGGATGACAGACGCTGCTCGCCGGTTTGTCGATCAGACTGCCGCTCGCCACTACCAAATCTGTCACCGCTCACCGTTGGCGGATCTCACCACCGATGGATCTATGACTGCTCATCGCCTCTTCAAACCGTTGGAGATGGAGAATAACTTGCCACCATTGCAGTCGGAGGAGCCGAAGATGGAGAATAACCCATTGGAGAAGTCCGAGAAGAAGATCGAAACATTACAAATCTGCAGATTGGAGATGATTTTGAGTTTTGAGTTTTAAGGGGAAGAGAGAGGAGAGAGGCGGACTACACAAGAGAACGAATGAGACATAATGTTCGTATGGGATGGGGTTAATAAACTGACTAAAAGTATAAACAAGGTAAAATTTATAAACTATTGGTAAAAGTAGTTAAAAATTTATGAAAAAATATAAACTCCGTATGAGACGAAAAAATGTTTATTTGTAAAAAAAATGGTGTTTATTTGGTTATTATTAGGGGTATTATGGTACTTTCAAACCAAATAAACAAAAAAAACACCAAAATAAGCTATCACAATTCACAAGTAGCTTTTTTTAAACACAAATTTTAACCAAAAAGCAAGTTTATATTGCTCTCCATACAATGTTAAAAAAAACTATCTCATTTTAATAATTTTCAACATGTTAAAATATCATCCATACACACCCATATAATTGAAAATGTGCCTTCTAGGGTTTCAAAGAAAGGAAAAAAAATAAATTAAAAGGAAAAAAAAATCAAAAACACATTTTTATGTGGATGAGAGGATTCGATCCTGGGCCTGCTACACAGGTAAAAAAAGGCCCTTTGTCCCAAACCAATTGTGCCATTTCAACTTCTTGTTTTGTAAGGAATTTTATAATACTAATTCTATATTACACATATACATAAATTATAAAAAAAACGGTTCGTGTCGGGTACCCGATAAGGGAATCTGCCCGATCCGAACACGAACCGTTTAATGTCGTGTTTTAGCTGTTCGTTTCATTTTCGTGTCGTGGCTTTTCGGTTTTGGGTTTTTTTTTGTGTCGTGTTATCCTATTTTCGTGTCGTTTCAGTCGTGTCGGGTTTTTCTGCACACCCCTAGTCTCAACGACTCCAATTGTGTCCAGTTGTGGGTTGTGACGAGTTACTACAATGACACTGTTTTCCATTTCTTCCAATCCAGACTAGAGGTGGCAATCGGGCGAGTCGGGTCGGGTTATTCGGTTTCGGGTCATATCGGACTCGGCTTAATATCGAGTGTGATGACGATTCGGGTCTGATCGAGTTCGGGTCGGGTTTATTCAGGCATTATTTTATCGGATACAATCGGATTTTCGGGTCCTATTCAGTTCGGGAAAATCGGGTTTCGGTCTAAACGGATTCGGGGGAATCGGGTTTCGGGCTAAATAGATTCATCTGAATCGAGTTTTGGTCTAAACGGGTTCGGGTGAATCGGGTTTCGGTCACAACAGTTTTGGTCCAATCGGTTTCAGTCAAATCGAACCCACGAGAATAATATTTTGGATAAAACAAATCAATCTTTTTTTTAACCTATGATATATTTATTCTTCTATATAGATTAAGCTAATATTTATCAATTCTTAATCAATACTACAATTAGGGGCGGAATTGGTACAATACCAATTAGTTTTTATCGTTACCAGTTACCACATACCTACCAATTATAATTGGTAATCCTGAAATAATCCAAACCATTACCAACCACCGAAGGGGTTGTACCAACTTAATTGGTTGCCAATTAAGTTGGTTGATACATGTTGGTAATGGTATTTTACCATGTTTTGGGTGTTGATTAAAAAAGCATACAAATAATCAAAGACAATACAACTTAAATAAAATTTAAAATTTATAAGTAGCAACAACATAAATACTCAATTTGTTCGTACATTTAAGCACAAAAACAATATAAAGACTTAAATAGTCCCGATAATATTCAAAATATCATGTCCACTAGCTTCCGAATAAAATTTAGGTTTTAGTCTGAATCGAAGCCGAGCTAGTATTTCTACCTTGATAAAAAACAATTTATAAAAATAACAAATATAAAAATAAATCAAATTAATAGGTCATACGAGTATCAAAAACAAAATAACAAATAAATCAGAAATAGCTAATACGGAGTACTTATTAACTTGAATAACAAACAACAATAACAAGCAATAGGTCTAAGAACAAAAAAAAAATACTCCAACTTAATGTAATCTTAAAACAATTAAAATATAATTTAAAAAAACCCTAAATGTATAGTAGTATTTGGTTGGTAATTACCATACTAACCAATTGCAAATCGGTTGGTAATGGTAATCCCAACTTTTTCGTTTAGATTACCATTACCGTATCGACTTCTGACAATTGGTTACCAATATAATTGGTTACCAATATAATTGGTTACCAATTTAATTGGTTCGGTTGGCACGTGTTGGTATGGTTTTCGTGAGAACTTTTCCCCAGCTCTAACTACAGTCGTTAAAAAAATGTAAGTCTTCTCACTTTTTAAAACTTTTTTAACAACTCAAAATTACATAAAATATGATTTTTTTTCAATATTAATTTCATATTTATTACTCATAACTAAAAAATTATAAAATAACCAAAAATTGATATTTATATAGTTTTGATGTCTTAAAGAATGCTAAAAAGCAACTTTTTTTTTTATTGGAGGGAGTACAAAATTATATTTAATTATACTATATGTATGATAATATTACCATCCATTAGTAAGTAATCAAATACTTAGATTGTTTTTAGTATTTTAGGGAAAATGATAAGATTTGTGTTGGTTTCAGATATAATCGGGTTTGATTTTTTTCGGGTTTCGGGTAATTTCGGGTTTTGGAAGTGTTTGAGTCGGGCAATTTCGGGTTTCGGGTTGATTTCGGGTCGTTCCATTCGGATATAATCGGGTTCAGGTTGTTACTGGGTTCGGATTGCTTTCGGGTTCGGGATTAACTCAGATCGGGTCGGTCGGTCTCAAATCCAAATCTTTTTTTTTTTTCAATTATGTGATTGTACATGTTTCACCAGGTCTAACTGCCGATTGCTCAGCAGAACTATTCAGCTCTAAGCTTGTCACCAGCGATTCTACACTTATCCCATCGAAGACGTACATCTTGATTGATGTAACCTTGAATTGGGGTTGGTGTGTGTTTTAATCGAATGATTCATAAGCAACCAACCGTAGAATGTGGAGATTTGAAGACATATGTTTCTACTTTGTCATTGTATTTCAAATAGTTAGCTAGTTAAGTTTCCAGCCAGATCAAAGCTAGTTTTGGAAAATAGAAAAATTGCTGCTATTGTAATTCTCTTCGTTAACAGGAAAGTGTATGACCCATTCATAGAGAAACGCAGGTATCAATTCTCTATTTAAGATTGCACTGGGGGTGACAAAAATCAGCTTGATACAATGATACCGCCTGAAGTGAGCACAAATATCCTCCTTTGCTTTTATATGTTCTTGTATGCACTATGCTCAAGTCTTTCAGGTGAATGAGATGTTATCAGCAGCCATTGGAAATTCGGAGAGGCCACAGAGCTCAACATTATTTGTTCACGGGATTCTCTGCGGTGCAGTGAGAGTAAATCAAATGTTAGTATACGGACCATGAAGATTTGAGAAGGTGATCTTCTCACCTCACTACATTTATTTAGTACTGGGTACAACTTCTGATACATTTGCAATTCAGAAATCAACTACTAAAAATTTAAAATAATGCAGATCTTTTCTTATACTTAGATTGTGCAGAACATTTATTTAGCTGATTCTCATGGCCTAGCAGTGCTTATCATAAAACTGCATATCTGAACTCATTGTTCAAAATCATGCAGGATTTTCCTGTCTTAGATTATGCAGAACATCTATATTGATATCCCAAATGAGCAACCCTAAATCTCATAGATATACTTCTTAAACAGTTTCATGTGTTCTTCATGCAGAGTTATGCAAAGCAAAAAGCTCCCATCATTTGATGTGCTGGATAAGATCTGAGCAAGCCCCTCGATATCATTATTCATTCCGGGTCTCGCATAAACGGGCTTACCCCACCCGAAATCCGCTCCACTGAACGGAAGCCTCATCCAACTGGATATCCCGAGGTTAGGACATCCGAAGGTCTGCATGAAACGCCCGAGCTTCCCCATGTTCACCTGCAGGTAATCGATGGCTGATCTCAAGTACTCGTCGTCCATCCTCAGCACGGCCTCGTGGATCAGCCTAGCTGCATAGCACGTCGGATTCGACACCAAGTCTCCGGCTCGAGCTACGGGCGTAGCAGAAAAGGCCACATTGCCCATGAAACCCGGTGGCAGAGGAGGGTTGATTCGGCTTCTCCCATCGACTGGAATGCTCAGGTTTGTCAGCTGATCATAGGCTAACCCTCGCGCCTTGCACGCACACTGCCAGATATGGGCCGAGAGCATCTGGAAGGAAGTATAGGTGGCCGATTTCCCATCTTCGTTCGACTTTGCCTTGAGGGCTTTAATTTGTTCCGCAGTGATCGGAAAGATGGAGAATGCGAGGGCACTAGAAAGACCGTCCATGGGCAATGGAGGTGGCGGTGGCTTGTATTCGACATGAGGGAAGACGGGCTGAGGTGGGCTGCGTGCGTGGAGGAGGGTCCGGTCGATAAACGATGGGGTGGTGGCGTTGATGCCTCTAGCCATGTCGGCCCACGTGTTGACGAAGTGTAGGGCGGAGTATCCGTCCGCCAGGAGGTGATGGATGCACAATCCGAGTGAGACTCCGCCGCATTTGAAGTATGTTAGCTGCATTTCAAATTAGAAACAGTACATTTTTGGTAATGTAAGTCATAAGAAAATGGAATGGCTATAGTTTCTAAGTACCTGAACAAGCACCAAAGGATAGGATGTGATCCCAATGGCAGGGTCAATGTAGGGGATCAAGTCATTGACTGCGGAGGTCAAAGCGAAGTCGCCCAAGTCCTCGAGTACCGACGTCGTTTCAGCCTCGACGAACTCGACCCCTTTCCCGTTGCAAAGGATCTCGATCCGACCTGTTTGGTCGTAGCCCAAGCGACCTGCCATGGGGTAGAATGGCACCAAGACTCGGCTCAGGGATTCCTTCATAGTCTTTGAGTCGAAGAAGCCGGGTTGGTACGAACGGGTTGGCCCGTAGAAGTACACGGTAGGCACATGGACCCGGGGCACAACCATGTCCATGTTTGAGAGCCACAAAGGCCGGTTTGGAGTCTCCTCGGCTGGGTAAACCGTTGTTGTTTTCTTCACGTTGATTTTCATTTTTGGGCCTTCAGGTGGGTTGGGTTTCAATTTGGAATGGGAAATGATTAACTTGGAATTCATAAGGGGTTTAAATACGGAGGAGATTGATTACTTTGCAAGTTATGAAAGTTTGTTAATTAAACTAACAAATCAGAATATAATATGAATTCGTTATATAAAATTATGGTTTGTGGAAATAAACTATAGTATGTTAAGCAATTAACGAATAAATTAAGTTCACAGTTCACAACCTTTGCAATATTGTAGTCAACCGAAAATGTATGAAACATGTAAAGGTAGGGTAGAGGGTTGTTGATTGTTCCTACATACGTATTAAACAATGGGGTAGTAAGTAGTTGATAACAAATTTATATTAAAAAAATAAATTAAAGGGACAATGTGCACTTCAGGAAATAAAAAATGTTGAACTAGGGCAAACCCCCTTATATTTAGAGTTTTTAGCATGAAGATAACATGAAAACTATTTTTGGAAAAAGGTTTTAAATATTAACTTAACCAAATGTACCATTTTCGCTGGCCATCTTCACTGTGATATTTTGTATTCGGTTTTTTTTTTTAATTTCGCTTTTATTTGGTTGTATCATGACGGTTTGCCCGTCCGTCGATTTTTTTGGCATCTCGTTTTTTCAGACTTCAGTTGTTGTTTGGGATTTCAAATTATTTCCTTTTAAAAAAATGAATGAGAAATATATGGATTATACTATCTCTCCACGGCTCCACCAGATTTACACACTTTCAAGAAACCAAAAAATATACCTACTTTTATTTCTTTTGAGATCAAAACTACTTTTATTTCTGAGATTAGGAGACATGTTTTTTAGGGCAAAACCAATTAGTGCCCTATGAAACATATTTAGACTTATGTGAGACTATTGCTAATGGGCCTAATTTAGAATATGTCAATTAGTGTCCTATGACACATATTTCTCTCGCAGGAAATGCTTTACAATGGTTGGAGAGTTTGACCCCACAATCCATCCGCATGTGGGGTGAGCTTAGGGACTTGTTTATTAACAAGATCTTTCCACAATCTAAGACGGCGCGGATTAGACAAAAAATCACGCCTTACAAGCAGAGGTCGGGGAGACGCTTGTAACAGCCCAAATATAAATACCCAAGTTATATTTCGCAGGTTGGATATCTTCGTTCGGAAGGGCTGTTGGGTACCTTAACCCGTCCTAATGACTAAGTCGTGAAAATTCATTTTGAATGGAAAGTACACAAGTGTAAATTAAGGTACAACCTTCCACGACAAGATCGGGTCAAAACCAAAACTAAGAAAACATAATATTAAAAGTTCTTAAGGAAAGATTAGCGGGGTTAATCCGTTATTCGCAATCGCCCATGAAATTCCCCACCATAGAAGCACGAAACAAGCAAATCTACAAAACAAACATAAAAACAATATGCGGGGCAAGGATCAGACCGAGGCCCGATCGCATTCTGGGTCCCACAAATAGGCATACACATACGTTATTCCTACAATAAAGATGGTTCTAATGCAGAACATAATTTAAACACGCAAGTCATGCTTATCAGGATATAATATGCGAAATAAAATAGATGGCCAAAAGAATGCCAAGTGACATATCCCTCTCCTACCTCCTCCTCCCTTTTCGATAGGGCGGAGCCTAGCTAGCATGGTGTTATAGCATAGCAATCTCATCATATATATGCGCATCAATAATCAATCATCATCTCATCATGCTCATATGGTGAGTCAAGCCCACAAGCTCAACTCGATACAGACTCGATTAGGACAAGCTCGATGGGACTGGGCCGTCCTATGACCCTAACAAAGACTCTAGGATGCACAGATAACGACCGTTCTCTTTTTTCCAAACACATATAGTAACCAAATGCTCATTCAAGTATGCAAGTCCTAACATGATACTACATGACATGCTTCAATGTTTATGCATCACCTAGTATTTCATATGACCACAAGTAGGAAGTTTTATCTGATCAGTCTGAGTATGTCTATAAAGGAACTTACCTGAAAAGCCAATTAGCAAAAGATATCGAAAGCGGAATCCAAACAATCAACAAGCACCTATAATGATTACATAGAATACAATAAGCTATCATACTACCACTCATACACACGGAAACCATGTTTCAAATTGTTTCCAAAGCCAAGCGGAAGTTAAACCATTTCCAAACCTTTTTCCGATACAAGAAAACGTTGAAAGCCAAGTCATCTGGAGATTTCAAATTCTATTAATACACAAGCCAAATCTCATTTCAAAAACCAAGCATCAACCATTAAATCTCAGTCAAGTGTAAAGAATCCCGTCACTTGAAACGAAACCTTCAAAACATTTACGAATATTCTAAACCGATGTTTCAAATTCCGTCAAAATTCCCTTTTTAAATATTAAAATAATTATTAAATTATTATTTCAAAATCTCATTTTCTGAAATCAATCTTGGACTAAAATCCGACTTAAAAGTATCGAAACCAAAAACCAACAAAATCTTCCAAAGGTTAAGGGAGCAGCTCGACCAAAGCTACTGGGGTGGTTTTCACGGCGGCGAGAGGGCCATGCGCGGCCGCGAAACCCATCCCAGTTCCCCCGCGAGAAGGGAGCTCTCGCTGGTCGTGAAAGGAAGATTTCACCGCGGAGAAACCCACGGTCGCAGCCGCGAGAGGCGTCTCCTTCCCGCCTCTGATTATGTTCTAACTTGCCGTGGCGAGCATGGTTTCGCCACGGCGAGATTCAAAACCTTTTGCTCGTTTTTGCCTCGATTCAAAACCGTTTTAAACCAAACTTGTTTCAAAATATTGCTAAGATGATTCTGACACTAAAGAAGCATGAAAGACTCCAACGAGGACTAGAGGGGAGAGCGGAAGAGGGATTACCTAGCCTCCTTGAGGCTTCTTTAAAACCTTTGAAAGGGAAGGGTCCTCCGGGCTCCGATTCAATAAGATATGGTAACGACAAGGCCTCGGAAGGACAAATTATGGTTAAAAATGCACCTTTACGAAGTTTTAGATCCAAAACAAGAGGAACAAAGAAGGGAAGTTTACCTTGCTAAAAAACAGGGGAAGAGGAAGAAATGGGCTTGAATCGGCTTCGAGAGGAGTTAGATTCGAGGTTTCTTGACCTTTGAAAGTAGAGAAAAGAGTGAGGAACAAGCGAGCATAAACGAGAAAGGGAAAGGAACCAAAACAAGAGAGAATGAGGTGATTTACCGAGTTTAAAAAGGAACCGGACTCCCAACTCATGTTGGCGAAGAAGAACTCACGGTCGTGAAATTGGGTTTCTTTTTCTCGGCTCGTCCTCCCGGCGGTGAACTGAAACTCGCGGCCGCGACAGGATCTGAAACCTCGGTTTCTATTGTAGGAGGAAATCGAGTTTAAAATATAAAATATAGATCAAACCAGATTATGCCCACGCAAATGATTACAAGACTCCCTCCCTATGCAGTAGTGGGAAGTCAGGATCGATCCTCGAGGAAGCGTGTCAGCGGATCTCAGGTAGCTGTAAATCTCACAGACATAAAAACAGAAAGACAGAAATAACAAAGCAAAAGTAGAAAATAAAGCAAGGACACAGAAGTTAGTCGATATCGACTAAGCAATCCTCGATATCGACTACAGATGTCGGCAACAGAAACTCAGAAATCACAGCAGAAACTCGATATCGATAAACTTCTACTCGATATCGACTAAGTGCTATTCGATATCGACTAACTACTCCCCGAGATCGACAAACAGCAGAAACTTTAAATTGCAAATTCTCGAACACAGAACTCAGATTTTCAACGAAATAAATCAATATACTGAAAGACTTCCAAAGCCAGGGTATCAACACCACAACGATAACCATGCAAAGTAACACATAAAGGCATAAAAGATCATGCCTTTCATCAAATAACTTTCGTTATTAACAAATAGGAATATAGAGGCTTTCGCATAAACCCTAATTGTTACTAACCCTTTTCACATAATTAATCCAAGTTGCATTAAGATCACTTTCGCTTCAATAACACAAACAAGGATCACCTTCAACTCTTGCAAAAGAATCATGCTCATAGGGATAGAAGACTAATTGCATAAAAAGATTGTACCTTTACCACGTCACCTTACATGGCTACCGTCGGGCTCACCCCGACCCTAGAAGTGGGTGGACTACTCGCTCTTCATTGCAATAGCAGACATCTTTGATGAAAAAGAACTAACTTGCATTAATAAACTCAAACTTACAACCTCTTCTCCTTCTCTCTCTATGTGACTAATTGTCTCTCTGAAATTGAATTATTAAAAACCAGCCCCTAAGGCTTTATTTATAGGCTTCATTCCCTAGCTATTCTAGGTAAGAAGGTCTATCTATATCTATATCTAATTATCTAATAGCTTAAAGATAAATAAATAGATAAAAGGAATTAAATCCATAAAGGAAATTATATCTAAAGTAGGTAAATCTTCCATGTGTTGATAGATCTTGATATGCCTTGATAGATGTGGATAGATCTCGGCAAACTCGGACTCCTTCGTCCCCAAGCAAAGCCAGCTCAACACGGACAGCAAACCGCGTAACGCGGCTCCGGGAGACTTCCTCGATATCGAGTAAAGTACTCGATATCGAGTAAACTTGACGTCGACTATGGCTGGCTCGTCATGTCGAGTGGCTGGTGCTCGATCAAGCTCGGACAAGCGCTGATGGGTTCCTAGATATCGACAAAAGTCCTCGATATCGACAAGCTGTGTCGACTTCTGCGTTGCTGGTCTTGGTCGAGGAACTGCTCCCCTATCTGGCTCGGAAGTGTGGTGCTGGTTTTGTCGATATCGACAACTTTTGTCGATATCGAGTAATTGGTGCTCGGCATGTCGAGGTCTTCGGCTTCTCGACTTGGCACATCTCCTCGACTCCGGGTATGGCATCAAGGTGTTGTCGATATCGGGTAGTTTTGTCGATATCGAGGAAAGCTCCAGAGTCGGGTTGCCTTCGTCTTCAGCTTCCTCGATCAGCTCTTACTCGACCAGCCTGTGCTCGGACATCCTTTGTCGATATCGACTACATTTCTTCGATATCGAGTAATTCTGGTTTCCAGCTTGATTCATCCTGGTTTCGTCGTTCTTTGACCTTGGACTTCTGTAGCTGATTTCCGAGCTTTTCCAACTTTTCTCAAAACTGCTGTAAATTGCCTCGAATTCTACGAATTTAAACAGAAACTGGTGTAGATTCCATAATTTGGCAAATAAACCTAAACTACATAGATTCTGTACTATTCTAGCCCAAATGCATAACATGTATGCAGAAAATGATATAAAAGTAACTGTAAAACATGACAGATTCAGCTCACAACAGTTTCTAATGGAAATCGTTTTTTGACTCCGATTTTTGTACTAGATTTTTGAGAGAAGGTCTTTAAGAGGGTGTTTTGGGGACTTTTGATGGGTGAGAAACAAGAAAGAAGTGGTGGAGGGAGAGTGAGATGGATTAAGGAGAGGAAAAGTGAAGGTTTTGAAATTTAGGGTTTGGGTCTCATTTGACCGAGAGAGAGAGAGAGAGAGAGCGGTGGCTAGGGTTTTTGGATAGCTCAGATTTTGAGGAGAGGTGAATCATCTTGGGGATTTGGGCTTTTTCAAATAAGGGGAGCAATTTGGCTGACTAGGGTTTTATGGAGAAAAAGACGAAATAATTAAGAGAGAGTGTGGGAAGGGAGGAGAGAGAGAGAGAGATAGAGAGAGAGAGAGATAGAGAGAGAGATGAGACGTGAGAGGGGGAGAGAGAGTGTTTCCGCTCATCCGACCCCAAGTCCCAATATTTCTATCCCGAAATCTGATTTCCGAAAACCCGAATCGAACTTTAAATTCATTTCAAACGACTCTCGAGAATTCTATGTTTGAAATCTGATTGATAATGGGCTTAGAACCCATTAAGTTAGGATTTTAGTGAGCACCATAATATTTTTAAAGGATTTTCCGAAAATAGAAATTCGCTCGAGGACGGGTTTTCCGAAATTTTCCAATGTTCACAATTAAGTAATTATTTAAAATCCGATCTTTACAACGCTAGCTCAGGTCTTGGAGCGATACAAGGATTTGTTGAGATCATGCTCTACTCATGGGCAACCACCGTATGTCATCCAGGAGTCATCTACAACACTCTGGTTGTGGTTACAAAGGATAGAATCAACACCTACACCTCTTATGGGTACCTTGACCTCACACCACAGAGGGCTTGGGATACCATTGAGAGGCTTGTGGAGTTCGACAACAACTATGAGACTTCTGTGGGTTCAGACGCGAGGCCTGCCCCATCTATCCCACTCTATGAGCCATCTAAGGAGATTGATCTTGAAGTCAGGGACCAATTCACAAAGGATCAAGTACATCGGCTTCAAAAGCAAGTTAAGTTCTTGACTGCCAATCAAGCTTGTCTAGAGTGTGGGTCCCAAAGGCATATACCACCACCTGCCCACACTCTAAGTAAGTACAATTGGTTGAGACACATGAGGAGACACGCTATGTGAGGGGCCCTAACTCTAGAGGCTATCAACAAAATTAGGGTTATCACCAACCCCAACAATACCAAAGGGACCCCCACCCTACAGAGCACCTAGACACCCTGAGAGGGAGCAAAGGAAGGAGGACCTACAACTCACACTTGTTGAGATGAGGAGGAATCACGCTGAGTTTAAATAATCAAACAATTCCATTCATACTTAGCTGCATGACATCAACTCGAGGCTTGGAGAGATTGATGAATGGAGGAAGAACATGGAGACCCAAATGGTTCAATTGGATGCGCAAACTCCAAGACCATCCGGATCGATCCCTGGTCAACCTGAGGCCAATCTTAAGGGGCAAAAAGCTGAACACATTGCTGCAGTTCACTTGAGGAGTGGGTGTCAATTACAAACGCCCTCCCACAAGCCAGAAGAGGAAGAGGCTGGAGGATCAGTCAATGTCGACCTAACATAGGTTGACGTTAACCACTCAATCGATGTCGATAGCCATCCAGTCGACGTCGACCATCATCATCAGCAACCTGTCCAGAAGCCAACCACTGCAGTCGACGTCGACCACTCTCAAGTTGATGCCGACCATTCTACTACACCTCCAACGACTATTTTGAGTTCAAAACCAAATAAGATGCTCCCCTATACCTCTAAAGCTTTCAAGCATCCCACCGACAAGAAGTTTCAACACTTTATGAAGATGCTTTAGGGTCTAAATGTCACTATACCCTTCACCGAAGCTCTTCATGAGATGCCATCTTATGTGAGGTTTCTTAAAGATATCTTGAGTAAGAAGCGATCAATGACTGAGATCAATGAGGAGTGTAGCAAAATGGAATTCCCTGAGAAGAGAAGTGATCCAGGGAAGTTTGCCATCACTATTGGGCTAGGCCAACATCGCTACAAGGCTCTTTGCGACTTAGGGGCTAGTGTGAGCCTCATGCCTTTGTCTATATGGTCAAACGTCAACATTGGAGCTTTGGAGCCTGTGGATATGAAACTTTATATGGCCGAAAACAACTTTGTGAAGCCCACAGGGATTATTGATGATGTCCCAGTCAATGTGGGCAAGTTCTATGTGCCTACGGATTTTATTGTGCTTGATATGGCAGATGATCCTATTTGCCCTATCATCCTTGGCATGCCATTCTTAGCTACAGCCAACGCCAACATCAGCGTAAGGAAGGGACTCTTATCTTTTACAATTGGCAACGAGGTTATTGAATTCTCATTCAATCCTACTATGAAGGAGGTCAATAGTATGGAGGTCAAGTCATTAGTCATTACATTCAAGGGGAGGCGTTATCCCTTGTGAGGAACCCACGAAGAGAATTATGACCTTGGAGGAGCTAGAGAAGAGGGTCATGGAGGCCCAATTGGAGGAGATCTTAGCTATATGGAATTCGGAAGACGAGCAACCTATTGAGGCAAGAATCGATATCGATCGAGGTCGACATCGAGCACATCTGGGAAGCCTAAGCATACTCCAGAAGCTAAGTATGGGGTTGCTTCACTAGACATCGACCCATCTTGCTCGGCGTCGACTGTACTTAGTCGATGTCGACACATACTCCTCGATGTCGATCCACCTCCCTCAACTCCAGCACCTCCACTGAGTGAGAAATAGAAGAAGGAGGAGCATCTGCAGTCGATGTCAACTGACAACCAGTCGATATCGATCACCACCCCCAGCAACACTAGAAGGAGTTTCTTTCATCCCCGACAAGGTACGTTCAGGTAAGGATCCCCCCCCTCCGGATTAATTGAAAACATTCCTATGAGACGGTTTCCTTGGTATCTCCATCTTATCAAAGTCAAGGATAAAGAATCAAGAGACTATAAGGAAGGTGATCAAGTATTCTTATCCAAGGCAAGCACTAGAGAATTCTAGTGGAAGTACACAGGGAAGAAGAAAGGTGGAGTTGTGAGAGTGCACCATGTTTACCCAGGGAAGATAGAGCTCAATGACAAGAAAGGAGTCATCTTCAAGGTTGAGCCCGAGAGCCCGGAAGAGGATAAAGACGAAGAAGTTGGCCTAGCGACTCTAAAGTTTAGAGCATGTACATAGACTTTGATTTAATTAGGATTTATTATTCTTGGTTGTTTTGTTTGAACTTGGTTTTTGGACGGTTTTTTTATTTACTAATGAGTGTAGGTTCCATGTGTAATAACGTAAGAACCAAGGATGAAGTTGTTGAGGCCCTCGACAACGACCTGACCAGTTGACCTTGACCATGTTGATCGACGCAAACCGCGATGTCGACTACACTTGGATAGCCCCCTGTATTGACCAAACCTTGGGAAGGAGTTGCAGCCGACGTCGACTAGCTCTACTCGATATCGACTACTGGCAACCGATCTTCAACACCTATTTCGAGCTTCTGCGATAATGTCTAGTAAGTCTTTCTTTACCCTTGTTCTTATACAATGAGAACATTATAATGTTTAAGTATAGAGTGGGGGAAAGGTTTGCTTATTACTTATTATTACTTTGAGTTATTTTCTTGCATTGCTTGTTACATGGTTGCTCTCTTATATTATTTTTGGACAATTGTCTTTGGACACGTGTTTGGTTTGTCTTTATGCTTAATGTCTGTGTCCAAAGAAGTTTTTGAGAGTTACGGCATGACCCCGCTTGCAATGAGTTCAAAGAAAAGTTCCAAGGAAGATTTGACAGGACTCAACGATGCAAATGTGGATTTCATTAGAGATATTGCATGATATTGCCTAGTAAAGGGAAGTCTAAATGAAGTGTAGATTTTCATTGAAAGCCGCCAAGAGAGGCAAATCGATGTTATTTTTGACATATGCACAATAAAAGGATGGAGGACTTTATATTTTCCATATGAACTTATTCTTATATATCCTAGCCTTAACCGTGCTTATTAGCCTCACAAATTATCCATATTATGATCTTTACATTATATTTGCTCCACATGATAAATATTGTCTATTATCCACCTTATTTCCTATCCGGTGATTATGTTGAGAATGTAAGTCATTTTTGGAGATGTTTTATGGTTGTTTTGTGTTGTTGTTATTATTATTGAAGTTTGATGGTAGGATGAATAAAATTATTTATGGAAAATTTAATAAGTTGGAAAATCCGGTCACCTAGGAGTTAAGGATGATCGACCCTGCTTGCTTGTGATGTTAGTTCAGTCTGGATGGGACACGAAGGTGAGAAGTCTAAAGTACTAAGTATCCAGGGTCATTCATGACACTCATGTTTGCGACTCGCAAAAAGGCAGTGCTAAGGTTAGAGAGGTAAATGAATTATAGTGAAAAGAGCAAAGAGTGACATTATGAGAGGAGGAGGGGTGTGGAAATATCATATGACGTTGGGAGAAAGTGCATAAAGTAAGAAAGAAAGTTTGAGAAGTTATCCCCAAATTTAGCACCACATTGCCTAAATAGCCCACCACTATCCCTTTTACCTTCACTTCACCATGTGCATAAAACTCCTAATTATTGTTGCTATATTGCGCAGGAAATTGTTTTACATACCCTCCTTTTGTGTGAGATGTTGCTTTTTGTTCACATGCATCGATTTGATGGCACAAGTACCTTTGCGAGGATGGCAATTGATTGTTATTGTTAATATGAGAATGGATTTACAATGTTGAGAGTTTAGTTGGTTTCCCCTGTATGACTATCTAAGTTATTGCTTAGAGACAAACAAGCTTAAGTATGCGGTGTTTGATGTGCCTATATTTGACCATATTTTGTGCTTGTTTTTGTTCCAATTATCATTCATATTTTATACTTTGGGTTGGGAAAGTTAAGAATTTGTGCAGTTTATGCTTATTTGCAAGATATGGAGGTCTACACAAGTTTTGATTTAATTTCGCAAGATTTGGAACTTTTTGGAGCAATTACAAGAGAATAAAAGAACGAGCTTAAAGGAGCTCGACGTCGACTACTATCCTTCGATGTCGACCATATAGGAAGATGAAATTGGTTGAAAGTTGAGAAGCCAAGCCACTAGAATTGGAGGAAGAGTGGTCGAAATTCATCCTATCCGTCGACCACTACTCTACCTCGGCTACATAACACTCGACATCAACTAAGTGAGCTCGATGTCGACTAGAAGAAAGCCATGTTAAGGCTAAAGAAGGAAAGCTAGATATCGATCAAATCACTTGAGATCGACCACTCCAAAAGGGCATTCCGGATCTTTGGAGATTACTTAGCCACATTATTTATCTATCTTTTCTCCTTAGATACTTATTTTCTTATAGGTATTTTCGTATTTACCCTAGGGGTTTTATTTGGATATTTATTTTTAGATAGAAGTTTTATCTTTTCCAATTTAGATAGAATTTATTTACTTAGTAGGTAAGTTTAGAGTTTTATAAATAAAGGCTTTAGACCTAGAGTTTGAATCATCTAAGAACACAAGCAATTGTGTGCCCTAGTTAGTTAGAGAAAGAGTGCCCGAGAGTGGAGGGAGAGAAGGAGACGGTTTCGGTTGTACTCTTTTGTTTAGTTTAATTCAAAGGTTATTTCTTATGTTTATGATGATGTTTGTCATGATGAGGAGTGAGTAGTCATCCTACTTCTAGGGTCGGGGTGAGCCAGACAATAGCCATGTAAGTATGCTTGAATTTATGATGTTTTTGAGAGTGTATCATCTACTATCTCGTGCTTAATCCTTGAGGAAAGTAAGGATGATTCCTTATTTAAGATTATGAAGAGAAATTGAATTAATTGTGAATCTGGATAATAAGTAGCATTGGTTTGCAAAAGTCGACTAAACCCTAATTATGAAAAGGATAGAAACAAATAAATTTTTATGCGAGAGCCTCTATAATTCTATTTGTTGATTGCGTAAGCTATCTTATGATGATAAAAACATAATCTTTCATAATTCTCGTTATTAGCATGCATGGTTATTGTCGTGGTAAACCTTACCCTTGGAAGCTTTTTATAGTATCGTTGAAAACCCTTTTCGATATCTCTGATCATTTCTTCTTATTCATTCTTTCACCTTTCGACCATTCTTTGTTGAACAAAAAGTTAATGTTTTTCATTTTATTGTGTTCGACATCGACTCATCTAGTCGACATCGAGAGCTGCTTATTCGACATCGACTTCTCCAGTTGACGTCGATCCGTTGTTTGTGTTGTGCAGGTTTTTCCAAGGGGAGATTGACTGACCTAGTCGATGTCGATTGACTTTGGTTGATATTGGAAGCTTCTGGTCGATATAGAGAGTTGATTTTGGACTACTTTGATGATCGCTGACTAGCTTCCTCGAGGATCGATCCTGATTCCCTTCCACTACAATGGGGGAGTCTTGTAATTTAGTTGCATGGATGAGTGGGTTTGCTTGTGATTTTATTCTTTATATTTATTTCATAGCAAGTTTACTCCCTTAACAGGCCTTTGGAAGCAGAAAGCTTTGCATCACATAATTTGGTTTAGCGGCTAGGTTTGACTTTATCAGAAATGTTCGTCCCTGCTGACATAGAGAGCTAGCTTTCCATTTTATTAATTGAGCATCGAATCCAAGTGGAATGGTTGAGATGGAGGAGGGCGTCAGGGGTATTATGAGACAAGAGAGTTCCACCAAAATTGAAAGGGAAGTTCTACAAGGTGGTTGTTAGGCCGACCTTATTTTATGGCTTTGAGTGCTGACCTATCATAAGAAGTTGTCAGTGTTTGAGATGAGAATGCTGCGGTGGATGAGTGGGCACACGACACATGACAAAATCAGAAATGAAGACATTATGAGCAAGGTTGGAGTTGCGAGTATTGCTGACAAACTGCAGGAGTCAAGATTACGGTGATTTGGGCACTTTCGTAGGAGACCTATATGAGCTTCTGTATGTAGGTGCGAGAGCTTGGAGCTTGGTGATATTTGTAAGGGTAGAGGTAGGCCGAAAAAGAGTTGGTAGGAGGTTATCCGCCAGGACCTCATTTTGCTGAACCTGTCGGAAGATATGACTTTGGATAGTGACCACTAAAGGAGACGCATTCGTGTTTATGATGCTTAGTAGTTCGAGTATGGGAATTGAGTCCTAGGGTTTATGCTTAGTGTCCGCCTTCTTACCTTCTTCCTATGGCCTCATTGTCTACTGTTTTTCTTGTCTCATTGTGAATTTTGTGGCTTTTGTTTTGGGTCTATCGGAAACACTCTCTCGACTAGTTCGGGGAAAGAGTGCTTACATCCTGACCCCTCGGACTCTCCTTCATCACGGGATAGACTGGGTTGTTGTTGTTGTTGATGATTTTTTGGCCTTCTAATCACCTCGTCAAACGTATTCTTGTTTATTCTTCCATTTATAATCGGGCATCCGAGGTATTTTTCTAGGCTCGTTTTACTCGTAATTTGTAGGGTGGTTTGGATTTTCTGTTTCTGGTTCGTTGATACCCCTTTTGTGATCTGGAAAGCTGATTTTTGGAAGTTAACTCTTTGTCCTAAGATAGAACATACTTATCTAGAGTTGTTTTTACTAAGTAGAAGGCTTCCTGGGTGGCTTTGGCAAAAATCATGATGTCTTCGCGAAGGATAGAAAAGGGATCTGTGTTCCTCTTCTTGTCCTTTTGAAGCCCAATGTGTTCCTCTGTTGTTTAGTCAGTTGTTGAAGTTTTCTGGATAGAATCTCAGCCCCTAGGATAAAAACGTAGGGTGGAATAGGATCGCCCTGTCGTAGGCCCCTTTGAGGTCAGAAGGTTTGGGTCGGCTCGTCATTCACGAGGATCAAATATGATACCGTTTGAGTACATTCCTTTATCCATCCATAGAATTTATGGCAGAAACCAAAATTTTCCATAACTGCTAGTAGGAAGTCCCAGTCAACTCGGTCATACGCTTTTTCCATATCAAGTTTTATAGCGATCCATCCATCTTTTCCTTTTCTGTTTCTGAAAGAGTGAAAGATTTCATGAGAAATAAGAACATTGTCTTGAATTGCTCTATCTACAATAAAATCACCTTGTAAACGGTGGATGATTTTTTGCAGAAGTTGTTTCATTCTATCTGCCAAAATTTTTGCAATAGTTTTATATATAGTTGAGCAAAGGCTAATGGGCCTGTAGTTGTTTGTTGTTCTCGGGTTTTCCCCGGGATTAGAGTTATGAACGTTTGGTTTATCTGTTTAAGAATTCTTCCGGAAGAGAAGAAGCATTTGATGGCTTTAGTAATATATGGTCCAACAATGTAACAGAAATGTTGATAAAATTCCGCTATCATTTCATCAGGTTCTGGGGATTTGACATTCGCAATAGAGAACATCACGTTTTTTTATTACTTGGTTCGTGATAGGTTTGGTGAGTTTTTCATTATCATCCTCGGTGATTTCGGTGTTAATCAAGTTTAGGTATTGTGATAATAATTGGTTGTTTATTTATTCTTTTTTTTAATCTCTTTTCGAAATCTTCTTTGATTTCTTTCCTGGTGCTCTCCTCACCTATAATAACCGTTCCTTTTTAGGAGGTTATTTTTCTAATTATTTTCTTATTCCGTTAGCCTGCTGCTACCTTGTGATGATATCCTGAATTCGTATTAGACAGTTTCAGATGCTTCGCTTTCGATCTATAGCTCCAGTAATTTTTATGATACTGCAGTAGTTTATTCTTCTTGTTGGTGAGTCACTACTGCAATTTGTTGTTGTCGCTTTATCATGTATGGTTGTTCTTTTGTTGTAGTTTTGTCAGTTTTTCTTCAATTTCTTTTAGTTGTCGAAAAATGTTCCCAAACGTTGTTTTATTCCATTCCTTTAAGAGTCTTTTCAACAATTGCATTTTCTTTGTCACTTGAAACATATGAGATCCTTCGTGATGTGATCTCCATGCTCTTATTACTATGTTTCTATAGTCTTTTCTTAGTAGCCATTTTTTTAAAATTTCAACGGCCTACTCTTTGAGTTGTCATTTGTACTCAGTTTCACTGATATGTGATTTTTTGTTGCTATGCTTGGAAACCATCTTAGGATCTAGTCTCGAACTAGAGTTTTGTAAGTTTCTCGTAGATATTGTTGATATCTATTATATTTCTTCTCCAAGTAAACTCACTTCCTAGTGTGGGTATGTCCAGTAGGTTTCATTGGTCCTTGAAAAATAATAATCTTTCTTATATGTTTGGGTTCGGTTGAGTTCTACCTAGTTTTTCATTTGGGATTTGAATTTCATTTAGGTCCCTAACTACTAAAAATGGGAATTCACTTTTCTAGATGTGGTCTATGAGTATTTTCCAAAACACTACCTTCTTATCTTCTTGAGGCGGAGCATACATAAAGCAAACACAATACGTAGCTCTAATGTTATCGTCTTTTATTTTCATTATGATGAATCATTCCTCTCTTGTCCATATCTCGATGTTCCCATTTGCTATTTGGTATTTTTTCCATAGAAGGCAAATGTCGCCAGCTTTGCCCATCATCGGGGCCCAGCATATGGAATCAAAACCCGTCTTTTTCCAAAGAGCCTCAGGAGGCTGGTTTTCTGTTTTAGTTTCCATTAGGGCCATCATTTGAATATTTTCAATCCTACATAAGATTTCAATTTATGTCCATAGGTTTCTTTTTTCAATCCCACAATAGTTCCATGTGTAGATCTTCATTTTGGATGATTTACGTCTGCATATGGTAGTTAGTCAATTTCAGTTTTCTTTATTCCTAAACCTAGGCTTTTTATTTCTTTACTTGTCGATTTACCTTTTCTATTTTCCATTTTCCTTCTTTTGTTTTGAAATTTTCCTATCATATCAATTCGTGTCTTCTTGTTTAGCTTAGCTTTGTTCCAAGCTTGTGTTTCAATATAATGATAGTTGTGTAGTTGGATTCCTTTGTCTATCATTATTTTCCTGGGTTTTTCTATCATTATAACTGGATTCCTTTTTCTATCATTCTTCCGAGTTTCAATGTTGTTCGGCTTGGTAGGTAAGTCCCTGGGGTCAGTGAGGTTTTGGTTTGTTTCACTTTCCAACACAAGATGCATTCCATCAAAATAAAACAATCAAAAAAGAGAGGAGAAAGAGGGAGCAGAAAAAAACAGGGGAATCAAGGGGAAACAAGCCCAAGACGATAAAAAAAAAAGACAAAAAGCAAGCAGTTTCCACTTCCTTGCCAAGATATTTGCTAGCTTTTAGTTTACTACCTTTTTCTGAAGCTACTCCTCTTTGTGAGAGTTCAAAAAAGGTTATTGGGTTCTTATGTATCCCTTGGTTCAATTTTCTACTTGGGTCGAACTTCATTTTCCAACCCGCCAGGGGGTGTAGTTCAAGTTTACATGAGGTCAAGACATGCTTTGCTCTAATTTTCCTTTTCCATTGTCTAAGAGTCCTTATTTTCGTATCCTTAGCCGACTAACGAAACAAATATTTTTTTTATCAAATCCTCCATTTATCAACAAGTAAGAATGATCAGAGTCCACATCAGTCCAAGAATGTGAATAAGAATTTAGATCTAAACTCAAAAAGGAGGAAGGAGAAACAAGAATCAACCAGCCCTCGAAAACTAGTTTCATATACTCAACAAGATATTGTCAGTACCAGTCTATAGATCTTTGGTACAAATTAAGAACTGGTACTGACAATATCTTGCTGAGTATATGAAACTAGTTTTCGAGGGCCGTTACTGACAATATCTTGCTGAGTATATGAAACTAGTTTTCGAGGGCTGGTTGATTCTTGTTTCTCCTTCCTCCTTTTTGAGTTTAGATCTAAATTCTTATTCACATTCTTGGACTGATGTGGACTCTGATCATTCTTACTTGTTGATAAATGGAGGGTTTCATAGATTCAAGCATCCAAAAGTTCTTAATTCGACTTTGTTTGTTCTTCTTTCTTTTTCACTTTCTCAAATCATGTTCTTTCCAGTCTATAGATCTTTGGTACAAATCAATTGAGGGGTTAATGATATTTTTTCTCTGGTGTTTAAACCAGATTATTTTAGATAAAATGGAGCATTCATTACAATCGTGCAGAGGGTTCATAGAATTCCCTTGACTGGCCTAAGAGAGAAGTTGTGATAAAGGGTTCTCCGTCATAGAGCCGAGGCAGCTCCATTCGTCTGTTGGTCTGGAGCAAGAGGAATCTCAGATCCCAACTTCTCATCTAGAAGAGCCAAACTTGCTTAATTGTCGGACCATTCTTGATTTCGTCCCACTCCTTCAGTTCTTCTTCTTGAAGTATTTAGTGTTTGGGCAGATTTTGTGAATGGAATCTAGGGAAATATTTGGCATGGTTGATGGCCGCATTTTTAGTCTTATTTTGCATCATGTTTTCATCTCTTTTGAGTCTTTTTTTTATTAGCTTTTGTATTGGGAAAGTATGGAAAATGTGTAGTTATGCTTAATATTGCAAGATATGGAGTCTACATATGCTTTGGTGTGATTTTTAGCTATTTGGATGCGATTTGGAGAAGTTTAGACGCACTTTAGAGCTTAATGGAAAACCATGAAGGTATTGGAGAAGCTAAGGAAGAGCACAGGATGGTGCAGCTGGAGAAAATCCCACTTTTCGCCATGCATCATTTTGAATCAAGTTTTGATGTCATCGGAGATTTAGTTCTCGAAAAGATCTTTCCAATGCATATTCATATGTGTCAATTGGATGAATGAGGACTCCAAAAAGTGTGTTTGAAGATAGAGTCGAAAAGCTGGAAAAACTGTGAGCTGCGTCGACCCCTGCAGACCTCGACGTCGATCCCCTATGGATCGATGCGAGCTACTAGAAGTTTCTACGAAAGGAGCTTGTTGTACTATTTTTGGGATTTTTAATTAGGGTTTTTATCTAATTCTTTTTAGGATATTTTACTTATGGTTAGTAGTTAGATAGACTTTTGATTTATTATATCTTTCTTTAGATAGAGTTTAGATGGAATTATATTTTTCCAAAGATATATAAAACCTCTCTTCTTGGGGATTAAGTCTTAGTTTTATCTATAAATAAAGGTCTAGAGAGAGAGAGAGAGAGAGAGAGAGAGAGAGAGAGGAGAGCGAGTAGAGAGGAAGGGACGATTGAAATGGTTGTAAGTTTAAATTTTAGTTTAATGTTAAAGATGTTTATTTTCGTTATGTTTTGTTTCTAAATTCTCATCTTCTAGGGTTGGGGTGAGCCCAACGATAGATTTGTGTGTTTGATTTATGAATCTATAAATTTGTGTGTCTTAATCATCTTCTATCTCATGCTTAATCGTTTGCGAAAGTTGAGGAATTCCTTGCTTGCGATGATGAAGCAAAACTGAATTAATTGTGAATTTGGATAGTAATTAAGGTTTATTTGCGAAAGCCAACTAATCCTAATTAAGAAAAGGTAGAAACAAGTAGGTTTTTATGCAAAAGCCTCTAATGTATATTTGTTGAAGTATGTAAAAGCTATCTTTTTTTATGAAAAGCATGCTATTTTATATGATTCATGATCTACACATTTGCTTGTTGGTGTGGTGATCCCTTAACTTGGAAGATTGCACCTTTATTATTTTATTTCAATGATTAATTTCTGCACATATTTTACCTGACACCGACCACCATTCCCTCTCCATCCCTCGACATCGACTATGTCTCAGTCGACGTCGACAGCAACCCTCGCCACCTTTTCCCACTATTCCCTGAACCCCGAAACACTAAACTAGAAACGCCGACTTTTCTCCCGTGGATGATCCTGACTCTCTATACTATAGCGGGGTCTTGACTACAAATTTATTTGGTTGCGAAACCCTCTCATCAATGGTTAGTGCTGCTGGTGTCGAATCTGACTGGTTTTAGGACTACTTCGGGTTGTCGAAGGTGTGTCTGGTGGCTAGGGTTTTTGGAGCTCGTTCTCTCTCTCTCTCTCTCTCTCTCTCTCTCTCTCTCTCTCTCTCTCTCTCTCTCTCCTCTATAATTATATTTTTTTACTTATGATATAGTATTTATCTCTTTTTATTAAACTAATGTTTATCAATTCTTAATCAATACTACATTCGTTAAAAAAATTTAAGTATTCTCACTTTTTAGAACATTTTTTTTATAATTTCAAAATTATATGAAATATATATTAATTTTTTTATATTAGTTTCATACTTATTACTAATAAATATGAAATTATAATAAACAACAAAAATTGATATTTATATAGTTTTAGTGTCTTAAAAATGATAAAAAAAAGTCAAATTACATATATTTTTTTTAATGGAGGGAGTACAAAATTATATTTAATTATACTATATGCATGATAGTATTAATGTTTGTTATTAAGTAATCAGATACTTAGGTTGTTTTGGGTAATTTTAGGGAAAATGCTAATATTTTTGTTGGTTTCGGACAAAAATGGGTTTGGGTTGAGAAATTTTGGGTTTCGGGTTAATTTCGGGACCATCCATTCAGATATAATTAGGTTTGGGTTGTTATTGAGTTCGAATTGTTTTCGGGTTCAGACTTAAATCAGATCAGGCTGGTTGGTCTTGTCTACAAAAATTTTTCAATTATTCGAGTGTCGGTCGAGTTCAGATTCAAGTCAACTCAGTCGGATTGGTTCTCTCGGGTCATGTCAAGTATTGCCAGCTCTTCATCTTAGTGGATAGAGTCCCAAAAAATGGAAGAGAAGCCAACATCAATAGGATAACTTGATTCTTCTATAACTTTTGTTGGTTGGAAAAAATATATAAATTGATGCGATTTTAGGGTTGGTTATGTTCGGGTCAAATGAATGTTCGGTATAAAAAAACACTTTTGTCGGGTTGTATGTTCGGTAGGGTTCGTGTCGAGTCAGGTAAATTTTACGGTGTTGGGTAAGTTCGGGTTAAATGGATTTAGGGTTGGGTCAAGTTGAGTCACATTTTGTTTTATTATAAAACAATGATAATTTTTTTATTTATCTTAATTATTGACTATTAAACATCATTTATTTAGTTATAAAGCTGGTAAAATCTGACCCGACCCACCCGAACCCAGACCCGATCGAAATCCGAAAATGTAGTAAAATGCACAACATGAACCCGAGCACAACCCATTTTGACCCGATACCCGAATGGACACAAACATAGACAAACCCGACCCGTCCTTGACCCGACCCGAATAAGACCCGACCCTTCCTAATAATTACTTTAATTTTCTTAATTTTAAATAGTCAAATAACGTGAACTACATATAATAAGACCTAATATACTAAATAAATGAAGTTTAATAGTCAATAATTAAGATAGACAAAATAATCATAATTTTATAATAAAACTTAATGTGACCCGACTTGACCCAACCCAAACCCGACCAAACCCGAAATCCATTTGACCCGAACTTACCTGTCCCGACCCGATCCGAATCCGACCGAACATACAGTAGACCCGACATATGAATCAACCTAACATATGACCGAACCCGAATGGGTATACCTGAACCCGACCCGAACAACCGAATTGCCACCTCTATTTAGTTATATTAGATCTCATTATAGGTAATTCACAATATTTGAATGTTTAAAAATAAGTCAATTAAAGTAATTATAAGGATGAGTCGGATGTTGATTGGGTAAGGTCAAGGATGGGTCGGGTAGGGGTCGGTTCGAGTTTATTTATGTTCATGTTCATTCGAGTATCAGATCAAAATGGGTCGGGGTCCGAGTCGGGTTCGGGTTGTGCATGATAGTGTTAGATGTAATATAAGGCCATATGCCCAATAGTCATTAGGTCATGATGTACACCTCCTATATATATTATAATGACAGCGAAGGCAACCCCAACAAGGATTATTCACTCTGACATGATATCTGAGCCTCTAGAGTTTCATCTAAATTAACCCTAAATTTTTTCGATCCCTTCCCCGCTGCATCTCCTACCGTCGCCAGCCTCCCCCGCCTCCTTCCCCATTATCCCCACCGTCTCGCTTGCGCACTTACGTGAGTGAAACCTCCAATGCTTCCGGTTGTAATTGGTCACACGTCTAATTAATTAGCATTGCTAATTAGCCAGTTCGGAGGCCACGACCGCGTTTCAATTGAATTCTAAAGTCAACGTACATGAGTGCAATTGGTTTTGTTGGAGTTTGAATCTCGCAATTACTAATTTCAATTTGGAATCAAACTTCATCGTGAGCTCCCACCGACCCGAGTCTTATTCCAAGCCGGTCAAAAAAAAAAACCCTCTTACCATGACTGATGCCCCACCGAGTCGAGTACGTATGACCTTCTACGATCACCAACAACCTCTCGTCGGGATTATAGCCCCTCCAAGTCATTTATAGAGGGGGTATTCCCCCATTGGAGCCCATCCTCAGGGCTACTCGGCCTCTCCAACAAGGCCATACTCGAGCCAACAGGGACTCCTTGGGCCCTCTCCGCACCATCTGGATTAGGCCTTAGCAGCGGGATCATCGTCATCATCCCGACACAGGCAGCCTGCCATCATGACACATATAGGCGTGTCACCTACCGATCTGAACTGGTACATGGATAGCGGAGCCACTGCACACATGTCGCACAACCCAGGTATAATTTATGTCCCTGCTTCTAAGAGTCTTTCTACTTCCATTATTGTCGGCAATGGTGAACGCATTCCTACCTTGGGTATTGGGAAAACTACATTACCAACTTTTACCACCGATCTAAGCCTTAACAACATCCTTGTCTCCCTAGCTTAATAAAGAACCTTGTGTATCCATTCGTCGCCTCACCACATACAATAATATCTCCATTGAGTTTGACCGCTTTGGGTTTGCTGTCAAAGATTTCAAAACTGGAGCCCCGCTCATGAGATGTAATAGCGCTGGAGACCTTTTTCCTGTCACCAAAAACATACATCCTATCACCTCTCCTACAATAACCAATCTATCAGCAGTTGCTCGTTCGACTTCTCTTTGGCATGCCCGTCTTGGTCACCCAGGTTCCCCTACTTTCCAGTGTCTTCGGTCTAGAGCTATTCAATGTGATCAAGGGCCGAAACCTACCAGTTGTCCTGCATGCCAACTCGGCAAACATTCTAGGTTACCGTTTAGTAATTCTGTCACTCCCGTTTTTGCCCCTTCTAACATTCTTCACGGTGATCTATGAACATCTCCTATTGTTAGTTATGATGAGTTTCGTTATGTTCTTGTGCTTCTTGATGCTTTCTCTCATCATTTGTGGATCTTCCCCTTCAAGTACAAATATGAAGTTGTCTCTCACTTCATTGCCTTTCATACATATGTTCGCACCCAATTTAACCTCTCCATCGAATCCTTTCAATGTGACATGGGCGGCGAATTTAACAACAATGTCCTCAAATCGTTCTTCTCCACTCATGACATTCAGTTCAGATTCTCTTGTCCACACACTTCATCTCAAAATGGGAAGGCCGAACGAATAATCCGCTCCCTCACAAACTCTATGAGAACCCTTCTTATCCATGGCCATGTCCCCTTGACATACTGGCCTTACGCAGCCGAGATGGCATGCTATCTTCTCAACATCACTCCTTCCACAACTATCCAAAATTGGTGCCCAACTGAAGTCTTATATCGCGTCACCCCAAATTATGACCACCTCCGTGTCTTTGGGTGCTTATGCTATCCTAATCAAGCTTCCGTCGCTCCTTATAAGCTCGCACCCCGTTCCCTTCCTTGTGTCTTCTTGGGCTACCCCTCTCATCATAGGGGGTATAGATGCTTTGACCCAATTTCTAAACATGTCATCATCTCTCGTCTTGTCACGTTCGATGAGAATAGTTACCCTTTTTCCAATCTCCCCACATCCTCAAAAACATCCTTCTCCTCCGATGACTATCCTACCGTACCTCTTCTCCACCAACTACATCCCTCTTTCTCTCCGAATGCTATTAAATCTTCGATCCAGGCACCCAACCCTCCCTCATTGCAACCCCCAACACCTATCCTGCCATAGGCGGCCCATATCCTACCGCATGCAACACCTATCCTGCCACCTCCAGCCCTCGTCCGGCCCCCTGTAGCTCCCGTGCTGTCACCTCAAGCCTCTGTCCCGACAACTGCAACCCCTGCCCTGTCACCTAACCCTACCCAGCCGGTCAACCAGATCCAAACTCGAAGCATGAGTGGCATCTTCCGACCAAAACAGATTTTTGACCTCTCCGTTTCTCACATATCTCCCATCCCTACTTCCCACAAAACAGCCGCCTTAGACCCAAACTGGAATGCTGCCATGCTTGATGAGTACAAGGCTCTTATTAGCAATAACACTTGGGTCTTGGTTCCTCGGCCTCCTAGCGCCAACATCGTGCGGTGCATGTGGCTCTTTCGGCATAAATTTCGCTCTAACGGATCTCTTGAGCGCTATAAGGTGCGATTGGTTGCCAATGGGAACTCTCAGCAAGTGGGGGTCGATTGCGATGACACATTTAGTCCGGTTGTCAAACCGGCTACCATCCGTACTGTCTTGCATCTCGCTATCTCCAGGGATTGGCCTATTCATTAACTTGGTGTCAAGAATGCGTTTCTTCATGGTCATCTGAATGAGACAGTGTACATGTTCCAGCCGCCTGATTTTACTGATAGGACCAAACCAGGCCATGCTTGTCTTTTGAAGAAGTCTCTGTATGGCCTTAAACAGGCACCTTGGGCGTGGTATGTTCGCTTTGCTACTTACCTACACATGCTTGGATTCGTCAGTAGCAAGAGCGACTCCTCTCTGTTTGTCTTTCGCCGAGGTAATCAGCTTTCTTATCTGCTATTATATGTCAATGATACCATCCTTACTGCATCTTTAGAGACTCTTCGGGCTGCCATCATTAATCAACTCAGCAAGGAGTTTGTTATATTTGATCTCGGGCCTCTAAGCTTCTTTTTAGGAGTCTCTGCATCTCGATCTGCATCTAGATTGTTTCTCTCCTAGAAGAAATATGCCACGGAGATTATTGCTAAGGCTAACATGGCTAACTGTATGCCTGCTGCAACATCTGTTGAGACCACTGCCAAACTGGCCCAAGCCGCGGGCCAGCCTGTGTCTGATCCGAATTTGTATCGTAGTCTGGCTGGTGCTTTACAATACTTGACATTTACTCGTCCTGATATTAGCTATGCTGTTCAGCAAGTCTGTCTATTTATGCATGACCCCAGAGAGTCTCACTTTGCTGCTCTTAAGCGCATTATCAAGTATGTTCAGGGTACTACTTCTCTTTGCATCACTATTACCCCATCAGCTTCACCGCTCTCCATGGTTGCATACACGGATGCTGATTGGGCTGGTTGTCCGGACACCAGACGGTCTACGTCAGGATATTGTGTGTTCCTCAACGACTCTCTTGTTTCTTGGTCATCCAAGAGACAACATGTTGTCTCCCGCTCTAGTGCTGAAGCGGAGTATCGTGGTGTTGCCAATGTTATTGCTGAGTGCTCCTAGCTTCACAACTTACTGCTTGAGCTCCACTGTCCGCTTAGTCAAGCGTCTGTTGTGTATACAAACAACGTCAGCGCTACTTACCTTGCTCACAACCCGGTTCACCATCAGAGAACCAAGCATGTTGAGATTGACATCCACTTCGTTCGTGAGAAGGTAGCTATGGGTCATGTGCGTGTCTTACATGTCCCGTCCCCGTTTCAGTATGCTGACATCTTCACTAAGGGTTTGCCTCGCCAACTATTTCTTCATTTTAGATCCAGTCTCACTATCTAGTGCCCTCTTATTTCGACTGAGGGGGTATGTTAGATGTACCATAGGCCCAATAGTCATTAGGTCATGATGTACACCTCCTATATATATATATATATATATATATATATATATATATATATATATATATATATATATATATATATATATATATATATATATATATATATATATATATTATAATGATAGCGAAGACAACCCCAACGGGGATTATATTCACTCTGACAAATAGTAGATTTTCGGGTTATAGTCGAGTCTGGGTTTGAGTGAGTTAGATTGGATTCTTGCTCTACTGGTAAGGATGATATGTAATGACTAGTAGGTCATGAGTCTGAATCCCCACTCTCTCTATATTTTAATGATTTCAGATTGAAAATTAATAATTAATAAATAATTATTACATGCAGTGTGTGTTTGATTTAAACGGAAGAAGCTGGCCAGAATATTAGAAAAACAAATGTTTGGACAAAGGATCTTATAAGCTGGCCATTGATGTCTGGAATTGAAGAACCTCACTCACATGGTTCATATAAACTTTGTTTACTTTACTCTGCATCGGTCTGCAATGAAAGAAAGGCATCCAATTCTCATTTATTTGGCTACAAGTTCAACAAGAAGCATATTTAGTTATTTACCAATCAAATCACTGGACCAACAGGTTATGTTCTTCAAGATTCGTCATCACACAACAATCTCTAAAGAAGTATACCAATCAACTCACAGCCAAAGTTTAGATTGGACTTGTTTTTTCACAAAAATTGTATAAACCGTTCATTACTTCATTTTGGATTTGAGTTATTTCGAATTATTATATATCGGTTTTAGTTACATATAACTTTTGACATAAACAAAATCAGATCCTTGAATCAGGTGTAAATTACGGTGGGTCATACGACGTGGGGATCACACCTTCAAGCACACATGCCCTAATCAAGCCGAGCATATAAGTCGAATGAGGTTCCATCCTAAAACCAATTGAAATTAGGAGAGTAGAGTCTCCCATTTATGTACAGGATTTGGATGCACTATATATATAACTAAAATTCTCAACAGAATTCATACAAAAACATAAAACTATGTTATAACAATGATTTGCACCTGATAAAGCCGGATCGGAGATAATATGCATTACAATATCGTTAGAAATATTTTGGGTTAGATTAGATTCGGTTATTGTGACAATAACGAGATATTCTCTCTTTCGTACGAGAGGTCACAAAATCAAGCCTTCCATAATTGAATATTTATAAAGAATATTTAACATAGATGTAAATAGATTTTAAAAAAATATAAAAGTTTAACATATATGGATTATTCTTTTTATTGACAACTAATTTCAAGAGGAAATTAAACATCACTAGATTTTTAAGTTGGTCTTTTTGTATATATACGTACGCAGGGGCGGAGCTAGGGGGTGCTCGAGTACCCCGGCTCGGAAAAAAATACAAAAAAATAATAATTTTTTTGTACATATATTTAGTATTTTTAAGGTAATATAAGATCTTTAAAGGATATTTGAAACAAGAGTGTTATCTAGCTCAAGTAGTAAAGGAGTGAAGAAAGGAAGGAGAACCAAATTGTCTTAGGTTCAAATTCCAAATGCTTCACTCTTTTATTTCTTCTTCATTTCTATCTATTTTTTTTTGTTTCTATTAACTATTTCATTTAAACAATGTCGTATTTATGTTTTACTATATCAATAATTTTTTTTTATTTCTATCTATTATTTTTTGTTTCTATCAACTATTTCATTAAAACAAAATGTCATATTTATATTTAAATTTTTAAAAAAGCACAATTTTAGTGTTTTTCCAATATTTTCTTAGAAAAAATCTTCTTAATAAATATACATGAAAAAAAGTATTCCACGAAATTTTTTTTAGCACCCGGCCCGAAAATAAATCCTGACTCTGCCACTGTACGTACGCATGTATGTTTCAGGACCCTCGATCATATACCAGTCTCAGCAAACTTAGAACTTATATGTTGAGCTTATAATACAGATGCGGATGTGTACACTACTCTTGATCATAAATCCCAAAATCAACTTAATGAACTTTGATGTGCAGGATGAAACATTAATGCAATCCTGTTCAAGTAAGGTCGATGGTAACAATGCAATCACTATAAAGATAAAGAACGAAGAAGAAGAAGAAAAGAAAGGAAGAAAGAAATATACCCTCCCTCTATAAGCCTTTTGAAGGTACCCTACTTCCTAGCTTTAAGCCCACCATATCCTAAATAAAAAGAGGAAATCCCATTCACTTCATCCCCTCTAATAGTTAACAAAGAAACACCCCTCTTTCCAAACATAGCAATTAAGGTTTATTAATTACTCACAAAATGGGCCTTAACTCCCTTGTTTGTATCATCTTCATGATCTTCATCCTTCTCTCTTTGCCCATATCACTTTCAAGTAGAGAATCACCCTCCAATTCGACATCTCTACCCTCAAAACAAGCAAATCTTCTTCGTGGTGCATTTTCGACTTTGCATTCTCCATGATCTCCCTCCTTGGATCGATGAAGCATTTCTCCTAAGAATGTTAATTTTGTTCCAATGCAGGTTTAGGCCATCATGTTGGGGCAAAAGAATACGACACGAATGATTTGTCTATGGATACAAAAGAAGATGCTCAAGCCTTGAATGAGGATGGAAGCATTCATTCGTATAATAGGAAAGGAGGTCATGGGAAGGGCGGCGGTGCAAATGCAGCTGGCCATCACACTCCTTCTCCTCATAAGAACCGAGCATCTTATCTTTTGCCACCTTCAGCTTTCATCTCTTCCATGCTTCCTTGCATCTTCATCTTCGGCTTCTTCATCTTTCCCCGTCGATTCCTTTACTCGATTGATCACTGAGGCTTATCAGATGCCTACAAATTCTGCGTGTTTTTTATGGTTTGCTATGGTGTGATTGAATGATTCCCCATTCTTCTTCTTCTTGCTTTCACCTTCATAATGTTTTGGACAAATTAAAAAAATATATATATTTGAACAAAAATTGATTGTTTTTTTTATTTTACCTTTGAACATCTATTGTAAGGAGATAATTTGGAATACATTATCACCATTATCTCACCAATTGCACGAGTGTGATCACAACTAGTGAAATCCTAGATAATTTTAAGCAAACCACGACTTTTGAAGCCGTGAATAGAGTAGCTACTCATGGCTTGCAAAACATGAATAGAAGGAGGTTTGATGGCCAAAACTTCCCAAACCATGATTACTTGAGAAGAGTATATATGTATGTAAAGATCACTGAAAACCAATGAAATGAAATCATCATCAAATCATAGCAGAAAAGGGAAGAAAGAAGCAATCATTGTTCATTCATATCAGGTGGCGGCAGGGGTCCTTTCATAGGGCAGCAATCCCTAAAATTATCCCTTTTTCACATCAAAGAGAGGTTCATATACTACCCTACATGTCACGTGAGAGGGAGAAACCCTTACCTCACTAAAAGCTTTATTACAAAATGAGAATGAAAGCATGGAAAATGACTAAAACACACCCATAAAACTGATATTCTCTACATCCCCCCTTCAAGTTGGAGTTGGGGTGAAACCCACAAGATCCAACTTGGAAGAGAGGAAGAGATGTTGCTTCTCACCCAATGGTTTGGTTAAAACATCAGCTAGCTGAACACCTGTCCTGATGTATTTAGGAGTAATAATACCATCAAGCAACCTCTCTCGAATGAAATGACAATCAATCTTGAGATGCTTTGTTCTTTCATGAAAAACTGGGTTTTCAGAGATGTGAATTGCAGCTTTGTTGTCACAGAATAAGGGAATAGGTAATGGTGGAGGTATAGCCAAAGCTTGCATCATGCCCTCCAATCAAATAATCTCACTTGTAGTCATGGACATACTTCGATATTCTGCCTCAGCAAATGATTTTGTGACTGTGGTTTGCTTCTTGGTCTTCCAAGATACCAATGAGCTCCCCATAAATACACAATAGCCTGTAAGGGATCTGGCACTAAACTGACAAGTGCCCCAATCAGCATCACAATATGCAGTCAAGGTTAAGGGAGAATTTGCTGGATAGAAAAGACCAACTGCAGGAGTCCCTTTTAGATACTTCACTACATGAATAGCAGCTTCATAATGAGGTGCTCTTGGCTCACACATGAATTGACTGAGATGTTGTACTGCATAAGATATATCAGGCCGTGTAAGATTAAGGAATAATAGCCTTCCAATTAGCTTTCTGTATGACTCAGGATCACTCATGATCATGCCTGAATCAGTTGATAATCTGAGTCCCTTTGGCAAAGGAAAAACTGCAGGCTTGCAGTTCTGTAACTCACAATCAATAAGGAGATCAAGAATATATTTCCTCTGATTCAAATAAGTGCCCTCTGTAGTCCTTGAGATTTCCAAACCCAAAAAATATCTGGCCAAACCCAGATCCTTAATGGTAAAAGCCCTGTGCAGTGCCTGTTTAGTCATAGAAATGATCCTCTCATCATCTCATGTTAGCAATAAATCATCAACATAAACAAGTGCCACAACCACACCAATAGGAACATGTTTAACAAACATAGAGTAATCCTCCACAGTTCTCACATATCCCAGGCCAATTAGCAATTTAGACAATTCAACATTCCACTGTCTTGATGCTTGTTTAAGGCCATAAATAGATTTTTTCAACCTACATACAAGGTTTGGTTTGGGTAAATCATAACCAGGAGGTGGCTTCATATAAACTTCCTCCTCTAAATATCCATGCAAGAATGCATTGTTCACATCTAATTGGTGTAAAGGCCAATGCTTAGTAGTTGCAATAGCCAATAATAATCTTACTGATGTGAACTTAGCTACATGAGAGAAGGTGTGTTTATAATCTTTACCCTTTATCTGATTGTATCATTTGGCCACCAATCTGGCCTTAAATCTTTCAACCTGCCCATCTGGTCTGTATTTGACTTTGTACACCCATTTACTTCCAATTGCCTTTTGCCCTGCAGGAAGCTTAGTAAGAGACCATGTCTCATTATCTTCTAAGGCTTGCAACTCATTTTTCATGGCTGTAACCCATTCAGGATTATTGACAGCTTGACCATAATGAGAGGGCTCATAAATAGCATCCATGTTACAGAAGGAGGATAGATGCTCAGGAGTATGATCATGTACATGATTGAGACAATCTGCAAGAAATGACTGAGAAAAGGAGTTTCTGGTATTGTTTCTGGGACAAACAAAGTCATTCAATCTTCTTGGCCTGATAGTTTCTCTAGTGGATCTCCTTAAGGGAGGAAAAATTTCTAAGTTATCAAGGGCATGTGAATTTGATGGAAGATCATGAGGTTGTGTTTGGTTAACAGAGGGAGGGGATGAGGATGCTGTGGAATTTGGAGCAATGGAATTTATATGTGGATCCACATCCACAGGGGTGGATGTGGTAGAAGTTACATGAGGAGAACGGGGAGGTGTATGAAAATGTGTTTGGGTAACTGAAGGCAAGGTGAATGTAGTATAGAAATCATTAGCTGGATTGACAAGAGGTAATGTGTTTTGATCTGAAAAATCATCCTTCTGTGCAATTGAAGGTTGTTCCTTGAAAGGAAAAACACCCTCATTAAAAATTACATCTCTGCATATCTTCATGGATCTTGACTCAAGATCCCAAACTTTATAAGCCTTTTCGCCATGAGGATAGCCAAGGAACACACATTTCCTGGCTTTTGGCCCCATCTTGTCCTTTTTAGAAGGTGAAATAGGTGCAAAGCATAAACACCCAAGAATTCTCAACTCACCATATCCAGGCTCCTTGTTGAACAATCTCTCAAAAGGTGTCTTCCAGTTTAAGACCTAAGTAGGCATTTTATTGATCACATGAGTGGCAGCAAGTATACACTCCCCCCAAATTCTGATAGGCAAGCCTGAATGCAATCTCATAGATCTAGCAGTCTCAACTAAATGCATGTGTTTCCTTTCAACCCTCCCATTTTGCTGAGGTGAATATGTTGTGCTCTTTGGATGAATAATCCCCTCTGTAGCAAAGTAGGTTTGACACTGTATGGAAGCAAATTCCGTCCCATTGTCAGTCCTGATAACCTTCACCTTTCTATCAAACTGAGTACTGACATAGGCAACAAAATCTGTAATAGCTTTGAAGACCTGTAATTTATTTTTCAATAAAAAGGTCCAAGTGACCCTGGAATAATCATCTAATATAGTGATGAATTAATGGAAGCCATTATAAGTGGGATGCTTATAAGGTCCCCAAAGATCCATATGGATCAAGTCAAAAGCACTATCAGCAATGCTATCACTTCTTGGAAATGGCAATTTATGGTGCTTAGAAATAGAGCAAATATCACACTGAAAATCAGTAGGGATGCATTGATCAACCAATTTTAACTGTCTTAACTTAGACATAGAAGTATGACCCAGTCTTGCGTGCAAAACATCCAAGCTAACACTAGCTTTATTACAACTGCTTGTAGGAAACAAAGTGTTCAAAACATGAAATTGGTTGCATCCTTGAAACTGCTCATGCTTCAAGATCTTACAGAGCCCATGCTTTCTGATCCCTCCAAGCAGCACCTTCTTAGTTCCAGGGCCCTGGATCATGCAGGAAGTTCTAGTGAATATTGCTATTAAATCATATTCATCAAGCAATTTTCCCCACAGACAGCAGACTATGTTGAAAATCAGGTACCAACAACACATCATTAAGAATGACATTGTCTGAAATCTTATAGTTGCCACTCTCAGTGACAATTTTAATGGTCCCATCAGGCAGTCCTATATGCACAGGCTTGTCAAGTTTAGCCTTCATAGAGACACAGAGATCTCTAGGCATCATATAATCATTAGCCCCTGTATCTACTATCCATTCAACATCTGTGCCCACTTTACAGTTAGAGTTTGCAGAGGAGCAAGAGACAATACCTGCAAAATTGACTGAGGACATATCACTGATGCTTTTGCCTTTCATCTTCCTCAAGACTTCCTGATAGACAGCATTCACCATGGCATTATCAACATGTCCATCAGCCTGTCCTTTAACAAAGAAATCTTCTTCTAGTGGGTTATTCTGCATTGGAGATCCCATGGATCCAGCAGCATTGGCAGCTCCTTTGGAGGTCTCATTCCACCTTTCTCTAGATACCTGTTGCTTCTCCTTTTCCTTGAGCTCCTTGAACCAATCAGGAACTCCATGTAACTTGAAGCATTGCTCAGCAATGTGGCCATTCAACCCACAGTGGTTGCATTTTCTGTTCAGCTTCTCTTGCTTTCTGATCTCTCTCCAATCCTTCCTGTAACCCTGATCAGATCTAGAGCTCGTATTGAATTGAAAATTAGAGCTCACATTAGACTGAAAATTTCCCTTTTTGCCTGCAGCAAAAGCACTACTGTCAGCATTAGAGACCTGAGAATTTCCTGATGTCCCACCACCTTGATCCACCTGCTGTAAGATGTAATAAGCTCTGTTTAATCCAGGTAAAGGATCCATAGACAGAATATGAGTTTTAGCTGCCTCATAACCATCGTTAAGACTTGCTAAAAGCTGCATAACACGATTTTTGTTCTCAATATCAGCAATCTTCTTAGCAATGTCACATGTGCACTGTTTCATTGCTCCACAGGAGCATTGTGGGACTCCCTCCAAGACTTGGAGCTCATCCTAGTATTTCTTCAAGGTATTGAAGAGATCTGCCAAGGACATGGAGCCCTGTGGGACATTGCCTAATTTCTTTCTGATTTTATAGATCAAGGGAGCATTAGTGTGGCTAAATCGCTCAACAACTTCATCCCAAAGTTGTTTGGTAGACTCGGTAAACATAAAAGCCTCATCAATATTCTTACTCATAGAGTTTAAGATCCAACAACGGACCATGAAGTCTGCACGAATCCACTTCTGAAAATCAATAGCAGTGGCCTGAGGCCTAGCACAGGTGCCACTAGAGAACCCCAATTTGTTCTTAGCTCCAAGAGCCATTGTTACCCCATGACTCCATGTCATGAAATTGCTACCATCAAAGGGAATAGCCACCAATTGGGCACCTGGATGATCAGAGTTTGATAAATATAGAGGATCATTTAGATTACCTGAAGTAGGATCAGTAACATTGGTGTTGCTCATGTTTCCAGTGATGTTGAACATATATGTCGTAACGACACAGCCAATTTAGGAGGAATCCAGGATTGAAAACACTACTGCTCTGATACCCTGAGAAGAGTATATATGTATGTAAAGATCACTGAAAACCAGTGAAATGAAATCATCATCAGATCATAGCAGAAAAGGGAAGAAAGAAGCAATCATTGCTCATTCATATCAGGTGGCGACAGGGGTCCTTTCATAGGGCAGCAATCCCTAAAATTATCCCCTTTTCACATCAAAGAGAGGTTTATATACTACCCTACATGTCACGTGAGAGGGAGAAACCCTTACCTCACTAAAAGCTTTATTACAAAATGAGAATGAAAGCATGGAAAATGACTAAAACACACCCATAAAACTGATATTCTCTACATTACTTATCTCGAGAAATAAAGGGGATTGATAATTAAATAAACCAGTCATTAGATAAACCGTTAAACTTCGTAACTTGTGTGAAATTAATTTCGCAACAAATTGCGGAACCGTTGTCAAATCCCCTAAAAATTAAAGACAAAAAGAAATTTAATATGGAAATTCTGCAACTAGTTTCGGAACTCTCTCTCACACACACAAAAACAATTTGTAAGTATTTGCGAACCGTATGGGAGCTTTTTTTTAATAGGCATGGGAAACCGCAACATGTTGCAGAGTTCCTATATTTACGTTTCTTTTTTTCCTTCACAATTTTGACGCTTCTAACAAAGTTCTCCACAATAAATTCCGGAGCAAGCTCTATAAAAAGTTGCGGAGTTTAGCGGTGTATCCAGTAAAAATTAGTGGTGCATTTAGAAAACGCGGAAATAAATAGCAAGAGTTTTAATATGGGTGTTGTTAGATACACCGCAAATCTTTCATCAGAAATGCACGTCATTTTTAACGTGCAATAATTTCCCACTAATTAGCACTTTTAAAAAATAAATTAACCCACTTTAACCCTGCACGTCAATTCCGACGTGCAGGGTTTGGGGTGTATATAGCGGAACTGTTTTAATATTGAGCCTGGTGGTCACGCTTGGTTCTAGTACAAAACATTACTTTTTTAAAAGCATTTTTTGTAAAAAAAGCTATTATTTAAAACTAGTACTCCGTATTTGTTATCCACGCCGTGCGTTTTGTTAATAAATTATATTAAAATTATTTTTTGTTAAATTTTATGTGAAGATTAAAATAGGTTATTTAAAATTTTTTAATAAAATTTTCAAGCACAACCTGGACAGCCCAAAGCACAGCCTCCAGTTTAGCCACAAACGACCCCGACCCCTGCTGGATGGATTTTACAGCAGCCCACACAATCGCACCAAAGGAGTCACGTACTATCATCCCCACTCCACAACCTTTCTCATCCAAGGCCGAAGCGTCGCAATTTATCTTTATGTATCCCGATTCTGGCAGCCACCATCGAGCATAATCCCCTGTCGCACTATCACTATCCCTCGTCGAGGCCATGGTGAACAAATATGAGAAAACGTGATATGGGAAAAACTCGGATCTAAAACTTTCATTAATCTTATTGCAAATCAATATGGGTTACAACTATTTATATCGACTACTGTGGGCTACCGGCCCAATCTCATGAAACATGCCTAAAACTATTGTCCAACAAACCCGGCCTATTATAAACCCGTACAAAATAGTCCTCTTTGAAGACTCCACCTTGATTGTAAGATCTTGAGACCTAACGTGCAGGTGATCTAAAGGATGATGAAAGACAAAAGGCTGGGTTTCAAGACCTTGAAACCCAGACTGAAATGTTGGGCCTAAATTATATCATGGGCTTTACCTTGGGCTATGAGAATCGATTTGGTCTTAATCGATATATATGTTTCTCCCCTAACCCATTTTGTGTGCTAGATGCATTATGTATGTTTCTTAAGGATTTCATATGCCATACAAGGAAAGATCCGATCCATATTTGATCATGCATGATCATGAAGAAGATTGAAGGAAAAACCTTAGAAAGCACACAAACGGAAGGAATTCAAATTGTTTGGAAATGTTTTGAATTTCTAACGGCCTTCCCTCCAAGGAAACCTCGAAGACATTCAACTATATAAAGACGAAGGCAAAGGACGATGATCATCTAAACAATCACTCGAGCATTCATAAGCGTCCTAAAGCATTCGTCATCTCAGTTTCTCTCTTACGTTCTCTTAAAGCCTAAGTGTTGTTTATTGTTTGAGAGTTGAGGGAAACACTAGAACTTATTGTACAAGTCATTCATCTTACACTTAGAGTATTTTATACTCGATCAAACACACTTAGTGTGTGGTGTGAGCTTTTATTTCACTTGTAAGGTTGAGAGCTAGAATAGAAGCGGCGAGACTTTGTATAGAGAAAGGGTAGTTTCTCTATGAAATTCTAGGCTCAAGTGAAGTGAAATAAGAAGTGTTTGAATCCTACGAGTTGGATAACTATAGGCGGGGACGTAGGCCAAGTTCGTGTCGAACCTCGTTAACAATTCGTTTGTTCATCTTCTAAATTCTGCATTTACGTTATCTTATTCAATCTCACTTTGTCAAGTCCTGATAGGCTATATCAAGGTCTTGACAAGTTGCTGTAATTTTATTTAGTTGCAAAAATTATCCATACTCTATTCATCCCCCCCTTCTAGAGTATTATTCATCGCCTTATAGACTCTTCAATTGGTATCAGAGCTTGGCTCACTGCTTTTGATCTAACAATCTTGTGAGTTTTCAGCATGTCTACCATAGGTGATGGAGGATTTGCTCAAGGGAGATCAACCAACAGACCTCCTCTGTTTTGTGGCATCGACTTTGTCCACTAGAGATCATTGATGCAGATGTTCATTATTGATCAAGACCTTGAGCTATGGGAACTTGTCAAGAAAGGGCCACACGTTCCAATGAAGACTGTCGATGGAAAAGAATTCGAGAAAACCGAAGCTGAATTCGCTCAAACCGACCTGGAGAACATTGCTAAGAATTACAAAGCCATGAATTTGCTTTATTGTGCTCTTGATGCAAAAGTGCCAAGGAAATTTGGGACAAGCTTGTAGTCACATATGAGGGCACTAGTCAAGTCAAGGAAAGTAAGATCAACATCTTTCTCAGACAATACGAGCTATTCAAGATGAATCCTGATGATTAGTCAGTGAAGGAGATGTTCACGAGATTCACTCAAATTGTAAACAACCTTGACTCACTTGGAAAAACCTTCTCCAACCTACAGAAAGTTAGGAAGGTTCTTAGGAGCCTCCCAAAAGCCAAATGGGGTCCCAAGGTTACTGCAATTGAGGAAGCTCACGATCTTTCTACACTGCCATTAGATGATCTCCTCGGAAAATTTATTACTCATGAGATGATACTAAACGAGGAAGATGGACAAGTACCTTCGACTACAAAGAAACTTGCTCTCAAAACTAAGAAAGATCAATCACAATCAGAGAGTGATGAATCTGACGACGAAGATGATCCCTTTGCTCTCATCACACGGGGATTAGCTCGAATCCTAAAGATGAAAAAGCAATTCTCCAACAGAGAAAATGTCGAATCATCTAGATTCAGAGGTAAGTCTCCCAACTTCTCAAAGAAGCCAAAAGTGCTAACATGTTTTGAGTGTGGCAAAACAGACCATCTCGTAAAAGAATGTCCTATGAAGAAAAGAAACAAGTTCAAAAGAAATGAGCAAAAGAAAAAGGCTATGCTCGCCACCTAGAGTGATCAGATTCATCAAGTGACTCAGACACTAAAAAAGAGCAGGCAAACCTCTGTCTCATGGCTGAACATGAAGGATCCCAGAATCAAGACCTAGAACAAGTGGTAAGAAACTTAATGTCCAGCCCCCCCCCCCCACCGATGTTCTTTCTGAAATTCTAAGGAATATGATTTCTAATGAAGAAGCTTACAGCAGTGAAATCAACACCTTGAAAGAAAAGCTGAAAGATCAACAGAAATGTATTAGTGATATGTCGCTGGAAATGAAAACTCTTTAAACTACTCGGTCGGCCCTTGACATTAAAGTCAAGACCTTGAGCTCAGAGAATTCTGATCTCAAGCAAAGCCTCTTCTCTCTAAAGAATTATAATGATGATATAGAGAAAGAGAAGGCAAAGCTAACCGATAAGTGTCAAGACCAGTAGACTTCACTTATACAGTTCACTAGATCCAAAGCCAATCTTGACAAGATGTTGGGTGAACAACAACTCTCTATTAATAGAAGTGGTATTGGCTACAACAAGAACTTTCCAAAGAAACCTAGTACTACTTTTGTTAAGGCTAAAGGCCATTGGCGTTCACCTACTTGTTTTTACTGCTGTAAGAAAGGGCATGTAAAGGAAACTTGTCCATATAGACGGAAAGATCCCCACATCATTAGAAACACATTTCCAGTTCGACTTAATGAGCAGATAAAGCAAGTTTGGGTTCCTAAGGGGATAAGACCACCTAATATGGTCTATCCTCATTATGAATCTAAAACTATGTATTGGTCTAGCCGGGAAAGGATGATGTTTATCTTGCAGGATATCACCAAGAACAAGAAGCCAAAATGGATAATGGACAGTTGATGCTCACGACACATGAGTGGAAAGAAATCTCTATTTCAAGATCTTAAGGAGCAAATCACTGGAACAATCACTCTTGGTGATAAAGGGAAGTGTAACATTATTGGTATCGGTAACATTGGTAATTCAAAAAACTGCATTAAGGATGTATATCTTGTTGATGGATTAAAGTATAACCTCTTAAGTGTGTCTCAGTTGTGTGACAAAGGAAACAAAGTGGGCTTTGACAGACACAAATGCGAAGTCAGGAATGAAGAGACTGGTGATCGTATCCTCTGACAGAGTCTATTTTAGTCATGTATTTTGCATATTATATTAGGTTATTTTCATGCATATTATACATATTTTATAGTTATTTAGTATTATTTAGTTTTCGGAGTCTATACATTTGTTTTATGTAATTTCAGGTATTTTTGGCATTTGACAAATTAAACGAGATGGGATCTGATAGAGTCTATTTTAGTCATGTATTTTGCATATTATATTAGGTTATTTTCATGCATATTATACATATTTTATAGTTATTTAGTATTATTTAGTTTTCGGAGTCTATACATTTGTTTTATGTAATTTCAGGTATTTTTGGCATTTGACAAATTAAACGAGATGGGAGTGAGAATCAATTGGTTAATTGGGCTGATGATCGAGTTTCATTGAAAGAGGGATACGCGCTTCCAAGGTCGGCGGCCCACTACAAGTCTGCAGCCATTTATTAGAAATTAAAATTAGGATTAGATTAAATTAGATATGTTAGTAGTATTATATATATTTATATTATAGATACATTACGATAGATAGATTAGGATAGATACTATATATACAATTCATACGACAGAATGGGAGGAGGCCGAACAAAAGTGGAGACGGTCGAGTGATTTTATTTTCTAAAACCCTAACTATGTTTTGTCTTATTTTTATGGAGATCTAAACTTTCCCGTTTCATCTACGATTTGAAGCTTTATTTGGATTGATTGTTAGTTTCTAATTCTTATTCCTTATTTTCTATGTTGAATGTTTTGACTTCTTTGTGCTTGAATGTTTGATTGTTTTATTCTATCTCAACTGATCAACTTGGTAGAATCAATTCAATTGCTAGGGTTTTGTAGATTCCTGATTGTGAACCTTAACCCAAGTAGCAAACTTATCCCTTTAGGGCTGATTGAACTAATTGGATGGGTAGTAAGTTGGATGTGTTGTTAAATCCCTCTTTAGGGACTGCAAATACCTTGGTTAATCCCTGAACTTAAAGCTATCAATTGGGTTAAATCCTTCTTTAGGGACTGTTCGATTGATAAGGGTTTCTAGGACTGATTGGACCAGTAACTATATTAGGTTGGGATAAGGGCATTCATCGAAAACCTAAAAGGACAAGAGGAAGTTGCAATATCAATTTAACCAACTAAAAAAGTGGATATTTGTAGATGAAACTATTTTAGTAATTGTTATCTTCATTAATTTGTTTATAGTTTATTTTATTTTCTTTCTTATTTACACCACTCAAAACCCCCCGTTTCATACTAATTGGTAAATAAACATAACTTAGGAATAACTTGATTCTCTGTGGGATCGACTCGTGCTTACCACACTACATTAGTTAGTACATTCGAATTTATTTTGATACGGTTTACGCGACTAAAAACCGTTCATCAAATTGGCGCCGTTGCCAGGGAATCAAAGTTTATTTCTTTGTTCTGTGTGTTTGCCGATTATTGTATATAATTAACTTTGTTGTGAGCCTATCTTACGGTTCATAACACCCGTGCTACTAACTGTTTGTGTTCGTGTGTCTAGGTGCGTGCCTCTAAAGATGACTCATGGTTTATATTGTGATTTTTGCGGAGTTTCTAATCATATATTTAAAGATTGTCCGGTGTTTAGGGTTCCGATCGAAAAGGTTAAGGAAGTACATCATTTGTGCAAAACTCAACTTTCTCGTGAGATGGATATCATACATGAGATTGCACAATTAGAGTTCCAAATTGGACAACTAGAGCCTCCATGTCTGGCTCCACAAACATCACAAGAATTGTCCATGTTGCCCCTTATGGAAGAGCACTTTGCTGCAATGGAGTGCCAACTTATAAAGATCCAAATTGATTTCAATAACGAGATGAGGCGGATCCAAGTGGCTCAACAAATTACAATTCCAATTATTTCAGAGATTTTCCCTATGCATACGGAGGTGGTGGTTAGTGACGACTACGCTATCATCTCTCTTGACGAGGAGATCTTAGGAGATTGGATAGATGAGCAAGATGTGGAAAATTTCACAGAGAGGATTTTGGTTGTTTGAATTTAAGAGATGGTAAAAGAGGAGTGAATATTTTGAGAAGCCACCAATGGAACTGAATTGGTGGTATTACATACCCTCTGCGGAGAGCCATGCTCGTATATTTGATAAGTTGAAATGGTTTTTGTCTGCAATATTATTTTGTTTCAGTTTATCAACACATTATGCAGGTTTATGTGAGATATGTGTCCAATAGTTTGACAAGTTGTTGAGGACTTTAACGATGTCTGAATCGATCTTAGAGAGATTGTGAGCCAACCAAGGTATGTTTTTATTTTATTTTATTTTATTTTTAGTTAGGATTAATTTTCAGATATTTTTTTTATTTTCGTTAAAAAAAATGCCGAGAGCACCTATCGGGTAGTTTTAGATTTTTTTTAGGTTATAGATTACTGTTTATATTTTTTTATTTTTGTTAAAAAAAAAAGGAAAAAAAAAACATAAAACCCTCTTCCCGTCTCCCTCGTTCTTTCCCTTCTGCCCATCTCGTGGAGTCTTGCTCAGCGCCGCCCCCGCTTCCGATCACCCGTCTCTCTCGGCCCTTGTTCTTCACCGCCTACATCACCTCGCCGCGCCGACCTCCAGCAACCGTCTTCAGCCACCATCTCCGGTAGCTAGCAAACCCGTGCAGCAGCAGCCCTTTCCGCCGCGGCCTCCCAGATTCCGCCGGCCTCCTCGTCGGGATCTCCCCTTCGTCCTTCCTCTCCTTCCCTCGCCCTTCGCTGCTGTTCACCAGCCTTCCAGACCACTGCCGGGTTCCACCTCCATCATCGCCTCCGCCCGGAGCCCCTGCACTCAGCCCTTGCCGCCCGATTCTTCACAACCATTTCTGCTGTTGCTGCCATGTTCGCTCTTCCCAATTTCCGAGCATAGCTGATTCAATTTCCCGTCAATTCCGCAACCGGTAAGTGCATGTATGTCATCCTTTTTCACCCTTTCATTGAGCTTCTACTGATTTATGGAAGAGGATGATGAATTGATGTTGCTGAAATTGTACGTATCTTATTTTCAATTCTTGTTGCTTCATATTCACGGGCTGATCTGAATTTTCCATTCATTCTCAAGAATCTCAAGATTGAGTGAAATCTACTGTCAATTGTGATTTACTATTGATGTTGGGTTGATTGAGATTCTCTTAAATTAATAGATTGGTTGTTGCTTTGTTTTTCTTGTTGCAAAGTAGCTAATGACTTCAATTCTGGATCTGATGTATGTTTTTGATCAATCTGCTGGACTTGAATGGGTGTTTCCTGTGATACTTTCATTGAGTCTGTTTGATCATCAAGACCTTGGCGCTGCTTTATTGGTCCTGTTTTTTCCATTGTTATGCTTTGGTTGGCCCAAATAGTTTTGATTTCATGCCTTAGTTAACCTTAGCTTTTTGCTAGACCATGTGTGTAGAATTAACTGAATTTTAGAGCTGAATTCATCCCTTTAATTAGCTGCTGATTTTTTGTTGTGCTTTACACCTCATTTTTCTTGGAAGCTTTAGTTGCCTGATTGTGAAATACTCTACTAATGGCTAGGCTAATTGATGTTGAGAGGTGATTGTGTACATTCTTACGCTCCCCTTGGTTGTCTCATGCCCCCTGAAATCACTTGAACTCCATGTGTTTAGTTTGACATAAGTGATTGAGCATGACTTGCAGGGGCTGATTTGTGTTTGATCGGTCTTTGTTGTCCTTCATGCTTGGATTATATGTTTTTCTTGGATGTTGGAATATGTTTGTTTGTGGTGCGTTCTGTTTGTTTTGTGTCTTGGCCAGGCATTTTGCAAAGAGGATATGCCTATATTTATCCAACTCCAAGAAGGTTCATGCCAATTACATCCAAGAGTAGCTGACAGTTTCTGCTCAACACACATGGCTGTAATTTCTACTCTTTTCTCATGTTTTAAGGGTGTTAGTACTTAGGAATAGTCACTTATCTTGCTGAATTTTATGTTTTGATATTCCTTTGTTATTGAATTGAATCTATTGTTGATTACCATGCAAGTTTTCTTGTTTTTGCTAGTGTTTGTGGTGTTGGGAGACTCGGTTACTTTGTTATGTTGCTGAAATTTTGAGATGTACAAATGGCTCCAACCATCACCACCTCCTATTGAGTTGAATGATTTGTTCGATATGCCTGAATTCATTGTGAGTTTCCTCTACCTCTCTTTTATTATTTTTCTTTACTTTGAGGACAAAGTAAGATTTTAAGCATGGGGTGGGGAATTTTAGTGTAGCTCTGTGTTTTATATATTGTTAGTTTTTTCAATTTTTGTTATGCATTTCATTGCATTATAGGGTGTTTAATAATTATCCCATGGTCTCATATAAGTTATTGAGTCTTTGTTTTAAGTCATAGAGTCTTTGTTTTTGATTTGTTAGTTTTTTTTAGTTTTGTTAGGAAAGATATTTCTATGATTGGTATGACCTCGATGATGATATATGGTTTTTCATGGATTAAGAGTTAATAAAATTGAATTTTAATTGAATAAAGACACTTGTGGGATTCCCATAGATAATCTGGATTATGTGCTTTAATTATAACTTGATTATTGGTTGGATGTTCAGTTTAGAGCAATTTAAAAAAAAAGCTTTATATGATTCTATTGTATTTGTCTAAACCCCTGATAAAAAGCACTAGTAAATTCGGTCATGTATTTGATGTTATTGGATATATGTTTAATGTGATTTGATATATGTTGGGTTGATGTGTGTAAGGAGGATAAAATTCACTTACACCGCTCTGGGAGGATAAAATTCACTCGAGTGAAAAGAATCATCAATAAACCAATGTTCGATGAGGATAAAATTCACTCGACACTCTATAAGAATTAAAAAAAAAAAATGGTTAGTAACCGATCCTGTTTGTGGAGAATAAAATTCACGCAAGGAGAAAGAAAAAGTGTTTAGAGAAACAAAGAAAGAACGAAAAAATAAAGTGCTTTAATGAAACTCCGAAGTAGAAAAGACTTAGTAATCTATAGGTGTTTCCGTGTTTATGACGATTTTTAAGTGTGCTTAATGAATTTGATTGCTCAATACATTCTGAATGCAAGCATCCCATGAACCTAATTGGAGTTTAAAACAATGAGTATGAAGGGTTTGATGTGGGTTTCATAGTGTCATAACTATTTTGAGCTTAACGAAATAAATACTTCTAAAGCCATGATAACTATACTGATGAGTGATCATTCATAGGAATTTCTTTGAGTCGTTGTCTTTCTTTTTGAATCTATCTTTGTTTTGTGATTAGTTTGCTTGGGGACAAGCAAAAGTCTAAGCATGGGGTAGTTTGATAGAGTCTATTTTAGTCATGTATTTTGCATATTATATTAGGTTATTTTCCTACATATTATACATATTTTATAGTTATTTAGTATTATTTAGTATTATTTAGTTTTCGGAGTCTACACATTTGTTTTATGTAATTTCAGGTATTTTTGGTATTTGACAAATTAACTGGTTAATTGGGCTGATGATCGAATTTCATCAAAAGAGGGATACGCGCTTCCAAGGTCGGCGGCCCACTACAAGTCTGCAACCATTTATTAGAAATTAAAATTAGGATTAGATTAAATTAGATATGTTAGTAGTATTATATATATATTTATATTATAGATACATTACGATAGATAGATTAGGATAGATATTATATATACAATTCATACGGCAGAATGGGAGGAGGCCGAACAAAAGTGAAGACGGCCGAGTGATTTTATTTTCTAAAACTCTAAATATGTTTTGTCTTTTTTTATGGAGATCTAAACTCTCCCGTTCTATCTACATTTGAAACTTTATTTGAATTGATTGTGAGTTTCTAATTCATGTTCTTATTTCCTATGTTGAATGTTTCGATTTCTTTGTGCTTGAATGTTTGATTGTTTTATTCTATCTCGACTGATAAACTTGGTGGAATCAATTCAATTGCTAGGGTTTTGTAGATTCCTGATTGTGAACCTTAACCCAAGTAGCAAATTTATCCCTTTAGGGCTGATTGAACTAATTGGACGGGTAGGAAGTTGGATGTGTTGTTAAATCCCTCTTTAGGGACTGCAAATACCTTGGTTAATCTCTGAACTTAAAGCTATCAATTGGGTTAAATCCTTTTTTAGGGACTGTTCGATTGATAAGGGTTTTTAGGACATATTAGACTAGTAACTATATTAGGTTTGGAAAAGGGCATTCATAGGAAACCTAAAAGGACAAGAAGAAGTTGCAATATCAATTTAACCAACTAAAGGGGATATTTGTAGATGAAATTATTTTATTAATCGTTATCTTCATTAATTTGTTTATAGTTTATTTTATTTTCTTTCTTATTTACACTACTCAAAACCCCCCGTTTCATACTAATTGGTAAATAAACATAACTTAGAATAACTTGATTCTATGTGGGATCGACTCGTGCTTACCACACTACATTAGTTAGTACGTTCGAATTTATTTTGATACGGTTTACGCGACTAAAAACCGTCCATCATCCTCACTGCTCGCAGACACAATAACACTTATGCCGTAAACGCTAACCACATTACATGTACAAAACTCAAGTGTCTCAAGGCCTTGACAGAAGATCCCAGTCTATGGCATAGAAGACTAGGTCATGTAAGCATGCACCCCCTCAATAAACTCAAAGCAAGGGATCTTGTTCGAGGATTGCCTGACCTGAACTTCAAGAAAGAAGAGCTATGCAACGCATGTACAAGAGGTAAACAGACACGTGGTTCCTTCAAACCCAAAAAGATTGTAAGTTCCTCTCGCCCTCTTGAGTTGTTACATATGGACTTGTGTGGACTTATGCGCGTCAAATCTCCAAAGGGTAGACAATACATACTGGTTATCATTGATGATTTCTCTCGTTTTACTTGGATTTCATTTTTATGAGAAAAATCAGAGGCTTTGTTCGAATTTTCCAAACTTTGTAAGGAGTTGCAGACCTTGAAAAACATACCTATTGTCTCCATTAGGAGTGATCATGCCAGAGAATTTGATCAACTTAAATTTGACTTGTTTTGTGCCAAATATGGAATTTCTCACAACTTTTCAGCTCCTAGGACTCCTCAACAAAACGAAGTTGTGGAACGAAAGAACCGCACTTTGGAGGACATGTCTAGGACAATGCTTTTGGAAAATGGTTTGCCAAAACATTATTGGGAAGAGGTTGTTAACACATCTAACTATATTTTGAATCGATGTTTAATTCGCCCTATTTTGAAAAAGACTCCTTATGAACTTTTCAAAGGAAGAAAGCCTAGCATTTCCTATTTTAAACCTTTTGGATGTACCTGCTTTGTTCATAACAATGGCAAAGATAACCTTGGGAAGTTTGACGCACGTAGTGATGAAGGTATCTTTCTTGGTTATTCTACTAATAGCAAAGCTTATAGAGTTTATAACAAGCGCACCAAAATTGTTGAGGAAAGTATCCATGTGGTATTCGACGAAAGCAATAATGGTGTGTTAAGTGAAAGTTTTGCAGATCTCAATCTAAATCACCATGATTCGGATGGAGAAGAAGAGGACAAGACTGAGAACAAGCAGGACCAAGAAAGAAACATGCAAGAACAAATCCAAGATACTAACGAGCTATCTCAATACCTTGAGAAGGATTACAGAATCCGGATATAGTCAATGAGGAATTCAACTCTCAAACTGTCTCTCAAGACCTTGAAGAAAGGCCTGCTACTGTCTCGAATGATCAAGGCCCAAAGCAACGAAAGTTTAAACATGCATCTTCACACTCAGCTCAAGACATCATATCAGATCCATCCTCTGGTATACAAACTCGATCTAGATTAAAGAATCTATGTGCTTTCTATGCGTTTGTCTCTCTTGTAGAACCAAAAACCCCAGCTGAAGCACTCAAAGACTCGGACTGGATCACGGCCATGCAAAGTGAGCTAAATGAGTTTGAAATGAACAAGGTGTGGACCCTCCAACCTAGACCAAAGCATCAATCAGTCATTGGAACTAGATGGGTGTTCCGGAATAAGTTTGATGAAGCAGGCAAAATCATTCGAAACAAGGCAAGGCTTGTTGCTCAAGGATACAATCAAGAAGAAGGTATAGACTACGAGGAGACATTTGCTCCCGTAGCAAGGTTAGAAGCCATACGCATATTACTTGCTTTTGCATCTTTTATGGGTATCAAGTTGTTTCAAATGGATGTGAAATGTGCATTTCTAAATGGGTACTTGGAAGAAGAAGTGTTTGTTGCTCAACCTCAAGGATTCGAAAGTGAAGAATTTCCTAATCATGTTTATAAATTGGACAAAGCTCTCTATGGTCTCAAACAAGCCCCAAGAGCTTGGTATGAGAGATTGTCCAAATATCTTCTTGAAAACGGTTTTCAAAGGGGGTTGATTGACAAAACTCTCTTCATCAAGACCCGTGGAAATGACCTTTTGATTGTTCAAATATATGTTGATGATATATTATTTGGTGCTACTAACAACTCCCTTTGCAAGGAGTTTTCTGAGATTATGTGCAGGGAATTTAAAATGAGTCTCATGGGAGAATTAAATTTCTTTCTCGGTCTACAAGTTCATCAAACAAATAAGGGAATCTTTCTAAATCAAGGGAAATACACCAGGGATTTGCTTAATAAATACAAGATGGAACTATCAAAGGTAGCAAAGACCCCTATGAGTTCCACACTCTCCCTTGATCAAGATAAGAATGGTAAGAATGTGAACCAAAAGGAGTATAGAGATATGATTGGTTCACTCCTCTACCTTATTGCTAGTAGACCAGATATAATGTTCAGTGTTTGTATTTGTGCTCGGTTCCAAGCTGACCCCAAAGAATCTCACCTTATTGATGTGAAGAGAATTTTAAGATACCTGAATGGATCTCAAGACCTTGGGCTCTGGTATCCAAAATAGAGTAACTTTCATTTAACAGGCTATTCAGATGCAGATTTTGCAGGCTATAAGGTTGATAGAAAAAGCACTTCATGATACTGCCAACTTCTAGAGTCTTCCTTGACCAGTTGACACTCTAAGAAATAAAATCCAGTGGCCTTATCAACTGCAGAAGCCGAGTACATCGCTGCTGGTGCTTGTTGCTCTCAGATTCTTTGGATAGCACAACATCTCAGAGATTTGGGGATTGATCTAAAAGGTATCCCTATAAAATGTGATAATACCAGTGCTATTTCCATTACTAAGAATCCTGTGCAGCACTCAAGAACCAAGCACATTGATGTAAGACATCATTTCATAAGAGATCATGTGGAGAAAGGTGATGTATCAATATCCTTCGTATCTACTGAATTTCAGTTGGCTGATATTTTCACTAAAACACTCCCTGAAGATCGTTTTAACTTCATTAGATTAGAGTTGAGTATGCTTAATAGGGAAGCACTTTCATAGGGGGAGTAATCACTCCCTTTGTGAAAGTGAAAGATTCATCTAACATCTCAATACCTGGACTACGTAGGGTCACGAGACGCTCATCCGAATAAAATTATATTGGATCAAATTCTGTTGGTATCTTATGGATATGCAACATAATATCTTTTCAAAAATCAATTATCAAATCTTTTATTTTTATCCCATGTTTAAAATTGATTCTAAATCTTTTTATTTCTTGCAAGTAGATGTGACTCCTTGGGTGTTGAAAAAAATCCGGTTGATCATTACTTACTTTTCGAAGGATTAATTGAACTTGTACTTGCTGATTTGAAGGGGGGGGGGATGATTCAGTTTCCATTTTATTTTCTTTTAAAACCTCTCTCCCTCCTTGTCCAATCCACTCTACTTTTCACTCTCTATCTCTCTCTCTCTCTCACTCTTCGATTTCCAAAACCCCTTTTCCCATACCCAAAAATGGTGGGATCCAAGCGCTCATCGGCTTCCCCGTCTCCTGCTCCGTCTGCTAAGCGATACAAGATGTCGTCCAACAAGGGCAAGCAGATTTTGGAGGAATCTGAAGAACATTCCGAGGACTCCAACGAGAACTCCCCCTCTTCGCCACCTCTGATCAGAAAATCCAAAGGCAAAGCTCCGGCCACCTATGCTCCTGCTCGTCCTCCTCGGGTACCATCTGGCATTTCCCCTAACTGGTTTTGCTATAAAGAAGTTGCAGAGTCCTGGAAACATGACTTTTGCAACCGAAGGTTGTGCTTCTGCGATGCTGTCGATTTCTCCCTCCTTCAATCCATGCCCTTGCCATGCATCTCTCTCCTCAAATCAACCTGCTTTTGGTCTGTCCTCAATCCTGGAAATTTCGCCTACCCTCAGCTTATTCGCCTATTCTATGCTATTCTCACTGTTCATCGAGTAAATGGGACCCTAACCCTCGTTTCCAAGGTCAAAAACACTAGAATCCGTCTCTCTCACAGTAGCCTTGCTCTCATCCTTGATCTTCCCAGTGAAATCCCCACTAAAGATTTCCCAAGCAGATTAGAGTGTCTTTCACGAGCATGAGACGAATTCTTCCTGAAATCTCAAGGCCCTGGATCTTCATCTTCTCTCAAGCCAACTCACACTGTTATGAACCTTCAAGCCAAGCTTATCTTCACCATTCTGGCTCGCTGCATTTTCCCACGAATCAATTCTAGAGAATTAGTGATCGAGAACCTTCTCGAAATCCTTTTTCTAATTATGAACGGATATGAGCCTAATTTGCCCAAGCTAATCCTTGATTACATGACTCATGTCTCCACCTCCTCTCGGCCCATGCCATTACCTTATGCAAACCTTTTGCCCAAAATTTTCGAAGCCTTTGATGTCGACACATCGGGAGAAGAAAAACAAACCTACAGTGGCACCATTGATGAGAACGGCCTCGAGAGATTGAGGATTGTTAGAAATCTGAGGGGGCAGTGGGTTCTGAGAAAAGATTCGAAAGGAAAAATTACTGCTGATTCCAGTGTGAACGAGGATAGGATGGCTTATGTGGAAATTGAAATTCTAGACCTAAGGTTTGATCTGAGCAGAATGTGGTTCGATGTGGTTATTCGTCAGGATCAGACTCATGAGCTACTCTCTATGGTTGATTGCAAGCTGGACCAGATGATGCTTTTGAATGCTCTGACCTACACTGTTACAAGTTCTATCATGCCATTGGATCCAGAGGTCTTTGATCATGTTCGAGAGAAGACTGGTAATGTCATCTTGAACTGTGAAAACCAGGTGAAGAAAAGGCCTATTCTGCGTCCTACACACAAGGAACCCACCATTCTCATTGTTGAGCAGTATGGTGTGGTCAAGAAATACAAGGATGTGGAGCGGCAGAGACAGCTTGCTGAGATGGAAAGGAACAACATCACGAAGAAAGCTATGGAAAGGTGGCAAAAGAAGTGCAGAGACAAAGTTAGGAGGAAGTACCTTCCGCCCAACAAGCAATACCCCACCTTCGGAGAATGGTGTGAGAAAGGCGCTGGCACTGCTCCTCCAGAAGATCCCGCTGCTCCTGACGCCCCTGGAACATCCTCAGCTGCTGAACCATCTTCTGCTAAGGCAACCAAGAAGTATCTAAGGAGAAAGAAGAAGAAGCCTGCAGATGGGGAATCGGACTCAATGCCTTGATATCTCACCCTCCCTCTCTTGATTTCAAAAAACTATCTTTTTGCTGATGTTCTTTTAAAACTTCTGGCTTATGGTTGGCGTTTTCAGAAATTTTCACCTCTCTACCCTTTTTTTGGAAGACAAAAAGGGGGAGAATGTTTTGGTTGCTGCATTTTGGCACGTTTGGTTGGTGTCTTAAAACTTTGATGTTCCAAACATTTTATGCTTATATTATATAATATGCTTATAATATATATGGTGTTTGCTGGTTCTATATTATGATATCTGAAACAGGTTTTGTCTTCCATCAAGGGGGAGATCAAAGACTCCACCTTGATTGTAAGATCTTGAGACCTAACGTGCAGGTGATCTAAAGGATGATGAAAGACAAAAGGCTGGGTTTCAAGACCTTGAAACCTAGACTGAAATGTTTGGATAAACATTTATGCATTTATCTATTGACTTGTTCTTTCACAGGAAATGATCCGAGGCCAACCTTGTTGGGCCTAAATTATATCATGGGCTTTACCTTGGGCTATGAGAATCGATTTGGTCTTAATCGATATATATGTTTCTCTCCTAACCCATTTTGTGTGCTAGATGCATTATGTATATTTCTTAAGGATTTCATATGCCATACACGGAAAGATCCGATCCATATTTGATCATGCATGATCATGAAGAAGATTGAAGGAACAACCTAGGAAAGCACACAAATGGAAGGAATTCAAATTGTTTGGAAAGGTTTTGAATTTCTAACGGCCTTCCATCCAAGGAAACCTCGAAGACATTCAACTATATAAAGACGAAGGCAAAGGAGGATGATCATCTAAGCAAGCACTCGAGCATTCATAAGCGTCCTAAAGCATTCGTCATCTCAGTTTTTCTCTTACGTTCTCTTAAAGCCTAAGTTTTGTTTATTGTTTGAGAGTTGAGGGAAACACTAGCACTTATTGTACAAGTCATTCATCTTACACTTAGAGTATTTTATACTCGATCAAACACACTTGGTGTGTGGTGTGAGCTTTTATTTCACTTGTAAGGTTGAGAGCTAGAATAGAAGCGGTGAGGCTTTGTATAGAGAAAGGGTAGTTTCTCTAGGAAATTCTAGGCTCAAGTGAAGTGAAATAAGAAGTGTTTGAATCCTACGGGTTGGATAACCCTAGGCGGGAACGTAGGCAAAGTTCGTGTCGAACCTCGTTAACAATTCCTGTGTTCATCTTTTACATTCCGCATTTACGTTATCTTATTCGATCTCACTTTGTCAAGTCCTGATAGGCTATATCAAGGTCTTGACAAGTTGCTGTAAATTTATTTAGTTGCGAAAATTATCCATACTCTATTCATCCTCCCCTTCTAGAGTATTATTCACCGCCTTATAGGCTCTTCACTCTTACGTGCGAATAATTTGTCTGATCAAATCAAATATCTCGTTAAGACGATTGGCTCAAAACCTGGCCATCTTTGTTAAAAGATTTCAAACCATTCGTTTTAACGAGATTTTGGAAAAGCTCTTTCGGGATTTTGTTCATATACCTTTCTGAAATTTTGTTTGGTTAGATTTAAATATATAAATTAGTAAAATAAAATTTCCTTTTCTTTTCTTTTTCTTCTTTTTCCTTGGAGTTGGCCTACAAGGAGAGGCCTTATCGGACAGATCAGGATCCTCTCCTAACGAGAGATCCTTATATCTTCCTAATAATGATCAATGGTCCAGATCTTCTTCCACTAATTAACTATATTTTTTTTAAAAAATAATCCCAATTTTCTCAATTCAATTATCTCAACTACCTTGTTTTCCATTGAACGCCTCTACGCTTGATTAATCATCCTCCTTGATCACCACCGATACACCCCCAACCTTCTCACCACCGGTGCACCCACGTACTCTGTCCGCCTCCATCATCCAACTAGTCCCTCAAATCTCTATCCCGGCTGCCGATTCACAGCTCCTTTCGACTCCCCTCTGTTGGCGAACATCTCCTCCTCCTTGTCGGCCTTCACTTCTCCCCCGACGTTCGACTCGAGGACTACTACACTTCTCGACACGTGATCTGTTTTCCTTGCCCCTTAATCGGGTTTTACTTTTTGTTTGCTGGTTTTGAGGGCTCAAATCACAAGTATACCCAATTAATTGATTGATTCGCTCTCAGGGTGGTTGGTCTTCGTCTTCTCCATACGGGTTTGAGGTGCGTGAGGACTGGGTGGTGCCGTGGTGGCCGTTGGGCGGCCTTCCTTTCCTTCATTTCTCCTCCCCTCATGTCCCTCATCCTGCTCCTCTTTTCCATCGTAGTGCCACCTGCAGTTGTGTCGCCGTCCTGCTAGTCGCCTCCCAACTTGGTGGCCCCACCTTGCTCGTCACCGGTGCGTGGGATGTCTCCTCGCCTCATTCGCTGTCATCGTGTGGGTTGCCACCAGATCCAATTCCGTTGCACCACCACGTCGATCTATTGATCGGGTGTTAGTGTCCGATTTATATAATATGTGACTCTTATTGACTGGACACGTGCTTGAGATTTACCACCAAATATGGGTTCCTCGTCAAAAAAAAAAAAAAAAAAAACCAAGATTAATTTTGGGATTCAGCTCCACAGTAGACACTACTCATTCCTATCCGTCGCCCAAACATGTGATGTAAAAAAAGTTGGTGACTATTATGATCGATCGGCTTAGCTTGCTGGCTCACAATCATTCTTACTCGGCAAAATTTATATCCAAGTACTTCCAATATTTAACATGAACTAGTGTGTGCAATTATAAAAAGGGAAGATACACTAATAAAAAAAATAGTAGTTTTATTCCATGGATGTAAATACTTATATATAGTACAAATATGTGATAGGGAAAAAAAGTGAAGAAGACACCCTTGTAATTAATACAACTAAACTTACATGCGCGCGCACATTATATCATAAAATGTACGGAGTATCATGCATGTAAATGCCATCATTTATTGCTACCGACTTACAGTACAACCTAAAAAGATCGATTTCCCCCCCCCCGCAATCTTAATATCCTATCCAATTAGGGTATCCATATATCTATGGCGATCCATCATCACCGTAGTCATCCCCTCCTCCCCCATAGCCTGACCCATACCCCGACCCGCTACCCGATCCATACCCTGATCCACCCCTGCTACCTCCACCACCTCCTCCACCGCCGCCACCCCCTCCTTTCCCACCGCTACCACTTCCATAGCCATACCCGCTTCCACTTCCATACCCAGAGCCATAGCCCGATCCTCCCATTCCTCTGCCCCCTCCACCACCACCGCCTCTTCCTCCGCCTCCACCTCCTCCGCCGCCTATCCCTCCTCCTGACCCATATCCTGATCCGTATCCAGACCCGTATCCGGATCCAGACCCACCAACTCCACCACCACCCCCACCTCCGCCACCTGATCCTCCCCCGCCCCCGCCTCCCCCAGCCTTAGAGCCACCGTATCCATATCCACTGCCTGACCCGTATCCAGAGCCATAACCTGAACCGGAACCAAGAGCGGACCCTCCACCTCCACCACCACCACTGCCTCCGCCACCACCTCCACCTCTGCCTTCTCCTCCTAGAAGCCTAGCTGCAATGCACAGCTCCATGAGCAACAAAAGGATGAAGCAGCCAGCAACTGCTTTGGAAGCTGCCATTTTTCAAGCCAATAGAATTGCAAAATAAACCGGATATCTGCGCGCACAACTACTCGTAATTATGATGTTTAGACTAAAATATGCCTCGTACGTTTATGGAAGAGTGTTTTCCAAATTAATTACGGACTTAACTGCGAGGTGAAATAAGTGATGAGTTAGCTAGGGCCTCCATCGATCTATTTATATGCATTTCGTAGCTACTAAGGGATGCCATGTACGTGTCTCGAAGCTACTGATAAATAATTTTTATTATTTTAAAAAAATATTTATAAATAATAAATAACATGTTTGGATGCTAATTAAAATAATGGGTATATCAGTGGATGAGCAGTAGTTAATTAAAACATCGCTTGACTTTTTGGTTTTGACAGTTGACAAAGTTGATGAGCAGCTTTGCAGGGATCAGTAGCGCGGAGTGACACGTGGGTAGTAGATTTTTTTTTATAAGGAAATAATTTGAGGATCAGACATGTCTGAACCCTCGAGAGGCCGACAGAGTCGGCACACGACGAACCGGCAAACAAATAGCCCAAGCCGACCAGATGATCCTAATCCCGAAAAGCTGAGGACAACGTAGACTAATCCCGGAGCCAAGCGCCACCAAGAGATGACACCGCTGGCCAGCGGTACATTAGGAGTCCATGTGGGCGATGAAGACGAACCTCCAAGGAAATTTCCATAATACGGAGTCGTCTCGATGCACACCGCCACGACCCCAGCCAGACCCAACAACGGATGCCAGTGCTCCAACTCAGACTAGGACAATCAAGAGGAACCGGAAACGTAACCGAAAACCGCCCTCGTAAAAAAACGGACCAAATAACCCAATTGGGATCTTAACAAAAGTCCATACGGAATTTTCCGACCCTTTCGGGCGTTTTAAATAATATTTCCCTTGATTATTTTGATTTTTACATATGAAAATATATATAAATATAGATTATTTTAATTTTTAATTTTAATATTTTATTTCCCTTGCTTTCGGGCTAACCCGGCCCAAGGCATTACCTTGGGCCCAAAGCACCAGCCCGAAAGCACCTATCAAAACCCTAAACCCTAGAACGAAACGATCCACAAGGGACGACAAGGGGATGGGGGCGGCGCTGCAAGCCGACGGAGATGCCGACATAGCACACTAAGGTAGCCAATCAGCCCAGCCCGAGAACCCTACCGACAGTCCAGAGACCGAGCCGGGGGCCGGGGGAAGCCGCCGGGGGAGAAAGCCACAGACCACCGACCAGCGATGGAGGAAGCCGCCGGCGACACAGAAAGAATTGAAGCCCTGTTAGGGGTGTTATTCGAGTTGAACGAGCCGAGTAAGGGGTTGCTCATATTCGGCTCGTTTTTGTTCGAGCTCGAGCTCGAGCTTGGCTCGAATTTTTGTCGAGCTTAGAAGTGAGCTCGAACTCGGCTCGCGAGTATTTGAACAAGCTCGAGCTCGTTTTGCTCGTTTTTTTGTCGAGCCGAGCTCGAGCTCGTGAGCTCGGTTTAGCTCGTGTTATTATTGTAGCTTGTTTTTGCTAGAAGTTCATTTCTGAGCTCGTTTTTAGCTCCTTTCTAAGCTCATTTTTAGCTCGTTTATGAGCTTGAGCTCGTGAGCTTGTTCGAATGCCTGAAGTAAACGAGACTGATTTGAGAGCAACCATAAAACTAAAGGGAGAAAAAGCACAAGGGTAAATTTGTCCGAGATATACGAGCTACTCGAGCTCGGGAACCAGCTCGAACTCGATTCGAGCTTGGGAACCAGCTCGAACTCGGTTCGTTTTTCAAATGTGAACGAGCTCGAGCCGAGTTTTTGGAGTCGAATTCGAACAACTCGTGTTCATATAACACCCCTAAGCCTTGTAGACGCTAATGCCGCCAAAGCAAGGGAAGGAAGAAGCACGATTCTCCAGGCCCGGGAAGGCACAGGGCTGGAGAAGCGACATCACATTAGGGCAACCGATTTGGGGGACGAGAAGCCATCGGAGATGGTAGGAACAAGCGCGCACAAATCATGCCGATGATATTTTGGTGAGGGCGGGTCATCGAAACGTTAAAATCGACGGTGAACACCAGCGGTACACAACGACCGGTACAACCGGAGAGAAACAGAAGGAGGTGATCGATCGAGAGAGAAACCCATCTAGCCAAGAAGGCGGGGCATGGTGGAGGCTCCCGAAGGAGATTGTGGGGTTCCTGAAGGAGATTTTACGACTCCCGAATGAGAAGTTGGTGCTTCAGGTAGAGCGATCAGTGCTCGGCATCCCAAAGAAACTTCACCGGTAGTGGAGGAATTCCCTGGAAGAGGAAGGAGTTGAGCTCCCTCTCTCTAGAATTGTAGAGAGAAGGGAGAGTGTTTCAAGTGGATTATACACGTGGGTAGTAGATGCCCATGCGTATACAAATCACATTATTATTTTTTTTTTCTTTAGGAAAGGATTCGGACGAGCAACCTCTACCCGACAGCATCCTTGCAGACGAGGTCTAAAAGACCTGAATCGTTGTGAATATCAACTCTCCGGGCAGAGTGGCAAAGGTGTGCAACCTTATCAGCTACTCTATTGCCCAATCGGGGCACATGAAAGAAGGAAACTTCTTTCAAAGTCGATAGAAGAAGTTTTACATCAGATAAAGTTAGCTCAATTTTCCAAGGACATTTAGTTTTTCTGTTTAAGTGGTCAATGATTATACTAGAGTCGCCTTCGATGTGGATTTTGTCAATATTGAGTTGAAGAACGTGTTAGATTCCCATTTTAAGAGCAAGTGCTTCCGTTTTGAGAGGGCTTTGTTTACCAAGTTTTTGTTAACATGTTGGTATTGGTTGACCATTCCAATCCCGGATTATGGCGCCCATCGTACTTTCATTATTTGTTAGCTTTGATCCATCAAAATTAAGCTTAAGCGTACCCATTGGGGGGTTTGCGCCACAAAATCCTTCTTTGGTTCTTTTTCTTTTTCAGGGGGTTGGAGTTATGTGGGAGGTTAGGAAATTCCTCATATAGGCCAGCCTCTAGCAAGGCTATTTTACTCTAATTATCGATATAGGAGTTAATCAAGTATTCAAGCGTAAAGCTATGTATTTCCGCGGGATGGGATCCTGCCGAAACAAATGTTGGTTTCGAATATACCAGACAGTCCACCAAGAAAAGTCAAGCACCTCCTTGGCCGATGAATTGAGATCGTTCCTAATGAACGACACAGTAGGTTTAATGTCACGAGAATGAACTATCATGTTTGTAATAGTTGATTATACACGAAAAGGGAATTGATAGATAGAGCGTACAAAGGGACATTCTAGCAGGAGGTGGACTTCATCTTCAACCGCACCGTTGCACAGACTACACGTAGCAGGGATAGAGGCACCCCTACAGGAAATTAAAGCTTAGAGGCAGTTGGGAGACCATCATGAGAAACCTTTCAGAGAAATTTTTTAATCTTTGGCGGAATGTTCACTTTCCATATCCAGACGTTGTTGTCTAAGTGTAGGGATGATTGAGCTATAATTAATTTTTATGCGCTTGTAGTGGTAAACCACCGAGCTCTATCGGGCCACCAGTAAAGTTGATCCTCAAAATGAGAAGCGGGTAGTGGAATGTCTAGATTTTCATTTACTATGCAATTAGGTAGCGCATGTTGTAACTTCTCCGTCCACCATCTACCCCCCTCCCCCCATAATGTAGTCACTAACAGTTTCCTCTATGTTATAGATCTGGGGGCAATGATCTCTAGACAACATAGAAGAACTTGTTATCCAATTATCGGTCCAGAATACTAATATTTGAGTTAAGCAGATCTTTTTCTTAAATATTATCATACCTTTGTTAGTAAAGTTAATGATTTTTTATGGGATTTTAACCATTTGTAATATGAAAATGTGTTGACATGAAATGAAGTTTGGACACATCGCATAAGTAACGTTCACGATAGATGCTTCTTATATAATTGATGTATATTGATAGGCGATATATTAGTATCAGTCAATCAATATCAATCAATCAATCATCAATTAATAAATATGTTGGATAGAAGCGTTAAATCTTATGTGTAGGGTTTTAATCGAATTTATTTATGTGTCATATTTTGACTATAAAGTAAAAAATATTTACAAAATAATAGCCACACCTAACTAATATATTTCAAATTAATTTATCTTATTATTTTAGAACTACTCCTAATTATAAAAATTAATTTGTTATGATTCTAAGATCACAACCACCGATGATGCTAGCTGATTATACGTTCAGTCGAGAGAAAGGAGAAAGAGATAGATGGAGGGAAGAGATAGAAGATTACATAATAGAGAGAAAGAGAATTGAGAGAGAGATAGGATATGAAATTGGGTTTTTCATTCAACCTCCCCACATTGTTCCCTTTGGATCCCTTTTATAGATCCGGCTGGTAAGGTTAATTCACAACATTACCTCACCCTTACAAAGTCTTGACTGATCAAGGCTTGAGTCTACACAAATGGTCACAACAAATGTTCACAACATTACCTCCCCGTCACAAAGCATTGACTCAAGGCTTGAATCTACACAAATGGTCACAACAAGTGTAACTAAGAGAGATGAAAGTCAGGAAATGGATCTCCATTGGATAGTGAATGCAACCTGGTGTCCTACACCGCCTCATGCTGCACGAGAATGGATCCCTCATCATCAACATTGCATAACAAATGACAGCCAGAAACAGCTCATTTGCCCCACAATACACAACATGGACTATGCCCTCAGCCGCCTTAAATGCTTTAGCATCAAACCCTTTAACCTCAAGCCTTGACACAATCCTTACTTACTTCCCATTAGCTTGAATACGAGTCTTCAAGGGATTGTATAATTCCATATGAATTCTAGCTATTCAGGATCAAAAATCTCATTCATATCCGATACCTTATGTTTAGTTACAACAGTAGAGATAGCCATTGATAATTCCACTAGCCAAGGTATTTCCACAAACATCTTATGTGCATACTTGTACAGTAAAATTTCAGAAAACTCAACCATAAGACCATCGTCCTCAAGCTCAAAATCCATACGCCATCTACTGGATTGAACGCTTATCATGTCCAAATTCAGAAAATTGCTATCAAGTGGACTCGAAACCATAGACAAATTTGAAATCTCACCTCCTCGGAAGTGTCCGTCCTTACTTACGATTGAAGAAACCTCTGAATGACTAGTTTCTTGGCTTGTGATTTTCAGCAAGGCGACTTCTTGCTTCACTTCTGCAACTGGGACTTCAAAAAGTGATTCCCCCCCTACAATCATCATCATCCTTCGTTGAAGCGCCTTCCCGATTCTCGATTTTGCTCGTTCGACCACTGTCTGCCCGATTCTTGATTTGTAATGAAGGGTGAAAGATTGGCATCAACCCTTGTTTAATTCGAGTCATGTTGAGCATCGTGTAGAATCTGCGATTGGTTTCTTCCCATTCAATCTACCAAGAATGAGAGGATGAAGACTCAATTGCGTCATCCCTGATCATTTTCTCAACGGCCTCGTCGCGGTAATGGGCACTCTGAATTCCATGGTTGTTGTAGATCTCCCTGTCCACTGGACCTTCTCCCATTAATGACGATCTTCCTCTTCCTGAATTGGGTGATTCATTTGCGCTTTCCCTAGAGTTTCTCCGATCGCCTCGGATGGAAGCATCCTGATTCATGTGTCTGCTCCAATCGTCTGGATCGGTCTCATCTGACGACCGCTCCCTCCCCGTAGGGTTTATGATGAAGTCTGTAAGTTGCTCTAGATGCTGCTCGGTCACTTTCTTGAATTCCTCCAACTCTCGGCCTTGTTCTTCCCGATTCTGTTGCGATTCCGCCATAAACTTGGTTGTCCACACCATGAAAGCTCGAGTGTCTTCCTTGAAATCTTGAAACTGGACCTCGAGGGTCTTCGATCGTGTCTCTTCTGCCACGGCTAACGTCACGCTCCGAACGTCAAGCTCTGATACCAAACTGTTATGATCCTAAGATCACAACCATCGATGATGCTAGCTGTTATAGGTTCAGCCGAGAGAAAGTGAAAGAGATAGATTGAGGGAAGAGATAGAAGATTACAAAATAGAGAGAAAGAGAATTGAGAGAGAGATAGGATATGAAATCAGGTTTTTCATTCAACCTCCCCACATTGTTCCCCTTGGATCCCTTTTATAGGTCCGGCCGGTAAGGTTCACAACATATAATTATTTTTATAAATAAATCATTTAAAAAAAAAAGCACGGGTGGATACCAAGATATGGTAGGAAATGTAAGTTTTTTAAAAACTTATTTTGTAATCAATTAATTGAAAAAAAAAAGAATTAAGGTCGGGGAATAATGAAAGTTATCATTATAGGTACATATAATGTACTAACTTAATTTTTACCAAAAAAAAATGAACCAACTTAACCAATTTTATTAAATAAAGATAAAATATTTTAATATAAATATTTATAAAATAACTCAAGTAAAATAATAAATTTTGCAACTAGCTAAGAGATGTGATTTGAGATTGAATATTTATATTAAAAATTATTTGTAGTTATCAATTGAGGTTGACACATAGATAAAAATAAATGGGATTATATTCTGACATGGCGTAAATATATTGGAACATCATTGATTGACGTTTCAAAAAAAAGACATAGTCAAATTGCATCAAAGGATGACACATAAACAAGTTGATCATAACTTATTAAAATACGTGTAACAAGGGTAGACATCGATCTTACATAGATTCTTTATCGGAGGGAGTAATAAGATTTTAGGAAAGAGAAACAAAATTTTAATAATATTGTACATCTCAACATTTTAATCCAATACCATGGCATGGGTTAGCCTGTCTTGCGGCTTGCCGCTTGGCTTACCCGGCTCGAGTGTTTTGCAGGCTAGTGCTCGGCCCGTGGAAGATTAGTCGATAACCTCGGAACCTCCACGTCATAAAAAAAAAAAAAAATTATGGTAAATATTTAATGAACATGTTTCAGGCTTACATATATGGTATCGAGTTCGAGCCTATGATAGTTATTTATTGCAAAGATCGAGACCTCTCATGACCCACTACGTAATTTTGGGCAGAAATATATGTGATTGTGAGGAGACCATACATACATCATACATGCTGAGTGGAATGGAGTAGGTCGGGGCGGGCGTGGAGAAATCGTGGCCACCAGTACCCACTATAACTTCAATTTCAACAACTATGTATTATGTATATAAAATATTGATATGTTTACCATCTCTATAAACTATAAAGCAAAACTAGTGGGAGAGTTTGAATTGTATCGTCTTCTTTAATATGCAGATTGATCGATCGATCAGCTCAGACGTCTCCAAGTGTCGTCTCTTCCATCTGATTCGTATCCACCAACTGCCGGCCGGTCTACTAGTGGAAATAACACGCTTATAATTTGTTTGCATATACACAGTACTTGATTGTGAGAAATGGATCCACCTGTCTTTCTGTTTCGAATCAAATCACTCCATCCACCTGTCTTTCTGTTTCGAATCAAATCACTCCGCTTAGGTTTTAAGGTTCCACTTGCATAATTTACGGTCTCGGATTCGACCAAAAATATAATGGTCCGATCCACTATCCAGTTGAAAATTTTGAAACCAGACTAGAATTTTCGGCTCAAGATCGGTTGGACTGGAGTGTGTATTTTTTAAAAATAAAATTAAAGTGACCAAATAAAAAAAATTATAAATTATTTTTTATTCTTGTATTAGTAAAAATAATTTAATTAAGTCTATTTTCACATTTAAGAAGTAACTGGATAACTACGCGAAATCAGATTCTCAACAGAGGGAGATTATGGCCTACCCTTTGAAGATCTTGTTTAGCCTCCAAATATTACAACACTAGGGTTTTCTTAGCGGATTTGAAGTTTATAAATACCCCATTAAATCTAGGGTTTTTTACACAACATAAAAGAGAGACAACAATTCTGCAAGTTTATTTCATGTTTAGTTTTCCGAGGTGAGCCATGTTTGGCTAACCTCTTCTTTATTTCATTATACAATGGTTAGGACATGCGAAGATTAATTGTTTTATATGTTTTATTATGTTTATCTAATTCATATATATAAATGATGCATTACGATTATCTCAATTCTCTTCATACTGATATTGCATAAGTTTTGTTAGTTTATCTTAACCAACCATTATGATAGATTTGCATATCATGCTAGGATTATAGCTTCATTCCGCTATTACAGGCCTTAATCAGTTAGTAGCCAGCATGTCATGTAGTGACGGGTATGGACTCATGATACTGTAGAAGAGTTGACAAGTAAAGATTATTTATTTTAGTGAAAGCGATAACTGTAGATAAGAACCAGGTAACAAGTCGAATATATGGGAGAAATAATGTTCATTTGCTAGGTGTTCGGGACTTAATGCTACTCATCCCCCATGCAAGATTTTAGGGATGTTGATGGTGTATCGGAGATGTTGACCTATCTATTTATGTGCTTAAACCGACCCTTCGATAATTGCATAATTATTAGTGCATAACAACCCGATGATCATAGAATTTCCATTGTTGCGAATGTAAGTAAAGTTATATTACTCATCATATTACTCATTCATATCTTAATCATTGCTAGTTTAGATCTTTATTCCTGTTGTTATTTGCTTCATTACCTTGCATTGCATACAGGGACAGAACCAGGAATAAAAGTCTTGGTGTGCTAGATTCTCTTATGCCATAAAAAAAAATTATTGTTGAAAAAATTGAATGGAAATAGAGAAATATATTAATGAAATTGATAGAATTAGATTTACTATCTCGTATATAATTTATTGGGTACATAGTAAAAAAATTATTGTGAAAATTTTTGAATGAAAATATAGATATATAGCCATAAAATAGATAGAATTAGATGTAGATATTATTGATAAAAGGAAAAAAAAAATTAAAAGCAATTTATTGTGTGGCTGTCAAAGGTGGCGGGATTTGATCCTGGGATTTGGGGGTTAAAGTGCAAGGTATATACCACTGGGCCATTTTATACCTTGTGATCCATATTTCACCTAGATAATACATATTCTGTCAAAAAATGGGGTGGGCTGCAGCAAAGCTCAGCACACTCCTCCTTCCGTGCATGATTGCATACACATATAAGAGTCATACATGTTCTTTGTGGGATCAACCCTTTGCTTTACCTATACTACCCGTGTTAGTAAGAAAGTGCCCTTTTTAGATTTCACGAGCCCTAGCTCCCGTTTCGCTCCCTTTCGATTCTCCCAAACCGAAAGCTTTCAACTACTGCAGTTGATTTTATCAAAATCAACTTAAATTAAGGGAAAATTGCAGGGGAGAGGAGGAGAACAAACATGTTTCTTCTTCACTTTGTAGAAGCTCTCGAAATCTTCGACTGGTAGCAATTTGATTCAGATACCCTCGATCCTCTTGCTCGTGATGTCCTTGGAGCGTCCAAGCAGCCATGGCGATAGAGCTTCATCAAATTTTTTTTTTTTGATTAGGTAATGTTTTGGGTAGCTCTGCTACCTAAGAGCTCGCGAAGATATGGACTTAGTACAAGAGAATTCCCCTGGGACAAATGGCTAAGGTGTGCAACCTTGTCAGCCATTTGATTCCCCAATCGAGGCACGTGAGAGAAACTTCTCTCAAGTCTTTTAGTGAAAGGGTAATAAAGCTTCATCCAAGCGCAGAAAGAGGAAAGAAAGAAAAAACGTAAAAGTAGGGTGCCGTTGGCTGCAAGCCTGCAATCAACAAAAAGCCAACTTGGGATCAATTGGAAAGAAAATGAAACATATGTGCAAATCCATATACGTGATGTATATGCCTTGGCATGTCTAGAATAAATGTGTGTAATTACACAAGTGACCCCCCTAAAATATAAAAATTATAATTGACATAAAATAATAATACGAGTTTAATCAAAGCATAAAATTAAACTTGTCAAATATTCTTTGTCAAATAATTCTAGTGGGACAATTACAAATTGGTTCCTAAATAAAAGCAGAGTCAAAACATCAAATCAAATTTCACTTGATATAAACTTGGTCTTTTAAAGAATTACATAAAGACTTGTTACCCTCCATTTTCAGCCTACCTGACAAGGCTTGTCTGGCTATTATTGACGTGGGTCTTAGTGCAAGCTCAAGTGAGATCAAGAAGGATTAATGGTTGTTCCACCCAAATGACGTGGGATTTATCAAAGTTTATATCTCTAAACAAGGACAATGGAGGTAAGATTGATATTGGTGACAAGGGTGAAGGTGAGATCTACAACATAGAAAATGTTAGGATCTCTAACTTAAAGGACATTGAGAATGTCAACATTGTAAAAAAAATCTTGGCTATAATTTATTGAGTGTCTCAAAAATTCGTGACCAATGAAGGAACAAGATATCCTTCACTTATTAAAATTGCAAGGTCATGAAGGAGATCATTTTGAAAGTGTGTCCGGCACAACAACGTCTTCCTCTTGGACAAGGAATTTGAACCTAAAGGGAAACTATATCTTTCATCCATTTCTTATCTTACAACTTGAATATTTATGGCACAAAATGTTTGGACATGTAGGGTTTTCTTTCATTCAAAAGCTTCACAACTGCGGGCTTGTAGAAGGTCTCCTTAGTCCCACTCCAGACAAAGATGGGATCTGTAATACATGTGGAAGAGGGAAGCAAGTGAGGTCGTTATTTAAAGACAAGAACATGCATGGTAAGTACCTCAAAACCTTTGAAACTCCTACACATGGATCTTCGTGGACTAATGAGAGTTAAAGGTTTGGGAAGAAACAAGTGTGTGCTTGTTATTATTGATGACTTCTCTAGGCCCACTTGAACTATCTTTATCCCCTCAAAGGAGAGGTTATTGAGGAATTTCAAGCCCAAGTTGCTAGAAAATAATATGAACTTACCATTAAAGGCCATTAGATCTGACCATGACACTAAGTTTCATAATGCTAAGTTTGAGTTATTTTGTAGGGAACACGTGATCACTTTTCTTTGCCCCGAGGACCCCTAAAAAAAATAAATCGCAGCTACGAGAGGAAGTTTTGCGGCGGCGACAGAGAGCCCTCGGGGATGCCTTAAAGGAATCCCCGACTCGCGGCCGCGACAATGTTTTCACGAGTGCGAGACTCCTCACAACCACGCGAGACCCTCGCGGGCGCAAATGGGACTCCCGCGGCCGCGACAACTCTGCTCTCACGAGGCGCTCGCTGGCACATCTCGCAGCGGCGCGCAAGAGCCCTTTTCCCTGTGGCGAGTTGCCCCTGGTCGAGTGTTTTGAACTCTTATATCTCGATGTCTTGCCGAACGTTTTCACGACCCGCATTTGACGATTTTGGGGATTTAAATGACTGATCTAATAACTTAACTTGGGATTTTGGAAAATGAACTTCATGAGTATTTCAAGGTCAGAAGTCCTAACGGTAACTCGGTTTTCAAAACGGTTTTTGAGGCTAACTTTGGAATTAGACTTGATCGGTGACTAACTAGCATGATGATGTGATTGATTGACTAACGACATGGATGTGTGAGTAATAGCATGTGTGAATGATTAATGACATGATGAATTGATGATGTTATCGTATGAGTAATACCTTATGAAAGTCCAACTACATGCCTCTTCTGTCTTACTACGTATCAAACGACGACATTAGTGGTCGCTTGAAAGTTCAAGTCCAAAAGATCATGTACCCTTTGAAGTGACGAAGATATGTTTTGGTCGCTTCACATTTAAAGCACTATTGACCCTTGCACTAGGAAGCGACGAATAGTGTTCGTCGCCCGAATGCATATACCCTCATGTGCTTTGACAACATTTTCTATCGACCAACACTAAAACATGTCGTCTGATTTGATTCATGCGACAAGGGCTCATTGTTCGTTGCGTGGATACTGGATGGACGTTGTCAAAGAGACGATCCTCTAAGCAACATACAGGTCATCGCTTGGGACTCCATGAGACTAGGTTCTTTTTGTGGCGACGATGTGGGTTCGTCGCTCAAATGTAAATCTGGTGTAGTGTCAATGGACTAATTAAACCAAACGTACATTTGAACAATTGAAACAATGTAAATTGTGGAAATCAATCAAATTGAATCAAAGAGGGAAAACATGGAGATAACTCTCTGCTGGAATCAAGAACAATTGGGTTTGTTACAACTAAAAAAACCAACTTACCGCCTAGCTCACACACCCCTTTTATATTACTGTTTGGTGCAACTGACAAAAGTGAAATGACCATTTTACCCCTGAAGCCTCAAGTGTGAAATGCCGAGATCAAGAGTAGCTGTGTACTCTCATATACCACCCTCAAGCGGGACTTGCACTAGGGAGAACAAGTCCAAGCTTGGACCGAAGAAAACTGTGTTGCTTTGCCCCCAAAGCCTTTGTAAGGATTTCAGCTGTTTGCAAGGAAGAAGCCACATGATCTGTCTTAAGGAACCCTTGCTGCACCATTTCACGAATGAGGTGGCAATCAATCCGAACATGTTTGGTACGTTCGTGGAAAACAGGGTTGAGAGCTAGAAGTTGAGCAGATTTATTGTCACAATATAAGGTGACAGGCAATGAAACAGGAATGGACAAATCAGATAACAAGCCTTGAATCCAACTCACTTGCAACAACAGACATGGCACGATACTCACTTTCAGTGGATGATTTGGAGACGACCTGCTGCTTCTTTGTCTTCCAAGAGACTAGAGACGAGCCAAGGAACACACAGTAGCCAGAGAGGGACCATCCTGTGTCCACGCAGTTACCCCAATCAACATCAGTGTAGGTGTGCACCTTAAAAGAGGAAGAAGCTGAGTAGGAGAGGGCGAAATTGAAGCTTCCTTTAAGATAGTGAAGCAAATAAACCAAGGCATTCCAATGAGGACGTAAGGGATGCTGCAAAAACTGACTCAATTATTGTACAGTATAGGAAATGTTTGGCCTTGTTAGTGTCAAATAGAGAAGGCGCCCAATCAACCTTCTGTAGTCCTCAGGATTCGAAATAGGCTCACCATCTTGTGAAGATAGCTTAACCCCATGTCGCATAGGGAAATCAGAAGGCCTGCAAGCTTCCATATGTGCATTTTTAAGTATGTCCAACACATACTTTCTTTGATTAAGCAAGATACCAGAAGAGGATCTAGCAATCTCCATGCCCAAGAAGTACCTGGCCTTCCCTAGATCTTTGATAGTAAACTCCTTGTGTAAAGCATCCTTAGTGAAAGCAATATCAGAACTTGAATCTCCCAAGATCAACATGTCATCCACATAAACCAATGCCACTGTCATATGAGAACCAGAACTTTTGACGAATAAAGAGTAATCATGAGTGGACTGGTTGAAACCAATACGAATCATGAACTTAGTGAGCTCATAATTCCATTGTCGACTAGCCTGTTTAAGACCATATAATGACCTTTTCAATCTGCAAACATGACCAGTGGGAACAACCAACCCTTGAGGAGGATTCATGTAGACTTCTTCGTCCAAATAGCCATGTAGAAAAGCATTGTTGACATCAAGTTGGTGAAGAACCCACCCTTTGCTAGCAGCTATAGCTAAAATTACCCTGATTGTTGCAAGCTTGGCTACAGGCGAAAAGGTTTGTTTATAATCTTTGTCCTTGACCTGATTATAACCCTTGGCAACCAATCTGGCCTTGTGTCTCTCAATTGAACCATCTGGTCTGTATTTGATCTTAAAAATCCACTTGCAACCAATAGCTTTCTTACCTAGTGGAAAAGGTGTTGTGAACCAAGTATGATTATCTGATAGTGCTTTCATCTCTGCCTACATAGCAGCTTCCTATTCTGGCACACCTTTAGCTTGAGAATATGAGTTAGGCTCGAATGTGGAACACATGTTTATGTGTGACTTAATAAAGTCAAGAGAAAGGTGAGATAGATGATGAACTGAGAATACTGCAAAGGATTCAGACATTGAAGAATCTGGAGAATCTCTGGAGGGTAGGTTAGAGCACACATAGTCTTGTAGATGAGCAGGCCTATGAATGACTCTTTTAGGTAAGTTGAGAACATCTACTTGTGAAGGAAACATTGTAGATGGAGAAGAAGATGGGAAAGCATCTTGTAGATCTAGGACCCTTAGAATAGAATCCAAGATCTTGAAACGGTGAGAAGTACAGAAACTTAAACGAGACAAAGAACAACAAGGCGTGTTTACGCGGTTCGGATCAAATCCTACATCCGCGGAGTCTCAGGTTCGGGGAGACTCAGGCCCATGTTCACTATGTTCGTTTTATCGATTACAAGAGATAGGGTTGCAGTTTCTACACAAGCATATACAAATCCAACCAGAAAATAGCCAAGAAATCAAGTACAAGAGAAGACTAGAAGTAGGAAAGAAGAACTCCCTTAGATCTGGCCTTGGAAGCGCAGATCGTCGCCGGAGAAGCTTGTACGAGACAGGAGCTCACCGCCAAGGAAGCAGAGGTGCTTCTTCTTCTTCACAGTGTTCAGATCCAGGGTCCAGCTAGTGGATACGCCCTAGATCTGAAGCCTTCGTCGTCGATCGGAGTCGGGAAGGGCGCCTAAGAGGAAACCCTAGCTCTCGCTCTCTTCTCTCTCTTTCTTTCTCTGTGGAAGCTTACCAGTTGGAGCGGCCGAAGTGAAGGAACCCTAGAGAGGTGAGCTCCTTATATAGAGCGCGCAAGCTGGAAACCCTAGAGGCAAGTGGGCTTCAGCTTTGGCGTCGCTGGGCTTTGGAAAGCTGGGCTTTGGGCCTTTCGGTAAGTGGGCCATCAAACAACAATACCAACAGACGATATAACATATGTATGCATATAATATAAAGTCTATTATATAGTTGGAATATTTAGTGTAACACTTAGCATATATTTATATAGTATGAGTATATGACCCGGAACCCTATGTTTCCAGATTAATACTTCGAATACTTTGATATAAATATTACCAAAAGTGTTTCCTAAATATCAAATATATAATTGTATAGTATCTGCCTTCCGACTATATCTTATGCGAGATTATACTCAGATTAAGATCGGCTTTACAATTTGCCCTCCTAATCTAACTATTGATCCCCAGTAATCAAAACATAGTGAACCATACAGGACCTGAGTGAACGAACGGACCGTCGTCGACTCAAGTATGATAGGCTAAGGAGGCCTCTCTATATGCAGGAAGTCCTTGCAGAAACAGAACTTGTTAGAAGGCACAACTTTAGTGCCGAAGTCAGCAAGGTTTTCCTCACCTTTAATTTTCTTAGCATCTAGCTCAGAGGCTTCTATCCTATTCCTGATGAAGTGGAACCTAACATCTATATGCTTGGTTCTCTCGTGATACATAGGATCCTTACAAAGGTAAAGGGCACTCTGGCTATCAGTGAAAATTACAGGTTTGAAGGTTTTCTTAAGAATCTCTCCTAGAATGCCCTTCAACCAAATGGCCTCTTTAGCTGCTTCAGTAGCAGCCATATATTCGGCTTCGGTCGAGGATAACGCTACAACGGTTTGTTGCTGTGATTTCCAGGATATACAGTTTCCTGCCCAAGTAAAGTAGTAGGCAGTGGTAGATTTTCGGCTATTTTTGTTACTAGCGAAATCGGCATCTACAAAACCATATAGCTGATCTAGGGGAGAGTACTGCTTATAAGCTAGACACAGATTTCTAGTGCCGGAGATGTACCTAAGGAGGTATTTCATAGCATTCCAGTGGTCCATACCTGGGTTTGACAAGAAACGGCTAAGGACACTAATGGAGAAAGCTAAGTCTAGACGGGTGCAGAGCATGGCGTACATAACAGAACCTACGGCTACGTCATAGGGGATCTTAGACATTTCCTGGATCTCAGAGGTTTTGGTAGGGCAACTTTTCTTAGTCAACTCAAGGTGCCCTCATAAAGGTATGGCTGTGGGTTTGGAGTCTACCATGTTAAACCTCTTAAGAACGTTTAGGACATAGTCATCCTGAGTTAGCCAAATGCTGTTTTTGGAACGATTTCTAAAGATGTTGACCCCTAGGATCTTTTTAGCTCTACCAAGGTCCTTCATGTCGAAATACTTTTTAAGATCAGTTTTTACTCCAGAGATTAGAATCAAGGAGTTACTGATCAATAGTATATCATCAACATAGAGGAGAACATAGATGGCATTCTTAGAAGCTGGATACTTAAAATAAAGGCAATTATCATAAGTACTTCTATGAAAACCTAGTTTCTTGATTACGGCATCCAACTTAAGATTCCATTGACGGGGTGATTGCTTAAGACCATAGATAGACCTTCTAAGGAGACAGACATGGTTAGGGTATCTTTTATCTATGAAACCCTTAGGCTGACGCATATAGATAGTCTCATCTAAATCCCCATGGAGGAAGGCGGTCTTAACATCCATCTGTTCTAATTCTCAATTGAACACAGCAACCATAGAAAGGAGTAACCTCATGGTTTTATATTTGACTACAGGTGTGAATATGTCGTTATAGTCTAAACCTTCTCGCAGAGTAAAGCCTTTGGCTACTAGACGGGCTTTAAACCTAGGAGGATCGGTTGGGTTTAAGCCTTCTTTAAGTTTAAAAATCCACTTAGAGTCTATAAGCCTAGCTTTTTCAGGTTTAGGTATAAGGGTCCAGGTTTTATTTTGATGCATAGAATCTATCTCTTCTTGCATGGCTTTAAACCAATACTTAGAGTGGGGATTGAAGTTAACCTTTTCGAAGGAGCTAGGAGTAGTAGGGTGCCTGATGGTTTCAGCTGTTATGAGGGCATACTCTACTAAGTAACCAGTATACTTCCTGTTAGGTATACAAACCATAGGTTCCCTATCTTTAACTAACTGATAATCATTCACATTAGCATGCACAGATAAATCAGAAGGGGGAGAGGAGAAACCAGAGTTATTAGACAGGCCGGGTATAGAACCAGAAGAGAGGGGAGAAGAAGGTAAAGCAGGTATTAAAGCTTGTTCTTCTGCTTCAAGGTGTTCTTCATCTGGGTTGTCAGCCTCTACTTCAAGAGTTTCTGCTTCAGCAGCTGTCTCCTCTTCACCTTTGTGTTCCCCCCGTGATGTGGATGGTTGGGGAAGTGTAGATGAAGCTCCTATGTCGAACTCCATATCTTCTAGTTCAACATTAGTTGCAGCAGTGCCAAACTGAACATTAGAGTTCCAGTTGTTTTGCTGAGTGGTACCTGTTTCTTGTGCAGCAGATGTTAGTGTGGTCTTAAAGTGGAAATCATGCTCATTAAATTTTACATTTCTAGCAGATATAACTTTGTAACCCCCAGGTTGTATCAATAGAATTCTATAACCCTTAACCCCTTCTGGATAACCTAACAATATTCCTTTCACAGCTCTAGGTTGTAACTTTCCTTGTGAAATATAGGCATAAACAGTACAACCAAAAGGCCGAAGGTAGGTCAGATTAGGGGGTTTACTAGTCCATTTTTCTTGTGGAGTTTTAAATCCTATGGCACTAGAGGGTGATCTATTGATTAAGTAGGCAGCTGTGATAACAGCTTCACCCCACAAACTGGGTTTCAGACCAGTACTTATTAACATACATCTTGTCTTTTCTAGAAGAGTTATATTCATCCTTTATGCTGTACCATTTTGTTGTGGTGTTCCAGGGATAGTTAAATGTCTTTTTATACCATTAGCATTACAGAAATTATCAAACTCTTTGTTGCAATATTACAGGCCATTGTCAGTCTTTAAGCATTTCAATTTAAATCCAGATTGAGACTCAACCATAATTTTCCAATCCTTGAAAGTAGTAAAAGCATGATCTTTAGATTTAAGCAAAGTCAGCCAGACCTTCCTAGAGAAATGATCTATGAAAGTAATAAAATATTTCATGTTACTGACAGAGTCAATCTGGGCAAGGCCCCAAAGATCAGAATGCACATACTTAAGAGGAGAGGAAGCAACATAAGCAGATTTAGGAAACTGTAACTTAGCAGATTTGCCTAGCACACAATTCTCACATAAATCCAAAGTTGCAGGTTTCTTAGGAAGTAATCTAGATTTATACAATTGAAATAGACCTTTGTTACCAATGTGGCCCATTCTGTTATGCCAAGTTTTGGTTTCAGATTCAGTCATCACAGGCAAAGATACAGTGTTTATTTCAGCAGTTTTAGCAATGACATAATAAAGCCCTTTGATTCTGTTTGCTTTTAAAATAGCTCTATTATTCATAAACACAGTTCTAATGCCATTAGAAGAAGATATATCACAACCAATTTCTTCAAGAGATGACTTAGACAATAAACTTCTTCTCAGATTAGGAACATACTTAACATTTGTAAAGGTTCTAACCACATCATCATGCATAATAAGAGAAACAGAACCAACAACTTTTATATCTAAAATGGTGTCATCTCCTAACATAACATCACCAGCAACAGATTCATCAAGGGTTTTAAACACGTTTTTATTAGGAGTAGCATGCATGGTACAGCCAGAATCAAGAATCCATGTATCAGCATTAATAGGGAATTTATCACAGCTATTAGCACACATGAATAATTCAGTAGTATAAGAACTCATAGACTCAAGCATAGAAGCAGATAATTCAGTTTTATTTTTCTGGGCCAACTGTTCAGCCCTTTTCTTTTTTCTGCAATCCTTAACCCAATGACCCAAATTCCCACAATAATTGCATTTAGAGTTGGGATCTTTATCAGGTTTTTCAGAGGAAGATGCCTGATCCTTTTTATCCTTTTTATTCTTTTTATACTTGTTACCCTTTTTATCTTTTCCCTTAGTAAAAAGAACCTTAGTTTTTTCAGGTTTCTCAGTTTTAGCAGAATGTCCTTTTATCTTAAAGACTTTCATAAGTTCATTCTTTTCAATAATAGACTCAATGATTTTATCTTTAGATAACTCAGAACTACTAAACTGAATAACATCTTTGAAGTTATCAAACTGAGCAGGTAAAGCATTCAGAATAAGGATAGCTTGGTGAGTGTCTTTAATCACATCTTTGCATCTTTCCAGTTCTTGGGTCATTTTAAGGAATTTATCAAGATTGTCGTCTAAAGTGATAGCAGTGTCCATTTTAAACATAAACAATCTACAGAGCAAAGAGATCCTGGAGGGCAGTGATTTAGTTAAGAAAAGCTCCTCCAGGGCTTTCCAGAGAGAGGAGGCGGAAGAGAATCTTACCACCTGACGGGCTATGCCGTCAGATAACCTCAACATGATCTCCGAGTGTGCTTTTAGATCCATCTCGAGCTCCAGGTCCGTGGGAGCCACTTTCTTGCCTTTGTTGTCATCATCTTCGTCTTTAGATGATGAGGCTGAGACATCTACTGGATGAGAGATGGCTTTCCAGCAGCCTTCTTTAATCAGGATGGCGCGCATCTTGACTTGCCACATGGCGAAGTCGATGACGCCATCGAAGGGCTTGATGTGGTAGGTGTTTTCCATGATTAGGTACCTGAGATCAACACAGAAAACAAAACAGTCAGTGTACTTGGTCGAGTTTTTCGAAAGAAAGAAAGAAACTAAAGAAAAACACCAAGGTTTTAAGAAGCGGAAGCGACGGTAAGAGCAGATCTGATGCTCTGATACCAATCTGTAGATCTAGGACCCTTAGAATAGGATCCAAGATCTTGAAACGGTGAGAAGTACAGAAACTTAAACGAGACAAAGAACAATAAGGCGTGTTTACGCGGTTCGGATCAAATCCTACATCCGCGGAGTCTCAGGTTCGGGGAGACTCAAGCCCAAGTTAACTATGTTCGTTTTATCGATTACAAGAGATAGGGTTGTAGTTTCTACACAAGCATATACAAATCCAACCAGAAAATAGCCAAGAAATCAAGTACAAGAGAAGACTAGAAGTAGAAAAGAAGAACTCCCTTAGATCTGGCCTTGGAAGCGCAGATCGTCGCCGGAGAAGCTTGTACGAGACAGGAGCTCGCCGCCAAGGAAGCAGAGGTGCTTCTTCTTCTTCACAGTGTTCAGCTAGTGGATACGCCCTAGATCTAAAGCCTTCGTCGTCGATCGGAGTCGGGAAGGGAGCCTGAGAGGAAACCCTAGCTCTCGCTCTCTTCTCTCTCTTTCTTTCTCTGTGGAAGCTTACCAGTTGGAGCGGCCGAAGTGAAGGAACCCTAGAGAGGTGAGCTCCTTATATAGAGCGCACAAGCTGGAAACCCTAGAGGCAAGTGGGCTTCAGCTTTGGCGTCGCTGGGCTTTGGAAAGCTGGGCTTTGGGCCTTTCGGTAAGTGGGCCATCAAACAACAATACCAACAGACGATATAACATATGTATGCATATAATATAAAGTCTATTATATAGTTGGAATATTTAGTGTAACACTTAGCATATATTTTTATAGTATGAGTATATGACCCGGAACCCTATGTTTCCGGATTAATACTTCGAATACTTTGATATAAATATTACCAAAAGTGTTTCCTAAATATCAAATATATAATTGTATAGTATCTGCCTTCCGACTATATCTTATGCGGGATTATACTCAGATTAAGATCGGCTTTACACATCTGAATCAAGTGATCCAGTAGATGGAATGGATGGAAAAGTATCATCAGCAACTCTAGAATCAGAAGAAAGTGTGATGTCTCTATCTGGACTGGATCAAACAACTGGAGAGACATGATCTGATTTAGAAAGATTCTTCTTTATCGAGGATCACCCAAAGGTTGGAGAGGATGAGCATAATCACTCATAGGAGGCCATTGCACATCATCAACACTGTCAACTATAGGAGGTGTCAGTGGAGAAGGAGACTGTGTTGAAGAGATTTGTTTGAAAGGAAATATGTTTTCCTTAAACTGAACATGCCTACTAATGATCACCTTCCTGAGAGTCAAATCAAATAGCTTGTAAGCCTTTTGACCTGGGGGATAACGAAGGAAGGCACATCTTCTAGCAATGACCCCAAGCTTGTCTCTATAGTCATTAGGTTGTAAGGCATAGCACAAACAACCCACTACTCTCAACTGATCATAGGAGGGAGGTGTCTGAAACAATGTTTAAAAAGGGGATTTCCACTGTAGACTCGCAGAAGGCATTTTGTTGATTAGGTGAGTGGCACTCAAGACACAGTCTCCCCAAAACCTGACAGGCAAGCCAACATGCAATCTGATAGCCCTTGCAGTTTCTATCAAGTGCCCGTGTTTCCTTTCAACCCTGCCATTCTGTCCATTGAACACCCGGAGTTGTCTTTTGATGTACAATACCATCTAGACAATAGCAAATTCCCACTCTCTTTCTGAGTGAATTATGTGCCATTGTCTGTTCTAATAGACTTGACTAAAACCTGAAATTGATTTTCCACACCATTTTGAAAAATCCAGTTAGAATTCTTACCACCTGCATCTTGTCTTGCATTAGATAAACCCATGTAGTCCTTGTATTATCATCAAGGATGGTGAGAAAGTATCTTGCACCACACAAAGATGGAGTCATGTATGGCCCCCAAACATCAACATGCACCAATGGAAACGGACACTCAGCTAAAGCAATACTTCTTTCAAAATGTAACTTGTGCATCTTTGTCATTGCACATGTATCACACGAAATTGTCTTTACATCAGAAACACCACAGTTTGGTAAGTGTTGAAACTTAGAAGTCGACATATGACCAAGTCTTGCATGCAATAGATGCAACTTATTACAATTCAAACTAACATTATTTAGCAAAGTAAAATTCTGCATAGAAATAGACTGACAACCAGAAGCCTTCAGCTTGTATAATCCTCTATCTTCATAACATCTTGCTACTAAAACTTTAGTTGTAGGGTCATGTAACCAACAATTCATGTCATCAAAACTGAATCTGAGATTCTGAGCTCGAGTAACTTTGGAAAGTGAAAGCAAATTGTGTCTGAATTGAGGAACCAGCAGCACATTGCTAAGCATTAAGTCCTTGTGCAATTTAATAGTACCATGTTGTCTAACTGTAATAAAGTTGCCATCGGGTAAACCAAGATTGATCACAGAACATAGATCAAAGATCTCAGTAAAAATGGATCTATCAAAAGCAATGTGATATGTTGCTCCAAAATCAATGATCCAAATGTCATTTTGAGATTTATCAATGCCAATGAGAAATGAAGCACTAAGAGTACCTGCAAAATGCACCATAGCTTGATTGACTGAACTGTCAATACTCTCAGCAGGAGCTTTGCCTTTCAACAGCTTCAAAACCTCTTGAAACACTGCATTGACAACAGCTTGATCAGGTTTGACTTCAGGAAATCCTCCATCAAGTGGACTGTCTTGCTGTGTACTCTCTAACTCAACAGCAAATTTCCCTGAAGGTTTGGCCTTGTCATCTTCTTTTGGTCCTTTAAACCACTCAGGATATCCTACCAGCTCAAAACAATAATCCTTGGTGTGACCTCTATCACCACAGTAGTCACATTTCCTTTCAAACTTAGCCTTTTTGAAAGCTTGCTTAGCTTGCTCATACTTAGCTTGCTCCAACTGCTTGTACTGATCCCCACTTCTAAACTTACTCACTGCAGTTGCCTCTACTCAAACTGAACAAACCTTGTTAAAGCTAAAGCAGATGCATCACCCTACACAACACCAGTAACTCCCTTGGACCTCTCAATTTGAGTAGCCATCTGAAACGCCTTGTTTAGTCCAGGCATGGGATCTTTAGACAGCACATTGCTCCTAAGGGGCTCATAAACATCATTTAGCCCCATCAAAAACTGCATTACTTTAGCTTTCTCATCCCTCTCAAAGATTCTTTTAATCAATCCACAACCACACTGGTTGAATATTCCACCACATTCACACTTAGGAATAGCATCCAAAAACAACAGTTCATCCCAGATTTTCTTTAACCTTCCAAAATATGCCCCAATAGACAGATTCTCTTGTCTTGTGTTAGTAAGATCCCTACGCAGTTGATACACAAGGGGATCATTCGACTCACAAAACATTTCTCTTATCTCATCCCATAGTTCCTTAGCAGTTTCAATATACATGAAACTCTCAGCAAGTTCACTAGTCATTGAATTTATTAACCAACACCTAACCATAGAGTCGGCTCTCATCCATTTTTCATAATCTTCACTATTTTCATTCGGTTTCACACAACTACCAGTTATGAATCCAAGCTTGGCCTTAGCACCTAGTGTCATTTTCACGCCTCTACTCCAGCTAGTAAAGTTCATCCCATTAAAATGTGTTGAAACCAACATCATCCCCGGGTGATCAGAATTTGATAGGAAATAGGGATTCACATGCACAGGATTCATACCTTGCCAAACATCACCAAATTGAAACCCTTGAGGCGCGAAATTCCATCCACGACAAACACCATTTCCAGCTCCTGGTGCCGGAGGTGTGACTGAGACAAATCCTGATCCTGCACCTCTACCTGCTCCATGTCCGTATGCTCCAGTACCAGATCCCTGACCTGGCGACGACGTATTGCCTCTTCCCACCATCTCGCATTATAGATCGCTCAACAACTTCAAGCGAACTACGAAGAACAACAAGCGGAAGAACCTAGATCTGAAACTGACAATTCCAGATTCTACACCACCAGCTTCAGATCGAACAATCGATTAGAAGACCGTCACTGCTCTGATACCATTTGAACAATTGAAACAATGTAAATTGTGGAAATCAATCAAATTGAATCAAAGAGGGAAAACATGGAGAAAACTCTCTGTTGGAATCAAGAACAATTGGGTTTGTTACAACTCAAAAAACCAACTTCCCGCCTAGCTCACACACCCCTTTTATATTTCTGTTTGGTGCAACTGACAAAGTTGAAATGACCATTTTACCCCTGAAGCGTCAAGTGTCAAATGCCGAGATCAAGAGTAGTTGTGTACTCTCATAGTACATTTGCTCTAGCTAATTTATACCCCCGAAGTTGGGGACTTAATTAATTTATTGAATAAAAAAAAGTAGAAGAAGCCACTTATTACATACGTAGTAAATTGTAGGTTCAAAGTACGTTGAAAGGATAGTCGATGATAGGACGATTATTTTGCGGTTGCAACCTAACGAAGTAAATAAAGCTTCACCGTACCTCAAATGTGATAGAGATGCATTTCGAAAAGCTTCATATGTTCAACCGGCAAACAGATGATAAAGGATACGCTCCCATCATTCACCGGGCATGGTAAGATAACTGCTACATTTACAAAGGAACTCCCGGCACATCCGAAGAAGACGGATCGGCCCCATCCAAAGTCAGAGTCATAGAATGGCATCCATCTCCAACTGGAAATCGCAAGGTACTGAGGGCGGCAGCTGTTGGGGTCCAAGTAAAGGCCATCTAGATGAGGCTGCAACTCGAGGTAATCAAGTGTCGACATCAGATACTCGTTGTCCGTCCTCGCCACGGCCTCGTGGATCCTACTCGCAGCATACCAATCGGGCCCCAACACGAGGTCATTGGCTCTGGCTACAACCACAGGAGAAACTATCGCATTGCCAAAGTACCCGGGCGAAAGAGCTGGCTGAAGCCTAGGCCTCGTATTGACCGGGAATAAAAGGCTTGCCATGGCTTCATCTTTGGCGCCGCGTGCCTTATACACGCACCGCCAGATGTGGCCTGATAGGACGTCATTGGTGGTGTAAGTGTAAGTGGCGGTCGTGGTCTCGTCGTCGTCGTCGTCATCGTCTTGTTTGCACCTGGCCTTGAGAGTGTTGATTTGGTCGCTAGTTATCTTGAAAAGGCGATTAGTGCTCTCTAGACGTGGATGATTAGGAGGAGTATCAGGAGGTGGCTGGAATTCGATGTGGTCGAACTTGGGCTGGGGAGGGTCCCTGGCTCGAAGGAGGCTCCGATCATGGACCGGTGGGATGGTAGGTTCGAGTCCTCGGGCAATTTCGGCCCAGGTGTTGACAAAGTGTGCGCTAGATGACCCATCTGCGACAAGATGATTCATTCCTAAACCAACCGAAACTCCTCCACATTTGAAATAAGTTAGCTGCAGGCCAGTGTCAAATTAGTTAGTACTGATCACAAGTCGTTGGACAACATTTTAATTACAGTATACTCTATGTTTTACAAATTTTCAAAGTTATATATATATATATTCCACATTCTCTTAACATATATATATTTGATTTCATCAACACCCCATACTTGATTATTAATATATTTTTTATCCTATTATATATATATATATATATATATATATATATATATATATATATATATATATATTTGATTGGTACGTAATTTAATATTCTTAATCAATAAGATTTGTAATTATTTATTTGAAGATATATAGTCATGAATATAAATTTTATTTTCTTTTATGAGTACGTGCTTTTATAGTTTGGAATAAACTAAACTATATTTAAACTGATTAAACTATATATAATGGGTAATTTCAAAAATAGTTTAGTGTTATAGGTTATGAAGATTAATTAAATGGTGTCCATATATACTGTACGTACATTAGAAAAAAATGATATTGGTTAATTAGGAAGATTAAAGGATACTCAGGCCCATACATAAGTATGTTCAAGTGGATCAATGGAAGAGGGCCCCTAAATTTTTAGGGTCCAATAATTCACGGAAAACCAGTATTTAAGTATAAAACTCTGTCTTTCAGTAAATGGATTACAAATAGACAATGGTCTGGTGGTATAAGCCATGCGCAAGAGTCTTTCCGTCCCCATAGTGACATATGTGACACCATTTTCTTTTTTATATATATTTTTCATAAACACACGGAATTTACAAAGTTGTATAGTATTTGGCAACTTCTTTTATTTTTACTTTTTATACCCACTCCGTATTTAGAAATCAAGGGCCTAGTTGGGCCTTTTACTTTTTATTTGGCAAATTCCTTGCTTGTTTATATGGATTTCAACTGATTAGCTTTATAACCAATTATAAATATAAATATTTTTAAAATGTTTATTTAATACAGTATTATTTATACAGTATTTAAAATACCTTGAATTTATAATGAAATATCTTTAATTTATACCGTGTTAACCCCATTTGGACTATTAAGTAAAGTTTATTTTAAATTGTGTTACATTTTAAGCTTAATATAAATAACACAAGTTACAAGATATTTTATTTTAAATTTATGTTATTTTAAATATATTATAAATTGTGTTGATCAAACACTTTAAAAGTGTTTATATTTATAAACATAATTGATTTGAAATCAAAACAAACCCGTAATCTACCTTTAAATGAATTAAAGTAGTTTTTCTCTTTAAAATTTAAAAGTTGTTATGAATGTATTTTTCTCAAAAAGACAAATAATTCTCCAAATAGACTCGGGGTTATTTGCCCCATATAATAATATTTTTAAGAACCTCCTAAATCCTCTTTAGGTGCAAAAGTGTTTAAAAACAATTAATGACCATCTTATTTTAAAAAAAATGATAAATTTAATCTAAAATTGATCAAATGTAGTAGTATTTTAACGAAAGATAAATAATTATAATTTAGCAAAAAAATATTATAATTAATTGATATAATCAATTTTAATTTCGAACAGGACCCTCAAAATAATTGGCACGACCCTGAGGATACTCATATATTATATGATGACTTTTAATTAAGATAATTTTAACAATTATATATGATGAACTTTTTTCCTTAATCCTTCACATAAATTGGGACAATATATAAATGGGCCAAAATCTCATTTACTAAATTACTAGTAGTAGCCTAGTATGTATGATTATTAATTAATTAGTGTTTTTACTTTTGTCCCCTAAAAAAAATCAAAGATAAATTCAGAGGGAATTGAATCTACCTGAATAGCAGCACATAAGGAAAAATCAGTGGATGGCAACAAAGTGTCATACTCGTCCATGGAAGCAAAGTCATGGAGGTCATCCAAAACCGACGTCGTTTCAGCCTCCAAGAATAAAACCCCTTCACCATTGCAATCTATGTGGACTCTTCCGTCAGGGTCCTCCCTCGGTCGGCCGGCGATGGGGTAGAAGGAGACCAAAGCCCTGCCAAGAGCCTCCTTGATCGAGTTCGGGTTAAAGAAATCGGGTGACCCATTTGACCTGTAAAAGAAAATGAAAGGTGTATACATCCTTTTCACTAGCAGGTCCAAGTTGGAGACCCATAGTCTCCTCTTCGGCGTCTCCTCCGCCGGCCGAACCATACTTGAATTCCTCACCTTGATTTTCATTTTCCAGGGTCTGTGTTTTTTGAAATTTTGCAATTAATCAAGGTAAGTACGTGTGAAGAAGAATGCAACTAATTAGTGCCACAAACACCCATTATATAGATCGATCGATAATTTGGAAAATTTGATTCAACCTCAATCTAGAAGATGTTGCACTAGTAAGATTGAAACTCTTTTTTATGGACATATAGTTTCAAGCTAACTAAGCATGGGCCGGCCTGCTTAATTTGAAACAGATGGATCTCTTCACATTAATGCGTACGATTGTATTATTGAAAAACTAGCCAGTACGTGTGAGCCGGTATCGTGTTTGGTAATTCATCGCTCGAGGGCGACGAATAAGATCCTAATATAAAAATTAGTTTTATAACAATTAAAAATTATTCTACCCAATTTATACATCAAATATCCACCAAATCTTTAAATAATCAAATATACCTAAATCAAAAAACTTCCTTTCATGATTTTTAGTAGATCATCCATTTTTTTTTCTCTCATTTTCAATGATTTTAGTTCCATATTCCCCTCCATTTGACCTCTATCATCTTCCTCCAATGTGTATTCAGCACTCTCTGCCTTTTCCTTCTAACCGTGCACATCGGAATCCTTAATTACGACATCGATCAATTTTCTTCCGGTCTCTCTCAACCTCTTCGTCATTGATACAGAGTACTTCTTTACGCCAAATAATTTGACTTTACACATTAACTTGTTCTAAATCAATCAAGCAAGAAGAATGAGTTTCAACTAGTAACTGAAGTCTAATTAATTAACTGATGAAATTGCTTGATCGATTGTTAAGCATGGTTAATCGATGAAATTGCTTGATGAACGATGGGTTGTTTAATCATAGACCTAGAAGATTTTTTTTCTTTGGATAAAAAAAAAGATTTTTTTTATTTAAAAAAATTGAGCAAAATCATTCAGATTTTTTAAAGAAATTTTAAAGAAATTTTTTTTTTTGAGCAAATAAAGAATATTTTTTGATTGAGTAGCAATTGATTATTTAAAGATTTGGTGGAGATTTGGTGTATAATAGGGAAGAGTAAGTTTTAATTTTTTAAAATTAATTTTTATATTAGGACCTTATACATCGCCCCCGACGAATAGCAAAACCCTTATTTAAATTAGTCTTATTATCCATGTTTTTCATGGTTTTTTTAATCAATTATAAGTCACATTTGATTTTCTTTATTATTAAATTATGAATTTTTAAATATATCGTGATTTAAATAGATATATTACATTTATATTAAATAAATACTTAGTCGTTAGGATATTATAAAAAAAATTTAATTTTTTTTAAAAAAATTGATTCAATTTTATATCTTTCCTTTTTAATTAATAATGATTATATTATTGAAGTGTTTAGACTGAGATAATGCACATAGAGATGTTTTAATTGAAAAAAAGGTGATTTGTTAAAAAATCTTTTATATAAGGTACGTTTTATGGGGGAAATTTTTAATTATTTGTAAGTATGATAAGGTTTACCATCGCAGAAAGCAAGTAGACATCGAATTCAACATCAGTCTAATCAGGATGAGTAAAACACTTAAGAAGATAGAAAGGGGGAAGAACCACACTATCAGGGGCCTAGCTCAGGAGAAAATCAGCAATAATGTAGGCAAGACATAAATTCACACAAGTCACATCCAAGGGTCCTACATGATACTAATGATTCACATAACACACGATGCATACACATAACGATGCATACACATACTTAATTGCTTAATATAACAATACGCAAGACTTTCAATCCAATCATATTCCAACGATATAGAAGCATGGGAGGAAGTATAGCGACGAATAATACGAGTCTAAATAATGTGGCAATATGATTAGAATACGGGAGCATGAGTGCAAATCAACACATACTAGGGTAAACATGCATTCATCAAGACTTCATTATACCACATATTCTCCATTCAAAGCAAGTAACACACACAATATTAACTTGCCAAAATAATCAACAATAGTTAATCTGACGAATACAAAATAGATGGGCATGCTATAGATTCTCGTCACAAAAAGAATAATAAGCATCGACACGTCATCATCCAGCAGGCGAAGGCGATCATCTACAAGCATTTATACAAAGAGGGGTTGATCACGCTATCATGAACCTAATCTAGGAGAAAATAACGATCATGTAGGTTCACATCATATGGTTCATGCTTCCAATCAATCATACAATCAATAAGCCAAGTAAACATGCTATAACAATATACAGTCATGATAAAAGGCAAGACACAACACGAGACTTAAGCAATGTAACTAATCACATAGGTAATAACATGAGCAGCCTGTACTAATGGTCATTTGCAAGACACATGCCGGAGATTACAAAATTATGTCATGCAATTTAGAAGGAGCCACCATTACAACCGGACAGAGTTCCATAAGGGCAACCATTGACTTTTCCCAACTGACTCATCACCCCTCTTTCCCGTGGGACTCCGGTACGACTCTTTATGGCAAGGAGACACTGGTTGATCGTCATAAGAATTGAGGAAGACAGACCCAGAAAACACCTTACTCTCTGACTCAGAATTACATCGAGAGCCACCTTCCAATACTCTCTCAACAATCCTCATATTCAACCATGATTCCCGAAACAATGTGTTTACGAACCCAATTTTCATGGAGGAGACCGATATACAGGAGAAGGACTCGAGAGGACCATCAAAGAGATTACCATAGTGGAAGGGACTATTCAACACAAACTGGGCTAAGACCATGTAAGAAAAAAGGTACTCCCGCTATCCCGTTACACAGATCATTCAATACACATTTCGTAGTCAGGGCATACCAATCATATCAACAACAAACACTTAGCATAGAATCAGTCAGTGACAATTATAATAATCTCCTTCGAGGGAGATCGCACTCAGGCTCAATTAATATATAAAGCACATCAAGCTATCTATTGTCGCTCTTCGAGGATCGACTGACCGGAGAGGCAAAAACCTCGCGATCCTACCTAACTCGCCACTCCAACCACCTTGGTGCAATCTCCTTGGAGTCTTTCGGACCCTCTGTAAAGAGCAAGCTAGTATTTTGCCTACCGTTTCCAACTACACCCAATAGGGGTGGTCTAGCGCCTTTACTACCCACTCGTGTGCCCGTTTGGTCGGTTTTACTTATTTATTACAAGTCGAGTTCATTACTTAGTCTAATTTGAGTTAGGCATCTTAAGTTCAGTTTGCCCCTTTAAATCCTTTTCAAAAAGTCATTGAAACTTGTGGGCATTTTTCAAAACATACACTCGACCCTTGTGTACCCGAATTGCAAAACCTGGCTCTGATACCAACTTTGTAACGGCCCAGAATTATGATTTCCGAGTTACGTTTCAAGGGATGAAACTCCTTGTTCGGATCTTGCCATCCAGGTACGGGTCGAGGTTTTAAACTCGTTTTATGATTAGTAGAAAGAGGGATTTCAAACCCTAAAAACCTCAAAGGGTCGTTGGGTACCCTGAACCTAGGACTGGGCTTCCGGTCTGGACCGAATCGGACCGGACCAGACATTCCGGCCCCGGTCCGATCCAATGGACCGGAATCTTCAAGAACATGAACCGCGGATCTGACCGGGACCGGAATCTTCAAGAACATGAACCGCGGATCTGACCGGGACCGAAAAATATGGTCCCGGGTTTTCTGGTCCGCGGACCACTAGGACGGGTTGGACGGGAATTGTCCATCAGTCACTTCTTTTATTTTTTAATGAAGCGCAGTACCCCAGCTTGTATTTTAAACAACCTGTAATTGAAATTAATACGTTCATGATTTCATTCTTTCATTCTTGTAAACCATGAAATCAATATCAATAAAAAGGCATAGTAAAAAAATAAAAAGATTGAAAAAATTCTCATAGCAAGTAGTTCCAACATCACATTATACATTTTCACATGACTAAGGGAAAATAAAAATAAAGACAACTAATCTTGTTCGGCTATGTTGGACCCTTCATATGAAAACAAAAGGCATTTGTGCAGCTCATCTCTACAACTTATTATTTGCTCTTGTCCAAGCCTAGATTAATAGGTGAAATTAATCAATCGGCAAATCTGAAAAATCCACAAATCAAACAAGCGCAAGGTATTTGTGCTCTGCAACTTGAGCTTGATCGGTGAAATCAATATGCTTTCCATGTGAGCCCTTGTCCAAGCCCAGATTAATATGTGAAAATCCACAAATCTAAAAATATTACAAATTGAAATTTCTCTAAACCTAGATTTGGAATCATCCCAATTTCGCTAACCCTAGATTTGGAATCGGGACGAGATTCTTAAATCTTACTACGATTTCTCCAAATCTGGGCTAAAATCGACATTAATAATGTGAAAATATAGACAAAACCAACCTAGATCTAAAAGTGAAAAAGGGTGAATAGAGGACTACAAATTACAGAGAGATGCGAGACTCCGAGACTAGATCTGGGACTGACGAGTACGAGGGCCGGAGGGCTCCAAAAGTGGCGACTGATGAGGCGAGATTCCAGTGCGAGGTTGGTGAAGAGGAGAGGGATAGAGAGTGCGCGAAGAACTCCAAGGATTACAGAGAGAGAGAGAGGCGTGATTTTTGTTTGGGAAGATTGAAGAGAGAGGCGAGATGAAAGGCTCAAAGAGGAAACTCAGGAAAGGAGTAGGTCAGACAATTAAAGCACACACCCCGTTTTTTTTTAAAAAAAAAATATATAGAACCCAGTCCAATTCCGGTCCGACCCGGAATTTCCGGTCTGGTCCCAGGTTTGGACCGTAACCCGGAATACACTTTTTCTTGGACCATGGACCGGACCATAATACTCACGGTCCAATCCAAAACCGTAATTTCCGGTCTGGTCCCGGTCCGATCCAACTTTTGCCCAGCCCTACCTGAACCTGTCCTAAGACTATGTCGCGAAATTCAATTCAACGAAAGTGAAGTGGAAGCAAGTTAAGATACAAGTGCCACGGCAGAGCCGGGTCAAAACCAAATCATAAGTGAGTGATTACCATTTTACCAAGTTAGAATATTAGCCAGATTCTTCGGTTCGCCAAGAGAATTCCCTGTCACATAAGCTATGAGCTAACAAGGAGCGGTACCTAACACTATCCACGAAGTCAGGCCCGGTAATCGCCTGTGGGTACTCTGACCGCACTGAGGCCACATAACATGCATATACCTAAGATAAAGGATGACTAATGCAGTACAGTAATTAAATCACATAAGCATGCTGGACAGTTATAATATGCAGAAAAACTGTAAAGGGCCCAAGGCAATGCCAAGTGACATATCCCTCTTCTACCTCTGCACCCCTTCCCATTAGTGCAGAGACTGGCTAGCTCGGTTCCCATTTCCTCGTGGTGCACGAACCACGGAATAAACATCAACATAAAGTAATCAAGTTTGCCCGATGGTGCTGGGCTATAGTAACATTGACTCGATTTACTCAGGGTACCCGATGAGGCTGTGCTACCCTATGACCCTAGCAAAGACTCTAGGACTATCACAGATAACGGTTGTTCTGTTTCAAAGACACATAGTAACCATATGCTCAGTTCAATGCAATCCTAGCATGATAATACATGGCATGCTTTAATATGCAAAAAAACTACACATCACATGACACATCAGGCAGGAGGTCCAGGTTACTGAGTAAGTCCCGTAGGATACTTACCTGAAGATGCAGAACAGCAAGATAACACAAGCAAGGGCCCAAATGCAAGTCCAAAGCAATCCAAAAGCAATATACACCTATCGTCAAACCATTGACATAAGCCACCGGACCAACATTCATACATACGAAACCCAAGTCCTCAACATCCTCAAAACCAATCGATAGTAAAACCATTTTTCCAAAACCTTTCCGCTACGATCAACATCAACCAAAAATCATTTACTTCCCATCGAACCCACTGATAAAATCGTACAAACCATATTTTCCAAACTCTTAAATCTCAAGTTAAATCAACTCGTTTTCAAACAATTTCTCAAATCATATCCGGCCAAAAATCCATTTATAAAACATTAAATCTTTACATGCAAATTTATACTATTAAAATTGGGTAAATTACATTGCTAGTCCTCAACCTTTCATACCTTTTCCACTCTAGTCCTTAACCTTTTGTTGTTTCCTGCTAAGTCCCTAACCTATCAAGAAATCACACCATTAGTCCTTCGATCCATCATGATGTTAAACTCCATTAATTAATTGAATAATTTGGTGATACGGTACCTTTTTCTTTTAAATGTAAAAAATGGTTAAATTTCATGAGTCTTTCAAATTTGGTTTTTATTTTAAATGTTTTTGGAAAACATGTTTTAAAACACACCTGGTGCTTATTAAAGGAACAAATAAAATCAAATACAATAGATTGAAAAATAAAAATTGGTTACATAAACAAAAAAAAAAAGTTTAATACTCTAAGTAAAACATGTCATGTACTATTTATACACGTTTTTTTAGAATGAGAAAAAACTACTATAAAATATCAATTTTTTTGTTTATGTAACCAATTTTTATTTTTCAATCTATTGTATTTGATTTTATTTGTTCATTTAATAAGTATCAGGTGGGTTTTAAAACATGTATTCTAAAAACATTTAAAATAAAAACCAAATTTGAAAGACTCATAAAATTTAACCATTTTTCACCTCTAAAAGAAAAAGGTCTAGTTGCCATTTCACCAAATTACTCATTTAATTAACGGAGTTTAACATCATAATAGATGGAAGGACTAATGGTGTGATTTCTTGATAGGTTAGGGACTTAAGAGGGAACAATTAAAGGTTAAGGACTAAGGTGGAAAAGGTATGAAAGGTTGAGGACTAGCAATGTAATTTACCCTATTAAAATTATTCCGACATTTTATTTCCAACAAAATAAATCCATCTTCACAAACCTTATTTATAAATTAAAACCAACAAATCATTTTACAATTTCCAAAATCGTTTAAAACACATCTTATAATAACATATAGTAATGTTGTTAATAATATTTTAGAATGATTTAACCTTAAATGAAGCCCATCACGGAAATATATAACATCTAACAAAAAAAAACCCACATAAAATAGGATAACAACAATCAGCAGCCCGGAAAGAGGATCAGGCCCAACCCGAAGGGAAGAAGGGCTCGGATCTGAGGCTCTAACCCAGAATCCAAACACCCCTTGTAAAATGTTATAACCTGCAATTGATATCCGGGTCAGGCCCAGCCCAACCGAGCATAGAGGAGAGAGTGGATCCGGGTTCAGGGCTTAAGGAGGAGGAGGAGGATCCGATAAGAGATCCGGACCCGGGAATCAAGTAAGGCCTAAGCCCACACCTCACGTCGTCCTCTTCCTCAGTCTGAGACTCAGAACAGAGTCCGACGACGCAGAGGACGGAAGAAGAAAAGGGGAAGAGCTCATTTGGCTCGAAATTTTACCCAGGAGCTCGGAAGACAAACCCGACCACAACCCAGACATCAGAAAGTAAGCGCGAGCAAGGAGAAGGAGGGGAGAAATTTACCGATCGGCGAATAACTCCGGGCGCTAATCGCGGATTTGACTGCGAGGGCGCGAGAGAAGCTTCGATCGAGTCCTAGGAGAGTAGGTATGGAGTTAAAAGGTGGATTTTTAGGCGTTTAGGATTGAAAACGAAGAGAAATAGACAACCGACCTCGCGAATCGGAAACGGGGATGGATGCGGCTCGCGCCTCGGCTCCGGCGGTCGACGACCGGGCTCCGACGAGGCTCCTAGAGGCTCAACGGAGTCTAGGCTGCGGCTGGCTCGGAAAGAATGGTTCTCGGTGGTGAACAAAACAGAGGGGAGGTGCGGTGATTTTGATGATAGATTGCAACGGAACAAGGGCGCCTCGGACAGCGCTCGGGAGGCTCTCGGCTGGGCGCTCGGACTCAGCGACTGGAAGGGAGGGAGTGAGGAGGAGCACTGATGGCGGAGGCGTGGTGATTTGGGGGCTGACCGTCGATCAACAGGAAGGGAAAGGACAATGGGAGGAAGAGGAGAGGAGAAAGGGGGGTTTCTTTTGTGGTTTTATCCCTGCAGAGGACAGTAATGCAAGAGGTAGAGGGTGAGTTTTCTGTGGTGGATTCAGAGCATGAAAAGAGGAGGATTGGTTGTATAGAAAGTGAGGCAGAGGGGGACCAATTCAGACTTCAGAGGGAGGGCAATGGTGAGCTGACTGTGAATAACAAAGGGACAAGGCAAGGGGAATCCTTCCCAAGCACACGGAATAGGATTTAACTTCTAATTGCTCCCTTCATCTGTTCATTACAGCTTCTGTGGGTCTCTCTATCTTCTCTATCTCATATTCTCATTGAGAGACTCCGACTTCCTCCCCCACCGTCGGTGTCCAGTACATCGAAGACCTTCCACTGTCGTCCTCCCATAGCCCATGAGTTTGTTACCGTCCTTCCTCGGTCCATCGGACGCTCCCCACCACCCCCTGCAGTAGAGCACGAAATTCATTATGGAATCATATATTCAGATTAGTTTTTTTTTTTAATTGGGAATGAGTTAGAAATGGATATTCAACGTTTGAGCACAAGCACTGTTTTTTTTCTTCTTTTCATCAATTATTAAACCTATTACTGTCATATACAAGTCTAAAATTCTTAACCATGTTGGTTTGATTTTGTGATTGGGTTTTGGTTCGATTCAAATCCCCTTGAATTTGTCATGGAGAAATTGAATAGTGGGGTTGAGATTGCTTGAATCTGAATTACCTTTGTTCCAGATTTTTTGTTCAGTCACATGTGGTTGATTTCCGTTGTGGTGAAACTTCTTGATCCTGAAAATTCCTAATTGGTTGCCTATATTCATTTCTACAAGGTTTGTTTGCTTGATATTTCTTCAAGGTTTGATGTGGCGGTCAATTTTATGGAAAATCTAATTCCTACATCTTGCTAACTATTAAGCATTAATATTTAGTGAATTGTTTGTTTTGTTTCTTCTATATACTGCTGAATGACTATTATTTTTTTCATCAAAAAAAAAGAATGACTATTATTTTCAAATGTGTGGTGATGCATCTATATATACTCTGTTCACTTCTAAGTTATTTTCAAATCTAGTTCTTATATCTTGTTGGAGCATTAACGTAATGGATCTTTGAAAAGGGATTATAGTAAATTGTGTGACATTTATGGCTTTATGACTTGGAATTTGCACTAAACTTGTTTTCCAATTTGTATGTTGACAAGTAGCCTATTAGCTCAATTGGTAGAGCGATGTGTTTGCACACAAAGACGCGGGTTCAAGTCCTACATAAGCTAATACATTTTCTTAAACACATTTTCTTAAACACACTGATAAACTATTTCAGTATTTGAAATGCCAAATGGAAATATTATTGTTGCAATTTTCTTGGAAAACAGTATGCATTGATTTTGTTGAATAGAGCCACTATCAATAAACAAGTGTTCAACAACTTTTTGTTTAGGCTAATGCCCCCTTGACAAGAGTGGTAGACATAGCAAGAAGCCCAAGTGCAGTTTGCTCTTGAAAGAGGCATTCCTGCTATATCAGATGCCATTCCAGTTTATCAGAAGCTGGATGAAAATATTCAGATTTGGAATGGCATACCACATCTATTTTGACCCTTTTTTTTAATCTTTAACTTCTTGTTCTCTTCTAAATGTTACTCCGTAATTCTTTGTACTTCTTCAGCCATGTCTCAGCTAACAAAATCAGTGTGATTAATTGTGTAGCCAAAGTTCCTGAGGGTGATTCAGATCGCGGTTCTAAGACTGCGATTTCTGATGCACTTCTCTCTCCGTCTTCTATCCCCTTTCCTTCTCTTTAAAAACACTTTGAAAATGAAAATCAAGAGAAAAGGGAGTCGGATAGGAGAGGATCAAAGGAGAATAGGCGTGATAAGAGGGAGAGAAGGCGTTTATACAGTCCAATTCAAGAGGACGAGAGATTGGGATGTTTAGGTTTATGGGTTAATGACTTAATGGTTAATTAATTTGTGAGAATTAATCATAGCCATCGACTTGATTGAACGGCTGAGATCACTTTGTCAGGAGGTTATTAGGCAAATTCCATTAGGAGAGATCTTGATCGGGCAGGCCGACTAAAATTCCTGAAATGGTAGAGTAGTTGAAGCGGCAACGACAACACCAAACAACAGGCTCGGTAGAGGCAACAACACCGATCAGCAGGCTCGGTGTGGACAGAGACAAGTGCAATAGCACATTCAATCACTAGAACGATGGAAAGATAGAAGTTACTGGTTTTCTAGGGTGGAAGACGTAGAAATGAATCAACAACTTGCAATCTTTTGGGCCTAATCAAACAAGTTTTGCAAAAACTAAAGATTAAGCGAAGAGATAGTAATTCGCACCCCGAAAGCTTGAGGAACCCTTATCGTAGCTCTGATACCACTTGGCGTGCTCGGGCTCGGGCTCGAGCAAAAGGACCGGTGACGAGAGTCTGAGAAGTCGAGAAGTTGTGGGCAGTTTCTGGAGCAGCAGATCAATAGACAAAGAATGTCGATTGGCTTGGCTTCTGGGGGCGTACGAGAACTAGTTTTGCAGATCTTGAAGTCGTGGATATAGTAGGGATTCTTGTCACACTTTAACTAGGATTGCGTTTAGTATTCAAAAGGGATGCGGAACCCAACTTGTTAGTCGGCTCCGATCCAATTTTTATGTAGAAACTTTGTAATAATAATCATGATTTTTTTATGATAATAATAATAATAATAATAATATAGATACTCCGTATTAGATAATAGATTGAGAGTGAATATGCCTGGATAACACATAAGGAATCAGCATTGGCGGGCAACAAACTCTTATACTCGTCCGTGGAAGCAAAGTCATCGTGGTCATCCAAAACCGACGTCATTTCAGCCTCCACGAATAAAACCCCTTCACCATTGCAATCTATCTCGACTCTTCCGTCCCGGCCCTCCCCCTTTCGGCCGGCGATGGGGTAGAACGAGACCAAAGCCCTGCCAAGAGCCTCCTTGATCGGGTTCGGGTTAAAGAAATCGGGTGACCTGTTTGACCTGTAAAAGTAAATGTAAGGTATAGGGATCCTTTTCATGCTTAAGTCCAAGGCGGAGAGCCATGGGCTCCTCTTCGGCATCTCCTCCGCCGGTCAAACCATACTTGAATTCCTCACCTTGATTTTCATTTTCCAGGGCACTGTGTTTTCTTTTTAATTGGCAATCAAGGTCCATGTGAAGAGGAATGCAACACAAAAAACCATTATATATAAATACGGGAAGCCGAGGGACACCCGGAAAAATTTAGGTGAATGTTCTAAAAGGTTAATTTTACCCCTGCCCTTATTTCTTCCCCTTCTTCCCAAATTATAAAAAAAAAGCGAAGCGAGGAAGCAAGATCTGGCCATGAAAATCTATGGTGGGCTGGAATGTGATTTTTTGCATATATGTGAAATCTCAAGCAATGGAAATAGTGAAACTAATGGAGAACGAAGATCGATGGTGTCAATTCGTCGCATTTGAAAAAGAATCAAACACTTTATTTTGATCAAAGGGTATATTAATTCGTTAATGGAGACCAAGGGTGTGGGCAACTTGCAGTTTCCATAGGCAATAGCTAAAACTAACTATTTTGTTTGATTACACCATATTTTTCGATGATGTTATATGAATGTAAACATCGTCACCACTATAAAAACGGTATTATTAGTAGTGTTACCACAATAAAAATAAAGATAAAAATGTAATCACTATTGTCACCCCTATAAAAATGGGGTCACAGACACTATAATCAAAGGAAAACCCTAGGATAAGGGAAACACAAACCCTATAGGGGCTAATGAGAAGTCAAAATAGACGTGGTGACAGTTCTCCTCTAATATATGAATGGGCAAGAGGGTCATAGACGTTGTAACCAAAATAAAAACAGGGTCATAGACACTGTAACCAAAATAAAAACAGGGTTATAGACACTGACACCACTATAAAAATAGGGTTATAGACACTGTAACCAAAAGAAGACTCTGGGACAAGGAAAGCACAAACTCTATAGGGGCTAATGAGAAGCCAAAATACATGTGGTGACACTTCTTCTCTAATATATGAATGGGTAAGAGGGTCATAGACGCTATAACCAAAAGAAAAAACACGGTCATAGACACTGTCATCACTACAAAAACAGGATCATAGACATTGTCACCAAAACCCTAAAGGGGTTAATGAGAAGTCAAAATACATATAGTGACAGTTCTCCTTTAATACCCTAAAGAGGTTAATGAGAAGTCAAAATACATGTGGTGACAGTTCTCCTTTAATATATGAATGGGTAAGAGGGTTATAGACGTTGTAACCAAAATTAAAACAGGGTCGTCAATGGTGTCACCACTATATAACCATACCCAGTCAATGTGTTCATTAATTCTCCTCACGAGAAATTGCATGCTCTTTACGTTTTTAAATACTTATATACATCAAATGTCCAGCTAGTTTGTAAATAGTCGCTGACAAATAATTCATATCACAAGTAGTAGACACTGTAAATATAGCCGACGAGAATAGATCGATCAGTGACGTATCTAAGTCTATAACCATACTGAATCAGTGTTTAATTCTCCTCACAATTTTAGAGAAATCACATGGTCTGTACCGTCTTCAAATACTTTTGTATACAGAATTTGTCCACTAGATTGGACGCCCCCTAGGTGCGCTGACTCATTCCTCACGCATCATTGATGTGCATCACGCATTAAACCTACATTTTCAATTTCAGTTCATTTGACAATATTCGATCGTGAAACACATCTATTTTTGTCAATTTCTGGTAAGAAGCGAAGAATGGGCATCAATATATATAGGTCACCAATCGATGTCTCATAATTTTCCGTTATGTTTTCTCATGTGCTTTTTTCTTCTTTGCATCCCGCTCATCCTCATCGACATCAGTCGAGCTAAAATCTACATCACCTTCAACGAATTTATCTTGTTCGTATATTGTTCTTTTTTTTTTTAACAAAAATCAATCTCATCTATACTTGATGGTCTAGCGCGGATCTAGTACTTTTGCGCTTGTAACATTGAGAATAAATACACAAGGAGAGTTGAAAAAAAGTCAACTCGTGATCTTGATCGATTACTCTCCCGCTTGATGTTTGTTGTTGACCTTGAATTTTTGAGGATTTGATTTCCTCGCATGTTAGATGTTGTTTTTTTTCGGTGGAGAATCGTAGATACATTTTTGTTGTTTCTCTCTGATGCAGAGGGTAAAACACAATCGAACTGTCAAATTTACATTTCAACACCTCCAACCATCAGACGAGATTATCTTGCACTCTTCGACAACTCCGCCTCCAAATTCCTGATGACACGCACCACATAAAAATATTTCTTAAAAAATATAACCGATAAGAATAGATCGATCGGTGACATATCTGTGTCCGTGAGACCACCTAGTCATTGTACATTCTCCTTACAATATGAGAGAACTCACATGTTATTAACGTTTGTCAACAGTTCTATGTGGAGAAAATGCTCGTCTTCACGCATATTATATTTGTCTTGTCTAGGTGGGCATCGTGAAACACATGTGATTTTCAATGAATTTGACAATATTCGATCATGAAACACATGTGATTTTATGCCAGTTTTTGGTAAGAATATTAAATATGAAAAGCAAAATACAAAAACCAATTACTACCAGTCTAGCACAAACAAACTCCCAACTGTGCATTATACCGTAATCAAAATCAGCTACTGTGCATTATACCGTAATCAAAATCAAGTACATCCATGACTTCAATACCGGGGGTGGATCCCATTTACTTTTTTTATTTACTCTCTGTGTCCCAAACCATCATCACTCCTCATGTTAAAATAACAATTCAATTTTCAGGCAATTAGTTTTGGTTAAGTCACCGGATGTAAAAATCTAATCCATTTAGAAACGAGTCGACTTAAGAAAAATATTTAAAAACCCAAATTGATTGAACACACAACCCCTAAAGACAAAGAAATAAGATACATTACCCATAACTTGCAACTTACAAACCCAGCAATTCCACCTTGTCCTTTCTAACCTCCAAGACATGTTTTTCAAGTAACATGACCTAAATATGCATCGAAACCTTCAAGAAAAGAGGGGTAACAAACATACTAGAGTTCAGAACTATCTCGCGACAAAAAGGAAACGATTCAGAACTAAATTTTGAAAACTCTGTTTTTTCACTAGTACAAATTTGGTCTAATATCACGGATATTTATGGCCTAATATCACGGATTTAAGGAAATACAGGTCCGTGATTTAGCTCAGTGGGCTAATAGGTATGGTGCTCTAATATCACGGACCGAAAGTAGGTTTTTTTCATGCCTCGATCCTAATATCACGGACCATAAGATGTAAACGCCCGTGATATTAGCCCCTTTTTAAATTGAAAAAAACATGACTTTACAACCCGGTTTTAGATGAACCGGGCTATAAAGTTCCTGTATAAAAGAAAAAAAAAAAAGAGGTGACTTTTGTAGCCCAGCAAAATGGCCTGGGCTATGACAATCAAAATATGCATAACTAACAAGATCTCTGAATATGGTTATCATCCAAAACAAATTCCAATTTGTACTTCGAAAACTAAACTTAAATTTCTCAACCTTCTCCAATATAACAGACGCGAGAAGGGGAGTAACATACATTCAACTGAAATTTTACATTTGCTTCAAATATAAGAAGCATAGAACAAAGTTTGACTATTTTTGATATTCATAAAGCAACAAAGACCCACCTTAGTCAGCTGAAAATGAGAGGACGAACAGGTCTATTTCACCTTCTATCACATGATATCCATGAAGCACGTCCTATCGATTAGGCAAGCCATAACAGATTCTTCTTACTCGACGCCTGAAGTCATAATGTATCTACTCAGTTCTCACATGGCATCATATTTGTGTCACTGACTTCAAAACTTGATATGTCAAAAGGAAAAACTACTCAGGGATTCTGCTCAACTTCATGGAAGAAGCAATCAAGACACAAAACCATTTACAAATTTCATTATAATGGACAATGCAAGGGAATATCAGGAGCTAAATACAATTAACACCAGCTTAAATGACAACTAGTATAGCATGTAATATGCAATATACCTAAGAAAAGGGTCAAATGCTCAAAAACTCATAATATATCTACATATGCGCTAAGTTGCTAACTAAGAACTCATTTAAAATGCTAAACAACACATATTAGCAAACTATTCCCTTTTCATTAAAATGTTCTATCCAAAAAGTTTTAAGTGCAATTCACTATTTCCTCACAGTAGTGAGTTGCCATTTATCTACATGCTGATAGCAGGCAGCAATTTTGCCAATGGTGTATATTACATTTGAAATGTTACTTTCTTTAGCAAACTAACATTGTGTAATAACATACAAAGTGATGAGGTCCATGAAACTTGTGAAAGAATGAAACCTGTCACAACATCCAATAGGGATATCTATAAAAACAGAGACTTGAAGCTGAAGCATCAAGCATCTGAACATAAAGAATGGATCAAGAAGCAGAACTTACAGATGTTGTAATGCAATAAGGCTCCCCAACTCACTAGGAATCAGCCCACTTGAATAATTACCCTGCAATTTTCTGAGGTATATTTACAAACTTTAGCCACCTCCAATTAAAAGAATGACTATAACATAGTTCAGAATAGAAGCTTTATTTGTTTTATCAGTGTGTGACAGCATAGTCTCTGGAAGGACGTTAAACATCCAAAATAAGTACAACAAATTGCCATAAGGCTCCAAAACTCACCGACTCACCCATATTGCCACAAGCAATAGTGTGCGACAGCCAAGGGGATTCTCGAGATCTTTGCCTCATGCCCCAAGCAATTATCAACTCACCCCTATTGCCCTACATGGCCTGATGTGGCCTCTTCGGCAACAAGAAGATATGTATAGAAAAAGATAAGATAAAACTTACAGAGCTCGCAGCGCTGTACAATTCCTAAGTTTAGAGGGGATATTTCCAAAGAAATTGTTGTTATGAAGTGCTCTGGGTAGAGAAAACAGCAAGCATCATCATCATCATCAACAACAACAACATCAACAACAACATAAATGCACTTGTGACAAATATAGGAAAACATGAAGTGCTACATACAAAATCTCCAACTGATCAAGCTTTCCCATGTCAGGAGGTATTGATCCGCTAAGTTTATGATTAGCGAGACTCCTATAATAAGAGAAATCAAGAACATGTTAATTGCTGACATAGTAGCTAAAGGTTAACGATGCTACATTCTGCAGTACTATCACAAGCCACCAGCAACACTTGCCTTCTAAAATGGGCAGCTCTTTTGATATTACAAATAGTTTTTATCATTTCATAATTCTTTTTCCATTCATTTAACAGTCGCAACAACCTCATGCCATCAAAAACAAAAACAATACTAAAGGGGCTTGTGAAGGGGCTAGTAACTTACACATACAGGTCCAAACATTGAACAATATAAAGATGAGACAAAATATAAAGAATTATACCAATTTAGAAGAACCGTTTGAACTTGGAAACAAAGGGAAACAAAAAGGAAAAGAGAGGATGAAGAAATGTGAATGTTCTATTAAATCTCAAATTAATAATAATCAAACAACCATTAAAAAATGGCCAATAATGCCCATCAATAGAAACTAGTTAACAAAAACAATTACGAAAAAAAAAACTAAAACATAGCTGGAAGTCTAATACAACTAAATAAACTCTTATAAAGATAATCTTCTAAACAAACTTAAATTCCTAAGTTAATTTGAAATAAATATCCTCAATGATAACCTATAAATTGTAGTAGTATAAAATTTATATAAAAAAAAGAAAGAGAAAAAAGAAAGAAGAAAAGGGCTAGCATTCATTTAAGTGTGCTTACAAATACATAACTCTCTTTGATTTTGGATTGCATGTTACTCCTTTCCACATGCACGGATCTGGATCCTCAGGTTAGCATCTGAGCTAATAACTGATGTCCTAAAACTTACAAGTGCCTCTCCTGTGAAGACAAATCAAATGTTCACTAGAAGTGAGATAGGAGAGCAAACTCATGAACGCCCATTTCAGAAGCTATCCTCACACTGGGTAAAGGACAACGATCACATGATACAAAATGTACCGAGTGACTAGGAGATATGAGAAGCTTGTTGCCAATGAACCATATCTGAGCATGGCTAGGAGCATGCTTGTTAATATAGTTCGAATTTTCCGGCCTGATCTCTATCATACCCCTGCAAGATTATGTGAATAAATCAAATGAAATAGCATCATTGATTCATAGTTGAATTTTTCTTCAACCAAACACAGAGAGGTTAAGCTTCCATGTGTGCGCTATTCGTCCCAACAGATGCTGCTCCCATTACAAGTTTACCAGCTTCATTCTCATTTAAGAGTTTGACAATGACTTCCTCTACATAGTCCATTTCTACATACAGTTTCCCTACTTTTACCTGCAAATCAAAGCATCAATAGTTCAATGCCAATCTTAAAACACATACAAATTGAAGAAGATAAAGAATTTGCATGCACTTGATCGTTGCTGACAAATATGAGGATACTTATCCAGCTTTTTAGACAGCTTTGCCCTTTCAATTTCTCAGTGGGAGTTAATCTGGCGTTAATTTGCAGTTGCTATAGAGAGCTTCCCGATTACTGTATATACAAATCATGAATCAATCCTCTAATTCTGTATTCTGTAATTAGCTCTTATGTTAGAGCTTTTGTGAATCTAGCGCTCAATTGAGGAACGGCTCAGCTTGAATTCGACCTAGACGCGCTATCTAGTATGGATTCGGGAAGAAACGTACCAGTATCAATCAATTCGTTGGGGCGGTGAACGTGGAGAATGCAGATCTCAGTTCCTCCGAGGTCCTTGATGTCATCCAGAGCACATCGAAGAACCAACTCTCTCTCTTTGGAATTCTCGGCTAACTACAACGAACCAGGTGGCCCGTGTTGAGGTGGAGAAGGATGAAGAGCGATCAAATCTCTCGATTTAGGCCTGTAGTTGGAAACAGAAACCTAATTTGATGGAGGAAGAACAAATCGAAGGGTATGGGGAGGTGGTTAGGTATGGTTCGAAAGGGATGCAGCAGAAACCTAATTTCATGGAGGAAGAACCAAATTTGATAAATTCGAGATTTACTTACCAAAACCCTAACCGGACGAGACTCAAGGAGGTGGTTCGAAAGGGACGCAGGAACAACCAGGAAGTGACCAGAGATGGAGGTGGTGGAGATGCTGCAGGAGAGGGCGGAGGTGGCGTATTGATCGAAGATACGCTGGAGTTGGAAGAGACGCCGAAGGCCGGAGGTGGTGAGCGAAATCTCCATCGAAGAAGCGTGTGAGAGAGAGGAGAGACAGCGGGGGGAATTAGGAAATATAAAGAGATCTAATATCCAGGTTATTCAATCCGTGATATTACTACGAGATATTAGGTCTAATATCACGGGCGTGTTTTATATTTTTTACCCCGGAATATTTGATTTTATCACATTTTCTTACATACCCCTAATATTCCGGTTTTGTTTCCTAATGTCCGTGATATTAGATCCGGTTACGAGGAGATATGACGATGCCATAGAAAATGGACCCATAAAATAACACAAATATGACGCCATAAATGAGTCACCCAACGCAAAGGGACATCTGGTCCCACCGATAGATTCATCGCGAGTAAGGTAATTGATCGAAGTCAAAAGGCTAGACCAAATACCCCCAAGAACCGTGACCCCTGTTCCCTCGCGATCTAAACCCCGTGCGAGAATCAGAGTGGGTCCTCCAAACATCTCGCAATCCTCCGGGATACTAGCAAGCAGCTCGCTGGCTCGAACACCTCACCTCTAAACAAGCTCTACATGTATTGCCTATGCCCCTAAGCGTGTGGGCATGCGTTACACGTGTCCCATATAGAACCACGAGGTTGTCAGCCAGCTGCTTGCTTGGTTTCCCTATAAATACCCCCCTCCGACCTCAAAGGAAATGATCCGATTTCAAGATAAGAAAAGCAGCAGAGCTCTGATCATCCCCCGGACATTAAACCCCCGGAGTTGAGTTCTCGAAGATCTGTGATCGGAGCAGAACGTTCTTGGAATAAGAACATCACCTGACTCTCACCCAAGTCCGTGACGAAACGATTAGAATCCTCGCGAACCAAACATAACACCCCCACCACTTGGACTAATTGACGTATAATCTAATCGCAACCCCTAAAGGTTAATGCTTGCAGGTATTTCCAGTCATTTTATCGTCACAAGTTAACAAGTATAGGTGAAATTCCACGAGCGCTTCATTGCCGACCTCACCATTCGCTTGCAGACGGTAGTGACGATGCTCCTAAACCACGTCCATAGTGGTAGCCAGCCGACTCTAAAGGAGTGTGCGAATATGGCAGGTATATGTACGGGCGACGTTGTGCTACAATCATTCGATCTGCCGACTAGGAGCCAGATGTCCCAGACCCAGACCCAACACTCTCCGCACTCGTAGTTAGTTAGTATGGTGCAAGTTTGTATGCTATTTGACATATGTTTTATCTAAGCATTCATGGATTAGATTATCAGTATTATGAATTTGTCGGCATTAGTTGGTGTTTTTGGATTTCGTCTATTTAGTTTGAATTTGTAGGCATTTCAGAATTTGGTTTACTTATTTAGATGGGGTCAATTGTTGAACGTTATTTATATAGGTTTTCATATTTTCATTTGAAATAGATGTATACACTAGCTTTTGTGTATTTTATAGGATTTTGAATCTGTTTTTCAATAAATTTTAAAGTTGGAAAGGAGCGGAAAAGAATGAGAAGCTCATAGGAAAAAGAACGGAAGCAATCGGAGTTATAACGAAGGAGTTATGAGCGATTTTGTGAGTCGTACCTTATTGTAGGAGGAAATCGAGTTCAAATTATAATAAAATAAATCAAACCAGATTCGTGCCCACGCAAATAATTACAAGACTCCCTCCCGATGTAGCAACAGGAAGTCAGGATCGATCCTCGAGGAAGCGTGTCAGCAGATCTCAGGCAGCGGAGAAATCTCACGTCGATTTCGACTCAGGAGGTTTACTCGATATCGACCTAGGGTAAGTCGATATCGACCAAATCCAGTCGATATGGGGCTCTGCAGAAGGCTGTCGATTTCGGCCAAAGTCACTCGACCAAAAGGACTCGATATCGACCAGTCTTGTCGATTTCGATCGGTTCCTGCAGAGACACAAACGAGCAGCGATCTTTCTAGATCGAGAGTCAGAAGTCGATATCGACCAGAGGTTGGTCAATATCGAGTAGAATGCAGTAACGAAAATAAAGGACAAAGCTTTTCGGATTCGGAATAAACTATGTAAAAAAAAACTTCCAAGATCGGGGTTTGCAACAACGATAACCAAATATGCATAAGGTAAGATAAATAATGATAATCATGCAAATCGCATCGAAGGATCAAGCTTTCGCCTTTTCCAACAATTAGGCAACTCTTTCAAGAAACCCTAATTGTATCTACCAATTTTATGTTTATAACCCAAGTTATTAACATGGATCTCTATTAAATAGATAATAAACACAAAAAAGGTAGTAGATGCTCAAAACATAATAAAAGTCGGATCTTTACCTCAAACACGCATGGCTATCATCGGGCTCGCCCCAACCCTAGAAGTAGGTGGACTACTCGCTCTTCATCGCAAAGAAAGACATTAATAATAAAAGAAAATAACTTTGCATTAATAAACTAAATAAAAGCTTACAACCGATTAGAGCCAAATTGCTCTCGCTCTCTTGCTCCTACTCGGCCTCCACTCTCTCTCTCTCTCTCTCTCTCTCTCTCTCTCTCTCTACTCATTACCTCTTCTCCTTCTCTAGAATTGAATTCAATAAAAACTAGCCACATGGGCTTTATTTATAGGATTCCAATCCTTGCTAATCAAGGAAGGAAATTCTATCTATATCTCTATCTAACTACAAGATATAAAATCTTCATGTGTTGGGAATCTTCTCTTGGAAATATCTCCATTCGATTCGGGATAGAACCTTAACAAGAACTCGGACTAGCTCGAAATCGGTCACTGTGGTCAAGTCGATATCGACTAAGGTCACTTGATATCGACCTGTGATTTTCAACTTCTTCTTCTTTGACTCGATATTGGCCTCCAGAGTGAACATTGACTGAACTCAACTCGATATCGACTAAGTCAAGTCGATATCGAGTTCTTCCTTTCTTCTTCAGCTGGCTCGGGTCAATTCTGGATCTTGACTCGATTTGTGGTCACTCGATATCGACTTGGCTAAGTCGATATCGACCAGCTCGTTCAGCTTCACTCGGTTTTGGCTTCTTCAGGTGGAAATCGAGTGACTGACTTGATATCGACTAGGTATGCTCGATATCGACCAGTCTATGTCGAGTCGACTTTCTTGCTTCCAGCTCGATTTGTCCTGGTTCCACTACTCCTTGACCTCGGACTTCTGTAGTTGACTTCGAGCTTTTCCTCATTTCCCTGATTTGCTGTAAATTGCCTCGATTTCTGCGAAATTAAACAGAAACTGGTGTAGACTCCATAATTTGGCAAATAAGCATAAACTACATAGATTCTGTACTACTCTAGCCTAAATGTATGAAATGCATGCAGAAATCGATATTAAAGTAAGTATAAAACATGGCACAAAATATGGACATCATACCTGGGTCGGTATCGAGGCTTGGTCTGATAGAGAGAAGCAAATTTGGTCAACAATGTGCGTACCGAGGCTAAGATTGGTCGGTATCGAGGTATTTCGTGTCGGTACGATACTATCTTTTAGCCTGGTTTAGAAAAGAACCGGGCTAAATGTTGTGCGCACTTAGAATGAGCAAAATGAGGAGAAAATGTCGTAGCAAACTAATGGGTGGAATCCAGGTGTTCCACCAGGTATCCTCTATGTGCAACGTGTCCTCTGTGTGCATCTAGAATGCGTGTAAAATGACCGTTATAATATGATGCGCATCATGGATGTGTAACAACTAGCCGTTACAACCAACAGTTATTTTTGTCTCAATTGCTCTTTGTATATACATGCAAAGTGCTATGTACCAATCTCACCCCAAACAAACGGGTATGTTGAATGTGGAAGTGCTATTTTTGTCTCAATTGCTCTCTTTTTCAATCAACATGTTGAATGTGGAAGATGAATCCGATAGCGAAGACGAGAACAAACGGGTATGTTTGAGTCATTAATATTTAATTTTTATGCTTTTAAGTTTATTCCTATTTGACATTAACTAGTTGATATTCGCGTGCTTCGCACGCGAATTGATCGAGTTAACCTTCCAAATAGCTCCCTTTTCATGTTTGCCAAGCAAGTCAAAAGGAGATGCATACATTCATATATTTATACTGTGTATTATTCAAGAAAATACTACACATTTGTATATAAAAGGAGATGCATACATTCATATTTTGTTCAAATGATTACAAGAATAAGCACACTGAAGATACCAAGGGATTAAGTCAAAGGACCATCACAATGAATCAATGAAAAAAATTGGATGAAGGCTTAAAAAAACAAGATTTGCTCATTCGAGATTACAAAGCTCAGCCACAAGGTTTTGTGAACGGTGCGAAGTCGAATTTGTTGCATGGGCTTATCATCTAATGCATAACCAATGCGAGAAGACTCCATGTAATCCTCCGGCTTATGATTGGCCATTCGAACGATAGATTTCTGCCATAAATGTCTCATTAAGCACTGCTATAAAAGTAAGCAAATGGGTTTCAATTCAAACAAGTTGAAGTGAATAATTTAAAGCATTTGGAGATATGAAGATGTAAATGGATGACTTTGAAACATATAAATAAATGCATGAAAATGTTAACTATAATAGAAATTCTTGAGAAATCAATACTACAAAATATAAACTCATGGCTCGCTCAAACAGTCGGACTCGTGCCTAACTAACCTTGCTAAGAACTCTATCAAGGTTAGGGCTCAATTAGAGGGGAAATCTTAATTATATCTGAATAGTATCATCAGCAATAAAACTAAATGAGAATTTAGCTAGAAGTTTCACTTTCGCCATTTATAATTTGAAGAAAAGAATTAAACCTATAAATATTACCAAGTAGAAATTTTGAGTTTCCTGCTCATAGCATAAGAATTCATTAAAGAACCATATTGTTTTAGCCTTTTAGGCGTTGAGGAGATAGCAAGATTGGAACCAATAGAAAGATTAGATGAAGGCTTATTTCACCATTTATGATTTGAAGAAAGGAATCAAACCTATAAATATTACCAAGTAGAAATTGACAGTTTCCTGTTCATAACATAAGCATTCAGTAAAGAACCAATTCAGGATTACGAAACCCAATTACCCCAATAAAAAGAATTACTAATGGTTCAATGTCGTTCTCAAGGTCTCAACTTTAAGCTAACACGTAAACTCAAACCTATAAATGTGTTCTTTCACAAGTATATTAATTTCTATCACCAACCTACATAAGTGGACATGATAAACTCTAAACTAACATATGAGTTGTATATAACTCAAAAGAAAGGATAAGTATTTGTTCAACATGTAATTTCTTTCTCAAAAGCCTTAATTTTCTACTTCTCTCTTTGTAAATGGTGGAAAATAGGAATTCTTATGAAATTAGGCATGTTTGGAATTAGAAAAGTGAATATCAGAACCTTTAAAAAGTAATGTGATTCGAACCAATTGGTGATGCTTGGTTCCAATTTCGAATCTGTTATTATGTGTTTGCTTTAGTTTTTGTTGTTTTTGATGTTGAAGCGGTTTTATTGGCTAATTTGTCAACATTTAGCTGCTTAACAAAGGTTTATTCAGATTAGAATTCCTAAGTATCTTCAATTATAAATAGAGTTTATAAATAAGTTGTAAGAAGTAATGGCAAACACACCAGTTGAGATTGGATAAGCAAAACAGTATTAACAGATAAAGAGGGAAGGAGCGGAAGTAGATTCGGTATGTCGGTACCTGACCCGTTTCACAATTTATTCACCCTCAAGTTCTAAAAGAAGAAGTTTCACACTACAAAAAAAAACAAATTAGCAACGGCAAGATACCATGGCTAAAAGTGGATTTGCTGTGGCCAAAAGGGACTAGCAACGGCTATAGCCACGGCAACTGAGGCGTAACCAAACCTGCGGTGGCAAAAAAGTTGTAGCAACGGCAGCAGCCGTGGCAAGCTTCCTAGCCACGGCTATGCGACGGTGAAGCGTTGCCAAACTAGAGTATCCAATGTGAGCGACGGCACTTGCCGTGGCTACGAAATTTAGAGCGCCAAGCAGTCCAAAGTTTCCCACCAATTTTTTGGCGCCTTTTTTCATAATTTGCGACGGAAAATTGCCGTGGCTAAAAAATGAATTGTTTTGCTAGGATTTCCCGCTGAAAATTTGACTTCTTTTTCTATAATTGGCCACGGCTTGCCGTTGCAAAGGGTTTGGCCTTCTTTTATATAATTGGCCACGGCAAGCTACCGTTGCCAATTCCTAATATTCTTACCCTATTTCCCTGTTTAATTCGCAGACCAAACATCAAAACTATTCATACATAACAAGGTGTTTCTTCCACAATTCTTTCATATTAACCAAACACCAAACAAAGTACGTAACATAGCTAGATATCTTGCCAACTCAAAAGAACTTTCCCGATAAAACATAAAACCAAAAAAAATATAGATTTCTGAAGTTTCTATTAGTAGCTTACTAGCTTGTACAAAATCCCCACCGTCTCCTTCAATAGCTTTCTTCATCATCATCTTCAATAGCTTGTGAATCTTTGCAGCTAGCATCTCCAGGTCAACTCTATCAACCGTCAAGTTATGTTTGAGAAGTAAATTGATCTGCTGTTTTGCTGGGATTTTCTTATTTCCCAAGATGCTTCCATGTTTGTGCTGATTAGCATTTGATTCCTACTTAATGGCCATGTGTCAGATATCAAAATATTGAATATACAAAACAAATAAGCACTAAATTAGAAACGGCTCAATCGTAAGGAGTATTATGTTAGAATGCCATATTAGAAAAATTGCATCCTCTTATGTGTTCATAATGGGAAATTGGCTACCAAATAAAGAGAAGCAAATTGGTTTAGGATTTTGCTTAAGTTGGAAATAGATAGAGCTATGAGCAAGAATAGATCAGATTCACACACAAACACAAGAAATGAGAGATAATATCACTCTCGCCAACAAAAAGCATCCACTTATTACTTATGATTATACTTTTCTGGCCTTATTTATACTAGAGCATACTCCTCGGTCATGCTAGGCAAGCATTTTACTAAATAAAAAGGATAATTAATCAAACTACTTGCCATAATTTTACTCGATCACATTTGTCTTAAACTACTTGACATAATTCCTCAGATTAGTATGTGTGCAATAAATATGACAACATCCATACATAAAAACTACTTGGCAATGCAAGCAATGAGTTGGTTCTACAAGGATAGAGGCATTACCGAAACATGAGTATATTCGTTTTCATGATGACTTGTCTCATTGAGGAGAACCCGAGGATTGCTTCACTACCTAGACACCATATAAGATAAGAATATATGAGGTGCAAGTACTCAAAAGTGAAGATCATATCCTAAAGATTAGCATAAGATAGAGCAAATAGAGAAGATCATACCCCTACGGTTAGAATTTAATGAAAAAAAAGTATTGTTCTATTGGCTATATAAACTCAAAACTAAAAGATAGCATAGAAAATAATACACCAGCAAAGAAAAACAGGTACTTATAAGTAAAAAAACTGATCTAACAGTCGTTAACTTGTATATATTTAATCAAAAACTAACATGGCATTATGGCTATGGTTACATCATTCTTCAATGTTTTAATGAAGTACTCCTCTTGATATATATCACCAAACTGGCTGCAGGTTTTGGAGAATTATTTAGAGGCTGATTGAGGAGGATTTTGGTACAAAATTAAGTGTCATTAAGTGGAAGAGAAGAACCTTGGATCCTTCCAGACCGAGGTTGCATTAAGTAAAGATGCCATAGCAACAACAACAACAAACCTGCAGGCTGCCGACATATCATTTTCATCAATTAAATGTATATATATACAATTATTATGTGACGAAACGGTGACAGGAAGGAAATCCCCTTCCCTTGCAAATTAATCGAAGAAGCAAACAGTGCAATAGATAGATAAATACCTTTCATCTGACTTAGTTCAGTCTCTCTCTATACCCTGAAGAGAGATTCATAACCTAATCTGTTTGATTTGGTGACTTTCCGCATGACAGACACATATGATGCATGTGAACACAACAGTTTAGCAAAAAGCACACAGCTACAAGATAAGTTAGATAACTAATCAGTTCAGTCAAAACTGACCTTTCTCATATCAGGTGGGAGAAGTGAATTTCTGTCTTCTATGAATGCATTAGAACACCTGGTGGCTTCATCTAAGGCAGTCTCATCACCAAAGTTAGCAAGTGCATCTAAGAGCTCACCTCTCAGCATAGCATCCAAGTGGCCCTCGCCTTGCTTAGACTCCCAACCTAATTTTCTACGAGGAACAACGACAGAATTACGAGAAGCAACAATTGAGATCAACAGTTTATCCAAAGTATAGCATAAAGGTCTAACAAGATTCCAAGTGCTATTTAATTCATGCCAAATAGACATCTTTTAGTAGCGTTATCTAGAGTTTAATTCCTTGGTTGATAATGATACTAGAGGATTTCTCTCTGCAGAATTCCTAGATGACATCGACCGGTTTCATTTATAAGATGGTCATTTTATATACATAAATAAAAGATCATCAACAAGTGTAATGAAGTCAAAGATCATTTGCAAACCAGAAAGAGCAACATCGACTTGCCTCATAATAATTCAGCATACATATTCAAGACAAACTATCCAAGTAGGTTTATTGGAGAAGTACTTACGTACGTCAAAATCATCTAGAGGATCCTCAAAGGTAGCCTCGTACAACACATCCCAGTCATGAGTTAAAACGAACAGCTGACCAACACCGGTAATAACAGCATAGCAAAAGACCAAAAAATCAGCTATTAAATAGCTTTCTAACAAAGGACAATCAGCTATTAAATCCTCCAAACCCATTTTCAGTTGAGACAGTGTGGTTTGCACTTGCACGTAGATTTACATTCAAGATTGGGATGGGAGTGGGTCTAGACTGTTATTCCTATGATCCAGATAAGAAGGAATCCTAAAAATAAGTTATCAAGTTAGTCTATTATCTTATTCATTAATTGAGTCTATTATCTTTTATTTCAGGAAATAAATCCTTATTTTCTAGGGCAGTTTATCCTATCATCATGTGTTTTCTGATTCCAGTGTTAAGATTGATAAGCCTTATCCTATTAGGAGTTTTCTAGGTTAGTAGAGGCCTATAGATGGTTGTAGCTAGAGTCTCTACATTCATCCAAAAGTTTATTAAATAAGAGTCATAGATTCCTCATCGCAAGATTCTTGCCTAAGTGGTTTCCAGTGTAACAGATCCCTGAACTCAAATCTATCAGTTATGTTTATAAAAAAAATCCAGAAATTCAAGCCTTTGAGATTAGAAATACCTTATCAACGTAGGGGTGATTTGACAACAAAGGCTCCTCTTCCCATTTGATTCCCGGAACCATTGGCATCAAACAACTTGAGGTCCTTTATAAGGATCCAAACTGTTCAAGCAAAACAGTTAGAAATATTTTTCCTCCAAAGAAGAGAAAACTGTCACACAAAGGTGACAAGTAAAACAAGCATAGACAAGAATCATGCACACAAGGATGACATGAGAATTTAAAGCATGCTAAGATTCACAGGTAAGAACATTTGAACCAAATAGGAAGCATAATCTTTATAAACAAGACTTGAAGGAGAACACATGACTCATGAAGAGACTTATGCAGCAACCCAAACAAACTGAAATGAAAAAGGGTAAAGGTGCAACAAAGACTCCCTTTGATCTTTTTGGAGAGATCTTTGATGAAGCAAGTATCTCCAAGGATAAACATCTCCATGGTTTTCTAGCAAACTTGACAATTGATGAAGCTTTAGGCTTGAAGGAATGGCATATAGTTGATTCCTTATTTTTAGCACCATCTTTTTTTATATAGTTTTCACTTTTCAAGGGTCTTGAAAGCTCATTGAAGTTCTCTTGCAAGAAGGAACAAGGAGTTAGTCCTCATTGAAAAACCAGGAACATTTTTTGATGAACTAGAAGCAAAGACAACAGGGGTTAGGATTTGCAAAAACCAGGAACATTTTTTGACTTCAGGGTAGTTTTCTCAATTCCATCTAAAATTATTGAACCCTAACCAAACCCTAAAAATTCGAGCAAAGAGCGAGTACAGGAGAACGAGCACAGAGCGAACCCTAACCAAACCCTAGAAATTCGAGCAAACCCTAGAAATCTGAGCAAACCCATTTTCTCCAAATTGAACCCTAACCAAACACCCTAAAGGGGTTTCAAGAGATACCTCATGATGGATCTCGGAGACACGATGAACGAGCACCGATCGAGTACAGGTGAAGGAGCACAGAGGGAGTACAAGTGAACGAGCGCAGAGGGAGTCACGGTGTGGAGAAGCCGGCAATGAGCTAATTTATGGGTGGAGAAGACTGGCACACACGAGTGAAGGTCATCTCCCCACCGGCCCGAGCACGGCTTGGCTCCGGCGACCTTCGATCTGCAAACTTTGGCACCAGCACAGAGGGAGAGAGAAGATTGGAAGATGCGGAGTTCGTGGTTCACTAAAAATGAAATGGGGATTTTGGATTTGTACTGTACGTTTCAAAATTTAAAGAAACTTTTTTTTTCTTTTTTTTTTTTTAAGTAGTAGCTTTAGGCTTTAGCTACGGGGCGTGGCCAATTTTCGGCTCCACTTCAATTTTTTTGCCACGGCATGACCCTTCCATGGCTAATATTGTGATGGCATCGCCGTCTAGAGTGGGATTAGCAACGGGATAACCATTGCCGTGGCAAATTTCAGCCACGGTACATGTTCGTTGCTATGTTATAGCCAAAATCTGCCCAACAGCCACGGCAAACCCTTGCCGTTGCTACCGGCCGTGGCTAATATGTTTTTTTTTGTAGTGTCAAGTTCCAGCTGCCCTCTTTTTCAATTGCTCGAAACCAAAAATTCCCAAATTACAAATTATCAAAATCAGCCCTAATTGATTTTCCATGGAACCCAAATCGCTAAAATCAGATCAAATTAAGGGCAAATTGCGTATACCAGGAGGAAAACAAACCTAAGCTCTCGGCGTCTTCGACTGGCAGCAAATTGATTCGAATCCCCACTCTTCGAAAGCCCTCATGTTGCTGTTGCCAAGCTTGGCCCCAATCACCTTCGTAAACTACAAATTCCCGTTGATGTTGAGCAAAATCTTGTCGTCGATCTTCAAACCCTCCTTCCGAACCCTAACTCCGAAGGCATCATTCACGGAGAGGCTTTGTGGGCTGGCGCCTGGCGGAAGCGGAGAGTCCGAGAGGCGAACAAGGAGAGGGAGACACTGTCATTAGTAGAGAGGGAGAGAGAGACGAACGACGGTGGTCCGTGGAGAGTTGCAGACATATGGATAGAATGATAGATAGTTGAGATGGGTGAGAAAAAAAAAGCCAGGAAGGAGAGAGAGAGAGAGAGAGAGAGAGAGAGAGAGAGAGAGAGAGAGAGAGAGAGAGAGAGAGAGAGAGAGAGAAGCGAGTTGAGAGAGATGAACAAATGGTGAGACAGCAAAAATGTTACAGCTTTGTGGACACTATAAAACTCATCATGAGTTTAAAGCCAAGCCCATTTGACCAAAAGCCCTAAAAAGGATGAGCCCATTTAGAGAGAAGCCCAAACATTAAACAAATAAAATGGTGATAGCTGTTAAATTCGCTACTGTTCATAAGGAAACTCGCGTTTTTATATATAGATATAGATAGATATATTATTTTATATTAGGTGAAATGATATTTTCCTAGATTAGACGGAATTACATTCTTTTTGATTAGTTAAAATTATATTCTTCTAGTTTAGATGATTACAGAGGCTTTTAATGAAAATAGGCGAATTGAAATGATAGTCCATTGGAGTAGACGCTTGAATATGATCCGATTAGAATTGAAGTCGAGACCGAATTGAAAACGAGAATCATATGATAAAAATAAGGGTTGTTTCATTATAGCCTTAGATTACCGTAAAGGGAAAAGAAATTATATCATAATTTCCTTCAATTTTGTAGATCAGTAATGGTCTAAATGAAGGAGTAGATAAAACGATTGGTTTCACAACCACAAGGGAATGGCCGGATATGAATTCAGTTAGAAATTCTCTAACTTGGGTGCGTAAGAGAGCTCGGAGACGAAAGTTTGTAGTTACCACATTCAAGTCATGAAGGAGTGAGGACAATAGACTCGGAAGACTTTATTTGACGTGTGAGCATCATGGGAAGTATCGAAAGTGTCGTCATGATGTTGTTAGAAATGACAACGACGTGGACAAAGAAGATTCCCTTCTCGATACGAGAATGAAAAAAAGAAAGTGCTAGTTTATGTTGGATTGTCGAGAGTTTCCTAAAGGCATATGGAAGGTCAGGGTGGTATCCGGTGTTCACAACTCATTTATTCGTCGGCCGTTTGGACGCATCAAAAATAACTAACATTCGAAACAACACTAAGTCGGGCGCGAGACCGAAAGATGTGCTGGCCAAGTTGCGGTACGATGAGCCAACGACCGTGACTTCGAGAGGTCAAATATACGATGCACGTGCTCGAGTAAAGAAGAACTTATTGGACGATCGAACACCAACGCAATATCTCTTGTTAGAGTTGGTGCGCAAGGATACTCTTTTCAATACAGATTAGACGCAGAAGGACGTATTGCAGACCTTTTTTTCCACAAGGATTCGTTGATGTTATAGAACATGTTTTCGTACGTTTTTGTGATGGACACGACGTACAACACAAACAAGTAAGTCCTTAGTGCTACTTTTTTTCACACTAGTTGCATGTAAAAAATTTTAACTACTGAAAACACGTTTGCTTTTGTATCGTAGGGTCGATAAGGTGTTGCTAGACATGGTGGGCGTGGCCAACATAAGGCAAACGTTTCACTTAGGCTGCGCAATTATGACAAGTGAGAATGAAGAGACGTACACTTGGGTGTTGCAACAAGTGGCAGGAGTGTACGATTATCGTCTTGGGACGATAGTCACCGATAGAAAACTAGGTCTCCTAAAGGCAATTACAGTTATCTTCCCGAATGCACATCATATGTTGTGCGAGTGGAATGTGATCACCAACGTTGAAGCAATGGCTGCAAGGAAGACAGCACAAACAATCTCTGTTACAAAGAAATTCACTTAGGCTACGAGATGTTTGATCAGGTATGATTTTACTGTACATAACTCGTCTACATGTAATTGCATATAATTTGCTTAAACTGTCATGAACTATTATGCACTCTCCATCAGGTCACTAACAGAGGAAACATATAATCGGTGCCTAGGCAACATGAGGGCCAAGTGGGGGACTCAATATAATGGGCTAATGCAGTACCTCGAGAAAACATGGCTTGTGCACCGGCAGAAGTTGGTGTACTGTTGGATAGACAAATACCTTCATTTTGGCCACAACGGCTCCGGGAGGTAATAATATTGGTTTCTGTTATGTTTACATCATCTTTTTGGCATCAATTGAATGTTGAACCAAAAATACAAATTTCACGGGGTTGAATCAACTCATACAGTACTGAAGAGACAAATGCAATCGAGAATAAACCGCATCGACACTCTCTTTGAGCATATCAACAGAATGATTGAGGACCAGCTCCATAAGGTCCGGGTTGAAATAGAGAAGAATCGAATGCTCAATCTGATCAAGTTCGAGGAGACCAGAGAACATGAGCACGAGATATGTTTGTCGACATCATTCGAAAAGTTGTGAGGTATGCATTGGATCACTTGTATGCTAACTTGCGAGTGGTTCGATGCGGCGATGTCCTCGAGCAATGCACATGCCAATGGGTGAAGACTGAAGACAAGCTACGGATTACCCTGTGTCCATGATGTGTGAGATATTTTGGATGAGGCCCGACTTTTTCGGCTTAAGAATGTTCACGTAGTTTAACAGCAAGTGGAGTGGTACGGGGACATGATCGTGGACGATGATGTTGGTTGTGAGCCGCCTTCCGACATTCACGAGGTGAATATATCATGGATGATCGAGTTGTACTCAACATGACTTATGCCACACACATAGATGGTCGGACTATCGACTTATCACATGACATTCACAACCTCGGGTACGTCATCCATCTCTCCCCTTGTTCCGAACTCGGTGAAGAAGGGACGACCTACTAAAAAGACACAAAATAATATACAACATTGATTGTCTTTCTTCAAGCATGTCACATTGGAGCGACAGCTGATGGCCGCTTCATCATCATCAGACGAGGAGCCACAACCTCCCATAGGGAGCGACACGAGTACTCCCAGATCATCCCGTGGTTCATGTGGACCACAGGGGTTAGCGGGTTGTTTGTCGAGAGCCAGGGGACGAGGAAGGGGATCGTCGAATGCAGAAGCTTCTTTGCCAGAACCGTCAACATGTGCTCCAACACCTGCGAGGGGACGTGGGCGTTGAGGTCGTGGGACATCCACGGGTATGCCATCCACACGCACAGAGGCCACGGGTGTCAGTTGTCCTTTCCACTTTGGCGATGACTGTACAGATCGCTTCATGGTCGGATTTATCGACCATGTGTTGGATCTGAGGCCTAACGGAAACTATAGATTTTGAGCGCTTGCACACTCATTAGGACTAGGGGAAGAAGCATGGCTCCAAGTACGACTTGTGATGTTGAGGGAAGCGGAGAGAAATGTGCAATGCTACCAACCACTGTTGGCTTGCTACGGGCCAACATCGAATCCCATTAGACAAATGTCGATGTTCAAGAGGCATTTCAATTGGACGGACGAGACGACCAACGCTCCTCCTCAATTTTGATTGAGTTTCCCAGAGGACGAACATGTATTTGCGATCGTGTATCAGTGCACTTGAGTTACGGCACGCCCATGACGTTTACCCCACTCGCCGCACAAGAACCTGCTACGGTAGCACCCCGCATAGATCAATCCTTGTCATAAGTTTTCTTGGATCACGCCAACATTACGCGTCGGTAAAAAGGTTTTCGCCTTCTCTCCATCAATTGTTCGATTTAGAGTTTAATCCAATTTTTTCGCTTACCATCTATCATAATATGCAGCTGACCATGTCGAATGAATTTCCCATCCCTCCCGTCATGACGTATTGGATACAAAATCATGATCACAACGTTGATGGAATGGATCACAGTACGTTGTCAGCATTGAGGAGTTCCAGATAAACCGTGAATGGAGTGGTCGGCCGAGGGTGTAAGAAAATTGCAGTTATTGTTTGTAGCACACATTATGATGATGCTTAATGTAAAAGGGTTTGCATGCCATTTACAATTCTAGTTTGATGCTTTTCCATGAAACATACTTGTGAAAAATAAACGAAGTCACGAAGATAATCTTCCTGAACCGACATAATCACGAAATATAGTTTCAGTAGAATTAGAATCAACGACATCTAGCTATGACTTCGGTTCGGCGAATCTAAAACATATTCTGTAGGGATCCAGTTTCAGTGGAGTTTGTGAAAAACTCTATGGGTAGAGTTGAGAGGATCTCAACCACTGATTTTAAAATCAGTGGTTAAAAATCCTCCCCCCTCCTTTCCCTCCCCCCACCCCCATCCCCAATTTTTTTTATTTTTTTCTTTTAATTTATTTTTTGTGAGAGGAATTGGAAACTCTACTTTGTAGAGTTTCCCTTGAACTCCACCGGAACAGGACCGATTCTGTAGATAGCTCCCCCTCTCTACTTTTGTTGTTATTGATGTGATATCATATGCTATATTAAAAGGAATTTTTCCTAATTTTCACTGTACAGATTTGAAATATAAAAAATATGTGATTTTGGTAAGAGTGGTAGGATAATGTCAAAAAAAATTATTACAGTTTTCAAATACATCACTATAATTAATATGGCTATGGATATGACTATGGTCATGACTAATAATAATTCTTAAAAAATATAGGCGATAAGAATAGATCGATTAGTGACATGTCTTAATCTATAACCATACTCAGTCAGTGTGTTCATTAATTCTCCTCACAAGAAATTGCATGCTCTTTACGTTTTTAAATACTTATGTATACAGAAAATATCCAGCTAGTTTGTAAATAGTCGCTGACAAATAATTCATATCACAAGTAGTAGACATTGTAAATATAGCCGATAAGAATAGATCGATAAGTGACGTATCTAAGTCTATAACCATACTCAATCAGTGTGTTCATTAATTCTCCTCACAATTTCAGAGAAATCGCATGGTCTGTACGTTTTCGAATACTTTTGTATACAATATTTGTCCACTAGATTGGACGTGCCCTAGGTACACTCACTCATTCCTCACGTATCATTGATGCGCAGCGCGCATTAAACCTACATTGTCAATTTCAGTTCATTTGACAATATTCGATCGTGAAGGCCACCTAGTCATTGTACATTCTCCTTACAATATGAGAGAAATCACATGTTATTAACGTTTGTCAACAGTTCTATGTGGAGAAAATGTTCGTCTTCACGCATCCTATATGCGTCATGTCTAGGTGAGCATCATGAAGCACATGAGATTTTCAGTGAATTTGACAATATTCGATCGTGAAGCACATGTGATTTTATGCCAGTTTCTGGTAAGAATATTAAATATGAAAAGCAAAATACAAAAACCAAATCCAATCTAACGATTACCAGTTCAACACAAAACAACTCCCAACTCCTGGGAACTACTAACTATACATGTGAATAGAGAGAAACGTATACATCAAAATCAGCTACATTATAATCAAAATCAGATGTATCCATGACATCAATACCGGGGGTGGATCCCATTTACTTTTTTTTATTTACTCTATGTGTCCCAAACCATCGTCACTCCTCATATTAAAATAACAATTCAATTTTCAGGCAATTAGGTTTGGTTAGGTCACATCGCATTAGCGAGCGGATGTAAAAATCTAATCCATTCAGAAACGAGTCGACTTAAGAAAAATATTTAGAAACCCAAATTGATTTGAACACACAACCCCTGGTGCGTTGAATAATGTCCATTCCTTGCCTTCACTTGAGAGGGAGGTAGTTGAAGTGCTTGATACTGGTGCCAAAGGCTTGATTTTTCAAAGAGAGATTGACTATCAGTGATGCAGAATATGTAAAAAATGAGCTGAAAATTGCAGATCCATTTGAACAACCTTCAAGAAGTCCCACTTCATTGGGCTTCTACCTCACCAACGAAATTGTAAATGTTGATTAGAATGTTGCAAGAATATATATAACCATTATAGTCTGAGAAATGGAAATCGAGCAATGATAACTGAGAAATCTGATGATGTTTCTAACAGCCTAAGGCATGCTACAAATCAAGATTCATTTGAGAGAGAGGTAGTTAAAGTGCTTGATACCGGTACCAAATGTTTGATTTTTCAAAGTGAAGAGGGCTTCATACTAGTCTCGCTATCGACGAGCTCGAAAACACAAACATCTCCAACTTTTAGATGATGACATGAAACAAATAATAATTCTCAAATAATATAACCGATAAAAATAGATCGACCGGTGACATATCTAAGTATATAACCATACCAGTCAGTGTGTTCATTTATTCTCATTACAATTTCAGAGAAATCGCATGTTCTTTATGTTTTGAAACACTTCTGTACACAGAAAATGTCAAGCTTGACAATACGTACCCTAGATGCGCAACAAGATCGATTTCATATATATAAGCGCATCCTTGATACGTCCCCTCAAGGTGGGCATTTTTTCGTGTACATAACTATCTACAAATGTAAATAACGTGTAATTTCTTTTAAATTGTAAAGAGAATATATAAACACACTGAATATGTATGAATATAGACTTAGATATGTGACTGATCGATCTATTCTTATCGGCTATATTTTTCAAGAACACTTGGTGCGTTGAATAATGTCCATTCCTTGCCTTCACTTGAGAGGGAGTAAGCCGCTCCTTAATTACTATATATATGCGTAGTGCGTTGATAATGCGTATTTTATATAGGCATTAAAGGTAGTTGTTAGTGAGTCTAGGATAGCTTATTTCGTGTTTATTTGAGTAATTCGAGTCATTAGTGTTGAGTCTTGCAAGTGTGGAATCTACGCTATTTTTATGCTTTTCTGCAAATTTATGTCCCGCCGCTGGAAGAACGGATCTGTGGCTTGCCAAGGATGAGTTTGGAGAGCTAGGAACCTGAGGAAACATGTGAAGAAGGCTAGGAAGAGTCGTGGAAGAAGTTAGCTTAGATTCGGAATGCACAAATTGAAGAACGTCGCTACTGATGGAACGGCGCCTGCCTCCTAACGCACGCCGCCCTCCGCCCGTGTCGATTACGGGATTTCTATTCCGACTTTTGGAAACCAATTAGGTTAAACTATATTATTGTTTTTGGCCGACTTTGGGAGAGAGTTGGAGTATTGTGGAGAAAACCTAATGAAGAGAACTCCAATGGAGATATTGAGAGGAAGACTTTCCATGAGGAACTAAACCTCTTTTGTTTCGCCTGCAATTCGAAGACATGGTTATATGATTTGTGAGACTTGATTTCTATCTATTCTAAGTTTGATTTGTTCAATGTCTTTGTTTGTTAGTGATTGATTGCATGTGTTCTCTCTTGATTGGGCACCTTGATGGAATTTGCTTTCCTGCTAGAGGTTTGATTAACCGTTGCAAGTTAATTGGCTTAGTAGCACAGCATAACTAATTGATCCCTTGAAATCATCGATTGGGTGTGCTGGACATTGACAATTTTACTTTATCAATTATACCAATCAGGGTTAGGGAGTTGTTCCCCTATCTTTGGTTGTTTGTGTGATTGTTATTGTTGCGTTGCTTAGGGTTGGAGTGATCCACCATTAGATGAATCAGACAAAGAAAGATAGATAAAGTCAATGATCAACGACATAACCATTGTTTATGAATTGTAGGGGAAACTATCTCGCTCATAATTATCACCAATTCAACATTGTTACTTTTGTTGATTTCATCTGCTTTGATATTCAATCACTTCTTGATATTGTGCGATTTTGATAGCAATTTGATAGACTGGAAAGGTATTCTCTCTGTGGGATCGCCCCCTTACTATTCCGCTATACTAGTTACTAGTTTGCTAGTTGTGTTGTTGGTTTGGGTTACTCTTTTTGGTGTTGTAGAAAGGTAACGACACTCTGCACCACATCAAATTTTGGCTTTGTTGTTTTTCTTATTGCTATCTTGGGTAATTCACCTCGATGGATTACTTTTTGATTACTAATAAATCTTTGTTGAGTCTTTTTGACCTAGGTGCTTCAATCAATGTTATGTCTTATAACTTATACATGTTTTTGGGTCTCAATTCATTGTCTGAAACTGGTATTAAGCCTAGAGGAGTTGTTCAAGATGTTTTGGTTAAGGTAAATGATTTGATTTTTCCAGCTAATTTCTTCATTCTAGACATGGAACAAGCTACGCCTGAAACCCCTATTATCTTGGGAAGGCCATTCTTGCGAACGGCTAAGACTAAGATTGATTGTTTTGAAGGTTCACTAAATATGGAGTTTGATGGTAGAAAGATTGAGTTTTCTATATTTGAGCCTATTGTTTCTTCTGCCAATGATTCCGTAAATGTTCTTGACTCTAATGACACTAATCACAGGAATGAATCAAATGCTTTGTTAGATGCTTCTGTTGAAATGAATCTATGAGTCTTGAGTTTTCTAACAAAGATGAAACTGGTTTAGGGAAAGATGACATTGAGAAGAAAATTGAGAATTTATTTAAGTCACATGAAAATGTGCCTCATTCGAATGATTCTATTGCTATTCCCTATGAAAATTCGATTCCTAAAAATGTTGAGGTTTTTGCAATTATAGGACAACCTCCCGGAGTTACTCATTTCAAGAAGGAATCGATGGATGCAATGGATGAATATGTCGGAGAAGTTCCTAAAGTTCCACCCCTTGTTCTGAAAAGGACAAGTGTGGGGGATCTTGGTGGAATAACTTGATCAAGAATGCATCACGTCGAGCCAAAGACGTGAAACAAAGGCTCTTCTTGGGAGGCAACCCAAGGTAGTTAGGTATTATTTCTATTTTGCATTTAGTTTTTCAATTCAATAAAGTAGGATCAATCGTGTCAATGGATTTTGGAAGTTGGGGTAAGTGAAACCGATGTTGGGTTTGAGTTTTGATTGATTTAAAAGACGGAGATGTGTAATGTGGACACGGCGCCCGCCTCCCCAGCCACAGCGCTCGCCGCCTGTCTGTCCGCCTGACGAATCCGAATTTTGGTAAAATTGGAAGGGAAGTTTCTATCTTTTTATTTTTGTTTATTTTCCGAGTTTAGGTTAGTTTATTTTTATGATATTGTCTTCCTTTTTGTTTTATGTTAGTTTATTTTCTATCTATCTTAGGTTAGTATTTTATCTTTTATGTATTTTCTATTTATTTTAGGACTACATTTTTCTTTTTAGGACTAGTTTCTTTATTCCCTAGGATTAGATTTTCTATCTTTTCTATTTCTATTCTATCTAGATCTAATATTTTTCCTTTTATCTTTTTTATAGATATTCCTTCCAACTCACCATATATTATTTCGCCTTATTGTGGATCAATCAAACTTGCTCAAGAGAAATCTCTAGAATACCAAAAGCCTACTGAAATCCGGTCCAATTACCTAAAGCCTTGCGTTTCAATCGATTCAATCCACCAAAACACTTTCCGCCATTACCCTACACCCACCAAATTCACTCTTTGCCCATTCCATTCCCTTACCTATCACAAAAGAACCCTTTGAAACCAAGTTGTTCGAGAAAGTTTGAATTTGGAGGAGTGAACGTCGGTTTTCCAACGTTTTCACTTGGATCCGTGGTTCCGAGTATACGGCGTCGGCCGCCGCCCTTGCCACGGCGCCCGCCGCCTCTACAGCGAGCCCGTATTTTGGTCGTTTTTGTGGATTTTCTTCGGGTTTTCCTCAAGTTACATCATGTCATCTGCTCCTATCAAGAAAGATGTGCCGACTTACTTCGATAATACTGATGTGCTATGCTGGAATGCACTTGGAAAGCGCACCTACACGTCCACCATGTTCTTTGATGAGATTACTTTGAGACGGTTGGGCTTGTTTGACTCGGTGCTCGAGTTAATGGCACATGGAGGGTTGTGTGATTTTATCGAAAGAAGGGCTCCTACCTACCCTTGCTTGGTTAAGGAGTTCCTTACTACTTTGGAGGTGATATCGCCCAAGGATGTTCGATTTCGATTACAGGGAAGAGCCTGTAATTCTTCATATGTTGCGATGGGAGTTGCCTTCGGTATTACGAAGAGATGCTCTAAGAAGTGGAATAATGCCATGCGTGTTCTTGATTCATCAGAGATTTGGAGAAATCTGATGGGAACGCCTGAGAACTTCAAAGATTTTAGGCTTGATGATATGGTTACCCATCCTGCTCTTCATCTCTGTCTGCGAGTTCTGGGTTCTACTTTCTATGATTTTGAGAGCACTACTATTGTTAATCCCGGTATGATTGATTTCATATATTGCCTGATTCCTGAGTCTTCGATAGTACCGGATCGGGTATTCTTATTTCTGAAGATGTGTGAGAGGGTTCGTGACCAGCGCAATGAGAATTATCCTCTTGTCACCCCTTTTGGAGGCATGATCACACTCCTGGCAATATTTTATGGTGTTGATGTTAGTTCACTGCAGTCTGCGAGTCACTCTTATACGTGGGACGTCGATGCTCTCGTGTCTGCACGAATGTTAGAAAAGTTGTAGTTACCATATGCTATTGAGAGATTTCGGTGGTTATCTGGACCTCAGCAGTCTCATCATCAGTATCTTCCTACTATTTTACCTAGGGGATTGAAGTTAGTTGATTTCGGCCGAAGCCATGTCCATGTTGATACTCATTTGCGGAAGCCTGATGACTATGTGACCCCTGCGAGCGATATTGAAGATATGCAGATCAAGATGACACCGCCGACGGTTCAAGATGCCTCGTGCATTGCCTGCCTGGAGAAGAAATTTGCTGAATTTAAGAAGCGGCAAGCAGATGAGTTGATGAAGCTTACAAAGTCCCATGCGATTCTGGTTGGGGAGATCGATCAATTACATGAGACCTGTCTTTTGTTGATGGATTTGATCAATCAGTGGTCTGGATCCCAGACCCCGCATTCACAGTAATTGGTCAGTCACTTGCTTCTTTCAAGCCCTTTATTTTTATATTTTTCATTGTTCCTTTTTGTGTTTATACGCATTGAGGACAATGCAACATGTAAGTGTGTGGGGGGGGGGGGGGAGATTGAAGTGAATTAGTTAGGTTAGTTCATGTTTGAATTTTTGTTTTATTTTTGAGTCTTTGTTATTTTCTTTATGTTATTTCTTTTATGTTATACAAAATGTCAAAAAATGAAAAAAAATGGAAAAAAAGTGAGTTTTGTTGTTTGGTTTGCATGTTGTGTTATCAAAGATACCCATCTAATTTGAGTTTGTCCTGGCGTGATTTGATCTTATCCTGGAATGATTTGATCTTATCCTGAAATTTATTTTTATGTGAAATATGATTGAGCATATATAATTGAGCATGTATGATCTAAAGTTTGGGAGTGTGCTTGGAATTCAACAAAAATTTGTCCCAGTAAGATATTTTTGGCCTTATAAGGGGTACATATTTATTCCTTTTGCTTTTCTTGTGTGATATACTCTTCCTATGCATTTATCATTGAGTATTGTTATGGTTATCTATTTTCAAGGCCGATTATATACATGTTCATTGCTTGATAAGTTCAAATGATAGAGGCAACCTTTTAGCCACGTATTTATCCATCTACCTTATGTTATATCTTGTTTTGAAGCCAATTTGAGCCTTTAGCCTTTTTATTGTTAGCTCCACAAAATTATTATTCCTAGCCGATGAGCCTTACCCTTATTCCGGGGGAATTGAGATTTTGAGTGGGTTATGGAATCTATTTTGGAAATTGAGGAGAATGAAGCTAAAGTGTGGTTTTATGGTTTATGGTTTTGAGAAGATGTAATGTTATGTGCTTACTTAGTCCCTCATGTTTATGCATTTAAATTTTCATGTATTTTGGCTCAAGTAAAGAAAAAAAATCCGAAAAAAATAAAATAAAATAAAGAGCCATTTATCTTATGTTTGCATAATGAAGAAGAATTGAGGTTTATGTTGGTTATAAGATACATTGGTTGGGTGTTGAGATTGCATGATATGTAAGATGATGAGATTTGAGATTTTTGGAGTTATTTTGATAATATTGAGAGATGTTGTGCATTTGTGAGCTTGATTTATTGAGTTGGTTTGTGTTATGTTGAGAGTTTTGGAATCTTGTTTTCCCGGAATTTATTGCACCACATGACCAAATACAATTCTTTGCCCTTATGTTTCTACCAAGCCCCATTACAACCCCGCCGAATGGAATCTTCTATGAAGGTTTCCAATGAGCGAAAGTCCTCTTGATGTCCTTATTTGTTGCATTGACGTATCCGGTGGAGATTTTGTGATATATAAATGTCAATATTTGAGTTGGTGCTTGTATATGGAATTGAGGCGAGTGTGTAGTTAAAGCCTAAACACATGAGAGTAAGAGATACACATGTTATCCTTGGTAAGGTTGATTTTTAAGCATGCAAACAACTTGATCCCATATATACATGTTATGACGTTTGTATGTTTGGTTATATTTTCACTATTGATAATGTTGCTTTTGATTAGTTAAGTTGTGAAAGATTTCATGTGGGATGCGTAGATGATGTTTTTCCTTATGGTTGCTTGAGGACAACCTTTTAGCCACGTATTTATCCATATCTACCTTATGTTATATCTTGCTTTGAAGCCAATTTGAGCCTTTAGCCTTTTTATTGTTAGCTCCATAAAATTATTATTCATAGCCTATGATGAGCCTTACCCTTATTCCGAGGGAATTGAGACTTTGAGTGAGTTATGGAATCTATTTTGGAGATTGAGGAGAATGAAGCTAAAGTGTGGTTTTATGGTTTATGGTTTTGAGAAGATGTAATGTTATGTGCTTACTTAGTCCCTCATGTTTATGCATTTACATTTTCATGTATTTTGGCTCAAGTAAAGAAAAAAAATCCGAAAAAAAAGGAAAAAAAAAAAGAATAAAGAGCCATTTATCTTATGTTTGCATAATAAGGAAGAATTGGGATTTATGTTGGTTATAAGATACATTGGTTGGGTGTTGAGATTGCATGATATGTAAGATGATGAGATTTGAGATTTTTGGAGTTATTTTGATAATATTGAGAGATGTTGTGCATTTGTGAGCTTGATTTATTGAGTTGGTTTGTGTTATGTTGGGAGTTTTGGAATCTTGTTTTCCCGGAATTTACTGCACCACATGACCAAATACAATTCTTTACCCTTATGTTTCTACCAAGCCCCATTACAACCCCGCCGAATGGAATCTTCTATGAAGGTTTCCATTGAGCGAAAGTTCTCTTGATGTCCTTATTTTTGCATTGACGTATCCGGTGGAGATTTTGTGATATAAATGTCAATATTTGAGTTGATGCTTGTATATGGAATTGAGGTGAGTGTGTGCTTAAAGCCTAAACACATGAGAGTGACAGATACACATGTTATCCTTGGTAACGTTGATTTTTTAGCATGCAAGCAACTTGATCCCATATATACATGTTATGATGTTTGTATGTTTGGTTATATTTTCATTATTGATGATGTTGCTTTTGATGAGTTAAGTTGTGAAATATTTCCTGTGGGATGCGTAGATGATGTTTTTCCTTATGGTTGCTTGAGAACAAGCAAGAGTTAAGTGTGGGGGATTTGATAATGCATATTTTATATAGGCATTATAGGTGTTTCTTATTGCTTTTAAGTATTGGTTTTGCTATGTTTTGAGTCTAGTTTCGGTTATTACCTGTGGAGTATTCGAGTTCGGTATCTATGCGTTTTTAGTGTTTATTCTACATATTTACATTTCCGACCTTGGATGGACTTTGGGAATAGCTTAAGAAGCATGTTTTGAAGCATATGGAGGCTATGGAATAGCTAAGGAGGAGCAAGGAGGCACGACATTGGAATTCGTCGAAGGAATTTGAGGAACGTCGAGCACTGCAGCGACGGTGCCCGCCGCCCCTTGCACGGCGCCCGTCGTTCGCCCAGATCCCATAAACGCGGTTTTGGATCTGAAGACTATTATTTTATATTATTTCCTAATATTTCTTCTAGGGTTTTGCGGACCCTTGTGAGACCTTTTAAGGCTGCTTTCAGTTTATTTCATGTGGTGTGTGGCTATTGTGTGAGACGATGAACACAATTAGAGAGAGAGAGAGAGAGAGAGAGAGAGAGAGAGAGAGAGAGAGAATTGGTCTATGAGTTGTTAAACTCATAGTTTCGCATGTGATTCGAAGACATGGTTGTTTGGATTGTGAGGATTTGATTCTATTTAATTATTCATGTTCTTAGTCATCATCTTGTGCTTAATTTATATTTGTGTTCCTTTTTATGCCTGATCAACATGTTAGGAATTGCATCTCTAGTTATGAATTCGTTGTTGTTTTCTCGATAACAAACAAAGGTATTGATGATAGTGATGTCTCTTTGTCTTTGCAGTGGATGATTTCAATTGATCTATGTTGAGGATATGCGATTAGGGTTGAGTTTGGTATGCGCCTATCTATCTTGATTATGTAGAGTCAATGTGCCAATTGGTCTTGATTACTTGAGTTCTTAATGCTATTCTTTAGTGATATTGAATAAGATGAGTGAATCCCTGCGGATCTCTCAACTTTAGTCAACTAGACCTAGGAATATGAATAATTGATAAATCAATCCGAGGACCATGAATTCTAACCATTGTCAGAGAATTACAGGTGAAATGTTCTTTCTACTTTGATATCAATTTGCTTTGTGATTTGCAATCTGGTTACTTTTACATATTTGCTATTTGTCCAAGATCATTGCTTTGCTTTAAAAGTGCTTGTTTAGAGTTATTGAATAGGAAATCGCTTCTCCCTGTGGGTTCGACACCGGACTTCATCGCTATACTCGTAGTTATTTGGTTTATCAAGTGATTGATTGCCTAACCTATTGGTTGTGTGTTTAAGTTTGGATATTATTACTATTTGGTAAAGGGCGAAAGTGCCAACGACGTTCGTCCCGCATCAATACCATCGCATAATCCATTGATACGATCGAATAATCCAGTGATACCATCAAATAATTTAAAGGGAAAAAAAACGAACCTCGCAAGTGTTGTACACTCTCCCTCGTTCAGCAACTGGGAAGAAAAATGTATGCGTCCCACTGATTTTTAATGAAAGAAAAAAGCTAAAATTGTCTTTTAATCTCAGTCATCCATTTCATCCAATCAATGGCTCATATGTGTTCACATGATACACGTTAAGGTCAGAGTACACTGGAACTAACCTCTATATATAAGTCTTTTATTACTAATAAGTATGAGATTTTTTTTAAAAAAATAATATTTTATATAGTTTTTATCATCATAAAAAAAACGTGCATGAATAGTAAAAGACTTATAAAATTGAAATAAGGGAGTATTAGAGTATCAAAACCATATACGTATAGTGATAGTTACCTTCATAAATAATAATTTATATATCCCGTGCGTAATGCACGGGTACTGTACTAGTTAAAATTGTTTACAAGAAAGTTAAAATATTGTAAAAAATTTCTTTCTATTGATTCATATAAAATGTTTTGAGTAAAATAAAATAGGGTAAATTACATAAAACTACCCTTAAAAGTTAAAATAGGTAAGCTTTCACAAAAACAACCTTAGAATAAAAACTTATAGAAAACCACCCATAAATTTATTTTTCTTTAAATGAACCGCCCATGATCATTTAAATATGTAAAAAATGTTAAAGTCTCGATTTTTGTAATCAAAATATAATTCAAAATATACAATAAATTAACTAAAACATTTAAGAAAATATGAATACTTAACATTTCTTATTTTGGGGGGAAAAACTAAAATTATGGGTGGTTTCTGAAATTTCTTATTTTGAAGGTTTTGTGAAAACTTATCTATTTTAAGTGCAGTTTTAAAAAAAAAACGCTTCTAGAGAGAAGGGCTCTCCCTTCTCTCTAGAAACCCCGTTTACCATTCACCCCATCCAACCCCTATTTCGGGTCTCCACACCAGCCTCGATCCGTACCTTCTATGTCCAATCGACGTTGTCAACCTTCATCTCCCATCCGGACTCGGTATTGGCCCTGTATTGGTTTTCCGTTTGGTCCCCCGATATAGCTTTCAGTTTGGGGATTTTTGCTTCCATGCACTAATCTTTCAAATTCATCCTCCTTGTGTTTTTACTTGTCTGGGTCGCTGTCGTTTTGTAAAAGCCCTCCCTCTCCTAGTTGCACTAATCTTTCAAATTCATCCTCCCTGTGTTTTGACTTGTATGGGTCGCTGTCGTTTTGTAAAAGCCCTCCCTCTCCTAGTTGTTGGCCGTCGATAATGGTTTTTTCGACGGCTTCAAGACCTTCGCTTCATCCCGGTGTTCCCGGTGCCACCATCCCTCTCGCTTATGGATTTCTCCGACAATCGGTTGTGTGGTGTTGCTGGTCGGCCTCCGGTTGTCCTCCCCTCAATGTCGCCGACGTTGGCGGCCTTCTTCGGCCGGCGGTTGCTAGTGTTTCTGCCGATCGAAAAATCTATGACAATGTAAAACACTTTGTACAGTAGGGCTTCTTGTGGGCTGCCTTGGGTCCATTTAGCCCGTAGTACTGGGCCCGTTATTTTTCCTTTCAGCCCAAGGTTTTGCCTTGGGCCCAAAGTACCAAAGTAGCGAGGAAAAAATTGATGTCTCATATATATTTTTTCACATAAATATTTATTTATTTATGTCTTTGAATATATATGCTTCGTACTTTGAGTAAACCCATCAGAAAGGATATGATAAAAATCTCGTAAGAGTTTTGATAAAATCTCGAAAGGGCTTTCAGGTGTGTTTTTTACGAAGGTGGTTATCGACTGCGTTTTCGGTTGGTCTTGGTGGTCCTAGTCTTAGTTGAGGCTCTGGTGTCTGGTGTCGGGTCTGGCCAGGGTCGAGGCGGTGTGTATCGAGGCGACTTCGTGTTCCGGAAATTTCCTTGGAGTTTTCCTGTCACTAAAACTCCAACCAAACACATATATTTCATATACTTCCTGAGTTTTTCTACTTCCTAAGATCATGTGCAACCATGGGTTTTACTTACCTTAGAGGTTGGAAGGGGTTACCCCTTCCCACTAAGGTAATCTCTTTCACCACAAGTGGCCCCCACCATTTTATTAATTATTCAAATGTATTTATAATATATATTTATTATTATTATTTTCAAATAATAATTATACCATTATTTTTATTTTATTTTTCTCCATAATTTGTGTATAATTTTTTCCTATATATACTTATCTTGACCTATTATATTGTTTGCACTTCTTTTTCATATTCCATTCTCATCCATTAATGTAATTATTTTTGTTATTTGCTTATAATATAATGTTATTATTATTTTTATTTTTCATCTAATGTAATAAAAAAAAATATTAATATCAAGCAATTTTTAATTTTATTTATAAATAAAACTAATGAGATGGAAAAAGTAATGGAACAAGGTTACCCCATGATTGTAAGGTAAACCTTTTAGGAAGAGGTAAAAAAAGTACAAAATTATTTAAAGAAAAAAATAAATGAAGTGTCAAATGATGATAAGGGGATGAAAATAAAAAGGGGAAGAGGTAACCCCGTGGTTGCTGATGCTCTGAGTTTTTCAGTTGCTAATCAAACGAACCCTTTTTACCTAATAAAAAAACAAAGGGAAATTTCGCGAGGTACCCTCCTGATATTGCAATTTTCGCCGGGTGTACAAATGTTTGACATATTTCGTGTGGTACCCCTGAGATTTGGGGATATTTCGCCTCGCGCCCTCCGAGGGTTAGTTTTAACAGTCACCGTTACTTTTGAATTAAAAAAAAAACAAAGAAAGAAAGAAAGAATGAACGAAGGACAAACGCGGGCCGCAGACTGAGAGTCGACAGGAGAACGAGAAGGTGATGTAGAGAAGAAGTCGACACCGGTGAGGGAGAAGCTCAAGAGAGAGGGAAACACAGAGATGAGGATCTTGCCCGACGCCGATGCTGACTCGACTCTGGAGGAGGACTATGGCTTGTGGATCGAAGTCCAACGATGGTGGGCAGAGAAGGTAGGTATTCTTTCAATTTTTTCGAAAATTAGGGTTAGGGTTTTGTGTTCTCTACTAAATTTCTCTGAAATTGAACTGTGTTCTCTAATCAAGTGGGTTCTCATGTGAATTTGGGGGTTTCAAAGTTAGGTTTTTGAGTATGTGTTTGCGAATTTGAGTATGGGTTTATCTTCTTGAGTTTGTGAATTTGTAATAGTTATTTGCATTTTTTAAAACTTATAACTGATTTAGTTGTTTAGAATTTAGATTTTGGAATTTTAGCCAGTGAATTGCTATTTTAGTTTGCTGCAAATCATGCATTACTAGACACAGCTTGATAATGAAGTCACAATATCCTACATTCAAGTGTTTGTCAATGTTCAGGTTTTAATCTCAAATTCAAACAATTCAACATTGTTGATTTAGATTTGTTTGTCAATGTTCAGGTTTTAATCTATTTTTTTGTCTGATCTTTTGTGAAATTTGCATCATGATAATAAAGTCATAATATCCTACATTCAAGTGTTTGGATTTGGGGATTTGAATTGTTTGAATTTGAGATTTGAATGGATTGAGAATTTGAAACTATAACTAGGGGATTTTTTTCCCTTATCAAATAGGTAGGTGGTCTTCACTCCAGATTGACATGAATATATGTATATTCAATGCAAAATATCCAGTCCTAATGCTTGTCATATATCTTAGATTTTTATTGAATTCCAAGAGAGTTAGTTAATTAAAGATTGTCACGGTAGAGCATGACAATTACCTTGAAGCTTGTTTTGAAGCCTATTAGCTCAAACGGGAGAGCATGTGCTTATGTACAAGATGTGGGTTCGACTCCTACATAGGCTATACAAATAACTCGCCCGCTGGAAAACTATTTATAGGAAATAGAAAAGAGAGTTCTTTTTAGCCAAGTGCTACTTTTCATCCTTTAATTTTAGAGTCTTATGCAGGACTTGAAGCTAAATAGCATAAAGAAGAGAGTTCGACACAAAGTTTAGTAGATAGTATATATAGCAAAGAAAAGAGTTCAATTGGAACTACCAAATGATAACACTAATAAAAATGAGCAGTGCATCACAGAACTTCAGTAGAACAAGGCATCTTGTCAGCATTGTGCAGGATCCATATCTTCTTATTGTGACTCTCTTGTAACTCAGGTCTATATTGGGTAGCAACTGCTTTCCGTTCGAAAGAGGGACAATATAGCTTGCTAAAGCAGACATCTCATGGGCGTTGTCCAGGGTTGGAGGCTCATTGATGCAGCTCTCACCCCTCTGGTTAGTATCTTCCTCTTGTATTAGTAGCAGTAGCTGATTTTTGGGTTTTAATAGGACTGAAAAGTTTGATCTTCCTAACATGTGATTTTCAGACTCTTAAGGTAAATGGGGCATTGCATTCACTGCCAACTTGTTATTGTTTGCAATATGAGAAAATGGTGTTATTTTTGCAAAATTGAAAATGGGGTACTAAATTGCTAATAGTGCAAACGGTTAAAAAATGTGGGCTATTTAATTATGGCAGTGCTTTCAGGAAAAGGAAAAACTAAATGTACAAATTGAACTCTTTTCTAGTTTGGGTCATTATGACTAGCAGTTGGAAAAAAAAAGGTGAGTTTGGCAGTTCCAATTGAACTCTTTTCTTTGCTATATAAACTATCTACTAAACTTTGTGTCGAACTCTCTTCTTTATGCTATTTAGCTTCAAGTCCTGCATAGACTCTAAAATTAAAGGATGAAAAGTAGCAATTGGCTAAAAAGAACTCTCTTTTCTATTTCCTATATATAGTTTTCGATTGGGCAAGTTATTTGTATAGCCTATGCGGGAGTCGAACCCACATCTTGTACATAAGCACATGCTCTCCCGTTTGAGCTAATAGGCTTCAAAACAAGCTTCAAGGTAATTGTCATGCTCTACCGTGACGATCTTTAAATTCTTTAATTAACTAATTCTCTTGGAATTCAATAAAAATCTAAGGTATATGACAAGCATTAGGACTGACTATTTTGCATTGAATATACACATAGGATATTGTGACTTTATTATCATGATGCAAATTTCACAAAAGATCAGACAAAAAAATAGATTAAAACCTGAACATTGACAAACAAAGCTAAATCAACAATGTTTAATTATACTATTGCAGCAGCAATATGGTATGAGGCTATATCTTTCTAGTACAGTGCATTTGGTCCAAGGGTTTAATACATCTTCTCAAAAAGATCAATAACCACAAGAGTAATCTCAAACTTAATCAATCAGTTAAAAGCTAGAGTTGAAGGGAATTTATATATCAGCATATATAACAATACCCAACCAAGAACGATCAACCAGTAAATATAACCAAATGAAAATGATACATATCATTCACAGATGAAATCTAAATAAGATAACAAAAGCTCCACCTTCCTTCACACACTTTCCCGTGAGCTCACAGATGAAATCCCTAACTATATACACATTAAAAGACAGTAGTTTCGGAATAAACAGGTACATCTGAAAGATATAGAGTTACGGCTCCCGTTTTCAATTAATTCAGAGTTGGAATTAGGCCAATTTCCATTAACTCAGAGCGACACAACAAATAAGCAATGGTGTGTTATGCACCAAAGTTGGAACATCACAAGAAAACCCCCAATTTCAAATTGATTTCACCAATTTCACATCACAAGAAAACCCCAATTTCAAACTGACTGCATCAATTTCAACCTAAACCCTAAATTTCAACAAAGGGGAAAAATCTACTGACCTGATATTACCTTCGTCTCCAACTCCGGTCGCCGGCCTAGACAATGGGTCACCATTGCCTTCGCTCTGTCACGAGGGTTCGGTCTGGCTTCCGCTTCTCCTTCCTCAATCGCCTCCATCTTTACAAGTCACGACGCCCGAACACGAGTGAGCACTCTCTAGTAGCCTCACCACCGCCCTTGGTCACCGGCACTCAGTCACCGCCGCTGCCCTCAGTCGCCGCCCTCCTCCCTGTCGATTCTCAGTTCTTGCTCGTTCTCCGGTAGACTCTCAGTCCTTCCTTCTTCCTCTCTTTCGTTCTTCAGCGTTTCTTTCATTCCCCGTTTTTTTAATTCAAAAGTAACGGTGACTGTTAAGACTAACCATCGGAGGGCGCGAGGCGAAATATCCCCAAATCTCGGGGGTACCACGCGAAATATGTCAAACATTTGTACACCCAGCGAAAATTGCAATATCACGAGGGTACCTCGCGAAATTTCCGAAAAACAAAACAAAAAAAGTGCAGTTTTCGGTAATTTACCCAATAAAATAATAAAAAAAACTCATCTAGTTGGTGTCCTCTGTAGTTCTGTTCCATCACCGGCAGCGCATCCGCCAGTCAACTTCGTATTCTTCACCGTTTTGATCACAAACTACCCTTCTCTTTCCCTCCTCCTTTTCTTCTACTTCAATTCCATCTCTTCAAGCCCCGAAACGGCGCCGTATTACTCCTCTCCTCTCTCCTCCTATACGGTATACTTCGCTTAACGAGTGCTTTCCTGCAATTTGATAGCTGATTCAGCTTCTGTGAAACATAATTTCGACTACATTTTTCCGCCATTAGAGCGCCTAATTCGGAAGCTTGGGACCATTCATCCGATTTTGTTTGTGGTATGCAGAACCTTCCATCTCTCTCATTAATTGCCAGTAGAAAATTCCATCTTGCACTCTATTTTATCTGTTCGTTCCGCTTTGGGTTGAACATTGCAAGTCAAAATCAAAACCTTTTGCGTTCCTTGATTTCGATAGCTGACATTTAGTGACCCTACACAGTTCACTTCCTCTCTTGCGGTAAAACCTAGGAAGTTAATAGCAGTGAAGTTTGCTGGCTCGGCCTTTAGTACTTCTTGATTTTCAAAGCTTCGGATTTCCATTATAATTTTTCATTATCTGCGTCGTAATCAAGGAATCGTGTGAGCTCATTATCATAAAAAGGAGATGATTTTATCTACGAATTTGAGTGATTTTGGATATGCATTGAGTTAGGTTTATTTTGCCCCAATTCTGGAAGCTTGGCTAGTGGCAACAGGCATTTTAGCCGATATTAATTTGTATTGTAGGGTTTCGTTGACCTTCTAGATATGGACGATAATTCGAAAGAGCCTCTCCTCTCAAGAAGACCTGGATCATCTGCACATATTAGGGAAATGGCTCGTAGTCCGCATACATCGAGCTCTGGTCGTCTTCCATTTCACGGCATGGATGTTTCAGGTTTGAAAAAACGCGGTCAGAGTATTCGTTCATGGATCCGGGTTGATGCATTTGGTAACTCAGGAGTAATAGAAATTGATAAAGTTACCATGATGCAGCGGTGTGAGCTTCCTGCACGCGATCTGCGCTTGCTTGATCCACTCTTCGTGTATCCGTCTACTATCCTTGGTAGAGAGAATGTTATAGTTGTAAACCTGGAGCAGATTCGGTGTATCATTACAGCGGATGAGGTTCTTCTTTTGAACTCTCTGGACAACTCTGTAGTGCATTATGTAGTTGAGCTACAGAGACGATTAAGGACTTTACCAGCACCTGAAGCTTTGAAACCCGAAGGTACAAATGCGCTTAGAAGGAGAGGGAGTAAAAACCTTGACAGTACATCTCCTGATTTCTTGCCTTTTGAGTTCAATGCATTGGAAGTCGCCTTAGAGGCTGCTTGTACATTTCTTGATTCACAGGTTTGCGCCCTCTCCGCTGTAATACTATGAATGTCTTTGTAAGAAAAAGCTGTCCAAGTTAGCACTTAACCTGTTATAATTCCCTTTCTGGCATTACTACGAGAACCGAAGAAGATACAAGACTCTCTTTTTTTTCTGTCATAGGCAGCTGAATTGGAAATTGAGGCATATCCTCTGCTCGATGAACTGACATCAAAGATCAGTACCTTAACCTTGGAACGTGTTCGTCGACTGAAGAGCAGACTTGTCGCATTGACTAGGAGAGTACAGAAGGTACTGCATCCTTTATTGAGTGGCCATTCAAATGCGGTAAAATGGTGATTGATATTAATTTGTATACTATTATTCTAGGTTAGGGATGAGATAGGGCAGCTAATGGACGATGATGGTGACATGGCGGAGATGTATCTTACTGATAAAAAGAGACGGATGGAATCTATGTTTGATGTTGAACAATCCTTGACGGAGTTCAGATCAACTGATGATTCAAGGTCTATATCCACACCTGTTTCTCCTGTTTCGTCTCCTCCTCCCGAGTCAACGAGGCTTGGGAAAACCGTGAGCCTAACAAGAAGTCGCCATGAAAGCATGAGGAGTTCGGATAGCACCACTGACAGAATAGAAGAGCTAGAGATGCTGCTGGAAGCATACTTTGTGTTGATAGATAACACCCTCAACAAACTAACAACAGTAAACCTCTGATCTTCTTTTTCTTCTTGTTTATCTGCGGTTGGAATAGTTAGTGACCTAAACGTGCTTTCCATTTCCAGCTGAAGGAGTATATTGATGACACGGAAGATCTTATTAACATCCAACTGGTATGTGCAAATTCCTGATTCAATGATCCCAAGCCAACCGATTACGTGCATTTTATAGTCCAGAGTTAAATCAATTTCTTCTTTCTTGCAGGATAACATTCGAAACCAGCTGATCCAGTTTGAGCTCTTACTGACAACTGCAACCTTTGTGGTAGCAATATTTGGAGTAGTAGCAGGTGTGTTTGGCATGAACTTCTCGGTACCATTGTTTGACAACGAAGGCGCATTCAAGTGGGTCCTGATAACAACGGGATTATCAGGGATTGTTATATTATGTTTGTTCTTGGGGTTTTTCAAGTACAAGCGACTAATGCCCCTTTAAGCTGCGCATTCAGCAACTACAGGTACAAGAATGATCATCCTCTAAAATGTAGTTATCCAAGTTTCACCAACGAAACAGTTCACTTCTGCTGTAGATATTACAGCGTGGGATGAAGTGTTCTTCATTGCCCACTATTATTTGTCTCGGGAGCTTATGGTTCATTTTTCGCGACCATATATAGCTGGAATGTTTTTTTGTGTGTGTGTGTGTGTGAAAGATCTCAGTCCTTGTTTGTACTTTAAATGATACTGGGTATAATACATTTGTTTCGACTGCCTATTCACTCCTGTTACAGGTATTTAAGTGGGAGGGAAATGGTGAACTCGATCCTCCTCCTGCTTAACTACCACATTCGGGGTTCATGGCTCCCCATGTAGAATAAATCTCTGCAACAGGAGTACACAACCCACAGGCTCTACCATTAGGTCTCGACATCTCGTGAAGGAAATAAATCCTGGGAATACTGAACAGTGTCAATGTTAAAAAAAACATTGAGCATTACAAATACAAATCAAAGAGGAGGAAAATTGTGGATGCATTACATCTATATTGGAAACAATATGTTAAAAGGAACAATAAGTTTCCTCTGTAACAGTTCATACCGATTCCTTCCCCTTGTTAGACTCGCATTCATACATCAAACTATACATTTCACACAGATCAATGACAGAATCATGCAATATGTCCTAAAACTTCTTCCTTGACCTGCTCAACAACTTACAAGGCGGTGAGGGCGAGAACTCGAATGGGAGTTGCGGTAAATCCATCTCTCCTTCAAGGATCCTCACTATGTCCCCTATATCCGGCCTCAACTCCGGCATTCGCTGCAAACAAGCCAGTGCCAAGTTGATACACATTGTAGCTTGTTCCTTCTTGTAAATCCCTTTCAACCGCTCATCGATGAGCTCTAGAACATCCCCAGATTGCGCTAGCTGCCTACACCAGCTTACCAAGTTCGCCTTCTCAAGCTTCATGGGTGAGTTCAGTACATTTAGCGGCCTTCTGCCGGATACTATCACTAGGATCAGCACGCCTAAGCTATATATATCCGTCTTCTCCATCAAGAACCCACACCCACCAACCTCGGGTGCAGCATAACATAGGGTCCCTCTCATGCTTGTATTGCTGCTAAGCTCGCGACTAAAGAGGTCCCCGCTCCACATCTCGCTGCCCATAGAAGGTGTCTTTGCCTTCTTCTTTTTCCGACCCCTTGTGAATCCGATCTCCGGCCCTTGATCTCCATAGGTTCTTTTACTTTCCAAACATCTTCCTCCTTTCATCATGTGAAAGCACTGGCCTAGACGAAAATGCGCGGATTTGTGACTCATCTTCCTTAGCTTGCTTTCTAGGCTCCTTTTCTTCCTTACCTTCTTGCTGCTGAGTTCCTCAAGGTTTTCTTCCTTCCACCACTCCTGCATTTTCTTGGGTTCATTCGTGCTATGCGATTGACCAACACTCACATGCTTCTCCTTGAGCCCTTCAATCGGACAAGGCTGGTGACTATCAAAATCTCGCGATTGACATCTAACAGTAGCCCGTGATGCATCCATATGAACTGATGCTTTCTCCAAGCTTGCTTCAGAGGCCAATCTTGGTTTCTTGTCGTTCCACTCGGGACTACTTGTGCAAATTTGGCTCCCTATCCACTCCATAACATAGTCTTTGCTACATAACTCGCCACTACTACCATCTTGTTTCCACCACCAATCCTTCCCCCATTGTTTCGACACACACCCAACACGTCGTGAAGGGCCCAAATCAAGCTCATCCTTACAGTTCTCAACATTCACACAAAGCTCGTCCTCAAGCACTCCAATTCTCAATACCTCCTTCCCTTTCGGGCTAGGAACGCTCTTCACATCACCCTCTCTTGCCACACCACCAATACACCTCGACTTGATCATCGAGCTCAAGCTTTGCAAGTCATGATTCATCCAACCATGCTTAGATGAACTCGATGCTTGCAATGCAAGGGCAGAACTCACCTCCCCAACATTGCATTCCTGACCTAAAACCGGAGTCCTAGCTCCGCTCATAGGAGTTTCAACAATCACATTCCCAAAGATCTCCTGGCTCTTGAAACCCAACTCCTGACTCCTATCCAGCTCCTGGCTGAACATTTCATCACCAAATTGCTCCCCATCATCCTCCACCTTAAGCCTTGACAATCCGAAATCGCAGACCTTAGCTTTGAAATCCCAATCAAGCAACACATTGCTAGGCTTGATATCACCATGAATCACTGGTGGGTCACACTCATTGTGCAAGAACTCAAGTGCCCTAGCCACATCTTGGATGAATTGAAACCTTCTATCCCAACCAACCACACCCAAATCACAGAACAGCACTTCCTGCAAGCTACGGTTAGGCATATATTCATAAACCAAAATCCTCTTGTTCTTGTAAACACAATACCCTAACAAAGACACAATATGAGGTGATTTGATGCTACCCAAAATGGTGAGCTCATTCTGAAACACTTTCTCAGCCTGCAAAGAGGAAGATGGGTCAAGCAATTTGACTGCCACAGATTTGCCATCTCTCAGGATACCCCTGAAGACTGATCCAGAACCGCCCTTCCCAATGGCGTTTTCTGGGTTGAAGTCATTGGTGGCTGATTTGAGCTCCTTGTAGGTGAATTTTTGGAGCTTTAGAGGGGTGATCTCTTCAAAGGGCCTGGTTTTGGAGCTCTGAAAGAGGGAGCTCCAGAAATTGTAGAGTGTGTAGATGAGAGTGGAGATGATCAAAGCTGTGATTGATAGTGTTGAGGCTAAAAAGAGGATCTCAGATTTCAGGATTGAGGATGTGGCTCTAGGGTTTCCAGAGATGGGTCTTGAAGGCATTGCTTGGATTGAATTGGATCGATACCCACCACTGCCTCAGTGCCTCTCTCTTTGCTTTGAAGCTGGTGATTTGATTTTATCTTTTTCAATAAACAGTTGCTGGTTTTTGTTGCTTTCTAATCAAAAGGTCCCCCAACATAAAGCAATAAAGGTGACAGATTTATTTTTGTAGGGTAGCAAAAGGGATTGTTAGTGCATAACAATGGAGGCTTTCATGATGGGATTTGATGAAAATTGGAATCTGGGTTAAGCTTAGGTTTTTCATATCAAAGAGAAAGAAATGAGGAATTTTGAGAATTGAAAAGGGTATGGAGGATAAACACCAAAGCAAGAACTTCTTCTAGCTGGGATACAGTACAGATGGATGGCCCTTGGAGACCTGAATGATTTGTTTTTTGGGAGTATTATCAATATTTTGTAGTGATCTGATGATTTGTTTGAGAAATGATGTTCACACAGGAACATGTGATTGTTTGTGAATATGCCTTTGACATTTGACTGTCAATTTGTTCCATTTAATCTTCAGATAAGCAAAGAAAGGGGAGAAATTGGGAGATTGGGGAGGCAGCCAGGCAGGAAAGCATCAGATATTTGCACATTTTGCCATGAATTCTCCACTAAAGTAAGATAAAGGCGGTGCGCTGGATTTGTTGCAGCGAGTCATGGAGGATGTGGGCACTGGGCACTGCAAAGTGCAAACCTTTTGTTAATTATAAATAGTACCATCAAAGAATCTCACGCTCTCCATTGGCGCGTTGGGTAAGTTCTTTTAGTCTTTAAATTTTTTACCACTTGTTTTTGAAAGGTAAAAAAGTGCTCGACCTTTCCATCTCATTCGTTTTATTACTTAAGCTTACATTTTTTTTTACTAAGTAAGAATTCGAGATCATATATACTTGAATCTTGATGACTGATAAGTCGACAGACGAAAACCGCTAAAACATACAACAGAAAATATAAAAGGTGCAATATAACAAGCTTATATTTTTTATTTGTTTTAGTCCCTGATCTTAAAAACATAATTAGACATAATTATCAAAAACTACCCAAAATTTATCATAATATAAAATCATTTATACAAAGAAAAAGTACATGAAATCATTGAACTCTATTATTTTAATTTTAAAAAAAACACCTAAACTCTTCTAGTGCTTAAATTCACAAGAGATGGTGTAGTTAAGGTAAAATTATTCACACTTATTACTAATTGGTATAAAATTATATAAAAATAATAATGATGGTATTTTATAAAGTTTTTGACTCCTTAAAAAATGTATTAAGAAAATAAACATCATCTATTTATGAGCGGGGATAGTAGTAAAAGTACACCCAATCAATAAAAAAATACTACTAAAAGTAAAATTATACCAAATCTTATGAATTTTAACAATAAAAGTCTAAAAGAGTTCGATTGTTTTTTTAAATTAAAATAATTAAGTTGAATAATTTTGTGTACGTTTTCTTTGTATAAATGATTTTATATACATTGCGATAAATTTTGGATGGTTTTTTGTAATTATGTCTAACAGTATTTTTAAAATCAGGGGCTAAAACGAATAAAAATGTAAGTTTAAAGGCGTTTGAAAATATTTGAATGACTAAAATGAAACGAAATAGAAATATTGATGCTTATTTTGAAATGTTTGAAAGGTTGTGAACAAGCGATAGTAAAGATTAAATACGGAGTAAAAAAATTTGCCCCTAGCGCGTGTATTCGAAATGGAAGATGCACAAATCACTTTTCTTTTCTTTTTTCATTTCTCATAATTTTTTTGGAATAACTTTATTATCAATTTATCACACAAGTTTTCTATACATTTACAGGTCTAATGATTCATTTTGGGCAAATGTGATGATTGTTTGTTTAGTGCTTGATATTTTTGCTTTTTTTTTCCTTAATCTAGAAAGGGGTTATCCGCATCAATGAAACATATATTGGGTTCTTTAATTTTAATTTTCATCTTTTCTCTACTTAGAAACTCCATCAAAATTTATACTCACATCCCTACAACCCACCTTATTACAAACTAAATAATACAGTGTAAAAATAAAATTGGCCTCACCATTATTATCCTATCTCTTTCTCTTTCCTCTTTCTTACCCAAATGGCCCCCACCTCTCTTCCTTTTTAGGTTCATAAGAGTTTTTTTTTTTTTTTTTTGATTGGGTAAAAATTCGGATGCGAGGAATCGCTATCCGATAGCATCCTTGCGGATGAGGTCAGCAAGACCTGGATCAGTATATTGGGAAGGGTTGGCGGTAACATGAGCAAGGTGTGCAACCTTATCTGCTACGCAGTTACCATTACGAAGAATGTGCGAGAACGAGACTTCGTTAAACCCTGTAAGAAGTGATCTTATGTCAGACATTATTAGATCAATTTCCCATGGACATTTGGCATTGTTTTTGAGATGATTAATGATGATGAGGGAGTCCCCCTCAATAATAATTTTGTTAATGTGTAATTCTATTGATTTTAGTACTCCTGCTCTAAGAGCCAGAGCCTCGGCCACCAGCGGTGTTTGGCTCCCAATTAGACAGCAACCCATTGCCTCTGGTAGACCTTTGTCATTTCTTATTACGTATCCTATTGAGCTTTGTCGATGCAAAGGGGCGGACCCATCGAAATTCAATTTCATTTTTCCGCTAGGCGGTTTCTTCCATTTGTCAATCATCCTGTGTCGTATCGTTTTGTTTTGCGATGTTCTGTGGTTGTTGTGTTTTTTGTCGTTCTCACTACAATATTTTTCCGCTTTGCTCCATGCATTCCTGCTTCAACCTTTCTTAAGAATCCATCTATACTAGGCAGCTTTTGTTGTTGGAAAATCCAGTGATTACGGATCAACCAGATAGTCCACCAGTGGAAAGCCATAGTCTGTTTTTCTTGTGAAGTCAGTTGTCCTGCGATGGTTGCTAACGCTGGCCCAATTTTCCTATATTTCCTAATACATTCCTTGGCAGTATTTCTAACATTGGTCGGGAGGCTGGAGAAGAATAAAGAGTATTTACACTCAAGAAATAAATGAGTTGCGTCCTCCTCATGGTGATTGCAGATTGCGCAGTAGGGAGGGACCTCTACACCTCTTTTTGACAAGCGAGCCGCCGTTGGTAGTCCGTCATGGCAGACTTTCCAGAGGAAGTTTTTAATCTTAGGGGGGGTATTGATTTTCCATATCCATGCATTCTCATCATCCTTCTGATTCATATGTTTTGAGTTGAATTTATATGCACTTGAAGTTGTGAACCATCCATTCTTATCCGGCCACCAATACATTCTATCTTGTATTTTACTTCTTGGTAATGGTATATCAGCTAATTTTTTAGCCGTATCATCTGGAAGGACTAGCTTAAGTTTGTCCAAACTCCATTCTCCATTAATGATATAATTATCAACCGTTTCATCATCATTGTTTCCTCCTGGTATTGTGCACTGGTGTTGTATGTTTTTAACTGTGCCCCAATTGTCTTTCCAGAACTTTATTGTTTTACCATCTCCTACTGCCCAGGCTAAACCATTCTTAAATGGTTTAATTAGTTTTCTTAGTTGAGTCCATTGCCAAGAGGCGTTTCCTTTTTTCTCAAATTCAAGTAAATTTGTTGTCTTTAGGTACTTATATTTAATAATTTTAACCCAACAATTATCGGGCTCTGCAATGATTTTCCATAGAAGCTTCATTTGAAGCGCTTCATTCATGTCTCTGGACTTTCTAAGTCCCATTCCACCTTTCGACTTTGCTCGACAGACTTTATCCCAGCTTATTAAGGGTTTATATTGAAGGTCTTTGTTCCAGAAGAAAGTTCTGTTTATCTTGTCTAAGTTAGAGTGTATTGAGACTGGGAGCATAAAGCTTTGCATTGCATATAGGGGTTTGGATGCTAGATTTGAATTGATTAAGACAGACCTACCCTGTTGAGATAGAGCATCAGCCCTCCACTTAGTCAGCTGATTTGTCGTTTTTCCAATGATTTCCTCGAACGTATCTTTATTTACTCTACCATTCACACAAGGACATCCTAAATATTTATCCAGTTTAATTTGTCTAGAGATGTTTAGGCAACCCTCCAGAACAGGAATCCTAGTATCTGGAATGCCAGGAGACGTTTGGAAAGCGGATTTATGGTAGTTGACCTTTTGGCCTGAAATTTGGCAATACTCATCAACAATAGCTTTTACCTTGCCACATGCTGTTAAGTTTCCTTTGGAGAAGATAATAATGTCATCAGCAAAGGCTAGAAAGGGGATCTTAGGACCGGAAGGGCCGAACCGGAAACCAATGCCAGACTGATCCAGATTGGCTTCCCAACATAGCTTTCGGGCCAACACTTCCGCTCCCAGGATAAACAAAAATGGAGAGAGAGGGTCTCCCTGTCTGATGCCCCTTGTTGGTCTGAACACTTCTGTTGGTCCATTATTGATTAACACAGAGAAAGATACCGTGGTTATGCATTCCATGACTAAGTCGATAAATTTTTTTCCAAATCCAAACTTCCTCATTACCGATTCTGTGAAGTGCCAGTCAACTCTGTCATATGCTTTTTCCATATCCAATTTAATAGCTAGTCATCCCTCCGATCCCTTGCGGGTTTTGAAAGAGTGAAAAATCTCATGGGCTATTAAGATATTATCTTGAATAGCCCTGTCAGAGACAAATGCCCCTTGAAACGGATGTATCAGTTTTCCTATGACCTTTTTAAGGCGTTCCGTTAGGATTCTTGATATTATCTTATATACCGTCGAGCATAGGCTAATAGGTCTGTAGTCCTTAGTTTTCACTGGGTTATCACATTTAGGGAGTAATGTAATGAAAGTGTGGTTTACTTGCCGGAGTAATTTCCCCGTGTGAAAGAAAGATTTAGTGGCTTTAATGACGTCGCCCCCAATGATGTCCTAGTAAGCTTTATAGAATTCAGCCGTCATCCCATCTGGGCCAGGGGATTTATTGACTCCTAGAGACCAGACTGCTTCCTTTATTTCTCCATTAGACGGTTGGTTGCACAAGAACCTATTCTCATCCTCAGAGATGGATGGAGAGATAAGCTCAAGGTAGCTATTTAAAAGATTTGTATTGATTGGTTCTTTCGAGAATCTTTTGACGAAGTCGTTTCTTATCTCCGAGCGAATGTTTTGTTCTCCACAAATAAGGGTTCCTGAGTCTGAAGAGATGTTTCTTATAATTTTCCTATTTCTTCTTCCAGAAGCTACTCAGTGAAAATAGACTGTATTGGAATCAGCTAACTTGATATGTTTAGATTTCGCTCTTTGGCACCAGAATTCTTTTTGGAATTGGAGTAGTTTCTCCTTTTTAGATATTAGTTGCCTTTCCTTCGCTATATTCCTAAAGGTGCTTATACTTTGCATCTTAATAAGCTCACTCTCCACTTCCTTTACTTGCCTAAAGATGTTACCAAATGTGGTTTTGTTCCACTCTTTAGCTTTTTCTTTCAAGCTTTTAGTTTTACATACTAGCCTAAACATGGTTGATCCCTCATGCTCATTTCGCCAGACTTGTTTAACAATGTTCCGAAAGTCCTTTCTTTGAAGCCATATATTTTCAAATTTGAAAGGAGGTGGTCTGAACATATCATCCGTGTTTAGTTTTAAACTAATTGGGCAATGATCGGAGGATGAAAATGCTCCATTTACTGTTAAGAGATCAGGGAATTTTTCAAGAAACTGGTGTTGAACGAGGACCCGGTCAAGTTTTTCATGAATGTTATCTTCCCCTTCCACCTTTTTCCTCCAAGTAAATTTATTACCCGAGTACGGGATTTCCGAGAGCGAACATAGATTCTTAAACTGGGTTAGTCTCGAGAATCTGTTATAACTAGTTGTTGCTCCACCCTCCTTTTCATCACTACAACAAATTACATTCAAATCCCCTATCACCAAACATGGGAGGTGCTCCGCACCTATGATGGATGTAAGACTATTCCAGAAGGCTTCTTTATCCACCGTATGGGGTGGAGCGTAAATGAAAAAAATGACTCCTGTGAAGTTTTTATTTATACATGAATATTTAATTCTAATAACTCTTGGCATTATTATTTCCACCTCAATTGATTCGTTAAGTAAGTAATTTTCATTCCAAAGTAGACCAATACCACCTGATCTACCATTACCAATAGACCATATTGATTTATTAAATCCACTTGTTTGCCAGACCTTATCCTCTGGAATTTTGTCAGTTCTAATTTCCGCTATGGCCAATAGCGAGATATGTTCGTTTATTCGTAAAGCTTTGAGATCTGTCCATAAATTAGGTCTCCCGAGTCCCCTAATGTTCCAGAAGCAGATCTTCATAATAACCTTTTAAAGGCTGTCAGGATTCCGGGGTATTCTAAACCTGACAGCGGTCGTTGTTTCTTAACGAGAGATTTCACTCGACTAATTCTACTTGAAATTCCTACCTTGCTCTTGATTTTCATTCTAGATAGATATTGAATTACCATCCGGTTGGTAAAGCACCATTGGATTTTAAATCCTTTGCCAGTACGCCTAACACCTATGGCCATCTTACAGTGGTGATTGAGCCAGAGGACCCTCTCAAGAATTACTGTGACAATCTTGCTTACACCATAATTGATAATCATTTTAATCCTTAGGTTGCTATCACCCTTATTTTTGCTCCAATCTTTGTTGATTGATGATGTTATCTTTACTATATAGAACAGCTGGTGGTGTGCTGTACAATGGTAAATTTGAATAACCTGTTCTCCTAAGCTTTGCCATTCACGTTTAGATTCTGAGGCACGAGGGGAGATACCTCCTGAATTATTTCTAAATCTTGTCATGTGATTGTTAGCTAGACATCCTTTATATGTTGTAACACTTGGATTAAATGAAGGCATTTCCCTTGAGAGGATTAACAAAGAAATTTTAACATCCAAGCACTGCATTACATAATTATAAATCATTACCACTTCCAATTGATAACTAAACACAGAGACAATATCGGTATCACCAAGCATCCCTTGTTTAATAAAAAAGTTTTTTCCTAAAATATTTTTTGTTATTAAAAAATGTAGCAAATGATTTGAACTAAGATTGGGGGCAATCGTAATTGGCTTTGAGACTAAAGACTCCACCTTGATTGTAAGATCTTGAGAACTAACGTGCAGGTGATCTAAAGGATGATGAAAGACAAAAAGACTGGGTTTCAAGATCTTGAAACCCAGACTAAAATGTTTTGATCACTTATGCATTCATCTAGTTCAATTTGTTCTTTTACAGGAATGAATTCGAGGCCAATCTTTTTGGGCCTAAATTATAATGGGCTCTATATTGGGCTATTTGATGAGACTTGGGCTTTATCGATTTATATATGAATTTCTCATCTAACCCATTTTATGTACTAGATACATTATGCATATTCTTTCATGATCTCACTTTTTATACAAGGAAAGAATCTATTTAGAATTGATCATGCTTGATCATGAAGGAACATCTTGAAAGGCACACAAATGATTTGTTTTGGAAGGAATTCAAATACTTTGGAAAGGATTTGAATTTCAAACGGTTCTCCCTCCAAGAAGCTCTACAAGGGTTCTAACTATAAAAGGACGAAAGCTAAGAAGGATGAAGACACTAAGCAACCACGCAAGCATTCATAGCATTCTAAAGCATTCGTCAAGTTTCTCCTACATTCTCTTAAAGCTTAAGTTGGTGATCATTGTTTAAGAGTTGAGAGAAACACTAGCGCTTATTGTACAAGTCATTCATTTTACACTTAGAGTTTTCATACTCGATCAAAACACACTTGGTGTGTGGTGTGAGCTTTTATTTCACTTGTAAGTTTGAGAGCTAGAATAGAAGCGGTGAGGCTTTGTATAGAGAAAGGGAAGTTTCTCTAGGAAGTTCTAGGCTCAAAGGAAGTGAAATAAGAAGTGTTTGAATCCTACGGATTGGATAATCCTAGGCGGGGACGTAGGCAAGTTGGTGCCGAACCTCGTTAACAATTCGTGTGTTCATCTTTTATATTCCGCATTTACTTTGTCATATTCGATTTTACCTTGTCAAGTTCTGATAGCCTATATCAAGGTCTTGACAAGTTGCAGTAAATTTCTATTGTTGCGAAAATCGTCCATACTCTATTCATCCCCCCCTTCTAGAGTATTATTCATCGCCTTATAGACTCTTCAGAGACCATAGTAATAGGTGTATAATCCATAGGTTGTAATCTAGATCTAGTCAAGACCACCAAGAGTGTCTTACAATAGTCATTAGCCCATTTGAATGTACTGTACCCACAAACTAGTGTGAACAACCATGAAATCAAACTTAATCCATTTAGTGGATTAAAAGCAATGCTAATATGAATCCACATAGACATAATCAAAGACAAAGAAGTAGAGAAGGGGATGTATACTAACCTTACAGACTTTAAACTTCTACACACAACTTCATGTTCCCAATTACAATGGTGACAGAAGTGCCACCACAAGGGCTGCCAGCAACAAGTAATTAATTGCACACACCCTAACGATTTTAGTCCATCCTCTTTAGCAATCCAAAACTCAGCAAGATCTAGCGCTGAGATGATCTCCAGGACCCATTTTTGCACAGCAGTGAGTTTGCCCCTAGTAATAGCGCGTCTCTTAAATTTTTCCCCAACCCTAGACCACAGCATCACCAATTGATCATCATCAAAGGGAGAGGGCTTCTCGGTGAGTTTTGTGCCCTCCGGCATGTTTTTTCCCTTTCGTGGTTTTGACATCTGGATCATGAGTTTTGAGCCCTCCGGCATCCCCTTTCGGGTGTTAGTCTTTTGAGGGGCGGGATCTTCCGCCACCATGGGTTTCTTTCCTTTATCCACTCCATCGGTTGCCATCGACAAAACACAAGAAGAGAAAATCAGATTAGAGTAGAGGAGATTGAGATTAGGATGAGAGGAGGTGCGAGTTTCCAAGCACCTACTCCCCGACCTTATATAGGGAAAATTTTGTGAAGAGAGAGGGGAGAAGAGAACAAAGAGAATACAGACCCTTCCGAAGGGAATAAGCGTGCCCCTACAGATCAAAATCTTGCAGACACTCACTCCAGAACCAGAAGAGCAGGGAAGAGGGCCAAATGAAATCGCCCATATCATCAACTTTCTGGGCTCCGTACAGATTGGATTTGGCCATGGAGGGGGACGACAGGTCCAGAATCGAGAAATCAACCCCATCAGAACACCCATATCGCTCCCATGATGAGCAAAGGAGAGTAGATTAGGCCACCGCTTAACCCAGTACGCAAACTCCGCGTTAGGGATTTCATCATCAACCAAGAGGAAATTGCCAGTACAGTGCCTATCGAGGCTTAGGTTGATCGAAAATTGGGGGTTTATAGGCCAATCATCAGAAATTAGGACGAGGATGTAGATCTTGACAATAATTTTTGCCATAAGCGTAGATGAACAAGGGTTTTTCATCGAAGAATTGGGGCAAGCTTGAAGGGACAACACTGGAGGGACGCAAGAAGCGCGTGAGGCGCGTTCTTTTACACCGGAAGGGTTTTCAAAGAGATCAGGGAATTTTTCAAGAAACTGGTGTTGAACGAGGACCCGGTAGGTTCATAAGAGTTTGTTACTTAGAAACATATCAAATCATTCCCTAACAAAATGTCTCTTCTTCTTCTTATTTTATTATTGAGTTTCTTATATTGATGCTTAAACACCCTCATTAAGTATCATGTTGTTATTACTAAATTAAAAAAGAATCTCATGATGAATGTTAAAAAAACATGATGGATATTATTGGGTAAAACAAAATGCTCACAAGTTGGAGAGACCAATTCGCAAGCTGTGTGTTGGCTTGACATCAAACATTCTTGATTTGCACCTCCACCACTCAGAAACCATCACCCGACCCGTCCCACCACCCGCCAACCCTTTCACCCGTCGGATAATCGGGTGGATCAGGTGAAAAACATCTCGTCCCATTTAATAATTTTTTTTATAAAAAAATAAACAACCCTGTTTAACAAATTTAATAAAAAAACATGTTTTAACAAATTTAAGGTAAAAAAACAGTCCTATTTAACCAAATTCAGCATTTTTAACACAAAATTCAGCCCTTTTTACACATTTCAAACACTGTAAAACAATTTTATAAAAAAACCTGTTTAACTATTTTTTTTTCCGGAAATTTCGCGAGGTACCCCTGAGGTATTGCAATTTTCGCGAGGTATACAACTCTTTTGCATATTTCGCGTGGTACCCTTGTGGTTTTTATTTTTTTCGCCTCGTGCCCTTTTGGGTTAAATCTAACCGTTTTTTAGATTTACCGTTAGTTTGCGATAAAAAAAGAAAGAAAGAAAAAAGGACGAAGAACTGAGAGCGAAGAGAAGAGAGCAACGAAGAAGGAGCAAGAAGAATAGGAGAAGAGAGCAAGAAGAACAGCGAAGAAGGTGTTGCTCGAACAGGAGAAGACGGAGCTGCGCGCCTGCTCGGATCCATTGCTCGAAGGGCGACCTAGACCAACGCTTCGGCTGCTGTTCGAAGGGCGACCGACGCTACCAAGCCAGGTGAGTATATGAACCATAATCTAGGGTTTCAGTATTTGGGGTTAGGGGTGAGGCGGCTGCTGCTCGAATTGGGGAAGAATTGAAACTGAGGTCTGATTTTCGATTTGAATCTTTGCTTCAAATCGAATTGGGGAATTTGGGGAAGAATTGAAACGGAGGGTCTGCTGCACAAATTGGGGAATTTGGGGGTTGTAATTTTTGATTTGAATCTTTGCTTTTTGTTTCTGTGTGCAATTGGAATTGGATGTGTGCAGTTGGATGTGTACAATTGGAATTGGATGTGTGCAATTACCGCACTCCAATTTGACCATTCAAGCCTGCATCTATCCATGAAATTCATACATTCAGATAAGATAAGGCCAAAAACAGGTTTTGATATGCTTTAAGAATCAACTAGTTCGAAATTGATTATTCATAAGATATCAACATGTTGTCGGGGAAGAGGATTTTATTTATTTGTGTGGATTGAGTACATCAGTTTAGTGATGGATTAGCAATAGCTCACTCAAAAAACATATTCATAACAATAGATCACTATTTGTGCTCACTATACCGTAGACAAGGGAAAGTGGGTGAACTTTTAATAATCGAATTCTTGGAAATCTTTTGCAGCAAATAGTGTTCACCACAAGCCTCACACTGCAGTGACCTTCCTCTGATTTTGACCTAAGCAATTGACATCAAGGATGAGAATAGAGAGCATAGAAAAGCAAGTGCTGCATCCAAACAAGTGCCAAGGAAAAAGAAATGTGGAACTCACTAAACGGATTCGTCCTGATAAAGCATCAAAAAGCAGCATCCTTCCAGAAAGTGGCTCGCCAAGAGCACTCGCAATCTTTATCGCCTCCAAAGCTTGAAGTGTTCCTATGACTCCCAGAACTAAAAGGCAGAAGAGTATAAATGTTATTTATAGCAAAAGATACGAGGAATCTGCATATCAGAGTGTCAAACGCAGAAATGCAAACAGGCAGGTAATTTAGATGGTGAATTAAATGAGAGAGTTCATGTTAGCATCAAGAATCAATTTATAATGGACCTCCAATATATTTGTAAACAGTAAGCTGTAAAGCAAATAAAATTTATTCAAAATCTGAAAATATACTAGAAAAACAAGTAAATCCATGTTGTTCGATTGTAAGTTAATATTTGGTCATCGAAAGTTTTCTAGCCTATTAGCTCAAATGGGAGAGCAAAGTGCTCATGCACAAAGATGTGGGTTCGAATCCCACATAGGCTTATTGAATTCATGAGCCATTTATGTAATCTAACTATCTAAGTACATATTCGAGTAATTTTTGCCCATTGATCATGTTTCTTTATCCATGGATCATGTTTCTGTATTTGAGTTGGAAGTAGTAAGGATGTTTTGATTTAGTTCATGTTTCTTTATTTTCATAAAAGAATATTAAGTAAAGGATGCTTGCATTAGCAAGTAATGTATGACAACTAGTAATAAGCTTCTTGTCATAAAAAATTCAGCCAACAGACATCTGTGAATGATGCTTTCATGTAAAATATGTAAAGGAACAACATGGATTTACTTGTTTTTTGTTAATGAAAAAGTGGAAGAATCTACATATATAATCTTCCTATATAAGCTATATTCATATAAGTAAAAATAACCAGCATAAAATAGAGAGTTTGAAAGCTAGATTCTTGTCTTATGGAATTCAGCTTATGAAACAAGCAGTGATGCAATCAAGGCAAAGCTGTTGGATTTAGGTACTTCTCATTACCAATTAGATTTAGAGCCTATGTGGGATTCGAACCCACACCATGTGTATAAAAACACACCACTCTTCCGTTTAAGCTAATAGGCTAGAATCGTCTCTCTTTCACATGAGTATTCAACATATAAGCACAAATCACAAGCAATTATAAATTGCATATCAAAGAGAAGCCTCAAAATAATATTGGCCAATTTGATTTGAGAATGCAAGATGTAAGACATTACAAACACTATCCTCTAGGCCCCAATGCAACATTCCAGGAAAAAAAAAAAGCTCTGTCAACCTAGAGAGTTATGAATCAGTGTTGTAATGTGCATTAGCATCAAGGTGACCCTGCCAATAAACAATAATCTCCAATAATTTTCTGAGCTTGAAAAAGACTCTGTTTTATAGCCTTGATAACCTATTATAATTCCACCATTACAAAGAACCAAACAAATTCCTGGACTTGTATTTATAATTTTAATCGGCAAACAAAAAAAACTTGATTAAATTGATGCAAAATATCACATTCATTACTCTATTTCGAACAAATAGAATTGTGATAAAGCCACTTAGCAATGTGAAAAGATGGAAAGAAATTGAATTCAAAATAAACATATCTAATATTCCATCTGAATGAACTCAGAGAGTATGGTTTTAGCAAAATTGAGTAGAGATCACAATTTTAGCAAAATCATTTGACAAATAACCCTAATTTTTGCAAAAGGGGGAATTTTCAGAGAGACGTACCTGTTTTCGCTCACCTTGTCACCGGACTTCACAAATCGGTCTCCACCTCCAATCGGCGCGGGAATCAGTCGAGCTTCTCCTCTCTATCGCCCAAGAGAACGAGCTTCTCCCCTCTGTCGCCTGCAAACTCTTCAACAATCGGGTTGCTGTTCTTACGCCATTTTGCCTTTTGCTTTAAAAAATAAACGGCAGCTGTTAACTTAAACGGGGGAGGGCACGAGGCAAAAATATGGGCTATTTGCACAAATATCACTTTTTTGGTGTGGGTTTGCAAAAATACCACTTTTTTGGAAAATTTGCACAACTCTCATTGGTGGTATTTTTGCAAATAAAACTGGGAAGGGCTAAGCCGGTTGCAAGTTCCCACAAGGAGAGAGAGACACCATCGATGATATCAGCTCGAACGCGTTGAAAAATCCCGGCAGCGTCGTCGATCGCGTCAAGGTCGCCATCGGTGGCGGATTCTGAAATCGGCCGCTGTTAGCTCCGATTCCTCCCATATCCGACAGTCTCGCCGTGCTAATTGACCGATTTATGCCTCTTGCAAACCACGGATCGCACTTCAGTGCTTCGATTGAGATCCGCCTGTTCGGATCTTGAACCAGCATCTTCCCGATCCACCGTGGGGTGTTACCCGCCGGTGGCGGCTGTGGCTGGCTGTTTCCGGCCGCCTGCTGCAACGTGAGATGGCAAAAAAGAAGGGGAGGAAGGGAGAGGCTGGATCTGGGCTCGATTTTGAAGGAAAACAAAAGTTGGAATAATTTTTTTAGAGTTTCGACACTGTTGTGCAGTGTTCTTGATGTGTTTGTGTAGTGTGGTTCAGTTTTATTGCCTTTGGCCGCCGGATCTGTTGATTCTCCTTGAGCTTGAGCCGGATGTGGGGTTTTTCTTCAGATTTACGCTCTACTTTTTTGGATCTGGCCGGTTTAAGACGGTTGTATGGCTCCTTGCCTCGCTATCCCTCAGATCTGGATGGGGTTTACTCCCTCTCGCGCCGCTTTGTCCGTGGTGGGTGGCTCGGCTGTGTGTGGGTGGTCTCGGGGATTGGATCAGTGGTGTCGGAGCTCCGAGAGTGGGCTCGGCCTGGTCTGAATAGATCGCTGTGCTGGCTGCTGCCATTGGCGATAAGGGGTGCCGGTTGGGTGTCGTTCTCCAGTCCAGATCTGAGTTGTGGGTGCCTCTCTCTGTCTCGGATCTTGCTGGTTCGTTGGGATTGGGGTTGTATTCTCGGGCGTGGGGACCTGTGGGGTGGGAGCTGCAGCATCGGGCTCCTACGGGTCAAGCGGATGAGCGAGAGAGACAGAGATTGAGAGAGATTGAGAGCGAGAGAGCAAGCGGTAGGTGAGAGAGAACAGGGACGAAGAAGACGAAGTAGAGAGCGAGAGAGCAAGGGGCGCCCACGCCTTCCACCGCCGCCGGCCTCACCCTGGGGCCGGCCTTCCACCGCCGCCGCCGCCAGCCGGAACCCACACCTTCCACCGCCGCCGGCCTCACCCTGGGGCCGACCTTCCACCGCCGCCGCCGCCAGCCGGAACCAGATCTCCTCCGCCCCTAATTTCTCCTTTCTGTAATTTTTTTTTTTTTTTTTTTTTGGCATAATAACCTAGGATAGCAGGTTTTTGGGTGTTAACCTGGACATTTTTGCAAATTTGGGGAAAAAATGGTATTTTTGCCAATTTTTCCAAAACGATGGTATTTTTGCAAAGATTTTTGAAAAAGTGGTATTTAGTACTATTTCCTCCAAAAATATTTATAAACTCAGGGGTACCACGCGAAATATGCAAAAGAGTTGTATACCTCGCGAAAATTGCAATACCTCAAGGGTACCTCGTGAAATTTCCGTTTTTTTTAAAAAACAGCCCATGTTTATTAGGATTGGATGATATATATATATATATATACATATATTTATTTATTTATTTATATTAAAAATATGCTAGGTGATGTACGGGTCGGGTGACGGGTCGGATGACGGGTGAAATTACTACCACCCGAATCTGACCCGACCTGTCACCCGTTCACCCGTCACCCATTTAATACCAACCTTTTATCGAATTTTCACCCGTTTTTTTGGATCGGGTGAAGCGGGTACCCGTTGGATGCGGGTGAGATTGCCACCACATTCGTTGATGAATTGCCGATAACGGTCATTGGGATGGTAGTTGGCAAAAATGTGTATAGACCACAAATTATTGTGTTTATGATATGCAAGTTGAGGCTTCAAACTATCTTAAGCTAGACAAAAGTTAGAGAAAAAAATTATTGAGGTTTCCACTACAAAATAAATAAATAATGGTGTATGTGCCTTGTAAATCATTGGCGTGGTGGGGATTGTTCAATTGAAATGTTTGTTCATCCACTAGGTGAAAAAATGAGTTTAAATTATATTTTGAAGGTCACTATATGTGAAAACTGAAAAGGGTTTGAGCAAAAGAAAAAGGTGAAATACAAAACACATTCCATTTTTTTGGCGGGAAAAAAAAGCTCCTCTCTTTTTTGGTATCTTTATAAAAGTTTAGTATAAAGAATACCCTTTTCAACAAGGTTAATAAGTTAAAAGCTCAATTAATTACAAAGTAAAAAACAAATATGTTAAAGAGTGTGATTTGTGAACACTGGAGAATGAAGACAAATGTGAGCACTATTAAACTAAGAAAATCACAGTCAACACATATCAAGTTAACAGTCAGGAATCGGAACATTTTTTTAATGTACTGTAATTCCGGATTTTTTTATTTTTGACTAAAAGATTGTAAAAGAGAGTATTCACATTATCATTATGAATGTAGTTATCCCACCGAAATTTTTGATAAATATAGGGAGAGCATTATGATATTTTCACCGTTAATTTTTAATATTTTCACCGCTAATCACCGCATATGTATGTGGTGGGTTTAATGACAGTCAACGATCCCACTGCATACCTATGCAGTGGCCCACCACAAAGTATTGCGGGCGGTCGAGACGTATACAGGCCTAAAAACGTCGTCATAACGGTCCAAAACCGTCGTCGTAACCCACCGTATAGGTATACGGTGGGTTTGAACCATCAAAATAACAGTTCAAAACCATCGCCATAACGATCCAAAGCCGTCGCCATAACCCACCGCATAGGTATGCGGTGGGTTATGGCGATGGTTTTGGATAACTTCTACAAACCTTTTTCAATTGCCCAAAAATCCACTGCATGTATACGGTCGTCATAACCCACCGCATAGGTATGCGGTGGGTTCGTATAAGGTCAACGGATCCACCGCATGTATATGCGGTGAGTCTGGGAAAAAGTGGATTAAAACCACCGCATACCTATGCGATGATTAGCGGTGAAAATAGTAAAAATTAGCGGTGAAAATATCCGTCCCGCTTTATAATCTACATTGTAATATTCCACTTTCATTATCTTATTGCTTCTTCTTCTTTTGGTTGTAATTTTGGAAATAATGGTGTAATCCGTGTGGTTAAATAAGGGGAAAAGTGCGCCCCCGTAAATTTTTTAAAAGTTTTTCTACATTATCATGAATAAACTCAGATTAATGGCTAAGAAAGAAGAGTTTATGGTATATTACTAGTTTAATTAATGCTCACTTCTTCCATTATTTATTCCAATTGCGTCTTAAAGAGTTTTAGGTATAGCTTAACGGAAATTCATAATTTCATAAGGGTTTGTTTATAGGTCCCTTCTCTCTCTCTCTATAGAGTTGTCATGAGAAATCATAATAATTGGGATATGGCAAAGGGCCTGGTTTGAATTTGATGGATCCATTTAGGATTATTATGTGAGCAGTAGGTTAGCATAGCTCGAAAAATGCTCGATTCGAGCTCACAAGCTCGAATATTGTAACCAAATTTTTCATTAGTTATTATAGCGTCATAAGTTAATAGAGTTGATATAGGCTCACATAAAGTTTTGGCTCGAGCTCATTTATTTATTAAACGAGTCGAGTATGAACATATTTTAAAATTAAGTCTAAACGAGCTGGATATGAACAAAGAAACTTGAATTGTGCTCCTATTCAAAATATACAGAATGCCTCCATAGACCATATGAAATGTTTTGGCATAGCCATGGTGGCATTGCTTTGGGCTATAAATGCATTTCCATTATCATTCATCATATTTATAAGATAAATTCAGTCCGCAAGAAGATTTCTTTTCTTTCCCTTTGAAGATATCCTGCTATAAAGGGCTAAAGTCAAAGAGAGGATCCATCAATGGATTCAAGTTACAGCCTTTACTTTGACATAATCTATTCTACATGAATTTTTTTTTATTATTATTAGGAAAGAATTCGGGCCAGCGAGCTCCACCCGGCAGCATCCTTTTGGATGAGGTCTAAAAGACCTAAATCGTTGTGAATATCGACACCCCAGGCAGGGTGGCAAAGGTGTGCAACATTATTAGCCACTCTGTTGCTTAAACGAGGAACATGAAAGAAAGAGACTTCTTTCAAAGTCGATAGAAGGAGTTTAATATCTGACATGATCAGCTCAATTTCCCAAGGACATTTAGAGTTTTGATTGAGGTGGTTTATAATTATACTAGAGTCACCTTCAATGTGGATTTTGTCGATATGGAGTCGAGTTGCGTGTTGGATTCCTAGTTTTAGAGCAAGAGCCTCCGCTTTTAAGAGACTTTGTTTACCAAGCTTTTCATAGAATATTTGTATTGGGCGTCCTTTTCAGTCCCTGATTATGACTCCAGCCGAGCTATCATTGTTTGTGATTGTGGATCCATCAAAATTGAGCTTGAGAGTTCTCCACGAGGGTTTCCGCCATGTAACTCTATCATGCTTTTTTTTCTTCTTTGGTTGGTTGGGGCGTTGTGGGTCTAAGAGTAAATCCCCATCTAGACTACACTTCATTTGAGATGTTTTCATCCCATTCTCCTTGTGAGTTTTAATAATATGTAATAAAGTATCTCTAAGCGGGATAGAAACCTTCTTGAACACGAGTTGAATAGCTTTGCATGGAGTAATGTCGTTTCAAGGCGACAACATAAACTCCTAAAGAATCGTATTGAATAACCAACGTTGTTGAATAATGCATGCTTGAATCTGCACTCGCAAATCCATCCTTAAAAATGGCTCAAACAGATGAAGTTGTATCGGATTCCTACTTGTGAGAATGGAGCAAACTGGAATGTTGCCCGCCCAGTTTGGGCATCTACATTCCATAAAGGCTCAAAATGGCCATAATTAGAAATGCTGTTACTGAACCTGTAACATAACAATAACTGAGCTTTGAATAGCTTTGCAAAAGAAAGAATCAACAGCATCAAGAAAGAAATCTGTTGAAATATATAAAAACAAAACCATAGAAACTATTTGCAATCAACGAAACAAAAATGTTAGTAAAACCCATTCAACATTGAAAAAGAACAGCTGTTGGACATTAAAACTGCCAAAGAAGAGGAGTTTATGACAATGGTTAAAGATAAGAATGGGAAAAGCTAAAGCTGAAGTGACCATCTATCTCCCAGGCCCATGAATGATAACAGCAAGGGCTTTATGTCAAAAGGTATTCACAAACCTCTACACCCATCCAAACTTGTATCAATCGTACCTTTCGGTTTCTGGATTACCGGCCTTCTTCAGTGTCGGTTTATCATGGATGAAAATTATATGCCCTTTCCATCAAACTCGGAGAGACATGATCGTGCCTTTAACCAAATTCATTTGCAGACTAGTCAGTGACTGAAAAGTATATTTGTGGGTCATCTTTCAACCAGTGCTCAATTGCAGCCTGGATTGGACGATAAGCTGGGTTCTTAAATAGGCTGTCATGTGCTCCAATAATTAGACGAAATGAGCAGGGCGGTGAATGATTCAGCTGCACATGCAAATAAACTTGAACTGATACAACATCCATGTTATCAACGCTGATCCATTTTTCGCTTTGCCAATCTTCTTTGCCTCGCTCGTGCTTCACGTTCTTCTTCTTCTTGAATCTTCTGCCACTCTATCTCATCCTCTTCTTTTGCAATTTTCGCGCTGCATCACAAGCATTAAAACACTTCAAATTGACTTTCAGCTAAGCAAAAAAATGTATATATTGGTGAAAAATGGCATTGATCTTACCTCCGTCTTTCCTCCATCTGGATAGTGTTGAAACCAACTTCCATGTCACTTAAATCATCACCATCATCGTTATACTTTTCTGGATTATACCTGCAAGACAAACAAAAACATACATTAGAAATATGCTACAATATGATCATGTATTCTAACACCATTTGTTCGGATGCATATTTAACTTGGAAGTGGCACCAATTAAACCATCGAGATAATAAATGTCCACTCGCTGCAGAAGATTGAGGAATTGTCTTACACACAGAAGTCATGGAAAACATTGGTAAACCGTATTTGGCTGGAAAAAATAAGCTTCAAACATTTAAAGGCTGGAAGATTAACCGTGAGGATGTTTCATGACCAACCAAAATGTCAACCTCAGAAAATAACAAGTACTGGACCATCACGATACACCAAAGGTCATTATACTTGGCAATACTTGAAATTTTACAACAACAAACCCAATATTCCCCACTCAGAGCGGAGTCTTGGGGGGTGAAGTGTATGCACCCTTTCCCCGACTAGGTCAAGAAGATGTTTACTAGGCTTGAACATTTTACAAGAGAAATACTTCCTCAGTTCTAAAATAGATGGGCTTTTAGCCATTTGCACAAGTTATAATAAAAACACTTTGACTTTCCAGCCAAACACCATCATTCCACTAACTTTTTCATAAATTTTAGTATTGTTTCTAATACCCACTACATATTGCATGTTGCAACTCATCAAAATCTTTTGTAATTTCAACACACAAATCAATGCAAATTATTACTACAATCTCTCACCTAGAAAACATAAAAGACCATCTATTGTTGTTAAAAAAAAAAAACATCGCCTAAAAACCCCATCAATTTTAGAGTGGAGGAAGTATAAATAAAATATTATTGAGAAAGTACTGATATGTAAGTTTATAGATGATAACAAAAGTAAAAATGCAGATGAGATCATCAAAAAACTAAAAAGAAAAACAGAAGCATACCTAAACATCTTTCTAATCGCAAAAATTGCTTCATTGTCTTCGTCTTCCTCATAAGGGTATCGACTAACTGGCTTTGGCTTTGGCTTCGGCTTCGGCTTTAACTGTGGCCTCTGTGGCTGTGACTGTAGTCTACTCCTATACGAGTCCTCTTCCTTACTAAACCGGGGCGGCATTTGCTTTGGTGCCTTCATCTGTGTCACATATAAATATACATTTAAAAGATGACAGAACAAATAGGTAGCAAATAAATCCAAACACTATCTTGAAACTAATATCTTAACAGGACAGAGAATTCAAATGCAGTGAAGCTCGGAATTACCTGAGGCTTCAAAGATGAAGAGCTCTGCTTGGGCAAAATTTTGCCCTTAGAACCTTGAATTGACTCTTCCAACTGCTGCCTAACACTAGTCTGTGATTTCAACACATGTGGTCTTTGCCCATTAGCCATTGCAACCCTTGCGACTGCGACAGATGGATTCTTTAGTGTTGATACAGGGGGTGCTTTCCTCTCTGTAGAAGCACCTACTACTTTCTTCTCCAAATGACTGGGTACTTTCTTTATCGGATACGCTTCCTTCTTTGTAGAAGGGACTCCCTTTGGCAAGGCAGGACGGCGTGTCCCATTTTCATGGCCACTAACAGGGTAGTGCTTCTTATGTTCTGGGACAGCTACCCTTTCTTGCCTTCTAGAATCTACTCTGATGCTAGGAGGTGGCTTCTGGATTGACTTTGGTCCAGGTCGGATATGGGAATTTGCAACAGCTGGTCTTCTTTCTCCATCACCATTAGGTAATTGCCTACGGGCATGGACAGATTCTTTGCTTCTTGATGGCACCTGAACTGATACTGCACCTTCAAGATCAGCAAAAAAAAACCTGTATCAGCTTATTGTAATGAGTAGCATGTAGTGACATCAAAAAGTAGCTAGAATAAAAAATTTCTAACTGAATTACCTCGTGCCGGTGGTAAATTAGCAGCTCTAGGTACATCAGCATCTTCAGAAAGAAGGAAAGAATAATCTCTAGTGTTTTTGAGATTCTCCACCTTTGTTTTCACCTGCAAATGCAGTACTATAAATTAGATGAAGATACCGCAGTATTTGGTGAAATAACTGATCACATATGTCAAACTAAAATGTATATAGATCTGTGGCATTACTGGATTATGAGGTCGTCGTTCAGTCATTCCATCTTTGGGAGCAGATGTACCAGACGGGCCCCTTCTAATCTGCAAAGTAAACAGTGGCAGTAAACAATGAATTACTTCCCTTGAAATAACAAAACAACAAAAAAAAGGAACATGTACAGAGAGGATATCAAAGGAGGTTTCATATAGGTGTTGATATTTCAACATAAATTTCACAGATAAATATCCAAATGCACCAATGACGTTTTCTATCACCCTATGCGAACACACACCTACTCTTTAAAACCACTTTACTATCATACAACAGCGATCTTTTGCGAAAACCATCATGGTATACTGGATGCTCACTAGCATTTGTCTTTGGGAGCACAAAGCATCATCTTTTTTGCTATAAAAGGGATCAGCATGTACATGTACAACACATCCTGACACTCTTTCCATATTTTAAAAATAATACACATACACCAAAAGACAAAAGGGAAAATGCATACTTCTTTTTGGGAGCTAGAAACTCTTGGCATTTCTTGTCGGGTTTCTAAAAAGGACTTGCTTTCTTGGATGACCCTCTCAGCAATAACTGGCCTGGAAGGACCAAAAAAGGATCCAAAGCTGCACAATATTTTCCATGAGTTAGATACAAGCCAATTACAAGCTATCGTAAATTAGAAAACAAGAAGCAGACTTACTTATCTAATTTTGACCTCTTACTATCCCGTGGATTACTGCCAGAACCACTCTGCTTTGCCAATTTTTTCCTGGCTGCTTCTTTTAACTTCTGTCTCAATTCTAGATACTCTTGTACCTCCCTCTTAGGCGTTGGATCTTCTACTTCCTCCTCTTCTTCAAACTCGTCTCCTTCAATATCTTCTTCATATTCATCAAGCTCATCATTTTCATACTCATCCAAATCTTCTTCCACCTTTCAAAATTGAAAACCCCAGAGCGAATCAAACGTAGCATGAGAATAGTCAGGCATACACTTAAAAACGAATCCAGAAAAAGGTGATCCAGAATGTCACATACCCTACCGTAGCCCCGCATGTTCCAAGATCACTAATGGCAGCAATAGGAGAACTGTGAAAACCTTAAAAGAAAACAGTGTCACTATAAGCATGCATAATTAAGCATTACAAAAAATTCTCAGATGGATGAATCCTCCATCATAATATACAATGCAAAACAAACTGGCATACCCTAAGTAGAAGTTCAATCATTTAAGTTAGTGTCATTGTATGTTCATTACCGTCTAGGAGATTCATGTCAAACAAATAAGCAGCCTGGAAAGGAATAAATGCACACATTCTGAGCATCACAAAATACTTCACCACACTCTCCCACAAAAATTTAACCATGTAATATCTTCAAAGGCTAAAGACACTGCTTCCAAAAAAGCCAGTCTAGCATGGCCAACATTTTATCGTCTCATATATCTGCCTATTGCAAACAAGATAGATAAATATTCCTGAATTGAACCTTGAAAGAAATTTCACCCTATTTTCAACGCAATTGACTGTTTACAGAACCAATCAATCAATTGCTTTGAAAAATCAAGACAGGATTTCTAGGAATCTTTCAATACTCCACCTAAACAAACTGGAATGCAAAAACAAGATGTCAACAAAATTGATACACCCCTGGTGCTCGAACAACCCAATTTAATTAAGCACACAAACCCAGACTTCCAAATGAGCAACACAATCAGGAACAATAGGGAACCTATGCAAGTTTGTGCGATGCAAACAACGAACTTCAACAAATCAAAAATCGATCAAGAACAACAGAGCAAGCAGAACCCTAACCAAGGAATCAGAACCAAAAACCCTAAATCCAACAAACCAAATCCGGAAAATCAAGAACAAAACCTAATTCGAGAGCGTCCACAAACCCTAACCACCGAATACCAAATGAATCTATCCACATTCGAACACCGATAAATTTCGAAACTTTCGATGAAATTACAACCCAATTAAATCATTACCTGGGCAAAGCGGAACTCGCCGATTTGGGGCTCGATGAATTGACAACGTCGTGAAGAGAAGGAAATCGAATTCCACCGATCGAAGAAACTCTCCTGAAGGTCAAAAAGCGTCGAGAAAAGGGGGAAATTGAATTCGAGTGCGATGGAACAGCTGAGAACGAGGGAGAGAATCGAAATATGAGATCGATTGAAGATGAAAACCCTTTGGCAGAAACTCGGGAGAGATGGATAGCAGAGAGGAGAGAGATATAGAGAGTTCTCGAACCAAATAAAAAGGCCTCAATTTCAATGGGGGCGAGGGCATATTTGATTATTTGTTGGTAAAATAGTACGATTTCCGCGCCATGTCGCGATTTTTTTTATAAATAATATTTAGATATAGATAAATCATAAATATTAGATTTAATTCAATATTTTTAAGGTTAAATTGGGTGAATATTCATTTTTCATGTCAAAATTAAGTAAATGTCCATTTTTTTACATAATTAAGTAAATGTCCATTTTTTCCAAAAATACCCCTCCTTCCCCATCCCTAACCCTTCCTCCTTCCCCCTCTGACCATTTTTAATTTTAATATTGACTAGTCAACATTGACCATTCCAGTCAACACCTGCATGGTGACAATTGTTTGGTGACAGTTGAGTATATTTTCTGGTGACAGTTAATTGTGACAATTATTTTGGTGACAATTGATTTTTTGTGACATTTTATTTTTTCCGGTGACAGCTAGGGGAAAATATTTTCTAGTGACAATTGATTTTCTTTTTTCTTGTGATAATTGTTGGTGACAAAAACATTTGGGTGACAGTTGATTTTCTTCCAGTGATAGTTGCCAGTAACACTTTTTCTCGGTGACAAATGAGGTTTTTCTGCTAATAGATGATTTTCCTGATGACAATTGTTGGTGACAACTATTAATGACGAGGTTGATGAAAATATATTGTCACCATGATATTGTAACCTTAAAAAAATTGTCACCATAACATTATACATCACCAAGACATTGTCACCAACTACAGAACACTGTTTTCATATTGTTTAATCAACCGTATTGTCACCAACTTATAAAAAACATTGTCACCAACCTCTTTTCAGTAATCTATTGACACAAACAATAAAACAGTGTAACCACCCTATTTTCATCAAGATTTGGTTAATAATCTACTGTCACCAATTACAAAACTTTGTCACCAATCTAGTGTCAACCGCATATTTTTAGAAATTAATTGTCACCAATGACAAACAGTGTCACCAACCAATTGTCACCAACTACAAAGCACTTTCATCAAACTAAAATGTTTACAATGCTAATGTTATCACATTTGCCATCTAATATTAACTCATTTTTGTTACAAAACTGAAACCCTAGAACAAGGGGATCATAGACCCAAGAGGGGCTAAACCTGAGTAGACGAAAATTTGATGTATAGTATAGTTTAGGGTTTAGGGTTTAGTCTTTAGGGTTTAGGGCCAAGGCCCTAAACCCTAAATCCTAAACCCTAATATTAACGCATTTTTGTTACAATAATAGCCCTAAGTAGATGAAATTTGATGTAAAATTTAATTTTGTAATACTTAATTGTCGGACTACATCAACTTGCAAAAATATCAAAACAAGGGGAATAGTTGAGACATTCATATTTAACATCCAAAATAGCAAGACCCTCTATAGACATCCTCTCTCTCTATACGCATCCATATACTTGTCTGAAATAGCTTCAATACCACCATGAAATGCAAGACCCTCGATATATTTGATGATATACATACCACAACTTCCACTACAATTGAACAGAAGGATAATGAAAATTACATTATAGCTAAATGAGATATAAATTCCATTTGTCACAAAAACAGAATATATAACTCTACCAATTGTCACCAATCTAAAAAAACAACATACATTCTATTTTTCATCAATTGTCATCTAATATACTAATTGTCACCAAACAAGCAATTGTCACCAAAACAAACAATGCAATGATAAACCCTTGAAATTGAACAACATATAAAGTAAGAACGAATTAGATTCATCAAGAAGAACACTAAACTGGATGATCCATTTGAAAGAGATAGGAACACACAAACCCTTGACTATTTTGGTAAATGTCTGTATTTGGTGACAGTTTTTTGGTGACAGTTATGTATATTTTTCCGATGACAGTTATTTATGATAATTATTTTGGTAACAATTGACTTTTTTGGTGACATTTTTTTTTTCCATTTGTCACCAAAATAGAATATATAACTTTACCAATTGTCACCAATCTAAAAATAACAACATAAATTCCATTTGTCATCAAAACATAATATATAACTCTACCAATTGTGACCAATCTAAAAACAACAACAAAATAACAATGTCATCACCCTATTGTCACCAACCTCTTGTAAGTAATATATTGTCACCAACGACATAATAGCGTCACCAACCTATTGTCACCAACTGCAGTACATTGTCACCACTCTATAGTCACTAAACGGTTCGGGCCAAAACCGACAGCCTGAGATTTTAGTGAGGTAGGGCCGAAGCCTAGCTCGAAACTGTATACTCGGTTTTTGGGTTTTCTCGGGTCGTTATCCGAATGGCCTGAAAAAATCGAAACATATTTGCCTTTGCTTTTTGCTCAAAAATTCCTATGAAAGTTTGTATTGTAAAGGGGATCAAAACTTGATTAATTGAATATCAGCATATAAAAAAATTGACCAATAGAACAAGGACTTCATCAAATAAACGAGTTTGAGAGGGAAAAGAGGAACTACAAATTCTGGATTAACAAAATTAAACTACAAATTGAACAGTAGATTGAAAGCCAGGGATAAACGAAAAACTCCATCTGCAGCGGAATGGAAGGCGAAGAGGAAAGAGGAGGCGGTGCCGCGGTGGAGAGGAGACGAGAGGTTCATCAAATCAACGACTTTGAGAGTGAAAAGAGGAACTGCAAATTCCGGATTAACAAAATTGAACTACAAATTGAACAGCAGATTGAAAACCAGAGAGAAACGAAAAACTCCATTTTGCAGCAGTATGAGGCGGAGAGGAAAGAGGAGGCGGTGCCGCGGCGGAGAGAAGACGAGAGGTCGTCAAGGGCTCAGGGCGGCAACAAAGGTGGATTTGGCGGAGGTCAAGAGACGACGAGAAGCAACGCCGAGTAAAGGCAAACAACGGACAAAGATTAAGGGCGACAAGATGATGCTAACCAACCTCGAAGCCACTCCATCCATCCCGATCTGATCTTCGCCATCAGCGTAGGTCTTCATTCGGCCATCTCCCCTGTCGGTGTCACTCTCTTCCTCTTCCTCTTCCTCACCTACCGCCCCATCTCTGTCGGCGTCGCTTTTTGATCAATTGAATATGATAGGGTTGAAAGGGAAAGGGGAGGGATTAAATTATAACAAGGGTAGTTTGGGGTTTAATAAAAAATTGTGGACACTTACTTAATTACCATTTTAATATGGATATTTACTTAATTAGATATCCTAGATGGATATTTGACCAAATTTTTCCTATTTTTAATTAAACCCATTAATTAGTAAATGTGTTAAAAATAATAGAAAAAATACACTTGCGTTAAAGAGATAAAGAGAAAAATAAATAATAAATAGTAAAAGATAATAGTTTTGAATTAATCTCATTGGTTAAAAAAAATGTAACATGCAATAATATTGGTTAATTAATATTAGAATATTTTTCAAAAAAAATAATATTAGAAAATATAGTTACCATAATAAAATGATATTATGTAAATAATATTTTCACAAATAACTTTGAACATGGAGAGGGCATGTGTCATAAATTAATATAGTATATAGATATAGATGGTTAGTAAATGAATTTGAGTTAAGCTCAATAGTTATATTAGATTGAATTCAATGTTTTGAATTAAGCCTAATAGTTAGTAAGATTAAAGAAAAAAAAAGAATTAAAAGAAAAAGAAGAAAAAAGGAGAATTAAAAAAAAAGGATTAAAGAGAAAAAAGAAAATTATAATTGGTCAAAACCCCTAAAATTTCTCTAATGTTGACACCTCATAATAAACTCTTCTAAATTAAGAGTTTACTAGTGGAATACCCGCGCTATGGCGCGGTTGCGACGGGGAAAAAAATGAGAATATAAAATATTTATTATAAGGAATGACCAAATAAAATATAAACAAATGTTTGGAAAGTCTAAAACAACAATATTGTTATTGAACGACATAAGTATTTAGAAAAGACACAGATCGAGTTGGTGATGTAGGCTTCGTCCATGCAAATCCTGTAGAAAAAAAATATTAATGAATACCAAGAGATGAATTTGTATGATGGATATCATTTATAGGTTAATAATAAATGATATACAAACTAAAATGTAAATATAAAAAGTTTAAGAATGAACCAAAATGTGTAACTTACATAAGGAAGACAAATCCGTTATTATTTAGGATGGCACCATGATACCCCAACGGAAAAAGAAGGTCATCGGTTTGATTAATGAAAGTAATGAGACCAACCGTCCACATTCAAATCAAACAAAAAAAATATCTAAGCAGACTCATAAGATACAGGATGTCATTATATATATAGAAAAACCGAGCTGATTAAAGTATAATTACCAATAGTAGTACTAACCACAAAGAGATAAACCACAAAAGCAATCAAATAAGGTTTCTCCAATACCTCTCTAAACATGCAAACAAATAACGATCTCATTTGGAACTATGAAATTAGAATTATCAGATTATAAAAGGGGAAGAAAAAACACAAATTACAGGTTATGCCTATCCAGCATAAACAAATAGATAAAGGCCTCCTCTATGACTGTTAGAGAGTTATAAGCAACAAATTATCCGAAGAAAAAGGGTATTAACTGAAGCAAAATATAGATTTCAAGTTCGATGGAAAACTTAACCGTAAACGGAGCACGTAAATTATCAACGGTATATGGAGCAACATCTGAGAAGATCTACACAAAAAAAAGGTAGCCAAATATGATAAATTCAGTTTAAATGGAAAATGATGAATCGGTGGCAATGCCACAAAGCAACATAAAAGAAGTTTATATACTATGGTCATCAGCAGAAAGTAAAGTGAAACTCAAAGCTCATCCTCTTAAAAGGATCTCCATCAAATGAGACATCCATGTAAACCAGAGGTTTTTTTTTTTTGTCATGGCCACTCTCCTTGATGACTTAAAAACTTAAGCCAACATAATAAAACTATATGATATAAAGCATAAAAACAGTTAATTAATTGGGAGCATATAAAGAGTAACCGACGACAAATATGTCAACATTTTATTTTCATATTCATACTACTACAACATAAGCAGCATTCCTTAAGGCTAAGATGCATGAATTATGTGGCGCAAGGCTGTCACAAAGAAAGAAAAAATGAACCAAATGACAACAATTAGAGGGAGCTTGCTCCCGTGATGAAGACATAGATAGACAAACCTTGATATAGGATACTGCTAGCTACAGATGCTAACAACTCACTGATTCGAACAGATGCACAAGACAGGAAAAAAATCGAAATAAACAGTGTCACTCATTATATCAAAGAAATTGCCAGAAAGTAAATAGAGTCTTGGGAAATTTAGCTGAAATGCTAACCTCTTGTGACTCCATGGACAACACTGATAAGAGAATGGGTGAATAAATCAATGTTGAATGATAGAGTTTCTAGTCGAAATATTTATTCACCAATGTTGAATGATAGACTTTCTAGTCAAAATATTGAAAAATAATTCAACTTAAAGACCAACAATTGGAAGGAGATCTTTTTTTATGAGAAGAAACAATTCCATTAATGCATTAAGATATTTATGTTTCTTCAGATCCCCAAAATCCTTCTTCTATCCTAGCATTAACAGAATAAAATGGTCTATTTTCAGCACATTTAGATGTGGCAATTTCAAGTTCTTGTTAATCCATAATCATGGAAGATGCAAGACAGTCATTCAAGGATAGACTGCTTACAAACTATTCATACGGCATAAAAGCAAAATCAAGCAAAGCAAGAAATTATTATAACTTAAATACAATACTTTTCCATGAATCCATTCAGCTTAAGAACCCAGAAGATGCAATCAGAAAAGCAAAATCAAGCAAAGCAAGAAATTTGTCCCAGAAGACCAACAAAAAAAACTCAACAGAAGCTTATAGCATAAGATTTACGTCTCTTTAGAGCTTCACGAGCTAGATCCTCATCCCCTTTGCTCAGAGCAAGTTGAGCTCTTTGGTACCTGTTTACCCAAACTACAATTAACTCTGAGATTGATAACAACCATGAAATCAGAATTGTGAGAAGCTTCTTACCAATCTGCTGAAGCCTATTGTGCAGCTTTGTACTTGTTCTCTAGTTGTATCTGGGATGCAAGAACCTTCCGAGACCAGAAAAGTTAGAAAATTGAAGATCAACGATAGAACCATACCATTTCCCTATTAAAGTGATTAGGTAAGCAAGGAAATGATTGACATAAAAGCAAGGTCTCATAATTTATAAAGGCATTGCATACCTGTGTTGTTGCTTGTCAAAATGGCGGTCATCCCTTCTACTTGTAACTATCCCAGTTTTTGCATCTAGTGTTGCAAAGTTTGACACTTTGACTGCAAATCAAACAGTAACAAAGCCATAAACATGGATATCAATGTAGGGTAATAGTGAAAAAAGAGCACTCAATAGTTCATCCATGTGTGAGACAGACTATGAAGAGCATTATACATCACCGGCTAAAACGTAAGCATGCAAGTCTCCGTGTTAAAGTTTTGGAGATCTTTCTCACATCAACGTCAAAACTCATAGATGATTGCTTCAATCAAGTTGAGGGCTAATTTCATGAACCATTTTTTTTACTCCCATGAAATAATTAAGAGTAAAATTGTCATTTTAACATTTCTTAATCGGTATAAAAGGAATATATCTCATGAATCAATTTCATCTCATCATATCATAATCTATCCAGTGCAGTGATATATGTTATGTGCTGACCGCCATTTGTAAGTGTAAGTAAGCAAATTGTACACACAGTTTATAAAAAATTAGACACACAAGAACGGCAAGCAAATTGTTAATTGAACACTTACAGGGTTATATGGAGGTCGACTATGGAGAAGAAGACCTTGAAGACATCAAAGAATGTAGCAAAGAAATTGGAGACGCCCTCGTCCTAGCACTGCGCCTTCTAGAGGGAGGTGTTCCGCTCAACGTAGATATGTCCGAACCCGCAGCAATGGACGTGTAAGCCCTAGCCGACCAGCGATTTAATCGTCGATCTAACCCTGTCAACATTCAATAGGGCATGAATCCAAGTGAATGCTATTTGTTAATGGAGAAATTAGGCAAAAATTAGTCATAGGAGAAAGACGGAGAGGAGGAGACGGCTTAACTTTAGCGGAATTAGGCAAAAATCCGTCTTTCTCCTATGACTAATAGGCCAAAAACATCGATGTTGAAACTTGAAATAAATAGGCGAAAATCCATGAAAGTGAGGTTCAAAAACGGAGAAAGATGGAAGAGAGGAGGGGATAGAACCTCAGCGGAGGAGGAAGACCAAGTCGTCGAATCGGCAGAGGCAAGGAGGAAGATCTCAAATCGGCGGAGGAGTCCTGTGGAATCGAATCGCCATAGGTGGGTAGGCGGCGAATTTGGCGGAGGAGGTTTCAGTCTCAACCCTAGGCGTAGCGTGGCTGCGTGGGTGAAGAATGGAAAATAACAAAAAAGGTAAAAGGAGGAATTAAATTGAAATAAGCTAATTGGCCGGAAATGCGAAAGTCATGGAGAGAATGACACGTGGAAAAAAACTCTTTGCTTTTAAGTATGTATATAGATATAGAAGTAATTCAAATAACCTAAACTTTGGTTGGATGTGTAGGTAGCACCAAGAACTTTTAAAAGTAACAAAAATAACCCAAATTCTTATTACTATGTGCTTATATCACCACCAATGTCTTTTTTAAAATAAAAAATAATACATAACTTTTATAGTTTTGAAATATAACCTGAAACAATATTAAATTAGATTTTTTTAATCAAAATTACACAAAAGGTAAAAAAAATTAAATGAAAAATAAATTTTTTGACTTAAGATAGTTGAAAAAAATCGCTAATTTATGTCATATATTATAAACCAAAAAATTGGTTTGAACAAATGATATATATTAGAAATATATTTGAAAAATATTTCTCAAATAATTTTTTTAATTTATTCTTTAATTAAAAATAATAATAAATTAAAAAAATACAAAAAAATTAAAAATATAAGGAGTATTTCACTTGAGAATATTTTTAACTTATACGGAGTATAATTTGTTCTAACCAAATTATGGGTTTTTGAAATGTGAAATAAATTAGCGATTTTTTTTTCCAATTATCTTAAGCAGAAAATTTTATTTTTCATTTTAAAAAATGTATATTTTGTGTAATTTTGATTAAAATATAGTTTAAAATTTTACTTTAGGTCCTACTTGAAAAATATAAAAAGTTATATCATTTGAGAAATATTTAAAGGTAATATATATATATATATATATATACATACATATATATATGTATATAAATTTATATTTTACAAAAATATTTCTAACTTATATCATTTGTTCAAACCAAATTTTGGGTTTTTAAAATATGACATAAATTAGCGATATTTTTTTCAATTATCTAAAGTAAAAATTTGATTTTTCATTTAAATTTTTTTACCTTTTTTGTAATTTTTTATTTAAAAAAACCCAGTTCAATATTGCTTTAGATTTTATTTCAAAACTATAAAAGTTAGGTGTTATTTTTTATTTTAAAAAAGATATATTGGTGCTTGATGGTGATATAAGAACATAGTAGTAAAAGTTTGGGTTATTTTTGTCACTTTATAAAGTTCATGGTGCTACCTGCTCACCCCACCAAAGTTTAAAATTAATTAGTATTTCCATGAGATAAAAATCTATATTAGAAAAGATTTTCTAGAAGAAAAGCCACCTAGTAAAATAATATTAAGAAAATCTAAAATAATTTAATTTTAAAAAATGTTTACCCAAAAAAAATTATTTGAAAAAATACTTCTCGATTAAGCTTCTTAACAATGTCATTCGACACCAGTTTAAGAAAAGTATTTTCAGACATAACCCTAATCTTACATGTAATTCTTATTATCTATATATTTTGTGATGTAAAACTTATTATTGTTTTTTATATCAGTGCAAAACTTATAAACCCTTTCAATTTATAAACCCTTTCAATTTGTAAAACTTATTATTGTAAAAAAATAGAATATATGAAAAATTCTACTACTGTACCATTCAATTTATAAACCCTTTCTAATTAAATCTAAAAATCGACCTAGGATACACAAATAATATATCGGAAAAAAAAAAAATTGGACCATATCCCTTGAGAAAAACGCACTTTCACACGTTCCTTTCCCACTATGTCAATTCCTTCCCCAACCCTAATTCTAGATTTTGGTTAGATTAATCTCCAGCAAGATTCTAGTCGATTTGAGCCTTTTGCTTCCAAATCTCATATCCCAATGCTATTATTGTCTAACATTCGGCAAGTCCCAAGCGGTTTCGGGAATTTTTCACTCGATTCAGGAGCTCCTTGTATCTATGTCTCTGTGATGCGAGGACTTTCAGGCCAAAATTCGTCTGATGGAGCAATTGGGTTGTATCCTGCTTGGCCTTGTGGTCGATTGATCAGAAAATGTAAGGGTTGAAGGTCGATTGAAGTAATTGAGCAAAAAGAATTTAAGAAAACGCAAGGGTTGAAGGCCAATTAGAGTTGGCCAGTTCATACTTGGACGGTGCGGTCTCGATTCATGTTGATCCTCATGTATGCTTCTCTTCTTTCCCTTAATTCACTGAGTAATAGTGTAAACATCCTCCTTCTTAGGAAGAGGATCGAGCAAAAATTCCTCCGCGGAGGGCGATTCATTTCACTCTGTCCCTTGTTGGGTGTTGTTGAACCATCTAAAACCGACATTCTACCATTTTCTCTTACCTTTCCTATGATTGAAATTAACATTATGTTGGTTTTGTGTGTAATGGGTCTGTTGAGGGAATTTGATGGAATACAAAAACTCGTGGTGAAAGATACCTTTTTCCCATGTCCCAAACCCCAAAAGTACGATGAAAATTGTATTTTGATCTATGTTGAGGGGTATGGATCCCAAATGATGCCGGCCATCCAATTATTGTTGCTTATGGGTGTCAAACTGATCCTATCATAGTGGTTTTGACCATCTCATTCATCCCTTATAATGCGATTAAGGGTTCATCCTTTCGGATGGAAGATCATTTAGGTACTGATTTTGTGTTGCCTTTCAAATAATTTTTTCTTTTAACTGATCCACTATTCCCTAGGTGTCTTCCACTTGCCACACTAGTGTATGCAATGTCTTCCTCCTTTGTTGATCCTTACACATCTCCTTCGATGATGGGTGAGTTAGAGCAGCAGGGGGTTGAGAGCCCATGTATATACGAATTAAGCAAAAGAATTGGAGACACATGTGAAACTAGGGTTGGCTCATGGTAAAAAAAATTACCGTTCCAGTTGACTAAAAAATCGTACCAACGAGTTTTGGTTACCAACGAGTCAGTAATCGACAAATCGGTGACCAATGTTTCGGTAACCGAAAAGTGTTGGTACAGTTGATGGTAGAGGCTCTTAGAATACCACGGTATCATAGTACCGACTATATTTTTTTTAAATCCCTTATTTTTAATACCCTATCGTAGTATCTATATGTCCATCAGTAATTATTTAAAAAAATAAAAACAAATGGCCGCTTCATTCCAATCGTTCATTTTTATGCGATTAAACTGAAAGAGATAATTGTGAATTGGATAGTAATTAGGGTTTCGAAAGACCTAATTAAGATAAATAGTAAAGTTGATTAATTTGCGAGAGTTAATTGATTTCTTTGCTAGGGTTTGCGAAAGTTAGCTCTTTTCATAGATATAAGTGTGATTTTTATGCGATTTATGGTGTTTGCATGCATGATTTTCGTTGTGAAGAACCATATGCCCTAGATATCTTTTATATTGATTTTTATTCCCAAATTCAGCAATTATACCCCCCCTAAATCCCTACAAACTTGACCCTACTATATACTATAGTGGGGTCTCGATCTTATAAATTATTTGTATAATTGAAATACCCTCTCAACAAGGTTGAGCTCTTAAAGTGACCATTGCCCCCCCCCCCCCCCCCCACCTTCTTTCTGCTGTCGTAGGTAGGGCTAGCTCATGTTGGTAATGTCGGTACCGTACCATTCATAACCAAAATATCGATTACTAACATAGTCGATTACCAATAAAGGCAATAATGTCGGTTGGTAAATGGTTTAAAAAAAACTTATACCGATTAGGGTCGGTATGGTACACGGTAATCCCATTTTTTCTTGGTGTCGTACCAATCCTACTCGAGGTGAAACTGACTTGGATGTGTCCCATCTCAAGGGTATAACCATCCGACGTACAAGGTATTCATATCTTTGCATCATTGGCGTTGTGCTTGTTATTCTGACTCGATATCTATGTCGAGCTTGGCTCACATTTGTTAATGTTTGTTGTATATAGAGGATGAAGCAAAGTTTATGCCCAAGTCTTTGTGTATATATATGTACTGTCATTACTGTGAGTTGAAGTGTGATAGAATGTGTATGGCGATTATACATTATATATCGAGAGGCTCCAATTTTTTAAATACTCCTTGCATCCCTCGCGATGTTACTTTGGGATGGTATACCTCGGATTCACCTAATGTCTTCCTATATCTGGTTTTTGATGAAGATGAACTTGGTGATGATACTGAGTTCATTACGCTTTAAGTTATCGCGCCTCCTTTGTTGCTCCTTGCTCTATACCTTCGGGTATTCGTAAGTCTGAGTAGCAGGTTACAAGGTTATTATCAAAATCTGATTCTAGCAACCCTAGTGGAAACTTTAGTGAATCCGAGTGGGTGTTCTCCAAACCGAAGGGATTCTACTCTAGACTTTATTGGGGGAGTCTTCTCTTGTTCATTGTCAAACTTATATTTACACCTTATTATGTTAGTAAATGGTATTATGTAATCTTATTCTTGTTTACAACATATACTTACAATCGAAATGTCCTTCCTGGGTTTGTCATTACTGAATATTTAATGATGAATTAGATTATGAATAAATTGATTTGTATGTATGTATACTAGTGCACATTACTTCGTGCCCATTTATCCCTTCATGCAACCACTTGTTTGCTTCTTTACGAGAGTATATGCTTCTCCTATCGAATAGGTCATGCAGGCTATTGGCTTTTGGTCTAACTTTGGCTGTAGAATGCTTAATTTGTTTCTATTTGGACAACTTGTAGTAAGATGGACTTCTCACAGAAGAAGAGTGACCCTGGAAAGTTTGCTATTACTGTGGGACTTGGCTAGCATCGCTACAAGGCTTTATGTGACCTAACCACCTAGGGGCAAGTCTTATACCTCTATCTATATGGTCAAAGGTGAACATAGGAGCTTTGGAGCCAGTAGATATGAAGTTATACATGGATAACAATTCATGGGTGAGACCCACAAGGATAATTGATGATGTTCTAGTCCAGGTGGGAAAGTTCTTTGTGCCAACTGACTTCACTGTGCTACACATGGCGGAGGATCCTGTGGTGCCTATCATTCTTGGTAGGCCATTATTGGCTACCGCAGATGTCAACATCAGCGTCAGGAGAGAACTTCTCATTTTCACCCTTGGGAATGAGGTCATTGAGTTCTCTTTCAATTCCACAACGAAAGAGGTCAACAGGATGGAGGTCAAGTTACTACATGCGAGAGTAGGCATAATCCCTTGCGAGGAATCCACGGAGAGGACTATGATCCCTGAGGAGCTAGAGTTTAGGGTCATAGAGGCCCAAATGGATGACATCTTGGCTGCATTGGAACCCAGTGACAAGGATATTTCTAGAACAGTGGTCGATGTCAACCCCCTCTGGTTGATGTTGACCTCCGTTGATGAGCATGAGAACACTGCAGAAGCTAAGTATGGGGTTTTTACCAATAGCTCCATCGATGTCGACCCACCCTGGTCGATGTCGACTACCTCCCACCCGATGTCAACCCTAGGACCACTGGGGGTGTAGAAAGCAGACCATGTTGACCAACCCGGTCGACACTAGCTGATCCATCGACCACAAAGGGAGAGGGGGTTGAGAGCTCGGAGAGTCAGCACTCGATATCAACCACCCCCAGAGTAGAAGATGGCTTTTTCGTCCCCAACAAGGTAAGTCCCGGTAAGGATCCTTTCTCCCATGTGTCAAAGAAGAATCTTTATATAACAACTATGAGGAAGGTTCCTTGGTATGTCCATCTTAGCAATATACAGGATGAAGAGCCGAAGGTTTATGAGGTATGGGACTTGGTATACCTTTCCAAGGCAAGCACCAAGTGGTTCAAGCGGAAGTTTGAAGTGAAGAAGGTTGGCCCAGTGAAGGTACATCGTGTCTATCCAGGGAAGATGGAGCTAAAAGATAAGAACGGTGTCATCTTCAAGGTTGAGCTATGCCATATGAGCCATGTATGTCCCAACTTAAGCTTGAAGAGAAAGTCGGCCTAGCGACTTAAAAATCTAGAGCATGTAAATAAAGTTTGATTAAGTTAGGATTTTTGGTTTTGGTTTTGGATAAACTTGGTTTTTGGAAGTTTTTGGTCTGCATTACTTAGCAAATTTCAGGATTGGTGGTGGATACACAAGGTGCCAAGAGCAAAGAAGGATGAACCAAGGAGGAAAACAGAGTTCTGAAGGCTAGTTGACATCAACCAAGCCATTGGCTGAGCCATGACAAGGAAGTAGTGGTGATCGACATCGACCACTCCAGTTGATATCGACTACTGGCCAACAAACATAGGCACCTATTCTGGCTACTACACCCTCTTTTGTGATGCTTTAGTAATTAAGTTTATTCATTTACCTCGTTTTGGATTTTCTTTTTATAGTGAGGACATTGTATTGTTTAAGTATGGGGTGGGGAGGAAAACTTGATTTTTTATTATTATTTGACTTCATTATGGTTGTATCCTCTTCGATGATGCCTAAACGGATTGATCCTATCCATCACCCCAAACTCTCACATATACTACGACCTTATTTTCCGCATTCTAACCCATGATCCACCCAAGGCTCACCTAGAAGGTCCCTTTGGAAACCTCCAAGCAACTGACTCTTATCATCCCTAGAAACCCACTCAACCTATCTAAGTCAATGTCTCTTTGATATGACTCTATCTTTCACCATCATCGATCGAAACCTACGATTTCTAGTTCTCCTAACACTCTCTTGACTAAACTAAAGAAAACCTTGATCCTTATGAAAAGAAAAGAAAAAGAAGAGAAAAGAAAAGGAAAGGAAATGATCAAGTATACACACTACGTTATAACTCACTAGCTAATCAACAACCATCAAATCATTAGCATTATTAACCACCAAATCATGAATCCAACATTGATAACACATGTCTTAGAGGCAAAATGCGCGCAACTAGGCAGTACTCACCCACATGCTCAAAACATCAACATTTTAAAATTCATCATACCATCAGCACATCAAAATTTCCTAACATCATTCGACAATTCTCAGAGCATGTAATAGTAGGCTTCATGTCAAAAATTCATCATTATTATCAAATCTGGCCTATCGCATAACATCACTCTCAATCATCACAAAAAAGATCAGTAGCTCGAATGGAGAACGCCCCTTTCCTAAGGCATATCTATGAATCATATCCAATGACCGTGATCTCTAAAACGCACTCGTCCTTCAATGTCGTTGATGACGTCGGTTCTGGGACATGTGGGTTATGGGCCCACTACGCTTCTACTACGCCGCTCTAGTGCTATCCAGCCGGTTGTTCTCTTTCTCACATCGATGTTCCTCCCATAAGATGACACATGGGTTCTAACTTAATGGAGATAGAGGAGAGGCAAAAGAGGACAACCGGATCCCTTACGGAGTCAAATACGGACCAAGACTGGAGATGAGACTAAAGACAAAGTCCCAACCCGAGAATGACAACGATGCCCTTATGAAAATCTATGAGGTTAAAATCGCAGTAAACAAAACACATATCAACGTAAAGTACACCAGTCACATCAATTGACACTAACATGTACCTATCTCAATGAATAACGACAACATATATTCGTGACAATGATACATAATCAAGTTCTACACTGATGTACATACGAGACAATCTAACAACCTATCATTTTTGGTGATGCGACAAGAGTGATGTATTGTTGTTCCTGGTCCCAAATGCAATATATTTCTAACTCAAGCTAACCAAAAGATTAGTATAGTAGAAAAGTAGGGGTCGAACCCACAATGGATTACCAATCACTTACATTCCTTGAAATACAACATAGAATAGCATGAATTACTAAAGTACATGGCCAATTAGCAATATATACCAAATCTCAATGCAATTGGAATGTCAAAAGAGTGCAAATCCCTTAACCCTAATTACATATAAATTAATATTTAACCAACAACCATTATCCTGCAGAGACAATTGATGCTTTCACGGGATCAACTTCACATTGCTTGCTACCATGGATTACCAATCTTTCGAAAGGAATCACTAGCATAGATGCAGTTTCTGTCTAGATGATCAGTCATAGAGAGAACATGTACAAATACTTAACAATAAAGAACAAGGATAATGAAATAATTCACGAATAACAATATGAAATCAAATCCTCACAAATCAACCAACCATGTCTTCGAATCACAGGCGAGACTATGAGTTTAGCAACTCATAATCCAACAAAACAATCAACAAGTCTCTCAATGTTCTACCTCACACACGCCTCTGTTAACGGCTGAAAACAATAGTCTTATAACCTAAAACCGACGACTAAAAACCCTAGAGAATATAATAATAATAAACTAATTAAAATAGATCCGGATGAAATCAGGTTTGCTGAAGATTGCGAAACTGGTGGCCTCCGATTAAATAGCGGCGGGCGCCGCAATTCTTCTTTGTCTTTGACTTTGTTCTATTTAGCTCCCTTGATGATCTTTCCTCAGCCTCTTTTGTGCTCCAAAACCAGCTCTTCGGTGGCAAGGGCTGGTGATGACAGTCCTGTCTCGCCAACCACGACAATCGGTGGTGGTGTCTGGGCACGGCTTCGGTGATGAGGACTCGAGGGAGAGGTGGTCGAGATCGAAGCGAGGGGATAGGCAGTTCTGAGGGGTCAATGGCAAGCTCTCAGTTCTGATGACTTCACATGATCGTCGGTGGTGCTTCGGCGAGCCCAGCCTTCACCTCAATCGGTGTGTCGAAGAGGCGTGAGGAGTAGTCATCGTCGACAGGTGTCGGGTCCCTCACTGGTGATGACCTAGAAAGTTCGGAAAGGCAGGAGGCCTTGCGATAATCGAGGGAGCAAGAGAGAGAGAGAGAGAGAGAGGGCATCCATGGGAGTGGAGCCCGAGAGATCTGATCGCCGGCAATAACAGCCCGACGCTATTGCTCGACGACGTCTTTCTCCTTGACTCAGCGTGGTGGTTGTGAGGCGGCAGAAAGAGCGAGAGGGGTCTGAAGAGGGGAGTGAGGGAGCCGCCATGGCTCATGTCCTTCAAATCCAAAAAAACAGAGAAAAGAGAGTGAAGAAGATGGGGTTGTGTGAGGATAAGAAATGAAAGCTGGGTTTTGGGACCTAAAAGGAGATGGGGTGTGGTTTGGGTGCTGCAAAAATCGGTTCATGAGGGGGCAGGGTTGCTTGGCTCTTTGACATAACAAGGAGGGAACAAGAAAGGGGAGGAGGGAGATGGTGGGTGATGTTTAACAAAAAATGTAGGGAGGGAAAGAAGGAGGAAGGTGAGGGTGTTGTATGTTGTTGTTGTTGCAAGACAAGGCTAGAGAGGGAGATAGTTTGGCTGCAATCGGCCGAGAGAGAGGAGAAAGAAACAAAGGTCTCATGTGGTCTCAAAATACAAATTCAAATAAAAAAAACTCGAAACCCGCTTTCTCGACCTTATCCCATCCTAATCCAAATAAATTTTAGAATTCAAAATACTAATGAAATCTTAAGAATATTTCAAGTCTCGGACCACGAAGACGGAATAAAAATCTGTTTTGAAATACAATTCAAAATGATGTTGGAATTCGCTTTGAAAGAATTAAAATAAAAATTAATTGCTCGAGGACGGAGATTTTCGAAACTTTTTGAAATCTTAGCATCCAAAAGGAAAGTAAATCAATATTAAATCGGGAATTAAATCTTAATTTAGAAATAATATTTTAAAATTCCGAGTCTTTACAAGATACATCAGAAACACCAACAGACCACAGATTCTTGTAGAACTCATCCAGGACAAGAGACAAACTTTTTCGCGTTTTAACCAAATTGCCATTTTGGGACTAAAAGAGTGTGGATGGAAAGTTTGGGCAAAAAATTGCAAATTAGAAGGGTCTTGAGAAATAAAAAACGTTGAGAGGTAGAGATCTCCTTCTTCAGTTCTTCCCCGGTACGAAGGGCGAAAATTGCAGAGATCGATCTCTTTTCTCCTGTCCAATACAAGGATGAGGGAACTCTAGTAATGGCTGACGGTGGAGATTGAAGACGCTAAGAGCAGATAAATACCCTATCCTCTTATATCTCTTTTCATCTAGGTTTGAAATTTAGGGTTCATGAATTGGGGCTAAATTGGGGCTTTTCTCCAATTTCGAATTTAGGATTCCTCCACTCCTTTTATGAATAGAGATTGAATTTTTGGCGATATCGATTGAATTAGCAGTTGCAGTCTTCCTCTTCCTTCATTGCCGAACACAAGGGTGCGGTATCGACGAGTAGTGACAATTTGAATTGACCACGAGCAGGTCCTCCTCTCCACTTACATCTCTCATCTCATCTAAAATTGGGGCGTTTTCAGGCCTAAAATTTAGTTTCATTCTTGTTAAAAATTTGTTCATGTGTGTTGATTTTTGTGAAAAATTATGTGATTCTTGTTAAAAATTAGGTGAGGTTTTGTGAGTAGGCATGTTTACAATGTACTGGGAATTACCGTGTATTGCCTTTGCCTAAAATTTAGTTTCGTTCTTGTTAAAAATTTGTTCATGTGTGATGATTTTTGTGAAAATTTGTGTGATTCTTGTTAAAAATTAGGTGAGGTTTTGTGAGTAGGCATGTTTACAATGTGCTGAAAATTATTGTGTATTGCATTTGCCTAAAATTTAGTTTCATTCTTGTGGAAATTTTTTTCATGTGTGCCGATTTTTGTGAAAAATTGTGTGATTCTTGTTAAAAATTAGGTGAAGTTTTGTGAGTTGGCTTGTTTACAATGTGCTGAAAATTACTGATAGATTCTTGTTAACTTTTGCTAAATTATTTGATGGCCTCTTTTGCAAAGGACACATATTTTGATGTCAATGCCTTGCTTACCTCAGGTAATTCATATAGCCTATTAGCTCAATGAGAGAGTGTTGTGCTTATATACAAAGATGTGGGTTCAAATCCAACGTAGGCTTATTATATTCATGAATCATGTGTGTGTCGAATTGGATTTAACAAGTTAATTACAAGTTAATTTTGATGGTTGCGGCTTTGCTCCTTTTGCTGTTGAAGCATTTTAGTTCCTGGTGTGAATATCCCAATGGCAACCAACAAAAAAAACAATTTGTATTTTGCATTCATGTCAATCTTAAATATGGGAACTATAATCAACAACAAACTTAGATTCTAATTTTGCAGCTCTTTCCTCTCAGTTGAATACCCACGGAAACTTAATTGTACAATAATAATAAAGCTTATTTAATGGAACAAAAACTTGCTATCGCTGCCATCAGAATAGAACTATGAGGAATCCTATATATGCCAACAGAACTGATCGTTGGAAAGTCAAAAGTTGGCCATTGTTCTTCATTAAGCATAGCCCTATAATCAATAGAGTATGTTTTTTCGCAGCATTTCTGTTGAGTACCACTTAGAAACAAATTGTTGCGGAGGTTGACCCCGCATTTCAGTAATCGCTCTCAAGACATGCCTACAAGGAATCCCACTTATTTGCTAATTGCCAAATTAATCAACTTCTTGCCATGAAACGAGTTGAACATCTTCATCAAATCACTATAATTCTTTAACTCGAAATTCTGAGAATGGAAGACATACCATAATGTTGGTTGTTCAGGAAGCGCCATCCCAATTTTTTCAGCCCCTTCTAATAGATCAATAAATAAGTCAAGAAGATTGCTTTGCTCTGGATCACCCACATGTATTTCTACATATTCAGATTGGTTATACCGTAGTTGCTCTGGATCACCCACATGTATTTCTACATATTCAGATTGGTTATACCGTAGTCTCAACACTATATTATCTACCTTTCTACAAAATAATAACATTCATAAAAATATGGGGAAAGAAGAAATCTTAGATTTGAAATTGAGTAAAACCCTAATTTATGCGCAATTCAGTGAACCCTAAATTCGAATGCTAGATGAGAGGAAAGATGATAGAAAAGAAGTACGCACCTGCTCACCCATCATCGCCAACACTCTCTTGTCCTCTTCGTCGAATGTAAGATCGAATTCTCTGCAATTTTTGTTCTTCGCACTTGGGAAAAAGAAGAGCTCTCTGTGATTTCTATTTCTCAACTCCCTTCTAATTTGTAATTTTTTACTCAAACTTTCCACCCACACTCTTTTAGTCCCAAAATGGCAATTTTGTTAAAACGCGGAAAAAAAATTAAAACCCTAAAGTTACCACCAGACTTCCAAAAACTTTGACTACCTCGCGGATTAGGCAAAACATTAGATTTACCCGGCGGAGACTCTTTTTTTTTTTTTTTTTTTGGCTAAAAAAAAATACAAATACCGAGGAAAGAAATAAAAATGAAGTGGCGTCCTCTAACTGGAGACCTTCACCAAACCCCCGCCAGCAGAATAAAGCCTCTCTCTCTGTGCACCCCTTTCTCTCTCTAGAAGAATCCAAGAATTCCTTGCCGGTTTCCTACTCTTCGTCTCTCTCTCACATTCACATCACATTCTCCTAAAAAAATGGCATCTCTCACGCATCCACTGTCAGATCACTTGAGTGCAGTCCACCACTTCGTTCTCTGACTGTTGCATTCCGCCCACGGAGAAAAAGAGAGAGAGACTACCTGAAAGACGATTCTTGATTTAGTCCTTTTTTCTCTGTTTCAGCTCAATTTGACCTCAATGCAGCCACATTTTGTCATCATCTAGGGTTTCTATCAACACTGCAGTAGATACATCTTGATAAGGCCTCTTCCGGTCTACTCCTAGGGTTTCTCGGCCTCAATTTGTTGGATTGGAGTAGGGGAAATCCCTAATTTTGATCGTTTGTTCGCGGTTGAGGATTTCTTCGGCGATTCGTTCAATGTCTGGTGGACCGAGGGTGAGATCGGCCAATGTGGCTGATTCCGAGCAGAGAGCCGTGTTTGGACCGGCCGGGAACAAGGCGAGGACCACCGCGGCGGTTTCCGATGCGCGGAAGCCGGCGATGAAGCCGCAAAAGAAGGCGGAGAGGTCGCCGCCGACGGCTGATGATATGGATAAAAACAAGAAGGTGCCGGCTTCGCCTCCGCTGTCTCCACCAGTGCGTAATTTCGGCGTGCCGACTATTCTCAGGCAACATAGCAACCATCGCTTGCTGCGTTCCAATCTTTCGTTGACCGCGTCGTGCTCGTCTGATGCATCGTCGGATTCTTCACAGAGCCGAGCTTCGACGGGAAGGATAATTAGGAGTAGCCTGACTACGAAGAGAAGGAACGGGGCAATGAAATTGGAGAGGAGTTTAGGTAAGGTTGAGAAGACTGAGAAGGTGATTGGTGGAGAACATGGGGTGGTTGCTGACCCTGGTGCGGCCAAGTTGAAGAAACGGTGCTCCTGGGTTACCCCTAATACAGGTATATGATTAATCTGGTTATAAGGTGTTTCTACGCTCAATATGTGGGTAGAGTTTGAGATTTGACCTCTTGCTAATAATGGATTATGGATTTGAAAATTTTGTTTTTAGCTTTTGGTACCGTGAACTTGATTGCATTTGTTCCTAGGTAACTCCTAGGGATTTCTATTTCGTTGTATTAGAATCATGGTTGCAATGGAGAATCCATAGTGTGAATCAAATGGAGAAGAGTTGTTGATTGCAGCTGTGATTATTATCTGGAACTAACTCAGCGATGTGAAAACATAAACAAGAGAGAGTTCGCAGTCCGGTTTATCCTGCCTTATGGTAAAAGTATATGTACGTTGAGAGGATGCAGGATATTGTAGGCTGAGCTATCTTTCAGCTAAGCTGAAGCACATTTCATATAACTCTATGAACATTTTTCACCACTTATTTTGACATTTTTTGCTTTAAATATACAAATTCATCTGAAACAGCTGCACTTGTATTGATTTTATAAATCACAGGTTTTAAAAAGAAGCCTAGTTTGACTTCTAAAATTAAAGCTGGCATAGTCAATTATGGTTAGGCTACTTGGTTTAGCTTTTGCCATAATTGGCAGTATGGTTGGGCCAGTTTATTCTACCACTAATTGTTTTATAGTTACAACTTACAAAAATCAGAACAAAGATGTAGTGCAATTCAACCTGAGTAGGCTTAGTTATAACTTATATGCTATATTCTTCTGGTGTTCAAAATGTTGCTATGGTTCTCTTCATTCCATTGTTGGATGGCGAGAAGGTAGAACTTAGGAAATCTCTTTGTTTTACTTTCTCGATGGTGCCAATATTTGTTGTGCATTAGCTATTTGATGTACTGTTCTCAACATCTTGGCTTCTAATGTTTTTTTTTTTACCTGTTAAGAGCCTTGCTATACTGCTTTCCACGATGAAGAATGGGGAGTTCCAGTTCATGATGACAGGTATGTGTTACCTCAATATTCAATTAAATTGCTCTTTGTAATTTAACAGCTGTGCTTGATTATTGAATTATTTCACGTTGGCTTATAGTCCTTCTGATATGCAGGAAACTTTTTGAACTGCTTAGCCTTTCAGGTGCTTTGGCTGAACTGACATGGCCTGTCATACTGAATAAAAGGGGTATTTTTAGGTAACAGTCAACTTCTGGCAATTTCTGAATATTAATGATGAGTCACGTTGGCTCTAATTATATTGCCTTTGCAGGGAAGTCTTTTTGGACTTTGATCCAATTGCTATATCAAAATTAAGTGAGAAGAAAGTGGCTGCTCCAGGGAGTCCTGGAAGTTGTTTACTTTCAGAGCTGAAGTTGCGTGCTATCATTGAAAATGCACGCCAAGTCTGCAAGGTATACTTGCATTCTATCATTAATTCTTTACTGGATTGTTGCTGTCTTTTTAGCCAACGCATCCGAATTTACTCATATACTGAAATTGTTTAGACCTCAGGAGTTTTAGATACATGATGTGGATCATATCAATCAATTTCCTTAATAAGTATGTGGCAGTCATGGTTTGTCCATGTGCGTGAAGCATGTGGTTATTTAGAACTCAATTTAGATCCTTGTTGTATGTCAGCCTTATAGCTCTTCAATTTACAACATATGTGTTTATGTTAAAAAAGTAAATTAATGTTGTGAAGCTCTGCCTATACTCAAGCTTGTAAAAAACTAATGTCTTGAGAAGACTTGATTACACATTTATATGACATATTAAAACTCATAAACCATGATATTTCATGTGATTCATTTTTTGTTCATTCTATTTCCCCATATCTTATCCCCTGATCTTAAATGAAGAAATGTGCCTAAAAATGCCAATTTTCTTTTGGTAGTTGTGTCTTTTCAATGTAGCTTGTCTTATGTTTGAGGGTCTCAGAGGCTCAGTCCTCTTGATTATTTATGACCCTTTAATAATTGAACTCCTGCAAAATCAAAAGTTGCAAAGTGGGGAAATGAATTTCCTTGCTAGAGTCCTCTATACACTAGAAAGAAATTGAGCAGAAAAGAATTCTCAGCAGTAATTTCTTTTCCTGTTGCTTTGAATTAGGCCATGTTTGAAGTTTGAACAAATGCGTGATGTGGTTGAACAAAATGCATTTTTGGAATGAAAAAAAAAGATCTATTTAAAAAGAAGGTAGTAAAATAAATTAGGTTCAAGAAAGGAATGTGCAAACTAGTCATTCCAGATGCATAAAGATAACAACTTAGCACTATTCATTGCTGTGATTCATGATAGCCTACGGCTACGATGCTGCATGTAATAATGGAAGGATAAAAATGCGAGGATAGATTATTCAACCGATAACTTAAGAAATGCATAAAAAACATAAAGACACAAGATTAAACTATATGTCGTTATGAAAAAATCTCCCTCTCTCTCTGGGTGGGGTGGGTGGGTGGGGGTGTGGGGGGTGGGGGAGGTCCTGTTTCAAAAGTTGCATTTCTCTTTGAGAGTTTCCTTGGCCCCTTTGAATGCAGCCCTGCTAGCAATCCAACTTGAACGGCGAGACCAAGGTATATAAGAAAGCGTCCTCTTAACCAGACCTTTATCCTCCATACTCGGTGAGAATGGCAGCCTGGCTTCTTTCCATTTATATGTTTTCCCTGCTATTGGAGGAAATGGGGTGGGTTTTGGTGGGGAAGGGTTGCTTCCGATGGTAGGATAGGGTAGCGTAGAAGCATAAAGGATTCAGTTGACCGGTAATTACTGTGAAAAATATGGTCATTTTGGTGCATGCCATTTGGTTTGGTCTCATCAGGTGGTTGAGCTCCAGCTCTCTGTTGGGTTATATCTCAAGCTCACCTGGCTGGTTCTCTAATTCATTGAGCTAGCCATATTCCATTACATAACACCCCTCTATATGAGTGCTTCGCTTGACTAAAGTGGAACTTAATTGTTAATACTTTGGTTGAGAACCCCCCTTAGGTTTATCCGTTTATGTGAGGAAGCATTTCAGGAGGTCGGATAATATGGTTAGAAGGGTAGGAGATGCTATTCTGTTGTTATTTTTATCCAATTCAGAGTAGAAATTAAAATTTATCATCTCTATACGGAATTCCTTCCAAATCCAGAAGAGCTCCACAGATTCATGGTTCTTGTGTTATTCATTGTCTACCTGTATTTCATATTTTCTTTCAAATAACTGTGTCTTGGTCTTTGAGATCATACCGCCTAGGAAAACTTAATTAATCTTTGTGATCTTCAATTGACCAAACCTACTGATCCATATGTTCTACATATACTGATATGGATATCTCTCCAGGAGGAAACTATAGAGAATTTTTCCTAATCGAGAATAGAAAAATAGTATAGACACTAGTTTGAATATTTTTATCACGAATAACTGAATAAGATCAAAAGGGCATATGCCGGTGTTCAAATGGCTGCCTCTTCCCCATCTAAGGCTTCCATACACAATGGTTCTTACCTAGTTGCCTGTCAGTCCATGGCATCTCAACTAGCAGAAAATGACACAGGAAACTCCATTCAAATGCTTCAAGTTGTCTAGTCCAGTCATTATATCCAACTACTTGAATGGATCTTTCTTTGGACCATGATACAAACGTAGATGGCGCTTGTTGGGTTCCAAAAAGACTCACTGGCTGAATATTCAAGCCAGGCATGTGGTTGTCAAATCGTGAATAACTGGATGATTAATGACAAGTGACGGGTCCCCTCCCCATCTAACAAAGAAAAGAAGACGGAGAGCTCCCTGACTCCCCACCCCCGGGCCCCACCACAAAATCGCGCTCCCCTTGATAAGTCGATGAAAAAAACGATGTTTCATTATAGTTTGATTGCTCAATTAGATATATGTGTCATGCTTGTTACAGGCAATCTGGCAATGTTTGTTAAGGTATTTTACTGAAGTTTGTTACTAGAACTACATCCCCTCTGATGCACTAAATGCTGTGTGCTTTACTTTGTCAATTATTGTGTACTCGTTGCTTTTAGTCAAGTTTTCAACTCAATCTACGTGGTAACGTGCCTTTAGAAAGTAGCTATGATGGGAGGGGGGAAGAGAATCTTGGAATATTCATATTAGTTGACAAGGAAGCTGGACTAGTTTATTGTTGTCTTTTTTGGTATAATGCACATGATCATCTAGTATTTTTTACCATGGTGAAAAAAGATGGGGGCTACATAACATACCATTTTTACTGAAACCTCTCTTGGATGAAACCACATGCACGTGTTGGAAATGAAATGAAGTAGCCTGTGAAAAACAAAATTTCTGATGCTGTAGTTGGGTGGATGATTCAGGTTATTGAAGAGTTTGGTTCATTTGACAAGTACATATGGGGCTTCGTCAACCAAACGCCCGTGGTTAGCCAATTCCGTAATCCCCGCCAAGTACCAGTGAAGACTCCAAAGGCAGACCTTATAAGCAAAGATCTCGTCAAAAGAGGCTTCCGGAGTGTTAGCCCAACTGTCGTCTACTCATTCATGCAAGCGGCTGGTCTGACAAATGATCATCTCATCAGCTGCTACAGGTTTGAAGAATTTGTTGCTCTTGCTGATGGGTCGGAAAAACATAATCTCAAGGAGGATGCTACCTCTGAAGATCAAAAGCCAAGCAGCGACATAGTGAAACTTGAACTAGCAAGAGGTCTTGATGAAATCAGCCTATGCTCAGATTTGTAGATCATACGTGGAAAGCGTCGGATAAGAACCATCTTTAAAACCGAACTATCACCGCTTCCCGCTCTAAGCAGAAGGAACATTAAAAATCAATTGTTGCGTAGGATGAGGTATGTAAGTAGTGTAAGTTTAGCCGTCTTGCATAATGCATCTTGTATAGTGCACTCTCTATTTGACCATGTTGACAATGTCTTTCAGATCAATTGAAAATTCTCCGTTGTGCATGATCTTGAGAGGAACACCAAAGATCAAAATTACCCAAAAATTTCTGTTGTTTGACAAATATGTACACCAGAATGTTGTACTACAGCATGGTCTATGCTCTAGTTAACATCTCCATTGCAGACTCTTTATACCTATTCAACCCAAAGAATTAGATATACGGTACCTATGCCTTTTGAAGTATTCGACAGAATACGATACGAAACCGTCTTCATAGGTAGCAGTTATCTATCTGGCCATTGGTCATTGTCAAGGGGTAGGTTACCATAAATGATTTGTTCAAGCGATGGAACAACTCTCTTGACTTAGCTAAGCCTAATACAGAGGCAGTTGATGGTATCCTCTAGTCTCTGTTTAAGAATCTTTCTCTAGAAAGAAGAAGAAAATATGAAAGAAATAATCTGTGTGGAGGTATTATAACTGTGATTTGACCATCTAGATGAGCTTAAATATAACACAGAAAAGAACTAGCCTTCATTTGGAAAATGTTTATAGGAACAATTAATCACTCAAGATAATCTATAATTCCTATAATAGAATTGCTTGTGATATGAATAAAGTTGATAATTTCTCTTGGGATTTTTCCAAATTGACCTAATTTTATCTCAACCTATTTAAAAATTCCATGTGGTAGCTAAAGAAGTATTTACACTCAGTAACCTGCCCACTAACCACTAACATTCCCAAACTATCCACCCTTGCTTGAGTTGCTTCCTTTAGGTTCTTCACTGTCTGTCTTCCATGTTCTGCTGCAGAAACTTTCCTGATATGGCGGCTGCAAGTGCAGCTGTGAAGCTCGGATCCTTTGTCAATGAGGAAGCCATCTGCTCCGCCAAGAACTTTTGAAACTCGGGCGAGGAGTTGTTGATTCTTGGCTGGCTACTAACAGCTGGCCCTTTGCTGCTACTGTGAACAATGTTGGAAGTAGTTGCAACAGATTCCTGTTTCGGTTTGGTTAGGTCAAGAGTGACAGTGGCCAACCCTGATGATGATCCAAGAGAGGTGGTTGAGACCACGCACCGGTTAGTTCCGGTGGTGACTGCGCCCGGTGTCAATCCTTGTGGCTGAGAGGGTGGTGGATGGTTGTGCTCCCCTTCATAAGTGGCTACAAGTATAGTTTGATCTTCAATACTTCTTTGGACCTGAAAAAGGTTCATAGCAAAGTGAATGTTAAGAGCCTAAACACATCCAAATTTGGTCTTTTTGTGATCAAATTGATGGTTTGAACTCCAAAATCTCATGGGAAAATGTACCTTCTTTTTGACAGGGCAGCTTGGTGCAAATGAGCACCTGAAGTAGGCTCTAGGAGAAGGGTTATCTCTGGTCACCTTTTGGCCATATTTTCTCCAGTGATATCCATCTTTCACAATCTGCAAGTGCATTATCCACCACAAAATTAGAAACCAATTTAAAAAAAGAGGGAAAATTTCACAACTATATCCACAAAAGATGAAACTTACAAGGCTGGAATCTGATGCTTCTGTCTGCACATATGCCTTTGAGATCTTTGTAACTCCGATGATGGACTCTCGATTGGTCTTCTTCGCACATGAATCTTCTTCCTCGTCGCTTGAGCTACTGTCTCCCGATTTCCTCTTCTTGGATCCTGAGCTCCCCGAGCTATTATGGATCTCGGCACAGTTGTTGTTTTCGTTGTTGTTGATGGAATTTGGAGGGATAATGTGAGTTTTGTTATTGACCTTGGCTATGTAATCTACCATCTGGGTTCTTAAGGAATTGTACTTCTCACAAACCACCATTAACATTTCTGTAAGCTTCTTGTTTTCTGCACTTACCCTTCTCAATTCCTCTTCTAACATAGCTGCTGCTTCTGCTGCTGCTGCCTCCTGCAATCATCACAAATCATATATTAAACCTCAAAATTCATAAGTTCCAGCTTGTTTGGTTTGGATTTCGGTTTTAATTTAGGAATGCTTAAAACATTTTTTTTTTTGGGAATTAACATGTTTTTCAACTGTGCACTTTTGAGTTGACAGCTTTGAAAATCAAGCTAGAAACACGCCAAAGGAGACCATGATTTTCCAAACAAGAAAAAACCCACAAGGGAAAGAGAGAAACTAGAGAGACCCAGTTGACATTTTATGTGAATCTTCATAAAGATGCAACCTTTAAGCAAATCAACTCACCTGATGAGGCTCATCTTTAATGGAATTCAAGCTGCCAGCTTGATCACGATGAAGGCGATGATGATGGTCAGCTGCAGCAGCAGCACCACCACCAAAGGAAGCGACGGTCACAGTGGCAGTGGTGGCAGTGCTGCTGGGCTGCTCCATCCTGGGGTGTCGAGCCGGAGAGTCATCGAAAAGGCGAAGGGTGCTGCTATTGCCATGGATGCTGTTGTTCCCAACCTTGAGATCCAGAGATGTGTTCAACCAGGCCGAGTAATCCATATATGTAGACTGGAGGTGTACAATTCAACTTTGTTCTAGCTAGGAAAACTGAAATGGGTAACCCTTTGAATGAATTGAACGAATGAAATATTTGGTTTTTTTGGGAGGGGTCAAAGCAGGAGGAGGGTATATATAGGGAAGATGGAGCTGACAAAGACAAAGGAGAGCAAGAGAGAGGTAGAGAGGTGGGTGGGGATTTCAAAAGGTGGCAGCTTGAGAATTGCTCTTTTGGCTGCCTTGTTCAGGAAACTGTGGAGAAGGATGCCAGATTTTGACGTCACCTGCACCCTCTCAGAATCTTGTTTATTTGCTTAACGGTTTCTTTCTTTCTTTCTTTCTTTTTACGCTGCGGCTATATACACCCCAAATCATACACGTCCTTAAGGACGTGCATGATTAAAAGGGGTTAATTTTTTTTTAATATTAATCAGACATAAGGCTTGCACGTCCTTAAGGACGTGCAATTTTAACCTTGTGGTGTATCTAGCAACACCCTATTTTTATTGGGTTAGGGTAATTGCCTCAGTTTCAATTCCAACTAGGATTCTTGACATCATTCGACCTAATCGATCTGCTCCTATGGATTTTTATTTATTTTTTGTTATACAGTGATGAAATGTTATCCATTTCGCATCACTTATCATAGGAACTATTTTTCTCCTTTTACTAAAAAAATAAATCAAAACTATTTCATAGTCATACTTACAAAAAATATTAATAGATGATGTTATTTTTTTTTATATCTAGATTATTTTTTTCGTAGAAGAAATTATTTATATCAAAATTAATTATTTGATATTTTATTTATATCTATATTATTTTTATTGAATAAATTATTTATATCTAGATTAATTTTTATTTTACATTTCCCACACACTTGGATATTTATTAGTTTATTTTTTACATTATAATTCAAATTTATTGTTTTTAAAATAATTTTTAATTTTTTTTATAGATAATAGCTATAATTTTAAAATATTATGTCAATATATTCTTGTACATGGGATAAAATCCGCACTAGTTTTCTATAAGATTTGATCAAAATATGCTTAAAATCATTAATTGCTTGTAAAATTAAGTCGAGTTTTCTAGCTTATGATTTAATAACATATTTTTAATGCATTTATGTAAACTATATTACACTGCTTTGTTCCTCTTCAAAAACTACAATTAACAGTTTATTATTAGCTATAAATGCATTTATGTAAACTAAAGATTAAAGTATTTAAAAAGATATTTATTTAGTAGTAAAAATAATGTTAAAAAAAATTGTCATTATAAGTATTTTGACATTTACTTTACGGAAATAGCATTAAAATGATTAATGGATTGTATAAAAATGTAGTGTGATAAATGAAGGTAAAATACGTAGTATATACATGTTTTAATGAATAAGGGATACTACATGTTTTAATGAAGGGAAAGAGTAATAATTTCATAGTTTAAATATGCACTTTTCCATACTATTAATTGTGTAGTAATATATTCAAAATATTAGTGCACTTTTTACGTTAATCACACTTTTTATTTGAGATAAATTCCCTTTAAAAAATTAGCGAAGATGAGTTATTGGAATAACTTGTTGTTAAATATATTTTGACCTCTAGAAATCCGAAAGTTGCACAATTAAGTTGAGCCTACTTGTTTGATAGATCTAATTGACTGGCCCTCATCCAACAACAGCCACAGCTTCTCGTTATCAATAAACAAATTATATATATTCCATATATAGGTGACTTACATTGAAGTTGTAGAGTTTAACAAGTAAACAAATGAAAGAAAAAATAGAATAATTAAGAATATATAATAGAAAAGAGAAATTAGTTTGTGGGGTGAGGTGTGCGCGTTTGAAAGGCGTCTGAGGCGTGTAACTTAACCTGGAGAAAGTCAAGTCTTTCTGCCTATGCACCACTCTCGTTTTAACTTTCAATCTAGAAGCTCCGGAACACCGTATCATCCACTGACGCCCACCGCACTGGATTACACTCTCTACATGACTACATCTAACCTTAACTAACTTCTCCACTTCTTTTTTCTTTTCTTTTTTCAATTTTCAAGGATTTTTAAGATGTGTTCCTCGTTTTTTTTTTTTATAGTGGAAATAAATACCAAAAAGATCTTATAAATTGAGAGACCAATGAATTGACCGATAGGCTAATCGTAATCCCACAATACAAAACAAAACTAAACAAAAATGTTCCTTATTACAATATTGAAAGTCATACATTTTAGAAACCTGAAAATAAAAGATATTATAATTTTAATACATTGATTCCAAAGGAACTACAAAATTAATCATATTTATGATTTGGAGGTGTGGGGGTGGGCAAGGGCAAAGTTTGATGGAAATATATTGTATGAAGTATTTGGCACCTTTTCAATCATGTAGGTTATTAATTAGCTATAGGTTGTGTAATTTATGATAAGCCAATATTCTATTTTCTACAGTTTACCCTATATTCTAGATATAGTAAATCAATAATACACGTTTCTATTCTAGATAAGCCAATATATTCTAGATATAGTATTATTATAGGTGAGTATAGAAACGAGTTTATAATACAGTTAAAGTTAAAAAAAAAAATATTTTTTTATCTTAAAATTATAAAATCTAAAACAAGTATATTCATCATGAGAATCCAAATAAAAGTAGTCCATATTTCTCATTTTTATTTAACGGATTTTTGAACATATGCCTTAAACAACAATTTTTGTAATAAATCAAATCTCTTGATAAATCACTTCAATAGTTCAATGTAATGGGTTGATTTATTTATCATTAAATAAAAACTATTTTAAGTTTTAACTTCATTTATCATTGTTAAAAATAAATATTTTAATATAACCTAATTACAATATATGTTAGAAAGACCGTCCCATAAGAACAACTTTTTTCTTTTTGTCCCCAAAAAACAAATCAACCTTACCCAAATAATTTAGAAGAAATTTGGCTAAATGTCCATTTTGTCAAACTTCTTTTGCAAAATGTCCACTTAAAATCAGTTTTTGCTAAATGTCCTAATTTTTTTGAAAACCCCATAACGCCCCTGCCCTTTTAAAATACGCCTCCATAGAAGAACTCCGTCTTCTCCGTTTTCTTCCAATTGAACACCTTCTCCTTTGCCCGCTCCTCCTCCTTCCCTCCGACTTGTCTCCGCTCCTTCACGCCGGTGGCGCCGGAGATCCAACGACGTTATGGCGAATCCGAACCCACCGAGAAGCATTCGCGAGGACGATGTTGAAAAGGACTCCTCGGTGGCCGTGGGAAGGTCGGAGCGAGCACGCGCCTTCGAGAAGGAAGTCCATGGCCGCCGGATCTGGAAATCAATAGATCTGGATTGTCGAGAGAAGATGAGCTCACCTTTGCGACGGCAGTAGCCGAGGAGCGGGACAAGGTTGCGGTAAGATTACACAACCGATCTCGATCTAAATCGCTTCCCTGGATCCACAATCGATCTCATATCTCAGATCTAGGATGCGACAGGAGGACCATCACCTTCCTCATTGTCTCTCCCTCTAGGGTTGGTATTCACAAGCTTCAATTCATCAAGGTGAGAATCTTATTTTCTCTGCCTTTTCGTCTCTTTCATCATTCATTATTGTTAATTCATCGTTTCAATTTGAGCCTAGGCGTCTGATTTTGTTTACCTTGCTTGTGGAAGTAGGGGTAGTTTCAGGGCCTATTTCTTCTTCAAATTTATTATTTCCTATTTTATATTAGCATATGCAATGAATTCTCTTAGTATACAATTGAATTGAATGGATTAAATCGTTAATTAGGGGAAATTGGCATCTGATCAGTGCCGCCATCAGCCGGAAGCTATAAATAGAGGATGAATATGTGAATGGATATATGTCCTAGCAGCCAATGTCATACATCCTACCAGGAATTAAATATGTGAATGCTTTGATTTGCTCCTTTTTTTAGTTTTGTAGATCACAATCCCTATTTTCCATGAGCATTGGAAGCACTCTTTCTTGATGACAGTGTTGGGCTCAGCTCCTTATGGAAGATTTCAACTCATGGAGAAGGTGTTTTGTTTGTTTGTGTAGATGAATTAGAAATTTATGATGTGTAGATCCTTCTAATGTTACTTTCATTATACAGATGGATTGGAAATTAGAGGTGACACTCTTGGAAATTCATGTTGAATATTTTTCGGTGATATTGTGTTTAATGACGCTATTTTTTTGTAGAGAATGTATTTGATTACACTATATTTTTCATGAAATTATATGTTCTTTTTTATTTATTTTGGTCATATTGTATTTGATCACACTATTTTTTTTTTAATTTTCCATGAAATTACATGTGTCACCAAGAGTGTCACCTCTAATAAGGGTGGTGACAGTGATAGGGTTGGTGGTGACAGCGATAGGGGTGGTGGTGACAACGATAGGAGTGGTGGTGACAGCGATAGGAGTGGTGACAGCGAAAGGACAGCAATATGGGTGGTGGTGACAATGATAGGGGTAGTGGTGACAGTGATAGGGGTGGTGGTGACATCGATAGGAGTGGTGACAACGATAGGGCGGTGACAACGATAGGGGTGGTGGTGACATCGATAGGGCGGTGACAACGATAGAGGTGGTGAAAGCAATAAGGGTGGTGACATCGATATGGTTGGTGGTGACAGTGATATGGGTGGTGGTGACAGCGATAGGAGTGATGGTGACAACGATAGGAGTGGTGGTGACATCGATAGGAGTAGTGACAACGATAGGGCGGTGATAGCGATAGAGGTGGTGACATCAATAAGGGTGGTGACAGCGATAGGGGTGATGGTGACAGCTATAGAAGTGGTGGTGACAGCGATAGGAGTGGTCACAGCGATAGGGCGGTGATAGCGATAGAGGTGGTGACAACGATAGGGGTGGTGGTGACAGTGATAGGGGTGGTGGTGACAGCGATATGGGTGGTGGTGACAGCGATAGGAGTGGTGTCAGCGATAGGGCGGTGACAGCGATAGAGTTGGTGATAGCAATAAGGGTGGTGACAACAATATGGGTGGTGATGACAGTGATAGAGGTGGTAGTGACAACGATAGGAGTGGTGGTGACAACGATAAGAGTGGTGATAGCGATAGAGCGATAGGAGTGGTGATAGCGATAGGGCGGTGACATCGATAGAGGTGGTGACCGCAATAAGGGTGGTGACAACGATATGGGTGGTGGTGACAGTGATATGGGTGGTGGTGACAGCGATAGGGCGGTGACACTAATCTCGTTAAAAAAAAAGTCACCAAAAAATTTGGTTATCATCATACATGTGTCACCAAAGTTGTGTCACCAAAGTCATTGACCGGTGTCACCACTTATAAAGGTGGTGACTCTAATCTCGTAAAAAAAAAACTAAACTATCACCAATTTTTTTTTGTGATCAAAATTGTGTCACCAAATTAATTAACTTTGACCGGTCAATGGTCAAAATAAAAATAGAAAGGAAGGAAGGGAATTAATTAAAAATGGGAAGGAGGGGCAAAAGTGTAATATTAGGACATTTTGCAAAAGGGAATATAAAAGTGGACATTTTGTAAAATGCCTTGTTAAAAATGGACACTTAGCTAAAAAGTCCAATAATTTATCACCTCTTATAATTGGAGAAAATATGTCACAAAAAAGTGAGCTCACTTAAAAAAAAAAAAAAAAAGAATTAGACGAGATAGTAGATTCTTTTTTTTTTTTTTTTGGTAATAAGATAGTAGATTTTTTAGTCTTAGTCTTTAGCCAGTTGTATAAGGGGTTTAGGGTCAATGTTCCGGTGGCTTTTACGTTGAATTTTCAAGCTGGCAAACAGGACACGGAATATCCACGAGGCTTTTTTTTTTCCAAATAGGATCAATTGTCGGTCCACATCAGCAATATCTGGTCAATTTTTTAGAGGAGAGATGAAAATAAGTAGTTCAAGGTTACAACTAATTACTAGTATAATTTAGCTAAATTTATAGTTTTGTGAAAAAATAAAGGTTTACATATTGTGAATTAAATTAAACTTACTTTCAAAATATAAGTCATCTGACTTTTTGATACAAATTAATAAATAAAAAAATTAATATTTTATACTATAGTTTTTACTTTTTAACCCCTTAAAAAACATGCTAAAAAACTCAAATTATGTATATTTTAAGACGGGGTATACAAACGAGTTTATTTGGTGAAAAAGTTTAAATCAAATCATCATCTTCTCCACAAAGCTAACAAGGGATATGTTGGTAACTAACTTGGTAAGCAAAACCCAAACATTTTTTCAAGAGGAGGGGTGGATCTAGGGGTTCGAGGTGGTTTAAAGTCTTTTATTCTAAAAAAATTAAGGGTATATGTGTATGTTTGACAACTAAAACTTTTTGGCTAGCTGGAGCTAATTGGATATATGAAGCTAAACGGTTAGTTGTATAAAATAAATGTTAAATTAAATTGTCAATATAAGCTGGTAAGGTGTTGGATAACCTTAGTTGATAGAGTAGCTGATAAAAAAGGAAAAAATGAATAATTTGTGTGTATAAAAAGAAAAAGCTCTGAAAAGTTTGGACATGTATATAGTTATTGAAAATTCAATTCTAAAATATTAATTAAAATATAATCTTATCTTTATTTTAGTTAAAACTATATAATATTAAAACAAAAGACTCTGAAAAACTACTTGTATAAGAAGGAAAAAAATATGTGTTTTCTTTTGCTAACTTTTACTAATTTTAGGCTTATAAAAGTATAAAAAGAATAATAAATTATAAAGTTCACTTAGTTTAGTTGATAAAGAGTGTGTACTTATACGTGGAGGTGTTTCTAAAAAATCATAGAAATCGCAAATTAATTGAAAAAATCATCGAAATTAATCTCCCTGGGAAAATCCAATTAATAATCAGCAATTGTACAAAACTATTATTTTAGGTTTTCATTTTCCTGGTCTTCTTTTTCCCAATTGTGATTTTTTTGGTTGGGCATATGGGTTTTTCAAAACTGCCATATATTTTAGGGCTATAAGATTGAGGGCTAGGATGGGTATTGATTGATGTATAGTGGGTTGACACTTGATACGGGTATATGTGTTCATCCTCTCCTTTCAATACGAATTGTGCACAAAGAGTGGGTTGATAGGAGATGGTGGTGCTATGACGCCAGAGGCGGACCGTGGGGTAAGCAAACTCAGCAATTGTTGGGTTAAAATTTTGGGAGAAACAACAAAAAAACAATATTGCTGGGTAATTTTCTTAGTAGGCTTAATTTGTTGGGCCAGAATCAAGTCCATGTATAAATACCTTAAATTAAACTATGATAAAAACTTTTCACCTTAATCTTTCTTCAAATTCTCTCTGTCATAGATGCGTGTGTCTAGTATTACCAACTTCTTTCAACTATTGTCTAATTTGGCTCTTAATTATGTTTTTGGTATTCATTTATGAGTCTTATGGCTATTAGAATTTTAAATTTCATAGCATAGTTTAATGGTAGAAAATGAAATTAGTGGGTTTTATACTATCTATTGTTTATACTTTACATAATCCATTATTTTAAAATTGAGAATTTTAAAATCTCATTTAAATTCGTAAAGAAATACTATATAATTAGAAATTTTATTTTATTTAGGTAAAATTTTATCTCTTTGTTGTGATTATTTTTTCGCTCACCTAACTTTAAATTACTAGATCCGCCACTGTATGACGCCCATTGGAGAAGGGGGAGGAGGCTAGAGGTAGGCGTGGTCACAGGTCCGACCTGTCGGATCAAGGGTCGGGGAAGGGTGATTCGAACCCTAATCGGGAATCCCACGGGTTGACGGATTCGGGTCACCCGGCGGGTCCCAGGGTTGACAGGTCAAAACCCGTCGGTTACCTGGCGTGTCGACCCGTCGGTTAAGGTTCGGGTTGAATTGAACGAGTTTGCGCTTTGCGATGGTTTGACGTTTTGAAAATACCGTTTCCTGTTAACTGTTGACGTATTATTTTCATGAAACGTAAATAAACGCAGAAAAAAAACATCAAATTCAAGTGTTAACTTACTAATGTCGATATTTTAAGTGAGAAACAACACTAAATAACAAATTTATAAATCTTTGGTCAAGGCTAGTTTCTCTGGATGCTTTAATTGGATATGACGTTTGAAGTTCTCATATCCTCCTCCCTTCGGATGCCTGAAGACCGTCCCACAGAAGTTACAACTGGTGTTGCAACTGGCCCACGACAAGGTGAGTAGGAGGGCGTTTCTTCCTCCTCGCATCGCGGGTCTTAGACACTGGATTCGCCCTCCTCCTCATCGTGTCGCGGGCCTTAGATACTGGATTCACTTCTTCTGCTCATCACGTCACGGACCTTAATACAGAGCGATTACAGAGATTGAGATGAGATTAGAAATTAGAGGAGATGATTGTTGTCTTGTTGAGGTGTGAGTGAAATGGAAGGGAGGTGAGGGTTATTTATAGTCAAAATCCGGAGGGAAAAGGAGCAAACTGACCTTTGGGCAACGTTCGACCCGACGGGTCCAACGGTCGACCCGCCGATCCAACGGGTCCGATTCGCCGGGTCAGCGGGTTTTCAAACCCCTAACCCTAACCCTAACCCGCAACCCGCCTTGACCCTTTGATCCGAGAACACGCACCCGCACCCGCCGGGCCACTGACCCGCCAGGTTACTGACCCGTACGATCCGGCGGGTCATGGGTCGACCCGTGACCCGTGGCCACGCCTAAGGAAAGGTGTTGACAGTGGTGATACGATGTTGCCGACTTGAGACGTTTGGTGCACATATATAGATCATGGATGAGAAAGATTACTAAAACAAGGGTATATTCGCCATTGAATTGGCCTTATTTTTAAAAGAATCTCGACTTAAATATTTCCATGGATGGAATGGATGGTGATTTGTTAACATATATATTACCTTTAGTGAGCGATTTTATGTAATTTTAATATGAAAAATAAGCTATTTAGTGGATAGTTTTGTGTAATTTTCCCTTTAAAAAAATATTTGGTTTTAATTTTTGTTATTTTTAAGTAAAATATCAATCTTTTGGTAGTTGAGTAATTAATAATATTTTTTCCTTCGTAATATCTCTTTAAAATTTCATGTGAGTCTCAAGTGTTGATATTTTTAAGGGGCCTTTAGTGAAATATCCATAAAAATGGGTGAAATTAGAGGAGTATCCATATATTTGAAAATTTTGCAAAAGTGTCCATCCCCCTTGCCCCCCCACCTCACTGCCCCCCAGGCCCCCCCTCGCGTGTCCAGATTTTTTTTTTAAAAAAAAAATTTACATGTCAGCACTTTCAGATATGCAACTATAACCCGTTGTTATGCAAATATAATGTTATGATATGCAAATATAATATTATGTTATGCAAGCTTAAACAACCTCATGGAAAGAATATGCACACTCATTTGTATTTTGAAATTGTATTAATATATCTTATTTGCACATAAGCACATCTCTACCATTGATTGACCTAATATGCTTTTAAAATTGCATTAATGTCAACTTCGATGTTGCTGACACCGACATTCCTGACATTGTTGACATTGCTGGCACTACTGACACTGTCACCACCAACATTGCGAACACCACTAACATTTTTCGTATCAGCGTTGACGCTGATGTCGGCTGATGCCGACATCGGAGATGCTGACGCTCTTGTTGGATGACGATGATGTCGGCTAACGCCGACATCGGAGATGCTGACGCTGATGTCGACTAACGTCGACGTCGAATATGCTTTTTTCCGTGTCAGAAGCGATGATCACTACTACAATTAAGAGCAAAGGGTGCGGTTTATAGCGGCGGTTTACTAAGGCAGCGGTTCATGGTCGCGGTTTATGAAAATATTAGCAAATTAGTTTATGGAAGCGTTCCTGGCAGCGGTTTTAAAATTCCAAGGCTATTCGGGCGGTTTTGTTTCTCTTTAGGGGCGGTTCATTAAATTAAACTACTCAAAGGCAGCGGTTCCAAAAAAAAACCCTAAAATAAAACTAAGGGCCGATCGATTTGGGGGAGAAATCAGACCCGACCTCTCTCTCTCTCTTCTTGCGTTCTCTCCCCTCAGATCTGAGATCTTCAACCCTCCCCATGGCTTCCCCCTTTCATCGGTACCTCTCTAGATCTTCAACCATTGTTCCCTACCTCTCTCTCGGAACCCTCTCCTCGACACTCGACCCCAAAGTGAAGATAGAGGTCGGTGTTTCTTCTCCCGACTCCGACATCGCCGAAACCCCCTCTATCTCAGCGCCAGAGTTCCAACGGAGCTAAGCCCAACCCTCCTCCTCATAGTGATGCGACTCAATCCACTCTGTGAGCGTCACCAAGAGCCGACGTCGACCACCTTCTCTGACACCGGCCATTTGCTGTCGCCAAGGAAGAACAGACCTCTTTACGAGGGTCTTCGAAGATGGAGGAGTCCACGCCACCAGGGTCTCGGAAGATGAGCGCCGTCACATCTCCGGTTAGTTAATTCCTTCTCCATTGATTCTTCAGATCTAGGTTTAGGGTTCTATGATTTAGATCTTGGATTTTCGATTTTGGTAAAGAAATTTCAATCTAGGGTTTCGCTTGATATGTAAATTTCAATCTAGGGATGTCTCTGAATGACAGAGGGAGGTATGAGGAGGAAAAGCGAGGGGAGAGAACTGAAGAATCTGTTACTGGTGGTTCTGTGAGGGACAATTTCAGTGATTATCGTGGCATGTACTGAGCTTGAAGCGAAGATTGAAATCTGGGTAATTTCTAGGGTTTTTATTCCTCAAGTGTTGTCAAATTTGAAGGTATGCTTTGAATAAATTGATGATATATTATGCAAGCTTCCAGATTTCTCTAATGCATATGTTTGTATACATATTCCATCCAAGGTTTGTGATTTTGAATGGTTAATCCGTTGGCTTTGTTGGTTTATTTTGTGTTGATGAAATTGATGCTCAGTATGAAGATATTCCTGAAACCAGATTGATTGAATTCGGTTACCAGTTCGAAAATTTGTGATGGTTTAAGTGCTAATGAGTGCAGTGAAGGTTATTCCTGATAATCTGTAGGGTTTCTGTTTGATCTGATGTAGTAAAGGTTAATGTCATTCAATTTTGTTGTGTGTTGGTTCCTGTTGTCTTTAGAGTTGGGAAAATGATGTAATTTGAGTCTTTGAGATGGATTTGTTTAGAAGGTCATGAATCATGAATGAAAGTCCAATACTTCAATCTCTTATGTTGCTCAAATGTACTGTCATGGTTACTTAATTGTATGTTCAAGGCGGCAACTTTTCATTGCCGCCTTAAGATTTGTTTGGTAGTCAGGAACCCTGTGGATGTGAAATCTTATTCCCATCTACCCGAGCTTCTTCAGATTCTTCCAGCAAAATCAACTCTCAAGGGATTAGAGTATGGATCGCAAATTAAATCCAATAATCCGAAATTTGTTCCGGTACTTATAAGCTTCTTATTCCTTTATCTTTTGTTTCTTTCTATGCTTTCTTCTTCTTTATTTGGGGACTGAGAGTGAAAGCTCTTTTGGCTATTGTTATGCTTGCATTTGGTTCCTCTCACTCCCGAGTCCTGACAGTCTCGACTGAAGCAAAGTGAAGAACTGAAATATTCGCTTGTTGTTTTTCATCCATAGGGCATGCGAGAATTGTTGGACTTAATGCATGCTGTTGAAGGTTCTGTGTCTGATGCAGCGAAACTTTTGGGGTATTTTCACAACTCTTATGTGCTTAGACTATGCCAAGCACATTATATTTGCTTCACATAGATCATGCGTAGTTACAACCTCATAGGAAAATCATGAAACCGAACATCCAGCTAAAATTAATAGGATGTTTCTTTTTGCTATAAAGATTTATTAATGCAGAAAATGTTAGGGGCAAAGAGTTTATGTTGTAGTGTTGCCGAAATGTTTCAGAGTTTCAACATCTTTATTGGCTCTAATGAAATGTGGTGTTTTTGGCTGGGAAGAAAAATAGAAAACTACTCAAGCTATATATAATGTGGATGGATGGATGAATCAGTTAGCAACTGTTTAACAAGAGAACTCTGGTGAATCATTTGTTTGCTTCTTCGCCAACGCTTCTTTTTGAAGGTATATGATTTGTATGTATTGTCACAGTGGATGCACATTTCATTTTTAATATGTAAATGTGTAATGAATTGTCTGGTAGGTACCTTAGAAAGTTTTGTGCTTTTGATATGAATCAGTTCTTAAAACAACAGTGAGTATATCAGTTTCTTTGAATAGCAGCTGGCAAGTTCAAAAATTTTCATTTCCTGATGTTCTCACTTAGCTCATTATGGAATTAAATTGACCAGTTGATCTTAGTAAAAACTCCATAAATGTCTGCTTGTATAATTTTGAAATTTAAATGTGCAGGCATAGTGATTCTAGCTCTGCTATCAAGCGTACGGGAAGTTTTTCATCCGGGGAGATTGACGTGGGAGATGTCTAACCTTTGCAGCTCAGGCTGATTCTTTTGCGGGAGGCTACTTCGTCAGGAGTAAAGACAAGTAAAAAGGTAAGGCAAATTTTGTAATCTCTTAATTATGATCTGATTTTGTAATGATTTTATTCCTATTAATCTGCAAAGCATGGAACATGAATAATATTGTTTTCCCCCATTATGCTTCTTTCCAGTTTACTTTTGTGTGTGAAACACTGAAACCTGTCATAGCATTATCAATAGACAAGCTGTTCTCTCTGAGTGATCACTATGATTGCTTTAGTTTGATCTCAAATACCATTCTTATTGTTATTTCTTGCATGAAATTATGCAAGTAAATTGTTTGTTGATGACCATTTGTTATTCAATGGTATAATAGTACTTGATCTATGTGTGCATCCTAAATTGACTAAAATTGTTTGTTGATGACAATTTTGCAGATCTCAAAACCATTTTGCAGATCAACCTAGTGTCAAGCCTAGCACATGGATACTTTTTCATTATTCCACTTTGTTTAGATTACAAACGATGGAATGAGCAATTTGTAGATCAATCAAATAATCATTTTATAGATTGATCACTTCGAAGCTCTTAATGTAATGAATATTACTTTTGTGTCAATGAAATTATTTTGTTTTAAATATATATGTTGATATTATAATGAATATTTAATATTTATTTATGATTATATTAATGCATTTAAAATATATAAAATGCAATTGGGATGCTATATATTTTTCAATTAAAAACCGATGCCAATATAGAGTAAACCGCTTCTTATGATAGAGGAACAAACCGTCACTTTAGAGCAATAGGCAGCGGTTATTTTTGTCCTTTAGCAGCGTTTGGCTCATCTTTATGAAACCGCTGCCTTAGGTCATGAAAACCGCTGCCATAGAGCTAAGGCGACGGCAGCAGAAGGGGCGGTCCAAAACCGCCGCCTTAGGGTTTTGGTGGCGGTTATCCTACGTAAGGCGACGGTTTTTGACCGCTGCCAAAGTTCTTAATTGTAGTAGTGATCGATGTTGACATTGTTGATATCGACATCGGAGATGCTGACATTGATGCTAACATTGTTGACGTCAGACAGCCTGACACTGCTAACGTTAACATCGGAGATGCTGACACTGATGTTGATGTTGCTGACATCAACATCGGAGATGTTGACGCTGCTGACGTTGACATCGGAGATGTCGGCTGACGCCGACATCGATGTTGCGAACACTGTTGACGCCGACGTCGAAGATGCTTTTTTTGTGCCAACGCTTCTTTTTTTCGTGTAAGCACTAATATTGTTGACACTGCTGACACTGTCACCATTAACATTGCGAACACCACTAACATTTTTCGTGTCAGCGCTGACGCGGCCGACATCGGAGATGCTGACGCTGTTGACATTAATACTGATCAGTATAAAAGAAAGAACAGTTGTGCTACTATTATGTAGTACCTATGCAAACCTCGGATGCTGCTGACAAGTATTAGTTGAGCTCAATCTAAGGTGTTGGTTGAATGGCTTCTAATGTAAAATGCAGTGAGATGTTGTGTTAGTAGCTTGTAATGATTATGCACAACCAAAATCTGATTTTGATGACAAAATGAATTGAGTTACTGTAAAAATCTATTACACTGCTGACGTTTGATATAATGAAGTAAAATTTGTGCCTTCGGCACAAATTTAGTTTGAAATTTATGAAGTTACTACTCTTTGTAGTGAAACTAAAAAGAATTTAATAGTGATCAGTATAAAAGAAATATCAGTTGTGCTACTATTATGTAGTACCTATGCAAACCTCGGATGCTGCTGACAAGTATTAGTTGAGCTCAATATAAGGTGTTGGTTGAATGGCTTCTAATGTAAAATGCAGTGAGATGTTGTGTTAGTATCTTGTAATGATTATGCACAACCAAAATCTGATTTTGATTTCAGAATGAATTGAATTACTGTAAAAATCTGTTACACTACTGATGTTTGATATAATGAAGTAAAATTTGTGCCCTCGGCACAAATTTAAATTGAAATTTATGAAGTTACTACTCTTTGTATTGAAACTAAAAATAAATTAGTAGGGATAAGTCTAAAAGAAAGAATAGTTGTGCTACTACTAATTAATACTTATGCAAAAATCTGGTGTTGTTGACAAGTGATTGTTGAGCTCGGTCTAATGTGTTGGTTGAATGGCTTCTAATGCTAAACTGCAGTGAGCTATTGTGTTACTAGCTTGTAATGATTATGCACAACCAAAATCTGATTTTTTTTATTTTGGAATGAATTGAATTAATGTAAAAATCTGTTATAATGCTGACATTTGATGTAATTAAGTAAAATTTGTGCCAAAGGCACAAATTTATATTGAAATTTATGAAGTTACTACTCTTTGTATTGAAAGTAAAAAGAAATTAATAGTGATCAGTATAAAAGAAATACCAGTTGTGCTACTATTATGTAGCATCTATGCAAAACTCGGATGCTGATGACAAGTATTAGTTGAGCTCAATATAAGGTGTTGGTTGAATGGCTTCTAATGTAAAATGCAGTGAGATGTTGTGTTAGTAGCTTGTAATGATTATGCACAACCAAAATCTGATTTTGATTTCAGAATGAATTGAATTACTGTAAAAATCTGTTACACTGCTGACGTTTGATATAATGAAGTAAAATTTGTGCCTTCGGCACAAATTTAGATTGAAATTTATGAAGTTACTACTCTTTGTATTGAAACTAAAAAGAAATTAATAGTGATCAGTATAAAAGAAATACCAGTTGTGCTACTACTCCCTCCGTCTCGAAAAACAAGTCGTTTTAGACTAGTTGAGTTGTATCAAAATACATGTCGTTTTAGGTTTTCTAGGTAGGGGGATAGTAATGATTTGTATTGGTTTTTGTGTTGTTGACTTTTTAAAAGAGTTTGATTGGTTAAAAAATATAGTGGGTATTTAAAAACAATAAAATTAATGAAAAAAGTTAATGGAATGATGATGTTGATTGATAGGTGAGTGTTTCATTAAAACTAGTGCACAATGCTAAAACGACTTGTTTTTCGAGACGGAGGGAGTATTATGTAGTACCTATGCAAATCTCGGATGCTGCTGACAAGTATTAGTTGAGCTCAATATAAGGTGTTGGTTGAATGGCTTCTAATGTAAAATGCAATGAGATGTTGTGTTAGTAGCTTGTAATGATTATGCACAACTAAAATCTGATTTTGATTTAAGAATGAATTGAATTACTGTAAAAATCTGTTACACTGGTGACGTTTGATATAATGAAGTAAAATTTGTGCCTTCGGCAAAAATTTAGTTTGAAATTTATGAAGTTACTACTTTTTGTATTGAAACTAATTAAAAAGAAATTAATAATGATCAGTATAAAAGAAACACCAGTTGTGCTACTATTATGTAGTACCTATGCAAACCTTGGATGCTGCTGACAAGTATTAGTTGAGCTCGGTCTAATGTGTTGGTTGAATGGCTTCTAATGTAAAATGCAGTGAGATGTTGTGTTACTAGCTTGTAATGATTATGCACAACCAAAATCTGATTTTTGATTTCAGAATGAATTGAATTGATGTAAAAATCTGTTATAGTGCTGACATTTGATGTAATTAAGTAAAATTTGTGCCTTCGGCACAAATTTAGATTGAAATTTATGAAGTTACTACTCTTTGTATTGAAACTAAAAAGAAATTAATAGTGATCAGTATAAAAGAAATACCAGTTATGCTACTATTATGTAGTACCCATGCGAACCTCGGATGCTGCTGACAAGTATTAGTTGAGCTTAATATAAGGTGTTGGTTGAATGGCTTCTAATATAAAATGTAGTGAGATGTTGTGTTAGTAGCTTGTAATGATTATGCACAACCAAAATCTGATTTTGATTTCAGAATGAATTGAATTACTGTAAAAATTTGTTACACTGCTGACGTTTGATATAATGAAGTAAAATTTGTGCATTCGGCACAAATTTTGATTGAAATTTATGAAGTTAGTACTCTTTGTATTGAAAATAAAAATAAATTAGTAGTGATAAGTCTAAAAGAAAGAATAGTTGTGCTACTACTAATTAATACTTATGCAAAAATCTGGTGCTGTTGAGAAGTGATAGTTGAGCTCGGTCTAATGTGTTGGTTGAATGACTTCTAATGCTAAAATGCAGTGAGATATTGTGTTACTAGCTTGTAATGATTATGCACAACCAAAATCTGATTTTTTTTATTTTGGAATGAATTGAATTAATGTAAAAATCTGTTATAATGCTGACATTTGATGTAATTAAGTAAAGGTTGTGCCTTCGGCACAAATTTAGATTGAAATTTATGAAGTTACTACTCTTTGTATTGAAACTAAAAAGAAATTGATAGTGATCAGTATAAAAGAAAGAACAGTTGTGCTATTATTATGTAGTACTTAAGCTAAATGTCAACATATAATAAAAGATAAAGTTTACAAATAAGATCATTCCCAAGATTGATATCATATTACATGAGAAGAGAATATCAAACTTATATAATCATCTAGTAAAGGAAATGGTAAAAGATAAAACGTTTGCACATCAACGGCTAAATGTCAACATTTAAGCTAAATGTCAACATTTAATAAAAGATAAAGTTTACAAATAAGATCATTCCCAAAATTGATATCATATTAAATGAGATGAGAATATCAAACTTCTATAATCATCTAATAAAAGAAATGGTAAAAGATAAAACTTTTGCACATCAACGGCTAAATGTCAATATTTAAGCTAAAATGTCAACATTTAAGCTAAATGTCAACATTTAAGCTTAAATGTCAACATATAAGTTACTGTTATGCAAATATAACTTTATGATATGCACAAATAACAATCTGTTGTGCAAATTGTTACTGCTGGCACCAGATGTCAGCAACATTGTTTGTACCTCTTAATTTGAAGCAAATAATGTGACAAATCATATAAAAAAAATGAACTAATCATATAAAAGCAAATGTAAAAGTATATAAATTTAAAAGTATGATATGCAATTATAAAATGATGATATGCAAATATAAGATTAAAATATGCAAATATATATTGATGATATGCAAATGTAAAAGTATAATATGCAAATGTAAAAGTATTATATGCAAATGTAAAAGTATAATATGCAACTAGAAAATTGCACTAATATATCTTATTATTGAACAATTATTAGAAAATTTTGTAAATTACTAGAATTATTATAAATTTTAGCCTATGCGGGATTCGAACCCACGTATTTGCGCATAAGCACATCACTCTACCATTGAGCTAAAAGGCTTTTAATTATATTATAACATAACATTCAAATAAACAAATAAGAGTTATGTTCACGCCACAACCAAAAAAGGAGAAAAGAAAAAGTATGAACTCCTAATAAACAGTACACATTTGTATACACATTTGCACAAAAATAGGTCATGTTAGCACACAATTAGAAATAAAAAAGAACTTATACATCAACTTGAATTGCACAAAAAGAGACCATGTCAGCACACAATTAGAAATATAGAGAAAAAAATACACATCAACTTGAATTGCACAAAAAGAGATCATGTCAGCACGTGTATCTCTTCTTTCTATTTATCTATTTTCAAATCAGCATAGTTAACAAATTCTACAGTATATGTGTAGCTTTTAGGAAGAGCAATAACATGTGAACAATAAATGTCAAATCAATATAAAACATATCATAACTAGTAAGAGAATTCATACTTCATAGAGAGAATGGGATAAATATAGCATAACTAGCGAAACAGATCACAAAATCTTTGCTATGTTCTCACATAACCAAAAAAAGAAAAAAAAAAGAGGAAGTTAATTAAAAAAAAAAGGAAAAATAAGAATTTTATGTTATGCAAATATAAGTTACTGTTATGCAAATTTAACTTCATGATATGCACATATAACTATCTGTTATGCAAATATAACAATATGTTATGCAAATTGAAACTACTGACACTGGATGTCAGCAAGATTGTTATTCCCTCTTAATTTTTAGCAAATAATGTGAAAAAGAAATAGTAAAAGATAAATTTTTTTTGCCCATCAACGTTTAAATATCAAACATTTAGGCTAATTGTCAACATTTAAGCTAAATGTCAACATTTAAGCTAAATGTCAACATTTAAGCTAAATGTCAACATTGAAGGTAAATGTCAACATTTAAGTTACCGCAGATACAACAACAGAAGATGAAATTCAGAAGCTACAGCAGTCCCTAAAAGAGACCCAAAATCAGCAGAAGCAAGTTGCAAGCGAAATTCAGAAGCTACAGCAGCCCCGAAAAGAGATCCGAAATCAGCGAAAGCAAGATGCAAGCGAAAATCAGAAGCTACAACAACCACAAGATGATACAACAGCAGAACCCTAAAACTCTAAACTCTCTACGACCTAGAACCATAAACTCAAAATCCCAAAGGGGAAAAAGAAATAATTTCAGAATGACAAGAGGGATCCTGCACTTATAGAGACTGATAAAAGCATAAGCTATATTTGGACAAGAGATCATATCAACACATAATTAGAAATAAAAAAAGAACCTATAAATCTACTTGAATTGCACAAAAAGAGACAATGTCAACACACAATTAGAAATAAAAAAGAACTTATACATTATGACAAAAAAAAACATATATATCAACTTGAATTGCACAAAAAGAGACAATGTCAACACACAATTAGAAATAAAAAAGAAACATGTCAGCACACAATTAAACTTTGTAAAGCTACTAGCTAATATCTCTAGATAAGTCAGAAATCTCAAGGCACTTCAATGTAAATATACAAACACGTTATTAAATAGGAAAAGTGGAACCAAACCCTAGTTGTTAAGCGATAAAAATAAAATAACAAAATTGTTGATATTGTCGAAAAAAACATTTAAACTCAATTTTAAGCCCTGAAATGATCTCCAATGGCCGAAAAAGACCATAGGTCACCGCGTAGAAATGAGTTTGAACCGTAGCGCGATTCCCTATCCGGAAAGGTATCATAATAGAGAATCTGACACCGGATGTTTGATATCACTTCTACCGAGACCGCGTACTAGGCTATGTTCTCACATTACCAAAAAATACAAAAAGTTCAGCTTTCCACCTCAAATTTGTTAAGACAAAAACTAATTTCCACCTCAAATACTATCCAATGGATTGCAACAGATGATTAAATTTGTGTGCTGACATGGTCTAATTCTGCGCTGACATGTCCTAATTGTTGTGCTGACATGTTCTAATTGAACAAGAAATTAACAAAACAAAACCATCAGCTAATGCAAGATAAAATACTAACTTACGATTTTAATGAAGTCCTAAAGTTTCGAATGTGTTTAGTTTCCAGAATATTTTATTTACAGAAGATTTTAATAAATTTCTAAAGTCTCCAAAAGATGTCAGCATTGAAGATGTCAGCATTGAAGATGTCAACATTAAAGATGTCAACATTGAAGATGTCAACATTGAAGATGTCAGCATTTACAAGCTTCACAACTACAACAACTACTGCTAGATGTTTGCAACAAATAATAAGAAACAAAACAACCATTCTAGTGTATATGTGAAAAATCATGCAAGTTCTAGCAGTAACAACAATGGCTTCTTTTACATCTTTTTAATTAAAAACCAAATTCAGATCTAAATATGCAGACTTCAGATTCAAGCAAAGGACTATATTCAGATCCCTAAATTCAGCTTCGAGCAAATTGCAAGTCCATCGACTTCAGATTCGAGCAAATCCCTAAATTCAAATCTAAATATGCAGATTCGAGCACAAGTCCATCGAAATCAGATTCAGTGACTAGATACAGTATCTAAATTCCAGAAACCCCAACCCTAATTTTTTTTTTGAAGCTGCAGGATCTCAGTAAAGAAAAACACATCAGCTGAGTAAATCTGATCCTCCATTACCCAAATCAATTACAACCCCAACCGCAAATCCAATTCAAGAAAACCCTAATCTGAACAAAAAGAAAGGATTAGGTGGGTACCTGTGATGTTCAACAACCTTCAGAAAAACAATAAACTGGATGGAGAAATTGCACTTCAAAGCATCTATAAATCTCTCAAGAAACTCAATTTATCTGCAGCCTCTCAAGAAAGGAAGAAATTGGGTATTGCAGAAGAAAGGAATTGGGCAAAGAAGTGCTTTTTAATTGGAGATGAAGGAGTAACTAGAAGATCTCCAAGGTTCTTCACCGTCTGCAGATCTGCACCGGGAGGAGGGGGGCGGGAGGCGCCAGCGCGGCTCTGCACCAGGAGGAGGGGCGGCGGGAGGCGCCAGCGCGGCTCTGCACCGGGAGGAGGGGCGGCGGGAGGCGGAGGAACCTGCTCCTTGTCCACCGCTTGCAGATCTGGGATCTCCGCCTCAGAGATTAAGGCTATTGCGGTGATAGAGAAAACTGCGATTGGGACCACTGTTGTGGCTGGGAGGAGGTGGCAGTGGTGGCGGCGGCGGCGGCGCCGAGGGTGGAGAAGGAGCGAGCAATGAGGAAGAGGAGCGAGCAGCGATGAAGAGGAGCGAGCCCAATTCCCAGGGGAGGATGAAGATTGTCGGATGAAACGATTAGTCGGGGTGGAGGAGAAAAGAAATAGGTTAAAAAAGATGGACATTCCACTAATTTTTTCAAAAGTTAGGACAAACCTCAAATTAGGGCGAAAATTTGTGCCTTCGGCACAAATTTTCTCTATTTTTAATCCAACGCTTCATATTGTTCACAAATTACACCATAAAAAGTGTTTATAAATGATCTATTGTGTGTATACTGTATAAGAAGTTAAATAATGATCGATCATCTATTTTTTGTGAGTTTAAAGATGGAAAGGCTAGGGCATGCCTACGGAACCAGGGATTGCTTTTAAAAAAATACTTATAAATCACTCACCGACATTGTCCCATTCATCAATATGGTAGGAATCGAACCCACAAACTTTTAACAACATGTGACTCTTCATTACCAACTAAGCTGATAGATGTTGTTAATAGGGGTTTAATAACTTAACGGATTTTTCGTGAAGTAAACCTGTTGTTTAGCTTAGTTCGGGTTGTAAACAAGTGTTTTAAGATTTTTGTCGGGTAACCATGGGGTTATGAAAATGTTTATCTCGTGCCCAAAACTTGTGGTTTGGTTGAAAAAAGTGAGTTTGAACTTTTATAGAGGTAAATATTATAATATAGATAAATTATATTGAGGTTTTTAATAAATAAACTACAAATTTTCCAGCCTCCACAGATTTACATTTACATCAACGAGGGCGAGAGAGAAGGGCGAAATAGAAGAAGAATCATCGGTGACTCCGACGGTGGGTGACGAAAGTGGTAGCTCCGATGAATGATTAGGGTTGCCAATGAGCTCGCATGCGGTGATGTAGAGGGCAGGGTATACATGCTTTCCCCAAGCGAGGAGGAAGTAGCACATCGCCAATATACCTTGAAATTCTTCAAATTTAACAAACCATCATATACAAACAACTAACTTTGAATCAAAAACAGTGACCGAGAGGATCAAACTGCAGTAAAGAAGTGGGAGAGAAGAACTTCAATTGAAGCTTGAGAGAGAACCAAAATAGTTCTGTTTTAGATCAAGAGAATACAATCAGCTTGAGCAACCAGATCTTCCTTTATAGGGCAAGATCAGTGCAAGTTGTTTCTCACCGACTAACAACCTGATTCTTTATTCCCTATATTTACAAGTATTTACATGTAAGCACCCATACCTTCCTATATACCCCCCTCAAGTAGGACTTAGAGGGATACAAACAAGGCCTAACTTGGAAGATAGAGTCACATGTTGTTGCTCACCTAAAGGTTTGGTCATCAGATCAGCTAACTGAGCAGTAGAAGCAATGTGTTGAGTGCAAATGAGACCCTGCTGAATTTTCTCGCGCACAAAATGACAGTCAATATTCAAGTGCTTAGTCCTCTCGTGAAACACGGGATTGGCTGCAATGTGTTAAGCTGCCCTATTGTCGCAATGAAGAGTGATTGGACGTGGTACTGTAACTCCCATATCAGTAAGAATTTGTGTCAACCAAACAAGTTCAGCAGCTGTGGTAGACATGGCCCTGTATTCTGATTCGGCAGAGGATCGAGAAACGGTCTTCTGCTTCTTGGTTTTCCAAGATTTGAGAGATTGGCCCAACATAACACAATATCCTGTAATGCTTCAAGTAGAGAAAACACACCCTGCCCAGTCAACATCTGAGTGAGCAGTAAGTTGCAATGAGGAGGATGCAGCTAATGATTAGGGGTGTTCATCGGTCTAAAACCTAACCGAACCGGGCCGAACCGAACCGAACCGAAATCGAAAATCTCAAAATTTCAAACCGAAAGCATTAGGTTCGGTTCGGTTATTTACCGGTTCGGTTTGTGTTCGGTTCGGTTTTAACACAAATAAACCGAATTTCCATTAAAAATTTTTAAAGTATACAAAAATATATATTATATTTGTATTTATGTGTATATATACACATATTCCAATTTAAAGTATACAAATAATTATATATATATATATATATATATATATATATATATATATATATATATGTATGTATATTACACATATATCACATGTAATTACAGTATGTGCATTGTGCAAACAGTGTGTGTATATATATACATACACACTGATGATGTATATACATAGTAAGTACGTATGTATACATTGTATACGTATATATACATAGTAAGGATGTATGTATTAGTGTATATATAAAGTATACAAATATATATATATATACTGTATTTATAATGTATAAAAAAATTCGGTTTAACACAAACCGAACCTAAACCGAACACAAACCGAACCAAAACCGAAAAATGAAAATTCTTGAACCGAAAGCCAAACCGGAAAACTTCGGTTCGGTTCGGTTCGGTTCGGTTTGCGTTGGTTCGGCCCAAAAATTCAGTTTGGACCGAATCATGCACAGTCCTACTAATGATAGTCCCATATTCACAGTAGCCTTCAAATATCTCAAAACATGAAGGGCAGCTTTCATGTGTGGCTCCCTAGGAGAACTAACAAATTGACTTAGATGTTGAGTAGAATAAGAGAGATCAGGACGAGTGAAATTTAGATATAGCAATCTACCAACCAGTCTTCTATACGACTCAGGATCAGACAACAATTCACCATCTTCGGTAGACAACTTTAGACCCTTAGGCAAAGGAAACTTAGCAGGTTTGCACTCCTCCATTTTATCATCACAAAGAATGTCTAGTATGTACTTCCGTTGATGAAGAAGAGTGGAGGACTTTGATCTGGCAACTTCAAAACCCAGAAAATATCTAATGAAGCCAAGATCCTTGATGGTGAACTTGTCATGGAGAGCTGCTTTCAACACTGTAATAGCAGATACATTAGTCCCTGTGATCAACAGATCATCCACATAGACTAGAACAATGGTAATATGAGATCCATGATATCTCACAAATAAAGAGTAATCAAACATGGATTGTGAAAACCCAGCTCCAATAAAAAAACTTGCTAAGTTCCAAATTCCACTGTCTAGAGGCTTGCTTTAGACCATATAGAGATCGGTTCAGCTTGCAAACATGGCATGTGGGAACTTTAGAATAACCTACAGGGGGTAGCATATACACCTCTTCATCCAAATAACCATGGAGAAAGGCATTATTAATGTCTAATTGGAAGATAGGCCATTCATTTGAGGTGGCTAAAGCAATGAGAAGCCTGACAGTAGCCAACTTGGCTACAGGAGAGAAGGTAAATTTGTAATCTTTGCCTTCAATTTGATTGTATCCTTTGGCCACGAGCCTAGCTTTGTATCTCTCTACATTGCCATCAGGGTTGAACTTGACTTTGTAGACCCATTTGGACCCAATTGCAGTCTTGTTAGGAGGCAAAGGAACTATCTCCCAGGTTTGATTCTTCTCTAGAGCCTCTATCTCCTTAGCCATGGCTTCTTGCCATTCAGGGTAATTTTTGGCTTGATTATATGTAGATGGTTCAGGGACTTTTAAAACATTGAAATAAGAGGCAATATAAGGTGGGGACAAATGAGAAAGGTCTAAGGAAAAGGTAAGAAAAGAGGTGGAGTAGGTAGAAGTAGGGCTAGGTAATGTAGGACAAATAAAGTCCTGTAATTTTGGTGGTGGTCCTGTAGGTCTACTTGATCTTCTTAGAGCAAGTGGGGATGAAATAGGTGGAGGTGTAGGTATTGGAGCATGGTTTGTGGGAGAGAGGCTAGGAGATATACTATCACACACATCTTGACAAACAGAAGTACTATCATTAGCAAACTCAATATTATGAGAGAGGCTAGGAGATGAAGTATACACTGAATTCCTCCTTAATAAGGTATCTGTATCAACAACTGGACTGACGAGTGGAAGAGTTCCCATGTGCTCAACCTGTATAGCAGTGCTATCTTTGTCTTTAAATGGAAAAACATCCTCTTTAAACACAATATCCCTGCTCACAAATACGGTATGCTCATCTAAATCATGCAGCTTATACCCTTTTTGTCCAGCAGGATATCCAATTACCACACATTTTCTGGCTTTGCTAGCAAACTTATCCTTCTTGACTCCCTGCTTGAGTGCAAAACATAGAGAACCAATCACTCTCAAACTTGCATAATCAACCTTCTTTCCCATTAAAACCTCATAAGGAACTTTATTAGCAAGAACAGAAGATGGCAACCTATTAATAATGTGTGTAGCAGCTAACACACAATCTCCCCAAAATTTGATAGGCAACCCTGCATGAATCTTAATTGCCCTGGCTGTTTCTAACAAATGCCTGTGTTTCCTTTCCACACGGCCATTTTGTTGAGGATTCCCTGCAACACTTCTTTGATGAACAATCCCCTTTTCAGCAAAAAACTGTGTACAATGCCCATTCAATACTTCAGTGCCATCGTCACTTCTTATGATTTCGATATCCTTCTCAAATTGTGTACGAACCAACTGTACAAAATTTCTCAACACCTGAGAAATATGTAGTTTATCTTTGACCAAAATAGTCCATGTAGCACGGCTATGATCATCTACCATAGTAAATAAATACCTTGCTCCTGTTCTATCAGGACTTTTATAGGGACCCCATGGATCCAGATGTAAAAGATCAAAACAACTCTTGGCAAGAGACATACTTCTCTGGAAAGGTAACTTGTGCATTTTAGCAGCAACACATATCTCACAAAAAAAAAAACTTTCATTACTTGCACAATTACAATCATCAATGAACCGCATTTTTGAAACAGAAGCATGCCCTAACCTAGCATGCATTATCTCTAATTGTGCTTTGTTCTGAACAGAATTACAAGCTAGTTTGTCTTGTTGAGATACAAGATCTAGTTGAGCAAACATGAGAAACAAATTTCTTTGTCTGATTCCTTTCTTGACTATTTCTCCATTGTTAATCCTTCTGATATGACACCCAGAAACCTCAAAAATCACCTACAAACCAACATCAAGCAAACATCCAACAGACAAAAGATTCTGCTTAAACTCGGGCACCAAAAGGACATCATGAAGAACAACCTTATCAGACAAGATAACTGTTCCTGCAATCGTAACTCTCTTAACAGTGCCATCTGGTTGCCTTATTAACACTGTTTTATCAAGAGGCTTTTTATTAACTAATAAACTTGAATCATAAACCATATGATCCGTTGCACCTGAATCTGCAACCCACATATTTGGCATTTTTTGCTCTCCAAAATAACAAGTACTAAGAGAAAGAGCATTAGAATGAGCTATACTTGCGAAATTAACTGCATATTCTTTGACCACTTCCTTGCCTTTCATTGCTTTCAAAACTTCATTGCAGGCAACAACCAACTGATCAATTCTCTCATCATTCACACCAGCTGGCTTCTCATCAAATGGATTATCCATCATGCCAGCTGAATCTACATTTGCAGCCATGCGAGAACCCTCTTTCTTTTTCTTCTCTGTGAACCATTCGGGGTATCCATGGAGCTTAAAGCATTGCTCCATTAAGTGCCCCTTCTGTTTGCAAAAAGTGCACTTCATGTCACCCTTGTCTTCTTTGTACCTTCTGTTATCTTTCTTTTCATCATACCGTCTTTGATCCCTTCCAGCAACCAGTGCACTAGTCTCATGGTTACCTCGGTTTGTGCTGGTCACAAACCTTTGTTTTTCCACCTACTGAACAAGGTAGAAGGCTCGATTCACTGATGGCAGTAGATCCATAGACAAAATTTGACTTCTGATAGACTCAAAACATTCATTTAAACCCATCAAAAATTGCATGAGTTTATCAGTCGCCTGCATATCAACGAGTTTCTTTAAGAGCTGACAGGAAAAATTAGCAAGAGCACCACACATACATTGGGGAATTCCTTCAAGAGATTGAATCTCATCCCACACTTTCTTGATTTTCCCAAAATATTCAGCCACAGAAGCTGATTCTTGAACAATCGAACACAAATTTCTCTTTAGCTGAAGCAAGAGAGGACCATTACTATGTCCATACCTTTCAAAGACCTCGTCCCATAGTTGCTTGGTTGAATCAACGTACATGAAGCCCTCAGCAAGGTTGGATTCCACCGAATTGATGATCCAACAGCGGATCCAGCTAGCCAGGGACTCGGACGTCAATGGCGGCTTCGGCACCGATCCATCCACGAATCCCAGTTTGTGCTTCGTACCCAGAGCCATACAAACTCCTCTGCACCATCCGAGGAAGTTGGATCCATTGAAGCGAACCGAGATCAACTGCGCTCCTGAGCTATCAGACGGAGCAAGATACAACGGATCGTTTTACGCCACACTGGAATTGCTTGATTCTCCTACTTCACGCCTTCACATCTCCACGCGATCATCCATTCTTCAAGAACTCCGTAAATTCGTAAGAAATTGATATGCGGAAACGAAAAAGACGATAAGAAAATCAATTGATTTCCTGCTCTGATACCATTTGAATAAAAAACAGTGATCGAGAGGATCAAACTGCATTAAAGAAGTGGGAGAGAAGAACTTCAATTGAAGCTTGAGAGAGAACCAAAATAGTTATGTTTTAGATCAAGAGAATACAATCAGCTTGAGCAACCAGATCTTCCTTTATAGGGCAAGATCAGTGCAAGTTGTTTCTCACCGACTAACAACCCGATTCTTTATTCCCTATATTTACAAGTATTTACATGTAAGCACCCATACTTTCCTATACTAACAAACATCATAAAAACACGATGGAAAATAAAGATATAAAAAAAGACACGTGAATTACTATAATAAGCCAAACACGACAAACAACTGAACAAAAAAGACAAGTGAAATAGGTTACTAAATTGCATAAGCAACATAGAAGAACACCTAAGGAAGAAGTTATGCTACCTCATATTATGGACTCGCAAGGAGCCTTAAGATCTCATTCACAAACCCACGACTTAAGCCATCAACGCAACCAAATTTGCCAACCTTACCTTCTAGAATTGGAAAATCGCTCAAAGGAAGGTATATAGCATAAAAAAAAACTAACTATTGTTTCATTTCAATACAAAAAAGGTAAGCCAACACAACCAAAACCCCGTCCCTCAAAGGACCCTGACCCTAGAAATCTAACTCAAACCCTCAAGGCATGATAAAAACAACAACGAAAGATCACCACAAGGGCAAGCCGGAAAAAAAAAGGCGAAAGACAGGAACCGGGAGTAAAGCTCTTCCTATCAATTATGATAAATATTATTTTAATATTTTTTGGTAATTTTTTTTTAAATCAATCACAATACGAGTATAATGGAAGGGGACTGCCTGGAGGTTACTAAGGCAATCAATGATAGCAACTACGTGAGATGGGAAATTCTAAGACAAGTGGAGTTCATCAAGAAACTGTTATGTTCCTAGCCATTCCTTAGTCTATAAATAGACCTTGTAAGATTGGAGTAGGGTATGCAATGAAAGATTCATATTTTCCTTCCCAACTACCTTCTCTATCTCTCATCTTCTTCTATGTCTATTTCTCACCTTATTCTAATTCTCTCCTCACCCAATCTATACCTCAAGTGGTTACTGTCAAATTGATCAATTGATCAGCTTGGTGTTCTGTTAGCCGGGACATAACAGATTTGGTATCAAGAGCCTTCGTTTCCTCCGACCAAATTCACGATTTTTTTTCTTGAAAGTTTTGATCGGCCATGGTAGACGGTGACTGACGGAATTGGGAATCCCTCGGCGATGACGGAGTCGGCAGTGGCGGAGTCTTTGTTCTCGGATTCTGGGCATAGTGAATGGGAAGAAAGCAATCGCAGATTCTACCGAACACTCAACGAGATTCGCATTCGGCAAGGTGTGCCACCGATCAGTCACTCCTCCTTACAAATCGAGAATCAAGAAAACCAACGATCGGTTTTCGTCAAGATTCAATTCGAGAAATATGCAATCTCGAATGAAGTTTTATATCAGGTTTTCTCAGGATTTGGTGTTATTGAGAACATTGAACGGTTTGATTCTCCAATGGGGTTCCACTCGCAAATCCGTTTTCAGCACAAGGCGTCGGCGATCCAGGCGTTCAGTGCGCTCAATGGGAGGGACATCTACGATAATTGCTGTCAATTAGAGTTGCTCTTGGCAGAAGAAATTGCAACAGGGCCTTCTCATTCTACAGAGGACGCAAAACAGATGGAAGAACTCAGGAGCCAAACCAAACGCGGGATTGAGAAATTGTTGGCGATGTCCAGGCCGTTGCCAAATCCACCAACAACCTCAGCAATCCAGAAGCAGGCGGCACCGACGAATCCGAATTCGGAGCCCCCAGTCGCAACCTCTTCGACACCAAAAACATCAAAACCAGTGTCGACAGCAATCGGTGTTCTTGGAGTTGGATCTGGAGATCAGGAGATTGAGACTAGCGCTCCTGTCATTCTTCCTCAAGAATCGACAAATCAATCCAGTTCTTGGAGCTCCGATGTGAAAGGAGGGACAGAAACTTTGAAGGCATCTCCGTTTGAAGACCCTGAGAATCAAAACCCAGTGCCTCATACCCAACCCAACCAGGTAACATCTAATCCATGTTCTGCCATGATTTTCGATAGTCCATCCAAGGAATGGGGTGAGTTCGTTGACCTCTTGATTGAGCTAATAGAAATCAGGATGGCAAATTGGAGAAAGGATTCAATTGTGTGTTGGAGTGCACACAAGGTGTTTGTCAAAATGCCTAGGGGTGTTCACTTACCAAGGGGTTTGTTAGTCTGCTCAGATCGTCATAGTTGCGAGCCAATAGGTTTTGATTTTGAAGATGAACTGAAACACAATTCCATCACCTTGCCGTTTGATAGACGAAGACATATCACTACTCTTTGGGTCAATCCGGAAACCATTTGTGTTGTCCAAGCTGAGAAACCCATACCTGCAGTCACTTTGAATTTTGATCCGGGTGGAGAAATGGCATTTATGTTGTCATGTATGAGTTGTGCTAGTAATGAAACAGTCTTTACTTGCTCTTGGTGGATCAAAATTGATGCTTCTGTAGCAAGGGGTAGTGGCTTGAGAATTATATGGAGGAGTCAATTGGCAAAATCAGCACATGCTACAGGTGCAGCTATAGATAATCATAGGTTGAAGATGATTTTGGTTTTTGATCCAGGTGGTGAACTTGATTCTTGTATGGCTCTCTCAAGCTGTCACAAGAAGATTGTGGGTGCTATCCTACATAGCTATCACTCGGAACCGCAGCTGGGTTTAGTCTCTGAATTTGAGGATATAGGCCTTACTAAAAGGGATCGTGGGGGCTGTAAAAAAATTCAGAATTACAAACGAGTCAGTTAGTGCAACGATTGATGTTGTCATAGGATTTTTACAGTGTTCCGATTCAGTTTACAAGGCCATGGTTGCATTGGTTGGTTACTTTGGGAGCTGCACACAATATGTGATCATGGTTGAGCAGAGCAAGGCCATGTCATGGAGTATACCAGGAAGCATAGCATAGCAATCTTGTGTTTGGTTGCTTTGGGTGCTGCACACTACATCATCTTTGCCAATTCATGAGTTGTTCCTTGAGTCTTGGTGATCATCTTTCCAGTAAACAAATGGAGCTCAAGAAAGTGGAGATGCAACTGCTGTCATGAAATTCATAGATTTTTAGGAGCTGCTGCACACATTCCCTCATTTTCAGTTGTGTCCTTAGTTGATTGTAAGCCTTGAGACAAGGCTGATCTTTAAGGGATGGGCAATGTTATGTCCTTAGTTGATTGTAAGCCTTGAGACAAGGCTCTCTAAGGGATGGGCAATGTTATGTTCCTAGCCATTCCTTAGTCTATGAATAGACCTTGTAAGATTGGAGTAGGGTATGCAATGAAAGATTCATATTTTCCTTCCCAACTACCTTCTCTATCTCTCATCTTCTTCTATGCCTATTTCTCACCTTATTCTAATTCTCTCCTCACCCAATCTATACCTCAAGTGGTTTCTGTCAAATTGATCAATTGATCAGCTTGGTGTTCTGTTAGCCGGGACATAACAGAAACTTAGCTGTAACTTCGAGAGCATATAGAATTCAGACACTGATACAGGGAAGCAAACAAGACCGCAGATTATATAGCTAAGTCTAGGAATATTTGTACGTTTTTTAACCTCCCTACCTGTAGGGATCTCTGTAACATCATCCAGACGGATGATCATGGTGATATCTTACTTAGGTAGGATCTGCCTAATTATTTCCTACTGTAAAAAAAAAAATATACTCCCTCCGTTCCAAAATAAAAGTCGTTTGACTTTTCTTCACGTATTTTAAGGAGGTAAAAACTATATAAAATATTATTTTTTTAATGAATTTGTTTTTATAAGTTTATACTTATGAATACGGACTACTATGAAATTATAAAAAAAAATTGATTAAAAAAATAATATTTTATAGTGTTTTTACCTCCTCAAAAAGCGTACAGAAAAAAACAAACGACACTTATTTTGGAACAGATGTAGTATATATATAGGAAAAATGACCAAAAATAATACGAAGTATCAACCTTGAACCAAAAATAATACGAACTTTCAAATTGACAATTTCATGTACAAACTATTGTAATATTAACCAAAAATAATACAATTCTAGTTTCCGATCACATTTCCGGCCAAATGATGACGTGGCCACCGGAATTATAAGTTTGGGCACAAAATGTAATAATTAATAAAGTTAGGGAAATAAATATACATTAATAAAAATTGGGCAAACTTCCTCTTCTCCCCGATTTGAGATCTGAAGGCTACAGTGCTTGCCGTCGAGAAAACCACCAGCTGCGTGCTCCTCCAGTCCTCCTTCCTTATCACTTCCAACAAAAACAGGCAAACGGAGGCACGATGTGGCTGCATTGATCCCCGACAGCGGTGCTATTGCAATAGAGGAGGTGAAATTGGAAGTGCGGACGGCTGGCGGAGGTGGTGTTCAAACCAGATTGACAAAAGTTTAAATTGGGAACGAGTGTGGATGCTTGAATAAACATAAGTGATTGAAGGAGTGTTTGAAATGTGTTGGGAATGGTTTGAGTACTCGACAATGCTCTTAAATGCCATGGGTGAAAGTAAGAAATGTCGAAACCATTTTTATAGGGTCGGGATGATTGTGCATCGGATTCACCCAATTTAATGGATTGCTACCTTGCCATTGATTGCCTAAGTTGATTATTATGATCAATTGCAGACGAGGACGAAGTCTCCATTGCTAAATCGACGAAAACTAGTTTGGGGGTTTTTCGAATTTGAAATAAATTAGGGTTTAATTCAGTTTCAAAATCCTCAGATTAAAGTGTTATGATGTTAAAAACTTAGAAATTGAATTTACATCGCACAATATTTGTATAAAACATGCAGTGTTTTGAAGATGAATTGATCGACCGCCATGGCTGAGTACGTCGCCAAGCTTGCTCAGGAGGGGAGGTAGGGGAAAGGTTACGTTGATCCAATTTCTATTAAATTATATTCCTTTTCCAAGCTTTATTGATTATTCCATTTTGTGCCCAAACTTATATTCCCGGTGGCCACGTCATCATTTGGCCGGAAATGTGGTCGGAAACTCGAACCGTATTATTTTTGGTTAATATTATGATAGTTTGTATATGAAATTGTCAATTTAAAAGTTCGTATTATTTTTGGTTCAAGGTTGATACTTCGTATTATTTTTGGTTATTTTTCCATATATATATATATATATATATACACACATACATACACATGGAGGAGTAATTTCCATTTCGGATAAAGCGTACATTCCACGTCAGTAAAAGCACGTGGGTTTTCAATAGTGGGTAGCACGACAATCAATAACGGCATAATTATAATGTCGGCTTTTCTTGATTAATTTTTTAAAAACAAAAGTACGGTGTTTAATGTTTATTACTCCGGCGGGCTAACCCCGGCCAATGGCCATCTTGAAAATAAAACGAATGCATTTGAGGCTTGAGCTGATATAAACCATCACCGGCATCACGTGCTATTCTTGGTCAACTAAATTAAAATTTCATGTGTATTTTTAAGCATTAAGGACGGTGCCGGTCACTGGCGGATCTAGGAGTAGGCTCGTGTGAGCGCGAGCCCACCCCGATCCCGGAAAAAAATACGAAATGTTAGCTAAAAAAAATTAAAAATAAAAAAGTCTAAATTAATTAGAAGTGAAAATGAATCATAAAGTTTACATTGCCAAGTTGGTAAAGTAGAGAGGGAGAACTTTTTTCTCTTTATTAGAGACCAAGGTTCAATTCCCACTTTTTACATTTTCTTCACTTATTTTTAACTATCTTTTTATATATAAGTTCAAATATCTTTTTAAATTGAGAATAATTAATTTCAATAAGTATTGTTTGAATTCTATTTTAGTCATTCATTAGGTTTTCTTGAATTTTTTTTTAACTAATTATAAATTTTATTCACTTCTAATAATATGGATAAATTTTTGAAATTTTTTCACATAACCCTTCACAATTAAATTTATTTAAAGTTTCGCAAAGCTCGTTTTATTATTACTTATTTTTTAGCCTAACTCTCGCCCACCCCTATATTCCGGGCTGGCTTCGCCACTGGTGCCGGTGCGAATCAAAAACCTTATCAAATGCGTCGAATAATGCATTATAATGTCGACTCTTGTCGGCTGGGTCACGTGCTCGGGGTTTGCCATCGAAGGCGGGTTCCTCGTCATAAAAAAAAAAAAAAAAACTAGTCCTTACATATATTGATAGAATGTTAATTATAGTTTTTGACAAAATAAAAAATTTAAATATTCTGTAATAAATTGTATTATATACTCACTCCATTAATTAAAACTTGTCGTTTTAGATAGTAAATCTTGTTAAGAAAAACTTGTCATTTTAGATATTTTGTCATTTACTTTATGAAATTGTCATTGTAATAATTAGACAGTTATTAATTGTAGTTTTTGAGGAAGTAAAAAATAGAGTAATAATTAGGGGTATAAGTGTATTTTTATTTTTTTTCTTAATAAGTGTATAGATTTTTAAAATGGTAACTTTTAATTAACGGAGGAGTATATAATAATATTTTTATTAATTTTTAAAAAAAATATACACAGTACTAAAATAATGCATTTTAATTAAAGAAGGGGAAGGGTGGAAGGGGATGAGAGTCAAAGGTAGCCAACTAGTTGAAGACTAAGTCACCATACTAATTGGATCCCCTTGACCAATAGGAAATCTTTCTTTTAAAGCCTTTATGTGTAATCTTTTCTTTTCTTTTAATTCTTCAAACTTAAATAAAGTTTCAACTTTCAAATATGAAAGTCGAGAAATAACTGAAGGGAAGAATGAAATATATCATAAACTTTATAAGTAATGCATAATATTACCAACAACAGCAACAACAACTCAGTATATCCCATAATTATATAGGATCTGAAGAGTCAGAATGTACGCACTCTTACCCCGATGGACCCGAGAGAGTGTTTCCAAAAGACTCAGAACGAAAGGAGACAAGGATCATGAGAAACCAGGATCACATAACAGAGAAATGAGTCAGTAAAGATGCAATAGAATAAAAGAGTGAAAGCGAAGGCAAACAGACACAACACCACACCCCCAACTCTAAACGTCTGCAGCCCGAATGCGTCTCCTCCAGTGGTCTCTATCCAATGATATATCCTTTGAAAGATGCAGCAAATTGAGGTCCTGATGGATACCCCTATTGATGCGGGACCATCTTCTACAGCTCCAGACACACTCATCGTTCTTGGAGAAGGACCAATGACTCGAGCTCGTGCTAAGAAGCTTCAGAGAGACTCATTCAACTTTGTGAGTCATGCTTTGTTCTCGAGCAAGGTTCAACTCCCCGAGCCTACATTGAAGACCTATATGTGCATAGGGATTCAAGATGAAGAGCCACCTTGAGCTTAAGGGCTGCCGAATTACTTAAGAGCTTGGGGCTCCAACTTATTTCCGTTTTTAGTAACTTTTATACTTAAGTTATTTTAGGAAACATTGAGGTTATTTTTATTATTTCCATTAGATGTTAGTTTTATCTTCTTTTATCTCTTTACTTAAGAAATCCGGCCCAGATAGCCTTTTATGGCTATATAATGCCGATCAGCCTATGTACATCAGTTGGAACATTATTGAATAGAATTGCTTTCTCAAAAACGTGTGAAACACATTGAGAGTTGTCGATTGAATAGAGCAGCGCTCTTCAATTGTCGAATTGGTATCTTGTCTCAGCTTGGTTTGCTTTGTGTTCATCAACTTCGTAAGACTTGGTGATCCTAGTATCCACAAGCCCCCTCCTCGTGCCTCCAAGTTGTCCGCTTGGTTGTGTAGGGTTGCAGAGGTGGGTTATATAGTCATTGATATTGGTTCCTACCCTCTTAGGAGGCATGGGGTCTTTATCTTGTTCTATATAGATCGACTCAGTCTATATCAGGTCGTGTCTTTCGATTCTTGCAACTTTCTTTAATCGAGTCTTTGTTTCTTGTCTTTGTCGAGTTGAGTCTTGCATGTTCTTGGTCGATCTTGGCTGAGTTCTTGCATCCATAGTCTTTGTCGAGTCTGTTCTTGAAGTTCTTGCTGCGTTCTTTGTCTTTCTTGCTTCCGTTATTTAGTTTCTTGTTTGATTGTCGAAGATCGGGCCATCTCACGGCTAACCCCATATCACCCATCCAGCTCTTCTTTTGGTCTGCCTCTCCCTCTACAGAAAGTTTCAAGATCCAATGTCTCGCACCTTCGAACCGGGGCCGATCTAGGTCTTATTTGAACGTGACCGAACCAACGCAATCCGGATTCCCGCAGTTTGTCGACATTAATACTCGCAACTCCAACTTTCCTTCTAATGTCGACATTCCTGATTCTGTCAAGTCTCGTATGCCCGCACATCCATCGCAACATTCTCATCTCTGCCACTGACAACTTCTGTTCTTGCGCTTTACTAAATTTGTAAAAATACAACGGAAGAATATTGAACTAGTATGATCCCCGAGCCATGACGTGCGGTTTTTTTTATAAATAAAATATTCATAATATATTGAATTAATATTATAAAATAAAAGTAAAAGTTCAAATAATTAAATCTTTTGAATTAAAACCATTGGTTGAAAAAAACAATTAAAGTAGTATATACAAATTGATGCGGGACCATCCACGACACCTTCGGATGATGTCCTTCTCAATAGGAAGAAGAAGGCTCCACCATGGAAGAAGATCCAAAGGTGCAAATGACGTTTTAGACTCTCGTTCAGAACATTTGATAGCTTTTTGACGTCTCTGTAAAATGGGTCGTACGGATTCAATATTTATCGTATTGAGGCGTGCCATACATTGTCGGAACGAGGACAAAGAAATCTACAACTTTGCTATTGAAGGTTTTTCCAGATTCGACATGGAGCTTGACCGAAAATTGCATTCTTTGCAAACTGTCACTGTTTTGACGGGATTAAATAACTTTCTTTTGTTATTTTTAGTAACCTTCTTTATTTAAGTTATTTTAGGTAATTTAGGGATTCATTTTAATTTCTCTTTAATTATTATTTCTATCTAAAATCAGCCCTTAGGGTTATAAATAGAGTCTGATCTCCATTGTAAACTTTAAGACGTCTTCCATTATGAATGAAATATCAGTTTGTGTGAAACACAATTGAGAGAAAGTCGATCGATTAGAAGAATGGTTCATCGATTGCAACTATTGGTATTGATCTAGCTTGGTTTGCTTTGTGTTCATCAACTTCGCAAGACTTGGTGATCCTAGTATCCACGAGCCCCCTCCTTGTGCCTCCAAGTTGTCCGCTTGGTTGTGTAGGGTTGTAGAGGCGGGTTATATAGTCATTGGTATTGGTTCCTACCATCTTAGGAGGTCTGGGGTCTCTATCTTATTCTATATAGATCGACTCAGTCCTTATCGGGCGTGTCTTGTTATCAATTTCAAGTCTTTCTTTAATTCTTGCTGCGTATTCTTGTTCTTGAAATCTTTGTTGAGTCTTGTTTATTTTCTTGGTCGATCTTGAAGTTCTTGATCGATTCTTAAGAGTCTTGCTGCGTTTCTTTGCTTTCTTGTTGAGTCTTGTTCAGTTCTTGCTTCCGTTCTTTAGTTTCTTGCTTGTTTGTCGAAGATCGGGCCATCTCACGGCTAACCCCGTATCACAAATATATAGATATAGATTATTGATATTAATTTTATCTTTGCTTATTACTTCCTCCGTTGGGCAAAACATGCCATTTTAGGGTGTTATTTTTGTTCAAAAAAACTTGGCATTGTAGGTATTTTGCACTTCACTTTACAAAAATGCACTTGACATGATTGATAGTTTGCTAGTTGTAGTTTTTGATTGAGTAAAAAAAGGAGGGTAATAGTTGAGGGTAAATTCGTATATTTGCCAATTGTCTTAAAACTTGTGAAAAAAAAGCTAAAATGATTGTTTTGCCGAACGGATGGAGTATTAATTTTATGTTTTGAACTGATTCCATTGTTTTTTTAGGGGCGGGCACAAATTCCGCAAATCCCGATCCCGTCCCGGTCCCGTCCCGATCCCGGTGGGATTTAGGACAAAATAGCGAATCCCGTCCCGCAAAAATTATGCGGGACGAAACGCGGGACGATCCCGGTGGGATCCCGCAAATCCCGTCTCGTCTCGCATATAATAATAATAATAATAATAATAATAATAATTTTTTATAATAATAATAATATTATAATATTATAGAATAATAATAATAATATATTATTAGTATTATTATTTTGAGCAAATATTATAATTATAATTATAATCATAATCTTCCATTTATAATAATAATAATATTTGTTTATAATAATAATATTATTATTATTTGAGCAAATATTATTTATAATTATAATAATAATTTTCAATTTATAATAATAATTAATTATAATAATAATAATATTATTATTATATCATATTATATTTTTTTCTTGTAAAGTATAATTATTTTATAATAATAACAATGAAAATAAGTATTATTATTATTATTATTTAATTATAACGTGGCATTATTATTATTATTATTATTATTGTTATTATTATTATTATTATTATTATTATTATTATTATTATTATTATTATTATAATTATTATACCCATTTAGAGATACAAGAGGCAAATAGCTAAATACAGTATTCTTCCCAACTATCAATCGATAATGAGACAGTATCTGGTGAATCTCGTCTCAATCCCTTTCCATCCTGATCTAGTAAGATAATGTAGCCAAATATCTTGAACATTATAATTAATTATACAATCATTGTATGGATTAATAATAGTATAATAATAATAATAATAATAATAATAATAATAATAATAATATTGAATAATATAGTTGAGAAGAATATCGTATTCAACATATTATACAAATTAATGAATTATGAAAATATTTTTCACTTTGCAAATTTATATAATATTTTATTATTTTTATTTGCGGGACAAGGCCCATCCCGTCCCGATCCCGTCCCGTGCAGACACCATCCCGTCTCGAAAAAAAAAATGTCAATCCCGTCCCGTAAAAATTTCGCGGGACGAGTCCCGTCCCGTGCCCACCCCTAGTTTTTTTTTAAAAAAAATTAATAAAATTATAATTATAGGAGCTTAATTGTAATTGGTTAGGAACCCTAAAAATAAGCTAGGGAAATACTATATATATATATATATATATATATATAGAGAGAGAGAGAGAGAGAGAGAGAGAGAGAGAGAGAGAGAGAGAGAGAGAGAGAGAGAGAGAGAGAGAGAGAGAGAGAGAGAGAGAGAGAGAGATGTATACAGTGGCGGCCGCAGGATCCTCCGAAAGGTGGGGTGAAATTTCTAGTGTGTACTGATGAGATATTGGCATTGAATAAACTCCTTTACCTAAGCTACGACTTTTAACTTAGCAGTAGATTGTAGAAAAGTAGACTTACATTTGCTTGGTTGCTATGGTAGTGATTTCTTGTCATTCATTGGAAATTTAGGCATTTGTCATATTTAGGAGGGTAAACTTATCGAAATTCAATCATGCTAAATTCAAGGCTTCTGCATATTAGATAGGATTGTAAACTCGTAACTTTATAATATCTTTTGATTCCCAAAGACATGATAGAAATTGTGATTTGAATATGTAGGGTACGAAAATACAAACATTGCATAAAGCTTCACAAATTCAATTCACAAATCCCAAATTCAATTCATAAATTTCATTCTCAAAATCACATACACAATAATTAAAACACAAAATTTATTTTCAAAATCACAAACTCTAATGAAAATTTCACAAACTTTATTCTCATAATCAAATCCTAATTTCACCAATTTTATGGGGTTTAATTAGCTTACAACTAGATAATTTGTATATAATATGGAGCTCGGGAAGTGGGAATATAATTAAATAAGGGGTAGAAACATAGAGAGTGGATGCAAGTTGAACAAAGAATAAAAAAGTTTTTTTGAGGGAGACGATTTTTTTTTAAAAAAAAAGAGGCTAATTTTACCGATTTTATGGGGTTTAATTAGTTATAACTAGATAATTTGTATATAATAGGGAAGTCGGGAAGTGGAAAATATAATTAAATAAGAAAGTGGGGTGTTAATTGAACAAAGAATAAAAAAGCTTTTTTGGGGGAGGTGAACTTTTTTTTTTAAAAAAAAGGCTAGTGGGAATTAAACCCTCAACCTTTGGTTTCATTTTACTTTCCTTCATTCCCACCAACCAACTAAGCAAAGTAGACTAATTGATTTTATATTCATCATAGTTTTACTTATTACAACACTACCATATATAAATAATTTTTTTATTTTTTTTTCAAACCTCGGGGCGCGTGGGTCGAAGGGTGGGGCGGCCGCGTACGCCCGCCCCACCCTAGGGCCGCCCCTGGATGTATATTAATAGTACTATTCTAGCTTCATTTTTTAGTTAGAAAATGTACTCTATTCTAGCTTTGTCCCTATTGGATCAAATATGGGATGAAATATGGATCAAATATGGAATGAAATGTTTTCAAAGGTAAATATTTTCCATTCTAAAGATATTATGATATATTCGAACTCGAATCTGGAACGAAATATTTGATATGGTTTGTAATTTGTATGATCGACTTTGTAACATGTGAAGTCGTGACATGTCACAACTCCCTAAGGGGGTTGTGATTTATGCAATGCTTAGTTACAATTAAAAATATTAGGGGGTAGAGTACAAATTAAGGTCCTAATTATAAGATACAAAAGCATCCAATTTACAAGGACTAGTCATCCTTTGAAGAAAGCCAAAAATCCGACATGTGGATGGATGAATTTGAACTTGACATTCTAGCTCGATCTATAAAAAAAAAAAAATTAAATAAACTTATGCATTAAGATCGAGCTAAATATTGACATTAATTAAAACTTTGTGACTTGAATTTGGTATGTGCATCCGGAGCCAAACCACACCATTTATTCAACAAGGGAGAACGCCCGGTGGGAGCCAACCCCACTATACATTTATAATACATCCATCATAATATATATTCTCTATTGATGTTACTACATTCAAAGTTCAAACTAAAGGATTCAAATCAAAGGATAAATTTTTATCCAGACACACATATATATAAGGATCGATCGGTTTAATTATTTATAAGAAAAATCAGATCGAATTTTGTAAGTCTAGACGAGAGTATTAACCCACACACATATATACATATATATGAGAAAATGCACTTAGACTCACTTTGAGTACACATACATGCATGCATATTCCCTCCGTTTTAAAATACAAGTCTTTGACTTTTTAATACGTTGTTTAAAGAATTAAAACTATATATACAATATTAATTTTTTAAAATTTTATATAATAAGTATAAAATTAATTATTTAAATGGATTGATATTTTATATAATCTTTAATTTCTTAAAGAAATATATCAAAAAAATAAAATGACTTATATTTTTAAACAGATGAAGTGTGTATATAGTTTCCTAGATTTCTTATATTTTAAAATTCATTTATGGGTACGGCCATACAGGCAAGAAAATATACATTTTAGAGTTAGGTTCGTTGGGCAAGAAAAACATACGTACGGGCGAGAAAATCCTAACGCTTTAGAGTTGGGTTCGTTGGTTCCCTAGATCTGTTAGCTTTCCACTGTTTGTATCGCACCTTTCTATTTTGTGTTATATGTTTAACGATTCACCGCCAGTCAACTTTGTCGGTCACTCGAGGTGTCTGACATGTCTGACCCTTGAATTCTTACCTTATTAAAAAAAATACGGGGAAAGAAAATAAATAAAAAGTAAAACCAGTTGCTCAAGTTTAGCAGTTTTTATTTGATTTTCAAAACTCGGCCTTTTTCTCCCGTCAATTTCAATATTCCATTGCACGTTTGCATAAAATTCTTCATCAATTTAAATGCCCTCATTTGGTTGAAAATATTAGTGGGCCTGGTCTCACGCAGAATTATTTTCATATAAACAATGCCCAAAAGAGACCATTTAAATTTTTTTTTTTTTTTATGACGACTAACCTACCTTCGGTGGCAAACCCCGAGCACGTGACCCAACTGATAAGAGCCACGTACTAAGTAAACCGGCTTGCGCCGTCCGGCTCGACCCACTGTTTAAATATTTTAAATATTTAATTATGCTTACACATGACATTCATATACTCTAAAAACTCATTCTCATATTTTCATACTTACATGGGAGTATTAAGTTTGGGAAGACTAGTTACTAGTTACGTTACGTATATGGTCGAGTCTCCATCATCTGCAACTTCGGTGTATCATATTATATACACTTGTATTGGCATATGTTTATAAAGTTTTCTTATTAAAATTCATATTTTAGAAAAAATGAAAAATCATTTTTAAAAAAAAATTGATTTATAGCTGTATATAATTTTATATAATTTTAAAGGGTGATTTTATTATAAAAGTTTATATATATATATATATATATATATATATATATATATATATAGAGAGAGAGAGAGAGAGAGAGAGAGAGAGAGAGAGAGAACATAAGCATAAATTTATTAAAAAATAATAATATTCATTTATACTCGAAATAATTAAATACAAATACATGTATATATAGAGCCTACTCAATATAGTCGACCATGGAGAGCCTGGACTGGAGATTGAAGAATCCATTTGTTTTCAAGGAATTGCATCACAACGTATTCCTATTTCAGTTTGTGACCGAAGCATACAAGGAGAAGGTACTAACCCCCGTTTGTTTTTTGGTAGAGAAAGGTAATGATTACCCTTATAAATATAATCCATATTTAAGTTAAGATCCATTGATCACTATTCTAATCATTCCCCTTCTTCTCCCATTTTTCATACAAATTTGTTACCCTTCTATTCCCTGATTTGAAGGAGGGTAATTAACTAATACCTCTAGGCTCTAGGATGAGCTAATAATCCCCCCATCCTCTCCTCCAAGCTCAAACAAAAAATGATGATCATATACATTTTATATGTAAAATTTAATATCTTACCTTTCCATTCCCTTGTTATCTAAACAAACGAGCCCTAAATCTGGTTAAATTTCTGACCAAAATGTTAATGTAGTAACTGAAAAAATATTTGAAAATTCAAAATTTTGGCGGGATCGATTGCCAAATCAGCGTTTAGGTCGTTGAAACAAACAATTTTTTGGGTTGCCACATTTTTTGGTATGGTCGAAATATTAACCTGATTTTGAAACTATATATTTTTTTTAATATGAATATAGTTTGTAAATAAATCTAGTATTTTTTTAATTTATATTATTTTTAATTCAAGTGTAATACTTCGTATTATTTAGAAGTTATTTTTTGAAAATTTTAATACGAGAGATATTAATTAAAAAATTATATATAAAAAATTATCATTAATGAATTTATGAATGAACTCCAAAATTAGTTTTCTTTATTTGATAGAAAACATTACTTCCATTTTATACCTAAAAGCCTAAAACATGGATCTACTTAAATCCAAATTTTGGTACAGAAATTTGTAATAGTCCACAAAGGCTTGTCATCGGTCTTCAATATGTAGTCGAGGCGAGGGTCTTTTCATTTTCCTCGTATGTGACCTATCTATTTTATTCCAAGTCTATCACATGAGGCCATGAGGGTGTTGTTAAAAAAACTTTGAATTGTGCTGACCCAAAAAAAAAAACTTTGAATTATAAATGGGGAAACATGTGATCAGTATTAATATTGGATCCAAGTAGATGTGTTGAAAATTGAAGTTATATCCAAAAGTCGACATATGTTGAGCATTTTATGTTTGAGCAAGATTCTACACTAAATATATGGATGAAGATTCTACTAAATATATACATTTGTAAAAAAGGAATATTTTGAAAAATCATAAAATATTTTTTCTAAAAAATACATATGAGTAAAAGTTAAAAAAAATTACTATGACTATTCAAAATATTTTTTTATAAATGTGTATGAATTATCAAATATAAGATTGTTATAATTTGAATTTTTTTAATAATAATTTTGATATAAACTAATACACCAAGTGATATACATTATGTTGTAGGGGATCTTTACTATAAATATAAACGCTAATTTAAAAAATTTATATTTTTTATAGGATTTAGACATTGTTATGATATATAATTTACAAATTAATTGATAGTTTTAATCTAATTAAACCTAATTTTAATTCTATTAGATAGAAGTAATTTGAATTATATATGCTCTTAGGAACACTTACCATACATGATGAACAACTTTGTTAGAGAAATTTTAAAATTTTAGAGAAAATAGAGGGGGTTTTCAAGTCTAATTAATCTTCTAATCTCATCTCTAAAATACAGAAATTTTAGGAAATGGAAAAAATTTCTCTAAATTAGAGAAAGATGACAAAAACTCTAAAATTTAATTATCCTCAATACCATTGGAATTTATCAACAGTTATACATGTTTGTTCTATTTATACAAAAAGTTAATAAGTTAGGAGTTTTTGTTATAATTAAATTAAATCGGATGTTTTGTATTAACTCGATGTTTAATTTAAACACATTAATTTTAAGTTATGTTAAAACTCATGTTATAAATCAATGTTAAACTTATACTAGTTCAAGTTTTAAATTTTTAAGTTATGTTAAGCTTAAATGTTGAACTTCATGTACGTTTCACTTAAACTTGTTTATGTTTTTCAAAATCTTAACTTAAAATTCATGTTCATCTAGTTGTATAAAACTATTCCTCAATTTGCGTAAAGTTTAAGGATAGCTAAAATTAAAATTGTTTTAAATAGAGAATATATATATATATATAGTATGTAATAAATGTAGAAATTTATAAAATCGAGAAACAGTTGGTATTGAAGTTAGGTCACAATCATCTATAATAATAATAAGGGGCAGTTTGCAAAATAGCCATGAAATTGGGCGAATTTTGCAAAATAGTCGCGAATTAGGACATTTTTGGAAAATAGCCGCAATAAAAGCCTTCACCCTCTCTCCCACAAACGCTTTTCTCTCTCCTTGATCTCTCCCTTTACGGACGCTCTGTTTGTCTCTCCCGACCTGATCGCTGGAACTTGCTAGGATTTGCGAGAGATTACCATTCCGACATCAACGAAGCTATCGATTTTGACGTGTAATCTAGAGAATCAGGTAAGTCAATTTACTAGATTTTAAAGTCGATTACAATTTGCGTCAAGGACGCAAATTTGAGCAAAAGTCGCAAATTTTACGAGAATTTTTGGATTACTTCTTTAGTGTTGAGATTGCTATTTCAGTCTGTGTTTATTTGTGCTTCGGTTTTGCAATTACTGCTTCAGTTTTGCGATTTCTGCTTAAATTTGCGCCGAAGGCGCAAATTTCATAGAATTTTTTGGTTTGAGATTACTACTTTAGTTTCGTTATTACAGATTCATTCTGTGTTTATGCATTCTTCAGTTTTGCAATTACAGCTTCAGTTTTGCGATTTCTGCTTAAATTTGCGCCGAAGGCGCAAATTTCATAGAATTTTTTGGTTTGAGATTACTACTCTAGTTTCGTTATTACAGATTCATTCTGTGTTTATGCATTCTTCAGTTTTGCAATTACAGCTTCAGTTTTGTGATTATTGCTTCAATTTGCGCCGAAGGCGCAAATAACTGGTTCGGTTTTGTGATTACGAATTGTTCCTGTATATGTGTAATATTCAAGTTTCAAGTTTAATCTGTGTATGTTTATGGTTATTTATGCTTATTCATGTTTTACATTGCTCAGGTAATCTCTATGATTGCTTAGGATGTGATTTCAATATGATTGTTTGAAATAAACAGTAGACCTTAATCATAGAAGTTCACCACAAGAAGTGTATTGTATCCATTTTGTTGTTCATGTCATCATTACACTTGAATCTGCACTCTATATTGAAGTATTGATTCCTTATTAGATTTTGATTGCTAATGTCATCACTAGACTTCCTTATTCAATGTCGATTAGGCCATGTCATCACTGTAATGGAGTCATTTTTTTCTTTACAAGTGTAATATTAAAGTTTCTGCACATCGATTAGGCCATGTATCCATTTTGTTGTTCATGTCATCATTACAAGAAGTGTATTGTGAAGTGAATCTGCACATGAATTAATGTTTTTGAGCATTTTTTTCTTTACAAGTGTAATATTAAAGTTTCAAATCGAATCTGTGTATGTTTATGGTTATTTATGCTTATTCATATTTTACATTGCTGAATTCATCTCTATGATTGCTTAGGATGTGATTTAAATATTATTGTTTCAAATAATCAGTATACCTTAACCACAGAAGTTTCCCCCCAAAACTGCAACATTTATATAATTCACTTCACAACAGGTCTATTGTATTCATTTTGTTGTTCATGTCATCTTTACACTTGAATCTGCACTCTATATTGAAGTATTGATTCCTTATTAGACTTTGATTGCTAATGTCATCACTAGACTTCCTTATTTCAATGTTGATTAAGCCATGTCAACACTGCAATGGAGTCATAATAAAATTGCACAGGGGATATCAGTATAGAATATTTTATGCTTATATATGTTTATAACAGTATGGAAATCTATGTTTATACATTCAGTAGCATCAAAATTTGCGCCTTTGGCGCAAATTTTTCATAACAAGTTAATTCTAATCACTTTGGTTGGTAGTGTCATCGTTATTGAACATTGATTGAGCAATGTCAGCACTACAATTCAGTCATAGAAAAATTGCACAAGGTGTGTAAATCTATTACTTAAAATTACTAATCCTGTTAAATTCATACTCTGCAGATTACAATGGCAACCCACATTATTACAGTTGTGTGTGGTGGGAAATGGTTGGTTAATGATTCATGTCCAACCTTTGTTGGAGACACTACTTCAAAGGTGTTTATGATTGACGAGACAATAACATTACAGGGTTTAACTGAAAAAGTTCACACCAGATTCAATATAGATAGTGTGTTGGAATTGAAATTCAATCATTTACACCCTTTCAAGCTGTTGAGAGCTCCGCTTCTTGTGGAATGTGATGCTGATTTGAAAGAGTTTTTAAAGTTGTCTGACCTAGAGAATGTTAAATATGCTGTGGAGTTGTGTGTCAGCATTAAATCAAATAGTGCAGACATTGAAGATCAACAGCCATCCTCAGCTGAGAGTTTACAATTGGTGGCATGCAATCCAACTATTACAGATAATGTTACAGAGGAAAATAACATGACATTGATTGGTGACACCAGGATGAAAGGTGTATTGTTGGAAGATGTTGGTGATGACATGAATTCTATAAACAGTGACACTGCAAGTGATGAAGATTCTGCAGATGAAATATGGAGAGCATTCTATTCTACAGCACACAGGCGAGAGACTACACTAGAAGATTGGGATGCTGATAGCTCTACTGTGTCTAGTGTGAATCTCAATTCACAAAACTTGATTTGCGTCGGCAAAAGCTTTGCATCAAGGAAAGCAGTTAAGCATGCTTTAGAGATGTTGTCAATAACTGAGATATTTGGTTTTCGAGTTGTAAAAGCAGACACAAAGTATTATAGAGCGCATTGTGCAGATCCTGACTGCAAATGGAAAGTGCATGTCAAAACTTTTGGCCCAACTTGGCATGAGGTCATAGTGTATGTGGAAATGCACACTTGCACATGGGATTTCAGGACAAAACACTGCAAACAGCCTTCATCTTCTGTGATTGCAAGTATCATTGAATCAAGGTGAGCACTTTTTTTAAGAGATAGTATTTATATTTTAACTTGCTTTCTAATATATGATTTATTCTAATTTGACTATAATTACACAGTGTTGACGTTGGATACAAACCAGCACAGATAAAGGATAAAATGAGAACAGAACAAAAGATGCAAATTAGTTACTGGAGAGCATGGAAGTCATCAAAAATAGCTCATGAAATGGTTAATGGGACACCAGAATCAAATTATGCAGATTTGCCATCGTTTTGCCATATGCTCATGGAGAGGAACAATGGGACTATAGCTTCAATTTTAAAAGACAAAGAAGATAGATTTCAGTACTTCTTTCTGTCATTTGGACAGTGCATCAGAGCATTCCCACTCTTAAAGAAGGTATGTCTTAAACAGTGTCAGCACAAATTCTATTGTCATCGATTTCCTTAATTTTGATAACATAAGTAATTTAATTTTGTTTATATATCAGGTGGTTGTTGTTGATGGAACATTCCTAACTGGCCAATATAGAGGGACGTTGCTTGGAGCAGTTGCACAAGATGCAAATAGACAAATCTTTCCACTTGCTTTTGGTATTGTTGACTCCGAAAACAACAGCTCTTGGGAATGGTTTATGTATCAGCTGCTGCAGGTTGTGCCTCCTTCAAATGACTTAGTGTTTGTCTCTGATAGACATGCTAGCATTTCAAGGGATGTATCATTAGCTTATCCAACAGCTACACATTGCATATGTATATGGCACTTGAAACAAAACATCAGAGGAACGTTCAAGAAAAAAGAGTTGGGGAAAATGTTCAAAAAAGCAGCAGAGAGTTACACTATCCAAGAGTTCAACAGCCACCTTGCACAAATCGAAGCAACCTGTCCAAAGCTATTAGAATATCTGGTGTCAGCAGGTTTTGATAAATGGGCAAGAGCACATTCAAGGTGTGATAGATACAACATGATGACATCCAACAATGCTGAGAGTTTGAACTCTGTTTTCAAAGGCAAAAAGAATTATCCCATTGTGGCACTTGTGGAGTTTGCTAGGGAAAAGCTCACATCATGGTTCCTGGATAGGAGAGAAAAAGCACTGGCAAATCACGACAGACTAACTCCGGAGATCCTTAAGTTGATAAGAGAATCACAAGCGCAGGTTGGGGTATGCAGAGTAGAGAAGATGAATGAATCACAATTTGAGATCAATGGCCAAGGAGCTGTAGCTATAGTTGATTTATCAGCGAGGACATGTACGTGCAGAGTATTTGATGTCGAGAAAATGCCTTGTGTACATGCTCTAGCAGCAATAACACACATAAAAGCAAATGTGTCTGATTTTGTTGCAAAATTCTACAGCAATGACGCTTGGCGTATGACATATGCAGAAAAAATATATCCAGTGTTGGATGAAGATGAAGGAAATATCCCTGATGTGATCAAATCCATCAAATGTTACCCCCCAGTAGTAAGAAAAAGAGCAGGAAGACCAACTACGAATAGAAAGCTTTCTTTGGGAGAGTACAAGAGGAGGATGAAGCATTCAAGATAAGGCTGTCAGCGAATATTCTGTCATTAGTATTATATAAGAGTAATGTTAGTAGAAAATACAGTTTATAAATTTGTAAATGACATTTCTTTTTGAAAATTAACATTGATTCAATAATATAGAATAAATTTTGAAATTTTAACATGTACTAATACAAATTTTTACCATGCTGAGCAAGTTTTCCCCATTTGTAGTATATTGTGCAATTTGATTCTATCGATGAGCAAAAATAAGACAATGTTGTGCAATATATGTTGTATCGTTGAGCAAAAATAAAGTGATGTTGAGCAAAGTTTACCCATTTGTAATATGTTGTGCAGTTTTATTCTATTGATGAGCAGAAATAAGAGCATGTTGAGGAATAATCTCTAAACCAACTTTGAAAACATAATTAGATAAAAATTAGATGTCAATGCAAACAAAGTGTTGTTGTGTGCAATATATGTACTATCGTTGAGCAAAAATAAAGTGATGTTGAGCAAGTTTTCCCCATTTGTAATATGTTATGCAATTTTTTTCTCTTGATGAGCAAAAATAAGAGCATGCTGAGCAATAATATATAAACCAACTTTGAAAACATAATTAGATAAAAATTAGATGTCATTGCAAACAAAGTGTTGTTGTGCAATATATGAACTATCGTTGAGCAAAAATAAAGTGATGTTGAGTAAGTTTTGAAAAGGCATAATATGTTGTGCACTTTTATTCCATTGATGAGCAAAAATAATACAATGTTGAGCAATAATCTATTAAGAAACTATGAAAGCATGAATAGATAAAAATAAGTTATCGTTTCAAACAAAGTGTTGTTGTGCAACATATGTACTATTGTTGAGCAAAAATAAAGTGATGTTGAGCAAGTTTTCCCCATTTGTAATATGTTGTGCAATTTTTTTCTCTTGATGAGCAGAAATAAGAGCATGCTGAGCAATAATATATAAACCAACTTTGAAAACATAATTAGATATAAATTAGATGTCATTGCAAACAAAGTGTTGTTGTGCAATATATGAACTATCGTTGAGCAAAAATAAAGTGATGGTGAGTAAGTTTTCAAAAGGCATAATATGTTGTGCACTTTTATTCCATTGATGAGCAAAAATAATACAATGTTGAGCAATAATCTATTAAGAAACTATGAAAGCATGAATAGATAAAAATAAGATGTCATTTCAAACAAAGTGTTGTTGTGCAACATATGTAATATTGTTGAGCAAAAATAAAGTGATGTTGAGCAAGTTTTCCAAATGCATAATATGTTGTGCACTTTTATTCCATTGATGAGCAAAAATAATACAATGTTGAGCAATAATCTATTAAGCAACTATGACAACGTAAAATATACAAAAATAAGATGTTGTTTACAAGAGTCAAGCGTTGTACAAATCTAAACTATTGTTGATCAAGAATAATACAATGTTGAGCAAATCTAAGGTATGGAATTATATGAAAAATAATAACAAATAAATAAAGTCTCACAAAATTCCCAATTAATTGGCAAACAAAAAAAAAAGAAAATGAAAACGATTTTCCTAAAAAAATATAAAATCCAAATATGTGTGAAATGCTTTTCAGGTTCGAGAAGTTTTTCATCACCTTCTTTTGGTTTCTTCCTCGAGCTAAATCTACTCTGTCCATTTCTCTGCGAGATTGCCTGAGGCTTGATTGTAGACTTGTAAGAAGGAGAGCTATCATATACATAGAGATGTCTTCAGATCCGAAAGGTTTGATTTCGTGTTTTCTGTGTATTAAAATTCAGATTAGAACGAGTACGGTTTAGGGCTTAGTTTTACACGAAAATTAGGAAAAATCGCACTTATTCAGGCGAATTTACTGTTTATAATCAAGCAGTTTTTCATCCTTATGAGATCTACCATTGTTATTTAAATTTCGTTCGCATAATAAATTGAAGTTAATGTTATTAATCTAGAGGCCGAATTTGGGAATTTGATAATTTGGGAATTTGAGAATTTGTTCGGCATGAAATACAGTCTCTGACAGTGTCATATCTTCAATTATATTTGTAGAATTTGATTGTAAGTGTTCATTCTATAGGTAAACGTCCGCGGAGTGTAAGTGATTCACCTGTTTTAGACAGCCAAAATAGAAATTCGAAGAGATCAAAACGATCTGGAGTTAAACCTCCAGTAGTTGATTTGTCTAGAGATTCACCTCCCTTCAAGGATGGACTGTCTGTTGATACTGAGACTGGTAAATCCTTGGAAGTAGTGGAGGGTTGTAGATCACTTGAATCCAAATATTCGCAACCCCTTGTAAGAAAAAACAGTAAGAGAGAAGTGCACCCTGGGATTGATCTTCGTGTTAGTACTGTTGCTGTGGAGACCATTGAAATTGCAAGGCTGGAAACCCATTCGCCTACTGAGACAGTTGTTGAACATGTAAACCCAACTGTGCATATCTGTTGTTAGAGACAATTAATTATCTAGATCTATCTTTATGAAGTCTATCTATAGATGGTATTTATCTATAGAAGGATTATTGTGGATGGTTTATCTACAATATGTTTTAGATAAGATAGGTTTATCTATATCTAGGTTTATTTAGATATAGTAGGTTTATCTATATCTAGGTTTATCTATAGGGCTATCTATAGGAGATCCTCTATTATAAATAGAGGCATGTAGGGTTGGAATTGTGTATCCATCAAAGCATCACAATAATAAGAAACCCTAGCTGCAGAGAGGTTTTTCTCTGCAGGGTGTTCTGCGCGGTTCTTGCCAGAACACGGAAATCCTTTGTGTCCTATTGTTCATTCTCCTTCTCTTTAACGGTATTCACTCGGGGAAATTCACAACAATTGGTATCAGAGCAAGGTTAGACGATGACATCCGGTGCGAAATTCGAGGTTCCGCGTTTCGATGGCACTGGAAATTTCGGTCTTTGGCAACGACGAGTGAAGGATCTGCTGACTCAGCAGGGAATGTTAAAGGCGCTGAAGGAGGTAAAGCCTGAGGCAGTGAAAGCTGAAGATTGGGAAGAGATGCAGGAAAAGGCGGCGTCGATCATTCGACTCTGTCTGGCAGACGAGGTGATATACCATGTAATTGATCTCAAATCCTCGCAGGAAATTTGGGTGAAATTGGAGAACAGGTATATGTCAAAATCCTTGTCGAGCAAGTTGTATCTAAAGCAAAGATTGTACGGGTTGAAGATGACAGAAGGCTCCGACTTGGTAAAGCACATCAACACCTTTAACCAAGTTATTGGAGATTTGGCACGACTGGATGTAAAGCTTGAGGATGAAGACAAAGCCATGATCTTGCTATGTTCTCTACCCTCTTCGTTTGAGAATTTGGTGACGGCGCTGACAGCAGGGAAGGAAACGATATCCCTGGATACGGTGAATACGACGTTGCTTGCTCATCATGAGCGACGTCAAAATTCTAACAGCGAAGGTTCCCAAAGCGAAGGGTTGTATGTCAAAGGAAACCAGGGAAGAGGGAGGAAGAAAGAGAAGCAAGATGGGGGTGACAGACCGTCCAGATCGAAGTCCAGAGGGAAAAAGGCAGTTACTTGTTACCACTGCAAGGAAGAAGGTCACTTTAAGCGTGATTGTCCAGTAAGAAAGAAGAAGTATGAGGGAAAGACGGATGATTCGTCTTCGAAATCAGCAAACGTAGTGCAGAAAGAAGATTCAGACAGTACAGACTCAGATATGCTTTCAGTAACGTCTGGAAGATGTTCAGATTTATGGATCTTGGATTCTGGTTGTTCATTCCACATGACTTCGAACAAAGGCTGGTTCGAGGTGTACAAGTCAGGAAGTTTTGGTTCTGTTCGATTGGGAGACGACAAGCCATGCAATGTTGTAGGAATCGGGCAGATCAAACTCAGGATGCATGATGGTGTAGTCCGGACATTGACTGATGTACGTTATGTTCCAGATCTCAAGAAGAATCTGATTTCCTTGGGTACATTACATGCAAATGGGTTCCGTTACAAGACAGTCGATGACGGTCTGAAAGTGAGCAAAGGAGCCATGACAGTAATGAGGGCGAGACGAACCTCTGGAAATATCTATATGTTGTTAGGGAGTACAATTGTAGGCGGAGCTGCAAATGTAGAGTCTGAGTCTGATAGTACAACTTTGTGGCACATGCGCCTTGGCCACATCGGCGAGCATGGCATGACTGAGCTTCACAAGCGAGGTCTTCTGACTGGTGTAAAGAGTTGTAAGATGGATTTCTGCAAGTTCTGCGTGATGGGGAAACAATCCAAAGTATCGTTCAAGACAGGCAAACACAATACAAGTGGCCTGCTTGACTACGTACATTCTGATGTATGGGGGCCAACTCAAGTAGAGTCATTAGGAGGATCTAGGTACTTTGTCACCTTTATCGATGACTATTCGAGAAAAGTCTGGGTGTTTTTCATGAAACACAAATCTGAGGTCTTCAGCAAGTTCAAGCTGTGGAAGGCAGAGGTAGAGAACCAGACAGGGAGGAAGGTGAAATATCTGAGATCAGATAATGGCACAGAATACACTGAAACAAAGTTTCAGCAATTCTGTGAAGAGCATGGCATTCAAAGGCACTTTACAGTCCGAAAGACACCACAACAGAACGGTGTTTCAGAGAGGATGAACCGTATAATTACAGAGAAGGCTCGTTGCATAAGGTTGCAAGCAGGGCTTGCAAAGAGCTTTTGGGCAGAAGCAGTGAGCATGGCGGTCTATCTGATCAATAGATCACCACGGATTTCTCTAAACGGGAAGGTCTCTGAGGAGGTATGGACTGGTTCAGATTTAGATTTGTCAAATCTAAAGATCTTTGGTACTCCTGCATATGTGCTGATTCCAAGTGATGAGAGAACGAAACTGGATGCAAAGTCTAAGAAGTGCATCTTCTTGGGCTATGAGAAAGGTGTAAAGGGTTTCAAGTTTTGGGACCCTGTTGCTATGAAACGAGTGATCAGTCGAGATGCTGTATTTGATGAGCAGTATATGCTTCAACAGGCCAAAGAAGTTGAGAGGTCTGTGGTTACAGAGACTGATCCTAAGACGGTGGAGGTGGAGCTTGGTGAAGAGATTGACACTAATGCTCCTATATCAGCAGGAAGTGAGCAACAACAACGGCAGGTGGAGAGTTTTATTTCTGGAAGACCTAAGCGGGTGACACGACCTCCGGTCAGATTTGGTTTTGATGAGATGGTTAACTATGCTCTTGTTATTGGTGAAGATGATCCATCTAACTTTCAAGAGGCTATTCAAAGTCAGGAGAAAGAAGAATGGGTAGGTGCTATGGCAGAAGAGATGGAGTCTCTCAATAAAAATCAGACATGGAAGTTAGTTAGTCTTCCGACGGGGAAGAAGGCTATAGGGTGCAAATGGGTGTTCAAGAAGAAACAAGGTGACTCACACAGAGAAGGGGTGAGGTTCAAAGCACGCTTAGTAGCAAAGGGCTACTCACAGAAGAAGGGGACAGATTATGATGAGATATTTTCCCCTGTGGTCCGACACACTTCTATCAGATTGGTGTTGGCACTGGTAGCTAGTTGGGATTTACATCTTGAGCAAATGGATGTGAAGACGGCTTTCCTTCATGGTGATTTGGAGGAAGAAATTTACATGGAGCAACCAGAGGGTTTTGTTGAACCTGGAAAGGAGCAGCTTATATGCAGTTTGAGAAAGTCACTGTATGGGTTGAAGCAAGCTCCTAGGCAATGGTATAAGAAGTTTGACTCTTATATGCTTCGAATTGGCTACCAGAGATGTGAGTATGATTGCTGCGTTTATGTGAAATATCTTGATGATGGCTCCCCTTTGCTTTTGTTGCTATATGTTGACGATATGCTCATTGCTGGGAAGAACATTGATGATATTGTTGAGCTGAAAGCTTTGCTGGGAAAGGAGTTTGATATGAAGGATCTTGGCGCAGCAAAGAAGATCCTTGGTATGGAAATTCGCAGAGATAGAAGTTCTGGGAGATTGTGGCTATCTCAACAGAATTATATTGAGAAAGTGCTTGACAGATTTGACATGGCAAAATGCAAACCTGTTAGCACCCCTTTGGCGAATCACTTCAAACTCTCTTCCACTCAGTGTCCGAAGTCTGATGAAGAAATCAGAGATATGTCGAAAGTTCCGTATGCTAGTGCAGTTGGTTGTTTGATGTATGCTATGGTGTGCACAAGACCTGATCTGGCCCAAGCTGTTAGCCAAGTCAGCAAGTACATGTCTAATCCTGGAAGGGAACACTGGAATGCATGCAAGTGGATTCTCAGGTATTTGAGGGGTACTGCTGACCATGGGATCATGTTTGGTGGCGAAAAAGGCGGTCTTTCAGTCAAAGGGTACGTTGATTCAGACTATGCTGGTGATCTTGACAATCGGAGGTCCACTACTGGGTTTGTCTTTACTCTTGCTGGGGGACCTATTTGTTGGAGATCTGTTTTACAGTCTGTGGTAGCCCTTTCTACTACCGAGGCAGAATACATGGCTTTAGCAGAGGCAGCCAAGGAGGCACTATGGCTTAAAGGAATTGTGAAGGAACTGAGTATTGAGCAAGGTGGAGTTGAGATATATTGTGATAGTCAGAGTGCTATATATCTGGCTAAGAACCAAGTATATCATGCTCGGACGAAGCACATTGATGTGAGATTTCACAAGATTAGAGAGCTTGTAACGTCCGAAGAAATCATCTTAGAAAAAGTTCACACCTCTCAGAATGTTGCTGATATGTTAACCAAACCAGTCACCGCAGACAAGTTCAAGCATTGCTTGAATTTGGTTCATATTACTCGATGTTAGTTGAGTGAGAAACCCCAGGGAACGGAGCACAGGAAGACATGGGGCAGACAAGATCCTGGAGATGTTTCCGTTCGTTGCAATAGAGATAGATTATTTGTCTAGGTGGAGATTGTTGTTAGAGACAATTAATTATCTAGATCTATCTTTATGAAGTCTATCTATAGATGGTATTTATCTATAGAAGGATTATTGTGGATGGTTTATCTACAATATGTTTTAGATAAGATAGGTTTATCTATATCTAGGTTTATTTAGATATAGTAGGTTTATCTATATCTAGGTTTATCTATAGGGCTATCTATAGGAGATCCTCTATTATAAATAGAGGCATGTAGGGTTGGAATTGTGTATCCATCAAAGCATCACAATAATAAGAAACCCTAGCTGCTGAGAGGTTTTTCTCTGCAGGGTGTTCTGCGCGGTTCTTGCCAGAACACGGAAATCCTTTGTGTCCTATTGTTCATTCTCCTTCTCTTTAACGGTATTCACTCGGGGAAATTCACAACAATATCATACCATCTGATGAGCAAACAGATACCACAGACGTACAACCTATTGCTGAAAACAGGCAGCTGGTTGTGAGGAGTGAGAGAAACACTAGACAAAAAAATCTCCCTTCATTGAAATCACGGTCAAGCCCACGCTTGCTGGTGTCGTCCTTGAAAAAATTGAATGCCAAGCAAAGGAAAATGATTGAGGATATTGGCTTTGGATTTTTGTTCAACTTGGAGATTGTTACCCTACCACTACTTCTTTCTTATTGGTTAGTGGATCAGTTTGACCCTAACAAGTGTTGCTTGGTGTTGGCTAATGGAGGTGAACTTGAAATTGCAGAAATAGGCGTGCATATCACAATGGGATTCCCAATGGGGAAAGTTTTAGTTGGAAGAAAATCAGCTAAAGAGAATTTCAATCTTGTGCAAGAGTGGAAAACCACATTTGATGTCCAGGACAATATAACAACGGCTATGGTTATGGAAAAATTGATAGCTGACACTGATTGTAGTGATCAATTCCTTCTGAACTTTATCGTTATACTAGACTCTATCTTGGTTGATACACTAGGAAATGGACATGCCAACCATAGTTTGATAAGAGTAGTTCCTGAATTGGGTGATCTGAAAGACCTAAATTGGTGTGCTATTGTGTTGGAAAGTTTGGTCGATGCAAAGAGAAGTTGGGAAAAGAACAAGAATGGCCATTTCAGAGGGCCTCTGTTATTCTTGGTTGTAAGTATTTTTTTCAAACCTTCGCTCTGACATTAACATAATTTATTTACCATGTCAGTAGTACAAACGTCACCCCCCATACTTTTATACACATGTCTATAGTATTCTTTATGTCAGCATTCCCTGCTCCTTCGTAATACTCATATATATTTATCCCCTTGGTGTGCCAGTTGTTTTACATGGATAGGGTGAAATTGTTCACAAGCACAGCACTAAGAAGAATGACTCGTTCTTTCCCGGTTTTCATTGGCATAAATTACAAAATCTTGCGCCAACGAGAAACTGATGATATAAGTACTGGAGGCTTTGGATGTGGCTTAGTCCAGGCTCGCCAAGTTGTTCCTCAACATCAAGACGTACCATCTACAGCTTGTCCACAACCTACTGCATAAACCGATGAAGGCACCAGTCACCTTGGTGATCCAGAAAAAGAGACACCCCCAGTTGAGGTTTGTATAAATTAATTCAACCAATTCAATGTAATATTAGTACAGTGTAGCAATGTTTTGGTATTTACTGATCACTTTTTATTCTTATTTTTTATGTGATGTTATCTTCTAGAGTTGGATAAAGTTGTTTGTTCAAAAGACTTCTGCACTTGCGTCTGCTATTTCTGATTTTGCTGAGTGGTCTACGAAAGTCCCGATTGAACTACAACATGATGACAAGGTGAAAAGGCTTTTACAGGGAGCAAACCAGCTTTTAGGGGTGGAAAATGTCATTTCTGAGGCACCTACGGCTACAGATGCTGCTGACATGTCAAATATGAATGACCCTGTAAGCCCATATTTTACCGAATCACAAGAGAAATTCTGGGCAGATCCTGTTTTATTGGATTGCATCACTCAAATTGAAATGGCATATCAGAACAAGCAAAAAATGAAATCAAATATCAAAGTGGACGGGGAATTTTCCTTTGATATATTTCTAGATGACCCTGCTTTTAAGAAAAATGAAGGGACATCATTGAACTCATCGGTTGAAATGAAGAATGCTAATGAAGCAGCCCAAGCTCCTCCAGACAGCCATGAACAGTCTCCAATACAACAGCATGGTGAAGCTACTTCTACTCCCCTACCCACTCCATTTAAAGCTGATACTCCACCAGTGAACATAGTTGATGGGAATGCTGCCTTGCCACCAAGAAGGTCGCCGCGGATCAACATAGTTGATGGGAATGCTGCAGACCAAGTTAATAACATGAAGAGAGAAGAAGCTACAAGGAGAGCACATAAACCTTCTGCATCTTTGAGAAGTCCATATTACTCGCGTGTTGTTGACATTACAAATCCTATCTCTGAAATTGAGCGCACTGTTTCAGCATATTTGGCAATGAAAACACCACACAGCAGGTAGGTTCATTTTAGACTTAATCTTCTTAAAGAATGTTCAGTTACAAGGAAAACGTTATTTTCATATAATCCATCTTCAAAATGATTGACATTGCAGGGAAATTTTGTTTAAGCACAAGTCTGTTGAAATTGATAGAACAGACATGGCTACGCTTGAGGATGAAACCCACTTGTCTAGTGTAGTTATTGGTGCATGGACAGCTATCCTCAACCACAAGGAACAATATAAAAGTGCTCAATCACCAGCAAGGCTTTTTGTCAATATCAACAAAACTGTAATATTCTTACAATTTTAACTTTCAATTACATTCCATTGTTAGCCGTTATTACAATTCGTCTGTTTTTTTGCTAATTTCTATTCTTCAACCAGTTTAATGTAGAGAGTGTATCAGTACGAGCTTGTGATGAACAGTTCAAGAGGTTTAACGTGCACATGGACACTGTATTGTCATCGTCACCACACCTTTCTTTGAAGGATATAGACATGGTACTAGCTTGCAATTAAATAAATAAAGTTCAGAAGACCAACCACTAATGTTTATTTGTTTTTTGTTATATTGATTAGATTGTATATGCGGTTGAACGAACAGCAGACTATGTCATGGTTGTCTTTAACTTTAAAAACAAAATGGTCCAAATTGTTGATGTTACACCATCTTCCAGTGATCCAATTTGCCCCTTCACATCGCCCTTTGAATGTTTGGTAAGTTTTACTATTGATATCTAATATTTCTTTCCTTGTCTTAATTTCATTTAAATATCAACTCATTTTATAATTAAAATTACATGAATTCTAATTCAATTGATGCAGGGGGATATGCTGATCGCTTATCTAACAGAGAAGGGTCTCCTAGCAAAGGCTGAAATTGTGTCAGATGCAACAACATCAAAAGTCCACATCACATGGGCTGGAGAGGAGAAAGTTCAATACTCTGGGGTATGCCTCATGCGCCACATGGAGACCTTCTTTGGGACAGAGAGAGGGTACAAGTGTGGACTGGAAAAAGGAAATTTCAAGAATATTTCAAAGCTAGGTGTGAAGTATCTGACAGATATAGTATGTTCAGAGTTAAATGAAGTGAACGCAGATGTTGTGAAGGCAGCAAAAACCCATGCAAGAATGACATCAAAAAGAATTCAGGGGCAGAGACTGAATCTTGGTTGAACAACCACAACACAATTTGATGTTTTATTTTCAAACTTTGAAATGAATTTTCGTGTAGACAGTTATATACGCTACTTCTGGAAATTTTTCTCATACCAATTAAGACAGTTGTTGTCAGTGGGGTCAGTTTTCTCATACGGGTTAAGATGTTTGTTGTCCATGTGGGTTTTTGATGGATAGATTTTGTCAAAATGCATACAAATATAACTGTTGCTAAACAGTTATGTTTGTTTTTCAATGTGTCAGCACAATTATCTGCGCTTATAATCAAGTGGTCTATGTTATACAAACAGTTGATTTAGTAATATGCATTCGTCTGTTGTGCAATTATAAACTATTGTTTAGCAAAAATAAGATGATGTTGAGCAAATTAGCAGTAACATGAAAACTTAGTTAAACAGTGTCATCACTACTTTTACCAAAACAATCAACAAACTAATCAAATGTGTCCACAGTATAACAAGGGATAGACGTAAAACTTCAGTCCGATTTTATAATTTGAAATATGAGGAAGGAAATTACAAAATAATTATATGATTATTATGATATTAATATGTTGCATCATATCATTATGATGGAACACATATAAACTAAAATAACAAAAAAATAAAATATACATTCAACATATAAATAAGTACCAATGTTATTACGTATTAATATAGTAGAACTACAGTCCTAAGAAGTCTTCAATCTTCTTCCTCCTTTCCATTTCTGCATCTAAAACCTCTTTCACACACCCCATTAGATTGTCCTTTGCGTCTTCAAACAACTGTCTTTGATTGCCCAGTTCTCTTTCCATCTATATAAAAGATAAAAGACAAGACTCAATCACAGTATGGGAAAAAAATTTATGGATAAAACTTCGAATATCACCTTTGATAATGCTTCACCATCTTCATCTCTGGCTGCAAGCCGAACGTGATGTTCAGCTACTATTATGGATCTTTGGTATTCCTCGTATAATGTGTAATGAACGACAACAGCCTCCAACAACTCGGCCCTGCGGCCCTCTTTGTTTGTCTCGCAAGCTTCATCAACTAGATTCATGTGATAACCAGGGTAAACAACACTATCCAGCACATCCATCAATTGATGGAAACTCGTGCAAAACCCGACAGTGTTACCATAGTTCATCTTTTTAGAGAAGGATGTGTTTCTGTTAAAACCAGTTTTCAAGCGCCAATGGGTAACAAATAATGATGAATGGATATATATAGGCAACAATTAGACAGTTTTCATCTTGTAACAGTTATTTATGACAGTTTATTTCAGAGTAACTATAAAAAAAAACTGTCAAAACTGTAAAACTAAAAACTGAAAACGGATTGCAGTTATTTGAGTTATAGTTATCATTGGAAGACATTACCTAACTCGTGTCAGTAATACTTTTAGCCTTATCCACCTAGTGTCATCACAAAAATATCAAAAACAGAAAACAGCCAAATATATAAGAATATTGTCACCAATAGATCCAACTACTCTAACCAACGATGTAACAAAAAGACTTTGAACACTTGCCAATTCGTGCAACATCATAAACTTGAACATCACAAAAAGAATAGTAGTCCAGGGTCTCAAGTAAATGTACCAAAAATCAGTGTCAGCGCTACTTTGGGACTTACCCTAATAGTGTCACACACTTAAGTTTTAATATCAGCAAATGTCAAGACATAAACTTCAATAGCAGAAACCACCAATATGATCAACTTGGGTCACACAAAATGACATACTTAAATGTCAAATATTACCATAATTTGAATATAAACTAGAAACAAATGTGATCAAGGACAAACTTAATTCATAGAATGTATTTTAGGTTACATCAGTACCATACAAAATTACATACTACACTAATATGAACTAAAGCTAGAATTCGGCTCGGCAAAGAGGACAGTTGTTTTGAACTAAAAGCCAAGCTCGTAAACAATTTGGATGAAAGTGATGTTGGCATGGCGTTTGAAGAACAGGATCTGACTCCAACATTGGAAGCAAGCAAATTGTACATTCATCATCATCAAGCTCAAGATGATATATCTCCCTTAATCCGTCAACCTCCATAGGCTCTGGAGGTGCTGGGGGATCTGCTTGGTCAACCTCCATATGAATGTCATCGTTTATGTCGGACTCCTGGCTTGCTTCAGACGAAGAGTCATCATAAAAATGTACATTGATGTTGATGTTAGGACAAAGACCATATTCAACAAGATCAGCATCGGCGTCAAATCAACTTCTAGTGTAATCCATTAGAAGCCGATTGGCTACTTGGGTTCTAACCTCAACCGTTACTCCTGCATCCTGTAGCACTTCGTTGCAGCGAGCAAGACTCATAGGCAAACCATTCCAAGTAGACGTGTGATAGAATGTTAAGGGAATGCTGTCAGAGTGGATGGCCACAAGAAGTAGACTAGGTCCATACCAGTCTGACTCAGATCCTGATATTTCAACTTCATAAGTTCCAACGATGTAGTCGTAGTCTAGTTCAGTATAGGTTGGGAATGCCATTGAAGAAGAGAAAACCTACACAGCCAAAATCAAAATAGACTCATACATTAGACATTGAATTAAAAATAAAACATTACATCGATATTATAAAGAAATAAACATTTGAGAAAGACAACAGAGAAAAAATGCCTGAAAAACTGAAAAAACCCTAACTGATGACTTCTAATGACAATAAGAATCACATACACCCAAACGGAATACAATGCAATAGGAAATAAGCAAGACAAACACCAATATATGAACATTACTAGACTAAAAAGCAAGGGGGGGTTCAACGAAAACCAGAGAATACAACAATTAGATTTTTGCTGAAACAGTACATCAAAATAACAGATAACATTTTTTTTTAAAGGAAGAAAACATAAAGGAGTACGTACCACAACAGGAATCGCACCTTGAAAGCAAGAAATCTGGATAAGAACGAGAGAGGATGAAGATGAACAAGAAGAAGAAGATGAAAAGACTTGCAAACAATCTGAAAAACGTTTAAGAGCAGTATAAATAAGCGGGAAATGGGCCGGCCATCTCTAAACGAAGCCCAACAGTTATGTTGAAGGCAATATCAACGATTTAAATATTTGTGCAAAATTAATGTGTTGATAAGCAAAAATAAGATAATGTTTAGCAAATTTCCCCCAATAGCCGGTGTTGGGAAATTTACATCTGATGATGAGCAAAAATAATAACATGATGCAAAAAAAAAAAATTTATTGGAAAATTTTAATATTATATTGACAAAAAATATAATCATTATGATAACATTTCAACTATAAACTACTGTTGTGCAACTATAAACTACTGTTGAGCAAAAATAAATTGATGTTGAGCAAAATTACACCAATCACACCCACACATTGTGCAGCTTTATTCTAAAATTGCGGCTATTTAAGCCCACGTTGTGTAACACTCTAGTAAGGAACTATATAATTAGATTGACAAGTAAAATTGAATTATCATGGACAAAATTTCACAAGTCTCAATCGTGGTGCAAAAATAATATATTGTTGAGCAAGTTTATCTTACACAACCTGCTATCACCACTAGTTGTAACTAATACACGTCTGGTGGCAATACTATGTGCATTAAACACCTCTGGCAACCACATACACTTTGAAGTAAATATATACAAGTGTAGTGTTACCACTATTTGTAACTAGTATCAGTGTCAGCACTACTTTGGGTCTAAAACACCTAGTGTCACCGCAAGAAATTCAAATATCAAAAAACGATCAACCTGGTGAAACCACAAATTCAAACTAATATAACTCACAATTTCAACAATAATATGGACATTACACACCTCTTTCACCCCCATACACTGAAGAATAAAAAAATACAACACTCGTGTCATCACTACTTGTAATATAATATGAGTGACACCAATACTTTGCGTCTCAAACACATAGTGCCCATCACATAGACTATAAAATGAAAAAAATATAAATACATACACTTCAGAAATCATAGAATACAAGACTTGAATATCAGTGTCATCACTAATTGTAACTGATATCACTGTCAGCACTAATTGGGACACCAAACACCTAGTGTCACCACACACACTGCAATATCAAAAAATGCAAGTATGGTGTCGGCATTACTTTAACCTAATCAGACAATAAATGTTAACAATACTTTGGGCATCAAAAACCTCTTTACAGAATATACACTTCAACAAGAACAAAAACTAGGCCACTGTCACCACCCATAATATATAAGCATATTCATCAAAGATCAGGTGGGCTTCTCTTCCTCAAATAAAACACAGTATCATACACAACCAAATTTAGCAATGCATTAATTTCATTAATATTATACATTTCCAAACACCAGTTAGGGCAAATAGTTACAAAAGCCAGTTGGTATGATTACAATGGAAATCATATACAAAAAGGTGCCAGATACCGACTTCCATTCATACCATACATTCCATTAGCTTAACTACCACAAAATAGGTGCACCTACAATGTCTTTTCCAAGCAAATATACATTACAAATATGCCTAAAAGGGTGATCGACATAGTGGACAAATGGGTTGATACGACAACCACTCCATAAGACACCCTGTGTGGAAGGTATGATCACACAGTGTCCGAAGGCTCGGCGTAGATGGCAGCATTGGCTCAAGGCATATAGAGCACAGGTCCACCTCATCTGGAGAAGCTGGGGGATCCACATGCTCTTCAGAATCTATGCTCATCTCAGATTCAGAGCTTGGATCAGAGCTCATGTCATCTTCAGATTGTACAAGGAAACGTACATCGATAATGAGATCAGGGCAGAGCCCGTATTCAACAAAATCAGCATCGTCTGAAAACCACATGTGAGTATAATCCGTTAGCATCAGGTTGGCTACTTGAGTTCGAACCACAGCAGTGACCCCTGCTTCATGAAAAAACTGATCACACTGTTCAAAAGACATTGGCAACCCATTCCACTCAGTGATATGTTCCACGAACACCTCAGGGGTCCTCTCGGAATTGATAACCACGTGCAAGATACTAGGTCCATAAACAGGCGTCGGCCTTGGTGTGATTGACACTTCAAAATACCCAACAGTGGTATGGTAACCAGTTTGAACTTCAATTGGAAGTGCCATCTAAGGATACAAAACATAAACAACAAAAAATAAATATACACTCATATAAAATGCTAAAATCAAAACCCTAACAGACTGAAAGATGATGAAAAACTCATCTAAAAATCACGAAAACACAAAATAAAACACATCTAAAAAATGAGGAAAACAGAAAAAAGCCCTAACCGATTTTCTTGAAGTAAACACGAGATCGAAAGGTAGAGAAATAGATGAGAAAGGGCGCACCTTGGAAAGAAGACTCCGGAAAAAGGAAGAGCTTGTGGAGGACGAGCAAAAGAGTTGGAGAGAGGGTAAGGATGAAGGGAGTGGAAAGGGTTTGAGTGACGTTGAACCGTTGAAGAAACGAGGAAGAACACCGCTTTAAATAAAGTTACCGACTTGGGCCAACTTCTTTCATCAGTTAATGGGCCACTGTCTCATGTCTTGAAGTTTAAAATAACCCAACCACCAATTTTGTCCAAATCCTATTGTTGTGCAAAATTTAACCTATTGTTCAGCAAAAATATTATAATGTTGAGCAAATTTCGACAAATCGACAATGGTGTGCAATTTAATTTTTATTATGGCCAAATAAAGGACAACATGATGAGATAAATATATTTGAAACTTCACAAATTATATTAAGTACAAAAAACATCATATTGGGAACACACTCACATAGATCAATTGTTGTGCAACACTTAACCTAGTGATCACCAAAAATATGATCATGTTGAGCAAATTTGCACTAATCGACCATTGTATACAATTTCATTCTAACGATGACCAAAAAAAAGGCAGCATCGTAAAAAAATATAAATTTAAAGAGTCAAAAATTCTAGTAAGCAAAAATAAGATGTTATTGGGCACAAATTCACAAAGATTACTTGTTTTGCAAAATTTAACCTGTTGTTCAGCAGAAATATGATCATGTTGAGCAAATTTTCACCAATCAACCACGGTATGAAATTTAATTCGAACGATGACCAAAAATAAGACAGCAGCGTAAGAAAATATATATTTAAAAAGTAGAAAATTATATTAACGAAAAATAGGAACATAATGAGCAAAAAATCACAAAGATCAACAGTCTCAACGCTGCTTGAAAACGAACATCAGTGTCACCACTATTTTCGTACTTAGGCAACTGTTGTCAGCACATAATGTTCTCTTATCTATCTTGAGCAATTAAGTTGTCAGATTACATCCAAAATTCCCCACTTACAAAACAACACCCTATCTAACTACTGGTTCTAAAATCTAAAACTCCAAGTTTCTTTGATCAGATCTGCACACATGAGTTCTCTGAAACGAAAGATCTTTTCGTTGTTGAAGGTTGTAACATCTCCCCAAAATACAGAAGCTTCAATCGCTTTTAATGTAAACACACCGCATGAAGCCCTGTAGACAAAGAAAGAAACAATGTAATGTAAGGACATAAATAACAAGTATCTAAACGTAAGCAAAGAACATAACTAGATAACAAATACATACCCAGTTGAATCATGCATTAACCCAGGGACCATATATAACTGGAAAGGAGAGGAATCAAAGTTTTCAAATAGCCCAGCCTTTGCTAAATGAATTGGAAGCCAAATAGCAAACGGTTGCAGTTGTTCTTCAAGAACACCTCCCCTAACAGCAGGAACATTGCAATCGAACACATTGATTACCCTATCCTCAATTTTTATCTCCAACGCCACCCAGTGCTTGTTTATAACATTGAAAATTGTGTAAATTTTCTTTACCGATGCCCATGGCTTCCCATACTCAGCAGGGCACGTACCGACAAAATAATCCTCAGTGCTGGATTCAAGATCTATGTCTATCCCATAACAAGAAACATAGTCGGGGAGGTACTTCAGATAAAATAGCCAATCAAGAACAATAACATCTCGATACTTGACAGGGTCCTCATGAATGCGCTTCCTAATATGAATCAAACCGGCTTCTAGATGCTAAACAAAGTAATAAAAAAGTGGATTCAACAATCAAATAATACAATAAAAAGTAATCCACAAATATATATATATATATATATATATATATATATATATATATATATATATATATATATATATATATATATATAAATATATAATGTAGAAATATAAACAGTTATTACCTGACAATCAAACCACATATTCTTCAATAAAATACGCTGGAAAAACTTTCTATCAACCCTTGACGTTGGACCAACAACAGAAAAATTCCTGCCAAGGAGTACACAAAGCAAAAAATAAAAAATAAAATATATATATATAGCATAAGATGCTGTAACTAATACAATAACAACAACATTTCATACCAAATACTAAACATAAATTAAACCATACCTTTGTTTTTTTACGAGTCCATAAATAAATTCATGATCTTCCGAGCTGATCAGTGATTTCTTAGGGGCATGCTTTGGCATCCTCACTTTCTTCACTTCCACAACTGGACCATACAAGAATGTACTGTTTGATGGGATAAGATTGGAGGCCTTTAGTTGGTCAACTTCAATTTGAATTGCAGGATCCTTGGCTAACAAATCCCAATCATCGCCTGCACCCTTGTCATCATCAGTGTCAGACAGACAAATGTACTTTTCAAGGGCTGGGTCAACCGTAACTCCAGCAACTTTACCACTAGCGCCTTCGCCTTCACACTTTGTAGATTGAGGCCCTTCAGCTGAAGTTGCTGGAATCCCAACCTCATCTCCAAAAACCTTAAAATCAGTGTCAGCAACAACAGGTGGAGACTCCTTACCCACTACTGGAACCTCACTACTTAATGAAGGCAAAGACACGGGCACGCATTCGCCATAAACGGCAGATGATTTGAACATTAACTCCTCGTCAGGGAAAGACTGCTGAAGATCAGACACAACATCATTCAAAATTTTGTTCACATCTTCAACAACAGCCTTCACAGGTGTGGCCTGGGGTTCACCACAACTGACACGTTCATAGTCGCCTCTCACAAGAGGCCCGTCGGACTTGCCAGGAACTTGCTTATCATCAGACTTAACGGTTGTGTCCTGGGCCTTACCAGACCTCACATGTTCAACATCAACGATGGCAGGAGAGCTCACAGACTTACCAGCAATATGCTTAGCATCAGCCTTCGCAGGTGTGCCCTGGCCCTTACCACAACTGGTGCTTTCATCATGAAATACCACAGGAGAGCTCACAGTCTTACCAGCAATGTGCTTATCACAAGCCTTCACAGGTGTGTAGTGACACTTAGCACCACTAACACTTTCGTCATCAACTTTTGCAAAAGTGTCCTTAACATCAGACTTGACAGGGTTTGAGTGCAACCTCTCAAACAAAGCTTCATAATTAGCAACCTTAACCTCAAGCTCATCGTACCTCTTCGCCATCTCACCAAACACTTGAAGGCTACCATTCAACTCAACAATCTTTGTTTCAATTGCATCTACCCTTGCAGACAACAGATGCATAATTTTAGGGATCTCTTCAAGCTTCGCAATCCTGCTATAAATCTCCTTCACCCAGTCAGGATCAGATGGGAGAGAAGAAGCAAAAGCATCACCATGCGATTTGGGAGGCAACTCACAAGTTGGATTATCGTTAGCATCCATTTGAGGAGAAACATCTTCAATATCTTCCACTTTCTCTGATGACACTGCTATTTTCACAGCTTCATCACTTGAAATGCGAACATATTCATTCTCACAAGCAGCAGATGTTTGCCCCATCACAGACTGCCCACCACCAAAATCATGTGCTTCAACACTCCCCAGGGGTGACCTCTGAACAGAAGGGGTCGGCACATCACCCTCTCCATCACTGTCAGCAGAAGGTGTCTCAACTCCTTCAACGGTGTCACCGCAATCAATGCCATCTGCAAGGTCGGCCAAAACATATAGCCTCGCAGTTTGACAAGCATCCAATTTATCGAATTTAGGGAAATGGGTGTCAGAGTGCAAAACATCAACCTTGTCATCACAAACAGGAACTTCACCACAGGATTTGTAAGTATGGGTATCAGCAGTAAAATCTTCACCTTTGTCATCACCAACACTGACTTCACACCCAGATGTAGAGACTGCAACATGAATATCTACAGGATTCACTACATGTGCACCCGCGGTATCAACAATAGGAACTGAAGGAATAATAAAAGACTTGTCAACATTACTATCATACCATGGCCTACAACTACTTACACCACCGGTCTTCTTAATCTTATACCTCCGCTGAAAGACAAGATTCAACGGGACATCATCTTCTAAAATGTCACATGAATCAGTACTCAACCGACATCGCTTAGAAGGTGAAGCAACCACATCAACCTCCTTGTGCAAATCTGTGTCAGCAGTAAGTCTCTTAACCTCCTCAGATGGAATAACTCTAGCACCTGTCCTCACTGCTAAAGCCTTCTGTCGAGGCGTCTTTACATCACTCTTGACAGATTTTTTACGGTCTAGAGCAATGTATGGATTGAATAGAACACGACTTGCAGAACGACCCCTCCTCAGGGGAATCCGTTGCTCAGAGCTATCGCTGGACTCAACCTTCAGTTTCTTTTTACCACCCATCACTCCAGCAGAAGATTTCCTCTTCTTTGAGGTCCTTGCATCTTCTTTATCACCCTCTGGGAAAACTTCAAAAGCAGTTTCAAAGGACTTACCGTCCTGTTTCTTTCTAGCACCCTTGCCTCTCTTCACAGGCGTCTTCTTCTTTGACGTCTCGCCTTCATCATGTTTCTGCAACACATTAGCTTCTTCCTCCTCAGACTGGGTGGCCCTATTTGAAAACTTAGCTTCATATGCCCTTCTACGAACACGACAACTCTCATACAAAGTCGCATCAACAGGTCCAGAAACTATTTCTTCAACTGACGCAACAACTACAGCATCAACTACAGCATCAGCTTTTTCACCAGCAAACGCCATTAATTCGGTGCGTGCAAACTCCCCATAAATAGGGAACAACGGGCTCTGAACAATGCACATGTATCAGAATAAAAAATCCAAAGATGCATCAAATAAAAATGTTATTTCAGAGGGTAAATATAAAAATATTACCAAATCACCATGAAAGAACTTCTCAGCTTCAGCATATACTTGGCTATAATCACATTGCCAGTGCAACGAGTATGGATCTAGTTCAGGCATCTTAAAATTACAGTCAAAATTAACGGATATAGCTGGGAAAGCTTCTAATATCCGAGCCTGTTACAAAAGAAAACTCGTTATGCCACTACAAAACAATATTTAAATAATGCTCACATAAACATTAAAGTTGTGCTGACGCAGACAAAAAAATCATGACATAAGACATGCAATAACTAAAGCACAATACCTGGAATGCAAGGCAATACCCATACATTTGATAAGAACCCCTAACCCCATTCCGATCTGCAACAGAAGAACTCTTCAATGACTTCAATAAACGGGTGTATGACTCTCTACCCCAAGGATATAGTTCAAACTCCTTCTCATTGCACGCAAGAGATAAGAATTGTGCACTTACAACTTCTGACCTCCTATAAACAATTAGCCTCTCAATCAGCAACAACTTTGCCATAATCAACTTCTTCTTAGACATCTTTTTCTCAGATATGAAACGATCAAGTAGCTCATCATGAGTCATTTTCTTCTGCCCAAAAAATTCCAATATTGACACTTTCTTTGGGATATTACAAACACGGTCTTCGCAAGGAAGGCCTGTAATAACATGAAATTCAGCGATTGAAAAACGTGCAAGATGTCCACCAACTCTAAACCACAATTCATGCTCTTTTTTTGTTTGTACTTGACGGAGCACCATTTGATGCATAAGCTGGAAATTTATAACCATTTTGGTGCCTTGCGTCAGCACCCATCCAACACAACTTTTTTGCAGAATATTGTAGTGAGAAGGACACAAATGCTCCTTGATAAGATCACAGACAGAAGGGTGTGAATATATGTTGGATCTACAGCGAAATCGCTCAGAAACAGGAATGCAATATTCCAACCTTTGATCAATAACAGACATTAAGCAAAAAAAACAACCATCAGATTAAGAAAAAACTACAACTTGCTCATCAAAATAAAAAATAACTTACATCAGAACCAGGATAAGAGGTGGATGAATCAGAAGATTGAGTTCCTGCAAGCAACAAAATAAAGAAAATGTAAAATAGACAATAACATAATATGTGATGACATAAACAACAACAAACAATGACAATATAATGTTACACAGCCATACTAAACTAAAATGAACATCACAAAACACACACACAAAATACCAAATCCAAACACATACATTGTTGGAACTATAACAAACTAACACAACAACAGACAGTGTCAGCGCCATACACATGAACATAGCAGCAGATAAGGACCGTATCATCGACAAAAAACAATCAAAAGCATGGAAAACAGGTCCGCATACACGAAGAACACTAAAAAGGCACTTACAAAGTACCACACCGCAAATTTGACGAAAATAAACAGTTCAAAACCCCTAATTTACATATGCAACTTCCAAAAACGACGAAAAGTACTAATAACCGCACATAAGAATGCACATAAAGCATCGATTTACCATAGATTGTCAATATTATAAGGAACAAACAATAAAATCAACATAAACGAACATATTCCAAAACCCTAGCACGACAAATTTCGCAAAAAACCACCAAATTTATACCTGAGCTACTGGATGACGACATTGAAGTAAATGATGCAAACTCTGAACTTTACCGAAGCAAGGACAAACAATCGAGCGAATCAAGCCAGAAAAAGCGCCAAGTCGGAAAACGAACAACAAACAAAGCCAGGGGTAGCAAGATGAAAAACTTCGAGAAAAGAGAGAGTTGGAAAGAAGAGGAAATCGATTTTTCTGAGAAACAAGGAAAAATGTCCGTACAAAGCGAAATTAGGTATATAGGGGCTATTTTGCAAATTTGTCCAAATCCGCGTCTATTTTTCAAATTCGTCCAATTAATGTGCCTGTTTCGCAAATTTTTTCTAATAATAATAATAATAATAATAATAATAATAATAATAATATGTTAAGTTCTGTTACAATCATTTTAAAAAATTGCCTAATTTAGAAGATATGTATACAAACTTATTAAAATAAATTTACATAGGTGGCTAAATAGGTGACATTATTTATTGACATGGAAAAAGCTAATTGAATAAATATTTAGGAGAGAAAATTTTAAACCACAAGATAACATGTTGCAAACAAGATATTGTTTTAGTATTTTATACTTTATAGGATTAATTTAGCCATTTTTAAGTTTTAACTATTTTTTAGATTCACTTGAGGTTTAACGGTTAGACAAGATAACGTTTAACTATTATATATGGCTAAAATAATATTTCTATATGTAAATTTTTTAACTTATATTTTTATAATATAGGTTAGAAAACCGGATTATAATTTTTATTTTTTTAAAAATGTGGTTCAACTTAGGAGGAAGTGATTCAAAGAACCGGAGGAGCCGCCAAACTGCTACCGATAAACCCACCAATCACCATTCAGAATCAAGAAAACAAATATGGGCCCCTCCCTTTTAAAGATGCAAATATATGGGCCATTGTTAAATAATGTCTCCGTTATACCCTTTATTAATTAAAATATCGGAAATTTCGTGAGGTACCCTCGTGGTATGACAATTTTCGTCGGATATACAATTTTTTTACATATTTCGTGTGATACTCTTGACTTTTGGTGGTATTTCGGCTCGTGCCCTCGCGGGGTTAGTTTTAACAGCGCCCCGTTACTTTTGAATAAAAAAAAACAAAGAAAGAAAAAAAGGCATAACTGAGAACGAAGGCACGGGAGAGAACGAAGGACTGAGAGTTGACATGAGAACAAGGAAGAACAAAGAATCGACATGGAGAATGGGAACAAGGAAGAACTAAGAGTCCACATGGATAAGGCCGACGACAGAGGGAGGCAACGGTGACTGAGGGCAGCGGCAAGCAGACAGAACGAAGGAACTTGTCCACCGGTGAACTGAGAAGCGAATGACGAAGGACCGAACTGGAATCCGGTGACTGAGAAGCGAACGAGTTCGAGAAAAGCGATTAAAGAAGGTACTTCTGCCTCCTTTTCTTTATCCAATCGAAAATTAGGGTTTGGAATTGGGGCTTCGAATCAGGGGTTGGAATTGGGGCTTCGAATATTAGGGTTTGGAATTGTGTTTTGAATTGTCAATTGGGGGTAAATTAAGGTTTGGAATTGTGTTTTGAATTGTCAATTGGGGCTTCGAAAATTATTTATTGAAGGATAGAATTTTGTCTGCAATGAAAATTGTCTGCAACATGGAAATGGAACTTAGCAGTTAGCACTGTGTGTGATCATGAAGAATCATGGAAATGTTGAAAACTAAGAGATAATGTATAGCTCAATTGAAATATAAGGGCTGATTTGAAACAAAGTCAAAACAGAAATGAACAAAAATGGTTATAATTGTTGATCTCGGTGTAACAGCTGAGGAGTAATAGCTGAGCAGAAACAAAAATTAAACAGAGGACATGCCTGCAAGGCCCTTGAGGCCTTGTCATGTAGAGTAAATCCATCATTGATGATTGAATTGTGATTTTGGTGCATGATACTTCATATGTTGTTGTTGCTGATGGTAAAAATACAGCCCCTGTGTTTGATCCAGATTGCTCTTTTGGAGTATGGGTCAGTTTATGAACTTGAGTTTGGAGGCAAAGTAGCATGAGATAATTGGAGTATGGGTCAATTCTTATATAGATGCTTTATTAAAGAAGACTGACATTATATTATTTGGTGATACACTTTGTTTTATATTAGCATATTAGCTCAAATGGTAGAGCAATGTATTGTACACATTGATGTGGGTTCGAATCCCACATAGGCTTTAAATTCTATATGTGATTTCTCAAACCTAGTTTCTTGGAAGCATTCGGTTTACAAAATGCACCTTGCCGGTGTAGAGAGGTGGCGTAAATACTGAATAGCAACATTTTTAACCAACAAGGCAACTATGAGTACATTTCTTGGGTGGCCTAAATAAATAATTATGCATAGATAAAGATTATTAAATTAACTTGAATGACAAAAAATTATCCATAACAAGCTAAACTCCATCCAACTTAAGTGACCTACGGTTATAATATATTCAACAAGATATGAGAAAAAAAAAGTTGTAAAGAAAAACATGTTCTAGGTTTTTTAATTCTAAAAAAAGATATCAAGAATTATAGACAAGTTCCAAATGGTCATGGATTAAACTATATGCCTTTCAAAACAAAAAATCTCCAACTAGCTACTCTTCACAGTGGAATATTCATGTTCAGTAAAGGTTTTGATGAATTAATACGGAGTATTCACATTCAACATCGTGTAGACACAGTAGATTGGGAGTTCAAACTAATATGAAAAAACATTACTTGATTCCTTTCAGGTCTTCTTGCCAAAAAGCCAAGTCCTCATACTAGAGCATCTGCTATTAGTTGTACCTTTCCCATTATATATGACGTCTCAGGATAAAGAGATATTCCAGCAATTACTTTCTTACTGCTGATAAGATCGACCGATGAGCTTATGTGGGATTTGAAGTCTAGAACTGGCTACCGATGTTCATCATTTTACATTATTGATCACTAATCTAGCTCATGGGCTAACATGAGCTTCAAAGTGTGAAATTTGAAGTCTAGAACTGCTTACATTTGTGTGGCTTATGTGGGATTTGAACCTACATCTTGTGCCTAATTACGCACAATGCTCTACCGGTTGAGCTAATAAGCCAAAATTTTCAAAGCAAGAGGCTTATGTTCTATCTTCAACGAGGCATAAACATATAGAGAACTTATTTACCAACACAGAAAAAATTCAGCCAAGGAAGCCTTTGTCTAACCTTGTCTAATTTGAAGCTTACAATCAGAACGGAAGCCTCAATTCAGTACCTTACAACATAATTAGCAGCACATTTATTGCAGTACCTTGCATTCAGAATGGAACAAATGAATCAAGTCGATTACCGTTGTTAAGCTATGTAACTCTAAATATTAGAGTTGGGAGTGAACTTTTCATTATCATGCTATGTAACTCTAAAACATTTAATAAGCAATGCAGGGATGACGCAAAAAGATGAAAGTGAACTTTTCATATTATGCTATCAAATAATATAACATCCCAAACATCTAATACAATAAGGTCAATGAGGGAAATTTCATACAACTCTTCTAAGTGGAAATGAGTATAGTTTTGAGTTTTGACAGACCTGGATTCTTCATTAACATTTATCGGGAAGCATTGATAGGTGAGCCAAACAAATTCATCAAATCCAACTGGAAAGAGAAGTTCAATTCTTGGGAATCATTTAGCCCATCTAGACAATAATCCACACATGTATTATTCATATTGTCAAATCCATACTCTATATCAGGCAACCGTTCTCCCTCTTCTTCAGATTCTTGACCGTCCTTTCTTTTAGTAGAATGCACAAGGAAACAATCAGCTCGCGTTTCTTCTAAAATCCTCTTATGCTCAGCATGATGAATGGATTCCAAACACCAAGGAATTACAGGCCCATGAATTGTAAACAATCAAGCCTCTACTCTCCTAAGTCCCAACAGGGCCTTAATGCCTAGTCTTGCATATAAGATCGGACTTTTAACAAACCAAATGCTCGCGAAGATATCTAGTAGGGGTACACAATCTTAATTCTCAAGCAGTGATACACACAGGCATAAATAAAAATCTGAAATATCAACTGATGCATCAATATCACTTATGCATCCTTTAGCTAGCATTTGCTTTGAAAATTAAGGTTTAGGTTTTGTTTTCTTATTTCAATTCAAAACACAATTCCAAACCCTAATTTTCAAAGCCCCAATTCCAAACCCTGATTCGAAGCCCCAATTCCAAACCCTAATTTTCGATTGGATAAAGAAAATGAGGCAGAAGTACCTTCTTTAGTCGCTTTTCTCGAACTCATTCGCTTCTCAGTCACCGGATTCCAGTTCGGTCATTCGTCATTCGCTTCTCAGTTCACCGGTGGACAAGTTCCTTCGTTCTGTCTGCTTGCCGCTGCCCTCAGTCACCGTCGCCTCCCTCAGTCGTCGACCTTATCCATGTGGACTCTTAGTTCTTCCTTGTTCCCATTCTCCATGTCGATTCTTAGTTCTTCCTTGTTCTCATGTCAACTCTCAGTCCTTCGTTCTCTCTCGTGCCTTCGTTCTCAGTTATGCCTTTCTTTCTTTCTTTGTTTTTTATTATTCAAAAGTAATGGGGCGCTGTTAAAACTAACCCCGCGAGGGCACGAGCCGAAATACCATCAAAAGTCAGAGGTACCACACGAAATATGTAAAAAAGTCGTATACCCGGCGAAAATTGTCATACCACAGGGGTACCTCGCGAAATTTTCGTTAAAATATCCATACACATTTTTTTCTTAATGTTAAAAATTATATAAATTAGAGAAAATTGTAGTCTGTCGTGTGTATATTTCTATCTAAATTTTCTCTTGAGCTGGCCCATTGCAAAAATAACTCTCCCCCGGCCCAATTTGCATAAATGTAAAAAAGATCCATAAATTTGCAAAAGTAACCGGTTGAGGGAACCCGTTACCGCGGAGAGAAAACTGAGACGAGTAAGAAGAAGACGTCACATCACAGTCATCTGTCACAATTTGTGAAAGTAGAAATTCAAAAGCCTTGGAGGGGGAAACCGCCATTGACAAAGCTTGGAGAGATCAACTACTGCGACGCTTGAACCGAGAGAGAGAGGGACTGCTGCGGCACCGGCACCGAGAGAGAGGGGGGAAACCACCATTGAAGGGAGGGACGACCCGTCATTGGAGAGAAACAACACCCCTGGTGCCCAGTCCGCCATTGAAGACAGGTAATCCCCCATTCTCTATTTCAAAGCTTTGTGCTTTAATGGAAGTTAGGGGGTTTCAATGCATGTAAATTCGATTTGGGGCCGGCTGGAAGAATTGGGGTGAATGAGGTTAGAAATTTGGGAAGGGGAAACCCTAAATGTATGTGTGGTGAGTGGTTTGGGGATAGGGGTGGAGATTTGCCATTGATGATAAGTTGGGGATGAAATTGAAGGTCCAAATAGGGTAAAAACGGGTAGACAACCCCCATGAAAGAATGAAATTGGGAATGTGATAACTCGTCAATGGCGAGCGGAGTTGTTCGTGTGGATAGGGGAAACGATTGAATGGCTAGGTATAGGAAAATCTGGGTTGGTTTTGATTTGGGGAAGTAGGGGAAACTAATAGGATTGGTAAACGGGTGAAGAATCATTAAGTGGGATGAAAAAGGCATGATAGAGACAGTAGAATAACCAAAAGAATAGAGCTTGTCTTCGACAGCTTGGTTTATTGACTGATAATCCATAAAAGTTCTTGATGCTTTGTTTGGAGAAGCTTGCATTAGAATAATGGTGTGCCTATAGGCCTGCGAAAGAGGGAATGGGGGATTCAGTCAGCAACTTCATAACGAAAAAAACGCAACATTCAACCCATAACAAAATCCATATATATAACAATCAATAAGTCCGGACATCAACTTAGACAACCTTGAAAACATTTATATTATAAACATTCAACATTTAGCATTTTGTAGCATTAAATGAGATCAATGGTGAGGTCTGTAACAATTGAACCTCAAAAACATCATATGATTCTTATGATATGAAGTTCTTTGAGTTTCGTTACTCTTGTATATTGAATAACAAAAACGAAGATCTTGAAACCTTTTGTGTGGTGTTGTCATTTGTTGATGGTTTTTTCGTTACTCTTGTATATTGAATAACAAAAACAGCATATGATTCTTAAAGCAATCATATTCAGTTGTTGATGGTTTTTCCAAGCATTTGTGTGGTGTTGTCATTTCGATAATGTTAAAATTTCTGGCAGAATCATTATTTTGACTGGCTAGGCATTCGTATGTACTGGCAATGATTATTGCTGAAATGGGTGTTATCTGAATGACAGATTAAGGATACAATGACAAAAGTGAAAGAAAAAAAGGTCGCGACGCCGTCGAGCAAGAAGGTATCAGCTGTTATCACTTCTGAGACAAATTAGGGGCGTTATTTTTTTTTGTTCATGATGTCAACTTTGTTACTCTCTTGTGATATTTGTGCATGCGACTCTAGCCCTTCATCCGAAAAAATATTTTAGAGGGAAGTCGAACCAGTTCTCCAAGATGGGTGTGCTGAAAGCAATGGATGATGGCCTATCTGTGGCTGATTGGCAAATGCTCAAGGACAGTAGACTAGGGAGCATTGTAAACATCGACTTCCTCAGCGGAGGTGGACACTTGATGGCCGTTGTCATCAGCTGATGTTATTTTATAGTGAACGATTTGTGGGCTTATGGTGGTTAGGAAATGTTGTTGTTCGTTGTGTTTGGTTGACTTGAAAAACTTGTATGCATTTCCACCTTTTGGAACCTTGTGGTTTGGACTACATATGTATGGTTGTGGAGACTTGGTTATATTTATTGTAGATGCTTGTGGCTAATGTTGCCTTATTAGGCATTATGTTTGGGTGTAATTGTCGTATTTCTTACGGTTGATAGTTTCTGAGATTTATAAAACGTCGTAAGGGATTCCGAGTTATCGGCTAGGGAAAATATTATGCTGACTAGGAAAAATATTATAGTGGCTAGTAAGTACAAAACCCCGTACATATGTAAAACCGAACGCCCAGTTATGCACAAAAGAAAAGCCTAATACCCCAAAGTTTCCCAGATTGACATGCATACAACCAAAATACTACCTTCGTCAACATACCCAACAGATGCGGCATCCCACTACACAATCATATAATCGCCTATCCGTTCACCACGCTTCTTCATGTCCTCCGACGCTTCCGGCGATTGAATTCCCCACTAATTGAATCGGATAGCATCCCTCCTTCTTCGTATCGAGTAGATATTTCAACTCCAACTCGTAGCACCTCGGGTCAACCGCGAGCTTCTTCATTATCTTGCTCCTGACGGACCCAAACGACACTGTCTCCTCTATGAGCATTGCTTTGTAGGAATTTTGACCTTCATACACCCATCCCCCTCCGCTATGCTCCCATCGACCATTGCAAACAAGAGTAAGTAAGACCACCCATTTCTCCCCTGCGACATAAAGAGGTTAAGATGGTCCTCTCAGTATCGGTTGGAGCTAGGGAAGGATGGGGAGAATCCATTACTATAATTACAAAACAAAAACCATACTTACCCATTTTTGTTGATGTATATTGTACGCAATTGCCACGTGTATCCCTGTGTATGTCTATATATATTCAGTTGTTGTCTAGGATTTTCCTTTGCCTGGCTAGTAACTGAATTTCTGGGTTTTATTCTTCCAACTTGACGTTAATGGCAGCCATGGAGAAGAATCAGTTGTTTTTCACTTTTTTGGTCCAGCTGTCGAGCTCCTTCGTCTCCTTTTATACTCCCTCTGAAAACCGTTGAACTTCCCATGTGGTTTTCCTCCAATTCGCCTTGGCGGGAACTGTTCTTTGTGAAAAGGGGACTCTCTCTTTCCTAGTGCATTAAATGCTAGTCATTCCAACCCTCTCACCCTCTCTCCCAGCCATCACTGCCACCCTCTGCACTCCTTAATTTTTTAATTCTTTTTCCCCAAATGAGAACACTCCTTCCTCTATAATTAAGTTCGACACATGTCCCACCCACTCCCACATTTTCCCGGTTTGTGCAAAGATGCAACCTGCAACCGACTGAGTACAATTTGGAAGAATAACCTTTTATCATCCCTTTACAAATTTTTAGCCCCATGGTTATTTTTGCAAAGTTGGGTTTGATTTGGTATATTAGTGCAAATCATCCTATAAATTATCAACTTTTTTATATTTGTTTTTATAAATTCATATTTAATATTAATAAGAATGAAATTATTTTAAAAAATTATTAAAAAAGTTAATATTTTATATATTTTTTAATATCTAAAAAAGCGTGCATGAATAGTAAAACGTTAAGTTTTAATTAACGGAGGAGTATAATAGACTATGATATTTCACTTTGTAACCCATTAAAATTTATATAAAATATTAATTTGTATAATTTCACATTAGTAAAAGTATAAAACTATTTTAAAAAAATAATAATATTAATATTTTATACAAATTTTAACTTTTTAAAAGTTGTCAAAAAATAAAAGATCATGTATTGACAAATAGTCGGGGTGGCCTAGTGGTTAGGAGCAAGGGGGTGGGAATGAGGTCCCGGGTTCGATCCCCGCCTCCACCCATTTCCTTGGGATTTTCATCCAAGGTTTGTCTTGCTCCCTACAAGTGGGTCGAGCCGGTCGACGCATGCCGGTTTACCTGGTACGTGACTCTTGTTGGCTGGGTCACGTTTTCGGAGTTTACCGCAAAAGGTGGATTCCTCTTCATCAAAAAAAAGAGCAAAATACTAGTACTAAATCAAGTTTCCAAATTATTAGTCAACATATTAGCCCCATCTTTGTAGTGATGAGCTAAGATGATATTGTTGATTCCATCTTGTACTTGTAACTATTGGTTTCATATATGATTTGTTTCATAAAAGGTGAAATATAAACTCCTGAAGTGGTTAAACTTGTTAGAATCCTGGTCACCAGAAGTTGACATTATTTATGTGTCATGAAGTTGATTTGTATATAACTTAAATTGCATGAAATTGAAATTTGAGATAGTTATTGAACCTATACAATTTGTGGATGATATTGTTTATTGAAACAAATGATAAATATTTAGATCGATATCCACCTGAAGTGGCCAAATAAATTTGTGATTGATATTGTTTATTGAGATTATTTTTGTGAGGTGTATATATTTTAATTTACTTTTGCACAAAGCTCAAACTGTTTCCAGAAGAAACAACTTGTTAAGAGTTTTTATGTCATAAACATATGTGGTTTTATATTGATAAGGATTAATTATGTCATTAATGTTAATAAAAACTATCTATTGAATGAAGAGTTTAAATGATCCAACACCTTTGAGTATGTAAACTCTTTGATTTTTTGTTTGCTATTAGTCCAATTTGGCTATTTGAAGGTACATGAAATCTTTATTTTATTTATTTATTTGATTTGATTTGTATTTTATGTATATGAATATGCATTGGAAATGTTTCTTGAAGAAACAATTATGGGTAGATAATGCCAATTTTATACAACAACTGATGATTTGGGAGAAGAGTTTGAAGCACATCCTTGTTAAATTGTGTGAAATTGATAAAATTAGTTCACGAGAGCCCGAAGACTCTTTATTTTGGAATCTTGTTCTTAATCTACTTGGGTATGGTAGAACTCAAATAAATAGCTAGCTAAATGACCTATGGTTCATAACCTCTTTTATTGCCAGATGCAATATATATTATTACCTCTAGCAGAGGACATAAAGAGGATACAGTGTGCGCGACCGTTGTTAGGATAATGGTCATAATTTTGAAAATGGTTATAAATAATACTGTATGAGTCGACTCCCACATCGAGGAGAATGTGGAAGAACAAGTCAAGAATGATGGTTTACCTAATTTGGATTTGTAATCTCCCAAACTGTAAATGAATCATCGTATAAAAATTTTAGAATGGCTTAAAGCTTGGTATCGAATGATATGGAAAACCTGAAGTTTTCGGGATGAAATAATTAACGAGTATTTGTATAAAGTCTATACTTGGCATAATTAAACCTTATACACATCTCCACAAGAGCGTCAAAATTAGTCCTCGAAGGACTGTTGATATAATCAATCAATAAATTCATATGAGAAGATGGCTCTAGAAGAGCGTCAAAACACTCTAAAGGGAAGGAGTGATGACAGATAAATTGAGATTGTGACAGCCAATAATTGCCAGAAGCAATGGTTTTTCCTCTAGTTGATGATGTCAAAAGAAGATCCAACACATAATAGATAGATTACCCATATTGGCAATATGGATGTAATATGGAAACGCTATCAATGAAATTGATATGTTGGATAAATGAGCATTGAGAAGCTGACGATTAAATCGATCAAGTGAAGTCATTACTTATCTTTTAGGATAATGCTAACGCATGGAATGACCCAGCAGAGTCGTCAATAATAGTTAACAAGCAGACATAAATATCAAGAGATTGATTCGATTTCGATCAACAATTGAATAAATTCTTCTTCTTGTAATTTATCTCCAGTAGAGAGTTTGGTATTTACATGCTCAGTATAGGCATCGACATGATCAGTATAGACGCCGAAATTTCCCCAGATTACACTAAGTTGTTGTAAATCAAGAAAGTTGATGTATATGGAGGATTGATTCCCCATAGATGATCAAATACCTAGAGTTTATCACGGATGATAAAATACTCGGTATTTAGGGGGAGAGGAAAAAGAGATCAAGAAGCAATATATTGCATGGAAGAGAAGTAAACCAATGTACTAGCATGATTTAGATCGAGGTTCTAGTAGTAACTTCAAACAATGGTGATATGTCCACTAGTATAAAACTCTTGAAGAGATTTCATGAACGTTGACAGTGTTAGAATTGATTAGGAGTTGTTTTGAAATGATCAGATCCTTGATTATCCAATAAGAAGAGGATTAGTTGGAAATTAGTTAAAAACTCTAAAAATATCCCGACCTGTAGTTCGAGTGTACAAAGAGAGACATTATAATATGAAGACAAATGATCTTTTCATCTTTGATTAGATTGGGAAATGATATTAAGTTCAGAAGTACCATGTCTTTATAAAATTGGTGATTTATATGCTAAATTGAGGGGGAGAAAAGTTGTACTCTTTTCCTTAACTTTGGTTTTTGTCCCATTTGGGTTTTTCCAAAGCAAGGTTTTTAACGAGGCAACTCCCCTCACAAGGATACATGGTATATCTCAAATTCCAGAAATAAATATTTCATGCAAAGATGGATTATTTAAGCATGAAGTTTGTAGACATGTAGCTCCAACATTGAAAAAGTGTAGTATCGATTGGTTTTAAGTGGGTGTTCGTACAAAGGAAAATATAAAGCCAAATTGATTGGACAAAAGCCTATTAAAGGTTACATTAGAATGTATTCACCAGGAGTGAATATAATTTTGGCTCCAAATGTAAATGACGAACGTTGTAAGTGCATACCCATATAAATGGAAAGGATCGATTAAAAATGCCTGAAGGATTATTATCAAAGTCCTGTCACATGCAGTTGGTTAAAGATCCTTATTAGAGTACATGAATTACCTATATGGCTACATTTGTGAAAGTGGTGACATATAATTAGGTCCCGAAGTACCATACAAAGTTGTACTCTTTTCCTTGATCTTGGTTTTTATTCCACCGGGTTTTTCCAAGGTAAGATTTTTCATGAGGCAACTTAAGAACCATTTAATACATCAGATCTTCCAGATCAACAATGAAAAGCAGACTAGGTCCTAAAGTACCTTATGCTTATGCATCCAAAGCAGCTCAACACCAATACATGAAAGTCAAGCGCGTCAAAGTCAATCACGAAGACATTCCAGCTTATACACATCAAAGACAATGTTGAGATTCAACAATAAGCTCATGAAGACGGCGACATTAAGAAGAATGAGAAGACTTCAAGGAGGATGTTGAATTCAGGGGGAGTATACACGCACTGCACTCTTTTTCTCTTCGATCAGGTTTTATCCCATTGGGTTTTCCTGATAAGGTTTTTAATAAGGCAGAACAACAAGGGCGGTGTACATAGAAGGTTGCACTCTTTTTTTCCTAAGCTATGGTTTTGTCCCATTGGGTTTTCCTATCTAGGTTTTTAACGAGGCAGTTGGTGGAATAAAGATTGTACATCCAAGAGGGAGTGTTATAATATTATTATGTGAATGTACAAAGATATACACTTTACTTAGATACAGTTTTGCCTTTTATAGATAGATTTATCTTATACTTGGAGCCTAAGGATATGACTCCTATATATTGTATTGGTGGATACTCCACAAGCAATACAATTGAATACAATCTCATATTCTCCTCCTCTTGATTCTTCTGTTTTACAACAGTACTAAATCAAGGTTCCAAATTATTAGTCAACATTCTTAAGACAAATGGGCGATGTGATCTTTCTTCAAAATTACAAGTTGAATTTCTAAACTTATTGATATTCACTAGATTTATTGATTTAGCTAATTTTAAATATTTTTTTAAAGATTTATCTATTTTTTTTATTATGGTTTCTTTTTAAAATAATAATATTTAACATGTATTCTTATGACATATATTAGACAATTGTATTATTATAATAATTATTAATTTATTGCTCTTTTATTATTATTGTTTTTTAAATTTTAATTATTTAATCTATATATAACTTTAATTCAGAAGACTTTGTGACAGGCCTAAAGTCGTTATGCCAAATCAAAGTAATTTCCTAAGATGCAAACTATAACAAGTATAGTAGGTAAGTTAGGGTCGAACCCACAGGGAAACAGAATCAATTGTACGAGCAAGTGTTATTACCCAAAAGTAACCAATTCAATGGGGAGTTTTGTGTGTAAGCAATAGTGACAGAACAAGTTGCAAGTAAAGGTTGCGAATATATGATGGAAATGTATCACACCAGGTAATTATCCGCACAACAATTGAGATGGTTCATCATCGCATTCTATGAATCTCAAGTTCTAATGTCCAGTAATTGTTCTCAATTCAGATCGTGTAATAGCTTTTAGTCCTACCAGTCCTAAAAGCACTTATCACCAAATTACAAGGGAAAACCTTCACCGAATAATAAAGCGATAGCATTCAAGCATGAATTATAATGAGATACAAGCGATTCTAACAACCCGTTAAAATAGCCTGTAATCGAATCTCCTTCACAATCTACCACAAGCAACCCGCGTATGGTGATTGTGTTCGCTACAGTGAATCTACAACCCCAAACCTGGAATTGGAAACCCTAGCAATATGACTAGTATCGATAAACCTAGGTGATCAATCCAGATTAACCAATAATAAGCAATCAAGCAATAAGCTCAGGAGATCGAAACAATTAACATAGGACGAACAAGAGTAGAATACTCACAACCAAATCAATCGAAGGCTTCAAAGAACCAAGTGTAACAAAGGAGAGTTAGTTCTCCATAGGGTTTGTGAGATGATGAAAAGGAAAATACGTCTCTGGAAAATAACCTAATTCCCTCTCTCTGCGTTCTCCGCCGTAATATAAACTAATAAAATCGGGTTTAACATCCCGTAAAAATATAAAAATATAATATTAAAACTAATAAGATAGGGGAAATCGGATAAGAATCCGTCTCCAGAGACTGACGCGGGCGCGCCAGTAGCAGCGCGGGCGCGTCAGACTCTGACTTGGGCGCGTCAGACTCCGACTTGGGCGCGCCAGTGGATCGTCTTGCTACTTCTCTCTGATGCAACGACGTAGGCACTTCCTCCTAGCAGCGCGGGCGCGTCTGTAGCAGCGCGGGCGCGTCGATGGTCACCAGCTTCCAGCTGCTTCCGAACTTCTTCACTTCAACTCTTTTATACTCCTCTTCAAGATATTGCATCTCCCACATGTGTCCCGATTCGATCTGGAAGGTAACCACAAATTTGCGCAGAATCCGAACTCTTCTAGAATAATCATAAGATGCAATTTGGTAACAAAGAACGAAAGAAATGCAACCTATCTAAGCTAAAAATGCCTATAATGCCTATCTAATATATGCATTATCAAATTCCCCCACACTTAACCTTTGCTTGTCCTCAAGCAATGATAGAATGAACATGAATCAATGTATCCCACAAGAAATCCCTTCAAATTTCAATCCTTATCAAAAAGCAACATTATAGCAGGTGAACACACAAACCAAGCAAACAAACGTCATAGCATGTATTTTAGTGATCAAAGCTTAGAAGTAGACATTATCCAACCTCACTAGAAATGTGTTTTCCACTCATGTGTTTAGGCTTTAAGATACAACTCTTAGCTCAAACCAATCATGCACTAAGCTCATAGACATTGACCACCATATCACCAATTCTCTACCGAAATGTCATTACTTGCGGGACACAATAAAGAAAATAAAATGCAACAATTGTTTTTTTTTCTTTCTTTTCTTTTCTCTTTTTTTCTTTTTCTTGTCTCGGTGCTTTCCTTACGCGAAGCGCAAACATGGGTGTCATGAATGGCCCCGGTCTATCAACACCTCAACCTACTAATATGAAGTCCACTTGAACACCTTTTGACGCAAGTTGCAAACATGGTTGTCATGAATGAACCTGGTTACTCAATGATCAAGCTTTCTTTCCTAGTGGATAGTTTCCAACACCTTTTTGCGCGAATCATACCCATGGGTGTCATGCATAGATCCGGTTACTAAGTGCATTAACCATTGCCACCTTATTCACTAAATATTCACAAATTCAGCAAAAGACTCAAAATATAACATAAACTCCGCAAGCAACAAACATGTGAGTCGGTCTTTAAAAATAGATACTGCAGTCAATGTCAAGAGGTAGCAACACTAGGCGAGTAATTCACACAACTGAGCAAAAAAATTCAAATAAGGCCAAACATTCTCACATAGTCATGTTTTTAGGACTTCCATCATACTTTAGCTCAATCATACATGCTCAATTATATTTGCTAGCACATGTTCCACAAAAATCAAATAAAGATAATAATCAAAACATCCAGAACTCCATGGGATTTTTATGAATCATGCTTGAAATTTAAAATAGAGGACAAACTAAGCCAGATGGGTATTTGAATAACACATATGTATGCAATGCATGCTCTATTTTTGGATTTTTGAAATTTTTTTTTTTTTTTTTTTTTTTTAGAATACGAAAATAAACAAAAATTAATAAAAATGATTACAGAAATTAAACATGATTTAAATATGATCTCCTATATGCATCTATATATAGAATTTCTCTCCCCCACACTTAAAGTTTTCATTGTCCTCAATGAAACAATAAAGACAACAAAAGTAAATCAAATATAATCAGGGTGAAGGAAAAGAAAAAGGAAAAAGAAAGAAAAACTTACCTCGGGTTGCCTCCCGAGAAGCGCCTTTGTTTCAAGTCGCTGGCTCGACTAACTGGCCCTTGATTGGCCTAGGTTCCTCCACCAGGGTCACCAACACCAGTCATCTCATTGACAAATGCGGGAACCCTTGAAAGGTGTAACTTTCTGTCCAAGCTGTCATCCCAAACATAGTGGTTCGCTTCTCTTCGAATCTTCTCCGTTTGAGCCTTGGTATGATCCGGAGGAGATTCCCCACAAACTAAGTAGTTTACAATGTCCCGGTACCAAGGGTTTACAGAATGAAGTCCTAGAACGGACTGAGATGGGCTGAGAAGTAATAGCGTGGGCCCGTCAGGGAACGACGCGGGCGCGCCAGTACTCAGCGCGGGCGCGTCAGACTCCGGCGCGGGCGCGTCAGCTGTCGACTTGGGCGCGTCAGCTGTCGACTTGGGCGCGCCAGACTCCGGCGTGCTTTTGTGCTCGATTCTGCATAATGTGTCATCCGGAAACGTGCCTAAGATGGGTTTCTGTGACTCCGGCTTGTCCTCCTCATTCACCAATCTGCTTAAGTGGCCAGCCACCAAATTCTCCGCTCCTTTCTTGTCCTTAATCTCCAGCAGAATCCTGTGCATGCATGTGGATGGACTAATTCCCTTGATGTCAGCGATGGTCCACCCCAGCGCAGTTTTGTACTCCTTCAGAACCTCCACTAACTTTTCTTCCTGCTCTGCTGAAAGCTTACTTGACACAATAACTGGTAAAGTGTCATCAACTCCTAGGAAAGCATACTTGAGATGACTAGGGAGTTGTTTGAGTTCAATTTCAGGTGCCTGCACAACAGATGGAACAAGCACTTCGCTTGGAGTCAGTAGATTGGGGCCAATGCCCAAAAGAGTAGGGGACTTACCTTCTACATTCATCTGGGCTACTAATTCCTGCATGTTAGATGAAATTGAAAAATCTGTATAGGACTCGTCAATAGCATTCTCAATAATTGACTGCAACTCATCTTCCCTAGAAATATCAAATAGATCTTGAGCTAATGGTTCAATCACATCAATAGAGCACAGAGAATGGTCATCAACAGGATGTTTCATAGCCTTGTATAAATCGAATTCAACCTTTTCTCCATCAAATTCCATTGTTAGTGTCTCAGAAACACAATCAATTTTTGTCCTGGCTGTTTTAATAAAAGGTCTACCTAACAGAATAGGCGCATCATGCTTATCGTGTTCCATATCCAGGACAAAGAAATCTGCAGGAAAAATCAGTTTATCGATCATAACCAAAACGTCTTCTACTACTCCTTTAGGGTATTTATTAGACCTGTCAGCTAGTTGCACAATTACTCCAGTTTCATGCAAAGGTCCTAAATCTAGCGATTTGTAAAGTGAGTAAGGAAGCACATTTATGGAGGCACCCAAATCAAGCATAGCTCTATCAAATTTGACATCTCCAATGACACAAGGGATAGTGACCATACTTGGATCAGTGCACTTTTTCGGTATTCTCCTCTGAAACATAGCGGAGACTTGCTCACTTACTTTCACTTTCTTTTTTCCTTTCAGCTTCTGATTTCTCTTCACCGTGCAAAGCTCCTTCAAGAACTTGGCGTACTTGGGCACAGTTTTTAACATTTTCAGCAGAGGAATGTTCACCTGACACTTGCTAAATGTCTCGAAAAGCTCTGAATCATCGATTATCCTCCTCTCTTTGAGTGCCTCAGGGAACGGAGGTTTTGGTTTCTCCGACCCGAGAGGGGGAAAATCCGGTTGGACATATGTATCGACATAGGGCTCGGATTCAGGCGAGATCGGACTCGACGCGGGCGCGTCAGACTCCAACGCGGGCGCGTCAGACTCCAGCGCGGGCGCGCCAGTGTTGGGCGTGGCCACTTCAGTGTTGGGAGTGGCCACGTCGGAGACCTGCGTGCTTTTCTCCTCTTCTTCCTGACTTTTCAGCTCTTTTCCATTCCGAAGAGTTATAGCACTGACGTTTTCCCTTGGATTGACCACCGTTTGAGATGGTAGACCCACTGACGTCTTTGCCTCTATTCTCGTGATTGCTTCAGCCATTTGCCCCATTTGTTTCTGTATCTCTTTTATGCTTGATTCAGTTGTCTGAACATGCACAGTGAAGTGCTGTGTCAGGGTATTGAGCATGGACTCAGTAGAGGGAGCGTTACCCTGCTGCCTCTGATTGTAGGGGGTGGCTGCTGCTGTTGTGATTGGTTTGGTGGATCCCTCCATCTGAAATTTGGATGATCCCGCCACCCTGGGTTGTAGGTGTTTGAGTAGGGGTCATGTCTGGGTCTCTGAGGTCCATTTCCACCTATAGCACTTACTTCAGCGGTGTCTTCCTAGAGTGTAGGACACGCGTCAGTTGGGTGGAAGTTATCACTGCAGATTCCACAAGCCTTGAGTTGTTGAGGAGTCCCTTGCAGAGTGAGCCTCCTAACCATATCCTTCAATTCAGCAATATCTTTGGATTGGTTAGAGTCTACCGAATTGACTCCTTTCTTTCTGGTGGATTTCCCGAAATTTCTAGTCCCCTCATCCATTTCCTGAATCTTCTCCATGGCTCCCTCTGGCGTGGCATTCAGAATATTTCCTCCGCAGGCGACATCAATCATCCTTCTATCAGATTCCAGCAATCCCCCATAGATGTATGGGACTAGGTTCTTCATGCTGTAGCCATGGAAAGGGCAATTAGCGCAAAGTTTCTTGAACCTTTCATTGTAATCATAGAGGGTTTCATCATCTTCCTGCTCTATATTTCTGATTGCCTTCTTCAAGGTGTTCTCCTTCTTAGCAGGGAAGAATTTCTCCAGGAAGGCCTTGTGGAGCTTAGGCCAAGTATCGATGCTCCCTGTAGGAAGACTGTAGTACCAGTCATCCGCAGCATCGACCAGCGTGAACCCAAAAGCTCTCATCTTTATCTGTGCTTCGGATATATTGGCTGGTTTCATGCTCATGCACACATTATGAAACTTCCCCATGTGCTTGATGGGGTCTTCTCCAGCCAATCCATGGAATTTGGGCAGTTGATGAATCAGCCCAGACTTTAGCTCAAAATGGTTGTCATCCCCCAGAGCAGGGATTGTCACAGCAGGTGCCTGCTGTGTGATGTTTGCTGCTGTCAGCTGTCGCAGCGTCTAATTTACATTATCAGCCATTGGATCGGGTTGTTGGGAATGTTAGTGTTGTTCTCTAAGACGGCGGTGGTATGTCCTGTCAATTTCCCAATCAAAATCAACAAGATGGGGATCAGTAGCACGAGTGCGAACCATGCAAGAGGTTCGCACCCAAAGAGGTAATAAGACAAACAAGAACAAAGATAATTCGTTTCCCCGGCAACGGCGCCAAATTTGACAGGCCTAAAGTCGTTATGCCAAATCAAAGTAATTTCCTAAGATGCAAACTATAACAAGTATAGTAGGTAAGTTAGGGTCGAACCCACAGGGAAACAGAATCAATTGTACGAGCAAGTGTTATTACCCAAAAGTAACCAATTCAATGGGGAGTTTTGTGTGTAAGCAATAGTGACAGAACAAGTTGCAAGTAAAGGTTGCGAATATATGATGGAAATGTATCACACCAGGTAATTATCCGCACAACAATTGAGATGGTTCATCATCGCATTCTATGAATCTCAAGTTCTAATGTCCAGTAATTGTTCTCAATTCAGATCGTGTAATAGCTTTTAGTCCTACCAGTCCTAAAAGCACTTATCACCAAATTACAAGGGAAAACCTTCACCGAATAATAAAGCGATAGCATTCAAGCATGAATTATAATGAGATACAAGCGATTCTAACAACCCGTTAAAATAGCCTGTAATCGAATCTCCTTCACAATCTACCACAAGCAACCCGCGTATGGTGATTGTGTTCGCTACAGTGAATCTACAACCCCAAACCTGGAATTGGAAACCCTAGCAATATGACTAGTATCGATAAACCTAGGTGATCAATCCAGATTAACCAATAATAAGCAATCAAGCAATAAGCTCAGGAGATCGAAACAATTAACATAGGACGAACAAGAGTAGAATACTCACAACCAAATCAATCGAAGGCTTCAAAGAACCAAGTGTAACAAAGGAGAGTTAGTTCTCCATAGGGTTTGTGAGATGATGAAAAGGAAAATACGTCTCTGGAAAATAACCTAATTCCCTCTCTCTGCGTTCTCCGCCGTAATATAAACTAATAAAATCGGGTTTAACATCCCGTAAAAATATAAAAATATAATATTAAAACTAATAAGATAGGGGAAATCGGATAAGAATCCGTCTCCAGGGACTGACGCGGGCGCGCCAGTAGCAGCGCGGGCGCGTCAGACTCCGACTTGGGCGCGTCAGACTCCGACTTGGGCGCGCCAGTGGATCGTCTTGCTACTTCTCTCTGATGCAACGACGTAGGCACTTCCTCCTAGCAGCGCGGGCGCGTCTGTAGCAGCGCGGGCGCGTCGATGGTCACCAGCTTCCAGCTGCTTCCGAACTTCTTCACTTCAACTCTTTTATACTCCTCTTCAAGATATTGCATCTCCCACATGTGTCCCGATTCGATCTGCAAGATAACCACAAATTTGCGCAGAATCCGAACTCTTCTAGAATAATCATAAGATGCAATTTGGTAACAAAGAACGAAAGAAATGCAACCTATCTAAGCTAAAAATGCCTATAATGCCTATCTAATATATGCATTATCACTTTGCTTACGTGTAAACCTTAGAGTAGTTTTAGGACTATTGACTAATTATTTTTTTTCCTTCATTTTTTTTATTTCTCATTTTTCTCTTTTTTCCATTAAGAATCTATATATAACTTTAATTCAGAAGACTTTGCTTACGTGTCAACCTTAGAGTAGTTTTAGGACTATTGACTAATTATTTTTTTTCCTTCATTTTTTTTATTTCTGATTTTTCTCATTTTTCCATTAAGAATTGGGCTTAATTCAAAACATTGAATTTAATTAATATAGCTACTAGGCTTAACTAAAATTTATTTCCTTTAATTATTATTTTCTCCTTCTTTTTATCTTTTCAAACCAATTATATATATTTTTAATTTTTATGACTTTTACTATATATATTCGTGAATATTTTGACAAATTGTTTCAATCGATGCCCATTTTTATAATTATTTTTTAAATCATGAATATTTCGAGAACAAAATCGCTTTTCTGATGATATGCCATAACCAATATCATTTTAGATAAATGTTATACCACATCACATTTTTAAAAAATTACATTATTATTTTTACTAAGTGATTGAAATATCTATATTTATGTATTATACTTTTACATGTGATGTTTTCTTAAAAATTATTTTTTGAGATATATATAAGATACATTTATGGCAAATATTTTAATGATTTTTATCTTAACTTTTATTAATATTTTATAATATTATTTTTTATATTATCAAGATTTTAGTTTTAAAAACCGCGCCATGGCGCGGGAATTGTACTAGTTTTTTCTCAAATTATCTTATTAAGGTCTATACATTTTTTAGGAAATATTTTTAATCAAAATTTTTAATCTATACTCTTAAAAAATAGGTTAATTTTTTTTACAAGATTTGAAATGTTTGACCTGACAATTAAGAACGTATAGGATTTATTCATTGGAACATAATTTTTTTTTACTAAATATGGTTTCTTACCCAAAAAAAGTGGCCAATTTTTTATTTATTTTTTGGGTCGAGAAAAAAAAAACTAGTGTAGTGCTGCAGCTGCTGCTCCTTTGGAGTTAGGATCCAAAGAAAAAAACGTCGGGGAGGAAAAGAAATCAATATTTGCAAACTGGGAGGGACTTTGAATTACTTGACATCGATGGTCAGCAGTCAACACTCTACACGTGCGTCCGGTCCCAACTGACGTCATGCATGACATCATACGCTCAAAAAGTTCAACCTCAGCTGTCATGAGTGATGACTAATGCCGTCCCAATATTTTTGGTAAAAACTTGGATACGCTACATAACTTATCACTAATATAATCAAGCATTAACATTTTTTCTCCTTTTTACTACATTTGCATTTATTTCATTTTTGATAAGGTGCATTCATATATTTAGGTGTTGTTCACATGGAGTTTCTAAGAAATTATATGGATAGAGTTGATAAATGATCTCACAAAAAAAAAAGATTTAACAACAAAAAAATGGGAATTGGATAGAGATAAAAGAGTTGCTTTTATTGAAGTGGAGTTTGAAGAAATCTCTACCACTAGAGTTTTTTATTCATCTCATAATAAATAAATAAATAAAATAGTGAGTTTGTTGAAGATAAGATAAAAGAAGAGTGAATTTACTAAATGTATCTTTTGGAAAACTCAATTAGGTATTTGAATCTCTTAAAAAATAGGTGGGGTGACCTTATCTCTGATTCAAGTCAATGATCATCGTTTGATAGTTGATTGGTCAATGCTCAAACGATCTACAATTGACCTCATCTCGAAGTTTTGGTGAATGTAGAGCAGCCCGGCCGGTGGCTAAGTCTTTACACCAAACCATATAACACGACAAAAAAAAACAAAGAGAATTACGCAAAGAATATGTCAAGGCTCGTGATAGTCTTATCACTTCATCGGTAACCCATGGTCAGAGAATGTCGAGGAATATGGTGTGTGACACCTTCTCTTCAAGGGAAGTCTATGATTTCTCAGCTTATGAATCCATTGAAGTATTGAAGAAGTATTCTTGAAATCTCTCAGATAGAATCCAAGCTTTCATAACAAACAAACTAAATCTTATTAATCAAACTAGGCACATCAAACCATACCATACATCACAAGCAGCTTATGAAAGCTTTTGACATAACAATAAGATCACTAAAGGGAGCAATGCCATTATTAAATCAAATCAACAAAAACATGAACAAGAATCATAAAAAATGGCATCGGGAAGTAGTCAACCATGATGATGCAAATGTTTATAGAACCATGAAATCGTGTCTCCATAAGAAACACGATCCTAAGACCTTCTCTCCTCACAAAATCGGTGAGTCTAACAACCGCACTAACCTTCCTTGATCCCCGACAATTGTAGCGTAACAGACTCAGTATTCCCATCAAGGGAGACTCTTCGTCTCCCCAGCAGCCGATCTCAGATTTGAAGAACTCTTTTCTATTCTCCTTCTCTTCTCAACCCCTTCCTCTTCGTCAATAATCATAACATCCTTCTCACTATCCCCAAACTTTCTTTTTCCTCCACTTCTCCCCTCATCACCCTCTCTCCCATGTCTTAGCCTTTTCCATCATCTCTTTCTTGTCCCTTCTCCCGACTTAGCCACTTCTCCAACCACCACCCCTTTCTCTTCCCTCATTTTATCCCCCTCTGGATTCTCCTTTTGCTGCAGTACTACCCCCACTTCCTCATTTACTATAAGAGCATGAGCAACCATGAGTTTTAGTTACCTTAAGGTTGCTAAAAGGTAAGCCCATGATTGAAGGGTTTGCCTTAAGGTAAGGGGTGGGAAGGGGTTACCTTGGTAGAGAGAGGTAACCTCTTCCCTTTTCTAATTTCATTTTCTTTTATTTAATGATAAAGTAGGATCTTATTTTTTCCATTTAGATTTATTAATTGTAATAGTGTTTGAAATGAAATAAAAATATATTTATATTTAATTATTTTTTAAAATAAAATATGTCATTGGTTTAATTTTTTTTTTTTCTATAATTTGAGCCCAATTTTACCCTATATATACCCCCATCTTGATCTATTATAGTTGCACATATTTTCTTCACTATGGATCATAATAATCCAAATACTCCACCCATTCCAAATATGCCTTTTGATCCAAACTCATATGAATTTGAAAAATGATTTGGTTGAGCACTTGTGGAACCAATTACAAGGCTATGATCCGAATTTATAGGTAGTTCGATTAGTATTTAAGTATGTTATAATGTTTTTAACTTTTTTTTTATTTTAATCTAGATGTAATAAAATAAATTTATATTAACTACTTGCTATTTTTATTTATTTATTTATAAAATTATAAATAAAAATAATTCACAATAATATATGATGATACACATATAATAAAGGGAAAGATATATAAAGGAAAAGAAAAGGTGAAAATAAATTTGAAAAGAGGTAAAAGAGGTTTCCCATGGTTGTAGAGTAAACCTTTTAGAAAGAGGTAGAAAAAATGAAAATTATTTTAAACAAAAAAATAAATGAGTTGTAAAGTTGTGATAGGACGATGAGAAAAAAAGGGAGAAAGAGAGGTCACTCCATGGTTACGGATGGTCTAATTCCTTTTCCCTTTCCTTCCTTGTTGCAATCCCTCTCCTTCGGGCTATTCCCACCTTGGTCCCCATATTAAGCTCCCTTAATCCTTCCACAGCCCCCTTTGTTCTGAGAAGCTTTCATTCCCCTCCCCCCTCTCGTTGTTTTCCTCTCCTCTCGTTTTCTTTCTCCTCAAGTAAGCAAGCTCGGGTAGTCTCCCTCCATCCCCATCTTGCACTCCCTCTTTCCCAGCTCTACCCTTCCTCTCGATGCCCTTATGACACACATCTCTCTCTCTCTCTCTCTCAACGAAGAAGCACGCAATCAATCGCCATAATCGTGTTGCTCTTACGCAGCACCATTGCAATCCAACTCAACATGATCGAGTCCCTTTCTCTCGGAGAGTTTTTTTTTTATCTCCACTTGGACTCCAATTCTCAGAAACCTCGCTCCCACCTTTAATTCTTCTTGATCAACTTCTAGCATACCTCTGAACACAACCCCGATCACCCTTGTTGTCTCCTCTGTCATCATGTGCAACGGTAAGTCATATACACGTATCCAACAAGGCCCTCGATCAAACACAATCTTCAAGGGTTGCTCTCCTCCTTGTTCCTTTAGTGCCAATAGGGATTTGTCAAAAGCCCAAGGGCCTGCTCTCATCACTATCTCCTTGTCTCATTCTCTTGAGAATTGAAACACAAACACATTATGGCGCAACTCCCTACAAGAAAAACTGTTTCCTAGCCTCCACACCCCTTCATCTAGTACAACACCTATGCATTAATATGTAATGTGTATGGTACACTTGTGAATATTCAAGTTAAGGTGGAAATTTGTTAAAATATATTGAATCTAATTGATTTAGGTTTAACCTTTATTGATTGACCAAATATAGATAAATTGGGTTTATCTATTTGTGCATTATTGATAGATTTAGTTATATTATGATTTTGTTTAATTTAAGCCCGTTATAATCATATCTCTTGTAGTCATACCTTAGAGATATTTAGTTGTATTCAGCCTAATTCAATTGAATCATATGGAATTCTTCTACTATGGATGTAACCAATTTTGTGAATCATGTTCATGGTCGGCTTGGTTAGGTAAGTGAATGAGCTCGAATCGAGCTTTTTTCGAGCCGAACTCAAGTTGTTCAACTCATATAACAACCCTAATCACAAGGGATGTATATACCCAAACCATCCTCTATATAGATATGAAGGTGATATAGATTTGTATATGTATATAATTGGTAGGGATGGCAATTTAACCCACACCCGATGGATATCCGTCTCACCCGACCTGAAAAAGTGGGTGAAAATCCGGAATAAAGTGGATATTAAATGGGTGATGGGTGAACGGGTAATGGGTCAGGTCGGATTTGGGTGAAGACATTCCCCACCCGTCACCCGACCCATCACCCAATCCATCACCCGACCCGTCACCCGACTTTTATTATATAATTATATTTTATATGTGAAATTACTAATATACCCCCATAAACCCTATTTCAAGATACCTATAAATGATTTCGAGCTTGAAGACTTTGGTCGTTGAAGATTATGTTTTCTCTTCTTTTTATTCATAATTGTTGTAATGCTTTCTCTAGCTTGAAGTGTTGAAAGTTGTGGATGTTTACACGTATTTGACCAAATATGACTATATTTGATACTTGTTTATTCTTCAATGTGTTCGACGCATATTTTTCAATAATTTTTTTTTTGATGAATTTGATGTCTTATATTTCACCCGAATTATCACCCGATCCATCCGATCACCCGGTGGATGGACGGGGCGGGTGATGGGTCGGGTGGGGTGAAAGATTTTGGGTGGTGGGTCGGGTGACGGAAGTAGATCATCCGCCCATCATCCGACCCATTGCCATCCCTAATAATTGGCTATTTTTGGTGCTGACAATTACAATCTGGCATTCATGTTTTCATCTTGATCCAGACTTGCAGTTCTTTAATGTTTCAGCTTTCAATCTGCGTCCTTCCAGACTACCAGTGAGTTGTTTCTTGTGGTAAGTTCAGTTTAAAATTGCGGCGTTTCATGCATTGTGGCCACCGGATTGTAAGCCAGGATCGATGTTGTCATCAAGAACTGAGTAATCCTTAACCGCTCATCTTCCTTTCAAACCTTCGACTGCTGCTCTTTGCCTGTTTAAGAGTGTGTTTGAACTTTGACGTGCACATTCAAGGTTTCATTCGAACTAGATTTGTAAGTTACCAAGCGACGGAAGGAGTGCTACTACTGCTTAACACCACACTTACCCGACTCAAGTAATGAAGTTGTTCATTGTCAATTGAAGGATCTGTCATTGATAATCTTCTGTTAAGTTGTTAACTGCAACGCTGAGGTTGTCTTGTTGACTGCCATGGAAATACCCTTTTTCTGCTGAAGAAATCAAATCCTACTAGACATTCCCATAAAACTGATCCACAATCTCCAAAGTTTCTTACTAGCCCAGGAACAAATTTTGTCTCACCAGCATGAGCATGATTCATGACAAAATTCAGCTAACGATTTATTCTGATACCAGTATCAGTATTTTCTAACTACAAAAATGTTAATTATCGCAAATGCAAGCTCATTTCTGGATACGATGAATGGGGCAATTGGAAACTTGAAAATTGCAATAAGACTATAAGAGGGATTCGGATAAATAGCATATATTTTAGGAATAAGGAAGCTATAACGTTTCTTACAGTATCTAAATAAGATATGAAGCAATAAGAGGGATTCAGATAAAAAGCATATATTTTAGGAATAAGAAAGCTATAATGTTTCTTACAGGGATTGAAAACAAACTAAAATTTCAGACAAGGAGGATCAAAATTAGCCACAACAGTCATCTTACACTTGGATCGGGTACTGCAGATTCAGTCGTTTTACACTCTTGTATCCCTAGTTGGAATAATTGAATCTGAGCAGATTAACAAAATGGTTGCGGCAACTCTAATAACATAAACCTATTGTGTATGGTTGAGAAACTCAAATGAAAATCATCAATAGAAAAATCAAGACTGATAAAACACAAGGCCAAAATTTCAACTACAAAACCTTCTTAGCACTGCAAACATTAAACCTTGTCAAAAGTCGGAACAAAGGGTGAAAAGGTAGGCAGGACTTACAACCATTTATCTCCTCCCAGCGATCCTCATTAATGGTGAAATGATTCCTTGTATCTCCATTAGAGATTCCTGTATCCGGACCTCCTCTCGGACCGCCCTCTTCAGATTCCTAACATGACCCATCAACTTCTCTGAGGATCTGACATCTTCAGCTCGTATCCGAAGAACCTTACTGGCGAAATCCATCAGGAACCCAGCGAATCTCGGCGAAGTGGAGTACTTCTGCAAGAACACCAGCAACAACTCCAGCTCCACTATCTCCAGATTAGAAACAGACTTCATCAGCCTCTTCCTAGCAACCAATTCCTCCATAACAGCCATGACATTCTCTGGATTCCTCCTCCCAAGCACGGAAACAAGCGCATCCTTGTGCCTGAACTTCCTCAGCAACTTATCGTGCTCAGCCAGCTTCACCTTCTTCGGCCTCAAGATCAGGAAATCACCCGATTTCGGCTTCTCACTCTGCCCTCTGTTGAAGTACCTGAAATATGATGGCTTTAAAGGCCTTCTCTGGTGCTCCTGCAACTCAAATTCCCTAAATTCCGCCACATACGAATCCTCCTTCTCCTTCTTCCTCTTCCCAACATACAAAATCCCATTGGCCGTACCAATCACCCTTGTCGAGCAATCTGGAGACAATCCAACAGACAGAAGAGGCTGCAGAAACCTCATCGTGAAAGTGGTCTTCATCTTCGAGTAATCAAACACCTTCAAGTATCCATCAAGAGACACACTCAGTAGCCTAAACTGATCAGATTCATCACCGAAATCCTTTCCAACTCTACCAACACAGATCGAAGTCACAGTTTTGTTATGGCTCTCCATCGAATGCATACACCTACCGCCCCCAAACAGATCCCAAATCTTCACCAAATTGCCTCCCGCGGTAGCAATCAGACCGCCGGAAGGCAAGAACACGACGGACTCCACTGGCTTCCCGTGATCAATCTTCATCGTCGAGGCTGAATGACTAGGAACCCTAACATCCCAAACCCTAACCGTGTGGTCATACGAACCCGTGGCGAACAGATTATCGTCGACGGGGGAACCACAACCGCTCCGCACATAATCTCTATGACCTAGAAAATCATTCAATTTGATCTCGGAAGCGACGTCCCAGTACTTAACGACCGAATCGTCGCCGCCGGAAAACAAATGCAAGCGATCAAACCTAGGGTACCTGACGAGCCGAACGGGGCGGGCGTGGTCGCGGAGCTGACGGATTCTGGCTCGAGATTTGGTCTCGAAGACCTGGACGATGCCGGTCTCGCCGCCGGCAGCGATGAGCTTTCCATCGGAGCGGAAGGAGGCGGAGTAGGAGACGTCTTTGAAGGTTTTGATGGTGGAGGCCGGGGAGAGGGGGTTCCTAGGGTCGAAGAGGGAGAGGGAGGCGGAGTGAGTGGCGGCGAAGTGGTGGGGGTGGGTGGGGGAGAAGTCGACTGAGGTGACACCGGAGACGAGCCCGGGGATCTGGTGTGTCTTGAAGGACTTCCAGTACTTGGACTCCGGCGAGGAGTTTGGCTTGGTGGAGGAGGTCGGCTTGTGACGGGGGCGAGTAGGGAAGGATTTGGAGAGGTGGGTTTCGTCCGCCATTGCTGAGTTTCAGTGAGTTGGAAGTGTCGGGAGGTTTTAGGGTTTTGGGTTTGGGGGTTTGGGTTTTTTGTTTTTAATTTGTAATCTCAATTCACAACTGCGATAGTAATGAGACGATTGAAAGAAATAAATACCGACGGCCCAATGCACACTTAGGCCCAAATTCCTATGAAATCATACGTCAGATTTTTTTTTATATTCGAGATCAGACAAACCTGATTCTCGAGAGATCGACGAATTGACAGGCGAAAGCCACCTAATAATACAGTATAAATAGAAAACATATGCAACGAAACACCGGCCTACGTCAGATAAACGCATGAATGGGTAATGTAGGGATGAAATTTGGTACTCCTTTAGTATAACTAGTGTAAGGCATGTGCCTTAGGCACGAGTACGAAATATTTTGATTATATACTACAATGTAATATTATATAAATATATACAACATTTTATATCCGATCTCTATTTCTTTTTTCTTAGACCATTTAAATTGAAACGATAAATATTTATGAAAGGTCGAATATTCAAACAAAGTACCACAACCAACAATTCAACCCAACAGCGAGAACATTTCCTAAAGTATTATAAATAGAAAATAAATACGAAATGTCATATAAATATGGATGAGGAGAAAATGATGATAAATTAGCCAAATCGATAACCATCGCATAGAAAATGACCGCTGGCATAGCATGAGATCAAAAGGTTGTATATTATTCCTCATACATTCTGAAAAACTTCTTTATACACTACATTTGTGGTCGCAGATGAAGCATTACCTTCATTGTCAGAAACTAAGACTTTCAATCCAGCTCTGCTAGTAACTCTAGACACAACTACATGTAATTGTCCATGGGTGAACACTGGCTTCGGTAGGAAGAGACCAACTTGTGAAAGAGATTGTCCTTGACTCTTGTTAATGGTGATAGCAAATGAAACCATCAATGGGAGACATCCCGTACTCCACGAGCTCATCACCATCATCGAACCAATGACACATGTAGGTCATTAAGAGCAGTATAGCAGCTTGAGTTTGAACGATAAATGGAATAAAACCTTGTGTTAGGACCTCGCGGCATTGAAGCCAATTCATTGGAACGCCATTCCAACGAAAAGTGGTGGCATTCTCATCAATGTGGACATTGCTTAAGATATTAAAGGAGATGGCAAGTGTACTATCTCCATATGAAGAAGACGGTGATCCTATGATGCGAACGAAGAATGAACCGATGCTATAATGATATCTCCATGTGTGCCGTTGTGGAAACGTCATTGCTTGAATCTACAAAATCACAATTTGACATATGAGTCCAATAGATAATATGAAGGAAACATATTGAACAAAAACGTAGATAGAGGTAATTGAAACCCAAAAACTCCATACACAATACTTAATACCACTTGTGATTGCCGATGGTGAGAAACAGGAATTGCACTTGAATTTATATAGCATTGTAGATGCAACTGAAAATGTCCCAACGTGAACGTGCAGTAGTAGGGATTGATGAGGGGGTTGCAATTGATAACTTGGGTGAATTAGTGGGGTAATTTGGATGTCAACTGTTGATTAGTGGGGTAATTGGGATTAAGTGTAATATTAAAAATTAAAAAAAATTGGTAAAAATCTATCATATTGATCATTTTATAGTTTTAACTCAAATTTGATATTTGATCATTTTAACTCAAATTGGTAAAAATCTATCAAATTTAAGTCAAATTCATGTGATCCGTAAAAGCTCAATCACTCATATTTGTCTAGTTTTAACTCTTTTTGCAGTTATCAAACATGTTAAATGTGTAATGACCAAACACATGAGCATGGAAGCGCACATCTTATACGTTTAATGTTGAATCAATGTTTAACTATACACGATTTTCTTCAATTGGTCGATGTTCAATTGTTCATCCTATTACATATTAATGGACAGTAGTTACACATTTATAAACCAAAAGCTTCACATTTCTGAAAGTGATGATATGCCTCGCCGTAAGATTCCTTGTTCTCTTCCTAAGTCATCACTCCCTCGATCGGCAGGGTACGTTTTGACCCATCCAGTGCAACACCAAGGACAGTGTTTTCTTCTAACACCGGTCTGGTTGGTGTGGACGTTGAGGACAAGACACTTTTCTCGCTCTCTTGCATAAAGGGTGAAGCTAATGAGGGGTCATCCAACAATAAACGGTCGTCTAGTTTCTTCATCCCTTGATTGACTCTCGTGTCTCGGGATGGAGTTGAAGGCGTGATGTTTGGTGATGAGGAAGCAGAATTTGGCATTGCCATGTCATCTTCCGTGTCCTGGGTTGATGTGGGTTCAACATCATCTTTCTCCTTATTTGCAGGTGCTGATTTGTTAGAGCCTTAGCCTTGTTCTGGGATGATCTTGTAAGAAGAATCAATCAGTAAGAGAGGGCGGTTAACAGAATATTCAGGGCGTGTGGTGTTGGTATATGCTCCATCATATACCCTCTGGATTGTCCGAATAGGTGTGGCTAACTATGCACCATGATGTCGGCTAACCTTAAGAAGATCCAGAATTACAGCTTCTTGTTTCATAAGAAATCAGTTAGCATGATCCCACATAGGCTTCTTCGGGGAAAAAGGTAATCCTACCTAAAAGGAAAAATTAATTTATATTCAATTCTATAGTAATCAGACGAAAAACTAACTCTAAGATCATGCCTTACATGAAGGTATTCGAACATGAAAATATATTTGGGATAATAAAATAAATGAGAGCTGACCTTGACACATAAATACTCTTCAAAATGAGATGTTTTGACAAAGCAAGACACCAAAATCTGCAGCACACCACTAAAATGTTGCGTGTTTTCAAGGAAAATTCATCAAACATCAGCTACATCTTCTTTAAGTAAATGTTGTAAATTGTACCTTTTCAATTTAAAATATTCATAGAGTATTGAAAATCTCTGAAATGCATTATGAAAAGCTCTGAATTGAAGTGTTGCAGGAAAGAAAATTAGGCTTTGAATCTAAAACAGCAAGCTTCATAATATCAGCTACATATTTTCGAGTGAAATTTTCGCACAGTCGTGTAAGAGATGGTGAATTGTTAGGTCTAGTAAGTGAAATCCGTGTAAAATGAAAATAGTAGTAAATCAGATGTTAACATGAAGAAGTTCTTCATCAAACAATGCAGATTTTGTGCACATGATAGAAAGGACATGCTCCAAAAGACTGGACTGAGCACTTGAGCAGGCATGAAAGACGAATCAAATAAGAAAATGAGGTTCAAGGAAATTACCAATTATGCACCAGTCTTTTGCTCAACTTGTCACCAAAGTTTGTGAATATTTCTTCCCTATCAAATTCATTTGCATCAGAATTTTTTCATGATTCCAGATTCACCAAAGATTTGTGAGGTTTAAAGATCTTACCAATTTATGATTTCGTATCCGTGTCACAATGCTAGTTTCTGTGCTCTCAAAACAAACTACTGATAAGCTTCAGGCCCGCTCATTTTTGGTCTTCTTCAGCCTGCACGCCCTCCAATATTTGGGTTACAATGAAGAACTGATTTGATATGCAATTCAAAGGCTTCAACTATATAGTTTCATGAACTAATCTAAGCAAGTAAAAATTATCCTAAATCACATTAACAATGTCAATAGGGTAGCAGTAGTGAGATTTATAGATTTAACATTATCCTAAATCACATTAACAATGTCAATATTGTCATGGAACAGTAAATGTAACTCCAATATGTATGTCTTATATAAAAAAATTAATAACATTAATGCTCAAGAACAGGCCAGATAAATGAGTTGCGTACCAAGCCTCGAACATCTAAAATTGTCGTAGTTGAATCTATTTGCCTTTTTGCAGCAATAGAGCAAGCTGGAAAGTTGTAGGCAACACATTTTTCAAAGGCTTGTACATGGTATTTTAGGTACCAATCCATTGTTGTTACTTGCATCAGCTTTTTAGCGTCAATCATCCCTATCAAATAAATGTAAACAGGCCTTCCATCCTTGTCCACACCATGAAAACAGTGGGAGTAATACTTCAGAACTTCATCCAACTCTTGATATTCAAAATCCTACAAAAATAACAATAAGATGATAAAACCTTAGGAGGTGCAAGCACAAAGTTCCAGTATAAGAGCATACAATTTATGCTCCAACTACTCAAGCAATCATCAAGTAAAATCACATTTGATAAAGTACCAAACTTACTTGGATGAAGAAGCAACTATAATTGATTGTCCAACAGAAGAGATAAGAAAATATTGAGTTTATTTGATGTAGATGATGCCCTGCATCAGATCTAGATGGATTATTGCTAATGTACCAGCAGTCGTCATTGAGAGACTGGCAATTTTAAGTTCTTTCATTATTATGATAGATAGTGAAAAGTATTCATCTCGGGTAACTTCAACAATGATCATTAATCGAGGCTAATTCTGTATTTTAAGCTCAATCAAAACCCACCGAATATAGAGAAGAAGAACATGAAAACTGTGGAACGGAATGGGAGTCGCCAAAGACCAAAATCTGAACTCCCCAAAGACCACAATCACTTGAACTACCCAGAGACCGATTGCCCCAAGGCCCTGTCTGCAAGCACAGGTCTCAGAATAGATCTTGATTCTGCTCTATGGACGGGACCAATCAAACATAAAGGCCACAGGGTTCGGCTTGGGTAAAACCATCTATGGTATAATCACACTTTGGTAAGCACTGCTCAGCAAGAGATGCATCATAACCATAGTTACAATTACGCACCAAGATCAACATGATCAACATGTTCCACCCAATGATCAACATATATAATGATCAACATGTTCAATTCATCGTGAAAGGGGAGATCCAAGATAAATGAGGCGAGTTTGCTTCGAACCTACACACATATAATGGGTTTCTTTATAATAGGAAAATGCACTTCTTAAACAATCTTGCTAACCCATTGAAAAAAACATGCAAAAACAAAACAGTAAAGGAGAGATCAACATACGAAGTATAAGGAAAATTGCCCAATTAGGGAAATGCATTATTGTGAATCGTGTCAACATCAATTGCTGAGATTGATAGCTAGATTGAGCAAAGATACTACAGAGCTAAATTGAACTAATTCATGTTTTATGATACATATTAAATGGAGGCATTCACTAAGCTAAACTTTCTTGATGTTCTCCAAATGAGTTTATGACAGATGAAAAGCACCTATGGACTAAAATTCACAAATTAGGTACCACAGTGTAATATAAGCTTGTAAGACCTAAATCATTCAATCGATGTAACAAATTTAGATACCTACTTACATATCAATGTGAGTTGAATAAGGAAGAGGAAGCTAAACCAAGAGGAAAATAACACAAAAAAAAACTCAAATAATTCGTCTTTATTTGAGCTAACAACAACGTACCTTATAGAATTAATTCAAAGTAATTGAGAGCATAAATGTCTAGATATATTACATCTAGTATAAGGAATAGAAATATCATTATAAGTTTCTTGGCAAAGGTGAGCAAGTTTAAAAAAAGAGTAAAAAAACATTAGTGTTTATTGTCTCGTCTTCTCCAGATTCTTCCTTTGGCATGAGAAACAAAGAGAGAGTTTGATATAAACCTCTTCAAGGGTCGGTTTTTAAGAATATTGAGACCACTATGATGGCAAGATTTTTCTGACTCAGCCTAGAAGTTATTTCATCCAAAATAGACATTCATTACAAAGAACTCCTGATATGAACAAAATGATTAGCTAAAAGGAATCATGATAATTTCTTTCATGGCTCACAATCTATATAATATAAGACGATGGCATCATTAATTCAAAACTAAATAAAAATTCAGTGAGAAACCCTTTATTTTGATCCTTCCCGTATTGCTTTTTTTTGGCCAATTTCATCTATCAGATATGAGGGAAAAACAATTTGAAAGGCAACCATTAATATGATAAGAGATCATTATAGGACAAAAATTCAAACCGAATCTGTTGGAAAATCAGTTCTTCATCTATTGAAATTACTCTATCAAACCAAACTAATGTGTTGGAAGGCAAACACTTGGAAGTTGGAAAGCATTAAAACAAACAATTAAAAGGCAAACCAATTTGAAAAACCAGCTCTAAGTGACATTTAAAGTTAAACAAACAGTTGGAAGATAAAAATAATTAAAAAATTAAAATCCAAGCAAATGGCAGAACAAATAAAAATCCAAGCAAATAGAAGAACAAATTAAAATCCAAGCTGCTGGCTGTTCAACTGCCCCCCAAAGCCATCTTTACTATTATTTATTAATAAGCAATAATGTACTTTTTTTTATTAAGAAGCTAATCACCAATAATGTACTTTTCGCTAAAGTAAAATCTAACCAAATCGATGAAATCAAGCAATATTATTTGATAATTCCAAACAAACTCAGCCATGTGATAAACTAAAGTTAGAACTTACATATTTCAATAACAAACTATTAGATAGAAAAATCAGTACCAAACTATTTCATAGCTACATGGAGAAATTTCTAACTAACATGAAGATTTGCACCTTAAATCCAAAATCAGTACCAACCTATTTCATTTATAGGCAGAAAGAAATTTTTAACTAACATGAAGATTTGCCCCTTAAATCCAAAATTAAAGCTATTAATTATTTAAAATTATTATTTTTATTTATAATCAAGTATAAACTGTATTTATACTGTTAAAAATAATTTAATATCAATTTGATGCTTCAACCATTAAAAATAGGGTCTATTAGTAAGATTTTATTTAATCCTTTTTTTTAGTTTTCCTTTTTTTCTTCTTTTTCTTTTAATTCTCTTTTTTTCTTTAATCATACTAACTATCTATATCTATATAAACTCTTAATTTAGAAGAGTTTATGCTGAGGTGTCAACATTAGAGAGATTTTAGGGGTTTTGACCAATTATAATTTTTCTTTTTCTCTTTAATCCTTTTTTTTTAGTTCTCTTTTTTTCTTCTTTTTATTTTAATTCTTTTTTTTTCTTTAATCTTACTAACTATCTATCTATATAAACTCTTAATTTAGAAGAGTTTATGCTGAGGTGTCAACATTAGAGAGATTTTAGGGGTTTTGACCAATTATAATTTTTCTTTTTCTCTTTAATCCTCTTTTTTTTAGTTCTCCTTTTTTCTTCTTTTTCTTTTAATTCTTTTTTTCTTTAATCTTACTAACTATTGGGTTTAATTCAAAATATTGAATTCAATCTAATATAACTATTGGGCTTAACTCAATTTCATTTACAAACTATCTATATCTATATACTTTATTAATTTATGTCACATGTTCTCTCCATGTTCAAAGTTATTTGTGGAAATATTATTTACATAATATCATTTTATTACGGTAAACTATATTTTCTAATATTATTTTTTTGAAAAATATTCTAATATTAATTATCCAGTATTATTTGATTTTACATTTTTAACCAATCTATATAAATCTATATCTATATATACTCTTAATTTAGAACACTTTAGGCTTATGTGTCAACTTCTCCTTAATCCTCTCTTTTCCACCAATCATGTTTTTTTGTCCCTTTTTTAATTATTTATTTTCTTTATTTATTATTTTTATTCTTTTTTCTTTATCTTTTTACACTAATCACATTTTTTTTCTTTTATTCTTAACATATTTACTTACAATCTATATCTATATCTATATCTATATATACTCTTAATTTAGAACACTTTAGGCTTATGTGTCAACTTCTCCTTAATCCTCTCTTTTCCACCAATCATGTTTTTTTGTCCCTTTTTTAATTATTTATTTTCTTTATTTATTATTTTTATTCTTTTTTCTTTATCTTTTTACACTAATTACATTTTTTTCTTTTATTCTTAACATATTTACTAACAATTGGGCTTCATTTAAAACATTAAAGAAAAAAAATGTAACCATTGAGCTTAATTCAAAGCATTGAATATAACTATTGGTTATGACGTCACATCGCATTTAAAGAAAGTTACAATGATATTATTATTATTATTATTACTGAGTGATTCAATCTATATTTATGTATTATACTTTGCATGAGATTTTTTAAAAATATTTTTTTCAGAGCATTATAAAATACATTTGTGGTAATGATTTTTATTTTAGCTTTTATTAATATTTCATAATATATTTTTTTATATTGCTAAAATCAATATTCTATATATCTATATAAACTCTTAAAACAGAAGAGTTTTCGCTTATGTGTCGCATCCACCTTAATTCTCTCATTTTCAGCCAATCACTTTATTTTCTTTTTTCATTTTTTCTTTTTACAATTAATTTTCATATTTGAAATAACCATTGGGTTTAATTCAAAATATTATATTAATATATAACATGTATCTATTTGTAAATTTTCATAAACTATCAAAATATATTGAGTCCATGTTGAATGAGCCAATTATGCCCTTCTTCTTATGCGTTTGTTCTTATAAGTTTAATTCAAAATATAAAACCAATATTCTATTGAATTGTATAATATTAATTTATTTTATTATGAAATTTTTATTTTAAAAATATCGCGTCTTGACGCGGGAACTCTACTAGTAAACTCTTAATTTAGAAGAGTTTATGCTGAGGTGTCAACATTAGAGAGATTTTAGGGGTTTTGACCAATTATAATTTTCCTTTTTCTCTTTAATCCTTTTTTTTAGTTCTCCTTTTTTCTTCTTTTTCTTTTAATTCTCTCTTTTTTTCCTTTAATCTTACTAACTATTGGGTTTAATTCAAAATATTGAATTCAATCTAATATAACTATTAAGCTTAACTCAAATTCATTTACAAACTATCTATATCTATATACTTTATTAATTTATGTCACATGTTCTCTCCATGTTCAAGGTTATTTGTGGAAATATTATTTACATAATATCATTTTATTAGGGTAAACTATATTTTCTAATATTATTTTTTGAAAAATATTCTAATATTAATTACCCAATATTATTAGATGTTACATTTTTTAACCAATGGGATTAATTCAAAACTTTTATCTTTCACTATTTATTATTTATTTTTCTCTTTATCTCTTTAACCGAAGTGTATTTTTTTCTATTATTTTTAACACATTTACTAATCAATGGGTTAAATTAAAAATATTGAATTAAATCTAATGTCTATGATTTATCTATATCCAAATATTATTTATAAAATAAATCGCGCCATGGTGCGGGGATCGTACTAGTTATTTATTAATAAGCAATAACATACTTTTTTTAATTAAGAAGCTAATCACCAATAACGTACTTTTCGCTAAAGTAAAATCTAACCAAATCGATGAAATCAAGCAATATTATTTGATAATTCCAAACAAACTCAGCCATGTGATAAACTAAAGTTAGAACTTACATATTTCAATAACAAACTATTAGATAGAAAAATCAGTACCAAACTATTTCATAGCTACATGGAGAAATTTCTAACTAACATGAAGATTTGCACCTTAAATCCAAAATCAGTACCAACCTATTTCATTTATAGGTAGGAAGAAATTTTTAACTAACATGAAGATTTGCCCCTTAAATCCAAAATTAAAGCTATTAATTATTTAAAATTATTATTTTTATTTATAATCAAGTATAAACTATATTTATACTGTTAAAAATAATTTAATATCAATTTGATGCTTCAACCATTAAAAATAGGGTCTATCAGTCATCAAAATTAACTTGTAGATGGTTGATCTTTCAATTAGTTAAAGTTGAAAAATAGATAAAACTTTATTTTGATCTAATAAAAATTCATACAAAATGATTCAAATAGCCACTTGAATAAAAAAAAATCAAACACAACCTAAACTAATCCAAAATCAACTAAGAAAAAAAAGAGCACATGATTTGAACAGATGCACAAAAACAATAACAGATTCAACACATATTCGAGATAAAAAAAATTGTAACTCGAAGAGTAGATGCAAACAGTTCACTGATTTGAACATATGCACAAAACAGGGGAAAAAACAGATTTGAAATAAACAGCAACAACAACAAATTCAGATAGGCAAGTAGCCAACAGATGCAACAGGTTGTCAACGACCATGAGAAATTTGTTTTGAACAATATGGTGGGGAGAATAACCATGAGCACTTTAGTTTTGAGCAAATCTTCCAAACTAAATTCTCAAATCAATTCAGCTCAACCTCCCAGATTCAACAACATTCATATAACCGCAACTAGTGCAGTGCCCGCGCCATGACGCAGTTTTGTTAAAAAAAATCTTAATAATAAAAAATTTATTATTGTATACTTAAATAAATGATTAATAAAGGTAGCATCGACTAATAAATGTAGGGCGTTGATAAAGTAAAAAATATGTAAAAACCCATAAAATGAAGGTGGTTATGAGTCTTATGACACATTAGCAAAAATATTCTCTTTTCATTAATAATTAAATACAAATAGATGGTTAAAAATGTTTAAATTTTTAATTGTTAACAATTTATGAGATCATAACATGCATCAAAATGTTTCTTATTTGATATTTAGATATAGATTATAGTTTAATTTAATATTTAGAATTAAATCAATTGATTAGAAAATCTAAAATATATTAATTTAATATTTTGAATTAAACCAATTGATTAGATAATGTAAAATATGTCAAGTAAATATACACTTTATAATTCTAGTAAACCGGGTTTAGATAATTTAATAAGATAATGTAAAATATGTCAAGTAAATATATATTTATTAATTCAAACCCCTTGGCTAGAAAAATATAAAATATATGTTAAATGAAAACTTTAATCTACAATCATTAAACCAAAATCATACTTTAGATAATTTAATAAGATCATTAAATTTTGATGTATATTAACCAAAATTTTGAATTTTTTTATGTGTATATAGATAAATTAATAAAATTATGGATAGATTGAGATATATGGTAAATAATAAATAGGTTAATTAATTTACCCTAGCTAATTAATTAGATTATTATAGAAATACACCTACCAAAACTAACTTGGCATAAAAGGACGACACTTGGCGAATTTGCTTCTCATTTAATAATATATATAGATATATAGATATAGATATAGATATATAGATATAGATAGTTACATTTTTTTTCTTTAATGTTTTAAATTAAGCCCAATTGTTAGTAAATGGTTACATTTTTTTTCTTTAATGTTTTAAATTAACCCCAATTGTTAGTAAATATGTTAAGAATAAAAGAAAAAAATGTGATTAGTTTAAAGAGATAAAAAAAAGAATAAAAATAATAATTAAAGAAAATAAATAATTAAAAAAGGGACAAAAAAACTTGATTGGTGGAAAAGAGATGATTAAGGAGAAGTTGACACATAAGCCGAAAGTGTTCTAAATTAAGAGTATATATAGATATATAGATTGTTAGTAAATGGTTACATTTTTTTTCTTTAATGTTTTAAATTAAGCCCAATTGTTAGTAAATATGTTAAGAATAAAAGAAAAAAATGTGATTAGTTTAAAGAGATAAAAAAAGAATAAAAATAATAATTAAAGAAAATAAATAATTAAAAAAGGGACAAAAAAACTTGATTGGTGGAAAAGAGATGATTAAGGAGAAGTTGACACATAAGCCGAAAGTGTTCTAAATTAAGAGTATATATAGATATAGATGTTAGTAAATATGTTAAGAATAAAAGAAAAAAATGTGATTAGTTTAAAGAGATAAAAAAAAGAATAAAAATAATAATTAAAGAAAATAAATAATTAAAAAAGGGACAAAAAAAGTTGATTGGTGGAAAAGAGAGGATTAAGGAGAAGTTGACACATAAGCCTAAAGTGTTCTAAATTAAGAGTATATATAGATATAGATTTAATAATATATATAGATATAGATATATAGATATAGATAGTTACATTTTTTTTCTTTAATGTTTTAAATTAAGCCTAATTGTTAGTAAATGGTTACATTTTTTTTCTTTAATGTTTTAAATTAAGCCCAATTGTTAGTAAATATGTTAAGAATAAAAGAAAAAAATGTGATTAGTTTAAAGAGATAAAAAAAAGAATAAAAATAATAATTAAAGAAAATAAATAATTAAAAAAGGGACAAAAAAACTTGATTGGTGGAAAAGAGATGATTAAGGAGAAATTGACACATAAGCCGAAAGTGTTCTAAATTAAGAGTATATATAGATATAGATTAACCAAACCACTAAATGATGTGACATGTTCTTTACCTCACTTTCTGCAAGAAGATGCTCCAATTCCTTTGGCAGGTAAGGAAAAATGGATGCCCATAAAGTCTCTACCATACAATGGATAAAAGAACAGACTGAGAATTTGTCATTTAAGAAAACCGGCTGATTAAACTTAGCAAAGAAAAGGAAAGCAGATGAACACCATGAAACAGAAAATCCAACAACAATTAACCAAACCATAATAAGTGGAATACACAAGCACTTACAAACAGAAAAAAGACACGAAGAGGAGATAGAAGTGTACCTATATGAGAGTCCTTAACACAAGTTAAAATATCGAGATTTGGAGCTCGAGGATGGCACCAAGATGCCACACTATGGCAAACCATCTTTGAAACATGCTTTATATAGCGCATCTCCTAAAAGAATAGCATATATTCGAGGTGTGCGAGGATTGGTTCTTCATTCATCGAACCATCTTTCGAATCACAGGGACCTTGGGCAATTGAGGCTAATCCAGTATATTAAGCTCAATCGAAATAATTGAAGACAGTTGCTATTCAAACGTATTAAGACCACAATCTGACCTTAATTTCTTCTTGAAAAGGCAACCGACATCAGTTTCATGCCTTTTCGGAATGGAATCGGAGTCGCCATCTTTCGAATCAGAGGAGTCCTTGTCAACGGGAGGAGGAGGATCAAGAGGAGTAGACGGTTTTTGGATACGGGGTGGTTGAGAACAAGGGTCGGAGCATCCAGTGTTGGACAGGGACCGACGCAAGCGAGGGAGTAACAGTGGACACATCACACGATGCCACACCGTTACCACCGCCACGGGAAGATAACGACCTCCATCTGAGCAGTCTACCTCTAACGATGCCATTAGAGCACCCATAGAGGAGGAGAAAGATGTCGAACCCAGCAACCCCACAAGAATAGGAGGCAAGGAAGACAAATGAGCCACACCCAAGTCCAGCAACACCTCCGAATTGCCCCCATATCCACCGGACTCGCCCAGATTTGACGGACTAAACCCTAACGCCAAAGATTTTAACACGATCGAGCAGATCTCTCTTCTGAATCGATCGACAATTTCAACCAGATATTGCCCCCTTTGGCATCTCCTCCGGCACAAAATAATACAGATCTGGAAAAAAATGAAGAGGGAAAACAAACCTGGAAGGAGTTGGGGGACTGAGAGTGGGCGTGCAGTTGAGACTTTGGAGGAAGAAGTGGAGAACGTGGGAATCTACACTATCAAACAAACCATGCCATGTAGTTGCCACAAAGATGCCACATATGGATGGAGAAAGGAGGAGCGTTTCTCCTGTTGACATTTGGAATGGAGAAAAAGTGTGAACCCATGTAGGAGAGGTTTGCTTCTGCTTTTAGGTGTAGTATAGATATTTCAAAAAAAAAAGTAATATTATATATATTTTTTGTTAAACCAATTCAATAATGTGATATGAGTATCACTTATGGTGTGTTTGGCAAATTAGCAATAACTAGAAAGGAAAGGAAGAGAAAATATGAAAAATGATGGAAAGGGAAGAGGAGAGGTGAGAATCTAAAAAAATGAAAACTTTCTAGTGTTTGGTTTTTAAGGGAGAAATGACATGAAACTCATTTTCATTCAAATAGATAGTGTACTAGTGGAGACTTTAAATTTTATTTTCCCATCAAATTCCACCATTTTGGTGGAATTCATTTTCCTTCTCTTTCCTACCAATTTTATGCCTATTTTCCCATGATTTCTAATCAAATCTTTATCGGGTTCCTATATACACCCCAAATTAACGTCAAATCCGACTTTGTAACAACGTTCAATCTAATGTTGTTAATTGTGTGCTAATTTCACTTATCAGATATTGTAACAACGTTGAATTAGACGTTGTTACAACGTCAAATTGAACGTTGCTAATAGGGGTCTAATCGGGCCTAATATAAGATATTAAGAAAACAATTTTTTTTTGACTTACACCGTTCTTTTGGACGCTGTGTGTGTGTGTGTTTTTTTTTGTTTTTGTTTTTGTTTGTGTGGGTGGGTGGGTGTGAAAAACTTTATTTACCCTAGCAATGTTGGATCCGACGTTGTTAGTCCGGTTCAGCCCGATCCGATCATTCACTTCACATATTACAACGTTGGATCCGACATTGTAATATATAATTAATGCTACAACGTCGAATCCGACGTTGATTAGCAGTCTAATCCATGGATTTACGGTGTATATAGGGACACCCAATCTTTATATTTTATTTATTCAAACAAGGGAAATTGATTCCATCGGTTTATCACTCATTAAAATCCCATAATTTTCCTCCAACCAAACAGGTCCTCTCTATAATTTTTTTTTTGATTAGAAAAGAATTCGGGCGAGCGAGCTCTACCCGGCAGCATCCTTTCGGATGAGGTCAAAGAGACCTGAGTTATTGTATATATCGACACCCCTGGCAGAGTGGCAAAGGTGTGCAACCTTATCAGCCACTCTATTGCCATTTCGGGGAACATGAAAGAAGGTAACTTCTTTCAAGGTCGATAGAAGAGTTTTGATGTCAGATAATATAAGTTCGATTTCCCAAGGGCATTTGATACGGTTGTTTAGATAATTTATGATGATGTTGGAGTCTCCCTCGATATGAAGTTTGTCTAACCGGAGTCTCAAGGCGTGTTGGACCCCAAATTTTAAGGCAAGCGCTTCAGCTTTGAGGGCGCTCTGCTTTCCTAACTTTTGATAGCATATGGTGATGGGTCTGCCTTCCCAATCACGTAAAATATCTCCCACCGAGCTATCCGAATTAGGAAGGGAAGACCCATCAAAATTTAATTTAAGGGTGCCAATTGGAGGTTTTCGCCATTGCACACTACGGGTGTTGTGTTTCTTGTTTATTTGCCTTGGTGTTGGTGCCTTCCGCATGGGTTCCTCATCAAATTCACTCTCTTTCTGAAAAGTTCTGCACCAATTGCGTATGTGTGTTTTGATCAGTTGAATAGTAGCCTCCCTACTTGGGATGTGTACTTGTCTGAATATATATTGATTGCGAATGTACCAGGCGGACCACCAGGCAAAATCTAGGTCACACTTAGCCTTCGGGGTGAGGCTGTTTCCAAGAAAAGATAGGATCAGTTTAATATCCCGAGATTGTTGTATCATATTTGTAATGGTTGCGCCAACTCGAGGAGACAGCTGGAAAAGTGAGCACACGTACGGACATTCAAACAAGAAGTGGGTGTCATCTTCCGTGGGCCCATTACATAGGCTGCAGTTGGATGGGACTAGAACCCCCCGGGAAGCAAGTCTAGATGCTGTAGGGAGCCCGTCCTGGCATACTTTCCATAAAACGTTTTTTTATCTTAGGTGAAATGTTAATTTTCCATATCCAGTTATTGATGTCGACGTTGGAGTCTGTGTGTGATGTGATTAGCTTAAAGGCGCTCGAAGTCGTAAACCAACCAGCTTTGTCGGGCCACCAATACAGGCGATCCTCAATAGAGGAAATCGGAAGTGGGATGTCCAATATTTCAGACACTATGAAGGGTGGAAGCATACTGTTGAGTTTCTCTTCCCACCATTTTCCTCCTAGGATATAGTCACTGACAGTTTCCTCAATGTTGCCATCTGCAAGCCAGACGTCCCTATAACCCAGCGAGGACGTTGTGATCGAATTATCTGTCCAGAATTTAACTAAGCACCCATTTCCTATGGACCAAATCAGTCCTAATTTGAATTTCTCCATAAGGCTAACCATTTTTGTCCATTGCCATGATGTATCCCCGTGTTTTTTGTATTCCAGAATGTTAGTATTCTGAAGATACTTATGTCTGATAATTGAAACCCAACTGTTGTCTGGTTCAACTAAGATTTTCCATAGTAGCTTCATTTGGAGTGCTTCATTCGTTTCTCTGGATTTCCAAAGCCCTAACATGTCCTCTTTATATGGTACTCCATTGATTGGTTTTCCTGCTTTTTTATTTTTTAATTGTTTATGTAGAGTATCACAATTAAAGATAATCTTCTTTAATTTAATATGGATAAATCGAATCTTATAATTATTAGGTGAAAATTTTCAAAATGGTGTACGATGTACAAAAATGTCTAATAAGAATTTAGGGGTAAGGACAATACTCCTTAATCCTTGCCTTTGAAGAGATGCATGCCAATCTCAATGATTTGCTTTGACATATATAATAGCATTCATAATGGTCATATATAGTCTTCTCACAATATTTTTTTAAAAAAATAATAATATAATTAATTTGTATAAAGAAATTTTATAAGAGTGTGTCCTATTCTGAGGGTAAGCAATGACAAATCTAGATTTTTTTTTTCAGAGGGGCTAAAAAATATTTGAGAACTTTTTTCTTTGTATCTATATATGAAAAAATAATTGTTTTGTTTAAATATATTAGGAAAAACTTTAAATTTATGATCTATATAGACATTTTTTATTGAAAAAAATTAAAAAAAAAAAATTATACAAAAGATTTTTTTATGATTTCTTTATATGTATATGTAGAAAAGAATGCTTTTGTTAAAATACATTGGAGAAGACCTTAAATTTGTTATTTAATCAATCATTTTTAGTAGAAGAAAACTAAGAGAAATAAAAATTATATATATAAAAAAGACTAATGGGATTTAAACTCATGACCTTAAGCTAATAAATAATCATCCTTCCCAAACTACCAAAAAATCTGGTAAAAATTTATAAATGGTTAAAAAGTCATGAAATGATTTGATTTAGACTTATAGATTTTTCTTATATTTTTCTATTTAAAAAGTATCCCACATCGCTTGTAAACACATATCTTTTTGTGTTGTTATCACAAGCATCCACAACCATCCATTGGAGTTTTGTGCAGGACCAACCATTGAAGTACATTACGCAGATCCAACGTACAGGAGCGTAATGTACCATTTGGAAGGGCCTTTTGGATTCGAGAGCTTTTGCGAGACCGACCATCGATACCTTACGCAGATCCAACGTACAGGGACGTATCGTATTTTTCGGAAGGGCAACGCAAGATTCGAGGATGAATCTTTTTCAAAGGAGGGGGGGGGGGGATGATGTGATTTAGACTTATAGATTTTTCTTATATTTTTCTATTTAAAAAGTATCCCACATCGCTTGTAAACACATAGGGGTTAGAGTTTCTCCTATATATTGTGTAAGGTTTCCCATTTTTTCATACATGTTGAATTTTTGAGTGAAAAGTTGAGCATATTTGCTTCCTTTGATTCTGGGTTAAGAATCATGTTTTTGGTGAGATGCTAAAAACAAAACCCTTTGGTGAGATGCCGAGGGAGACATTCTAGTGAGAGGCGAAGGTGTCGAAGGGCCGAGATCTTCAGAGTGCGGTTCCGAGAGGATTGAGATCGAGTGTGGGAGGTTCAAGGGTGAGAGGCCTGCAAATTTTTCCATACATATATGGTTCAGTAGCAACGTTTATCCATTCAATAATGGAGGAACCTCGTCGTCGATCCTGGCGGCTCGGAGTGTTCCCGAGCACATCACGTGGTATCAGAGCTTCTGACTAGGCTTCCTTAATCTTTTTGTGTTGTTGTCACAAGCATCCACAACCATCCGTTGGAGTTTTGTGCAAGACCAACCATTGAAGTGCATTACGCAGATCCAACGTACATGGGCGTAATGTACCATATGGATGGGCCTTATGGATTCAAGAGCTTTTGCGAGACCGACCATCGATGCATTACGCAGATCCAACGTACAGGGGCGTATCGTATTTTTCGGAAGGGCAACGCAAGATTCGAGGACGAATATTTTTCAAAGGAGGGGATTATGATGTGATTTAGACTTTTAGATTTTTCTTATATTTTTCTATTTAAAAAGTATCCCACATCACTTGTAAACACATAGGGGCTAGAGTTTCTCCTATATATTGTGTAAGGTTTCCCATTTTTAATACAAGTTGAATTTTTGAGTGAAAAGTTGAGCACATTTGCTTCCTTTGATTCTGGGTTAAGGATCATGTTTTTGGGGAGATACTAAAAACAAAACCCTTTGGTGAGATGCCGAGGGAGACACCCTAGTGAGAGGCGATTGTGTCGAAGGGTTGAGATCTTCAGAGTGCGATTCCGAGAGGATTGAGATCGAGTGTGAGAGGTTCAAGGGTGAGAGGCCTGCGAATTTTGCCATACATATATGGTTCTAGTAGCAACGTTTATCCATTCAATAATGGAGGAACCTCGTCGTCGATCTTGGCGGCTCGGAGTGTTCCCGAGCACATCATGAAATCATCTTGCTCACCTGACCTTCTCCTTTCTCACGTCTTCAAGGAGACCAATAGGGCTGCTGATCGTCTTTCTCACCTGGCCTTTGATTCCATTTCTTCCCCTTGGAGTTCCGACCTTGAGTTCTAGACTCTCGTCCGTAAGGACGCGCTTGAGTGGTGGTACAACCGTGGTTGACATTACCCAAATTTTCGCCTTGTAGAAAAAAAAAATTCGTGAAATCATGTATACTTTATTTGATGGTTTTCAAATATTTTAATATAACCTTATAATTTGAAATTCTCGGGTATAATTATATTATTAAGGTATGGAGTTTAACAAATAATAATTACGATAAATATATCTCAGTTTGGTAAATAATGTATGAAATAATTCATATATGTTTAGTCTTGAAATATTTATAATTTTTTACTTAGGTGTCGGATTTAAGTTTATAATATATATTGTGGTGATTAGTTGTAATTGTCAAAGCATGTTGACCACGAATTATTTGCAACCACTTGACTTAGCCAGCAAGCTCTTTCATGGTGTATAAATAGAACAAGTTAATGTAATAGTAATTCTACACCCCCCCCCCCTCTCCAAAATTTTACACGGAATCTGGCTAGGGTTACTTCCTTCATTCGTCCTCTATCTCCTTCCATGGTGGATGATGTTCGTTACCTTGTTATTGCTCTTGATCCGAGTGATGAACTCTACCTTCACCACTCTGATGATTCGAATTACGTCCTTTTTACGAGTCTACTGAAAGATCACAATCACGGTCCATGGCGTCGATCTATTGAGGTCTCCCTGCTCGCTACGAATAAGCTTGGATTCGTCACAGTTACTTGTCTTCGTCCTTCTGCTTCTTCGAATATGGCTACCCACTGAGAGCGTTGTAATAATATGGTGATTTCATGGCTATTGCCTGAAAGAGTAAATATATAGCTGTGGTGGGAACACCAGAATACAAAAGGGTGAGACCAAACGGTGGGTCTCACGTAAGAGGGGAGACAAAAAACAATACCCAACCCCTTCTATACCACTTCCAACCAACTCCTAGCTCTGCACAAACGCAAAAAAACCCCAAGGCTAAACCATACCGTCTACCATACCCACACCTTAACCTCCCACCCCACCGGCCTAACTGTACTCCTATCCACTTCGAGTTCGATCCGGCATATCCATGGGACGAGCACTTGTCCACATGGAGAGATGGGATCGACAACAAGCAATAATATTAGCTGCACACCTAGTTACATCAAAAGGTTCTTGACAAAACACAAGTTTGTTTCTAGCCAACCACGTAAAATAAATCAGCTCTTGAAAGCTAAGAAGCTTCATTTGATAGACTTTTTTCTTCCTTTTCTTCGTTGTAGCACTTGCAAACCAATGGAGCCAAGCTTCAATAGATTCCAGACGACATCCAATAACACACCAATTGAATACGATCAGCTATACTTCCTAAATCACTGGGCACCGAAACCATAAGTGCTCGGTCGTCTCTTCAACACTCTTGCATAGCGCACAGGTAGCAGCCTCCACCCCCATCCAATTTTTGATGATATGCCCGGTCTGGATGCGCTTCCGAGCTGCTAACCACGTTTTTCATGGCTATTGCACTATGTGGACAAAGACATTGCTGAGCCTGTGTTATATTACTGATCTGCTTCTATTATTTGGAAATATCTAGCTTTGCACTTTTCTCATACAAATCGGACTCACGTTTTTCAAATTCAGCGTGAAATCATCTCGATCTCGCAAGGATCTATCAATTTCTTCTTTTTTTTCACTAAATTGAAGAAACTGTGGGACAAATACTCGTTGTCTATTGAGGATCATATTTGCGAGTGTGGATCTGCTGGCTTAGTGTAGAAATTACTTAATGATCAGCATGTCATTCAATTTCTGGTTGTCTTAATGAGTTGTATAACTCGGCTCAATCTCAGATCCTTATAACTTAGCCTCTGCCATCATTGAATGAGGTGTAAAAACTCATTCTTCAGGATGAAGAACATTAAGAAATCGGCACCAAAATCTCTACTCCTTCTATTAAATGTCGGTATTGCTTTAGTGTCTCAACGATCTTTTGGTTCTAGAAAATATGCAGATCGTGGACAACCACCTACTCCTCGTGGTCATGGTACCTCCACTAAAGGTTCAATAGGTGGTCGCGACACCCTGTTTTGTGATCACTGCAAAATCGGTGGTCATGTTCTTAAGACTTGCTGGAAATTACATGGTCACACGATGTTTTGCGAGTTTTACAAACTTGGAGGTCATACTGTGCACAAATGATGGAAGAAAGATGGTTATCCACCTGGTAAGGGACCTTCATAACACACTGCTATTATGACCGTTGATTCCTCCATTCACTATTTGACATCTAAGCAGTAGAGTCATATGCTTGCTCTCTAAAGCAAGCCTAATGTTCCTCCTTCTGACACTGCAACTTTCTTGGCATGTACGAACTTCAGCCTTCTTATTTCTAGTACAAATCCTACTTGGATCATTGATAGCAGTGCTACTGATCATCTCAACCCTATTTGTTCTCTGTTCTCCACATTTCTTCCTTTGTCTAAGCTTATTCTAATCACTATGCCTAATGGCCGAACAACTTCTGTTTCTCATTACGGCATCGTTATTCTTTCTCCCTCTCTCACACTTTATAATGTTCTTCATGTTCATGATTTGTGTTTCAATCTTTTCTTTGTTAAAAAGCTCATTTTTGATACTCGTTCTAATGCTCTTTTTTTCACTGAAAAATTCTACTTCCTCCAGCCCCTTTGATGAAGACACCCCTTATGATTGGAAGTGAGGTTAAAGTCCTTTATGTTGTTCACATGTCTCCTGATTGTAAGCAAGGATCTAGTCCATCTTTTCATACCTTGGCTTATGATGTGTCCTATACTGTCATGAATAAATCAATTGCTTGTTCTGCTATCATTTCTTCACATTTACTTGAACTTTGCCATTGCCGTATGGGACATGTACCCTTTTCTCAGTGTTGAACAAAAATGCGTGAATAATTGTAAAACATATTTTTTTTTTAGAATTTGAGTTCGACCCCTTTTGGTTATCCTCTTGATTCAAAGTTGTATCGACACCAAGACTTGAGTGGTTTTGATGATTTGGACTGCACCTGAATTTTAACGGGTTGCCTACATATCTCTTGGAAGAGAATCAAGCCTTAAGTAATTTAGAGTATTTTGGCATTTGTGTTTGGTTTGGTTTGGATTTGGTTTTGTTTGGATAAATTTGGATTTGACTTTTGTTTTGTTTTCTTGTATGCGTCAGACAATGAAGTTCAAACCCACCTTCTAGGAAGGGTAGCTTGAACAACACTCCACACGAATAACCTGAGACCACCTTCTCGGAAGGGTAACTCAAGTCACCCGCCTATCATTTGCATGGAAAACGATTGACTTTGATGTGGAGTTTAATTTGGAATTTGACTTGGTTTGACTTGATATTTGACTGAGAGTCAATTTGACGATTGGGGAATTTGATTTTTGATTTTTTTGGATGTGGCTAAACTCGACGAGCGAAAGCACTGCATCGAGTTAGAGTAGACACTTTGGCTTTGATAGAAATTTGATTTTTGTGACGACTAGAGTCTACAAATGAATTGGAGGAGATTTGATGAAATATTTAGGAGTGACTTGACTTAGTGAGAATTTGATTCACACTGAGTTTCCTACGTATCCACTTATCTGGTTGAATCAAGTCCCCGTAGTTCGGGACAAAAAGATGGATTTTGTATTTGAGTTTGATCATGAGATCATTTGAAGGTGGTGATTGAACTCGATGGGCTTTTGGCTTGGCACTGAGTGTCCTACGTATCTCTTAGAAGAGAAATCAAATCATCCGCAGTTCCAAACGAACTAATTTAATTTGAATTTGGCGATTGAACCTGACGAGCCTTAGCTTTGTGTCGGGAATCAAATCTTATATAGTTCTCTCGAGAACAAATTTAATTTGAGAGGGGATGGGCGACTGGATCCAATGTATATTTGAATTTTGACATCAGATTTCCTACGTAACTCATAAAATAGTATCAAGTCTTTACATAGTTCTTTTTAGAACTAATTTGAATTTCTTTTTTGTTTAACGATTGAACTTGAAGAGCTTTAGCTTTATGTTGGGTGGCCTACGTATCCGAAAACTCGGAATCAAATCGGGCGTAGTTCATTTTGAGAACCAATATTTAATTTGGTTGGACTTTGACCTCCTAGTGAGTTTGGAGGTTGACGACTGTACCCGATATATTTTTAAGATTTGATATTGGGTTACCTCGTGGCTGATAAAAGACGTCAAGTCTTTACGTAGTTCTTTTTTAGAACCTTTTGAATTTGGGGGCATTTAATTTAGGGTTTTGACTCCGCTTTCTTTTTTCTCGTTTAGAAGTCATTTTTGGGACTGAACCACTGGAATAAACCGATAATGAAATTTTACGAGTTTAACTTTGTGATTTTGTTAAACTCGATTCCTAATTTGTGCCAATTATAATTTTTATATTTGAGTGGGTAAGTTTTGTGATTACACACAAAAAACAAAAGGCCTAAACCGATTGTATATATATACGAAGTACACATATATGTGATTTGTTCAGGCTTATTTTTCTTCATCCTTTTTTTAATAGTTGTGGGTTGATGGATTTTTTTATATGAGCCCAATGAGCCAGCCCAATGATGTCAGATTTAACAAGAAAAGATGTCTAGTGTGCAGAGAAGATACATGTGAAGTTGTTCTGACTGCATATCGTTACAACAATATATATGTTGTAAATGCTGAGCAAGTGGCACAAGGAAGCTTAACCTGTCTAAAGGCTTTGACTGACGATCCAAAGCTCTGGCACAGGAGACTCGGTCATGTGAGTCCATATACATTACAAAAGCTTGTGTCCAAAGGGCTTGTAAGATGACTACCTGAGATGGACTTCAAAGGTATTGATGTGTGCAAAGCATGCACACGAGGTAAACAAACACGTAGCTCTTTCAAACCCAAAAGGTTGTAAGTTCTTCTAGACCCCTTGAACTTTTACTTATGGATTTATGTGGTCCTATGCGAGTCAAATCTCCCAATGGTAAAAAGTATATGCTTGTTGTTGTTGATGATTTTTCTAGATATACTTGGGTTGCATTTTTAAAAGAAAAATCAGAGGCCTTTTTTGAATTTTCAAAACTGTGTAAGGAGTTGCAAACTTTAAGAAACCGGCTCATAGTGTCAATTCGAAGTGATCATGGTAGGGAGTTTGACCAACTTCAGTTTGATTTGTTTTGTGCTAAATATGGCATCTCCCATAACTTTTCTGCTCCTAGGACACCTCAACAAAATGGGGTTGTGGAACGAAAAAACCGCACCCTAGAGGACATGGCCAGGACAATGCTTTTAGAAAATGCATTACCTAAAACCTATTGGGCTGAAGCTGTTAACACAACTAACTATATTTTGAATCGTTGTCTTATTCGTTCCATCTTAAAGAAAACTCCTTATGAACTTTTCAAAGGCCGCAAACCTCTTATATCTTACTTTAAACCTTTTGGCTGTACTTGTTTTGTTCATAACAATGGAAAAGATAACCTGAAAGTGTTGCAGATATAGATCTTAACATCCATGCAGAGAACGAGGAAGGTGATGATGCTGCTACCAAGAACACAGAGAAGAGGAACATGCAGGAACAGATTCTTAACACTGAAGAATTGGCCCAAGGTGTTGAAGATTCGTCCAAAGCCCTTGGTGTCCAATCCAACAGTGTTGAGACGTCAGAAACTGCTGTAACTGAACCTAACAGGACCACGGAGTCAGATGTACCACAAGTCAATTCTGCTGGTGTGACGAATCAAGGAGCCGAGACTAGCAAAAGAAAATTCAAATACTCCTCATCACACTCATTAAAGGATATCATTTCTGACCCTACATCTAGTGTTCAAACTCGTTCTAAACTTAAAGATCTTTGTGCTTTTCACGCGTTTGTTTCTCTTATAGAACCAAAGAAGGTAGATGAGGCCCTTCAAGAGCCAGATTGGATCATTGCTATGCAAAGTGAGCTTAACGAATTTGAAAGGAACAAAGTCGGGACCTTGAAGCCTAGGCCAAAGCATCAATCAGTCATTGACACACGTTGGGTATTTCGGAACAAGCTAGATAAGAATGGTAAGATCGTGAGGAACAAGGCAAGGCTTGTTGCTCAAGGCTACAATCAAGAGGAAGGAATTTTCTGACATCATGTGCAGTGAATTTGAGATAAGTTTGATGGGTGAACTCAACTTCTTTTTGGGATTACAAGTTCATCAATCCAAGAAAGGGTTCTTTGTCAACCAAAGCAAGTATATTAAGGATCTCTTGAAGAAGTTCAAGATGGATCAATCCAAAGCAACCAAGACACCCATGAGCTCAACCTTATCTTTAGATCAAAACAAGACTGGGAAGAGTGTCAATCAAAAGGAGTATCGAGGGATGATTGGATCTTTACTATATCTTACGGCTAGTAGACCTGACATCATGTTTAGTGTTTGCATGTGTGCTAGGTTTCAAGCTGATCCCAAAGAATCTCACCTTGTGGCTGTGAAGAGGATCTTTCGATGTCTCAATGGCACGAAGGAGCTTGGCTTATGGTACCCAAAGCAAAAAGATTTTACATTAATCGGGTATTCTGATGCAGATTTTGCAGGCTATAAGGTGGATATGAAGAGCACGTCAGGATGTTGCCAATTCTTAGGAGCATCCTTGATCAGTTGGCACTTAAAGAAACAAAACTCAGTTGCTCTATCCACTGCCGAAGCCGAATACATAGCAGTTGGAGCATGTTGCTCCCAAATCCTTTGGATAGAGCTCAACAAATGAGAGATCTTGGCATCAACCTCAAAGGCATTCCCATTAAGTGCGACAATACAAGTGCCATCTCCATTACAAAGAATCCTGTTCAGCATTCAAGGACCAAACATATTGATGTAAGGCATCATTTCATTAGAGACCATGTCGAAAAAGGTGATGTGTCCATATCCTTTATTTCAACTGATTATCAATGGGCTGACATTTTTACTAAGCCTTTGGCAGAGGATAGGTTCACCTTCATTAGACGGGAGATCGGAATGCTTAACAGGGATGCACTTTCGTAGGGGGAGCTTTCCCTTTACGAAAGATAAATTCTACTCGGTGTGTCAAGATCCTTTAACCTCATTTCAAAGGTTGTGAACTGAACAGTAGAGTACATATAACGGATCGGATATTTGGTTGATATCTTATTAGATATTTGATCAAATATGGTTTTAATGGATTTTAAACCTTCTTTATATGTTACCTATTTTATTTTCGGAAAAATCCTTTTATTTTATCCGAGTATAGTTTATTTGTGGAAATTATTTTAAAATTAGATAAATCTTTTCTTGCCTTTAAGAATTGAAATGATCTTTTTAAAATTTGAACTTTTGGTTACTGGTTTACCCTCCTCCCTTTGTTGAAAGACAAAAAGGGGGAGATGATTTGATGATGGTCTAGACTTTAAAACTGCTGTGAACCAAGGGTCTTGGAAGACCTTGTTTTGTTTTACCTTGTTGGATGTTTCTCGTTGACTTTGAAAACTTATGATCCAACATTTGTCTAACCCATGCAGGTACTTAGTCCGATTTTGCTTATATTATATATGTTTGACTAAGTTGCAGGGATGCACAGGTTTTGTCTTTCATCAAGGGGGAGATTGATAACTCCACTCCCTTGATGAAAATCGGAATCAGTTTCAAAGGCTTTGACAGACAGTTTGTGTCAAAGGTCTTAAAACTACAGTTGTGTTGATGAAACACAAAACCTGTTCTCTATGATATTATGCTCGAATATTATTATATATTATTATATGCTTCCAGATATTTATACTAACGTTTCAGGAAGTTTTTCAAATATTATATCCTTCCAAAGTCGAAAAGTTAAGAAGGACACAATCGGAGATCATGGCTTCAAAAGTTTCCAAGTATAGAAGATCTCGAAGATAGCCATGATCAGCCTAGCCGTTGAAGAGAAGATTCTTCTTTGTTGAGGCGCCGATTTGTTCTCTATAAAGCAAAGGAAGAAGAGAAGACAGTAATACGTTCGTTGAACACAAGCTCTCATTCGCACTCAAGCCTTCAAGTGAAATCTGTCTTCTTCGTGTGCTCTCTGCTAGTTCTTAAGAGTCTGTTATTTCCTTTCAAAGCATTTGAGAGTTACACAGTGAGCTTATAGGGTATATTTCGAGAGAGTGTTATACTTGAGAGTTTTTGTAACTCAGGAAGTGGACACTAGGCGATTGATTCACTAAGTGTAAGAGGATTGTACTAGATAGCTGAGAGAGGTGGGGCTCTTCTAGATTGGTCTAGGACTCCAAGGGAACGTGAGTTAACTAGATTGAAATTGTATAGGAGAGAGGCTTCTCGGTGAGTTATTAGGATCCTAACTCTTGTGAATCAATAAAAGCCGGTTGAATCCTAGGGTTGTGGAAGAACCCTAGGCGGGGACGTAGGCCAAGTTCGTGCCAAACCTCGTTTTCCAGAGAAAAGATTAAGTCTAATCTCAAAGGGTTTTTCACGAGCTTCAAATGTCTTGAGACTATCTGCGAAAAACCGGCATACTCTATTCAACCCCCCTTCTAGAGTATCTATATATTACTTTGTTTTACATTATCAAATCTTCAATCCCTATATAGGCTGAAACAAGCCCCAAAACAGTGGCATCAGAAGTTTGATTCTGCGATATTGTCTTATGGATTTACACACAATGGGGTTTATAGATGTGTGTACATGAAATCCATTAACAAATATAATGTTATAATATGTCTCTAAGTTGATGATATGCTTATTATAAGCAATAATATGAAGGGAGTAAATGACACTAAGGATTTCTTGAAGTCACAATTCAAGATGAAAGATTTGGGGGAAGTTGATACAATTCTAGGTATTAAAATACTTAGAAATGGTGGGGTTTTCACTTTGACACAATCTCATTATATTCATAAGATGTTGGAAAACTTTAAACATCTTATGATAAAGGAAGCAAATACTACTTATGATCCCTCATGTAAATTGTCAAAGAATGAAGGTAGATCAACTTCTCAAACTGATTACGCAAGTGCAATTGGGAGTTTAATGTATGCAATGCATTGCACAAGACCAGACATTGCATTTGCAGTTTGCAAGTTATCTAGATATACTAGCAATCCTGGAATTGATCATTGGAAGGCTATAAGTCGAGTTCTAGGATACCTAAAGAGGACGGTGGATTTAAAGCTAACCTACAATGGTTTTCCCGCTGTTTTGGAAGGTTATATAGATGCTAGTTGGGTATCTAGTGCGGATGAGAATAAATCTACAAGTGGTTGGGTGTTTTCCCTAGCCAGAGGAGCAATATCATGGGCTTCAAAGAAGCAAACCCGCATAACTCCTTCCACAATGGAATCAGAGTTTATTGCATTGGCTGCGGCAGGAAAGGAAGCGGAGTGGCTGAGAAATTTTCTTCTAGATATAAAGTTGTGACCACAACCAATGCCACCCGTTTCTGTGTTCTGTGACAGTGCATCAACTTTGTCTAGAGCTTACAATAAAATCTACAATGGAAAGTCTAGACACATAAGTTTAAGACATGCTTATGTAAGGCAGCTGATAGAAGAAGGTGTAATTACCATTATTTATGTCAAGTCTTATAAGAACTTGGCTGACCAATTTAAAAAGGCACTCTCGAGAGAAGTGGTAAGAAATACCTCAGCTGCAATGGGGTTGAAATTGTTATGAAATCACCACAACGGGAACCCAACTTCTTTCTAGACATTCTAGTTACGAAGTTTAAAGGGTAACAACAAGTTGTTGATAAGTGATTTGGGAACTGCACTTAAGGCTTAAGAAGCTAGTGTAGAAAAGGGAGGCTGGGTATTATAACTCTTAATAAGATTCAGGAAAGTTTAATTACTTTAATGGTTTGAAGGAATCTTACCTATATAGATTACATAAGAGTGGAGTTGCTCTTAAACAAAACCAGTTATTTTGTAAGTTTTCTATGAACCTGGGGTGAACTCAAGGCAAAAGAAATTATGTGAAGAAGCTGGAAATGTCATATGTATGCTTTATCCGGTGTTGATAAAAGAGAAATGGTTTAAGTAACTAACCACCATTGAATCTGTCTACACTTTGATAGAGTTATACTAATTGGAAGTTTAAGTTGAAAAACACTTTCATTATGTATGACATTATTATTTGCAAAAGTCTAATTTATAGACTTGGTGGGGATTGTTGGTTAAGTCTAAAATAAGACTTATTTTTTTTCTGTTGGTTTGCAGTCAGAAAATTAGAAACTGATCTGTACAGATCAGTGGCTGGGGGTTTTTCCTACATTTGTGGGATTAACTAACTCTGTTACAGAGAACTGATTGTTAACTGTCAGTTAACAGAAAACCGAATAACTGACATACAGATTTCCTCTATAAACAAAGAGTTTTTTCACATAAGAAAATAAGAAGAAATTCAAATTTGCTGTCTGACATTTCTTATAGGGCTTTGTTGTATCGGGGGAGGTGAATTTGTCTGAAACCCTAACAACAATTAAAGGGGATAAATATCACTTTAAAGATAGTGAACTTTCACACCTCAAAGCAATAGAAACCCTAAATTACCAACAGCAATTTGGTAGCAACTAGTGAGGGCTTGAGATTTGTTTAATTGATTTGGATTGTGTTTGACTTTGATTTTAATTGATTTGCTTTTTTTTTTTCTTTCTAAAACTTAGTTTCTCTGGACTGATTTACGTTGTCCAGACAACTTATTCTCTTTCTCCAGAAAATTTGTTCTCTTTCTTTGATTTTAATTCCATCATTCCCATGTCTTGACTGTAGTGAACTTGTCTCCTTTGTTTGTTTGAAACTTGTTGCGATTTGTTGCAATTTGAAACGTGTGAACCAGTTGACCAATTTAGGACCAGTCGAGCAGCCTTTCACTTAAACTTTGATGCTGATTTTGCCTCCATAGAGTTTAGGCTCCTTTAGGTGCACTTTGTTGGCTTCAATTTGGGTAGAAAGCAATGTATTCTCAGGGGCCTAATTTGATTATTATAAGACACCAGTTTATTTGATTTGCTTGGGATAGAGGTTGATTCCAGTTTGATGAACTTGCTTTGTGCACAATTGAATTAGGGCGATTGACAGAAAATCTGTATGTGGCCGTAGTAGAGTTTTCTACCTTGGCTTGCTTGAATTTGCTTGTGATTTGTGTACTTGAATTAGTTGGCTAGTCTAGGAAATATCCAGCAGCATTTCGCCCTCTTTTAGGGCGATTTGATGATTCCGAAATCCAGACAGCGAACAAAAGCCAGTGACTTTGCAAGGGCGGGGTTTCGAGAATCGATATCGGTAGCACTTTTCGTTTGGGATGATTTGCTGACTCCGAAACCCAGGCTGCGAGCGAAAGCCAGTGACTTTGCAAGGGCGGGGCTTCGAGAATCGATTTGGGCAGAGCTTTGTCTTCATTTGAAGGTATTTGTTGACTCCGAAACCCAAGCCACAATCGAAAGTCAGTGACTTTGCAAGGGAGGGGTTTCGAGAATCGATTTGGTCAGCACTCCTACTTGGTTTGAGGGTATTTACTGACTCCGAAACCCAGGCCACAAGCGAAAGCCAGTGACTTTGCAAGGGCGAGGTCTCGGGAGTCGATTGGAACCCTCACGCAGAGAGAGAGAGCTACCCTGCTGCTCGCACTCTTCTTCTTTTCTTATTCCTGCTTTGTTTGTGTGCTCTACTGCGTAGGCTTTTCCCTTAATGGTTTCTTTCTACTGGTGTGTTTGTATGGCTTTTGAGGGTGACTTTTTCTTTCTTTCCCTCTGTCTTTTTTCTGCAGCCGTATGAATTCAGCCTCCCCCTTAGCATGTTCAGCCTAGGCCCTCCTTTATAGGAGGAATAGGTAGGAGGATAGATCCCTACTTGCCTTCTTTTCATGTGTACAAGTATAATGATCTATTTAAATTGCAATGTTTATAAGATTGTATATGGAATTGAGTTGAGAGTTGAACTGCATAGCCTAAACACATTGAGAGTTGAGTGTAAGCACTTTACCCTGGTGAGGTTGGATTTATATTGCCTATGCCCATGGATCGCTCATATATGTGTGATGACGTTAAATTCACTTGTCTTACATTGCTGCTACTTGAGATGTTGCTTTTGACAAAGGCGAAGACTTGAAGGTGTGTTGTAGGTATTGGTTATTGTTTGGTTATTGCTTGACGACAAGCAAGTCTAAGTATGGGGTGATTTGATGTCACTAAAATAGCCATGTTGAAATTCACAGTTTAGTTCCATATTCTATACACTTTGCATATTTCGGGTTGGTAATATGTCGAATTTATGTAGTATATGCTTATTTGCCAGAAATGGAGATCTACATAAGTTTCTGTTTAATATTGCAGAATATGGAGCCATTTCGGGAGAAAACCAAGAAGCAAAAACGGAACCTGAAGAGTCTTCGATATCGACTTCATTTCGTCGATATCAACAAACCATGTCCGGACACACCCTGATCGAGGAGCACCATGTCGAGAATCCAAGGAACAAAGTTACCCGACTCCAGCACACTCCTTGATATCGAGTTAGTTACTCGATATCGAGAAAGCTGAAGATCATGCCCGGAGTCGACGAAGAAGCCTCATCGAGGAGCCGCGGAGAGCTACTCGACTTGACCAGACAACCGGACACTAAGCAACACCAGTCTTCAATATCGAGGAAACTCCTCGATATCGACAAACTCAGAGCACCTGGCCGAGCAATGTCGAAGAGAGGCTACTCGACAACACCAAGCTAGCCTAGTCGATGAACCAAGTCTACTCGATATCGACGAAAGTTGTCGATATCGAGGACCCCAGAACCGCACTTCCGAGCCATGTCGAAGACCAGCTACCCGACATGCCGAGCCAAGCTGAAGTCGACGTCCATTTTCCTCGATATCGAGGAGTTGAAAGATCCCGAGCCGCGTTACGCGGTTTGAGCAGTCCGACACGGTTTTGGATTCCTTGGGGCCGAAGATGTCCGTGTCTATCAAGATCCATCCAATGAAGAGAAGATTTATCCACTTGAAGATATTTTAGCCTTTTTAGATATATTTCCCTTTTTAAGATAAATATTTCTTTTTATTAATGCTTTATCCTTAGATATAGATAGAGATTTCTATCCTTGAATAGCAAGGATTAGAAGCCTATAAATAAGGCCTTAGGGGGCTGAGTTTTATTCATTCAAACACACAGCAATTCAATTTTAGTAGGAGAAGTAGTAGTAGAGAGAGAAAGAGAGGCCGAGTAGAGCAAAGGAGCGAAAGTGATCTGGCTTTGTTCGGTTTGTACTTTCTTCAGTTTGGTTTAATGCAAGTTCTTTCTTTCACATCAATGTCTGCAATTGCGATGAAGCGCGAGTAGTCCACCCACTTTTGGAGTTGGGGCAAGCTCGACGATAGCCCTGCGTGTTTGAGGTAAAAATCCGACTTTTATCATGTTTTAAGCATCTGCTACTTGTTATGTGTTTATTACCCATCTAATGGAGGTCCATGCTAACAACTTGGATTGTAAACATAAAATCAGTAGAGACAATTAGGGTTTCTTGAAAGAGTTGTCTAATTGTTGGAAAAGGCGAAAGCTTAATCCTTTGATGCAATTTACATGATTATCTGTTTAATTCTTGCCTTATGCATGCTTGGTTATTGTCGTCGCAAACCCAAATCTTGGAAGTTGTCTTACATAAAGTTTAGTTCGAGAATCCCAAAGCCTTTGTTTTTATTCTATTTCGTTTTAAGTTTTGCCTTCCTCGATATCGACTAGTTCTTGTCGATATCGAGTTACTGATTCCAAATACAGATCGTCGTAGCTTCTCCTGTGCAGGTGTTCGACAAGAGCTTCATCGACATCGACGACTCTACTCGATATCGAGTAAAGGCTAGTCGATATCGACCAAAACCGCATGTGACTGCTGCTGCACTGCTCGACTTGTCCGATCTTCTGTCGACTAACCCTAGTCGAGATCGACAACCTGTGGTCGACTTCTGTCTGTGAGATTTCTCCGCTGCCTAGGATCCGCTGACACGCTTCCTCGTGGATCGATCCTGACTTCCCACTGCTACATCGGGAGGAAGTCTTGTAATTATTTGCAAGGGACGGAATCTGGTTTGCTGTACTTTATTTATATTTTATTGCAAGTCTCGATTTCCTCCTACAACACTAATTTCTTCAGGAAACTTACAAAAAAGATACTAACACCATCTTGCCTCATGAAAGATTATGGAAACAGCTTTATCCATGTTTCATCACCAAGCATCACAATTTTCTAGCCAATTCTTAATAACTGTCCTGCAATGCATAAAAAATTCTGTACTTTTACATATATTAGCAAATAAAAAGGTGAAAAGATTAAGAATCACTAAATTCAGGAAAAGGTGATACTGACCAAGAAGATTGTCATCTAGTAGTGCTTAGGTATTGAAGTTGAAAACCACATCCAAAAAAGCCCCCAATAGCCCTAGAAACCATAGCCTGCTAAGACAGTTAAAATGGTGAGTTGGGAAATAAAATCTCATATCTACCTATACAATCAAATAGCAAATTTTATAATACCAGTGACCTTCAAACGAGGCATGGTGACAGTTGGAGGCGCAGCCTTAGCATGATATCCAATAGCCATTCCTTTAGATAACAATGACTGAGTATATGGCATGACATCCATTAAATCATTAGGTGCAGCCTTAACCCAGTATAGTGATATTCATTAACCACTCAAACCCTTACCAAACAGTTAACAATCCATAACTCACTAAATGCTATAATCATGAATTTCGTATGCTCAATTTCTACTAAACATAGATCATGGCATGGACAAGTCAAGCATTTCATTAGCTCAATCTCTAGTATCGAAAATGTCTTCATGGAGCCAAATTCGCTTTGCAATTAAAGGAATGAAGAAGTAATGTACATGCGTTGTCCATGGTATAACGCATGCTTCCATATGGGAGAGAACGTAAGCAGGATAATGTCTATGTCACACAAGATGGACAACTCGGTGGCTTTCTTTAAAATCCCACTTTTCCTTTTGGAATAAGTAACTTGACGATTGGTGGTGCTTTCCATTCTTTTTATCTTTAGCTTAACCCTTCCAATCTTCTCAAAATCAGTAAGTAAAGAGCATCTCCAGTTTCCTCCTATAATCCTAAACAACAAACAACTTCTGAAACTTCTCTTGTTCCCACCCCTTGAATCAATGAACAAAATTATCACAATGTTAGAAGATCTACCGTTTCCGCAATCGAGAAAAACAAATACAAAATTCAATCAATTACATCAAGAAATCAAAACCCCCAAATTTAAGGTCACAGCAACAAATTAGCCTAGCATCTCCATACGTTCATCAAAAGCACATAAATTGAAAATGAAAGAGAGGGAAAATAGGAGTCGGGACATACAAAGTAGAAGAGGAGCCAAATAAACGGCGAACCCGGCGAAGCAGGGGAGAGGCTGACGACAAGCACAACACCGAGTAGGTCGAGATCCAAGTTGGGAGAGGCAGGAGGCGGCTCCGTCCTCGACAGTCAGAGCAGCGGTCGGCGGAAGGGTGCGGGATCCATGGGGAAGCCGGAAGAGAAAGAACATGGAAGAGGAAGGACATGGGGCAGCGACATGGGTCTCTCTCAGACCCCAAATAAGAGGAGGAAGATGGTGAATAGTAGGATTCATGAGCAGCTCGGAGGGAAACTCAAGAGTGCCTCCAATGGCAGCGATATTGAGAGAGATGAGAGTGAAATAGCTGTGTTCATGAGGAGAAGGAAACTGGGAACAAGAGGGAAGGGGCGGCGGGTTTCTAGTAAGGAAATCTCATGGTCGGGTTTAAATTAATTCATTATTTTGATTCCGCGCCTTTATAAAAAAAATCAAAAGAAATATTTAACATCGGTCTAAAATATAGAGGGATGTCTATATTATTTTTTAGATCTCAAATTTAAAAACCGATGTTAAAAACTGTTTAACATGGCAGGTTTTTCTGACCGATGTTAATCAGCCGATGTTAAATAACAGAATTCTAGTAGGGTGATAATATACACACTTGCCTCTTTGGCATTTGAACTACATATTTTCTTTCTTTGCTTTTAGAGCACACGTAAAGTGTGGCTAATTTAGCTGATTTCTTTCCCATTTTAACTGCTGAATTTTCATCATTTTCTCTTTGCTTATCTTATTTTATTTTATTTCATTTTTTCCAGGAACTTGTTGGGCTGGGCTATTTTCAGCCCATTAAAAGGCTTGAGAGGAAAGTAACATGTGCATATTAGCTTTCCCATTTTTTCACTTGTGTGTATTTGATTTCTCAGGTAATTTGGAATTGGTTAATTTTGCAGCTTAAACAATTCACTTATGAGATATTAAATGAGGAAGATTGAGTTGTCTGCCGGATTTCGAGTGAAGCGATCAAGCCATTGACTCTACGATCTCGTTGGGTGGTGTTAGCGGAAACGGGTGATCTGTCAATGCACCTCATAAGCTCGGCCTTTGAATTCAATTTGTATACTTTAGTTTGTGAACTTGTAATATGCTAGAATGATGTATTTGATATTTATCGCACCCAGCATATACTTCACTTGTTTGTAACTATTGTCACTCAACTTGTTCTCGTGGTTGATATGCGAAACTATCAAATGACAACTTTCACAAAAATAATTTCACGAGTGCATAAGGTGTCTTTTAATGAAAGACAAAATTTTACACCCAAACACTCAGTTGAAACATATTAGTATTATTAATGGCAATGTTAAACCTGCTCATTTGTGCAAAATTTGTCCTGAAGCTAAGCAACATTGGAATTCTTTTCTTGTGTCTGACACACAAGTTGTATCTCCTATTTATATTATACATATTGACACTTGGGGTCCGCTTCATACCCCTACCCATGACAGTCACAAATATTTTTTACCATTGTAGATGATCACACCAAGTCCACCTGGATATTCCTTATGCCTAATAAGAGTAGTGCTCTTCCTTTGTTATCCACATTTATGGAGATGGTTGTTACTCAATTTCATTCTAAAATCAAAGTCATAAGATCCGAAAATGTTATTGAGTTATGTGGTTCAAGTGCTTCTCAACTTTTCTCGTCCAAAGGCATTATTCACCAAACTAGTTGTCCATATACTCCTCAACAAAATGTGACTCTTGAAAGAAAGCACAAGAACCTCTTATAGGTTTGTGCTCTTCTTTTTCAGTCGAACTTGCCTATCATATATTGAGGAGATTGTATCCTTGTTGCTACATGCCTTATCAACAGAGCATCCTGAGACCCATGAGCACCTTTTCTTTGATGTGCTTACTTTTTGGAGGTTTGGGGGATTGTTCACCGGCACTTCGACATGGGAGGCAAGGTTGGCAATCTTGCTCATGGATAGGAGGAGTTACGGCATGCCAATAGGCGGAGGCAACCCCATGAGTAAGCTAGGGTGATGACATTCATAACCTTGGTGTATTACATATGGCATGCGTGAAATACTCTTATATTTGATGATAACCTCATTCTAGTGGAAGTACTTTTTAGGCTTATTTTTTCACATGTTTATCGATTATTGTAAGCTTTCTTTCCTGAGGAGAGTGTCTCAAACATTTGAGCAGATGGTTTTGTTTTGTATAGGGTGATATGCTTTGTATATACGGTGATATGCTACATATGTTGGAAGAGCTTGCAGGCTCTTCAAAGTATGTGTTTTTTCGTGCAATTGGCTTTTACGCCAGTAGGTATTTTGCATAGCTGGTCATTTCTATTAGTGAAATTTACCGTTTAGCGAAAAAAAAACCAGAACACCTCATTCATCACTTAAATTTCAATTTCCCTACTTTATATTGTTTCACAAAGAACCTGACTACAATTTGATCAGAACCTTTGGATGCCTTTGCTTTGTTTCTACTTATCCACATACCAGTGATAAGTTTCATCCCTGTGCCAATCTCTATGTGTTAATTGGTTATTCTTTTGGTAAGAAGGGGTATAAAGCACTTGACATGGTTACTAAACGCATTTATCATACTAGAGACATTATTATCCATGAATCTCACTTTCCTCTTCATTATAAACCACCAATTTATGATGTTACATTACCTACCATTTCATCTGATGTTGACTTTGGTTTTATTTCCACTCCTATTACAACCACTCCATCTGTTTCTACTCCATCTTCCATTTTTGACACATCCATTCATGACAGTCCATCATCATAACTCATAAGTCCCTGCCCAACCTCTCAGAAAATCCACCAAAACTCATCAATATCCTTCTTACTTGAAGGACTTTGTGTGCAACTTTGGGCATTCCTCTACTACTATGATTAATGTGGTTGATCTATCTTTTCTCCCTTCTTCTCATTTTGCTTTTCTTTCTCACATATCATCTTATGCAGAACCTTCTTCTGACAAATTAGCTTATGTTGATCCAAATTGGGTTTGTGCTATGAATAAAGAAATTGAGGCTCTAACTGCCAATTAAACTTGGGAAGTGGTTCCATTGCCACCGGGTAAATCTCCCATTGGATGCCATTGGGTGTTCAAGGTGAAATTGAAATCAGATGGTAATCTTGAGAGGTACAAAGCTCGTCTTGTGGCTAAGGGATTTACTCAAAAAGAAGGGATTGAATTCCATGAGACTTTTTCTCCTGTGGTTAAGATGACCACAATTCGAACTCTTATAGCTGTTGTTGTAGCTAAACAGTGGCCCATACACCAATTGGACGTCAACAACGCCTTCCTTCATGGAAATATCCATGAGGAAGTGTATGTGGTCATGCCAGAAAGTGTTCCAAATCCTCTTCATCATGTATGCCGTTTAAATAAGAGCTCTTCCATGAAGATATTGGAGAAGCTCGGAAGAGCAAAAGTGTTGAAGCAAGGAGAAACCCCAATTTTCGGCATTTGACACTTTGAATCAAGTTTTGACATTTTCATGGGAGTTGTATTCCTCGAAAAGATCTTTCCAACTCATATTCATATGCGTCAATCTAATGACCGAGGATTCCGAAAAGTGCATTTCAAGACAAAGCTGGAAGAGCTGAAAAATAGGGGTTACAGAGTCCATACCGACCCTCATACCAACCTGGGATGGGTCGATAACGACCCCCTGACAGACAATATCGATCAGCAGAAGCCAGAACGAGCTACCCTTGGGTCGGTACCGATGGACCCTTGGGTTGGTACTGTCCTTCTGCTCCCAGATTTCTTCCGATTTTATCCCAATTTAGATAGAACTTAGATAGATTTGATATAATTCTTCTTTCCTAAGATAAATTTTAGGTATTTAGTATAAATAGAACCTCTTGGGATCAGTTTTAATCATCTTCACACACGCTAGTTCTCAGCAACTTTTCAGCGATGGTTTTTAGGGTTTTCTAAGGTGAAATTGAGAGCTTTTCAAGGCGTGTTCTTAAGCGAAAGTTGAGGACACGTTGTGAGGTTGTCAAGACGCTATTTTGGAGTTATTTCCAGGTTTTTATTGCAATTAAATTTCTGTTTTTCTTCTGAATTTCATGGCTTTTTCAATACTTACCATGGCAATGCGTGAGTAGTCTTCTTTTCTAGGGTTGGGGTGAGCCCAACGGTAGTCATGCGTGATTGAATGCCATGAATACATGATTTGAGTGGTTTTATCTATATTATGTGCTTAAGCAATCAACGAAAGTTGGGGAAAAAATTCCTTTTTGGTATAATTGTAAATTGGATAGTAATTAGGGTTTTAAAACACGAGTTTTGATAACCTAGTTAAGATTTATAGTAAAGTTGATTAATTTATGAAAGTAAATTTATTGGTTTGCTAGGGTTGATGCAAGTTAGCCTTTTCATAGATAAAAGTATGATTTTATTTGATTTGTGGTATTGCATGCATGATTGTCGTTGTGTGATCCATATGCCCTAGATTCGTTTTGTATTGATTTAAATCCTTAAATTCAGCAACTATAACCCCCCACCTCCCAAATTCGCTACCTTTCACCTCTTCTCGCTATTCTTTGCCCGAAAAAGCAATTAAACAAGAAACACAACTCTCTCCCGTGAATGATCCTGGCTTCACTATATTATAGCGAGGTCTTGACTGTTAATTTATTTGGTCGAGAAACCCTCTCATCGATCAAATTGGCGCCGTTGTCAGGGAGAGTTCAATCGCGCCTTGTTTAGTTGTTTTTAGGGTTTGGGAATAGCCTATCCCTTTTCTTTTATAAATATTATTTCTTCTGAATATTCTATTTTCTTTTCTTTTTATAGTTAGTTTCCGCTTTTATAAATATATATTTAAGAACACCTCCCACCACCCGCCTCATCGGTACCGACTTGGTGTCGAGCTCTCTCTATTTGATTTGTGCATTATTCTATGTTTGAAGGATTAGGTACAAGATGTATTATGCACGTGAGGTCTCCCCGAGTAGATCTGATGTTGAGAGGGCATCCCATAAGGCGCAAAGCGAATCTATTGCGAGATATCTAGCTGAGGTTGAGAAGTATGACTACATTGATTACGACAGCTGGGTCATAATGGAGTCCCTCGAGGATCCAACTAAGGATGATAAGCCATACGGTTCCTATCAACCAGCTAAGAGGTACTATGCTCAACATGACTATATGGACCCGTATGAACCCTACGATCAATGGAGTGACTCGCATCAAGTGTCAATTAAGGAGGAAGAACTATTAAGGGAGAATTCCAGGCTAAGGGAACAACTATATTTTCTCGAGGCTAGCCAACCTTGCCATCTATGCGGAACAAGGTATCATCTTGGCCTTGCTTGCCTTAATCTCTACCAGGAACCATCACCATGGTTACAACGCTTTATTGAAAGGTTAGACACAAAGCTACAAGGACTTCATGATGACATGGTTGCATGGAAGAAGCGGCTAATGTCGTCAGAAGAACCATCAGAAGACGCAACCCTACAACCAATAGAGACTTTATATCGGTATGAGGTTGGTTCATATAATAACATTATCTTTTGTGAGCCTGTAGGTGGAGAAAAGCCCAAGGTCGAGTTGGTACTTATCCCAACCATGTCAACATACAGTTGTGCTAACTCTACTCATGCTCCCGATTATTCGATGGCTTATCCTAAGGTGGAAGAAGAGTATCGCCAGAGCCCTACCGAGCCCTATACCGACCTCCTAAGGGTTGGTACCGAGCTACTGGTAAGTTCAGGTGTTGTCCCTAACCTCTTTTCTCATGATGAACAGGTTGGTACGGTACCAAGGCATTTTAGGATGATCCATCCCAAGAGGAAGAAGAAGTGCTCGAAGAGAAAGGGCCGGAAGTCATCGTTCGATGCATTACACCACCACCTTTACCATTCCATGTGAAGGTGATTCCCGACGATCTCAAGAAATCATTTTTTGCATTCAAGTATGGTCCTCCAAAGCAGCACATTGAAGATGAGACGCTAGAAAACAAGGTGGAGGAATCTCTTCCTCCTTCGCCATTGTACACCACACTCAACAATGAAGCACAACTATTTGTGTACAATGGTGGGGAAGCAAATCATAGCAATACAATGAAGAGGAAGAGGAGCACATATGAGGAAGGCAAGTTCGTTGCGTGCTTTCTAAGGCACGGGCTAGCAAGAGCCCGGAAGGACAAATGGGTGGAATGTTGGAGCATCCACTCGGGAAGGTTCAAGCTCATTCCCCAGGAAAGAAAAAGAGTCATAAACTAGTACAAGAAGCGAATGCCATACCACACTATGATCTACCCTAAGGTACCATCGGAGGACGTTCCACCTCCATCTCCTCAAGTTGAGCCACTGGATCCACCACCTCCTTGATATGCGCTCAATTTGCCATGTTTTTCGCTTACATCTATTTCGATTTCTGTCAACATTTTATATTTCTGGCTTAGAATAGTGCATGAATTATGTAGTTTATACTTATTTGTCAATTATGGAGATCTACACTAGTTCTTGTTTAATTCCGCAGAAATCGATACATTTTCGGAGCAATTCGGAGAAGTGGAATTCAAGCTGGAAAACCACTCGACGTCTACTGAAGAGTCACTCGACATCGGCTATGTGACTTGATGTGCGCCTATTTTGCCATGTTTTACATTAACTTTTATATCAATTTCTGCATGCATTTCGTATCATTGGGTTAGAATTATACAGAATCTATGTAGATTATGCCTATTTACCAATTATGGAAGTCTACACTAGTTTCTGTTTAATTTCGCAGACTTCGAGACATTTTACAGCAATTCGGAGAAGGAAGAAAACCATGGAAGAGCTCGAGCTCAATTACAGAAAGTTCAAGGTCAAGCAGAAGCTGAGCCAAGACACATCAACCAGAAAACGAGGAAGGAGGCACTCAACAGAACTAGTCGACGTCGACCAGACTGGTCGATGTCGAGTACCTCCTCGTTGAAATCACCAAGTCGAGCAGAGGACCACTTGAGGAGCACATAAGTACTCGAAGTCTAGCACTTTACTCGAGCAGAGGACCACTTGAGGAGCACAGAGGACCACTCGTCGAGCACCAAATCCTAGTCGAGCTCAAGTCAGAATCCGAGGAGAGCTGTCTTCTACAAGCAGAGCACAATTCTACTCGATGTTGACTACTTCTAGTCGATGTCGAGTACATCTGGCAGCAATCCGAGTTGAAGTCGAGAGGAAATTTGAGTGATTGAGATTACTTACTATGCAAGGCACGAAGATCTATCAAGTCAAAGACTGATTTATCCACATTGGATATTGCCAATATTTACCCAAGGGAATTTTATTTGTTCTATTTGAGTTATTTATTGACGGGATGAAAATCGTTGTTTCCCAATCAAATAGTTCCCACTCGAACAAATTAGTATAATTGGCAAGAAAGGGGTCGAATCCTCGGGAGATTTAAGATTTCACAATGCAATTTGATCACCAACAAGTAATAAAAGTGGGAAAAGAAGAAACTTTTAAATAAGAACAAGTAAAGTAAAGTAAAGACGAAATTTTGTTGTAAAATCAAGAGTAGAGAACGGTTCCACCTACAAATTCTTTGACATTGGTTGGCTTATCGATCATCGAATTCTTTTCAAGCTATTAACTTTCCTACAAATTCCTCTCCTCTTGGTTTATATAGATTAAAAGTCCTACGAGTCCAATTAATCCCTTACACCTCAATGCAATCATAACACGGTTAAGATTTAACAAAGAGATAACACAACATCCCAAGAGCTTGAGCACATAAATAACACCAATTAAACACGGTAAATCGATGTTTAAGATATATGTCAACTTCCTACATAATCATGCTTCAAACACGGAATCCACAATCTTATGCATGCTACTATAGAAATAACGCAAATAGGAAAGCATTAAATCCTAGCACGAAATCAATATTATCGAGTTGGCCAAGCAAGATAACATTAATAACATAACAATAAGCACAAGGAATTTGAAGGAATTAAAATAGAGGAAAGCTGACTTGAATTAAAAACTCACAATTCACCAACCAAGTCTCCGAAAACGTAGGCGAAACACTAGGAAAATTAGCCGCTCATGGCTTACCTAAGCTCTATTCTCTTCTATGGTGATTGCTCCACTTGAAAATTAATTAAACTAACCCTAGAACATCCTATTTATAAGCCTAATGTCTTCCATAAAAGATAGATAAAAGATAGAAACTTCCTAAACAAACTAGATAAAAGATAGACTTTCCAAATTTAGTTCAGCATCGGATTTCGCTGGCAGCGAGAATTTCTGCTAGCAGCGAATGGCCTTGATCGAGCTACTGTTGGATTTTTGCTACCACCTCGCTACCACACTCGCATGCCTTAGAATTTTCTCAAGCTCCTCGGGTCCTCCTGATTCCGCTCTTGCGAGCCGCTCCTCCCGCTGCCGCGAGAGCTCCAACTCGCTGGAGCGAGTTCTTCCTTCAGCAGCTGCGAGTCGTCGGGTCTCCGTCGTCCTGGTGCCTCTCGCTGGCAGCGAAGTTTTCTGCTACAACGAACGTCTCGCTGCAGCGAGTCATGCCGCTAGTAGCAGACGGTGTTGGCTTGCGCGCTTGCTCTCTCGCTGGCTCTCCTTTGCTTGCTTGCCGAGCAGCTTCCTCTCTCACTGGCTCCCTCTGTTCGTTTGCCGGGCAGCTTCCTCTCTCGCTGGCTGGTTGCTGGGCTTCCTGGTTCCACTCGCTGTCAGCGAACAGCACTTCGCTAGCAGCGAAATATGCCCAGAGAGCTTGATTCTTCATCGTTCTTCCCTTGTTCTTTCTTTCCTCCTTTCTTTCTCTTCTTAGCTTGATTTCTTGACTTCACTTGGCCATGTTTAACAGCTTTCCTTTGCTTTCCACCATGTTGGATCTACGAATCTGCATAATTCAACCGAAATAGCGTAGATTTCGAATTTTGCCACAAAAAGAGTTTAATCTAAATTAACACTAAAACATGCATATTCTACAATGCAAATGCAACTAAACTACCCTATAATGCCCATTAGAAATGTGCATTATTAAACTCCCCCGCACTTAACTTTTTGCTTGTCGTCAAGCAATGCAAAATAAAGAAGAACAAAACCATCATCCCACACATATATTCTTCAAGCACTAACCTTGTCAAAAGCAACATCGAAGTGAAGGAGCCATGAACATGAAAGCTAACATCCTAGAAAGTATATGAACGATTCAAAATAAAGCACATCTCATCCAACCTTACCGGGATTATGTGGTTACCCTCACTCTCATGTGTTTAGGCTTAACAATATATCACTCAACTCAATCCAAAATGAAAAAAGCTACATAGAAATTGACACATATATCACATATTCTCCACCGCGGATGCCATCACTCATAAGCAACATCAAGAGGTCTTTTATCAAGGTTGTAATGGGGCTTGGTAAGGAATTAAGGGCAAGGAGTATTTATGGTCATGTGGTGCATAAAATCCGAGAATCAAGATCCTAGACAATCAAACATCAACCATCCACTCTCTCAACAACATCATCTTAAACTCAAACTCTCACAACAACTTTACAAAAGACATTCATTTCTCAACCAAAGATTATTTCCAACTCTCATATTCATAATGAAGATAAAAGGCTCAAACTCATGCTTTTTTTCCTTCTTCATTTTTTTTCTCTTTTTTTTTTCATTCATTCATTTTTTTTTTTCTTTAGAGCCAAAACAATAATGCACAATGTGAGGAATAAAACTAAAATTACATACTCATCCAAACTTGTAACTTTATCAACAATAATCTCTTTTCCACTCAACCATATCAATCATTCACCAGTTCTAATCCTAATTCCCGGATATGGTAAGGCTCATCATCGGCTAGGGATAAATTTTTGTGGAGCTTCAAAGAAAAGGCTAAGGCTCAAATTTGGTTACAAGCAAAGGACACATATGTATTGTGGATATGGATAATAATATGGCTAAGAAAATCATGCCTCTATCATTTGAAACTCATAAGCAATAGACATATAAATTCGGCCTCAAATATAGATAACAATGTCAATCTCAAGAGCTAAGTGCATAAGGAGAGTATAATGTCACACAAGAAAGCAAAAGGGAATAAATATGATGAAAATCCCTTATAAGGCCAAAATTCTCACTAGGACAAGTTTTGCTGGATTTCAATAATGCCAATAAGAATCATACTTGCTCAATTAAACTAACAAGTCATGCTCCAATGAAAATCAACACAAGTAGGTGACAAGATTAGCCAATTTAAACATATCATGGGATTTATAGGTTAAGCTCAAAAACTTAATTAAAATAGAGGACAATTAAGGCAAGATGGGTATTTGAATAATACATTAATGCAATGCATGATATTTTTGGATTTTTGATTTTTTTTTCAATTTTTTTTTTCTTTTTCTAATGCAATATAAATGCTAGAAATAAACATGATATGCATGTGCAAATTTTAAATATGACCTAACTAATGCAATATGTACACTAAACCCCTCCCCCATACTTGAATATTTCATTGTCCCTAATGAAATAAAGACAACAAAAATTAAACAATTGAAATAGGTGAGGGAGAAGGAAACTCACGAGCTCAATGTGGTGGTGGAAATTGGGTTTGCCACCCAAATGGTGCCCAAGTGTTGAATTGGGCCATGATCTCCTCATGATTCCTTCGTTGTTGCTCTATGAGAATGGTATGGTTCTCCTCAATTCGTCGGTCCGTGACATCTTGACGCTCGGTGATATGGCGAAAGGCACTCTCAAAATAGCCATGAGAGGGAAAGCCATCATAAGACTCTCCATGGTACCCTCCATGTGAAGAACTAGCTCCCCTGCCATAAGACTCTCGTGGATGGAATGTCTCCATTTTCATCTCCGGCTCATACTCCATCTCCATAGGTTCTTCATAAGGCTCCTCATAAGCGTCCCCTTCGTTGGCTACCTGAGATGGCCCAAATGGTAGTGTGTCGGATGGAATATATAAATCGGCGGGGGATGGACCGGTGGGTAGTGGGCGAGGGAGTACCAAAGTGTGGGACTTATTGACCCCGACATACCAAATGAAGCTCCGCCCATCATCATTCACTCTCACTATGTTGGCCTTCTTTAGGGAAACCAAATCAAACCTAAAGTTGTCCGAGCAAGGGACATAATCATTCAAATCAATATCAAGCTCCATCGCAATCAATGTAATTAGGCCTCCGAAACCAATCTTCACCTCTTCCTTCCTTGAATGCTTCTTAGTAGCCTCGCTACAAGCGGCAAAGAAAAGCTCTACCCAATCCGGAGTCTCACGTGCTTTTGGCAACAAGCAAGTCCTCCACGCCCAACTTTCCTTGGAGACCTGATCTCGGCATGCCCGAAAAAAGTGTTGTTCAAGACCTTGTGGCAAAGTCTAAGGGAATGGTGGATGATGCTAGAGTTGTAGTCATTGCCGGAGGTCATGGCCTTTTGTGTGACTTCCAACCATCGTTGTTGAGGGGTGGAGCTACGAGGCAATTCAGACCAATGGGTGGTGGGATTGCCTGTGACCTCGAACACATTTTTGAATTCTTCAAAAGTCATAGCTTGATTCGCACCACCCAATCGAAAAGTAAAACCATCATCACTAGACGTTGTATAGGTTGCCAAAAACTCCCTAACCAAATCCGGATAAGTGCGGAGACACTTGTCTACCAAACCATCAATATCTCCAATGCCCATAAACGTCCGCACACTCTCCTCAAGTCCCAACAATCTCAATGTGGGAATATCAAAAAATTTCGTCGAAATATACCGACGAGCATCAAGATTGTCCCACCGAGTCCTTTGAGCTCTAGTCAATCCCCTAGGCCTAACCATTGGGGGAGAAGCCATAACAATAAAAATCAAAAGGTGAAGGCCGAAGACTCACAAAGAAGGCAACTCACTAGAGGATTCTCGCTGGCAGCAAGTGGAATCCTGCTGGCAGCGAATGGAGTCAGGCCGAGGGTGCTGCGCGCGGAGTTAGGTGCCGGCAAGACTCGCTGGAAGCGAAATATTTCACTGTCAGCGAACCGGATGACACCGGAGCTGCTGCGTGATGGCTGATACTCGCTGGCAGCGAAGGGTGCTCGTTGGTAGCGACTGGGATCACCTGTTGGGCTCGGTGGTTCTACAGGGTCGCTAGTGGCGGCTGTGGTGGCGGCTACTATTCCGCGGGAGCGAGTCGGAGCTTCCGAAACTCCGGCGTCGTTGTCCGGACGTCGGAATTCCAAAATTTCTTCACGAAAGTTTCCCAACTCGACCCGATCTACGCAATGGTGGAGAAAGAAAGGGTTTTGGGTTATTTTGTGGTGATGAGGTGGTTGATGGGTGGTCGGAATGTGGTGAATGTGGTGTGGTTGCGTAGATCGGCTCGTCGGGAGTCGGAATCCGGTGTCGGAATTGGGTTTCGGGGTGGAGGAGATGGTGGTGTGGCTATGGAGGTGTGAAGTTTGGAGGTCCTTCAATGGGGCTTCAATAGGGTTTTTGGAAGGAGGAAGAAGATGGTGAAAATGGAAAGTGGGGGATGATGAAAATTAAAAATGGGTAAAAAGGAAAGTGGTTAAAAGGTAAGTGGGTAAAAAAGGGGTAAAAGGGAATCTCCACTATTTTTTTTAAGAATCCGGGTGGGGCCCACGGGTGGTCTTCGGGGAGGTCGGAACCCGCTGCCAACGGGTTGGGTTCGATTGCAGCGATTGGTGCTGTTCTTGCCGGATGCTCCTGGGTTGCTGGCCGGCTGATCTCGCTGGTAGCGAGTAGGGTTCCGCTGCCAGCGAATCCAGTCCAGTTCACTCTTGTCCTTGCGAGGTTAGCTCCAAACTATTCCGAAAAAAATCTATCTAATGTGATAAGGAAATTTCTAACCTAATTAGATAAATAAATAAACTAAAACTAATTAACTAATTATGAAATTTAAATTGCAAGACGAAAAACTTACCTCGGGTTGCCTTCCGAGAAGCGCCCTTGTTTTATGCCGTAGGCTCGACAGTATGACCCCTCAATGGGTCTCCTTGGTGGGCTCTTGGAGGTTCATCTCCTCCATGATTTTGTCGGAGAAGCCATCATAGTAGCGCTTTAGCCAGTGGCCATTTACCATGAACACGTGTGCATTCTCTTCATCCTTTATTTTTACCGCTCCATGTGGATATATGTGCATAATGGTGTAGGGACCTCTCCATCTTGAGCGTAGCTTTCCTGGAAAAAGATTAAGACGAGATTGATAGAGAAGTAACTTGTCACCTACCTTAAAGTCCTTTCTCAAGATGTGCTTGTCATGCCATGCTTTGGTCTTTTCTTTGTAAGTGATGGCATTGTCATATGCATCCCAACGAATCTATTCTAATTCTTGAATTTGGAGCTTGTGGAACTCGCCAACCTCATCCACTCTCATGTCGCATTCTTTCACCGCCCAATAGGCCTTGTGTTGGAGTTCTACCGGAAGATGACATGATTTTCCATAAACTAAGCGGTAAGGAGACATACCAATTGGGGTTTTGTAGGCCGTGCGATATGCCCAAAGAGCATCATCTAACCGTTGGCTCCAATCTTTTCGGTTTGGTGCAACCGTCTTCTCCAAAATTCTCTTAATCTCTCTATTGTACACTTCGGCTTGCCCATTGGTTTGAGGGTGATAGGCGGTGGATACCCTATGTGTGACATGATATTTCTTCAAGAGAGCTGCCACTGTTTTATTGCAAAAGTGGGTACCTCGATCACTAATTAATGCACGTGGAATACCAAATCTAGTAAATAAGTCCTTAAGGAATCCTGAAACCACTTTAGAATCGTCAGTTTTGGTGGCCTTCGCCTCCACCCATTTGGAGACGTAGTCCCCCGCAAGTAAGATATAAAGATTCCCAAAGGAACTAGGAAAAGGTCCCATGAAATCAATCCCCCAAACATAAAAAATTTCACAAAACATCATCCTAGTTTGAGGCATCTCATTCCTAGTTACAATATTCCCCATGCGTTGGCACCCATCACAAGATTTACAAAATGCATATGCATCACGAAAAATTGTGGGCCAACAGAATCCCGAATCAAGTACCTTTTTAGTTGTTTTGTTTGGTCCGAAGTGTCCCCCACATGCATAAGAATGACAAAAGCTAAGAACGGACATTACCTCATTATCTGGAAGGCATCGCCTAATGATTTGATCCGCACAATGCTTCCATAGAAACGGATCGTCCCAAACATAGAATCGAGCGTTGTGGCGAATCTTATCTTTCTTGTACTTGGGAAAGTTTGGCGGAAATTCCTTGGTGATAAGAAAATTGACTATGTCCGTGAACCATGGCCGAGGAACGTTGGTTGCCATCAAAGACAAGGGCGTAAGGGAATCCGGACATACCTTCTGGGCAGTATCCGCTGGCAGCGAGTCAGGTTCGCTATTAGCGAATGGAGTCAGAATGTGAGCTGGTGCCGGCGACTAGAGAGGCTCGCTGGTGACTTGACTCACTAGCAGCGGGCTGGTTTCGCTGTCAGCGAATTGGGTCCGCTGGCTTACAGGAGTGTTCGCTGTCAGCGAGTCTTCAGCAGAACTTGAAACGAAGTGTAGAGTTTCGTCCGGAAATTCTCCAAGTGCTTGTAGCTTCTCCCCCACACTATTCGGGTGCACAATGCGGCTAAGGTGATCGGCCATATAGTTTTCCGCACCCTTCTTGTCTTTGATTTTGATGTCGAACTCGCTCAAGAGCAAGATCCACCGAATAAGCCTTGGTTTGGCGTCCTTCTTCTTCATGAGGTACCTAAGGGCTGCATGATCGGAGTAAATTATTACCTTTGCACCTAGCAAGTATGAGCGGAACTTATCCAAGGCGAACACCACGGCCAATAGCTCCTTCTCCGTGGTTGTGTAGTTTCGTTGGGCCCCGTTTAGCATCATTGAAGCATAGTAGATGACGCGTGAGGCTTTTTCAGCGACCGTGATCCTGGACCCAGCATGTCTCGCTGCCAGCGAATGGGAACTCGCTGCTAGCGAGTCGAGTCAACCCAGAGTCAACGAGCAAGCAACATGAGTCGCTGCCAATCGTTGATTCCCAATCAAATAGTTCCCACTCTCACAAATTAGTATAATTGGCAAGAAAGGGGTCGAATCCTCTGTCCAAGAACCGCTCCTGGGGCTTGAATGATTGGTGCGGTGACAAGACGACTTCTCAACTCGTGGAAAGCCTCCTTACACTTCTCATCAAACTCAAATGTGGTGTCCTTCTTGAGGAGTTCACAAAGAGGTGCGGTGATCTTGGAGAAATCCTTGATGAATCGGAGATAAAATCCTGCATGACCAAGGAAAGAACGAACTTCGCGCACATAGTAGGGCAGGGCAAAGATTAAATGATGTCAATCTTTGCCTTGTCAACCTCAATTCCTTTTTGGGAGACGATGTGACCTAAAACAATCCCTTGCTCAACCATAAAGTGGCATTTTTCGGAATTCAAAACCAAATTTGTTTCAACACATCTTTTTAAAACCAATGCCAAATGGTCTAAGCACGAGTTCAAGTCATCGCCATGAACGGTAAAGTCATCCATAAAAACTTCAATGAACTTTTCAATATACTCGGAGAAAATACTTACCATACACCTTTGGAATGTAGCCGGAGCATTCCATAGTCCAAAAGGCATTCAGCGATATGCAAAAGTGCCAAAAGGACATGTGAATGTTGTTTTCTCTTGGTTCTCCGGTGCGATGGCAATTTGGAAGTAGCCCGAGTAGCCATCCAAGAAACAATAGTAAGCTCTTTCGGCGAGGCGCTCCACCATTTGGTCAATAAATGGGAGAGGAAAGTGGTCCTTGCGAGTCTCCGCATTCAATTTGCGATAGTCGATGCAAACTCTCCATCCGGTTTGGACTCGCGTGGGCACTAGCTCTCCTTCCTTGTTCTCTACGACCGTGATGCCTCCTTTCTTTGGAACCACCTGCGTAGGACTAACCCATTTACTATCGGGGATAGGATAGATCATACCGGCTTGTAGTAGCTTTAGAACTTCCTTCTTGACCACCTCCATCATTGGTGGGTTGAGTCTCCTTTGGGGTTGTCTTGATGGTTTGGCTCCTTCCTCCAAGAGTATGCGATGCATGCACATAGTTAGGCTTATTCCTTTGATGTCCGCAATTGTCCATCCAAGGGCCGTCTTGTGTTCCTTAAGCACCGTTATCAACCTCTCCTCTTGCTTAAGAGTGAGTTTATTCGATATGATGACCGGTAAGGTATCTCCATCACCCAAGAAGGCATACTTGAGGTGATCCGGCAAGCTCTATCATGGGTGCCTGCACAATAGAAGGTAAAAGCCTCTCCCTTGGGAGGGTTAGTGTTAAGGCATCATTTCTTTGGCGAGTATGTTGTGCCTCTAATGCCCCCAAAACTTCATGCAAGTAAGGTGAAATAGAATATTCAAGTTTAAGCTTATCTAGAGGGGTTTCTAAAGCTACTTGCAATTCATCTTTTCCATTAAGCTCAAAAACATCTTCTACACAAGGTTCAATAGTATCAATAGCAAATAGAGAGTGTTCATCATGAGGTTATTTCATTGCATCAAATATGCAATACTCTACCTTCTCTCCATCAAACTCCATAGTAAGTGAACCGGCGTAGACATAGATCTTTGTTCGGGCGGTCCTTAGGAAGGGTCTACCTAAGAGGATAGGTGCCTCCGCTACTCCATGCTCCATGTCCAAAACAAAGAAATCTACAGGAAAGATTAGCTTGTCCACCATAACTAAAACATCTTCTACAAACCACCTAGGATAGATTTGAGAACGATTTGCCAATTGGATCACAAGTCTTGTTTGTTGCAAAGCACTAAGACCAAGCAATTTATAGAGGGAATATGAGATAACATTAATGGATGCTTCTAAATCTAGCAAAGCATGATTAAATTTAGCATCTCCAATTGTGCAAGGGATAGTAAACATACCTGGATCGCTACACTTTTCGGGCATACACCTTTCTAACATAGCGGAGACATGTTCACTTACTTGAAATTTTTGCTTCCCCTTCAACTTTTGATTCCTCTTGACCGTGCATAATTCCTTCAAAAAAATTTGCATAATGAGGAATAACTTTAACTAGGTTGAGTAGGGGGATGTTTATCTCACACTTGGCGAATGTTTCGAAGAGTTCAGTGTCGCTCTCCGGCCTCCTTGGATTCCTCCAAGCCTCCGGAAAGGGTGCCATCGGCTTAAAATTGTCAAGAAGAGGTTTGGAATCGGCAGCGTCGTGTCCGGACTCACCAACGTTAGCTTTCTGGGCAGAATCCGCTGTCAGTGAATCATTTTTCGCTGGTGGCGAGTCGAGTTCCGCTGTCAGCGACTGGGATCGTATCTGGTTCAGCAGATGCATTCACCCCATTCACTGCCAGCGAGTCTGGTTTCGCTGTCAGCGGAATTTGCACATAACTCGTCTCTTCCTTGTTTTTTTCGTAGCCTTCTTCCATGATCTCTTCTAAGGCTTCTTTCTCACCCCTAGGTGTTAAAAACAGTTCCTTACCGCTCCTTAGGGTGATGGCGCACACGTTCTCCCTTGGGTTGACCACCACTTGTGGTGGTAGCTTGCCCGAGTTCTTTGCTTGTAATTCTCCAATTGCTTGAGCCATTTGGCCCATCATCTTCTCTTGTGCATTCTCTCGCTGGCTCTCCTTTGCTCGCTTGTCGGGCAGCTTCCTCTCTCATTGGCTCCCTCTGTTCGCTTGTCGGGCAGCTTCCTCTCTCGGTGGCTGGTTTTTGGGCTTCCTGGTTCCACTCGCTGTCAGCGAACAGCACTTCGCTAGCAGCGAAATATGCCTGGAGAGCTTGATTCTTCATCGTTCTTCCCTTGTTCTTTCTTTCCTCCTTTCTTTCTCTTCTTAACTTGATTTCTTGACTTCACTTGGCCATGTTTAACAACTTTCCTTTGCTTTCCACCATGTCGGATCTACGATTCTGCACAATTCAACTGAAATAGCGTAGATTCCAAATTTTGCCACAAAAAGAGTTTAATCTAAATTAACACTAAAACATGCATATTCTACAATGCAAATGCAACTAAACTGCCCTGTAATGCCCATCATAAATGTGCATTATCATTTATCCAAGTTATATCATTAAGTTTTAGATAGATAGTTTTAGATATAGATAGATTATTCTTTCCTTGATTAGCAAGGACTTGAGTACTATAAATAAGGCCCTAGGGGCTGATTCTTAGACATTCTATTCTACAACACAATTTACATTCAAAGGTAGAAGTTTAGAGAGCTTGTGGCCGAGTGAGGTTGTAAGAGGCGAGAGCGGATTTGACTTTATTCGGTTGTAAGTTTTTGTTTGATTTAATGTAAGTTAGTTTCTTTATGTTATTGATTTGTGTTTTGATGATGAAGAGCGAGTAGTCACCCAACTTTTAGGGTCGGGGTGAGCCCGACAATAGCCACATAAGGTAATGCATCAAAGGTACAATATTTATTGCGATTTCATCTTCTATCCTTAATTGCATGATTCTTCTGCGACAGCCGAAGGTGAACCTTATTTGTTTTATTGAAGCGAAAGTGATCTTAATGCAAATTCGGATTAATTATGTGAAAAAGGGTTAGTAACAATTAGGGTTTATGCGAAAGCCTCTATCTTCCTATTTGTTAATGACGAAAGTTATTTGATGAAAAGGCATGTTCTTTTATATCTTTGGCATTATTCTTATATGGTTATCGTTGTGGTGTTGAAACCTCGATTCTGGAAGCTTTTATATTATTGAATTAATTTCCACAAATTTCGTGTGGTTTTATATTGATTTAAATCCTTAAATTCAGTAACTGTAACCACCCCGCCCCCCCCCCCCCCCCCCCCCCCAAAAAAAAAAATTTTTTTTTTGTAACCTTTCACCTCTTATGCTACTCTTTGCTCGAAAAAAGCAACTAAACAAGAAATGATGACTCTTTCCCGTGGACGATCCTGACTCCGCTATACAATTTTTCTATCATATTCCCTTGAGGCATAGGATAAGACACTAAATTTGGAATTGTTTTTAAATTTTAATTAGTTTAGCCTTTTTTTTAATTAGATTTTTAGGGTCGCTTGCCTTTTTTGTAAGAAATCTTTCCCAATTTAAAGCCTTATTTTATGCCCTTAGGGCATAGGATAGAAAAACCGTATATTATAGCGGGGTCTTGACTATAAATTTATTTGGTCGAGAAACCCTCTCATCAACCACCATTACACCCTTACCTTTGCATCTCAAGTTAGTTGCTACTGATGGTGTTCCTCTTTTTGATCCAACGACTTATCGGGCTCTAGTTGGCAAGCTGAATTTTTTGACAAACACTGGACCCGGTCTTTGTTAGGCCATGCAAACGTTGAATCAATTTATGTAGCATCCTCATTCTACTCATCATGATGCCCTACTTCACACCCTTTGTTATGTCAAGAGTACTGAATGCCAATGCATTCTACTAAATGGTTGTTGATCCCTTGTTCTCAAGTATTTTTTAGATTCCAATTGGGCCTCTTGTCCCATGAGTCGGAGGTCAGTCACTGGTTATATTGTGTTTCTTGGTTCTTCCTCCATCAGCTAGAAGTCCAAGAAGCAATCAATCGTCTCCCGCGAGTACAGGGCTATGGAAAATGTTGCAACCGAAATTACTTGGCTTGTTCATCTTCTTTAGGATTTTTCTATTGCTCCTATTAAACTTGTGACCTTGTTATGTGATGATCGCTATGCAATTCAGATTGCCACGAATCCCATTTTTCATGAACAGTATTGAAGTCGATTGTTACTTTGCCTCAGCAGCTTATAGATGTTCTCACCAAGGTGCTGCCTTCTCATCAACAAAATCACATTTTGTCCAAGCTGAGGCTGTATCACCCTCCAGTTTGAGGGGGCCTATTGTGGTTGGTGATGAGCTGTAATGGTCAAAGCATGTTGACCACGAATTAGTTGCAACCACTTCACTTAGCCAACAAGCTCTTTCATTATGTATAAATAGAACAAGTCAATGTAATAAGTAATTCAATAAATTGAAAACACGGAGAATTTTTTCCTCCTTCCAAATTGATACAATATATCAAATCTAAACTATCGATGAGAGGAATATGAATATTAAGTTTTATTTTCAATTAAAGGGCAACTGTTTGACTCTAAAGAGAGTCCGCCTATGGCTCGACATCTACAGTCTATTTATATCTTCTTAACAGGGTATGGATATCTATTATATCTCTTTCGTGATTATCGGGTCAAAATTACATATTGTGGTGTATGGTTAATGGTTCACAGTGATAGATGCTCCAAACATACAATCTAAACCAAGCAATGTGAATGAACTGTGTCAGATTGAGTTTTCATAAAGTGCAAAATCAAAGATGCCATACGATTATCTTAATTTACCAATTTCTAATTACTTATATTTCCTCCCTTTTTAGGTTACAAAATATATTCTCAATTATAAAGTTAACAATACGAATGAATTTTATTCGATAACCTTAATTTTATCTGAACTACGTGTACGGTATAAAATATGTTTTATTTGTCTTCATTTGAGGATCGAATATTTCGAAAAGTAAACAGGAAATAATTAGTGTAATTTGTAGAGATATACGGAGTATAAGAGATTATTATTATTATAGTCAACAGATTCGTAGATGCTACAACTAAAGCAAGCAATATGGGTGAACGAGAACAAACTAGACCCTAAAAACAGTTTTTAGCTACAGACAAAAAGGGCCAATAGGATAAAAAATATATTTGAAAAATATATGAATAAAGGGGGAAATCACAAACAACCTAAAAAATGATAGAATATAAGTTAAGGAGTACATGGGTTCGTATAGGACGGGGTTAATAAACTGACTAAAATTATGAACAGAATAATATTTATAAACTGTTGGTAAAAATAGTTAAAATTCTAAACAACAAGATAAATTAATCTCTGTATGGGGAGAAAAACAGTTTATTTGTAAAAAGTGGAGTTTATTTGGTTGTTATTAAGGGTATTGTGGTACTTTCAAACCAAATAAGATAAAATGGAAGGGGTAAAATAGTACTTGTACAAAATAAACACCCAAATAACCTCCATTTTGTAGCTTTTTTTTTTTTTTTTTTTGATTCAAAGGGAGGCTAGCGCCTCTAATTCTTTATTAGCATAGCAGCAGAGTCAAAATATTTACATAAAGGGTGGGGGATGGTAGGGAAAAGAGTAAAAGGGGCTAAGGAAGAAAATGCAGATTTCGCAACTACATCTGCCAAAAGGTTCGCTTGACGTCGAATATGGGTGACGGAGACCTCCCAGTCAGCTGAGGAGAGCCAGTTGCGGCATTGTGTGGCCAGGTGAACATCAAATGAGGAGCAACTTGCTGGTGTAGTGAGCAACTCGAAGACCTCCCGGGAGTCTGTCTCGAGCAGCAGCTTGGTGAATCCCTTGCTTCTCGCCGTTCGCAGGCCATAGTAGGCTGCCCAAAGCTCCGCTGTACGGGGCTTGCAGATTCCGCAAGTGAAAGAGAAGGCTAACTGGAACTTGCCGGAGTGGTCAATGAAGGTACCACCCCCACCAGCCGTTCCAGAGTCTCTCTTTACTGCGCCATCGACATTGATCTTGATCCATCCTTCGGGCGGTGGGCACCACACCAGGCGTCCTCCATCTTCATTTCTCGCAGCCTGTGGGACTAGTTGCGGGGAGGTCGTTAGACGGATGTAATCCTGGGCATCCCAGATTGCCTTTGGGAGGATGGCTTCAACTTCATCGATACCCTTGAACGCCAACTTGTTCCTGCATTTCCAAATCGCCCAAACCATCGAAGCAAAAAGAGATGCTGGTCTATCTCCTTTCTTTACACAAGCGACAATCCAGTCCTTAGTCGAAGCAAGCGCGAAGAACGACGAGGGGTCCGGTTCCAGAGCCTTGACCCACAGATCATGGATAACCGGGCAGTCTCGTAGCAAGTGAAGGCTTGATTCCTCGGCTGAGCATCTTGGACATGAAGCAGAGGACGAGAGATGTCGACGGACTCGATTCACGTTGGACAGAATACAATCCTGGGCTGCTAAGTAGAGGAAGGTTCGGGCTCGCTGCTGAACCGGTGTACGCCATATGTGGTTCCAGCCAGGAGATGCAGATTCCACACCCATTTCTTTGCGAATGATACGAGCTGCAGAGCTAGTCGAGAAGTTACCGGAGGGCGTGAGTCCCCAAAAGAACTCGTCAGTAGCTCCTTCTCTAGGCGATAGGTAGATGGCCTGTAGCTTATGTCTCACCTCCGGTCCAAGATAATGAGCCAAGAGGGACCAATTCCATGATCCTTGTGGCATCATCTCAGCCACTGTTGCCCCAATAAGACTATCCGGGATCGGCTGCAATGCGACATCCATGAGTGGCTTGTCCGAGAGCCAAGGGTGGATCCAAAACAAAGTGGAAACACCATCGCCAATCGCCACTCGAAGATGTGGCGTGAGGACCTCAGCACCATGGAGAAGCCCCTTCCAAGTACTCGAAGCATTTGATTTCCGCTCAAACATATCCACATCAACCCGGCCCTGACAGTACTTTGCTCGGACAGCGCGGCTCCATAGAGCATTTGGACTCTTCAAAAGACGCCAGCTGAGTTTAGCAAGTATGGCTTGGTTAGAAACACGCATCGATCGGACGCCTAGACCGCCTTCCGATTTCGGCGTTGTCACTGTCTTCCAATTAAGCAAGTGAGGTTTCCTTTCCTCAACTGTCGATCCCCAAATAAATCCTCGAATATGACGATCAATATCATCACAGATGCCTCGAGGTACCAAACTGGACTGCATAGCATAGACTGGGATGCTGGTTAGGACCGATGTAGCGAGGGTCACTCGTCCCGAAAACGAGAGAGACTTCGCCTTCCATCCTTGGTGATGCGGATCAAGATGACCTTCTGTGGGTCCAACAATGATCTTGATCCAGGCGAGCTCTCAAGACCGATTCGAGGGCCACTGATGGCAAAGAGTCTCGTCCTCAAGAGGAAGAAGAAGGCGCCACCATGGAAGAAGATTCAAGATGTATATCGAGTGGGCCTTGGCCCATGTCGAGTAGCTTGAATGTGTGGGCCGGTTCTAGTCTTCAAATTAGTTTATTATTTTATTAATTATTATTTTATGCAATTTAGATAAATAAGGTGGAAATTAATTATATCTCTTCTAGATATAATCCTTGGCCACCAAGTTATGAAAACATTTATCTTATTAGGATTTTATTTATCTTAGATTTATTTTATTTATCTCTAGATATAATAGATCTATCCAAACCCCTTTCCTTTGCAAGGAAGGATTGGTAAGATCTTCCATAGCTTTACTATATATTCATGTTTATGCACTTTGAATTAATCAGATTGAATAGAATTGAGAAACCCCTTTATGGATTAAAGGGTTCTCGATTATCAATCCCAAAAGCTATCCGGTTCATGTGTCAATTACTTTCGGCAACCATCTTCATCACCATTACCGTCACTTGATCCTTGATCAAATTTAATTAACACCATTCATCACCAACCTTAGACCGTAGCAACCGGTGCAAGAGAAGGAACCGGATTCTTAGAGACACCGCATCTAGGCTCGCTCGCCGCGAGCGCGGCTCGATTGTCCCCGCGCGCGCCAACCCTGTGCTCGCAGATCATCGGCTACGCGCCCAGTGAGTTCTCCCGGCTCCTAGCGTCTGGCCTCCGCTCCCATCGAGCAAGGTCCCTGAGACGCCCCTGCTCCGAGCTTCCCGGATCCGCCCCTGCGCGCCAGACCTCGCACCAGCACCTGCTTCTTCGCTTCCCTTCTTTAAATTTCCTTAGCTTAAGTTTTAATTAGTTTGAATTTGATTATGTTATTCCCGTAATTATTAGTTGATTAATTTTCTTAGTTGAAAACCTGTAGCTTTTTAGTTAGGAATTCATATAGTTTAGATTTAATTAGTTTAATTTCCGTAGCTATCCATAATCTAAATTTCTTAAGTTAAGATAATTGTTTAGTTTAGTTTATTAATTAGTTTAGTTAATTGTGTTAATCAGGAGATATCGGAAGAGCATTGCAAGATCTTAGCAAATATACGGCGTGGTTCTTGATCTGAAGCCCACAGGCGAAGGATCGGGGAATCCAAGCGTATCACTTGGAGCCTTGTCGTGACCTTCTCCAAGAGGAAGTGGTAGCGGTCCTTTGTCATTCTTCCCGTGGCAGTCGGCACACCTAAATAGTTCCCAAATTCTGTCGAGACGGGGATACCCATGGCAGCGCTGATGTTCCCTTTTGCATTAGCTGGAACATTTCTAGAAAATAAAATTGAACTTTTCAAGAAGTTCACCTTCTCTCCAGAGCTCGAGCAAAATCTGTCAAGGCACGCTTTTATGGTCGTTGCTTGCTCGACTGATGCTTCGGCCATCAGGACCAAGTCATCTGCGAAGAAGAGGTGGGATAACACCACCCCATTCATACTGATCGGCTTCCATCTACCCTGCCCGACCGCTTCGTTGATTGTATGAGATAGACGTTCCATACACAAGACAAACAAATATGGTGATAAAGGATCCCCTTGCCGGATTCCGCGAGTTGCCTCAATCACACCATCTTCTTCACCATTCCAAATCAGTTTCATTTTGCCAATGGTTTGACATTTCATTATGACATTAATAAGGTGCTGAGGGAAGCCGGCCAGGTTGAGCATTTCTTGCAAGAAGCTCCACTCAATCCGATCATAGGCCTTCTCTAAATCCACCTTAACTAACATCCATCGCCTCCTTCGCCTCTCAGCCATAGAGTGCAGAATTTCTTGAACCATCACAACATTATCAATGATCTGACGTCCCGGAACGAAGCTCGCCTGAGTTGGAGCAATGAGAGTTTCCAGCAAAGGTTTGATTCGGTTAACAATGCACTTTGTGGCCATCTTAAAGATGGAGTTGAGAAGAGCAATCGGTCTGAAATGACCAGGCTTGGAAGGCGCCTGCGTCTTCGGTATTGTGACAAGAAGAGCATCCACAATTGCATCCGGGAAGATACAGTCGTTTAGCATCCCCAACACCGTTTCCGACACTTGAGACCCGATGACGTCCCAATTCCATTGGTAGAAGACTGCCGGATACCCATCCGGTCCTGGCGCTTTGTAGGGCCCCATGACTTTTAAGGCGTCCCGAACTTCTGAAGGCTCAAACGGCGCACCCAATAGCTCCAATTGGGTGGTTTGCAACTGGTCAAAATCCGAGGGCGGGGGTAACAGCTGGGTGTATTGCTGCCGCTCAGCCGTGTAGATGCCTTGAAAGAATGTAAGAATCATTGATTTCACTGTTGCTGCATCCTCAATCCATTCCCCTGTATCTGTCTGCAGCATAGAGATCTTGTTTCGCCGACGTCTAATCAAGGTTGACAGATGGTAGAACTTTGTATTTCGATCTCCGTCAATTAAAAACGATTCTCTGGACTTTTGAAACCAAAGTAATTGTTCCTGGTTCAGAACCTCTGTCAACTCATCACAAAGCTGCTTCTCCATGTTCAGATAATGTCGGTTCACTCTGATCGCGAGGCTTCTGCGCACCCCCTCCAATCGAGCCCAGAGATGCCGCTTCCGTTTGAAGATGTTGCCAAAAACATCACGATTCCACCTCTGCAGATCCTTTGCAAAATCGCTCAAAGCAGCGCACGCCGGTGCCTCCCCTTTCCATTGCTCTTTGAGGAAATCATTGAATGTGTCATGCGTTATCCAAGCAGCAACAAATCGAAACGGTCTATTGATCGGTCCGGATGAATGAGGCTCCCCATCCAGAGTGATCAACAAGGGGTTGTGATCCGAGTGAGGCGTCGAGAGGTGTTTGACCGCTGCCTCCGGGAACTGAAGTTTCCAGCTAGGTGAGCAGAGGGCCCTGTCGAGCCTAGCAGTGTATCTAGTGTCGGGGTCATTTCCATGCCAATAAGTGAAGGGTACTCCGTCGTAGCCCAAGTCGACAAGCTGGAGGAGATCAACAAACTCCTTGAAACGTTGCGTCGAACGATTCGAGCCCATAGAAGAGCTAGAGCGTTCCTGGGGGTGGAGGACAGCATTGAAATCGCCAGCCAGGAGCCACGGTTTGTTATTTGAGAGCGCGAATTCTTCCAATGAAGCCCATAGCTCAAGTCGTCGAACCCGCTCCGGCGCACCATAAATGGCTGAGAAGATCCAAGGCTCTTCTCCTATTCGACTGACCTTCATGGTAATGTGTTGAGGTCGGAGACTGATCATGTCGATGGTCACCTCTGAAGCTCGCCAAAGAACCCATATTCCCCCTGAGAAACCTTGTGCTTCAACCCGTCTCCAGGAATCGAATCCGATTTGATGGCAGACAACATCTGCTTCGGCACCACTGATTCGTGGCTCCACTAGGGCAAGCACCCTCGGATCATGAATGTGGATCAGTTCTCTGAGAGCGTTGCGGAAGTTACTGCTAGCCGCCCCTCTCGTATTCCAAACAAGTATGCTGAGCTTATTCATATTGGAAACCAATCTATTAGTATTCCGAAGAATCGTTGGATGACTTCCTGGGCTCTGAGAGAGGAAAGCGTTGATTGCCTCCTCAAACCGATCAAGTGCATCATAGGTTTTTTGGGAGATCCCCACCCGACATAGCATCAGACGGAGCTCCGTTAGCATGGGTAGAAACTCTACGATCATCGTGTCTGCGATTCTTGGAAGATTCGCTTGTACCGGAATTGTCCGACGGTCTGTTGTGAGAAAACTTGCCGAACTGTCCACGTACACCACCTCTACCCGTAGCAGAGGTGTTAGCGCCAGTTGGGGGTCGTTGGTATTCATGCCTTCGCGGGGATGTGGGGTTGGTGTGTTGCAAGGAATTTGAGGGAGTGGGGTTGGCGTTGTTTCTGGACCTAGCCGAGGAGGCGGAATTGGGGTTGACAGGTTGTTGAGACTGAGGTTCTTTTGGGGGATCGACAGAGGTTGACTTGGGTAGAGGATTGTAGGGCGGCGGGGAGTTGACAGAGGCCTGATTTGGTGGAACCGGATTTGGAGTGGGATTAGAGGTTGTTGGGATAATAATAATTTCCTTTTCTTGAATTTTATCCAAATCTATCTTATCATTCTCAAGAGTACCCGAATCCCTCTTTTCCTCGGTAGATATGATAATATCTTTCCCAATTTCCATATCCCTCACACCGTTAACTGAAGGTCCCTTATTTGCCGCGTTTGAAGCTTCATCAGATTCCTCATCGGTAGATAGAACCGAAAATCTCGAAGGTTGGCCAACAGCCCCACTATCGGATGTAACTGGAATTTGAATTTGAATTTCCGAAATTGGCGCGTCCGTGGTATGCTGCTTCGTCCCCGCAGGTCCGCCGGATGCCATCGCCGGATTCTCGGTCCTTCCTTCAGATGGTACACCGGATTCCCCTTTCTTAGAGTATGGTCTGCGGTGTTCGCTTCCTGGTGACTTTCTTTGCTTGCATCCATCCACCAAATTTGAGCGTCGACAGATCAGGAGCTGGTGGAGAGGTCTCTGGGTGTGTCTCGGGCGTGGGGGAGGCTCCACACCTATCCCTCGAGTGGCCAACTTTGCCACAGTTGAAGCAAAGCATCCGCAATCCCTCATACTGGATAGGCCAAATTTTCCCGTCCAATTTGAATTTGGATAGCAGAGGTTTCATGAGATCGACTTCAACGCTGAGTCTAGCAAACTGGCCTCGCTCTGCTGCAGTAGTCGTGTTATCAATGCGGAGTACCTTCCCAATTTTGTTTCCAATTTTCCGCAGGAACCTCTTGTCGAAATATTCAATGTGTAAACAGGGGATACGCACCCAGACAGTCAATGTTGTTATTTTATCTGAACTGGCGTCAAATCTTGGGGTCCATTTCCGAATAGACAAGTAATTGTCACCAATCATCCATGGCCCCTCCATGACGACATGGTCGTAATCCGCTCGATTGGAGAATCGTGCCACAAAATAGTCATTTCCCAAATCGATTAAAGAGAACGGCGCTGAGAGTGCCCATTTCTGCTGGAGCCGTCGGAACAGCTGCATATACCCTGGACCTTTATCAAACAGTTTGATGATAAGTGTGTCTCTCCAGGGTTTCCGTAGGACTAACTTCTCGGCCTTGTTCAAAGCAATTGTCGGGCAATCGGGGTCGTCGTCTTCAGGAAGTATGTCGTCGTCGGTGTTGTACTCAGGCTCGGCCTCACCTTCTTGATAGACTGGGTTGGTATGAGTTGTTGCAAAGCCCTCCCCTTGTCCCTGGATCAGCATAGTCTTATACGAAGTTGAGGCTCCCATAGCAGTGGCCTCTTGAATTGTGGGAAATGCAGTCTGGTGCGCTTGAATAATTTCCGATTGTGATACGCCAAAGATCACAGTGTCACCCGCATTAGGTTGAGTTGTCTGGCCATTTGCTCCAGCAATCGCAGTGTCCCCGTCGTTGGCATTTGGTGTCTGGCTTTGCGCTCCAGGGGTCGCTCCATTAGCAGGCTTTTGCTGGTCCTCGCCAGTCGAGTCTGGTGGTTTGTCCGGAGGGACCAATTGCCGGCGCACCGCGCTCCTAGAACGGTCCCGTGCGTTCTTAGTCGGAGAGCTCTTCGTCGGAGAAACCATCACAAGAGTTAGGCTTCCGAATTATGTTATTTTGTAGCTTTTTTTAAACACAAATTTTAACATGTTTTTGTTTATTTTGGAAATCCAAACAATCAAAAAAGTTGTTTATAAAATAAACACCCACAGATGATTAATTTTCAAACAGTTAAAATCTCCAATCATACACACCCTATGTATCAAGTTAATTTTTTTTTTTGGAAGCAGGTAAAGATTAGGCAAACCGCCGGCGACCCGGCGGTTTGCAATCCTGTCAGCCAGGCGTGCAATCCTGTCAGCCACAACACAGAGTTCTGGATCATCAGTGTAGCTATCATTGGCAGGGACAGTGTAGGCCAGGCGTGCAATCCTGTCAGCCACAACATTGGAATCCCTGAAAATATGACGAATAGCAACATGAGAGAAAGTATATAAATCGACAGTCGTATCAACCATCAGCAGCTCGATACTCCAAGGGCAAGACCAATCCCCTAGAAGAGCCTTTATGACGACCAAGCAATCTGTTGATAGAAGGAAATCGAGTATGCAAATAAAATATAAATAAATCACAGCAAACCAGATTCCGTCCCTTTGCAAATGATTACAAGACCTCCTCCTGATGTAGCAGCGGGAAGTCAGGATCGATCCACGAGGAAGCATGTCAGCGGATCCTAGGCAGCGGTGGAATCTCACGGTCAGAAGTCGACAACAGGGTCCTCGATCTCGACTAGGGTAGTCGACAGAAGATCGGACAGTCGAACACAGCGCAGCAGCAACAGGCACAGGTGGTCGATATCGACAAGGCCCTACTCGATATCGAGTAGCCTTCGTCTGGGTCGAGTGGGTCTGGTCGAGTTCCTGCACACGGTAAGCTACGGCGACTCTGGGTCGAGGATCAGTAACTCGAGATCGACCAGGCTTGGTCGAGATCGAGTAGACAGAGAATAAAAACGAACGAAAACAAAGAACAAATGCTTTGGGGTTTCTACTAAACTTTAATGTAAAAGACTTCCAAGATTGGGGTTTGCAACGACGATAACCAAGCATGCATAAGGTAGAACCAAACAGATAATCATGTGAATCGCATTAAAGGATTAAGCTTTCGCCTTTTCCAACAATTAGACAACTCTCTCAAGAAACCCTAATTGTCTCTACTGATTTTATGTTTATAATCCAAGTTGTTAGCATGGATCTCCATTAGATGGGCAATAAACACATAAACAAGTAGGAAAATGCTCAAAACATGATAAAGGTCGGATCTTTACCTCAATTATGCACGGCTATCGTCGGGCTCGCCCCAACCCTAGAAGTGGGTTGACTACTCACGCCTCATCGCCAACTCAGACATTGATTGATGAAAAGAAATAACTTGCATAAATATAAACCAAAGTTTACAACCGCTTGAAGCCAACTCCGCTCTCGCTTCACAACTTCAATCGGCCGCTCACTCTCTCTTTCTCTCTCTACTACTACTTCTCCTACTTCTCAAATTGAATGAATAAAACTGAGCCCCATGGGCTTTATTTATAGCTTTCTAATCCTTGCTACCCAAGGATAGAATATCTATATCTAAAACTAAAACTATATCTAAAAGCTTAATGATAAATAAAAGACATAACATAATTAAATCCAAAATAGGAAAATATATCTATAGTCTTCCATGAATAGATCTTCTTCTCTTCATGATGGATCTTGATAGTTTTGGATAGAATCGGCAATCTTCGAGCCCAAGCAAGCCTAAGTCGAGTAGAATTGGTCAAACCGAGTAACGCTGTTCTGGAGGTCTACTCGATCTCGACCAGGGTCTTGTCGATCTCGAGTAGAAATCTTGGTCGACTGGCTCGGCTTGTCGTCTCGGCTAGCTGGTGCTCGACAGACTCGGACATGGATCCTGGTGCTCGTCGATCTCGAGTAACCCTAGTCGATGTCGAGTAGAGAGGTTCTGTCGACTAGGTCTTCTCGGGTAGGTGTGCTCGACAAGCTCGGATCTGGGCTCCGGGCTTCGTCGATCTCGACTAACTCTTGTCGAGATCGAGTAGAGATGTGCTCGGCTTCTTGTCCTCGGCTTCTCGATCAGCTCTTCTCCTTGTCGACTCCGGGTGTGGCACTAGGCTTCGTCGATCTCGACCAGGTCTTGTCGAGATCGAGTTGGGTTCCGGAGCTTGGTTGATCTGGCTCTCGACGTTGCTCCTGGTCGACAAGGCTGTGCTCGGACGTACTCGTCGAGATCGAGTAAGGGCTACTCGAGATCGAGTAGCTTGGGTTCTTAGCTTGATTCGACTGGTTCCGCTGCTGCTTTGACCTTGGACTTCTGTAGTGGATTTCCGAGCTTTTCCGACCTTTCTTAGAATTGCTGTAAAACGCCTCGAATTCTGCGATTTAAACAGAAACTGGTGTAGATTCCATAATTTGACAAATAAACATAAATTACATAGCTTCTGTATTATCTTAACCCAAATGAATGCAATATATGTAGAAATCGATATAAACTTAAATGTAAAACATGGCGAATTAGGCTCACATCACAATCTCCTTCGATCAGAAGGTTATTCATCCCCATGGATTTAGCCTTGGCGACCCCCATCCGAAGGCCCATAGCCTCAGTGAACACAACAGAGCCATTATTACAGGGACCGTATATTTCCTATATGATCCCGGATCACAAAGCTGAAGGTTCCTTCCCCTGACTTGCAGTACGAGCCATCGAAATTCAGTTTGTAGTATCCCGTAGGTGGTTTTTCCCATTTATCGGCCTTGGAAGCGGTTTGGTTTGTTGATCTCGAGCCTGTTGCGGTACCACCCGTCTTGTTCCGAGAATGGGATGTACCATTCGTTTCTGAGTCGTCAACGCTGGCATTCCATGTGTGGTAAGTAGAATTGCAGAAAATGGTTATAGCCTTCACATAGGCATTATTAATTTGCTGGAAAACCACTTGGTTTCAAAAGTACCAAATACTCCACCAAACAAAGGCGAGTTTTGTGAAAGTCTTAGTGCCGACTTTGGTGTAGATGTTGTTAAGAAGAAGATTTGGTTTGGTGTCTATATCGATACCAACACTTGATGGATGGTTGATATGGAGAGCTTTGGTTAGAGCGATTGTAGTTGGGCATTGAATTCAAATATGACATGTAGATTCGACAGTGCATCCACAGAAGCTGCACCCGGAGGGCACTGAAGCATGGGACTAGAGGTGGCAATCGGGCGAGTCGGGTCGGGTTCGGGTCGGGTTATTCGGTTTCGGGTCATATCGGACTCGTGTTGATATCGGGTGTGATGACAATTCGGGTCTAATCGGGTTCGGGTCGGGTTTATTCGGGCATTAGTTTATCGAATACAATTGGGTTTTCGGGTCCTATTCGATTCGGGCGAATCGGGTTTCGGTCTAAACGAGTTTGGGTAAATTGGGTGTCGGTCTAAACAGGTTCGGGTGAATCGGGTATCGGTCTAAGCAGGTTCGGGTGAATCGGGTTTTGGTCACAACGGCTTTGGTTGAATTGAGTTCAGTCAAATCTAACCCGCAAGAATCATATTGGATTAAACAAATCAATTTTTTTTACCTATGAGATAATTATCCTTTTATATAGATTAAGCTAATGTTTATCAAAATAATAAAAAATTGATATTTATATATTTTGGGCATCTTAAAAAATGCTAAAAAATTACTTTTTTTTTAATGGAGGGAGTACAAAATTATATGTAATTATACTATATGCATGATAATATTACCATCCATTATTAAGTAATCAAATATTTATATTGTTTTGAGTATTCTAGGGAAAATGCTAAGATTTTTGTTGATTTCAGATATAATCGGGTTTGAGTAATTTCGGGTGTCGGGTATAATCGGGTTCGGGTAATTTCGGGGTTTGGATATGCTCGGGTTGGGCAATATCGGGTTTCGGGTTGATTTCGGGTCGGTCCATTCGGATATAATCGGGTTCGGGTTCTTACTGGGTTCGGATTGCTTTCGGGTTCGGGCTTAACTCGAATCAGGTCGGTCGGTCTCGGATCCAAACTTTTTTATCAATTATTCGGGTGTCGGACGAGTTTGAGTCGGATTAATCGGATCGGTTTCCTCGGGTCGGGTATTGCCAGCTCTACATGGGACCATTGTAGTTTCTCAGTAATTGGTAGACCATCGCGGACAATCTTCCAAAGGAAAGATCTTATCTTATAGGAAATGTTCAGATTCCATATCCAGCTGAGCCAAAGTTCTGATCACCCCCGATATATCACGTTAATTTTATCAGCAAATGCAAATATGTTTTGGGTAATCTCTTTTTCCTTTTTTTAATTAGCAAGATTAAAAGCCGTGTAATTTCATATATTTTTTAATCTGACGCGTAATTTCATTGTACAACATAAAATCATAAATGATCCACAAATGTGCAAAATGTGCAAAATTTGGGATAAGTTTAAGTTACCTATTTCAAATCAAAACCACACCTACATACACTGTTCTAAAAAACCCTTCAAGACCCGTCTAGACCCCCGCCTAAACCTTTAACCTGGCCCCACCGCCAAGGCCGCCATGGTCATCGAAACCCGCCTAGACTTCAAATATCCGCCATGAAATCCGCCTACACCCCGCTTAGACTGTTAACCCTACCCTACCGCCAAGCACCCGTCAAGCGTTTTTTAGAACATTGCCTACATATGAGAGAGTCCAACAACAACTTACACACCATACTTCAACATAAGACCGAGTCTAGAGGTGCAAGATATACTCATCCATTTCTTAGATTAAGTTGAAAAGGTATTTGTGATGGACAAATCATAATTAAGATTTTAAAAGAGTATATTTTGACTACTGGTAGTTGGTCACGATTTTGTTATCGTCCTTGAGAGTTTGAGATGGGTTTCGGCCGGGGTTTTAATGATCAATAGTTTGGCCTGGAGTTGGGTTTGCGAATTGGTGTGCAGTGCTGTTCTTGTTGTGTTGCATGCTTCCTTTGGGCGGTGTTTGATTTGTCATGTTCGATGACGTCGTGGATGTGCGTTGACATCTGATGGCTCATTTGATTCCACAATCTGAGGTGTCCGCTGGTGTCCCCAGAGTTCTCTGTGTGCGTTGTCCCTTTGACCGATCGTTTCGATTGCCTCTTTAGCTTGTAATTTCGGTGTAGGATGGCTTGTACGTTTATTCTGTAATTTTAATTTTGTCATTTACTTCTGTATTTTTCTTTCTGTCATTTGCTTCAGTCATTTGCTTCTGTAATTTACTTTCAGTTGTACATGATCATTAGTCCATCTACCGGCTTGTCCGGTCTCTCAGTTTCTCTATGCTTGTCTAGTGAACCGAATTCTTATCTTGCTTCAAAAAAAAAAAAAATTTAAAAGAGTCCAATTAAAATAAAAATCTGCACCGTCAATTTTGCCCTAAGACTGTCTTTGTTTGAGATCTGGGCCCAACGGTGGTCCGTTGCTTGAGCTCGAGTTTCGTCCATTGGGCCCAAATTTCTGTATTGGATCCAAAGGAGCCCGAAAGGAAAAAAAACCGGGAATGTTTATTTGAATAAAGTTATTTACTTTAAACCACCTGTAAGGGTCCCAATAAAATCCGAAAAGGGTCGTACAAATCTTGAAAGGGCTTTAAAAATCTCGAAAGGGATTGAAAAAACCAATACCCGAAAGGGCTTGACTAAAATCCCAAAAATGTTTTGATAAAAATACCGAAAGGGTTTTACAATATTCCATTTAGGGCCTCAAAATATCTTGAATATTAATAGTTATAATAACGTCTTCTCGGACTTTTTGTTTGGTTTGGGGAGTTTGCACTCAAATTTTCGTCGGATGTTTAGGTCTTCCCCTTTTGGCCTGTATTTGTTTCTTCTTTTGGCGTCGGGTAGTTGCTTTGGCGTGGGTGCCTTTAGTTCCAAGTTGGGTTGCAGTATCGGTCGTCCTGTATGATCGAGAGGATCGTGGCGATGCTCGTGGTCTTCTAAGATCCCTTATCTAGGTGGGGGCAACGTCAGTGATCCACACTTTTCCAGGTTTCATCCTTTCCGATAGTGGGTTACTCTTCTCCGCCTTCTCGAAGTCGATATGCCGTGTGAGTCGCTGCACTCTCCCGTGTTCTCGGCATTCGTGGACCGGCTTGGATCTCCCTCGACTCCTCCGCTGGCTGACGACTTATATGGGTTCTTTGGGTTGCTTCTTTCATATGTGTTAATTTGTGTGCTTAGTATGTTGTATGTAGCCGGTTAATCCGTCTGCTGATTCGTCGGCCCCTCGAGCTTCAGGCTTGTATGAGCTCGAATTTTTACCTAATTAAAAAATAAAGTTATTAAAAGATTGAAGTGATCATCTCCGACATCTAGTGATCTAGGTCTTCTTCTTCATTTTGAGAAAGTCTTACTTAATCATATCTTTTGAGAAATAAATTTAATGTGAAAAAAATTATGTTTCTTTGGCACCATCTCTAGCTGAATAGAATTGCTACTCAATCGGAGCTTACTATCCTCATCCAAAATATATATCATCCAAAATAATGTTATTTGTTGATGTTCAAATCATTATTAATGTCTATAAAGACAATTTATTTTATGATAAAAAAATATAGATGTAGTTGAATAAATATTAATGTGAATAACATGCAACTGGATATCAAATCAAATTGTCCTTTAATTACAAGATGGTTTGATAAACTAATGTAGACATAAATAGTGTGTCGAGTGTAATGACTTCTGCCTTGAGCGTTCTTCCGGACGAGAACATGTAGTTCTGAATCAATCTCCACATCACCGTCGACAAGGTCACTATACGAAAGACGAGCAATCTTATCTGAAACAGTGTGAATTTCCTGAAAATATGACGAATAACAATATTAGAAAAGGAACCAAGATCCAATCTGGTGTCTGATCGTAACATCTCTATGTTCTAAGGACATTTTCATTTGTAGGGATTACATGAACAATCACCAAATTACCCCCCTCACTGAGGAGATTACAACTATCCATTTGTTTAGCATGTGCAACTCCTATATGAAGACCAAGTGCTTCCTAAAAAGCAATAGAGTTGTAATTACAAGTTCCATGTCCCAAATACATGGTATGTCCATCTGAGTCGTGTATGACAAATTTGTAAGCTGCTACCCCATACGTTAGCTTCAAACCATCAAAGTTTAACTTAGCAAAACTAGCGAGCGGTTTCTCCCATATGCCATTACGCTCCACCACAACCCCTGTCCTACCCTAGATCAACCCGAGCTCTCCTCAAATCTGACCTCCCTAGCTACTCCATCGACAACCAACCCAACCTTACCCCTATTTCCGTTGCACATTTCGCCGTCAATCCTCTCTTGCACATTCTCTGGCAAAAAATGACCGGAGATCTCGCCGGCAATTCGCTGGACTCTGAAATAGGAATGCTATTGGCAAATCTACAGTTCTGCGAGATATCATAATCTGCATTGATTTTTGTTCTTATTTTCGCAATTGAGTTCAAAATTTAGGGAATCAGTTGGGGTTTAGGGGAATTGAAAAACCATGTGTACCAATCCATTCGTCTTCCGGCTCGCTGCACCTATTGTGTTTTATAATGGCGATCGATGGTTGCAGATATGGTCGGCGGGGGTGGTGGGAGGGGAGGAGGCGGTGGTGTCGACGGTGGTGGCAGAGGTGTAGAGTAAGAGATGATTAACCAAAATGGGGAACTAGTGGTAAGGGTAAAATGGGGGTTTGGGGATGCAAAAATCTCTCCCACCTTGGGAACCCCCTTGATGAGGGTGGGAGAAATGGGGATTATCCCACCCCCATCATCCCTTTAATCTCCATCCCAACAATCTGCTTTATCCCCTTCCAAACATGACATACCAGATCCCGAGAAAAAAAAACCCAACCCCGGCCATCCTGACAATCCCCTCCCCACTTTGGTACTTTCGTATCACTCCCCAACGGCCCAACCCTTCCGTATCAACTCCCACCCCCACCGAAACCATATCCTCTGCCCTCGTATTTGTCCCTCCTTTGTATCTCCTTCACAAGCCTCCGTTTTAAAAAAAAATTATTTTTGTTGATTAAAATAAAAGAACAATGAAGGGAGTTTGTGAGTGAGAGGAGACATGAGAGGGGATAAGATTAAAACAAATTAATTACATGTTAACTTGTTAGGTTTCAAAAGGTGCCTTTAAGGTCAAAACAAGATATTATAGACTAAAACGACATTATTTTGTTTGTTTACACAAGAAAAATACTATGTATATAGCAACTGTGATGCATAAAATCTGCACTATTGGTTGATCAAGATCCAAACCTTATCTGAAACCTGCAATCCAAGAACACACAAGGTTGGACGAGACTTGTCTCATCCGGAATGCCCTCCAATTCTCAAGTCATGATTCCCTTGTATGGAAATTCACCCCTTAATTTAATCATCAAAATTAGAGTTTAATTACTATAATTTACCTTGTAAAAGAAAATTATCCCTTGGATCTTTCTACGCTTGTTAACAATAAATACCGTTGTTTAAACTAAAACATCGTCATTGTAAAGTGTAAACTAAAATTAAACACCATCATTTTAATTCGCTAAAATAAATTAATAAAAACCCTAAAAAAGAAGTTTTTTTTATACAAGGCAAGGATTGGGAGAAGGTCAACCGCGGTTGACCCACCACCCAATAGCGTCCAAACGGACGAAATCTGCGATCTCAGTAGGAACACAATCAGCGACGAAACACGATCATCTATATTTTGAATAATACAAAACTTGTATCATCTGCACTAGTGGAGGTTTAGACCATCTTATGTTCTGACATCTTCTTTCTATCCTCCTGTTTTTTAGTCACACGATCATCTATATTTTGAATGCCCTTTCTCTATGGAGGTTTTGCTTCGGGTAACTAGGTGTTTTTCATTCAATAACTGCCCAGAATCTTTGTTGCATGGGGTTGATTGTTGAGAGTTGTAGGCCGAAGCAAACATGCCATTCACCATGCACAGTAGTTTGCATTTGGAGCTTCGGTCTATCACATTTGGCATGCTAGAAATGCCATTGTTTTTTATGTGGAACCGAGTTTAATGTTTCGGATTTTACTCATATGTTGAGGGGGATTGTATGTCTCTTCAAATATGATTTGGTTTTGTAGGTTGATTGTATAAGTGGATAAGCCACCCGTTCATAATCAGATAGAATTTCCTTTTAGTAAAATTTACCTTTTATCCAAAAAAAAACGCACAAAGTTGATCGGGTGTGTATGGGAACAATTGAAGCGTTTTTTAAACTACTAAAATGAAGGGTTAAAATATCAATTTGTGTAAGGGGCTTGTTATAATTGTTTTTTTTTTATAATTAAAATGGGTGTTTAAAAAAAAAGCTATGTGTGATAGCTTCTTTTTCATAAGGGTTGTAGATAAGATGTCAAAATAACTATTGATAAGATTATTTTCACAAAATTGCATACAAATCAGTTCTATTTTAAAAAATAATTACAAATCTGTTCGAGAGAAAAATTAAAAAGTTACACCCACTCGCATACAACATTGCTCGATTGACTTGAACGAGGCGCACCACAATAAAGAGATGTCATCCATTTCTTGTTGCATGTGGTAGATTTGTGAAAACTTTTCGCAGATCTTTCAAGTTTATGCTAAGAAGTTTTTATTGCAATTGGTTTTATTGAGTTTTTTTTATATAAAATTGACGGTTTTGATGTTTTTTAAATTAGAATTGAAATTGATAAAATTGATAGTTATTTGTGTTTTTTTGTTTAATTTTTATTAATTTGTGTGATGTTAGTGTTGAATTATGATTAGAATGGTAAATGAAATTGATGAAATTGCTCACTTTTTGCGATTTGTGTTGGCAATGGCTATTGTGAAGTTACTGCCGAGGGGGGTGAGCTCGAACTGAGATGACAAGGGAGTGGGTGAGGCTCGACGCTAGTGGCCGAGGTGGCTGTCTATGTTGGCCGAGAGTGCTGGGTTGCCAGGTGTATAAGAAGGCTCGGCGCCGATGACCGAGCTGATGAAGAGCCCTCGTCTATACTAGCCGAGTAGACGCAAGAGTCTCGTAGACGTCGACCGATGTAACGCAAACGCCTCGTATGCTGATTGCTGGCCAAGGGTGTTGTTGCTTTGTCGAGGTTACTATTATCGTAATCCTTTGTTCTCTTTGATGGTAGTTGCAAAGAGCTATCGAAAATACAACAATCATTATAGAAATGTCAAAAACTCATCCAAAACTACCCAGATCAAGTAGAAAAAAAGCTGAAGATCGAAATTACAATGTTGAATTTGGTCCTCAATGCTTTTGACTTAATTGAGCGTGGTTTGTGATTCATATGGATTGATTATTTAGGTTAAATACCTTGAACCTTGAGGGTTTGGATGAACTCGATTAAGATTTTTCCTCTTCTCCAGATTTCAATTTGTAAATGTTTTCTAAAAGCGAAATGGATTTGGTGTGCAATTTAGTAGATTTCGTCTTTTCGGTAGCCCTTTCATCATCTTGTCAACAGTCTAACTTTTTTTTTTATTTGGTTTGTTTTTAGTTTATTTGGTTTGAAATCACCGTAATATTGCTAATAATAACTCCACTTTTTTTTCAAATAAACTATTTTACGCCTCATATGGAGTTTATATTATTTCATAATCTTTCAACCTTTATTTTACACAATTTTTCAATTCAACTTGTTTATAATTTTAGTGCTCGTTTGGATAAATGTAGGAAGTCTACTTCCCGGGAATTTAATTTCTAGAAAGTGTACTGAGAGAGCATAGGCCCGCCAAGCGCAAGACTCGGTGTAGGGGTAAGGCTCTGTCTCTTCCGTTTATATTTGAGCCTATTAGTGGGTAAGTCCTAATCCAATTAAGAAATCATATCTTGAGATCTCAACTAACAGATAAGCAACTCTCCACATATCTCTATTCTGGCTTATGAAAAGATATGAAAACAACTTGTATAAATAGAAGAGAAAAATTATAAAAGGAGATAGAACAAAAAAAGCTTCGATCTTCACATATTGAAAGGTACTGACTTGGGCGTCGGAGTAACCCCCGGGGATATAAGCCCCGCCCAAAGATCGTTACTTCCTTGCAGAAATCTAGAGGACGCAGGAGGAGGAGCCCCGGATTGTTCCGTCGTTAACCGAACTCAGTGAGCCGAAATTACCGCTCACAATTGGCGCCGTCCGTGGGGATGAGAGAGTCAGAGGTTCCGAACGACAGACCCGACGGCGAGTTCACATGCGAGGCCGAGCTCGAAGAAGAATTGGAGGAAAGAGGGCGTCAATTGCAGGCAACTCGCGATGAGGTAGATGCTTTGCGACGGCAATGTGAGTTACAAGATCGTGCTTTGGGAAAGCGTCCTGTGGAGGGTCGTCGGGCCAAGCTTGCTAGTGCCATTGAATTTGCGTCCCATGATTGGTCTATGACGAGGGAAGACTACGGAAGTCAAAGGTAGGAGACTCATGATGAGTTTCGCACAGGTCGCTTCCGGATCCATGAGACGATGGAGGATGAGTGGCGTAAGGAGAGCCCTCCTTGCTCGCCACACCGCGGCGGAAGAAGTGCTGCTTCTTTTTTCCCAAGAGGCGCTGGACGTGCACACCAGGAAAGAGAAAGATCCCCACGCCACCACCAGAACCGACATCGCGATGATAGACGTCGGAATGCAGGGTCGCGGGATAGAAAGAGAAGGAATCGCAGGGGTAAGAGAAATTCCAGGTCGAGAACTCCTGACCATACGGCAATACGCCATCGCGAGGCGTCCAGCAATGCTCGTGAAGGAGGCATCGACCCGGCCAAACGGAGAGAACAACTGTCCCGAGCTGAAGAAAGGTTGATCAGACTTTTCTCGAACCAAGGGGAATTGCTTGTGACGGTCGAGGTACAGGCAGAGCATAAGCTGAACCAGATGACGTCTACTCCTTTCACTCGAGAGATCCGACGTCAACGTCCTCCAAATAAGTTTACTTCTCCTGTGTTCGAGTTATACGACGGACAGTCGGATCCCATTAATCACATTGCACTATATACGCATAAGATGGCCTTGTGGACCGAAAATAACGGAATGATGTGCAAAATGTTCCCTTCCAGCCTAGGAAAGTCGACTTCCAGATGGTTTCACGCCCTCCCGTCGGACTCTGTTTCATCATGGGGACAATTGGCAAGGAGCTTTATGGCCAAGTACATAGCAAACAGTCACGATCCCACATCTATGGACTCCCTGTTTGCCATCAGGCCCCGACGGGGGGAAGCTTTGAGGCACTTCGCATCCCGCTTCATGGAGTGCTATGCAGACATCGAGCAATGCAATGAGAAGGTCGCTATTTCCGCTTTCAGGCTCGCATTACCGAGGGAGAGTCGGTTGAGGGAGAGCCTGACATTGAGAACTCCTTCCGGCATGTCGGAGCTTCAACAAAATGATCAAGCAATACACCAAGCTTGAGGATGATAAGGGTTCCTTGCGCGAGGGGAGATCTCCTTCCCCGAGCCGCAAGCTATCGATGACCGAGCCACGGAAGGACTGTGGCACTTACGAGAGGCCTACGCCAAAGGATAAAGGATTGCTGACCGTAGGAGCACACACATCAGCCCATGTTGCTTTAAGCATCGTCTTCAAGATCCCTATATATAGGGTCCTTACTCAAATAAAGGACAAGCACTACTTCAAGTGGCCAAATCAAATGAGAGGCGATGTGGTGGACCGGGACACCAGCAAATTTTGTTCGTTCCACCGCGACAAGGGCCATTTGACGGAGGAATGTCGAACCCTTAAGCAATATTTGGAGTACTTGGTGTCTCAGGGCCATTTAAAGGAGTTTATAAAAGAGGAAGTTGATCCCCCCATTCAGCAAGGAAAGAAAGATCAGGGTAGGACAGCCGACAAGACGGCGGAGGTGCAGAGAAAGGTGATTCACGTGGTGGTAGCGAGGGTCAAGGGCAATGCCGGCGCCCGCCATGACTATTGAAAAAATTGTCACTCCTTGGAGGTGTTCTCAGCAGCCGGCGGTGATCCTAAGCGGGCGAGACCCTCGCCGGGAGCGCAGATGGTGTTTTCAAACGAAGATCTCAACGAAATACAGCACCCCCACAACGACCCCTTGGTTCTGACCCTTAGCATTGGAGATTTTGACATTCGGCGAGTCCCTGTGGACTTCGGGAGTGCAGTGGATATTATGTTTTACAAAACTTTTGGGAGCTTGGGAAAGGATCGGAAGGATCTCATTCCAGTATCCACGCAGCTGGTCGGCCTTGGAGCGCTTCCGGTATGGCCGCTGGGGATGCTGAGAGAGAAAGTGCAGATCGGCGGTAAGAGTGTGGAAACAGAATTCCTCGTAATCACCGCCCCGTCGTCATACAACACTATCGTCGGGTGACCCTGGATCCACGCAATGGGCGCTGTGCATTCAACGCTTCACCAAACGATCGTATTTCCTCATCTTGGGAGAACAGTTCGAATTCGGGCAGATCAAAAGGCTGCTCGGCACTGTATGCAAGTCGGCACCATTGGAGCAGGGGTGTACGCGGTGCAGCAAGCCCCCCAAGTCCTTGATGAGGTTGGGACGCAGCCTGGCGAGAAGTCGATCGAGGCCCTGCAAAAGATCACGGTAAGTAATTCTGAACCTGAAAAGTATTTTTTGATTGGTACTGAATTATTATGTGAAGAAGTGGAGTCTTTGGCCAATCTGTTGCGGAGGAATCGAGAGGTCTTCGCCTGGAGCCCGTACGAAATGCTCGGGCTTCATCCAAGTGTTGCTTGTCACCGTCTCAATGTCCGAGAGGGATCTAAGCCAATAGCGCAGCGAGACCGCCGCTCATCTGTCCAGCACACGGAAGTCGCTATGGCCGAAGTCGAGAAGCTGTGGAGCGCGGGGGCTATCCCGGAGGTGCAGTATCCAACCTGGGTGGCCAACACCATGGTCGTGAAAAAGAAGAACGGAGAGTGGACGGTCTGCGTCGACTTCACAGACCTGAATAAAGCCTGCCCAAAGGACATGTTCCCGCTTCCTAAAATCGATCAATTGGTAGATGCTACTGCTGGCCACGAGCAGATGAGTTTTCTGGATGCTTATCGGGGGTATCACCAAATACCATTGGCGGAATCCGATCAAGAGAAAACGGCATTTCTCACGCCAAGAGGGATATTTTGTTACAAGGTTATGCCCTTCGGCTTGAAGAACGCCGGGGCTACCTTTCAGCGAATGGTGGTGAATTTATTTGGAGATCTCGTAGGTAACAAGTTGGAGGTCTACATCGACAACATGGTAGTTAAGAGCGGGGCAAGACACGCCCATCAGAATGACTTGCAGGCGGTCTTCGACAGGGCGCGCGGAGTGTGGGTTTACGCTTCAATGCGTCCAAGTGTGAATTCGGTGTCAGTTATGGAAAGTTTCTTGGTAATCTAGTGACGCGGCGAGGGATCGAGGCTGACCCGGTTCAGATCAAGGCGTTGCGGGAGATTCGTAGCCCATCCAACATCAAAGAGCTCCAAAGGCTCACGAGTATGGCAGCAGCGCTAAACTGCTTTATCAGCCGCGCATCCGACAGGTGTAGCCACTTCTTCAAGCTACTAAGGGGTGACAGAATATTTCAGTGGGATGACGAGTGCGAACAAGCCCTCACGGAGCTCAAGAGGTATTTGTAGGAGCCTCCGATTCTAGCTACGCCCCGCGACGGCGAAGAACTCAGCTTGTATTTGGCCGTCTCCGATCACGCAGTAAGTGCGGTAATGATCAGCGAAGATAATGAGAGGGTGCAGCGGCTGCAGAGACTCGATACACGCCTTTAGAAAAGATGCTCTTGTCGCTGATCATAGCATCCAGGAAATTAAACCACTATTTTCAAGCGCATCCAGTTGCCGTGGTCACTGCGCACTCTCTCCAAGCCCTCCTGTCAAGTGCTGACTTGTCCGGGCGCGTCACTCGTTGGGCTGTGGAGCTGGGCCAGTATAATATTCGGTTCGTACCCAGGACATCGGTCAAAGCTCAAGTCCTAGCCGATTTCGTAGCGGAGTTCGGGCACGAATCAGCGGATGAGCCGCATCGGCAGCCTTGGCAGGTTCACGTAGGAATACAGGAACCGTGGGAACTACAAGTTGACGGCTCTAGTTCGAGAAGGGGCTCTGGAGCGGGATCGGTTCTTAAGGCACCTATCGGCGAGGTCATCTGAACAGCTGTCCACTTGGGCTTCTCGGCGACAAACAACGAAGCGGAGTATGAGGCTTTGATTTTAGGATCAAGGGTGGCAAAGGCTAGGGGAGCAGCAAGCATTATGGTGACGTCCGATTCACAGCTCATTGTTAGCCAAATCAATGGAGACTTCGAGGCAAGGTCCGATAGGATGATTGGGTATATGGAACGAGCAAGGGAGCTCCTATCCGACTTCCAGGAGTGGCGGGTCAGTCAGGTACCGAGAGAGTTAAAGGAGGAGGTGGATGCCCTCGCAGTCTTAGCATCGACGTGTGCAAGTAGTGTCGGGTTCCCCGTACACATTGACGTTTTAGAGGCTCCTAGCATTGCATCAGCCGAGGTCGAGTGTGCCCAGGAGGACCCTAGTTGGATGGATCCGATCATAACTTACCTTGATACAAATTGCCTTCCTGAAGACAAAAAATAAGCAAGGAGGGTAAGGATGAAAGCATCTCGGTTTTGGCTTTCGCCGACCAAACAGTTGTACAGAAAGTCTTTCTCTGGCCCCTACCTGAAGTGTGTGCACCCGAGTATAGTGCAAAATTTGTTGTTCGAGATACATGAGGGCGTTTGCGGGATACACGCCGCTGGAAGGTCCCTCGCAACGAGAGCAATCACGCAGGGGTACTGGTGGCCTTACATGCAGAAGGATGCCGAGTGCTACGGAAAGAGATGTGACAAATGCTAGCGCTTTGCCAAGATGATTCACCAACCAGCCGGTGACTTGCACCCCATCACCAGTCCATGGCCTTTTGCGCAATGGGGCTTGGACTTGATCGGACCATTTCCCAAAGCCCCGGGGGGTAAACGCTTCAAAATCACCGCCACGGACTATTTCACCAAGTGGGTGGAAGCAAGGGCGCTCGCGAGCATCCGAGATGTTGAGACCAAGAAGTTCATATGGGTGAACATTATAACACGCTTCGGGATTCCCTACGCATTGATATCCGATAACGGAACTCAAAAATTTTTACTCTTCCGTGGCTTATCCGCAGGCTAATGGACAGACAGAGGCCACCAATAAAGCTATCATCGATGGATTGAAGAAGCGACTCGACGCCGCCAAAGGGTGATGGGCCGAGGAGCTTCCGGCTGTACTATGGGCTTATCGCACCACACCAAGGCGCTCGACCGGGGAGTCCCCATTTGCGCTGGCATACGGAACCGAGGCGGTCATCCCTCTAGAGGTGGGGGTGCCCACAATCCGGACTTCTGCATTCGAGCAAGGTGGAAATGACAAGGCCTTACAAGCAAACTTGGATCTGCTGCTGGAAGGGAGAGAGACGTCGGCTGTCCGTCTTGCAGAGTACCAACACAGCTTGGTTCACTCCCACAACAAACGAGTCAAAGGCAAGAGCTTCAAGGCAGGGGATTACGTGCTAAAAAAAGGTGATGGGTAGCGCCAGGGACCCCGTTGCCAGGAAGTTAGGCCCCAACTGGGAGGGCCCCTATCGAATCCTCGCTAAGCTAGCTAATGGCTCGTACAAACTCGAAGATGCCGGAGGAAATACGGTGCCCAGGACGTGGAACATCTCCAATTTGAAGTTCTACCATATCTAGTACCCATGCATTATTTTGTTTAAGACTTTTTTTTATTGCATCAAACATGAATAAGGGCACTCTTTTTCCTTGCCGTGCGGTTATTTCCCATGAGGTTTTCCCGCTGTAAAGGTTTTAATGAGGCCCCATGTTGTCATTTTCACATTCTTATGCAAGCAAATACAAGTTCAGCAAGCCCTTGTGCAAAGCAAAAGCCACTGAAGGCCAAGAATCAGCCCCTCAGAGGCCCTCGAGTGTTCGTCAATCAAGACCAAAAGAAGCCAATGACAGGCCTAACAGGAGGAAGCCGGCTAAGGCCAGCCCAATCCGCCACCATTTTGGGGCCGATTATTTCGCCAATTAAGGCCAAAAGTAGCCAATCATATGCCCCCGAAGTGCAAGCCAATCAAGGCCATAAACTAGCCAATTACTAGCCATCGAGGTGACCGGGAGGCAGCCAGGCGGGGAACGTCGGCCAAGCTACAACAGTGGCTTCGGCGAAGGCCCCTGAGCGCCACCTGAATCAAGCAACCACAACCGCGTATGGAGAACGGTGGTCAATTCCACCCAGCTCTGCGTGAGCAGGATAACCTCTAGCATCACTAGTCCGAACTCTCTCCAACGCGGGAGCACAACAGTGAGCATCGAGCTCGCACGTCACGAGCCTGTAACAAGCAAGCTCGAGGGGCTATTGAGAGAGCATAGGCCCGCCAAGCGTAAGACTCGGTGTAGGGGTAAGGCTTTGTCTCTTCCGTTTAGATTTGAGCCTATTAGTGGGTAAGTCCTAATCCAATTAAGAAATCATATCTTGAGATCTCAACTAACAGATAAGCAACTCCCCACATATCTCTATTCTGGCTTATGAAAAGATATGAAAAACAACTTGTATAAATAGAAGAGAAAAGTTATAAAAGGAGATAGAACAAAAAAAGCTTCAATCTTCACATATTGAAAGGTACTGACTTGGGCGTCGGAGTAACCCCCAGGGATACAAGCCCCGCCCAAAGATCGTTATTTCCTTGCAGAAATCAAGGCAGGCAGGAGGAGGAGCCCCGGATTGTTCCCGTTGTTAACCGAACTCAGTGAGCCGAAATTACCGCTCACATGTACTTCCCATGAATTACACTTTTTGAGATTTCATAAAACATGTCTGGTTGAAAAATGAAATAATGGTGGATTTTGTTGTGTGTAGAAAGGTGAAGAGGTGAATAATTCACCTTCTGTACGTACTATTTCATTCTTTATTTTATGAATGAACAGTATGTAAACTCTCCTATCAATAGGAGCATGTCTACCATGAAAAATAAGTCAGATTCAACAAGAGGCAATTATAAAGCCTTTTTATCTGATCTCATAAATCCACAAATATTCAACATATTTGATATAGTGAGATAAATAAGGGATTTTTATTAGTAAGAAAAGAGTATAAGTTGTCTTACCATCTACCCCTTGGTAATTCCAATTCCTGTGTTTCACATGAAGTTAAATTTATGGAATTTCAATTCTCGGTTTTTAGAGATGAAATTTTTTAACCTACCACAGATATTCTATCCAACTTACTGAGATACTACGTATTCAACTTCCTCGGTTTTTCAAACAAATCCAAATGCTCGGTATATAGTCACTTTTTCTGCCTCGTCCACCACTGTTATAAAAAAAAATGAAAAAGAGAATAAATTAAACAGAAAAATGGGAAGATAAGCAGAATCAGCATAAGATCAGCGGCCTCCACTCTCTGAAGCACCGGTCTATAAAATTTCAACATTCGCGCTTCGCTGCAGAGCCATGGTGGCCGTTGCTTCTGCTTCTACTCTTTCTGTTTCACCATTCGCAGTTGCTTTACCAGCGGAGCTTGGTTCTATCTCCGACCTCGCTCTCGCACTCCTGCTCAATCTGCTTCTCGCATTTTGGAGGTATTTTTTTCATCCGAATTTCACTTTTTTTTTTTGTTTTGGTTTAGATTTTAATCCGATCGGTTTATTAAGTATCGGCAAATAGTTGCTGGCGATAGAGCGCGATTTTGGATTTGGATTGATGATTGGATTATATGATGATTCTGTAGTGATCTGATTGATACATACGGTGTAGCCGGTATTGGAAGTCCAGACTGAACTTTTTTTTTATTAGGTTGAAATCGAGCAATAGTATTGATAAAACATGCTTTCCTGTGACTGAAAAATAATCGATATCCCTTGCAATGGCTGACACTTTTCATGATTGCTTTGTTTAGAGTTGAGAAGAGGATAATTTTTTTGGAGAGCGAAGGAAAGGGAATATGACGGCAGCTGGTTCCTCTTCTGGAGGACAACAACAAGGGCAATTCATAGTAGGCAACATGACTGGTGGACATATGAGCGCACCATTGATCGATTCAATTGAAGTTGAGCAGATTGTTGTTCCTGATGTGAGTATGGATGTTTATTTCCTTGCTCTTTCAATTTTGCTTGAGCTGAATTTAGGCTCTTATTCATTATTCTGGTATACATAGTTTTGGAAAGGACCTGACGGATTTGTTTAGATAATACTGAATTTGTACATAGACTGGCTGATAGACTGTTTAATTTCTTTGAAGTTGTACCTCTTTGTTTTGACGCATTCGCTTTGAACTGATATCATTCTCAAAGAAAATTGGCCACTGCTTTAAATAAGATGAAACCCTAAGACCCTCTAGTGGCAAACATCTATGTGAATAATCAACATGCAAGTTCATAAAATGTCACCCAACACCGTTCTTTTGAATGAAATGGTATTAAGTGGTTGCAATCGCTGCCATAATCTCAATATTTCTCATAACAACAGAGGCTTTTTCTTTTGAGTTTTTGTTTTGCTTATTAGCCCAGGACTTTTGTTTGGGAATAAGGACTTTATAGGTCTCTGCTTTCCAGTCTCCATAGGGTGTGGCTGCCAACCAATGCGACCATCGAATTGGACTGCTGGTTAATTTGGCTTATGTTGACATGCCATATTTCTAATAAGAATTTGGTGGAACTTGTTTTTGGAAATTCATCTTTGAACTTTAACATACATATATAACCCTTAAACTTGGTTAAAATGTTGATCCTTTTAAAGCAGAATTTGTTAATGCATGAAGATTTTGAATGTTATAACACATTAACACGTACATTCAAGCTCTTACCGTAATTTCCTTTTGGTGGCCGATTAAAAAAAGTCTCCTTATGAATGTCATCAGTATTCACTGATTGGGTATTTTGACAGTAATTCTGACAACGAAAAGAATTTTTGACTATTTGCTCCAGTTGATCACAAATACCAAGCCATGTTTCTTATAATTCCTTCTTTGCTGCAGAAAAAAAGCTGGAAGAATATTTTTGCCTATATGGGTCCAGGGTTCCTTGTGTCTATTGGCTATATTGATCCTGGGAACTGTATGTCTCAGCACTTTTTTGTAGTTGATCAGATGCTATATGTTTTTAGTTAAGTTTGACCATTAATATGTGATGTTGATAACTTGTAGTTGAAACGGATTTGCAAGCTGGAGCACAGTACAAATATGAGGTACATGCCGTTACCTGTGAAGTACCTCTTTTTCTTCTTTCACTTTGTTTGTAATAGTATTAGATGTATTGCTGCTTAAATCAAAGCAGTTACCATTTGGGAAGTAATGACCTTGCTACTTTATTCTTCTCCCATCTATTACCCAACACCTTTTTTCCCTTGATGTTTCAGTTACTTTGGATCATTTTAGTGGCTTCATGTGCTGCACTCCTTATTCAGTCTCTGGCAGCAAATCTTGGTGTTGTTACAGGCAAATTCTTTACTTGAAACTGTTGAAAGTTCTTTTGTTGTTTTCCCATACCATGCATTCTTGTTGGTCAGATTTGAAGCCATGATCCTAAATTCCAGGAAAGCACTTGGCAGAACATTGTAGAGCGGAATATCCAAAAAGAACAAACTTCATCTTGTGGGTTTTGGCCGAAATTGCTATAGTTGCCTGTGACATTCCCGAAGGTTATATTTATTTATTTATTTTTCCCCTCTTTCTTGAGAAGGTCTGGAGGTTATGTTTCACAGGGTCACAGGTCTTATGACTCATAATTGTTAATACCTTATATTTTTAATGTGAAACTTTAAACAACATAGTTATAGTTATATGTTTGATAAGTGGCATGCTGAATTGCTTCTAAGTTTTTCCCCCTTGATCCTTTTCTCTCTATACAGTGATTGGAACTGCATTTGCTTTAAATATGCTCTTCAGAATACCAATATGGATAGGAGTTCTTTTGACAGGCCTTAGTACTTTGGTTCTGCTTGCACTTCAGCAATATGGGGTATGTGTAACTTTTTATCCCTTTTTGATTGAACATGAACAGATGAAAATCAACCTGAGCTAATCCAATGACTTGGGAGTAAGGGGTTCAAGTTGCAGATATTTGCTTTGCAGTACAGGGTTTTTTCTCTATACAAGTACACTTGTAAAACTTGAGGTCCCAAACTCGTTTAACTTTTTCTGCATTTGAGCTCTTGACAGGTGCGCAAGCTTGAGTTCTTAGTAGCGGCCTTGGTATTTACAATTGCTATATGCTTCTGCATTGAGCTTGGTTATGCTAATCCCCATGCTTCAGAAGTGGCACATGGGCTTTTCGTTCCTGATCTCAAAGGAAATGGTGCAACTGGGCTTGCTATTTCCTTGCTTGGTGCCATGGTTATGCCGTAAGTTCCTCTCATCAGTTAGTCGCCTTTCTAGAGAGTGGCTCTGTAGCCAGAGTGTCATATCTGCCTTTCTAATGCTCCTTTCTTAATTTTGTGCAGCCACAATCTTTTTCTTCACTCAGCCTTGGTACTTTCCAGGAAAATACCGCGATCTGTTGGTGGTATCAAGGTGATTTCGTTTTGTTTCATGCTTATTGTGTGATCACAAGGGATAGTAATAATTAGAAGGAAAGAGTATTGAAGTTATGTGGGGGCGTTGGGGCATATCCCACATGGCTGTATGGCCCTATTGTAATTTTAAGATACAAGTTTGACATTAGATTTTGCTTGAATTTTCTTCATTTACAAGCAGCCTTGATGTGGGATGAGGTTTAAGTTTATTTGTGTTGGAGATACATTGTACTCTCCCTCCCTGTCTATTCAGCAAATAAATAGCAGTTCGACTGCAAGACCCACCCATCGAGCAGGGAGTCAGGGAATTAACGTCCTTTTTTCGCCCCCTTCCCCTCCCCCTCCCCCTCTCCCTCTCCCTCTCCCTCTCCTTCTCCTTTTTTTTTTTTTTTTTTTTTTATATATTTTTAAGGATGGAGTAAGATTCATGTTGTTGTGAATTCATGATAGGAAGCATGAATGCTTTTTAATGATCCCTTCTCTGGCATTTATAATTTTCCATTGGTGAAATTAATCAGGCGATAATTATATGAATTTATTTACAACAGTTCATGGTTCTATCACAATACGTAACATCTGCATTGAGCATTAACATAAACACTATAAGCATTGATGAAGTCATTTCCTTGCAGGAGGCTTGCAGATATTATCTGATAGAAAGTGGAATGGCACTTGCTATTGCCTTTCTAATTAATGTTTCAGTTATATCAGTTTCTGGTGCAATTTGCAACTCTTCTAGTTTAAGCCCGGAAGATCAAGAAAGTTGCAGTGACTTGGACTTGAACAAGGCTTCGTTTTTGCTGAGGGTATGATAGTCCCTTCCACCCACTTCTCCCTATTCATGCTTCCCTGTTTCCTGATGGCAGTCAATATTCTCTTTTTTTAGAATGTCTTGGGAACATGGAGCTCTAAGCTTTTTGCAATTGCGTTGCTAGCATCTGGACAGAGTTCTACTATAACTGGAACTTATGCTGGTCAATATGTCATGCAGGTAAAGAGTGTGATTAGTTTATTGATGTAGAATGTTGACAGGTAGTATGATTTATGGAAAGTGTAGATAAAGCTGGGTGGAAGTAAAATCAGTAGGTTTTAGAAAATGGAAGTTGATTTCGAAGTGCGTAGGAAGGCAATGAAGTCATAAAGTGTTTGACGTATGATCCAAGTTATGAGAAGTAGAAGAGAAGTGTTGGATTAATAAAAAAATAGCTAATGAAGTGAGCATTATTAATTTATTAACAACAACAACAACAATCCTAGTATATCCCGTTCAATGCAGGGTCTGGGGGTCAAATTATTAATTTATTATGGATAAATATTTAACTTCCATAAAAAAAAATAGTCTTCTGTAGGGATTTTAGACTCTGATATCACTTACTGTATCGTGATATAGGGATTCCTTGATTTGCGATTGGTTCCATGGATGAGAAACCTTCTAACTCGATGCTTGGCTATTGTCCCTAGCTTAATTGTTGCACTTGTCGGTGGCTCTTCAGGAGCTGGAAAGTTGATCATCATTGCTTCGGTAAAACATATTGATTGATTTATTATTTTATTACTTGTTAGCCTTGGCCTTAAGTACTTTTGTAAAGATGCTAGTCTTTTATTTACATTACAGGGTTGAACCTGAATTAGAAAAGATAGTGTTCTGAGTAGGGAAGATTTATGTTGAAGCTCAATTTTGAGCCAAACACGAGCCCAAGTCATCATGAGTCATCACATGAAAAATTTGAAAATGCTTCCCGTAGTTGTTTAATTTTTGTGACCCTGTTTAAGCATGCTTATTGTTTCTATTCTTCTTGATTGGTATAGTAAACCCTATTATTAGGTTATCGAAAGTAATATGTATTTACATAACGCTTGGCGATTTTGTATAAACATTTAACCTATGATACTACCTTGGCAGATGATTTTATCCTTCGAACTCCCATTTGCTCTTGTTCCCCTCCTCAAATTCACCAGCAGCAAGACTAAGATGGGTATTTATGCTAACTCGTTCTTGGTAAGTCCCCTTTCATTATATATAAATATCTTGCATGAAATTATCAACTATCTCATCTTGGCATTGTGGATGGTATTGGATCTGAAATTTTACAAATCTTATCAGCCAATTTTTTTCTGAGTCATTGGTTACATAACTCGAAATCTTCTCTTATACTCATTTGATTCTTGAATGAAACCCCCTATATTCCCTGTATTGTTTCTTCTGTTACCATTTCCTCTTTAATTTTATCCTCTAATACTCTCTGTTTTATATTTTTAGGTTTCAGCTATCACTTGGGTTGTCGGTTTGCTGATAATGGCCATAAATATTTTCTTCCTTTCAAGTAGCTTTGTCAAACTGCTGATACACAACAATTTTCAGACAGTGATGAAGGTGTTCTCTGGAATATTAGGATTTTCAGGAATGCTGATCTATTTGGCTGCAATCGCTTATCTGATCATCCGAAAAAACAAGGAGAGCAGTCACCTTTTGGCATTAACAAGAACCGATAGCCACAAAATGAGCGAGGGACCAGATAACCTCCCTAGAGACGACATAGCGAGCATGCAGCTACCTAGGACAAGGGCCAATGTGGATCAAGATTGAATTATCGGGTCAGTATACAACTATGCACTCTATTTCCAATAACTACCGCTGCGTTGGTGGCATAGTGAGAGTTTGCTTTCCCTTCCCACTCTTGAGGAATTAGTCCAAGTAAGAAGATTACACAGGAAAGAGGAAAGCTTTTTATAGTATAAGAACCCTAGGAAAGAGGAAATTTTCCAGGAATTTACGAATAATGCTAATGACTACTTGTAGCTAGTTGGCATGCTCCAGTACTGATATTTTTCCTTGTATAACTTGGAAGATTTGCGAGCCATTTCTGCGATGTGGTAATCGCCTGCTTACAAACACACATCTAACTCGGTTACTGGCTTGTTGATAATTTGTTGTGAACATTTTGTTGTGAACACCCCTACGAAAGTGTTTTCTTGAATATCTGGATCTTCACCTAAAATAGAGTGTTGTTACAAGATTACGTCATGATGATGTCATGTTGAGGTGCTGGTGACAGTTCCAGTGTTAGGTGGTGAGGTTATATAGCTTGGAACACTGTAAAGCACATATCCTCATCGTCATTGGAAGGGGAAGGTAAGATCTTGACGATGACTCTCACTCAGTACAGACACGTTCTGGAGGTGGGGCAACTTCATGTTTAAGGACTTGTTATCCAACGGTTGCTTGCTTATACCAATTACCTTTCATTACAGAATCCCTTTCAAACACTTGCAGTGTCTCTATTATAAGCTGGTCAACTTTTGTAGTCACAACAAAACCTAATAATTTGGATTTTGTATTCGTGACGTTTTTGTCTGATTTAGACAGTTCATTTCCTGAGAATCGTGTTTCTCCTGATTTACCCCTTTCGTTCCACACCGGCCATCGGGTGTGAGTTGTGTGATATTGTCGATTTGGATTCGCAATCAAAACGTTTGGTAAGAAAATCGGACACACTCGTACATAAATAAGTTTAGGTTTCTACTTATTATACAATGTGGATGCAACGAATACCATAGGACAAACTATTAGTCGATTTGGTACCAAATCGTTCTCGTACCATGGCTCATAATCAATCCATGTTTTCCTTTAGCAAAGCTATTAACCTCACAACTTAGGACCCTATATGAAGTTGATCTTCTTGTTGGGGAGGGACAGGGAGGTGTCCCTTCTCTTGGAGGCTCCTAACGGTGTCGTATAGGCTCTGCTTCGCTGTCGTAAACTCGAACCCTAAGTCCTTGAGCTTTTGGTTGGAGAACTTGTATGGCTTGGCTCTTGGGTTCACCTCATCAGAGCACCTACATTAACACATTGGACAAAACTTGATGTAAGAAAGGAATCAAGTTCCATATATAGTTTATGCTAGTGTAACAAAAAAGAATGAAACCACTACCACTTGATCATATAAAGTATTAATGCTGATGATATGGGCAATCACATTAATACTATTATATATATTGATTAATAAAATATAATAGTTTATTTACCAACTCATGATTTTGGAATGGTTTCATAATATATGGATACCTAATACACAATACAATTTGCTTTGGAAGTGACATCAGTATGTGTCTATGTAACACACACATTCTAATGAGACTAGTGAAGACTCCAATAATCCAATGTAGGTGGTGAAGTTTGAGTCCCACTTGTGGGCCCACACAACTACTAACTTCAACAACAACAGCAAATTCATCTCTCATTTTATCTTTTTGTTCTTGATTGGACCAAAATTTTGACAAGGCTATCCAAACTGCAACCACAAAATGATAACCTTGGCTACCATTCTATTTTTCCCCAAGGTGGGCCTAATCTATTTTGATGGGCTCCATGTGGGCCCACCCTGGAGCCCATTTTTTCCTTGCCCCAATTGTTATTAAATATTTTTTTAATTTTGCATATCAGTAGTTTCTCCCCATGTGTGTTAGGTAAGGATAGTGACATTGGAGGATCATTGGATCACTACTTTTTTTTTTTTTTTTTTTGATAAATATAAACTGGATCACTACTAGGAGATACGGAAACAATAATTCTATGATGTTGAATATATTTTAATTAATCAATACACTTTGTGGGGATTGTTTTCTTAATTTTAACTTTATGTTTTGGTAGGCATAACTTATATGCGAAAGTTCTAGTGAAATAAAAAATACGGTGTAACTGTAAAACGAATAAATATTATGTTATACTAGTATGAATATTATGTACTTCGATATACATTAATATTTTTGTATATGAATACGATGATATTCATTTTATGTTACGTGAGTATAAAAATTATCATATTAATATACTCATGTTTATATCATATTTATATTATATTCAAATAACCTAATATTCATATTAACAAAATGTAATATTCATATGAATATAAACAATATTCTTTCGTTTCACTATTGTACCGTATTTTTCGTTTTATCGAAACCATTCTCCCATTCTCTCTAATATTTTCTAAAACTTTTTATTAAATCTATTACTCTCTTATTAGATCTATTTGATGGGAGGTATAGGCTAGTTAAAATTATACGTCAAGTGGCAATTCATTACTACAATCATACTCATTGGGGCTACATCTAGCTATCAACATCTTAAAAATCCACTCACTCAACACGTTTAAGTTTTTCCCTCCAAAGCATGTCCAATTCAAGTTATGTCGTATAAAGAAATTGAATGTCATAAATGGAAAAAAAAAACATTTTTGGCATTAAACAGTAAAACTCAACTTACTTGTTAGGAACGGGATACTCGGGGAAAAACTTAGCCAAAATGTCGCAAATATCGCCACGATGAAGAACACTCTCGGCACAAAGGTACCTTCCAGATGCGGAAGGCGTCTCATAGACGAGTATATGAGCCAAGGCGACGTCCTTGACATGGACATAGGCTTGCACGGAGTTTGCATACTTCTTGGCTGACCCATTCAGGTACTTGAGGACGTGCACCACGCTCGCATTGATAGTGGGCTGCAGCAGCGGCCCCAGCACCAGCACCGGGCACACCACCACCAAGTCCACGCCAACCTCCTCTGCAATCTCCCACGCCGCCTGCTCCGCCACTGCCTTCCCATAGCAATACCAATTCTGCCATTGTGTTGCAAAAAGTACTTTATAAAGTTACTTGGTGGTTTGTTCATTTGAATATTGAGTATTTTGGGTTTTGCTATTTTGTGCAGTTACAACTATAATAGACTCACATAATCACATTGCAACTGTAGCATTAGCAAGAGTTTATAATAATTTATTTTGTTGTGATTGATCGAATCATTTTTAAAATAATTATGAAAAAAATATTTAAGACTATATCTAATATCTATCCATATAAAAAAAATACTAGAACAGAATTAATTAAAACAAACTGATAAAAAAAATGAGTTTTGTATGAATTTCAAGACAACCTAATCCTACCAACCACATAAAATATTCCCTATTTTAATTAAAATACGTCGTTTACTATTTATGTACGCTTTTTTAGAATGATACAAACTATATAAAATATTAACATTTTTTACATTTGTTTTTATAAATTCATACTTAATTGTACTAAGTATGACATTATTTAAAAAAATTATTAAAAAAGTTACTGTAATATTTTATATAGTTTTTAACACCTAAAAAAGCGTATATAAATAATAAAACGTCAAGTTTTAATTAGCGAATGGAGTAGTACAAATCCTAATAATAAATATTATAACTTTTCATAAAATAGTACAAATCCTAATTCTATCAACCACATAAAGTAATACAAATCCTAATACGCGATACTACACAAAACTTTTCATTAATTTTTTATCTTTTGTCATGGAAAAAAAATCCATACATATGATCTTAATTAGTCCAAAATTGAGGGCTTATAATTGTTTAATGGTCGGAATTGAATGGTTAGTAAAGAGTAAAAAAACCTTAGTACTCTTGCAGAACTCAAGATCGCTCCAGCAACTTTCATCGACGACGACGTCGGGGCCCCGGTTTGGGTCCATGTAGACCGCTCCGATGGAGGAAGTGAAGACCACGCGCCGCACCTTCGCCTGTGCTGCCGCCTTTATCACGTTCTTTGTCCCGTTCACCGCCGGTTCCACCATTTGCTCCTACATTTTCATTTTCAAATTAAATTCTAATAATTAACTCCTCATCTTCAATCAATTAATTATCATAGAAGAATTAACTTATCTTATTAATTTCTGAAATAATAAAGACAGGATAACTAAATAAATAAATGCCAACTAAACAATCATTTTGTTTTTGGTAGAGAAAAAGACACACGCTACACCTAAATAAATATTATTCCGTTTGATTGCTTTTTGAAGCAAAATATTTAATTTCCCTTGAAATTAATAATACTGTATATATGAGCTACATAGCTTTTTTGTCCCATTTCAGACAATATTTTTAGTTTATCAATCTGATTCGTCATTAAGATTACGTAGTTAATCGGAGCATTAATCATTGACTAATTTGACCGTTTCCTTGACTAACAAGTTTACATATATGCATACGTTAATGCAAAATATATATAATTTAATATTTGACATTATCATGATCACTTCTGAATTATTCTAATTGATCAATTTTAGTACGGCTCTAAAGCTGCGTTTCCAACTTAATTTCAGTCACGGGTAAACACAACCAGTCATATTTTCATACCCTTATTTTGAATTGGTCTAAAAATATCCATTTTTGAGCAATTTGCACTATGTAACAAGTTGCAAATAATGAAAATTTTCTCACCTAATTAAAACTCATATTCATATGTAGCTTATATTGAATCAACACGTACTAATATACATCACAATCATCATTCGTTCAACTGGTTAGGAATGTGTGAACCGCAAAGGTCCCAGTGCATGAAATTTAGTGAGGAATGTTCTAGTAGATCCAGACACCCATGTAAAAAAAAAAAAAACCCTAATATATGAAAATAGTAAATGAATTGATTAAGCTATTATTTGCAAGTTGTCACATATATATAGCCAGCCGATGCTAATTTCTGCAACCTTGCAACTGTTCCAAAAGTGAAGATTATTTTAGTGCAATTAATTTTCCTCTTTTTATGTTTCAAAATTAGGTGTGAATTGTGACTCGATCACTTTGCACGGACTAGATAGGTCTAATAATTAAACAGTCATATTTACGTACAAATTTAAAATCCTTTGTCTCCATTATATATATAATTAAAATGTATGTAAAATATATATATATATATATGATTATATGAACTTACGGGATCATCAGTGACCGGGGAAGCAGTATGAAACACACCATCACACCCATTGATTGCTTCTTTGAGGCTCTCATAATCAAGAAGATCAGCTTTGCACAGCCTCAACCTCTCTCTTGCCCCTTCTATCTCCCACAAATGTCCATTTTTCGGATCGTCTACGTAACCAAACAGCATATATCATCGCTCGTCATAAAATTAACTAAAACCCGAAATAAATAAAATTCACAAATATCCTGTTTGGTATATATACCTGGGTTCCGGACGGTTCCTTTAACAAAATACCCTTTTTCGAGGAGGAGCTTGACCATCCAGGAGGCAATGAAACCTCCAGCGCCGGTGACACAGACGGTCTGGCCGGTGGGAGAAGGCAGGGAAGGGGCGGTGGTAGCGGTGGTGCTGGCAGCTGGCATCTTGAATTGGGGTTGGGTAATTAGGAGGATTCCGTTTGGTAGGGGAAAGGAGGGGTAAGTAAACCCTCCTTAGTCCTTTCACCGCGTTTGGTTTGGGGAGAGCCGGTAAAAGAAAGAAAATGATGGAAAGAGTGAGAGTGCCTTAAGGAAAAGCAAGGTGGGCAATGGATACTTATAAGGAAAATGGATGGAGAGAGGGAGGGAGCCTCACCTACCACTCCAATTTATACTATTTGCATATATTAGATTCAATTTCTTATTTTTCATTATTTTCAATGGAGGGAAAAGTAAACCATTTCATTTGTGAGACTAGATCGACATAGTAGGAACTCATGAAAGGGAAATTAGATAGGGTTCTAGCTACCTAGTAAGATTAGTTATTGAGTGAATAACAATTAACAAACAGTGAATTTATTGAATATAGTCCAATTTAGATCGAGTTAATCATCCATTACAATAAAAAGGGGCAAAATATAACAAATAACATAACTATTGTGGGTAGTTACACATTTTAGCCATAAGAGTGTGTGTGTATATATATATATATTTTTAAATCTCTTGTCATTTTGTAGTAGGTTGTGGTCAATAAAATCTCTCGGGTAAAAAAAATAGGATTTGATCTCCACTCTAGACTATTTTTTATTTTATCACATATATTTTTTTTAAGCTTTCCTCTAAACTTGAAGGACAAATTTGGCTTAACATTTTAGAATACCAAATATGGATCTCACTTTTTATTATTTATTATTAAATGTTTGTATTTATACAATTATATTATCATGTACAAAACATCTTAATTATGATTTTTTTAGGGAAAATTACATAAAAACCACCCATTAAATAAGGGGGTTTTCACTTAACCACCCACTAAATCTAATGAGTGAATGGTAGTAAATAACCCAAAATCCGGATGGGTTTGCACTCATAACCCACTATCCGAAACTATTTGCAAGGGCTAACCCTTTCCCCTTAAAAAATTGCGCCCCATGTGGTAATCTTTACCTGGAGTAATCGGTGGTGCCTCTCCTTTCCTCTGTTAGAGAGAGGGAGAAGGAGGCCGACGCTCGAGAAGAGGGAGAAGGAGGCCGATGAGGCTCCCAGGCGGAGTAGGACAGGCTTCCCGGGCGGCGCAGACCGATGGTGGCGGAATCAATGCGAGAGAGACGAAGGTGGAGTAGGACAAGCTTCCCGGGCGGCGCACGACGCTCTAGAAGAGGGAGAAGAAGGCCGATGAGGCTCCAAGTGGGACGGCCTAGGTTTCTTTGTGCAGTATATTGGACTTTCGGGATCGTTTTCGCGGTAAAGTTCTCTCTTTTTGTAGTTGTTCTTTGATTTAATATCATTTGTAAAATTGAATTGCAACTTCTGAAAAGGAAGAAATCAATGTTTTACTTTCCAATGATTTGAGGGGACCTGATACTTGTATTTGTAAATTTGAATTGGAACAGCACTGATCTTTCTCTGTTATAAAAGGAGGAGAAACTGCAGGTTGTAATCACTAATTAGGCAGGAATATGAATCGAATTATAGATTGAGGATTCCTCAAAACTGACTGATTTGCGAGATAGTTGCATTTCAGATGTCAAACAAACCCTGTGAGAGAGATGCTTGTTTCTAGTGGGTTGTTAGTGTTAGCGAGACTCTTGCTATCTGATTGCTATCAGATTTTTATCCTTTCAAATTTCCCAGGAATTGGGGAGGAAAATAGATCAACAATCTTGACTTGCCCTAATTGCCTCTGCTTACTTTCATTTGTTTTTTTTATTTTAAAGGTAAATATATTGGTGGAAATTTAAATATGTACAAAAAGAGTTTAGTAACGGTCATTAGGCTACAACCAAGGTTAGCTCTATTGTGGCCGTAAAGGTGAGTAAGGCTCACTTCCTAATCTTAGCCATGAGGGTGTGGGACAATGTCCTTGTGTGGATCATATCTCTTCAAGTCGCGGCTATCAGAAGTCGGACACACACCTCAAAAGTGTTAACATGAGACCTCCCCTTCGGCTCGGCCATCAAGGAGGTTCCATCCTAACACTTTGAGCACCCTCAAAAGTGTTAACATACTTTCATTTGTTAAATTGAATTGTAGCGGCTAATAGGGAAGAAATCAATGTTTATACTTTCAAAAGATTTAGGGGATTCTTCAAGTTCTTTGATTGATTTAGAGCTCGATTTAGGGGATTCTTCAAGTTCTTTGATCGAACTTCCACCATTTTCATAGAAAAATTTCACTTCTTTTAAATTTCCTAACTTGTAACTCAGCAAACATCTTTATTCAATTCATAGGAATTTAATTCGTGGAAATTGAATTCCTAGGAATTGTTCTTCCATGGCTGCACTAATGTCATGTATGCAAGATGTCTTGTTTTAATTATTCAAAATGCATACTGGAGTAGGAAAGAAGTGAGCGGCCTAGGAATGAGGCTGATTGGCAGAAGAGAGAAGATGATTCAAGAGAATTGAGTTTCCTAGGAATGAGGTTGTGCAAGCATTGCTTTTTATTCTCTGGTATTTAGGACTAGTGCAAATTATTCACAATTGCTCAAAACATTCAAGAGAAGTGCATAATTTTATTTATTTGGTAAATACCTTATGATGGCCTCATGCCCCTGCATTTATGTAGTTAGATAATGAGACAAGGCATAATTGAGATGCTATAAATCTCTTTTGTAATAGAGTGTACAACCTTCAACTGAAGCGATTCAGTTGAATAGGTTTATTGACGGTGCAATTGGCTGATTTTACTATATTTAAGTTTTTCTTGCTTCCAAGTTTGATTTGTATAAAATGGTAAATGGTAAATTATATATTGTAAGAAAGTTTCTTGCTTCCAAGTTTAATCATCACTACAAGATAATTAAAGCTCTTGTCATTGAAAGACGTTGTACATGAAATGAACTACTATTAACATGTCATTTAAATACGATGTACATGACACGAGAAAAGCGCATACTTAAAGCGCTCGAGGTAGAAACTTATTTTATCGAATCTTTAGTTCCCAAGTGCTTTAAGTATGCGCTTTTCTCGTGTCATGTACATCGTATTTTAATGACATGTTAATAACAGTTCATGTCATGTACATCATCTTTGAATGACATGTTAATAGCAATTCATGTTATGTATGCATGATTTCCTTTGATCGATCTGATGTACCAATTGGGGAGAATTATAAAGATTTAGCAATTGCTAGTTCTTTTCCCACATCAATGCAAGAAGCCACATCAAGGCAACAAGCTAACCATTCCAAAAAGATCAGAATACCGGGAATACGATAACTAGAAGGCGAATCTTGTAGTTGCACACATCTCTTCATCAAAAGGCTCACAAGCTTAAAAGTTATAGTAGGTGTGTTTTGAACTAGAACCGTATGATGCAAGCATTCTGCATAGGTCTGGCCCTCAGTCATCCTGTTCACATTATTAACTGCGAATACAAGTACATCAATGACCCTCAAAATAGCAAGTCTATTCTCAGCAGCATTTGAGCCAAAATTTTGTTCCTCTTGTGATCTAGACGAGAAAAGCTCTTGCAGCAAATTCTTCACCAATGAAAAGACTTTTGTGAATGTTTCCAAACTGAAGATCGAAAAGAACAGGGAAACAAAGGTCAGCCACATTAGGATTCACTCATGAATATTACCAAATACTACAACACTACTAAATTTTGTTAGCAATTACCTGGTGCGAGTGAAAAGAATGTCATTCAGACGAACAAACTGAACACAAAGCTCTCTGTATTTGTCTTTCTTTATGAATGTTCCTTTACTGTCAGAATCAGAATTGCCTAGTTCAGTTCCTTTTTGAAGGTTCGATAATGTATAACAAAGTAATATAAAGATACTCTAGAAGGGGGGTTGAATAGAGTATGCCAACTTTTCGTTGATAATCTCAAGACTTTTGAAACGCTTGCCAAACCCTTTGAGATTAGACTTAATTCTTTCTTCTGGAAAACCTGAATCACAAAAGAGTTATACAATTCGAAACAAGTGCGGAAATATGGTAAAGCAATAAGTAAAGGATGCAACGAATTGTTAACGAGGTTCGGCTCCTTAAAGGCTTAGTCCCCGCCCAGGGTTCTTCCACAACCCTAGGATTCAACCGGCTTTATTGATTCAAAAGACTTAGGATCCTAATAGCTCACCAAAAAGCCTCTCTCCTATACAATTGCAATCTAGTCAACTCACGTTCCCTTGGAGTCCTAGACCAATCTAGAAGAGCCCCACCTCTCTCAGCTATCTAGTACAATCCTCTAACACTTCGTGAATCAATCGCCTAGTGTTCACTTCCTGAGTTACAAACTCTCGAGTATAACACTCTCTCGAAATATATCCTATAAGCTCACTGTGTAACTCTCAAATGCTTTGAAACAAAAGATACGAATCTTAACAACTAGTAGAGAGCACACGAAGAAGACAGATTGACTTGAAGGCTTGAGTGCGAATGAATGCTTGTTTTCAACAACTGTGTCTATCTTCTCTTCTTCATCTCCTTTTTATGTTTGAACAAATCGGCGCCTAAGGATCTTCTTCAACGACTAGAACAGATCATGGCTAAAGAGGGAATCTTCACAATCTTCTATTCTGGGAAACTTTGAAGCCACAATCTCCGATATGATTCTTCACGTCTTAAGCTTTAAGGTAGGAGATTTTATTTCGAAAAACTTGCCGCATTGTTAGTACATAGTGTATATAATAATATCCAAAAATATATAATAATAACATATAATAACATCCAGAAATAATATGCACATAATACAGGTTTTGTGTTTCATCAACACAGCTGTAGCTTCAAGACCTTTGACACAAGCTATGTGTCAAAGCCTTTGAAACCATTTCCGATTTTCATCAAGGGAGAGGAGTTATCACTTTGTTCCCACTTCACTTAACAACTGTCTGCTTATCTGACTCTTTCGTTTGAGATGCTTTAATCTTTGCAAGCATCTGAGAGTGGCTTTGTCGATTTTGTCATATAGAAGTGGGACGACTACTCATGCATCATCGTATAAAACTTCATCATTGACATAAAGAAACTAACTTTGAATTCAAATAAAGAGTAAGAGTACAACAACAAACCACAACTTCCCAATCTCTCTCTCGACTCTCATCCTCTCGGCCACTATTCTCTTTCTCTACTACTATCATTCACATGAGAATAAGCAACACATCCAAAAGGTCTTAAGTGACTAAGGTCAGGTTTCTTATTAGTCATTTTTCATAGGGAGTTTTAAAATCAATAGTAGATGAAGGGGATCTATTTATCAAATATGCAACAGTTACAACAGCCTTACCCCACAAACTGTGTTTAAGCCCAGAAGAAACCAACATGCATCTAGCCTTTTCAAGAAGGGTTCTATTCATCCTCTCAGCAGTCCCATTTTGTTGAGGGGTGCCAGGAATAGTTAAATGTCTTTTTATACCCTCATTTTTACAGTAGGAGTTGAATTCATTATTACAAAACTCCAAACCTTTATCTGTCCTAACTAAGGCACTTCAACTTTAAACCAGTTTCAGTTTCAACTCTTGTCTTCCAAACCTTAAAGTTTTCAAAAGCATCAGATTTATGTTTAAGCAAATACACCCAAACCCTTCTACTAAAATGATCAATAAAAGAGATGAAATATCTCATGCTCCCTGCTGTGTCAACCTGAGCAGGTCCCCACAAATTAGAGTGCACGTATTCTAAAGGTTGATTTGCACCATATAGAGATGATTTGAAACCAAGTTTGGATTGCTTTCCCATAAGACAGTTTTCACATAAGTCAATATGAGAAGGCTTAGCAGAGATGATGCCATTTTTAAACAGATTATCAAGACCTTTGTTACCAATGTGACCCAATCTAGAATGCCATAACAGAGAGTCACTCATGCTCATATTTTTTCACATAAATATCAGGAGCAGAAGAAATAGCAATATTGCATTCAGAAGCAACAACATGATATAAACCATTTTTCTTAACACTTCTAATCAGCAATTTACCATTTTTAAAAACATCTCTTACACCATTCTTAATTCTAATATCACATTGTTGGTCATCAAAGGTACTTTCAGACAATAAATTCCTTCTAAGATCAGGAACCCATCTAACACCTTGAATAATGCTTATCGCACCATCATGCATTCTAAGAGGCACAAATCCTATACCTTTTATCTTTAAAGTAGAGTGATCACCAAGCGAAAATTCACCACAATCAAACATTCACTACTAGAAAAACGCAATTAGACATCTGTTGTAAACAGATGTCTTTCAAAAAAAATTCCGACCTCTTTGTGCGTGTAGTAAAAGATCAAAATTTCCACATCGGTTTTAAGCCGATGTCTTTTCTTGGTTAAAACATCTGTTTTATTTTGAATATAGATATAAATCAGCCCCTTAAATTTATTTTTGACATGTTCACTTGTTGTTAAAACCTCATTATTTTTCATATATAAGCTTTTGAAGATGTCCACATCAAGCCTAAATTTTACATTTACATCACTATTTTTAAAATAATTAATATATTAAATCAAAATAGACATCATTTTTATTATATTGATTGATAGTGTATATTAATTTCATATATATAATTTGTAATTTTTTATTGTTTTAAAATAATCTATCATATAAAATATGTACATAACTGATGTATTAATATGATATGAACATCATTTTAGATTTTTATAAAGATGTTGTTGTTAGTAATATATATCAATTTTTATTAACATCGTGATGTAAAAATGTATGTTACACATTCATTTAGATTATTTAGACGATGTCTATAATGATACTAACATCCGATTTATATAATGGTTCGATTTTATAGCTATTAAGGCACATCACTGCTCCTTTATAATCTGATAATGTTTCGTTTGATACACAACATCCTTTGCTCGATATAAAATAGGGCTTAAAGTACCCATCCCAATTGAACATAAACAAAATGGTCACAACAATATATTTACAAGGTTCAAGCTAATCCCGACTTCAAAGGTTGCTCTAAAGGCAAAAATAAAAGCATACAAATTCGTCAGTCTTCGATCGCATATCAAGGCCAAGATGCAACGATCTTCCTCTTTGTCATTCGTTGCTTCTTCCTCTCGTTCAGACCTTGTGTCGCCACTGTTCTCTGAATCTTGCTCAAATTTAGTTGATCAAGTTTGCCTGGTAGAAATACATAGAAGTACAAGGTGAACACAACCCATTGAAGCATCAAAATCTTAAGATAAAGAAGATCCAAAATGTTGAGGCAAACTAGTTAGAACTTGTCAGCATCAAATGAACATTTATACTAGCTACAATATCCACATTTACGTAAAAAAACTCACACGATTCTCCAGCAACGTTAAACATCTCTGACAAATCAAGTAATAGTCATAACAATCGTACCACATTTAGAGATTAGTTGCTGAATAAAGTTCCTAGCACTAAATCAGATCGAACATCAATAGACAGATAGATATAAAGATTTATGTGCAAAGTTTGAAACTTCTAAGATGCCAACAGAAAATCACAAGCTTAAATGCCAGTTAAGATTCATCAGAACAAGGTCAATTGATTCTATGCAAACTTGCCTGGAAAACATGGTGGACAAGGCACGACGAAATGAACAACAGAAGCTAGTTACATAAGCATACACGAATATTATGCAGATTAAGTGCCTTTACTATCTCATTCTGTAGGAATTCTATTTTTGGAGCATAATGACTGAACCTAGTTACAAAAGCATTCTAATTATCACTTATCTTTAATGATTAGGTAGCGTCTGCTATCGCTCTAACAATGGGCTCTGGTAGCTCATCCATGTCACCAAGTGGCGATAGCATTTCTCACGATAAATGCTTCACACAGCTTACTAACAATCTTTACTCGAGCCACATTTAGGAGGGTTCAAAGTGGGCAGACTTTTGATGCCTTTAAATCTCTTGTACATAGCACTCAGTGTCTAAAGAAAGATCAAGCAGAAAAGAAAGATATTCTAGAGAAAGATTGAGCAGAAAAGAGAAACATCAAATAGTCTAAGAACCCTAGATTCCAAGCAAAGAAAGATCGAGCAGAAAAGAGAAGAGAAGAAGAAGAAGAGCGTACCAATTGTGTAGAGAGAACTTACTTGTATTCCCTTTTCCCAGTGGTGGGATCTAAGATCATCCATCGCTCATTCCATTTCCTTAACTGTTCAAGCGCATATTATATCACATTAATAATGGTCATCAAGAAGGCAACATTAGATGTTTATGACTTTTAACAGAAGATAAATACCAAAAACCAAAACCATACCCACTGCCAAGACCCCTACAACAGAGGACCATTTATTAAGTTTTAATTTAAAGTGGAAAATTTACCATCTAGAAGCTCTCAGCTCAACTTATTTAAAGAAACAAGCCAAAAGATTAAATACGGTCAGATCCAGTATGCATATTTCTGATGTATCATAAAGGAAACCAAATACTAAAGGAAACAATTTGTATACTTCAAATGCAGTTGCAAAGCTAAATCATGACTGATATGATAACCCTTTTGTTAGTCACAACCCCATTTCATGTGAAACCCATCCAAGCTCCTGAGTGCACAAATAGAACATATTCATCTCACTTCATGAGTCGAAGGGATGTAAAAGTCAGTAGTAAAAGCCAAGTATTTGTCAAATTACTATTCCCGGATCATAAAATTCTAACCTATTCGAGTCACTAATCTCATCCAAAACTAGTAGCCTAAGATTCACTGTCCAATTTCTATCTTCATTTCAGAAAATTCCAGTCTTCAACATTAGGTAAGCCACAATCATACTAGGCCAATCTTCCAAATCAAAGCAACATTGCACACTTTCTATATAACTACAACCGATCCACACACCAAAGAGACATCTAATTTCCCCTCTTTTCAATTTTCAAATACGCATCAAGAGAGAGTAGGATCGAAATCATCAAAAGCAAAGGGATTTTCTTTAATCCATCAAGAACATACCCATAGATTCCAACAAAGAAAGATATTGTAGAGAAAGATCGCGCAGAAAAGAGAAAGATCGAACAGTCTAAGAACCCTAGATTCCAAGCAAAGAAAGATCAGACAGAGAAGAGAATAGAAGAAGAAGAGCGTACCTATTGTGTAGAGAGAAGGAAGAGTCCTGTATGTCAGAGAGAGAGAGCGAACAGAGAAGGTGGTCCGGGGAGCATGGGCTTGCAAGGAGGCTTGCAGGTGGCGTCCGTTCTCCATATCTAGCTCCATCCCCGATTGGCGGAGGAGAGAGGAAAGAGGCAAGGGTGAGAGAGCAGGAATAATGGGAACGGAGGAGCAACTAGGGAGATCTGAAGGGTGGAGGATGGAGGTCGCTGGAGTATGGGACAGAGAGATCGTTGGAGGATCTGAAGCGAGGAGAGAGGTCGCCGGAGGAAGGGACAGCGAAATTGGCGTGGCAAGCTGACTCGAAGAAGGTGAGCTACCTCTGAAAGATAAAATCCACAAATTCAGAATATATAAGAGTGTTGCCAGGCTATTAGAGAAGGATACAAACACATTTATCCGTCAAACCAAAGACCATTCCAAGATAAAAGGAGAAACCATACCATGCCAAGCTTATACATAGCATCTTGCATAGCATCAAGTACATGTATACATCTATTATTTGCAAATAACCATCAAGTACATGAATACATCTATTAAGCCAATGTATCAGGAACAAAACTGAGACTAACTAGCTATTTGGAGCCATGGCCAAGCTTAACTGATTAAATATAAAGATTACTGAACCCCTCCCTTGCATATAATTACAATCATGTAGCAAGTATGACATGTAAATGCGAGAGTGGTGCTGAAAGTGCAACCAGGAAAAGAGTAATACAGGGGAGTTTGACAGCAAAACATAATGTAAAATGTATGACAGATGCAAGAGGAACAAAATCAAGAGTTAGCAAGCAAAAAAGTATCAGTGAAGCAAGAATGACATTCACACAAGGGAGATCCATACATGATATTCACACAAAAGAAAATGCAGAGGAAACATTTGCAAATTAAGGTGTTTGACATTTTGTGCCTCATGTAAGATAATCATGTCAAAAATCATTAGCAGACAAGGAAATCAGTACTGGACAAGATATCCTTCAAAGACACGAAAAAGAAACAGAATCAACCAACAAAGAATAAATAAAAATATAATTTTATATTTGATTGTATTTGTAGAAGGAGAAGAAACTTTGAACCTTAAAGGTTTAGATGACAAATTCAACCTTTCGTGTTATTTGAACTACTATATTTTTTCATATGAAAAAAATTCCAAGTGTGTATAATTATCACAAGTCTTCAGAAACTGGTAATTTATTCCAATGCACTAAATCGAATGCTCTAATTTAGATCTTAGTTATTCTACTTTACAATTCACAAGTAAGGAGAAAGTATTCAACTGCTTGCTTTTAGAGTAATATTAACCGTGTTAGAAGGGACATTTAACCTTGCCTTGTGTTCATCGTCTTTTAAACTTAATTCCTGATCAATTGTCCTTTCTCCTTAATCTGTCCTTATTCACACTTGCCTTGACCCCATAGAATCAGAATCAGTGGTTCAATTACATGAAATAGCACACTAAGTTACAAAGCAAAGCAATTAATACCCATGACATATAAATTATAAGTTTCATTCTTTTTCCATTCCAGGAATTCAAAGCTGTCTTCCATTGATATCACTCATCTTAATATTGAAGAAACCTATTCCTAAATCCAAAACAAGCTAGTTTAAAAGTCAAGTAGACAAAAGAGACGAGTACCATAGAACGACTGAAGCACCGATTCAAGCCTTCTTCTGAGCCTTCTTTTGAGACAAAACCTATAGGGTTAGGGTTTTATGAAAATAAACAAGAAAATAAACGAGAATGAAGATGGGAAAACAAATGAAACCAAACAAAGAGGTCGGACGGATACCTTGTGGGAGCATATGATTCAAGGATTCGAAGGATTAGCGAGAGCCTTCTTCTGTGACAATAGAGATGGGATTAGGGATTTAGGAATAGAAAAGTGAAAGAAAAGCGAAAACAAAGGAGGATGAAGATTGGAAAACAGATAAAGCCACACAAGGAGGCCAGATACTTAAGGGAGTCGGCTATTCAGGGTTCTTTGATCAATTCCCGTCCATTTTCGCAGCGGCTGGGTCGTCGGGACAAGCTTCCGAGAGATGACGACCGGAGGAAGAAGAAAGAACTGAACCAAGGAGGAGGGTCATCGGAGCTAGCTATAGGATGGTCGGATCTGGAGAGAGGTGAAGATTAGATTGGGGATTTGGGGCTCGGGTCTAGACTGGAGAGAAGAGAGGTAGAACGACCTACTAGGTTTTGAATGTGTGGGGAGAGAGAAATTTAAAAGATACTAGAAATTTTAGTAAGGTTAGAAAAAGAGGGTTGGGAATTTTTTTAAGTGTTTCCAGCTACGTGTGAAAAAGGAAAGTTCAATTTTTTTTTCTTAAGTGTTTAAACTTACCTCCAAAGCCCGCTTCAAATTTTTTTCAAGTTTTTTCTTCCCGCGAAAATTTTCTCTAATCACACGCGTTTTGCTTTTTTCATAACTAATAATTTCACATCTGTCCCAATGTTTGACAATTGTGTAAATTATTTTACACATCACAAAAAAATTTATCGATGTAATAAAACAATTTAACATCTGTTAATTTCTTGACAGACTTAAATTGCATGATGTCTAATTGCAGTATTCTAGTAGTGATTTTAAGATAAGAAAACCGTTTTTTATCATAAGTTGCATGCATAGTGCACCAATAATCCAAGAGCCACACATCATAATCAACATGATCAGATACAATAAGCACTTCATGAGTATAATAAGAATTATTTTCAAGAACAACAAACACATCAGCAGATTTTTTACCAGCTTCTTTTTCATCCTTCTTTCTTTTGTAGCAGTCCTTTTCATAATGTCCAGTTTTATGACAATATATGGACTTATAATTTTTCTTTTCAGAATTTGATTTCTCATAAGGATGATTATCACCTTTAATAGGTTCTTTATTTTGCTCTTTATTTTTATCCTTCTTTTTCTGGTAATTCTTGTTGTTGTTTTGACCCTTAGACTTAAACTTAGCCATAATAGCTTCATTTTTAGCCTCTTTCTTAGTTTTGAACACTTTTAAGACATCATTCTTTTGAATAATAGATTCAAGAACAGCTTTCTTAGTCAGAGTAGAAGAACTAAACTGAACAACATCCTTAAAAGTTTCAAATTGGGGTGGGAGAGCATTTAGTAGCAAAACACACTGGTGGGTTTCATCAATTTTATCTCCACACCTTTCCGAATCTCGAGTCATAGCAAGAAATTTATCCAGATTTCCAGGTAAAGAGCAATGCATGTCCATTTTAAAATTGAACAACTTAACAGGGAGATTTATACGACTGGGAATAGATTTTACCAAGTAAAGCTCCTCAAGAGCATTCCACAGCGTTTCTGTAGTCTTGTAGGAGATTACCTGCCTAGCTACCTCATCAGAAAGCCTCAGCATGATTTCACTGTGAACTTAATTGGAGATCATTTTCCTCCATAGCTTATTTTTCCATCTTTTCTGGGAACTCTGAGGTCACTGCATCCCATCACTTTCCCTTGATTAGCACACCTTTCATTTTAACCTGCCACATAGCAAAGTCAGTTGTGCCATTAAAAGGTTTCATATGATAGCAAGATTCACCCATTTTTCAAGAATCAAAAGAAATCGTAAAGAAACTCAATATAATACTGAATAGCAGTAAACAAGAGAGAAACAAGATGAACATGTTCTCACAGAGAGCCAGTTTCTTCGAGAAACTTACAGTCTGTGTATTTAGATAGATAGATTTAGATATAGATAGAGTTTCTTTCCTAGATTAGCTTGGAATGAAGCCAATAAATAAAGTCTTAGGAATTGGATTTTATTCTTCAATTTTAGAGACAATATCAAGTAAGTAGGAGAGAGAGAGAGAGAGAGAGAGAGAGAGAGAGAGAGAGAGAGAGCTTGTGGCGAGAGAGGCGGAAGAGTTGTGCGAGAGCGGGATTTGGCTTCGATTGGTTGTATGTTTTGTTTAGTTTATTTAATGCAATTTATTTTCTTGAAATCTTTGATGAGTTTATTCATGATGAAGAGCGAGTAGTCATCCAACTTCTAGGGTCGGGGTGAGCCCGGTGGTAGCCATGTGAGGTGATGAAGTAAAGGTACAATATTTTGATGTGAATTCGTCTTCTATCCCTACGAGCATGATTCTTTTGCAAAAGTTGAAGGTGATCCTTGTTTGTGTTATTGAAGCGAAAGTGATCTTAATACAACTTGAATTAATTATGTGAAAAAGGGTTAGTAACAATTAGGGTTTATGCGAAAGCCTCTATATTCCTATTTATTAATAACGAAAGTTATTTGATGAAAAGCATGATCTTTTATGCCTTTATGTGTTATTTTACATGGTTATCGTTGTGGTGTTGAAACACTGATCTTGGAAGTATTTTAGTTTAATGATTTATTTCAGAAATTTCGAGTTTTGGTTTGTGTTTCCAGTCGAAATTGAGTCACTGTGGTCGATAATTTGGGTCGATGTCGAGGGGTATTGGGTCGAAATTGACCAGTCTGTGTTTTTCTGTTTTCGTTTATGTTTTCTGCGTTCTACAGGTTGTTGACAGTTTGGTCGATATCGAGGTAAGTAGTCAACAACCTGTAGAACGCAGAAAACATAAACGATCCTGACTGCAAAGGCGGGCGATATCGAGCATTCTTCTGGTCGAAATCAGTGAGTTTCCGGAACTGAAAAGGCGGGCGCTGACACGCTTCCTCGTGGATCGATCCTGACTGCCTTCTACTACAACGGGAGGAAGTCTTGTATTTATTTGTTGAGACAGGGAGTCAGTTTGCTTTATAGTTTATTTATATTTCATACTTGACAATCCTCCTGCAACAACAACAACGATAGCCCCGATGGTGCGGGGAGATACCCAAGAAGACACATTTGGTGGATCGTGGGGAGAGCTTGTGAGGAGCGGTGGAACTCATGTTGGGAAAACAAAGACATCCAAACACTCGAATGTGATTATATGAAGGGTAGCGACGGTAGAGTGCCAGGGTTGGGATGGAGTTACCAATAGCTTTGGGGGGAAGTATATTGTGGAGGTAGGTGGTCATGTGAAGCGCCTCAACCCAAAAGGAGAGGGGGAGAGAGGCGTGGTGTAGGAGGGTTCGAGTTTTGTCATTGAGGGTGCAGAGGACGCGTTCCGCTTTGCCATTTTATAGGAGAAGTTTGGGGACAAGAGAAGCGGAGGGATATCCCATGTTGTTGACAAAAGGAACGGACGAAGGTGTTGTCGAAATCGCCTCCCATGTCACACTGAATAGACTTGACAGGCAAATTGAATTGAGTGCGGACAAATGTGTGGAAATTAGCAATATGACTTTGTGTTTCCGATTCATGGCGTAGGGAAAAGACCCAAACAAAATTGGTGAAATCATCAAGAACAACCAAATAGTATCAAAAACCACTAGCACTCGGAATAAGAGATATCCACAAGTCACAATGTATAATATCAAAAGGTGCAAATGTAAGAGAATGAGAAATGCTAAAGGGAAGTCGCTTGCTCTTGGCGATTTCACATGAAGTGCAAACGCCCGAGGCTTTATTACATGAAATTAAATTGCTAGAGCGGAGACATTGAAGCATGTGATCGCCAGGGTGGCCAAGACGAGCATGCCACAAGTCAGAACCAATGGTGACGAGGGCGGTGGGTGCGGCGGGGGACGAATGGCGGGCTACGATGATAGGGTAGAGGTCTCCAGAACTATTGCACCGCATGATTGGGGTCCCCGTACGAAGATCCTTCACAAGAAAACCAAAATGGTCAAATTGGACAGCCAAGTGATTATCGATGGTAAATTGACGAACATATATGAGGTTTTTGACAAGTTCAGAGGCAAGTAGGACATTATTAAGGCGGAGGGGTGGGCCATTAGGGAGGGTTGTTTGACCCGAGCCAACAATTGAAAGGGGTTCGCCGTTTCCGACAAAGATAGACGGTAAAGTGCTAGAATTAAAAATAGTGTGTAGGTTACCTGGTGCGTTCGTCATGTGAGAGGAGGCCCCGGTATCCATATACCAGTTGTCGTCCGACTGCTGGAGTCCCATGGAGGAGAAGGCGGCGGAGAGATTGGTGTGCATAGGGGTTGACGGATGCGGATGAGAGGCGTACAGGGTCGGGGAAGGGGCCGATTGCGGTGGTTGACGTTGCGAAAAGACCATGCCCGACGGAGGGTATCCCGCCCACGTCGGATAGGGGCAGGGCGGCGGCCCACCGATCCACTTCTGAGGTTGTTGCGGGTACCATGGTTGCTGCGGCCGCGACATCCGATGCTGCTGCCGCCTTCTCTCTCGCTGCTTCCGCGCTGGTTTGGTCTGGATTGGTTGGTAGCTAGGCAAGGTTTGGGGGTAAGGGTCAGGGGCTATGAAGTCCTTGGATGACACAAGGACATGGGAAGGTGCTTGAGGACGGCCCTGACGGCTTTCCTCCCTGGAGAGCATGCTGCGAGCCACCATGAAAGTCCGCAGTGGCGAGGTGTTGTTGATCATGCCACCGACGACATCAAATTTGGTGGAGAGGTCGTTGATGAGTTGAAGGATGAGGCGCTCTTCGCTGACCTTGTGTCCGACGTCGCCAAGTTGATCGGCGATGGCCTTGATGGCGAGGCAATAGTCGGAGACAGTGGAGAAACTCTCCTGACGGGTATTGATGAACTTTCCCTCAAGATCCGCTGCCCTAGCGGATTGATTGTCATGAAAGAGGCCCTTGATGTGGAGCCAGACATCGCGAGCGGTGGAGCCTGGTTGGAGGACGGTAATCAGAAGATCCTCGGATATGGTAGCATAGATCCATCCAAGAACGATGGAGTCAAGGCGGTTCCAGAGGGGCTCGGGAACATCATCCGGACGGTCAGAGCCGTCGATGTGGGCGATGACATCATGACCCTTACATGCGGTATTGAAAATTTCCGCCCATGTGTGGTATTGAACCTTTTTGAGATCAAGGGTTAGGGGAATTTGATTTTTGATGTTGGTGACGGATTGAGCGGAATGAAATGGGTTTTTGCGGCTGTGGTGGGGGGTTAGGGTTGAGTGGAGGGGGGTTAGGGTTGGGTGGAGAGTTATCCTCAACGGTAGACATCGGGAGAGGTAGGGTGTGGCGGCAACAAAGGGTGAGCAACGGCGGCTAGAGCGGTGGGGCGGCGGTGGCCGAGTGTGGTGGCGGCGGCTACAGGTCGGCGGCGGCAGCAAGAAGAGCGGCGACAGATCGATTTGTGAAACAGGAATTTAGGGTTTCACAAAGAAAGTTGATACCATATAAGCGTTTGGATAACTGAGTCCTTGAAGGATCTCAGAGGCCTATATATATATATAGGGGAGCTTTCACATGCATTCACCTCTTAGAATGCATTCGTGAGACCCTTTATGAACCATCGGATGATAAAAATTTGGATGGTACCTTAGATTTAAATATGCATCCAATAAAAAAAAAGAAAATAAATATAAATAAAGAAAAAATAAATTTAGCTCTCCAAATCCCTTGTTTATCTCCTAATTAATAAACCACCCAATGTGGTCGTCATCTCACATGGTTTATCAACAAAGAAATTCACTGATTAATTATTAGGTGGGAGAAGGAATGCATAAGCTTCAACTCTAAGAACCCGCACTTTCTGCATAACTATTTGGGTGGGAGGATATTAGGATGATGAATATACGTATAATATTGTATATTCATCTGAATATTCGTATGAATATCCAATGAATACGGATATTCAAAGAATATTCAAATATTCATTTGAATATTTTCTTAATATTCATTTGAATATAATACATTATATTCATCTGAATATGATACTCTATATTCAAATGAATATTTGAAAATTTTGAAAATGAGAATAAATTAACGTTTTACATTTCATATGAATATTTTCTTAATATTCATTTGAATATAATACCTTATATTCATCTGAATATTCAAAAATTATGAACCTGAGAATAAATTTGAACGTACATTTTACTAGAAAAATTTTAGATGGTGGTTTTGATTTTATTTTGATTTTGAGTAAAAGAAAAAAATTTGGTGAAAAGATATTGTTTGACATTTTTTCATAAATTATTGTGTATTAAAAAAAATTTCAAAAATTATCTTTTAATCATAGCCCTCTATTTGATATATATATATATATATATATATATATATATATATATATAGGGAGTGGTTCCAAAGTGCACACCCCTTAGGGTGTGCATTGTGCACAAATATTATTCGGTGAAATGTGAAACATTATTCGGTGAAATTTTAAGCATTATTCGGTGAAATGTGAAACATTCTACCGAACACTGTTATGTTTTTTTTTTCCGTTCAGTTCAGATGAAAACGTCCCAATTCCACTGAATAATGTTTAGTTTTTTTATTTATCCATTTCAAATAAAAGAAACCTCAATTCCCTAAACAATAGTTACAATTTATATGGAATGCCTCAAATTTCAACAAATAATGTTTCACATTCCCCTAAACAATACTCACATTTCACCGAATAATGCTTCAAATTTCACTGAATAATATTTCACATTTCACCGAATAATATTTTGTGCACAATGCACATCCTAAGCCTTGTGCACAAGTTACCTATTCATTCTCTCTCTCTCTCTCTCTCTCTCTCTCTCTCTCTCTCTCTCTCTCTCTCTCTCTCTCTCTCTCTCTCTCTCTCTCTCTCTCTCTCTCTATATATATATATATATATATATATATATATCAAATGGTGAAAACTCTAAGGGTACAATTATCACTGTATATGATATGGACAAATATAAAATAATATATGCTAACAATATTCTCATAGTATCATATTTATGTAAATATACACAGTATTCATTCTTTCGATTGTTACTGTAACATAACCCTATATATAATCAATCTACTAATCTTTAATTCAATCGATGTCACTTCAATAAAGAAGGGTACGTATACCTCTCCAACATATATTATTTCTATAAGAATCTAAGAAATATATATAATGCAAATGAAACATTTCTATATATAAGAACTCATTTATACTAATAATTAAAATTAAGCAATTAAAACGCGAAGAATGCGGAGTTTCTGAGATTTTGTGCATATATAAATTAAAAGCCAAAATTATAATGTGTGGTCAAAGTGAAATTAGGGGTTAGCGTCATTTAATTAATTAATGCGTTTAAAATGCAATTCTTCAAAGATGTCGTAATCTTACTCTATGTCAAGTAAAATAGATCACCTAATTTTGAACATATATTAAAGGATCACCGTACCAATTCAAGTTCGATCAAAGATTAATTTGCCCTAGTCCTAGATGTTAACTTTTGTCAATAACCCAACTAGCACGTTGGCCGGCGCCCATCAAGAATTAAGAACACCACCGATCACATATGAAAAGAGGTTTTTCTGAAAGATGATGTGTGTGTTTTTTACTTTTTAATCTCTCGTTTAGTCACCCCGACAATTAACCTAATCTTAACCATGTGGTTAGACTTTGGATTATTTATCATACACTCCTGCTAATCAATATGCATATTAAAACCTTGCTCCCTATACCAGTGGGTCGAGCCGGTCGGTGCAAGTCGGTTTACCTAGTACGTGGCTCTTGCCGACTAGGTCACGTGCTCGGGGTTTGTTACCGAAGGTGGGTCCCTCGTCATAAAAAAAATATGCATATTAAACCTATACAGAATATTGTGATTTTTTCGAGCGTCAATATTGTCAAAAAAGAATAACAAGGGACACAAAAAAGATTGATCGATCAATAAAACTGGTATACAATAATTTCAACTCTATAATAGCCCTTTATAAATAAAGAGAGAAATCTCAATATGTAAGTCCATATATAGATAAAATTTATCCTATCTATAAACTTATAGACAAATTATCTATATAATAAACCTTCTATATGTAGATAAAATTAACCCGTTATAGATAAAATATAAAACCTCTACAATTTAACCATCTATGGATAAAACATCATGGAAGTGAACGCATACCAAAAAATTAAAAACTTTATGTAGATGCTGAGCAATAAGGATCTTCTAAAAAAATGAGACTTGCACGGAGAGAGTCGTTGTTCCCCTTGCATGTTGCTTTTGGGACTGCATGTGTGAGAATGCTCACATAATCCAATTTTGGGACAAAACTCTTCAAACCAGACCACCAAACTAGTCTCGGTAACTTTCAAGAATTTTACATTTTCTTCATCATTGATTTTCGTAAATAGAGAGATAATATCCGAGATTCGAACCAAGAACCTTTGGATATTGACTATATATTAACTCATTGTTATTAATTAATTAGTATTGACTATGAAAAATGTGGGATTCAATCTCCTATATATTAAGACCAAAGCTCTCACAATCTCCCAGGAAAATGCTCTTTTAGAACATCCCGATCTTATCGACCTCATCCAAAAGAATGTCGTTGAAAGACAACAAACTTAACCTTAGTCAGTGTTTCCATTCGAACTTTTTCCATATATATATATATATAGGTGGCTCCTGTGAGAACACCCCTTAAGATGGGAACATAAGAACAATTTGGGCCATTGATTAAGAAGAAATGGATGGTTAGGATTATTCGGATTAATAGTGGTTTTTAATTTTTTGTTTAAAGAAAAATTAGGTGGGCCCTACATCTAACTCACCCATGCGCATGTGATTGTCGCTTTACAAATTACTGTCTCTTGATGCGTTTATTTTGACGGGCCCTACATCTAACTTACAGGTTTGGTATTTTTGTTTCAATTTTTTTTTTTTTTTATATGTTTGTTACCAAAAAAACTGTAATAAAATCAATTATTTGGTTAAATTGGAAATATTATTCATATTTAAGGAATAATTATTCGGCTAAATTTAAGAGATTATTCGGTAAAAGTAGAAAACTTATTCATATTAAAAGGGTGATTATTCGGTTAAATTTTAGGGAGTATTCGGTAAAATTTGTGAGATTATTCATTTAAATTAGAGATATTATTCGATTAAATTAAATAGATTATTAGTAGGGTAATTAAGTTGAAATTACATTATTAGAAATATTATTCATATTTAAGGAATAATTATTTGGTTAAATTTAAGAGATTATTTGGTTAAATTATTCGGTAAAAGTAGAACGCTTTTTCATATGTAAAGGATGATTATTCAGTTAAATTTTAGGGATTATTCGGTAAAATTTGTGAGATTATTCATTCAAATTATTGATATTATTCGGTTAAAATTAAATAGATTATTAGTAAGATAATTGAGCTGAAATTACATTATTCGATTAACTTAAAAAACTTATTCGTAGTTAGAAGAATAATTATTCGATTAAATTATAGAGATTGTTATTATGTAAGAGGGAGATTATTTACATATTTATTGATTTTTGAATGTCAAAATAATAATTAATAAACTTGTACATTATTCGGTAAAATCACAAAGTGTATTCATAGGTACGAGGAAATTTGAAAAAAAAAATATAAAAATTATGCATTACTTGACGAGTGATTTTTCAAAAAAATATACACTATTCGATAAATTGAGAATCATTATTCGTAGATAAAAATGCAAATTTGTCAAACCCAATATAGTAATTTTCAAAATGAAAAAATTATGGAATAAGTCCTCCGTAATTGCCAACACGAAAATTAAAAATGCAGAAGCACAAAATAATTGAAAATTTTTTTTTTATAAAAAAAATCCAAAATGACAATTCGTAGATCGAAGCTCACGCACCCACCGTAAGTCGATAATATTTGTTTGTGGGTCCCACAATTTTTTAAAAATAAATTCAGAAATTTGAAGTTTAATCACATCCCTTAATTTCATCTAATCGGACGGACAAGATGTGTTCCTACATTCCCACCCTACGGGGTGTTCTCATCCGATCCAATATATATATATATATATATATATATATATATATATATATATATATATATATATATATATATATATATAGGAGAGATATCTAATGAGAAGTGACATTTGGGTGAGAAGATGAGAAGTAAGTCTTATACCCTTCAGATTAAAATAATTTTTTTATATGGATATAGGGGACATATCTAATGATCAATATATATATATATATATATATATATATATATATATATATATATATAGAGTACAGATCGGATGAGAACACCCCTTAGGGTGGGAACATAGGAACAGATCTAAACCATTAAAACAAATAAAATGAAGGGTGTAGATTAATTAGGATTTTCATGTTTTTTCTTAAAATAAAAAGCGGGTTCCACGTTCCTAATTTGTAAATGAGGATGGGCTGGAAGGCTTTAGGCGCGTTTGACACAAAGCATGTGGGGCCCATCATCTTTTTTTTTTCTTTTTTAATATCAAGTACTGGGTAATTAAGAATTCACTATCCTAGCTAATTTGTCCACACTACCGTGTAGGGAATGGGATTCCAGATTTTTGTGTGTGTTTAATTTAGCTATTTTTAACATCATAATTATTATACTATATAAATAATAATTCTATATATCTGAATAATAATTATTGATTTACTGAATAATTATTACAAATATTTATAGATATTTTATTTTTATTTTGTCATTTTCTTGAACTACAAAGCAAATTATATATATAATTATTTCAAACTTCCTCTTCCATATGAATACTCTTTGTGGTTTCACCGAATAATGTACAATTTTGTTGATTATTATTTTAACTTCCACAAAACTAATAAATTTATAAATAACTAATTTTTCTATTAAATACAAATAATATCTATAATTTAAATGAATAATCTCACAAATTGAATGGAATAATCTCTAATATTTAATCGAATAATCATCCTTCAAATACGAATAATCTTTGTAATTTAACCGAATAATTTAATTTCAACTAAATTATCTTGATAAGTTTTGTAAATAAGAAAAGCAAAACAAAACAATAACACCTAATAAGTGTGTAAACAATCATCCTCTTATACACTAATAATCTATATAATTTAATTGAATAATTATCTCTTAAATATGAATAATCTTTCTAATTTAACTAATTAATTTAACCGAATAATCCCTCAAATTTAACCGAATAATATATCAAATTTAACCGAATAATCTCAAATGTAATCGTATAATCTCTTACATTTAACCGAATAATCTCTCAAATTTAACCGAATAATATATCAACTTTAACCGAATAATAGTCTTTTAAATACAAAAATTATTTCTAATTTAACCTAATAATATAATAAATTTCAACCCAAGTATCTTTTGTACAAAATGTTACAAATTAAAAAATAAAAAAACAAACCCACTTCTTCCAGCCCATCCTCATTTAATCTCCGCTGTTTGAATTCACAATTGAGTAAAGAGTGGGGTTTGCTGAACAAACAAAGAAAAAAGCGCGTGAGTGGGTTAGTGCGGGTTACTCCATTTTTCTTTTTTTACAAAAAACTTAAAATCACTATTAATTTTAACCCTTGATTTTGTTGGATTCTACGGCCTAGATGTGTTCCTAGGTTCCTATCTTAAGAAGTGTTCCCACAAGAGCCACCCCTATATATATATATATATATATTGATCATTAGATATGTCCCCTATATCCATATAAAAAAATTATTTTAATCTGAAGGGTATAAGGCTTACTTCTCATCTTCTCACCCAAATGTCACTTCTCACCCTAAGGGGTGTTCTCATCCGATCCACACTATATATATATATATATATATATATATATATATATATATATATATATATATATATATATATATATAAAATCTTTCCACATATAGGATGATAATTGTCTCATATATCAAATAAATCATTTCAAAATAACATACTTGATCAATTGGGTTTTGGGTATTAGGGTTGAGATGGTGGAAAAAATTAACTTTTCAATTGAAAGAGTTGAGAAACATTATCTGGAACAATTTGAAAAGGTATTTCCAAAGAATTAGAAATGACAAGAAAAGAATAAGATAGAAAAGGTATTCCAATTGACAAGAAGACATAAGATTCAAAAAAAAAAAAAAAAATTCAATTGAAAGGGTCGGTTGAGAATTGAGATGCATTATCTTGAATAAATTGAAAAGGTATTTCCAGAGAAGTAGACATGACAAGAAAACATAAGATAAAAAATCAAATTCATTTGTACAATAAAAATATTTGAATTTAATTAAAAAAAACAATATGTTTATATCAAAGTCGACAATGTATAGAATTAAGTACAGTCCATACAAAGTCAAATAGAAAATTTATTATGAATAATATGAAGTATCTTATTCAAATTTAAAAAACGTTAAAAAATTTAGAAATTTAAATATGCTCATATTAACACAAAAAATATTTTCATAATTCGACCAATGTGGCAACCAAAAATCATTACTTTTTGTTCATATGAGCAGTATATAAATTTACATTTTATATGGTTTCTATTACATATTTATATAAAAGTGATACATCATATTATTTAAATATCAAATAAGATATGTTAAAGTCTGTTGTTGGGTCTAGTGATGTTAAAGAGTTGGAGGAGGGGCGCGCATATGCGAGTTGAGCCCACATACAGTATACATGAATAACATATATATATATATATATATATATATATATATATATATATATATATATATATATATAGTTCTATCTTAAAACCATCTGAATGATGAGACGTGATCTATTGACTTATATACTTTGTATTATTTAAGGTATTTCACTATTTTATATACAGTATATTCCAACAAGACATAGCTAGCTAGTTGTATTAATTTAAGGGAGGATGTTGGCCTCATACATAAAACTTATACATGCATATTGCCATTTTTTAATATATATGCATGTATAATTAAGTTTGGTACATATGCATGCATTACCTTAGTTACAACGTACGTACGTTAATTAGGTGGATCTCAAATCTCAATAGAATTAAAGTGATGCAATAGGGGACTACCAAATTAATATACTCCATCCGTAACAAAATAATTGTCGCTTTGAGGGTTTTCACACTTTTTAAGGAACCTAAAATTAGAAAGTGAAATAGTTAAAAGTTTAGTAAATAAATAATGTGGAAAAAAATGGACCAATGAAAAAAAAAGAATAGTATGAGAAGTTGGAGTATTAATAGAATATCTTGAAAATCAAATACAATTAATGAGATGAATTGATAAAATTAAAATTTTTTTGTCATTAATTAGTTTTAAAGGGATAAATATTTTGTTAAATGAACAAGTAGCTAAAATGATAGTTATTTCGTTACGGATGGAGTATTTGATTATTAGCCAATCTAAAAGTGAATGAAATATAGCAAACAGGTTATCCAGAGAGCATTCAACTGAATATAGTTTTTTTTTGTTTTTTGTTTTACTTTTTTTACAGTAGGTAAGAAGTAGATTATGAAGAAACAGAAATCAATTTGAGAGTGAAATTGAGAATGGAACTATGAGGGAGATGAAGTTCTGTATTCCATTTTTGTGTAATTGAGTTCATACAACAACTGAGCACTAATAACCTATTTATAGAGCTGTTCAGCAACTGCCGAAGTGCTCACAGCCATACACGTGTCCTCCACTTTCCCGCTCAGTTCAACCTCTTCTAACAAACTGGAATCCATTGCCCGATCTCGACGAGCCCAACTGCTCTTTAGTCGATCTCGGGTAACCGGTGACTTCACCCATACCCCCCCTCAAGTTGGACTGGGGGTAGTCTCCACAAGGCCTAACTTGAAGGAAAGTGTCCGATGCTGAACCTCTCCCAAAGGTTTGGTCAAAACATCCGCCAATTGGAGATGGGATTGAACATGAGCAGTGCGAATTAGGCCCTCTTCGATGCGCTCTCGAACATAATGGCAGTCAATGTTCAAGTGCTTAGTGCGCTCGTGGAAAACTGGATGAGCTGCAATGTGCTGGGCGGCCTTGTTATCACAGTGGAGTGTGATGGGAGTCTGAACAGGGACCAATAGATCAACTAAGATGCCATGAATCCATACTATCTCGCTTGCAGCTTGAGACATACAACGATATTCGGATTCAGCTGAAGACTTTGAAACAGTCTTCTGTTTCTTTGTTTTCCATGAGATGAGGGAGCTGCCCATGAACACGCAATATCCAGACAATGACCGAGATGAGAACCTGCAAGCTGCCCAATCAGCATCACTGAAAGCTGAGAGTGACAAATCATCAGACGCAGGGTAAAATAGACCCCAGTTAATGGTAGCTTTCAAATATCGAATCACATGGATTGCAGCCTGGTAGTGAGGGAGACGGGGAGAGCCCACGAACTGGTTGAGATGCTGAACAGCATAAGAGATGTCTGGGCGGGTAAGATTGAGATAGAGAAGGCGCCCAATCAACCTTCTATACTCCTCAGGTTCTTGCAAAACATCACCTTCATCTGTTGACAAATGCAGGCCTCTGGGTAAGGGAAATGGTGCTGGCTTACAATTGACCATATTGGTGTCTTGTAGGATATCTGAGATGTACTTTCTCTGGTTTAATATGGTACCCTTTGCTGATCTGGCAACTTCAATGCCCAAAAAGTACCTGACAAGGCCGAGATCCTTGATGGTGAAGGCCTTGTGTAAGCTTTGTTTGGTGAACTGTATGAAAGCTGCATCTAAACCAGTAATTAGCAGATCATCAACATAAACCACAGCTATGGATTGCTTGCCATTGTGATGCCTCATAAAGAGAGAATAGTCCAATTTGGACTACCTGTAACCCAACTGTGTGAGGAATCTGGACAACTCAATATTCCATTGTCGAGATGCCTGTTTCAAGCCATATAAACTTCTTTGCAGTTTACATACCTGCCCAGGAGAACCCTTAAAAAAACCTTCAAGAGGCCTCATATAAACATCTTCATCTAGGAAACCATGAAGAAAAGCGTTGTTAATGTCCAGTTGATGGACATCCCAAGCCTTAGCAGTAGCCATGGCAATGATTAGACGAACTGTTGTGAGCTTTGCCACTGGGGAGAAGGTCAATTTGTAGTCCTTGTCCTTGACCTGTGTGAAGCCCTTAGCCACCAACCTGGCCTTAAACCTCTCAACTGAACCGTCTGGCTTGAATTTTATCTTAAAAATCCATTTTGACCCCACTGCTTTCTTGTCTTGGGGAAGATCTGTGATGACCCAAGTGTCATTGCTCTCAAGAGCATCAATCTCTTTCTACATAGCCTCTACCCAACGGGGATCTTTAACTGCTTCTTTGAATGAAGATGGTTCCCTGACAGCAAGAACATTGTGCAGAGATGCCACATAGTCAGAGGAATAGTCAGAGAGATCTAGTAAAGACTTGATCATGAAAGAGGCAGATTGACTGGTGTCTGATAATGTGGGGCACTGGAAATCAGCTAAAGCTGTAGGATGTTGCCTCACTCTCTGAGATCTTCGAGGTGCCACTGGAATGATTGGAGCTGGAGGTGGCACGGGAATAAGAGGTGCTGGCAATGGATTTCCAGCTGGGGAATTTGTAGAGGAGGTATTGTTGTTGCAGGAGGATGGTCAAGTATGAAATAAATATAAAGTATAGATCAGACTGACTTCCCTGTCTCAGCAAATGAATACAAGACTTCCTCCCGTTGTAGTAAGAGAAAATCAGGATCGAATGCACGAGGAAGCACGTCAGCAGTTCTTAGGTAGCAACAGATCTCACAGACAAGCAGCAGAAAAAATGAAAGCAGAAAAACAAAAGCAAAGAACAAAGCGAAACAGGAAATAAAGCAAAGACAGAAAATAACGCAAGGCAACAGGCTACTCGATCTCGACCAGAAGCTTCTCGAGATCGACAAGGCACAGCAAAGACAGAAACTAAAAATCGACGACAACAGAGGAAAACACAACTCGACCTAGACCAGTCCCTACTCGAGATCGACAAGAACTGTACTCGATCTCGACAAAGTTCTCCTCTATGTCGACTAGAATGCAGAAAGTGTAAATTGCAAATTCTCGAACCCAAACTCAGATTTCTGATGAAAATAAATCAATATAATAAAAGACTTCCAAAGCCAGGGTATCAATGCCACAACGATAACCATGCAATGTAACACATAAAGGCATAAAAGATCATGCTTTCCATCAAATAACTTTCGTCATTAACAAATAGGCATATAGAGGCTTTCGCATAAACCCTAATTGTTACTAACCCTTTTTCACATAATTAATCCAAGTTGCATTAAGATCACTTTCGCTTCAATAACACAAACAAGGATCACCTTCAACTCTCGCAAAAGAATCATGCTCATAGGGATAGAAGATGAATTGCATAACAAGATCTGACCTTTACCGCATCACCTCATATAGCCACCGTCGGGCTCACCTCAGCCCCAGAAGTGGGTGGACTACTCGCTCTTCATCATCAAGAAAGACATCAAATAACAAAAGGAACTAAATTGCATTAAATTAAATAAAGAAAGCTTACAACCGACAAGACAAATCCGCTTTCGCCTCTCCACCTTGCTTGCTACAAACTCTCTCTCTCTATCCTACTTACTTGAATTGATTGTGAATTGGAATTGGAATGTATGAAAAACCAGCCCCTAGGGCCTTATTTATAGTGATCAAACCCCGCTAATCAAGGAAATAATCATCTATCTCTATATCTAAATCTATATCTAATTTGCTAAAAGATAAATAAAAGGCTTAATGGAAATAAATCAATAAGGAAAAGATAAATCTAATTTAGGTAGGTCTTCATGTGTTGATAGATCTTGTCTCCCATGGATAGACTTGATAGAATTTGGATAGAATCTTCCTCCTTCGGCCCCAAGGAATCCCAACTCGACTAGGACAGCCCTCGACGACGCGTTTCTGGAAACTGGTCTACTCGACCTCGACAAAGGCTTGTCGACATCGACTAGGACTCGTCGTCTTGGCTAACTGGTACTCGATGTGGCTCGGTCTTGGCTCCTGACGCTTGTCGACCTCGAGTAAGCGTAGTCCACCTCGAGTAAGAAAGTCTTGCCGACTAGGTCTCCTCGGGTAGGTGTACTCGACAAGCTCGGACCTGGGCTCTGGGCTTCGTCGATCTCGACAAAGGGTTCGTCGAGATCAAGTAGGATTGTGCTCGGCTTCTTGTCCTCGGCTTCTCGGTCAGCTTCTCTCCTCGACTCCGGGTGTGGTGTCTGGGCTTCGTCGATCTCGACCAAGGTCTTGTCGAGATCGAGTTGGGTCCGGAAGTCGGGTTGGTCTGGCTCTCGACGTTGCTCCTGGTCGACAAAGCTGTGCTCGGACATCTCGGCTCGATTCGACTGGTTCCGCTGCTTCTTTGACCTTGGACTTCTGTAGTGGTTTTCCGAGCTTCCTTAGAATTGCTGTAAAATGCCTCGAAATCTGCGATTTAAACAGAAACTGGTGTAGATTCCATAATTTGGCAAATAAACATAAACTACATAGGTTCTGTACTATCTTAGCCCAAATGTATGAAATGTATGCAGAAATCGATATAAAAGTTACTGTAAAACATGGCAGATTCAGCTCACAACAAACACCCCATACTTAAGCTTGCTTGTCCTCAAGCAATACTTTTAATTATCATTCAGGGGAAGAATTCAAACTCTCAACATCTTAGATTCATTCTCATATGACCCTGCAATCAATTACCATCCTCGAAAAGGTACTAGTGTCACAGATCCATGCATGTGCAAATATATAAGAGCAACATCTACTCACAAAAGGAGGGTTATGCAAAAATAATTCATATGTGACAAAGCATTAATAATCAAGAGGACTTTAATTTAAGCTCAAATAAGGAGTAGATTGGTAAAAGGCTAAAGGTGGGCAATTTCTGGCAATGTGGTGCTAATGATCCGGGGAAATGGAGTACTTTCCAAACTTTCATACCACATTCTTTCTCATTAGATTCATCACCTTTCATAATGCTTTTATCAATAATATTGCTTTTACCTCTCTAACCTCAGCACTGCCTTCTCGCGAGTCGCAAAAATGGGTGTCATGAATGGCCCCGGATACTTAGTGCTTTGGACTCCTCACAATGTGTGTCCCATCTCTCCAAACTATTATCTCAGAGAGCAGGGTCAATCTACCTTTATCTCCTGAGGTGATTGGATTTTCTTTCACTCATTAAATTTTCCATATATTCAAACAATTTCCTACCAAACTCCAATAATGATAATAATCATAAAACACCATATGACATCTCCATTTTGTAACATCATTCTCAACATAATCCCCGAATAAGGTAAAGAATGGCAAATATTTAGAACATGTGGAGCAATATATAAAATAAGGCATATTATGGCTTTTGTGATGCATAAGCATGGGTAAGGCTAGGATTATAACAATATGAGCATTATATGGAAATATAAAGTCCTCCATCCTCTTATCATGCAACATGTCAAAAGCAACTTCAAAATTTAGCTCCTTTCATGGTTTTCAAGAAAATATGCACTTCATTATGACTTTCCTTTACTAGGCAATTTCATGCTATATCTCTAATGAATCTAATTTTGCATCGTTGAGTTCAATATAAGCTTCCATGACATTAATCAAAATTTTCAATGGGGGTCATTTTTCTCAAATTTTGGAAATCATGCATATAAGCACATAAATCAATAATGCATTCCAAAATAGCCATGTAGCAATTCAAAGAAATAAACTCCAAATATGCACAAATAATGTCAAATATGGCAAATATGCATAAACTAAGCCCTTCCCCCACCCCATACTTAAAATTTACAGTGTCCTCACTGTATAAAAACAAGGGTAAAGAAAGAAACTCACAGGACAGATGTGCAGAGCCTCATATTTTCGAATGGAAACACCTCCTGGGCCGAGTATGACTTGGGTCTATCCATGGACCTGTAGAAGACATATACCCATAATAGAAACAACAAAAACCAAAGAAATGTTCAAAACCAAAAACAAGCAAAAACAATGTCCAAAAAGAATGTCCTAAAAAAGTCTATGTACAAGCTCTAGATTTTATAGTCGCTAGGCCGACTTTCCATTTATGCTCAAGGTGGCATCTGCAGGGCCCATGTAGCTTGGGCCTCAAATAGGACTCCATTCTTGTCCATCAGATGTAATCCTCCAGAATGGATCTTGTTCACCACAAAAGGTCCCATCCGCTTCTTGTTGAATTTGTTGGGAAACCAATGATCCTTTGATTTAGAGACATAGAGCTTGTCTCCAACTTCATACTCCTTAGGCTCATCAATGGATATCCTACATAAGCGCACATACTAAGGCAAACCTCTCCCATGTATAGATAAATCTTTAATGGAAATAGGAGAAGAAAGATCCATACCTTGGCTCACCTTCGCAGAGACGGAATCAGGGACCACTGTGTTTGGTCGATCTCGACTAGGGCTAGTCGATCTCGACGAGGATGCTGGTCCTGGTGGTGGTCTGCTCGAAGATGCGGAAGTCGACGAAGGACAGGGCTTGTCGATCTCGATAAGGCTACTCGATCTCGAGTAGGGCTCCGCTCCTGGTGGCTGCAGTGTCGAGGAGGGCGGATCTGGTGGAGTCGAGTGGTGGTCGATCTCGACAAGGCTGGTCGATATCGACGAGCTTGGTCCGTCTGGTGGAGTCTGTGTCGAGGAAGACGGTGCCCGAGGATGCTGAAGTCGGTCGACATCGAGTAGCGTACTCGAGATCGACAAGGGCTCTGGTGCTGGAGTCATCAGCGTCGAGGAAGGCGAAGTCGGGTTGGCCGAGTGGTGGTCGACCTCGACAAGTCTAGTCGAGATCGAGGAGCCTGGTTTATCTGGTTCGCTGCTCGACGATGCTGGTGCTGGTGGAGGCTCCGTGGTTTGGTCGAGGTCGACTAGGGTCCTCGATGTCGAGGAGCCTTGGTCGATCTTGACCCCATACTTAGTCCCTGTCAAGGCATCCGAAAAATAATTAATCCACAACGACTTACCTTGGTCTGTGTCGATTGGATTTTCTGAGTTCTCCTTGAGGATTGCCATGATCTCCTCCACCTGGGTCTCCATGTCCCTCTTTTCCAGCTCCTCAGGGGTCATATTTCTGACCTTGGGTTCCCCGCAGGTGATGTAGCTAGCTGAGATAGATTTGACCTCTTCCATTGGATCTGTATGCCTTTCAGTTTTATTAAAGGAATACTCAATTACCTCATCGCTGATGTTGAAGGTGAGCACTCCTTTCCTTACGCTTATGTTGGCATCCACCGTCGCCAAGAAGGGTCTTCCTAAGATAATTGGACAAGCAGGATCTTCTTGCATATCAACAACTAAGAAATCAGCAGGGACAAAGAATTTACCTACTTGTACTGGCACATTATCCACCATGCCTGTTGGAATGACCACCGTGTTGTTGGCCATGTAAAGTCTAGCATCCACAGGCTCTAGGGCACCTATCTTAATCTTGGACCAAATTGTTAAAGGCATTATACTCACACTAGCTCCAAGATCACATAAAGCATTAATTTTATATGGGCCAAATCCAATAGTTATAGCAAACTTACCTGGATCCGGCCTCTTCTCCAATATGTCCAGATGGCTGCACTCCTCTGTGATTTCAGCCATCGATTGCTTTTTGCTCAGAATCTCCTTCAGGAACTTGACATAAGATGGCATTTCATTGAGAGCTTCTGTGAAGGGGATGGTGACGTTGAGTTTCTGAAGCATCTTGATGAAGCGTTGAAATTTCTTTTCTGCCGGGTCCTTTAGAGATTTTGTGGGGAAAGGCAGCTTCTTTTTCTGATTCGGAGCCAGAACAGATATCGGAGGTGCTGCAGGCTGCTCTATGTCGACCAGGGGCTCCTCGACATCGACTACAGTCTTGTCGATCTCGACTAGATTTGGTGCTGTCGAGTTGTTGTGTGGTGCAGACGACGACTCTGGAAGTTTCTCCTCGACATCGAGTAGGCCCTCCTCGAGGTCGACTAGGCCCTGGTCGAGGTCGACTTGCTGTTCCTTGTTCTGCTGCTTTCCGACCTCTGGCTCTTGTAATTGATGGCCGCTTCTGAGTTTTACAACAGCGATGTGTCCAGTCTTTCCCTTAGGATTTGGTTCTGAAGATCCAGGGAGCGCACCCGACTGTCTGGGGATTCCTGCTGCTAGCTGACCAATCTGTGTATCAACTGATTTTCGCCAGATATCAATTTCCCCAAGCCTAGAGTTGACACCTTGCATCTGAGTATAGACGGAGTTGAAGGATTGCCAAGTTTCTGAGTGGTTCCTCCGTATTTCCTCCAGGACTGTTTGTATATCATCCTTTTTCTTGTCCCTTTCCGGATGTCCTGGAGCTCTGTAGGGCGGGGGGTTCCTAGGGACACCTTGGTTCCATTGTGGTTGCTGAAACCTTTGGTCCCCCATGTAGCGATTGGGACCCCCTGCGTAAGCTGCATCATCATGGTGCTCTGCCAGCTTGACTTGCTCTGTGTGTGGGCACTCAGGAGTGGTGTGCCTTTGCGATCCGCATTCAATGCAAGGCTGGTTGACAGAGAGATACTTTACTTGCTTGATGAGCTTCTTATTCTGGTCTCTGTAGTACTGCTCCCTAACATCAGGATCAATCTCCTTAGGTGGATCATATAGGGGCATGGATGGTGCTGGCCTGGCGTATGGGTTCTCTTCATAAGTTGCAGTAGACCCATACTTGTTGTCGTAGGTAGTGAGCTTCTCTAGCACACCCCATGCGTCACTTGGCGGCATTGTCAGATACTCATAGCGAGTATAATGGTTGATTCTGTCCTTGGTGACTTGATCAAGAGAGTTGAAGAAGATCTCCTGAATGACGTAGGGTGGTTGTCCATGAGTAGGGCAAGATCGCAGAAGTTCCTTGTAGCGCTCCCATGCCTTTGCCAGCGGTTCCCCTTGCTTCTGTTTGAAGGCGGTGATTCTCTGGCGGAGATGTGCTGTTTTGGCAGGTGGGAAGAATTTGTTCAGAAACTCTTGCTCTACTTGGGCCCAGGTTGTGAGTGATCTTGCTTTCAGCCCTTCAAGCCATTTCAGTGCAGGCCCAGCGAGAGACCAGCGAAAAGATTTCATCTTGACATATTCCAGGGTTGTACCTTCAGCAAGAGTACGGCACATGTCAGAAAAGTTTGTAATATGTTCAAGAGGACACTCATTAAATCTACCATAGAAGGCATTATTTTTAAGCTCTATAAGAAATTGAGTGCGAATTTCAAAAGAGTTATCAGGGATAAGAATCGCCGATTCAGGCACGACGAGAGTTGGGTGCATGTAGTCCTCTGCCGTGGTTGGGTATTGGGCAAGCTCAGCCTGTGCTTGTTCCCTTGCTGCTTTCTCAGCGGCGATAGCAGCATCTTTAGCGGCCAATTCCCTGGTAAGCCTAGCGATCAGCTGTTCCTGTGTCTCTGCAGCTGCCATGGCTCTTTGTAGTTTAGCTCTGATGTGAAAAAGGCGTTCTGGTTCGTCTAAGGCGTCAAACTCAGGTGTTTGACCAGAATGACGCATACACCTGCAAAGTAACTCAAAGAAACAGTGAGAACTGACTACCTAAGGCGCGATTGATAGCTTCCCCGGCAACGGCGCCAATTTGTTGTTGCAGGAGGATGGTCAAGTATGAAATAAATATAAAGTATAGATCAGACTGACTTCCCTGTCTCAACAAATGAATACAAGACTTCCTCCCGTTGTAGTAAGAGAAAATCAGGATCGAATCCACGAGGAAGCACGTCAGCAGTTCTTAGGTAGCAACAGATCTCACAGACAAGCAGCAGAAAAAATGAAAGCAGAAAAACAAAAGCAAAGAACAAAGCGAAACAGGAAATAAAGCAAAGACAGAAAATAACGCAATGCAACAGGCTACTCGATCTCGACCAGAAGCTTCTCGAGATCGACAAGGCGCAGCAAAGACAGAAACTGAAAATCGACGACAACAGAGGAAAACACAACTCGACCTAGACCAGTCCCTACTCGAGATCGACAAGAACTGTACTCGATCTCGACAAAGTTCTCCTCTATGTCGACTAGAATGCAGAAAGTGTAAATTGCAAATTCTCGAACCCAAACTCAGATTTCTGATGAAAATAAATCAATATAATAAAAGACTTCCAAAGCCAGGGTATCAATGCCACAACGATAACCATGCAAAATAACACATAAAGGCATAAAAGATCATGCTTTCCATCAAATAACTTTCGTCATTAACAAATAGGCATATAGAGGCTTTCGCATAAACCCTAATTGTTACTAACCCTTTTTCACATAATTAATCCAAGTTGCATTAAGATCACTTTCGCTTCAATAACACAAACAAGGATCACCTTCAACTCTCGCAAAAGAATCATGCTCATAGGGATAGAAGATGAATTGCATAACAAGATCTGACCTTTACCGCATCACCTCACATAGCCACCGTCGGGCTCACCCCAGCCCCAGAAGTGGGTGGACTACTCGCTCTTCATCATCAAGAAAGACATCAAATAACAAAAGGAACTAAATTGCATTAAATTAAATAAAGAAAGCTTACAACCGACAAGACAAATCCGCTTTCGCCTCTCCACCTTGCTTGCTACAAACTCTCTCTCTCTCTCTCTATCCTACTTACTTGAATTGATTGTGAATTGGAATTGGAATGTATGAAAAACCAGCCCCTAGGGCCTTATTTATAGTGATCAAACCCCGCTAATCAAGGAAATAATCATCTATCTCTATATCTAAATCTATATCTAATTTGCTAAAAGATAAATAAAAGGCTTAATGGAAATAAATCAATAAGGAAAAGATAAATCTAATTTAGGTAGGTCTTCATGTGTTGATAGATCTTGTCTCCCATGGATAGACTTGATAGAATTTGGATAGAATCTTCCTCCTTCGGCCCCAAGGAATCCCAACTCGACTAGGACAGCCCTCGACGACGCGTTTCTGGAAACTGGTCTACTCGACCTCGACAAAGGCTTGTCGACATCGACTAGGACTCGTCGTCTTGGCTAACTGGTACTCGATGTGGCTCGGTCTTGGCTCCTGACGCTCGTCGACCTCGAGTAAGTGTAGTCGACCTCGAGTAAGAAAGTCTTGCCGACTAGGTCTCCTCGGGTAGGTGTACTCGACAAGCTCGGACCTGGGCTCTGGGCTTCGTCGATCTCGACAAAGGGTTCGTCGAGATCGAGTAGAATTGTGCTCGGCTTCTCGTCCTCGGCTTCTCGGTCAGCTTCTCTCCTCGACTCTGGGTGTGGTGTCTGGGCTTCGTCGATCTCGACCAAGGTCTTGTTGAGATCGAGTTGGGTCCGGAAGTCGGGTTGGTCTGGCTCTCGACGTTGCTCCTGGTCGACAAAGCTGTGCTCGGACATGCTCGTCGAGATCGAGTAAGACCTACTCGAGATCGAGTAGCTTGGGTTCTCGGCTCGATTCGACTGGTTCCGCTGCTTCTTTGACCTTGGACTTCTGTAGTAGTTTTCCGAGCTTTTCCGACCTTCCTTAGAATTGCTGTAAAATGCCTCGAAATCTGCGATTTAAACAGAAACTGGTGTAGATTCCATAATTTGGCAAATAAACATAAACTACATAGGTTCTGTACTATCTTAGCCCAAATGTATGAAATGTATGCAGAAATCGATATAAAAGTTACTGTAAAACATGGCAGATTCAGCTCACAACAGGTATCCTCTGCTAACACAAATGGTTGGGTATTTTCTCCCATACTAGGAGACAAACTGGGACCACTGTCCATATGATCAAAAGAGGTATCTATAGCTGGGTTAACAAGGGGTAAAGCAGGTGTGATAGGGTGTGTAGGGATTACTTTATCAAAGAAAGGGAAGATATCTTCTCTGAAGATGACATCTCTACTGAAAAACACCTTATTGGTCCCCGTCTCAAGGACCTTATAACCCTTTGTGTGGCTAGGATAGCCTAAGAATATGCATTTCTTAGACTGAGGAGCAAACTTATCTCTGTGGGGTTCACGAGCTTTAGCAAAGCATAAACACCCTATGACTTTGAGGCCACTATAATCTGCAGGTTTCTGAAACAAAACTGTTAGGCTCTTGATCAGTTGGTTATTGTTGTTGGTAGTCTAAGAGAGTTTATTAGGAGTAAGCATATCAATTTCATTATGAATGACCATTTGATCTACAATTCATGCTTTATATACACTCCTAACACCACTCCCTCCTTAAGGAGACCTTGTCCTCAAGGTCTTACAAAGAAGAAAAGTCGGGAAACTGGTGCAAAATGTGACCAGCAGGCTCCCAGGTGGCCTCTTCTGGTGGTAGATTGACCCATTTCACAAGCCATTCAACTACAGGGTCACCATTAGCCAACTGATGGACTCTGGAGTCCAGTACAACCTCAGGAGCTACTACAATATGGCCTGAATCCTCTGTTGCTGGGAGCTCTGGTTGTACTGTCAGGGGGGCTCCTATCCTCTTCTTGAGTTGAGATACATGGAAGACTGGGTGCAACTTTGAAGAAGCTGGCAGCTGCAGGTGATAGGCAGTCTCTCCAATCCTTTTGATGATTTCAAATGGCCCATAGAACTTGGCACTCAACTTCAGGCATCTCCTCAGTGCCAGTGATGTATGCCTGTAAGGTTGGAGCTTGAGGTACACCCAATCTCCTACTTGCAGTGTTCTCTCAGATCTTCTGGCATTAGCAAAGAACTTCATCCGTTCTTGAGCTGAGCTTAATCCTTCCTTCAGTACTTGCAATGCCTCGTCCCTTTCCTGGAACCAATCATCCACTGATGCAGTTGTGACATGACTTGCTCGTGCTCCCAACTGAGGTGGCTGATATCCATACAAAGCTTGGAATGGAGATGTCTTCAAGGCTGTATGGTAGGTGGTATTGTACCACCACTCTGCCAGTGCTATCCATCTTGCCCACTGCATAGGCATGGCTAAAGTCATGCACCTCAAATAGGATTCTAGGCATTGGTTAACTCTCTCAGTTTGTCCATCAGTTTGTGGATGATAAGTTGTGGACATGCTGAGAGATGTTCCTAGGCTTGAGAAAAGCTCCTTCCATAGGTGGCTAGTGAAAACTTTATCCCTATCTGAAACAATATCTCGTGGTAGTCCATGGAGCTTGTATACATTGTCCATGAATAGCTGAGCAACCCGGCTTGCTGAGAATGGATGGCTGAGCAGCAAAAAATGACCATACTTGGTCAACCTGTCCACCACTACTAGGATCACATCGAATCCTTTAGATTTAGGTAATCCTTCCACAAAATCCATACTGATGGAGTGCCAAGGCCCTTCAGGAATAGGTAATGGTTGCAATAACCCAGGATAGGCAACTTTCTCTTGTTTATCTCTTTGGCAAACATCACATTCCTTGATGAATGTCTCCACAAATGCCTACATTTTGGCCCAATAGAACAGTGCCTTGATCCTGTGGTATGTAGCTCTGCCACCAGAGTGCCCACCAGTAGCCTCAGCATGAAATGCAGTAGTGATCTTAGATCTCAATCCATGGTTACTTCCAATCACCACCCTGCCCTTATATCTCAGGATATCACCTTGCCAAGTGAACTTTGAGTGTGGGTCTACAGCAGCTTCAGTTTTGATTTTATCAATATCTTCATCACCTACATAACTGGCCTTTACTTCTTGCATCCAGGATGGTGTGATTACCACAATAGCTTGGCATTGCTCCTTGAGTACCTCTGGTGTAGATAATCCCCTCCTAGATAGAGCATCAGCCACTGGATTGCACCTCCCCATCCTGTACTGGATAGAGTAAGACAACCCAAGCAACTTTCTCACTGCCTTCTTCTGTAGGTGAGTTGTCACCTGTTGATCTAGCAAATGCCTGAGACTTTGATGATCTGTAACAATCACAAAGGGTTGAGGTTCCAAGTAATGGCGCCATCTCTCAACTGCATAGAGAATTGCTAATAGCTCTTTCTCATATGTAGACAAGAGTAGGTGCTGGCCATGTAAAGCTTTGCTAATAAAGGCCAATGGTCTTCCTTGTTGCATTAGCACTGCCCCAATACCAACTTCACAGGCGTCTGTTTCAACTTGAAATGGAAGGGAGAAGTTGGGAAGGGCTAGAACTGGTGGGGAAGCAAGCAGTTTTTGTATCTGTTGGAATGCAGCTGTACTGTCAGTGGTCCACACAAACCCATCTTTTTTTAAGAGCGCAGTTAGGGGCCTGCAGATACTTCCAAAGCTCTTGATGAACCTCCTATAATAGCCTGCCAATCCCAAAAAGCTTCTTAGCTCTTTCTCATATTTAGGTGTAGGCCAGTTGATAATAGCCTCAATTTTAGAGTTATCAGTAGCCACTCCCTCCTTTGAGATCACATGTCGCAAATACTCTACCTGAGCTACTCCAAAACTGCATTTAGATCTCTTAGCAAAAAGTTGATGACTCTCCATTTTACCCAAGACTGCTTTTAGGTGGTTCACATGCTCATCCATAGATCTACCGTAAACCAATATATCATCAAAGAAAACTAGAACAAATTTTCTTAGAAATTCAGCAAATACCACATTCATGAGTGATTGGAATGTAGCTGGGGCATTGGTTAACCCGAATGTCATCACATTGAACTCAAAGTGTCCATTGTGAGTGCGGAATGCAGTCTTTGCTATATCACCTTCAGCTACCCTCACTTGGTGATAGCCAGCTCTGAGGTCCAGTTTGGAGAAAATCACTGCTCCTTGCAGCTCATCCAACAGCTCTTCAATATTTGGAATGGGGAACTTGTCCTTCACTGTAGCCTCATTCAATCTCCTATAATCCACACAGAAGCGCCATGTACCATCTTTTTTCTTCACTAGCAGTGTTGGTGATGCAAAGGGGCTCTGGCTTGGCCTGATGAGGCCTGTTGCTAGCATCTCCTTTACTTGCCTTTCTATCTCATCTTTCTGTCCATGTGGGTAACGATAGGGCCTGGAGCATATGGCCTCTGTGCCTGGCTTCAAAGGAATGTTGTGCTCACATCCACGTTCAGGAGGGAGGTGTGTGGGTTCTTCAAAGATTCCCTTGAACTGATCTAGCACCTCCTCAATTCCCTTTGAAACTGACTCCTCTGCAGCACATAGATGAAAGACCTGAGCCACCTGGACTATAGTTTCATGGTCATTACACTTCACTAGTGACTGCAGTTCCTTCCCTGTAAGGTGTTTGATTGCAGCTCCCTTTCTTGAATCCACAATCCCTTGTAACTCCACCTGTTTCCCTTCTTTAGAGAAGGCTATGGTGATCTTATTGTAATCGAACTGGACTGGGCTATAATTCTTCATCCAGTTTACTCCTAACAGCAATTCAAATTCTCCCACCTTCAATGCTCGAATGTCAAAGGAGTAGCTACCCCCTTGCATACTCCATTTGAGGCCCTTACACTCCTGTCTACAGAAAAGCTTTCCCTTATTCAGACCTTCCACTATCATTAGTGTAGCTGGTGAGAGTCTAAAGCCAGCCTCCTTAGCCACCATGGGATCAACAAAGCTGTGAGTTGATCCGCTCTCAATGAGTATGTTGATCATTCAATCCCCAATGCAGCCCTTGACCATGATGGAGGTGTCCGAATCGTTCCCAGTCAGTGCTCTCACAAAACTTTCTTGTTCCTCATCAATCTGATCCCCACCTGTCAATCCCAGTTCTCCAGGTTCCATTTCCTCTTCCGATTCAGTGCCTTGAGATGTCAGAAATTTGATTGAAGAAGTTTTGCAGCGATGGCCAACGAAATACTTTTCTCCACATCTGAAGCACAGCCCCGGAGTTCTTTTGAAGTCAGATGGGTTCTTGGCTCCCGTCGGGTTAGCGCGCACCGATTCTTGCGGTCTGAACATGGAATTTCCTCCTTTCCATGGGATCTTGCTCATCTTTACCAGTGCTTGAACTGCATCGTTATGCAATCGCGCGAGTTCCAATCCTTCCGCGAGATCTCTTGGTCTCCCCAGTTTAACCAATGGCTTGATTTCCGTTTTCAAGCCACTAATGTAACTTGTGACGAAGTAACTTTCTGGAAGATGGGGATTATACGATAGCATACCTGCTCGTAGATCTTCGAATTTCTCGTTATACTCCTCGAGATCGTCTTCCTGAGCCAATTTGTTGAATTCTTCAACTATCTCGACACCCTGCTTCTCTCTGAACCTGCTGCACAGGGCGTCGCTCATTTCCTTCCAACGAACGCCTCGTCGTTGCATCAAGTAGCCCTGGATCCATGTATCGGCGCGATCTTGCATATAAATGGCCGCCAATTCCACTTTCTGGTTTTCTTGAACGCTGAAGATGGAGAAGTATTTCTCGCACTTGCGCACCCAGCTACGAGGTTTCTTCCCATCGAATGATGGAAACTCGATTTTTGGAAATCGATTGTGGCCTGCCAAGAATCCCTGGTTCCTCATCGGTGGTGGTCTGTAGTGTCCCGGATCTTCTGCGAATTCTCGATTCACACCAGGTGGTGTCTTGTCCTGTTGATCGCCTCCGACATTGAATTGTGGAGGTGGTGCTTTCTGGCTTTGGATGCGAATTCATTCTGCGATCTGAGCCACATTCTGATCTGTTCGTAGCTGCATCTGGTGGAATTCCTCCGTCGACTTTCGGAGGTCTGCAATGGCTTGCTGCTGTGCTTGGAGAATCTTGCACTGATCCTCCTGTTTCTGAAATGCTTCCGCCAGTTTCTCCTCCGTTGAAGTTGCGAATTGCTGCAGGTGCTGGAGCTGGCCGTCCATCTTCTCCGTTGTTCTCAAGCGCGTGCCGTCCGCCATAGCCGAGGATCACAAGTCTGATACCAATCTGTTAGGCTCTTGATCAGTTGGTTATTGCTGTTGGTAGTCTAAGAGAGTTTATTAGGAGTAAGCATATCAATTTCATTATGAATGACCATTTGATCTACAATTCATGCTTTATATACACTCCTAACAAAAACCTCATATGGAACTTTCCATTTCAATACAGAACTAGGCAACAAATTGATCAATTTAGTGGCTGCAGTTACACAGTCACCCCAAAATCGAATGGGGAGACTAGCATGAATTCTTAGAGCTCTAGCAGTCTCAATAAGATGGCGATGTTTCCTTTCAACTCGGCCATTTTGTTGAGGAACACCAGGTATGCTCCTTTGATGAATAATTCCCTTTTCTGCAAACAAAATGCTACATGTTCTTTGAACAAATTCAGACCCATTATCACTTCTAAATGCTTTGACTGTGGTCCCAAATTGAGTGTGAACATATGCCAGAAAATGCTTGATGATATCACACACTTGCATCTTATTGGCAAACAGATAAGTCCAGACAAATCTGCTGTGATCATCCAACACTGTCAAGAAATACCTAGCCCCTTCGAGAGAAGAGGTTTTATATGGTCCCCATACATCAAGATGGACCAAATCAAAAACAGAAGAGGCAATAGAAGAACTCCTTTCAAACTGAAACCTGTGCTGTTTGGCCAAAATACAAATTTCACAAGTAAAGTCACTTGTACACAAGTGTTTGAACTCATCAAGATGTCTGATCTTAGACAAAGAACTTTGTCCAAGACGAGCATGGATCATAGCAACATTATTACTGTGAGAATTACATGTAAATGCTGGCTCTATATTACAACTATCCCTTTCACAAGAGCCTGTAAGCAACCCTCTTCTCTCTTCTGTAGCTGCAGTTCTGATTATGTATAAGCCATTGGTCCTTTGTCCTCTTCCCACGAGCCTTTTAGTGGAAAGGACCTGAAATGCACACTGATCAGCTGTGATCATAGCCATCAGACCACCATCTTCTACCAGTCTCCCAACAGACAGCAAATTGTGTTTAAAAGATGGCACAAGCAACACATTTTTCAGAATAAGACCATCATTGAAGTTAATTGTCCCAACAGTATCCACATGAACAATGGAATCATCAGGCAAAGCAATTCTAATGGGAGCAAGCAATTTCCTCTTGTGATCTAACAATTCTGAATCATATAGCATATGATCTGTAGCACCAGAATCTACTATCCAGAACTCTTTCCCTATAGCTTTTTCAATCATAAGAGCTTTAGAGGGAATGTAATTACCTGAGAAATTGGCTGCTGCAAAATAGGCCTCACTGTCTCCTTGAACCTGCTTGCCCTTCATCATTTTCATGACTTCTTTGCAAACTGCATTCATCATCTGGTGATCAAGATTAGAGTCATCCAATGGACTTTCACTGCTACTGGCTTGCTTCTCTGCAGCATTAGCAGCAACTTTCCTTTGCTGCTTCCACTTAGCTTCTTTGCCTTTCTCAGGATACCCATGGAGTTTGTAACAAAGGTCCTTCACATGACCTTTGTTACCACAGAAGTCACAAGTTGGCAGGCCATGTAACTTGTAACAGTTGTCCTTCACATGTCCCTTGTTTCCACAATAGTCACATTTCTTGAAATCATCCCTAGATTTCTTTGATTCAAGCTCCTTTTTCCAATTCCTAGAGCCTTGTCTGTTGGCATTCATAGCCAAGCCATCATCTCCCTTTTTAATTTCAGAATTAGCCTTGCCTCCCCCACACTGCTCAACTTGTTGAACAATGTAGAAAACACGATTCATGGTTGGCAATTTTTCCTTGGCTAAAATCTGATTCCTCACTCCTTCGTATTCATCATTTAATCCCATCAAAAATTCCATTATATTGTTGGTAGTGTTCACATCCAGAAATTTCTTGATCACAAGACAAGTACATCCATTCATTGCTCCACACTGACATTCAGGAACTCCTTGAATGGAGTTTATTTCATCCCAAAGCCGTTTAAGCTTCCCAAATTAATCTCCTACAGAATCAGATCCCTGTTCTGCATTGCTAAGAGCTTTCTTTAACTAATACAAGAGAGGAGCGTTCGATTGGCCATACCTTTCCGTTATCTCGCTCCACAATCCTCGAGCTGAGGTAGCACAGATGAAGGACTCGGATAGAGAATTCTCAACTGAATTCAAGATCCAACACCGCACCATGTAGTCGGCACGGATCCATTTCTGATAATTTGCAGATCCAGCTGGAGGAATTGGACATGATCCATCGATGAGACTGAGCTTGAGCTTTGCTCCAAGAGCCATCTTGACATTCCGACTCCAACTGAGGAAGTTGCTGCCGTTGAATCGATTAGCGACCAGCTGCGTTCCAGGACTGTTGGAGTTCGTCAAAGCGAGAGGATCATTCGGCGCCAACTGAGATCCATGAACTGGACTGCCATTTCCTCCCTGGTTTCTAAGCACGGACGCGTAGGTGTCTCCCATGGCTGAATCGATCAACGATTGAACACAGCGACACTGCGGAATCAAGAATCGTCACTGGATTGTGTAGGATCTCGCCCGCTCTGATACCATATGAAGAAACAGAAATCAATTTGAGAGTGAAATTGAGAATGGAACTATGAGAGAGATGAAGTTCTGTATTCCATTTTTGTGTAATTGAGTTCATACAACAACTGAGCACTAACAACCTATTTATAGAGCTGTTCAGCAACTGCCGAAGTGCTCACAGCCATACACGTGTCCTCCACTTTCCCGCTCAGTTCAACCTCTTCTAAAAAACTGGAATCCATTGCCCGATCTCGACGAGCCCAGCTGCTCTTTAGTCGATCTCGGGTAACCGGTGACTTCACCCATATAGATCGACTAAGCGATCTTGAAGCCATCAAAAGATGGCTTGATGAACCCTACGCAGAGGGTCGCCAGTAAAAAAAATTACTTAAGTCTAAAATTACAATAAGATAACTTTAAATTTAAAAAAAACATCAAAATTGGTGATCACTAGTTGCATGCAAATTGAGGAACAGTTACCACTAGCCTAAATCTACTGTTACAATTATAGTTAAAATATTATAAAAACATCTGGAGCTTAGAACCATGTTTCTTTCTTGATATCTGCACTGGTGACTTAGATGGGTTGCATGCAAGCCATGAAAGTTGTTGAGTTTGGCAAAGTCGGCTCATAAGTCGACGATGTTGCAATTCTGGTTCCGAAATCGGCGATGGCCAAGCACGAGGAAGGATCCAACCACGGAAGGGAAATCACCAAGTTAAGGATGCAATATGGAAAAATATTGACAAACAAGAATTAGGTGTAAACAAAATTTGATAAAGAGACAGTTTAAAAATGGGGCTAAAGGTTGTTTGAGGATTTGTAATGGTAGAGATAAAATTTAGTTTGGGATTGGAATAAGGGGTTTGTGTTTATTTTTTTAAGAAGAGAGGTAGAAAACTTAGATTTGAGTGAAGGGTGAGTTTGGTTTTCAGATTGGGATTTTTCCATGGCTAAGGGGAGGAGATGCACTGGCATCAACTGAATATAGTTAATAATATAATTAAAAGAGTATCCATATCACATCCAAAATATATGAAGTATAGTGAACACCGTATAATTACATTTAATTAACCATATGATGATCTTCTTACTGTTAATTAATTTTACAATATAACCTCATTAATCTTATTAATTAATATTATATGGATATACGTTCAAATTCTAATTAGCCCAGTCTATTTTAGTGTCTGGAAATCAAATCCCCAGGTTTGGACGTTTTCTTTCATTAATTTTTGTGGGCAAGATGAGAAAATGGCCGGTAATTAATATCCAACCAGTTTGCGAGTTTGCTTATGGCTATATAATTTTTGTTATATATATATATGACTTTTCTCCTTTTTTTGAGCAAAGACTTTTCTCCTTCTTTTAATCTACTTTGACATATGATTATATATTATTTTATTTTGTATATGGATAGATTTTTAGAACACGATTAAATGCAGTCAGGTTTGAACTCTTAGAAAAGAAAAAAATGGTAGCTAGGGTTATATAAATAAGGTTTTGAATAGACTGGGTCATCACTGGATGTAGGAAAGAACTCTGACTCCAAATTCAATCTTTTGTTTCTCAAATATGAACGGAATCCAATTGTTCCGAAAGGGATATTCAAGTATATGTATATCTCAACCTTTAATATAATATTTAAAAATTATATTAAGTATCAATTGTTTATAAAATTTTATTAAAAAATATAATAATAAATGCAACACAAAATATAATATGCTTTTAAAAATATTTTATTTTTAAAAATTATATTAAGTATCAATTATGTATAAAATTTTATTAAAAAAATACAATATGCTTTTAAAAATATTTTATTTAAAAAAAATATAATGCGCTTTTAAAAGCATATATCTCAACCTTTATTTTTAATTTTTTTTTTACCAAACTGAACAATAATTTATTTTTATCAAAATTGTTATCTTTATTTGTTTCAAAAAAAATTCATGATTTTTTTTTCACAAACTGGATCATAACTTTCGTCTAATAAAAATACCCTTAATCTTAAAAAAAACAGTTTATTTATTTTTATGTAATGCAATTTTTTTTTTCATTTCAATAATGTAATTATAGTGAAAAAATTATTCCAATAGAGTTGTAAATTAATATCAACTAGTATAATCCCCACACCTTGGCGCGTGGATTTCTGGAAAAAAATAGTTTAGTTATATGATTGTGGATTTTTGGTCGATATTCGAATGAGTTTGGATTGATTATGTTTTGACATCCGATTTAAATAGATTTTTTTTGCTGATCTTCGAATAAGTTTGGATTATTCCCTTCGGATTGCTCGGGGAGTTGAGAACCCTTGCGGCCAAGTCTAGATGAGCAGAAATTAGGAAGGGAAGGTAGGAAAGGGAAAAAACAAATAAAAGAATAGAAAATAGGGGATTAATTGAATTAACCAAAATCAAGGAGAATATTACATGTCAACAAAGTCTTCTGATTTACGGTAGTATATAGATATAGATTAAAAATAATTAAATTAATTTATGGGTAAATATATTTCAATAATAAAAAATCTAAATAAAAAATTATGTCCACTAAAAAGTAATCCAGATATAAATTAAACTAGTATAATCCCCGCACCATTGCGCGATTTTTAATAAATAAATTTTTAATAACATAACAAATTAATATTATAAAATATTAATAAAAGTTAGGATAAAATAATGAAGGTAGACTTAAAATCTTTAAGAAAATGGTAAAAATGTTTACAATAAAGTTAGGTTTCATAAAAAAGGTTTTAAATTAAGATATTATATTGATATAGATTATTATTATTATTAATATATATATATATATATATATATATATATATATATATATATATATATATAGGGATTGACTCCGGTGAAAACCTCAAATTGTGGTAAAAACCGTGAGGACTACTTTATAGATTGGTTTATTTGAAACCCGTGCTAAAAACCTCAATGACACGGCGACTTTATAACTCGGTTCAACCTAACAACCGTGCTAAAAACTCCAATTTAAAAATAACACATGACTTTATAGTTCGGTCAAGCCTAAAAATCGTGCTAAAAAACTCATGTTTTAAAATTATAGAGTGACTTTATAGCTCGGTTTTATTCAAAACCGGGCTAAAATTTATGACTTTATAGATCGGTTCTCTTCATAACTGGGCTGTAAAGCAAGTGAACTGGACTAAAAAGTCGGTCCTCACGGGTTTTTACCGCAATTTTGGATTTCACCGGAGCGCATCACTATATATATATATATATATATATATATATATATATATATATATATTAGACATTAGATTTTATTCAATCTTTTGAATTAAACCCAATGGTTAGTAAGTGTGTAAAAAAATACAGGGGGGAATGTAAATGTATGAAAGAGATCGATGAAGAGAAAAATAAAAGAAAATAATAAGATAAAATTGTGATTAGTTGAAGAACCTTAAATTAAGGAGGTGTTGACCCATCATCAAAAAGTCTTCTAAATTAAGATATTATATAGATATAGATATATAGATATAGATGGTTAGTAAATTGGTAAAAAAAATAAAAGGGAAAAATGTAAATGTATGAAAGAGATGAAGAGAAAAAGAAAAAGAAATAATAAGATAAAATTGTGATTAGTTGAAGAACCTTAAATTAAGAAGGTGTTGAAACATTATTAAAAAGTCTTCTAAATTAAGATATTATATAGATAACCATTATTAGATAATTTTCTATTAATATTTTTGGTGATTGAAAAATAGTTTTATTTATATTTTTTTTAATTAACTAAAAAATATATATAGATAGATATTAAAAAAATACATTATTAATTAACTATGAATGATTTTACTATACACAATCTTATCTTTTAGATCTTTCTCATCCAACGCTCCAGATTTACTCACACGTTCACATTATAAGGGTTGTCCACACATAATTTATCTCTTTCATTGTTTGGAATGAGACTTAAAAAAAAAGGGGGAAAAAAATGAGTATGGGAGGTGAAGCGCTTAAACATTGCCTTAGTTAAGCTATTGCTTAAAAAGTGGATTTCAGTCGATCTCTTATAACCAAGAAAAATAAATACGATATAACTAAACTTGTTACACACCCAACCCGTTGTCGGACTAATTCTATATGGATCATGTTCACGTGCTAGCTGCACTTAAAGGGAGGCATGTTGAGATGGATTTCGGTAAAAGCAAGGAGAAAAATAAGAGTTTATAAAATGAGGTATATATTGGTTTAATTAAACTTGTGTTAAAAGGTGGACAGTGGCGGATCCTGAACTTGTTGATTGAGGGGGCGAAAAATTATGATAAAAAAATAATGTAGGTAAAATTAAATCCAAATTTTTCTTTTCCGAAAAATCATCAATATTATGTATCCTGAACTTGCATGATTTATTTCATGATTTTCAAATATTTCAATCAATAAAAATATATCAGTTTGGTAAATGATGTAGGAAATATTATAATTTAGTGCTGAAATTTGAAACGTATATAACTTTTTGCTCAGATATCGGATTTGAGCTTATAATATATCAAATCGAAGCTATTGACGAGAGGAATATGTATGTTAAATTTCATTTTTGATTGTGGGGGCGACTGCCACCACTGGCCCTAAAGAGGATCCGCCTCTGAAGGTGGATGATGATCCCTTTTAACTACAAAAATTAAAAGATGATATAATTGTTGAAAGTAATGCGCGCTTATAATGGTGTTTTCAACAAAGGCTTTCAAACTTTCTTGTTCCACGTTCATTTCAAGAGATATTTGAAGAGTTGTTTATAAAGAGGAATTTTATAGAAGTCTCACATGCATGCCACGTAACATCCATTTGTGACGTCCATGGTGTGTTTGTTTGTGTGAATATATTTAATTCATGTCGTTGGATATGCTTTGATTCTGTGCAACTCTTTTGCAGTTTATCTATTTGTTTTGTCTGACGCAGTAGTCTGTCACTGGTGAAGATAGCTTTGACGACTTTTATTACAGAGGGGCCTACTGTAGGTCAGAACTTTTGATAGAAATCAGTTGGGAAGCCATCAGGGCCCATAGCCTTATCCGGACTCGTAGAAAACACAGCCGCTTTTATCTCATTGTTGGTTACAGGAGTAGAAAGCATGTCGTTGTCTGCTTGTGAAACTAAGGTTGGGATGACCGCTAGGTTTGGAGACAGATCCGAAACAGGGGTCGAAGATGCTCTGAAACGAGCTTTGAAGTCGCGACCAAATTCTTGTTGGATTGTATGGAAATCAGCTGTGGAATCCCCACCGAGAAGTAGGATAGATTTGATCATTTTTCTGCCTCTTTTTGCAGTTGCGATCTTATGGAAATAGCATGAATTGGAGTCATTAAGTTTGGTATGTTTAACTCTAGCCCGCTGGCTCCAATAGCGACGGTGAAAGTCGAGCATACGTTCTCTCTTGTTGAGTAATTGTTTTAGGATTTGAACATCCCGGTTGTTATAATTTGAGATAAGAGATGTCTATAAAATAAGGAGCTTTTGATCTGTTACTAGTATTTGGTTATGAATATTGTGTACCGTATTCTTATGCCAGGTTTTAGAAAGTTTTTTAAGTACTTTTGCCTTCTGGAGCAATTTAAACATCAAAGAACCTTGTGGGTTCGCTCTCCAAGCTTGCGAAACTAAGTTTCTGTAATCAGCCCTTGAGGCCCAAGCCAATTCGAACTTAAAGGGTCTATTCTTAGGCTGAATGTTGTGACGAAAATCTGTGGAGATCGGAGCATGATCAGATCTAGTAAAAGGATGGACCTGTGTACGAAGTGAGTCAAAAATGGTAAGCATGTCCGTGTGGATTAATAGGCGATCAAGTTTTTCCAGACATATGACCACATCTTTCGATTTACGTTGCCAAGTAAACTGACCACCGCTAGATGGTACTTCTAGGAGTGATAGTCTGTTCTTTAAATCTAGTAAACGCGTGAAACGCGACGTCGAAGGATAGGCTCCTCCAAGTTTATCAGCTGGGGTAGCTATTTCGTTAAGGTCTCCCATAATACAGAAGGGAATAAGAAGTGATTGTATATAAAGGGGGATCGTATCCCAGAAGGTTGATTTGCAACGCTCATCCGGTGGGGCGTAGACCACAAGAACAGCAAAACACCGCTTTGTAGCATAGTCCGAGTAGTTAAAGTGAATAAATCGGTGATGAACCGAAATAAGTTCAATGGATCCTTGTGAGGTAAGGATATCTTTCCATAGAAGACAGATTCCCCCAGAAAATCTGATTGTCGGATCAAAAGCAACATTAGAGAAATCACATTTACACAGTGTGCTTTCGGAAGGAACCTTATCAGTCTTAGTTTCTAAAAGGGCCAGGACGTTGATATTATTATTTTGACATAAAATATCTACATTTGTCCAGAAATTATGGCTCCGGATGCCGAGGGAGTTCCAAGTACATATATTCATAAAAACCTTTTAAGGTGAACTGTTTGTACTAATCTAGGATCGACGTGCTTTGTCTTAAAGAAAAGAACCCTAAAAGAACCCTTTCGGTGAATGAAAAACTCCGTAGTTGAGCAGATTATTTTCCATTGAAAAACAAACACCCACCCCACGAGGAGGATGTGTCCCCAAAGCATAGGCCATCTAGCCAAAGTATAATTCGTATCTGTTTTTGAAACCCATAAAATTTGGGCTGTCTTTTTGGTAAACAAATGATAAGGCAAATATAGGTTGTGTAGAAAAGGGGCAATATTCCAATCAAAATGACCCTGTACGGTTTGTAGCAAAGTATACTGCAGTAAACCACTACAAACCTATCAGTTTATACTCTACAATTTATAAAATCATAGCTAAAGTGATTCCAGCACGGTTAACCAAAATTTTCGACAAACTAATACACCCCCTTCCAGGGAGCTTTCACGAAAGGGAGATCTATCCTGGACAATATTCTGATTGCTCATGAAGCTTTGCATTCGTTTCGGCTGAAGAAAGGCAAAATGGGCATGATTGCTCTTAAGTTAGATATGGAGAAGGCATACGATCGCATCGAATGACCTTTTCTGTTCCAAGTTTTATCTAAGTTTGGTTTCAATGACCTATTTATTAACAGAATAAAGGAATGTGTTTCAACTGTATCCTACTCGGTCCTCGTTAATGATGAACCAACCACAATATTTCAACCCACTAGAGGTTTAAGACAAGGAGACCCCCTCTCCCCTTTTCTCTTTATTTTAGCCTCTGAGGTATTAGCACGTACACTGCATAACCAAGGGCTAGTAAGTAAGGACCTGTGTATCTCTTTCGGTCGTCCGGGTATCAAGGTTCCTTTTCTAGCGTTTGCTGATGATATTCTTATTTTCTGCAAAGATTCCCATTCGGCATGTACATCTGTACCGTCCATTTTAGACAGATATTGTTTAATTTCGGGACAAAAGATGAATCTGCATAAATCTAGCTTCCAAGCATCTCCTAACACGACTGCTACCGCCATAGCGTCTACTATTGCAGTGCTTGGCATTCCTCAGGCAAACAATTTTGACAAATATTTGGGATGCCCTGTCGTTAACGGTAAGACCAATAGGGACACATTCGCTGATGTGGTTCTCAAGACTAAAAACCAACTCACAAAATGGAAAGCCTCGAATCTATCTGCCGAAGGGCGACGAGTGCTTATCAAAGCAAATCTTAGTTCCAAACCGATTTTTCTTATGCAAGCTTTCCTGCTACCTTCTCATGTTCTTCATGAACTTGACAAAGTGTATAGACAATTTTTTTTGGAACAAAACCTCTAAAGCACCACCGCTGATTAGTTGGGACAAAATCTGTTCGGACACAATAAAAGGTGGTTTGGGGATTCATAAGGCGGAGTCTATGAATATAGCTCTTCAGATGAAGCTTCTTTGAAAAATAATTTCTGAACCAGACAACATCTGGGTTCGTGTCATCTCACAAAAATACCTTAAAGGCCATGATCTTTCCAGTTATAACAAAAAAGGTAACACCTTGTGGCAATGGTCCCGCCTTATGTCCATCAGACCTCAGTTCCTCTCAGCTCTACAGTGGAGGGTCGGAAACGAGAAAACCATTGATTTCTGGTCCCATAACTAAGCCTTACAGAAGCCGTTGAGTTCCAAAACATTGAGACCCATCCCGGATAATCTCAAGGGCGTTTCGGTGGCTCACTTCATCACCAACCGCCAGTGGAACAAAACATTTATAAATGACTCATTAGCAAATGTTCTGAAACAAGATGATATCGACCACATCATGGGTTTAACTTCGCCAAGTAACCCAATCACAGATCGTCTATATTGGGGCCCTAGCAAAAATGATTGGTTCTCAACCGCCTCTGCTAACTCCTTCTTATCATAAAACACCGGGTTGCCAGATTTCAATTGCGATTGGATCTGGTGTCTCGATGTGCCCTCTAAGGTTCAACACTTCCTCTGGAAAACCTCCTGTGATGGTCTTCCGACTAAAACCAGATTACAGAAGTCGCACGTGGCTGTACCTGCTGGTTGTGTTTTCTGTGGCAATACAAATGAATCGGGTGATCACCTTCTTCTTCGATGCCCCATGGCTACTGATTTGCTTAAAGCTTTACGTATCCACATTCTGGGGTATATCACTGCTTCTGTCGGCATGGGCAATGTGATTCCACTTACTGCGATAAAATGTGCGATTGGGACCAACATATTTGCCATTCTAGCCTCAGCTTGGTGGGTCATGTGGTTCTTTAGGAACCAACTCGTTTTCGATGATACTAACAAGGTAACTATCAATGAAATATTGTTGTTCCACAGCACAACTACACATTGTTGGAAACAATCAAAGCTCTATGGCCAGAAGTGGCCATGGCCCCCACAACCCAAAAAATAATTATACAGGGATTTCGCTTTTACCCTGGAGTAATAGATGGACAGTTGGATGCGTGCCCCCCCCCCCCTCCCCCCCAAAAAAAAAAGTTATTGTTGAGGGAGCCAGAGTTAAACCCTGGCTCCAATAATAACTTAGGCCCCGTTTGGTATAGCTACTGGGATCGAACTGGAAATCCGAATCGAAATGAATTGAGAAAAATCTTATTGACCAATTTCCGAGGCTGATTATATGGTATGCTGACAAAATGAACCATTCCTGAAATAATAATAATTATTATAACAATAATAATAATATAAAATATACATTGCATTAAATAATAAGATAGTGATAAAAGTAATCATAGTAATAGAAATATAATATAACAATTATTAATAATAAAGAGTATTGTTAATTAACAATTAAAATAAAATATATATTAGATAACATGACAAAATAATAATATTAAAATAAATATAATAATAATAATATAAAAATATATTTTAAATAATACAATAGTGATAAAAATAATAATACTATAAATCAAAACATAATATAATAATAAAATTATTTAAAATAATAATATAAAAATATATTCCTAGCTAGTATTTTTGATGGAAATATTTAAATCGGAAGTCATCATTCCGACTCCATTTTTAATAGACTATATAATTTTGAAAGGAAGTAATTTAGGCATTGGATCTATTTAGTGCAATTTTCTTTGTTATTTATAAGTTCCTTTTCTCTTTTATATACGGTGGAAAAAAAAATCAAATTTTCATATAAAAAATATTGATTGCTATTTCTTCTTTTTAAAAAATATGCTTAAAGAGACCCATCTTCTATATTTATCAATTTAGTTGTATTAAAATTATTTAAAAAAAATACTAATTTTAAATTATAGACATTCGTGCAACGACTACTTGCTCTAGTGACGACCGATATATATATGTTATCAGAAACTTGGAAAACAAAGCCACCTGAAAGTGGAATTAAGCTCTTGCCTTTAAGTTTGGAATTTGTAATGTCCTGATTAGTATAAGGTCCTATGGAGATATTAGGGCATTAGAGATTAAGAGTATAAATACCCTATTGATTGTAATGGTAGGGCATCAATGAAATTATCAAACACCTACCTCTTTACCCTCTCCTAAACTCTCTTTCTCTCTCCTCAGAAGATTCTGATTCTTCATCCCCTTCCTCTGATCTAAACTCTAAACTCCCATCTCCTTCTCCTCCCTTCTCAAGATCTACCCAAAATCACCTCTAATCGACATCGGGACATGACAGAATCCAACACGCGCTACAATTCTGAATTGACAAAATCCATATTGAAGGTGATTCCTGTATAGTCATAAACCACTTAAAGAAAACAACAAAATGTCCCTGGGAAATTGAACTGATTTTGTCAGATGTCGCACTTTTACTATCGACTATGAAAGAAGTCTCCTTCTTTTATATTCTCCGATTAGGCAATAGAGTGGCAGATAAAGCTGCACATCTTTGCCACTCTGTCTGAAGTGTCGATATTTATAACGATTTCGGTCTTCTTAATCTCATCCGAAAGGATGTTGTTGGGTAGAGCTTGCTCGCCCGAATTCTTTCATTAAAAAAAAAAACTACTTGCTCTAGTCATCTAGAATAGATACGGAGTATCAAATAAAATACATCACGCGTGTCATAGCAGCTAGTAAAGATCCCCTAGCTACAACACAATATGTATCACAATATTTGATCTCCATTGGTGTCATAGAGTCTCAACTAGCTAGTCAAATGTTTAGAAAGTTAATTTAACAGACTACTAATTTATTGATTTTTTAAAGAAATTAAATAATTTGATAAAAAAAAATATTATCAAAAGTGATACTCCGTAATTAGTATTATACGGAGTATATGCTAGTAATAAATAGGATAATCTTTAGTTTGAATATTAAACATAAATCCTTGTAGAGATATATTAGAGCGATTTTCTAATAGATAGTTTCCTATATCCATATAACCAGTTGAAGATGATCTGTAGTGGTATAGTGATAGACAATAGATAGTTTGTCTGAAACAAACTTAGCCCTAATTGGTTATATGGATATAGGAAATGAATATAAGAATCCCTAATTTTTGGTATACGATCGAGCATCTTCAATTCCTCTCTTCTCTATATTCCTCTCTTCAAGGACCTTTGCAATCTCCCCACGCCTTCTCCATCTCTATCTCTTAATTTCCAGAATGGATCCAATTGAACCAGTCCATATATAGGGATGATAGGAAGGGAAGAAGTCATCCAAATTTGTAAAGTGTGACATTGTACGTGCTATCTTTGTTTTCTTCTGGAGACCATGTTGGAGGTCTTGATCGAGAGTCATCTAGCACCTCTAGGTTTTGAACTGGTTCTTGCAAAATCTCTATATGGTGTATTATATTTGCCTTTTGCATCCATCTCTGCCATTTTGAACATTCTAATTTAACTAAATAAATATGAAGTTAAAATTTTGAAAAATTAAAGATTTTTTTTTAAATTCTTTATCAAATATATCCCCTATTTTTCGATTCTTAATAACTTCAACATAAAATTCAATGGACATTATTATTATTTAACTAAAGGAAAATTCCGTTTGATGTCCCTCCATTTTTTACAATTCCGATTGGTGTCCTATATTTTTTTTGTCTGAATGGTATCCATGAGTTTTTCTTTAGTTAAATAATAATAACTAGTATGATCCCCGCGCCATGTCGCGATTTTTTATAAGTAAAATCTTACTAATATATTAAATTAATATTATAACATAATTGTAAAAGTTCAGATAATTAAATATTTTGAATTAAACTCATGGGTTGAGAAAACAATTAAAATAGTATATATATATATATATATATAGATTACCAATATTAATTTTATGTTTTCTTATTATTAATTTTTTGTTTTTAATTAATCCCATTGTTTTTTTAGAAAAAAACTACTAACATTATAATTTAGGCTAAGATCAATGTTTTGAATTAAGCTCAATAGTTAGTAAAACTAAATCAAAAAGAGAATTAAAGGAAAAAGAAGAAAAAAATTAGAAATAAAGAAAATCAAAGAAAAATGGCAAAAAAATGATTGGTCAAGACTCCTAAAATTACTCTAAGCTTGACACGTCATCCTAAACTCTTCTAAATTAAGAGTTTATATAGATATAGATGTCCAAAACTCATATATATTTTCTTCTTTTTAATAAATAAAACCGCCCTTTATTTCTTCTTTCTTTTTTCATAATAAAGCCCCTTTCCTTATAACAATATTGAACAAACTTACCTTACCAGCATTATTTAACTAAATTCAACACAAAAGTGACAAAACCACTCATTTATTTTAAAAAAAATGAATAAATCACACATTATTGCCAAACTTTTAGCAAAAAATTATCCAATGTTTCCAAATTTTTTTGAAGAAAATCAACCATGATTTTTAACATTACACCAAAGATCAATTATATATTTTTCATAGTTTGTAAACAAAATCCCATTTTTTGTCAAACATTGCATGTACATAATCACTCATTATTTACAAAACTTTGCACAAATCCACCGTCTTATTATGTGAACACAAATAGTTAACCTATAAATTACAATAAAAAATACTTCAAAAAATCATACTTTGCGTAAAACCACCCTTTATGCTTTAAAAAAATGCACAAAACCACTTCTTATGTAATAAAAGAAGGTGTTATTCATTTTTTTTGTTTTGAATACATAAAACCTAATAAGAATAATACCTAATTAATCTTTTATTATATTTTTCTTTTACAAGAGAACAAAATAAAATAAATAACTTTTGCTTTTATTTTTCAATAAAATTCTAATTGAGTATTTGGTTAAATTGATCAATCACATTTACAAATGTTTAAAGTTAGTGAAATATAGCTTAAATGTTATTTTGGAAAATAATAGGTGTTAAATATTGTTTTGGCAAATAATGAGTGTTTTAGGTAAATAGATTGAGTATTTCTATGGGCTTAAATATATTGGTTCATCATTAATTGACGTGTCCAAAACTAACAAATCTCAGCAAGCTCAGCTGGGATTTGATTCCTGTAGAATTCGGATTCAATCAACCGAAGACCACCATTGTGTGATAGAGATGGTTTGTGGGAAATTTTCTGTATTCATCAATCAATACAAGCATCTAACTAACTCTATATATATATACAAACTGATGGTCCTATAATTATAGTTCTAACTGCCTAACCAGAGTAGAACATTAGCCTAACCAACCGACTAACAAACAAGCTTACTACGCTCCATATCCCCCCCTCAAGGTGGGCGGGTATAGTGAAAGACCAGTCCCAACTTGCTAGCCAAAGTAAAATGGTGCGAAGCACCCAGAGGCTTAGTAAAAATGTCAGCCAACTGCTGTAACGAGGGAATAAAAACAGTGGTAAGTAAGCCTTCTTGAACTAGATCCCAAATGTAGTGGCAATCCATACGAATATGCTTCGTGCGCTCATGATATAAGGGATTAATAGCGAGCTGGAGGGCGGACATGTTGTCATAGCACATGGGAATGGGAAGAGATGGAGTGACAGACAGATCGCCAAGCACTCCAGTCACCCACACAACCTCGCTCCCAGCAGTAGATAAGCTCATATACTCACTCTCGACCGACGATTTGGAAACAGTCTTCTCTTTCTTGGACTTCCAAGAGACCAAACAGTTGCCTAAAAACACACAGTACCCAGACAACGATCTACTGGTGTCGATGCAATTGCCCCAATCAGCGTCCGAGTATGCTCGGACTGTCAATTTGCTTGAGCTCGGATAAAACAAAGAGCAATGGACTGTGCCTTTTAAGTAACGCAAAAAAAACAGGGCAGCACGCATATGAGGAGCTTGAGGAGAGGTCATGAACTGTGTAAGCTGTTGCAAAGTGAATGCTATGTCTGGCCAGGTAAGGGTAAGGTATAGCAGACGGCCTACAAGCCGACGATAGGACTCAACATCCTCTAAATGATCATCATCATGGACACTTAGATGCAGATTCCGCTGGATAGGAAATTTGGATGGTTTGCAATTGACCATAGCTGAATTAGATAGCAAATCCATGACGTACTTCCGCTGATTTAGCAAGATACCCTAGTCGGAGCGAGAGATTTCCATTCCCAAAAAATAATGAGCAAACCCCAAGTCCTTAATCGTGAATGCTTTGTTGAGGGACTGCTTAACAAGGGCAATTGTAGGTTCATCGTTCCCAGTGAGAAGCATATCGTCAACATAGACGAGTGCAACTTGTTGGACAAAAATGCGCGAATAATCATACAACACATTTTATTTGATTTTAAATATTTGAGTTCGACCCCTTTTGGTTATCCTCTTGATTCGAAGTCGTACCGATACCAAGATTTGAATGGTTTTGGTGATTTGGGCTGCACCCGAAGTTTATCGGGTTGCCTACGTATCTCTTGGAAGAGAATCAAGCCTCACGTAGTTCAGAGTGGTTGGGTTTTGTGTGTTTTATCACCTTTAAGGTTTTCATGCATCATTGGATCGTATTAGGACCCACCTTCTCGGAAGGGTAGCCCTAACATAAATCACACTATCATATGCATGAGATTTTCTCGTGTATCACCCGAATAAATTGAGCACACCTTCTCGGAAGGGTTTCCCAACTCAACGGCTATCACTTACACGGAAAATCATGTGTATTTAATTTAGATTTAATTTTAACCCCATTTTCATTTTAAAAGTGAATTTAGGAATTAGCGACTGTACCCGACATATTTTGAGATTTAATATCGGGTTACCTACGTAGCCGTTTTTACGGCGTCAAGTCTTTACGTAGTTCTTTTCTTTTGAAACTGTTTGATTTGGTTAAAAATTTGATCGTTTGAGGATCATGTGATTGAACCCGACGAGCTATAGCTTTGTATCGGGTTTCCTACATATCCGGTAAAGCGGAATCAAATCTTATGTAGTTCTTTAAAATGACAAATTTGAGTTTTTGAAGTTTTGGTCGTGACCGAACTCGACGAGCGGAAGCTTTGTATCGAGTCGGAGGAGACACTTTGGATTTGATGAAACTTTGGTATTTGAGACGACTTAGAGTCGATAAATAAATTTGAGGAGATTTGATTTGAAAGTTTGGATGTGACTGGACTCGGTGATAATTTGGTTTACACCGAGTTTCCTACGTATCCACTTGTTTGGTGGAATCAAGTCATCGTAGTTCGGAACAAGAAATGAATTTTGTATTTGAGTTTGATCGTGAGAGATCATTTGAGGGTGGTGATTAAATTCGACGAGCAGAAGCTTTGTATCGAGTCGGAATGGACAATTTGAATTTGTTTTTGGTGATTGAACTCGACGAGCCTTAGCTTTGTATCGAGTGTCCTACGTATCTCTTAGAAGAGAATCAAATCACCCATAGTTCTCAAAGAGAGAAATTTAATTTGTTTGGTTTTGACCTCATATTCATTTAAAGAGAATTTAGAGGTCGACGACTGTACCCGATATATTTTAGAATTTAATATCGGGTTACCTACGTAGCCGATATAATGCGTCAAGTCTTTACGTAGTTCTAAACGAACCGAGTTTATATTTGGTGAAACTTGATTTGAGGTTTTTGACTCCGTTTTTGTTGAAGCCGGTTTGAGATTTACCCACTAGAATTAATTGGCAAAGAATATTTGACGAGTTTAATTTTATATATATTTTTTTATTAAACTCGAATTCTTAATTTGTGCCAATAATAATTCTTGTATTTTAGTGGGTTGATTTTATAATTAAGTGGATTTCTCTCAAAAATCTTACAAGCCATGTACGTGTGTATGCATACAATACAATGTCTTGCTTTTGCTTTCTTTCTTTTTTTAGCTAAACCGAACCAACTCATCACCATTTCATTTTTTAATGCCAATTTTTGGCCTTGAAGACTGATGAGCCCATTTCAATTAATTGAGCCCAATTAATCTCCTCAAGGTCAACTGAGCCCACCCTCTTTGTTCTTTCAACAGCTACACGTTTGCCCTTTGGTCATCGATCCCTTCTATGGCGAGAAACAAACTCCTTTGTGCTTTTCAACAGCGGCGCTACATCTCCACACAAATTCGAGGCGTTTGCTTCGGGCAATTGAAACGGAAGGGGGCGGAGCAAGGCCGGCTTTGACGATGGGGGCACGAACTTGGCCTTTCTAGTCCCAAGTGCTTCCAAAGAGGTACATTCTAGGGTTTTTCTTTTGGTCAATTTCCACCCCAAAATCTGCTATTTGATTCAATATTTGGATGATTTGTGCTCCAAAATTCGAATCCCTTTTTTTTACTTTCAATCAAATGGCCAATTTCTAAATTCGACTGATTTTTAGAAATCGCGATTTTGGGCGTTTTTGAATTAGGGCAATTGAAGAAGGGGGCACACGACCTCTGTGCTTCGGGAAATCAGAGGAGGCGCCCGAGAAGCTCTGGCTTTGAGCACTTGAGAGAACAGGGGCGCGGCCACCGGTTCGGTTTAGGTATGTTAATTTCCCCTCTTTTCTTTGTTTTCACTGAATTACAAGATTTGCAACATCAGTGTGTGTTAGACCTAGGCTGATTTTGGTTTGGGTATAAATTTGGAATTATCAGTTTGGCCTTTTTGACTTCTGACTGATTTTTTTTAATACCCAATTCCATCTTGGACTGATTTGTTGCTCAGCATTCTCTGCCTTGAATGAGTTACAGATTCTGATGATTTATTTTATGAACACCTAATCTTTTGTCTATTTGGTGTTGTGCTCACTTGGGAACGCAGAAAGCAACTTTTTTTTTTTTAATTTGTTCACAGTTTAGTGCTTCCTACCGAGCCTGATTAGCATACTAGGTCTCCCACTTGTTTGATTGAATTAGTACTTTTGTAGGGAACCAATTCAGATGAAAATTTGCTAGAGTTTCGCCTAGGTTTGAGGCGATTTTGGGATTCCGAAACCCATACCATATGCTTAAAACCATATAACTGTACAAAGCTATATTATTTTGCATAGGGGGTTTCGAGAATCCATTTTGATAGCATTTCGGCAGCATTTCGACCTGTTTAGGGAGATAGTTTTGTGGTTCCAAAATCCATACCATATACTTAAAACAATATAACTGTACAAAGCTATATCATTTTGTATAGGGGGATTTCAGAATCCATTGAAACTACCTTGCTTCTTGCTATTGCTGATTTTTGCTTCTGTTTTGTGTGTGATGCAGGGCAGGTTCACGCCTAAGAGGAGGAGGAACCAGGAGGAAGAAGGCAACTGCTTTCTTTTGTTTGTTTTTTGTGTGCAGTTGAATAACCCAAAGGGAAGAAAAAAAGGTCCTCGTAAAGGCTGCATCTCTAGCTTTTATAGGGTGAAAATGGGGAAGTTACTTGTGTAAACTGCCCACGTTTTACCAGTTACATCACAGTTTTTCTTTCTTTTTGAAGTCTTTGCATTTTCTTTTTCCTCTTTTGTTAACTGCATTGTACAAAGCAGTTGTAATCCAGCTTGAGCCTTTTACATATTTAAAGCACGTCGCCCCTTCACATAGTCCACTTTGGGCTTTTACAAAATTTAATAAAATCATCACAACTCTCCATTTATAAAGAATATGATGGTTTTACTTTTGAATTCATGAATCAATTTAATTTAGCCAAATTTACCCTCCAACACAACTGTCATCAGCAATCCCTTCTGTAAGACAAATAAGGAGTAATCGTGCTTGTATTGGACAAACCCCAACGAAGTGAGGTGCTTATTGAGCTCAAAATTCCATTGGCGGCTCGCTTGTTTGAGACCATAAAACGAGCGATTCAACTTACAAACCTGACCAAAAACAGCATTGTTGTATCCCGGAGGAACCACCATGTACACCTCCTCATCCAAAAATCCATGTAAGAAAGCGTTGTTTACATCAAGCTGATGTAAATGCCACTTCCTCACTGAAGCTATGGCCAACAAGATCCGAACCGTGGCAAACTTAGCAACTGGAGAGAAAGTTTCTTTATAATCACGATCTTTGACTTGATTGTAGCCCTTGGCTACAAGACGTACCTTATATCGTTCAATTGATCCGTCGGCACGAAACTTGATCTTATAGATCCACTTACAGCCTATAGCACGATGGCCTTGTGGCAACTGTGTAAGTGTCCATGCGTGGTTGCTGTCGAGAGCATCCAACTCCTTAGCCATAGCATTCCTCCATTCTTGTGATTTCTGGGATTGAGAAAAAGATGCAGGCTCAACCACTGACAAAACATTAGACAGAGAATGCACATAATCATGGGAATGATGCCCCAACTCAAGTGGATTAACCACTGAAAACATAGGTGAAGCATATGCATCAGAACCTGTGGGTAATAGCCATGTGGGTTGAGCATCTGTCAAGTTATCTCCCTGATAACTTGAATTGCCAACAATCTGATCACTCACAAGAGGCACCTGATTATCCTGAGAAGGAGGCCTTCCTTCCAAATTATCATAACCAAACTGTACTCTCGGCAAACTGACCTCTTGCTGTGATGTATTCCTTTCTTCTTTAAAAGGGAATATCTCCTCTCTAAACACCACGTCCCTGATAACAAAAACCTCATGTTTCTCCAAATCATAAAGCTTATATCCCTTAACACCAGGAGGATACCCCAAGAGAATGCACTTTCTACCAGCAGCTTCTAATTTTGATCTTTGAACCTTGGGTATGTGAGCAAAGCACAAGCATCCAATCACCCTAAGATAACTATAATCAGGTTGCCTTTGGAAAAGAACCTCATAAGGCATTTTCCATGATAGAACAGACGAAGGAAGAAGATTAATGATGTGTGTGACGCCCAACACGCACTCACCCCAAAACTTCATAGGCAGATTAGCATTGATTCGAATGGCCCGAGCCATCTCAATCAAGTGCCTGTGCTTTCGTTCCACTCTGCCGTTTTGTTCAGACACATAAGGAATCGACCGTTGATGGACAATCCCTTTGTTTGCCAGAACATACCCTAAATTGGAGTTAACAAACTCCGAGCCATTATCCGTTCTGATAATCTTGACTCGAGACACAAACTGTGTCTCCATCTGGGCAATAAATCGTGTGATCACCCCAGGAACCTGCCCTTTGTCTCGAAGCAAAAATGTCCAAGTTGAACGGGAGTGATCATCCACTACTGTCAGAAAATACCGAGCCCCACATATAGATCTCTCCCTATACGGCCCCCACACATCCATATGAATCAACTCAAAATTTTCGGAAGCAACAGATTTGCTTAATTGAAAAAGAAGTTTGTGAAACTTTTCAAGTTGACAGACATCACAATGAAACGAGGTGCCAATACATCCCTTGGCCCAATCAAACAAGTGCATCTTCGACATTGAAACATGTCCAAGTCTGGCATGATTTATGCTTATTAGACTAGTACGAACAGAAGCAACAATACCTTTAGCAGCATCGGCTGCAGGCAAACTGGAAATTCTCCTTGCACCACATGAACCTGGCAAGCAACTGAAACTATCGAACTTGTATAAACCACCAACTCTATTGCCTGAAGCAATCACAACCTTAGTGAAACGGTCATACAACCAACATTTCCATTTGGAAAAAACAAATAAGCATCTCTCACTATCCAACATCTTTGAAACAGACATCAGATTGTACTTGAAGGTAGGCATGTAAAGCACATCCTTAAGAACAATCTGCGAATTCATCTGTACATTCCCTGAATACTTTACCAATTGTGTAATTCCATCCGTAAACCCGACCACAACAGGCTTGGCAAGAGGGGCCATGTCCATGAACATGTCCTTGTTGCAAACTATGTGATTCGAGGCCCCGAAATCCACAATCCAAGTTACATTCAAGGTGTGTCGACTCTGCATAGAAACAAAGGAATTAGTCATACATGCGAAACTCATAAATCCATCTCCAGAAGAAGGATCCATCGGCGCTTTCCCTTTTATGGCATGCAAAACCTCAGAGACAACAGCATTCACCAACGTTGTATCAGGAACACCTGCACTTGGGTCCTTGTCAGTTAGTGTAACTTCCAGCCCCTCCATCAGTTGTCAACGGATTATCATCCACCATCATGTCTTGCACTGTGGCCACAACCTTGTCATTCTGAGTCTTCTTGGAGCCATTGTACCAGTCTGGGAAGCCAACTAACTTGAAACATGTATCCTTGATGTGTCCCGCTCTTTGCAATAGTTGCAAAAGAGCTCCATCTTTGCTTTCTTGTACTGCTCCTTCATGTATTCCTTCTTTTGATCAGAACCAATCCACTGGCCCATTGAACTGGAAGCACTTCCCTGATTTCCCCCCTACATTTCCTCTTGATGAACCTGCACCATTATTGCCAAAATTACGAGCAGCAAGCACCTCATGGCTTTGTGACACACTGCCGGTGATGCCTTTCTGGCGCTCGATCTGGAGCACCATTTGAAAAGCACGGTTAACAGTCGGCAGTGGATCCATGGCGAGGATGCTACTGCGAATTCCTTCATACGAATCCGAAAGTCCCATAAGGAACTGCATCAACCGATTTGTAGCTTCTCGATCCTGGAACTGCTTTAAGATGGCACACGAACACATCTTAAGATTTCCACACCTGCAGATCGGAACTGGTTCTATCTCTATCAATTCATCCCAGGCTTTCTTCCGTTTACCGTAACACTCAGTAACACTCATGTTCTCTTGCCGGATCTCGCTAATTTTCTTCTTCAATTGATACACCAGAGGCGCGTTTGACTCAGCAAATCGCTCCTGGATTTCGTCCCGAAGCTCCTTCGCCGAGCTTACATACATGAAATTCTCTCCCAGCTCTGGCTTCATGGAATTTATGATCCAGCTGGTGACCATAAAATCGCATCTCAACCAGAGATCATAATCGTCTGCTATCTCCAATCGTTTCTCAACCTTCCCGTTGATAAAACCTAACTTCGTATTGGCGCCAAGCGCCATTCGTACCGCGCGGCTCCAGCTGTGAAAATTGCGTCCATTGAACTGTTCCGCCACCAATTGGAGTCTGGGATGGTCGGAGTTCGAGAGGAAGAGTGGATCTGCTTGATTCGCTCCTAGATTGCGACTTCCGAGAACTCTTCAAGAACTGCCGACACCTCCCTGGTTTCCATCATCATTGTCTTCTGTAATTGCCATGAATCAATCGAAAACTTCAAACGAAATCAAGCGAACACTCGATCAGTGTTGTGTAAGCTCTGATACCATAACAAATCTCAGCAAGCTCAGCTGAGATTTGATTCCTGTAGAATTCGGATTCAATCAACCGAAGACCACCATTGTGTGATAGAGATGGTTTGTGGGAAATTTTCAGTATTCATCAATCAATACAAGTATCTAACTCTCTCTCTCTCTCTCTCTCTCTCTCTCTCTATATATATATATATATATATATATATATATATAGGTAAAGGTTCAAATGAAAATGAGGCTTAAGATGAAAATTTTGATTAAAGTGAAAATGTGTAAACGGATTGAACTGGGCCAAAGAAAATAAACGGGTTCAACTGGGACAAAAAAAAACCTCCCAATTCATCGTCTCCCAAACCAGGTCTCCCGTTCACTCCCTCCCTCTCCCGACTCTAAAACCTTGAAGCCATGGACGACGACGTCTCCCTCCATCGCCTCTCGCCTTCTCTCGTCATCCTCCCTCAATCCTCGTCATCCTTCCGTCGCCCCTCGTCGTCCTCTGATCTGGTCTCGCCCTTTCTCACGCTTCCTCTCTCGCCCTAACTCGCCCTCGCTTATCGCCCTCTATCGCGCCTTGTCATTCTCTCTCTACTACGATCTTCGAGCTTTCCTGAATGGAGAACGGCAATGGCGGAGGAGATGGCAGATCGTTGAATTCAACCGTGATTTTGCCTCAGGTAAGTGCAGCCAGTGCAGGTTCTTCTCTCCAATGCTTTGATTTTTAGCGTTGAATTAAGCGTCTAATAATGCTGAATTTACGGCTTTCTTGTGTCTCGGATGATCGAGTGATGATTCCATTTGGTAGTGTTGGGCTGAATTTGTGCTTAATTGATTGAATCATTGATTGCTTTGCTTGCCTGATTATTGCAGCTTGTGTTGTTGATTTTTCCCTTTTGTAATGTGATGGTCGTGCGATCGATGTTGCTTCATGAATAGATTTGGCTTGATTGGAATGGATTGGAAAGGTTGTAGCTTAAAATTGCTTTGATACTGATGCTTTCGTCTTAAAATTTGTTTTCTTAAATAAAGTTATTGTTTTCATTGCTATTTTATATTGCAATTTTTCCTTAAGAAAAATTACAGTACGATCAGTTCATGAATGATATATATTTAAATAGACTAGGTTAGTTGATGAAATTCAAGTGTGCTTGTGTTAACCTTGGCCACGTAGTAGCTAATGCGTCCAGTCCTTATTTGTTGAATTCATTTTATATGTTGGTTCTGCTGGACTTGAGTGCTTATCAAATTTATTAGACATTTATTATTATTATTATTATTATTATTATTATTATTATTATTATTATTATTATTATTATTATTATTATTATTATTCGTTAATTATCTCAGCAAGATGCACAATTTGTCCATGTTTTTCTTCTTCTGTTGAATCTGCATATGTTTCTTAGTTAAGTGGATCCTATTCTGATGTTAATGTAACTTTAATGCCTCGAGGAAGCAACCAAATGTCCGATTATTATTCACAGTGGCAACCTTCCAATCAAGTTGGAAATGGAAATAATCAGATCTAGACAGATTTAATGAATCTGGATCAGCAGGCTAAGCATTCACCTGAATTGGATCTGGAGCCCTATGTTTCTGGTGTAAAGAGTCGGCAAGGTGAAGCAATAGTAGAAAACAAATATTTGTTGGCACTCTGTTACTAATCATTCTTTCTGAACTAGACAAAGATGGGGCCATGCAACTTCAAACATTACATACTAAATTGCACGTATTCTTCTAATCAAAGGATTACTTGTTCAGATTGGAGTATTGGACTCTCTTGTTCAGATCTGAATGTTAACTCTTACCTATTCTTAACTCCAAATTTTCTAGAGATTTTCTTCGATCATGTGGTATAGGGGATGCATTTCTGAGCATCTTGTAATTTTAGACTTAGTGAATCTCTATCGATTGATCTTGCACTCCATCCTTGTCTCTGGCAAGCTGTACACCCTTTTGATCCAATAGTAGAAGGTGAAATCAGCCTGACAGTGGATGACTATGGAGCTTAACTTTTTCAGCAAATTAATTTCAGTTTTAGGGGAGAATGTGTGGACCTATTTGTGAATTATTTTTTAGAGTGAATGTGATATTTTAAGGGTTGTCATGTAGCCAACTGTGTTATATGCTGTTTTGAGAGTGAAAGTGTTGTTTTAGGGGAGATTGTTTGTTGGTTGTGGCCAAACTTGTTTGGATCCACTCACCTCCACACCAATTGGATCTCCTGGTGGTTGTGTTGATCCAATGAAAGTGAGGTTTCTCTTGAATGTAGCTGTGTATGCTCTCTTTCCTGTGGTCAATGAGCTAGAAATTGAGGTTGCAAAAGGCGCGTATCTCAAGCACAGTCAAGTACAAAATGGTATTATGAGCATTTATTTGGTTCTGATTTATAAAGTGAGTGCTTTATTTGGTTTTAAATTGCACAATTGTTATCTAAAATTGCACTAATGTATCTTATTTTTGCACTTAATATAGTTCAGATTGCACAATTGTATTCTAAAATTGCATTAATATGCATGATGTGCCATTAAAAGCCTATTAGCTCAAAATGGGAGAGCGATGTGCTATGCACAAAGACGCGGGTTCAAATCCCGCATAGGCTATTTACGGGTGTCTTATTTTTATTTCCATTCATGAATAAAATTATAAAGTGCAAGAATAAAATAATAAAGTGCATAAATACGATGTTAAAGTGCAAGAATAAGATGATGAAGTGCATAAATAAGATGTTAAAGTGTAAGAATAAGATGATGAAGTGCATAAATAAGATGTTAAAGTGCAAGAATAAAATGATGAAGTGCATAAATAAGATGTTAAAGTGCAAGAATAAGATGATGAAGTGCATAAATAAGATGTTAAAGTGCAAGAATAAGATGATGAAGTGCATAAATAAGATGTTAAAGTGCAAGAATAAGATGATGAAGTGCATAAATAAGATGTTAAAGTGCAAGAATAAGATGATGAAGTGCATAAATAAGATGTTAAAGTGCAAGAATAAAATGATATAGTGCAAAAATAAGATGATGAAGTGCACAATTAAATTGATCAAGTGTAAGAATAATAATATGAAGTGTATGAATAAGATTGTGAAGTACATGATTAAGATTATAAAGTGCATAAATAAAATGATAAAGTGCAAGAATAAAATGATGAAGTGCATGAATAAGATTCTGAAGTGTACAGTTAAGATTATAAAGTGGAAGAATAAAATGATGAAGTGCATGAATAAGATTCCGAAGTGCACAATTAAGATTATAAAGTGCAAGAATAAAATGATGAAGTGCATGAATAATAATATGAAGTGCAACAACTCTTTCAAAAAAACATATGAGCTGATTTTTTTTTTTTTAAGTTGCACCAGCTTAATTCATCTTTTTTAAATCATTCTCAAGATTGTGGTTGTTTATTTCTAATTTTGCACTAATATATCTTATTACAAGACTCTTGTTACGAAACTCTGCAAACTATGAAAATTATGCACTTTAGCCAATGCGGGAATCGAACCCACGTCTTTGCACATAAGCAATTGCTCTTCCATTGAGCTAATAGGCTTTTAAAGTTTAATAAGAGTTAATGTTCTTTTAATAGGCTTTTGAGTTTTAAAATTGCACTCTTCAGTTTTATATTTGCCCTGTACCAATCGGAATCTCAAGCTTACAATAATCACATCATTAAACAGAGATCCATGGATCTCAACATCATATCATATCAACCCAGAAAGAACCACATGAACACTGGATGCTGGCACCATCCTTAAACAGAGATAACAAAGGGAAGCAGATTATGGTAATGTCCATGGATCTCAACATCATATCATATCAACCCAGTGTAATCCCGCTTAAAGCGGAGTCTGGGGGTTAGAGATGTATATATAGCATTGCCATCATTCATATATAATAAGAATAAAGCTATGAAGAAACAAGCAATCATACTGAATTCTCTAATCCTGACTGGCTGACCAAAACCTCCTTCACAACGGCAGGAGCATCAAATACTTGGTCAAGCCGAGAAGATATTCCTAGACGACGCAATTCATCAGAAATTTGAGGTGGCACTCTGATCATTATCAGGTACATAATTCAAAATTGGGACATCGAATGCCCGCATGTTTTTTACCAGAAAATCTCTATCACCGGAATCCTGAGTTATGAATGACTTCCATATATAATGTGCCACTGTATAGCATTACAGTTGCCAAATTTCAAGCCTTAACAATTCCAAATGAAGAGATTCCACAATTCCTCCTATCTAAACGAACAAACATGATTTCCGACCACATATATGTTAATTTGTCCGGTCAATTAAGATTCGAGAGAGTGGGAGGGAGAGGATACTTGAAGATAGGGAAAAGCAAACCTGATTGCTGGCGGATCCAAAGATGAGGATGATCGGTGATGGAATTAGGGACGGAGAAGATGAACCCTGAGGAACGCAATTGAGGAGATCGGCCGCTGGGAGATCCGACAACAATCGGCGCTGGGAGATCCGACAAACAGCCGCCACCTCGCCCTTGCATCTCCTATGGTAATCACCTTTACTTGATTTTGTGAACTGAATGGTGAGAGGAAATTGGAGAGGAAGAAGAACCGGGAGAGGAGAGAGAGGCGGCCATGGATCCAAGTTCCTCGGCGAGCAGCAAGAACAAAGGTGGAGGTCGAGGCGTGAGCGGCTTCTGTCTTCAAATCCGAAAGGGGAAGATGAGTGAATAGGGGATTGGCTAAGTTAGGGTTGTTCGGTGGGCCGAGCTCGGAATTCCTTTTTACAATCAAGCCCATTTTCACTTTAAGCATTATTTTCATCTTAAGCCTCATTTTCACTTTAACCTCACCCTATATATATATATATATATATATATATATATATATATATATATATATATATATATATATGGTCCTCTAATTATAGTTCTAACTGCCTAACCAGAGTAGAACATTAGCCTAAACAACCGACCAACAAACAAGCTAACCACACTCTAATCACACTCCATACTCGGTCAGATTGCACTAGAGAACGACACGTAAGTGAATTCGATCGGAGCCCGCCACATAGGATTTTCATGGCTCGATCTGTTTTAGTATTATATATATTGATTGATTGATGTTGACTGACTATGAATCCAGCTAGGGAATTAAAATAGGTATAAATAGCAAAAATCAAATTAAATAAATAGCTTTATATATATAGACACACACGGAGTATGTAGAGAAAACTAACTATATTTGTTGAACTGGCTCAGCCGAACCAAACGAAAGAAAACATAAAATCGGTTCACTTGAACCGCTTCTTCTTCCCTAAGACCATCCGCAACCATAAAGTTAATTACCTCTTATACAATTTTTTTCCTCTAACCCTATAATATTTTGACACCTCATTTATTTTTTCTTTTAAATAATTTTTCACTTTATCAACCTCTTTCTTTAAGGTTTTCATATTTTTACTCCACGCCCATGAGTTTACCTTATTCTTCTCTTTTTTCCCATTTATTTATACCCATTATATGATTTCCACCAATCATAATATTATTAGTTAAATAAAAAATATAAAAATAAATAAAACATCATACGTTTGCACATGGTCCAAGGCACCAAGGTAACCATTTTACCTTAAGGTTTTTACCTATAATCATAAAATTACCTTTTAACAAACTTAAGGTGAGCAAAATCCATGGTTACTCACTAACTTACTCGTAAATATATAAATGGATCTACCACCGCTGCCGGGTATTGTTTTAATCTTACTATAATGTATAAAATGAAAAAAATTTAGACGATTGCATGCATCCAGGTTTGAATTGTAGGTTGATTAGTTGTGGTAGCCTGGGAGTAGACGAGTAGTAGGACTTATAAATAGGTACTGAATTTCTTGGTGGATTAAAAGAACTTTTGACTCCAAATCCATCTTTGGGCTCTCCAATATGAACAGAATCCAACAAACATTCAACTCTCAAGTGAATGCGCCGCGCCGTTGTGAGAATTTAAAATTTACTTACTTTTTCAAAGTTTGTATAAATGACCGGTTTTATTGTTTGAAATGACACGTAAAAAGGACAAATGAAATACAGTAATAATACTGTAATAATCTTATACAGTATATACATATACTAGTAAAATCGATGCATAGCGTTCTACATGGAGCGTTGTGCTTGATTTTATGGGAAAAAAATCTTATGTGACTTGTTTTGGTTGATCATAGGTGAAAAAATTAATAAAATAATATGTTTTTATAGTTTATAGAAAGTTAATTATATAAGTCACAATCTATCTATATATATTTGGGTGATTTTGCTTAGTAGTCTGTTTTGAATCTTTAATTAGGTGATTAGACCATAAACAAATTTAATTAGTTTAACTAGACCCTTCCCAAATAGAATATTAAGGGTCAACGACTCAACGGTCAACCTGTTTGACTGTCAGCAGGTCAACAGTTGACCGTTGATCATTGACCGACTCCTTCGGATTTTTTTAAAATTTTTTAAATTTTTTTGTGTGATATTTTTTGTGATGCTATTTTTACCGTTTTGATGTCATTTTTATTACATTTTATTTTCGCTTTGATCCCACTTTTCTAATGAAATAGTTTGATGACGCTTTTTTAATGCCATTTTTTCAAGTCTTGATGATATTTTTTGTTTACTGTGATGTCACGTTGACCATTGATGTCATTTCTTACATTTGACTACCGATGACACTTTTTTATGTCAATTTCTTGATGATATTTTTTTACCGTGATGCCATATTTTTTTCAAAGTGGTGTTTTGATGACATTTTTTTTCTTTAATGTGATGCAACTTTTTCAAAGTAGTGTTTTGATACCATTTTTCTAATGCAATTATTTGATGCCGCCTTTTTAATCAAATCGTTTGATGCCACTTTTTTTAATTTGTTATTACACTTCATTGATGCAATCATTTGTGGTGACATTTTTCTTATATTTTTATACAATTGATAACACAATGACATAAAATGTGATTAAACTTCATTGATTACAACTTTTAATGATGACTTTTATTCATTGACGGCATCTATGATTACACCTCATTGATCTAAATAATTTGCGATGACATTGTTTGTTGATGACATTTTTATTGATAACATTTTTATACAATTGATAACATATGCGCATAAAATTTGATTACACTTCATTGGTGACATTTTAACCATTTTTATTGGTGACACATTTGCAATGACATTTAATAATCTAATAACATGAAATAACACATAATATGTCTCCCCTCCTCCTTTTATCCGGGCTTGGGACCGTTTGTTTACCAAAATACAAGCGGAATTGAAAACATGTCATCGTCTAGCTAGCAAGCAATAAACAAAAAGTAAGAAACCAATTATTATTAACGAAGCAGATGTAGGTAGGAGCATAAATAGCAAAGTATAGGAAAGGTGTTAAACAATGGTTCATTGCCATTTATTTAAAATAAAATATAACGGAACTTTCATTTAGACTTCAAAGCTAAAAGTGCGCTTAGAGCCTAAGAACCATCTCAAAAAAATACCCAATGCAACATGAGCAAGAACAAAATATTGTAACGAGTACTATGTTCTTTTAGCATACATGGGTAACTTGCAATGAAAATCAGAAACGGCCTTCTGTGCCAAGTTCTACATGCCTTAAGGTTTCTGATGATACGTCAGTTGCAACAATGGATCATAATCTCAAGCCTAAGTGTCCAGATTTGCCTAGGGAGGTAGTAGCCGACTATGAAGTTGAGCCTGCAGAAAACAAATGCCCATTTAAGCACTATATGTTTCAAATCCACATAATTCCAAAGTATTTTTAAGAACTATAATCCCTCATATTAACTTTCAAAAATAGCCACTAAATAGCCTCCACCCATACATCCTATATGCTACGACATATCTCATTAATACAATTACAGGCCTATGATGCTTTGGCTATGATATACACCAAGCTTATCAAAATCATATAACAAATGATCGAGCACCTGCCACAGTGAATTAAGTCTCATTTCTTCAAAGAATAAAAGCAAGGCTGAAGCATAAAACAAAATATGAAGAAATAGCCAATTTCATATACTGAAATGCTTCATCTGTATCCATGGAAAAACAATTAAAGCAGCAGGACCTAGATGTTATTAGTTTCCCGAAATTCAGTTGGCCCAAGGTGTGCAGCAGATGACGAAAACTAGAATATATTACCTATGCTCAAAAGAATATCTTCAGACAAGTAGTTATACGGTTTCATTTCTTCCTTTTTTTCCAGCCAACAAGCAACGGATTATAACAGTAACAGAATCAAAGTAGTTATACAATTTCATTTCTTTCTTCATACAAGTATTTAGTTAAAAAAATGATTCAAATCCAAAGTCTAGTTTCTCTTCAGGGTACAATATTGGCCAAAAAGCAAGAGAATATAACAGTAAGTCAGTAACAGATAACACAACTGGAGAAAATATGTACAAGTCATAACTAGATACCTCATGTAGTCACAGAAATGAAGGAATTATCTTCCATCCAAAATCCATTCCATACCTATAACTAGATAAAAGGCATAAACTGATCCACATACAAACTCGTTCAATTCCTATAGAAGATCAGTATCCAGCCTTTTTGCAAGAGCTTCTATTATATACTATACATTTGCACTTCTTGCCTTATCCCACCGAACAAAGAATGGCTATTGCCTTCTCTTGTGCTAATCTAGTCACCACAGAAAGTACAGACTCTATTCCATAAAAATCCATCTGCTCATACAAGAATGACTTGAAAAATGAACAAACTGATCCGAATCAACAGAAGCAACCAAAAATTGCAAGATAGAAACTATCCATAGAGGATTGCACTTATAGAGTAAGACGCGGATTACAATCATATCTGAACTAAACCAAAGAAAAAGATGAACACAAACCCTAATTTAGCAATAGGAAAAATCGAATTAGGTGGAGAAAAAAAAAGGCAATTTTGGGGCGGAGACACACCTGTCAGGGCGCCGGAGATGCTCTCGCCGGTCAATGGCCTTATTATGACCAAGCCAATTGAATCCGATGGAATCATGTTAGGATCTGGTGTATTTCTGTATTCGAGTATGGGAGACGGGTCCTTACATTGGGTCATTTTCTTTTCTTGGTTTGGGCCTTATTATTGTGGGCCTTGTATAAATACAGATCCAATGTTCAGTTTTGTTAATTCAATGAAAACACTTACACGTTTTCCCTCCAAACTCTCTTCTTCTTCAACCTCCATGCATCAGCAGAGCTCGGTTGAATCTGGTTTCATCCTTGCAATCCAACATGGTATCAGAGCAGATCTAACGACCTGAGCTGCATCTGTGTCCCAATTTCCTGTTTTTGTATTGTTTTGGCTGGTATCTGGCCTCAGATCTGAAATTGGAGATGAGCTAGTGAAGTTGGATCCGAACGATCCGTTTTTCATACATCCAAGCGATCATCTAGGTTTAGTGCTCATTACACCTCCGTTTGCATGAAAAGGTTTTGGAGAATGGTGTAGACCTGTGCGGATCGCTTTGTCGGCGAAGAACAAAGTCGGATTCGTGAACGGAGCTATTGCAAAGCCAGATGCAAACTCTCCAAAGCACGGGCTGTGGGGATGTTGTAATGATATGGTATTTTCGTGGATCACGAACAGCTTGAGTCCTTAAATCAAGCGTAGCGTGATCTACAATGACACAGCTAAGGCAGTTTGGGAGCAACTTCATTCTCGCTTCAGCAAAGTTAAAGGTACACAGCTTTACTCCATTCAATAAGATCTGGTCACCACTGCACAAGGTACCAGTTCCTTCTCCGATTATTTTACTAAGATGAAGACTATGTAGGGATGAATTAGATAGTGTGAAAAATTTACCTGTGTGTACTTGTGGATCTTGCACTTGCAATTACGTTGAGAATTTTCGTAAATATGAGGAGAATCAGAAGATATTTCAGCTGTTGATGGGATTGAATGAGTCTTATACTTCTGTGCGAGGCACTATCTTGATGATGGATCCACTGCCTGATGTGGATCACATCTATTTCTTATTGACACAAGAGGAGGATCAGCGAGAAAGTAAATCTAGAAGCAACGCTGCTCAGAGTGAAGGAGTTTTGATGCACGATAAGGCATCTAGATGCGGATCTAAGACAGGCAGTACAGGATCTGGAAATTCGGGAACGAGCTATGGAAATTCACAGAGCTCCAATCCATGGAAGAGTTTTGTGGAAAAGGAGAAGGGCGCTTTGACAGGAAGCCACTGTTTTGCACCAATTGCAAAAAGACAAACCACACCGTCGATAGGTGATTCTTCATAATAAGTTTTCCTCCAGGTTATGCAGAGAACAGAGACAAGAAGGAGGGAGGAGAGCGGAAGTTTGCTGGGAATGCAAATCAGAATCAGAAGCCGAACCTGTCCAGTGAACAAATTGCTCAGTTGATTTCTTTGCTGCAGTCAACTGGTTCTTCTCCATGCAATAGGGACCCAGTAGCTGACTGATGTCCATGTTTTGTGCCATGTTTTATATTGACTTTTATATCGATTTTTGTATACATTTCATGCATTTGGGATAGAATAGTACAGAATCTATGTAGTTTATGCTTATTTGCCAAATTATGTAGTCTACACTAGTTTCTGTTTAATTTCGCAGAAATCGGACGCACTTTGGAGCTTAAAGGAAACTCATGGAGAAGCTAAGTATTGTGCAGCTGGAGAAAAGACCATATTTCGACATCCATCATTCTGGATCAAGCTTTGATGTCTTCATGAGAGTTGTAGCCCTCAAAAAGAGCTTTCCAATGCATGCTCATATGCGTCAATCCGACGAACGAGGACTCGGGAAAGTGCGTTTCAAAAACTGAGCAGAATGTTGAGAGCTGACACAGCTACTCGACGTCGACCAGGTTTTACTCGAAGTCGACTACAACTGAAGCAGACTTGATCGAGGACAGAAGAAGAAGATAATCCGAGCACGAGCCGTACTCGACGTCGACTACACCGTACTCGATGTCGACCACACCTTACTCGAGGTCGACTAGAACTAGGCGGTTATCCGAGCTCGACGAAGAGAAGCACTCGACAAACTGAAGTGTACTCGAAGTAGAGTACGAAACTACTCGACGTCGACCAGGGTTGGTCGAAGTCGACTACCACCTATTTGGGCCGTGAGACTGTTGGGGCATTACGAGCATGCTTGGACACGAAGCAAGGCTGGATCCATCAGTTCTATCAAGATCTCTCTAAGTAGAAGAGGATTTATCCACAAGAAAAAGATATTTATTTATTTCCTTTTAGATAAATGTTCCCTTTATATCTAAGTTTTATCTTTAGTTTTAGATAGAATTTCTTACCTTGATTAGCAAGGATTGGAAGCCTATAAATAAAGCCCATGGGGCTAGTTTCTATTCATTCAATTCTAGAGAAGGAGAAGAGGTAGAGAGAGAGAGAGAGAGAGAGAGAGAGAGAGAGAGAGAGAGAGAGAGAGAGAGAGAGAGTAGAGGCCAAGAGGAGTTTGTGAAGCGAGAGCGGAATTGGCTTCCTTTGGTTGTATGCTCTGTTTGGTTTAATTTAATGCAAGTGGTAGAGAGAGAGAGAGAGAGAGAGAGAGAGAGAGAGAGAGAGAGAGAGAGAGAGAGAGAGAGAGAGAGAGAGAGAGAGAGAGAGAGAGAGCGAGAGAGAGAGAGAGTGGAGGCCAAGAGGAGTTTGTGAAGCGAGAGCGGAATTGGCTTCCTTTGGTTGTAAGCTCTGTTTGGTTTAATTTAATGCAAGTGGTTTCTTTTCCATCAAGGATGTCTACGATTGCGATGAAGAGCGAGTAGTCCACCCACTTCTGGGGTTGGGGCGAGCCCGACGATAGCCATGCGTGTTTGAGGTAAAGATTCGACATTTATCATGTTTTGAGCATCTACTACCTTTTATGGATCCATGCTAACAACTTGGGTTATAAACATAAAATCGGTAGATACAATTAGGGTTTCTTGAAAGAGTTGTCTAATTGTTGGAAAGGCTAAAGCTTGATCCTTCGATGCGATTTGAATGATTATCGTTATTTATCCTGCCTTATGCATGTTTGGTTATCGTTGTTGCAAACCCCGATTTTGGAAGTTCTTTTACATATTTTTATTCCGAATTCCGAAAAGATTTGTCTTTTATTTTAGTTACTGTTCCTACTCGACTTCGACCACCCCTTGGTCGACGTCGACCACTGATTTCTCGATCGAGCAAGATCGATGTTGCTTCTGTGCCTCTGCAGGAACCCGAAGTCGACCAGACCCTACTCGACGTCGAGTATGCCTAGTCGACGTCGACCACCACCAGCATCTTTCTATGGCTCTGATTCGACTGTGCTTGACCCTCTGTCGACTAACCCTTGGTCGAGGTCGAGTACCACTGTGGTCGATCACCGTTCGTGAGATTTTCCACTGCCTAGGATCCGCTGACTCGCTTCCTCGTTGATCGATCCTGACTTCCCGCTGCTACATCAGGAGGAGGTCTTGTAATCATTTGCGTGGGCATAATCCGGTTTGATTTAGTTTATTATATTTTGAAATCGATTTCCTCCTACAACAAATTGGCACCATTGCCGAGGAAGTAATCATTCGCGCCTTAGGTAGTTAGATCTCACGTTTGTTTTGGGTTACTTCGCAGGTGTATGCGCCGTTCTGGTCAACCACCTGAGTTTGACGGCTTAGACGAACCGGAACGCCTTATACACGTCCACGCTAAATTAAAAAGAGCCATGGCGGCCGCAAAAACACAAGAACAGCTGATACAGAAGCTTCAGAGGGAACTAGCCGCCAAAGATACTGCTCTCACCGCTGAGAGAGCACGCAATACGCAGGAAGCGGAGCGAAGGAGGCAGGTGGAAGCTAAGCTTGCCCAATACCCTACCACAGTAGAGGATTACATGCACCCGACTCTCGTCGTGCCTGAATCGGCCATTCTAATCCCTGAGAACAATTTTGAAATTCGCACTCCTTTCCTGATTGAAATTAAAAATAATGCTTTCTTTGGTAGATTTAACGAATGCCCTCTTCAACATATTACCAACTTTACTGATATGTGTCGTACTCTTGCTGAAGGTGCCACTTTGGAATATATCTTGATGAAGGCTTTTCGTTGGTCTCTGGCTGGTCCAGCATTGAAGTGGCTTGAGGGTCTCCGTCCATGATCCCTCACGACATGGGCTGAAGTAAAGCAGGAATTTCTCAACAAGTTCTTCCCTCCTGCCAAGACAACGCTCCTTCGCCAAAAGAGTATAACTTTCAAACAGAAGCTTGGGGAGCCGCTAGCAAAGGCATGGGAACGATATAAGGATCTACTGTGATCCTGCCACACATGGGCAGCAACCCTGCATCGTTCAGGAGATCTTCTTCAATTCTCTTGACCTAGCTACTAAGGATAGGATCAACACGTATACTCATTATGAGTATCTAACAATCCCGCCAGCTGACGCATGAGCTGCCCTCGACAAGCTGACCAACTACGATAACAAGTATGGGACTCCAATAAACTATGAAGAGAATGCCTGTGCCAGGCCAGCCCCATCCATGCCCCTCTATGAGCCTTCCAAGGAGATTGACCCAGATGTCAGAGAGCAGTACTACAGAGATCAGAATCGCAAGCTCCTCAAGCAAGTCAAGTATCTTTTTGTCAATCAGCCCTGCATTGAGTGCGGATCACAGCGGCACACCACTACTGAGTGCCCACACACAGAACAAGTCAGGATGGCAGAAACCCCTGAAGAGGTAGCTTATGCAGGGGGTCCCAATCGCTATATGGGGGACCAAAGGTTTCAACAACCACAATGGAACCAAGGTGCCCCTAGGAACCCCCTGCCATACAGAGCTCCTGGACATCCAGAAAGGGATCAACGGAAGGATGATCTACAACTTATCCTCAATGAAATGAGGAGAAATCAAGCACAACAACAGCAGTCTACAAGCGCCATCAATAATCAGCTTCAAAACATCAATGCAAGATTTGGAGCGCTGGATATTGGAAGAGAAACATAGAGACCCAGATGGGTCGATTCGCGGCGCAGATCACACGACCAACCGGGCAACTCCCTGGGCAAATAGAACCAAATCCCAAGGGGAAGACCGGACATGTCGCAGTTGTAAAGCTCAAGAGCGGGCACCAACTACGCGAGCCAGAAGTCGAAAAGCAGCAGGACAAAGCTGAAAAGTTACTCAACATCGAGCAGAGAGTGGTCGACGTCGACCAGTCTACTCGACGTCGAGTAGGAGTACCCGAGGTCGACTAGCCACAGGAACTCGAAGAAACTTCTGCACGACAACAGAACTCGAAATCGACTACACCTGTGGTCGAAGCCGAGGAGGATCTAGTCTACATCGAGGAGAAGAAACTCGAAGTCGAGGACTCTACAACATCTCCGACATCTGTTCTGGCTCCGAAACAGAAAAAGATGCTACCTTTCCCATCCAAAGCGCTGAAAGATCCCACTGCAGGTAGGTTTAAAATGTTTGTTAAGATGCTTCAAGAACTGAATGTTTCAATTCCTTTTACAAAAGCTCTTCAAGAGATGCATGCATATGTCAAATTCCTCAAGGAAATCCTTAGCAACAATCGATCACTCTCAGAAATCGCCGACGAATGCAAACGAATGGACTTCCCTGAGAAGAGACCTGACCCTGGTAAGTTTTCTATTATTGTGGGATTTGGACAGTATAAATATGAGTCCTTGTGTGATTTAGGAGCAAGCGTGAGTATCATGCCCTTATCAATCTGGCGAAAGGTAAAGATAGGGTCCATAGAGCCTGTGGATGCCAAGCTATACATGGCAAACAATACAGTGGTCATCCCTACAGGTATGGTTGAGAATGTCCCTGTCCAGGTTGGTAAGTTCTATGTCCCTACTGATTTCCTTATTATAGATTGTGCTGAAGATCCTACTAGCCCTATTATTCTTGGTAGACCATTCCTAGCTATTGCAGATGCTAAAATCAGCGTAAAGCAGCGATCGCTCACCTTCACGATAGGCGACGAGATCTTAGATTTCTCTTTTGGCCCTGCAAAAGAGGAAATTTCATGGCTAGAGGTGAAGAGCATCAGCAACCACGAGATCGAGCAAAAAACGGAGGATAACACCAGAAATCTACTCGACGTCGACCAGGGCTACTCGACGTCGACCACCGTCCTCGACATCGACCAAAACTTTTCGAAGTCGACTTCCTCTGTTGAACACCTGACTTGCCAAGAGCCTAAGTATGGGGTCCCTCTACTCGACGTCGACTAGACCTACTCGACGTCGACCAACCCTGAGCCCGAAGATTTCTGTTTCGGGCACGAAAGGGTAACTCCAGGTATGATTTCGACCCCTCCTCTGTCCATTAATAAATTTAATAAAAATTTAAGGGGAGGTATGGCCCCGTAGCGAGCTAATCTGCGAAGAATGAGAGCTAGAAAGAAGAAGAAGAAAGGAAAGGGATACTATGCAAGCGACCACCTATCAGCTAAGCTTGCATACTATAATCAGGACCTAGATGATCCAGGAGAAGGGCCAAGCACAAGGGGGCCCCACATTGATGGTCATTGAGCACAAGCGGAGAAATCAGCCTAGCGACTTTAAAATCTAGAGCATGTACATAAAACTTTTGAATTTTGGGACTTTGAAACTTTTGGTTTTGGTTTTGTTTGTTTTTGTTTTTTGTTTTTTGTTTTAAATACTTCATGTGAAAGGTCTTGTCTTTGTGAAAATCTAACATTTTTAGGCCGAGAAGCATAAAAGGATCACAAAGAGGGAAAGAAGAAGTCTCTGCCAGCAGTTGAAATCGACTAGGCCAAGTCGAGATCGACTACGAAGAGGATCGAGTACAACACCGTACTCGACGTCGATTAGGCCACTCGACGTCGACCACCAGGAGCATCCTCGACTTCATCTTTCGCTCGACACAGCAGATCTGTACTCGACGTCGACCACCACAGTTACTCGACGGCCCTGTTTTTCCTATACGACGCGTTATTCGGTGAGTTCCTTCCTTTACCTTTGCTTTATATTATTTTATACAGTGGGGACACTGTATATTTTAAGTATGGGGTGGGGGAAGAGCTCATTATCATTATTATATATTTTATTCTTGCTTTTGGTTCAACATGGTGAATTTTGAGTAAATTTTAAATTTAAAGTTCTATTAGACATCTCCCAATGCTTATAAATTATTCAAAGAAATAGTGTCATGGAAGTTATATTGAACCCGACGATGCAAAATTGGATTCATTAGAGATATAACATGAAATTGCCTAGTAAAGGGAAGTCACAATGAAGTGCATAATTTCTTGAAAACCATGAAAGGAGGTGAAATTTGATATTACTTTTGACATGTGGCATGATAAGAGGATGGAGGACTTTATATTTCCATATAATGCTCATGTTGTTATATCCTAGCCATACCTATGCTTATGCATCACAAAAGCCATATTATGCCTTATTTCAATTATTGCTCCACATGTTGTAAATATTTCCCATTCTTTACCTTATTTCCTATCCGGGATTATGTTGAGAATGATGTTACATTATGGAGATATTATATGGTGTTTGCGTTGTTATCATTATTGGTGTTTGGCAAGGAAAGATTGAAATATATGAAAAATTTAATGAGTGAAAGAAAATCCGATCAAAGATCGACCCTGCTTACTGAGATAATAGTTCAATGAGATGGGACACACAAGTAAGGAGTCCAAAGCACTAAGTATCCGGGGCCATTCATGACACCCATGTTTGCGACTCGCGAGAAGGCAGTGCTGAGGTTAGAGAGGTAAAAGCAATATTATTGGAAAAAGCATTGAGCGATTGAGAGAAAGGTGATGAATCTTATGAAGAAGAAATGTGGAAATTCAGTTTGGAAAGTACTCCATTTCCCCGGATTATTAGCACCACATTGCCAAAAATTGCCCACCTTTAACCTTTTACCAATCTACTTCTTATTGAGCTTAATTAAAGTCCTCTTGATTATTAATGCTTTGTCACATAAATTGTTTTTGCATTACCCTCCTTTTGTGAGTAGATGTTGTTTTTATTGCACATGCATGGATTTATGGCACAAGTACCTTTTCGATGATGGTAATTGACTGCAGGGATATATGAGAATGAATCTATAATGTTGAGAGTTTTGAATTCTTCCCCTGAATGATCATCCAAGTTATTGCTTGGGGACAAGCAAGCTTAAGTATGGGGTGATTTGATGTCAATGTTTTGTGCCATGTTTTATATTGACTTTTATATCGATTTTTGTATACATTTCATGCATTTGGGTTAGAATAGTACAGAATCTATGTAGTTTATGCTTATTTGCCAAATTATGTAGTCTACACTAGTTTATGTTTAATTTCACAGAAATCGGACGCACTTTGGAGCTTAAAGGAAACTCATGGAGAAGCTAAGTATTGTGCAGCTGGAGAAAAGACAATATTTCGACATCCATCATTCTGAATCAAGCTTTGATGTCTTCATGAGAGTTGTAGCCCTCGAAAAGAGCTTTCCAACGCATGCTCATATGCGTCAATCCGACGAACGAGGACTCGGGAAAGTGCGTTTCAAGAACTGAGCAGAATGCTGAGAGCTGACACAGCTACTCGACGTCGACCAGGTTTTACTCGAAGTCGACTACAATTAAAGCAGACTTGATCGATGACAGAAGAAGAAGACAATCCGAGCATGAGCCGTACTCGACGTCGACTACACCGTACTCGACGTCGACCACACCTTACTCGAGGTCGACTAGAACTGGGCGGTTATCCGAGCTCGACGAAGAGAAGCACTCGACAAACTGAAGTGTACTCGAAGTAGAGTACGGAACTACTCGACGTCGACCAGGCTTGGTCGAAGTCGACTACCACCTGTTTGGGACGTGAGACTGTTGTTCCATTACGAGCATGCTTGGACATGAAGCAAGGCTGGATCCATCAGTTCTATCAAGATCTATCTAAGTAGAAGAGGATTTATCCACAAGAAAAAGATATTTATTTATGGGGGATTTTGCAAAATAGCCACGAAAATAGGCTTATTTTGCGAAATATCCGCATTTTGGGACATTTTTGTAAAATGGCCGCAATATAAACCCCCTTTCCTTTGTTTCACGGGTCTTTCTCTCTCCTTCGAGCTCTCCCTCTCCGCGCGCTCTCTCTTTCTCACTCCCGAACTGCTCAACGGCGATTGTGAGCGAGGCCGAGATCTATGGCTTCGGCGCCGGATCTGAAGCAATTTCGTCCATCTTCCTCCTTTCCTCCTTGTCGTTGTCGCAGCCGCGCCGCCTCCAAAACGCCATCTGAAGCAATTCCGTACTCTGTCTTTGGAGATCTGAATTCGCCATCTATGTCCAATTGATGGAGATCGAGAGCGCCGGAGAGCGAGAATGCCGGAGCGAAGTCGAGCAACGGCCGAGTGAGGTCGAGCGAGCCGGAGGCGGAGCCGGAGGCCTGCGAACACTGGATCTGGAGAGACGAAGGTTGAAGAAGGACTTAGCGAGCGAGCGAGGGAGGGAGGCGGTGGTAAGCGAGCGTCGGAGCGAGGGAGGGAGCGAGCGGCACCTGAGCGAAGGAGGCCGGATTGAGCGAGGGCGGAGCGAGCCGCCGGCGGTGGCGGCGAGCGCGGATCTACCTGGTTCCTCTTCGCAGAAATCGGAGGAAGAAGAAAGAAATTTGATGAAATTATAAAAATCACCCTACAAATATGAGAAATTAAAAAAACTATCTATATTTTATTATGTGATTCATAATCTATATTTTTATTTTTATTTTTGCACAAACAAATGTTATATTTGCACAACATACGATTATATTTGCACAATTTACGGTTATATTTGCACGACAAAATGTTAAAAAAAAATAAAAAATAAAACTAGACTTGCTTTAATTTATTCTGAATCGTTTACAGTTTATTGAGAAAGTATGAAATTATATTGAGATAAAATAAGATCATGTTGAGAATAAATTCACATGTCTCGATTGTCGTGCAACTCTTAAAACAGAGTCGCCCAATTCTTACAACAGATTCATGCAACTCTTAAAACAAGAGTCGTACAACTCTTAAAACCGAGCCGTGCAACTCTTAAAACAAAGTTGTGCAACTCTTAAAACAGAGGCGTGCAACTCTTACAAGAGAGTCATGCAACTCTTAAAACAAGAGTCGTGCAACTGTTACAACAGAGTCGTGCAACTATTAAAACAGAGTCGTGCAACTCTTAAAACATGGTCCTGCAACTCTTAAAACAGAGTCGTGCAACTCTTGCAACATAGTCGTGCAACTCTTACAACATAGTCGTGCAATTCTTAAAATAATATTGAGAGAACATAAAATCATGTTGAGAACAATTTCAGAAATCTCGATTGTTTTGCAAAAAATAACCTATTGTTGAGCAAAAATAAGAGTAAGTTGTGCAAATATAAGAGGACGTTGTGCAAATTTAATCATAAGTTGTGCAAATATAACCCTAGTCTAGTTTTTATTTATTTTATTTTTTTTAACTTTTTATCGTGCAAACATAAGAGTACTTTGTGCAAATATAACCATAAATTGTGCAAATATGATCCAAGTAGAGTTTAGAGTTGCACTTTTTCCGTGTCAGCACTTTTTTTCCCATGTCATCACTTTTTTTAGAGTTGCACAAGCATGGATAACAATTTCACAAAGAATCGAAGAAGCACATGACAAATGAATCATAAGCCGATCAAATGATGTCGAACAATTCCATCAAGCCTGGATAACAATTTCACAAATATGATCCAAATCTAGTTTTTTTTTCTACATGGATAACAATTTTTTTTACTTTATAATATTATTCGTGCGCATTTTATTCTGATTTGTGCACTTTTTATTCTATTTGTGTCAGCACTTTTTTCAAATAATTTTTTTTTCACGTCAGCACTTTTTTAAAATAAGATCATGTTGAGAATAAATTCACAAGTCTCAATTGTCGTGCAAATCTTAAAATAGAGTCGTGCATTTCTTACAACAGAGTCGTGCAACTCTTCCAACAGAGGCGTGCAACTCTTAAAATAGAGTTGTGCAACTCTTACAACAGGGTCGTGCAACTCTTAAAACAGAGTCGTGCAACTCTTAAAACAGAGTTGTGCAACTCTTACAACAGAGTCGTGCAACTCTAAAATTTCATAGTGTTATTCATGAAATTTATAGTTTTATTCATACAAACTAAAATCTAATTTTAAAATGTATGTTAATCAATTACATTATATTTATAATGTAATTTTAAAATTTTACGCAATAATGTATGTTTAATTGACATAATTTACAAGATATTTCATTTAAATTTACGCTATTTTAAACCCATTGTAAAATGAGTGAATCAAACAGTATTAAAGTGTTTATAACTATAATTATATTCTAACGATAATGCATTGGAATCCAAACACACCCTAAGCTTCAAATACAGAAATATCCTTTATGACTAGCTACTAAAGCTATAGGCTATATTGATATAGTAGTGTTGCATCATCTCTACATAGTTGGTCTAGTGGAACGAATAAGATTTCATATAGGTTGAAGTCCTCTCTAGCTATCTTGTAAAAGCTTAACATCTTCATATGGAATGGAACTATTACTAACTAGTAAGTATCTAGTATCTACCTTGCAAAATTCATTTCCAAATGAAAGTGACATACTCACATCACTAAAAATTCAGTGATCTTGCTACAACATTAGAATAAACCAGCTTGGCGATTTGCGTTATTTACATCTCTAGATTTCCTAAATAATCTTACAATGCATACCATAAACATCTTGAAAAAGCCTCTATTTTCGCCTGCAGCTTGTAACTTGTAAGCGCCCACACAGCTTAACTATCACAAAATTAAATCTTAGTTGAAAGCCACAAAGGAACTGAACTTATTTTCTATCTGTGCTATCAGCCTTCATCTTCTTGATTGAATCCACTAGCGAGGATTTGTCCTGGTTGTTTGATGACTTTGCAAATGGATTTGATGGACGGACATCTTTTTCACCAGCTGACTTTGCAAAAGGATTAGTAGATGGACCTGTTAGCTGCACTCTATACAAAATCATGCAAGCAGGATTTTGTATCATCAAAAAACAAATTACTATGACAGAATCACTATATAATCCCTACAAGCACATCAAGCACATCAACGATCAAACACAATGATGCACAGCAGTCCACCAAATACATTGCACAAGCAAATCAATTGCAGCAGAGTTGCAATTCAATCGAAAAGCTCCATCAAATTTGAATCAGAAAGTAGAAATAGAAACTTAAACAAGAAAAGCTCGCAACGTTAAATTTTAGCAACGATATAAAGATTGCCAAACTGATTAATGCAACAGATGGACATATACCTTATTCGAAAGCTCAAAGATTTAAAATTTTACAAGAGTAGCTCAGGATATACTAGTCAATTAGGTTACAAAATCACAGAGCTAAGGATTATGAGATATAAATCATATAATGAGCAGAATGATAATAGTCCTTAGTGCAGTTTGCTGCCATAAAACAGGCATTGCAGATCAGCAACACATGATAAACTGATTAAATGAATAACTAGTCCAGGAAGTTTTAAGAGATCAAAAGAATCTCAAGTGATAACTCAATGGTAAGCTATTGACCTTTTATATAAATGCAAATGAACCCAGGTATTATCTTCAACTTTGAAGAACAACTGACTTTAAATTAATTGAAAAATGCTATAGGAATGATCTTGTAGCATCTTCAATGCCATAAGTACCTGAAATAGAAGGGTGATTGACTCCAACATTGGACATAACCTTGTTAGCAGAACCAGTCCTTCCTCGCCTAACGATCCACCCAATCCAACAGTTAATGATTTGAGAGACCTAATCGCAGGTGCCAGAGTCTCTAAAGAGGAGTGAAAATCCCCATCCAATTGCAAACTGTTCCAAACTGCATGTCTTCCCTAACTCAATGCTCAATTTCTCACACCATTGTGATGACAGAAAGTCGTCATCTCTATTTTGTTGAGACAATCCTTTACAACCCCGTGCTTTTAAACATTTCAGATGGGGATTTCTACTGATAATATATATTAGAGCTGCTCCATAAATCTGTAAATGGAACAGTTAGAGAGCATGAAGGAAGATATGTTGGAAATATCAATAGCAGCACTGAGAAACAACATGAACAACAATCCAGACTCAAAGCAGCTCCATATATACTCCTCTTTGCCCTGGTATGAAATTTTAATAGCACCAATCCAGTATCACCTAAAACAACACAATTCAACAACTTGATCATCCATTTTATCCAATTCAACACCCAATTAAGCAAGAAAACCCTAAATTGATCATCCGTTTGATCAATTCATCAAATAGAGTCTACTTTCAGCATAATCATACTAAATTGATCATCCATTTGATCAAATTCGCTAATCAATTAAGCAAGATTGAGAAAACCATAAATTCTCACCTGAGCGGAGATCTCCTCGTTAGAAGCCATCCGCGCCATCGCTTTGCATATTGAGGCTACTTGCGTGCAGCCTGACAGCAATGAGGACAAATTCAGCCTGACAGCCTGAATTTGATATGCTTGGCCTGCCACCACTGGTACAACCCCCTCACCTACTCGTTGCTCCGCTCGGTGACGCCTTCGAAAGCCGGAGAGACGAGAAGTAGATCGGGATGAAGAGGCGGCCGACATCTGAGAGGGAGGGAAGACGAGTCGGAAAAGCAGATCTGAGATCCGACGCGATTGAAGAGCAGGAGGGAGGAGGAGCGGCGGCGGCGGCGGCGAACAGGAGGAGGTCGCTCGATCTCACCGCCATAGGAGGCGGATTCCGGCGTCGAGAGAGAACAGATCGAGAGGGCGAGAGAAGAGAGGTCCGGAGAGAGAGCGTGTGCCGAGGGAGAGTCTGATGAGAGAGAAAGCGCGTGATGACAGTATATATTGTGGACATTTTACTAAATTGTCCGAAAACGCGGGCATTTTGCAAAAACGTCCAAATAAAGTGCCTATTTTGCAAATTTTTTCTTTATTTATTTTCTTTTAGATAAATGTTCCCTTTATATCTAAGTTTTATCTTTACTTTTAGATAAAATTTCTTACCTTGATTAGCAAGGATTGGAAGCCTATAAATAAAGCCCATGGGGCTAGTTTTTATTCATTCAATTCTAGAGAAGGAGAAGGGGTAGAGAGAGAGAGAGAGAGAGAGAGAGAGAGAGAGAGAGAGAGTGGAGGCCAAGAGGAGTTTGTGAAGCGAGAGCGGAATTGGCTTCCTTTGGTTGTAAGCTCTGTTTGGTTTAATTTAATGCAAGTGGTTTCTTTTCCATCAAGGATGTCTACGATTGCGATGAAGAGCGAGTAGTCCACCCACTTCTGGGGTCGGGGCGAGCCCGACGATAGCCATGCGTGTTTGAGGTAAAGATCCGACCTTTATCATGTTTTGAGCATCTACTACCTTTTATGGATCCATGCTAACAACTTGGGTTATAAACATAAATTCGGTAGATACAATTATGGTTTCTTGAAAGAGTTGTCTAATTGTTGGAAAGGCGAAAGCTTGATCCTTCGATGCGATTTGCATGATTATCGTTATTTATCTTGGCTTATGCATGTTTGGTTATCGTTGTTGCAAACCCCGATCTTGGAAGTTCTTTTACATATTTTTATTCCGAATTCCGAAAAGATTTGTCTTTTATTTTAGTTACTGTTCCTACTCGACTTCGACCACCCCTTGGTCGACGTCGACCACTGATTTCTCGATCGAGCAAGATCGCTGTTGCTTCTGTGCCTCTACAGGAACCCGAAGTCGACCAGACCCTACTCGACCTCGAGTAAGCCTAGTCGACGTCGACCACCACCAGCATCTTTTAGTGGCTCGGATTCGACTATGCTTGACCCTCTGTCGACTAACCCTTGGTCGAGGTCGAGTACCACTGTGGTCGATCACCGTTCGTGAGATTCCGATGCTGCATAGGATCCACTGACACGCTTCCTCGTGGATCGATCCTGACTTCCCACTGCTACATCGGGAGGAAGTCTTGTAATTATTTGCGTGGGCACGAATCTGGTTTGATTTATATTTTTATATTTTGAACTCGATTTCCTCCCTACAACACTGACGAATTTGCAGGCTTCTCAGGTACATCTCTTTCACAACAGATATTGGATGGTCGGGTTTGGATTGTAGATAGCGGGGCTAGTGGTCATATGTGCAGTGATTTGAAGTTGTTCAAATCTCATTATCAACTGACCAAGCCCTTCACAGTTACCTTGCCAACTGGAGAGGTTACCTACATCACCATGGCAGGGACTATTGAAATTGCTCAAGGATTGACACTTGATCACACTTTGTTAGTGCTTGATTTCAAGTGCAATATGATTTTAGTGGGGAAATTGATTCGAGATCTTGATTGCTTTGTGTTATTTACTGCCAAGGGATGTTATTTGCAGGCTCCTTCTATGAAGAGCCCTATGAAAATAGGTGAGCTTGTCATGGATTTGTTTCTGTTGGGATTTAGTGGTTCATCTCAAGTTGCTACACATACTCATGGAGTTCAGAATAAGTTGTCAAGCCTGGTGGATGCCTCACTATGGCATAAGATTTTAGGTCATTTACCACCTCGGAGACTTGAAACTTTGAGTTCAATTCAGATGAACAAAGGTTGTAATTCAGATCTGCAATGTTGTTTGATTTGTGCTCGTGCAAGGCAATCTAGACTGCCATTTCCATTGAGTTCGATCAAGACTAAATTTGCTTTTGAATTGCTACATGTTGATGTGTGGGGGCCCTATCATCTGCCTAGATATGATAATTGTCGGTATTTCTTGACTTTGGTAGATGATTTCACCCGTACTACCTGGGTTCAGCTCCTCCCTAGCAAATCTGTTGCTTTCATAGCAATGAAACAATTCTTTGCTATGACTGAAATACGGTTTGGGAGGAAGGTTTTGTCTATTATATCTTATAATGCACTTGAGATGGAGGAAGTGCAGAGCATGCTCAATTTCTGCTAGATCAGGGCATCTCACATCAAAGATCTTGCTAAGCTACTCCACACCAAAATGGAGTAGTTTAACGGAAACATAGACATATACTGGAGGTAGCCAGGAGTCTTATGTTTGAGTCTTGTTTGCCAAAACGGTTTTGGGGTGACAGTGTTATTATGGCTGTTCACACCATCAATCGCTTGCCTAGCAAATTGATGCAAATGAAATCCCCTTATGAGAGGCTATATGGTCAAGACACTTCCTTTGATTACTTCAAGTGCTTTAGGTGTTTATGCTATGTATCTACCCAAGCACATGGAAGAGATAAATTTGCTCCTCGAACTTCTCCATGTGTTCTTCTTGGCTATCCTGGAGGCAAAAAAGGATACAAGTTATACAATGTTGAGACTCATCAGGTACTGGTGTATAGGGATGTAGTGTTCCATGAACAGATTTTTTCATTCTTTTCCCCTTCCTTGTCATCAAGTGCGCCTGATGTGCCTCAATTCACATTTCCTAATCAACATCCTCTAACTGATGTTGATGTTGACAGTAGAGTTGATATTTCTCCATCCATTATTTCACCTCCTCGGTCCATTCCTGTCACACCACATGTGGTGCCACGACGTTCTAGTAGAGCTCACAACCCTTCTGTCCATCTTTCAGATTACATATGCTCACAATGCACATATGTTGAGTTTTGCTTCCATACCATTACCTCCAGTTATCACTTTCCTTTTGCTTCTTCTCCTGTCATGTCTCGTCCTGACCATTAACCAACATGTTCTGGAGAAGCTTGTAAGCTCAGGGTTTGGCAGACGACCATGGAAGATGAATTTCAGGCCCTTGATGCTAATAGCACTTAGGATATTGTTGATTTGCCCAAGGATAAGAGGGCTATAGGGTGCATGTGGGTTTACAAGGTCAAGAGGAAGGTTGATGGCTCTATAGAACGTTATAAGGCTAGGCTCATGGTTAAAGGGTTCACACAACGAGAGGGTGTGGATTGCACTGAAACCTTTCCACCAGTAGTGAAGATGACGACCGTGAGAGCTTTAGTCACAGTTGCTTTGCAGAATGACTGGACAATTTTGCAACTCGACGTGAACAATGCATTCTTGCACGGCCATCTAAACGAAGAAGTTTACATGAAGATACCTCTTGGCTTATTGGTTGATGGTGATCACTAGGTTTGTCGATTGAAGAAATCACTCTACGGCTTGAAGCAAGCATCTAGGCAGTGGTATACTCGGTTATCCTCTACCTTGAGGCGACGGGGTTACACACAATCGGCTAGTGATTATTCACTTTTCTTCAGGAAAAACAAAGGCTTGGTTTGTGTTGTTGCCGTATACGTAGATGATATTTTGGTCACAGGAAGTGATTCGCATGAAATGCTTCTTCTCAAGGCTTTTTTATATGCTGAATTTCGCATCAAGGATTTGGGGGAACTTAGTCTTTTTCTGGGGATTGAGTTTATCAAGGTTACAAATGGCTATTTGCTCAGTCAACAACGCTTCATTCATGAGCTCCTAGATGAATTTTCGTGTCCAGATTCCCCATTGGTTAGTCCTCTTGAACCACATTTACAACTTGCACCTGATGATGGCGTGCCCGTGGCAAATTCTTCCAAATATCGAAAACTTGTAGGAAAATTGAATTTTCTAGTACATACGCGCCCGAATTTAGCCTTTACAGTCCAATTTCTGAGCCAATTCCTTCAAGCTCCTCGGAGTGCACACATGGATGTCGGGATTCATGTGTTGCGTTACCTTCGTGGGACTGCCACAAAGGGATTACTTCTTACCAAGAGCTCGAGTTTTGCCTTTCGAGCCTACTGTGACGCTGATTGGGCTAGTTGTCCGCTCACCCATCGCTCGATCAGTGGATTTGTCATATTTCTGGGTTCATGTTTGATTTCCTGGAAATCGAAGAAACGGTAGAGTGTTTCTCTCTCGCCTGCAGAGGCCGAGTACCAATCTCTTCGCCGTGTTTGTACTGAAATAGCTTGGCTCACCAGGTTGTTGAGTGAGCTTGATGTGCCTGGACTCACACCGGTGCTGGTTAAGTGTGATAACAAGGCTGACATTTATATTGCCAGAAATCCCGTTTATCACGAGCGCACCAAACACATCGAACTTGATTGTCATTACGCGAGACAAAAGCTTATGGAAGGCTTGATTTCATTGCATCACGTCCCCACCCGTGATCAACTTGCTAATTTCCTCACTAAAAATGTTCCAGGTTGTCACCTCCATCCTCTTCTGTCCAAGATTGGAGTTACTTCCCCACCTCCATCTTGAGGGGGGGGGGGGGGGGGGGGGGTGTTAGGATCTGGTGTATTTCTGTATTCGGGTATGGGAGACGGGTCCTTACATTGGGTCATTTTCTTTTCCTAGTTTGGGCCTTATTATTGTGGGTCTTGTATAAATACAAATCCAATGTTCAGTTTTGTTAATTCAATGAAAACACTTACACATTTTCCCTCAAAACTCTCTTCTTCTTCAACCTCCGTGCATCAGCAGAGCTCGGTTGAATCTCGTTTCATCCTTGCACTCCAACAAATCAAGCACAAATCGGATGCAATCAAGCACAAATTCCTCTCTCACCTTCCTTAAAACCCTAGACACCAAATCCGATGCAATCAAACATGGATCCTCACGTATGGCCGAGCCAATTGAAAGATCCAGATCCTCCCCAATCCTCCTCCACGTCGTTGATGCCGTCTACGAGGACGGGGTTCGAATTCAGAGCGACGACACACCGGGAGGTGAGTTGGGAGGCGACGCCGTCGAAGAAGAGATTGCGCTTGTGGTGAGTATGGAGGAGGAAGGAGGAGGGGAGAGAGGAAAGAGATTGGAGAGACGCTGCGTCATGGAGGCGGAGCTTGAGCTCCACTTCCATGTTTGGGGCTGGGAGGAGGAAGGAGCCAATTGAAATCGGAACCTCCGCTCCCTCTGAAATCTCTGAGGAAGGAAGGGTTACAGGGCTACAAAACTATCCAAATGGTCTAGCACTCCTAAAAAAATATTGAAATCGGTTAATTAGCTAATTAAATCTTAAAAGGTGTACAAAATACCAAATTTTCTCTATATATTTTAGTTAATTGACAAAAATATAAATAAAAAAATTTCATAGTCAGACACACTAAAAATATTAATAGATAAATATGTAGTATTTGATATGTGCTATTTTATTTATATCTAGATTATTTTTTAGCGGAGAGAATTATTTTAACTTTTTTAGACGTTTTATACTTTATTGAATGTTTTTTAGCTCCTTTGTGGCTTTGACCCTTTCCTTCATTCTCCCATCAGAGCGATTGCTCCTCCTCGCCCTTCTCCTCCTGCCAGCAGACCCGGACTTGAGGCGAGGCCTCGCCTCAGGTCCACTTTTGATTGGGCCCCAATGCCCATAATATATACTATATATATATATATATATTTAAAAAAACGCTAAACTAGAGTAAACCGAAGACGTGATTTCATGTGCTCCTAATCTCCCTTCTCACCTCTTCTGAATCTTTTGGCCAAAAATCTTCAATCGACTAATCCTCTTCTAAGCCTTTTCTGAGCCCCCTCTCGGAGAGATCCAAGCCATATAGTGCCCAGAATCCCCTTTTTTGTTGTGAAATCGAGCGCAGAAAGGCCGAATTTTGAGCCTTGGTTTGACAACTTCAAACACCGCTTCTGCTTCTTGAGTTGGGGATCTGACTTTTATCTTGTTCATCCTTGCATTCAGGTTGGTTTCTCGTCCGTCTGAGTTCTGCTGGTCGCCGACCCGCCGCTGTTCACCTATTCCTGTGACCTCCGCCGATAGCCCTCTCTATCTTTTTCTCTCTCGCACTAGTGGTATCTCTCTCTCTCTCGGAGTCTCCTGGTGGCTTTCGGAGTTAGGTTTTGTTGGTTTGTGCATTTGTAATTGGGAATTTGAGATTGTGATTTGCAATACTTATTTGATTTGTGATGAGATTCCTGTTTGATTTGTAAATTTGAGAGAATACGAGGAGAGGACGGTGTTAAATGAGAACAAATTTGGGGATTATGAAATGGAAGGATTCATGGTATAGGTGAAAGACTTTGTGCTTGTTTTTTTTTTGGTAAACTTGTGCTTGTTATTTGTTATACTGTAAATTGTAAAGGTTTGAGAATTTTGCTGCATTATAAGGGTGGTGATTAATAAGGAGGTTACGTTGCTACTCTAGTAGAGGGCCCAATTTTAAATCTCGTCTCAGTCCATAGAAATCACAGGTCCGGCCCTACCTGCCAACTCTTTCTCACTCCCTCCGTTCATGCTCCTCACCATATCTCAAGCGGTTGATGCCGACTATGAAGCCTAGATGAAAATCTAGCGCCTCCATGCCGCCGATGCTGATTCCATCGCCTACCACTTCTAGTCCCCTCCACTCAAGTGTGAGGATGAAGCCAGACTCAACCCTTTCATATGTTGTTATCGGCGCCAACGAAAGTAGCTCCGACGAAGATGCCATCATGATAGCACACATTTAGGTAGGCATAATATGTTACATTTAGCTTAGTTAAGATGCATATCATGCACGGTTTAAGTATAATTTTCATATTTGTTCTCTATGTTGGTGGAGTCGGAATCTACACACTTTTATTGATTATTACAGGTAAATGTGAATCCGATGATGAGACATGGGTTGATGACGCATTGGATGACAATGCCGAGTTGATCAAAGAAGCTTAAATGAAGATCTAATGAGGTCATGAGAAGAAGAAGCGAGCTCAAACGAAGAACAAATCTGCAGAAGTTGTCGTCAGACATGCTGAACTTGTTTTGCATTTTCTGGAGGTCTCGGTTGTCTGATTGACTATTATGATCATGCGTTGAAAAGCTCTTTCCGAGAGCTACAACTTTCATGATGACGACAAGAGCTGATTCGATTGGGATTTTTTTTTGCAAATGACAGATGCAACAGTCATCGCATGTTTGCCACAGAAAAGGGTTGCAGTGACCGCCGCATTTATGTAGCGGCCGCTGCAGCTGCCTAGTGCGACGCATTTATTCGGCGACAATTTATTCTATCCAAACTCTATTTTATCTATAGTTTTTGCCAACTCTTAGGAGGGGAATAAGAGGCATTAACCCTAGTTTTATCTATTATCTACTATTCTATCGACGTTCATCAGACAATTAGAGAGAGATTGAGCGATGTTTTCTATGAGGAACTAAACTCCTTTGTTCTATCTACAATTTGAAGCTTTATTTAGATTGGTTGTGAGTTTTTGAATCTCGTTCCTTCATTTATATTGAATGTTTCAACTTATTTGCGCTTAATGATTGATTATTTTATGCTATCTTGTCCGGCCAACTTGTTAGATCAATTCAATTCCTAGGGTTTTGTAGATTCCTGATTGCAAACCTTAACCCAAGTGGCAAACTTATCCCTTTAGAACTGATTGAACTAATTGGATGGGTAGGAAGTTGAATGTGTTGTTTAATCCCTCTTCAGGGACTGCAAATACCTTGGTTAATCTCTGAACTTAAAGCTATCTATTGGGTTAAATCCTTCTTTAGGGACTGCTCATGAGATAAGAGTTTCTAAGATTGATTGGACTAGTAACTATATTAGGTCGATCGGGACAAGGACATTCATAGGAAACCTAATAGGACGAGAGGAAGTTACAAGGATCGATTCAACCAAATAAAGTGGATAATTGTAGGTATGACTATTTCTCAATATTGTCTTAATCAGGTTCATTTACTTTTGCTTTCATTCTTCCGCTTTGACAAAAGGCGGATCTTTTGCATTCTTAAAACCCCCTGTTGGTTACTTGATTGGCATCTGAATCACATTTGAATATCAAATTTCCCTGTGGGATCGACCTCATGCTTATTGTTATACTAGTTATAAGTGTGAGTTATATTTTGACAGGATCAACGATAGGTTTTCTTTCCGTCACATCGTTTGGTACTTCTAATCAACTTTAACCTCGCGCCTCAAAATCCCAAGCTGGCGGGAAACCCTAGTGAAAACCCAATCGCCCCTCAGCCTTGAGAGTGGACACCTTCCCACATAACGAAGCTTGGCATAAAACTACCGAGCCAGAGTGATCTCGAATAACAATACCAGTAGTTGCCATGCCCGAAGAACTCACCAACACATCAAAGTTGAGTTTGAAATATCCTTCTTCCGGTTTTTTCCATCTCAAATTCTTCCTTTTCCTTTGGGTCAGTTGTTTTGTCTTTTACTTACTTTCCTCGTCTTCCCACAATAATTTTTTAGATTTTTTCCATTGTGATAGGCGGTACTTTGTATATATATATTGCTCTTGTTTTTGTTGGTTTTTGAAGTTTTGATTATCCTCAAATATAATCTTATTTCTAATTGTCCATATGCACCACCAAATAGACTAGATAGTGGCTAGATGTGTTTTTTTTTTTGTAAATAACTTTCCAAAAATCTCAATGGTCCCCTCCTTTATATTTCTATTTGTTGTTTGTGTATTATGTATAATTTCTCCTATTTTATGATCAATTTTTCGTATGTAGTTTCTCGTGCATTGATAGTTTATGAATAAGTGAAATGGGTCTCCATCATATGGGTTGCATAGGTTACAAGTTAGGGAGACCGCAACCCCTTTGTCAGCGAGTCTCATTTTTGTAGGGATTCCATCCATGACAAGTTTTCAAATGAAGTTTTTTATTTTTGGAAAGCATTCGATCTTCCAAATCCATTCTATCAATTGGTCTTGTGTGTTTCTGCTTCATGTGATGCTTTCTAGGGCCGATGTAAATGTTGTGGTAAACCAACCGCGTCTACTTGCTTTCCAAGAGAGGCGGTCTTCGATTTCATTCATTGGGATTTTTTGTGTACTTAGTTTTCTCCACTACATTGTTTGGTAGGATTTTCCTTATTTCCTCTAACTTCCAATCCATTGTTTATCTCTTCCTATAAATTTCTCCACTTTTTCCTCTGTGTTGATTGGGCTAGATGTTATGTTATAGTTAATGAATTTCATACCTATAATCCATTCATCTGTCCAGAATCTTATTGTATTTCCCATTTCCTACCTGCCCTATCAGTTGTTCACATAATTCATCTTTTATTTCCATTAACTTTCTCCATTGCCAAGATGATACTTTCTTGTTTCTGTAGTTCCATAATTGCTCGGCTTGTAAGTATTTTTCCTTTATAATTTTAACCAAACAATTTTCTGGATCCGCAAGGATCTTCCAAAGAAGTTTAATTTGAAGTGCTTTGTTTATGTCTCTTGATTTATTTAGTCCAAGTCCTCCACTACATTTCGGCTTACAAATTTTGTCCTACCCTATTAGTACATAGTAGGTTGTAATTTTGGTCCTTATTCCAGAAGAATCCTCTATTTATTTTGTCTAACTCTTTATGAATTCTTGGTGGCAACATAAAGTTTTACATAAAGTAATTCGATTTTGTGGCAAGATTAGATTTAATTAAGACTGGTCTACCTTGCTAAGAGAGTACATTTGCTTTCCATTTGGTGGTTTATATCAGGAAAAAAATCCATAACAAACCCAACCGCTAAAAATAAAACAGAAAATTGAATAGTTCGAGTCGCATTTGGTGTTGTCACGACTCATGAAGGATCTCCCACGAGTCGTGGAAGCTTACAACAACTGAAGATCGCTCGAATCCCCCTATCACGACTAGTGAAGGCCATTTCGCGAGTCATCGTACATCAAATTGAGCTTCTATGGCCGACTCGGCTTGACATTCTTGCTTCTCGGCTCGTCTTTTTGTTTCTCTTGACCTTTTCTGTTTGATGTATGAAATTTAGCTCGAATCATCGGCACTTATCTACAAAATAAGAACAAAACTTGTGTAGACCTCTGAATCATAAATAATACAAAAACCACATTAAAAGACAATTAAACCACTCTAAAATGATGCATGCAACCAATGTTAGGATCGATATTCTAGATCGGATCGGTGGGGTTGCAGCAGAAACGGATCGTAGGATTGTACGTAGGATCCTACCGCATGTTTAAAGTTTCGGATAAAGTAATTATTACAAAATGTTGCACATCACTGATATATAATGTTAAATCAATAAAATTGAATGTTCAATAACTATCAACCACTTCATTTGTCCATGGATGAAAAATCCACACATGTGTATATAACAACTCAAAAAATTCGAGCAATAAGTCATTATTCTATATTTTTTACATCCCTAAATAGAGAGTGAATCAATACATTATTTACAAAAATAAAGATAACTACATCAATCAACATATTAATTCAAATTATCAAAATAAAAAATCAACATATTAATTCATGTTGTAGGATCTCGATCCTATTACAATCCCGATGCGGTCCTACTGCATATATACGACTCTGTTGTACGATCTGGATCGATTGACCCACCTTGGATGGTAGAATCGTATGATCCCACGATTCTACGATCCAAGATGGTTTATGAAAATATGCACATGAAAAATATGAAAAACTAGATGCTATCAATTCCCTAGGGCTGATGTATTGATATTTACATAATCTTTCCTAATATTATTTCTTAACATATATCCTTAAAACATAAATTAAAAAAGATTGACTAAAAATTTATAAACATGTATAAAATATAATCTCACCAAAAAAACGACTATAAAATAAAATATAAATTCAAAATTTTCAAATTTCCAATTTTTCAATTTGTTTTAGCTTTATTTATAGAGAAAATTAGGTCTTTTGTACACTTACAAGCTTTTAATTAGGTGATTAGCCACTCTAAATGTTTTATTAGGCGTTATGACCCTCATTGAATGTTTTTTAGGTCAGTTAGACCCTTTCACCTCCTCACCGCCTTCGTCAATCTGAATCTCCCTGGCGCCTTGCTCGCTCTCGCTCTCCCCGTTCCGGCCTAAGACCCAAAGTCTCTCCTTATCTTTCATATCTGAAGATGCCAACAATGGGGAAGAAAATTGGGGGAGCGCCACCGTATAACCGGCCAGATGACGCCTCTCCTTCCCGTCGTCCCTCGTCGTTCCTGCAAGCTCTCACCTTATCGGATTCTAATTCATCGGTGCTGATCTCTCTCCCTTATCGCCGATGTAAGTTTTCTTCTCCGACCAAATCTCTTTATCGGATTCTAATTTTGCTTCCTGCTTTTCGTTGATTTCTACATCACTATGGCCGATGGATGTCGTGGTTTGAGTATTGCCTCCATCTTTCTCCTTTTTTTGCCTCTTTGAACTATCATCTTTTAATCGATCACCTCTGCGAGCTTCAATTTGAAACTAGTAGTAATTTTGAAGCGGATGTGTTCGAGCTTAGCTTTTACCCTAACTAATTTCGAGTTCTGCCATCAATTTTCTCTTAGATTTGATTCTGATGCCTGGAAGAATACAGATTAATTTGTTGCTGATAAAATTTTGAATTTGAATAATCGATTATCAGAGTTCTTGATTTGGTACATGTTTAGCTGGATTATGAAGTATTTATATGTGAATTTGATTTTGTGCACTATATACATAGCTAAATCCGTACTACATCTTATTGACCCGCTTGATGAATTCATGTTTTGGTCTGGTCAGTAGTTCAGTACTACATCTTATTGATTACTTTCTTGCTTAAATTTAATTGATGTTCATCTTGCAAAAAAAAAATTGTTTGGAGAGAAGAAGTTGTAAGGCTTACTATTCATCAGTCCTTGCAAATTTAGTAAAACATCTTAAATGATTCCATCAATGGACTCTTGTGCATCAAATTTTGATGAGGGTTTGAATTCCTGGCTTGTTGAATCTCTTTCATGATAAAATGTTTGGAGAGAAGAAGTTGTAAGGCTTGCTTTAGCAATATGATTTCTTACTGTACATGATTTTCTTGCTCAGAGTCTCATCTTGTACATTTTGATGAAATCATGGTTTTCTGTTCAGACATGTGGCTAGGTTTATGAGCCAGAGGCAAAGGATAACAGCCAATGCTGAGAACTTTACCAACTTGTATGTAAAGAACATTGATGACAATCTGACAGATGATGATCTTAGAGAGAAATTTTCTGAGTTTGGAATTGTCTGCAATGCTGTTATCATGAGAGATGATGAGGGCAAGCCAAAGGGATTTGACTTCATCAACTATCGGTCTTTTTGGAAGGTAATTTGGCTTTAATATGATCTATATTTTGTGTTTACATGTGTGTACGCCTCAGATTTGGAAGGTATGAACTATCGGTCTTTTTTGCTTGTTATTTGGTCGATAAAATGCCTCTGCGAATTTTGTTACTTCTAGTGATGAATTGAGCAATAGATTTGCTTCCAATCTGTTGGCGAGATGCATGTCTGTGCTTTTATTAAGTTTCAATGTGTTACTGCTTTGCTTGAGCTTCATGCTTTTAATAAGTTTCAATGTTTATTCATAGGACAAGATCGTGGAGCCACGATGGGTGCCATTGATTCCAGGGATAGAGGCAGTGAAGAAAGCAACTTTGGAAGGAGGGGCGTTCGGCTGCACAATCAGCAGGGCTGGTACAACTACAGTGGCAGTGATCGACGAGGAGGAGTAGAGGAAGGCCATTGGGGAGAGAATGGTGGAGGCTTTCCGGAGGGAAGGTGGTTTGGAGGCAGTGGCAACTGTGAAGAGGCTTGATAGGGTAGATGCTAGGCTTGCCAATGGCATTCCCACATGATGATGATCTTTGATTTGCGAGTTAGATTTGCTACTCATCTTAGATTGAATTGAGATGGAGTTTTGAAGACCATTCTAATTGGCTGCAAGTTAGAATCCGATTGTGTTCCGGGGGATTTAGATGAAGAATCATATTGTGAAGTTCTGGTATACTTCATTTCAACAATTGTTCGACTTGTTGGAATGTTAGATGAACTTTTATTGAATAACCTTTTGTTTGTTTAGGGGGATTTGATGAGATCCCCATTTACAACCATGTTTAACCCCAGTGTGCGAGTTTGATAGATTGCAAGATTTGGAGTAGAGAAAGGACACCTTTACATCATGTTGAATTCATATATCCAAATGAACTGTTTGCAGCTTCCTGTATATCATATTTATCTTTTGAGCTGCTGAATTTGAGTTGGTTTGAATCATAGATCAATTGTGATCAATCTAGTGCTACTGTTGTTTCCCTAGCTTCCCTCGCGTAGAGTTTTTCAGGAAACTCATTCTTACATCGATGTGTTACTGAAAGCGGAATGTTGGAAGCTTTTTTAAGCATGCTTTCAAATTACATGTCATTCAGTTTAAGTTTTTTTTTGGTGGGTTGTCATTCAGCTTAAGTGAGCTTCATTGGGTTGCATTCATTTTCTTATTTGCAGGGCGCATCACTGCACAACTCTATTCCAAGTAATGAAGCAGTTTTGATCTTTCGCTTTGTGTGAATTGATGAATTAGCCGAATAGCCAATTCCAAAAAGGGGGCATGATTGCTTTTTTTTTTTGGAATTCAATTGATTGAAATTAGGATAACAAATGTCACCAATGAATAAAAGTTGTCAATAAAAGATGTAATCGATGAAATGTAATCACATTTTATGCTCCTATGTCATCAATTGTATAAAAATGTAATAAAAATGTCATCACAAATTATTGAGATCAATTAAGTGTAATCACAAATGTCATCAATGAATAAAAGTTATCAATAAAAGATGTCATCAATGAAGTTTAATCATATTTTATGCTTTTGTGTCATCAATTGTATAAATATGTGATAAAAATGTCACCACAAATTATTACATCATTGAAGTGAAACGCAAACGTGTCGTCGGTGAATAAAAGTAGAATCAATGAAAATATATCGATATACAATTGATTAAATTAAAAAAGTGACAACAAACGATTTGATTAAAAAAGTGACATCAAATAATTACATTAGAAAAATGGCATCAAAACACTACTTTGAAAACGTTGCATCACATTAAAGGATAAAATGTAATCAAAACACTACATTGAAAAAATATGGCATCACGGTAAAAAATATCATCAAAAAATTAACATAAAAAAAGTGTCATTAGTAGTCAACGGTAAAAAATAATGGCATCAATGGTCAACGTGACATCAAAGTAAACAAAAAATGTCATCAAGGTTTGAAAAATGTGTCATTAAACATCAAACCGTTTCATTAGAAATGTGACATCAAAGCGAAAACGAAACCGAAAATAAAATGTAATAATTTTTGAGATGACTAATTACCTAATTACATTTTCATAAAGGACTAGTTACCTAAATCACTCTTAATTATACTAAAAACGGTTTCGCTATATACACCACAAATTACCTAATTGCATAGTTAAAGTGAGTTAATTAATTTTTAAAAATTGCTAATTAGTATTAGTGATTTGCACGTCGAAAGCAACGTGCATTTTCAAAGGTGGATTTGCGGTGTAATTAAAAACTAGTATGATCCCCGCGCCATTGCGCGATTTTTTATAAATAAAATCTTACTAATATATTAAATTAATATTATAACATAATTGTAAAAGTTCAGATAATTAAATATTTTGAATTAAACTCATGGGTTGAGAAAACGATTAAAGTAGTATATATAGATATATATAGATATAGATGTAGATTACTAATATTAATTTTATATTTTCTTATTATTAATTTTATGTTTTGAATTAATCCCATTGTTTTTTTGCAGAAAAAAAAACTACTAAAATTATAATTTAGGCTAAGATCAATGTTTTGAATTAAGCCCAATAGTGAGCCTCCTAAAATTCCTCTAAACTTGACACATCATCCTAAACTCTTCTAAATTAAGAGTTTATATAGACACCCTACTCAAAATAATTAAATAACATAATAAATAATTTCTCGAGACTAACGGAATAACCGGACAGCCATTTTTCACATTTTTTTCCCACTCTCCCTTCCACAAGTTATCATTCTGCGGTACCAAAGAAGTAACGGAAACTCCGTTATTGAAAATTCCCCCGACTCATAAAAACTTCTCAGTCGCCGGCGTACGTTAACCTCTTCGGCTTCTCCATCCTCCGCTTCTCGAGCTCAGATAGTCAGATTGAATCACCGACGCGAATTAATTGTGCCTAAAGATCTAGTCGTTTTCTGTTAGGGATCATCCTTTCCAATTTTGTCAGCGCACAAGATATATTGTGCTCTTGTTTCTAATGGCGATAGGTTTCTTCGGCCTTGCCGTCGTCCTCTTCTTGTCACTGGATTCGGCTTTCTCCGCTGCGCCTGTCTCCGCTGCTTCAGAAGGTGTCAAGGTAACTAATCGATCCGCTTTTGTTCAATTCTATTTTACTTCTGTTGATTCTAGAATCGCTTTGTGGAATTCGGGATTCTTCGCTTTCAAATTTCGATTCCTTTTGAATTCGTGCGTCGCGCCTAATGATCCTGTGATCAATCGTCACGAATGTAGGAATTGAATCATAGATCTTGATTTGCATATTTTCAGTGGAAGGATTTCTAAACAACTGTACGACTTGAAATTTGAATCTGATTCAGCCTTTCGAAAAAAAAATGAGATTCTGAATTTATAACTACTGCATATACATTGATCAGATAACCTATGGATCAGTCATCAAACTGAGGCACGAGAAGACGAAATTCCGGTTGCATTCTCATGAGGTGGCGTATGGTTCTGGTAGTGGCCAGCAATCAGTCACTGGTTTCCCAGGCGGTGATGATTCAAACAGTTATTGGGTATTTCAACTGTCATAGAATTGCTTCTCTACTTTCTTGATTTATATGGACAATTGTTTCAAATGCTGAGATGGCTGTTTTGTTTTAGATCGTTAAGCCTGCGCCGGATAAGCCTGCAATGCAAGGAGACACGATCACGAGTGGAACTATTATCCGCCTGCAACATATGAGGACCAAGAAATGGCTGCACAGCCATTTGCACCCGTCTCCTCTCTCTGGCAATATGGAGGTGGTCACTGGCTTCATATCCGCTTGTTCTTCTTACATTGAGTTGAATGATGAATCTTGATTTTTTATGTTGCGGTTCATATACATCCCCTTGCGCGCTGAAGTCCTGCAGATACAGCGTGCAGCCGTTATTTTGATGTATAGCCTTATTCTTTTGTAGGTAAGTTGCTTCGGAGGAGACACTGTATCTGACAGTGGTGATTATTGGAGGTGAGCTTTGCAAATGTCGACGTTGAGGTTAGTAACATCATTTCTTTATGGGTTGATTGATCTAATATTTCAAAATCTTGGTAGGGTTCATGTTGAAGGAAGTGAGAACACCTGGAGACAAGATCAGAGGGTCCGGATTCAACATGTTGACACTGGTGGATACTTGCACAGCCATAAAAAGAGATTTTCCCGCCTTGGCGGGGCTCAGCAGGAGGTAAAAACTAGATTCTGGAAGTGACAGTACATTTACAATTGATCAATTATGAAACAAAATTACATTTGGTCTTAGATCTTCAACCAGGAATCTGTTTTACAATCTTGAATTGATTGATGAGTTCCTGAATGACTTTCTATATGAATTTTATTTTGTATTCTAATTCATTGTCTTTATTTCCTGATTTTGAATCCAAATACTGAAGAACAGTGTTTGTTTATTGCGTAACACCCTAAGTGGAAGCAATGATCTGATGAAATTTGCACCTATAAAAGATGGGTTTTGGTTCGCGACTTTTGTCAAGAACCCCCTTCACTAATGTGTGTGCTGTTAATGTATCATAACGTCGTGATTTGCATCCATATTGCTACTGGTGTGCGTGCAGGTTTGTGGGGTGCGAGATAAACACGCAGACAATGTTTGGCTTGCCGCAGAAGGTGTTTACCTCCCAGCCACTGAAGCAAAAGCAGCTTCATCCTAGGTTGTGCTTCTCGACTTGCATAACACCTCTCCGCAGTGCAGTATTCACTGCTGATCAGACAGTTTTTGCCTCGTCTCTTACGTGCAGAACTGCATGAAGAAGGGACATCTTATGCATTATGTAGTAGTTCATTTTTTCACCGCATCCCAGTAGGAAGTTCTGTCAGTGACGACCAGTGCTTAGTTTTTTACATAAAGAGAACTCTTTATTTCTTGCATTTATGAAACAGGCATGCCAGTATACTCCAACAACAAACTTTATCTTGGATATGTTTAAATTGTTTTTCAATAAGTTTAGTACGATGGGGATGGATTTGTGAAATTTATCCATCATTGAGCGTCCATCAAGAACTGCTTGTAGGAAGACTCAAAACAGATCATACACACACTAATGGATTTACACTAAAGATCAGAAAGTTAAAAGGTGCAGTGGATCCAGATGAAAATTTCAATCTGCAACCTTAATAAGGTAATTTCTTGCAAACCTTGAAGCAGCATATAACAATGAAGCAGGAATTATCAAAATCTCCTTCTTTCAAAACATAAATATTTCACGAGTTAAGGAAAGGCAGAGTGCATATCAAAACTGTCTAGCACGAAAACAAGACATGAATCTAATTGAGAGCATTAAGCTAGCTCTCTAGCAATTAGCTAGTGAGACTTGACGTGCTGCTGAACGACATGGAGCCCTTCGTGTTCCTCCCCAAAGTCCTGTGCACAATAATAACATCATGTTAAAATCAAAGCTCAGCTGATCTACACTAAACACAAAGAATGCAGTCTTGGTCAAGTGGTGTACCTTAACAACAACACATGAACAGCCAACCACCTTCCTTGCATTGCCCTCGGAGTCGATCTTGCACAACTGCAAGAGGCAAAACATGAAACATTGAGAAATCAGGCCAGTTGTGACATTGGAAAGGGCAAGACGAAAGGAAATTCAAAGCATACTCACCCCAGCCCACTCGCCCAAGGTCTTCGCATTAGGTACAGTCAGCAAGTTAACATTGTGGTCGGCACAGAGTGCCTTGACCAGCTTGACGTAGTCAGGCTGGTCACAGTCCTCGGCCAGGACGCAGAGCTGAGCAGCATGCTTCTCAATCACCTTCGCACCCTCGTGCAGGCCACGAGCAAGGCCACCATGGGCAAGTGACTTCTTCAGCACCAGCTGCAGGGCGGTCATGAGGTCCAAAGGCTCTCCAAGAGCTGGAGCAGGGACTGGGACTGGGGCCGGGGCCTCAGTTGCAACACCACCATCCTCACTGAAATGTCAAGTCACGGTGAAATCAATATAAATCCAATGGCAAAAAGCAAATGATATATAACTAGAGGTGCACAATTACAGTACAAAAGGGTGTCAAAAGGGCTTGCCAGTCCAGTTCATATATAGTCACATGAAATGGTAAAGCTTGATTATTCAATATATGTGAATATAGTAGCAAAATGCTTGAAGATGTTACAGGGTGAGAAACATTCTAAGACACAGCATAAGATAGCTAATTCAACAACTCTCCGTAGGAAAAACTCCATTAGGCCTTCATCTAACAAGGGGAGATTAATCAAAGGCTACAAGATACATGTCAATGACAGCTCCATTTCGAAAATTCATACCTTATCTAGAAAATTATACGAACCTACTGAACTGAAACGAAATTCAACTAGCGCCTTCTATTGATAAAATGAGGGAAGGCCAAACAATAATGAGAATGGCCTAAAAATGTCTTCCCAAACAAACAAAGAACTGGTGCACAGAAGGGTTTCATTCAGGAGCCATCGTGGCTGTGCGGATAAATAACTTTTAGGCATCACCCAAGAGTGTTTGTAATTCAAGAGTCCAGGATCACTATGACCTGCTTTTAAAATTTTATTTTTCTATATATGTGAACACACAGTTTGAACTTGGGTCTCGATAGGATCAAAATCAAGAAGCTTATAGGTAAATTATCACGCGAGAAGCAAAAAGAAACTAAGAATGCTTACCTAGACATCTTTTCTTAGTTGAATTTGAACTCCTATTCCTGCATTCCATACACAAGATTGAAAAAAAAGGATAAGGAACAAAGAGTATTATCTACTCATCAAATACAATGCTGTAAAGAAGGATTCAGTAGAATACACAAGAATGCAAGTCAAATGAACCAAAAATCACTCAACTGTGAATATGATTAACTATGGAATAAGTGTAGAATGATTGTGTAGCTCCATCTTAGCTCAACATAAAATAATTATTTTCCTTCTGAATCAAACACACAAAACTTCCATTTCTTTCCACATCGAATTTGATTCATGCTTATAAGAGAGAGCACAAAAGAGCATCACATTCAGTTTGTTCCCCGAACCAAGTACTCAAAATTAATACATCCTCCTCTAATTATACCGCATACCAAACAGAAAAATCCCATCTTTTTACTTTTCAACAAGATAAATCCAAAGACCACTGGGATTACTGCATAAAAACCCCTACATGTTCTTGCAAATGAGCGATCTACATCCACTACGTTTCTCAAACTCCAATGCCCTCACATACACGTTTCAAATCAACACACCACTAACATCTATCCAAAACATTCCCAAACGTTCGCAGCAACCGAAAATTCAACTAACCTCGAGCAATTTAGTCGATCAAAACAATGTAAAAAACGCAAAACTTGTACCAAGCAATAAATCAGATATGCTAAGAATTCGATTTAAGTATTGAGAGAGATTGCGAGACCTTGATAAGCAGCAAACTGAAGAGCACCAGCGGAGGAGGTATGCTGCGGAAGGTCGATTTTTCAGAAATGTAACGCGGTCTTATAAGCACGCATAAAAACCCTAGCTCTTCAGCACGAACAATTCCCTTTCGGGACGTTCTGGGCTCGGTTTAAGCATTCTTATGTTTCGGCCCATTGGTCTATGCAGCCCAATAGCCTATTGCGGTAAATTACAAAAAGAAAAAAAAAACACCTTAGGATATTTTCAAAAACCAACCCTTGTATTTAGATGTGTCCACGTGTCCGATCCGCCGGGTCGAGAACCCGGGGGACATGACCCGAACTCTAACTCGGGATTTCAACGGGTCCATGGGTTCGAGTCACCCGACGGGTCGACCCGCCGGGTTGGGCCACGTAGAAGGGGAGGGAGGAAATCGGGTTACCCGCCGGGTTAGGCTCGGGTTGAACGGGTTTCGCCTTTGCGTTAAACGGTTTTGTGATTTTTTTGTGGTTTTGTATAATACCGTTTCGTGTTTATTGTTGTTTGGGTTGGGAAAAAAATGAGGGAAAAAGAGCTTGAATTGGTTTCCCAATTGCCTACGTATCCTCCCGGGGGAGAGGAATCAAATCCCACGTAGTTCTTTTACCTGTTGTCTGAACCCCGCTTACCTATTCGACTATTCGTCGGCGTCGGATATGCGATCGCCATCGACTACTGCACCGTCCACTGATGTCCCGACCGATTCTGAGTCCACTTCATCATCAGGCTCTGTTTCGGTGGACAAGAGGTTCCTCTGAATTCTCATCTCTGCCCTCTTCCAATCGGCGAGACATATTTGTGCTTCAAGGTTCTCGGGGAGCAATTGTGCTTCATGGTTCTCGGGGAGCAATCTTGATCGCTTCTCGGTTAGAATTTGTCCACCTCAGCTGAATAATTGTTCCACTACGACAGTGAAGCAAGGGGCTCTAAGTATTTGTTGGGCGATCACTTGCATGGTTGGAAAGCAGTGTCTTTCTACTCGGCCCCAGCATTCTAAAATATCAAAATTTTCATCTTCATCACTGCAAAATTCAAAGTTAGTAGATAAATATTCATCGAGCCTGTGTTCAAGCCGACGACTACATTTTTAAGTAAAATGAAATGGAGAGGAGGGGATGTCTATTTATAGGCTCGACCCTATGTTCAAGCCGAACCAACAACTACATTTTTTAAAAAACAAATAACCATTTAAGTGGGGCCCACATCACAACAGCTACATTTTCAAAGGCAATCCGTCCGACCCAACGGGCCGAGCCTCCGGGTCACGGGTTATCTTCTCCCCGACCCTAACCCTGACCCTCAACCCGGGCCAACCCTTCGACCCTGACCCGACGGATCACGGGCCGACCCGCCCGACCCGTGACCTGTGGCCACGTCTACTTGTATTATTTTATTTCCAGAAATTCACACCTTGATGCATTTTCGTTTTGAATGATCGATTGAATAAACTACCCCTTCAATCTAAGTTTTTTTCGATAACTCTACTAACTCATGACATAGTAAATAAGAGAAAATTTTAAAAATTCTACAAAATTCGAGCTAGTCAAATTGAGTTGGACTTGTGCTTTGGAGTGTAATCATACTTCGTTTAGTAAATGAATGAACATGAACCAAGTTTTTTTCGAGTTGAACTCTAGGCAAACTCAACCTGCTCGGCTAATATACCAACCTTAGATGTCATGAACGTACATCAAGATCATAAATGGGTAAATTACGGAAAATTACCATTAAAATAAGTATTTTTTCACAAAATCACCCTTAAAATAAAAGGTTATATAAAACCACCTATAAATTTATTTATTTGTTCAAAGAACCACCCATTAATATTTTGTGTCACAAGTGCTTTAAAAATGTTAAATTCTCACCTTTTATATTCAATATGACCTAATTATATAATAAAGTAACCAAAACATTTAAGAAAATATGAAAACTTAACATTCTTTATTAACCTTTGATACATAAAAGGATCATGGGTGGTTCTTTGAAAGAAAAATAAATTTGTGAGTGGTTTTCGATCCGTAAACTTTTATTTTAATAATAGTTTTGTGAAAACTAACCTATTTTAAGGATAGTTTTCTATAATTTATCCTAAAGGATATGTATGATAGAGCATTGACTATCTATATCTATATCTATATATATACTACTTTAATTTAGAAGACTTTGCTAACGTGTCGTATTCTCCTTCAATTTAGGTCATTCAACCAATTTCGTTTTATCCTACTCCTTTTTTTCCCTCTCCTGCCTTCCCTTCCCGAGTTTCTTCTTCCCACACCACTAAGCCTAGGGTTCCCCCAGCTCCTACCGTCTTTGAACATCTCCTGCATTCTCTAGCCCCCCGATGCTTTTGTTTTGATCTTCACACCGTCGCACGCTTCTCACCGACACCGATGTTGATAAGACGACCTGGGAGAGGACCTTCGATCCACTCACCTTCTTCCCCTTCACGTGCTTGGAGTTCGACGCTATGAAAATAAGGTTTGCATTTTTTCCACAAACCTCAACAATTTCTACACTCCTCGATCGGTCAAAGGGAGGAGCTCCTGCAATTCTTTTTTCTTTTCTCACCGCTAGATTTCATTTTGTTTTGTCATTACTGATTTTTTCTTTTCGAATTGGCGACCTCTTAATTGAAATTTCTAGATTTCAATTGAATTGAAGATCTCTTAATTGAAATTTTCAGATTTCAATTGAAAGGGTTTGAATTATTTTAGCGGATGATGATGTTTGATTTCGAGGGCATTGATCTTTCTCTTAGATTTTTCTCCTGGATCGGCCAAGGGTAGTAGCTTCTACAATTCTTTTTTCTATGCTTACTACTAGATTTCATTTTGTTTTGCCTTTACGGGTTTTTACTTTCCGAATGGGGGATCTCTTAATTGAAATTTCTAGATTTCGAATGAAGGCATTGAATCAATTTAGCGGATGATGATGTTTGTTTACACAAGCTGATTAAATTCACTTAGAGTTTGGATAACTCGGTGTCACTCACCCATAATCTTTGTTATCTTCATTATGTTATTTATGTAAGATTAACCTTACATTATTTATTTTTTATATACAATTTCATCCATTCATATAACCAAACTATTTTTTTTTTCCAGAAATCCTATGGACGAAATATAGCGCATCGATTTCATCCATTCATATATTTATTCATATAGTGTATTTGTTAACATAACTCACAATTTGTATTTTTTTTTCATTATTGTTTTTGTTCATCCTTATAATAGATATTTTATCCTTTTTTTCCCTCGTGCACGCGCCATGGTGCAGGAATTGTACTAGTTGTTTTTAATTTGGGATGAGACATTGAGTACTTTTCGACAACTGATAAAGGTAGATTTACACCATGGCTCGGCCCTAAGTTTCATATCTCTTTATTGTATTGATGGATGTGGTATCGAGATATATTCAAGATGAGGTTATGTGGCATATGGAATTTGCATACGATATTGTTCTAGGAGATGATGAGATGAGATGAGAGACATGGTTATTATCAAGTTGGAGTTTTGAAAGGATATGCTTGAGCAAGGAAATAAAAATAGAGTATATGGAGTATGTTCAGTTTGGATGAGCGATGAGATAGGAGATGGAAGAGGGAAGATGATGTTGCACCTAAGAAAGCACTTTCAACAGATATTTAGGTCGATGATGCAAAGCGATTGAGAAATAAATGAGAATATCAAGTGTCGGATTCATGTGGGGTAGCAATAATGAAGGGCATCATCGTTATCTTATTAGATCTAAAGTGCCCATAAAACTCAAACCTAATTTCTATAGGGCAGTGGTGAGGTCGACCTTGTTGACTTGTTGTATGTAGCAGAATGTTGGTTGATCACAAGTGTGCAAGAATATATTATAATTAGACCTGTCAAACAGGTCGGGTGAGTCGGGTCCAGGTTGGGTTGTATCGGGTTCGGTTCAATCATTGATCGGATAGTTTCGGGCTACGGCTCATGAAATGCTCAACCCAACCCATACTTCACGGGTTCAGGTCAACCCAACAGGTTCGCTATTTTTAATGGTGGATTATTTAAATAGTTCTAAAAGCTAAAATTGTTATATTACCTTATTGTTAGTTATTTTTTTGAAAAAATTAAAATTATTATATTACCCTACTGCCAAGGGCGGACCCAGAGCGGGGCTCGGGGTGGCTTTAGTACCCCTCTGGATTTTGGAAAAAAAAATATGTATATATACCTGTGTGATTTTTGTAATATATATTTTTTTAGATCTTTATAATATATTTATGTAGAGGGAAAAGAGTATCACAAGTTCTCTTTAGCCCAGCTTGAAGGTTGGCATTTCGACTCCCAATCCGCCCCAATGCTTTATTTTTTTTAACCCCAAAGAATGTGTGTTCAACTTCAAACCCAAGCAGTGCTACCTTTTATTTATTTTTAATTCTTTTCTTTTTTAAACACAAACTTACCTTTTAATTGTTTTGTGAAATGATTAGGGTTTATGATTTTGAGAATCAATTTGTTAATTGCATTTGTGATTTGGGGATTTTTTTATATAGAAATATATAATATGAATTGAAAAGGTTAGTGTAAAATGTGCTATAAATTTTAATTCGAGATTCAATTTATACGTAGAATATGAGAATTCATGGTTTTATGAAATTTTGATTATGGAAACCAATTTTATGAAATTTTGTGAATTTGTAAATAGAATTTAAGATTTGTGGATTGAATATTTGATTTGGAGATTTTTTTATATGAATATATAATATGAATCAACAAATTTGTTATTCGCTTTAAGTCCTCTATTCCTACTATTGGATCATCCTTCAATTAGTCATATTCCTAATCAATCTCGAAATGTTGAACCGGTTAGAAGTGGAGATCATGTTACTAGCATTCGCAAAGATAATGTAAGGAGTAAAAAAAACTCGATATATTGGGGAAACAATAGGTGATTATTAGTGATCCGGGACTACAAAAACTTATTCAAAAATGTTATCATTCCTTATAGTTTTCAGCCCCCCTCTGGCGAAAATCTTGGGTCCGCCACTGCCTACTGCTAATTAATATTTATTGAAAAAAATAATTAATGTTGTTATAATAGTAATATATAGTTTTATATACATAACAAGTTGCATCATCATCATTATAAATTTCACTTAGCTGGAATTACCGCGACTGCTGGCACTAGACTTGCCCTCCAATGGATCCTCATTAAGGGATTTAGATTATACTCATTCCAATTACCAGACTCGTGAGAGCCCGGTATTGTTATTTATTGTCACTACCTCCTCGTCTCAGGATAGATTTTGGCACAAATATTTCAACCCGAAACTCAAAACAACCCAAACTCGTTCAACCCGTAAATTTCTAGGTCGGGTTGGGTCAACCCGTGAGTAACCCGTTGGGTCAGACTCTAGGATAATGGAAAACATAAATAAATAAAAATTTGATATAGTATTATCAAAACTAGGAAAATTTCATTCTCAATGTCATTCAACTTGACATTCCCTTACTTAATTGGAAAAACCTTCAATATATGTAATTTAATTTGGTGAGTTTTTCTTGTATTAAATTTCAACTTATTATGTAATTGATTTTCATGAAAACATCAAAGGGGTATGTTCCAAAGGGACACAACCCTTCACAGACACATAGCATCCATCCAGAACCAAGGGGATGTTCTCGGAAGCACATAGGCTTCAAAGGCACACAAGCCCAAGGACACATCCCAAAAACATGAAAAGTAGTCCAAACAAACACCAAGGGAGAAATAGGGGCTGATTTATCCAATATTCTCAACATCATGAGCCAGAAAGGATGCATGGAGCAACCGAAACACATTAGTTGCTATGATCTTAGCAACGACTTCCTCCGGGATGTGGTTGTCGTCATGAATCTTAGCTCTCATGTCACACCTCTCCTGTCTTTTTTGTCTCCTCAACCATCTAATCCCGCTAGCCAAGGTGTTGACCTCCTTCGGAATGTCAAAAACAGCCCGAGTTCTTCTCCAAATCTCCTTGGAGTAAGGGCACTCGAAGAACAAGTGCTCATGGGTTTCTAGCACCTCTTGTCCATCAAAAAGCCTACAACAATGGTTAGTGTCTATAAAAAAAACAGCCGATCAAGGGTAGGAAGCTTACCCAATGTCGCTAACCAAAGGATGAAGCAATGCTTGGGGGTGTTACCCTTCGCCCAAACCTCTTTGTGCCACCGCACCTTGTCCTCTTTTTGGCAAAAATCCTCATAAGCTCTCTTGACTTTGAATTTGTCTTCGCTACACCAATCATCAAGCTTCACATCAAGGTTAGAAGTAGAGAAATTTTTATCTTTTACCTCAACGAGAACCTTGATGAGAGGAGAGTCCCTCCTATGTGCCTCTCAATTTGTGACGTCCCTAACGGTGAGGTACTTGTGATGTACCCACCTCACCCATATGCGATCCTTCCTCTAATAGATACGCCAAATATGTTTAGCCATGAAGGCTAAGTTCCATGCTTGGATATCAATGAGGTCGAGCCCTCCTTCTTGGTTTGGGAGACAAACTTTGCTCCATCTAACTCTAAGTGACCTCCAAAGGAATGAGCGACAAAGGCTTGTGAGGGCTCGAATGATAGCCTTGGGCATCGGTAAAACCGATAGCCAAAACCTCTCAATCCCTTGGAGGACCGGGGCAATGAGTTCTCTTCGTCCTGCATAAGAAAGATGCTTACCCGCCCAAAAGTTAAGATTTTTACCTATGCTGACCAAAAGGGGCGTGTAGTAAGCAACGCTAAGCCCGTGGGGGCTAATGGGCACTCCAAGGAATCGGAATGGGAATTCGTCATCTTTGAAGCCCGTAATCTCCTTGAGCGCAATCGCTTCATGTTGAGGAACCAAGGCTAGGAACATCGCCGACTTGCTTCTATTCAAATTTAGGCCAGAAATTCTCTCGAACTTTTGTAGGCATCCTATCAAGGTCTTGACCGAAGCTTCACCCCCACGCGAAAACATGACAATGTCATCGGTAAACACCAGGTGTGCAAGCCTAACATTATCACAATTTTGGTGGAAATTGAAACCTGGTTTGCTAGTTGACAAGAGGAAAACCTGTCGTTGTTCTTGCCAAAGAATACTCAAACTCACAACTAGTATAGTCTGTAAGCAAGAGGTCAATCCACAAGGAAATCTATTCAATTCAAGTATAATTCTAATCGCTAATAGAGAATATGGGTGGTTTTTGGGTGTGAAAAAGATCCGCCTTTTATCAAAGCGGAAGCAAACAAACAAAGTAAATTGGTTTTAGAATGCAGTGGAGAGAAATAGGTTCACCTACAATTTATCACTTTGATTGATGAATTCGATCCTTGTTTCAGCCTTTAGTTCTTGTCTTTTCCTATCAATGTCCTTGTCCAGATCTTATGTAAATTACTAGTCCTACGGGTCCTAGCAACCCTTATCTCTAAATAACCCTAACACGGTTAAGATTTAACCTAGAGATAGCATTAAGAATATGAATTAACCAAGGTACATGCAATATCAAGCTACGAGTCGATATTTAACATATATTCAACTTCCTACACATCCAATTAGTTCTACGAGTCCGAAAGGGATATGATTGTCACTTGGGTTAAGGTTCGCTACGAGGAATCTACAAAACCCTAGCAATTGAATGAATCTACTCTAACTAGTCGGCCAGGCCAGAGAGAATAAAACACATTCAAGCAATTAAGCACAAAGAAGTCAAAACATTGGAATAGGAATAAGAACTAGATTAAGAAACTCACAATTCGACAATCAAAGATCCAAATCGTAGGCGAAACCTTGAGAGTTTAGTTGCTCATGCTCAACGGCGCTCTCAACAATGGAATAATGTGCATAATGTGACTGAAATAATAAACTAGAAAAGCCTTAAATAGTATTTAGAAAGTAGGCCAAACAACTCAAGTAAACCCTAATTAAAATCCCGAATCGATGTTCAGTTTCTGCACGGGCCGCGGGGCGGCCGGCGATTCAGCGAAGTCCTCCATTTTCCCTTCGAGCCGCGGGGCGGCCTGCGATTCTTCCGAACTTCATCTTCCAAGACTTCACCAGCTCCTATGCATCTTCCTTAGCTTGTTTTCGCTTTTTTCCAATTCATCTCACCTTCAATCTACTATATCTGAAATAAACCATAAAATCATGTAGATTCCGCCTCTTCCAACTCAACAAGTAATTATGTAAATTCAACTAAATATATGCAATATTCACACTTAAATTATGCTAAATGCAATCTATTATGCAACACTAAATATGCTCTATCACTAGTTTTCGCCTTCACAAGCCTAGAGAAAAATTACATAGACATAACAAAGAGGAAGGGGGATAGGGGGTCCCCTCGGCGAAGACCCTTTCCCCCCTCGAATAGACCATGCATCTCATTATTGATTTTAATAAAAAAAGAAATAGATGAGACACATGTCATAACCCAATTCATAAACATAAGAGGCAAGCCAATTTCATGCAAAGCTAATTCAAGAAACTTCCATGAGAGGGTATCATAGGCTTTAGCAAGATCCACATTAAGAAAACACCTACGAGTATCCTTTTTCACGTTATACCTTCGGAGAAGCTCTTGAACTAAGAAGATGTTGTCTGACATAAGTCTCTCCGGCACAAAAGCCGCTTGAATATGATCAATTAAGTAACCAAAATAAGACCCAAGTCTAGTAGTAAGTCTCTCCGGCACACCTACGAGTGTACTTAGCTTTCTTTTTTCTTTTTATAGAAAAACCCCCTCTGTCACTAAGTCCGGGTTGGAGTGTTTGCATGTAAATTTGAATGAAAGAATGGAGGGGGGGGGGGGCTAGAAGACCCTACAACTTTAGTTGATATGGGGTTAGCCGTAGGATGACCCGATCTTCGACAATCAAGACTCAAAGACAAGAACTGAAGCAAAGACTCAAGAACAAGAACAAAACACAACAAGACTTGAAACAAAGAAACAATAAAGACTCGACCGATAAGGACTGATTCGAACTAAAATAGAACGAGGCAAAGACCCCAGGCCTCCTAAGAGGGTAGGAACCAAATACCAACGAATATAAAGCCCGCCTCTACAACCTTACACAACCAAGCGGACAACTTGGAAGCACAAGGAGGGGGCTTGTGGATACCAGGATCACCAAGTCTTGCGAAGTTGATGAGCACAAGGCAAACCAAGCTAAGAACAACACATCGAAACCTATCCCACGCAGGGGAACTCGGTTCCTCCCTAGGAGAACTCTCCCAATCTGACTTTTTTTTGTCAAAAATTCAATTCTAATATCTAATTTTATTGAAGGAAAGAAACGTTTAAATAGAAAAATAACTAGGGTTTGGTTGGCTTCCTTATAGGCTAAGGATTGCTTGCCAAACTTAATCCTAACTAGATAAAAATATCCTAATTAATAAAGATAAAACTAATTAAATATAATATCAATTAATTGAAAATTCAACTAATAGATATTATTCTAATTTACATTATTCCTAAATAAATATAAGGATAAAATGATAAATTAAATATGAAAAGATAATTATTTTCGTCCAAACAGTGAACAACTGCAAAGATGTTGATTTTCGGCCATGTTCTCGGTATATTCTGGAAAAACCTTCAACAACAAAGTTGTAGATCTCTTCGTCCTCGTTCTGACAAGGTATGACACGATCCAATCCAATCAATATGGACTCCGAAAGACCCATTTTACTGAGACGTCACAAAGCTGTCAAATCTGCTGAACGAATCCAAACTTGGTGATAAGCACCACTTATTTTCCCTTCATCATTCTACCCTTCTTGAAAAGGATTCGCCCTCAAATCCGGGATATTATTTGAGCAAGGAGATACAATTTGTGGTGGTGCAGGCTGACGGATGGTGGTGGCGGATGCAACTTGACGACACTATGGGACTCTGTCTTTGGAAGGAAAAAAAAATTGTGTTTTTTTTGAGTTTTTATGATGAACAAAAGAAAAAACTCAACTTTTGATGTCGATAACCTAAGCTCCGATGCCAATTTGATACGGGGTTAGCCGTAGGATGATCCGATCTTCGACAATCAAGACTCAAAGACAGGAACGAAAGCAAAGACTCAAGACCAAGAACAAAACGCAGCAAGACTCGAAACAAAGAAACAATAAAGACTCGGCCGATAAGGACTTATTCGAAATAAAATAGAACGAGGCAAAGACCCCAGGCCTCCTAAGAGGGTAGGAACCAAATACCAACGACTATAAAGTCTGCCTCTACAACCTTACACAACCAAGCGGACAACTTGGAAGCACAAGGAGGGGGCTCGTGGATACCAGGATCACAAAGTCTTGCGAAGTTGATGAGCACAAGGCAAACCAAGCTAAGAACAACACATCGAAACCTATCCCACGTAGGGGAACTCGGTTCCTCCCTAGGAGAACTCTCCCAATCTGACTTTTTTGTCAAAAATTCAATTCTAATATCTAATTTTATTGAAGGAAAGAAACATTTAAATAGAAAAATAACTAGGGTTTGGTTGGCTTCCTTAGAGGCTAAGGATTGGTCGCCAAACTTAATCCTAACTAGATAAAAATATCATAATTAATAAAGATAAAACTAATTAAATATAATATCAATTAATTGAAAAGTCAACTAATAGATATTATTCTAATTTACATTATTCCTAAATAAATATAAGAATAAAATGATAAATTAAATATGAAAAGATAATTATTTTCGTCCAAACAGTGAACAGCTGCAAAGATGTTGATTTTCGGCCATGTTCTCGGTAGATTTTGGAAAAACCTTCAACAGCAAAGTTGTAGATCTCTTCATCCTCGTTCTGACAAGGTATGGCACGATCCAATCCGATCAATATGGACTCCGAACAACCCATTTTACTGAGACGTCACAAAGCTGTCAAATCTGCTGAACAAATCCAAACTTGGTGATAAGCACCACTTATTTTCCCTTCATCATTACTTATCTCGTTCGAAAGCAAGGACGCAGCCTAGACTCTCAAAGGGCGATAACCAAAATAAAATGTCATGGATGTATGTTCCGTTCAACATGCAAGTCTTCGAGACACATACAATAATGCTAAGAAAACAACCAAGGGTGTGCATAAGACTCGCAGGTCTCATAGACCACACCAAGAATTTCAAAAGGGGTTTGTTCCAAAGAGACACGGCCCTTCAAAGGCACAAAACACCAATACAAAGCCTAGGAGGTGTTCCCGGAAGCACATAGGCTTTAAAGGCTCGCATGCCCTAGGACATACCCCAAAAACATGTAACGTAAACCAAATATTAAACAATGGAAGCATGGGGACTAATTTATCAAATCTTATCAACATCATGGGTCGGGAAGGATGCATGGAGCAATCCAAACACAGGGCTAGCTATTATCTTGGCAATGACTTCCTCTGGGATGTGGTTGTCGTCATGAATCTTGGTATTTTGGGCGTGCCAAGTGAAGTATATGGTTGCCGAAAAAGCATAGGTCTTGGCTCTCATGTTGCAACTCTTCTTACTTTTTTGTCTCCTCAACCATCTAAGCCATCTTTCCAAAGTGTTGACCTCACCCGGAATGCCAAAAACAGCCCGAGTTCTTCTCCAAATGTCCTTGGAGTAGGGGCACTCGAGGAACAAGTGCTCAGGGGTTTCAAGCACCTCTTCCCCATCACAAAGCTTACAACAATGGTTAATGTCAATGAAAAACAGCCTATCAAGGGTAAGGAGCTTACCCAACGTCGCTAACCAAAGGATGAAGCAATGCTTGGGAGTGTTACCCTTCACCCAAACCTCTTTGTGCCACCTCACCTTGTCTTTCTTTTGCCAAAGATCCTAATAGGCTCTCTTGACTTTGAATTTGTCTTCGCTACATCAATCATCAAGCTTTTCATCAAGGTTAGAAGTAGAGCAAATTTAAATTTTTACCTCCACGAGAGCCTTGATGAGCAGAGAGTCCCTCTTATGCGCTTCCCAATTCTCAACGTCCCTCACGGTGAGGTACTTGTGATGCACCTACCTCACCCATATGCTACCCTTCCTCTCATATGTACGTCAAAGATGCTTAGCCATGAAAGCTAAGTTCCATATTTGGATATCTATGAGGCCAAGCCCACCTTCTTGTTTGGGGAGACACACCTTACTCCATCTAACTCTTGGGGACCTCCAAAGGAATGAGTGGCAAAAGCTTGTGAGAGCTCGAATAATAGCCTTGGAAATCGGTAGGACCGAGAGCCTAAACCCTCAATCCCTTGGAAGACCGATGCAATGAGTTCCCTTCGACCTGCATAAGAAAGATGTTTACCCGCCCAAAAGTTAAGCTTCTTACCAATGCTATCCAAAAGAGGCGTGTAGTGTGCAACTCGGAGCCCATGGAGGCTGATGGGCACGCCTAGATATCGGAATGGGAACTCTCCATCTTCAATTCACATGATCTCCTTGAGTGCAGCCGCTTCATGTTGAGGAACCGATGCTAAAAACATTGCCGATTTGCTCCTATTTACCTTTAGGTCAAATATCCTTTTGAACTTTTGAAGGCACCCCATTAAGATCTTGATCGAAGCTTCATCCCCATGTGAAAACATGACAATTTCATCGGCAAACACAAGGTGTGCAAGCCTAACATTATCACAATTTTGGTGGAAATTAAAGCCCAGTTTGCTAGTTTCCGCCTTTACAAGCCTAGAGAAAAAAATCCATGGAAATAACAAATAGGAGGGGGATAGGGGATTTCCTTGGCGGAGACCCCTTTTCCCCTCAAATAGACCATGTTGTCCGACATTAGTCTCTCCGGCACAAATGCCGCTTGAGCATGATCAATTCAAGTAACCCAATTAACAATACCCAAGTCTAGTAGTAATGCTTTAGAAATCACCTTGTAAACCACATTACAACAAGAGATTGAGTGGAAGTTACTTACTTGATTAGCCCCATCAATCTTCGGAATCAAGCTCACTACCATGTGATTGAGTTGTTTTAAGAGAACTCCATTCCGGAAGAACTCTTTTACGGCTGCGCAAAGCTCACCACCAGTTATCTCCCAAGTATTTTTGAAGAAATTCGACGTGTATCCATCCGGATCGGGATCCTTGTCCTCACCAATCGCTCATAGGGCTGTTTTGATCTCTTTGTTGGACACCGGAACAATGAGCCTCTCCTTGTCTTCCTCCTTTACCGTAGAGCCTCTAGCAAACCAAGAAAGGTCCACATCTTCGGTCAAATCTGCACAACCAAGAAGATCTTTGTAGTATCCAACACATTCCCTAGCAACTTTTTAGAAGATTTAGAAATAGTTCCATACCTTTTAAGAATCAACACAATATGGTTCTTGTGACTATGGAATTTCATAAGGGCGTGGATGTATTTATTGCATTGATCACTTTGGAGAGTGTACTTAGCTTTGGCGGTTTGTCTAAGGAATGTTTACTCCGCTTTGTTGAGCCTCTCCGCCTTCATTTTCGCATTCTTCAAAGCCTTCCATGCAGGGGCGAATTCAAGGGTGGGCGACACCGGGCCGTCGCCCACCCCGATCCCGAAAAAATTACAAGAATATATGTGTTATGTAAAAAAAAATTGAAAGGTAAAATATAAGTATCTTTAGTGGCTTAGTGGTTAAGCCCACCCCTTTTAAAAAGAATTCAATCAACCCTTGTTCAAATCCCACTAGACACATATTTTCATTTATTTTTTCCTCAATCTATTTTCCATTATTTTAAAATTCTTATAATTTTTTTGGTATTTTACAATTAAATTATTATAATTTTTCTTAAAAATTTAAGATATTCTTTTCATATATTTTTTAATAAATATTTCTAATAAAAATAATATAAAAATTATCCAAAAAAAATTGTGCCCACCCCGAAAAAGTTTCTGGATCCGCCCCTACTTCCATGTTGCTGAATTTTTCAAGTTTTCACGAGCATCCTCCATGGCTATGTTAAGAGCCTCATTTGCTTCCTTAGCTCTTGATGAGATGTGTCTATACTCCTTTTCATTCAAAGTTTTCAGCGGTCCCTTGAGCTTTTTTAGGAGTTTGCAAAGTTGAAATTGGTAGGATCCACTCCAAGATCCATTCCCATTCTCCTTCACAAGGCCTCCAAACTTACCATCTGCTCACTCCACATCTTCAAGTACTTGAAAGTGGACTTCTTTTTTCCTTCTTTCCTACATAGAGTAACAATAGCTCGATTGTGGTCTGAAAGGCTCCCCAAGTCCGGATAATTCACATGACAATAGATATGACGATTAATCCATGCATGGTTAAGAAGTACCCGGTCTATTTTGCTCCATTTTCCACCTTTGTACCATGTGAACTTGTTGTGGCTTGTGAAGGGCGCATCCTCAAGGCCAAGGTTTGCAAAAGCTTCAAGGATGTCACGTCATTCATACATGCTCACCAGCTCTGCATTCATTCTTTCATCGTGTCTCATGACACAATTGAAGTCTCCGATCAACATACAAGGCATGGTGTGGCTGCACAAAATTTTAGAGACAAGCGACCACATATTTCTTCTATCGACCACCGAATGAAGTCCATAGATAAAGCAACCATCAAGCTTCTCACCAAAAGTCTTGTTAGTCACAAAGTAGGCAATGTGTTGGACATCAATCTCAATAACTTCCAATGACACAAAAGGGGGATCCCAACCCACTAGGATTCGACCTCTTGTGTCAAGTTGGAAGTTAGAGACATCATTCCAACCATTGAAGTGATTAGACATAAAATTTCTAAGATTAAAGCTACCCTCATGGAGTTTAGTTTCAAGTAGGTCACATACCTTAGCATTGTTGTCCCTCACTAGTTTCCGAACCCCATTTTATTTTCGGGGATGGTTCAACCCCGTTATATTCCAAGTGATGATCTACATAAAGACCTATGATTGGTCTTGTTCTTACCTCCCTCACCATCCTTGCTTCTAGTAACCTGAGAGCTAGTTTGGGGTGGATTTGGGGGCCACTTGTTCTCGGATCTAAGGGCATAAACAATGATATTTTCATGAGTAAGTTGAGCCTTAACTTTCTTCCTTTGCGCCTTGGTTAGCACTTTGGTGACCGATGTGGAATCATCCGAGTTCGCATCATTACCATCTTCACTCTTGGCTTGTCTTGAGTCCTTCTCCAAGGAAGAGACGTCGAGGTTACTTGGTTCATCAACAAGGCCAACACCTTTCCTTTTCCCTTTCCTATTATTCACATCATTATCAATGGTAAGATCATGGATAGGGGTTGAATTACTTACCTCATCTTAAGCCTTGGTCTCGGCTTGCACTTGGGTGTCTTGTTCATTTTCCTTTACTTTCTTAGCCGAGAACCTACTCTTTCTCCTTCTCTTCTTTTTGTGAGTCGAGCTAGTAGAAGCTTGACCATTGATGTCCAAGGAAGAGAAGGTGGGATAGCGGTTCCAAAAAAACATATATTAAATGGAGGGACAAGTGTTTGCTCGGCATTCACCTCATTAGGGTTAACTTCCTTCGTCGCATTAGAGCAAGCATCCTCATTGTGATGACAATCCTCATTCACCAAATGACGCCCATTCTCGGCATTTTGAGTGCCATTAGGGGTTGTTGGCTTGAGGTTGTCCGAGGAGTTTTGGCCTGTGTTTGAGGGAACTTCATTTCCACCATTTGTAGCATTCTCGGTAGAACTTGGGTCCTTTGCACCTTAATTGGTTGTCTTGGTTGTTATTCTCCTTGCTAGGATTTGATTTTTTCATTGAACTTACAATAATTAGCATTATGACCAAGAGTGAAACAACCTTTCCAAAATTTAGGCTCATTTTCTATAAAGAATTTGCACAAAAGGACATCATTATCATCAAAGTACATGTTTACCTCTCGGGTGATTTCCTCACCAAGATTTACCTCAACCAAGGCCCGAGCATATGTTATTCTTTTTCTCTCCTCCATGAATTTGTCCAAGAACAAGGGGGTGCCCACGTGTGAAGTGACACGTCCTATGACATCAACCGTCCAATAGTCATGTCAACTGTCCAATAGTCCGAGGGGAGCCCATGAATCCGAACCCAAAGAGAAACGGTGGCTATGTCTCTCCTTGAGAAGGAGAACTTGTCCTGCACATTCTTTAGAATAAGAAGTCTTTTGTGAATGAAATAAGGACCTCCCTTAAGAACTTGGTTAACATCACTTTCGGACTAAAACGAGAAAAACATCTACTCATTTTCAACTCTAAATTTCGATGTCACACCCCATGTTTTGCGTAGCTCATTGATCATGTACGAGCCGGGGTAGAAACCAACATATTGGCCTATGAGAGTCCGTCCTCAAACGGAGTGTCTAGGGAGGGTTTCGGAGACCTTGATCTCCACTCTACCTTTGGTTGGGGGATGGAACTCAAGTTTACCCCTAACACCCAAATTCATGAAGACTTTCTTCGATTTGAAGGCCCAAGAATTAGAACGAGGAGGGAAAGACTTGCCTTGACCGTTTTTACCTCCCTTGTGTTGATCTTCAATTTCTCTTTTAGCCTCTCTATAAGATAATTGAATTAATTTTTGTCGATATAGAACTTGGATGCAAACAAATCTAGTGGAAGGGGTTGAAATTGTTCCAAATATTGATTTTTGGGTTGAACAGGCTATCGACGACGGTAGAAATTAGGATAGGATATAGGGTTTCCCAATTCCCATATATATCGAACCTGTCACCTGTTGAGTAAGAATGTTTAATTTCTTTAAAAAAAACAAAAGAAACATGCTCACAATTATAGGAGATTATGGGTCCCAAACGAAATTCGACAATAATTTAGGGGTACTATCCAAAAAAGGTCGGGAAAAGTGTGGGATACCATTCGAAATAGCTTTAACCTCAGAGGTACCATTTGGAATTCCCCTTTTATGTATTAGTGTAATACGATAAACTCGGTGTTAATTATATTTTCATCCAGAAGAGGTGACAGATCGATCCACGTTAAATAAAAAACAAGGTCCACGTCGAACATTGGGCATGATAATAGGATAGAGCATCCACAATGGTTGGGAGCCCCCCTCCCGATTTCATTTTTTCATCCTATTTGGGGAACCCGACCATTGTGAACAACCTCCTCAAATTTCGGGTGCCCCAATATATTGAGCACCTTCCCAAATTCGAAACCAAAACGATGACACATGTACAACTTAATAAATCATTTTATTTTTTCTTTATTTTCCTTATAGATTTTAATTAAAAGACTTAAAATATTAACAATTTAATTAACTAATAAAATTAATTATCAAATATAATTATATAACTACATTAATATTTTTTTCCATTGTTTAATTTATTAGAAATTTAGTTAAAATATTTTAAATTATTAAAGTTAATTATTGAATATAATTAGAAAATTTAATGAATAATTTTGAGGGTGTTTTTGCTAACTACCCTATTTTGAATTTCTAATTAAGTGATTAGCACCCAAACTAATTCGGTTGACCAACTCATTCGGTTGACCACTGACCGGTCAACAGTTGACCATTGACCGGTCAACAGTTGACCAACTCATTCGGTTTTTTTTAGTGGTGTCATTTTTGTGATGTTATGTTTTACTATTTTGATGCCATTTTTTATTACATTTTATTTTCGCTTTGATGCCACTTTTCTAATGAAATGGTTTGATGACACTTTTTAATGTCATTTTTTCCAAACCTTGATGACATTTTTTGTTTACTATGATGTCACGTTGACCATTGATACCATTTTTTTTTATTGTTGACTACTGATGACACTTTTTATGTCAATTATAAAAATGGCACCATTGATGCCATTTTTGTTTACTGTAGTGTTTTGATGACATTTTTTTAATGTTTGTTTTGATTCCATTTTTCTAATGTAATTATTTGATGCTACTTTTTTAATCAAATCGTTTGATGCCACTTTTTTTTTAAGTTAATCAAGTGTATATCAATATATTTTCATCGATTATACTTTTATTCACTGATGACACGTTTGTAATTACACTTCATTGATGCAATCACTTATGGTGAAATGTTTATTACATTTTTATTATTGATGGCACAAGAGCATAAAATGTGATTAAACTTCATTGATGACATCTTTTAATGATGACTTTTATTCATTGATGACATTTTTTTTATTACAGTACTTCATTGATCTCAATTGTTTATGATAACATTTTTAAATAATTGATGAAATAGAAGCTTAAAACGTGGAATCAAAATAATGTCACCTATTACACATATAAAAACACAAGATCTTTGAAACTATGACATTAATATTGGTTGTATACGTAAAAATACATATTATGACATGACATCAACTCGGAAAAAAATGCATCAATGTAAGAATATAACATGGAATCAATGAAATCAATATAAGGTGACATCGATGTAACCATCCGAGAATTATATAGAAAATAATATCAAAGCGAACTCTTTTCATATCTCACAATCAATACAAGGTGATTAGCTTTTTAAGATACATTTATATTATATCTATGTCATATCGTTAAACAAGTTTAGCTTTTTTCAATCACAAATATTTATTCAATCACAAATATTTATTCAATCACATAAATAGATATAAATGTGAAATTTCCATGGAATAAGGCTTCACTACAAGCATCTCTACAGAAGTTCAGGTTGTGCAATAAACCCATCCGGGTCTTGACCAAACCTTAACTTGGGAGACCATCTCCCGAATATAGATAAGGTCAAGGTCCGGTGTCCAATCTAGCAACACACACCAACTCAGATCATCCAATTTACAATGATCAAAAGTTTTCTAAGAGAGTTTCTACAAACTACAAGTAAGGTATTGGTTTACAAGTTCTCTCATCAATCAAGACAAAAACCTGGTAAAAAATCACGAGCAGGATCCTATGTTCTTGTGCTCATCACGGTCCCTTGCTGAGTGTTGAATGAAAGCCTCTTCCCAAGGATTTTCCACGTTAGCCTCTTCATCATTGTGCTTGGAAATCTGATCGTCTCTATCCCCCGTGTGCAGTTTCATACAAGATTTTGGTTATTTCAGCAAGGTATTCGTAAACTTCAACTATATAGAACGATAAAGTTACGCACCACACATATATGATAAGCCCAATCCCAACAGCAGCAAAAGCCAGAAAGTACAGTTTGAATAAGATATAACAAAGCAAGTGCTTCATTTCATGACTTGTTTATCTCAAAGCAACAAATGTGATATCAATGCAGTTGTATGAATTAAAAAGCATATTACGTACCAAACATGCCTGTGCAAGTTAGTGATAAAAAGGTATACATTTAGCAAGCACTGATTATTTCTCCGAAAATCCCTAGCATCGACATGAGCTCTACTCTATCAGCACTTTGCCTATATCAGTCTATCCTACAATGAGATTTACCTAGCAGCTAAAAATCCGTTCTAATATTTCTTCTTCTGTTTAAAAATCACTGGATAAACACCAATAGCAAATTGAACTGAGCTAAACATCACGATCACTCAATCTTAATACATAGAGAATATACAATTTCAACAAATCTAACTATACAAATCTTAATAAACAGGAAATTGCACATTTGGAATCTAATCTCAATCAATCATAGATCAACACCGATTCAACAAAAATCAGACAGTTCAATACATAGGGCTCAGAATCCTCAACTAACCACTATTTCACTCTAAATCAAATTAGAAATCGTAGAGATTCACATCCCCTGATTCGATCACAATTTCTCAGATTCCAAACAAAATTTCTCAGACTCCCACACACAAGAGATTCAATTAGGGCAAAAGATAAACCACTTGTCATTCTCCATTCAGGGATTGTACCATAAAGGACACAATCGGTTCAAAACCAAACGATTAGCTACAAAGGAAGAAAGACGAAAGAGAAAGAGCGAGAAACCTGAGAGCAAAATTGACATCGAGACCAGGGTTCCATTTGACCCGCCATCTCTGTAGGTCGCCCCCTCATCGGTGGAGGCCCAATTGCAGGGGTGGGGCGGCGCCTTATGCAATTGGCGACCGGAGAAGTCGAATCTGGGGGCTTGTCCCTAAAATTGGAACCTGGAAGGTAGTAATTGGAGGCCCAATCGCAGGAGTGGGGCGACGCCTTGTGCAATTGGCGGCGGGAGAAGTCGAATCTGGGGGGCTTGGAGCGGCCATAGAGGTCGGCGCCGAAGTAGGGGTCGACGGCGGCGGGGGAGGTGGGGGGAGGGTAGACGAAGTTGCTCATCCTCTTCCAAGTGCCAGCAAATCGCCATCGGAGGCGAGAGATGGAGATCGGAGAGAATGAATGGGAAAGAGGAAGGGGAACGTAAAGGTCGTAAGTCGGGGATGCTATTAACCTAATTAATTTTAAAGGGGTGTTAGGACGGCCAATTTAATAAGTTAGGATGCTATTAACCTAATTAAATTAGCAAAAGGTGATATTTCACCAAAATTTCTCTATTTTTTAGTTCTAGGATTTATTAACAATTTAGATTAGAAGAAATTTGGCCCAAAGTAGAAATTGTCCTAGAGGTTTGGCTTTACTAGTAAATGTCCAAATTTTTTTCATAATACCCTAAATACCCCTGTTATAAACCCTAATTAATTTGGCTGTTGGAACACTTCCTCGATTTCTACCGCTTCTCTCCGTCGATCTCTTCTCGATGCTCTCTCTCCGGCAAACCATATAGCTTCGCTCTTTGCCCTCCGTCCAGAGCTACGCCCTCACATCATTGGCGCTTCTCTCTGGTCATCGGCACAATCCATGAGCCTCACCGAAGCCACCTTCCTGCGTCTCTTCTCTGTGGTGATTTGGGGCGATTTTGTGGATCTCCGGTGGCGCTTCGGTTGGTGGACGCCATGGATTGAAGAAGAGGGTGGTCGTTCTCGCCGATTCGACTCGATCTCGGCTTCAGATCCACTGTGCTGTGACGGGGCTGTCGCTGGAGGAGCTTTTATCCTCTTCGTTTAAGTTGAACTCAGTGATTTTGATTGTGTGTATTTTACAATTCCGTTTGAATTTTGAATGGAATTGATGACATACCACATCCAAGTGCTTGGTAGAGAGGAAAGTTGCACTGATTAGTTTCAGAAACTTCTTCAAAGAAGGGGTATGATTATCCATGCGGACAAATCCTCCCCCTGTCTGTGTTTTCGGCTTTGACTTTTATTAAAATTAATTTAATCCAATGTGCTAATTGGTTATTTGTATGTGTGTTAATCGGTGATTTTGATATGTTTTAGACTTTGACTAAACTTGGTCTTGAAATTAATTTAATCCAAGGAATCCATGAACAATAGCACTGATTTCTTAGTGCATAGAAAGGAAGAAGAAGAAGAATAGAGCAGATGGAGAGAGAGGACAAAAATTATTCTAAAAATTCAATGTGCAAAATGGGCTTTGTAGGCTTGGCCCAAGTTTATGTAAAACATGATCTGAACCGGGTGCAATACATTTAACAAAGTTTGATTTTGTTTTGGTATACTCTTTTTTTTTGTGATTTTTTTTATTTATGATAATTTTCAGTGGTAATAATATGGTGACAATGTATTTTGGTTATAGTGTCTATGACCCTGTTTTTATAGTGGTGACAGTGCCTATGACCCTGTTTTTATAGCGATGACAATGTCTATGACCCTATTTTTATAGTGGTGACAACATCTATGACCCTCTTACTCATTCATATATTAGAGGAGGACTGTCACCACATGTATTTTGGCTTCTCATTAGCCCCTATAGGGTTTGTGTTTCCCTTGTCCTAGGGTTTTCTTTTGGTTACAGTGTCTATGACCTTGTTTTTATAGTGGTGACAGTGGCTATGACCCTATTTTTATTTTGGTTACATCGTTTATAGGATTTTCCTTTGATTACAATGTCTATGACCCCCTTTTTTAATAGCGGTGACAGTGTCTATGATCTTGTTTTAACAGTGGTGACAACGTCTATGACCCTCTTACTCATTCATATATTGGAAGAGTTTTCATTTTGTTACAATGTCTATTACTCTTTTTTTTATAGTGGTGACAGTGTTTATGACCTTGTTTTTATAGTGGTGACAGTGTCTATGACCCTGTTTTTATTTTGATTACAACGTCTATGATCCCCTTACCCATTCATTTATTAGAGGAGAACTTTCACCACATGTATTTTGGCTTCTCATTAGCCCCTATAGGGTTTGTGTCTCCTTTGTCGCAGGGTTTTCCTTTGATTATAGTGTCTCTGACCCTTTTTTCATAGTGGTGACAATGTCTATAACCCTGTTTTTATTTTGGTTACAACTTCTATAGGGTTTCCTTTTATTACAGTGCTTATGACTTTTTTTTCCATAGTGGTGACAATGTCTATGATCTGGTTTTTGTAGTGGTGACAATGTCCATTATCCTGTTTTCATAGTGGTGACAGTGTCTATGATTGTCTAACCCATTCATATATTGAAGGAGAATTGTCCACCTACTGTCTTTTGGCTTCTCATTAGCCCCTTTAGGGTTTGAGCTTACCTTGTCCTAGGGTTTTCCATTTGGTGATAGCAATCATCTCTTAACGACGTGCTATACTTAACATTTTAGGGTTTAGGATTTAGGGTTTAGGGTCTTGGCCCTAAACCCAAAAGACTTAACCCTAAACCCAAAAGACTTAACCCAAAACCCTAAACCATACTTTACATCACATGTTCTTTTGACTTCTAATTAGCCCATTTAGGGTTTGTGCTTCCCTAATCATAGGGTTTTCCTTTGATTACAGTGCCTATGACCCCTTTTTTCATAGTGGTGAAAGTGTCTATAAAGATGTTTTTATCTTGGTTACAACGTCTGTAGGGTTTTCCTTTTGATTACAGTGTCTATGACCCTGTTTTTATAGTGGTGACAGTGTCTATAACCCTATTTTTATTTTGCTTATAGCGTCTATAACCCTCTTACTCATTCATATATTAACCCTCTTACCCATTCACATATTAAAGGAGAACTGTCACCATATTTATTTTGGCTTCTCATTAGCCCATATAGGATTTGTGCCACCAAAATTATGGTCTTCTAATGACCCTATTTTTATTTTACTTACAACAAAATCATGGTCTTCTAATGACACCAAAATTAAAATTAAAATTATCATTGAAATCACTACCACTAACCTCTCAAGTCTCACCCACCTTCCTGTATATTTGTCTGAATATTGTTTCAGTGCAGTGTACCAATTTTTTTTTACAAGGAAACAAATAAACACACCTAACTGAACTCAAATTTGTCAAACATAGCAATTTCTATATGAGTTTTTAATTGAACATTATAAATCATGCGTTGTCAACTCACAAGATTAACCACAAATTTGTCAAACGTACCAATTTTCTATGGGTTTTTAATTGAACATATAGGTTTACAGTAGTGAATTAGGAAATGAGTAGTCCTCGACCGAGTTACAATTTAGTCCACAGGCCATACAAGGTGTTGAATGCAGTGTGAAGCAGCATCGTCAGTCGTCACCGCTGCCGCCGCCTTCAATTGCGTCCACCGCCGCCGCCTTGTCCCATCGGCGACCACACTCTCCTCCTCCGCCTCTTCGATGTTCCGATTGAAGTCCTCCACTACTCCTTCTCCGCGCTCTTCGCATCCATGGCCGCCACCGGCGTCGAGCGCCTTCAATTCGATCCTTTTGCATCTCCATCTCTCTCCCATGCCGGATCCCACTTCAATTTCATCTTCTCGATCCACCACGGAGGAGACAATTGCTTCAATTGCAGTAGGCCTGGACACAACAATAATTCCAATTCCGGAAGCGTTGCCGTCGGCGGTGGCTAGTGGCGGTCTCCGATTCACGAACCGCCCTCCGTCGATCTCCGATGTTGGCGCAGAAGTATCCAAACAAAGAGCGAGGCGGAGGGAGAAAAACGACAGGTCGAACATCATCCTCTCCCTAGCTTCTCGCCGGTCGCCGGTAGCCATGAAAGCTCGGAGGCGAGCTCAGAGGAGCCTTCAATGTCGGCAACCATGAGAGAGGCGAGAGGGCGAGACTCAAGAGGGAGTGACAGATTGAGAGGGAGAGGGAAGGGATCTGAGAGGAATATGAGGGAGCGTGTGAATTAGATAGGCAGGGGTAAAAATGTCAATTGTGACACTCCCCTAATTTCACCCATTTTGTCCTAGGCTTAATTTTTGCCCAAATTATGAACAATTACCAAAAAAACCCTTTAGATTAAATGTTTTAAATTATTAAGCTTAATTATTAAATATAATTAACAATTAAATTATTAATTTTTTGAATTGCCAAATTTATTAAAAATTTAGTTTAAATATTTAAAATTATTAAAAGTCATTAAAAAATATAACTATAATATTAAATTAATTTTTTTTTTGAATTTTCAAATTCATGAACGATATATTTAAAAATATTTTAAATTATTAAAACTAATTATCAAATATAATTAAAAAAATTAAATTAAATTTTTTATATTGATAAATCAATTCGATTTTTTAATATTTGAAATTATAGAAAAAATATAATGAGAATGAAAAAAGTGATAGGAAAACCTGACTATTAAGAGGAGGGACAAATAAATTAAAGAGAGTTGAAAATAAAATTAGTGAAAAGTAAAAGAGAAAATGACATTCAATATACCAAAAAAGTGGGTTGTTTGCAAAAATAACACATTGGGCCCAATTTCGCAAAAGTAACAAATTGGCCCCTTTTTTTTTGGCAAAAATAACCCGTTTCCATAACCTCCTCTTGTCGGTTAAACCTCTCTCTTTAGCCTTTGCCAAATCAAGCCTCAAATCTCAATCCCTTTGCCCTCGCCGGAATCTCAATTACCTTAATTCGCCGTCGCTTCCAAATCCGACGACACTAGACATCGATTCCAGATCCGACGACACTAGACGTTGCAAAGAGGCACAACGTCGGCACTCTTGCTCGGAGCGCCACCGCCTTCGGCGTCTCCGAGTTGATACTCGTCGGACCCCACGATTTCAACGCCTTTGGAAGCCATGACACCACTTCTCACCTCCGCTTTCGCCACTTCCACTCTCTCCTCGACGCCCGCAACTACCTCAAGGTCATACTTTTAGGGTTTTTATTTCTTTCCGGATTATAATTAACGTGTTAGACCACTCTAGGGTTTTGATTTTGTCCTAATTGATGTACTATTGGATTTTCTGAAGCGTAATTTTCTGTCCTTTTTGCGTTTTAGGAGAAAGATTGTGATATCTGTGAAGTGGAGATCACAGATACTGCAGTTGCTCTCAAAGCGCATCCCTTCACAAAGAGTACTGCTTTTCTGCTCGGCAACGAGGTTTGATTTTCTCGATTTGAAGCCTTATATAATTATTCAATGATTATAGCATATCATCTACAATTGTTGTTGAGGCTTAAGGGAGGATAATCCATTTTTATTTGTTTAGTATGGTTACTTCGTTTTATTGCATACTTTCCCACTTTACATGTTCATGAGTAATAGTGTTACTAGTTTGAATGTGGATATCCCGTCCTATTTGTGAGGGTAGATATCTTGATATATAGATATCAATATCAAACGAGCCCTAAGTAGAGAAGAAATGATGGACACAGAATTAGAAAATGAGATATTGAAGAAGGATTTAACATTTAGCCGGTTGTTAAATAATCAAGGAGCACGTACTCCTGCATCAATTTTGTGCATACAACAACTAGCTAGTCCATAATTTTTTTGGTCTTATGGTATATTAACTTGGAAGTATGTTCATGATAAGGATACTTGACTTAATTGTCAATGGGAAGCCAGAAGAGCTAGAAAAGAAAATTATTAAATGCCACTAGCTATTTTTTGTTATAGATGCATATATTCATTTCGTTAAATATTTTGAAAGATCATTCTGTTTTTTGATCTACCATTTTTTTAAAAAAGAATTTGCAAGTGGGTATTTGGAGATGCACAACTCTATCTCTATTTAGTTTCATTTGATTATGATGACAGTTAAAAAGTTATATGTACTTGGATGTTTAAATTATTGAGAGACTTCTTCATTGAGGGGAAAAAAGCTTTTTGTTGTTATTGAAAGCATATTAGATGTCATTTGTAGAGATTCATTTAAAGTGGAAGTATTTATTGTTTAGTTCTCTTAATTACTCCGTATTCTTTTCAGTTCAGCGACATCAATACGCATTATTCTTGTTTTCAGCCTGGACCTGTCAAATTCCACTTCAAGTTAATGTGTATGGTGTTATCACTTCTTGCAGGGCACAGGGTTGTCAGCCAAGGAATATGAGATTTGTGATTTCTTCACTTACATTCCACAATATGGATGTGGAACTGCATCTCTCAAGGTTACAGTAGCAGCGTCTATTGTACTTCATCATTTTGCTGGTTAGTATCCAGAAAAATATCTGCATAAAAATCACTTTTCCATATCAATGTAGAGGAGGAATCCGACGAAGTTTATGAGGTAGACGAGATGCGGCATGGGTTACTTCTACATTGGCTAAGACATTGTTGTCACTCGCTAGATAATAGTATTTACTGGCTAGTAAAGCATACATCATAAATATTTGGGTTTTGCATCTTAGGCAAACAAAACAGACAACCATATGCATGTGGACTCGTATGCAAGTTCATATTGTTGTATTTGTGTTGGTGATATTCATCGTGAAGTGGGATATATGTGCAGTCGATATTAGCTTTAGAGGGAGGTCTTTCCACTTCTCGAAGATGGGCCTCCTAGATCGCATGAACCAAGCCATCGCTGCTGCAAACTGGAAGATGTTGAAGGAAAGCAGCCGACATTAGCTTTAGTACTTCATTGTGTTTGTTTTAGGTCTAAAACGTTTCCTCCCTTTTCATGACTGATCCCTTATGTTCTGGATTTATGTATGGATGGTTTTATGGTTGGTTGTTCTGAATGTTGTTCTGGCTGCTTTAGTTTGTGCTTAATATTGTCTATCCTGCTTCTGGGAAGTTTCTGAGATTGACAAGATTCAACAGGGATTAGTCTTATATTGGCTGGGACGAGACCCGACAGGGGTTACTTCTACATTGGCTAAGACATCGTTGTCACTGGCTAGATCGGGGGGCATATGATGACCTTGAGTTCATGCAAAATAACAAAAACCATCATTCGTCGACTAAAAAGAAAAGGCGTTCATGCGACGAGCGACATATGATGACCTTACCATTCCGCACTTACTTATTTCGAGATCAGGGGGCATTGTATGACAAATTAAGGAGAATGAGAAAAATGAAAGGAAAAATTATTGCGGTTGATTGGAAAAGGTTGAAGGGCAGCAGGCTAAGGGACATTACAATGATCGAAACTAATGTGCCGTATTGATGCGCCCTTATCCATTACTTCCTGGAGAGGCAATTGAAGACATTGAAGAGGTATGAGACATGGTACGAACTCTAGGGGCGACACTTCCAGTTCTCCATCAAGGAATTTTGCCTCGTCACAGGCATCAAATGTGCTGGAAGGAATCGGGACTTTGAGGAGGAGAATCACAAAGACGTCATTCAAAGCTTCTTTGGAAGGGAACATTAGTACTTCGTAGTGTTTGGTTTACTTGTTAAACATTTAATCGTTATTATGGATAATTGTTGTGAATGTTACGTTATAATGCATTTCATTTGGGTTTAATGATCGATATTCTTAGGTTGAGAAGTTTCTGAGATAGATAAAATATGTCAGGGGTTATTCTTTTATCGGCATAGACTTTGATTTTATTGGCTAGGGAAAATCGTATACTGGTTAGTAAACAAAAAATCGCATACATTTTTCTTTTGTATCTTCGGCAAACTAAACGGTCATTTATGTACATTCTAAACCACCAAAATTCCAAAGTGTCGATGAGTTACAAGCAAACTAACAAAATACTACATTCGACTACGCAAAAGAAGAGTTACCCCACTAGACATCGATTTCCTCACCTTGCCACGCCACACTTACTTATGTCCTCCAACGCTTCCAGCGAAGGAACTCTCCCCGAGACGAGTACCTGCTTGTTGCCATTATCTTGCTCCTGATGGACCCAAATGACACGCTCTCCTCTATGAGCATTGCCCCCTCCATTTCCACGTCGATAACTTTACCTTTCATCTCCAGAGCAACGATTGTTGGTTCTGTCCAGGTTTTCTGGTTTATCTTGCCAGTTGTGTGAATTTTTGTGCCAGCTTAATTGTTATCTTTGTCATCCAAATGGTTATCCATGTCATACTCCAAATTTAGATCAAGATGCGATGTAGACCCAACTTTATTTCAAAATATTTTTTTTCATAAACATATATAAAGTGGGTGTCTACAGATAGATAAAATTAAATTAAGTTAAAAAAATAAATTTATTTTTTTATTTTAACAAATAAAAATGGCTGAAAATTAGTTTAAAACAATTAAAACTTAAGTTGAGCCACTTGTCACCATCCCATTTGCCCCCCTTTCAAATTTGGTGTGAATGAGCCCTAGCGCCATTCTTCCTTCTTTTAACCGGGTATGAGTTGAATAGGTAACATTTTTATTTGTAAGAAGGACCTTTTGTCATCCCTTTGCAAATTTTTAGCCCCATGGTTATTTTTGCAAAGTTGGGTTTGATTTGGTATATTGGTGCAAATCGTCCCTGATTTAAATCTAAAATCACTTATTTAGAACTAAATAGAAAAAAAAATCACTTATTTAGAATTGAACCGGAAGAGAATATTTAAAGTATGAACATTACCAACCACATTGTAGAGAAATATTTAGAATGTTCTATTATAAATGGAAAAGTAATAAACGGGAATACATTTGAAGACATTGTGGAAATGACAAAATCTCAACTAACAAAGTGGAAATCAAACACACTTTTCTAATAGGGTAGCTGAGTAGAGCTGTTTTAATTAAATCAAATCTTGCGACAAACCTTACCATAAGATGCAAAGTTTTGGATAACCAACACACACAAAGAATTCGACAAAATGAATAGATCTTGCTTGCTCAAAAAAAAATAGATCTTGCTTTTGGAATAAGGACAAGAATTATAAGCAACTGATAGGGTGGGATAAAAACTGTAAACCAACGAAGTATGGTGGGTTAAGACTTAACAAATCCAAAGACAAGAATAAAACACTTCAACAAGTTATTGTGGAAAATTTGTTTGAACCGGATAATATTTGAGTTAGAATAATTAAAAAAATGCATGAAAGATGCAACAATATGAAGTTATGAAAAAAGAAAACAGACACCTTAAGGTGTCTGTTTTTGTAGTAATTGGTGGCCTATGAAGGGCTTGGACAAATTCATTGTCATTAGGGAGCTACCTTACTTGAAAGTGGTCTTACTTCATTTTTGTTGTCCGAAACTCACTGTTTTTCCAAGAATCTTACTAAAAAATTTGAATTCCATTTTTTTAATCATATGGTTATAAATATCAATTGTCCAAGATGACAGGTTAAATACCCATTTCAAAGGTCTTTCCCAGTGGGTTTTAGTTAGGACTATGGCAATGTTATAAGATTTTATATTTACATTATCTAGCGACCTTTACTAGAGAAATGGTATAGTAATCTTTCTTTTTCTATGATGCTTCCTGCCCTCTTTGCCTCTTTGCATCCCGTCGAAAATGTTTCAATAGCTATTAAATTACTCATTTAGTAATCTTTTTTTATACATTATTTGTGGTTGCTTTTGCTAGGATTAACATAAATGGCAGAAAGCACTAAATCAACACATGAAATTAGTGATAGCATATGCCTTTTCAAATCTTTCTTTATTGACCGAGTTACTATTTGATTTGCCTTCATTTCCTATTATGCACTAGAGTTATTGTCCAAAATTATTTGTTAGTTTGAAACCTTTTTGGCTAGCTAGCTCCATAACTGCTCAAGCGTTTGCATACTTTATTAAGTGCTCTATGCTATGTTGTCCATTATTTAGACCTGGGCAAACGCGGGCGCGGGCCGGGCTTGGACTGAAAATTTGTCCCGTTGATGCGGACGCGGGCCGGGCTAAGCCCGCTTAACGGGCTGAAAACCTTGTCCGATCCCGTCCATGAAATACCCCAAAGTATTTTTGGGGATTTCGTTTTAAGAAAATATAAATTTATATAAAGGTTCTTTTATTTTGAATGATTGTTGGAAAATTAAATGTATATAATGTTCGTAACTGTTTTGAAACATTTCATTTTTTATTATTGATTTAAGTGAAATTTAATAAATAAGTTATTTATTTTAAGTCATATTATTTTAAAACAAGTTTGCATATTTTTATTCAAATAAAGAGGGATTTATCGTTATAACTTATTTTAATTTCCGTAAAATATATATATATATATGTAATATAAGGTAATAGTAAACCATTGTTGCATAAAATAAAATGTATTTAAATTAAATATCTTATTATTTTATTATTTAAGTTGTGTAGAATTTTAATAAATAGAATTTTCGGATAAATATATGTATATGTATATATTATAAATACTTAAGGGCTAAACCGGGTTTTTTCGGGTGAACCGAACCGGAACAAATGAAAACGTTGAACCGAACCGGCCTTGAACCCTTCCCCTACCTCCAGCTCCTGCGTTTCACGGTTGAACAAGGGTGAAATTCCATTCCCTCAAATCTCGTCCGAATCTTACCGTTTCTGTTTCTAGAATGTTCTGGACTCAATGAGGATGAGATTTCCGCAACCAATTTGGAGATTCGGGGTCCAACCGCAACCGAACGAACCTATCCCCAAATTCGAAAATCACCCCAATCCGCTCCAGTCAGGCCGAATCTCACCAAATTAAGGATCGGGATAGCGTTAAGAGTGATTATCTAATCGATTTGTGGAATTATTTTAATTCAATTCGTCCCCTAATCATCCTCCTATAAATACCCCTTTCGGGATCACTTTCGAAGCACACCATCACCACTCCTCTCCATCTCTGAGCTCTCAACCAATTCCATGGCATTCTAAACGCCTCTAGCAACGTTTCCCTTCACAAAATTTCCACAAAAACATTCCGAAATCGAAGACCCCAATTTCGAATTCACCCTTCGTCGGATCCGCCGTTGCCGCCCTCGTCTGCCACCATCAGCCGCTGCCGGAGCCACGAGCCACCACCGAGAGATGAACCTCGTCGCCACGAAGCTTTAGCCACCGGTCGTGTGTCATTCCGAGCCCTATCGAGGCCGCTACGATTTGCCGAAGTGGAGCCGTGGTCTCGCCTGGAACTCTCTGTTGAAGAACTGTCGAGAGGAAGGAGGAGGAAAAGTAATTACGTAACACCCCCCTACTTTCTATTCTTTCCGGATTGTGCCCTTTCCAATTTTTTATAATTTCAGATTCTAACCCCTGTTTTGGTTGGGCATAAATTGCTTCCAATCTAGGCTACCCTTGCGCGCATCCGAAGGAATTAGAGTCCGACCAACCGTTTAAGTCAACGCTTGCAACATAAAATCAAGGCAAGTGACTTTCCGAGCCTTTCCGCTCATTTCGGTGCTTTCGTGTCTAGTTGTTTTCTTTCCTTGAAATGCTTGCCAAATTAATTACAAATAAATTGCAATACATCTGCTTGTGTGATTTATTTAACCTTCCGTTTGAATTTGGCAAGTATAATTGGGTGACCTTACAATAAGATAATAATATAGTTACCCACCATTTATTTAAAGCATGATTTATTCTTGTTCTTTCATGCTAATTGGTTAAGTATGGAACATGCCTTTTCTTTTATGTTTCCATCCTTTATTTTATTTGCTTTCATTTCATTTGGCATCCATGTTACCTATAAATAACATGGGTTATTTTGTGTTGTGTGATCACCTAGGGTGTCGTAATAAAATAGTTAACAATGTGAGGATTGTGTGTTACGATTGGAACTAAATTAAATCAAGATCAATCAAAGTAAAACGTGTCAAGCAATGCAAAGTCATGTGAACCTAGTGGTAGGATACCAAGTTTTGTTTGAGCTCATCTTAAGTAAGATAGGTGGTGATATGAGACATGGCGCTCTCATCAAGACATAGCGTCTTATGTAAGTGATATGAGACATTGCGTTCTCATCAAGACCTAGCGTCTTATGTAAGTGATACGAGACATAGCGCTCTCGGTTTTAAAGTTTCATGAAACCCTTACACTTCCATGGAGGAGTGTGCCATTGTTGGTTTACTAGAATTGTTTTGTAAGGTTATGATAAAACATTTAATTTAATATAATAAAGTATCTCCCTTGTTTGACTAGTATAGTAATGTGGTAAGTAATGTTTTGAAAAGTGTTTTCATGGTGATTACAATTAGCTTTGTATCATATTCCATTCGTACTCGGAGTATGGTTCCTAAGAGTGCTCGTCACTCGCATCTTTTGTTACTCAATCCTTATGGATTATCCGTGTCTCAGGAGTCGTGTTAAAATGCTTAGCCTTCACATAAATATTCTCAATAATCACATCTGGGTTTAGATTCATACCGTATTATGGTCACTGAGTTGGAGTCCAGAGAAGTCCCAGTTTTCGAGCCGTCATTTGCTAGTTCTCGCGAACTAACCGTCCTTTGTTTGGATGGCTGGTGTCCTTCATCGCATTCGGACGCCAGGCCTATTTGCGCAGGTTACGTGCTACGAGGTCAAAGTTTGGAATCAAAGTCGGAATCATCTTTAAAGTGTTTTGAGTACCCTGTTGAGGTCGGTTGATAAAGGTTTTGACCATTCTTGAATATTCTTTAAAGGATCATTTGCGAGTGTTGTTTTATTTGGTTTTATTTTATGTAATTATTTATGTATTTAGTTATTAAATATAAGTCTTCCGTTGCAAATCTCTTATTATCATCTTGTTTATGGGAGCATGGTTGCATGTCCCTATAAGCCTAAGGTGGTTACAAAGACATTAAAGTCCGCGTAATCACTGGCGCTGTGGCATCCCCTTGGATTATAAAAGGGGGTGTTACAGTCCACCATTGCGGTTGCGGACAGCCCGCGGGTACCCGCTTAATGTCCAAACCGGAGGGGACTCATCCAAACCATAAGGTTTGTGAGGGAGTGGATAAATGTTTCCAGCTGGAAACTGGAGTCAGAGGAGTTCAGTTTTGGTTGTGGTTGGATCATGAATGGGGGTTTCTTGGTGTGGTCCAATTGCTGGTGGCCCCTCATCGTTCATAGACACAGTGCTGTAAAACTACACAGATTGAGAGTGAGAGATGAAGAGAGGAGATAAATCTGAATAAATCTAATCAAGAAGGGTTCATGTTTGAGGCATGACTGTGGATGTGTTAATAAATTGCTCCAACCATAATGCATCAAGAAACCAGCCATCTTCAGCCATGGGACCTTTGGTGGATGAAGGCAAAGATTTTACATTTCTTTGTTATTTGTTAACATTTTTTTCCTTTATATTTTTTGGGGGTAGTAGACAGATTTTATTTATGACAGAGAAAATAGAAATAGTGAGAGAGCACTGTACTTTGGTAATTGAGATGAGTGAGATACTCTTTATTTTATTTTTTTAAATTAATAATATATATATATTTAATAATATATATATTAAAAAATTAGCGGGTATTACCCATTCCCGTTCCCGCTGCGGGCGCGGGCCGGGCCTAGCGGCCCGCATGGGCTTTCCCCCTACCCAAGCCTGTCCAATTTTGCGGGCGGGCGGGCCGGCCCGCGTTTGCCCAGGTCTACCATTATTACATTTTGAGGGCAACAGTTACCCATCTGCTTTTATTGAGTAATGGTTGGCTTTGAGCAAGTTCTTGATGTTCTCTGGCATGACATGATGCTTTCACGTGCTACTTGAAACTTTTGGTTCTGACTACACCTTTAGATGATTGCAGCGATTATGAGACAATTCAGAGGTCAGTTTGTTCTTACTACTCTATTTTTTACTTGTTTCCCCCTTCAAATAATGTGTTCACGTATGTTGTAATGTGTCCCATGTCCGTTCTGCATTTTTTTTTGGCAGTAACAAAGATCTTTCTATGATCCTGGATGCCATCTTGAAACAAAGTGTCGAACAGTTCTGACTGATATTCTTAATAAAAATGGCACCTTATTCTTGATTAGTTTTTTTTTTGAGCGAACTCGATTAGTTATTTCAGATGTACAGGTGTTGCTTCCTTTTATATTCACCAAATGTGTGTTCTGTTTTTTTATTCCAGGTCTACAAATGCTCCATTCATTGATGAAGAAGTGTAGGGGAAACTTCACCAAGATTCCAATCTTGAGGAAGCTTTTGAAATCCGAAGGTTACATGTATAGCTATGTAGCTTATTTTTTATGACAAAAGTCATTAAATTTTGTATAATTAATGAAAGTATGTATATTTATTGTAAATAAATTATGTAGCTTTTTGACATTTTAATATATATGGAAATTTTGTATAATTAATGAAATTATATTATATATGTGAATTGTGTGTATATTTATTGTAAATAAATTTTATTATTGTATAATTAATGAAATTATGTATATTTATTGTAAATAAATTTAATGTTTTTTTTTAAAAAATATTGGACTTTTTAGCCCGGGTCTAAAGATTCCGGGCTAAAAAGCAGTTTTTTTTTTAATTTCCCCCCCACACTTTAACTAAGGCAACTTGCCGTGACAACTAAAGGAAAAAGGAGCCAAAATTTTGGCGCCTTGAATTTCACTAGCGACGGCAGCTTACCGTCGCATTAGCCGTGGCTAATATCTTTGCCACGGCTAGCAGCCGAAGCTACAAATTTTGCCACCGCCGAACTCGCCACGCCCCTACTAGCCGTCGCAGAGCCGAAGCTAGATGTCTTTTGCCACCCTAGAAGGGGCTTTTGCGATGACTTTTTGCCGAAGCTAATTTAATTTTTTTTTGTAGTGCTTGATCCTTGGTAGTGGAAAAAACTAATGAGAGTAAAAAATGAATTCTATTTATGATTGATTTGACAAGTAGAGAATGGGAAAACAATTAGTAGATTATGTAAAGACGAGTGGATTGTAGGAGATAAACTATTTGGGAAAAATATTTCGAACGACACAATTGATGAATAAGAGAAGGTGGAACAATACATAGGGTTAGATAAAAAAAAATGAAAAGTTGAAGAATTGAGAAAGATACTACCTCACAACATCACAAGGAAAATTTTAAACATAAAAATTCTGATAAATGAAATTGAAGATAGATTGTATTGGAAAGTTAGTCGCAATTGTTGGTTCTCCATGTCAACTGCTCTAGAAATGGTGACAGGACATGACAGACTTCAGGAAAGCAAAATTGCATGGGTTTGGGGAATGAATTGCTTATCGAAAGTGAAAAACTTTCAATGGAAATTGGTGATGAATGGAATCCCAACGAAGAAATGACTTGTTGAAAAGGGTTTGTGCCCCTCTCTTGTGTTTTCTACAACCATGCGGTAGAGGATGTAGAACACTTATTTACAAAATGTACCCATTCTCTTGATCTGATTGGAAAGATTTATAGAGGTATTGAAACAAAATTTTGAAGGATGGACACGACCAACAACAATATGAAACAAGCTATAACAGAAATATTCTCTAGTCTCACTAAAACTCAAACAACCTCATTATCATTGGTTAGTATTCGATTACCAAAACTACATGAATAGTTAACAACATGAGGGATATGTAAGACTCCAGCTACAAAATTAGAACCAATTAAAGATACTTCATTGGGAAGAAATGGAAGAAAAGAAACTCATAAGTGCACCCCAACTAAGGAAGAAGAAAATCTTTGCGGGAAGAAACCCTCGGAAGGATATTTCAAGATCAATTTTGATGGGTCAAAACTATCAACGGGGGAAGTTGCAACAATTTTTGTGATTCGAGACCACTATGACCTTGTCCAGGTTCGTAACGTCTCGTTGTGTGGATCTGTTTCAATTTTGATGGTGGAAGCATTAGCTTTCTGTATGGATTTGGCTGCAACTTTAGAGATGGGGATTTTGAGGATTGAAGTGGAAGGAGATATCCTTACAGCTATCAACTCAATCAAAGAGAGTTAGAAGTACCCTTGAGAGATTGATTTGGTGATCGTCGATGCTCTTCTTTTGCTCCACTTCTTTGGCTCATTTTCCGTCACCCACGTTTTCTTGGAAGTTAACCAAGTGGTGGACAAAACAACGCATCTTTGTCTATTTCAGGTTCAAGGGTCGATTGCTTCTCACCCATAGCTTATTGCTCTTGTCCGATATTTACACTAAGATCCTCATTAATAAATTGCATATAAAATATACTTATATTACCGAATATATTCCTGTTTAATCACTGTAATATAAGCATGGAATGAAGGGAAATCCAGATCTAGGAAGAGGAATGAGGAGCGTGATAAGCATTAATTCCATCTTCAGATTTCAAGAAATTGGGAGAAGAGAAGAGATTGTAGGTTTTCTGACAAAAGTAATTAGGGGTAGGAGAAACGCACACGAGTTAGGGAAGTGATGGTGGCTGGTACTTTACTTCTTTTCAACTGTAGAGGGATAAAAAAAATAAAAATTAATATGCATAATAATGTGTTGGGTTAATCCAAATACGAAGCCCAACAGGGTCCAGTGCAAGTACACACTTTGCACTTAGGGTTGGACCTAAATTTGATAAAGGATCCTATATAAAAAAAAATGGAAGAGATTTTACATCTATCCCTTTAACAAAAATATAATTATATATATACACACACAACACATATTAATTTTTATTTTATTTTAAAAATTGTGACAATACTTAGATTTAGATAAATCAAATTTTAAAATGAATGATGTATACGTGAATCTCTAAGTGTCATTCTTAAATCTAATTCATAACCTTAGATTGTTTTCTCATTTTTCAACTCTTTTTTATCCCATATATATTTTTTATTTTAGAGGTTTAATCTTGGTTCTTTAATGCATGTTATTGTTTTCTTTCAAATTATTTTCAATTGGTAATCTTTTTTTAATTGTGACACTATTTAGATTTGAATAAATCACACTGAAAAGTGAAGGGTGTTGTCTTGATTCTCCTTCATAACTTTAGATCATTTTCTCAATTTTTAACTATTTTTTCTGCCATTTGTTTTTTTTTTTTTTTTTTTTTGTTGTTGTTGTTGTTGTTGTTGTTGTTGTTGTTGTTGTTGTTGTTGTTGTTGTTGTTGTTGTTGTTGTTGTTGTTGTTGTTGTTGTTGTTGTTTTTGTTGTTGTTGTTGTTGTTGTTGTTGTTGTTGTTGTTGTTGTTGTTGTTGTTGTTGTTGTTGTTGTTGTTGTTGTTGTTGTTGTTGTTGTTGTTGTTGTTGTTGTTTAATTTTAGAAGTTTAATCTTGACTATTTAATGCATGTTATTATTTCATTCAGATCAAAGTATTTCCTGTTATAAATCAATTATTTTTGTAAGCAATTAATTTGGATGATGAGGCGCCTTTGTATAAACAAGCATCAACAATTAAGGCTGATCTAGGTAAGTGGTTTTGTATTCCATGTTGATCATTTATAATGATCAAAAGTTATCCTTTATTCAAATGTTTGTAGAGAGTTTACAACTTAACTCTTAATGTTATACTTAATTTTGTTTGATAAGAATGAAGTTTTACATAATATATGTAGAAAGGGGTTGGGGGTCATAAGCAGGGTAAAATCACCCGATATCAACTGTCATAAACTAGATTTGGATTTAAGCATTTAGGGATCTAGAGGTTGATAGTACGGGTTGGTGGTGTTAAATGGTGGTGGTCCAGTAAAAGACCCATCTTTTCTCAATGTTTCAGTGGTGGTTTTGAATCCCATCAAAAAGAGGTTGTGATATGTCAGCATGGAGGGTCTCCCTTGGAGGATGTGAGGATCTCCCAAGATAAATTTGTAGTAGTGGTAGAGTTGTCTCATAGAGTGGGAGCTCATTCCATTAGTTGATGATGGAGTTGTCCGAATAATTTATTTGGTTTTTTATTTTTAGGTTTGGGAATTGAGAGGTTAACCTCTCTATCGTTCCGCAGTAAGGTTGAAGTTAACTTTGTTATTCCCCACTTTTGATTGTTGTTGATGGCATTGTAGTTGCTAATTAAGAGTTGTAGTGGTAGTGTTTGGTGTTTAGGGGTGGTGGTGTCGTGGATGGATTGCTTTCATGCCAAGGGGGTTTCCCATTATCTCTCTAGTGATTTCTAGAGAGAGGGCAAAGCAAAACCCACCTCAAATCTTATTTTTGAATTCTATGTTAATGACACTTTACCAAATACGTAAATTCTATGTTTGTGCCACATTTTATATATATATTGATGACATAAATGGTGAATTCTATGTTAATGACACATTTTATTATTGGATTCAATGCTGATGTCACATCTTTTAAATGTTAATTCTAGTTTGTTGATGACATAAAAAGGGGGATTCTAGCCAATTGAAAAGATCTTTTGATCAATCTGGAGATCGCTTGGATTCCATTACAAATGCAGATATCATCTTTTGCTTCACCCCATCGTTGTCTTTGATTTCTTGGTCTTTCCTCTTCTTTGTTGTCACCTCCTTTGGGATTGCATTGTAAGTTGCATCCATTAAGGCGGGTTATGCTTCAGCAACATCTCGTGCTTCAACATCGCTCATATCCTCTTTGTCCTTTTGTTTGTTGATCTATTTTCACTGACCCCATGATGGCATATGTTCTTTAGCTCTTCAAGCCTTACTGGCTGCAACAAATAGTCAAACAATGCCATGCCTTACTCCCTTCATCACAAGCCTCGGCTCATCATTCGCTGACAACACTGGAAGTACAAAAATCACAAGTCCCAATCAATTATCATAATCATCATTAAGACGCTAAGAAAAGGTTTTCGACTTATTGATAACTGAAATGGCAAGTTCAAGTCGTATGTGCTCAAGAAGATCAAGCCCATTCATTTCTGGCATATAGACGTCATTTGTGCTTCGGTAGTAATCATAATTGGGAAACAAACGTCAAAACTTGCAATCAGGCCTTCAAAAGAAGCCTCTACATGATCATGTCACAAGCTAGGTCACAATAAGGACATGTAAGCCAGTAAGGCTTGAAGAGCTAAAGTACATATGGCATCATGTGGTGAGGCAAAAACAGATCAATAAGCAAAAGGGCAAGGAGGTTATGTGAGTGATGTTGAAGCACGAAATGTTGGGGAAGTGGAACCAGTCTTGATGGATGCAGCTGACAATGCAATTCCAGATGAGGCACCGACAAAGAAGAGAAAAGACTACTAAAACAAAGATGTCGATAGAGTTAAGGAAAAGAAGAAAGAGCACTATCGTTAACAAGTACATTTGTTAACCTATGCCCAGATGCAGTAGCGGAGTCAATGCCTTAAACTTCGTATCAGTAGTTGCTGCTCCTGGATTGATCTACAACCAAATGCAAATAATGATATAAAGAAAGTTTGAACAAAAGACCTCATCTTACATAGGATCAGTAGAAGAGACCAATTTTTTATTATTTTTTTAAAACTCGAGCAAAGAAATGTCAATCAAATTAAAAATAACTTGAAACATAAGAAGACAAGAAATATATAAGTTTCCATTTCTAATCAAATTGGAAGAGAAAGATCTGCATTTGTGAAACATGACATTTTTAAGAGATTTAAATTTAGTTCACACAAAGCTTTATACAGAATGATCACCCGATTGAAATCATCCATTTAATTGACAATTGGTAGTCTTGATGCCAAACCAAAACCCTAATTCCCCAATCAAAAGAACAAGCCCCAAATTTCAAGTTCAAAAAAGACAATCAAGCTTCACTAACTGGAGTTTTGAACGAAGAAAATTATCGTCACCTCAACTTTCCACATAGCGGTTTCACCACCGAGATCTTCGTCGCTGATGAACGCCCCTCTCTTCTCGGCCAGCGCATCTTGCAATAGAAGAGGTGATCTTCCTTCAGGCGATGAGTTGTTTACGCAATCGCCACCTCTCTCGTCGGTGCCGAAGGCTACCTTGAGAAAGGCTTCCATGGTGGCAAGATTTCAGAGGGAAGGGCTAGTATTTTGATGCAGCGATCCATCCATTATCCATCAACCCTTTATTTATATCCGAGTCGTCTATCATCTACAAGTATAGTATCTCGGTGAATCGGATGAAATAAATAGATGCACAATGTTATGTATTTTTCTCTACGTTACCTTGCAAAATTAATAGCAAGATTAAACAAAAATAGAAACATATTATGATATACAGATTACACAAATCACATAAATAAGTATTATAGTACATTTCTAAGAATAAAATATCACGGTACAAAATATTTAAATACACAATATTAGTAACAAGATTATGAATGGGTTGGGTTTAGGGTCGACGTATAGACCCGGGTTTTTTTATTAAAAAATTTAATTTTTTGAAAGACTCGTTGGATTGTGGATCATGGGTGTTGTGTCGAGTGAAGATAACCTATTGTACATTATATAACATTTGATGTTACACAAAATTCTATTAGGCCAAAATTATAGATAATTTTTTAAAAAAATGATAAGAATGTTATAATTGATGATTCATATATATTTGAGAGAAAAAAATAGAAAATCATGAAAATATTTTTGAAAAATATGATTATAAATCACAAAATTGTGTCAACTCGTGTCAGGGTGACCTGGGTTGTGGCGTTGAATTGAAAGAAAAAAAACCATTTTTGCCCATGGAATGAGTGAAGATTATTTTTGAGATTATATAGATGAAGATTATTCTGTAATTTTTTTATTAGGAAAGAATTCGGGCGAGCGAGCTCTACCCGACAACATCCTTTCGGATGAGGTCTAAAAGACCTAAATCGTTGTAATATCAACTCTCCAAGCAGAGTGGCAAAGGTGTGCAACCTTATCAGCCACTCTGTTGCTTATACGAGAAACATGAAAGAAGGAAACTTCTTTCAAAGTCGATAAAAGGAGTTTAACATCTGACATTATTAGTTCAATTTCCCAAGGACATTTAGATTTTTGATAATTATACTAGAGTCACCTTCAATGTGGATTTTGTCGATGTAAAGTCGAGTAACGTGTTGGATTCCGAGTTTTAGAGCAAGAGCTTCAGCTTTTAAGGGACTTTGTTTACCAAGTTTTTGATAGCATGATTATTTTATAATTATTATAAGGGTAGAGTAGACGAGGATTTTTTTTTATAAAATAACATCAACATATATAATAGATGGAGAAAAGACAAGATTGCCCTCAACATAATAGATGGAGAAATATCTTATAAACTAAAACACCATCGTTATTCATTTAAACAAGTGTGTATATATATAGTAATAAATGACGTCGTTTTGAACTAAAACGTCGTCGTTTTAAACAATAATATTATATCTATAATAAGTTGTGACCTTCCAATTAAATTTGCTCCACCACTAATGGGCGACATAGACTTCAAAAAGGTGACAACAAGGTCAGTGAGTCATTGTAATTCTCGACAGATTTGTCGATGGTGGGAGTGAAGAAGGGTAATTAGATTCCGAAAGGATGTGAGTGGTAGAGGATCCATGATCTTTTTAGGGGGGGCTAAAAAAATTTCAAGATTTTTTTTGCATATTTGTATGAAAAAATAATTTTTTAAAAATATATTAAGAAAAATTTTAAATTTGTGATTTAAATATATATTTTTATAGATAAAATTAAAGAAAACAAAAATTATAAAAAAAAAAGGAGAATTTTTTTTATGTATATATAGAAAATAATGTTTTTGTTTAAATATATTGGAGAAGACCTTAAATTTTTTATTTAATTAAGCATTTTTAGTAGAATAAAACTAAGAGAAATCAAAATTATTAAAAAAAAACTAGGCTAATGGGATTCGAACTCACGACCTCAAGCTATAAATATCTCTACTTCGCAAATAAGCTAAGTTATCTTCAAGACAAAATGGTAGTCTACATATCAAAATATTGGGATGTTAGCAAAACTAACCCTCCCTTGCCTAAAATTGCAAAACTATAAAAATGACCCAAAAATTTGCAAAAACAACCGGTGCCCAAAACCTATGGTAGCCGGGTTAGAGAGGAGCGAGCCATCAAATCAAGGGTAAAAAGCACTCCTTTTATTTCAATTGGAAATTCAAGAGAGGAGAGAGAGAACACCATTGAAGAAGCAATCGAGGGTGAGAATGGAACCGCAAGAGAGGGAGAGAGAGAGAGAGGAGGGAGTGAGGGACTAGGCAAGTCGAAAAGGGAGGACGAAAAGTGCGAAGGGATCCTCTGGGTCGATAACAGTCGAAGAAGAAAAGTAAGTTCCAATGCTCTCTTTCTTCTCTTGAAAAAGTTATTTCGAGGGTTGAATGTCTTGAATGTGGAATTGGGGACCTTGGGGAGAATGGGGTGAAATGATATACAAACCATAACCTTATTGGTGTTGGGAGGTTTGAGATTTAGTTGAGAAATCACCATTGATGGAAAGTTGATGATGAAATTGAAGGTCCAAATAGGGTAGAAAAGAATTGAAAACCTCCTTTACTGTTTCGAATCTGGATTTGGGAAACTTGAAAACCTTCATTACTGTTTTAAATCTGGATTTGAGAAACTTGAAAAGGGCATGCAGATTCGTTCGTCTGGCTTAGTGAAAAATACACTACACCACTCCAATGTCATTTGAGAGTATTGTAAGTTTGTGATATGTGTATTACATAAGGCTATGATATTTGAGACTATTGTATATTTGTGTCATTTGTTGCATTCTTTATTCACGTGAGTTGAGCATTTGAGCATTTGTTGAATTCTTTGTACATCATTGTAAGTTTGTTTCTATGTGTTGAAGTATGTTGTGATTGAAGCCATTAATGTTACACTAGACGATGTCATTTGAGAGTAATGTAGGTTTGTTTCTAGAGTTGTCATATGTGTATTGCATAAGTTTTTGATGGTTGACACTATTGTGTAGTTGTGTACTTGTGGTGTTTGTTTCATTCTTTACTTGTGCCAGTTACAATTTTGAGATTATTTGAACATGTGTATTTGTGGGACCTATAAATATGTGAACACTTGTATTCGTGGCATTTGTGTAGTTGTTTCATTCTTTACGTGACAGTTGTGTCAATTATTTTGACTGGCTAGATATATGTATATATTGGCAAGGATTATTGCTAAAATGGGTATTATCTGAACACATGTATGACAGATTAAGGAGACAATGAGAAAAATAAAAGGAAAAAAATCGCGACGTCGTCGAACAACAAGGTATTAACTGTAATCACTTCTCGGACGGATTAAGGGCCTTCTTTTTGTCTTGGTGATGTTAATCGTGTCGTGTCGTGTGGTATTTGTGCAGTCGACACTAGCCCTTCCTTCGAAAAAGTATTTAAGAGGGAGGTCAAGCCACTTCTCGAAGGTGGGCTTGCTAAAAGGAATGGACGACGTCCTATCTGCGGCTAATTTGAAAATGTTGAAAGTCAGCAAGCTAGAGGGCATTGTAATGATCGGATCCAATGTGTCCTATTGCTGCGCCCTTATCCATTTCTTCATGGAGAGGCAACTAAAGACATTGAAGAAGTGTGAGACATGGTACGAGATCCAGGGGCGACTCCTTCGGTTCTCCATCAAGGAATTTTGCCTCGTCACCGACCTGAAATGTACCGAAATGAATCGGGACTTTGAGAACGTTATCAGCTGATGTTGTTTTGTATTGAACATTTTGTGGACTTATGTTGATTAGGAAATGTAGTTATTTGTAGTGTTTGGTTCACCTGCTAAACGTGTAATCATTTCCACCTTTTGGATCCTTGTGTTTGTTGACTGAATAGGTATGTTGTGGACACTTGTTTCTATTTATTATGGATGGTTGTTGGGAATGTTGCGTTATTACGCATTTCGTTTGGGTTTAATAGTTGTTGTTCTTATGTTGGGAAGTTTCTGAGATATATAAATATGGCAGGGGATTGTCTTTTATCGGCTTAGTCTTTAATGTAATTGGCTAGGGAAAATCGTGTACTGGCTAGTAAGCAAAAAAACCCGTACATATGTCTTTTGCATCGTCGGTAAATTAAACGGCCAGCTATGTGCAAAATAAACGACCAAAATGGAAAGTTAGTCTTTGATGTTATCCGGTTTTGCACCTCCTCCTTCGACTTCAACAATACCTCCTCGTGAAGGTCGATGTTCTTGCGTCGAGGGTCCCCTACATGCGGAGCAACTTTGTCCAACATCTCCTCCACATCCTCGGTGGCCACCCCTTTCTCCCCTGCGAAATAAAGAGATTAAGATGGTCTTCTCAGTATCGGTTGGGGGTAAGGAGAGGACGGGGAGAATCAATGTCTGTAAATTGAAAACGAAAACCATACTTACCCATGTTTGTTGATGTATATTGTATACAAGTGCCACATGTATCCCTGTGTACGTCTATATATATTCTGTTAATGACTAGGATTTCCCTTTGGCTAGCTAGTAACTTAATTTCTGGGTTTCATTTTTCGAACTCCACGTTAATGGCATCTAGTACAGAGTCTGCATTTTTTACCTTTTATGTCAACCTGTCGAGACCCCCATCTCATTTTATTGTCTAGCTGCAACCCGTCTATTTTCCCCACCCGATTTCCCTCCATTTTGGGTGGGCGCCACTGGGCGGGAATTTAATATGTGCAAAGCCCCATTTGCATTTAATGCATGTGATGTCACATACAATATTTGCATTAAATGCTTCCATCTCTCTCCACAACTCTTGTCCTCTCACCCCTTTCGCTCCACTCAACTCTCCGTTTTTTTTTAAATTTTTTTATGCCCAAATGAAACCACTCTCCCGGTCTCATTTCGACACCTGTTACCCCTTTTTTTCTTTTAACCTTATGTGCAACCTGCTATCGGGTAAATAAATTTTGTAAATATGACATTTTGCTACCCTTTGCAATTTTTACCCCATTGTTTAAGTAAAATAGAATAAGCGCGTGTTTGGTAAAAAGGGTTTTTTTAGGGGTTAGAGTTTATTTTGGGTATTATGAAGGTGTGGGAGTTGGAGGTTTTATTTTCAAAATAACCTTATAAAAAAGCTGATTGGTGTTTGGTTGGTAGAAGGAGTTGGAGGTATATTTATGGTGAAAATGACTATAATACCCTCACTTTCTTTCTTCATCACCTACCCATTGTCTTCTTTCTTTCTGTGATCGACGAATGCCCCTCCAAAACCCTAAACGTCCGCTGCTGGCTGCTTCAAGGTAAGCCCTTCCTCCTCCTACAATTTTCGAATTTGCTTCAAGGTAAGCCCTTCCTCCTCCTACAATTTCCGAATTCGACCCAAAAGGGGACTGGGATTGAAGGTGGGTTGCTGGTCGGTAACGTTTTCAATGGTGAATGGAGTAGGGACCGGGATTGAAGATGGGTTGCTGATCGGTAACGTTTTCGATGGTGAATCAAGTGCTGGTTGGTAACGTTTTCGATGGTGAATCAAGTGCTGGTTGGTAACGTTTTCGATGGTGAATCGAGTGAATATCGGGATTGAGGGTGGGTTGCTGGTCGGCAAGCGAAGAACGAACGTCAATGCGAGTGTGAGGGAAGTTCTGAAGGGGCAAAAATGAACAAAATCCGATAACCTCGTAAAATAAACTCCCAAACCTACCCCTCAAGCTTCTAAAATCAGGAAAAAAAAGCTCCACCTTAAACCCCATAACCTTGAGTCAAAACTGCTTCCAAACATGGAGCTTCAAAGCTTCCATTTTTTTTAACCTCCAAAACCTCTTGACAATTGCTTTCAAACACGCCCTAATAAGTACGGAGTACAAAAAAGATAGAAAATTTAAGTGACCCACCCTTTGCCAAGACCATCCCTCCCGCTCCCATTATGATAAACGAGCGTGTTTGCAATTTGTATAGCGACGGAGCTTCCAAAGCTGCGAGCCGAGAAGTAGTTGGACTTGGCATCAACAACAACAGCAGCCACCAGCAAATGCAATTCTCCGTTTCTTAAAACCCACGTACGTCTCCCAAATCCCAACAACCGCTTCTTCCTCCTTCCTGGCGACTCTCAGTCTCTTTCTCTCTTCTTCATCGATTCTCTCGTCCGCCCAGCGTCTCCGGAGCCTCTCCTCCATGGCCTCCTCCGCCGCCGTTTCCGTCGCCGGCCAGCCCAAATTTGCACCACCTGGTGGTCCCGCTGCTCGCCAAATCTCGCATTTCCGCCTCCTTTCCACTCTTTCTTCCTCTTCCGGAGCCAGATCGGCTCCCCTCAAGCTCTCTCATCAGGCCTTCCAGATTAGGCCCCTCACTTCCTCCGGTAATTGCCACAATCGACTTTGTTTTGCTCTTTCATGTCTCCATTTTACTCCTTTCTCCGACGATTGAATCCGCGTTCTGTAGTATGAGTATGCAAATTTATGGATAGGGAAGGTACGCTAAAGGGAGAAATTGCCACAATCGACTTCGTTTTGTATGTTTATTTAGTTATTCATATATTAGCGTTTGTTATCTCTGAATGTTTTGATCTACCGATCGCTAAAGGGAGAAATGACATAGTGTGGTTCCAAAGCAAGTTCCACTGATCTTGTTAACAATTTTTGTAATGAAGGTTTTAAAACTCAGGTTGCTGCCGTAGAGCAAGCCAGCGTGGATGTGCCTATAAAAGCCGAAGCTCCAGTAGTTGTTGTGACAGGAGCATCCAGAGGAATTGGTAAAGCAATTGCATTGGCTTTTGGGAAAGCTGGTTGCAAGGTATTATCCAAAATTGCTTCGTTTGGCTTGTGTTGCTGGCAGAATTTTAGGAGTTTGTAGAGAAAGAGGAAGTTTAAGGATTTTACTCCCTGTCACTGATGTCATTACTTGATATGGAGTGGATAGCTGACTATGTCCTCTTATAGAAATCTAAAATTACAGTCAGAGAAACCTGATCTATGTTCTGTTTGGTGCAGGTCCTTGTAAATTATGCAAGGTCATCAAAGGAGGCTGAAGAAGTATCAAAAGAGGTGGGTTACCTTTTAATGTTGCGTGATTGAAATTTCATTTTGGCTGATTATATCTTTCTGATTTCAGTGAACATATTCAATTTGGCAGTGAGGTATCGTTAGTGCATGTGTAATCACTGTTTTAACCGGTGTTTCTTTTTAAATGGTGTCATTTTCCATTTATTTGTAGCTAAACATAATGTGTGGAGAGTATCTCCCATATTAGGATCTTGTTCTTAATGCTTGTTTAGTATATCTCCCATATTAGATCTTAACCTAGAATGTTTCTTGTTTACCTTATACGATGGTTCTCTTTCTTTTTAGTTGTTACAAATTAGTATGTTATAACTTAATGGTGTTTTCCTTTATCTTCTAGATTGAGGCAAGTGGTGGCAAAGCTCTTACATTTGGGGGTGATATGTCAAAAGAGGAGGATGTAGATTCTATGATTAAAACTGTGAGTTCCTTGATTTCTTGCAGAAATGTTGTCCTCTATTTCAGTGTGGCTTTTGCTCTGTGGTCTTAATCTTTTGTCTCTATGCAGGCAGTGGATGCATGGGGCACAATAGATATACTGGTTAACAATGCAGGTTAGAGATGGCTGTGTTCTATTGTTTCTTGTCTTCAAAACATGGGCATCCATTCCACTAAATGCTCTGCACTTTCAGGTATCACGCGGGATGGCTTGTTGATGAGAATGAAGAAATCTCAATGGCAAGAGGTTATTGATTTGAATCTCACAGGGGTGTTCCTCTGCACTCAGGTACGGCAGATGTAATTGCCTATTTGCTGATATTTATATTCTCGAGCTCTCAATTTCCTGCTAATATTATTATTCTTGTGACAGGCTGCAGCAAAAATAATGATGAAAAAGAAGAAGGTAATTTCATATTGTTCTTGTTTAAGGCACATACTTGACATCATACTTTCTAGTCAGGTTTCCTGAAAGAAGGGAAATAAATTCAAAGGTCTTAATATCTATTGTGATGAAGTGAAGAAATGGCTGCAAATTTATGCTATTGCTAAATCTTAATTAGTGGCACTTAAACACAAAATCAGGACAAATTATGTGAGAGACTCATGGAAAAGGTTGGTCTAAAAATCTGGTTATGTACTGAATCTACTGATGTAGCAAGTACAACACATGAATTTTAGATTTTTAATTAGAAGCTGGTAACAGTTTTCTCTCTCAAAGCTGCTCAAGTTAGAATTAGGCTAACGTTTCTCCTTTTTTTTTTTCCACTAGCTGCTTTCCCGTGTGCTGAAGCACACAGGTATCTTTTTCCTTGGTAAAATGCGATGTATTTACAAATTACAGACATTAAACCTCATTCTCAAAAGCCAATGTCTTGGGGGCTTCTTTAAAATTTTCTCTAACAGACTTTATCTTCATTTTAAGCTCTTGTTTCTTCTGCCAATCCTTGAGCTTTTGTTTGATGACTGGAAAGAACTTCTTTCACCTTCTTGAGTGTGTTTTCTTGAGTTTCCAATGACAACAAATCCTTTAGTATGACTAACTGTACAACACTCAAACTGTATTTCATCTTGTAAGTTTTTGAAATTGGTTTCTCTTCGTTCTTGCTATTTGAAAATATTATGACTCTCTTTTGCTCCAAGAGATTCACATAAAGCACAAAATTCAGGTTGCACTGGAAAAGGGAGTGTCGGCAATGTGATCACTAACCGAAAGCAGCAACTCTATCTCCTTCTTTCACATAAACTTCTTCTCTGATAGCACCAGCTCCAACCTCCATAGTTGCCTGAATATAGTAGCTGAACACCAACAAACAATAAACCATAGTCAATAATGCACAGGAAGCAGTTGCTAACAGTAAGACAATAAAGAGCATAATCTAGATTAGCAAGATCACAAAATCTTAATAAACCCCTTCAAACAAAGAAGAAACAACATATAGGAGAAATGTACAGCTTGGGATACAAATTCAATTTAATTTTATTGAACAAATGAAAAATCTAAAAACCTAATAAATGGAATCGAAAGAACGGAACTTTAATAAGATACCAGCTTGAACAAAGAGAAGGAATATGGAAACAAACCATAAGTACCAAGTAGCGTAACTGGTAGCAGCAATAGTTCCAGTGAAAGCACCGAATAAGGTGAACTTAAGAAGCTTGTTCAAGACTGATGATCCTGAGACTGGCCCCTGATTTTTTTGTTGTTGTTGCTGTCATACAAAAGAGAGAGAAAAAGTGCTTGGTTTTGATAAAAAAAAATTCGTAAGAGATACTGATATTTTTAGGCATTTGTGGTGACTTAGAGATATTGCAGACATAGATATATAAGAATATTTTCAAACTTTATAAATTGATTTCTTTAATATTGTTCAAGGCCCATCAACTCTATCACCAAGCAAGTTACACATATCAGCACATTCTGATAAGCTACAAATTGATCAGAAATATGCATATGTTAACCTTAATACAAAAGGGGAAAAAATATCATCTTTAAAATAAACAGGCTACAATAAGGAAAAATGGATCAACAATTAAACTCCACCTGCACCATCCCCTTTATAGAGGTAAGAAGCACTAACCAACTGATTCCTACACAAAATCAGTATGAACAAACAAAAGATACAAACCCCCTAGAAGGCCTATATTTTTTTAGATGTGATCTACCATTAATTGCAGAAGATACTAAAAATCACCCAAATGAGACTCAATCTCAACAAATATATATTTTCATCCAATTCAAGTAAGCTCACAATGAACATCAAGAAATTTGAATATTAGAAACATCACATATTCATTCACATGGAAGAAAGTTATTATATTTATTAATCGTAACTCTGGTATGAGCATTTTACCATCAATGCAAAATGTTCAATAAAGCAACAAATCTCATAAACTATTAGTGAAACAGAGAGTGATTTCACTTGAGCATTTTATCAACCACTTTATGTGCATTTTCCCAACCCAATTCATGGTGTTTGGTTAAGGTTCCTGATGTATGTTTCACCTTTGGTTTGGCTCATTCATGCCCTCTACCCTCAACTAAGGTTCTCACCCTCTTGATTCCTAAAAATAATCAATTATCAAACACCCTTAAGATTGAGAGAAGAGATGAAAATGGAAATTCAGATCAAAGGAGTGAATAAAAACCCCTAGAAGTGAAATTAGGGCGACGAGACATTGAGAAAGGGACCAAACTTTTGAATGTTTAGACGTTATTGAGAGGCGACGATGATGGATCGGTGAAGAGGTCAGGAAGAGATGGAGGCGCGGCGGTGGTTCAGACAAAGGGATTGAACGGAGGAGAGAGGCGAAGTGGTGCTGTCGGCAACGGAGGCTCGAAAGTGAGCACCGGGACCAGAGATGGTGTTATAGGTCTTGGCTGAGGTCACTGGTGGAGTCGCTTAGGTGGCTTTCGACATCGGTTTGAGACATGTGAGAGCACAACAGGCGGCAGGAAGACGACTACGGAGGATCCAGTTGGAGTGTGCAGGCCATGGTGGCAATTTTGTAAATATAAAAACACAATGTGAAGGATGAAGGGCAAAATTGTAACTCAACTTTGTGGCTCATTCTCCCTTTTATATATCCATAGAAGTAATTGCTTTCTTTGAAAACTTGATTTTATTCAATTTGACAGGGAAGAATTATTAATATAGCTTCGGTTGTTGGGCTGATGGGCAATGCCGGGCAAGCCAATTACAGTGCTGCAAAAGCCGGTGTTATTGGTTTGACTAAGTCCGTTGCTAAGGAATATGGAAGCAGGAATATCAATGTATGCTATTAGTTTTTCTCCGACTTATCTTGTTCTTACAAAAGATCAAGGCTTTTCCTTTGAATTTAAAAATATAATGCAGGATAGAGTTGTGCTTAGACCAATCAACAGACGTAACTGATTATGTGTGTCATCTCCCTCAGGTTAATGCTGTTGCTCCAGGGTTTATTGCATCTGACATGACTGCCAAGCTTGGAGATGACATTGAGAAGAAAATTCTTGTGAACATTCCTCTAGGTGAGTCACCTTGATTACAAGGTAGACAGAATGTATGGGTCAGCCTACTTGATGATTCAGTAACCATCCTTGTGGGCTTCATATGATATCGTAATCACTAACCCATAACCAAAAATTACAGGCCGATATGGACAACCAGAAGAAGTTGCCGGGCTGGTGGAATTTTTGGCACTCAACCCCGCTGCCAGCTACATAACTGGCCAGGTACTTCTCCCCATATGCCCCAACTCTATCCTACACAGCTTTACCTTTTAACCTAGAGACTTGCTGTTTATGTAAGTCCAATCCTTGAAAAACAAGAGCAAGTCGAAATGATCTTTTGCTTGAATGCAGGTTTTCACCATTGACGGGGGACTGGTCATGTAGGATGGTTTTGACTTCTGCTCGTAAAAAGTTTGCTCAACTTTCAGAGGGAAATCCTATTCGAGATTTATGAATAGTGCTTGGGGGAGGAGTTGTGGTTTCTTAGAGTTTTCTGTCACATTTATAGCAGCTCAGTGAGTAAAGATAGCACTTGGCGTTTTCAATTTCAGGCACTTAGTAACTTTGTTATGGTATTATATATTCACCTCATTTAGTTAAACTTTTGGAACTGCATATTCCACATCGATTTCTTGATTGGGTAAGACTAGAGAGGGTACAAAAGGAGACCAAACAAATTCCAAGTTATTTTATACTTTGGCAGGTTTTGAGCGAAAGAAAACAGTTTAAAATCCAAAATCTGGAAACCTACAAATTCATATTCTATGTGAATGCCGACTAATCTCACGGATATTAGTTTAAGCTATTTTAGTAATCCAACAAGGACTGTCACAATGCAATTATCTACAATATTTAACAATTATGCGCTGTTTTTTTATGGCGAAATTAGGTGTATACCAATAAAAACTTAATTAATTGGGTATATAGTCATTAAAATATCGGTTAAATTTGGTGAATATCCATTTTTTATGTCAAAATTAAGTAAATGTCCACTTTTTTTACATAATTAAGTAAATGTCCATTTTTTCCAAAAATACCCCTCCTTCCCCATTCCTAACCATTCCTCCTTCCCCTTTGACCATTTTTAATTTTAACATTGACTAGTCAACATTGATCATTCCGGTCAACGTCTGCATTTGGTGACAATTTTTTGGTGACAATTGAGTATATTTTTCTGGTGACAGTTAATTGTGACAATTATTTTGGTGACAATTGATTTTTTTGTGACAATTTATTTTTTCCGGTGACAGTTAGGAGAAAATCTTTTCTAGTGACAATTGATTTTTTTTTTTGTGATAATTGTTGGTAACAAAAAAATTTGGGTGGCAGTTGATTTTCTTCCAGTGACAGTTGCCAGTAACACTTTTCCTCGGTGACAAATGGGGTTTTTCTGCTAATAGATGATTTTCCTGATGACAATTGTCGGTGACAACTATTAATGACAGGGTTGATGACAATATATTGTCACCATGATATTGTAACCTTAAGAAAATTGTCACCATAACATTATACATCACTAAGACATTGTCACCAACTACAGAACACTGTTTCCATATTATTTAATCAACCGTATTGTCACCAACTTATAAAAAACATTGTCACCAACCTCTTTTCAGTAATCTATTGACACCAACAATAAAACAGTGTAACCAACCTATTTTCATCAAGCTTTGGTCAATAATCTACTGTCACCAATTACAAAACTTTGTCACCAATCTAGTGTCAACCACGTATTTTTAGAAATTAATTGTCACCAACGACAAAACAGTGTCACCAACCAATTGTCACCAACTACAAAGCACTTTCATCAAACTAAAATGTTTACAATGCTAATGTTATCACATTTTTCATCTAATATTAACACATTTTTTGTTACAAAACCGAAACCCTAGAACAAGGGGATCATAGACCCAAGAGGGGCTAAACTTTAGAAGACGAAAATTTGATGTACAATATAGTTTAGGGTTTAGTCTTTAGGGTTTAGGGCCTTGGCCTTAAACCCTAAATTCTAAACCCTAAAATGTGTGTACAATACCAATGTTATCAGATTTGTTATCTAATATTAACGCATTTTTGTTACGAAACTGAAACCCTAGAACTAGGGGAGTATAGACCCCAGAGGGGCTAAACTTGAGCAAACGAATAATTCGATGTACAATACTATAATGGCATTACATTTGTCATCTAATATTAATGCATTTTTGTTATAATAATAACCCTCAGCAAGCGTCGTCTCCCTCACTTGTTCCTTCAATTTGTCACAGATGCCATCAGATCCAAGGAGATTTCGGTGGATTTGTGGGAGATTTCGGTGGATTTCAAATTTCGAGACAAATTTCGTCCTCAAATTGAGTTACTGGTAGAAATTTCGGGACAAATTTCGGTGGATTTGTGGGAGGCCATCTGATCCAAGGAGATTTCGGTGGATTGTTCATATTAGGATTTGAATCAACCGAAATTGAGTTGTTGGTAGAGATTATATCATCAAATCGAAGACAAATTTCGGTGGATTGTTCATATTAGGGATTGAAGACATTTTCGGTGGTACGAGGCTAGGCCAGCTTGCTAGTTCTGTTTTGAATTGAATTTATTTGGATTGTTGTTGGAAGCCGCGTTGAGCATTGGATTTCGAAATTTGAATGCTATTGAGGGAGTAACTCTAGGCACTGCTATTCATTTGATTATTCCAATTTGTTTCTCAACGGATCTGTGTTTTGTTGATTGTGAAGAGATCGATATTGTGTGGATTGATGTTCATCAATCATCGTAGTCATCTGCAATTTCACTCTTCAATGGTTAAATTAAGTGTGATTCCACTTGCAATTTCATCCAGATTTTGTGATTGTAATTTGGTGTGCAGGCTCATTACAATATTACATGAAATTTTAGACTTGATCTGTTTCACTTCCCTCCTTTTGCATCCTGATGAAGATGTTCATATGTGATATATATTTTTCGATGATTATTGTGCCCTGTTGCTTTTTCAATTGACTTGGAACTCTGATTAAGATTGAATCATATTACAAGTCAATTAGTTATGTTTTGAACTATATTACAAGTCAATTAGTTATGTTTTGAGCCATACAATCTGTTATATAACCATCAATATTACATTGTCACCAACTGTTGTCACCAATATAACATAACTTTATCACCAAGTATTATCATGAACTAGTGAAAATTGTCATCAACCTATGGTAAATAATATATTGTCACCAACTAAAAAACATTGTCACCAACCTATTGTCACCGCCCTCTTGTATGCAATATATTGTCATCAACTAAAAAACATTGTCACCACCCTCTCGTCATCAACCTTTTGTCATAAATCTATCGTCATCAGCAATAAAATAGTGTCACCAACCTATTGTCATCAGGTACAGTACACTGTCACCACTCTATTGTCACCAACTACAGAACATTGTCATCGCTCTATTGTCACCAACTACAAAACACAGTCACCAACTACAGAACGTTGTCACCACTCTATTATCACCAGTTACAAAACACTATTTTCATATTATTTTCTCAAACGTATTGTCACCAACTAAAAAACATTGTTACCACCCTCTTGTCAGCAATCTATTGTCACCACGATATTATAACCTTAAAAATTGTCACCATAACATTATATATCACCAAAGGATTTGTTATCAACCCTTATTTTAAAATGTTGAACATTTAATGCTAGCAAAAATATGTCAACATAACTATAAATGTCACTGCTACATTATATATCATCATAATATTGTCACCAAATAAAATTTTAAAAGTTTGACTAGTTTCTCTCATATGAAATTGTCACCAAAATAGTGTCACCAGCCTATTTTCACCAACTACAAAACATTGTCACCAAACTAAAATGTGTTTACAGTACTAATGTCATCATCGTTGTCACCTACTATTAACTCACTTTTGTCACCAAATTAATTTTTAAAAGTTTGACTAGTTTCTCTCACCGAAATTGTCATCCAAATGTTATTTCAATACACATTTGTCACCACGACCATGTAACCACAAAAAATTGTCACCACACTAAGATATTGTCACCAACCTATTTTTTCAAAATTTAATCATCAACTTTACTTGTAATTGCAAATCATATCCACCTAAAGTACCCTATAATTGCATATCATATCCATAAATAATTGGAACGAGGGGAGCATAGACCAAATCGAATCAATCAACTTCCTGAATTTTCCCACGCACCGAGTCGAATTAATCAACTTCTTGAATTTTCGCACTTTGTCACCAAATCTATCACAAATTAATCAACTTCCTGAATTTTCCCACGCATCGAATTGAATCAAATCAAAGCTTTTGAAGAAATTGAAAAACATGATCAAATCATTAGGGCTACAATCATACAAATCAACCTCTTTGGTCGCAATCTCCATGATCTGGAGCTCGATCTCTATGATGTCAAGGCTCTTGAAGACAGGTTTAAAAAATTGATCAAAGGAAGCCAACAAATTGAAGCTGATATTGATGGAACAAAGTTGTACTCCATTAGAAATCAAAATTTCATAAAAGTAGGAGCTGCAGCAAATTACAATCAAAATTACAAAGTGAATCCCTTGAGATATGATAATCAATCGGGATCCCTCTTTGCCTTGTCCTGGAACTTCTTAAGCCACTGATCCAAAATATCCATCAGAACAATCAACTGGGTTCCATCGACGTATGTGAGCGAGAGGAGAGTGCGAGGCTTGTGAGTGAGAGTGAACGAAGTCGGAAACCGAGAGCGAGAGCAGTGAGTGCGAGAACGAGGGAGACTGAGCAGAGTGCGAGGTTGAGTGGGCGAGGTCAGGCAAGAGAGCGAGGGAGACGAGGCGGAGTAGGAGCGAGATTGAGCAAGAGGAGTCGCGAGCAGAGGACGGAAGGACGGAGGAAGAAGAAGTCGTGAAGACGTGGAGGAGTGTGTCCTTGAATATGAGGGTAAGTGGTTTAATTATAATAAGGGTAGTTTGGGTATTATGAAAATAAAATGGACACTTACTTAATAACCAATTCATAATGGACATTTACTTAATTAGATACTCTAGATTATGGGTGGGCACAAATCCCGCAAATCCCGATCCCGTTCCGGTCCCGTCCCGATCCCGTCCCGCAAAAATTATGCGGGACGAAACGCAGGACGATCCCGGTGGGATCCCGCAAATCCCGTCCCATCCCGCATATAATAATAATAATAATAATAATAATAATAATAATAATAATAATAATAATAATAATAATAATAATAATAATAATAATAATAATAATAATAATAATAATAATAATAATAATAATAATAATAATAATAAATTATGAAAGTTTCTACATGAAATTGGATCGAAGCCGGCTAACAAGCTGAGCTCCGCACCCCTTTTGAATACTAAATGCTATCCTAGTCAAAGTGTGACAAGAATCTCTACTATATCTGGGTAACCCCTTAGCGACCTCACACACCCGCTTGAGAAGTCCCATAGCGTCATCATCAAGGTCCCCAATAGTGGAAAAGGAAAATGGCATAAAGTGATAACCTTTGGCCCTGCAAACATCCTCATACTTCTTTCTCTTGTTGTCAGCAGCCACTCTAGCCGCTTTACCCGGAATGAAACTTGAAAGACAAGCCGAACTAAAGATAGAAGTTCCTGTAATGTCCATACAAGTGTCTTTGCCCTGGAACCAATTGTAGAACAGAATATCGGCTGGCCGAAGCTCCCCTCCCTTGTCATCAACCATACCAGTAGATGCCTCTTTACGAATAGAGATTCCGGCCTTTAAGCATTCATCATACAAGGCATCACGCACCACATTATGTCAATGCTTGACACCAATACCAGCAGCACAAGCAAGTGCATGATCCCCCCATACGTCCAAAATGCCTTTCTCACAAGCGGGGCATTTGGAACCCGCACTAAACAACTCAATTCCCAAACGATATTTAATAATTGAGCGAAAAGTAACGGGATTCATAACCTGGCCAAGACCGGGAATAGGAGCAACTTTTAGCCACTGTTGGGCCATAGGGAGCTTCAGATTCGCAATAAGAGCTTCTTCCCTCCCAGTAAGAGCAAAGTCCACTTTGAGGTGCTTGTCCACATTTTTGTAGTAGCAGCTAGCCATTTTCTTCATTAGGCAGGGGGCTGGCTGAAGTACGCACATGTCCAAGACATCCTTATCGATGGCACTAACCCAACTGGAGACCGCTGATTCGAAAAAGTTCCCATCACCAGACAGTCCAGCACTCCTCAAAATACGATCCTGCAATCCGCGGGACTGGAGTCTCGAAGCGAGAAAAGCATAGCGCAGAGTGTCTGCAGCAGTATAGACCCCCAGACCACCATAATCAAGGGACATAGTAGACAGACGCCACTGTAAAGGGCCAAAGCCTGATCCCCCTAGTGTAACTATCTGTTCCACTGCAAGCCTCAAAGAATCATCAAAAACACAGTGGGCATCAATTAAACAGGGGGGTGGGGTTGTCCGCATCGCAAAGTAAAGACGAGAGACTCCTGGGCATGCTCGCAGGAGCAATAACTCACATTGAGGATCTTCCAACTTCTTAATGGCTTCCATTAGGGCATTAGTTTTCAGAACTCTCCTCATCATCACCTCATTGAAAAAGGAAAGATCCAAGCTAACAGCCCCACCAAGGAGCTTAACTCCCCTCATTGGGCGAGAAATATGCTCAGGGAACAACCCAGCTTCCCTGCAACGTGGGTCCTCACTCGGCCAAAATAATTCTGTTTTATTAACATTGAGGTGGAGTCCTAGGGCCGGGCCATCCTCTTGGACAATGGCAAGCGCCCTACTAACCATCAAAGTGTCTCCAATCAGAGTCCCATCATCAAGGTACCAAGCATTAAGCTTTAGCTCACAACTATCCTGAACCTTACGAATCAACGGGTGCAGAGCGAGTGAGAAAAGTAGAGGTCCAAGAGGGTCACCCTGCTGGACTCCTTGACACGAATATAGCACCTGATCACCATAATATAAGCGAGCGGGATGCGCATAACAAAACTCCACCCAATGGGATATGGAAGGGCACATACGACAAACCTCCTTAATCATAGCACTACGATCAACGAGGTTGAATGCATTTTTGAAGTCAACCAAAAGCATAGACATGCTATTATCAAACCCTTGAGCTTCCACTAATCTGCTAACCGCATGTAGCACTGCTTCCCCACCCCCTGAAACGCCAACTCCAAATTGCATATCCTCCAAATATGGCCCAAGAGTTTTACCAGCTGAAGAGGCAGCCACTTTAGACACCAAGCGCCTCCAAATCGAACCAACAGCTATGGGACGAACCCCTCCACCCGGCTTAAGAAGAGGTGTAAGAGGGGCACTCGCAACAAAAGCACTCAATGAAGCAGGACATCACCCTTTGAGAAATAAATTGACCACACTCGTTATAGAGTCAGAGACCTCCTCAGCAATAGCCACAGCAGCACCACTGAGAGCGTCCAACAAATGTTGAGCACGCAACCCATCTTTCCCACACGATGTACCCTTTGGGAAGCTCCTTATTCTATCTAAAACCAAACTCCTAGAAACCTGCAAGGAGTCCCCTATAATAGGCTCAGGGGGTATGTAGGGTGCCGGCGAGAACGGATGTTTATCAGAAAGCTCTTTAAAAGTATCACCTGTCTGCGGAGCGACACCCGACGACGTGAGAATACGGATAGCTGCAGAAAAATGTCCATCCCCAACCTTCCTCTTGCACTATTTGATGGCTTGCTCCTCTTGACATCTCTCTCTATCCCTAGAAGGGACATCAAAATTGCCGGACAAAAGATCAGAGACAAGACGATGACTGCCCTCAGGTTCTCCCCACAACCGAATAGCCTCTGAAATACTATCAATCTGCAAACGTCGCTTCAACCCCGAACGATTTTCTGCACTAGTTTTGGGCTTAAACCTATGCAGGATGCAAAGAGGCAGAATAAAGAGACACACCCAGGAAGACACGTTAGACGGATCGGACGCAACCCTATCAAGGGCGTCCTTAAGGACTCTAGCGAAACCTAGCCTACACTTCCATGGGACAGTCTTAACCGTATGAACATTAACATTAAATACCTTCTCTAACAAAGCGACATCAAAACCCACAGGCAACACACGATCATCCTGAACATCCACAGGACCTAAGTCAATCGAAGAACTGACAATCTCATCAACAGGACGAGGGAGTCCATGAATAAAGAAGGTTATGGTACCATCATCGGACAAAGGAGCCTCAACAACATCCCCATCATGGAAGCAATTCTTAGATACAGTATGGGTGACACAACAATGTACGCAAAACCAAAGACCAAGTTGCTTAAGAACCGCTTCAAACTGACCATAAATACCCACATTGGAACCAAGAAGCCGTTTGAACCCAGGCAATGCCTCACCACTAAGATGGATATCTCGTAAGTGCCTGATAAAATAGGCAGGAGTGAGACCCTTACCACTACCATCTCTACAACCATCACACCCCACAAAGGGACAATGCACCCTCACCGGCGGGATACAACCCCCACCTCTCATCTTACTCTTAAGACCCAAAACACCAACCAAATACACACCACCACACTAACTGACAGCAACCACGCAGCACCCACCCGCACAACAGCACCCACACGCAACACCCCGAAACGCAGCAGCAGCGGAACGCGACCACCACAACAACAAAGAACAGACGCGGAGATAACTCGCTCAAACCGACAACAAACAAATGCAAACGAACACACAATCTCGCCCTAACCTGCCAGACGCACCAAACAGACAAACAACCAGCAACCTGACAACGCCGAACACTGAGAAGAAGAGAACAAACCTGTCGAGACGCCCTCGCAAGGAGATTAGGGACCAACGCCTCGATGGGGGACGACAGCCTGATGACCGAAGCTCCGGAGACGAGGGCCTGGGCGCTAGAATGAGACAGTGAAGACTCCCTCGCCGATCGATCGCTGATCGCCAATGCCCTGAGGAAGGAGAGGAAGACATGCTGATCGCCGAAATCGCTGAACACACACCAACGCACCCTCGTCGAAGTCGCTGAACACGAATTCGCAGACCCCCGAAATCGCTAAACACGCCCCACCGCACCCTCGCACCCTCGCGCCCTCGCCCAGGCCTTACCTGCCACCAACCTGCGCCTCCGGCCCCAGAAGCGCCTGCTCCGGCCACCACGAACCGCCGGAGGAGCGGCCGCCTGATCGCCTCGCCTGATCGCCAAACCTCCAATATTATTATTATATTATTTTTATAATAATAATATTATAATATTATAGAATAATAATAATATATTATTAGTATTATTATTTTGAGAAAATATTATAATTATAATTATAATCATAATCTTCCATTTATAATAATAATATTATTATTATTTGAGCAAATATTATTTATAATTATAATAATAGTTTTTAATTTATAATAATAATTGATTATAATAATAATAATATTATATAATATTATAATATAATTAAATAATAATATTACTTTTTAATAAAATTATTATTATTATTATATTATCATATTATATTTTTTTCCTGTAAAGTATAATTATTTTATAATAATAACAATAGAAATAAGTAATATTATTATTATTATTATTATTATTATTATTATTATTTTATTTTTTTAATTATAATGTGGCATTATTATTATTATTATTATTATTATTATTATTATTATTATTATTATTATTATTATTATTATTATTATTATTATTATTATTATTATTATTATACCCATTTAGAGCTACAAGAAGCAAATAGCTAAATACGGTATTCTTCCCAATTATCAATCGATAATGAGACAATATCTGGTGATTCTCGTCTCAATCCTTTTCCGTCCCGATCTAGTAAGATAATGTAGCCAAATATGTTCAACATTATAACTAATTATACAATCATTGTATGAATTAATAATAGTATTATAATAATAATAATAATAATAATAATAATAATAATAATAATAATAATAATAATAATAATAATAATATTATTATTATTATTATTATTATTATTATTATTGAATAATATAGTTGAGAATAATACCGTATTCAACATATTATACAAATTAATGAATTATGAAAGCATTTTTCACTTTGTAAATTTATATAATATTTTACTATTTTTATATGCGGGACAAGGCCCGTCCCGTCCCGTCCAGACACCATCCCGTCCCGATCCCGTTCCGAAAAAAAAGTGTCAATCCCGTCCCGATCCCGTCCCGTAAAAATTTCACAGGACGAGTCCCGTCCCGGCTCAATCCCGTCCCGTGCCCACCCCTACTCTAGATGGACATTTGATCAAATTTTCCCTAAAATATTTTAATGGTTGTATACCCATCAAATTATTTATATTTTTTAATTATTTATAATATATTTACGTTATAATACGGAATGTAAAAATTATTAAAGTTTAAATATGAAAAAATAACCAAAAATAATATCAACTATCCATTGTGAACCAAAAATAATACGAACTTTAAAATTGACTATCTTATATACAAACTATCACCACATCAACCAAAAATGATACAAGTTTTCCGGTGGAGTTTTTGATCAACTCCGCCACGTAGACGCCGGAAAGACACGTGGCATTGCCACCTCACTGTCTTAGTTTGATTAACTTACAACCTATTTTTTTTTTTTCCACAAAATAAAAAGGGAAACAAATCTCCTAATGCTTGTGCAAATTATTTGCATTCTCGACAGTTTTTTATACCTTTTTGTTATTTGCACGGCGATTTCTCGCCAGATGCACGGTGACGGTGCTGGACTTCAAGATCGGCAGAGCCAGATGCCGTTGCCGGACTCCCAAACCGGCATAGTGTATGCAGGTGCCGGACTCCCAGTGTGGCATTCAATGCCCGAGGTAAGTTCGAAAGCCTATATAAAGAAGCGATGCCCTGGTTCAACTACAATGTCTTCGATTCGAAATCCATATTCTAACATCGGAGGAAATGGCGTTACCGGAAGAAGATGGCGGAGGCGGTTTACCGTTCGACATTTTTGCCTATAGCGATCCGGAGGAGCTCGTGAAGAATCTCGGGGTAAGTTAATATTGTTACAGCGGATCGTTTATATATAGCGGATACTTTATATAATTATGTTTGAATAGAATCATATTATAGCGGAACGTTTATATAGAGGATATGTAGTTTGAATGGATATGTAGTTTGAATCAAAACATTATATAATTAAGTTTGAATGGATTTGTAGTTTGAATCGAAACATTATAAATAATATAGTTTTGTAAAATGAAACCATCATATGATATAGCATTTTAGATAATTTTTTGCGAAAAAGTTCTTAGTACATAAGTGACATTATGCAGGAACAAAACCAACCTCTAAATGTGGGTACAGAATATAGCTCGATGTTTACAGTCGATGGTTATTGGGCTGATCAAGTAAACATGAAGGCATGGGCTAGATACGCATTTTCATAATTATTTAATTATGTTTTCTATCAAATAATTGTAGAGTGGTAATTTTTATAATTATTTAAAATTTTATTGAGTTTATTATATAATTAACTTATAATCGCATTTTCATTCAATAGTATCATATTAAATATATTATGGAAAATTAAATAAATTTTAAATAATTTGATGGATAAATAAATAATTTTATAGTTTTGATGAGTAAATACCCAATTAATCAAGTTTTTATGGGTATATACCCGATTTTACCTTTTTTGAAAAATTAAATAATGAGTTCGTATAATTCGATAATTACTAATTCTGAGTGATTTTTTATAAATTGATCTATTTTATGATATAATTACTATTTTGTATAAATTGATCTATTCATTTTTTTATTCGATAGTAAGACTACTTATCTTTTTTTTAACACTAGGCAAAAAATGGATGTCTTTGTTGGGAAAAACTCAACCCGGATCCCTAAAAATGATGTTACAATCAAAGCTCCCCATACAAGGTGAGTGTTCTCACATTACAAGTGACCGTAGACTTGCATATGAAATCGGCATGACTATTTGAAACTCTATAGCAGTGTTTGAATATGATATTTTAGAAATTTCGATTAAGCACCTAAATCTCTTCAACCATTATGAGGATTTCTCAAGGTGTTATTAGGGAGAATCGAAATATTACAAATACGAGTATTCCTATAGTCGGCCGCACTATTTGTCTCTCTGAAACAATGTCTGAATTCAATGCAGTCAAAACTTGTCTTTAGTCGATCAATCATCTCTCTATAGCGCGAAATTTCTCACTTAATCTTGGTCCTATCATTAATGGCTTGGATTGCCTCCAAGCAATCCCCTTCAACGATAAAATTCCGCAGACCTTTGTTTGTGGCTAATTGTAAACCTGCACAAAAAGCATAAGCTTCTGTTTGGAGAGCCGTGGTGATGCATGTCTCCTGTTGAAAAATATCCATTATCCTACCATTCTAGTCCCTAATAATACCCCCCACTTGGCGAAAGGCAGTATGTTTTACTGAGTCATCCACATTAATTTTGTAGATAGTCCTAGGTGGTTTACACCATTTTGAATTTTTCCTTCTTTTCTTTGCATGTTCCATCTTATTTTTGTCAGTTGTTATTGCATGAATTCATTCTCGAAAGTTACTAATAATTTTCAGAGTAATGGAATCCATTGGTTGTTATTTTTTCTTATTAAATATCATATTATTTCTGATTTCCCAAATGGTTTGCCAAAGAAAGCACAACTCAACAAACTGGAGGTTCCATGTCCTACTTGGACGATGTCTTGTATGGTGGCATGGGTACCAATTATGCAGCCCAATGTTTTACCAACCGTTTGTTCATAGTTTAGGATAACGGATTTTGTAAAAGGACAATTTAGAAATAGATGATCACTATCCTCATCAGCATTGTGACACATACAACATTGTGAAGGTACTTTGTTAATGTATTTATTCAATCTTGTTTTTGTCTGGAGTCCGTCAATAGCTAGTTTCCATTAGAAATTCTTCATTCTCGGTGGAATTTTGGTTTTCCAAATCCATTTGAATTCAACCTTTGTAGTTGGTGTGTTGTTTGTTATTTCTCTTGTTGACTTTGTAATAAACAACCCATCTGGATTTAGTTTCCAAATTAATTTGTTTGGAGTAGACCAATTTGGGATGGGTATGTTGATAAATTTTTTATTGATATCCGGAGGGAATAGTTGTTTAAGTAGATCTAAATTCCAATGTTTTTGAGTTGTAAATAGCTGACTTACTTTTAGGTTGGAGATGTAAGTGTAACACCCCGTCCCACATCGGATATCATAAGGATGTTGGGAGTGTTTTATAAGTGATTCAAGCTCTACCTATGTCACAAGAGCTCTTCCTTTTCAGGCTCCAAGTGATGACAACGGATTTGAGAGGGCTAGGTGGCATGGACTGATGCCTCTTAAGACCTCGGGTCTTACAGATGGTATCAGGGCTGATTCTAGGCAATCAACTTGTATACTAGGCTTTTTATACTCAACTTTATAGGTGAGATTTTCTTTATTCTCATAAGAACGATTTTTTTAATCTATAATCTTATACATAGAAAATTAGATTAGACTTGTTATTAATTGTGACAAATTATAATCACATTTGGGAGACTTTTCTCGGCTAGTTGTGAGAATGTTTATTGGAACACTTTTGTTTGTTGTTGTTTTTTTTTTTTGATAAAGTAAAAATTCGACTAGTTAGACCTAGCCGATAGCATCCTTTCGGATGAGATCAATAAGATCTTTATGTGATGCCAGTGCAAACCCAGAAGAAGAGTGGCTAAGATGTGCAACCTTATTTGCCGCTCTATTCCCTTCTCGGGGCACATGGGAGATTTTTGTTCTCGAGAATGATTTAATCATCCATTTAATTTTTCCATTAGAAGCTCTATTTCCCAAGGACATTTACCTTGTTGCTTTAAATTTTAGATAATTATACGGGAGTCACCTTCTATGATTAGGTTGTGGATATTTAGTTGTCTTGCCTGTATTAGTCCTTTCCTTAAGGCTAGGGCCTCAGACATGACAGGAGTTTGTTTACCAAATACTTTGTTACTAAGATTGATTGGCTTACCGCTCCAGTCCCGAATAATGTACCCTCCGCTACTCATGCCCTCCGGAGATACCGCTCCATCAAAGTTCAGTTTCATGTATCCGTTTTCTGGTTTCCTCCATCTAACACTCTTCCTACTTATTTTTTGTGCTTTTGTCTTTTGTAACCGATCCGAATCGTTGCCATCTTCGTTTTTGTTTGTCTTTTGCCAATTTTCCCGAGTAGCTTTTACTCTTCCCTCAATTTCCCGGGGTGAGGGAATCCTATTGTCTCTGAATGTTACCTGATTTCTAAAAGACCATGTAAGCCACCAGTTTACAGCTAGTTGTTCATTTTCTTCTTTGTTGAGTTGCTCCCCTAATTCCCTCATGATCTCTTTAATGTTCCTTGTTGCCTCTATAATGGGATTCGTAATATCTTCCACCTTCTGAGGGTGAAGGCAAGATCTTTTAATGAACTCACACTCGATGAATAGGTGAGCCTCATCTTCCCCACTTGCATCACAAAAAGGACAACCAACCGGGATGGGGACCCCTCTGCTTGTTAGCCTTTCCTTTGTAGGAAGTCCATTTTGACAGAGTTTCCACATAAAGCTTTTAACTTTTGGTAAAGTGTTCAATTTCCAAATCCAGAAGTTCGGATCATCTGCTTCTCTGTCTGGATTTGTTATAATTTTCATGGCGCTTGCCGTTGTAAACCATCCACTATTATCCGGCCACCAGTATAGTCTGTCTGAAATTGGATTGCATGGAAGAGGTATGTCCATTATTTCTCTTACAATGTCTATATCCAGATCTTGTTCCAGTTTTTCCTTCCACCATTTCCCCCCCATTATATACTCGCTGACTCGGGTATTGGGGAGGACTTGCCGATTGGATTTGACTCTATCCGCTAAGGGTTCAAGCGAGACCCATTTGTCTTCCCAAAATCTAACAGATTTTCCGTCTCCTATCGTCCAAATGAGACCTGATTTGAATTTATCTATTAGGAGACTGGCTTTTCGCCATTTCCAAGAGGCATTACCTTTCCGCTTATAATTTAGGATGTCAATGTCCTTTAAGTATTTGTATTTTATAATTTTTACCCAGTAGTTATCTAGTTCTGCTAGCGTTTTCCACAATAATTTCATTTGGAGAGCTTCATTCATGTCTTTAGATTTCCTTAATCCCAATCCACCTTTTCTTTTTGGTTTACAAATTCTATCACAGCTGATGAGTGGTCTATGTTGCACATCTTTGTTCCAGAAGAAGATTCTGTTTACTCGATCCAGATCTGTATGGATGCTGGTAGGAAGCATACAACTTTGCATTGTGTATAGTGGTTTAGCATCCAGATTTGAGTTGATTAGTATTGATCGTCCTTGTTGTGAGAGAGCATTGTCTCTCCATTTTGTCAATTGTTCCTTTGATTTACATACAACATTCTCAAAGGTCTCCTTATTTACTTTACCATTGATTATAGGGCATCCAAGATAACTTTTTAATGCTGTGCGGGATTTGGAGGTTTTGTATCAAAGCATCGATTCTTGAGTTTGGTACCCCTGATGTGGTCTGAAAGTTGGATTTGTGGAAATCAACTTTTTGTCCTGACACTAAACAATATGCATCAATAATATCCCTCACTTTTGCGCTTGCCTCAACCGTTGCTTTAGCAAAGATTATTATGTCATCTGCAAACGCTAAAAAAGGTATGCAGGGCCCTTGACGACCATATTTGAAGCCTATTTTTCCTCTGGGCGATGCTGATTCCTTGTGAAGTTCCCTTGCTAAAAGTTCTGCTTCGAGAAGGAAGAGGAAAGGTGATAGCGTGTCAACCTGACGGATGCCTCTAGAAGGCTGGAAGACATCCGTAGGGCCATTGTTAACCAACACAGAAAAAGAAACTGTTGTTATACACTTCTTGATCCATTCTATGAAAATGGGGTGGAACCCGAATCTCCTTAGGACTTCCAACAAGAAATCTCATTCTATTCTATCATAAGCTTTTTCCATATTCAGTTTTATGGTCATCCACCCCTCCACACCTTTCCTAGTCTTAAAAGAGTGAAATATTTCATGCGCTATTAAGACGTTATCCTGAATAGCCCTATCTGACACAAAGGCTCCTTGGAGTGGATGTATGAGTTTGCCGATTACACGTTTCATTCTTTCAGTAATTATTTTGGAAATAATCTTATAGATTGTAGAGCATAGACTGATAGGTCTATAATTATTTGTTGTAGCTGGATTGTCAATCTTGGGTAGAAGAGTAATGAAAGTATGATTTATTTGTTTTAGCATTTGTTGTGATATGAAAAAACTCTTGACAGCTTTAATGACCGAGGGTCATACTATATCCCAAAATGTTTTATAAAATTCGATGGTCATCCCATCTGGCCCAGGCGATTTATTTTTGCCCATGCTAAAAACTGCGTTTTTTATTTCACCATTTGTGATGGGTTTGATCAAATCCTCGTTCTCCTCTTCTGTGATCGAGGTGTTGATTAGTTCTAGTTGGTTTGTCAAGTCCCTTCCTCTTGCTCATATCGTTTTAAATCTATTTTCAAAGTCCCATCGAATTTCTTTTCGTATGTTTTCTTCTCTAGTAATTAGTGTTCCTTCTGCAGTGATAATTTGTCTAATAATTTTCCTATTTCTTCTTCCCAACGCTATTTTGTGGAAATAGCCAGAATTGGTATCTGCAAGTTTTAAATGCTTTGTCTTAGCACGTTGATTCCAGTATATTTTGTGATAATTCAGTAGGGCCTCCTTCTTCTTTAATAAGTTCGATTGTTTATCTGATATGTTTTGTCCTTGTCTTGCATGTCTAAATTCTGGGTAACTATTAGTTCCTCCTCTACCAACTTTAGTTGTCTAAAAATATTTCCAAAAGTTTTCTTGTTCCATTCTTTAGCTTTAGCCTTGAGTACTTTAGTTTTGAAAACAAGTTGGAACATGGCAGAGCCAGAACAGTTGGCCCGCCATGCTTGTTTCATAATATTTCTGAAGTCTTTCCTTTGCAACCATATATTTTCAAATTTGAATGGTGCCGCCCTGAAAGGTTCTCCTTTGTATATTTCGAGAGAGATTGGGCAATGGTCAGAAGTTGAAATTGCATGATGAGTTATTTGCAAGTTTGGGTATTCATAATTATCTGACTCTGCACTGGCGCCCTGTCTATTCGTTGATATATGTATTCTTCTTTTAGCCATTTTTTCCTCCAAGTAAATCGGTTCCCACTAAATGGAAGATCTATTAAGTCATGTTTATTCTTAAGTTCTAGTAGTCTATCGAATCGGTTTGGATTGATCTCTGCTCCTAATTTATCTTCACTAGATACTATATCATTCATATCACCAATAATGATACATGTGATATCTGTATCTTCAATTATAGCTTCAACTTCAAGCCAAAATTCCTCTTTCTCCCTCTCCACTAGGGGGGGGGGGGGTGTAGATAAAAATTATTTTACACTTAAAATTCTAGTTTGTGTTTTTATAGGATAATGTAATGTGTCTTGGTCTTTGTTTGTCAAGAGTGATGATTTCATTTGTAAGGAGTTGCGATTTCCAGAGTACACCAATGCCCCCTGATCGACCAATTGTTGGCGACCAAACAGCATTATCAAAACCAGCATTCTTCCATTTTTCCTCTTCCGGTATTTTGTCTGCTTTTGTTTCTGTCAAAGCAATGATTTCTATGTGTTCGTTTATGCAAAAACTGTTAATTTTTGTTCAAAAGTTAGGCTTACCAGTGCCTCTACAGTTCCACGCGCAGATTCTCATCTATAACTGTATTTGGACCTTCCCCTATTGTTGGTTCTCACCTTTCTGCCCAGGTATTGGATAGAGTTTTTTCTTAAAGATTTCCTTGACAACACACCATCACCAATAACACCATGCACGTCAATGTTCATGCTCCATATGAACTTAGATTTGGTCGTATTGAAGGCTGTTGTCCTATTCTGTTTGTGATTATCTTGGTTTTGGGACGAAGCCGTTATTCGCAATTTGATTTTGTGTGTATGAGCGATTTTGCTAAATTGCTTATAATAATTTTTTTTATGGCCCTTACCGGAGAGATGGGATTGCCTTAGAGTCTCTTGTTTTGCCACTAAATTTAGAACCCAGTTGCTATGAGTTTGTTTCCACTTATTAAAGTTGATTAGTTTACCAGTCGAGGAGAACATAGTAGCCGACGAAACGCCTATATTATGAACAAGCCACCATTAAATCATGATCATTTGCCTACTCCTGCCACGGGCTTTCCACACTAGAACTATCTCAAATTGGTTCGTAATATAAATGCGATTTAAATTTTTTCCACTCATAGGGATTTTAACATGGGGGGCTTTATAGCCATGGGTGTTAAGAGCAGATTTGCAAGGAGATGACCTGAACATAGAAAATTTGTAGACAGGTATCCTTGGAGGAGAGATAACAATTTTCTTTTGTCGACAGTGCAATACCTTACATATGGAATACATAAACATCAAACTAGATTTTTGAATACAATGAATACACAAATAGCCAGAATATCGGTATACCATAAGAAATACAATTCTGAACTGATTTCCCAATCTAAGATATACAAGGTCGGAGCCAGAAAATTTACCCCAATTGCTTGTTTTGAATGAGATCCTAAAATCTTGTTTTATCATAAATAAAAAAAAAGTTCCTTAGTCAAGATTCAAGAGCTGGTAGGCTTATCCGGAGTAATAAACATATCAATAAGGATAGTAACACGTCAACGATTTGATTGCTCCAACACAGAAATTAAGGGGACAATAACTTGAATCCAAAAAAACCATTGTTTCCACAAAAAGAAAAGAGGGGAAATAAAATCGAATTGAATTGCTGATTTTGATCCTTCCCTTTTGGGTGGTGCTCTCAATTTTTTGATATAAACAGCAAAAATCTCTGTTTCTTTTATTTTTAACAACTTCCAGGTTCGGATTTGTTTAATCTCTCTGTCTGATTTTCTTTTTTGTGTTCGTTTCAATTTCAAATTACCATAAACAAAGCAATCCAAACCTTTACAAATAACTTGGTCAAATCCATTTATCAATTTTTCTTAATTTCTTAATATCTCTGTTTCATCCTCTTTCTCTCTCTTCTCCTCTCAATCTTCTGCATTGGAGGTTAGCAGGAAGGAGAGGGCCCCACCCCCCTCTTTGTCACTTTTTTTTTCTGTCAATAACAGAAATTTTAAACCCTAGATTGATAATTCAAATTTTCAAATACAAAATCAAAAAACCCAAAAAATTTATATATATAAAAATCCAAAAAGAAAAATTCGGATCTTTTCTGGTTCCAATTCAGTTGATTATTGTTCCTATATTACATGAACCGCAACCAAACCCCAGCCTCTCAATTTCGCCACCTCTCTCTGCCTCTATTTTGATGATCTTCTCCAGGTTTGTGATTGAATCTTTTGTTTGATTTCCTTTTTCCCATTTCATTCCTTGCGTGATATGATGTGAATTCGGTGTTATTTGGCGAGGATTTGCTGTTTTGCGATTTGGGAATTGTATGGAATTAGGGTTTTGATTCATTTCCAAATTGGATTGATTTGTTCCAGATCTGATCGAGAGGTTGTTGCGGGGAATTAGTTTGTGTAATCCAACATTCAAATGTCGCTGCTTCCGAAGAGCGATTCGATTCACATCAGGGAGGTTTGGGGCGATAACCTTGAGGAAGAGCTCGCTCTGATCCGCGAGATCGTCGATGATTATCCCTATGTCGCCATGGACACGGAGTTCCCCGGGATCGTTCTTCGCCCCGTGGGGACTTTCAAGAGCGGCTATGATTATCATTACCAAACCCTAAAAGACAATGTGGACATGCTGAAATTGATCCAGCTCGGCCTCACCTTCTCCGACGAGCAAGGCAATCTGCCAACATGTGGCACTGATAGGTACTGCATTTGGCAGTTCAATTTCCGTGAGTTCAATGTCAACGAGGATGTCTTTGCGAACGATTCAATTGAGCTTCTCCGCCAGAGTGGAATTGATTTCAAGAAGAACAACGAAAGGGGGATCAATGCGAGGAGATTCGGAGAGCTCTTGATGTCATCTGGAGTAGTGCTGAATCACAATGTGCATTGGGTCACCTTCCACAGCGGGTACGATTTCGGGTACTTGCTGAAGCTCTTGACCTGCAAGAGCTTGCCGGAGACCCAGGCCGAGTTCTTCACACTGATCAACGCATACTTCCCGACTGTCTACGACATCAAGCACCTGATGAAGTTCTGCAACAGCCTGCACGGAGGCTTGAACAAGCTGGCGGAGCTCTTGGAGGTGGAGAGAGTGGGCGTGTCGCACCAGGCTGGATCTGATAGCCTGCTTACGTCTTGCGCCTTCAGGAAGCTCAAGGAGTGCTTCTTCATTGGATCAATGGAGAAGTATGCCGGTGTTCTTTATGGCTTAGGGATTGAGAGTGGACAAACTAGTCACTAAGACATGATTTTTTTAAAATAAAAATTTAAGAAGAAAAAAAACTGAAAAGCAAAAAATATGTTTATACCCGTGTGCTGTACTGCCTGTACACATACTATGGTGTGTAAGCTCTATGGTGAAATGCAGCTGGTAAGTTCCTTTTTGTTATGTGTGCTTTTTCTGCATCATTTTCTTATGCCAAATCAAGACACCGGATATGATATCCATCACCTGGGGCTGGGAGGCTTGAACTGACTGCCTCAAGAAATGCGTTTTGGCGTTTCAGGCTTGGCATTGAGTGTGTTATGGATGAATATTTGTTAGGTTTTGAATAACTACATGGTTGTTTAGAATGTCTTCTGGTTTTGATAATGTTGGGGCTGCTGACTTATGTTCATGGCTTGGGCTGCTACAGCATTGAAGGATGATTGCTGACATTTTATGAGCCTAATGCATACCTGTCTTACTGTCTAGCTGTTCATCAGCTGAGTTGTAGCTTACTCATTATCAAGATTGTGTCTCTGAGCTAGGGCCATGGCATCCTTCAAATAGCTCAAGTTGAATGAGATAATTCCTCCATTTTTATGTGGGTTTTGACATATTTGTTCAGGATTAGAGACTTGTTCAGGTTTCTTTGAAACTTTAGTGACATGTTTGTTGGTATTTAGATGTGATCATTTGTCAGTTGTGGGCTATGGGTGTTTGTGTTTCCATTTGATGGATTTTTCACTGTTATAATTTTCCAAACGATAACCCAAAAACCATTAGCAATCTATCTTGTGAGTTTTGAGTCTGGGTTTGACATTTATCGACCCTTAACCCGTAGACACTTGACCCATAATTGACCCTAATCCAAAGAGAACAGACTCAAACCAGACCTACCTGCCCAAATTGACAGGTCTAACATTATCCATTCACTCTAATTAATATCGTCACAAAAGCAAATACACTAGACAATACTGCAAACATTCTCGAAGTCATTAAGGGCATGTTTTGGAAGAAACGGTTTACATTATCAGGCCTCCTTGTCAGCAATCACCTATTAGCGGGGTTTATCAACAATCAAGCACTACCTTGTCGGGCCTTTCTAGCAACCTGATCAGCGGTGCCTTGTAGGCTACAGATAGTCGTGCCAAACATGACTAAAACTGGCTAGAAGTTCTCTTTGACACTCCATACAAAGTCCGGCAAAGTACACCAAGAGATGAGAAAACATTTGGGACTGAAAATAAATATCCGGGGATTATGAGGGCAATATAGTATAGAACAACAAATGTTACAACCACAACTTACACATGAATCAAGTCACGTAGCACTAGTTCCTACACGCACTGCTGCACTAGATACAATCATTCAAATAGTTTGTCATCAGTACCACATTCTTCAAGGCATTCAGATTTCAGAGAGCCAAATGAAGAGCAGGATTTCTGACTTGTTGATTGATCACTAGAAGGAAAACCCTTCAGTGTGCACAGCGATGTGAATTAATCTCAGAGAGAGTTGGAACAAACTAATCAAATGAGCAGCTCCACGGCTTATTGATGAGAGGTTATTGGAATCGGGAGACTGCACTCAGATGGCTTGAATATTACTACCACACTACCCTGCATCATTTGAAAAGCCGGAAATCAATCTCTTTTGAATATAGTGTACAGAACAGTAACGGAGGATTCACAAAGATACAGAATATCAGACATGAGAGGGTTCAATATTTAAGTGCTCAAGAAGAAAACGGTGTAGTGATACTGTCACTTGATAAATTTATTTCAACATGTAACTAGACAATCAAGAAATCGTGAATAAATGACATTTCATTTGACAAGGTTTCTCAGTGTAGAAACAATTTGGAAGATCAAAAGCAGGCAATAAAGGAGACGAAAATAATAAACTTTGGAAGCAAGTTTTCTCAGTGAACATGAAGAACTTCTGATTCATGATCACATAAAATGAAAGACAGTCACAGTTAAACGAGCCCCACTTATATCATATCAGGAGATTAAGGCTGTGAGGCTTCTTCCACACGGTCCGTACTCAATTCAAATCTGGGACAAAAACACTAACCTTTCTAATGCTTCTTGTCAGCTCTAACCATTCAGGTTCTCCTGCGCTTCTGTGTCTTCATATCCTTGAAAATAAAACTAATCACCTCCTTAAGGGTGGCCTTTCTGTCTTCCTTAAAGTTCCAAAGCTCATTAACAGTATATCTTCCACTTGGATTATATTCATTCAACTCTTTGAAGGCCTTGATCACTGCCTTTTGAATCTCATCCCCCCATTCTTCTTTCAGTTGCTTCAGTTTTTCATCTCCTTCGTCAATATTTTCCTAGCAACCAAAAAAAACTCAAATCATTTAATACATAATCTGATAATCCAATGAAAACAGCTAAATTTTCAAGGCACGCTCTTTTCACCTCATTAAAACAAGTTTGTTTTCACAAACCTTAATAACCCATTAAGGTTTTATTTCAACTACTATATTTCCTAATACATCCTACTAACCAAAAAATACATGAACAACTTCAATAATAGATGCTGCTGCTAAAAACTAAAAATATAGTTCATTTACGTAAGCTCAAGTAGAAGACATGAGCAATAAATAGATAAAACACGAGAAGGGAGAGTACTCAAAACAAGTCAAAAGGTGTACCTCTGCCTTCCCATCGCCGTAATGCACAATTTTGAACGGGTACCACATTTGATCTTTCAAATTTTCCTGCCACAAGGAGGATAGCTCAGCTGCCTTTAGTGGCCCATCAGCTCCATACTTCTGCTTGCACGCACCAATAAATGCCTTCTCATCTATCTCTCCCATCCTCTTGATTCCAATGTGAGTGCGGCTGTTTGGCAAAACGTCTTGCAAACTCTGAAAGAAGTGCAGTTGGAAGTTAAACATTTGAGGTATATGGATCAATCACAGTGATATTATTAAGATGCTTAGTAACAAAGACAGAAAGTTCCAGACAGTGTAAATTAACAGACGAAAGGTAACAATGATATCAAAATTTGTCATGTGAATTAGCATAAACTACCAAATAGGAGCAATGTGTTCATAAGCTCTCATTTCAGCGCAGAGCTGTTGTTTGGATTTGCTTCAGGAATCTAACATTTGGGTAGGGGGTACAATTCATAAATGTTTGGACTTTGGAGTAAAGGTTAATTATGACTGACAAGACTGGCTTTAGATATAAACTAGTTTAACATCCATACCGCAATCAACACTTTGCGAGCTTCCACGAGTTCATCATTGCTCTCTCTTTCTTTAGCAATGAGAACCCGGTTTAATGATTCAATATCTGACAGATTCTCAACTTTCTGCTCCAATTCACTGGTCATCTCTTCCATCTTCCTTTTGACAGCCTCATCATCGTCGTCTCCCAGGTGCTTCAAAACTTCCAACTTTCCTTTTAATTCTTCAATTTCCATTTCCACCTTCTGCTTTGCATCCAACTGCTTTTCCAATTGGAGAACCTTCTTGTTTGCCTCTTCTTCCTCCCTCTGAACATATAATGTGGTAAAATCTCTAAAAGGAAAAGTTATATTACAATGTAATATGAATATTTACCCGTTGTTGCTCAACGAGCCTCATAACATTCTCATCTGCTTTCTTCTGTTCTATGGAAGCCATTGCAAGTGAACTATTTATGACATCATTCTGAAAGAAAAAAGACATAGCATCATTAATAAATGAAATTTTCAAAGTTAATCTGAACTTACATTGTGTAATTGAACTAATTGGACTCATCAAAGAACACTCGCCTACATAAGAAATCTCAAGTATAAATAGATATAAGAGAACATGTTGTCCTTTAAAAATAAATGATCGTCTTTAACAATAGCATATGCAACACTTAACCTTTTCATTTTCTTTACACGCACATCTTAATATCTAGATTCAAAGTGTTTTACATAATGGAGTAACCAACGGAAACACAATTTGCAATTTCTAGAACAAAATGAAACCTGCAAGTGTGAAGCCAAATGCAGCAACAATATAGCATTTCAATGGACATAGTATTAATGACCTTTTTCTTCTCTTCGTCAATCTTCAGTCTTTCACGTTCAGTTAAAGCCTCACTTCTGTTCAATTCTCTGGTACGCTGTTCAATTTGTCTTCGCTTTAACTCCAAATCACGGCTGAGCTTCTCTTGTTCCAACATTATTCTCCGAACATGATCACGAGCATTCCGTTGCATTTTCCTTGACTCTAATATTCAGAGACAAGATGGACATAGAAGCATTAGAGAATCGAGCGTAGGAAATAAGATTTTATTCACAAAAAACTTCTCAAGATTCAAGGAATGTTTAAATCAAGATAATTGGCACTGGTTCAGGAATCAACCAGTAAGGACTTAGGACTCCTCGTACTAAAATGTCATCAACAAAGATGCCAAAGGCCTAAGTCATTAATTTTAAGGCATGTTAGTTTTCACATAAACATACCAACTAGCAGAAAGCACTATCACACAAAAATAATACATCCAGATTTAACATGAAGAACCAAAAGTGGGTAAGAATAGTGATGAAGAAGCATACCTTCTGAAAAGATTTGCTGCAGCCTGTCTTTCTCATCAAGCATGCTGCTGAGTGACATGTTTTGCTCATACTCCTTGGAGAGCATGGCATCCAAATCCTCCATTGTTATGTCAAGCTTATTTGCCAGGTTAACGACAGTGCTGTTCTTATCTTGCTTTGCCTCCAGGATGATATCATTCACAGTTTTCAACTGTCCCTTGGTTCGAAGATAATCCCCCAAATGGCCCTCTGCCTGATAATCATCAAATCGTGCAAGCCAACCATAGCTATCTGAACAAGGGTTCTCTTTCTGTTCGTTCCACTCCTTCTTACCACGCCTATTTGCTTCAAAGCTCCTCTCGAATTCCACTGCATTATGAAATCCGGTCCAATCCCTCTCAAAGACAATTGCAGCTTGCATAATTTGGCCTTGATCATTACAAAAGACTTCCACATCACCAGGTTTATACCTGGAGAATTGTTGCCTCAAATGTTCAGCACCACTTGGACCTTCAATTTGGTCACTGCAAAGATTAGCGATAATCCCTGTCCAAGGCCAGCAATACAACTCTCTCTGAACCATAGGTTCAGAAACGGGAGGAGGCTCGGGTGGCCAGCAGACTTGTTCCAAGCCAGTGGATAAATGCGTCTCCAAGTATTTCGCCAGAGCAAGATGGTTGGCCTTTTGCTTCCCGCTCCTGTTGGCAGAACCTTTCCCTACTCCTGAAGCATGCTGCATGAGATCCTTGTACTCATACTCCTGCTTCTTCTTACCTGTACAGAACGGACATCTGAGAGCTCCGTTCGGTTTCCGCACCGGAAACTTTCCATCCTCCAGGTCCTTGTAAGGCTTGGCCACATAATCGTCTATCTCAGACTCACTAAAGTCTGATTCCTCTTCCGAGCTGATATCCATTGTAGCTTAGGCTGGTTACTAAAACAATAGATAAATCAGGTTTCAGAAGATATATCAGTGAATTAGAAAATTAAGTAAGGATTCGTTGAACCAACGATAAACGACTAATAACAAGATGAAGTAAAATCACTCACCATGTATGTCACAAATAAACTAAGCAAGTAAAGATGAAGTAAAATTACTCACCATGTATTTCACATATAAACTCAGCAAGTAAACCATGATATGCAGAGGAATAGAGAAACAAGGCAATTCCGCAATTGTTCACATAATTAGAGCCATAAACAATCCCTAACTATCAACAACTGCAAGTACAAGAACCATACATAATCATAGAAGTTCCAAAGCATATCACAGGGAACTCTTTTGAATTACGAGCATCCAGAGCAGAGAAGCTATGATGAAGCAGAAAATATTAAGTCTTAGAACGCGATTATATATAAACAAATCCCCACTGCTAGCTTCAATTTCTACAAGTATATAAAAAGAAGAAAACCACTGCACTCAGAAAAATTGAAAGCAATAAATCCTCAAAATTGAAGCTCAAGAGTTCACTGCTATGAGAAAGAAGCCATTCCAACTGGAAACCGAGGGGAAAATGTTTAATTTCAATACGAAACAGGAGGAGATTTCAATTTCAAAGCTGTTTGAACTCTGAACTCTGAAGCCAATCAATTATGGACAACAGCGAGAGACAAACAGGAATGAGGAGTCGGAGACTTTGGGGAGCGGCGTAAATGGTACAATCAATTTCGCTCTAATCAAACCAGCACAGCAAGATACAAGAGCAGGTGATAAAATCAAATTCTAGGGGTCGACCTAAATAAACAATTATACAACGCAAATTGGATCCGGCAAATTATCGAACGCACAACAGAACAAAGAAACCCTATAAATATAAATAGAGCTTCGCCATGAAGACGCAGAAACACAAAATGTAGCATGAAATTAGGAAGAAGCATACATACCGAGGGAGTTGAGGGAGGAGGAAATCAAAGAGAAGTGAAATGGAGATTGAAGAGAGAGAGAGAGAGAGAGAGAGAGAGAGAGAGAGAGATTGAAATTTGGGGGAGTCAACAATTTCAGAGATTGTTGGGGACTGACAGTAGCTTTTTACAGTTGAGCATACTTCCCAAAGTGACTTGAGGGAAATCACGAGAATCACAGTTCTCGTAATTTTCCAAAATTAGCGTTTTCATTTTTTCTCACCCAAAATCTTTTTTCATTCAATGACGTCATTAATTGAAAATATTCTAAAATTTCAATGTCATAGATTTCCACTAAAATGTCAAAATATGGAGTACGTTATACGAGGAGTTTAAATTGTGACCCATTGACAGTTCATGAATCATGGTCACCATAATTTTCTGTAACTTTAAATTAGATGAAATAATCTTAAAAACTTTGACCCTCACGATGTTAGGAGTATCATTTTCCAATCTTACAAAATGAAAATTTTGATATGCTTATTCAATTATTCATGTTTTATAAAGACTAATATGTATAATAACACTAGCACGAATCGAACCCGGTACTTATAGAAATTGGTGTGACGATCACAATGCATTCTTATCCTTTTATCTACAAACATCAGATCCTCGTGATCTCATCCTTCGGATGCTCTCGGATAGGCTAACCTCTACCCGAACAAACATCGTGTTTAGCGTGATTACTTCAAATAGTGCATTTTCCTTAGCAGTAGATAGAGCCGATCAGCGTACGTGCAATCCGGTTTACCCAGTACGTGACTCTTGCCGGCTGAGTCACGTGCTCGAGATTTACCACCGAAAGTAGATTCCTCGTCACTAAAAAAAAGAATGTGTTTGATAATGGCTTTACAAAGGATATAGAGTTGTGGGTAAAAATCTCATGGGAAGGGTGAAAGGGTATGAATAATTGAGGACAGGCTTGGACAAGGCAATGAGATGCTAGATCTATTTGCCCTGCTGCGCAGCCTGACCCAGCAATGAGGGCAGGCTTGGACAAGCCACTAGGCCCAAATACCGGACCTTATTCAAATCTGGCTCGGTGTAATGTACTGAAAATTTTCAACAAACTTAATAACATTTGAAAATATATGTGGGAAATCAAAATGACATTAATCTTGGATTCTCAACTTGACTTACTCACGTTTAGTAATGTCGATTTCACATATTTTTAGAGATTAATAGCGTAGCTAATCGGTTGATCCAACTGGGTTATTTGACTTCTACTGCTCCCTTCACCCTGTCAAAGAACGTCAAAATTTCATTCGAAAAAACGCTATAAGATAGACTATATAGCGTGTGTAGACCTTTCCTAATTACTTTCTCTTTAAAAAGAACACATATTACTACATTTCATTCTCTTATTAATTAAAAAAATCACCAATCATATACGAACCTTAAGACACCTTGCTAGTGTTTATCAATATTTCTTTTCTACTGCTCCATCCAAAATGTGTTAATTTCCGAGTTACTTATTAAACTCAGTTCATTTCTCATGTTGTCTGGATTCAACTACTTACAATTTTCATACAAATAGTGTGTTTGCAACCTCTTTGAAGGATTTAGATCGCACAACAAAATGCACGCAGGTACATAACTTTAGTTCTTCGATCACCATTCCTTTTCCGTTCGTTCAATTATAAGCCTCGCGTCATAACACATTTTTTTAAGGAAAAAGTTGGTGAATGTCCATTTGAGATCCCATTTTTTTTTACCCCGTGTCCATTTTCATAAGTGGTTTAAGCGAGTGTCCTAAATTAACACTTTTGACCCTGCCTTCATTCTTTTCTCACGGGTTTTCATCGCTTCAGATCCAATCGAGAGAGACCCAATCAAAAAAGAAGAGGGAGAACGAGGAGATTTTCACTCCTCACTTTCATTTGCTTTCTTTGTACTTCACTGAGCAGGAATCTGATTGGGGGAGGATGAGATCGATGATGTGCTAGAGCTTCAGCGATAGGAAATCCGGCTGGGGGAGCTTGCAGAGGTTAAAGAGAGATTCGACCTCGGAGTGCTAGGTGTTGTCGGCGGACATGAGTTGGGAGACGAGGAGGTCTAAGCTGGGGGTGGGGGTGTTAAGATGTGAAAGGATAAAGTGTCTCACATCTAAAGTTGAGCATAACAAGACTTAATATATAAGCTGGTGGACTATTATTTCTATTGTCAATTTGTTTTAAAATTGAACCTCACTCGACTTGTGTACTAGGCTACTAGTGCATGTGCGCCCGTGCACACGACCCCCAGACTCCCCAGTCATCGGTCTGAGAGAGACATTGATAAGGGGGTCGAGACTGAGCAGGGCGGCGACGAGTTGGGCGAGCTGGAGTTGAGTCAACTCGACCACCATTATTGAGCTGCAATTGGGGGTGGGTGCAGTGGAAGAGCTCCTCCTATTTGTTATTGAATTGTGATGCTCTTTGTGTGGGATATGTGCTCTGATCTTCCCTCTAGCACCGTCGGTTGCTTCAGGTTTCTGCTGTCGCTTTTAATTGTTGATTTTGCTTCAGGTTTCTGACACCGATAAATTAGTTGTTGATTTTGCTTTTTATTGGATGATTGGCTTGATTGGGATCTTTGGTTTTATTGAATTGAGTTGGTTGAGTGTTATGGCATGGATTGCATTTTTTTAATGTGAATTTCGTTTGACAAAATACGTGCTTTTTTATCTCATTGTTGTTTGGTTTTTGATATTTCTCTAATAATATTTATATACTTTAGCTCATTGGGATAGTATCCATCCCCAAGCGCGCATCAATTTAGCTTCAGGAAAAATGTATGCATGCACATGATGCCTTATGCCTCTTATCATTAAAAAGATTGTGGAATGGATAACAACTAACTGTCATACACTCATACCTATATAATCAAATTAATGTCCTTGAAGCTACTCTCATGAATATGTGAATGGATATATGTGGTGACAATTTAATGTGAAGTTGTCATAGAAAATTAAATTGTTCCTATATGTGTTACCAATGATGCCACTACTGATAAGGATTGTGGTGACACTGACTTCGTTAAAAAAAAGCTGTCACCACATGGAAATATGTGGTGACGATTTAGTATTGTAACCAAGGTAAAAAAAAGTGTAATCATCGTTGTCACTAAAGGAAAATTCTAAGACAATGAAAGCCCAAACCTATAGGGGCTAATGTTAAGTAAAACCATTGTTGACATCAAAAGAAAACCCTACGACAAGCAAAAGTGTTATTAGTGGTGTCACCATCATAAAAACAGTGTCACTAGAGTTGTCACATAAGGAAAAACCTAAGAAAAGGAAAAGTGTTATATATTAGTGGTGTCACCCCAATAAAAAAAATGGTTACCACTATTGTCACCAGAGGAAAACGGACAAGGGAAGCACAAACCCTAGGGGGCTAATGCTAAGCAAAATCATTGTTGTCATCAAAAGAAAACTCTAGGATTAGGGAAACACAAACTCTAGAGGGGTTATTGCTAATCAAAATTACTGTTGTCACCAAAGAAAAAACTTAGGACAAGGGAAAGTGTTATTAGCAGTGCACTACAATAAAAACAAAAATGTAACTACTGTTGTCACCAAAGGAAAGCACAAAGTCTGTAAGGGCTAATGCTAAGCAAAATCATTGCTATCATCAAAGCAAAACCTTAGAACAAGTGTTATTAGTGGCATCATGCACCACCCTTATTAGTGATGACACATGTGGTGACAACTTTTTTTTAATTTTTTTACGAGGTCGGTGTCACCACCCTTATCAGTGGTGACACTATTTTAATGAGGTGAGTATCACCATATTTGGTGACAAATTTTTTATGACATTTTTTTTACAGTTCTTCTCCTTTGGTGATAGCATTCCGTTACCAAAGGAAAAACCCAAGGATAAGGGAAAAGAATGGTCAAGTATTATTAGTGTTGTCACCAACATAAAAACAGTGTCACCACAAGTGTACCAAGTGTTGTCACCAGCAGTGTACTAAGTGAAAGAGTGTTATTAGTGGTGTGACCAAAAGGTAATAATAGTGTAATCACTGTTGTCATCAAACACAATACCACCGAAAATATAGTGTAATCAAACATTCACAGGTACACTGTTTATTCAAAGAGTTGTAATACGAAATCGTGGAGTTATGGTGACGAGATACAAAATCAGTGAACTTAATCACTAAAACACTAGGAAGGGGCTTAGAGTGTTGCCCAATACACACATGTACTCATGAATTAGATTAGGACCTCATTGGTCAGTGGTGCCACTATCATCGACCTCTTCCTTGTCCACTGCCATGCCTCTGAGAGCGCCCACATCTCCATCTTTCCCTTCAACCTCTCTAATCTCGACGAGGCCAATGACTCCATTTGTATCACCATCATCTGCAATCAAGTGTTAATTTGATTGTGACTTTCCATTTGATTAATGTTGTTTCATATATCATCTATAAGAGGATTCAAGTTTTTCATAGCCAACTTCGATTACTATCATCTCTTCACAATTGGTCAACTTAGTGATAGGATTTCAATTCGGTAATTGAGATTCAATAGTTAGATTATACGATATTATTGAATGGACTGATATTGGAATTGACTTCACTAGTCCATCCGTTTGCTAAAACATGTCATTATTATTTTTTTCACAAAATTTAAGGATATAAAAAAAATACAACAATTGTACTCTCATTTATTATAATACTTTTTAAAAAAGTATAACTAACAATCTACTAATCATTATAAATGTATTTTCGTAAAGTAAAAACCAAAATACCTACATTGATATATTTTCTTGTACAAAATTTTAACACTCTAAAGTGGCATGTTTTGTTGATCAAATAGAGTAGAGTATGAATGTGATGAACATATATTAATTATTTGCAGTTGCCTTCCCATATTGCTTTTCTTTCTGATTCTTCCCTTTGTTTGGATAACCATTCAGTTTGAAACAATTCTTCCTATGTTGCTTGCAAGTTCCACAATAATCACATTTGTTAGGATAACCATGAAGCTTATAACAATTTTCCTCAGGATGTCCTTTGTTACTACAAAAATCACATTTCATGTTTTCGGAACAATTCTCCCTCTTTCCTTCAGATGTCCTTTAAAATAGTTCTCCCTCTTTCTTCCAATTGAAAAATTGTTGTCTCCATGCATTTAGAGTAGTAGATTCATCACCTACTTTCGAATTTTGATGTGAAGGACCAGCTTGCTCAACTTGTTGCACAATATAGAATAATTTGTTGATATTTGACATAGAATCCATTGCTAATATCTGTTTTCTTGATGGCTCGAACTTGTTGCACAATATAATCGGCTAGCAACCATTGTTGACTGTTGCTAATCATTATAAATGTATTTTCGTAAAGCAGAGACCAAAATACCTACAATGACATGTTTTCTTGAATAAAATTAACACTCTAAAATGACATGTTTTGTCAAAATGGAGGGAGTACAATATGAAGGTGATGAACATATCTGAATTATTTGCAGTTGCCTTCCCATACTGCTTTCCTATCTGATTCTTCCTTTTGTCTGGATAACCATTCAGTTTGAAACAATTCTCTCTTTGATGGCCGCAAATCCCACAATAATTGCATTTGCTAGTATAACCATGAAGCTTATAACAACTTTCCTTCAGATGTCCTTTTTTACTAAAAAAAAAAAGCACATTTCATGTTATGATCCCTCTATTTCTTGAAGTTTCCCTCTTTCTTCCAATCGAAAGATTGTTGTCTCCTTGCATTTAGAGCAGTAGATTCATCATCTAGTTTCGAATCTTGTTGTGAAGGTCTAGCTTGCTCAACTTGTTCACAATAGAGAATGCTTTGTTGATATTTGACATAGGATCTATTGCCAATATTTGGTTTCTTGATGGCTCGAACTCATCCCTGAGTCCCATCAAGAACTATATCAGTTTGTTTCGTCCATCCAAATCAAGATTTTTCTTGATCACCTGACATGTGCACCTCCATGGATCCACAACTATAGTTTCGCACTCCCCTAATGTTGAGAATCTCATCCCAAACTTTCTTTAACTTTCCATAATACACTCCCACATATATTGTTCCTTGAGTTAAAGAATTAAGCGACTTCTTTAACTGATAAAACAGAGGACCATTAGACTGATCATACCTTTCAACGATCTCACTCTAGATTTCTTGAGCTGAACTTGCATAAATGAATGATTTTGATATTGGACTCTCCATTGAGTTCAACAACCAACATCGAATCCGGAGGTCTTCCACACGAATCATCCATGGTTCCAGTCTTACATTTCATTCTTAGTGCCATCTTCACATTCCTACTCCAAAAGAGAAAATTGCTTCCATTGAAGATGATTGCCATAAGTTGTGCTCCTAGTCGGTTTGAATTCACAAGCGCCATTCAATTGCTCAAAGCAGGCAAGAACTAGTGCTCACTACCCAAGCCATGAAGAACAAAAGCATACATATCTGATATCTCCCATGGTGATCGCTAATTTTCAAGATTTCCTCTGGATGGAGATCCCGATACCAAATCAGATCTAGGGGTGTGCATGATTCGATCCAAACCGAATTTTTGGGCCAAGCCAACACAAACCGAACCTAACCGAACCGAATCGAAGTTTTTCGGTTCGGCTTTCGGTTCGAGAATTTTCATTTTTCGGTTTTGGTTCGGTTTAGGTTCGGTTTGTGTTAAACCGAATTTTTTTATACACTCCATAAATACATTGTATATATATTTGTATACTATATATATATTTGTAATTTTTTATAAAATGTTTATATAATCATACTGTATTTGTATAAACATTGTATATATTTGTAATTTTATATACAATGTGTATATATATATATATATATATATATATATATATATATATATATATATATATATATATATTTGTACAAATACAGTATGTATATAACATATTGTATTTGGAATACGTGTATATATTTGTACAAATACAGTATATATATAAACATTCCATATACATACATACTGTATTTGTATACAATGTTTGTATGCACACATATATTTCTAATTTTATATTGGAATATGTGTATATATACTATATTTTATATATATTTGTATACTTTTAATTTTTTTTTTATAGAAATTCGGTTCGATTATGTTAAAACCGAACCGAACACAAACCAAACCGGCAAATAACCGAACCGAACCTAATGCTTTGGGTTTGAAATTTTGAGATTTTCGGTTTCGGTTCGGTTCAGCCCGGTTCGGTTAGATTTTAGACCGATGCACATCCCTAAATTCAGATCTAATCCCAACAATAAGAAATTAATTTGGCTCACAAGAATCTCCTGCTCTGATACCATATGAAGGTGGCAAACAGATCGGAATTTCATAGAACTCAAACCAAAAAATAGAAAGAGAAAGATAAATGAAATATATTGAGAAACTGAGAATGAGAAAGTTTTATTCATTCTCACACACCAACTTCTATACAATCGAGGCTATTTATAGCCCTACTACACACTCCTCTTGACCACTTGCTTACACACTCTTACAACCTCTAACTACTCACCGCATTTCAGCCTAACACGTGTCCTAAGCTGATCTCATTAACATGACTCTCAACTAAGCTGTCCATATACAATCACATTTGTATATAGGTTTCTAGTTTCTTGGGAACAATTAGATTAACAAAAAAAAACTAGCAGGTTAAGAACCGATGTTTGAGTTGGGTAGAGTTTTTCCTTTAAATTTGCTCTCAATTTGATTCATAAATATTTTTTGAAATAGAAAAATGACATGTTGTGCAATTAGCATATTTTGTTTCGTTTTTTCTTCTTGTAGCTTCATTTAAACAAGTTGGTAATAGTCATGTCAAATGATTTTTAAAAATACTTTAGTTATCCAGTTATTAATGAAAGAGTTAAAGTAACCCAAATTTAAAAAAGTTGACACCAAATTTACACACCTCACAAAACGGAAGATAAATCCTCTACCTTGAGAACTAAAGTTATATATGCACTAATCAAACCTAACCACAAGTTTTGGAAACAGAGGGCCAAAACAAACCACCTTCAATTTTCAGATAGGAATACGAAATATTTTCAAATGACTACTAGAGTTAAAAATTCGAAAATACCAATAAAATCTTTCACAACAAAACAAGGTAATATCCTCTATGAAAGCGATATCATTTCAGATCAAATCACAACTGAGTTATCGAAAAGATTCATTGGTGCTCATCAGAATCAAGTGAATCCAAAGGAAGTCTGGAATATTCAACCTCAAGTTACGACAGAGGAAAATCAAAACTTTATAACCCAACCTACGATAGCAAAAATTAAAAATACAATATTTGAAATGGCAGAAGACAATCTCCTATCTCGGATGGTTACCCTCTTGAATTTTATAAAAAAATATTGGCATATAGTTGGCCCTCTCTGCTGTATAGCTATAAAAGCCTTCTTCCACTCAGGTCAATTATTATCGAAAATAAATAAAACTTTCATTGCCTTAATCCCCAAAACTGAGAACCCTACCACAATAAACCACTACAGACCGATTAGCTTATGCAATACTATCTACAAAGTAATTACAAAAATTCTAGCAAATAGATTAAAACCTATCCTTCCAAAACTCATCAACCCTTTTCAAAGAGCCTTTGTAGAAGGAAGATCTATCTAGGAGAACACCTGATTGCTCATGGAATCTTCCATAGCTTTCAGAAGCAAAAAGGGAGAACTGGTTGGATGACTTTAAAACTTGACATGGAAAAAACCTATGATAAAATCAACTAGAGTTATATCAAAGCGGTTCTTCAAAGGTTTGATTTTCATTCTATATGGATCAACTAGGTTATGACTTGCCTAACGACCTCCTCCTTCTCGATTCTGGTAAACAATTGTCCAAGTAAACAGTTTAAGCCTAATAGGGGAATCCGCCAATGAGACCCTCTCGAACCTTACATTTTTGTTTTAGTAATGGAAGGTCTAGCAAGAGAAATGCACAAGAAGGCTTTGCAAGAAGATGCTCTAATCGGGACCAAACTCACCAGAAATGGTAATCCTATACCTTTCCTTACTTTTGCAGACGAAACAATTATTTTTGCGAAAGCTCCTCACACTAGTCTAAATACCATTCAGAATATGATAAATAATTTCTCCAACCTTTCGGTCCTTACTATTAAATATAGTAAAAGCTCTCTCCAATGCTCTAAAAACGTTAACCAAAACCTAGCCAAAGATCTTGCTCAGAGCATGGGAATTCCAATCTCTAGCACTCTTGAAAAGTACTTAGGTATTCCGATAATTAATGGCCGGATTAGAACCTCAATTTTTTAGGAGGCCATCCAAAATCTGAAAAACATCTTTCCAAATGGAAGGCTTCAAATTTGTCTCAAGCAGGCAGAACTGTTCTAATCCAAGCAAACCTAAGTTCCAAAACCAACTATCTGATGCAAAACTTCTTACTCCCTAAAGGAACTCTCAACCAAATAGATCAGATAAACAAGAACTTTTTTTTGGAATAAACTTCACAAAGAGAGATATACCCCGCTTATAAGTTGGGATAACATCTATAAGAGTAAAGCCCACCGTGGCATGGGCATTAGAAAAGCGAAAAAAAATTAAATATAAACCTTCAGTTTAAATTATTGTGGAAACTCTACTCAAATGAAGAAAATATCTGGGTTAGAGTTGTTAAAGAAAAATACTTGCAAAATAACGGTATTAAGGACAAACCAAATCAGACCACCTCGTGTCAATTTGGCAGATTATTATCTCTTAGAGAAAATTTTGAAAACGGACTCCTCTAGATTATAGGGGATTGTAGCTTCACAAATATTTGGAATGACCCTTGGATTCCTAATATAAGCCTCAAAACTTTAATGGGAAACAATGATCCAAATATGAAAGTATGTCATCTCTTTACTCCTCAAAAGCGTTGGAATAAGCCTCTCATTGAGAGCCTATTTCCTCAAAATATAGCCAAAACCGTTCTAGCTCTCAAAATCCCATCTTGGCAAACTCTGGATAAGCTAATCTGGGTGCTTGAACCCACATGAAAATTTATTACTAAATCTACGAAGAAAATTACTAACATCCAAAACCACAACACAGATAACCATTGCTGGATATGAAACCTAAACCTCCCCCCTCGACTCAAAAATCTAGTTTGGAAAATTAAAGTTGACGCCCTTCCCACTACCAGCAGGCTTAATAAGTACGTCAACAGAGTTCCTAGCACCTGTTCCCTCGATCTGTAACCAAAGTAATGAGGATGCTACTCATCTATTTACAGAATGCTCCTTTTCAAATGAGTTAATAGCTTAGTTTGAACAATCTACAGGAAAATTCTTCAACAACCTCTCTATGCAAGGTCCCCTTTGTGACAACATAAATCTAATCAAACAAGCAAATCATCAATTTGAGGATCTAGTGGTCATTTGACAAATGATCTAGGAAATTAGAAACAATTTAATCTTAAAAAACAAATCCTGACTCTTTTGAGAACATTATTAGGAGAATTAAAATAAATATTCAGGACTGGAGAGAGGCAAATACAGGAAAAAATAATAATAATAAAGATAGTAGGAAAAGGAAAAAGAGGTCTATGTCTAAGTGGACTAGACCAACAATAGCTATCTACAAAATTAACGTAGATGGTTCTATCAAGCCCACCGGCGTTTGTCAGGTGGGGTGAATCATTCGTGATTCTAGGGGCCATGTAACTGAGACTTTTCACCATGAAGTCAGTCAAGGTACGATTATTCAAACTGAAGCGGCAGCAGTTCTGATAGGAATGCAGCTAGCTCGAAGATTGGGATTACAAAAGATTGTTATAGAGGGAGATAACCAAGAGCTGATGAGAACTCTTACTCAAAGAAAAGGCAGCAGATGGGAAATTATGCGTCAGATAGAAGAAATCAAGATTATGGGAGCAGACTTCGAAGCGGTTGAATACAAACACATCTATAGAGAAGCTAACAAAGTTGCAGATTATATAGCCACGAGAGGCATCATTAGCGATAGATCTACAATCCCTTTTAATAGGGATCTTTGTACCATCATCCATCAGGATGATCCCGAAGCGCGTTTATATGTTTTGTAATAGCTCCGAATGTTTGCATAATGTAAAAAAAAAACTCTAAACCTTTTAAAAAGATGCAATTTTTTACGCAGGCCCGTGCCAGCCGCATGTGCAGGTGGCCCAATGGAACAGGGCCCCCAAAAAATTTAGGGCCCAATATTATAGGATTTCTGGATATATAAAATTATTGTTTAAGAGGTGCAAGTACTGACTGTTGCCCCACTGGTATTACCGTTGTTACTGAAACTGTTAAAATTCCTCTTTACCCGAGTTCGATTCTCATTACTTCCCCTTTTTATTTTCCTCTCTTCGTTGGGCCCTTTTTTCTTCTGCATTCACATCATCTTTTTTCTATTCATTTCATTTTATTCCTTTCCCATTTTATTATTATGTTTTGCATTTTATTATTATGTTTCCCTTTGAAAAAATTATCATTATATTAACTTAATAGATTTTATACCAATCTAATACATATTAGAAACATTGGAAAAATCATACATTTTTTTTAAACTACTACGGCCTTTTTATGCTAAAAAAAAGTGTTTAATATATTTAATTTTCACCTTATTATTAAATATTTAATTGATTTAGTTTAATTTAAATTGTAACCAATATAGAACTACTTCAATACTCTTAAAATATTTTGTAAGCATTAAAAATTATGGAAAAATTATATAAGTTATGTTTTTGAAGAAAAACAAAAATACGCGTTGTTACGTATATTTTTCAAATTTGTAATTTATTTTTATAAAACTCTTCTTATCTATGGATGGTTTCATGTGATTTACATTTTTGGAACATTTTAATTTCATAAAACATTAAATTTTTACAATTGAGAATATTAGCTATTTTTATTTTTAAAGTCTAATATTCGAAATAACATTTAAAGGGTGATTGTTATTATATAGTTTAATTTTCGTAAAGGGCCCCTAAAATTATTGGCACGACCCTGACTTTACATACACTCCTCTTCAATCTCCATAAAGAATTAAGAAAAATCAATACTATATGATAACAAAAATTTATGGAACAAATCTCAAAATTCTAAATACCAATCAATTGGTAAGAAATTTATAACAATAGAACAAACGGAAATTTCGCCAGGTAGGTATTGCAATTTTCGCGAGGTATACAACTCTTTTGCATATTTCGCGAGGTACCCTGTGATTTTCTTTTTTTTCGCCTCGTGTCCTTTTGGGTTAAATCTAACAGTTTTTTTTTTCTTCCGTTAGTTTGCAATTAAAAAAAACAAAAGAAAGAAATAAAGCCAGAGAAAGAAACGACACACGACTGAGACGAGAGACGAGAGACGAGAGAGCGAAGCGAGGGAGACAAATCGAAGAAGACCAGCGCTGCCGCCGGGAGGAGGCCAGGTCACTGCTCGCCTGCTCGGATCCGGTGCTCGAAGGACAGGTCACTGCTGCTGTGTCTAGGAAGAACGTTGTTGCTGCTGCTCGAAGGGCATCCGGCGCTGCCAGGTGAGTACCGCAATCTAGGGTTTGGGGATTTGGAGGTTAGGGGTGAGGCAGGTGAGGATTTGGGGATTTGGGGGTTAGGGGTGAGGCTGCTCCTGCTCGAATTGGGAAATAATTAAAACTGAGGGTTTGTTTCTGTGCCCTAATTCAGGAATTGGGGACTTTGGGGATTAGGGGTTATCATTTTCGATTTGAATCTTTGCTTCTTGTTTATGTGTGCAATTGGAATTGGATGTGAAACTGATCATTTCACTTCTTGCTTCGGTTAGTAAAGATTCTTTCTCCATGACAGTTGTTGAATTAATACAATCTCTGTCTTACGGATTAATTGGCACTTATTCATACTATTTATTGTACTTTACTTTGCAACCCCTTATCTGTGCAAAAACCTAATAATGGGGCAATGTTGTAGTATAGAATTTCCTGCCATGTTGGCTCTGAAAAAAGCTTTTATTGAACATAAAATCTCTATACTTATCTGTTAGCTTAAATGCAAATATTTTACTGTGGAAGTTGGAAGATAATTGTGCTTAATATGTTTTTAGAAAATTGAAAGTCTCTCGTGTCTTATTTTCCTGGAAAGCTCTTTCAATCCTTTTTTTTCCTGGAATGATGATTCATACAACTTATAATCTTATTTCACTACTAGCTTGAATTGTGTAAGGGGGATTTGTAGAAGCTTCTAAGAGACTTGATCACTAGAAGTCTTGCTTGTTGTTATACACTCCCACTCACATCCAAATAGAGATACTATGCGAACATGAAGAAATTGTGCTTAATATGTTTTTAGAAAATTGTAAGCCTATTAGCTCAAGCGGTAGAGCGATGCGCGCACGCGCATGATGCGAGTTCAAATCTCGCATAGGCTAATCTCCAATTAAATTGCGCTTCACAATAATTTCATACTTAATTTATTTGTGTCCCTTTGTCTTGTGATATGCGTTGTTCACCTTCTCTAGATCATTTCGATTATACTTTGCATATTTTTAGTAGTTTTGTGATATTTTTAAACGGTGGTTGAGTATTTATGTCAATTCCTTCATCCTAACTATACATAACATCTAATCCCATTGATATAAAGCCTATGCGGGATTTGAACCCGCATCTATGTGCCTGAGCACATTGCTCTACCATTTGAGCTAATAGGCTTAAATGGTATAAAGTGCAAGTTGGACTTTCATGTGTAAGAAAATTACATAAATGATACTTAAAACAAGTGCAAGTTGAATGCTTAATTAGATCTAAAGTTTCCCTCTTGTTTTCCATTACCAGTGTTGAAATAAACCCTGAAGACTAAAAGGTTGAATGCAACATCGTCCTCTTGCTACTGATCTTCAGGCTTCCATTTCTTAAACCCGTTCTTTGGTAGCTTGGAATTTGAAGCAGATTCTACAGCTCCCAGGAATGCAGATTGTGAACTAACAAAAATAGTGTGGGCACATCTTCAAAAATAAATAGGTTATGTTCAATATAACTCAAGGTGCTTACAGTGGATATAAGAAATTGAAAATATAATATCTTAGGCATGAATCTAGTATGTGATATAAGAGTTCAACTTAAACTATCAAGAAAAATTAGCCATGTAGCTCAGTGACAAGAATTGGCCATGTAGCAATATAATAATTCAAATAGCTTGGCCATGTGCTCAAACAAAATGCGCAATCTAGGAAATAGTTAGGTGTGTGTACCATTAAGCATACTGATAATAGTAAACAAAAAAAGATGCAATTGTTTGCTAAATATTCCTTGTTTCTCTACCAGGGGTAGGATTAGAAGACGCTTTACAAACGATGCAAAATCAAAAACTGGCGAGAAGCAAATGAACCAGGCCGCACAACTGCTAAAGTTGACAGCTTATTCATCTCCATCCTCACCATCTTCGTCGTCATCCTCTTCACTACTTTTACCATACTGTGTCTGTCATATTTAAGATCCAACAATGTTTACCAAACGAAACAACATAGCAATTCATTTGACATTCAGGAGGTTTTAAGAGAGCAAGATTGAGCAGGTCCCATAAAGAGAGGCTCCAAAACAGAAGAGTGGCTTTTCCATCCTTGCAACCATGTATCAGCAATTACTCAAGAAAAATAGAATCTCTAAACAAGTTCCACTAAAACAAATCACCAAATGTTGAAAGTAAAAAGTCAAACAGGCGAAATGGATTTATCAAAACAAGAATCAACAACTTTGGTGGCCACATCTTATTGTCTACAAATGGCCACCAATTCAGAGATGAGAGAACAGACAATAAGCCAAAGTCAATATAAAGCTACAGTAAGCCTGAGTAAAAGTAATAGGTGAAAAGGATTATCACAGCAAGAATCAACAGCTTTTTTTGCCACACTATGTCTATATACTGATATTGAACTAGATATTCTCAAATTCAGTTGGTAGAATTCAAATCAGAAGAAGTCAATAAAATCAAATGAGAATATCATTTTTGTTTAGAATATTATCATACTTTTTCAATAGGCTTAACAAGTTTAGGATGAATGTTAAATGCTGGAGCCCCACATAAGCTGTAACTGTCAAATTGGCCTAACTAAAACTAAAATATATATATATATATATATATATATATATATATATATATATATATATATAGGGTCGCGCTCCGGTGAAAACCAAAATTGCGGTAGAAACCCGTGAGGACCGGCTTTTTAGCTCGGTTCACTTGCTTTATAGCCCGGTTATAAATAGAACCGACCTATAAAGTCACAAATTTTAGCCCGGTTCTGAATAAAATCGAGCTATAAAGTCACTATATAATTTTAAAACATTAGCTTTTTAGCACGATTTTTCGGTTTGACCGAACTATAAAGTCATGTGTTATTTTAAAATTGGAGTTTTTAGCACGGATTTTAGGTTGAACCGAGTCGTAAAGTCACCGTGTGATTGAGGTTTTTAGCACGGGTTTCAAAAAAACCGAGATATAAAGTAGTCCTCACGGGTTTTTACCACAATTTGAGGTTTTCACCGGAGTCAATCCCTATATATATATATATATATATATATATATATAGTATATCTGCTATTTCTTAAATGTGAGAGTTTAATTGTGCAATTTTAAACAACCTGCACAATTCATCCCATCGACTCCATCGAGTGCAAAATTCAGGGATAAAAATAGAAGAACAATAAGCCATGGATATGTGCACCAAGAAGCCATCGGTACACATCCATTCTAAAGCCTCTATTTGTGTCTACTGGTTGAAATGGTTACACATCCATTCTCAAATATGAAGATTCATATAACAACTCATAAACTAAAAATTCGATACTCGAATTGACGAATTCACAAAATCAAATTCGAAACCCCTAAGTTTGAAACCCTAATTTTCGAAAGAAAAAAAATCAAAGACAAACCTTCTTGGCTTCTTCGGTCGGACTCCGCCTCTCCTCCACAGTCCAGACTACGATGTCGCCTCTATTGAGTTATCACTGCTTGATGGGTGTCCTCCACCTCCAGTCAGCATCGCCGCTTCTCCTCGACGAGTTCTCTGAGTCGCCTCTACTATCTCAATCGTGATTTCTCTCTCACTGTTCTTTCGTTGTTTTCGATTTTCTTTTTTTTTTTAATCAAAACAAACGGAGTATGACAACTCTGTTAATTTTAACTCTAAAAGGGCACGAAGTGAATTTACTCTAAAACTGAGGGGTACCAGGCGAAAATGTTGAAAGTCTTGTACACCCTGTGAAAAACGCCTTACCTCAGGGGTACCTGGCGAAATTTCCGTAGAACAAATAGAGGAGTTGAGCTAAATTGAAGGAAAGGAAGATTGCAGTTTCTATTGGATGCATGTCTTGTATCCACCCTCGGGAGGATCTTCAGCTTTTGCTCTTTGATTATATTGGAAAAAATTAACGAACTCCTACATGAAATTTACGACTTAAAATTGGAAAAAAAGTCTTTGACATCGAACACTTGGCTGATATTTTAGAAATTAAAATAACTTTTAAGAACAAAGCTAACAACACTGTTTTGGCCGGTAGAGAAAGCTAACGACACTTTGAGGCTTTGAGAATAAAACCGATTAAAAAATAACTTTGATGACTCTCTCACCTAATGGAATTGCTTCGTTTAGATTTGTGAGTGAAGGGTTATCACAATTAATATGGAAACGTCGTGATTCCTTACCAATACCATAAATCGATAAATGTTAAGTAACCAAATAATCCATTGATTAATTAATGCTGGAATTCTCCACAAACAGTATTTTTTATTAGCTCAAATCCATAGTGCTTTAATCCATCATTGCTAAGATTCCTTAATCCCTCTTTCTCTTCACTTTTCTTTTCTATATTATAATTAAAGAAATAACACATTATATTCTTGATACGTTCATACCTCCCTCAATTACACCTATCGGCTAGAGGTGGCCAAGTGTTCGGTTTTAACCCATCAAAAAACCGTAGATTAATCTATGCGTCCGTGCGCTAATAGCTAACACATTACCTCCTCCACAGAACTCAAAATACTAGTAGCAGGGAAGTCCAAGCTGCAGCAAAATCCAAAAAAATATGGTCCTCTGATGAAGATGGGATTGAACTTCCACCAAAAAAGAAAGAAAGAAGGAACCTGTCATAATGCCAAACAGAAGCACCACTATAACAAGAACAATGAACATGAAAAAGTCAGCTTCTGAGTTCAGAAGACATAGACATCATCTCTCTCCACCAAACACCACAAATGCCTAAAGCATGAAACTCCCCTCCTTCTCCAGCTTCCCACTACTCTTTGTTTCTTTCCTAATCCTATGTCTCATTCATACACCATACCAAATTTGCATCCTATTCACTTCAAACAGGTAGTTACACTGTAATACCCAGAACACCGATTAGTTCACTCATAGTAAAAGTCTAAAAGAGCATGTGTTTCGGTTGTTTCCAGCCATGACAAGAAAAGATGTGCTTCTTTTCATATAACTGAGATGCCCATACACAATGTATATGTCTACTGCCTCTCCTGCATTATTAGAATTCAACGCTAGCTGCGTATCAAGTATTCAGTGACTATGATTCATATGTGTCTGAAACAATAAAAGGAAAAGCGGCCTTTACAAGGAGAGGCTTCAAAATAAAGCAAGATCTCACATCCATTCCTTTGCCCCCACCTCCATTGCCCTTCATACCCACTTCCTATGTCATCCACTAAATTCATTATTCTCCCTTTTTAGCAGTGTACAGATTCCCTCTAGTCAACTTACCTTCCTAGCTAGCTAGCTCCTATATAAGTTTGGCATCAGAGCTACACTCCAAGATGATATAAACATAAGAATAAGAGTCTCAACATTGTAGAGAGTGGAGAATGGATAGGCAGGAACCCATTTCCGGTCTTTCAACACCGGCTACCCCAGGTACCCCAGGCACACCTGGGGCTCCTCTATTTGGAGGATTCAATGGAGATAGGAATACTACTAAGAAATCCCTGTTCAGCCGGAGCAACAATTGTTTCAAGGTCGAAACTAGGTCGATTGAAGAAGGAAACTTACCTGCTGTCACATGCACCATGATAATGCCGCCTCCTCCGGTTCCACTCGCTAAGAAGGTACTCACAAACTTAACACATCAAACAAATGATTCACAGTCCTCATGAAGTATGTTTTTATAGTTTGTGTATAGTAATCAGAAACTTATATATGTTTCGATCATGATCTCATCTAACTAGCTAGCTAAGAAGGTTTATTTTGTTGATGGATTGATGGCAACCCAGGTGTTAGCCGAGTTCATAGGCACCTTCATACTCATCTTTGCTGGGACAGCTTCAGCAATCGTGAATCAGAAGACACAAGGCTCTGAGACTCTTATCGGCCTTGCTGCCTCGGCAGGGCTTGCTGTCATGATCGTCATTCTCTCTGCTGGCCACATCTCTGGTGCCCATCTCAACCCATCCATCACAATTGCCTTTGCTGCCCTCAAACACTTCCCATGGGCTCAAGTAAGAATTTAGCTAGAAAGGATAATTTCATCCAAGTAGTAACAAATTCAGAACTTACTAACTATAGTAACTAAACAAGGACAACCTTGTAAAAATACTTGAAGCAGGCCAACCAGTTATTCCTAGTTGGAGTGAAGTCATGGAATTAACTGTGGAATTCATTTTTGTCCAGGTGCCTGCATACATAGGAGCACAAGTGCTTGCATCTTTTTGCGCAGCGTTCGTAATCAAGGGTGTTTTCTACCCCATCATGGGTGGGGGAGTCACTGTGCCTGCAGGACACAACTACGCCCAAGCTTTTGCTTTGGAGTTCATCATCACCTTCATCCTCATGTTTGTTGTCACTGCAGTGGCCACTGACACTAGAGCTGTAAGTATTTCTTTCATAATATTCTTTATCCAATGAATCTTTCTTTAAACATATAAACACCTTATATATCATACATTGCTTACTAAAATGCTAGTAGGAATTGTTGATTATTTTACAGCTCTTTTTGCCTCCATGTTCACTTTTCTGTCAAACATACTAACATACTTATAACAAACAAGATAAATTTCAAGCTAAAGACACAATATCAGGATTTACACATAAACCTGATTAGATAATTGAAAGAAGGGTTTGAAGTACTAGATCAATCATCTCCTATTGTTATGGTCAACTGATTAAAAAATGTTTGTGGATGTCCTGCAGGTAGGAGAACTGGCAGGTATTGCGGTAGGGGCAACAGTTATGCTCAACATACTCATAGCTGGGTATGCCCTCAAATCATCTCCTGTCTTATTTTCATCCCCTTCTTGTTATCCAAAGTACCAATTTGAAATGCCACATCTTAAGTTTGTTAGTCATGGAGTACTGAAACATCAAAGATACCATCATCAGTTGGTTCAGCTCGTTAGGGGTCGGTGGGTAGTATCCAAAGGTCCTCAGTTTGAATTCTGTTGAGGGTGGCCACTAGAGGTTTACCAGACACCCATGGGGGGAAAAAAAAGAAGAAGAGAGAAACATCCAAGAACTTCTACGAACCTAATATATCATCTATACTACACAGAAATTTCACCTGGTTTTAGCCCATACGCTTATTTAGACAAAAACTGATTGCCCATCTCTTCACCAAAAAATTGGTGTCCAAATTATGTTATATATATATATGTCCACGATATTTGATTCTGTAAGAAAAGAATATCCATAGATGCAAGGATCAGAGCGCTAATTCGTTGTTTAAAGTCGACTAAATGAATCCAACTTTAAGTGATATGTTATGATGTTTCATTTTACCATTTCATTTTGCAACATAGACCGGCTACTGGAGCTTCAATGAATCCAGCAAGAACACTTGGACCTGCCGTAGCTGCGAATAACTTCAAAGCCATATGGATATACCTAATTGCTCCAATACTTGGAGCACTATGTGGTGCGGGTGTCTACACTGCTGTCAAGCTGCCAGAAGAGGAAGAGAGTAACCTAAAGCAGCCTTCGGCAGCTACCAGCTTCAGAAGGTGAATCGTCGATCCATTGGATCATATAACAAGTAATTGAAAAAGGCGAAAGCCGAAAAGCAAGGGCAATACTTTACAAAGATCTAATTGGTAGATATGGTGATGTTAGATCTATGTTGTCTTTCATCTGATCTAATGGGGCAAAACTATCAATTAAAAGCCCAAAAAATGTGTATTGTGAGCATAAGTGATAGCTGGCTTTTTGAAAAGTTGTTAATGCTATTGGATGTTTGGTGTTTCTCTATACTCAGTATCTTTTGCAATAAGAAGTCAAGATTATTATGGTCATTGTGGGCATCATTTGATCTGTTTTAGCAAAATGAAAGGTTGCCAAGCAACTCTAAATTGCTTTTATGATGAGACGAAGTGGGGTCGGCATGCATTCAACATCAGTGGAAAAACTATCCTTCATATCATACAATCAATGGGTGAAGAGGAGCATTGTAGAACATAATGAGACAATTGGAGTAAGATGGTATAACTAACCTTCATGGTGAGAATTATCAAAGTATCTATATCAAGCATTAAGCAAATGCTGATATACCACCACTCTTCATCTGCCTATGATCCCTTTTTACTGTCATTAATGATGTAATAGTCCACAATATATATTGCCACCACTCTCCATCAACCTATGATATTGCCATTGCCATTGCCACCACTCTTCATCAACCTATGATATTGCCATTGCCACCACTCTTATTAATTCATAACCTATGTTAATTCATCAACCTATGATATTGAATTGATCACAATTTTTATATCCTCAGTAAAAAGCCTCTTTTCAAAACTGAAAATATTGAAATTTACTTGCGATTGACCATGACACAAAAAATAAAAAATAAATGCCTTGGCTTTGATTTCAATTGAGCATGAACGTACTTTTAGAAAATCTTGATTATAAGAGTTTAATAGATAACTTTGCATCTAAGAGCTTTAGAAGATCAGTGTTTCGAAAGTAGTAGTATTGCATTAAGTAGCTAGAGTATCATGTCCTCTTGGTAAAAGTTTAGTTTCGAAAGGTGTTTTATCTGATCGAGCCATAAAAGATAACATCATAATAGCTCATGAAAATTTTCACTCAGCTCATTCAACTCGTAAAGGCAAGGAGAGATGGATGGAAATAAAACTAGACATGGAGAAGGCATACGATAGGGTTGACTGGCGGGGTAAGAGCATAGGGGTAAAAGCAGGGGAGGTATTGGCGGCCATGGTGGACGAGGATAAGAACAGGGTTGATGAATTTAGAGGATCGAAAAGATGCTTGATACCATGAAGAAATTGGGAAGAGAACTGCTTGATTTCTTTATTGAATGGAACATCGATTTATACAGCAAACTATGAACAAGATAAAACTAATTACAGAAACAGAAAAGATATGATCCTAAAATACATGGGAGTATATACACCAAATATCACCAAATCATGATCCTAATCTCACCAAATCTCAATAGACAGTTCCACCGGCTACATCATTCGTGATTGGAAAGGTCGACTCATCAATATGGGTGGTAGTAGAATTGGTAAACAAACCCCAATCAAGGTGAAAGCATTGACGCTAAAACAAGGTGTTATGAAAATATTGCAAATGGAAATATAGAAGATACAAATTGAAGGTGATTCTATGATCATAATTAATCACCTAAAAACAAATACAATACCCATGGGAAATTGAACTACTAATTAATGTCACACATTAAAATCCTTTTGTTAAGTGTGAATGACCGTTCTTTCTCTCATATGCCCCGTGGTGGCAACAGAGCGTACACCTTTACCGTTCAATCAGAGAATTTGACATTTATAATAATTTTGGTCTGTGTGATATCATTTGCAAAGATGTTGACTGGTAAGACTCTCCCATTTCCGAATTCTTAACTAATCAAAAAAAAATAAAAATGGAGTGGTAAAATAACTCAACTCCAATCACTTAACCCACCTATCCTTGGCTTTGATCCATTCGGTTAAAAGCATTAAAATACCTTAAAATCATCGAAATATTGCACATTTGACATTTGATTGAAGAAAAGTAGTGACAACAATATCCTCGATCACCACTAGTATATGGTACTTTGTAACCTAATTTGGCTCTGTACCTCACCATACCTATCCTTCATACTCAAAATAACTCATGTAATATTAAAAAAAAAAAAAAAAAAAAAAAACCAAGAAGCAAATATCAAATTGAATTAATCAAAATCGAAAACCCAACAACAACAACAAAACAACCAACGATCTCTCTAGGGCTTAGTGGCTCGACATTCTTTAGGAAGCCCATGAGGAAACCTATACACATCCTTGCAATAATCATATGTCATGTGGTTCTTCTGCGTCCACCTAATCTTGGCGTGAGCCTTGGGATCGAGCTCTTCGGCTAGCCACTCCTTACTCGAATCATCGTAATATCCGGATCTCATGTCACATGTCGATGACCCGAAAACCCACACACATGCCTTGGCTTTGAACCTCCTATACGAAGCCACAAACGGTGCCTGCGACCAGTCAGCCTTGACTCGGCCACCTTGTGTGGCCCAGTCGTCCGCATTCCACAAGCTCGAATAGATCTTCATCGGTTGGTCCTTGGGAAATGGGACCCCGATCTCCTCCATGTTCTTGAACTCCCTGATCGGGGTCTCATCCACGAAGAACACGATCCTCTTAGGGTTCCAAAGGATCGAGTATGTGTGAAAGTCCTCGGTTGGGTCGAACCATAGGTAGAATTGTTGCTCGCGGTTTCCAACACCTTGGCAATATACGTTGGTGTGGATAGTGTAGGGCTCACCGGTCAAATTTCCGAGGAACTCGAAGTCTATCTCGTCGTGGTGAGCCCCCTCGGACGAGAGGTAGTAGGTAGTGACCGTGCCAGCGGAGTTGTTAGGTACGAGCTTGATCTGCATATCGATCTTAGCGAACAAGTACTCCTTCTTGGATTCGAACCCTGATCCGGAGAACCGGTCAAGGGAAAGAGTGAGTGCTTCTCCATCATCTAAGATCTTACCTCTACCGTCGCCCCAAGTGATGTTGAAGTCATCATAGAAGTTTCCGGTGGAGGGCGACTTTAGGTAGGCTATAGAGGGTGGTGGAGGTGCAGGCGCTGGAGGAGGCGGTGAGGGTGGAGGAGGCGAAGATGGAGGAGGTGGCGGGGATGGTGGAGGCGGAGGAGACAAGTATATCTGTTGTCGCGGGACATTGGGTGTGTCCTCAATCGAGTTTTTCTTTTGATGAATGAGGATCTTTTGGTGAAGAGAGATGGAATTCTCTAAGGTGAGATATACATAGAGAAGGATGATTATACCTATAAAGGTTTGAGGAGAACATAGTGATGGGAGGTTAAGTGGCATGAGGTATAAAGTTCAGGATCCTTTCCTGATATCGTTTATTAGCCAATAAAATGGATACAGAAACAGAAACGAGAACTAGCTAGCTCCCCCTCACTCCAACCTTCAAACCTATCGGGAAGATCAACGAAGGAGTCGGAATCAAGGGAGGGTGTGGGGAGGGAGGAATGGAGAAAGGATCAAGAGAGTTAGAGATCATGACTTTCTCTTTGGGGGTGATGCATAAATGGGGATGGGATTGGAAGTTGGTGAAAGGGAGATCAAAGGACAGCCAAAAAAAGGAGTGGGTTGCACGTAGATAAAGAGATCAATATGTTGGAAGGAAACAAGTTCTTCGGATCTAGGAAATATACAAAGAATGAAGGAGAAATTAGGGATTAGTTTAATTGGGTATGTTTTTTAGGTGCAAGTCAAAGCTTGAGAGATAAACAAGGGAATGCAAGGAACGTGCAAAAGCCATGAGCTCCATCACAAAAATAACAATCATCTCATCATTGAAGGTATACTTTGAAAGTTTGACGCACATGAAAAGAAAAAAGAAAAAAATAATAATTAATTAATAGACATCTATTGTGACCTTGAGTCTCCAAATTGTATTGCAAGATATATAAATAATCTTTGGTATTTGACATGATCGAACAAGGCAAATGGATTTGTTTATGGGCTATCTCGACGTTAATCAGGGTGGGTATAGGCCGTATAGTACGTATAGATATTAATTTAAATATTTAATTTAGATCGGTGGTCTCTTTTGCATTAATTGAATCTCAATCATCTCTAAGCTTAGACAACAACGCGTGTATTTGGAACCTGGATATCCCACATAAGATAAAAAATTTCCTTTGGAAAATTTACCAAGAGGGCCTCCCTACGGCTTATAGGCTTGCTCTGCGTGGAGTCTCTGTTCCTTCCACTTGTAATTTGTGTAACTGTGCGACCGAAGACGATATTCACCTGCTATTTGAATGTAATTATGTACGCTCACTCTTTTAACTCCCGCATCACATTAACTTACAAATTGCCACTAAGATAAATCATTTCCGAGATATAAAATCTATCATCTCTTTCATTGGGCAAAACCTTGGTCCTGGTGCCAAGTCGGATCTTGCCTTTGCCTGGTGGTCTGTGTGGAATTTTCGGAACCATTTCATATTTCGTCAGGCTGCTATCCCGTCTAGAGAAGCGGCTCTACGTATCATTAAAACTCATCGAGACAACTGGAGAAAAACTTCACAGTTCGAGCAATGTATAGACGAGATATCCCATTTACCCACACACAATCGTAATGCTAGAAGGAAAAACAAGGACAAGACCATTTAGTGTCGAAAACCCCCTAGTGGTACTCTCAAACTAAATTTTGATGGTTCCACTTTACCAAACTTTGAAAGCTCAGCGGGGGCAATAATTAGGGATTGCGAAGGGTGTCCAGTAAGTATCTGTTATGACAAGCTTGGAAAACAAAGCACATTAAAAGCGGAAGCTCTCACTCTAAAAATGGAAATCCAAAAAGCTATTCAACTCCGCATAGATAAAATACACATCGAAGATGATTCTAGTATAATCATAAACTACTTACTTAAAACTTCAAAATGCCATTGGGAGATTGAATTAATTATGTCAGATGTCGAACTATTATTATCGACTATGAAAGAGTTCTCCTTCTTTCATGTTCTCCGTTTGGGCAATAGAGTGGCAGATAAGGTTGCACACCTTTGCCACTCTGTCTGGGGTGTCGATATTTACACAAATATTGGTCTTTTAGACCTCATCCGTAAGGATGCAGCCGGGTAGAGTCCGCTCACCCGAAATTTTACCTAATAAAAAAAAATAAACTCTATTTTTTTTAGAATGTAAGAGTTCGGGTGGCAGAAACTTACTCAAAAGTATTTTTACGGGATGAGGTCTTGAAGATCTGAATCGTTGTAGATATCGAGATCCCTGAGAGAGCAATAAATGTGCGCAACATTATCCGCTACTCTATTGTCAGCACGGGGTACGTAAGAGAGAGATACATCTCTCGCTCTCAATATGAGGTTTTAACATCTGACATAATTATTTCGAATTTCCAATGATATTTGGTTTGTGGTTTGAGGTGGTTTATAATTATTTGAGAGTCATCTTTGATTTGTATTTTTTTTATTCCCAAACTTAGTGTTGTAATAATGCCTTGTGTGAGAACAAGCGCCTCTATTTTAATGGAGTTTGGTAGCCAATTAAGTCATATCCAATATGAATATGCCTACCCTCTTAGTCTCGAATGATAAAACTAGTCGAGTTGTGATTATTTGCAAGCGTGAATCGAACTCTCATTTCATGTATCAGTTGAGCGCATATTATTTTTTCAAGTAATGTGGGGTGTCTTTGTACAATTGTACTCCAAAATATATGCATTATTATATAATATAATTATTTTACACTGTTTTATTAGTGTTTTTTATTTTTTTTACAGTAGGCATGCAAACCATAGGAGCCGTTATCTAACTGGTAACCTAACTCCTGGATCATCCTGAAGGATGATGTTACAAAGATCCCTGTGGTATGAGATAGATAGTAAATTACAGATAACACCTTTTCTAGCTATATAATCTGCGGTCTTGTTTGATTCTATGTATATATGACGGATATCTGCAATTGTGAATTCTGACCTGAGGTTGTTGATGTCTTCAACCTGTCGCATCACTTCCCATTTGGGAGACTGATCTCTATTAATAGATCTAACCAGAATCTAGTTGTCACTCTCTAAGACAATCTTCCTTAAACCCTTCTCTTTTGCTCGTTTTAGCACCAATTGGATGGCTGAGGCCTCCGCAACATTCTCTTTTGTGCAATTTGTGTATGTACATAGATTTTTTAGGGAGCATATAATATATGCATTGCTCTATTTTTAGTATAAATTGAGATAAAATAAGAAGTATAAATTTATTTAGGAATCCAAATACACTCACAATATTCTTTATGTGCAATTTGTGTATGTACATAGGTTTTTTACAGATATGAGTTAATTATTCGATTGCAACACATGTATAGTTTATTCAGTTATATTAAGTTATTTGGTTGCAATTAGAGGCGGAGCCGGGGGGCTTGAGCCCTCTTCGAAAGAAGAAAATGAAAAAAAAAAGATATTTTTAATACATTTTTTATTAGTTTTATGGGTAAAATAGTGTAAAAAGCGTAAAGAATTATAAAGATTACTTTAGTGATTGTATGTTTGACGATTCGTCATCTGTCGACTTTATCAGCCACTCGAGGAGCCAGTGTCCGACCTTCGAATTCTTACCTTATCAAAAAATGTTATAACGAGAATGATAAAGCGAAGAACAACACAGAGATTTACGTGGTTCAGCAACGGTGTGTTGCCTACGTCCACGGGCAGAGAACCAGTTTTCTTATTAGAGGAAGCGAAACAGATTAGGGTTACAAGGGGTCGGCGTTCCATGAGTATATGAAGAGACTCATGGAACCCTAAACAAACAATGGACTGAAAGCCCAAAATAGACAGACGATAGGCCCGTTTACAATAAACATCGCATACCGTAAAGGCGGGGTGGCGCTACCCCGGCGGGTGGTGATATTAAGCAAGTCCAAATAATGTTGGAACTTGTTCTCTGGAACTGGCTTAGTGAACATATCATCGGGATTATCAGCAGTTCCCACCTTCTTCACCCTGATTCTCTTCTCATTCCTCAGAAAATGGTACCTGACATCAATGTGCTTCGTCTTCTCATGATGGACTTGATCTTTGGTTAAGCATATTGCACTCAAGCTGTCGCAATACACTAAAGCCTGATCCTGATGTAAGCCTAGATCATTGACCAAACCTTTAAGCCAGATTCCCTCCTTAGCAGCTTCTGTCAACGCCATGTACTCTGCCTCTGTGGTAGACAAAGTGATTGTAGGTTGTAGAGTTGCTTTCCAACTCACCACAGAACTTCCAAGAGTGAAAACATAGCCAGTCATCGATCTCCTACTGTCCACATCGCCGGCATAATCAGAGTCTGAAAACCCAGCAACCAAGCACTCTGTATCATTCCCATAGCACATACCAACATCAGTAGTGCCTCTGAGATACCTGAAGATCCTCTTCACAGCTTGCCAGTGTTCCTTCCCAGGCTGAACCATAAAGCGGCTTACCACCCTAACAGCAAATGCTAGATCTGGTCGAGTGCAGACCATAGCATACATCAGACTCCCCACTGCGCTGGCATAAGGGACCTTAGACATGTACTCCTTCTCCTCCTCAGTATGAAGTGTGTACATTCCCAGCTTGCTGTTAGACGCCATTGGAGTATCTATAGACTTAGCCGAAAATATTCCAAACCTGCTCAATATCTTCTTGATGTACCCTTCTTGAGATAAGAAGAGTTTTCTCTGCTTCCCGTCTCTATACATCTCTACTCCCAGAATCTTTCGAGCAGCACCCAGATCTTTCATATCAAACTATGCACTGAGACTGTCCTTCAGCTTCTGGATATCTGACTTGTTCTGAGCAGCAATCAACATATCATCCACGTACAACACTAGATAAATATGTGAACCATCATCCAGACTGTTGTTGTAAACATAACAATCATATGGACTCCTGTTGTATCCCAGCTGCACCATATAACTATCAAATCGCTTATACCCCTACCTTGGTGACTGTTTCATCCCATACAAAGACTTCTTCAGTCTGCAAACATGGTTCTCTTTTCCAGGAACCTGAAAACCATCCGGCTGAGACATGTATATTTCCTCCTCCAACTCTCCATGTAGGAAAGTTGTCTTCACATCTAGTTGCTCAAGCTCCAAATCCTGATGTGCAACCATTGCTAGTAGCACCCTGATAGAAGTATGTCTGACCACTGGTGAGAAAATCTCATTGTAGTCTACTCCCTCTCGTTGATTGAATCCTCTTGCAACTACTCGTGCTTTGTACTTAACAACCTCAGCAGCTGATAGTCCTTCCTTTTTCCTGAAGACCCATTTGCAAGTAATCACCTTCCTATCAGCAGGCAATTTGACAAGCTCCCAAGTCTGATTCTTCTGAAGAGACTCCATCTCTTCTCCCATTGCTGCGAGCCACTATGCTGACTCACCTCCAGAAATAGCAGCCTTGTAGGTGGACGGAGCATCATCCTCCACCTCCTCGGCCACATGCAAGGCATATCCCACCAACTCATCAGACCTATATCTCGCAGGAGGCCTGATGTCAGCCCTTCTTGGCCGATCTAGAGCAATACTGCGATGTGTCGCTCCACCTACTCCTGTGTCTAGTGGTATAGCCTCTGTCTCAGTAGTGTCTGACTCAATAGTACCTGACTGTGATGATTGGTTGGTGACCAAATCAGGTACCCGACTCTCAGATGGAGTGAAGTCTAACTCCACCTCCTCAGCAACAGCCTCTTTCTCAACTGCGTCACTGATCTTCTTCCTAGAATTCTGCAAAGAACTCTCATCAAAGACTACACTTCTGCTAAGTATAATCTTGCTGTCAGACCAGATCCTGTACCCTTTCACACCAGTACCATAGCCCATGAAGACTCCCTTCTTAGCTCTTGGCTCTAGCTTACCCTCATCAACATGATAATAAGCAATGCACCCAAAAACCCTCATATTAGAGTAATCAGCAGCCTTTCCAGTTCACACCTCATAAGGTGTTTTGCAGTCGATACCTGTGTGTGGGCTCCGATTCACGAGATAGCAAGTCGTTGAAACTGATCTGCCCAAAATCGCCTGTCAAGGCCTGAATTGGAAAGCATACACCTTGTTTTCTCCAGAAGAGTCTGATTCATTCGTTCTGCTACACCATTCTGATGTGGTGTGTATCTGATTGTATGATGCCGAGCTATGCCCTCATCTCTGCAGAACCCATCAAACTCAGATGAACAGAATTCCAGACCATTATCAGTTCGCAGCCCCTTGACCTTCTTTCCAGTCTGATTCTCTACTAGAGTCTTCCACTCCCTAAACTTACTGAATGCCTCACTTTTATGCCTCATCATGAATACCCAAGTCATCCTAGAGTAATCATCAATAAGAGACAGAAAATACCTGTGACCGCCCAAGGACTGAACACGTGAAGGACCCCAGCAGTCCGAATGGATGTAATCCAGTGTGCCCTTTGTGTGATGAACTGCTTTAGGAAATTTGCTGCGATGTAATTTCCCAAAGACACAATGTTCACAAAACTCAAGGCTCTGGGCCTTATGGCCTCCCAGAAGATCTGCTTTCGAGAGAATTTGCATCCCCCTTTCACTCATATGAGCCAACCTCATATGCCAAAGCCTAGTCAGATCAGCTTCCTGAACCCCAGCAGAAACAGCCGCTGCAGCACCTGTAACTGAGGAACCTTGTAGGGTGTACAAAGTTCCCTTTCCCCGCTTGACTCCCTACAGAACCACATCAGAGCCTCTGAACACACGCAACTGTCCCCCATAACCTGTGTACCTGAGCCCCTTGTCGTCTAACACTGTTAGGGATATCAGATTCTTCGTCATGTACAAAGACTCCAACTTTTGCCACAACTTGCTTGCGGTTTCCTGATCAGCAACTTCTGTTATGACATCGTCTGCGAGACACAACATAATCGTCGAATGAGCCTTCTTCTTCAGAAGGCCGTACTCAGCGGTGGTTGTATCTGCCCCCTTCTTGTCGGCGGCTAACGGTGTCCATAAACCTTGCTGTTTCAGCAAAGCCCGCATCTTGATCTGCCACAGACTGAAAGAATTTCTTCTAGTAAACTTGTCGATCTTCAACACAGAACCAGACATCATTCTCGGCGGAAATCAACAACCAAAGCTCTGATACCAGTTTGTTATAACGAGAATGATAAAGCGAAGAACAACACATAAATTTATGTGGTTCAGCAACGGTGTGTTGCCTATGTCCACGGGCCGAGAACCAGTTTTCTTATTAGAGGAAGCAAAACAGATTAGGGTTACAAGGGGTCGGCGTTCCATGAGTATATGAAGAGACTCATGGAACCCTAAACAGACAATGGACTGAAAGCTCAAAATAGACAAACGATAGGCCCGTTTACAATAAACATCGCATACCGTAAAGGCGGGGTGGCACCGCCGGGGCTCCGCCCCCGGACCCCCCGATGCGTCGCCGATCAACAATCGTTCAAGGCACATTAACATAAAAAAAAATCAAAAAGAGAAATCGATCGAGTCCCCTAAATTATTTTTGGATGCGTCATTTATTATAATTGGTAGTTATTTGATTGTGCTAAGTTATATAAAAAAATTATACTAGCACAACATTGGTGCAACCGAATAACTAGCTCATGCAACTTAATAACCTAATGCAATAGAACTAGCTACAACAATGGAATTTGGAGCAAGCTACAAAAATGGAATAATTATCCACTTGCGACCAAACTTTATTTTTATTTTTATTAGTTTAAGAGAAAATGGTACTAAATATACCATTTCTGTCGATCCATTGCAAAAATAACCCTCCCCCGCCCAATTTGTAGATATATAAAAAAAGCCCAATAGTTTGCAAAAGTAATCGGTTGCGGGAACCCGTTATTGCGGGTGAACGTTCAGTTGCAACTTAGAGAGAGAAAATGTAAAAATAACACATCACATCACGGTCATCTCTCATACTCACCATTTCTGTCGGCAGTAGATATTCAAAAGGCTTGGAGGGGGAAAACCGCCATTGACAAAGCTTGGAGGGAGCACCTGCTTCGACGCCGGAACCGAGAGAGAGAGAGAGAACCACCATTGAAGGGAGGGACGACCCGACATTGGAGAGAGACGACAGTTGGTGCCCAATCCGCCATTGAAGTGAGGTTATCTCACATTCTCTATCTCTAAGCTTTCTCTTTTTATGACAGCTTGGGGGTTTGAATGCATATAAATTCGATTTGGGGCCGGTGGGAAGAATTGGGTGAATGGGGTTGAAAATTTATGAAGGTGAAACCCTAACTATATCTGTGGTGGGTGGTTTGGGAATAGGGGTGGAGATTTGCCATTGATTCTAAGTTGGGGATGAAATTGAAGGTCCAAATAGGGTAAAAACGGTTATACAACCCCCATGAAAGAATGAAATTTGGAATTTGATAACTCATCAATGGCGAGCGGAGTCGTTCTTGTGGATAGGGGAAACGATTGAATGGCTAGGTACAAGAAATTCTGGGGTGACTTCGATTTGGGAAAGTAGGGGACAACATATACGACTTGGCTTCGATTAGGTATCATGGATAGTGTCTTTGAAAAACTCACGGTTTTAAACAAACCATGATGCTCGATGTAGTCTGGATAATTCTACTTGGGTACTCATTGTTTTAAACTTTTTCTCAGATAAGGGATAATGAAGATGATTTATACAAAATTTTAGAGGATTAGAGATTAAAGGCTAGCAACCCCTTTGAGGCCATAGTTTGAAGTCCCATGTGCTAGTTTGTTTGTTTGTGTTGTGGTAAAGTGTTATTTTTGGACCCAATCACACTCGTGATCAACCTTTTGCTGCCTAACTATATGCTCATTTTTAAGTATAATAGTGGGAAAAAATGATTCTTATGATATGAAGTTGTTTGAGTTTCTTTAGACTTGTATATTGAATTAAAAAACAAAGATCATGAAACCGTATGATGTCTTAAAGCAATCATATTCAGTTGCTGATGGTTTTTCGTGGCATTTGTGTAGTGTTGTCATTTGGATAATGTTAAATTTTCTGGCAGAAACATTATTTTGAATGGCTAGACATTTGTATATACTGGCAAGGATTATTGCTGAAATGGGTATTATCTAAATGACAGATTAAGGACAATGACAAAATCCAAAGGACAAAAGGTCGCGACCCCGTTGAGCAAGAAGGTATCACCTGTTATCACTTCTGAGATAGATTAGGGGCCTTCTTTTTTTTCTTGGTGATGTTAACCGAGTGGGCTCGTGTGATATTTGTGCAGGCGACACTGGCCCTTCCTCCGGCAAACTATTTTAGAGGGAGGTCGAACCAGTTCTCCAAGATGGGCATGCTGAAAGAAATGGACGACGGCCTAGATGCGGCTGATTAGCAAATGCTGAAGAACAGCAGGCTAGGGGGCATTGTAAAGATCGGAACCAATGTGCCGTATAACCCTGTATTGCTCAGCCCTGATCCATTACTTCCTCGAGAGGCAGCTGAAGACATTGAAGAAGTGTGAGAGATGGTATGAGCTTCAAGGGCGACTCCTCCGGTTCTCCATCAAGGAATTTTGCCTTGTTACCGGACTCAAATGTGCTGGAAGAAATCGGGACTTTGAGGATGATGATCACAAAGACGTTATTCGAAGCGTATTTGGAAGGGACAAAGTGAAGGTGTCCGACCTTCTCGTCATTTGGGAGGTCGCAAAGGCCAAAGAGAGGAGTGACAAGAAGAGGTTGAAGCTTGCCCTCCTCATCGTTGTAGAGTGTATCCTGCTGCCAGGGGATGTGAGCAGGGCAGTGAAAGGGTCGGTGGTCGCCCTCGTGCAAGACCTCGACCGATTCTTTAACTACTCATGGGGTAAGGTCTGTTACGAGACCACCCACGAGAGTCTGGATGGGGCACTGGTGAGGAAGGTGGCGCAGGGGGTCAAAGGTGGAAAGGAGAGGTCCGACTACTCACTCAATGGATTCCCATTAGCGTTTTAGGTACGAGTTGAAACTTAATGGGATTTAACAATTGGCATGAATTTTTTTTTTGAATGTCTGTGACATTACCGAATATGGCTAGGGTTTTTTCAAAACTAATTAGTAAATATATGCTCTTCTGATCGTGTAGATTTGGATCTATGAAGCGGTGCCGGGTGTGAGAAACTACTTTGCTTATAGGATTCCCGGGGTTAACTTTCCCCGATGCGCGAGGTGGAAGTCGACGGACCCGTACACCCCCTTTGAGAGGGTGAAGATGCTGATGGATATAGACAATGAGGATGGGATCAAGTGCAACGATGCCCAGACGACCCTTGTGCCGAAAGCGGCTGAGTATGAGACTTTCCTCGGTGCTGGATACCCTCGCGATGACCCAGATGACTTTTTTGACAAGGCCATCAAGGCATACGATGCTTCACTCCCACTTGTCGTAGATACTCCTAGCGAAACATTGCCTTCTCCCACCCCTGGAGCTCCTGCGGATTCGATGATTGTCACGATGCTCCAAGAGATCCTAACGAGGTAAGGGATATCGTCATGCCTTATTTACACCCTAGTCACACATGTTCACTGGCTATGATGAGATATTGAATGGCTAGTCCACGTGGAAAAATGATAGGAAAATGTCTTCATGGAGGTTGACAACGAAGACCAAGAGGAGATTGGCACCACAAAGGCCCACCCAACTGGCACAAACACAACGCAGGAGGTTGTCACGCAAGAGGAGATTGTCACGCATGAGCCTCCTCCTCCACCTGCACCTGCTGAAAAGCTTTGTTCCAACATCTCCTCCACATCCTCGAAACCAACCATTCGGCCTCGTACATCTCCTCCACATGTGTATGTCTGCATATATTCCGTTGATAACTAGGATTTCTCTTTGTCTGGCTAGTAACTGAATTTCTGGGTTTTATTCTTCCAACTTGACGTTAATGGCGCTGCATGGAGAAGAATCGGTTGTTTTTCACTTTATGGTCCACCTATCGAGCTCCCTAATCTCCTTTTATATTCCCTCTGCAACCCGTTGAACTCCCCATGTTGTTTCCCTCCAATTTGCCTTGACGAGTACTTTTTTTTGTGAAAAGTGGACCATCTCTCTCCTCTAGCATTAAATGGTTGTCATATCATCCCCTCTCACCCTTTCTTTTTCTCCACAACCCGTCACTGTCACCCTTTGCCACTCCTTCATTTTTTAATTTTGTTTTGCCCAAATGATCACACTCCCTCCTCTAGATTTTCGATACATGTGCTACCCCACTCCCACCTTTTTCCGGTTGAAGCATAGTTGCAACCTGCAGCCGGATGGAACAAATTTGCAAGAATGACATTTTGTCACCACTTTGCAAATTTTTACCCCCATGGTTATTTTTACAAACTTGACTTTTTTTTTTTGGTATATTGGTGCAAATTGGCCTTAGTTTAATTTTTTTTTTTTTTTTTGAGTAAAGGGTGGCACATATTATTATATAATGTCGATCTCCGCAAGCTCGATCAAACTTTGCGGAAAAGGATCGGTAAATACATAATCGACACCATTAGGCGGCATAAGCCTAGCCACCGAATGCGCCAAAGTGTTGCCACTGCGCCTTACATGCCCAAACGAAAAGGAGGACAGATCATGTGCCATAGCTAATATATCATCAGCTAACACCCTTGAGTAAGAGTTACTAAACATCCCTGCACTCAAACTTCTAATGAGATGCAGTGAATCCGATTCTAGAAAGACAGAGGATTGCCCCCTTGTCTTTGCCTGTTCAAGACCCATTAGCGCAGCCTTTAGTTCCGCAGTGTTTGCATCCCACCGTGCCTTGATACGCTTGACAGCAGCCCACAACACACATCCAGTGTCGTCCCGAGCCACCGCCCCCAACCACACGTTTCCACCATCCATTATAGCCGCATCCGTATTCACCTTCACAACACCCTCCTGTGGTCTAGACCAAGCGCTTCCCCCGACAGCTTGACGATTGCTCTCCGAAACCCTTTCATTGTGACCTTCCCAGATCGCCCTATAACTCTGAACGAACCTTCGAAAGCCATCCCTTAGCAACGCAACATTTGGAGGCCCATCGTCGAAGAGCCTCATATTCCTAGCCGTCCACGCAATCCACGCATTGGTGAAGAATTCAAGGAGGCCCGTTGAGCCCTCGGTATCATGAATGTTTGTGAGAATTTGCGCCATGGGCAGATTCCCCAGCCCTCGAATTCGGGCTGCCATTGGCGACCCTTCCCAGGCCAGCTCGGTCAGTGGACATCTCAGCACAGCGTGGAGGACTGTCTCGTCTTCCTGGCCACATCCTTCACATACCGCCGATTCCAACACATGGCGGCTCACGAGATTTGACCTAACCGCAAGTGCTCCGCTCAGGGCCCTCCAAGCAAAGAGAAGGACTTTCGGCGGGGCTCGCAGCTTCCACAACCGACCCCACAATTGATCGTCCTCTCCATTGAGACGCTGGAACCAGGATTCCAAATGCCCACAACACCCCAACCAATAGGCTGATTTAACAGTGAAGCTTCCTTCCCTATTTGGGCACCAGATCCGCGTGTCTTGAGGCCGCCGGTTGCTTAGCGGTATTGCTAATATGCATTCAATATCCGCCTCAGAAAAGTTCTCTGTCAGCACCTCCCTTCGCCATAGTCCCCTGTCGGAATCGATCAGAGATCCCATAGAAAGGCTCAGGTCCGAGTGTTGGAGGAGTACTGGAGCAAAAGGTCGTCCTTCACGAGTTAGCCAATTTGAATCCCATACATCGATGCTCTCTCCCGATCCCACTCGCCATCCTAGACCCTCCAGCAGTAGCGCCTTTGCCCCCCAAATACTTCTCCAAGAAAAGCTCGGATTGTTACCGAGCCCTGATGCTACGAAGGTCCCTCCCCGATAGTATCGCGCCCCAAGCACTCGTGCTACCAAAGACAGTGGTTCTTGCACCAGCCGCCATCCTTGTTTAGCCAATAGCGCATCATTAAATACCCGCAGATCTCTGAAACCCATGCCGCCCATCTGCTTAGGAGCGCATAAGGCTTCCCATCGACACCAGTGAATCCTCCGGTGATGATCCGATGACCCCCACCAGAACCGGCTTAACACACTGTGAATTTCCTCAATCAGTTCCTCCGGTAGGCGGAAAACACCCATAACATATGTGGGTATACTCTGCAACATAGATTTGATGAGTACTTCCTTCCCTGCTTGAGACAAAGCGCGCTCATTCCAACCTTGGACCTTCTTCCACATCCTCTCTTTGATTGACTCAAACACTGCTTTTTTTGATCTCCCCACAATTGTTGGCAGCCCCAAATATTTAGAGTGCCTGTCTACCAAGCGCACCCCTAAAAGCCCAGCAATTACAACTTTCTGGTGATAGCCCATGTTCCTACTGAAGGCCACTTCCGACTTCTGCCAGTTAACTTTCTGCCCAGATGCTCTCTCGTACATCCGGATAACCCCGGCAACCTGCGAGCATTCCTGAGGAGTGGCTCTAGCAAAAAACAGACTATCATCCGCAAAGAATAAATGACTGATCTTGGGGGCATTTCGACACACCTGAATGCCGTGTATACGCCCTTCCCTCACCCTCTGAGAAATCAATGAGGAGAGTACCTCTGCACATAGTATGAATAAATAAGGCGATATCGGATCGCCTTGGCGCAATCCCCGGGTGGGCTTCACATAGCCACGAATCTGCCCGTTGAACTTGAAAGAGAAAGAGACACTCGAGACACAGTTCATTATCCTCCCACACCATGCCTCCGAGAACCCCATATGCTTCATGACCTTGTCCAGAAATTGCCATTCGACGCGATCATATGCTTTCGTCATATCCGTCTTGAGCGAGAGCCAGCCTTTTCCCCCCGCTCTTAGGCCCTTTAGGTAGTGGAAAATCTCCAGTGCGATCAACGCGTTATCTGAGATATTCCGTCCAGCCACGAAAGCACTCTGCTCCGGTGAGATTATGGTCGGGAGTATCGGCTTTAGACGATTCGCCATCACCTTTGAAACTATCTTGTATACAACATTACAAAGGCTTATCGGCCTAAATTCTGCTGCTCTCTTCGGTTCTGCCACCTTGGGGATCAACGTAATAACGGTCTCGTTTAAGGCATTCAACTCTGCATTCCCGATCCACCATGCCTGAATGAATCTCACGATGTCAGTGCCAACAACATCCCAAAATTTTTGGAAGAAGATGGCGTGCATTCCGTCCGGTCCGGGGGCTTTCGTAGGGTGCATCTGATGAACTGCGTTCCAAACCTCTCCGGCCGTTGGTAGTCTATCTAAATCGGCATTCATATCCGTCGAGATTCTTTGCGAGATCCCCGCAAGGGCCTCCTCCATCTGACTCGTCCCCCCTGCTGTGAATAAATCCTTAAAGAAATCCACTATAACTTTTTCAATTGCCTCGTCACCTTCTTGTCTCGTACCCCCATCATCCTCAAGAAAAGAGATATGATTCCTCTTCTTTCTATAGGTGGCCCTTCGATGGAAGTAGGATGTGTTCTTGTCCCCGTCCCGAAGAGAATTTTCGCGGCTCCGGAGGTGCCAAAAGGACTCCTCGTCTCTATGAAGAGTGTCCAATTGAGCTATTATTTCCCTTCCTTTCAGCAGCACATCCCCTGATGGAGGTAAGGCTTGCAGTCTGCCGAGTTCGCCTACCAACTCATTTATCTATTTCTTTCTTCCTCTGAATTCACTGTGTGCCCAAGTGGCAAGGCCTTTTGCACACTTTGCAATCTTCTCATTTGGATTCCCTCCTAGAGTGCCCCATTGGTTTTTGACAATATCTCTGCATTCATCATATTGCAACCATAATGTCTCAAACCTGAATTGTCTTCCCTTCCTCCTTGGAGAGCTTTGTTCGGTATCGAGGATGATGACTGAATGGTCTGAGCAGTACCTTGGAAGATTCTTAGCTTGAAACGATGGAAAACGGTCGCACCATGCCGAACTAGCAAGGAAACGATCGAGTCGTTCTCGAATGACAGTCCCCATTCCCCTGCCCCTCTCCCACGTCAGTTTCATCCCACTCCATCCGAGATCAATCAGTCCGCAATCCTCCACCACCTTCCTAAACGAATCCATCTCGGCCTGGGTCCTAGAAATACCTCCTTCCTTTTCGTCTTGGAAGAGGATCTCGTTAAAATCCCCGAAAAAAATCATGGGAAGGTTATGGCCGCTGTGGACTAATCGCATGAGCTCCCATGTCTCCCGTTTCCTGTCCCTAGATGGCCACCCATATACACCCACTGCCATCCACTTAAAACCATCTCTTTCTGTAATTTCAGTACAAATATGACGAGTCGAGAAAGACCTCACGATCGCATCAATGTCCCTCCACCAGAACCCCAGCCCACCAGATAGTCCTTGGCTGTTCAAGCATAATCCATCTGTGAATCCACACCTTCTCATCGTCGGCTCGAGATCCTTTTTTGAAATCTTAGTCTCCATCACGAAGACTATGTTGGGCCGTATCTTCCAGGACCAATCCTGGATTGCACGAACTGTCCGAGGGTTGCCCATCCCCTGACAGTTCCAACTAAGGATTTTCATTTTCCTTCGCGGGCCTGGTCATCCCCAGCACCCGCTACTTCCAGACTTTCCACTGTCGCAGTCCTCTGCTCTACTGCTCTGGCCTTCTTTGCCACATTCTGTCCGTGCACTATGTCTTCATCAGCTGTTTCTCCTTTTTCGAAAGTCTTGCACTTTCCGGATACCACATTATCCCCCACCGTCAATGGGTCCTTAGGGTGCTCTTTCCCTTGTAGGATACTCTGGCTCGAGGCCCTGCTAGGAAAATCAATAGCATCCCTGTCCTGAATGTTTGCGTTTGTGACAGATTCATTTAGCACTTGATTCAGCCCCTTCATATTTCCCTCATCTGTCATCTTCGTGTTCCCCTGAAACTGGGTCTCTTCAACCATAGCCTGATCTGTCGGTGCCTTCCTCATTTCGGTTACAAGGCCTTCATCTTGTTTCTCCATCACCTTATCATTAACCTCCGGATCAGCACTTCGCTCAAGACTATTACTCTTAAATCTGTCTATCAGTTTCATACTCCGCTCCCGTTCTTCCATGGTCACCCGCAGTCCCCTCGGAGACACTGCCGCCCTCAGCCATGGGCCATATTGACTAGGATTCAGATTAATATCTGATGCTTCACTTGACTCCCCTTTGCTTTGACAGAATCGGGCAATATGTCCAATTCGTCCACAATGAAAGCAGAAAGTTGGGAGCCGTTCGTATTGCAAATCAATCCACTTCCACTTGTCACCCAGGCCGAGTTTCACTCCTCGCAGTAGAGGCCTCGTCAGATTCACCCGAACTCTGATTCTCATCTGCCTTTGGAAGCCTGCAATATCCGGTTGATCGTAGGCCAGAAATTCGCCCACCCTATCGCCAATTGCCTTTGCTGTCGCCGGCGATTGTTTGCCTACTGGTATATTCCTAGCCACTACCCAGAACGGGGAGTCGGTGAAGGCCAAATCATCGAGCCCTTCTGTAGCCTCGACCTCTCGTAACACCAACAGGGACTCGTCAAACGTCCAAGGACACCCATCAAGTACTCTGTTTTTATCTTCCAAATTGAAAAACTGAAACATGAACTTTTTGTCTCCTATATCCCGAATCAGCGGGTCTTCCTTAACCCTCCAAATCTGACGGATCGTTCGTCGAAATGCCGGCTTGTTAATGGATTTATCCGTTGCAAATTTTCCCACTAGACATAGCCCTATCTGCGCCATTGTGAAGGCTTCGTCTACTGCCTCCACGATTCCTTCCTCTGCGGTTGATAGACGAAAACCTTCCCATGCCTCTCGCAATTCCTCCACTTGGTTTCCTTCTCCGGCGTCTGTCATTCCACCGGACTTCCGAGAACTCACTACCGGAGAACTGTCACACAACTGCCACAACTGACACTAACCACCCCCTACGCAGGGACTCCGGCCTTAGTTTAATTTACTTAACAAATTTAGTGTAATATTGAGAGGCTGCAGTTAAAACTAATTAAAAAAGACATAGAAATCAATGAAACAATTAACAATATATATGAAGGGACAAGTTAAACATCTTTAAATTGAAAATTAATTACAAAAGAGATGATATGAAATCCACTCAAAATGGTTAAATCATACGGAGTTATATTAATAAAATATTAAAGGAAAGGGTTTGTGATTCTAGGGGAATACTCACCTACTATCGATACTACAGGTTAAATCATACAGATTTTTTTTCCCGGATTGCACAAGGGCAAAACGATATCGCAACGGGCCAAAATGTGCTGAAACGCTGCGGATGGCTTCTCGCAACGGCCGGAACATTCAATGTTGGGGAGCCACATGTTGCCCTAGGAGTGGCGAGCAGAGCACCTTTACGCATGGCTGGCATGTGACAACTGATGGATGACTAACATTTGGTGTTTTGTAATATGTTTTATCTATTTTAAAATCAATATTTTCGTAATAAAAATGTAAAATAAAAAATAAAAAAATTACCACAATACTAGATTCATTTTTATCTACATATAGACATCAATTTTGAATATGTTTGATTATAATTTTTTTTAATCTCTTTGATTATAAATATGCAAAATATGATCCGAAAAAGTGAATTATAATTATGGAAGAATTTGGAAGAATAAATAATATTAATATTTTAACAATAATAAACGAATACATAATAATATAATTTGGAATGAAAATAATTATTTGAGAGGTGTATATTTGTAAATTGAGTTGGTAGGAAAATATGAGTTTTGGGATATTAGGGATGTTATTGATAAAATAAAAAAAATGAGAATGAGAATGAGATGATAGGATGATATGACGGAAAGAGACGAATAAAATATTAGTATTCCTAGTACCCATAGTATCCCTTGATAACATGGTCTTAAGTAGCTAATTGTTTATGCAAACGAGAAATGATTTGAAATTTTGAAGGATTTTCCCATGTTCAATCTAATGAATTTTTATGAATTATTGAACCAAATTTAGATTGAGCTTTAGCTTGTGTTTGGTAGTAGGTGGAGATTATGGAGTTGGAGGTCAAGAAGTTGGAGATTATGGAGTTAGAGATGTGAAAAGTGGGGTTTATTTTAAAACAAAAAAACTTGATTGTGTGTTTGGTGATTGTAAGGTTTGTAAATGGATTTTGAGATGAAAAATATCTAAAATACCCCTATCCATCCCCCTTCCTTGCTCTAATTTCCTGCAATCGAAATCGACAACCATCACCATCCCTGAAACTAAGCTCTCTGTTGTGAGCCTAATTTGCCATGTTTTATACTTACTTTTATACCGATTTCTGCATGCATTTCATACATTTGGGCTGGAATAGTACAGATTCTATGTAGTTTATGCTTATCTACCAAATTATGGAGTCTACACAAGTTTCTGTTTAATTTCGCAGAAATCGAGGCATTTTACAACACTTCGAAGAAAGAAGGAAAACCAAAAAGAGGTCGATATTGACTAGATAAGGTCGATATCGAGTGAAGAAAATCGAGCCGGAATTGTAAGACCTGGGGTCTTTAGAGGCGCCAGCCCATGCCACCTAGCCCTCTCAGGTCCGTTGTCCTCACTTGGAGCCTGAAAAGGAAGAGCTCTTGTGACATAGGTAGGGCTTGAATCACTTATAAACCACTCCCAACATCCTTATGATATCCGATGTGGGACGGGGGTGTTACAATCTCCCCCACTTAAAGCACTGACGACCCCGTCAGGCCCAAGGGACTGCCCTCCGGGAGGAGCGTACCCGAGCATACTGTCGGAGCACCTCCGAGCCCAGAGTCGGCTCTAATACCATCTGTAAGACCCGGGGTCTTTAGAGGCGCCAACCCATGCCACCTAGCCCTCTCAGGTCCGTTGTCCTCACTTGGAGCCTGAAAAGGAAGAGCTCTTGTGACATAGGTAGGGCTTGAATCACTTATAAACCACTCCCAACATCCTTATGATATCCGATGTGGGAGGGGGGTGTTACAGGAATTCCCAAGAATCAACCACAAAATTGGAGCAGGAAAGCAGAGGTCGATATCGACCACATCTGGTCGATATCGAGTCAAGATGGTCGATTTTCCACCAGAGCCCAAGATCGAGTGAAGGACATGGAAGAGGTCGATATCGAGGATGATGGTCGATATCGACCAAAACCTTGTCAAAAATCCTCCTCGGAGCCGAAATCGAGTCACAGAAGACGGAGCCGAGAAGAAGTGCTCGATATCGACCATATTGGGTCGATATCGACCATCCCACAGAGGCCGATTTCGAGCAGTTCCGAGTCCGAGTGCTGAGCTGGCTTTCTTCCACATGAAGCAAGAGATATTCTATCAACTCAAGAGGAGATTTATCAAGTTCTATCAAGAGAAGAAGGATCTATCCATACTAATCCTAGTTTCCTTTTAGATATATTTGTTTTATTTCCAAATTTAATCATTAAGTCTTTAGATAGATAAATTTAGATATAGATAGATGTTTCTTTCCTAGATTATCTAGTGAATGAAGCCTATAAATAAAGCCTTAGGGGATGAGTTTTAGGTATCTTATTCCAATTCAATTTCAGTTACAATTAGTTACATAGATAGAGAGAGAGAGCCTTGTGGTCGAGAGAGGTTGGAGAAGTTGAGATACAGTTTGGCTTCGATCGGTTGTAAGCCTTCTTTTAGTTTATTTAATGCAATTTAGTTCCTTTTTATTATTAATGCCTTTCTTGATGATGAAGAGCGAGTAGTCACCCAACTTCTAGGGTCGGGGTGAGCCCGACGGTAGTCATGTAAGGTGATGCAGTAAAGGTACAATCTTTTGATGCGAATTCGTCTTCTATCCATACGAGCATGATTCTTTTGCGAGAGTTGAAGGTGATCCTTGTTTGTGTTATTGAAGAGAAAGTGTTCTTAATGCAACTTGGATTAATTATGTGAAAAGGGTTAGTAACAATTAGGGTTTATGCGAAAGCCTCTATTTTCCTATTTGTTAATAACGAAAGTTATTTGATGAAAAGCATGATCTTTTATGCCTTTATGTGTTATTTTACATGGTTATCATTGTGGTGTTGATGCCCTGATCTTGGAAGTATTTTAGTTTATTGATTTTATTTACAAATTTCGTGTTTAGATTCGTTTCTGTTCGAAAAGTTGCGATTTTGGTTTCTGTTTCTACTCGACATCGAGCACTGTTGGTCGACGTCGAAGTCACTTGGTCGACGTCGAGGAGTTTTGGTCGCCATCGACTAGTTTCGCTTGGTTTTCGTTTTCTGCTCGTTTCTGTTGTCTGTTTTACTCGACAGTGTGGTCGACGTCGAGGACATCTGGTCGACATCGAGGACATCTGGTCGACGCCGAGGACTTCTACTGGTCGAAATCGTGCTGAGATTTGGAACTGAAAATTAAGGCGGGCGCTGACACGCTTTCTCGTGGATCGATCCTGACTGTCTTCTACTACAACGGGAGGAAGTCTTGTATTTATTCGCTGAGACAGGGAGTCAGTTTGCTTTATATTTTATATTTATATTTCATACTTGACCATCCTCCTGCAACAACACACTCTCTCTCTCTTACCCTTCGTCTCCCCTCCCCCGCTCCAATTCCCTGCAATCGAAATCGGCAACCATCACCACCCAAAACCGTGCTCTCTCTCCCCCCCTCCTTCTCTCTCTCTCTCTCTCTCTCTCTCTCTCTCTCTCTCTCTCTCTCTCCCCCCCCTCGAACCCTTCATCTCCCCTCCCTATCTTTCTTTCAGTTCTCACAGCCGCCATTGAAGGCTTGAAACCGAGCTCTCACGACCATGCTCTCTCTCGATTCAACAATTGTCGGGGTTGCTGTGAGAGTAGGGCTGCCTCCTCCTTAGATCTGACGCTGATGTCGACGTCGAAGCCTCTCCCCGGTTTTTGGGGTTGCTGCAACTAGACTTCTTCAACACCGGATGGTTGAGATCAAAGGACAAAAAATAACTTCCAAAAGCTTGGGAGTCCAAACCTTTTTTAAGCCAAATTTAAACCCTTTAACCTCCACTTTCCCCTCCACTTCCAATGCAAAATCCTTTTTCCAAACACAACAAGTTGCATTTTTTTTACATAGCGGCTTTAGACAAGATGTCGAAACGACTATTGTCAGGACAATTTCACCTAAATTGCACACACAACCTTTTTATTTTTTCCAAACAGATTGCAAATAGGTCCAAAAGTCTCTTTGACACACATTTGGAACCACCAATTTCACTCATTGAAAACTTCAATTTGATGGCCTAATCTAGTAATCGACAATCCTTTAAAACTCAATTGATTGATCATGTCCAATTAGCAAAGTTCTAATTAGGTATTCAATGTCTCTGGATGTCTAAATCAACAATGAATAATTATCAATTATAGTGACAGCGAGAGCGGAAAGCGTTTGACGAATCCGCTTTTTCGTCTTTCTTCCGAAACCCTAATCATATATTTCACCGTCCGAGCGTTGACACAGGATGACGCCATCGGAATCCTGGGATGCTGCCGTCACCGCACTATAGCCTACTACCGTGCTACGGTACGGTACCTCCAATTCCTTAATTCCTTAATTAGGGGATTCGAACCTGCCGCCACCGCACTATAGCCTGCTACGGTAGTGCTGGTTATTGCCGAGGAGATCAAGGCCCCCACCACATTCTTTAATTAGGGAATTCGAATTGGATTAGTGGCTTGGATTGGAGTGTACGTGATCTTGAAATACAGTATCAACTTCCACCAGTTTAGTTTTGTAGTTGACCAAGCCAATTTAATTCGTTGTATTTTGGGTGAGGAACGGAAACGAATTAGGGTTTTAACGGAATTCTTCAAACGAGAACAAACTCCAACCTTCAATTAATTTCAGTGAGAACCTTTAATTGAAGGATTCGATTATTCAACCGTGGAGGAGTTTGTATGCTCTCAAAGCGATCTATTTTTTCTTCCACCAATTTTCTGTCGCAGTGTAGATGAGATGGACTCGTGTGCAATTTAGTTGAAATTGTCTTGACAATAGTCGTTTTGAGATCTTGTCTAAAGCCTCACTCTTTTTTTAGGGCAAATTGCGTAAAATAGCATGAACTTTAGGCATAGTTGCACTCAGTGGCACGAACTTAAAAAAATACAAAAATAATCACCATCTTTGGGGTTTAGTTGCGGTCGGTGGCACATACCCCCTATCTCGCTAATGTAGACTAGTGGGGGTGCTTACATGGATTTTTTTTAATTAAAAAGGCATACATCGAGATATGGATTAGTTGTTAGATTTCCATTCGATTTCGATCATGAAATGAATCAAACCAAGATCTAGATTTCATACAATTCAAACCCTAATTCTATACCGAAGACTAACTTTGATCCATGGGCGTCTTTGCAGTGGAATAAGCAAACCGTCGATCGATTTCTTGCCCCTTAGCCTTCACTTTTCTTTGTCTCTGATGGATGAGACTCCTTTCTGACTTCTCTCGTCAATTTTAGATATGATTGGGAAAACTTGTGAACGTGCATATAAAGAAGAGAGCGACCTTTCACAATCTGTAACCGCTCTCTTATTTATTTTCTATAACCGTTCACCCATTTATTTCCCTATTAAAATTCCTTTATGAGATATCATCCATTAGTGTATTATATATAGGCAAGGGATGAGGGAATACATAATTACCCCCGGATTTAATTCTCTGACCGAGACCGATCCATCACGATTTCGACTTTTATATTAAATCAGACACCATAATATATATGGACTAAATACTCAATTAAACCTAGACACATGAGCCACATAAAATGTTTGTAAACATTCCAACATTAGTGAGAATGCTTACATGATTTTTTTTAAAATTAAAAGAGATAAAAGATGTTTCCAAATTATGAAACTAGCTAGGTTCCAATTTTATTTTTTATTTCATGTAATTCCAAATCAAAGATAATTGTGACAAATATAACATTTGGAAATTAAAATTTGGTACTAGTTATTTTAATTTGCAAATGTTATATTTGTCACTGTTATCTTTGATTTGAAATTACATGAAATAAAAAATAAAAATGGAACCTAACTAGTTTCATAATTTGGGCACATCTTTTATGTCTTATAATTTTAAACAAAAAAATAAACTCATGTAAGCATTCCCACTAATTCATATCTCGCTATATGCCTTTTTAATTAAAAAAATTACATGTAAGCACCCCCACTAGTCCACATTAGCGAGATATGGGATATGTGCCACTGGTCGCAACTAAACCCCAAAGTTAGTGATTATTTTTGTATTTTTTTAAGTTTGTGCCACTGAGTGCAACCACTCCCAAAATTCGTGCTATTTTATGCAATTTGCCCTTTTTTTTATACCTCCAAAACCTCCCAAAAAAGACGGTGCCAAACACACCCTTAGTTGAATTTACTATTAAAGTGTTATCATAAGTTTAAAACTATTTTAATTAAATCAATCATCTGTTTTATAATTGTAGTGAGCTTGTAATAAAATTCATGGGTAAAAGTTTTTTTTTTAAAAAATAATGGTACATAGATGTAAATACAAAAAAGTAAAGGGCTCATATTTATAAAGTGATTCATATATCCACTCGTTTCAATTTCGCCCCATGTGTGTGGTTAAGGGGTCTCCGGTTGGTGATGAATAAACCGATCGGTGTGCGTAGGAGGAGTGTGGGACCCACAAAAGGTTAGCCGGCGCGTTAACATCGCGTAAACAAAGAGGAAGCTCCCTCCGAAAACTCTCTCCCCAATCACACGAAGGCGAAGAAGCGACGGGGAGGAGAGAGAGAGAGAGAGAGAGAGGGTGGGTGGAGATCCGGTCTCTGAATTCATCGACCGATCCCTGCGAATCTGGTGCGCCTTCTCTCATCCTGCGCGCTCTCTCGGAAGTCCTAGATCCGCCATGGAAGTCCCTAGCTCCTGGGACGCTCTGCGGAAGCAGGTATACTCTCTTTCAATTTTCTTTCTGTCGGAACCCTAGGAGATTGACTTCGGACCTTGATTCGTCAGATTTCCCCCTCTTTCCTTGGGATTCTCTGTGTGGCTTGAGTATTTATTGATTTTGCATCCGATGATTTGAAATTGGGATTTGGTTTTGGATTTGCGCTACCGCTTTTCCTAGTTGTCGCGGATTGCAATTCACTCAAAGCGAGGGGATCAGGAATTTCGATGCTTTCATCGATCTTACTTGATGATCTTTTCCGCCTTTTAGAGTTTGACTGGGGATAAGGAACAATAGAATGGGGTTGGTTTCCATTGATCGTTCATGTTGTTGATATAGCCACATCACATGTTTCCTTTTATTTGCCTTAAGGGAGACGCCGCGTTTGATTTCCTAGTTTGTGCCTTTGCAAGTGAGAATCAAGGGTTTTAGATGTGCGATTCATCTAAGTTGGTACTACTATGTGAGATTTTAGAATGATTGCGACAGCACAATGGATTCAACGGTTCCGTGGTGGTTGAGGGCATTGGTATTAATCAAATAAACTATCAGGACTGTGATATGTAGAGCCTGGGGGCTTGATGCGAGAATAAAGCACCTTGCATTGGAGTTGCAAGAGAATCTGAGTAAGGTGTTATCAAGTGCAGAAAAGATTTAATCTGGGTGGTTGTGTTTCAAAGCGTACATTAGGAATTTGGTTTTCCTTTTCTGCTGTGCCAGTGATGATCTTCTAAAATTTTGAATATTTTCTGTGGACTTGTAATCAATACAGGCAAGGAAGCTTGAAGCTCAGCTGGATGAGCAGATGCACTCGTATCGCAAACTGGTTGCCACAAAAGTTGATGCTTCTGATAGCGATCTTGAGTCTGGAATAGATCATTTACTGAAGCAGCTTCGACAAGTAAATGATCATATGCAAGCATGGGTTTCTTCGGGAGGATCAGAAATGGTTTCACATACGTTGACCCGACACCAAGAGATCCTTCAAGATCTAACTCAGGTATTGTAACCTCTTAATCAACTTTTGAACACTTAAGATAGTGCACATGCTTTCTTCTCTAAACAGATTCTGGAGTCTGAACAACTAAAGTTATTTCATTCGTAGTTATGCAAACTTCTCTTTAGCTTTTAGTTGGAGATATAATATGGCTGGCTGGTACCCAGCTACCATGGCATTCATCTAATCTTGATTTACCCTGTTATTTTGAAATTAAGCATTAGGCATTGAATCCTATGGTCATTTAATCCTATGGCGATCTTTGAAGATCCCTTTTGCCTTCCTGTTGTGTAAATCACATTCAGATTTTCTTTTAATCACTGTTTAGATGAGGCTACCATTGGAGTCGTTGACTCTATTATAGGGATTTGGTGATAGAGCCATTGGAGCATCTGCAATATCAGTTTGACTTGGCAAAAGACTTCAATGTGCCTTTATAATCTCAAATGCACTTTGGCTTCTGAATGTGAATCTGCTTTGCCTATGCAGACTTATGGTCATCACCATTGCAAAATTGTCTTTTAGTTGACGCTATTAAAATGTAGAATGGAGTTGGCAAAAACTAGATAGTAAAAAAAAATATTCATGCAGCGAATGCTGAATAGCCGAAAAAGAAGGTGTCATTCTAGAAGTCTAGAATGGAACCTTTTACATCTGCTTTTCTGTTGTTGATTGACTTGAAAATGTTGCTGTAAGTGAAACATAATTTTTCTAAACATGATTGAAGCGCAGGAGTTTTATAGGCTCCGTTCAAGCCTAAGAGCTAAGCAAGAACACGCCTCACTGTTGGAGGACTTTCGAGAGTTTGATAGAAGCAGACTAGACTTGGAAGAGGGTGGTAATTCCGAAGAGCAAACACTTCTAAAAGAGCGCGCTTCTATTAACAGGAACATGGGGCATGTAAGTAATTAATACTATGGCTTATGATTTCTGGTGATTGTCTCACTCTTGTTACCATTGCTAGTGATTAAGCCCCATCCTATTATAGAAAGAATACGGAAAACGGTCTAGTCAAAGCTGTTACCAATACTTTATGTGCTACTTTAGCGATGAACATGTCAGAATGGCAGTGTATTTAAGAATACGGAAAACGGGATAGTCTTAGTGTTGTCCAAATCACTTATTGGGATAAAATTTGATATGTTAATTATGTGTCTTTATTACAGATGGATACCGTCATTTCTCAAGCACACTCTACACTTGGTGCACTTGTTCTTCAGCGTTCAACATTTGGGGGCATAAATTCAAAGATCAGCAATATCAGCAGCCGGCTGCCAACGGTAATGCCTTCTATTGATTTTCCTATCCATATCTTGGATCAGATTTCATTGATAGTTGCTTGAAATGGATGCCACACCATGTTTGTAGTTGTTATCGCATGGAATGTGAGTTAACTTTATGAGCAAGATGGCTGCATGAAGTTCAATATAAAAACACTAAAATAATTCATCTGTCCTTAACTCCTCTCCTTTGAAGGCAGCTATTGCAATATGAACTTATCGACTGAACTCTCTCCCTTGATTTGGCTCATATGTGCAGGTGAATAATATTCTCACATCAATAAAGAGAAAAAAGTCGAAGGACACCATTATCCTTTCTCTTGTTGCATCTATCTGCACATTCCTGATTCTCATTTACTGGTTGACCAAGTAGGGATTTACTTCCTCCATCTTCGCGTCTTTGAAGATTCAGTGATCTCTGATATCAACTTTGGTGAACATCCAGATGGTAACCAAAAAAGTAGATAATCCAAGCCCTGCAGGATTTCTGGCAAAAGATTGGTAAGTTGGTGGCTGAGAAACCCAACTATGTCGCCACAGGCATATGATCAACTCCCCCTCTATTCATTTTTCTTTAGTTTTGACATTGTGGATGTAGTGAGCCTCTCTCCCCGACTCCTTGCGTGTGTGCAAAATTGGGATATTATATCGTTTTATGTTTACCAAATATAGGAAAAGGTAATTTCTTCCACGATTTTTTGGTCAGTCTCTGTGGAATGAATGATGTTTGTAGCTTAAATAATGAAAGTAATGTTTGCTACATGTGTCCAGCTTGGGATGCCTTTGAAACGCTAGTAGTTGTAATTGAAGCACTGTCGGTAAGTAATTTTCTTTAATTCCCTGTATTTTGATAGTTATATCAGTAGTTCTATATGCTCTTGTAATTTTTGGATGTTTTTATCGCGGAATTAAACTTTATTTTTTGTTTAGTTTGCCCAACAAATGGAATCAACTCGTAAATAAATCTGTGCAGCCAAAGGATCATTTTAGGCCTTTGGCATCACCCTTGTAAGTTGTAACGATAAATCATAATTAAACTGGTTGTATCTTGTATGTGATTCAATAAACGAGCTTTGACACACACACACACACACACACTACCTGAAGCTGGAAGGCACTTGCAATTTTGAGGATACATTGCAGTTTTGATGGATATGATTCAACAAGGTGTTGCTTGTAATGTGTCCAAGATTGGCTGGGGCACCCTAACCGCCTTAACGTATAGATGTAATATGTTGGGTGATATGGTATAATGTTATAATGACCTTGTGCTTGATCTGATCAAATATTGTACCATGTGCCCCTCTTTATTCATGTTATAATGACTCCAATCCAGAGTTCTTGATCAAGACTAGAACATTGCATCACCTTATGAGGGTGATTTTGTATATATAGTTCTAAAATTAAAAGAAGAAACCAAATAATAAGAGTTACAAAGTAGCTGGTAAGTTGAACAATTTGTGGAAACTTGTGTCTAGAGTTATGGTTCTAGCATAAAACAACCACTTGAGATGGGCAATCCCTGCGATTTACCCTTTTTGGCCAAGCAAAGCGAAAAAGGGAAAGAAATTAAACTTTTAAGTCTTTAATATTGAGGATTTCAGGTCCTACCCTGAAAATGAACCCTACTGTACATGTTAAGATGATGAATGTATCAAAGATGCAAATGATTATCTTTCAAAGATAGATAATGATCACTACATATAGGTTTGCTTTAATTTATGCATAAACTCAATTTTGTAAATTTTATATCTAATCTAAATTAATCATTAGAGGCAGCCACTGTTCTTAATCTGGTTTCTTAACCCCTTTTATCAATTTTTGAAAAAAATCTTTTATATAATTTTAAAAAGCCCAATTTACTTGACTCTTCATCTTTTTTGAGCAATTTTCTTGCCTCTTCATCTGGTTTCTCCCACCATCAATTTTCTAAGATGAGTTTAAAAATATTTTATTTTTTCTTAATAGGTATATCCTTGCTAAAACGACATATTTTAACTACATATCCGAATTTTTTTTCTGAATTATTATTTTATATAGGTGAGCATTAATTAATTCAAATAATAACCCCACCGTGAACCATAATGAAGTGTACGTTTTTGATTAGTTGGGACAAAGTGTGTAGGCCTAAAAAATATGGGGGAATGGGCCTTAGAAAGGCAAAGGAAATGAATGAGGCCTTACAGATGAAGCTCCTGTGGAAAATAATTGCAGAACCAAAAAATTGTTGGGTTAAAATTATAAAGTATAAATATCTTAAAACGTCAAACTTAGTAGATTTTGAAAAAAAAGGGAACGCATCTTGGCAATGGACCCAATTGAGAAAACTAGTCAAGCCTTTCAAGGAAGGCTTGGCATGGTCGGTGGGGGATGGTGAAACTATCAAATTCTGGGAAGACAATTGGACTTCGGGTTCTAAACTACAAAACTTCTGTTTAGACCCGGGGAGTTGCAGGTCAGATGAAAAGGTTGCACAATATATAATCGATGGGAAATGGAGTACTGACAAACTCAATTCGGTATTACCTGCTAGCAAGGCTAAACAAATAGCTGATATCCCATCACCAATGACTAAACTACAAGACAGAATGTACTGGTGGCCTGCTAAAAAGAGATGGTTCACTACTGAGAGTGCATATAAATACAACACTAAATCTCTAAATCATGAAGGGGATGTCAATGCTTGGATATGGAGGATCAATACCCTACCAAAGGTTAAAAAAATTTTGTGGAAAGTTTGCTACAACGGGCTCCCAACAGCATCTAGGCTATCTTCTAAGGGCATTGCGGTTCCGCCGTATTGTGCAATATGCAACCACCATGAGGAAGATTCCATTCACCTTTTCTTTGAATGTAAGTACTCGATGGTTTATCCAGACTTTCCCCACAGGGTCAAATTGATGATTAGTAATTGTATCAAGGAATCAAGAAATATGCCGTCTATAATGGCAAAATTAGGCGCCATCCTAAACCCCATAGAAAAAACAAAAAATGGCGTTTCATTGGTGGACGATATGGCTAGTTCGAAATCAACTCTTATTCCAACAACAAAAACTGCCTAGTCTGGACGGATTTCACAGGAAAGTAGATACAAGCGTTCAGGCTTGGAATAAGTCAGAAGTACAGTTGGGAAAAAAATATTACAAATCCCACTCCACGGAAAAACATCAGGAGAATAGACATAGGAAGGAACGCAAATGGAAGAAACCTCCGACTGGTAAAATGAAATTAAATTTTGATGGATCTGTTTTGCCTCATGGACAGGGATCTATTGGATTTATCATTCGTAATGACAAAGGAGAGCCAGAAGCAATAGGAGGTGATCTTATTGGGATGCAAACGCCTCTAATGGCGGAGGCACTCGCTTTACGAGCGGGAGTCTTAAAAGCAATTGAATTGAAAATTAAAAAACTTATTATCGAGGGTGACTCCCTTATTATTATTGACTATTTTCAAAAAGGGACGAGTTGTCCATGGGAAACCGAACTAATTTTGTCGGATATTAGTTCGCTTTTCAAAGGGTTTACCGAAGTCTCGTTCGCACACATTCTTCGTGATGGTAACTGCGTGACAGATAAGGTGGCACACCTTGCTCATGTTACCATTAACCCTTCCCTATATACTGATCCAGGTCTGACTGACCTCATCCGTAAGGATGCTATCGGATAGCTTTACGCATCCGAATTTCTTACCCAATCAAAAAAAAAAAAAAATGAAGTGTACGTTACTTTCCCCCAGAAAAAAGAATTCAAATATAAAGAATTCAAAAAATCCAAATCCTTTCCAGATCAAATCCTCTCACCTAAATCATACATTCAATTCATTAAATTAAATATATGGTTTAAAAAAAAATTCAAATAAACTAATTTTTAAAACTCAATATTTTGAATTAATTAATCTAAATAAACTAATTGAAAAACTCAAGATTTAAAAGTTAGCTCTCCAATCAATACAAATCAAAATAAACCCAGGAAAAAAGGAATATATTCAATTTATTAAAACAGAAGTTTCTGTTAGCACTTTGGTACTGGAATCTATGCCGGGCGTGGCTTTGGCCTTTCGCTACTACTTTCTCTCTTCCTACCTTGGGTGGATCCCATCAACAATACATAACCCCCATTTTTATTCTCCCTCTTTCTCTCTACTTTTTTTCTCCCATCCAAAACAAATTAATCAAATCAAAAGAAGAGTTTTGATTGATATTGGTTTAAGGGGCCATGGATGAAGCTTGAAGGAGAAGTTCTTTTCCTGTCTGCAGACAGATATCTGATCAATTGAAGGGTTTGGAAGAAACCCAGATGAGAGATGTTGTGCAGGAAGAGGCACTGTGCTTTTGAGGGAAATGGGTCTGTTCCTGTTTACCTTAATGTCTATGATATCACCTCCTTCAATGGCTACTCTTACTGGCTTGGCCTTGGTGTTTACCACTCCGGTGTTGAAGGTAATTAACCCCTTGGCTGATTCCATTGTTTGATTTCATCTGTTTTTCTTTTGATTTTAAAAGGTTAACCCACATGATCTAACTTACAAAGTAGCATTTCTTTCAAGGAAAGAAAGGGCATTACCTTTCCTTATCTAGATTGTTGCACAATACAACATATAGAGGATTGATTGTACTCGACATGTCGTAGATTCGAGTCCATTGGTCCCTCTTACCCTAAATTTCTCTTGCAAAAACAAAAGTAGAGTTTGTATATTTTGAGGAATTGTGTTATATTGTTCAGTTCATGGAGTAGAGTATGCATTTGGAGCTCATGAGTACGGAACGACAGGCATCTTTGAAGGGGAGCCGAAGCAATGCGATGGCTTCACCTTCCGAAAAGCACTTTTGATCGGATGCACAGACCTCAGATCGGATGAGGTGAGAAGGGTGATGGAGGAGCTTGCCGATGAGTACAAGGGCAATGCCTATAACCTCATCACCAAGAACTGCAACCACTTCTGCAATGATGCTTGCATTAGGCTCACCGGAAACCCCATCCCTAGCTGGGTCAATCGTCTTGCTCGCATTGGTAATAACATTTACAATCGGATACATTCAAAATCATTTGCTCCAAGTTGATGTTAACTGCAGTTTTTGTGGGTTTATTTTGCAGGTTTTCTTTGCAATTGTATAATCCCAGCAAGTATAAACACAACCAAAATTACACATGATAGCAACAAAGCAAGAGAAGAGAAGACTACGGAGGAGGAAGATAAGCTGTGTGAAAGATCCAACAGGTTCACACCCTCTTCAACTCTTTCCTCCTCTTCGGCTTCATCCCCTTACCTTTCGGATTCTGCAAGCCGGAAAAGACGAGCTGTGACACCAACGTCGCCTTTGATGATGGATTCGCCTTCTTCTTCCGCTGCTACTGCATAGAGAGAGAGAGTCTCATTCTTAAACGGATAGCTGTCAAATTGATGAATGCCTTATTGACAGTGAACAATATTTTAACCTCTTTTCTTCCATCTTTCAAACAAGCAATTAAAGAACTTCCAAGATCATCTGTTAATTGTTATCAATGTTTCTTTAAACTTGTCTATGCTACAGACGAATCCGAAAAGCCTGAACAATTATCATATCTTGACATGTCCAATTCAAGCTTTGATCCATCGAACATAAACAGAGCGCATAATAAAATTTGGTGTATGAGCGAGGTGAGTTGACAAGTAACTCTCATTTAAATTAAGCTACATATATGCTGTGAGGTGGATTATTCGATAAAAAAATAAAAATGGGGAAGTGTTGAACCCAATAAGACCAAAAAATGGAGCCTACTTAGTTCCATAATGGCAGGGATTAGGGGGCAGTATTAGTGGAAGAATCTTAAAAGAATGGAGGCGTTGTCTAAAGGTTCCCCCTAATCATGTCAAGTCACATTGACAGTTTGACACTAATAATTATTGGATTAACCACAAAGCTAAGATTTATAGATTTGCAAGTCATAAGGCGTTGTTTGGTTGAAATCAAACCCGAGTATTCTTGACCGGTTGTCCTCGTATATCGAACAATTTTCCCTTGCACACTAAAGAGGTTAAATTATTATTATTACTAGTTTTATTACCCGCGCGTTTCGCGGTTTCTTAATTAATAAATTATATGAATTATTTATATTTTCTTATCATAGTTATTACTAATAAATATGAGATTGTACTTTTTTATATTTTAGATTGTTTTTAAATCATACACTTTGAAATTTTAGACCTGGTAACATGAATAAGATAACAAATTTCTCTCGTGCATTATTTATATTTTTATTAGATATGATGTAGTACTAATATAGTCAAACTTCATCATATTAATAAGTTTGAAACTAATAAAATAAAAATAATAAGTTTGAAATTAGATATAAAATTTATCAATTTGATATATTAATAACGTTATATGCTAAAAGATTTGATATAAATCTTTTTTTATTAAAATTGTTTAATTGTAATCATCAATTATCTTTGAATTAATGTGGACACATAAGATGATAGGTGGTTAAAAGAAAATCATTAATTGATGTGGCTTTAATTTATTGGATACACATTAATTAAAGTGTTAAAAAACTCGGGTCAGATTGCAGAAGAGAACGACACGTAAACGAATCGCACCAAAGTCTGCCCCATAGGATTGAGACGTGGAATCCTATGTGTCATCCCCTGATCGAATTTGCTTATGTGTCATATTTTGGCTCAATCTAGTCCCGCTTATTTTAGCCACATCAATTAATAAAATCCTATCTTTTAGCCACATCATTTAATATGATCCATTTTCATTAACAATAAAAATTAATTTAAATAATAAAATTTTATCGTATCTTAGTTGGTTATATGTTGATAATATTTTATACTTGAATAAATAAAAAATTGCGGGGCCTTCTTTTCCTTTTTAAAGAATTTATTTATTTAGATCATCTTAATAATTTAGATTACTGCGAACCAAAAAAAAATACATATTATACATTATGTAAATCTCCGTTTTTTTTTACATTACGTAGTAACAATTTCACAAAACGTGATTTTATATCAACCCCGAATGGTTTATATATTTTTTTCCAATTAATTGATTACATTGGGTAAACTTGTTGTATGTGTTCCCACGATTTTTATGTTTAAATATTGGGTAAACTTGTTATATGTGTCCACTATTAATGATAACGTTGTTATAATATTATTATATTGAGATGGATAAACAGTAGAAACCCTAGTTCCCGTGTAAACTCCTATATAAAGGGTCCATTGGAACCCCAAAAAACACATCAGTTTCCCCTCTCTTCTCTGCATCTCTCTTCTCTATTCTTTCGATTTATTATACGTTATCAGCACGAGTTTGCTCTTACTAGATTTCAAGATCGTAGCACTAGGTTTCAAGATCGTAGCAGAACGATGATGGCAAAAAGACGTACTGACGTTCGGCTTCGTCGTCTCCACACTCTATGGTCCTCAAGAGCTCCTCATCGCAACCATCGAAACCGTTCGATTTGGCTCGGCCCTCTCCTTCTCCGACGGTCGCTCTCTTAGTGTTGATTAATTAGGGACTCGATTATCCCAAAAGCACCTCCGATTATCCCAAAAGCATGTCGAGGGGATGTCCTTGCACCCGCGATCGTCTTCGGCCGGCCCACGCCGCCCTCTCCAAAAATCAAACGAAGAAGACGATCTATTTGTTGCAAATATAGATTAACTACGAAATCAGCCCGGAAATTTGTCACTTCGCAGGTTGACTCGTATCTTTTATGTAATTACAGAAAGCGGCTTAAAGTTTTCAGGGCTGTATATTTTGCCCACAAACACATCCCCGAAGATGATGTGTATTATATCAACCCCTAAAGTGGTTGAATTACTTGAATAAATTTAAATCCCTGAAGTGATTGAATCAATCGAAGTTGTTATATCCCTGAAGCGGATAAAGTAATTTAATCTCAATCCCTGAAGCGATTGGATCAATCGATCGTATCCCCTGAAGTGGATGTTATTTTATTATATCCCTGAAGTGATAAATGATCGAATATCATCCATGTAGTGATGAATTATTTATTTATTTATTTATTTTATCTTATTTTATGTTATTTTTTAATTATTTTTCATCTCCTGAAGTAGATGAATTATCTCCTGAGTTAGATAAAATTGTTAAATATATATATATATCATCTCCAAAAGTAGATGAACGAAATCATTTCCCGAAGTAGATGAATGAGCGCATCTCCCGAAGTAGATGAATGATAAATTGATCTCATCCCTGAAGCGATGAAGCTATAAATCTCATCCCCGCAGAGATGAATCCGTTAAATTTCATCCCTGTAGTGATGAAATAATATGTATGTTTATTTATTTTATATGTATGTTATTTAATTTAATTTAATTTATTTATATTATATTTGTTTAATCTTCATCTCCCAAAGTAGATAAACGGACCATCTCCTGAAGTAGATGTGAACGATTGAAAATCATCCCCGTAGTGATGAATTTTTTTTTATTTTGAGTTTTATTATTTATTTCAATTTGTATTTTTTTTTGTCTCCAGAAGTAGACAAACATTATCTCCCAAAGTAGATAATGTTTGTATCACATCTCTTGAAGAAGATGAAATTCTTATTTATCTCCTGAAGAAGATAAATATCTTAGCTTATATATCATGATAAAATTTATCTCCCGTAGTAGATAAAAATTTAAAATTCATAATCGTCCCTGGACCGATGATTTTTATAGCTAAACAAGCAAATTATGGTTTCTCCACCAGTCTCCAGAAGTAGACGAACATGTATTTGCAAATGTTCATTTTCTTGTCACCAGAAGTTGACAATATGCCAATTTGATTTTATTTATTTACGATTTTATAATTTTATTAATTATATCAATTGTGTATTTATTTATCATTATCTCTCGAAATAAATAAACTCATCCCCTGAAGAGGATGAACACATCATGCTCATAATTAAATCGTTCCTGTAGTAACGACAATCATCTCCTGAAGAGTTGTATATGAAAAGAAAATTCATAAAATGTCTCACTATCTCATCAACACAAATTTGTCTCTGAAGTGACAATATTCATTTCCTGAAGTAAATGAATGATATGAGATATATTGTATATTCTCTTAATGACGAAACCATGCCCTGAAGTGTATGAGTTTTTATTTTAAAGTTGCACAAATACCCAGAAGTGTAGAAATTAAAATGAATGTATACAAGTTGTCTTCTCCCTGAAGTGAGTAATAATCAAACGTACCATTTCTTGAAGAATATGGTCAATGTTTATATGACAACTTACTATATTTTTGAATTGCAACTTATCATCTTTTGGAGTATATGATCGAAATATACATAATAGAGATTAATTGTCACTTGAAGTTGACAAATGAATCATTTTATGAATAAAATCATTTCTGGAAGAAGGTGATAAATTGACAAGTTTTTCTCATGGCTCCACCAAATACAATTTTATTTTATTTATTTATTTATTTGTTTTTTTATCCATTTCTTTATATTGAATAAAATTATTATGATTTTACTTATTGTATTCAAAGCTCAAAGTGTTTCTCGAAGAAACAACTTATCATGAGTGTATAATACGAGGTTTTGTTTGGCAAATGAACATTTGGGAGAAAGGCTGACCACAATCCCGTAGATTGTAAAGTTTTCAACACAAACCTAAGAGCCTGAAGACTCTGCTGGTGGATTTTTATTAAACTCTAGAAGAGTGAATGATTCTTATAAACTCTAGAAGAGTATATGATTCTAATCTTATTATTTGTACTCTTGAAGAAGTACGTACATGGAATGTGGGTTTTTATCAAGTTCAGAACGATTATCATTCGGTTGGTACAACCAATAGAAGTAACCACATAACACAATCCGGTTAACAATGCCACTTCCTGACATTCCTCTAAGCATAGCCAGAAGCATGCCCCTCGCCGATAGAGGGTACGAAAGAGGTTAAGGTTAAGCGCGCAACCAATGTTATTGTTGTGGCTTATAGCTAGGTAGCTGTTATACGGTTAATTCTAAATGTCTGAAAGAACATTATAAATGACTCATACCTGAAGTATGAAACCAACGAAAGTTCTGACAATACTCATTCATGGCATCTAAATTAAATGGATTACCATATACAAGGTTCAATGGTTGAATATTATGGTTTTATAAGTGTCAAACAAATTTTGAAAACCTGAAGTTTTCTCAAACAACCTTGAATGGAAAACCAAGATGAATACCATATAGCTCCAGAAGAGCATTGATCTTGTTACCTGAAGTAACATAACACATATGTATGAATGGACATGGTATTAAACATCCATATCTCATATGACTAGCCAGAAGCAAGTCTTACAGAATTGAGAATGTATATATATGGTTTATTTGACACTCACTTATCCCATTGAAACTTATCACTAACCAGAAGCTAGTTAATGATAAAATATTTTTTCTTTGTAGCGTTCGGTCATTCATGTGAAACGATGATGGGCGGGATCATTGACATTCACATATACACCCACTAAAAAGGGATCAGAAGATCCTAGGACCCGAAGATCCTCAATAAGGGTGACCGAACATATATGGTCTGTCATCTTGGCAAAATCGACAATAAGACCATCTAAATTCAAAGTAAATGCAAAGTCTCTAATGTCTCTTGAGTGGATTCAATGAGACAACTACGGAACATTATCATATAGACCAGTGTAATTCCAATATTATAGATGCCTTAACACTTTGGTCATATGAAACATAAGGTAGAGAATGTTATCAACCACATTGTTGAGCATAAGGTAGCTCACGACGATCCAGAAGAGTCGCTGGTCAAATGGGCCCATGCATGTTTGCATTTCGAATTTGACACAATAACATCTCCCTAATTATCTCCAGAAGAGAGTATGTCATTCAAATGTTTTGAATAAGCAGTGTATGTTCCAAGATGTACCTCCTCCAAATGAACTACAATGAGACCACAAAGAAGTTGGATGATACATGGGGTTTGAGTCCCTATTGATATCAAATACCTAGAGCTTTATAATGGTGATCAAATGCTCGGTATTTAGGGGGAGAGGAAATGAGACAATTAAGAAAGAGATTGCACGGAAGCAACTTCTCTATCATTTCATATCCGCGGATAAATACAAGTGAACCACAAGTTCAATAAATGAAATAATTATAAGGTTTAGCAAATATGCCATTGAAAGCATTTACTAAAGGCCAAAAAAGTGATAAAGTCACATATACTAGCTCATTTGGAAGTTCCAGAAGTAACTCCAACTCAATGAATATCAAGTGATTCTCAAGTACACCAGAAATGTTGGAGATCACTAGGCTCTTGGTATACGATTCCCCAGAAGTGGAATGAGCCTATGAGAATATGATGATCATCAAATAAATAATGGACGTCGACATTGAAATGATAGTAAAGAGCTAGAAAAAGGAAATTCATGCAAGAATGGGTTCTTTAAGCATGATGGCATTGGACCTGAAGTTCCAACACCAGAAAGTGTAACATCATTTGGTTTTAAGTGGGTGTTCATACAAGATAAATTATAAGGCCAAGTTGATTGCACAAAAACCTATCACGGGTTATATGGAGAATGTATTCACCAGAAGTGAATATAATTTTGGATCTAAATGTACATGACAGACGTGCTACTTGCATACGCGTATAAATGAAAAAGATCTATTGAAAATGCCTGAAGCATTAATGTCAAAGTCCCGTCACATACAATTGATTAAAGATCCATATAAGAGTTCCAGAAGTACCTATAATTGTGAAAATGGTGACATTGCATTAGGTCCCGAAATACCATACAATGTTGTGCTCTTTTCCTTGATCTTGGTTTTTATCCCATTGGGTTTTTCCAAGTTAAGGTTTTTAATGAGGCAACTTAGACACCATTTAATACACTAGATCCCCCATGATCAAATGACACACTGGGTCCTGAAGTACCTTATGTTTGTGCATTGAAAGCAGCTCAACGCCAGAAAATGGAAGTCAAGCATTCGAAGTCAATTGTAATGTATGAAGACATCTCAACTTATACACGTCAAAGGAAATGTTGAGACTCGGCTATGCAGCTCATACAGTCAGCATCATTAAGAAGTTCAAAGAGCTTACCCGAATGAGAAGACTACAAGAAGGGTGTTAAATTCAGGGGGAGTATACGCACTGCACTCTTTTTCCCTTCGATCAGGTTTTGTCCCATTGGGTTTTCCTGACAAGGTTTTTAACGAGGCAATTCACCAAAGCGTATCAAATGTCATATGTATTTGTTCTCTGGATCCTAGTTTTGTCACATTGGGTTTTCTAGGCGAGATTTGTAATGAGGTAGTATTTAATAATGTTTATCCAAGGGGGAGTGTTATAATATTATTATATTGAGATGGATAAACACTAGAAACCCTAGTTCCCGTGTAAACTCCTATATAAAGGGTCCATTGGAACCCCAATAAACACATCAGTTTCTCCTCTCTTCTCTGCATCTCTCTTCTCTATTCTTTCGGTTTATTATAAACGTTAAAATTTATCCAAGATAGATTAATGATAATGATTTTTATTTAAAATTTAAAATTTATCCAAGATAGATTACGTATCTATATTTTTATTTAATGAATATGGAAAAATTGGAAGCATATCCCAATCACTTAAATTGGAGATCTTTTTAACAAAATATATATAATTGATTGAAATTAAACGTAGATAAATAGATTAGGCGGTTGTATGACATGTCTTAAATTACATGGATATTCATTAATTGACGTGTCAAAAAACTCGGCCAAAATGCACCAAAAAAAGACACGTAAGCGAATCGCACCAGAACCCGCCACGTAGGATTTCCACGCCTCTTTTTTAGTATTATATATTGATTATTATTATTATTTTTTTATTTTTTTATTTTTTTATTTTATTTTTTTGATCCAAGGGGAGGCAATTATTTATTGAAATTGCAGAAGAGTCTAAAACATTACACAAGCAAGGGGGAATATTGGGAAATAAAGTGAAAGGGGCAGTACTTAAAAATGCAAATTTTGATAGTTGTAAAGATGTGAAGAAGGAGATGCTTTTCTCTGTATTGATTGAACGTATAAATAATACATTGTAGGAGAGTTGTAGAATGATATCTTAACAACTAGGAAAAAGATAATTACAAAGGATTCTATCCTAATACAGAATATACAATTAGAAGATCTTAACTAACACGCCCCCGCAAGCTCATGGTCGAGGAAGAACATGCAGCTTGGAACGCATACTCTGAAATCGAGAGGTACCAACAGCCTTGGTGAAGATGTCGGCGACTTGATCAAGAGAGCGGACATGGTGAACAACAAGAGCACACGCAGCGCCCTGTTCACGAACAAAGTGATAGTCAATCTTGATATGCTTAGACCGCTGGTGGATGACAGGGTTGGCCAAGAGAAAGGTGGCACTAAGGTTGTCACATAGAAGGATCGAAGCTCGAGGAATAGGAATGGCCATTTCCTGGAGAAGCCGCTAAAGCCAGATGAGCTCTGCTGCAGTGAAAGCAATGGCCCGATACTCGGCCTCAGTACTTGACCGAGCGACGACTTTCTGCTTGCGAGACGACCAACTGATGAGATTGCCACCAAAGTAGATGACGAAGCCATGCTGGGAGCGACAATCATCAAGGTCTGAAGCCCAACCAGCGTCTGAGAAGGCAACCAAGCGATGATCCTGGAGCTGCTGGAGACGCAAGCCGACTGAGATCGTGCCCTTCAGGTAGCGAAGAATCCGCTTGACGGCAGACCAATGATCGTTCGTAGGACTATGCATGAACTGACAGAGTCTGTTGACTGCATAGGAGATCTCAGGACATGTGATGGTAACATACTGAACGGCGCCAACGATGTTGCGGTATAGATGCGGATCGGAGAATGGATCACCAGCTAGACGAAGGCGTTAACCAGGTTCAGCCGGTGAAGTAATGGGACGAGCCCCTGTCATGGCACACCGATCCAAGATGTCAGCAATGTATTTCTGCTGGCTGAGGTGAAGGCCGGTGGGAGATCGAGTAACCTGAATGCCGAGGAAGTAATGCAGAGGCCCGAGATCTTTGAGGGAGAATGTGCGATGAAGCGTCAAAACAAAAGCATCGATGAACGATCCATGAGAGCCAGTAATGATCAAATCATCGACATATACCAAGACATACACAACATGCTGGTCGGCCTTTTTGATGAACAAAGAGGAGTCAGAGACGCAGCTGATGAAGCCATGTCGAACAAGGGCTGAGCGAAGCTTCTGAAACCACGCCCTCGGAGCCTGTTTGAGGCCATACAAGGCCTTCCGAAGACGACATACATGGGTGGGCCGATCAGACGCCTGGAAGCCAGGTGGCTGCTCCATGTAGACGGTCTCAGCTAGAGCACCATTTAGAAAGGCGTTGTTGATGTCGACTTGCCGCAGAGGCCAGGAATGGGTAACTGCAAGACTCAAGATGAGACGAATGGTAGTAGGTTTGATGACAGGGCTAAATGTATCGAATTAATCAACACCAGCTTCCTGATTGAACCCCTTTGCCACTAGACGAGCCTTGTAGCGATCGATAGAGCCATCCACCTTGGTTTTGATCCTGTAAACCCACTTGCAACCAACAATGTTAGCACCCGGAGGCTTGGGAACAAGGTCCTAAGTCCCATTAGTCACTAGAGCATTATATTCAAACTGCATAGCATGCTGCCAGTGAGGGTGTTTTGAGGCTTGGTGGAAGAAGCGAGGTTCAGGGTGAGCGAGGAGGGCGAGTGGTAGCGGGTATTTGGTGGCGGAAAAGGCTTTGGGTTTAAGATCATTGGTGCGATCTCGTGTGGACATGTGATGGTTGGAGGTATCCAAAGCACGAAACCAAGTGGGATGAGTCGGGGCGGGAGGCGGTGGAGGGGAGGGAGAGGGAGACGGGAGTGCAGCGGGGCTGTTAGGAGTGCTCGAGGACGATACAAAGCCAGAGCTAGCGGAGACCGAGGGCTGAAGTGTGGGCGAAGACACAGGAGAGGACGCGACGGGGGACCCAGATGATGAGGATGAGGCAGCGGGGGATGCTGCCAAGTCAATGGGAGGGACGACAGGGAGGGATGGTGGGGATGACGCCGGACTAGAGTCGGCAGTAGCGAGGTTGGGGGGAGACACCGACGGAAGGGCTGGGCTCACAGGGGAGGAGCCGGCAACCTGCTGGAGAATGGTAATAGGAGAGGAGGTGATAGGAGCAACGTCAGGACAAGGCACCGGAGCCGAGTAGGGGAATGTGGACTCATCGAAGACTACGTAGCGGGAGATGTAGACCCGATTTGTAGAGATGTGAAGACAAAGGTAGCCTTTGTGTTTGGTACTATATCCCAAGAAAATGCAAGGTAAGGAGCGAAACTCAAGTTTGGAGTGAGTGTAGGGACGGAGAAAGGTATAGCACAGACAACCGAAGGACTTTAAGAAACCATAGTCCGGAACCTTGTTGTATAGGACCTCAAAGGGAGACTTGTAGTTGAGAATGGGAGTGAGAGTTCGATTGGAGAGATACACAGAGGTGTGAAAGGCATATTCCCAGAAGTGTTTGGGTAAATGGGCATGATCTAGAAGGGCAAGACCTTTCTCGACAATTGATCGATTGCGACGCTCAGAGGTGCCATTCTGTTGAGGTGTATATGAACATGACACGCGGTGTCGGATGCCCAGAGTGTCTAGGTAGGAGGATACATTGCGATACTCACCTCCCCAGTCGGTTTGAAAGGCTTTGATTGTTGTGGAGAATTGTTTTGAATCATTTTAATGAACAGCTGGAAAGTAGAATAAACCTGAGCTTTATTTGATAAAAAATAGATCCAAGTAAACTTGGTACAATCATCAATAAAAAAAATAATATAGTATTTATTTCCGGACAAGGAAGACACTGACGAAGGACCCCAAACATCCGAGTGAACGAGGTCAAACGGATGATCGGCAGCAGTGGTGAGACTTGGGAGCGGCAAGCGGTGACTCTTGCCTAACTGACAAGACGAGCAGACGGAAGCCAATTTTTGGGAGGAGACAGGTAATTTATGACTTGAGAGTAGACGACGTAAGACGGACTCGTGAGGATGAGCGAGTCGGTGATGCCAACATTCAGTCGAAGCACGCTCACCGAGGAAGACAGACGGACGACTCGATTGCTCAGGTTGACGGGGAAGACAGTAAAGGCCATTTTCAACGGTTCCGCTTAGAAGTATCTGATCCTGCAGGTTCTTAATTGCACATGAATTAGCATGAAATTCAACAAAGGCATTGTTATCCCGACATAATTGAGAAACGCTTAATAAATTTCTTGTAATTTTGGGGACAAGAGGACATTGTTTAATTTAAGGGCCTTGGAAGCATGCAGAACAGAAAGAATAGAATGCCCTGAACGAACAATGGGAAGGGACATAACGTTCCCGACAACTAGGTTGTCGGTGCCATTGTAGGGAGAGTGTGACTGAAAGCCGTTGAGATCAACAGTGACATGGTTACTGGCGCCGGAGCCAACAATCCAAGGATCGGTGAGCTCAGACTGGGACGCAACAGAATAGGCGGCTTTGTTGGAACCATCAGATCGGGCTAGAGCCTCTTGTGCGAGGCGATGGGTCACTGGAAACTCCGATAAGTTAAGGTGTTGAAAGCAATTGAAGGCCTCATGACCTTGCTTGGAGCAGATCTGACAGGTTGGGCGGCTGCGGTCGAAGTTGTTGGAGGAAGAAGCGCCACCGGTAGAGGATCCAGGAGAGTTGCCGCAAGGATGATCAGTGGATGAGCGGCCACGGCCTCGGCCTCGACCACGCCCTCGGGTTGCAGCAATGTTGGCGGCAGGCTGATCAAGGCCGACGGTAGGGCGAGAATCCTCCTCCAGGCGCTGCTCCTCTTGCAATAGATGACCAAGGAGTTCATTCGAGGACAACGGATCTTTGGAAAGAGCGACGGCAGACCGAAAAGAAGCGTACTGGGAACCTAGGCCGAACAGAATGTATGTGATGAGGTCGGCATCGGAGATGATGACCAGACTCTCAGCGAGTTTGTCGGTGATGGCGCACTTCCGCTGGACGTAATCAAGAACAGAGAGGCTTTCCTTGGAGAGGGTTTGTAGCTGATGCCAAAGAAGCATCTGACGGGCATGAGTTTGGGCAGCAAACATCTGAGAGAGGATGTCCCAAGCCTCGGCGGTAGTGGTGGCGCGAGCAACGTACCCCAGGATGGGGGTGGTGAGGGTTGAGCGGATCCACAGGAGCACCAATCGGTCCTTGCGAACCCAAGCAAGGTACTCAGGGTTAGGGATGTGCAGAGTACGGGATGAAGGTTGGGATTCATTGGCAAAGGCAGCCAGGGCAGACACCGGGGTGATGTTGGCGGAGGAGAGAATGTCCTCGGCCGGGGCCAGAATAGTGGCCGGCGGTGGGACCGCTTGGGTGAGGAAGGAGGCGAGATCGAACGCCTCTAGGGCCGAGCGAACGGTAGTTCGCCAGAGCGAGTAGTTGTTGCGATCTAGACGAATCGTGAAGTGGGGCAGATGAAAGTGAGGCGAGTTGCCATCGGAGGAAGCCGAGAACAACAGTTGGGTGGGGGAGGTAGGCTGAGTCGACATCTTGATCGTGAGGATCGAGAGGTAAGCTGATTCCATGTAAAGATGTGAACAAGGAGATGCTTTTCTCTATATTGAATGAACGTATAAATAATACATTGTAGGAGAGTTCTAGAATGATATCTTAACAACTAGGAAAAAGATAATTACAAAGGATTCTATCCTAATACAGAATATACAATTAGAAGATCTTAGCTAACAATAGTGTATCCGCCAAGTGTGGTTAGCCTCTCGTTGAACATGAACAACGGAGACCTCCCAGCCGGCTTGATTAATCCAGCTCCGACACTGAGTGATTAAGTGGACGTCTACTGAAGGACTTTTTATCGGACTGTTGAGCAACTCCCATACCTCCCGAGAGTCTGTCTTAAGGAGCAACTTCTGGTATCCCATATTCATCACCGTTCTGATGTCGTAGTAAACTGACCAAAGCTCCGCCGTGCGGGGCTTGCAGATACCGCAAGTAAAGGTGAAGGCTAGCTGGAATTTGCCGGAGTGGTCGGTAAATACACCACCCCCACCAGCTTCTCCAGGGCTCTCCTTCGTTGTGCCATCACCGTTAAATTCAATCCAGCCCTTAGGTGGTGGACACCAGATCCTGCTGCCCCCGATGTCCCTCCTCATAGATAGAGAGGGCAGCGGTGGGGTGGTCTTCAATCGACTATAGTATTGGGCATCTCGGGTTGCCTTTATGAAGATTGTGGCTATCTCGTCCTTGTCGTCGAAAACCAATGTGTTTCGGCACTTCCAGATCGCCCACACCATCGAGGCGAATAGTGTTGCTTGCTTATCCTCCTTTGTATTGGTAAAAACCCAATCCTTGATTTTTGAATAGGCGAAGAACGAAGTGGGATCAGGTTGTCGAGATTTGACCCATTGTTCATGGACTGCTGGACAGTCTCTGAGCAGGTGAAGACTCGTCTCCGCCGCAGAGCACCTTGGACACGAATTAGAGTTCGAGCAATGTCGTCGAACTCGATTCACATTGGTTAAAATGCAGTCATGGGCGGCTAAGTAGAGGAAAGCACGAGCTCTTTGTTGGGCCGATGTTCGCCAAATGTGATTCCATCCATCAAATCGGTGCACTCCCCCCTGATTCTGTCGGATAAACCGTGATGCCGAGCTTGTCGTGAATACACCGGAGGGAGTGAGACCCCAGACTAGCTCGGCATTGGTACCTTCCCCATTGGAGAGATAGATTGCCTGCAACTGTTGGAGCACATCCGGCTGCAATGCAACACCCATGAGCGGAATCTCCGATAACCATGGGTGAATCTAAAAGAGCGTGGATTCTTCATTTCCAATAGCCACCCTAAGTTGTGGGGGTAAGAATCTCAGCACCATGAAGAATCCCCTTCCAAGTGCTCGAGGCACTCGTCATTCTTTCAAACATATCAATATAAGCCCTTCCGCGACAATATTTCCCACGAATAACTCTGCTCCACAGGGCGTCCGGGTTCTTCAAAAGTTGCCAGCTGAGCTTGGGAAGGATCGCTTGGTTCAAGACTCGCATCGAACGGACCCCAAGTCCACCATCCCGCTTGGAGGAGGTCACAATCCCCCAATTCAGAAGGTGAGGTTTCCTATCCTCAACCGTCGATCCCCAAATAAACCCACAAACTTGTTTGTCGATATCATAGTAGATACTCCTGAGCAACATGCTAGACTGCATAGAGTAGACTGGAAGGCTTGTTAGGACAGAGTTGGCGATAGTCAGCTTTCTAGCAAACGAGAGCGACTTCGCCTTCCATCCTTGTAACTTAGCTGTCACCTTGTCGAGGAGAAATTGGTAGCGATCTGTCGTCATTCTCCCTGTCGCCGTCGGCACGCCCAAGTGGTTCCCAAACTCCATGGAGATGGGGATACCCAGGGTGTCTCTTATGCTCCCCTTCACGTTGGCCGGGACGTTCCTTGAGAATAAAATAGAGCTTTTTGCAAAATTAACCTTCTCCCTAGAACTAGGGCAAAATCTGTCTAAGTAGGACTTGTTGATCGTCCCTTGCTCCACCGAAGCTTCCGCCATGAGGACAAGGTCGTCTGCGAAGAAGAGGTGTGACAACACTACACCCTTCAGATTTATAGGCTTCCACCCACCTTGTTCCACGGCCTTGTTGATCATGTGAGATAATCGCTCCATGTATAAAACAAATAAATACGGCGATAATGGGTCGCCTTGCCGGATACCGTGAGAAGCCTTGATATCTCCCTCTGCATCTACGTTCCAAATCAGCTTCATCTTGCCTATGGTTTGACATCTCATTATGACATCGATAAGATGGTAGGGGAAGTCGGCCAAGACTAGCGTTTCCTTCAAGAAGCTCCAATCAATCCGGTCATAGGCCTTCTCCTATTCCACCTTGACTAGCATCCATCGTCTCCTCCTTCTCTCGGCCATTGAGTGCAGGGCCTCTTGAACGATTACAACATTGTCAATGATTTGACCTCCCGAAACAAAACTTGCTTGGGTTGGTGCAATCAGATCTTCCAACAGTGGTTTAATGCGATTGACGATGCACTTCGTTGCCATCTTAAAGATGGAATCAAGAAGAGCAATTGGCTTGAAGTACACAGGCTTGGATGGCACATGAGTTTTCGGAATCATCACAAGAAGAGCATCGACAATTGCTTCTGGGAAGGCACCATCGTTCAACATGCCCAACACCGTATCCAATACTTTTTGGACCCAAAAACCTTGAATCAAGACTCGAGGAGAAGGAACCTTAGTGCCCTTTCGATCCACGGTTTTGGCCATCTCTGAGATTCATTTTCTTCTTCAACTCCCGGTTTGACGTTTTATAGCAACGGATCTTGGATCGTCGTTTGTCTTTGGCGCGATCAGTGTGCCGGCATCCAGCTTCTTCCTATTGGATTTTTGGCTTATGGTGGTGGCAGCAGCGGGTCTTAGTTTTAGGGTTGTTCTCAGAGCTCATTTTCTCTCCTAAAAAAGGCAATACTAATGGTCAGTGAGAAGAGGGTGACACTAATGGCCGGAAGAAGGTCTCCAATTTTGAGCTTTTCTGCTATGGAGGCAGTCGCTCATCTCTTCTACCCTTTCTTCTCTAACTTCACCACCCGAGGCAAAGGCTCTTGCCAAACAGAAAACGATTTTGTCAAAATTGATTTCATTCCAAAAGTTGTTAATTTGGGGCCTATTTTGCGTGTTCTGGCTAAAGTTTTTGATCGAGCGCTTGAATGAGGGGAGCAAAGAACATCAATTTTCAGGAACTAGCATCTAATTTCTCAATTTCGTATTAGTTGTGGGTTCAATTTGGATAAAAATTACTTGAATTCCCCTGTGATGGTGAATGATGAACAAAAGATTGAAGCAAAACTCCCCTCACAGCCGAATGATTTCCCTGTCATGGTGATGAAAATGATTTTTTTATAAGTATCTAACGTTGTTAAATAACTTTAACAAAGGCTCAACAAAAACTTCCATGGGGGCTTCTTTCAGATGCGCAAACCCAAAAGCTCTCTAGATTAGAAAAGAAGAGGCATTCTCTCTTGAATTTTAATTTCAAATTTTGGAAACAAAGAGCTAAAACCAGACACCTCCAACTAGGAGGCAAGAATACAAAATACTACCAAACTATAGTCAGAATTAAAAATTCCAGAACCTCAACCTCTTCCTTTACCACCAAAGATGGTATTACCATTTTGGATCACCAAGAGATTTCAAGGCATATCATAGAAGAAATGAAGGCAAGATTCATCAAACAGTCTCGTCTTCTGATAACTGCCACGCAAATAACCCACATTCACTCCCAAATCTTGACTGAGGATAATGACAATCTGCTAAAACCCCCCTCAAATAAGGAAATCAAAGAAACGATTAGCTCTATAGCAGAGGATAAAACTCCTGGACCAGATGGCTACCCCCCGGAGTTCTACATCAAATACTGGCATAGTGTTGGACAATCTCTTTGCAAAGCAATTAAAGCCTTCTTTCACTCTGGGAACTTACTATCTCAGATGAATCAAACATTCATAGCTCTCATTCTCAAAACTGATAATCCATCCACCATAAATCATTATAGACCCATTAGCCTTTGCAATACTGTTTATAAAATAATCACCAAGATGATAGCCAATAGGCTTAAGCCAATTCTCCCTCGTCTAATTAATCCTTTCCAAGGCGCCTTTGTTGAAGGCTGTTCCATCCAAGACAATACCCTTATAGCCCATGAAATATTTCATACCTTCCATAAACAGAAAGGCAGGAAAGGATGGATGGCACTAAAACTTGATATGGAGAAAGCGTACGATAGAATTAGCTGGGATTACATAAAGGCGACTTTGGTTAAATTTGGCTTCCACCCACATTGGATAGACTTAGTAATGAAGTGAATTACAACCACCACTTTCCCAGTCCTGGTTAACAACCGCCCGGGACCTCAATTCAAACCTGAGAGGGGAATACGGCAAGGTCACCCTCTAGCCCCTTATATTTTCATTTTGGTTATGGAAAACTTAGCCAGAGAACTTCAAGAGGAAGCAACACTGGATGATGGTCTAGTAGGTATCAAACTCACCAAAAATGGTACTCCAATCCTATTCTTAACCTTCGCTGACGACACAATTATTTTCGCTCCAGCTTCCCATAAGAGCATTCATACCATTAGAAATATTCTCAACAACTTCTCTAACCTTTCTGGATTAACCATAAATTATAATAAAAGCTCTCTTCAGGTCTCAGAAAATGTTTCTGCCTCATTAGCTAACTCCCTCGCCCATGAAATAAATATCCCTTTCTCTAAAACCCTTGAATTCCACTCCTTAAAGGGAGGATAAAAAATGAAGTCTTCCAGGAGGCCATTCAAAGCTTAAAAAAACAATTGTCCAAATGGAAAGCTTCCACTCTCTCCCAAGCTGGAAGAGTAGCCCTCATCAAGGCCAACCTTTGTTCTAAGACAAACTATCTCATGCAAAACTTTCTCCTTCCAAAAGGAATTCTGCAACAAATTGATCAAATCCATAAAAATTTCTTCTGGAACAAGCTCCAATCCGAAAGATACACCCCCTTGATTAGCTGGGAAAAAATCTGTCAGCCAACAGAAAAGGGTGGCCTCGGAATCAGATTTGCAGAAGATATGAATATTAGCCTCTAAATGAAACTACTTTGCAAACTCTACACCGACAGGGAGAATGTCTGGGTAAGAGTCATAACTGAAAAATACCTTCAAAACAGTCACATTTCAGATATAGAACCCAAGAACCCATCATGGCAATTTGGCCGTCTCCTTCACCTAAGAGATAAATTCATCCATGGCCTACACTGGGTGATTGGGAATGGAGAATTCGTCAATCTTTGGAGAGACCCATGGGTTATGGAACATAACTTAAACCAATACCAAGCTCACTATGATCCCAATATGATTGTAAGTCAATTACTCACTGTAAGGAAGGAATGGAACCTCCATCTCCTGAACCAAATATTTCCGAGTCAAATCACCAACTCAATTTCTAGGATTAAAATCCCGAGCTGGAATACTTCGGATAAATTAATTTGGAAACACAACCCAAGTGGGCAATTCACTACTAAATCTGTCAAGCATTTGGGGAACAATGCAACCAATACAAAGGATCCTTGTAATTGGATTTGGAATCTAAACTTGCCTCCTAGATTAAAAAACTTGATTTGGAAGATCTCCTAGGATGGCTTAGCAACCAAAGCTCGTCTTAATCGATTTTTCAACAGAGTCCCAAGTCAGTGTTGTCTTTGTGATGAAGCGGATGAAGATACCAATCATTTGCTTCTCCACTGCTCAGTAACCAGAAGAATTATTTCCAGCTATGAGCAAATCACAAATAAAGTATTGATTCATAAACCGGTCTTAAACACAACTGTAGAATATATCTTTAGGAATCACCACACTTGGGATAATTTTGACGACCTGTGTTTCGTATGGCAAACCGTGTGGGAAGCCAGTAACTCGGTCATCTTTAAAAGTAAAACTCTTGATTCCCCATTTCAAATAGCTACCAGAAACATGATGTCAATTAGAGACTGGATTAGTGCCTCAGCCGCTATTCCAAGGAATAAAACCAAGCGTGGAAACAGAAGACTTAATATTAAATGGAAGAAACCACCCCCGGCTACCTACAAAATAAATGTAGATGGCTCGGTTAAACCCACTGGCCTTTGCCAAGTGGGGGGGGGGGATCCTCAGGGATTCTGAGGGTCGTGTGATTGATGTTTTTCAACAGATTGTTGACTATGGATCTGTAACCCAAATAGAAGCAGAAGCTTTCTGTGCAGGTATAAAGCTAGCTTTGTCCAGAGGAATCAGGAGACTTATAATCGAAGGGGACTGTCTAGTTGTGGTTAAGGCCATCAATGATAGCTCTACCAGAAGATGGGAAATATTAAGGCAAATTGAGCTTATCACAAGACTTCAAGCAGAAATTGATTGCATCGAGTTCAAGGATTGTTTTAGAGAAGCAAACAGAGCGGCAGACTATATTGCTAGATCTCCTGATAGTTGTAGTATGTCAAACTTCCCTCTTAATAGGGAATTATGTTACATCATTCGTGAGGATGATCAGGGTTGTATTCTACCTAGGTAGGATCTGCCCATTTTTTGCCTACTGTATAAAAAAAACAAAGGAGGGTATGAGGTGGAAAAAAAATATAAACTGAGGGTAGGGGTGTTATTCGAGCCGAACGAGCCGAGCTTGGCATGTTCAAGCTTCTTCATTTGTTAAACGAGTTCGAGCCGAGCCGAGCCTAATTTTTAAACGAGCTTTCTTTTTTGTTCAAGATCGGCTTGTTTTAGTAAATGAATGAGCTCGAGGCGAGCTTTTTTCGAGCTTTAAGTAATTTTACTTGATCATAACATATTAACTAAAAGAAAATTTTAGAAATTCCATATTATTCGAGCTATTCGAGCCTAAATCGAACGAGCCGAGCTTAAAATCATGTTCAAGCTCGGCTTGTTTAGGTAAGTAAACGAGCTCGAGTCGAGCTTTTTTCGAGCCGATCCCGAGTCGAGCTCGAGCTGTTCAGCTCATATAACAGCCCTAACTGAGGGGTACCAGATGAAATATTCCAAACAGTTGTACACCCTGTAAATTAACCCTTACCTCAAGGTACCTCATGAAATTTCCGTAGATTTATTTTATGCTTAGAGTCCAAGGATATTATTCATATATATTGTATTGGTGGATACAACACAAGATACACATTTGAATACAATCTAATTTTTACTCTTCATTGTTTCAAAGTAATTGTGCTACTACATTTGCACTAATGTGGCATGGAGAGAAAATAGGAGTTCAAAAACAAGAAACAAGTGTAAAAAAAAAAGTCAAATAAGAAACAACAAAAGGTAACAGATATAGCAATAAGTTGGGATTCAAACCCAACCCTTTAGACTAGGGATCTTATGTGATGCGAAATCCACACAAAAAGATTATTTTTTTAATGGGGAATTCGTCTAACCCTAAGCTCCTTGTTCTTCTAACCTACCCGGATTTTTCTCTCATTCTTCAAACTGTCACTTTTATTGTAGAAACAACAACATGTACTATTACTTATTACACTTGCAATATTATATATAAAGTTACTTGACTGTTTTGTTTTTTCTTTCAAGATTTTGCAAAGACAAAAAGGTTGGATTCTTTTGTTTGTAAACTTGTATAGTGAACATGTAATGGGTAAACATGTGGAATCACGCTATCACCCTTAAAAGTCCCTAATGGGACTTCCACTTATATACCCACATCAGGGTTCATGAATTCCTGATATGGGATATAAGTGTCTCATACCACCATATTCTGATATGGGGTTTTTTGCCTCTTACATCCCGATGTTCGCAAGAGCCGGTTCCAACATTGATACCAATGGAACGGGTATAAAAGTGAAATCCCGTTCTCACCCTTAAAAGCTAATTATGGGTAGTGGGTTTCCCACTTATATACCCACATCGGGGTTCATCAATTTTCGATATGGGATATAAGTGTCCCATATCACTATATCCTGCTACAGAGTGTAATGGTGTCCAACAATGATCGACAATAACTTGCTTGATATCAAGAACGAGAATGTTGATCTTGTAAGACCACTTTTTACTATGCTTGATTCCACACTTTCTTTTGTAATTCTTGAAATAACAAGAAAATGATCTTTCTCGCAACAAAACAAAAAAAGAATGATCTTTGAATGATTTTAATGTGCAAAAACAGGTCAAGATTTCAATGGAGGAATTGTTTTCCCATCTGAAGACCTCAAAAGAGGGACTCTCATCCAGTAAAGGGCAAAGGAGTCTCCAGATTTTCGGCGTGAACAAGCTAGAAGAAAAGAAGGTATGCAAGCAATCACATTTCTTGTAATGGCCCTTACTCAGAGTGAAAGGTTGGTAAGTTGGTGGTTGAGAAACCCAACTATGTCGCCAAAGGCATGTGATAAACTCCCCTCTATTGATTTTCCTTTAGTTTTGATTGTGGATGTAGTGAGAGCCTCTCTCCCGACTCTTTGCGTGTGTGCAAAATAATGAAAGTAATGTTTGCTACATGTGTCCAGCTTGGGATGCCTTTGAAACGCTAGTAGTTGTAATTGAAGCACTGCGGTAAGCAATTTTCAGTAATTCCATGTATTTTTATAGTTATATCAGTAGTTCAGTATGCTATTGTAATTTTTGGATGTTTAGACTGCAGAAATAAACTTCATTTTTCTATTTAGTTTGCCCAAAGAATGGGGCTAGCCAAACACATTGGAATCAACTGATCATCTTAGGCCTTTTGCATCACACTTGTAACGATAAATCATAATTGAATTGGTCATATGTGATTCGATAAACGAGCCTTGACACACTCACACACACACACTACTTGAAGCCGGAAGGAACTTGAAATATTGAGGATATATTGCAGTTGTGGTAAGATATGATTCAACAAGTCATTGCTTGTAATTTGTCCAAGATTGGATGGGGCACCCTAGCTAACCCCTTAACGTTTAGGTGTAAAATGGATGATTTATATGCTTCAGAAATCATGTCATATGTTGGGTGGTATGGTATATGTTATAATGACCTTGTGCTTGATCTGATCAAATGCATCATGTGCCCCTCTTTATTAATGTTCTGTGTCAACATCATATTTCTTGGTTTTCTCCGTTGGACAATGACCTTGCTGAAACCTGTGAAAACAGCAACTTGTGATAAACACGTTAGGAATGTAGGCCAAACTTTGTTTCTGTGAAGAGGCTAGGGTTGCGGTGAAGCGTGGTATGGGAGCCACTGAATGAGAAACGTATTTGCCCCCGACAGTGGTGCAGATCGTATGCGAGGCAACGTCCTCCAAGGATTTCACCGGCTTCTCTCACAGGTGCACTCGAGGGAGAAAAGTTGGAACTCAGGAACAGGCGCTCAGAATGGGAAAAGGGTAGGAGAAAACGGGAGAGGGAGAGAGACGATTATTGTTTGTTGTGTGTTGAAAAGTGATGTGCGCCTATTTCACCATGTTTTATACTATCTTTTATGTCGATTTATGTCCATATTTTATATTTTTATATCGGGAAAGCATGAGATTTGTGTAGTTTATGTTTATTTGCAATATATGGAGGTCTACACAAGTTTCTGTTTAATTTCACAGAAATCGAACGCACTTTGGAGCATAAAAGGAAGTCATGAAAACATTGGAGAAGCTAAGGAAGAGTACAGGACGGTGCAGCTGGAGAAAACACCACTTTTCACCATTCATAATTCTGAATCAAGTTCTGATGTCTTTTCATGAGAGTTGTAGCCCTCGCAAAGAGCTTTCCAACGCATATTCATATGCGTCAATCAGACAAACGAGGACTCGGAAAAGTGTGTTTCAAGACGGAGCAGAATGCTAAAAGTGCACAGACATAGTCGACGTCGACCAAACTGGTCGATGTCGAGTACCTTTTTGGTCGACATTCACTCCAGAAGCCGAGATCGAGCTGAGCATAGGACCACTCGAGACAACGAATTCTACTCGACGTCGAGTAGTTTACTCAATGTCGAGTACTTCCAGTGACCAATCTGAGTCGAGCTCGAGTACTAGAGGAGATTACTTACCTACCAAGACACGAAAATCTATCAAGATGAAGAGATATTTATTCACATTAGTAATTCTCATATGTACTTTAGGGGAATTTATTTCTTTTATTTATCAAACATTTATCATAAGGTTTTAGATAGATAGATTTAAATAAAGATAGATAGCTCCTTCCTTGGATAGCAAGAAGTGGAGCCTATAAATAAAGCCCTAGGGGATGGTTTTTTATATACATCCAAGCCACAAGACAATTGTGTTTCATAGAATTTTCGAGAGCTTTTAGAGAGAGAGAGAGGCCGAGTGGAGTAGGAGAGCGGAAGCGATCTGGCCTTGTTCGATCGGTTTGTACTTTCTTCAGTTTAATTCAATGCAATTTAGTTCCCTTTTATTATTGATGTCTGTCTTTATGATGAAGAGCGAGTAGTCACCCAACTTCTAGGGTCGGGGTGAGCCCGACGGTAGTCATGTAAGGTAATGCGACAAAGGTACAATCTTTTAATGCAATTTCGTCTTCTATCCCTACGAGCATGATTCTTTTGCGACAGTCAAAGATGATCCTTGTTTGTGTTATTGAAGCGAAAGTGATCTTAATACAATTTGGATTAATTATGTGAAAAGGATTAGTAACAATTAGGGTTTATGAGAAAGTATCTATATTCCTATTTGTTAATAACAAAAGTTATTTGATGAAAAGCATGATATTTTATACCTTTAGCATGATTCTTACATTTTTATCGTTGTGGCGTTGAAACCCCGATTCTAGGAGCTTTTAGTTTGTTGAATTAATTCCCACAATTTTCGTGTTGCTTCTGTTCTATTTCCGTTCGCAAAGCTGCGTTTTTACGCTCTGCACCACTCGATCTCAACTGAAATATACTCAACATCGAGTATTCTGGTTGATGTTGAGGATGTTTTACTCGATTTTGCTCTGTTTTCGTCTTTTGTTGCACGGCTTTGCAGGTTTACTCGATTGAGTGGTCGATATCGAGTACTCTGCTCGAGATCGAGGACTCTGCTGGTCGATTTCGAGAGGATTCTGGAACTGATTTGGCGAGCGCTGACACGCTTCCTCGTGGATACGATCCTGATTACCCTACCATTACAGTGGGAGGGTTTCTTGTATTTTATTTGCTGGGACAGGGAAGCCCTAGACCTCCTTATATAGGCTACAAGATCCTCTTTTAGCCGCAAGCAAAGGAGAGATTCGAGTCTATCATCAGAAGATTTGGGCTCAACCAAAACTGTTTGAAAGGATAAATTCTCAAAAATAACTCCAACTCCAATCTCGGAGCACGAGCACGACGGACGGGGGCGACGGGCGCGCGTGTGGGTGCCCCATCTCCTCCTCGACCTCTCAATGTAAGTAGTGGAAGGGTCTCCTTAAAAACTCTTTAGGTTACCCTTGAACTTTCCATGTGGGATGTGGGAAGTCCAAAGGACATCTTCCTTAAAATCACCTTCTATATACATTATCTCCAACAATCTCCCACAAATGCAGATAGAAGGGTTTAAAAACTGATGTTGTCAAAACAAGTTCTGAGCGTGTCGAGGTTAGTGCTTAAATACTGATGTCTTGCGACTTGAATCAGCACATAGTGAAACTGGCGATCCCTTGAAAGAGCATATCAATCTTTTCCGATTTGAAAGAGCATATCAATATTATAATACTAAATGAGAAGTCGCCTAATCCATATGGCGGCTTCTCCTTTAAAGTAGGATTTTTTTTAATTATAGGATTTGTTAAGATTTGTTATTAATTGTTAAGATATATATATATATACATATAGGCAATGATTCAAATGTAAAATATCCTTAGGGTGTAAAAAAAGCTTAAGGTGTAAAATTTCTAAATGTGTCACCCGCTTCACTGTTAAGCAATTTTTAGCAAGGTTTACTGGGCTGGCCCCAAAAAAATTAAAACGCTCCGTCTTCTGTAAATCCCTTGATATCAAGTGATATCTGATATCTGTGTTTGGTAAGAGTCAGATATCGATATCAGTTGATATCTAGATATCAAATTTGGCCTATTTTCATATACCCATTTTTTGAGAGGTATCACTTGATATCGATATCGCCCGATATTGATATCTTGATACGATACCGATATCTTGATATCAAGATATCAAAGATATCACCCGATATCGATATCTTGATATCGATACTGATAGCATGCATTTAGGTAGGCATAATAAATTGCATTTAGCTTAGTTAAGATGCATATCATGCATGATTTAGGTAGAATTTGCATATTTGCTTTCTATGTTGGTGGAGTCGGAATCTACACGTTTTTATTGATTATTTTAGGTAACTGTGGATCCGAGAAGGATAAATGGGTTGATAACGCATTGGATGAGAATGTCTAGTTGATCGAAGAAGCTTACATGAAGATCTCAAGAGGTCCTGAGAAGAAAAAGCGAACCTAAACGAAGAACAAGTCTGCAGAAGTTGTCGCCAGACATGCTGAACTTGTTTTGCACTTTCTGGAGGCCTCGGTTGTCCGATCGACTATTATGACCATGCGTTGGAAAGCTCTTTTAGAGAGCTACAACTTTCATGTTGACGTCGAGAGCTGATTCAAGACGGATTTTCCGTGAAAGACTAATGCAGCGGCCGCCGCATGGTGTGCAGCGGCCGCCGCCAGGGACGTTGCAAAAAGAATACTGATGCTGCGGCCGCAGCATACATGCGGCGGCCGCCGCATCTACGACAGCGTTTATACGCTGCGTTTTGTTTAAATTAAACCCTAGAACCTTTTGATTTCTTTTATGGTCGACTTTGATGTTTTAAAAGGCCAAGTTTTATGTTGTTTTAAGAACTTCTATTCTATTCCACGTTCTATCAGACGATTGGAGAGAGAGCGATGTTCGCTATGGGCGGCTAAACTCTCTTCGTTCTACTTGCAATTTGAAGCTTTATTTCGATTGATTGTGAGTTTCTGAATCTTGTTCCTTATTTCCTATATTGAATGCTTCGACTTCTTTGTGCTTGATTGTTTATTGTTTTGTTCTATCGTGTCTGGCCAACTAGTTAGATCAATTCAATTGCTAGGGTTTTGTAGATTCCCGATTGCGAACCTTAACCCAAGTGGCAAACTTATCCCTTTAGGGCTGATTGAACTAATTGGATAGGTAGGAAGTTTGATGTGTTGTTAAATCCCTCTTTAGGGACTGCAAATACCTTGGTTAATCTCTGGTCTTAAAGCTATCAATTGGGTTAAATCCTTCTTTAGGGACTGTTCGATTGATAAGGGTTTCTAGGACTGATTGGACTAGTAACTATATTAGGTCGGAACAAGGGCATTCATAGGAACCCTAAAAGGACAAGAGAAAGTTACAATATCAATTCAACCAAATAAAGTGGATAGTTGTAGGTAGAGCGATCTTCTCTAAATTGTTTTGCATCAATCTGTTTATAGTTTATTTTGCTTTCTTTCTTGTTTTAATCACCAAAACCCCCCTTTCTACTAATTGGTAAATACACATTGCTAAGAAATACTTGTTTCTCTGTGGGATCGACCTCTTACTTGCTTGCTATACTAGTTTGTAGGTTTGAGTTTTATTTTGATACGGTTTATGCGACTAAAAATCGTTCATCAAATTGGCGCCGTTGCCGGGGAATCAAGTTTATTTCTTTGTTGTGTGTATTTATTAATTTTTGTTTATATATCTAACTTTGTTGTCAACCTATCTTACGATTCACAACACCCTTGCTACTAACTTTTTCAAGATGTTGAGATTAGCGCAGTTTGAAGGTGAGAACTTTCACCAATATTTCACTAGATTGCATGAGTATGTTAACGACCTTGGTTCATGGGGTTATCAATATGGTGTGCGGGAGATGTGTGTTTGCATATTTGATGGGATGAATGCTGAAACACGGAATCTTGTTGAGTCCATGAGTAATGGAGACTTATTGGATATGGGACTCTTCGAGATTTGGGATTTTTTCTGCAACATGAGTCGACAGGTTGAGCGGGAAGTATCAATCCGAACTCTCACACAAGTGTTGCAGCAGTTGGAAGAAGAAAAAATGAGTCGGCTTGAAAAATTGGAGGAACAAATGAGCTGCTGTGAAAACTTGGAGAATCAGATGAGCCAACTCATTCAAATTTTAAGTGCAAAAGGTGAGAAAGAAAGGAGCCTCGAAGAAGAAGAGGATGAATTATTTGATGACAACGATAGCTTCTTCGATGATGGAGAAAAGGTTCTAGTGCTTCCTGACTTGGAATCTCATGAGTCGACGCATGAGGTTACATGTGATGTATCTCCTACTCCATCTGCATCATCCATTATGCGCTCGTCCATTGATGAACCAGGTCCAGAGCCATCAGTTGAGGCTCAAGAGGTAATAGAGGTAAACTTTTGCAATTTGGAAGGTAATGGTGATTATGTTGATCCTTTTTATTGCTATTTTGATAAGCCACCAGCGGAACTGTGTTGGTGGTATCATATTCCTACTGGAGAGAGTCATGCTAGACTCTTTGATAGATTGAAAGGGTTCTTGAGTTCCACATTTTATGCTTTGAATTTATTGTGCTATGATGTGCCTTGTAAGATGTGTGCACAGGAATATGATAGGCTACTGAGGGCCTTGACGATGTCTGAGAGATAAGCTCTTGAGATTGAGAATAAGTCAAGCCAATGACATTAAAAAAGGCGCTTCTCGGGAGGCAACCCGAGGTAAGTTTTATAATTTAGTTATTTCAATTCCTGGTTAGCTAGTTTTCTTTTCAATAAATTGGGTTTCCCATTAGGCATTAGATAGTTGTTTTTGGTTTGGAATAGACTAAGCTTTCAGGAAAGGCCACCGAAATCCTCAAATCCGACCTATAGAGACCCTTCCACCACATTGTGAGTATTTCATTCATCTCTTTCTCTATGTTTTTATTTTTTTGTTGTCTTTTATGTTTCATTGAGGACAATGAAAGGTTTCAGTGTGGGGGAGGGATTGCATTGCATATAGATAGAGTTTGCATATCATGTTTACTTATGTTATCATGTTTATTTATGTTGTCATATTTATTTTTATTCATATACTGCATTTGGAAAAAAAAATCCAAAAATATCATGCATTGCATTTAGGTGTTATTAAAGATACCCATCTTGGTTTAGTTTGTCCTCTAATTTATTTTTATGATCTTATTGCAAAAATCCCATGATTTGATTGAATTGCTTGAAAATGATTTTGGAGCATGATTTGAGAGTATAATTGAGCAAGTATGGTTCATAGTTGAGGTTTAATTGAAATCTAGCAAAAACATAACCCTTTGTGAGTTTGTTTTGGCCTTATAGGGACTTTACATATTATTCCCTTTTGCTTTTATTGTGTGATTATACTCTCCATATGCTTCTTATTTCAATACAGTATTGCACATGTTTGTTGCTTGTGAATTTCAAATGATTGAGGCATGTTTTCTTTAGCCATATTATACCTGTCTACCTTAGATATTATCCTTTGCTTGAAGCCCATCTGAGCCTTAAAGCCTATTCTTTTTTATAGCTCCACAAAAATATATCATAGCCAATGATTAGCCTGACCCCTTCCGGGAATTAGGAGGAGAATTGGTGAAAAATCTATATGTTGGAGTTGCTTTGAGTGGGAATAATATACGTATGGTTGTGCATTCCGAGAGGCATAGCCAAAATAAGGTAACCCTTCTTGCATAATAGAGATGACTTGTTACTAGGGGCCTAAGGAGGATAAAATTCACTTAGGAGTAAAAGTCTAGTAAGCTTGGACCTAGGGAGGATAAAATTCACCTAGGGGCAAAAGTATGCATAAAAGAAAAGAAACGAAGTCATCATAATGAAAAAAAAAATGCATGAGTTGTATGGCTATTGAAATCGAAAAATTTATTGTTATGTAATGGAGTTTATGTTATTGGAATGGTTTGCGAAGTATGAAAGTTTTGGTGTTGTTCTGGTTAGTTGTTGTTCCTTTTTCCCGGATTTTTAGCACCACAAGCCTAAATATTTCTCATGCCTTATGTTCCTACCAAAGCCCCATTACAACCTTATAAAAGTCCTCATGATGTTGTTTGCAAGTGATAACTTTCACGGTGTACAGAGCATTTTGGATTGAGTTGAGAGTTGGATTTTAAAGCCTAAACACATGAGAGCTTGAGTGAAATACATTATCCCGGTGAGGTTGGATTAAATTTGCTTTTACTATTGGATCGCTCATATATTTGCTAGGATATTTGTTCTTTTATTCATGGCTCCTATTGCTTGATGTTGCTTTTCTAAAACTATAGCATGAAGATCTTATTTGTGAGATGATTAATTCTATATTTGTTTTTCATTGCTTGAGGACAAGCAAAAGCTTAAGTGTGGGGGAGTTTGATAGCATGCATTTAGGTAGGCATAATAAATTGCATTTAGCTTAGTTAAGATGCATATCATGCATGATTTAAGTAGAATTTGCATATTTGCTTTCTATGTTGGTGGAGTCGGAATCTACACGTTTTTATTGATTATTTTAGGTAACTGTGGATCCGAGAAGGATAAATGGGTTGATAACGCATTGGATGAGAATGTCTAGTTGATCGAAGAAGCTTACATGAAGATCTCAAGAGGTCCTGAGAAGAAAAAGCGAACCTAAACGAAGAACAAGTCTGCAGAAGTTGTCGCCAGACATGCTGAACTTGTTTTGCACTTTCTGGAGGCCTCGGTTGTCCGATCGACTATTATGACCATGCGTTGGAAAGCTCTTTCAGAGAGCTACAACTTTCATGTTGACGTCGAGAGCTGATTCAAGACGGATTTTCCGTGAAAGACTAATGCAGCGGCCGCCGCATGGTGTGCAGCGGCCGCCGCCAGGGACGTTGCAAAAAGAATACTGATGCTGCGGCCGCAGCATACATGCGGCGGCCTCCGCATCTGCCGACAGCGTTTATACGCTGCGTTTTGTTTAAATTAAACCCTAGAACCTTTTGATTTCTTTTATGGTCGACTTTGATGTTTTAAAAGGCCAAGTTTTATGTTGTTTTAAGAACTTCTATTCTATTCCACGTTCTATCAGACGATTGGAGAGAGAGCGATGTTCGCTATGGGCGGCTAAACTCTCTTCGTTCTACTTGCAATTTGAAGCTTTATTTCGATTGATTGTGAGTTTCTGAATCTTGTTCCTTATTTTCTATATTGAATGCTTCGACTTCTTTGTGCTTGATTGTTTATTGTTTTATTCTATCTTGTCTGGCCAACTAGTTAGATCAATTCAATTGCTAGGGTTTTGTAGATTCCTGATTGCGAACCTTAACCCAAGTGGCAAACTTATCCCTTTAGGGCTGATTGAACTAATTGGATAGGTAGGAAGTTTGATGTGTTGTTAAATCCCTCTTTAGGGACTGCAAATACCTTGGTTAATCTCTGGTCTTAAAGCTATCAATTGGGTTAAATCCTTCTTTAGGGACTGTTCGATTGATAAGGGTTTCTAGGACTGATTGGACTAGTAACTATATTAGGTCGGGACAAGGGCATTCATAGGAACCCTAAAAGGACAAGAGAAAGTTACAATATCAATTCAACCAAATAAAGTGGATAGTTGTAGGTAGAGCGATCTTCTCTAAATTGTTTTACATCAATCTGTTTATAGTTTATTTTGCTTTCTTTCTTGTTTCAATCACCAAAACCCCCCTTTCTACTAATTGGTAAATACACATTGCTAAGAAATACTTGTTTCTCTGTGGGATCGACCTCTTACTTGCTTGCTATACTAGTTTGTAGGTTTGAGTTTTATTTTGATACGGTTTATGCGACTAAAAATCGTTCATCAGATACCGATATCGATATCTTGATATCTAGATATCGTTACCAAACACACCCTCAGTTTTCAATCTTCTTCCTTCATCCTTCCATCCATGGAGATCCTTCCTTCCTTCAATACGGTGGATCGATGGTGAGAAGTGGGGTTAGCATTCGCATCTTTCTCTCTACTTTCATAGATCCATCGATCCTCTCTCTATTCTACAAAGATACCGAGGAGAGTGGCGGATGAGCCGCTCTATCGCGAGGGCCTGCTTGCATCAGGGGCAGCTTCTTCTTCTCGACATTGGCCACCATTCAAAAACCCTATTCTCGACAGAGCAGGCCATCATTCACCTCTTGGGGCGATTCGTCGGACTTTCCTTCACCCTCGACGCTAGTGTTCCTCTTGTTCTCTGTTTACCCTTACCAGGTTAGAGATTCATCTGAATTTTGTTCTGGAAACTCTCTAATCGGTTCAATCTTCACTTGCCTTCATCAATTTTGTTCGCCCTCTCCATTTGCAGCACTTCCCGACTCCATCCGTTCGCTTTCTTCAATCAATTAGGGCTCTTTGAGTCTCAGGTTTGTTCGTTGATTCTCTTTTGGCTCTCTTCGAATAATTATTCGTCGATTTCATCTGAAGAATCTTTAGATTGAGTCTATTGTTCTGTAGTTTGAGTCTATTGAATATGTAGCTTTGCAGTAGCATTCGGTGATTTCTCAGTGTTGAGGAACATGTCAATGATGCAAGTCAAAAGACAGATTTTGCAGAGTCGATTGCATCTGGTGTGAGCCATATAAACCTCATATATATTAAGTTTTGAGATTTTCTTTGCTTTCCAAGAGCAGATTCTGATGATGTAAATCCATGAATTTTTTAGATTTTTTATTGAATTGGTTGTTGCTATTAAATTAATCTTAATGAATGTCTAATTACCTTTAGATGCATATGATATACTCCTCTAGATGCCTGTGATAAAATTTCCAAGAGAATAATGGTATGGTTGTAACTGTGTTAGATAGACCTTTTGCTTCTGTTTAACTTTTGAGAACAAGGATAAGCAAGTCAATTAGTTAGATCTCTAGTGAATGGCTTACCATAGTCTTTTCTACTTTAATTTTCCTGTTTATCATTCCTGATTAACCCTTGGCTTTATTGGATATAGGTGATGGGAAGGTCCTCTCCTAGTGACAAGCTTTGGCTTGTAAATAATCCCAAAAAAACAAAACACAAAGGCAAACCAATTTATTATCAAATGGAATCTGCAGAAATGGAAACAGTCCAAACTAGAGAAGTATTTCAACTCTGAGTGTTTACCGTGTCAATCATCTGGGTAATCAACTTTGAGTCCTCACTTTCGGTTTTCGCCAGCTAGCTTGTGGAAGATGAGAGCAAAAGTTGATTTCACGATCTTCCAAGGATGGAAAATCACCCCCAATCTTCTGAAGTTGGGGCAAGTTCCATAGTTATAGGTAGTTTAAGTTGCGCAGAGATGGCAATGTTGATGATGACGGCCCAGCAGAGTCAAACACGGCTATTAGCCGATCACAGGACCGGATTTCGAGTCTTTGGAGATTTTTTGGAAGCATCGATGAAGAGAGAACATGCGTCAACTTTGGGCAGAAGACTTTCCTTCCTTTTTTTCCAAAGAATATCAATGTGTGGTAGGCTGATTTGGTGAAGAAATTCAGTAGATAAAACTTTACTCAAGGATTTGAATGTGTTATAGTTGCGGTTGCCTTTGAATTGTATTTGCTTGATATGGACTTTTTGGTTAAATTTCAAGTTTAGTTCTTAGATATACTTCAATACGATTAGAGTATCTTCTTGACTTTTCTTTTCATGATGCTCTTTGCTTTGGGGAAAATGGACTAGATATGTGTACAATCACTTATATGAAATTGCTTGATTTACTTGTGTTTGATTGATTACTTAATCTTAGTTTCCTAAAATCTCCAGAGTTGCATATTTTCTGTACTTGTGAGCAAATCAAAATACTTTTGGTTCAACCGTTTGATTCTGTGAAGTGCAAATTGCTCTGTTCAATCCCTTACATCGATCCTCCATGCTTCTTTTATAACATCTTTTTAATGCTACTTGTTATTCAGGGATACTTGATCTAACTATGTAATAGTCTTTGTTTATCTTTTCCACATTGTCCTGCTTAAGCCTTTTGAAGTTTTGCACTAAAGCCTATTAGGTCAAAATGGGAGAGCAATGTGCCTACGCACAAAGATGCGGGTTCAAACCCGTATAGGCTATCTATGTGGTATCTCTTCTTATGTTTCTCTTCGTGAATAGTATAAGGTGCAAAAATAAAATTATAATGTGCAGTTGTGCAACTGTGAAGTGCATTTGTGCAACTGTGAAGTGCATTTGTGCAACTATAAGATAATAAAGTGCAAAAATAAAATTGTAATGTGCACATTTAGAGTACAAGTGTGCAAAAGTAAGATTCAATTGTGCAGATTTAAACTACAACTAGTTATATTACCCGCGATCTTCGCGGTTTTTTTATATAACTTTTATTATTTATGCATAAATTGTGTAAGATCTAAAAAAATATATGATATTATTTTTTGACTTTTTAATTTCCTACATATTATCAATTTATTATTGGTGATAATTTTTTTTGAACGATTAACTTTAATCGCTAAAATATTATTATTAAAATACATACTTTCTCTTATATATTCAAATACACTTTAATATCAAACACATCTAAAAAATTAAATTATTGCTATAGAAAAATAAAGATATACTTATATTGAATGATTGATTATATATATAAATACTTAATGGTAAAATTTAATCTATAGGCCGGATTAAAGGCATTGAATTTCAAACTTGTATTATGTGATTTCATTATTCTTTTCCTAATTTTTTTCATAAAATAAAATTATTTTATCGCTAAACCAAGCAATATATATAATGGATCTAATATTTGTATAAATTTGGTTTATAAATTAATTGTTTGTTAAAGATAAGCACTTATTGATTTGAATTACTTTTTATTGTTTCATGTGATTGCTTAAAGATAAACAAAATTATTTGGTACGCAAGCAATATCTGCATAAATTTGATTTATAAATTAATGGGAAAATGGCTAAAAATAATACATACTATAATGTATGAATAAAAAATAATATGAACTTTAAAATTATAATTTTATGTATTCCGTGCAAACTATACTCTATTAAATTAATATTGATACAATGGGCAAATTTCAAAAAGGAAAAATAACATGGCTATAAAGTTTAGTAAAAAAAAATTGTAAAATTAGAGAGAAATCACTGTTTATCGTCTACATCCGTGCTGGTTTGCAGCCTTACCTATTCGGCTCAATGTAGGCCCCAACTTCAGCCCGACTCAAAAATTTCAAGGTGACAATAGGGGGAGGACGAAGATCGACTTAGAGAGTTCGAGGGAGGCAGTCGTGGTCCGTAGGAGCTCTTCTTGAGATCGTGCAAGAGATCGGGATAGACAGTCGCGACTCGAGAGTGCGAGAGAGAGGGATGTCTCTCTGGGTTCTATAGATCGATCTGGATACTATTGGTGCTACATCTGGACACCATGGGAATGACTTCGAGGGAGAGAATTGAAACGAATAGCAGATCTGAAAACAATAATACGTAATAAAGAAAGAAATGCTAAGAAATCCTACCTCAATCATCACATTAAAACTCCAATTGCAGACATGAAGAAATTAAGAAAATGGAGGGTGAATAGTTTGGGGTTTGTTTGGGCGTGTCTCTCTATATAATTTTTAATCAATTTTAGTCAATGATAAAACTAATCTAACCTTTTTTCATATAAAATAATCTAATTTAGATTTTTTTTCTTCTGATAAAATATTTATAAAAGAACTTTAGGTAAAATGATAAGATTTGTAAGATATGAGGTTGAATATTTATATTAAAAATAAAATTTAATCTTCAATTAAAATAGACACATAGGACGACACGTGTATAAATAGATTAGGTTATCGTCTGACGTGGCTTAAATATATTAGATTGTCATTAATTGACGTGTCAAAGACCCGTGCCAGATTGCGCCAGAGTACGCCACGTAAGTGAATCGTACCAGAGCCCGCCACATAGGATTTCCACGCCTCTGTTTTAGTATTATATATTGATTGATTGTGCAAAAGTAAGATACAATTGTACACATTTAGAATACTTTGAGTAGGCGGAACCATTCTTTTTTTTATCCTTCTCCACATTCTTACCGGCAGGAATTTGCCTATGATTTTTTCAACTTATATTTTTATATAGAAAAATCTTCTTATTTCTTCACCGCGGGTTCTCGCGATTCAATTATGCAGATTTAAACTACAATTGTGCAAAAGTAAGATACAATTGTGCAAATTTATAATACAAGTGTGCAAAAGTAAGATACAATATGTGGAAATTTAGAATACAATTGTGCAAAAGTAAGATACAATATGTGCAAATTTAGAATACAATTGTGCACTTTTAAGCATTGTAATATGAATTTTAAGCACTTCAACTTTTAGTTTGAATGTGCACTTTTAGTTTCAAAAAGTGCAAATATAAAAATTAAATGTGCAATTTTAGTTTCAAAAGGTGCAAATATAAAAATTAAATATGCAATAAAGAACGAATCTTGACAAGCAATGTGTATAGGTTGATCAGTGAAGATGGATGCTTGGGTTGATCAGTGAAGATGGATGCTTGTAAATAAAGAATGAATCTTGACAAGCAATGTGTATAGGTTCTGGTGGTGTTTACGGTGTTGACCACCACTCGGCATCGATGCTCTCCAGTTCCACCTTCCTCTACAACTGGTTGAAACCTTACTCTCCTATTTTAGCTTAACCCCATTATGACTTTATGCCCAATCTAGCCTAGATATTGATATCAAATATTCATCTCTGTCTATTGAGGTATACAATTGCCATGGCTCAGAATTTTAGTTTTGTAATTTCCTCCTCTCTTTGGACTTTAGAAGTGCATACTGTGGATTTTTTTCCTGCTCAGTCTATTGACATGTCTGTTAGGTTAACAATAAGCAAATCATCAGTCTAATTTCACATGTAACTGAAGCCATAACTGATTCTTATAGTGCAGACTGCTATATTATATACATTACAAAGAAAAGACATTAAAATGCATAATTAAGATCAAAAAGTGCATTATTTAGTTTAAAATGTGCATAACTAAGATTATAATGTGCATGATTAACAATTTGGGATTGTTGTGTTCTTGTTTATGATATAACCTATGTGGGATTCGAACCCACATCTTTGTGCATATGCACATTGCTCTTCCGATTGAGCTAATAAGCCAAAAATATTCTATCAAAGTGGTAAGAAAGAATCAAGCACATAAGTAGTGTTTTTCTTTTATGAATCGGGCATTAATAAACTCTGATTATCATTTCTAAAATAAAATAGAAAATGTGCCATCTGATTTCCCTAAATCAAACAGTCCAACTATGCTCTATCAAAGAAACCATCCTACTAGGAGTCACAATAATCTAGCAACTATCAAGAGCATCAAGAGACACAAATTCACTAACTAAACATACCTCCTGCCCTAAATGAAACCATCCTACTAGGAGTCACAATAATCTAGCAACTATCAAGAGCATCAAGAGACACAAATTCACTAACTAAACATACCTCCTGCCCTAAATGAATACAACAGACTACTGAAAGCCATAAATACTGATAACGGGTTATGGATACTTCAATTCAAACAAGACCCCAATGAGCTACCTTTGCACAAGGCAAGAATATTATCAAAGATTTGCAGTAAAGAAAATGTTTTTTTTTTAATCATATTTATACTAGCAATACTCTCAAAGCGCTGCCATTAAGCACATAAATTTGAAACCAACCGAGATCACATTTACAACATAATCAATTGAGTGTTAAGCTGAACAGTACAGCACTAAAGCAGCCACTGAAGATGACCCCCGGTAGGGCACCAATACATCTTTACTCTTTGCTCAATGCACATGGTTAAACAGAAGTACATAATGAGGCAATTAAGCACATCCAATTCATTCAAGACACTTTTCCAGATTCACTATCGCCAGAAGCAAGCTAAATTGTAACAGAAAAATAGATACTTTAATTATCCACACTAAACCAATTAAAAAAGAGAGTGATAGAGTAAGGTTTCAGCAATATATAACCAAAGCAACTTTTATATCAGCTACTTGTAATTGTATAAGCAATCACTGCATTGCATAAAACAAACTGAAATCATCTTCACATCATTTTAGCTTCTTCACCTCAATTGTTGATTCATCACAACAAATCAACCTCCAACACCACACACAATGATAGGACATGTAGGTCTTCATATATCAAATTATCGCAGCATATGGTTTATACACCACACAGAATTAGTAAAGAAATCCTGAACAGATGTCGAATTTAAGGAATCAAACGCCAAATCGGCAAACCCTAAACCTTAACTCTGATGTATAGGTTCACAAATTCCACCATCGAGTACACAGAAAATCAAAGGAGAAAAAGGGGAAAGCGCCTGCTACCAACGAATCGATCAGAGAACGAGGGAACGGACCTGATGCGCAGAGCACCTTGCTTGAAATTTGAAATGTGGAGGAGAAAGGTGGCGCGGCCATGGGAGCGGTGCTCGAAAATCAATGACAGAGAGAAGAGCCTGGTGGCGGCGGCGGTCGAAAAGCTTGGTCGGACGGAAGCCTGGTCGGCCATGGGAGCGGATCTTCCTCATCCTCTTCTTCGATTCCAACGCCGATCTTCCTCCTCCTCTTCGATTCCTCGTCCCGAGTCGGATCTTCCTCCTCCTCTTCTTTGATTCCTTCACGGGAGCCGGATCTTCCAGAGGCGGAAACCAGGAGGAGAGGAGGAAGATGAAGGCGACATCCTCTTCACCACCGCTGACGGAGGAGAACGACACCGATCCTTCGCAACACAGATCTGAGATGTACTCGTCGTTCCCTCGCCCTAGCTCCGCCTTCAATCAGTGAGCAATCAAAAGCGTATTTTATTTATTCGGTTCAGGCTTTTTTTATAAAACGGGTCCGGTTCGGTTTTTAAATCAAATCCGCGTGTCCGGTTTTCCCCTAAAATACAAAATTTTACACCTTAAGCAATTTTACACCCTAAGGATGTTTTACATTTTAACGTTTCCCCATATATATATATATATATATATATATATATATATATATATATATATATATATATATATAGGATATAACCAATTCTTAATAGATGAGAAAATCTAATTAAGTAAAGATTCAACATTATCTAATTAAATAAACAAATCTACTTAATTACTTAGTATTACTTAACTAAATAAAATATTAGAAAAATCAATTACCGTACTTGCAATCTTATCTCATATATATATTGATCCAAGAAAGCTAAGCTTTTCTACGTGCCTTGCTATGTCGGATTCGACATCTTAAGATGACACTTTAAGGAGAACACAACCTTAGAGGTAAAGGACAAGCTCTCATATGAGCTCATCGAGTGGCTCAACCAGCAAAAGCCCTGGAAGAGGAACTTCGACTTGGATCTTCTCTTTGTATTGGGCAAGGTCACCTGGGACTTTAGACGCGTGGACAGTGTCGGTTGGGGGATTTGATTTCTTGACCTAGACGAGTTGCAGAACCCTATGAAACTACTCAGCGACATCAGTGTGCCGCACCCCTCCTTCTTCCACCGCGCTCAGACGACGAGATCGTCGCTTGGCAGAAGAAGCTAATGCAGCTACACAATACATTCTCTGATCTCTCCCTAATTGAAACCCTAATCTACCAATTCGAGCAATAAAATGGCCAAATTACGCTAAATGATACCTGATTTCACACAGAAACCAAGGAAGAATCAGGTGAGCTTCGTCGACGCTCCGCATCCCAAGGGCCGAGAAAGCATCCGATCGATCCTTATCGAGCAACGCACGTTCGCCGACGAAGTGCAAGTTCTTCAACTGTCGCAAGCATCCTTGCACGCGGACGGAGGCGGTTGTGGAAAGCCTGACGGAATCTGAATTCTGCCTGCAACCTCCAGGGGTCAGCCCCACGAGGGAGTCATGTTGGACTCGCTCTTCGCCGAATGCATCCCCGTGCTCTTCGATCCCTGCACGGCGTACTACCAGTACCAGTACCCATGGCAACTCCCCGCCGATCAATCGGTGTACTCCACGAGGTCGACGTCATTGATCAGCTCGCAGCCGTGCCGACATATCAAGGGGCGGAGATTAGGAGGCTGATATAGGATTTGTTAATTTATTTTTTTGGTGAAATATATGATTTGTTTGTTATTAATTGATAAGATTTTGTTAGTTATGAATTGATAAGAACTAAAAATAAATCCACAAAACTTTTTTATACATTTTTTAATATTAAATGTATTAATTTTAAAAAAAAATCGCACAAAAGTGCGGGTACTGAACTAGTATATATATATATATATAAAATGAAATCTAATTTTTACTCTAACAAAGTAATTGTGTCGCTACATTTGCACTATCGTGGAATGGAGAGAAAATAGGAGTTCAAAAAGAAGAAACAGGAAAAAAAAAAAAAAAAAAAAACCCAAATAAGAAACAACAATGCTAACCGATGTAGCAAAAAATTGGGATTCAAATCAGCCCTTTAGACTAGGGATCTTATGTGCAAAATCCACACAAAAAGATTATTCTTTTTAATGGCGAATTTGTCTCACCCTAAGCTCCTTGTTCTTCTAACCTACCCAGATTTTTTTCTCATTCTCCAAACTGTCACTTTAATTGCACAAACAACAACACTAAATGCTTTTACTATTACACTTCAAAAAATTGGGATTCAAACATTTTGCAAAGAAGAAAAGATTGGATTGGATTCTTTTGTTTATAAACTTGTATAGTGAGTGTAATCGTGCGCAACAATGGCGGACAATGACTTGCTTGATATCAAGAACGAGAGCGTTGATCTTGTAAGATCACTTTTTACTGTGCTTGATTTCACACTTTCTTTTGTAATTCTTGATATAACAAGAAAATGATCTTTCCTGCAACAAAACAAAAAAGAATGATCTTTGAATGATTTTAATGTGCAAAAACAGGTCAAGGTTTCGATGGAGGAATTGTTTTCCCATCTGAAGACCTCAAAAGAGGGACTCTCATCCAGTGAAGGGCAAAGGAGGCTCCAGATTTTCGGCGCGAACAAGCTAGAAGAAAAGAAGGTATGCAAGCAATCACATTTCTTGTAATGGCTCTTACTCGTACCGAAAGAAGTGATCTTTTGAGCTAATTATTTGTTGTTGTTGTTGTTGTTGTTTCGTTGCGAATCAGGAAAGCAAACTTCTCAAATTTCTAGGCTTTATGTGGAATCCACTTTCATGGGTTATGGAGATAGCTGCCCTTATGGCCATTGGGTTGGCAAATGGAGGAGTAAATCTTTGTTCTTATTCTCTTGTAATTGTTATCTAAGAAGAAGTGTTTTTGTCTAATTGAAACAGAAATCATAAAATGCAGGGCAAGCCTCCGGATTGGCAAGACTTTGTCGGTATAGTCGTGTTGCTCTTGATCAACTCGACAATCAGTTTTTGGGAAGAAAACAACGCGGGCAATGCGGCTGCAGCTCTCATGGCTAATCTTGCTCCCAAGACAAAGGTTTTTCCCACCCTCAAAACACATTGCATAGACACAACTTTCACAAAAAGTTGACAGAATTTGAGCCTTTTGTTTTTCGGTTTTTGATTGATATAGCTGTTGTAATAGGTTCTAAGAGATGGGAGGTGGAGTGAGCAACAGGCCGAGATTCTTGTCCCTGGAGACATTGTTAGCATCAAGTTAGGAGACATCATCCCGGCAGATTCTCGCCTTTTGGAAGGAGATCCTCTCAAGATTGATCAAGCTGCTCTTACCGGTGAGTCCTTGCCTGTCAACAAGGGCCCCGGTGATGAGGTCTTCTCCGGTTCCACTTGCAAGCAAGGAGAGATTGAAGCCATCGTCATTGCTACTGGAGTTCACACCTTCTTCGGCAAGGCTGCCCACCTTGTTGACAGCACCAACCAAGTGGGACACTTCCAAAAGGTACAATTCCTATCATCCTTTTCTTTGGTTTGTGCATTGCCATTCCAAAAACTTCAAATTTTGATCAATTTTTCTATGTTTCTAATGATCTTACTAGGTGTTGACAGCCATTGGAAACTTCTGTATCGTCTCAATTGCGGTTGGGATAGCCATAGAGTTGGTAGTGATGTTCTTAATTCAGCGACGCAAATACAGGGAGTGTATCGACAATTTGTTGGTCTTACTCATTGGCGGGATCCCAATCGCAATGCCTACAGTGCTGTCAGTGACAATGGCTATTGGCTCTCATCGTCTGTCGCAACAAGGCGCCATCACCAAGAGGATGACTGCTATCGAAGAAATGGCTGGAATGGATGTTCTTTGCAGTGACAAGACCGGAACTCTTACATTAAACAAGCTCACAGTTGACAAGAGCCTTATTGAGGTTTGTTGTCATTTTCAATCAATCTGCAACAAAATCATACAAGAAACCTCAAGTGTTTTGTTTTCAGATTAGAGACTATTTTCTTGCAGGTATTTACCCAAAATGTCGACAAGGAAATGGCCATCTTGCTAGCTGCTCGGGCTTCTAGGGTGGAAAACCAAGATGCTATCGACACATGTATAGTCGGAATGCTGGCTGATCCAAGGGAGGCAAGAGCTGGGATCAATGAAGTGCATTTCTTGCCCTTCAATCCTGTCGAGAAACGTACTGCAATCACATACATTGATGGCCAGGGTAACTGGCACCGGGTTAGCAAAGGTGCTCCGGAACAGGTTAGCAAAGGTGCCAAAATGGATCAACTGGTCAATTGATCTATCTTGACTTGTTTGTTGTCCTCTCCTACAGATCATTCAACTTTGCAATCTCAAGGGAGAAGCAAAGAAGAGAGCACACTCCATCATTGACAAGTTTGCTGATCGGGGTCTTCGCTCTCTTGGTCTTGCTCGGCAGGTGGAAATTTTACTTCAGATTTCTGTCAAAATCAATATTATTGAGAGTTTTTGTTCATGGTGTGTTTATAAGGTAGATGAAGTCCTGCACAATAGCTTAAGTTTTTGTATCCACAGACCGTTCCTGAGAAGAGCAAGGAGAGCCCAGGAACGCCGTGGGAGTTTGTGGGCCTCTTGCCTCTATTTGACCCTCCGAGGCATGACAGTGCAGAGACAATACAACGGGCACTGAGCCTCGGAGTCAATGTAAAGATGATCACAGGCGATCAGCTCGCCATTGGCAAGGAAACCGGGAGAAGGCTTGGCATGGGTAGTAATATGTACCCTTCATCCACTTTACTTGGTCAGGATAGGGATGAAAGCATTGCTAACATCCCGGTTGAGGAACTCATCGAGAAGGCGGATGGATTTGCTGGAGTCTTTCCTGGTATGTCCAACTATATATCCATCCTTCTAATACTCACAAAAAAAAATGAAGAAAATAAAAAGAATTGAGGTTTGAATTAATCTTGCAATGTAGAGCACAAGTATGAGATTGTAAAGAAGCTGCAGGAAAGAAAGCACATATGTGGAATGACGGGGGATGGGGTGAACGACGCTCCAGCCTTGAAGAAGGCAGACATTGGCATTGCAGTGGATGATGCAACCGATGCAGCTAGGAGTGCATCTGATATTGTCCTTACAGAGCCGGGTCTTAGTGTGATCATCAGTGCAGTGCTGACAAGTAGAGCCATTTTCCAAAGGATGAAGAACTACACTATCTATGCGGTGTCCATTACAATCCGCATTGTCTTGGGTTTCATGCTAATCGCTCTCATATGGAGGTTCGACTTCTCTCCTTTCATGGTGTTGATCATTGCAGTTCTCAATGATGGGACCATCATGACCATCTCCAAGGATCGGGTGAAGCCTTCGCCTACACCAGATTCTTGGAAACTCAATGAGATCTTCGCCACAGGAGTTGTGCTTGGGACTTACTTGGCTATCATGACCGTTGTCTTCTTTTGGGGCGCCCATGACTCCGACTTCTTTTCTGTAAGGAAAAGGAACAAATCTTTGAAGTAGAAAATTGTCTTTTTTTGTATGTTTATTTGAATGCTTTGAATGGTTTCCAATCTGCAGAACACCTTCCATGTAAAATCACTTAGAGGAAGTGATAGGGAAATAATGTCTGCTCTTTACCTACAAGTGAGTATTGTGAGCCAAGCACTCATCTTTGTCACTCGTTCTCGAAGCTGGTCTTTCGTTGAACGTCCTGGTTTCATGCTCGTCATTGCCTTCCTCATAGCACAATTGGTAAGTTTGATTGAAGTTTCCTTGGTTGGAATTTGGCATTTAGTTTCATGAATTACATGATCAATCTCATTTCTTGGTATATGGTATTAGATTGCCACAGTGATTGCTGTTTATGCAAGCTGGGACTTTGCACATGTTAAAGGTATCGGCTGGGGATGGGCGGGGGTTATCTGGATCTATAGCATTGTTTTCTACATTCCCCTTGACATCCTCAAGTTCATGATCCGATATGGAATGAGCGGAAAGGCATGGAATAACATGATTGACAACCGGGTATATATCTTGTAGATCACATCATATTTGGCAAAAAATGGTTTCTATTGGTGTGTTAAACAAAGTGTGTCCATGGTATTTGCCAGACTGCATTCACAAACAAGAAGGACTACGGTAGAGGAGAGAGGGAGGCGCAATGGGCAATGGCGCAGAGAACCCTTCATGGGCTACAACCACCGGATATGGAGGTGTTCAATGAGAAGGGCTATAGAGAATTGAATGAAATAGCGGAGCAGGCCAAGAGGCGCGCTGAGGTTGCTAGGTAACTGATCCTTTTTGAATGATCTAAATGAGACGTATCTATTTGCGTAACCTTGAATGGTTTCGTCTTGTACTAGGCTACGGGAGCTTCACACGCTAAAGGGGCATGTTGAGTCCGTGGTCAAACTCAAGGGCCTCGACATGGAGAATATGCAACAGCATTACACTGTTTAGAGTAGGGAGAGAATGGAAGTTGTGTAGCCAAGGGAAAAAAGCACAAAAGAAAAAAGGATCAGAGAGACAAAGAAGGTGGGCAGTGAAATAAGGAGTGGTATCTCTCCTTGTTGTCATGTGTTTCGCCTTTTCCTTCCTCGAGAATAATCCAGCTCAGCCTTCGGATTGATGTATCGCAGTTTCAATCCACAGGTTGGAAGAATTCGGTTTTCAGAAATAAGGCAGATTCACTTGTTTTGCAAATGGAAGAAAGGAAAAACAGCAAGGGTGTTTGTTTGATTCAAAATGGCAAATTTGGTTGTATATTTGTGTGCAGTTTCTGTTCTATCAGCAATAAGGAATCAAATGAAGCACTTGGCGCTACAAGCAGCTATCGCGAGAGCCAGGCATTGGGGAGAGGGTAGGTTGAACTCGTCGTCTTCCATAGAAAAATTCAGATGCACAGACAAGAAGGAAATGCTGAATTTTCATGGTGATTTCTGCACAAAATGATCAATCTGTATTTGCAGTGAACAGATCATTGTTTGATTTAGATACTGTTTCCTGTTGGTTTCTTGTATTCTTGATTTAGAGTTAACTTGTTGCACTGTTTAGGGCCCTTGGGCTGTTGGGCATGTCTATGGTTGTCAATTCCCTAGTTTATTAAACACGTTCTTCTTGTTGAACTTGATGAATCTGTGAGCTATCGCTTCATCTCCAGTTTCCATCATCGACGTTGCACTCTATTGACACTTCCATTTTTGTGATACTTTTAATCAAATTTGACGACTTCATGCCAAAAGGTGATGGCCTTGGAAGAACCCAAATAAAGATCAGTTCTGAACCATTTTTTCGACATGAAGAGGGAAATTTACCTCAACAACCAAAGCCGATCAAATCGGACCAAGATTTTTGTAACAAGGTGGGTGAAATTTATTTTGAAAAGATGTATACCTGTAATGCAAACCAGAACCATTCGAGTCTATTTAACACAGCTGGACAATGTAACCGTATGAGGACTATTTAACACAGTTGCTCGAAAACGGCGAAAAATACAAAACACTTCTGTCATGTACGCCCAGGTAGGAGTTACATTTACAGATTGGTTTGCATTAGTAATCGATTGTTCCACAGCCAAAAAACTAAGAACTTGATGCAAACTTGAGTCGGTTTAGCAGCATGTCAATCCGTTCCACAGTGAGAAAAAACGAAAAAAGCGTAAAATAAAGCATTACCATATATTTAAAGGTAAAGGTAACTAGACATAGGTGTCTATCAATGATTTCCTCATCTCGTCAACAATGGTGCTTGGCTGAGCTTCCCTCAGCTTGAAGACACTCTCAATGACTGACAGTTCTGTGGCTGTGGTGTCAGACCCACAGAAAGCGGTCCAGTCGTTTACAGTAAGGCCTGCACCTATTACCTCACTCCCACGATTGACAGTTCCTGCCACCAATGGCACCTGGAGAAGTGTTGAAAGTTCATCCAAATCTTCCACAGATGTGTGAGGATGCACCTTTGGACAACACAAGGTATAATGTCAGGAGTGGAAACCAAATATTAGGAGGTTTTCGATATGTTGGAGAAAACAATCTAGTGTTACTAACCAGGCCTCCCTTGTTGGAGAAGGCACAGTAGCTGCCTACGAGAATATTTCCAGCAATTGTCTGCCTAAACACTTCCACACCGAGAACATCTGCAATCATCTCCTCTGTTTCCTGGTGGCCCAACATTTGGAAGATTCAAAACAATCAACAATATATTGAGGTCTGCTATTACATGATAAGTGTCTTTAACTCTAAATCAGAACAACTAATACTAACATTTAACAAGAAATTCAGGGCATCAAAACTAGTTTTCCATATGTATCTAAATCAATTCATTAGACATGATAATAAAAATTCATAATATCATTCATAAACTCAAAATCACAGTCCATAACTCAAAAGCACATAAACTCAAAATCATGGGTTCGAAGGTGTTCTACAGCAAGCCTTTGATGAAGCATCATGGTCTATTTGAATTCTTAAACCTATTATAATCTTACAGGGCAGGCATTTTCAAAAGAAATATGGTGGACTCTACAGAATCATGTTATCGCATAAACCTATCCAATAGATTCAGTAAACATGCGTCAAGAAAAGAAAGTAGTTTGTGCAGGTTAAACAGTTAAACTTATTCAAGCTTTTATAACACATTTCTCTTAACTTGAATCAGATATAATAATCTGTCTGCCCCCATTTTAGCAACAGAGTTTAATGATGTGAAAAGCTCAACTTAGAATATTATAATCTGTCTGCTCCCATTTTAGCAAACTGACATAAAAAGAAAAACAAGAGAAACAGTGCATTGACAAGCATTGCTAGATTGAATAAAAGTAAAGAAACATTCAGTATACAAAAGTTACCCTATCAAGATCAGTGTGTGTAAGTGCAACATAATCGTTGCATGCGATACAGTTTCCAAGAGCAGAAAGTTTTTCCTCAATGCGCTGGACGACAACTTCATCTGGTAGACTGTTCCTTAAATGTTGAAGTTCTTTAACAGAAGAATGCACAAAGTAAGAATACAGATGACATGAACAGATCCAATGATTTACGACTATGGTATTCGCGGACTAATCTCAAAAGATACAGATAATCACATCTAAACAGATAATTTCATAGCAATTTGTTTCACTTTCTCATATGAGCAACTAAGAGGACTTGTTGATAGCTACTAAGTCCATAGATTTATAGGAAGTCTTAAATAGCAGCAGGGTAAAGGGGCATGAAAGTTGTTTTGAAATTGATACCTAGAAATAAAATTTATCACAATGAAGCCTCAAGAGTCAAGACCATGGCCGTGATTATATTCAGTAAAATTCGGTTTGACGCTCATGCAAAGGAGTGAATTAATATCCTATATACTGATTACGTGGATGACAAGGATATGAAACACACCCATCCATGTCACAGAAACTGCAGCTCTGAAGGTGGCTCAAAAAAAAAAATATTTTAGGCCAATATTAGTTAACAAAATCAAAACTATCAAACAATGAAAACTTTTCAAAGGGACATTAGACAGAGAGACAAAACAAAAATTGTCAACCTTCAATCCACAAACAATTACGAGTAAATTAAGTGCTCATAAGCACAGCAATCAATGATAGAACAATTTCTGCTTATGCTATGCTTGAACTCACCCTGGTCAGTTGTGGTGTGAGGCAAGAGAAGTCCTTTCTTATTTCCTGCCAACAGAAAGAAGTCAAGCATCAATAAAGACGCTTATTGTGAGGAACAAAAAATGAGTAACCCCTGCTTTCCTAGAAAAAATCAAGAACTAACCAGCACATAATCTTCCAATTATTCGAGTTCCACCCACAGACGTCTTGACAACAGGAATGTAATCGGCCAACTCAGTCTCAAATGTGCTATAAACATCACCCATAGTCAATACAAGAAAGTTAAATCAAATTTCCTATGGATACAAGGTTTTAAAAAGCAAAATATAACAACAACAAACCCTAACCTATAGAAGCTTTCAGATCCACCAATTGCAACAAGACAATAAGCATTCGTCAGCTTGGAGAACACACCGACTTCACAATTGTTCTCAAATTGAAGCCCTGTAAAAAGAAAAGACATTCAGAAAGCTGAAGTTGCCAGCACCGGAGGAAAGAAAAAACAAATTAACAAGTAACCAGAAAAAAACAAACATAAGAAAGAGCTCCAAGAACACAATAAAGAGAAGCAAGGAAAACATTCATCACTGTAAAAGCGAATAAATCACTAGAAAGTAGACGGCCAAAACGAAGGGAAGGTGGACAAATTTAAGCTTACTTGTCGCCATGATGAGAAGACGATGATGCCAAGCTAAACAAGCAAATCAAGGTTCACACAAAAACGAATCTGCAATGAAAAAAACAACTTAACTTCAGTCACTGAAAGCAGCCAATAAGCCTTTCGAAGGAAGGCCAAAAAAAAAAAAACTCAAATGATAGGGTTTCGACTACGCAATCATCAAAACAGCATTCGGAAACAATTCATCATAAACAAAAACAGAAGGTCGAAGAAGAGCGACATACCTGTCGAAGGACAAGAGGAGAGAGCGAGAGGCGGTGAACACCGAACGAGCGAGGTGGTTGGGGCGGCGGAGCGAAGCGAAAACGGGGATTCTTCGCAAAATTGAAGTCGGCGTTTGGGAAGTGAACAGCGAAGAACCCTTTGCCCTTAATTCCTCTCCTTTTATATGGATTTGGTATTTTACATTTTACAAAGAAGAATTGGCGCAGAATAACCTAACATAAGGATTACTTTGCAAAAATAACCCCGGTTGTTTTTACATTTGTTAAAAATAACCCTTTTTCAGGTGGAAATTACAATTTCACAACTTTACTCCCTTGTTTTATTTTTCGCATGTTCGACCATCAACAATCATGGGAAAACCTCTTATCCATTTTATTTTCTCTCTTCATATCATAATTTTACATCTCAATTGTTTTTTTGTTTAAATTTATTTTCACTTTTTCTACCTTATCCTAAAAGGTTTATTCTACAACCATGGGAAAACGTCTTACCCCTTTTCAAATTTATTTTCTCTTTTTCTTTCCCTTTATTATGTGTAACATCAAAACTTTGTTTTACTCGCAATATAGATGGTCTTATTGTTGATTTTGCCAAGATGATAGACCATATATGTTTGGTCACTCATATTAAGGATCTTCAGGTCATAGGATCTTCTGGTCCCTCTTAGTGGGTGTCTATGTGAATTTCAATGATCCCGCACATCATCGATTCACCTGAGTGACCGGATGCCACAAAGAAAAAATATTTTATCATTAACTAACTTCTGGTTAGTGATAAGTTTCAATGAGATAAATGAGTGTCAAATAAATCATATATATACATTCTTATTTCTATAAGACTTGCTTTTGACTAGTCATATGAGATATTAGTGTTAAATACCATGTCAATTCATACATATGTGTCGTTGTTACTTAAGATAATAAGATCAATGCTCTTCTGGAGCTATATGGTATTCATCTTGGTTTTTCCATTCAAGATATATTGTTTGAGAAAACTTTAAGTTTTCAAAATTGTTTGACACTTATAAAACCATAATATTCAACCATTGAACTTTGTATATGGTTATCCATTTATTTAATTTAGATGTCATTAAATGGGTATTGTCAGAACTTTTGTTGGTGTCATACTTCATGTATGAGTCATTTATAATGTTTTTCAAGACATTTAGAATTAACCGTATAACAGCTACCTAGCTATAAGCTACAACAATAACATTGGTTGCGCGCTTAACCTTAACCTCTTTCGTACCCTCTACTGGCGAGGGGCATGCTTCATGCTATGCTTAGAGGAATGTCATAAAGTGGCATTGTTGACCGGATTGTGTTATGTGGTTACTTCTATTGGTTGTACCAACTGAATGATAATCTTTTTGAACTTGATAAAAACCCACATTTCCTTGTACTTCTTCAAGAGTACAAATGATAAGATTAGAATCATATACTCTTCTGGAGTTTATAAGAATCATATACTCCTCTGAAGTTTATAAGAATCATATAATCTTCTGGAGTTTATAAGAATCATTCACTCTTTTGGAGTTTAATAAAAAAATCCACCCGTAGAGTCTTCATGCTCTTAGGTTGGTGTTGAAAAACTTCACAATCTACATGATTGTTCGTTTGTCAAACAAAACTTCGTATTAGACACTCATGATAAGTTGTTTCTTCGGGAAACACTTTGAGCTTTGAATTGCAATAAGTAAAATCATAATAATTTTATTCAATATAAAACAATGAATAAAAAATAAATAAATAAAAATTTGTATCGTCATGGAGAAACTTTTCAATTTATCATTTACTTCAAAAAATTATTTTTTTTTTGGTTTGGTTTTACAAAAAGGTTTCATTTTGTCAACTTCAAGTGACAATTAGTCTCTATTATACTTTATTCGCGTGCTTCAAAAGATGATAAGTTGTCATAGAACTTTTACCATATTCTTCAGGAAATGGTATATATTCGTTTATTACTCACTGCATGGAGAATAAATCTGAGTATATATCCACATACTTCGAGGGATGATATTTTAGACTTGGGGAAGATAATTTAGACAACTTGTATACAACCACTTCAAGGGTACGGTTATATTGTGTAACATTACACTAAAATTCATGCATTTTAAAATATGATTTTCATCTTTATTAGAGCTTACAATCTTATCGCTCATTCAGTTAAGGGAATGATTTTGTCACTGCAGGGACAAATTTATTGTTAACAACTTGAGACTAACATTTTATGAATCCTTTAATATACATCCTCTTCGAGGATGATTATCGTCACTTCAAGAACGATTTATGTTTATAAGTCTATCTACTTCAAGGGATGACTATACAACTCCTTTTGTTGTATGAACAAAATAATACAACTATGTAAACGATCGTATAAAATAATGAAATATATTAATAAACATAAACAACAATAATCTTAAAATAAAAATCAATGTCAACTTTTGGGTGACAAGAACATTGGGTATAGATCTTCGAGACCTTTTCATCACCTACAAATAGGAGGTGGTATTCTTATATGCAATCTTATCATCTGATTCGGGAGACTGATGGAGAAACAATAATGATTTGATTTGTTTTTCTAGCTATACGAATCATCACTACAAGGATGATTATAAATGTTATAATTCATCTACTTCAAGAGATAAATTCATCACTCTAGATGATATATAAATTCATTATTTTTATCTACTTTAAGAGATAAAATTCATCACTTTGATATATAATTTTTAATAATTTTATCCACTTTGGTATATAGTGTTCATCTGCTCGAGGAGATGACAAAAAAAAAACTTACAAATAAAAATAATAATAATTAGTTCATCGCTACAAGGATGACTGTTATCGTTTCATCACTACCGAGATGAAATTTGTCGATCATATCAAGTAATTGATAATATCAATTTATTTACTTTCATCCACTTCGGGGGATGAGATTAATTTATCTTTATGAAGATATGTATAATTCTTACAAGTGCATCCTCTTCGGGGGATCATGTTACTATTCGTCTCTACCGGGACAAATATATTTCTATGTGTACATCTTGTTCAATCACTATAAAAAGGTTGGAAATTATCTATTCGATGACAATATAGATCTCATATATATCCCACTTCTAGTGATTAAATCATTTTTTCATTCAAGAGAATAATTTTATTGGATCCCCTTCCGGGGATATATCATCGTTACCTGGATGAGTTTCAAACTTTATAAATTCGATCAATCATCCACTTCAGGGGATGAGATTAAAAAAAATTATTTGATTCGTCCACTTCGGGTGAGAATTCAAAAGACATCACCAATTTTCTATATATATCCTCTTCGGGGGATAATTCGATAGTAGTACGTTAATCTCTTCAAGATATAAGTAATTAAAAGAGACAACAATATAATATAAAATGTCTAAAAAAAACTTACGGTAATTAATATGGGAGATCAATAGTCACAATTTAAATAAATGGATAACCATATACAAAGTTCAATGGTTGAATATTATGGTTTTATAAGTGTCAAACAATTTTGAAAACTTGAAGTTTTCTCAAACAACCTTGAATGGAAAAACCAAGATGAATACCATATAGCTCCAGAAGAGAGTAGAGGATGCATAGAAAAGAGAGAATAGATCTCTATTGCTTGTGTGTTATCAAGTAAGGTTACAAGGCCTTATATAGGCTTAGATGACAATGACTTGCAATAGATAAGTAAGACATAAATGTGGCTCTTTGGTTTTCCACCATGTGGGAGTTAAGGGAGGTGAAAGGGTGGAGAGGTGAAACATTCATCCTTCATGTTTCATAACACAACCCACCTAATCTCCTGTTTTTTGAAGAAAAAACAATGGCAACCAAACACAAATTTTCATCTTACTTGTAGGTTTTTCAACTTCAAGAGTTTTTTTTTTTTTTTTTATGACGATGAACCTTCGGTGATAAACCCCGAGTATGTGACCCAGCCGGCAAGAGCCACACACCAAGTAAACCGACTTGCGTCGACCGGCTCGAACCACTAATAAGGAGCAAGGTAAACCTTCGATTTTCACCCAAGGAAAGAGGCAGAGGCATGGATCGAACCCGGGACATCCTTACCCCTCCCCTTGCTCTACACCATTGGGCCACCCCAACTGAGGCACTTCTAGAGTTTTTTTTAGCTATTAACCAAACGAGTTAGGTTGGGTTTGGATTGGATTCAAAACTCATGGGTATCAACTCAATGGTTCGATCAGGAACACTAGCTGTTTTAATTTTCTGATCAATTTAAGAATTATTTTCAGACAAAACTAATTAAAATAACTCAACTTTTGTAGGATTGTTAAAAAAAATATCCCCACATTTCAAATGTAAGAAAAATAACCGACATTTGGGGTAGGTGGTAACAAAGTATCATAACTCATTTTTACAACTATAAATTGGACCAAAACAATAACACAAAATTAGTTAAACGATATCATTCTCATTGAAACAAGTCAATATCATCCAAAATTCACAAAAATCTTAATTTTGTAAATTATATGTCATCGTTTTCCCCCAAGTTTATAGTTTGGAAAAAGGAAATTTGATACTTTGTTACCAGCACCAAGAAAGATTGGATTATTTTTTTTACCATTGAAAGGTGAGGATATATTTTTTAACACTCCTCAAAAGGTTTGTTATTTTAATTAGTTTTATCATAGATTTAAAAATTACAATTATAATAGTATAGTTTTGTTTTATGTTTAAAAATATATATAATAAAGAAGTAATATATCTATCAGACCATAATAATATTTTAATATACTATCTCCATTTATCAATAGATGTCATTTAACTTTTTGACAAGTTTTTTTAACAAACTAAAAACTATATAAAATATCAAATTTTTATTAATTCTTTATATCATTTCACACTTATTGCTAATAAGTATAAAATTATATGAAAAGTTAATAAAAGGTTGATATTTCATACTCCCTTCATTAGGCAAAACATATCATTCACACGTGTTTTCTTAGAAAGATAAAAACTATATAAAATTATCAACGTTATTTTAATTTTTTTCTTTATATCATTTCACACTTATTGCTAATAAGTATAAAATCTATTATTGAACGTATAGAGTGGTACTTTTTTTTAGCTCTAGAGCCTTCCTCGACTTCTCTATGTACCAGACTTTTCGTTGTTATGCTTAATTAGAGTACAAATCTTGCTTCTTTTGTTACTTTAATTTGTTTGCTTGTATCATGACGGTTAGCCCGTCTGTCGAGTTCTTATTGCCTCTCAATTTATCTGACACCGGTGTTGTCTAGCACTTCAAATCCTTGCCTTGTTAAAAAAATACAAGGTAATGAATCATAAAGACAACTTAGTTATATATATATATATATATATATATATATATATATATATATATATATATATATATATATATATCCTCCTTCCTCCTACTAATAAAGTAAGGTTTTTTTGTAATAAATAGGCCAATTGAATAGTAGAGAGAGAAAAATAACTTAAAACTCTATAGTAATTTTTTTGATCATTTATTGTCCATTCATTTAGACATTATTAAAACTTCTTATACCACAATTGTTAAAGAAGTATTTATTAAGTATAATTTTTTATACTATAAAATTAAATAAAATTGAAATTTTAGCTTGAATAAAATAATTATTAAATAAAATTAAAAAACTTATTAGAATAATCAATAATTAAAATTTTAGTTTCAATAAAAGAATTATTAAATAAAATGAAGAAACTTATTAGAATAATCAATTGCGTAAATTGGAGAAGAATCAAAAGAATAAAATAAGGTAAAAACTAAAAGAATAAAATAACATTATTTATTTTTTAGACAAAATAAGAAGAAAATAAAAAAATAGTATTATTCACATTTTAGTAAAAAAAATAATTAGAAAAATGTTATATATCTACCTAGCAAATGGACAAAGATAGATTAATTTAATTTAATAAAGACAACAAATAACAATGGATAAAAAATATAATAATTATATTTATATATGCAGCAAAAAATTAAAATAATAAAATAAATATGTTTTTAAAACTCATTTCTAATGAGTACTAAATAAATTTATTTTTAAAATAAAACATTAAAAATTACATAATTTTTAAGTAATTAAGCACGTACGTAGCACGGGATCGTCCACTAGTATATATATAAAGAGTATTTATTACTTTGATATCATGAGTTCACACCCCATTAAATATACATGTAAATAACATTGATTTCTATGTATATATGTAAAAAGATTTTCATAATTTTTATTTTATTTTTACTAAAAATGACTATTTAAATCACAAATTTAAGATTTTTCTAATATATTTTAAGGGTGTCCCTATATACACCGCAAATCCGCGGATTAAAGCTGCTAATCAACGTCGGATTCGACATTGTAGTGTTAATTGTATTACAACGTCGGATCCAACGTTGTAATATACAAAGTGAAGGAGCAGATCGGGCCGAACCGGGCTTACAACGTCGGATCGGATGTTGTTAGGGTACCAATTTTTTACACACACCCACCAGGAAAAAAAAACACACACGTCCAAAAGGACGTTGCTCATCAAATTTATTTTTTTAATATATTGTATTAGGTCCAATCTGACCCGTATTAGTTATGTTCAATTTGACGTTGTAACAACGTCTAATTCAACGTTGTTATAACGCCCGAATTTTTAAATGAAATTACAACGTCGCATTCGACGTTGTTACAATGTTGGATTGAACGTTAATTTACTTACGGTGGATATAGGGAACGCGTATTTTAAATAAAAAATAAACTTTTATACATAATACAAAAAAAATTCATAAAAAAAATTTAGATCCCCTAAAAAAAAATCTGAATCCGTTGAAAAAATACATGAGTGAGTGAGGTGCAAGAAAGGGATAATGATTAATGTACATGTGATTTGTCTATACGTGAATTAGTAAGAAAGTAGTATCAAGGAAACTGCAATTGCTGCAAATAAGTAAACCCACATTATCCATAGAATGAAGCTTCATGGTGGCGACCGGTGAGAGAATAGTTCATCCCTAAACGCGTGAACTGATAAGAGGCTTAAATATATCTTACTTGACAGCCAAGTACCTTAGAAAGTCAAGTCATAGAAGATAAGGATTTTTTTTTTGAACCGGAAATAATTTGGCAATAAGGAAAACCTTGTATACCAAGAGCATCCAAGCGTATGAAATTGCGAAGTACATAGTCGTCAGGTGCAGATGAACCGGAGAACACAAGGTCAAGATGGGACAAGCGGTCTGCAACTCGATTTGCTTATCGATAGACATGACGAATCTCAATAGTATCGATAGTGCCAAGGGAGACTAGATTGTCAGAGACAATCATTTCATAATCTCTCGGAGGCAAACCACAACCTTTTAGACTGTTGATAATGGTGAGGTTGTCACATTCAATTATAAGTTTAGTTACGTTTAGTTCCCGTGCAACATGATGTCATTCCATAATCCAAGCCCCTCCAATCCAGTGATAAAGGAGATAGAGGAAGGCCCTGCACCATAGGAAACTGGAGTTCCTTCATCGTTTCTAATTATGAATCCGAAAGAGCCCTTGAAGGAGGAAGAAAGAGCCCCGGCAAAGTTGAGTTTAAAGGTCTCTTGTTCGCGGGGGGGGGGGGGGGGGGGGGGGGGGGGGGGGGGGGGGGGGGGGGGGGGTGGGGGCACCACTTACCTTTCTTTCTTCTTGTTGTTGTAGCGTTTTGGTCATGTATGTGTTGATGAACCCGATGAAGCATCATCATTATGCTTTGAGATATTCCATAGATATGCTTGATCTTTTATGAAAGATACTATACCTCTCACATCCGGTATGGTGTTGCCAATTAAAATTTTGTTCCGGAAGTACCAGATGTTCCACCAAGTGAGGGCTAGTTTTGAGAATCGTGTTATGCCTATGATGTCTTTTATTTCTCGGATGGTCTCATTTTGCGTTTCTCCTTGCACAAAGCAGTTGTTTAGAGTGATTACTAATGTTGGGTCTATGGATGTTATCGTCGCACGTGTAATGGGGCAACCCCATAGCAGATGAGCTAGGTCTTTATGGTTGGAGTCGCAATGCTTGCATGTAGTAGGTATCCCAACACCGCGCAAGGCAAGTTTAACCGATGTAGGAACGCCATTTTTTGTGATTTTCCAAAGAAGAATTTTTACCTTTGATGGCACGTCTATGTTCCAAATCCCTATCTCATATCAGATTTTCGGTGTTGCTTAAAATTATCAATCATATCTATTGCAGATAGGGAGTTTTAGTTGGAGAAAGATTTTACATGGAACATAAATAGACAAGACAATTTTATTTAAAGATTATACTCCGTATTAATATTAGGATTTTTTTTTGTCTCTTCACATATCAATAAAGATAAAGTTAGGTGTTGAATTTGGTTTGACTGATTCTCTTAGAAAGTTTTGTATACCAATTGAATTCAGTTTGATTGATTTTTTACGATAAGGTTCGAAAGGGATTGGTTCCCTAAACTGAATCCCTTACTTTCTACAAAAGGGTAGAGCTAGTACGCAGAAGAGGCTGGCAAAATGTCATCATTGAAGGTCAGAGATAGTTTGGGTGTGATTAAAGCAATTGAAGATTCGGTAAATGTGCCTTGGGAGATACTCAGAATAATTGAGAAGATCGAGTATATGAAAAGGGACTTTGCAAAGATTGAATTCCGACACTGCTTCAGAGAAGCGAATTCAGCTGCTGATTTTATTGTTAAGAAAGATACTGAATGTAATCCATTTAGCTTCCCTTTGAACAGGGAGCTTTGTAATACCATCCATCAAGATGATCAAGAATTAATGATCTTTGCTTGAAAGACATTCTAATGATTGTCTACTATAAAAAAACAGAATGATTTCGTAAAGAGGGGCAAAATTTATGTTTCGAATTTTTTTTCTTGGCATATATAATAAAGAAATTTTAAAAAATACATTGAAAGAAAACCATAAATTATGGTTTAAATATGACATTTTATTACAAAAAATTCATACAGTATAATAATAATATTTTTCACATATATGTGTAGCATGATGAATACTTTTTTGAAAAATATTGAAAGAAAATTACATTTTTTTTAAAAAAAAATTACCATTTGTAAATGGAAAAAAATGATAGGATTTAAAAGTGGGGCAAAAAACACATACATTGTGGTTTAAATATGACATTGATTGTAAATAAAAAAATTCATATGAATAAAAATTAGAATTTTTTTTATATATGTGTAGCATAATGAATACTCTTATAAAAAATATTGAAAGAAAACTATAAAATTTGCTTTAAATATGACATTTATAATAGAGAAATTATGGTAGGAATAAAAAATATTGCAAAAACAAACAATGAGGTTTGAACCCCTGACCTTTTGCATTACTTATGCTTCATTTCCTTCTTTTAGCAACTAAGCTAAACAACATTTGTATTCTTTTTCTCATTTTTAAATTACTTTAAAAAAAATATTACGTTTTTCGACCGTTGAAGGGAGAGGCGTTCGCCCGCTTGTTCCCCCGTTGTCCTGCCCCTCGACAAACTTAGTGTTTCTTCTTTATTTCTTTCTTTATTTTTTTTTTAGAAAAAAAATAAAAATTATAATTTTTTTTTATATATGTGTAGCATAATGAATACTCTTATAAAACAATATTGAAAAAAAATTTATAAAATTTGCTTTAAATATGACATTTATAATAGGGAAATAATGGTAGGAATAAAAAATATTGCAAAAAGTAAACAATGAGGTTTGAACCCCTGACCTTTTGCATTACTTATGCTTCGTTTCCTTCTTTTAGCAAATAAACTAAACAACATTTGTATTCTTTTTCTCATTTTTTTAATTACTTGTTTTTAAATATATTACGTTTTTCGGCCGTTGAAGGGAGAGGCGTTCGCCCGCCAGTTCCCCCCTTGTCCTGCCCCTCGACAGCCTTAGTGTTTCTTCTTTATTTCTTTCTTTATTTTTTTTGGAAAAAAAATATATTTGAAACAAGCGATTATCCGCTTAAAGAAATCAGAGGTCGAAATAGACAAGCGGACATATCATGATGAATACAACCAAACAACCATACTAAAAACATGAATAGAGAAGAACATCGAAGAAACAAGAGCCGATAAAAAAAAGATATTGGCGCAAATGAGTGATGACAAACCAAGAATTGTATGAAACTTTTCTTCTGACAATTATTAAAGTTAATGTTGGAGATTTCTATTGAATTTGTCCGATTTTCATACGGTCTGCCCTCGATCAAACATCGGTTCTTCATGGTTTGGTGCATACAATTCGCTACAAATCTCGCTCCAAGAAAGACCAAAAAGCTAAAACCAGAGTCAGTTGGAGCCAATTCCGATATCAAACACCGACCCCATTTATGTTGGATGGAATCCTCTATTTATAGGCATAAGAAATAGGTCACTTGGTGACCTAGTGGGTGAGGGCGACAACCGATATGGTTTGCCACAATGTCGTGGGTGAAAAGTAAGTCAAGTATAATTTTGCTTTCTAAATAGACAATGAGAACGTGTTGGCTCGTTGGTGTTCATGATCTTATTCTCTCTCTCTCTCTCTCTCTCTCTCTCTCTCCCCCCAAACTCGAACCCTTAACCTGTGGCATTGATGATACTCAACACAATTAACCCAGTAAAAGGGGAGTTGGGGTTTAGTAAAGGTAAATGTCTTGGTTTACCTCTCCAAAGATAAATCACAAACCTATTACTAAGTATAGTGAATAAGTAAGGGGTGTCGGGGTCGATCCCACGGAGAGACAAGTACTTTCGGATTGTGCAATTATCAATTAGAAAGGCAGAGATGGGATTTAATTAAGTAGATAAAAGTAAATGCAAAAGGAAATAATATGTACATAAGCGCTCTGAAATATAGAAGAGTTATTACACTTAGGCAGGAGATGTACATAAGATTGATTCAGTTAGAGAAACAAAATTACATTGTTCATCTTCTTCCTCCTCGATCTCCACTTCTACGGAGTCTCTCGGTTCAAATTCATCATTTCTTTTTCAATTATTTTAGATCAAAATTAGAGCTGGCAAAATCTGACCCGACCCGAAAACCCGACACGACACACCCAAACCCGAATCCGACTGGGACCCGAAAATCTGGAGTCATTCATAACCCGAACCTAGAACTGGCAAAACCCGACCCGAACCCGAAAACCCAACCCGGTCGACTCGAAACCGGTTATTCTGAACACCGAAACAACCCATCCATTTTGGATCCGAATGAACCGAACCTGATTAACCCGAAACCCATTAAGACCCGAACCCGTTATAACCGAAACCCGAAATTACCCGAACTTTAAGCTACAATCTAGTAAATTTTTTTAAAAATGAATATTGAAATAATGAAAACCCGAGACAACCGAAACCCGAACCCGACCCAACCGATTGACCAAATTATTAGACATTACCCGAAACCCGAATGACCCGAAACCCGACTAACCGAACCCAAACCCGAACCGACTCGCCCGATTGCCACCTCTACCCGAACCCGACCCGAACCCGACCCGACCCGACTTTGAACCCCATCCGACTCTCAACCCGACCCGAATTAAAATGGTTATTTAACATCAATATTTTAATACTTGAATTAAATGTTTTTTTTTATTTTAACACAAGTTTATGATTATACTTTAACATATAAAACACCAATTATTTTTGTTAATTGTTATCATATGAATAAGAACTCAAGTAAAATCAATATATAAGCAGATAAGTCAATGAGTCAAGTAAGTCCACCGCCATACATCAAATCAAAACATCGATACATTGGTTTAAATGTTTAAAAAAGGACGATGTTGCCGAATATCGAATTTTCGATTATGACTTTTTTGAAAATCGGTCGACAACCGATGAGTCAATAACAATGAGTGTATTTAACTGAGTCAAAATTACATATTCAAGTATTCAACCGAGTCAGAATCATTTATTTTAAGTAAATTACATATTTAAGTATTCAATCGAGTTAAAATCATTTATTTTAAGTAAATTACATATTTAAGTATTCAACCGAGTCAAAATCAACCTAATTATCCAAAGTCCAAACGGGTCGAATATGATTCGACCGAAAACTCAAACCTACTATACCGCGATACCCACTTTGATTCGAAACTCAAATGAGACCGACCCGCCTCTTGACCCGAAACCCGAACGAGACCGATCCACTTTGACCCGAACCCGAATAGGCATGACCCGACTTAACCCGAAACCCGACCAATCTAAAATTCATTATAACCGAACCCGACCCGACCAATACTCGACCATAAATTTTACACGAATTGACCCGACCCGAGCAAGCCTGACCCGAACCCGACCCGAACGACCGACTGGCCAGCTCTAATCAAAATCATCAATAGATAGTAGATTTCTAAAATTTTCAAACAGAAACACTAAAACATAACCAATTTAACACTTATCTCACATAGATTTACCGCCACTCGCTCACAAGGTCGTACACCAACGATCTCGTCAGTAGGAACACAGTTATCACTCACAACGCAAAACCAAATTCGCACCACCACACAACTGTATTGGTCACCCTATCGCACCCGATCGAATTGAGAGACTCCATAGAAATGGGCTCGTGAATAGCACAGGTGTGACGCTGACGATTAAAGAACAAATTTGTGAAGATTCAATTATCCTTTGAATCTTCGCTCAAAACTACAAGAAACATCTATGTGGGGAAGAAGAAGATCATCGTCTTCTGTTATTGGTCAATGTAGAAAGTACTTACTTGGATAGAGCTGGTCACCGTCGACCTTATTTATAGGCTACCTATTTACAATATTATTCCTTATAAACACGTGTATTATATTTCCATGATACATATCCTCATACCCCCCCTCCTCAAGATGGACGCGGGGTTTGAAACAAAAGGCCCAGCTTGGAGGAGAGAAACAAATGTTGTTGTGTACCCAATGATTTGGTAAGAATGTCAACCAGCTAAAGATGAGAGGGAACATGAACGATGGCAATCAAACCTTCTTAAACCAAATCACACGAATAAAATGACAATTGATACGCATATGCTTGGTTCGTTCGTGATAGATTGGGTTCGCAGTTAGTTCCTGAGCAGCCTTATTGATACAACATAACGACATTGGCAAGGAGACATCGAGACATAGGTCGTTGACGGAGGGAAAACCTGTCGTTGATCCGTCAAAGAAAACTCAAACCTATAACTAGTATAGCAATAAGTAAGAGGTCGATCCACAGGGAAAGTTATAATTCAAGTTTGATTCAAGTGTCAATCAAAGTAACCAAATTGGGGGGTTTTATGTGTGAAAGTTCTGCCTTTTATCAAAGCGGTTTAAAGAAAGCAAAAGTAAATGATTTTGGTTTAGACAATTATGAGAAGCAATTCTACCTACAATTTTCCACTTTATTTGGTTGAAGCGATCTTTGTTACTTCTTCTCGTCCTATTAAGTTTCCTATGAATGCCCTTGTCCCGACCTAATATAGTTACTAGTCCAACCAGTCCTAGCAACCCTTATCAATCGAACAGTCCCTAAAGAAGGATTTAACCCAATTGATAGCTTTAAGTTCAGAGATTAGCCAAGGTATTTGCAGTCCCTAAAGAGGGATTTAACAACACATTCAACTTCCTACTCATTCAATTAGTTCAACCAACCCTAAAGGAACAAGTTTGCCACTTGGGTTAAGGTTCGCAACCAGAAATCTACAAAACCCTAGCAATTGAATTGATTTTACCAAGTTGGCCAGACAAGATAGAACAAAACAATAAACAATCAAGCAAAAAGAAGTTGAAGCATTTAATATAGGAACAAGGAACGAGAATTAGAAACTCACAATCAATCCAAATAAAGCTTCAAATTGCAGACAGAATAGATGAGTTTAGTTCCTCATGGAATACATCGTTCAAATCTCTAGAGTGTCTGATGAACGTAAGAATAGAATAGAAGTGCTAGAAAAATAACTAAAATCGGCCTTATAACAATCTAAGTCGACCATAAAACATTCAACATAAAACTAGGGTTTTCTTAAATGAAACGCAACGCTCAGGACCCATGCTGCGGCCGCGGCATCAGCAATTCTTCCTCATCCCGCGACATCGGTCCTGGCTACGGCCGCGGCATCTTGTTGCCGTGTCTTCTTGTCCGAAACCACGATCAGCTTCCAAGTACTCATCTCTTCTCTTCCATCCTTGATTCTTTCCAATGTCTCTTGTACTCCTCTTCAAGGTATTGCATCTCCCCAAATGTGTTCCGATTCAATCTGCAAGATAAACATAAATTTGCGCAGAATCCGAACTCTTCTAGAATAATCACAAGATGCAAATTAGCGACAAAGTATGAACGAAATGCAACCTAACTAAACTAAAAATGCCTATAATGCCTATCTAAGATATGCATTATCAAATTCCCCCACACTTAACCTTTTCTTGTCCTCAAGCAATGATAGAATGAACATGAATCAATGCATCCCACAGGAAATCCCTTCAAGTTTCAACCTCATCAAAAAGCAACATCATAGCAGGTGAAAACATAAACCAAGCAAACAAACGTCATAGCATGTATTCCAGTGATAAAAGCTTAGAAGTAGACATTATCCAACCTCATCAGAAATATGTGTTTCACTCATGTGTTTAGGCTTTAAGGTACAACTCTCAACTCAAACCAATCATGCACTAAACTCATAGACATTGACCACCATATCACCAAATATCTACCGAAATTTCATTACTTGCGGGACACAATAAAGACAACAAAATAAAATGTGACACTTTTTTTTTTCTTTTCTTTTGTTTTCTTTTCTTCTTTTTTTTTTCTTTTTCTTGTCTTGGTGCTTTCCTTACATGAGGCGCAAACATGGGTGTCATGAATGGCCCCGGTCTATCAACACCTCAACCTACTAATATGAAGTCCACTTGAACATCTTTTGACGCAAGTTGCAAACATGGGTGTCATGAATGAACCTGGTTACTCAATGATCAAGCTTTCTTTCCTAGTGGATAGTTTTCAACACCTTTTTTGCGCGATTCATACCATGGGTGTCATGCAAAGATCCGGTTACTAAGGGCATCAACCATTGCCACCTTATTTAACTAAGTATGCACAAATTCAAACAAAAGACTCAAAATATAAACATAAACTCCGCAAGAAATAAACATGTGAGTCGGTCTTTAAAAATAAATATTGCAGTCAATGCCAAGAGGTAGCAACACGAGGAGAGTAATTCATACAATTGAGCAAAAGATTTCAAATAAAGCTAAAAATTCTCACAGGGTCATGTTTTGAGGACTTCAATCATACTTTAGCTCAATCATACATGCTCAATTATATTTGCTAGCTCATGTCCCACAAAAATCAAATAAAGACAAAGCCAAAACATCTAGAACTCCATGAAATTTATATGATCATGCTTGAAATTTAAATTAGAGGACAAACTAAGCCAGATGGGTATTTGAATAACACATATGTATGCAATGCATGATTATTTTTGGATTTTCGATTTTTTTTTTGAAAATCCGAAAATTAAAAAAATAAATATACTAAGCAGAAATTAAATAAACTAAATAGCAATTACAAAAACTTAAACATGGTGCAGAATTTAAACATGGTCTAGGAAATGATATAAATGACATAATATACATAATCCTTCTCCCCCACACTTAAAGGTTTCAGTGTTCTCACTGAACAGTACAGACAACCAAAATAAAACATATAAACTCAGGGTGAAGGAGACAGAACTAACCACTCACTGGTGCGGCGGCTGGTAGGGTGGAGACTGGTACGACGAAATGTGCGGATATTGCTGGCGGAGGTAGTAGGACTGCTCTCTCCGCATCTCCTCCATGTTGTAGTTCGTCTCCCGCACATTGCGATCGATGTTGTGGAGGGTGAACTCGAAGGAGTCCTGGCGCATAGACATACGATGGAACTCGGTGACCATGTGGTCCCGCCAGGCGTCATCATGAGCAGAAGAAAAGCGAGGCCCCGCAAAGAGCCAGCAGCGAACTGGGCATCCCCCATGTGATAGTCAGTCTGTGCAGGGGCATCCTCCTCGTCCTCTTCATCAGTATCCTCATCATCATCCACATTTTGATCAGCTGTGATGTAGAGGGAGGCGTTGGAAGGGCAATAAGGTAGGGCCCTAGGAAGCCTTAGTCGGTGCTCTCCATGCTTCCCCGACTTCCAGATGTAGCCCGACGCATCAGAGCTGTCAATCAGATAAGCCCTCTTAAACAGCTCCTCTGTATAGGTGTACCCACCAGACATGGGTACTCCGCACTATGTAGGCTCCAAAAAGCGGTGGGCTATGAGGCTGATCATGCCTCCCAAACCAATCCTCCCTTTTTTCTTTCCTTGGATCCTCAAACAACTGTCAACAAAGATCTCAACCCAGTCCGGCGTACCATGGGACTGGGGAGCAAGACTCCATAACCAGGACAAATCACTAGCGGGCACTTTGTTCACATCGCCTTGGCCGCTGAAAGACATGGCCAAGTCCTTGTGAACCAGATGAAGGCATGGGTGGACGAACTTATATTTGTATTCGCCTCTGTGTCCATCAAATCTAGAGCCAGTAGCCGCATACCAGAAATCATGGCACTGCTGTTCTGACGCCATGATATACCAATCTGGGGTGGCCGCCCGAGTGATCCCAAAGACCTGTCTAAGCTGGGCAGAAGTGCAAGTGCGGGTCTGGTCCATCAAATTGAACCGAATCCTAGAAGCATCCACACGCTGCAGTGTAACTAGAAACTCCCACGCCAGCTCAGGATATGTGGGGGCACTATAGTCTATGAATGCCCCCAAACCGCCATGAGTGAGCATCTAACGTGTGACGCCCAGCATTCCTAGTGTCTGTAAGGTAGGAACATCAAAGAACTTGGTCTGTACAAATCGCTTCGAATCGAAGCTCTCATATGCCTTCTTCTGTTCCTTTGACATAGATCTCATTCGGCGCACCATTCTCACCAGATTTCAAAAATAACAACCCAAACAGATTCAAAATCCAACCACAAACGCAGATCTACCTCAAGCATACCAACAAATCCAAATCACACCACCAACTCAAATATTCCTCAAGTAAACCAACAAATCCCAAACGTCCACACTAATCCCAAATTCACAACCACCAAACAATTCTCAATAAAACACCAAGAACACAAATCCCACACCTCAAACAAGCAATCAAACCCTAACAATGATAATCAATAATCCAATATCACCAACCAATTTCGAAATTACCAATAGGGCAAACCTCTCAGCGAGTGGAATGGCGGCGGGCGCAACAAGGTCGGCGGCGGCCGCAATAGCGAGTGAGGCGGCAGACTGGGTGCGCGGAGAGTGCTGCTGGTGCGAGGCGTCGGTGGAGGCTATAGATCCGGGGGTTGGTCGAGTTCCTTGGTGCCGAGTGTAGATCCGGTGAAAAGGAGGGTGCTTGGGGTTGAGGGTGATGGTGAATGGCTATGGAGGGAGATGAAAGAGAGGAAGAAGAGGGGGAACGACAATGGAGGTTTGAGGGTTGTGAAGGAGAGAGGAGAACAATGGAGGCTTGAGCTTGTGAAGGAGACAAAGGCGGCAAAGAATATGAGAAAGAAGAGGTAGGGTTTGGAGATAGGTTCCCGTGACCTCTTGTCTTATTTATTTATTTATTTATTATTTTTTAAAACTGGGAAATCAGAAAAATAGGGGCACGGTTTTGATATGCGGCGGCCGTGGCATATGCTGTGGCCGCCGCACTTGCCAGATGTTGCGGGTTTGATGTGCGGCGGCCGCCGCCAGTGTGGCCTCTCCTCGTTTTTTTTCTTTTTCCGTTAAGCTCCCTATTTCAACTAATCCTAAAGTAACTAGCTAATGAAAACTACCTAAGAACATGATAAAGATGAAAAAGAAAGGAGAACTTACCTCGGGTTGCCTCCCGAGAAGCGCCTCTGTTTCAAATCGTTGGCTCGACGTAATGGCCCTTCGGTGGCCTAATTGGTTGGTTCAACAAGCACCAACTTCTCTTCTTCGGTCCGCGGAATGTTCTCATGGTACGACTTCACTTTATGACCATTGACCTTAAAGAGCTCGTTAGACTTAGGGTCATAGAGTTCAATTGCTCCATGAGGGAATATCTTTGAGATGGTGTAGGGTCCTTCCCACCTCGATCTAAGCTTTCTAGGGAAGAGTTTCAGGCGTGATTTGTATAGAAGGACCTTGTCTCCTATTGTTAGCTCTTTCCGCAGGATGTGTTTGTCATGCCAAGCCTTTGTCTTCTCCTTGTAGATCACTGCATTATCATAGGCATCCAGACGCAATTCCTCTAGCTCTTGCAATTGAAGCTTCCTGAACTCACCTACTTCATCCAACCTCATATTGCAATTCTTTACAGCCCAATACGCTCTATGCTGAAGTTCCACAGGGAGATGACATGCCTTTCCAAAGACAATTCGATAAGGGGACATACCAATGGGAGTCTTATAGGCCGTCTTATAGGCCCACAGAGCGTCATTCAGCCTTAGACTCCAATCTTTCCTGTTAGGTGCCACTGTTTTCTCCAGAATGGTCTTTATCTCTCGATTTGATATCTCCGCTTGACCATTGGTCTGAGGATGATAAGCAATGGACACTCTCTGTGTGACATGGTATTTCTTTAACAAGGCAGTGATAGTCCTGTTGCAGAAATGTGTCCCTGTGTCGCTAATTAGAGCCTTAGGCACCCCAAATCTTGCGAAAATGGTGTCTTTCAAGAAATCTGCAACAACTTTTGAATCATCAGTTCTGGTGGCTTTTGCCTCCACCCACTTGGAAAAATAGTCCACCGCAAGCAAAATATACATATTCCCAAAAGAACTAGGGAAGGGACCCATAAAATCGATACCCCAAACATCAAAAATTTTACAAAATATGACAGTTGTTTGTGGCATTTCATTCCTAGCAGATATGTTCCCAACCCTTTGGCAACTATCGCACGATTTACAAAAGGCATTAGCATCCCTAAACAAGTTAGGCCAAAAGAAACTTGCTTCTAAAACTTTCCTAGCAGTCTTTTGAGGACCAAAGTGGCCTCCACATTCATGAGCATGACAAAAAGTAAGGATATGTTGTACCTCATTTTCCGGCAGACGCCTCCTAATTACCTGATCAGCACAATGTTTCCAAAGGTAGGGGTCATCCCAAACATAGAAGCGAGAGTCATGTCGAATATTGTCTTTCTGAGCTTTTGTGAAGTTCGGTGGAAATTCACCCGTGACCAAGAAATTCACCAAGGGCAAGGAGTATGAACACCCATCAACAATTCAGGAACATCAGAACTTACCTCATCAGATAGGAGGGAAAAAAACAAATTGGGGGTCTGAACAGCATGCGGCGGCCGCGGCATGGAAGCTGCGGCCGCTGCCTGATTGATATGTTGCGGCCGCGGCATCCTCCGTTTCCGTAGCTTCCTGCAGCTGCAAAGATAAAGTGTGAGTTAAATAAAATAATGTATCATCAGGGAACTCCCCGTGAATTGGTCTTTGATCTTCCGACTTGCCCTCTCCTTGGACAAGTCTGTTGAGGTGGTTCGCTACTAAGTTCTCTGCACCCTTCGTATCTTTAATTTCAATGTCAAATTCGCTCAAGAGTAAAATCCAACGAATCAATCTAGGTTTCGCTTCTTTCTTAGTCAATAAGTAGCGAAGAGCAGCGTGATCAGTGAAGATAATTACCTTAGCTCCTAGGAGATATGAGCGGAACTTCTCCAGTGCAAAGACCACATCCAGGAGCTCTTTCTTAGTGGTTGAGTAGTTCCTTTGCGCTCCATTCAGAGTCATGGAGGCATAGTAGATGACATGAGAGCTCCTTTCTTCCTTTTATCCCAATACAGCACCCACATCATAGTCGCTAGCATCACACATAATCTCAAAAGGTTGAGACCATATGGGTGCTTGAATTATAGGAGCGCTAGTCAGGCGACCTTTAAGCTCATCAAAGGCTGCTCTACACCTGTCATCAAACTCAAAGGCTACTTCCTTTTTTAGTAAATCACAAAGGGGTGCAGAAATCTTAGAAAAATCCTTAATAAACCTGCGATAGAACCCTGCATGGCCTAAAAAGGAACGAATTTCGCGCACATTGGTGGGGTAAGGCAGAGACTGAATAACATCAATCTTAGCCTTGTCCACCTCAAGACCCCTGCTAGACACAATATGACCAAAAACAATGTCTTGCTCAACCATAAAATGACACTATTCAGAGTTAAGAACTAAGTTGGTGTCTACACACCGCCTAAGCACACGTGACAAATGGTGCAAACAAGTATCAAAGTCATCTCCATGCACAGTGAAGTCATCCATAAATACCCCTATGAAGCGCTCTACATACTCAGAAAATATGCTTACCATACACCGTTGGAAGGTCCCAGGTGCGTTACATAACCCAAAAAGCATTATGCGATATGTAAAAGTGCCAAAGGGGTATGTAAATGTCGTTTTCTCTTGATCCTCCGGTGCTATGGGTACCTGAAAATATCCTGAGTAGCCATCTAATAAGCAATAAAAGGAGCGGTCGGCAAGGCGCTCAAGCATTTGATCAATAAAGGGTAGGGGGAAGTGGTCCTTGCGAGTAACTGCATTCAATTTACGATAATCAATACAGACTCTCCATCTAGTTTGTACCCTGCTAGGGACCAACTAACCATTTTGATTCTCAACTACAGTTGTACCCCCCTTCTTAGGGACAACCTGAGTAGGACTCACCCATTTGCTGTCAGATATTGGAAAGATCATACCTGCTTAAAGGAGCTTCAGCACCTCCTTCTTTACCACTTCCATCATTGGTGGGTTGAGTCTCTGCTGAGGTTGTCTAGATGGCTTGGCATCATCCTCCAATAGTATTCTATGCATGCAGAGAGTAGGACTGATACCTTTAATGTCTGCTATCGTCCATCCTAACGCCTCCTTGTTTTCTTTTAGAATTGTCACCAATCGCTCCTCCTGCCCAAAAGTGAGTTTGTTAGAAATAATAACAGGTAGAGTATCATTTTCACCAAGAAAAGCATATTTAAGGTGATTGGGAAGTTGTTTCAATTCAACAACAGGCGCTTGGATAATGGATGGGAGAAGCTTTTCAGTTGGCATAGTCAGCTCGATGCGGTCTCCTCTTGGTGGCACATAGGTGGGAGATCGATGGTCTAAAGCCAATATAGCCTCCTGCAAGTTAGACGACAAGACATAATCTCTAGAAATTTCATCTATAGGGGCTTGTAAGGCGACTTCCATCTCATCAACACATTCCAAATCAAAGCAATCTTGTGTCATAGTATCAATAACATCCACAAAGCACAGAGAAAGATCATTAGATGGAAATTTCATGGAATCATAAATATTATATTCAACTCTTTGACCATCAAATTCCATAGTAAGAGATCCTGAATAGACATCTATCTTGGTCCTAGCAGTTTTCAGAAAAGGTCTGCCCAACAGAATAGGGCCTTCATTGTTACCAGGACCCATGTCAATCACAAAGAAATCAACAGGGAATATCAAGTTGTCAACCAAAACCAAGACATCTTCAACAATCCCTTTCGGGAAGATAGTAGATCGATCAGCAAGTTGAATTACTACCCGAGTATCATTAAGAGGTCCCAACCCCAAAGCATGATAGACATGAGAAGGCAAACCATTAATAGATATTCCTAGATCTAACATGGCTTTGTCAAATTTAGTATCACCTATCACACATGGAATCGCAAACATACCAGGAACACTACACTTCTCGGGCATACGCTTTTGAAATACAGTAGTGACATGTTCGCTTACCTTTCAGCTTCTGGTTCCGCTTGATAGTGCAAAGTTCCTTCAAGAATTTAGCATATCTAGGAATGCTTTTAATAAAATTAAGCAAAGGAATGTTTACCTCACACTTACTGAGTGTCTCAAAGATCTCCTTGTCGTTCTCATACCTTTGTGTATCCTTCAAGGCTTCCGGGAAGGGTGGAACCGACTTTGGAGTCTCCATAGGTAAGGAGGAAGAAGGAGGGGAAGAAGAAGAAGAAGGAAGAGAGGAAGAAGAAAAAGAAGGGGATGAAGGCGAACCTAACACCGAAGGGCCGGCGGGCACACTGGCGGCGGGCGCGGCATGGGGCTGCGGGCGCAGCTCGATTGATTGGCCGCGGTCGTGGCATGGTTGCTGCGGTCGCCGCACAGTGCAACGTCCGTTCTCATCCTATATTACCTCTATCTCCTCATCTATTATCTCCTTGTCGTCCTTTTGAGGGGTGACAACCAGTTCCTTGCCACTCATAATCGTTACAGCACTGACGTTCTCCTTATTAGGATTCTCGATGGTCTGTGATGGAAGCTTCCCTGAATTGTTTGCCTCCTTAGCACTTAAGATTTGAATGAGCTGACTCATTTGATTCTCAAGATTTTTCATCCGATCCGATTGCTGCTTCTCTAGATTTGCAATCAGCTCTGACTGTTGTTTCTCATTCTTCAAGACCAATCGTGACAGTTTCTGTAGTGGATCCTCATTATCCTCATTCGATTGCTGCTAACCTCCCTGTCGAGGTTCATATTGTTGTTGGGGCCTTGCCTGTTGCCCCCTTGCTGATTGAAAGAGGCTTGGTAGTTCCCATAGCACTGCTGATAGCCTCTGTTATAGTTGTTGTTGTTGAAATACCCAGGATTTCCAAAATTGCCTTGCCTAGGCCTTTGTTGAGCGAAATTCCCAATGGCATTCAAATCTACATTAGGATCTTGTAGGAGCGGGCACATGCCCATAGGGTGAGTGACTTGATTGCAAAGTCCACATGCTTTCAATTGTTGAGGAGTTCTATTAGCTACCAATTGTTTGATCATCTCCTTCACCTTTGCCATGTCGGTCTGAAGTGCAGCCACATGGGCATCAACAGAGAGTAGACCCCTAGCACGAGTGCTCTTGTTGAACTGTCTAGAGCCCTCAGATAGATCCTTAAACACATCCCAAGCTGCAGCAGGCGTCTTATTCAACATGTTTCCTTCACAAGCAGAATTCACTGTTTTGCGCTCTATATCAGTCAGCCCATTGAATAAAAAGAGAACTAGATTCTTTTGAGAGTACCCATGGCATGGGCAGCTGGTGCAGAGTTTCTTGAAGCGCTCAAAGTACTCATGTATCGACTCCGTCGCGTACTGCTTAATGCTGCTAATTGACCTTTTCAAGGCGTTAAGCTTTGTTGCAGGGAAGTACATCTCTAGGAAGACTCTCTTCATCTCAGCACAAGTAGAAATAGATCCAGGTGGTAGATAGAAGAACCACTCATTCGCCTCATCCTTCAAAGAGAAGGGAAAAGCTCTCAGCTTGATTTGATCCTCAGTTACGTTCTCAGGTTTCATCCCAACAACCACAGTATGGAACTCAGACAGATGCTTGTGGGGGTTCCCCCCACTCAACCCATGGAACTTGGGTAGAAGATGAACTACCCCAGATTTTAGCTCAAAGTTGACTCCTTCCGCTAGCGCAGGGAATCGGATTGCCAGGGGTTGCTGTGCCAGATCAGGAGCAGAAAGCTCCTTAAGAGTGCGGTTTGCTTCATTAGCCATCTCTGTTGTAGTTTCTCCTTGATCAAAAGGGAGCTCGCGAAAGCGATTACGAGTTCCTCGCCTTAAAGAGGCAAGGGTCCTTTCAATCTCTGAATCAAACGGCAACAAAGACGAATTAGTAGCACGGGTATGGACCATATAAGACGGTCCACACCAAGATCAACACCAAAAACACACAAGAATTAATAAAAATCCCCCGACAAAGGCGCCAAATTTGACGGAGGGAAAACCTGTCGTTGATCCGTCAAAGAAAACTCAAACCTATAACTCGTATAGCAATATGTAAGAGGTCGATCCACATGGAAAGTTATAATTCAAGTTTGATTCAAGTGTTAATCAAAGTAACCAAATTTGGGGGTTTTTATGTGTGAAAGTTCCGCCTTTTATCAAAGCGGATTGAAGAAAGCAAAAGTAAATGATTTTGGTCTAGACAATTATGAGAAGCAATTCTACCTATAATTTTCCACTTTATTTGGCTGAAGTGATCCTTGTAACTTCTTCTCGTCCTATTAAGTTTCCTATGAATGCCCTTGTCCCGACCTAATATAGTTACTAGTCCAACCAGACCTAGCAACCCTTATCAATCGAACAGTCCCTAAAGAAGGATTTAACCCAATTGATAGCTTTAAGTTCAGAGATTAGCCAAGGTATTTGCAGTCCCTAAAGAGGGATTTAACAACACATTCAACTTCCTACTCATTCAATTAGTTCAACCAGCCCTAAAGGAACAAGTTTGCCACTTGGGTTAAGGTTCGCAACCAGGAATCTACAAAACCCTAGCAATTGAATTGATTCTACCAAGTTGGCCAGACAAGATAGAACAAAACAATAAACAATCAAGCACAAAGAAGTTGAAGCATTCAATATAGGAACAAGGAACGAGAATTAGAAACTCACAATCAATCCAAATAAAGCTTCAAATTGCAGGCAGAATAGATGAGTTTAGTTCCTCATGGAAGACATCGCTCAAATCTCTAAAGTGTCTGATGAACGTAAGAATAGAATAGAAGTGCTAGAAAAATAACTAAAATCGGCCTTATAACAATCTAAGATGGCCATAAAACATTCAACATAAAACTAGGGTTTTCTTAAATGAAACGCAGCGCTCAGGACCCATGCTGTGGCCGCGGCATATGCTGCGGGCGCGGCATCAACAATTCTTCCTTATTTCGCGGCATCGGTTCTGGCTGCGGCCGCGACATCCTGTTGCCGTGTCTTCTTGTCCGAAACCACGATCAGCTTCCAAGTACTCATCTCTTCTCTTCCTTCCTTGATTCTTTCCAATGTCTCTTGTACTCCTCTTCAAGGTATTGCATCTCCCCAAATGTGTTCCGATTCAATCTACAAGATAAACCCAAATTTGCATAGAATCCGAACTCTTCTAGAATAATCACAAGATGCAAATTAGCGACAAAGTATGAACGAAACAATCTCGTTGCCAACCGAAGACATAGCCCGATACTCACTCTCGGCAGAGGACTTGGACACCGTCTTTTGCTTCTTTATTTTCTATTAAACAAGAGCATCATCTAGAAAAACACATTAGCCAGACAAGGAGCGACCAGAGAAGGCACAATTGCCCAAGTCAGCATTAGAATATGCCCGGAGTTTAAGACCACTACTACTGGGATAAAACAAAGTGTAATTGACAATCTCTTTAAGCAACTTTGCAGTTCAAGGATACTAAGTTAGACAACAGATCAAGCACAAGTTTGTGTTGGCTGAGCAGGATCCCATCAGATGATCGAGAAATCTCCATACCAAAAAAATAACGAGCAAAACCAAGGTCCTTGATCGTGAACACCTTGCCAATAGATGTCTTAAGGGAAGCAATGGAAGCCTCATCATCACCCGAGAGGAGCATATTATCCACATAAACAAGTGCCATAGCCACAGAACTCCCAGTTTGTTTAACAAACAAGGAGTAATCCATTTTAGACTGAGTGAAACCTTACTATAGAAGATATCTTATGAGCTCGACATTCCATTGTCGACTCGCTTGTTTCAACCCATACGATAAGCGCTTCAGTTTGCAAACTTGACCCTTAACATCGTTTTCGTATATCCAAGGGTGGCAGCGTGTAAACCTCCCCATCAAGGAAGCCATGGAGGAATGCATTGTTTGCATCTAATGGATGTAAGTTCTAATTTCTGGATGAAGCAAGAACAATGAGAGTACGCACAGTGGTGAGTTTGGCAACGGGAAAAAAGGTATGTTTAGTCTTTATCTTTCTCTTGACTATAACCTTTGGTAACGAGCCTAGCCTTGTATCGTTCAACCTCACCATTCGGACGAGACTTGATTTTGTAGACCCACTTACAACCGATGACCATGTGACTAGGAGGAAAGATGTAAGCTCCCAAGTATGGTTCTGATCAAGAGTAGACAACTTCTTTGAGATTGCATAAATCCAAGTAAGATCCTTCTAAGCTTGAGAGAATGAAGATGGCCCAACCGTAGTAAGTACATTGAATAAAGAATGCACATAATTTGGAGAAAGATGACTTAGATTCTCTAATTTGATGACAGTGAAGATATTAGACAAGGACTCATCCAAACTCACTCCATTCCTAGTAGACAAAGCACCACAAACAAAGTCTTGAAACTTTGATGGCCTTACAATACGTCGGGGAACCAAATCAAGCAAAGGAACTGAAGAAGGAATAGAGATAAAAGCTGATGTCAAATTAGCAGAATCAAACATTACCGAAGGCATAAGAATAGCAGAACCAGAAGATACACCAGATGGAACAAACCCATAATGTGAGTTTGAAGAAGAATGAACATCATCTCCAAAATAAACAAAGGGAAGAGAATGTACATCATCATTTGTCATAGAAACCTCATATTGGAAAGGAAAACATGCTCTTGAAAGACCACATGCTTACTCATAGTTACCTTATGAGTAACAAGTTTGTATAGCTTGTAACCCTTGCACCTTGAAGGATACCCGATAAAAACACATCGAGTACCAGAGGCATCCACGCAGCTCCTTAGGTTTGAACACATATGCAAGACAACCGATGACCTTAAGATGATCATAAGCAGGTTTCTTGCGAAATAAAACTCCGTAAGAAGTCTTCCAATGCAATAGTAGAGGCAACAATATTTGATGAGAAGATTGGTAACTAAAATACACTCCCCTAAAAACTTAATCGGTAACCCAACTCTCAATTGTATAGCTCTAGTTGTTTCAACTAAATGTTGATGTTTCCGTTCCATACGACCTTTCTGTTCAGGAGTATCAAGAGTAGATCAATAATGCACAATCCCTTTACTACGCAGCCTTTGCTACACACATTCCGTCCGATTATCAAATCAAAGAGTGTGGACGGTGGCCCCAAATTGGGTTTCCACAAAAGCCAAAAAATCAGCAACCGCTCTATATACTTGTTCCTTGTTTCTAACGAGGAACGTCCAAGTGCTAGGAGAGTGATCATCCACGATTGTGAGGAAATATCTTCCTCCACAAATGGATGGTACCTTGTATGGACCCCAAAGATCCAAGTGAATCAACTCAAACACACGAGAAGCAATGTTATTGCTACGAGGAAAAGACAACTTGTGTGATTTAGCAATGCAACATGTAGAAGGGTTTAATATCACCAGTTGAACAAGACTCAATGTGATGCATTTTCGAAACCAAAATATGAACAAGTCTATCATGTAGAAGGGTAACATCCCTCCTATTTATTATAAACAAATTGAAACTGATAGATTTCTCACAGTGTTGTGTGCCTTATGACGAGAGGATTTCTCGACCAAATAAATTTATAGTCAAGACCCCGCTATAGGATAGTGGAGTCAGGTTCGTCCTCAAGAGAGAAGTCATCGGTTCTAGGTTTAGTGTGTTTTGGGGTTCAGGGATAGCGGGAAAAGGTGAGGAGGTTGCTGTCGATGTCGACTAAGACTTGGTTGATGTCGAGGGATGGAGGGGGAAGTAGTGGTCGATGTTGGGTATCTGTGCAAAAACTTTAAAATAAAGAAAATAGAATAATAAAGGTGCAAACTTCCAAGGTTAGAGATCACCGCAACAATAAACATGTGTAGATTATAAATCACATAAAGATGCATGCTTTATATCAAATAACTTTCATCATTAACAAATAGGAATATAGAGGCTTTCGCATAAATCCTAAGTCTTACTACCTTTTCTTAATTAGGATTAGTCGGCTCTCGCAAATAAACCCTAATTACTATCCAAATTCATAATAAGATCACTTTCGCTTCAATATCATGAATAAGGAATTTCCTCAACTCTCGCAAAGGATTGAGCATATAGGTAGATGATGATAAAGACATACAAATTCATGGATTCATAAATCAAACACACATATCTATGTTGGGATCACCCCAACCCTAGAAGAAGGAAATTAGAAACAAAACATGATAAAAGAAACTAACTTTAACATTCAAAATAAAACTTAAACTTACAAAACCTTCCAAACGTTCATCCTCTCTCTCCTCTCTCGCCTCCTCTCTCTCTCCTCGCTCTCTCTCCTCTCTCCTTGCGCCCGAAGACGACTTTGCTTGAATTAATGAAAATCAGCCCCCTAGGGCTTTATTTATAGGCTCCAATCCAAGCTATTCTAGGAAGGAACTATCTATCTATATCTAAACGTTCTATCTAATAACATTAAGATAAAACTTGGAAATAAAAGAATTAAATCTAAAAGGAAACAAAGCTAATGTGGATAGATTCCTTCCATCCTGATAGATCTTGACTCCAAGTTGATAGATTTGTCGTGCCTTGGCTTGCAAGTAACTCCTCATGCTCAGATTCCACTCGATCTCGCACTCGGACTGCTCGACATGGCTACTCGATGTCGACCAAGTTACTCGACATCGAGTAAGGTCTTCTCTCCTAGGATTGCACTCGAGCTCGGCTACATTCTGGACTTGACATGGGTACTCGACTTCGAGTAGTTTACTCGACGTCGACTAGAATTGTGCTCTCGAGTGGTTTGGTGCTCGTTCTCGACTTCTGGGAGGCAAGTCGACCAAAAAAGTACTCGACGTCGACCAGTTTGGTCGACGTTGACTAGTTCTGAGCGCTTTCAGCATTCTGCTCCGTTCTTGAAACGGACTTTTCCGAGTCCTCCTTCCTTCGATTGACGCGTATGAGTATGCGTTGGAAAGTTCTTTTTGTGTGCTACAACTTTCATGAAGACATCAAAGCTTGATTCAGAATGTTGAATGTCGAAAAATGGCCTTTTCTCTGGCTGCACCATCCTTAGCTTCTTCATGACTTTCCTTTAAGCTCCAAAGTGCGTCCGATTTCTGTGAAATACAACAAAAACTTGTGTAGACCTCCATATATTGCAAATAAACATAAACTACACAGATTCTATATAAATCAAACCCAAATGTATGAAATGCATATAGAAATCATTATAAAAGTGATCCGGGGTAAGCCGTAGGATGGTCCGATCTTCGACATTCAAACAATAAATAACAAGAACGGAAGCAAAGACTCAAGAACACCAAGCACAAGGCTCAATGTTGACAAGAACTCAAGGGCCCAGACTCGATATCGACTAGAAACACAAGGACTCGACTTGAACAAAAAGAAACAAGACTCGAAATTAATCAAGGAAAATAACAAGACCGATAGTAGGATGATTCGAACTAAAATAGAACAAGATAAAGACCCCATGCCTCTTTAGAGGGTAGGAACCAAATACAAACGACTATAAAGCCCGCCTCTACAACCTTACACAACCAAGCAAATAACTTGGAGGGCACAAGGAGGGGACTTGTGATTATCAGGATCACCAAGCTCTTGCGAGGTTGATGAACTCAAAGCAAACCAAGCAAGATCAATAACCAATTGTGCAATCGATGAGCAACGCTTCGAATCGATTGACTTTAGAACGCTCAATGTGTTTAACACAAGAACTGTATTTCTCAAAGATGAATAACGTGAGTTCTACAATGGAAGAGACGACCTGATATAACCCTAATGGCCGGCTGATTTTTGGAAATTAATAAATAAAATAATTAATTAAATCAACCTCTAAAGTTTCCTAAAATAACTTAAGTAGAAAAGTTACTAAAAGAGGAAATAACACTTTAGAGTATTTTCGACTAACATATGCCTAGGTAGGTTCGACAATCTTGATCCATATGCACATGTACGTCTTCAATGAAGGCTCGGGGAGTTGAACCGTGCTCGAGAACAAGGCATGACTCACAAACATGAAGGAGTCGCGTTGTAGCTTCTTAGCTCGGGCTCGAGTCATTGGTCCGTCTCCTAAGATGATTGGCATGTCCGGAGGTGTAGAAGATGGTCCCGCATCAACCTCCCCTTTTTGGAAAGGATTCAACCACGAATCCAAGTCCTCGTCCATGGCTAACTATGGAATTATATCTGCGACGTTGAAGGTGTCACTCACGTCATATGTTCCAGGAAGCTCCAGCTTGTAGGCATTGTCACCCACCTTCTGTAGAACCTTGAAAGGTCCATCTCCTCGTGGGGCAAGCTTGCTCTTCCTCTCATTGGGAAACCTCTCCTTCCTCAGGTGCAACCACACTAGATCCCCTGGCTGGAACGTCATCAAACTGCGCCCCTTGTTGGCCTTATTGGCGTTGTACTCAGCCTTCCGCATAAGCTGTTGACGCGTCCGTTCATGTAGCTCCTTGACGAACTCAACATACTTACCTGCGTCAAAAGACTCATTCTCTCTCACAGGATATGGAGTAAGATCAAAAGGGGTTAGTAGATTAACACCATACACACATTCAAAGGGAGTGATTTTAGTTGAGGAATGCATGGTCCTATTATAAGCAAACTCCACATGAGGTAAGACTTCTTTCCAAAGCTTCAAATTCTTCCTTAAAATGGCTCTAAGGATATTGGTTAAGGTTCTATTGGTCACCTCAGTTTGGCCATCAGTTTGGGGGTGACTAGTGTTAGAGAATAACAATCTAGTTCCCAATTTGTTCCACAATGTACGCCAAAAATGACTTAAGAACTTAACATCTCTATCACTCACTGTGGTTTTCGGCACTCCATGCAACCTAACTACCTCTCGAAAGAACAAATTAGCAACATTGGTAGCATCATCAGTCTTATGGCATGCTACAAAGTGAGCCATCTTAGAAAATCTATCCACCACCACAAATATAGGCTCCCTCCCCTTCTTAGTTCTAGGCAATCCTATAATAAAGTCCATAGAGATATCTTCCCAAGGGGCTGAGGGTATAGGGAGTGGTGTGTACAATCCATAGGGCATGAGTTTAGACTTGGCCTTTAAGCAATCAATACATCTCTTAAGGCAATGTTCTACATCCCTAAGCATATGTGGCCAAAAAAAGTGTGACTTAAGTGTGTGGTAAGTCTTATCTCTCCCAAAATGACCCATTAAACCTCCACTATGGGCTTCATTAACCAATAATAAATGAAGAGAACACCTAGGTATACGCACTTGGTCTTTCCTAAACAAGAATCCATCAAAGATATAAAATTGGTCGGTAGGACCCTTATCTAGGCACTTTCGAAAAACATCCCCAAAATCAGTATCATTAGCATACAATTCCTTAATGTATACAAATCCTAAGACTCTAGAATCCAAAGTGGTCAAAAGGACATGTCTCCTAGATAAAGCATCAGCAACCACATTGTCTTTCCCTTTCTTATACTTTATAGCATAAGGAAATGTTTCAATAAATTCCATCCATCTACCGTGCCTCCTATCAAGTTTATCTTAGCTCTTAAAATGTTTTAAAGATTCATGATCAGTCCTAAGTATAAACTCTCTAGGCCAAAGGTAATGGGACCATGTCTTAAGGACTCTAAACAATGCATATAATTCTTTGTCATACGTAGAGTAATTAAGACATGCATCTTTCAACTTTTCAGAAAAGATGGCTATAGGCTTACCTTCTTGCATGAGGACTCCGCCTATGCTAACTTCGCTAACATCACATTCAACCTCGAAAGGTCGAGTGAAATCAGGTAGAGCAAGCAATGGAGTTTGCGTCAACTTCTCCTTGAGCATCCGAAATGCTTCCTCCTGAGCTGGACCCCACTTGAACTCACACCTCTTCTTTGTGAGCTCTGTAAGAGGGGCTGCGATGGAGCTGAAGTTGCGCACAAATCGTCTGTAGAAGCTCGCCAATCCCTGGAAGCTGCGCACATGGCCAATGTTAGTCGGCGTCGGCCACTCCTGTATAGCCTTGATCTTTGCCTCATCGACACACAGTCTATTGGAGCTCACTACAAAATCCAGAAAAGACACTTGATTATGACATAATTCACATTACTTAAGATTGGCATACAAGTGTTCTAATCTAAGTGTAGAAAGTACTTCCAACAAATGTGCTTCATGTTCCTTAGGTGATTTACTATAGATAAGAATGTCATCAAAATATACAACAACAAATTTACCTATGAAATTTCTAAGCACATGATTCATTAATCTCATGAAAGTACTAGGAGCATTAGTCAAGCCAGGCATAACCAACCATTCATAGAGTCCAAATTTCGTTTTAAAGGCTGTTTTCCATTCATCATCTTCTTTCATCCTAATCTGATGATAACCGCTTTTTAAATCAATTTTTGAAAAGATAGAAGAACCATACAACTCATCTAACATGTCATCTAAGCGGGGTATAGGATGGCGATATTTTACAGTTATGTTGTTAATGGCCCTACAATCTACACACATTCTCCAAGAACCATCTTTCTTAGGGACTAACAACACAAGCACAACACATGGACTCAAACTTTCCCTAATGTATCCCTTATCCAACAGTTCCTGGACTTGGGATTGAACCTCTTGGGTTTCAGTGGGATTCATTCTATAAGCAGGCCTATTAGGCAAAGAAGCCCTTGGAATGAGATCAATTTGATGCTCAATTCCTCTAACAGTGGGTAGACCTGCTAGTATGTCCTCGGGGAATACATCCTTATACTATTCAATAAGAGATAGGATGTGAGGAGGAAGGATAGCTCTAAGCTCCTCACTCAACATGTTCAACCCTTTGCATAGGAGCATGAGGATTGTTTCTCCATCCGCAAACTCGTCTAGAAATGTACTCTTGGAAGCCAAGAATACCTCTCTAGGCCGAGTAGGGGTAGACACATGGCTCGACTGAGCCTCCTTATCTAACTCACCTTTACTTACCTTCCGCTTCTCAATCTCATCAGCCACCTGGGTTGGCGTCATAGGCTTGAGAACCACATTCTTGCCCTGAAAAGTAAAGGAATATCTGTTAGTAAAACCATCATGCAAGACCTTACAATCAAATTGCCAAGGACGACCTAATAAGATATGACAGGCTTGCATAGGTACTATATCACATAAAACATCATCTTCATAATGTCCTAATTTGATATGCACTTTAACTTGCCTATTAACCTTTAAATTACCACAGTCATTCATCCAATGCAATCTATAAGGCCTAGGATGCTAAATAGTAGGAAGTTGTAATTTATCAATCATTTCCTGACTAGATAAGTTACAACAACTTCCCCCATCAATGCTCACATTAACCACCTTACCCTTAACTAAGCATCTAGTACGAAACAGATTCTCACGTTGATTGTCATCATATGGTGCAGGAACAACACTTAAGACTCTCCTAACAATCAATGATTCTCCATGTTCATAATCAATGCCATCATCATCTTCATCATAAGTAAGCAGGTTAAGGTTTTGATCATTATCATTAGCATGCTCTTCATTTTCATCACAAGAATTGTCAGATACATATTCGCCTAAGTGATTAATCATGAGAGTTTTCTTATTGGGACAATCCTTCATAACATGACCTCTAACCTGACATTTAAAGCACACAATGTCCCTAGATCTAGTAGTAGAGGGGTTAGGATTACTCCCTTTGGAGCTAGCAGATACCCCAGTCGAATCTCGTCCTGTCCAAGGCGCCTTACCCTTGTCAGAAGCCGAAGGGTTGGTTCGGCCATCTCCTCTCCCTGTGGCCTGGTTTGGCCGAGAGGTATAGCCATCATCAGGCCGCCCTTGGGGCTGTTGTGGCCGGCTCTGGCGCCATGGTTGGGGTTGCCCATTCGTCATCCGCCCACCTTGGTTCCTGTATCTAGCTCCACGTTCAACTTTAATAGCAAAATGCAATAAGTCAGTAGGAGTAGAATAAGGAAAACAATCGATGTCATGAGCTAAGGCGGGGTGCAAAATCCTAAGAAACCTAGCATTTGTATCTTCATAGGGTTCTACGACATTAGCCCTAGCCATGGTTTCTTCCATAAGATTAAAGGTTTCCTCAACAGATTTATTACCTTGCTTAAGGTTTTCTAAGCGTTTTCTAAGCTCTCTAGCATAATGTTTGAGGGACAAACCTACTTCTCATTAAGGCTTTCAATTGGTTCCAAGAAGCGATAGGCGCATCAACGGCTCTTCTTCTTTCTTTAATCAAATTATCCCACTAAATAAGAGCAAACCCTTAAAATTCTAAAGAAGCCAATTGCACCTTTTTATGTTCAGAAAAATTGTGACAATTCCAGATTTGATCCATTTTTGTTTCCCAATTAATATATACATCTGGATCTGTCATACCATCAAAGTGAGGGATCTTTACCTTGACCTTACCTATGCCATCCTGATCAGGATCTCTAGGCTCACGGTATTGGTATCGACCACCTCTGTCGTTCCGCCTCGGGCGTTGCTCCCAATAGTCCTCTTCTTGGAAGTCATCATCACGCTCCGAGTATTAGAACTCCTCCTAGAAGCCAAGGCCTCTTCCTCGTCCCCGTCCTTGCCCCTGCGCATTAACAGATCCGTTATTTCTACCATATCTCTCCCCTCGTGGAGAGTTGTTCTCTTCAAATAAGGGATTATTCAAATTAGGGTTAGGAGGAGGATTAGGATTTCGGACTTCCATGTCATCATTAGGCTTATCGTCACGCCTTTGATCTTTGACCACCAAGGTTATTAGAACCCGTTGGTCTAGCCTCCAATGTCGTCAGCCTATCCATCATTGCCACCAATGTGGTGTTAAGAGTGTTCATGGTGGTGTTGAACACCTCGACTGACAAAGTTGCGTTGGAGTTTTCATCATTGTTGCCATTGTTGGCATTGTTCGCGTCGTTAACCTGCTGAGACATTGCAAATAAAGACAAACACGGAACTATGTCAAGATTAGCAAAGTATAAACAATCGCACAAGTGTTTCGCTCACAATCTTCTCTCTAATTGGTATGACAAGCTTGTTGGGGCAATCCGCCTTTGGCAAATCAACACTCAAACAAGAACTTAACAATGCAACGCAAGAGATCAAGAGAATGACAAGAAACAAGCAACAAGGTACTCGACAAGAGCAAAGAGACACTCGGCAGGGGCTGTGATGCACTCGACAGGAGCAACAAAACTCGACACAAGGTAGGAGGGCACTCGACAGAAGCTGCAAGGCACTCGATAGAAACTCAACACAAGTAAATAGACAAACAAATAGCACTCGAACAGGGGATTAAGCACTCGACACTAGGCAAAGCAGCAATCGATGGAGTTCCTGCAGTACTCGACTCACGCAAACTGCTCGACAAAGGCAAGAAGTTCACTCGATAGGCCCACAAACAACGTGACAAAGATAGTGAGCACTCGAACAGCACAAAGGAGCACTCGACACTCAATGAAACAACTCGACAGAACACACAGTACTCGATATTGGCTTAACAAGTACTCGACACACACACAGCAACTTGACAAAAATAGAAGAAAATAAGGTAAGAAAAGAAAACTTGGACTAACCTCTTTTTTTATTCAAACCCTTAGCAAGGACGTTGTAGTTGCTAGGTAGGGCTTAAAAAAAATTGTGTTTTGGGAGGTATGTGTTTGAGGCTTTTTCGAGTAGGGCTATGATATTTTCACCAAAAATAGTCCTTGAAGTTTCTTGCACTAGACTCGACAATCCTTTTTTTTAAGCTACTTTTCCCCCTAGTGAATTTTATCCTCCTAGGTCAAAGCTTGAATGTATTTTTTTTTTTTTGACAATTTCGGACTGTTTTTTTTTCCACTAATGCAAGAAACTATCTATGCAATTAAGGACTCTAAAAAATATATGTTAAGGTGAAAAGAAAATAAAAACTATGTAGCCCTAATGAAATATATATAGATGAAACTATAGCCAATATGGTAAGTATATCTATTAAGCCTTTTTTTTATAATCTATGATAGATAATATGAATAAATCTACCACAAATTTGAGCAATTTAAATAAGGCAACAAAATAGATAAATCTAGGATAAAATAAGATAGAAGCACTCAACAAACTAGGGTTTGTGAGCACTAGGGCCGGCCGATCTCGACTAAGAGGAGAACTACCGTCGACCAAAGTTGCTCGGCTTGCAAAGGGGTCTCGGCTTAGGATGTGTTTGGGCTAGGTGCAACACAACAATCACAAACAAGAGTTAGTAATAATCAAATTCAAAAATTCAAGAAGTAAAAAACCAAGAACAAAGAAAGACTCTATTTTTTTTTAGGTTTTGTGTTTATGAATAAGAAAAGACACAATTGATGTCGGAAACCAAAGCTCTGATGCCAATTTGATACGGGGTAAGCCGTAGGATGGCCCGATCTTCGACAATCAAACAATAAATAACAAGAACGGAAGCAAAGACTCAAGAACACCAAACACAAGGCTCAATGTCGACAATAACTCAAGGGCCCAGACTCGATATCGACTAGAAACACAACGACTCGACTTGAACAAAAAGAAGCAAGACTCGAAATTAATCAAGGAAAATAACAAGACCGATAGCAGGATCATTCGAACTAAAATAGGACGAGATAAAGACCTCATGCCTCCTTAGAGGGTAGGAATCAAATACCAACGACTATAAAGCTCGCCTCTCCAACCTTACACAACCAAGCGGACAACTTGGAGGCACAAGGAGGGGACTTGTGATTACCGGGATCACCAAGCTCTCGCGAGGTTGATGAACTCAAAGCAAACCAAGCAAGATCAATAACCAATTGTGCAATCGATGAGCAACGCTTCGAATCGATTGACTTTAGAACGCTCAATGTGTTTAACACAAGAACTGTATTTCTCAAAGATGAATAATGTGAGTTCTACAATGGAAGAGACGACCTGATATAACCCTAATGGCCGGCTGATTTTCGAAAATTAATAAATAAAATAATTAATTAAAATAACCTCTAAAGTTTCCTAAAATAACTTAAGTAGAAAAGTTACTAAAAGATGAAATAACACTCAAGTATTTTCGACTAACATATGCGTAGGTAGGTTCGACAATCTTGATCGCTATGCACATGTACGTCTTCAATGAAGGCTCGGGGAGTTGAACTGTGCTCGAGAACAAGGCACGACTCACAAACATGAAGGAGTCGCGTTGAAGCTTCTTAGCTCGGGCTCGAGTCATTGGTCCGTCTCCTAAGATGATTGGCGTATCCGGAGGTGTAGAAGATGGTCCCGCATCAAAAAGTCAATATAAAACATGGCGAATTAGGCGCACAACATCTTATCATCTCTACTTTAAGTACTTCATCAGTTGAAATGTCTTGTAATAAGCACTTGATCTTAGAAAAGATGAACATAAAACCATCCTTATCGAAGACTTTAGACACAAATAACAAATTATGTTGGAACCGAGGCATGAAAAGCACATCATGAAGCAACAATTTCTTATTTAATCGGATAGTCCCTGCAAACAAGTCTCCTTAACATGACCATTCTCTTTACAATATGTGCAAAATCATTCCATCTTAGCTTTCTTGGATTCTCTTTTCTACTCAAACCCTTTCCCTTGGCCCTGACTAGAGAAATTAAGATCCATATCCTTCTGAAGAAGGCATGTTGTTCTTAGGACTCTGCTCAGTGAAATACTTTTTCGCAGGATTTCATGATTTTGAGTCAAGCCACTAGTGATGCCTTTTTGTCGCTCGAACTGCGTCGTCATATGAAAGGCTCTGTTCACAGAGGATAAATTATCCATTACTAAAATGCTACTCTTGATATTGTCATACGCATCAGAGTCCCATCATAAATTGCATCAATTGGGTAGTAACATCTTTCTCAAGTAGCTTCTTTAAGATCGAGCAAGAACAATTATGCATAGCACCACACCGACAAACAAGAATACTCTCCAGCTCTTGAAGTTCGTCCCATACATTCTTCCACGTACCATAATATTCAGCAATACTATTGTTATCTTGCTTGATTTCACTAATCTCATGCTTGATCTGGTAGATGAGCGGGGCGTTGGACTTCGCAAACCTTTCCAAGATTTCTTGCCACAATTCTTTTGCTGAATTTACATACACAAACTGCTCTGCAATCTCAGGTTTATGGAATTGATGATCCAACTCATCACCATGAAGTCACAACGCAACCATCTGTCATAATCCTCATTGATCTCATCTGGCTTAACACATGTGCCGTTGATGAAACCTAATTTCATTTTTCCCCCAAGGCCATCCATATCCCCCGACTCCAATTGTGAAAGTTCTTGCCAATAAAATGCGAACTCACCAGCTCCATGATAGGATGGTCAGAATTACCAAGAAACAACGGATCAGAAGAGTTATTACCTCCAGAACTTCGATTACCACGCATCATTATTGACAGCATTATTCCTGTCAGCTATGGACACTGATTGATACAAGTGAAGATCACCAGTACGCAAATCACAAAGAATCGAGATCTTAGCAAACTTCAACACCAAGATTTAGTTACCGGACAAGCAAATCGCCAGAAAACACAAAGCGCTTGAGTGCTTGACAAACCAAGCCCGAAAACCCAAAATTCAATCAAATCAACACAGATCGAACCAAAATCAGTGCGATATGGAGACTGCTCGTCAAATAACATTGAAATGACATAAATTGGAGGAAGGGGAAAGGGAAAAGGAAAAGTAAGTAGAGTCTATTTAAAGATATAACGAACATGTGAAAAAAAGGGAGTATCTCAGCCAGTTGGACCAATTGCAACAAAGGACCAGTGAAAGGGACCATAAATTTTGGTTCAGGTGATCCGTGCCGTCGGTTGAAATATTTAATTTTTATTTTTAAAATTTGTTAAACTAACTTTCCTATTTATAATAATAATAATAATAATAATAAAATCCGCTTGACAGAGTTTGAATTAAATCCCGAAAGGATTTGTCTAAATTCCGAAAAGGCCTGATTAAATCCCAAAAGGGCTTAACCAAATTCCGGTTGACTAATTTTTTGGCGTTTTTGCATGAGCGGTGTGTGGCTCTACTTTCGGCGTTTTAAGAGATCTTCTGCTTGGTTGAGGGCGTGAAGTCTGGAGTCGGGACTGACTGTGGTCGAGGTAATGCTTTCAGGGCGCGACTTCGTATACGAGAATGAGCTTCCATGGAGTTTCGTCTGCACTTCCCATATGAGATAGATTCTTGTTGTACCACTGGCCCGCGTTGCTACTGTTCGGTGGCGCTTGACTTCGTTTTTCGTCTTCGTCCGCAACTGTTGGGAGTAGTTTCTTCTTAGATCGTCGGCCTCTCGAGAATCGGAATTGCCTGATCTCAAATTTTTACTTAATAAAAAAACAATATTTTGAGCCGAAATTTAAATTTTCAATTGAATTTTGTTCAGAAATGGAAATCGTAGTAGTATTTGTTTTAATTAATGTGAGCATAGTTTGTATAAATTATTTTTAAAATTCGTATTATTTTGTGTGAAATCATATTTTTTAAGTTCGTACTACAATTTAAAGTCATTTCTCCTAATTAAAAAAAGTAAACAATGACGTAATTAATCGGTAAATAGGTAAATGAAAAAATAAAAGTTGAAAGGAGGTGGGGGGAAGACGTACAAATCTAATCATATCAGCAATAATCACACTGAGCAACTCTGAAGGTCTGAGTAAAAATAGTATCAATCAAGTCCATCTATCGATCAAAAACTACTTTGATATCATATCAATTGCATAAGCGTCTGTTAAGTGCAAAGGTATATCTCCTCCCTCTCCCCCTATCTCTCAATGTGTAATATCCACCTGTAAACCATGCAGTATACTCCGCAAGTTGCAGTTCTCTCTCTCTGTCTCTGCAACTCGATCTGTAGTATCTCAGGGGGGGGAGGAAATCTAGCTTTGACGTCAGATCTTTGGATGATGATACAGTAATAACACTCCAAATCGCCACAAGTAATAAGCTGACAGGGGAAGTACTAGTTTCATTTGGTCTTCCCTCTGTTCGTCCAAAGGGAAATTAATGGTGAATTCAACACCCACCAGCTGCCCCATGTACAGTAATTATATGAACAAATCGTTTGTCCACGGAATCTATCCATGATCCAGATTCAAGTTACACCACTGGTTACCGTTTTGATGCTACCATTATATTGTTTGAAATTTTGGTGAATTTTATTTTTGTTCCAAATAAGAAATTCAAGTTATCCTAACTATATGTTGTCACGCAAATTAAGATTATAGTGGTAATGAACATAACAAACTATGTACATGTAATTGTCACGGATCGGTATGGCGCCCTATCTCCGAGGAGCAAGCTTTTACATGATCGTCAATATTGATTTCACCCATATTTAAACTTCAGTCCCGACCAGAACGATGAATTTCCTTTTTTTTTTTTAATCATTGTCAAGTTATTGAGTACAGACACTCTTCGAACTTAACCGCATCGACATGTCTGAATATTCAAAGGGTCCTAACCTTAGTTTCCTGCTCGACCTACACAAGTGTGCTAATTAAAGCCTTCCTACTTATCATATTGAGCATCTACCAAAATGTAGCAACACATGAGGTCCCAAACTATATTACAGTACAAAACAACAATAACAATTATCTATGTATATCACGTTTCTAGGAGGGTTTAGAAGATATAATAGTATGCACCATTTTTTAATCAAGTCGAGCGAAAGTTTTCGTGTAACTCGGAAATGTCATAAAAATAAATAAGACATTAAAAATTACTCTCTCCGTCTCACAATAGATGTCTATTACTATTCATGCACGTTTTCTTAAGAAGCTAAAAACTATATAAAATATCAATATTTTATTAAATATTTTTAAATAATATCATACATATTACTAATAAGTATAGAATTATTTTAAAAAATTAATTAAAAAATGAATATTTTATATAGTTTTTAGCTCCTAAAAAAACGTGCATGAATGGTAAAATGACATGTATTTTTGAACGGAGGTTGTATTAAACTAATTTAATGCACTTCAATTTTCCGGAATTAAGGGTGTTTTTGGATTCCATTGTATTTTAATTATAATGTATTAGTAATTATTTTACCTCGTTTTATGTGAACGTCTGGTTGTAAAAATAAAAATCTCATAAAAATCAAGATAAAACCGTAATTTAACCGAATAATCACATAAATTGAGATAGAATAATCACATTATAATTAATAAATCGTGAAATTAAAAAACAACATAATTTAAATACTTAAAAAATTGTATTAATCAAACACCTCGAAAATATCAAAAGACGGGCATACCATTACCATCCACTTATCTAATTACAACCTTTTATTTTCAATTTAGGTAAGAGTGTGAAGATTAATTGGGAAAAGATTGGGAGCCAAATTTTTAGTCCATACTCCATAGCCTTGGATGCTACGCGCGCTAGCAAACCAATTACCCCCGTCTTTTTTTATTTTGACCCAAAATTACCCCCGTCTTTGTTGGGGGGTTATTTTCCACTGATCGATGGATGTTTTAACTCGCCAGAGTCCAGACCAAATACAAATATATGGAGTTCAAAAATATACTCATAAAATCACAAATAATACATTTTTTTGGAATATATATATATACTCCGTATATGTAACGAGATCCATCATCGATCGAGTCGACCCAGTCAAGATTATAGTATATGAAAATAGACTAAATATTTTACGTACATTTCCGCCTTCAAGTTAAGCTGGATCAAGCTACATATCCCTCCCTGATAATACAAGTAATGATGCACTACAACGATCGATCAGCCACATCAGCAAAAGTCCCAAAACCCAACCATATTCAATTCAAAGATTAGAGATAAAATTAAAATTAAAATCCCCAACTCCGAACTACACCCCACCAATTCGGAAACTGTTGTTATTCCTCATCATCTCCTGCTTGCTCACCAGCTCCGCCACCGACTTCACCACCTCGCACTTGCTTCCCACCTTCCTCCTCTTCCTCGACCGACAAGCCGCTGCCGACGACGCGGAGCACGACGACCCGGAAGAGTCAACCCCCTCCGGGATCACCGGTGGGATCACGAAGTTAGTGCGTGCCTTGGCGCCGCGGAGCCTGCGGGCCTCCGCGTCGTAGGCGCGCGCCGCGTCCTCCGCCGTGTCGAACGTCCCCAGCCAGTGCCGGCACCGCCCCACGGGGTCCCTTATCTCCGCCGACCATCTCCCCCATGGCCGCCTCCGGACCCCCCTGTACGCGGGCGTCGCCGCCTCGACCCGTTTCTCCTGCTCCTTCGCTTCGGCCGAAACGTTTCGCTGCGTTTCTCCCCGTGGGGTCGCACCGAAGAGAAGGTAGTCGCCCACGACGGCGGCGATGCCGTCTAGGGTCGGCGGAGGCTCGGATACGCGGGCAAGGTGGGTCGAGGGAGGGGTTTTAAGGTGGTGGTGGGAATGGAGGAGGGAGAAAGGGAGGGCTTGCATGGAAAGGTAGGAGTGATCAGGAGGGTTTGGGGAGGAGGATGAGACGTTTGGAACGGCGTCGTTTTGGGGAGGGTACTTGGGATTCATGGCTGAAACTGGAAAAGTGTGAGGGAGGAAGACGAGGGGAAGAAATGGGGAATGGTGTGGTACGTGCTGACGCTGTGAAGTCTGGTTCGAAGCTAACGACGCCTCCCTATTTATATGGAATTTTTTTTTTCCAATTAGGAAAATCTTTTTTTTTTTTGAAATTAGCTAAGGGTTGGTTTGGTTCAATGTCGAAGTTACTTCATGGGAATTGAATTCCCGGGAAGTCCAATTGATGAGAATTGTGAAAATGTGTTTGGGTGATTTTTATTTTTATTTTAGAGGATTAAAAGGGGCCGAGAATTGGAAATTTTCAAATACAAAATGGTGGAAGTTGAACTTACCGGGGGAATTAGGTAAGTGAACTTCCTCCATTTTACGGGAATTCAACTTTCCGGGAAGTTGAATTCCTGCGTTTTTTAATTTCAAAAATATCAACCAAACACATGAATTTCTCCTACTTCATGGAAAATTCTATTTCCTGAGTTTTTGGGTTGCAAACCAAACGAGCTCTAAGATTTAAAAACAATCCGTATTTTGAAATTTAGTCAAAACTAAGTCGCTATTTCAAAAAATGACTTTAGACCGGTTTTAAAAAAATACTAATGTTAAAGTCGTTGTTTCAAAACATGCCTTAATTTTTTTAAAATTTAATTTAAATGGAAAAGATGAAAAATGAAAAAAAAAAACAAAAAAAAAACAATTGATACACGAGAGAAACAACGAGTGTGTTTAGATTCCAATGCATTATGTATTACTTCGTATAATTATAAACACTTGAATAGTGTTGAGTTATATATTTTATAATGTGTTTAAAATAACTTAAATTTTAAGTAAAATACTTTATTAATTATGTCAATTAAACACTCACTATTGCGTAAAGTTTATAATTACATTGTAAACTTAATATAATTAATTGACACACATTTTATAAGATATTTTATTTAAAATTTTAGTTATTTTAAACACATTGTAAAATAAATAACCAAACACTATTGAAGTATTTATAATTATAATTGCATTATAAGCATAATGCATTGGAATCCAAACACACTCAGCGACTCGATCTGCCCTTTTTTTTTTAACCTTGAAACGACAGGAACTCACGGGACAACCTTGGTCTAAGTCTGCCACCACCAACGCCTTCGCGCAAGTTTGCCGCCGCAACATAGATCTAGATATGGAGACGTTGAGGTGGGATATTGAGAAGCAAATCATTCTCGGAGACCGCGACACTGCTACCTCCAGTTGGTCGGATCTAGAGGAGCACATCATTCTCGGAATCGTTGAATTCGGAGGTGAGGATCACCGATTTGCAGTAAAGGAAACCAAAGTAGGATCGGACGAGGCGTGGTCAAATGCGGAGAGGTTTTACAGGAGGCGACCAATCTCGTTGTAGCTTCCCACCAAAAAAAATCTCGTTTTAGCTTGCCAGATTCCAAAAGGTCATTGTCCATGAAAGTCTTAGAGACGGGGTTGGTTTTTGATGATGCCCAAGCTCTCGTATTCCGACTCCCCAACCCTCGCCGAAGTACCTACAACACCAAAGACACCAACTTTGTAACCCGCGCACTATGAAAATACAAAATCGGAAATCCCGTTGTCAAACACGCACGCACGCTTCCCCAAATCAAACCCCATCTTCTCCACCCCGCCCATCCAGTTGTCAAACAGTTAACTTCTCTTGAAATCTCATTTGGACAACCCGCTATCCTCGTGTCCTCAATTCTGCTAATCACTCACTCAATTTAGTCACTCAATATGCATAATGCATCTGTGCATAAACTATAATCCGTACGACGGATGATGTTAAGAGTTATCCTCAAATGTACAATACAGAGTATTTTTTATTATTTTCTATTGAGTTAGTACCTCTTTCATCCTCGTTAAATCTATAGAACTTTTACATAATTTAAAACTCTACCCGACTCATTTTATAGTGCAAATTAGTTGATATTGAAGGGGAAAATAATTAGAATAATAAAACACGTACTTCACCCCTGAATCTTCTCTCCATAAAGATTCCATCTAGCTGACATTGATCTCATCGCATGGATTATTAAATTCTTATGCATATAAGGGTTCTTTTGTTATTGGGTTTCACCTCGTTTGATTTTTTCACTCCCTCATTGCAAAATTGATTAGGGGGCAAAATTTCAATCGGATCGGAATTAGACTGTGACTAGACCGAAAATTATAGTCTTTGGATCGGACCGAAATATTATGGTTCGATTCGCGGTTCAAAAAAAGTTGATTTTCGGTTTCCGGTCTAAACTCGGGACCAGACTGGAATTTTCGGTCCAGACCGAAATTCATATCATTTAAAAAAATGAAAAGAAAGAAAGAAAAGGTAAGGCAGGCGTGCCTTTTTTTTTCATTCTTCTGTATGCGTTTCATTTCTCCCCAGTTCACTTCATCTTCGGCGTCTCTCACATCCCAGCCCTCTCACTCATCAGTCCTTCACTTCGGCGTCACCGTCTTATCCCATGTGCTCCGTGCTCGCCAGAGTCTCCCTCCTCTCTCTCTCTCTCACTCTGAATTCAGCCCTCTCAGTCGGCCCTCGGCCTCGCACCTTACTAGTTGCACTCGCACCGACCACCACCAAATCCGACCATTTCCGCTGGTCGTCTTTTCGAATCTTCCGTTCTTCCTCTTCTCCATGTACCTCTGCACACTCGCGCTTCCCTGACGATCGCTACCTTCACCATCACCGACGACATATGTTTCTCCAGCCCCGCCGACACGACGTCTTTCCCAATCCCTCTGGCATCCAGCACCACTCCAACGTCCATAGAGAATGACGATAACTATTTATAGATCGGGAATAAACAAGATTAGATATGGATTTTAGGATTTGTTGATCGATTTGAAAGTGGAGAAGCTAGGGTTTGGAATTGGGGCGGTTGAGCAACGGTCCTAACGGTCCACGGACCGGAAAACCCGGGACCATATTTCTGGGTCCCGGTCTGATCCACGGTCCATATTCTCAGAGTTTTCGGTCCTCGGATCCGTTCTGATCCAGGCCGGAAGCCCAGCCCTAAAATTGATGGCCTTTTGCTTTTTTTTTGGTACGCTTTTTAAAGAGCAAAAAAACTCTAAAATATTATTTTTTAATTATTGTTTTTTATATAATTAAATACTTACTACTAATAAGGATCAAATTATATAAAATAATTAAATTAATTAAAAAATATTTTATAGATTTTTTCACTTCTTAAAAAGCGTGTCGAAAAGTAAAAGGACATTTATTTTGGAATGGAGGGAGTATTATGGAGTACGGACTATTAAGTAAGAATTCGAGCTTGAGCGAACCAAAAGCTCGATGGGTCGACGAATCGGTAGATAGGTTAACCGTCAACATACGAATACGAATACTAGGAATACAAAACAACAATGAAATGTCAACCAAAGTCTAAACTTCCTCTTTGTCTAACCCTTTAATTTCCCTAAGCCAAATAAAATAAAGTTGTCAGGTTCATGCTGATCCAAAAACAGCACCAATCTCAGTATTTAGTACTGTAATTAGTACTCTGCAGAAGTACTATAATTAAAACCACACGGTCATCATCAACATTTATCCAATGAGATGGAGCAACATCATTTAATTCACCATTGCTTGACCAACCCCCACACCCAAATCATCCATGAATCCAAAAACCCACAAGTCCAAACCATGTCTTTAACTCGGCAAGTAGAAAAACCTTAACCCTAACCCTAACCCAATTAATAGCTCTATTAAATTGCATCAAACTCCAAGCGGTTCCAGTTTTGTCTATTTCAACTCCTAACCTTGTGCTTTTGAGTTCCTCAAGAGCTTTTTGTGTTTCATGCTTTGGAGGGACTTGGCTTGTTTTGGGCACTCTCCAAGGGTTGTTGTTGGGAGTTGAATTTATTGGTTTACATTTAAGTAAACATTCTCCTACCAAACTAGCTAGCAATACCAAAAAGAATGTCTGTCTACAAACTCTCACTTTCTCTTTCTCCACTAATATTATACATACAATTAATATAATATTTTAAAAGATGGGAGTGTTTGGACTGAAGGACTACCGTACCCCTTGTGAGTTGTATTGGGTTGGAGAGTATCTGAATTTACTGAGGTGTTTGTGGGTAAAGAAATGGGTTTACACTTGTAATGTCAGGGTACAGAGACTCAGAGTGCAGACCCAAGTACTAAACATACAAGGAATCAAGGATATCAGCTCTTGTTCTGTTCAATGCATATGGCAAATGTCAAAGAAGTTTTAAGTTTGGACTTAATTTTATACGGAGTATTCATTTTTAATTTATGTATGACGACTGACGAGGTATCCACTTTTAACGGTAAACTCCGAGCACGTGACACAACCGGTAAGTACCACGTACCAGATAAATCGGTTTGCGCCGACCAGCTCGACCTAGTAGTCGGGAACAAGTCAAACCTTAGACTATTCATTATCTTTGCTTTCAAAGAATGAATGATTAATTATGAATATACGGAGTATACTGTATTGATTTTACTTCTTTCACACGTTTCCAGCAAAACATGTAAATTAGACACTTTTGGTCAAACAGTTGTAGGAATAATCACCTTGAATTGGAGAAATGACCGTTTTAGTATAACAATGTTGTGATTTTTTTGCGAATAATATAGTAAAAGAGAGAATGAAAAAACAATGAATTTCCATATTTTAGCAAGAACCGTATAGAACACCCTATAAAGAAAAATCTCTCTATAGCTATAGGGTTTCTTAGTATTGTGGTTTGATGAATACACATGCACACAATGATTCCAACCATACACCCTCTATCTATAATAAAGAAATTCCTATAGGTAGTACCCTTGTAGATAAATTCATCTTATCACCCTTTACTAGGTTTTATGATATATTGCCCAAAAAAAAACCCTTAGTCGTCGAATCGCCCTCGTGGCCTCTCCTCTCTTTCACGTTATCTCTCATGCTTGTTCTTTGCTCAGTTCGGCCTCTCGCTGACTCGTCCTTTCCTCTAGCTCGCAATTAGTCGAACTCGCGCTCTCATCTCACTCGTCCTCTCCTCTTGTTCAGACTCGACGTGTTCAAGTGTTCAATGCACCTTTATCCGATAAGTTTCTTTGCTGCTCATTTTTGTTTTCATTCAATTGTTTGTTTTGAAGTTCGAATAGGTCTGCTTATTCGGCCTTTACATGGAATGGCGGCCCAATCACTACGGCAAGGACAATCCGAGCGCTGCACTAGCTAGTTCCAGATCTGCGCCGAAAACCGTTGTCTGATCATTCAACTCATCCACATCAGCCACATACTTCCCCCGCTCCCTACAACGCTTCCTCCGAAACCCTAGGTATGTTTTCTCCGGCGTTGGGATTGGAAACGTCGACGCCGATAAGCAGAAGCAGGACTACGGCCTGGTGTGCGAGAATCTATATATATGACGTCAGGGAGGAGGTGAAGTATGTTTCTCCGGAGAGGCTCCACTAGTGGACATGGTTGTGTGTAGGCAACTTGCATTGTGTGGAGTGTGGCCGTGTTTTTATTTTAGCAGCGTTCTTCACTTCTTCATAATTTTTTTTTATTTACTCACCTATAGGCTAATGTACAGGACTATATGGGCAGCCCAATAAATTCAGGAAAAAAAAAAGTTTTTATAAATGGTTCGTATCATGATATACAGATATCTGACACTGAACCGTTTCGTGATTTCATGTTATATACCTGGTACTTATCGTGTCGTGTTTTGATCGGCCTTTTTAGTGTTATTAGTTTTGGATATCCGGTATGACTAATCGTGTCCTATCAGATATCTGGTTATGCACATGCAATCCTACCCCTTTGCTCAAAGAAAAATGTAAAAAAAAATAAAAATGATAATTTCAGGGTTAAAAATATTAAAAAGAGTAATAAATCAAAAAGTGTGCTTAGCTTATAGTTGGTAAGGAGTGGGAATTTAAATTAAAAGGTTTTGAGTTCAAAATCTCTATAGTGTTATTTTATGGAATTTTTTCCCTCTTAACCTTTTAAACTTAAAATAGCTATTTAAATTCAAAATGAATGAGACGCTTGTATATATCTAGCATCCATATCAAGGGTATTAGGATCGGGATTTTAGGATCGAATCACAACAGGGTTTGTGGATCGGATCGTAAGATCCCATTAAGAAATCGTAAGATCCTCAAAATATAATAAAAAATAAAAAAATATAAAAAATAAATATAATAAAGTAGCTTAATTAAAAGACTCGAAAACAATTCTCTCTAGGCCATTTTTCGCGTTTTATACATGAATGTGTATATTTAAACTCCCTAAAATCAACTTAGGAAACAAAATAAATGTTTTAAAAATACATATTGTTAATAAAAATAGGATCTTTAGAATCGAGTAGGATCGTAAGATCCTATAGATCCATTAAGATTCTAAAGATCCTATAGTAGATCCTACACAAAAAAAGATTCTATGCATAGATTCGGATCGAGCTACTGAGTAGGATCGTATGATCTTAGAATTCTATACATCCGGATCGAGATTCTAATAACAATGATCCATATATATTTTGTTGAATCAACTTAGCGAAACGTGCTACGTGTTGGAATATTTAGCCCAAATATTGAAAGAGATGCGAAAGTGGAAATATGGGTTGGAGAGCGGTAAATAAATCACTTGAGTGAATAGCTTGTTGTAGGGTTAACGATGCCTTCAATAAAAAGCTAAGTGTTATTGTCCAAAATTACGCATCTTCTCTATGATTCTAAAGCAAAGCGAACAACACATCACTAAGCAGGGCTGGACCTGAGTTTTTAATGGGCTGAGGTGAAATTCTCTACTATACAACATATACATAAGCTAAGGTAAAATAAATAGTTCTTGAAATAGTTTTCTCATACCAAAAACCATTTCAACAAAGATTTCAATTGACTACATACATCCACAAAGAAGGATTAGCAAAATTATTATAATTCCTAGATTAAAATCCTAATTAAGACTACAGATTAGGAAGAAATCAAAAGGAGAAGCATTGAGAGTTGTATTTATCTAAAGGTCGAACTTCAGTCCTGCAACTTCAATTTCTAAATCCTCTGAATTCAATTCCAAAATCCTGCAACTTCAATCCTAAATCCAAAACAAATTCAAATCCTAAATCCTACGAATTCAATTCCGAATTCCAAAACCCTAATTAAAGCCTAAAACTTACAAATTAAATCCAAATAATTCCAAAAACCTAGACGAAATTGAAAAAATTATACCCGATTTCGCAACTAGAACTTAGAAGAATCGGATTGTCTTGGAAAAATTCAAGAGTGAGTCGCCTTAGGCCGAGTCTGGGAGGAGAGAGATACAACCGACAAGAAGGGCTGAAGGAGGATGCGATTGGAGGGACTCAAAGAGAGGCCGAGAGGGGGAGCTTGGGAGGGGAGAGCGACAATCCAGCCTGGTCGTGGTTGCGACGCCGGTGGTCGCTATTGTGGTTGGAGAATCGATATGGATATGCTGGTGAAGTCGCGAATCGCAAGGCGAGTCGCCTACCGCGTTTCAATGGATTGCGTTTCTTTCTTTCTTTCTTTCTTTTTTTTTTTCAATCAACGTTCATCCCCTAACCCTTTTTCATGTTATGGGCCCCTAATCTAATTGGGCCCGAGGCGAGGGCCTCTTGGGCCTCGCCTCAGGTCCGGCCCTGTCTAAGCCAAAGGCAATGAGCTAAAAAACATACAATCCAAAGAGATTATTTCCACCATATACATTTCGAAGTTGGCTAGTTGGTTGTGGAAGCGTGAGTAAAAAGGAAACACTCACTATAGTAGGGAGTAACTCCAGCATAGGCGGATTTAGGTGGGTTAAGGGGAGCACCCGCCCCTCCTTTCATCCGACGAATTACCTATATTTGATCTACTCATCGATAGCTTCGTTATAATATATGATAAGTCTCGATCCGATAACCGAGTAAAATGTTATGAACGTTTGAAAAGAAAAAATATATAACAACTAATGACAGAGTTTTGAAATAAAACACCAACGTTATGAACAAAAAACATTGTGTTTTTAACTAAAAAAATGTTATCTTAAACTAAAATATCATCGTTTAATCTAAAATACCTTAGTTTTGATTTGCTAAACTATAGAAAAATCTATTGAATCAACAACTTGTACAAAAGTTCGACCCCTCCCCCTCTGATAAAGTCCTGGCTCTATCCCGCCATATCAGGATTATGAGCTATAACAAACAATGCAATCCACCATGCATGCATGATGAAATCTCAACTTGCAAAATTATTTAAGGTTTCTTCTACTAATAAAAAATGCCTAATTAAATAACAAATTTAAGGTTTACTCCAATATATTTAAGTAAAAAACATTCTTTTCTATATACATATAAAAATATTCTCATTTCTTTTATAATTTTTTTTCAAAAAAATTCTACTAAAAATGACTATTTAAAGGCAAATTTGCTAAAATAACCCATTTGGGTGAAACCCTTGCACACATAACCCCATCCGGAAAAAATTTGCTAAAATCCGGATATCCGGATTTTTGGCTCAACCGGTAGCAGGTAAGTGGGGGGGGGGGGGGAGGCTGGACAGTGTGAGTATGACAGCTGGACAATTGAGAGAGGGGGAGAGGGAGAGAGAGAGAGAGAGACGGAAAAGCGAGGAAAAGACAGAGAGAGAGAGTCTGTGAGAGAGAGAGAGAGAGAGAGAGAGAGGGTGAAAATCCTGATCAATATCGAAAAGACAGGTAGAGAGAGGGAGAGAGAAGGAGCAGCTGGGTACAGTAAAAAGGAGGGAGCCAATTGTTCCCGCCCAGGGATGGCGCCAAAAAAAAAGGGAAAAGGGAGGGAGGAGGGGGAGGGTATATAAGCTTTGAAGAATGTCTGAGGGAAATCATTAGTTCACATTAATGAATTGCAGGGGAAATGGAACTTGAAGAAGGGGAATGGCCGGCGTTGGATGTGAAGAAAGAGGGTAGGTGTCAAATGATGTGTGGTCTATATAAAGAGATCAGAGAAATTGTGGACGTCACTTTTATTCACAAAATCTGAAGAAAGAGAGAGAATTCATTGAAGAAGAAGCAAGTGGGCCTGGGTTCAGTAAGCGGTTTACTTGTACGAAGCCACTTTTCACTGGACGGTTAAATCGTACCCACTGGACAGGTGTTGGAATTTACTGGACAGTCCTCTGGTCGGACATAAAATGGGTAAGTGTTCTCTCTATGTTTGGTAAGTGTTGTTCATATGTAAATATCGTCGATACAAATTAATTTCTGTGTCCCTATGAAATGCAACAGGGGAAAAATCATCAGTTTGTATCACGGTATTGTTTGGAGGATGGTGGGCGTGTGAAGGCGGTACTTAGGTCTTCACAGGAACAAAGAGCCAGAAAGCCATGGTGGTGGACGAAAGGATTGACTATGTAAAGCTGAAGAAACAGGTGATGGACAAGTTTAAAGTCGATGGGAGGAGGAATGATGTGGAGCTCACATATGTAAAGCCAAAGAAGGAAGGGTCCAGGCCGTTTGCCATCGGGGATGACGAAGACTTGGAGGCCTACAAGTTTGTAAACGGGCTGTCTGGAGAACGAAATTGGCCTATCGACCTCAATGTGTCCCTGCGACGCAAGGTTGGTGGAGACGTGCCCGAAGCACAAGGATCGACAACGGATGACTCAGACGGTGGTGGTTTGTCTCCTGCAGGCTTGGAGGATGTTGTAGTGCCGTTAACTGGTCCGTCCGTGACCCAAGAAGATCACCCAAATACAGATCTCCCCGTGGGGCTTGACGGAGAAGACGAAGATTTGGGAGAAAAAATTGTCGAGGTAAACCAAAAGGATGTCCAGTTGGAATCATCGGATGTCCAGTTAACACAAACAGCCGTCGAGTTAAAAAAGACTTCTGACGAGTTAGGGATAAGTGAGGAGTTGGAGTTGGAGTTTGCGAAGAGGGAAAAGAATGCCGACGCAGGAAATAAAGGGAAGCAGATCATATATGTCAGCAGTGACATGGAAGATGGAGCCATTGACCTTGGTAGCTCCTCCGACGAGGATGACGCAATCCCAAAAGTGGTTAAAGATGAACACGGTAGTTCTGGTCCAACGAAGTCTTGGTTATGGGATTATGAGGCGGAGCGAGCGGTGAGGGAAGTCGAGGAAGCATATGAAAAACGAAAATGGAAGTCGACCACTTCTCCGAAGCCTGCTGAAAGTGAACCAATGGTGGCGGGGAACCCATTGGATACCAGCCAGTGTGGTATTAAGCTCCGGGAGGGACAAACGTTTCGGAGGAAGGAGGATGTGCAGGAACTCGTAGCGTGGGCGGGTCTGACTCGCTGCTTCACGACGAAGGTGAAGAAGTCAACGACGACCTTGTATGTTGTAGGGTGCGCTGCTCCCAAGTGAAAGTGGTCATGTCGGGCTTCGACTTACAAGGGAACGGGGTTATGGAAGATCCGAAAGCTTGTGGACGAGCACACGTGCTCGCTGAACGAGGCGGTCGGCCAAAAACGCAGTGCGTCATACACGCAGCTGGGGCGGCGCATTGTCGAAAGGTATGTGACCCAATACGTAAAACTTAACTGGACTCTTTCCTAAATTCCACTGGACATATAGATATATACACTGGACACACAACACTAGTAACTGGACACACAACTATATTAACTAGACACACAACTACATTCACTGGACACACAACTATCTTCACTGGAAACATTACTATATTAACTGGACACACAACTATCTTCACTGGACACACAACTATCTTCATTGGACACACAACTATCTTAACTGGACACATGTGTGTGTGAATGGGCATGTTCAGTTTCGAACGGTCGAAGAAGCCCCTCGATCCGGATCAATGCAGAGGATGATGAAGTCGCAGCTGGGGGTCACATGCAGCTACTGGAAGGCGCGCCGAGCCCGGTTGAGTGCGAGGGACAACGTGTACGGAACGGACGAGGAAAGCTATCGGAGCATGTACTCGTACATGTACATGCTGGAGCAGGCCAACCCTGGGACGTACACGAGGATAGAACGCGACGCGGAGGGGCGATTCAAGTATGCGTTTGTGAGTCTTGGAGCGTGGCGGAGGGCTATCCCCCACCTACGGAATTAGGTCAGTCCTTCCTTAAATAGAACATGACGCTCAATTACTATAAACATGACGCCCATACGAATAACACATGACGTATGTTTGACTATACATGACAACTCTAAGTCCTCAAGATGTTTATTCTCCAGGTTATATCGGTGGACGGGAGCTTCTTGAAGGAGAAATTTCGAGGGTGCTTGCTATTTGCTACTGCACAAGACGCTGACCAACACATTTACCCCGTAGGCTTCGCCATGGTTGACGGCGAGAATGATGGGTCTTGGGGGTTCTTCTTCAGGCAGATGTTGCGTGTCGTTGAAGACACGACTGATCTGTGTGGGTATCTGACCGCCACATGAGCATCCTGAAGGGCATACGGGATAGCTACATATTCCCGAAGCATGGCATATGCACATATCACTTATTTCAAAACGTCCGTTTCCGGTTCAAGTGCGGGGGCTTGCAAGATGAGTTCATGACGATGTGTAAAGCTTACACGTACGATGAGTTCCAGGTGTTATACACGGGGTTCTGTGCACGGGTTCCCGGAGCGGGCCAATATCTAAAGGAGGCTGGGTTCAGCAACTGGGCAAGGGCTTTCTACACTGGGAATAGGTACAACATCACAACCACTAATAACTCCAAGTGCTTGAACTCGGTGTTCAAATATCCTAGAGATTTGCCTCTAACAGCCCTTGTAGATGCCATCCTTGAGACCGTCGGCACGTGGTTCGTCAAACATAGGAAGACAAGCGGCGAGCAGGGGAAAGTTGTAATCGACTGGGTTGGTAACGCCATCAGAGCAAACTTCGTGCAGTCCATTTCCATGTTCGTCAGACAGCTGAGTGCACATGAGTTCGAGGTACGCAAGGGAACGTCCACCTGGCTTGTAAACCTTACAGGACGTTTATGCAGCTGCAGACGCTTCAACGTCGACCAGTACCCATGCGCGCACGCAATGGCAACATCCCAATTGCACGGGATGGATGTGTACTCGCTCGTCACCGACTTGTACAAGGTAGACGCGTGGCGTGCGTGCTACAAGGACGTGATCTACCCAGTCCCGTCGCGAGAGAATTGGAGGGTACCCGAGGCAATCGCCAAGGAGACTTGCCTCCCCCCAATTATCAAGGTACGGCCTGGCATGCCGAAGACATCTAGGTACCCGTCTCAGTGGGAAAGGAAGTTCCCGAAAAGGCGCCGCACATAGTAACTTGCCAGGTGGTATTTTGGCATGACATCTAACGGGTTAGACATGACGGATAGCTATTTTGACATGACATATTATGGGTAAGACATGCCAGTAGGTATTTCACGCGGTTTGTAGTCAGGGCTAACTTATTCGGAAACGTTATCGCTCCCCCTTTTACATTGAAGTATGAACGTCGCCCGTGTTTTGTTATTAAGACTTGTTGGGCCTGGGTGCAACTATTTCATTTTGTACTTGACATGCAGTTATATAAACTTGGCAGGTGATATTTTAGACATGACATGTTTTAATTGTGCATTTTCAGTGGAAATGTGGACGACGTAAATATATAACTGTCAACCATCGTACGACCTACATAGTTTCAAAAACAACAAGACATCATAGTTTTAAAACCTGAGCTCTAGGTTTCCCAAAACGACATACCGTCGATACCAAAGTCAACCAAATTAAATCCTACGAAAGCACAACTGTTCAAGCCACCAACAACATTTCCAGACAACGGTACAAACAACAATGTTCTTGTAAAAAAAGGACGGAGCCAATGACTACTGAGGATCGGGGCTGGGACGGAAGGCACCGTGGTAGATGGCGACACATAGGACTAGGCGGTAAGCATCGATAAAGGCGTCGTCCACCCCTTTGAATGCGCGGTCGCCTGATGCGAGCATCTGCAATAAACGGAGAGCGTAGGGGCCGGAGTCTCCTCTGCGTCGCAAAAAGTATATGTCAAACCTAATGCCCACCAATTACACTATAAATCAGAAGATGGACTACGACGACTTACGATTGCTTGTTCTGAGGGATCCCCTTCACACGGTTATACTTGAACGGCTGGGGCAGTTTCCCTGCATGCTTGGTGTGCAGCTCTTGGTGGCCATCCATCAGCGGGGGAAGGGTGTGCGTGATGGGCTTCAGAAGGCCTGGCAAATGTCGCTCAGGAGTGAGACGAGTGTCCGGATCATGCACACGGACAGTCCACTTAGCCAGGTCGATCTCAACCGCTACCCAATGGTTGTCCTTCAGATTCCATGGGGCCAACACACGGTCGACGCTCGCCCAAGGCTTCGGACACCTCTCCGGCAACATACCGCTGAAGTAGTACTCCAACTCCTCGTCGACGGGCATGCCGGTTTGTCTCTGCAGCAGGACCCCGAAGTAGGGGTCGATGACTGCGATGCCTGCGTACTTCGACTCGCTGGCTACCTCCTTTCGGAGGATGCCGCATGCTTCGTCGATATGCTGCAAACAAGGAACACGTGTCCAGTCAACCACAAAAATGTCAAGTTATCGGAGAACGGGTGGCCGGAATTTACCTCTGAGCCCACCACTTTCATTGGCGTTTTTAGGTCCCCGAAGAAATCCCTCTCAAGGCGGGTGCCCAGCATTGTACGTGCGGGTTCAGTCCCTTGGGCGTTGTCGGTGGTCAACCACTCGGTGAATGCGTCCACGTCAGCCCTAGTCATCAGGCCCAAGGCCACGGCGTCAACCCCCACAATCGCCTTCTTCCCCTTGGCGGCCCGCGGCTTCTTCTGCCCCTTCGTCACGTCCTCAACCACATCCTTATCCTTGTTCCCCTTGTCGACACGCGGCTTCTTCACCGGCTGAGTAACTTCGTGGCCCTCTAACGTCGCAGGCGCTCACCTCACCCTTCCGCCCTTACGCTGAAGGGGAAGTACGGCCTCCTCCTATGCCTCCTATGGTTGATTACATGACACAAAGTTAAAATAACATGACACATAAGTGTTTTTGACATGACAGTTTCATTAACACGTCCTACCTCAGGGGTTGTCTTTGTCGTGGGTGCTTCTGGCTCGGAGATGGTTGACTTGTCCCCAGGCCCTTTGGCCACAGTCTTAGACCCCTCAGCTAACACCTCATCCTCATTAGCCCGGTCCTCCTACATGACAACAACAGATTTTTGACATGACGACTAACAATCTTCACATGACACTGGGCGGCAGATGGCTTACCTCAGCGGTTGTGACATTGGTAGTGGCTGTTACCGCCTCAAGCCCGGCAGCCCTTACCATTTCAGTTGGCCCTGTGCTATCAGTCTCATCCTTGTCCTTCAACACTTCATCACCCTGCGCAAATATGCGAAGGTACTTAGACTCGACACCATTATCAACAGTCACATCGCAGTACGACAGGGATGACTAACCTGTGTGGTGGGTGTTTCTTTGGGGGGTTCTTGTGGATCAGCATCCTTCTCCATTTCGGTCTCCCCATCAACTGGTCCCTTACTCTTACCCATCTCCTACAGATTATGAGTTAGTGTGACCGTCATTCACAAAATTTACATCACGGTTTCAGTTAGGGTACTTACCTCAGAAGTTGTCTTGGTGGTTTCATCTTCACCTGCATCAGTACCCGATTTCTGGCCCATTTCCTTAACAGTTTCCTCAGCCTACGCAATTATGGGAAAGGTATGTTACCATGACGCCTATATTGTTATACATGACGAATATATTGTTATACATGACGGTTAAGGATACTGACATTACAAATTGAACATCTTACCTCCTTTGACTGCAACTCAACATCTTCGGTTTCCTCACCGTAAGTTCCATGCCTGTCCTGCGAGTGTGTCACCTCGTCCTCACCTCGCTTCTTCCCCCTCACCTCCCTTCTCGGCTCCTGCATCGCTGCCTCAATCCTTTCCATCCTCTCGTTAAACATTGCCAATAAGCTCGTCCCCAGATCATCCATCTTAGACAAAATCCTTGACACATCCACTTGGGCAGCCATCGTACTTCCCTCACCCTGCGTGCCTGACCCAGATGCTTCCGTCGTGCTCGACGCATGTTTGGCTTTATACTCCACCACGAGGTCGTCGAAGAACTTATCCGGCTTCTCTGTCGCGTACATGGCGCCAAGGATAACCCCCTTCCTGACCTCCTCGGCATCCGGGAGAAGGACTGTCCGAACAACATCCACCTCGTCGAACATGCCCAACTCTTCCTTCGACTGCTGGATGAGGGAGGCAAGGGAATCGTACATGATGTTGTGCTCTTTCGACTTATATCTCAGGCACCGAGGGTAGGTTGTGCTTGTGCTTGTGCTGGTGTCAGCAAATTGTCTTGCAACTGGCCGCAGAGCCTCGTACACCCACAACTACAAACAAACAAAACAAACCAGGTGATGACATGTCGACACTTTGCATTTAATCATGTCCTGTTACCAGGAGGCAGTGTCCAGTTTAAATCACGATTTGTCATGTGAGATTTATGTCCATACCTGGAATGCAAGGGGGAAGCCGGCTAACAAGTACGACGGCCGAGAGCTGCTGACCCCGTGCTGGAGCTTACGCTCAACACACCGGTAGAGGAAATCGTGGGTTCGTTCGTAGCACAGTCGCCCCCACGGGTAACGCAAGAACGCCTCAGTGTCAGACACCATGTTTACAACCCACCCGTGAATAAAGTTGCGGAGTTCCTTCGCAAACAGCACCGCCTCCACCAGCAATATGAGCGCGAACTTAAAGCGCCTTGCAGCCGAACGCTCTGACTTCATCGCCACTATGTACTCCCTCTCGAAGACCTCCATCCTCATCTTTTCCGCCCCTAAGAACTCTAAGCAGGCAGCCTTGTCCGCCGTAGTGTCCACGGTCCACCCCACGTTTGCCGAGCAATTCAGTCCGGTCATTAGCGCGAACTCCGCGATGGAGAACCGGACTATGGACCCCTGGATCATGTACCACGTTTCTTTTTCCTTTTTCGACCGCAGCTGCCGCTGCAGGACGTAGTGGACTAGCTGGGCTAAGAACTCAACTTTGGCACCGAGCCTCGCAATGCCGCCAAACTGGCTTTCACAAAGACGCTTCCAGTCTGACGCGCTCAGGTACTGGTCTAGCTTTGCAAGGACATTGGGCCTGGCATATTGGTTGCACCTACACTTGAAATGCTTGTCCTCGGGGACAGCATATATCGCCTGCACAGTGGGGTGGAATATTAGACCGACTCATCTGTAAAACACTCTACCCTTGATCGACACTAGCCAAACCATACCTCGCCTGTTGTCGGTGTCTCCGTTACCCTTCTTTCTCCTGAATCACTCATGTTGTAGTTTGATACCCTACAGGTTGGGGAGCAATACTTTAGCATTCTTCAAACATTTGCAGATTTTCATCACACAAGTCACAATGCATATGACGTTAAGTTCATATAACATGTCATGTGACAATTTTAACATGTCAAGTGACCATTTTCACATGACAGACACCATATCTTTCCTACACTTATCACAAATGACAGTAACTTTCTAGCCTCACCATATCTTAGCTTATACTTATCACCTGAGCATTATAACCATTTTATAGCTTCCACAAAATATAAGCCGCGCAATTTTGCAATTAAACATGACAGCAACCCTATTAAACATGGCAACTAAATATTAAAAACATGACAATTTACAATGTAACAGCGTTTACATTCAATAACTTGTTCCTGAAATTTTTTAAACCACATTTAGGTTCCCCGATTTCCCTCTATCTATCCTATTTCCCCAATCTCACCAATTTCCCCAATTCCCACATTTTCCCCAATTTCACCAATTTCCCAAATATTCACACAATACATGTATCGATTTCCCCTAATTTGCTTCCTCCTTCAAGCCCTTTACCATATCATCACCACAATGGTACTTCCATTCTCTCCCCAACTCGAACACCCCCGTTCCCACATTTCCACCCATTGTTTTCATACTAGACGCCTGTTACATCCCACATGACAGGGGCGGATATTCCACCCGTTATTTCATCCAATTGCAAACCATGCCAAACAAATTAGGGTCTTCAAATGGTCCCTCATCCTTTCAATTTTTGCAATCAGTACAAAATCGGTAGGGTTAGGGTTTACTTACTTCAAATCGGTCGGTCTCTCTCTTCTAAACGCCCACAGGGTCGTCTTCTACACGTCGGGTTTACTGGCTTGAAATCCGGCGCCGTCTTCTCCTCCGCACTCCCAGGTTCGTCTTCTTCCTTTGCCTTCTTCTTCTCCTCTCTCGTTTTCATTTAAAAAATGGCGGTTTCGTGCCTTCTCCCCTCCCTCCTCTCTCTCCGTTTTACACAGTTGGAAGATGTGACAGGTTTTTAAAACTGCCCTCTCTCTCCTCCTCCCTCCCACACTCTCCCTTCTTTAATGACTCCCAACAACCGGTTTCCACACCCCTTTCCCAACCGGCTACCTTGCCATTTTTTTGAGGGGGGTCTAACCCTTGCAATTAGAAACGGTTAGTGGGTTAGGCTAGCAAACAAAATCAGGGCGGGGGTTACTTCCTTTAATTCCCTCCTATTTAAATCATAAATTTAACATTTTTTCAAACATATTTAAACACACAAAAAAAAATCATACATACATGCAAAAATAATTCTTGTAAAAAAATTTAGTTCCCCTAAAAAAAATTATGATTAGTCACTTTCAATCATAAAATCGATTGGCAATAGAAGAAGTAACCCATCAAATTATTTACAAGTTCTATTAAGCTCATAATTTCGATATGGGACACTTTATCCTTTCACAATCTCAACGGTTATCACTTATCATTACTACCCTACATGATTCAAAATATGAATTATTTAGGAAAAATGAAAAAAAAGGAGCTATCAACCATAAAACAATATTGATACTGAGTTTAAAAATAATTAAATGTATACAAACTATTCCACATTAAATCAAGGGGCAATATGTAAAATATCCAAAAAAGTTGCTCTAATTAGGGAAGTGTCCAAAATTTTGTAAAAATTGGTGAAGTGTCCATCCCCCTGCCCCCATCCTCAGTGCCCCCCAGCCCCCCCTCACGTGTCCAGTTTTGTTTTAAAAAAAAACATTACATGTATCAGCACTTTATGTTATGCAAATATAACCCGATGTTATGCAGATATAATATTATGTTATGCAAGCTTAAACAACCTTATGAAAAGAATATGCACATGCATTTTTATTTTAAAATTGCATTAATATATCTTATTTGCATATAAGCACATCGCTCTACCATTGATTGACCTAAGAGGCTTTTAAAATTGCATTAATGTCAATGTCGATGTTGCTGACACCGACATTCCTGACACCGCTGACACTGACATTGTTGACACCGCTGACACTGTCACCACTAACATTGCGAACACCACTAACATTATTTGTGTCAGCGCTGACGCTGATGTCGACTGACGCCGACGTCGAAGATGCTTTTTTCCGCGTGAGAAGCACTAACGTTGACATTGCTGATACCGACATCGAAGATGCTGACACTGACATTGACGTCGACGTTAGGGATGTTTTTTTCGTGGCAACGCTTCTTTTTTTCGTGTTAGCACTTACGCTGACATTGCTGACGCCGACATTCGAGATGCTGATACTGCTGATGCTGACATCGGAGATGTCGGCTGACGCCGACATCGATGTTGTCGAGGCTGCTGAAGTCGACGTCGAAGATGCTTTTTTTCGTGGCAAAGCTTCTTTTTTTCGTGTTAGCACGGACGCTGACATTGCTGACGCCGTTATTCGAGATGCTGACATTGCTGACGCTGACATTGGAGATGCTGACACTGACGTTGATTTTGCTGATGCTGACATCGGAGATATTGATGCTGACATCGGAGATTCTGACACTGACGTTGATGTTGCTGACGTCAACATCGGAGATGCTGACGCTGCTGACGCCGACATCGGAGATGCTGACACTGACTTTGATGTTGCTGAGTTAAACATCGAAGATGTTTACACTGCTGACGCTGACATCAGAGATGTCGGCTGACGCCGACATCGATGATGCGGACACTACTGACACCGACGTCGAAGTTGCTTTTTTTCGTGTCAACGCTTTTTTTTGTTAGCACTGACGCCGACATTGCTGACGCGGACATCTGAGATGCTGACGCTAACATTGGAGATGTTGGCAGACACTGACATCGAGGCTACCGACGCTATTGACGCCGACGTCACAGATGCATTTTTTCCGTGTCAGAAGCACTGACGTTGGCATTGCTGATACCGGCATCAGAGATGCTGACACTGATATTGACATTGACGACTTCAACATCGGATATGCTGACGCTGACATCGATGCTGCCGACGCTGCTGACGCCGATGTTAGGGATGCTTTTTTTCGTGTCAACGCTTTTTTTTTCGTGTTAGCATTGACGCTGACATTGCTGACGCCGACATTCGAGATATTGATGTTGCTGACGCTGACGTCGGAGATGTCGGCTGACGTTGACATCGATGATGTTGAGGCTACTGACGTCGACGTCAAAGATGCTATTTTTAGTGTCAACGCTTCTTTTTTTCGTGTTAGCACTGACGCTGACATTGCTGACTCCGACATTCGAGATGCTGATGTTGCTGACGCCAACATCAGAGATGCTGACACTGACGTTGATGTTGCTGACGTCAACATCGAAGATGCTGACGCTGACATCGGAGATATCGGCGTCATGTTGCCGACGCTAATAGATCTTATTATTGAACATTTTGTAATGCATTTATATTTTAAAATTGCACTAATATATCTTATGATTGAACATTTATTGGAAAATTTTGTAAATTACTAGAATTATTATAAACTTTAGCCTATGCGGGATTCGAACCCACGTATTTGCGCATAAGCACATCGCTCTACCATTGAGCTAAAAGGCTTTTAATTATATTATAACATAACATTCAGATAAGCAATATAACCCTACGACAAACTGATGTAAAAAGAAAAAACATCACTCTACAGAAAAGACATGAAGCTGAATAAGCTCTAATTCGCAAAGAAATTTGAAGAAATAACCAAACCTTATACACGTATCTTTTCTTTCTATTTATCTTTCTTCAAATCAGCATAGTTACACAAAGTATACAATATATCAGTAGCTTCTAGCATGAGCAATAACATGTGAACAATAAATGCCAAATCAATATAAAACATAGCATAACTAGCAAGGGAATTCATACTTCATAGGGAGAATGGGATAAATATAGCATAACTAGCAAAACAGATCACAAATCCTTGCAATGTTCTCACAGAATCAAAAAAAGAAAAAAGAAAAAAGAGGAAGTTAATTAAAAAAAAGTGAAAAACAAGAAGTTTATGTTGTGCAAATATAACAATTTGTTATAGAAATATAACTTTATGATGTGCACATATAACAATCTGTTATGCAAATTGAAACTGCTGACACCGGATGTCAGCAAGTTTGTTATCCCCTCTTAATTTTAAGCAAATTATGTGAAAAATCATATTCCTCCAGCAATAAGTCTAGTAAAAAGTTATGCAATCGAAATCTCAAAAAGATGACTCATCAATTAGGAATATTACGAAAAATAACAAGGAAAATTAAAGAAAGCGCACTTTAATGCAGCGTCTCCGCCATTCTTACATAATTCTCCAACAAAGATTAAAGTATTAAATGAATTTTATACAAATGTCAAATCAAGTTAATTACACATTCGAATTCAGTATGTTATATTTGCACAAGAGACCATGTCAGCACAATTAGAAATTAAAAAGAACTTATACATTCTAACAAAAAAAAAGAACCTATACATCAACTTGAATTGCACAAAAAGAGGTCATGTTAGCACACAATTAGAAATAAAAAAGAACTTATACATCAACTTGAATTGCACAAAAAGATACCATGTCAGCACACAATTAGAAATAAAAAAAAACCCTACACATCAACTTGAATTGCACAAAAAGAGATCATGTCATCACACGTATCTTTTCTTTCTGTTTATCTATTTTCAAATCAGCATAGTTAACAAATTCTACAGTATATCAGTAGCTTTTAGCATGAGCAATAACATGTGAACAATAAATGCCAAATCAATATAAAACATAGCATAACTAGCAAAGGAATTCATACTTAATAGGGAGAATGGGATAAATATAGCATAACTAGCAAAACAGATCACAAATTCTTGCTATGTTATCACAGAACCAAAAAAAGAAAAAAGAAAAAAAAGGAAGGTAGTTAAAAAAAAGGGAAAAATAAGAAGTTTATATTGTGCAAATATAACAATTTGTTATTCAAATATAACTTTATGATGTGCACATATAACAATCTGTTATGCAAATTGAAACTGCTGACACCGGATGTCAGCAAGATTGTTATTCCCTCTTAATTTTAAGCATATAATGTGAAAATCATATTCCTCCAGCAATCTGAATTTAAAAAAAAAGTTGAAAAATAAGAAGTTTATTTTGTGCAAATATAAGTTAATGTTATGCAAATATAACTTTATGATATGCACAAATAACAATCTGTTGTGCAAATTGTTACTGCTGACACCAGATGTCAGCAACATTGTTTGTACCTCTTAATTTGAAGCAAATAATGTGATAAATCATATAAAAGAATGAACTAATCATAAAAAAGCAAGCACAATCTACAGTAAAAAAATCTATCAATTTGTGTACAAGAGCAATCATAAACTAATCATATAACTACACACGTTGCACTTATCCCTCAATATTCAATTTCAATGTAACCACACACATCCAGCAATTAAATTCAAGCACATCAAAGCTTACTGAATTTTCACAAACACATCTAACCACACACATCCAACAATTACATTCAAGCACATCTAAGCTTACTGAATTTTCGCTAGCACATTCAAGCACATCTAATCATATATTGTTCACATGTCAGCACTCACAATTAAGAAGGAAAATATAAAGTTTACAAATAAGATCATTTTCAAAATTGATATCATATTACATGAGATGAGAATCTCAAACTTCTACAATCCTCTAATAAAAGATATTGTAAACAATAAAACTTTTGCCCATCATCAGCTAGATATCAACATTTAATGAATTTCTAAAGTTTACAGAAGATGTCATCATTTAATAAAAGATAAAGTTTACAAATAAGATCATTCTCAAAATTGATGTCATATTACATGAGATGAGAAGCTCAAACTTCTACAATCCTCTAATAAAAGAAATGGTAAAAGATAAAACTTTTGTCCATCAACGGCTAAATATCAACATTTAAGCTAAATGTCAACATTTAAGCTAAATGATAAAATATAAAGTTTACAAATAAGATCATTTTCAAAATTGATATCATATTACATGAGATGAGAATCTCAAACTTCTACAATCCTCTAATAAAAGATATTGTAAACAATAAAACTTTTGCCCATCATCAGCTAGATATCAACATTTAATGAATTTCTAAAGTTTCCAGAAGATGTCAGCATTTAGTAAAAGATAAAGTTTACAAATAAGATCTTTTTCAAAATTGATATCATATTACATGAGATGAGAATCTCAAACTTCTACAATCATCGAATAAAAGATATGGTAAAAGATAAAGTTTTTGCCCATCAACGGCTAAATGTCAACCTTTAAGTTAAATGTCAACATTTAATGAATTTCTAAAGTTTCCAGAAGATGTCAGCATTTAATAAAAGATAAAGTTTATAAATAAGATCATTCTCAAAATTGATATCATATTACATGAGATGAGAATCTCATACTTCTACAATCATCTAATAAAAGATATGGTAAAAGATAAAGATTTTGCCCATCAACGGCTAAATGTCAACCTTTAAGTTAAATGTCAACCTTTAAGCTAAATGTCAACATTTAATGAATTTCTAAAGTTTCCAGAAGATGTCAGGATTTAATAAAAGATAAAGTTTACAAATAAGATCATTCTCAAAACTGATATCAACGAAAGCTTACACAACCAACACATTCAAACATACCCAAACACCAATTTAAAATAAATACTCACTCCAAAAAAAAAAAGACGAAGCTGCTATGTGTTGACACTGGGATTTTTAATTCATAAACAAATAAAGGAATGAGATAAAAAAATCATCAGTTGCATCCTTACCTAAAGTATGAACGTGATGTGTACATCAATCTAGTTTAATATGGGCTCAGTATATAAAAATCAAACTACCCCCATAAAATGTAACATAGAGTTCAAACATACATACTCTTGGGTGATAAACCCATAGCTACGGTTAATGACAGTTCCTCTTAAAGTTTCATTGATAGGGAGTACATATTACTCTTTTTTCCTTGAGCTTGTGTGTCACAAATTTGGTACATTCAGTCATCACCCCATAAGCCCATAGAGTGTAGACAGCAAACATTCATATAAATTAACCATTGAAGAAGAAGAAGATAAGTTCATCAACAAGTACAATTCAACCTACCCCATACCTCTCATAAATAGAAAAATCAACCTAACCCCATGCCTCTCACATATTTGGCTTCATATATGTGAATTTGATTTGCTAACATTGTCCAATATATTGAAGTGCCAATCGCATTTGTTTACATTGCCCAATTGAAAACTACAGAAACAGTAGAAAAATTATTAAGAAAGAATAGAAAATTAGAAGGAACTACCGAAACTACTGATGAAGGGTTTATTTTCAAACAAATAAATTTATAAGATCGAAACCCCGCTATAGTATAGTAGGGTCAAGTTCGTCCGCAGGGAGAAAGTTAGTGATTCAATTCTAGTTACCAAAGAGCAAGAAATAGCAAGAAGAGATGGAAAATTATAGAATTTTGGTGTTTTTGGGCTGCTGGAATTTTTAGGCAAAATCAATAATAATAAAAGTCTAGGGCATAGGGATCACCACAACGATGATCATACAAGCATTGCAATGATTCAAGGAAAAATCATGTTTTTATCTATTAAATAGGTCAACTTGCATCAACCCTAGCAAAGCAATCAATTTATTTTCACAAATTAATAAACTTTACTAACAATCTTAATTAGGTTATCAAACTTTCGTTTCAAAATCCTAATTACTATCCAATTCACAATTCAATCTTTCAATTTAATTACAAAAAGGAATTTCCCCAATTTTCATTGAGTACTTAAGCACATAAGATAGATAAAACCAATCAATTAATCAATTCATAACAAAATTGCAAGCATAACTATCGTTGGGATCACCCCAACCCTAGAAAAGGTGACTACTCACGCATAAACATGGTAGACATTGCGAAATTAATGAAATAAATAAAAATCATAAATTTAAATTGCATAAAAACCTGAGAATAACGTCAACAAAGCGTCACAAAAGCCTCACAAAACGTTCTCCAACTTTCGCCGAAGAAATCGCTTCAAAAAGCTTTCAAATCCGCTCACAAACGCTCTCTAAAACGTGTGCTCCAAATTCTCAAAGTGCTGAAAAAGTGATGTGAGGAAGAAGAAAATCCTCCAAACCCTAAAAATCCTATTTATACTTAATAGCCCATAAACTAAATTAGGAAATAACAAATATATGAATTTTATCTAAAGTCTATCTAAGAAAAAAGGGTAAAAATAATTAAATCCGGGTAAATAAGCTTCGCTGGAGCCCATACCGAGGCGGGTAACCTCGGTACCGACCCCCCTTAGGGTCGGTATGAACACTGTTGCCTTTTCTTGCTTCGCACTTCCAGATTGAGCCTCGGTACCGACCCCCCTGAGGGTCGTTATGAGGTCGGTATGACGGTAGTCCATCTCGGACTTAGAGAAACGCCCGTATCTCCTTCGTTATAACTCCGATTGCTTCCGTTCTTTTTCCTATGCGCTCTAAATTCTCTTCCGCATCTTTTCTCCCTTGAAAATTTCTTCAAAAACAGCTTCCAAAAATCTGTAAAACACACAAAAGCTAGTGAAGACATCTATTTCTCATGAAATATGAAAACTTATGCAAAAGACAATAAACCCAATGCAAAACCTATGAAAATGACTCAAATTGACATCAAAACATATGGGAAAATATAACTAAAAACATGCACATCAAAATACCCCATACTTAGACTTGCTTGTCCTCAAGCAATAACCAAGCAATAACCAATACCTACAACACATCCTTCAAGTCTTCGCCCTTGTCAAAAACAACATCTCAAGTAGTAGCAATGTAAAACAAGTGAATTTAACGTCATCACACATATATGAGCGATCCATAGGCATAGGCAATATAAATCCAACCTCACAAGGATAATGTGTTTACACTCAACTCTCAATGTGTTTAGGCTATGAAGATCAACTCTCAACTCAATTCCATATGCAAACTCATAAACATTGCAATTTAAATGTAAATCCACTTCGCAACCAATTATGTAAATGCAAACAAGAACCATCAGGAGGACTTCGCTCAATGGAAGACTTCAAAGAAGACTCCATTCGGCGGGGTTGTAATGGGGCTTGGTAAAAAATAAAGGGCATGTAATTATTTGGCTATGTGGTGCTTAATAAAATTCGGGAATCAAGACTCCTAAATTTCCAACACAACTCAACCAAACCATAACTCTCAATCATATGAATCAACCAAACTCTCCAACTCATCTCAATGAAGAACACAACCTTTTAAACTCAATAAACCTCTCAAAAGTATGAATCTTGCAAAATTAAAGGAAATAAGGTAAATTTGGCTCATGCACTTTATTCATAATGTATACTTCTCTTCCTTTGTTTTTTCTTCTTCTTTTTTTTTTTTTTTTTTTTGAATTTCGTTTTTTTTTTTTTAAAAACGAAAAATAACATAAAAAAAATAAAAAAAACTACTAGTGCATATATAAGGTGAGCCAAAAATCCTTTTACATAATATGCATAGCAAACTCAAAAATTCTTCTCACTTAAAATCAAACACATGCTCATTCCTTCCACACATCATCATTCCAACTAACTCTAAGTCTTAATTCCCAAATGGGGGTCAGACTTAATTCGGCTAGGGATAATTTTGTGGAGCTTATAAATAAGGGTCTCAGGCTAATGTTCTGGCTTCAAGCAGAAATAATGCAGGGTAGGTAAAGAGAGGATAAAATTGGCTTGAAAAGTGCCTCCATCATTTAATTCTTATTCACATAAACATATAAATGCATTGGCCTTGAATAACTATCACAATATTTAGAGAGGTATAGGAAGAGTAAATACACTCAAGAAAGCAAAGGGATATTTTTATGTTCTCCCTATGGGGCCAAAATTCTCACTAGGACAAATTTTGTTGGATTTCAACCTTTAGCTTAGGATCATATGTGCTCAATTTCATCACAAGTTCACAATCCACATAAAAACAATTTCAAGGACTTAGGCTAAACCTTCCAAACATGACATAGGATTTACATGATCAAGTCAGTCATTATTTATCATCATAGGACATCTAAGTTAGGGTATAAAAACCAAGATAAAATGAAAATAAACATGCATTTTTTTTTCGACATTTTTTTCAAAAAAAAAATTTTTTTTCATTTTTTTTTATGAAACTAAAAGCAAGACTAAAGTGACTAAAACATAAAATGCATAAAGCTTGAGCATGAATGCATAATCCAACTAAAACAAAATGCAACACATAAACATCATCCAAAACACATAAAAATGACACACATAAGTTTTCTGAATCCCCACCCCATACTTAAAAATAGACAGTGTCCCCACTGTCAAAAGAAAAATCAAAGTAAAAGGGAAAAGACTCAAAAACTCACAAAAGAAATTCAGAAGCTGCTGAAGACATCCATAAGCTCTACTCTACGGAGAAGGTGGTGGTGGTGGAAGTCGACGCTGTGGAAACAAAGAAGATGCCCACGCCATGAAGGAAGACTGGTTCGTTTCCTGCTTGTCTATCCTCTTATTCAAGCGTGCAAACTCCTCCATAAGAGCACCATGTCCTTGTTGTAGGGTCTCCTGGCCCAATCTCAGAGATCTAAGCTCATCCATGACGTCAGTAAGGCTAGGAGGGTGCTGGGGCGCAGATCTGCTCGAGCCAGCCCCAGCAGAAAAGGGGCGGCTACCAGGCCTAGCGTCATGATCCATATAGTCGTGCTCCTGCTGCGTGTGCTCATGGTGAAATCCTTGCCCAAATGATCCAAAACCATCAAATATATTAGGTTGAGGCACGACCAAGTCAAGAGTGCTCTCAGGGCGGGGGTATCTAGATGGTCTCTGTCGTCTCAGAGGATCATTCAGAATATCCTCTAGAGTCGGTGAAGGTGTAGACGACCAAGTGAAAACCAATTGGGGACATAAAGTAAGTCCATAGTCGGCCTGGTAATCTCCACTTCGTGATCATGAAAAACTGAAAGAAGCTTGTCTCTGTCGCGCTTGATCACACTAGCACTAATCAAATATGCAGTATCAATCATCAAAGTGGGTACAACCTTGTATTTGGTGAAGTCAACCTCAAGGCGCCTGGCCAACAGCGCCACCAGGCTTCCATACCAGATTTCTTCTGTTCTTGCTAGGGGTGGGCACAAATCCCGCAAATCCCGATCCCGTCCCGGTCCCGTCCCGATCCCGGTGGAATTTAGGACAAAATAGCGAATCCCGTCCCGATGCCGTCCCGCAAAAATTATGCGGGACGAAACGCGGGACGATCCCGGTGGGATCCCGCAAATCCCGTCCCGTCCCGCATATAATAATAATAATAATAATAATATATTATTAGTATTATTATTTTGAGCAAATATTATAATTATAATTATAATCATAATCTTCCATTTATAATAATAATAATAATAATAATAATAATAATAATAATAATTGTTTATAATAATAATATTATATTACTTGAGCAAATATTATTTATAATTATAATAATAATTTTCAATTTATAATAATAATTGATTATAAAATAATAATATTATTATATAATTTATAATAATATTACTTTATAATAAAATTATTATTATTATTATATTATTATTATTATATTTTTTTCTTGTAAAGTATAATTATTTTATAATAATAACAATAAAAATAAGTAATATTATTATTATTTTTTTTAATTATAACGTGGCATTATTATTATTATTATTATTATTATTGTTATTATTATTATTATTATTATTATTATTATTATTATTATTATTATTATTATAATAAAAGTTCCTACATAAAATTGGATCGGAGCCGCCTAACAAGCTGAGCTTCGCATCCCTTTTGAATACTAAATACAATTCTAGTCAGAGTGTGACAAAAATCCCTACTATATCCAGGTACCCCCTTAGCAACCCCACACACCCGCTTGAGAAGTCCCATAGCATCATCCTCCAAGTCGCCAATAGTGGAAAAAGAAAACGGTAGGAAGTGATAACCTTTGGCCTTGCAAATATCCTCGTACTTCTTTCTTTTGTTATCAGCATCCACTCTAGCCGCTTTACCCGGAACGAAACTTGAAAGACCAGCCGAACTGAAGATAGAAGTTCCGGTAATGTCAACACAGGTGTCTTTGCCCTGGAACCAGTTGTAGAACAGAATATCAGCTGGTCGAAGCTCCCCTCCTTTGTCATCAACCATACCGGTAGACGCCTCTTTGCGTACCCATTTAGAGCTACAAGAGGCAAATAGTTAAATACGGTATTCTTCCCAACTATCAATCGATAATGAGACAGTATTTGGTGAATCTCGTCTCAATCCCTTCCCGTCCTGGTCTAGTAAGATAATGTAGCCAAATATGTTGAACATTATAATTAATTATACAATCATTGTATGAATTAATAATAGTATTATAATATTAATATTTATAATAATAATAATAATATTATTACTATTATTGAATAATATAGTTGAGAAGAATACCGTATTCAACATATTATACAAATTAATGAATTATGAAAGCATTTTTCACTTTGCAAATTTATATAATATTTTATTATTTTTATTTGCGGGACAAGGCCCGTCCCGTCCCGATCCCGTCCCATCCAGACACCATCCCGTCCCGAAAAAAAAGTGTCAATCCCGTCCCGATCCCGTCCCGTACAAATTTCGTGGGACGGATCCCGTCCCGGCTCAATCCCGTCCCGTCCCGTCCCGTGCCCACCCCTAGTTCTTGCTCGATAGGCCAAGACATGCATAATGAACTCAAACCCCAAGTTCAGGGGTGTCTGCATCTCGAATAGTACCCCTCTCAAACAAGCCACTTCAGTTCTAGTGGGTCTTGATAATTCCTTCTTAGCCCAGATGGTGCACCCAAAAAGTCGCAGAATAATACGGAAGAGTGGGTTTGCAATATCCTTACCCTGGAGTGCTCCGGAAGGCCAATAGAACTTGCCTGTAATCAATGTCCAAGTATCAAGGGCCTTGCAGCTGGAATGACTATATGACCCTACTGGGTTGGGAAATCCCAACAATGCGTTGAATTGCTGCAAAGTAAAGGTGTGCTGAACATTCCCTAGCTGGCATGTAATAGGACCCACAAAATATGGGCTAGCCATATCGCTTGCCAACGTAGCCGTGAACTCTGCAGTAAGAGCGGGGTAGTGGTGGGGGACATGATCCAGAAGACTAGTGGCGCCTAAGTAAGAGAAGGCCTCCAATAAGTCATCATGTACCCCAAGGCGTTCTCCATCATCAGGGCTATACCATCGGGCCTTCAGATTGCCCTTCTTGTGGAACTCCTTGTAGTCCTTCTTCAAACGGGAGTCGGAGATGATGACATTATCCAACGGAACTGTAGAGGATGACTCCCTAGCCCTCTTGCTACGCTGACGATTAAACATTTTCCTGGACAAGACAAACCAAGTGAAAATTAAAATCTTTTCCAAAACAGTGAAACCAAACCAAATCAAATAAACTCAAAAGAAGCTAACATCTAACCATGCAAATTAAGAATGATAATATGCACGAAAAAAAATATATAAACACATAAAGACCGAGTGCATATAAATAGCCAAGCGCAAGAGATACCACCTAAAGAAATAATTGCATATAAACAATTAAAATAAGCTCCAATGCATACAAACTCACCATCATGGCAAATAGAATGCATTACCCATTTATATAACCATATGCTCCACATAAACTATATGAATAGGAAAAACAATATAGACAATATAATCATCATGTAAGATCACTATAATGCAGCCCCTAATCATAACTCTATATACTCAAGAAAGGTAAAATAAGTAATGCAAAACTCAATATGCACAAACCAACCATGACAACCCCATACTTAAGTTCAAAACAAGTAAAATAAATATGCAATGGACATATAACTTGTTTGCAATGTCAAATCATGCAAGAGAATAGATTTTATGCTAGAATAGAAGAAGCTAATCAACCAAAAGCATAGAAATCCACTCTAAAATCAAAGCCTGAAACGAATCGCAATGAAATCTTAAAATCCAATTAGCTCACAATCCATAACCAATTTGACAATGCCAAGAATATGAAAGTAGCTCTAAATCAACCCAACAACACAGCTATAACATCAATTTGGACCAATTTGACCTTCGGCAAAAAGCCCCAAATTCCGCTCCTAAATCAAACCCTAGGTTTTCAATCTCAACCTAAATCATCCAATCAATCAAAAAAATTGAAATAAATAAGTTTAGGGTAAGAAATCATACCAAAATTGAGTAGAAAGAGGAAGAAAATTCGGGATTTCGAAGGTGTAACGAACCGAAAGGATGAATAGCGAATTTGGAGGAAGTGGGTTCGGTGTGGGCCTGTGGGGGCTACTGGGCTCGAACCAGGGTGGGTGAGGGCTCGGTGGGTGCGGCTGGGGATGGGGGTTCGTCCGGCGGTGATGGGTGGCCCGGAGGTGGCTCGGTGGTGCTGTGGGAGCGAAGAGAACGAACAGCGATGTGGAAAGAGAGAGTGGGCTCGGTGTGGGTGGTTCTGGGCTCGAGCCGGGGTGAGGCTAGGCTCGAGGGGTGCGGCTGGAGATGGGGGTTCGACCGGCGGTGATGGGTGGCCCGGAGGTGGCTCGGTGTGGGCGTGGTCGGCTCGGAGAGAGGAAGGAAGAGAGGACGGTGAGGGTTCGGTTGGGTCGGGAGAAAGGAAGGAGAAAGAAAGACAGGCGGGGTTTTAATTTTAATAATTTTTTTAAAAAAAAAAAAATTTCAAAAATTCCGTAGGGGGTCGGTACCGAACCCGGGGGGGTCGGTACGGCTTCGGTATACCTACTGGATTTTGAGATTTTTCGAGCAAACTTACCTGATCCGCCAGGGGGTCGGTACCGAACCCGGGGGGGGTCGGTACAACCTCGGTACAGTCCTGTTTCTTGCTCCGATCTCTGTTTTTCACCCGTTTTCACCATGGTCACCTCTCAAGACATGCATGGTTAGTGCAATATGTTCTATCCCAGCTAACTTACCTATCCTAAAATTTAAAAATAAAACTAAAATTTAAAAAGGAAAGGAAAATAAAGCGGGTTGCCTCCCGTAAGCGCTACCTTTAACGTCGTTAGCTTGACGTGGTTACCTCAACTTCATTCTAATGATGTAAGAGCCCAAGTGACTCTTATTTCTTCCTCCGGATCCATCCTATCATAGTATTTCTTGAGTCGGTGGCCATTGACCTTGAATATGGCCCCTCCTTCATCAACTAGATCCACCGCTCCATGGGGATAGATATGATGAACCACAAATGGTCCACTCCATCGTGATCTAAGCTTCCCTGGGAACAAACGCAATCTAGAATTGAAAAGAAGAACCTTATCACCTACCTCATATGTCTTTGGCACCAACTTCTTGTCATGCCACTTCCTGGTGCGCTCCTTGTAGATTTCGGCGTTTTGATAAGCTTTGAGCCTCAACTCCTCCAACTCTTGCAAGTCCATGAATCTCTTTGCTCCGGCCGCGTCAAGGTCCATGTTGAGCTCCTTAAGAGCCCATAATGCTCTATGCTCAAGCTCGACGGGCAAATGACAAGACTTACCAAAAACCAAGTTATAAGGAGTTGTACGCAATGGTGTCTTGTACGCCGTCCTATAAGCCCACAACGCATCATCTAGCTTAGATGCCCAATCCTTCCTCGAGCGTGACACCGTCTTCTCTAAGATGCTCTTGATTTGTCGATTTGAAACCTCCACTTGGCCACTAGTTTGGGGGTGGTAAGGTGTTGCCACCCTATGAGACACCCCATACTTAGCCAAAAGAGCTTCAAAGCCCCTCTCTATGAAGTGAGATCCTCCATCGCTAATGAGAACTCGTGGAACACCAAAACGGGGAAAAATGTTAGTCTTCATAAATCTAGCTACAACTTTAGAATCATTAGTACGAGTAGCTATAGCTTCAACCCATTTAGAAACATAATCAACCGCTACCAAAATATATTTATAGGGCCCAGATGAAGGGAAGGGTCCCATAAAATCAATACCCCAAACGTCAAAAAGTTCAACCTCTAGGATACCGGTAAGAGGGTTCTCATGCCTCCATGTGATGTTCCCCGCTCTTTGGCACTCATCGCAGCTTTCAATGTAAGCATGTACATCCTTGAACAAAGTAGGCCAATAGAAGCCACTTTGAAGAATCTTCGCCGTGGTCTTGAAACTCTTTGCGTGGCCACCCGTTGGAAGAGTGTGACAATGCTTGATTATGCTCTCAATCTCCTCATCCGGTACACAACGTCTAAAAATGTGGTCGCTCCCCTGCTTGAATAAGTAGGGATCATCCTAATAATATTGCTTGACGTCGTGGAGAAACTTCTTCTTGGCTTGCGAAGTCAAATCCTTAGGGATTTCTCCCCCTACAATGTAATTAGCAAAATCCGCAAACCAAGGGGTCCTCGACCCTCCAATAGCACAAATATGATGAGATATAGGAGAAGAAGGGGGGGTATAAAAGGAATCCTCACCTGAACCTACCGAATCGTTTTGCATGAGGCTTTCGTCCGGCCTGGAGTCATTGATTGGTACTTGATTTCTGGACTCCAAGAGGTGGTCCAAGGGCAACCTAGACAGATGGTCAGCCACCAAATTCTCCGCTCCCTTCTTGTCCCTAATTTCACAATCAAATTCTTGCAACAAAAGCATCCAACGAAGAAGCCGAGGCTTGGCATCTTTCTTAGTCATCAAATATCTTACCGCGGCATGATCCGTATAGACAATGACCTTAGAACCTACTAAATAAGTACAAAACTTTTCAAAGGCAAATACCACGGCGAGGAATTCCTTCTCCGTCGTGGTGTACTTACCTTGTGCTTCGTCAAGTGTCTTACTTGCATAGTAGATGGCATGAAGCTTCTTGTCCTTCCTTTGCCCAAGCACGGCACCTACGGCATAGTCACTAGCATCACACATGATCTCAAAGGGTAGGTTCCAATCGGGTGATTGCATAATAGGAGCGGAGACAAGGGCTTCTCTCAATTTGTTGAACGCTTCAAGACACTCTGCAGAAAACTCAAAAGCTACATCCTTCATAAGCAAGTTAGTTAAAGGTTTAGCAATTTTTGAGAAGTCTTGAATGAATCTCCTATAAAAGCCTGCATGTCCTAGAAAGCTCCTAATATCCTTAACATTAGTGGGAGGAGGTAATTTTTCAATCAATTCAATTTTAGCACGATCTACCTCAATTCCCCTTTTTGAAACCAAATGCCCAAGAACAATTCCCTCTTGAACCATGAAGTGACATTTTTCCCAATTAAGCACTAAATTAGTTTCTTCACATCTTTCTAGCACCCTACTCAAGTTGGCAAGACATGAATCAAAAGAAGAACCATAAACAGAAAAATCATCCATAAACACTTCTACTATATCCTCAATCATATCAGAAAAAATAGCCATCATACACCTTTGAAAAGTTGCAGGGGCATTGCAGAGCCCAAATGGCATCCTCCTGTAAGCAAAAGTTCCATAAGGACAAGTAAAAGTGGTCTTCTCCTGATCATCTGGATGAATAGGAATCTGCCAAAAACCACTATAGCCATCCAAATAACAAAAGTAATCGTGCTGGGCTAAACGCTCAAGAACTTGATCAATAAAAGGAAGAGGGAAATGATCCTTCCTAGTAGCACTATTCAACTTCCTATAATCAATGCACATGCGCCATTTAGTAGTGGTTCTAGTAGGTACCAACTCACCTTTCTCATTCTCAATCACAGTCATTCCACCTTTCTTAGGGACAACATGAACAGGACTCACCCATTTACTATCAGAAATAGCATAAATAATTCCAGCATCCAACATTTTCAAAATTTCAGATTTTACTACTTCTTTCATATTTGGGTTAAGCCTACGCTGATGCTCAATGGTTGGCTTATGATCATCTTCCATATATATACGATGCATGCATAAAGAAGGTGAAATCCCAGTGATATCATCCAAAGAATAACCAATAGCTTTTCTATGGGTCCTAAGCACATCAAGTAATTTATCAACTTCTTCCTCATTCAATTTCGCATTAATGATCACAGGAAGAGTGGAATTGGGACCCAAGAAAACATACCTCAAACCTTCTGGAAGCGGCTTCAGCTCTGGAGAAGACTCAATTGGAATCAGATTAGGCTCTTCCTCCTCCGTCTTCAATATCGCTTCCAGGACCTCCAAAGAATACACTTCCTCCTGACCTGCCAGAAGGCCTGGGACTGGGTCTGCAGACTGAAGACAATCAAAATAGCTTACCTCTACCATGTCCGTGGTTTCCTTCATTGTTGGATTGAAGCGAAATTCAACGATGTCCTCCCCAATCTCAAATGTTAGGAGTCCCTTCCTAACATCAATTATTGCTCCAGATGTGGCTAAGAAAGGCCTTCCAAGAATGATAGGCACAACTGGATCCTCTGGCATATCCATAACAATAAAATCAGTGGGGACGAAAAACTTACCTACACGGACGGGCACATCATCAATCACCCCAGTTGGTGATACAACCGCTCCATTAGCCATGGATACTCTCATGTTGACCGGCTCTAGGGCTCCCAAGCTTGTCTTAGACCATATCGAAAGGGGAAGAAGGCTCACACTAGCACCTAAATCACACAAAGCCTTGAAATGGTAAGATCCTAAACCAATAGTAATAGCAAACTTACCTGGATCTCCAAGTTTCTCAGGGAACTTCACTGAACGGACCTCGTCAGCAAGCTCAAACATGGATCTCTTCTTAGCTAAGATGTCTTTCAAAAACTTAGTGTAAGCTGGCATCTCACTCAAAGCATCAGTGAAAGGAATAGATATATTCAAACTTTGAAGCATCTTCACAAACTTTTGAAACTTACTTTCCGCTGTGTCCTTTACCTTTTTCGAAGGGTATGGAAGCACTTTCGTCGGATTCGGGGCTGAAACAGGTCCTGCAGAAGAATCCGTCGCTGCTGAAGGGGTCGGTACCGAGGCTGAGGGGGTCGGTACGGCCTCGGTATGGTTGCTGGGAGGAACGGGAGAAGAGATTGTACCAGCTGAAGGGGTCGGTACCGAGGCTGAGGGGGTCGGTACAGCCTCGGTATGGACACTGTTGTCCCCGTTTTCTTCCTCGTTTGGCGTGCTTTCGCGACCAGGCACCTCCTTTCCATTTCTCAGGTGTATTGCAGCTATTTGCCCCCTAGGGTTCTTGTCGGTGTGGCCTGGGAGCTTCCCTTGAGGCCGTGGGATTTGTGCCGCGAGATTACCTAGTTGGGAATCCACTCCCTTCTTCCAAGTTTCCAACTCTCCTAGTTGTGCATGAACACCCTTAAATTGAGAATTCACATCGGCACGAAGCCCATTGAATCCTTCCTTAAGGTCTTGTACCCATGATGGTGGTTCTTGATAGCCAGGAGGCCTATATGGGGGAACCCGTTGATCTTGTTGCGGATGAGGTTGACTCCCTTGTCCTTGTCCATAGTTACCCCAATTAGGGTAATTGTTGTTCCTCCCTGCATAATTGTTATTTTGATTCCCCATATAATTATTATTATTATTGGGGTTCCTATAAGGAGCCCTCATATAACTTACCTCTTCGTAGTGTTCTGCCCTTTGTACCTGGCTAATATTATTGCAATCTATAGTATTATGAGCCAGAGAACCACATTCTAAACAAGGTTGATTTCTAGATAGAAAACTTACTTGTTTCTTGAGGCGTCGGGTCTCATCCTCATGGAATTGCTGACGCACATCTGGGTCAATTTCATTAGGAGGCTCATAAAGTTTCTTACCTGACGGTCTAGCCACTGGGGTGCCATACATAGCATCGTACTCCGTTAGCTTGTCCAATAGAGCCCATGCATCAGTTGGATTCATCTCGAGGAACCCACAATCAGTGTGTAGGTTCAATCGAGTCTTGGTCTCCGCATTGATGCCCTGGAAGAAGATTTCTTGGAGGACATACTCAGGTTGCCCGTGGGTAGGGCATTGTCTCTGCAACTCCTTGAATCTCTCCCAAGTCTCCAAAAATGTCTCTCCTGGCAATTGGTGAAAGGAGGTGATTTTCTTCCTAAGCTCCGTTGTCTTTGCCGGTGGAAAGAACTTTGTCATGAACAAGTCATACAAAGCCTTCCATGTAGTGATGGACCTAGGCACCAAACTCTCCAACCAATTCAGAGCCTTTCCTGAAAGAGACCATTTAAATGCCTTTAGTTGCACATATTCCAACGATACATCATCAGCAGCAATTGTATCGCATAAATCAATAAAGTTCTTAATATGAAGCATAGGGCATTCATGAGCTTTGCCCTCAAATTGAGATCTTTTAATTAAAGAAATAAAGTGGGATTTAATTTCAAAATTGCGCTCAATCTCGGGGAGAACGATTGCAGACTCAGGCACCCTCAGTTCTGGGTGCATGTATTGCTTTGCATTCCTTGGGATAGCATCCAACTGCTGTTGCAGACGAGCAGTCGCTTCCCTTTCTCTCGCTGCAGCCTCCCTTTCTCTCGTTGCAGCCTCCCTTTCTCTTTCTGCAGTGAGCCGAAATTGCTCCATCTGACGGCAGAGGTCAGCCATCTGCGCAGCAACGTCAACATTGTTGCCGTTGTTGCCATTGTTACCTGTGTTGTCGTTGTTGTTGCTCATTGTCCTAGCTTCTCGTAGTCTGCGATGAAAAGAGCGTTCCGGTTCGGGATCGATAATAAAATCGAAATCAACCCTGCGTCGCCCTGATCGCATAAACTGAAAACAAAGACAAAAAGAAAGACACCACAATCAAAAGCAAAGGGGGATGAGCTATTCCCAAACCCTAATAATAACTAAAACTTTGGCACAATTGAAATCTCCCCGGCAACGGCGCCAATTTGATGAAGGGTTTATTTTCAAACAAATAAATTTATAAGATCGAAACCCCGCTATAGTATAGTAGGGTCAAGTTCGTCCGCAGGGAGAAAGTCAGTGATTCAATTCTAGTTACCAAAGAGCAAGAAATAGCAAGAAGAGATGGAAAATTATAGAATTTTGGTGTTTTTGGGCTGCTGGAATTTTTAGGCAAAATCAATAATAATAAAAGTCTAGGGCATAGGGATCACCACAACGATAATCATACAAGCATTGCAATGATTCAAGTAAAAATCATGTTTTTATCTATTAAATAGATCAACTTGCATCAACCCTAGCAAAGCAATCAATTTATTTTCACAAATTAATAAACTTTACTAACAATCTTAATTAGGTTATCAAACTTTCGTTTCAAAATCCTAATTACTATCCAATTCACAATTCAATCTTTCAATTTAATTGCAAAAAGGAATTTCCCCAATTTTCATTGAGTACTTAAGCACATAAGATAGATAAAACCAATCAATTAATCAATTCATAACAAAATTCCAAGCATAACTATCGTTGGGATCACCCCAACCCTAGAAAAGGTGACTACTCACGCATAAACATGGTAGACATTGCGAAATTAATGAAATAAATAAAAATCATAAATTTAAATTGCATAAAAACCTGAGAATAACGTCAACAAAGCGTCACAAAAGCCTCACAAAACGTTCTCCAACTTTCGCCGAAGAAATCGCTTCAAAAAGCTTTCAAATCCGCTCACAAACGTTCTCTAAAACGTGTGCTCCAAATTCTCAAAGTGCTGAAAAAGTGATGTGAGGAAGAAGAAAATCCTCCAAACCCTAAAAATCCTATTTATACTTAATAGCCCATAAACTAAATTAGGAAATAACAAATATATGAATTTTATCTAAAGTCTATCTAAGAAAAAAGGGTAAAAATAATTAAATCCGGGTAAATAAGCTTCGCTGGAGCCCATACCGAGGCGGGTGACCTCGGTACCGACCCCCCTTAGGGTCGGTATGAACACTGTTGCCTTTTCTTGCTTCGCACTTCCAGATTGAGCCTCGGTACCGACCCCCCTGAGGGTCGTTATGGGGTCGGTATGACGGTAGTCCATCTCGGACTTAGAGAAATGCCCGTATCTCCTTCGTTATAACTCCGATTGCTTCCGTTCTTTTTCCTATGCGCTCTAAATTCTCTTCCGCATCTTTTCTCCCTTGAAAATTTCTTCAAAAACAGCTTCCAAAAATCTGTAAAACACACAAAAGCTAGTGAAGACATCTATTTCTCATGAAATATGAAAACTTATGCAAAAGACAATAAACCCAATGCAAAACCTATGAAAATGACTCAAATTGACATCAAAACATATGGGAAAATATAACTAAAAACATGCACATCAACTAGAGAAACAATAGAAAAATTATTAAGAAAGAAAATCAGAAGGAACTCTAACCTTTAAATCTATAGCCTCCTTCTCATCTGTTCCCCATCCTGCATTCAATCAGGCAACATCTAGGTTACAAAATATCCCAAAATCACCACTATAACCCACTCTAATTGTGTGCTGACATGTTGCTGATATGATCTAATAGTGTGATGATAGCAATAGTAGATAGCCACACACAAATTGACATACCAGAAACAACATTTACCTTCTAGCTACTTGTTCTCCTGAGCCTGGAGATTAAAGGAGCAGGACCTCGAGATTGTTATCGAAGACGATGACAAGATGTGCAACCCATTCGAATCCGATCACCACCCAACCAGATCTGAAATGTACCACTTAGCTCTGGGAAGAAAAACACTAAATCTAGCCAAAAGTACAAGAGAGACTGAGAGAAGCCAAACCTGTCGTTGGATATCCAAAGCATCGAGTCTAGCCATGTCCATCCTTGGCGGCGCTTGCGAGGTCCCATCTTCCTCACTCTTCATAACCGATCGACTACTCCATATCCACCTGAGGCGGCGCCGGACTCAACCAAGAGGAGCAGAAGATCGAGGTTAACGAGGATTGACGAGGCCGGCTTTAGAACGCCATGGAAGGAGGAGGTCGAGCGAGAGAGAGGTGAGGAAAGAAATTCATCGTTATTAGGGTTAGTTTTTAAAAAAAATATTAGATGGACACTCTACCAATTTTTACAAAAATTAGGACACTCCTCGAATTAGAGCTGGGCAAACGCGGGTTGGCCCGGAAAAAATTCCGTCTAATTTTTTGACGTGCCAACGTAGTGTTTAAAAATTAATAGACATATCATTAAATGTTGAAATTAATTTTTAAAACTAAAAACTATTTTTAGACCTGGGCAAACGCGGGTTGGCCTGCTCGGTCCGTCCCGCCCGCCCGCATTAGCGGACGGGCTTGGACATGGAGAAAAGCCTACACGGGCTGCTAGGCCTAGCCCGCAGCTGGTGCGGGATTGGATATATCAATCAACCCGTTATGGGCCGCTAGGCCCGTAACAGGCACCCGACTTTTTTTTATTAAAATTAATATATATGTATATATATAGATGTAATAAATAATATTAATTATTCATTTAAAAAAAATAAAAAAAAGTAACTACTAACTATATATATGTATGTAAATAATATAAAAAGCAGTAACTATATATATATATATATATATATATATATATATATATATATATATATATGTATGTAAATAAAAAACAGTATCCACAAGAACAGAAATCAAGAATCAAGGGCTCCAATTATCGATATTATCGATCAGAAGAAACTAAGGTTTTAATTTTCTAGACATGTTTAATTTTAAATTTCTGTAACTGTAATAATTTTAGATAATTTTTCTTTTTTTGACTGGCGACCCTCTGCGTAGGGTCATCCAAGCCATCTGTTGATGGCTTCAAGATCGCTTTGTCAATCTACTTCTTGTCCACTGTCAAAAAAAAAATAGTATCCAAACCTAGAAAGCGGAACGCTCTCGGGCCGCCGTCACCCACCCACCCACCATGGTCGTTCACCGACGTCCCTTTACCATCCTCCAGAGCTTCTTCTTACTCCTTCTTCTTGTCGATGGTTCGTCTTAAACCTCTTTCCAGCAACCGTAGAGAGCTGGCGAAACTCGACACGAATCAGAAAACCCGACTCAGTCGACCCGGAACCGATTGTTTTGAACACCAATCAAACCCGACCCATTTTGGACCCGAAATCCGAATAACCGATAACCGAAACTCCCCCAAATCCGAATGAACCGAACCTGATTCAACCGAAACCCATTAAGATCCAAACCCGTTATAACCGAAACCCAAAATAACCCGAACTTTAAGACAGATTCTAGTAAATTTTTGTAAATGAATATTGAAATGACTGAAACCCAAGACAACCGAAACCCGAATAACCAAAACCGATACAACCGAAACCCGAACCCGACCCAACCAAATAACCAAATTATTAGACATTACCCGAAAACTGAATGACCCGAAATTCGAATTACCCGAAACCTGAATAACCCGAAACCCGACTAACCGAACTCGAACCCGATCCGACCCGCCCGATTGCCACCTCCAGCCTAGCCTATACTTGGTGCCCTGGTTAGCCACCGCCTCTCGACCTCACCTTCTCCTCCGATTGTTTTCGTGGTTAGCCGCCGCCTCAGCCACTAACTTCCTTCCTCAACCCAGCACCTTGTCACCGCCCATCTACACCTCGAGATCAACAACCATCGTCCTCCTCTGTCCAGACCAACTCCGAAAACGCTCCCTTGGTTTCCGTCGCCGCCGCCAGCAACACCGACCACCTTCACTGCCTTCTCCACCGAACCTCGAGCCAAGCAGCCCGTGTCTGACCTCCTCTGTCCAGGCCAATACCTCCTCATCGATCCTAACCGATCGTCTGCTTGCTCTCCGGCTCCTCCGAGACCAATTTGTGCCGCCGCCCGCTCATTTCATTGGCTTCCGATCCGTCGTCGGTAGCCCTTGGTTGCGCTCTTTCTACTCCACCGCCTCTCACGAGAGCCTTACCGCTCCTTCTCCGGTTCTTCTGCCTCTCTGGGCCTTCTTGGTGAAAGCGGTTTAGCAACTCTTCAACCATTCCGGAATGGCTCACCGGAAAGGACTTGTGGGTAGTACCCATAGGTCCTCAGTTCGAACTCCAGAATGGCCGCTATTTATTTACCAAATTCAAGGTTTAGCAACTCTTCAACCGCACTGCTACTCGAGCCGAAGCGTTCATGCAACGCTTGCTTTTTTATTTCTTTGAAGAAAGAAAAAAGAAAAAAAAAATTGGGTCCACGGGCCTTATGGTTCCTTCTCTAACCGCTTTCTGACCTCTTCACCTGTTTATTATTGTTGTTTATTTATTCCTGCCTCGTCTTATATGTTTCCTCTATTTTGGTTTCCCTTGTGGTAGCTTTTACGATATTGTTATTGTCCTTGAGGGTGTAAGATGGGTTTTGGGATTTGTTTTGGCAATGGTATGTGATGTGAGCCTAATTCGCCATGTTTTACATTTAAGTTTATATCGATTTCTGCATATATTGCATTCATTTGGGTTAAGATAATACAGAAGCTGTGTAATTTATGTTTATTTGTCAAATTATGGAATCTACACCAGTTTCTGTTTAAATCGCAGAATTCGAGGCGTTTTACAGCGATTCTAAGGAAGGTCGGAAAAGCTCGGAAATCCACTACAGAAGTCCAAGGTCAAAGCAGCAGCGGAACCAGTCGAATCAAGCTAAGAACCCAAGCTACTCGATCTCGAGTAGCCCTTACTCGATCTCAACGAGTACGTCCGAGCACAGCCTTATCAATCAGGAGCAACGTCGAGAGCCAGATCAACCAAGCTCCGGAACCCAACTCGATCTCGACAAGACCTGGTCGAGATCGACGAAGCCTAGTGCCACACCCGGAGTCGACAAGGAGAAGAGCTGATCGAGAAGCCAAGGACAAGAAGCCGAGCACATCTCTACTCGATCTCGACAAGAGTTAGTCGAGATCGACGAAGCCCGGAGCCCAGATCCGAGCTTGTCGAGCACACCTACCCGAGAAGACCTAGTCGCCAGAACCTCTCTACTCGACATCGACTAGGGTTACTCGAGATCGACGAGCACCAGGATCCATGTCCGAGGCTGTCGAGCACCAGCTAGCCGAGACGACAAGCCGAGCCAGACAACCAAGATTTCTACTCGAGATCGACAAGACCCTGGTCGAGATCGAGTAGACCTCCAGAACAGCGTTACTCGGTTTGACCAATTCTACTCGACTTAGGCTTGCTTGGGCTCGAAGATTGCCGATTCTATCCGAAAATATCAAGATCCATCATGAAGAGAAGAAGATCTATCCATGGAAGACTTTAGATATATTTTCCTATTTTGGATTTAATTATGTTATGTCTTTTATTTATCATTAAGCTTTTAGATATAGTTTTAGTTTTAGATATAGATATTCTATCCTTAGGTAGCAAGGATTAGAAAGCTATAAATAAAGCCCATGGGGCTCAGTTTTATTCATTCGATTTCAGTAGGAGAGGTAGTAGTAGGAGAGAGAGAGAGTGAGTGGCCAAGAGGAGTTTTGTGAAGCGAGAGCGGAATTGACTTCCTTTGGTTGTAAGCTCTATTTTATTTTATTAATGCAAGTTTATTTCCTTTTTTTATTGATGTCTTTAATTATGATGAAGCGCGAGTAGTCAACCCACTTCTAGGGTTGGGGCGAGCCCGACGATAGCCGTGCATAATTGAGGTAAAGATCCGACCTTTATCATGTTTTGAGCATTTTCCTACTTGTTTATGTGTTTATTGCCCATCTAATGGAGATCCATGTTAACCACTCGGATTATAAACATAAAATCGGTAGAGACAATTAGGGTTTCTTGAAAGAGTTGTCTAATTGTTGGAAAAGGCGAAAGCTTGTCCTTGATGCGATTCACATGATTATCTGTTTATCTCTGCCTTATGCATGTTTGGTTATCGTTGTTGCAAACCCCAATCTTGGAAGTCCTTTTACATTAAGTTTAGTCGAAACCCCAAAGCATTTATTTTTACTTTCTTTCGTTTTCATTTTAAGTTTCTGCCCTCGTCGACCTCGACCAAACCCTGGTCGATCTCGACTACTGATCCTCGACCCAGAGTCGCCGTAGCTTACTGTGTGCAGGAACTCGACCAGACCCACTCGACCCAGACGAAGGCTACTCGATATCGAGTAGAGCCTTGTCGAGATCGACCACCACTGCCGAGTTGCTGCTGTTGTGTTCGACTGTCCGATCTTTTGTCGACTACCCTAGTCGAGATCGAGTACCACTGTTGTCGACTTCTGACCGTGAGATTTCTACGCTGGCTAGGATCCGCTGACACGCTTCCTCGTGGTTCGATCCTGACTTCCCGCTACTACATCAGGAGGAGGTCTTGTAATTATTTGCAAGGGACGGAATCTGGTTTGCCTTAGTTTATTTATATTTTAATTGCATACTCGATTTCCTCCTACTAACAAAATTGGCGCCGTTGCCGGGGAGGCTATCATTCGCGCCTTAGGTAGTTAAATCTCACGTCTGCTTTGAGTTACTTTACAGGTGTATGCGCCGTTCTGGTCAACCACCTGAGTTTGACGGCTTAGATGAACCAGAGCGCCTTCTACACATCAGAGCTAAACTACAAAGAGCCATGGTGGCCGCTGAAACACAAGAACAACTGATTGCCAGGCTCACAAGGGAGCTAGCCGCAAAAGATACCACTATCGCCAATGAAAGGGCAGCAAAGGAACAAGAGAAAACGGCAAGGGAGCAAGCAGAAGCTGAGCTTGCCCAATATCCAACTACAGCAGAGGATTATATGCATCCAACTCTCGTCGTGCCTGAATCGGCGATTCTAATCCCTGAGAACTCTTTTGAAATTCGCACTCAGTTTCTTATAGAACTTAAAAACAATGCTTTTCATGGAAGATTTAATGAGTGCCCTCTTGAACATATTACCAATTTTCATGACATGTGCCGTACTCTTGCTGAAGGTACCACTCTGGAATATGTCAAGATGAAAGCTTTCCGCTGGTCGCTCGCTGGACCTGCACTGAAGTGGCTAGAAGGACTGAAACCAAGATCCCTTACAACATGGGCACAAGTAGAGCAAGAGTTTCTCAACAAATTCTCCCCCCCTACCAAGACAGCATTCCTCCGCCAAAAGATCACAGCTTTCAAACAAAAGCCTGGGGAGCCGCTAGCAAAGGCATGGGAAAGGTACAAGGAACTACTGCGATCTTGCCCTACTCATGGACAGCCACCCTACGTCATTCAGGAGATCTTCTTCAACTCTCTTGACCAAGTCACTAAGGACAGGATCAATCAGTACACTCGATATGAGTACCTGACGATGCCACCAATTGACGCATGGGGTGTGTTAGACAAGCTTACGGCATATGACAGCAAGTATGGGACTTCTACAAACTATGATGAGAACGCCTATGCCAGACCAGCACCATCTATGCCACTCTATGAGCCAGTAAAGGAGATTGACCCAGATGTCAGGGAGCAGTTCTACAGGGACCAGAATCGCAAGCTCCTCAAGCAAGTCAAATATCTATCTGTCAACCAGCCTTGCATCGAATGCGGATCACAGAGGCACACCACTACTGAGTGCCCACACACTGAGCAAGTCAGAATGGCAGAGACACATGAGGAAGCAGCCTACGCTGGGGGTCCAAATCGCTATATGGGAGATCAAAGGTTCTATCAGCCTCAGTGGAACCAAGGTCCTCCTAGGAACCCCCCACCCTACAGAGCTCCAGGGCATCCAGAAAGGGATCAAAAGAAGGATGATCTGCAGCTGATCCTTGAGGAGATGCGTCGAAATCAGGGCACCATCAACAACCAGTTCCAGAACATCACCACCAAATTTGGGGAGCTGGACATCTGGAAAAGGGGAATAGAGACCCAGATGGGTCAAATCGCTGCACAAATCCCACGAACGTCCGGACAGCTCCCTGGGCAAACAGAACCAAATCCTAAAGGGAAGACCGGACACGTCGCAGCTATCAAACTCAGGAGTGGGCATCAATTACATGAGCCAGAGGTCGGGAAACGGCAAAACAAGGCAGAGCAGCAACTCGAGACAGAGCAGAACTTGGTCGATCTCGATGAGCCCGTGGTCGATGTCGACAAGCAGCTACTCGACACAGACCAGAAGTTGAGCTCGGACTCCGCTGCGCAGACCAGCAACTCCAGGTCGACGACCCTACTCGATGTCGAGGAGCCCGTGATCGAGATCGAGGAGCAGCAAGCTGAGGTCGACGAATCTGCAGCATCTCCGACAGCTGATCTAGCTCCGAAGCAGAAAAAGCCACTGCCTTTCCCTTCAAAAGCACAGAAAGATCCCACTGTAGGTAGGTTTACCAGATTTGTTAATATGCTGCAAGAACTGAATGTTTCTATTCCTTTTACAGAAGCCCTGCAAGAGATGCCTGGATATGTCAAGTTTCTGAAGGAAATCCTGAGCAAGAAGCGATCCATCTCAGAGATCGCAGGCGAATGCAAAGTACTCCACTTCCCTGAAAAGAGGCCTGACCCTGGTAAGTTTTCTGTTACTGTGGGTTTTGGACAATATAAATATGATTCTCTATGCGATTTAGGAGCAAGTGTGAGCATCATGCCTCTGTCAATCTGGCGGAAGGTCAAGATAGGATGTATAGAACCTGTGGATGTCAAATTATACATGGCGAACAATACAGTGGTCATCCCTACAGGTATAGTTGAGAATGTCCCCGTCCAGGTTGGTAAGTTCTTTGTTCCAGCAGATTTCCTTATTATTGACTGTGCTGAAGATCCTACTAGCCCTATTATTCTTGGTAGACCGTTCTTAGCTACTGCAGATGCCAGAATCAGTGTCAAGAATAGATCACTCACCTTCACCATAGGCGATGAGGTTTTGGATTTCTCTTTTGGCCCTACAAAGGAGGAAGTTTCATGGTTGGAGGTGAAAAGCATCAGCGATCACGGGACCAAGCAAACAGCAGAGGAAAGCGACAGAACCGTACTCGAGGTCGACAAGCCCTCCTCGATCTCGACAAGCGCTCTCCTCGAGCTCGACAAGCCTTTGTCGATCTCGACTACCTCCACTGAACCAGAAAATTGCCAAGAGCCTAAGTATGGGGTCCCTGTACTCGATCTCGACCAACAGTACTCGACATCGAGTAGACCCAAGCCCAAAGATTTCTGTTTTGGGTCCGAACAGGTAAGTTCAGGTATGAATTCCTCTCCCCCTCAGTCCATAAATAAAATTTTTAATGATTTAAGGGGAGATAAGACACCATGGCGAGAGAATCTGCGGAAACTAAGGGCTGAAAAGAAGAAGAAGAAAGAGAAAGGAGATGATGCAAGCAACCACCTGTCAGCTGAGCTTGCATACTACCATCAGGACCTAGGTGATCCAGGAGAAGGGCCAAGCATGAGCAGGCCCCACAATAATGATCCTTGAGCGCAAACGGAGAAGTCGGCCTAGCGACTCTAAAATCTAGAGCATGTATATAAGACTTTATTAACTTTTTGGGACTTTTGAACTTTTTTGTTTTTGGTTTTTGTTTTTGGTTTTGGTTTTAGGTCTTTTAGAATACTTCATATGGATAGTCTTGTTCTTTTGGGCAATCTAACACTTTTAGGTCGGCAAGAATATAAGGATCGCGAAAGGTGGAAAGAAGAAGTCCCTGAAAAACAGTCAGAATCGACGAAGGCCAAGTCGACGACGACAAGGAGGAGCAGCCCAGACACTACTCGATCTCGAGTAGGCCAACTCGATGTCGACCACGCCACCAGAAGCTCCTCGACTTCAGAAACCACTAGACGCAGATGAGCCTACTCGAGATCGAGTAGACCGTACTCGATATCGACTAGCTACCTACTCGACATACACTGATTCAGCCTCCTCGATGCATTATCTTGTGAGTTCCTTCCTTTACCCTTGTTTTTATTTGATTTTATACAGTGGGGACACTATAATGTTTAAGTATGGGGTGGGGGAAGGGCTTACTTTGTGCATATTTGCTATATTTGACATATATGTGCATTATTTCTTTGAATTGCTTATACATGGCTATTTTGGAATGCATTATTAATTTATGGGCTTATTTGCATGTTTTCCAAAGTTTTGAAAAATGACCCCCATTGAAATTTTTGATAATGTCATGGAAGCTTTATTGAACTCGACGAAGCAAAATTAGATTCATTAGAGATATAGCATGAAATTGCCTAGTAAAGGGAAGTCACACTGAAGTGCATATTTTATTGAAAACCATGAAAGGAGGTAAAATTTGAAGTTGCTTTTGACATGTTGCATGATAAAATGATGGAGGACTTTATATTTCCATATAATGCTCATATTGTTATAATCCTAGCCTTACCTATGCTTATGCATCACAAAAGCCATAATATGCCTTATTTCAAATATTGCTCCACATGATCTAAATATTACCATTCTTTACCTTATCCGGGGATTATGTTGAGAATGATGTTACATTATGGAAATGCTGTATGGTGTTTGTGTTGTGATTATTATCATTATTGGAGTTTGGAAGGAAATTGTTTGAAATATATGGAAAATTTAATGAGTGAAAGAAAATCCGATCAAAGATCGACCCTGCTCGCTGAGATAATAGTTTGGCGAGATGGGACACCAGGTGAGGAGTCCAAAGCACTAAGTATCCGGGGCCATTCATGACACCCATGTTTGCGACTCGCGAGAAGGCAGTGCTGAGGTTAGAGAGGTAAAAGCATTATTATTGAGAAAAAGCATTATGAAAGGTGACGAATCTTATGGAGAAAGAATGTGGAAGTTCAGTTTGGAAATACTCCATTTCCCCGGATCAAAAGCACCACATTGCCAAAAATTGCCCACCTTTAGCCTTTTACCAATTCTACTCCTTATTTGAGCTTAAATTAAAGTCCTCTTGATTATTAGTGCTTTGTCACATGAATTGTTTTTGCACAACCCTCCTTTTGTGAGTAGATGTTGCTTTTATATATTTGCACATGCATGAATTTGTGACACTAGTACCTTTTCGAGGATGGTAATTGATTGCAGGGTTATATAAGAATGAATCTAATATGTTGAGAGTTTTGATTTCTTCCCCTGAATGACAATTAAAAGCTCGGAAATCCACTACAGAAGTCCAAGGTCAAAGCAGCAGCAGAACCAGTCGAATCAAGCTAAGAACCCAAGCTACTCGATCTCGAGTAGCCCTTACTCGATCTCGACGAGTACGTCCGAGCACAGCCTTGTCGACCAGGAGCAACGTCGAGAGCCAGATCAACCAAGCTCCGGAACCCAACTCGATCTCGACAAGACCTGGTCGAGATCGACGAAGACTAGTGCCACACCCGGAGTCGACAAGGAGAAGAGCTGATCGAGAAGCCGAGGACAAGAAGCCGAGCACATCTCTACTCGATCTCGACAAGAGTTAGTCAAGATCGACGAAGCCCGGAGCCCAAATCCGAGCTTGTCGAGCACACCTACCCGAGAAGACCTAGTCGACAGAACCTCTCTACTCGACATCGACTAGGGTTACTCGAGATCGACGAGCACCAGGATCCATGTCCGAGTCTGTCGAGCACCAGCTAGCCGAGACGACAAGCCGAGCCAGTCGACCAAGATTTCTACTCGAGATCGACAAGACCCTGGTCGAGATCGAGTAGACCTCCAGAACAGCGTTACTCGGTTTGACCAATTCTACTCGACTTAGGCTTGCTTGGGCTCGAAGATTGCCGATTCTATCCGAAACTATCAAGATCCATCATGAAGAGAAGAAGATCTATCCATGGAAGACTTTAGATATATTTTCCTATTTTGGATTTAATTATTTTATGTCTTTTATTTATCATTAAGCTTTTAGATATAGTTTTAGTTTTAGATATAGATATTCTATCCTTAGGTAGCAAGGATTAGAAAGCTATAAATAAAGCCCATGGGGCTCAGTTTTATTCATTCGATTTCAGTAGGAGAGGTAGTAGTAGGAGAGAGAGAGAGTGAGTGGCCAAGAGGAGTTTTGTGAAGCGAGAGCGGAATTGACTTCCTTTGGTTGTAAGCTCTATTTTATTTTATTAATGCAAGTTTATTTCCTTTTATTATTGATGTCTTTAATTATGATGAAGCGCGAGTAGTCAACCCACTTCTAGGGTTGGGGCGAGCCCGACGATAGCCGTGCATAATTGAGGTAAAGATTCGACCTTTATCATGTTTTGAGCATTTTCCTACTTGTTTATGTGTTTATTGCCCATCTAATGGAGATCCTTGTTAACCACTCGGATTATAAACATAAAATCGGTAGAGACAATTAGGGTTTCTTGAAAGAGTTGTCTAATTGTTGGAAAAGGCGAAAGCTTGTCCTTGATGCGATTCACATGATTATCTGTTTATCTCTGCCTTATGCATGTTTGGTTATCGTTGTTGCAAACCCCAATCTTGGAAGTCCTTTTACATTAAGTTTAGTCGAAACCCCAAAGCATTTATTTTTACTTTCTTTCGTTTTCGTTTTAAGTTTCTGCCCTCGTCGACCTCGACCAAACCCTGGTCGATCTCGACTACTGATCCTCGACCCAGAGTCGCCGTAGCTTACTGTGTGCAGGAACTCGACCAGACCCACTCGACCCAGACGAAGGCTACTCGATATCGAGTAGAGCCTTGTCGAGATCGACCACCACTGCCGAGTTGCTGCTGCTGTGTTCGACTGTCCGATCTTCTGTCGACTACCCTAGTCGAGATCGAGTACCACTATTGTCGACTTCTGACCGTGAGATTTCTACGCTGCCTAGGATCCGCTGACACGCTTCCTCGTGGATCGATCCTGACTTCCCGCTGCTACATCAGGAGGAGGTCTTGTAATTATTGGCAAGGGACGGAATCTGGTTTGCCTTAGTTTATTTATATTTTAATTGCATACTCGATTTCCTCCTACTAACAGTATGGCTAGAGTTTTGGTCTGCGGGTTGGTGTACTTTGCTTTTTTTTTTTGTGGTACAGGTTTCATGTGAACAATGACTGGTCTGTCGAGCTTGTAGACGTCGTGGAAATGCAATGATGCCTGTTGATTCTGTTTAGAGTCTATGTTGAGGTGTCAGCTAGTGATCCCCAGAGTTCTCTGCGAGCGTCTTCCGTTTGGCTGGTCGGTCGTTGGTTCTGCTAGCTTGTTGTTTACAGTGTTGATGGCTTGTACTTAGACCTGTCAATCGGATCAAATGGGTCAGGTTCGGATCGGTTCGTAATGGGTTTCGGATAAACGGGTCTCGGGTAAACCCGGGTCGATACTAACTCGGGTAGACCCGGGTTTCAGGCGGGTTCGGGTCGATTTCGGGTCAATTTTCAGATTGTCAATTTTTTTATTTTCTCAATCAAAATTGACACTTCGACGCCCCATAAAAAGTGTAAAACGCTAAAATGAAAGGGGTCTAACTTATCGGAAATGACAAAAAGACAAGCATAACCAAATATTACAATAACCAACAAGTTAAGATGGCCAAATACTAAAAATATCCAAAATATTTGACCATTGAAGGCGAGTTTTTCAGTGATTAGCTATTGCTCGAGTAGCCAAGATACTTTACAGTGGCAAGCAAGAGGGCATCGGATAAAAGGCATAGCAAGTTTTAAGGCTTAGTTATTCAAATTATTGCAGACTTTGCATCATTTAAATCATGGAAAGTACACAACTACGACATTGCTTGGAACTTGCAGCTGCTCAAAAGGTTTAACCATTGAACCCGAAAAATGATCGCTGAAACAAGAAGAAATCGCAGAGGTAAGCTGATCGGCATTGCTAACAGAAAAGGCGATTGAGGTTATAGGATGAATAAGGAAACTCACAGGAGCATCATAAAATTTGATATAGAATCTGGAGGCATCGACGGAGAGCTTAGTTTGAAGGATGTCTGCAATGACAGCACTCAGCTTTCCATTCACGCCTAGTCCAAGGCCACCAATGGAGACCAGTTCTCCGTACGCAGTTGGTTCTTCAGTTCCAGCAAACGACATTGGCACTCCTCCGTTTATCAAAATCATCACATACTGAAACAAGGGTAGGAAATTCATCCATGGTAACTTAAAAAATAACTTACTGCAGAAAAGAGGGCTTTTTCATGCTCAAGTGTTCAACTGATTAAACTTAAAATCCTGTGATATCTTACAATTAGATGATCAAAGGAACAAGAGAAGACGATATAGTAATGGATGACTAAGGAGCTTATCGTCTTACAAACCAAATCCTACGAAACCACAGCAACCCTAGATAAATTGAAACCAGCAAAGATCCACCTATCTACATTCGTTTAGAGAGCTTGCTTCACAACTCACAAGATTCAAATACTACGAAACCTCAATGAACTGCATCACCAATTCGATTTTACCTGATGTAATAGTCCAGTGCCTCCTGCGCAATCGGAGAAAATGCTAGATCTACTTGGCTATATGAACTCGGCTGCCAAGTTAGCAAGCCATTGATTTAAATAGTTTCAGGTCACAAGATTCAAATACTACGAAACCTCTATGAACTACATTCATTTATAGAGCTTGCTTCACAACTCACAAGATTCAAATACTACGAAACCTCTATGAATTGCATTCATTTATAGAGCTTGCTTCACAACTCACAAGATTCAAATACTACGAAACCTCTATGAATTGCATCACCAATTCGATTTTACCAGATGTAATAATTCAGTGCCTCCAGCGCAATCAGAGAAAATGCTAGATCTACTTGGTTATATAAACTCAGCTACCAAGTTAGCAATGCTCATAAACAGAGAGTGGAAGACAAGAACATCAGCTTTTTCTAATGCTCGGCAACCGATTTATCGAGAATACTCAAATTCAATTACCATATCCAGTTATCAAATTCAAGCAGCCAAAAGGAGTGCGGAAAACCTCATGGACATGGAAACACTCAAAATCAAGCAGAAAAATTCACGGAAAAGAAAACAACTTACTCTGATGACTGAATCTACAAGTTACAGATAATCGGGAGCATTCAAAGTGAGAAAAGGAGTCGGGAAAAAAGGTGAAACGAAGGAAGGGAAAAGAAGACAGAAATACAGATTCAGGCTTGCCGATGGTCTTGGCGACGGCCTTGGTAGCGTCCTTGAGAATGTCGGAAGCGACAACGCCGTCCACTGGGACGTTGGTAATATACATACATACCTGATAGCAGCAGCAGCAACGAGAGCAGTAGGCGAGAGCAGCTGCGAGAGCAGTAGGTGGAACAGCGAGAGCAGCAGCGAGAGTAGTAGGCGGAACAGCAGGCGGGCGATGTCGAGACGACGGCGAGAGCATTAGGCGCAGCAGCAGGCGAAGGCGAGCCAACAGGAGAAAAGCGGCCGGTTGAAGATGATGGTTAGGGTTGAAGTACGTACGTTTTGCTTATGCCCCAAACCAAACCCTTATTTCTTTTCCCTTTTATTTTTTAATCATTGACCCGATCGGGTCGACCCGGACCCGAACCCGGTTGACCCGGAAATTTATCGGGTTTTCAGGTTCGGGTCGAAAAAAAATGCCGGGTCTAAATTTTCGGGTTTTGACCCAAAAATTACCGGGCGGTCGGGTCGGGTTTCCGGGTCGGGTTTCATTTTGACAGGTCTACTTGTACTTTATTTTTGCTTTTTCAATTCCATCATTTTCTTCTGTTATTGGCTTTAGGTTGTACTTGATGGTTAGTCCATCTCCCAGCTTGTCTGGGCTCTCGGTTTCTCTAGACCTGTATAAATAATCGAATTTCTTTCCTTATATCAATATATATATATAATAAACAGTAGGTAGTATATATTTTTTTATTAAAAATAGTAGGCTTAGTATATAAATAATACATATAATATAATATTATATACATTAAAATTGATTATAATAGACTTAGTATAGCTTTAATAAGAAAAATTGATTAGGTTTGTGGGTACATTTGGGCTACCCGTAAGGCCGGTTACTAGGCGGTGCAAACGGTCTGTTTGCACATGGCTCAAATTTGTTGGGGGCCCAAGATATTAAAAACTAGTATATATATAAAACGCGTTCTATAAGTATAAGAAGTATTAAGTGGTCTAGTGGTGTCTGTTTTGTCCGAGAAAGCAATAATTCCGTGTTCGAATCTCGGTACTGGATGTCCCCTATTATTTTTGTTTGGGCCCTCCTTCCCTTCTCTCCCAGCATCCTGTATTCATTTTTTTTGGGCCCTACCCCCCTCCCTCTTCCAATACACTGTACTCCATATTATTTTACTTTTTGACCCTACGCCTCTTCCGTTCCAAATTTCCAATCAATGTTGTTCTTAATTTTTTCTTTCCTTTAATTACTTAATTTTTTTTTCTTTAATTACTTAACTTTAATCCTTGTATGAGTGTATGACTAGATATAATAAGTTATACAATTTAAAAAAGTAATATAATTGACATTTATATAATTTTTAACTTTTAAAATGATAAATAAAATAACTTCAATTTTAATATGTTGAGAGTATGTTATTTTTTTAATTATCCTTTTCAAAAAAATCATCTAATGACACTAAAAATTAAAAAGTATATATAACAATGTTTTCATGTAAATAATTGATAAATATTTTTTATACCATAATTTATGTCATATACAATAAATGTAATTCACTACCAAAAAAATATATTTATGATTAGAACAAGCATGAAAAATAAAAATAAAAATAAAAATAAAAATAAAAATAAAAATAAAAATAAAATGGCCTAATTTTAATTATCGCACCGAGTCTCCGAAAACATCAGGACAGCCCTGGCTATCCGCACCTGTATTCGCAGACAGGCTTGGATACAACTTTCAACCCATTAAGCGGATTTAGACCGACCCGACCTGTAACATCGAGGGACAAAATCTCGAGTAAAGGCCGGCGCAAGTCCGGCTCGCGCCCTAGATCTAACTTTTTTTGTGTACATATTGACTTTTATGGGTAAATCACTCAAAATTAGTTTTTTTTTAACAAAATTTACATTGTCATCACGTAATTAAAATTTAAAACCTTCGATTGCCACGTAAAAAAAATTACATTTAATATTTTCAGTCGTTTTTCAAATTCTATATTGATTGATTTATACAATTTTCACTAAAGTTGTGCTTAATGATCACTTATAAGACGTGTTTATCACATCGGAATTCGAAACCATGTTAATCTTATCCTAAAGTGCGAATCATCAAAATATATGAAAATTAAAAAGTAAAGGATCATGTCACTTGAGGTTCACGAAAATGACATCCACCTAACTTACACGTACTCCGTATAATATGAACTATGAATTTTTTTATATACTCCATCCGTTTTAAAATAGATGGTCTTTTGTTTTTTGGCACGTTTTTTAAAGACGGAAAACTCTATAAAAATATTATTTTTTTAATTAAAATTTTTATACTATTTAATACTTATTCCGAATAAGTATCTAATTATTTATAAAATAAAATTAATTTAAAAATAATATTTCATAGAGTTTTTCGTCTTTTAAAAAGCGTGCCGAAAAGTAAAATATAATGTATTTTGTGACAGATGGAGTATATACAATTTCCCAGTGCGCCCCAAATTTGTCGAAACGGTCAAGTTGTAGGATCAGGCCCATGTTATAAGGGCGGCCCATGTGGCCCAAACCCTGCGTCAGCATCATCCACCGCGCCATCGGAAAACGACGTCCATGGTGACACGTGGCGACCATCAAGTTGGGGTCAGTTCTACTGATTGCCAGGGCGGCACGGAAGAAGAAAAAGGAATAATAAAATCATCGTTTGCCCAATCTGCGAACACGTGGCCCACAAACCGTTGAAGGCGCGTGTATGTCATTTGCTACTGGAGGATCGTGGATACTTGGAAGAAGAAACGCGCAATGAACGGTCGGTTTGATAATTGATAGGCGAGCCCACATTGAGGATTGCTCGTGTCGATGGTTGTCCAAAGACTCACAACAAAGCCACGAAGGCGCTTGTGAAAGAGCCGTTTTTATCCTCTCATATTCGTCGCCTGCTATCAACCACTCGTTTAGGAAAGATGGATGTGTATAGTTGTCGATATAAACAGATAAAAATTAATTATTTGTGGGAGTTTTTTTGTTGTTTGGATTATCAAATTAAATAAAAATGTGTTAAAAAAAGCTACAAAATGAAGGTTATTTGAGTGCTTATTTTGAATAGGTACTATTTTACCCAGACACGGAATCAGGATTACAATCTTGGGTAGGCCGTATTTGCATATAATTTTTTCTTCCCCGTCAATGATTACTATATCTATTAAATTAAAAACTAGAGAGGTATATTTTTTATCTATATTTAAATTAGCATTAATAGAGTTTAGTGTTGTGATGTATATTTTGTGGAAAAAAAATGATTGCAATAAAAATAGGTTCAATTTTTTTGTTGTTTGGATTATCAAATTAAATAAAAATGTGTTAAAAAAAGCTACAAAATGAAGGTTATTTGAGTGCTTATTTTGAATAGGTACTATTTTACCCAGACACGGAATCAGGATTACAATCTTGGGTAGGCCGTATTTGCATATAATTTTTTCTTCCCCGTCAATGATTACTATATCTATTAAATTAAAAACTAGAGAGGTATATTTTTTATCTATATTTAAATTAGCATTAATAGAGTTTAGTGTTGTGATGTATATTTTGTGGAAAAAAAATGATTGCAATAAAAATAGGTTCAATTTTGGCATGGAGTGGAGTGGATTAGTGGAATACCAGTAGGCGCACACATACGTAGAAAAAAAATATAATGAAGCGCTTGGGGGGATTCGAACTTGGGCTTCTCTTGCTCTCATCATTACTCTAAACCAACTAGGCCAGCCAAGCACACTAATAAATAGTACACCTATATTATATGTATTACTAATAAAATGGGGTGAGCTGTAACACCCACCAGCCCACCCTTAGTTCCATCCCTGATTTTACCCCTTCTCTTTTAACTTATTTGGTTTGAAAGTACCACAATATCCCTTCATTCTCTATTTTGGAGAATGTAATGGAAAGCTCTTGGACAAAAAAATCATCTCAATATTCTCCAAAAAAATCAAGAAGGAGAATCTCTTGGGTTTGCTCCGATGGACGCAAGATTCCATAAGAGGGGGAGCAAAAGTCAATGGGTATGTATGGTTGTTGAAATAAGTAGTTGTGGGTAGTACCCAAAGGTCCCTAGTTCGAATCCCGGATATGGCCGCTCTTTATTTACAAATTCAAGAAATAAGTAGTTAAAAATTAAGTAAAAGTAGATGTTTATTTTTTAATTAGTTTTTATGGGTGTATGGAAGACTATTTTTAGGTAAAAGTAAAACTAGTTAAAAAAAATGTGTTAAAAAATAAGCTAGAAAAACGGAGGTTATTTTGGTGTTTATTTTGTAAAAGTATTATTTTACCCCCTTCCTTTGATCTTATTTGGTTTGAAAGTACCACAATACCCCTACTAATAACCAAATAAACTCCACTTTTTACAAATAAACTGTTTTTCGCCCCATACGGAGATTATCTTGTTGTTTAAATCTTTAACTACTTTTACCAACAATTTATAAATTTTACCCTGTTTATAATTTTAGTTAGTTTATTAAGCCCTTTCTATACGAACCCTGTATGTCGAGGAATTTTTTTCCAAAGATTTTTTTTTAAAGAATTTTTGGTATAAAATAAAAAAAAAATGAAAAACATATATTGTTTGTATAAATATATAAAAAAAAAGTTCATAGCAAAAAAATTATTAGAATTATATCTATAATATGAATGTTTTGAAAAAAAATTAAAAGAAAAACATATCATAAAATTTGGTTTGAATATATCAATTTTAATTAAAAAAACTAATATAAGAACAAATTTGTAGGAAAACAAAATAGTGGGTATTGAATTATTGACTAATTTACTCACCTTTTGCTAATTAAGCTAGACACATTGTGTATATTACGAGTTCAGATCATCTGTCCCCATTCTTCTTCTTTTTTTTTTAATTTGTTTTAATACAAGGAAAGAAATTAGGACAATGCGACCATAGCTGGTTTATTCCCATCCTAGAGCGTCCCGAACGATAACCCGAAGTTTTGAATCATGCTTCAAATCATCGTCGGCAGGGATACAGTAACCTAGATGCATAATCCCACCTGCAATTGTAGTCGCTTCCCTGAAAATATGACGAATAGAAATCGAGTTAAAGAAAATAAGTCAATACTTCATATTTGTTACCAGAAGTTCGATGATTCAACAGCAGTTTCAGTCACCCAGTAGGGCTTTTATGACAGTGAGATTGTTCCCTTCATATATATCCCCGTTCTTGTCTCCTTTACCTCTCCTTACTCAAATCACTCGTTATTTTCTATTTCTTTTACTCTTTACTCTTTAATTTTAATTTTAATCTAGCTAATTTTTTTTAATTTTTAAATAGGGGTTTGTGAGGAAGAGACTATAGGGAAGGGGGATAGAGGATTTGCCTCCATATATTACCTATTTTTTTTTTACTATTTTAACCTTATTAAAAAAAAATAGAGAGAGGCTGCGATGTAAAGAGAGCCATACATCTAGGGTTGTTCATAACCGAGTATTCGCCATAAACTGGTTAACCTTGTCGTATCCCCAAAATCGTTTATGTTACCCCAAAATCTAAACAAATACATTTTCTCAAAGAAACAACTCTACAACTAGACCACGGCTAAACAGTTGGGCGATGACCAAACGAAAAATGACAACAACATTAAATCTAGAAACCAAAGACGAGCAACAAATGGCTAAAACCCCCATGACAACTATCATAAGCTCAATTTTGACGGAGTCCTATCAACCACTAACAAAGGTAGTTTTGGTTACATAATACAAGACCATATGGGCAACCCAATCAACTCTAGGGCGGGAAATTCACCCTTGAACTCGGTCATTGGGGCTGAAGCCTTTGTGCTCTAGAACCTTCAAGCAGCATCGGAACTCCAACTAAACCCCTAAACCATATTTTCATTGAAGAGGACAATCTCACGATTATTAATTGTCTTAAAGGGTGTTGGTCCACCCCAAGAGAGATTGAAATGCTTATTTATGACTTCTCTATCTCTCTGCACGATGTTGCCTCTATCGAGATTTGTCACACTTATAAGGAAGTCAATTGAGTTGTTGACCATCTTATGCACCTTGATGTTGACTTCTTGGGTTTTTCGATTCTTGACGATTCGGAGCTCGCTAATCTCATTCGTCTGGATGCGCTTGGTTAGAGTTGAAGCGTTTCTAGAAATTCACCTATACTTATCACCTCAAGGTGACGACAGATATCCTTTTATTACTTGCAAAGCCAACTAGCAAGGGTGCTCGTGTACAATTAAGTTCTTTTTGCTATGAGTTGGCGCTTTGAGGATTATATAAGCTTCGCGATAAGGTCTACTCGCGTTCAATCTTCACTGTTCAATCGTCGTCTTTAAAGGAAGTTTGTCAGATGATGTTCTGTTCTATAAACGTTCTTCTCCGATCAAAGGCTTTAAGAACTCAACTCTGATGGCTTTATCTCATGGAGGGTTACAAAGCTCTTCTTTCTCTCTCTCTCTAAAAAATCGGATCCCTCCCTTGAGGTCCTAAAGGTGGGTATTTATAGTGTTACCAAGCGAGCAGTTGACTGGCGACCTCGTGGTTTGACAGAGGACACATGTAACGCATACCCTCATGCTAGAGGGTTTGAGTTGTTATACGTGACGATGTCAACCCAGAGGTGCTTGGCCGGCGAGCTGCCTGCTCTTGTTGTAAGGTGAGATGACACGGGGCCTTTGTTTACTTAGCGTAGGTGGTATGTTTGCAAGTATCAGAGATCTGATCGCGATTTGCGTGTAATTCCATAGGAAAGTCATCGATCATGGTTTGAACGGCATGAGGCTCGCGATGGATGATATCATACCTAGTGTGACCTTTTGTTTTAGGTAACCAATTCATGACGTCTTACCCCTATTAATTAAGGGGACTATTTTTTAGGGCATCGTCAATAGTGGTCTCCCAACTTAACCAAATTTTTTCCGAATTGAGTTTTTAGAAAGTTAATCTCTCGAAAATTATACTTCCAGTATTAAATTATTTAAAAAATAATATTAAAAATATTCACTTAAGGTATTTTTTGTATTTTAACATCCTATAAAAATAGACCGTTGAGGACTTGAGGTCGAAGAACGGAACATGGCTACACTAGATGCGCCACGAACGAGGGAGAGGAGGTGTTTAAACCCGCAAATTTATACTGCATTTAGCCCATTGAGCCCAACGCCTTTTCCACCTCCCAACTTCACCCCACTGACGTAAAACTCAACCCCCTGCTTCATCAACGAACACCACACTCTCTTATTACTCATCAACGGCCACAAATAAGCCACGCAACCCATCATCTTACTCACGCTCTTAAAGAAGCGCGTTGTCCCTCTCGGTTTGCCAGAAAACCCTAAAATTCAATTCCAGATTCCTTTCTCTATTTCATACCATATGAATTTACTCTTATACTCTTACAATGTCCGTAAATTTACGGCCCCGCCCAATCTAGATCGGCTATTTATACAACGTCGGAGACGAACGCTAGGTTTGGCGAACTGAAGCCTCCAACTCCCTTTTTCAAGAATATTTTAATTAAATTTTTTTGTTTCTCTCTCTTATTTCTCGCTCCATCTCCAAACCGCTGATTTCAAATGGCGGAAACATCAAATCGGAATAGATTCCACACACATCACACCTTCCAGCGCTCTCTCTCACCTTCTGGAAGGTTCTGCTCATCGTCGATCTCGTCATCCGCCGCGGCGTTTGCCTCTTCGGCGCCGAGCTTTTCCTCTCATCACCGTTCCCAATCGACGAGCCTCTTTCATCGGCCGACGTCTCCTAATCGGGTGAATCTTTCCGGATTCGCTCCGAGTACGTCTTCGTCCTCGTCCTCCGTTCGATTTGCCATCGACCGGTCGTCGTCTCCGGGACGATCTTTTTCCGTCAATAATCGGGCGGTTTGCTCGCAGAACGGCCGCGCTCTCCCTTCGCACCAGAAGAAGACCTGTATGTGCTCGCCGACGAATCACCCTGGTTCGTTCCGATGTAGCCTGCACAAGAGCTCCGGCGACGCGAAACGGCGGCAGACGGTTTCGTATCAGCCTAACGGACTCAACATGCGCAGATCTGCGATGGTGAACTCGCTCGTGCGGATCGGAACGGTAGAGGGAGATTTGGTGAGGCGAGCGCTGGCTACGCTTATCCGGCCATCGTCTCATCAGCAACGGCGCCGCGCCAACTTCCAGCCGAGGCCTAGCCGGCTCTCAATCATGTCCAAGGCCGGAGAATAGATCCATGATATGGTGTATTGATTTTTGAGTTAGATGAGTTGACTCACTGGTTCGCTGAGTTAAATTTGCTCACTCAGCGAGTTTAGTGTTGTTTAAATTCGAATCTCTGAAGTCTAAATTGGAACTGGCAACAGAAACGGAATATACGTCTGCTTTTTATACGCACAGTAGTAGTAGAGAAACCCTAACTAGTTGCAGTGAATGCACAATTGGATACTAATCGCCCAAATTTTGCCAAATCTTCGAGACAATTGAAATCAATGATAATCCATTGGTGCTTCTTTGCGTTTCCTGCCTCGTAATTGCATTCCGTTCCAACTGTTCCAGTTGATTTGTGGAAGTTCTAATTGGATCTCTGTTATTTTGGCAGATTCTGTTTTTGGTTTGGGTGAAGATCTCTGGATCGTTCTTTCGCCTCTGGGAGTTGTTGTGTTGCGTATAACATTCCTTGGCCATGGCTAATTGGACTCTGCGTTTGAAGTTTGAACGAGGTGAGTTGTTTGCTTTTTACCTAAAGCTTTTTACAGTTGTTTCGTACTTTATCCCTAATTGTTTTCTTCTTCTTTCTGCAGGATTGCTTTTGAACGTCCCTTGAGTAAACAAAAATTACTACCGTATAAAATAAGTACTGTAAAAATTTAGAACTGGACTTTTCATTTTTTCAAGAACGTCTATATAATTCTCAACTGAGATGGTTCCTGAGTGAAGAACACAAGTTGAGATAAGGCAGCAGCAGCAACAGAAGAAATTGTACAGGAGGTTGTTGGAAATTTTGTAGTGGTTGCGAAATTGATTACCCCAAAACGCAGGCCAGCAAACACTGGCATTGGGTCGCGTGCCAATGGATTGGAATTACGACTACTACCTTTGGTGATTGGAATTTTGGATGATGACAATAAGATTGGATCAACACTAGTACCGTCTACCAGCAAGTTTCCCGAGTAAGCTTTGAATTTACCCAAATACAACTATCCGACAAAGGAGTTTGGTCTAGTGTGGTATGACCGTTGAGTGTATGACAGACAAGAGATGGTATATTAGCGATATTAACCTTACAAGTCACTTTTGAGCCATTGAACTCGAAAGCTTTATCTGATTTTGATGAAGGTTCTAGGGTGGTTATAGTAGTTGAACAAGCTGAGAAGTGGTGGTTTTATGTTCAGCTTGTTAAAAATGAGTCGAGCTTGAACTGAAGGTGAATTTGGAGCTTAACAATGTGCTAGTAAAGTGAATGGGCTTTTTTCTTTTCTTTTGAGATGAGCACCCGAGCCGCTTGACTCATAAAGCAAACTTAACTGTTCAACTAGTCGAGATAGCGTCAAGTTGAAACTCAATTTTAATCAAACTCAAAAATGTATTTATTTTGTACCGGCTTAGTGAATCAACCCTTGAATCAAGTTTTTTTCCATCCACAACTCATTTCAAATAACATCTGAGTCCTTTGAGATGCTATTTTCTCTGAGAAAGTTTACCTTCACAGCTAACGAAGGTAACTAGCTAAGGAGAAATTGGGACTATGTGTGGTGGTTGACATGGGCCTCAAGCCCGTTTTGTGTTGGGCAAACCTTTCTTTCGCGCTGGCTTGGCTCAGCACCGGTCCTGTATGTTTAGAAGCCTTGGGCGGAAAAAAATTTGGGGGCCCTTTTATATATAAAATATTATTTTATTCAGATTTGTTCGCTAAGATATCTTACACCAATTCAAAGTAGCACATACAATATTACTTACAAAAATCCATTTTGATATCCTAAAAATAATACTCCCTTCGTCTTAAAACACATGTCTTTTTAGGACAGAGTACGGGAATTAAGGAGTAGGTTAAGTGTAATGATTAGACTTTGGTAGTAGAGTATTTGTTTCGTTTTTTTAAAAAAAATTGTGAGGAGAAGAGTAGAGGTGGTGTAAAAATTGGAGTAATGATTAGATGTAATGATTAAATCTAAAAAGACATGTATTTTTGACAAAATTTTAGGGGCTAAAAAGGCATGTATTTTGAGACGGAGGGAGTAGCATATACTCCATCCGTTCGCGAAAACTTGTCATTTTAGCTCTTAGCACAATTTTTAAGAAATCCAATAATCTACTCCATTTTTTACTAATTTACCCTCATTTATTATTCTACTTTTCACTTTATCGAAAACTACAACTCACAACCCATCAATCATGTCAAGGACATTTTCGTAAAGTGGAAGTTAAAATACCTACAATGACATGTTTTTATGAACAAAATCGAACCTCTAAAATGACAAGTTTTCGCGAACAGAGGGAGTATTATCTAATAATTAAAAAAATTATTAGCAACTAACACAAATGTATAACACTATTAGGGGTTTTCAAAACTTATAGGATAAATTAGGTAGAGATTGCATTATATATGTAATTTTTTTTTAAAAAAAATAGGGTTCATTTGCAAATTACAGTATATTTTAATTCACTTGTTGGGCCTCTTAAGATTAAACATTATATTTGATGAACCTTTTAAATGAGGGAATGATTTAATTGAGCCTTAGTAAACATATAAAAAATACTAAGATAACATTATAAACAAGTATAATACCATACTACATATAATTCGGGATGGACCCTCTCACGGGCTGGACCCTGAGCGGTAGCCTAGGTTGCCCCTGTGTTTGGGCCGGCACTGGCCTGACTGATGTTGTTCGATGGGTATTTGTTAGAAATTAGAATGGACTTGCCATTCCAATTGGGTTGGACTGGCTAATGGAGCTGCAATCATTTTTTGTAATGTGTATCATAGTAGTAGTTGTATTACTCTCGTCTTTCGTGGGTTTAATAAATTATAATTTATTATATCAAGGGAAAACTAATTAAAATACCTCCACCTTTAGGGGTATGGTAAAAATATATCCTCAACTTTCAAATGTAATAAAAATATCCCGACCTTTGTGGGTGGTGGTAATATATTACCCTCTGTTTTCTCACGGGTCAAAAATGCTGACAAGACAGCCTATGTGGATTTTTTTTTGACAAGACAACATATGTGGAAACCTTTTTTTTTTACAAATTAGCATTAAAATTGAGTTTTCTTGATCGGTTTCCTTAAGAAAAAATAAAACGGTAACAAATTAAAGCCGAAAAACGAAATTGATTCAACCAAACAACTAATCTGGTCAAAATTGCCTCAAATTAACACAACACGAATATTCATAACACCAAAGCGACAACAAAACTAAACCAACAACAATAACAACAACAACAACAACAACAACAACAACAACAACAACAACAACAACAACAACAACAACAACAACAACAACAACAACAACAACAACAACAACAACAACAACAACGAAGAGGGGGAAAAAACTTACCCACCCAAATCCGTGAACGAATCAAAGGGGAATAAGATGTGAGATAGACAACTTAAGATAGTCGACCACGAGAGAGGAAGACTGCCATTGAAGAGGAACCATGAGCTACCTAGAAGACCTGGAAGACAATTCAAGATGCGACCACGGTTATGAAGTCTGCTTGATGCACTGAAAATGCTAACATATTTAATGGAATTTTCAGATGTTGAAAATGGAGTATGTAAACTTATCAGATGAGGCGACAAAGTACAAGAAGTGCATTGCAGATATGGATGCAATGAAGCGTAGCATTGAGTGTGCAAGTAAGCTGAAAGGGTTGTAATGTTTTTCCTTTTGATCCAGAGTTAACTTATTTTTTCTAACAATTGTCTGCATCTACTACAGTAAGAGACCCAGTTAATTTGAACAAGCAACTTCAATTAAAGTTTCTTGAAGTAGAAAAAGAAAGGAAAGAATTGTACAACAAGGTATTAGAGTTAAAAGGTATGATATATCATGTCAACTACATGGTTTAAGCTAATAGAAGAAAGCAATGGAAGTTCCAACGGGTGCCGTTGATGTTGAATGGAAGATTCTGAATCGAAAAGCGGTAGCTACGATCAGACAATTTGTTGATGTGAGTGTGCTCCAGCATATTGCCAATGACACGAATGCTTATGAGTTATGGTATAAGCTTGAAGGGATGTATGATAGGAAGAATGCCCTCAACAAGGCGTCATTGATGAGAAAGCTTGTGAAATTGGAGTACAAAGATGGTGAGAGCATTGTTGTGCATTTGAGCACATTTCAGGGCTTTGTGAATCAGTTGGCTTCTACGAAGATGTCATTAGATGATGAGTTGCAGGCTCCACTACTACTCTCCTCATTGCCGGATAGTTGGGATACACTTGTCGTGTCACTTAGTAATTCCGCTCCGGAAGGCAAGCTGACTATGGAATGTGTGAAGGCTAGTCTTTTGAACGAAGAGACTAGAAGGAAGGAGATGGGTGTCTCCTCACAGTCAGAGGCTAATGTGACGCAAGGTTTTGGTAACAACAGAGGAAGGAGTAAGCAACGACAGCAGCAGAATAGAGACAAGTCCAAAGGGAGATCGAAGTCTCGAAGCAAGCACATTTGCTATTATTGTGAGAAGCCGGGTCACATTCAAAAGTATTGCCGAAAGTTCAAGAGGGACAAAGGAAAAGAAGTTGAGAAGTCGGAGACGTCGAGAAATCAAGAAGATAAAGACACTACTGCTCTTACAATCAGTGATGAAATAGTGGAGTTGTTTGTGGTGGCTGATGAAGGTTCCTTGAATCTTGCAAGTGATGAGTGCACTTGGATTGTTGATTCAGCTGCTTCATATCACATTACTCCACACAAGGAGTACTTCTCGTCTTACACTTGTGGAGATTTTGGCCGTGTGAGGATGATAAATGATGGCGTGTCCAATGTTGTTGGCATAGGCACAGTCTGTTTGTTGACATCCATTGGTTGCAGTTTGATTTTGAGAAATGTTCGCCATGTTCCTGATATCAGATTGAATTTGATATCTTCTAGGATACTTGATGATGATGGTTATGCTCAAAATACACAAGGCGGTGTTTGGAAGTGCTCCAAGGGAAACTTGATTGTAGCCCGGGCAAAGAAGTAGAATACCATGTATGTGATGCAAGCCAAGATTTGCAGAGAAGAAGCAAATGTGATTGATGATTGATAGGTTAAAAACTTACACCCACAAGTGTATGTGGTTCAACCAAGTTTAGAATAAATGACAGATTTTTTTAGTGTTTGTCTATAAAGTAACAACGAAAACAAATCAAGTGTAGAGAAATATCAATATGGAAAGCGTTCTAGGACAAGGGATTACCAACAATGCATCATCGATAGACCAAAAATATTTTCTTGCTTGAATGATATCTAATTCAAATGTGAAGGTAGATCGTCCAAGGTAATCGCAAAGCTCCTCTCAGAATCAAAGCGAATGTGTCTAAATTGGTTAATGATAGCCTCTCGGTCTCAACCAACCAATTTAGACCCTTTGTGTGCTTATAAATCTAGGTAATAATCGTGCAAACATAAACATCTCGGTCTCAGTCGATACAATTATCACCTAAAATATCTATGACGATCTAGAGATCCACAAGAAGTTCAATTTCTCTTTCGATCAACTATACTTCAGGCTTAATCCTATGGTTCCAATGGTTACAATAGCCTCTCGACCTAAATTCACCATATAGGTTCCAATTTGGGGTCTTAGTCTCTCGATTTCAAGCCCCAAAATTAGTTCTAATCGACTCTCGTCAACTAGGGCGGCGCGATAGGATTAAATCATCAAATAGAATCAAATATCATTCAAACAATACTAAGCACAAGTCTATCTTTGCATCGTCGGGATCACCCCGACCATAGAACAACGAAATCTAGCAACCCATAACAGGAACCATGGTTGAATCAATCAAATTCAACAAAACAACCATTGATAAAGTGGAAGAGTTACCGAAATTCGATAGATCCGATCCCGTCTTCGATTACAGACCTCAAAACCTTCTCAAAATCCACTCCACACTATCAGGTCCTCCCCCTTTCTATCCCCCAAGACGTCCTTAAAAGACCCAACCAAAAAAATCGAAAACAATGCAAAACGAAACTGCAAAAAATGGAATCAGGATCGACACTCGGGAATAACACATCTCGAGTGGATAGGGCACTCGGCCGAGTGTTGAACTTTAGCCAGTTTTGAGGGACACTCGAGCATACACCTGGTCGAGTGTTAAGAGAACTCGGCCGAGTGGCTTTCAGCAGGGTCGCCTGAAATGTATTTTTTGGAGTCCTCGCTCGTCCGATTAATGCATATGAATATGCGTTGAAAAGATATTTTCGAGGACTACAACTCTCATGAAGACACTAGGACTTGATTAGAAGTGTTGTAGGGCGAAAATAGGAAGTTTCTACGTGCTGTCCCGCCTTATCCACTTTGTTCGATTCTGCTTCGAATCTCTTGGCACATTTCCTTGATCCCATGCCTCCTAGCTCGTCTTTGATGACCTTAGTGTACTAAAGATCATTGAAACACCCCTTTCTCCTTAAGCTCTTGAATCAGCTCCAAAACCGCTCCAAAACACCTGAAATCACAATAAAGTAGCGGTAGACATCGATTCCTCGAAATGGGACACTAAGGGCTAAGAAATAGGCAAATGCTTGAGTAAAACACCCTAAACTCTAACCAAGAGTGTCCTATAAACATGACTAAATAGACGCTATCAATGATGGTGCCGGAGTGCTATGACACAAGCGGTTTGGACACATGAACGAGCGGGGTTTGCAAATGCTTGCCAAGAAAGACATTCTCCCGGATATGCAAGGTATTTCTGTCAAACCTTGTGTTGATTGCCTAGCTGGAAAGCAACATCGAGTAGCATTTCATACTCGACCTCCATCTAGAAGAAATCATGCATTAGATCTTGTTCATACTAATGTGTGCTCTATGGATTGCAAGTCACATGGTGGTGCACAATATTTTGTCACTTTTATTGATGACTATTCTAGAAAATTGTGGGCTTTTGTGTTGAAAAGCAAAGATCAGGTTCTGACATTTTTCAAGGAGTTCCAAGCCAAAGTTGAACGAGAGACTGGTTTGAAGTTGAAGTGTGTCAGATCAGATAATGGTGGAGAGTACAGGGGTTCGTTTGAGTAGTATTGCAAGAGTCAGGGCATCAGGCTTGAGAAAACAGTTCCGAAGACGCCACAACTGAATGGGCTTGCAGAGAGGATGAACAGAACCATAGTAGAAAGAGTCAGAAGTATGTTGTCGACTGCAAAGCTGCCAAAGTCCTATTGGGCGGAGGCAATGTTGACTAATGTGTATCTCATCAACCGCTCGCCTTCAGTTCCTCTTGATGGTGATGTTCCACAAAGGGTTTGGACTGGAAGAGATGTTTCGTTCCAGCATTTGAGAGTCTTTGGATGCCTAGCATATGTTCATGTTGCTAGAGATCAGAGATCCAAGCTTGATAGCAAGACAAAGCCATGCATCTTCATAGGGTACTCAGAGGATGAATTTGGGTACATACTATGGGATCTTACAGACAAGAAAGTGGTCAGAAGCAGAGATGTTGTGTTCATGGAAGACAAGACTATTGATGATTGGAAGCTCCAGCGACCGTCGTCTTCCTTTCCTGCTCCAGTCACCTTTGATCCCGTTTTTCCTCAAGTTGTGGAAAGAAGTTCAGTTCAGAATCAACAGGAAGATGAGCATGATGATGGTGATGTTGATCCACTAGAAGTTCCACAACCTCAACAAGAGGAGCCTTCTATCCAACCTGAAGTTGAGTTGAGAAGATCCACCAGAGAGAGACAGACTTCCTCACGATACTCAACCAGGGATTATGTGTTGTTGACTGATTCAAGAGACCCTGAATGCTATGAGGAAGCTATGTCAGATGTGTATCAGAAGGAGTGGTATAATGCCATGCAAGATGAGATGAGTTCCTTGCATGAGAATCACACCTATGACTTGGTGAAATTGCCTAAGGGCAAGAAAGCTCTCAAGAACAAATGGGTTTTTCGTTTGAAGTCTGGAGAAGATGGTACACCTCCCAGGTTCAAAGCCAGAGTTGTGGTGAAGGGTTTTGAGCAGAAAAAGGGTGTAGATTTCGATGAGATTTTCTCTCTAGTTGTGAAGATGTCATCCATCCGGGTTGTTCTAGGCATGGCTGCTAGCATGGACCTAGAGGTCGAGCAGCTTGATGTGAAAACCGCCTTCTTTCATGGTGATTTGGAAGAAATCTACATGGATCAACCTGAAGGTTTTGAAGTCAAGGGAAAAGAGAAGATGGTTTGTCGTCTCAGAAAGAGCTTGTATGGTTTGAAACAAGCGCCTTGGCAATGGTACAAGAAGTTCGAGTCTTTTATGATCGACCACAAATTCCAAAAGACACATGCCGACCACTGCGTGTTTGTGAAGAATTACGCCGAAGGTGACTTTCTGATTCTCTTGCTTTATGTGGATGATATGCTTATTGTTGGTCGGGATACTAACAAGATTGCTAGTTTGAAGACTGCATTGAAGAAGTCCTTTGCTATGAAGGACCTTGGCCCTGCAAGACAGATTTTGGGCATACAGATTACCCATGACAAAAAGAATCAAAAGTTGTGGATATCACAAGAAAGATACATTGAGAAGGTGCTGCAAAGATTCAACATGGACAAGGCTAAACCCATGAGTTCTCCACTTGCAGTGAACATGAAGCTGAGTTCTGATCAGTGTCTTACAAGTAAGAAAGAGAAACAGGAGATGAAGAAGGTGCCTTATGCTTCAGCCGTTGGTAGTCTGATGTATGCCATGGTTTGCACTAGGCCAGACATCGCCTATGGAGTTGGGGTTATTAGCAGGTTCATGAGTAATCCTGTAAAGAAGCATTGGGCAGCTATGAAATGGATTCTCAAGTATCTCAGAGGCACTTCGAGAGTGTGTTTGTGTTTTGGTCCTGGAAAACCTATGCTTGATGGTTTTACAGATGCATACATGTTAGGTGATATTGACACGAGCCGATCCACATCTGGATATCTGATTACATTCGCAGGGGAGCAGTCTCATGGCAATCGAGACTGCAGAAGTGTGTTGCTCTATCAACGACAGAAGCAGAGTATATGGCTGCAGTTGAAGCTGGTAAAGAGCTGATATGGATGAGAGACTTCCTAGAGGAGTTGGGACTGGAGCAAGCTAGCTACCCACTCTATTGTGACAATCAGAGTGCCATCCACCTTGCCAAGAATGCCGCCTACCATTTTCGAACCAAGCACATCCGGAGAAGGTATCATTGGCTTCGAGAAAGAGTAGAAGATGAAGATTTTGAGCTCATGAAAATCCACACAAATGACAACGGATCAGATATGCTGACAAAGACTTTGTTCGATCCCCCCATATAGGATTGAAGGGGAGCTATGTTGGGTTCCCTCCTATATGGGGGAAGAGTCCAATGGACTAGTTTACCATATGGTTTTTACCATGTGAAGTTTTACCCTCCTCCTTTATAAAATAGGATGTCTTTCCATTTGGGAAAGTAAGAGAGAGAAAACAAAGAGTGAGAAAGGGAGAAAATGTCTTTCTGGTATGTTGTTCACCTCATCATAGGCTTCATTTTGTACGGTTGGATCGTCGTTTTGAGCCTCCAATCTCATATCCCCTTTGCTTGTGTCCTCTCTTGGTTTGTTGTTGATTTCCACCAATTGAGTGATGAAATTGGAGATTTGTCCAAGCTTGTTGATGCTTGATGATGTTATATGCCTCTAGCTTTGTCTAGGAAAGATTGTACCCACTTATCATTGTTGATGGTGGAAGTTTCTGGCTACCGTGTTTTTTCTCCGTTTTGGGGTTTTCCACATAAATCTGGTGCTCTTTGTGCTTGGTTATTTTATCTTCTGTTTGTGTCTGATTGTTGATTTGGGTTGCTTGAGTTTGACTCTCTGGTTTACAGTTCTTATCCATCCGGATTCGTGTGTGTTAAAGAGGTTTGTCTGACGTTCCCTTTTCCCTCCACAACAAATTTACCAGAAGATCACAGGGCTACATTGGCATGATTTCTGATTCAGCTTGCATTGGAATGATTTCAATGTTTCTGCATAACTAGTTTAAATTTTTTACATTTATTATTTCTGTATTCAGTGATAAAAATCAGTTTTCAAATCTGTAAATTCAGCAAAGTCTGTTAAGTATAAAAAAAATCAGTTTTAACATATGTAAATTCATTCTTAGTGTTCAATTTTTAAAATTAGATGGTGTAAAATATGTACATTCATTATTACTGAATCCAGTTATAAAAAACAATTTTCAAATTTGTCAAGACAACAACCTATGTTCAGTTTTCAAATCTGTAAATTCAGCAAGTTCTATCAAGTGTCAAATCAGTTTTAACATATGTAAATTAATCCTTCATGTTTTAATTTTTAAAAATTAGATGGGGTAATATATGTACATTCATTATTTATGTGTTCAGTTATAAAAATCAATTTTCCAATCTGTCAAGACAACAAGTTGTGTTCAGTTTTTAAATCTGTAAATTGAGCAAGTTTTGCTACGGATAAAAATTCAGTTTTAACATATGTAAATTCATTCCTACTGCATTCATTTTTTAAAACTAAATGGTGTAAAATATGTACATTCATTATTTTTGTGTTCAGCTATAACAATTTGTTTTCAAATCTGTCAAGACAGCAAGTTGTGTTGAGTTTTCAGATAGGTAAATTCAGCAAGCTGTGATGTTTTAAAAATGAATTTTAACATCTGCAAATTCATTATTTGTGTTCTTTTTTTAAAATCAGATGGTCTAAATCTGTATACTGGCAGTTTATGTGTTCAATGTTAAAAATCATTTGAAAAGGCCTTTGAAGCAAAGGGCTAGTTTGTAAAGAATTTTTATTGTTGAATTGAATATGGAATGTTTTCACTAATGACAAGAGCCCTTGCTTTGTAAAGAATTTCTGTTGTTGAATTGAATATAGTTTTATAAGGTGTTATGACAGTAAAACATGACAGGAGTTGGTTTATGATAGCAGTGTTGAATGCAATTTACAGCTGGTTTATGACAGCAGTTGGTTTATGCTCAATTGAAACTCATTTATACAAATTGAATATGGAATGTTTTCAGTAATGACAAGAGCCCTTGCTTTGTAAAGAATTTTTGTTGTTGAATTGAATATGGTTTTGTAAGTTGTTATGACAGTAAAACATGGCAACAACTGGTTTATGACAGCAAAGTTGAATGCAATTTACAGAAATTGATTTATGCTCAACTGAAACTCATTTATACAACTATTTTAAACATGAATGCAGTTTACAATTGTTTTATAACAGCAAAACTTAATGCAGCTTGCAAATTTATAGAGCTTGTCCTTTTTGGTTGAGAATAGTATCTGTGGCTACTGCTGTTTTACTAGTTTGTCTGTCTCCAATAATTAATTCTATTGGGAACCCAATGACGATATGCTTCTCCAATCTGAGTTTTGCTCACGTCTCGAATGAATTCAAGGACATATTCAAAGAAATTCTGATCGCGAGTTGGAATGGTTTGTGGATTATGAACAGCTATGGCGGCTCAACTTAATGGAATGGGCCTTATCTTTTTTTCTTCGTATTATCGCAAATGAGGTCATTTTAAGGTACATGCCCCGACCGTCGGCCGGCATCATATTTTTTGTTTTACGTCCCGTAACTCACTCTTTCTCAGCATTGAATGCAGTTTATAGAATAAATCAGTTCACATATAAACTAATTTACATAAGTTATACTCCCCAAGGATGATTCACCTGTAAAGATGCACCACGTGCTTGCATCACAATGGGCCAATGAGCCTATATATGCTCCTTGTAATTCAGAGCAAATCAAGAAATGGAATAGTGGCCAACAGAGCCCAAAATCACAATACAAATTCTATCTTTTTATTTTCCCTTTAATGGTTGTGACAGCTGGTGTGAGTTAGCCAAGCCCCCATTGGGCTTCTTGATAAATGATAACGTCCCATTTGGTGGTTGATAACCAAACATTTACAGTACTTGGCAGCATGTTTCTGGTGTTGGATTCGGTTGAGTTAAAATGGAAAGTAGTTGGTAAAACTACTTGTTGGTGACACCCTCCTAGTCGACAATCTTGCTCGTGTATTGCAGCGCTGCATTCCGACTCTAGCCCTTTAGCTAAGGAGATGCATAGCTTTTTACCAGCGAGACAGGAGAAGAGTCTATTGAACTTGATGCTCTTGCTCGTTGCATGGCCATGTTGCCGTTGAATGAGGAGTGGTTAGACTCACACTGAGAAAATGACACTTGCTCCACCTTCCACTCGACAAGGTCATATTTGTATGGTATGACTGTACAAGGAAGCCAATCTGTTGCTTAACAACAACAACAAAAAAGTCAATCTGCTCACATCTGCTTATATATATATATAAGTATTTGTTTAGTTTTATGACTGTACAAGGAATATTGTATGAGGATGTCAATCCTTGAAAGTCTTTATTTTTTTGTGATAACAAACTTAAATTTTCTTTCCGTTTGTTATCACAAAAAAATAAACTCATCAAGGCTGATGCATCTTTAACTGAGGTAGTTTACTCAACTGAGGTATATTGTACGAGTACCTTTTTGCTCGACTTTGCTTCGTTTTCGCTCTCTGTTGTTCTGTTTTGCAGTTTACTCAACTGAGGTAGTCGACATCGAGTACTTACTCGATGTCAAGGACTTCTGCTGGTCGAATTCGAGAGGATTCTGGGACTGAAAAGGCGAGCGCTGACAAACTTTCTCGTGGATACGATCCTAAATACCCTACTACTACAACATGAGTGTTTCTTGTATTTTATTTGTTGAGATAGGGAGTTAGTTTGATTTTATATTTCGATTTATTTTCATACTTGATTTCCCTCCGCATCACACTGCTACAAGTTTCATACTCTAGGGCAGGCAAGTTTCACCCAACACTGAAGACTTTGCTAAAATCAACTTAATAAAAAAAACAAAAAGATTATATACAAAAATTACTAATGCTAGAAGTTTCACCTAGATACAGAGCCCAAAATATCAGTCTTCCAACACAACAATTTTGTAATCACTAAAACACACAACAGAAAATCAAGATGACTTCATTAGCCAGCTAAACGAAATTAGGGGGAATTTCTCATCTACTTACACAGTTACAATTGGCCGATATTTAAAAGGTGATTTAGGTAACTAGTCACTTATGAAAATCTAATCAGGTAACTAACCATCTTAAAAGTTAAATTAGGTGAGATAGACCACATTAAAATAGGGTAGTAATGGTCAATGATAAACTGTTTGACCGCTAATCGGTCAACGTTGACCATTTACCGGACAACGTTGACCAACTCATTTGGATTTTTTTATTTTTTTATATTTTAGTGATGACATTTTTTGTGACGCAATTTTTTTACCGTTTTGATGCCATTTTTTTATTACATTTTATTTTCACTTTGATGCCACTTTTCTAATGAAATGGTTTGATAACACTTTTTTAATGCCACTTTTAAAACCTTGTTGATATTTTTTGTTTACTTTGATGTCACGTTGACCATTGATGCCATTTTTTTACTGTTGATTACTGATGCCATTTTTTTATGTCATTTCTTTTTACCGTGATTCCATATTTTTCCAAATGAGTGTTTTCATGACATTTTTTCTTTAACGTGATTCAACTTTTTCAAAGTAGTGTTTTGATGTCATTTTTCTAATGTGATTATTTGATGCCACTTTTTAATCAAATCGTTTGATGTCACTTTTTTAATTTAATCAATTGTATATCGATATATTTTCATCAATTCTACTCTTATTCACTGATGACACGTTTGTGATTACACTTCATTGATGCAATCACTTGTGGTGACATGTTTATTACATTTTTATACAATTGAGGACACAAGAGCATAAATGTAATTAAACTTGAGTGATGACATCTTTTATTGATGACTTTTATTCATTGGTGAAATTTTTTTGATGTCAGTTTTTTTTATCATGATGTCATTGTTCCTGTGATTAAACTTCATCGATGACATCTTTTATTGATGACTTTTATTCATTGGTGACATTTGTGATTACACTTCATTGATGTCATTCATTTGTGATGACATCTTTTGTTGATGACATTTTTATCACATTTTTTTATACAATTGATGACATATGAATAAAATATGTGAAGATTGATTACATCTTTTACTAATGATTTTTATTCATTGATGACAATTTTTATTACTCTTCATTAATCTCAATTGTTTCCAGTGACAATTTTATATAATTGATGACATAGAAACTTAAAACGTCGATTAGCAAAGAACCTTATAATGTGCTCTGCCGGGAGAACTAGCAGTGAGACAAAGGCTATAGTCATTTTGTCAAACACTTGGAGTGCAATGAAAACATAAACAAAGACCATCAAATTAATCACATCTCTCTGGAGACACCATCAATTTATTCAAATTTGATATGCACAATCTAAGCAACCGCTCCTCAATGTCATGATACAAAATGATTACAAGACCAAATCACAAACCTGTAGGAACAGTTGTACCCCCGGACTTGTTAACAGACAGTGACGGAACCAAATAGATAGCACACTCCCAGTGCTAATTCCAATTCATCTCAAACAGCTCACATCTTATTTGGGATTACAATGCTCCCACTGTCCCACCTATTCGATCTATTGATCCATCCTTGGTAAACAGCTCATTCAAATGATTACACATGCTCAAAGTAGTCAGAAACTTACACCCGGTGTCAGGAAGCTCATAACGGCCAGCAACGACAGAGACAGTAACAACAAGATATCTTATTGCCCTTTCAAATACATCTCCATACTTCTCTAAAGGCCTCTCATTCCGATCCACAAATTCCTCTTGCAGTACATCAAAAATCAAAACCCTCGTAGCTACAACTGAGATTTTTGAAGAATTAACAAAGCAAGCAAACCCATCATTAGGAGAAATAGATCAGGAGAATAATTGGATATCTAATTGGAGATAAGTTCAATTGCACGATTTCAAGTTCAGATCACATGGAAATATCGCAATGGATTGCAGGGAGCATTTCAATTCCGATCCAATCAATTAGGAATCAACTTGTGAAGCCTGAAACTAAAGGGCTAAAACAAAGGATTGAGATTCAAATAGGTCGATTAGATAGATTGAGAGGGAGGAGACGAACTCTGAACATGACGCCGACAACCCCGCAGAGGCCTATTGAAAGGAAACTCGCAGAAAGAGAAGCAAAGAGGAACGGAACGGCGACGACGGGAAGAGGAAGCCAACAGTGAGACCAGGTCGAGGTTGCGATCGGCGAGCAGCGGGAAGAGGAAGACAACACCACTGCCAGAGAATGAAGGAGGACGGAGAAAATCGCCGGACAGGAGATCCAGCAGAGAGCGATGGGAGGAAGGTCTATGCGGCTAAACAAAAATTTAAGAGGCCTAATGCACCTAATAAAATAAGTAGGGGGTTAAATATGTAATTGAATATGCACAGATGTACAAAACACCAAATTTTCTGTATTTAAACTAGGTCTCTTCCTTCGGTATGAATCCCCTGTTACACTTTTTCATGTTATCCTCAGTGTTACATCTCTTAAATTGATATGAATTATAAATAAAATTGAGAAAAAAGATACTTTAGTTTAAATCTATAAACCCTAGAAGCTAAAGCATTAAAAAAAATTGATGTTTAAAATGTATTTTTATAATTTTTTAGCCTTTTATAAAAAAGATACCCTATGAGTGGGTGCATAAACCCTAAGAAGCTAAAACATTAAAATATACATGCAAAATATATTTTTTATACTTTGACCACTTCGGTTTATATATATGTTTAAACCTAAGATGTCATATCATAGTTTGATTCATAATTTAGATCAAATTTAATAAGTGTAATAGGGAGTGTAACACAAAAAGCGTAACAGGTAATCTGAATTTCTCTTCCTTGGCACATCCCAAGTTTTTTTTTAACCAGAAATAATTTGGCTTTAGGGGGACCCTAAGAGCCAAGGGCATCCATACGGATGAGGGAGCAAAGCAAAGAATCATCAGGGCTAATATCACTGTGCATGACAAAGTTCAGATGTGTTAGGCGGTCTGCAACTTGGTTTGCCTAGCGATAGACATGATGAATCTCGACAGAAGAGAAGAAACCTAGCGAGACTAGACTGTCTGAGACAATCATTTCGGAGTCTCTTGCGGGTTTCCCAAGACCTTTTAAGCTGTTGATAACGGTTAGGTTGTCACCCTCAATTTCCAAGTCAGTTATTTGTAATTCTAATGCGGCCATGATACCTTACCAAGCCCTAAAGCTTTCGGCTCCCGCAACAGAAGGGATTGGGCAAGTACCACAGCCGAAGAAGATCGGGGTTCCCAAATGATTCCTGATTATAAAGCCATATGAGCCAGAACTCGACGGCGCGAGAGCCTCGTCAAAATTAAGTTTATGTTTTCCATTCGATGGGGGTTTCCATTTTGTTTTCTTCGTTCATTTTATTGTTGTTGTGGCTGTTAATTGTTTGGTTTGGTTGTTGTCAAGTTCTTCAATATTTTTTGTGGATTTCCATAGGGAAATTTGATAAGTGATGAAAGATTTAATGCATCTCACATCCGGATGTATATCGTCAAATAGTGTCTTGTTCCTAAAGTACCAAATTCCCCACCAGGCAAAGGCAAGAGTAGAGAAGCGATTCTTACCTATGTTATTATTAATATTTTGTATTATGTCAATGAGGGTATAGCCTTCCCTAAAGGCATCGGTGATTTTCCTGTACAACGCTGGATCAATGGCGAGTATGGTGTCTCTTGAAATAGGGAATCCCCATAGTAGGTGAGGGATGTCCTCAAAACTGGAGTCACATTGTGGATAGTTGGTTGGGATTCCTATTCGTCATGATGCAAGTTTAGAAGTAGTGGGTAAGCCGTTTTTTGAGATCTTTCAAAGAAAGCTCTTGATCTTTGGTGATATATCCAGGTCCCAAATCCATCTCATGCATGATTTTTGATGTTGTTTTAGACTACCCATCATGTCTATAGTTTTTTTTTGAAACGACAAAATTTTGCCTGATAGGACAAGCCCTAGGAGCCAAGAGCATCCAAAAGGATGAAATCACGAAGCGTGGAGTCGTCAGGTGCCAAAGGGCTATGGAAAGCAACGTTTAGGTGCGATAAACAGTCCCCAACACGGTTAGCTTCCCGATAAGTATGACGAATCTCTATGTAATTGAAGAAGCCAAGCGTGACTAGACTTTCTGAGACAATCATTTCAGAGTCACCCGTTGGTTGTCCAACACCTTTGAGGCTGTTAATGATCGTAAGATTATCTCTTTCGATCTCTAGTCTTGTTATGTTCAGTATGCGGGCTGCTTGTAAACCCTTCCAAAGCCCTAACCCCTCGGTGCCTGAGACAGAGGTGAAAGGAGAAGGCCCAGCCTCATATAGTATATTGGTTCACCTATATAGTTTCTGATGATAAATGCATAGGATCCTTGCCCAGTTGATCCCATAGCATCGTCGAACTTTAACTTGTGATTCCGGGTTTCGGAGGGACCCATTTAGCCTTTATTCTTTTTTTGCTCAGGTCTTGTTACTAGATGTTGATTCCCTTTGTGTTGGACCTCCGCACCTTCATCTAGATTTGTTGTCGATTTCCACATGAATATTTGTTCTTTTGCGAAGGATAAGATACTCCTTGGGTCGGGTTTAATGTTATCGAACAGTGTTTTGTTCCAAAAGTACCATATGCTCCACCAAGCAAAGGTGAGCTTAGTGAATCGATCCATTCCTATTTTACTTTTGATTTGTTGTATGGTGTCATTTAGATCAGTTCCTTGTGTGAAGCTCGTGTTTATAGTGACAAATAAAGATGGATCCATCCAAGTAACAACGTTTTGCAAAACCAGGCAGGTCCATAGTAGGTGAGTGAGGTCTTCATAGTGTGAATCGCATTGTGGACAATTAGTTGGAATGCCAAAACCACGAGAAGCAAGTCTAGCCGGCGTGGGCACTCCATTCTTGGTGATCTTCCAAATAAAAGTTTTTATTTTAGATGGTGCATCCATATGCCAGATCCAGCTCATATGAGACCTTTGATGATTTTTCCCTGCATTGATCAATTTGATTGCTGAGCTAGTAGAGAACCATCCATTACGGCTCCATTTCCAGTCCAGCCTATCTATATGTATGTGTTTGGGTATCGGAACTGTGAGGGTGGATTTAATTTTGTCATTGGGTATAATGTCTTTTACTGTGTCTCACAGTTTCCCTGCATCCCACGTCTTGTTGTCTGTCAAAAATTGTTGGATTTTGGTATTTATGTTTATTTGCTGAACGTCAGATATTATGTTAATGAGGAGGGTGTCTCCGAACCAGTGGTCCGTCCAGAAATTAATGTTATCACCACTACCAATTGACCAACTGATTCCTTCCTTTAATAGCGGTATAAGTTTGGTTAATTGGGCACATTGCCAAGAGGCGCCGCTTTTCTTGTGGTAATGTAGTATGCTTTGTCCTTTTAGGTATTTTTCATTTATTATGGAAACCCATGGGTTGTAAGCATGGTTTTTAGGATCGGGATCCTTGTGTGGGATCGAGACAAGGGCGTAGGATCGGATCGTAGGATCGTAAGATTCTAGACAAAAATTAAAAATAAAAACAAACCATCCTAAACAAATACCTTAGTTTTAAAATAAAACTAAGTTTTCCCTCCATTAAACAAATTAAGTAACTAAAATAGTCCAATAACAAGCACTTAGCATTCATAATTTGTCAAGAATAATGTCTCAAAAGGTGACAAACAGACAAGGATAATGTCTTAAAATATGACAAACATACAATAGATAAATCACACATCCAAATATCCAATGTCATCACTAGTTTCAAATGTCATCATTGCAATTAACCACATCATGAACAATTTCAGGAGCTCAAACGTGGATTTGTCGAGTTGAGTAACAAAACAAAGGGCTTAGGGTTTCAATTCAACGTCTTCACTCTTCTGCCTTCAATTTCATAGGAGATGGGCTGCCAAAAAAATAAAAAATAAAAAGGTTCATCGTATCCAAAATGTCCAATATCCAAACAAAACAAACACAATTACACAAATATGATTTTTGCTAGGATCGGATATTTTTTCTAGGATCGGTAGATCCTAGGTAGATCCTACCGATCCTACACTATCTCATAGGATCTTAGGTAGATCCTAGCACGAAGGAGTCTATATGCCCGATCCGGATCAAAACCTTGCCTAGAATCATAGGATCGTAAGATCCGGATCGGGATCCTAATAACCATGGTTGCAAGGCTCCGCAAGGATTTTCCAAAGCAGCTTCAATTGTAATGCCAGAGTCATGTCCTCTGATTTTCAAAGGCCCAAGCCCCTATTTTCTTTTGTTTTACAAATCTCAAACCAACTTATAAGCGGTTTGTGTGAAGGTCCTTTATTCCATAAAAAATTCATATTAATCCTATCTAATTCCACATGTACTGATTTGGGTAGCAAGAAGCATTACATCAGGTGTAGTGGTTTTGTTGAAAATGTTGTTTTGATTAGTGTACACCGACCTGCTTGCGAGAGACAGCTAGCCTTCCATTTGTTTAGTTGGGCCTTGGTAGTGCTTGATAACTCTTTAAAGTCATCTTTCGTTGTGCGGCCACTGATAATAGGACATCCTAAATAAGTTTCTAAGTTTGTTGTGTATTGAATTTCTAGTTCATTGCGGATAGTGGGTTTTTGAGTTGTTGTAGTGTTAGGGGAGGTTTGAAAATTCGATTTGTGCTTGTTAACTCTCTGTCTTGAGAGAGAAGAGAACTCCGTAAGAATCTTATTAATTTGGTCACATGTTGTTTTAGTAGCTGAGGCGAAGATGACAATATCATCAGCAAATGCTAGGTACGGAATTTTGGTTCCGCTTCTTATCATCTTGATTCCCAGGTGACTTTTTGGTTTGGCGGATTCAGATTGGAGCCCTCTGGCTAGAATTTCTTATAGAATCAAGAAAAGGTATGGTGATAGTGGATCTCCCTGACGGAGACCTCTCTGTGGCGTAAATAAGTCAGTTGGTTCGTTGTTAACTAGCACCGAGCACGTAACCGTGGTTATGCACTCTTTAATCCAGCCGGCAAAGCGATCAGAAAATCCAAATTTAATCATTACTGATAGTAAGAATTCCCAGTCTACAAGGTCAAAGGTTTTTTCCATATCTAATATGACTGCCATCCATCACATTTTCCCTTTTTTCTTTGAGAAGGAATGTAATATTTCGTTTGTTATAAGGATGTTGTCCTGTATGGCTCGTCCCGATGAGAAGGCGCTTTGCAGTGGGTTGATGATTTTGGGTATAATTTTTTTTAGTCGGTCCGCCAGAATTTTTGCAATGATTTTATATCTTGTTAAGCATAGACTAATCGGCCTATATTGGGATGTTTTTGTAGGATTATCATATTTTGGTATTAATGCTATAAAGATATGGTTTGTTTGTTTCAAGATTCTTCCGCTAAGAAAGAAGCTTTTCACAGCCTTAATCACAGATGGTTCAATAATGTGCCAGTATTTTTTGTAGAAGACAGCTGGGAAACCATCTGGGCCAGGAGATTTATCATTTGCCAGACCAAATACTGCGTTTTTTATTTCAGAGTTTGAGATTGGCCTTGTCAGCCATTCATTGTCCTCTCTTGTTACTTCATTTCCTATGAGATTAAGTAAATTGTTGGGTGATCGTTGTCTTTGATCTTGTGTGAATCTGCCAATGAAATCATTTTTAATGACTTCACGGATATCTTTTTCATTTGTGAGGCTGAGCCCGGCCATGGTTTGGATATTTTTAATGATGTTTCTATTCCTACTTCCCGTAGCTATTCTTTGAAAGTATTTCGTGTTGGCATCTACTGATTTAATATGGTTCCGTTTCGCTCTTTGTCCCCAGTATTTTTGTTGATAGCTTAATAGTGCGGCATGTTTAGCAGATAGCCTTCTTATTTTAGTGTCTAGGCTGTGATTGTAGGAATTACAAAGTCTGATCTGCAGATCTTGAAATTCTTGCTCTTCTAAGTTTATTTGTCGGAAAATATTTCCGAATGTTACTTTGCTCCATAGTTTGCTCTTCCTTTTGACTTCTTAAAGTTTCTTGGTACGTTAATTTAAACATGTGAGAACCTGGAGGATCAACTCGCCAAGCACCACGAACCAGAGTTTCAAAATCTGACCTCGTAGTCCAGACCATTTCAAATTTGAAAGGTTGAAGCTTGGGTCTCTGATTATCCATCATGTCTAATAGTTGAATTGGCCATTTTAGCACATCCTACAACTTCAGGGGGTGTGGGAATTATGTAAATAAGTAAATAAATGTGGGTATTATGTAAATAAGTTAGGCTGTAACAACTTGCTGTTCAAGTTGCCGAATCATTAGCTGATTCTTGCTCTATATAAAGACATTGTAACATCATTTTTTTTTTTATCACAAAACGCCCATCATATTAATACAAATCATCCAGTAACAATTAATTTAGTCCATAAGGAAATTGCAAAGGGAAACAGCAAATAAACGCAACTTCAGGCCTCAAAGCTTGCCATGAAGTAAGCAGGTTTATTTGCCTGCCTTCTCGTGAAGCATCACTTCACGCACTCAAGCTGTTCACCCAACCCCCGAATTCGATCTAGCAGTGTACCCAGTCCTCCCCTCACCTGCACACCTTGTAACATCATTTATTCTCTCTCAGTTTTGTGTAATGAATTCTAGTAAATAAATGTGGCCATTATGTAAAGGTAAATAAGTTAGGCTTGGGCTTATAACAAAATTTCTTATTGATCGAACTGACTGGTACCTATCTTCGAATCGAATCCCACATATGCACAGGCACAGCCCTTTTCTGTTGTCTTCATTTGTTCAAAAATTGTAAAATACAGAGTATCAATTTATCAGTTCCAACGATCTACAATTTTGAACTGATTAGCAACTTGTGATCGTCATGACGTCACCTAGTCAAACACGTTCTGAATCCATCCATGAATCAGATAAACTCTTCCTCTAAATGAATACCAAAAACCGATGAGATGACAAGTCCAAGATTTCACTCTGTTCACCCAGGTGAGAGACTGAGATGAAAACAAACGTGGCCTGGCTTGTCTTTGTTGGGCAAATTCTGTAATTTAGCGGTTACATTTTCAATTAGTCCATCAAAGATTCCATCTTGCGTACGATCCATACCTCTGATATTTAACACCCCCCCCCCCCCCCCCCCAATTTCAGAATATGGTATGCGTTAAATCCAAAAAAAGATCCCCACTTTCCTCTCTCTCTCTCTCTCTCCCTCGTCATCATCTATGCTGGAAAGTGGAAAGTAAGAATACATAGCGAAATCGAATTGGTCTTTTAACAGTCCAATTTGTCCCTCTAAAACACCCAAAAGCCCCAATTTCGCCAGATCTTTATTGTACTCAATAAAATCAAGCATGTCTCCGCCGATTTCCAGAGGTGAAATCTCAACCATTTGAATTTTCACCGGAGATCCACAATTACATTCAGAGAGAGATGAGGATGAGGCAGGTGCTCAAAGCTGGGAGTAGGCCTCCATGGGTGGGATTAGCAGCGGCGGTATGGGTTCAATTTGGGGCTGGGAACGGCTACACATTCCCGCTGTATTCAAGTACTCTGAAATCCGTGATGGGTTTCAGCCAGCAGCAGCTGACGATTTTGGGTGTGGCGAATGATATCGGGGAGAACGTTGGGATCCTGCCTGGCATTGCCTGCAACAAGTTCCCTCCTTGGGTGGTTCTTGCTTGTGGCGTTTTGAGTTGCTTTCTGGGTTACGGTGTTATTTGGTTGGCTGTTAGTCAGACCGTCCAGAATTTACCTTATTGGCTGGTATGAATTATTTATCCTGGAAAACCCCCTTTCGATTTCAGGAATTTGTACACACTGTTTGATGAACTGCATTTGTGTCCCTTTTTTGGAGAAATTGGTTATTCTGTTGGAATTCTATTAGTGGTGACTGTTGATAGGCTTCAAGTTTTGATCATGTTGATTGCTGTTTTAGTTATCATTGGATTGGTATGTAGGTCATTGTTGCTTGCAAATGTATTGTTGTGATTGCAAAGAGTAGTTGAAATTCACACGTTTTTTGCATTGCTTTGAGTGCTATTGATGAAGTTTTTGAAATTCCTATGTCTTTCCTTTCAACTGTAGATCTTAGCAATGTATTGTGCGTGCGCTTGATTGGTTTCTCTTGGTATGCCTTTTATATTTTCAAATGGCTAAAACCTAATAATTGGCATCGGATACTGGCATCTTTTTAGACTTAATGCAATGTTTCACTCTGAATTGAGTCTTCATGGTTATTGTTCTTATCCTTCTGCGGTCTATGATCTGTCAAGTGTACAGATCTTTATTCTGGAAGTTTATAATTGAGTTATGACTGTAACTTATAATGAGTAGAATCATAATCAACCATCCACTCCTATATTTGCTGTCAATATCAACTTTTGTTTGAGAGATATTCAACAAAAGCCTTACAAGCACAAGTTGACTAGCAACAGTGAGCAGAAGTTGCAAAGATCCAGATTCTTTTGGTCATACCATGACCAAAAAAATCTGTTTGGGAAGGCCTGATCATGGTTTTATTGGTCTCCAAAGACGGAAATGGAGCAATGCCATTATGCAATATTGTTTTGGTCATTCCATGAGTGATGGGTCTACATGTTTTCATGAAGTGTTCAAATTACATAAGATCATTATACCGACCATTATGGTTTGCTCGAAGAATCAGCAATAAGGAAAGTTAATATTCACACTGCTCTTCTTCATAAGCTATTGAGCAATTTCATTATGCATTTATGCCAATAAATGAACAAATACGTTTTATATTTATGTTGTCCAGTTTATTTCATGCCTCTTACCGGCCTGACTGAATATCGTGATATTGCAGCTGTGGATAGCTCTTGTTGTTGCAACTAATAGCAATGCATGGTTTGGCACCGCCGTTCTTGTAACCAACATGAGGAACTTTCCTCTCAGTAGGGGAACTGTTGCTGGCATCCTCAAAGGCTATTCTGGTATCAGTGGGGCAATTTTTACTGAGATTTTCAGTTTGCTGCTTAATGAATCTGCTTCAAAGCTCTTATTCTTTCTGTTTGTCGTGGTCCCCTTTATATGTCTGGTAATGATGTATTTCATCCGGCCTTGCACCCCAGCATCGGGGGAAGACTCAGCTGAGCATCGGCATTTCCTATTCACTCAAGGGATGAGCATATTCCTAGGAATTTATCTTCTCGCAACTACAGTGATAGATGATTTGGTTTCTCTAAGCAATGCAGTTGCTTACACACTTGTTGCTTTAATGGTTGTCTTCATGTTATCTCCCCTTGCAATTCCCATAAAAATGACTCTGTTCCCATCTGCATCAAGGAAGCCTCCAGGCCCGACTGATTCTTTAGAAGAGGTGGCTACAAGATCAGGTGAAGTTGATCAGGAACAACCGCTGCTGACACCATCTACATCTGAACAGTTTCTTGGGAATCCAAATGATATGGATGATGCTACTGATGTGGAAACTCTTCTAGCAATTGGAGAGGGAGCTGTGAAGAAGAAGAAGAAACCGAGAAGAGGTGATGACTTCAGGTTCCGCGAGGCACTTATTAAGGCTGATTTCTGGCTCTTGTGGATAGTTTACTTTGTTGGAGTAGGTACTGGAGTAACTGTTCTAAACAATTTGGCCCAGATAGGTTATGCACAAGGAGTAGATGACACAACCTTATTGTTGTCCCTGTTCTCCTTTGGCAACTTTCTTGGTCGTTTGAGCGGTGGTGCTGTTTCCGAGCACTTTGTCAGGTAGTTATTTTGCCTTAGCTTAGTTGTGGTTTTCATCAATTTTTTCTTTATTTTATGTGTGTGTGTGTGTGTGTATATATATCATGAAAGACATTGTTTTTCCACTGCTTATTTTTTTAATTTATCATGAACTCTAAATTCTTTCTTCTCTAATTGTCTTTGGTTGTTAGAACTCGTACATGGGAGGTTATTATATGTAGAATTCACTTTTGATGTCGAGTCTTATGTGCTCCTAATTCATGTACAGCTTAGTAGATTTGAACTTCCATTCATTTCAGGTCAAATTCACTTCCGCGGACAGTTTGGATGACAGTCACTCAAGTGGTTATGATCTTAACATTCCTCCTCTACGCATCAGCTCTCACCGGCACACTATATCCTGCCACCTTATTTCTTGGAATTTGCTATGGGGTTCAGTTCGTCATTATGATTCCAACCGTCTCTGAGCTATTTGGCCTGAAGAACTTTGGCGTTTTCTACAACATCATGCTTATCGGAAATCCTGTTGGCGCTCTCCTCTTCTCCGGCTGGCTTGCAGGCTATGTATACGACATAGAAGCAGCCAAGCAAGGAGGGTCCTCCTGCTTGGGAGCCAGCTGCTTCAGGCTCACTTTCCTGGTTCTGGCTGGTGTTTGCGGGTTGGGAACCCTCTTAAGCATTTGGCTTACAGTTCGAATTAGACCCGTCTACCATATGCTCTACTCTGGAGGTTCTTTCCGTGTGGCTCAAAGCAGTAGCTCGTCTATTCACTGATGTAATGAATCTCGCTGAAGTGCATGTTCAGGTATGTTTTTTTTGCTACTGGCTGTACCTCAGTCCTTGAAGAGAGAAGCATGATAAGTTTTAAGTAGCTGTTCTATGATCTGCGCACTACCGGTGTTTTGAGTGTCGCATCCCAGATTATGCAACTACTGAGATATACATAATACATGTGTTGGTGTGTGAAGGACCTGCTATGTACTCTAGTAATTTGCAATCCAAGTGATAGGCAAGTATCATGAAATGCTCATTGGGATAGGCAAGTATCATATGTACAATTTACACACTTATTAATATAATGAAGCCTATTGTTTTTTATTGGGAACTTGTGGATGTTGCTCTTATGGATTTGTGAAGATTGATTTGCTTTCTACTGTAGCCATTCATTCTGGATGGTTGTCCCTCCCTCAAGGTGGGATTGACAATTCTTAACCATGTCGGGGTGGTTGACTTGGAAAGGATCTCAGGGTAGTACCCGAAGGTCCTTGGTTCGACTCCCAGATATGACCGTTCTCTGTTTACCAAAATCAAGGGATTGACAACTCTAGGTTGTTTAGGTGTGTAATGAGAAATTTATAGCTCTCAAATTCAATCACTGTAAAACACAACCCTAGTGCTGCTATTAAGAAACAAAAGTGGGTGTCTCCATGACCCACTTACAAAGGAATGGGATAAGCACTCATAAACAAAGGCAATCCCCATGTGAATTGAAAAAACACCAAAATCCATCAGGAAATTAAAGAACTCAAAAAACAAGTCAATCCCAGGTGGAAGAACTCTAAAAACTCATCTCTCACCATCAAGACATGAAACCATTTGTAGTTTGGACCCAACAAACTAAAAGATTAGAACATAAATTGTTACATGTAAAAATGCACAAAAGGATTAATCTCTTCATCTATGTGGGCTTGAGATCTTGGAACATAGAATCCCACCTCCTCTCTTCAACCGCAGGAGTCCAGTACCTGACATCCTCCTCCTCCGCCTCCTCGTCCTCGTAGTCGAAACCACCATTGAATCTCCCCTTGCTCCGGCTCAAGGCATCGGAAACCAATGGGCTGGAGAAGCTTTCGAGCCTCGGCGCAGACACAGCAAGAGGATGACTCCCATCAGTGAGCATCATGAGGCTCTCCTCCTGCTTCCTTGACACTCTAACCTTCCTGTTCTTGGACAATATAGACCTCTTCCACCTAGAGCTATGATGCCTTGGAGGCTTGGAGACGACGACGAGAGCTCGGTCCTCTCGACGAACAAGGGCCCTAATGTAGCTGGACAGGCTCCTCTTGGTCTTCTTGATCGCAACGATGAGCTTGGTGATTGGGAGGCTTCTTCCTGATGCGGTCCTCGCCTTCCTTGCAAGCTTGAGGATCTCGAGGCGGTGCTTGGCTATCAGAATGCCCATGCTCTGGAGGAACTCGTGGTTGAAGTAGGATATGTCTTCCTCCTCAAGCTCGTTGTGGGCAAAGGCTAAGCCATACTCGTACACTAGGGAGGGCTCAAGGTTTGTCTTTGACAGCCATGAAAACCAGTCCATCTTGTAACTCTCTCTCTCTCTCTGTATTTGTTTTCTGGTCTTGAAGAATAGGAATGGTGAACACAAAAGTTGTATGCAAAAGATGAAGATGCAAGAAAAGAACAATCAAGACACACTCTCTCTCTGTTCCTAGTCCTTTTAAATGGCCCATGGCATGCCCCTTTATCTTTGTGCTCAATAAATACGGGAATTTTACTCTTTTAATTCCCTTTTTTCTCCGCATTGCATATGGAATTTTATTTACATTCACTCAACTATGTTTGGAATTTGTATGGGAATTTTATTTGCATTCACTGAACTATGTTTGGAATTTGGATACCCATAATTTATTTTTATGTAATGTCAAACATAACCAAAATCTTCATATACGGGTGTGTAGTGAAGCGTGCATAATTATTGCAGTAAAAAAAAATACATGGATCATTGTAAGAAAGAAAAATAGCTGAGAGTTAAGTAAATAACAAGAAGGACGAATCATGGATACGCCCGTAAAAATAAAAAAGAGAAAGAAAGACTAGAAAAAAAAATACAATGATGGATCTAACTGTTATTTTTTTAATAGTTTGTAATGATTGATGGACAAATGTTATCATACGAGTGAAACAGATTTTAAATCCATCAAACTGAATTGTATATAGCACCTGCAATGAAGCTATATATATATATATATATATATATATATATATATATATATATATATATATATATATATATATATATATATATATATATTTGTCCCATTTGAAAAACTATGAGAATCCATCGGAACTACAAAACCTCCACAGTTTCTAGAGCCATGACCATCATCTTACTCTTTGTGAAAAATTGGTGATCCGGATGTCAATTTGGAACAAGAAGTATGATAGAGGATCCCGATAAGAATAGAAAGATTAGACATTTAACTTTTTCACCTTGTGTTCTTTCCTTGAGCAATTTGTTAGCTGAGTTACAATAAAGATGAAAGTTGTGAATTAACCTGGAAGAGGCAGATAGTCTTTAAACCCATGATTGTGTTTTATACTTTTATCTCACTGGGGCATGATGAAATGAACCCGGCCTACTCTCTGGGACTTTCAACTTTGTCTTTTTTTTTTTTTTTTTTTTTTTTAATTTTATTTTAGAACCTGGAATTAAAAAGGGTGGTTGAAGCTTGAGAGTGACCGGAAAGAAAAGAGGTGTGGCCTGTGGGGGTGGGGACTGGGGAGTATGGGAGGGGTGAGACTGAGAGGGCTGTTAAAGTTAACATAAAAATCTCCTCCCAGAGGAAGAAGGCGCAAACTATACAGCCAAAACATTCGAGATTCACAAAGGAAGAGTAGTGTAAGAATTAAGATATATATGTGTATGCGGTATGCCCATCAATCACGGCCATGAAATAAAGCGAATTTTTTTCTTGGCCACCCACACCCACTTTGCAATAAATTACTTTTGTCTTTGTTTCCCCATTTTTGCTTTCGAATTGATTCAGCATATATCAAAGAACTTATTATGACAGAGCGGCTAACACATTTTTAAAAAGGGTAAATTATATATATAAAATCACCCATTAAATATTAGAAGTAATTTGGTCCAAAGGACCAATTACTAAATGTCCTAAAGGCTTTTCCTTGCTAGTAAATGTGCATTATTTTTTCATAATACCAACCCTACCCCTACCTTATACTCCCCTCCCTCTGCTATTCCCTCTCTCCTCCAAACGCGCTTCAATTCCCGATCTCACTGTTCGTCTTCGTCGATGGCCGCACAACAACCAGCGGTGGGGCTCGATTTCCTTGGCGTCCACAAGGAAGCACTTACCGCTCCTCCTAACATAGATCGCCGCCGGTGCTTCAGATCCGATCATACCTAGTTCAGATCCGGCGGCAACGCGGGTGCGTGAGAAGTCTCCGAGCTCCTCTCGGTCGTGTGAGCGAAATCCGTCCCTTCTCCCCTCAGATCTACATTGTTACAGGGCTCCTACAACTCAGATCCGGCATCTTCGGCATCGCCACCTTCCAGATCGATCTACTGGACTACGACTCCATCGTTGCCGTCATCGTCGGCATCGCAGGGCGTCTTCCTCCTTGCTTCCCCCTGTTCTATCGATGAAACTCGAGACCCCGGCGCCTCACTGTCAAGAGGAAGATGAAATTCGAGACCCCGACATCGTTTTTGTCATCTTCGATAACATACTTGCTTCACCGCTCTAGTTCTGGATACGCCGTTGAACAGTTCTCCGATGATGAGTACGTATGAACTCTTTGCACCCAGTACACCCAGTACTTGATTAATTAATCAATTTTGGTTACAGAGTTTGGAACTCCAATTCAATTAAGTTTGGAATTGAATTTCTACAATGTTTATCTATAAAATGGTGTAATTAATCAGTGACTTGATCATGATGTAATCAATCTAATCATTGTGTGCCCAAAATTTATGTTCATATGTGTATGCCCGAACTTGATTAATCAAGTGGAAGAGTTTCATTTTTTTTTTAGAACTCCAATTCAATTAAGACTGTAATAACTTGTAATTAATCATACGTGTATGCCTAAACTTTGTTATAATTTTAGTTATAACCTTTATGACACTGTTTTAATTTCGGTTACAACGTCTATGACGTTTGGTGACAGTATTTATGACATTGTTTTAATTTTGAGACCTTGTTTTTATAGTGGTGATTATAGTGTCTATGACCTTTTTTTCATAATGGTGACATTATCTATAACCCTGTTTTTATTTTGGTTACAACATCTATAGAGTTTCCTTTGATTACAGTGTCTACGACCTTTTTATCTTAGTGACGACAGTGTCTATGACTCGGTTTTTTTAGTGGTGACAGTGTCTATTATCCTATTTCCATAGTGGTGACAGTGTCTATGACTCTCTTACCCATTCATATATTGAAGAAGAATTGTCCACCTAATGTCTTTTGGCTTCTCATTAGCCCCTTTGGGGTTTGTGCTTGCCTAATCATAGGGTTTTCCTTTTGGTTACAGTGTCTATGACCATGTTTTCATGGTGGTGACAGTATATATGACCCCTTTTTTTATCTTGATTACAACGTCTCTAGAGTTCCCTTTGATTATAGTGTCTACATCCTTCTTTCTATAGTGTTTACAGTATATATGACCCTACTTTAATAGAGGTTCAACGTCCATGTCCATCTTAACCATTCAAATATTGAAGGAGAACTGTCCATCACATGTATTTCGGCTTCTCATTAGCCCCTTTAGGGTTTTTGCTTACCTTGTCCTAGGGTTTTCCATTTGATGACAACAATCATCTCTTAACGACGTACTGTACTTAACATTTTAGGGTTTAGGATTTAGGGTTTAGGGCCTTGGCCCTAAACCCTAAAGACTTAACCCTAAACCATATTGTACATCACATGTTATTTTGGCTTCTAATTAGCTAATTTAGGGTTTGTGCTTCTCTTTTCCTAGGGTTTTCCTTTGATTACAGTGTCTATGACCCTTTTTCATAGTGGTGACAGTGTCTATAAAGTTGTTTTTATTTTGGTTACAACGTCTATATGGTTTCCCTTTTGATTACAGTGTCTATGACTTTGTTTTTATAGTGGTGATAGTGGTTATGACACTGTTTTTATTTTGATTACAGAGTCTATGACCCTCTTATCCATTCATGTATTAGAGGAGAACTGTCACCACATTTATTTTGGCTTCTAATTAGTCTCTATAGGGTTTATGACCTTATTTTAATAGTGGTTACAATGTTTTTTTCCTTTTTTTTTATAGTGATTACAGGGTCTATGACCTTGTTTTAGAAGTGATTACAGCGTCTATGTCCATCTTACCCATTCTATATTGGAGGAGAATTGTCACCACATGAATATCGGCTACTCATTAGCCCCTTTAGGGTTTGTGCTTACCTTGTCCTAGAGTTTTCCATTTGGTGACAACAATCATCTCTTAACGACGTACTGTACTTAACATTTTAGGGTTTAGGGTTTAGGGCCTTGGCCCTAAACCCTAAAGACTTAACCCTAAACCCTAAACCATATTGTATATCACATGTTCGTTTGGCTTCTCATTAGCCCCTTTAGGGTTTATGCTTCCCTTTTCCTAGGGTTTTCCTTTTATTACAGTGTCTATAAACCTTTTTTCATAGTGATGACAGTGTCTTTAAAACTGTTTTTGTTTTTGTTACAGCGTCTATAGGGTTTTCCTTTTGATTACAGTGTCTATTGCTTTGTTTTTATAGTGGTGACAATGGCTATGACACTTTTTTTATTTTGATTACAGTGTCTATGACCCTCTTACCCATTCATGTATTAGAGGAGAAGTGTCATCACATTTATTTTGGCTTCTCATTAGGCCCTATAGGGGTTGTGCTTCCCTTATCATATGATTTCTCTTTGATTACAGTGTCTATGATCATGTTTTTATAGTGGTGACAGTATCTATGACTTTATTTTTATTATGGTGACAAAAGTAGTTACATTTTTAATTTTTTTTTAATTGTGGTTACACTACTTTAAAAAAATCTAGAAAACTATAAATTAGAAATTAGAGAAGAACTGTCATCACATGTATTTTAACTTCTCATTTGCCCCTATAAGGTTTGTGCTTCCCATTTCCTAAGGTTTTCCTTTGATTACAGTGTCTATGACCCTTTTTCATAGTGGTGACAATGTCTATGACCTTGATTTTATTTTGATTACATCGTCTATGACCCTCTTAGGCTCTTACCCATTCATATATTAGAGGAGAACTATCACCACTTATATTTTGGCTTCTTATTAGACTCTATAGGGTTTGTGCTCCCTTATCCTAGGGTTTTTCTTTGGTTACAGTGTGTACGACTCTGTTTTGATTTTGATTACAGCGTCTATGGCTCTCTTACCCATTCATATATTAGAGGAGAACTGTCGCCACATGAATATTGGCTTCTCATTAGCCCATATAGGGTTTGTGCTTCCCTTTTCCTAGGGTTGTCCTTTGATTATAGTGTCTATGAACCTTTTTTCATAGTGGTGACAGTGTCTATAAAGCTATTTTTATTTTGGTTAAAGCGCCTATAGAGTTTTTCTTTTGATTACAGTGTCTATGACTTTATTTTTATAGTGGTGACAGTGGCTATGACACTTTTTATTTTGATTACAGTGTTTATGACACTCTTACCCATTCATGTATTAGAGGAGAACTGTCGCCACATTTATTTTGGCTTTTCATTAGCCCCTATAGGGTTTGTGCTTCCTTTATGATATGATTTTCCTTTGATTACAGTGTCTATGACCATGTTTTTATAGTGGTGACAGTATCTATGACTTTATTTTTTATAGTGGTTACAATAGTAGTTACATTTTTAATTTTTTTTATTGTGGTGACACTAATTTAAAAAAATTTAAAAAACTAGAAATTAGAAATTAGATAACAACTATCACTAGATGTATTTTGGCTTCTCATTAACCCCTTTAGTGTTTATGCTTCCCTTTTCCTAGGGTTTTCCTTTGATTACAGTGTCTATGAACCTTTTTTCATAGTGGTGACAGTGTCTATAAAGCTGTTTTTATGTTGGTTACATCGTCTATAGGGTTTTCCTTTTGATTACAGTGTATTTGACCGTGTTTTTATAGTGGTTACAGTGTCTATGATCCTATTTTTATTTTGCTTACAACATCTATGACCCTCTTAACCATTCATATGTTATAGGAGAACTGTCCCCACATGTATTTTGGTTTCTCATTAGCCCCTATAGGGTTTGTGCTTCCGTTGTCCTATGGTTTTTCTTTTGATTACAGTGTCTATGACTTGGTTTTTATAGTGGTGACAGTGGCTATGACACTGTTTTTTTATAGTGGTTACAATAGTAGTTGCATTTTTATTTATTTTTATTTTGGTGACACTAATTTAAAAAAATCTAAAAAACTAGAAATTAGAAATTAGAGAACAACTGTCACTACATGTATTTTGGCTTCTCATTAGCCCTTATAGGGTTTGTGCTTCCCTTTTCCTAGGATTTTCTTTTGATTACAGTGTTTATGAACCTTTTTTCATAGTGGAGACAATGTCTATAATGCTGTTTTTATTTTGGTTACATCGTCTATAGGGTTTTCCTTTTGATTACAGTGTATTTGACCGTGTTTTTATAGTGGTTACAGTGTCTATGATCCTATTTTTATTTTGCTTACAGCATCTATGACCCTCTTAACCATTCATATGTTATAGGAGAACTGTCACCACATGCATTTTGGTTTCTCATTAGCCCCTATAAGAATTCCCTTTGATTACAGTGTCTACGACCACGTTTTTATAGTGGTGACAGTATCTATGACTTTGTTTTTATCATGGTGACAATAATAGTTACATTTTTAATTTTTTAACGGAGATTATGCGAGTTAGAACAACTTCTATAATTGCGGGATAATTTCTGAAATTTTAGAAATTAACACAGGGGCATATTTTATAAAAACAGAAATTCTGGGAGGTTTTGCGTAATTAGTCTTCTTCTTCCCCATCTCGAGCAGCTCCAACAGTGGTTTTCGCTGATCTTCCGACGGCTCGTTCTCCTTACACAGAGCTCCGTTTGACGCGTATGACCTATCAAACTAACGAGTGCAATCTCTACTTCAGTCTCGTTGTGTTGATTTTGTCGAAGAATGATCTTACACACCACGACGAATGCTTGAACAGTGGCTGCTAAGTGAATGTTTTACGAAGCTCCAAGGTGTCCAACAATGGCGGTTAGCGATTTTGTATAAATTTGAGAGGGGTTTTTGCACGAAAACCATCCTTGATAGATGTAGAACGTGATTGAGCGGGTAGAAAGCTTGGATTTTGGGTCGAACGTGATTTAGGGTGCACGAGGAGCTTCGATTCGGCCTTCAATGGAGGAGGGCTCGATTGTGAGGCTTGGGAGGGTGCAACAGCAGCAGGGGCGGATGGCGCTGGCGACGGTGCGGTGGTGGCGGCACCGACGATCGGTGGTGGTGCGGTGGTGGCTCGAGATCTCCGCACTCCCTTTGTCTCCAGATCTGAGTTCTTGCAGCTTGTTTTAATTTGGGGAGAAGGGGGAGAAATAAAGGCAGGGGTATAATTGGAAATTATGGACATTTACCTAATATTGCCACCCTTGTGTCCTATGACTTAAAATTTGGTTCCAAAATGGCCACTTAGCACAAAAACCCCTAAATATTACTCTCTCCGATCCAAAAAGATTGTCGTTTGGCTTTTTAACACGTATTTTAAGGAGCTAAAAACTATATAAAATATCAACTTTTTTTAAATTATTTTTTTACAACTTAATATTTGTTGGTAATAAGTATTAGATTATAAAAAAATAATAATAAAAAAGTTAATATATTATACTCCCTCTGTCTCATATTAAATGTCGTTTGTCTTTTTGTGCACGTTTTTTAAGGAGAGAAAAACTCTATAAAATATTATTATTTTAATTATTTTTTTATATAATGTTATACTTATTACTACTAAGTATCAAATTATATAAAAAAATTAATTAAAAAAATAATATTTTATAGAGTTTTTCGCTCCTTAAAAACCGTGCCGAAAAGTAAAACGACATTTAATTTGAGACGGAGGGAGTATAGTTTTTAGCTCCTTAAAATATGTGTTAAAAAGTCAAACGACATCCTTTTTGGATCGGAGGTAGTAACTTTTTTCACTTAATCACCCACTTAATTTAAAATTACACAAACCACCCGTTAAATATGATTTGTTAACAAATCACCACCCAAGCAAGAACATCTATCAAAAGATTAACAAAAATGACTAATTTACCCCCACTTTTTAATTAAAATTTCTTTTCACGTCAATTGAAACACCTCAGACTGTAATTATCTGAAAATAAAAAATTATTTCTTTTTTCAAAAAAGAGTATATTGGTTATTTACAATATTTTTGCAAAAAATCTTGATAGAATTTTATCATGGTTGGTGATTTGTTAACAAATGTATTTAATGGGTGGTTTTATATATTTTTAATTGGGTGAGTGGTTAAGTGAAAATTTTGATATTTAGAGAGTAGTTTTTTTTTGTTTGTTTTTTTGTAATTTATCCTTTTAAAAATTACCCACTCCATTAATAAAAAAACATATTATTTTTTAAAATTATCCTTATAATAATTATAGAGATGTTAGTTATAGTTTCAAGAAAATGTAGGGGAAATGCAGAACTAGAGTAATAATTAGGAATTTAGGAATATAAATGTATTTTTTTTAATGTGTAAAATTTTACAATAATATGTTTTTTTAATTAAGAGAGTATGTTTTCAAACTTAAAATTAAAAACCAAAAATAAAAATGATAATAAACTGATGGGAAAAATATGAGTGACCATTTATGATTAGGAATGAGAACCACATTACAAGGATGAAAAGTTAAATGTCATGCATGCTTTTAATTGATGTATAATATATAGTGGAGCAGCTGGAGCTAGTGATAAAATACTTTAAAAAAAAAAGTGGAAAATATATATGTTTGTATACATTAACATGGGTTCAAACTTGAAAGTAGCACAAACACTCCACATGCAAAGTGTACTCTCACACCATCCATCCCATATGCCACCTTACAGCCTTTCTCTTACCCACAATCAATGCCTTGTATTTTGTCTTCAAAGGGTCTCAACACACAACAGTACCACTACCAAAAAGTACCAAACTGCAAACTCTATTTTATCCTTGCTAATTAAATTAAGTGACCCATTATGTTGCATTAAATAGCACAGATTATAACATATACAGTACTTGTGTTAAAATGTGTTGTATATCTGGAGTTCAAATTCATGTTGTTTTTGACAAAGGAACAGAGACGTTTACTAGCTAGTACAATATATGGATCAATGCATATATCCGTGAATATGTCCAATCTAAACTACAAAACATAACTACTTCCTTACCTAGCCTAGCCATGTGCACATAGTGAAATTACCTGCCATTATCACCAAGTAGATAATGCATTTCAACAACCTACATAATTCACGTACAGAAAAGCTAGGATCTTAGGGAGTATCAGACTAGATCCTCTGTAACAATTTAAATTAACCATCTTAGGTTTAAATATGTATACAGTAATTAATACTAAGAGACTAAAACAAATAAAAATAAAATATACTGGTGTTTTAGCCTGGTTCTGGACTGTGGTTCTAGCAGTCCATATAGCTACATATATATAGGAATTAAATGGGCTTGGGCTATCTTGGTTCTAGCCCAAGGCCCAAAGGTAAGGCCCAAGTTCAAGATGAATTAGCCCTAATTTTGTTACTCTTCCTAATTATCATATACGAATTACAATGTCCATTGATTCTTATATTAGGGTTTGATATATCTCTTATCTTTGTGAGGTTGGTTCTATCAGAGTAATCAGACAATTTGTTCTTTGATTCAGGTGCGTCGTTCCTTAATTTTTTTTTTTAATTGAAATCAGTGATGTAACCCAATGTTTGACATATAGTGTTGGTTGATTTTGCATTGTGAAATTCCGTTTCTCTTGTATCTCTTGCCTAATTGTTTGGCTCTTGTGAGAGCATCTCCAACCGAAGCTCTAAAATAGAGAAAATTAAAAATTTTAAGAGAAAGATGGATTTTAGGGGTCCAATATCTCTCTATATTATTTTGTCAAATAGAAAGTCTTACTATATTTAGAGGAAGAGAGAAACCTATAGAATCAAATGTTTTCATCAACCCCATGCCAACTAGACGTGGTCACGGGTCGAAAATCCGGGGCATGACCCGAACCCTAACCCGGGAATCCAACGGGTCGACCCGTCGGGTTGTCCACGTGGCAGGGGTCAGGTCCGGGTCGAACGGAATCTTCCGTTTAGGGTTTTGATTTTGGAAACCCATTTTGTGAAATTAGAGTTTGTGATTTCAATTTTGTGAAATTTTTATTAGTGTTTGTGATTTTGATTTTTGAGAAGCAATTTTATTTCTTTGTGAATTGAATTTCGTTGCTGCTGTGCATTGTTATTGTTCATTGCTGCTATACATTGTTGCTTATTTCTTTGTGAATTGAATTTCGTTGCTCTTGTTCAACTAATTGTTGCCTTGCTGCTATAGTGCCATTTGTTCATTGGTTGCCGTTTATTGATTTAACTGTTCCTTTTCGCTGCATATTGATTTAAACTTGTTTTGAATAGCGTATGTTTGAATTGTTAAATTAAGTTATTGAATGTTTTTAAACTTGTTTTGAATTGAATCAAGTTAGTTTTAGAATTGTTCAATTACCTTAATCCTTAACAATGTATTTATTATATTATGAATTTCTACATTTATTATAGTATATATGTGATAGCTTAGGCAAAGGTCAGGTTTCGACAATGCTTAGAACCTTTAGAGTGGGAGACAAAAACCCAATATAATTTTCAGCCCCCTGCAAAAAAACTGGGTCAGCCACTGCTTGAAAACCAAGTAAACACTTTGACTAACTTATGAGTTTTCCTTTTGATGAGGTCCTTGTTTGTTTTCTTTTGTTTGTGCTACTAGCATGGTGAAGAAAGGCGTACCAGTAGATTCAGACAACTATCCCAATGAGGGAGCAGATAACACGCAATCCGATGCCATGACGCGACAAATCCAAGAGGTTGTGGTACAAGAGTTGAGCAAACTAATTACAGACCAACTTCATCTCCGGGAGGAGGATGTGAAGATTCCGAACTTCCTAGGCAAGCCCGATCCCGATGCATACTTGGATTGGGAAGCCAAAGTTGATGCCATCTTCTCAATCCATGACTACTCGGAGACGAAGAAGGTGAGGCTAGCCACCATTGCACTGACCGAATACGCGCTCTTGTGGTGGGGACGACTGCTTAAGGATCGTAGGAGATGCAATGAGCAGCCCGTGGCCACTTGGGACGTGATGAAAACCATCTTGAGGGGAAGGTTTGTCCCAAGGCACCACATGGTTGATCTCCATACCAGATTGCTAGAGCTCACCCAAGGCTCCAAGACCCCGGAGGAGTACTACTTAGAAATGGAGCTCATCATGATACGTGCCAACGCCAAGGAGGACCCGGAAACTACAATGTTTCGTTACGAACAAGGTCTCAACCAGGAGATACAAGACTATGTCATGTTAAACCACTACAATGGCGTGATTGACATGATGCACCATGCTACCAAGGTGTACCGACTGTTGCGGAAGAGGGGGATCTGAATGGCATCAAGATCGAGAGACCAATTGGATGTGATTTGTCACGAATTTTAGGGAGGAAGATGAACAATTTCCAGAGACCGGATACACAGCATTCAAGATCCGGTGATGATAAATTTATAGTAGAGTTTGAGCACGACGACAACACTTAATTGACTGTCTTTATGCATAGTTTACCTAGTAGAAAAGACAATAGCATGACCTTATTAGTTATTATACTAGTATGCCCTTTCGAAATTGCGTCTGTTGATAGCAGTGTTAAAACGCTACTTCAATCTCTAATACCGACTTACAGCCAATGTTCTAAAAAACATTCGGCGGGTGCTTGGCGGTAGGGCAAGGTCAAGGGTCTAGGCGGATTTCATGGTAGGTCTTTGCAGTTTAGGCGGGTTTTGACGACCTTGACGGCGTTGGCAGCCGGGCTAATAGGGTTTAGGCGGGGGTCTAGGTGGGTTTTGAAGGGTTTTTTAGAACAGTGCTTACAGCATCAACGGTTGTAAAGAACCAATTCCAAATCCAAGCTATAAAATAGAAGTATAGAACATCTAGCAAACGTTCAAAGCTGAACCAAACGTGGAACAAAACCACTACACATTCCATTATTTACAAACAGTGTTGTACTGAAAAGTGAAAACATCCTCCAAATAAATTTAACAGCGCCCAGCGAGTTCGTCAGGCCACTTTAACTTGTCCTGCTAAATTCCATGGAGGTTGGCGGAGCCCAGGTCCAAGGAGGTTAGCCATACTAAACTCTCTGTCAAGTACTCAAGTCAAGTGTTTTCAGGAGCCAAAGATCTCGAAACCAACGAGAGCTTCAAAGTAACCAGTATGAACAATGACTTCATCCATTGAATCCTATTTAGCTAGTTCACTTTATTTATCTACCTTTCATGGACATTCAAACTAGTAGCTATTTACGAGATACCTCCATGTCCGAGGAACTAGTGCTCAGGGCGAATGCTGAGAAGGTTGGGAAGGTCGGTTTCTTGAAGCTCCTGGATGTCACTTGCTGTAACCTTGCAAGCTTCCAACGACAACGACAATAGCTTTTTCAGTGGCTTCAGTTGCTGCAGTCCCATGCTGGTTATTCGCGAGTTTGAAACGTTCAGAGACATCAAAGCTGTCAAACCTGCATGCACCAAAACAGCTTCTGAGCAAAAATCCAGACCAATTTTTATCTTGGTTTGTCAATGCTATCAACATATAAGTGAAAATTACAATTGCCAACATACAACTGCTCCAATTTTGTCTTGATTCGCAATAACTAAAATCTCGGTGGAATTGAAGGGGAAATTCAAAGCTGAATTTCTAAAAATCTAACAAAATTTGATCAAAACTCGTCAATGATAAGAAGCTAGTAATGTGATACTAGAGTAGTTTATGACACGTTGATGAAACAAAATGGAGAACATGTAGATAAAGAGGGAGTTTGGTTGATACCAGAAATCAATTCCAAGGATTTATCAGTCAAGCTGCAATTTTGTGAAATGTTTAGCAATGTCAAAGATGAAAGATCCTTAATTTGTTTTACACCGGCATCAGTTATTCCTCCACCACAGATTTCCCAAGATTTGAGGTTCTTGAAGCCTGATCCCACAAACAAGAGAATGAAAGACAACAAGGATAAGTAATGATGAACATGAATTAGCAACAGTAAAAGGAGGCAGGAAAACTTCAAATTTCATATTCAATGATTCTTTCTTATAAAGCAATGGATATGAATTTAGCAAAATACTCGAGGGTGGCTAAGTTGGAGAAGAGCGTCAGCAGTGCTATGTGACAAGAAAATCCCAGCTAAACTAAAAGGTAAGTTCTATAAGGTGGTGGTTAGGCCGACCCTTCTGTATGCCTCTGAGTGTTGGCCTACCACGAAAGCTCAGGAACAGAAGTTAGCAGTGGCCGAGATGAGAATGTTGCGGTGGATGAGTGGGCATTCGAGATGTGACAGAATCAGAAATGTTGACATAAGAAGCAAGATGGGTGTTGCGTGCATTGTGGGCAAACTGAGGGAGTGCAGACTGCGGTGGTATGGTCATGTTCGTAGGAGGCCCCCATCGGCTCCAGTTCGTAGATGTGAACACTTGAATCTTGGAGATAGCCGCAGGGGGAGAGGTAGACCTAAGAAGAGCTGGATGGAGGTCATCCGTCATGACCTTAACCTTCTAGATCTTTCGGAAGATGTGGCTTTGGATAGGGACCAGTGGAGGAGGTGTATACGGGTTGCAGATGTTTAGCTGTCTAGTCTTTGTTGTTATGTCCTTCTGTCTACGCCTCCCTTTTCTCCCTTCTTAACTGTGCTTTTTCCTGCTGATATCTTGGGGTCTCTGTGTCGTGTTATTATGGGTCTCTCGGAAACACTCTCTCGACCTGCTCGGGGTATGAGTGCGTACATCCTGACCCCCCAGACCCCGCTTTAATGCGGGATTGACTGGGTAGTTGTTGTTGTTGTTGTTGTACTCGAGTCTCCAAGATATATATATATATATATATATATATATATATATATATATATATATATATATATATATATATATAAATTTGCATTGTCTGCATTGATTAACATGTTTCAAAGACTATCAAACCCAAGCCCATTCATCAGGAAATTAATTTTCCTATATGTGATGAATAAAATAGAATATGAAAATAAATACTGTGATACCTTTGAAACAGGTCATTCCAGACAATTTATATCCATAAGATACAATCAAAAGTGACACAACATGTCACATTGACATAGAAACACTTACTAGTAAGGGCTGCGAGTCCATTGTCAGTAATTTGCTGAGTATCCTGATTAAGTGATCTAAGGCATTACAGCCCGGACAAATGTTTCATGTGATTAGTAATGGAAGTGAATGATAGATTTATGCTCTCCAGATTAGTCAATCCTGCATAGAAATAAACACATCATCACCATCAACAACAACAAACCCAGTATCTCCCGCTTAGAGCAGGGTCCATGGGGTGTCATTGTACACTCCCTTTCCCTGACTAGGTCAGGAGGCCGTATGACCCAAGCAAATGAAACCACATCATCATAATATGATATAGCTGTGCAGAAGCATCTATCAGTCTCATTGACTAAGGAATCTAATCGATCTTGGCCTTATGCAAATAGAAAAAGGGGAAAGAATAATAAGAAAAAATGTATTAATTATAAGAATTATGCGTACACACAAGGGAATTCTCTTGAGTTACCGGCACAAGTTGCAATATAATGGAACAACAACACTGGACAACATCTCATAAAACAATCAAGGTCAGATACCAATGATCTGACTACTTGGTGAGGTTAAAATATGAGTTCAACACTTGGCACTAGATGCGTTCCCAGTCGAAAAGTAGCCATGGAAACCTTATGTTATATTATCTCAGTATTTAATTTTAGTGGTTATTCAGCTATTTTCTAGGCAGTTTAGCTGAAGTTGAGAGAGTCAAGTTGGTTTCCTAGGTCCTAGCATCAGTAGTTAGCATACTACTAAGGCCATTAGGCACATTTAATCAATCGGAGTCATAAGCCAGCTTAAGTCCTAGTTAGAGTCATTTGTAAGCATGCAAGTTTTTTTTAATCAATTCACAAAACGTGGGTATTCTCTTGCACACTAGTCCTCTTGGTGAGTTAAACTCGAATGGTTTTCCTATTTCAAATTATTTGCTTGAGTGGTGTCCTGCGTATGAGTCCTCGTACCCAGTGGAATCCATCAGCACTTGACAATGCAGATTAGACTAAGTGATGAAAGAATCTCGATCACCAGAAAGTTGACGTAATCCATTGCTTCCAATCTCAGTATCAGACAATTCCAGGCATCTCAAATGACAGAGGCATGTGCATCAAGTGATAGCAAAAATTGCAAAATACACACTTGGTGGCTAGAAGAAAAGCTCGAACATATACAGTGGCGGATCTACGGAGCCTCGAGGTGGCTGAAGCCCCCAGAAATCCAAAAAATATTTTTTTATATATCTGGTATTTTTGTAATAAATACAAATGAAGTCGACTAAACACAATGACATCTTGTCGCGCTTGGACCCGAATTCGAGACCCATAGTCCACCTGCTGTATCTGTTTTTTTTTCCATTTTTAAACATCAAAACTCAAAAGCCCTCTTTCTTTTTGGGAAATTTATAGAAAGCCACTCTTTAAATAGGAGTGTTTTCACTTAACCACACCTTAAATAAAAAATTACAAAAAACCACCCTTTAAATGGACTTTACTTACAATGCACCACCCATCCATCTATTTTCATTAATTTATTATTAAATATGTTATATTTTAATATTTTTACACTTAAATTTGATTATAAATATATTTAAATTTTGAATTTAAGGGCTTGATTATGCTTTAGGGATCATTTTATTTATTTTTTAAAAATAATAATAAATATAGCCTACAATTATTATCTTAATTTATGTTTGAAAATTTATAAGTTTTTAAAATATTATATAATTATATTTAAGTTTGAGATATATTTATTATTATAGGTTTTATTTATAAACTTTTTCAAACATAAATTAAGATAATAATTGTAGGCTATCTTTATTGCGTAGTATTATTTTTTAAAAATTAATAAAATAATCTAGCCCTTAAATTCAAAATTTGAATATATTTATAATTAAATTTGAGTTTAAAATATTAAAATATGACATGTTTCATGATAATCAATCAATATCAATATATAATACTAAAAGAGAGGCGTGGAAATCCTATGTGGCGGGTTCTGGTGCGATTTGCTTACGTGTATTTTTCTGGTGCATTCTGACCGGGTTTTTTTGACACGTCGATTAATAAATGTCCAATCAATTTAATCCATGTCATACAACTGTCTTATCAATTTATCTACGTGTAATTTCAATCAATTTTATACGTAGTATATTTTTTTTAAAAAGATCTTCAATATAAGTGATTGAGATATGCGATTAAAATAGTATTATCTTTTTTAGCCACATCAATTAATAGGTCAATATAGGTAGGTAAAAAACTTATCTTTTTAGATCAAATAATTTCACATATTTTTACAAATATTCAACCTTATATCTTAATTAGTTAGAAAACTTATCTTTTTAGATCAAATAATCTATCTAATATTTAGTCAATTAAGCCTTTTACATCAAATTGAATATAATATATTTAAATATAAATATACCAAATTAATTTTGTATGTGCGATTAAGTTTGCTTTGTTAAATAGATATCGCATATGATTAATATATATATATAAAACAGAATTACGAATGAATTTTATATTTGAAAAATATTTGAATCAACCCATCTCGAGAAATTCATGTATTTAAAAATCCAATCCACCTTGAATCCCATTTAATTAATCTCAAATTAAATATGATAATAGTAATCCATGTGTTTAAGTCAGCAATTAATTGTGACTTTCAGAGGGAAAGTGTATTTTTTATTTATTTATATTTTTAATTAAGAATCATATTCAAATTTTATTTATTTTTATATTATATCGATACATTTAAAATCGTTATTTATTTTTTAATTAAGAAGAATTTATTAAAAAAAGGCATCTGGTGCGATTTGCATGTGTATAGTGTATAAGTGTAATTGTACTTACATTTTTTTTATTCCATAAGACTTCGAGTTCAGACATATTTGAAACTCGAAGGGCGGTCAAACCAGCAGACGGGAGAACAGTAGTACTTACATGTGAATTAAATAAAAAAATATTATAATTTATAATGTTATCATTACGTAAATATTGGATAAAGGACAAAAAAAGATTTGATAAGAAGAAAAAATATCCTCAATATAAAAAAAAAAAAAATGTTATCATTACGTAAATATTTCAAGAAAACTATTTTAACCTTCACACTTTAATAAAAAAAACTTAATATAAAAAATACATAAAATAATTATAAAGAAGCCGCACAACGGGCGGGTAGTAAAACTAGTTTAATAAAAATAGATGAAGAGGTGGTGACTTGTAAGTAAAAACCATTTAAAGGGTGATTTTCTGTAATGTTTAATTTAAGGGGTGGTTAAGTGAATACTCTCCTATTTAAAGGGTGATTTTCTGTAAATTTCCCTTTTTTTTACACAGTAACACAGACCCGCACATCTCTTTACACAGCAACTCAGCAACACTTCCATAGCACAGCGAGAGCGGAACCACGAGTCCCCGAGCGACCGCCGCTGCCAGCTCCACCTCCGGCCGACCCTAGCAGCGGCGCCCCACCGCACCAGAAAGCTCAATCCACCCCCGCGAAGGTCTCTCTCCCTCTCCTTCATGTCGTAATTCTCTGGTTTTAGATTTATGTTCACCTGTGTAGAAATCCCTTTTCAATTCTGTTTGCATTTGTTGCTTTGTGTGGGGGGTTTCGAATTGGACAATTAGATTGACAAGGGGAGGAACAAATCTGGCTTTTTTGGTGTCCTGTTTCGAATTGGACAATTTGATTGTAAAATATCCATAATATCAGCAATTGTACAGCTTTAAGGATTGTTTGGAAAATAATCGAAGCGAATGAATTGCCTATCATCCCTACAACCATGTCCCAATTTGTGGAAGGTATCTGTACTTATATAGCTGCAATGTAACCAATTCGAATCTAACGCCTATTGGAAAATGGGCATTAGGTTTGAATTGGCATTAGGATTGGTCAATGACTCAATTGTATCAGTATGAAGTTTTGATGTTAAGTGGCTAATTAAATTTTGGTACAAGTATAGGTATACAAGTCCATTTGGAATCTAAGTTTTGTTATCGAATATGGGTACGAGGAATAGGGTACTAGGTATTGGTGTTTGGTTTGACCAGGTATGGATCCGAAACTCATATCAGGTATGCATATCTTCATAGTTCATACCACAAAAAGTAGTTGTATCACTTATACCATGATGGTTAGTCCGACTTAGTAATACCGTACTTCATACCCAGATCCTAAACAAACCCCATATCCATACCAAACTTGTTATATAGGCAAGGAATGATTCATACAAGGTTAAAAAGACCGGTTCAAACACCGAGTATGTGCCTACTGGATCATTAACTCCTGAACTGCTTGATTTTAATAGGGTACGGAATGCTGTAGTTCCTGCAACAGAAAACAATCCCAAGGTACTAGATTTCTTCTTGTACTCAATTGACATTGTTCTGCACTCTGGTCTACCTTTAAAAAAGGAGGGTTTTTTTTATTTATTTATTTGTTTTGTGTGTGTGTGTGTGTGTGTCTCACCTCTTTAGAGAATTAAACTGTAAACTATAGGTAAGTAATTCGCTGCGAGTAGCGGGCTCTCATCTCAAGGTTCAACAAGCAAGGAGTTTTGCAATATCCCAAGCACAACAAGAGGGTTGCACAACAAACTTCAAGATCTTTGATTCTCCATTTGGAAACTTCCTAATCCCTGCTGTACCAACCCGTGCTGAGCTGAGCAGCGGATGAAGGTTTCCAGAAGATGCTCATTTGCAAACTCACCCTAATGTGTATGTATGAGATGTTTCTATAATCAATATGCTTTCCTCTGTGATATCAGACTTTCGTTTTTTGACACATTTGATTGATTTGGATGTTTCCTTTGCCAGATTTTTGGGCAGTTCTATGCAAAATCTGCTGCTACGAAGGACCACAAATCTACAATGTGGTAAGCTGAATTGTTTGGACCTAAAAATGTATAGCTGTTCATTTGGTTGGATAAACAAAGGATGAAATTTCGTTTTCATTAGGTCTCTATGAAGTGTAAATGAATATCCTTTAGCTTGAATCCTCAAAATGATGACGGGTGTGGACGTTTGTGGTATCTTTTGCTGTAAGGATACCTAATCCTTTTGCTGTCACATCCTCTCCTTGTTCTCTTTCAACGTGGCTTAAAATCAACATATCTGCCAAATTACCTCATATTCTAATCATAAAATGCATCCAGAACTAGGGGTTTCGTTGGCTTTTGTGTTCCTTACAAGTTTACAGTTCAATATACGCCTTTTGGTTGATCTGTTTTCAGTTTTCTATATGGCTGCAAGAGACGCTAAAACCCCTTTGCTGGTAATAGCCCATGAACAAACTAGTACTAAATTGTGTTTGGGCAACCGAGGCAATGGCATAAATGTAACTGACATAAGGCAAGTTCTTGTATTTTGCCCTTGGCTTGGTTTCGGAAAGGAGAATAGTAGATGTGTAAATCATGTGCCTGTCCATGTCTGCAAAGCAAACTCACACATGGAAAATGCAGTGTTGTATGTTAGGAGATTCTCCAAACTTAATTAGAACCTAACACTTTCTAGCTGGGATGGGTGGATTGAAATATGTTGGTTGGAGTTAGGTTCTTGGACAGAGACCGCTGGAGGAGGTCTATTCGGGCTTATGATGTTTAGTCGTATTAGGCTGGGTGTTTTGACCTATTGTTATGCTTCTATTCAACCTTCCTCTTTGCTTCTTCGTGCCTCTTTGTCTACTGTTTAGCATGCTTCCATGGGAGTGATATGTCTACTATTTTGGGTCTATCGGAAACACTCTCTCGATTTATTCGGGGAAAGAGTGCGTACATCCTGACCCCCCAGACCCTGCTTAATTGCGGGATAGACTGGGTAGTAGTTGTTGTTGTTGTTGTTGGAGTTAGGTTCTTGCCCTTTTGTTAAACAAAGAAATGCTAACTAATGGAAGAAAATAATTGAGTATACCAAACTATGACAGCAAATCTGTTTTCCCTCTTGGTTGGAAAGTTTCAATTACTTGTATTACCATGGAATCTCGGAAGCAAACGATCGAAAGCATTCAAAATTTTAATAGAAGTGCCAGCATTAAGATATGAATCTTGGAATTGAGAGATGATCTTTGATGCTTTTAGATGGAAGATTGGGACACTATTGGAAAATTGAAATTGTTTTCTTAATTTTCAATCAATTGATTGATTACAAATTGTTAGAGACTGACAAGCTTACAGTCAATCATCTTGAACCCTGCATGAGTCGAGGTTCAAGCTCTGCAAAGTTTCCAGTTCTGCTCCAAAAAAAAAAAACAATCTTAGTCAAACAAACTATTTATTTATAGACAACAAGTAATTTCATTCTATTTCTTGGAAAAATATATTATTGATTTGACTAGTAACATCGAGATATCATATTTCTATCACCCTATCTTTGCATAAACAGCCCTCAGTTACACATTGATCAAGCCAATATACTACAGTATTAACTAAGAAAAAGGGGAAAAAGGAAGTACTATCGAGTATAAAATCTGCAAAATTTAAAAAGAAAATGACCTTTCAAGTGCAGTAAACATGTGCTTGTAATATCACAAAAAGCCAAGTTCAATACTTTCAAGCTCCTCAATCCTGCAAATCAGTTTGTGCAATTATTGCAATATATACAAACTTAAAGGAACACCGCATTAATCCAGGAACTATCCTTATCATATAAACTCAATGACCAAAAGCGTGATACCTCATAATATGACAGGAAGAAAGTTAACAGTATCTTACGAGAAAACTTGTCAGATCCAAGATCAGTTATATTACATCTCCTGAGGTTTAAGTGTAGTAATGCACTGAGTCCTGTATATCAAAATCTCAATATGATGTCAACAAATTGATATATGACAAGGACAGTCACAACTCAAAAATACATTGTGGACTAATGCTCTTTGACACTTGTGAAAAGCTGGAGATAGTGAGATACTAATTGAACCAATTTGTCCTTTCAGATTATTTAGTCATAAACTAAATCACTTCTAAAACCGGCAATCTCTTCTACTCTTTCTTTAAGAGGGCCAATCTTTACACAAATTTCTGACATCCAATAGCAAAATAAGAACGAAGCCAACAACCAATATGAATACGAGGATTTACTGCATGCTCGGATAGTGATCTCTGCACTTCATTACTTGAGTTCTCATTTATGTTTATTAACCCTGAAAAAACTCTATAGTCTATATGAAACTTAGGGGTTCATAATTCCAAACATGCATCCAAGTTGGAAAAAGATACATGTACTGAATCCTTATCTCAAGAATGTGATTACTCAAAGTATTACTTAATGGGGTAGAAAATGTCATTGACCTGACAGAGAATCCAACATGAAGTGGTAACAGGACACCCTTCCAGTTCCAGATTCAGCAAGGCAAGCTTGTGTAGACCTGCAACTCACATAATAAATTAAATAAATCAGGATCTGGGAAAAGATATAAAAGGATTAATGCAGATTACATAATGCTAGACAAACTACTGTCAAGAGGTATAACGAGTTTTTATGGTATTACTTATTAAGTACTGTAAAATTAAAGTTACTAATATTTTATATAGTTTTTTATCATCTTGAGAAAACCTGCATGAATAGTAAAAGTTATATAAAAAACAGAGAGAGTAGCTTGTAGCTTAATTAACTTAGACTACATTATAACTTTTCATTTTTGTAGGAAATGGGGAAGGGAGATTTTACATAATGAAGGACAATTTTAAGACCCATTTCAAGCGCCCAAAAAAAAAAAATTCAACGAATGTGCTTTAATAGATGTCATGCACATATACTGTCAATGTTCTAAAAGGCGTTAGGTGGCCGCTAGGCGTTGGGTGACCGCCTAGTGCCTAGGCGGACTTAGAACAAACTTAATTATTTCCTTGTATTTTAACGCATAGCACATGTCAATAATTCATATAATGTAATGATAATCCATAATATCATTCATAAACCCAAATTTGTGGTGCTTAACTAACACTAAAGTAAATAAACGCAAAAGTACGCATCCGACTAGCGACTCTGAGCCTCCTAAAATAAAAAACCATAGATTCGACTCAAAAGCAAATACATCCCGACTTATGGGATTAAAGAAAAAAACCTAAGTCGATTAATCACATGTCTAGAAGCTAAAATTGAATAATCATCGGGCTAGGCGGGATTAGGCGGCGCCTAGGCAGGACTAGGCAGTGTCTGGGCGGATTTCCGCCTAGAGGCCTGCCTAGGCGTAAAAATTCCTAGGTGTCCTCCCACCTAGCGCCCAGGCGTCGCCTAGGTGCGATCTTTAGAACACTGTAGACTGTATATTAATAGGCATGATACTACATTTGCAAATCAAGAATTAAAATTTCTAATTAAGATGACTTTTAAACAAGTACCTCTCAAATAAGTAATTCCAAAATCTGTCACCTTACAGCAAGATAACTGTAGTCCTTTCAAAATTTTAAGCCCTGAAATGTAAATAAGTAGATATTTCATAGAACTAGGTAGCAAAATTTCTATACATAATAAAAATAAAACAAATGACCACAGTTGCACGCCTCGTATGAAAATCATCAACGTTCCCAGAACGCATGTGGACAGTCATGGATATGTATTGCAATATGCAATCAAATACACCAAAAGGATCCATGAGGCAATATAAAAAAAATATTTCGAGTCACACAACCATAAGGTCCATAATTGTAGACTGATCATGCACAATTTAGGACAGCATTTCAGCGAGAAAATTACTTGTAAAAAAATAGATTACATATATTCTATATTTGAATTTGAGTGAAGAAGAAAGCAATTCAAGTAGATAAGATCGTCAAGCTTACAAGTTAAGGGCTCCATATCAGTGTCTGTTATGCAGTTGCACCATTTGATATTGAGGTACTCCAACTTCTTTAGTCCTGCCACAAGTAGAAGCATGTCACTGAGTCTTTGATATTACACTATGAGAGAACACTTGAAAATAATTAACACAGCAAGAAGTTAGATGAAGTTATCTATGATCAAAATATACATAAACTTCTTCCATTATAGTTTTCAATGAAAATGATTCTTTTCTGTGCATATTTAATTTCATTGGAACTCTCACTATTCCTAAAGCTTGTATGCATTTACTCTATAATATGAAGATGACAATTCACCTTTTCATTTCATAAATTGAATTTTATAAATGACACTATATTTGTTTATCAAAAAAGGTACCCATGACAATTTTGGAGCATTTTAACTAAACTGAT